>OY728143.1:191824714-201824714 GCA_963277665.1 Viscum album | reverse complement strand
ATGAGAAGGGAGAGTGCCCATTTATAAGAGGGGTGAGGGGAACCTTTGGAAAAGCCAGGAATATTATTTTATAATAAATTCATATTCAGTTTCTAATGGCTCCAAAGTAGATTATTTAAAGGTTAAGGTGGGTATGGGTCTAAAACCACTCAACCAATAGAATTTAGATAGGTTTGTGTCATTATATTAACCTTATCTTTAAGTATTAACTCTTAGTTAATTAGTTTCACTTTTACAATGTCTCTTTGTATTTTTCTATTATATGATTAATAAACATAAAATATACATCAAAGCGACATCCAAGTGGTCCATTAATGATACACCTATCATTATACAAGTCTCTTGGCCGATCCTCAGATTTTTAGGAATTTAATATCAATTAATAATATAATATTTTTTTTAAAAACTCTTTTATGTCAATTTTGACACTATTCAATAATTGATTTTTGTAAAACTCATACCAGAATGATTACTTAGAAAAAGGTTAATTAAGTCCATAATAACATGTCCTATTAACCTATAAAATTATTTTAATTCATAAAAGGTCTCAAATTATATTTATTTTGTTATTTATAATATCAATTATTTTAATTGTTTCACTATTATGGTAATTACTGCATCATCATTATGTCATAAATAAATTAAATTATATAATGTATAAAAATTATAAATAAAATATAATTATGTAGGAAATAATTTTAGATTTCTAATGAATTTTTACAATCGAATTTATCTTATGTATAACCATATATTAGAAATGTTTTAGTAAATAAACTTTGATTTTAACTCTTTTAACTCTTCTTGGAATTAAATAACAATAAATGTCCTAGTCTAATCCAAGTGGACCTAAATGATAATATTTTATTCCTAAGGTTGTTTTTGGTTGAGATAAACTTGTCCAATAGAATTAGGACATGTTTTAGGGTAATATTAATATCATTTTTACCCTTAATTACCCTATTTACTTTTAACCGTGGTAAATAAAAGTAAAAAGTTTCTATTCACCAAAAATTATTTTCTTCTCATTGAACCACATTTTACTCCTTGATATTAACCGTGTCTCTTGAATTTTTGAAATTCCAATCATAGAAGCGGTAAAATTAAGTTTTATGAAAAATTCAGTTTTTTAACTACCACTTAGTAGTTTCACAATTCATCAAAAATTGATGTTTTTCAGAATAATGCCAAAATTTCACCCTAAGCTATAATTGATATTACAAATTCAAAAATGATGTATATTTTACGAAATTCCAAACATATAAGTTTCATTAATTAATTTTTTAATTAATTCCCGCTGTCACAACAAATAGCGTGTTTTTAAGAAACAATATATATCAAAAGATTGACAATTGTTTATGTCCAATTTCAAAGTGAAATTAATTATAATAAACACCATTGGATAAAATTGTAAAAAAATATTCTAATTATACTTTGAAACCACTAAAATTCATAATTTATCACTATTAATTATTTTGATTAAAAAGTTGTTTTTAATTAAAATTTAGTAATTTTTACTATTCATCAAAATATTAAAGTTATCCGAAAAGTACCAAAATTTAGCATTAGGATAAATTCGATACTCCAAATCCAAAAATGAAGTCCATTTTAAGAGATAAAATTTCTAAAATTTTAAAAAGTAGGTATTACTATTCATAATGGCTACTTTGATTGTTCGTGGTGTGTGTTTGAACTTGAAGTTGCGTACAACACACGCTACTGTATTATTCAAAGAGAAACGTACCATGGATGCTCGGGGTGTTACATATGATAAATATGAAATTATATTAATTTTCTTAGATTAATATATCATCCACTGCCTTACCCTTCCATCCATTAAGATAATGTTATCGTCGCTCATACGTATGTACGACCTACCCTATCCATGAAGTGATGTGAATCATTATCCATGTTTTAATTTCAAGAATGATTCTAAAAAATGAGTATAATGACTAAATTTGATATTTATGAAATTAATATCATTCTATAGATTATGGATATATATCCTATGGACAAGAAGGTGAACATCCACAACAAAACATGCTAGATAAAACAAAGTAGTTAACCACTGAAACAATGGTAATATTGAAATACTATTAACGAAAAGGTAGTAAGATGTTATAATAAGATAATATAGGATATTATAAACATGAATATGCTTTTTTATAAATTATTAAAATAATTATAAACTATGTTTGATCATATTTAACTAAACGAAAGTGTGAAGTAATGGATTTCATCTCAATTCTCATTCCATAGAGACATATTTATTATTATTCACCTATTCACTTTTATGTGGTGTATATCATGACCATTTGATGTATTAAACATGAATAAATATTTATTAATGATGATTAATGTTTCAATTAAAGTATATTATTTAAATGTATTACAATTCAAAAGATAACAAAGTGGTAATAATATATTTTACAATGTCAATTTATTTTAAGATTTCATTTATTTTCGTTCAACGAATCTTATCTTTTATACATCACAATATCTAATAATATAAATATACATAGGAAATTTAAGGAGTTCCCCATTTTTATTAAAAATATTAATCACTTTGGTACTTGATTCAATCAAATAATAGTTTAAAATTAAAACTAATTTTACACCTCTTTTAATGGGATATATTTTTCTTCCATGTTCATGTTTTTAAAAATTATTTTAAAAATGTAATTTTATTAACTAAAATAATTTATTATGAAAATTATAAGTTATCATTAAATTTTAAAAAGGTATAAAAATTAATATCTCTAAAATTTTCTGAAAGGTACATTGTCAATTTTCATTACAAAAATTAAAAAGGTATGTTTTTTTAATATACGCGGTGATAAAAAAAACATCCCATGCACCATGATTGTTTTATGATATTTAGCTTCTTCTATACATTTTCAATGGTTTATAGAGGAAAATAATTTATGAAATATTATTTTAGTATTTTACTTACATTACATTTATTCTTCCAAAGGACATGATTTTATTACAAAACCAATATTCTTCGTGAATAAATGGTCATCTTCAATATCTTATTAATTTTGTGGTTATTATATTCTCTTGAAACATTAGTTTTATTATAATATTTAGAATGAAATTTCCCTTAAATACATATTATTTATCTTGTATATTATTATTTCTTAAAACTTATATAATTTTTAAAAATTATTTTTTTAAATTGAATGTAATTTTATTGACTCGGAAAATATTAACATTATGTATTATTTATTCAAAAGAGAAATTTATCGATAAAGAATAATTTTCAAAAATTAAATTAATAACTATATATATGAGAAATGTTTTGGTAATTTATTGAAGGGTTTTGTTCAGAATTATACATCATCTTGATACATCAACATGTCTCATGACAAAAAATCAATTGGCCCTTGGGTTTTACCCATAGTTTTAAACACTCCTGGAAGAAGGTATTTATGTTGTAGATATCAAGATGTTTAGGATCATGTAATAAAACGTAAATAATTTCCTTCATTTAGAATTCAATTATTTTTCTCCATGAGATAATTTTCATTGAAATACATAGATGCATTTTGAAATCGAGTTATTGATTAAATGGCGTGTGTTTTCAGTTATTAAGCATTCCATATTGATTATGCCTTATCTATTCCTGATAGCTTCTATTATACATAACCCTTACTGGGAATTAAAGCTCACCATTATTTTATTTCCATTCCCCATGATATGATGAACAATTATTTGAATAATTTAATTTATTATAAATTGTTTCTATTACCATGTTATATATTTTATCCACAATGTAAAATGGGCATCATGTATATATCTAGGTCTCCAAGACTACTAAAAGGATCAGTCTTTTGGTATTATAACCCCTATATCTAGGTTAATATAACAAAGTAACCACTATATATGGGATAATATATTCAGTTTTTTTACATGGGAGAATCTAATTTTTTCAAATTACATTGATTTTAATATTTTTAAATTCATTTGTTTTATTTTTATATTGATTGAATATATATTTTGTTAGCATTGAATAATATTTTAAGGTAATTATTTCATTCATAAAATTCAAAAAAAAATTACTTGATAAAAAACATTTATCTTTAAAATAATCATTTGTAATAAAAATTTATAATTTTTCCCCTTATGAAATAATTTAAGTGATATTAAAGTCAACAGAATGATATTTTTTACATTATATTTTACTTAAATATTATAAATTTCATTATTAGTGAAAATTGGAACCAAAATGCCATATATTCAATACATGGATGTAATTTTCCGAAATAAACTCATCCCATAGGACAAATTTAGGTTTTGGGATTATTTTGAGACCTTGTTATATAGGTTTTAATCCTAATAAACCCAGTTTACCTTTACCATGATAATAAAAAAAATTATGAGTACTATTCATTATAACCAAAATTAAAAGTCACCCATATAAAAAGTTTATACCCCTTATTTCTAAATAAATAATCCATTTTTTCAATATTAAATTCCTAAAAATGGAATAAACTAATATGACAACAAAATGCAACGCATAATGAAAGATAAATATTTAGAAAAAAATTCCTTTTAAGTATAAAAATATTTTTATGTCAATTTTAAGTATAAATTTCAACCCATTTACTATAATTATTATTATTTTAATAAAAAATGAACTAATAATATATTTAAATTAATTGAAATTAGCATTTTAATTTTAAAAAACTTAAAAATAAAATAAATCTTTTAATAAAAATTAGTATTTTTCACTATTTCAGGTAAAATAAAATCTTTCATAAAATTATAAAAAAATAACCATACAGTTATTTTGATATGATTTATTCAAAAATTATATCCTTTTTATGAACTAAAATCTATAAAATTTCCTTAAATTTAGTTTAATATTTTCAAAAAAAATTAAATGAAAACTTATTTTTGAACCATAAAATGAGTCTACTAACAATGTAATGCTTATTTTCTAAGAATTAACCATTAAATTTTTATTTAGTATGTTATATATGTATATATATATATCAGAATTTAATTAATTCTATTCATACTCGCCAATTCAACGACTATGTTATAATAATAATATTTCATGGTTTTTTTAAGTTTCAGGTTATGTGTCTTGTACACTATCCAACAAAGTGTTATTTTAAAATAACTAGGTGTTACATTATACCACCCATTAATAAAATTTTTCCTCACAATTTAAATTTTTTTTCATTAATCAAGGGTTTTATTTTTGAAAATTAATTTTTTTTAAACCCACGTCATAAAAATGGTTAATAAAACATCTTCTTGAAAATAAGGAAAGAGAAATACAAAGGCTATATTGAATAACACATATCTAGGTTTCTTGATAGGTTAAGACTTCTTATAATTGAAAATATGTGCAATGAAGAAAAAAATAATCTCTATATAGATATGAATAAGGATAGGGAACATTAATCATAAGAAAGGGAATGATCATGAGAAAGTTAATGACCACAGAACCATAAGTCGATGGGCTATAAAACGAACATCAATTCATCCGAATTGAAGGTAATAGGACTACATATTTATTTCATGATCAATTACCTAGAATAGATGAATTCTTTTACCATCTAAGCTGACATAATGAAAATACCTAATTCCATTAATCAATTTCCACCATAATCTAATTTTTCCCTAAATAATTAATATTATGATCAATTCTCTTAATGAAAAATAACAAAAATTGAATTATAACATATCAAAAAAATGTATGTCAATATTTTCCATATATATTTAGACATTAATAAAAACCAAAAATAATAATTATCACAAGGTAATATAATTCCAAAAATTAATGATCTTTTAAATAAATAAATAAAATATTAATCTCCAAAGTCTCTATATTAACCTACAAAGTTCATCTTAGATTATTCTATATATAACTTTTCAAAATACTCTAAGTGAATAATCAAAAATTTAGAGAGACTTGATTCAGATATTCTTATAATATCAATAAAAAATTTTACTCTAATATTTACCCAAAAATATGTTCTCTAATCATATAATATACACAATTTTATAATCATTTCCATAAATAACATGAATCATCATAAATCAACATTAGAATAATATACTGTTAAAAATGATAATTCAACCCTTAACCCTAACATAAAACCCATCTAACCAAAATAATCCCCATTTTAATTAGTCATAAAATGTTCCTAAAATTAATTTACGATTTATCTTTTAAATAAAATCAATTCGATACTAACTAGGACATCATGTAGGCGTGTGGTTGGATATAAACCATTTTTCCTTTCATTTGTGGGTTCATGTCCTATGTCCTTTCCAGATGTGATGGGCGTCTCAAAGCCTATAGTAATTCATTTTTATAAAACAATTTCGGTTTAATTTATGTAATATTTCTAAAATATAGTGAATATACTCCAAAATAACATTCAAATTTAAAAAAAATTTAACATCAAATTTTATTTAATACACTTCATCTTACATCCTAAAAATTCTAATTACATTTATCAAATGCACTATCACAAGTTAACACTAATGGTTACACATACCACAAAATAATGAAATAATTCCTAAAAGATCATTAATAACCATGATAAATAACTATATAGTCTTATAATATAGTGAACTTCCTCAAAATATAATAAATTAAATTTATATACTAACCTAAAAGGTACTTAATATATTAAGTCGAAATTTATTCAAAAATCTTCTTATCAATAAATTAATTTTTAATAATTAATATTACCTATATCACATAATAAAATAGATCATAATTATCTTAAAATAATATTAACCCATAATGATTTCTAAAAATCAAAAGAGTATTCTTCCTAAAACCTAGTAAAAGTTTCAAATCGCTATAAAATCCAATCACATAAAACATTAAAAGGGGGTTTTGATGCCTCATATCTTATTATAAAACTTAATATTATAAACCAATTATAGTATCCATAAATTTAATGTTCATCTCACATGAAAACATATATAATTCCGAAATTAACACAATCCTTATATGTCAAATAACATCATACACTATTGATTATATTCCACTAATCCAAAAATACAATAAGCTTCAAGAAAGTTTACCAAAATAAGCTTTTCATTAAATTATTTCCCAATTTTATGGTCATTAATGCTATCCCATTAATTTCAATCATTTCTTTATCCCAAATAAAAAATATCACCTTGCCACTAAATCACATTTCTTTGATATAAGAACAATTCAAAATATTATTTTAAATCATTAAAAAAACTAATTTATAAAAATCCATAGATGTTTCAAGATTCTTATATCCATAATATTATTGATGTAATTCTTGAATAAAAATATATAAACACTCAAATCCTTTCAATTTAAAGAGTGGAATAGAATAGTTCCTTCCTTGGTGTAGGAGTTAACATTTAGATTATGAAATTTACTCAGATAATGACCATATTCCCCACACACTTGAGTGTTTCTTCCCACATTCTGAACATGTAGAAATATGATTCTTCTTTATTATATGGTTTTCTTAAAACTATTTATTTCTTTTATTAAGTGTGTTATGAAACTAACTCAAGTATAGTTTTTTAATCGTATAACATGATAGTTGATTAGGAATAATCATAAATTTTTACATTCCATATCTCATTTCATTTAATTTCTCATTTGGAAAATCATTCCATTGTCTACTATAGTTAAAATTCATCCTTCATTTTCTATATATTGACTAACACAAAAAATAATAGTCTAATAAACAACAGTCATAGTGATGAATCATGAAATATCATTTACAATGTGCCTAAATAATGACACCGCATTTTCAATCTATAACACCTTATTTTAACCAAAGTCATCCATAAACATTAATGAAATTTTAGGAAATTATTTTATACTTATAATTATCCCCATATTTCTCACTAATGTTCCCTTCCCCTAACTTAAAAAGGTAACTCAACCTTGTTATGATACCAACTATAGTGAACCATACTTTTCAAACGTAGATATTATATCTTTTTATATGAATATTTAATAAATAACATAATGATCTACACTAGAGTCAATCATTGGAAACATGGATACATAAACAATTGGTTTATAAGTTCACAACATTCTTTCCCACTAAAATATCCATAACTAGAACCCTTATTATAACAATCATACTTAGTAACTTTTTTTATAACTTGGCGAAAAGGAAACATATGAAAGGGTGAGTTCAAATACTCAGTAAGGGTAAATAAGGGACACATCAATGATCAAGTGAGAATAAAATGATCATACAGGTATGATAAAATGAGAATAACATTTGAAAATCTTACACTGCATAACTAAGATCATAATCTTGAGTTACGTCATAAATCTAGGTATTTTATAAGACATGAATCATATAAGAATCAAATAACATGAGTTGTGAGAGAATACATGGTAAGAATATGTATATTTTTGGAATACAGATAAGAATAAAAATAATTTCTTAGTAGTCAAGGATAATTTCCAAAATTATCACAGTGGATTGAGTGTACTCTCCAAACTATCATAGTATTCAAGTTTCACTCCCAATACTATCATAGTTGGAAGAGTCACTTACTAAATTAAGTTCACTCCCCATTCTAGTCCCCTTTATATCATCAGATATCAATATTTACCCAATTCAATGGAGATATATATATTTTAGGGTCCACCCATCACATAATGAGAATCATACATAACTATTCCATAATATCATAAAACAGATATCATTTCATATCTCATGAAACATAAATAGGTTTCATAAACATTTCATCATGTTATAACCCATGGAAAAGAAATGGGTTTCATAATCATTATATCAATTAACTATAAAATAGATGATGGGAAAAAGGAATTAGTTTTATAAAAATATTTTTTTCATCATCATAATTCAAATAGATAAATTATAATATGGTTTTATTGGATCATATCCTCATTAAGGGTTAATAAACATCAAATTATGTCATCATAGATGAAAATTTATATTAAAATATCACTTAGAACATTTCATGAAGAAAATATCAATTTAATTTGATTTCAATTATTTAAAATATAAAAAATTTCCAAATATTAAAGAAAACATTTTCTTATAAAAAAACCATGTAAACTTTTAAATTAATCTTCTAATAATTGAGTGTTCAAGATTTTAGTAAATTCTATTTAATCCATATAAGATAAAATCAATATTCCTTTCATATTTTCAATAAAAAGTAAAAAGTAACTCATTCATAAAATTACAAGAGGATTTATTTTAAACCATTTTAAAAAAATTAAATATTTTGTATAAATTACTTTAAAAATACTATAATAATATTAAAAAAAATTAAAACATTTTAATGGAAACATTGGCAAAAAATGGGTTGTTTGACAGAAACGATAAATAAAGTTGATTTTCATTAAAAACATTATTTCATTCTATTGAGTAAATAAATTTATTAAAATTAAATTAAATAATTTATTATCTAGAAATAACCAAAGGATTAAAACATTCATGTGATTCTTGAAATATAGATGATGAAATTTCATCATTGCAAACATTACCATAAGTAACCTCACTAAACAATGAGATTGTAACATTAAAACCTAATAAATTTGGTAAATTTTGAATTTTTGGATTTTTTAAATCCCTATAAATTTGATAATAATAATCATAAAATACATTCATGAGTATTATATACACTACATAAAAGAAACAAGTTGTGAATGTGACATGTGTCTCGTTGAAATAAAAGTGAGATGAAAATATGTTTCCTCGAGTCCCACTTGCTTTGGAAGCACTATAACCTCTTGTATAATAAATTTAAATTTATTATTTTTATATAAAAAAAATTAAATATATATATTATCATATATTATCCCTTTATAGAATTTCAACACCCATTTGTTAATAATTCCTTATTAAATTTGTCATTTTCAAGTGTTAACTATTACGTTTATCAAGTGTATTTCAGTTCATTTGTTCTGGTTATTGTATATTGATCATGGTTCCATCATATACAAAATTTTAATAATGATATAAATATCATATATATTCACTATATATATATATATATATATTTATCCAATAAAATTATAAATAGAAAAATGAATTGCATCGTTCCTAGATACAGTGGGTCATACATACGCATGAACGCTTTTTCCACCTTTTGAAGTATATAAAAAAAAGAAAGTTAAATAATAATTAAATTTTATAGAATAAATATTCTCACACATATATCATATTTAATTATTAAATTTATCCTTATTACTAACCAAGTATAATAGAAATGAAATAAAAGTCACATCGCTTCGTGGAGGAGGTAGTCCAGAAGCACACACAAGAGGCGTTATCATTTTCCAATCGATTTGGAGGTAAGAATTAATATTTGATATTATAATTAAATTATTTTATTTATTTTAAATATATCATATATAAACATTAAACCCCTCATAATAACCATTAATAAAATATGGTGACGAAAATAGAATAGTATCACTACACAGAGAAGGTAAGTTGTACGTACACACGATTGATGCCTTTACATCACATTTGATAGGAAATAGGGTGGATAATGGTATTTTAATATTAATAATAAAATTTTGGTATATTAGGGATACTTTACTTATTATTTTATTATAAATAACAATGATTTATAGGAGGATAATAATTAGTAAACAAGAAAGTTATGGGTTAAGGCGATTACCTCTTCTTTAAAACAAATCCTTTAGATCACCACATAAGGATCTGAGGGGTGGAACTTTGTGTATAAAATAACCTATATAATGTGGATAAGGATATTTAGGATGGTTTTTGTTGGTTTTGGTTAATCTATATGTCTCAAAAGGTGTGAATAATTGAGGTTAGGAGGTGACCATTTACAGTTCATATGATAGGCACTTTTTAAATTTCATAAAAGATTAAATAATAATAAAGCAATTCTCAATAGAAATGCTTAAAAATTTCCATATATAATAATATAATATAGTATTTGGCTTTAATATAATCAAAAAACATAATTTTTATAGTTTTATGTAGTGTTTTAAACCTTATCTTTTAGTTTAACTCCTTAGATTGCCCATTTTAACATTAGCAATGGTAACAATTTTTTTCACGCTTAGAGGGTTATAATTTTACTTATAAAGTAACTATTGAATCATAAATGGATAAATAATGAAATATTAGAACATATATTTTTCTAATTTTCCTCTTTCAATTTTTTTTACGATTTTTAAATAATATAATAAAATATTATTTCCATAAAATGTCATTAATGTCATTTTTGACACTATTCATTTAATTTGCCATTTAATGGAATTAAAAAAGAGAGAAAATTTTGATATAAAACATTAAAACAATAATAAAAATAAATAATTATCTTAAAAATTAAATTGAAATACTAATTTTTCTAAATTACATTTATTTTAATATTTTAGGAATCATTTATTTTATTTTTCTATTAACTAAATAAATATTGTATTAGCAATGTGCTAGAATTTAATCTTGTTATTTTATTCCTATAAATTAGAAATATATTACCATGATAAATGTAATTTATATTTAATATACCCTTTTGGAACTAAAATAATACTCTATGTCTTGTTACGTAAAATTTTAAGAGATATTAAATTCAAGAGAATGACATTTTTTACATTATCTTTTACTTAAATATTAAAAATGTCATTATTCGGGGAAAATGTCACAGAAATTCCATATATGTTATAATTGGATAGAATTGGGAAAAATAAACTCATAAAATATCACAAAGGAATGTTTTGGTTTGATTTTTAGATCTCATTATATTATTTTTAACCATAATTATCTCGTTTTACCTTTTCTGTGATAATAAGAATTTATTATGGTTAATATTCATTATATAAAAAAATAAAAGTGAAATATTAATAAAATTTGGTCTTAATAGTTCAAAATATTAAATCCACTTTTCATGATTCAATTCCTATAAGTGGCATTAATTAATTTAAGATAAAAATGCAAAATGAAATTAAAATAGCTTTTCAGAATTTTTTTTTTTAATTATAATTTATTTATGTAAAATTTAAGTATAAAATTAATTCCAAATACCATTGTTAGTTTTTTTAATAAGAATTAAATAATTATTTTTAAAGCAAAGTTGAAATATATTTTTACCTCATAAATACATAAAAATTATTCGGACCAAAAGTGACCTAAATACCCTGAGTGGGGGGTGAATCAGGTATGGATATTCTATTTCAAAATTCTTCATAACCCACTGGATCATAACATCAATATTATAGGGGTTACATCTTTTCACATATGTGTTACTGTTGATCTTATTCATCCCATATTTATCTGATGATGATGATGCTTTTAATGCGATGTAGGAATGAAAACAGGAAGACGCATAGATTTTAACGTGGGTCACCCTCACTGGGATACATCCAAGGAGAATACAATGACAAAGTGTCGATGTACCAAATCTACTAAAGCTTAATTCTAATAATGTTCTTGCTAGATCACTTCTATGCTCAGGATCACTTCCTTTACAATGTTTAGGGTCAACTCAATGCTTTTCTAAGGGGAACTTACTATTTCAATCTCACTGACTCACTACAGGTGGAAAAGATAACCTTCTTCCTCTTACTCTTCTCACTACAATTGGAAGGGATCCACTCATAGTATATAGACCTGTAGGTCTCTTCATTTTCATGTATACATGCATCCTCAACTGTTGATAGATGCTCTATTAAAGTTAAACATTCACCCACAGATGAATACCACTTAGCCTCTGAAACACTGGTCAATTCTATTTTAAGCTCTTTCACTAAGTACTCTACCTTCGTGAAGCTACCTCTTTTATAAAGATAAAACAATCTATTGCAATGATCCAACCTCTTCGCAAATCTCATAGGTTCCTAGAGCTCACAATTTCGCAAATCTCACTAGATTTCAGAGCTCACTAGATCGCATAGCTCACCGCTTCATACAGCTCACATTGGTCTTCACAATTATGCAAAGCTAAACAAGCCTTTTCGAAGTGCACATCCAATTCCAAGCCATACTATCCTTCACAACATTCCTTCCTTTCACATAGCTCAACAGCCTCTATGAATTCCCTTTTCTATCATGAAGCTCCCTGCTCCACAAATCTCCTTCGCAATTTGAGAGATTAATGTTTTTCATTTTATCTCTCTACTTCTCTTAAAGGGATAAAGGCCTATTTATAGGTTATTTCATCGACTCGATAACCTTCCATAAAAGGTTTTATCCACTTCAGATCAAATCGCAAATCTCTGAAATTTCCGCCAAAATTCTTTCTCTATTGCAAAGCACCAAGAAAAATTATTGATTGAAGAGCTCATCATAATCATGGATCATTCCATAAATTCTTTTATGCCACTACCACAAAGCTTATTCACAATTCTCTTCACATATTCTTTTCAAAAATGTCATTATAATCGCGAAGAACATCGTCAACATTCTTTGTGTCTTCGCGAAATCCACATCAAAAATCCCATAATCACAAAACTCATTCCTTTTCCATATTTTTATGAGATCTTCAAGGAAATCCACATTTCACGATGCCCACCAAATACCAAATTTTGTACCCCTAAAATTTTGCAGACACTAGAAAATGATGCCACCTTGTATCGACTCTTTTGTACCACCTCCATATCTTCTCTTCCTTTTTCATGGTTCTTTTTTAACATGGATTGTCCAAAAAATCTCTATAAATCGATAATCCACCTGGAAAACCATTATTTTAAACAAACACAACCAACCCAAAAATCTTTTAATGTTACCTTGAGGGTTTTTTCCCATCAAAATAAAACATAGTTTTCAACAAAAATCTATATTTTTTACTATTTATTGAAAAATCAAACCTTTCAAAAAATTATAAAAAACATCATCTTCTGATTATTATAATATTATTAATTTTAAAATTTCTTCCATTTTATAAAATGAAATTTATAAAATTTCTATAAATTAATTTTATATTTTCTCATAAAAATCAATAAAAATCATTTTTGAAGAAAATGTGTTTTTGAAGCATAAAATGACATCACTAAAAATTCAATGCTCATTTTTTGAGAATTAATCTATATTTTTTTAATGAGTATGAACTTTATATATATATATATATATCATAATTATCTTAATCCTATTCAAACCTTCAAATTCATCTACTAGGTTATAATGATAATATTTCATGGTTCGTTTAATCTTTATGTTGCATGTCTTGTGCGTTATCAAACATAGTGTTATTTTACAATCTTAGGGTGTTATAAAATTAAAGTCAACCATTATTATAACCATGTTTTCAAATAGAAAATTCACATGAATCACAATTGGAAGTACTTAATATATCATTATTTCTATAAGACCCTCACTTAGTGCTTAATTTATAACTCCCTTACTTGGATTCTTGGGAAATATCTATTTTTTAGAAAATATGGATGATATAAAAGAGTGATAATATCTAGAATACAATAAAAAGGTATGAAACATTGAGGAAAATATCAAATTATATACCACTATATCATTATAAAATTCAACTTCATATATAAGAATCACAAAATCCATTTCTTTATCTCATAGCCCTTTGTAAGGTAATTTCCCTTGAAATTTTGGGCATTGGTTTGCATAATTTCCCTTATCCCTATAGTTAAAGAATTGAAAATCAAAATCTTCCACCTTTCCTTTTAATAATGAGTTCTATGACCTTTTTCTCTACACTTATAAAGAACTATTTCCCTTCTTATATTCCCTATGGTGTTTCTTCCCACAATCATTGCACATAAAAAATCTAATCCTTCCTTTATTAACATTTTTTCACAATTCTTCACATGATTCTTAGTAAGCCTCTTATTATCTAGATTTCCTTTGGATACATTTGTCCTAGAGAAATAATTTTCTATATTAATTGAACATGAGACTATATACTCATATAATGAAAGGTCTGAGAGTAATTCCCTTGAAGGATCAACTTTAACTGGTCAATATAATGATTAGTCTCGTTTTTATGTCTATATGGATAGCTCGCGTTATTCATATATAACCTTGTAAATTTATCATCATACTCAACAACACCTTCCTCACCCTCTTTCCAAATATTGAGGAACTACCATTCCATTAATACAATTTTTTAATAAGGAAAATATTTTTCATACAATTCCTCCTTGAAAGTTCCCAATTCCATGAACTTGATTTTATCTATTTCATAAGTGTTTTAAATTAAATACCACCCTTGGTCTGTATCTACCTTTAGACAATAACCTGTAATGATGAAATTTTCCTTTTCACAAATTCCCAAATCATGATATATCTTCTCTAGGGACTTGACCCATTGTTCAGATACTAATGGATTATTATTTCCACTAAATGATGGAGGATGTTGTCATATGAAATGATTATTTATAGAGTCCACATTTTTTAATCATTAGTTCACTCTATGCATGCAAGATTATTTTTTGTATCCTGGTTCAGCTTCCCCGATATGGTTCTGAATTGATTATCCACAAATCAAACATTATTAACTTTTATAGGGGGAATATCCTTGAATTTACTATGAGTGTTGATACAATTACCATTCCTCTCATTAGTAACCATATTTTTGTAATGGAATAAACATAATAATCTCATGATATTGAATTATAAAATAAAATTCCGACTATGTTTTATTGAGTGTTTCCTATAAATTTTAAGGGAATTTTATATTATTTTTTCTACCTTGCTAGATTTATCAAAATCTAGTACCTAATGTGGCTAATAAACTTCATTTGATACTAACTATTACATCACAGACTCTAGAAACTAATAGCCAGTAGTTATATTTCATTATTGGTACAAGTTACAAGTGTTCCTAAAGGATCCAATAGTTTGGTATTCTTTGAAGACCAAATGCATACATTCATTATATTTCAAACATAATACTCATAATGAGTATATTATCATAACATGATCATCCCTTCCATCATATCCATGATAATTACAGATAGTCTAATTCTAGGTTTCCTGGGTAAAGGAAAAATAATATGGGAGAGCTGAGATACTTGGTAAGGGCTAACATAAAGAAAAATCTTACAAAAAAATATTTAATAAGTGATAAGGAATGAATAAATGAACAACATGAATCCATAACCAACTGAATATATGGGAATTATATATCCATGGAATAAAGTTAAACATGGATAAAAAATCATTAATCTCATACTAATGGAAAATATAAATCTAGAAATAATTTTTTTTTGGAAAGGTCATATGCTAAGACACTTTCTTTTCATGGGAATAGGTATACACAAAAACCCAACCTATTTTATATCATAATAAATGTCAATGCATTAAGGAGATATATAATTTTTGGCCCCACCCATCACATCATTAACTCAAATTCATTAACTATAAGAGTCATTTGGATCTTTAATAACATTACCTATGGTACCTAATACTGAATAAAATATATTTATCCATATAATGAGAAATATGGAAATCAAATATTTCCTCATTCAGTATAATAATGTGGATGTCTAGGATAACATCCCTTAATCATATTAGAAGTTAAGGGGTATCATCAATGTAATGAAAATTACCCTTATCGAGAGATATATTTGTGAGGTTACTTACATTGTGATGAGTTTTTAATGACACAAACTTTCCTAGTTTTATTTTACAGAAAATTGTTGGGAAAATTCTGAGGCCAGGCACTGAGACAACGGGCGATTCCAAGTCCAAGTGTTCCAGGAATGGCCTGTTGAAAAATGTAATGTTTTAAATATAACTCATGATCACTTTTCCTAAAAAATTTGAATAAATCTTAAATGTGTTCCCAGAACAGAAATCTAAGGGCATCGTTGCGTTTAGAATGGAAGTTTTACCCTAGGCACGACATAACATTAGTCGACACGGGCCTCTATTTAGGAAACCTGAAAATAGAATAAGTGTAAATAAAATAATTAAATAAAAATATTTTATTTTTAAAATCTTAATAACTCATGAATTGTGACTCATATTGAAAATATGGAACCACTTATGAGTTCATAATGGTTTGTTTGCTTAGGTGGAGCCTAAAATTGGCTGGTTTTGGTCAACTGTGGAATGTTTTTTTTTGGACGTGATCATAAATAAAATAGTTAAATACGTATTATTTTATTTTCAAATCCAATAACTCAAAAAATGGTAACTTAGATTAAAAATCAGAGTGTACCGTTGAGCTCGTGGGGTGTGCTTTCCTTAGGCATGGACTAACCTCAACTGTATAGGGTTGACGGTAAAAGTTAATTTAGGGACATTTTAAAAGATAATAAAATAAACTTTCGAAAAAGTTTATTTTATTTCTTTCAAAATTTCAAAGTGAGGCAGTGACACTTTGATTTCATGAGAAAGTAGTCTTTTGCTTTCATTTATGAAATAGTGTCTTGTTGCTACACCATAGTGAAACAGTGATGCTGAAATTTCTTTCATCATTTAATATCTTGATAAGGATATGAGATCAGATTGAAAATCTTTGAGAAATTACAAGGAAGATCTGAAAAAAAGGAATTGGTGAAGCCTCTTGGTGGTGAATAACAAGGGGCGACAAATGTCGATTAATCGTGAATCATGAATGATGGATCAAATACCAAGGATTAGGGATAGATGAACAACAGGGGTGAAACTCCATTATTCACCACCGATTGATCCAGTCCTCAAGGTAGGGGTTTATTTCTATGTTAATTCATTATTTAATCATTCTTTGATTTGATCAACGATCAAGAATTAACCCAAGAATAGGTTGACCCGTGGATTGATTGCTTTTGAAGAATGATTTTGATTTTAGGGGTTTGAATCAGGATTATCCATGTTTCTATCTGATCAATGCTTTGAGATGTTATTCTCCCATCCCCTTGGATTTAAATTCTTAGATGGATAGATTAGAACCGACATGAATAAGGCTGAGGTCCATCCATTTTGTGCATTTTGTGTTCTATAGTTCTTTGTGGCATGACGATCCAAGCCGCCACATCGACAGCTGGTGGTGATGGAAACCCACGATATAGGTGAGACTGCTGTGGTAGATCAACCCATGACAGGTGGACATGGGAGAAGGTGGCTCCAAGTGATTGACCACTGACATGGGAGGTGGTGGTGGTAGAGGGCTACTTACTCAAAGGATGACAGCGGGGTCGGTCATGGAAATTGTTGCGGGCGGTAGACAATAGCTGCTAGTAGGTAGTCGGTGACGGGCTTCGGCAGACATGGTAGTGAGCCACAGTCCACATAGACCGCAGCTGCAGGACCCCGTGGTGACCCACAGGGATGTTCAGTGATGCAGCGCCTACTGCTTCACGAGCAGAACTAACCGGACCGCTTCTACGGGCTAAGCTAATTGGGAAGCGTGGCCTCAGAATGGACCCAATGGGCCGAGTAAGACCCAGTGGGTTGGTTCATTGGACCTTGTTCCAGGTCTGATTGGGTCTGTCCGACCAAGTCAAACCAGACCCGAACCCCACCAGCCCCTTTTCACTAAAAGGCTCATAACATCTAAACCGTATGTTTGATTGATGAGAACTTTGCAGCATTAGATCCCACGTGACAAGGTGGTACTTTTGATATAATCTAAGTGGTTTTTCATGGAATGATAGATACAACTAATGGCTTGATTAGTAGATTATCCCAGAATCAAGTGTGCTATGATCAAGAATCCTATTTATAGTTGTGACGAGAAAACTATGATGAGTGGGTCTAGGTGACCCATCAAGACTAAGTGACGAGCAAGTATAGGTGACACAGTATACCTAATTGAGGAGTGTGTCCTGGTTACCCATTTGGCCTAAGTGATGAGCATATCTAGGTGACCCATCAGGCCTAATTGAAGTGCAAGTCTAGGTGACCCAATGGGCCAAATTGAATCATCGGGGATGAGTGCCTCACCAGTACAAGGTGTTTAGTTTTTATAGATGATAGTATTTCTTTTCATAATTTATATTTATACCTTCTTTATCTGACTCTAGTGACTCTCTTGACTTTACTTATTAGAGGAAACACTTATTGTATCTCTTTGTCAGTCTGATTTGTGTATTTCTTTATGGTATACCTTTGTGGTTTGGCGTCCCTAGTGAGTATTGTTTTCCTCAACCCTGCATGAGCTTCGCCCACACATGTCGTGTCTTGTTCAAACGATCAACACTTTGATAGAGTCCTTGGTGGACCAGGGCTAGGTGGTTCTTAGAGTAACCCGAAAGGTGAGATGTACTTATGCGACTTGTGACAACCATTTCTATACCAACCTTTCAGGTAGGGTTTTCTACAGATGAGTTCTAGAGATCTGTACTTTTACTTTTCTATTTTAGTTGGTCTTATATTCTGGTCCAATTTACCTTCATTTTTCTACTTTCGTACCTTGTGTTTGTTTACATAGTGTTTTCACATTCCATCATTTTTGGCTTGGAGTTGTGTGGGTGTGTACAGGTACTTAGGAAAATGCATCCCATTTGTTTGGGATATGCTTACTTGGCACTAGTCACCGTCCACTGGACAATGGGAGGTGGGCTTTGGGTAGTCACAGCATGAGCCTCGGGGGATGGGTGCTAATAGAGGGGTATCAATGGAGGTCGGTTCTACCTTAAGAACCCAAAGTATATGAGTTTTTTTGTGCAATACTGTTAATTGTGTCATGTTTATCTTTCAGACTAGGGAATCCAGTGTTGGTGTGATGACTGACATATCCATACATGAGGACCCTGAATACTACATTTCAACTCGGTGCATCAAAACACTAGTTATAAGAAAAATTTATGGAACATGCATCATATAGGAATGGGTTGAGTTTTCCATGTCCTTCTTGAGTCATCTCCCCAGGTATACTCTATTGATCAAGGTACATATTATTTTGTTTCGACATGATTCCATGTTTACAGCAAGCCTAGATTCAACCTCGTGGTCTTGTGGATGATCCACAGGGTGATGAGTTGGGTACAAGGGTTCATACCAGAGATAGCACCTCCGGGTGGTGTACCAACTATAAAACCACTTGTGGAGTAGCACATGGTACTCATAGTACTAGCGGATGAGATGTGTGGGATGAACGCACTTCATGACTTTCAGCGACATAGACCACTCAAGTTCCAAGGTGAACCCGACTCACAAGCAGCTAAGGACTGGGATGAGGTGGCGACCATGTTTTTCGTCTACTCAGGACACCGTTAGATCATATGGCGGTCCTAGAAGTGGTCCTTCTACTTCGATCATCAGGGCGATGGTATTTTTTAGATTACCCAATCTTATGATGAGGTGAATCTTTTGTGGATAGATCCTGAGAACCATTTTTAGTGATGCGGATATAACTATAAAATCTAAGGGCTATGTGTTACCATGATCTTCTAATGCTTTGGCAGGACGACATGTCAGTATCTAAATATTGATCGAGTCATACCGACCATTCTTGGTACTCGATGAATACAATAAGACCAATGCTTCAGGGATTAGACCATTGAAAAAGGTTTGTTTAGTGACATCTGTTCCAGCATTATTCTTTTATGCATTCCTACATATGATAGGGAGCTAAAGAGAACCTTTGTGGTTTAATGTCCTATGGATGATCAGATACTACCATTGGATATCAGTAGTGGGAAAGTAGGAGAAGAGACCTCGAGATAAAGAATCCAATGTTAGTCTCAATGACATGGACATGTGAGACATTCCGAGGGGAGGTCCAAAGATATGATATCTATAGATCAAGGCTCATAGGATGAGTCTAGTTGGCCTAGAAAGAGGTAATTATTTTCATAAGATGGTAGGGTACAAATCTCTAGAGATTGTCCAGCCTGTCATGCTAATAGTAAAATAGTGGAAAGACCATTGAGGTAGAGACACTGATTGGAATAGATGAATATGTAAGGAGGAATACATGGTAGAGGAGTAGGGAGAGCAGCAGGAGTTGGTATACATTTCAACATGTTACCCCCACCACCCCCACGTGGTCCAGACCAGGCTTAAGGAGCTAGAGTATAGGGGAAGGAGCAGATGCATGAGGTCAAGTCATATAACCTAAGGGATCCAGGAATGATTCAAGGTATGGTCTTTGTCTATTCTTATCAAACACATTAATAGACATAGGTGATAATAGTTCTTCTTTTTCATGAATCTTGTTCGATACCTAGAGTTTTTGGTTAAACCATTGACTTGGCCCTTACGTTTGGAGATACCTATACGGGGAGACTTGATAATCACACATATAATGATAATGTGATCTAACCTTTGAGGTTAATAGTTTTGGTTGGAACCTATTGGTGGAAACGTCAAGGCCTTACAACATCATTCTTAGTATGGATTAGTTATCGACAGTCCATGCCCATATTGACTATTATAGGGAAAAGGGTGTGGTATATCTACAACGATGCAATTGGGTTTTCCTTGGTCGATGAAAAAGGAATCCCAAGTATCACAGGATAGACTCATGCATTGGAGGGTGTAATAAATCACTATTTAGTTGGATAGCATGGCCCTCGGTTTTATGGATGAGACGAGTCCTCAGTTTCTTACAATGGTGGATGATTATGAGGACATATTTCTGAAAGATGTTCCAAGACTACCTCCTCATATGTAGGTAGAATTTTATATTGAAATGTACCCTGTGATGACACTGATATCTACACTGTAATTTCAGATGGCTCCCACAGAGCATTGTGAATTTAAGGTATATTTGGAGGACTCACAAATGAAGGAATTTGTGAGACCTAGTGTTTCTGCATGGGAAGCCCTATTATTGTTTTACCATAAGGAAGACAAGAGATAGAGGTTATGAGGGGACTTTTGGCGCCTGAATCAGGTGTCTGCAAAGAATAAGTATCAGCTTTTGAGGATTGATGATCTCTTTGATCAGCTGAAAGGATTAAGATGGTTCTCAGTAGTTGAGATCAAATGAGGAAAACTATGTAACCCATGAACTTGAGTTGGTAGTGTTAGTCTTCGCATTGAATATGTGGCAACACTAACTTATGGTAAAATAGTTTATCAACCACTCTAACCACAATAGTATCAAGTATATCTTTTATCATAAGGATTTTAACTTGAGATAGATATGATGGATGAAGTTACTCTAGGACAATTACTTTGAAATAGTCTATACTCATGGTAAGGGAAATGTGGTAGTAGATGTTCTCAGTGGGAGATATAGTTTGTAGTTGTTGAATGAAGAAACAGAGTAGTTGACCTTGTTACATTTATGCTTCATGGATAGAGATAATGAAGCTTACCTTTAATCAGTGGTTGTTACCCCCTCCACTCATAAAGTTATTTAGGGAGGCATAACTCGAGGATACTGATTTTTAGTTTTTAATTGCTCATTTTTTCCTAGGGAATACCCATGATGGATATTAGAAAGGTGGGGATCACATTGTTCTTTTTAGAGGACGCACAATCACTGCAGTGGACACCTATAGTGATGAGATGAATGAAGATATGCATATGGATGTCAAATAGGACACTAGGGATTACAGAATAAAATGAATCTGGTCTTACCTATTGACATAAAAGTTGAGTGCTTTTTTAATCAGTTTTGTGCTTTTTCAACACACCATGTTGATCCCCTGTGCTTGGAAGGTGGTTGATATTTTCTTTCCTGGGGTTCTAAGAAGGGGGTGAGAAATGACATTGATGGACTTCGTGGTAGTTTTATGATGTACATCTAGGGGACACAGTACCTTCAGGGTGATCATTGACTAACTCACCATTTCGGTCACTTCTTAGTATTTTAGGAACAGAGTCCAGTATAGAGCATGGGACACCTCTTTGTGCAAGAGATAATTCAAATCTACATAGACTCGTCGATTAAAATATTAGATTGAGATGCACATTATACATCCAAGTTGTGGAAGAGATTTTAGGGGGATTTGGGGGCTCAATCATGCTTGAGCATAGCTTTCCACCTACAGAAAGACAGCTAAACAGAGCAGACCATTCAGGTCTTAGAGGACACACTACATTCTTGAATCCTCAATGTTGGCCATATTTGGGAAGATCACTTACCTCTAGTGGAGTTTTTTTATGATAATAGATACCACTCCACCATCGGTATGGCACTATTAAAGGCCTTCTATGAGTGACCATTCAAGTTTCCACTTTGCTGGACTAACCCTAGAGGGTCAGATCTCATGTGTCCGTAGTTGGTGTAGGATACTACAAAGATGTTGTAGGTCATCCATGAGTCGATAAAGACTAGAAAGAGCCATCAGAAGTCCTATGCTAATAGGTGATAGAGACCTGTGGAGTTCAACGAGGGAGACTATGTTTTCCTTCATGTCTCTCCATGATATGGGATATGTATATTTGTCTAGGGTGGAAATTTATCTACAAGGTTCATCGAACCTTTTCTGATATTGCGTAGAGAGGATGAGGTGGAATACCTCTTGGATTTAGCTTTTTAGTGAGAGAGGGTGCACGATTCCTTCCACGTATCCTATTTGAGGAGATACAAAAATGGCCCATCACATGTCATTGACTGGGGTGAGATGGAAATTGATGACAAGGATACGTTTGAGTAGTTTCTAGTGGATATCGATGATCGATAACAGAGGACCCTCTACGGGTGATCATTTCCTCTAGTGTGCATTTCGTGGAAAAACAAGAATCTCAAGGAGAACATTTGGGAGTGGGAGGCTCAATTTCATTCTCATACCATAATCTGTTAGGGAATCCCTTGGTTTAGTTTTCAGGGACATAAATCCTTATGGTGGGGATAATGTATTGAATTGTATTTTACTGGTTTTATTTTTTATAAAATTATTAGAAGAATTCCTAGACTAGGTGCTAAGTCAGCTAGTGATTCTGAGGCTCGGTGTTCCCAGAATGGTCTATTGAAAAATGTGAAGTTTTAAATAGAATGCATGATAGGCTTCCCAAAAAATGTAGAATAACTCTTAAATATGTTCTGAAATCAAAAATTTGAGGGCACCATTGCGTTTAGGATGGTAGTTTTACACTAGGTGTGACTTAACTTTAGTCAGTGCGAGCCTCCAGTGAGAAAAACTGAAAATGGAATAACCATAAATAAAATAATTATATTAATTTTTATTTTTCAAAAACTTATAACTCCTGAAACATGACTCATATTGAAAATATGAGACCACCATTCAGTTCGTAATGGGGTATTTTCTTTAGGCGAAGCCTAACATTTGTCATAGTGGGTCAACTATGGAATGTAGTTTCTAGGACGTGAGCATAAATAAAATAATTAAATAAAGATTATTTTATTTTAAAATCCTATAACTCATAAATGGCTACTCAGATTGAAAATCTGAGAGTATAGTTGAGCTCGTGAGGGTGTTCTTTCCTTAGGCTGGGCCTGACCTCACCGGCGTGGGTCAAGGGTAAAATTTAATTTATGGATGTTTTAAAAGACAATAAAATAAGCATCGAAAAATGTTTATTTTATTCCTTTTAATGTTTCTCAACAATGTAGTGACACTATGATGCCATGAAAAAGTAGTTATTTCCTTTCATAAATTAAACAATGTGTCGATGCTGCAACATAGAGAAACAATGATGCAGAAATGTGTTTCTTCATTTAAAAACATGATAGGGATACAATATCAGATTAATAATCCTATAGAAATCCCCTATAAGATCTAAAAAAGGGTGTTGGTGATGCCTCTCTACGGTGAACGACAAGCGATGATGAACACCGACGAATCATGGATCACAAATCACGAATCAAAGACCGAAGATTTAGGATCCATGAACGATGATGGTGAAACTCTGTTCTTCACCAATGACTGATCCAGTCCTTGAGGTAGGGGTTTAATTATAGGAAAATTACTTCTTTCCCTTTTCTTTGATTTGAGCGATGATCGCAGATCAACCCATGACCATGTTAACCCACAGATCGATCGTGTATACAGAATGGTTTTGATTTTAGGGTTTTGATTCAGGGTTATCCATGCTTTTATGTGATCTAAGCATAGAGATGTTATTCTCCCATTCCCACCCCTGAATTTAAAATATAACATGGATGGGTCAAGGCTGACATGAACAAGGCTCAAATCCATATGTTTTGGTTGTTTTGTGTTCTCTCGTTCTTCATGGAGCTATAATCCAAGTCGCCATATCGACGTCCGGTGGTGACAGAATACCATGGTCTAGGTGGGACCACATTGGATGATCAACCCATGGCAAGAGGCCATGGGAGAGGGCAGCACCAGGTGATCAACCACTAACATGGTAGTTGGTAGTGGCAGAGGGCCACGACTAGCCAGTCTGCAGCGGTGATGGATGTACAGGACCAGGAGGGCCACTTGCTAGATGGACTATGGTGCCCCCCCCCCACTAACTATCATGTGTGGTAGATAGGGGCCACCAGCAAGTGGGATTTGACGGACGCCACATCGATCTGTGGTTCAGCTAGACTGCAGCGGAAAGACCACACAATGACCCGCAGTGTGGTTCAGAGATGTGGTGTCCACCACATCCAAGGCACAACAAACTGGCCCGATTCTATATATTGGGCTAGGAATGTGGGATGGCCTCGAGCCGGGCTAGGTAGGTGGGCCAGCCTCATGCTGGATCGACCGGATGGGTCGGGTCAGTCCGACTGGGTCTGACCAGACCCCGACCCCACCAGGTCCCTTTTCACTAATAGGATCAGAACATCCAAACCATACGTCTGATTGATGAGTCGTTTTTTGGAATTGGGAACCTTGATATTAGGAGTTCCTTTTTATATAATCTAAGTTGGTTTTTTTGGAAGTTGATATTCGAATAATATCATGAGGAGTATATTCTTCCACAATCAAGACTGTTATGAGTGGGAATACTGCAGTTGGCTGTGATTAGATGACTGTGACGAGCGGGTATAGGTGACACAGCATACCTAATTGATGAGCGGATATATGTGACATAGCATGCCTAAGTGAAGAGTGGGTCTAGGTGACTGAGTAGGCCTAAGTGATGAGCAGGCCTAGGTGACCCAGGTGACCTAAGTGATGAGGTGGTATATGTGACCCGATGGGCCTAAGTGAATCATTAGGGAGGAGTGTCTCATCAGTACATGATTTTCAGTGTTTATGACTGATAGTATTGATTTTCATACATTAGATTTATACCTGTGTGAGCTGACTCTAGTGACTCTCTTGACTATACTTCTTATAGGCTATACTTCTTGTACCACTTTGGTAATATTCTTTGTGTATTACTTTGTGGTAAACCTTTGGGGTCTGGGGTCCCTACTAAGTATTTTTTTACTAAACCATACATGATATTTTCCCACATGTTTTGTGTATTGTGTAGATGATTGACTCTTTGACAGAGTCCTTAGGGTACTAGAGCCACGTAGTTCATAGAGTGACCTGATAGATGTGATGTTCTTTTGCGGCTTCTAACAATTGTTTCTACACCCTCCCTTTAGGTAGGGTTTTCTGCGAAGGAGTTTTAGATACTTGTACTTGTACTTTTATATTTCATTTAGGTTTGTATTCTGACCCCATTAACCTTCAGTATTCTACTATTGTACCTTGTATTTTTTTCATAGTGTTTTCAACATCCAATATCTCTGGCTTGGAGTTGTGTGTCTGTGTATATAGGTGCTTTGGAAAATTTCTCTCATTTTTCTGGGATATTCATATTCGATGATAGTTTTCATCCCCTATTCTAGCAGAGGGGGGCTTGGGGTAGTCACGACATGGGCCATAGGGGATAGGTCATAATAGGTTTATCCTTGGATTAAAGTAATTTGGTATGATGGTTTGTATTGTTATGAGACCAATATAATGGTAGGAAAAATAATTTATCATGGTTCTTTAACTGTGTTTGAATATTCTAAATCATATCTCATGGGAGTGTCTCTCTGGGTATGTGGTGTTAGGAGCACTCATAGTGTATCAGATTAATGATTGTTTAAAATAGCAACCATCACTTTTTAGGTTGATTACTCTTAGGTTCATATATTCCACAACCACATACACTTTCCAGTATCCATATAGGGATGCATTTTCATATAAAATACACATACTTTTACTTCACCAAAACATTAGATGATTTTTCAAACATGGAAAAGGTAACTCTTGAATAAAAAGAATATAAGATAGGGATAACAATATAGACTTGTAAATCTATTAAATTTTATGATTAGTATAGAAATGTTATTCAATGTAAATTTATTCACAATAAAAAATTAAATAGGTAGTGAATATTAGATGAGTCCCAAAGAATAAAAATATAGATAGAAAACCCCCCAATTATGGATTGATTAACAATTAATTGTATCCATATGGAATAAGGGACTTAAATATGATCTTAAAATACCAATAATAAACTAATTTGATGGTATTAAATATCAAATAGGTAGTATACACACTACATAAATGGAATTAGATGCATAATACAAAACATTTCTCAAAGAGAGGAATTTGATACAGAAAACCATTTCCTATTCTACTAACTTACAAGAACATAATTTAAATTTATTTATACAAAAACTATCATGGTAAATTATTTCATAACCTTAATCATATCCATTTTCATTCATACTCTTCATAAATATTCATTCTCTATATTAATTCATCTGAATTTCCACATTGGTCTTTATTGTTTTGATCGTTTCTACTTGTTTCATAAAAATGGTGTTCGTATTATTCTTTCATATAATGTATATAATTACTAAGTCATTATAGTTAATTTTAGGTATGGTTTATAATAATTTATTATGTTTCAAATTCCTTTCATGAGTGTTTTATTCTTTTTCCTTGAATATGAAATCAATAATAATTAAGTTTCAGTGATTTTTGACCAACAAAGGATGTTATCTTAATTGATAAATTAGATATGTTTATAAAACATAATAAAAAAAATATAATTATTTAAAAATTTATATAAGATCATACCATTAAATAATTTTTAATCATCATCAATGATATAAATTTATATTATTTTTCAAGTTGGTGGATAAACCAACCCAAACATGTACACACCCAAATTTAAGGAATGAATATGAGGTGGATTTGTTGTGATATCATTGTACCAAAATGATAATGATGTTATTTAGTTTTTATTATTTTTCTATATCATAACTTTAAGGAATTATTATAATAATTAATGGATATGTAAATCGTAAATTGTTTGAATAAAATATTATCTTCACAGCATCCATAATTTAAATGATTTAATTCACACTGATCTTTTTTCGATCACATCATTAATAGATTCAATATTTTATTTAAAAATAACCCTAATGATATAATAAAAATAATATTTATCCATTAGTACCATCCTTATATCCAACCTTGTATGGAGGTAAAGTAAAACAAAACTTGTTATGTCGTGGAGGTGGTAGTCTGCATAACGCACAGACAATAGTTTTATTTTTCTTAATGGATGGAGTATATGAAAAAATAATGATAATAAACATAATATAGTAACATTAATTTATATTAATTATAATAATATCATCATATTAGTGTGTTTATAATAAATATTAATGAATATAATTAACATGAAAAACTAAGTAGTTGATAATACTCACAATGACGACTTCAATTTTTCTAGGAAGTCTCCATGGAAATGAGTTCCTTATACTAGGTAATGGTGAAAAAAAGATTTTTGGATTAAAATAAAATTATAGGGGACCAAAATATGGTATAATATCAGTATTAATAGGAATTTTTATATTGTTATTGAAGGGGTGGTGAGAGGTCACTTTTATAAGTGGTGAGAATGGAATTTTTGTAAAATTTTCAACTTTATATAAAGGAATCACATGTTAAACATGTCAACTGGCTCCAAAATTGAGTAATAATGGATTGGATAAGATATATGGTCGATACAAACCCCATCAAATCAATTTGGGACAATGTTTTTATCATGTTTCAAGACATTACAACTTGAATTAATACTTTTATCATTTTATATTTTACTAACATTACTAGTTTTTATCTAAGGAAACATAATCATTATTCCAAAGATAGAGGGATCATAATTAAATGAATTTGAACTAGTAATTGTAAATATGAAATTTATTTTTCCTAATTAAATTTCTATATGTGTAAAAGATTAATTTTAGTATGAAAATTGTATAATATATTTAAAAAATTAGGAAAAATATTACTTGAGTTTCAAATATCAATAATGGATTTTTATATTATGATTAATACTTAAAAATGTATAATGTTAATTAAAAAATAAAATATTTTTCAAAAAAATGATTTAGTAAATTTCTATGTCTTACTTATATACTAAAATGTCCTAAAAATCCCAGTTTTAATAAAATATGTATATTGCACCATTCACCTAAAAATCCATTTTTTAGAAATTCTGAAATATTAATTTCAATATAATGTCATTATGAAAAATTTAAAAATTAATTTCATTTTATTAAAATAAAATTTAAGCTTTAATAAATTAATCATTTAAATATTCTTATGAATAAAGGCTTTATATGGTGTGCATTGTGCATCAACTCGGGATTTGGTGTTTATGTGGAATGGTAAGGTCTTTGGTATTACATTCACTCTCACACTCTAATGATAAACATCATAGAGATCCAAATCCATTTTGTAACCTGGACATGAAATATCATATCTAATATCACAACCATGAAACATATCATAGACACATCATCATCATCATCATCATCACAACCTCAACATCATCATCATATATCATTCACCACATTTCATATCCTTACCGTATATCATAGTTCCATTAAATTCGGATATTTTTATCATGAAGGATATAAACCTTATTCCCTCCTCCTACAATGCATGACCCCCACCTTATATCATAATCTCAACTACATGACAAATTTCTCCATTATATTATATAATATGAAATTAATTAATTATATATTATATTCTTATACCTATTGTGGGTTATCAAAAAACATGATACACCTTGAAGGGGGAGAAATTAAGAGGGATTAATTAGTACAATCATCCCTTGAAAACCTAAATATTTGAATAAAACACCTGGAAACTAAAAAAATTTGGTCATGAGTGAGGTTATCTTACCTGATTGGGGTGTGTAAAAACTAAATGGACAATAAAAAAATAATAAATCCACACATAACCCAACCTAATGGATCACAATGAAATATCATGGCCACAACCATCATAACAACCAAAAAACCAATTCCAGAAACTAACCATCATGGATAATTATTAATACATAAATCAACACCTCTTCCTACACAAACAATCTACACAAAATTTCATTATTTGCCCTTTAAATCATATCATTTCCCCTCTAGATTTACATTTTACTATCCAGGTTACATTAATTATTCAATTAAATTTAATATTTAAAGAAAAAACATTCTTTATCTCCAAACAATTCATTTCAATAAATACCAATACAATCAAATATAATAACTCACTTAATTCAAGCACTGAACCATTAATGAGTTCTTCATTTCCAGTCATATTTTTTCCACCGGGAAACTATAACACTCCCCTGAAACTATCAACTAACATCCACGCAACTTCCCCATAACATGGTCCAAAAACCCCTCTAATTACAACCAAAACATTATTCTCATATGTGACAAATTATATCATTATTCCAAATCTATAATCACATCTACTCTTAGAAACTATGGAAAGTTACTCATAACACCCACTGAAAAACACATTCCAATACACAAAACCAGGCACCAAAATACCCAACCACAACTAAAAAATATAAACAACATCCAACCACATATAATGGATATTTGAAGCAATAAGGAACTTCCTAAACCGACCTTTTAAATTAAATAATTCAAATTGATTCAATCTATATTAAATAAGAAACACATCTTCAATTAGATATTCTAAAAATCCGGTTCATTATCATATTTACATTAGTAACATTTTATAAAGGAATTTTCAACAACTAAATCATAGAAAATTAACATGAATCAAAATAGAAATAATAAAAAATAGTATCAATAATAATCATTCATTAATAAAATATGAAATAGCATGGAATCATGTATACACATGTGATTATCCCATTTCCAGTCAATTTATTTTTAGAAAAAATTGATTATATTCGCCATGTTAATCTTTACAATCCACTAAAATCATGAAAAATCATCTTAATTAAAAATTATATTGAAAACATAATATATTTATAGAATAATAAACCATAACCAAATCAATTAATCCATTTCCAAAGAAAATTTTGAGGTAGTGATGATTATAAAAACAAAATCACATGAGGAACAAAACATTTAACCTAGATCACAATAATCTCCATCAAGAGCACATATCAAGGATAGAAAAAATAAAACAAAGCATTTCCACAGCCTTACTTTGATGAATATAATTGAAAAAAACAATTATAAAATAATATAGATTCACCACAAATCAAAATAAGTCAATATCTTGAGGCCAATGTTTGATTAATAGTAAGGAAAAATAGAAGACCTCTAAGTATGTACCACTTATCATCTATGGTTTGAGATAAATCATATGAAATTGAATTAATTTTTAGGGGATTAAAAATTTATATATGTTATGTAAATTTCATCATCAAGACATGACAAATCCTGGCCACACTACAATGGGATAAATTTAATGAATCTCCAAAAAAACATCATGAATCAACCCATTTATATCTAATTAAAAGATCTCTCAACCTCACTTAATTTGATAACATCAATGGTATTCATGGTCTGCCTACTATAAACAATTCATGGATCTCAACTATAATAAATTTGGAAATCATCCCCTATAGATTTGTGTTGTAATAGTTGTGGACCCATCATGAAGCCCATTCATGTAAAAATAAAACAATTTCCCAAAACATATGATATTAAGGGTGAGATTTTTATGAAATGACTAGAAAAAAAGCAATATAAAATCATAAGAGTGAAAATATAATATGTATGATTAATTTTGGTGACATATAATATTTATAAATTATCCAAAACATCCTCAATCCACTTCATGACAAGAAACTCATCCACTAAATCCCATCCAAGCTTCTTCACTGGAACAAGGTACATTTTCACTCTCATAATCAATGCATCATAGTCCTGACGCAATCTTGCACCAATAAAAAACTCCCAAATAACCTCTAACAAAGTGAAACCTACTACTACATAATGACTCAAATACCTATACCAAAATATAATCTCATCATCTACCTCTTTTCCTCCGAACCTTCTCCTGAAATCACTAACATTTGAAATATGAAATGTAATAGTCTCGAAATATCCTTGCCATTACATCATACACTTTTTTCAATGGATAATATATTTCAATGTCATGAGAAAATGATTTTAAGTAAATAAATTTACTTTTAAGGTTTATTTCTGTTACAATTTTATTTATTTTATGTATTTTATTCATGTTCATGTGAAACATATAGGTATTGACTATCATTAGATCATAGGTGGGTTTGAAATTATATATCACTTAATTTCAGTGGGTAAATATTACATCTCATATGATATTTTGTTATGTGATATGGTAGGTTATCATGTTCTACTATGTTAAGGGATATGTTCATTAACAATGTGATGATGATGTTTATAGGGGTCCTTGATACAAGATGTTATTTTTTATGTTTTGTTTTTCACCATATTCCTATGCCTCATTTATTATACTATACCTATATACATATGTTATGATTCATGGTTATATTTTATGATTTATATTTCACTGTGTGTGATTTATTTTTTTATTCCTTTATTATGTTATCATACCCACATGGCCATTTTATTGTAACTTATGATCTTTATTATGGTATCTAATGTTGTTATCATTGAAAATTCATATTTTTTACCACTTAATATGCATCTGTGCTTGTTGTTTTCTTATTTTTACATTCCATGGGCTATATAAAAGAATATAACATGGGATATGTATAAAATTGATCCATGTGTTGAGAAATTATTGATGCAACGTATGTTTAGTTGTGAAATTAGTCATTTATATATCTAATATACAATGAAACTAGAAAAATTTTATTGGGTGTGTGAATTATTATAATATTTAATGGATACTCATATAAAATAATTTATTAAATATGTACATTTTAGTTGGTCCATTTTAGTTTCTATCTAACAAAGGTTAATATAATTTTAGGGAATATGTTATGAATAATAGGTGGATAAAATTCAAATCAACCTAGGTTATACCAATATTGGTATATGTTGGACCTAGTGTTTTGTAAGAAGGTGAAATATATTGAGAAATTTTAGGATATATTTTCCTTATCAAATAATTTATTACTGTAGAAAATATTTCTTAATACTAAATCATTATATTTTTCAATAATTACATATCTATAACTATAAGGAACTAAGTGAAAATAACTATAATGAACACTTTAATGATTACCCCAATGATGAAAGAACCTGGCTAGGTTCTTAAGTGAAAAAATCTCATATAAATTCACACATAATTATCATATGATATAAAAAATAACATGAAGAATTTTGATTTCCTAAATTAACCGAATAATAAATAACTCTTGATTGAGTTGATAGGTGAAAAATCAACCCATCCATTAGTGTGTTGACTGATCATCTAATTACAGATAAAAGGATCCACATAATAGAAGATAAAGTTTCTATTGTTTAGTTCTTAGAGAAGGAAATGGTTTTTTTGGTTGTATACCTTTTTTATGGTGAATTTATTCCATGAAATATTCTCACTTAAAACTAGAGTAATAAGGAAGAAATCAACTCTATGGAATGGGAGAATTTTAGAAAAATATTTTTAAGTACTCTTTAGAGTATTATAGGGAGATAATTCCTTGAGTTGAAAAAAAGTGGATGAATCCATTGATACTTTTGAATAAAACATAATGAGACTTGGAAATTATTCACATAGTTTTATCATTGAACCATAAATAAAAATAAATTACTTTATTAATAGTTTTAAAAAAATGTTTTATAAAAGTGATATTTATTATGGACATTTGTTTCTATGATGAAATTGTTAAATTTTCAAACAAGGTTGAAATGGAAATAAAATATTCTCATTATACTCAATGTTATTGGGTAATTAATAGAAAATTTGATTCTCATGGGAACTAAAATTATAAATATCATGGTGGAATGATGATTAAACATCTTATATACTGAAAATTTGTTAAGAATAACCATAGAAATTATCTTAAAGGTGTAGGAAATCATTTTATTTGGGAAAATAAGTTTATTAATCACATTAATGATGAAGATATAGGATGAGGATAAAAAACTCAATGTAATAGACGAAATCCTCGTGTAATGGACCACCCACTCTTTAATGGTTCACTTGTATGAAGTTGGGGAATTATGTAAGTAATAAACCAACCTAATTGTTAATGGGGACAATTAAAATTAGTAAAATTCCAAAAAACACAGAAATGGTAAAAAAATATTAGTCTCAAGGTTTGAGTATTTTAATGAAAATAAAATAGTGAAAGGAAAAATTATCATATACTAAAGTACTAAAAACATATTATTTGATTCTGATCCTACCCAATCCTTTATCTCATAAAAGTTCTTTAAAATTACTAATTCACCAATGAGAAAAATTTTTTGTTTTATTATTTCATCCCAATTACACAACTCTTTTATGAGTATGGTTTTTCCTAATTTGTTTCTGATGAATATTCACATTCTCTCTTTGGTCAAATTTGATATGATGTTATGCATGTATTTGATCTCTCTACATATATCCCACTTCATTTATTGATATAGGGAATCCAAATTTCAAATACCAAATCAACCCATGATTATATATTAGTTTAAGGATATTTATGAACTTATAATGGAAATTATATCCCTTTTAGGGGTCTTAATAGATAATAATAAGGTATATTGAGCATAAATGGTTTTCAAAAACTAAATATTAAGTATATTTTTATTTTGAAATAATATAGTGATGTGTTTTCAGAAGAGTAGCCTAGTATTTCCCTAGATCATGTATTTTAGTTTCTAATTGATCCCATACCTGAAGCTAAGATAATTTTTAAGAGACCATGTAGAATATACCCTATTAAATTTTTTGGAATTGAAACAATACCTATAAGGAAATTTATATAATGGATTTATGTAACTACTTTGACCCTAGACATCCAAAACTAGTGGCCATGTTATTAAAATGTTCCAAAATAGATGGATCATAACATGAAGGATCTAGTGATTAGTATTCTCAAAATACTTTATACAAACATAATTAATACATTACATTGAAAACATCATTACAAAACATGAAATACAATGATTCTTTTATTTCATATCATTAGATCATTGGTATCCTTTTTCAAGGTTTATAGGGGAAATAGAAAAATAATAGAAAGGGGTGAGTTTGATCCTCTGTAATGGATAATATGCAATGGAATTTATCATAACCATAATAAAAGATACAAAAAATGGAATATAAAAATAATTAAATATTTCGATATATTTGGAAATAATGGAATAATATATTCATATATGACATAAAAATGGTAAGAAATAATCTCATTAATAATAATAAATAATATAATACCAGTGAAATGAAGAATTAATTACATCATAAGAATTCTATAAAAACATAAAATAAGACATCGTAAATAAATTGCAATTCATACACTAAAAACCTAAGTTATTTTTTCCCAAGAGATCAAATGATGCATCAATTAGATATATAATTTCAGTCACCACCCATAAATTAACATATCCATTGCATTCATCATATAAAAAGATAAAATATAGAAACAACACATTAAATAATTTTCCCCAAGTAATATCTTTTATAAACATTGAAACATAATCAATAATTCTTTATATTGAAATAATGGGAATATATATTTTCACTATTTACCTAATAAAATAAATGGAATTAATATCAGTGTAATAACCAATAAAATAATGTAAATAAATATTTGGTGTTTGAATATTATATACTAAAGGGTATACGGTCAATTTAGTAATATATAAACCATAAAAAATGGAATATTTTTATAATATATACATGAGATAAAAATTGGGGACATAGAATAAAAACATAAGTCAATAATAGAAGATAGAGAGTGACATAGAATATAATCACATGAAATGAATGTGACTGTCCTTATAAATCAAAAATAGAGGTGATCAGAAAAATAATATAATAAATATATATGAAAAATAAGAATTTATTATATCAACTTTTATTTAAATTTTATTAAATATATTATTGATAATAGAGAATTAATTACTGGAAAGAAGTGAATTTAGACAAGAAACCTATACTTTTACCTAATAATAGAGTTCAAAAAGTTTATAATGATATGGGTTGGGTAATATATCATTGATAATAATTCAAAATAATGATTGTGAAATGTTATTATGAATGTTTTACTGTTATAGAGTATTTTTAAATGATATAATAGAAAAGGATTGTAATTTAAAAATGATGATAATTAGTGACCCTTTCCTTGAGTCCTGACTCACTTGGATTCCCCTCTATCCTCCTGAATGTTTGAAATAAAAATGTTATCTTGATAATTCATAACCTTATTAAATGTTATTTCATATATTAATAACCATTTTTTACATTTTATTCATTAATTAGATTATTTTTTCCATTTCGATCATTTGGGATTCCACATTCCATAATTCCAATACTGCTTTGGTATAATGGTAACAGTAGGTGATATTTGTAAAATTATTCTAGAATATACTCAAAATATTTATAAAGAGTTAACATGTTTCAATAATATTATATGATTCTATTTATCACAAATATTCACATCATAAGCAGGGTTTTGTGAGTATAAATACTATCATATGTTGTAATGTTCATTCAGGTGGTTTTCCTGTCTATAATGAGCTTAATTTGTTTTGTGAAATTTTATTATTATTTATCCATTATAGAATATTTATAATAATTTGATATCATTGTGATTATTATATTTAACAATAAAATAATGTATTATAACCATCCATGAATGTGGTAATTTTTTTTAAAAAAATATCCATATTTTTTGTTATAATGACCATGATAGTTTACATACAAATTTGATAATGATATATTTATTTTATAATTATATAAAATTATTATTTTTTAATTTTTTAATTTATAAAATGAATATAAATGAATAAAATTTTAAAAAAATCAGTGTAGGTGATGAGAAAAAAATAAATACATCATCCATAGAGCGGGTGAACTGACCATAATATGAGTGAAATTCTTAATTTTTTAATAAATGAGATGGAGTTTAATAATGGATATTACATTAATATATTAATACATTAGTATAATTATGATACTTATGTAATTATATAATTATATTTAAAATATATTTATAGTGTGTATATAAATAAAATCCCAATAGAGTAGGTTTTGGATGATTTATCTCTTCCTTTGGCATTCCACCATTAAAATGGTACTTGGGATTTAAAAATAGTTTTTCTAAAAAAAGAACCAATAAAACAAGTATAATTTATTTAATTTAAATATTTTAGTCAAAAACTGGTAGGATATCAAGCTTATTGTGTTTATATAAGTGGTTTGGTGAGGGTGGTATTTATAAGAGAAGGATTGGGGTGTTTCATAACAAATATTTCTTAATTTATCATTTTGGTTCAAGAATATGAATATTATTGATTATTTTGTCTAAGTATAATATTTTATTAATTTTAGGTAGAGGTAATTATTTCTTCTATAATATGGGATTTAATTATTAAAATATTTAACTTATAATAAATAACACCATATTTTTCTATATTTTAATACACACCTCATTAATTTACAATTTATGAAAATTATAAAAACATAATCCTTAATAAATATTGAATTTTTTATTCAAAAAATAATAACCATTAAAAAAATAGACCACAAAATTTAGTAATTAAAAAATTCAATTCTAGAATGAAAATTATCATTTTATCGAATAATGTAAAACATGATGTACTAAAGATATAGTCATTTACTTATATTATGATAACATGGATGAGTTTATATTTCATGGTATTTCAAAACTTATATTTAAATATTTAATTTATCAGCAACAATTTTTATATTGATAATTCATTATTTTCCCTAATGGTCATTTTTATCTATCCAATGGTTAGGTTACTATTCCAATGGTTCAGTTAACGTTCAAACAGTAAAATTCCAATGGTCAAGTAATTTTAAATAACCTATTGATTCATTTTATTTATATCATTATTCATTAAATAATATTAATTTCAAGGATATATACATTTCATTTATAAAATTTTAATAATATTTTTAATAGTTTGTTATCTTTTAACAATATTGTTCGTATTAGAGATAAATCAAGTTCACCGCAATGCATCAAAATTTCAACTTATATTTTTCATTCCTACTTTTTTTATTATATCATTAAAATAGTTTCAATTTTATGGTGTGTATTTATTTTTTATCTATAATTTTAAAACTTATCATTCAATGTCATTCTTTTGAAAGTAACTCTTTAATTGTGTTGTAATACTATGATGAAATTAATTAACATATATGGTAATGATATATATACATACATATATATTATAATATCGAGTCTTACTTCCCAATTCATATAATTTTATCCTATATCTTATGGGTATACATTAATCTATGAAAAAATATGATTAATTATTCATTATAGATCCCTCATGATCTCATGTTGCTTCCTACAAACATTTATTCCTTAGAAGTACTTTCAATATCTATGTTTTCTAACTCTAAAAAACATTATATCTACAATAATGATTATATAGAGGCTCTTAATTATATAACTAGGCTAGATCAATCTTAATTTCATTATTTTTTGTAAGTGCATTGGTTCGGAAATTTTCTTCCTTGACAATAATACATGCAATATGTCGTGGACATTATATAGGTTGGGTGGAATATAAAAATGGTAAGACACAACTCCCATTATATCAAAGTCTCAAAAATGTCCCATGTACCTTGGACATATCTTCCCAGTCATAAAAAAATTTAACTCACTTACAAGGAGATAACATCAAAAATACATGGTCTGTTTCTTAAAATTCAAATACACTCCTCTGATTATCATCATTTATTTCATTTCTTCTTTGAACCATATAAATATTATTCTAGATATATCATGCATTCATATTCAACACCTCATTGATTATTGGACTAACTGTATTTATTTATCCGAATTCCTCCTAATAAGTTAGAGTATGATATCTTTTTTCATACAAATCATCATCAAATTCCATTTCAATCCCCAAATTAAAGATATTATTGTATGAAAAGTCAACCAAAGATGGATTATATTCCAAATATCCTTGGAAGATTAATTAACATGACCTAAATACGACTTATAAAGTTTATATAGTCCTTTTAAACTACCCAGAAATTTAAGGGTGATTGGTTGTTCATATATATATATATCTTATTCTTTACAGACTTTTTATGAATACTCCATGATTTTGATGGGAAATATAGGTCACAATTAGTTATAATTGATATAGATGCACCATAAATCCTTAAAAATCATTAATATAAATTAATAAAATATTTTCAATATATAGATCCTTCATTATTTATAGAATATGTGAAGAAATTGTAATGTGAACCACGATAACCCATATTGCAATATTTATGTAATATTTCTTAGGAATAATGATGAAACAATCCATTTTTTATATTGCCCCATTTTGGAATTAATATTGAGAGAGGATGTATGAATCCATTTAGAAGTTATCTCTTAAGTGTTACCTGGTGTAATACCATTCATTTTGATACATAATTAGTAATTTCTAGCATAAAATTATCCCAATAGAAATGTCCTCTTAAATAACTATACATCTTGGTGCTATCATGGTGAATAAAAAAATTTGGGTTAAGATTGTAATCTTATAACACCTCCTTTAACTCATATATCAATGGTAAACAAATATTCTTTCCAAATTTCAAAACACCAGCTTCCTAGTTAAAGTCCATCAGTGCCCCCAAATTCTCTAGATTTAACCTTAAATTGAATTCCCTTATCACCTAGTTCATACTTCTATATCTTAAATATAAATGTTTAACAGGAAATTACTTGTGAAATGATTTTTTTCTCTATCCATAATAATTTTCATGTTGAAATACACTATATCAATTATAATTGGATCCTTTTTACCCTAATCATGTATAGAAGTCAATGAACCCACATACCTAATATATCGGTAACCATTCTCAATTTCTCATGGTGGTAGGTTGTTGCACATTCTTAGACCTTTAACAGTTTTAGTGCTCTCATTTGTCTCATGTTGATCTACTTATGATTGAATATATAGATTAAAATATTGTGATTATTTTATATATCCCATATTTATTAATAGATATAGTGCCTCTATATATTTATAGAAATGACTAAAGCTATTGACTCAAGATCATGAGTGGGGTAATGTTTTTTTGGGTATTTAATTTCCTTGATGAATAAGAAAAATCATTTTCCATTTATCATAAATAGGGACCCTATTTATTTCTTTGAGGCATCATTATATTTCAAACATCCTTCCTCCCATAATAGTATTGTTAATGCTAATATTTTTATAACTATCCACTCTTTTTCCTCAAAAATTTCTTCACAGTCAATTGAAATGAAAATTTGATCACTTTGTATATCAACTTCTTTAATGGGTTAGTAAATCATGAAAAATCATTCAAACAAATCATAAATTGTAACTATGAAAGACAAGGAATCAACATATCTATGTTATATTTATATTTTTGGGCTATTATCTAACCACATTAACCCTTAAAGGATCGATAGATATTAAATACTTGGAGATAATATAGAAATTAAAAGAAACGTGTCGAAGAAAATTTTCACACTTACTAAATTTACCAAATCACTCATTCTCTCCGAGAGTCTCCAGATAATTATGTAAATGGTTCCAATTATATTCATAAAATTTAGAGTATATTATTTTGTCTTCAATAAATACTATAAAAAATTATCAAGTCTATTCATCAATACTCTATTCATCAGATCCATAAACAAATAGGGGAATCTTTTTAATCCAAAAGTTATAAAAGTGAACTCATAAGTCCCATAACTTTTATATAATGATTTCTTTAATATATCATCCTTATTAAATTTTAATTGATTATAAACCAAATGGGTCAATTTTTGGGGATTATTTAAATCGATAATATTAATGGAATAGATCATCAATGTGTAGTAAAGTATAGATGAAGTTAACTGTAATGTTATATATTTTCATATAGTTGATGCACAACCTCAGATAAGTTTTTTTATTATTCACAAAGATGGCCGATTTTTAGTTTTGGATTCGATTAAATGTCATTAAGAGGGGGGTTAATAAGTGGTACACTATTTTTAAAAATTATTCACCTTTTAAATTAGAACTCTTGAACCTCATAAATTTATCACCCCATGAAATGAATTCACATGTCCTCTATATGTGAATAGTAAATGAATAAAAGATATAATCAAATGATATTTATTTTTTTTCCTAAAATCCTACTCCTTTCCATGGTGGTTATACAACCTGACATGGATACTCCAATATCTTTAATAATTTTTTATATCAAGGATAGTCTAGTCTTATCAACACATATTCCATTGTGTTCTTTTCAACAAATTTCTCTCAATAAAAATTCCATTGTGATTCTAAATTATAGAATCCAATAGAAGAGAATTCAAATATTCAATGTTGATATAAAAAAGAAATAATTGAGCTAATTGATGACAGTACTCCATAATAATATGTATTATCAGTTCTACACTTTTACTCCTTCAAGAACTTTATCAAAATTATTTATCTAGAGACTCTTTCCATATCTTGAATGATATGGATCATTGTCAAATTCCATCCATACTTGGGTGCACAACATATCTCTTTCTTCTTCAATGGATCCCAAATTTATATCCTTCTCTATACAATATACATAATTTTATCAAGTTCTCATATTTTTCACATAGTGTCTACGATTTCTCAATATGCTTCATACCACACAATTATTATATGATGCCTTTATATTTATATACATTGAATATCATGTGAACATTTAGTATCCATTAATATTTGGAAACTCCCTCATTCTTTTTTAGGTGTGGTCTCCTCATAAATTTTTCTATAAATTTAAATAAATTCATCACATTCAAATATCGTAAAGAATTATTGGTTTCATTTTTTCAAATCCATTAAAACCCTTATCCAAACTTATTTTAAATCCCCACATGTGTGAAAACATATTTCATTATCACTTGGACTTACAAATTATTATTTGGAAATTATATAAATATTAATTCATCTCTGTAGGATATTTCTCATATTATATAAATTTATTTATAGCCCTCAATTATCATACAATATGGTCAACATGAGATAATTATATTATGGGATCACCATGTAATTAAATTGTCTTAAGAGCTATCAATTTTCATTTGAGCTAGTCTATATGAGATAATTTATTTTTCAAAAAACCTAAATTATCTTATGAGATGTCCCGTGTAATATAAATACCTTTTTCAAATTTTAAAAAAATCTGACATAGAAGAAAATTGACAATATGTAAAGGTCTGATATATAGATCAGTCACATATATAGCTCCAATCATCTTGGACTTTCTAGATCAACCACATAAACAACTCTTGATCAAATATGAGACTACTAAAATTATCTATAAATCTTATAAATCAACTCAAAAAACATTCAACCTGATTTAAAAATTTCTCTACTTCTATTAATACTTTTTATATATATTAATGGGGAATAGTACATTAATAATGGCATTTATATTGAATTACTTTAGACAATAACTCATCAACTCTTCTAAGTAGTTCATCATGATGATAGTGTAAAACTCCTCTAACTTCTTTTTTTCATCTCTTCACCTATTAATATCAAAAAATTCCTTTGAAAAAGAATACCATCAAATACACATTGGGTATAATAATCTTCCTTATTGTATTTTCTTATCATTTCCCACAAGAATCCTTTAAGTCAATATGTGTAATTCATTTTTTTCAGTCCCATTATTGAAAATTAAATGAAAAGGTTAATGTAATGGTATTATCATATTTTCTTATAATTTTTAATTCAATCACATTATTTTCATCCTTTTTAAAAGATGAATAACAACCTTTAATTATTGATATAAGGATGAAATCACATATAATTTTTAGTAAATAAACATCAGTTATTATAATCTAAGTAAGAGTGATAAGGAATAATTTAGAAAATAAGAGGGATATAATCAAGGTTGTTCATACTATCCATAAAAACATATCGACATGTGATACCATGACCTGATATTTCCCATTTATCAAATAGGGATTTTATAGAAACAATTTTCCAAGAAATATTTCATATCATTCACATATCTTAATAATCAAATTAAAAATATAATGTGTAAAGAGTCCATCTCAACCTTTGTTCCATCTTTTCATTAACCAACACTCTCACTTTGTAAATATGTTTAATTTAAACAATGGAAAGTAACTACTAATAAACTGGCCATTAATAGCTCTAGAAATGGACCTTAATAGTGCTAGAAAAGCACTAGCTACATGAGCGACATTAAAAGACCAATACTTTTATCTATGGAGAAAAAACACTAATAAAGGGGATATTTATCAGCACTAACAAAAGCACTAATAAATGGGAACATTATCAGTTATTTTAAAAGAAATGATAATGGTCCCATTTATCATATCTTTTATGTAGCGACACTAAAAAAATCCTTTATCAGTGCATATAAATTAATTGATAATTGACTTTTTATCAGTACTTTAGAAGCACTGATAAAGTTTACATTTATCGTAGCTTTTAGAAGAGCAGATAAATGTGTCCTTTATCACCAATTTCAAAAGAACTAATAAATTTATTCTTTATTATATCTTTTAAATGTGATTATAAAGGTTCATACTATAGTGTGCTGTAACAGCACACCGCAACACCAAAAACACAGTAAAAACACACCAAAAGTGCACTAGAAACACACCGGATATCAAAAAAAATAAGTCCCAATAAAGAATTTAAATGTAATTAAATTTACAACACAAATATAAAAAACTATATTATAAATATTTAGAGCATTGGTTTATAAAATTACATAAATACAAATTATTAAATACATTCAAAAAATAAGAATTTTCAATGTTACCTTTATTTCCATTGACATTCTTTATTGACCTATCAACACTGCATGAGTAGCTTCAAAAAAACCACATCAAATTCAAAAAAATAATCCACCTATATCAGAAAATAATTATTATGCATAATATAATAAATAAGTAAATTAAACATAAATATGAAATAATACATTAATTCTATGGGTATTTATTTTACCATGAAAATATTAATATTACCTTTATAATTGAGAAAAGGCAACGACATTAATCTTCCTAGAAAGGAAATGGAGAGAACTCGAAAGAAAGTGATAAATGAAACTCTACAGGGGTGAAACAATTTTAGGTAGAAAAAGAAATAATGTTGGAAAGAACACCCAAATTCACACAAAAGAATCCACCTGTATAAAAAACAATTATTACATGAGTAATACTAAAAATCTATAAATTCAAAATAAATACGAAACAATTAATTAATTCGTTGGATAATGATTTTACTATACAAACATCAAGATTACCTCTGTAATTGAGAAGAGATAGAATCACTGCTCTTCTAAAAAAGGCATGACACAGGGATAGAAATCATTTAAAATAAATGAACTCATAAATTAATAATGAAAATTAAATCAACATTTCATTATATAATTTTTCAATAAAATAGAGAAAGTATATCATAAATTACCTTTACATCTTTCCAAAGGATTTCTTTGGTCTAGATACAAGCTAATAACAAAACTAACGATTCTATGTACACTTCATTATTATTGTAAAACTACCAATTAACATAGAATTTAACCTGAAATTCCTGCTCGGTGTCATCGTGATTCTCTAACCCCACACAAGCTCACCACTATCTCTATCATATCATCATTCAGCATTCACTTTTCATTTCCTTGTTACATCCATTTACTACATGTAATGATTCTTGATGCATGAAAATACATGAATATAGTAAATAGGTTCATGACGAGAAGGAAAAGTTAATATTGAAAGGAGATATGATACAGATGGTGGTGAGTGTGTGTGAAAATAGAGTCTCGTAGGGATACTATATAGGAAGTCCAGATCAGACGCTATGTTAAGTGGTAGTTAACCAATAGTAGTGAAGTGTATAGAGAATCCTTATTATTGTTATTAAATTTGTGAGTGATGCACAACTAATCCATGTTTTGGATTCATTGATCAATGGAGCTAAAAAGATCATGTGACACCACCTCCGAAAAAAAGGAAACCAGATCTTTAAAGTGTTCAACATAAGCCTTCACCATTCACTGACCTTGCTAGACACTCATGAAATCTTCCATTTTATTCTTCTTCACTTACTTAATTATAAACCATTAAACAAATAGGGACTTAAAATCTTCCCATGTCATATAAAATTTCATCATTGGTGGGGAAAACAACTCTCATTACTCGAAAGATGGACCTCCCAGGTAGACCCAGAACAACATGAACTATAAAAATTTTGGGAGTTCCCAAAACTCTGAAGATATGCTCAACTTTCTCAAGAAACATTACTTCCTCTAACGAACCTCGATTTCTGAGGAAAATAGGTAGAAACTGAGGATAACCAAAAATATGGTGAGAAACACTAGAAACTTGGGGACCATTCTAGGTGGCTGATTATGAATAACACAAAAATCATAAAATCAGGTTCGGAATAAAAATGAAACACAGCTGAAATGAACATCTCGAGCCTAAACAACTGCCCCACAAGTCAAATTTCATAAAAAAACAATATTTCTCTCTTTTAAAACAACTATTTAATTTTCAATTTCAAACCACCATATTATAAGGAAACTTTTAAAAACATAATAACCCACATTTTTTAAGAAAATCCAATTCCAGAAATCATTTTTCCCCTTTCCAAAAACCATTTCCAAAAAACCAATCCAAGATAATATGAAAAATATAGCATTCACATTGGACACAATGGATGAGGAAAGAATCAAAACCCATACTAATACAGTAGTTCTCATGAAATACTTTTCGTATTTTTAATCAATCATCTCTCATCCTATTTCCAAGATGTCAATCTGTACAAATTCATCTTAGAAGAATAATATTAAACTATATAGTGTATCTCATCCTATTTTCAGGATGTTAAACTACCAAAATTCATCCTAGAGATAAGGTGTTAAACTAGAAACTATATCTCATCCTAGTTATTGGATGTTGAACAACACAAATAAATTCTATAATAATGTTGTTAAAACTCCCAGCATCTCTCGTCTTGGTTACATGAAATTAAAATAAAAAAATTCATTCTAGTAGTAGGAAGTTAAATTTCAAAGTGTCTCTCATCCTAGTTGCTTGAAGTTAAACTATAGATATTCTTCATGTCAACAAAACATTAAAATTCACAAAGGAGTCACACTGGTACCGGTGAGGAGACGAGATGTAGACTTCGTCAAGGTTAAAAAACACAAAATGCGGAACCCAAAAGATCAAAAACAATATATGAAAAGTAGAAAATAACATAAATTAGATTATATCCTTTATTCAACCAATGGATCATAGTGGAGTCACGCCGGTATTAGAGGAGTTATTAGAGAGCATCAAAATATTGAAGAGTGAGTACCGCTTAGGGTTCTTTTAAATAGATTGGGAACACTCTTAACAGTGCTTTCAGAAAATCACTGATAAAGATCCCCTTTATCCAAGTTAAATTTATAAGCACTGATAAAATGGACCATTATCAATGCAGCAATATAAGGACCCAGCCTTAAAACATACTTAATCTTGAGTTATTACAAGATTACACATTGAGGATCTTTTCAGGTTTAGAGTTTTAGAGAATTAGAGCATAAAACTTACATTACATTCCACATGTAAACAAAGTGGTTACATAAATATAGTATTCATTTTCCCATCAATGGAAACATATTTAAAATAAGACATGGATTCATTCTTGACACTTCCTTGACACTATCATCATATCATGTACCTTTCCCTTGACCTGTGAAAAACATTTCAAAAAACATGGGATGAGCATAAAAAGCACAGTATGGGTTATAAAAATATGGAAAGGAAACATAAGTTCATATATACATAAGAATGAAATCATACTTTACCCATAAAACATAATCACTTTAACATACCTCATCAAATCATGAATAAATCATAGGAATCATAAGACATAAAGGTAACTTGAGGCATTCATAACATTCTTACGTAGGGAGTAACCCTCTTGGTTACATTTGGAATACCCATCACAGTATATTCCCTAAACCTCTTCGGATAAACATTAATGTTTCACTCCTTCACATTACCCAATGCATTGGAGAGCTATATCAGGCACATCCGCCCTTAGATTTTCACAGAACCACCCATCTTCATAATAATGCCCAAGAACCTCAACATAATTGTATCACATAAAACATGCATAAAGGAAACATAACATTTCCACCTTTCAATCACAAGATATCAATACAAAACATTGATATAAAAACATTATGAAAACCATTTTCAATACCAAAATAAAAGAAAAGTAAAACATGGTATTTATTTTTCTTTAAAAAAAGGTATGGCTTGTAGAGGAAGCCGAAACTCAAATAATGGTCACGGCGGCGAAGAAGTCGTTGTCGCCGCATACGTATGACAAAAACATTCCCTTTTGTCGTTTAGTAAAATGATTCGTATAAAAAAAAGATTCCTTTTGGATAAACGTAAAAGTCAAAGGGGTTTATACACCGTATAAAAGAAGGCTGTGTATAAAACAAAATATGCCTCAATGAAAGTAGATTGAGACGAAGTCCCATACCTCGGGTCCGACTTCACTCGGTCGTTCTTTAATCTCCTAAATAATAAACATGAGTTAATTTCTAATTGTTTAAGAACCTTTTTAAAGTTCATTATTCCTTTTATATCACTCATTGCCATGTCATTAACACTATGTAATTATTTAAGTTAATAGAGGTCGTTTTAACGATCATTGGTACTTGAGTCAAAAATAAAACCATTATAATTACAATTTGTTCATGTATCCATTATATCCATAATTGTAATCAGGATGTATATATCATATATATCATATATATCCAGTATATACATGCATTTATAATATAACATAATCATTTAGAGATAAGACATGAAATGCACCGTTCATGGAGACGGTAAGCCGTACGTACGCATGAACGCTACTTTCATTTCTATTTCATATTTTATAGAATGGAATCATAATGATATAAAGGTATATTATTATTCTAGTGTAATATCATATATAATATCATAACTCCATCCTTTATACGTCCCACATATGTTATTAACGAATCAAATCACTTTGAGGGGGCGGTAGTCCGCACTTCCTTAAATGAAGATATCGTGTTTACCCATAATGGAAACCATAAAGGTATGCCCAAAATGAAAAATCATGAAACATAAGGAAAAACTAAACATATTATATATCATATATAAATATAGTGTCATCTTAATGGCCACCTTTGATGGTGTTAAAAGAATGTTGAACAGTCATCGTTTCGGGAGGCAGAAATTCACCATCCACGGAAACAGTGTGTTCTTTAACAATTACATGTAGTTGTGTGTAGGTTTAGCTCTAATACTTCTTATAAAAACATCCTAGTATATTGTAGATACTGTAGTTGTTACAAACGAAATGAATAAAAAGGGTTTAGAGGGTTGGAGAAGAAAAATAAAAGAAAAGGACTCAAGTGAAGACATTACCTTAAAATCGGGTAACTCCCTTTGGTTTGAGCTCAAAGGCTTCCTTGGGAAGACTTCTTCCCAAAGTGAGGCTTCAAGGAGTAAGATAGGGATGTGGAGAGAAAAACTGGGCAGGTTTTGGCCGAGCCAAAGGCTTTGGAAGTGTGGGTAAGGAGGTAGAGGTGGGGTCCTTTTATAAGAGGAGAGGAGGGGCACTCTTGGAAAGTAAAGAAAAGTTACTTTATTTTAAAATGGGTTTCGGATTAAAAAGTTCCCACATTGATATAATTCTAGGATAAGGTGATAAGGGTTCGAAATCCACCCATCCAATAGGTTTTGGACATGTGTAGGTCATTGATTTTACATTATCTTTTCATTTTATTTAAATCCTTTATTAATGAGGTAATCACTGCATCATCATGATGTCATAAATAATTTAATTTATTTAAAGCCTAAAATTTAAAAAAATACAATGATTTAGGAAATCGTTTTATCTTTCCAATGACTATTTATAAACAAAAATATGACTCGTATAAACCCATGTAAAAATTGTTTTAGTAAAACATCTCATGTTTGTGTTATTTTTACTTTAACATTAAATAAAACGTTATTTATGTCATTTTCTAACCAAAGTGGCTCCATTGGGTCCCCAAGTTGACCCATCTATTTTATTGGTCTTCCATGGCACATCCAATGAGGGTAGGACTTGTGTCAAGCTCATCTCATATTATTAAAACATTATTTTTACCTTAAACTACACTAATTACCTCTAATCGCGATTAAGAACTTAAAAGTTACTATTCACAAAAAAATTATTTTAATCTCATTGAACCAAATTTTACATCTTAATGAAAACCATGTATGTTGGATTTTTGAAAATCAAATCACAGAAGTGGAAAAGTTTCATTTAAACGAAAAATCAGTTTCTTTAACTACCACTTAGTGGTTTCACTATTCATCAAAAATTGATGTTTTTCAGAAAAATACCAAAACTTCACCCTAAGCTATATTTGATATTATGAATTAAAAAATAATTTCTATTTTACAAAATTCAAAACATATAAGATGCATTAATTAATTTAATAATTAATTCCCGTTGTCATGACAAATAGCGTGTTTTTATGAAACAATAAGTATCAAAAGATTGACACTAGTTTAAGTCCAATTTCAAAGTGAAATTGATTCCAATGACCACCATTGGATTAAATAGTAAAAATATATTCTAATTTCAATTTAAATCCAATTCAAAAAATAATATAGTCATATATATAAATTATATTAAAAAGATGTTTAGAATTAAAATACAACATTTTTCACTATTCATTAAAAAATGAACTTTATCCGAAAAATACCAAAAATTCACACAAAGTAAATTTTGATGTCCCAATCATAAAGAATAAGTTTATTTTAAAAAACCTAGCTTATAAAATTGTCAAAAGATATATTTAAAAATAGTTTGCCATTAAAAGGCAGTAAAACAATCTTTTAAAAATATTAGTCTATTCCATGCTTAAGATTGGATTTATTTTCATTTTAAGACTCAAAATCACTATCTAATTAATTAATAGGCATAGATAAAAATATATATTATTCATTACTTACATGGGATGTTACATCCTTCCACCCTTTAGAAAATTGCGTCCCTGCAATTTATTTACTTATCGAATAAATGGGGGTACTTATCCCTCATTGAATTTTCAGAATCCCATGTTGCATCTTCCATCATGTGGTTTTTCCACAAAAACATTACCTGATTAATCAACTTATTCCTTAACACTTTCTCCCTGTGGTCAAGAATCTGGACTGGTTGTTCCTCATAAGATAAGTTCTCTTCCAGCTGAACTACCTCTGGACTCAAAACATGAGATGGATCTGGCATGTACTTTCTCAGCATCGAAACATGAAAAACATTGTGTACATGAGATAAACTCGGAGGTAAAGCCACCTGGTATGCAACTGATCCAACTCTCTCCAGAATTTCATATGGTCCATTGAACCTTGGACTCAGCTTTCCTTTCTTACGAAATCGCATCACACTTTTCCATGGTGAGACTTTGAGAAAAACATGATCACCTACCTCAAAAGATAGATCCTTCCTCCAGTTATCCGCATAACTCTTCTGCCAGCTCTGAGCGGTTCTCATGTGTTTCTGTATCAGCTGAACTTTTTCTGCCAACTCTTATACCAAATCTGGTCTCATCAATTTCCTTTCACCCTCTTCATCCCAGAAAGCTGGAGTTCGACACCGCTTCCCATATAATGCCTCTAATGGTGTCATCTGTATACTGGAATGAAAACTGTTATTATATGAAAATTCAAACAAAGAAATATGTTGGTCCCAACTTCCCTGATAATCCATAGAGTAAGAATGTAGCATATCATCCAATGTCTGAATTGTTCGTTCTGACTGCACATCTGATTGAGGATGAGAAGCTGTACAAAAATTTAATTCAGTACCGAACAACTTCTGAAGGCCTTTCCAAAAGTTAGAAGTGAACCTGGGATCATGGTCAGATACAATAGAGAGAGGAAATCCATGTAACCTGACTATCTCTTTAAGATACAAACGGGAAAGTTGATCTAGGGAAAAAGTATCTTGTATAGCAAAGAAATTAGCAGATTTAGTCAAGCGATAAACAATAACCCAGATTGCATTATTACCTCGAGGGGTCTTCGGTAATCCCACAACGAAGTCCATGGATATATTCTCCCATTTCCACTCTGGCACTGGTAAAGGCTGAAGCATCCCTTTCGGTAATAGCCTCTCTACTTTAACCTGTTGACAAGTCAAACACTTCACAGTAAAATCTGCAATATCTCTTTTCATTCCATCCCACCAGTAATACTCCCACAGATCTCTGGACATATTAGTACTGCCAGGATGAACTAAAAATGGAGAACTATGAGCTTCAAATAACAACTCTACCTTCAACTTCTAATCACAAGGCACACAAAATCTCTTCCCAAATCTCAAAACACAATCACTATCAGTGTTGAATTCAGGAAACATACCTTTCTGAACCAGCTCTACCTTTTTCTGCAACTCACTATCTTGCTTCTGTGCTTGCTTGATTCTGTCTGATAGAGAAGATTTCGCTGATACCTGAAACAAAATAGAAGAACATCCTGAACCAACAACTTCTATGCCAAAGTCTATAAAATCTTTAACCAAAGTATCACATTCCAAATGCAACATTGCTAATGAAGCATTACTTTTTCGACTCAAGGCATCAGCCACTTTATTTGCATTTCCCGGATGGTAATGAATTGTACAATAATAATCCTTGATTAATTCTATCCATCTCCTTTGTCTCATATTCAATTATTTCTGATTGAATATATACTTTAAACTATTGTGATCAGTATATATTTAACACTTTACTCCATACAAATGATGCCTCCAAATTTTTAAAGCAAAAACAATAGAAGCTAATTCGAAATCATGTGTAGGGTAATTTACATCATCAGTTTTCAACTGTCGTGAAGCATAAGAAATTACCTGATCATTCTGCATTAGGACACCACCAAGTCCTTTCAATGAAGCATCACTATATATAATAAACTCACCATTCCTGGAAGGTAGTGCCAAAACTGGAGCATTCACCAATCTACCTTTCAGTTCCTGAAAACAATCATCACATTCTTTTGTCCAGATAAACTTAACACCCTTCTGAGTTAGCTTAGTCATTGGACTACATAACCATGAAATATTTCTAACAAACCTTTGGTAATATCCAGCCAAACCAAGGAAACTACGAATCTCTATTACATTTGTGGGTCTTGTCCATTCTTCAACAACCTTTGTTTTTGCAGGATCAACAGTTATCCCATCTTTAGAAACAATGGGACCAAGGAATGAAATTTGTTGCAACCAAAACTCACACTTGCTGAATTTACCATACAATTTCTTTTCTTTTAAGGTTTGAAAAATAACCCTTAAATGTATTTCATGCTCCTCTTTAATTTTAGAAAACACCAAAATATCATCAACGAAAACCACCACAAACTTATACAAGAGCTCATGGAAAATTCTATCCATTAAGTCCATGAATTCAGCAGGTGCGTTGGTTAGCCCAAAAGGCATTACTACAAATTCATAATGGCCATATATTGTATGAAATGCAGTCTTTGGAACATCTGCTTCCTTTACCTTCAGCTGATGGTACCCCGATCACAGGTCAATCTTTGAAAAAAAACTGAGCTCCCTCGAACTGTTCAGATTAATGATGTGCTAGTGGTAAATGAGTATCTTGATGTTTTTTCTGATGAGTTGCCTGGAATAATACCAGATTGGGAAGTTGAATTTACTATTGACTTAGTTCTTGATGCTAAGACAATTTCGAAACCCCCTTATCGAATGGCTCAAATTAAAATTTTAGAGTTGAAGGAGAAATTGCAAGATTTATTAGAGAAAGGTTTCATTCGACCTAGCACATAACCATGGGGTTCTCCTGTTTTATTTGTTAAAAAAAGATGGTTCTATGAGACATTGCATTGATTAGTATTCATTTTTCCCATAAATGGAAACATATTTAAAATAATACAAGGATTCATTCTTGAAACTTCCTTGACACTATCATCATATCATGTACCTTTCCCTTGACCTGTGAAAAACATTTCAAAAAAACTTGGGATGAGCATAAAAAGCACAGTATGGGTTATAAAAATATAGAAAGGAAACAGAATTTCATATATACATAAGAATGAAATCATACTTTACCAATAAAACATAAGCACTTTAACATACCTCATCAAATCATGAATAAATCATAGAAATCATAAGACATAAAGCTAACTTGAGGTATTCATAACATTCTTACGTAGGGAGTAACCCTCTTGGTTACGTTCGGAATACCCATCATAGTATATTCCATAAATCTCTTCGGAGAAACCTTAAAATTTCACTCCTCCGCGTTACCCAATGCATTGGAGAGCTATATCAGGCTCACCCGCCCTTAGTTTATCACGAAACCACCCGTCTTCATAATAATGCCCAAGAACCTCAACATAATCGTATCACATAAAACATGCATAAAGGAAACATAACATTTCACCCTTTCAATCACAAGATATCAATAAAACACGTTGATATAAAAACATTATGAAAACCATTTTCAATACCAAAATAAAAGAAAAGTAAAACATGGTATTTATTTTTCTTTAAAAAAAGGTATGGATTGTAGAGGAAGCCGAAACTCAAATAATGGTCATGACGGCAGAGAAGTCATTGTCGCCGCATACGTACAATAAAAACATTCCCTTTTGTTGTTTAGTAAAACTCTTCATATAGAAAAAGATTCCTTTTGGATAAACGTAAAAGTAAAAGAGGTTTATACATCGTATAAAATAAGGTTGTGTATAAAACAAAATATGCCTCAATGAAAGGAGATTGAGACGAAGTCCCATACCTCGGGTCCGACTTCACTCGGTCGTTCTTTAATCTCCTGAATAATTTACTTGAGTTAATTTCTACTTTTTTAAGAACCTTTTTAATGTTCATTATTCCTTTTATATCTCTTATTTCCATGTCATGAACACTATGTAATTATTTAAGTTAATAGCGGTCATTTTAACGATCATTGGTACTTGAGTGAAAAATAAACCATTTATAATTACAAGTTGTTCATGTATCCATTATATCCAAAATTATAATCATGATGTATATATCATATATATCATATATATCCAGTATATACATGCATTTATAATATTACATTATCATTTATAGGTAATAAATGAAATGCACCGTTCATGGAGACGGTAAGCCGTACGTACGCATGAACGCTACTTTAATTTCTATTTCATATTTTATATAATGGAGTCATAATGATATAAAGGTATATAATAATTCTAGTGTAATATCATATATGATATCATAACTCCATCCTTTATACGTCCCACATATGGTATTAACGAATCAAATCACTTTGAGGGGGCGGTAGTCCTCACGTCCTTAAATGAAGATATCGTGTTTACCCATAATAGAAACCATAAAGGTATGCCCAAAATGAAAAATACAAAGCTTAAGGAAAACATAAACATATTATATATCATATATAAATATAGTTTCATCTTAATGGCCACCTTTGAAGGTGTTAAAAGAATGTTGAACAATCATCGTTTCGGGAGGCAGAAATTCGCCATCCACAGAAACAGTATGTTCTTTAACCATTAGATGTAGGTGTGTGTAGGTGTAGCTATAATACTTCTTATAACATCATCCTATTATATTTAAGATACTGGAGTTTTTACAAAATAAATTAATAAAAAGATTTTATGGGGTTGGAGAAGCAAAATAATACAAAAGGACTCAAGTGAAGACATTACCTTAAAATCGAGTAACTCCCTTTGGTTTGAGCTCAAAGGCTTCCTTGGGAAGACTTCATCCAAAAGTTAGGCTTCAAGGAGTAAGATAGGGATGTGGAGAGACAAAATGGGCAGGGGTTGGCCAAGCCAAAGGCTTTGGAAGTGTGGGTAAGGAGGTAGAGGTGGGGGCCTTTTATAAGAGGAGAGGAGGGGCACTCTTGGAAAGTAAAGAAAAGTTACTTTATTTTATAATGAGTTTTGGATTCAAAAGGTCCCACATTGATATAATTCGAGGATAAGGTGATAATGGTTCTTAATCCACCCATACAATAGGTTTTGGACATGTGTAGGTCATAGATTTTACATTATCTTTTCATTTTATTTAAATCCTTTATTAATGAGGTAATCGATGCATCATCATGATGTCATAAATAATTTAATTTATTTAAAGTCTAAAAATTATAAAAAAAATACTATGATGTAGAAAAATTTTCTTATCTTTCCAATGAATATTTAAAATCAATAATATGACTTGTATAACCCCATGTAAAATGTGTTTTAGTAAAACATCTCATGTTTGTGTTATTTTTTCTTTAACATTAAATAAAAAGTTATTTATGTCATTTCCCAACCAAAGTGGCTCCATGGGGTCCCCAAGTTGACCCATGGATTGTCTTCGTCGGCCATGACACATCCAATAAGGGTAGGACATGTCTCAAACTCATCTCATATTATTAAAACATTATTTTTACCTTAAACTACACTAATTACCTCTAATAGTGATTATGAACTTAAAAGTTACTATTCACAAAAAAAATATTTTAATCTCATTGAACCACATTTTAAAAATTAATGGAAACCATGTATGTCGGATTTTTGAAAATCAAATCACAGAAGTGGAAAAGTTTCATTTAAACGAAAAATCAGTTTCTTTAACTACCACTTAGTGGTTTCACTATTCATCACAATTTGAAGTTTTTCAGAAAAATACCAAAACTTCGCCCTAAGCTATATCTGATATCCTGAATTCAAAAATGATATCTATTTTAAAAAATTCAAAACATATAAGATGCATTAATTAATTTAATAATTAATTCCCGCTGTCATGACAAATACTGTGTTTTTATGAAACAATAAGTATCAAAAGATTGACACTAGTTTAAGTCCAATTTCAAAGTGAAATTGATTCCAATGACCACCATTGGATTAAATGGTAAAAATATATTCTAATTTCACTTTAAAACCAATTAAAAAGATAATATAATCATATAAATAAATTATATTAAAAATAGGTTTAGAATTAAAATACAACATTTTCACTATTCATTAAAAAATGAACTTTATCAGAAAAATACCAAAAATTCACAAAAAGTAAATTTTGATGTCCCAATCATAAAGAATAAGTTTATTTTGACAAAAATAGCTTATAAAATTGTCAAAAGATAGATTTAAAAATGGTTTTCCATTAAAAGGCAGTAAAACAATCTTTTAAAAATATTAGTGTATTACATGCTTAAGATTGGATTTATTTTCATTTTAAGCCTCTAAAACACTATCTGATTCATTAGTAGGAATAGATAAAAATATATATTATTCATTACTTACATGGTATGTTACATACAAAGTGCTCATAAAAATCATCTTGATGAGTGATAATATATTAACACTAATAAAAATTCTTTTTAAAAGCACTTTTTTTGCTTTGATAAAGTATTTATTTAAATAAATTTATTATATTATTATAATTATTAAATATATATAATTTTTTATTGATAATAATATAAATAATTATTTAAAAAAATAAAATTTTTATAATAATTATTAATATATATAAATTTATAAATCTATTAAATATTCATTTATAAATCTATTTATTTATAAATATATTTATTTATAGATATTTATTTAATAAATATATTTTTAACATTATTAGTGGATATATAATCTTAAATACATGCATTTTAAAAATGTGTGATGTTGAATAATTCAAAATGAGTGCACTTTAAAAATATTGAAAAAAAAACTAGATAAATTTTATTAATTAAAGAAATATTTAAAAAATATGGATATATATATATATTTAAGTAAGGATGAGTACATATTGAAAATAAAAAATAACATAATAAATAAATAAATATAAATAAATAATCGAAAATGATCAAATTCAAAAAAAAATAAAAAAATAAAAATATATTTAAATTAATTCCCTAACTATAATAGTATTAAAAATAAATAAGCAAAATTGACTGATTAAAAACATAATATATTAAATGTATCATGTTAACAATGAAATTCTAAAATATAATAAAATATTAATAAATTACATAAATATAAGGTGTATGTATTTCTATATATTTGCTAAATATATCTATATCTGTGTCTGTATATAAACTTCATTAATTACATGTATATATATACATGAAATCAATGTAACACATGACGATTGATATATATTAAATTGAAAAATAAAACAACATTAAAAATAAATAATACATTAATATGTTTTTAATTAACATTTTATTCATTTAATATATATTTATTTTTAATATATATTATTTACTACAATTTATAATATATATATATATATATATATTACTTATTCATTTTCATTAATAATTGTTTCATTACTAAATTTTTAAATAATTTTTTAATTTATTCATTTTTAGTTTTTCTTAATTATGTATTCATTTATATATCTACATTTAATATATATTATTTATTAATATTTATAAAATATATATTTATTTAATTTATTTAATTTTATCAATAATTATTTAAATATTAAAATGTTTAATATTTTTTAATTTACTAATTTTAAATTTTTATTTGTTTAATTATTTCATTTTATTCATTTTACATATATATATATTTAATATATACTATTTATTAATTTTTAATATATATATGTGTGTGTGTGTGTGTGTATTTATTCATTTTTAACCATAATTATTTAATTAATGAAATTGTTAAAAAAAATAATTTTATTTTTCAAACCATTGTCAGTGCAAATAATACAATCATAAAGCTTACCATTTATCAACACTTTATGGTTAGGACTCATAAACAGTAACTTTTATCCGTGCTAAAAATAAAGTGCAGATAAAGGGTAACCTTAATCACTACTAAAATAAAGCACTGATTAAGGTGACCTTTTATCAGCGCTAAACAAAATACACTGATAAAGGGTACCCTTTATCAGCACTTTTATTTAGTGTCAATAAAGGTCCCCCTTATTGGAGATTATTTTAGTGTTGATAAAGATGGACTTTCTCAACACATTTTTCTAGCGCTGATAAATGTCAGTGTTGTTAATGGCCAGTTTTGTAGTATTGAGGGATGAAAGCGTTATTAGAATACCATTTTCTCCAGTATAGTATTTCATTCCTTAATTTCTATATTTACTGTATGACATCTTCAACACACATTTTATCCCCCTAAAGGGATGCACTCATTTTTTATTTTCATTATAGTTGGTAAAACCCTAAAGAACTTCATCTTTATTATCTAGTATGGACAACTCTACACCACTCCTGTAATTCTATACAAGATTGCATAGATAATAAATGATGGGGAATAAGGATGTATCTTATTTATTCCATAGAGGAAACACTCATTCTTAGAGTTTCATCCCACCCTAAAACATCTCCCCTTATTTGTAACAGCTCAAGATTTCATAGTACGTTATTTCTTCAAAGTAATTCAATAACTTGCACTACACAAAACACCGAGTTCAAGCGCACCATGACATAGCAAACTAGCCGTTCAAAAGTGGTTATGAATAGTATTAACTCAATTTTTAACTTTATATAATCCTTATAATTTTAGAATCCATATTATGTGTTTCTTATACATAATGTAAGAATAAATTCATTTTCAGATAAAAGTAGTATTTTTCATAAAATTCAATTTTACCAGCTTTTAATGGAGAACCTTTTTTTAAATCCAATATTTGAAACTTTTATATATTCAATTTGAAAAAATAAACTTCTTATTTAGAATCATGACATAATAATTTAGTTTCAGTAAATAATTGGTGTTTTTTTGATAACTTTTATATTTTGGTGAATAGTGAAAATACTATATTTTAACTGAAAATAACTTTTTTAATAAAAATAATCTATAGTGGTAAATTATATATTTTAATGGTTTGGAAGTATAAATAGATTATATTTTTACCATTTAATCTAATTCTGGTCATTGTAAGTAATTTCACATTGAAATTGGACATAGACAAGTGTCAATCTTTTGATAGTTATTATTTCTTAAAAATATGCTTTTTGGATTTGACAATGGGAATTAATTGTAAAATAATTTATGAAACTTTTATGTTTTGAAATTTGTAAAATATAATGAATTTTTGAGTTAGTAATAACAAAATTACCTTAGGGTGAAGTTTTGGTATTTTTCTCAAAAATTTCAATTTTTGATTAATAGTGAAAAATATTGCATTATTGTTTAAAACCGACTTTTTATTTAAATTATTATTTATTTTATTTAAATTTATTTTAAGTCAAAATAGATACATAATGAAAATATTAGTTCAATTTTATTCATTTGAATCTTTTTTATAATAAAATTAGATGTATAAAATTTTATTGAACGTTTTACCATCTTTTACCCACCATCTAGGAGCATTTGAAAATTTGTATAAAAAATAATTTTACCACTTCTATGAGTTTAATTTCAAAAATAAAAGAGACATGGTTAACCTATGTAAGTAAAATGTGGTTCAATAATATGGAAATAATTTTTGGTGAATAGTAACTTTTGACTTTTATTTACCACAGTTAAAAGTAAATAGGGTAATTAGAGTAAAAAGGATAGTATAATTACCTTAAAAGATGTCCTAATTCTATTGGATAAGTGTAATTAGACTAAAAACAACCTTAGGAATAAAATATGACCCTTTAGGCCCACTTGGATTAGATTAGGACATTTATTATTATTTAATTTAAAGAAGAGTAAAAAGTGTTAAATTCAAGTTTTCATAACTAAAACAATTTAATATAGGGTTATACATTAGATAAATTCGAATACAAATATTCATTAAAAAGATAGAAATATTTCTTACATAATGGTATTTTATTTATAATTTTTAGACATTAAATATTTTAATTTTTTTATGACACAATGATGATGCGGTAATTACTTTATTAATGAAAGATTAATATAATTGATATTATAAATATCCAAATAAATGTAATTTGAGACCTTTTATGAATTCCCATAATTTTATAGGTTAATATGATATTTTAGGGTTTATTATAATTTTTTTGAGTTATAATTTTGTTATGACTTTAACAAAAACAAAATACCAAATAGAGTCAAAATTGACCTAAATTTATTTTTAAAACAAATACTATATTATTGGTTGATATAATATTCCTAAAAATATAAGGATCAGAAAAAGGGATTAAATAATATTATATATGTCATTAATTAAACTCTTGATGTTATTTTGGTTGTTTTTAGTATGTTTATTAACCATATAGTGTAAGAATACAAGAAAACACAGTAAAAGATAAATTATTTACCTTAGAGTTAAATCTAAAAGATAAGGTTAAAATGGTGACCTAAACTTTTCTAAAACCTATTGGATGAAACTATTTCGACCCATACCCACTTTATCTTCAAAATAAATCAATTTTTAGCCATTATAAACCGAATATTATTTTATTATAAAAAACATTTCAATCTTATCATAAGGTGCCCCTCACCACTCTTATAAAAGTGCACTCCCCCTTCTCTCAAAGTCATACCTTCAAATCCATTTGGATCTGACAAAAACTTCCCAAATATCCTATGAAATATCCTCTCTCCATCCTAGAGGCCTTCCTTTAGTTATAAATCCAACCAAATAATCCATTTTGATCAAATCAAATGGAAGAACCCAAAGAAGAGGTAAATATTTAATCAGCTCTTTTAAGTTCTTTTCTTCTTCCACTTCTCCATTCCTTGTTGTTTCCATTATAAAATAATAACTCCAGTAAATTCTATATAATATGATGTTATTATAAATATGGTACATCCATATTGATTATTCCATCCATCATTTTAATGACATGTCACCATACGTACGTACGTACGGCTTACCGTCTCCGCATTGTGGTGTAGTTGTTATTAAATACATTATTATTTGGATGGGTATAATAATGATGTATAAGTTGATGTAAATAATAAATATAACATGATAATGATTCTGTATATTTTATATACCATCCAATTATATATTATTTTAATATCAAAAGAATGATATTATTTCTCATTCATACGTAAAGATTACCGTCTCCACAAATGCGATGAGATTCATTCCCCATCGCAACCATTCAAGACTAATTTTCATTTTATGATTAAAAATAATGTTTAAAGACATGATATAGTTTTGGATACGAATTTGAAATATGATATCAATATAAAACATGACTCATGTAACAAATAATATAAAGGAAAAAAGAATCAGTTAACACCCGAAACGCCGATAATAATAAAATACCATTAACAAAGAATTATTACAAGATCATATATGATATCATAATTATGTATATATCTTTTGTATAATTTAACAACAATTATTTAACTATTATACAGGAGGTTAACGTACTGTCAACCAAGGAAACTTTACATATTAAGGGTTAATTTCACAATCTCTTCATTATCTAAGATTGTTTATACGTAATTATCTACTGGGACCTCTTTATCATCCACATTTGTGCTTCATAAAAATGTATTTCAAAACATTTTAACTATTTACTAGATAATTGGTTAAATTCATTTATACCCTTCTTTTACCTTATATGTTTTTAAAGGAATCTTTTCATAATTTTCCAAACAAGGTACTTTATGACCTTTTCGACAAAATTAAGGTAAGAATGTTCTTTTAACTTATACAGTGGGTGGGGCTATTTTCAGCCGTTATAAAATCGTCGAAGCTTCCCATACAAGCTTATAAAAATATTTTAAAAAAAAAATTTTTTTTATAATTACATGAATTTTAAATTATTTTAAAATATAAAGAGATATTTCTTTTAAAAAAAGTTTTGATTTCATCTAAGTCAACATCCTTTGATGGATTTTAAGATTCTTTGATGTTGATTTATTATGATATCAATATTCCATATTGTATTGATGGTTTTGTGATATTTTTGACTGTGGATGAGTTATTTTTAGGCCATTCATGGTTTATGGTTAAAGTATTGTCATTTCTTATGCTAGTTTTAATATGAATGTTTATGTTATATTTCAACCTTTTCTTAAGATGGATGTATTAGACTAGGATGTTCCGGGTTGGGGAACGATAAAATTAAGCCCTCTAGGTTGGGGTCCGGTTATAGTAGACCCTTAAGGTTGGAGTCTGGTTACATAGGCTCTCTAGGTTAGAGTCCAGTTACAGAGGCTCTCTGGGTTGGCGTCCGGTTATAGAGGCTCTCCCGGTGGAGTCCGGTTACACTTTTCCCCTAGCTCCGGGCATGAGGCCCTGACACATAAATTAATGTCTGGTACTATAACTTCTGTAATTGTGAAATTAGTTATTACATGTGTTTATTCTACTAGTATAATATCCTTGTGCAAGTTTATATGGTAATGTTTGATTTATTTTTTCCATATTCTATTCAAGTTTATGTTTAAATGGAAATTGTTTTTTTACACATATTTCCTTAAAAGTTTATAGCTTCAACTAAATTATTTACTCTTACTGAGCATCTGAGCTCACCCCTTTCTTATGTTTTATTTTCCCAGGATCCCAAGAAGTTTTTCATATTTGAGATTCAGTGTTAAGCTAAGGGAACAATGGAATTCTAAAAGGATTTTTTTGTGTTGTATGTTAGAAAGTGTAATGTAACGTTCATGTATGTAATATATTTTCCAAGACTACTAAATTGATCAGTCTTTCGAGATTTGATTCTTTGTAATCATTCCAGTGTATTAAAATAATGCATCGACTCTGGGAATCTAGGTTCTGGGTGTTATAGTTGGTATCAGAGGAATTTTAGAAATAACCATGGAAATTAGATTTAGATAAACTCTGATTATAGAACACTCCCCTAAGAGAGAATTTGAAGATTAGTATAGAAGAACTTCCTCGAATTTTGGTAGTGTAGAGATTTTGTGAGTTTTCCAAGAAAATACATCTTTGTCTAGATACGAGTAGGTAGAGGTGGCTCTGGCATAGATGTACCTAGTGGTAAAAGCAGAAAACACCTCTTTGAGCTAGACTCGAATGGGAACTGTTGCATGACAACAGGCCTTGATATGCTCTTGGTTACAACACTCTTGGGCGATATGCTTAGGATAATTCTCATTTTCTTTACAAATAATTATAAAGGATTTATGAGTATATACCTTCTCAAAGAAAATATTTTTATGATTATGGATTATATACATAAGCTGTTCAATTTATGTTAGGTATTTTACAAGTTAGAAATTATTCATTGCGATTCATAAACCAACCTAGTTTATGGAATTGTATAGAAATAGAGCCCAGTAAAATGAATGAGAACTCCAGCAATACGTATGATCCAAAGAGTAAGAAGGATCATATCATTAACGGTATTAGCCAACATTTAGAAGGGAAATAGTCTCCCATATATTCTCAACAAATAAAGAAATAATATAATGTGTTAATAAGATAAGTAAAGAATTATTTGAGTCTTATGGCTTTGAAGGAAAGCAAGAGAAGAAAAGGATGGTAGAGAGAAAGATTGATAAATGGAAGAGGGAAAAGAAGGATTTTCCCATATGTAATAAATGTGGAAATAATCACCTTAGTAAATTATTGAAGGGAATGGGAGTTTTTTATATGTGTGGAGAAAAAGCACACCAGGTATGTGATTTCAAGGGTAAGAAAAAGGTTTAAAATGTAAAATGATTCATCTACAAGGCGTTGGGACACTTTGTAAATCAATGTCCCAGTCATCAAAGTATACCGCAAATGATGCGATTGGATAATAATCATGTTATGATACTATCTTAGATGAAGAGTAATGACTAGTGTTCTTGTGTTATTATTATAGAATTATTTCCTTTGAGTGTTTTATCAACAATATAAAGGTTATATGAATTATAGATAAAAATAAGTATTGTACTGCAGTACTGTTTTATTTACAATTTTAGGTTATATGTTTTTAAGAAAAGTGACTTAATAGTAATCTTTAGAAAATATATGGTTGAAGGAAAGGTAATCCTTAATGTGGTCCTGATAATGAGGTAGTGATTTTGGAATAAGAGGTGGTTGATTTGGATAAATTATATTGGATATTATTGAATTTCTTGAACTGGATAATAGTTTGCTTATTTCATCATTGTTGGAATATTCGAATTTTTTGGATATAAGGAATATATCCAATATTATATAAATAATTTGGGTGCTTGAATGTAATAAATACGTTTTTATGGTAATTAAGGGTGTTACCATGTTTTAAAATAATACATGATGAAGGTGTTAAAATTTTATTACGTGGAAAAAAGGATCTTCATTGTGTTTAACTTCCTTATAAATTTTGAAATGTGAGTTAGGATAGAAGTATGTTGGATAAGTCTAAATGTTGGAATGGATTAAGATTGAAATTGGAGACTGTTGTTAAGGTTATTTTTGGATTCTTATAAAAAATACGACACGCAGGTCGTGTGATAACCCATCGTGTCGGACAAAGCTGTGGGAATCGAACCCACAACCATAGTGCGATTGGGATTTATCACCTATAATTGGACTAAGTGAAGTCCCTAGATTGTTTATTGTAATTTCTTTTTTTAAGGGTCTGAAAGGGGAATTATAAATTCATTATTTTCAGAACCCTATACAATTAGGATAAATAGGATTTTTTTTGAAATATTTTGGACTGAATGACGAGTTTGTGGTTGGAATTAGTTGAAGGATTAAAACTCTACTTGTCAAATATATATATATATATATATATAATTTTTTTCCTCCTATCATATGTGTAAATTAATTCTTAAACATTAGGTAAGGGATCTAAAAACCAAAAAATTCTTATCCTAATACCTTATGTTTTGTTGAACCGATGGTATTTTTATTCATCATTGATTGATGGATTTGAGGCCCTCAATTTTACACTTGTTTGTGATTGATGACATCAATAACTCCCTATAAATATATACATTTTTTCTCCAATTATGTGTCTCTAATTTCCACCAATGTTCTCCTAATCAAGATCATGATTTGGTGGTGGCCCTTTCATTTCCATTTTCCACTTATTAAGACTAAATTTTACTAACCCAATTTTTGATGTGGGTTTTCCAACAAATTTACTTTCTATTTTCATCCTTTTATTTTAAAAGTACAATTTAAAATTGTGATGAAGCAATTTATTAAAGGAGGGAATAATGTAACACCCCACGATTTAAGAGTACGTTATTTCTTCAATGTAATTCAATAACTACACTACACGCAACAACGAGTTCAAGCGCAATATGAGTTACCAAACTAGCCGTTCAAAAGTGGTTATGAATAGTATTAACTGAATTTTTAAATTTATATAATCATTATAATTTTAGAATCTATATTATGAGTTTCTTAGACATAATGTAATAACAAATTCATTTTTATCAGATAAAAGAAGTATTTTTCAAAAAATGCAATTTTACCGCCTTTTAATGGAAACCATTTTTTAAATCCAATATTTGAAACTTTTATATATTCAATTTTACAAAATAAACTTTTTATTTATAATAAATTCATAATAATTTAGTTTCAATAATTTTTTGGTGTTTTCCTGATAACTTTTATATTTGGGTGAATAGTAAAAAATACTATATTTTAAATGAAAACAACTTTTTTGATGAAAATAATTTATAGTGTTAAATCATACATTTTAATGGTTTGGAAGTATACATAGATTATTATTTTATAATTTAATCCAATTCTGGTCATTGTAAGTATTTTCACTTTGAAATTGGACATAACTAAGTGTCAATCTTTTGATAGTTATTATTTCCTAAAAATACGCTTTTTTGCTTCTAACAACAGGAATTAATTTTAAATTAATTAATGAAACTTCTATTTTATGAAATTGGTAAAATATAATTTGTTTTTAAATTTTTAATATCAAAATTATCTTAAGGTGGATTTTTTGTCTTTTTCTGAAAACTTTCATTTTTTGATGAATAGTGAAAAACACTACGTTATAGTTTAAAACCAACATTTTATTTAAATAATTAATTTTTTTTTAAAATTTATTTTAACTCAAAATAGATACATAATAACAATATTAGTCCAATTTAATTCATTATAATCTTTTTTATAATAAAATTAGATGTATAAAATTTTATTGAACTTTTTACCGTCTTTTACCCACCTTCTAAGAGCATTTGAAAATTTGTATAAAACATAATTTTACCACTTATGTGAGTTGAATTTATAAAATAATAGAGATACTCTTAACCTCAGTAAGTAAAATGTGGTTCAATAAGATGAAAATAATTTTTGGTGAATAGTAACTTTTGACTTATTTACCATAGTTTAAAGTATATAGGGTAATTGAGGGTAAAGATGATCTTATAATTCTCTAAACACATGTCCAAATTCTATTGTATAACTGTAATTTGACCAAAAACAACCATAGGAATAAAATATGACCTTTTATGTCCACTTGGATATGATTTGGACATTTATTATTATTTAATTTAAAGAAGAGTTAAAGTGTTAAATTCAAGTTTTCATAACTAAAACATTTTAATATAGGGTTATACATAAGAAAAATTCGACAATAAAAATTCATTAGAAATATAAAAATATTTCCTACATAATTGTATTTTATTTATAATTTTTATACATTAAATAATTTAATTTATTTAGATACAATTATGATGCAGTAATTACCTTATTTATGAAAGATTAAAATAATTGATATTATAAATCTACAAATAAATATAATTTGAGACTTTTGATTAATTCCTTTAATTTTTATTTTTAATATGAAATGTTGGGGTTTATTAGACAAATTTTGTTCAAAGTGATAAGGTTGTTATGACTTTCACAATGAAAAAATAAAAAGTGTCAAAATTGACATAAATTTATTTTTAAAACAAATACTATATTTGGGGTTGATATAATATTCCTAAAAATCTAATGCTCTGAAAAAGGGCTTAAATAATATTATATATGTCATTAATGAACCATTGGAGTTTATTTGGGATGTTTATAGAATGTTTATTAACCAGATAGTGTAAGAATAAAAGAACACACAGTAGAAGTTAAATTATTTAACTTAGAGTTAATTTAAAAGATAACGTTAAAATGGTAACCTAAACTTGTATAAACCCTATTAGTTTAGAGTATTTAGACCCATCCCCACATTAAATTCTAAATAAATCAATTTGTCTCCATTGTAAACTGAATATGATTTTATTATAAAATAATATTTCAATCTTTTCCTAAGATTCCCCTCACCACTCTTATAAAAGAGAACTCCCCCTTTTATCAAATTCACACCTTCAAAGCCATTTGGCTTGGCCAAACCCTACCCAAATATCCTCTCAACTATCATACATTTATCCTAGAGGCCTTCCATTAGTCAAAAAGCCGATCTACAGATCCGTTTTGATCAAATCAAAATGAAGAATCCTATGAAGAGGTAAACATTTCATCACCTCTTTCAAGTTCCTTTATTCTTCCACTTATTCTTTCCATTTTCATTCCATTATAAAATAATAACTCTAGAATCTTCTATATACTGTGATGTTATTATAAATATGGTACAACCATAATCATTATTCTATCCATCCTTTTAATGACATGTCACCATATGTGTGTACGTACGGATTACCGTCTCCACATTGTGGTGTAGTTGTTATTTAACACATTATTATTTGGATGGGTATAATAATGATGTATAATTGAAGTAAATAATAAATATAACATGATAATGATTTTTTATATATGATATACCATCCAATTATATACTAATTTAATATCAAAAACTTGATATTATCGCTCGTGTGTACTTACGGATTACCGTCTCCATGAACGCAATGAGATTCATTCCCCATCGTAACCATTCAAGACGAATTTTCATTTTATGATTAAAAATATTGTTTAAAGACATGATATCATTATGGGTATGAATAATAAACATCCCACCCATAACAAACATGACTCACATAACAATGAATATAAAGGAAAACGAATCAGTTAACACCTGAATCAACGATAATACTAAAATACCATTAATGAAGCATTATTAAAAGATCATATATGATATCATAATTGAGTATATATTTTTTTATAATTTAATAACAATGATTTAACTATTATACAGGAATTTAAGGTACCCTCGACCAAGGAAAAGTACAAGGTAAGGGTTAATTCCACAATCTCTTCATTGTCAGATATTGTTTATATGTAATTATCCACTAGGACCTCTTTATCATCTACATCCACACTACATAAAAATGTATTTAAAAACATTTTTACTATTTACAAGTTATGTGTGAAAGTAATTTATACCATTGTTTGACCTTATATGTTTTAAAGGATTCTTTCCGTCATTTTCTAAAAAATGTACTTTATGACCTTTTCGACAAAATTAAGCTAAGAATGTATTTTTAACTTATACAGTGGGTGCGGCTATTTTTTGCCGTTATAAAATCATCGAAGCTTTACTTAGAAGATTATAAGAATATTTTAAAAAAATATTTTATAATAATATTAATTTTAAATGATTTTGAAATATAAAAAAAGATTCTCAAAAAAAGTTTTGATTTCATCTAAGTCGACATCCTTTGATAGATATTAAGCTTGTTCGATGTTGATTTATTATGATACAAATCTTACATATTATATTGAAGGTTTTTTTATATGTTTGACAATGGATGAGCTATATTTAGTCCATTCAAGGTTTATGGTTAATGTATTGACATTATGTATGCTAGTTTTAATAAAAATGTTTAGGTTATAATTCATCCATTTCGTAAGATGAATGTATTGGACTAGTATGTTCTAGGTTGGGGACCGGTAAAATTAAGCCCTCTGGGTTGGGGTCTAGTTATAGAAGACCCTCTGGGTTGTAGTCTGGTAACAGAGGTTCTATGGGTTGGAGTCTGGTTATAGAGTCTCTCGGGGTTGGAGTTCGGTTATAAATCCTCTCTGGGATGGAGTCCAGTTACAGACACTCTCCAGGTTGGGGTCCGGTTATAGTTAGCCCCTAGGTCCTAGCACGAGGCCTTGATACAGAAATTAAAGTCTTGTAATATATATTCCCTCTTTAGGAAATTAGTTATTACTTGTGATTATTCGACTAGTAGAATATCCATGTGCATATTTATATGGTAATGTTTGATTTATTTATTCCATATTATGTTCAAGTTATGTTTGAAAGGCTATTGTTTTTATTACGCATCTTTCCTTAAAATTTTATACCTTATGCTAAATTATTTACCCTTAATGAGAATCTAATCTCACCGCTTTCTTATGTTTTATTTTTCTAGGATCCCAAGAAGGGTTTTATGTTTGAGATGAAGGGTTAAGATAAGGGAACAATGGAATTATCAAAGGATTATTTTTTTGTGTGGTATATTAGAAAGTGTAATGTAACTTTCATGTAGGTAATCTATTTTATAATACTATTAAACCGGTCGGTCTTTCAGGACATGATTCCATATAATCATGCCAATGTATTAAAATAATGCACTGACTCTGGGAATCTAGGGTCGGGGCGTTACAGTTGGTATCAGAAGAATTTTAGCATTAACCTTATAAACTATATTTAGAAAAACTCTGATAGATCACATTACCCTAAGATAGACTTTGTGGATTAGTATAGAAAAACATCCAATATTTTTGGTAATGTAGATATTTTGTGAGTATTCCAAGAAAATAAATCCATGTCTGGATACAAGTAGGTAGAGGCGGCTCTTGAATAAATGTACCTAGGGGTAAAATCCAAAAACACCGCTTTAAGCTAGACTCGAACGGGAACTGGTGCACGATAATGGGCCTTGCTACACTCCTGGTTATGACACTCCCAGGGGATATGCTTAGGGTAATTCTCATTTTCATTACAAATCATTATGAAGGATTTATGAGTATATACCTCCTCAAAGAGAATATTTTTATTATTACTAATTATATCCCTGAACTAGTCAATTTAAATTAGGTATTTTATAAGTTTGGAATTATTCATTGTGATTCATAAACTAACCTAGTGTATTCCATTGTATAGAAATGGTGCCCAGTAGAAGGAATGAGAACTCCAACAATACGTATGATCCAAAGAGTAAGAATCATAATATCATTCATGGTATTAAGCAAACATTTAGAAGGGAAATAATCTCCCAAGTATTCTAAACTTATGAAGAAATAATTTCATGTGTTAATAAGATAAGTAAAGAATTCTCTGAGTCCTATAGCTTTGAAGTAAAGCAAGAGAAGAAGAGGATGGTAGAGAGAAATATAGATAAAGGGAAGAGGGGAAAGAAGGATTTTCCCATATGTGATAAATGTGGAAATAAAAACCTTGGTAAATGCTTGAAGGGAATGGGAGTTTATTATAAGTGTGATGAAAAAGGACACCATGTACGTGATTTTGAGGGTAAGAAAAAGGTTTTAAATGTAAAATTCTTCATCTACAATGCATTGGGACACTATGCGAATCAATGTCCCAGTCATCAGAGTATACCGAAAATGATGCTATTGGATAATAATCATGTTATGATACTGCCTCAGATGAGGAGGAATGACTAGTGTTAATATGTTGTTATTATAGAATTATTTCATTTAAGTGTTGTATAAACAATATACTGGCTGGTTATATGAATTATAAAGATAAATAAGGATTGTACTTCAGTACTATTTTATTGAGCATTTGTGATTATATGGTTCTCAAGAAAGTGACTTAATAGTAAGCTACACTTTTTGGAAAATACATGGTTTAAGGAAAGGTAATCCTTAATATGGTCCTGATAATGAGTTTGTGATTTTGGAGTAAGATATGGTTGATTTGGATAAATTATATTGGATATTCTTGACTTCATTTGAACTGATTAATAGTTTTTTATTTTATCATTGTTGGAATATTGAAAATTTTGGATATGAGGAATATATCCAATATTATATAAAGAATAAGGGAGTATGAATGTAATCAATAAGTTTTTATGGTAATTCAGGGTGTTACCATGTTTTAAAATAATTCATGATGAAGGTGTTCACATGTTATTGCATGGAAAAAAAGATCTTCATTGTGGTTAACTTCCTTATAAATTTTAGACTGTGAGTTTGGATAGAAGTGGTCAGATAAGTATAATGGTTGGAATGGATTAAGTTTGAAATTGGATACTATTGTTAAATTTATTTTTCAGATTGTTATAAAATGAACAATACGTAGACCGTGTGACAACCCGTCGTGTCAGAAAAAGCTGTGGGAATCGAACTTACAAACATAGTGCGAGTGAGATTTATCGCCTACCACTGGACTACATGAAGTCCCTGGATTGTATAATGTAGTTTCTTTTTTAAAGGGTCTGATAGGTGAATTATGAATTCATTAATTTTGGAACCCTATATGATTTGGATAAATAGAATATTGTTTGGAAATCTTTTAGAGTAAAAGATGAGTTTGAGGTAGGAATTAGTTGAAGGATGAAACTCTACTTTTTGGGTATATATATATATATATTTCCTCTTATTCTATGGGTAAATTAATTCTTAATCTATATAGAAGGGATCTTAAAACAAAAAATGTGTTATCCTAATACCGCATGTTTTAGTGAACCGGTGGTATTTTAAATCATTATAGATTGATGGATTTGATGCCCTCAATTTTACACTTGTTGTGATTGATGACCTCAATAAATCCCTATAAATATTTAGGTTTTCCATTAAATTATGTGTCCGTAATTTCCACCAATGTTAACCTAATCGAGATCATAATTTGGTGGTGACCCTTTCATTTCCCCTTTCCACTTATTAAGACTAAATTTTATTAACCCAATTTCCAATGTGGGTTTTACCAAAAAGGTACTTTCTATTTTAAACATTTTATTTTAGAAGAAAAATTTGAAATTGTGAGGATACAATTTATTGATGTATGGAAGAATGTAACACCCCAAGATTTCATAGTACGTTATTTCTTCCAAGTAATTCAATAACTTTCACTACACACAACACCGAGTTCAAGCACACCATGACTTACCACACTATTCGTTCAAAAGTGGTTATGAATAGTATTAACTGAATTTTGAACTTTATATATTCTTTATAATTTTAGAATCTATATTATGAGTTTCTTAGACATAATTTATGAACAAATTCATTTTTTACAAATAGAAGACATATTTTTCAAAAAATGAAATTTTACAGCCATTTAATGGGGAACCTTTTTTTAAATCCAATACATGAAAATTTTATATATTCAATTTGACAAAATAAACATGTTCATTATAATTGGGACATAAGAATTTAGTTTCAATAAATTTTTTGTGTTTTATGATAACTTTCATAATTGGGTTAATAGTGAAAAATACTATATTTCAACTAAAAACAACTTTTTTAATCAAAATAATATATAGTGTAAAATTTTACATTTTAATGGTTTTGAAGAATAAATAGATTATATTTTTACCATTTAACCTAATTATGATCATTGTATGTAATTTAACATTGAAATTGGACATAAAAAAGTGTTAATCTTTTGATATTTATTATTGCTTAAAAATAGGCTTTTTGGTTTTGACAACGAGAATTTATTTTAAATTAATTAATGAAACTTATATGTTTTTAAATTGGTAAGATAGAATTAATTTTTAAATTTGGAATGTCAAAATTATCTTAGGGTGATGTTTTGGTATTTTTCTGAAAACTTTCAATTTTTGATGAATATTAAAAACACTTCGTTATTATTTAAAAACAACTTTTTATTTAAATTTATTTTAAATAAAAATAGATACATAATAAAAATAATAGTTTAATGTAATTCATTGGAATATTTTTTATAATAAAATTAGACTTATAAAATTTTATTGAAATTTTTATCATCTTTTACCCATATTCTATGAGAATTTGAAAATTTCTATAAAACTTAATTTTACCGCCTCTGTGAGTTGAATTTTAAAAATCCAAGAGACAAGGTTAACCTCAGTAAGTAAAATGTGGTTCAATAAGATGAAAATAATTTTTGGTGAATAGTAACTTTTGACTTTTATTAACCACAGTTAAAAGTAAATACTGTAATTAAGGGTAAAAATGATATTATAATTACCTTAACACATGTCCTAATTCTATTGGATAACGGTAATTCAACCAAAAACTAACTTAGGAATAAAATATGACCCTTTAGTTCCAACTAGATTAGATTATAACATTTATTATTATTTAATTTAAAGAAGAGTTAAAAGTGTTAAATTCAAGTTTTTATAACCGAAACATTTTAATATATGGTTATACATAAGATAAATTTAACTATAAATATTCATTATAAATATAAAAATATTTACTAATTAATGGTATATTATTTATAATTTTTAGACATTAAATTTTTTAATTTATTTATGACACAATGATGATACATTAATTACCTTATTAATGAAAGATTAAAATATTTGATATTATAAATATCAAAATAAATGTAATTTGAGACTTTTGATGAATTACACTAATTATTTAGGTTAATATGAAATTTTAGGTTTTATTAGATACTTTTTTTTCGAAGTGATAAGGTTTTTATGACTTTCACAAAAACTAAATTCCAAATAGTGTCAAAATTTACATAAATGAATTTTTAAAACAAATACTATATTATTGGTTCATATAATATTCATAAAAATATAAGGTTCGTACAACTAGATTAAATAATATTATATATATCATCGATTAACCACTTTTGGTTATTTTGGATGTTTATAGTAAGTTTATTAACCATATAGTGTAAGAATACAAGAAGACACAATAAAAGTTAAATTATTTAACATAGAGTTAAATCTAAAAGATAAGTTTAAAATGGTAACCTAAACTTGTCTAAAACCTATTGGTTGAGATTATTTAGACAAATCCCCACTTTATCAAAGAAATAAATCAATTTTAAGACATTATAAACCGAATATAATTTTATTATAAAATAATATTTCAATATTTTCCTAAGGTTCCCCTCACCCCTCTTATAAAAGGGAACTCCCCTTATATCTAATTAACACCTTTGAATCCATTTATCTCATCCAAACCCTACAAAAATATCCTCTCAACTTTCCTCCCTTAATCCTAGAGGCCTTCCATTAGTCATAAAGCCATCCTATGGATCCCTTTTGATCAAATCAAAAGGAAGAACCCGAAGAAGAGGTAAATATTTCATCCCCACTTTCAAGTTCATTTCTTTTTCCACTTACTCTTTACATGTTGTTTTCATTATAAAATAATAACTCTAGTATATTCTATATACAATGATTTTATTATAAATATGGTAAAACCATTTTCATTATTCTATCCATCCTTTTAATGATATGTCACCATACGTGCGTGCATACGGCTTACCGCCGCCACATCGTGGTATAGTTGTTATTCAATACATTATTATTGGTATGGGTATAATAATGATGAACAATTGATGTAAATAATAAATATAACATGATAATTATTCTCTATATATGATATACCATCCAATTATATTGGATTTTAATATCAAAAGAATGATATTATCGCTCGTGCATACGTACGGATTACCATCTCCACGAACGCCAAGAGATTCATTCCTCATCGTAACCATTCAAGACTAATTTTCATTTTATGATTAAAAATAATGTTTAAATACTTGATATAATTAGTTAAATGAACACAAAACATCCCTTCCATAGCAAACATTACTCCCATAATAATTAATATAAAGGAAAACGAATCAGTTAACACCCGAAACGACAATAATATTAAAATACCATTAACAAAGCATTATTTGAAGATCATATGTGATATCATAATTATGTATATAGTTTTCAGATAGTTTAATAATAGTGATTTAACTGTTATACAGGAAGTTAATGTACCCTCTACCGTGTAAAATTACAAGGTAAGGTTTAATTTCACAGTCTCTTCATTGTCCGAGATTGTTTATACGTATTTATCTACTAAGACCTGTTTATCATCCACATACATGCTTCTTAAAAATTTATTTCAAAACATTTTTAATAATTACTAGTAAATGGGTTAAAGTAATTTATACCCTTATTTTACCTTATATGTTTTGAAAGGAACCTTTCTGTAATTTTCCGAACAAGGCACTTTATGACCTTTTCGACAAAATTAAGGTAAGAATGTTTTTTAACATATATGGCGGGTGCGACTATTTTCCACCATTATAAAATTGTCTATGATTCCCTTACAAGATTATAATATTATTTTATAAAAATAAATATTTTCTTTCATAATTACATCAATTTTAAATGATTTCAAAAATAGAAAAAGATATATTTCTCAAAAAAAGTTTTGATTTCATCTAAGTCAACATCCTTTGATGGATTTTAAGCTTGTTTCAAGTTGATTTATTGAAATAAAAATCTTCAATATTTTATTGAAGATTTTGTGATATTTTTGACTATGTATGATTTCTTTTTATGTCATTCATGGTTTAAGGTTAATGTATTGACATTTCATATGCTATTTTTAATAAAAATGTTTATTTCATATTTCAACCTTTTCTAAAGATGAATGTATTAGACTAGTATGTTCCGGGTTGGGGACTGGTATAATTAATACCTCCGGGTTGGGGTCTGGTTACAGTCGTCCCTCCGGGTTGGAGTCTGGTTACAGAGACTCTCCGGGTTATAGTCAGGTTATAGAGGCTCTATGTGTTGTAGTTTGGTTTCAGAGGCTCTCTGGGTTGGTTTCCGGTTACAAAGGCTCTCCGGGTTGGGGTCTGGTTATAGTTATCCCCTAGATCCTAGCACGAGGCCTTGACACAGAAATTAAAGTCTAGTACTATACATTATCTCATTATGAAATTAGTTATTACATGTGATTATTCTACTAGTAGAATATCCATGTGCATATTTATATGGTAATTTTTTATTTTTTTTTTCATATTATGTTAAAGTTTATGTTTAAAATGCTATTTTTTTATTACACATATTGCCTTAAAAGTTTATATCTTCCACTAAATTATTTACCCTTACTGAGAACCTGAGCTCACCTCATTCTTATGTTTTATTTTCCCAGGATTCGAAGAAGTGTTTTATATTTGAGATGAATGGTTAAGCTAAGGGAAAAATGGAATTCTCAAAGGAGTTTTTGTGTGTTTCATGTTAGAAAGTGTAATGTAACGTTCATGTATGTAATCTATTTTCTTGGACTACTAAACTGATCTGTCATTCGGGACTTGATTCCTTGTAATCATGCCAATGTATTAAAATAATGCTCCAACTCTGGTAATCTATGGTTGAGGCGTTATATTTTTAATAGTCTCAATAGATTTTGTGCTTCCCTGATTATTATGATTTTTTTCCTTTTGTGAAGTAGTTTTTGTCACCTCATATTTCAAGGAACTATTCTCACCATGGAATCTGTAACACCCCAATATTTTATGAAAAATATTCTTTTTAATTTCATTAATGTCTTGTGTTGTATACTACACCAAAAGGAGATTTCACAACACGCATCCTTGACTTGCCTTGCATTACACGCAATCGCGACCTTCCTCAATAGCGTGTGTAGTACGCAATACCGAGTTTCACTAAACAACGATATGCTATTTAAATATTATTAAAACTAGCCGTTATGAATAGTAATAACATCATTTTAAAATTTTATAAATTTTATCTCTCAAAATGGACTTCATTTTTGGATTCGGAGTATCGAATTTAGCCTAAGGTGAAATTTTTGGTACTTTTCGGATAACTTTCATATTCTGATGAATAGTGAAAATTATTAATTTTAATTAAAAACAACTTTTTTAATCGAAATAATTAATAGTGATAAATTATTAATTAGAGTGGTTTTAAAGTATATTTAGAATATATTTTTACAATTTAATACAATTTTGTTCATTGGATGTAATTTCACTTTAAATCAGTTATAAACAAGTGTCAATCTTTTGATATTTATTATCTCTTAAAAACACGCTATTTGTTTTGACGACGGTAATTAATTTTTAAATTAGTTAATGTAACTGATATATTTTGAATTTTTTAAAATAGACATCATTTTTTAGTTCATAATATCAAATATAGCTTAGGCCTAATTTTTGGTATTTTTCTGGAAACTTTCATTTTTTGATGAATAGTGAAACCACTAAGTGGTAGTTTAAAAAAATGAATTTTTCATAAAACTTAATTTTACCACTTCTGTGGGTGGAATTTCAAAAATCCGAGAGACACGGTTGATGTCAATAAGTAAAATGTGGTTCAATGAGATGAAAATAATTTTTCGGTGAATATTATCTTTTTACTTTTATTTACCACGGTTAAAAGTAAATTGTGTAATTAAGGGTAAATATGATATTATTATTACCCTAACACATGTCCTAATTCTATTGGATAAGTGTAATTCGACCAAAAACAACCTTAGGAATAAAATATGACCATTTAGGCCTACTTGGATTAGATTAGGACAATTATTATCAATTTACTTAAAGAAGGGTTAAAATAGTTAAAATCAAAGTTTAATAAGTAAATCATTTTTAATATGAGGTTATACATAAGATAATTTCGACTATAAATATTCATTATAAATCTAAAAAGATTTCAAACATAATGGTATTTTATTTATAAATTTTAGACATTATATAATTTAATTTATTTATGACACAACAATGATACAGTAATTATCTTATTAATGAAATATAGAAATAATTGATGTTATAAATACCCAAATAAATGTAATTTGACACTTTTTATGAATTCCAAAATATTTCTAGGTTAATATGACATGTTAGTATTGATTTAATTAACTTTCGTCGAACTAATCATTCTGTTATAATTTTATCAAAAATCAATTACTAAATAGTGTCAAAATTGACATAAAATAGTTTTTAAAAACAATATTATATTATTAATTGTTATTTTATTCCTAAAAATCTAAGGTTTTTCAAAATGGCTTATATAAGGTTATATATATTAATAATAAACAACTTGGGGTACGTTTGTCTTGTTATAGTAAGTTTATTAACCTTATAGTGTAAGAACATGAGAAGACACGGTAAAAGTAAAATTATTTAACTTAATGTTAAATCTAAATGATAAGGTTAAAATAGGGACCTAAACCTGTCTAAATTCTTTTGGATCATAGTATTTCGACCCCTCCCCACCTTATCTTCTAAATAAATAAATTTGGATCTATTTATAACCGAATGTTTATTAATAATAAAATAATATTTTTAGTTATTCCAAAGGTGCCCCTCTCCTCCCTTATAAAATGGCACCTCCTCCCTCTCTTCCTCACACCACTTTGAGCCTTCAAGCTCGGCCAAAACCTTCCAATTACTTCTCTCCACTTCCCTAGAGACATCCTAGAGGTCCCGGTCTTCTTCAAAGACCAATTTTAGTTCCCTAAAAGGAGGTCTCAAAGAAGCGCTTCAACGAAGAGGTAATGCCCGTTACCGATTCTTTCATCATTATTTCTTCTTCCACTTCTTATTCTTTAGTTGTTTCATCATGACGTAATAACATCAGTATCAATAATATAATTATATGTTATTATATGTATGAAACAACCATATTTCACCATCTATCCATCCTATGGAAAATGAAATCACTGCGCGTGCGTACGTACGGAATACCGTCTCCACGCCGTGGTGTAATCTATTTTCCAACACCACCTTACTTGGATGGGTATAATGGTGTAAAGAATGAATATATATGATTATTTTAAATTTATATTGATTCTTAAATAGTATACATACACTCCAATACAATTCCACGATCATGGGAACGATATCATCGCTCGTGCGTACGTACGGAATACCGTCTCCACGATGTGATACGACTCGTTCTACATGATCTTCATTGCATAATGATTATATAAATTAATTGAATGAATTAATATGATACATATTACAATAATAAAATTCTGGAAATGAGGTATCTATAACCTAAAAAGAATAATAAGAATTTATTTGACAAAACACGCATAAGAACAAAAAGTAATAAACACCCGAATAACAAGTAGCAATGAATATTACTAATAATAAGATAAAAATATGACCATATATGATATCATAACAATGAGTATGATTCTCGAATAAGTCAATGACATTATTTAAATCATTATACAGGAGTTTCGGACACTTAAGAAGCAAATCGGACCTAAGGTAAGGGAAATATCACTATCTCATTTTTATCCGAGATTGTTTATGCTTTGGAATTTACTGGGGTGCATTTTATCATCCACATCCATGTTTCCTCAATATGTAATATTATTTCCATCCACCTAAAATTGTTTAAATCCAATTTTACCCTTCGGTGAGTTTTTAGTAAAATATATGAAAGGAATCTTTTGTCGTTTTTCGTACGAGGTACTTTTTGACTTTTCCGACAAAAGTATGAGAAGAATGTTTTTTTAACTTATACGACAAGAATGGATTTTTAAAAAATTATTTCCAAGAAGATTCCTTTACATGTTTTCAAGTTTATTTTTAATCAACTTCTTTTAGTTTAAAATTTTCTGACATGTTAAGAAAGGAAAAATGTTTTTGAAGTAGAAAGGATATTTTCCTCAAGAATGGAGTTCAAGTGTTTTATCAAAATTATTTTCCATATAAGATAATATAGGGTTCTGTTTCTATCCCTATTATTACATTGATTTGGTTATGTTGTGATGGAAATATTTTTATGAATTCCTTTATCTTATATGAATTGTTTTATGATGTCATGATGTTTAAGATTCCCATTTCTATTACATGGGTTATGCTATGATGTATGGTTTATGATTTTGTGGCACACATAAGAATGGTATAATTATGAGATGGGTGGGACCTATATCTCCCTCCAAATCATTGGGTAAAGATTTTATATCTCATGAGATAGAAATGGCTGGAATGGCAGGTTATACCGGTTCAGTGAAACAAGACTGAAGCGAGGAGTGAACTCGGTTTATAAATGGACTTTGTCCACTAAGATAGTCTTGGCAATGAGTCTTGACTACTAAGAAATAATTCTCTATGATTATGTGTGTATGCCAAAAAGTTTCATGTTTTAAGTTATGATTATTGGGATTACATTTGACTACTATGATTTATCCCATGTTATGATATTATGATATCTTTTGCAGGTTAAGATTTCCAAAATGTTATGTTCTTATGAATATGATGTGATTGATATTTCTTTTGTTTACTCTTACTGAGCATTTGAGCTCACCCTTTTATGTTTTATTTACCCCAGGATATAAAGAAATGTTTTAGGTAAGAAAAAAATGGAAGATCTTTATGGGAGATGTTGAACATCTTTCACCATGATTAGAAGATTATGTTCCAAGTTTCCAAAGACACTAAACTATTATGGTCCTTGTGTGTGTGTTTTTGTTATGTACTAAGTATTCTGCAAAAGTAATGCAATGTCCTTGTATGTCATGCTTCGGGTCTCTACAGAATCAGATTTATATTTTTCTTAATTAATTTTTTACAATAAGTATAGTCATATAATTATTCATGTTATGTCCAAAATTTCCATACCTTTCACAAATATTATTTTTAATCATCACATTACCACTTATTGAATATTTCTCGAGTACTTCAAGCATTTACTCTATCACCACCTTCTTTCCTTTATCCACATAAGTCACTTGTGCTTCTTCCATCTATAAAATATTGTATAATTGGTCATTCCAAATGATAAAAAATCATTCATAATGTTCACTTCTATCTTAGGCCTCTCACTTTTCATTTAGTATTTGCAGGACATGAATTCCTATTTTCATTATATGAAATCTCTCTATGAAATTTACTCATGAAAAGATAAAAATAATTTTCTTCCTATCCACATATACAACAAACTTCTTTTGAATATCCTATTCTTTTTTGGATAGATTGATTGGGTGAAAATATAGTCATGGATCTCTTTCTCTTGAAATCTACCACCACTTTCTCACTAAAGCTCTTATTTGGTTCTTGTATCTTTCCAACTATAGACATATATTGCCAATATGAGTAGGTTTTATGTCCATACCTCATGAAAAACTAGTAATAACCTCTGAAATTGGATCATCTATTTTTATATATAATTTTTCTATAATTTCTGTATTGATTTTCAATAGTAAGCCAAACCTTCATATGCCTTGGGGTAGTGGGATTCTTGAATCCCGTTTTTATTTTTATAGGGAATAGTGATTATCATTATTTTATGTAGCTAAAATAGGATATACTTGTGTTTTTCACCTACACTATTCGAGATATTTTTTTATAATGGGACAAATTTGGTGTAAATTTTTCTTCCTATTGGAACCCAAATTCTCCACATCTTTATAAGAATCTCCCTATACTTTATAAACTTGGTAAAGTCTATTATATCTTATTCGACTCATGTTAAACTAAAAAATAGATAGACTATGTCTCAAGTTGTTTTTCTTCTTTTACAGTAAGATTGTTTTCAAGATATCTTACCATATTTTCTTTTTCAGATTCTATGATCTTGTGATTCTCAATCACTTAAATATAGGCCGCTTCCTTCATGGAATATTATTCCTTCTTAGAATCCATATTTTTTAACTTTCTTAAGTTTATTCTTTTATGTTATTAATTATCATGTATATCCTATGAAAATTTATAGTTTTATTTTATTTTATACTCAAACACTATCCTTTATGATCCATAATCTTTATTTTTTGATGAAACAAATCGTTTCTCAACATTATCAATGAGATTTAATTAATTAACTAAGATACTGGATGATTAATCACTTTCCTTAATCCTTATATTTCTGCTTCTTTTATAGTTTAAGTATCTCTTGTTCTTATTTTTCCTTTGTTTGTTTTGTGTCTTTTTATCCTTCTCATCTGACCTAGATTCATCAATTTTATAATTTTAGAAATAATTTTCAACATATCCAATATCATCACAACTATTTCATATTGGTATGTGTATACATTTTCATTCCATTTTTATTTTATGAATCTCTCTAATAGAAGATAAATTATTTTATTTAATCCTTATTTATCCTTAGTATCATTTGAGTTAATTTATTCTACAAATTTATCTTATTTTCCTTTTCCATTACTTATAACCTCAAAGGCCAACTCAATTTTTTCATGTTTTTGAATGTTAGTGCTTTTATCATCTCATAAGATGTGAGTATTTTATGCAACTAATTTAATATTGAGTAGTATTTTCATTTCATAGAATATACTTTTTAATCAAATTGATCATGGGAATTTCACATGATCTTCATTAAAATGACAGAGTTTTCTCACTTCTCATTAAACCCTAAAATATTTCTAAAAATCTCATTTATATAGGTTAAATAGACAGTAATATCTTCATCATAAACCACTTTAATGTATTTGAATTTTCCCTTTAGACCTGAATTTTGGATTCTTTGACTACTCAACAATATTTCCCATATCTCTTAAATTTTTTTAAGACCCCTTGACTTTGTTTATAAATTCTCTAATAAAAAGATCAAAATTGAATTTTGGGTCTTTCTATCTGACTTTATATTCCCACTTTTCTTTTTCAGTCATGGTAGCACCTTCATAAATGGGTTCAAACACAAATATTGTAGTATTACCTCCCTTCTAAGATAAGTGATTAAATGTTGGGTAGAATCTTATTACTCTATTTATGATAATTCATTCCATTGAATGTGTGAACACCTTCTCTATTAAAAGGGTAATTATTTTACATATCTCAAAATAATACATTTTATCTTTATTGGGAATCAACCTCTGATAACAATTTTTTTCAATGATGTGATTTGGTACTAGTGAGAGGGGGTAAATAGAAAAACACACTTTTTGTAAATTCATCATTTTTACATTTAACATCATAAACTAGTAAAATTTATTAATCCTCTCAATTAATTCTCAAATCCTGTCATCGTGTGATGTAATTGAATTAAAGATATTAGTACATAGTATTTACTAGGTTCATCATGAAATTCTACTTTATTTCATGTTGGTTATAAACCACAACAATTATTCTTTATTATAATCAATAATTTTTTACATCCCACGACTGCCCATACCTATCAACATAGATCCCAATATGTTCCCTTCAAACATTTCCTTCCAATGAAGAGTCAACTATGTTGCCACATCTTCCATAATATACTTGAAGACTATACACTTCTTCAATGATAATCCAAAAAATAAAGAATAAAACCTCTTGATGGTATTCCTAACCCAATAGAAGATTTATAGGAAGTTATAAATGTGTAATCCCTCAATATCTTCATAAAAAGTTCTAGTCATGAGACTCCTTCCAGATCATGAATGATCATAATATTTCTCATATTCTATAAATACTCAAGTGAAAAAAAATATCCTTCATCTTTAATAATTTCTGAATTTTTCTTCTTCACTCTCTATGATATATTTAGGTGTTGGGTTATTAGAGTACCACATAGTATATGTGAGTTTTTAATATACTTTACACTATACAATTCCTCTTCTATAACTGTATATTTATACACCGAGAATATCATATGAATATTTAATTTATATTAATATTTGGAAATTTCCTCAATATTTTATTGGGTAATTCTCCTCTTTCAAACATACTATATTTATATTAAATACTTTTCATTTAAATCCCCAAAAGAATTTAAAGTTTACTTATTTGAAATACTACAAAAAAATCTTCTTTAAACTCATTTGAATTCCTCACATGCATGAAAAGAAATTCCTTTTCCATGTGGACCTCCTGCTTATGATGTGGAATATATATCACAATTCCTTAATATATATATTATATATTACTATATGATAAATCCTTCATAGGAGATTTACCATGTAAGATAAAATTTATCTTATGACCCTTAGCTAACTTATAAAATCATCCATGTATGTAAATTAACTTTCATACTCTCAATTATCATATGGGTTGGTATGTGTATGACTAAATCCTTTCCCAAACACTATAATTCCTTTATGGGTTAGTTAATATTCCAAAAATTCGTTTTACAAATATCAAACCTCTAATACCCACGATGAAATCAAGTAACCACAAGTTTGTGTCTACGGTATGGATCAATATCATATATAACTCCAATCATCGACGCCTTTATGGATCGACCACAAATAAAAACTTATGATTGACTATGAACCTCCAAAAATTATCTATATATAATATAATTCAACTCAAAAACACATAAAAACTGATGAATAAAGTGTATATACTTCCACCAATACTTTCCAATGATTTATTTAAATAAAATAACATCATCCTTCACAATTATGTTTCTTTATTTAAAAGAATAGTTCATCATCTCGTACAAGTAATGATTTAATATGGAGTCTTCAAACCCCACAAAATAATTTATTCTATCCCAAAAAAAATTATATCAAAAAATTCCTTTGATAAAAACTAAAATAAAATACCCTTTTTAAATAACATAGGTTCTCCCCATGTTGATATGTAAAGGTTTGTCAATCCATTATCATAAAACTCTTATAGTTTCTTATTTAATTACACTAATTTCACTGGATTAAGTTTATTGAGTGATTTTTATATAGAATTCACATCAGGTATTATATCAATAGATAATTCAATTTCATGATTAGGTGGATATTTAGATAATTCCTAGAGAAGGACATCAATATAGTCTTTTACAATAGATACATCCTATGTTCTTAGTATATAACTTTATTTCATGTATTGTATTTAATATTGTTCTTATACAAGAATTTAATCTATATGATCCCCTTGTAATGGTTTAAAAAATAAGAATGCAAAGAATTATCTCCTCCAAAAATAAGGGATTATATTCCAACATCACAAATTGTATCCTCCTTTCATCATTAATAAATTCTTTCATTATAATTTGATTACTAGACCATCAAAATAATTATCTTAATTTTAACTATTTGTATAGTCACTTGGTTTGCATCTATATAACCTCCATGCATGTTTATAGAGAAACCCAATATATTCATTTCATGATAATATTTCCCCTTGGATTTTTAATTAATAATTTAATATTTATTTCATATAGGATAATTAAATTTACCTAGAAAAATAACTAGACAAAAATGTCTGAGTATATCTATAATCAAATAATGTATTATATACCATTTAGTTTATTATCAACGTATGTGTTATTGCATAATTTAGACCCAAAATTTCTTCCATAGAAATTTCGTAATAAAGGACATTCCTTAATCATATTTTAAGGTTTATTATCCTAATTTTTAGGGAAATTATTGGAATATGGCCTCATCTCTATATAATTGAAGCATTAGAAATTAGTATCTCATCCATTACCTTTTAACTCATGATCATGATAGAATTTTTCTTCAAAATTATAACCAACTCCCAATACCATAATGCAATCCCAAGGGTGTTTCCTTTAATAATTATTACATTTTGGAAACTATACCATTCCCTTTCTCTTCATTTCCATATTTATTTACTTTGTTTTTATATATTTATCTTGTTTTCCTTTTAAAATAAAATACTTTCATAAAATTTTCTCGGTCTTGATAGAACTTTTCACTATATTTTAAAATAATGAAAATATTTGGGAGACTAAATCTAGTTGAAGCTAAGACTTTATCCCAGAAAAGAAGTATTCAATCTTGATTTCACAATTTCATACCTAGAATGTTGCATGTCCTTCCAACCATTTAATGTTGTCCTTATACTCGATAACAAATTATTCGTGTTTTTTTATTAAATTTAGGAATTTTATTTCTATATCATTTTGTAATAATTAAGGAAAATACTTTTCTAGTAATATCACATTAAATGCATTACAATCTATTCATTTTATATATTCTTTGTTTATAGGGTTTTAAATAAATGAACACCATTAATTAGAATCTCCCCTAAGATAATATATATACATGATATAATCTTCCCTTTATCTTTATATAAAATAAAATAACATCTTCTCTAAAAGAATTATAGATATCTCTAGCACTAATAGATTTTTATTCCCATTGAAATCTTGTGGTTTCTTCTTCATAAAACAATTAGATATTATTACACCTTTTTAAGGGTCCAAAAGTATTTTTATAAGGGAATGGTTATTCAGTATAAATTGAGTTAGCTACCTAATATAGTGGTAATTTTCTCAGAACCAACGTTATCATAATTAGTTTGACCATTAACAAGGTCCCTACACAGGTTATATCTGTTGAAATAGTTTTGAATCCTTCAAATGGGATCTATTTCCAAACAACAACATCCACTTATTTAGATCATGAACTACAATTTGATTTATAAATAAATACATGTCATTTATATTCATTTAACTTTGGTGACTATATAGTATTACATCAATTATAGTCTGATTTATATAATTTCTTATTTCTTATTCATATGGGTATATACTCTAACTATGTTATACTGAACCTAGTTCATGTGGTTTCTACTAAAAATTATATAATAACAAAAAGTATCAACCCTAACTCCAACTAATCAAAATATATTATTAATTTATTAAAATTGTATACACTATATAGATCCTAATAAATAAGACTCAGTGTTTTAATGTTTTCCGATACTATATATATACATAATTAATATATTACATGGGAAAATAATTAAAACAGGTGAAATGTAAATATTCATCCATTTCTTATCTTTAGATCATTATTATAATTTTTTATTGTTTAATAGGTTGATAAAGAAACAATATAAAGGGTTGAGCATAGTTAATTAGTATGAGGTAAAATATAGTAGAATCTATCATAACATTAGGATGACATTCATAACATGGTAGGAATTAATAATCAAATAATTTAATATAACTAAAAACATGAGCATAATATATTCATGGATGACATAATAATGAAAATAAATATTCTCATTAATAGAAATATATAGTCTCATACTAATGAAATAAGTAATATTGAAAACAATAACCATATAGTCAAAGCAGTATCCAAAAAATCATTCATAAATGGGTAGGAATATATCAAAAATCCAATCTAGTTTTTCTCATGAGTCTAATCAATTGATTAATGGGATATATAATTTTGGGCCCAACACATAATTTAATAAGTCCAACTTCTTTATTATTTGAAAAAATTAAATAGATAAAAAATAATAATAAAAATTATTCTTGAAGGAACCAATTACACACACATGTCTATATAAAAAATAATTATTATTATTGATATAAATGGAATACATATTTTCAATATTTCCAAAGTCAAATAAATGAAATAAATTTCTAGTTAAATACCCTTCAATCATGGTTATGACATAGGGGTATTCCCATAATATAGTGTAAAGGGTATATGGTCATGTTATTAATAGGGAAACCATAAAAATATTGGAAAACTTATATAATATATCCTTGAGATAAAGGTCATGGACATGGAATAAAAAGATAAAATAATAGTAGATATAATAGTGGGTGATAGAAACAATAATCAATTGAATGGAGTGAAGGAGACCCATTAAATAAAAATGAGATATAATGATACAAAAATTACTCAAAAATATATGAATACACATATGTAGATCCTTCAATAATTTGTTGATAATTCATGGAATAGAACCTAAAAATTTGATATTCCGTGATTTAAAATAAGAGGATTTAGAATAGAACCCCATACATCAACATAATTATGTATTAAGATACATGTATAATGAGATGGATTTTTTGTTCTATCATTTATGACATGTTAAAATGATGGTAATAATGTATAATTTTAAAAAAAATCATGAATAAGAACTTTAAAATATATTGTATTATTAGGATTGCAATTGAAAAAATAGGAGAGTTGGGAACCCCTACCTTAAGTCAAAACTCACTTAGTCACTCCAAAAAAGATCTTGAATTTTTAACTTATATATGTTAATTAAATAATTTAGAACATTATTAATTCTTCATTCATATATTATTTCCCTTATATTATTATATATTATTCATTTATTTGACTAGTTTTCTCGTATCAGTTGTTTGTGATTGTTCGGTATATAGTTCTAATATTGCTTCAGTATAATGGTAATGGTCGGTGGTTTTAACAAATAGTTACAAACTATCTAGGAGTATGTTTAAATGGATTTAATTTATTTCACAAATTTTAATTTTTTCCTTACATCAATAATAGCTCCATCATAATTGTGGTACCATGAGTATGGATTGTGTTATACAATGGTCTATTCATTAAATCAGTTTTACCATCTATGATGAACATAATTTTTTTATTTAAATTTATGAGTTTTTACCCTTTAAAGAATATGAATCAAAATATAATATAAAAATTATGTTTATATTTTAAAAAAAAGTAATTTATTATAACTATCCATGAATGATATATTAGTTTTTTTAAAACAATATCCTATTGTAGTCTGTTATACCGATCATGAAAATTTATTTGTAATATTGTTGATTCAATATATAATTTATTGCTAATGAATATTATAAAAGATTGAATTTATTAAATTTCACAATAATTATTGATGAATAAAATACTAATGGTATACATGATTTTGGTGGTGAAAATTAAGAAAACATTGTCCATGGAGGTGGTGACCTAACAATGTAACATCCTCGACCTAGTAGCCATTATATAGAGTGCCCCGAGTCAAGTCATCACATGACGTCTTTTGTGCATCACCAATTCTAGAGGTTGCTGACTAGTATTACTGGTATATGGAGGAATTTTTGGGAGACTATACTCGCTTATCAAAGTAATTCCCCATCTAAAATCCTACAAATTGATACAAAAATAATATGAAAAAATACATGGAAAGCATAATTGAAATTCAAAAAATTAACCAAGGAGAAAATGCTAAAAAATATGATGAATATTCAAAATTTCAAGAATTCATTTAACATAAAACAAAACCAAAACAGCCAAGATACATTAAAATTGAACCAGAGTCCCAAAATGGTCCTAAACTCCCATGATCCAACCCATAATCTCAGGCACAACTGAACATTAGGTCGTTGTCCTAAACCTCTCTCTGAAAACAAGTAGCATATTCTTGGGTCCTAAAGTTCTGTGGCGGTCTGAGTAGGGTGTGACTACAACTAAGTCGACCAGCATTTATAGTGTCTATTACTATAGCCATTTTGTAATATAGAAAGTGTATGCAAGTACAATAATGAACATCAAGATACCAAAATTAATTCTGGTTCCATTTATTAACAAGGGTCACATTAGTCACTTTTATCATTAGTTCCAAGGTTTATCCATATTCATCAATTTCGTTGCACCCCATGCTAGTAATATAAATCATGTATAAAGGTTCATGTTTCCTTAACTCAAAAGGATAATAATTCCACATAGAAAAATAATTAACATTACTTAGAGCCTTAGTCCAAGTATGTTACCTTACCTTAGAGCCTGAGTCCAGCTGCATTATCACACTTTAGAGCCTCAGTCCAGGTTCATTACCTCACTTTAGAGCCTCAATCTAGGTGAATTACCACTTTCATTCCTTAGTTACATAGAGCTTTAGTCTGACTCCCTAACCCATTCAATACATCGATGGACCTAGAGCATCAGTCTGGATAACCAGTGGGGGAGCCTCAGTCCAATAAACCACACTACCATTAAGACATGTGCCCATGCTTCTTTAACCATATCACATTTAACGAGACAACCCATAACTATTAACACATTTATCATGTACAATCATAACTCATCATAAATAACCCAATTAAAAGACATAGCCCATTAACATGTATCATTATGCCAAAAAACTCCTTATACGACATCATCAACTATGAACATTCATCATTTAGTTAATTTCATATCCATTTCATCATGGAAACATATTTTTTAGGGATCTTTTATCATAAACCCATACATAAAAACAAGGACAATGGTGCAAACAGACCTTATAACACCATTCAAATACTAATTTAAAATAATCTTGAATCTACCCTTTAAATCACTGGTCTTCCACTTTCAGAACTGAGACATGACTGAAGGCTTTAATTTCCATTTTATCAATTCAAAACAATTATTAATAATTTACATAAGAAGATTTCACACCCCTCATATCAAATAATCATTTGAAATCTCGTAAGAAACCCCATTTTTAAATCACATTGTGGTCAACACCTCAATTGAAAGCATTTCCCACTTTCAAACATCATTTTCATAATTTAATAACCTTAAAAAAGTTGAAATCCAAAACACCACATTTAATTCATTAATTCCTCTTAGGAATTTCACAAATCAAATTCATAATTAATTCAACTATCACTTTATGTCAAATTCATGTTCCAATTCACTATTCACAACCCATTAATTTTTATAATTTCACTATCTCAATGTTTACTGACTCCTTTCACCATTTTGAAAGGTTTAGAATTCCCCAAGGGCATCCCTAGGTTTGGTATCATATCCTCTATGATCCTAAAGGGGTCTATGAAGGGTCTTATTCCACCATCTAACTCCAAAATAACTTTCCATAGTAACTAATATTGAAATTCAACACGGCAGTACATTGGCACAGGCACATATAAAACATTTATACTATGGCAAAAGGCTTTAATACCACATACCTCATGTCTATTGATGAACACATTCTTTACCTCTGCCCTTTATTCAAACTCCCAAACCCATTAATGGCCTAACCTAGAACCTATTGGAAAATTGAGGGTTATAGGGATTCAGAGGAAGTGGAATTATTGTATAAGCCCTAATCTGGAAAAAAATAATGAATAGGAGTGTTAGACCCATCCAGATCTTCTATTATCACCAAAAAACTCTCCCAATGGACAAGAATATACTAGGAATCACCTCTTGGATGTCTTGGAGGGATTGTGTTATCACCCAATCTATTGGGTGTGGAATTGAGATGATAATTGGGTTAAAAACCGTAATGACTAAAAGGCTAAACTATAATTTCCCAATTTTTAAGGGTCGCACGATAAGCCAAAATGTGTGAAATTTATGTGGATCCATCTATATAAAAGGGGAAAATCCACATAGTTTCTTAGAAGAACTTGAACAATTTGGAAAACCATGTTCCATCCTTTTTACAAAAGGATCCCCAAGTCATACAGTTTCCTGGGTCTGGTATGCAATTTGTACTAATCGTGCAACAACCATGAATATTACACTTTTAGGCCTTTTCCACTCTTTATGTGTCCTGAACCCCCCAGGACGCCCTCAGAACTCTTCATACACCCAGTAACCACATCATTATACAAAAAATAATAATTTTCACCAAAATTTAAATAAGGACGTACATTTATGAAATTTAGGGATCTTAAAACCTCTCCACCTTATAAAGGGTAATCCTCAGGCACTACACCTAAACCTTAACAAGACTATTAGACTAGAGGTCCATCCATAGGGCCCACCTATCATATTTAATTTCCCTATATTTCTCTTATACATGGCCACAACATCACCCCACTTGGACAACTGAATCATTCCTACCTCGAAGAACTTCCCCAATCGTACTCCACAACTACGAGATGATGTTGCTCAATGATGAATCTACCTCAAAATAATCATCAACAACATCGAACATGATAAGAACTTCCAAGTAACATCACTAAACCACCATCAAAAGGACAAAAATAAGGCACTATATTGCTCTTGGAGGGCCAACCAGAATTCCCTCGGTCCGATCATCTCTACAATTCATGGTCCAAATTTCTTGGTTCCCTATCACCCAACTCTTTGATGCTCCAATGAGGAATAAATCCCAACATCACTCAAGGGAACATCTAGATTCCAACGACGTTTTAAATCCTACTCTAGTCTAAAACTCAAGGCCCAACAACCATAGTCCATTTCTGACCATCTAAAAGGCCCAACCCAAGAATAACCTTTATCTAAAGGTACTAAACCAGTCGACACCCAAGCTAATTATTATTAATAAAACTTAAATACCGAAACAACGATCACCTAAGCCCATCCAATCTATAATATCGCTAAAATAATCAAATTAACACTTTCCTACTGTGGGTCTCTGCACCATAAACATTATCTCTCTACCATCATAACCTGGTGTTGGACACCTCCCCCATCAGTAAAGAAACCCCTAGAACCTCAACTCAACTTTAAAAACATACCCATCACATTTTTCCAACTTACCATGACCCAAAATCCATGGAAACTCCCTCAGAAATTGGTTTCCAACCATGAAATCGAGACCACCATGATTAATAATGCCTCTATCATCCCTATCTCAACCATAGACAACTTGCTTCTTCCTCAAAACCAATTCTCATACCAGATCTCACAAAACATCTCAACATTAACTGATGTTTGTTTACAATCCACCACATTGGTTCCCTTTTTCCAAAATTAGTTGGGCCATTATAGCATAATCACTCCATTATCACCATACCTTTATTATTGGAATGTCTCCCATCTACCTAGACATAATGCCTTCTCACATAATTCATATCCCCTTATCTATGCACACCTATCGAAGTCTATATCTAGAATCTGGTGAAACTTTACACCATAGAATATTATACTCCTCAAAATGTTGTCATCATCTCTATCACTCACTAATTCATCTCTGATGCAACACTAGAATCACCACTAAAACCAACATGAGCCTGAGTTTATCTCCCTTCTCAGTATTCCCTACAACTTAGGTCCACCTTCCCTTCTACAAGGAATCCAAACAATACCTTACATACTTATCATTGGTATCCCAATGCCACTACATCCACTCCATGGTAAGATCAATTCATCCATGACTGACATACCACTCCCCACCATTGGATTTTTATTCTCACCACTTTTCTCAAGCCATTTAAACCATTTTGGATCACGTTTTGATCACATGTTTAACCTAAAACATAGCCATGGTTTTACATATTTTAATGAAATAACAAAACCAACCTTACCTACTACTAGTTATCAACTTCTGAGAATGCCACCCATGAAATTCACCAAAATTTGGTCCATCCCAAAGACCTCACCCATAATCGATCAATGGAATATTCCCCCACCATACAGCTCTATATATACCTCTACATGAGCGCACCCTCCTAGAGGCTAGACATCCAACCAAAATGCATTTCAGTATCTATGAGTAATTCCACAGCACTCTCAGCATACCTGGGATGATATCAAGATATTGGGAAAGATTGTCACTAACTAAATGTATGCTAATAATTTATCATCAAACACCACCACAAACTATACATCATTGATGTCACCTCCCATCGCAGGGACACCTAATCCTTGTTAAAAGTCCTAGACTTTCCTCCCTATTATTGTCTCATCCGAATTCCATCAGCACAACCCAAAACTACTCATCTAACCAAAACTCACAACCAGTTCATGACCCTATGACAATAATTCCCAAAACAATATTTCCCATAGCACCATTTTCTTTACCCTAATCATGTTCTCTTAGAACAACCTTGGATATTTACATTGGAAAACAACAATCACCCCATAGATCTGCAACCTAAGACTGGAGTTTTGGGAAATATTGTTTTGGGAATTATTGTACCTTAGTTTCTTTCTCAAAAGGACTCTAAACTGGAATCATGTTAAGCAATTATCACTAGCTCTCTCTTCAAATCCATATACAAAAAACCTCAACCAACTCGCTTCTCATGGAGGTACTCATTCCACCACTCAAAAAAATACCTCATCTAATGCACCCCAGTAGACATTTACTCTTTGACTCATACTAAAGATACCCACACATACAATTCATCACTTCAATCCAAACACCCACTCTAGGTTCTGAAACACAACTTCCATGATCACAACCTACAAGGGTTACCACATCCACATTATTGGACAGTATATAAAAATTTAGGGTCATAGCCCTGTCATGGGAACAATAAAGACATTTCTAATACCATAAAACAAAACCCAATAAAGGATAACAACCCAAAACTAAGGTCTCAAACCAAGGAAATATCACTACCCAAACCACCCATAAATGGGGCCCAATAAAAACACTAGGGATAACTATTCCAAATATCCCTATAGGTTGTAGCATTTTCCCTCTCTCTTCTTAATTAAACTTTACCTTTTAATACCCAAGGATTCATATTTCAAAATCTTACATTTTTAAAAACCAATAATTTTTTCCTTCCAAAACCATTTTATTAACCCAACATTTCAAAAACATAAGATGTATTAAAATTAACATTTGAAAACATTTCCTTTACCAACAATTTAGTGTAAAATGAAGAGACAATGTTTGCAAGAATAAATGTACACTACCAGTTGGAATCCTAAGGAACTATCAATCACAGGAAACATACTGATGACCTATCTTTGTTGCCTATCATGATATATAAACTCACACACCCTATATTTCTATACTATTACAAGATAAAAAACCTACTAAATCAGTAAAATCACATCCAAGTGCACCACTCGAGGTGGAAATAAAAATCAACCATAAAATCATGAAACCGAACATAAATTCCCACCAGTAGAAACCTAGATTTTCTCTCATACATGGGGTTTCATGAACCCAATCACGTGCTCATTAACAGACCATGATTATAACGACCCATACATTACATACATTGTATTAAATTGTAAAAATATATTCTAAATATACTTTAAACCCACTCAAATTAATAATTTATCATTATTAATTATTTCGATAAAAAAAGTTGTTTTTAATTAAAATTCAATAATTTTCACTATTTATCAGAATATGAAAGTTATCCGAAAAATACCAAAATTTTACCCTAGGCTAATTTCGATATTCCGAATCCAAAAATGAAGTCCATTTTGAAAAACAAAGTTAAGAAATTTCAAAAAGTGGTTATTACTATTCATAACGGCTAGTTTTAATAATATTGTAATAGCATATCGTTGTTTAGTGAAACTCGGTATTGCGTACGAAGCAAGCTATTGAGGAAGGTCACGGTTGCGTGTAAACAAAGACAAGCAAGTGTTGTGTGTAGTGAAATATTCATTTGATGATAAAAAAAATATTTCTCATAAAATTCTCAGGCGTTACATTCTACCCCCCTTAAAAAGAATTTCACCCTCGAAATTCGTCACTTTGTAACAAACAGATGAGGATACCTTTCCCTCATCATACACTCAAGCTCCCATGTAGCTTCTTCTAATTGGTGGTTCCTCTATAAAACATTCACCAATCAAGTGGTCTTGTTTCGTAGGACTTTTTCGCAAAGATCCAGAATCTCTATCAGTTGTTCTTCATAAGAAAGATCTTGCTCCAGCGGTACAACTTCTGAGCTGAGTAAATGTGAAGGATCAGTTATGTACATTCTCAAGAGAGATACATGGAACACATCGTGAACTTGAGAGAGATTTGGTGGAAGAGCCAATCGGTAAGATACCTTTCCAACATGATCCAGTATTTTGAAAGGACAGATATATCTAGGGCTCAACTTCTCCTTCTTTCCAAATCTCATGACCCTCTTCCAGGGAGATATTCATAATAACACTTTATCACCCACTTCAAACTCAAGGTCTTTTCTTCGGTTGTCAGAATAACTTTTCTGTCGACTCTGACCTGCTCTTATGTGTTGTTGAATAGATCATACCTTTTCTGCCATCTCATCAACAAGATCAGGTCCTAATAGCTTTCTTTCCCCAACTTCATCCCAGCATGTTGGAGTCCTCTATTTCTTTCCATAGAGAGCTTCTTAAGGAGACATCTGAATACTAGAGTGAATGATATTATTATAAGAAAATTCCACCAAAGGTAGGTGTTGATCCCAACCACCATTGAAATCCATAGAGCAAGCTCTCAACATATGTTCTAGAGTTTGAATTGTTCTCTCAAACTAACCGTCTGTCTGATGATGATAAGCAGTGCCGAAACTCAACTCTGTATCCATAGAATGCTGAAGACTTCACTAGAACTTCGAGGTAAATCTCAGATCCCGATCAGATATAATAGAAAGTGGTACTCCATGCAATCTTACCACTTCCTTTACATATATCCTGGCAAGCTGATCCAAAGATAAATCCTCTCTAATAGCAATTAAGTGTCTAGACTTTGTAAGACTATCAACTAGGACCCAAATAGCATTGTTGCCTTTGGATGTTTTAGGAAGTCCTGTGATAAAGTCCATAGTGATGTTTTACCATTTCCATTCGGGTATGGGTAATGATTGTAACATCCCCTTAGACTTCTGTCTCTCAGCTTTAACTTGCTGACAAACCAAGCATCGAGAGACATATTCAGCAATATCTCTTTTCATGCCATCCCACTAGAAGTACTCTTTCAGGTCCCTATACATCTTCGTGCATCCAGGATGAATAGAGAATGAAGAACTATGAGCCTCATCTAGCAGCTCCTTCTTTAATTTTTGGGATGGGAGGAACACAAACCCGATTCCTAAACATTATTATCCCATCACAATCAAGGTTGATTTCCGGAATATTTCTCACCTTATGTAACTCTACATCTTCTTTCTATGCCTCTTTAATCTTCACATGTATAGATTGTTGAACATTCATTTGAGGAAGATACGATTTTCCCCCTTCCATTAAAATTCCAAGATCCATCCTTTGTAAATCCATAAATATTGGATCTTTTGTGATCCTCATCATGGATAAGCTAGCATGGTCTTGTCGACTTAATGCATCCGCCACATTGTTTTCTTTCCCAGGGTGGTAATGAATTGAGCAGTCATAATCCTTAATCAGTTCCAACCATCTTCTTTGGCTCATATTCAGCTCATTTTGTGTGAAAATATACTTTAAACTTTTATGATCAGTATAAATGTCACAGCTTTCTCCATAAAGATAATGCCTCCAAATATTTAATGCAAATATTACCGCAGCTAACTCCAAATCATGTGTTGGGTAAATTTTCTCATTTATTTTCAACTGTCTTGAGGCATAAGCTATCACCATATCATTTTGCATAAGAACACACCCCAACCCCTTCTTAGATGCATCACTGTAGATCACAAACCATTCTCCACTGCAAGGAAGTGTGAGCACAGGTGCACTGGATAACCTTCTTTTCAAATCCTTGAAATTCTCTTCACATTCCTCCATCCAAACAAACTTAACTCCTTTCCGAGTCAACATGGTGAGTGGATTAGATAATTGTGAAAAATCTTTCACAAAACGTCGATAATATCCAGCCAAACCAAGAAAACATTGGATCTCAATTACTATTGTTGGTCTCGACCATCTTTCGATAACCACTGTTTTTGATGGATCCACAGATATCCCCTCTTTTGAGATTATGTGACCCAAAAATGCAACTTTTTGAAGCCCAAATTCACACTTGGTAAATTTGTCATAAAGCTTCTCCTTTCTCAGGGTCTTCAATATAATTCTCAAGTGATCTTCATGTTCTTAATTTCTATTTGAATAGACAATAATATCATCTATAAAGACTACCACAAATTGATCAAGATAGTCTCTAAAGACTCTATTCATTAGATCCATGAAGATAGTCGGGGAATTAGTAAGACCAAATGGCATCACTATAAATTCATAGTGTCCATACCTTGTACGGAAAGCCGTATTTGGTATATCCTCCCTTTTGACCCTTAATTGATGATACCCTGAACGAAGATCAATCTTGGAAAAGTATTGAGCTCCGTGTAGTTGGTCAAATAAGTCATCAATGTGTAACGCCCCGACCCCAGCTACCCAGAGTCGGTGCATTACTTCGTAACATTGGCATGATCACAAGAAAGATCAAATCTCGAAAGACCGATTGGTTTAGTAGCCTTGGAAACACTAGATATATTCATAAGTTTTACATTACATTTCAAAATGAAAAACTAATACAACAACATAATGTTTCCACAATCCACACTATTAACCCCTCATAATATCCCTGAAAGTCATTCATAATTTACTTCTTCACTACCTGGGAAAAATAAAACATAGAAAAGGGGTGAGCTCAAATGCCCAGTAAGGATAACAATATAGCGAAAAATTTCATAAATAAGAATAAACATTTAAGGCAATGTATAACTAAAACAAAAGCCTTTTAAACATGAACATTCAACATGGTATGGCATAAATAAACTGAAATAATGCCATTTACTTATTCACATGGATATTCTACTAATCGAATAATCACATGCAAAAATCAATAACCACTTTCATAATGTTGGAATGCATAATGCTAAACGTTAATTTCTTTGTCTAGGCCTCATCCCAAGACCTAGGGGTTACTTCTAACCGGAACCCAACCCGGAGTGCCTCTAATAACCGGACACCAACCCGGAGTGCCTCTAATAACCGGACACCAACCTGGAGTGCCTCTAATAACCGGACACCAACCCGGAGTGCCTCTAATAACCGGACACCAACCCGGAGGGCATACTTTTACCAGTCCCTAACCTGGAGGGATTACTTTAACCAGTCCCCAACCTGGAGGGCTTACTTTTACCGGTCCCCAACCCGGAACATACTTGTTTAGCACATTCATCTGAAGAAATGTTTGAAATATAACATAAACATTCGGATTAAAACTAGCATACGAAATGTCAATAGTTTCAACATAAACTATGAATGGTATAAAATAGCACATCCACAGTCAAACATATCACAAAACCTTCAATACAATATAGAAGTTTTGTATTATAATAAATCAACTTCAAATAAGCGTAAAATCCATTAGAGGATGTTGACATAGATGAAATCAAAACACTTTTTAGAGAAATATCTCTTTCTATTTTTGAAATCATTTAAGAGCCATATAAAACATTTTCTTGAAAATATTCTTATAAGTTTGTTAGGAAAGCTTTGAAGATTTTATAACGGCAGAAAATAACTGCACCCGCCGTATAAGTAAAAAAAACATTCTTATCTTAATTCTGTCGAAAAGGTTAAAAAGGACCTTGTTTTGAAAACGACGGAAAGATTCCTTTATAAACCTCTTACAAAAAGTCAAACAAGGGTATAAATGACTTTAACGCATATTCCTGTAAATAGTAAAAATGTTTTGAAATACATTTCTAAGAAACATGGATGTGGATGATAAAGAGATCCCAGTAGATTATTACGTATAATACAACCTCGGATAATGAAGAGATTGTGAAATAACCCTTACCTTGTACTTTTCCTTGGTTGGGGTAGGTTAACCTCCTGTATAATGGTGAAATAATTGTTATTAAATTATACAAGAATCATATACATTAATATGATATCATATATGATCTTTTAATATTGATTTGATAATAAAATCTTAGTATTATCGTTGTTTCGAGTGTGAACTTACTTGTTTGCTTTTGTATGTTTTGTTATGTAAGACATGTTTGTAAAGGATAAGTTGTATATTATTCAAATCCAGAATGGTATCAAGTCCTTAAAAATCATTTTTAAATCATCAAATGATAATTATACTTGAATGGATACGATGGATAATGAATCTCATCGCGTTCGTGGAGACGGTAGTCCGTACGTACGCACGAACGCTACTTCCATTTAATTTTTATTTTAAAAGAATCAAATACAGATGATACATAGGTATATTACTATTCCAGTATAATATAATATTTTATACATGTTACTTAAGTTCATTAACACCATCCTTTATACGTTCCATGTGTGGTATGAATGAGTCATATCATTTTAAGGGGGCGGTAGTCTGCACTTCCTCAAATGAAATTATCGTATGTATATACAACATGAAACGAATAATGGTATGAAATAAAATGGAATTACAGAAGCTTATATATAAAATATATATCATTAATATCATATTTAATAACAGTGCCATCATAATGGCCACCATGAGAGGCGGTAAGATGTATTTGAACAATCATCGTTTCGTGAGGCGTTAGTTTGCCATCCACAGAAACATTATGTTCATCATCCATTAGATGGAGTTGTGTGTATGTGTAGTTTGAATCCTTCTTATAACAACATCCTAGTATATTGAGGATACTGGTGTTGTTACAAAAGAAAGGAAATAAAAAGAGTTTTGGGGTTGGAGAAGCAAAATAAATGAAAATAATTTAAGAGAAATCGTTACCTTTAATTTAGGTAACTCACTTTGGTTGGAACCAAAAGACTTCTTGAAATGCTTTCTGCCTAAGGGGAAGCTTCAAGGAGGAGGAGAGGGATGTGGGAAGCTTAGTTGGGCAGAGTTTGGACGAGCCAAGTGGCTTGAGAGGTGTGAAGAAATGAGAATGAGGAGTGCCCTTTTATAAGAGGGGTGAGGGGCACCTTTGGAAAAGCTAGAAATATTAATTTATAATAAATTCATATTCGGTTTCTAATGGCTCCAAAGTTGACTATTCAAAGGTTAAGGTGGGGATAGGTCGAAAACCACTCAACCAATATAATTTAGACAGGTTTGGGTACTTATATTAACCTTATCTTTAAGTATTAACTCTAAGTTAATAAGTTTCACTTTTACAATGTCTCTTTGTATTTTTATATAATATGGTTAATAAACTTACTATATACATCCAAGCGACCCCCAAGTGGTCCATTAATGAGGAACCTATCATAATATAAGTCTCTTGGCCGAACCTTAGATTTTTAGGAATTTAATATCAACTAATAATATAATATTTGTTTTAGGAACTCTTTTATGTCAATTTTGACACTATTCAATAGTTGATTTTTGTGAAACTCCTAACAGATTGATTACTTCGAACAAAGTCAATTAAATCAATACTAATATATCATATTATCATAGAAAATTAGTGTAATTCATTAAAAGTTTCATATTATATTTATTTGGGTATTTATAATATCAATTATGTTAATTTTTTACTATTTTAGTAATTACTGCATCATCATTGTGTCATAAATAAAATAATTTATTTAATGTCTAAAAATTATAAATAAAATATCATTATGTAGGAAATCTTTTTAGATTTCTAATGAATATTTATAATCGAAAATCCAACATGTATAACCCTATGTAAAAATTGTTCTTCTAAAAGATGTAAGCTTATGCCATTTTTATTTTTATTTTAACTTTATTAATATAATGTGTCATTATCACTTACAAGTGGATCCATGGGGTCCCAAAATAGACCCAAAGATGCCCATGGTCGACCATGTATCAACCAATAGGGTTAAGACACGTTTTAGGGTAATTTAGTATTATTATAATATTATTTTTTTTAACCCTTATTTACCGGATTTACCCTTTAACCATGGTAAATAAAATATTTACCACAGTAACTATTCAAAATGTCTAAAAATAAAAGTTACCTATTTACACAATTTGAACATCCTGATTCCAAATATGGAATCCATTTTCCTAAATTCAAAACACAGAAGTGGCAGAAATTAATTTAAAATTAATTCCCGCTGTCAAAACAAAAAGCGTGTTTTTAAGAGGTAATAACTATCAAAAGATTGACACTTGTTTATGTTTGGTTTAATTGTAGAATTATGTCCAATGACCAACATTATATTAAATGGTAAAAATATATTCTAAATATACTTTAAAACCACTCAAATTCATAATTTATCACTATTAATTATTTTGATTAAAAAAGTTGTTTTTAATTAAAATTTAGTAATTTTCACTATTCATCAAAATATGAAAGTTATCCGAAATGTACCAAAATTTCACCCTAGGCTAATTTTGATATTCCGAATCTAAAAATGAAGTCCATTTTTGAAATATTGAATATATATGATTTCAAAAAGTAGGTATTACTATTCACAACGGCTAGTTTAATTAGTTGTGGTGTGTGTTAGAACTCGAGGTTGCGTACAACACACGTTACTGTATTATTCAAAGGAAAGCGTACCATGGAAGCTTGGGATGTTTCATTTTAAATTTTTTGATGTCCTAATTTAGTCAAAAAGTTTAAAATATTGTATTTAAAAAGGGTTCACTGTTAAAAGTTGATAAAAGTGCAATACTGAAAATGAATTTGTTCTTGCATTATATCTAAGAAACTCATAATATGGATTCTAAAATTATAAGTATTATATAAAGTTTAAAATTTAGATAATACTATTCATAACCTCTTTTGAATGGATTTTTTTTTGTAAGTCATGGTGTGATTGAACTCGGTGTTGCGTGTAGTGCAAGTTATTGAATTATTTTGAAGAAATAACACACTATGAAATCTTGGGGTGTTACATTCTCCCCTCCTTCAATAAATTGCGTCCTCGCAATTTTAAATTGTTCTTCGAAAATAAAAGGTTGAAAATAGAAAATATATTTGTGGGAAAACCCACATCGGAAATTGGGTTACTAAAATTTAGTCTTAATATGAGGAAAAGAGAAATTAAAGGGTCACCACCAAATTATGATCTCGATTAGGAGAACATTGGTGGCATTTAGAGACATATAATTGGAGGAAAAACGTAAATATTTATAGGTAGTGATTGAGGTCATCAATCACAAACAAGTATAAAATTGAGGTCCTTAAATTCATCAATCTATGATGATTTGAAATACCATCGGTTCAACAAAACATAGGGTATTAGGATAACACATTTTTGACGTTTCAAAATATCCTAGTTGAAATCCCACATCGAAAAATGAATTAATGAGGCCTCTATTTAAAATAAAGAGTCGAAAGTATGAAGATTACCGAAAATAACACATACTAGGGTTCCATGTAGGAAAATATGGATATGGAAGAAAAATCTAACCATCAATTATCTGATGGAGAGTGGTAGAGAACATGGCTATGAAAATGCCAACAGTCCCAAAGCCATAAATTTGTGATGATTTAAGGTACCATCTAGGACAACATTTTTGTTCTAAGTTTCTATTATTAATGTTGAGGAATTTATTTATGAGATTGGCTAAGATAATAAGGAGATATACTTACTTTATAATTAGAATTTTACCCATTAATAAATTTCTACCACAAACTCATCTTTCACTCTAAAATATAATAGAACGTAATTTTTTTTTTCTATTTATACTATTCGTACAGGGTTCCAAAATAAATGAATTTATAATTCATCTACCAGATCTTTTTTTTTAAAAAAAACTACATTATTTAATTCGGACATCTCGTGGGACAGTGGTAGGTGATACACCCTTGTCGCCCTTCGGTTGCGGGTTCAAGTCTCGCAGCCTTGCCGGACGCGATGGGTTGCCGCCCGACCTCCGGGTTGTCCTTTTATGGCTATCCAAAATAATCCAAACTAGAACTATCCAAAATACTTCTATCCAAACTCACAGTCCAACATTTATAAGTAAGGTAAACATAATGTAGAACCTTTTTACCCCGTAATAGAATATGAATACCTTCATCATGTATTCTTTTAATACACCGAAACATCCTGAATTACCATATTCCTTATTGATTACATTCATGCTCCCTTATTCCATATAGAAAGCTGGATATACTTCATTAATCCAAAAATGTTTTAAACCCCAACAATGATGGAATATACAAATCATTAATCAGTTCCAAGGTAGTCAAGAATATCCAATATAATTTTTCCAAAACAATCACATATTATTCCAAAATCACTACCTCAGTATCAGAACTATATTATGATTTATCATTCTCTCAACCATATATTTTCCAAAAATTTATCCTTCTATTGAGTCACTTTTCTTTGTTCCACACTATCTCAAGTCCTTAATGAAATAGTACTGCAGTACAATCCTTATATACTCCATGATTATTGTAACAAGTACATTGTTGATACAACACTCAATTGACATAATCAACATAAGAACTATAATCATTCCTCTTCATCTGTGGTAGTATCATAACTTGATTATTATCCAATAGCATCATTTGCGGCATAGTCTGATGATTGGGACATAGGTTCGCGTAGTGTCCAAACTCCTTGCAAATGAAGCATTGTACATTTAAAACCATTTTCTTACCCTTGCAGTCACGTACTTTGTGCCCTTTTCCTCCACACTTATAACAAACTCCCATTCCTTTCAGGCAAGTTCCAGGGTGTTTCTTTCCACAGTTACTACATATGGGAAAATTCCTCTTTTCCCTTTTCCCTTTATCCATCTTTCTCTCTTCCATCCTTTTCATCTCTTGATTCCCTTCAAAGCCATAGGACTTAGTAAACTCTTTACTTATCTTATCAACACATGATATTATTTCTTCATATGATGATAATACATGGGAGACTATTTCTCTTATAAATTCTAGCTTAAGACCATGAAAGATATGATCCTTCCTTCTCTTTGAATCATGTGTATTTCTGGAGTTCTCATTCCTTCTACTGGGCGCCATTTCTAAACAATGGCATAAACTAGATCAGTTTATGAATCAAAATACATAATCCCATACTTATAAAACACTTAACATAAATTTAACTATTTATGGATATAATCCATAATCATAAAAATGTTTTCTTTGAGGAAGTATATACTCATAAACCCTTCATAATGATTTGTAAAGAAAATGAGAGTTATCCTAAGCATATCCCCCGGGAGTGTCGTAACCAAGAGTGCAGCAAGGCCCGTTGTCGTGCACCAGTTCCCGTTCGAGTCTAGCTCAAAGCGGTGTTTTCGGGTTTTACCCCTAGGTACATCTGTGCCAGAGCCGCCTCTACCTGCTCGTATCCAGACAGGGATGTATTGCTCGGAAAACTCACAAAATCTCTACAATACCAAAATTCTAGGAAGTTCTTCTATACTAATCCTCAAAGTTCATCTTAGGTCTACGTGCTCTAATCAGAGTTTATCTAAATCTAGCTTCCAAGGTTTGTACTAAACTTCCTCTGATACCAACTGTAACGCCCCGACCCCAGCTACCCAGAGTCGGTGCATTACTTCGTAACATTGGCATGATCACAAGAAAGATCAAATCTCGAAAGACCGATTGGTTTAGTAGCCTTGGAAACACTAGATATATTCATAAGTTTTACATTACATTTCAAAATGAAAAACTAATACAACAACATAATGTTTCCACAATCCACACTATTAACCCCTCATAATATCCCTGAAAGTCATTCATAATTTACTTCTTCACTACCTGGGAAAAATAAAACATAGAAAAGGGGTGAGCTCAAATGCCCAGTAAGGATAACAATATAGCGAAAAATTTCATAAATAAGAATAAACATTTAAGGCAATTTATAACTAAAACAAAAGCCTTTTAAACATGAACATTCAACATGGTATGGCATAAATAAACTGAAATAATGCCATTTACTTATTCACATGGATATTCTACTAATCGAATAATCACATGCAAAAATCAATAACCACTTTCATAATGTTGGAATGCATAATGCTAAACGTTAATTTCTTTGTCTAGGCCTCATCCCAAGACCTAGGGGTTACTTCTAACCGGAACCCAACCCGGAGTGCCTCTAATAACCGGACACCAACCCGGAGTGCCTCTAATAACCGGACACCAACCCGGAGGGCATACTTTTACCAGTCCCTAACCTGGAGGGCTTACTTTAACCAGTCCCCAACCTGGAGGGCTTACTTTTACCGGTCCCCAACCCGGAACATACTTGTTTAGCACATTCATCTGAAGAAATGTTTGAAATATAACATAAACATTCGGATTAAAACTAGCATACGAAATGTCAATAGTTTCAACATAAACTATGAATGGTATAAAATAGCACATCCACAGTCAAACATATCACAAAACCTTCAATACAATATAGAAGTTTTGTATTATAATAAATCAACTTCAAATAAGCGTAAAATCCATTAGAGGATGTTGACATAGATGAAATCAAAACACTTTTTAGAGAAATATCTCTTTCTATTTTTGAAATCATTTAAGAGCCATATAAAACATTTTCTTGAAAATATTCTTATAAGTTTGTTAGGAAAGCTTTGACAATTTTATAACGGCGGAAAATAACTGCACCCGCCGTATAAGTAAAAAAAACATTCTTATCTTAATTCTGTCGAAAAGGTTAAAAAGGACCTTGTTTTGAAAACGACGGAAAGATTCCTTTATAAAACTCTTACAAAAAGTCAAACAAGGGTATAAATGACTTTAACCCATATTCCTGTAAATAGTAAAAAAATTTTGAAATACATTTCTAAGAAACATGGATGTGGATGATAAAGAGATCCCAGTAGATTATTACGTATAATACAACCTCGGATAATGAAGAGATTGTGAAATAACCCTTACCTTGTACTTTTCCTTGGTTGGGGTAGGTTAACCTCCTGTATAATGGTGAAATAATTGTTATTAAATTATACAAGAATCATATACATTAATATGATATCATATATGATCTTTTAATATTGATTTGATAATAAAATCTTAGTATTATCGTTGTTTCGAGTGTGAACTTACTTGTTTGCTTTTGTATGTTTTGTTATGTAAGACATGTTTGTAAAGGATAAGTTGTATATTATTCAAATCCAGAATGGTATCAAGTCCTTAAACATCATTTTTAAATCATCAAATGATAATTATACTTGAATGGATACGATGGATAATGAATCTCATCGCGTTCGTGGAGACGGTAGTCCGTACGTACGCACGAACGCTACTTCCATTTAATTTTTATTTTAAAAGAATCAAATACAGATGATACATAGGTATATTACTATTCCAGTATAATATAATATTTTATACATGTTACTTAAGTTCATTAACACCATCCTTTATACGTTCCATGTGTGGTATGAACGAGTCATATCATTTTAAGGGGGCGGTAGTCCGCACTTCCTCAAATGAAATTATCGTATGTATATACAACATGAAACGAATAATGGTATGAAATAAAATGGAATTACAGAAGCTTATATATAAAATATATATCATTAATATCATATTTAATAATAGTGCCATCATAATGGCCACCATGAGAGGCGGTAAGATGTATTTGAACAATCATCGTTTCGTGAGGCGTTAGTTTGCCATCCACAGAAACATTATGTTCATCATTCATTAGATGGAGTTGTGTGTATGTGTAGTTTGAATCCTTCTTATAACAACATCCTAGTATATTGAGGATACTGGTGTTGTTACAAAAGAAAGGAAATAAAAAGAGTTTTGGGGTTGGAGAAGCAAAATAAATGAAAATAATTTAAGAGAAATCGTTACCTTTAATTTAGGTAACTCACTTTGGTTGGAACCAAAAGACTTCTTGAAATGCTTTCTGCCTAAGGGGAAGCTTCAAGGAGGAGGAGAGGGATGTGGGAAGCTTAGTTGGGCAGAGTTTGGACGAGCCAAGTGGCTTGAGAGGTGTGAAGAAATGAGAATGAGGAGTGCCCTTTTATAAGAGGGGTGAGGGGCACCTTTGGAAAAGCTAGAAATATTAATTTATAATAAATTCATATTCGGTTTCTAATGGCTCCAAAGTTGACTATTCAAAGGTTAAGGTGGGGATAGGTCGAAAACCACTCAACCAATATAATTTAGACAGGTTTGGGTACTTATATTAACCTTATCTTTAAGTATTAACTCTAAGTTAATAAGTTTCACTTTTACAATGTCTCTTTGTATTTTTATATAATATGGTTAATAAACTTACTATATACATCCAAGCGACCCCCAAGTGGTCCATTAATGAGGAACCTATCATAATATAAGTCTCTTGGCCGAACCTTAGATTTTTAGGAATTTAATATCAATTAATAATATAATATTTGTTTTAGGAACTCTTTTATGTCAATTTTGACACTATTCAATAGTTGATTTTTGTGAAACTCCTAACAGATTGATTACTTCGAAAAAAGTCAATTAAATCAATCCTAATATATCATATTATCATAGAAAATTAGTGTAATTCATTAAAAGTTTCATATTATATTTATTTGGGTATTTATAATATCAATTATGTTAATTTTTTACTATTTTAGTAATTACTGCATCATCATTGTGTCATAAATAAAATAATTTATTTAATGTCTAAAAATTATAAATAAAATATCATTATGTAGGAAATCTTTTTAGATTTCTAATGAATATTTATAATCGAAAATCCAACATGTATAACCCTATGTAAAAATTGTTCTTCTAAAAGATGTAAGCTTATGCCATTTTTATTTTTATTTTAACTTTATTAATATAATGTGTCATTATCACTTACAAGTGGATCCATGGGGTCCCAAAATAGACCCAAAGATGCCCATGGTCGACCATGTATCAACCAATAGGGTTAAGAAACGTTTTAGGGTAATTTATTATTATTATAATATTATTTTTTTTAACCCTTATTTACCGGATTTACCCTTTAACCATGGTAAATAAAATATTTACCACAGTAACTATTCAAAATGTCTAAAAATAAAAGTTACCTATTTACACAATTTGAACATCCTGATTCCAAATATGGAATCCATTTTCCTAAATTCAAAACACAGAAGTGGCAGAAATTAATTTAAAATTAATTCCCGCTGTCAAAACAAAAAGCGTGTTTTTAAGAGGTAATAACTATCAAAAGATTGACACTTGTTTATGTTTGGTTTAATTGTAAAATTATGTCCAATGACCAACATTATATTAAATGGTAAAAATATATTCTAAATATACTTTAAAACCACTCAAATTCATAATTTATCACTATTAATTATTTTGATTAAAAAAGTTGTTTTTAATTAATATTTAGTAATTTTCACTATTCATCAAAATATGAAAGTTATCCGAAATGTACCAAAATTTCACCCTAGGCTAATTTTGATATTCCGAATCTAAAAATGAAGTCCATTTTTGAAATATTGAATATATATGATTTCAAAAAGTAGGTATTACTATTCACAACGGTTAGTTTAATTAGTTGTGGTGTGTGTTAGAACTCGAGGTTGCGTACAACACACGTTACTGTATTATTCAAAGGAAAGCGTACCGTGGAAGCTTGGGATGTTTCATTTTAAATTTTTTGATGTCCTCATTTAGTCAAAAAGTTTAAAATATTGTATTTAAAAAGGGTTCACTGTTAAAAGTTGATAAAAGTGCAATACTGAAAATGAATTTGTTCTTGCATTATATCTAAGAAACTCATAATATGGATTCTAAAATTATAAGGATTATATAAAGTTTAAAATTTAGATAATACTATTCATAACCTCTTTTGAATGGCTTTTTTTTTTGTAAGTCATGGTGTGATTGAACTCGGTGTTGCGTGTAGTGCAAGTTATTGAATTATTTTGAAGAAATAACACACTATGAAATCTTGGGGTGTTACATTCTCCCCTCCTTCAATAAATTGCGTCCTCGCAATTTTAAATTGTTCTTCGAAAATAAAAGGTTGAAAATAGAAAATATATTTGTGGGAAAACCCACATCGGAAATTGGGTTACTAAAATTTAGTCTTAATATGAGGAAAAGAGAAATTAAAGGGTCACCACCAAATTATGATCTCGATTAGGAGAACATTGGTGGCATTTAGAGACATATAATTGGAGGAAAAACGTAAATATTTATAGGTAGTGATTGAGGTCATCAATCACAAACAAGTATAAAATTGAGGTCCTTAAATTCATCAATCTATGATGATTTGAAATACCATCGGTTCAACAAAACATAGGGTATTAGGATAACACATTTTTGACGTTTCAAAATATCCTAGTTGAAATCCCACATCGAAAAATGAATTAATGAGGCCTCTATTTAAAATAAAGAGTCGAAAGTATGAAGATTACCGAAAATAACACATACTAGGGTTCCATGTAGGAAAATATGGATATGGAAGAAAAATCTAACCATCAATTATCTGATGGAGAGTGGTAGAGAACATGGCTATGAAAATGCCAACAATCCCAAAGCCATAAATTTGTGATGATTTAAGGTACCATCTAGGACAACATTTTTGTTCTAAGTTTCTATTATTAATGTTGAGGAATTTATTTATGAGATTGGCTAAGATAATAAGGAGATATACTTACTTTATAATTAGAATTTTACCCATTAATAAATTTCTACCACAAACTCATCTTTCACTCTAAAATATAATAGAACGTAATTTTTTTTTTCTATTTATACTATTCGTACAGGGTTCCAAAATAAATGAATTTATAATTCATCTACCAGATCTTTTTTTTTTTAAAAAAACTACATTATTTAATTCGGACATCTCGTGGGACAGTGGTAGGTGATACACCCTTGTCGCCCTTCGGTTGCGGGTTCAAGTCTCGCAGCCTTGCCGGACGCGATGGGTTGCCGCCCGACCTCCGGGTTGTCCTTTTATGGCTATCCAAAATAATCCAAACTAGAACTATCCAAAATACTTCTATCCAAACTCACAGTCCAACATTTATAAGTAAGGTAAACATAATGTAAAACCTTTTTACCCCGTAATAGCATATGAATACCTTCATCATGTATTCTTTTAATACACCGAAACATCCTGAATTACCATATTCCTTATTGATTACATTCATGCTCCCTTATTCCATATAGAAAGCTGGATATACTTCATTAATCCAAAAATGTTTTAAACCCCAACAATGATGGAATATACAAATCATTAATCAGTTCCAAGGTAGTCAAGAATATCCAATATAATTTTTCCAAAACAATCACATATTATTCCAAAATCACTACCTCAGTATCAGAACTATATTATGATTTATCATTCTCTCAACCATATATTTTCCAAAAATTTATCCTTCTATTGAGTCACTTTTCTTTGTTCCACACTATCTCAAGTCCTTAATGAAATAGTACTGCAGTACAATCCTTATATACTCCATGATTATTGTAACAAGTACATTGTTGATACAACACTCAATTGACATAATCAACATAAGAACTATAATCATTCCTCTTCATCTGTGGTAGTATCATAACTTGATTATTATCCAATAGCATCATTTGCGGCATAGTCTGATGATTGGGACATAGGTTCGCGTAGTGTCCAAACTCCTTGCAAATGAAGCATTGTACATTTAAAACCATTTTCTTACCCTTGCAGTCACGTACTTTGTGCCCTTTTCCTCCACACTTATAACAAACTCCCATTCCTTTCAGGCAAGTTCCAGGGTGTTTCTTTCCACAGTTACTACATATGGGAAAATTCCTCTTTTCCCTTTTCCCTTTATCCATCTTTCTCTCTTCCATCCTTTTCATCTCTTGATTCCCTTCAAAGCCATAGGACTCAGTAAACTCTTTACTTATCTTATCAACACATGATATTATTTCTTCATATGATGATAATACATGGGAGACTATTTCTCTTATAAATTCTAGCTTAAGACCATGAAAGATATGATCCTTCCTTCTCTTTGAATCATGTGTATTTCTGGAGTTCTCATTCCTTCTACTGGGTGCCATTTCTAAACAATGGCATAAACTAGATCAGTTTATGAATCAAAATACATAATCCCATACTTATAAAACACTTAACATAAATTTAACTATTTATGGATATAATCCATAATCATAAAAATGTTTTCTTTGAGGAAGTATATACTCATAAACCCTTCATAATGATTTGTAAAGAAAATGAGAGTTATCCTAAGCATATCCCCCGGGAGTGTCGTAACCAAGAGTGCAGCAAGGCCCGTTGTCGTGCACCAGTTCCCGTTCGAGTCTAGCTCAAAGCGGTGTTTTCGGGTTTTACCCCTAGGTACATCTGTGCCAGAGCCGCCTCTACCTGCTCGTATCCAGACAGGGATGTATTGCTCGGAAAACTCACAAAATCTCTACAATACCAAAATTCTAGGAAGTTCTTCTATACTAATCCTCAAAGTTCATCTTAGGTCTACGTGCTCTAATCAGAGTTTATCTAAATCTAGCTTCCAAGGTTTGTACTAAACTTCCTCTGATACCAACTGTAACGCCCCGACCCCAACTACCCAGAGTCGGTGCATTACTTCGTAACATTGGCATGATCACAAGAAAGATCAAATCTCGAAAGACCGATTGGTTTAGTAGCCTTGGAAACACTAGATATATTCATAAGTTTTACATTACATTTCAAAATGAAAAACTAATACAACAACATAATGTTTCCACAATCCACACTATTAACCCCTCATAATATCCCTGAAAGTCATTCATAATTTACTTCTTCACTACCTGGGAAAAATAAAACATAGAAAAGGGGTGAGCTCAAATGCCCAGTAAGGATAACAATATAGCGAAAAATTTCATAAATAAGAATAAACATTTAAGGCAATGTATAACTAAAACAAAAGCCTTTTAAACATGAACATTCAACATGGTATGGCATAAATAAACTGAAATAATGCCATTTACTTATTCACATGGATATTCTACTAATCAAATAATCACATGCAAAAATCAATAACCACTTTCATAATGTTGGAATGCATAATGCTAAACGTTAATTTCTTTGTCTAGGCCTCATCCCAAGACCTAGGGGTTACTTCTAACCGGAACCCAACCCGGAGTGCCTCTAATAACCGGACACCAACCCGGAGTGCCTCTAATAACCGGACACCAACCCGGAGTGCCTCTAATAACCGGACACCAACCCGGAGTGCCTCTAATAACCGGACACCAACCCGGAGGGCATACTTTTACCAGTCCCTAACCTGGAGGGCTTACTTTAACCAGTCCCCAACCTGGAGGGCTTACTTTTACCGGTCCCCAACCCGGAACATACTTGTTTAGCACATTCATCTGAAGAAATGTTTGAAATATAACATAAACATTCGGATTAAAACTAGCATACGAAATGTCAATAGTTTCAACATAAACTATGAATGGTATAAAATAGCACATCCACAGTCAAACATATCACAAAACCTTCAATACAATATAGAAGTTTTGTATTATAATAAATCAACTTCAAATAAGCGTAAAATCCATTAGAGGATGTTGACATAGATGAAATCAAAACACTTTTTAGAGAAATATCTCTTTCTATTTTTGAAATCATTTAAGAGCCATATAAAACATTTTCTTGAAAATATTCTTATAAGTTTGTTAGGAAAGCTTTGACGATTTTATAACGGCGGAAAATAACTGCACCCGCCGTATAAGTAAAAAAAACATTCTTATCTTAATTCTGTCGAAAAGGTTAAAAAGGACCTTGTTTTGAAAACGACGGAAAGATTCCTTTATAAACCTCTTACAAAAAGTCAAACAAGGGTATAAATGACTTTAACCCATATTCCTGTAAATAGTAAAAATGTTTTGAAATACATTTCTAAGAAACATGGATGTGGATGATAAAGAGATCCCAGTAGATTATTACGTATAATACAACCTCGGATAATGAAGAGATTGTGAAATAACCCTTACCTTGTACTTTTCCTTGGTTGGGGTAGGTTAACCTCCTGTATAATGGTGAAATAATTGTTATTAAATTATACAAGAATCATATACATTAATATGATATCATATATGATCTTTTAATATTGATTTGATAATAAAATCTTAGTATTATCGTTGTTTCGAGTGTGAACTTACTTGTTTGCTTTTGTATGTTTTGTTATGTAAGACATGTTTGTAAAGGATAAGTTGTATATTATTCAAATCCAGAATGGTATCAAGTCCTTAAACATCATTTTTAAATCATCAAATGATAATTATACTTGAATGGATACGATGGATAATGAATCTCATCGCGTTCGTGGAGACGGTAGTCCGTACGTACGCACGAACGCTACTTCCATTTAATTTTTATTTTAAAAGAATCAAATACAGATGATACATAGGTATATTACTATTCCAGTATAATATAATATTTTATACATGTTACTTAAGTTCATTAACACCATCCTTTATATGTTCCATGTGTGGTATGAACGAGTCATATCATTTTAAGGGGGCGGTAGTCCGCACTTCCTCAAATGAAATTATCGTATGTATATACAACATGAAACGAATAATGGTATGAAATAAAATGGAATTACAGAAGCTTATATATAAAATATATATCATTAATATCATATTTAATAACAGTGCCATCATAATGGCCACCATGAGAGGCGGTAAGATGTATTTGAACAATCATCGTTTCGTGAGGTGTTAGTTTGCCATCCACAGAAACATTATGTTCATCATCCATTAGATGGAGTTGTGTGTATGTGTAGTTTGAATCCTTCTTATAACAACATCCTAGTATATTGAGGATACTTGTGTTGTTACAAAAGAAAGGAAATAAAAAGAGTTTTGGGGTTGGAGAAGCAAAATAAATGAAAATAATTTAAGAGAAATCGTTACCTTTAATTTAGGTAACTCACTTTGGTTGGAACCAAAAGACTTCTTGAAATGCTTTCTGCCTAAGGGGAAGCTTCAAGGAGGAGGAGAGGGATGTGGGAAGCTTAGTTGGGCAGAGTTTGGACGAGCCAAGTGGCTTGAGAGGTGTGAAGAAATGAGAATGAGGAGTGCCCTTTTATAAGAGGGGTGAGGGGCACCTTTGGAAAAGCTAGAAATATTAATTTATAATAAATTCATATTCGGTTTCTAATGGCTCCAAAGTTGACTATTCAAAGGTTAAGGTGGGGATAGGTCGAAAACCACTCAACCAATATAATTTAGACAGGTTTGGGTACTTATATTAACCTTATCTTTAAGTATTAACTCTAAGTTAATAAGTTTCACTTTTACAATGTCTCTTTGTATTTTTATATAATATGGTTAATAAACTTACTATATACATCCAAGCGACCCCCAAGTGGTCCATTAATGAGGAACCTATCATAATATAAGTCTCTTGGCCGAACCTTAGATTTTTAGGAATTTAATATCAATTAATAATATAATATTTGTTTTAGGAACTCTTTTATGTCAATTTTGACACTATTCAATAGTTGATTTTTGTGAAACTCCTAACAGATTGATTACTTCGAACAAAGTCAATTAAATCAATCCTAATATATCATATTATCATAGAAAATTAGTGTAATTCATTAAAAGTTTCATATTATATTTATTTGGGTATTTATAATATCAATTATGTTAATTTTTTACTATTTTAGTAATTACTGCATCATCATTGTGTCATAAATAAAATAATTTATTTAATGTCTAAAAATTATAAATAAAATATCATTATGTAGGAAATCTTTTTAGATTTCTAATGAATATTTATAATCGAAAATCCAACATGTATAACCCTATGTAAAAATTGTTCTTCTAAAAGATGTAAGCTTATGCCATTTTTATTTTTATTTTAACTTTATTAATATAATGTGTCATTATCACTTACAAGTGGATCCATGGGGTCCCAAAATAGACCCAAAGATGCCCATGGTCGACCATTTATCAACCAATAGGTTTAAGACACGTTTTAGGGTAATTTAGTATTATTATAATATTATTTCTTTTAACCCTTATTTACCGGATTTACCCTTTAACCATGGTAAATAAAATATTTACCACAGTAACTATTCAAAATGTCTAAAAATAAAAGTTACCTATTTACACAATTTGAACATCCTGATTCCAAATATGGAATCCATTTTCCTAAATTCAAAACACAGAAGTGGCAGAAATTAATTTAAAATTAATTCCCGCTGTCAAAACAAAAAGCGTGTTTTTAAGAGGTAATAACTATCAAAAGATTGACACTTGTTTATGTTTGGTTTAATTGTAAAATTATGTCCAATGACCAACATTATATTAAATGGTAAAAATATATTCTAAATATACTTTAAAACCACTCAAATTCATAATTTATCACTATTAATTATTTTGATTAAAAAAGTTGTTTTTAATTAAAATTTAGTAATTTTCACTATTCATCAAAATATGAAAGTTATCCGAAATGTACCAAAATTTCACCCTAGGCTAATTTTGATATTCCGAATCTAAAAATGAAGTCCATTTTTGAAATATTGAATATATATGATTTCAAAAAGTAGGTATTACTATTCACAACGGCTAGTTTAATTAGTTGTGGTGTGTGTTAGAACTCGAGGTTGCGTACAACACACGTTACTGTATTATTCAAAGGAAAGCGTACCGTGGAAGCTTGGGATGTTTCATTTTAAATTTTTTGATGTCCTCATTTAGTCAAAAAGTTTAAAATATTGTATTTAAAAAGGGTTCACTGTTAAAAGTTGATAAAAGTGCAATACTGAAAATGAATTTGTTCTTGCATTATATCTAAGAAACTCATAATATGGATTCTAAAATTATAAGGATTATATAAAGTTTAAAATTTAGATAATACTATTCATAACCTCTTTTGAATGGCTTTTTTTTTGTAAGTCATGGTGTGATTGAACTCGGTGTTGCGTGTAGTGCAAGTTATTGAATTATTTTGAAGAAATAACACACTATGAAATCTTGGGGTGTTACACAATGCGTGGCAGAGGATATTTTTTCTTGATCATGATCTTGTTAAGTTCTCGATAATCAATGCAGAGTCTCATTGATCCATCTTTCTTCTTAACAAACAAAATAGGTTCTCCCCAAGGTGACGCACTAGGGCGTATGAATCCCTTATCAAGATTCTCTTGTAGTTGCTTCTTCAATTATTGAAACTCAATTAGGGCCATTCTATAAGGTGTCTTTGAAATAGGCAAAGAACCTGGTACAAGTTTTATTGAAAACTCAACTTCACGATTTGGTGGAAGACCCGACAATTCCTCCGGAAAGACATCATCAAACTCACGTACAATGGGCATATTCTTTATTGTGAGTTTCTCATCAACCATTTGAGATAAATAACCTTAATTAAGTGGAAAAAAGACCCATAAGATGGAATAAATTTCCCCTGGAAGTTTATGTTCATCCTTGCATCAATAGACGATCATAGATTGATCTGGAATATGAAATGTGACTTCCCTTATTTTTCAATCGATATGAGATCCATATAAAAAAATCCAATCCATGCTAATAATCACATCAAATTCCACTATAGTAAGGATCATAAGATTTTCAAGAAGGACATTCCCAAAAACTTCAATAAGGGAAGAATTATAGACTTTTGATGCGACTGTTGTACCATTAGGGGTCGTCACAGCTAACTCAACATCTAATTGTTGAGGTAATACGGTGATACTCTCAGAAAATTCCTCAAAAATAAAAGAGTGGGTGGATCCAGAATCAAATAAAACATTTCCTACTTTAGAGTGGATGGTAAGTGTACCTTTCACCACATCGTTATCGTATTCCACATCGCTAATAGAAATTGCATGTGACTTTCCTTTGCCTTTAGCCTTAAGATTTTGTTTATATCAATCATCATCAACAACCCTTGGATTCGGGAATTTATTGGCATAATGCCCCATCTCCTTGCACTTGAAACATTGAAGTGTAGTAGGTTCATTCTGTGTGTCCCTTCCTTTTTTTTCATCATTAGACATATTCTTCCCATCATTGCGGTATTCAAATGCCCGATGACCTTCCTTTCCACATTTGAAACATTTACTTATCCCTTTAAGACAACTCCCTCCATGTTTCTTTCCACAATTTGAGCATAATGGAAAGCTCATCTTCTTTTCAGTGTACTCTTTAGATCTTCCTTTGAATTCCATTTTCCTCTTCTTATCAAACCCATATGACTGATGGGTTACTCCAATCTCCATCTCAACATTGAGAGCACATCGAACGATTTCCTCGTAGCTATTTAAGCCCATTATGGCTAAGGCCCTTCGAAGACTTTGTTTTAAGCCACTAAAGAATTAATCGATCTTACTCTCAGGTTGGATAATAATAACAGAAGTGTACCTTGCAAGTCTTGTAAAATTTGCTTCATAGGTACCAACAGATTCATCATCCTTTTACTTCAGTTCAAGAAACTCTTTCTCCATATTTCTTCGGAGAATATGAGGAAAGTACTTATTGAAAAATAATTTCCTGAACTCGTCCCATTCCATAGACTCAATTTCGTCCCTTTGCCTCGTATTCTTAATAAGATTACACCATTGATCAGCATCTCCTTCCAAACGATACACTACTAGGATGACTTTATCATCTTCAGAACATTGAAGAACTGAAAATATCTTTTCAGTAGTACTAAAACATTGTTCAGCAACTAATGGATCTGTAGACCCGCTGAAAGAAGGTGGACGCTGCCTCATGAAGGATTCAACAGAATGTTGCTCCTTCCTTTTCTCGTTTGGAAGTCCTTCATGATTCATAGCTTGAGAAAGTTGTGTGAGCATGGCTACAAGATTTTTCATTGTAGCTCCCATAATGTTTGGTTTCTCAGGGGGACAATCATTGCATTTCCCATCGCATTCCGCATTGACATGGTTCCTTCAGGTTCCATCCATTGATTAAAACCAAGAAGAATAGTGTGAGCAACACTAATTATAATAGGAAAACCACATTATCAAGAATAAAATTTCACACTTAAGGTCTTATCTTAGGTTATTCATGGTCATTTCTAAAACACTAATATTGTGTTCTATGCTTAGAATTATCCTTAGGGTTCTTACTAAGGCTTTCGCATCCTAGTTTCCAAAGGTTGACTATACATTTCCTCTGAAACCAACTATAACGACCCATACTTTACATACATTGTATTAAATTGTAAAAATATATTCTAAATATACTTTAAAACCACTCAAATTAATAATTTATCATTATTAATTATTTCAATTAAAAAAGTTGTTTTTAATTAAAATTTAATAATTTTCACTATTCATAAGAATATGAAAGTTATCTGAAAAATAACAAAATTTCACCCTAAGCTAATTTCAATATTCTGAATCCAAAAATGAAGTCCATTTTGAAAAATAAAATTTACAAAATTTAAAATAGTGGTTATTACTATTCATAACGGCTAGTTTTAATAATATTTTAATAGCATATCGTTGTTTAGTGAAACTCGGTATTGCGTACGACGCAAGCTATTGAGGAAGGTCGCGGTTGCGTGTAAAGCAATCCAAGCTAGTGTTGTGTGTAGTGAAAGATTCCTTTGATGATAAAAACAAAATATATCTCATAAAAGTCTCAGGCGTTACAATGATAATATCTTATTCTCTTATCTAGCATGCCCTAAAATAGTAGGTGAAAAGAAACCCTGCTCTAATTCCATTTTCTAACATTTCTAACATAGTGGCCACTATATCCAGTGTCGTGAGCCGAGTCATCACAAGAAAGTAGGGGCGCCTACCTGATTCCATAGGCTGTCGAATATAAGCGCATGTTTTGGGAAATTTTTTTGGGCAACTCTACCCACTTATCTGTGTAATTCCATAGAATAAACAATTCCAAAAGATAAAAAACCAATATGAAAAAATAAATAGATAGTATGTGAAAAATAACAACAAGTAACAAATGTGAACATTACACACAATATGATGAATATACTACATGTCAAGATGCCATATAACATAAATTAAATACAAAACATCCAAGAGACTTTGACCCCATACCCACGTCCAAACCTAGTCTTGACCTCCCTTGCTCTAACCCATAATACCACACACAACCAAAAACCAGGTCCCTGCCCTAATCTTGTATCAGAAAAGATGTAGAATCTGCTCTGGCACCAAAGTGTCATGGTATCTTGATCAGGGAGTGAGTATAACTCAGTATGCCACCACCAACGGTGTTTAAATATATAGTGAATATATACTACCTATAGTGTGTGCAAGTAAAATAAAGAACAATAAGATAAAAATGAAGAAATACATGTTCTATTTATTAATTGGCATCACATTAGTCGCTTTCAACATTAGTTCCAAGGGTTATCCAAATTAATAAATTTCATTGTGGACCTTGTTGGTCATATAAATTATGAATAAATTATAAAGATTCCTTTTTTCAAAAGGAAAATAATCCCACACAACATAATTCATTAACTTATCTTTGGATCCTCAAAACAGGTACATTACCTCTCCTTAGAGCCTCAGACAGGTGCATTAACTCACCTTAGAGCCTCAGTCAAGGTACATTTCCCCATATTAGAGCCTCATTATATGTGTATTAACACTTGAATTTTATAGGGATATAAAGTCTCAATACAACTCCCTGACCCATGAAATACATCAATTGACCTGGAACATAAATTTTGTTGACCAGTGGGGGAGCCTTTGTATAATAACCCACAAAACCATTAAGACATGTGAACATGCTTCTTTAACTAAATCACATTTACCAACATGTCCCATAACTATTAAAAACTTTATCGTGTACAATCGTAACTCATCATTCATAAACCACTTAGAGCACATAACCCATTAACATGTATCATTATTCCAAACACCCACTTATGCCATGTCATAAACTATGCATAGTAATCATTTAGTATAGTTTATATCCATGCCGTCATTCCAAAATAATTATGATGGTTACATTATCATTAACCCATACATCATACTAATTTTGGTGTTCCAAATAGAACATTAAACCTAAAACATGGTAAAACAAAATTCAAATACTCATTTGAAGTCATCTTAATCCACCCTTTAAAAAACAGGTATTCTACTTTGAAAACTAAGACGTGGCTCAAGGCTTTCATTTCTATTTTAACCATTAAAAACAATCATTATGAATTTACACAAGAAGGGTCCACACCCTTCATTTCAAGTAATCTTTTTAAATCCCATAGGAAACCTCCTTTTTAAACCACATTGATTCCAACACCTCTTTTGAATACATTTCCCACTTTAAGTCTTCATTTTCATTGTTTAAAAACTATAATCGTGTTAAAATAAAAAACACCATATTTAATCCATCACGACTCTTAAAAAAATCCAACATATAATTAATTCTATTAATCTTTTAATCTAAGTTCACATACAGGTCCACTATTCACAACCCATTCATTTTCATAATTTCCCCATCTAAATGTTTACTGAATCCTTTGACCTATTTCAATAGTTTAGTAATCTGCAATGGTAGACCTAGGTTTGGTCTCATATCTTCGATGAGTCCAATGAGGTCCATAAAGGGTATCACACGTCAATCTAAGGACTAAATCACTTTCCATGGTCAATGATTTTGAAACACAACAAGGATGTACATTGGAACAACTATAGAAACTTATAAAACATCAAGACTATGGGAAAAAAATCTTTAAGACCAACTACCTCATGTCAGTTGATGAACGCTTGGTTAAACTCTTCCCTTAATTTGAACCCAAAAAACAATTAAATCATGAACCAAAAATTTACTGAAAAATATAGGATTTTATGGTTTTTTAAGAATATGAATATGTCTATAAGACATAATCCATAAAAAAGAAGGAAGAGGAACATTCGACTCACTCATATCTTCGATTCACACCCAACTGCTCTCCAAATGGAAATGAATCGAAGGGGAATCACCACTTGGGAGTCTAGGAGGGTATTATTCATCATCCAATCTATTATAGGTTGAATAAGGAAGAAATCAGGTTATAAAACTTAAATCCTATTTAAGAAAAAACCAAAATTTCCCACTCTTTAAGGGTTGCACGGTTTGGCCACATGGTTAGCCAAACCGTGCACCAATAGTGTGGATCCCTCTATCCAAGAGGGGACAAGATGAATGGTTTCCTAGAATCACCCACATGATTTGTAAAACCATACAGTAACCATGCACCTTCCTATATTCTAAAAGATCCCCAAACAACATGGTTTCTTAAATTAGGCACACGGTTTATACTAACTGTGTGTCAACCATGCACTTCACACTATTTGGCCTCTTTTCCCCTCCTTTCTTATCGCAAAACCCCCAGGACACCCCTGGAACACCAAAGAACCATTTTATTATCCAAAAAAGGTAGTTTAAACAAAATTTAAATATGAAATTACATCTACGGAAGGTCGGGATCTTAAAAACAAAAATATAGGTGACTTTTTAATTTTAGAATAAATGAGGGTGGATAAAATAATAGATATTAAATTAATATTTACACATTAGTATATTTATAATAATAATTTAATTATATCATAATAGTTAAAATATTTTTTGAGATGCTATAAGAAGAATAACACTCAAAAGTGGTAGGTAGGGATAATTGGAATTTTCCTTTGGAAGTCATCATTTTATATGAAACTCCAGCTTTGAAAAATGGTATCTTATGAATACAAGAACCTAAAAAATGGATATCATATATTTGGGGATTAAATTATAATTATATTCTTAAATATATGAATCAAAAATTTAGAGAAGAAGTGGGTGGTGAGGGGAGATATTTATAAGAGGAGGAGAGAGGTGTTTTATAATAAAATATCAATCGATTTATTATTTTTCTTATAAATTTTTTATATTTTTTATTATTTTAAATAATAACATAAATTTATGCATATTTTGTTGAGAAAATGGTTTCATAAATCATATATTATTAAATTAATAATTTATTTTAATTATAATGTAAATTTTTTTATTTTATCATATTTCACTATTCACCTACATATTATTTTAATTTATAAAAATTTTAAAAATATTCACCATTTCTAAATTTAAACATAATTATTTAAAAAATTAAATTAATTATAAAAAAATTATTTTAAAAATTATATATTTTAATATTTAAATATATTATAAAAATTAATGTTTTATCAAATAATATAAACTAAGAGTAATTATAATGTATAATTTTATTTAAATTTGTTTCATTGTTTTAATAATCATTTCATGGTATTTTGAATCATATTTTTACATATTAAATTTATATAAAACCTTATTTAGAACATTAAAACACCATTTACCCAATTGGTCATTTGAACTATTCTAATGGTTAGGTTACCATTTCAACTATCTTATTATTATTCCAACGATCATATTCCAATTGAAATATACTTTTAAAAAATCATATACGTAACTCCTATTTATATTATTATTCATTTAGTAAATATCCACTAATGTTTTTTTACATTTAATTTATAAAATAAAAAAAAACTTTTTCAAATATTTTTTTCTTTTTATGGTGTTTTTCATGTCAGGGATTGTCATAGGGGACCACAATACACCATAATTTCAAATTCTTGTTTTTTATATAATTTTCTATATTGTCCAATTATACTATATTAAATTTTATAGTGTGTATTTATACTTCATATATAGTGTTATAAATTTCAAATCACGGTATTTCTTGTCAAAATAACTCTATAGTTGTATTGTACTAATTTGATGAAATAAAAAGAAAAATGTTGTAATGAAATATCTATAGTAGAATCCTAGGTTGTATATTTTATGTAACCCTATGCTTTTCCATAGTTTTAACCATCCCTATTTTTAAAGAATAAGAAAAAATAAATGTTTCATTTCATTAATTATCATGAAATTAACAGGATAAAAATCAGGAAAAAGTATATTCTACCCCATATAGGTGACTTTTACAATCAGCTGTGAGGGGGTCAGTACATTTCAATGATTGAATGAAGATCTGTATGTAATAAATTAAATATTAAAGGGTAGGATATATGAAATATATCCTTTCTTAACTGATATGTACATAATGAATTCAGTTTGATACCTTTTTGACTTAAAAATTCCCAAATATCTTAATTAATTTGATGAATAGTGTCTTTAAAGATTACCTCAATCGATTGGTGGTAGTATTTATATATAAAATTATTATATATACTAAGAGTTTGGTAAAACATAAAATTAATTTAAGGATTGGGATGAATACCTTAAGAAATGTTCATAAATATTTCAAATTTAGTTAGTTTGAATTCTAACTATATAAAGAGTTATTATTGGGTAATATAATACCAAGAAATGGTAAATATGGATTCTTCAAAGATAGTGATGATTGATCAATATACCATACCCACCACTATAACATATATTATTAGTTTTCTTGGATTATTTGGATACTATCTTTTCTCAGTGAGTAATTTCTCAAGACAATGTAATATACTAACCAAGTTAACATAGAATGGAGTTGTGTTCCTCTAGGGAGATGAATGTAATGATAATTTAAAAGATATTAAGAAAAATTTGGTCATTCCATCTATACTCACACTACCATGTATAGAATATTATTTTTTATATATAGTGATGAATTGAATAAGGTATTGGATTTTTTCCTTATACCTCATGTAAATTAAATATCTATTAGAAAAATTTCTTGATGCATCATTTGATGCTAGAGATGGTAATATTTTCATTAAAAATATTTAGGTATTATATTTATGGAAAAAAACTGTGATATATGTTCTGATAAAAAGATATTAAAGTATATATTCACTAAAAATTAGTTTAATGTAAACTAACTGAGACGATCAGAGTTGATAAAGGGCTACTGCTACTCAATACACTCTATCTAGGTAAGGTGAACATGGTCAATTATTTATTGAGATAGAAGGATCATGTTAATTTATCTATGATAAAGATTTAAAAAGAACCAATACTCATGGATTTGAACATTATGATCCAAAAAACATAATGAAAATGTAGAAATTCTATAATGCTCAAATTAATGTTCTATTATCCATCAATTTGAAGATATAGTAGGTGTGTAAAGATTATTTGGATCTATATAATAAGGTTGTAAATATTCCTAAGTTAAAACATTAAAATGATAGAATTAAAATAGTAGATAAATGAATATGTTTCACACGTATACTAGAAATAAATGATTTACATGATATATATATCTCATCATTATCTATTCATCATGGAATGAAAAATATGTACAAAAATTTCTAGGAGTACTTTAGGGGGGATAATATGAAGAGGGAGACTAATTAGTATATATATCGATACATGATCTAATAAAATATTAATGATATATTTCAAAAGTTTAAAGGGGTGATATACACTATTGTAACCTTACATATCACAATATACACACTTATAGGGGGTGAATTAGGGTGGCTTAAAATTTTGTCATATCTTGTATTAGACTATATCTTTTACTATTATTTTCAAAGACACTTTGATTTTTTCACAATTATCACACATAATCCCAAATACATGTAGTAAAAAAAATTGAATATTGGGATTTAATTTGGTTCACATACACTATGGTATACACAAGGAGAACATATCAAAGATGTTTTGATATTTCAATCATTGATTACTCAACCAGTTTGTTATTACTATATTTATGAAAACCTCAATTATCATCCAATGTTTATTGCCTCTTCCTCACTCTTTTTCTCACTAATTTCCAAATGGGTTACAAACTGTGATATATTTGACACATGGTTATATCTCACAAGTATTAGGATAGTAAAAATAACACCAAACATAAATTTGTGTTCTTCATAATGCTTTATTCTTCACTTATTGATCTTCATGGGTATAAAAAACAATCTGTCACTTCCTAACCTTCTCATCACTAGAATTAAATATATTAAAATATCAATTTTCAATTCTATATATTATGTTGATCTTACTTTCATTTACATTTACCCTTCTAGAAAACAATATTTCCAATTTTCATTATTTTATATCTTAATTCTAATAGGAATTTTTCTCTTTTTTATTCTTTTTATCTCCCTCCATTTTAAATTAGGAGCTTCAGTTTCTAATTAAAACCCAATACATTTAATAATTATAAGTACCACTACAAAAAATTCATATCTCAGGTCATATTCATGATAATATACACCGTTTAACTTCATTTCAGTTGTTGATTTTCATTCAATAACCACTAAAAAGTTACAAGGTTCTAACTTATCGATTCTATTTTAATTCTCCAAAATATAAAAATAAATTAAAATTAATTTTATGAATGGTTTTATTGTCAATCATATTTTATGATTGATAATTTATATCATATTACACATAGGTCACTCTATCGATCATATTTTACGACTAATAAATAAATATGCATCAGCCTAATTACTCGTACATATGATTTGAATTTTCCCTTATGTATTCTAGTGATGTTTAATACTTCTCCAAATTTATTCTCATACAACCTTTATGAATCTCTATATACTACTAAGTAATTATTATGTGTCATAAAGAGTGTAATCAGTATCTTTTAATTATCATCCTAGTGAATTATACATATAAAATTTATAATTTTTACATATTGAGACTTTATAGAATTATTTTATCATCATTTATGTATCATCCAAGTGACCCTTATGTATTATCATGGTAACTTTTATGTATAAACCCATTTAAATTTATGAATTTGTTAGTTTACCTTTAGGTATTAATTCAACATTTTAGTTTACTTTTAAATATCTACGTGAATTAGTTTTACTTTTCACTTTAGAATTTTAGTGTAACTTTAAGTATCATCCTGGATTTATTTTAGATATTTGGAATTCCTATTTTCTTACAAATAAAAATTTATTCCACCAACTTAACTCAAATCCCAACTTCTTCACACATTTGAAACTACATCAAATTACCTTTAATGGGAAAAAAATCTAACATTACAAAATTTGGTTGCAACATTCTCCCCCTCTCAATTTTTTTATTAATCCATCATTTATCCCCCCATATTTAATAATTTTATCCATGATCAATCGAATATTTGTTCCTCTATGTTTAATCACTCCATCCATGCTTGAGAAACACATGATACTTGCATTGAAAATATTCTCCTCCTTTTATAATAAAATTCAAAGGCTTTATCATATTTAAAGATATGATCACATACAAGAATTCAGAAAATTCCACTTTTTCTCAAAATTAGTGAAGAGTATTTAACAAAATTTTGAAGCCTACATGATCCAATGATCATTATAGGAAATAATAAAATATGTCAATGTACAAAATGTTTCCTATATATGATGTTGAACCGTTTCTAAAACGTATAATTCCCCATGGATTTTGTATCCCACTATCTTCTTAATTCCAACAAAAGATAAATTATGAAAATAAAAAACATTAATAAAATGAAATATTATAAAAAACAAAGAGATAGGTTGTCGAACCTCCTTACTTTGAAGAATTTTGTTGAACCTATAAGTCCAAACATTACTTCTCAATCACAAGTGTATCCATGATTTTGTAAAACAAACCCACCACTTGGTATAGAGTTTAAAAAAATTTCAATATCATTATGATTTTTTCCACCTCACCTTTTATAAAATGGTAACCGATTTCAATATACTTATTACATGAGTGTTGTTCAAGGTTCATTATTAACTTCATGGGACTGTTGTTGCAAAACTAAATAATCTTCTATTTCCACACATCATTATTAAGATCATCAAATTGATTATTTATCAACATAAACTCTATTCATGGATTAATAACTAAAATATTTTCTTACTCTATTTTTCTAAAGGATAAAAACCCTCATTTTTTACATCGATATCCAATAAAATTTATTCCTATAAATAATACTCCACCAATGGTTTTTTTAATATATAATATGTCCAACACAATATGGATATGAATAAGCCACTAAATATAGATCCTCTAATTCATTAAAAGGAAAACATAGTTTAACATTCCTTATAGGTTCCTATTTCTCGTTTTTAATATCAAGAGTGGTTATTCCTTTGGAAAACACTAAAAACAAGATTCAAAACACATAGCCTAGAAGATACATGGCATTTTTGTTGTGAGATATGGTACAAGGAAAATAAGTTTTCTATTTAATTTTGATAACACTCCATTTTTGTCCCCCTTTATTCTAATTTCATCCCAAATTCTATTAGAGTTGATATCAGTTTTATATTCATCCATTATGAACTTATTTTACACATTTATTGTATATTTGAATTCTGAGATGAATGTATTTCCTTCACATTGAAAGAAATATATCCTAATAAAGTAAGATAACTTTCAAAAAATTTACATCTCAAATTTTTAACACATCTTTTATGAAAATATTTCTATATAATTATATTTTTTTATAACAAATACCATATCACCCACCTACATTATCACTATGAAATTCTATTTGGATGTGACATTCAAATATAGGATATGATCAAACCAACTTATCCTAAACTCTAAAATCATCAGATACATTTCCATACATCCATTCTAATCATAGGATACTTTCTTTAGAAAAAAAACCTTTTTCAGGCTATAAACTGTTGAATCATCATATAAAATAAGAAATCCTACTTGTTGGTTTATGTTGACATAATATTTATGTCATCATTACATCCATTTGATGAACTCTAAATTTACTTTAAAAACACTTATATAAAGAGGCATATTAATCTATTCCTACCACTAGATAATTTTTTCCTTAACATCAACCCCTTAAGAATATATATATCCTTTATACACTAATAACTCTTTATTCCATAACACTATTCCATGATCATAAGTAGTTTTTTGAAGACATATATTGTTCCAATCACATTATGTTATCTATATTTTTTCACAAGTTTTCATGTTTTATTCATGTCAATTTAGTATATATCATAATTCATTGATTTCACTTATGATTTCTCCTTTACAGCAATATGTAATGAAGTTTCTTATACCTATAACAATAGAGTAATGTCATATATTATTCTCATAATATAGGTCTATTTTGGAGTAGATTTATCTTAAATAATGTTTCTTGGATCAACTTGTACTTTACGTATTCTTATTTGAGAAATAGGATGACACCCTTAATCACCATTCTCTTCCTCCAAATCAACTTCAGTATCATCATCAATTAATGGATTTTACAATTATCTTATATCAAAAAATTTATCTTTTTCTTCTTCACTCACTTTTTAGGGTCAAAAATTCCATAATTATATTATTCTTTATATTCAACAACTTTCACATGAAACTATTTTATTGATCCTTATCTAGAAATATTTATATAATTTACTATTATATTAATAGTCTAAAAATATTATTTCAAATGCTACATCACCATATTTTCCCTAATTTCTATCGTTATTCTGAATGAAAAATTTATTTCTAAATACTCCAAGATATCTCAATGAGGGTTTTTAATTAATAACACATTTAAACTGCTATATTTTATTCTTCAAGACTAAGAGACAAACAATTCTAAGTATTTATATCCACTTTCACAACTTCTTTCTAGTAATGGATATATATTCCACTTTCAATCAATAAAGCTTTGTCCATATTATTTACCATGTGTTTATTTTTTCTACAATTCCATTATTTTGATGATTACTTAAACCTAAAATATCATATTGTACTCTATGTTTCTGTTAACAATTTTCATGTTCAATGGATTTGTATTTATTTTCATTGACTAGTCATATAATTTTCATTATTCTTCCAGGTTTTTTCTACTCTTTTTTGAATCTATTAATGAATTAAATTAAGTCACTCATAAAACACTTAAACATAACACATCCCATCCAATTATAGTCATCAAAATAAATAAAATTAAGTATTTATCACTATAACTTCCATCCACATACATAGGTTTTGGCCAAATTTAGTAGATTTGATTCTCACTTATCCTTTGGATGGTAGGGGTATCACACAATATTTTGCATTAAGAATTGTTAGGTCTAAGAGGGGATAGATACCCTGAGTGGGGGCTCAATCAGTGTATGAAAATTCTTTCTGAAATTCTTCCTACCCCACTAAATCATGACCTCTTTATTAAGTGCATAACTTTATTTTCTCTTAATTTTTTATGCTAATATTATTATTTCCTTATTTATTTGATGATAATGAATTGAAAGTAAAATAGGAAAGTATGAAAAAGGAAACATATATTATTATTATTTATACCTCACTGGGCTACATCCAAGGAGAATTTAATGACAATGTACTAATAAACCAAATCCACCAAGTCTCGCTACCAAAAATATTTTTTTGCTAGATCACTTATATGAATAGGCTCACAGGCTTTACATGGTTTGTTGTCAAATCATTGCATTCCCAAGGTTCACTCCGTAAGTTACTTTCTCTAGATCATTATCAGTGGAAAGTATCACCTTCTTCCTCTTCCTTTTCTCACTGATCTTGTAAGGGATTCAACCAAAGTTTATAGACATGTAGGTCCCTTAATTAAACATAATTTATAAATCCTTTATTATTGATAGATTCTCTATTTATGTTTCATGTTCATCCACTTTATTAATATCACATTTCCATAGATATATTGGAAAATCTCTTTTAAACACTTTCATGATGATAACTACCTTCACAAACAACACCTCTTTCATGAATCTCAAGTAGTCTTTATGAAAAACCCAAATTTTATGAAGATCACTTATTTCACAAAGCTAAACTATCCCTTATGATGCTCCCAAATTTTGTTCAGATTTTATAGGATTTTCAAAATTTAATACAACCATTATGATACCAATTTTCATTTGTTGGTTATAGCCTGTGGGAACTTCCTTCGATTGTTTTTTGAAGAACTGACTTTGCAAACGACCTTCACAAATATGTAGCCTTCATTAAGTATCACTACTTTTCTGAAAGGGGTAGAGGCCAATTTATATGAATTTCCAAAAATTAAAGAAGATTACATCCACATCATCACCATTTCATGAAGTTATCCCATATAATTCATGATCCACCCTATATTCTTGAAGCAACATTGAAATTTACTATTCATTAATATTCTCATTATCATGGAGATTACTATCAAACATTGTGAAATTCAAGATGTTTTTTTGTGAGGATCCAATCCTTTATGAAACACCCATAAAAAAACCTAGTATCCATGAACCTCTTGTTTTTTACATAGTTTTACAATAATTTCAAGGAACTACATCTTTCATGATGCTATCCATCCTCTAAATTTTACACCCCAGAATTTGGAAAACAATGGGAACAGGCATTACCTTGTGTATGAAATTTTATGTACCACTTCTATGGAATCATTTCCTTTGTCTTTGATCTTTTTAAAAATTCTTCATTGAAAATATCTTTAGAACTCCACAAATATCCTTGGAAACTATCTTTTTCAACAAACACAATCAACCCAAAAACACTACCATGTTACCTTGAGGAATTTTTTCATAACAATATCACCCTTTTGGTTTGTTGAAAACTCTTCACATTTTTATAACTCGTTAAAGATTATTCTATATTCTTCCATCATTTGCATATTGATATTCACATAGTGATAAAATATTTAATCATCACATACTCTAGGATCACATGAGCTATGCCTAGTGTGATAATCAAGAGTAGAATGGAAATTTCATCAATTAATCACTTCATTCAAAAACCTCTCAATTGCTTTCATTATGAACCTAATCTGTTATGACATATATCCTTTGATTGATCACTTTTAACATCATCAGATTTAAAACTCACCCTATCTTTTCTATCCCCCTATCAGCTTCCCCTATCTTGATTAAGAGATTTTCTCCCCTTTTATATCCAGAATTTCTCCCCCTTTTTAGAAAAACCAAATTTCTTAATGTTGTGGTATGAAATATGTTAATGAATAAATATCCAAATATTGGAAAAAACACACCATGTATCAGGAATAGGGGTCAGACATTGACTCTTTTTCATGTGTGGGGAGTCAACTGAACTCCAAGAGCCCATCGATGCCTCCTAAATTCCACATTGAGTAAGGCCTTCTCTTGAATGTCTACAACCTGTAGTTATATAGGTACATACTCCAACATCACAATCTATTTCTCCACATTCTCCTTGATAAAATGATATTTGATTTCAATTTTCATCATCCTTGAGTGATGGATTGAATTTTTATAATATTTATAAAACTTGAATTATCGTAGTGAATTCTGATGAGAGACTTCACTTAAACTTTTATAGCATCAATATATTACTTTATCCTTGATAGATGCATGTAATCCTGAGTAAATGTAATATATTTGGATTATACGGTGTTCAATGAAATTAAATCATGTTTCTTTCCAAACCTAGAAATACACAAACCACCAAGATAGAATGAACCACCTGATGTTGATTTCATATCATCAGTTGAATCGGCCTAATATGTATCTGTATAACCCAATGACTCTAGCTAATATTTTTTCATTAAAATGAAAATAAAAATCCAACCTGCCCTTAATATACTAATGTATTCGTTTTACTACAACTATGTGGCCTTCCTTGTGACAACTTTGATATCATGTTTCTTAGAATGTTGAAAAAAGAATATTTGACCTTGTCATTGTCATGTACAATGGACTACAAATGATTTTTCTGTATTCTATCATATTAACTACATTTTCTTCATCATCTTGTGACTGTTTCATTTGGGTATCAACCAGAGTCTTTATATCTTTGGAATTATCCATTCTATATATTCAAAAAACCTCCTTTTTATATTATATTTAGAAATTAATGTTGCATTCTATCCCTTTGTCACCAGTAAATCAAGTAAAAAACATCAATTCACCAATAATTTGCATTTTGAATTCACTTTTCATGAATTCTATAATATTTTTTCATTCTTATTCATTTCATCCTCCAAATATTATGTCATAAATATGCTCCACCACCACAAACCTTTGATTACTTTCATTATTGACATATAGATTGCAATCAATTCCACCAAACTGAAAACCAAGATTCGTTAAAAACTGATTGAGCCTTAGATACCACACTCTTGCTTCTTGCTTCAACCCGTATAGAGTCTTCTTCATCTGACACACTATATTCTCATCTTCAAGAATGATATAACCATCTAGCTAATCAATATACACTTCTTATTCCAAAACCCCATTTAGAAATGCTTACTTGAAGTCTATATAGAAAAATTTGAAACTTATATACACTGTTATGTCCTTGAATAATCTAATTGTCTCTAGCCTTGCAATAGGGGAAAATTTTTCATCAAAATCGATTCCCTCTATCTAGGAGTACCCTTTTCACACTATTCCTGATTTTCTTTGAATCCTTGAACCAAATTCATTCATTTTGTTATAAAATACCCATTTTTTCTCAATGAAATTCTTATCTGTTTTCCTCAAAACAATCTCACATGTTTCATTCTTATCATTTTTTAATCTCTCCATTCATTTCCTAAAACTATTTATCATCTACATATTATTTATCAAAACATTTAGGATCTACTTGAGATAGGAAATATTCATTCTATAATAACTTCATTTTCATTGTTTGAATAGGTGTTGCTTAATCACCAACGATGTTATTAATATCAATTTATGTTTTAATCCTCAGCTTTCATGAGAATATAGGATTGGCCTACTCCTATTAATTATCAGTATCTTCTTCTGAATCATCATTTCCCACTTCTAATCTCCTTAAGTTTCTTACCTCCTTATCACATTCATCAGACAATTTTTAACTATATTTTTCAAGATTATGTCCATTCTCTACTATAGTGACATAATTGCTTTCAAATTATTTCCCCATATTCTTGTTGAAACATTTTTTATATTTTCTCATAGATTATTATTATTGTAAAAATATTCAGAAAATACCATATATTAGAACAAAATGGATAATCATTAAATACATGAATGTTGATGATTCTTGCATAATTTGTCTTCTCTTGGTAGAAAACTAACACCTAAACTGGGGCATGAAAACACTGGTTATACATTCAATGAAACTTAGAGCCACTAGATCATCCAAGTATATCATTGACTGATCTTCAGTTTCAAATAAGACTCTTCGTCATATCATCTATTTTTTACACAACACACAACCTTAAGATACATATTAAAAAACTATAATGGTTGTGTAACACCACTTGTTGAATCTGATATCAAATGTAAATTTACATTACTTATATTATTATTTTTTCATGTGTCACCATTCAACTAATGTACTCATTTCTCTTTCAGAACACATGCCTGATGTATTTTATCTCCCATTAGTCCTTCATAACTTCTAGTACACAATAGAAACAATTAATAAATGGGGAGAGGGTGCCTTTATAATCCTCAATAATAGTTTTGTGTTCAATTTTGATGGAACAACCCTATAATAATTTCTTGAAAATCGCTATACTATTTTTTTTGTTTTAGTTCCAACATCCCTGCCATATTAGCCAATAATGGCCATATGACTAATCATTATTTACCTGCATATTGAGTCTTCTTCTTATATTTATCTTTGTTAATCATGGATGTTTTTACGATTTTTTGTTTACACCCATTAGTATAAATTTATTACTTGATTCTCCACCAATATTCTATTTTTTGACTTTTTTATAGAGAAGGAATCTTTTCACTTCACATTGTCTTTTACTCCTTCCTCCATTGGAGGGATCATCCTCTTGACTTTACTTCTTTCCATGGGGAATAGAATGTGATTTTTTCAAGGATTTATTTATTCATTTGTCTTTTTTTATTTATCCAAGCCAGCACACTATTTTGTGCTGGTGGTGGGTCCCCCACTAAACATAAATTCTTCTTACTCAAAACTGGAGTAGCTTTACCCTCTTTCTTATAATATCATTCACATTCTTTAAAATAAATCTTTTGTGACTGTAATATAGGAGGTGATCGATACAATTTTTTGGCTAATTTTGTTTCTTAAAAGTCATTAAAAATATTTTTAAACATATTACTTTTTCTTCTAGTACATGATTTCTCTTCATACACCATTGTATTTAAGGATATCCTTTAGAGTTCCTTTTCCTCCATTCTTTCTTTATGCTATAATATCTTTCCAAATTATCATGATTAGAACATATAAAACATCTCCTATTAAAAACATACCTCATGTAATCATTTCTTGGATGATATGTTGATTCATCTAGAGTTATTATACTTTTGACATTGATTCCTTGGGATTTTTGACGCATAATCATGGTGTGACCCTTTCTTTCACAATAATAGCATTGGATGGATGCTTTCTTCTAAGAGGTGTTCCTTTCAAAATTTTCAATAAGATTTTATTTATTCTCATATTTAACAATATTTATACCTTCACAATTTGAAATATAGTCCTAAGATACAAAAAAACATTATTTATGATCATTAATACCACATAATTAGAATATGATGTCATTACTTCATATAAATTCCTATATAGGTCTATCTTTAACACCTATAGAATTTTTCCTATTTCTTGAACTACTCACAGAACTCTTCCAATCATCCATGGGAGATGGACAGTCAACTCATATACTTGTTCTTCCCAAAATTAATTTTCTTTTTTATGAGATAATCCTTTCAATTTTTTCCTCTAAAGTATAACATTTTCTTTTCTTTTCAGAATCACCTATCATAGTATAATCAAATAGTGTGTGCAAAGCATCCTCCAATTTTGGATTGCCTTTTGAATTATATTTCCCCACATTTTTCTGGAATTATTATATCCCTTCTCCTAATTGTTGAATATTCTTCTCTAGAGAGTCAATTTTATCATTATGTTCTCTTGTTAGAGTAGATCGCACCGTGATTCACTATTCATTTTCACCCTTACACCACTATGTTAAAATAATTTTGTATTATAAATTCCAAATATTATAAAAAAATTAACTTCATTTATTATTCAATAATTTATTCTTTTCAATATTAAAAAGTTATATTTCACTTATTTTTATGTTTTCATTGTATATGGAGGTGATTTGGAGGGCCCAAATGATGTTGAATAAAAATGGGCCAAACAATGCAAGGTTTCATGCACATCTATGGACTCAACCACATGATAAAACTAATATTTGCATCTAATTTGGATGATATTTTGTTGTAATATCTAGAGTATATTGGGGAAAACTTTTATGAAGAAACCCAATCCTAATTCATCCAATAAGTATCCCAAAGGAACTCATCTATCCAAGGAACTAAATCTTCTCAAAGTCAAAAGAGGTATTCTATATTTCATCCATATATCAAGATATGTAACTAAAAATAAAGAAAAAATATCATTTATTATATTCAATATTTTGGTTAAAAAATATTTTTATAAAAACAAATATAATAAGTTTTGGAGGCCAAATAACATGGTCCAGAGTGGTTTTAAGTAATCTATGTGCCCAAAACCACCTTCAAATTTTCTTATAAAAGGAACCATGGTAACTCCATTTCTAAGCTCAACCAAGGAGTGAAGTGAAGCCATTTTAGAGTTCCTTAGGATTCCTCTTCTCATCCTAGAACTTTTGGAGGCCCCTATCCTTATTGGAGATCAAGGATAAAGAAAGAGATCCACCAAAGCTTCATCCTCCTCTTGATGTCAGGTAAAACAGTGGGCGTTCATTGTGAGGGAGATACACAGATGTCAAGAGATTTAGGATTAATATATTATCTACTATTTTGGTTTAATTTGTGTTTTAAAACAATTCATTCCATTTATCTTACATTATTTCATATTTTAATGTTTGTTTTCTGGCATTTGATTGATATACTTTTAATTTCTAATAGATCGGTGTGAGGTTTTCAGTGCATGACTTGTGTTGCTCTGATGGGAAAACACAAGAATAATTTTTTTAACCACTTTCATGAGATTCTAATTTGATTCTTAAGCTCTTATTCCATGAATAAGTTCTATACTGTGGAAATATGATTGTTATTTCAAGGTTTTGTTCTTCAAGCATTGATATAAAAGCCTGAGAATTAATTTGGATTCCAATTAATTTCAACAAAATAATTACTCCAAAACTAAATTAATATATAATAAAAATGAACATAAAATGTGTGTAGTGAAATAACCATGACCCATTTATCTCTTATTTTTTAAAATCTACTTGGTTTTTTAACTATTAAACTCTTTAAATTAAGTTTTTTTCTTAAAAAATCAAAACAATCATCTATTTTGGCACTTTTTATTAAAAATAAACTCACTAAAACAATAAATTATTCTTTATAGATGACATAGGTTCTTCCCCATTATGTAAATAACCTTTAAAAACATAATCAATATGAAGTTTTATGAGAACACATTTGAATATTTGCACCATTTTTGGGGAGAACTTTGGTTATAATGCATATTTTTTATATGATTTTTGTAAATTTTGTAAATATTTATTTGTTTTATATTATACCATTACATATATTTTTGTGTTCTAATTTATTTCATTTTTAGGTTCTACGCGTGGATAATGATACGGAGGAGATTTATCTCCAATCAAACCCAAACTAGAGAGGATTCTACATTAACGTCACTGTGACAGGCAGGAGAACACTTTGAAGGAGGACACAAAATCAATAAAACTATTCTAGATCCTTCTTCTACTTCTATGAACCATGTTAAAACTGATATAAACTTGTTTAATATGGCTGAAAATATCCATAAATTAAAATAACTAACCCCACCTAATGTAGATATCCATCCCACATACATTCAAATACAAGTCGAAGCACCTAATTTTGAACTAAAATCCTATATAATTCACTTTTGTAGAAGATTCCATGTACTCATAAGAGAGGATAAAATTAATGAAATAACAGAATTTCACAATGTGTGTTCAACATTACAACCTTCTAATGTGGATGAAGAAAAAGTATGTTTTAGGGAATTCCTTATTTCATTAGAAGACACTGCAAAAGGCTGGTTATATTGTATTAATTCCCCAATAAGAATATGGGAATACCTGAAATGCCTTTTTTTTAAATACATACCAACCTCTCAAAATTAAACTATATCGAAATAAATTTTTGGAATAAAGAAATCACCAGGGGAAGCACTTCAAGAATATCGAGAAATATTTAAAAGGCTTTATTCAAGTTTCCCACACCACCAAATAAGTGATAAATTCTTAATACATTTTTTTAAGGTTTAATTCATCTTGATAGAAACATTATTGACGATGATACATGTGGTGTGATAGTTGATAAAACTCCAATGTCGACAAATATCCTCATTCAGAATATGGAACATAACACTGAACAATTTGGTTCAAGGTCCAATGTTCCCATTAATGGAGTCCATGAGGTTCAAATTTTGAGTTTGAGAAGAAGGTTTACATGAAGTTTGAATAGAAAAGTAACCTTATATAAAAATATTATCTTTCCCAAGATAAATCCCAATATCCTCCTCCCATTCATTTTAGTATCTGTTCTACCGACAAAAACTATTCTGATCAATGCCTTCAATTAAGAGACCCTTATGATAGTTCTGAGGAAATATTCCCAGGAATCCCCTATAACCAACCCATTAGGAAAAAACCATACTATTCATCTAGCCCTAGGTGGAAGAAAAACAAATTATATAAGAATGTGGGTATTCAAACCAACCTTAAGAACTATGGAACCTAACTGGGTAGAGTATTTATCCACCACCACCACCCAAAAATACCCAACCATTACAAAGGCCATTCGAGCCACCGCATCCAAAACATGATCCTATACTATAATAAATGATGAAACAAATGGATACAAATAAACTCTAATTAAAGAAAACCACCCAGTTATCCATACAATACCTAAAAACACAATTAGATCAACTAGAAGACTAGTTGGTGGAAATCTAGAATCATAATTCCGGTGAACTACCCTATCAACCACTACTAAAACCTAGGGATAACTGAAATGTCAATTCCATAAACTATTGTATTGGAACACAACTAAAATAAAAATTATATCCCTATTAAATTTAGCCCTTCTTGATAAAACCACCATCCCAACCATTAAAAATGGTCTAAATGAGGAAAAACCTTGTCCTAAAAGAATCCCTGGATAAGAAAAGAGAGTTTTATTTTATGAACCACTATTCCAGACCATTATTATCCAATTTCTCCAAAGTTAAACCCAACAATGAAAAAAAAACTCAACTTGATAAATAAATCTTTTAATCTTTTAAAAAATTGTAGGTTAACATCCCCTTGACTGATTTCTTGAAGAAAATTTCATGATACGCCAACTTTTTGAAGGATATGTGTACACACCGAAGGGGAATTCAAGTTGATGAAAATGTGATATTAGGGAGAAACATCTCATATTTGATAGATTCATCACTTCCCACAAAATTCATCGATCCAGGAACATTCTCAATTCTATGCACTATAGGGGAGTATTTCTTTTCTAATATTATGCTTTATTTGGGTGATAGTATAAATGTGATACCTCACTCCATTTTCTATTCATTTTACGCTAGGGAACTGATTCCGATTGAATTTTTTTCTAACTATAAAATTATAGTACAACACACCCCACTGGTGTGTTAGATGATGTTCTTGTGAGGTTGAAATTTTTAATTTTATTTTTACTGATTTTTATGTGCTTAAAATAGAAGATTATAGGATGAATGGACATTCCCCAGTTATATTAGGGGGTATTTCTTGAAAACATACAATACCATAATTAATTCATACAATGGTTCATTATCTATGGATTTTGGTGGTGACATTGTCTACTTCAACATCCTTGATTTTATGATGTACCCCTCATAAGAACATTCCTCACATTCTATTAATTCAACTGATGTAATCCCTTACCATAAATAAACATCAATTATTTACTCTAATACCTTTTCTAATTTTTCATCCTTGATAAAAATTATAGTTAATGATTCATGCATTGAATTTTTTTCTAGTCTAGAAAAATGTCATGCATGTTTTTTAATTGATAATATCTTGAGTACTGATGATCCCCTGATAATTAATGATATTTTTATGCTTGTAAAATCTATTACATATATGGGTATGTTACCATTGAGAAGTTAGATGAGATCATTAACCTAAATCTTTTACATTAACTCCCATCAATCCAAAATACACATGAATTGGAACTTAAACAAAGGCCAAAAAATTTAAAATATTTCTATCATGAGAATAGAAAAAATATTCCTATCATAATTTCTAGTTAACTCCCAAAAAAGAATTAATTGTGACTACTTGAAATTTTGAGGGAGTATAAACAAGCTTTTAGAAGGGAAATTTATAAAATTCTTGGTATTATCCCATCAATGTTCACATGTCATATATTGTTAAATTATAAGGATAAACTAGTGAGGCAAGAACAAAATCAATTGAACCCAAACCTCCTAGATGTTTTTAAAAAGGAGGTAACCAAATTAATGGTTGCTCAAATAATTTACCCTATATATGATAGTCAATGGGTAAGTCCAGTGTAGTTTGTTCCTAAAAAGCAAGCCTTAATGTAATTAAAAATGAAATCAAAGAATTTGTTCCAACCCATGTGTATAATAATTGGTGTTTATATATAGACTATTTTTTACTAAAACAACACACTAGGAATGAACATTTCCTATTACTGTTCATTGAACATACTATAGAGAGGTTGGTGGGGAATCCCACTACTATTTACTTGATGGGTATTATGGATACATTCATATCTATATTTTTTCTATGAAATTATCTAGATACATTCCAATGATTCATGGTTAGTTTTTTTTTCAAATTTCCTGGTGAATTTTATGGAAGTATTAATGGATGATTCTACTATTTATAACTCCTCTTTTGATGAATGTTTGAGTAGTCTTGGTTCTTTCCTACATCATTGTATAGATAGTAATATCATATTAAATTGTTAGAAATTACATTTAATTGTGAATCAAGGTATATTACATCTTCATGTAATTTACAGGGATGGAATCCAAGTAGATAAATCAGAATTGGATATCATCTCTCGCCTAAAATTCTGAAAAAATGTGTAGGATGTGTGGAATTTCTTAAGTCATGAAATATTTTACCGTCTTTTCACTCGTGAATTTAGTAAGATTTCGCCACCATTATCCTACTTACTCCAATAAGAAAAGGAATTTTTTTAATAAATAATCTCATAAATCTTTTATCCAATTGAAATGGAGTACCACATCATCCTTGGAAATAAAACCACATTAATGGGATTTACTATTTTATCTCATGATTGACGCCTCTAACTATGTAGGTGGGGTAGTCTTGTCACAAAGATTCTATTGATCTCCACATGTCATAGAAAATTCCTTGAACACACTAGACCATGACTAAGAAAACTACACCAAAACTAAAAAATAATTTCTGTCCATTGTTTTTTACTTGGATAAATTTAGGTTATACCTTTTAGGGTCCCAAGTGATTGTGTTCTCAAAATATGCAGCCCTTTGGTATCTTTTTAAAAAACCAGGAGCCAAACCACATCTCATTATTTGGATTCTCCTCCTTAAAAAATTTAATATAGAAATTGTGGATAAAAAGGTAAAAAATTATGTGGTATATGACCATATAACTAGTATCCTCACATCCTCATGCATTGTCTCATCCCCATGTATTCCCTTAAATGACATGTTTCCTCATGAGAAATTATACCGAGTGAAATATGATATTCTTTGGTAGACTGAAATTATAAATTATTTTTTAGGATATTTCATTCCTACATAATTCAATGAAATAAAATATGACCATAAAAAACATTAATTCTAATTGGTATATTTGGGATCACCACTAATCGCACTGTGATTCACTGTTTTATTTTCACCCATACACCATTGTATTAAATTGAATTTGTTTTGTGAATTTAAAATATAATAAATAGATTCAATTCAGGTTTGATTAATTTATTTTCTTATCAATGTTAAAATTAGAAATTATACTTGTTCTGGTATTTTAATTGAATTTGGAGGTGATTTGGAGGCCCCAAATATGACCTAGAAGAAATATGGGCCAAAATGCATGGTATCCCATGGACATTTGTCCACTATTTTGAGCATTAAGAGAATTCATTGATCCTAATGGGATAAAACAATGTGTTCCACTCTAAATAATCATGGGCTACAACTCTTCTCAAGGAACTGAATCCCAAGTCGGCCATTTGATTACCTGTTTAAATCATTCTATAGAAGGGATATAATCTACCTTAATTCAAGATTTTAGTTTGGTATTTTGACCATATCTCCCAAAAAAAATGTATAATGGCCACCGAATTTTACATGGAGATATTCAATAGGCCTACCAAAAACTCTTATATTTTTTCCAAGTCGTGATATGGATTTCTATAATTCCAAAACAGAGACACAAGTTCTATCTTAAAAATTGTGTTCTCAAAACCATGTCCCATTTTGGCTATAAAAAGGAACCATGGGAACCTCATTTGAAAGTTATAACAAAAGAGTGAGGTGCTGAAAAATTGTAGTTAAATAGGATTATTTTAATCCCCTTGGAGGTTCTGGATCTCCCTATCCTCATATGGAGATATAAAATGTAGAAGGAGATCCACCAAAGCTTCCTCCTCCTCTCGATGTCGGGCTAAACGGTGGGCGTTCATTGTGAGGGATCTACACACATGAAAAGGGTGTTCCAATTTATATATTAGATACTAGTTTGGATTAATATGTGTGTTTAAACATTTAATTCCATGTACCTTACACGATTTCATATTTTAATGCTTATTTTGACACATGTGAATGTTATGCTCTTAATTTCTAACTGATTGGCGTGATGTTTTGAGGGCATGACTTGTGTTATTCTGATTGGAAACACAAGAATACATTTTATACCCATATTATTGAGGTTTCATTCTGATTTGGAAGCTTTTATTCCATGAATATGAACTGTACCTTCACAATATGATTGTTACGTCGAGATTCGGTTCTTTAAGCATTGAAATGAAAGCTTAGAAATTAATCGGGATTCCAATTAATTTCAACCAAAGAATTACTCCAAACCTAAATGAATATCTATGAACAATGAACTTGAAATGTGTGTAGTGAAATCACAATGAACCCGTTGTCTCATATTTTTTCAAAATCCACATGGTTTTTCGACTATTAAATTCTTTAAGTTAAGTTATGTTCTTAAAACTATTTTCAAAATCAAACCCTTTTTTTGTAATTTTTTTAAAAATACACACTCTAATCTACCAACACTCTATGAGAGATGAACTAAGGTATTACCTATACTATAAATAAATTATAAAAATATAACCAATTTTATGTGTCATGAAAACGTGATAAAATTTTATCACCATTTTTGGGGAGCGCTTCGGTTTTTAGTGAACATTTTTATAAGATATTTGTATAATTTGTGAATATTTATTTACCTTTTTATCCCTTTTGTTTTTTGATCTATTTGTTTTGTAGGTTTTTTTCCTGACTCCTTATAATTTAGGAGATTTACCTCCTTTAGAACACAAACTAGAGATGATCATATGTCGGCGACACTGGGATACAGAAGAGAACCCATTAAATGAGGACACACAAAACATCTACACTATTCTTGATACATATACTTATTCTTTTGGAACTGACCACAAAAATGAAATAAAATTGCATAATATGGATGACAAAAACTGAACATTAAAAGAACTATCCTCACATGATATTGATATCTAGCCCACCAATATTCAAATGAAAGGTGAAGAACCAAATTTTGAACTGAAATATGGTCTAATTCATTTATTACCAAGATTTCATGGAATCGTGGGAGAAGATACACATAAGATCTTAAAATAATTTTATATTGTGTGTGCTACTTTAAAACCTTCTAATGTGGATAAAGAACGAGTAAGGATGAGGTCATTCCCTTTATTATTGGAAGATACTATAGAATATTGGCTTTATTATGCTAATTCATCAATTAAATTTTGGGAAGATATGACGCGTCTTATTCTTGAAAAATATTTCCTAGCCTCTAAAACTGCAACTATAAGGAATGAAATTTTTGGAATAAGTTAGTCACAAGGGGAAACATTACATGAATGTTAGGAACTCTTTAAAAGGTTATGTTGAAGTTTCCCACACCACCAAATAAGTGATCAATGTTTAATTAAATATTTTTATGAAGCTTTAATTCCTATTGATAGAAACCTAATTGATGCTGCTATAGGTGGTGCACTAGTTGATAAGACCCCAATTTCTTAAAGATCCCAAATTGAGAACATGGTGAAAAACACTCATCAATTTGGTTCATGGTCGAGTGTACCCATTCAAGGTGTCCATGAGGTGAAAAGTACTAAATTTGAGAAGAAGGTGGACACAACATTTAAAGAGGTAAGTACCCTTATTCGACAACTCACTCTTTCTCAAGGAAAATCCAAATCTCATCCTCCCATCCATTGTGGTATATACTATTTCGATACCCACTACTCTGAACAATGTCCTCAATTGAGAGAAACCTATAAGATTTCTGAGGAAATATTTCCAGGCCTCCCCTATACCAAACCCTTTAGTAAAGAACCTTACTATCCATCCAACCCTGGGTGGAATGAAAACCAAGCCTATTGTCTAGGGGGTATTCAAACCACCCTCAACAATAATGGAACCAACTAGGGTAGAGTAGTCACCCACTACCACCTCCCAAAAATACCCAACACCACAAAGGCCTTTACAACAACCCCCTACAAAATCTGATCCTAGCCTTGAAGACATGATGAAACAAATGGTTTCCAACAATCTCCAAATCCAACAAACTACCCAAGCATCCATACAAGACTTAAAAACCAAATTAGGCCAAATAGATAAATATGTGGGGGAAATTCAAATTCATAGGTTAGGTAAACTTCCATCTCAACCATTAGTAAACCCTAGAGATAAATGAAATGTTAGCACCATCACCCTTAGGAGAAGAAAAAAACTATAAAGTAAATTGAATCCTTTATTAGAGTCATACCCTCCTAAGGAAACCTCCATCCCAACCATTATTAATGTACTACATGTTGAAAAACCATATCTTGAGAGAATACCTTACAAGGGAAAGAGTGTGTATGTTGATGAGTCTACTAACCAACCCATTCCTCTTCCATTTTCCTAAAGGTCCACCCAAACTAATAAACAAAAGGAATGTGAACCTGACAAGGAAATTTTAGAGACTTTCAAAAAAGTGCAGGTAAAAATCCCCTTGATTGATTTTTTGAAACAAATTACAAGATAAAAAATGCTTTTAAAAGAGATGTGTACACACTTAATGCGGCTTCATGGTGATGAGAAGGTAAGATTGAGGAGGATTGTCTCATCATTTATAGAACTATCAATCCCTACTAAATTCAAGGATCCTGTAACCTTCTCGATTCCATGAACCATAGGGTATTAATCATTTTATCATTCTATCATGGTTTTTGTACATCTATAAATATGATTCCTCAATGTATTAACTCTTCTTTGAAGGTTGTAGAATTGAATCCAACTGGGAAAGTAGTTCAGATACCAAATTGGATTACATCACACCCTTCTTGTGTGTTAGAGGATGTTCTTGTGTGGGTTCAAAATTTAATTTTACCCACTGATTTTTATGTACCTAAAATGGAAGATGTTAGGATGAATGGACATGCCATAGTAATATTGGGATACCTTTCTTGAAGGCATCCAAAACCATAATTAATGTACATAATTTTACATTATCTATGGAATTTGGTGGTGATATAGTCCATTTCAATATTCTTGATTCCATGAAGCACCACTCAGAAGAACATTACTATCTCTCTATAAATTCAATTGATGTAATAACTTCATATAAAAACACTTATTTTCATTTCCCTGATCCACTTTCTGAGTTTTCATCCATGATTTAATTTCTTGGTATTGAATCATGCATTAATTGTTGTAGTTTTCTATAAAAGTGTCATTCTTGTTTATTAATTGATAATTTATGGAACACTGAGGATCCATTGACCATAGATAATACTAATAAGATTGTAAAATCTCATTCCTCATTTGAGGATGATACCATTGAGCAGTTAGATGAGATTAGTGACCTATCACATTCACACACACTCCCATAAATCCATAATTAACCTGAATTTTAATTGAAACAACTATCTTGTGATGTAAAATATTCAAATATTGAGATTGAAAACAAGATTCCAGTCATCATTTCTAGTTTAATTTCTCTTGAGCATTAAATGTGACTTGATGAACTTTTTAGGGAGTATAAATAAGCATTGCTATTGACAATTGTTCACATACTTGGTATTAGCCCATCAATTTGTACACATCATACTTTGTTAAATGATGAGGCTAAAATAGTGAGGCAGGAACAACATCGACTGAACCCAAACCACCATGAATTTGTGGAAAAGGAGGTAATAAAATTATTGGATACTGGAATCATTTACCCCATCTTTGATAGCTAATGGGTCATCCCTATTCAATTAGTTCCTTAAAAAATTGTCCTTATAAAAATCAAAAATGAAATCAATTAATTGGTTCCAACTCGTGTTTAGAATAGTTGGTTTGTCTTCATAGACTATCGCCAACTAAAACAACACACTAGTAAGGACCATTTCCCTTTTCATTTAATCAACCAAATGCTAGAGAGGTTAGAGGGTAAGTCCCACTACTATTTCCTTGATGTGTATTATGGATACTTTCATATCCATATTTTCCCCAAGGATTATGAAAAGATGACCTATACTTGACCCTTTAGCACATTTTCATATAGAAGGATGCCATTTGGCCTATGAAATGCTCCAGGTACATTCCATCGATGCATGGTTTGTATTTTCTCATATTACCTGGAGAATTTCATGGAAGTTTTCATGGATTATTTCATTATTTATGGATCCTATTTTGATGAATGTTTGAGTATTTTAGGTCCAGTCCTACGTCATTATATTAAAAATATATTGTATTAAATTGTGATAAATTCCATAATATGGTGTGAAAAGGTATAGTTTTTGGACATGTCATTTTTGGGGATGGTATCCAAGTAGATAAATAAAATTTGGATTTCATTTTTTCCTTACCATTCCCTAAAAATGTAAGGGTTGTACGATATTTCCTAGGTCACACTAGATTTTACAATCGATTCCTTTGTGACTTTACTAAAATTCAACTCTCCATCCTCTAATTACTCTAAAAAGAAAAAGATTTTTTTTATATAGAATGTGAAAAAGGATTAAATAAGTTAAAATAGAGTCTCACGTCACCTCTGAAAATCCAACCACCTCGGTGGGATTTACCATTTGAGATCATGTGAAACTCCTAAAACTATACAGTTTTGGTAGTCTTATCACAAAGGGTCAATCGAGCTCTACATGTCATTGCCTATGCCTCACATACTTTGGGCCCTGCCCATGAAAACTATTCCAAAAATGAAAAATAATTCCTTTCCAATTTTTTTCCTTGGACAAATTATGGTCATACCTTTTGGGGTCCAAAGTCATTTTGTTCTCATATCATACATCCCTCTGGTATCTCCTTATGAAATTGGAAGCCAAACCACATCTCATTTGTTGGATGCTCCTCCTCAAAGAATCCAATCTAGAAATTTGAGAAAAAATGGAGCAGATAATATGGTGGCTAACCATATCAGTAGTATTCCCCCATCCTCGAACATTGAATCATCCCCCTATATTCCTATAAATGATATGTTTCCTAATGAGTAATTATAAAAAGTGAAAGATTCTATTCACTAGTATACTGAAATTGTAAATTATTTGGTAGCATCATTCATTACATCGGATTTCCACAAAAACCAAGCAAGTCATCAAAAATATGAGTCTCATTGGTACATTTGGGATAACCCATACCTATGGTGCACATGTGGTGATAATTTCCTTAGGAATTGTGTTCTCGATAGAGTTTAATTTGGTCCTTATATTCTGCCACACTCTTGCTTGTGGTGGCCACTTTGGTCCCCAACAGACTGCTCGCAAAGTCCTTGATTCTAGTGTCTTTTGGTCAACACTTTTTCTGTATGCCCATGATTTTTGTAAATCTTTTCCTCATTGTCAAATAATGGGTAATGACTCTAAAATAAATGAAATTCCACAACAACAATTTCTCTTTCATGACATTTTTTATGTTTGGGTTATTGAATTTGTGGGGACATTTCCCAATTTATTTGGAAACTTGTACAATATTTTGGCAGTTGATTACATGTAAAAAAGGTCAGAGGCACGACCTACAAGGAATGATGATTCTATGGAAGTTTTAGAATTTTTTAGAACCCAAATATTCTGTAGGTTTGGATTACCTAGGATCATCATCAGTGACCAGGGTTCTCATTTCTATAGCCGAACAATGCAATCACTTTAGCATCAATATGATTTTGGTCATCGAGTGTCTATTCCATATCACCCATAGACCAATGGTTAATATGAGGTGTCAAATAGAGATATAAAACAAATTATTGAAAAAAAAGTGTTGTAATCCTCATATTTTAATCATGTTTTAATGATCACAAATTGTTTCACATGTTTAATCTATCTCATATCATGTGTGTATATGCTTGGTTTCTTTATGCTTCAAAAAAAATTTCTCAAGATCTTGATTCCTATAAATCTTGACAGATTATTATAAACTATATTTAAATTTGGTATATATTGATTTATTTTTTGAATTATTAAGTCAAATTCATTTGGGGAATATTACTACTTAAGTCTGTATATAGATATTTTGCTAAGTATGAGAAACCATGAGACTCCTTCGGTTATGGTTTTCTGGGAAAGGACCCAAACACCGTGACCAGACACCATGACTAGACACCATGACCAGACACTATGACCAGACGCCATAACCAAACACCATGACCAGACATCGTGACCAAACATCGTGACCCAGGAACTGTGACGAAAACACCATGACCAAACACCATAACCAGTTTCAGATCTCATGAAGTCTGTGACACTAGTTTTATTCTAAGGCATCATTCAAAGTTTAGAAAATGACTAAACATCATGATCCTAACACCACATATGTGCTACCGGTTCCAGATCTCAATACAATTATGTCATCCTGAATATCTCAGCTATCAAAGTTAAAGAATAAGAAAATGTTTCGTGGTGACATCGTTTCCAAGTGGCACCATTTCTAGATAGACTATGACACCGTTCATTAATTTTTTTTTCATTTTCAATTTAATTTCTAACAGTCATATTTGAGTCATTTAAATTCACTGACATAATTAATATTAATTTTATAAATGTCACCTGAAAGTTCGAGGTACGAGTTGCAAGATACATGCATCATATTGGATCCAACACATGCACTCTAAGAGTAAAAAGAAAAGGGTGGCCCTAAAACAAGAGACGATGATGAGTAGAAGTGTGTAGCAGAAGCACTATCATTCTTGAAAAGTGGACCGATACATTCACCAAGGTATATCTAAAGAACACACTAATCATTATTAAATGAAAAGGCTATAATACCATATATCAGATCCAAAATACCTTAAAAATTTCAACTCTATGAAGAAGACGAGCTAGATCTAACTGGAAACAAGAGCACTAGACTTATGATACTCTGTTTCTGGAAAGAGGACTCGATACTTGCATCTTATTCACCTTAGAATTCCAGAGTTGCATAGAATAATACTCATAGAGCTTTTAATCTTATGCCATCATCTTTACTCTATTGTGTTTTGTTTTTATCATTCAAGGAATGTATGTGTATCTATATTAAAAACACACAATGTACCTTTTAATAAACAAAAGGATACAATATATCCTTCCTCTAATATCTTTTTACACTTGTTTACTCCCACGGATAAGTGTGGAAGTGGTCCTTGTGTGACCTGATATTTTTTACCGATGAAGAACTATGGAAGAGGTCGTGTGACCTAGACAATCTTGTACACTATTTCTTACCCTGATGCAGTGTCTGAATCATGTTTATTAATCTAAACTACTTGGTGGAAGCTGATTACCAGGTGGAGTGGAGTGGATTAGGTCTCTTCTTGATAATGAACCACTTGTTGTATCCTATGGGTTGTTTAATTTATTCATTCTTTGTTTTACTATATAATTCAGAAATCACTAGATTTACTTTGATGGTTAATCTTGGATAGAAGTTATAATTGTATTTTTTATTAGAATAGCTTCAAAAGTAATATCAATAACTCATATTAAGATTAATTAGAATTAATAAATCTCTTGAGAAATTATTTGGACAGTCAAACTTTCATAACCGTATTACCTTGATTAACTGGGATGTATTGAACTTTATTGGGGAACCTGTTTAAGAAAAAATTTTAACATAAATTTTTATAGATACTCAATTCACCCCCTTCTTGATTACTATACTCTGACCAGAATTTTGTATTAGAGGAGTTTATTAAGACTATGTTGTTTAAATTATTCAACTATGATTTTAGTTTTACTTTTAAGATCTATAAATTTCTTTTAATTCTAAATTTATATCTCATTAAAAGTATTTATTTATTATAGATAATATACTGAAATTTGTTTCAAAAAATAGACCCCCATTCTTTAATGGAACCAATTATACCCATTGGAAGATTAAAATGAAAATTCATTTAGAATGTATGAGCATTGAAATTTGGACTTCAATTATAGATGAGTATAAGATTCCTTCTACTGATATAATTAATTGGGATAATTGAACCAAGACTACCTATAATAACATATACAAATACATGAATTCTTTTTATTTCTATATAGGATATGAGTAATTTAATAGACTTTTTGCACGTAAAACTGACCATGGAATTTGGGATACCTTGTCTGTTTCACATGAAGGTACTTCTAGTGTGAAAGAAATGAGGCTTAATACTTATACTATTAATTATGATAATTTTAAAATGAATCCTGATGAGCCTATTTCTGACATGTATCTCAGGTTTAATGAATTTTTCAACACAATGACTTCTCTTGGAAGAGAATTTACTACCAATGAACAAATCATGAGGATTCTCAGATGCCTACCTAATAGATTGAGAGGAACCTCTGTCTCTATTAGAGAGTCATGTGAAATCAAAAAGTTAACTATAAAATAACCCATTGGGAAACTTATGATGTATTAAGGGGAGCTGAAAGTCAATAAAGAAAAAGAGGATGAACCCAAAAGAAAATCTATTGCATTCAATACCACAATCTCTAAACACAAAGAAAAGGGTAAATTTGTAGTATATATAGAATGATATGGCAGTGAACAATCATCACCTGATAGTGATGAGTAGACATCCCAATTAACCAGAAGGTTTAATAAATTCTTCAAGAAGAATAAATTTTTCAGAAACCCTAACTTCAAAGGAAGATATGATCAAAAGGGAAGCTCGAATAAAGACTGGAAAAGAAATGACAAGTCTTGTGAAATTGTGTTCTATGAATGAAAGAAAAAGGGACATGTAAAGGATGACTGTCCCAAGATAAAGTATAAAAATAAATGTGAAGACAAATAATGAAACTATAAAAAGGAAATTAAAGCAACTTTGAGTGCTTCTGAGGAAAGTTCAAGTGACTTAGAGTCTTCACATGATGAATACTAACAAATCCAATATGTATTTCATGAAAAACACATCTGAGATAACCCTAAAATCTTCTATACAAAATTTATATTATTTTGGAGATTAAAGTGATTCTAAAAATATGTCTAATAATTAAATGTTTTAGTATTTAAATATTCTTGAAAATATAGGCATTGAACTAAAATATAAATACAAGTCTTTAAAGAAACAACGTGCTCTAACATCAACTGTTAAAACTGAACTAACTATTGAAAGAGAGAAAAATGTTCAATTAATGAAAGAAAACACTGAACTAAAGGTATCTAAGGAGCAACTGAAAAAGGACCTTAAAAGGTTTACAAATGGTAAAGATACATTGGAACAAATTCTAGGTAAGCATATCACTCTTAAATATACTACTAGTATTTGATATCAACTTAGTAAAATTAATATGGGGAAAACCAACTTTGTTTATAAATCTAGGACATACAGATTTACTCCTAGTTCAGGAAAAGATTCTTCTAGTTAATTTTATGATACACTATCTACTGTTTCAATCCGTTCTAGACTAAATAGAGTTTATTTTTCAAGTACTTTACAAAATCATTATAAGAAACCTATGAGGCATATGTGGGTTCCTAAATCACTAGTCACTAATATTACAAGACCCAAACAAATATGGGTACCAAAGTCTATTTTTATTTTACTATTTTGTAAGAAACTTTTTTAGAGAGATCCTATAAAATATTATGGTACTTGGATAGTGGTTTTTCAAGACACATGATAGGAGACAATTCATTATTGAAGAACTTAATAAAAATTTATGGTGGACATGTCACTTTTGGTGACTGTGCCGAAGGAAAAATCATTGGCCTTGGCCAAATCGGTAACTCTAACTGAGTTTTAATTTTCAAAGTACTTTTTGTTGATGTATTGAAATATAATCTGATTAGTATTTTAGAAATATGTGATGATGGATTTCATGTAAAATTTGAGAATGATTATGGAAATGTTTTTAATTCTAAAAATGAATTAGTGTTTTCTGCATTGATAATTGAAAATGTATACTCTGTAAACATAGATTCTTTAGTTTCCCAAAATGCATCATGATTAATTGTATTTCACAGAGAGTCTTGGATTTGGAATAAGATACTAGGATGTTGTAATATTCACTCTCTTAGAAAGCTTACTAGAAAAAATTTAGTTAAAAACCTACCCAAACTTGAGATTCCAAATGATAAAATTTGTAATCCTTGTCAAAAGGGAAAGCTAAACAAAATTTCCCTCAAACCAAATAAATAAGTGTCAACTTCTCATCCTCTCGAATTGGTTCACATGGTTTTGTTTGGACCATCTAGAGTTTCTATATTAAATGGAAATCACTATGTTTATTTCTTGTAGATGACTTCTCTAGATATACTTGTAATTTCTTTTTGGATCATAAAAGTGAAGAATGATCTCTTTTCACAAAATATTCTAAAACTGTATAAAATCTTAGTGGACTTAGAACTAAATCATTAAGAAGTGATCCTGAATGTGAGTTTGAAAATCAAGAGTTTGAAGAAGCCTTGGGATGCTTTACTGGAAATAAAACAAACAGAAGAGCTATTGCTTCTGAGCTGGTTGGTGAAACCAAATTATTGTTTAAGATTATTCAAGAATCTGATTAGTCCAACAAAAGGAGATTTTTATACCCTCAAATATCAATATATATTTTTGATACATCTTTTGAAGAATGGACACAAGACTAACCTGTTCGAGTATGATACACTTTATATGTGTGATTTGATTAAGAAAACCTCAAATTCTACCTCCTTGTTCTACTCAAGGTTAATATCTATTATGAATTATGATAAATTAATGGTTGTACTGAATGAATAATTCATCAAGGACTTTGAATTCTATATCTCAAATGTTACAGTCAAAAGAATGAAAATTAGTTAGAATCCATGGAAAAAGGCTTGGGTGGAGGATAATGAAAAGTTGTATGAAAAGTTTCATCTGGTAGATCATTTTTCAAAACCTAAGTACATCTCTGATCCTGGTTTGGAATGAGATGAAATTTTTTACTATCCTATTGAATAAGAAGAGGAGTAGGTTGTTGCACCTATAAGGGAAAATTTCTTATACAAGGAATACAGTGGACCTATTCCTTGAGAAATAGTTGAGAAGGAATTACCTATTCTTAAAGAAACTGCTGATTAGAAAGAAGAACATGTCTCTAGAGAAGAGTATTTTTTTAATGTATGGGAAAAGCCTATTCTAAAATTTCATCAAGAAGAAGAATTTTCCCTTGAAAAATAAGAAGCTTTTGAGGAACACTTAAAGGAAAAAGTTGATCCTGAGATTATCCTCTCTGCTAAGGATAGAATGGATAAAGCCTCTCAGTTGGATAGAAAATAAATGGGTGAGGCTATTGGAGATGGTATTTTGGAAATAGATCAAAGAACTAAATATCTTAGTCCAATGAGAGATGAACTTGTTGAGGGAGAGCATCACCCTAGTCTATAAGGTGTTAAAATTTCTAACTGTGTTAATCAAAACACTTTAGATACCTGGTACAATTTCCCTAGGTACATTGATGTGAATGATATCCAGGAAGCCTCGGTTAAATGCATAGACATGTCTACTATATTTCAATTTAAAATAGTCTCTGCTCTTATAGTAATATCTGCTAAGTAACCTAAGCTTGTCTCAACTCCTATTCCTGAACCTTCATAAGAACCTCCTACTATTGTGAGTGAGAATGATCTAAAATCCATTGGAGCTACATTATTGGTTGGAGTTGAAATGATCATAAAAACTCAACCTGCTCCTGTGACAAAAATTAGATAAAGAGATGCTTCCCTAATATTAGAAAAGATCATTTGAAAGATTCAGCCAAAAATGCTTCATGAAATTCAAGAGGTCAGAATAGAGAACAAATAATTGAGTGATAAAGTGAAGTCTCTCAAAGCTATGGTTGAAGAAATGTAGAAAGTTTTGAAATCAAGACCAGATCCTATTGGTCATCCTATTCAAGATGTTAGTGGTCATATTCCACAGAAGGTTTTCCCTCAGATTCAACAACACCTATCTTCCTTCGCTGACAAGGTGGTTGATAGAAACAAGAAGATAGTTCATGAAATGCATGATCTTTTTATTGGTCTCAACAAATTGAATAATAAGTACGTGGTATGTCTACAGAAAGTTATGAATCAACTCAAGTCCCTCTCTACAACTATTGTAGCCTCCAATAGCTCTAGATAGTCATCTCAACCCTTTGACAATGATCTGCTCAGAACTATTGTAAAGGAATAACTTCAATCAGTTCAAAGTGTATTTTAAAAGGAGAGTTTGTCAATAGTTGTCAAAAATAGCAACAGAGTTCTTGATTTGGTAAGTATTCATTCAAATATTACTAATGACTCTCAGGAATAAATTACTAAGAAGGTAAATTTCTACTTGAATTTGATTTTATCTAAGCTTGATATGAAAAACAATTTCATGTACCTTTTAGAGAATTTAAAAATTCCTCCTATCACTTAAGCTTTCAAAACTCAATTTCAAAAGATGAAAGATTGCACTCCTTTATTGAACATGTTCATGGAGAAAAAAGATGATTTTGAGAAAGAGATGTAGTATGGTGGTGAGATTATTATTGAATTCTTCAAGTTATTAAGGCCTTATCTTCTTGTTCGGAGTATTTCTATTGTGGATCCTATAGCTGTACCCTTACAACCTAGTTTTCCACCATCCTCATCCAATGCCTTTTCATATACCTCTATGTATGTCTCTCAAGATCTGATTTAGATCATACTTGTTATCTATGACCAATAACTACCTCACTCTTCCACCAAACCTACTTTGGAATCCTATGTTTAAGAAGGGCTCCCTCTTCGATCTCTGAAAATTGGTTCACTCCCTTATTCAATTTCTACGTCTTCTAATGTGGCTCCTCCTGATGTTCCAGCTAAGGGCAAAGAGAAGGCCACCATTGCAGAAGAAAAGTGAACACTATCTTTTTATAGGGATATTTTGTATTTTTGTTTCCTACTACTTGTAATGACACATCTTTCTCCATCTAATTCACTGTGAACTCTTATTTTCTATTCTCTTATTTAATTTTTTACTCTTTTTTATAATCCCAAAAGTGAGAGATACATGTACACTAAGGGATATACAGCACACTAAGAATAGATATCTCACTCAATATGATTTGTGATCATCAAAATGGGGGAGATTATTAGACTATTCAAGTTTTAATCATGTTTTAATGATCAAAAATTGTTACTCCTGTTTAATCTATCTCATACCATGTGTAGATATGCTTGGTTTCTTTATACTTCAAATCAATTTTCTCAACATCTTAACTACTATAAATCATGAATTATTTTTGTAAACAATATTTAACTTTGGTATATAGTGATTTCTTTTATGAATGATTGTGTCTAATTCATTCGATTAATATTACTTCTTAAGTATTTATACAAGTATTTGGCCAAGTCTGAGAAACTGTGAGTCTACCGCCAGTTATTGTTTTCTAGAAAAGGACCTAGTCACCGTGGCTAGACACCGTGACCAGACACCATGACTAGACACCGTGACTGTAACACCCGAGAATTTTATGAGAAATAATTTGTTTTTATGTTACATATATCATCAAATAAATTTTTCACTACACACACCACTAGCTTGGCTTTCTTTCCACGCAACCCCAGCCTTCCTCGATAGCTTGCGTTGTACTCAATACCGAGTTTCACTAAACAACGATATGCTATTAAAATATTATTAAAACTAGCCGTTATGAATAGTAATAACCAATTTTTGAAATTTTTAAATTTTATTTTTCAAAATGGACTTCATTTTTGGATTCGGAATATCGAAATTAGCTTAGGGTGAAATTTTGGTACTTTTCGGATAACTTTCATATTCTGATGAATAGTGAAAATTATTAAATTTTAATTAAAAACAACTTTTTAGTAGAAATAATTAATAGTGATAAATTTTTAATTTGAGTGGTTTTAAAGTACATTTAGAATATATTTTTACAATTTAATACAATGTTGTTCATTGGATGTAATTTCACATTTAAACCAGACATAAACAAGTGTCAATCTTTTGATAGTTATTATCTCTTAAAAACACGCTATTTGTCTTGACGATGAGAATTAATTTTTAAATTAGTTAATTTAACTGATATGTTTTGAATTTGGTAAAATAAACATCATTTTTGAATTCATAATATCAAATATATCTTAGGCCTAAATTTTGATATTTTTCTGGAAACATTCATTTTTTGATGAACAGTGAAACCACTAAGTGGTAGTTAAAAAACTGAATTTTTTCATAAAACTTAATTTTACCGCTTCTGTGAGTGGAATTGCGAAAATCCGAGAGACACGGTTAATATCAAGGACTAAAATGTGTTTCAATTAGATGAAAATATTTTTTGGTGAATAGTAACTTTTTACTTTCTTACCACGGTTAAAAGTAAATATGGTAGTTAAGGGTACAAATGATATTATTATTACCCTAACACATGTCATAATTCTATTGTATAAGTGTAATTTGACCAAAAACAACATTAGGAATAAAATATAACCATTTAGGCCCACTTGGATTAGATTAGGACATTTATTAGCAATTTATTTAAAGAAGGGTTAAAATAGTTAAAATCAATGTTTAATAACTAAAGCATTATTAATATAGAGTTATACATAAGATAAATTAGACTATAAATATTCATTAGAAAGATAAAATTATTTCCTACATAATTTTATTTTATTTGTAATTTTTAGACTTAAAATAATTTAATTTATTTATGATAAAATGATGATGCAGTAATTATCTTATTAATGAAATATTGACATAATTGATGTTATAAATACCCAAATAAATTTTATTTGAGAATTTTTATGAATTAAAATAATTTTATATGTTAATATGACATGTTCGTATTGATTTAATTAAATTTTTTTGAACTAATCATTCTGTTATGATTTTCACGAAAATCAATTACCAAATAGTGTCAAAATTGACATAAAATAGTTTTTAAAACAAATACTATATTATTAATTGTTATTTTATTCCTAAAAATCTAAGGTTAGGCCAAATGACTTATATAAGGTTATATATATTAATAATAAAAAACTTGGGGTTTGTTTGGCTTGATATAGTAATTTTATTAACCTTATAGTGTAGGAAAACAAGAAGACATGGTAAAAGTTAAATTATCTAACTTAAAGTTAAATCTAAATGATAAGGTTAAAATTGATACCTAAACTTGTCTAAATTATATTTGATGAGAGGACTTCGACCCCTACCCACCTTATCTTCGAAATATATCAATTTTTAGCTATTAAAAACCGAATTTGACTTTATAATAAAATAATATTTTTTGTTATTCCAAAGGTGCCCCTCTCCTCCCTTGTAAAAGGGCACCTCCTCCCTCTCTTCCTCACACCACTTTGAGCCTAAAGCTCGGCCAAACCCTTCCAATATCTCCTCTACACTTCCCTAGAAACATCTTAGAGGTCCTGGTCTTCTTCAATGACCAATTTTAGTTCCCTAAGACGAGGTCTCAAAGAGGCGCTTCAAAGAAGAGGTAATGCCCATTACCGATTCTTTCATCTTTATTTCTTCTTCCACTTCTTCTTCTTTAGTTGTTTCATTATGAAGTAACAAAATCAGTGTCAATAATATACTGATATGTTATTATAAGTATGAAACAACCCTATTTCACCATCTATCCATCCTACGGAAAACGAAATCACCACGTGTGCGTACGTACGGGATACCGCCTCCACGTCGTGGTGTAATCTATTTTCCACCACCACCTTACTCGGATGGGTATAATGGTGTAAATAATGACTATATATGATTATTGTAAAGTGATATTGATTCTGAAATAGTATATATACACTCCAATACAATTCCACGATCATGGGAACTATATCATCGCTCGTGCATACGTACGGAATACCATCTCCACGATGTGATATGACTACTTCTGCATGATCTTCATTGAATAATGATTATATAAATGAATTGAATGAATTAATATGATATATATTACACTAATACAATTCTGTAAATGAGGTATCTATAACCTAAAATTAAAAATAAGAATTTATTCAGCAAAACACGCATAAGAACAAAAAAGTAATAAACACCCGAATAACAAGTAGTAATGAAATATTACTAATAAGAAGCTAAGAATATGACCATATATGATATAATAAAAATAAGTATGATTCTTTAATAAGTCAATAACATTATTTAAATCATTATAAAGGAGGTTCGAACACTTACGAAGCAAATCGGACCTAAGGTAAGGGAAAATATCACAATCTCATTTTATCTGAGATTGTTTATACTTTGGTATTTACTAGGGTGTATTTTATCATACACATCCATGTTTCCTCAATATGTAATATTGTTTCCATCCACATACAATTTTTTAAATCCAATTTTACCATTCAGTGAGTTTTTAGTAAAAGATATAATAGGTATCTTTTGTCATTTTTTGTACGAGGTACTTTTTGACTTTTCTGACAAAAGTACGGGAAGAATGTTTTTTTAACTTATACAGCATGAATGGATTTTTAAAACATTATTTCCAAAAATATTACTTTAAAAGTTTTCAAGTTTATTTTTAATCAACTTATTTTAGTTTAAAATTGTATGACATGTTAAGAAAGGAAAAAAATTTGAAGTAGAAAGGATATTTTCCTCATGAATGGAGTTCAAGTGTTTTATCAAAATTATTTTCCATATAAGATAATATATGCGTATTTTTCTATCCCTATTATTAAATTGAATTGATTATGTTGTGATGGAATTATTTTTATGAATTCCTTTATCCTATATGAATTGTTTTATGATGTCATGTTGTTTAAGAATCCTATTTTTATTACATGGGTTATGAAATAATGTAGGATTTATGATTTAGTGGCACATATATGAATGGTTTCATTATGAGATGGGTGGGACCTATATCTACCTACAATTCATTGGGTAAAGATTTTATATCTCATGATATAGACATGGCTGGAACGGCAAGTTAAACCGGTTCAGTGAAACAGGACTGAAACGAGGAGTGAACTCGGTTCAGAAATGGACTTTGTCCACTAAGATAGTCTTGGCAATGAGTCTTGACTAATAATAAATGATTATCTATGATTATGTGAGTATGCCACAAAGTTTCATGTTTTATGTTATGATAATTGGGATTTCATTTCACTACTATGATTTATCCCATGTTATGAAATTATGCTCTCTTTTGCAGGTTAAGATTTCCAAAATGTTATGTTCTTATGAATATGATTTGATTGATATTTCTTTTGTTTACCCTTACTGAGAATTTGAGCTCACCATTTTTTATTTTTTCTTTCCCCAGGTTAGGAAGAATGTTATTAAGTAAGATATTCCAAAAGAGACTATAGATATGATGAAATAAATGGGAGACAGTGTAGACGCTTTATGAACCAGTTGTTTATGTTTCCCAATTTCTAAAGACACTATACCTATATGGTCCTTTCATTGTTTTTTTATATGTTGTGATAATTATGCTTCAATTTTGAATTAACAACAATGTATGTAAAGTATGGGTCGTTATAGTTGGTATCAGAGGAAAGGTATAGTCAACCTTTGGAAAATAGGATGTGAAAGCCGTAGTAAGAACCCTAAGGATAATTCTATGAATAGAACACAATCTTAGTGTTTTAGAAATGACCATGAATAACCTAGGATAAGACCTTAAGTGTGAAATTTTATTCTTGATTATGTGGTTTTCCTATTATAATTAGTTTTTCTCACACTATTCTTCTTGGTTTTATTCAATGGCTGGAACCCGAAGGAACCGTGTTAATGCGGAATGTGACGGGCAATGAAATGATTGTCCCCCTGAGAAACCAAATGTTATGGGAGCTGGAATGCAAAATTTTGTAGCCATGCTCACACAACTTTCTCAAGCTATGAATCATGTAGGACTTCCAAATGAGAAAAGGAAGGAGCAACATTTTGTTGAATCCTTCATGAGGCAGCATCCACCTTCTTTCAGCGGGTCTAATGATCCATTAGTTGTTGAACAATGGATTAGTACTACTGAAAATATATTTTCAGTTCTTCAATGTTCTGAAAATGATAAAGGCATCCTAGAAGTGTATCGTTTGGGAGGAGATGTTGATCAATGGTGGAATATTATTAAGAATATGAGGCAAAGGGATGAAATTGAGTCCATGTAATGGGACGAGTTCAAGAACTTATTTTTCAATAAGTACTTCCCTCGTATTCTCCCAACAAAGATGGAGAAAGAGTTTCCTGAACTAAAGAAAAAGGATGATGAATCTGTTGGTACCTATGAATCAAATTTTACAAGACTTGCAAGGTACGCTTCCGGTATTATTATCCAACCTGAGAGTAAGATGGATTGATTCTTTAGTGGCTTAAAACCAAGTCTTTGAAGGGCCTTAGCCGTAAGGGACTTCAATAGCTATGAGGAAATAGTTCTATGTGCTCTCAAAGTTGAGATGGAGATTGGAGTAACCCGTCAGTCATATGGGTTTGATAAGAAGAGTAAAATGGAATTCAAAGGAAAATATAAAGAGCACACTGAAAAGAAGATGAGCTTTCCCTTATGCTCAAAGTGTGGAAACAAACAGGGAGGGAGTTTTCTTAAAGGGACAAGTAAATGTTTCAAATGTGGAAAGGAAGGTCATCAGGCATTTGAATGCCACAATGATGGGAAGAAGATGTCTAATGATGCAAACAAAGAAAGGGAGACACAGAATGAACCTACTACACTTCAATGTTTCAAGTGCAAGGAAATGGGGAATTATGCCAATAAATGCCCTAATCCAATGGTTGTTGATGGTGATCGACATCAACAAAATCTTAAGGCTAAAGACAAAGGAAAGTCACATGAAATTTCTATCAGCGATGTGGAATATGATAAAGATGTGGTGAAAGGTACACTTACCATCCACTCTAAAGTAGAAAATTTTTTATTTGATTATGTATCCACCCACTCTTTTATTTCTAAATATTTTTCTAATGGTATCACCGTATTACATCAACAATTAGATGTTGAGTTTGTTGTGACAACACCTAATGGCACAACAATTGCATCAAAAGTTTATAATTCTTCCCCGATTGAAGTTTGTGGGAAAGTGATTCTTGCAAATCTTGTGATCCTTCCTATAGTGGAATTTGATGTGATTCTTGGCATGGATTGGCTTTCTTTATATGGAGCTCATATCAATTTCCAAATAAGGGAAGTCACATTTCATATTCCAGATCAATCTATGATCGTCTATCGATGCAAGGTTGAACCTAACCTTCCAGTGGAAATTTCTTCCATCTTATGGGTCTTGATTCCACTGAATGAAGGTTATTTATATCAAATGGTTGGTGAGAAACTCACAATTAAGAATATACCCATTGTACGAGATTTCGATGATGTCTTTTCTGAGGAATTTCTGGGTCTTCCACTAAATAGTGAAGTTGATAATTCAATAGAACTTGCACCGGGTGCTTTGCCTATTTCAAATACACCTTATAGAATGACCCCAATTGAGTTACAGGATTTGAAGAAGAAACTACAATAGAATCTTGATAAGGGATTCATACGCCCTAGTGCGTCACCTTGGGGAGCACTAGTTAAATTTGTTAAGAAGAAAGATAGATCAATGAGACTCTGCATTGATTATCGAGAACTTAACAAGATCACTATCAAGAAAAAATATCATCTCCCACACATTGATGACTTATTTGACCAACTATGCGGAGCTCAATACTTTTCCAAGATTGATCTTCTTTCAGGGTATCATCAATTAAGGGTCAAAAGGGCGGATATACCAAATACGGATTTCCGTATAAGGTATGGACACTATGAATTTATAGTGATGCCATTTGGTCTTACTAATGCCCATGGAATCTTCATGGATCTGATGAATAGAGTCTTTAGAGACTATCTTGATCAATTTTTGGTAGTATTTATAGACGATATTCTTGTCTATTAAAAGATCAAGGAAGAACAGGAAGATCACTTGAGAATTATATTGAAGACCCTGAGAAAGGATAAGCTTTATACCAAATTTACCAAGTGTGAATTTTGGCTTCAAAAAGTTTCATTTTTGGGTCACATAATCTCAAAAGAGGGGATATCTGTGGATCCAGAAAAAATAGAGGTTATCGAAAGATGGTCAAGACCAACAATAGTAACTGAGATCTGATGTTTTCTCTATTTGGATGGATATTATCGATGATTTGTGAATGATTTTTCACGATTATCTAATCCACTCACCAGGTTGACTCAGAAAGGAGTTCAGTTTGTTTGGACAGAGGAATGTGAAGAGAATTTCAAGGAGTTGAAAAGAAGGTTATCCAGTGCACCTGTGCTCACACTGCCTTGTAGTGGAGAAAGGTTTGTGATCTATAGTGATGAATCCAAGAAGGGGTTGGGGTGTGTTCTTATGAAAAATGATATGGTGATAGCTTATGTCTCACGACATTTGAAAATCCATGAGAAAAATTACCCAACACATGATTTGGAGTTAGCTGCGGTAATCTTTGCATTAAATATTTGAAGGCATTATCTTTATGGAGAAAGGTGTGATATTTTTACTGATCAAAAAAGTTTAATGTATATTTTCACACAAAAGGAGGTGAATATGCGCCAAAGAAGATGGTTGGAACTGATTATGTATTAGGACTGCTCAATTCATTACCACCCTGGGAAAGCAAACAAGGTGGAAGATGCATAAGTCGACAAGACCATGCTCGCTTATCCATGATGAGGATCACAAAAGATCCAATATTTATGGATTTACAAAGGATGGATCTTGGAATTTTAATAGAAGGGGGGAAATCGTATCTTTCTCAAATGAATGTTCAACCATCTATACATGTGAAGATTAAATAGGCATAGAAAGAAGATGTAGAGTTACAAAAAAGGTGAGAAATATTCCTAAATTAATCCTTGATTGTGATGGGATAATAAAGTTCAGGAATCAAGTTTGTGTTCCTCCCATCCCAGAATTAAAGGAGTTACTGGATGAGGCTCATAGTTCTTCATTATCTATTCATCCTGGAAGCACGAAGAAGTATAGGGACCTGAAAGAGTACTTATGGTGGAATGGCATGAAAAGAGATATTGCTGAATATGTCCCTCGATGCTTGGTTTGTTAGCAAGTTAAAGCTGAGAGACAGTAGTCTAAGGTGATGTTACAACCATTACCCATACCCGAATAGATATTGGAAAACATCGCTATGGACTTTGTCACAGGACTTCCAAAAACATCCAAAGGCAATAATGCTATCTGGGTCATAGTTGATCATCTTACAAAGTCTGCACACTTCATTGCTATTAGAGAGGATTTCTCTCTGGATCAGCTTTCCATGATATATGTAAAGTAAGTGGTAAGATTTCATTGAGTACCACTTTCTATTATATCAGATCGGGATCCAATATTTACCTCAAAGTTCTGGTGAAGTCTTCAGCATACTCTGGATAGAGAGTTGAGTTTTAGCACTGCTTATCATCCTCAGATAGACGGTCAGTCTGAGAGAACAATTCAAACTCTAGAAGATATGTTGAGAGCTTGCTCTATGGATTTCCAAGGTGGTTGGGACCAACACCTAACTTTGGTGAAATTTTCTTATAATAATAGCTTTCACTCTAGTATTCATATGGCTCCTTATGAAGCTCTCTATGGAAAGAAATGCAGGACTCCAACATGTTGGGATGAAGTTGGGGAAAGTAATCTATTATGACCTGATCTTGTTGATGAGATGGCAGAAAAGGTCTAATCTATTCAACAACACATAAGAGCAGCTCAGAGTCGATAGAAAAGTTATGCCGACAACCGAAGAAAAGACCTAGAGTTTTAAGTGGGTGATAAAGTGTTCTTATGAATATCTCCCAAGAAGAGGGTCATGAGATTTGGAAAGCAGGGGAAGTTGAGCCCTAGATATATCGGTCCTTTTGAAATACTGGATCGTGTTGGAAAGGTATCTTACCGATTGACGCTTCCACTGAATCTCTCTCAAATTCACAATGTGTTCCATGTATCTCTCCCGAGAAAGTACATACTTGATCCTTCACATGTACTCATCTCAGAAGTGGTACTGCTGGAGCAAGATCTTTCTTATGAAGAACAGTCGATAGAGACTCTAGATCTTAGAGAAAAAGTCCTACGGAACAAGACCACCCTCTTGGTGAATTTTTTATGGAGGAACCACCAATTAGAATAAGCTACATGGGAGCTTGAGGATATGATGAGGGATAGGTATCCTCATCCTTTTGTTACAAAGTGACGAAGTTCGAGGGAGAAATTCATTTTAAGGGGGGTAGAATGTAACACCCGAGACTTTTAGGAGAAATATTTTGTTTTTATGTTATATAAATCATCAAACGAATATTTCACTACACACAACATTATCTTGGCTTTCTTTACACGCAACTTCGGCCTTCCTCGATAGCTTGCGTCGTACGCAATATCGAGTTTCACTAAACAACGATATGTTATTAAAATATTATTAAAACTAGCCGTTATGAATAGTAATAACCACTTTTTGAAATTTTGTAAATTTTATTTTTAAAAATCGACTTCATTTTTGGATTCGGAATATCAAAATTGTCTTAGGGTGAAATTTTGGTACTTTTCGGATAACTTTCATATTCTGATGAATAGTGAAAATTATTAAATTTTAATTAAAAACAAATTTTTTAATTGAAACAATTAATAGTGATAAATTGTTAATTTGAGTGGTTTTAAAGTATATTTAGAATATATTTTTACAATTTAATACAATGTTTTTCACTGGATTTAATTTCACATTTAAACCAGACATAAACAAGTGTCAATCTTTTGATAGTTATTATCTCTTAAAAACACGCTATTTGTCTTGACGACGGGAATTAATTTATAAATTAGTTAATGTAACTGATATGTTTTTAATTTGGTAAAATAAACATCATTTTTGAATTCATAATATCAAATATAGCTTAGGCCTAATTTTTTGTATTTTTCGGTAAACTTTCATTTTTTTGATGAATAGTGAAACCACTAAGTTGTTGTTAAAAAACTGAATTATTTCATAAAACATAATTTTACCGCTTCTGTGAGTGGAATTTCGAAAATCCGAGAGACACAATTAATATAAAGGACTAAAATGTGGTTCAATGAGATGAAAATAATTTTTGGTGAATAGTAACTTTTTACTTTTTTACCACGGTTAAAAGTAAATAGGGTAGTTAAGGGTAAAAATGATATTATTATTACCCTAACACATGTCCTAATTATATTGTATAAGTGTAATTTGAACAAAAAGAACCTTAGGAATAAAATATGACCATTTAGGCCCACTTGGATTAGATTAGGACATTTATTATCAATTTATTTAAAGAGGGTTAAAATAGTTAAAATCAAAGTTTAATAACTAAATCATTTAGAATATAGGGTTATACATAAGATAAATTCGACTATAAATATTCATTAGAAAGATAAAAAGATTTAATACATAATTGTATTTTATTTTTAATTTTTAGACTTAAAATAATTTAATTTATTTATGATACAATTATGATGCAGTAATTATCTTATTAATGCAACATTGACATAATTGATGTTATAAATACCCAAATAAATTTAATTTGAGACTTTTTATGAATTAAAATAATTTTATATGTTAATATGACATGTTATTATTTATTTAATTAAGTATTTTAGAACTAATCATTCTGTTATGATTTTCACGAAAATCAATTACCAAATAGTGTCAAAATTGACATAAAATAGTTTTTAAAACAAATACTATATTATTAATTGTTATTTTTTTCCTAAAAATCTAAGGTTCGGCCAAATGACTTAGATAATGTTATATATATTAATAATAAACAACTTGGATTTTTTTCGGCTTGATATAGTAAGTTTATTAACCTTATAGTGTAAGAAAACAAGAAGACATGGTAAAAGTTAAATTATCTAACTTGAAGTTAAATCTAAATTATAAGCTTAAAATTGATACCTAAACTTGTCTAAATTCTATTGGATGAGAGGATTTAGACTCATCCCCACCTTATCTTCAAAATATATTAATTTGGAGCTTTTAAAAACCGAATTTGACTTCATAATAAAATAATAGTTTTAGTTCTTCCAAAGGTGCCCCTCTCCTCCCTTATAAAAGGGCACCTCCTCCCTCTCTTCCTCACACCACTTTGAGCCTTCATTCTCGGACAGCCCCTGCCAATATCTCCTCTCCACTTCCCTAGAAACATCCTAGAGGTTCTGGTCTTCTTCATAGACAAATTTTAGTGCCCTAAGAGGAGGTCTCAAAGAGGCGCTTCAAAGAAGAGGTAATGCCTGTTACCGATTCTTTCATATTTATTTATTCTTCCACTTCTTCTTCTTTATTTGTTTCATTATGAAGTAATAACATCAGTATCACTCATATACTGATATGTTATTATAAGTTTGAAACAACCCTATTTCACCATCTATCCATCCTATGGGAAACGAAATCACCACGCGTGTGTACATACGGAAAACCGTCTCCACGCCGTGGTGTAATCTATTTTCCACCACCACCTCACTAGGATGGGTATAATGGTATAAATAATGACTATATATGATTATTGTAAAGTGATATTGATTCTGAAATAGTATATATACGCTCCAATACAATTCCATGATCATGGGAACGATATCATCTCTCATGCGTACGTACGGAATACTGTCTCCACGATGTGATGTGACTCGTTCTACATGACCTTCATCAGATAATGATTATATAAATGAATTGAATGAATGAATATGATATATATTACACTAATACCATTCTGGAAATGAGGTATCTATAACCTGAAAAAGAGAAATAAGAATTTATTCGACAAAACATGCATAAGAACTAAAAAGTAATAAACACCCGAATAACAAGTAGTAATGAAATATTACTAAAAAGAAGGTAAGAATATGACCATATATGATATCATAAAAATAATTATGATTCTGGAATAAGTCAATAAAATTATTTAAATCATTATACAGGAGGTTCGTACACTTACGAAGCAAATCAGACCTAAGGTAAGGGAAAATATCACAATCTCATTTTATTCGAGATTGTTTATAATTTGGTATTTACCAGGGTGTATTTTATCATACACATCCATGTTTCCCAAATATGTAATATTGTTTCCATTCACCTACAATTGTTTAAATCCAATTTTACCATTCGGTGAGTTTTTATTAAAAGATATAAAAGGAATCTTTTGTCGTTTTTCGTATGAGGTACTTTTTGACTTTTCCGACAAAAGTACGGGAAGAATGTTTTTTTAACTTATAAGGAATAAATGGATTTTTAAAACATTATTTCCAAGAATCTTACTTTACAAGTTTTCAAGTTTATTTTTAATCAAATTCTTTTAGTTTAAAATTGTATGAAATGTTAAGAAAGGAAAAGGTTTTTGAAGTAGAAAGGATATTTTTGTCAAGAATAGAGTTCAAGTGTTTTATCCAAATTATTTTCCGTCTAAGAATAATATAGGGTTCTGTTTCTATCCCTATTATTACATTGATTTGATTATGTTGTGATGGAATTATTTTTATGAATTCCTTTATCTTATATGAATTATTTTATGATGTCATGTTGTTTAAGAATCCCATTTTTATTACATAGGTTATGCAATGATGTATGATTTATGATTTTGTGGAACACATATGAATGGTATCATTATGAGATGGGTGGGACCTATATCTCCCTCCAATGCATTGGATAAAGATTTTATATCTCATGAGATATACATGGCTGGAACGGCAGGTTAAACCGGTTCAGTGAAACAGGACTGAAACGAGGAGTGAACTCGGTTCAGAAATAGACTTTGTCCACTAAGATAGTCTTTGCAATGAGTCTTGACTAATAAGAAATGATTATCTATGATTATGTGTGTATGCCACAAAGTTTCATGTTTTAAGTTATGATTATTGGGATTTCATTTCACTACTATGATTTATCCCATGTTATGAAATTATTCTCTCTTTTGCAGGTTAAGATTTCCAAAATGTTATGTTCTTATGAATATGATGTGATTGATATTTCTTTTGTTTACCCTTACTGAGCATTTGAGCTCACCCTTTTGTATTTTTTCTTTCCGCAGGTCAGGAAGTAGGTTATTAAGTAAGATATGCCAAAAGGGACTATAGATATGATAAAATAAATGGGAGACAGTGTAGACGCTCTATGAACCAGTTGTTTATGTTTCTCAGTTTCTAAAGACACTATACCTATACGGTCCTTTCATGGTTTTTTTATATGTTGTAATAAGTATGCTTTAATTTTGAAGTAATAACAATGTATGTAAAGTATGGGTCGTTATAGTGACCAGACACTATGACCATACACGGTGACCAGACACCTTGACCAGACACCGTGACCATACACCATGAACAGATATTGTGACTAGACACTATGAAAAGACACTATGACCAGACACCGTGACCAGACATCGTGACCCAAACATCGTGACCCAGACATCGTGACCAGACACCATAACCAGTTTCAGATCTCATGAAGTCTGCAGCACCATTTCCTTGTTAAGGCACCGTTTGATATTTGGAAAAGGACCATACACCGTGATCCTAACACTGTATTTAGGCTACCGGTTCCTGATCTCAATAAAATTATGCCATCATGATTGTCTCACAAATAAAATTCAAAGAAGAAGACACCATTACGTGGTGACATAGTTTCCAAGTGACCTTGTTTCTAGATAGACTGTGACAAGGTTTTTTAATCTATTTTTTCACTTTCAACTAAATTTCTAAGAGTTGTATATGAGTCTTTTTTATGCACTATCATAATTTATATTTCTTGGTAGACATGTCACCTGACCATATGAGGTACGAGGTGTAATATACATACAACATATTGGCTTAAACTCATTATCTCTAAGAATAAAAAGAAAAGTGTGGCCCGGAATCAAGAGACGATGACGAGTAGTAGTGTGTAGCAGAAGCACGAGCATTCTTGAAAAGTGGAATGATACATGCACCAAGATAAATCTTATGAACACATGAATAATTCTAGAATCAAAAATCTATAATACCATAGATTAGAGCCCAAACATCTTCGAAATACCAACTCCACAAATAACAAAATCTAGATCTAATTGGAAACCAGAGCACGAGACTTGTGATATGTTGTTTCTCGTAAGAGGACTCGATACTTGCCTTTGATTCATCCTAGAAGTCTAGAGATGCATAGAATAACACTCATAGCACTTCTAACCTTATCTCATCATCTTTTCTTTTTTGTGTTTTGTTTTTATATTTCAAGAAGTGTGTTTGTTTGTGTATTAAAAACACACAATTTCTCCTACACTAAACAAAATATTACAATATATCCTTCCCCTAATATCTTTTTACACTTGTTTACTCTCACAGAAAAGTCTGGAAGAGGTACTTCTATTACCAGATAGTTTTTACCCATGAAGAACTATGGAAGAGGTCATATAACCTGGATAGTCTTGTGCATTGTTGTTAACCACGATCTAGGGTGTGGATCGAGTTTATTAATATAAACTGCTTGGTGACAGGTGATCACCAAGTGGAGTGGATTAGGTCTTTCCTTGAGACTAAACCACTTGTTTCTCCTATTGTTTTGTTCAACTTAGTCTTTCTATATTTTACTATATAATTTAGAAATCACTAAATTTACTTTGATAGTTAATCTTGGATAAAAGTTATAATTGTTTTACTTATTATAATAGCTTCAAAAGTTATATCAATAACTCATATTGATATTATTGATAATTAATCAATCATCTAATAAGTTATTTGAATAGTCAAACTTTTATAACCATATTAACTTGATTAACTGGGTTGTATTCAATTTTATTGGGCAACCTATTTAAGAAAACATATTAATATAAATTTTTATAGATACTCAATTCACCCCCTTCTTGAGTACTCTACTCCAACCAACAAAAAGTTCAACCCAATCGAAATTATTGGAGTCTTAGACTGGATGATTCATTATGGGCTTACCGTACAAATTTTAAACCCCCAATTGGAATATCACCTAATAGGATTTTTTTTGAAAGAGTTGTCACCTCCCTATTAAGATTGAGCATCGGACTTACTGGGCCATCAAACAATGCAATTCTAATATTTATGGTGCATGTACTCAAAGGATGTTTTAGATTCAGGATCTAGAGAAAATAATATGAGATGAAAATGAGAACTCTGGGATTTATAAGGAGTGAACCAAGGCTACCCATGACCGTCCCATCCTTCATCGTTAGTTCCACACAGGGAAGAAGGTTATCCTTTACAATGAATGGCTGAAGTTGCATCAAGGTAAGCTTCGTTCCCACTGGTTTGGCCCATACACTGTTACTAATGTATCTATATTTGGTGTTTTTTATGTTCAAAATGAGGAAACCATGAAAATATTCACTCTCAATGGGCAGTGGCTGAAGAAATTCTATGAATCCATTCTGAAGTTCCCAATGGAGGAACTCCATATTTAAGAAGAAACTTACCAATGAAACCCACTAGGTTTTATCCATTGTTCCCACATTCTATTTTTTGTACAGTGAGGACACATCATGTCCTAAGTGTGGGGGTATTGGTACATTCCTAGGTTAGTTAGTAATTTTCATCATTTTTTTCTTTTCTCACTTGTTGAATAGTATTATCAGTTTTTCTCTTGTTTTATCCATATCTTTTATGCCGAAATGTTAATTTTATCACAGAAAAAGATGTCGGCTTTAAAATAATTCCAAATCATTTATCATTCTTGAGTCTATTGTGTGGAAAATTCCACTGTTTTTGGAAAAATGTTTGTCAAATGAATGTTCATGTGGAATATTTTTCTATAATTTATATTTTCAAATCATTCTTAGTTGTTTAATATATTTTTGAAACCCATTCCTTATTAGCAATAATGAATATTTTAATCTATTACCCGAGATACATTTTAAGCCCTTTATTGCATATTCTTTCTTTTAATCACTTTCTTGATAGTCATGGTCATGTAGATAAACTATAGCTTTTCTTGATTATGTTTGAAGCCAAAAGATTCAAGTGTGCAACATTCATAATATAGGCCATCTTTCATTGAAAATCCCTTTGTACAATTAACCTCTATTTTGGCCACCATGACATTTTACCCTTCTTAAGCCTTAGAGACCATGAAATGTCTGTTAGGTAGCCACATTACAAGCTTATTTATCCCTACCTACCCATCTCTTGTGTACATTCTTGTTTTACTTTCAAAAAGTGTGAGGGAGAGGGTGTTTCCATGGTAATTATTAGGAATGAATCATTGTTATGGGTTGATAGAAAGGGTGCCTACATTTTCCTTGGGAAGTGGATTCACAATACATATTGTATCATTGTATTAAAAAATTTCCCTCGTTATCACCAATGAAATTTCTAAAAAAAGAAAATAGTTTTGTACATTGAAAGAAAAAATAGAAAAAAAGAAAAGGATAAAAGAGTACATTTATTCATTATTATTTACTGATTGGTTGTGACCCACACATATGGAGAATGGAGAGAGTGAGTTGGAAGTAATACACTTTGTGACGTGATGAGTGTGTACATTAATGTGAAAAAATTCTTAATTTTTACTTGTTTTTTACATAAGTTATTAAACGCTCTTATTCTACCTCATATTTTTTATACATTAAATCCTACTAATCATGGAACCTCAGAATAACCTGTCGGATGTCTACTTGAGTAGCATACTAGTTTCTGTTAGAAGAGAGATTAGAATCTTGGAAATCATATAGTAAAATCACATGAACTCTGGGAAAGGAGAATAAATCCACTTTCATATGTTCCTTGAGTGGAGAGGGAAAATTTCTAAGTTAGGTAGGCTACGACATGTTGCATTGGTGAACAAATGAAGTTGAAAAAATTCAAATGTGAGAGAAGAAAAATGATAAGAAAATTGATTTCAAAAACCTGACATGATGAATTTCATTTTATAATAATCTTGGAACTTTTCTCACCATTTATTTAGGAATTAGACTTGGTTATGATATAATAATTTTCCCAATATTGCAGATGTTTAGGTGTGGGGGTGTGATTGCACTGTGATTCATTGTCTGATTTTCACCCTTATACCATTGTATTAAACTGAATTTGTATTGTAAATTTCATATATAAAAACAAATTTTACTTCATGTTTGATTAATTTTGGGTGTTTTTATCACTGTTAAAATAATCAATTATACTTTTTTTGATATTTTCATTGAATTTGGAGGGGATTTAGAGGTCCCAGAAATGATCTAAAAGAAAAATGAGCCTAACTGCATGGCATCCCATGCACATCTGTCCACTATTTTGAGAATTAAGATAATTAAGTGTATCCCAATGGGATGAAACATTGTGTTTCAGTCCAAAAGCTCATCCTATACAACTCTTATCAATTAACTGAATCCCAATTCTACCATATGGTGTCCCGTCAGAACCATTCAATCTAGGGGAAAGAATCTACCCGAATTAAAAAGTTTAGTTTGGTATTTTGACCATATCTCCCTATAAAATTATCTAATGGCATCCAAATTTTAAATGGAGATATTAAATTGGCCTTCAAACAACACTTATCTTTTATACAAGTCTTAATATCAATTTCTACAATTCCAAAATCAATACATAACTAGTATCTCAAAAACGGGGTGCTCAAAACCATGTTCCATTTTGGCTATAAAAAGGAACTATGGGAAACACATTTTGAAGTTATACCAAGAGAGTTAAGTGATACCAAATTGAATATATAGAGGATTCCTTTCATCCCATTTTAGGTTCTTGGGATCTTTATCCACTTAGGTAGATATGAAATGAAAAAGGAGACGCACCTGAGCTTTCTCCTCCTCTCGATGTCAGGCTAAATGGTGGGTGTTCATTGTGAGAAAGATACACACATGTCAAGAAAGTTACAACACATAAATTAGCTAATATTTTGGAGTAATTTGGGTGTTTAAACATGTAATTCCATGTACCTTACATGATTTTATATTTTAATGCATTTTTTGATACATGTGAATGTTATGCTCTTAATTTCTAACTGATCGGTGTGAGGTTTTGAGTGAATGACTTTTGTTGCTCTCATTGGAAAACACAAGAATCCTTATTATAACCGTCTTCTTGATATTTAAATAATATTTTTAATATCTTATTCCTTTTATAAGCACTAGAACTTGACAAGACAATTTTTACATCGAGATTTGGTTCTTTATGTTTTGAAATAAAAACTTAGGAATTAATCGGGATTCAAATTAATTTCAACCAAAGAATTACTATGAACCTAAATGAATCTCTATGAACAATGAACTTGAAATGTGTGTAGTGAAATCAAAATTAACCCTTTTTCTCATATTTTTTCAAAATCCACTTGTTGTTTCAACTTTTAAACTCTTTAAGTTAAGTTATTGTTTTAAAATTGTTTTCAAAATCACACCCCAACTTTTAGTAAAATTTATTAAAAATAAACACTATAAGCTGCCAACGCTCCTTGAGAGATGACCTATGGTCTTCCCAAAACTCTAAATTAATATTATAAACATTTTAAATTTTTTATTTCAAGAAAATGTGGTCAAACACTACATTTGGTGCATATATAATGATCAAGAACTTAGAAATTTTGTTCACGATAGAGAGTTTTAGTCTATCTATATGTTCTTCTATACTCTTGCTTGTGGGGGACACATTATTCCCCAATGGACTTCTCACAAGGTCATTGATTCTAGTATCTTATGGGACACAATATTTATGTATGCCTATGTTTTCTATAAATATTTTTATCACTATCAAAGAATAGGGAATGTCTCTATGAGAAATTAAATTCCACAACAACGCTTTGTCTTTCATGGAATTTTCAATGCTTGGGGTATTGAATTTAAGGGAAAATTCCTTAATTCATTTGGGAACATGTACATTCTCTTGGAAGTTTATTATGTGTCAAAATGGGTTGAGGTATGATTGGTGAGTATAGATGATTCCAAGATAATTGTGGAATTTTTGAGAGACCAAATTTTTGGTAGGTTTGGATTACATATGTTCATTATCAATTGTTGAGGTTCTCATTTCTACAGATAAATAATGAAATTACTTTTGAATCCACATGGGGTCGGGCATCAAGTTACTACTACTTATCACCCAAAAACCAATGGTAAATATGAGGTATCAACTGGATAGGTAAAACAAATTATTGAAAAAAAATTAGCCCAATAGATAAGTTTTGAGTCTTAGACTCAGTGATTCATCATAGTCATATTGTACTACCTTTAAAAATAACATTGGAATTTCACCTTATCAGCTTGTTTTTAGAATGAGTTTTCACCTCCTTATTGAGATATATCACAAATACTACTAGAACATTAAACAATGAAATTATAATCTTTCTGGTGTAGGGGATCAAAAGAAGTTATAGATTTAAGAGTTGCAATTAATTTATATGGATTCATATGATAACTCCCAAATTTATAAGGAGAGAACCAAGGATTATCAGCACTATCTCATCCTTCATCATAAATTACACATTGGGAAAATGGTCCCCATTTTCAATGCATGGATGAAGTTTCATGTAGTTAAGCTTCATTCCCACTGTTTTTTCCCACACACTGCTACTAATGTTTTTCTATTTTTTGTTGTTTAGGTTTAGAATGATGAAACAAAAAATACCTTCACTTTCAATGGGTATAGTCTAAAGCACTTCTAGAAATCCTTAATAGAGTACCAGATTAAGTAAATCCATGTTCATGAAGCTACCTTTGAATGAAACCCACATGTTTTTATCCTTCCTTCCCAAATTCTATTTAATTACAGTGAGGAAATAGCATATTCTAGGTGTGGAGGGATGGGTACATTTCTGGGTTATTTATGAATTTTAATAATATTTATTCTTTATTCACTTTTTAGCATTCTATATAGTATTTTTACTTTTCCTCCCCCTCCCCTCATTTTAAAACTCAATTTTGTGATATAATATTCATTTTTGATTCCCACTTAATCATGGAAAATAACTCCCACGTAATCATGGAAGTCGTCGAAAATTCATGAGGAATTTCCCTATCTTATGTTATTTTAACATTAAAACAATCGTTTCAATGATCAAATGTGTGTTTTATCTTGAATTTAAAATTGAGGTGGGAATTTAACTTGAACATTGTAATTTTTTCAATAATATAAATGGTTGAAAAAAATTGAAACCTTTTGAGAAGAATGGTAACCTTTGTGTGATTAGTTTATTGGAAAATTGTTTCACTTTATATTTCCACACATCATTGAACCAAAGAATGAAGTATTTATATTTATAACTTAATAAAAGTTAAAAATAATTGAGGTTAATATTTATCAGCTTTCCAAAATTATTTTTCCATAAATCCACTCCTTATCTTATCTTTTTCATTACAGTACCAGATTGAACTATGTTTTTGTACCTGTTATTTGATTGTTGTAAACCCTAAGAAACTAAAAAATATACAAACTAATAAAAAAACACAAAAACATGTTTTTTATTGGGAATTTCAACAACCAATCTTCCTTGACCTTTTGTTTTATTATAACTATTAAAATTAGTATCGTGAGGAGATCAAACAACAGTTGAGTAATGAGTGTGAGATTTGTTCCAAGTTCAACTTTTGGAAATAATAACAATAATAATAAATGATCGGAGTGATGAAATATATAACATATGGGCATATTTATTTTAATATATTATTTTTTTAATTCTAGTAATTCTTAATTTAGTGGGTCTATAAATTTAATTTCAAAAGATATAATTAGGTTCGGTGTAAATAATCATTTATGTAGAAAATTTTTAAAATAACTTATATTTTCTGGATAGAAATTGGAATGAATATCGTGAAATGGTTTTCAATCAATAATATATAGAGTTAGTTATATTTTTTAATTTTTAATTATTTTATCAAATTTGTACCATTCATCTCCTTGAATTTCATTCTAATAAAATTTATGAGTCGTCATTTTCAATGGTCATTGAGAATAACTCCTTAGTTTGATTTTTTACATTGATCACATTGATATAAAAAATAAATTTTAATTTAATAATAAATATTTTGGAATTTGGTAATATATCTGTGCATAATTTTTTGAAATGTGACTTTTCTCATGGGTGAAAATGTTTAGGTGTGGGGGTGTGATTGCACCGCAATTCACTATTCATTTTCACCAATATACTACTATGTTAATCTGATTCTATGTTATAAATTAAAATTATTATAAAAAAATTAACATCATGTAGTATTAAATAATTTAATTTTTATCGTATTTAAAAAGGTATATTTCAATTTTTTGATGTTTTCATTATATATGGTGGAGATTTGGAGGGCCCATATGAAGTTGAAGATTAATGGGAAAAACTATTTCGGATATCAATCATGTCTGTGGACTCAACCACACACATAAACTAATAATTGCATAAAATTATTCTGATATTTTGATTTTTGATCCAAAATTTTGTGGTATACAACTTTTATGAAGATATCCAATCCCAATTCTTCCATTAAGTGACCCAAATGAACTGATCTTTCTAGGGAACCCAATATGCTTGAAGTCAAAATATGTGTTTTGTATTTCGTCCAAATATCTATATTTAAAGGCCCAAATTATTCCAAATTTTCAGTGGAGTCATTAAATAGATGTGGTGACAACATTTTAGTTTTACTAAATTTATTATAATATTTTCTAAATACCAAAAACCATGGTCTATGTGGTTTTAATAAATCTGTGTGACCAAAACCACATCCTGCTTTGCCTATATAGTGGAACCCTACGAACCCCATTTGTAAGTTAGACCAAGGAGTGAATTGATACCATTTTATAATTCCATAGTATTCATATACCCATCCTAAATTTTCTAGAGGTACCAATCCACATAGGGTGGATCAAGGATGAAGAAGGAGATCCACCCGAGCTTCCTCCTCTACTTGATGTCAGGCTAAACGGTGGGTGTTCATTATGAAGGAGCTATACACATGCCAAGGGAGTTACAAAGAATATACTAGCTAATTTTTTTGATTAATTTTCAGGTTACAAAATTTAATTCTATGTATCTTAAATTATTTCATATTTTACTATTTTTTATGCATGTGATGGATATGCTCTTAATTTCTAATCGACCAGTATAAGGTTTTGAGTGCGTGACTTGTCTTTCTCTGATAAGAAAACACAAGATTCCATTTATTACCCAATTTCAGGAGATTTAAATCTAATTTTTAATATATTAATCCATTAATAATTTCTATAACTTGGAAAATGATTGTTATTTCAAGGATTGGTTCTTCAAGAAGTGATATAAAAGATTAGGAATTAATCATGATTCCAATTAATTTCCACCAAATAATTAATCCAAACATGAATAAATATCATAGAAAATTGAACTTGAAATGTCTATAGTAAAATCAAAATGACCCCTTTGTCTCATATTTTTAATAATAATCTTTCTTTTTCAACAATTAAACTCTTCAATTTAAGTAATTTTCTTAAAACTATTTTCAAAACCACCCCCTCTTTTTGTAATTTTATTAAAAATGAGCCCTCTAAAACAATCAACACTCCTTAAGATATGACCTAGTGATTCCCTATTTTATAAACCAACATTAAAAAACAATAAATTTAACTTTTCATAAAAATGCATTCAAGAGTCTTCCAACTAGTAATCTCAACTACCAATTCTGGGGAGATCTTATCTATCATGGCAGTTTTATCCTATTGTTCAGTATTTTTCTAAGAAGTAGAATCATTACAGCATGCATTTTTCTACTGTAGATTTTTTTTTCCTGAACCAATTCATATAGTTGTGTATAAAGATCATCATTTTTGGATTTTAGATTCTGAATTTCATATGAGTTCAGATTCTTTCTCTTTTCATCATATTTGATTTTTTTATCTTTAGAGACATCTTTTGAAGTTATTTGGATTGGGAATCATTCTTCTCCATCGGATCATTATCCACATCAATAAGACATTTATTTATACCTTTTATATTGTTAAAGTCAATTTCTAGTACTAGTATTTGAATATCTTTAGTGTAACACCCGGAGCTTCCACGATACGCTTCTCATTCAATAATGCAATAGCTTGCATTGTACGCAACTTCGAGTTCTAAAACACCGCGACTAATCAAAGTAGCCGTTATGAATAGTAATAAACAATTTTTAAAATTATAGAAATTTTATATTTCAAAATGGACTTCATTTTTGTATTCGTAATATCGAAATTAGCCTATGTTGAATTTTTGGTATTTTTCTGAGACCTTCTATTTTTTATGAATAGTGAAAAATACTTAAAAACAACTTTTTTAATCAAATTAATTTATAGTGATAAATTATACTATTTAGTGGTTTTAAATTATAATTAGAATATATTTTTACCATTTTTTCCAATGGTGGTCATTAGAATTAATTTAATATTGAAATTGGACATAAACAATTGCCAATCTTTTGATATAAATTGTTTCTAAAAAAACACGCTATTTGTTGTAACAGCGGGAATTAATTATAAAATTAATTAATGCAACTTATATGTTTGGAATTTTTTAAAATAGACATCATTTTTGAATTCGGAATATCAATTATAGCTTAGGGTGAAATTTTGGCATTGTTCTGAAAAACTTCAATTTTTGATGAATAGTGAAACCACTAAGTGGTAGTTAAATAACTGATTTTTTGTTTAAATGAAATATTACCACTTCTGTGGTTTGATTTTAAAAAATCCGACATACATTATTTTCATTAAGAAGTAAAATTTGGTTCAATGAGATTAAAATAATTTTTTTGGTGAATAGTAACTTTTAAGTTCTTAATCGCGATTAGAGGTAATTAGTGTAGTTTAAGGTAAAAACAATGTTTTAATAATATGATATGAGCTTTACACTTGTCTACTCCTATTGGATAAGTCATGGCCGACCAAGAAAACCCATGGGTCAACTTGGGGACCCCATGGAGCCACTTTATTTGGAAAATTACATTAATATATATTTATTTAATGTTAAAATTAAATTGACACAAACATGAGTTGTTTAACTAAAACAGTTGTTAAGTGGGGTTACAAAAGTACAAATTTTGACTATAAATATTAATTAGAAAGCTAAAAAGATTTACTACATCATATTATTTTTTTTATAATTTTTAGACATTAAATAAATTAAATAATTAATGACATCATTATGATGCAGCGATGACCTCATTATTTAACGATTTTAATAAAATGAAAAGATAATGAAAAATCCAAGGCATAAACTTGTCCAAAGACTATTGGATGGGTATATTGCGAACCATTATAACATTATCCACGAATTATATAAGTTTGGGACCTCTAAAATCCGAAACTCATTTTATAATAAAGTGACTTTTCTTTACTTTCCAAGAGTTCCCCTCCTCTCCACTTATAAAAGGCCCCCACCACTCCCACCTTATTCACACATTCAAGCCATTTGGCTCGTCCAACCTCTGCCCAAATACTATCCCAACTTCCCCCTCTTACTCCTAGAAGCCTCACTTTGGTCAGAACTCTTCCCAAGTAAGCCTTTGGCTCAAATCAAAAAGAGTTACCTGATTTTGAGGTAATGTCTTCTCTAATGTGGTTTTGTTTTATTTTTCTTCTCCAACCCCCTAAACTCTTTTTATTCATTTAATTTGTAACAACACCAGTATCCTAAATATACTAGGATGTTTTTATAAGAAGTATTCTAGCTACACTTACACACACCTACATCTAATGGTTAAAGAACATACGGTTTCTGTGGATGGCGAATTTCTGCATCACGAAACGATGATTGTTCAACACTCATATAACACCTTGAAAGGTGGCCATTAAGATGTCACTATTTTTATATGATATATAATATGTTTATGTTTTACTTATGCTTCTGTATTTCTCATTTATGGCATACTTTATGATTTCCATTATGGGAAAAAAGCGATAATTTCATTTTAGGAAGTGCGGACTACCGCCCCGTCAAAGTGATTTGAATCGTTAATGCCATATGTGGGATGTATAAAGGATGAAGTAAATGGTATTATACACTATATTATACTGGAATTATATTATAAATTTATATCATTATGATTTCATTCCATTAAATACGAAATAGAAATGAAAGTAGCGTTCATGCGTACGTACGGCTTACCGTCTCCATGAACGGTGCATTTCATTTCTTACCTCTAAATGTTACGTAATATTATAAATAAATGTATATACTGTATATATATGATATATATGACATCTAAATCATGAATATAATTCTGGATATAATGGATATTCTACCACATAAACAACTTGTAATTATAATAAGTTTATTGTTGACTCAAGTACCAAAGATCGACAAAACGACCGTTATTAACTTAAATAATTACATAATGTTCATATCATTGTAATAAGTGATATAATAAGGATAATGAAATTGAAAATGGTTCTTAATAATGTATATATTAACTCTAGTTTATTATTCAGGAGGTTAAATAACAGTTGAGTCAAGTCAGACACGAGGTAAGGGAATTTCTTAACCCAACTTCCATTCTTTGGGTTAATCTCCTACTTTCAAATTATGTCATGATATTATTATGTCTTATTTTGTATTTTTACTTTATTTATGTGTTCCTATAGTGAATACACATAATATATCTATTTTATTTTAAAAATGATCTTTTTAAGCACTTCGTCTCAATCCCCTTTCATTGAGGCATATTTGGTTTTATACACAGCTTTCTTTTATACGGTGTATAAACCCCTTTAACTTTTACGTTTATTCTAAAGGAATATTTTTATACGAAGCGTTTTGCTAAACGAAAAAAGGGAATGTTTTTCTTTCCGTACTTATGCAGCGACAACGACTTCTTCACCGCCGTGACCATTATTTGATTTTCGGCTTCCTCTACAAGCCATTATTTTTTTTTAGGAAAAATAAATACAAAGTTTTAACTTTTTTTTATTTTGGTATTGAAAATGGTTTTCAAAGAATTTTTATTATATCAATGTGTTGTATTGATATCTTGTGATTGAAATGTGGAAATGTTATGTTTCCTTTATGCATGTTTTATGTGATACGATTATGTTATGGTTTATGATATGTTTTGACCTATTCATATGAGGAATGTATTGGACTTAATAAGTGACGGGTGGAGCCCGCTATAGCTCCTCGATGCATCGGTAGGTCTCATGAGACAACTAGACATGTAATTGGCCAAGGCCCTTTCCCAATTTGATTTATGGTTTTGGCCGAGGCCTTAATCATTTTAGACGTCTTGGCCGAGGCCTTGACAAAATGTTTCAGAATGTCCGGCATTATACATTCCCTCATTATGAAAGTGGTTATTGATATTGCATGTGATTATTCGACTAGTAGAATATCCATGTGAGTAAGTAAATGGCATTATTTAATTTTATTTTTTCCATATTATTCTGAAGTTCAAGTTTAAAAAGGATTTTTTTTTAGTTATACATTGCCTTAAATGTTAATGTTTATTTATGAAAGCTTCTGCAATATTGTTATCCTTACTGTGCATCTGAGCTCACCCCTTTCAATGTTTTAATATTTTCCAGGATGTGAAGAAGTATTTTATGAATGACCTACAGGGATAGTCAGAAGAGGATATGAGTGTGGACTATGAAGACTTTGTTATTAGTTTTTCACTTTATGATGTAATGTAAGACTTATGAATGTATCTAGTGTTTCCAAGGCTACTAAACTAATCGGTCTTTCGAGACTTGATCTTTTGTGATCATGCCAATGTTACGAAGTAATGCACCGACTCTGGGTTGATGGGGTCGGGGCATTACAGTTGGTATCAGAGGAAGTTTAGTACAAACCTTGGAAACTAGATTTAGATAGACTCTGATTAGAGCACGTAGACCTAAGATGAACTTTGAGGATTAGTATAGAAGAACTTCCTAGAATTTTGTTATTGTAGAGATTTTTTGAGTTTTCCGAGCAATACATCCATGTCTGGATACGAGCAAGTATAGGCGGCTCTGGCACAGATGTACCTAGGGGTAAAACCCGAAAACACCGCTTTGAGCTAGACTCGAACGGGAACTGGTGCATTACAACGGGCCTTGCTGCACTCTTGGTTATGACACTCCCGGGGGATATGCTTAGGATAATTCTCATTTTATTTAAAAACCACTATGAAGGGTTATAAGTATATACTTCCTCAAAGAAAACATTTCTTTTTATGATTATGGATTATATCTATAAATAGTTCAATTAATGTAAAGTGTTTTATAAGTATGGGATTATGTATTTTGATTCATAAACTGATCTAGTTTATGCAATTGTTTAGAAATGGCGCCTAGTGGAAGAAATGGAAACCGTATCAATGAACGCACTCCATGTAGGGATTTCCCTCCTGATCAAGATAATTATAGTGGGGATAGTGATGCAACTGGTTCCGATCAGCTAATCACCATACTGGGACAACTTACTCAGGTTATGAATAATAACCTTACCCGTATGGAGCACCCTGATCCACAGCGTGGAGGATCAATGTTAGATCGATTCATGAGGAAACAACCACCAACCTTCAATGGGAGTTCAAATCCTATAGTAGCTGAGCAGTGGATAAATTCCTTAGAGAAAATATTTCATGCCTTGGGGAGTAGTGAAAGGGAGAAGGTTGTCATGGCAGTTTACCGCCTCACTGGAGATGCCGATCAGTGGTGGTCGCTGATTCAAAACACAAAGGAAGAGGATGACGTATCGAATATGGAATGGATGGAGTTCAAAGAGCTTTTCCTAGAAAAATACTTTCCTCGTGACCATCGAGCAGATATGGAAAGGCAATTTCTGAGTCTGAGGCAGAAGGAGGATGAGAATGTCGCAAAGTATGAGGCTAACATTACAAGGTTAGCGAGGCATGCTTCCGATTATATACGTAACCCAAGGAGTAAGATTGATCGTTTCGTTGATGGTTTAAAACCATTTCTCCGTCGAGCTTTAGTATCACAATCCTTCTCATCATACGAAGATATTGTCTCATGTGCTATTAAGATAGAAAAGGAATTTTCTAAGTCTTATGACATCAAAGTAAAGCAAGAGAAGAAGAGAATGGTGGAACAAGAAATGGATAAATAGAAAAAGGGAAAGAAGGATTTTCCATTATGCGATTGTTGTGGGAAGAATCACCCCGGTGCTTGCCTAAAAGGAATGGGAGTTTGTTATAAATGTGGAGAAAAAGGTCACCAGGCGCGTGATTGCAAGGGAAAGAAAGAGGCTATCAATGTTGAATGCTACAATTGTAGAGAAATGGGTCATTATGCAAATGAATGTCCTAAGCGTCAAGGAAACTTACCTCAGAAAAGGCCAAGGGATCAAGGCCAATCTTATGCTGTGACTACAGTTGAAGCGGAATAATTATTGTATTTGTGTTTTTGGACTCAAGAACTAGATTATGGTTATAAGAATAATGTGATATATAATGATTGTACTGCAGTACATGTTGTTTTCATTAAGGATTTGATATGATGAAGGTAATCATATTTTTAGTATGTGACAATAAGAGAAACTTTACTTTGTTTGGGGAATCTGATAAATTGATTTTGGAATTAAGAGACCTTTTAGAGAAAGTCTGGACAGAGGTATTTTGGATAACTATATTGGTTGGAGTGGATTAAGTTGATCTTTGGATAGTATTGTTTAAGGTTAAAAAATTTATGAAGATTATGATGATACTATAGTTTTAGGAAAAGGAAAACCTGCAGGGTGGGGCATAACCCGTCGCGTCGGACAAAGCTGCAGGAATCAAACCCACAATCATAGTGCGACAGGCCTTTATTTACTACCACTAGCCTACAGGAAGTCCCTGGTTATTACAAAATAATTTTACTAATCTAAATGGTATGTGTTAACATTTGGAACCTTATACAATTAGGATAAGTATAATATTTTTGAGTTCTATTATCTTTTTGAGTGAAAGAAGAGTTGAAGGTTAAAACTCTAATTGTCAAGCATAAATATATATATACCTATCTCTTATTCAATGAATAAATTAATTCTTAAACTTTAGTAAAGGTATGTTAAAAAAAAATGTGTTATCCTAATACCTTATGTCTTTTTGAACTGATGATATTTTAAATCAACATAGATTGAAGGCTTTGAGGCCCTCAATTTGACAGTTGATTGTGATTGATGACCTCAATCACTCCCTACAAATATTTACGTTTTTCCTCCAATTATATCTCTCTAATTGTCACCAATGTTCTCCTAATCGAGATCATAATTGGGTGGTGACGTTTTCATTTCCCTTTCCCTCTTATTAAGGCTAAATTTTGTTAATCTTATTTCTGATGTGGGTTTTCCTCAAAGGTATTTTCTCTTTTCAACCTTTTACTTTCAAAGAAAAATTTCAAATTTCGAGGATGTAATTTATTGAAGGAGGGGAGAATGTAACACGCCAATCTTCCACGATACGCTTCTCATTCAATAATGCAATAGCTTGCATTGTACGCAACTTCGAGTTTTAAAACACCGCAACTAATCAAAGTAGTCGTTATGAATAGTAATAACCACTTTTTAAAATTATAGAAATTTTATATTTCAAAATGGACTTCATTTTTGTATTTGTAATATCGAAATTAGCCTATGTTGAATTTTTGGTATTTTTCTGAGAACTTCTATTTTTTATGAATAGTGAAAAATACTTAAAAAAAACTCTTTTAATCAAAATAATTTATAGTGATAAATTATAATATTTAGTGGTTTTAAAGTATAATTAGAATATATTTTTACCATTTTGTCCAATGGTGGTCATTAGAATTAATTTAACATTGAAATTGGACATAAACAATTGCCAATCTTTTGATATAAATTGTTTCTAAAAAACACGCTATTTGTTGTAACAGTGGGAATTAATTATAAAATTAATTAATGCAACTTATATGTTTGGAATTTTTTAAAATAGACATCATTTTTGAATTCGTAATATCAATTATAGCTTAGGGTGAAATTTTGGCATTGTTCTGAAAAACTTCAATTTTTGATGAATAGTAAAACCACTAAGTGGTAGTTAAATAACTGATTTTTCGTTTAAATGAAATATTACCACTTCTGTGGTTTGATTTTCAAAAATCCGACATACATGATTGTCATTAAGAAGTAAAATGTGGTTCAATGAGATTAAAATAATTTTTTTGGTGAATAGTAACTTTTAAGTTCTTAATCGCGATTAGAGGTAATTAGTGTAGTTTAAGGTAAAAACAATGTTTTAATAATATGATATGAGCTTGAAACTTGTCCTACTCCTATTGGATGAGTCATTTCCGACCAAGACAACCAATGGGTCAATTTGGGGACTCCATGGAGCCACTTTAGTTGGAAAATGACATTAATATATATTTATTTAATGTTAAAATTAAATTGACACAAACATGAGTTGTTTTACTAAAACAGTTTTTAAGTGGGGTTACACAAGTCCAAATTTTGACTATAAATATTAATTAGAAAGATAATAAGATTTACTACATCATAGTATTTTTTTTATAATTTTTAGACATTAAATAAATTAAATTATTTATGACATCATTATGATGCAGCGATGACCTCATTATTTAACGATTTTAATAAATTGAAAAGATAATGCAAAATCCAAGACATACACTTGTCCAAAGACTATTGGATGGGTATATTTCGAACCCTTATAACCTTATCCACGAATTATATAAGTTTGGGACCTCTAAAATCCGAAACTCATTTTATAATAAAGTGACTTTTCTTTACTTTCCAAGAGTGCCCCTCCTCTCCACTTATAAAAGGCCCCCACCACTCCCACCTTATTCACACATTCAAGCCATTTGTCTCGTCAAACCTATGCCCAAATACTCTCCCAAATTTCCCCTCTTACTCCTAGAAGCCTCACTTTGGTCAGAACTCTTCCCAAGGAAGCCTTTGGCTCAAATCATAAAGAGTTACCCGATTTTGAGGTAATGTCTTCTCTAATGTGGTTTTGTTTTATTTTTCTTCTCCAACCCCCTAAACTCTTTTTATTCATTTCATTTGTAACAACACCAGTATCCTCAATATACTATTATGTTGTTATAAGAAGTATTCGAGCTACACTTACACACACCTACATCTAATGGTTAAAGAACATACAGTTTCTGTGGATGGCGAATTTCTGCCTCACGAAACGATGATTGTTCAACACTCATATAACACCTTCAAAGGTGGCCATTAAGATGTCACTATTTTTATATGATATATAATATGTTTATGTTTTACTTATGCTTCTGTATTTCTCATTTATGGCATACTTTATGATTTCCATTATGGGAAAAAACGTGATAATTTCATTTTAGGAAGTGCGGACTACCGCCCCTTCAAAGTGATTTGAATCGTTAATGCCATATGTGGGATGTATAAAGGATGGAGTAAATGGTATTATACACTATATTATACTGGAATTATATTATACATTTATATCATTATGATTTCATTCCATTAAATACGAAATAGAAATGAAAGTAGCGTTCATGCGTACGTACGGCTTACCGTCTCCATGAACGGTGCATTTCATTTCTTACCTCTAAATGTTACGTAATATTATAAATGAATGTATATACTGGATATATATGATATATATGACATCTAAATCATGAATATAATTCTGGAGATAATGAATATTCTACCACATAAACAACTTGTAATTATAATAAGTTTATTGTTGACTCAAGTACCAAAGATCGACAAAACGACCGTTATTAACTTAAATAATTACATAATGTTCATATCATTGTAATAAGTGATATAATAAGAATAATTAAATTGAAAATGGTTCTTAATAAGGTATATATTAACTCTAGTTTATTATTCAGGAGGTTAAAGAACGGTTGAGTCAAGTCAGACACGAGGTAAGGGAATTTCTTAACCCAACTTCCATTCTTTGGGTTAATCTCCTACTTTCAAATTATGTCATGATATTATTATGTCTTATTTTGTATTTTTACTTTCTATATGTGTTCCTATAGTGAATACACCTAATATATCTATTTTATTTTAAAAATGATCTTTTTAAGGACTTCGTCTCAATCCCCTTTCATTGAGGCATATTTGGTTTTATACACGACTTTCTTTTATACGGTGTATAAACCCCTTTGACTTTTACATTTATTCTAAAGGAATATTTTTATACGAAGCGTTTTTATAAACGACAAAAGGGAATGTTTTTCTTTCCGTACTTATACGGAGACAACGAATTCTCCACCGCCGTGACCATTATTTGATTTTCGGCTTCCTCTACAAGCCATCATTTTTTTTAAGGAAAAATAAATACAAAGTTTTAACTTTTTTTTATTTTGGTATTGAAAATGGTTTTGAATGTGTTTTTATTATATCAATGTGTTGTATTGATATCTTGTGATTGAAATGTGGAAATGTTATGTTTCCTTTATGCATGTTTTATGTGATACGATTATGTTATGGTTTATGATATGTTTAAACCTATTCATATGAGGAATGTATTGGACTTAATAAGTGACGGGTGGAGCCCGCTATAGCTCCTCGATGCATCGGTAGGTCTCTTGAGACAACTAGACGTGGAATTGGCTGAGGCCCTTTCCCAATTTGATTTATGGTTTTGGCTGAGGCCTTAATCATTTTAGACGTCTTGGTCGAGGCCTTGACAAAATGTTTCATAATGTCCGGCATTATACATTCCCTCATTATGAAAGTGGTTATTGATATTGCATGTGATTATTTGACTAGTAGAATATCCATGTGAGTAAGTAAATGGCATTATTTAATTTTATTTTTGCCATATTATTCTGAAGTTCAAGTTTAAAAAGGCTTTTGTTTTAGTTATACATTGCCTTAAATGTTAATGTTTATTTATGAAAGCTTCCACAATATTGTTATCCTTACTGAGCATCTGAGCTCACCCCTTTCAATGTTTTAATATTTTCCAGGATGTGAAGAAGTATTTTATGAATGACCTACAGGGATAGTCAGAAGAGGATATGAGTGTGGACTATGAAGACATTGTTATTAGTTTTTCACTGTATGATGTAATGTAAGACTTATGAATGTATCTAGTGTTTCCAAGGCTACTAAACTAATCGGTCTTTCGAGACTTGATCTTTTGTGATCATGCCAATGTTACGAAGTAATGCACCGACTCTGGGTTGCTGGGGTCGGGGTGTTACATTTAGATTTATTTTTCTTAGCCATTTTTCGATTTTATTTCTATGTTTTAGGGAAAACTTTCATTTTTGGTATTCTTATAATTTATTCATCATCAGTAGTTCCATTATCACTTAAAATATCAGGTGTTTTCTCATTACTTTAGAATCATTAAATTAATAAATATTTTCACTTTATGATTCATCCTAACCTTTATTCAGTACACTATTTATTTCCTTCAACTAAATCACACTATTTCTCTATAAACTTCCACAATGAGTAATACCACTAGACTTATGCCTTGTCTTTGAAGTTCTACCATTTTCCACGGTTCTTCAATATTAGTGAAAAATAAAACGTTTATTTCAAAAAGAAACTGAACCAAGTCATAGTAAATAAATCTAAAAAAAACCTGCACATTGAGGCCAATTGTTAGTTCCAAAATTACCTAGATACCCTAATAGGGGGTGAATCAGGGTATGGATATTCTTTCCATAATTCAACTGGACCACAGGACCTTGACCTCTTTATTATGGGGTTACTTTATTTTCTATTATGTGATTATGTTGATATTAATTTTTCCTTCTTTATTTTTTAGTGATTCACTAAAAGTAAAATAGGAAAGTATCATAAGGACACATATATTTTACTTGGTTCACCCTCATTGCGCTACATCCAAGGAGCATAGGTGACAATGTGATTTTGTACCAAATACACTAAGGCTCACTACCAAAAAAAATCGAGAAACATCACTTATATGCCTAGGATCACTTCCTTTAAAAGGTTTAAGTTCATCTCACTACTTTCCCATGGTTCACAGGTATTACCGTCAAACCATTCATGATTTATGATGCTCATTCATGATGATCCACGCCATCATGAAGAACCCTTTGTGAAACCTAGTCTTATCAAAACTCATTCCTTTGCAATATTTTTACAATTTCTTCAAGGAAATCCATCTTTCATGAAGCTATCCGTCCATCAAATTTCAGACCCAATTTTTTTTTCAAACATTGGGAACTAGCTTCACCTTGTGTATGAAATTTTCTATACCACTTCTAGGGAATTAATTCCTTTATATTTAATCATTGTCACAATTCTTAGTCGACAATACCTATGGACTTCCACAACTGTCCTTGGAAACCTTATTTTTCAACAAAAACAATCAATCCAAAAACACATCAATGTTTCATTGAGGGATTTTTTTCAAAATAAGAATGAATCATAAATACATTCTATATACCTTTTAAATAAAGTAATGTAAATATAAAATGAAAACTTTGATAAATTCTCCATAACTATATGATGAATGTGACCAAGTCACAAGTTAAATAAAATACACTCCTCTATTACAGTATGGATAAAAATATGCTCTTTTTTATACACATTTTAGAAGTCAAAAATCATTATCTATCATTATATAATATATATTTTACCCTTACATTTAGATTGTAGCCTCTTTGGTTGAATGTAACTTCTAATACTATGTCACATAACTGTATTGAACTCAAAATATTTTTACAAATACCATCAATATAATGAACATTATAATTATTCAATTCAACTCTAGCTAATAGAGACTTATCACTCTATTTTATCTTTATAGATCCATTATTTCCAAATGAGTCATTACCATTGACTCTCTCTTTTACATTCTTGTGAAGATTCATGTTACCTATCATATGATTTTGTCAACCACTACCAAGAATCTACTAACTAATGTTATTTTCATCAATAAAATGTATCACAATAATAATTACCATCACCTTTATCTTCATCTTATTCTCTTTCTAACAAACTCTTGACTGAGTTGAGATGTGTCATTCTCTTCTCATTTTTTAGCACAGGTAATTAGATCATATTATTATTATTATAATGGTTAAAATATTTCTCAAAATAATTAAATTGAATTTACTTAAATTTATTATTATTTTATATCAATTCAAAAAACATCCCCTTATTTTACTTACAACAAAAAAATTTATTCCCGAAGTTAGAGTAATTGAAAAAATATCCATAAAATCAATTTTTGATCATATGTAAAGGATGTGTTTAGATTCTCTTTCGTTAACTTGAAATTGATTCTAATTTATTAAAACATTCATATTTATCATAATAATACATTTTTTGGACAAATTAGTGGTCAAATTAGAACATCATAAAATGAGATGTTGTGGTTTATCTATGTCTCTACATATCTCTAGATTTTATATAACTCCATATTTTATGGTATTTTCTCGATGGTGAGAATATTATCATTTAATCTACTTCCTTTTTACTTTTAGATTTTATATATTTCTTTTGATGTTTCTACATAACATCCAAGAAAAATTTTACCAATGGAATTGGGTCATTGAGAATTCAACACTTCCTAAAAACATATAGTTCCACATTTAGACAACTCCTAATCCAAAGACATTCCAAACTATATTTTCCTCCATGTGCCAGTTTTTTTATTTCAAGATCAATATTATTTCATAAATATACAACTACCTTTTCTAATGATTCAATATTCTTAACTTTATCTTTCATGGAAATATTAATATGATCAATGATCTTGGAATTTTCTTAAATATTTAACCTAAAATTCTCTTCTTCTTTAGGTTACACTTCACCATGTTCATATTTTTTCACGACCTTTTCTAGGAGATCAATTTATTATAAATTAATATAGATATAAATTTATGATTCATTCATAAATTTTATAATTTATTATTATTTTTTCATTATAGGTCAATCTTCTCAAGATCCCCTTCCAATTACACCTCTAGATCATCAAATCCATTTGGTTGATAATCCTATTTAAAACAATCTTTTTACTTCTCTAATGTATCTATCATATCATATTTTTTATTTGAGATAAACTTTGTATCAACACATTTTAATGGATCTTCCTTGTCATCATATTTATCTTTATTAACCATCACTTTTCACTATAAAAATTTTCAACTTTCATTTCCTGAATTAAATCTACTTCTTCAGGTAACATATTTATTTTTTTATCTTTTTTCTAAACTAAAACTCACCAAATATCAATAAAATATTTTTTCAAAACTATATCAATGTTCCCAACTTTTATATTGTAGAAACAAGCTAATGTTGGCTTACCTTATAATATTTCATCGTCACTCTTATGCTTTTGTAAAAATATATATAAGAAATGTTCATTATAATATTACTATATTTCAGTCTTCTAAATATCTTGTTTCATTATAACTATGAATTACATTTCACTATGAAAATTTTATAATTAAATTTTTAGCTTCACACATACTTTATATGGGGATAATTTGTTATGTATATTATCAAGAGTTAATTCTACAAGATTTACTTATTCACCTAGAAAACCTTTTGGATTCTAAATTTTTGGTAATATATATATGATCTTAATTAATATATTTGTATTTTTCATCTCATTACCATGTACATAAATAAATTAAACCACTTCAATAAGATTGTTTAAGAAAATATAAAAAAATTTCACATAAACTCATCTTTAAATAATCAATTCTCATTTGAAGACCATAAAGCTTTATCTCTTACATATTATGTTCACCATCACAAATATTAGAAATATTATACCAAAATTATTTTAGTTATTGAAAAATTTATCATTATTTTTTATATCTGAATAAAAAATGATACATACAATAAATTCAAATCCTTTTCCTCATCATTCAAAAATTTCTTGTTAACTTTTATCCAAGTCTTTTCAGTTTAATTGCATACTTCAATTACAAGAACTAATTTTGAGTAAAAATAAATCCCATTTAATCTTACATGAGATCTGATTGTATTAATACAAACATGATAATTGAATCTACAAAGTAACGGTGAAGAAATTCCATTCATAGCATTCTCAATGATGAAAACTTTATATAACAGATTCATAATGAAATAACATGTATATTTGATACCTATTTTTTTAATATGAGGTCTCACAATATATACCCTAATAGTGGGAAGTGTTGAATTATGTTGACTTGATATTTATTCTTATCTCATGATAAAATAGATATTTTACAGTAATTTGAAAATGCATCTGTATTGTTTCCCAATAATTAATCACAAGTCCAACCACATGCTTTTAAAAAAATAAAACATACACATAGTGATTTTACATGGTTCACCCATACTAGGATAAATCCAAGGATAATGTATCAATTATGTGTTAATATGGAGATTATTTACTACTCCACTAGTTTTTAATTTTAATATTTATTAAAAGATCACTACTAATCCAATGTTTCATTTCCTTATACTCTATTTTCCTAATTATAATGTAAGAGGGTTACAATATATGATTGAGTTGGTACAAAGGTTGAACTTAAAAGAGTATGGATAATAGAAAAATAACAAAACATATTTTTTTTTCTTCTTGATTCTCTATTCTAAACTTTGGAATCTTTATAGGTACAAAAGATAACTATGTACTTCCAAACATGATCTTCATTTGAATTCAGTATTTTCACAACACACTCATAAATTGTAGATATTATAGGAATAAAACATTATTTTTCCTTAACCATTATTTAAAATATTTAATCCATTTTTCATTATTTTTAATCTTAACTTAATTAAGAATTTATCTCGTCTTTATTCTGTCCATCTCCTGTAATTTCTATTCATCAAATTTTATTTTCCAATTCAAACTCATAAATTTTATTACCTTGTACTTTAATTACTTCAAATTCATCTATTTGGTTATATATAATAAATTATCCCCCATTTAACTCTATTTATGTTTTCGAAGGTCATTCCATAACTACCATATAATAGCAAGGTTCGAACAGATTAATTATATTTTAATTCACCAACATATCTAGAAATCATGGGGTTGAAACTTTGAGGATCAGCCACATTATCTATAATATTTTATGATTGGTAATGTATATCATAATTTATGGTTGGTAAATCTATCAATCATATGTTATAACTGATAAAACATTTCATATTAGCTTTATTACTCTTATGTATTCTCTAGATTTACTATTATATATTCTTGTTCAATACAACATTTTTTCGATGTATCTTCAAAGAAAACCCCTACATATCACAATATAATATTGATTGGTACCTTTTTATAATTCTTAGTGCATCCTGGTATCATTTTTGTATTGTGAAATTGACCTTTATGTGTTTTATTCATCGACTTTATGTATTATGACTTTTTAAAATTCTTACAACTAACATTGCATACTATCATAGTGTCATTTATATATTTTCCTCATTACTTTAATTTATTTTACAATTTAAATTTATTTATTTTCCTAGTTACCTTTACATATAACTTTAACATTTCAGAGTACATTGATGTATCAGCTTAAATTGATTTTATATATCATTTTTTATTTTTGTGTACCCCTATGTATCAGCCTATATTACATTTTCTTATTAGATTCTCCATTTTCATGCAACTATGAATTTATTCTTCCAGCTCAACTGGAGTAAAATCATAATCACACATTAAAAAATACAACAAATTACTTCCAATCAACACGAAATATAATATTAAAACATGTGTTTAAAACAAAACCATTACCTATACCTATATAGAAATAGTGGAATATCGTCAAGTATTTCATCATATGTATTCAAAAAATATCATAAGAATATATTTCCATTCTGTTTATGGATGATTTTATTAATATGTTAATACACTTACTTGTTATTCAATAGGATTTATAACTCAATAAAATTTAAAATATTTAAATAAATGAATTGTTAAGTCTGTATGGTGTACCAAATTCAATTTTATTTGAATAAGATTTGAGGTTTACTCTAATATTTTAACGGATTCATCAATAAAAATTATCTACATATTAAAGATTTCATAGAGATTTTAATCCTAAAACTTATTTGAAATTTGAATTAACCATTAAATTTTTTTATGATATACTAATGTCCTTATTGGTGGATTTTCAAATGATTTCGGCATCAACATCAGCCTATGGTAGAGTTCTCGCACGTAAATTATTTTAAATAATGCATTCAAATAGTACCATATGTTGGGATGAATTAAAAGGGAGTAATGTGTTTATATTAGATCTTTCTAAATAGATAATATTGAAGTTTATAACTATTAAATAGTATGTATATCATCCCACATTTTATTTACATAAATTTTCAATACATTGCACAAACAGAGGATATTTTAAAGTATAGTTTCTTAGAAAAAAGGTCATAATACCTGAAAATATAAAAACTGTTATAATACACTTGAAAGGATTCATAATAGGTTCTTATTAATTAAATTTACTACACATTATAACCTATGGACATTCATCAAAAGATAGGGTTTGCTTAAGGGTTTGTAAGGGAAATCAACAGAAACAGTTTCCAAGTGATCATGATAATTATCGATACGAACGTGAAGAATATAATAATGGTAAGAGAAAAGGAAAAATAGAAATATCATAGTATAAATAACATTACTAATAACATTTAAATGTGAATAAAACATTTAATTAAGTCGTTTATAATCATATCAGCAAGGTTTATCACTAAGGGGTCATAAAAATTACCATGGTTATTCACCAAGGTATCATAAAACATGTCATGTATAGATATTAAATTCTTTACCCAATGCATCAGATCACTATCAGGGAACAAAATTTATATATATTAATTAATGTGATCCAAATATATCAAAATATAAAATTTTATAAATAACCCTTTTAGAATAAAGCAAACGGGTTTCAAATCAAAATCATGGTGATTTAAAAAACATGCTTAAAGAAAAGATCTTTATGTCATTATTAACCCATGAAAAAGGAAGATGGGTTTAATGTATGTTAATACCAGAATAAAATAGATAATTTTGACATATAGGTGAATAAATAATGAAAATAAAGAGGCTTTTGTATTCATAAAATGAAACAAGATAATTTCTTGAGAAAAAGATAGAAATTTTGAGAAGAAAATCTAGTAGCATATCAGGTATAAAACATGGTTTTAGAAAAAAATAAAAAGTGGGGGGGAAAGGGTATCTCATTAATAAAATAATATTAATATATTAAATTTATAGGATAAAATCTAAATAATAACATATTATGTAAATATTAAATATATACCACATAAAAAAGGGAACATGAAAGGAAAATATAAGTTTAGAGTTCCCTCACTTTCATGAGTAACACCTATAACTCAATTATTGGGACCTTGGAGACTTAGGGAAACCTTGGGCGGTCTCATTGGCTGGTAAAACTATTATATATTATTATAGGATGAACTTTAAGTGAAATTAATTGAAAAAATGGGTGGTTACTTATAGAAAAATAGGAGGATTTGTTTATTAATTTCCTTGGTCAACTAGGTAGTGGTAAATGAAAAATTGTGGTCTTTACCAAGGTATTTTCACATGGTATGGAAAACATGGGATACCTATTATGATATTTTAATCCACAAGAGTAAATCATAATTTTATATTAATTATTTTGGAAAATTTTATTAAATATTTTCACAAAATAGCATTTTTAAACTAAACGTTTCCATTTTAAAATTTAGTAGTAAATTATATATTTAGAAATTGATTAAATTTTATTAAAAAAATTGATATTTAGAAAATAAAATATATTAATTTATTGATTGTGTTTAATTAGTTATTACATCATTATGAAATAATTATGATGTCATTAAACATACTAACAAACTCAAACTATATTTTTTACTATTCACAAAAAATAGAGTATTTTATAAGATTCTTATAAATTCATCCTAACCTAATATTGACGTTCTGATTTAAAAAATGATATTTATTTTATCAAAATAATTATATAAATATGAGAATTTTAACTTTTAAATTTGATAATCCTTATTTATTAAAAATAATAGCAGATAGAAAATGAAAAGTGCAATTGAATATTGAAATTTCTAACACTTGAAAAAATAAAATTATTTTATCATTTTGAATTAATTAAGAGTTATTTAATCATAAATTTTCATGAAAATAAGTATTATTAATAATATATTAGTTTAATATAATATCTATATATTTTCTAAAAAGTACAATTTATGTTTGAAAAAAACTAATTTATCAAATTCTAACTCAATTTTGTTAAGAAAAACTATTCTTAAAACAGAATTGAAAGAACCAAAAATTTATTTATACAATTTCATTACACTTTAAGTAACTAGGGACTTGAAACATAACACCTTGTAACACCTGCATAATACCTAACGGTAAGGTGTGTGATGGTGATATATTATTAGGGTGGCTCGAATAACAAAGTTTGAGTAGTAAATTTCACTTATATAAACTTCTCACATAGGAGATTTCATTCAAATTTAACATGTTTAATCTTGGTTTGGTCTTGGTCAAGGGAAAATCCCAGTGATGCTACCTTCTCCCCAAGCTATGAACAATGGGTTTCATACGACATGACTCTACTGGTTTATTTTTTTGTTTCTCCTTCGTGCATTAATGAACAATTATCATTTATATTTATAACACTAATTATAATGTTAAATATATTATTAAGAGTACTATTTAAAATTTTAATATTGAAAAACAATCATATAATGGTAAAAATATGATGGTATTATTTCAATTTATACTCACATCATTATTAAATAGATACAGTTCTTTGAGTATAATATAACCCACATTTTTTGTAAACAATTATCATTGAAAAAGTTTAGGTTGTTACATTCTTCCCCAATTAAGATATTTCATCCCCAAAATTCCATCTTCTTCCCTCAGTTGAGAAAAGGTGCAGGTTCTTCTGCCTCATTTTTTCATTTGGTTCCCTTTTGGATACTTCATATATGTGGTTCCTTCACAATACTTTAATGAGGTTGGTAGTCTTGTTGCATAAAACCATGTCACTATAGTCAAAGAACTCCACCGGCTGCTCCTCATAAGAGAGGTTATGTTCTAGTTATACCACCTCTGAATTCAGTACATGTCAAGGTTAAGGTATGTACTTCCTTAAAAGAGTTATGTGTAAACATCATTTAATTGGTCTAGGTTTGGTAGAAGTTCTAGTTGATATGACACTCCTCCTATATGATCAATGATTTCATAAGGGTCAATGTACCTGGGGTTAAGATTTTATTTCTTCACGAACTGCATGACTCGATTCAAAGTATATATTTTAGGAAGACTTTGTCACCAAAATAAAAATCCAAGTCCCTTTTATGGTATCTCTTCTTCCAACTCTGAGCATCATTTATGTGTTGTAGGATGGAATGAAACTTATCATCTCTTTCACAAGATCTGTCTCAATAAGCATTATCTCACCAACTTCATCCCAACAAGTAAGAGTTTTACAATGTTTCCCTTATAGAGCTTCATAGGGTTCCATTTTAATACATGAATATAATTTGATTTTTTATAATAACTCATCTAATTGGATTTTTTTATCCCATCCACCTTGAAATTAAATTGATCATATTCTTAGTATTTCCTCGAGTGTTTGAATAATCCTTTCAGATTGGCCATCAGTTTGGTGGTGATCGTCCATACTAAAATTTAATTCTGTACTTATATCATATTGAAGACATGTAAAAAACTTTGATTTTAACCTTGTATCATGATTATAAATTATATAAATTGTAACTCCATTCAACTTCACCATTTACTTTACATAAATCTTGTAAATTTGGTGAACAGGCAAATCTTCCCCAATAGAGATAAAACAGACTGTCTTGGTGAGACAGTCCACTATAACTCATATCACATTGTTTCCTTTTGTTGTTTTTGGCTGACTAATGAAAAAGTCCATAGTGATATTTTCCCACTTCTATGTCGGTATAGGTAGTGGTTGTAATACCCCTTTATTAAGTTCTTGCTCGTCCTTAAATTATTGACACACTAGGCTCCTTGTAGTGAAGTCGACAATTTTCTTTTTCATTTAATCCCACCAATAATGATCATGAAGGTCCCTATACATTTCTGTTATTCTAGGATATATAGAGTAAGTAGATCTTTGAGATTCATAAATCATGTCCTTCTTTATTTACATAAAATACGGAACACAGAGCCTCGTATAAGATTTTAGTACACCTTCTTAATCAATATTGAACATAGGAAACTTCCCATTATTCATAGCATCAAACTTATTCTATAATAAATGATATTCTATTTTATATTTCATGATCATATCTAGTAATGATGGTTAATAAATCATTTCGGATATATTTAATGATGTATCCTCCCTTACCATTCCCATGTCCAGTTTTACTAGGTCTTTGATCAAAGGATCTCCTTGAATCCTCATCATTACCATAACAATAGATTTTTTTCCTACTTAATGCATCAATAACATTGTTTTCTATTTTGGGGTGATAAGGAATTGAAAAATTATAGTCTTTAAGAATTTCTAACCATATCCTCTATCTCATGTTCAATTCCTTTTAAATGAAAATATACTTCAAAATTTTATTGTCTATTTACATATCACATTTATCCCCATAAAGATAGTTCATACATATCTTCCAATCAAAAACAACTATATCTAGATCCAGGCCATCTATAGGATAGTTCTTCTCATGTGGCTTCAACTGTAGAGATTCATAATTAATTACCTTGTCATTTTTCATGATAATTCACCCAATCCCTTTCACAAATACATCACAAAAAATAACAAATCCTTCCATAAAAGAGGGTAGAGTCAACAAGGTTGTTGTAACCAATCTCTTATTAATCTCTTGGAAACTTTCTTCACACTCTTTTATCTAGATAAAAATGACCAATTTTTGAGGTAACGTGGTTATTTGATTAGAATGATGTGATTTTTTTCTGAAACCTCTTAAAATATATCATTAATCCAAGGAAAATAAAAATCATAGTAACTATTGTAGGATGAGGTGAGTCCTTCCCAACTGTTGTCTTGATAGGATCAACTGATATTCCTTTATTGGTTACAATTTTTCCCAAGAAAGAAACTTATTGTAACTAAAATTAACATTTCTTAAACTTTCCAAATACTATCTCCTTCATTAGAGTTTTCAATATAACCCTTATATGATCCTCATTCTCTTTGGAACGTTTGAAATATATCAGAATATCATCAATAAAAACTACCAATAATTTATCAAGGTAGTCCTTAAAAACTATATTCATCAAATCCATAAAAATAACATGATAACTATTCAAGTCGGGGGTCATAACAACAAACTCATAATGCTCATATCTTGATCAGAATGAGGTGTTTGGAATATATTCTTTATTCACCATCAATTGATGATAACAAGATCGAAGATAAATTTAGGAGAAGAATTGACCCCCACAAAGGTGGTATAATAAATCATCATTCCTTGGAAGAGGGTAATTATTCCTCATTATGATCCCACTAATTTCTCAATAATCATTGAATAGACACATTGATATATCCTTCTTCTTTACAAATAGGATATTTGGTCCCTAAAGAGACACACTTGGTCAGATAAACCCCTTCTCCAAAATAACTTTGAGTTTATTCTTTAATTTCTCCAACTCTATATTTTCCGTTCTATATGGGGTCTTTGAAATCTTCTTGTAACTAGGAAAGTGCTCAATGGAGAAGTCTACCTATCTTTCTAGTAGTGGTCCAGGTAACTCCTTAGTAAATAAATCAATGTATTAATGAACAATGGGGGAATTTTTTATTAATATACTTTTATTTCCTTCTTTATATTCACCGATCATTTCTATAAATAATGAAAAGGGAGGTTCTTCTATAAAAATCTAAGTTTGATATATCTCTAATTTTAAAAAATTGTAGATTGTACATTCATGACTAATGATATTTCCTTGATTGTCAAATTGTTCATAGCATTATACTTTTAGAGTTAGTCCATCCCTATTATAATGTAAAATTCCATCATGGGAATGACTACTAGATTTGCGATTAGATTAATCTCACCAAAGTAAATACTAGAGTTTATATACATTATTGAATCTTGGAAAATCCCATTACGCGTGTTGAATGATATTTCTACTTCTATAATATTAGGTATTGATTCTATATTCTTTGTAAACTTGAAGGAAATAAGGGAATGCATATAACCACAATCAAACAAAGTATTTTCTATTATTGAGAGTACAACGGGAGTACCTTATACCACATTATTTGGAGACTCAACTTCATATTTCATGATATTAAAAGTATGACCTTTCTCCCTTAGCCTATTCTAAGTTTGATGGTGATTCCCCTCTATGACTTTGGATTTGGATAGTTATTGGAAAAGTTCCCAAGTTTTAAACACATAAATCATTGAACTTGAGGCTGGTCCTACACCATCTTCCCTTTTTCATTAGTGTTGAGAAGTTGATGCCTCACCTCAATACAATAGTTCTGAGCAATATGGATATCTCTTATACACTTGTAACGTTTCCTAGTTCTGATCTAGTAGTTCTCCAAATGGTTCTTCCCACATTTGTTTCTCATGGGAAGTTTTACTTGTTTTCATCATCTTCCTTGATCAAAGATCCTCCCCGTGTTTGGCTACAAATATATTTTCTTTTAATTTGATCTATGGGGCTACTGAATCTCTCTAAACATTAGTTCAACATTCATAGAACGCCTCAAAATATTCTCATAGTTTTCATTGTCTTAGTTTTCTATACTCTTATGTTGATGGGTTCTTAGTCCTCTAAACAATATATCAACCTTCCCATTAGGATCCATGAAAAATCCGAAGGTTTAATTGTAAATTCTTGTTATATTCATCTCATTGATTCCCACAGATTCATTTTCCTTCTACTTCAGCTCTCAGAATCCTTCTCCATTTTTTGTTCACATTGAATGGGGGAGATATTTTTTGAAAAAGGTTCTCCTTAACTCTTCCCACACCATCACATAAATCTCCCCTCTGGGATTTATGTTTTTAACTAGTTTACACCATTGATCTTCTTCTCCTTCTAAGTGTTACACAACCATGGTGACTTTCTCTTTTTCTAATCAACGCATTATGTAAAATATCTTTTCTACAGATCTTTTATACTATTCAGTAATCAATGGTTCGGTATATCCCCTGATAGAAGGTGGTCATTGACATATAAGGGACTCAATGTAAAGTGTTTCTCTTCGAGGTGAATATGATATCTTGGATTGATTCAATTTATTTCTCATAACTCGAGCCAGTTGATTCATTATTCTCCTGAAGTTTTTCATTCTGGATTCCATCAAAATGTTGTTAGTGCTTGGTCCATTACACTCACTATTTATGTGGTTTCTTCTATTCCTCACCATTTTATAGATGAATAAAAATTTAGTGAGAAATTTTTTTCATTTAATAATATTGTAATTCTAATGGAATTTCATGCCTTAAAAATCATGCTTAAACTTGTTTTTCTTTAACAAAAATTACATTTTCTATAAATCCTTCATAATGGCTCATATAAAGATTGTGATTAACCAAAAATATCCCCCAATAGTGTAAAATAAGGTGTAAAATAAGGCCCTTTTATTGTGTTCTAGGTTATATAGAGTCAGGCTTGACACACCTTGTCAAAGTTTTTACCCCTAGGTATATCTCTTCTAGAACAATATCTAATTATTCGTATCTAGCTGGGGATTTATTTTCCTATAAATTACATAGTTAATACTTATCAAAAATACCATAATGTTCTCGTATATGTAAAATTTTATATAATATTCCTCCAAAAAATTTCAAATCCCAATTTCCAAAAATAATTAAACATCCCTTTTATACCAACTATATCGTCCTTCTTTTCATTTACGTAACTTTTCATTACATTTGTATAAAGCGAGTATATTTAAATGTTTTCTTTCATGAAAAAAGTACATAATACATGAAAACCTGAAAATTCATCTAATAAACTTTAAAGGATTAAGAATAGGTTCATACTAAGTAAATTTACTGTATCTCATAACCTGAGGACATTCAACAAAGGAAAGGGTGATCATAAGTCCCATAAAGGCAAATCATGGGAAATGGTTTACAAGTGATAATGAGAATTATCGATAAGAACATAAAGAACATCAAAAATACATGAGAAAAGAAAAAATAGAAGTATCATAGAAAAAATATGATCAATAATAATAATTAGTTATGGATAAAACATTTAATTGAGTCATTCATAAGCATATCACCATGGTTTATCATCGAGGTGTCATAAAAATTACTATGGTAATTCACCAAGATATTGTAAAACATATCATCTTTTGAGATTAAATTCTTTACCCAATGAATTGGATAAATATAAGGTCAAACACTTAATATGTATTAATTAATTTGATCCACATATATCATAATAAACCATTTAACAAATAACCCATGGTGAATAAAATAAACGAGTTTCATATAAAAAACATGGCATTTTAAAAAAATGCTTAAAGACAAGATCTTTATTTCATTATTTACCCATGAAAAAGGAAGGTGTGTTTCATGTAAATTAATCCTAGAATAAAATATATAATTTTGAAATCTATTTGAATACAGTATAAAATAAATAGTTTTGGGTTTCCACAAAATAAAATAAGAGAATTTCTTTAAAAAAAGATATAAATTTTGAGAAGCAAATCCAGCAGCATAACGTCTCTGAAACATGGTTTTAGAAAACATTAAAAAGAGTGGTTATAAAGGTATCCAATTCATAAAATAATCTCAATACATTAAAGGTATATAATAAAATTGATATATTATCATAGTATGGAAATTTTAAATATATAACATATAAAAAGGGAACTTGAAAATAAAAGAGAAGTTGAGATTTCCCTAACCCTGAAGACTACCTCATAAAACTCAAAGATTGGGACCTTGGGGGATTGAGGACACATTGTTAGGGATACTTGGGGGTTAAAACTATTAGATCTTCATTTAGGATGAATTTTATGTGAAATTAAATGAACAAATGTGTGGGTATTTATAGAAAAAGTGGATTATTTGTTTATTAATTTCTTTGGATGCCTCGGTAGTGGTAAATACAAAAACCATGGGATTTCCAATGGTATTTGCACAAGTTATTGGAAAATTGGTACACATATTCTGATATTTTAATCCAAAAGGGTCTACTATAATTTTATAATATTTATTTTGGCAATGAAATTTATTTTTTTTCAAAAAATATCATTTTTAATGTTTAAGTTCCCAGTTTAAAATTTGGAATATAAATTATAGATTTGAAAATATATTAAAATATATTAAAAATTGATATTAAAAAAATGACATATATAACTTATTTTATTGTGGTTAATTATTTATTACATAATTATGACATAATTATTATGTCATCAAACACACTGAAAAACTCAAACTGTATTTTTACTATTCATGAAAAAAAATAAAGTATTTTTAAAAATTATCATAAATTCACACTAAGCTAATTTATACGTTATGATTTAAAAAATTATATTTATTTTATAATAATAATTATCTATATATTATAATTTTAACTTTTGAATAAATATAATTCTTATTTATTAAAAATAATAGCAAACGGAAAATTCATAGTCAAATTGCATAGTGAAATATTTGACACTTGAAAAAATAAAAATATTTTATCATTTCAATTTGAAGAAGAATTTTTTAACTATACTATTTCATTTAAATAAGTTTTATTCATAATATAATATTTTATTATAATTTATATATCTTCTTTTAGAATTAAAATTTCTCTTTGAAAAAATCAATTCATCAAATTCCAACTCAATTTTATTTAGAAAAACTATTCTTAAAATAGAATTTATTGAACAACAATTTTATTTATAAAATGTAATTACAAATTAAGTAACTAGGGACTCGAAACATAACCCATTATAATACCCACATATGTCCTAATTTTAAGGTTTGTGATGGTGATTGATTCTTGGGGCATCTCAAATAACATCACCGGAGTGGTAATTTCCACTCTCTTGAACTTATCCCCTAGGTGATTTTGTTCAAGATCAATATGTTAAATTTCATCTTGGGATTGATAAATAGAGAAGACTAATGATGCAACCTTCTTCCAAATCTCTCAAAAATGAACTTTGTACAACATGAATCTACTGGTTGACACCATCATTTCTCCTTTTTGTATTAATTAACCATTATCATTTCTTTTTATGACACTAATAATAATGTTAAAATTATTATTAAGAGTATAGTTTCCCATATTCATATTGAACAATAGTCATATAACGGTCAAAACATGGTTGCTACATTTCAATTTATACTCACATCATTGTTAAAGAGATATAGCTTTGTTGAGTATAATATAACACACATTTTCAGTAAATAATTATCATTAAAAAAATTTAGGTAATTACAATATGTTAAAGTATTAAAAGGTTGAATAAATAGTTTTATTGATAATCATAAAATAGATGTGATGTTTATGGTGGGTAAAAAATTATTCCTTTTAATATCACTATGGAAAAGAGTCCTAATATTTGGAAATAATGGAATGTTAATCCCAATATACGTTATCCCCTTTATGATTCATAATTGCATAGGAACTGCAGCTTACACTTCCACTAAATCACTCAAAATTACATGATGTGTTCTATGTATTCATTTTAAATAAGTACATATAAGATCATTCACATTTACTAAGCTCATAGATTGTAAAAATTAAACATGATCTCTCTTATGAGGAATAAATGGTAGATTCCATGTATTAGAGAGATAATGTATTGTGAAACAAGACCAACTAATGGGTAAAAGTAGTTTGGGGAAAACATAATTTAAAGAAGAGTAATGGTATCTCATAGACATGATGAGGTAAAAGTACCAACATCTATTCTAATATGAGGAATTATTTTTTATGGATAAATTTTTAAGAGGGGGAAGAATTTAACACAATCCATGTTCATTCCTCAAATATATTGAATAATATATCTTACAGGAAACAAAGAACTAAAATGATAAATTCCTAAATATTATTAGAAAACAATATTACAATTCAACAATAAAATTAATACCTTATGGTAAATAAATATGAAACATAATTAAAAACTTGTAAGAGGAATAAATCCATATGTAAATAAATAGACCAAAAATATTAAATTTTGTTCATATTAATTTCACATGAAGATTATAGAATAAAGTAAAATAATATAAATATGATTAAAATGGTATTAAATAAATTATATATTGTGATTAGTTAATTTTATAGATGTGTGTAATGTTATATATTAGAGTGAAAAGGGTTAATATGATAGTTGGAAATATATATATATATAACGATTAGGAAGGTATATAAGTAATTAGTATGTTAAAAATATTATAATGGGAATATATTATTTTTAAATGGAATGAATAATGTATTATAAATCATACATTAAAAATTAAAAATAAATATTAAATGTCTATTATATAAATAATGAATTATGATAAGTAAATATTAATCATTCACTACATAATAAATTGTTAATATTCAAAAAAAAAATATTTTCTCAAGTATTATGTATTTTCATATTAAATTATAACTTCACACATTATTTATTTGATAAATTATATTTCATTTTTGGAATAATAACCTTTAAATTTGGTATGAGGGTCTATTTCATTTTCAGTGAAATAATCCACTTACCTAGGTGAATAGTGAATTATGTCAATAAACTATTAAAATGGTAAAATATAGGATATTGTAAAAATGATGCATAAAACTTATGAAAAATAATCAAATTCATGAAAATGATTTTAACATTTACGTTGCTTTTTTTAACACTTATGGCCCACTTCTCATGAAAATATATCCTACTTTAACCGTCATTGAATGATAAAATGAAATTATGCCACACAAACTCATCTATAAAAGTAACCATCATCTACCCAACCCAAACCACTTTTATCCTTTATATTTCCCTTTAATACCTCCCAATATAACCTATCCTAAATCTATCTTCAACTTTCATTAGATTATTTTCCCTTGAATGTGGCATGATTTCTTCATTATGAAGGAATCCATTATGAGTGATTCCATCTAAGTATATATTTCTTCAATATGTTATTTAATTAATTTATCATATCCACTCTTTGTAAATATAAATCACGATTTGTATTATTTAATATCTATATAATTATGATTTTTTAAAAATTGTATTACTATAATATAACAAAATACTCTAACACATTCATCAGTATAACATGTTCTTTTTTGAGATAGTTAAACTGCCTACATGAATGATGTTTTTTTATCATCTCCACCTTCATCTTTAATGGGTATAAAAAATTAATAATGGAAATTTAAGATGTCAATATTTAATTTATATTATTATTATATTTCCTAAAGTTTGAATCTAAAATGATTTGTCATTATAATTTATTACATTAGGGTTGATAAAATAACCTAAAAAATTTTCATTATGAATTCAATTTTTACAAACATTTCCCATCTCATATATCAAAAGAGAATGGGACTAAATAATCAATTATAACACTATAATTTAAATACCTTAATTATGAGGTGAACATTTTTATAATGAAACTATTACAAAATAATCAAAACTTCATGCATCTGATAATGAAAATACACAATAGAAAACTACTACATATAAATGATTATAATTGAATAGTATAAAAACATAGTATATGTAAAAAAAGTTATGAAATACGTTATTATAATTGATATGATTATTATACCGGGGGTTGAAGCAAATTTGTGTTGATGTTAAAGTCAAGTTCATCTCTTCAAATCTCTCTTTGAAAATGAGATTTTTACGCCTAAATCTCCATGGGTGAAATTGTATACATGTTCAGAATAAATAAAATTCTATTAAATTTATTCATACATATTTTTTATTTTTACATATATTCTTAACATTTCCCCTCTCTATGATTTAAAATTTAATTAAAAAAAATTATAGATGGAATTGTCTTTATCACATCATTTATATTGGGAATCCCTCCCCTCTATTCCCATAACCTTTACATTTCTTCATTAATTTAATTATGTATACATCAATAATTTATTAAATTACCCTTATAATGGTTTTGAATTAGTTAAATTTAAAAAAATGTATTTATCTCTCCTCATTATGATTCTGTCACGATAAGTTTCCTGTTTTTTTATTCTCTTTTACTTAAAATAATTCATTTTCAAGTATCCATGTTTCACAAAAGTAAATTTTATTTACATTTTCATTATTTTTTAAAAAATATTCAAAATTATTTCATAACCAAAGTTATCAAAATGAAAATCAAATTTCACATTATTTTTTAAACAATTTACTTATCTTCTTTTAAAGGGTATTTCAACTGTGTTAGTATCCATTAATATTTATTATGTATCAATTTAGATATTTTTTATTAAAATAATACAGACTATTCTTTATGAAGATTATTTGTATTCCATGAGAAAAATTTTATATAAACCACATTATTTTCATGGGTTAATTATGTTATGTTCTAATGAATTGTTTTCATGTTCATGTGGCACAAATTTATATATTTTATCATTATGTTATGGGTGATGCCAAAATTATATAGTATTCCAATACATTGGGGATAAATTATAACTTGGGATATTTTATATGATATAAAATATGAGGTTATTCTCATAAAATATGTCATGGGGAATGTGTTTATACTATGTGATGATGGTACTAAAAGTGAAACATGACATAAGATATGATATTCTACACTTGTGTTAGTACCACATTCCTACACCTGATTTATTATTCTATCCAAAAAAATTATATTATGATTAATATTTCATTCTGTAATATTTTTTTGTTTATATACCTTTATTAGGTTTATATACCCACATATTTAACTTATGATCTAAAAATATATTCATTATGATCCCTTATATTGTCTGAATTTGTTGGTGGAGGTGGAAACTCAAGATGGGGGTGAATTGAGTTCCTACTTAAACTTTCTATTAAAAACATTATTATAAAATTCCCAAATTTGAATTATCATGTTTAATTAAGGAAGTAGAGATATAAATGTTCAATTTCTCAACAATTCTCTCAAAGGTTGATTAGACCTGAGTTGAATCTGTGAAGGAACACTTATATAACTTTTAAAGTAGGTTGATTGAATTAAACAACTATACACACCAACGAAAACTAACTATTAGAGTTAATGTAAAATAGTTTTCTACTTTTAATATTATAAGCAGTGGAAAATATAAAAACAAAGTATTACAAAATAAACTACACAAAAGAATTAAACAAGATGTTATGTCTCATGTAGAGACTTAATTATATCCACATGGTGATCACCTTCCACCATGTAGTTTATATTATTAAACTTTGATACACAGCTTGTATCACGATTTATAACATTTTTTATAAACTGTCCAGATCTCACAACCTCTACAATAGTTCTTCATGGGAAAAAAATCAAGTAGGCCACACCCAACCTATTCCATGGTTATACATGGGAAACAAGAGTGAAATAATGTTTTGTGTGAGGATTTTCAGTGTCCTCCAATTTAAGCCCATGAGATAGTGTGTGTGTAACAGACAAACACACACTTCTAAAAAATTTAAAATAAAGAAAAAAATAGATATAATATTATGAGGATTGATTTTAGAAAGATCTATGTGTTTTCAGTTCTTCTATAGACACCTTTGTGTGCAGAAATTGCAGTTTGAGTTCTTCTCTAGAAGTTATCTCCAAAATAGAGTGTCGCAACTTTAGGTTCTGGCTTCTGGGTACTAAAGTGTTTAACTTCTTGGTTTGAAATAGATTTTATAAAGCACGGAAATACACCCTTGAATTTTTCCTCCAAAATTATCTTCATGAAGCTCTTGGTTTCACAAAGTAAGTGCTAGTGTGTTCTCCTTATTCTTTGGGTCTATCTTGTAATGTCTCTCAGCCAGAATTGTTCAATTTTAGCTTGATATTCTATTCTATTTTATATTCATGAGGTCTGACAGTAGGAATGATCAAACCACGTGTGTTCTTACCTTTACCTCATACAGTCTCCATTTATGTCTACAACCAACAGTAATTAATATCAGAAGCATTAAATTTACTAAATATGATCGTTAGAATAATCTTAAAAAAATTGAAAAATTAAAGACTATTAGAGTATAGGTATCAGTAGACTAGTATTAGTACCCTTCTCAATGGTAGATTCAGTACGGTAGCCTTGAAATGTTAGCTTCAAAACTATAGATTCACAATGGTAGGCTTTATCATTAGACTTATCAGTGGTATCCTTCACAATAGTAAACTTATCAGTGAAAGCCTTATAATGGTAGGTTTTATCGGTAGTCTTGTAAATTCCAAAGTTTCTCCCAGTAGTAACCTTTCATTAGTATAATTCTAGAGGTAGCTTTATTAAGCATCTGGTGGTAGGCTTCCCATCAGTGACCTTGTAGCAGTAACCTCTAGTGGTAACCTTCCAACGGTAACCTTCCAATTGTAACCTCTAGCGGTAACCTCTACTAGTAACCTCAATCGGTTAGTTAAACTAATGTCTCTTAATATAGACCTTCATACCGGTAAAATTTTACTTAGAAAATGTTACACTATAAACTCAATCAAGAATGTAGTGAGATTGAAAATAAATAACTGTTACATGATAAAAACTATAAACACTAATGAAACATGATTATCTTATAGATGAAACATGATTTGGGATTATCTAAACTAGTGAGTCCAACAATCTCCCTTTTTTTGATAATCAAAAATTTTGGTAGTGAAATTTTGAATTAGTAGTATTGTATTAGAGTTAAGTACATTTTCTAATCTCTTCAGTGGTATCAATATACCTTGTATCTGGGCTAAAATAGCATAATATTTAACCAATTGTATTGTTGGAAATATATCAGAGCATAAATGTATAGTAATATCATATATATATATATATAGGTATTTAATATAATCAAGGGATATAATCTGAAAAATTCTCCCCCTTTGTGATTAGAAAAAAAAGAGAAATAAAGATTTTTGTATTAATGAAAAAAGGGTATAATATACAAAAATATTACACTGATCCCTATCGAATAAGACAGCCAGCTGTGAATCCACTTCAGGGATGTCCAAGTGAGATTTCTCTTTAGATGGTGAGGTGTAAGTTTTAGAAGATTGAGGTATAGGTTGAGGTATAACAGTAAGAAAGGTAGGAGGAGCTAATACAAAAAATTAGTAGACCAATAATGAGTATATCTATGAAGAATCATAGGATTCGTGATTCTGATGTCTTGAGAAGGAGCCATCAAAGGGGGAACACTGGTAGATCATTATGCAGCTAAGGAAGAAGGTAAGGCGGGAGGGGTAATAATGGTAGTACAATCCACATGGATAAATAGTATAAGGAGATTCATGAAATCACTAATGATGTTTCCTCCTATTTCCATAGCTGGGATGAAATCATCCTTATTCTCCATGGAATGTTTCCAAGAATGACTCAACTCTCTAAGACTGCTAACTTGATCCTTAAAATCCTGAGTGAAAGGAGGTATCCCCAAGTTCTCCAATAGCAACATTAAGTGACTATCCATTGGATGCTTAGTATAAACAATTTTATAATAGAAGTCAATATCCTCTTTGATTGCCATCTGATCTTGGGTAGCCTCTCTTAGGTAATCACTTACTATCTTATGAATTTATCTCGTAGTGGAAATGACATGAGTCAAAGACTAAGGATCTGAGGTACTTTCACTAGAGAGATTCTCCATTTATTCTCTAACAACTGATCTGAAGGCTTCTCGATCAATATGAGGAGAGGTAGATGAGGTAGTAGTTGAACACATAGGTGTTATGGTAAAAGATATTATCTCCCTAAAATACTTGGTCAATCCACTGATCAACTTCTTCACATCATCATCCTGACCAATCACATGTGCCTCCATAGACATCTTAAAGTCCTCAAACACATTGACAACCGGTTGAACAACACTCTTAACATACCAAATGTATATTTCCACTTGAGATTTGGAATCCATATATGAGTCTAAACTCACAATTGACTATTCATAGACTCCACATATTCTACCAAGGTTCTTACTTGATGATGGAATTCCTTCACTTCATTTAGCATATTTGAGTGAAATCTAGACATTTTTCTTTCCAAATAATATGCTACAAGCCCTTGATTTATCGCCTCAATTATCTCTATCCAAATGGTTCTTTCATCAAAGTATCTCTAAAAATCTGATTTCAATTACTCATGGTCTTCCTTCTTTACATAATATTGAGGTAGAAGAACCATTGGTTCCACTATAGTGGTCTATGAAATAGAATGAACTAGATTTATTCTTTTATGATTGTCATCTTAAAAGTCTTCGTAGTCTAATACCAAAACAAGGAATCCAGGGTCCTTGGACCAGCCTTCTATTTTAGGAATAACAGAAACTAAACATGTGTCAATAGGTTCCTCCCCATCACTTGGTTCATCCTCCTGGACAACTGCATTCTCCTCTTCCAGTCTTCCTTGATCAACTGAACTAGCAGGAGAGTCTACTTTTACTTCTTCTACAGAATCTTCAACCACATCGATTGAAATTCCAGATTGAAAAAATAAAACTTTTTCTTCCTCTACATTATCTATCATTACTTTTTTTCCTACAAAAGGACTAATAATTAGGTATTCATCTTTAATTTTTTCATCATCAATGGTTTCAAACTCCTCATGATCAGAATCAACTTCATCCTCATCCTCTAAGGACTCTCCATTAGTAATGTCTCTTAAGACGTTCTCCTCACATTCTTCTTCAGTGGTTTCCTCATTATCATTATCCCTTAGGACAGTCTCTCTTCTAGGAAAACACTTTGGTGGACTAGGCTTACCAAATTATACAACACCATAATGGGTACATGATGTAATGTTCGGATCACTCCTATCATCTACAGTAGAATCCTCTCCTTCTTGTTCACCAACAACTTCCTCTTCTTCATCTTAATAAATTGGTTCCACTTCATCAGGTATCGAACCTGGATATCTTTTATCCTTTGTCCTAGTAGGATTTTAAATAGGGTTGAATTCTTTATATATCTTAACCTCCTCATTCACCCATTCCCTTTTCCAAGGGTTCCAGTTTATCTTCATAAAATTGCAAATCATTTTATCAAAAATGAAGTTTCCATTTACCACTATGGTTACTTCCTTATTTACAACAACACATTTCACTTTCAACATCAAAGATACCAACTTGTCATAAAATAATTCATTTGACAAGGAACCAGGACTATTCATATCCTCTAACTGAACCATCAAAAGTCTGAAAAGGTTTATCCTTTGTCCATGCTTCAAAAAATAAAGAAAAAATATGTCATGATACTTCAAATTTGAAAATTTCCCTCTCCTAGTACTCAATTGATGTTCAAAAAAAATTAAAAAGTAACATGTTTTCCACCTTAATATTAGTATTAATATCTTTTCTAGGGATTCCACTCCTTGTTGGTTCATACAGGGCCTTTTCATTGCAGAAAAACTCACTAGAGAGAGGCATTACTCCAGATTAATAATCAAATATGACTTCATGTGGGACTCTTAAGCATTCACCCCATTCAGTAGAAGAGAATATCACACTTACTTCAGTAACCTTAGAAATCATTCGGTTCTCATCTTCATAATGTTCAAAATTTAGAAAATCATAAAAATATTTTACTATCTTTGGGTAATATGGTCTATTGTTGTTTGGGATGTATTCTAACCAATCTTTAGTTTCAAGTGCCTTCAACGCTAGATATTTTCTTGAAACCAGCCACTCTGAACTTAATTCTTTCTAAACCATGATTTCCCTATTTGAAAAAATATGATTGATCATCTTTACAACAACCTTTCTTTTACACCACTAGACCCAACTCAAGGTCCCTTAGGATTTGGTTTATCTCCTTCATCACCAACCATCAATCTCTTTACCCTTTCCATTGCGATTTTATACGGTTTGAGTGTTTTTAGCAGTAGTTTAGGTTTAAGGATTTGGGAGAAAGAGGTTTGGGAGAAGATTTAATTGGATCAAGATGTAACATGTACTTTTTTTATCATTTAGGGATCGAAAAACAAATCAATTAAATGAACGAAATAAAATTAAAATGTTTCAGATTCTAGAAGAAAACACAAAGTACAGGACCTGTTAGTAAGGTCGACTAGCGGTAAGGTACCAATAGTAAGGTCTATCAGTGAGGTCCAATGGTAAGGTATCCTTATAGTGAGGTCCAATAGTGAGGTGTCCTAACTGTAAGTTCCAATAGTGAGTTGTCTTAACGGTGATGTCCAATGGTGAGGTGTCATAATGGTGAGGTGTCCTAAATACAATTAATTATCCCTAACTCATGATTGATGTAATTTAACCTCTCATAATTCAAGACATTCAGAATATATCATCTGATTCATGTTCAGTGCCAATGAATTCAATAGTGATATCTCCTCGTTGATAATGATCTCTCAAAAAGTGATGTCTCACATCAATGTGCTTTTTCCTAGAATGAGATACTTAATTTTTTGTGATGTTAATAGTTCTAGTATTATCACAATTTATATATACATTTTTGAATTGATATCCATAGTTTATTAAAGTGTGTTTCATCCAAAAAAATTGAGCATAACAACTACCAACATCTATATATTCATCTTTGGTAGTGGATAATGCTACAAAATTATATTTCATACTACACCATGATACTTGTGACTTTCCCAAAATGTGACCTGTTCTAGAGGTGTTTTTTCTTTCTAACTTGAATCCCAAAAAGTTAGCATCAAAATAACTTATCAAATCAAATGATTGAACTCTTGGATAAAATAGTCCTAAGTTGGTATTATACTTTAAATAATTTAAAATCTGTTTAACAGCAGTTAAATGAGATTCCTTGGTATTTTCGTGAAAATGAGCACACATACATACATTGAACAAAATATAAGGTCGACTAGCAGTAAGGTAGAGTAAACTCCCAATCATACCTCCGTAATTGGTTTGATCCACTGGTTTACCAGTTTCATCAACATCCAACTTACAAGTGGTAATCATAGGTGTATAACTACCTTTTTTACTATCCAAACTAAGACGTTTCAGAAGATCCTTAGAATATTTAATTTGATTCAAAAAAATTCCATTTTTACTCAAAAAAATTTCAAATACAAGGAATAAATTATGTTCCCCCATTAGACTCATTTCAAATTCATATTGCATTACCTTTGAAAAATATGTATACAAAAAAAATTAGGATCCAAAAATAATGTCATCTACATAAATGTTTACTATTAAAAAATATTTTGACATCCATTTAATAAAAATAGTAGGATCAGATATCCCTTTAGTAAAACCTTTTAAAATAAGAAATGAACTGAGTCTATCATACCATGCCCTAAGAGATTGTTTTAGACCATATAAAGATATAGAAATTTTAAAAACATGATTTGAAAAATTGGGATTTGTAAATACCGGTGATTTTTCAACAAACACATCCTAAACTATATACCCATTTAGAAATGTACTTTTAACAACCATTTGATAATGTTTAAAGTTCATATGAGTTGTATAAGAAAGTAGTATCCTAATGTCTTCTAGTCTAGCTATAGGTTCAAAGGTTCCCTAAGAGTCTATTCCCTCATCTTGACTATATCCTTGTCAAACTAATCTATCCTTGTTTCTAACTATATTTCCAGACTCATCAACTTTTTTTCTAAACACCCATTTAGTGCATATAGTCAAAGTGTCCTTATGACTTTCTACTAATTCCCAAAAATTGTTTCTTTAAAACTGATTTAATTCCTCTTACACAGATATCAATCAAAATTCAGCATTGATAGCATCATTAATACTTTTGGGTTAAAGCTGTTAAAGAAAATCTTGATGTTAAATCTGGTTTCTCAGAGAAGATCTAGTTTATGTCCCTTTATTTAGATCACCTACCATAGCATCTAAAGGATGATTCTTGAGAGTTTTGATAACTCTATTAAGGGTTGGACTGTACTTATCATGGTTTTTTATTGGTTTAGATTCAATATTCTTATATTTTTGAAGAAATTTAGAACTAGTTGTGTTCACTGGGGATTCACTATTTTTATCATTAAGGTATAGAATTGGCATATCTTCCTTAAGATATTCAATAGAGGTTTTATATTCTGTAGATCAGCCTCATAAAATTTGACAAGAACTGATTCTTCCACACATTTGGTTCTCTTATTGAATACTCTATAGGCACTACTAGATATTGAGTATCCTAGGAAAATTCCTTCATCACTTTTGGAAGAAGATTTTTCATGATTATCCCTAGTGTTAAGGATAACGACTTTGCAACCAAAAAATCTATGGTCATTAACCATAGGCTTCCTATTGTTCCATATCTAAAAAGGTTCCTTCATAAGAACATGTCTAATTAAGACACTATTGATGATTTAACAAGTTTTATTAACAATTTCAGACCAAAAATAGATAGGCAGGTTATACTCATTAAGCATAGTCTGAGTAGTGTCTTGAAGTGTCCTATTTCTTAATTATACAACTCTATTTTGTTGAGGTTTTCTAGGAGTAGATAAATTGTGATTATAGAAATTATGTGATCAAAAAAATTCAAACTCTTTATTTTCAAACTCATGACCATGATAACTTCTCAAGGTCTTAATTCTAATTCCACTAATATTTTCCACATACATGGAATATTTAATGAAGTAATAACATGCTTTAATTTTGTTATCTAGATTGTATACCCAAGTGTATCTAGAAATGTCATCTACATGAACATAGAAACAGTGCTTCCCATTTAAACTTGAATCTCTTGATTGTCTAAAAAATCCATGTAAACCAACTCAGGTGGTTGAGAAGTTGAAACTTCTATTTTGGTTAGAAAGAAACGTTGTGTTGTTTTACATTTTGACAAGTATTACAAACTTTTTTATGTGGGAATTTCAATTTAGTTAAGTCTCTAACTAAATATTTTCTATTTAGTTTCCTAAGTGAGTGCACATTTCACTTTCCTGGTCTTTTATTCCATAACCAAGATTCCTTATGAAAATCACTTAAACAAAAAACATTTTACTTGGATAAAGGGTTTAAATCAACAGTACATACATTTTCATTTCTATAAGCAATGAATATTAAATTATTTTTAGAATTAAAAACATTACATGCATCATTTTCAAACATAACATTAAAACCATCATCACACAACTGATGGATACTAAGTAGATAGTACTTTAACCCATCAACAAAAAGTACTTTTGAAATTAATATATTATTAGTGTTACCAATTTGTCCTTAGACGACTATCCTTCCAATAGCATTATCACCAAATGTAACATGCCCACCATCAACATTGATTAAGAACTTGAATCATGAATAGTATCCTATAATATGTATTTAACATCCACTATCCAAGTACAATATGTTTTAATAGGAACTCTTGATATAATTTCCCTACAAAACATTTTAAGCATAGGGTAACTTTGGTACCATGATTTTCATGGGTCCCGAGAGGTTAGATAGTAAAGATTTGGGAACCCATATTTTTCTTATAGGTTTCATATAATCAACATACATGTTTTGAGACATAAATACTATTTTATATCCTTTAGAAAATTTCTTTTCAAGATTTGATCTAGAACTTGAAATAGTAGTGAACTGTCCAGATTTTAGAACAAATTTGTTTCTAATAATCCTTCCCTTTCCTAGTAGATTTCTTATACCAGTTGTTTATTATGGAAAACAAATTCCCTATAAAATGATTCAAGGTATCCCTATCGGCATTAAACTTCTCAATATCTCTTTTTAATTGCTCATTTGATAATTTAAGTTCATTATTTTCCTATAACAGCTAAGCAAAGTTTTCCTTCTGAATATCCAAATCAGAATTATAATTGGCATTTAAATCATATTGTCTTTTCAATGATTTATATTTATCCTTGATCTCATTAAAGGCATCCTAAATAATTCCTAAGTATAAAAACATTTCATCCTTAGTCATATTTTCATCACTATTTGATTCACTTTCATTCTCAGAATAGTAAGCCTTATATATAGGAGAATTAAGTGTTACCTCATATGTCCCTTTAATAAAACACAGGTTTTCTGATTATTCTATTTAGTATCAGAAGTTTCATATCCACTATATCTTTCTTCAAAATCACTCCAAGTAGCTTTTATAGACTTTTTATATCCCTTGCCCTTATCTTCATATATATTCTTAAATTTCATCTTGGGGCAATCGGCCTTCATAAGACCTTTTCATTTATACTCATAGAAGATTATCTCATTTGTGTTTTCATTCCATTTTATTCCCCTTTTCCAATGTCATTTACTATCATACCTTCCTCTGTTGTTTAACTTTATAAAGAACATCTTCTTTTGGAATAACTTTTTGAATCTTCTAGCAAGATGAGACATCTCCTCATCACTATCAGAATCTGAATCTTCCCTCGTGGAACTGTCTACAAGAACATGAACCTTTTCCTTGTCTTTTCTCTTTGAGGTAACAATCTTAAATGATACATATTTCTTTCTTGGTTATTTATCCGCTTCTTGATTCACCTTAATCTCTTCTTCATTCAACATTAGTTTCCATATTAGTTCCTTCACTGGTAATTGTAGGATTGAAATTATACTGATTATAGTATCAAAATAATGATGTAGATGCTCAATATACAAGAGGGGGTGAATTTTACACTTTAAAATTTACTTTGGAACTTCTAAAGATTAATATGTTTAACAAAGTTAAACAAGATAAATTCACAAAACCTTTATGTTCTAAAAGCATGCTTGATTCCGGAAATGTTGTTCCAGAAATAAAACATAACAAAAGTTTACAAATACAAAGATTCTACCTTAAAGTGTATAGAATCTTACTATCAAAGTATACAAGTATACGAAAGTATAATATAGTTATACTTTCCTCAACAACCAAAATGCAGAAGAAAACTTGAAACAAAACAAGTAACAAGTAGTAAATATTTCAACTTAAATAGAAGGGTATCCAACAACCTTGAATAAATCTCCCTTGCTTTATACTTTCAAGAATATCCATCAAACCCACACTAGGGTAAGCCCTTGATACGGATATTGGAGTCTGTCTTGCTATCCCCACCAGACCTCTAACTTCAAGGTAGTTGGCACCTCTTTCTTCCTATCCCCGAAAGCCCTCAAATTTACCCATCAACATTCAGAGTTGCACAAAGAAATTCTGAACAAGATGTTTAGTACTAACAAAGCATGAAAGTATCTATTTATAAATCACTTCAGCAGCATCTAATTTCTAGAGTCATAGAATAGTGTTGATCATGTTCAAATGGGATCTTATTTATAGGCACAGCTTCAACAGTCGGATTTCTCCTCCAACGATCATATTTTTCTTTAAATTTCAAAGGGACGTATACATGTCTCACTCAAAAAATGGTTGGTTAGTAACTGAATGCATGACATTTTTTTATAACCAAAACATGATTATGAAAAAATATGGTTTCTTAACTAAACCCATTTTTTGGAATTTGATGAAAAATAAAGTTCAAAGTCTAACCAAAAACCATTCGGTGTCTACAATACAAAGATATTCATATTTTGTCTTCAAAGGAATTCGGAACCCGAATTCTATAGAATTATAGAGTCTGAATTTCAAGGAAATTTGGAGTTTGAATTCATAATAATTTGAAGCCTAATCTTGGAATGTTTGGAGTTTGAATTTAGAAGAATTCAGAGTTTGAATTTAAAGAATATATAGTCTGAACTCAGAAATTTCATTTCCATAATTCAGAAGAATTTAGAGTCTTAACTCAGAAAGTTCAGAGTCTGAATTCAGAGGAATTCAGAACCTGAATTCAGATCCTGAAAACATAATTCTCTATATCTAAGTATTTATATTATTTGAGGTTCTATATGTGAAACCAAATTTTATACTTAGAGATAAAATGAGTTAGATAAATATATAAACAATGAAAAACATGGTAAGGATAAATATCCTTGAGGAAGGAAATTTTCTTTATCAAAATTAAACTTAGGAGAAAATGAAATTGTCTTTATGATAAGGGGTTTTTGATTTTAAAAACAAGAAGGAATGGAAAAGGCATAAGGAAACCTTATTGACTCAACAATAACATGCTAGTGTTACACTATTCTTGAATAGAAACAAAAGTTCCTCTCCATCTGTCAGGTAGGCATCGAATAAATATCATAATCTAATCCTTGATGAACACTAGTTTCCCAAACATACTCCTGGTATTTACTATTTTATTGAACTTGAGATACATTTCAGAGATAGGTTCATCAGGCTTCATTTTAAAATTATCATATTTAATTATATAAGTATTTAATCTCATTTCTTTAACGTTGATTGTTCCCTCATGGGAAATAACTAAAGTATCCCAAATTTCATATGTCGTTTTACAAAGATATATTATATTGAATTATTCATCACCTAATTCATAGAAAAATGCATTCATTACTTTATAGTTATTATTATACGTAGCTTTATTCTACTAAGACCAAGTGTCCCATGTAGTAGCAGGTAATTCATGTTGTTCTTAAATTATGTCCCAGTTTTTAGGACCCATGATATCTAGATACATTTTCATTTTAAATTTCTTCTAAGAATAGTTATTTGAATTAAATGAAGGTGGCATGTTAGTAGCCACACCCTCAACTCAGTTATCCATAGTTGACTAGAATTTAAAGAATTGAAAGTTTTGAAATAACAAAAAAAATAAAGATCTTTACAATACAACTAAAATCACTGTTGAAAAGAATTTGAAAATCTTGAAAAATATTTCTGATGGAATCAATAAAAACCCTTTGATACCAAATGTTTGTGGAGGTGTAAAGTCAAGAGGGGGTTAATTTTGTTCCTACTTAATATTTATGTTAAAAATTTTATGATAAAATCTCTAATTTAAAATATCCCAGTTAATTAAGGAAGTAGAGATATAAATGTTAAATTACTCTACAAGTCTCTCAAAGTTTGATTAGTCCTCAATTGAATCCTTTTAGGAACAATTATCCATATTTTTAAATAGTTTTACTAAATTAAACACCTATACACACAAACCAAAACAAACAATCAGAGTTAATGTTAAACAGTTTTTTGTTTTTGAAATTATAAGTACTAGAAAATAGAGAAACAAAGTATTAAAAATAAATTACACAAAAAAGTTTAACAAGAGGTTAAGTCTCAAACAGAGACTTAATCCTATCCACTTATTGATCACCTACCACTAAGAAGTTTATATTAAAAATCTTCTATTGTAAACCTGTATCAGTCTTTACAAAAGTTTTTACAAACTATCCAGGTCTTACAACCTCTACCACAGTTCTTCGTGGGAAAAACAAACCACCAAGACACACACAGACTCTTACATTGTTATATGTGGGAAATAACATGGAAGTAATGTTTTGTGTGAGGATTTTCAGTATCCTATAGTTTAATCACAGGAGACAATGTGTGTGTAATAGACAAACAAACACTTCTCAGAAATGTAAAATAAATAAAACAATAGAGACAATATTATGAGGATTGTGTTTATAAGGCTCTATGTATTTGATGTTCAGATCTAAATACCATGGTGTGAAGAAATTACAGATTGAGTCCTTCTCGGGAAGTTGTCTCCAAAATAGAGTGTCGTAACTTATGGTTCTAGCTTCCATGTACTGAGGTGTTTAACCTCTTGGTTTGAAAGATATTTGTTGAAGTAGAGAGAGGTAGCCTTTAATTTGTTCTCCCAAATGATCTCTGTGAAGCTCTTGGATTCACAGAGTAAGTGCCGGTGTGTTCTTCTCATTCCTCATGTCTATATTGTAATTTCTCTCAACCAACATTGTTCAATTTTAGCTCTATATTCCATTCTATTTTATATTCTCGTGGTCCAACAGTAGGAATGATCAAACCATGTGTGGTCTTCATCGTACCTCATACTCTCTCCTTATATGTCTAAAAGCAAGATTAATTAATCATAGAAGCATTAAATTTTCCAAATATGATCGTTATAATAATCTTATGAAAATTGACAAAGTATAAACTAGAAGAATAAAGGTATCAGTATAATAGTAGTGGTAGACTTCTCAATTGTGGCTTCACAATGGTAGCCTTGCCACGGTAGCTTCGCAATGGTGGCTTCACAACATTAGGCTTCATCAGTAGACTTATCAGTGGTAGCCTTCACAAAAAAATCTTATCAGTGGTAGCCTTGCAATGGTTGGCTTCATCGGTAGGATTGTGAATTCCAAAGGTTCTTCCAGAAGTAACCTTTCATTAGTAGACTTCCAATAGTAACCTTATTAAGCTTCCAGCGGTAGGCTTTCCATCAGTGACCTTGTACCAGAAACCTCTAGTGGTAACCTATAGAGGTAACCATCCAATGGTAACCTCTAGCGGTAACCTTCCAGTGGTAACCTCTATAGGTAACCTTCCAACGGTAACCTCTAGTAGCAACCACTATCAGTAACCTCAACCGGTGACTTAAACAGAAGGAACTTAATAGATACCTTCATACTGGTGACCATTAACTTAGAAAATTTTACACTATAAACTCAATCAAGAAAGCAGTTTGATTGAAAATACATAATTGTTACATGATAAAACTCTAAACATTGATGAAACATGATTATAATATAGATTAAACATGACTTAGGATAATCAAAATAGGTGATTCCAACACAATTGATGTCTCATATTTTTTACCCCTTACTAAGTTCCTAAGACCACCCTTTTTTAATGTTTTCGTTATCCATATTATGTACAATAATATAAAATATGATACATCTAAAATGGTTTCATGAGTTCTGAAATTATTGAAGAAATTTACCCTAGGTTGTAAAATAATTCATTTATATTGCTAATACCTATAGACACTAAATTGATTGGTTATAGAGGTTTGATTTATTGTGAGATGTATTTGATAATAAGGTATAATGATTTTTTATATTTTTATATTATGGTTTCTTAAACTTATAAATATCATCAGATGAATTATTAATTGGGTTTAGTGGACCACCATAACCATAGTGGTAGTCTAACAATGTTTCAGTGTTTTTGGAAATGGTGTCTGTGAAAAATTAAGTATTTGAGTGAGGTAATTTCTATAAAATATTGGTTGAAAATTGTCCAATTAGAAATTTTTGGTTTATAAAAGGGGTTATTAAATGTCTCATTTCATTTTCACAAGTATATATCTCTTATATTTCAATAGACCAATACCAACTATTTGAAAACCCGATGTTATTGGTACCCTATACCAATGATTTCAAGAAACCATTCCTATAATTTGGACATATACCAAATATTTTAGAAAACCATTTTTATAGTGTACCTTTTGTTTTAACATATTATAATAATTTAAATTTACATTCATATGAAAATAACTTTTTAAACATGTGTCCATATGTTCAATGTGACAAGTCAAATTTCATCTTACTAAAATATATATGCTAATTTTGAATAAAAAAGTGAAAATATTTAATATTAAAAAAATTATTAATGTCCCTATTATTATAGGTTATAATTGACATGTAAGGACTCCAATACTTAGTTTTATATTATATTAACCAATTTTTTTTATCTTTTTATGGAATTTTATCTTTGTTTAGGAGGGTAATCATGTTATTATTAGGTGAGGTATGAATTTAATCCATGGTTTTACATTCGGATTGATATAATTTTGTTGGTATTATATTAATTTTCTCTATATTAGAGATTTATTTTTGTGATTCATTAAATGTTTCATTGTATGAATTGTCTAAGATTGGATAGTATTGAGGTGTGAATTTTCTCGTTTGAGTTTTCTGAGAAGTTGATAGAATGATATTTTTGGGTTATAATATTATTGTCATTCATATGATTTATTCATGGTTTTCATCATATATAGTTTATTATGACTCTATTATTTTAATATTGGAGACTTCCCTCAAAAGAATGTCATGGATGGAATTTAGAAGGAATTCATGGTTAAACATTAGTGATCAAGTTAATTCATTGTCGTAGGGATTTTAAAGTCAATAATTGGGTGATCATGTGAATTATGTTGATGTTAGTTTTTATATCTTCTTAATATATATAAATACTATATATTTTTGGCGGTAATGTTTTTATTATATAAAATATATACCATGTAAAACAATTATTTTATTACTGATTTAAAAAAGTGATAAATTTCGTTGTTTATCTTAATATCAGTGATACAGTAATGGTTTGTGAGAATTGTGGTGATGGGTTATCCTATACAAATGGTTTTTCTGAAATGTTGGTATAGATTCAAAATATTTCAATTTTATATACCAATGATTATAGAAACACATTGGTATAGACCCTATACCAATAGTTTCGATGAAGCATTATTATAACTCCTGTAACAATGGTATAAACCACTAATACCAATGTTTTTCTCAGACCATTTATATAGGAAATACAATTATTTATGTATAATAATAATAATAATAAATACTTAAAAATTAATAATAACATTGATACATTCATAAATATTTTAAACTATATATATAAAATTTTCTTTTAGGTTAGTGGTTATGTCTCTAAGATATATTCAAGAGGCTGTGGGTTCGAAGTTATCCATTATTTTTTTCAATGTAAAACATGTACCAATTATTTTATAATCATTGGTATAAAATTCTATACCAATGTTTTGGCCAATTATTTCAAAATTATTGGTATAGTATTATATACTAACAATTTGGTTAAACAACAAGTATAAGTCTTTCTAAACTCATTTATAGTTAACATCTCATCAAACTATTGGTAAATGATATACCAGCAGTTTGAGATCCCAAACCAAAATTTAAAAAACATTAGAATTGCCTATATTTTTAGTGTTTTATCTAGAAAAATGTCTATGTTCGAGACATGGTTATTTTAAAACAGATTCCACATGGTACTTGACGGGCTAGTATTAGCTGCCTAATGGGAACAATTAAGGTGGGGGTAGCTATTTTAGGTCCACTAGACACCCAGCAGACTCTGAGCGGGTACTTGATGGGTATCAGATACCCGATGGAGGGTAGCTAGGTACTTGATGGGAACCTAAGTTCTTTTGAAAAAAATATATAATATTAGAAAAAAAAATTATTTTTTAAAAATGAGAGTGGATCTCATTTATTATCCCATCAATTAGGGAACCATCTAACTCCCCAATCTCATTCTTTCATCTTCCCTAGTATGGGATTTAATCCATTACTTTTCTTTCTTTCGTTTTTGAGTTTTCATTTTATAATAATCACCAAAGTTGAGTATTTATGTCCTTGATAATATTTTTAGTCTTTCCCTATTACAGAGATATTTGATTAAAATCTTTATTTGATGAATTTTTATATGGATTCTCTATCTTTTCCTCGTATAATTGAATCAAATTATGGTATTAAATGTAAATAATCTTTCTAGTATTAGGTTAGTGGTACTTAGATATTTGTGTTTCTATATGTGTTTTTATAAGTAGTATAATTTGTGGGTCTGGTTAGTGTTGTGTGTGAAAAAATAAACCAAACCACTTTTAGTCTCTATTTATCAAGGTTGAACTCTAAGAATAGTCTATTTTGGGTAATGACTCAAGGTATTCCTTGTATGGTTAATTATTTTTTGATGGATTTTGGGATTATTCACAATGTTTATACATGTTGTTGTGTGATGGTTCATCGAATAAAATGCTTGATGAGGTTCCAAAAAGTTTTTAATGGTGTAATATACAACTGGTATGCAATGTAATAAAATTATAAACCCCAACCAAGAAAATATAGGAAAAAAATTTAAAAAATAATAAAACAAAAAAACATTAAAAAATGATTGGAATATTTAGATAAAACTTGAATTGATGAGTTATAGTCTCATTGAATATCCACATATGATGTTAAAAACTAATTCCTTTGGAATTTACTCTTATTATCTAAGTGATACTAGTCACTACTTTAATTCAATGGATAGATAAAGGGATGAGAAAACTCTAAAAAACATATCGAGTGAGGAAAAAATAGAACTCTATCATAAGACGAAGAATATAATATATTAAGAACAACCATTTCTTCCAATAAATGGAATTCTTTCTCTCCCCCCATAAACATTTCTATTTATAGGAATCGTGACATTAAATATCCTCCAAGAAATCCATTTTCGTATAAAACAAAAGTTGGTGTAATAAATAGCCTCTAATGGTCATTTGGTGTATTAAATAGCTTAAAATTTGGATTATGTCCCAAAAAACCTTCAAATAGTTCATCAGGGATCCATTAAAATGGTTAAAGATGACAATGGAAGTTTATAAATTGTATTTTATGGTTTTATAATGATTTTTTTACATGTAATGGGCATTTCATCCTAATAATTCAAGCCCAGTTCCAAATCCATTTTGGTATTCTCCATTATCAATTTTTAATGTTTTAATAATATAAATTTCTATTTATTTATATTATAATTCCACCTTTATTTATTTTATTAATTTATTATTATTTAATAAAATGATTCAAATTCTCATAATACAAATCCTATTTGTATTTATAATAATCATACAAATTATTATACACAAACTAGAAACAGTTTTCAAAAACCCAAGAATAATTATCTAAGGTGTGACCCCAAGAGCCCTTTGTAATATTATAAATTACTATGAATATCATCTATAGTTATAAAATAATAGAGTTATATAAAAAACATCATGGATACCCTAATTAAAAAGTATTTTGGTGTGATATAGCCCACCAAATCTATATTTACATCCAATATAGTTTTCTTCGCATAACCATGCACATAGTAAGTCAAAACTTAATTGAGAGCCTTCATGTCGTAACTGATCATATGGGTGGACACATCATATCATGGTCAATCAAAACCATCTACATGATTGGATCATTACCCAATTACCTTTTATTATATCAAATACTCAAATTAAAATAGATAGTTAAAAATTTATGAAACCACACATTTAGGGAATATATTTTACAACCTCAATTTGAAGGATCAATTGACAATGTTCACCAAAGCGACACCAATGACGTCTATATGATAATCCACATGGTTTAATTTAAGAATGTCAATTGAAATACATGTTATATAACATATATGTTATAAGTTATCATTTTTATCTCTATATAAGTGATTTTACTGCTACTAATCATAATATACCATCGCATCCCAATAGAATTATCATAAATCAAATATAATCTCATAATACATTTAATCTAGATGTTTGTAATCATATCATCTCCCATGTGCAATGTAACAAACTTAAATTAATGATAATGTATTTATATTCATATAAATTAAAATTTTACATAATTCCCTAAGATAACAATGCCTAATTGGATTTAGGGAATAAACTGTAACAATATACCATTTTTCTAAATTCATTCGCCCATATATATAACACTATGAGAACTGGTGTGGATTTTGTTATTTTATTATATAGAAGTATTTAATAGGGATCATAAACATTTTTCTAAATAATAACATGACCCATTTTAATATCAACTGAATCAATTATCCCTCAAGATAGATTAAATTGAAAAAGAATATGTTTAAAACATTAATGACACCTAGGTTCCTTATCATGTGAAACTACTCCACTATTATAAAAGTAGAGTTCAATTTTATGCAAGATGGTTGGGAGAATACCTTGTTATGTAATTTACATCGATATAAAAATAAATTCTTTAGCTACAATGGATGTTGTGATATATTCAGCTTCTATTATAGAATCGACAACTTTTTTTTTGAAATTTTCAATCTAACCACTCCACCATCTAGAAAAAAATACTAATGTCTAATTTTTTATTTGTTTATTTATAGACTATAATCTATTTAAACCCTTACATTTATCTCTTCCTCAACATGAAATAGTGATAATAAATCTTTAATTACTATAAATTACTTAAGTAAAGTAATCATGGAAACCTAATGAATTTCACCAAGAATTTATCAGTATAAAATTTTCATACAAAATGTATAGATACATTAAGATGAGTATAAAACATAGAATACCTAATTTATCTAATAACTAAATAATATAAAATCATACCCATGATTTATTTTTCTATAATAGTCGAAGTAAAATATTTCACTAAAATAATATTTCCTTTCCATTGTGTAAAATAACCCTTTTAGAGTTTTTCATGTTACAAATATTTAACACTTTACTAAATGTTTTTATTAGGACTATGTCCAATCATTTCATTGGATCTATCTCTATTAATCTTTATACCTAGTATTTAGGATTCATCACCAATATATTTTATTGAGAATAAATGCTCGAACAAATATTTCACCAATTGTAACAATGTGACTTAAGTTATAATGAGAATTATTTCATCTACATACAACACTAGAAATGTAACAATTCTCCCACTAACGCAGTTCTATATACAGGGCTGTTAATTATTTTTTATAAATAATACTCTTTTATATCATGACCAAGATGAATATTCCAACCCTAATAATATTTCCTCAACCCATTACGGGATCCTTATAGTATAGAAATCTTTGTATCATTTCATTGATCCTACAAACATTTATCTATTATCATAAATACATCCTCAAAAAAATTGAAATTAATGGCTACAGTTTTGATATCCATTTGGTATATCTCATCATCATCATATGCTACTATGGATATAACAAATCAAATAGATTTTATTACATCCACTAGATTACAGGATTCTTCATTGTCTATACCATGATATTTAAAACCATTAAAATCCAATAGAACCTTTTATTTAGACAATCTACCATCTATGCAGTTTGTCTTGTGAAATTACAACTTTAACCTAATTTTTTTCATATCCTATTCGATCTACATGGTTTCAAACCTATTTAGTGTACATCGATTCCATTTCATATTTCATAGATTTTAACTATTTATCATAATCAGAACTCATGATGGCCTCTAGGTAAGACATTATACCATATTTTAGGACCATTATATCCTCTTTATCATAAATGATAAATCCATAACTCTAAAAAATTTTATAACATCTATGAGACCTTGTTTCTTAAGTAAACCCAGTTGGTTAATTTTCAACAAACCTTTGTGTTTTGATTTTAGGAATTTGATCATATCGATGGTATTGAAAAACATTATGTTAAAATTAACTCCAACTAATTATATTGTAAATAAATTCCCCTTTTATATATAAAACATTTCGTGTGATAAAAACTTAATGATCTGTTGGATTATAGAAATAATAACCCACTTTATTTTTTAAATAAACAGTAAAAATAAATTTTTCTAATTTAAAATATAATTTACCCAAGTTGAAACATCATGCATATTCCTCACAACATGAAATATTCATGTAAGATAAATTGGGGTTCTTCCTCATCTATATCTCAATGTGGTTTCTTTCAAACAACCTTGGATGGAATATAATTAAGAGTAAATGAAGTAGTTTCTAGAGCATAACATCAAAAGTAAATAGTATTGTCTCTCTGACTCATCTTTGACTGAACCATTTCTAGTACTATTTAGTTACACCAATTAGATACACCATATTACAATGGTATTCTTGGTGGACTAATTTGTGATATTATACCACAAAATCCTTGAGAGTCATGAAATTATTGACCCAAATATTCTCTATCACGATCAAATAGAAGTATATTAATGCTTTATCTATATTGATTATATACCTAATTTTTGAACTTTTTGAACATTTATAAATATTCATACTTTTGTTTCATAAGATACACATACTCATATCAACTAAATTAAATAGTTAAGAAAATGAACTAATCAAATTCACCTTGAGATATATTATTTATAGTTCAATATACATCTGTATGTATAAGTTATAATAAATCAATATCTTATTTCCCTTAAACCTTAAAATGGGATTCACTCATTCTAAATAATAATGAATATTCACATATTTAAAATTATGAATAGTAATTTTAATATAATAATTTATCATTATAGAGTGGTTGAATATAATTCTTATTCATGTGACTGAAGAGAAAATGCCAAAGGTAAGTGGAATTAAATCATAAATTTTTACCTTCTTATCATTAATATTATAGATATGATTATCAAGATCCAATATGTATAGTTCATTTACAATTTTACCATAACCATGTAGCTTCTTATTCGAATAAAAATTGAAATAGTTTTTCTTTATTATAAAATAAAAGACATAATTTTCTAGGTAATATATTGATATCCAATTTTAGTTTATTGATGGAACATGATAATAATATTCTAGAAATAATGAAAATCATATATAATGGAGTAAATTAAATATTCCCACAGATAATATAGTGAATAATTCTCCACTCATAACTTATAGGACTACTTATTTCATAATCAATTATCAATGATATTTGAGAAGATATATATTACTATAAATACATGACACACATTCATTATCTAATATGCATGATTCAAAGTTGGATAAATTAATCTATTATTTATATAATTATTGGCACATATTAATCTATGATTTCTTCATTTTCCATTGCATTTAATTATTTGATATCCTTTTAAAGCTTATAAATCCTAGAAACCATGTTTTGTAAAATAAGAAAACTTATTTCATATTAATCATTATGATACTTCATATAAGAATATTTTCCCCCTTTTCACATGAAAGTATATAACATATATTGTGTGGGGTTGTGTAAAATGTAAATATTATAATATTATTCAAGAACAAATATCATATTATTATACCAGTAAATGAAATTATTATCATTAAATTTTTCCTTCTCAAGGACTAATCTTATTAATAATTTTGAATTTTTGTTTAAATCAATGAACATTTATAACAAAATATGTTTCCTTATTTTCATAATTAATGTTATTATTCAATATGGTATTTTCATGAATATACTCACACTAAAATAATGACCATCATTTTTTAAAATGTTGGGGGTGATGATCCAAACTCACAGATGTCTTAACTCGTCTACACACGTATCTTAAGGCATGTATATTTAGGTAAAAATCAATGGTCAAATGTATTTAATTCAGATCTTATATTTTCGAGAGAAAAAAAAGAAATTTCCAAATTCATCTCATGAATATTCTCAAAACTATCCCAATAGGTTCCAATATAATAGGATTACCCAATCATGTGTCACTGATTAATATCATTATGATTACTATAAAACTTGTTACTAACTCACGTTCAATTACTGATGCTCAATTACGAATGATCCATCTAATTCATTGATTAATGTATTTAAATATATGATTATTATTTAAAGTTATTAAACACTTTGATATTTTATTATGGATTTTATATTTAGTCTAATGATTAAAAAAATTTATCTCATACATGTATGTTTTTATTATATTGATATTAATTCTACATTTTCTATCATATACATACTTAATACATCTTATGCATAATAATTTCTTAATTCATATTTTTTATCACACAAAATGATTAAATAATTAATCACATTACCTATAAAAATTCTTGGACACCAAATCAATTTCAATAATATGTAATTGAACATGATTAAGGGGTCTAGTGGACTAAACCTCAAGGTAGGGAATATTTCACACAGGGGCCAAGTAGAAACTGTATACCTATAATTAACATTAACAGGTCTAATAAAATCATAAAACTTTCCATAAATGTTTCATGTGATTATTAAATGAATTTTATATAATGTGAATATATCATAAGACTATAAAATAATCTAACATTTAGTTTAAGAATTTATCATTTATTAAACCTTCATCTAAAACTAATTATGGGATTCACTGATGATACAAACCCATTTTATATAGATAAAGAAAAAATAACACCCAACCGAAAAAATAAAATCAAATTAAAAACAAAGAAAATATTAAATAAATAAAATAAAAATATCTTTCAAAATGGTTGAGGATATATATATTGATCTTGAATTGATTAATTCAAGTCTCTTTAGTACCCACCAATAATAATAATCACCAACACCTTGGTGGTACCTTCTTCTTATAAATGGGACACTAGTCGCTATTTAATGGAAAACGATATAATAGGGAATGAGAAGGACTCTTAAGAACCTCATAGGTGAGGGAAAATAGAGAACTATATTGAAATAGGAAGACTAAAGGTCACTAAAAACTATTTTTTATTTCTCTAAATGGAATGAATTTTAGCACCCCTCTAATTTTCTGTTGATATTATGATGGAAATTCAATAGCCTCCAAGGAATTAATATTTGTAAAAAATTGAAGGAGGTCCAAGAAATATACCTCAATGGGCCTTTTGATCATTAAATAGCCTCTATATTTGGCTTCAGTCCCAAACCACCATGGAAAGTGCATTAATGATCATCTAATTAGGATAAAATTAACAAAAAAAATGACAATAAATTGTCTCTTATAGTGGGACTTCGAATATTATACATGTAATGGGCCTCATAAACACATTACTTCAAGTCTAAACATGAGTCTCTTTATGAATTTTCCATTTCCTCATGTCAATGTCTTAATAATATAAATAAATAATTATTTAATTTTAATAATACATTAATTTATTTATATAAATATTATTTAATAAAAATATTTAGATTTTAAAAACACTAAAAAAACTGTGTTTATAATGAATATAGAAAATTTAGTACATGAGAAAATCACATTAGTCCCAAAATAACAATTAGAATTATCTAAGGTGTGACCCCAAGGTTCCCTTGTAAAAACTTAATGAATAATGAATCTCTTTCATAATTATAAACTAAGAGAAATATCTATACATAAATTATATATATGTGTGTGTTACAAATGGGTTTGGTGTGATCTAATCCAGCACATGTCTGTTGGTAAAGTTATTTTGTCCTTGATGTTAAGATTAAGAGACATACATGGATAATGTTAATCCCATATAACTTATCTCTTTTCTAAATTCACAAGTTAACTAAATATTATTTAATTTCATAAAATGTAATATCATTTCATGTCCATGGACTTACTATGTCAAACCTCAATTGAGGTCCCTGATGTCATAACCTATCATATAGGCGGACACATCCTATCTTGGTTAATAAAATTTCCCCACTTGATTAGAGTCATACGAAATTACCTTCTATTAAGAAAAATTATCCTATGAATTTAGATATTAATCAATGTATGAAACCTTACATGTATAGAATCTATTTTGAAAATATCATATCCAATGATCCATAACCAATGTTCACTTAAATGACACAAATGACCTATATATGACAATCAGTGTGGTGTACTTTAATCTGGTTAATCCAAATACATTTTCACCAACATATATCATATGATTGATCATTTTTATCACTATACAGGTTACATTAATCATATTTATCATAATATATCATAACAACAAAATATTATTACCATTGATCAAGGATAAACTTGTGATACATATACTACATAGGTTGTTATCTTATCATCCCCCATGTTAGGCATAAAAACCTAAATGAATAATAATTTATTTCAATTAATATACATTACATGATAAAGAAACTCTCAAATTCACAAATACAAGGATAACTTTATGGAACAAACAGAAATATTTTCTTTGGAACATTACAGGTGTTACTTGTGTGTGTATGGAAAAATGCTTTAGCAATATGGTAAAAGTGTGATATCTTCTTCACCACTACAAGTGTTATGGAGGTTTACTAAAATATTTCCATTAGAAGTGAGAGTTTCTTATCACCATGGGTCGGAGTTTTTTTGGCCATAGTGAAGTTCCCATGACATATTATTTACCATTGGGTGAGTAGTGGTTCCCTTCATAGATGAGTAGATTTGGGTGATGATATTGATCATCGAACAGAAGGATGGATATGTCATAGGTGTCCTCAAGAATAAATAGGTGATTTTTATTAGAATTTGGGGGTGGATTTATCCCTTTTAATGTAATTTTTCTAGATTATTGATCTAGAAAGTGTAGAGGATTGTTTTGTAATGAGTCAAGGTGATTCCTCATTCACCATGTGGCCATAGGAATGGAGATGAAATGTTATTTGGTTATGGGATGAGGATTGACGCATTATAATCTATTGGGGTGTCTAGAAATCATGGGTTCATCATCTCATTATGGTATTGGCTAAATTGGGTAGGGTTATCACTCATGTCAAGTCGATCACAAAGGAGAGGGGGTTGAGAAGATTATATTGGTTGTCTTACATTGCACCTTGAATACATTCATGTAATGGAAATATTATCCAGGGACCATATTGGTGGTGTCTTTATATATTGACCCTCACAACCTACACATGCTAATCAGGATGCTTGAATACTTTATAATTTATAACTTATGGTAGAAATAATTCCTAATTTTTAGATCTTAGAAGTTAGTGGTACAATGGATGCATAGGCGGGTCATCAAGGGATTTTGGAGATAGAGTGAATGGACCCTTAATGTCTCCTTAGTGCATTATTTTTTACAATTTAGACATGTTAGTATGTGATAATTTATTAGTGATATAATTAACTTTTATATAGATCATGTAATAATTAATATATTCCTTTTTATAGAGTATGAGATATATCTATTATGGTTAAACCTAACCATTGTTCTCATGTTTTTATTATTAGATTTTTTGTTAATTATTAATGTTGGTTATATTTTTGTTATGTATTTTACATGTATAATTTATAGACACTCTACTATCACCTCCTAAACCCTTGGAATTAGTTGGTAGCCTCTAACATATAGGGTGGAAATCTTGAGTTCAATAGTGCTCTGTCTTTGGTTTTATTTGGTCTAGTTATGATGAGGATTCTAACAAGTTATGTCATAAAAAAATTATTTTTTTATTTGGGATATGTCAAGACCTAGATGGGATGATGTTCTGAGTTTCTAGAAAAAAAGTAAAAGATAAAGTCTAAGAGTATAATGGAACCAAGAGTGCTACTTTGATTTTAATTTGTGCATTTGGGTTACTATAGCTAGATAAAAATGACCTTTTAATGTTTTTGATTTATGGATTTTTACTCATCTTTGAGATTCCTAATGTGTTATACATGCATCATTCTAGGAATGTAGGATACAAAATACAATATTATTCATGAATGTGGGTTCTATTATTATTCTACAAATATTATTTAATTTTATAAAATTTCAAAAACTTATATAATGTTTTCCCATATAACTTTTTGGTCATAATATCTCAGCTAATCCATGTTCATAGTTCATTATGTTATTGGGTATGTTAAATATATATGTGTGTGGTATGTGTAGTGTCCGACCCTAAAATGGGAAGGTGTAACCATGAGGTTAGATGGTATAATACTTGGTTTTGGGTATGTTACAATAAAATGAATTTTTGTTTAAAAAATTTTAGTTTTTGATATCTTAGATTATATACATTTATTAATCATGGTATTAGGTTTACAAAAATATTCAACCGTGAAATCCTTTTATGGAGTGTTATACGGGAAAAGTTTTGGTTCCACCTAAGTAAGAGTTGGTTTAGGTCCCCAAGGGATAATATGAGTATGAGCCACATGAAAACATTCCTAATTATCCAATGTAGATGGTTGAGATAAGGCATTTGTTTGATAACTAGTTTTGGGATATAGTGATATATATTATTCATAGTATCAGTAGAAGGACTTAGGTCATCAATATGCCCTTTTAATATTTAACTTAGGACTTCCAGTCACACCATACTCCATTATTCAATGAGGAAAGAAGACGCCAAGTAGTTAAGTACTATATAGGTTTAGTTCTGTTTATCTTCAACCTGATCTGTATTCCTCAAGGGAAGATAGGGGAGTTGGTGATTTTTATATTCAATAGACAAGGAAATCATTGGTGGGATATACAGATATAAGTAGGTATACATGATTGTTTATCGTTGAATGAATTTGAGGTGAGGTTCCTTAAGATCCTTATCCCTCATATGATAAGGGAAGATTAGGACCATCAAAACTTGAATCAAGTGAGGGTTATATTTCTATTTTGTAATATGATACTCATTTCAAAAAAAATTAAATTTTCATCAACATTAGAAAGATATGTGATCACCAAGGTGTGTTGGTTTGAATACATTTGTCTTACTAACTATAACAACCCTTATCTTTATTACACATTAGTACATTATTTATAACATAAAAGTATACACAATACAACCAGAGAGACTAATAATTCTAGTGTATTTGGGAATTATTTACATAACAAAAAACTTTAAATAATAAATACGTCATCTTTATTGAAAACTTCCTTAACATGCTCATACATAAAACGACACAGGATAACCTAGGTACGTACATAAGAAAGGGTGATCTATAAATCCTAGTAAGGGAGTGAAAAATGGAATAAATTAAAGAAATTAATACATTTTAGACAATATTCATATCAATGGGACATAAAAAATGGGGTGATAATCATGAAAATGAACAATTAGTCATGGTATAGCATGATAACATAAACAAAATATGGGTAAATGTGGAAAAAAAATTAAAAAACTACATCATAAACATAGATCAAGCATAAATGACAAGACATCAGGATGGAAAAAGTTTCATAAATGAATCAGGTTCATCTATATACTAATATGATATATCATGAGACTAAACATTACCCAAAGTATTGGGGTACTATATAATTATAGGCACACCTATCACTTTCATTTCATTCTCATTCTTAAGTGTTCCACATAGATCATACAACATGGATTCATTCATCATCATATTTTATCCCATGATTAAGTAGTGTGAATTAAATAAATGTAATTCCCAATTAAAATAGGTATAATTGTTTAAATTTGAACACCCTATATAAGAAGTGGGTATGGTATTCACTATACAAGTGTTTAACCATGGAAAATCATGGTAAAATTTCGGCCAGCATAACGATGTCACTTAAGAATCATAAAATGGGTTTATGAGAGAAAAAATAAGTCTCTAATAATTTTGATATCAAAAAGAAAGTAATATGTATATGTAAATACATATCCCAACATTTTTAATTTTAAATATAAGTTGTAATATAATAAATAAACTTGAATAAAGAGGAGAAGGAAAAGATCCCTTCTCATGAGAGTGTGACTCCAAATGCTTGATAGGGGATTATTAAGATCTTGGGGAACCTTGGAAGGACACTAGATAAGGTATGTAAAAGTAAATAATTCATCCAAGTATTTTTAGTGAAGGGAAATGGGTGATTGGGTGGGTTTATATAGGAAATGAGTGGGGGATTTCTTATTATTTCCCAGACATGGGTTTTGGAATCCATATAATAAAATAAAAAAACTGAAAACCTTCCCATGGGTTTTCCCCTAATTTCTACCAAAGGGGATTATTTTTAATTATTTTATATGTAAAGGAGATGAACATTAAAAAATAACCCCCTTTCAGATGTGGTAGTGAGTCCTACTCTTATATAAATTATTTAAAAACCTAAAAATATATTAATGGTTTTGGAGGACTTATAAGGGCTTTATAAAATTAATAAAATAAACATAAAACCACATAATTAAAAACATATATTTGTCCTTTTATACCCTTTATAGTATTTATTAAATCACTTTTTGGTCATTATAATGTCATAATACACATCATATATTTATATAGTATTTAATTTTTACCTGAAAATCCGACTGTCTTAAAAAATTATAAAAGATTCCACATTGGATAATTTAGACATTATAATTCCAGAAATAATATTTATTATAACCAATTGAGTTTCTAAAAAATTTATCTTTAAATTTTAAAATAAAATCTAAATTTATTTAGAAATGTTGGGTTTTTTGACAATAATTGTTTTCAAACCCTTATAAAAATTACATTTTACTTCATATAAATTATATGATCATTTATATTTAATAAAAAATATTTAATAAAAATATTTTATTAAAATATTATTTATTTTAAAATTCTATTAATTAGTTATGAGAAACATATTAATAAAAAATTAATACTAATAAACAATACAATTTGTGTATTATTGTATAAAAATAAAAAACATTTATAAAGCAACGATAAGAATAAAATATGAAAATTATTATTTTAAAAATAAAATATTAATATTATAATTATTATGGTCCTGATGCATATCCCTTTAATACACCAAAAAAATCTCTATGGGTAAGGTGTGCGATGGCGAGACTTTCATGGGGTGGTTGAGCATACATGGTTTGGGTCGTTATCTCGATGATCTTGAACTTTTCTTATAAATTGTTTCTCATATACATCAGTTGTTGGATCTTTTATTGGGATTGGTCAAGGGAAAATCCAAAATATGTTATATCCCTTGGAATCTCTAATAAATGGGCTTCATATGTTATGATCTTATTGGTTGAGGTCATAACTTCGTGTATCTCTATCAATTGGATTTGTTAAAACCCTATATTTATACTAATCATGTAATCACTACTCAATAGATATATTATCAATGTAAATGATTCTTAATGGTATTTTAAATCCTATAGGATGAAAGAAAAAAAGTTCATGTTTTTTCTATATCCATAATATATAATAATACATTTGATTAAAAAGCAAGGTGGATTTATTTATAAAATCTAAGGTCGTTAAAACTACCCCCTACAGAAATTTCACATTCTAAATTTTATTTTCCCATACTAAAATAGATGAGGTAAATTATATCACATCACTTCATCTAGTTCTCACATTTCTTATTCAAGATTTTAGTTTCTGCACAACCCTATGAAAAAGTGAATTGTATTATTTTATAGAACATGGTCTATATGATCTAAGAACCTCACTGAATTCTCCTCATAGGAATAGAAATTGTTTAATGGTACCACCTATGGATTGAGTACATGTTAAAGGTATGGTATGTACTTCCTTAATTGTTATACATGGAATACATCATGTAGTTGAGAAAGGTTAGGTGGGAGTTCTAGTCGATAGGCCCCCGATCCTATATGATCAAGGATCTCAAAGGTATTGATGTATCTTGAATTAATATTTCCCATATTCCCAAATCCCGCTATTTATTCCACGATATGTGTACAGTAATATAATTTCTACAACATCAAACTCTAGTTCTGATTAATGATTGTCAGTGTAGATATTTTTTTAAAATCTGAGCATCATTGATGTGTTGTTGATTGGTCTTGACCATTTTCACCAATTTCTCAACCATTTCAGGACCTAGAAGTTTTCATTACCCAACATCATCCCAACATGCAGGTGTTCTATATCTCTTCCCATAAAGGGCTTTATAGGGGACCATTTGTACTCTACAGTGGAAACTGTTGTTGTATGAGAACTCAAATAGAGGAATATTTCATCGCATCCTCTATTGAAGTCAATTTATCAAGACCCCAACATTTCTTCAAGTGTCTTGATAGTCTACTCATATTGGACATCAGTTTGAGGGTGATAATCCGTGTTGATGTTCAACTCAGTATTCATAGTGTATTATACACTCTTTTTGAACTTGGAGGTAAATATTAGATATCGATCAGATATAATTGATAGTGTTGTTCCATGTAGTCTCACCACTTCTCTAATGTATATCCATGCAAGTTGATTGAGTGAGATGTCCTCTTGAATTGCAATGAAGTGCACACTCTTTATAAGATGATCCACCACAACCCAGATAACATTATTTCCTATTGATTTCTTCATAAGACCAGTGACAGAGTTCATGGTAATGGTTTCCCATTTCCATACAAGTATGGGTAATGGTTGAATAATCCCCTTGGATTTTTCATTTACAAGTTCCATTTCTAACATAAAATACATCTCGAGGTATATTCTATAATATCCCTATTAATATTGTCCAACCAATAGTGATATTGGAGATCTCAATTCATATTTTTTCTTCTTATATTGAAGGATAAAGTCAAATTGTATACACCATCCAACAACTCCTTCTTTAACTCAGGATTTTATGGTACACATAGTAATGATCAAAATCATATAACTCCTTCTTCATAAACATTAGACATTTAGGATTCACCTTTTCTTATATCTTCCACCTTCTTCTAAATTACCACATTATCTCTTTGAGCATCATTTATCCTCTCCTGAAGGGATGGATGAGCAATAATTTGTGAAAGTGATGATGATGTTTCTTCCTTTAGGATTACCATATCCATAATTTTCAAATATAATAAGATCATATCCCTCTAAATTCCCATTAATGATATAATTGATAGATCATTTCTACTTTGAATATCTTCCACTTTATTCTATTTCTCATGATGGTAGTGAATTGATTATTCATAGTCTGTGATTAGCTCAAACCATATTCATTGGTTCATATTTAGTTCTTTTTGTTTGAATATATACTTGAGGATTTTTTGATCTGTATATCTTTCATACTACTTCCCAAAGAGATAATTTCCACATAATTTCAAAAAAAATCATTGTATCCAACTATAGATCATGTGTTGGTAAGATCTGTTTAAGATCGTTCAACTTCCTTGAAGCATAGGCTATCACTTTTTCATTTTTCATTAACAAATAGACCAATACCTTATTTGAAGAATCAATTAATACTATTAAAAGTTATCTAGTTGTGGGTAGTGTGAGTACAGGTGTAGTGATAAGCCTCCATTTGAACTACTTGAATCTCTTTTCACACTCACAACTCAAAGAAAATTTGACTCCCTCCGGAGTTAACTTGGTTATAGGGTTTGAAAATTGTGATAATTATTTCACAAATAGACAATAGTACCAAGATAATCCAAGTAAATTACAGATATTTGTCATGGATATTGTCCTAAGTCGTCTTTTAATTTCTTTTATCTTTGAGGGGTCCAAAGATAACCCATTTCCTGCGATAATATTTCTTATGAATTATAATTACTTCAAAAAAACTCATATTTTTTTTACTTTTCAAAAATAATTTACTTTCATAAAGTTTTTATCATAGTTCTCATATTCTCTTCATGATCCTCCTTGATTTTGGAATATATTAGAATATTATCTATAAAGGCTTCCAATTTTTTAAGTTAATATTTTAAGACTCTATTCCTAAATTCCACGAAGATTTATGTAGCATTAGTGAGTCCGAATGGAATTAATATGAACTCATAGTAACCATACATTGTACAAAAAAATAGTCTTGGAGATATCCTCCTCTTTCACCCTTACTTGGTAATTCCCCTACCATATATCCACCTTGGATAAGAATTATTCTCTTCATATCTAATCAAAAAAGTCCAAAATTTGTGTCAAAGGATACTTATTTTTTATCGTGATCTTGTTGAGCTCATGATAATCAATTCAATGGCACGTTGACCTATCCATCTTCTTGATGAAGAGGACTAGTGAACACCAAGGTGAAGCACTTGGGAATATAAACCCTTTATCCATATTCTCATGTATTTATTTATTCATTTATAAAATTTCTATAACTTATATTATAAATAGAGTCCTTGATAATTATAACACCTTAGGTATATGATCGATTGAAAATTCAACCTCTTAGCTAGGAGGAATAGAATACAATTCTTCAAGAACCACATTAACGTAATCTGCAATAATATGAATGTCTTCAAGTATGATTCCTTCCTTAGAAACAAATTAGCTATATATGCTTTCTCTTATGGTAATAATATCCATTATTCAGCTGTTGGTGCTAGATAAGATTCATCCTCCTCATTGTACTTGTACAAAATCAGAGGATGATTCAGAATATGAAGAGTGATTTTATTTTCATGGAAACTTATATTGGTTCTATACGGGTAAATTCAATCCATTCCCATAATTGTGTCAAATTCTACCAAAGGGAGTATGGAAAGGTTTGCTGGGAAGTTCAACCCAAAAATTACAATAAGGGGGGAGTTGTATACTCAGGATAAAATAATTTTCCCATTTGACTTTTTCACCAACATCCCTAATTCCATGATTTGTGGTGTTATTTGAATAGTTATACTAAACTTTCATGATATAAAGGAAATAATATAACCAAAATAAAAAAAAGTGTGTTTTCTATTCATGAATGAATAACTAGGATATATGTCACCACTTTGTTTTTGGGATCTAACTCAATAGTAGTGATTGAAAAATATATCCCTTTATACCTCATAGGTTGTTGGTTGTGTCTGAAAACCCTTAGCTTAGTGAATTTGTTTGAAAAGTTTCTTAGTTCCTTGAATTTGAATCAATGAACAATGAATTGAGGGTTTATTAGAGCATTCATTTCATCCTTTTCATTGGTGGTTTTCTCCTATTGGAAATTCCTAACTAGGTTCCCTTCCTTCCCACGCCTAAATCATTTCCTCATCCCCCATAGGCAATTTATGGGGTGCCTCTTTCTGCAAATTTGACAAGTGGGTGTTGAAATGTTTTAGCACCTTTAGATTTATCCATAAGACATCCAAAATTAAACTCCAATTTTATCTTCTTATACCTATGATACACTTGAGATTTTATTATCTCCATTTTAATTTTGAGATAACATCAAACAATTTCCCCATAGATATCAAAGTCTCAGATCATGAGGGCTTTTCATATACTAGGTTTTATCCCACCAAATAAGTGGTCAACCTTACACACATGGGTAACGACAAAGTTAGAGGCTTATCATGCAATTATTTTGAATTTTTCCTTATACACCCCAATAGATAATCAATTATTTTTTCTTGAGGGAAAGAATATCCATTTCCATTTTGAGTCATAGAGAGTGAGGAAAATATTTATCAAAAAATATTTTTTGGAATTCTATCCACCCCATCGCTTTGATATCTTCTTCAGGCTATGTATTCCTGATTAATGTCCACCACTGGTTAGCTTCTCCCTAAATATGATAATCATATAGTAGAACCTTCTCTTTTATATAACATTAAAGTATGGAGAATATCTTCACAATGTAGTTGATCCTTTTTCTGCAATTAAGGGATTGGACGTTCTATTAAAATTTATAGGCCTTTGTCTCATAAAGATATCAATTGAATATTTTTCTTTATTAGGGGGATTTGGGTGCTCTCCTTGATCATGGTTTATATGTATAACTTGAGTCAACTATGAGAGTATCGTCCAAAAGTGTGTTATTCCCACTCCCATCATGTAGGACATCTCATTGGGGTAGTCATCACATTGCCTACTGTATTGATTGTTTACCCAATTCCTCCTATTTCAGGTCATTGGCTATAATAAATGGAAAATTAGGGATGATTATTTTTAAAATATTAAACCCATAACCTATAATATGATTAAATTAAATAGATAACTTATAAATTACATGTATTCCCTTAATATATTAATTTTTGGGCTTCAATCTATGTTATCCATGAACAATTTTCAAATATATATTCTTCTGGGTATTTTTGTTCCATTAATAAGGGTTTCTAATGACCTTATGAATTTACCAAAATATATCCCCTTGGAGTTTAAAACTATGAATGCATCAATGTCCATTTTCTTGCACTGTTTCCCAGTTGAGTCTTTAACAATGCAGCGTTTTCAAGGTTTACCCCTATGTAAATATGTTCGAGATCCACATCCATTTGTAGTATCTAAATAGGTATGTATTTTCTTGATAAACCAATTAATATATACTTACCAAAATTTAGGGATGTATTTCTATACATTGTCTTATCCCGAAGGCTTTTTCTAGAGTTTTCTAATCCTATTTCCAAAAATATCTAACCTTTTCCTTTGACGCCAACTATAACAACCCTTCTCTTTATTACACATTAATACGTGATTTATTACATAAACGTACACATAATATAACCTATAATTTTAATAAGTATAGTTTATTTGTTAAATAGGTACATTACATAACAACTTAAAATAGGAAATACATCATCTTTATTGAAAACTTATTTAACATTCTCATACTTGAAAAAACATGGGATAACCTAGGGACATACATAAGAAAGGGTGAGATATAAACCCCATTAAGGGAGTAAAAATGGAATAACATGACTAAATTAATACATTTTATACAATATTAATGATAATGGGACATAAAAAAGGGTGATAATCATAAACATTAACAATGAGGCGTGATATATCATGATAACATAAAAGAAATATAGGGAAATGTGGCAACAACATAAACGCTACATCATAAAAATAGTTCAATTATAAATACAAATAAATCATGATGGAAAAAGTCCCATAAAGGAATCAGGTTCACTACATATCCCAACATGACATATCAAGAGAATAAACATTACCCAATGCATTGGAGCACTATATAATTTCGGGCACACCAATCACATTAATTTCATTCTCATGCTTAAGTGTTCCAAATAGACCATACAAAATCGATTCATTCGTCATCATATTTTATCCCATGATAAAGGAGTATGGAATAGATACATGTAAGTCCCAATTAAAATAATTATATGTGTATAAATTTTAACACCCTTGATACAAAATGGGTTTAGTATTCACTACACAATTGTTTTGTTAAGAAAAATTGTGGTGAAATTTTGACAGCATAACAATGTCAATTAAAAATTCATAAAATGGGTTGATGAGTGTGAAAGAGGTATATAATAATTTTTAAATAAAATTTTAATTAATAGTTACATATAAATATATATCCTAACAGTGTCAATTAGAAATTGAAGGCATGATATAATAAAGAAAGTTGAATTAAGAGGAGAAGGAAAATTTCCCTTACCATGAGAGTGTGAATCGAAATGCTTGAGAGGGGCTTCTTGAGGGTTTGGGGGAACCTTGGGCAGACAATAGAGAGGGTATACTAGAGTAAAAATGTGATATGAGGATTTTTATTGAATATAAATTTGAGATTTTGAGGTGTTATATTGGAAATGAGTGTGGAATTCTTTATTATTCCCCAAACATAGGTTTTGGACTCTATATAATAAAATAACCAAAACCAAAAATCTTACCACAGTTTTTTCCAGAAGTTTCTTCGAAAGGTGAGTGGTTATAATTATTTTATAAGGACAAGTTCCGAAATTAATAAAATAATACCCATTATGATGTGAAAGAGAGTCATACTCTTATAGAAATGATTTTAAAACCCTAAAATATATTAATGGTTTTGTAGGATTCATAAAGGTTTTATAAAATTAATGGAATAAACATAAAATCAAATTATTTTAAATTGAAAACATAGATTTCGTATTTTATACCATTTATAGTATTTATTAAATCCCTTTTGGGTCATTATGATGTCATAATACACATCGTATATTTATACGGTATTTAATTTTTACCCGAAAATTCAATTGTCTTAGAAAATTAGAAAAAAATCGCTATTGGATAATTTCGATATTATGCTTCCAAAAATAATATTTATTTTAAAACAATACTTTTATAAATATTTGAATTATATAATTCAAAATAAAATTTACATTTATTCATAAATGGTGTATTTTTTGACAATAACAGTTTCTGAACCCTTATAAAAATTATCTTTGACATCATAAGAATTATATGATCATTTATATTTAATAAAATTATTAAATATTAAAATTTTATGAAAATGTTATATATTTTAAATTTCTATTATTTCTTCAAAATAAATTTCATAATTGAAATTTAATACAAATTAATGATACAATTTGTGTTTTATTAAATAAAAATCAAAATCATTTATAAAGTTATCATAATAAGAAAATATAAAAAATATTATTTTGAAAATAAAATATTATTATTATTATTATTATCTTGATATATATCCCTCTAATACACTAGATAACTCTCTAAGGGTAAGTTATGTGATGGTGAGACTTTCATGGTGTGGTTCAGCGTACATGGTTTCAGTCGTGATCTTGATGACGTTGAACTTCTCCCATAAATGATTTCATTCATGCTTAATTTTTTTATATCATTTTAGGCTCGGTCGAGGGAAAATCCCAAAGATGTTATCTCCCTTGTAAGGTTTGATAAATGGGCTTCATATGGTGTGATCATACATGTTGTGTCGATCACTTCCTTTGTTAGAGTTGATTGGATTTGTTAAAACCCTATATTTATACTAATATGGTGGTCATTGTTCAATGGATATATTATCAATGGTAATGATACATAATGTTATTTTGACTTTGACATGATAAAAAAAAGGAGAGTATGTGTTTTATATATCCATAATATATTTAAATAAATTTTATTAAAAAGTAATGGGGGTTTTATTTAAAAATGTTCATGTCGTTACACTATCAAGATATAGGTGAAAAAAATTAGTTGGATTCACTCTATGAGGTGGTAAACCAATATTTGACAATGGAGTAGTATTTTATTAATGGTGGTGTTCCCATCCATGAGTAAGCTTACGTGGATTTATACATTATGAAGTTAGGGTATGAGGAGCCTTGGTATGGAAATTAGTTTAGAGGATTGTTATTGCCAAAGGGTTGGGCGTTTTTTAAAATGTTACTAATTTGGTAGATGAGACACATTAAAAAATAGTTTGATTATTAATTCAAGGAGTGTCAGGCTTTACGATATATGGAAAATGTAGAGTGGTTTTTCTAAGTAATCTCATAGACATCTGGAGGTTGGGGATCAGGTTAAGCTTATAAGTCTTAGAAGGGACATGGAGAAGTGTTCAGGGAAGTATCTAGAGTTCATCTTCTTTATCAATACATTGTAGAGGAAATGGAGATCTAAAGTGTGGGTAGTGTATAGTAAAATGTGTGACTCTACATGGAGGTTATGAATTTATATGATGAATCTCAGGGTAGTTTCATACAATTGATCCAACTATCTCGGAGAAGGAAGGAGAGTCATTAACAATTCAATGTATGATTTTATTACTTTGATTTTTTTGATAATGGTATGAGTCCAAAGTGTGGGTTTTGTGTGATATGGATCAATCATGAGGTGGTTGAATTCTAGGAATCATGTTTTATGCTTAGTAATTATGCACTTATTGGTTGGAATGTGTGAATTCTAGGATAACAAATCTGTTGGCAATTGTTATCATATCGAGTGTCTTAGTAATGTTGTGGAAATGTAGGTGATTCCTATAATGGGGAGAATTATGGTTGGAATTATATAAATTTATATATTTTAGTTATGGTAATTAGTAATATATGGGTGTAATCGACACTACCTTAGTGTTTTGAGAATGTCAATCTCCCAAGAATATATTACATATATACATTACATTTTTTATATGATTCTTCTATATTATTTTTGTGGTCTACATATGTCTTACATTATCATATATTATATTTTTTTATATTAACCCATCACTATTATCTATAATATCATGAATATGATTATATCATCTATTTATGTTTCTATTTAGGACAATGTTCCTTAACATGTTCAATTTCCCCATTATTATCAAATAGAGTTCAATATGATACAACATATTTTGAACACTTTTTAGTGAATCGAGGGAATTTCAATCCACACTATCTCAATGATGTAATTGATGCATCGATGTATTCCATAATATTTATAAATTTAATTTATTTTCATTCCTAGAGCTCCACTAACTAGAACCATGATGATTTAAGAAATATATATATTCAAAATATGATTTAAAATAACAATGTTTTATTCAAAAATATAAGTCATTGTATGATTATTTAATAGATTATTCTTTCCCAAATTTTATTAAAAATGTATCCTTAGTCCATTGATGGTACGTTAATATAATTTTTATAGTGAACTAGTGAACTTGATTAGAAGAAAATTGGAATATTATAACCATGATCAATGAATATGATTCATTTTCTCATGTATATACCATGGTGTGTATGATATATTCTATAGTTGATTCATAATAATGCCTACCAATTTATTTCATTTCATTATTATAATAAGTAATGTGAATCATAAAATGGATCCATATAAGTATAATTAGTATATTTTTTTTCTTAAATTAATTATATTAAATAATTACAAAATAAATAATACATATACCCAACTTGTCTCTTGAAATCCTCCCAGATCTATCCCTATTTATACTCAAACCAAATATTTGTTGCTCATACATAATCTTTAATTGGGATGAATTTTCTTTGATAAGTCTTTAGATAGTATATATTAGTAATTTCATTTCCAATTAGTAATATTTCATTAAATTATAACATTATAAAGACTATCATGTTTCCACTAATATTTTTATATACATAGTGATTATCATCATTCTTGATACACATAATCTACTTAATCACACAATTTATATAAATATCATAAAACATAGAAAATTTTTTATGTACAAAATAGATTTTTACTCATATAAAATCAAATGAATATTGTATAAAAAACTTTTCCACTGATCATGTCATAAATTAAGATATAAAACCATACTTGTTATTATATCATTTAAAGACCCATTTTTACCCTATAGGAATTGACCCATTAGTTAAAGCTGCAAAAATATAAACATAGTTAGTGTAATTGGATTTTGTCATCCTCTTTTTGGTCCCAATCCATTTTGTATACTTAGAACATTGATGTAATTCACCATAGTTAGTTTTATTGTCATCAATTATAATAACATAATAATTATATTCCATGAAAATTCCATACGTATTTGGAATAAGTTGAATCCCACATGACCATGTAAGTTCATGGCCATAATGTGTTAGTTTTTTCATAATACATCTTCTAGAGTCATCTCTTCCATTACACCTGCTCAATAATTTTATTCTTATAGAATATCCCAATGTTTATGTTTTCAAGTGTTATTTTACATAGAATAAAATTCATTTTTTTTATAAAAATTGTATATTTATCCAAAAAAACATTGTTCTTTAAGGAATTTAAAAGGATGACATATCTTATATCACTAAGTTATATAATAAATATATTTCTATAAAATGTATTCCCTAAAATATTGGTATATATATAATTTAAATATGTTTCAAATATTTAAATCCTTAGCGAAAATAATTTTGGATATAATCTATTATATATATCATGTGGTGTATTTTTTACTACCATTAGTGTACAAAAGTTTACAATAAGAATCATTTTTACAAAATAACCCAAAAATGATGTATGTTGGTAGTTATAACTCATCATTGAAAGAACTATATCTCATAAGTTTTCATTAATAATATTTAAATTGACTCACATTATGATGTTTTTAACTACACGTTCATGATGTGCCAAATTTAGAATCATTGTAAACTGGAAACTACTATACCAGTGGATGAAAATTCAATTGCATAAGGAGAATATATGTAGGCACTAGCAACGAACTTATTTTAGAATGATTTTATGAAATAATTTATTAATGTCAAATGAACTTAAATTATTTAAATTAATAAATTATTTATAATAACCATATAATAATAATTAATTAATGTGGAGATGTTTGTTTTAGAGTTATGACCTATTATAGGTTCATACGATTATAAATATGTTATTTTCATATCTAATTGATTATTTATTTAATTATAACCCATTACAAATTTAATTAGAATATCATTAAGTCACAGTATAATGTGTTAAAAAATAATCTAATTCTTTATAAAAAATCATTTGATTTGATGTCTTCCAATGTTATGAATAATTTGTGAAGAGTTTTAGTGTTGAATCACTTAGTGAAATATATGACACCCGAGGCCCATACTCTTGGATTTCATTCTATATGAACATAATTTACATACATATTTGGATACCATATGTAAAAACCTTGATATAACCATTTTAAATCACATAATCAGAAATTATTATTTCATCATTTATATCTGAAGGATATTTTATAGTTTAGAGCTTTAGAGAACTAGGACACATCATAAACAAATAAACACCATGTCTTTATAAACTAATGGATTTGTGTCAAATATATATGAAATTAATTAATTCATGATGAGACTTCAATTTCAACAAAAAATTACTTCACACATATTATCCTTCGAAACATTTCACATGCACAAATTTTGTTCATAACATGGGAAATAGAAATATAATAAGGGGTGATCTCAAATTCTCATTAAGGTAAAACATACAACTGAGGTAATAATGGCTTAAATGGAATATATATTATGGTAGGAGTAAGTAAACAACATAAATTTATAATAAACTTAAACAACAATCATTTTATTTCTATGATAATTAATTAAAACATTGATATCAATAATACTGATCTCATACTAAAGGAATTCATAATTATGGGAATAAAAAACATGTTTTTAGGTCCTTATGAAAATATTATATCTTGTTATTGGGATAGTTATACACCAAAAAACCATTTTTTCTTATTTGAGTCTTATTAGTGCATCGAGGGACTGCATAATTTTAGGGCCCACACATCACCTAATTAATTTCAATACATTTTCCATAAGAGTAAAAAATTCTTTTAATACCATTACCTAAAGAAGATCCAATGTAATAGAACATGGTTATCCATATGATGAAATATACATAATTTCAATACATAATTAACCTGTGTTAGTAGACAACAATAATCAATAATATCAATACTTTTATCCATGTTAACAAAGGGGATAACATGATCCTAAATAATCCATATAAATAAGGTGGATATCCAAAAAATACATAGTCAAAATTCCAATAATCATCCATATTATAATAGAAATATATGGTATGCCAATAATTTTCCCCATTTTAATATAACAACACTAGTTCTAGGTGAACATCATCCAATATAAATTAAATAAAATATGATTTTCACGCCATATAGGTAAATTATTGTATGAATAAAAAAGTAATGGAGTAAGATGGTAATAATAAATATAAATAAAGGAGATTTATGGTTTCAAAAGAACATATCCCCTATGTAATAAAGGAAACTACGAATTTTTATTACATAAATTAAAAATACCCTCGTAAAAAGAATGCTTCGAACAGTATCACAAAATAATGGATCAATAATAAAAAAAATTGATACCATTAGTTAAATCAAAACAATTATAACATATATATATATATATATATTAGAGGAAAAATTAGGATTTATAAATCCTGTTAAGTTAAATCCTTTAAAAAGTAAAAAAATTAATTGGAAATGAAAACATAAAATATCTTTTAGAAAACATTTTTAAAATTAATATAATATAAATATTTACAAGTATCTTTCAAAGGTAACTTTTTAAAAGTTGATGTGAAAGATTTATAAAACCTTACATCTAAAAATAATATATATATATATATATAATGAAGCCTCAAAAATAGATAATTCTTATATTTTATAAATTAAGAGAGGAAGAAAAAACATATGAAAGTGAAAGGAAACCCCATTTTTATTATTTTCAAAATACAATAACTTCAAAACCCATATTATAAGAAGAGTGAAAAAACATTAATTTGTATTAAAACATCATCTTAAAAAAATAGGATTATAAAATACCATATAATAATATATTACAGTGTGAGAACCCAAGAATACAAAATAAAATTTTAAAATGAAACATTATAACTCAGAGAAAGGATATTTCAGTTATTAACATCTCTTACTAGCATCATGCTCTACGAGGAATTAAACATTTGGAAATGGTTTTATGTGGTAAATATGTAAAAAATGATATAATTAAACATTATATAATAAAATTATATAATGAATCAATCTTATATGAAATAAGTTCAAGTGAATGATCATAACTTAGATAATGAAAATTGATTTACCAATAACTCTTATGACTAGGGTAACACTAGACTCAATAGATATTTGAAGAAGACAACTTGATTTGGATTAGTTTATCCAATTAATTATTAGGAAATAATTTATAGAACATTAATTTAATGGTAAATTAATAAAACACTACAAAAAATAAATAGGTTATGTAACATGTAACATGTCTCAAAGAATAATAATTGAGATCAAGAAAGCCTATTCTTGTTGAGTAACACATTTATCAAAAACCCTTGAAATATTAGGATTTTAATTGAACATAAAATTTCATGATTAAAATATAATTCATGATACAATAAATAAAATATATATCATATACACAAGATAAATTAAATTAGGTTCATAATACCAAACATGTCTGAAAGAGAAAAATTTGATATGAAGACTCTTACGGATTAAAAAACATTCATATAAAACCAATTAAAAGATATGGATTTAAATTGAACATTACGTACCATTATTAAAATATATTATATCTCAAATATTTAGTATATAAAACATATATATTAAATGAGTTTCGTAACACAAAACATTTCTCAAAGAGAGTAATTTGAGATGAAAAACCTTACCTCGGTGACGATTTATTCTACCATTAAACCAAATGTTGGGAATAATTAAATTTTGTTAATTAAATTTAGTGCTAAGAATATTATATATAATTATAACCATTTATACTCCGTATTTATAATCATTATATAAATTTTTATATTATTATTTTATACCTATTTCCAAAACCAAGTGTAAGTAATGTTTATCACTTTGAACTAGTTTTCTAAAAGTGGTATTGGTATATATTATTTTAACAAATTTAATAATTATCATATCATATAAATAATTGAAATATATGATAGCACATATTTTCTAATTATATAATTTCATTTCATGTTATTTTTAGTTATGATCTACGAGGATAAAATAAGCGACAAGCATGTTTCGGTGATTCTTAACAATCAAAAGGTGATTTCTTAATTAATGAGTTAAATGTTGATGTAACATCACCAGGACAAGAAAATCATTAATTATATGATCATATCACATTATACCATTAATTAAGTCTATTATTCATCCATGATATAAATTGATATATTTTTTCAATTAGGTGGTTAGATCGGCCCAAACATGAACCCACCATAATTAATGGATGATTACGAGGTGTTTATTTTCCATATAATTATATAAGAATAATAGTTAACATATTTAGTTTTTATTTGTGTGATATATTATATTTTTTATATATTTTTAAAGATAATATAATTTATTTAAATTCATTACATTGAAAGAATAGACAATTTTCCTCTTAGTATGCTCATTTTAAGTCATTGAATTAATGATAATCATTTTTTGATCATATCATTACGAGGATCTAAAACTTTTCATTATGTAACCACAAATATATCATAAAAAACATATTTGTAATTTATCAAAATTTTATGACCATCCATTTAATGTATTTATAAAAAAACAAAATGAAAACCACTTATTCTATAGAGGCGATAGTCCGCATGTATGCATGGGTGGAAATTTTATTTTCAAAGATTGGGAGAAATGAGTAAGGTAATTTAATGTTTAAAAATAATAAATAATATATAATTATTATAATTATTTAATAAATTATCATTTTATACCATCCCTGTATTTTCATGAATTAAAACAAATTATATTGTGTTGTAGAGGTGGTAGTCCACACAATTCATGAATTAAAATTTTGTTTTTCTTAATAAAAATGGGAAATTGTGATTCATGATTATTACCATAGCATAAAAAAAATACTTATATAACAAATAAAATTATTATATATTCATTTGAAAATTATAATTGTAAAATATAAAAATAAAGGAATAATGATAAGTAAAAATAATTACTCATGTTGAGAACTTTGAGATTTCCTTGGAAGATCCCTTGGAAATGGATAGCATGCACAAATATCTTGTGACCAGAAGCTCAATAGAGTGAAATTTTATTATAGTTAATGTATAAATGTTATGTTTTTAGGTGGAAATAAAATGTTTATAATTATATTGAAGGATTGGTGAGAGTCCCCATTTATAAATGGTGAGAATAGAATTTTTGTAAATATTTCAACTTAATATCAAGGGAGCACATGTTAAACATGTCATGTGACTCAAAAACTGAAAAAAAAATAATGTATTGGTGAATATATAAGGTATATAATCACCTCATTAACTAATTTATAAAACAAAATTATCATGTTTCAATCCATTTATCCCATAAATTATTACTTTTAGTATTTTAGATTTTACCGCGTTAACTAGTTTTTACCTCATGTGACATAATAATTATAAAGAAACAAATTTCCGTATTAGATAATTTGGACCCAATAATTCTAAATTTGAAATAATTTTCATTGTATTCAATTTAGAAAAGTGATAAATTACAATTATAAAATAAATATTCATAATTTATTAAAAACAATATTTGATAAAATATCACTTGTGTTCAAAATTATAAAATATAGATTTTTAAATTTAAAAAAAATATAAATTTATAAATTTACTTATAAAATAAATATTTAGTGTTATAAAAATGTTTCATGAATTTCCAACTCATATTGATATAATAATATTGTTATATAATTCATGTAATTTTTAAAAAGGATATTCTACACTAATCACTTTAAATATTTCTTTTAGAAAAATCATAAAATTAATCTTAATATTATATTATTATGATTAATAAAAAAGTTTTTTTTTATTCAAATTAAAATTATAAAATTTTAAAACTGAACCTTTAAATAAAAAGGTGAGATATAATGAAAAACTATATTTTATAGGAAAATCTCTTTTTAGAAAATTAACCATTCTCATTAAAATTTCCTATAATTTACAAATTAAATTAGTATTAACCAATTATTGTCATAAAATATATTTTATCATTATTAATCACATGTTTTTTGAAATAGAAACATCTCTCGCATTGAAATGAAATATTTAGAAAAATACACTTCTCAGTATAAAATAATCATATTATTCATTTTCGCTATTCCAATTAAATTTCATTAGTATTAAAAGTATCCTTTATTTTAATTAAATAAATATTTCATAAATATGTAATTCATATTAACTCCCACTAAAAAAATGTCTCAGTTTTAACAATTTTACTTAAAACAACCAATGTTAAAAGGGTAAAATCCCATTTTTTAACAGTTCAAAAGGGTTTAGCACAGTTTCCTTGGGAAGGATCCATGGTTAAGATAACTATGTACCTTAATAATATGACCCAACTATCCTTTCTAGGTTAGTTAATGGTTGGGTCACATGGTTAGTTTAACCATGCTCTAAATGTGAAACCCCCCTTTATCAAAAGGGTGCACGATTTGTACTAGGGGCCACACAATTTGGAAAAATCATGCTCAAACCGTGTGAAACACCTGGACAACCACTAAACACCCCACATGGTTCCTTGGGCTTATCATATAGTTTGACTAACCATGATAAAACCATGAAAATAATCACTATATTCTCACAGTGGCATACTACACGGTTACCACATGGTTAAACTAATTGTGCACCTTAACCATGTGCCTTGAAATTTTTCTCAAAAATCTATTTTTTCACCCTCTGATCCCCCAAATGTTACCAGACTTCAAAATAGAAAAACAAAGGCTCAAATAATTTGTACCTATGACCTAAAGGGAATCACAGTTCTCTCCACCAAAAGCACTTCCTATCCCCACAAATTCCTCAAGATCCTGGACCATAAAATAGAGAAGGCCACTGTTGCCTCATCAATGATTCCTTCTCAAAAATCTCGTGTTTATCATGCCTGCAATGTCACAGTACATAGACCAAGGGAATTATTTTATCATTAAGTACCTTATCCTGAAAATCCATAATTTGAATAGGTATCTCAACAATGGTGGTATCAGGATCAAGTTCAACATCCTCCCATCCAATCACATGGGAAGGATTTGGGTGATACCTCCCCAACTGGGAAACAAGAAACACATTGTTGATCAAAGTTAAACAAGATAGTAATTCCAAATTATATTCCACCATTCCAATTATCTCCATGATATCAAAGAGGCCAAAAAAACCTGGTGACAATTTACCTTGATTACCCAACAGACGATTTCCCAAGTGAGGTAAAACATTGAAAAAACCCCAATCACCAACATCAAACTCTAGAAGCCAACAAATATAGTTTTCATAATATTTTTCATAGCTCTATGTTGTGAACAACCTCTTCTAGATAAACTATACATTTCCCATTATCACCTGAATTATATTCATCAAAAACAAGGACCACTCTCCCAACTCTTCCTAGCATAAGGAAGATCTACATGGACACTCATACAATGCCTCAATGGGTGACATATTTCTCTAATCCTCATAACTATTGTTATAGGAAAATTCAACCATATGAAAATTATTTTCCCAAGATCCACCAAAATCATGCATGCAATCCCTAAGCATATCCTGAAGAACATTTATAGACATATATATATATATATATTCATCCTTATACGGATAATGAGTCATGCTCAATTTCAACTGAGAACCCACCACCTCTTATAAACCATTCCATAATCGGGATGCGAACCATGGGTCCTTATAAAATACAACTGCAGAGGAATCCCCATAAATTGTCACAATATTTTGGACACACAAGTCACTAAGGTTTTCCACATTCATCACCTCCTTGGAGAAATCTTGAACAAAACGCATATAGTAACCAGGAAAACCCAAGAATCAATGGATCTCAAACACATTTTTTCCATATTCCCAAGACATGATAGCCTATATCTTTTTAGGATACATTGAGATGGTACTATCATATATATTTTCCCTATAAATTTCACTTCAAGGATACAAATTTCACATTTGGGAAGATTTCCATATATATGATGTTCTTTAAAGGTTCAAATAATGATATCCAAATGGTCCATATGTTTTTCCTTTATCTTAGAGTAAATATCATCCATGAAGACCACAACAAAAGATTACAAGAATAATTGAAGTATTTGGTTCATCAAATCCATAACTACTATAGTAACATTGGTGATATCTAATTTTATAACCAACAACATGAAATTCCCATACTAATCCTAAATGTTATGTTAGGTGTATCCTCTTCTTAGACTCTCAACTGGTGGTACCCTGACTAAAGGTAAATATTTGAATACTGTCATTCCAATCAAAGCTTATAAAAAAGACCAATCCTATGAAAGGGATATTTTTTATTAACAGTCACTCGATTCATCTGTGGATAATCCATACAAAGTATGAGTCCTTCATAAAAAATAGCATAGTCAAATCCCATGGTGACACACTCGGAAGAATAAATCCCTTATCCTCAAGATCGTCAAGTAATAATTTAAGTTCACCAAACATAGAAGGTTTAATTAAATTATATGGAATATAAATGGGCATCATACTAGGGAGCTGTTCAATAGTAAACTCGACTTATCTATAGAGTGGTAAACTAGAAAAATCATCCAAAAAGACCTCAAGTTTTGCACACACCACCACAAGAATAGGACAACCTAAAAAATGTTCAACAGAATATAGGTACATCTCTAACAACTAGCATGAGATTACCTCATTGTAGGAAACAACATGCCCAACCCTTTTCAATATAGAGTCCCACTTACCTTGAAAAACAAGAGTGACCCCATTAGAAGATAAAAACTAAAACTAATGATAATAATAATCCATCTAGGAATTAATATTTATCATAATGTCCATTCCAATTATCAATTAAAATATTTTGATATCAATTACTAGAAAGTACCATATCACCTCATATTTAGTTGTCATCACCCAACATGTGGGACACTTGAAACCATGTTCATCCCACTTCCCCAAAGGTGTGAAAAGATCAAACAAATTAGAAATATGTTCTAAATGTTATCCCAATAAATCAAATAAATTTGATGATAAAAAAATGGTTATCACCTGTATCAAACAATGATAGAACCATAGAAGATGAAATAAACACCGTACCTCTAACAACAATTGTCCCTACTTCAGATTCTTTTAGAAAATACTTAGTTGCATATATATGTCCAGTCTTATCCACATGACCATCCCCTTTGGCTTGAGGATTAGAACCACCACCATTTGAAGCACTGGTCTAAACCTATGAACCCTTAGTGATAGTGGATCCTACCGTACTACCCTGAGATATTTTTTCACAAAAACTCTTTAGATGGCCTGATAATCCTAAATGATGACATGTTTTAGGATCTTCCATATAGTTAGGCTTGGTATGATCATGCATTCCTTAATGATAGTAGTAAAAAACTACTTTCCTAGATAATACCTTGAAATTGGCCCTGAAGAAAGGTAACTACCCTTACGCTTCCATTTTTGGATAGAGGAAAAACATGGCTAACAAATACACCAACTAAAGATCCACTCAAACTTATATTTCTAGTTATGTCTTCTTTAACCAAAGATATTTTTTTTACTACATCCATGAAGGTTAGAAGGAACATGAGAATAATCATTGACTGAACATATGAGATCAATCCCAACTCAAACCTTTGGTCCTCGAGGAACTCATTAGTGGAAAGTTCCAGTGCTAGATGTACTAGCTCAGAAAAATGGGTGGAATACTCCAGAATGGTATGCTATCATTTCTCCAAGTTCAGAAAATATTATGTATTCACTGCACGTAACCTCTCAGGGTAAAATTACTGATTAAATATTTTCTTTAATCAAATCAAGGTAAGTTACTTGTGTAACTTAGCTTCCAAAATAGAGTATCACCATCCCATTCCTAGTCCCTCGAGCATATACATTGGAAACCCCACCATAGATTCCCCTGAATTCTTAAGGAAGTTTAACATCCTCTTGATATTCTCAAGTTACTCATCATATTCCTTGGGCCCATTATCACCAAAGAAGATTGGTGGATTATAATTAGTTAACTCAGAACCGTGATCCACTACACATCCCAGGTTCCTGACACCCACTAGTTCTAGAGTCTAAATTGTATTGATTACAGCTTCAACCAAAAAAGGCTCCACTAGAGGATTTTCCTATGGATCCTATATCACATCTTCTTCTATCATATTTGTAAGATCTTTTCTTAGAGGAATTTTCTATCAAGCATAAGATTTTGATTGATCAACTTTAGAACATTTTCCAAAATCTTAGAACCAACTACAAGGATTCTCATCTATGCTTCAAAATATCATAAATATAATGAAATAATGAATTCTACAAATACAAAATAATGATTTGAGAAGAATTAGGTCCATTTAAACAAAATTACCATTTATTTCATTCAAATAAACTCAAAATCCAAGTCCAAAACATGGAAAATAAATTCCAACCATCCATGGTAACTATAGTTTAGGCATATAAGTGAGGTGTATAGGTATTCCCCCACACTTACTATCTAAATTATGACATTCCTAACTCATATCTAACTAAGACACATAACCACACTTATTTAGTGTTAACATACTCTAGGCCGAGGATCCCCTTAATACCAAATTGTAATAGACCCACTTGAGTCAACTAGACAAGCCACTAGAGTCATCCCATCACATTTTTAGGTATGGCAAAGATAACAGAAATAAGTTCTACATATAATCCAAAAAAACATACAACTAGAGTAAAAATGGAAGAAAAAGATAAATCCAAGATCCATATAATCCAATCCTAAAAAATAAACTAGAAATTAAAATAATACATAACCAATATGTCTCCATGTGACTAACTATCACCTCTAAACTATACTATTATAAAGGAAATGATGAAGAAAGAAGTCAGCATGCGTAAAAATTTCATTCCCTTTACTTGATTCATGATAAAATATTTCTACAGCAGCTCAAAGGAAAAAAGTAGGGTTTGAGAGAAAATCTCAATATGATACCACCATAGATTATATACAAGGTCAAATATAATGAACATAATAGCGGTAACTTTTAAAACTAGAATAGTTTTATAAAGAATTTTCATAAATCCAAACCCATTTTTAAACCATTTTCCTTTAGTTTTCCATAAAATCATTCCATATCCACGAATCCATGAATATGAAAATTATAAGTGATAAAATAGGAAATTGTATTACTACACCATAAGTTAAGAATGTTAACACATATCCATGACATAATCCATCATGCAAAACCATTTGACACAACCTCATGTGAATCCAAAATGTGAGTAACTATCCATAATGGAAAAATCATGCAATAACAACCATAAAGGAAAAAAAGAAATATGTATTTTTCCATAGAATATTGGAGTGTATACGGTACATAAAATATCATAAACTAGGAATATATTGGTACTAACCAATATTGAGTCATGTCATAGCCCATTGATATCTTAAAAGTCACCCCTAGTGGCACCACAAATACTAGAGTCACCCATGTCCCTTTCCTAATGCACCCAAGGTTACCAATGTTAAATTGTCAAAAACCTTTTCAAAATCATGCTCACACTTTATAAATCATTTTCAAAGCCAAAAAATCAACTTCATTATTTGAAAACCCATTTCTAAATCAAAACTATCATTCAAGAATTTAATCAAATACTTGGTCGGAAAAAAAAAATTTAAATTAAAACCCCTTTAAAAAATGAATCCTTCCAATAAATACCTTTAAAACAAATAATTACATTAATTTAATAAATAACCAAAAGTAATTTTACAATAATGATAAGAAATTTATAGAATTAACTCGTTGTATAGAAACGCCAAACTCAAAATGGAGGTAGAACAATTCTCCTTCGACAACGGTGACTGGGGAATAGTAGATTTGGTAATCATGATCCAAGATCCATAAGAAACAATTTTAATCCTCCATAAAACCCATTATATTCAGTATCACATCCAAATTAGGTTTTTTCCATCTAAGAGGAGAATATATCTATCATAAATCTACATGTAAGAGGGGAAACTAGATCAAAAACGCAACATACCTTGAAAGGATATATCAAGAATGAAGTTATTACACCTAGAATCCAAGGATAGAGTCCTCCAACGCACATTGGAAGGTCTAGAACAATCCAAAATGATATTAGGGGGTGATTGTAATTCAAAATGACTCAGGGAAAAAGGGTTAAATCCCATTTTTTACAATTCAAAAGGGGTTCACATGGTTTTCAGTGGAAGGCATCTTGGTTAAACTAATCATGCACCTTAATTTTGTTCCCCTACTATCCATTTTGATTGAGTAATAGTTTGGACACATACTTATTTCAACCACGCAACCCCCTCTATCCAAATGGTTCCTGATTTTCCTTAAGGGCTGGATGGTTTAAGAAAATTATGCTCAATCTGCATGACACCCATGGAAAACAACCAAACACCATTAAAGTTCCCTAAGAATGTTTTATTGTTTGACTAACCATGATCCAACCATTCAAAGTTTCCCTATAAACTCATAGAAGAATACCTCATGGTTAAACTAACAACGCACCTTTCTTGTTTTCTCCAAAACCCCTTATTTTCAACCTTTGATCCCCAAATCTTTCTAAACCTCAAAAGAGAATACAAAAAACTCAAATAAGGAATAACTACTACCTGAAAGGCATGAAAAATTGTCCCTTATACATATTCTGTGGGTAAATAAAAATCATAGATCAGTAAAATAAATTTAATTATTGCATACATCACACTCAATTTCACTAAATAATTAAATAAATTAAATTCTGGACATACATTGGTCAGTATTTTCTCTAGATCAATCATCTAGTAAAATTCATGTGAAATAAAAACTAAAAATGTGATAAATTTATGGTGATGGTATTAAATTAGTTAGAGTAATTCATTTGATTTTAATCTCTTTGTCCCATTTTATTATAATAAATTGTTACTTAAATTTGGAATCATTTAATTTTTGGATTTTTGTTTACAGGCCCCTGTAAAGACTGGATGGTAAGGTATGTCGGGCAAGGCTCGACCCAGCCTATTTGGAGTTAGGCTGACCTGGTCAGGCCACTCATTTATTCGACCATGTTACCCCATGGAACTGTGGTTGGTCATTCCATTAAGGTGGCCACCTGGCGAGGGTTCCAACATCAATGGCTGGTGGGAGGAAATTTTATTGGGGTCTTGTTGAGTTTTTTTTAAGTTTTCTAAAAAAAATTAAAGTGTAAGTTAAATTTTTTAAAAAAAATAGACATGAAAGGTGGAATCCCCCTGCCGCCATCTACTTTGGTCGAAAGGCAGCAGCGGGCCTGCCTCTTTTCTACTAAAATAAAAAAATTAATTAAATATTTTAATATGTTTATAAATATATAGATTTTTATATTATGATATATATATATATATATCTTATGTTTTTTTTATTGTTTTGAATTATTTCATTAACATTTGAAAGTGAAAATGTTCTGTTTTTACGAAATAGTTTTTGTGGCCCTCCAATTTGAGACATTTTTAAGAACTATGTATATGTTTTGGTTAAAATTTAAGTTTATATAAATATGGATTGTTTCCCTAAATTATCAAATCATTACGAATTTGTTTGCTCAGTTTTGAGTAGATCAGTTGTCCTTTTTATTAAAATTGATGTTGTTTTAAAATAAAAAGATGCACTCGGAGTCATATCGGTCACACTATGCATCAGATTGTGGTACGGCTGATTCCTACATGTCTCAAATGACTAATGGATCATTTTACTAATGTATCAGAACAATATGAATGTGTTTTCTCTGTTTTGAGTAGGTCGGTTGTCCCTTTTTATAAATGTGATGTCATTTTTAAATAAAAAGATTCACTTTGAGTCATACCGATCATACATTGCAATGGATTGAGAAATTCATTATTCATAGATATTTCAAATGTATTATGTATTTTTTTCCGAAATTATCAAAACAATTTGAATCTATTTTCTCAGTTTTGAGTACATCACTTATTTTTTACTAAAATGTCATTTTAAACTGGAAGCACTCACTTTGACCTATACTAATTACATCATGTATCAGTTCGATATAAGACTGATTCTTACTCATCACAAAGTATTTATGAATCAATATCCTAAATTATCAAGAAAATATGAAGGCGTTTTCTTTGTTTTTAGTGAGTATCATTTTTTGACTTTGGATTTTAAGCTAATAATAGACACATTGAGTCATAGCAGTCACATTGTGTGTTGAATTGAAACTCATCCTCCATCTCTTGTAGACATGCACCTATTTGCTTGAAATAAAATAATAAGTAGTCATCCATGGGATGGCTATTTCTCAGAGTAGTACAAGCAACATAAACGATATGGATCATGACTTTAATATTTTCAATGAATTTTACTAAAGTATTTTTAAGATACGTTTTTATCTAAAAAAGAGATTTTGTAAGATATGGTTTTGTATATTTATATATATAAACATTTTTTCTTCTTTATGTAAAATTTTATTATAAATTTATGTTCTTTGTAATTTATTTATGATTTCCACATTTTCATATCTTATAAAATATAAACTCTGACTAAAATATTAATGATAACTAAAACAATGGATAAACTTATAAAAATGATAGATAGTAATAATAATATATTCGTTCAAATAGACATAAAACATATAAATAAATAATTAAAATCAATTTATATGGGGTATAGGACCTATCCCACATGGTGGACTATGAAGTTTACACCCATATTAAGATCACCGAGATTTACGTTGGGGTGGAGTCTGATGGCCTGGAGAGGGTTGATCCTTAAGAACTAGAATGTCAATCATCACATGCTCTACTTGTGTGTCAGTGGGAGTTCGTGTCAACTTCATGTCATACTAAACTTCTAATCCTTCTTCCACTAGGGTAGTAGAAGGATATTCCATCATCATTACAGAGAACCAAGCCCGTGCTAGATCTAGACCTCAAGCGGGAGAGAACTGAAGTTATCTTGTCACAAAAGACGGATCCAATGTCTCCAAATTCACGTCCCAAATCAGATGAGGATAGACTACTAGAGTTCCAACCTTTGCCTATGGAATAGGTGACTGCTCGTGTGAGAGACGGAATGGTCTACATCATCATTTTTTTGGCTCCTCAACACCAGCATCCACTGTAGGGCGTTCCTCTATGGAAGAAACCTCCTCTATTTGGGGTGGACTCTTGAAGATGCTCTTGTGAATCCCATGACAAGAGGACCTCATCTCCAATGTTATATCATTGACCCCTACTTGGATAAAGACCCTCTCCTCCTATGTGTCACTCATGTGAATAAGATAATATGAGTGAGTATCCTATAATGAGATTAAAAATGAATTAGAAAATAGTTTAATAAAAAAGTAACATAAATTTATTAACTTTCCATATGATGAAGCTCTCTACCATGTCGGGTAAGATAAAATATAGGCTTTAGTCTATACTGTGGCTCATACTCTTCCATCTATGAAAGATATAATTGCATCATAGGTACACCATGGATACGAAGCACTCCACATATTCCCCAGAGGTCGAGAGAGTCAACATGTACTCGGTTCTAGTCTTGATCCGGCCTCCCCGTCATCTTCATGCCATGAAGCTCCTCTATCTGTCTTGGTGGAAATGGAACCAGATAAGCATATAAAACCCAGTTCATGACTCTATTAGGCAATTGTACCTCAATAATATGGAAGTGAATGAGAGGCACTACATCCATAACATCATGAAATCCATCAGTTTAGTATACTGGAAACTAGTCTATATATCCATGTATGGCATCCATATAATCTTAAATGACATGTTACCTTTGCAAAAAAATATCCTTACTAAAAACTAAAATTGATGGTATTATAAAAAATTTTAGGCAGTGATAGATTGTATATACATACTTGGTCAGGTAGGAGAATGTCCAACTCGATGCAGTATGCATCCAAATGGTGTTCAAGAACCATGATGAAATTGTGTCTCTAAATCCACTTATAAAATACAACATTGAAAGTGATCAATAATGAGAAATTAAATCCAATAACTACTACTAGTTTCATAAACTAGTAGATATGAGTGGTCATTTCAGCATCTATATAGAGTTTCATACAGCATCTCCATACGGATCAGTGAACCAGCAAGCTGAGGGTGGAATGGGGGGATGTGAACCCATGCCCTCATCTAAAGATGGATAACACATCCCCCACGATTTGTTCAGTCTTTGGGGGATACAATGAATAATGATCAGTATGTGTAGGATAAGAAGTTCTATCCCCATATATATGGCCCTGCCTGATCAAATTCCTCCAGTATGGCTAGATACAGCATGTGCATGTGAACCCCTGAGTGATAAACACATAGGGTCCCTCCAATGAGCTGTAATATATATGCACCGATATAAAACATGATAGTCTAGTCATCAATATCATAAATTAAATATATAATATTCTCCTCTATCTAGGTAATAGATATTGACCCACCTTCTTTAGTCCTATGGTCAGACAAAATATTGATGCCTAACAATCGCTGAGCAAGGTTGGGCCAAGATGCATGTGTGTATCCAATTACAGCTTCCCCTTGAATAGGAAGATCAATATGAACTATCACATACTTGATGGTGATGGTCATATATCTCTTAGGCAGGTTGAATGTGTTTGTCTCCGGTATCCACCTCTCTATAAGGGAAAAAATTAGGTGACGGTCAACAAATGGGAAATCTGATACGGCACTGTCATAGAACCCAGCATGGTGCAAGTATGGTCTAATGGAATGTGGAGGCTCAGTGTGATGAAAATGTTGTGCTCAATACACCCTGATCAGTTGAATGTCACCTCCATCTAACATGACATAAGAAACATGCCTATGTTACTCAGTGAGTAGTATGGTATCCTACATCTATATATAAACAAATGAAATGAGTTTCAAGTGTAAAATGAAAATATAACGTTATGGTCATCAAAATGTTATGACTTGTAGAACATAATACATTCCATGTTTATTCACATTGTTTTATGAAGTTATTTCTTTCCAAAAGAAAAGATCATGTCTTCATGTTTTTCAAAGCATATTAGAAAACTGTTTTTAAGATATGTTTTTACCTAGAAAAGGGTGTTGTGTAAGATATGGTTTTGGTATTTTATATTTATAAAAATTTTGTCTTCTTCATGTGAAAGTTGATTAGAAAATGTTGTGATTTTTAATTTATGTACGATTTTACACATGATGGTATGTTTCATTATTATTTGGTTACATGTATGCTTTATAGTTTATCCATAGACAGATTGATTATACATTAATGTCACCTCAAATGCACTTGTCAAAATCCTTTTAATGTTAGTATGAAATGATTATTGTTATTTGATAGTAAAATTATTTGGTGAAGTTAGAAAATTATATGAAATTAAGAATCTTATAATAACATGATATATTTAAATATATTAGAAGACCAAAAAAGAGACAATACATCATTATGGATGAGATTGTGAGCTCGATCCAACAATGTTATGGAATCATTTCTGGTTATGACCTTCTTGATGACATTTAGTGCATCTCAAACTTTAACTTCATTCTTGAGCCTAGTCCATCTCATTATACATCCTTCTGGACTTTTACATCCCTAGTTTACACAACCGGTTGATGTCAGGTATCACTATCATCGGGCCTTCGGGTATTGGGAAATATCAAAACTCCCCAATGGGCATCCACGGTACAGAATAACTTTTAACAATGGTGTTCATCTGGTACACTGGATCAACATATTCTTCCAATGATATGTTCACATATGCACGTGCTGTGATGGAATGTGTTCATAAAAACCATAAGTCCTGGAAGTTTCCACATTGATATTGCCTCACTTCTAGTAATACCACCATTTTTTCACCGATGCTATTGGTTATGTTGTCGAAACTCTCTTGAACTTCAAATTGAGATTCTTCTCAGCAGAAAAGGATGACATGATAATCAGAAGATTCTTTAATTTTATTTTCAATCTCTCATTGAAATTTTCTTTCATACCTTATCCTTTAATAAATTCTTCCTGAGGAAAGTTTTTGTCTATAAATTAATTACTTGACACAATGATATAGTGCCTCTTGAACTAGGAAAGTCATAAGTAACTTTTCAAGCCACTTGAAGACACCATTGATTCACTCAACAATGTTTATGTTCATGTGTCCATACTTCTTTCCCCCATCGTATGCCAATTTCCACTTTTTTTAGAAATCTGCATTATATAATCATAAACTTCTTGATTAGACTTGAGGATTTGTTCGAAATGATCTAAAAACCATCATTGATCCAAATCATATGATACAAAAAATTGATCATATTTCACATAAATTGATTTTATCATTATTGTGAAATAGTAACAAATAACAAAAACATTGCATACATATCCCCATGATTTACTTATTCATAGGTTTGTTGTGGAATTTTTTCCTCACATTGTTAGTAATGTGCCTAATAAAGTACCGATGATGTGCATTTGGTGGTATCCGTGTATCAGGTTCCACATTGATTTCTTCCTTGATTACTTGATGACAATTAGATATCAAACAGACACCCTGAATACGGGTGAAGTGGTTACTAATACATGCCAAAAACCTACTCCATGATTCATAGTTTTCTTTCTCCACAATGGAAAAGGAAAACAGAAGAGGTGAATGATTTCCATATTGGGTATCCAAAATAAACAATATTCCCTTTTATTTTTTATATAGAAACATCCCATCAATCTGAATGAACTATTTTTTGAAATGAAATGTCGAGATACAAGGGTGAAATTCATAGAACAACAAATGTAATTGAACACGAGATGGATCAATTCGGTTATCTTGAGAAACATGTTAATTTGTATCAATATGGAAGACAACTTGGTTATTGTGCCTTATAATGGCTATAAATTACAGAAACACTCGATATGAGTCATCTCAATAACCATATACCTTCACAACTTCCTTCTGTTTCGCTATCCGTACCTTATTATAAGAAATATTATAACTGAATGTTTGTTTCATCCTATCTTGCACAAGGGCTATAAGAACATCTTGTAATTACCTAATCATCTCAAAGATGATGGATGACACAAATTAAGCATCCAAAATGGTATGATCTCGTATCAGGCTTGGATGAATACAAGTATGATTTGCCTCAATCCTCAAGATTCTACAACCTCCCAATGCACTATCTAGAATCTCCCTCAAGAAGAATCTACAATCATCCCCATACTTCTCACACTGTATGAGATATTTATTATGGACTGATTCTTAAACTATATATCTATAGTTCCTCTCAATATAAAATCTCTTATGTGTGATTTTTAATGCATCTTTACTTGGAAAATTACTTCCAACATATAATGTTTTGTCAAGCTCACTAAACCTATCTAGTACAACTCTATGAAACTCTATTTCGGTTTTGAGAAAATTATGATTGAGTTTAGGAACATGTTTAATTACTTATAACGAATATTCAAAGAGTGTTGGATGATTTATTGTGGGTCAATGTTATTGTACAACTAATGAATTTCTAGAAACTTCCTCCCCAACATCCACTACTCCCTTCTCATCAACACATTTTCCACCATCTATTCCATCATTATAAAAATATTAATCAGAATTCTGATTTGCATATATATCTAGGATATCATATAGTTTTCCTCTTCTAAATCATTTTGGAATAGGCTCAATTTCATGAGGCAGACCAACACTCTTTGTAAGTCTATGTCTTTGTACAACTGGATTTTGTTATTGTAAAGTAGAAACATCAATATATAACTAAATTATGGTACCATCTATCCACTGAGAAATACATTTATTTCTTGGACACACTGTTAATTAGCAACCAATGGACAAACTAAATGTCACAGTTTTGTTGGGAATTGTGAATGTCTATAGCTTATAGAATTGATCTCTTGATCGGGTCCCATATTTAAGGAACCCTGAATTCTTTCCTGAAGGTCACTTAGGGTTACACAATCAGTTGTACTAACCACTATTGTTGGTTGTGTACTGTAAGAATCTCCTTGATCAGTTTAAATAACCTCTATATAGTAGTACAAATTGGAAAACATGACTCTCTACATCAAAAAAGTGTTTTGATCAAGATTTTAATAGTGTAGCTAATATTGAAAATGATTGCTGACCCTAAAATATTCACTATATGTAAATTTTATGATGTCTTTTTATATAATAAAATATGATAATAATTTTTATTAGCATATTAGTCTTAGAATATATTGGAAACCAATGTAAAAAAGTATAGAAAAAATCAAATCACTTTACTTATCGTTGATAAAATGAAAATTATAATCATATAAAGTGAAATAGAGAATAAAAAATGAATTAAATAACACATCAATGTTTTGAATCATACAAGAAATACCGAAAGTTTTCAATTGAATATGGTTTGGATGAGATGAGCCTAACTTTGGATGTGAGGTAAAATTCAGATGATTTTTATTTGGTGGCTTTATAACATCTTATAAAGGTATATACTTAACTAATTAAGTGCATATCTTTAGAATATGTTATTCAACTACCAAATAAAAATAATCTATATTTTACATCACTTCTAAATTCAGGCTCATCTCTTCCAAAACATGTTTAATTTAAAATTTTCAATGTATTACTTATATGTTATAAAACAATCATGTATTATTTAATGTTTTTGTTCTTATCCAATTCACTTTATATGATCATAATTTTCATTTTATAAATGATAAATATTATTATCTAATCATTGTATGTATTCATCTTTTAATCCTAAGTTATTCATTAATTAATCTATACTTAATCCTTACTAATGATGAGTATTATTTCTAAACTATATAATTTTTATGATACTAAAATTTTATAACATCTTCTTATATACTGAACTATGATACTACTGTTTCTTAGTATATTTTTTAACAAGTTAATCATTCTTTAATCACTAGTTAATCATTACTAATATTTTCTTTAGCAAATCATTCTTTAATTAGCCTTCAATCATTCCTTATTAAATCATTAATCATATGATATTCATTAGTTAATTATTATTATCTAATCATTACATTTATTTAGTTTTTAATACTAATTTATTCATTAATTAATCTATACTTAATCATTACTAGGAATAACTATTATTACTAAACTATGATACTTATTTTTCTTAGTGTATTTTTCTAATTAGTGAATCATTATTTAATTAGTAGTTAACCATTTCTAAGTTATTCATTATTTAATGTATTTTCCCTTATCCATTTCATTTTATAATATCATAAGTTTTATTTTGTCATTGATAAATATAATAATTTGATGTATTCTTTTATTATGTATTTTAGTAGTTTATAAAGAAAATATGAATCATCTAAAGCATATCCCATGAGAGTGTCAAACCAAGATACGACAAGGCATGTTGTTGTGTACCAGGTTACCCCGAGTCAGGCCTAGGACCCATTATAGGAGTTGTTACTCCTAGGTACATCAATTATAGATCCACATCCACCTGTTTTTTTCTAGATAGGGATTTTATTTCTTAGATAACAACATAATCATTATACTACCAAAATTTTAGAATGTCTAATCCTAAGTTATTCATTAGTTATTCTATAATTAATGATTACTAATAGTAACTATTATTTCATACAATATATAAGTAAATAAACTAATTAATAAATAAAATATATATACTTAATTAAACTACTTAATAAATGAAATATTTAGAAAAAATAAAAATAATTAAATTAATTAAATAAATAGCTTTAAATTAAATAAAAAAATACCTCTAAATGATGCTTCACGAAAAATCAGGACTTATTTTAGACCACCAGGTCCACCGTATATGAAAAAGACTTTTTTAGAGAGATAATATCTAGAATTTAGAGAGAGAGGATTGGAATTGGAAGTTATGAGAAGGGGTGACTTTTTATAGGGTGATAAGGAAAAGGCAGCACCCTCGATGCCACCTTTTGTGTTTTGTTTAGGTGAAAGGTGGAAAATCACCCACCACATTTTCCATGTCAGTAATCTGGGGAAAAAGGTGGTGGGGGAGGGGGAAGGAGTAAGGCGTGCTACTTCATTTTTACCGAACTAGAAGGAAACATCAGGGATGCTTCCTTTCATACATATTGTTTTTTAATAATAACCTACATTTTTAAAAAAAATCAGAAAACATATAAAAACCCTGGCTCGTGTCAGTGTGCCAGTTAGTAATGATAGACACTAGTGTCACTCGATCCAATCATGTAGTGGGTCAACCGATCTGGGCAACAGTAGTGGAGCCCATGGGGATAGCTAGTCCATGTATGAGGTTAGTTCTTGTGGTAGTTGGGTTGTGTAGGGTCGATAGTGGGAGTAGCCAGCATCAGTTTTTTGAGCAGTGAGGGAGGACTAGAAGTAGAAAACTAGTGTGATGGAATGATACTGGAAAGTTACCAAGCTAGTGTGATAGAGGTTGTGTGACCGGGGCAGTGTATGGGAGGCGAGAACAATGGACAACATGCGGCAAGAGAGGCTAGTTGTGAGAGGTGGGAGTTGAGTGATGTGAGGGGGTATTCTAGCTATACAGAAGGCCATGGCACCAGGCTAATTATTAAGGGGGTCGTTGAGTGGCTGACCTCGTTAGTGAATGGGATAGTGTTCTGTGTGGTGGTTATTTTTTATCCAGAATACATAAAGCTGTCCCAATTTTCCAAAAGTTTATTTAATTTTAAAGGTTTCTTTAGTATTTAACACCCCCCAATAATATTTTTACTATATTGCCTTTCTTATTATTTCTAGATCGTAGACAGGTGCCCCCATCCCCAATAGATTTTATTTTTGTTTCATTTTGTTTAATTCCAATGGTTTTGGCATATCCATTTTGGAAAAAAATTATAAACATTCCACAAAATTATAAAATTCATTTCAACAGAAAATGATTGTTCCATCCACTGAAAATTAGACTATAGTTTGAGTTCACAAAAAAATGATACTGGTAACCAGTTTTAGGTAAGAAAATAACATATATATATATATCTAAAAATGTTCTTAATTTTTTAATCTTAAAAGAATGTTTCCAATTTGATTAAAATTTTCAGATGGTTGCAACTTGGCCATCCAATTTCAAATTGAATCTTTATTTAAGGCGATGGGACTATAACAATATCCTCTTCATGAATTTAATGAAAACATAATTTTCTTAACATAAAAATTTAATGTGATCCCTTTGATACCAATTGAATATATAGGGGAGCACAACGAAAGAAGATTCACCAAATATTTAATATTTTTCAGAACCAATCAATGTAACTATGTCAACTATGGGGATTCATATCCCATTATGTCATGAGGATCCCATGTAAAATATTTACAAACAAAAAAAATTGAAAATTTTACCTCTTTTGATTGAAGACGTGTTCAACAACCACTCATCAATGATAATAGTTTCTCAAAGTAATTGAATTGAAATCCTTTAGATCATCCACACATGCTTTTAATGTCTATGGTAATGTTGATTAGTAAAATATTGGTGTTAGCATAAAGATTTGATGATGCCTTTGATGTCCTAAAGATCACCATGGTGATGATTCTTCAATCCGTATATGTGAACATAGACCAGTTGCCCTGATCATCAGCTTCTCTCTTTAGGATGTGAGGATAGGATAGAGAGGCTTTTAACAATAATGAGATGAATAGCTTTCTATATGAGAGCATCCTCCTGCATAAATAGTGAGGTGAAAAAATAATTGGAATTGGCACCTCGACTCCTAAAAATTTATTACCTACTAAATAATCCATAAATGAAGTTTTATGAATATTCTACTAAGTCATAAATGTCACTTATATTTTAAACAAATATTTTTAATGTAATAAATATATTATGTGATAAAATCAAGCCATTAACTTAACTCATCATTCTTGAGAATATTAAGAGAAGCTTCAATATTAAAATAATTTTCATTTGTATAATATTTTTCCACGTATTCACTTAACATCTTGTGAATAATTTTAATAAATAAATTCAATACCAATTATTATAAACTTGAATAATATTAATTTATTTATTTCATGGTGATTTTATATTCTCATACATCACTTTGACCCCATGGTGGGTCCCACCATGTCATACCCTTTTATTACTTAGGGTAGAGAAAACTTGTGAATATGATATGTGTGTGACCCTCTATCCCCTTATATTGATAGTAGTGAATACTATTCATATACTATGAGAAAATTCTAGCAACTCATCAAGGCCCCTAAGGAGAGAGGGAAAATGCATAGGAATGATAGCCTTTCCTGTGACCACACATCATGTAATATAATCTCTTTGTCTCATGATATCTCATAAATTAGGATGCAAACATTATTTCATCATCCTTTATTACTTTATTATTCATTCACCTAACTGGATGGACTTTCCCTTTTCAACCACAACCATGGATTTAGTAAAGGTACTTCCATCCTAATCAACTAAGACTAAGATATCACTTCTTTTTGGAAGTGAAAATTTATTTCTAGATTATTCAATTATTTTCATGCCACAAATGATGCACCCAACACAAGTTACATCACCAGCAGATTAATACCATAATTTTCATCTTGAATGAGAATACATAATTAAATAGTATACAATGATAACAATCTCAATTCATGGTACCATTACACATGTTCACAGATAGAAAATACCAATGAAAACTAATATATATGCTGTTCCAATTGGCGGGTCAGTCCTCATTATCTCATCTACTTGTGATCACTAAGTGGAAACTTCCTCAGATGAAGTCTCAATGCTTATTATCCCCCAACAACTAATAGTCACACATCATCTATTTCTTGTCATCATGATTTTTTTAGACCATAGGACATATGTTTAAGATTAATGTCATAGTATCTCAATATTCACATTATGGACTGGGAACTACTATAACCTTTTGTTATAAAAATAATATATATATATTACCAAAGAAAAAGTAAATTCATAAATATCAACACTATTATGGTAAGTATACATTATGCATAACTCATTGTATACATGATATAGTAATCAGAATGTATTGTTTAGTTGGTTCTATGGCACACACTATTACAATAATCTATACAATCATTGACCAAAATATACCATCCACACTAACATCAAACTATACTCTATCATCCACATTAACCATGCGGCATTCCCAAAATTATGTATTACTATCCTTTGAGCTCGTTGATGTTACTTCAACCTAGAGCCTTCATGCTGGTGTGCACCCACATCACTAACTCATCTTCATCATCCCCAATTTTCTATAAATAACCGAAAATAAAAATAGTAAATGATCCATTCATACCCATTCACTCCCAACCTTTTGGAAAATGAAAGGATTTCTCCCTTAGAGATAATATAACATCCTTAGTAAATTTGAAATCCAAGTGAACCACTTTATATCCATCACTCCCTCAAGTGTATGGTTGATAAAATAAGGATCATCTAGTGCCAAGTGCATTCTTCCTAGCACATAATGCCTAAATATTGAATCTATCCTCATAATGATTCTAGAATTTTAGTTCAGTTTTGACTCTAATTGATCAATATTTACCTAATGAATCCAAGAGATACCCCTACACACACATGTATAATCCCCTGATAATTATTATGCATGATTTGGCCTCTAGTAAAACACTCTAAGAACTAAAAGCTTCATAAATTTCACTTATTCACAAAGTGTCCACTATAAATGAGGACTATGTATTCATAAAATTGAACATGAAAGGCTATGTTTCAAAATAATCCTAAATTTTTTATTTTTTGGAGAAGAAAAACCATTGCACCAAAATTCATTCCACTTTACAAAAGGGATGTTTCATATTCACCCTCATTCACCATATTTGGACTAAAGGGCACTCCAGGTCAATTCTGGGTAGGTATTTTACCTATCATAAAATATTTAAATAGGTTTAAAATTTTAAAACCCTACATGAATCACATTCCACAAGATCACCCATCTAGGTTGAATTAATTATATTTTTCCTAGTGTCTCAAAATTCCATGTCGACATCCTTTCTCTTTGGGAAAATTATAGAAGATATCATTTCAACCATACCTCTTCCATAGCCTCTTGATTTTCATAAAATGTTCATTTGATACATTCTTGTGACTCTATATGATCATGTATTAGTTTGATAATGAGAGTTTATTATCCTATAAGGAATCTCTAGAATGTGGTTCTCTCAATTTGATAGTCTACTAAGGGTATAAAAAATAATGTATTCCTTTGATAATGATGATATATATACTTGGGAAATAATTATATCTTCTTTAGTCCCAAGACACTCATCATTTTAGTACTAAACAATACCTTTAAATTCCCCACCACTTGATGAGTATCAAGGTTCTAGTAAATAAGACATATACATCAATTAGATTCCAACTTAGTGCATTCCGCAATCAAATAGGCACATTGATTCAGTGTAATCCTCACACCCCTCTATATCTCAAGGACCTGGCCTATAACATGCCTTTTTTATGGAACTACCAGTATGATTATCCAAAAAAATCTCATATCACTGCCATCGTTTGGCTACTAATCCAGTGTAAATCCCAATCCAAAAGGTATACCCTTTCTTAAGTCCCACACAAACCTTTTTCTTCGAAAATATTTCCTAGTATTCCATCTCGTATGACATTAATCTTCTCAAAACGTACGTAGTCATATGAACTTAAACATCAATATGGAATGGTCATATTTATTTTTCTTTAAATGAAACAAAAATGTTTCTTATCTACTGGGTAAAAATCCCTCAAGGTTTCCCCTCAGTATGTTTTGGGATTGGTTATGTTATTTGACAAAGCCAGGTGATCTCGAATGATAGTGGCTGGTGTTTTCTGAAGATAGTTTTTTGAGGTGGTGTATTTTCCAAGTGTTTGCAAATTTTTTGGGCCTCTAAATCAGGAGTTTGATGTTGTAAAAGTAAGGATTTCTTCAAAGGAGGGAATGGTATGAATAATTTTGAATAAAATTGGAAAAGGAGGAGAACATAGAACCACAATTCATGGACCGTGTACCATTTTCCAGGAATGGTACGTGGAGCGGCGGGAACGGTACGCTGGAGCAGTTCACGAAACTGAAAATGGTTCATGATTAAAGGAGGTGTGGTACAAGGATGGATGGATGTTTTAGTAGGAGATCAACAGCATAGGAACAAAGATAGTACGTTCATATGATAGGAAAAATGATTCATGGGTTTATTGAGGTTCATGGAGGCAGAAGGATCGGTATGCAGTGAAGAACGGATTGAAGATTTGGTGAATCTTAGATTAGTAGTTTTTACGGGTATCTTTGCCTATATAAGATTCTATAATCCCACCTATTACTGTAGAGATAAAATATCATTAGAGAACCTATTTTTGATTAATTAATTTAAAAAATACGGAAGGAAGTTTGCAAGGGAGAACTCCGCATACAGGAGGGTGATTCGCAGAGGTATGATACAGTGTCGGTTAGTGAAGACAGTCCGCAAACAAATAACAGTTCACTGACATATGGTGATTTGCATAGGCAGTCTGTAAACAAATTACAGTTCACAGATAGAAGGGGTTTCATAGAGGAGGTTCATATGATCGGTACGCAGATCTGGTACACTGTAGTGAAGGTAGAGGCAGTTGGAAAATGAACGGAGGTTCACAGAAGTAGAAGTAGTACACGAAAGATATTTTCAGCGTACCAAACCCGATACTCAATACGTTGGAGAGTAGGCGGTTCATGATTTGATCAAGGAATCTTTTGAATGCTTGAAATCAGTTTTCAAAAGTATTTTATGGTACCTAGCAGTACTAGAGAAGGTGGACTTCATCTACAGGTGAAAAAGGAACTTCAAAAGAGCATATACCTAAAGTTGAGGATGCTAGAATTCATGAAAATGAAGAGACCTACATGTCCATAAACTGTGTTTGACCTACACATCAATAAACTATGAGTGTATTCCTCTCTAAGAGTAGTGAGCGAAGGGAGAAAAAGACGGTGACCCTTTTCACCGGCAGTGAGCTAGAGAGAGGCATAGGAAGTGACCCTCGGTATTGTAGTGAATAGACCCAAAACCTTGTAAAGGAAGTCATCAAAGGAATAGAAGATCTATCCTGAATTTTGTACTCATTATTGGAAGTGAGATTTGGTGAATTTGTTACATCGGCATATCATCATTGTATACTCTTTAGGAGTAGACCAGTGAGGGTGAACCAAGTAAAAATCATTGTGTTATGTACATGATTTCATATCTTTTCATATATTTCTATCGGAGGGAGAGAAAATTGAGTTTTTTAAAACAAAACAATATCTGAAGTGGAAAAGTTTTAATCTTTCAAACCCTGATTCACCCCCCCCCCCCTCAATGTATTTTGCTTAGTGGACATAAAAATTTGTATCATAGGGAAAGTTTGAAAGTCAGTGGTTCTCTCTCGAGAAAAAGAAATAGAGGTGGTTAGTCATAAAGGAATTTTTATTTTTTATGGAAATAATTTTCCACTATGGAAGAATCGAATGTAATACTACTTTTGATTAGTAGGGATGGATGTCTTCACAGTATCTAGGCATGGAATATTAGCTGACATTAATAGTGGTACATTATCAGAAGTTAAAATAAGAGAATTGGATGTTGATGCTAAAAGGATAAATAATTTTGGGGGATCCCTATAAAATTTAAATTATACAATGGTGATGTCTTCTAAAACATAACATGAAATGTGGGAAAAATTATTGAACATTTTTTAGGGTGACACAAAAGTCTGAGAAGCAAAGCTTCATGTTCTATGGAATAATTATGAGGATATCAGAATAAATCCCAATGAAACTGTTGTATCATTCTTTGACAGGATAAATATTATTTTTCAAGGCATGTGGTGTATTGGAGAAGTTATTGAAGATATAAATATTGTTAAATTTATCTTGAGAAAACTTTCACCACGATTCGATCCAAAAGTTTTAGTGTTGGAAGATAAAGACTTGAAAGAGATTACAGCGGAAAACCTACACAGTATCCTTGTATCATATGAAATGAGAAATGATGATAATGATGAAGTGGAAATGATGAAGTCTAAGGAAGTGGCATTCAAGGCCATGAAGAATCTCTATATTGAAGATAGTTCTAAGAAGGAAAATATGGGTTATGTCATGTCATTTCTCTCCTCCAATCTGCAAAGGGGAAAAGGTAAGTTCAATGGTAAACTTACATTTTCATTCTTTCGATGTGGAAATATTGGGTATTTTGTAGAAAAGTTTCCTGATAAGTTTGATAATGAAAATGAAGAAAATTATGAAATTCCCCAAAAGTGGTATTCATAAAATGTGGAAGGGGAGAGAATTACTTGGAGAAGGTTCTTTAAAAAGTAGAATATGCTTTCAAAAGAAGCTGAAACTTTAGAATAATTTGAGGGAGAAGAGTTGGAGGATTGCAAGGATCATAAAATAGATGCTTGGTGGAAGTTTTCAAAAATTCTTTAACAAGATAAGAAAGAGACAATTAAGAAGGATAAATTGGAAGAAGAGTTGATCTTTAGGCTGAATTAGAAGCTTCCATTGAAGAGGTAGATATTTTGAGATCCAAAAAATGAAATCTCAAAAAGTTGTTCATGATTCCAAACTCTTTATGTAGCTGCAAGTATAAGAGAACTCTAAGATGAATATGAAAATTGAAAATTTGAGGTATTTAATACCAAAAATATCAGAAAAGGTGGTCGAGTAAAAACATAAAATTGATGAAAAGAAAATAGAAATTGATAGATTGATTGAACTTGGAAAAGATCAAACCAAATGTATCAAACAAATAGAAGAGGAAGTCTCCAGTCTACAAAGAAGATTTTAATATTAGGAGAAACTTCAAACACTAGGTTTGAAATCAGGAAAGAAGACCATACATGCAACAAATAAGATGATATTTGAGTAGACTGGTCCATCAGAACAGAAGAAAAAAAAATAAATTATAAATTTGTTATATGTATTGATATAAAATAGAAAGCAGTTATAGTTAGAGTCGCACCACAATCATCCACTCCAATATTGAAGATTGAATTGGGTAAAAATAATATTCAGATGATTCATAGAACCCAAGTCTCAACTAGTGGTGCATCATTTCCACACAAGAATGACCCTAACATAAGATGTTATTGCTGTTGTAAGATGGGACACTCTCAGATTGTATGTTCTATATAAAAGAGGTGCCAAAGGGAGAAAGACTAACAGAGGTGGTCGTACATAGCTCAAAATTCTAGGTCATCATTTGATGGTATTTGATTCAAGTTTGAAGGACTTGGATATATGGAAATATGTTGCACATAAATAATATAGAGGAATGTGCTAAGGCAAACTCAATTATCCCATAAGAAGAAATCGAATGTATCATCAAAAGAGATGAAAATTCAAAATTGATTTGCAGCTCTGCATATTGAAGTTGGTCAGTCATATACTGAGGAAGATCAAGATTATCATTCCATGTTGGGTATGAATTCAAATATTTGGGTCAAAAAGAAAATGTTCAAGGAGGATATGGTTGCAGAAATTACATTCAAGGCATCAGATCACACAGGGATATGGATAATTGATAGTGGATGCACTTTATATATGATAAGAAATAAGGATATAGTGACCATAATCAGGTACGACAAAAAATCTATTGTATGATTTGGTAATGATGAGGGCCTGAAAATTATTGGTTCAAGAAAATCCAAGGTTGGAGTAAAAGACATGAGACGAGCAGATGTCTTAATTGTTGAAGGGTGTAGTCACAACATGCTTAGTATTAGTTAATTATTTGACTTGGGGCATGACATGTGCTTTTCCAAGAAATTATCTATCATCAAAGAAAAAAATGGTGCTATTGTGTTGCAAGGAAAGCGTACAAAAGGGAATCTCAATCTCATCAGTGGAGAAGAAGATATGTGATTTTTGTCCAAGGATGAAGAAAACAAGTCATGGCACAAGCTTCGTGGCCATATAATCCAAGTGTCCTTAGAAGATATGGTGAAATATAATGTGGATCAAAATCTCCCTAAATTATCATGTGATTGTACTCATACATGTGATGTATGTCAATAAGAGAAGATTAATGGAAAGACATATAAGCCAAAGGAGAAAAGGTCAACAAGATTGATTGAGTTGGTGCATATTGATCTGTGTAGGACAATTTCACCATGGGATATTTATGGGAGGATATATTATGTTCTCAAAATTGATGAATATATAAGAATGGCATGGGTATCAATAATCACTCATAAATCCGAAGTGTTCAGTTGTGTTATAAGATATCGATGGGAATGTGAAAAGATGCTTGGTAAGAAAATATGGACGATTTGATCAGATAATAGAACAGAGTTTACAAATAGAAATTGGAAGATTATCTCAAGAAACATGGGATAAGGCATCATGTTTTAATAGTAATAACACTATAGCATAATGGAGTTATTGAGAGAATAAATTAGATTGTCATCAACAAGGTTAGAACAATGCTCATTGGGAAAGATCTTCCCAAGAAATTTTGGAAAGAAGTATTGATGACAGCATTCTATACTTCAAATAGAGAATTGCTTTATCCAAAATAGTAGAATACTCTATATGAGTTATGGAATGGAAATAATCCTCCATTGAAGTACTTTTAAGTATCTGGAAGTAAATGTTTTATTTTCAATAAGGAGAAACAAAGGAAGTTTCAATCCCAAGGAGATGAAGGGATATTTCATGGCTACCTAAAGAAAATAGAAGCATATAAATACTTCAATAAGAGATTGGGAAAGATAGTTGAATGTCATGATGTAACCATAGTGGAGAATGAGAAGAATATTCATAAAATACATGATCAGACTCAGGAGGATAGTGATGAAGGGATGAGAAAGTTAGGTAACACTTCAGCTTCGGAGGTAGATTTGGAATAAGACTTAAATGATGAAAATGAATTAGTTCCTACCGAGAGACCAGTGAGAAGAGTTTAAATTGATTGGTAGAATATAATTAATGATCAGATAGCACCATTATTGACAAGGAGGATGATATCTATACATAAAGAATCAAACTTATCATAGGTGTATCCTAAATGATTTCATGAAGATGCTAGACATGAGAATTGGGTTCAGTAAATTAATGAATATCTTGACCAAATTGGGAAGAATCAAACATGGGAAATTCTTTCGAGACCAACAAACAAGAATTTCATCAGAACAAAATGGTTCATTCGAAAAAAAATGAATTAAGATGGTGTTTTTATTCAAAACAAAGCACGGCGGAGTGCAAAGTGTATTCCTAGATAGAGGGTATTAATGTTAATGAGACATTTTCACCTATTTCAAGGCTAGAGACAATAAGATTTTTCATGGACATAGCAGTGAAAATAAAGTTTACGGTTTTCCAGATGGATGTCCAGTTAGCATTTCTAAATGGAGTTCTGAAATAAGATGTTTTCATTGAGCAGCTAGATGGTTTTCCCATTCATGAATATGATAACAGAGTATGTCGGCTAAAGAATGCTTTATATGGTTTGAAGAAAGCACCAATATTATGGTATTGAAGGCTTGAGTTGTTTCTAAAGAATCTCATTTTCAGCAAGGTGGAGTTGATTAAAATTTTTATTTCAAAAATTATTATAGTCAATGGATGATAGTGATGATTTATGTTTATGACATAATCTTTGGTGGAGTAGATAAAGCACAATACAAAAAAATCTGAATACCTGAAAAGAGAGTTTGAAATGTTGATGATTGGTGAGATGACATTATTCTCGGGCCTAAAGGTGTCACAAGTAAATAATGTAACTTTTACTTATCATCCAAAATATTCCAAGGAGGTTTTGACAATGTTTGGAATGGACAATTCCAAGGAGATGAAGACTTGTTTTGATACCTGGATGAAATTATCCAAATATGATTATGATAAGGTAGTTAACATCATAGAATATAGGCAAATCATTGGATGTTTTTTATACATGACCGCAACAAGGTCTGACATTGTATTTTCCACATGCCAAGAAGTTAGATATAAAATTAATCCCAAAGAGAGCCACATGATTTTAGTAGAAATAATTCTTCGGTATATCAAGGGGACAATGGATTTTAGCTTAATTTATAATGAAAAATATCAGCTAGAGTTATTGGTATATGCAGATGTAGATTGGGCCAGATCATCAGACGATGGGAAATCAACATTTAGAGGTGCCATTTTTCTTAGAGTATTTTGTATTTCTTGGTTAATCAAGAAACAAGATTTCATTTCATTGAGAACCGCAAAATCTGAATACATTGTGGGTACATAATCTTGCACACAGCTATTGTGGGTAAATCTGAAACTTGAAGATTTGGTAATTGTAGTGAAATCTCCGATCGAAATACATTATGATAATTCAAGTGCTATAAATCTTAGAAAGAATCCATTCCATAACTCAAGTACAAAGAAAATTTAAATCAAATATCAGTGTATTAAGGATAAGGTGGAGAAAGGACTTTTGAAATTATAGTACGTGCCTACTGAAAAATAGGTTGCATACATTATGACAAAGGCATTACCCTAAGAAGAATTTGAAAGGAATTGACTAGCTCTGGAAGTCTATTCGACTTTACACACTTGAATAATTGTGGGTGTGGGTCCCCCTCTCTGTGAGGTATGATGTGTTTTCCCTAATTTGCTGATTTGTGTTATTTACCCTATTTCAAACAACCTTTATGTGCCCTTCGGGTTCATTGAAAAAGGGGGAGAGTTACTATTCTAGGATGAGAAAAGACATTGGGAGAAGCTGTTAAGTAGAGCAGCAAGATAGGGGGATTTTAAGCTAATCTGAAGCTGGTAAATTGATCTATAACATAGGGGGATAATTAAATCAGACAATGTTATAAGTGATCGATCAATGATTATACATCACGATGGATGAGGATTGTGATTAAAGAAGTTGATATTAGTATATTAGTATGGTATCAGTAATTTGTTGTCAGCAATGAAATGATTCATTAATGAACTATTCCTTATACAGTTGTTTCTCACATTGAGCATAGCTCATGTGGGATTAGAATATGTGTAGAGTAAATCTGTGATCGCTATCTTAATCGCATAAAATGAATGGTGGCTGAAAATGGAAGGATTTTTAATGAGGTATCAAAAAGTAAAGAATTTTTATGAGAAGAGTTTTCAACAAACCCAAAGGGGATATTTTCAAGAAAAATTCCCTCACGGTGTACCCTCAGTATTTTTTGGTTGTGGTTGTGTTTGTTGACAAATCCAGATGATCGTGAGTGAGAATGGTTGGTGTTTGTCGAAGATATGTTTTTAAGGTACCACAGTTTCCCAATGTTTGATTGTTAGGACTCAATATCATGAGTTTGACGTTGGAAAAGAAATTATTTCTTCATAAAAGTGAATTATATGAAGAATGTTTAAGAAAATTGAAAAAGGATGAGAACCTCATACCAAAATTCATGGACCGCATACCATGTTCCGGAAACGGTACATAGAGCGGCCGGAATGGTACGTCGGAGAGGTTCACGAAACCAAAAATGGTTCTCAGAAGAAGGTGGTGTAGTATGCGGATGGATTGGAGTCAGTGGAGGAGATTGACCGCATAGGAACAAAGATAGTATGCAGACCAGATAAGAAAAATGGTTCATGGGTGGCATGTGGTTTGCAGTGGCAGAAGTATCGGTATGTGCTGAAGGCTAGATTGAAGATTCAGTAAATATTAGTTTAGTATTTTTTTATGGGTATATTTGACTATATAAGAATTATTAACACCACCAATTACTGTGGAGGCCTAATATCATTATAGAACATCTTTTTTATCTAGAAATTCATAAAAGACCGAAGGAAGATCCCAAGGGAGAATTCTGCAAAAGATGAAGTGGTTCGCGTGGAAGAAATTTAATAAAATGTTTTTGCAGAGAGTTGTAACCCACAGAAGACATGGTATGTGGAGGAAGAAGGAGTGATACATGTCCAGTTAGCGAAGGCAATCTGCGAACAAAAAATAGTTTTCAGACTGGAGGGATTTCGCATAGGAGGTTCACAAGATCGGTACGTAGAGGTGGAATGTGGTAGCGAAGGCGGAGGCAGTCGGAGAATGAAGGGAGGTTCGTGGAAGAGGAAGTGGTATGCGAAGAGTTTTTCCATGTTCCAAACCCAGTATATAGTACATGGGAGAGTATGTGGTTTGAATATTTCATAAGGAATATTGTGAAATCTTTAAATCAGTTTGCAAAATTATTTTCGGGTACCTAACAGTACTCGAGAAGGTTGACTTCATCTACATGTGAAAAAGGAACGTCAACAGAGCATCTACCTAAATTTGAGGATGTAAAAATTCGTAAAAATGAAAGGACCTACATTTCCATAAACTATGTTTGACGTACACATCCATGAAATATGAGTGTATTCCTCTCCAGGAGTAGTGAGTGAAGGAAGAGAAAGACGGTGAACATTTCCATCTACAGTGATCCAGAGAGAGAGTCATAGGGAGTGACCCTTGGGAATGCAATGAGTAGACCCTAAACCTTGTAAATGTAGTGATCCTAGGAATAGATGATCTAGCCAGAACATTTTACTCATTATTGGCAGTGAGCCTTAGTGAATTTGTTACATTGGTATATCATCATTGTATGCTCCTTGGATATAGTTGAGTGAGGGTGAGCCAAGTAAAAATATCTGTGTTTTGTGCATGATTTCATATCTATTCGTATATTTCTATGAGAGGAATTTAGAATTGATATTTTTTTAACAACGAAACAAAATCAGAAAGGGTAAAGTTTTAATCTTTCATACCCTGATTCACCCCCCCCCCCCCAGGGTATTCGACCTAGTGGACCTAACATTATCAAACTACCTTAAAATATATGACATGACTTGTTAAATGGAACTAAACTATGTGTATTTTATTTCATTCATAGGGATATGTAGGAATCCCATCTCATGGGCATAATCTCAACTCAAACATAACTTTGACATACATTTCAGGACTTGCCAACGGAATCATATGATGGTGATATGTTGGAAACGTACATCCACACACTAGTGAGAGGCTGATAATATACATCCAACCACTAATGACTGAACAATGACATACATTCATCCACTAAATATAATATAGCACCATCCATCCTTTCTTTGATGATAGGATGATGATGCACATCCTTCTGTAAGTGAAAGGTTAATGAAATCTATTGATCCTTCAACAATTAATTTAATGATCCAAAAAATTTATATTCATTATGATAACATTCATAAATGACCTCCTTGGATAGATTTAAACTCTTAATTTTCCACATCACATGGTTTCATAATATAGATTCATCAAACATATGATTGTGGAATATTTTTTTCCTGCATCATTTATTCAATGTATTAATCAATAAAACCCTTTTAATGGGTGTTCACCCAAATAAATCAATAGGTGATTTAAAAAAAGTTGTATTGTTACTCAGAATGATTTCATAAATATGCATTAAACCTATCTTAGAGTTCCAAACTAGAAAACAAACACAACCATGGGATGATTCAACCACTCATTCACTTGGTTTTGATGGATAATATTCAAAGCACTATTAGAACAATTTTAATGGCCATCCACCTTTGGAAAGTGGGACCATGATGATAGAGGAAATGAAAATACCAAAAACAAAAGAATAATGGACATAGTGTGAAATACCTCTCCTATAAAAGTTATTGATCAATCATGTTTGATTATTTATTGTTCAACATTAATGTGTATATTCTTATTTTTCTCTATTTTAACATAATATAAAAATATATCCTTCTATGTATACCAAGTTGTTACCATGTCATATTGAATGTATGTTACTAATACCACTAAATATTAATATATTATGATAGCAGGGAGCCTTTTCTCTCTACCCCTAGTCAATGTTTCCATCACTAGATGGCCAATTATCTAGTTCTATAGTATATATAAAAATGATCCATCCAAATATATGTTTCATCTCAAGATAATTTAGAGGGGATGAGTATATATAGGTCTTTATAGTGTTTTAAATCCATTGGAGGGTAGGTTGCTCCCATCACTGCCTCAAACTGCTTTGGGAGTCTCTACCCCAGAGTGTGATAATGCCTCCCTCCCATGTATGAAGGAATCCATAGATGATGTCACTAATGTCCATACCACTAATCTAGAGTTATTTAAGAGGGACCCATCCATTATAGTCTTTTTCACCATCAAATGGATTTGTTATTACCATAGGTGTTTGAAGAAACCCTAATACCAATTATCTATACCCAAGTAGTAAAGAGATGGTCTCTTTGCGGGAACATAAACCTTGTGCCTCAAAGGGGAATTTATTCTCCAAATAAAACATCTAGAGCCCTTGAAGTATTCCCGACTAAAAAATTAGTGACTCAAGAGGAACCCAATTTCATGATATCCAAGAGGCACAAACTTCCTTACATGAACTCTCTAGTGCCCTCGACATCTAAATGTTCCCCCTCAACAAAGGATTATTACTTTGGCATTAAAATCCACGAGGGTTCCAGTAAATGGATTAAAAAAACACTCATAAAAACAAATAAAAATCCTATAGAATTTTTTCCCATTGTTATTCCAACTACCACGTAGTTCCTCCCCATACTCAAAATCAAAAATACCAGAGTGAAGTAAATTTGAAATGTTTTTAACCAATAACCTGATTCATGGGTCTGCTCATACTTAAAAAAGAGATTCACTACATCATGGAGACCCTAAAGAAATATATATTCATTGGTTCCAAAATTATGATATCAAATCCATACTTATATACACAGAAATATTCAAAGGATTAACTAATATCTCCAGTCACAATCCTACTAGTGTAATCCTCAGTTGTTGTGAGAGCATTAAAATTACAAGAGATCCCTGTAATTCGAGAACATATGAAATGCATCCCATCATATACCATTGATGTTATTTCATTGATATAAGTCATCCAAAAAAGGATATCCTTATTTTTTCCACTATTGGAGTTATTACCTTTGAGAAAGATAGATGATTCCTTGAATGGTTTGGCATTATTTGATAAATCTATAAGGGTGAAACCAGCCAAGAGGAAACAAATGGATGAAACATAAGGAGAAAATGAAGCATGTATGGATGATATGGGGGAACTGGATGAGGAAAATATTTTTGTCATGTACTAGACATTATCCACTTCTTGTTACATGGTACATAAACATATAAAATAAAAGAATTTACAATACATATTCCATAATATATGGTCAACTTTGAATCTCTTCAGAAACTAGTGGACACCATATACTGAGTATACATAACAAGTCAAAACGAATTACCTAAAATGAAAAACATTTCAAACTTTAAATTAGTTTTATAGAAGGTATCCCCAATTAGTTTTATTGAAGGCATCCCTAAATATATGAAGATTCGTTAGATTCTTCAACATGACTTCATCAAAATCATATGATCTATTAAAAATTAAATTGAAGATGTCGCTGCCTATGTTTGAATTCAATGGTGGGAAAATTAGGTGTCCCCTTAATTCACTCATCAAATTTATTTATGGTTATATTCAAAGAATTAGATTCAAATTCACTCTTTGATATAGTTAATGGGGGTGGAAATCAATTTTATAACCTCTAGTGGTTCTTTTAATCCAAGAGAGGTCGTCAGTCAGTCTTCTTTGCCACATCTTTTAGCTATATGGGCACAAAAGTGATGGAACCATTTATATATAGTCATTAATATTCTCATTCATGAAATAATACAAGTAAAATAGGGTGTATATATGTGTGGTTAAAAACTATTTATGTCTATACTACCTTTAATAAATATTCCCACCATGATCAACTTTACACATGTCAAAAGCATCTTTTTAACTATCTATTTATCTATATTAGGTTACAATATGGGATATGATGGTGGAAAACCAAATAGTGATAGCCACTAGTATATCATAGGGAAAATATCATCCTATAGGGTTGGTGGAATTCTTACCCCAACCTATAAAACCCCAACCCACAAGGCATGAGGAATTTTTATCCCAATAACCAACACCACATATTCCCCCATTTAAATTCAAGGAGGGTTTTGGAATGGAACCTCCTCATAGGATATCGGTGTTCATTAGGATGGGGTAACCCCAAATAGAATATGATTTTTCAATATTCATCCCCAACATTCCTTCAGTGAAGGTAGTGGGGAAATCCTTAGGATCATGGGCTATGTAGAATCCAATATCATGATGCAAAGAAATCAACCTTTAGAAAATTTGAAATTGTGCAGGAGATGAAAAGGGTAAAGTTATTCTACATAGCCAATTGTTATATCTAGTCCAACTGATTTATATGATTATTGTTATGATCCAAAATAAACCACCATATTTCATGTATGTAGATGATACGATAATACCCTCAAGCTATGAATTAATCTGTGTCAACACGGATAAAGGAACTAAATGGAACCTTGATAATGATCCAAGATTGAAAAATCCTCCAATAAGAGATCCTACGTACTTTGAGAAAGATTAGTAGTGATTATTTACCCTATATCAAAGGAAACCCCAATAATCAGGATTCCATTTAGAGATTACCTTTCCAATCGGTTAACATGTATCATGAAAAGTTAAAAGAAAATGGAAACGCAATCCATCACACCATCGTCCCCCTGGGATTATTGAGATACTCGTAGATGAAGGAGAAAAATAGAGATAAAGTCATTATATTAATGGATTTCATAGAAACAATGATAAACTTTCCATGGTTAATTCAATAAATTTTGATGACGTTTAATAATAAGATTATCCGCAGTATGTCAGTGACCCACCTCATCTAGAGAGGACTTCTCATACAAATATGGACAATAATACCCTAAAAATCAACTAAACCATGATAGATTATCCAATTAACCTCATCCTATATGTATCATTGGGGGTTTCTTCCATAAAATTAGTATTCCACTCTATCCTAGACGAGCGGCTGGGGAAGACTATGATTAATAGAGTAACAAAAATGCCAACTAAAATTTATGAATCTATTACTACCAGGTTGGATTCCATATGAGATTGTTCCTTACCTATATATTCAAAGATGAAGTTATACCTATAGTGGTATGATTTAATTCCTCTGCCACTGAACATTGAAAACCCCAGTTTTGCATCCTTCAATGGTATAGGGGATTCAGTCAAGTATCTCACTCACATTTATTCTTGATGTGGTCCCATTTTGAGAACCCCTAAATAATATGAAGCATCATATCCTAACATAGGTTCTTCATCTATAAATTATAGTGGTTGACCTTCCTATGGTATAACAACTTTACATTAGAATCAATATCCATCAGGGAAAACCTCTTTCGATAATTCTTATATCATTTCAACTAAACATTGAGGATAACAAGTATCAATGACCTCTATTAATATAAAAATTGAAATTAGAGGGTTTATGACTTTATTTATTAGAAACATATCTTGAAATACTCCCTATAAATATAATTATCCAAGAAACAACACCTTAAAATATATGTAGATAATTTATAATATGAACTTTTAATTTCAATCATCCTATAGTGGTGCCTTAGAGGATTCAAGGAATTCACTGATAAAACACAAAAAATTGAATATGAACAACATAGAACCAAGTTTTAACCTCAATAAACAACTTCATTTAAAAATAAAAGGGCTAGAAAAGAAAACAAGTCCATTGTGTGATTAAATCAAACAAATTTATCAACCTCGGCCTCTAATTCATATAGTTTTTAGGAGGCATATCCACCCAAATCTCAATTTCTTCAACCATACGATACACACCCCTACCCAAGGGAACAATATTCCCATGGAGGAAATTTCAATTTTGGGCATGGAAGAACATATTACACTATTTCAATCCTTAATAGATTCATGGTCTCTTTATACCATAAATTGAAAATGAATTTATGATATTTCATAAGGACTAAAAACCTAATGAGGTTGGTCTTGAAAATCATTATAATTATTTCCTATTTTATCCAATGTTGGGATACACAATCTAAGAATTATTCATTTTTAAAGACATCGTTTGGAAATTTTCTAATGATAGTGAGGTGAAAGTTTTATCTCATATGACACACATGATCCATGTGTATATCATCCATTCTAACAAAGAAAACAAGTGGTATATAGTGCTAAATAAACAAATCCCAAAAATATGAAAATTGGATTAGCTATAATTTAGTTAATAATGAATATATCATTAAAAGTTCAGGACTAAAACAGCCAGTCATGACCCATATTCCCTCTACAACTCCATATTCTATTTCGTAAATCATGAGAATTTCCCAATTCAATACAACTACCATCGGTATGATAGAAACATGATGAAGAATCCCCAAGTGTTCACAAACTAAAAAAACCTTTTTGGATTTAATTTCCCTTGAATTGGGATCATGGTAACTACCATGCTAAATAAAAACCCCTTTGAACATGGAAGAGTGATATACTTCAGTCAACATCATTCAATTAATGGAATTATATAAGTGGAAAGATGAATTATATGAGATATATTATCATCATTACACTTATGGGAGAGATTGTTGTGGTTGAATCCAAGGAATATATCATTTAGTCCCACTTAGGGTCCAATATATAGTCTTGGATCATGTCATCAATGAGTGGAAACTAGAAGAATGGCCATGCCACATTCTCAACCAAGAAACTGTATGATAAATCTATTTCCATTCAGAGCCCATCCAACTATTTTCTGAAAGTCATCTAATCATGCACATACCAAATCCAGTTCCTTCCAAAGCCCATCCATGACTCTTAGGTCATCTAGACAATGTTCAATAAAGGTTACACTCCCTTAAATTCAGGAGGGTCATCCTATCATCACCTGAATAATTTATGTCCTAAAACAAGGGAATATACTTATAGAAGTAAGTCGAGGCTGCTATCCTAGAATTATGATGTATTGAAACATATTTCCATAGTTTTAGTATTAATTTTGATATTAGATTCACTTTTACCATATAATAGTCTCAAAGAAGCCCTTGTATAATCATTGAAAAAATCTTGGTAATTTGAGACTGAGGTAGATGTAGTTGGATTCTATCATACTTAGAATAAATTTTATAAATAACATGTAGTAATTTTATTTATATATAAAGTCCAAGGAACTATGATTCAAGGGTATATCAATCCCCTGTATATCTCCAATAAACTCAAAGAAGTGGATATTCACTATTTTTTTCAATAGTGGATATAGGATTAATTGCATCCAATTCTCAACCCTTGGATACCTTGGAATAAAGGAGGCCTATTTAATTTGGTTTTGTCTAACAATAAAGGGATACAATAAGAGAAAACAGAATCCCAATATCAATATCTTCCAAATAACCTAGTTTTGGGTCTTAGTTTTTTACATTGAATTCATTGTAGTCATCCAAGATGTAATATTCAACACTTTACTTGGTTGGACCTAGTTCCATATGCATGTGGTGGTGTCATCACTATATCATAAATGACTTAATTATTCTATCAATATTCAAATAAGGGTTCTATGTAGTGATATTTTCTCATTGGATACATGTGAAACTCAGTATATAAATTTATTTTATTACAAAAGGTATGGGGAATGATATAAAACAAAGAAAAAAGTATAATAAGAGACTCTAAATGGATTGAAATATTCCCTTGATAGTCCATGGAATCATTTGAAATAGATCTTCCAATTTCCTGTTAACTATATTGAGGATAAAAACTCAGACTTTATAATCTACTCAATGCTTCAGGAAAATGATAAATTGTACCATAATAACCTCTTCCCCTATGAGGGGTTTTGTATGTGTTCATTGAACTATTTCCCACTACTATAATGGAACTTATCAGATTCACCCCATTTGTATGGGGTTCCATATGATAAAAGATCATCATAATATTGGATAACTGATTAACTAGAAACATTGTATATGGTGTTTTATGGCATTAAAAACTCCTTAATAAGAATATATAAGGTGTAATAAGTCCCACCATTATTCATATAGTATCTATAGAATAATAAAACCCATTATCATATCCCAATGATAATGCTCCAGATGAGTAAATCACTAAGTAAACACCATCATTATAAGCCAAAGGGAATGTTTAGTACTCTACTTCCCCTATCCCCAATAGGGATTAACATGATGATTCTCCTCTCATTTTTAAGAAGGAATCAAAATAGTTTTTAAAGAACTTATATAGATAAACTTGGGAACTTTTGAAGATCCACGACCCAATTTAATAATTAAAGATATAAATTTTAATGATTAGGATAAGTATACTACATTTATCATGAATCACTAAAATAGATTCTATTAGAATTACATGGTTTTTTGGATTATAATTCCAAGTCACCTTATATTACCTCTTTATTCCCTCCAAACATTGTGACTTTAAACAAGATATAAAAAGGATGCATCTATCTCACAATGTTATGGTTGAAATTGAGGAGGAAAAAATAATCAAGTTTAATTTCAGTTGACAAGTCTAATAACCTAAATATTTGTCCAAAATAATTGTCATCAAGAAAGATAATGTATAAATCAAATTATATATTAACTTTCATAACCTTAATCAAAATTTCCCAAGGAATTACTTTCCATCCCCAATCATGACATTTTTAATTAGTACAATGGTAGGTTTTTAATCCCTTTTTTCATGTATGCATTTTTTAGGTACAACGAAATCTAGATAGACCCTCAATATGAATAATATATAACTATCTGGGAAACCCAAGGGGTGTTCTATTATCATGTGATTCCCTTTTTTGAAAAAATAGCAGGGACACTTATCAGTGAGCTTTGAACTAAATATTTTTTCTATTTATTTGAAATACAATGGATTATTACATGGATGATCTGATTATGAAGTCCCTCTGGTATTCAGACCACTTTTCCAATTTATAAATAGTATTCCTTATATTACTAATGGAACAACCAGAAAATAAATCTATTGAATTTGATATTTATATTCCCCTATGGAAACACCCTTAGGTTCATTATCTACTAATGAGGTATATAGGTAGACCCTGAAAAGATTAAAACCATTCTTGGCATTCCTCCTTCTTAGAACCTATGTGGGTTAACATGCATTGAAGGATGCTTTACCTACATAAGGTGATTCAATTTGAATCTCTCTAAAGAATGTATACTTTTCTCTATATTTGCTATAAAAGGGTCAACCAATCAATGTGATGATGAATTAAAAAGTACTTTTGGAAACCTAAAGCAGTATCTCCCATCCTAAAATCATAATACCACCCATATAAGTAATACCTATTATTACACTACGCACACTATGAAAAAACTAAGATCCTGTATAAAACATTTGATAAGGGATGTATTGATTTTATATTTATAGTGATAAATTAGCACAATTATATGAAGTATAAAAAGGTCTATCTAGTATCCCACACTTATTTTCTAAAGTATGTACTATGTAACTCAAAGCTAACTAGGAATCCATAAATGTGGGTAATAATTATATAACAATTTGATATCAGGTTGTATCTAAGAATTAACCCAAGGGGAAGGTGTCTGTGTATTTCCTAATTTCTCACCATTTATTAAATTAATTACCTATTAACATGACGTTTTAGAACATAACAATCTTCTTTGTTGATGATGTTTCCCAAACATGGGAAATGAACTTCAATTATACCTCTAAAAGTTAAATAATAAAAATAATGGATAACCTTAAATTTAATTGATTTTGCATGTGGATTATATTCACTTAAACATCAAATTCACTCTTTTTATATTCGTTTCTCCTCTCAAAAGGGATGTTCCAAAAAAGATAAATCATATCACGCTTTGATAAATGGTTTAGATCTTACCTTGAAAATCCCGATCCCTTACCTCAAAATTAAAGGATTCTTTGAGTTTGTAATCAAAAAAAATTATAGAGAATATGTCATTAAGAAAAAGTGTTAAATCCTCTCCTCAATCATGATATAGAATTAATGAAACATTTTTCTATAAAACACATGGTATCCTAGTTTCCCTGATCCTAAAATTACCCTATATATTTATTATCCAACTTGGCCACCACTCCCACAAACCTAGATCACAGTGAAATAGTCATTCAGATAACACATTAATAGGTAGTGAATCCCTTCCCCAGTGAATAAGTTGATAGGGAGGGTGAAATTAAAACTATTTAATCCTAGGACCCTCTGAAGATAGATAAATAACAATTTTAATGTCCTTAATAGTGGACCATATTTAATATGGGGATATCTTATAAGATCAATCTTAGGAAGAGTGATGAACTTTGTCCTCCCTGGCTTCTCATACACCAAAAAATGTGTTTTTTGAGATAATTTTTTATGTAATCCTTATTAGTTTCAATAAATGATGAAAAATTAAACAATTAATAGAGGAATTACATGTAGGAACATATGGGGATCATTCTATAGGCGATAAATTTGGTCACCAAATATGAAGCCCCAAGAACATATGGCCATTTATGATTACCAAAATGTTTTGTGTGTGTCAGATCTATAATAATTTCATATATAAACCCTCATTGTTTTTTTATATTTCCGTCTATTCCTATCCATTCACCATGTGGTAATTAAATTTTATGTGCATATACCCTTTAGCAAGAACCTAAAAATATAAGTTTATTCCTTTTTGTGTGGACATTTATTTCAAATTAATTTAAGTAGTAGCCTTAATGGAGGTCCTAGAAAAGTCCATAATTAGTTTTAAATGATCCAATATTATCTGTAGATTTTATGTTCCTTATTTTATCCTCACTAACAATGGAATAACATTATATGAGAGTGAGTTGAGTATATTATATAAAACATTATGCTATGATCACTAAGATAAAATTGGAAGAGATTGGGGATAAAATAGACATGCTTTGGAAATATTTCTTGGGCTTACACATAGTTGGTGATGACTATCAAGAACTTTACAATACTACTTAAGAAATCATAATTTTTTGAAAAAAAAACCTATATAAAAAGAAACTAATATTCTCAAAGATCAAGTACCAATGAATATGTAGAGATTTTGGGTTGACCTCAGTGAGAATTATATCAATAGGAAAAGATATGAGCACAACCTTAAACTCTGAATGATGGTAATATGAATAAAATAGCACATCTTAAAATTAAATAGTCATCACTTAAGGAAGAATTCATAGATGTGAAATCTAATATGAAATCATTTAATATAATTGAGGTTACCTTCAATGAAATATTGGATGAGTTACATATGCAGAAGGAATTATAGGATGTAAATATAAGGGTTCTCTAATAAAGAGTTGACATTTCCAATTCATATTTATAAGGCAATGATATGCGATCCATATGCACCATTTCAATTAGATAGACAATCCATGTTCATGAAAAACAAAAATCCCAAACTATATTTCCTAGTTCCCTATTTTATTATTTTTTAAGTTTTCATCCCCTATTTCATTATGTTCCCAGTGTCAAATAGAGTGTTCCCATTAATCATTTTTCAATGATGCGTCGAATATTATCCTCCAAAATGGATAGGGTAGGAGGTCGACTCCTATAAATGGGGAGTTTATTTTATTATCCAATATTCTCTTATATATTTAATTCATGTACACAAAATCCATCCCATTAACAATACTAGTTTTTTTACATCCCCTACCAATTTATTACAGTTAACTCCCATTTAAATGGGTTGATTGATAAATACATTGAACAAATGTTTCAAGAAAAATAAATTATTTCAATCAAATATTTGTGATGAAAAAATAGTTAAAATCTCTGTGAGAGTGGACCTTTGGAGTTTAACACTATCTAGGGAGGGGATTTATGATTTAGACTTCAATAAACACAATATATTTGGATCATCTATCTCATTTGTAGTTGATTGATTTATTTCATTGGTCTATTTACATTAGATAGATGTATATATATAACCTATAAATAGTGTATGGATAGATATCAATAGCCTATCACTATAATATGGATGTACATAACCTACATATCACCAATAAATGGATTTACATCATTATACTATCACCAAGTGATAAATATGAATCATCGGCCTAACAATGGTGGGTGGGTGTACATGGGACCACCCTTACACCAGAAGCCTAGAGTCAATGTCTAAAACATGGTGTGTAATTTTTTTTATAAAACATTATGATAAAATTACACATAACATTCCAACATATATAATTTTTCTGGTTTAGGTTCTAGAAAACATGATACAACTGATGCATTTCTTCAAAAACTTGACAAAGATAAACATCATATTGTTTCCATCACATAGGAGTACTCAAAGCTTAAAAAATGTACTAACCCTGTAAAAATAAATTAAAAATGTAGGGTTATAATTTAAAATGATCAATAAGGGATTTTAAAAAAAATTAAGAAAATAATTTAATAAATCCTTTTTAAGAAAAAAATCCCTTAAAAATAATTATACATACATTAGACATTTTCTTGACAGAAAACAACATTTCTTATAGCACGTCATCATAATTTTTCAAAATATTCTAGAAATAATTTTAGGGTAATCTCATATATAAGTATTTAGGAATTTATTAAAAGGATATTAATAAAACATGATACAAAATAATCATACTTGTACAAAATTCATGAAATGATACATATGAACTTAGAGTTGACTAAACTAAACTTAGTGTGACAAGCCAAGGTGTAGGTATAGATTAGCACATGAATTAATTCATGCTCATAGTTTCTCACAGAAAAATATTTTAAATAACTATTAACTTAGAATTAAAATCATGAAATGATAGTTGGATTTATAGCATTTTCATTGAAGCTCTGAAAATAAATGCCGATCTTTCATTATAAATGATTCATCATTATTCCATGGGTATTTAATACCATAATCATAAGTAAAAGGTTATTAACCAAGAATATTATACTAGTAGAATGATCACTTGGTTGCTCATATACCAATACATAATGAGGTAATGTATAATGGTATAATTCATAATATCTTTGTCAAGACCATACACCAAGACCGTACATAATCATTCTGTCAAGGCCTCATGCTAAGACCATATGCGTAAAAACCCAACATAATTTATCTCATGAGACTCAAAATTACCCAATGCATTATAGTGTTATCTGGGTGCACCCATCTTAACTTTTCATGAATATTTTTTCCACATAAATAATCATACATAATAAATCTTACATAAACATAAGGGTTACCCATGGAAAGAATTGGGTACCACAATCTTGTCAAAAACTATAACAAATGGTCGTATCATAAAAGTATTCATGAAAGAAAGGAACTAAAATATACATGTACATTATTAAGTTAAAATTAACATGTATCATGGTAAGTGATTTCAAGTAGAAGTGACCACATGTAAGAAAAGTATTCAACAAATTTTAGCATAAAAACATTTTTGAGCGGTTTTAAGGAAATTACTATAGATCCTTTAAAATAGAAAAGGGAACAATAATTTATGAAAAAATATGAAGTAAACCAGGAAGGTTTTCAAAATAAAAATTAATGTTTTATAAATACAATGTTGGATTAAAACAGAAGATATAGTGCACTTGAAATCATGTAAGAATTCGGTAAGTTCCCTCAAAACAGGTTTGCTTATCAGGAAGTATTGAGGAGGGAATCACATAAAAATATGTATATCCCCAAAAGAGAATGACGAATGGAACATGATACATGAGTTTGGAAAATTTAAATAGAATTTTGAAGATTAACGTAAGAATAATAGATAACCACATTTAGGTAAAAATAAAGATAAAGAAAACCAACTAAAAAAGGAGGTTCGGGTTAAATCCCTTACCAAATATCGACATGGTATCATGTGTACTAAAGAGGGATTCATGAGAGAAAAAGGTATTTCTAATATTCTATACTTCATTAGGAAAATATGTTGTAGGTGCATAATTATACCCTATCACTAGTAATTACACATAAAAGGTCATAACATAGATGACAATCTTGAATAAAAGTGAAAAGGGGAGAATCCCTTAAAATATGTTGAGTGTGATGTTTATACAAAAAACACATATTCACCACTATAAGTATATTGATATTGAAAACCCCAAAATCATTACTTATAAAACCTCCAAAACTATTATACATGTTATAATCATTAAATAAATTCTGGTAATCAACATTTAGAAAACCCAAAATAATTTAGGATTTTGAAAGTTATATGAAATGTATATACACAAAGTGTATACAAGGGATTTCATATCTAATACAAAGTTTAATTTGATCGTTTCAATCCTTTAATACCTAAAAGACAATTGTTTAACACTTATATAAACCTTAAGAAAACCCAATTTAGATTATGATCAAACAATATATATATATATATATATTACCATATATACACAATGTGTATATAAGTGTTTTTTATAAGGAAAATAAAAGTAAAATAACCCTAACTTGTCTTCAATGCGGAGATTGAGTTGAACAGTGGATGTTGGTAAGTTAGGGAGAAGAAATTGGGTAGGGATATGTTGTCAAATTAGGGTTTATATAATCATTATATATATATATATATTATATACCATAGGTTAAACATACAATCTAAACAATTAAACTTGAGATTGACTAATGTAAATTAAGTATAACACATTAATTAAGATAAACCATAAACTAATAGGTGGTTTTATAATATATATATATATATATATATATATTTATATTTAAAGTTTGAGAAAACTTATATAGGAAGCCAAAGGAAATAAAAAAAGACCAATAGTGGACTTACGAGTATAAACTAAGGGCTGCGTCTGAGGAGAGGGATAGGAGAAGAAAAAAAGTAATGGAAGAGGAGGAAAATCATGGGTTATGGCCACTAGTTCAGTGTGATGAAGAAGAAGAAAGGAGAATTGTAGAAAAAGAACAGATGGTTCAAATTGATCGAGGCTAATCAGACGGATGTGGTGAGTTCCACTATTTTAAAAAATGAATGGTTGGTTGTGGTTATCTGAGGATTGATCGCACGATTATGGTGATGCCACAGTTTTAAAAATAGATGAGTGATCGAGATCAACTGAGGATTTTATCAGACTACTATGGAGAAAGACATGAGTTTTAAAAAGTTTGAGGGGCTGAGATCAGTTGTGACTCAATTGAATGGCTAGGATTAGATCCCCCTTTAAAAACCGCATCCCACATTTAAATGGGGAGAAATTTGGGACTTCCATATAAACCTTGACATTTTGGGAATATGGAAATGAACTCCCTCCCCCTCCCCAGTACCTCCCCATACTGGTTATTCCCTGTGGGTTTGCTCTGCATCCACTCTATGCCGCCATTCCACCCCACATAGTGGCATCGACTCAGTTTCTCTATACGCCCTATGTGGGCATGCACTCGCATCGGTGCGTGACTCGGCATGCACTATGCATGTACTTCCTGAGGGGTTATCTAACCTTGGGGTTCTATGTGAGACACCCACTAGACCTTGAGGGCCTGGCCTTCAAGGTTTCCTTTGGTTGGGTGGGTACTCACCCAAAATTTTTCCAAAACAATACTTCATTTTTATTAAACATGAGAACATTTAAATATATATATATATATATATATATATAATGTTTTAGAAATAGAATATATATTGTGTCTTATAGTTAAAATAAACTCTAAATACCATTGTTTTCATAAGTTGTATACATATTTTTCAGTTTTAAAACAATATAAATTCCAAATACAACCTCATTTAAAAATATGTCATTGATTGTAAAATCTTATATTCATTTTACAATAAACATCATGGTTATAATATTTTTAATATAATGTATATCCATAATTAAAACTAAGTTATTATTTAGCATCTGATATAAATTTAGGATATTTAAAACATTTTAAAACATGTGAACATTATACATTTCTTTATAAGATAACGGTTACACTTCATTTTTATCAAATTCTAAATAAGTATACACTTTTAATACAAAGAGAGGTGTTATTTCAAAAATTAACATTTACTTAAAAACATGCATTTATTAACTAAAATTTTACTTCCAAACATTAAAAACTCTTAAAGTTATTAAAGTACATAAAATAATTAAGATACTTAAAATAATTATATTACTTAAAGTACTTATATACATAGAATACCCAAAATATTCAAAATACTAATACTTAGTATACTTAAAATAATCAAAACACTTAAAATACCTAATGGTTATAAAATTTTATGACCATTACAAAAACTAACAGTCGTCTAAAGACCTCAATGCCCAACAATGGTCATATTTAATTTCAAGGCCTTATAAATACATTTTTATGGTGTTCCAAACTCTAGAAACCAAAACGGTGAAGATGGTTCTCTAAATCCCCTTGATGCTTAGTACAGTTTCCATTATTCTTTCAATAATGTTCTTTATTGTGATAGACCTGAAGGACATTCACTATTTTATTAGTCTGTTTTTTGTATATGGTGGTATCCCAGTAATTTTGATAGGTCTCCTAGTAGGTATTATAGGTTAGTGAGGGTCTTTTAGCCTTATAGAAATATATGGTTTCATCATTTTCTATAAATTATATCTTATTTTTATTCATCAAGATTTTATTTTATATGCACCATTCTTAAAAAACAAAATAATAATACTACTAAAAATTGACAAAAATATTATTATTACAAACTAAATATGTTTGGGGAATTATAGTACATCACTAATGTGTCACTAATAGATGGATTGAAATCACTATCCTATCACTAGTGTATAGATAGAAATCTCCAACATGTTTCTAATAGATGGAATTATGTCACTGACCTCTCACCAAAATATGGGAGGAAATTGTAGGCATATCCTTAGTAGATGGAAGTACATCTCTGAAATATCACTAGTGTATGGATCCATTTGCTCATTACTAATGGTGGTTGGGGTAAATTTACAGTTGGGATTGTTCCTAAGAGATTGGATTCCTATGTATCCCTATAAAGTAAATCAATAACCATATGGTAAAAAAGAGACACAACATATTAGATTAATTTTATTAAGAAAATTCAGTGTAAAAATTAAATTAATGGATGTTATTGGATGATAATATCACATCCCAATTGTAATATTCCATAGACCTTGTAACAAGGAGGAACAATTTGGCAGGTACTTTCCCCTACCATACAAGGTTTTATCTCACCTCTCCCACATATCGAACTCTATACCATAGATATAATGGCCTTATTGGGAGTAATATTAGTACCACTAATCCAATGGTATGGTGGTGCTTATAGTGCTCCTGAGATGTCTTTTATTCTTGAGGTCCCAGATTCGAGCTATGGGGGAGGTGAGATAAAACGCCACAAGGTAGGGGATAGAAACCACCATGTGTTTCCTCCTTGTGTAAAATTTCATCACTAATTTTGATGAGGTTGGGTCATTTTCATCCAATAGAAGACATTTATAGATCTTTACATTAAAAGTGGAATTTTTATGTAACAACCCTGTGACTAGTCTAAGAAAAATCTCATAAGATCGGTCACCTCACATGATATCTGATAATGGAAAACTAACATTACACGAATGTCATGGAGCTTTACCATGGATTCTATGTAACAATGAATTTCATGACTTTTAGGTTATCTAAAAACAACCATTATGGTTCCTTTTAAGGTCATGAAACCATGACTATGGTGTCTTGTATTTTAAGTTTGTATATACAGAACATTTTTTGAGTAATTTAATGTTATCAAAAATGGAACCCAAGGTGAGAGCTTCCAAGAAATTGTAAGTATGACAATTAGAAATGGGATTCCCTTATAAATTAGGTATTATACCATTTTGGTGTCCCAATTAGGGTGGGGCTATGTGATTTTTATGGATAAAAACAATATGATTTCTTTAAATAAAGACATGTCATATTTCAGATCCTTATGTGAGGGAGAGGTGTGGTTCTTACATAAAATTATCAGCCACATCTAATTTGGTCTTAAACTAAGTTAGATGACAATTTACATCCATGGATAATTTATTGGACCGATGTAGATCATTGGGTGTTGGAGACCTACGAGGTATAGTACAGCTAGGATAAGTGTCTTTTGACTGGAGAAGCTTCACTTATCAACAAAGGATATGAATTCCCATTATCAAGGGAATATTTGACTGTTTACACCCTGAGGTGCCTATCAGTTAAGGAGAACATCAAGTTGAAAATATCTTATAGGATGCATTAATATTTTTAACAAAGGAATACATGATTGGAGGGGGTGAATGAGTGTTCATATTAACCCCATCACATAATTTGGGAGAACATGAAGAGGAATGGGTGGAATGGGATCTTTTATATTTTAACTTAGGTGAAACAGTGTTAGATGAGTGTTTTGAGCTAATAGGGAAAATTGGATGAATTAAACCCAAGTTTTATGAATTTGTTTCATGCTAAAAGGTTTGATTAAAGGTTAGTAACGTTCTTATAATTATCTCTTAGTGATCCTAAATCCACAAATGGTAAATGAGGGTGAAGTGGTTACATCCCTTCGGTAAGGAAACATGCATGTTGGTGTGTAGGATCTTCTTATCCATGTGATAAAAAATTAATTCTTATGTTTAAAGGTGAATTTTTATATACAATTTAAGCACACATGTTCCTTATGTATATTTTATTCTTTGTTCGTAAGTGAGATGCCTCAGGATTTTGGTTCTTGGCATGGTGCATGGGAAATATTCTCAAGGATAACCATTCTCAGGGGCTCACACATTTGTGTGTGGAGGGCGTGATAACTATTCCAGATGACTTGATTGAATATATTTCAATTTTATATAAAATGATCTTGGTGATCTATAATCATGATGAGGAAATATTTTGGAAATAGGTATTATGTGCCAGTAGCTATATGATGGGTATTGGGAAAATGGAAGTAGATAATCCTTCTTCGATCAACAATACACCTGAGGGACTATTGGAGTTATATTTCATTTGGGCTCTGAAGAAGTGTTCTATCCTATCATGTGCGCTAGCCTATCAATCATTCTTGAGAGGCTAGATTAATTCCATGGGAGTAATGGTTTCAATATTTAGAAGGCTAGGAGCAAAGGGGCCCAAAAGGATCTTTAACTATTATTAATCTATGTTATTTATAGAAAATTGGGATTGGGAAAGGTAAGGTGGGAATGTGGTCATTGAATTAATCATTTTATATAGGATAATGGTATTGGGATGAGGATACATTGGTGAGATTATAAAATATCCTTGCCACATTTTGGTTGTGTCATGCGGTCGACATGGACAAAGAAGTTTGGTTTAATGTTTTCATTGATGGAAATGTCAGGTTAATGTAGGTGTAGCACCTTAACTCGGGCACACACACTAGTACTGTGAGTCTCGCATGAATATACCATTGATCAATTTATTTGTGGATGATCACTTTAACCATTAAATTCAATATCTAGGAACTTTTTTAGGAACTACAATATCATATTCCAGTTATGTAAAAAGAATCAAAACACATTACTTTTTAGAAATTATACGGATGATAATTTTCATAATTATTTATTCATTATAATCATTTAATAATAATTTTCCATTATTTTAGTAGTGTATTCTAATAAAAAAAATATTCAATGTTAATATTGAAAAATCATCATTTTTATGATAAGTAGCATTTGAATTGAAGTGATCCTAGGATTGGTGATGAGTAATCATTGAGTATTTTGACATTTAATATCCATAATACAAATAAAATATTATAAAATTAATATAATAAAATTATTAAATTTATAAACAAAAAATTATGCACATTTTCATTATCAACTATCATATGAGACAATATAGTCACAGAATAAAATCACCGACACTTTATCCAACTATGACCACATAATTAGTAGTGTATGACACTATAATTAATGAATATATAATATCTTGTAGCATCATACTAAGAAGATATTACCCAATATGTTAATTATGTATACCACACCTAATATAATTTTATAGATTATAAAATATACTATGATCTTTTAGATCCATCATGTATAGTTAATAGTTTCTAGTTAAAACATAATATAGGGTAGGTGGAGTGGAATTATATATCTATGACTGTCTCTATATGTCATTAAATATTAATTACACAATTGGTCTAATTCAATTTAAAATTAACTCAATAATATCCTTTATTTAAAATAATAATTATTATTCCAACCTTGTATGCTTTCTCCCTCAAGGCATCACTAAGATGATAAGATAAAAATATGATGCTTATAGCCATATAAAATTCTTTAATATGGTCTTAGTGTTCCTCGATTTAAAGTGATACTACAAGGATTCACATACAATCAAAGAGTATGAAGGCCATTGGCCACCGTACTCTTAAAGGGCCTCCTATAATGAATAATTTAAAAACTATAATAAAAAATATATAAAAAATAGAACATTCAAAAATAAAATGATTATGTTAAGACAATTCACTCTATTAATACCCTCAATTAATCAGTTAAATATTTCTTATTTTTAATAATTCATTCCCTATTATATTTCTTGTAGAAAAAGGGTAGAGACGGAGGATCATCCTCCTTAATTTAATGTGATGAAAATTTCAACTTCTCTAGTTGTCTTATTAAACATTTTCATGTCTAACAACAAATACCCATAGTGAGAAATTGTATAAGGTTATACATTCATCATATAAAACTCCTAGAAATATCTTATTGAAACCATTAAATGAATTAGTTTTTTAAATAATTAGTACAATCGAAATCATTATATTTTATATAAAAAAATTGAATCACTAAAAAATTATCTAAATTTTAATTACTATAAACCACTATCAAGAATCATGAATAATAATGTTATATTCTCAATAATTATTTTAATGTTTCTTTGTTTCAAACACATCATTTTAAATAAATATTGAATTAAATTCCCTTTATTTATTTATTGAATATATCATTAATAACTTCCATATATTTCTCATATTAAGAACATAAAATGGAAATTATTGGTGAATAAGCAATAAAAAAATTTAAGTCGAATTTTTAATAACTAAAAAATGTAAAATATTTTGTTACTATTTAGGTTTTACCAATATGGTCTCATATAATTGATCTCATATTGTTCTGATTAATACTCCCCTACTCTTAATTAAATATTTTAAACTCATTGTGACCCTGAAAAACCAAGAAACACCTAAATCTCATAACATTAAAAAAGATGATATTATCATTTTAATCAAAATCAACATGTGTCTTTCCATCTTTTCTATATATTAGTGAAAAACATGGTAAATATGTATGTTTACCTTCTCTAAATTATTTCCCCAGTATATTGGAAGAATAAGATATGATGTAATGCTTTAACATATTTATATAATTTTATCAACAATATAAAAGGTATATGGTTGTAAATATTAGTGAATAAATGAATAAAAACAAGAAATGTTTAAAACAAATTAAAAATATAAAAATATACAAGTTAATTAAATAAATACATAGTAATTAAAATAAATAATAAATTAAGGGTTATAATTTTTATGTTTAAATTTATTTTAGTTTTAAATCAATTTTAACAAGTCAAAATTATATGATTAACATTTGGTTATTATATGAGAAAAATATAAATATAAATATTAAGTTATATTATGAAAATAATTTTTATACATTATTTATAGGATAAAACGTATGGATGAATTATCTATTGAATAGTTAAAGTTTAAATAACATAATTATATAATGTAGAACATTTATAAATTTAGAAAATAATATAAATATCAATATTAGGCAACACATTACATATTAAAAACAATTATTGAATGTTACCTATAATGATACATTGTTTTTTATATCCCTTCATGATAATCATATTGTATTTCATGAACCATTTATATGTCTCAATAATTATTATCATCCTGGATTTGTGTTATAAATAATGGAACCTCATATAAGTCAAGAAATCTATTAATATTTTCACCAGAAAAGCAATTTTCCCTATCAGAAATGTAATTTTCCCTATTAGAAAAATAAGACAATTTTGATTTAATGGATAGATTAAATAACACAATTATATAAATTATATTTACATGATGGGTTGTTTATCCTTATATCCCAATATTTTAATATTATACCTGATACCCTACTATAGCAGGTTGAGATTAAATCTCAAAACTATTATAGAATGTACACTCCATAAAGCCTTTATTCATGAATTTATTTAAAATATAAATTTTAATATTATTTTTATTTTTACCAAATTAAATGAATTTTTGTATTTTTAATTTCAATATTATCTTAAGAATAATTTTTGGGTTTTTCTAAAATAATTTATTTTTAGGTGAAAAGTGAAAAATAGAGTTTTTACCAAAACTATAAATTTTTTAAATTTATAAGAAATACCCCAAATTTTATAGAACATATTAATTATAAAATATTTATTTAACACGTAAAACTATAAATTTTAAAAATACTAGGTTGAATTTAGAAAATCTATTATTAACATTTTAAGGACTTAAGTAATATTTTCTAATGAAAACTATATTTGGTATTTTCATTTAATTAAAAATTATTTTGATAAAATTTGGTTTTGGCTCGATTTTAAAGACACATAAAATTTATTATATAAAAATTTGGAACATAAAAATAAAATACATTCATAATTTTACTCTATACATAAATTTCATTCTTAGAAATACACATTTTCTAAAAATGGGTTTTTACGCGTTACATGCGATAATGTTAAAATTGTTTTTTCTTATATATTGATATTTTATATAATAAAATGAATTTAATATTTTTAATCAGTAGGTTCAAAATTTTTTATAATATCCATTTTAATTTTATTCATAACAACATTTTAATTATGTAAAAAATAGTTACCACGGTAAAACTAAAAATGGTAAAAATAATAAATCTTGGGGTAAAGAGATTGAAACATGTTAAAAACATGTTTGTAACTGATTGGTTGAGATATCATCAAACTTATATCATACCTGACTCAATTATTGTTAATTTTTTGAGCCACTTGACATGTAAAACATGTTCCATTTTTATATTAAGTAAAAATATGTACAAAAATTCCATTCTCACGACTTATAAATGGTTTCTCTCACCATCCCTTCAATACTACTCAAAAAAATTAGGTTTTTATTTAAAATATACCCTTATTACTTATATTATAAACATATTTTTTCCTATGAAGCTTTCTATTAGAAGATATTATCCTAATCTGTCACTATACAAGGATTCCTCCAAGGGAAAGCCCAAGTCCTCAACATGAGTAATAATTATCCTAATTTCTTTTCCTTTATATATTAATTTTCTAAATATATTTTTCTCATTCCTATATAATGACATTAGTATTATATTTATACCAATTTTTATTATGATAAGTTAATAACTATTAATTATATTTCCAATTTTCCCTTAAGGAAAGAAAAATATTGCATTATTTTGTGTGTGCGGATTACCTTCTCCACAAAGTGTGATGTTTCATTTTACATAACCAATTTAAAGAGATGGTCCAAATAGTTTATATTTTTTTCATCATTTACTTGAATTTATGGTTATGAGAATGTATTTAATACATAAATATGATGTTTATGAAATTTTTTATGTTTTTTAAAGATAAATTAGACAATGTATTAACAATATGAGCAATAAATAATCATGGAAAATTCAATTGTACAAAAGTGCATTATTAGGGAAAATTAATTTCTTTATATTATGTAATAACATCATATAGTTTATATTTTTATTATAATTATATAAATTAGGAAATATCACACAAATAAATAAAAAATATGGTCATTATTCCACTAGTGTAATGATATTATAACTAAATCTCTTTATAATCATCCCTTAATCATGGTATATTCTTATTTGGTTTGGTTTAATAACCTACATGAAAAAATATATAAATTTATATCAAAGAAGACTATGGGAATTTAATTTCATTAAATATTTGATATAAATAAGTAAATAATGATTTTATTGTAGTTATGGAATGGTAACACTAATATTAAACACATTATTTATGATACCAATGTATGTTTGATAAAAATAAATAAAACATACTCATCACCTATTTCACTCTTAAGGATCATAACCAAAATTCCCATGGAATAAAATTATAAAATTTTAATATAATTATAAATAAATTCTAGTACCTTTTATTATCTAGGAATGATTTAATTTTAGTTGAGAATGAATAAAAACACCTCTATTACAAAACTAATTCAAAATTATTAGATTACTCACTCTAAATATTAAAAATAGATAATATTTAACTAATCTACATGTAGAGAAAAAATATAAATGAAGTTAAAAAAAGTTATAGGTATGAATAAAGTTATGAAAAAGTTTATTAAGATAACTATTTTTTTATATAGGGTTTTAGTGAACATTCAGATAATTAAGATTACATTTAATGGTACTTTATCCCAAATTTCTATTCCTTGAGGTTTGATTATGTCATACACCACATTTTATTTTTTATGGTGTAGTTACTTCCCATTTAGTGTTTCCTATATTTATTATCTAATTATTTATGGTATTTAATGTTTAATTTTAATTTCTATCCTTCAAGGGATTTTGATTTAAATGTTACCAGAATCCATCATAATGTCAAAAAAATATTAAATTTTGGAAAGTAAAGTGTGTGTGTGTGTGCGTGGTTTTCCTAGAAATTGCATCTCATGATGGATATTGGAAATTATATGTGTATGTGGAACAAATTATACTATGATTAATCATCAAGAAAAAGGATAGATGAATATAAACTCAATATTTACTCAGTACATGATGATTTGGACCAACACTGTACACTTGGATTGACACTAGGGATATGATCTGAATAGATTGCATTCTCCTTAAAAACCTCAAGGAATTGTTTTCATATAATTTCCTTGGTCTCCAACCACTGTAAACTATCAAAATAAATTACTATCTTATATTGAAAACACAAAACTTTGAAAGTACCCTCTCCACTACCTTATTATTTTTCATTTTATAAGGTTTCTTACTATTACATTTAGAATACCTCATAGTTTCAATATTGATTATGAGATATTCTCCTAGACAACCACATTATTCTATTTATTTATTGGTGAAATATTAACAATCTGTATACTTTTATTTCAATATAATTGTTTATTGATTACTAATTATTATTTTATATGTATTTTATATTATATTAATTCCTTCATATGATGAATTCATTAGGATTAATTAGTGATATGTAGGTCTCGATATAGATAACTCATCAATGCATCGGTAGGTCTCATGGGGAAAACTAGCTAAGGTATTGTCATATTCCTTCCCTGTTTATATATGATTTCTTAGTACAAGGGATTGATAGTATGTTTATGTTGTCTTACATTATTCATTACATTAGTATTAGATTACTAAATATAATCCATGTTTTTATTTATTATCATGAATATAGTATGCCTTTAGTTTTATTGGATTACATCATTATTCGGATCATCTACATTTTTTCATACTATTTATCCCAGGCTTATGTTATAATATATTCCCTTGTGCGATACACATTATTGAGTATCTAATCTCTCTATTTTTTCATTTTTCCTGGGAATCATAGAAGAAAACTAGGTGTAATTTTTATGGATCTATTAGAAGAGATAATATTGTTCTCATGGGGTTTTATGTGGTAATTTATCTTCTCAAGTGTAATATTCAAAATCTATATGTATATATTCTTCCATGTCTACTAAGTTGTTGGATACTTCAATAAATATTGTATTATATACCAAAAATGTAATATAACTACCAACTTCATGTTTATGGATTTTAATTTTTTATAGTTAGTATCAGAGGGGGGATTAGTAGAAACCTTGGGGACTAGATTTATAGGAACCTTGTTTTATATAATATTTATTATGGAAAACACTTAATATATTAGTTAATTTTTTCCTATAAAACATAATTTTAATTTTATTTCGTAATTCAATATCATTCACTAATTATGTGTATTACATTTTTTATATATGGAGACTAACAAAAGGAATGGGAACCATATCGAAACCCATAGTCAGTGTAGGGATGTTCCTCCTAAGAAAATTAATGATGCTAGAGTTATAGTTGATTAGAGCATAACCATATTTGGGAATTTGACCTAGGTTTTGGAAAATAACCTCTCCCACATATAGAAACTTGTCCATCCACAATATCATAAAACTATATTAGACTACTTATTGTGAAAAAACCTCTACTATTCAATGTAACTACTAATCCATTGATTGCTGATAAATGGATCAAGTCTCTAGAAAAGATATTTCTTATATTGGGAAATAGTGAAATGGAAAAGGTCATTATAGAATTATATCATATAAATGGAGATATATATCAATAATGGTTACTAATTAATAACACTAAAGAGGAATTAGATATATATCACATGGAATTAAAAAACTTTTGTGAATATATTCTATGAAAAATACTTTCCTTGTGAGAAAAAGGATAAAATAAAAAGAATGTTCCTCAATATCATACAAAAGGATGAGGAAAATTGTATTGATTATGAAGATAACTTTATAATATAAGCTATACATGTTACAAACTATGTACATATACCATAGAGAGATATTAAGCATTTCTTTGATGGGATAAAGTCAAGCCTTTGAAGAGTGTTATTCTCTTAGACATTTTCACTATATGAGGATATAGTCTCAAGTTCCATTAATATGGAGAATGAGTTCTCAAACACTTATGTGCATAAATAAAATATAAATATTAATAAGTCTGTTGAGAACCATGGAAAGAAATTTATATCCAACGGGGGAAGGAAGAGTTGAATTTCTCACATGTAATAACTATCGAAAGAGACACTCAGGAACTTACTTTAAGGGAATGAGAGTTTTTTCCAAGCATGGAGAAAAATTCAATCAATATTTTGAATAAAATGTAAAGGAAAAATTTAATTATTTTCAATGGTTTAAATATAAAGAGATGAGGCACTATAGAAACAAATTCCCCAAACATATAATTAATTTTCTTCAAAAAAGTATTAGGGGGGATTTAAAGCTTATTTTATAACTACAGTTGAGGTTAAGGAACCAAATTTATTGATAATAGGTACATTGATCCTAAACTCAAAGTTAATGAATTATTTATTAGATTTTGGATTTATGAACTTCTTTATATCATTTATGATTACTGAGAACATTAAATCACCCCTTAATACTATGAGAAATGAGAAATCAGTTAAGAAACCTAATGTAATTCTTATTAAAACAAATATTTACCAAGAATTCCCTGTTAAGGTTCATATTAATTCATTCGTGGAAAATTTCATTATTATAACAATGGTTGGTTTTAAATTAATGCTTGGTATATATTGGCCCTTTATTTTTAGTGAAATAACGTATTTCAGAGAGAAGGAGATTATTATTTGTGAAGGGGACATTGAATTCCTTATTTTTTGTGGAGACTTCACCTCCCAATTCCTTTATAGACCCACCTATAATAACTTAACATAATAAACTTATGGGGGAATAGGAAGATAAAACACCATATATAGATGGGAAGTATATCCTAAGGATAAATTATGTACCCATTTTACAAAAGTACATTGATTTATTTTCAAATGAATTTTATGATCATCCACGAGAGTGCGAAGTTTATTTTTCCATTGAACTCATTCTTAATGAAATAATCATACCTATATATCAATATATAATATCACAAATGGAGTTGTTAGAGTCAAAGAAAAAATTATTTCTTTTGTTTGATAAGGGATTTAGATTCCCTAGTGTTTCTCTATGGTGATTCCCAATTTTATTCATGATAAAGAAGGATGGGTCTATGAGATTGAACATTAACTGAAAAAATATGGTCTAGAAAGATTATGCAATGATTTTAGTGAGATCAATGTCATTAATATAATTAAAAAATATAAATTTTCCATGCATTTATTCTTATTTTATCAAAATCAAAGAGCTTAATATTTTTCAAATACTGATATTTTTTATGGTTATCATCGGCTAAAGGTTAGTAAGGAGGATATACTAAAGATTTAATTTCATACGAGATATGGACATTATGAGTTTATGTTAATTCCATTTGGATTAAATAATGCACCCTATGTTTTTATGGATATGATAAATAGTTTATTCAATTGTTATATTGATAAATTTGTGGTGATGTTTATTTATGATATCTTGATATGCTCATAAATACATCTATGAATAATTCTTGAGACCCTTAGAGAAAAGGGATTATATATGAAATTTAGTATGTGTGAATTTTGTCTCCCTGAAATTTCTTTTATTATCAATATTATCTCCAAGGATGGAATATTTGTTGATCTATTAAAAAAATATAGTCAAATAATGGACTATGCTAATGAATATAATAGAGATAGGTAGTTTCCTTAGTTTGATAAGTTTCTATCTATGATTTGATCAGAAAAATTCCTTGTTGGCCAACCCATTAACCCAGTTGACACATAAAGGGGTCAAATTCAGAAGGTCCACTGAATGTGAAGAATGTTTTAAAGAGATGAAGAGTAGATTTGTTAATGAATCGTTATCTAATTTACTATCATGAAATAAAAGTTTTATAATATATAGTGATGCATAAAATAAAGGAATGGGTTGTGTCCTTATTCACAATGATATAGTGGTTGCATATGCATTAAGAAAATTGAATATCAACAAATAGAACTATCTAACTCAAGACCTTGATTTAGAATTAGTAATATTTTCCTTGATGATATAGATGCACTATCTCTGTGGAGAAAGTTTTGATATATATATATATATGGACTAAAAAATTTTGACTTGTATTTTCTCTCAAAAAGAGATCAACCTGAGGTAAAGAATATGGTTAGTTCTACTCGAGTACTATGATTGATTGATATGCTACCATCCTTTTAACGATACAAGGTGTCTTAGTCATTGGTTATGAGGGGACAAAACGTTTTTATGAGGATGAGGATTGATAAGGATACTATATTGAAGGATCTAGTAAGTATTCATATGGAAATTTTTAATCAAGTGGATCCACCATTCATTTTACTAGAAATTATTAAACCATAATTAATATAAAATATAGATAAGCCCTAGCATGATGATAATGATTTATAAAGGTGGATTAAAGCAGAAAATGAGGGGAAATTGACAAACTTCATATATAAAGATGTAGTTTTGATGTTTGGAAATAGGTTGTGTGTTCCATCAATACTTGAACTGAAGAAGGAGATACTAGATTAAGAACATAGATAAAATATATATATACACTCTAGTAGCACAAATATGTATTTTTATTTAAGAGAAAATTTATGGTGGGGTGATATGAAGCCATAAATTGCGCTCTATGTGTCTAGATTCTTAGTGTGCTAACAAGTAAAAGTTTAAAGACAATATCCTGAGGGATTCATGAAACCTCTATCTATACCTATATGGATGTTTGATAATGTTACAACGTAATTTTTTATTGGAGTTTTGAACAATTCAAGGAATAATGATGTTATATGGTTCATTTTCGATAAGTTTACCAAGTATGAACATTTCTTATCCGTAAGGGAAGACATATGCCTTTAGTTCCTTTCCTGGATCTATATCAATGAGATCATGAGATTTCAATGGGAACTTCTATAAATTTGATATGATCGTGACCCTTAGATCACATTAAAATTATAAAATAGTCTTCAAAAGTCTCTCCACACCAAGGTACATTTGAACAGTGCCTATCATCCCCAAACTGATGGGTATTCTAAAAGGAATATCTAGACACTAGAATATATATTGAGATAATGTTCTCTTGACTTCAAAGGAACATGGTATCAATATCAATCTCTAGTGTAATTTTCATACAACAAAAATATTTATTTGATCATCTAGATAGAACCATATGGATAATTGTATAGGAAGAGATTTCATAGTCCTAATTGATGGGAAGGAGTTGGAGAAATAAATTTATTAGGAACAAAACTTGTGTAAGAGACAACATTGATAGTTTGGAATATCCGAGACCATATCAAAACATATCTAAATAACCAAAATATCTCTACTGATAATTGAAGAAGGTACTTGGAATTTCAATTGGGGGATCATGTATTATTAAAGGTGTCCATATGGAAAGGATTTGTAAGATTTGATAAAAAAAAGTTAATCCCTATGTACATTGGGTATTTTAAAATTATAAATAGAATTAGAGTTGTATATTATTGAATAGTTATTCCACCAAACCATTAAAAAGTATATTAAGTTCTAAATTTTTCATTATTAATGAAATACAAGTAGGATCCAACGCATATATAGACATTTGAGGGAATAGAGTTGGAACATTGCTTGTCTTATAATAAATACCCTGTCTTGATTCTTGAAACTAGAGAGAAAGTGTTGCAAAATCAGACAAAGCGGGTGGTAAAATTCTTTTAGAGAAATCATAAACCAGAGGAGGTAACATGTGATCCTAAAGTAGCTATGAGGAGATAATACCCACAATTTTTTAGTATCTAACATGTAACCAATTTCATGGATGAAATTATCTAAGGGGGTAATGTAATACCTAAGACCCTACTATAGTAGATAAAAATTACATCTCAAAACTATTACATAATTCAAACTCTAAAGAGACTTTATTCATGAATTTATTTAAAATATTAATTTTATTTTTAATTTAATCAAATTACCATATTTTTTCGGATTTGTAATGTCAATATTATCTTAAGAGTATTTTTTGGGTTTTTTATAAAATAATGGATTTGTAATTGAATAATGAAAAATAATGTTTTTACAAAAATTTTGAATATTATGACATTATAAGAAATACCTATAAGTTAATAATAGCTTTTAATAGGCCAAATATTTATTTAATATGTAAAACTATAAATTTTAAAAATATTATTTTAAATTTAGAAAACCTATTATTAACATTTTAAGGATGTGTAATATTTTTAAATGAGAACTATTTTTGGTATTTTATTTTTATTAAATATTATTTTAGAAAACTTTGGTCTTGTATTGTTTTTAAATACACGTAAACTGTATAATAAACCAATTTAAATCATGAAAATAAAATTCATTGATAATTTTACCCCACACAAAATTTTAAGCTTGAAAATACACTTCTTCTAAAAATTGATTTTTCTAATTTATATGCACTAATGTTAAAATTGATTTTTATTATATATATAAATTTAAAATAATGAAATATATTTTATATTATTAATTATTGTTTACAAAATATGCAATTATTTCCATTTTATTTTTAGTCATAAAAATTTGGTTTACTTACACAAAAACTAGTTACCCCGATAAAACTGAAAATTAGAAATGTAATAAATAAATGTGTAAGGAGCATGAAACATGGTAAATACATGTTTATAATTGAGTGGTTGAGATATTATAAACCTTGTCTCATAAACCACTCAATTATTTTTCATTTTTTGAGCCACTTGACATGTGAAACATGTTCCCTATTTACATTAAATTGAAATATTTAAAAAATGACATTTTCACCACTTATAAAAGGGACATATCAAAACCCCTTCAATAACACTCAAAAATTTCAATTTATTATTGATAATATAACCTTATTCCTTACCCTATAGTAATATTTCACTCTATTAATCTTATTTTCACAATATATTAGCCTAATCCCTTCCAATCTATGGAGTCCTCCAAGGGAAAGCCCAAGTCCTCAACATGAGTACTAATTCCCCTAATTTATTTTATTTTCCATTTTATATTAATAAATATTTTTTTAATTAATATAAAATAAATTTTTTTATTTTTTATAATTAATTTTACAATTCTATGTGAATTAATATTAACAACCTTTTCCCTTGTCCCTTAAGGAAAACAAAAAATGACATTTGTGTGTGTGTGTGTGTGGACTACCACCTCCACAAAGAATAATATTTTGTTTACCTTAAACACCATAAATTGTTGATCCTAATATTTTGTTCAATAAATAAATTTTATATGTATACCATATTTAAATTTTAAAATTATAAAACATAATATACATTTATTTCATTGAATGGAAAATTGAATCATCATCCATCCAAACATATGGACTACCACCTCCATGAAATGATTAATTCCCATTTTTATTTTCATCACTATATTATATGGATGGTAATAAGAAAGGATTTAAAGATAAATATCATTTTTATGAAAAAATATTGGTTCTATAAAGAAAAATTATAAAACCTATTTACAATATAATCAATAAACAATCGTGGTAAATTCAACCGCCCAAAAGAGCATTCAAAGAGAAAAATTGATTTATTCATAATATGTAATAACTTTATATAGGTTATATTATTATTATTATTATTTAATATTATAATATAAAACACTAATAAAAAGTAAATAAATTTTTTTTGCTCCTCTAATAATGATTTTATAACAAAATACCTTTATAATCTTCCATTAATTATGGTATATTCTTGATTGGGTAGGTTTAACCACCTACTTAAGAAATACTAAAAATTTATATCATGGATAACTATAGGAATTTATTTTATATTAATATATCATAAAAATAAGTAAATAATTATTTTATTTTAGTTCTATTATGGTAACATTAATATCAAACCAGTAGTTAAGAAACCAATGTCTATTTGATAAAAAAACACTAAAACTTTCTCATCATTGATTTCATCTTTAAGGATTGTAACCAAAAATCACATAGAATGAAATTATAGCATTATAAATAATTATAAATTATCAATAATAGTACTTTTTATGATCAATTAATGATGAATTTTGGAAAAATAATTAATAACAACACTACTATTATGAAACTAGTTCAAAATGATCAAGATTACTCACACCCGACACTGAAAATAAATAATAACTAACAAATATACATGTAATGAATGTATATATATATAGTTAAAAAACGTTTTAGTTATAAGTAAGGTTCTAAAATAGGTGATTATGATATTTACATTTATTATACAGGATTTTAAGGAACATTCAGCTAAGTGGAATTAAAGGTAAGGATTCTTTGTGTCAAATTTCAACTCTTTAAGCCATTGTTATATTATACACCATGTTTTATAATATATATGGTGTACTTACTACCCCTTAAAAATTCTATATCATTATGATCTCGTTATTTATGGTATTTAATGTTCTATTTGAAATTATATCCTTCTAGGTATTTTGATTGAAATGTTACCTGAAGTCGTCATATTTCCCAAAAATCCTAAATTTTAAAAAGTAAAGTGTGTGTGTTGTTTTCATAACAATTAAATCCATGTATGGGTACTAAAAAGTGGATGTGGAAGTGGTAAAGATTCACCATGGGGTAATCTATAAGATAAATACAAGTTGATCATCAACTCAATCATCTCTCAGTGCACGATGAGTGGGAATAAGACTGGTGTAACATCCCAAATTTCCTCACTCTATGAACAGTAACCAAAGTAAAACACTACATGACTTCAAGTGCACCTCCTTGAATTCCAGTGGCTGCTGAATAGTGGTGGGGGTCTGATGAGGTATTTTGTGGAGGTTATACCCCTTGTATCAATGTGAAAAATCATATATATATATATATATATATACAATTAAACCCATCCATCAACACAAACAACAATCAGAGTACATAGTAAATAAATAAAAATACTGTACATGCCCAATAAAAGTGAATGTTGAAATGCAAGCATAGAGACTGATCACCCACTAGTATAACAAAAATATTTTGATATAAAAGGAGAGAATTAAATAAAAGTAAAAACAAAAATAAAAATGGAAAAATCACCCTATATCCCTAAGAATCACTACATCCCAAACACCAATCACATCTTACATGCTTCATATCAACCATGAAAACCCTAGGACTTATCCCATAATAAACTAGTAACAATTGTAGGGTTTCTCAGGTTCCCAAGTGCCATGTTGTACTGATAAGGGTGTGAGTACAACTTAGTTGTCCACCACCAATGACATCCCTAAATATGACCAGTATAATTAAAGCTGCATGAATATTTAATCGAAGTAAAATAGTTAGAATAAAATATTTAAATCATTTAAAATTGAAAATTTAAACAAAAAATCAACCCAGGGTATAGGTTCACCTCAAGAACTATACATACTTTCTTTGTCTAGTTTTGGGTTTTCTATAAGAATTTTATAATGATTGTGATAAACATCCTCTCCCAACCAGGGGAGATATACCCATCCTTGGTTTGAATAAGTCGCATGAAGGGGAAATATTCTCATCCCTGGAGCCCCAACATCCCCTGAGGGAAGTTTTCACCCTAACTTAACAATAACTAGTGTCCCCTAGGGGATGATTTTACCCCAGGTTAACCATAAAACACTATTTTCCCCCAGGGGTAGTGTGCACCCTAGGTAAACCATAACCACCATTCCATGGGGTAGCATTCACCCCAAGTTAACAATTATAAATCCAACATATCTTGGGTATTGTGTTCACTCTATTTTAACCATCAATGTAACCAAAGAATCATACACATATAACAAATCCATATAATAAAATAAATATACCAAGAAAACATATAAAATTAACATTATCTTTTCAAGAACATCTCCTAGATCTAAAAGATAGACTTTTTCAAAACCCTATCTCCAAAATACCATTTCCAAATAAACATTTCAAACCGATTCTAAAACCCAACATGTGTCATCAAAACTATTATTATTTCTATTTAAATAAATCAAAATTGATTTATCATTTCCTCATTTTTTTCAAAAAAATCAATTTATCATTTCAAAATAAACATTTTGAAACCCCATCTTACAATTACCAAAATCCTATTAAAAACCGTACCCCATTTCACAAAACTAAAACATTATTATTTTCAAAGAAACACCACCCCCAAAGGGGAAGTTTCATCCCATATCGATCACTTTATAAATATGATTCAAATTTCTACTGATTATGAATTATCTTTATCAAAATCATCAACTTAAATCAAATGTAATGACACTTTTTTACATTATAAAGATTTATATTATTTTAGATAATAATTTTGAAGCTAGGTAATGGGCCGGCATAGGATTCCAGAGCTTGGGGAGGCTCGGTGTTGATATAATAAAAATATTAAATATATCATATCATGTGTGCATTGTTTTCCTAAAATAATGGAATAACTCAAAAACAAAGTCTTTAATGGGAAAATCATGACCACTCTTAAATCCAAAAAGAGGGTTTTTTCCAAGGTGTGATATAACCTTTGTGTGTGTTTGATGTTTGGTATAAGAGTGTTCATGGGCAGATTAGTAAATTAATAATTTATTTATTTATTTATTTATTTAATTAATATACCTATGTCTATCCTCTATATAATCCCATTTATGGAAAAATACTAGTTTTATCCATATAACCCAATATATTTGAGAGGAGTAGTGGAGAAGAAACTTTGACAAAAGATAATGGATCATGGAGCAGTGATCAGTTTGTAAAGGAGTTCATCTTTAATAATGGAGTTTGTGGATCTCACTAATGAAAATGAAGTGGAATCATTATTTATCAAGTATTGATACAAACTCAATGTAGGAATTCTATTTATTTAGGTTTAATCCTAGTTTTTATTATCCCATGTTGAACACAAATTAATCTTTTTATCAAATTGATTCACCATTTGATTATTGGTTTACAGATATTGATTTATCATACTATAATTAGGAATTGATATTATTTGTATGTCCTTGTTTATTCTCCTATGATCAAAATTTTATTTTTAAATAGATCTAGTTCAATATGAAACTTTTTCAGCAACCATTTTTCACTCTTGTATTTCAGGAATTTCTCCACTCATTCTTCATGTATTCATCATCGATTTTCCGTTTGACGGGTGGTTCGAAAAATACCCAGAAACCAATCATTGAACAGTCAATATTTTTCATAAATGATAATTTCTATGGATTTGTATTTAGGATCAAGATCATTATCTTTGGAACAATCATGGTGTGATGATGCCGATAGATGATCGAGGAGAATATTAGGAGTATTCATACCTGATTTGGTGATGCAATGGTGTGTCATGATGGGGAGTTTTCTTAAGTGATTGGGTGGACATAATTTATCCACACAAAATGATTTAGGATCAATAAACACTTGATATAAGTTACTTGTTATATTTCATGTTTGGATTATAGGTGGGAGTGGTGTGGGTGAATACATGTGAGAGCCTCAGAAGTTTCTGGAAAATCCATACATACATTGTGTGTACATCAGAACAACACAAACTGTGTAGTCACTTTTCTATAGTAGATAGGGTTATTTAAGAAGTTAAATATCACAAGTCATGTGGGTTTTTTACTATCCATGCGACCCAATGATGGAGGATCGTCATGTGCCCCTGGGGTAGGCTTGTATGAAAACAACTAGGTACACTGGTACTACCAGTGTACATAGGTACATACATGGACAGAGTACCTAGACATGGCTAGGGAACCCATACATGGCCATAGTATGCATAACTTTCTAGATTAAATTGGCATAGACCAAAGAAAAATATAATGGTCTAGAGTACATGGTCATTCCCATGGTATCCAAGACACACCGTGTATACCCGATACACATCATGTACTTTTATCAGGGTAGGTTGAGGCTTGCATTATATACTATCTAAATGATTATATATAGGTAAACTCCCCTTGTTCCATCCCTATGAGGGTACATGAGTCATTACTTACTAAACATAGGATGACTGATGCCCTATATAGGTTATCATTGAATAGAGTTAGGTATCCCTCCATGTGGTCGAGAGTGTAATCCTCTATCATTCCTCCCTAGGTTGTTTTAGGTATCTCATTACCAACTTCCATGGAATAAGATCCCCATCCTAGTGGTTTACTATGGGTATGGCCAGGTATCCCCCATTGGCTCTGTGTGAGATTCCCTATCCATGTATCTAAATCTCTTGAGTTCTAGTGTGTACTTCTTCATAGAGAGGCTCGATGATCCTGACCTCTTAGATGAGAATCAGCAGTGTTAGCACAACATGAGGAGTGATTTATCCTAGAAGAGAATTACCTTGAATTATTGAGAATAATATAGGTCTGGTAGTATAGGAGTGACCTTAATTGGATACTTCGTGTCTATTTTGAGTATATGTAGGTTATTATTAATACTGTCTCATATTCTGATTTTCATATCTTTATGATCATGATATGATTTCCCTCTTTGATACTTTGTGTTTAAAGATTTTGGTATTTCTAAGTAGATATGTTATACTCACCCCAATATGGGATCTTCCTACACATGTTTTGTATTATCTAGACGACATGCCTTATGAAAGAGTCGTAGGTGGACCAGGATTAGGTAGAGAAAAGTAGATCTAGATAGACTATTGTTGGTTTCAAGAGTTTAATTTGATAGTAGTCCCCTTATTATTAGTAAGCTGGACTCTTTTATTATCTTTGTGGAATTTTATTTGGCCCTTTCTGCTTTATCATACTTGTGTTGTACTATGATGTGTCATGTAGTTATATGCATTCATTTTGGTATCAGTTGTATCATGCCTTTCATCATGGAATTTCTGGTTAGATATGTGTTTGTTTATGTAGGTACCTTATTCTAACACCTCCCATGTGTGTGATATGCCTACTCAGTGTTTGCTTCCATCCTTTAACCTATTGGAGGTGGGAATGGGGTGCCACACATAGCTTATCGTCAGCAAGGTGGGCACCTATGGGTCAGGTCATGATGGATTGGGGTCAAAGAAGTTCATCCTAAGACTTGAGTTTTTATATTATTTGGCCATGTGGTTCGGTTTGGGAACTAGATAAACAATGTTAAAGTTCCTCGAGTTTGTCTCTCAAGACAAGTAACCCATTGATTGTGTGACATCTAAAATACCCATTCACCAAGAATCTGATAATTTTCTTGTTAAATCGACACATATAGGCACTAGTTATTGGGAAAACATTGTTACATGCATCATATAGGAATGGGTTGTGGTTTCTATATCCGTACTAAGTTAGTTCCCAAGATATACTATTTAATTGTGATATGTCTTTAATTTTTTTTGAATGCCTCCATGATGATAGCCATTACGGATTCTACAGTAGGATAACAAGAATGATCAGCCTTATGATGTGGATTTAATATAAGAACTTTTACAAGAGGTTGTACCTATGGGTGGTTTTTTATCTTACCTCCACCCATATAGTATAAGGTTTCTCTGATAGTGTTGGTATAATATCTTTGTGGGATAAGCACACTCCAAGAGTTTCATGAGTTGTAAACCCTCAGTTTTTGGGACAATCCAAACCCTTGAGTAGAAGATGACTTTATTAAGGTAGTTGGGAAATTTTTCCACCTCATTAACACCTCTCTTTATCAGATGGATATTCTAGTAGTGAGCCTTCTCAATAGTTCCATAAGACTATGGTGGATTTTAGTGACTTAGACATGTGACAAGGATTCTCTATCATGTTCATAGTTGAAATGTCTCTTTAGAGAGGAGTTCTATCTAGCTAAGTTTTCATCAATATGTATCCAGGAAGTTCTTGAGCTCCAGTAGGGTTGCATGACAATTGTAGAGTATTCATCGAGGTTCACTAACCTCTCTCCATACTCCATGGATATGTTCTGAGAGGAGTTATTTAAAGTAAATAACTTCAACCATTATATTATAAAAGGTATACAGGCTATAGTGATATCTCTTTGAATTCATACTTTTCTTGGGGTGCTCAAGAAATCCTTAGTGGTGAATATCTTATTGGAGGAGAAGTCATAACCAGTTGGTGATGGTAGTGGGAACCCTATAGCTGAGACTTTGAAAGATAATAGTTGAAATTGGACTCAAGGATCCAAGTTTTTGAGTCATTTTCATAGAGGATTTCAATAAAAAAGGGTCTATAGTTAATTGGTCTCAAGATGGCTTTAGTCAACTGAGGTAGTGGTGGTATTAGTCCTATGATGGGATGGGAAATCTCATGTTGGATTGTCCAACCCATTGAGTAGTTTATAGACAGATAGTTGATAGACTACCTTGGTAAGAGGTAGTAGCCGGAGTAGGCAGTATCTTAGGGTGGTGGACATGGTAGAGGATTTGGGAATGTAGAAAAATGTAACCTATGATTTAATCTATTACCACCACCATGCCTAGGTGGTCCACACCGAGCTCAGGGAGGTGGTGGTTAGGGATGAGGGAAGTTGTAATAAGTGGAGACCTATAATCTAGAGGTTCCAAGGATGATTCTAGATATGATTAGTATCTTCTATAATTAATCTATAGTATTTATAGACATTAGTGTGAGTCACTCTTTTCTTGAAATAACCTCAGTTTGAGCTCTAGAGATTCCAGTTGTGCCTTCGGTTTTACACTTTCATTTATAAATCCTACTAGGAATTATTAAATGATCACACATTTCAATAAATAGTGTGACCTAACTCCTATAGGAGGGAGATTCCTATGGGATCCTTTCATTGCTATAATGAGGCCATAGAACATCATCCTAGGTATGGAATTTATCTCTATAGTTTATACATAGATTGAGTATTTTAGGAAAATGATGTGGTGTGTCAAAATTGAGGGGAAGAGGTTTCTCTTCACCGATGAGATGAAAACTCATGAATATAATGATAGGGTCATTCTTAGAAGGATGTAGTTGATTACACATTAGTTGTCTATTGTTACCCTTGGAACAACATATGTTATGAGATTCCAGCTTCCTGCAGTTGGAGTATGAGGAAGTCTTCCCTAGGGATGTGTCAGGCTTACCTCCCCACCAATAGATCAAATTATACATATAATTTCACCTAGGTGATGACTTAATATATACACCAGAATTTAATTTTGCTCCCACAAAGCTTCTATAGATTAAGTTTTAGCAGGAAGATTTGTAGAGGAAGGGCTTTGGGAAACCCAGTGTAACCCTGGGTAGACCCAATTTTGTTTTACAAAAAGATAGATATGGGATTAAGGTTGTGTTTGGATTATCCTAACTTAAATTAGGTTATTTTCAAGAATAATTATCCACTTTTAAGAATTTATTAAATATTTGACTAGTTGAAAGGGTAATAGTGGTTCTTGAAGATTGACCATAGGTCAAGCTATCACCAACTCTGAGTTTTAGATGAGGATTCACTAAGAAAGAAATTATGATGTTTATATGGTCACTATGAGTACTTGGTAATTCCATTCAGTGTGATAAATATCCCAGTAATGTTCATTGGACTCATTAATCAGATCTTTCATCCCTTCTTGGACTATTTTATGGTAGTCTTAATTGATTATATCCTAATTTTCTCAGTGTTATAGGAGGAGAACTCAATAAATTTGTGTTTGGTCCTAGACATACTATGAAAGCATTGGATTTATTAAAATATCTTGATTTTTTTGTTCTATATTTTATGGGTCCACTTCCTGGGATGTGTCATATCAGAATAGCTTGTAGTAGTTGAACAAGAAAAGATTAAGGCAATACTATCTTGGAATCCACCCAAGAAAATGTCTGAGGGGAAGATCTTTCTTAGGTTGGTAGGGTACTATAATATATTCATGCCATATTTCTCTATAATATTATCACCCTTGAATTCTTTGACATGAATGGGGAATCATTTCCTTTGGAAGAATAGGTGCATCCAATATTTTCAAGAGTTGCGGTAGAGGTTTATGAGAGACCACATTTTGACATTGCGAGGGAAGTTTGTTGAGTATGTGGTGTTCAAAGATGCCTCTAAAACTAGTCTTGGATGTGTTCTAATGAGGATTAAGGTCGTGATATCCTATGGTTCCTAGTATCTAATACCCCCTAAGAAGAACTACAAAACCCAAGATATTGAGCTGGTAGCAGGGGTCTTCACTCTGAATGTGTGGAAACACTACCTTATGGGGGAGTGTTTTATCATCTATTCTAACTAAAAGAGTCTCAAATATATATTTACATAATAATATATTAACATTAGATAGAGGAACTTTCTATCTTTATTCTTGGATTATGACACCAAGATAATCTATACTTCTGTAAAGTGGGATGTGGTGGTAGATTCTCTCAGCAGGAGATATTATTTTCACCTTTTGAGTGAGGCATTAGAGAATTTGGCCTCATTGTAGTTATCATTAGTGGAATAGGATAGTTCAATTTACCACTAGTTGATGTTTTTTACCCCTCCACTTCTTCAGCGTGTTAGGGAAGCTCAGTTTGGATATATCGATTTAGAAACATTGTGTGTTTAAATATCCAGTAGACATACTCTTGTTGGATTTTATGAGGTTGGAGATCATGTCATCTTTTTTTAGAATGGACCATGGTACTAGTGACACAATTAGAGGAGCTACTCATGGAGTTTCATACATCCCCATTATAATTACATCTAGGATTGGGAAAGATATACTAGGACATTCAATATTTTTTATGGTGGTCAGGGATGAATTTGTGCATAGTTTATTTTTTCTCTCAATGCCTCACTTGTTAGCATGTGAATGTTGAGTACATGGTTCAAAAAAGTTTGGATCAACCCCTTGATATGCAAAAGTTTAATTTGGATGGTATATCCATGGACATAATGATAGGACTTCCTTGATTATCTAGAGTTCCTGATGTTATGCGTGTGATCATAGATCGACTCAACAACTCTGATAACATACAAGCCATTCGAGATTGGAGTTCATTAGAGAGTTTTGGATGCCTTTACATGTAAGAGATATTATGGATTCCCAAAGTTATTTCAATGATATTTTCAAACAATGATGAACACTTCACATCATGATTATGGAGAGGATTGTATGAGGCCTTTGGGACTCATTTGCGGTTGATAACAACATTTAACACCCAAAACAATTTATATTAAGTGTAACATTAGGGTTATAGAGGATATGATTTGTGATTTCAAGTTAGACTATTTATATATTTTGGAGGATCACCTACCATTAGTGGAGTTTATGTATAACAACATTTACCACTACACCATCAGTATGGCACAATTTGAGCCCTTGTACGAGAGACCCTATAGGTAACCACTATATTGTACTGGTCCAAGGGAGTAATAAATAATGGGACCATAGTTGGTACAAGTGATATTAGATAAGGTTTAGATTATCTAGGAGCAATCGAGGACTGTCCAAAACTATTAGAAGTCTTATATAGACCAATGAAAAAGGCCTTTAATGTTTAATGGGGGAGACAATGTGTTCTTGAAGGGAACACCACAGTGAGGAATATATAGATCTATAAGGGGTGTAAATTTATATTAGATATTCATTTAACATTTCCAGATACTACATAGGGTTAGATGGGTGTCATACCACATAGCTCTACTATCGCAATTAGACCAGGTACTTGATGTCTTCCATATGCCACAGTTGAGAAGGTATTTTCATAACCCCTCACATGTTATCAACTGGGGAAGGCTATATATAAAGGATAGAGATATATACTCTAAGTACCTAAAATAAATTGATGATTAACAGGATAAGATCCTTCATGGGTGAGATATTCTATTGGTTTATGTCTGATAGAATCACATGAATCATTAGGAGAGTACCTGGGAGTGGGAAAACTAGTTACAAGCTTAGTATGCTCACCTGTTTGAGTAGATTTTTTATTTTCAATATGAAAATACTTGAGGTGGGTAAAATTTAATGACTTTTCCCCTTTTAAAACATTGTAATATTTTAATGAATATTTTGTAAGATAGTTGTTGTTTCATCGCAAGATTTTAGGGACCGAAGAGCCTCAGTGTTGATAAAATAATAATATTATATATATTATATCATGCACACATAGCTTTCATGAAATAATGGAATAACTCAGAAAAAACGTATCATATAGGGAAAATGAGACCATTATAAAATCTAGAATTCATTTTTTACCCTAGGTGCAACATAAACTCAATGTGCATCAGGTGTTTGGTTTAGGAGATGTTTTGGTATATATTTATTATTTGTTAAATGTCTAGACCGAAATCTCTCCTATATATAATCCTATTTATGGAAAACCCCTAGGATTAAACACATAACCCTATGTATTTGAGAGTATATATGGAGGAGAACCTTTGAAAAATGACAAAGGATCATGGAGAAGTGACTAGTGTCCCAAGGAGTTCATGTTCAACAAATTATTTCATGTATATCACCAAAAAATGACATAAAATAACTTTTCATCCATTATATAACCAAACTATATAGAGTAATATTTTTATTTTTCTTTAATTCCCATTTTTGTTATCCCATGTAGAACTTGAATCAATCTTTCTAAAAAGTCGATTCACAATTCAATCTTTGATTTATGGGTATTGATTTATGTTCTTAGAATTTTGAATTGATTTTATTTATTAAAACTTTTTTATTCTTATATGATAAAAATTTTCACCATCAATGGATCAAGGTCAATATGAATAATGGTTTACAACCATTTCATACTCTTTTATTTTTTACTTTTCACCCCTCATTCTTAATACGTTCATCATCGGTGTTCCCTTTGACTGGTGGTTTGATGAAAACCCAAAAATCATTCGTTATACAGTCTATAATTTTAAAAATTGATCATTTATACGTTTTTGGATTTGGGATTGAGAGTATGATATGAGAGAACAATATATATTTGTTGATGGTGATAGATGATCTAGGAGATGGTCATAAATTTTCATTTTTAGTTTGGAGAGACAGTAGTGTGGCACGATGGGGAGTGTTCCAAAGCGATCGGGTGGCCAAAATATGGTCACCATCTATAATTATAGATTATTCAACACCAAATATAAGTTCATTGGTTTATTTCACAACCATGTCATTGGTGGTTTTGGTCTAGGAAAAGACACATGAGAGATTCCAAAAAAAATTGAAAATCATGACATGCACAGTATTTACTTCAGAAGAGCACATGTCATGTAGTCCCTTCTCTATTACAGATAGGGTTCCATGTAGAGTTAAATATCACCCATTATCTGGGATTTACACACCCTGGGTGGCCTAATTTTGGTCTCTCATCATCTACCCATGGGGTACATGGGCACTAACACAGCTAGGTATTTGGGCATGATCAGTGTATGTGGGCATGGAAATGGCCATAAAACCAAAAATGTCTTGGGAACCCGAACAAGACCATAGTATATAGGCATGTATACAGTATATAGTTATAGAAAAAAGTATATGGGAATATCTCATAGTACATGGTCATCCCTAGAGTATCCATAACATTTCATGTATCCCCAATACATGTCGTTTATGTTTCCCAGAGAAGGTTGAGGCTCTGATTATCATCATTCTAAGTGAGTTTTTGTAGGGTGTGTCCTCTTGGTCCATACATATGAGAGTATATGAATAATCCCTTCCTAAGTATAGGATGACTGATCCCTTCTATGGGTTAGTCTTGAATAGAGTTAGGTATACCTCTGTGTGGCCCAAAATGTGATCCTCTATCATTCCTCCCAAGTTTGTGTCAGGTTTCTTGTTACCAGCTTCCAAGGCATATGATCCCCATCCTAGTGGTTTACTCAGGGTAGGGTTAGGTATCCCCCTTTGGACCAACATGAGATCCCTTATCTTTGTATCAATATATTCTCTGTTCCATCATATACTTCTTCATATTGAGGCATGACGAGCAAAACCTCTCAGATAAGCGCCATCAGTGTTAGAAAAACTTGAGGAGTGAGTTCTCTCGAAAAAACATTACTATTAAATTTCAAGAATAATCCTAGGCCATCATTATGGTTGTGATATTACTTTGATACTTGGTTTCTAAATTGATTATATATGGCTTATTATTGATATTTTATCAGATTCTAATAGACATATCTTCATGATGATGATCTGATTTCCCTATTTGATACTTTGTGTTTGGAGATTTTGGGGTGTCATAATAGGAATGTTATACTCACCCTTATATTGGATATACCTACAAATTTCGTGTATTATATATATTATAGGCCTTACAATGGATTCCTAGGTGGACCAGGAAAAGGAAGAACATAGTTGAGCTAGGCATACCATGCTTGGTTCTAAGAGTTTCATTTGAAAGTAATCCCCTCCTTATTAGCAAGTTGAATTATTCTATAGTTTTGGTGGGATTGTATTTATCCATTTATTATTTCCCATACTTGTGTCATACTCTGATATGGGATATAGTTATATAAATTCGTTTTTGTATTAGTTATATCTTAGATTTTAGCATTGTATTACTGGTTGGAGATGTGTGTGTGTGTGTGTGTGTGAGTTAATACCTTGGGATAAGTTCTACCATGTGTTTTATATGTCTACTTAGTACTTTACACTAGCCCCTAGACAATTAGAGGAGGGATTTGGGTGTCATAGTCAGTTTACTACCATTCAAGAAGACTCCAACGGGTCGAGTTGTGACATCATAAATTTTCTTCAATCCATTTAATTAATTTTATGATGTCACCACTAGGAAAACTTGTGAGACCACACAACATATTCACAAAAAATTGAAATAATAATATTTTTTAAATAGAGGGACCACCTAACTTATTTGAATCTTTTATTTTTATCTTCCAAAATCGGGTAGTAGTTGTCAAGGCCTCTCAAATCCCATCCAGTCATGTCCATGCCCTATCCATCCCCCGAGAAACTACCTTATCCATAATCATTATAAAATTCATTAGTTAATTAATTTCATCCCAAAAACCAATAAGGAATAACCAGTTCTATATTTATCAAGAATTCCAATGGTGTCAAAATCCCATGAAATTAGGTGTGTTCTACTCAAGACACACCCCTAGTCATAGGCAACACAAAATCCGTAAATTAAAAAACCCGAATCAATTGCCAATTTTCACAAATCTAACTATAACATATATAATTTCACCAAAAAACTTACCTCATGTAAAATGTTAAAATATGACTTGTTTATGGTTTCTTGGGCTTCCCTCTATCTAGGATTCATAAAATCTCCACTAAAAATGAGAAATTTTACAATCTTTTGATAAAATACCTATTTTTCACTAAATCAAAAAATTTAAAAAATCAACCAAAATGAAAAAAGGAAGAGTGGAGAGAGAGGAGGAAGAAAATACTAGAAAACCACTATGAAATCACCTAAAATGACCAATAATATAGAGAATAATAGGTGGTGGAGACTCTTTTTTCTGCTTCTCATGCACAACCGTCAACCAATCCAAAGGGGGGACACCTTAAAATAACCTAAATTAGTGTTTCATAGATTGAATCATATAATGATCCCATGAGTATTTTTGGGTAGATTATTTTCTCCTGTATCAAGCATTCATACTGTGAATGCACTATTCACAATTTCAAATCCTTGTTGCGTCCTCAGAAAGTTGCATGATAACTCCTTACTTCCTTTGGATTCCTCTCAAACCCTTGGGTCATCACCAGAACCTTGAACCCCATCTGAAATCACCCGTTTGGTTTTTTCAAACCTTATAAATTTAATTTTAATCACCAGTCCTTGAAAATATCTTACCGTTAAACTAAAAATTTAAATTCCTTCAGGAATTTTCCAACCCATATAGATACAGGGTTTTATAATCTCCCCACCATAAAACTTATCATCCCCAGGAAGTCTCTTTAATCATTATACCAATGAACCTGACTGACATGGGTCAATAACTCACGATCAACCTGACACATTCAATCTAAGAAATCCCAATGTACTTCTATTATGCAACTCAGATCCCCAAGAACACCTTTCAGTGAAGTCTAATCCATCGACTCACTAATAAACATCGAGATGACAATCACCAGACCCATCTCTCATGAAACCCCAAAGTGGATTTTATAATTGATTTTATAGAATATGGTGATCCCTACCATAGGACCTAGATCATAAAGGTTAATTCTAATCCATGGTCCCCCCCAACTATAGGAATATCCCACTAAAAAAATATTCCAAATGGTTCACTATCTTACTAACCATGTCCCACACAAAGATTATGACATGGTTTCCCTTTAACCATGTATATCCTCAAGCATGCCAGTCATGCCTCCTTCATCTAACTACACTCAAAATGCTTTTTCACACCGACTGATGCCTCCTCAAGGGAAACACATACCTCTAACTCAACATTTCAAAAATAAATCCCCCATATGTGGGGTCTTACTAATGTCCCAAACCACAATACCATATTTCCATGTTTTCAAATATTTTTCACCCAAAATGACACCTTCTTCACATTTCATCACATGATTCACCCCTATAACCATAAAATGAAACAGGGTTTCTCCCCCTAAAACATGTCACAAAATAAGGTTTCACACCTTGAACAATCTCACAAATCATGGATCACCCCAAGAATCACCCATCGATCACACTGAGATCAACCTAACCCCAATTCCAAAGAACTGAATCCATCCATTTTCTCATATGAACCTCAATATAGTGTTTACCTCGAGATCAGATTAAACTAAACTCACTTACTCACTAGAATCCAAGAACCACCATGACCGTCCAAGGACTAGTCCTATAAAAAACATGACCCTACCAACATGAAGGTTTTTTACCCATGACCGTTAAATTGATCCCCATCATAGGAGTATCATTATCACTTAGTATAATAACTAGAATGGACTAGATCACTTATAAATAATAGATTTCAAGAAACATAAATTATTGTCTATTCCCATCCCATGGGAATGTATTCCTTTGATACCTCTAAAACTCTAATCATAACAAGGAACATACCCTAAAGTGGACCATTTTTCACTCCCCGTCATATGGATTACCTTATAATACTCCTTAAGAACCACCCCTAATATGTTCAATCATTGTGTTCGTGTCACTCCTCTTGGATTTCACTCAAACCATTTCCAACCACTAACACCATGTCTCCCTCACAATACATGTCATGGTTCACCCTCAATTCAAAAATACCATGGTAATGATTTCTTTTACAACATAATATCTATCATGGAGGATCATTTCAACATAACCAAAACCCCAAGCTATCATGCCCAATGGAATTTCATTTATTTTCACTTATCCTTGAATCACACATATACATTTATAACTTCAATTAAATATATCCCTCTAATCATAAATGGTGTACACTCTCATACCAGCCAACAAATAAACCATTACTCATGGTTATGTGAGTCATGTCACACCGATGTTTGGCTCATGATCCAAAATCAATATTAAATCATGACTCTTGCATGTAACTTTCAGAAAAACCAAGCATTCTAGATGCTTCCCTCCAAAAAGGGCCTAACACTCTCCTATTTCAAGTATCACCACCCCAAACAACCGATGATACCCCCACCTCATGTCAATTACATACAACTATATGTTCCATAAGAATATTACTTCAAAATGGAACTTCACTTATTCCATGATTCACCTCATGATCACCCACTACACTAGAATAATTTCTAAACAATAGGAATCTACTAAGATCCAAAGAGTTTTAACCTCACTTACATTCATAGCCACCACTCAGTGTCATTCCTAGTCACAAGTATATACAATACCATCAATTCATACTAAGATAAACCCACAAATTTGGGAGGCCAGACATTCAAATGGTCCTACCCACCAACTTATAATCTGAAACCAAGAACTAACACCTTAAGTTCTCTACCTTCATAAGGAACAAGGAATACTTCATGCCTTTATTCAACCTATATAAGGGAACATTCATAATCTAGGCACCCTTTTTCTCAATATAAATCACTATAACCAATCCCCTCAAGACATATCATACCATAAATCACATTGGTAACACCTCATGTGCACTAATTACACCCCAAAGAACCTTCTTGTTCTTCCTATCTCCAAGAAAAATATAATCTCGGTCTAACACCTTGGACAGGTCACCTCGAACAACACTAAGGATCAACTCAAAAACCCACAGAGCCACATACTAGGGTCTTTAACTCCCCCACCTAACCAAATGGTTCATTTTTTACACTTAGGCCTCAACTCATGGGACAATACTCATTGCACCCATCGTAAATCCCATAGTATCCACATGAAAAAAATACTCATTCATGGTTCCCACCTACATCATACATTAACAGACTAATCCAAAAGGCCAGTAGTCACAGATCCTCGCTAAGAATATTTATATGGAATTACTCCCTCAAGAATCATAGTATCAAAAGTAAAAATCTTCAAATATAACTATTCATCCATATATGGTCCATAATAATAAAAATATGACCATTAGCTCAGTTAAGTAGAGTTTCATTCCAAGATATATGGTAAACACAATATAGGTTGTTATAGTAACATTAAATAACCAAACCTATATGAATACCACCCCTATGGATTTCCCACTAAGTCACCATGTTCCCTTATTTTCCTAATAGTATCATATTACCTCTAATCCACATCATCTATCTAAGGTCACCGAGATCCATTATGTAGATCCAGAAAAACTTTAATAAAAAAAATACAATCAAGTCAACAAAACTGAGTCAAATTTCACAAAATACTTGAAGGGGAAAGCATTGTATGATTAGTTTTTTACACTTTAAATATATTATCTTTAGGATTTAATGATATAAATCACACATATGAAGTCATGTATGTCATGCAGATACTTCATTCTGAACCATGATGCATGTGATGCCTCTTTCCATTATAGGCGAATATTCCAATCCAAAAAATAATCTCTTTCAAATAAGACAAGATACAAATAATCCATATAATACATAAATAATTACACATCTATGTGACCCACTTAAGGTAGAAATAATATATAACTATAATATCATAAACCAGGAAAAACAATCTCAGACCCTGGTAACCCAAACTTCCTATCGGTGAAGTTTTTCATGATGCACTAGCCTAATATCCATCACAATATTTGAAACATTATTATATCTCTTGGATACCAACCCTGTAATAGTAAGGAAAAAAATAAAGATAGATATCATAACTCTTTATAAAATCTATACCATCTCACTTTGTGGATAGTAACTGGACCAAAAAGTTTCATGACCTTAGTCACAGCTCCCTAAATTCTAGAGTTTTACAACTAACAGTAGCAATCTAAGTAGGTATCGTGGGCAGGCAATATCCCTTGTATCAGAGTGAAAAATCATATATAAATTAACAAAATAGTCTATAAATACAAAATTCCATCATAATAAGTAGTAAATAAATAGAAAGATTTGACATTCCAAATAAAATAGAATATCAACATACAAGTATACAAACTTATCACCCACTATTCCAACAGTAAATATATAGATAAAAAATAGAGAGATTGAGAAAAATAAAAACTCAAAAGTATCCCTGCATCCCCGAGCTGCAACACAACTTGAACACCTATCCCATCCAAGCTGCCCAACTTAACAATAAAAACCTCAGGCCTCAGCCCGACCTAAACCTATAATAAGTGTTGGAATACTCAGGTACCCCAGTTCTATAGTGGCTCGATTAGGGTGTCAGTAAAACTTAGTAGTTCACCACCAACATTGTCCCTAAATATAAATAATCTGAATAAAATTTCTTTTATATGTTCTTGAAGTAAAATAGTTACAACAATCCATTAAAAAAATTTAAAACTAAAAACATAAAAAAAAATGTTAAACCTGAGGTCTAGGTTCACCCCAGGTATAGTACATACCTACTTTAGTCAATTTCAGGGTGTCATTGAGCCTGTTAAAATGATTTTTCCAACTATCCTTTCCTATCCAGGGAAAATTTAGCCATACGTGGTCAAAAAAAGTGGCATATAGGGGAAATATACCTCTCCTCAGAGATTTATAATCCCTTGGGAGTAGTGTTCAATATAGGTTAACTATAACCAGTGTCCCCTAGGGGCATCATTCACTATCAGTTAACCACAATTAGTGCCCTGTTATGGGCATCATTCACCCAGATTTAACCATACCTAATTTACCCTAAGGGAAGTATTCACCCAAGGTTAACCATTAGAAAACCAGGGTCTTGTAGGTGTAGTACTCACCTCAGGTTAAAATACAATGCAACCAAGGTAGCATACATGTATAAAAAATACATAACATAAAATAAACATATAAGTATTTCATATAAAATTAATGTTCTATTTTAAAAAACATCTCTATGATTTTTCAACCAAACCATTTCAAAACCCAATCTCCAAAGTACCATTTACAAATCAAAATTTGAAAACCAATTCTATAACCTAGAATGTGTCATTAAACCCATTATCATTTATATTTAAATAAAAACTAATTTATCATTTCCTAATTTTTTCTATTTAAACTAAATAATTTATCATTTAAAAATAAATAACTTGAAACCTCATATTCTACTTAACAAAACCATTTCAAAACCCATTCCCAGTTTCCTAAAACCAAACCACTATTATTTTGAAATTAAAACCACCCCCAAATGTGAATTTTCACCCTAGGTCGATCACATTATAAAATAGATTTAAATTACAAGTGATTTTGAATTATAGTTTCACAATAATCTAAAAAATCATAAATTTTATTTAAGAAATTTAATTAATTTTATGAGTTTATCACCTATAAAATTTGTAAGACTGCACACCAGATGCACTATAAAATTAAATAAGACTATGGGTTAATTAGGTACCACCAACCTAACTTCTAGATTTTCCTTTTTTCTTATAAATACCATCAATAGCTTATAAGTCCCTTATAATCCAATATAGTCTCATCCATGCCCAATCCTTCACCTGAGCATCTAAATTATCCATAGCCATTATTAAATTAACCTATTAATTGATTTTAACCCAAAAAACAATAAGTCATAAATGATGCTAAACATACCAAGTATTCTAATGGTGTAAAAATTATGATCAACTAGGTGTGTTCTACTCCTAACACACCCTATATCCAAGTAAATATAAAAGAACTAAATTAAAACCCTAAATCAATAGTAATTTTCGTACAAAATATCTAGATAACATAAATAATTTCACTAGGAAATTTACCTCAAGTCAATACTATAAACTATTATTTAATTACAGTGTATCAGGACATCCTATTTCTAGGCTATATAAAATCCCCACTAAAAATGAGAAATTTCAACATCCTCCGATGAAATATCCTTTTTTACTAAAACAAAAAATGAAAAAAAATAGTAGAAATAATGAAAGTGGGATTTAAGGTAGAGGATTATGCTTATACATGGAATCCACCATTAAATCAACTTAAAATGTGGAAGAATATAGGAAATAATAGGGGGAATTACCCCGGATTGTCTACCTCCCACGTGAACCCATAAACTAATCCATAAAGGGGAGAAACCCCCTTAAAACCCTAAATTATGGTTTCATTGGGTGAATTACAAATTCTATCCATGAAGCTTCTAGGGTATGGGTTTCCCCCTCTATATAGATCATTCATGTCATGATAATATTATTCATGGTGTAAATTCCTTATTGCAGCCTTCGAAAGCTACCTAGACATTTCATCCTTCCTCCAGACTTCTCACAAACCCCTAGGTCATCGCCTAATCCTTGAAGCTTGTCTAAAAACACCCATTTGTGGTGTCCAACCCCACAAAATCCCATTATAAGATCTTTTCATCAAAATTAACAATACAATAAAACAAAAATTTAAATTCCCTTGGGAATTTTACAAACCATATGGATGTAGGGTTTTAAAATTGCACACCTAGCTAGAAACTCTTGATGTATATGCTCTAAAAAATTCACACACTCCTTAGGATCCTTAATGAAGAATTTTCCTACCATTTCATTGGCCTCTTACAACTACAAACTACTAAATTCAATTAATATATTTTGTCAATAACCCGACAATTTGAAATTACCCGTTAAACCACATTATATTTACTAATTTTACAAGGTAACTTCCTATTACATCGAGGATACCTCATAGTTTTTTCGTTGATTATTGGATATCATCCTAGTAAACCACATTATTCAATTTATTAATTGCGTAAATATTTACAATATATATATTTTGTATTTCAATATGGATGTTTATTTTTTAATAATTTGTGTTGGTTATATACTGTATAGCTTATTCATTCCTTCTTGTGATTAATACATTAGACTAAATTAGCGATGGGTGGGGCCTAGTATAGATAGCCCCTCGATGCATCAGTATCTCTCAAGAGAAAAACTAACTAGGGTATTGGCATGTTCCTTCTCCATTTATATATGAAATCTTAGAAAAAGGCCTTGAAAGTATGTTTATATTGTCCAATATTATACATTCCATTAGTATGAGATCAATAATTATTATCATTTTTTTATTATCATGGATATAGTATGCCCTTGGTTTCATTTTATTAAGGAATTATTCTGATCATCAAATTTTTTTAATACTATTTATGTGTTCATGTTATGATATCTTTCATTGAATTATACACCTTAATAAGCATTTAATATAATCCTTGTCTTGTTTTCCCTTCCTCGTGAAACCTAGATGAGAACTGTTTATAATTTTCAAGGATTGACTAGAATATATATTAATGTTCTCGTAGACTTTTTATGTTTTTAATTATGTTCTTGAGTTTAATGTGAGAAATATATATGTATCTAGTATTCCAAGACTACTAATCTACTTTATACTTTAAGAACTCTTGTATTGTGTACTAATAATGTAATACAACTACCAACTTTGGGTTTCAGGAGTATGGATTGTTGTATTTAATGTCTACTTGATTGAATCCATATTAATCATGTTTAATCCCACTATGACCATAAACTCAATTTTGAATATTTACACTCAAAATTTAATGCAATAAACCACCCATATATCATCAGAAACTACAAAAAATGGAAGTTTATATTGAATAAAAACACTTCATATATGGATAATAAATCAACTCTTTTTTCTTAACATTACATTTAGTGAATTTAGAGAATTGATCAACTCATTTATCAAATTCATCACTTATTATTCATATTTTAATTGAATCATGATTCATGGTCACCTTAACCAATAATCATATTAAAAAATAATAAATTATAATTCTAGATTCACTACCATAACATGTATAAAAAAATTAATTTTAAAATATATTTCTGTAATATATATATATATGATTTTTTAAACATCATTTATAATTTATTGATTCTATAATATCTATGTTTATTATTTCATATAATCATTATATGTTAAAACATATTAAAAATAATTTTAATTATATAAATATCATTATAAATAACCACAATAAATTATGTATATATGAAAGTTACTTATAATAATTTTCATATATTTATAGATTTTCTTATATTTTTTTAACTATATATTATATTTTTATAAAATAATAGTTATATATTAATATTTAGGTTTTTAGGAATAACCAACATATGGTTATAATGTTTCTTTTAATTTTATTTACTAAATTATTTTAAAAAAATAGTTTTGAATGCAACATAAAAAATGATTAAAATATAAACATGGGGCGACATTAGTAAAATAGTACACTAAATACATAATTCAAGTGATTAAATTCCTCCATAAAATTTAAATTAATTTTTTACATCAAATCTGTGTGTGTGTGTGTTTTGACAACATAATGATGCAGAATGGTCCTCCAATATGTAAATATATCTATTTTTATTTTCTAATATATACCTTTTATATGTTTCCTAAATTTGTTATCATATATACAAAATATAAACAGCATTTTTATGATCCTAAATTCATCAATATAAATATGATATTTAAGGATTCAAGTGTTCTAATTAGTAATATACACCAAATCTCAATGAAACTCACCACATAGTTGATAATTCTCATATAAGGTCGACTAATAATACCTAAAAATGGGATTTTGTTATTGGTACCTAAAATTATAAAAAATAATACTTAGAAAATAGTTATTTGAAATAATAAATAAGCATTTGTGATAAAAAAAACATCATATACATAGTTACACATTTCATGTTAAAGTATATTATCCACTACTTTAATCTCATGTCTCTTCCCTCTCTCCAATACATGTGTATGTTAAACTGTATCATTAATAAAATAATTTAGTTGATAAGTGCTACTTATATACATGAATGAAATTTGATATGTCCTTGGGAATATAATGAATGGTTTATACATTATAAATATAGACAATTAAGTTAACAAATGAGAACTAAATTCAATGATAACATAGAGTTATATTTTTTAAATCATTTTATTATATATAATTTAAAAAACTAACGAAAAACATTTTAGTAGAATATGTGAGAGGGATATTTGACTATTATATCATATAGATATATGATAATGAGTACTAAATAATGAGTACTAAATAATGAGTACTATTATATCATATAGATATATAGAGGGATGTATGTGGGATAATGAGTACTAAATAATGGAGTTGGTATGGATATATTTTAAAAACTACTGATTTTTTTGTATGGTTATATGATGATTATGATACATGATTTTGAATCATTTGAATGATTTAGGATGTTTAAAAGTAAAGTACAAATTCAACTAGGAAAAAGTATTATGATTACCTAATCAATTTTTAGTGGTGAATACTTGTGATAGAAATTTACTAATCATTTAGAGATTATAGAATGTTTTCAAAACTCACTCCTCCTAGAACATCAAGGTGGAATGGATTGTCTAATTGAATTATTAGACATTTTTAGATTACTGATGATTCAATGTGAAAATCCTATATTATTTTGGGATATTATTTAGAAATTGGTTCATTCCTACTTAGACACATTCTATCTAATTCTGAAATAAATGCACCACATGAAATATGGAATAGGTGGAAACCTAATTTATCTTTCATGATGAATTGGGGTCGTGAAGCATATACATTGTATAAAACTTTTTCGAAATATAGTCCCAAATTAGATAAATTCATTTTTTGGCTATCTTATGGAAATGATGTGATATTTTTTCTATAATCATACAAAAAAAATCACTTGTTTCTTAATATAGTTATTTTATAGAGAAATATTAAGTAAGATTAGGAGTATTTTGATAAAAAATGAATTGGTAGAAGTTCAAATCAAACAAAAATATAATGGTTCATGAAATTAAAATTGATCTACTTTCATAAGTGGTCATCAAAACCAACCAAACTCAGGTTACACATGAACCTCAAAGGTCATGTATAATTCATAAAGATCCCAAGATATATTGATTTCATATGAAAAATTATGATAAATTAATGGTCATAGGTTATAAACCTACTACCTGATGAGAGACCATTATGTTTATTGGTTCTGAGAAAAGTTTTTATTCCATTATATTTGATATAGTATTCATATACACAAACTTCAAAATTTGGTGGATGTACATGAATTTATGATACCTATAATGTATAAGTGGGTTTTACGTAAGAAAAATGATTTAGATCATATAATTTTTACTTACAAATCTTTCTTAATGGAAAAGGGTTACAAAATTTCATGGTATTAACTATAAAGTAGAATTTTCACCATTCAAAATGATAAAGTCCTCTAAAAAATATTTTTTATAACAACTCATTATTATCTTAGATATATCAAATGGATATTAAAAACTATTTATTTAATGGAAATTTTATTGAGGATATGTGGATGATACGACCTAAATGTTTTGAATTTCCAAATGATGCTATTAAGGTATACAAGTTGCAACCTCCATTTATGGATTGAAGTAAACATCCCTAAGTTTTAACATATAGTTTAATGATTTAATAAAAGAGTTAGTTTAATAAATATCATGAATGATTATTATGTATAAAAATGAGTTAGTGGGATTATTATACTATTTTTAGTATTGCATGTGAATGGGATACTTCTCAAAATAAATGATATCCCAACTTTATATTCTATCAAATTATGGTTGGTAAATTATATATCAAGAAAATTAATGGGTAAAACATCCTCTATACCAATCATGAAGAACAAATAATCATAGTTCTAATAGGATGCTTCGATTGAGTCAGAACACATATATTGGTAAATTTTTATTGATTTTTATCATAGAGAACCTAAATAAGGGGTATTTACCTATGATTCATGACATGAGAGATATGTAGAATCAATTTCTTTCTAATGATTTAGAAATGAGAAACCTGGATAGGATTCCTAATGCACCCATCATAGGATCTATCATGTATTTTATATATTTTAATCAACCCAGTGACTCTTATACTTTGAGTAAAACAATTATGTACCAATCCAATCCAAATAATATCCACTAGATTATTTTTAAGAAAATACTAATGTGATTGGTAAGAAATAATAAATATTTATTATACATTATAGGTGAGTAAGAACATAATTTAATGGGTTATAGTGATGATAATTTTTAAAATGATAAATATGATATGATATCTTAATATAGATTCATGATTTTCCTCAATGGTTGAGTTATAAAATATAATAGGTATGAATAAACCATTGTGGATGAGTTGAAAATATAGGAAGAGTACATCACTAAATTATATATTGTAAAGTAAGTTGTTTGAGTCTAGAATTTCATTACTTAACTATGGGTGGTTCCTGATATTTTTTGAAAAATTGAACTTTTAGTAATAATAATGGAGCTATTTATTAGATAAAAATATCCTAAAACTCACTAAAAGGAAACATAAATCATTTATAAATACTATCTCATTAATTAAATTATAGAGAGGGGTGATGTAAATTCTTTTAGGTGACAATAGAGAATAATTTAGTAAATACATTGATAAATCCATTAACACAGTACAAGTATGAGGGTCATAGAATGTCTCTGATTAATATAGACATAAGATACTTTTCGTAATGGATAATGTCAATTATAAGGACCCGGCCTTAAAACATTACATATTCTTGAATTAAATGAATAATTCACATTGAAGATCCTTTCAGGTTTAGAGTTTTAGAGAAGTAGGCCATAACAATTATATATCAACATGAAAATTACATGTAGACACTACAACTCAGAATCCATTTTTTCATAAAATAAAAACTCTTAAAAATAAACATGTTTAGTTCCAAGTATTAGACAACATGACTTGTCCATGATCCCATCCTGGACCCTATTCATCTTTAATTCATGTGGAAAACATTTTAAAAACTTGGGATGAGCATAAAAATCTCAGTAAGGGTTATAAAATAAGGAATGAAAACATTATCCCATCAATAAATACAAAACAATGAAACCGTACTTTTCAATCATGACATACATTATGAAATCATAAGATTTATGAATAACACACAGAAATCATAAATAATAAAGTTAGTTTATGGAATACATAACATACATAAATTGTAGCTTTCATAGATACAAAGGGACTTACATTGGAATACCCATCACAGTATATTCCCTAAATCTCTTAGGATAAACATTAATGTTTACCTCTTTCATGTTACCCAATGCATTGGAGATCTATCTCAAGCTCACCCGCCCAAGGTTTACCACAAAACCACCTGTATATCTAAAAAAATCCCAATAACCATAACATATTTATAACACATAAACAAGAATAAATGAAAGATAAAATTTCCACATTGTAATCAAAATATATCATTTCAAGATATTGATATAATAAATTCTTTATCATACCATTTTCAAAACCATTTAAAACATTTAATAAATAGATTTTTGAATCAAAAGTGGCCCATACCACTATGAAGATTTTAAAGGAATTAACATTTTAAAACATTAATGTCGATATAAATAAATCCATTAAATGATTTTTAAAACATGAACATTAATTAGAAATATTTAGAATAATAAATCTTTAAAACATTTAAAATGATATTTTAGTTAAAGAGTTTTTAACAAAATGAGATATGCTTGAATACAAATAATTGAGGAATAACATCAATCAAAGCTTATAATATCATGAGAATAGATATATTCGTGATATAATATGTCAAATGGAAGTATATACACCATAATAAAGTAAATTAGTGTATGACAATAAATATGTTTCAATGGAATGTAAATTGAGGCAAAGTCCTAGTAAAGATCATATCCTTAGATTAAAAACAAATCAATGACATAATTATGTGTAAAAAATAATAATACACCCAATATATGTGGATATTAAGTGTAAAAAATTATAGTACATTCACACATACTCATAGAATGATATAATCAAGAAGTATAAGTTTAACACAAAGAATTGAAATTAGGTCAAGAAGTTCTCTTACAGAAATTTGAGAGCCTAACAGCGTCACTTTAAAATTCATAAAATGAGTTGATGAGGGACAAAAGGGTCTATCATCACATGTAAATAATATTTAAATCAATAAGGTTATAGAATAACATATCCCAACAAAATAAAAAGTAAATTAGAAGACATGACATAAAAAAAGTCTTTGACTAAAAGAGTGCGGTGAAAGGTTCCCTTACCGATTGCGTAACTTAAGAAACATACACCCCATGAAGGAAGGATCATACAATAAATATTTAAATACCTATAAATTAAATTATATTTGAAAAATAATACAATCTTGGGAAGTACATACACCTCATAAAAAAATAGTCACAAATATAGCATGAATATTAGGGGAATGAAAGTGAGATGAAAACACCTTACCGTGATGTAATCAATTGAATCGTGTGACCAAACGTTTATAACCACCAAATGAATCACACAATACTGTTAATATAAATATAATCATGATAAAATATATCAAATTAAGTAAAAAATACACCAAATTCATGAAATAAGTGGTGAACAGTGGAAATCTCATGGAATTAAAAGTGAGATAAGAAACTCGTTACCACGTGTCCGACTTGACCCGTTCGTTCTTTAATCTATTGAATAATAAACTAAAGTAAATTTTTAATTTATTAAGAACATTTTTAATGTTTATTTTTCCTTTTATATCACTTATTACCATTTTATAAAAATTATTCAATCATTTAAGTTAATAATGGTTGTTTTGTCGATATTTGGTACTTGAGTCAAAAATGAACTTCTTATAATTACAAGTTGTTCATTTGGTCAAAATTAAATTATCTCCAGAAATATATTCATGATTTTGATATCATATATATCATATATATCATTTATATGTATGTATTTATAATATTACATAACATTTGGAGATACGAAATGAAATGCACCGTTCATGGAGACAGTAAGCCATACGTACGCATGAACGCTGCTTTCATTTATATTTCATATTTAATGGAATGAAAACTTAATGATACATAGGTATATTATAATTATAGTATAATATCATATGATATATTTTTTACAGGATTTCATTAACTTAATCCTTTATACGTTCTATGTATGTCATGAACGAATCATATCACCTTGAGGGGGTGGTAGTCCGCACTTCCTCAAATGAAATTATCATATTTACACATATTAGAAAGCATAAAGGTATGTTTGTAAGCAAAAATTACAAAATCATAGATAAAACATAGACATAATATATATAATATATAAATACACTTACATCATAATGTCCACCATGAGAGGTGGTAGGAGAAGATTGAACAATCATCATTTCATCAGGTAGTAGTTTTTCGTCCACAGAAATAGTATGTTCTTTACCCAATGTCTCGAAAGAAGAGATCCAAAGAATTTATGAACGTCAGTTTCAGGTTGATTCTACCGAGGAGAAAGAAGTGTGGTCAGACAAACAATATCGCATACTGGCCCGGGGATTCAATCAGAGTAAAATCAACTCATAGGAGTTTTTTCAGACAATGGAAAGGATGATCAATCACCTTGAAGATCTTATCAAAGAGGATTCGGACACCCAGGTTAGCGTGCTACACTGGGAGATTTATATAAGTGCTTAATCAAGTAATCTTAACCTAGTGTTTAATCAGTTTGTTAATTCTTTCATTACATAGTATAGTATTTTCTCTTTTGAAGAACAATGGTTTTACCATTTCCCCTTAAAATTGATTTCTTTTAATAAAAATTTAATTTCAATGGAATTTAGTTTAAATAATTCCCATAAAAACATACTAGAATATTTAATAAGTTTTTTATGTATTAAAATATAGTAATAAAAATAGTTTATAGGGTTGGAGAAGTAAAATAAAAAAAGAACTTAACATAATACATTACCTTTAAATCAGGTATCTCCCTTTGGTTTGAAGCAAAAAAGTTTACTTGAGTTTCTTTTTTCCTAGGGGAATGCTTCTAGGAGGAGGAGAGGGATTTGGGATGTTTATTGGGAAATTTTGGATGACCCAAGGGGCTTGATATGTGTGAGTAATGGGTTAGAGTTGATGGATTTTATAAGGGGGAGGATGGGCTCTTTAACAATGTTTAAACATATTATTTTATAATAAACTTATATTTGCTTTCAAAAGGACCAAAACTCATTAAAGTCAAAGATAAGATGAATAATACTTTGAAATAAAATCATCCAATAATAATTGGACAGGTTTTGTACATTTTTTTCATTTTTATAATCTTATTTATTTAAATCATTCATTAATGAGGTTAACACTGTATCATTATTGTGTCATAAATAATTTTATTTATTTGATGTCTACAAATTATAAAAACAATATCATGATATATTAAATTATTTATAATTTCAAATTAATATTTATAGTCTAAGATATAACTTATATGACCCCATGTAAGAATTGTTTACTAAAAGATAAATGTTTTAAGTCATTTTTGTCTTTACTTTAAATTAATTTATATAAAGTGTCTTTATCAATCCTAAGTGGATCCATGGGGTCCAAAAATCAACCCAAAGGATGTCCATGGTCATAAATTTATCAACCAATAGTATTATAACACATGTTAGTGTAATTAAATATTATTATAATATTATTTGTTTACCCTTATTTACCATATTTATCCTTTAACCATGGTGAATAAAATATTTACTGAGGTAAATATTTAAAATGTCTAAAAATAAAATTTACCTATTTACAAAATTTGGACCTCCTTATTCAAAATGTGGATTCCATTTTTCCAATTTCAAAACAATGAAGTGGCATAAATTAATTTAAAATTAATTCTCGTTGTCAAAACAAAAAAGTGTGTTTTTAAGAAATAATAACTATCAAGAGATTGACACTTGTCTATATCCAATTTCAACGTGAAATTACATAAAAGGACCGACATAGGATTAAATGGTTAAAATATAATATAATTTCAATTTAAAACCATTTAGAAAGATAATATAACCATATAAATTAACTAGATTAAAAGGTAGTTTTGTATTAAAATAAAGTATTTTTCACTATCCATAAAAAATGAACTTTATCAGAAAAATACCATAATTTTATCCAAAGTAAATTTTGAGGTCCCAATTATAAATAAGTATATTATTTTGTCAAATAGAAAATATAAAAGTGACCAAAACTAGATTTAAATAGGGTTCTCCATCAAAAGGTGGTAAATTGACTATTTAATGAATATTAGAGTATTTACGCTTAAAATTAGATTCTTTCTTATTTTAAGCCTCCAAAATTTATTGGATAAATGTAAAAAATATTTTAAAAACATGTATATTTATATTTTAGTTAATTATGTCCATTTCCACCAATACAACGGCTAGGCGTTAGGTACTATTTAAAACAATATTATATTATTATTTTTCAGTATGACTCGGCATTGTGTGCAACATAAGATTTCAAATAAACTAATTGTTGCATATCCGGTACACCATCGAACATAGCATCCCCATTATAGTTAAATTAATATTTAATTCAAAAATTTCAATAAATATGAAAATTTTATATTCCTTATTTACCTGGGATGTTACATCCTTCCCCCCTTTTGGAAATTATGTCCTCTGAATTTTAAAATTGGGCTTGGAAACTTCATTAAAAGTACCACATCGAAAAAGAGTCAGTAAAACTATCACATAAAAAATAGAAAAAAGTTCACCCCAGAAAAAAGATACTAGGATTCCATGAAAACATGGATATGGAATAGAAACAAACCATCAAGGTTTAATAGAGAGTGGTAGAAAACTTGATTAGGAGAATTTTAACCACCAGAAAATCACAAACTTGTGATGGGTTAAAAGGTCTTTGATTCCCCATTAGGAAACTTATACAGACAATGTTTTTGTTTTAAGTTAATTTTCATAAAGATGAGGAGTTTATTTATGAGATTAACTAAAAAAATGTCGAAACGTACATACCTGTCATGTTGAGTGTCATCATTTAATAAAATTCTACCACAAACTCATCTTGTCTCCAAATGGTAAGTATTCAAGATGACTAGGTCACACCTGAAGTTCTAGAATAAACTTCTAGAGAATCACATAATCTACAAAATATGATCTATATATTTCCCCTATCTTTAGAAATAAACCAAAACCAAAATTGGTTAGTAAAAGATCAGATAATCCCCAAAAGGATAGTCCTTTATAAAAAGAAATGATACTCTTAATGTCTAAAATTCAACAAAAATAACCCAAAGTTCCAGAAAGACCATTCAGTATACAATTGTCTTTAAAATTATTCAAAATAATCCAAACAACGATTGAAACCCAATACTCAGAATAATTTAATCACATAGTCTTCCACAATAAATATCAAATTTTATCTCCAAAAAAATATACTACTCTTAAAGTATCGTACTGAAGTGTAATTAACCTAAACACATATTCTCTATGATAGATTAATCATTTCCATAAATAACCCAAATCACCTTATGTCTAAAATAAAAACATAGATTCTTCCAAAATAATATTTCAACCATTACTCCCCAAATTAAATCCCATATTATTTTATTTTATGTAAGCATATAGTGTTCCCAAAAGAGAGAATGTCTTCCAAAATAACCTTTATTACTTAATCACCAAATAATTTTTTTATACTAAGGATTTCCATTTTATAAAACCTAAGATCCAAAATAAAATTATTTTTGATCTATAAAATCATTTAACATAAAAATAATAAGTCATACTAACCAGGGACTTCACATAGGATATACGTAGGCGATGCGCCCTTGTCGCCCTTCGATTGTGCGTTCGATTCTTGTGGCCTTTCCAGGCATGATGGGTCATCACCCATCTTACAGGTTATCCTTTTTATAAAACTAAAAAATTTACCTAATATGTTTTAACCTCAAATGTTTTCTTATACCTTTAATTTTCATCCTAATACATTTAGACCCCATCATCTTATATATTGTCCATTTGTTTCACCTCCATATGATAAAATAAAACTATTCACATTAGAACGAACATCATACCTTGATCATGGTGTCCATATGGTTTGATCATCATTTTTCAATTAGGTAGAAGGTCCATGCATTGCAACAATGATTTATATATCCTTAAAAATCATTTTCTTACATCATAGAAGTACACCTTGCACAACTTGGGTCATATAGGTGTTTTTAGAAAAACAGTTTCGGAAAATAATCATGTATGACATATAATTTCAAAACATCTGATAAAACATGATTTTTATAAAACAGTCAGACCAAGTTTCAGTTGAAAAATTCAATAAATGGTCCTTCTAAAATACCATAAGTATGTTCTAAGAGACTATATTGTAAAAACAAATAAAATAGGTTATTCAAGGGTCTCCTACTTCATCACCTTTTTCAAAATCATAATATGCTTCAACATCCTTTAATAAGGTAAAATATTTAAAAATTATTTGATAATATTTACAATTCTTGAAAAAATGATAATATTGAGAAAATATGATTTGATTAAATACTACCCATGATCCATGATGATATCGAGGTATAGTGGAGGTGTTTGATATCTCAAACTACTTAATTCAAGTGAGTTTTATGCTAAAAATATATTCACAATCATCTGAACATGACTTTACAATAATTATTCCAAGCATATCATCAAGAAGAGATTAGAATGTCATTTCAGATCCTCATCCTTCCATTCTTACCTGACTTTCCTTGTTTTGAAAATGTTATAAAATAAGGACTTAATTTAAATAATAGACATAGGGACTAACCATGTGTTTAACAAAAACTCTTAATCCCTAAGTTTGTCTGAACCAACCTCTGATACCAACTATAAGGACCCGGCCTTAAGACGTTACATAATCTTGAATTAAATGAATAATTCACAGTGAGGATATTTTCAGGTTTATAATTTTAGATAATTAGTCCATAACTATTAAATATCAAAATAAAAATTACATGTAAACACTACTACTCAATATCCATTTTTTCATAAAATAAAAACTCATAAAAAGAATAATTTCTAGTTTCACGTTTTAGACAGCATGACCTCTCCTTGATCCCATCTTTAACCCTATTCATCTTTAAGTCCTGTTGAAAATATTTTAAAAAAATTTTATGAGCTTAAAAATATCAGTAATGGTTATAAAATAAGGAATGAAAACATTATCCCTTCAATAAAAATGAAACAATTAAATCATACTTTTCAATCATAACACACCTTAAGAAATCATAATATTTATGAATAACACACAGAAATCATAAATCCTAAAGGTAACTTATGGCACACATATCATACTTACATTGTATCTTTCACAGCTATATAGGGAGTTACGTTGGAATCCCCATCACAGTATATTCCCTAAATCGCTTAGGAGAAACTTTAACTTTTACCTCCATCACGTTACCCAATGCATTGGAGAGCTATCTAGGGCTCACCCGCCCTAGGTTTATCACGAAACCACCCATATACATAAACAAATACCAATAACAATAACATATTCATAACACATAAAACAAGTATAAAGGAAAGATAAAATTTCCACATTGCAATCACAATATATCATTTCTATATATTGACATAATCAATGCTTTTTTAAACCATTTTCAAAACCATTTAAAACATTTAATAAAGAGATTTTTGACTCAAAGTGTCCCATACCACTTGAATATTTTAAAGGAATTGATATTTTAAAACATTAATTTCCTTATAAATAAATTCTTAAAACCATTTTTAAAATATGGACATTAATAAGAAATATTTAGAAGAATAAATCTTTAAAACATTTAAAATGATATTTTAGTTAATGAGTTTTTAACGAAATGAGAGACGCTTGAATACAAATAATTGAGGAATAACATCAATCAAGTTTTATAATATCATGAGAATATATATATTCATGATATAATATGCCAAAGGTCAGTATATACACTATAAAAAATTGAATTGGTGTATAATAATAAAAAATATTCAATGGAATGTAAATTGAGACAAAATCACCTGCAAAGATCGTATCCTTAGATTAAAGACAAATCAATGACATAATTATGTGTGAAAAATAAGTAAAAACCTAATATAAGTGGATATTAAGTGTAGAACAATTATATGACGTTCAAACATATTCATATCGTGACATAATCAAGAAGTATAAGTTTAACCCAAAGAAATGTAATTGGGTTAAGAAGTTCTCTTATAGAAATTCGACAGCCTAACGTCGTCACAATAAAATTCAGAAAATGATTTGATGAGAGAGAAAAGAGTATCTCATCAAATGGACATAAAATTTACAGCAATAATAAAATATAAGAACATATCCCAATATAATAAAAAGGAAATTGAAATACATTACATAAAAAAGAAGTCTTTGACTAAAAGAGTATGGTGAAAGGTTCCCTTACTGATTTGGTAACTTATGAAACATTCACCCCAGGAAGGAAGGATCATACAATAAATATGTAAATACCCATAAATTAAAGTATATTACACAAATAATACAATCATGGGTAGTACATACACAACACAAAAGGAAATAGTATCAAATATAGCATGAATCCCACAAGAATAAAAATTCAGATGAAAACCCCTTACCACGTTGTAATCAATCAAGTCATATGACCAAAAGTTAATAACCACCAAATGAATCATATAATACCATGAATATAAATAGAATAATGAAAATATATATCAAATTTCATTACACAATACACCACATGCAATAAATAAGTGGCGAACAATGGAAATCTCACGGAATTAAAAGTGAGATAAGAAACCCCTTACCACGTGTCCGATTTGACCCGTTCATTCTTTAATCATCTTAATAATAATATACTAAAGTTAATTTATACTTTATTAAGAACATTTTTCAAGTTTATTATTCCTTTTATATCCCATGTTACCATTTGATAAACATTATACAATCATTTAAGTTAATAATGATCATTTTGTTGATACTTGGTACTTGAGTCAAAAATGAACTTCTTATAATTACAAGTTGTTCATGTGGGAAAAATTCCATTATCTCAAGAATTATATTAATGATTTAAATATCATATATATCATATATATATATATAGTATATGTATGTATTTATAATATTAGATAACATTTGGAGATAAGAAATGAAATGAACCGTTCATGGAGACGGTAATCCATACGTACGCATGAACGCTACATTCATTTCTATTTCATATTTAATGGAATGAAAACCTAATGATACATAGGTATATTATAATTCCAGTATAATATCATATTATATATATATATATGTTAAATTATTTCATTAATTCCATCCTTTATACATTCCATGTATGTCTTGAATGGATCATATCACCTTGAGGGGGCGGTAGTCCGAACTTCCTCAAATAAAATTATTGTATTTACACATATTAGAAAGAATAAAGGTATTATTGTAAATAAAAATTACATAAGCATAGAGAAAACATAAACATAATATATATCATTTATAAATACATTTTCTCCATAATTTCCACCATGAGAGGTGGTGTGAGAAGATTGAACAATCATTGTTTCGTGAGGCAGTAGTTTGTTATCCACCGAAACAGTGTGTTCCTTACCCAATAGATGGAGGTGTGTGTAAGTGTAGTTAGATTAATTCTCATAAAAACAACCTAGTATATTTAGGATACTGGATATATTATAAAATAAAGTATTAAAAAGATTTTATGGGGTTGTAGAAGTAAAATTAAACAAAAGAACTGAAGTGAATACATTACCTTTAAATCGGGTATCTCCCTTTGGATTGAACCAAAAGGTTTACTTGAGTTGCCTTATTCCTAGTGGAAGGCTTCTAGGAGGAAGATAAGGATGTAGGGAGCTTAATTTGGTAGAGTTTGGATGATCCAAGGGGCTATATAAGTGTGAGTAATGGGTTAGAGGTGATGGATTTTATAAGGGGAGGAGGGACTCTTTAGGGAAGTTCAAACATATTATTTTATTATAAACATATATTTTATTTAAAAAGTTCCAAAACTCATTAAATTCGAAGATAATATGACTCATGTTTGAAATAAAATCATCCAATAATAATTGTATAGGTTTTTTACATTGTTTTAATTTTTATAATCTTATTTATTTTAATCATTCATTAATGAGGTAAACATTGCATCATTATTGTGTCAACAATAATTTTATTTATTTGATGTCTAGAAATTATAAAAAATTAGCATGATTTAGGAAATATTTTTAGATTTAAAATGCATATTTATAGTCTTATAGATAACTTATATAACGCAATGTAAGAATTGAGTTACTAAAAGATATATGTTTAAGTCGTTTTTATCATTACTTTAAATTAATTAATATAAAGTGTCATTATCACTATTAAGTTGCTCCATGGGGTCCCAAAATTGACCCAAATGATTCCCATGGTCATAAATGTATAAATAAATAGGATTAGGACGCATGTTATGGTATTTTAATAGTATTATAATGTTATTTGGGAACCCTTATTTACCTGATTTACCCTTTAACCATGCTAAATATAATATTTAATGAGGTAAATATTTAAAATGTCTAAAAATAAAAGCTACATATTTATACAATTGGGACCTCATGATTATAAATATGGAAACAATTTTTTCAAATTCAGAACACATAAGTGGTAGAAATTAATTTAAAATATTTGTCGTTGTCAAAACAAAAAAGCGTTTTTTTAAGAAATAATAACTATCAAAAGATTGACACTTGTCTATGTCCAATTTCAATGTGAAATTACATCCAATGACCAAAAAAGGATTAAATGGTAAAAATATAATATAATTTCAATTCAAAAACATTTAGAAATATAATATAAATATATAAATTAATTAGATTAAAAGGATGTTTGAAATTAAAACACAGTATTTTTCACTATCCATAAAAAATTAACTTTTTCAGAAAAATACCAAAATTTTATCCAAAGTAAATTTTGATTTCCCGATTCTAAGTAAGAATATTATTTTTTTCCAATAGAACATATAAAAGTGACAAAAACTATATTTATAGATGGTTCTCCATCAAAAGGTGGTAAATCGACCTTTTAATGAATATTAGAATATTTATGCTTAAAATTGGATTCTTTCTTATTTTAAGCCTCTAAAATTTATTGGATAAATGTAAAAATATTTAACAAACATGTATATTCATATTGTAGTTAGTTCTGTTAATTTCCACCAATAAAATTTCTAGGAATTAACTACTATTTAAAATAATATTATATTATTATTTTTCAGAATTACTCAGCATTATGTGAAACATCAGATTTAAAAGAAACTCATTGTTGTGTATCTGGTACGCCATCGAACATAGAATCCCCTTTATAGTAAAATTTATATTTAATTCTCAAATTTTATTAAATGTGAAAATGTTTATTCTTTATTTACCTGGGATGTTGCGTCAATCCAAATGCATCATGGTTTTATAATATGGGTAGTATTTATTTATCATTCGCTCATGTTTGCTTTGTATTTAATATGAATAGTGGATTCATAAAAACCCTAATATTGTGACTTTTATTTGTTCCAAATAAATGATCATCATTGTGTTTTATGAGTTGAAATCATAATTTAAGATTGTAATGACCTGAAACTTCACTATATACTTAATTTAATTAAATATTGTGTTAATTGATTGTTTTAAATGCAACACCAAACTAAAAAAAACCTGATATGTTAAAATAAAATTTTACCATTATAATATATCTCTTAAATTAGTGGTTTTAAAAGGAAGTAACCATATTACAAAATATTTGAACAAAATGGAAAGAAATTGAATCGGGTAGCAAAAGTCTTGCTTATGATAATCATTTATCTAGTAATAGGAATAAATTATCCTAATAAAGGTTTTATATAGAACAATAATAAATAGAACTTGAAAAATTAAGGTATGAGTGAAATTGTATGCAATATATATTCAATCTTAGTAAAATTTCCATGAGACCTATGCTAGCGGAATCCCCACCCTCAATTACCACACGAGCATGCCTTATACACAGATCATAGGTGAAGATATTAAGGGGATAAGTAACTAGGAATTAGGTTTATATAATAAATTATTTATTAATGTAATAAGTTATTTATCACATATATTTTATACTTTTCACATTTTTACTTTTAAATAAATTAAATAAAGTTTATTTTTCTATAAAAAGAGATTTTCTATATATTTCATATTTTAAAAATAAATTAATAAATTTTATAATTTTAAGTGGATAAAAATAAATTAACTTTTGGATTTATAATTTCAAAATTATATTAGTATTAATTTTTGGGAATTTTATAAAAACATTATTTTTTATGATAATGGTAAAATAATGCAGATATTGCTAAAATCAACACTTTCATGACATTATCATAATACAATATTAAAATAAATGTTTTGAAACATTTTTCTCTAATATATATATAAATATATTTTTAAAATAAATCATTCAAATTTACTATATTGTAGTTATAAAACCCATGTATATCGTTTTGGAAATATGAGTAATATTTTACACTAAAACCGATTTATTCCATTATATTAAAAATAATAGTTTTCATCACTTTTATATATTAAATTAAAAACAATTTATTTCATATATTATATCAATAAGACCATATAATTTCATATTTTCAGTTTCATTTTTGGGAATAAAATTATAATTACCAAATTAAAGTTAATGACCATGGTAATGGTTAAACTACTATTTTTGAAGAACTTTATTATTAATATTGTATAATTTTATATAATAAAATAAATAAATATCTTAAAAATATAATTTAATATAATTTTAATCCAATATTTAAATAAATTATCACTCATTAAATTAATGATTAATATTAAAAAATACTAAGAACACTTAATGATGAAAACATCATTTTTCTACAAAACACTTTTTCTATGTCAAAAATGTTTTAATTTAAAATCAATTTATATATTAATTATGAATTGAATTATATTTAATGGATATTAAATTTTGGTTCAAAACACCTGAATTTTTTAAGAGGGGTTATTTTATATGTTCAGCAAAACATAAGTTACATTGGAAAAAACAAGTTACCCTAGTAAAAAAATGTAAAAGTAAAAATATAAGATAAAATGACTTCCAACATGATTAAAACATGTGTGAAAATACTTTATGAGAACTTATCGACCTAATATCACCAAAAAATCCATTATTTCTCACTTTTGGTACTACTAACCCATTAATGGTGTCATTCAATTAATGAAAAATAATGGGTGTTCACAAAAGTGTCCTACTATTAAATTATAAAAGGGGACACTTACACCCCTTCATGAAGCACTTATTCCTTAAAATTTATTCATAGAACTATAATCATATTTTCTAGTAGATACTTATCTCAATTCCATATTCCTATGGTCTTAATTAGTTTTTTCAATCCCTTCATTGCCAAGGATATTTCTAATAGAAATATCAAGTTCCCAAGTTGAGTGTTACTTAATCCTTATCTTTTTCATCATATTATTTCCCTTCCAAAAATATCATAAAAATTGTTATATAATGACCTAAATATAATTAATATACTTATGTTTTATTATATTAATGTAATAAACCTTATTTATTCCTTTCATCCACTTATAAAAACAAAAAACATTGATCGTGTATTGTAAAGAATATCGCCTCTAGGAAGTGATATCTTCGGTTTTTCACCACCGCCTCTATTTATTTATTATAAGGATGGAATTTTAAAATAAAATTGAAATATATTATATTATTATAAATATAAAGATAAAAATTATAATCCACCTTTATTTTCTCTCATTCATCGAAAAATGAAGATGTTAATTGTGTGTTGTGCAGACTACCGACTCCATGAAGTAACATTTTTCATATTGATTTTAATATTTATCCAAAATAATTAAATATTATACAAAACCTTAAAAAATATATCATTATTATTTTATTATAATTATATTCTGTAAAAATAAACAATTTCTTAACCATACTCACTCATAGAATTATGGTACGAACATGTTTGAGTAATCGAACCACTTACCTGATCAATGTTATAAAACTCTATCATGGATGAATATAGGAAATTGAATAAAATATTATTATAATTTAATAATTAAATAATGATTTTTTATGGTTATTTAAATGTTCTATTAAGTATTTAACTTATTATAAAAATATCATTTTCTATCACTAAAATTACCGAGATAAGCTGACATTGATTCCATTTTCACACACCATTGCTAAAACACTAATTGAATGAGACAACTGACTTATAAATAATATAAGTTAAATATAAAATATCTTAAATTATATAGTAATTATGAACTTTGGTATAATAATAAACAAAAACACCATGAAACTAGTTCAAAATGATCCAAAAAACTCACATCAGATATTGAAAATATATAATAACTTACTAATATAAATATAGATGATAATTATAAATAAATTTTATAAAAGGATATATGTATATATACATATATATTTTTTAATAAGGTTATAAAATAGGTTATTAATAATGTTATTTTTTTATATGATATATTCAAGTACTTTAGTTGAAGTCAATAATTAAAGTAAGGGTTTTATGTCTCAAATTTAATTTATTAATATATATTTATTATTATACACCATGTTTTTTCAATGGTGTATCCACTGCCAATTTAATATTTTGTATCATGATCTTTTCATTATTCATGGTATTTAATTTTTCATTTTAAATCATATCCTTCAAGGAGTTTTCATTCAAATGTTTCTAATGTCATATGGATTTCATTAAATCAATTTATGATATATCAGGTCATAGTAGTTCTTTCTTGAATATACTTTTAAATATTTATTTGATCATATAATTTACCAATTTTAATGGTTATTTATTCTTATTATATATGTAAATTATTTCTCATCATCAATAACCACCTTCTTGAGAGAAATATTTTCAAAAATAAATGTATAATGTTGGAAAGAATAAATCACATTCTTACAAATGAATATTTTATTCCCTGCCTATATTTTTCTTATCACCAATGTTTTCCTCTCTTTTTGGAAATAAAATAAGTTTTAATTCATGTGATCTTATTACTTATAATCACTATTTTTCATATTAAAATTTTATTTCAAAATTTAAAATGTGGGTTTTTAATAAACGTGTTTCAAAATTTGAAAAGGTTTTACCTATCTTAGATATATTTCTTAACTTCCACTCCACATTTTCTCTATTGAAAACTTTGTATCTTTTTCAAGACTTTGTTATCAGATATTTATTAGAAAATTAATGTTTTAATATATCAAAAAAAATTCTTTTTAGCCTTTTTTTAAAATGACTTTGCAAAAGAAACTAGTGACTTTATCTATTAGTCTTTCTTTATAAAAATACGAAAATAAATATTTTTGTAAATTTTTTCAGAATAAAGGATTTAACATTATTTTGAATATTCCTTCCTATATTTCACAGTTATTTATATTAAATTATTTTACCGTTATTCTATGAATTTTATTTTAAAATGGTTTTCATCGAAAAAGGGTCATGTTCATCATGGTTTTCAATGTAAAATTTTACTATTCTTCTAAAAGTTTCCTTCATCTACTGATTAATTGTTTTCCAATGTTTTCAAAAATGAGAAACATTAGATCTTTATAAGATAAATGAACCATCACTATATTTATATTTCCAAATCATTTTCTGGGTATAACTATAATTCCTTTTCCAATGTATTTCTTCTGTGAATACCTTGTTTTTTATTCCTTTGGAGGGTTTTCACCTATATTACATAGGTCATTTGATTGATAAAATTATTAACTTAACCATATACCCATTTCTCTATATGGGTTTAGTTTTAGTTATTATTATAAAAAATTCTATTCCATTTATTAATTGGGGAAATATTGACAATCTTTATACTTACTATTTCAATTCCTTGCCTAATCATCTTAGATGTATAACCATAATCATTCGTCCAATTCCTTTCCTCCATGAATAACTTATTTTTTATTCCTTGTATTAAATAGTGTTCACCTAGATGTCATAACTTTATTGATTATGGAAATTATTGATTTAACTATATAACCCTTTCTCTATACATAGTTAGTTTTAGTGATGCTTACATAGAAAGATATTCTAATTATTTATTGGTGGAATATTAGAAATTTGTATACTTATTCTTTTAATATAAATGTTTTTTGATTACTAAATATGTTGGTCAGGTATTGTATATTTTTTACATTCCTGTATATGATGAATGAATTGGTCTTAATTAGTGGTGAGTGTGGCTTAGTATAAATATCTCCTCAATGTGTTAATATGACTCATGAGACAATATAGCTTGGTTATTTTGGTGTATGCCTACCCAAAACAACATATTTCCAAAACACATGGCCTTGATAGTAAGATAATTATTTCTAGTTTTAGGGCAAGGAATTAGCTTTCTATCATTATTCATTTCATTATTAAGGATCCATTTACTGTTATACATGTGCTTTTTTAATTTCCCTTATTATCTATGGATATATTATGCATTCAATTTTATTTTATTATGAAATTTTTTTGTTATCTATTCTTGAAATATTATTTATTCTCATATTATGCTCTTTTTATGATATTTAATTTATATCTATTATGTTAAATCTTATTGATCATTTTATCTCACCCTTATTTTGTTACAATTTCCCCAGGTTATGAATAAATGTATTTCAAATGATATGTCTAATATAATAGATTGTGTAGAGAATTTATGGAAGATGTTGAAGACTTATTATGGATTAAGTAGTTTCTTATATAATTGAAAAAATTTCTATTTGATGAGAAACACATGGGCATTGTAATTTAAAAGTTTTTACTAACTATCTAAAACTCTAAACCTAAAAGGCACTTTGAATATATGTGACTCAATATTTTTTAGTGGTATTATATTTTTTATGGTTAAAATTTGGTTTCATAGGTTTATTTCAATGAAATTATATAAATAAGGTATTTATGAGAACTAGATTTGGGTGTATGCTTCTAGAGCTTCACAAAGATTATCATGAGTAAAATATTATATATTATACTGAGTAGATTCATGAGATAATAAGTAGAGAATTGTTATCTAGGATGACAAAATTAAAGTATATCACATGGAATTTCGTTCAGTCATTGATATACTTAGGGGTGTATGCTTTATAACAATCCCCATTACATGAGGTTTTCAAGATACTTATCATATAAACCATTATAATTTTATACCTATAATATTACATCCTTAAGGTTGAGCTAACTAGGGGTGATTATTCATTTTGGTAATCATATCATCAATTTAGTTTAACTAAGTTGGGATTTTTTATTTTCTATAAAAATTAATTTATATGTGCCTTTGATTACATTAAAACATGGAAATAAATGGATATGTATAGTTGAGTGAAATTTGATGTGCTCAAATATTTGGATGACTAATATGCAATATATTCATTCAATCTTGTCGGTTTATTTTTGAGAATTGTAAATATATGATATAAAATAAACTATATTAAATTATTCCATGACTAAAATTCAATCAATGCCTTTGAAATTTCAAATCAATACGTATTAATATGACATATAGAAATAAATATTACGGTATAGATATTCATTTGGAAACATGAGTTTGTTTGGTTGATATCATGCTAAATTCAAATATAGCTTGGGTGGAAATTATTCTTTTATAGAGGCTATTATCTTCTAAAAATTATGAATTGGGGAATCCATATTTATTTTCAACTCTACAAAGTATATAGAGAAAATAATAGTCCATTTAATAAAGGATAATTTTGGTATAAATCATTTTTCCAAAATTTGAGTTATTTTATATAATAATCATATCTATATGATTTTTTATTCATTAATAAAGAGTTTTGATTTTTTTTATACAATATAGGAGGATTTAGTGAAAATGGGAGATTATTGTAAATATTTGATAAAGCATAAACCACATTTTAGTTAAGGTCACCTTCTTGTGGATGGTGTTGTATCATGTCTTCTGAAACAATCTCATGGTGTATATGATGAATTATATTGGATACAATTTGGTTGTCTATCCAAAAATCATGATCATGTTTTGTTCACCATGTTACATATCATATGATGACGTGTAGATTAATTGAATGTTAAAATAGGTTTTAATAATCACTTAATTGATGAGGTTATCATTGTGTAAATTATAAAGGTTGAAAGGTAAAAGATATCTATTTCATAACATATAAAATTTTACGTCTCTAAGTGACTCCTTTATTCAAAGAAGGATTTATATATAAGGGAGTTCAATATCCTAATTTTGGATACATTGGTTATTACTCTTGAATTTGAGCCTCTATATAATTGTATTATATTTATTTTCCATTGAGAATCATGTATAGGTCCACATTTGAATTATAATGGGTCCTATAAAAGATTTAAGTGATTCCAATGGTTGGTATACACTTTTGGAAGTTAGAATCTATTGGATGTTGCAAATGGGTCTTAAATAAACACAATGTTATACATTATTCATCACGGAGAGTGAGTAATAATTTGTTTTATATAATTAATTTCAAGTTTTTTATTCCTATCCTAGTATATCTAGTATATGATTTTTATGTTTTTTTGTATTTGGACTTGTTTATTTTCCCCAAAAACGTCATATTATAAATTTAAAATCTCAAAAAAAAAACTTTTGGAACTCATAAAAGATGTTGGTGTGTATGATTTGTTGGACTTTTCTTATTTTGTAATAGTTATTGATAATTTAATTTAAATATTTAATAAAACTGATTATATATTTTTATTTTTAAATCAATCCTAAATTCATATACATGTATATGTAATGTTACCATTATTTTAATTCAAATTTGATTCTTACATTAAATTCTCTCTATTTTTTGCATAACAAAATAGATTTTTCTTACATGATAAAAATAAAGGAGGATTATTAAAACTTAGTTATATATATATATATAATTTTAGGTATTTTCATTATACAATTTTTATTGTGTTGGTTTAAAATAAAATATAAATTTTTTTATTCCACCTGGTTATAAGTAGTATTTTGAATTTAGTATATATGTTTATATTGTAAATGCTTCTATTTTGGTTCCATTTTTAGTCAACTTTAGGTTCTTTTAGGGGGGATTACTGTGCTAATTTTGAATAACTTTAAAAAACTATATTTTTGTACATTGTTTACTTTAATAACTAAAATACAAAGATAATGTAAATTTTTTTATAAATTGTTTACCTTCCACATCATATTTTCTTATAACCAATATGAAAGATATTTTACCACATTGATTGTCCTTTTAAACCAATATGGTAAACCTATATTTATTATAATATTTTTAGAGTTTATAACATTAGTTTCTTTAAATAACTAATGTGAAAAAATAATTTTAATGTAAATTTTTATAACACGTGTTAAAAATAAATTTTTTATTTCACTAATGAAAACATCATTTTATAATAATTGTTTTAAAAACTAATGTTTAAAAAACATTGTGTACGTTTCCTTTATTTTTTAAGTTTATTTTAAGTAACATGTGTTACACATTTTTTGTGATATAAGTTACTTTAATAATGTTTAATGGAATCATAAATTTTATTATTATTTAAAATTATAAAATGATTTTTTATATAATTTAATGATGATTGATTTTTAGAAGTAAAAAATATTAAGAAACAATATTTTTTTAGCTTATAAGGGATATTTTTAATTAAAATATTTTATTTATGAATTATTATTAATGGGGATACCATAATTATATTATTATGATGACTCTATATTCCCAAAAACTCCTTCAAATAAATATCCTTTCATATAGAAAACTCGTCATTTTCTCTAACTATTAGAATTCCAATCATTGGATTTGATATGGAATACATTGATTGATTTAGAATTCTGATTATAATCACATATACAATATATAAATGTTAATGTGTTGATCTTCTTTTTGGGCCTCCATACTTTATCTATAACTCTTTTATAATTGTGTTATTTTTATAGTATTTTAATAATTCATAAATTTTCTTATAAATGTTCAAATATATGCTTCACCATTGATATGATTTATCTTTGGTCCATCACACAATTCAAATCTTTAAATTTCTCATGGTTTCATTCAATATTTGATTCATTCATTAAAACCTTATAAACATGAGATTCATCCATTTAGAGAGTTTTATAATAAATCGGTAGTCATATTTTCGATGGATAACGTTTCAAATCCTAGTTTTCATGATTTAAATTTTTTTAGATAGAACTATTTCTCTTGGATTATAAATTTTGATATGTATCTGGATGAAAATTCCCTTAGTGAGATGATCAAAGTTGGAAGTCAATTTTCTACTCAAGAATCTGACTAGGCCTCCATATTCCTCCACCATCACCCCCATTAGAATTTAAAGAATGGGTACCTATTGGTAATGGATCTTAAAATTCTGTGGAAAAAATCAAAGAGTAATATGATCACCTATGTTTGGAAATATTATCAATAGTATAATATCAAAGGAGTTAATTATGATCCTATAGTATAAATTAACAAGTGAATATAACTCTATGATGTTTAAATTTATATCACAATTTAAATTGTGTGAATAAAATTTTATGGAAACATATGTGAAAGAAAACACATAATCAACTTTTCATGATTCAAGTGTTATATTACACTAATAATATCATTAAAAATTTACAAAATATTCTAAATTAATCTATTTCCTTTATTTTATATAACAAAATGATGAACTCATTATAATGAATCATAAATACAAGACTAATAGTGAATAAATAATTTTTATGAACCACCCCTACTGGGAACCCCTACTAGGAATGAAACAAAAGAAAGAGTTACCCCTGAAGCCTACCTCTAAAAGGCCATAGGTTGTTGACCAACACTAAGAGTATTAATCACACAAATGGGAGGAATTACTCTCAAAAATATATGTAATAGATAAGAAAACCAATAATAATCTCCATGATATATAATAAAAATCAATACCCAATGATACATATAAATTTAATAAAGGAGTGATTCTCTAAAAATGAAATACCAAATAGAAAATAGAAACTTTAATGGTAGTGAATCTGATAGAATGTCCAAGCCTCAAGATAATAATATTCATCCCAGTCATTGAATCCCTCCTAGAAACTGGAAAAAAAAAAGAATTTTTATATAGGGATGATAATACATGTATATTCAAAAAGGTCATACTTAAGACCTCTTGTGAAAATGTGGAAGAAAAATTTTAATGCCTTAGTGAGTAAACAAAAGTACCAATATTCACTTAAATAGGTTAGTTATCATCCAACCTCACCAAGGATCACTCCATAATTTTTGTATCCAGATAAAATAAATTAATATCAAAATAATATACCACTAAGGTACACTAAAAAAGTTCCCCACTAGTTTATCGCTCTTGCACCCCAATGTAAAACATCCTATTCATTTAACCCTTCCAATTCTGTGTAAGTAAATGAATAATATATAAATATATCACATCCCAACTTATATGGGATAAAACAAAATTCTACCTTCCTCAACCTCGTAGATTCCAAAGTTCTCATTGGCACCATATCAATTCACAACCGATATAGGACAGACTACTGATCTACATTCCCCAAACCCACAAGATCCAATATTCTTCTTAGAACTAATTTCTAGTTATCATAATCGCTTAAATGAATGAAGCAACCTAATTCCCTCCTCCCACCATGCATCACCCTTAATCGTATATCCCCATATCACAATATATTTCATAACAAAATTTTAAGTATTTACATACAATATTCATATACCTAATTTGATCCACCACAACCTATATTATTTATGAATGGGGATAGGGGAATAGATATTAGTTATCCATCCTTTCCTTCACTAAATTGAATGTTGGGGAAAACACCTGATACCAAAAACAGTTAAGCATTGAAAGAATATAACATGGGTGGGGTGTATAATAAATAACAAGGAAAGTATGATATATAATATAGATACACACACAAAACAAACCTAGGGTTTCATACCAAAACAACACTAACAATTCCCTAAAAATCACGACATCATTTCTATCATTTACCAACAACTACTACCAACTCTACCACACAAACCATCCTACTTCCTACAGAAAACATCCATAATAGATTTCATAGTTTCCCATTTAATAATGATATTTCCCATTTTTAGATTTACCATTAAATATACACATTACATTCATAATTATTTTTATTTATATATTCAATATTAATATAGTCATGATCCATCAATCACATTCAATTCAATTCCTTTATATTTTCATTCTAATCTTTCTCAATTCATTAATAGCCATGTCTATTGATTTCAAACCAATACTTGTTACCACATTCATCATTTTAAATCATATTCTATATCACAGGGAATATATAACACATCCTCCTAACACATAACCAGCCACCATATAACCCATACCATGACACTTTTCAATGACCACCTCAATGCTTCATTTTTTCACACAACTAGTCATACGACCACTTCCACATCAACATCTACTAACATAAAATCCATATTCCCACAAAATAAATTTATTACAATATTTACATGATTCATTAAATTATGAAGGTGAAAATTCCATCAACTATATGTACCACTATTATCACAAAAATACATATCCACCAACCATATTAATTACAATAGGCAATGGAATACAAGAAAACTAGCAGTGAATCATATTATACAACCTCTCTTTAAACATTATTTTCAAAAATACGTATTATGGGTAGTATAGTTATCATCATTGAATTTATATATTTCAAAAAAAACATTTCAATTCCATATTTATATGATTAACCTTATATAAAAGGTTATTACAATAAATAAATCTTACTAAACACATATAATACTTAATAATAACCAAACTCATCGAAGCAATAATAGTCATTAATCATTTACCTATGAAATATCATGGAGATAAATATACAAATGTGAATCACCACATCCCATCAATTTTAATTTATTCAATTTCATTATTTAGTTGCATTAATACTTACCATACTCCCAAAGAAATAAAAAATCAAGAAACTTCTAAAATTTACACAAAAGAAAGAGGTATAAGTCCCAAATTTACTACCTCAATAAAATCTTCTCAACCATTACACATAAAAAAGGTGACAAATATGTCCAAAAAAATCATGGTCAAACAAGGAAATACTTGACTAACCTATAAGATAGTGATATCCTCATCAAAACTACTCATTCAAACGTTGACCAAATATAACCATAACAACTTCCATGAACTCTTAAGAAGGAAGAATGAAACAGGGACATGACGAAGAAGAAATGTCACCTTAGAGGAAAGAAATATTGATTGCTTAAATCAAGGGATAAAAGTATTCTAAATATAGATCAATGGTATCCAAGGAAACACATTTTCTTGCACAAGGTTCAAGATAAATTGAATGATTCAAAAATAATTTAGGGGGGCTACCTAATTTTTATCAAAATTATGATTTTATGTTGTTTTGGAATGAAAATTAATTGTCACACAATGAAGAAGATAAGTTGAATAATGTCCCAAGATACATGCCATGATCTATTATATATCACTCATTAAAAGTTAGGTTAATGTTTTAATTAAATAAAATTAAGGAAGGTCCACATTGTGTCCAAAGAACCATGACACAATGACACTCAAAAAGGCATAACCCCAAAACTCAACTACTAGGTCTCATGTTGTGACCCATGTAGCTACATCATGATAGCCTCTTGCTGGATAATTAAATAAACTCCTTTCTTTAACACTATGAAAAAGACCCTTAACATCATGACTACAAAAATGGATTAGGTAATACATATGATTTTTAATCCATATGTAAGATTAAATACTCCAAATCTATGATTTTCTTCGAAAATTAATGTTATACACTTAATCTAAATCCTCCTCAGATCCTTCATGACATGACACACATCCATCATGATGCAACCAAAATTTATCCTTGAAGCGGAATGACACCTAACTCTCGTATCCTACACCCCTAATTTGAAACACAATTCTACATTGCAACACAATCACCCAATCACACTCTCAAAGAGTGAAAAATAGCTCAATGTCATTACTCTCCTCTCCCAGCTAGAATCTTAACTCTGATAACAACCTTATTCCTCTAACACTCAACAGATTGCTCTAAAACATAGAAGAAACAAAGTAACATTATAGGAAAATATAGTTCATTGCATCATATGTCTCTTTAACAATCCTCATCCATAAGAATAAAAATAAAACATAGATGAAGACAATAGCCACCAAGACCAAATAACCCAAAAATATGCATCTCAAATGGAGTAAATCCCATTACCATTTAATGAAAATTAATCAAGGAATAAAAACACAAAACATAATAGTATGAAATAGATCATTTCAATATAAACACAACCTAAGGAAACAACCTCCTAAAATACAACCACTAAAAGGAATACCTTCCCAACAAGGTCAATACTAATTATTAAATTTCCCTATAAAACAAATGAGGAGTGGATCATTTATGAAATCCACCTTCAAATTCCTAGGGATTTCTATAATAAAAGGAAAATATCTTTCATCCACTATTTCCCCTCAACATAAGAATATCACCACAACATTATCCCAACTATTATAGGTAACATCTCTAAGACCTGAAAACCATCAGAGATACCTATTAAAAAAGAATATATCCACCAAAGGGGAAAAACATATTAGATAAATATGAAGGACAACATTGACCATCCAAACTGAAAAACCAAACTCAATTATACTAACTATTAAATCTTTCATAATGGATACACAAGTTTATAAAATTATTTTTATAAATAAATTAATTCTGAAAACATAAATTTTTCTTTAAAACACATGAACACATTTAAGTGGAATAAAAAATGGATTCTTTCCTTTCTTGTGAAATCAGTCAATTTTAAACAAACATGCCCACCAAACCAATCAAATTTAAATTTTCAAAACTAATTTAAGAGAAATAGAATCAAATAATGTTAGGAAAAACATGTAAAGCTAAAATTTCAAATATCATTTAAAAGTATTTTACCTAAACCTAGTAACAACATGAATTATAGGGCACATGAACAGTCAGTTCCCCACCACATAACTAAAAAAATATCAACTTACACAATATAGGATTCCTAGATATATATAGGTCCAAGTATTAAGTCCATTCATGGACCCAGAGATTCATTTTCACTTATTACCTACACTGACCACTAACCCTAAAACTTATGGAACTACCTTTGTCCTTCTTTGTATCCTAGAGAAGACCCCTCACAATCACCTTATCATAATCCCTATCTTCCATATAGGAATTCCAAAACAATATCACTACCCTCCATTAAATCACTAGACTTGTGGAAAATTCAAAAGTCCACGGATTTTTTACTTAATCAACCTAGAGGTACAAAAACAACATAACCAAAACACAAAAGTGAATCTTGAGATCAATCACACTGGAATACCCTTGATGAAACTTCAAGATCTTCTCCTTTAGTTTTTTCCTTTAAACCCAGGGAACAAACTAATTCTTAACCAAGATATATAATTCTTCATACGAATCCGATTATGATCGACCATTATTCAAATTCCACCACACTGGGTCCACCCCTTGGATTGAACCCAGTATTAAGGAGTCCCAAAATTGACATGGATTATCTGTCAATTTAAAGGAAACCTTGATCTTATCTAACAATTTCTTATGTTCAAGGCTCAACACTCCAGCAAGGAACATTGGAAACTTATTCCACTAAAATTTGGATATAACCTTATACCATGAATCCTTGTAGTTCCCAATAACAACACCTTGTTAATGATTTATTGATATAAATATTTAGTAATCATCAAAATAAGTAAATTTAGTTTTAAAAAAATTAAATCATAAACCAATAATAGATAAAAAACACCTAAAAAAACAAAATTCACCCCCAAAACAAAAGACTAACACATACTTAATGATATCATCTCATATTAATCCTAATCAAGACCATCTATTCTTACAACAACACAACATTTTTATCACTCCCATGCCACTTTCCATCAAACCATCAATAAATAAAACAACCCCTTCCCTCCATAAATCATTTCTACCGCATTATATACACAGCAATCCTAATTAAATAAAGGACCTCAATTACACCCTTTAAGGAACAAACAATTTGATTTATAGAAATTTAATCACTTATATCTTTCTCAATAGGATATTAAAATAAAATAGTAGTTTTAAAATGTGAAAAAATTACCTGGAATCCACACATATATTTTTTTTAACCCAACAAATATTTTTTACATAAAACTTCCCATTTTACCAAAAAACCATTTAAATGAAAAAAAAATTAATATTTAAAAAACAAAATCAACAAAACCCATTTCAAAATACTCTCATGCCATTTTTCAATACAACATTTTTTAAAATCAAAATAAATTCTATAAAAAGAAAATCTTCCATTTATTTAAGAATAAATATAACCAACAAAGCACATCATTATTTATTCAAGTAAAGAAAGCATTATTAAACATCACTACACACGTTATTTCGTATCATGGGAAAAGTTCTCAAAATCAGCATTCTCAATTCCAAAATGATGTTTATAAATATATCCTTACTAATTTAAATAAACTCAAATTTAACTTATCATGCATAAAAAGATATCAACAATTAGAAATTATTATATTAAATATTTGATATGCTTTCGTTAGGCCAACTAAAAACCCTAGGAAATTTATAATACACTAAAAATGCTAACTGGAATACCATATTACATAATTCCTTTATTTTCATAGTTTGACTCATGTAGTTCTAACATGGTCCTCATGTAATAAAGGATAACATGTATAACTTCAAAACTAAGAAATCCAAGTTAACACATAGCATGTATTATAATATAAGGCTCAAAAAACACAAATTATACATGTCCTTTAGGTTAGTAACATGTCAAAAATCATTAATAATGCACCATGGTAAACACTCAAATGAAACATTCTAAGAAAAGGAAAATCTAAAAAAAAGTGTGAAGTTAGTTTTCTCATTATCAATGTTTATATTAATAATTTTTTTAGCTGGATGTCATAGATTCTTAGAGTTTCAAGTTAACAAAAACTTTACATTCCGTTAAATAAATAAAGAACAAAAAATAATAAAAACATTATCACATACTTAATCACATGTAAAAATCAGTGCAGATAGGAATCAAATCACAATTTAAGACAAAACTAAAATTGAAATACCCAAATATAGAAATGATAATCCTAATAACCAAATTTGTATCTCTAAAACTTCAACAAATTATACTAATGTTACCGAAATTACTCACTCTATAACATAGAATATATTAAAGTTTTATTAATTAGATTCATTTGAACTCATCCCCTAGAATCACCCCAGTTAAATCCCAAGAACAACTAAGTATGATGCATGTAGCTCTCTTAAGTCTCTACCTAGAAATTGGCATTACCTCACCTAGGGAACTTAGTAATCCTGAGGTCCTTAAATTGGATCATATGGGTCTCTAGATTCCTTTTTCATAACCCATTTCCCTTGATACTTTACACACCATGTTCGACTAATAATGTTTCCATACTGAATCCATACAATCATCATCAGTTTTTAACTCTAAACTCTATCATATCCATTATACATAACTATTATACCACTATATCATAACCCTCTATCATTGGGAACCCATCCAAGGTATAAAAAAAGTGAGGGAGACCATCGAATATTTTTTTCAAAAGACCATGAGTTAGTGATTAGCACCGAGCATATAAAACACACAAATGGGAGGAATTGTTCTTAAAAATAAAAATAATAGATAAGTATAGAACTATTAAACTCCATAACATATAATAAAAAATCCAATTATTAATATAAATTTAATATAGAATCACATATCAAAAAGTTAAATACCAAAAATAACTCATATGGAAATAACTCAGATAGAAACCCTAATACTTGGGCTAGAATGTCCACCTCGGTGAAAGAATCCCTCATAGAAACCTAAAAACACACACACACACAAATATATATATATATATATATATATATCTGTGTGTGTGTTTGTATTTGTGTGTGTGGGTGAACAGACAAGTATACCCATTAGAATCCTCCTCCAGACCTATCATGCAAATATGGAAAAATTATTCTAATGAATTAGTGAATAAACAACAAAAACAAAAGGAACCTAATCAAATCAGTTATCAATTAATGTCACTATGGATAACAAATAGAATATTTTATCCAAATATAATAACATAATATCTAATAAATAAATCAATAATGTATCCCACACCACTTCCCCACTAGATTTTTTTTATTACTCCCCAATAAGAAAATGCCATTTTCTTTTATTCCTTCTATATCCATTTAATAACATAATGAATATATTCATATATCACATAAAAATTGATATGGGATAAAACAAATACCTACCTTTACAAACCCTATATGATCTAATGTTCTCATTGGAACCAAATAAATTCCCAACTAATGTAGGACTGACTTTATCCCAACCTTCCCCAACCCCATAGTGTCCAACGTTCTTATTATCACCAGTTTCTAATGGCCATAACCCCTTTCTCGTAATATTATTTTAGTGTAGGGTATTTTTAACTTGAATGGAATCAAATTTTTTCCCTCCTCCTACTATGCACAAACCGAGTATATATTATCATATACTAACCACAAAGCCACATAATAGTAGGGTATCATAAACATGAAGGACATTAACCCCATTCCCATTTACTACTATTCATTACCCCCAATATATATAATTATATCATGACATATTTACTTCTATAAATTGAATTAATTAAATTTCATTTGCTTATACCTAGTTTAATCACTCACAAATCATATGGTGTCTAAAGGGATTGCAAGGAAAAGGGAGTAGTCAACCATCCATTCTCTTGCAAAAATAAATGTTAGAGAAATCACATGGGACCCAAAACATTTGGGAATCATAAGAATCCAATATGGGTTGGGTGCACAAGAAATCACATTGAAAGTACACTATAAATTATAGACACACACAAACCAAACTAGTGGTCTCATATGAAAATACTGTTATGACTTCCATAATAATCACCACATCATCATTACTATTTACCAACAATCATTGCCAACTCTACCACACAAACTAGCCCACCTCCCACACAAAATATATACAAAAACCATTATAGTTTCTCATTTAATAATTTCATTTCATCTTTATAAATTTACTACTAACCATACACATTATATCCATTATACTATTCATTTATATATTCAATATTAAACTAGTCATTAGCCATCAACCACATTTTATTTTAACCCTTACACTTTTCATTCTAATCATTCACAAGTCATTAAAATCCATGTTTATAAATTTCTTTATAATATGTATTTCTACATCCATTATTAACAATAATTTTTCATCCCTTTTTGCATCTATAACACATAAACATAACACAAAACCATCCACTACAAAATCCAAATCACAACACTTTCATATAGACAACTCAATACTTAATTTTTTCTCACAACTATTGTAACACCCCAATATTCCATGGTACGCTTCGTTTTGAATAATAAAATAGCATGTGTTGTACGCAACTTCTAGTTCTAACACACACCACAACCAATCAAACTAGCCGTTATGAATAGTAATTCCCACTTTTTGAAATTTTATAAATTTTATATTTCAAAATGGACTTCATTTTTGGATTCGGAATATTGAAATTATCTTAGGGTGAATTTTTTGTATTTTTCTGAAAACTTTCAATTTTGATGAATAGTGGAAATCACTAAATTTAAATAAAAAATATCTTTTTTAATAGAAATAATTAATAGTGATAAATTATGAATTTGAGTGATTTTAAAGAATATTTAGAATATATTTTTACCACTTAATAAAATTTTGTTCATTGGACATAATTTCACATTTAAACCGGACATAAACAAGTATCAATCTTTTAAAAGTTATTATTTCTTAAAAGCATGCTTTTTGTTTTGACAGCGGGAATTAATTTTAAATTAATTTCTTCCACTTCTGTGTTTTTAATTTAGAAAAATGGATTCCATATTTATAATCATGAATTCCCTATTGTGTAAATAGGTAACTTTTATTTTTAGACATTTTGAATAATTACCTTGGTAAATATTTTATTTACCATGGTTAAAGGGTAACTCCGGTAAATAAGGGTAAAAAATAATATTATAATAATAATAAATTAACCTAAAACGTATTCTAACCCTATTGGTTGATACATTTCCAACCATGGCAATATTTGGGTCGATTTTAGGACCCCATGGATCCACTTTTAAGTGATAATGACACTTTATATTAATTAAGATAAAGTAAATACAAAAATGACATAAGCATATATCTTTTAGAAAAAAAAAATTAAAATAGAGTTATATATGTTATATTTTCGACCATAAAAATTAATTAGAAATATATAAATATTTACTACATAATCGTATTTTATTTATAATTTTTATACATTGAATAATTATATTTATTTATGACACAATAATGATGTAGTATTTTCCTTATTAATGAAATAATCAAATAACTAGTATTATAAATGTTAAAATAAATATAATTTGAATATTTTTATGACCCAAAAAAAATTTATATGTGTATATGAAATGTTAGGACTGATTCGGTGTATTTTTTTGAAGTAATCATGCTGTTATTATTTTAAAAAAACAAATACCAAATAGTGTCAAAATTGACATAAAATAGTTTTTAAAGAAAAATATTATATTATTAATTAATATAATGGCCTTAAAAATCTAAGGTTCGGCCAAAAGACTTATATATTAATATATATGACATTAATGAACCAATTGGGGTTCTATTTTCAGTATATAGTAATTTTATTAACCATATAGTGTAAGAATACCAGAAGACATGGTAAAAGTTAAATTATTTAAATTAGAGTTAAATCTAAATGATAAGGTTAAAATGTTAACCTAAACATTTCTGAAACCTATTTTTTGAGATTATTTTAACCCATACACACCATATCCTTGAAATAAGTCACTTTGGAGCCATTATAAACTGAATATGAATTTATTATAAAATAATATTTTAAGTTTTTTCAAAGGTTCCCCTCACCCCTCTTATAAAAGGGCACTTCCCCTTCTCTCAAATTCACACCTCCAAAGCCTTTTTCTCGGCCAAACTCTGCCCAAATATCCTCTAAAATTCCCTCAATTCAACCTATAGGCCTTATTTTGATCATAAATCCAACCTAAGGTTCCCTTTGGATCAAATGAAAAGGAAGAACCCGAAGAAGAGGTAATGATTTCACCACCCTCTTTCAAGTTTCATACTTCTTCCACTTCTTATTTCTTTGTTATTTACATTATAAAATAATAACTACAGTCTCTTCTATATAATTTTATGTTATTATAAATATGGTACAACCATATTCAGTATTCTATCCATCCTTTGAATGACATGTCACCATACGTGCATATGTACGGCTTACCGTCTCCACGTCGTTGTGTAATTGTTATTCAATACATTATTATTTGGATGGGTATAATAATGATGTTTATTTGATATAAATAACAAATATTACATGATAAGTATTATTTATATATGATATACCATCCAATTATACATTTTTTTAATATCCAAAGAATGATATTTTCACTCGTGTGTACGTACGGATTACCGTCTCCACGACGCAATGAGATTAATTTCCAATTTAACCATTAATCGACGATTATAAAAATATATATTACTAATAAGTATGTAATATATGAAATAATAATTCTATTTCAGATATATATATATATAAGTATTTATGTACTTACATACATCTTATTCACTTACTTCCGTTCAATACTATATGAAAACGGAAACAGCGTTTATGCGTACGTACGGACTACCGTCTCTATAAATGGTGTTTTCCATTTCATATATATGTCTATTATAAATATTTATATTCTAAATATGTATTATATATAAATAATTTTTTTATATTCTGGAAGTATTTAAATCATGATCTAAGTGATACAATCAAGTGTAACAAGTTAAAACACATATGATAAAGAAACCGGTTATTGCCGGAAATATTAATATAACATGGAAATTATTATTAAATGGATAGTATAAAGTCATAAATGAATAATTTATGATATAATAAATATTAATATGGTTCTTTTATAATTTAATAACATACTACAGTCTTCATACAGGAGGTTAAATGTACCCTCGGCTAAAAGAAAGTTCAAGGTAAGGGGTTTTCATCTCACTCTTTATTCCTCTGAGATTCATGCCATATTGCCACTATTACCTTTTGTGTGGTGTATGTACTGACCATAATTGTATTATTTGTGTAATTATCTTTAATTTATGTGTATTTACATATTCATTGTATGATACTTCTTTCATGGGGTGTATGTTTTGTATGTTACCAAATTGGTAAGAGTTAATTCCTCAATCTCATTATTATCTGAGATTGTTTACGTGTAAGTATTTACTATGAAATTTTTATCATCCATGTCCATTTTTCATAAAAATGATTTCGAAATGAATATTTTAACGATTTTTAAAAGTTAATCTTTATCAAGATCAGAATTTTAAATGTTTTAAAGATTTATATTTCTAAATCATTTTAATTAATGTCCATGTTTTAAAAATGATTTTAAGGATTTTTTTATATGGAAATGAATGTTTTGAAATAATAATTATTTTCAAAAGTTTCAAAGTGGTATAGGACACTTTGATTCAAAAATCTCTTTTAAATTACTTCCTTTATAAATGTGTGACTTTTAAATGATTTTAAAAAAAGTATATTTCTCTCAAAAAGTTTATTCATCATTTTCAACTATGTCAGCATCCTTTACAGGATATTATTTTTGATTGAGGTTTATTTATTATAATAAAATATTCTGTATTGTATTGATTGAGTTATGATATGTTTGATAGTGGATGTTCTATTTTTATACCATTCATGTTTTTTGGTTAAAGTATTGACATTTCGTATGCTAGTTCTAATACGAATGTTTATGTTATGTTTCAACCTTTTCATATGGGGAATGTATTGGACATAATAAGTGATGGGTGGAGCCTGCTATAGCTCATCGATGCATCAGTAGGTCTCATGAGACAACTAGACGTGGAATTGGCAAAGGCCTTTCCCAATTTGAGATATGGTTTTGGCCGAGGCCTTAATCATTTTTATACATCTTCGCCGAGGCCTTGACAAAATGTTTTAGAATGTCTGGCCTTATACATTACCTCATTATGGAAATAATATTGATGGTTCATGTGGTCATTCGACTAGTAGAATACCCATGATTATGTTTTATTATGTCTTTATTTACTCATCTCATATTCTTTCCATAAAAGTATTCAAGTTTATTATTGGTAAAGGCATGTGGTTTCAATTATTCATCATGCTTAATATTTATGTTATTTTCCGCTATATTTCTTACCCTTACTGAGCGTTGGAGCTCACCCCTTTTTGTGTTTTATTTTTTCCAGGATTCCAAGAAGTGTATTGTGATTGATATGCATGGTTAAGCTAAGGGAATAATGGAGTTCATAAAGGATTATGTATGTTGTGTTGTATGTTATAAAGTGCAATGTAACATTCATTTATGTAATCTATTTTCCAAGACTGCTAAACTGGTCGGTCCTTCGGGACTTGATCCATTGTAATCATGCCGATGTATTAAAATAATGCACTGACTATGGGTAACTGGGGTCAGGGTGTTACAGTTGGTATCAGAGGAAGTTTATCAATAACCTTGGAAGCTATATTTAGATAAACTCTGATTAGAGCACATAAACATAAGATAGGCTTTGAGGATTATAATAGAAGGACTTCCTAGAATTTTGGTAATGTATATATTTTGTGAGTTTTCCAAGAAAATACATCCATGTCTGGATAAGAGTAGGTTGAGGTAGCTCTGGCACAAATGTACCTATGTGTAAAACCCAAAAACAACGCTTTGATCTAGACTCGAACGGGAACTGGTCCATGACGACGGGCCTTGCTTCACTCTTGGTTACGACACTCCCAGGGGATATGCTTAGGATAATTCTCATTTTATTTAAAAATAATTATTAAGTATCTACAAGTATATACCTCCTAAAATAAAATATTTTTATGGATTATATCCATAAATTGTTCAATTTATGTTAGGTATTTTACAAGTTTAGAATATTCATTGCAATTCATAAACTGACCTAGTGTATGCCATTGTTTAGAAATGGCACCCAGTAGAAGGAATGTGAACTCCAACAATACTTATGATCCAAAGAGTATGAAGGATCATATCTTTCATGGTATTAACCCAACATTAAGAAGGGAAATAGTCTCCCATTTATTCTCAATATATGAAGAAATAGTATCATTTGTTAATAAGATAAGTAATGAATTATTTGAGTCCTATGGCTTTCATGGGAAGAAAGAGAAGAAAAGGATGGAAGAGAGAACGATGGATAAAGAGAAGAGGTAAAAGAAGGATTTTCCAATATGTGATCAATGTAGAATGAATCACCTTGGTAAATTCTTGAAGGGAATGGGATTTTGTTATAAGTGTGGAGAAAAAGGACACCAAGTACGTGATTTAAAGGGTAAGAAAAAGTTTTCAAATGTAAAATGCTTCATCTGCAAGGCATTGAGACACTACTTGAATCAATGTCTAAATCATAAGAGTATACCAAAAATGATGTTATTGGGTAATAATCATGTTATGATACTACCTCTGATGAAGATGAATGACTATTGTTATTATGTTGTTATTTCATTTGAGTGTTTTATCAATAGTATACTGGTTACATGAATTATGGAGATAAATAAGGATTGTATTGCATTACCATTTTATTGAGGATTTGAGATTATATGGTTCAAAGAAAAATGACTTAATAGTGAGCTACACTTTTGGTAAAATACATGGTTGAAGGAAAGGTAATCCTTAATATGGTCCTGATAATGAGGTAGTGATTTTGGAATAAGAGATGGTTAATTTGAATAATTATATTGGATATTCTTGACTACATTGAAACTGATTAATGATTTTTCATCGTTGGAGTTTACAACATTTTTGGATTGAAGGAGTATATCTAGTATTCTATAAATAATAAGGGAGCAAGAATGTAATCAATAAGTTTTTATGGTAATGCAGGATGTTACCATGTTTTAAAATAATACATGATGAATGTGTTCGCATGTTATTACATGGAAAAAGGGATCTTCATTGTGTTTAACTTCCTTATAAATTTTGGACTGTGAGTTTGTATAGTAGTATTTTGGATAAGTATAATGGTTGGAATGGATTGAGTTTGAAAGGTTATTATTGTATTTTTATAAAAGTAAAACACGCAAACCATGTGAAAACCCGTCAGGACGGACAAAGCTGCGGGAATCGAACCCACAACCATAGTGCCATTGGGATTTATCGCCTACCACTGGACTGCGTGAAGTTCCTGGATGGTATAATGTAGTTTCTTTTTTTAAGGTTCTGATTTGTGAATTATAAATTCATAATATTTGGAACCCTATAGGATTAGGATAAAAAAGAATATTTTTGAGTTGTAGTATATTTTGGAGTGAAATATGAGTTTGTGGTAGAAATTTATTAATGGATAAAAGTATAATTATAAAGTAGGTATATGTCCTTAAGATCTTATCCAATCTCATAAATAAATTCCTCAACATTAACAAAAGTAACTTAGAAAAAAACATTGTCCTAGATGGTACCTTAGATCATCACAAATTTATGGCTTTGTGATTGTCGGCCATTTCATAGACATGTTCTCTACCACTCTCCATCAGATATTAATGGTTATATTTCTATTCCATATCCATGTTTTCCTACATGGATCCCTAATATGTGTTATTTTCTGTAACCTTTATACATACCACTCTTTATTTTAAATAGAGGCATCATTAATCCATTTTTCGATGTGGGATTTCAACTAAGATATTTTGAAATTTCAACCCCAAGTTTTCAATACTGAACATAAAATTGATAGGAAGAAATTTATTGAAGTAGGGGATAATGTCACACCCCAAGATTCCATGGTATGCTTTGTTTTGAATAATACAATAGTGTGTGTTGTATGCAACTTCGAGTTCTAACACACACCACAACCAATCAAACTAGCCATTATGAATAGTAATACCCACTTTTTGAAATTTTATAAATTTTATCCTTCAAAATGGGCTTCATTTTTGGATTTGGAATATCTAAATTATATTAGGGTGAATTTTGGGTATTTTTATGAAAACATTCAATTTTGATGAATATTGAAAATCACTAAATTTTAATTATAAACAACTTTTTTAATCCAAATAATTAAATGTGATAAATTATGAATTTGAGTGATTTTAAAGTATATTTTTAATATATTTTTACCACTTAATAAAATTCTGTTCATTGGACATAATTTCACATTTAAACCGGACATAAACAGGTGTCAATCTTTTGATAGTTATTATTTCTTAAAAACACGCTTTTTGTTTTGACAGCAGGAATTAATTTTAAATTAATTTCTGCCACTTTTGTGTTTTTAATTAAGAAAAATTGATTCCATATTTAGAATTAGGAGGTCCCTATTGTTTAAATAGGTAACTTTTATTTTTAGACATTTTGAATAATTACTTCGGTAAATATTTTATTTACCATGGTTAAAGGGTAAATCCGGTAAATAAGGGTAAAAATAATATTACAATAATAATAAATTAACCTAAAACGTTTCATTACCCTATTTTGTGATACATTTCCAACCATGGGAATCTTTGGGTCTATTTTTGGACCTCATGGATCCACTTTTAAGTGATAATGACACTTTATATTAATTAAGTAAAGTAAATACAAATATGACACAAGCTTATATCTTTTAGAAAAACAATTTTTACATAGGGTTATATATGTTATATTTTCGACTATAAATATTAATTAGATATAAATAAAGATTTCCTACATAATGGTATTTTATTTATAATTTTTAGAAATTGAATAATTAAATTTATTTATGACACAATAATGATGAAGTATTTTCTTTATTAATCAAAGAATCAAATAATTAGTATTATAAATGTTAAAATAAATATAATTTTAAAGTTTTTATGACATCCACTAATTTTATAGTTTAATATGACATGTTAGGATTGATTTAATGTATTTTTTTTGAGTAATCATGTTGTTATTTTTTTAACAAAAAACAAATACCAAACAGTGTCAAAATTGACATAAAATAGTTTTTAAAACAAATATTATATTATTAACAGATATAAAGGTCCTAAAAATCAAAGGTTCGGCGAAAAGACTTATATTATTATATATATGACATTAATGAACCAATTGGGGTTATATTGTCAGTATATAGTATGTTTATTAACCATATAGTGTAAGAATACAAGAAGACATGGTAAAAGTTAAATTATTTAACTTAGAGTTAAATCTAAATGATAAGGTTAAAATGGTAACCTAAACTTGTCTAAAAAATATTGGTTGAGATTATTTAGACCCATACCCACCCTATACTCTAAATAAGTAACTTTTCATACATTATAAACTGAATATTAATTTATTATAAAATAATATTTTATGTTCTTCCAAAGGTGCCCCTCACCCCTCTTATAAAAGGGCACTCCCCCTTCTCTCAAATTCACACCTCTAAAGCCTTTTGTCTCATACAAACTCTTCCCAAATATCCTCCCAACTTCAATCAATTCATTATAGAGTCCTTAGTTTGATCATATTTTCAACATAAGGATCCCTTTTGATCAAATCAAAAGGAAGAACCCGAAGAAGAGGTAATGATTTCACCACCCTCTTTCAAGTTCCTTTCTTCTTCCACTTCATCTTTATTTGTTATTTCTAATCTAAAATAAAAAATCCAGTCTCTTATATATACTATGATTTTATTATAGATATGTTAAAACCATATTCATTATTCTATCCATCCTTTGAATGAGATGTCACCATACGTGCGTGCGTACGGCTTCTGTCTCCACGTCGTGGTGTAATTGTTATTCAATACATTATTATTTGGATGGGTATAATAATGATGTGTATTTGATGTAAATATTAAATATAACATGATAATGATTCTGTATATATGATATACCATCCAATTTTATATTATTTTAATATAAAAAAATGATATTTTCGCTCGTGTGTACGTATGGATTACCATCTACACGACGTGATGAGATTCTTTTCAAAGTTCACCATTCATCGACGATTATAAAAATATATCTTACTAATAAGTATGTAATATATGACATAATAATTCTACTGGAGATATATATATTTAAATATATAATTATTTATGTACTTACATATATCTTATTCACTTACTTTCGTTCAATACTATATGAAAACGGAAACAGCGTTTATGTGTACGTACGGACTACCGTCTCCATAAATGGTGTTTTCCATTTCATATATATATCTATTATACATATTAATATTCTAAATATATATGATATATAAATCATTTTTTATATTCTGGAAGTATTTAAATCAGGATCTATGTGATACAATCAAGAGTAACAAGTTAAAACATGCTATAGTCTTCATACAGGAGGTTAGACATACACTCGACTAAAGGAAAGTGCAAGGTAAGGGGTTTTCATCTCACTCCTTATTCCCATATGATTCATGCCATATTTCTGCTATTACCTTTATTTGGTTTATTTACTACCCATAATTGTATTCTTTGTGTAATAAACTTTAATTTTTGTGTATTTACAAATTCATTGTATGATACTTCTTTCATGGGGTGTATGTTTTGTTTGTTACCAAATTGGTAAGGGTTAATTCCTCAATCTCATTATTATCCGAGATTGTTTATTTGTAAGAATTTACTGGGTAATTTTATCATCCATGTCCATTTTTTTATAAAAATGATTTCAAAATAAGTATTTTAAAGATTTTTGAAAGGTATTCTTTATCAAGATCAGAATTTTAAATGGTTTAAAGATTTATATTTCTAAATCTTTTTAATTAATGTCAATGTTTTCAAAATGATTTTAAGGATTTATTTACATGGACATGGATGTTTTGAAATAATAATTATTTTCAAAAGTTTCAAAGTGGTATGGGACAATTTGATTCAAAAATCTCTTTTAAGTTACTTCCTCTATAAATGTGTGACTTTTAGATGATTTTAAAAAAAGGATATTTCTCTCAAAAAGTTTTACTCATCATTTTCAAATATGTCAGCATCCTTTACAGGATATTATTTTTGATTGAGGTTGATTTTTTATAATACAATATTCCATATTGTATTGATTGAGTTATGATATGTTTGACTGTGGATGTTCTATTTTTATACCATTCATAGTTTATGGTTAAAGTATTGACATTTAGTATGCTAGTTATAATACAAATTTATATGTTATGTTTAAACGTTTTCATATGAGAAATGTATTGTACATAGTAAGTGACGGGTGGATCCCACTATATCTCCTCGATGCATCGGTAGGTCTCATGAGACAACTACACGTGGAATTGGCTAAGGCCTTTCCCAATTTGAGATATGGTTTTGGCCGAGGCCTTAATCATTTTTAGAAGTCTTGGTCGAGGCCTTGAAAAAATGTTTTAGGATGTCTAGCATTATACATTCCTTTATTATGTAAATAATATTGATTGTTCATGTGGTCATTCGACTAGTAGAATACCCATGATTATGTTTTATTATGGAATTATTTACTCAGATCATATTCTTTCCATAAAAGTATTCATACTTATTATTGGTAAAGGAATGTGGTTTCAATTATTCACCATGCTTAATATTTATGATATTTTCCGCTGTATTACACACCCTTACTAAGCATTGGACCTCACCCCTTTTTATGTTTAATTTTTTCCAGGATTCCAAGAAGTGTATTGTGATTGATATGCAGGGTTAAGCTAAGGTAATAATGGAGTTCATAAAGGATTATGTATGTTGTGTTGTATGTTATAAAGTGTAATTTAACATTCATGTATGTAATCTATTTTCCAAGACTGCAAAATTGATCGGTCCTTCAGGACTTGATTCCTTGTAATCATGCCAATGTATTAAAATAATGCACCGACTCTAGGAAACTGGGGTAGGGGAGTTACAAATATACATACCACCACTTCCACATCAATATCTATTAACATAAATTCCATATTTCTACATAGTCAATTTATTACCATAATCATGTGACATAGATCATTATAAAGGTAAAAATATCATTTTTTATAGCTCCCATTATTATCACAACAGCAAATATCAAACAATTTTATTAACAATAATAAGAAATGACACAAAATAAAACTAACAATAAATAAGTTTAAGAAACGTTTCTTTAAATAGTATTTTATTGAAAATTATTATGTTCGGTATAATTATAATCAAGGAATTTTCATATTTTCAAAAAAAATCCTTAACATATTAATGTGATTAACATTTTATGAAAATTAATTACAATAATTAAATCAAAACAAATAAATATGATCTACAATGGTAATCAAACTCAAAATAGAAACAACAATCAACCATTAATTTCCTAGGAAATATCCTAGAAATATATGAACATATGAAAATAACCTCTTCCCATCAGTTTTTCTTTAGTACATTTCTATATCTTGTTAATCCTTACAATCCACCCTAATAAATAAAAATCATGTAACTTCCAAAATTTAAACAAAATAAAGAGGGAGAAATCTCAAATCCGTTTCATAAATTGAAGCTTCTCAACCACTATGTAAGAAAAAGAAGAGGAAGATAACCAAAAAACCAAATATCACATAAGGAAATATTAAAAAAACCAATAACATGGCGATCTAATCATAAAAAACACTTATCCAAATATTACCCACATTGAACCACCGTTATTTCCATGAACTCCCAAGAAGGAAGTACAAAATAAGATAGATAAGAGAATGAATAAATCTCACATAGGATGGAATAAGTCTCAAACACATGAATATAAGGATCAAAAGCTGTGAAAGAGGGATCAAATAACTATAAGGATGAAACTATGATCACATGAGGTTTGATAGAAATTGAAGGAATCTAAAATAATTCTAAGTAACTTCTAATACCAAAAATAGAAATTTAAGGTGTCCTGGTGAGATAATTAATGACCACACTACGAAAGGGATAAGTCAAAAAAAATTAAAAACTTCTCCACTTTGTTCTCCTATATTTCGTATCATTTAAACCTTGGCTAATTTTTTACCAGACATGACCAAGGAAGGGTCATGTCATGACCAAATCACCATGGGGAAACATCATGAAAAATCAAAAAACCCCAGAACCTCACATCCAATTATCATGTTCCAACATAAGAAACTATACTATAATATCCTCTAAGGGAAAAAATAATCAAACTCCCCAAATTTCATTCATTTCATGAATTAAACCCATCATTTCATAATAATAAAAATGACTAAGGTAATACATATGATTTTAAATTCATATATAATATTAAATACAAAAAAATAGAATATTTTACTATAAACTTAAGGTCTCACACTTAATCAAAATCCATCTCAAATCCTTTACACTACAAAACATATCCACCATAAAATAACAAAACTTTATACTGAAAATAGTGTGATTCCTAACACTCACATCCTATACCCGCAATCCATGATATAATTATACATCATGAGACAATGTCCTAATCACCCTCTCATATCATAAAAAATACCTCCACACCACTACTCTACTCTCCCAACTAGAATATCTACTCTGATATCACATTTTTTCTCCCATACCTCTCGCTATGCCTCTTACACTCAAAAGACACAAAGTAATGATCCAAGAAAATATTGGTTATTTTTCATTTACCAATTAAAATATGAATACTTATAATCATATTTGTATAAATAATAAATATTGTGAGGTTGATGAAATTCATTTTCTTAATGTGACCATACACTTGAAAAGGATAGGAAAGTGAACCACCACATGTGATTAAATAATGAACAATCATATTCAAAGAATATAAATATTGATGAAAGTGAATGATGTAGGTGTGGTGTGAAGGGTCATTGTTCGTGTAACTATTTTATTCTAAATCATGTTTTTTATATTTATCAGTATTACCAACAATTAATCAAATGAGAAATAGAATATTGAAGCAATATTTATTGAGAAAACCTTGATGTATGATGATGGTATTATGAATTATGACATATCTGATTATTTTGTAAACCATTAAGGTTTGGGTATATACATAATGGATAAATCCTCATAATAAAGATAAACTATTGGTTTTATAAATTTATTTAATAAATATTATTTTTTTGTTTATTATATTCATGTATTATTCTATTTTTAACAGATATACATGTTAATAATCACTTATTCTAGATTAATTCCCATAATAAAGATATTTTCCTCATTGACAGTGCCACAATGCACACAATTCATAAATACAAGAAATAGTTTATCAACCCTAAAAATGGAACTTTTCTTATAGGTGAATTTGTTAGTATTACAAAATTTCTCAAAGTCTTTGGAAGATAATAAAATCCTACTTGGGTGATATATATTTTAATAAATAATTATTTTTTTCTCATAAGTCTTGATAAAATTTATTGATCTTTAAATATATTTTTAAAAATTAATATATAATAGATACTATAGATGAATTATGTATTGAATACCATAATAAAACAAGAATTAATAATTTATATTATTTCATTTGATAGAAAAATTAAATATTTCACTCTGGATTATACAAGGAAAATATATGTAAAATTGAATCAGATATGGTAAACCAAAATTTTAGATACTATGATAAATTTATTTTATGGCATGGATGTTTGGATCATCCTAGATCAATAATGTGACTAAAATAGTTAAATATTCCCACTACCATTCATTAGTTGATAAAATGCTCCTTATGCTTACTAAATTCTCATGTGTTTCTTTTTTTCATGAAAAACTTAATATAAGTCTATTATAATAAAAAATTGTGATTAAATACCCTATATTCTAGGAAATAATTAATGGTGAAATTTTTGGATATACCCTAAAATTGTGATGTCATATTGTAGGATATCCCATGAGTTGTAGCCAGTGATATTACAGAATGCATATCACAGATAGTTTTTATGAGTGTATGGATACAACCATATATACTACATGGTTTCCTTTAACTGTAAATAGATAGGTTGATTCATTTATAGCTATATGAACTGGTTATAATTATTTGAAATGTTAAAATGAATATAATAATCACTAGGTATGAATTATGAAAAATTCATATCTATTTAAAAATGTAGATAGCCAGCCCTCGACTCACTTCATTGAATAAAGGGAGCATATATAATGGTAGTAGACCCTCCATTTGGGTTGTGGAGGTATGTGAGGTACTGATAGCCACAACCAAAACTCTCTTCTCTCATGGTTCTCCTTTTTTATTCAATGAATAAGGTGTTGACACATTGTATGAGTTGTGATATCCTCTTATAACATGTGAAAAATCTAGTGAATAATGTCATCCTTTTAGGGGATATAATCCTTTGATAGTTTCTTGGTGATCACTATAAAACATACTCCATAAATGTAGTTATAGATGGTTTGTTATGTTATTCAGGTATGGCTATACATATTATCACATTCATCACTACATATTGATTTGATGATGATATATTGGGGGAAATGGGTTTCTTCCACTACATTAATCATGGGATTATCCTATAAAATTCATCAATGGTACTAGATACATGATCATAATTATATAAATATGTTTCTATTAGATTTTTTTTAAATAACATGCATATCATAAGGTGTTCTAGACTACATTTTAACATACAATATGATGTGGTTGAATGTTAGTCATTAGATCACTTTTACGATTCAATTTTTGATTTGTTTTAGGGTATGAATGACGGGTAACTGAAGTTATGATACAATGAAAAATCAAAGTTTTTTTATGTCATAAGTTATGATATATGTTATTTCATGTGATATTACTAAATCCTAGGTTACATGAAAATAGTGCATCAAATCATAATTGTGGTATAAGTGATATTACTAATTACAATTCACCCCTGGTTAATATTCATCGTAGTCATCTATGTAAGGTGAATAAAGTGATAATGTTTAACACTAATCATAGTTTTACCTTTGAATTGGATTTTTCATAAGGAAGGTAAGGCAACAATGTCAGATTAAATAGGAATCCAATGGTAAGTAGTGGCTCATGATATGTACCTATGTAAGGAGCACTATAACCCATTTTAGATTACATATATAAGAAACTAGAAAGCCAAATCAGAATAAATTGGTATCTCATGATTTATGACGGGGATTTGTGTATAAATCATAATGCAGTTTTCAAAACCTATGTAAGTTGTGTAAACAAAATTTATATGATTTAACAGGTGGCTTATATTGGATTAAATAATACAATTTATGGCCTATAATGCCCAATGTCAATTGTAATAAAGTATATGAGGTAAATGAGAATAAATTTTGATATTTTGAATAAAAGTTTAATAGTTTGTATTTTTTTATAAATGATAAGTGTTAGGAATTGAAAATAGGATATTTTCTTGCCTAAATAAATTTTGAAATGTTCACATTAATATCTATTGATGATAAAATACATAAAATGTTTATTTATTTCTTTATATCTTTTAATTATTCATGTTTATAAATTTTTTAAAAAATATGAATATTTCATATGATTTAATATATGTGATAAATTTATTCTTATAAAACTGTCATGCCATACATTCCATGCTAGGCACAACATCATAAGATCTAGTTTCATCTACCTCAACTTCAGTTTGTAATTGAATTTGTAATCTTTACTTTAGTTATGGAATATGGATTATAAATATTAGTTGTTAGAGTTATTATGTAATTGGAAGCTCTCTAGAGTAATGTATCCCTAGGTAGAAATAATTCAGGTTAAAATTCCCACCGGCTTGGAATCTTATGCCTTATTCTATAAAAATGTGTGTTGATTATCTATGGCTATAGGCTTACTCATGTAGAGATTATAAATTTCATATAATTATAAACATTTAAATTAAAATTTTATGTACCTTATGAATGTAATTCAATTGGATATGTATAAATACATTTGGCATATATTTTTTGGTGATTAAAAAAAATGTGGGTTCTATAGAGTGTTTCACATTAATATAGTTTAAATATATTAATTTTATGGATGGAATAGGGATTAAAAAACTATATCATTAGAACCCCAAATATATAAATGAAAATAAATGAGATAATAATAATTTCATGGGATAAAATAGTAATGTATTTAATATTCATGTGATGTATGTTAAATTGATTCAAATTTAAAATAATACCTTTCAAATACTAAGTGTGAGATTCATTATAAAGAAAAAACGTGTCAAGACCTTGATCATTCAATCGACTGGGTCCGTTCTAATGTAGGGTGCCTTTGTTATATCATGTGTATGGAATAGTGTATGCGGATAAATATAAGAGTTAGGTATCCATATACCATTGTGAGCATTAGGTGATACTTATATAGGAAACTCTAAGGTTTAGGATACCAATTTAATAGAGTTTAGTATTATCCATATTATGGGTAAGTACAAAGAGTTATACACTCAAATGTCTAAGACTCATATGTAATATGATTGGAAAAGAAGTATACCTAAATAGCTTATGTTTTGGGTTTAATTCCAAATTAGGGTCATTACATAATGAAATATATATATTGTCCCACATAAGGTAATTATGTATGATGTCATAATTTTATTGGGATTAATTACAATAAAATTCCATGATAAAAGGATATAAAACATTATACTAACCCATAGATATTTATTTTTTATATAATATGGCATGAATTATGTTTATCATTTTGAGATATCTTATAGAAATTACCTATAAAAATATTATTGATTGGTATACAAGGTTTAGAAGTATTCTCAAAGGGGAGAGTAATGATAATATTAATGTAAATGTTATAGAAATCAATTTATTAAAAGTTCACTCATGTGTATTAAATACTAAGTGTGAATCACAATTTTTTACTGATAAATGCAGAATCATAGAAAATAGAGAATTAAAGAAAGTTGAAGTAAATCTATGTGTTGGAAATGGGGAAAGAGTTAATGTAATAGAGTTCTATAGTAATTATCTAATTCTACCTTGTGTATTAGTTCTATAATAAGAAAAAATTTATTATATTATTATCTTAAACGAAAAAATGATTTCTATATCTTGTTTGGAAAAGATAGAATTTTCATTCATTACTAAGAATATGAGCTATTAAATATATTTGAATAAATTGTTTTCTAGCATGAGGAACATGGTAAATGGTTTATACATTTTGTATACTAATAATAATGTCTATAAAATTTATAATAAAAGGATAAGGTTAATTATAACCTCACCTACCTTCTACATTTTTACCTTAGAAATATAAATGAGAAATATATTCAAAGACTCCATAGAGATAAATTATGGGAATCATTCGATTTTGAGTAATTTGACAATTATGAATCTTATTTATTAGGTAAAAATAACAAAATACCTTTTAGTAGAAATTTTAATGGGTAGTGTAATATTAGATCTTATACAAATTGTTTTATGTAGACCAATGAGTACTCAAGAAAGTGGTGGGTTTATGTAAATCATAAACTTTATTAATGACTGTAGTTTATATGGTTGTGTTTTTTTAATGAGACGCAAGTTTGAATGTTTTTAAAAGTTTAAGGAGTTTTAAAATTTAGTATAGAATCAATTGGGAAAAAGAATTAAGATTTTATAATCATATTATGGTGGTGAATACTTGTACTATGAATTCATTGATCATTCAAGATATTATGGAAATGTTTCAAAACACTCTCCTATAAGAAAATCATAGTGGAATGGTGTGTCCAAGAGAAGGAATTGTACCATTTTTTACATGTTTCAATTGATGTTGAGTTAGTGTGACCTTTCTATTTCATACTGAGGATATAATCTAGAAACTACCAAATTCTTACTTAACCACATTCTATCTACAGAAATAATACAAACACTATATGAGATATGGATGGGAAAATTTTCAAATACATATTTGATAAGGATTTGTGGTTTTGAATCATAAATATGACATTAAGATTCTGAAAAACTAAGTTTTAAATTATGAAATTCCCATTTTTTTGTTATCTCAAATAAAAATTGGGATATTATTTCTATAATACTATTGAATGCATGATTTTGGGGATCATATAATTCAAAATATCAGTGGGAGGAAAGTTAAACATATATAATTTTAGGATAAAAAATAGTAAATCTTCCTAACATGGAAGTTGATCAGGTTCCACAATGTTTTATTTAAAATAAACCATCTCAAGTTATATAAGAACCTAGAAGGTTTCCTATGATTTTTTAATATCCCAAGAGATAATGATTTATTATGGAATATGATGATGAACTAATAATCATAGATGATAAAAACAATACATATATAGATTCCGTTGAGAGTAATAATTATAAGATATAGATAATTTCCATGAAATTTGAAATTGACTCCACGTACACCAATCAAGTTTGGAACTTCGTGGATTAACCTGAAAGGGAGAGATCCACAGGATTCATCTAGGTTTTATATTAGAAAACCAATATAGATGGTAGAGTGTTTACTTATAATATTTTTGTAAGGAACCAATGTTTTAGAAATGGAATTCCCTTCTTATAATTATTCCTTATAGTATAATCACATTAAGAATCAAAATGTAATATCATGATAATAAATACTATATAACCATTAAATATAATTTTTCCACATCCGTGTCTTGAATTTTGAAAATATGACATACATGGTTGCATTCAAGGATATGTTTTGGGTTTTATAGAACAAACTTAATTTTTTTGTGAATAGTAACCTACCATTATGAATAGTAACATACCCTTATGAATTGTTTATGACCCTTATGAATAGTAAATCATCCAAAAGAATAGTAACAACACCTTTGAATGTATAAATAATATTTAGGCATCTTATAAGTGATAATATAACCATAATAAAAGTATTTATATTTTTGGAAGTCATAAATAATTAATTAATTTAAATGAAAATTTATTTTCCTAAAACGTGTTCATAAATTAAAAAATTTATGTCTTCTGGATTTAAGATAATTCTATAAGACCTTGTGTATTTTTTTTAAAACATTAAAAAATCATTTATAGTTTTAAAATCTATATTTTTCAAGTAAATTGTGATTTTAATTAAAAATTAAATTAATCATATTTAGAAACATATTTTTGAAAAATGGATTACATTTTTAGATCATACACGTCAAAAATCTTTAGGGTAAATTTTTGTATTTTTCTAAAATACTTGAATTTTTTATAAATAGTAAAATAAGGTAATTTACCATATATATACATTATAAGTCATCATCATAACATGTAAATTTATTCCAATAATCATGCACAACAAAAGAAGAACAGGCCCAAAAGCACCCAAAGGAAAAGACTACGGAGGACGAAAATAGTGGAGGCTGAGGGCATCCCCTCGAACCAAGTTGACCCCCTTCGGCTTCATGGTGATAGTAGTATGAAAACAAAAATGGGCCGGATCGGGGACATCAATGGAACCAAAGTGGTTTAAAACCTTATTCCCCTCACAACATGTGTAGAGTATACTGATATTGTTGTTGATCATGTCCCTGCACTTCTTGGTGATATAGTGTATGGATCTTGGAATGATGTCGGATCCATGCAAGGAATTGTGGAGAATTTGGGAATCAGTTTCAACCTCCAATAAAATGCTCCCCTCTTGATGAAATAATATGATTACCATCAGAATCCCCTTGGCCTCAGCCTAGAGAGAAGAACTGCACCCTAGGTAGGCATAGAAACACATGATGACCAACCCATAAGGGTTTCTAACCACCCCTCCTCCTCGAATCATCCCTATGCTAAAGGACCCATCGGATTTAAGTTTGAGCCCTCTACTTGGCGGCGACCAGAAAACCCAATTGCCTCTACTATTTTTGCTACCTGAAGAAGTGGTATCAGTGTGTTCCTAAAGTCTTTGTAGAGTCAATGCATACTTCCATTTTCTAAAGGATATGATCAAGTCCAAGAGAATTAACTTTGTATATATAATAATCTATTGTCCAAAAGTTATGTTCCCTTCCTATTGAGCCTTGTTCCTTGCTTTCCAAATCGACCAACAGCCTGCATGGAAGACCATGGTGTGGTCCATCTGCTCAGGGCCTCTCTCCTCCGCACTGTGGAACCATTAATCTAGAAATAGCATGTCAACCATGTGCTTTTCAAAAATTTATGTGAACTCACCAAAATACTTCCACACAGCCCTAACCCGTTCTCCTTAAAAAAATAGTTGACCCATGATCTTCTCCCTATATTCCGAGAAGCAGTGACACCTTGAAATCAATGGGATGTTGCAAGGCTTTATGTTTTCATCAGTGGGAATGGCCTTGTGACATAGCCGCCATTTAAGAAAACTCTATTTGAGCGGAGTGCCTTTGGACCATAGGATCTCATTCAACATGTTTCTTTGTTCTAGGAGGGCCATGGAGCATCGAAAGTGTCTTTAAGAGAAGGACACCGAAGAAGAGGGGGATAACACACATCTATCCAGTTTGGAGTTGATCTCGATAAGGTTGAAGGTATCGTGCTGATCCTCATCCAAGATCACTACAATGAAGGTCGGGTGTGCACTAGCCTCCTTGAAAGTGATCGGTATGCCCAGATACCCAGGGAAGCCGAGGATGGTCCAGACCCGGTTATAATGCCAGAATAGGATTTCCCCCTCCCCATAACCCATCTTTATTATGGTTATAGTGTAGAAATTAGAGGGAAAATCACTAACCAGAAAGGAGAGGTTTGGCCGACATCCCTAGACTCGGGTCCTATATGGGATTTTTGCATGGTTATCCCCCATAGTGTACGCTATTCCAGAACCTCCCAGGCTATCTTTTCATGCATTAACATGTTAGTATCTTCAACCCGGTGAACATTAATTCTACCTTCCCTAGCTGTCCTCGCCACCCTGTCCCATGAAGCCTAGTGGCTCCTGCCCTTCGAACGTGGATCCCAAATAAAGCTAGAAAAGATCTTATCTATCCTGTTAATGATGTTATTCAGGACTTTGATAGTTGGGAGATAGTGGATTGGGGTGGCAAGAATCATGCCATTAACTAGCATTATCCGGCCCCCAAATGAGAGGTATAAGTTCTCCCATTTGAGTATCCTATAAGTTATACTATTGAAAATGGAATCAAAGTCACATAATTGGAGTATCCTTGGGGAAATTGGGGCACCTAGATACTCCATGGGGAAGTACCCTCTGTGCATATCCAGAATTTTTTGAATATCATGGGTCCGAGAGATGGTGAAACCATTGTATATAAAGAAGTTTCTCTTGGCCTTGTTGATGACCTACCCACTCTAGAAGCATAACTCTTACAGAATCCTATTGAAGCCACTAATGGACCACTGACTGTAAATTGAGGAGATGAATGTATCATCTGTGAACATAAAATGAGAGAAATGGGGATCTCTACTTCTTCTGGGATATTCCATTACCACAACATTATTGGTTCCCCTATGAAGTTTCTGATTGAGTACATACTGTGAGAGAATAAAGAGGCTTGGTGATAGGGGTCACCCGACCTCAGATAGTGGGTTGCCTTGGAAACCCCATAATTTTTTCCCATAAAAGTTACGACCATCCAGGAGGAGCTGAAGCACCTAAAGATGATGTCAATGTTTCATAGGGAGAATCCCATTCTGGTCAGCACCTTATTGATAAAACCCCACTCTACCCAGTCATAAGATTTACTCATGTCTAGCTTGATAGCAAGATTGGAGTTACGGTTCTTGAAGTCTAAGTCTCTAATCATCTCATGTTCCAGTGCAATGCCCCCCCATAAAAACCCCCCACACTCTACTCTTATCATTACTCCTCTCAATCCTTGTTACTTTCTTAAATTCTACTCAAATCTCTCCCCAATATCCTCCCCCACTTTAAAAATCCTTTAGTCTCCTCAAAAGACCAAATCCTCTCCCCTTAAGAGGCCCTCAAGGAAAATTAACTCAAGATGTAAATTACTCTATTCAATTCTTTTACTTTATTTTCAAGTTCCTTTATTTTCTATTCTATCCTTACCTATCCTCATCCAAATATTATGACACCTATAGCACCTTAAATGTACTAGAATGATGTTATGATAAGGTAATAAGTTTTTATTGTCTCTCCTTAACCATTATTTTATACAAGATAATAAAACACCATCTGAGATGTGTTAATTCATCTCATCCAAGGATAAAGGCTTTTCAAATTCTTTTACTATCTTCAGTTATGGTCATGAAAGCATTTTATAATTGGAGCAGACTGTAATATATGTATTATTTCTCATCTATGGTTCTGTAATCGTATTGTACACATGTTTTTGATTTATAAAACAAAATGTGTATGTTGTGATAAAAAAGCTCCAATTAACCCAAAAGTTTATCACTAAAGTTTTACATAATGATTCGTCTTCGCTCCAAGTAACCAAATGAAATTTAAAACCATGTAACCTTATTTATTTTCAATAATAACATATAACTCAAATTATAGACAACCATCCTCATTTTATATGATTATCCATTCATATATATAAGTAAACCGATCATGAAACAAACAGACCAAAACAATGAAATTGAACCTCATAACTAATCAAATAGGTTATGAATGAACTCAAAATGGTTAAACTAAATCAATTAAATTTAAAATATGATTTGGGATTATTAATTAATTAACCTAATTTTTTTATTCATGTCATTAATATCATGTGGAGAATACCATCGGATTTAAGGTAAGGGATTCTAACCGAACTCCCATTACTCCTTCGGGTTATTCTTACTCTATTTTTACCCAAATGAAATCCTTCATTATATTTATGTACATCTTATTACTATTATTTATATTTCGAAACTCCTGTATCAATATCCACTAATCATTATCTTTTTGGGATATACATTCTTTTAAGTGAATCCCTCCTCAATACTTCCTGATAAGTAAACCCGTTTTAAGGGAACTTCCTGAATTCTTACCCAATTTCAAGTACACTATATGATTTGTTTTTAAGTGAACATTATATTCATAAAAAATATTTTTATCATGAAAAAATTCTTGTTTGACTTCTGTTTTTATATAAAATATTATTCCATTTTCTGTTTTAAATGATCTTTGATATTTTCATTAAACAGCACTAAAATTCTTTAATTTTAATGTTTCTTAAAAACCCTTTTACATGTTATCACTTCAATTTGGCATCACTTATTATGATATATGACTATTATTGCTTATGAATTTACATGATTGATATACTTATTTTTTTCATGGGCACTTTTCTGATACGCCCATTCATTATGCTTTAGGACATGATTGTGATGGTCATTTCTTTCCGTGGGTGCACTTATGTTTATATATGATTGATTATGTATGATTATTTATGTTGCAAGAATATTAATGAACATGTAAATATGGGTGCACCATAGTTCCCCAATACATTGGGTAAATTTGAGTCTCATGAGACGTTATGTGAAATGGTCTTGGGGTTAGTCTTGACTCGTGATACCATGTGAAACGGTCTTGGTGTTTAAACTTGAATTGTGATCCTCTTTGCGTAATAATAATTGGATCGTTATAAGGTCATAATTTTATGTTTCTTCCACATTATTATGACTACATGTTTATATGATTGTATGTTTATATGTTATTATTTCACATGTTCCATGCCTATTTATATCATTATGCCATGCCTTCTGACCCATGTACTAAATATTTATTAATATGATTTTTTCCTTACTAGGATTTTAGATCATAGATTTTTTCATGTTATCCCTATGTTATCCTATGAGGTTGTATGATCAAAATTGAAGTTAGGATCACCTTATGAATATTAAATAAATAAATGTTTTATTTATTCCCAAGTTTTTTAGTTTTATGTACCTAGCCTTCAAGGACACTAGAATTCATGATCCTTGCCTTGTAATATGATGATTTATTATGATTAAAATCATGTAATGATATGTGTAAAATTCTAGGGTATCTGTAGTTAGTATCAGGGGATGGTCTAGTTATTTTTAGAGATTAAGAATAGAGCACTTTAGTAATAACCTTAGGGATTAGACCAAGTATAATAAAACAACCCAAAATTTTGGTAAGTATAGAGTAAGTGGTTTATCAAGTAAATACATCCCTATCTAAATAAAAATAAGTAGATGTGGCTTTGGAATAGATTTATTTAGGGGTAAAACCTGAAAAACCCACTTTGTGCTAGACTCGAATGGGAATTGGTGCATAAAAGCAGGCCTTCCTTCACTCTTGGTTTGACACTCTTGGGGGATATGCTTTGGTAAATTCATGAGATTGGTGAAAATAATTATTAAGAGAATAAAAAAAGAGCCCATAAGAATTTAAGTTAATAAATATATCAAGTATAACCTAGATTGAAACCTTGGGAATCACAAGTTAGGTTATACTTTTCCTTTGAGATTTTATCCTTTTATGTTTAAATTTTCCTTTCTTATTCTTATTATCTAAGTATTCAAGCCCCCTAATTGTATGTTATATTTCTTAGTTAATAGATGAAATGTAAGACCATTTTCCAACTATCAATATGATAGGGAATGTGAATATTTCCCTAATGATATGCTAAATATGATGGGAACAGGTGCTCGAAACTTCACGAAAGTACTTGCTCAGCTGGATCAAGTTATGAATAATAACTTTAATCAAGTGGAATTACCTCCAACTCCATGGAAAGAACAAGTTGTCATAGAATCCATCAGGAAGCAAAGGCCTCCCATGTTTAGTGGGTCTTATGATCCCCTCCTCATGGAATAGTGGGTTAACTCCTTGGAAAAGATATTCTTTGTCCTCAACTGCACAGAAGAATAGAAAGTCATATTGGCGGTCTATCATTTTGATGGAGAAGCTGATTAGTGGTTGAAACTGATTGAGAATAGAAATTATTAGAAGAAATTGATTCCAAGGATTGGCAGAAATTCAAGAAAAGGTTTTTAATGAAAATTTTCCCTGAACCCTCCAAGTCATGATGGAAAGAGAGTTCCTAATACTCAAGAATAATAAAGATGACTCCATAAAGGTGCATGAAGAAAACTTCAAAAGGTTTTAAAGATATGCCTTTTGCTTTTTCATTAACACCAAAAGCAATGTGGATCGCTTATTTAGTGGAATAAAGCTGATTCAATGAAGATAATTGGCAATTCGAAACCTTGACAGTTATGATGAGATTTTATGTTGTTCCCTTGAGGTTTAAATAGAGATTAGATAATCCCAGTGGTATTTTCAGATCGGTGAAAAGAAGCCTAAGATAAATAATAATGTGGGTGGTTCGGAAAATAAATCCAACGATGAAAATAATATTGAACATCCCACATGTCAAAATTGTGGGAAGAAGCATCCTAAAAATTGTCTAAAGGGAACCATAAATTGATTCAAATGTGGAAATATGGGATATCTAGAAAATAATTGCCAAATGGATATGAATAATCCCACTAATGTGGAAGAAGAGAGGATGTTTTAGATAAACTCTCATCTAGTGGTGTAGTGTTAAAACTTCAAGGAGCATGGGCATTATGCAAACAATTTCCCTAATCCAAGGGTTGACGAAGGAAATTAACAACAACCTCCAAGGAAACAAGTAAGGGGTTATACTATCAATATAGCTGAGGTGGATCTGACCAATAATGTGGTGATATGTATGTTAGTTATTCATTCATGAATAGCGAGCATAATATTTGATTGTGGTTCTACGCATTCTTTCATATCTTTCAGGTTTAGTAGAACTATTAAAACACCGCCTAAAAATTTGGAGGGTAACTTATATATGGGAACAGAAAATGGGTAAATCATTACATCCATGGTTTATAACTCCTCCCTGGTTAACTTTTGTGGATTGAACCTCTTAGAAAATATCATCATACTTACTTTAGTGGAGTTAACGCTATTTTGGGCATGGATTGGTTGTCTTTATACAAATCCAATATCAAATTTCAGGAAAGTTAGATCACTCTTCACATCTGGAAGTATCCTATAATAATTTAAAATTGTGATGAGGAAGATGAATCTCCTTTAGAATCATATTCTCAAGTGTGGATATTAATTTATTATGAGTGATCATGTCTGTCTCAAATGATTGAGACAAAGGAGAATATCATGCTCGAAGTTATTCCCATCATGAGGGATTTTAATGATGTATTCCCTAAAAAGTTAACTCATCTTCCTCCTGATCCAGAGTTTGAGTTCTCAATTGAACTTATTCTTGGATCCCTCCCTATATCAAAGACTCTTTATAGAATGGCCACTATAGAGCTGGAAGAGCTGAAGAAGTAGTTACATGAGAATCTAGAGAAGGGTATTATTTTCCCAAGTGCTTCACCATGGGGTGTGTCTTTCCTCTTTGTCAAGAAGAAGGATAGATCAATGTTCCTACATTGATTATCATGATATCAATAAAATAATTTTAAAGAAAAATTATCCCTAGTCATGGATTGATGACTTGTTTGATCAACTTCGTTGGGATATTTATTTCACTAAGGTGGACATTTAGTTTGGATATCAACAATTAATGTTGAGGAAATAAGATATTCCCAAGACTTCCTTTCGATTGAGGTATGGACACTATGAATTAATATTTTTATCCCTTCAGACTCACAAATTTTCTAGTTATTTTCAATGATTTAATAAATAGAGTCTTTAGATATTACCTTGAAAAATTTTTGGTAGTATTTATCAATGATATTCAGATATACTCCAAGAGAAAGGAGGAACATGAGGAGTATTTTAATATTGTGATAATGACTTTGAGAAGGGATAAATTATATGAAAAGTATAGTAAATGTGAGTTTGGATGGAGGAAGTATCATTCTTAGGTCATGTTATCACCATTAAAGCGATATTTATGGACCCTTCCAAGACAAATACAATTGAAGAGTGGCCTAGGACAACATTTGTAACAGATATCCATAGCTTTCTTGGTCTAACCAGGTATTATCTAGGATTTATAAATAACTTATCATGATTTTCAAACTCAATGACCAAGCTGACACAGAAGGGAGTGAAGTTCATATGGACTCAAGAATGTGAAGACTGATTTAAGGAGTTGAAAAATTTTCTTATCACTGTGCTAATACTCATACTCCAAATGAGTGGAGAACACTTTGTGGTGTACAATGATGCTTCAAAAATAGGCTTAGTATGTTTAATGCTGAAAATTGATAAATTGATTGCCTACACCTTAAGACAATTTAAAATCCATGAGCAAAACTATCCCATTCATGACTTGGAGTTGGAAGCTATGAACTTTGCGTTAAAAATATGGTAGCATTATCTCTATGGGGAGAAGTGTGAGATATATACTGATCACGGGAGCCTAAAATATATATTCACACAAAAGAGTTTAATATGTACCGTGGAAGATGATTAGACCTCATCAAGTATTAAGAATTCTCAATCTACTACCATCAGGAAGTCAAATAAGGTGGTGGATGTTGTAAGTAAAAAAGATCTTGCATCTTTATAAATGATGAGAATTGAAAATGATCCAATCTTCATAAATTTTTAATGGATGAACATGTGAATCATTAAGGTAGGAACATCATCAATCCTTTATCAAATGATTTCTCAACCATTCATCCTGGAGAAAAAAAGGATGCTCAAAAAAAATATGTGGATATTCAAAAAAGGGTGGAATCCATTAGAATTGGTAAATCCTCTGAGTTAAAGATTGATGAGGTAGGAGTTGTCAGATTTGGGTCAAAATTATTTGTATTATCTGATCCATAGATAAAGAAGGAGATTTTGAATAACGCACATAGCTCAGTCTTCTCTATTCACCCAGGGAGCGCAAAGATGTATCAAGATCTCTGAGAGAACATTTGGTTGAACAATATGAAGAATAAGATTGTTGAGTATACATCAATGTGCCTAGTATGTCAGCAAGTGAAGGCTAAAAGGGGTAATTATAAGGGGATGATGTAACCACTACCCATACCAACATGGAAGTGGGAGAACATTACCATAGACTTTTTCACTATACATCCAAGGAAATCTAGAGGAAGCAATGTGATATGGATCATTATGGATCATCTTACAATGATATCACTTTATCGCAATTCGATAGGACTTATCATTAGATCAAATTTAATGGATATATATCAAAAATTTCCTAAGGCTTTATGGATTTCCATTATCTATTATATCTAATATAGATTCGAGATTCACCTTGATGTTCTGAAAAAGTATCCAACATTCTCTAAGCACTGAACTAAACTTCAGTATGGCCTATCATCCTCAAACTGATGACCAAACTAAGAGAACTATTCAGACACTAGAATATATGTTGAGAGTGTTTTCTATGTACTTCAAAAGAGTATGGGACCAACATCTTCCACAATTCAAATTCTCCTACAACAAAAGTTTCTACTCGAGCATCTGAATGGTGCCATACAAATCCATTTATGGGAAAAGATGTAGAACACCATCGTTTTGGGATGAAGTCGGTGAGTGTAACATTCTAGGACCATAAATGGTTAAATAAACGGTGGATAAGGTTAAAACCATTCAGAAACACATCAAAGCAGCCCAAATTTGACAAAAGATTTATGAAGAAAATCGTCGATGAGACCTTGAGTTAAAATTTGGAGACATGTTATTTCTCTGTATATCTCCATGTAAAAAAATTTATGGGGTTTTTGAATAAAGGAAAGATAATTCCAAGGTACATTAGCCCCTTCTAGATTTTTGATTGTGTTGGAGTTGTGGCCTATCAACTAGCAATTCCACCTACTATGTCTAAGGTACATGTTGTCTTCCATGCATCCCTCTTAAGAAAGTACATACCAGGTTCTTCACATGTACTGTCTTTAGAGGTGGTATAGTTGTAGAATTCTCTTTCTTATGAGGATAATCTAGTGAAGATATTTGATCATAGAGATAATGTTCTATGTAATAAGACTACTCACCTGGTCAAGGTACTATAGAGGAACCATAAGTACGAAGAGGCAACATGGGAATTAAAGTAAGTAATGAAGGGAAAGTACCTGCACCTATTTATGGATTAGAATGTAAAACAAAATTTCAAGGGAGAAATTTCATAAGGGGGGAGAATGTAATGAACCAGTGTTTTATCAATGGAATTCCCTTCTTATAATTATGCCTTATATTATAATCACATTCGGAAAAACAATGGAATGTCATGATAATAAATACTATGAGACCATTAAACATAATTTTTCCACTTCTATGTCTTGAATTTAAAAATTCCGACATACATGTTTGCGTTCAAGGTAATTTTTGGGGTTTGATGGGACAAACATAGTTTTTTTGGTGAATAGTAACCTACCCTTATGAATAGTAAACCAACCAAAATAATAGTAACCTCACCCTTGAAAGTATAAATAAAACTTAGGCATCTTACAAGCTATAATATAACCATAGTAAAAGTGTTGGTATTTTGGTAAGACAAAAATAATTAATTAAAAATAATTAATCAATTTAAAAGAAAATGTATTTTCCTAAAATGTGTTCATAAATTAACAATTTTATGTCCTTTTGGTTTTAAGATAATTTTATAAGACCTTAAGTAATTTTTTTGAAAACATTATATAATTAGTTATAGTTTTAAAACATATATTTTTAAAGTAAATTTTGAATCTAATTAAAATTTAAATTAATAATATTTAGAAAATTATTTTTGAAAAATGGATTTCATTTTTGGATTCTACACGTTGAAAATGGTTATGGTGAATTTTCGGTATGTTTCTAAAATACTTGAATTTTTTATGAACAGTAAAATATGGAAATTTACCATATATATACACTATAAGTTAAATTCATCATTCCTTGCCTCATCACTGAGTTAAGAACCCTTGGTTAGAAATAAAATGAATATATTACTATTTTTGTTCATGGAATCATAACTATTCCTTATCGTATGGAAAATTAATACACTAATGATTAAAATATTAAGAAAACCCTCCCCTCCACAATAAAATCCACCCACACTCCCCTCTTATATTCACTCCTCTCAAGCCTTTTTTCTGGCATAAATTACAATAAAATATATCCCAAATCTCGTACCCCACATCTAGTGTCTCTTGATCTACTCAAAAGACCAAATCATCTCCCCTTAAGAGGCTCTCAAGGAAGATTAACTCAAGAGGTAAATTTCTCTTTTCAATTCATTTACTTTCTTTTCAAGTTTCATTATTTTCATTGATATACTTACCTCTCTATATCCAAATATTATGAAAAATCCAATACCTTTCATGTAATATAATATTTTTATGATATTGTAATAAGTTATTATCATCACTCTTTTACCCTTTGTTTATACTAGAAATGAAAACACCATTTGAGATGTGTTAATTCATCACATTCAAGGACAATAGGTTTTCAATTTCTTTTACCATCTTCAATTATGGTCATGAAACCATTTTCACGGTTGAACCGTATTTTAATATATGTATTATGTATCATCTATGGTTCTAGGATCTTTTTGTACACATGGTTTTGATTTATAAAACAAAATGTGTTTGTTGTGATCAAAAACTACCAATTAACCCAAAAGGTTATCACTAAAGTTTTACATAATGATTAATATTCACTCCAAGAAACAAAATGAAACATATAACCATGTAACCTTATTTATGTTAAATAACAAAATATAACTTCAATTCTGTACAACCATCCTCATTTTACATGATTATTCATCCATGTATATAAGTGAACCGACAATGAAACAAACCCACCTGAACAATGAAACTGAACCTCATAACCAATAAAAAAAGGTTACGAATGAAATAAAAAGGTTAAACTAAAAAAATTCCATGTAAAATAGGTTCTGGTATTATTAGTTAATGAACCTAATTTTATTATTCAGGTCATTAATATCAAGTAGAGAACACCATCGTATATAAGGTAAGGGATTCTACCCAAACATCCATTACTCCTTTGGGTTATTCTTACTCTCTTTTTACCCAAACAAAATCCTATATTATATTTTTGTACATATTATAATTGTTGTTTTTATTTATAAAATAATTTATCAAGATCCATTAATCATTTTATTTTGGGGATATACATGCTTTTAAGTGATTCTCTCCTTAATACTTCTCGATAAGCAAACTCATTTTAAGGGAACTTCCGGAATTCTTACCCAATTTCAAGGAAACTATAAGATATGTTTATAAAAAACATTGTATTTATAAAACCATTATTTTTATCATGAAAACCTTCTTGGATCACTTCTGTTTTTATATAAAATATTTTTCCCTTTTCTGTTTTAAATGATCTTTGATATTTTCATTAAACCGCACTAAAATGTTTTAATTTTAAAGTTTATTAAAAAATCTTTTAAATGTTACCATTTAAATTTGGAATAACTTATTATTTTATATGCCTATTATACCTTATGAATTTCTATGCTTGATCAATTTCCTTTTTTTCATGGACACCTGTATGATACACCCATTCATTATGTTTCATGACATAATTATGATACCCATTTCTTTCTATGGTTACCATTAGGTTTATGTATGATTGATTATGTATGATTATTTATGTGGAAAGAATATTCATGAACATGTTAAGATTGGTGTTCCCAGATAGTTCTCCAATTCATTGGGTAAATTTGAGTATCATGAGATGTTATGGGAAACGATCCTGGTGGTTAGGCTTGACTCATTCTACTATGTGAAACAGTCTTGGTGGTTAACCTTGACTTCTGATCCTCTATATGCAACAAGCCTTGAATCATGATAAATTAATGTTTTATGTTTTTGCTACATTATTATGACTCCATTTTTATATGACCCCTTGTTTATATGTTATGATTTCACATGTTAAATGCCTTTTTATATCATTATGTCATGCCTTATAACCCATGTGCTAAAGCTTTATTACTATGCATTTTCCCTTACTGGACATTTTGATCATCCCTTTGTTTATGTTATACCCAGGTTATAATATAAGGATGTATGAGAAAAATGGAAGTTGGGAGATCCTTATGAAGATTAAAAAAATAAATTTTTTATTTAGTCCCATGTTTTTCAATTTTATATACCTAGTCTTCCAAGACACTAGACTTCACCATCCTTGGCTTGTAATATGGTGTTTTATTATGCTTAATATCATGTAACAATATGTGTAAAAGGATAGTGTTGATATAATTGGTATTAAAGAATTTTCTAGTTATTTTTGGAGATTAGGAATAGAGCACTTTAGTAAGAACCATACAAATGAGACTAAGTATAGGAAAATACCCCTAAATTTTGGTAAGTATAGAGTAAGTGGTTTATCAAGAAAATACATCCTTTTCTAGATAAAAACAGGTAGAGGTGGCTTTGGAACAAATGTATCTTGGGGTAAAACCAAAAAACAATTCTTTGATCTTGACTTGAATGTGAACTAGTGCACAACAATAGGCTTTGCTGAACTCTTGGTTTGATACTCCCAGGGGATATGATTTTCTAAATTTGTGATCTTAGTGCAAACCATTATTAAGGGAATAAAAAAAGTTCCCATAAGAATATAAGATAAGAAATAGATCAAGGATAACCTAGATTGAGACCTAGGTAATCACAAGTTAGGGTATAGTTTTCCTTTAAGAGTTTATAATTTTATGTTCAAACTTTCCCTTTTATGCTTATTAGATAAGTATTAAAGACCCTTAATTGTATATTATTTTTCATAGTTAATGGTGGGAAATAGAATAACACATTCCAATAATAAATGTGATAGTAAATGTGAATAATTCTATAATGATATTCCAAATATTATGGTAATGGGTTCTCAAAAATTCATGATAGTACTTTCTCAGCTGGCTCAAGTTATGAATAATAACTTGAATAAAGTGGAACATCCTATGCCTCCAAGGAAGGAGAAAGTTGTTATATAATCCTTCATGTAACAAATTCCTCCCATGTTTAGTAGATCTTGTGATCTCATCCTCGTGGAACAATGGATTAACTCTATTGAAAAGATATTCAATGTCCTCCAGTGCTTAGAAGAATAGAAAGTCGTACTGGTGGTCTATCATTTTGATGGGGAAGCTAATTAGTGGTGGAAACAGATCAAGAATAGTAAGTACCAATAATAAATTGATTCCAGGTATTGGGAGGAATTCAAAAAAAATCAATAAATATTTTCCCCAAACCCTCCACGTCAAGATGGAAAGAGTGTTCCTCTGACTCAAGTAGAAGGAAGATGATTCCATCAGGGAATATAAAGGAAACTTAAGAAGGATTGAAAGATATTCCTATGAATTTGTTATGAACACTGAAAGTAAGGTGGATTGATAATTTAATAGACTAAAGTCGAGTATATGAAAAGAATTCGTGATTAGAGACTTTGACAGTTATGAGGAGATTGTCCGGCATGCCCTCAAGGATGAAATGAAGATTGGAGACTCTTATTGGTCTCATGGGGAAAATTTTGAAAAAGTGTAATATTGAGTCTAATATGGATGGTTCATAAAATATATCCCATGATGTAAAGAAGATCGAACATCCCACGTGTCAAAATTGTGGGAAGAAGCATCCTAGGAACTATCTAAAGGGAACTAAGAATTTATTAAAGTGTAGAAATATAGGTCATCTAGAAATTAACAACCAAAGGGACATGAATAATCCCACTAATGTGGAAGAAGAAAGGAAGGTTCAGATAAACGCTCATCTAGTGGTGCAGGGTTACAACTTCAAGGATCATGGTAATTATGTGAAAAAATTATCTAATACAGGGGTTGTCGAAGGAAATAAACAACAGCCTCCAAGGTAATAAGGAAGGTCTTATGATATCACTATTGTTAAGGTGGAGCCTAAAAATTATCTGGTGATAGGTACGCTAGTTATTCATTCAATAATAGAAAACATACTATTTTATTCTGGTTCTATGCATTCTTTCATATCTTTCAAGTATGGATGCACTATTCAAATGCCACCTAAATATTTGGATGTTAAGTTATATATGAGAATAGATAATGGGGAAATTATTGTATCAACAGCTTATAAATACTCCTCAGTTAATTTTTGTGGATTGAACCTCCCATAAAATCTCTTCATACTTCCTTTAGTTGAGTTTGATGTTATCTTGGGCATGGATTGGTTGTCTTTATACAAATCCATCATCAACTTTTAGGAAAAGAAGATCACCCTTCACATACTGAAGCATCCTCCAATTACTTACAAGTGTAAGGATGAATATGAATTTTTTTATAATCATTTTCTTGAGTGTGGATATTAATTCCTTATGAAAAATCATGTCTTTCTCAAATGATTAAGACAAAGGATAAAATCACGCTCAAAGATATGCCCATTGTGAGGAATTACATTGATGTATTCCCTGAAGCGTTTCATGGTCTTCATCTTGATCGAGAGGTTGATTTCTCAATTGAACTTATTCATAGATCACTACCTATATCGCATATGCCTTATAGAATGGCTACCGTAGAGATAGAAGATCTGGAGAAGTAGTTACAGGATAATCTAGAGAAGGGTTTTATATGCCCGAGTACTTCACCATGGGGTGCGCTAGTCCTCTTCGTCAAGAAGAATGGTTCTTCAATGAACTTTTTCATTGATTATTGTGAGCTCAATAAAATCATTATAAATAACAAGTATTCCCTTCTACAGATATATTACTTGTTGGATCAGTTTTGTGGGGTCAGTTACTTCTCTAAGGTGGACCTTCAGTCGGGATATCACCAATTAAAGTTGAGGAAGGAATATATTCTCAAGACTAACATTTGAACGAGGTATTCACACTATGAATTCATAGTAATTCCCTTATGAATAACTAATTCTCCATCAATTTTTATGGATTTAATGAATAGAGTCTTTAGAGCTTACCTTATTTAATTTTTGGTAGTCTTTATCGATGATATTCTAATATACTTCAAGAGTAAGGAGGAACATGAGGAGAAGTTGGATATTGTGATAAAGAATTTGGTAAGTGAGAAACTATATGAAAATTATAGTAAATATATATTCTAGATGGGGGAAGTATCATTCTTGGGTCATGTTATCACTAGAAAAGGGATATCTGTGGACCCTTCTAAGATAAAGGAAATTAAAGAGTAGCCCAGGACAACATCTATAATCTATATCTATAGCTATTTGGGTCTATCTGGGTATTATAGATGATTTGTGAAGAACATATCATTACTGTGAAACCTAATTACCAAGATAACATATAAGTGAGTGAAGTTAGTATGGACTCAAGAATGTGAAGACTGCTTTAAGGGGTAGAAAAAGAGACTTATCACTACACCAATACTCACACTAACAATGAGTGGATAAATATTTGTGGTGTACAGTGATGCTTCAAAGAAATTATTAGGTTATGTACTAATGAAAAATGATAAAGTGATAGCCTACACCTCAAGAAAGTTGAAAATCCTTGAGCAAAACTGTCTCACTCATGATCTGTAGTAGGTAGTTGTGATCTTTGCATTAAAAATCTAACAGCATTATCTCTATGGAGAGAAGTGTGAGATATGTACAGATCACTATAGTCTCAAATAAATATTCACACAAAAAGAGATTAATATTCACTAGTGAATATGGTTAGATATCATCAAGGATGGGGACTCCTCAATACACTGTCATCCCAGTATGCAAAATAAGGTGGTGGATGCTCTAAGAAGAAAGGATCATGCTTCTTTATCAATGAAGAGAATTGAAAAGGATTAAATATTCTTATATTTTCAAAGTATGTACATGGTAATAATTAAGGGAAGAAAATCATCAATCCTTTCTCAAATGATCTCTCAACCATACCTCATGGAAAAACATAAAGGATTCTCAAAGAAAAGATGAGGAAATTTATAAAATGGTGGAATTCATTGGAAATGGGAAATCCTTTTAGTTCTATATTGATGAGGAATGATTTGTAAGATTTGGGTCATGATTATCTGTACCATCTGATCTAGAGATAAAGAAAGATCTGTTGAATGACACAATAGATCAAAATTCTCTATTCGCATAGGAATCACAAAGATGTATCGAGATCTTTGAGACAAATTTTGGTGGGAAAATATGAATAATGTGATTGCTGAGTATATATCAAAATGCCTGGTATGTCAACAAATAAAGGATGAAAGGAAAAAGTCTAAGGGAATGATGAAACCACTACCCATACCAACATGGAAGTGAGAGAACATCACCATCGACTTTGTCACTAGAATTTCAATTAAATGCAGGGGAAACTATGTTATTTGATTAATTGTGGATCATCTTATAAATACAATTCACTTTATCACAATTTGATAGGATTTCTCATTGGATCAAATTTCACAGATATATATCAAAGTGGTGGTAAGGATTCATGGATTACCACTGTCTATTGTATTCTATAGATATCCTAGATTCACCATGATGTTCTGGAAAAGTATCCAACATGATCTAAGAATGGAACTAAACTTCAAAATGACCTACCATCCTCAAACTAATTGCCAATCTGAGAGAACTATTCAGACACTAGAATCTATTTTCAGAGTGTGTTCTATGGAATTCAAAGTAGGATGCGACCAATATCTTCCATTGGTCAAATTCTCCTAAAAAAATATTTTCCACTCGAACATATGAATGGAACCATATGAAGACCTTTATGGGAAAAGGTACAGAACACCGACATGTAGGGATGAAGTCGGTGAGCATAAGCTACTAGAACCTAAAATTGTTGAAGCAATGGTGGAGAAGGTGAAAACCATTTAGAAGCACATCAAGGAATCCAAAAGTCGAAAAAAATAGTTATGTATACAATCATTGATGATACCTTGAGTCCAATGTTGGATACATGGTATTTCTCTACAGATCTTCATCGAAGAAAGTTATGAGGTTTGGGAAGAAATGAAAGTTAAGTCCTGGGTATATCAGCCCTATGAGATTCTTGATCATGTTGGAGCTTTGGCCTATCGACTAGCACTTCTACCAACCATGTCTAAGTACATGATGTCTCCCATGTATCCCTCTTAAGAAATTAAATACCAGATCCTTCACATGCATTGTCTTCAGAGGTGGTACAGTTAGAGAATAGTCTTTCTTACGAGGATCAGTCAGTGAATATCTTTGATCATATAGATAAAGTTCCATGAAACAAAACTACTCACCTGGTAAAGGTACTATGGAAGAACAATAAGTACGAAGAGGAAACATGGGAAGTGGAGAAATCAATGAAAGAAATTACCCACACCTAGTTATGGATTAGAATGTAAAACAAAATTTCAAGGGAGAAATTTCATAAGGGTGGAAGAATGTAAAAACCCAATGTTTTATTAGTGGAATTACCTTCTTATAATTATGATTTATAGTATAATCACATTAGGAAACAAAATGGAATATTATGATAATAAATAATATGTGTCCATTAAACATAATTTTTCCACTTCTGTGTCTTCAAGTTCAAAAATCTGACATATATGGTTGCATTTAGGGTGATTTTTGGGGTTTGATGAAACAAACTTAATTTTTTTGGAGAATAGTAACATGCCCTTATGAATAGTAACATACCCATATGAATAGTAATATGACCCTTATGAATAGTGAATCATCCAAAATAATATTAAATGCTCCCTTGAATGTATAAATAAAATTTAGGCATCTTATAAGAGATAATATGACCATAATAAAAGTGTCGGTATTTTTTGTAAGTCATAAATAAATAATTACAATTAATTAATTAATTTAAAATAAAATGTATTTTCCTAAAAGGTGTTCATAAATTAAAAATTCTATGTCTTCTAGTTTTAAGATAATTTTATATGGCCTTATGTAATTTTTTTGAAAACATTATAAAATCAGTTACAGTTTTAAAATTTGTATTTTCAAGTAAATTGTGATTTTCATTATAAATTAAATTAATAATAATTAGAAAATTATTTTTGAAAAATTTATTTTATTTTAGGATTCTTCATGTCATAAAAGGGTTAGGGTGAAATTTTGGAATTTTTCTAAAATACTTGAATTTTAAGAATAGTCAAATATGGTAATTTACCATATATTTACATTATGAGTTAAGTGCACTATTCCTAGCATCATCGCTGAGGTAACCACCCTTGTTTCAAACTCACATTCACATATTACTATTTTTTCCTAGAATAATCACTATTTCCCATCTTATGGAAAAATAATAAATTATGATTAAAATATTAAGAAAACCCTCTTCCCCTCCACTATAAAAACCACCCACACTCCCCTCTTATCTTAACTCATCTAAAGCCTTGTTCCTTACCTAAATGTTGATCAAATATCTCCCCAATATCCTACCCCACATCCAACAGAACTTGGTATCCTCGAAATACCAAATACTCACCCCTTAATAGGCTCTAAATAAAGATTAACTCAAGAGGTAAATTCCTCTTTGCAATTATTTATATTTCTTTTCAAGTTCCTTTGTTTTATTTCATATACTTACCTATACTCATAAAAATATGATGAAAACTATATTACCTTATATTTACTTTAATTTATTTATGATAATGTAATAAGTTATTATCGTCTCTCCTTTACCCTTTTTTTACTAGAAATAAAAATACCATCCGAGATGTGTTAATTCGTCACATTCAAGGACGACTGGTTTTCAATTTCTTTTACCATAATAAATTCTAGTCATGAAACCATTTTCATGGTTTAAAAAGATTATAAAATATTTATTATGTATCATATATTTTTCTGTAATCTTATTGTACACATGGTTTTGATTTATAAAACAAAATGTGTTCGTCGTGATCAAAAATTGCCAATTAACCCAAAAGGTTATCACGAAAGTTTTACATAATGATTCATCTTCACTCAAAGTAACCAAATGAAATTTACAACCATGTAAACTTCTAGATGTTCAATAATAAAATATAACTCCAATTCTAGACAACCATCCTCATTTTACATGTTTATCTATTCATGTATATAAGTAAACTGATCATGAAACAAACGGACCCAAACAATCAAATTGAACCTCAAAACCAATCAAAATGGTTATGAATGAACTCAAAAAGGTTATAATAAACAAATTAAATGTGAAATAGGTTTTTTAATTGTTAATTAATGAACCTAATTTGATTATTAAAGTCATTAATATCAAGTGTATAACACCAGTAGAATTAAGGTAAGGGATTCTACCCAAACCTCCATTATTCCTTCGGGTTATTCTAACTCTCTTTTTACCCAAATGAAATCCTATATTCTATTTATGTACATTTTCGAATTTTTTTATATTTAAAAAATAATTTATCATGATCCATCAACCATTATATTTCGGGGATATACATGCTTTTAAGTGATTCCCTCCTCAATACTTCCTGATAGGCAAGCTCGTTTTAAGGGACCTTCCTAAATTCTTACCCAATTTCCTATACACTATACAATCTATTTTTACTGAAACATTATATTTATAAAAATACTATTTTTATCACAAAAACCTTCTTGGTTAACTTCTTGTTTTATATAAAGGATTATGCCTTTTTTTTAAATGATCTTTGATATTTTCATTAAACCACACTAAGATGTTTTAGTTTTAAATTTTCTTAAAAATCCTTTTACATGTTATCACTTCAGTTTTGCATAACTTTTTATGATATATGACTATTATACCTTATGAATTTAAATAGTTTATCTAATTATTATTTTTTAAATAAATGTTTATGATACACCCATTCATTATACTTTATGACATGACTATGATACCCATTTCTTTATGTGGGTACCCTTATGTTTATGTATGATTGATTATATATGATTATTTATGTGGAAAGTATATTCATGAACATTTTATTATGAGTGAACCCAAATATTTATCCAATTCATTGGGTAAAGTTGAGTCTCATGAGATGTCATGCGCAACGGTCTTGGCGGTTTTCCATGACTCATGCTACCATGTGCAACGATCATAGTGGTTAATCTTTACATATGTTTATCTATGTGCAATGAGCCTTGAATCGTGAAAAAGTCGTGTTTTATGTTTTTACCACCTTATTATGACTAAATTTTTATATTACCCCATGTTTATATGTCTCCATGTTTATATGTTATTATTTTTCATGTTCCCTTCCTTTTTATATCATTATTCCATGCCTTTTAACCCATGTGCTAAAGCTTTATTACAATGGTTTTTCTCTTACTGGGATTTTAGCTCATTTCTTTGTTCATGTTATCCTCATGTTATCCTATGAAGGCGTATGAGAACAATGGAATTTAGGATCTCCTTATGAATATTAAATAAATAAATGTTGTATTTAGTCCCATGTTTTTCAGTTTTATGTACCTAGTCTTTCAAGACGCTAGACTTCACGATTATTAACTTATAATATGATGTTTTATTATGCTTAGAATCATGTAACAATATGTGTAAAAGGATAGGGTCTCTATACTTTCTTAGTGTCAAAGGGTTATATAAAAAAACACGGTATTGACTATAAAGAAACTTTTTCTTCAATTGTGATGATAAAGTTTATTTAGATATTTTTTTCCATATAAGCACATTATGATTATGTGATATTTAAAATGGATATTAAAACCACTTTATTTTATGAGAATTTAGTTGAGGAAATTTATATGATATATCCAAAAGTTTTTGAAGTACAAAATTAGTCTATTAAGGTTTTCAATCCACAATATTTGAAGAAATACTCTTGAATTTAGAACATCGGGTTTGATGAAGAAATCAATAAGTTTTATTTTATCAATAATGTGAATGATTCTTGTGTATAGAAGTTGATTAGTAGGAGTGCTTAGGAATTTCTAATATTATATGTATATAACATAATAATTATCATAACTTTTATCATAAATTAAAATTTTTTAAAGATATGGTTGGAAAAAAAATTCTTCATGAAATACATGAGTGAATCAAACTACATATTGGGTATGAATATATATAGAGATAGATTGAAAAATCATGTTGAACTGAGTCAAATACATATATATATATACAGTTAAATTACTAAATAAGTGTAGCATGAAGAACTCCAATAAAGGGTATTTTACTATGTTTCATGGAATGAATATTAGGAACATTCAAAATCATTCTAAAGAGTTAGAAAATATAGATAATATTCCTTATGCATCTGCCATAGGATCTATCATTGTAATGGGTTTCACTAATGCTAGTTTACAGTCTAAAAAATATTATATTTGATCTAAACAAGGTTTCTTTTTTTCAAAATGTTGGATCAATCTATTAGAAAAGTTACAAATAATTCAATACAGTGGACTCAAAAAAAGAGGCAAAGAATATCACTACATAAGATTCTGTGAAGGAATCAGTTTGGATCAAGATATTAATCACTAAAATTTATGTGGTTCTTAAAATTAAGGTATTAATTTAGATTTATGGTGATAATAATAGATATATTTATCAATTCAAGTAACCATAGTCTCACAAAAATACCAAACACATCCTTTGATAATACCATCTCATTTGATAGATTATTGAGAGGGGCTTTGCAAATATATATCGGGTGGATAAAGATGAAAATATAGAAAATCCATTGAAAAAATATTATCATATTAAAAAAAATAAGGGTTATGTTGAATCTATTAGTATTATATGCATTATATATTAGATGCTTTTGTTATAAAATGTATCATGGTTTAATAATAAAGGCGATATTCATTTATCATTCATTCATGGGTGCTACATTTATATTACATGAACAATAGAATGATAATATACACTCAAATTATGACTTTTACTTGTCTCTAATCAATTATAATCATGGATTATTATGGATTTGGAATAAATATTAAGATTTAAATGATTATAATTTTTTATGAGAGACAGAGAGTTGTATATTATATATAATAATGGACTCATGAGATAATAAGTCGAGGCTTATTATCTGGATTGATACTCCAAAGTATATCACATGGATTTCCATATGTTCATTGATATACTTAGGGGGTATTATTAATATGAATACACATTACAAGAGAATATGGAGATTCAAATAATTATAACCCTTATGCGTTGATACCTTTGTTTTGAAAGATTTAAAGCTTAACTAATTAGGGTGTGGTTAGATATATTGTTGATCATGTCATTGGTAAGAAATCAACCAAGATTGGCTTTGGACACTCATATAACTATAAATAACATATGGTCCCTTGATTGATTTAAACTAAGAAAATTCATGAACAAGATTAGTAGAGTGACATTTAATGTGCTTGACTATTTTGATGAATGATATATAATGAATTTATTCAATCTAGTCAGTTTATTTTAGGTAATCATGAATGTATGAGATAACCTATACTAAATTAACATACTCCATGTCAACTGAACACTTGATATCTTGGAAAAATATATTATATGAGTATACGTATGATTTATATGATATATATTTTGGATTACATGTTTATATGGATATATGAGTGTGTTTGATCAATATTACACCAGACCTTTTTATAGCTTGAGTGGAACTAATGTTTTTCTAAAGACTTCTCTATTCTCACATATATAAAATTGGGATTTCATATATGTTTTTAATGATAAAATTGCTTATGGGTCACAAGTTAGGCTTTATAAAAATGATTAAATTTTAGATAAATAATTTTTTTCAAAATAAGAGAGTTTTATAAAACATATCTAAAATAGATTAGATATATTCACAAAGAGTTGTGAAGTTTCTTCATTAATTCCTTATTGGATTTTAGTTAAATTGGGAGATTTTTGGACATACCCTAAATTTGGGATATTTTATTATATGATATCCCTGAAGTTGTAGCATGTGACATGCAGGTGATGCATATCATAGATAATGAATATAAGTGCATGGTTATGACCATATCTACTACATGGATTACTTTAATTATGTATCATTGGGTTGATTCATTTATGTCTATGCAAATGAACTATAATAATTTAAAATGTCCAAAAAAACTATACAAACTCAATGGGATTACATTATGGAAAATACACATTTACTACCAAACATTCGTAGCTAGCCCTTAGCCCACTTCATTAAATTAAGGGAATATATATAAATGGTGGAGTCCCACCTATTTCAGTTTAGAGTTTTATGTGTTACTACCTAGCCATAACTAAAACTCTTCTCTATACGAGATCTCCTTTTTTCTTTGATGAATAATGTTCTAGAACACTATAATAGTTTATGAGATTCTATCATAGAATATGAGGATTCTAATTTCCAGTGTCATCCTTGTAGAGTTGGTAACCCTTTTATTATCACTTGGTGATATCTATCAAACATACCCCCATCAACTTTGGTAGATATGGATTATTCTGTAATTGCGGTGCACCTATATATATTATCATGTTCTTAAACTCATGTTTATTTGATGATGAAATATCGTGTAACAAAATAATTTCCTACTACTAAATTAATCATGGTATGATCCTATAAAACCCATCAGACATATATGGTTCAATTAATCAACTATGTAGATCATTTAGATATTTGGTGATATAGAGTGATGCATCAAATAGATGGTCTCATGTGTGTTTATTATAAACATTAACATATAATTTTTGAAATTTATTTCCCAAATACTATGATAAAGGAAACATTTCCTATATTATTTAATAAAACATATTCAGATTTATAATGTTAATTAATATTCATCACAAGCTTTTAATAGTTACTTCATGTTGATTAGAATAAGAACTGAATATCATCTAGACTATGTTCATACTAAAAATTGTCTGGATAAATCATTTATAAATATCTTATGACTAATTATTGGACAACTTCTTATAAAAACAAAATTTTCCAATTTGGTATGGGTATATGAACTTTTATATGCCACAAAATTGATTCAAATATCACCATAAATTTATCAAAAATATTGTCCTTTATAATTAGATTGTGATCATTAACTAAATATTTCACATTTTAAAATATTTAATTACGATGTATATGTTCCATTATCCCCCCACCCCCACACAATAAACAAAATTGGGTCACTAAAGGAATATTGAGGGGTTTACACTAGATTTTAATCTCCTTATATTATGGAGTATATTTGTAAAATTATGGGGAGTCATTCACAATAAAAAAATTATTATTATTTTGATAAAAAAAATTGTTTCCTATATTAAAGTGGGGAAATCAAGAGATATCAAAAAAATCATTGAAAATGAATTTATTTTTATATCTTTATAATCATAAAAATATGAGTGAAAAGGAAGTTCAAACATAATTAATTTTAAAATTTTAAAAAATAAATTTTCTAATATATTTAATGATGCTCAATAGGTTACAAAATTATACATACATATTGAAAATGTTCTAGTCAAAATAAATTTCCTATAAGGGTGATGTAATAGTGTGATAAAAAATTATTCTAATCCATGTTTGAAACATGTAATAACACTTGGATCAAAAGATAAAAACTATTTTCAAAGGAAAGGGAAACAGCCCATGTTGGTTAAAGAAATAAATAAACCGAGGTATAAAGAAAAATTGGTTGTTTATGTCATTATTTTGGAAAAAATGTACTATAAAAACATGGTCATGGTTAATAGGAAAATAATTTAAATGGTTCGGACACTAAAAGATATTGGAACCTAGTGGAAAATATTATTGATGACACATTTTTACATAATGTGTCACATGATACGATTGAGGAGGATCAGTGATATAAAATGATTGAAGAATTTCATGATAGAACTAATTATAATAAATGTAAATATATAATCCAATATACATTATATTAACTTACTAAACAAGATGTTTTTGATTAAATTTTGAAAACTCCAAAAGGGATTAAACATGTTGGATATAAATGTGTATTTTTTATAAAAAAAATTAAAATACTGATTTTGTGAGATAAAAAACTTGAAAAGTTTTTCAAGGTTTAGAAAAAAGACATGGGATTGATTTTAATAACACTTAGGACTTAGTAATTAATGGTATAAACTTTTGGTTTCTCATTACATTTTATATACATTAACATATTTAATTACACTTAATAAATGTAGTGACTACATACTTGTATTGTAATATTAATAATAATTTTTATATGAAAATGTTATAAGGATTCTAAAAAAATTATAATGTTATGAATCTAAATATATTTATTATATTATGTTGATTAAATCATTATATGTATTAATATATAAGTTTCGTATGTGGTATAACCATTTGAGAAAATATTTTATGAAATAGGGTTATAAAAATGATTCAATTTATCCATGTTTATTTATTAAGTGGAGTGAATCTGAATTTTTCATCATTATAGTTTATGTTAATGATTTTAATATAATTGAACTATTTATTAACTTTTTGATATAATGGAAAATTTAAATAATTTTTTTTAAATTAATGAATTTTGAAACATAAGGTTATACCTTGTATTACAAATTGAATATCTCAAAGAATGAATGGTTATTCATCAAACTCGGTATATTTCAAAAGTTCTATAAAGGTTTTATATAGAAAAATTGCAATACTAAGCACAACATTGGTTGTACAATTTCTTAATCGAGATAAAATACTTTCAGACCATGATAGAGTGATAAAAAACTTATCGGTCCTCAAGTATTAAATTTGAGTACAGTATGAGTACTAAGGTATATTGAAAATAAAACAATTTCGTATATATCATTTTCTATGAATTGATTATCTAGGAAAAATTCTTATCTTACTCTTCAACATTGGAATTGTATTGAATATATTTTATAATAATTGAAATGATCTATTTCCTAGGGATTAGATTATTAAAAAAATTCAAAATCAAATTTTTTAGTTATGTTGATGTTGGATATTTTTCTAATCAATATAAAGTTAAATCTAATACTAAATATTTATTTACATATGGAGAAACTACCATTATTGGGATATTTTTTACAAACACTTACATCTTGTTCCCTTGTATCCCATAATTCATATAGGGAATTTGAACCAGTGAAGCATAACCATCCAAAATCTTTTAATTTGAGTCTTCCGTCCATATATAAACTTGTCTAACAAGGAACCTAAAAGGGTTGGATGTTCCATAACACACCACAATGAATTCAACTTCTGGAATTAGGATTACCAAGTATACTAGCCACCACATTGATCTTCCATTCAAAATAGTTTTGGTAACTTCATAGCCTTCAACAAGAACTTTTATAAACAATGAACATGAAATAAAAAACATGGGAATGAATAAAAGAAGTGAAACACACGGAAATTATGTGGTTTATACTTTAGTCCTACTCCATGGGGGAACACACGGTATCTTTAATTAATTTAGAAATTGAGTTACAATGGAACCCTACTTCTAGAAACCTTACCTAACTTGAGTTACAAGGGAATCCTTTTGTAAACTCCACTCAAAGAACCTATTGAAAATTCCTCTACTAACTCCTTAAAACCACAATCTCTTCCATGGGGAAGTCACCCCCTTGGTGAGGAAAGAAGACACTCTAACACCTTCTGGATTGACTCTCACTCGATTATTTTGTTTTTAACCACTAAATAAATTATCCATCACACACTATTTTTAGTGGTCTCTATATACATTCATATTCCACTTCATTTGTAACAACTTATGAACTTCATGTAAAATCCTCTATTTATTCAAGGATATTATGTGAGAATTACTCCTCAATTAGGCCTTTGGTTAATAGTATAATATCTCCTTACATGTTCTTCTTATGATTCTTATGTAACCATTCAAAACCACAAGGAAACCTTATGAAAGTCTTTTATAGTGATTACTACACAAGTTATACTCCCATCATCAGGAAACAATTTTTAGATACATCTTCAAATTTTTTGAAACATCTATGACATCTATGAAACATCCTTCATCCCCTTAAATCTATAAAAAACATGGTTTCTCCCCATATGCATGAATCTATAATTTTTATCCTTATGTATTCCCACACTTGAACATCATTTTTATCACTAGTTTTACTCTACTAATTCTACTAACCTAAATTTTAACATTCATGGGAAGTCACACTGAATGAATAAGGATGGATCTATAAGGAAGAATGTTTTATGTCTTAGTTGATCAAATCCGCTAACCTTCATCTGGATCTGATGTGTGGAACCAGTAACTTTGTCCCTAGATGATTGACTAAGGAGTATCGATTGTCTAGATTACAATAGAGAAATAATGGGATCCTCCTAAACATATTCCCTATTTAGTTTCTATTTTCTAAGAAGTTTGGAAGTGATCATATTATAGTTCTCAAGCTCCTAGAGTAAAGTAGTCATTCTGGAATCTACTTCAGTTCCCAGTATAGTCTTAGATGGAAATATGGGTTTATGAACTTTTTTACCCTTGTCAAGATGTCTATGAACATATGGTAGAGCCTCTGTGGGAATCCCACGGCCCAAAACCTTCCTATGTTGCTGAGTTCAAGAACCTTTTGGGAGGTCTTCTAGATGTTGTGGCTCCCCTCAATGTGGTTCCTCTCCCTTGTGTTCTTTATCAATAGTCTCATGTTCCTGGTCTTCAAGGGTATTGACTATGATGAAATTCATGGTGGTGGTGGTGGTTAGAGGAGGATTTCCACCATCAACATGTGGATTATCCGGAGGGGATGGCTATTTATATGATAGAGGGATGAATTAGAGGGAACCATATTATCCCCATCCTTTGACTTATACTTGAAGAGATTCCTCTTCCATGATTCAATGAAGTGTATTGAGGCTCTTGATACAGGTCCACTAAAAAATTTGGCAGTACCCAAATGAATTAGGTCACTGATCTATAAGGATAACTACAATGTAGACCCTTATATATTACTGTTGGAGGTCCTAAAGGTGTCCATGGCTACCTAAGTAGGTTATCTGATAAAATTAAAGGTGTTTGAACATCACCAACAAGTTTTATCATAGGTACACTGAATGATCCCCATCAAGAGACTCTAGAATGGTGAAGTGTGGTGTCACAGGTGCCCAAAACATGACCAATAACTAGTTTGTGTCCAATATATCTTGCAAAAATTCCTCATCCTATTCATTATTCAAAGATTCTTTTTTTTATAATACCAAGATTCCATCTAAGAAAACCTGTATATTTCTGAAGGAATTGACAATGATCTACCTTTATTGTGATTTTTGGGTATAAGAGGCATCAAATGAGCCAATATTTCCTAAAATGATAGATAATCTTCTAAAAGTGGTGTGAGATTCATTATAGTATCCATATGGTATGGGGTACCCAAGACTGCTTTCTATTAGGTAATTCCATTAATCACCTACGATTTGATGTGTTTTTCTCCTTTGTTAGAGGGTTTCAAGCTAGATCCTGATGTCTCCCTTATTTTTATAGTGGAGGAGGAGAGGAAGGAGGTCAATGGTGATAGGGACAGATGCACAAATAGTCCCTAAAAGGAATCCAATACATCCCCCATAAGAAAATACATGTAGAGGGATTTTGGAAATTTATGAACCTCTAACTTAGTTATGTTCATCCTTAAATGAAGGGATCCTTCCCCCAACTCCAGTGGTGGAGGTGGATGCATTTACCTTAAATCAATAGTTTATTTAGATTCTGAAAGGTCAATGGTGGCCTAGTGTTGATTCCCTTGGTCCTACCTCAAGTGATGAGGTGGGATCTTACTGAATATAATATTATGAGATCATGGGGGGTGATATATAATATATTTGTTTTTTGGGTAGGGCCTCTGTGGGGATATAATCCCCTCCCCCGAGAAGGAATTTTAGGGAATTTTACGTTTTCAATAGAAGGAGTATCTTCATGTCAGTTGATGGAATAATAGGGAACTCTATAGTGGGATTATTCATTATGGGGTGGTCCCTCATGATGGTCTCTATTGGTTTCATAGTTGGGAGAGTCAAACCATCCCACCTGATGGGAAACTAGGGTCTCGATTCCATCCTTGTAAAGATGTGCCTTTTTATCATGGTGAGGAAAACAAATCCATCAGCAGTGATAGGGCTAGGGGATATTTCAAAGTGAATTCTAGTTAGTAAGGGTTAGAAAAAAAACCTTAGTGGGGTTTCCATGAAATGTGGACTGAGGTAGGTGGAGTGGTGATGGAATGAACCTTATGGTTCACCTATCGATTATACCTATGTTATCAATGACATCAGGTGGTGGGATCCCACCTAAGTGTCTTATGAGGTTACCGTAGTTGGTATAGATAGAACATCACTTACCTCTTCATTGTAGGGGAGATATTTTATAGATAATTCTAGGGAGATACACCTTAAATGGTTTATCATGGTAATAGGTGGTTTCCCATGGGTGTTCCTCGTCAATGGAGGTGGAAGTATAGCATTTAATCCTTTAATTGTTCATGTTCTATTTTTTAAGTGTGTATAAATAATTCCTATTCATACTAGTAGACATGGGTAGTGATAACCCTCTAGTATATGTGTTCTAAGGTGGATATAGTGCGAGGGAACCTGGGATCCATGGGAAAGGTATTCATCATGGAAGTAGTGTAACTGTATAGTATTGATGCATGATTGGACCTTCTTCACCCATGCCTATTGGTGATAAGTTTTCATAAATGGATAGTATCTGGTTTCATGTGTGATATATGAAGCCAAGTATCAGTGCATGTTTAGTGAAGTTGATTCCCAACATGTCCATCATTACTCATCCACTCCCGAGTGAATAATAAATGATTCATACTGATGATATATAGAACCATAGACACACAATCCTCATCATATTATCTTTATTATAATATTATATATTCATGTTAGGTTCGTGATTATGTTCTATGACACTTCCATCAAGGCACATATTTCATGTGATATCTACATCCTTGGATTGGTCCTCATCCTCACTACCCTACATTCCCACTTTCCAATGGTGGGTGGATTTCACCTCCATAGTTGATGATGTTATCTCCTCAACCATAACATGATGATGGGATATTAGATCTTACTTCCATGGATTCCTCCTTGGAGTTTTTTTCCAATTCCGGGTCTCCCTTATAAATCTAAGACCTATTTTTGAATCTCATTCCTAGTGCCATCTTCTAGTGGATTCTAGTTAATTGTACCACTTACTACTATAATAGGGAGGCTGCTTTCATTTGGATAAGATTATAAAGTGGGGTGTGTTGGGAATCTATAAATGTATTCCCTGTTTGGGGATGTGGTAGAATCATATGATCATTGAATAAGGCCTCCTAGGTACAAAACCCAAGTCATCCTATGATTTTCACAAGTCAACTTACTCTCAGTACATAAGAAATATAAGGTTCATCACCTCAAAAATCATATTCTCATCACATAGGGAAATTTAAAAAAAATTATGTGAGCCATCTAGTGATTATTATTCCTAGACGATTATTCTAATTATATAAGGCTTTCTAGGATCATCACCTTGGGCATCCCATGATCATCACACTAGTTAAGAACTTAGTCTCGTCACATAAGGAAAGGGTGGAGAGATCGTATTCTCATAACATAGGATTTTTATGCTCATCATATAAAGTATATTATGTTCTTTAGATGTGGTAGCATCCCAATATTATTGCCTAAGTAAAGGGATAAGGGATTAAATGCTTTTCACATATGCTTCCTACTCTCATCACCTATGTCACTATAGTCTTGTCACCTAAGGATGGGTATTTGATACATATGTAGGATTCATGAGTTTAAAGTTGAGTTAATGCACTCATACATTTAAATTTAGTTAGATGGATTCCCCCATATGTGCTTGTCACATACTGGGATAAAAACAATTTTAAAGTCAAGTGAGGGAACTGATGGTTTAAATTCTAGTGGGGACACTCACAAATTAAAAGTCTAGTGGAGGGATTCTTCACATATATTCTTATCATGTACTGGAAAAAAATATTTCAGAATCCTATGTCCATTCCAAAATCCATGGGGAATTTGGATTTATATAGTGGGAGGTTCGGCATACTCTAGAAAGATTATCAGGTCTCGGAGTTTCTAATTCCCAAGGGGGTGAGGTGGAATTGAGATTATTATTTTGGAGATGGTGAATTAACCTCTAGCTCATCACCCATGGATGGGAGACAAGGTTGTTGGGATATTAGGATTGAAACTCAAAGAGGAATCCTACATACCCTATTGGGAGATAGGGATAAAAACCCATATAGTTCAATTGCATTGTTTAAAGTCATGAGACGATACTATACCATCACTACGGGAAAAGGGGGTTTTTGCGATGGGTTATTTGCGACGGGAATAAATCCCGTCGCAAAAGGCTTGGCGCGCAAAGCGCGCCAACCCGCGGGAAAGTTATTTGTGACGGGTGGTTACCACCCATCGCAAATAACCGGCGGCGGTAAAAACTATTTGCGACGGGAATATACCCCGTCGCAAATACCCGGCGGCGGTAAAAACTATTTGCGACGGTAATATACCCCCCGTCGCAAATAGTATGTCGGCAGGTTAATATTTGCGATGAGACCCGTCGCAAATAACTATTTAACCGTTGACCGGGATAAATGTGGGCTCAAGTATTTACGACGGGACCCGTCGCAAATAATACTATTTGCGACGGGTATCCCGTCGCAAATAATCTAACCTATAAATACCCCCACCCGTTTTTTTCCATTCATTCTCAACTTCTCTCAAAACTCTATTTTTAGAGTTCACAGTTTCTTGAGTTTAATTTTTATTTCCAGATTTGATATTGATGTCTTCAACAATTATCGGAGATCAACCTCAGATCAATTTTAAAGGTATCTATTTTCTTTTTAATTTAATATTTTATTTAAATTTTTTATTAGTTTTATTTATTTATAATTAGTTGTAATTTAATTATGTTTATATTGTTTTGTTATTTAATAAATTTAAATTATTAGTATTAATTGTTCATAGTTAATGGTAATTAGTAGTAATTAATAATAATTAGAAATAATTAATAATAAATAGGAATAAACCTCCCCCATGCGTGCATTAACCTTTACAACTAAGCCATTTCATTTTTTTATACATTTAATAATCTATCAATATATATATAATTATATTTATTCGTATATTAATATAGATTTATACTAATATAAATATATTTGGTTATATATATATATATATATTTATTTATTTATTTATTTGTATATTAATATATATTTATTCTATATATATATATATGTAGTTATAAGTTTTTATTCGTATATTTATTTGTATATTAATTAATATATATTTATAAGCTTAGTTTTAAATAAATTTATAAAATATGGGTTTTTATGTATATGTATAAATAAATAAATAAATACGTATATACAATAGATACACACACACACAGACACACATATATATATATATGTATAGTTATGAATGAATATATAGGAATGAGGGGGTGAAAATCCACCGAGAATGTTAAAACGGCTATAACTTCTAATACGTAAGTCCTTTACAACTCCACAACCAGTCAAATCGATGAACATGAAACGATCTTCGATATGATATCCGGTACAGGCCAAACGGACATCCGGATCGGATGTTATAGCCATTTGAATGTTTAAATGACCATAACTTCTAATCCAGAAGTCTGTTTCAGCTCCACAATCAGTCAAATCGAAGAACATGAAACGATCTTCGATATGATATATGGTAGAGGTTAATCGGACATCGGGAGCAGAAGTTATAGTTGTTTAAACGGTGAAAAATCGGGGTACCCCGAATAAAAACTCAGTTTTGGAGGCCTTCTGGGCCTTTTTTGGCCTTGAAACCACATTGGACGGGTTCCACCCGTCCATAGCGCTGTAGAGATCGTCGCAGGCTTCGATTTGATATGTTGTGGAGCTCAAACGGAGTCCCGGATCAAAAGTTATGGCCGTTTGAAGTTTGGGTTTCATTTTTAACTTATTTTCCATCTTTCATTAATTTTTTTATTTTTTTTATATTCAAAGAGTTATTAAATGAATATTAACTGATAAAAATTACATAATTACTAATTAAAAATATTTTTTAATTTATTTTATAAGCCTCTTTTACTAAACATCTTATACATTCATATTTGATTTTCATTCTTCCTTTCTAAAACATATTTAAAAAATAAATATTATATTTATATCAATATAAATAGGTTTATTGATTTATATAATAATAAATCAATATTTAAAAAAAATTAATTTTTTTATTATTATTTGCGACGGGAATATATTCTCATCGCAAATACCCGCTTCGAAGCAACCATTTGCGACGGGAATATGACTCGTCGCAAATACTTTTTGCGACGGGCCCGTCGCAAAAGATTTTTTTTAAAAAATCAGAAACCTATTTGCAACGGGTCAATTTCCCGTCGCAAATACGTGTTTTTGCGACGGGCCCGTCGCAAAAAAAATTAGTTGCGACGGCGTTTTCTGCAACGGGCGATTTGCGACGGGGCCCCGTCGCAAAAGGCTATTTGCGATGGGATCCCGTCGCAAATGACCCGTCGCAAATATCTATATTTCCCGTAGTGCATGTAGTTTAACATTCTGTGGTAAACACACTTGTGTCATAAAAGGATAAACATCAAGGGATGGTGTGGAGTTTACAAGTTGGAGTTTCCCAAAGGATGGGGAAATCATCTTATGTTCATCACATGAGGCATATCATGCTCATCACATGGGGTAAGGCTATAGTTTAACATCTTTTACAAAGGATATTTATGTTTCGTTTAACATCATATGAATAGGGAATTGTTCTATATAGTTTAAAGTCTTTTAATACATTTTCTTTGAGGGTGGAATGATGAAATAGGGGATATTGGACTTAAAATTCAAGTTTTCAAATACTACTAGATATAATTAGAGGATGTGGGGGTGCTTATACAAGTATACTTCTTATATAGTCAAAATAAACCAATGCTCATCACATAAGGAAACACAAGATTATTGAATTGGGTATCTTGTCACTCATGGAATCATATGTTAATCACATAGGTTAAGGCTGTATTTTAATGACTTGCACTGAGGATATAGTCATATAGTTTAATGTCATACAATAAGGACATTGGGGCTATGCAGTTTAAAGTCTTGAATCTCAGATGTAGTTTGGTATTATACCTAAGTATTCCCGTTATTGGTTAGGGTAGGAGGAGGTAAGTATCCATGTTTCCTTAATGTTCTCAATGAGGATAACTCTAGTTATTTTCCCTTGATGATTCCATGGTTAGGGATTATGTATCCACTGTGTAGGTATTTATGGAGGGAGAAAGGTGTGGACACGACCTATTTTAGTCAACATTTGACATGTGGGTTCCTATTCTTAATATCATAAATCAAAAAAAGGCTTCACAGCCAGTGTTAGAAGTAAATGTAATGGGCATAAGCATCTATGATATTAATCTTGTGTATAGAATTTTCATGGGTGAACCCGTCTTGAATGGGTGCAGGTTCTATAGGAACTCAACTTGTGCATAGCTATTTTTAGTAGAAGGAGGCATCAAATAGGGAACCTAGAGCCTGTGTCATAAAACTTTAGAGTTTTGAAAATATATAAAGTTACATGGCCCATGGGATCTATCACAAGGGTGGTTCATGGAATTGCAAGGCATAGTTTCCCTCAACCATTAGTGTTGCATGAAGACTAGAGTTTCATGAATGATGGGTATCTTGTGAAAACTCATGTGTTCATTGAGGAATGTCATGAAAAAGTAATCTCCAACATAATACTGGGTGATTTTGGGCCTATGTGATGTTTTTTGTGCAAATTCCTCACCTATGGGAATCCATGGGAGTCTCTGGTAACATGAATTCATGAAAGGAGCTATGTGAGTTGATAGTGTGCCTCTTTGTATTCCAGAGGTTCCTCTTTAAAAATGGGGGTGATTCTCTATTTATAGTAATTTTGCATTGTTCAAAGACTTAGATCATGAAAAAACTATTGGATCACTCGATATTGATAGGATCACACAAGTTGGGGGATCTTAACTATTGTAAGAGTTTGTATCTCACAACTTGAGGTTGAAAAATAGTCAAGCCTTTATTATTGGAGGCCAGCTGAGATGGCTGCCAAAATTCTGGTATTTTACTTCTCCTTTCTCATGTAACTATTTCATGAAAATTTTAGAATTTCCATTTAATAGGTCCCTTGAATTAAGAATTATATCAAGGGTTTTGTTTCCCCCTAGTATCAGTGAGGTCACACATCTTTAAGTTTAAGAAGAAATTGTTGGTTACAACACACCTAATGTCATTGTTTATCTAAATTTGAGAGGTTTTCTTCAAGTCAGTAGTGGTATTATCTTTCTTGGTTTTGTTCTTTCATGTTTATAAGATGTCCTTTATTAATGGTGATGTATGGGTTTATAGTGGTACTAGTTAAGAATGTGGTTTCTTCATGTTGTACGGTTCTTATAAGTGTATTCTATTTTGGTGGAGAGTTTTTTTGGGTATTTGTTAGATTTGGGTGGGTATTGTTTGTGATTTTGTTATGTTATGTTTTTGGTGTGTTTATTTATATTTCTTGTAGTTTTATGATTTTATAGTTTTATTTTTTATTTATATTTTTTGTGAATTTTTTTATTTTTTATATGGTTTTATAGGATGGGTAATGCTTGTGTATAGTTAATTATAAGTTTTTTCCAGACCTCATTGATAGTACAAACTCAGATGTCAACTTAGGTAAGGGAATGTGTACTTCTTATTAATGTTTTGTGTTGTTCAAATTATAATCCTAGTATTAGTTTTATAATTTCATTCAATATAGGTGAACTGTATCACCTCGAAAAATATTAGAGGATAGCCCATTGTTGTAACCTCTAGTGTTTTCCTATTTAGGATGTGATGCCTAAATTAATGATGGTAGGATGTGTAGAATCATTATGAGGTTAGGATTTTAATTTTTAAGGTGGCGATGATGTGATATTGTTTCATATTAAATTTTTTTTCATTCAATTTCCATGGTGGAGAATTTTAAAATTTAACTTCACTGAAATTATCAATTAAATGTTATTTTAATGTGATGGTTGCATTTATTGTGCATTTTTTATGATATTTTAAATGGTGTTCTCTCCTAGATATAACCCATCATGTAGAAATACTTTTGGTTTTGTTTTCTATGCCATGTTTACTATATACTATTTTTTCACATGTACATATATTGGTTAGTAGGTTTTTCATCTTAAACTATAACTATAATGTCCCCCCATATAGCACTATCCCATGTGGCTATAGAGGGTTGGTTATGAGACCTCAATCACACCTCCTCGTATTCCAGATCCTACTAACTAGAAGAGGGGGTGTGAAAAGTATAGTGGGGAGACTATACCCCCTATTATAAAGGGTCATGGTAGTAGAAACAATCATAACAAAATGGAAACAATCAAAGTAAATATATAAAGAAAGAAAACAATAAAATCCAACTGATTAATCCAAAAAAATAAAAAATTAATAATGTAATGACATGATAGAATGTAACTAAATGTCCTGCTATAAAATAAATGACTATAAGAATCAAATAAAAGGTTTAAAGTCCCGAGTCCCAAACCCCACGTCAGTATCATCTCGAAACTCCAACCCATACACAAACAAGAAGTCAATAGTATGTCCTTTTCCCTTGACTAAACCTACATCCATGAAATCTTCTGGGGTAACAAATAGCAGATTGAATAGGGTGTGATTATAACTCAGTAGGTCAACGCTTCTATTTTTAAAACATTAGTATAATAAGAAGTGTTTGTAATAATGTGACAAAAAGGTGTATTAATTAATTAAACAATTAATAAAAGAAGATATCAACCTGCTCCAGCTTTATTCGAGAATATCTCTCAAAAATTCTTACGATCATGCCAACCACAACCATATAACCAAGGTAAAATAACATGCTTCAGTTCCATAATGGAATATCTTTGAGCATGTCTTATGACCATGCCAACCACAACTGTAACACCCCATGAAATTAAAACATTTGTTTATTTTAAAATAAATTTAATGTATTATATAGATTATAATGAATTAAACACTGAGTTGGCTTGTGTTATAAACAAGAGAGACTTTCTTCAATAGCTTTCCTTAAACGCAAACTGAGTTTTACTGAACAAGGGTATATTATTAAATTAATATTATTTAATATAATATAAACTAGCCATTAAAATCGAAGGAATGAGTAGTAATTGAAAAATATTTCATATAATTTTAAAATCCATATTATATGTGATATATACATGATATAATAATAAATCCAATTTTTCGTATAAAAAAGTATTTTTCAAAAATAGAAATTTTACTACTTTTTAATAGTGAACAAATTTTAAATATAATTTTTGAATCTTTTATAACTATTATATGAAAAAATAATCTTATTATTTTAATTTTTAATGTCAAAATTATCTTAGGGTGAATTTTTGGTGTTTTTTCAGAGGTTTCATTTTTTGATGAATAGTGAACAAAACTCCATTTTTGTTATAAATTCGACTTTTTGTTCAAATAATTATTACACTTTAAATTAATTTTTAAAATAAAAATAGATCAATAATACGTATATTAATAAAATTTAGTTTATTTGAATCATTTTTATATTGAATTTAGATATAAAAACTTACTGAACTTTTGAACGTTTTCTTTTACCCGCTTTCTCGCCACATCTGCAGAATTAGTGTTAAACTTAATTTAGCCACTTCTATGAATTGAATTTATAAAAACTGATATAAATTATTATAATCAATATGAATTTAAATTTTAATTATATCAACTAAAGTTTTTTGAATAGTAACTTTAGTATTTTATTTACCACGATTATGGTTAAATCGGGTAATTAAAGGTAAAAGTGATATTATAATATTATAAAATTATGGTAACACTAGTCCTAATTTAATTAGATAAGTGGGTTTCAACCAAAATCATCCTTATGTAGAAATTATAATCTTTTTAATCCACTTGGTTAAGAATATGACATTTATTATATTTTATTTATAGATAAGTTTAAAATGTTGTGCTCATATTTTTAATAACAAAATAATTTTTAATATAGGGTTATATAGAAGATAAATTTGACAATAAATAGTAATTTGAAATATAATAAATTCTTATTAATCATGATAATTTAATTTTAATTTTTATAGAATAAATAATTTAATTAAATCCTTTCATAATAATGATGTAGTAATTTTTAATCAATGGAAAGATCAAAAAATTGATATTAAAAATATTACAATAAATATAATTTGACATAATTAATGACATAAAAAACATTTATAGATATATTAGACATGTAATTGATATATTAGAAGTATTTTCTAGAAGTTATAATATTTTTATGATATTTTTAAAAATTAAAATAATGAATAGTATCAAAATTGACATAAATGATACTTTAAAATAAATAATATTCTATTAAATGATATAAAATTCATAAAAATATAAAATTCGTCCAAATAAATTTTATAAGGTTAATTATGTTATTGATGATTCACTTCGGGTTCTTTTTTTATTTTATTGAAACTATATTAACCCTTAAGTAATAAAAACATATTTTGTCATGGTAAGAGTTAAAAGAATTAATTTAGGGTTAAATCCAAAAGATAAGGGTAAAAATATATCCTAAATCTGTTTAAAAATAAATTGGTTGATATTATTTCAAATAATACTCATCTTATCTTAAAAATAACTCACTTTTAATCCATTTAGAATTTATAATCAATTTATATTAATGTAATATTTTGTGGGATTCCAAGAGTGTCCCCCCCCCCTCTTATAAAAAGGAACTCCCTCCCTCACTTCCTCACACCACATTGAGTATTATTTATAGATCAAAACCTATAATTTTACCTTATAAACATCCCTATACACGTCTTATATGTTCTTTTATCCTCAAAAAAACTATCCTTAGTGTCCCTAAGATGATATCCAAAGAGGTTCTCTAAAGAAGAGTTAATCATTTTTACAGACTCCTTCAAAATTATTTCTTCTTCTACTTCCTCTCCACATGTTTTTTACATTATAAAAAAACAACTATACAGTAATCTATATTATGAGATGTTATTATGATTATTTTACAACATTATTCCCCCTTTTTTCATCCTATGAAAAACAATATCACTATATGAGTGTGCGTACGTCTTAACAGCTCCACATTATGGTCAAGTTTGTTTTTTATCACCACTTTATTTGGATGGATATAATAATAAATATAATGGATATAAATAATAAATATGACATGATATTGGTTCTTTATAAATAATATATCATCCAATTTCGTACCACTTTACCATTAAGGGAATGATATCATTGCTCGTGCGTACGTACAGTCTATCATCTCCATGACAAGATGAGATTCATTATCCATGTTAAACATTAAATAATGATTATAAAAATTTAAATTGTGAGTGAATATAATATTTATGAACTTAATATAATTCTGGATATGAATAAAATATTTATTATTCATAATAAAAAACACTTACATGATAAAAGAAACATAATAAGATGAAGCAGTTTACACCAAAAACAAAGTTAATAATGAAATTTTATTAACAAAACAATATAAGAGACTCATATATGATATCATAAATATGGAAATAGTTATGTTATAATTTAATAAAATACTTTAACCATTATACATGAGGTTAAATTTTCCTCAACTAAATAAAAGTACAATGTAAGGGTTCATTTCGCAATCTCATTTTTATTCGGGATTGTTTATACGTAAGTATTTACATGGACATATTTATCATCCATGTCTGTGTTTCTTAAAAATGTATTTCAAAATATTCTTACTATTGTTATAAAAATTTATAAATTCATTTTTACCCACTTTTTACTTTTTCAAAATGTTTTTAAATGAATCTTTTTTTGTTTTCTAAATGAGGTCTTTTATGACTTTTTTTGACGGTAATAATGTTTTTTTAAATTATACGGGATGAGAAACTTTTTCCATCATCATGAAGCCTTAATTTTTTGAATATTATATTACAGTATTATAAATTTATTTTCCAAATAAATATTTTCTTTAATAATTTCATGGATTTTAAATGATTTTAAGTAAAAAAGGGGGTATTTCTCTCAAAAAAAATTAATGATTTTATTAGATTATTTTCATATATATCAACATCCATTGTTATATTTTCTTGTTAATTGAGGTTGATCTCTTATGATATAATATAACTTATTTTATAGAAGGGTTTATGATATGTTTGTTTATGGTTGTGCTATTTTGATATCATTCATGGTTTATGGTTAATGTATTAACATTTTGTATGCTAGATTAAATACGAATGTTTATGTTGGTTAGGTTTCACTCTTTTCATATGAGAAATGCATCAGACTTATTATGTGTCGATCAGGGCCTGTTATAGCCCCTCTATTCATTGGTAGGTATCATGAGATAAACTATTTTGTGTTTTTACCCTTTTATGAATGGTGACTTGGTTGAAGCCTTAACAGTATGTTTAAGATGTCCCGCATTATGCATTCCCTCATTGTGAGATTAGTTATTGATATTAAATGTGATCGTTCGACTAGTAGAATATCCCTGTGAATGTTTATATGAAATTATTTGATTTATTCTTGTCATATTATGCTCAATATTATGTTTAAAGGGATTTTTTTTTCATTTATATACCTTTCATTAAAATTTTATGTTTATTTATGATGGCTTATGTTGTATTATTTACCCTTACTGAGCATCTGAGATCACCAAATTCTTATGTTTTATTTTCCCATGATGCCAAGACGTGTATTATGACTAATATGCATATTTAAGCTTGGAGAATAATAATTTTCTCAAAGTATTATCTTTTTTATGTTTAAAATTGTAATGTAAGGTTCATGTATGTAATATATTTTCAAAGACTGCTAAATTAATCGGTCCATAGGGATTAGAAACTTGTATCTATGCCAATATAATAAAATAATACACAGGTTCTGGGCTTCAAGGGTTGGGGTGTTACAATTGGTATCAGATAAAGTTTATTAGAAACCTTAGAAACTAGATTTATAAAATATAGACTAGAGAACATAACCCTAACATAGACTTTGAGGAAAAGTATAGAAGAACATCCTAGAGTTTTGGTAGGGTAAATATTATGTGTTTATTTCTGGAAATACATCCACATATAGATACTAAAAGTGGACATGGTTCTGGCATAGATGTACCTAGGGGTAGAAACTCTAATAAGGTGTCTTGGGCTGGACTTGTGGTAACTTGGTACATGTCAACAGGTCTTACTACACACCTGGTTTGACACTCCTGGGAGATAAGCTTAAGATAATTCAAATTTTATCTAAAAACCATCATGAAGGATTTAAAAGTAAATATGTCCCCAAAGAAACCATGTTAATTATTATGAGATTATATATGAATAAATTTTTCAATTTATGTTAAGCATTTTACTAGTTTGAAATTATGCATTCTAATACATAACCTAATCTCATGTATGTCATTGTTTAAAAATGGTGTCTATTGGATGGAATGGAAATCATATCAACACACGCAATCCATATAGGGATTTTACTCCTATTAAAGATAATGGTGTTGGAGATAGAGATACAACAGGTGATCAAAAAATTATAACTATATTGGGACAGCTAACTCTGGTTATAAATAATAACCTTGTCCTTATGGATCACCCTAATCCACAACTTGGAGGAACAATGTTTGATAACTTCATGAGAAAACAACTTCTAACATTAAATTGGACTACAAATACATTTATATATGAACAACAAATAAGTTATTTAGAGAAGATATTTCTTTCTTTGGAAAGAAATGAAAGGAAGTAGGTTTTCATGGTAGTTTATTGTATCTCAGGAGACACAGATCGATGGTGGTTATTGATTCAAAAAACTAAGGAGGATGAGGAAATACAAAACATGGAATGGAAGTATTTTAAGGAACTTTTCATAGAAAAATATTTTCCTCGTGAACAAAGAGCTGGTGTGGGGAGGCAATTTCAAAGTCTGAGGAAAAAGGAGGACTAGAAGGTTTCTCAATATAAATATAACATTACAAGATTATAAAGGCATTCTATGGACTACATATGTAACCCAAGGAGTAATATTGATCATTTATTTGATGGTTTAAATCCATTCCTTAGAAATTCATTAGTTTCCCAATCTTTCTTATCCCACAATGATAGAGTCTCATGTGCTATCAAGATAGAGAAAGAATTCTATAAGTCTTAAAGATTTAAGGGAAAGAAAGAGAAGAAGAGAATGATGTAGAAAGATAATAATAAAGGTAAAAGGGAAAGTAGTATTTTTTCCACATGTGGTAATTGTGGGAAGAAACACCCAAGTACTTTCCTAAAGGTAATGGGAGTTTGTTACATGTGTGCAGAGAAAGTTCACTAGGCTTGTGATTTCAAGAAAAATAAGGAATCCAATAATATAGAGTGCTATAGTTTTAAGGAGATGGGACACTATACACCAGAATGTTCTAAGTGTCAAGGAAATATAAATCATAAAAAGCAAAGGGATCAACATCAAGTTTATGTTTTTACTATAGTATAAGTGGAATAATTAGTGTATTTTCGTTTTTTGATTCAAAAACTATGTTCTGATATCATTGTTATAATAATAATGTAAGGATTGTACTATAGTACTACTTTTTTAAGGATTTATAAGAATATATGTTATCATTAAGGTTTTAAAGGTAATAGTGTTATTCATGTATTTGTTATGTGAAAAAAATTGTATGCTTAATGTTGTTTGAGGAAAATCTGGAGTTAAGTTGATTTTGGAAATTTATTTACCTTTATTATAATTTTGGACAGATGTATTTTGGATGAGTCTTATGGTTGTAATGGATTAAGTTGAACATTGGATATTATTTTTTGAGTTTAAATTATTATATAATAGATACTTTGTGCTAACCCTTTTGGTTTTAGTAAGTATTTAGAGGATGAAGGAAATACTTTCAGACCATTTGATTCATCAAAAGTGCTTTAGGAAAAAAATCATCTTGAATATCCATCTTCAAGTGTATAAAATGAAGTAAAAATAGGCCGAGGCATAACAAAAAGATAAAATTGTGTCTATATAAATGAATAAAGTAATTATATTTACCTTAAATTATTATAGAGTGAAAAAAATTCCACAACTATAGGAAAAGGATCTAAAAAATGTCATTTTTTGTTGAACTGATGGTATTTTAAATCATCATATATTTATAACTTTAAGGCCCTCAATTTTACATTGATTTTTCACTTGTTTTTGATTCATAACCTCAATCACTCCTTAAAAATATTTATGATTTTCCTTTATATATGTATATCTACTTTCACTAATGTTATCCTATTCAAAAAGCCTGATTTTGTGGTGAACATCACATTTCCCTTTCCTACATATAAATAATATGTGTTATTAACTCTATTTAGGATGTGGGTTCTTCAACAATGGTATTTTTAAATATGAAACTCTTGATTACTGAGATTAAGTTAAAATTTTGAGGATATAATTTAATTAAGGTAGAGAGAATGTAACACACCAAGAATTTAAAATATTTTCTTCTTTTAAAATAAATTTAATATATTCTATAGCCTATAATGCATGCAACACTTATTTTTAACGTAAGAGAAACTTTCTTCAATAGATTGCGTTATACGCAAGACCAAGATTTACCAAACAAAAGTATATTATTAAAATATTATTATTTAATATAATATAACCTAGAATTTAAAATAGAGGTAATTAATAGTAATTTATATATATTTCATTTTATTTTAACATTCATCATATATTTTTTATAGACATGATATAATAACAAACCCAATTTTTTCATAAAAGAAGTGTTTTTCAAAAATGGTAATTTTACCACCCATTAATAGAGAACCCATTTTAAATATAAATTTTGTTAATTTTAGAATTTTTATTTGAATAAAATTTTCTTCTTCCTTGAATTTATAATTTAAATAATATCATAGGGTGAATTTTTGATATTTTTCTGAGAAGCTTAATTTTTTGATGAATAGTGAAAAATATTGCATTGTAGTTAAAAAACTAACTTTTGTTTATAAATTTATTATACTTTAAATTTATTTTTAAAGTAAAAATAGATAAATAATACATATATAAATCTAATTTAGGTTATTTGAATCATTTTTATATTGAAATTAGATATAAAAACTTATTAAACTTTTGAATTTTTTCTTTTCACGCCTTCTCACCGCATCTGCGGAATAAGTGTTAAACTTGACTTAGTTACTTCTATGAATTGAATTTGGAAAAATGAACATACACGAATGTAATAATTATTATATTTATATTCTAATAGGATCAACATAATTTTTGGTGAATAGTAACTTTAGTATTTTATTTACCACGATTATGCGTAAATCGGGTGATTAAAGGTAAAACTAATTTTATAATATTATAAAATTACCCTAAAATTTGTCCAAATTTCATTGGATAAGTGTATTTTAGAAAACAAAACCTTAGGATGAAATTATAATATTTTTAAACCACTTGGATAAGAATATGACATTTATTATATTTTATTTAAAGATAAGTTTCAAATGCCATACTCGTATTTTTAATAACAAAATAATTTTAAATATAGGGTTATATAGAAGATAAATACAACTATAAATAGTGATTTGAATGCTAATAAATTCATTTTCATCATGATAATTTAAATTTAATTTTTATATAATAAATAATTTAATTAAATAATTTCATAATAATGATTAAATACTTGTTTAGTCCATGGAAATAAAAAATAAATGATATTAAAAATATTAAAATAAATATAATTTTACATAATTAATAATATCAAAAAAATATAGATAACATAGACATTTTATAGATATATTATATGTGTTTTTTCTAATTTATCATGTTGTTATGATATTTTTAAAAAGGAAAATAATGGATAGTATCAAAATTGGCATAAATGAAACTTTAAAATAAATAATATTTTATTAAAAGATGTAAAATTAATAAAAAAAATAAAATTCTTCCAAATAACTGTATATTTTTAATTATGTCATAAATGATCATTTCTGTGTTTTTTTGGAATTTTATAGTAACTATATTAACCCTTAAGTAATAAAAACACATGTTGTCATGGTAGGAGTTAAAGGAATTAATTTAGGGTTAATGTTAAAATATAAGGTTAAAAATATATCCTAAACCTGTATAAAAAATTTTTATTGAGAAGATTTATACCCATCATCATCTTATCTTCTAAATAAATCACTTTGGATCCAATTGTAATTTAAAATAAATTTATAATAATTTAATAATTTAAGGGATTCCAAGAGTGTCCCCCCTCTTATAAAAATTAACCTCCTCCCTCACTTACTCACACCAAATTGATCCTTATTTATTGACAAAACCCTGTCATTTTCTATTTTAAACTTCCCTAGACACGTTCTATGGGTTTTGGTCTCCTCAAAAGACCAACCATAGTGTCCCTAATAGGTGATATAAAGCAGGTTCGCAAAATAATAGGTAATCATTTTTATTGACTCCTTCAAAATTATTTATTCTTATACTTCCTCTTTACACATTGTTTTCATTCTAAAACAATAAATATAGTATAATATATATGATTAGATGTTGTTATTATTATGGGATGACCATATTCCTCCCTTTTTCCATCCTATGAAAGACAATATCATCATTTGTGCATACGTACGGCTTCTTGTCTCCACATTGTGGTGTAATTTTTGTTTTCATTACCACTTTATTTGGATGGGAATAATGATGAATATAATGGATATAAATAATAAATATGACATGATATTGATTTTGTATAATTAATATACCTGTAAGAACCCAATTTCTCGCTCAGGTATAGATTCTTTAATTTTCAATCTAAATATGTACTTTGGACCTAATATGGATGCCTAATAAGTTAGTAAAGGTTATGAGGGTTTCTAAGGCTTGTTCATAGCCTAAAATCCATATTTTTGGATAAAACATGGCACACGGTTTAGAGAAAACCATGCAGAATTTTGCATGGTTTGAAAAATCGTATGGATGTTGTTTTTTAGAAAGATCCACCCAGTACGGTTGGAGCACGACCATGTGAGTGTCCTTTTTTTCTAGGTAACCATGCATAGCTAGATTATGTTTTGATAAAAACATGTGGGGGATAACCTTTTGGGCAGAATCGTCTCGCATGGTTTTCCAAACCGTGCAGACAAACCATGCACAGACTATTACTCCAGGTAATTTTCCAGTTTTTCCCTTAATGATCTAATTAAGTCATCCCTTCCTCCCTAATCTGAGTTTATGTAGGATTGTGCTATTTAACTCTCAATTTGAGGCTTTTTGAAGATCAAAACATGGAATCAAGATAACTACATCATCTGACATCTGATCGAGCTTTCGTTCGTCGCATTGGATGCACAACGGTAAGTACTCGAGTCCTCTTTAGTCGTTCTTATTCTCTTTCACTCTCAACCTAGGTATCTCCATGTGATCGTTTTTCACATTCTCTTATATCTACTCTGATACGAGTAAAATTAAGGGTCGATACGAGAAGAGAAGGATTTTACAACCATAAGTTGGGTGTTCTATAACGCATCCCTAAAGTTCGGTGATTTTGGAATGTTCTTGTGGGGCCCGCCGATCCCATCGGTGACCATCTATTAAATTTACATGTCATGCTTATACTTTTTATAATCGTATGGTTATGCTATTTCCAAATATGTTATTAGTTTTTAGTGTTTACACCCACAAATCAATCCACGTCATGTTGAAGGTTATGTCATAATTGGGTTTTTATTGTTTTGACACGTTGGATCCACCGTTCGGGTGTGCCCTTTCTTGACCTTACTAAACATGATCATTCCTATAATAAATGGTTTTTTTTAATTGAGGATTAATTAATGTCATGTACCATGTATTCTAACCACTTGAATTGCCTAAGTTAAGTGCTTCAAATGATTACTAAATGTGAAATGTGGAATAAAAAGTATACTAAGTATATAAATTGGACTTATTAAAAGATATTGAATAAAGTTTACATGTCCGTAGAACCCCTTCCATGTTGACGGAAGGTAGCAGAGTGAACCTTAATAATTGAATATGACTTAATGGTTAACTAATATAAAATAAAATGGCTGCAACGCTACTTGTCTTATCCACACTAACGGAAGACAAGGCTTAGACCAATAAATAAATGGTTTCAACTCTACTTGACCAATCCATACTAATGGGAGGAAATACTTGAACCAAATGATTATCTCGTGATTACAATATAATATAGGAATTGACTGACTCAATCTCTCCTTAGATTCTTATAGGAGAATACCTTGGGTCTAGGGAACCCCAATCCAATTCAAGGATGCAGTTTTCTTAGGTTAATACCCACCAAGATTTTGGTTCTTGTATATTTTTTGGATGCTCGGTATAATATTGTAGGGTCCCCTTTCATTATTCTAGGATACCATAGATACACTCCTTGGATCCAACATTGACAAGTAGGTTCCTTGGATACACTCCTTGGATCCAGTCCTTTCTTTTCCCTATTTTACCTTGGATTCACTCCTTGGACTTAGTAGGTGCCTTATTGTGAAATTCTTTGGATTACGCTACTTGGATTACACTCTTACCCGTTAGATATACTCAGATACTATTGAGTTAGCTTTTTTGAGATTTATGTTACATTGGTTATTACCCTAGAACTCCCTCACTTGATATCATTTTCAGGTTCCCTTGTTACATAATGAGACCTTCACTACTTATACTATCATGAGGTGATGTCAGTGATGGATATGCCTCATGTGACCTATTAACATTAAATGGTAATTACATAATAAATGAACTAGTTACATGTTCAGACACCAGCCGAGGGCTGAAGTAGGTACGTGGGAATTTAGTTATTTTGAAATTCTTTCTTTTCTTATATATACATTCCTACGCACTGATATATTCCATTCCACGGGCCAGATTTTATAGACACTATTGGTAGTGGCACACTGAGATGTATCTCACACCCTCTCCAGGCATCGTTTGGTACCTCGAGTAGATTATATGATAGCAGGTGTTGACAAAGATAAGCATACAGTTTCCAACAATTAATTGTGTGCTGATAGGATGGAGATTGATAGCATATGACCGAGTTGGATCTTAGGATGCTTTGAGTAGTATTTTTATTACTTTACTTTGTGGAAAATGTTATTTCTATTATCATGTATCCATGCTTTCCAGTTTTCTAGTGACATGACATTTCATCATCATTATTCAGTTGGTAAAATTATGTTACTTATCATTTATCTATTGCATCAGTTTTCTTCTGTTGTTTATTTATATTTCTTCCACTATTTACGATTAATTTATATTCCTTTCGTTGTGATACACTTTGCTAATGAGGGAATAGTCTTCCCACGAACACACCCTAGTCCCTCGATGATAGTCAGAAGCCTCTAGCATTTGGGAAGATTAACATGATTCCATGTGGCCCACCAGGCTTGGGGAACCCGTTAAGTGGCATCCAGGTCTGGGTCATCACAAAACCATCCAATTCCTTACCACTTTACCATTAAGGGAATGATATAGTGGCTCGTGCGTACATACGGCCTACCATCTCCATGACGTGATATGATTCATTCTCCACATTAAATATTCAATAATGATTATAAATATGTAAATGATGAGTGAATATAATATTTATGAACATAATATCATTTGGGATATGAATAAAATATATCATATTCCTACAAAACAAGACTTACAAGATAAAACAAACATAATAAAATGAATCAGTTTACACCCAAAACAAAGGTAATAATGAAATATTATTAACAAAACGATATAATAGGATTGTGTATGATATAATAAATAAGGATATAGTTTAGGTATAATTTAATAAAATACTTTAACCATTATACAGGATGTTAACTCACTCTAAACTAGATGTAATTACAAGGTAAGGGTTCATTCCGCAATGTCATTTTTATTTAGAATTGATTATATGTAAGTATTTACTGATACATATTTACAACTAATGTCCATGTTTCTTAAAAATATATTTCAAAGTATTCTTATTATTCTTCTAAATTTGTTTAAATTTTTTTTTACCCACTTTGTAATTTTTATAAAAAAACTTTAAATGAATCGTTATTTTTTTCCAAATGAGGTACTTTATGATTTTTTTTATGATAAGAATGATTTTTTTAACATATACAGCATGATAAGATTCTTCCATTATCATGACGCCTTTACATTTTGAATATTACCTTACAATCTTATAAGGTTATTTTCAAAAGAAATATTTTCTTTTATAATTACATGGATTTTAAATGATTTCAAAGTAAAAAAGGGGTATTTCTCTCAAGAAATTTTTAATAATTTTATTAGATTATTTTCATCTATGTCAACATCCTTTATTGGGTTTTATTCTTAATTGAGGTTGATATCTTATGATACAGTCTAACTTATTTAAATGATGGTTTTATGATATGTTTGACTATGGATGTTCTATTTTTATACCATTCATATTTTATGGTCAATGTATTAATATTTCATATTTTGATTTAATGTGAATTTTTATGTTGGTTTTATTTCACCCTTTTTATATGAGAAATTCATTGGACTTAGTAAGTGTCATGTGGGGTCCACTATATCCCTTTGATGTATCGGTAGATCTCATGAGACAAACTAGTTTGAATTTTTACCCGTTCGTGTATAGTGTCTTGGTTGAAGCCTTAACAGTATGTTTATTATGTCCCCCATTATGAATTCCCTCATTATGACATTAGTTATTGATATTACATGTGAATTATACTAGTAGAATACCCATGTCAATCTTTATATGGAATTATTTGATTTATTATTTCCATATTATGCTCAAGATTGTGTTTAAAGGGATTTTTTTCTATTATATACCTTGCCTTGAAATTTTATGTTCGTTTATGATATCTTCTTCTGTATTATTTAACCTTAATGAGCATATGATCTCGCCAATTTCTTATGTTTTATTTTTCCTAGGATTACAACATGTGTATTATGACTAATATGCAAGGTTAAGCTAGGAGAATAATTATGTTCTCGGTGGATTATATTTTAGTATTTTATGTATAAAATGTCTATGTAAGGTTCATGTATGTAATATATTTTCCAAGACTTCAAAACTAATCAGTCCATTGGGATTCGACACTTGTATATATGCCAATGTAACAAAATAATGTATCAGCTTCGAGCTTATGGGGTTGGGTGAAATACAGTTTGTATCAGAGAGAATTTAATTGTAACCATATAAACTATATTTAAAAAACATTTATTAGAGAACATAACCCTGAGATATACTTTGAGGATAAATATAGAATAACGTCCTATAATTTTTGGTATGATGGGGATTATTTTTTGTATTCTTATAAACAAATCTCGTTCTGAATACTAAAAGTGGACATGGTTCTGGAATAGATGTACCTAGGGGTAACAACTCTGACAAGGTGTCCAAGGCCTGACTCAGGGTAACCTGGTACCAAACAATGGGCCTTACTGCGCACTTGGTTTGACACTCTTAGGGGATATAATTAGGATAATTGAAATTTTCTCTACAAACCATTATGAAGGATTTAGGAGTAAATATTTCCCCAAATAAACCATTTTTATGATTAAAATATTAAATATACATAAATTTTTCTATTTTTGTTAAGTATTTTACTAGGTTGAAATTACTCATTCGGATACATAACCTAATATAGTGTATTCCAATGTTTAGAAATGGTTACTAGTTGAAGGAATAGAAACCATATCAACACATGTAATCCATGTAGGTATTTCTCTCCTATTAAAGATAATGATTTTGTAGTTGGAGCTTCAATTGATGATGAAAAACTTATAACTATACTAGGATAGCTGACTCAGGTTATGAATAATAACCTTACCCGTATGCAGCCCCCTGATCCACAATGTGGAGGAAAAATTTTAGATCACTTCATGAGACAACAACCACCAATATTCAATGGGACAAAAAATCCATTTATAGCAGAATAATGGATAAGTTATTTGGAGAAGATATTTCTTTATTTGGGAAGCAACAAAAGGGAGAAGGTTGTCATGGAAGTTTATCATCTCTTAGGAGATGCAGATCAATGGTGTTCATTGATTCAAAACACTAAGGATGATGAGGAAATAGAAAACATGGAATGGAAGGATTTTAAGGAACTTTTCTTAGAAAAATATTTCCCCATGAACAGAGAGCTGATATAGAGAGGCAATTTATAACTCTGATGAAAAAGGAGGATGAGAATGTTGCTCAATATAAATCCCAATTTACAAGGTTATCAAGGCATGATACGGATTATATATGTAACCCAAGGAGTAATATTGGTCATTTATTTGATGGGTTAAAGACATCCCTTCGAATGGAATTGATTTCCCAAACTTTATCATCGTAAGAAGATATATTCTCATGTTCTATAAAGATATAGAAAGAATTATCTAAGTCTTATGACTTTAAGGGAATGCAAGAGAAGAAGATAAGAAGGGATCAAGATCAGAATAAAATAAAAAAAGGAAAGAAGTATTTTCCCACATGTGATAATTCTGGGAAAAAACACCCTGATATTTACTGTGAAGGGAATGGTATTTTTTTACAGGTGTGTATAGAAAGGCCATTAGGCTCATGATTGTAAGGGAAATAAAGAATCTAGTGATGTGTAGTATTATATTTCTAAGGTGATGGGACACTATTCACATGAATTTACTAAGCGTCAAAGAAATATAGCTCATAAAAATCAAATAGATCAAGGACAATTTTATGTTATTACTATAGTCGAAGTGGAATAATTAGTGTATTTATGTTATTGGGTTCAACAACTATGTTATGATATCATGTTTATAATAATAATATATGGATTGTACTTTAGTACTAATTTCTTAAGGATTTGGAATAATTCATGTTATCATTAAGGTTTTAAAGGTGATAATGGTATTCTTATATTTTTTTATGTAACAAAAATATATGATTTATATTATTTACGGAAAATATGGAGTTAAGTTGATTTTAGAAATTCCATGAACTTCCTTATAATTTTGGACATATGTATTTTGGATGAGTCTTAATGTTGGAATGTATTAATTTTAATGTTGGATATTATGGTTTGAGGTTAAAGTATGATATAATGGATACTTTGTGCTAACCCTTTTGGTTTCAGAAATATTTAAAGGATGAAGGAAATACTTGCAGAGCTAATAATTAATTAAAAGTCTTTCAGGAAAAAAATCATCTTTAATATCCATCTTTATGTATATAAAATGAAGTGAAAATATATTGAGGCATAACCAAAGGATAAGATGGTTTTTATAGAAATGAATCAACTAATTCTATTTTCCATACATTCTTATTGAGTGAAAAAAAATTCCTCAACTCTAGGAAAAGGATATAAAAAATTTTCAATTTTTGTTGAACCGATGGTATTTTAAATAATCATAGATTTATGGATTTGAGGCCCTCAATTTTCTATTGATCATTAACTTGTTTGTGATTGATGACTTCAATCACTACCTACAAATATTTACGCTTTTCCTCTGTATACATATTTATACTTACCATTAATGTTCTCCTATTCGAGAGACTATTTTTCTGGTGACCTTCACATTTCCATTTCTTACTTATAAAGAATATGTGTCATTAACCCTATTTATGATGTGGGTTCTTCAGAAATAGTATTTTAAAATATCAAACTCCAGATTACAATGATTATATTTAAATTAAGAGGATGGAATTTAATTAAGGTGGGGAGAATGTAACGCCTCAAGAATTTACAATATTTTTTATTTTAAAAAAAATGTAATATATTCTATATCTTGTAATGCATGAAACACTAAGTTGTATATTGTTAAAATCAAGAGTGACTTTCTTCAATAGCATGCGTTATACGCAAGACCATGTTTTACCAAAGAATAGTATATTATTAAAATATTATAATTTAATATAATATAACCTGCCCATTAAATAGTTGGAATTAATATTAATTTATTTATATTTTATATATTTTAACATTCATTTCATATGTTTTCTAGATATGATATAAGAACAAATTAAATTTTTTCAAAAAAGAAGCATTTTTCAAAAATAGTAATTTTACCACCTTTTAATGGTGAACCCAATTTAAATATAATTTTTGAAACTATTATAATTTTTATATGACAAAATAATCTTTTTATTTGAATTCGGTATACCAAAAATAGTTTAGGGTGAATTTTTTTTATTTTTCTGAGAAGTTTCATTTTTTGATGAATAATGAAAAATACTGCATTGTAGTTAAAAAATGACATTTCATTTAAATAATTATTATAATTTAAATTTTTTTAATGTGAAAATAGATCAATAATACATATATTAATCTAATTTAGGTTATTGGAATCATTTTTATATTGAAATTAGAAATAAAAACTTATTGAACTTTTGAACGTTTTCTTTAACCTGCCTTCTCGCTACATCTATAGAATTAGTGTTAAACTTAATTTAGCCACTTATGTGAATTGAATTTGAAAAAATGGATATAAGCTATTTTAATCAGTATGATATTTAGAGTTTAATAGGATAAACTTAATTTTTGGTAAAAAGGAGCTTTTATATTTCATTTATCACGGTTAAAGGTATATCTGGTAATTAAATGTAAAAATAATAGTATTAAATTATAAAATTACCCTAAAACTTCTCATAATTTCATTTTATAAGTGGGTTTTGATCAAAATCAACCTTATATTGAAATTATAATCTTTTAAGCAACTTTGGTAATAATATTACATTGATTATAGTTTGTTTAAAGATAAGTTAAAAATGGTATACTCATATTTTTAATAACAAAATCATTTTTAATATAGGGTTATATAGAAGTTAAATTCGACAATAAATTTTCATTTGAAATATAATAAATTTATATTCATCATGATAATTTAATTTTAATTTTTAGAGAATAAATAATTTAATTAAAGGCTTTCATAATAATGATGTAGTAATTGTTTAATCAATGGAAATATCAAAAAAATGATATTAAAAATACTAAAATAAATATAATTTTCCATAATTAATTAAATAAAAAAGTATAATAGATAACATAGACTTGTTATTGATATATGTAAAGTGTTTTTTTGAAGTTATTAAGTTTTTATTATATTTTTAATATGACAAATAATGAATAGTATCAAAATTAACATAAATGACAATTTATAGTAAATAATATTTTATTAAAAGATATAAAATTTATAAAAATTTAAAATTAATCCAAATAATTTTAATAAGGCTAAATATGACATAAAGGATCTATTTGGGGTTATTTTATCATTTTATAGTAAATATATTAACCCTTACAAAATAAAAACCCATGTTGTCATAGTAATAGTTAATAGAATTAATTTAGGGTTAAAGACAAAAGATAAGGGTAAAACATATATCCCAAACCTATATAAAAAATATTGGTTGAGAGTATTTAGACTCATCATCATCTTATATTCTAAATAAATCACTTTTGATCAATTTAAAATTTAAAATCAATTTATATTAATTTAATATTTCGATGGCTTCCAAGAGTGACCCTCTCCTCTCTTATTAAAAGACATCTCCTCTATCAATTCCTCACACAACATTCAACCTAATTTCATGAAAAAAACCCTACCCTTTTCCATTATGAACTAACTTTTACACATACTAGAGGTTCAATTATTCTCAAAATACCAACCCTAGTGTCCCTAAGAGGAGATCTAAAGGAGGTTCGCTAAAGAAGAGGGAATTATTTTTACCGACTCCTTCAAAATTATTTCTTCTTCTACTTCCTATTCATTCGTTGTTTACATTATAAAATAATAAATCCATTATAATATATATTTTGATATTTTATTATTATTATGGGAAAAATATGTTCATCCATTTTTCTATCCAATGAAAAATAATATCATCATGCGTGCGTACGTATAGCTTATCATCTCCACGATGTGGTGTAATTTGTTTTTCATCACCACTTTTTTATGGATATAATGATGAATATAATGGATATAAATAATAAATATGAAGTTATATTTATTCTTTATAATTAATTGTAACATCCCGAAACTGGGTGCCCCGAACCCGGTTGGTCACATGACCTCAAGTGCATTTCCACAAACGCCAGAGGCTGCTGACTAGCAGCGAGGGCCCAGGTCTGATAGTGGGGAAACTATGCCCTCATTTTTCAAAGTGTAGCATAGTGAAATACTAAATAAAACATACAATAAAAACAGAAGCAATAAAACAAACACATTTAAAATAAACAACTATAGTAAAATATAACCAACAGTTATATAGAAAATGATGCAACTGTATCAAGTTCTAAGAAAACAGCAAGAACATGTTACACAGTAGTACAATAAGATACAATAGAAAGTTCATGTGCAACAGAACAAAACAAAACAGTTGGCAGCATCGTGAGCCTAAGCTTGGTTCCATGCTCCCTTACCCCTCTACTACAATCATGTACCTGTATAGGGACCATTTCCTCTGTCGACACCTACAGAAACAAAATATGTTTGGGCTGTAGACATGACCCAAACAGGGTGTGAGAAATAAATCCCAGTAGGCACCCACCAAAGGCCCATGCCCAACTGTGTGAAAATATTCAACAATAGTGTGTAGTAATAAAATGAAATAAACTAAGAAGTACTCAAAAGTAACTAACTTTACAAGTTATATTTCCATTTTTATTATTCATTTAACCTTTCAATTTAATAACATTCTGGGCTCATCAAAACCATTCCCTCAGGCTAATATAATATAACCACGCCCTTAGGCCAATATAGTAACCACACCCTCAGGCATATAAAGTAATCACGCCATTAGGATATACAATATCCATGCCCTCAGGATATAAAATATCCATTCCCTCAGGCTATAAAATATCCACTCCCTCATGCTATAAAATATTCATGCCCTCAGGCTATAAAATATCCACTCCCTCGGGCTATAAAGTAACCACGCCCTTAGGCTATAATGTAACCACGGACTCAGGCTATAAGGAAACTGGGCTATTTACAAAATTTAAAAATGAAATTATTTATAATTACTCTCAAGTCAAAAGTAATTCATAGAGTAAACATGACATACTCTTGGGTATCCTAGCCAAACGGCTAAACAGAGGAACGCACCCCAGGGGTGGTCCTGGATCTAAGAAGCAATCCCAAACAATTGTTTATTATCACATTTAATTACCTTTACAGTTATAGGTATTCAAAATAGCCACGGCCTCAGCCACATGATACCCCAACATGGGTTCATAGAATAATGGTACACAAAAATGCACAACAGTTAGAATTTAAACACCAAGCAACCTACCTTAAACGCCCATTAACGGTATACGTGAACGTCGCATCCAAAAATGCTCAAGGACGATGTAGATATGGGGTATAAGAAAACCTATTCAAAGGTAAATAACTTTCCCTCAGGAAAGAATTTGTAAGAACAGCTTAAGGAGAAGGAGAGGCTTACCCGTACGGTTCTAACGTGATTGACAGAGGCGGAAACGGATTCTCGACGAGCGATCTGGAGCTCCTCAAAGGTTTGTCCCTCTCTCCCAACTCCTCCTCCGGTTCTAAGCCTTACCTGTGAACAGGGGAGGCTACTTCCCATTTTAAGCTAAACAACAGACTAAACGGCGTGTACTATTGGGTACATGGTGTGTAGTTTTCATTTTTTAAATGTACCTTCGGTGGCTTCTCACCAGCGTAGCGTTGTTCATTTGTCGACATGAGTACACGACATGTGAAACCTGAGTTCACGGCGTGTACTGCCACTCAGCTGGCTGCTGCTTCCACCACCTTACTATTTGTCTGACGACTGACTGCACAGCATGTAAATACCCACTACATGGCATGTAGTCAGTTTTTACACCTTTCATCGCCAGCATGACTACACACCCTATGTACTCATCCCACACGGCCAAAGTACACGGCGTGTGTAAAAGTACACGGTGTGTAGTCCCAAAATTTCGGATTTTCCCCCACTTTACTTATTTCTCAAAAACACTTAAGGAAAAGAGCAAAGAAGAAACTCGTACCTAAAAAATCGAAATGGGTTCTTACAAAATTCCCCCCTTAAAGCAATTCTTCCCCGAATTGACCTTCCAAGGGTGGTGAACATAAAGCTCAGAACGGATCTGGCCACTGAGAATGTAGGTCAGTTTCCCGCTCCCAAGTTTCTCCCTGCACTCGGCCACGCTGCCATAGCACTCGTACGAGAGTAAATGACTAGCCTCGGAGAACCTCCATGCTTCTATCCACAATACGAATCGGATGCTCCTCAAAGGACGCATCGATATGAAGCTCAACCTCATCTGGCTAAAGACGTGAGATGGGTATGAATGATAGGGGTGAAACTGAGATACATGGAAGACATCGTGCATGTCCCAGAACCTCTGTGGTAACTGCAACCAATAGGCAACCATCCCAACTCTCTCTAGAATCTCAAATGACCCCACATACCTCGGTGAAAGTTTACCATGTCTCCTGATACGTCTGTGTCCCAACCTCGGTGAAACACGAAAGAGAACCTGATCCCTGACCATAAACTTCAAGGGTCATCTGCAGCGATCAGCATAAGATTTATGACGAGACTATGTGGCATTCATTCACTTCTGAGTCAACTGGACCTGATCAGAAGTCTCATGCACAAGATGTGGTCCCAGTAATGCTGCCTCACCTGCCTCTAACCAGTACAAGGGTGATCGGCATGGCCTACCGTATAAAGCCTCATAATGTGTCAACTCAATAGTCTCCTGAAAACTATTATTATAGGAAAACTCGACTAGGGGTATGTGATTCTCCTAAGAGCCCCCAAATTCTAGGATACATGCACGCAGCATGTCCTCAGGCACCTGTATCGTAAACACTGACTGACTATAGGTTTGAGGGTGGTAAGTTGTGCTCTGAAGCACCTGTATACCCAGTTCCCTCTAAAAACTATACCAGAAACGAGACGTAAAACGGGAGTCCCTATCCGAAATGATAGAATGAGGAACCCCATGAAGTCGTACGATCTCTCGGATATACAACTTCTCGAGTTTGTCAACACCGAAGTTCTACTTGATCGGAAAAAAAGTCAGCTACCTTCATGAGTCTGTCCACAACAACCCACACAGCATCATTGCCTCGAGGTGACCTCAGAAACCTAGTCACGAAGTCCATCACCACATCATCCCATTTCCACTCTGGGATGGGTAACTATTGTAATAGTCCGACTAGCCTCTGATGCTCCGCCTTCACCTGCTGACAGGTGGAACATCTCGTAACAAAACCAGATATATCTCCTTTCATACCTGGCCACCAATATTGACGTCTCAAGTCACAGTACATATTGGTAACCTCGGGATGAACTGCCCAAGATGAATCATGAAAATCCCTCACCAACTCCTCATGTATATCCCCTGGAACCCATACTCGTCCATGGAAACATTGTACCTAATCATCGCCTATTGTCCATCTCGGAGGAGGGCCCTCACTTTCCACTAACTCTTGTAGAACTAGGCCTTCTGAATCAGATAGTTGTCTCATCCTCACTCTATCCAGGAGGGTAGAGGTCACAGCTAAAGAAGAAACATCGGTCTTCCCATGACTATCGTGCACCTCCAAATGCATCTCAGAGAACAAAGCCATAAGCTTCCATTCACCACTGGCCTCCAGCACTACCTGTATCTGAGTCCTCTTGCTCAGTGCATCAGCTACTACATTACCTTTACTAAGTGTATAGTAAAGCTCAAAGTCAAAGGACTGAAGGTATTTAACCCACCTTCACTGTCTCATATTCAAGTCACGCTGAATAAAGATATACTTGAGACTTTTTTGGTCGGTGAAAACCACAAAATGATCTCCCAAGAGATAGTGTCTCCAACAGTGCAACTCATGAACAACTTCATCCAACTAGAGATCATGTGTCAGGTAATTCCTCTCATGCGGCCTCAACTACTAGGACCCGTATGCAACAACTCGATCGCCCTGCATCAACACTAATCCTAGCCCAATACTTTATGCATCACAGTAAACTGTATAGCTCTTTCCTTGCTCTGGAAGTATCAGGACTGGTGCTGATGTCAACCTGCCTTTCGGGTCCGGAATGGCTCTCTTGCAAGCTTCCGACCAAATGAACTTCACACCCTTCTTATTCATACCCTTCAACGGTGCTGCTAAGTGGGAGAAGTCCTGTATGAAGCATCTGTAGTAACCCGCCAGCCCCAGGAAACTCCGTATCTCAAACACATTCTTAGGTTGTTCCCAAGAAACTACTGCTCTCACCTTCTCTAGGTGTACTGCAACTCCTGCATCTAAGATGATATGACCCAGTAAGTGAATATGGTCCATCCAAAAGTGGCACTTTGAGAGATTATCATATATCTTATGCTCTCTCAGTGTACTCAATACGATCTCAAGATGGGTGGCATGGTCATGTCGAGTGTGAGAGTACACCAAGATATCATCCATGAATGCTACCATGAAAGAATCCAGATAAGTATGGAACACATAATTCATTAGAGCCATAAAAACTGTTGGCTCGTTCGTAAGTCCAAACAGCATAACCAAGTACTCGTATAGACCATACCTGCTCCTGAAGTCTTTGAGAGGTATATCAGATGGTCTAACGTGCAACTAATGATATCTGAATCTCAATTAAATCTTTGAGAACACTCGTGCTCCACAAATTTGATCAAAGAGATCATCAATCCTTGGCAAGGTATATCGGTTCTTGACCATCAACTGGTTCAACTTCTGATAATCCACAGAGAGTCTGAGGGTACTATTTGCCTTCTTCGCAAAGAGGACCGGTGAACCCCAAGGAGAAGTACTGGGTCAGATGAAACAATTTTCCTGTAACTCCTCAAACTATCTCTTGAGCTCATGAAACTCTTGTGTAGCCATCCTATAATGAGTAATGGACACCGTTGTTGCTCTTGGCACTAGCTCAATAGATAAATCCACCTCACGCTCTAGAGGTAGACCTGAAAAGTCGTCTGGGAAGACATCCCCGAAACGGTCAACCACTGGAGGGAAATCCTTCTGAAAAGTCCCCTGATCATCTAGATATAAACATTCCATCTGGGTTGTGACTCCACCTCACCCACATTTCTCTGGTCCATCTCGACTCGCCTAAACATCCCATTCACCCTTGTATAAAAACTCTCTTCCCTCTGGTGACGTGAAACTCACCCTATGACGATAGCAATCTACAAAGGCTCGAAAGGGAACCAACCAGTCCATTCCAATAATGACATTGTAGCTCATCATCTCTAAGACATAGAGGTCCCAAAGAAAGTGACACCCACCAACCTCAAGGGGGAACTCCTTGCACTGACGCACACCAGCCGTTCTGGTCCCCAACGGAGTGTCTAGCATCATAACAGCAAAATAAGATGAAACATAGAGCCCAAGGATATCCACAATGGGCACATATATGAAACTATTTGTAGCACCCGTATTGAAAAGTACTTAAGATAAGACATATGCTACTTGAATAGTACCTCTAATAGTAGAAGGTCCGGGATCCTGCTCCTGTTGGGTCTGTTGCATTGCATATGTCTGCCCAGTGTCGCGGCCCTACGACACAGCATGGATACCCTGAGTTGTCCCTCCTTGCTGCCTCTGAGATCCTAGTGTCTGGATACCATGGCCATGACTACAACCTCTGCATGTACGTCCTGATGTATCCCAGTTCCCTGATTGGTAAGAAGCTGTCAGTCCTGCTCCCGCACGCGGAGTCTGCACAGAACCCCTCTCACTAGCCACTGGTAGAAAAGTCCGGTAAAAGCGTTGTAGATGACCCATGTTACTGCAAGATCAGCACTTCACTGGGTCACGTGGACACTACGGTATCTTGTGCCCCTATTTACCATACTGGTAGCACCTGACCGGGTGACCTGAAGTAATCGCTTGGCTAGTACTACCACCGTGCGAGAAACTCATCTGTCGCTTCCTCTTACCGGCAGAAATAGTACCAGAAACTGGTGTCGAACCGCCCTGGCCTGCACCACTAGCTTCCCAAAGGTTCCTCTCTATAATCAGCACCTGGTTCACAATATCATGTTTGATAGGCAACCTGAAAAAATTTACTAGTGCTCAGATTCCATAATAAAGACCATCCTCGAAGCGTCTGGCCCTCAACATCTCATCACCCACTAGAACGGGTGAAAAACGCTGAAGCTCGGTGAAACGAGCAGAATATTACATCACCGACATATCACCCTACTACAGATTCATGAACTCTCGATATCTATCTACCCTCAGCATCTATGGGAATAAGAATTCATGGAAAGATGTCTGCAAATCTTCTCATGCCATGTCTCGGTGTTTCACTTTCTGATTGGTAACATCCCACCACCTCTTGGCGGAATCACACAGCATATAAGTCGCGATCTTGACCCTCTGCCTGGGAGGCGTCTCAAGATGATTGAAAATATTCTGCATAGACTTCATCCAAGACTCTGTAGCCTGTGGTCCTCCATCCCCTAAAAACGTAGGCGGATGCGATTGATGGAATATACGGGTCAACTCATCCATAGATGTGGCAGCCGGTGGTGCTCCCTGAATGGTATGCATGAACCGCATAAAGCCTTCATGGAACTACGTCTCTACACCTATATATGGTATAACAGTTGGTGCTACATCTAGCTCTATTATAGGATCCACTGGTAGCCCATGGCCCACCATCTCTGGAGTATAATCATTGTCGCCCTCTTGGAGAACAATTTGTGGTCATCTCGGCGGCATGACTCTACAAGGTCAAATGCACACCTTAGATCAAGATTATAAAAGACTGGAAACGAAGGAACCAAAAGGGAAATAGGATGAAGAAGGCATTCAAGATTTTCAAAACAAGGCTACATGGCATGTATACTGAATACACGGTGTGTACCTTACTTTTCGTCCCCTGCCCGGGTCCTTCTACACATCTAAGCCACACGGCTCCCGTTGAACAAGACTACACAATGTGTATATAATCTACACGGTGTGTATGGTGAAAATTATAACTACGCGTGTCGTTCATGACATGGCCGACTACTTGACTTAAACTACATAGTGTGTTACACCCAAACACGGCATGTACAACACCCCTTTTCCCAGCCATACGGTCAGGTCCACACGGTCTGTCACAGGTCAAAACTACATAGCGTGTCCCATGGGTACATGGTGTGTGCTTCGCCGACCCATGTTGTTAGTTATATGGTTGGATAAACGGCTCACAGTACACGACGTGTTCTAGATGGACATTGCGTGTACACGAAAGGATTACCCCGACCCGTGTAGTTAATTACACGGTCGGATCCCAGGTTAGACTACATGGTGTGTTCTACATTGGACACGTCGTGTATGGCTTAAGGTCTCATCCATCTGTGTTGTCAGTTACACGGCCGGACTCTGGGTCAACACTACACGGCATGTACATCCTATACATGGCGTGTTTTTTTCCAAGCATTTCCCTTCCCCGTGTCCCCGCCAACACGGTCCTTGACACGGGAAGCAACTACACTGCGTGTACTTAAAAAGTTTTCTTTTCTTCCTAAACATAAGAACACACGATGTGTGTCCGAGGAACTACACGGCGTGTATACTGGGTATTCTATACAGTATGCCTCTAAAACTACTCTAGAACCCATAAAATACTGAAAACAACACCTAAGTTCCAAATTCCGATCCGTGGGGGCCCATACTCCCCGCAACTCAATTTTTGGCATCTTATATGTGTTATAACAAGATAAACAGTCAATGATCCACCAAATTCCGGTCAACGAGGGCCCGTACTCCCCAAAAACCAAAGTTTGGAGTCCATTCTATCAATAGTATCACACAAAAATACCCTATCACATAGTAGGTATTTATCAAGCAGCTATCACAACAACATGCTTTTCTAGAACAACAACTATCACAACAACATGCAATTTCTAATGCACCTGCATGGAATGGAACTATTCATGGTATGTGATTTCTAGCATGTGCCTAAATGATGTATGAGAAGGAATACCCTCATCTCATCAGGTTGCAACTAAATAGAACCCATGGATAAATTATAAACAGCACAATCACAAGTGTGTCCCCTAATGGTGAAATCAAATCAACTGTAAAATTTGAAAAATCAGAAGAATTGAAAAAAAATACGAGGTAGACTAGCTTTTACATGTACACAGGTTAGCTACACCTACGCACAGATTATTACCAACTACTGTTTCCATCTTATCCCTAACTAAGGCTTCAAATAGTAATTCAAAGAAAAGAAACATCTATGATACCACTTTGTAACATCCCGGATCCTGGTTCCACTCAACCGATGCCCTGAACCCGGTTGGTCACATGACCTCAAGCGCATTTCCCCAAACGCCAGAGGCTGCCGACTAGCAGTGAGGGCCCAGGTCTGATAGTGGGAAAACTATGCCCCCATTTTTCAAAGTGTAGCACAGTGGAATAATAAATAAAACATACAACAACAACAGAATCAATAAACCATACACATTTAAAATAAACAACCGCAGTAAAAGATAACCAAAAGTTATATAGAAAATGATGAAACATGTCTCAAGTTCTAAGAAAAGATCCATAACATGTTACACAACAGTACAACAAGATACAATAGAAAGTGCAGGTACAACAGAAAAAAACAAAACAGTCGGCAACATCGTGAGCCTAAGATCGGTCCCATGCTCCCCTAATCCTCTACTACAATCATGTACCTGTATTGGGACCCTTTCCCCTATCGACACCTGCAAAAACGCAATCTGTTTGGACCGAAGAAATGACCTAAACAGGGTGTGAGAAATAAATCCCAGTAGGCACCCACCAAAGGCCCGTGCCTAACTGTGTGAAAATATGCAACAACAGTGTGTAGTAATAAAATGCAATAAACTAAGAAGTACTCAAAAGTAACTAACTTTACCAATTATATTTCAATTTGTATTATTCATTTAACCTTTCCATTTAATAACATTTTGTGCTCATCAGAACCATTCCCTCATGCTAATATAATATAACCATGCCCTTAGGCCAATATAGTAACCACGCCCGCAGGCATATAAAGTAATCACGCCCTCGGGCTATACAATATCCACGCCCTCAGGCTATAAAATATCCATGCCCTCAGGCTATAAAATATCCACTCCCTCTGGATATAAAATATACATGCCCTCAAGCTATAAAGTAACCACTCCCTCAAGATATAAAGTAACCATGCCCTCAGGATATAGGGTAACGGGGCCATGCCCAACATTTAAACATGAAATTATTTACAATTAATCTCAAGGCAAAATTAATGCATAAAGTAAACAAGGCATACCCTCGGGTATCCTGGCCAAATGGTTAAACAGAGGAACGCACCCCAGGGGTGGTCCTGGATCCAAGAAGCATCCCAAACAATAGTTTATTATCACATTTAATTACCTTTATAGTTATAGGTATTCAAAACATCCACAGCCTCATCCACACGATACCCCCACATGGGTTTGTATCACAACGGTACACAAAAATGCACAAAATTTAGAATTTAAACACCAAGCCACCTGCCTTAAACTCCCCTGAATGGTATACGTAAACGACGCTTCCAGAAACTCTCAAGGATGGCGTAGATTTGGGGTAGAAGAAAACTTTTTCAATTGTAAATAACTTTACCTCAGGAAAGAATTGGTAAGAACAGATTAAGGAGAAGGAGAGTCTTACCTGTACGTTTCCAATGTGATCGACCGAGGTGGAAATAGATTTTTGGTGTACGATTTGGAGCTCCTCAATGGTTCGGCCCTCTCTCTCGACTCCTCAAGTTCTAAGACTTCCCTATGAATAGGGGCGGCCACTGCCCATTTTAAGAGAAAAAACAGACTACACGGTGTGCACTATTGGGTACACGGCGTGTAGTTTTCATTTTTTAACTGTTCCTTCAGTGGCTTCTCACCCGTGTGGCATTGTTCATCTATCAACATGAGTACACGACGTGTGAAACCTGAGTACACATCGTGTACTGCCGCTCAACTGGCGGCTGCTTCCACCGCCTTACTATTTGTTTGTTGACTGACTACAAGGCGTGTAAATACCCACTACACGGCGTGTAGTCAGTTTTTACACCTTTCATCACCAGCATGGCTACACACCCTGTGTACTCATCCTACACGGCCAAAGTACATGGAATGTGGAAAAGTACATGATGTGTAGTCCAAAAATTTGGGATTTTCCCCCATTTTCCTTATTTCTCAAAAACACTTAAGGAAAAGAGAAAACAAGAAACCTGTACCTCAAAAAAAATTGTGTTCTTATATTAATATTCCATCCAATCCCAAAACACTTTACCATTAAGGTAATTATATCGCAACTTGTGTGTACGTATAGCCTAGCGTCTCTGTGATGCGATTATATTCATTCTCAATGTTCATCATTCAAGAATGATTATAAAAATTTAAATTATAAGTAAATGTAATATTTATGAACTTAATATCATTTTGGATATGAATAAAATGTATCATATGCCTAAGAAACAAGACTTACATGATAAAACAAGCATAATAAAATGAAGCAGTTTACACCCGAAACAAAGGTAATAATGAAATATTATTAACAAAATGATATATGGGGATCATATATGATATCATAAATATGGATATAGTTATTCTATAATTTAATGAAAAAATTTAACCATTATACATGAGGTTAAATCACCCTCAACTAAAGTAAATTACAAGGTCAGGGTTCCTTTCTCAATCTCAATTTTATTCGGGATTATTTATACATAAGTATTTACTGAGTCATATTGATCATTCATATCCATGTTTCTTAAAAATTTATTTTAAAATATTATTACTCTTATTCTATAATTTTTTTAAGACATTTTTACGCATGTTTGACTTTTTATAAAATGTTTTGAATGTAATCTTTTTTTTGTTTTCAAATGAGGTACTTTATGACTTTTTTCGACGTTAGTGTAACATCCTGGGTAAATAAAGAATATAAAATTTTCATATTTATTAAAATTTGTGAATTAAATATTAATTTTACTATAAATGGGATTCTATTTTCGATGGCATACCCGATACGCAACAGCGGGTTTCTTTGAAATCTTATGTTGCACACAATGCTGAGTCATACTGAAAAATAATAATATAATATAATTTTAAATGGTAGTTAATGTATAGTCGTTGTATTGGTGGGAATGAAATGAACTAACTATGATATGAATATACATGTTTGTTAAATGTTTTTACATTTATCCAATAAATTTTAGAGACTTAAAATAAGAAATAATCTGATTTTAAGCATAAATACTCTAACATTCATTAAAAGGCTGATTTACCACCTTTTGATGGTGAACCCTCTTTAAATATAGTTTTAGTCACTTTTATATAATCTGTTTGACAAAATAATATTCTTCATTATAATTGGGACATCAAAATTTACTTTGGATAAAATTTTGTTATTTTTCTGATAAAGTACATTTTTTCTGAATAGTGAAAAATACTGTATTTCAATTCAAAACTGTCTTTTAATCTAAATTATTTATATAGTTAGATTATCTTTATAAATGGTTTTAAATTTTAATTAGATTATATTTTTACTATTTATTCCTATTTTTTCGTTGGATGTAATTTAACTTTGAAATTGGACATAGACACGTGTCAATCTTTTGATAATTATTATTTCTTAAAAACACGCTTTTTATTTTGACAATGGGAATTAATTTTAAATTAATTTATGCCACTTATGTGTTTTAAATTTGGAAAAATTGATTCCATATTTAGAATCATGAGGTCCTAATTCTGTAAATGGATAACTTTTATTTTTAGACATTTTAAATATTTACCTCTATAAATATATTATTTACCATGGTTAAAGGGTAAATCTAATAAATAAGGGTAAACAAATAATATTATAATAATATTAAATTACCCTAACATGTGTCCTAATATTATTATTTGATACATTTCCAACCATGGGAATCATTTGGGTTTATTTTTTCACCCCATGGTGCCACTTAAGAGTGATAATGACACTTTATATTAATTAATTTAAAATAAAGACAAAAATGACTTAAACATATATCTTTTAGTAAATAAATTCTTACATGGGGTTATATAAGTTATCTATTTGAATATATTTATTAATTTTAAATATAAAATTATTTCATATATCATGATATTTTTTTTATAATTTTTAGACATCAAATAAATAAAATTATTTATGACACAATAATGATGTAGTGTTTACCTCATTAATGAATGATTTAAATAAATATGATTATAAAAATTAAAACAATGTAAAAAACCTATCCAATTATTATTGGATGATTTTATTTTGAACATGAGTCATCTTATATTAGACATTAATTAGTTTTGGACCTTTTTAAACCGAATATATTTTTATAATAAAATAATATGTTTAAACTTCCCTTAAGAGCCCATCTTCCCCCTTATAAAATCCATCACCTCTAACCCATTAATCACAATTCTCAAGCCCCTTGGATCATCCAAACTCGGCCCAATTAAGCTCCCTACATCCCTATACTCCTCCTAGAATACTTCCCCCAGTATTAAGACAACTCAAGTAAACTTTTTGGTTCAGACCAAAGAGAGATACCTGATTTAAAGGTAATGTCTTCTCTTAAGTTCTTTTGTTTTATTTTACTTACCCAGCCCCATAAAATCTTTTTATTACTTTATTTTATAATAACAACAGTATCATAAATATACTAAGTTTTTTTTATGAGAAGGATTATAACTACTCTTACATACACCTCCATCTAAAGGGTAAATAACATATTGTTTCAGTGGACGGCGAACTGTTGTCTCACGAAACGATGATTGTTCAATATTCTCCTAACACCTCTCATGGTGGCCATTATAATGGCACTGTATTTATATATGAAATATATTATGTTTATTTTTTCTCTATTATTCAATAATTTTTATTTACAAACATACCTTTATGCTTTCCAATGTGTGTAAATACGATAATTTCATTTGAGGAAATGCGGACTACGGCCCCCTCTAGGTGATATGATTCTTTCATAACATAAAAGGAACATATAAAGGATGGAATTAATGAAATAATGTAAAAAATATATCATATTATATTATACTATAATTATAATATACCTATTTATCATTAACGTTTCATTCCATTAAATATGAAATAGAAATGAAAGTAGCGTTCATGCATATGTACGGCTTACCGTCTCCATGAATGGTGCATTTCATTTCTTATCTCCAAGTGTTATGTAATATTATAAATAGATAAATATAATGGATATATATTATATATATGATATATAAATCTTGAATAAAATTTTGGAGATAATGTACTTTTTACCACATCAACAACTTGTAATTATAAGAAGTTCATTTTTGACTCAGGTACCAAATATCAACAAAATGACCATTATTAACTTAAATGATTGAATGATGTTTATAACATGATAATAAGTTATATTAAAGGAATAATAAACTTGAAAAATGTTCTTAATAAATTATAAATTAATTTTAGTTTATTATTCAAAAGATTAAAGAATGAATGGGTCAAGTCGGACACATGGTAAGGGGTTTCTTATCTCACTTTTAACTCAGTGAGATTTCCATTTTTTGCCACTTATTTCATGAATGTGGTGTATTTTGTACTTCCATTTTATATATATTATCATTATTCTCTTTATATTCATGGTATTCTGTGATTCATTTTGTGTTTATTAACTTTTGGTCATACGACTCGACTGATTACAACGTGGTTACGGGTTTTCATCTCACTTTTTATTCTCATGAGATTCATGCTATATTTTCCACTATTTCCTTTTGTGTGGTGTATGTAATGAACATGATTGTATTATTTGTGTAATATAATTTAATTTATTGTTATTTAAATCTTCATTTTATGATCCTTTCTTCATGAGGTGTATGTTTTGTAGGTTACCAAATCAGTAAGGGAACCTTTCACCATACTCTTTTAGTCAAAGAATACTTTTTGTTTTATGTCTTTTAATTTCCCTTTTTATTATTTTGGGATATGTTCTTCTATATCATTCTTGATGAAAATTTTATGTCCATGTGATGAGATACCCTTTTCTCTCTCATCAACTCATTTTATTAATTTTAAAGTGACGTCGTTAGGCTGTCAAATTTCTGTAAGAGAACTTCTTAACCCAATTTCAATTATTTGGGTCAAACTTATACTTATTGATTATGTCATGATATGAATATGTGTGAATGTCTTCTAATTGTTTTACACTTAATATCCACTTATACTGGGTGTATTCTTATTTGTCATGCATAATTATTTCATTGATTTGTCCTTAATTGAAGGATATGATCTTTGCAAGGGAATTTGTCTTAATTTACATTACATTGAAAATTATTTATTGTTATACACCAATTCACTTTTATATGGTGTATATACTTCCCTTTAACATATTATACCATGAATATCTATATTCTCATGATATTATAAGCTCTGATTGATGTTTTTCCTCAATTATTTTTATTCAAGATTCTCTCATTTTGTTAAAAACCCTTTAACTAAAATATCATTTTAAATGTTTTAAAGATTTATTATTTTAAATATTTATCATTAATGTACATGTTTTAAAAATGGTTTCAAGGATTTATTTAAATGAAAATTAATGTTTGAAAATGTTAATTCCTTTAAAATCTGCAAAGTGGTATGGGACACTTTGATTCAAAAATATATTTATTAAATGTTTTAAATGGTTTTGAAAATAGTTTTATAAAACATTTATTTTGTCAATATCTTGAAATGATATATTTTGATTACAATGTGGAAATGTTATCTTTCCTTTATTCTTATTTTATATGTTATAAATATATAATGATTATTGGGCATTGTTTACGTATATGGGTGGTTCTATGATAAACCTATGGTGGGTGAGCCAGAGATAGCTCTCCAATGAATTGGGTAACATGACGAAGGTAAACGTTAATGTCTCTCCTAAGATATTTATGGAATATATTGTGATGGGTATTCTAACATAACTACCTATGTAGTTGTGAAAGTTGCAATGTAAGTATGTTTTGTATGCCATAAGTTTCCTTTATGATTTATGATTTCTATGTGTTATTCATAAATCTTATGATTTCATAAGGTATGTTATGATTGAAAAGTACGGTTTCATTGTTTTGTATTTATTGATGGGATAATGTTTTAATTCCTTATTTTATAACCCTTACTGGTCTTTTTATTCCCATCCCAAGTTTTTGAAATGTTTTCCATGTGACTTAAAGATAAATAGGTTCAAGGATGGGATCAAGGAAAAGTCTTGATGTCTACAACTTTGAACTAGGCATGTTTCTTTTTAAGAGTTTTTATTTTATTAAAAAAATGGATTCTGAGTAGTAGTATCCACATGTAATTTTCAAGTTGATATGTAATAGTTATGGCCTAATTCTCTGAAACTCTAAACCTGAAAATATCCTCAATGTAAATTATTCATTTAATTAAATATTATTTAATGTTTTAAGGTCGGGTCCTTATAGTTGGTATCAGAGGTCAGTTTAGACAACTTTAGGGGTTAGGAGTTTTCATTAAACACATGGTTAATCCCTGTGTATATTATTTCAATTAAATCCTTGTTCTATAACTTTTTAAGATCAAGTAAAGTTGGTTAAAAATGGATGGATGAGGATCTCAAATGATATTCCTATCTCTTCCTGATGACATGCTTGCAATAATTATTACAAAGTCATGTTCAGAAGATTGTGAAACCTTTTCTAGCGTACAACTCACTTGAAAGTAGTTATTTGAGATATCAAATACCTACACTATACCTCGATATCATCATGGATCATGGGTTGTATTTAATCATGTCCTATTTTTTCAACATTCTCATATTTTCAAGAAAGGTAACTATTATCAAGGAATTTTTAAATATTTTACCTTATCACAGGATTCTGAAGCATATTATGATTTTTAAAATGGTGCTGAAGAAGGAGACCCTTGTGCGACCTATTTATATTTTCTTTTACAATATAGTCTCTCAGTACATACTTATGGTATTTTAGAAAGACCATTGATTGAAAGTTTCAACTCAAAATTAGTCTGGCAATTTTATAAAAATCATGTTTTATTAGATGTTTTGAAATTATATGTCATACATGATTATTTTTCAAAATATATTTTCTGCGAACACTCATATGACCCAAGTTGTACAAGGTGTATTTGTACGAAGGAAGCAAATTATTTTGAAGGATCTCTAAATCATTGTTGCAATTCAAGGACCTTCTACCTATGTAAACAAGATGATGATGAAACCTTATAGACAACATGATCAAGGTATGATGTTCTTTCTATTGGGAATAGTTTTATTTTATCATATGGAGGTGAAAAAAAATGACAATATATAAAATGTTGAGGTCATAATGTGTTGGGATGAAAATTAAAGGTATAAGAAAACCCTTGAGGTTAAAAAATGTTAGGGATATTTTTTAGTTTTATAAAAAGGACAACCCGTAATATGGGAGATGACCCATCACGCCCAGCAAGGCCACAGGAATCAAACCCACAATTGAAGGGTGACAAGGGTGCATTACCTACCATTGTCCTACATGAAGTCCCTAGTTAGTATGACTTATTCTTCTATGTTAAATGATTTTAGATATCAAGAATAACTTTATTTAGGATCTTATGTATTATTAAATGGACATCCTTAGTATAAAAAATGATTTTATGATTAAGTAATAAAGGTTATTTTGGAAGACATTCTCTCTTTTGGGAACACTATATTCTTATGAAAAATAAAACACTATGCGATTTAATTTGTGGAGTAATGGTTGAAATATTATTTTGGAAGAATATATGTTTTTATTATGGACATAAGGTGATTTTGGTTATTTATGGAAATGATTAATCTATCATAGAGAATATGTGTTTAGGTTAATTATACTTCAGAACGAGACATTAAGAGTAGTCGATGTTTTTGGAGATAAATGCTATGATTTACTATGGAAGACTATGTGATTAAATCTTTCTGAGTTTTAGATTTCAGTCTTATTTTGGATAATTTTGAATAATTTTAAGGACAATTTGTATTTAATGGTCTTTCTTGAACTTTTGGGTTCTTTTTGTTGAATTTTGGTGATTACGAGTATTATTTTTTTTATAAATGATTATCCTTTTGAGGATTATCTGATCTTGTACTAACCAATTTTGGTTTTGGTTGATGTCTAAAGATATTGGGAATATATAGTTCATCTTTTGTAGATTATGTGATACTATATAAGTTTATTCTAGCACTTCAAGTGTGACCAAGTCATCTTGAATACTTACTGTTTAGAGAAAAGATGATTTTGTGGTAGAATTTTATTAAATGATGACACTCTACATGACAAGTAAGTATGTTTCCTTATGTTTTTAGTTAATCTCCTAAAAAATTACTCAACTTTATGAAAAGTAACTTAAAACAATAAAATTTTCCGTTAACTTTTCCTACTGGGGAATCAAAGAACATTTAACCCATCACAAGTTTGTGATTTTCTGGTGGTTAACTTTTTACTAATCATGTTTTATACCACTCTCCATCAAACCTTGATGGTTTTTATCTCTTCCATATCCATGTTTTCATGGAATCCTATTATATGTTGTCTTGGGTGACCTTTTAGATTTTCTTTATTTTTTTTAAAAGAGATATTTTTATTAACTCTTTTTTGATGTGGGACTTTTAATGAAGTTTCCAAGCCCAATTTTAAAATTATGAGGATGCAATTTCAAAAAGGGGGGAAGGATGTAACATCCCAAGTAAATAAAGAATATAAAATTTTCATATTTATAAAAATTTTTGAATGAAATATTAATTTTACTATAAAGGGGATTCTATGTTTGATGGCGTACCCGATACACAACAACATGTTTCTTTGAAATCTTATGTTTCACACAATGCTGAGTCATACTAAAAATAATAATATAATATTATTTTAAATGGTAGTTAATGCCTAGCCGTTGTATTGGAGGTAATGGAAATAAAAAACTACAATATGAGTATACATGTTTTTAAAATGTTTTTACATTTATCCAATAAATGTTAGAGGCTTAAAATAAGAAATAATCTGATTTTAAGCATAAATACTCTAATATTCATTAAAAGGTCGATTTACTGCCTTTTGATGGTGAACCAACTTTTAATATAGTTTTTTTCACTTTTATATGTTCTATTTTACAAAAGAATATTCTTCTTTAGAATTAGGACATCAAAATTTACTTTGGATTAAATTTTGGTATTTTTATGATAAAGTTCATTTTTATGAAAAGTGAAAAATATTGTATTTTAATTCAAAAATTCCTTTTAATATAATTTATTTATATTGTTATATTATCTTTATAAATGGTTTTAAAGTTTAATTAGGTTATATTTTTACCATTTTATCCTATTTTGGTCATTGTATGTAACTTAAATTTGAAATTGGATATAGATAAGTGACAATCTTTTGATAGTTTTAATTTATTAAAAACACGCTTTTTATTTTGACAATGGGAATTAATTTTAAATTAATTTCCATCACTTATGTGTTTTGAATTCGGAAAAATAGATTCCATATTTGGAATCAGGAGGTCCAAATTGTGTAAATAGGTAACTTTAATTTTTAGACATTTTAAATATTTACCTCAGTAAATATTTTATTTACCATGGTTAAAAGTTAAATCTGGTATATAAGGGTAAACAAATAATATTATAATAATAATAATAAATTACCCTAAATGTGTCCTAATCTCATTTTTTGATACATTTCCGAACATGGGAATCCTTTTGGTCGATTTTCAGGACCTCATGGAGCCACTTAAGAGTGATAATGACATTTTATATTAATTAATTTAAAATAAGACAGAAATGACATAAACATATATCTTTTAGTAAATAAATTCTTACATGGGGTTATATAAGTTATCTCTTAGACTATAATTATTCATTTGAAATATAAAAAGATTTCCTACATCGTTATATTTTTTTATAATTTTTAGTCAACAAATTAATAAAATTATTTATGACACAATAATGATGCAATGTTTACCTCATTAATGAATGATATAAATAAATAAGATTATAAAAATTAATAAAATGTACAAAACAAGTACAATTATTATTGGATGACTTTATTTAGAACATCAGTCATCTTATCTTTAACATTAATTAGTTTTGGGCCTTTTAAAACCAAATAAAAGTTTATAATAAAATAATATGTTTAAACTTCCCTAAAGAGCCCCTCCTCCCCCTTATAAAAGCCATCACCTCTAACCCATTACTCACACTTTTCAATCCCCTTGACTCATCCAAATCGGCCCAATTAAGCTCCCTACATCCCTCTACTCATACTAGAAGCATTACCCTAGGCATAAGGCACCTCAAGTAAATATTTTCGTTCAATCCAATGGGAGATACCCAATTTAAAGGTAACATATTCTCTTAAGTTATTTTGTTTTATTTTACTTCTCTTACACCACAAATTTTTTTTATTCCTTTATTTTATAACAACACCAGTATCCTAAATATACTATGTTTTTTTATGAGAATTATTCTAACTACACTTACACACACCTCCATCTAATGGGTAAATAACATATTGTTTCTGTGGACGGTGAACTACTGCCTCACGAAACGATGATTGTTCAATCTTCTCCTACCAACTCTCATGGTGTCCATTATGATGGAACTGTATTTATATATGATATATATTATGTTTATGTTTTCTCTATGCTTCTATAATTTTTATTTACAAACATACCTTTATTCTTTTCAATATGTGTAAATATGATGATTTCATTTGAGGAAGTGCGGACTACTGCCACCTCAAGGTGATATGATTCATTCATAACCTACATGAAACGTATAAAGGATGGAGTTAATGAAATAATGTAACATATATATCATATTATATTATACTGTAATTATAATATACCTATGTATCATTATTTTTTCATTCCATTAAATATGAAATAGAAATGAAAGTAGCGTTCATGCGTACGTACGGCTTACCGTCTCCATGAATGGTGCATTTCATTTCTTGTCTTCAAATGATATATAATATTATAAATAAATAAATATACTGGATATATATGATATATATTATATTTAAATCATCAATTTAATTCTGTAGATAATGGACTTTTGACCACATGAATAACTTGTAATTATAAGAAGTTCATTTTTAACTCAAGTACCAAATATCGACAAAACGACCATTATTAACTTAAATGATTGAATAATGTATATAACATGGTAATAAGTGATAAAAAAAGAAAAAAAAATTAAAAAGGTTCTTAATCAAATATAAATTAGATTTAGTTTATTTTTCAGGATATTAAAGAATGAATGGGTCAAGTTGGACATGTGGTAAGGGGTTTCTTATCTCACTTTTAATTCCATGAGATTTCCATTGTTCGTCACTTATTTCTTGAATGTGGGGTATTGTATAATTCCATTTCATATATATTATAATTATTCTAATTATATTCATGGAATTTTATTGATTCATTTGGTGGTTATTAACTTTTGGTCATACGACTCGACTGATTACAACATGGTAAGGGGTTTTCATCTCACTTTTTATTCCCATGATATTCATGCTATATTTTCCATTATTTCTTTTTGTGTGGTGTATGTACTGCCCATTACTTTATTATTTGTGTAATATAATTTAATTTATGTGTATTTACATCTTTATTTTATGATCCTTCCTTCATGGGGTTTATGTTTCATATGTTACCAAATCGGTAAGGTAACCTTTAACCATACTCTTTCAGTCAAAGAATTATTTTTATGTCATGTCTTTTAATTTCATTTTTCTTATATTGAGATATGTTATTATATATCCTTATTTCTATAAATTTTATTTACATGGGATAAGATACCCTTATCTATATCACCAACTCATTCTCTTAATTTTAATGTGATGTCGTTAGGCTGTCAAATTTCAGTAAGAGTACTTCTTAACCCAATTTCAACTCTTTGGGTTAAAGTTATACTTCTTGATTATGTCATTCTATGAATATGTGCGAATGTACTATAATTTTTTTACACTTAATATCCACTTATATTGTTTGTATTATTATTTTTCACACATAATTATGTCATTGATTTGTCCTTAATCTAAGGATAGGATCTTTGCAATGGACTTTGTCTCAATTTACATTCTATTGAAACTTATTTATTGTTATGCACCAATTAAATTTTATATGGTGTATATACTTCCCTTTGACATATTATACCACGAATCTCACTATTCTCATTATATTATAAGCTTTGATTTATTTTATTCATCAATTATTTATATTCAAGCATCTCTCATTTTGTAAAAAACAATTTAACTAAAATATCATTTTAAAAGTTTTAAAGCTTTATTCTTCTCAATCTTTCCCATTAATGACCATTTTTTAAATGTGGTGTTAAGTATTTATTTATATGAACATTAATTTTTTAAAATGTTAATTCCTTTAAAATCTTTAAAGCGGTATGGGACACTTGGTTCAAAAATCTATTTATTAAATGTTTTAAATGGTTTTGAAAATGTTTTGATAAAGCATTGATTTTCTCAATATCTTGAAATGATATATTGTGCTTACAATGTGGAAATTTTATCTTTCCTTTATGCTTGTTTTATGTGTTATGAATATGTTATGATTATTGGGAATTTTTTACGTATACGGGTGGTGATGTGATAAACCTAGGGTGGGTGATCTTGAGATAGATCTCCAATGCATTGGGTAATGTGACGAAGGAAAATAATAATGTTTCTCCTAAGAGATTTAGGGAATATACTGTGAAGGGTATTCCAACGTAAATACCTATGTAGCTATGAATGATATACTGTAAGTATGTTATTTATTCCATAAGTTACCTTTATGATTTATGATTTTTATGTTTTATTCACAAATCTAATGATTTCATAAGGTATGTTATGATTGAAAATTATGGTTTCATTATTTTGTATTTATTGACCGTATAATGTTTTCATTCCTTATTTTATAACCTTTACTGAGCTTTTTATGCTCCTCCCATTTTTTTAGATGTTTTCCACGTGACATAAAGATGAATAGGGTCAAGGATGGGATCAAGGAAAATTCATGTTGTCTAAAACTTGGAACTAGACATGTTTCTTTTTAAGAGTTTTTATTTTATGAAAAAAATGGATACTTAGTAGTAGTGTCTATATGTAATTTTCAAGTTTATATGTAATAGTTGTGGCCTAATTATCTAAAACTCTAAACCTGAAAAGATCCCCAATGTTAATTATTCATTTATTTTAAGATTATGTAATGTTTTATGGTCAGGTCCTTATAGAATGAATATTTTATTAACATATACAACTTGAGAGGATTTTTCCATCATCATGATGCCTTAAAATTTTCAATCTTACCTTACAATATTACAAGGTTATTTTCAAAATAAATATTTTATTTTATAATTTCATAAATTTTAAATTATTTTAATGTAAAAAAATGGATATTTATCTCAAGAAATTTTTAACGATTTCATTAGATTATATTCATATTTGTTAGAATACTTTGTTGGGTTTTATGCTTAATTTAGGTTGATCTCTTATGATACAATATACTTTATTTTATTGAAGGGTTTATGATATGTTTGATTGTGTATGTGCTATTTTGATACCATTCATGGTTTATGGTTTATGTATTAACATTTCATATGCTAGATTTAATATAAATGTTTATGTTAGTTATGTTTCACCCTTTTCATATGAAGAATGCATTGGACTTAATAAGTGTCGGGGGGCTGTTATAGCCCCTTGATGCATCAGTAGGTCTCATGAGACAAACTAGTTTGGAATTTTACCCATTTATGTATGGGTTCTTAGATGAATCCTTGAAAGTATGTTTATGATGTGTTTTATTATGCATTCCCTTATTATGAGATTAGTTATTGATTTAACATTTGATTATTTGACTAATAGAATATCCATGTGAATGTTTATATAGAATTATTTGATTTATTCTTGACATATTATGCTCAGGATTATGTTTAAAGGGATTTATTTTGGTTATATACCTTATTGTAAAATTTTATGTTTATTTATGATGGATTCCATTGTATTATTTACCCTTAATAGGCATCTCAACTCACCCCTTTATTGTGTTTTATTTTTCTAGGATTCCAAGATGTGTATTATGACTGATATGTAGGGTTAATCAAGGAGAATAATTTCATTATCATAGGATTATGTTTGTGGTATTTTATGTTTAAAATTATAATGTATGGTTCATATATGTAATCTTTTTTTCCAGATTTCAAAACTAATTGGTCTTTTGGGATTCGACACTTGTATCTATGTCAATGTAATTTAATAATGCACTGGCTCTGGGATTCTAGGGTTAGGGGTGTTATAACAACCATATAGCCAAGGTAAAAAACCTTTTTTGGCGCCATTACATAATATCTCTGAGCATGTATTATGACCATGCCAACCACAACTATATTACTATGGAATAATCACAATAATTCGGTCAAATTCCTACAAGAATTACGACATGAGATTGTAAATAATCCGCTCTCTATAATCATTACAGCATGGTACTAGGTCAATCCCACTCTATATCATCATTACAACATATAAGTGTGCAAGTTCTAGGTCTTAGACCGATATATAAGCATTACATCAAAGAACACAGTCCCCATCATGAAAAATGGATATCATAATATCACATCACAATTATCAATGGTTAATTATGTGAATTACCATTTTTCTTTCATATTCCACTTGAAATTTAATTCACAATTGATTAACAATTATATCAATAAAAATAAGCCACAATTTATGGATTATATAACAATAAACCACCCTAGGTAAAATTCCATGATAAACATATATTAATCTATTTTCCAATTTAATTAAAATCATGGTTCTTTCACACCATGGGTAGAAATAAGCCAGTTAAAAATCCATTTGAAACCAAAGGACTTCAAGGAATACTTCAATTTTTTGTTTGATTAAATTTGTGTGCACAAAGTGATGGTGATATTAGTATATTTCATAAACATAGAAACTATCAAGCCATAGAATTAAGATTTAGACCTCATACCTTTAATTGATGATCCAACAACACTTTCAATGGAAAATTCCCATGAGAAATAAGGTTTGAATGATTTAAAATATGTTTCTATATTAAAAATAATAAATATCAAAACCAACAACGCAATTGGTTAAATGATTTCACTACAACTATTGGAGAAGAATGAAGAGAATGAAGAAACCTAACTGAAAAGACTTATCGTGGGTCGATCACAAAAATGGTAAGTTCAGAAAGGAAGTTGGTACCCCCAAAATCACATGGAGAATTCCCTAGGTTCAATAAGAGATGAGATTTAGTATATTTTAATGAAAATCAGCCACACATCATGTTTAAAACAGTAGGTCATACATTTACATGGAAATTAATGTGATTAGACATCATGTAAATATATTTAATGGAATATGTTGAAAAACCCCACCACCTCAGATTTATTTTATTAAAACCATAGAACAATTTAATGGAATTTAATCCCTTTACAGGACATGTAATTTTCATATAGATAGTTTTTTATCCCATTCTCCCTTTTAAAAACCCAAACTCTCTTTAAATCTTCTCAACTTACCAAGAACCTGTGAAACACTTTAACCCATTTATACCCAAACTCCATTAATTCAAACAAGCATAGATCCTCAAAATTTAGGTCATTTTATCCAATAAATTGTGTCTACATATGAATAAGACTCATCCACTAAGGCTCAAATGAAAAACTCAAAGAGAGAAATAACTAGAAAATGACAGGATCTAACAACCTCTCTAACTTATAACACCTCGTCCCTGATCTGCTCCAAGCGTCATTACGAGGTCTTAGCAAACAAGTCTAGCCACCATATTCTCATATCAGAATCCCTCTTCCATATATCCTTATCAACTCACCCATTCTTCCACTACACTCAAACGAATGGTATTTTCCTACCCCAGAGATATTTCTCAATACGATCCACAATCTATATCACATGCTCCTCAAAGGATGCATTAGTACAAATCTTGATTTATGGTACTTATATCACATGGTAAGGTTCTGGATTATATCTTCATATTTGTGACACATGGAACACATCATGCATGAAACTTTAGCGTTGTGTAAGGGCTTAATGGTATGACATTGGACCAACCCATGCAGATATTTCAAACAACCCAACAAACCCCGGTGCTAGCTTCCCCTATTTCCTAATATGGCGCTACCCCAATATAGGAGACACCCCAAGGAAAACATAATGACCAACCTCGAATTCTAATTTTCATCTCTGATGTTCATCATATGATTTATTCCTTCTCTACACAGTCACCAAATGATTTATGATCAACTAAACCTATTCAGATGTCTCCTATACAAGACTAGGCCCAACAATTGCTCCATCACCTGTCTCCTTCCAACAAATAGGTGAATAAAACAGCCTTCCATACAAAGCCTCAAAAGGTTTCATTTGGATCAATGATTGGAAGCTATTATTATATGAAAACTCCACAAGTTCCATATGTTTCTCCCATGAACCACCAATATCCAAAATACAGGCTCATAAAATATCCTTATAAACTTTAATATTTTACTCAAATTGGCCATTAGTATGTGGATAATAGGTTGTTCTTAAAATAACTCATGATCCCAAGGCTTTCTAAATACCCTTACATAAACACTATGTGAAACAAGGATATCTATATTAAATGATACTCCTTGGAACATTGTGAAACCAAACCACCTCACACATGTAAATATTTCCTAGATCATCAACTGTGATGGTTTCCCTAATAGGTAATAAGTGAGCTACCTTATTCAGTCAATCCACAAAAACCCATACAGAATCATTCTTTTGGTTTATCTTGTGTAGTCTTAACAAAAAATCCATCATGTAATCATCCCATTTCCAATCCAAAATGGGTAAAGGCTACAAAATCCCAACTAGCCTCTAATTCTTAGCTTTAACCTACTAACAATAAAGCATCTAGCCATGAGGCTTGCCACCTATTTATTCATCCATGACCACCAGTACTGTCTATAGTGATCACAACACATCTTTGTTAAACTAGGATGCACCACCCATATAGAAGCATGAAACTCCCTCATCATCTCCTCACACAAGACTTTATGAACCCATACCCATCCATGTAAAAGAAGAGAACTACCGCTACTAAGAGACTACCTTGATGGCATCTCCCCACCATATAATATTTCTCTCAGAACTGATACCTCTATATTAGATAACTACTCAATCTTAATCTGGTCCAAAAGCATGGGTATAACAGATATTGAAATCAAAGGTACTCACCACTTAGATTCCTAGACATCTAGATGCATGTCTTCAAAGAGGGCCACTATCTTCTACTCATCACAAGACTCTTGTACTTCCTTTGTCGAAGTCTTTCGGCTCAAAGCACCGAATATGATGTCTCCCTTTCCTGGTTTATAATCCAATTCAAAGTCAAAATACAATAAAAACTCAACCCACCTCCTCTACCGAAGGTTTAGGTACCATTGAGAAATGATGTACTTGAGGATCATGTGATTTTTGTATACCACAAATCTCTCACCCATGAGATAGTGTCTCCAACATCTCAGGGCATGCTTCACTACTGCTAACTCCATATCATGAGTAGGGTAATTACACTCACGTGGTCTTAGCTACCTAATCTATAAGCAACCATGTAATGACCCCAAGTTTAATCAATGAAAATTCCTTTCTTATAATTATGTCATATAGTATAATCACATTAAATCATAACACAATGAAATACTAATTACTATGTGACCTTTAAATATAATATTGTCACTTTTGTGATTTTAATTTCAAAAATCTGACATACACGGTTGCAATCATTAAGATGTTTGGAGTCTGATAAGACAAACTTAATTTTTAGTGAATAGTAACTAACATTTATTAATAGTAATGTTACCCTTGTGAATAGTAATATAACCTTTATGAATAGTAAATCTTCTAAGTGAATAAGTAACCTTACCAATGAATGTATAAATAAAATTTATCCATCTTATAAGTGACAATGTGATATAATTATATCATAGTGTTGGTATTTTTATAAGTTGTAGATATTTAATTAAAATTTTATGAATAATTTAAAAGAAAATTTATTTTCATGTTATGTATTCATAAATAATTGTTTTGATTTATTACTATTATAGGATAAATTTATGATATCTTTGTTAATTTTTCAAAGTATTATAAAATTAGTTATAATTTTAAAATATGTATTCTTCAAGTAAATTATGATTTTATTTAAAAGTTAAATATCTCATATTTAGAAAATTATTTTCATAAAATGGAGTTCATTTTTGGATTCTACACATTGAAAAATGGTGGGGGTAAATTTTTGATATTTTTCTGAAATAATAGAATTTTTGGTAAATAGTAAAATACGATAATTTTCTGAAAATCTAAATACATGATTTATTGAGTCATAGTTGATTTTATTCTAAGGTAATCACCATGGGATAAAAATCACATGCACATATTACTATTTTTGGTCACAAGAATCATTATAGTTTCTTATCTTGAGAAAAATAATAAAATATTGAATAAAATATTGAGAAAACCCTCCTCTCCTCCACTATAAAAACCACCCCTCACCCCCTATTCTCCTCACAATTCTTAAGCCTGGTTCATAGTTAAAATTATACTCAAATATCCCTCTAAGAGACTGTCCCATTTCTATAAGCCCTTGTTCTCTTCAAAATACCAAATCCTCTCCCCTAAAGAGCTTCTCGAGGAAGATATATTCAAGAGGTAAATTTCTCTTTTCATTTCTTTTATTTTCTTTCAAGTTCCTTTCTTTATTTTCCTTTCCTCACCTCCTTTAATCCAAATGATATGATAACTCAATTACCTTACATGTATTGGAATTTTGTTATTATAATGAAATAATTCATCATCATCCCTCATTTCTCTTCCTTTTATACTAAAAATGAAAACACCATCTGATATGTGTTAATTTATCACATTCACGGATGATGGGTTTTGAATTTCTTTTACCATATTCACCTCTAGTCATGAAAACATTTTTATGGTTGAAACAGACTATAATATATGTTTTATTTCTTATATAATTTTCTTGAGTCTTTTGTACATATGATATTAATTTATAAAGAAAAATGAGTTGTTTCTGAACAAAAACTGCCAATTACCCAAAACAGTTATCATTAATGTTTTATATAATGATTCATCATCACTCCAAATAACCAAATGAATTTAATAACCATTTAATATTTTGTATTTTCACTAATAACATAAAACTTCAATTATGGACAACCATTCTCATCTTACATGTTTATCCTTACATGTATATAAGTACCCCAATCATGAAAACTAAAGAAACAAACGCTCCCAAACGACGAAATTGAACCTCGTAACCCATCAAAAAGGTTATGAATGAACTTAATAAGATTATAATAAATTGATTATATGAATAATAGGTTCTTTAAATATTAATTAATGATTGTAATTTGGTTACCCAATACATTAAGATCAAGTGAAGGACATAATCAGACTTAAGGTGAGATTTTTTTACCCGAACCTCCATCATTCCTTCAGGTTGTTCTATCTTTCATTTTACCCAAATGAATTTATCTATAATTTTCATGAAAATATTATAAAATTTTTTATATTCTGAAAAATCATGTATCAATATCCATTCATCATTATCTTTCATGGATATACATGTTTTTAAATGATTCCCTCCTTAATTATTCCCGATAAGCAATCCCGTTTTAAGGGAACATTCAGAATTCCTACCCATTTTCAACTACACTATATAATATGTTTTTAAGCCCCCATTATTTTTATAAAACAACTCTTTTTATTATGAAAACCTTCTTGGTTCACTTCTGGTTTTATATAAAATATTATTCCCTTTTATGTTTTAAACAACCTTTGGTATTTTCCTTTAACTGCACTAAAATGTTTTAATTATAAAGTTCCTTAAGTACTCTTTTCACATGTTATTACTTCAAGTTGATAACAATTTTCATGATATATTCCTATTATAACCTATGATTTTCCATTCATGATCTAATTCATTTTCTTTATAGACATTTTTATGATACTCTCATTTGTTATGCTTTATGACAGGATTATGATACCCATTTATTACCGTGGGTAACCCTTATGTTTATGTATGATTTATTATATATGATTATTTATGTGTAAACAATATTAATGAACATGTTATGATGGGTGTTCCCAAATTGATATCCAATTCATTGGGTAGAGTTGAGTCTCATGAGACGTTATGTAAAATGTTCTTGGTGGTTAGCCTTGACTCATGCTTCCATGTGCAACAGTCTTGGTGGTTAACCTTGAATTATGTTACTCTGTGTGAAATGAGCCTTGAATCATGCTAAATTAATGTTTTATGATTCTTCCACATCACTATGATTCTATTTTTATATGATCTCATGTTTATATGTTATGATTCTATATGTTCCATGCCTTTTTATATCATTATGTCATGCCTACTAACCCATGTGTTAAAGATTTATTCTTATGTTTATTCTCTTACTTTAATTTTTAGATTATACCTTGGTTCATGTTATCCTCTGGTTATCTTATGAATATTTATGATAAAAATGGAAGTTAGGATCTGTTTATGAACATTAAATAAAGAAATGTTTTATTTAGTCCCATGTTTTCAGTTTTATGTACCTAATCTTCCAAGACACTAGACTTTACAATACTTGTATTATAATATGATTATTTATTATGATTAAAATCATATAATTATATGTATAAAAGTCTGGGGTCACTATAGTTGGTATCACAGTATGGTATATTAATTTTTTTATACTAGGAATATAGTACTTTAGTAAAAACATTAGGGATGAGACTAAGTATAAGAAAACATCCCTAAATTTTTGGTAATTATATAGTAAGTGGTTTATCAGGAAAATACATCTCTGTATGGATATGAACAAGAGTATGTGGCTCTAGAATAGATGTATCTAGGGGTAAAACTCAAAAACACCACTTTGAGCTAGAATTGAACAGGAACTGGTGCACAACAATGGGTATTGTTGCACTCTTGGTTTGACACTCCTAAGGGATATACTTTGGTAAATTCATAAGCTTATCATGAACCATTATTAAGGGAAAATCACATAATAATAAATGTAAGGAAACATATCATGGATAACCTAGATTGAAACATAGGTAATCACAAGTTAGGATATACTTTTCCATTAATAGTTTGTCCTTTTATGTTTAAATTTTCCGTTTTATTCTTAATAGCTAGGTATCAAAGCCCTCTAATTTAACATTTTTTTAATTAATGGAGGGAAATAGAAGAACACATTCCAACAATCAATGGGATAGGCAATGTGATTATTGACCTAATGATATGCCTGATATGATGGGAATTGGTGCTCGGAACTTTATGATAGTACCTACTCAGTTGGCTCAAGTTATGAATAATAACTTGAATCATGTGAAACTCCCTCCTCCTCCAAGTAAAGAGAAAGTTTCTATCGAATCCTTCATACTGAAAAGTCCTCCCATGTTTAGTGGATCTTATGATCCCCTCCTTGTGTAATAGTGGATTAACTCCATTAAAAAGATATTCTATATCCTCCAGTGCTGGTAAGAAGATAAAGTCGTACTGGTGGTCTATTGTTTTGATGGGGAATCTAATAAATGGTGGACACTGATCAAGAATACGAAGACCTGGGAGAAAATTTATTCCATGAATTGAGGGGAATTCCATAAAATATTTTTCAACAAATATTTTCCCCGAACCCTCTATCTCAAGATGGAAAGAGAGTTCGTCATATATAAGCAGAAGGAAGATGATTCTATCAGGGTTTATAAAGAAAACTCTAGAAGGCTTGAAAGATATGCCTCCGGCTTTATCATGAACACTGAAAGAAAATTGGTCTCTTCTTTAGTGGACTAAAGCCGAGTCCATGAAAATAATTGGAGATTCATGACTTTGAAAGTTATGAGGAGATTGTTCTTTATTCTATAAATGTTTAAATAGAGAGCGGAGACTCTCAATGGTCTCATGGGACCAGTGACAAAAAAACAAAAAATATAGTCTAATATGGGTGGTTCAGAAAATAAATCACATGATGGAAAGAAGATTGAACATCCCACATGTTAAAATTGTGTGAAGAAGAATCATCGGAACTATCTAAAGGGAATTAAGAATTGATTCAAATGTGGAAGAATGGGACGTATAGATAAGAACTAGGGGAGGGATATAAATATTTCCAATAACATTGAATAATAAATAAATGTTCAAAACAAAACTCATTATGTAGTGCAGTTTTACAACTACAAGGAGCATGGGCATTATGTGAACAATTTCCCTAAGCCAAGGTTTGTAGAAGGAAATCAGCAACAACCACCAAGGCAACAAGGAAGGGCTATGATATCACTACTGCTGAGGTGGAGCTGAAAATTATATGGTGATAGGTACACTATTAATTCATTCAATAATAGAGAATTTACTATTTGATTCTGTATCTATTCATTCTTTCAGATCTTTCTAGTTTAGTGTAACTATTCAAACACCACCTCAAAATTTGGAGGTTGATTTATCTGTGAGAACAGGGAATGGGGAAATTATTACATCCAAGGTTTATAACTCCTCCTTGGTAAATTTTTTTAGATTGAACCTACAAGAAAATATTGTTATACTTCCTATGGTTTAGTTCGATGCTATTTTGGGAATGGATTGGATATCTTTATACAAATCCAACATTAACTATTGGGAAAGGGAGATCACTCTTCACATCCCAAAGTATCCTCCAATATTCTAAAAAATGTAAGGAGGAAGATGAATCTCCTTCAGAATCATCATCTCAAGTGTGGATAATATTGCCTTTTAAGCAATAATATCTTGATCAAATGATTTAGAAAAAGGAGATGATACTTCTCGAAGATATGCCCATTGTGAGGGATTACACTGATGTATTCCCAGAAGAATTGTATGGTCTTCCTCTTGATCAAGAAGTTGAGTTCTCAATTGAACTTATTCCTAGATTCCTACCTAAATCCAAGATACATTATAGAATGGACACCATAGAGTTGGAAGATATGAAGAAGCAATTATAAGAGAATCTGGAGAAGGGTTTTACACACCCAAGTTTTTCACCATGGGGTGTACCAGTCCTCTTCATTAAGAAGAAGTATGGATCATTGTACCTATGCATTGATTATTGTGAAATAAATAAAATCATGATAAATAACACGTATCCCCTACCTCAGATATAAGACTTGTTCAATCAGCTATGTGGGGCCGGTTATTTCTCTAAGGTGGACCTTCATTCGGGATATCACTAATTAAAGGTGAGGAAGGAAGATATTACCCAGAGTGCATTTAGAATGAGGTATGGAAACTATGAGTTCATAGTGATTCCCTTCAGACTCACTAATGATTCAGAAATATTCAAGGATTTAATTAATATTCTTTAGATATTACCTCACCAAATTTGTGGTAGTATTTATCGATGATATTCCGATATACTCCAAGAGCATGGAGGAACATGAGGAGCATTTGAATACTATTATGATGACTTTGAGAAGGGAGAAACTTTATACAAATTATATTAAATGTGAGTTTTGGATGGAGGAAGTATCATTATTGGGTAATGTTATCACTAGAAAAGGAATATATATAAACCCTTCCAAGATAAAGGCAATTTAAGAGTGGTTGAAGCCAATATTTTTAATTGAGATACACATCTTTATGGGTCTCACTGGGTATCATCGACAATTTTTGAAGAACCTATCATGATTTTAAAACCCAATGAATAAGCTAACATAGAAGGGGTGGAGTTTGTTTGGACTTAAGAATGTGAGGAAATCTTTAAAGAGGTCAAAAAGAGGCTTATCACTGTACCAGTACTCAAACTCTTGATAGGTGGAGAACTCTTTATGGTGTACAGTGATGCTTCAAAGAAAGTATTAGTTTTTGTGCTAATAAAAAATGATAAAGTGATATTCTACGCCTCAAGGAAATTAAAAATACATGAGAAAAACTATCCCATGCATGATCTGGAGTTGGCAGTTGTGATCTTTTTGTTGAAAATCTGGAGGCATTATCTATATAGGGAGAAGAGTGAGATATATACTGATCACAAGAGTCTAAAATATATATTCACACTGAAATATCTTAATATATTCCATTGATTATTGTTATATCTCATCAATTATTATGATTGCTCAATCCACTACCACTCTGGTAAGGCAAATAAGGGGGTGGATGCTCTAAGTATAAAGGATCTTTCATCTTTATCAGAAATGAGAATTGAAATGGATCTAATATTCTTATATTTGTAGAGGATGGACATTGGAATAATTAATGGAGGAACATCATCAATCCTTTCTAAAATGATTGTTCAGCCATCCCTCATAGAGAAAATTAAGGATTATCAAAGATATGATGTGGAAATTCAGAAAAGGGTAGAAGCTATTAGAAATGGGAAATCCTTTGAATTCAATATTGACAAGGATGGAGTCGTATTATTTGGATCATGATTATGTGTACTATTTGATCCAGAGATAAAGAAGGATCTTATGAATGATGCACATATCTCAATCTTCTCTATTCACCAAGGGAGTATAAAGAAGATCTCTGGGAGAATTATTGGTGAGACAATATGAAGGAGATTGTTGAGTATACATCAAAGTGACTTGTATGTTAGTAAGTAAAGGATAAAAGGATAAAAGGAAAAAATATAAGGGGATGATGCAAACACTACCCATACCAACATGGAAGTGGGAGAACATTACCATAGAATTTATCACTGGACTTCCAAGGACATCCAGAGGAAACAATGCAATATGGGTCATTGTGGATCATCTTATAAAGATATCTCACTTTATCACAATTTGAGAGGACTTCTCATTAGATCAACTTGCATAGATATATATCAAAGAGGTGGTAAGTCTGCATGGAGTACCACTATCTATTATATCCGATCGAGATCCAAGATCCACCTCGAAGTTCTGGAAAAGTCTCTAACAAGCTCTAAGCACTAAACTGGCCTTCAGTGCGGCCTATCATCCTCCAAATTATATCCAATGTGAGTAAAATGAAATTTTGAGGGAGAAATTTCTTAAGGGGGGAAGAATGTAATGACCCAAAGTTTAATCAATAGAAATTCCCTTCTTGTAATTAGGTCATATAGTATAATCACATTAAATCAAAACACAATGAACTACTAAGTACTATAACCTTTAAATATAATATTCTCACTTCTATGATTTGAAATTCAAAAATATGACACACGCAGTTGCAATCAGTAAGATTTTTGGAGTCCAATAGGACAAACTTAATTTTTGGTGAATAGTAACTGACCTTTATGGATAGTAATATTACCCTTATGAATAGTAATATGAACCCTATTAATATTAAATCTGCCAATTGAATAAGTAACTTTACCAATGAAAGTATAAATAAAAGTTAACTATCTTATAAGTGACAATATGATATAATTATATCATAGTGTATTTTTAAAAGTCATAAATATTTGGTTAAAATTTTATGAATAATTTAATAATTTAAAATAAAATATATTTTCATGAAATTTATTCATAAATCATTTTTTATGTCTTACGATTAAAGGATAAATTAATGTGACCTAAGTTATTTTTTTAAAGTATTCTAAAATTAGTTATAATTTTAAAATATGTATTTTTCAAGTAAATGTTGATTTTATTTAAAAATTAATTATCTCATATTTCAAAAATTATCTTCATAAAATGGAGTTTATTTTTAGATTCTACACATCTAAAAATTGTTGTGGTGAATTTTTGGTATTTTTATGAAATACTAGAATTTTTGGTGAATATTAAAATACGATAATTTATCGAATAATATATATACATGATTTATTAATTCATGGATGGTGTTATGTAGAGATTATCACCTTTGGTTAGAACTCACATAAATATATTACTATTTTTTGTCAAAAGAATCAATACTATTTCTTTTCTTGAACAAAATAATAAAATAATGAACAAAATATTGAGAAAACTCTCCTCCCCTCCATTATAAAAACCACCCCTCATCCCCTCTTCTCCTCACACTTCTCAAGCCTTGTTCCTAGTACAAGTTCTACAAAAATATCTCTCTAATACCCTCTCCCATTTCCATCATCCCTTGGTCTCTTCAAAAGAACAAATCCTCTCCCCTAAAGAGGTTCTCAAGGAAGATATATTCAAGAGGTAAATTTCTCTTTTCATTTCTTTTATTTCCTTTCAAGTTCCTTTATTTATTTTCATTTACTCGCCTCCTTTCATCCAAATTTTATGATAACTATAGTACCTTAAATTTACTATAATATTTCTATGATAATTGAATAATTCATCATCATCTCTCTTTTCCCCTACTTTTATACTAGAAATGAAAACATCATCTGAGATGTGTTAATTTATCACATTCAAGGACGATGGGTTTTCAATTTATTTTACCATCTTCAATTCTGGTCATGAAACCATTTTTATGGTTGAAACATACTATAATATATATATTATTTCATATGTAAGGTTTTTCCATATATTGTACACATTATATTAATATATAAATAAAATTGAGTTCATTATGAATAAAACCGCCAATTACCCAAAACGGTTACCATTAAAGTTTTATATAATGATTCATCCTCAATACAAATAACCAAATGAGTTTTATAACCATGAAATCTTATATATGTTCACTAATAACATATAACTTCAATTCTAGACAACCATTCTCATCTTACATGTTTATCCTTACATATATATAAGAAAACCAATCATGAAAACCAAGGAAACAAGCGCTCCCAAACAACAAAATTGAACATATTAACCCATAAAAAAGTCATGAATGAACTCAATAAGGTTATAATAAATAAAATAAATAAATAATAATTTATTTAATTATAAATTAATTAATGTAATTTTGTTATACAGGACATTAAGATCAAGTGAAGGACACCATCGGACTTAGGGTAAGGGATTCTACCTGAACCTCCATCATTCCTTCGAGTTATTCTATATTTATTTTTACCCAAATGAATTTATCTATACATTTTATGAAAATCTTATAAATTTTTTTATATTATACAAACTAATTTATCAATATCCATTCATCATTATCTTTTATGGATATACATGTTTTTAAATAATTCCCTCCTCAATTATTCACGATAAGCAAGTCTGTTTTAAGGGAACTTTCCGAATTCATACTCATTTTCAAGTGCACTATATAATATGTTTTTAAACCCCATTGTTTTTATAAAACAACTATTTTTATTATGAAAACCTTACTGGTTTACTTCTGGTTTTATATAAAAGATTATTCCCTTTTATTTTTTAAATGACCTTTGGTATTTTCTTTTAAACGCACTAAAATGTTTTAATTCTAAAGTTTCTTAAGTACTCTTTTACATGTCATTACTTCAAGTTTAAAATAATTTTTATGATATATGCCTATTCTAACCTATTATTTTCTATGTGTGATCTAATTCCTTTCATTCATGGACATTGTTATGTTACTCCTATTTGTTGTGCTTTATGACATGATTATGATAACCAATTATTACCATGGGTAACCCTTATCTTTATGTATGACTGATTATATATGATTCATTATGTAGAAAGAATATTCATAAACATTTTATGATGGTTGCACCTAGATTTCGCTCCATTGCATTGGGTAAAGTTGAGTCTCGTGAGACTTTATGTGCAACAGTCTTGGCGGTTAGCCTGGACTCGTGCTACCACGTGCAACGGTCTTGGTGGTTAACCTTGAATTGTTACCCTCTATGTGCAACGATCCTTGAATCATTCTAAATTCATGCTTTATGTTATTTACACATTAATATTACTCCATGTTTACATGATCCCATGTTTATATGTTATGATTCCTTATGTTTCATGCCTTTTTATATCATTATGTCATGCCTTCTAACCCACGTGCTAAACCTTTATTCTTATGTTTATTCCCCTATTAGGATTTTTACCTCATCCCTTTTTTTATGTTATCATCAGGTTATCCTATAAAGATGTATGATAAAAATGGAAGTTAGGATCTCTTTATCAATATTAAATAAAGAAATGTTTTTTTAGTCCCATGTTTTTAGTTTTATGTACCTAGTATTTAAAGACCCGGAATTTCCATGTAAATTTTATTTTAATTAAATGGTAATTTTACGAGTCCGTGAAAATTTACGGAACATGATTCTGAGGCCCGGAGTGCTTGGAATGATTTTTTAAACTTATTTTTGGGTACATTCATTAAACATATGAATGGGTTTTTATAACTTTTGAACTGGTGCTCGGAATTGAAATCTGAGGACACCGTTGAACTCACAGCGTCGGTATTCTCTCAAGGAGACTTTCACCTCGATGGTAGTTGGTCGAGGGTGAAAGTTAATTTTTGGGTATTCTCTGGAAATAATAAAAAAACTTTATTTTTATTTAATTATATTTTTCTTTAGGATATCTCCATGTGGAAGTTGAGAAGTGGGGACCACAAGACCTTAACCACCTATAAGAGGTTATGATGGTGGGGACCACCCGAGCATAACCTCCCTTCAGAGGTTATGGTGGTGGGGACCACCTAAGGACAAAACCTCTTGAACTCTCCTTGTAATGTAGGAGAAACCTCTCAACTTCCTCTTTAATGTGGAGGAGCCTCTTGAGATTCCTCCACATTAACTAAGCCAACACACCACATTAATTTTTCCTACTCGGTTATTTGTTTAGCCAATTTGAATTTTATGCCAACGAACTAAATATCCAACATAATATATTATGTTGGCTACTTGGAATTTTTTAAGGAATTGGGACAGGAGAGAGCTTTGGGAGAAATAAATTTCTCCAACGAAGAACTTCACCTCACAACAAAGAACGCTCCACCAATGAAGAACGCTCCACCAATGAAGAACGTCGACCTAGACTTCGACCTTCTTACTAGGAACTTCTTCCGATGTGGGACGTCTTCATCTACGACGAATCGACATCCATACTTCCTTCTTGCACCAACGTCGATGAACAACCCGAGGTAGGGGTTTATTTGTGTATGAATACTTTTCCCGTGTTCTTCCATGGAATTTGTTTTCAGGATTGGGAATAAATTATTGTATAAGGTTGTAAAGCTTGACGATATTTTTCAAGTTCTTGTAGAACCATTTTCTACCACCCTAACTCGGAGGGTATGGGCCAAACAAACATGGCCCAACCCCTCCGCAAATCTTATGATGATTTGTGGTGTTGAACATGATGAAGGCGATGGTGCAAAGACACCGCCCCACAGCCACCTCCGCCTCACGAACTCCGCACCCTCGTGACACTCCCGCGGTTGAGCCCCTCCGCGACACCCACGGCCACGGCGCCTCGCGGCTCTGCAACCTGCGGCCCCATCGTGCCACGCATGGTCTCTGCCGTCTAGGCCGAGCTGCCGCTTCCGACCGGGCTGAGTTTCCGCCGCCGTCCCCCAAGCCATTGTCACTGACTGGGTTGAGCTGTTGCCATTGTCCACTGAGCCTTCACTGTCGTCCGCTGAGACCCATCTATCCCACCAAACTGCCCCGACCGCGCTGCTTGTGGCCTTCTGAGCCGCCCTAGCCGTGCAGCCCAGATCCTTCCAAGCTGCTTTGGCCGAGCCACCCGCGGTCAAGCCGCTTCGGCCAAGCCACTCCGGCTGAGCTGCCCCACGGCCGAGCCGCCCCGCAGTCGAGCCGCTTCGGCCAAGCTACCCCGGCCGAGCCGCCCTGCAGCCTCGTGCCATCTACGGCTAAACCCCCGTGGCCCCTCGCGGCCTGTCGGACCACCGAACAGGCCGGGGCAAACCCAGTGGGTCAGTTCAGGTCGACCCAAACTAGGTCGGGTCGGGCCGAGTCAGTCCGACCGAATCGGACCAGACTCGGGCCCACTACGACCCAATTACTTTCTTTCGGACATAAAATTGGCACCGGACGTCCCTTTGGCGAACCGTTAGTGATTATCAAAATCTTAGAGCGAGATGGTCCCTTTGAGTATACCCCACTAGAGTTTTGGATTAAGATGGGTAATGGTTAGGTTGGATCGAGCGCGAATCCAACCAGGACCCTAGCACTAAAAGGCCAATAACTCACAGATTGGCCATCTGATTGACGTGATATCTATTGAGTTGATACCCCTATGACGTGGCGGACCTTTGAGATGATTCTTCATGGGACTTCATGGAAGTTGGAGTTTCGACCAGTATCTTGAGGATCGTATCCTCCTAGAGACGAGCGAGCATAGTGCAGAAACCTAGTAGAAGGCTGAGACTTGACGACTACTGACCTTTTTGACTCTGAGTGACTTGACAGGCCCAGTGAGGAGTGCCTCTATGTTACGCGGTAGACCCACGGTGGGGAGTACCTCTATGTGATGCGGACGACCCACAGTACTTGAAAGGAGGGGTGCCTTAACAGGCCATGGTGGAGAGCACCTCTGTGTGACACGGCAAACCCACGGTACTCGACAGGAGGAGTACCTTAGCAAGTCGTGAGGGGGAGCGCCTCTGTGTGACGCGGCAGACCCATGGTGGGGAGCGCCTCTGTGTTACATTGAAAACACATGGTACTCAACAGGACAAGTACCTCAGCAGTCCCAGTTTAGTGGGAAGTGCCTTTGTGTGACACGACAAGCCCACTATACTCGATAGATGAGGGGTTCTCTAGCAACTGAGATATTGAACGATGTGACTGTGGATGTTACTTGTTACAAACCCTAGAATAAATCCTGGTGTGAGTTGAGTCAGAACCTCTATGTTTCTTCATGTTTGAGATGGATTACATGATAACTTAGGTATATGTGTGGGCATATACCTAAGTAGAGTTATCTATTGATTTCATACTTTGTGGTTTACCCTTGGTGGGTTTTGTGAGACCTTGAGGGTCTCGAGCTCCCTACTGAGTATCATTATACTCACCCTTGCATGGGCTATGCCCGCACTTCATTGTGTATGGTGCAGACGATGGAAAACGCTGACTGAGGAAGAGAGTGCCATGACTGGACACTACCTGGAGGAGGACCTTACGACGAGTTGGTACACGGAGGAGACAGATAGACGAGGAGTGATGAGGAGGCAATCTGTACCTACCCTTCAGGTAGGAACCTCAGAGGATGACCTAGTTTATGTTTTCCTTTTTCATCAGTTGTAATTGTACTTCTAGTTTCTTGTACTTTACTGTTGGGCTTGTATTCTGGCCCCCTTTTACTTGCAGCACTCTTTTGTTATACAATTTTACTTGGTGTTTTGTATCCAGTTGTGTGCTTGCTTGTGTGTGTGTGTTTACATATTATAAAGATAATGCCTTCCCAGTTTTAGGGAATTACGCCTTTGGTGCTAGTTTCTAGCCCCTAGCCTATAGAAGGCGGGCTTGGGGTAGTCACGACACGGACCCTGGGGGATGGGTCGTGACAAATTGGTATCAGAGGGATCATTTATACCCCAAAACATAAGACTCTGGTCTTTCTTTTTAGTGTAAATAGTGTTAATTATAGTGATTGTGGTTATCAGTTTAGGGAAACCAGTGTTGGTGTGGTGGATGACGTATCCATACACTAGAACCCTGACTTCTGATTTTTGATTCAGTGCATGAAAACACTGATTTTGAGTGTGTTTTCAATAGTCTTATTTGTGAACTCTTTGATTCAACTCACCAGGTTTGACTTATTAACCATGTCCCACCTATTTCTTTTCAGGATTCCTCCATGCAGACAGCCAACTAGGGTTCCGAGATTTGAACGCACTGATAGCCCATCGAGCGATAAGGCCTCGGTGCAGGCCCTTTAACTAGTAGACGCACCAGCGGAGGCACCAGTGGTACCATTACTCATTGGGACACCGATTCCACCATCCCTAGTAGTATAGGGTGCACGTCGCCTGATCACGTTGCATGAGTTCTTATGCCAGAGGCCACCTAGGTTCAGGGGATAGACGGACCCACAGGCTGCTGAGGATTTGCTGGAGGCTGTGGTGAGAGTCTTCTGATTGGTAGGGACACCAGCTGATCTCATGGTGATCCTTTCCACAAGCCTTCTATAGGTAGTAGTGGGAAGATGGTGGATCTTGATTCTCTAGGTTTACGATGAGGTGATGCTTCTCTGGGCAGACTTCGAGATCATGTTTCGAGAAGAGTTTGTCCCAGCGACTCTTCGTGTAGTGTGCATACAGGAGATTCTTCATCTGCAGTAGGGCAGCATGACTGTAGATCAATATTCAGTGAGGTTCACTAACCTCTCATGCTACTCCACTAATATGGTGTGAGTTTCATTCTTTAGGGTTTGGACCTTCGAGTAGGGGATCAGGTGGGAGATCAGGGCTTTGAGGATCACACTCAGCATTCCGACACACGTGAGGGTGTTAGAGTGAGCCCTCGTAGTGGATAGTTTTCTTGTTGAGCAGTCACCAACAGTGGGACCCACCACTAGTCGTCATGCAGTGGATTCTTCTGCAGCTGGCAGTAGACAGATTTCACATAGGTCCAAGAGGACTAGACATACTGGTGGAAGACCGTAGGATTCAGAGCCGGTTGTACGGGGAACCCGAGGCAGGGCGATTCATGCTAGGATAGGGCAGTGTTACGCATGCAGCAGGTAGGGTCACATGGATTGTGACTGTCCAACCCATTATTCGAATGATCAGTATACGGTCGAAGGACCGCCCATACAGAGACAGAGATTCGACTGATTAGGTCCCTAGGGAGTAGGAGGATGTGGCAGAGAAGTTGGATGTGAAGCTGGCGGTGGGCCATGATTCTAGATGTTACCACCACCACCACCAGGAGGTCCACCCCGACCATAGGGAGCAGGTGGATAGGAGAGAGCTCAGCTACATGGAGTAGAGGCTTACAATCATGGCGCTACGGAGATGATACAAGGTACAATCTGTGTCTACTCCACCATATCTTCAATACTTATAGACATAGGTTCCATTCATTCTTTTATTTCCACTACCCTCGTTATGAGCTCAGATATTCCGAAAAAATTCATCGGCTCGATCCTTATGGCTAGAGACTCCTATGGGAGCAGATTCGATGATTACACACTGGTGCCGGCAGTGTGAGCTTACTCTAGGAGGCGAGAGCTTCGGCTGGGATCTCTTAATAGTGGCGTTGAGGCCTTATGAAATCATCTTGGGATGGACTGGTTATCTACAGCCCATGCTCAGATTGACTATATTAGGTGCAAAGTGCAGTGTGTCCACGCATATGGGACCAAGTTTTCATTCACCAATGATAAGGGATCATTTGCAACGCAGGATGGACTTACCCGGAGGAGAGTGTAGCTGATCACTCATCAGTTGGCTAGCCTTACCATTAGAGCGGTTTATGTGGAGAGTCTGATATATCTTGTAGTGGTGGACCAGTCGCGGATTTCTTATCTGATGATGTTCCAGGTCTACCTTCTTGTAGAGAGGTGGAGTTTTACATTGACTTGTACCTCGGGACGGCACCAATATCTACACTAGTGTATCGAATGGCTCCCGCGGAGCTTCGCGAGCTACAGGTATAGCTAGAGGACTTTCAGGGGAATGGATTCATCCGGCCAAGTGTTTCTCCCTGGTCAGCCCCAATTTTGTTCACCAAGAAGGTGGATGGGAGCTTGAGGCTTTGTGTTGATTATCGGCACCTAAACAAGGTGACCTTGAAAAACAAGTACCCACTCCCAAGGATTGACGACCTCTTTGATTAGTTGAAGGGAGCCTGATGGTTCTCAAAGGTAGACCTTAGATCAGGCTATCACTAGCTCAGAGTTTGAGACGAAGATGTAAAGAAGACAACTTTCAGATGTCGGTATGGCCACTACGAGTTCTTGTTTATGCCATTTGGTGTAACCAACTCTCCAGTAGTGTTCATGGGACTATTGAACAGGATATTTCAGCCATACCTTGATCAATTTTTGGTAGTCTTCATCGATGTCATTATGATCTACTTGGCTACTGAGGAGGAGCATGCCTATCATTTGCGGGTAGTACTAGATACACTTTGAGAGCACCAGCTTTATGGTAAGCTCTCGAAGTGCCAGTTTTGGATCCGCGAGGTTCACTTTCTAGGACATGTCATATCAGAGGATCGAATTGCAGAAGATTCAGTGAATATTGAGGTGGTACTTTCTTGGGATCCACCCAAGAGTGTGATGGAGGTACAGAGTTTCTTGGGTTTGGCTGGATACTACCGATGATTTGTGACATATTTCTACAGATTTGTAGCACCACTATCAGTATTGAAGAAGAAGGGGCAACCCTTCTTGTGGTTGAAGAGATGCCAGTAGATTTTTTAGGAGCTAAGGTAGAGACTTACTAGTGCCCCCATATTGAGGCTACCGGAGGAGGTCATAGGGTACGTAGTCTACTGTGACGCATCAGGTACAGGAATCGGATGTGTTCTGATGCAGGAGAGAGCAGTGATCACATGTGGTTCTCAACAGCTAAGATAGCATGAGCAGAACTATGTTACCCATGACATGGAGTTAGCAGCAGTGGTCTTCACCTTGAAGATGTGGCGGCACTATCTAATGGTCGAACATTTTACAGTGTACTCTGATCACAAGAGTCTCAGGTATATCTTCTCTTAGAAGGACTTGAACCAGAGACAGCGACATTGTCATGAGTTCCTTTAGGACATTGACTTCGAGAAAGTCTATAATCTTGGGAAGGGGAACATTGTATTATATGCACTTAGCAGGAGGTATGGAATACAGCTACTAGGCGGGGCAACAGAGCAGCTAGCTGCTTTGCAGATATCCTTTGTGGATAGAGATGGAGCAGCTTTCCTTCAGTATCTTATGGTCACTCCCCCCACTTCTTCAGTGATTCAGGGAGGCACAGTGAGGAGATGTTGACTGTGAGACATGACATGCTCAGATATCCACAGGGCAGGCACCTGATGGATTTTCTAACGGTGGGGAGCATGTCATCCTCTTTAGAGGACATACCATGGTACCAATGTCACTTCAGGAGGAAGTTTTGAGTGAGTTCCACACATCCCATCTAGCGGTACATCCAGGAGTGGAGAAGATGTGCCAGGATCTCCGATGATAGCACTGGTGGCCGGGAATGAAGAAATCAGTAGCAAATTTTTTCTCTCAATGCCTCACTTGTCAGCAACTGAAGGTGTATCACCAAGTACCAGTGGGATTGGTTCAAACTTTAGAGGTCCCATAGTGGATGTTGGATGGGATATCCATGGACTTCGTGAAAGGACTTCCACGTACATCCATATGGCATGACTTGATTTGGGTGATTGTCGATTGACTCACCAAGTCATCCCACTTCCTACCAATTAGAGAGAAGGGTTCAGTAGAGAGCTTCAAATGCCTCTATGTGCAGGATATCATGCGGCTACATTGAGTACACTCGATGATTTTCTCTGATCGTGATTCATGTTTTACTTCCTGGATATGGAAGGGGTTACAGGAGGATTTCGGGATGCATCTTTGTTTAAGCACTGCCTTCCATCCTCAGACAGATGGCAAAACTGAGCAGACCATTCAAACCGTCAAGGACATGCTACGTGCATGCGTCCTCAACATCAGTCGAAGCTAGAAGGATCACTTTCCTTTGGTGGAGTTTCCATACAACAACAACTATCACTCCACCATTAGGATGGACCCTTTAGAGGCGTTGTACGGGCGACCTTACAGATCACCCTTTTGCTGGACTGACCCAGGGGAGTCAGCAATAGTGGGACCAGAGATGATATGGGATACCATAGAGAAGGTGAAGATCATCCAGGAGCAGATGAATACTACATAGATTAGGAAGAAGTCATATGTTGAAAAGAGATGGAGACCTCTCGAGTTTGAGGATAGAAACCACATCTTTCTAAGGGTCTCACATTGATGAGGTTTATGGAGATTTGGTCGAGGCAGCAAGTTATCTCCAAGATTCACTGGGCCTTTTCAGGTCGTCAGTAGAGTTGGTGATGTGGCTTACCACTTAACTCTTCCACCTCAGTTGCACCGAGTGCATGCCGTCTTCCATGTATCCCAGTTGAGGAGATACGTGCACAACCCTTTCCACATCATCAACCATGGCGATCTGGACATCGACTATGGGGAAACTTTTACGGATGTTCTAGTGGAGATTGAGGATCAACATGAGCGGGTCCTTCATGGGCGGTCGATACCTCTGGTGCATGTTCGTTGCCAGCATGAGAACCTCCATAATAGCACATGGGAGTGGGAGGCTCAGATGCGTGCCCAGTACCCCCACTTGTTTTCCTAGTTTTGTGATGTGTCTTACGGGGACGTAAAGACCTAAGGTGGGGAGAATGTAAAGACCCAAAATTTGAATGTAAATTTTTATTAATTAAATGGGAATTTTATGAGTTTGCAAGAATTTACGGCGCATGATTCCAAGGCCCGAAGTTCCTAGAATGAATTTATAAACTTTTTTTCAGATACGTTCAGTAAACATACAAATGGGTTTTTATACCTTTTGAACTGGTGCACATAATTGAAATCTGAGAACACTGTTGAACTCGCAGCGCCGATATTCACTTAAGGAGACTTTCACCTCGATGACGGTTGGTCGAGGGTGAAAGTTAATTTTTGGGTTTTCCATGGAAATAATAAAAAAATAAAATTTATTTTTATTTTATTTTATTTTTCTTTAGGATATCTCCATTTGGAAGTTGAGTAGTGGGGACCACCAGACCTTAACCTCCCATGAGAGGTTATGGTGGTGGGGACCACCCGAACTTAACATCCCATGAGAGGTTATGGTGGTGGGAACCACCCGAGGCCTAATCTTCTTGAACTCCCCTCCTAATGGAGGAGAAACCTCTCAACTCCCTCTTTATTGTGGAGGAGCCTCTTGAGCTTCCTCCAAATTAATTAAGCCAACGCACCACTTTAATTTTACCAACTCAGTTATTTGTTTATCCAAATTGAATATTATGCCAACAAACTAAATAGCCAACAAAATCTATTATGTTGGATACTTGGCATTTTTTGAGGAATTGAGAGAGAAGACAGCTTTGGGAGAAATAATGTTCTTCAATGAAGAACTTCACCTCCCAACGAAGAACGCTCCGCCAACGAAGAACACTGACCTCGACTTCAACCTTCTTCCTCGATACTTCTTCTGACGTGGAACGTCTTCATCTATGACAAATCGACGTCTGTACTTCCTTCTCACGCCAACGTCAACAAACAACCCGAGGTAGGAGTTTATTTGTGAATGAATAATTTTCCCATGTTCTTCCCTTGAATTCTTTTTTGGGATTGGAAATAAATCACTGCGGAAGGTTGTAAAGCTTGACGATATTTTTCAAGTTCTTGTTGATCCATATGATACCACCCTAACGCGGAGGGTATGGGCCAAAAAGACATGGCCTGACCCCGTCGCAAATATTGTGATGATTTGTGGTGTTGAATGCGATGAAGGCGACGGCGCAACAACACCACCCTGCGGCCACTGCTGCCATGCAACCTCTGCTCCCTCACGGAACCCTCACGGCCGAGCCTCTCCACGACACCCACGACCACCGCACCCCATGGATCTACCACCCGCGGCCCCACCGCACTGCCCACGGCCACTGTCGTCCAGGATGAGTCGCCTCTGCCAACCGGACCGAGCCGTTGTTGCCGTCCACCGAGTTGTCGCTGTCGTCCGCCGAGCCGCTGTCGTCCGTCGATCCACCACCACCGTCCGTCGATCCACCATCATCTACTGAGCCATCATCATCCCACCAAGCCACTAGCCGAGCCACCTCTTCTGTACCACCTGCAGCCTTCCGAGCCACCAAGGTCGCGCCGCCCGCGGCCTTCCGAGCTGCTCCGGCCGAGATACCCATGGTCGAGCCGCTTCGGCCGAGACGCTCCGACTGAGCCACCCCACATCTGAGCTGCCCCACGGTCGTTTCGCCTAGCTGATCTGCCCTGGAAGAGCCTCCCTGCGTCCTCGCGTCATCCTCGGTTGAACCCCCGCATCCCCTTGCAGCCTGTCGGACCACTCAGCGAGTCGGGCCGCCCAGTACGGGCTGGGTCGGACCCAGCGGGTTGGGCCGAACCTAACGGGTCGCGCCACACTGCAGGACGGGCCAAAACCAACGGGTTGGGCCGGGCCAACCCGAACGGGGGCGTCCCAGGCCGGGTCAGGCCGGATCAATCTGAACGGGTCAGACCGGACCCGAGCCCACTATGACCCAATGACTTTCTTTTTTCCATAACTTTGGCATCGAACGTCCGTTTGATTAAACATCATTGGCACTGGAAATCTTGGAGCAAGACAGTTCTTTTGAGTATACCCCACTAGATTTTTGGATTAATATGTGGAACGGTTAGGTTGGATCGAGCATGAATCCAACCAGGCCCCCAGTACTAAAAGGATAACAACCCACAGACCAGGTGTCTGATTGACGCATTGTATGTTGAGTTGATAACCTTATGACATGGCGGAACTTTGAGATTCTTCTTCATGGGACTTCATGGTAGTTGGAGTATCGACCAATATCTTGTGGAGAAGATCCTCTCGGAGACGACCAAGCATAGTGCGGGAACCTATTAGGTGGATGAGACTTGAAAACTGCTAACATTTTCGACTCGGAGTGACTTGAGAGGCCCGGTGGGGAGCGCCTCTGTGTGATGCGATAGAACCATGGTGGGGAATGTCTCTCTATGACATGGTAGACCCACGGCACTCGACAGGAGGGTTACCTCAGAAGGCCTTGGTGGGGAGCACCTCTATGTGACGTGGTAGACCCACGGTACTCGACAGGAGGAGTACCTTAGCAAGTAATGAGGGGGAGTGCCTCTATGTGACGTGGCAGACCCACGGTGGGATGTGACTCTATGTGACGTGGTAGACCCATGGTACTCGACAGGAGGAGTACCTCAGCAGTCCAAGTTTAGTGGGACGCACCTTTGTGTGACGTGGCAGGCCCACTATACTCGATAGAGGAGGGGTTCTATATCTGTCGAGATATTCGACAATGTGACTGGGGATGTTACTTGTTACTACCCCCAGAATAAATCTTGGTGTGAGCAGAGTCAGAACCTCTGTGTTTCTTCATGTTTGAGATAGATTACTTGATAACTTAGATATATGTATGGGCATATACATAAGTAGGGTTATCTGTTGATTTCATACATTTTGGTTTATCCTTGGTGGGTTTTGTGATACCTTGAGTGTCTTGGGGTCCCTACTGAGTATCGTTATACTCACCCATGCATGGGCTATGCCCGCACTTTGTTGTGTTTGGTGTAGAGGAAGGACAACGCTGACTGAGGATGAGAGTACCAGGACTGGACGGTACCCGGAGGTGGACCTTACAACGAGTCGGTACACGGAGGAGATGGACGGACGAGGAGTGCTAAGGAGGTGATATATACCTACCCTTCAGGTAGGAACCTTGTATGATGATCCAGTTTTTGTTTTCTTTCTTCTTCAGTTGTACTTTTACTTTTAGTTTCGTGTACTTTACTGTTGGGCTTAAATTTCAGCCCCCTTTTACTTTTAGCACTCTTTTGTTATACAGTTTTACTTGGTGTTTCGTATCTTGATGTGTTCTTTCTTTTGTGTGTGTGTTTATATATTATAAAGGCTATTCCTTCCCAGTTTTAGGGATTTACACCTTTGGTGGTAGTCTCCAGCCCCTGGCCTATGGAAGGTGATCTTGGGGTAGTCACGGCACGGGCCCCGAGGGACGGGTCGTGACATAGTCTTCCAAGAAACTAGACTTTATTATCCTTGGCTTTTAATATAATGCTTTATTATGATTAAAATCATGTAATGGTATATGTAAAAGGCTATTGTCTCTATAAACCACATGATCCCCCTGTATCAGAAATGATCTTATTCCAACTCTGGATGCATCACAGTACACGATATATACTTTACCCATCATAGGTAAAGTGAGAACATGTGATGATATTATCCTGACTTTCATATTCTCAAAAGATCTCTTATAAGTATCATACCAAAAAAATCACCCCTTTCTTGGTCATTCTAGACATTGGTGCTTCCAAATGGGAGAAATCTTAGATAAAACACTGGTAATAACCTCTTAAACCCAGAAATATATGAATTTCAAAGACATTATTGGGTTTCTCCTAATATATCATAGCTATAACTTTCTCTGGGTCCACTGACACTCATTCCTATGAGATGACATGGCCCAATAAGTGCACTTTGTTAATCCAGAAACTATATTTGGTTAGCTTGGCATAATTTTCATGCTCTCTCAATGTAGTCAGGATGATGTCAAGATGTTTAGTATGATCAGCTGCTGACTATGAGTACACAAAGATGTTATTGAAAAAAAACACCATAAAATGTTCTAGAAAAGGATGAAAGATCTTATTCATTTAGGCCATAAATATAATTAGTGCATTAGTCAACCCAAACGGCATCACTACAAATTTATACAATCCATACCTACTCCTAAAAGAAGTTTGAGGTGTGTCTAATAGATCACCCTTAAATAATAATATCCTAGTCTCAATTGAATCTTGGAGAAGATCTTAGAACCTATCAACTAATCGAAAAGAACTTCAATTCATGGAAGAGAATATCGGTTATTTACCATCATATGGTTTAACCTCCGATAATCCACAAATAAGTGAAAAGATCCATCAACCTTTTTGGTGATGAGAACTAGAGAACCCCAATGAGATGTATTCATCCATATGAATCATTTATATTCTAGATCATCCAACTGAACTTTCAACTCCCAAAGCTCTGTTGGTTCCATTCGTTAAGGTGGGATAGAAACTAGCTCTTCTCCCAACACTAACTCCATCGTGAACTCAATATCTCACTTGGGTGGTAAGCCATAGAACTCATTAGAAAATACATCCTAAAAATAGTCTACCAATGGAGGAAAAGAATATTGCTTCATTCTTCTATTATCTTTAACAAGACCAATGATTTGATCCATAAGACAATCCAATATTCACTGAATTTTTCTTGCATGACCAGCCTAAAGATCCCTCTCACCCTAGTTAGAATATTTTCTTTATTCTGAAGATATTAAATTAATTATCCTCCTGTAGTAGTTAATATGATCTTGATGTATAACTAAATAATCTATACCCAGAATCAAGTCAAAACCTATCTCTTCCAGCAAAAATTGTTCCCAAAACAAACGGTAACCACTAATCTCTAGAGAACACACCTTGTAATGTTTGATATTCTATGAACACACTCCCAATAAAGTGTCACTGGTTTAAACACCATATAATATTTCTAATCCAATCACGAACTATTTTCTAAAATAGAAGATAAAAATAATGTGATTTTTCTGTATCAAACAAAACACAAGCTAAAGTAGATGATACAAGAATTGTACCTCTAATGATATATGGTCATGCATACATGTTAGTTAGAGTAGTTTTCATAACATGAAACTGACTTGTCCCAGTGTCATGGGCTCCAGTATGAATACCTTAATCTATTTCCCTTTATTAGTACTATTGATCATGCATTAGGGTACCGTGTCCTCTGTCTTGTCCTGAACAGCCTGTGGAACTCCATCTACTAGCCTGCAAAGGGGTAGTTGAGCTCCTTCTCGACTCTAGTATCTGTCTCGATCCTCTGACACTAATATACTAAATAAAGTTTTCACAAAATCTCTGAAGATGACCCAGTCTACCACAGATATGACACTTGACTGTAGGGTAAGTAAATTGGGGGTGCTTGTTGCCAAACTTACCACACTGATACCACAAGAATGGAGCACGATATTGAGATGGTTTTACACTTTCCTGACTGCTCTAACCACTACTAATTTGGTGGAAACTATCATAATAGTGCATTTTACCATAAGAATAAGAACTCCCAAATTTCCCTACTAAAACAACCTGGTCTCTTCTTGGTTCCTCTCTCAGATTCATTTTTGTGATGAGTGCATAATTCATCGTGTCTTCAAATATTCATAAACAAAAAATGTTTACCTATGACCTAATATCATAATGAAGACCTTCCTGGAAATGTCTCATCATGGATATCTCATCAGCTACTAAAGATGGTGTAAATCATTGTAGGTCGGTAAAACGTCCAGCATAGTCCAGTACTGACAAAACCTCTTGAATCTGATGCATGAAATCATGATATTTTTCATCCCTCAAGGTCTTGAGATTGAATTGTATTAGGAACTTTATCTTGAAGTTCTTCCAAGATAGCTCATCATACAGCCTAAATTCCTCCAGAATATCCGATAAATTCTTGGTAGGTCAACAAAGAAGATATGTGGAAAGCTTCAACCTCCTATCCACGTGTGTCTCGAGGTGATTGAATATTGTTTGGACTCACTCAATCTAGAACTCGACTACCTAGGATCTCACTTTCTTAGTAAACATGGGTGTATACTAAAGTTGAAACTCTCTTGTCTTCTCAAACATTGAAGGAATAGTATGAACAGTCTCCCTTTCCATAGATTGAATGACCCTAAATAGGTTTTCATGGTGTTGAACATCCATCCACTCCTCATGAACTATAGGAATATCTAGTTCATATATGTTAGGAGCATGCTGATTTCCACTCTCCTGACACTCAAGACAAACATGACAAGGAGTCATTTTCTCTATAAGAAAAATACACACCTTAGAGAACTGGTTAACAACAAGGTCAACCCAATAAGTGACTACAACAGAGAACCACTAACTCTTGGTTTCTCTAGACATGGATTAAAATTATTTTATCATGAAACATCCTTTATTTTAGATATCTAGTGAAATTTATATCTAATATCATTTTCCTATAGGAAAATATATATCACGTGAAAAAAAATAGATATTCCCTTATCATAAACAATGCATGCCAACATATCCCTATGTGTCTATTATGATGCATGTATTATCATCTCATACCATACCAGGACACGAGTAAAAATATAAATAAATAATAACATCACAAAACAATAACCTCACATGACATGTGAATCACCCGAAGTTAAATAACATCAATTGTAACAGTCATGCATCACAAATAGCAATCCCATCCCTATGAACTCATATTTTTTCCCATACATGGGTTAGATACTCCCATGAACAATCTCATTACTAAATCCTAACATATCCTGGTCTCCTTTCTACCTTTCCCAAATAGTAAAGAATAAGGAAAGAAAATATGCTCCTTCGATACCATTTTGTAACATCCCCGGATCTGGCACTCTCTCACGTGGCTAGATAGGGTTGGTTATGAGGCCTCAAGCATGCCTCCTCATATGCCATAGGTTTCCAACTAGCAACGGGGGTGTGAAAATTATCATGGGTAGATTATAACCCCTGGTATGAAGTGTCATAGTAGTAGAAACAATTCATAATAAAATGGAAATAATCAAAGTAAAGACATAGAAGAAGACAACAATAAAATCCAAATGAATAATATAAAAAATTAAATAAAAAATAATTAAATTACATTTTAGAATTTAACAAAATTTTATTCTATAAAATTTCCAGAAAATTAATAGTATACTCAAATAAAAGACTCAAAGTCCGAGGTCCCAGACCCCATGTTAGTCTCATATCCAAACTCCATCCCATCCACAAATAAGAAATCAACAGCAAGGTCGTTTTCCATTGTTCAAACCTACATCCATTTAATCTACTCAGGTACCAAAAGATAGCCTAAATGGGGTGTGTGTATAACTCAACAGGTCAACACCACCATGTTTTAAAAAACTAATATTGTAATAAGTTTATGCAATAAGGTAATAAATAGGTGTATTAATTAATTTATAAATTAATAAAATACAATATCAACATGATTTGTCTTCATTCTGAAATATATATGAGCATGTATTATGACCATGACAGCTAAAACCATATAACCAAGGTAAAATAACTTGCTTCAGCACCATGTTGGAATATCTCTGAGCATTTCTTATGAACATTCCATTAACAACTATATAGCCAAGGTAAAATAACTTGCTTTAGCACCATGCCGGAATATATGTGAGTATGTCTTATGACCATGCCAACCACAACCATATAACCATGGTATAGCCACAAATATTTGGTTCAAATCCCTATAAGCATTACTGCATGGGACTGGGCATAGACCACTCTATATTAGCATTACAACATGGGACTAGGCTGATCTCATTCAATATCAACATTACATCATATAAGTGTACAAGTTCCAGGGTCAAGATCTATATATAAGCACTACATCTTGGACACAATCCCTATCATACAACATGGATATCACAATATCACATCACAATTCTCAAAGTTTAATTATGTGAATTAACTTTTTTATTTCACATGCCACTTGAAATTTAATTCACATTTGATTAAAAATTATATCAATAAGTAATAAGTCAAAATTTAGGGATTCTATAAAAATAAATCATCCTAGGTCACATGTCATGCTAAACATACTTTAATTAATTTTTGAATTAAATTAAAATCATGGTTTTCTCATCCCATGGGTATCCATAAGCTAGTTAAAAACCATTTGAAACTAAAGGACTTCAAGGAGTAATTCCTTTTGTTTATTTATTTAAATTTGGGTTCACACAATGATGGCTCTATCACTATATTGTATAAAATTAGAAATTATCAAAACATAGGGTTAAGATTTAGACCCCTACCTTTAACCGATGATCCAACAATGATTCCAATGGTAAACACTCACAAGGAAGAAGGTCGAGATAATTTCAAAGAGGTTCCTAGATCAAAACTGATCAAGATCAAAACCAACAATACAATTGGTCAAAGTATTTCACCAAAATGGTTGGCGAAGAAGGAAGTGAAGAAAGAAACCAAACTAAAAATACTTACTATGGATCTCTCACACAAACAGGATGTCCATAAGGGAAGTTAGAACCCCAAAAAGGCTTAGAGAATTCCCAAGCATCAAGAGGAGAGGAGCTGTAGTGGATTAGAATGAAAATCATCCACATAGAAAGTTTAAAACAATAGTTTGTTTATTTACATGGAATGTAATGTTATTACACATCATGTAAATGTTTTTAATGGAATAGTCTGAAAAACCTGTCACCTTGGATTTATTTTATTAAAACCCTCAAACAATTACATGTTGTATAATCCCTTTACAAGGTGTGTAAATTTCTTGCAGATGGTTTTTCAACCCATTTTCCCTTTTAACAACCCAAACTCCCTTTAAATATTCTCCAACTTACCAAGGACCTATGAAACACTTTAACCCATTTATACCTAGAATCCATTAATTCCAAAAAACATACATCCCTGAACTTTAGGTCATTTTCTCAAAAAATGGCTCTCTGTATCCAACAAGACTCGACCACTAAGGCTCAAATGAAAAATTCAAAGAGATGCATGCCTGGAAAAAGATGGAATATTAAAATCACTCCTTCTATCATACACATGTACCATATGATTCTCGACACCTACTCCAGTGTCATATTTTAGCTTCCTCCTTGATCAGATAGGCCACTTCTGTTTGGGGGAAACTTTGATTTTCTTAGTAAGACAGATTTAGTTGGGAGATCCTGGTTCTAGGGTTTTCAAGTTTAATAGAGATAGATTAGAGAAAGAGGGGTTTCCTAGTTTTTTATAAGATAGGAGAGGGAGAACCCCCCCCCCTGATTTGTTATGTTTCTTAGCTAAGTGACCAGTGAAACATTGATAGGTTTCCTCTGACTTCACTAAGATAAAGGACAAACCCTAGAGTTTTTCCCTTCTAATCTATCCATCCAATGGCCCAAAGGAATTCATTTTTTATTGATTTTTGATAATCCACATTTCAAGTTGTGTGGTGGAACCCTTACAAATGCTCGTAGGCGTAAGTATTACATGGATCGTAGGCCTTAGAGGAATTCATTTCCCGCGAGATTCAAACATTACATACAACACATAATAACTACTTAGAAATAATCCTCCCCAGCATCTTCATTGTGAAATCATCTCTCCGCCTTCGCATGGATGTTCAGCTATGTTATCTCATGCATGCACAGGCTTGTCCCGATGGCAGGTTCCATACCCTCTCATTCTTGCAATCCGTGTAGCTTATGTTATGGTGAAAGCTCCTTGCTCATCCTCCAATAGAGATTGTTCCTTGTAGGTTGTCTGGTTTTCATCTTCACTTAAGGTGGACTGAAGGCATTGAGGTGGCCCGAAGGCCTTACTGTCCCAAAGTCTTGGGGGGACTGAAGGCCTTAAAGGACTCGGGGACCAAATCGGTGGCCCAAAGGCCCAAACGGGGAAAAATTCATGGATGCTATAGTTCCAAACAGTGCCTTCTACAGTTCCTGATACAGTTCCAAACAGTGCCTATTACAGTATGTGAAGGAACATTATGAGGAAGTTATGGTTCCTGACCCTGGGCATGATGAACCAGGACCTTAGTGGATCCAGGAAATAGAATCAATCTTGAAGAGGATGGACCTCAAGGATTTTAAGAAAGTGTTCTTGGTGCCTTTAGCATAGAGGATCCCAACTAGGTAAAGTTGATCCCTTAGTAAGGGTGGTCTCATGTTGTTTTATATTTTATTGGTCATTTTTTGTCACCTTGTACATTTTTCATGCTACTTCATCATGTTTGTTTGTCTAGTTGTCTTCTTGTACTCCTTTATTAGTGGAAACACATGATTATCCTACCTCATTCATGTTATCCAATTGGCTAAATCATGTAAATCCTCATGTCTAATTGTTTTATTTTGTAATTTTATTCATCAAATTGGTTAACATTAAACAATTATTCTTAAATTTATTCAAATCTATTTTGAAATTTTTTTCTGATAAAGAATATGTTTGAGTTTTTTTCTAATTTCATCAATTAAACTATTGTTGTAATGTTTACTGCTAGTTGTTGATGGTTTTCTATATGGAAGATATTTTTATGGTTCTAGAAATTTATATGATGAATCTTTAATTTTATGATCTTTTGTTTGTTTTCTTATTTGAATAATGTTGTATAGATTGATGTTTCAATTTCAATAGAATTGTTCTAGCTTGTTTGTTTATATATCGGGCACTGTATATGGTATATTCATTGTTACAATGTTCTGTGTTTTCTACTATAATCATTTTATAATTTTGGTTTTAGAATTATTATTATATGAATTGTTTTATATTTATTAGTTTCATTTTTTTCATGAAACAATAATATAGAAATAATGTTTAGGTTTTGTATTTTTTGTTTTTTGAACCAATATTATGTTGTATTTGGTTCCCTAAAATAAAATTCAATGTACTTTATGATTATATAAAATCATGGTTATTTAATATTATTAGAGTTTTCATTACATCATAATTTTTCTTCTGTGGACATTGTATTTGATAATTTCCTAAGAGTACTTGTCACACTAGGTCATAGTAGTTCCTTGCTATAATGAGAACCTATAAGTGTTGTGAAAATAGACTTAAATATATTTTATATTGTCAAAAGAAATAATTTTATGGAATACAAATGATACATACTATAATGGGTGGATACTCATGGGATATTTATGACACTTTCTCCAGGTGTATTCCCTTGATAATTTTTAGAGCATGAGATTATGAGAACTTAACCCATTGGTATAAAATGCACATTTATATATGTCATTAGATGTTCCTATCTATAGACATGTGTAATATCCTTAGATTTTAATATTATTATTAATATATATCATGCATCATGTAATTTGATGTATTGATGAAAACTATGATGACATATGCTTATGGTGAGGTAGGATATGTTGGGTGCGTCATGAGTAATATTGCATTAATGAATAATGTAAGAAAGGATTTATCCCCTCTATTCTTTAGTGGAAGTTGACATCTAAATCCCTTTTATTGAAATGGAACTTCCCTATTAATTCCATGGCTATAGTTTTCTATTGGCATACTCATTTTAGGAGAGTCAAAGAAAGAGACATCGATTATATAGGTTGATGGAACCAGTACACAACCTAATTAACTAAACATATCGAGATAAATAGATTATATTAAACATTGAGAATTCATATGAAGTTTTGAAATTAATTTCTTTATCTATGGGTTTCATGACATATTTATAGATGATAACCTTGAAATTTAGGTGGTTCTGTCTAATTTCACTAAAAAAGGGGCATAGACCATCAAACATTAAGTGTATCTAGAACCTCAGTTAAATTCTATATGAGTTTAACATGTTGGATAAATATTATTCTCATACATAGTTTGATAATTATTCATGTTTTTTTGGTCGCATATATTCAATCACCAGCTATTCAAGAAAATATTTGTGAGTTGAATATTTAATTAATATTTGTTAGATATTTTAGTGAATATAATATTTAGTTATGTATTGGAGAATAATGAAGTGATATTTATTTATTAGATTGATAGAAATTATTAAAGGAAAAATAAATATTAAATATGATTGGAGGTCTAGGTTTAATGTTTTAGTGAGATATGTTATATTAAATATTATTTGAAAAAATATTAATTTATTTATTCAATGAAATCATATTTATTTTATCCATGAGTTTAACACATGTTAATTAAATAAAATTATTATTATTATTATTTAGACATGGGGTTCTTCAGGGATTAAAATAATCATAAGGTCCATGAGAAATTATTATTTTCTAACCCTATTCTCTATTTAAAACTGTTTATAACAATCCTTGCTATGCTAATTTTTGTGAAAAATGAATTCTATAAAATCTCTCAATCCTTAAAGAGATCTCAACCCAGAACTCTCCCAAGAACGGAGAGCAATCCTCTTCAACCACATTCTCGATTATAGAAAGAATAAGGAGAGTATTTCCACCCAAAGTGATTCTCGTGGTGATCAATGACAAAAGATGTAGTAATTAAGATCTTTTGTGATATCACCTGATGATTTCTATGATAATTTATGAAGGTTCATGGTACATGTGTGGATCACTGCTAGAAGGAATCTACCCTTGATTTCTATGACACAATGATGGTATAAAATAAAGTCATATTTGGGTTTATCAATGAAGAAATGATTTCAAAAAAATGTAATTCTTTTTCAAAATAGATTATTTGTAAATTAAATGGTATGATACTACCTTCTGGCTTATAATGTAATAGTAAATTAAATTTAAATTTAATTCCATTATTCATGATGTTCTTTTTTATTTACATCTAATATTATTCATGGATTATTAAAAAAAATATGGGTTGGTTATTTCACAATAAGTGTTTCCTTTATGATCAGAACCTTCATGTGGTATCCGAGTGGTCACATAATAATTTATAATTATTTATTGATTTTTGATTAATGGTATTAATTTTTTGTCAATATATATTTCTAGTATATTCATTCTATAAATCGGAACATATAAAATATTATCTTCTCATTCTTCATTATCAATCATATAACCAAAAACTGGTTATCTTTACTTGAATAACATTCAAAGATTCCATGAGTATTTTCCAAGGGTTTTGGCCAAATAACACAAGACTACATAGTGTGTACCCTATTCATACATATCGTGTACCCATGTTAATTACACCAGGATGAACCCTGAGAAATATAGATCATTATACACTAAGTACATGTAGAAATCATTAAATGTGCACTACATGTTTATTTGGCTCAGTTGGAGCATGATTTTCTAGACTACATGTTGTGTATCTCGATTACACACTATGTAATACACTAGTTTTCTCGATGGAAAACATGAGGCCTAATTTGTATAATACATTTATTAGATGACATGGGTACTGATGAACCAAGCAACATTAGAGCTACACAACGTATAGCTAGTGTACACATTGTGTACCTCATACACATATGTGTCCAACAAACACACCCATTCCCTAAGTGTGTGTCGCAAGCATGGGAAGAAGATGTTACATGGATTTTGGCCCTGGTACACACCATGTAACCCATTTCACCTTGTATGTTTTATTTGACATGGAAATAAAATTAATGATATAATTAAACCTAATAAATATGTGTCCATGTGTCATTTATTGAGATCACATGCCATGTGATGGGATTATTACTTATATATTAAATTAATTTATATATTAAATACTAAAGTAAAAGTTATGTACGGTCATTACTTGCATTTTACTCTATGATCATTAATCGCATTACATGTCATGTAATTTATATGTGTTTGTCTGTCATTTATTGATAGTACATGCCTTTTAATCATGTCTAGGCCTATGTATACGGGATGTTATGCGAATTCACATGTGTACTTTATAAATTATAAATAAAATCAATTCATGTAATATATTTAAAAATTATGGATGATTAAAAATCCATGATGGTTTTTATGGAATTAAGATAAATTGAATTAATTTATTTATTAGATAAATAATTAAATTAATTTGAGGTGATTTATCTTAATTAAATAATTAATTTAAGTAAAATCTAGGTAGTTTGGAAATTTATAATTGTTTCATGTCTGTGTATGATCATGAGCATATGTCATACCTATGTGTTATTGGTTTCCTTTTAATTTATTATTATTATTATTCAATTAAATTGATGGATTGCATGTCATCCCCTTCTCTCATTATGTAAGTACTTTTCTGGCCATAGTTTCTTTTATGTAGACCCCATAAACCAATCATTTGATTCCTTTCACCTATGTGTGAGAAGAAATTATATAATTTATGGGGCTCCAAGGTGAGTGGATGTGGTTCAAGTTTTAAGCTAATGTGAAACCAATCTAGGAGATTCATATGAGAATATGTAGAATTTTTTAACATGAACCAAGTTATGGTTTAAGGTGGTTTTCCCCTAGGGTAAAGGGTTAGTTTATCATCTACTAGATAAACCAACCATTATAGAAGTTTATGATTATACCAAATTTATTATTTTGTTTCTATCAAGTTGTATGGTTAAATTTTTTATTGCTGTTTTTTATCATAATCACATAAATTAATAAATTAACAAGTGTGTAAGATAGAATTAAAATAAGTTGGAATATGTGTAATTTTACCGAGCCATGGTTAACCCCTTATGTAAATAAACTTAATATTAATGATCATGTAATAAAGATAAAAATAGAGAAAATTTGTATAAAGAAAAGAATCTGTAAAATAGATATATTAAGTCAGTATAGCCTTACACTACTTAAGTCAAAATTAAATCATAGTTCATTGTTCTTAACTGGCCAAAGTCAAGCTGCTTTCAATTATCAAGGAATTTTATCTTGAGTTTTTTATTGAATTTACTTAGTTCACATTAATGGTTGAATTTTAAATCAAGACTTGGTGTAATTGAGAGGAAAGTGTTTAGAAGATCTAGGTCAAGTATTTTAGGGTTGTGGAGTCTACTCAATGGATCAAGGATCTTCTAGTTAATGCAGTTGAAAAGTTATACCAACCTAAAACACTTCAAATGGCTTGTGAGTCCAAATTATAGGTTATGAGAAGGGGGATAGGGATCATTTCCACTATAATATACATGTGATGGGATATTCCAAAATAAATGGTGGGGGTTATTGATTTTAGATAAAGTAGTGTGATATTAATAAAATTAAAATTTATTATCTAATTTTGTAACCTAGATAAAGCATAAAAATTATAATTTTATTTATTGTAGAAATTTCAATCCATACAACATCAACTATATCACTATAATTCATACTAGAGAAGTATAACCTTCTAAAAAACTCTAATTTCATGGAATGTAATAGGTTCTTGTACATCATACTACACCATGAGTGGAAATTATATGTGATGTAATCTCTAGTTCTTGAGTTACTTTCTTAAGAGGCTAGTGTGGAAGAATTATATTTCTACCTTAAACATTTGTATGATGCCATAAATGTCCAATGTTAAATGATAATGTCCATGTCTAGTGATATCATGAAGTCACATGAAGATATGGATGCATTTATTATGATGTCACACCTTTATTATATTTATCAAGAGAAGGACAGGCAAGAGAGTTATAAGACCTCCAATGTACTATTCACATGCATGCTTGGAGAGTCAGCACCAACTAGACCTCATGTAGTCAAGATAACTCACAATATATAGAACTTAGACATCATTGGATTTATTATCCCTAGTGATGTGAGCATATATCTCATTATATCCTCACGATATAAATCCTTCTCTAGTTTAATTGTGAATTATAATATGAACAATAGTGAGAAGACTTGTTCAGAACTTATTACTTTAATTATACAAGTTGATAAATGAGTGGGTGTTAAAATCTTGTGGTCCTAATGGTTAATAAAAAAAGGAAGAAAAAGTAAAAGGTCTCCAAGAACCATTCCAAATCTAAGTCTCTTAAGTAATATCCTTCTAAGATGAAAAATATACAATGTCGAGCAAAGGAAAAAAGAACATGGGATGTTTTGTAGGTGGTAAGAAAGAGGACAAGAAGAAGAATTGTGACTAGTAGAAGAAGCAAAGAAAATCTTTAGTTGCATTAATCATTGAGTGTAATATTTCTATATCTACACATTGGGTATTAGATATAGCTTACAATGCTAAAATTTGTGTCCAAATACAGGAACCAAGTAGATTTTGAAAGATTTCTAGAGGAGAGGTGGATCTTCAAGCATCCAGTAGTGCATGACTTACTATTTTGGATATAGGAGACTACCAATTTCTATTTCCAAAAGGGATTATTTTGGTTTTAAAATATTTTTATTATGTACCAACTATTAATAAAAATATAATTTTTGTATCCTTCCTATATTCAGATGGTTTTGTTTTTAATTTTTTAAATAAGAGTTGTTTATTTTATAAATACAATATATATTATGGTATTACCCATTTAAATAATTGTAAGTATGTATTAAATTATGAAAAATAGGTGTTTTGAATTGATAATGAATCAAATTAACATAACTAATTTCACACCCATCCATGGAATCACCATATTGTTAATGTAAATGACAAGCATCTAAAAAAACCATATTAAGATTATTATTTAGATTATTTTGAGATAAAATCACTTGAAAGGTTACATTATTACTTAAACATCAAAATGACCAAGTCACCATTTAGAAGAAAATGTGAAATAGACACATATATTTTTAAATTTATGCACATTAATGTGTGTGGACCTTTTCTAGTTGAAGCTAAAGGTGGGTATTATTAATTTGTAACTTTCATTAATGACTTGAGTATATTTGGTCATGTCTTTTTGAAAAGGTATAAGTTTTAATCCTTTAATAAATTCAATGTTTACAATAATGAAGTATATAATAGACTTGGTAATAAGATAATGAAGTTTTGATCTAATTTAGGCGGTGATCATCTTAACTAATATTTTATTGACTTTCTATGAGAGTGTGGGATTCTATATTAACTCACTCTATCTTAGACTTTATAGTGGAATTATGTTAGTGAAAGGAGTAACCACACATTTTTTTGATGTGGTGAGGTCAATCGTGAGTCATCCTTATCTTCAATTATACTTTTGTGGATATTCATTATAAAATATGACATACACACTAAACCATGTGCCAACTAAAGTGGAATATGGTATTCCCTTTGAGTTATGGAGTGGAGAGAAACTTATTTTGTCACATATCCATGCATGGGGTTGTGAGGTGTTTGTTAAGTTCACCTCTGGAAAAAAACTTTCACCTAGGGGAATAAAGTGCATCTTTATAGGATATCCTAAGGAAACTGAGGGTTATTATCTATACGGACCCTCAAATAAGAAATTAATAATGGCTAGACATGCTTTTTTCTGAGCGATACCACAAACTCAAGAAGGATAATAGAAGTGAGATTGACTTCGATGAAGTTAATTCTCAGGATAAAAAAGTGTTAGAACCTGAACAAATTCCATAGGTCTCTATAGAAGATGTTGTTCCCAAATCACAAGTACTGTGTAGGACCACCAAATAGGTTAGAGAACTAGAAAGATCTAGTTTTCTAGCCACTGAAGATGGTGACTCATTATTGGTTGAAAATAATGATCCTCTTTCCTAAAGGAGTCAGTATAGAGATTAAAATATGTGATATGTAAAGATTCCATGAATTATGAGATGGATTCCAAGCATCAAAAGTAAGTTTGGGTTATGGTCAATCCGCCAGTTTATGTAAATCATGTTAGGTGCAAATGGGTATTCAAGATAAAACTCTATATAGAAGGAAAAGTGAGTATATATAAAGAAAGACTATTGACTAAAGGGTTTAAATATAAAAAATGAATAAATTGTGATAAAATCTTTTCTCTGGTATCCATGTTTAAATCAATTAAAATTATACTTACTATAAAATCATTCAATGAACATGAGATTCAGAAGAGGGGTGTCAAAATAGTTTTTCTTAATACGTACTTTTAGGAAGATGTATACATGATACAACCAGAAGATTTTGTGACTCATGGTAATTCCAAAAAGGTATGAAAGTTGTATAAATCCATTTATGGATTGAAGTAGGAATCTAGGTCATGGAACATTCAGTTCGATGAAGTCATAAGAGAATTTTTTTGATTAAGAACGAATGTGATCCATGAGTTTATAAGTGGTTTGGTGGGGGTGTGGATGTTATCCTAGTAGTATATGTTGATCACATATCACTTATGGGAAATTATATTCCATTCTTATAATCAATTAAATAATTATTGAACAGGTGATTATTCATGAACGAATTAGGTGAAGTTTCCTATATCCTTAGTATCAAGATCATTCATGATAGATCAGTGATGCTTATTGGGCTAAGTCAAGGTCTATGAATTGAAAAGATACTAAATAGATTTTGTATAGAACAATAAAAAATGGGATTGGTACTAGTGTAACATAGTATACATATTTCCAACAAAATTTATTCTTATACACAATAGAAATGAGATAAAATTAGTAAAATCTCATTCACACCAAACATATGAATTTTCATAATGAGAAAAGGGTTCTAAGGGTTATGTTAGTCTAAAGTGATGTAACCCAAGTGAATATCCTTTTAAAACATCAACGCATCCTTGGAAAGAAAACCTATACTAGTAAAGGATCTAAAAATATCATAGTGGCCCTCAATGCAAGAAAATTGGCAACTTTTTTCCCTTCTCACCATGTGTGAAACAGGTCTATCCGATTTTTTATCAAGGATTTTAATATATTAATATGATATTAAATGGACCATGGAGTGGTAATATATCCTAGAATAGAGTTTAGGATAATATTAGAGTTAGTTTAGAATTATTTCAATTCAATTTTGTTATCTTAACAGAGCTCATAGCCATTGAGCATGGTGTAAGCCTCATCAATGAGAGAGTCTCCTTGCCCATAAAAAGCACTGAATTTTATGGTCATCGAACCCCTTGGGTCATGAACAATACCCATCCTCTTCACCCCCCCCCCCCTCCCACCCCTGTATAAAACTGAGGTTTCATGCCCCATCGATATTGAGTTTAATCCCACCAAGAGGAGGACGCCAACAAATCCAGTGGCCTTGGGGAGGAACTCTCTGAATAGAAGGGGTACCTCTACCGACCATGATATTCTTAAAATAAGGATCACTCTCAATTTATTTTAGTATCAAATCTAGTTTTACATATAGAAATATATTCCAGACTACCAGATCCATCCATGTACCGGTGGACCTTCACGTCGAGACTTGTTCCTCGCCTCCCATATGCACCAACATTTGGCTGTGAGTAGAATAAACCTATCATTAATTCCTTAGTTATTATTTAAAACACCATTAAAATAGAGATATATAAATTCACTAGTAATCTTTTGAGATTAAATCCTTGTGAACTTATTGAATGAGAACCAAACTTTAGCCACCCAGTCACCTTTGAAGAACATATTCGATGTTGATTTATCACTAGGATTCGTATAACAGAGGCACTTAAAATCTAGAATGGTTCTATTGTGATTGATCTCTTAATCTGTGGATATTTCATGGTTCCAAATTTTCAAAACCATAAATTTATACTTTGGGGGTATGTCCTTGTACCAAATAATACCACCCCAACTATCATTCTTCTAGTTCTCATGCAGCACATGGTGATACACCTTCGTAATGAGGGTGCCCATGAACTCATAAGAGACTTTTTAATCTTTCATTTTTATATAGTAAAAAAGATATTGTTGATCCTGGTTCAATATGGCATCGATGAGATAAGGATAAATGTTGGCTTGCCTAAAAGTTAGATTCGGGATCAGGAAGCCCGGGAATTCGAGTGTGACACCTTCCTAGTTCAATTTCCATATGTCAATATTACCATGACTGATGATCTAACATGAAAGACCTAATAGATATGGGATGTTCCCTTAGAGAGACTTCCATAAATTGGAGACTCTCTCAATTGGCATGGTCAATTACTTCCCATATTTTATCACTATGAGCTTAGCCAAAAGGGACACGCATTTAATAACATCCTACACCAACTTGTATTGTAGGCAGTGCATCATTCCAAAGACACTTCTTAGGTTAATACCAGCTTGATCTACTGCCTTCACCATCCCAAACTATTAAGCCCAGTGGCATCTCCCATCAGATTGGGAATCCCAGATAAATGATGACATGAGATTCTTAATTTCTCTAATAATTGCCTTCAGTGCCTTATAAACTGAAAAAATATGCATGGGAATGGAGATGAGAATGAAATTAGAAAGGTTTATACTACCACTAAATGATAGGAAGTGATTCTTACCATTGTTAATATGATCATAAATTCTTTCAACCACCCCCTCAAAATTTTGGATGTGAAAACTACCAGAAGAGATCAAGGATCCCAAGTATTCCATGGGGAAGCACATCCTATGAATACCCTATCAATCATTTTTGTACACCTCTTAGAACATGAATTCAAAATATAAATATTACTCTTATCATGGTTAATGTGGTAGACACTCTATTTTCAATAATCCTCCATGACCATGTTGAGTCCTCATAGGTATATACTACTTTTGTTAATGAAAAACACCATGTCATACATAAAGAGGAGGTGGGATAATCCATTGAAGTGAGCCCCACAATGAAAGGGAAGAATGTTTCTATTGTGCAAGCATCTGGCCAGGTATCTACTGAGGGAATCCTAAAACATGATAATAATATTGGGTGACAATGATCCCCCTACCTCAAACCCCTGACCTATATAAAGAAGCTACATTGTTTCACATAAAATTAATAGAGATCCAAGGATAAATATAACCTATGAAAAATAAATCAATCACCAAGATAGATAATCCCATGAAATTCATCACCTTGAGAATAAATTTCCACTACAGCCTACCATATCCTTCTTCGGTGTCAACTTTTATGGAAATATTGGAACCCAATGTCTTCTAATTAATGTTTCCAATAATTTATTAAGTTGTGCCTATAACACATTGAATGGACTGGACCTTAATGAAACCATGCTTCTCCTCAGAGACCTAGTTATGGAGGTGCATTGATAGTCTCATATTGATGACACTATAAAGGATATTACAAGATAAATTGTACATGATAATGAGTCTAAACTTCCTCCAAGATGAGGGGTCCTTTACTTTCAAAATGAGTAATAGTTTGGTTGTGCATGCCACTCAGGGGGTGCATCCTCCTTAGAAGAAATATTTGATAGCCTCCACAAGGTCACTCTTAACCTGGTCCCATGATTCTATATATAAATATCATGAGAATCCATCAAGGATTCTGGATATTTCAGGGTTAAGGGAGAAAACAACCTCCCAAACTTCCCTCACTATAGGGATGATTTTGAAGGGGTTATTTTGATCAGTCACCATGTGTGTGATAGAATTAAATATGTCTTCCTTTCCCCTTGGGTACCTTTATTACATGCACAATTTAGCTTTGATAAGTATGGATTTAAAATGGGCCTCAGCTATACTTCCAACCACCTCAAGGTCATTAGTGAAGGATTCATCCTTTATGTAGATGTTCGAGAGGCTGAACCGCCTCTTCTCCTTAATGAATTCTTGTAAATACATGGTGTTATTATCCCCTTATTTAATCCATGTAACCTTGGAATGTTCATTAACTTCCCTTAATATCTCTAGGAGCATCTCCATCAACTAATTTTTCTTGTGGATGGGAGATTTATATATATCACTATACTCTCCATCTTTGATCATAGTCTTGGTTTGTTCAATGTCTACTTTTATGGAGTCCACCACCTGAAAGAAGAAAGGTTTGTTATTATTCTACGGTTGTGTCTCACCTTTCTGTCACCTTAGTTTTTTTTTGTGAAATTTAACCCATGATCTTCCCTACATGGGTTTATTATAGGACGTGGGCACCATGTTATGGTAGCTAGGATTAGAGGGCCACCGGTTGGAGAAGAAAAATTCACCACAACTATATCTTCTTGATGTCAGGTTTATGTGGAGTGAGGACTGATTAGAGTGATCTTGAACGATATGGGAAACCCTAGAATTTGGGTACAGGGAAATATCTTGTAGTTTAGTAAAACAGTGATCGAGACAACACCACATCTAACTACTCCCCTTATAATTATTACACCAGGTAACTGAGAAACCCATGTCCATGATACCAATGTGAGACATAAAGGTATTGAAATCTTGCATGTCCTTCCTAGGGTATGCTCCTCCCCTTTTTTCCCCTAAGTGTCCAAAATAACATTGACGTCACCCCCGTAAATATAAGTTGGGTCCCATGGATTAAATAAACCAAGATCATTCCACAAAAATTCCCTATCCATCACATTACACTTTAAATACAAAAATTTGATGAATCAATAATGGGTTATAGAGCTTACCTTGGTGGTTATATGTTGGTTGGAAATGTCAACCATTTCCTCTATGATGGTGTTTATTAAAAACATCCATATATGCTAATTTTTGGGGTCATAATGAATATAATCCTATACACCCATCCTATGAGTAAAATCTATAATCCTATAGGCATCTTGTTTTAGTTCAAGCACCACCACCAGAGAGACTTTATTTTTATGGAACTCATTAAAAATGAAATCGGTTTTCACTCAGGAACCTAGCCCATGAGCATTCCAAATAATAATAGAAGTCACCACTGTAGAGGATTCTAGGATTTGGAGCTTGGAATTGAAAATACCATTGGATGGGATGTAAAAAGGTATGACTCATGTTTGGATCGAGATATGATTTGGACACCATGGGTAGGAGATGATAATGAATTAGTAACCATATCAAAATCAACCAACTCCATTGAAAATGACTCAGGGTCATACAGTACATAAAATCCATTAGAAAGAGATAAAGGAGAGAATCCTAAAGGGCCAAGGTCTCCTATATTGGGACCATAAGGGGGTGGTTCCGGGGAGGTTGACCACTTTATAATGGAGAAGGGATGATGTGGGGGCTGGAGAGGAACCTGGGGGATAGGGCGAGGTGTTCGGGGAGCCAAATGCCATCCTCGACTTATAAACCACCAAAGTAAGGTTGGGACCTTCCTTGTCCTTAGGAGGAGGTTGGTAGTGGTGGGAAAACTCTGGAGAGGAATTCTTATCCACAAAATGGGGAGAAGAAGGAGGAATAGTACAAATGTCCTAACAACTAGAACTGAACCTTCCATAACCAAGATATCATGATCATTAATATTTAATGGTGATGACATAGGATTAACATATGATGTATTTCTTGGTTTTGAAACCTTGAAACCAAATTTATTCTTCATGTAGGCTAACAAAGAGTGACCTTGAAGCTATAATTCTGAGAAAAACCTAATTGGAGAGGCATAGAAGATGTGTTGCCCCCATGATACTGATCCCCCAATTTTGAGGATGATGTATGATGGTAATGGTTTGGAGAGTTCTAATTCCATGCATATTCGAGATATTGAGGAGTTAAAAAACTGTAGTGATCAGTCATCCATGCATAAAAAAGATCCAACTACATCACATATACCCCTGAGGAAATAGAGGTTGTGAAAGGGGAGAGGGGGTCTTGGAAGGTTGATCCAAACTTCCTCCTGGGGTGAGTCTTGTCCTGAGTGAACCTCCATCAACCATCTTAAGGGATTGAATCACAACTTTCCCAATGATCTGGAGTTCCAGGACCAAGATTGCACAAAATCAATCCTAGTGGTGAGCACCATAGAGAAACGTTTTTTATTCAACATAGAAACCATCACTGAAGAGGCCAGGCCCTAGGTCCCGATGAAATTTTGAAGCATCGAGAGAGGCGGACATTCCAAACCAAACTTTTCCCCTAGATTCTGAAAATATCTGTCAATTATAGCCTCAAACGTGCATCACAGAAAGTTGATCGTTAGAGACCCCTCCACTAAGGACGAACAAAGCTTCACCATTAAAACCTCATGAATCTCCAAAATTGGGGTTGACTGTGAATTCATATGTATTTGGAGGGGCTATAAAGATGTTAGTAATCAAGGTATATAAATATTTCATCTTTCAAATGGATAAAAATGATCTAAAGTCCCAATATGGATATGTATTTAGTCTCAATGGAATATTTGTGAGCTGAAAGAGTTCAAAACAACTAATTATCACTGATTATATAACAGATTCTGAGTATATAGTGGCTTCTAATGAAGTCCAAAAAGATTTTTGGATATGAAAAATTATCTAATATTTTGATGTGGTGCATACAAGTAAAGACATTATAACTTTATATTGTGATAATAATGCAGCGGTGGCACTCACAAAGGAGCTAAGTTCACCTCAACGGATTAATCTCATACTGTATAAATATCACCTCTTAGGGGATTTTTCTCAAAGGGATGAAGTCACTAGGATAAATATTTCCATATAATAGAATTTGAAAGACCCCTTGACTATATATTTATCTCTTTAGAAGCTTGAACTTCATGTGAGAGCCAATAGACTAAAGGTTGTTAGTAGTTGGCTCCAGTAAAAGTGAGAGTCTATAGGAGTTTGTTCCCTATAACCAAATTTTATTTACTTTATGATTACTTATATTAATGGTTATTTGATATTAATAAATTTATTTTCATATCAATATTGTTCTTCTGCATAAAATTGTATGTGATAATACACTAAGTGTACTTGTCTCACTATAAGGTCATAATAGTTCCTCTCTATATTGAGAACCTAGAAGTTACATGAAATTATACTTAAATATATTTTCTATAATCATACGATATCATTTTATAGGATATAAATGACACATGAAATCAAAGGTGTAGACTCATAGGACTTTGTGACACTTCCTCATGGTGTACACCTTTGGTAATCTTCAGAGCAGAAGATTATGAGAACTTGACCTGCCAGTAGGAAATCCACATTTATATGTTTCATTGGATGTTCCTATCTTCATATGTGTGTAATGGTACATAAAATTTAAGATTATTATTAATTAATATCATGAGTTATTTACTTTGATGTATTGATGAAAACAGTGATGACGTATACTTGTGGAGAGGTAAGATAAGTTAGGTGCATCATGAGTATTATTGAGTTAATGTATAATGCGAGAAAGGATTTATCCCTTATATTATTTAATGGAATTTAATATCTTTGGACCTTTGATGGAAATGGAATTTCCTTATTAAGTATGTGGTCATGGATTTTTTTAACATGTTCATGTCTATAAAGTTAAATAAATATACATTGAGCATATAGGTTAATGACATCAGCATGAAACATTCTTAATTAGAGGTATCAAGATAAAGTTATATTACACAGTAAACATTCATACGAGGTTTTCTATCACTACAATATTAACTTCTTTCTATATGGGTTCCTTAGTTAATTACTTAACATTAACCTTAAGCTTTAGACGATTTTTCCTAATTCCACTAAGAAAGAGTTATAGAGGATCACACACTAAGTGTATCCAGAACCTTAGATAAATACTATATGAATTTATCATGTTGGGTGGATATTATTATCATATGTAATTTAATGATTATTCATGTTTGTTTCATCACATTTATTCATACACTAGTTATTCAAAATTATACTTGTGAGTTAAATATTTAATAAATATTTATTCATTATTTTTGAAAAATAATATTTATTTATTTATTGATGAATAATGCAGTGTTATTTATTTATTAAAAAAATATTTATTATTCAAGCCCAAATAAATATTAATGAGGTTGGAGCACAAAATTTAATGGTCTGATGAGAAATTTCATATCACATATTATTTGAAAAAATATAGATTTATTTATTCAAGGAAATAATATTTATTTTATCTGTGAGTTTAGTGCATGTCTAGTAAATAATAATTAAAATATTTTTATTATTTTATTTTACTTTTTCGAAAATTTAATTTTTATTTCCAAAATCCTTTTTAGGAAAAAGTGTGAAACTGAACATGTCAATATTTAAGTGCATAAAACATAGAAGGAACTCACAAAATCATTACAGACTAAACTAATATTATTGGAATTATGCACCTTGTATAAACCTCATTGCATTGTAGTTACCTGTGTATCTAGATTTTCCTTGATAAGATCTTCGAAATGATTGACCATTTTTTCTTAAGTCTAAATATATTCATCAAGATTAAATTTCCCCTTGTTGATTCCACATGCCAATATCTGATATTGTTTGTTGATCTACTCAATTTTCTCATCATTAATAACAACCCAAATCGATCTATCATACATTATATCATCATTTTCCTTTGAAATTTTGATATTGAAATCTCCATCTAACATCTCTTCCTTAGAATGTAGGAGAAGCACAAGGTCAACATCTTCATCATCAGGAGGTGTTACTAGCCCCCCTATACTTCCACATTTTCTAAACTGTGACTGGATCTCTCCTAGCCTATGTCTCAAGACATCTCATGGGATCTAATGTATATTTGTCGCCGGTGTAAGGTGGAGACTAATCAGGGAAGGATGGTTCACCACAATCTGAGGGAGTCTAACTTTGCGGCAGACGAGCTGGCTCGTTGGGGCTGTCCTGAGGAGACTCTTGTGGTTTATGACACCCTTAACTCTTTACCTGTGGAGTGTGTTAATGTGGTTCGGAAGGACTCTCTTGGCCTTCACTATTTTTGTCCCCCGATAAATGTAAGGTGGATTTCTCTTGGTATTAATAAAAAATAACTTTCAGTCATATGATCTGGTGACCATAGGCTTTGGAAGGTTTGAGTAGTATTTTCGCTGCTTAGTTTTTTTCTTTTTGTTGACTGTAATGTTTCCAAAAACAATGTTGCCTTTCTACCCATTCCTTGAGAGACATACAACTATCATTAATGTATGTTTATCTTTCTACCACTCCAAATTAGATTTGAGTTATAATTATTTGTCACACAAAAATTGATGGACATAATGCAGCAAGTCCTCAGGAACCTCTTTTTCTCCCTTCAAAGGAGAAGCCTTCTTATTCCTTTTAGTTTTAACTGATTCCCATCCTTCCGCATCAACCTTTTATGTGCTCTGATATCCTAAAATCTGAAGCCTATTATGAACCTCAACTCTTGTACTCACATTATAATTTTCACCAACAATAAAAGGATATTATAATTCATGTTCCATACAACACACTAAAACACCATCATCAATTCACACAACCCCATCATTCTTAGAACCATAAGCAGTCATCGGATGCTGATCTCTCAAGCACCCATTATGCATATCACCAGAAATAGAGGGTACTACCAATGCTACCTTACCAACAAGATCTCCTGATTGAATAATTGCATCAGGTGAATTCATCATGATTTCTACCTTATTATGTGCTAAAGGATGAACTCCCCCTTCCCTCAGGCAGGGAGCACCAATACCGTTGTCACTTCTACTATCTTCAGATGAACCCAACCTTTTTCTCAAGGGTAATGAAGTTGAAGACACATAATACCTCTCTAGTTCAAGAATCTCACGCTCAACATCACAAGACCAGGATGTAGAATCTGAAACATGGCTGATTATACCACACCTACAGTTCTGCTGGTGATGAACCAGATGACAATATGAGAAGCAGAAATCCATCCAATGTTCAAACTGCACCACCTATTTAATATGGTATTCTATTTAAATCTTAATCCACACGAAAAAAATTGGAGTCTTAGACACATGAATTTTAGTACAAATACAGAGATAAATAGGATGGAAGAGGGAATTAGATATATTATCAAATCATAAAAATTTTCCAACTACGTTTCCAAGCACCATTAGGATTGATGTCTTTTGAAATGGGAGTGGAAGACCAGGAAATCCCACCCATATTTGTGTGGTCAGAGGATCACAATGTAAATGGAAATTAAAATACCATCAGAAGAGGAAGAAATAAACAACATTGATGTAATTCCTACCTTTATTCCAGGTGGAGATAAGACCATCCTCTGTCTCGAACCAAATCAAGTAATGGAGAGGTTCCCAAAGCCCTATGATTGTGTGTTGTTGAAGATCCCATGAATCTAAGATAAATCAGTCAAAAGCATCAATAGAAGGTTGAATCCAACCAACCTAGGACACTAGGGAGATCTTGTACAAGTCCAGAGCATCAGTGAACTCTCATACAGAGAGATAGAGCTTAGGGAATCCCTCGTCGAAAGAGGGAAATTTGGGATCAAGATTGAAAGTAGGGAATGGAGGGAGGGAAAATAGATCTATGAGAGGTAAGAATAGAAGAGGATGATGGGGGACTGAATGGAACCTACCCCTCATAGTAGGGGGAGGGACGACACCACCAACCATGGTCGTCAATGTTGGGAAAGACGGTAAAATGATGAATGTGAAAAAAATAGAAAAATTAAACGCGTATCAGAAATAAAATATTTCCCTCCAAATAAAAGTGGATGTGTAGCGACAAAAATAAGTGCAGAAAAATAAATTTGAAACTAGAAATTTTACATGGAAAACCAAAAAATGGAAAATCCACGGGACCTAGTCCAGAAAAAGGGATCCACTAAAATCAAGAGGTGCACGGTAGAGACTCCTCAAAATGTAAGGGATCTCAAAAGTAATACTTAAGAATAAAAGTGTTGATCAAAAGGGCGAGAGCAAGAAAGATGATTATTGAAGAAAGGTGATCACCAAATTGGATTTGATCTCGGTGTTGTTGATTCCAGTGTATTGAAATGCCTTTCCACTACCTCCTTATATAGGAAAAAGAATCTGTGTCAATTAATGTCTCTGCATTAAAAACGTGTCACAGCGTGAATTAATTGATGCGGTCTTGGCCCGAATTAAAAACACCTCATTAAAAGAGAAACTGTGTGATGCTTCAATTGATGAGACGTTATGTGGTGCGCCAACCAGGAAGGCACCCAAAAAACTCCCCCTCAGACTCAAGTGGGGATCACCGCCAACCCTGCAATCCGTCGGCATGTCTCAAATTTCTCTCTGGGTAAAATCTTGGTCAACATGTCTGACCCATTATCATTAGTGTGGATCTTCTCAAGATCTAACTATCATGAATCAAGGACGTTGAGGATCAAATGATATCAAACATAGATATGTTTAGACCTACCATGAAAAGTGGAATTCTTTCCCAAAAAAATAGTATTATGACTATCAAAAAATAAAACAAAAATGTCCTGATTTAAATTGAACTCTCGAATAAACATTTCCATCCACAGTAATTCTTTGCATGCCTCATTAGCTATAATAAACTCTGACTCTGTAGTAGATAAATCAATACATATCTGCAATATAGATTTCCAAGATTAATATCCCCCTACAAAAGTGATCAAATATCCTGAACTAGACTTCCCCAAATCGATATCGGCTACCATATCTAAATCTATAAAGTCACAAAGCATAGGATCCCCTTTTCCAAAACACAATCTCAGATCAGAAGTACCACAAAGATAACGAAAAATGTATTTCACTACTCTCCAATGATATCTACCTATATTTGATATAAAATGACTAACCACACCAACTACATGAGCTATATCAGGTCTAGTTCATATCATTTCATACATCAAACAGCCAACGACAGATGAATAAGGTATGTACTACATCTCATCTTTCTCTTCATTAGTAGAAGTTGACTGACTGGTAATGAGCCTAAAACATAAAGCAAGAGGAGTAGTAACCACTTTCTCTCTATCTATAGAAAATCTATGAAGAACCTTATCAATGTATCTCACCTAAGATAACCACAATTTCTTAGACTTCCTATCATGGGAGATTGTCATGCCAAGAATCTATCGTGACGGCCCAATTATTTCATCGCAAAAGACTGCCAAAGATACTTATTCAATATATAAATTCTAGAAATATCATGTCCAACAATGATTATATCATAAATATAAAGAAATAGTATAATAAAATCATCATTCGTAAATCTTTGAACAAAAACACAATGATCAAAAGATGTCTTACTAAAACCCTAATGAGAAATGACAGATTCAAACTTCTTATACCAGTGGCTCGGAGCTTTATTCAAACCATAAAAACTCTTATTCAACCTGTAGACATGATTTTCTTTACCTGTTTCAAACAAAACCTTCTGGATGCTCCATATAAATCTCCTCCTCTAAATCTCCATGGAAGAAATTTGTCTTTACATCCATCTTCTCAATATGCAGATCCAAACTAGCATCCAAACCAAGAACAACCTGAATGGAATACATTTTGACAACAGGTGAGAAAATATCATCAAAATCAATACCTTTATTCTGATAGAATCCTTTGACAACTAACTTTGCCTTGTATTGTGGAAGGGAATGGGATTCTTTATTTTTAATCTGATAAATCCACTGATTTTGAAAAGCTATCTTAACTATCTGTAACTTTTCTAGCTCAAAAGTGTAGTTTCCATGAAATGATATCATCTTTTCAACCATTGCTGCAACCCATAGGTCCTTCTGTTCACTCTCCATTACCTCATAAAATGATTCTGGTTCTCCCTCTTTAGCGAGGAGCACATACTCATCAGGTGAATATCGAGTAGAAGTGGTGTGATGCTGAGATGACCTACGGAGTGGAACTGCAATTTCATTAATAACCACTAGAATCAGATCATCAAAAACAAAAGGTTCATCAAAAACATAAACTTCAACTTGTTCACCATAAGAATCATTTTGTACATCAACGTGATCATCAGAATCAACAATATGAGGTAAATTTGAATCAGAACCTGGCTAAAGATTTACAAAACAATAAGAAGTTGGAGAACTAGATTTTTCTCCCTTGTTAATGTTTGAAATAGTATGATCCTCTTTAAACACTGCATCACGGCTTCTAACAAGTTTCTTTAAATCAATATCATAGAACTATTACACAAACTCATCGTGTCAATATTCAATAAAAATACATTGGAGTGTCTTACCATCCAGTTTGGATCTCTTATATCTAGGCACATGAACAAAAGCCTTGCAACCAAAAACATGAAAGTGATCATACCTGATAACTTTTCTATACCATAATTTTTCAGGAGTGTATGTCTGTAAAGAAACCACAGGTGATAAATTGATAATATAAGCAGCAGTAAGTAAAGCCTCACCCCAAAAATGTCCATGAAACTTTACTTTCGAAAGAAAACAACAAACTCTTTCCAACAAAGTCATGTTCATCCGCTCAGCTACACAATTCAGATAAGGTGTCTTGGGTGGAATCTTATGATGTCGAATACCTTCTTGCCTGCAATACTGAAAAAAAGGACCACGATACTCTCCCCCATTGTTAGTGAAAATACATTTAAATTTCTTGTTTGATTCCCTCTCAGCAGAAACATGAAATTCTTTAAAAACACTAAGCACCTGACTTTTGGCATTCAAAACTTAAACCCAGATCTTTTATGAGTAGTCATCAATAAATGTAACAAAATAAATACCACCACTAAAGGTCTTCGATTTTAAAGGACCACAAATGTCAGAATGTACCAATTCAAGTACCTATGACTTCCTGTGTGGAGTATGACTGCTGAAACTCACTATACTATGTTTCCTAGCCATGAAATGATCACATGTGTCCAATTTGACACTCTTAAATCTGAAAGAATATTTTTCTTGTCCAAAAAACCAATACCTTTCTCACTGATTTAATTGATCCTCTTATGCCACAACTTGGACGAAACACTACACTCAACAACGAGAGCATTATCACAAGAAATAGATTCTCTAGTCCAGTACAAACCTGATTTCTTCTTCCCTCGATCCACAATCAAAGATCCCTTGGAAATATTCCATTGGCAATCTCCAAAAGTGCCGATAAACCCTTCATCATCCAGAACACTGGTAGAAATAAGATTCAAACAAACCTCGGGTTCATGTTGAATATTCTTCAAAATCATCTTACTTCCTGTACTAGTCTCTAAAAAAATATTTTTTATGCCTAAAACATCAGCATTACCATCATTTCCCACATTCAAAATCCCAAAATTACCTAGGCTGAAAGATGTAAAGAACTCCTTCTTCGATGTCACGTGAAAATAGGCACCACTGTCAACAACCCAGTAAGAATCATCAGAAGCAATGTTAATGGAGTCATAAACAATAACAAGATTACCCCTTGTAGCAGCGATGACATGATCATCTCCATCATCATTTTTCTTCAATATGTTATCTCTTTTTATATGATAACAAAACTTATTAACATGCCCTTTCTTACCAAAATGATGACATTCGAAATCTCTCTACTTCGGTCTGGATTTTCTTCTACTTCCGCTATTACCTCGACTGCTCTGCCCCCGGTCCTGGCTTCTCCCCCTGTTCTCTATGACCTCAGTACGTCTCCTGGCCTCTTCATTTAAAATATCAAGCTTGACAAAACTAAATGTCACAGCACCATTAGGAGCAGAACTGGTTAGAGTAACACATAAATTCTCCCATTAATTGGGTAAAGTGTTAAGCAGTAAAAGAGCTAAAACCTAATCTTAAAAATTGATACCCATGCCATAAAACTGATTAAAAAATCCATGATATTAACTTAAATAATAAGAAATAGATGTACCTTATTTGTACCTCAAGTTCATAATTTTCTTGAGAAGAAATGGTTTATTGTTTCACATCTTAGAAGTGTATGTCGTCTCAAGATTCTCCCACAAATTTTTGGCGTGAGAGATGTTAACAATGTGGTTGATAAGATTGTCTTTGAACCATTGGTGAATGAAGCCACAAACCATCTCATGCTCGAATTCCCATTCTTTGTCTAACATCCTCTCTGGCTTCTAGATACTTAACACTGGAAGATGCATTCTCTTGACAAAAAGAAAATCCTTAATTTTAAGTCTCCACATATGGTAGTTGGTGTCATTCAACAAAATCATCTGAATGTAATTGGACTGCATAATAAATATGAAATAAAAAACCAAACCCTCTGATACTAGATGTTGGGAAATACAGGAAAGCAATGAACACGCAAACAACAGAAAAAGCGAATGCGCATCAGAAATAAAATCTTTCACTCCAAATAAAAGCAGATTCATAGCAAAAAAAATAAGTGAAGAAGAATAAATTTGACACTGGAAATTTTTACGTGGAAAACCCAAAAAGGGAAAAACCACAGGACCTAGTCCAGAAAGATGGATCTGCTAAAATCAAGAGGTACACGGTAGAAACTCTCCAAAATGGAAGGGATATCAAAATTAATACTCAAGAATAAACATGTGGATCAAAAGGTGGAGAGCAAGAAAGATGATCATCGAAGAAAGGTCATCACCAAATGGGATTTTCTCTCGATGTTGTTGATGTCAGTGTGTTAAAATGCCTTACCACTGCCACCTTATATAGTAAAAATAATCTGCGTCAATTAATATCTCTATGTCAAAAGCATGTCACTGTGTGAATTAATTCACGCAATCTTGGACCTCATTAAAAACACCTCATTAAAATAGAAACCACATGATGCCTCAATTGAGGAGGCATTACGTGATGTGCCAACCAGGAAGGTTCCCAACAGTCATGCCATGGGAACCTTAATGGGAGAAAGGAATTGAGAGAAGCTCTCTCGACCATTAATTATTTTATTATTATTATTATTATTTAGACATGCAGTTTTTCATGGATTTAAATAATCATAATGTTCTATGTGAAATTATTATTCTATAATACCATATTTATATAAACTCAATTATGAAAAGACCTAGAATAAGAATTGTTGTGCACAATGAATTATAGATAATTTCTCAAGTGCTAGATATATCCTCTCCTAGAATTATCTCAAGAGCTGAAAGAGATCCTCCTCTACCACCTTCACAATTCTAGAGAGAACATAGACAGTCCTTTCATCTAAAATGATTCTTATGGAAATCTATGAAAAACGATGAAAGATTTAATATCTTTCATGATAACACCTGAATATTTCTACAATGATTTTATGAGTTTCATTGTAATGTCTCATAAATTCGTGATTTTTTTGAAACTTAAGTGGTATTGTTTTAAGACCAGACGCTAAGACGGAATGTGATTCTGAGGCCCGATGTGCCTGGAATGGTCCATTGAAAAAAGTTAATTTATAAATAGTTTGTGTGAGAGGTTTTCCTAAAAGAGTGTAATAACTCTTAAATGATTTCCCAATTTGGAAATCAAATGGCACCATTAAGTTTAGGATAGCGGGATTACCCTAGGTGTGACTTAAGTTATTTGGTACGAGACTCTAGTGAGAAAACCCGAAAATGGAATAATAGTAAAAAAACAATTAAATATAATTATTTTATTTTTTTAATCCTTATAACCCATGAATGGTGACTCGGATTGAAAATATGACACCACTATTGATCTTGTTAAGTTGTGATTTCCTTGGGAAAATCCTAACATTGGCCGGCACGAGAAAACTATAGAAGTTAGTTTTTTGGTGTAAATAAAATAATTAAGTAACAAATATTTTATTTTCAAATACTTATAAGTCCTAAACGGTAAATCTGATAGGAAATCATAGATTATCATTTATCTCGTGAGGGTGTGTTTCCCTTAGGCAGAGTTTAACCTCGATCTTCACGAGTTTAGGGAGAAAGAGAGTTTTTGAACTTTTTTTAAGAAAATTAAAATGGCACACGTGCATGGTTTTGGAAACTTCTAAATGGGTGCTCGGATTGAAAATATAAGGGAACGGTTGAATTTGGAATGAAGGCATTACCTAAGAATGGACATAAACTCGACTGGTATGGGTTGAGGTAAAAAGTTAATTTTCAGACGTTTTAAGAAAAAAATAAACTTAAAAATTTTATTTTATTAAAAAGAATTGTTTCACTACAACGCAGTAATGTGTCGACTATTTCATTCCATAAATGAAACAGCGTAACGAATCTTTAACTAAAGTGTAATAGAAACATTGTTTCATAAATGAAATAAGGTAACAACATGATGACTAAGCGTAACAGAAATGTTGAAATTCGTTTCTCTTTTAATGAGATGACCAGGTTGTATAAATATATTTAGATCTGTAATTATTTCAATGAATGAAGAGATAATTCTCTCCAACAAGGAATGTTAGAGAATCATAAAAGTGGTGACGACACATTGGAGAATGGATCCATGACTGACAAACAACAAATGAAAATGGATTCGGACGGATTGGGAATCCTCACGGATGGATCTCCATTAGCAATGAGCCTTCCCTCTGATCGAAGCTTCTCCAAGTAGGGGTTTTTTTTACTTTCCCCATTCATTATTATAAAACAAAAAATGAGGATCAATCCACAAACAATTTGATTTGCGGTTTTCTTTTTCTAGAGGGATGGTTCTTTTCTTGGGGTTTTATATCGGGATTATTTATTTTCTGATGGAATCGTAATCTTATACCCCCCTTATTTTAAACTCTAATGTGGAGGGCGTAGGCCGACATGAATAAGTCCCAAGCCACTCTACCTTGTGCATTCCTCATGTTAGAACCTCCAAGTTGATGGTGATGTGGTTTTGAGGCCTTAAGAGAGAATTTGGAAGCCAATGGAGGCCAGAGGGGTAGATGACACGAGGAATGGACCACCGGAATGGACCCAGTGGTCTTTCAAAGGTGTCGCCGGTGGTGGCCCATGGTGGTGCACCGCGACAGTGCGTCGAAGGAGGCGTCGTTGCCGGATCGGTTTGTGGCAGTGTGGCAGGAGCCACTGGTAGTGGGTTGGTGGATGGTAGATGGGGACACAATCCGCACCATGCGATCCACAGTTTCATGTCGGCACGCGGTTCAGCAAAAACATTTAGGACCAACAGGGGTGGCAGGCTTAGCTGATCACAGGGCGTTGAACCGATCACCACATGGCGTCCGACCTAGAGGGGACCTGCCCACAAGGTGGGCTAAACAGTGGCACGTAGATCGGGCCACTGGGTTTCCTAGGGTGGGAATGAACCATCCCACTGATTGCAAGTCGGGTCGGATGGAACCAGGTTGTTGGGCGACCTGACGGGTTGGACCCCTAGCCAAATCGGGTCTGGTCTAACAATGCCCAATGGGACTGGCCTAGTGGCCAGGCTGGACCGGGCTGGCCCAAACCCGAACTGGGTTAGGTCAGATTGGTCATACTGGGCTGGGGCATGTGGGTCCCCCAGGCCGGGTTGGTCAGGTCAGTCCAACCAGGTTGGTCCGGGCCTAGACACAATGAGCCACTGATTACTAAAACGCTAATATCTTTTAGACCGAGCATTCGATTGTTGAGATGCTTATTTTCCTTGGAATCATTGTGACGATGCAGTGCTATTGTAATACTCTAAAGATTTTTTCCTAGGAGTTAAAATGAAACTAATGGTTTAAGGATAGGTTTATCTAGAAATCAAGTGCACTACGTGCGAGAATCCTACGGCTAACTGAGACCTGAAGACTATTGAAAGGAAACCCTGTGTGGATTAGATACAAGAGACCCTGTGTGGATCAACTATGATGGCCCAATGGGAAGAGACTCTATGTCAGTTATTAGGCCCATGGTGGGGAGTGGATCTCTGTGACCAAGTAGACCCATGGTACTAATTAGGGATGAGTACCTTAATATGATGGCCAAGGTGGGAAAAGACTATGTGTGACCCGGAAGTCCCACAGGGCGGATCAACTCTGTGTGACTCAACATACCCATGGTAGTCATCAGGGATGAGTACCCTAGCAGTACAAGTTGTTCAATGTTGTGACTGATGGTCTTACTTTCTATACTCTAGATTATACCTGTGTGAGATGACAGTACCTTGTGTATACATTATTTTGTGGTATTTATTTTTTGATTTGGGATCCCTAATGAGTATTTTTTTACTCACCCCTCCATGGGCTTTGCCTGCACGTTTCATGTCCTTTGCAGGTGATCGATGCTTCGACGAAGACCTTGGTGGTCCGGGACCAGATGGTGCTCAGTGAAACAGGATAGACAGATGCTTCCATGGAGACCTTGGTGGTCCAAGACTAGGTGGTTCTCAGTGAGATGGGTCAGAAGATCGTACTTGTATGGCTATAGGTAGCTACCTTGTACCTACCCTTTAGGTGGGGTCTCGAGCAGACAGATTGTGGCAGTTGTACTTTCCATTCTGGTTTTCAGATTTTCTTCTAGCCCATTTGTACTTTTTCAGTTTGTATTATACTATTTGTAGTTGTCTTAGTGACAGTTATTTTTTAGTTCATATTTAATTTCTATAGTTTGAGTTTTATGCATGTGTATAGGTTTAAAGGAAAATTTCTTCCCTTTTTTTAGATATTCCTATTCAGTACTAGTCACCAGCCTCAAGTATATTGAAGGTGGGCTTGGGGTAGTCATGGATTAGGCCCTTGGGTATGAGTCTTGAAAAAGTGGTATCGTTGCTGGTGGGTTCTACTAGAAGAACTAAGAGTTTGTAAATTTTAATGGGGAAACAGTGTTCAGTGTTTTGAGTTTGGCTTTCGGGCCAGGGAGTCCTGTTTTGGGGTGGCGGCTAACGTATCCAAACATCAGGAACCTAAATTATGTTTTCTGAACCAATACATGAAAACACTAGTTGCATATGTCTTTGAGTGTTTACCCATGATCTTTTGAGTCAAAGTCATCTCACTTGGTATAATAAATTGATGGTGGTTTATCTTGATTGTCCTTCACGATGTCTCCACACAAATAGCCTGTAAGGATTCCAGTGTGTGACCATGAGGGTGGTCCACATAGTGACGAGGAATCAGTATAGGGACCATTTCCCAAGATGGCACCTTCGGGCGGTGTCCCAGCTTTTCCAATGCCTATTGGTCTGGATTTTTTACCATCACTTCTGGTAGAGGATGCATGTAGGCTCAGTGTCGTAAATGAGTTTCAGTGACGGATACCCCTTAGGTTACAAGGTGATCCTGAATAACATGTGGCTAAGAACTATCTTGAGGTGGTGACAGAGTTTTCTGTTTAGTCAGGGCACCATTAGATCAGATATTATTCTTGGAAGTGAGCCTTTTACGTGTCTCAGCAGGTTTATGATAGGGTTTAGATTACCCGGTCTTACGATGAGGTTACTTTTCCATGGAAAAATCTTGATAAACTCTCTCTGAGAAGGGGAACATGCCATAAAAGCTATGGCCTATGTGAGCCCAAGATCATCTATATCTTTAGAAGGATGACATATCGGTAGATGAGTATTCATCGAGGAATATCATCCCTTCTAGGTACTTAATAAATATGATGTGAACAGTGCTTTAAGGCTCGAACCTCCAAGAAAGATGTGTTTAGGGACATCCGAGCCAACACTATTCCTATGTACATTCCTACTTATGCTAGGGTGCTAGAGAGAACCTTTTTGGTTGAAAGTTCTTTGGCTGAGAAGATACAGTCAGTGGATGTCAACAGTGGGAAAGCAGAAAATTGATGTCAGCCTCAGAGACTTGTATGTGTATAAGGATGTATTTCTAAAGGATGTTCCAAGACTACCTCCTCATAGAGAGGAAGATTTAAGCATTTATCTTTCCCCTAGGATGAAACCGATATCTACACATGAATATCATATGACTCCCACAGAGCTCTAGGATCTGAGGGTACAGTTGGAGGACTTTCAGAGGATGGGGTTTGTAAGGCCCAGTGTTTCACCATGGGCATCCCCAGTATTGTTTTCCAAGAAGGCAGCGGAAGATTGAGATTATGCGTGGACTTCCAGTGCTTGAACCAGGTTACCATTAAGAACAAGTATAATCTACCGAGAATTGATGACCTCTTCGATCAGCTAAAGAGATAGAGATGGTTCTCAAAGATAGAACTCATATCAGTCTATCACCAACTTTGAGTATGAGATGATTAAATCTCGAAGATGGCTTTAAGATGTTTCTATATCCACTATGAGTACTTAGGGATGTTGTTTTCCATGAAAAAAAATCCCAGTAGTGTTCATGGGATGCATGAAAAAGATCTTCCAGCTATACTTATACCGGTTTGTATTGGTCTTCATTGATGACATCTTAGTGTATTCATCATCTCAGGAGGAGCATGTGATACACCTGAGGATGGTTCTGGACACACTCTGAGAGCACCATCTTTACAAAAAGCTCTCAAAGTGTGAATTATGGATAAAAAAGGTCCAATTTCTCGTACATGTCATCTAAGAGGCTGGATTTTTGGTGTATCCAATGAAGATCGAGGCAGTGCTTTCTTGGGAGCCACCCAAGAGGTTACCTAGGTGCAGAGTTTCCTTGGGTCGGTTGGGTACTATCGGAGGGTTGTACCTGAATTCTCCAGAGTGGAAGAACCCATGATAGCATTGACGAATAAGGGAAAACCCTTCTTATGTACATAAGGATTCTAGTAGAAAAATCTACAGTTGAGATAGATCTTGATGAGTTCTCCTGTCTTGAGGTTTCTAGAGGAGGGAACCAACTATGTGGTGTACTATGAAACATCAGGAACTGGGCTTGGTTGTGTCCTGATGTAAGGGAAAGCAGTAATTGCTTACATATCATGATAATTGAGACCAAATGAGTAGAACTATGTGACTCATGACCTTGAATTGGTAATGGTAATATTCGCACTAAATATGTGGAGACACTACCTTATGGGAAATTGATATATCATCTACTATGACCACAATATTATCAAGTATTTCTTTTCTCAGAAGGATCTAAATCCTAAACAGTGAAGTTGAATAGAGTTCCTTCAGGACTATGACTTCGAGATAGCCTATACTCCTGGGAAGGGGAACGTGGTGGAAGACGCACTCCACAGAATATCTGGTTTGCAGCTTCTGAGTGAAGCAATGGAGCAACTAGCCACGACATAGATATCCTTTGTGGATGATAATGGAGAAGCATACCTTTAGTCAATTACTGTCATTCTCCCAATATTATAGAAATATAGGGAGGTACAACTTGTGGATGATGATTTCGAGGCTCAACTTGATTATTAATCCTCAGGACATGCTTCTGATGGATTTTTAATAGGTGGGGAGCACATCATCCTTTTTAGAGGACGCACCACTATTCCAGGGGAATTGTGGGAGGAGGTGTTGAGAGAGTTCCATACATCCCCTTTGGCGGTACATCCAAGTGTGGATAAGATATACCAATACCTCTGACATCAGTACTGGTGGCTGGGGATAATGAAGGAAGTGGCAGAGTTTGTCTCAAGATGCCCCACCTTTCAGCAAGTGAAAGCTGAGCACCTGATTCTCGCAGGTTTGTCACAACACCTCGAGGTACCAGAGTATAAGTGGGAGGGAATATCAATGGACTTCATGATGGGATTACAACCTACATCCAGGGGCATGATACTATATGGGCGATCATAGACCGACTCACCAAGTCATCTCACTTCCTACCCACTAGGATGTAGGGATCAGTAGAGGGATTGAGATGCCTCTATGTCCAAGAGATAGTGCGAATTCATGGGGTGCCTTTGATGGTCGTCTCGAACGTGATGCTCACTAAACATCCTGGCTATGAAAGATATTATATGAGACATTAGGTACTCACCTATGCCTAAACATGACTTTCCATCCCCAGATTGATGGTCAGATGAAGAGGACTATTTAGGTTGAAGTACATGCTACATGCTTGTATTTTGGACTTTGGTCGCAGTTGGTAGGACCACCTGCCTCTGGAAGAGTTTCCATACAACAACAGCTCTCACTCCACCATTATCATGGCACCGTTAGAGACACTTTATGGGTAGCCTTGTAGATCACCTCTATGCTAGAAAGACTTAGGAGAGTCAGCACTCCTGGGTCCAAAGTTGGTATGGGCTACCACTGAGAAGGTGCATATCATCCAAGAGCAGATGATGACTACACAGAGTAGACATAAATCGTATGATGATAAGATATGGAGGCCCTTAGAGTTTGATGAGGGAGACCATGTGTTCCTTTGGGTCTCACGCATATGGGGATTGTGGAGATTTGTCCAGCGTGACAAGTTATCTCCAAAATTTGTCGGCCCTTTCCAGATTATGATCAGAGTTGGAGAGGTGGAATATCATCTAGATATTCCCCCATAGATGCACTGGGTGCATGATATTTTCCACATATCCCAGCTGAGGTGATACATGCATGACCTTTCTCATGTCATCAACCATGGTGAGCTGGATATTAACGATGGGGTGACATTTGAGGAGTACCTGGTGGAGATGGAGGATCAGAAGGAGAAGATCCTTCATGGATGGTTTATTCCTCCAGTGCATGTTTTTTTGTTATCACGAGAATCTCAAAGAGAGAACACGAGAGAGGGAGGCTCATAAGTTTTCCCAGTACCCCATTCTTGTTTGATTAGCCATTTTTTTGGCTTACAAGGACGTAAAACCCTAAAGTGGGGAGTAGTTTAATGTCCTGGAAATCCATTTTTTTTTTGAAAATTAAATGGTATTATTTCAAGACCAAGATTTGAGACGGAATGTTATTCTGAGGCTCAATGTGTCCAGAATGGTTTGTCAAAAAATGTTAATTTTTAAATAGTGTATGTGAGTGGATTTTCTGAAAAATTAGAATAACTATTAAATGGTTTCCTGGATTAAAAATCCTAGGGAACCATTGCATTTAGGATGGCAGGTTTACCCAAGGTGATAATTAGGTTTAATCGGTGCAAGCCTCCAGTGAGAAAACCCAAAAATGAAATAACCATAAATAAAACAATTAAATAAAATTATTTTATTTTTTGGATCCTTATAATTCACGAATGGTGACTCGTATTGAAAATTAGATACCAATGTTGAGCTCATGAGGGTGTTATTTCCTTAGGAAAATCCTAACATTGGTCGGTGTGAGCCAACAGTGGAAGTTAGTTTTTGGATGTAAATAAAATAATTAATAATTATTTTATTTTCAAATCCTTATAACTCCTAAACGGTAACTTGGATTGGAAATACAATATTATTTTTGACCTCATGAGGGCATGATTCCCTTAGGTGAAGTTTAACCTAGACCAGCATGGGTAGAGGGTGAAAGATCATTTTTCAACTTTTTTAAGTGAATTAAAATGGCACGCATGTGCAGTTTTGGAAACTTTTAATGGGTGATAAGATTGAAAATATGAGGCCACAATTGCATCCAAAATGGTGAAATTGCCTAATAATGGACTTAAACTTGACCGGTGTGGGTCAATGGAAAAACTTAATTTTTGGACTTTTTAAGAAAAAAATAAAATAAACTTAAAAAGTTTATTTAATTCAAAATAATGGTTTTTCTGCAACACAGCGATGAGATGACTTTTTCATTCAATAAATGAAATAGTGTAACAACTGTTTTTCTAAATCATAACAGAAATGTTTTTTCATAAATGAAACAATGTAACAATGTGTGAAACGCGCGAACGATTGTCTCCAATCAACCGGTCAAATTTCTAATGTTCTGCAAATGTGTATAGCAGCACTCTGGTCGAATCCTCGGCGATGATACTTTTTAAATAGTCAATTGTTTTTAGTTAAATGTATTTTGATTAGGGGGGTTTGTTTGTAGAGCATAATTGAAATGATTGATTGAATATAATTGATTTAACAAATTGATAAAGATTGGGGTGAGTTTATCATTAGGGAGTTAAGCTTGTGATATCCTTGAGCTTTGCTTTATATTGCATTTAAATTAACACCTACTTCACAAGATAACGTTGATTGGAATTCCTAAGTGTTAAGGCTTTAATCCAAGCCTTAACTTAACTTAGGGTTCTAATCATTACCATTACTTGTTTATGGTAGTGTATTAATGGTTCCAATAATCCATGGAAACCACATATTAAACAAAATATGTCATTAATCCATGACATGTTAAGTCCAACATACACCATGTAAAATTAACGAATACTCATCGAGAAAATACTCTCAATCACTTAACATCCTTAAATTTTGACTCACCCCAATGAGATATTTACTCATCCATTTGGGTGTTTAATAATCTGGTTATAATTATTATTATGATAAATTAATAATTGAATAAAAATAAAGGGATAATAAAAGAGTGGTGCATCGAACACACACACACAAACAATGATGATAATTAAAAAATGAACTTTCGATTGAATAAGGAAGAAAAAGAAGTGAAGGGGACTCAAATGTATTTAAACTATTTTAAAAATAATAATATTAATCTACAGAAGGTGGATGATAATAAGATATATTTAAGAAGAAACTTTCATTAAAACATAATTACAAAACACAAACTTACAAGATTAAAAATGAAGAACAACATAAAAGTGAAAGGAAGAAAAGAGAGGAGGAAGGGTATATAGAGTAAAAACATGACTATGGAAGGTCCTCCCAAGCCTTTGGAAAGGATTTTTTCGTACCAATTGATGCTCCTCTCTTCTAAAATGCCAACCCCTTCGAAGGAGAGGAGGGGGATGCATTTATAGCCCAAGGAAGTGGATTGTTTTCATTCCCAATCTATCCCTCCACTTTCATCACCATTTTGGATATTCATAAATCCAAATCTCAAGATATATCCTTCTTCAAAGTTGTATATAATAAAGTTGTATGACCTATCTCAAAATTTGGAGTCATTTGGACCTATGGAGCAAAAGGTATGGCTGGTTGATTAATCAAATTTAATCTGTCCATTTCAATCTAATATTTTTGAAGTCCAAAATGTGAAAGGGTTTTTGAATAGGAAGATGCATTCAAAGACGACTTATTTCTTCAAAAAAGTAATCCATCTATATCTCCTATTTCATAATGAAAAATATCGGGCCAATTTGCAGATTACATCATGAGATATGTCTTGAATAGTTTCTGGATTTTAATTCCTTTCCAAAATAGTGGGCTAGATTTAAGAGATTAATTTGGGATCCTTGTTCTTAGATTTGGTCCATGAAATTTTTATCCATGAATCATTTTGATAATAAATAACATATGATAGAGTTTCATAAAATTTGGGCTTCGGGATTTAGACCAGTAACTCAATCATCATGGCTGGTCCAGTTTCTTCACAAATTCTTTGGGTCATCTTGTGTGGTCCATGTGATCCTTCAAATGGAAGAATTGGCCCATGATCCCTTCTAATGAAATGATTTATATTGAATTATGAATCCTAAAAAACAATAACCACACAATTTGAATAATTATGTGGAGAGTTATAATTAAAATATTAAACTGACTCAATTGGACTACTTCTAAAAATGCTCAAAAATTATACTTAGTATTAAAACATTAATATTTCACACAAATTCTGCACATTTCATATAAAATCAGTAAAGGGGTATATAATAAGTCATGAAAATATTAATAAAATAAAATCCCCCACACTTATCTGTGTTCATTTCCTCATGTGAAACAAATATAAAAACATAACAAAATCATTTTCACTCACCAAGAGATATTAAAATTTTGTTTTCTCCAATCAGAGGAGGTTTAGAATATTTCACTCATCCATTTTGAATTCCACCACAAGTTGTTACAGAAACAATGTTCCAAAACTAATTTATTTTTTTATTCTCAAATTTAGAAATGGAAAATGTGGACACTCAAAACTCACACCTCTCAAGATGATAAAATTCATTTGTGGAGGTTCACTCTTTCACCAACCAAAAGTGAGAATATTAGAGTTTAAAAGAGCTCTAAGTTCCAATACCTATCCAAATTGCACTAGAATCAAGAGGTATTCTTAAGGAGTTTTTCTGTGGCTATGGGATTGTAGGAATATAATGTCCAAGAGAGAGAATAAGAGGGGTAAAACACCAACATAGGAAAATCAATGCACATTTTTTTTTTAAATAAAACATGGAAGGAAATGAAAACACATATTTTACAAGGGAATGATTGTGTGAAGAAAGAAATAATAGAGGACGAAAATTTTAAGGGAATGAGAATATTAAATATTTACAAACCACAAAACTTCTCCCAATTACATAAGAATATAATGCAAGTGTTCTTTTTTTCTTTTTTTTCTTTTTTTTTTTGAAAGTTGAACTTGGAAGAGATCTCACACTCATAAACCAACCCATGATTGATCTCCTCACAACACTAATTGTAATAGTTATAACAAGAGCAAAGGTTGAGTAAGAGTGGTTTTTGACCTACCCAAGAAACAACCCAATCAATTGTTTTTTTTTTGTTCTCTTTTTTTTTATTTTTTTTATTGTTTTTTTTTGAACACTTGTAAATAACATTTACAAAATTAAATAAATGAAAGTACATTACATTCCACAAAACACAATTAATGAAAAACTCTCCCCCACACTGAAATGGATGCTTTCCATCAAGCATATAATAACATGGTGAAATCAACAAAGGGTATCCATAATTAAATCCATCCCCCCACACTTAAATTTCAAAAAATTATGCAATGAAAATCCATGTTGATATTGGGTGGGAAAAGGTATTGGTCTTGTAATGTGTCTATCAAAGAAAAGGTTTTCATAGGCTCTAAGGGGATTTCAAAAGGAGGATTAATTTAAGGGTAATGGGAGGCTATTGGGATATTGTGATTCTCATGTGGTTCAAAAAATGCCTCTATCATATTAATGCACACTAAAGTAGGAAATTAAGCTCTAAGGTCCACAAACTCAAGACTCAAAAATGGGGGTGTAAACACACATTTTGAAAAGATGGCCATAGGTGGCCTTGTCATTAAAGAAAATGTTGTTCCTCACGGTTTGGGAAAAGCATTTTCCAAATCAAAAATTGAGCATTCAGAATTTTGTTAATTTTGACACAAAATTCTTTATCCAAAGTCATGATGAAAATAAAAAAAAATTGAGGTGAAAACATGTATGTTAACTCCCCAAAATGGTCGGACAAAATTTTAAAATTAGAAGGTGATTAATCATGACTCTTGATTTTTTTTATATATTTTTTTTGTTATGGTTATTTTTTTTAGGTTTTTTTAGTTTTTAATAAATATACACCCACACAACAGAAAAAGTGAAAAATAAAGGTTTTGAAAAAGAAAGTGGTAAAAAATGAAAGATAGAGGAAGAAGAAGAAAGAGGTAGAGAGAGGAAAATATAGAGAGAGAGTTAAAGGGAAAGAGGTGCCCCCTGGTTTGGATTTGGCAGGTTGCAATCTCCATCTAGTGGTAGGTCTACTGGAGAAGTTAGGGATCCAATGGAAGTTGATGTTGATCCAGGATTGTGCATCCTCTCATAGTGATGCTTTAACCGATGTACATTAACCGCGAATGTCCTTTTGGAAGAGTGGTCTTGGACTTGTACTGCACCAAATGGGTAAACATTAGTAATAACAAAATAACTTTCCCAAAAAGAATTAAGATTACCTGGGTGAAGCCGAAATCAAGAATTGAAGATCATTACCTTTTCACCTTCATAGAATACCTTTCTCAGGATGTGTTTGTCATGGATTACCTTAGTCTTTTCTTTGTAAATATTGGATTTCTCATAGGATTCAAGTTGCTGCTCCTCTAGTTCAGCCAATTACAACAATATTTCTTCACCAAATTTTTCACAATCAAAATTACAGGTTTTCACAACCCAAAAAAACTTATGTTGGATTTCAACAGGTATATTATATGCTTTACCAAAAACTAGCCTAAAAGGAGACATCCCAATGGTTGTTTTTTAGCCAGTTCGATAAGCCCAAAGTGATTCACCAATTCTTACAGGTCAGTCTTTTCTGGTGGGTTTTACAATTCTCTCAAGAACTCTTTCCACTTCTCTATTAGAAAGTTCAGACTTTCCATTTTTTGGGGGTGATATGCAGTTGAAGTTTTATGTACAACCCCATTCTATTTCAAAGTATATTCCATGGTTCTATTACAAAAATGGGTTCCTAAGTCACTTATCAAGGCACGTGGTGTGCCAAATCGGAGGAATATGTGTGTCTTTAGGAACTCACTAACAGTATGTGAATCATCCTTTCTAGGGGGTTTATCCTCGACCCACCTAGAAACATAATCAACTGCAAGAAGGATGTATGAGAATCCATTGTAAGGGGAAATGGTCCCATGAAATCGATACCCCAAACATCAAAGATCTCACAGAAAATTAAAGGCATTTGGGGCATTTCATTTCTATTTAAAATTGTGCCAAACTTTTGGCAAGTGGGACATGATTGACAGAACTCATGTGAGTCCTTGAAGAGTGAAGGCTAGAAGAATCCAGAGTCTAGGACCTTTCGGGAGGTCCTTTGTGGTCCACAGTGTCCAACTCCGGGAAGTGAGTGACAGAATTCTAATATGGAATAATGTTCATTTTCATAGACACATCTCCTTATTACCATGTCAGCCCCAGTTTTCCAAAGTTTATTTTCTTCCCAAAAATAGTATTTTGAATCACTTTTCAACTTCTTTTTTTGTTCTTTTGAAAACATTTCAGGAAAACACCATAAACCATGTAATTTACAATTGGGGCATACCATGGTATTTTAGGAGTGAGATATGAAAGGATATTAGTGGGGAATTCAAGATCGATGATTTCAAAATGAGAAGAATTAGAAATTATAATCAAGTGATCAGCCACAGGGTTTTCTTTTCTGGGTCTATCTTTGATTTTAAGGTCAAACTCTTGGAGCATTAGGATCCATCTTATTAGCCTCGGTTTGGAATCACTTTTCTTGAGTAAGAACTTTATAGCAGAATGGTCTATGAAGATGATGATTTTGGGACCTAAGAGATGGGGCCAGAATTTATCTAAGGAAAAAACAACTGCTAAAAGTTCCTTTTTAGTGACAGTGTAGTGAGATTGATTTTCATCCAATGTTTTTGAAGCATAATAGATTACATGAGGAATATTTTCTCTTCTTTGACCAATAACAGCCCCAACGGCTCTATCAGAAGCATCACACATCAACTCAAAGGGTAAGGACCAATCTGGGGGTTGGATTATTGGGGCAGATGTTAGAGCATTTTTGAGCTCAAAAATGGCTCTCTTGAAAACCTCATTGAAATGGAAAGTGACATCATTTTGGAGAAACCGAGTGAGTAGGAGGGAAATCCTACTGAAGTTATGGATGAATCTTCAATAGAAACTGGCATGATCGAGAAATGTACAGATGTCTCGAACAGAAGTGGGTTGAGGAAGTGATTGGATCACTTTAATTTTGGCAGGATCAACTTCAATACCATCTTTTGAAACTATGTGCCCTAGAAAAATCCCATTTTCAACCATGAAGTGACATTTTTCAAAATTTAACACAAGGTTTCACTTGAAACACTTTTGGAGGACTAGAGAGAGTGAATTCAAACAAGATTCAAATGACTCACCATAAATGGTGAAGTCATCCATGAATACTTCCATGCAGTGTTCAATGAATTCAGAAAAGATACTCATCATACACCTCTGGAATGTTGCAGGAGCATTGCAAAGGCCAAAATGAATTCTTATATATGCATATGCTCCGAAGGGGCATGTGAAAGTAGTCTTTTCTTAGTCCTGATGTGTTATTAGGATTTGGAAGTAGCCGGTGTATCCATAAAGAAAGCAATAGTGTGACTTTCTAGCTAATCGTTCCAGAATTTGATCATGGAATGGAAGAGGGTAGTGATCTTTTCTTGTTTCAACATTCAATTTCCTATAGTCGATGCACACACACCATTTTTTCTTCACTCTAGTTGTGACTACCTCTCCATGTTCATTTGTGACAATAGTTATCCCACCCTTCTTAGGTACAACTTGAATTGAACTAACCCATTCACTATTAGAAATTGGGTAGATAATACCAGCTTGAATAATCTTGGAGATCTCTTCCCTAACTACCTCAAGTATGAGTGGATTGAGTCTTCTTTATGGTTGTCTAATTGGTTTGTATGACTCCTTAAGATGGATGTGATGCATACAAAGGGCAGGGTTGATTCCTGGTACGTCATATGGGGTCCAACCTATGGCCTTTTTGTTTTCCTCTAACACCTGAACAAGTTTGGACTCTTCGGTTTTAGTAAGTGAAGCAGATATAATGAAAGGATATGAGTGATCACGGAAGAGGAATGCATATTTCAGGCTTTCAGGAAGAGGTTTTAGATCAGTCTCATCTTTCATTTTTTGGTTAGACAACTCAAGAATGGAATATGGGACTTCAGTTGCTTCAGATTCATTTTCCTTAATATTGTCCAAGGTGGCGTAGTAGAGATCAGAGTTGATGTGGGATTCAAGAGAGTTTTCAAGATCCTCTAGATTGATAGAGTCTATGAATGAAATTTCCACACAAACTTCACCATTTATGACTTTGTTAATCATGGTGCATATTTCACAAGAACCTTTTCCATTAGAATAAGAAGAACATGGTGTATTGGGGTTCGATTGACTCTTAGAAGTGTCCTCAGAAGCATGGATTGATAATACAGAGTGATCCTCAAATGGGTATCGCATGGCTTGGAAAATGTTAAACTTGACCAGTTGGTCACCGAATTCCATGAATAAGATGCCCGAATGGACATAAATCTTGGTTCTCGCAGTCATGTGGAATGGCCTTCCTATAATTAGGGGAGATCGAGAAGAGTTCATCTCACCTTCCATGTCAAGGACATAGAAATTATCAGGGAAGATAAGATCATTGACTCGGACAAGGACCAAGGTTGGAGAATATGGATTTGGGAATGACATTAATTAAGGATCCTAGGTCTATGAGTGCATCATCAAAGTTGGAACTTCCAATATAGCATGGAACCATAAAGGTCCCTGGATCTTTTCACTTAATGGGTATGGACTCTTGGGTTGAAACATCTTCGAAGTTCCTATGTTTCCACTTGTGGGTATACAACTCCTTGGGAAACATGGCATACTTAGGAATTTGTTTTATGGCATCTAAGAGGGGAATGTTGACTTCAACATGTCTAAACATGTCAAGCATTTCAGGATTGGGTTTAAAGGACTTATTTGGATTAGAAATGGCTTCAGGAAAAGGAATTGGGTTCCTATATGGAATATAAGAAGGTGAGGTAATGGATTCATGTTCCTTTTCAAGTTTCTTTTTCTTTTCATTTTCTAGGTCAACATTTAAAGGGAGTTGGAGGACTTATCTTGAGGCATATAAAGTTTCTTTCCCGATCTAAGTACAATTGCACTTACATTACCCTTGGGGTTGGGTAATGGTTGAGCTAGAAGTTTGGAAGAATTGGATGGTTTCTGCTGACTAAGGTGGGATGCAAGTTGACCTATTTGGGTTTAAATGTTCTTGAGGCTGGAATGGGTGAAGGAGGAAAGATATTCCACTACACTTTCCCATGGTTGATTGGAAGAAGAGGCTTGTCCCGGATTGGGATTACCTAGATTTTGGTTCTTGGGAAAGTGATTGTATGGGTTTTGGAATTGGGAAGACTCACTAGGATAATGGAATCTAGGATGAGGATTGTTCCTCTGAGGTTGAGGAATAAAAGGATAAGTTTGTTGGAAGTTACCAACACCTTGAACATATTGAAAATGGTTTGGGTTTTGAGGAGGGAAATGAGGGGGATGAGATATGGGATTACCATACCTAAGGGATTGGTTATAGGAAGAAGAGAAGGGCTCAGAGTGAGGTTGGTTAAAGTTTCTAACAAACTGACCTGATAGTTGAGGGTTTATGTTATGATAAGCATATGGTGCATTGAGCTCCATTGGCCCAGATGAATCAGATTGATCCTCTTAAAGTTATGGACATGTGTTAGTTGGATGAGATAAAGAGTTGCAGATTCCATAGTTCTTGATAGGTCTAGGAAACATTGATTGTGGAGAAGATGAGGTTGGGGATTTGGTAGCCATAGCTAGTTGTCGTACAAGACCTGTAAGTTCACTCATCCACTCGGTCATCTTGTTTGGATCAATTGATTGATTATCTTGGGCTTTTTTGACTTTATCATGTGCTCTATTATGGAATTGTTGTGTGTTTTCACCCATGTTACTTATGAGATCTATTGCATCTACAAGAGTTTTATCAACAAGAGCACCGCCACTTGCGGCATCAATGAGAGTTCTCTCCATATCCAATAACCCCTCATAGAAGTATTGGATCAAGATTTGGTCAGGAATTTGGTGATGTGGACGGATTGCAACAAGATTTTTGAACCTCTCCCAATACTCATGGAGTGATTCACTTGGGAACTAACAGATACCACTAATTTCCTTTCGGATAGAAGCAATACGAGAAGTAGTAAAGAATTTTTCTAAGAAAAGTCGATTCATTTCATTCCATGTGGTTATGGAACTAGGAGGGAGGTAGAAAGCCATGACTTGGAAGTGTTATCTAGGGAGAAAGGGAATGCTCCGAGTTTGATTTTTTCCTCAAAAACCCCTTTAGGCTTCATGGTAGAGCACACTACTTGAAACTCTTTAAGTTGGAGATGTGAATCATCACCGGCTAGCCCGTGGAAATGAGGGAGAAGATGAATCAAACCTGATTTGAGTTCAAAGTCAGCCTATATTTTTGTATATTGAATACCAAGAGGTTGGTAATTCATATCATGGGAAGCATGTTCCTTAAGTGTTTGTTCCCTAGGATTGGTCATATCTAATTCAATTGGTTGGACAAGGACTGGTTCTTGAATTATTTGATTATCTCTTATGTTCCTACTAACTTGGTGAAGTGTTCACTCAATTTCAGGGTCAAACAAATCTGAGGGATTGTTTGGGAGGTTACGGGGAATTTAGAAATATTTGGAATAAATATGAAGACAGTTTTTTGTGTGTTTTTTTTTGTTTATGATTTTTATGAGAAGACGGGTTTTTCTTTGTGTTTTTTTTTTCAATTTTTTTTCAAATTTTGTTTTTTTTTCTTTTTTTTATAATAACCAGAAACTAATGACTACTTAAATCACCATCCCTAGAAAATTATCCATTTGAAACGTGTGGCCGATTGTCACCTATCGACTGGTCAAAGTTCTGATTCTCTGCTAATGTGTATAGCAGCACTCGGGTCGAATCCTCAACGATGATACTTTTTAACTAGTTAATTGTTTTTAGTTGATTGTATTTTGATTAGGGGGGTTTGTTTATAGAGATTAATTGAAATTATTGATTTACTATAATTGATTTAACAAATTTATAAATATTTTGGTGTTTTCATCATTAGGGAGTTAAGCTTGTGATATCCTTGAGTTTTTCTTTATATTGCATTTAAATTAACACCCACTTCACAAGATAACGCTGATTGGAATTACTAAGTGTTAAGCCTTTAATCCAAGACTAAACATAAATTAGGGTTCTAATAATTAACATTACTTGTTTATGGTAGTGTATCTATGGTTCCAATAATCCATGGAAACCACTTGTTAAAAAAAATATGTATTAATCCATGACATGTTAAGTCCAACATACACAATGTTAAATTAACAAATACTCATCGATCAAATACTCTCAATCACTTAACATCCCTAAATTTTGACTCACCCCAATGAGATATTTACTCAGAAATTTGGGTATTTAATAATATGGTTATAATTATTATGATGATAAATTAATAATATAAGAAAAAGAAAGGGATAAGAAAATAGTGGAGCGTCAAACACACACACACGAATAATGATGAGAATTAAAAAAACTGACTTTCGATTGAATGAGGAAGAAAAAGAAGGGAAGGGGAATAAACTATATTTAAAATATTTTAAGAACATTAATATTAATCTGCATAAGGTGGATGAGAATAAGAGATATTGAATAAGAAACCTACATTAAAACAGAATTACAAAACACAAACTTACAAGATTACAAACGAAGAACAACACAAAAGTGAAAGGAACCAAAGAGAGGAGGAAGGGTATATAAAGTGAAAAATTGAGTTTGGAAGATCCTCCCAAGATTTTGGAAAGTCTTTGGTCATGAAAATTGATCCTCCTCTCTTCTTAAATTCCAACCCCTTTGAAGAAGAGGAGGGGGATGCATTTATTGCCAAAGGAAGTGGACTGTTTTCATTCCCAATCTGTCCCTCCACTTTCATCACCATGTTCGCTATTCAAAAAGCCTAATCTCGAGATATCTCCTTATTCAAGGTTTTATATAATAAAGTTGGACGACATATCTCAAAATTTTGAGTCATTTGGACCTAGGGATCCAAAGTTATGGCCGGTTTATTAATAAAATATAATATGTCCATTTCAATCCAATATTTTTGAAGTCTAAAATGTAAAAGGGTTTTTGAATAAGAATATGCCTCCAAAGCCGAATGATTTCTTCAACGAAGTTGGCCAAATATATCTCTTATTTCACACTGAAAAATATAAGCTATATTTGATGAGTACATAATGAGAGATGTCATGAATAGTTTCCAGATTTTAATTCCTGGACAGAATGGTGTGATAGATTTAAAATATTAATTTGGGCCCCTTGTACTTGGATTTGGGACCTGAAATTTTTATCCATGATTATTTTGGATATTCAAGAACATATGGTAGAGTTTTATAAAATTTAAGCTTTGGGATTTAGACCAGTAACTCAATAATCATGGCTGGTCCAGTTTCTTCACAAATTCTTTGGGTCATCTTGTGTGGTCCATGTGATCCTTCAAATGGCATAATTGGCCCATGATACCTTCTAATTAATTTTTCTATATTGAATTAGGAATCCTAAAAAATAAGAACCACACAATTTGTATCATTAGGTTGATATTTATAAATCAAATAGTAAACTGACTCAATTGGACTACTTCAAAAAATGCTCAAAAATTATACTTAGTATTAAAACATTAATATTTCACACAAATTATGCAAATTTCATATAAAATAAGTAAAGGGGGTATATAAATAGTCATGAAAATATTAATAACATCAATGAGATGACTAAATGTAACAGAAATGTTGCAACACATTTCTCTTTTAATGAGATGACGGGATTCAAGAAACATATTTTGATCTATAATTCTTATGGTGAACGACAAGATAATTATCTCCTACAAAAAACGCCGGTGAATTGTAAAAACGGAGATGACACCTTAGATAATGGATCTGATACCGATAAATGACGAACTAAAATGGATTTAGATAGATTGTTAATCCTCACTGATGGTTCTCCATCAGCGACAAGCCTTCCCTCCGATTGAATCTTCTCCAGGTAGGGGATATTATTATTTTTGTCTAAGTTTCCTCGTTCTTCATTCTAAAACAACAAATGCAGATCAACCCATGAAAAAATTGATCCGTGGAGTGCTTGTTCTAGTAGGAGAGTTATTTTCTTAGGGTTTTTCACTGGGATTATTTATTTTATGATGGCATCATAATATTAATCGCCCACTTGTTTTAAACTATAATGTGGAGGGTTCATGCCATCACGAATAAGGCTCAAGCCCCTTAACCTTGTGTGTTCCTCGTGGAAAAACTTCCAAGTTGATGGCGAAGCAGTTTCAAGGCCTTAGAAGAGAATGTGGCATCCCATGGAGGCTGGAGGTGCAGACGGAACGAGGAACGAACCATAGGAGCAGACCTGATGGTTCGCTGAAGGTACCGCTGGTGGTGGCCCATGGTGGTTGTCGTGGGTTGGTGGAGGCACACCGAAGGAGGAGTCGCAGTCGGTTTGGTCTGTGGAAGTTAGGAAGGAAATGCTGACAGTGGGCTGATGGCTGGAGGATAGGGAAATGGGCGCCCAGCCATGCGGGTCGTGGTTTCCCGCTGGCATGCAGTCTAGTGACCGTGCATGGGACCAACAGGCATAGCCAGTTTATCCGACCATGGGGTTCCAAAATAAAGGCCACATAGAATCTAGGATAGAGGGGACCGGCCCACCAGATGGGCTGTAGGGGACCGGACTACTAGGCAGGCTGGACCGGGGTGCACAAATCAGGCCGCTGGGCAGCCTGGGGTGGGAACGAACCAGCCCACCGGTTGCGGGTCGGCCCAGATGGAACTGGGTTGTTGGATGACCAGGCGGGCTGGACCCCTGGCCGAACCGGTTTGGGTCCCATAAGGCCCATTGGTCCTGGACCAGACTTGAAATGGGTCAGGTCGGATCAGTCGAACCAGGCTGGGGCATGGGGGTCCCCTGGGCTGGGTTGGTCTGTTCGGTCTGACCGGGTCGAACTGGGCCCAGACATGACTAGCCCCCAATTACTAAAATGTCAATATCTTTCAAATCGGGAATCCAATTGACATTCCATTTATGGAATTGGAACCCTTGCAATGAGGCGGTTCTTTTGGTATACTCTAAGGAGGTTTTCATGGAATTTAAAATTAGATGAATGGATTGAGGAGAGGCTTCTCCCAAAATCAAGAAAACTGCATATGAGAATCATGTGGATGACTGAGACCTAAATACTACTGACAAACAACCCTATCTAAACTAACTAAAAGTGACCCTATGTGGATAATCTATGATTGGATAGTGGGAAGTGGCTCTGTGTGACCTGGTAGACACATGGTGAGAAGTGGCTTTGTGTAACCCGATAGACCCATAGTACTCATTAGGGATGAGTACCTCAGTACGATGGCCAAGGTGGGAAGTAGCTCTATGTAACCTGGTAGGCCCATGGTGGGAGAGGATCTGTGTGACCCATCATACCCACAGTACTCATCGGGGATGAGTACCCGAGTAGTCCAATTTGTTTAGTGTTGCGACTAATGGTCTTGCTTTCTATACTCAAGATTATACCTATGTGATCTGACAGTACCTTGTTCATACATTCTTTTGTGGTCTTTCCTTTTTGGGTTGGGGTCTCTACTAAGTATTGTGTTACTCACCCCTACATGGGATTTTCCATCACGTGTCGTGTCCTGTGTAGGTGATCGATGCTTCGACGGAGACCATGGTGTTCTAGGACTAGGTGGTGCTCAGTGTGACGAGATGGACGAATGCTTCCACAGAGACCTTGATGGTCTAGGACCAGGTGGTTCTCAGTGATACAGGTCGTACAGGTGTACTTCTACAACTACAGGATACTACCCTATACCTACCCTTCAGGTGGGTTTTTGAGCGGACACACTGTGGTAGTTGTACTTTCATTTATAGTTTTGGGCTTGTCTTATGGCCCCTTTGTACATTCAATTTGTACTATACTCTCTATATTTGTCTCAGTGACAGTTGTGGTTTAATTCATGTTTAGTTTCCACATTTTGTGATTTGTGCATGTGTATAGTTTTAAAGGAAAATGCCTTCCCTTTTTGGGATATTCCTATTCAGTGCTAGTCACCAGCCCCAGGCCTATAGAAGGCGGGCTTGGGATAGTCACAGCATGTGTCCTGGGGGACGGGTTGTGACATTCATGGTGCACGTGTGGATCACCGCTAGTAAGAATCAACCCTTAATTCTAGTGACACAATTATGGTATGATATAAAGACATCGTCAAATTCATCAACGAAGAAATAATTTCAACATAAGGTAATTCTTTATCTAAATAAAAATATTATAAATTATATATGATAATCTTTCTTTCTTGGTTCCAACATAATAGTAAATTAATATTTTAATTAGTTACATTGTTCATGGTGTTCTTTGTCATGTACATATTACATTTTTCATGGATTATGGAAAAAACAAGTTGGATACTTCCGAATAGGTACTTATTCTACACCTAGAACTTTAAAATTATACCAATGAGATTATGTTCATTGCATATGAACATCCATTGCAACACAACCTAAAACATTCAGACTTTAGTATGACTCCAAAGATAAACAAAGTACATCTATCATTAGGAGAGAAATTGAGTTACAGGGGAACCCTCCTTATAGAAATCCTACATAGAACAAATTATAAGGGACTCCTTCGGGACACCCAGCTCAAAGAACATCCTAGAAATTCCTCTAGTGACTCATTCCAGTAGCAAAAGCATCCAGGGAAAATTCCCTCCCCATGGGGGAGAATGACACTCCAACTCCTTCCAGATATACTCTCACTCGACACTTTGGGTTTCCACTACCAAACAAATGACCCAATACTCTCACTTTATCAAGGTGGTTTGGAGTATCCATCCGATCATTATGATTGAACCATTTTCAAAACTTCATAGACAACCCTCTGTTTATTCAAGATGATTGGGTGAGCCACATCAACTAAACCATATTGTGACCAGTTCAAGATATCCTTATGCAATGTTCGGGTGGTTCTTACACAGCCTTTTTAAACAATAAGGAAAACTTATACAAGTCCGTTAGAGTGATTCTTATGCAAGTTCTGATCTCATACTATCTTTATCTGGAAATAGTTTTTTCCGACATATACACTTCCTCCAAAACTTTTGTGCCATATATACAGAATTATTCCTCCATGTCACTCCATCTAGAACATGGTTTTTCTCTAAGTATATTCTTATATAATTTTTCATCCTTCCATGTAACTACACTTGAACACCACTATTGATGTTTCTTTTGATGACTTAAATCCAGACATCCATGGGGAAGTATAACATGCCTCAATCTAGTTTATCCATGTGTAATCCTAGAAATAAAAGTTCCATAAATTCTAACACTTAACCAGAAAAAAGTTCTCTCTCCAAAACCCAAAAACTATATCATGGCATTCAACTAAACCAACAAATTTTGAATATTTCTCTAATCATGCTAAATTTATTGTTATTCTAGAATCATGTTGAGAATGTGTTTGGCTAAGATTGTTCATTCATCATATCTAAAAATAATTATGGATTACATGTGAATAAATATATTCTCATCATATTATATGTAGATAATGATATTTTTATAGCTTAATTGAAGGGTAGGTGCATAAATAGTGGTGAAACAAAATACATTTCAAACAAAAATTACTTATGAACATCAAATGAATGATGGGATTGATATACAAGAAATAAATTCTTCTGATATTCTTGTATATTTATTCACAAAGGCATTAATAAGTGAAACTTTTGAGAATTTGATTTATAAAATTGGCACGCAAATGCTACAAAATCTATCATGATCTTATGAGGGGGAGTTGAAAATGTTACACTATTATTCACTTCATTGGGTTTTGCTCCTTCTGGGTTTTCCATATAATCATTTTAATGATGCAACCTAAAACTAACATAAAATTGAATTACTTTGACTTCACTTGTTTTCTTCATCACTCAATTTTTTAAGTGAGTATTTTATGATGTTCCATGAATTTATGACATCTGAGGGAGAGTGTTATGAATTATTGTTTATATAAATTCCATAATTCTAATACCATAATGATTCCTCATGCCCAAAAATCCTTTAATATAGTCAACCTTTCATGTGGAAAACTCTTCATTTTCTCTAATCCTTGGTATTCAAATCATTGGATTTGGTATATGCGATAATTATCAATTTACATTGCTGACTATAATCTCATGTTTATGTGAATAAATCACACATTTCTGATTTAAAAATTCCCTAAAGTTTGAATCAGCATTGGATTTTCTACTTAACATTTTTGGTTTTAAATATAGATATATTTAGAAAATGGAAGATGATTTTGATGGGTTTTGGCATTGGGTTTCATGGATAACAAGTTGACATGGTGGATTTATCAATATATCTATTAATAATTAAATATTGATTATAAAAATTATATCATATTCTAATTTTAATTTTCAAATTTTAATACAAAGTTTTTCAAATGAGACGTGAAGTTTCACTAAGAAACCACTTGTTCGTGATGAGCATAAAAAATAAACTTGGATGACTTAATTTGATTAATTTAAAAATTATTTTAAAAGAAAAACTGAAGAAAAATCAATAATTATTCCAAATTAATTCATTTATATAGATTCTTGCTAGTTGGTTAAGAAAATAAGTCTTCTCAAAATACTAAAATAAAACTAAATCATTAATTAAATAAATAATGTGTCAAAAAATGATTATACCACATGTTTCAAAAAAAAATGTATAAATAAGGGCCACTCCAACCTAAAACAATAAAATGTATTAAATTTCTCTCTAATTTTTAAAAAATATATATATAGTATAATGATATATGAAGAAATTAAATATATTTTTGACATTAAAAAGAATATATTATTTTCATATTCCTATTGTGATATTAATTTCTATATAAAATTTCTATGTTTCTACCATTCATGTTTGTTTATTTCTCATGATATTATATATTATTATGCTCAATATTGGTATTCTAGAATTTTTTCTTTGCACGCCTTGTTGGGATCCAGAACTGGACTGATCATCTGGATCATTTTTTCTAACTACTTTGTTGGCATGGTCCTCTTCTTCCGGCCCTGACAATTATGCCCAAATTCCTTTTAAGCCATGGCTAAGTGAACTAGCTAGATTTATCTTAGGTGTCTATGTGGTTGTTTCTCCTTGCATAGTCTGCTTCAAGTGGGACTCCTTGTTTTTTATTCCTGTATGGTGCATTAATTCCTCTGGCATGCCATCATTGTTGTGATTGATTGTAACGTCGATTATTCCCTATCATTTGGAATTTCTCATTTTTTTTTCTCATTCAAGTTCAGAGTTCAACTTAGAGTGAAAAATATAGATGAATCTTGTGGGGGACACTCCCAATCAAGGGATAATTCAGCAGAAAGAGAGTCTTCTGTCATCAATATCCTGAAGGAAGTTTTCTCTTGTTGGCATCCAACCTAGCCGACACCAAAGACTCACAGCAGGTGGCATAAAAGTTTTCAACGGTTGATGAACCACCTCAAACAAAACATGGACTGCAGAATTTGCTTTATCTTTATAACATGATTAATTCCCATAAAATTGTAACTAAAATTATACTATAATTTTGAGCATCCTCTAATGATTATCTGTAGAGAATAATAGATAGGTTCCCATCTTCTCTTGGGACATAGGCAACACCATTACAGAACCATATAAATTCTATGTGGTCTCCATATTTCCTCATTTTGTGTTTGTTTTCATCGCCACTATGTTCCGCTACCCTAACAAAGTGGTATAAAGGGTTAGGGTATGAAACAGAGAAGTGGTAGAAACTTTTTCTGGTAACCAAAAAATTGAAGTTTCTTAGAATTTTTTTGAGTTTAGATCTGTGAATAACATGGTGATATAATTCCAATGGTTCAAATGACGTCAAAAACAGATCTGAAACGAAGGATATAGGCTTGGTAAATGTTTAGTCAAACCGCAGGTGCTACAGTCCCTTTGTACCAAAGAAGACAACATTGTTCACACTGCCAGTGATTTTTTGGAACGTTTTCCAGCCACTGTTCCAGCACACCACATCAGCGCCACATCAGTAGTCAATCCAGGCCATTGAAACTGTTTTGGCCATAACTCGGCCAATCAGAGCCCATTTTTAGTGATCTAGGAGTCGATTAAAAGTATTTTGGTTATTCCAGACACATGTGTATGGTTATATTTTCTAAATTATCACTCTATAAATGGATGAAAATACCCGTAATATGATTAAACTCACTGTGCTTAATTATTCCATCTAGAAACCGAAAATGGTGGACCTTCTGTATATTAAGAATTTGTGGAATCCAATAGTGGAAACCACTAAACTCGTTGCAGTGCAAGTGGAGAAAATGTCAACAAGTGGAAAACCTGATGAGAAGACACCCATCTGGTACCCCGACAGTTGATGTAAAGTGGGTCATACTCAACAGAAATTGTTCTACCCAAATCAAATAGTGGGTCGAAAAGAGCATCTTCCAAGAATTTCCAATGAACATGACACCTCCGTTCTTTGGAAAAAATTGGAAAAGATGTATGTGAGGACAACCAAGAAAAACAAAGAAAACCTGAAACACTGTCTTGTCAAATTGAAATACAAATACGGGACCAACGTATTAGAGCACATGAGTGAGTTCCAAGGTACTGTTGATCAGTTAAATTCCATGGAAATGATGATTGATGATGAATTGTAGGCACTGTTAATGTTGATTTCTTTACCAAAGATGTGGGACACATTAGTTATGTCGGTAATTAAACTCCATATGAAAATCTCACCCAGGAGATGTTTAAAGAAAGAATATTGAATGAATATTCTAGGAGAAAAGATGAGGGGAATGCACCTGAATCAGAGGCTCTTATCAATGAAATACAAGGGAAGCAAAAATTGCAGTAAAGAAGTAGAGGAAGAGAACCTTATGACCAAATTCTTCAAAGGATGAAGCAATAGACAACTCAATAAAGATATGGAATGAAGTGACACCATTATGGAAAGCCTAGAAACTTCATTCGAGAGTGTAGAAAGATGAAAGCAGAGCAGAGGAATCAGGAAGGTAAGACCCAAAATAATTATGTTGCAATTGTTAATGAAGAGATTGTTATTTTTCATGAATACAATCAGGTTAGTCTTTCTAGCCAAGACTCGACATGGGTGATCGATTTCAGTGCCTCCTACCATGTCACTGCCAGAATATATTTCTTCTCTTCTTACTGTTCTGGGAGTTTCAGACATGTGAAGATGGGAAATGACGGTGCATCCAAAATTACAGGTATTGGTAATATTTTTCTAGAAACTAATGTTGGATACATGTTATTATTGAAGTATGTGAGGCACGTTCCTGATATTATCCTCAATCTGATATCCACTAGAATGCTTGATGATGAGGGATATGTTAGTTCTTTTGGTGATGGGAAATGGAAATTTACCAATGGTAACCAGGTAATTTCAAAAGGAAAGAAAGATACCTCTCTTTATATCACAGATGATAGACCTTGTGGAGGAGAAATTGATGCATCCATAAAATATATTCTTGTAGAAGTATGGCATAGGCGGCTCGGTCACATGAGTAAGAGAGGAACCAGAATTCACTCCAATGAAGATCTATTATGAGTAATAAAAGGTACACATCTGGATACTTGTGTTGATTTCATCATAGGAAAACAACACAGAGTATCATTTTGTGGCTATATACCATCAAGAAAAGCAAATTTTTTAGATTTGATTCACACTGAAGTTTTCATGATGAGAACCAGGTCGATGGGAGGTGTTATTTATTGTGTTACCTTCATAGATGTTCATTCTATAAAAGTCTTGACATTTGCTTTGAAAACTAAAGATCAAGTAAAGGATGTTTTCAAGCAGTTTCATGTGAAGGTGGAAAGAGAAACAGGCAGGCGATTGAAGTGTGTGTGATAAAACAATGTAGCTTAGTATTGTGGTACATTTGAGGAGTACTGTAGGTGTTTCAATATCAGGCTGAAAAAATCAGTACTGAAGAAGCCCCAGTATAACAGTCTTGCTGAGAGGATGAATATAAAAATTTGTGAGAGAGTAAGATGTATTCTCTCAAATGAAAATATTCCAAAAACCTTTTGGGGGAGTCAATTATGATAATAGTTAATCTTATCAACATTTCTCTATTAGTTTCACTAAACTACAAAATTCTAGAAAGTTTCTGGACAGGTAAAGATATTTCATACAAACACTTGAGAGTATTTGGATGTATGTATTTTTTTCACATCCTAAAAGATAAGAGGCTGAAGATAGATAGAAAAGGGGAGAAATGTATCTTTTTGGGATATGCTCATGAGGAGTTTGGATACTGACTATAGGATCCTATCAGTATGAGGATTTTCAAAATTCGATATGTTGTGTTTCTTGAGGATCAAACGATTGAAGATTCTGACAAGCCAGAAAATGCAGAGAAGTCACAGTCTAAGGAAATTCTAGTTATTCAAGAACCAGTATCACCACCATCAGTACCATCTAGGGTGAGATAGATAAGTAACACTAATGTTTCATCACTTCCAGGTAATATGTCTCCATCTGTTAATATGTCTTCATCATACAATATTCCATAATAGATTCCCCCTGAAGCATAGTTGAGGAGATCCACCATAGAACAACAACTGAGTCGTGAATACACTGATGTTATTAATATTTTCATTACTTATTATATTCCTCCTTTACTTATTTTATATGAAATGTGCATAATTTGTGTGAAATATTAATGTTTTAATATTAAGTATAATATTTGAGCATTTTTAGAAGTAGTCCAATTGAGTCAGTTTACTGTTTTAATAAGAACTGTCACTATACTGATACAAATTATGTGGTTCTTGTTTTTAGGATTCTACTTTCAATATACAACATTTCATTAGAAGGAACCATGATCCAATTCTGCCATTTGAAGGGTCATATGGTCCTCCCAAACAAGACCAAAGAATCTGTGAACAAACTGGACCATCCTTGAAGATTTATTTACTGGGCTCAATACAGAACTCCAAAATCATTAACTCTCCACCATAATTCGAGGGACACTACATGTCAGCTTGGATAAAAATTTCAAGGCCCAAATCCAAGTACAAGGGGCCCAAATAAATCTTTTAAGTCTAGCCCACCATTCTGGCCGAGAATTAAAATCAGTATAGTATGCATGACATATCTCCTGATGTAACCATCAAATCGAGCTGAGCTTTTGCAGTGTGAAAGAGTAGATATAGGTTGCCGACTTTGTTGAAGAAATCATTCGGATTTGAAGGCATCTTCCTGTTCACAAATCCATTCACATTTTGGCCATCAAAAAAGCATGGATAGAAATGGACAGTTTACCTTTGTTTAATAAAACCGCCATAACTTTGTCTCCACTTGTCCAAATTTCTCCATATTTTGACAGTAGTCGGACAACATTATTGTATAAAACTTTGAAGAAGTAGATATTTTAAGATTCGGCTTTCTGAATAGCCAAATTGGCGATGCAAGTGGAGGGACATATTGGGAATGCAAACAGTCCACTCCTTGGGCTATAAATACTCTCCCCTTCTCTCCTTGAGAGGGGTTGGCATTTCAGAAGAGAGGATATCATATTGGCACGACAAAATATTTGACAAAGGCTTGTAAGGACCTTCAATACTCAAGATTTCACTTGATAGACCTTTCCTCCTCTCTTTGTTTTCACTTACTTTTGTGTTTTTCATTTTTGTAATTTTGTAAGTACTTTCTTTTGTAATTCTGTTTTAATGCAAGTTTCTTCTTCAATATCTCTTATTATCCTCCACCTTCTGTATTTTAATATTAATGTTATTAAAATAGTTTAAATTCATTTCAATCCCCTTCCCTTCTTTTGCTTCCTCATTCAATCGAAAATCCGTTTTTTTAATTATCATCATCATTCGTGTGTGTGTGTCAACGTACCACTCTTTTCTAATCCCTTTATTTTTCTTCTATTCTTAATTTATCATCATAATTATTTTAACCAGAATATTAAACATCCAAATGGCTGAGTAAATCTCTCATTGGGGTGAGTTATAATTTGGGGATGTTAATTGATTGAGAGTTTTTCTTGATGAGTATTCTTTAAATTAATATTGTGTATGTTAAACTTAATATGTCATGGATTAATGATATGTTTTGTTTAACGAGTGGTTTCCATGGATTATTGGAACCATAAATACACTACCATAAATAAGTTTTTATTGAGATTAGAACCCTAAGTTAAGTTAAGGCTTGGATTAAAGCCTTCACACTTAGGAATTCCAATCAACGTCAACTTATGACATGGGTGTTAATTTAATGCAATACAAATTAAGGCTCAAGGATATCACATGCTTAACTCCCCAATGATGAACTCACCCCAATCTTTATCAATTTGGTAAATCAAAAATCATCCATAAATCATTTCAATTAAGCTCTGCAAACAAACCCCCCTAATCAAAATACAATCAACTAAAAACAATCGACTATTACGAAGTACCATCACCGAGGATTCGACCCGAGTGCTGCTATACACATTAGCAGAACACCGGAACTTTGACCGATCGATAGGCGACAATCGACCGTGCGTTTCAAATGGTGTCGTTTCCGGGGATGGTGCTTTAAGTAGTCATTATTTTCTGGTTATTATCAAGAAAACACAAAAAAAACAAAAATTAAAAAAAAAATTGAAAAAAAACACAAAGAAAAACCCGTCTTCCTCTTAAAAATCATAAACTGAAAAAAATACAAAGAAAACCCTGCCTTCCTCGTCCTTTCTAAATCTCTCTGAATTCCACGTAGCCTTCCAAACAATCCCTCGGATTTGTTTGACCCTGAAATTTATAGAACTCTTCGTCGACTTAGGAGGACCATTAGGGATAACCAAATCACCCAAGAACCAATCATTGCCCTACCAATTGAAATTGAAATGGCCAATCCTAGGGAACAAACCCTAAAAGAACTCGCTGCCCCAGATATGAATTACCAACCTCTTGGTATTCAATATCCAAATATAGAGGCTGACTTCGAACTCAAGTCGGGTTTGATTCATCTTCTTCCTCATTTCCATGGTCTAGCTGGTGAGGATCCTCATCTTCACCTCAAAGAGTTCCAAGTGGTCTGCTCAACCATGAAACCTCAAGGGGTTTCTGAAGAACAAATCAAGCTTAGAGCTTTCCCCTTTTCCCTAGTAGATTCTGCCAAGTCTTGGCTCTACTACCTCCCACCTGGTTCCATAAACTCATGGGTTGACATGAAGATACTTTTCCTTGAGAAGTTCTTTCCCGCTTTCCGAACAGCTTCTATCCGAAAGGAAATAAGCGGCATCCGTCAATTCCCTAATGAATCACTCCATGAGTATTGGGAGAGGTTCAAAAAGCTTGTGGCAACTTGTCCACACCATCAAATCCCTGACCAACTCCTGATCCAATACTTCTATGAGGGGTTATTGGCTATGGAGCGAACTCTCATTGATGCCGCAAGTGGCGGTGCTCTTGTTGACAAAACTCCTGCAGCTGCACGAGAACTCATAAGCAACATGGCTGCAAACACGCAGCAATTCCATACTCGAGCACATGCTCAAGTGAAACAAGCCCAAGATAATCAATCCATAGAGCCCAACAAGATGACTGAGTGGATGAGTGAACTTACAGGTCTTGTGCGTCAACTAGTGGTGGCTACCAAAGCCCCAACCTCATCTTCTCCACAGTCACTATTCCCTGGACCTATCAAGAATTGTGGAATCTGCAACTCTCCATCTCATCCGACTGACACATGTCCACAACTTCAAGATGATCCATCTGATTCATCTAGTCCAATGGAGCTCAATGCGGCATATGCTCAGCGAAACTTCAACCCTCAACAATCAGGTCAGTTTGTTAGAAACTTCAACCAATCCCACTCTGAGCCCTTCTCTTCTACCTTTAACCCACCTCTGAGGTATGGTAATCCCATTTCTCATCCTCCTCAGTTCCCTCATCAAAATCCAAACCAGTTCCAATATGGTCAAAGTGGTGGTAACATCCATCAACCTTATCCTTTTGTTCCTTAACCCCAAAGGAACAATCCTCCTCCTGGATTCCACTATCCTAATGAGCCTTCCCAATTCCCCACCCAATACAATCGTTTTCCCAAGAACCAAAATCAAGGCCAACCCAATTTGGGACAAGCCTCTTCTTCTAAACAACCATGGGAAAGTGTTGTAGAGGATCTTGCTTCCTTCACCCATTCTAGCCTCAAAAACATTGAAACTCAAATAGGTCAACTTGCATCCCACCTGATCCAGCAACAACAATCAAATTCTTCCCAACTCCCATCTCAACCATTACCCAACCCTAAGGGTAATGTAAGTGCAATTTCACTTAGATCGGGAAAGCAAATTGCTATGCCCCATGCTGATTGCTCTACCTCCCCTTTCGATGTTGATCTATAAAATGAAAATAACAAAAAGCTAGAAAAGGAACTTGAATCCACTCCTTCACCTCATTCCATTCCTCTAAGGAACCCAATTCCTTTTCCTCAAGCCATCTCCAAGCCTAAGAATTCCTTTGAACCTGATCCTGAAATTCTTGAAATGTTTAGACATGTTGAAGTGAACATCCCCCTCTTATATTCCATCAAACAAATCCCTAAGTATGCCAAGTTTCTTAAGGAATTGTCCACCCATAAGAGGCAACTTAGGAACATTGAAAATGTTTCAACCCAACAGTCCATTCCCATGAAGTGCAAAGATCCAGGGACCTTCACGGTTCTATGTCAAATAGGGAGTTCCAACTTTGATGATGCACTCATAGACCTTGGAGCCTCAATAAATGTCATGCCCAAATCAATTTTCTCCAACCTTGGTCTAGGTCCCTTGCACCCAACGGGTGTTGTCATTCAATTAGCCAATCGAAGCACTGCCAGTCCTGAGGGGATAATTGAGGATGTTCTTGTTCGGGTCAATGATCTTATCTTCCCAGCGGATTTCTATGTCCTTGACATGGAAGGTGAGACGACCTCTTCTCGATCTCCCCTAATTCTAGGAAGACCATTCCTCATGACTGCGAGAACCAAGATTTATGTCCATTCAGGCATCTTATCCATGGAATTCGGTGACCAACTGGTCAAGTTCAACATTCTCCAAGCCATGCGATACCCATCTGAGGATCACTCTGCATTCTCAATCCATGCTTTTGAGGACACTTCTAAGATTCAATCGAACCCCAATCCACCATGTTCTTCATGTTATAATGATAAAGTATCTTGTGAAATCTGCACCATGATTAACAAAGTCATAAATGGTGAAGTTGATGTGGACCTCTCATTCATAGACTCCATCAATCTGGAGGAACTTGAAAACTCTCTTGAATCCCACATCAACTCTGATCTCTACTGCTCTACCTTAGACAGTGTTGAGGAAAATGATCCAAACCCATCTGGAATCCCTTCTCCTGCTCCTAACTTGTATAGCTCTCAAATCAAGGCTGAAACTGATCTAAAACCACTTCCTTCACACCTCAAGTATGCATTCCTTTTCCATGATCCCTCCTACCCTGTCATTATCTCTACTTCAGTTTCTGAAACTGAGGAGTCCCAACTTGTTCAAGTGTTAGAGGAAAACAAAAATGCCTTAGGTTGGACCCTAGAGGATATTCCAGGAATCAACCCTACCCTTTGCATGCATCACATCCATCTAGAGGAATCATCCAAACCAATTAGGCAACCTCAAAGAAGACTCAATCCACTCATACTTGAGGTAGTTAGGGAAGAGATTACCAAGATTCTTCAAGCTGGTATTATCTACCCAATTTCTGATAGTGAATGGGTTAGTCCAATTCAAGTCATTCCTAAGAAGGGCGGGATAACAGTTGTCACAAATGAACATGGAGAAGTGGTCACAACTCGAGTGAAAAACAAATGGCGTGTGTGCATCGATTATCGCAAACTGAATGCTGAAACACGAAAAGATCACTACCCACTTCCTTTCCTTGACCAAATGCTTGAGAGATTGGATGGAAAGTCACACTATTGCTTTCTTGATGGTTACACCGGCTACTTCCAAATTCCAATCGCCCCTCAAGACCAAGAAAAGACCACATTCACTTGCCCCTTTGGAACCTATGCCTATAGGCGAATGCCTTTTGGCCTTTGTAATGCTCCTACAACATTCCAGCGGTGTATGATGAGTATCTTTTCTGAATTCATTGAGAATTGCATGGAGGTCTTCATGGATGACTTTACCATTTATGGTGAGTCATTTGAATCTTGCTTACATTCACTCTCTTTGGTCTTTCAAAAGTGTGTCAAGTGCAACCTTGTGCTGAATTTTGAAAAATGTCACTTCATGGTTTCAAATGGGATTGTTCTAGGGCACATAATTTCTCAAGAGGTTATCCAAGTTGATCCAGCCAAAATTGAGGCGATCCAATCACTTCCTGAACCCAAATCAATTCGAGACATTCGGTCCTTCCTTGGTCATGCCGGTTTCTATCGGCAATTCATTCAGAACTTCAGCAAGATTTCCCTCCCACTCACTCGTTTACTTCAAAATTATGTCACATTCAATTTTGATGAGCCTTGCAAGAGAGCCTTCATTGAACTCAAATCTTCTCTCACATCTTCTCCAATAATACAACCCCCAGATTGGTCCTTACCATTTGAATTGATGTGTGATGCTTCTGATAGGGCCATTGGGGCTGTTCTTGGTCAAAGAAGAGAAAACATTCCTCATGTCATCTTTTATGCCTCAAAAACATTGGATGAAACTCAATCACACTACACTGTGACTGAAAAAGAACTTTTAGCTGTGGTTTTTTCCTTGGATAAATTCTGGCCCTATCTATTAGGTGCCAAAATCATCATCTTCACGGACCACTCAGCATTAAAGTTCTTACTTAAGAAAAGTGATTCCAAACCAAGGCTAATAAGATGGATTTTAATGCTCCAAGAGTTTGACCTTGTGATAAAAGATAAACCTGGAAAAGAAAACCCTGTGGCTGACCACCTGAGTAGAATTTCTAATTCTTCTCATTCTAAAATAATTGATCCTGAATTTCCAACTGAACACCTCTCATCTCTCACTCCAAAGTTACCATGGTATGCCCCAATTGTCAATTACTTGGTTTCTGGTGTTTTCCCTGAATATTTTTCAAAAGAACAAAAAGAAAAGATGAAAAGTGATTCAAAGCATTATTTTTGGGAAGATAATAAACTTTGGAAAACTGGGGCTGACATGGTAATTAGGAGATGTGTTGATGAAACTGAACAATCCTCCATCTTGGAATTCTGCCACTCAATGCCTGGAGGTGGCCACTTTGGACCACAAAGAACTTCTCGAAAGGTCCTAGATTCTGGATTCTTTTGGCCTTCACTCTTCAAGGACTCACACGAGTTCTGTCAATCATGTCCCACTTGCCAAAAGTTTGGCACAATTTCCAAAAGAAATGAAATGCCTCAAAAGCCATTAATCTTCTGTGAGCTTTTCGATGTTTGGGGCATCGATTTCATGGGACCTTTTCCCCCTTCCGATGGATTATCCTACATTCTCCTTGTTGTTGACTATGTTTCTAGGTGGGTCGAGGCCAAACCCACTAGGAAAGAAGATGCTCAAATTGTGAGTGAGTTCCTCAAAACCCATATCTTCCATCGATTCGGAACACCACGTGCTTTGATAAGTGACTTAGGAACTCATTTCTGTAATAGAACCATGGAGTAACTTTTGAAAAAGAATGGGGTTGTACATAAAACATCCACTGCATATCACCCTCAAACAAATGGAATGGCTGAACTTTCTAACAGAGAAGTGAAAAGAGTGCTTGAAAGAATTGTTAAGCCCACAAGAAAAGACTGGCCCGATAGACTTGGTGAAGCACTTTGGGCCTATCGAACAGCCTATAAGACACCCATTGGGATGTCTCCATTTAGGTTAGTTTTTGGTAAAGCCTGTCATTTACCAGTTGAAATCCAACAAAAGTCATTTTGGGCTGTCAAAACTTGTAATTTTGATTGTGAAAAATCTGGTGAAGAAAGATTGTTGCAGTTTACTGAATTGGAGGAGCTTCGACTCGATTCGTATGAGAACTCCATTCTCTACAAATAAAAGTCAAAGTCACTCCATGATAAGCACATTCTTCGAAAGGTATTTCATGAAGGTGAAAAGTTAATGCTCTCCAATTCTCGATTTCGACTTTACCCAGGTAAACTCAATTCTCGTTGGGATGGACCTTTTATTATTACTAATGTTTACCCATTTGGTGCAGTGCAAGTCCAAGACCCTTCTTCAAAAAGAACATTCACGGTTAATGGACATCGGTTAAAGCATCACCATGAGAGGTCTCACAATCCAGGAACCACGTCGACTTCTATCAAAACCCCATCCACTTCAATAGAACCACCACTGGATGGAGACCCGCAAAATCCAAACCAGGGGGCACCTCTTTCCCTTTAACTCTCTCTCTCCTCAATCTCTCTTCCCTCTCTTCTTCTCTCTATTTCTTCTTCTTCCTCTCTCCCTCTCATTTTTTTACAACATTCTTCCACAACCTTTTTTCTATTTTCTCTTTTGTGTGGCTGTGTCATTAAAAATAAAAAAAATAAAAAAAATTAATTAAAAAAATGAAAATTAACAAAAAAAAGGGGTGTCATAATTACTAATCAACCAATATTGAAATTATGTCCAACCATTTTGGGGAGTCAAAAGGCTTGTTTTAAACTCAAACATATTGAATTTTTATCTCAAACTTGGGTAAACAATTTTGTGTCAATAACAAACATTTTGAATGAACAATTTTTGGTGGAAAATGATTCTCCCCTACCGTGAGGAATAACATTAGCCTTCATGCCAAGTTCATCTATGGCCATCTTTTTCATTGTGTGTCTTCACCATTGATTGTGAGTCTTGAGTTTGTGGACCTTCGAGCTGAATTTCCATCTATTGTGTGCATTAATATGATAGAGGCATTTTCTAAGCCACATGAGAATCAGAATAGCCAAATAGCCTCCCGTTACCCTTACATTGATCCTACTTTTGAAATCCCCTTTGAGCCTATGAAAACCTTTCTTTTGATAGCCACATTACAAGCCTAATACCTTGTCCCACCCAACATCTTCATGGATTTTCATTGTACAATTTATTGAAATTTAAGTGTGGGGGGAATGGACTTCATTTTTGGGCGTACTTTCATTGATTTCCAATGTGTCATCATATGCTTGAGGGAAAGCATCCATTCAAGCATGGGGGAGAGGTTGTAATTCTGTGAGATTTGGGGTGTATATGTGTAATTGTCATTTGTACAAAATTCATTGAAAAGTGTTCAAAAAAATGAAAAAAATTATATAAAAAAAATGAAAAAAATAAAAAAAAAAGGAATGGGTTGTGTCTTGGGTGGGTCAAAAATCATTCATCATCAACCTTTGTTCGTGTTATAAATTAGTTCCATGTGGAGATCAAGCATGGGTTGGGAGATGACTGTGAGACTTGTTTCAAGCACAACTTTCGAAAAAAAAAGCAAAAAAAAGAAAAAAAGAACACTTGAATCATCTTGTATTGTGCCATTATTGGAAGTCTTCCATGTTGTACATATTCCATCATCTCACCCTATTCCATTTTCTATCTCCCTCACTTTTCATTCATCACACATTCATTCCCTTGTAAATATGTGTTTCTATTTCCTTTCAAATCAAATTTCAAAAAAATGTGCATTGATTTTTCCATGTTGGTGTTTTTAACCCCTCTTTTCCTTTGGACATTATATACCTATCGTCCCATAGCCACTGAAAAACCCCTTAAAAGACCTCTTGATTCTTGTACACATTATATTTGGGAATGGAAGCTGAGAGCTCTTACAAACTCTTGATTTTCACTTTTTGTTGGTGAATGAGTGAACCTCCTAAAATACATTTTTATCATCTTGAGAGGAGTAAGTTTTGAGTGACTACATTTTCCAATTCAAACCTTTAACATGAAAAAATGAATTGTTTCTGATTCATTATTGTGACCAAATTTGTGATGGAATTCAATTTGGATGAGTAAAATATTCTAAACCTCCCCTGATTGGAGAAAACAAAATTTTAATATTTGTTGGTGAGTGAAAATGATTTTGTCATGTTTTTATATTTGTTGCACATGAGGACACGCGCAAATATAAGTGTGGGGGAGTTGATGTTATTAATATTTTCATTACTTATTATATTCCCCCTTTACTTATTTTATATGAAATGTGCATAATTTGTGTGAAATATTAATGTTTTAATATTAAGTATAATATTTGAGCATTTTTAGAAGTAGTCCAATTGAGTCAGTTTAATGTTTTAATAAGAAATGTCACTATACTGATCCAAATTATGTGGTTCTTGTTTTTTAGGATTCTCCTTTCAATATACAACATTTCATTAGAAGGAACCATGATCCAATTAGGCCATTTGAAGGGTCATATGGTCCTCACAAACAAGACCAAAGAATCTGTGAACAAACTGGACCATCCTTGAAGATTGATTTACTGGGCTCAATACAGAAGTCCAAAAACATTAACTCTCTACCATAATTCGGGGGACACTACATTTCAGCTTGGATAAAAATTTCAAGGCCCAAATCCAAGTACAAGGGGCCCAAATAAATCTTTGAAATCCAGCCCACCATTCTGGTCTAGAATTAAAATCAGTATAGTATGCATGACATATCTCCTGATGTAAGCATCAAATAGATCTGAGATTTTTCAGTGTGAAATAGGAGATATAGTTGGCCGACTTTGTTGAAGAAATCATTCGGATTTTAAGGCATATTCCTGTTCAAAAATCCATTCACATTTTGGCCATCGAAAAAGCATGGATAGAAATGGACAGTTTACCTTTGTTTAATAAAACTGCCATAACTTTGGATCCACTTGTCCAAATTCCTTCATATTTTGACAGTAGTCGGTCAACATTATTGTCTACAACTTTTAAGAAGAAGAGATTCGAATATTCGGCTTTCTGAATAGCCAAATTGGCGATGTAAGTGGAGGGACAGATTGGGAATGCAAACAGTCCACTCCTTGGGCTATAAATACTCTCCCCTTCTCTCCTTGAGAGGGGTTGGCATTTCAGAAGAGAGGAGATCATATTGGAATGACCAAATCTTTGCCAAAGGATTGGGAGGACCTTCCATACTCAAGTTTTCACTTGAGAGACCTTTCCTCCTCTCTTTGTTTTCACTTACTTTTGTGTTTTTCATTTTTGTAATTTTGTAAGTCCTTTCTTTTGTAATTCTGTTTTAATGCAAGTTTATTCTTCAATATCTCTTATTATCCTCCACCTTATGTATTTTAATATTAATGTTATTAAAATAGTTTAAATTCATTTCAATCCCCTTACCTTCTTTTGCTTCCTCATTCAATCAAAAATCCAATTTTTTAATTATCATCATCGTTCGTGTGTGTGTGTCAACGTACCACTCTTTTCTAATCCCTTTCTTTTTCTTCTATTCTTAATTTATCATCATAATTATTTTAACCAGAATATTAAACATCCAAATGGCTGAGTAAATATCTCATTGGGTGATGTTAATTGATTGAGAGTTTTTCTTGATGAGTATTCTTTAAATTAATATTGTGTATGTTAAACTTAATATGTCATGGATTAATGATATGTTTTGTTTAACGAGTGGTTTCCATGGATTATTGGAACCATAAATACACTACTATAAATAAGTTTTGATTTATATTAGAACCCTAAGTTAAGTTAAGGCTTGGATTAAAGCCTTCACACTTAGGAATTCCAATCAATGTCAACTTATGACATGGGTGTTAATTTAATGCAATACAAAGTAAGGCTTAAGGATATCACATGCTTAACTCCCCAATGATGAACTCACCCAAATATTTATCAATTTGGTAAATCAAAAATCATCCATAAATCATTTCAATTAAGCTCTGCAAACAAACCCCCCTAATCAAAATACAATCAACTAAAAATAATCGACTATTACGAAGTACCATCACCGAGGATTCGACCCGAGTGCTGATATACACATTAGCAGAGCACCGGAACTTTGACCGGTCGATAGGTGACAATCGGCCGTGTGTTTCATACACACCAAATGAGTATGTGATGCTCACTGACAGGGGAGAACCAGATATTTATGATGATGCGATCAGAAGTCAATATAATATGGAATTTAAGTAGTCTATGCAAGAGGAGATGGGATCCTTACACAAGAACTATACATTTTATTTGGTATAATTATCACACGGAAAGAAGGAACTCAAGAAAAAATGAGTGTATAAAATTAAAGGATAAGATGGAAGCTCACAACCAAAATATAGAGCCAAAATGGTTGTGAAGGGATTCATTCAGAAGAAAGGTATTCACTTTGATGAAAGTTTTTATCCTGTGTTTAAAATGTCTTCTATCAAAGTTTTTCATGGATTGGCGGCTAGTATGAACCTAGAGGTTCAACAAATAGATGTAAAGACAACGTTCTTACATAGTGATCTTGAAAAGAAGATATATATGGAGCATCCAGAAGGATTTCATGTGAAAGGTGAAGAAAACCTAGTGTGAAAGCTTAAGAAAATATTATATGGTTAGAAACAGGCACTGAGGCTGTGGTATAGAAAATTTGACTCATTAATGGAGAAAAATGAGTACAGGAGGATGAATGTTGATCACTATATTTTTATAAAATAGTTTTCTAATGGTGATTTAATTATCTTGTTGTTTTATATTGATTATATTCTGATTATAGGCAGAGATATCACCAAGATTGATAGGTTTAAGAAGGATTTGAACATGAATTTTTAAATAAAGGACTTGGGAGATGCTACTCAGATTATTTTTATGACAATTACTCATGACATAAAGAATCATAATATTTAGCTATCTTAGGAGAGATTCACTGAGAAGGTTCTTGAAATATTCAACATGAACAAGGTGGAACTAATTAGCACTCCACTTGTGAGTCATTTCAGGCTCACGACAGGTCAGATTCCATCAACTGAGGAGGATAAAGTAGATATAGAAAAAGTTCCTTATCAGTCAGTAGTTGGCAGTCTTATATATGCTATTGTGTGCACCAAACTAGATATCTCTCACACTATTGTCATTGTGAGTAGGTTCTTATTAGATCCAGGAAAGGAGCATTGGAAAATGGTCAAATGGATATTGATGTATCTCTGAGGTACATCTAGTCATTGTTTATGTTTGGGAAGTGACAAACCTATTTTTGAAGGATACACAGATGCAAATATGCCTGGACATGTAGACACAAGTAAATCCATATCTGAATACCTGATATCATTTGTAGGGGAGAAGTATCATGGAAATCATGACTTCAGAAGTGTGTTTCTTTATCCACCAGAGTAGTAGAATATATTGCAGTCACTGAGGGATACAAGAAGATGTTGTGGATGAAGATTATTTTATAGAAGCTGGGATAGAGTCTGAAGAATTATATTCTCTATTGCGATAGTTAAAGTGCTATTCATCTCAGCAAGAACCTAACTTTTCATTCCAGGTCCAAACACATAAACGCGATATCACTAGATCCAAAATGTTCTTGAAGAAACATTGTTGAAAGTTGAGAAAATCCACACCAATGATAATGGGGAAGACATGATGATGAAGGTTCTACCAAAAGAGAAGATATATTCCTGAAAAGAGACGGTGGGTCTAGATTCTACCCCAAATTGGTCTTGAGGGGGATATTTATGGGGGCCACTCCCAATTAAGGGAGAATTCAGAAGAAGGAGATTATTCTATCAGAAACAGCCTAGAGAAATTTTTCTCTTGTTGTAAGCCAACCTAGCCAGCACCAAAGACTCACAATAGGAGGCATGGAAGTTTTCAAGGGTTGATGAACCACCCCAAACCAACCATGGACTGAAACATTTTCTTCATCTTTAAAATGGGATTAATTCCCATCAAATTTTAACTAAAATACTATTGTAATGTTGTGTATCCTCTGATGATTATTCAAAGAGAATAATAGAAATTTCCACCTCTTCTCCTGTGGATGTAGGCATCACCATTTTCAAACCACATAAATTCTATGCGTTCTCCATTTTTCCTCATTTTGGGTTCATTTTCATCGCCATGGTGCTCCGCTTCCCCAATAAATCTTAGAGGTTCTCTTTATCTTTAGATCCATGATGTTTGCTGGGGTGCTCCCATTGTGTTCCTTTGACATAAAGCACAACTGCACCTAGAGATCATTTATAGTGGAGATTGAGAGTTTGTATCTAGTGAGGAAACCAGAATTATGATTCTAGAACTTTTTGTGATTTCATATCTAGACACAAGATTCACTTTCATACTAAAGCCACAAAATAGGTATACCGAGTCAGTGGTATGCTGACTTGGTTTCTTGTTGCTTTGAAATTGCGATATTTGTGCCTCTGTTATTGATCTGTCTTGATTGACTCAACTTTTTATTCTATTATTTTTTTACCATTAAAAAAATTTGTGATTGGGTGGTTCTCTTGAAATCCACATATGACCAAAAGTAGTTTGAATCATGTTAAATGCCTATTCTCGTTTACTATTTTCACATATCCTTTTATGCTTTTGTTTTCTATACTTGTTATTTGTCTCTCCTTGTCTTGTTTCACCAAGTTCTTTTGTTTATTTTGAATTTTTGTCTATGCTTCATCACTTTTCATCTATTTTCAAATACTTAGTAGAAATTGTACTATTATTTGGTGATCCTCTGCATTTGTTGGGGTTATTCCTTAATACGGTGTCCCTAATAAATTAGTATCCAAACCACTAAATAAACATTGATATCAACTAAGTATGAAATAGAAAATTTTGATGAAAATATTGATTTTAACCTTTGGGGAATAAAGATATGGCCATGAATGTTCATTAGAGGATCATTGATGCCATTCATGATCCAAATAAACCTATTGTCACTCAGTCTGATAATGTCCAAACTACTACCACCTACCAAGATGTCTCCGTGAACATTCTGTAAAAGTCTTATACTTCATTGTTGTTATCCTTAGGTGATAAAGTGTTAAGTTAGGATGCATGTGAATCTTCTAATACTATATGAATTTCACTAAAATTGGAGAAATTATATATGATGTCTTCTTTAGAAGATCAATTGTACAAAAAACATAGATTTTTTACCTTTAAAATGTGCCTAGGAACTCTTATCCAAGTACATATTATTGATTTTAATTAAAGTTTTATAGATTTGTCTAAAATTAATGTCATAATTGAAAGTGAATATTAATCCATTATTTTTATCATTTCTCTAGACATTTCACATACCACTTGTTGAAACTATGATGTATGGTCATGAGTCCTTAGGCCTATAAGAAGTTAAATCATCTTTGTTTTATAAATAACTTCACAATAAACCTAAATATAAAGTTTAGGAAGAGATCTTGCATTCCAGAGGTAGACTAGAAAATATAGGTACAAAAAAATATAGCAGTAAGGGTAATGGAAAGAACTATAAACATTTTATACTTAGTTGATCTGCAATTGTGGAAAACCTATCCACATTAGACCAAAATGTCGTAAACCCATAGAATATTCAAAACCCGATGAACCTATTGACCATTATCTATTTATTGATATTGGTTATGATAGTGATGAAGTCCTAAATGTGTCTAAGCATGACCTCACCGATGAGTGGGTTCTAGATGCTGGTTTTTCCTTTCACATATGTCCCAATAGAGAGTCCTTTTTAAAATCAACTAAGATATTATAGGGAGATGTTATTCTTGGAAACAATAGGAGATTCTAGGTCCAAAGTAGAGGCTTCATTTTGTTAGAGCATGATGACTATTATATTGTCACCTTACTTAATGTTATATTGGTCCCCAACATATATAGTAATCTTATCTCCTTAGGGGTTTTATGCTAGAAAGACTTTAAAATTATGTTTTCTCTAGACAAGTTATTAGAGGATCTCTGGTGAATGGACTTTATGTGTTAAATGGGAAAATCCATTATAGGAATTTGGGTAGTACATATGTCATAAATAATGACAATAATATGATATGGCATAGGTGGTTGGTGCATGTAATCTCCAAGGGTCTTGAGGAATTATCTAGGAAGGGTCTCTTGAATAACATAACACCCAAAAATCTACCTTTCTATTAGGATTGTGTTTTGGGGAAATCTAAAAGAGAAAGTTTAAATTGGTCTTCCTTCAAGGTTGATCATCCAGTTGAATAAATACACTCTAGGCTATGGGATCCTGCTAGGACTAAGTCCCATGGTAAAGGCTCATATTTTGTAACCTTCATATATTTTTTCTCTCAATATTTTGGATTTATATTCCTAAAAATAAATTTGATGTGTTTGAAACGTTCAAGACCTGAAAATACCTTGTTGAAAACCAAGTTGGTAAAAAAGATTAAAGTTATGAGAATGAATAATGGGTTGGAGTATTTTTTGATTTACTTTATTTAATTTCGTTACTCAGAAAGAAATTTTAGACACTATTATTATAGAAACTCCCTAAAAGAATGGGTTGTTCGAGCGGATGAACCACACCATATTGAAGCAGGTTCACAACATGCTTGAATGCTTATGTTTCCACAAATCCTTTTGGGATGAGGCTACAACTACTATAGTATATTTTGTTAATAGACACCCTTACACATTTAATTAGTATATGAATCCAAAGGAATTGTGGAATAATAATCCCACTTCATATAACCATTTGTGGGTATTTGGTTGGACAACCTATACCCATATTAAAACTAAAAAATTACAACATAGAGCCCTCAAATGTATATTTTTTGTCTATTTAGAAGGATTTAAAGGCTATAAATTAATGGCTGATAAACATTGTTATTAAAAATGTATTATTATTATTTGAGATATTGTATTCCATGAATTGGTCTCTATTTAATCCAAGTATCTTACCATACATGGTCTATTGTGAATAAACCACCCAATACTAAAGTAATTGGTTGTAAGTGGGTTTTCAAAAGGAAGCAAGATAACATTGGAGATATGAGAATTAAATTTAGGGATGGGTTAGTAGCCCAAGGATCCTTCAATTTAAGGGGATAAACTATTCAAAAATCATCTCTTATTGTGGCACACTCATCCATTATTTTACTGCCTACTTTTTTTTGTTTACCATTACTTTCATATTGAGCAGCTTGTTATCCCATTCCAAAATATTAAAAAAACAAAATCATCAACATACAAATATATAAAAGAGATAATTAATAAAGAAAGCATTAGCCCAGTGTGTAACACTAAATTAGACACATCGCACACCCCACCCCCAAAATTGGGTGAGATAAGATATAACGCCATTTTGGAGTGTGCATTTTCCTATAAAATATTATTTTTATGCTAAAACGGTAATGATTTTTTATATGGAATTTATATATATATTATGGGTTTATAATAAAAGTTACACTATATATATGGGATTTAACCATGCTATAAGTAGCCTTCATCAATGTTAAAAAAACACTGATGTTGGAAGTGCCTTTAAAAGCCGATGAATTTAATCAATGTTTTTTTAGGAATGATAAAGGAGACACTTTATCAGCGCATTTATAGTGATGATAAAAGCCAAGATGCAGTAGTGTGCTACTGAAATTAAAACACACTACACCAAATAAAATGTTTAATTTCAATTAAATTTACATCATAATACAACAACAAAATAAAATAATTACAAACATTTCAAAAATCGGTATGTACAATTAGATTGGTATCTAAAATTTATCTCAAACATCAAAAAATTAAAAAACATTAATGTTCTATTGTCTTTGGACCCCAACCCACTTTCAAAAGATCCTAATCATGCTACAATTTTCCGAACAAACCACCCCTTCTCAAGCAAGAGTTTACCTATTTAAAAAACAATTCTTATGTTAGTAATATTATAAATAAATAAAAAAACAAATATGAAACAATGCATTAATAAAATGTCACTTTTAAAATGAAAACATACACTTCGAGTCATACCAAGTGAATTGTGTGTTATATTTACATGTGGTTGATTCCTATGCATCAAAAATTATTTATAGATCATTTTTCTAAAGTATCAAGATAATTCAAGTGCATTTTCTCAGTTTTAAGTATGTAATGTGTGTTTTGAACTAAAATGTCATTTTTAAATAAAAACATGTACTTTAAGTCATGTGGACCACACTCTATGTCTGATTGACATTAATATGATTACTACACATCAAAAATTATTTATGTATCATTTTCCTAAAATATCACGACAATCTGAGTGTGTTTGCTAGGTTTACAGTGAGTGGTATATTTTTAACTAAAATGTCATTTTTAAAATGAAAACATGTACTTTGAGTTATATCAGTCACACCATGTGTTATATTGACATGTGATCAATTCCTACATGACACAAATTACTTTTTTATATTTTTACTAAAATATCAAAATAATACGAGCATGTTTTCTTAGTTTTTAGTGAGTGACGTGTTTTTAACTACAATGTCATTTTTAAACTAAAAACACTTATTTCAAGTCATATCCATCACATAATGTATTATATTGAGGTGTAGTTGACTCCTACATGTCAAAAATGACATAGGGATCATTGTTCTAAAGTATTAAAACAATAAGAATGTTTTTTATTGGTTTTTAGTATGTCATGCGTCTTTTAAACTAAAATGTCAATTTTAAATAAAAGCACACTTTGAGCCATACTGATCACATCGTGTGTCAGATTGACTTTTGGATGATTCTTACACATCAAAACTTACTTATCGATCATTATTATAAAGTATCAAGACAATATGAGTGATTTTTATCAATTTTGAGTATGTGACGTTTGTTTTGAACTAAAATGTCATTTTAAATAAAAACTTGTTCTTTGAATCTTATCAGTCGTACCCTATATCAAATTGACATAAAATTGATTCTTGCATGTCAAAAATGACTTATTATTCATTTTTATAAATTATCAAAACAATTATATCATGTTTTTTTATTTTTAGTGAGTAACACATTTTGAACTAAAATGTCATTTTTAAACAAAAATCTCTCACTTTGGGTCATACCGGTCACACTGTGTGTCATATTGATGTGAGACTGATTCCTATATTTTGAAAATAACATATATTATTTTATAAAAGTATCAAGATAATATTATCATGTTTTTTAGGTTTTAGTGAGTGACACATTTTTAACAAATATGTCATTTTTTAAATTGAAAACACGCACTTTGAGTCATACTGGTCACACTGTGTCTCAGTTTGATGTAAAACTAATTCATACATGTAATAAATACTTATGGATAATTTTAAAAAAAAGTATAAATATAATTTGAGTTTGTTTTATCTATTTTTAGTGAGTGGCAGATAGTTTTAACTAAAATGTCATTTTTTTAAACTGAAAACATGCACTTTGTGTCATACCGATCACACCATGTTTCAGATTGATGTGTGGTTGATCATTACACATCAAAAATTAATTGTGGATATTTTTCATAAAATATAAATATTATAAGTTTTTTTACTTAGTTTTCGGTGAGGCAAACATGTTTTTAACTAAAATTTCATTTTTAAACTGAAAACACACATTTCAAGTCATCTTTGTCACACTGTGTATCATATTGAGGTGAGGATGATTCTTACATGTTAATTTTGGACCATTTTCCTAAAATATAAAAATATTATGGATGCATTATCTTGGTTTTGAGTATGTCACATGTCTTTTGAACTAAAATGTCAATTTTAAATAAACATACTTTGAGATATACTGGCCACACCGTGTGTCAAGTTGACGTGCAGTTGATTCTAACACGTCAAAAATAACTTACTGATCATTGTATTGGATTATTGAGATAATCTAAACGCATTTTCTCTATTTTTAGTATGTGATGCGTGTTTTGAACTAAAATGTCAATTTTAAATAAAAACACTCACTTTGAGTCAAACCAGACACACAGTGTTTCATATTGACATGCTACCAATTCCTATATATCACAAATGACTTAAAAATAATTGTTCTAAAGTATCTAAGATAATTTGAGTTTCTTTTATTTTTTTTCAGTGAGTGAAACACATTCTTAACTGAAATGTCATTTTAAAATTAAAACACACACTTTGATTCATTTGTTAACTTAAAATACACACTAGTGAATATAAAAAGATCAAATAAAAAATATCTCTATGAAGAGAAAAAATAGTACCTGTGTACATCATCAACATCAAAGACTTTGTAAAGAATTTATTTTTCCCCAAAAATTTTGTGCTCTTTATAAAACATCAAATGGTTAAAGAAAAATAAATTCTCTAAGAAGTAATTTTTTCTGATCTTTGTGAAAATTAACTAAATAACTATTAGATAAAAATGATAAGAAAGTTAAAAGAAGTAGATAAAGTGATGATAAAATTAAATAAAAAAGTAGTAGGAATTCACCTCTTCATGATGTCTGTATACAATATGATACCATGTATTCTGCGTATTCATTTCAAAAAAAATATATTTCTTCTTTTGAATATGTTGGATATCGATGGTTCTAGTAGTACTTGAAAAATATAAATAAATAATCTATTAATTAATAATTTAAATTAAATTGTAATTATCATCAGAAATACCTCTTTGTGGGTGTTACCTGATGACTAATGAACATATTCCATGTTTCTTGGTTTATCATGTGTGCATATATCTATGTTGGGTGAGGTTTTATGTTCCCTTCTGCATCTCTAAGATGATGTTTTGAAATAATTCTCTGAAATCCTCTAAGAGTAAATCAACATTTCATTTTTTTTATTTTATTTTTTAAAATAAATAAATTATATCATAATGTTATGCTAATATCTTATCAAATTAGTTTCTTTATCATGTTCACAACATTGTTCCCTGTATCTACATCAATCGGTCACAACATAGTGCATTCGAGTGGTGAACCTAATGTAACTGATGAAAATGGACTTTTGGGGTTAACATATTGATTGTGTGCATTTCATACGACCTTGAATTTGAGGTCTCTGGTTCTCAGCCTAATAATTTTTGTTAACACCATCATTCTATGATTCTACCATGTTTTATGGGACATTTATTTCACTTTATTCCATTTCTTATGATTCAAAATCATCAATATATTGTTCCTTAGGATTGGTAGCATTAGTATGTGGAGAAAACTTTTGTTCCTATGCATTGGTAGAATCAGTATGTTGAGAAACTTTTTATTCCTCTAGATTGAGAGCATTGACATGTGAAGAATACATTATCTATATAAGTGGTTGAATACTTAATTTGTATTATGTAAATATAGTTGTGAACATATATAAGGTAACACAATGTATATTACAAAAAACATATAACCTGGTTATTGAACTATTTTTATCTTTAAAGGTTAAAGGGATTTGACCCATCTATCAAGCATACAAATGCTCTCATTGTGGTCTCCTATAACATACAAAACCAAATCTACAATGGCACTGTCACAAAATTATTATGACATCCCAATGAAAGGGTCAACCTTGGTTGAATTGACTTCTAACCCTGTAGTGGTTTTGGTCAATAACAGAATAGTTAACCACTTTCAATTTGTAGCATCTGAGACATAAAATAATTATACTACATGTGATTCAATTATAAATGGTATGTACTTGTACTCTTCCTTACTCAAATACATTTTCTTGAAAATATCAATTCATCGATTTTAACTACACTCCTGTTATCAACCCAGTGGAATTAAAAAATTGGCACTTGGAATGTTATACAATCCAACTCCCATATTTGTTTAATGATGTCAAAGTATGACATATTCTCATAAATTTGATTTCTATCATTGGTACCTGATACATGCATTGCTTTAGTCACAAGATTAACTCTGCTATTTTACATGACATTGTGTTCATCATGTTCCTTTTTATAGAACGTATAACCATTAATTACATAACCATTATAAGATAATACATGCACACTTCATCCTTTATCTATCCATCAAAGTCGTTATGAAATTAAATTCAAATTTTTAGTCGACTCCTTAAAAATATATTATTGAAACCATAATATAAACTATTGATTATGTGTATTTGATATTCATATTTCAACACGTGATGTATTTAAATTCTCAAGAATTACTTTGTGGGTTTTAACATATGACTCATAATCTGAACTGTTATGTAAAACATAAAGGTGTAATTACTCTCGATATGTAATAGTAATTGAGATAAAATTTATTCTGGTAATTCCTTCACCCACAAGTTGTCTATTGTAATGATATTTTGGTAGAGTAATTCTTTTCACATCAGGCGAGTATTTGATACAAAAATCAACATATTCCTCAACAATATATATCTCTACAATAAAACCTTTTTTCTGACTTCATTTTTTGACATACCATTTCAAAATATTCATATATCATTCAATGAGGTACATACATCTATAATGTACAAGATCACGTAGTCAGATCTCGCTAACCAAGTGAACAATAAAGCGAACCATCATATCAAATAATGGTGGTGGTAAGAACATCTCTAATTCACATAATATGACAACAATTTTCTTTTTCTCTTAGTTAGAAATTTTTTCGGGTCTATAATTTTATTGCATATAGATTTTAAAGAGAAACAAAGATTTGTTAATGTGTGATAGAGTCTTTTAGGAAAAATTCAATATAAAGTTACATGCATTACATCTTCTATCAAAAAATGGCAGTCATGTGATTTTAAGTCCATTAACTTTAAATAATTCATTGACATAATATTTTTGATATACCCCTATGGAACCATTTCATAATTTAGAAAGTTGTAAAAATGATATCCCAATTGTATGAAAATACTGTAAGTAGTTTAAGGAATAAAAGTTTGTCTTTCACCCTTCACTGGCATCAAATCTCCCCTTATCCCCATGTAAATAATGTCCAAACCAGCTTCAATACCTTCATTTGTTTTTTCGGGTGCATTTAGTAACATGCCAATGACACTATCACATATATTTTTTTCACATGCATGACATTAAGAAAATGTATGATGTACAAACAAATCTAGTATGGTAAAGTTATCACTTTTTTCAATTGTTTTTTGTCAGGTTTTTCGAAAAAGTTTTAGCAAAAGCAGTGGATATATTCTTTACTTTCTTAAATAATTAATCATGTGTTAGTGGAGATAGTTTTTTACCTTCTTAATTCCCATCTAATAATGTCATCCAATATCAGTTTTTATGTTTTTATAGTAGAAATCTACAATTTTCTTGAAACACTATCTTTGAAAAATGTTTCAACCTAACTTAGTGTGTACCCTATTCACAAATGGGACACCTCTGAGTTCTTTTAATGTTGTATCCTAAAAATTTTCAATAAGCAGGAAAGTCATTTATTATTTCATAAAACATTACTCTCCACACAAAATCTTCATTTCTATAAGAATTATACAATGTAACACATGAATCCCACACTAATTTAATATCTTCAATAAATAAAGCCAAATAAACATCAATATTATTATCCAATTTCTTTATATCTGATATAAGCATAGACAACATAATTTTTTTCTTCATGAATAACCACAATTAAAAGTTATAATTTACTAACATTACTATCCATGTACTCTAAGTGCTACTTTGTAAACCAAAAGGATCCACTTCATATGTAGACTGTGCAAGATGAAGGTTTTTTAGATCATTTCCAAATTTAGGATACTTGTGATCAATTTTCTTCTACTAAGGAGAGTTTTCTAGGTGGGAAATTTATCCATATTGATTTTTTATATATGTGTTCCATGTCAATTTCCTTGAAGTATCCTCATTTTTATATAGGTGCCCCTAAACTGTGGAATGATTGGAAAAAATCATACAAATTTTGAAGGTCTTGATTCATCATTCTTGTTTAGAGACGCATCACACTTTGGAAATTTTTTAAGTGATTTATGGTCCTTGAGAAATATCATATAGTCATTTGGATACAGGTGTATTTTTTCAGAGATCATACCAATTGAACGTAACATACGTTTAACATTATATGTTTGGCTAGGAAGCTCATTATTTTATAGTGTCATATCATTCAAGAGATAAACTAGTTCATTAAAGTTGGTGTCACTCCATCCATTGCCAACTTTTACATTATATAGGTTCGGTATGACCATCATCATTATATATTTAGTGCAATCAGTATATAATGACATCTTTGAAAAAATATTTAACTTCTAAAATAGTTTTGGACAATCATTAAGTTCATCTTCAACTATCATTGTCATTTTCTTAATACAATATTCATCATCATTTACACCTGTAATCATATCCTTGATACAGTCTCCATCATCGTTCAAACTTCTAATCATATCAAATGATCTATAAAACATAGTGTTATCCCAATCTCTAGATACATTCTGTTCTTCCACGTGTTTAGTTCAACATTTATAACTTTGATCTATTCCATGACAGTTCAAGTGTTCTTCTAACTCCTTTGGACTAATTAGTTTGAATAATAACAATGTAAACACAAAAAAAAATTTGAGAAGGTTCATATGCATGATATTTTGAAAACTTAATGACCTATTTCACCCCATCCTCATACACTTTTTTCATACGATTGACATCCATCCATTTTCGATTCATATCCATTCTATTTGATTTAGTAATATTCCTATTTAACAAAATAAACATATACATAAAAGGTATGAGTTTATAATCACAAAAGGTTATTCTTTATACACACACATATATAGTTATCATATTTGATATAAATTTTCACTGCATCAACAACTTGTTATAACATATAAGTACCAAAAATTTTATGAATTTAAAGTATTATACCTTCTTTTTTATTACGGAAATTCATATGTCATAAATCATTTTTTTTAAATGGATTCATCAAGGGAGATAATTAACTCTCTATCACTATCAATGTTCACAAGAAACATATGGATTTTTATGATTGCATAAGTATCAAGGTATATATAATAATATTTCACTATCAAAAAATATATCAAAACAAATCGCTTTTTTTACAATTTTTCCATAGTGTTCAAAACAAAGTAATCAAATAAATTATGCTTGTCACATTTTTAAATTTATGAAATATATTATATTATAATTCTTCATTCAGTGTCAAAATAAAAATTTTAACATGCCATGAGATTTTGAAAATAATTAATATTGTGGGTAGAATAAAAAGAATTCTTTAACCAAAATAACCCAAAATTTTCAAATTTAAAAACCATGAAGAGGCTGTATTTAATTAGATAAATAATTTTAAAGATTAATGTAATTTATAAAATAAAAATACCTGTTATTAATATTATAAAAATTAGTCTTTTGAAAATTTTAAATTTTAAAAAAAATATTAATTTCAAAATTTTGATTCATATGTCATTGAAAATAATGTAAAATTTAAAATGATGTTTAATAATATTGGTTTAATTATATCAATTATAATGGGAAAAAAATGTTTATAATTTTGGTCGGGAGGGGAGAATCAATTTATTTTAAGTATAGCGTATCAATTTGAAAATTCTAATTAACAATTTCTTATAATTCTTAATCTATTTGAAATGTAACTGGATCTATTTAATTGTTTTAGGATAAACAAAAAAAATAAATTAGATAAAAAACCACATAATGTGGTTGTATGAAATGTTTTATAATTCATGGACTAGATTTCCAATGCATATCAATAAATGTACCTTTAAATGATGTTCAGTTTCAAATTGAGAAAATGTGCTTGTGGAGGAAATCAATAGGGTAAATATCCTATTAATCACGAGGAACAAAATAATTAATAATATTAATCATAGCTGTTAATAAATATGAAGATGTGAAAGATTTTAAATTAAAGTTACTTGACTAAAAAATAGTTAGTTACTCAAGGTATTTCAAACTTTCTCCTAAATATAGGTGTTATTGGAAAGAACATTACAAATATATCCATTTTAGTCTCACTTTATGATTTCAAAAAAAAATTGCTACTGTAGACAATAAAGGGAAGATAAAATCAAAAAAAAAATCATTAAAAACACATGAAATATTGACATAAATTCCTTAAAAACTACTTTTGAATTTTATACCTTCGGTTTTGAGGTATTATTTATCCAAAACAATCGACTTTGATTACAACATAGCTTCGATTCCATGAGAGATTGAATTCAGAAAGAGGAAGAAGTGATCCACTAGGGTTCTTTTTTAAAGAGTTGGAAGGGTTTTATCATTGAAAAAAATATAAATGTAGAAAAATAAATCTTGTTAATGCTTATATAGAATGATTAATACAATTTCATATCACATTCAGAACAACTCCCCCTGATTCACCCTCGCCACCCTTAGCGGATGGTTCTTGGGTTATGCTTCCATCAACCCCTTCTCCTGCTAGCCCAATGCTTATAGAGTTACCTATTCCACCTAAACGTTTCTTCAAACTGGTGGTTTTAGGATACCTCCCTTCTTTAGTGAGCGTCACTTCCCCCTTTCCCCCTATCACCTTGAATTTTAGGGATAGAGAATCGGTAAAAGGTCGACAGACCCTCTCGATATCTAAATGATGATCTCGTTGCGGTTTCCCATTATTATCGGTGGTCTATAATCACCAAATTTAGATATAACTGGTCTACTCTAGTGATTTTATCTAGATTTTTTAACTCCTAGAGTCTCTATACTAGTGGATGTTTCAATCTTGATTTGAAAATCATTTTTCATTCATCTTTTCTCAAAACTTGATTTCATTGGGTATAGGGCTTGGAAAAGATGCCTTTGTGACCACATGTGATCACTACTGGAAATGGGAGTTTTCCCAACACTTACATACCAACGGTTATACAAAACCGTTGGTATAGGAAGGATACACCAACGGTTTGAGTAAACTGTTTGTGTATTGGATTTTAAACAAGGCTTTCCCAACGGTTTATCAAAACCGTTGGGAAAGTTCACTCTTTTCCCAATGGTTAAACAAAACTGTTGGGAATTGTCACCTTGGAAGCATGTATACCAACAGTTTTTTAAAACCGTTGGTAAATTTCCTCTTGGAAGAATGTATACCAATGGTTTCAAAACTATTGGTAAAGAAGACATTTTCCCAACGGTTTTTAAAAACCGTTGGGAATGTTTTCTCCAATATACAGCAACCCTGATTCTTTCCCTTCCCGTGCGAATGCAACCCTAATTCAAATCTCTCCGGAAGGTCTCTCTTTACCCAGGTCGAAGAACTTCTTCCACCATCTTCAATCAATCAATTGTTTAGTTCTACACTCCAAATCTATAAGGCTTACCTTAGTTTTAATGTTCTACATCTATTATTCATGGTTTCTGTTTTGATTTTTCATAAACGATATCTGATTTGTTTTCTATTTTCTGTTTTTGTTACATTTCTTAGTTTTACACTTCTAATATATAAGTGATATTATCATTTTAATGTTTTTCATCTACTGTTTTGGTTTTCTATTTTGATTTGGGTGTGTATGACTTTTTTTCTTTTTGATTTGGTGTGTGTTAGGCTTTGACATTGAATCAAATTTGATTCAAAATGATTTATGTGTTAATATCATCTATAAATTTTCAGTTCTTAGAAATATTGGTATTTTTGGGAATTTTGTGTAAATATCATCCATATTCCACATGATTCACATCATGGTAAGAATGTGTAATGATATTGTTGAGATGAGAGAGGAAACTCATACACTCTATGTTGTTTACAGTGGCATGGTTAGTCATGAGTGTTAATTGGCTTCCTAAGATGACTGTACTAATGTTCGGAAACCCCCTGAATAGCCCCTCGGATAGCCCCCACCCTCCTTGGTCCCTAGACAGCCCCCCGGACAACCCCCCACCCTCCTCCTTGGTCCCCATATAGCCCCCAGACACCCCCCGGATAGCCCCCCGGACAGCCCCCCACCCTCCTCCCTGGACCCTGAACACCCACCAGACAGCCCCAGACAGCCCCCGGAAAGCCCCCCCCCTCCAACCACCCTCCTACTTGGTCCCCAGACAGCCCCCCAGACACCCCCAGATAGCCCCCGAACAGCCCCCCACCCTCCCTCCTTGGTCCCCAGACAGCCCCTCGGACACCCCCTGGACAGCCCCCCCGCCCACCCTACCTCCTTGGTCCCCAGAAAGATGCAAACTTTTTCCATACTAAGGGAAGATAAGGAAGACGATAGCAGAGGGGGAGGTCTGAAATGCCATATATTCATTCACCCTAGTGTTGAGGAGGGAATGAATGTATAAGTCACGTCGGTTGAGGCTGTGGTACGGTGGTAAAGGGCACGGAACAATGAACCTTCCCGAATGAAATGGGAAAGGCTATTGTCATCCAGAGAGGAGGGTGTGGGGATTAATCTAAGAGGGATTCCCTGTCACTCTCTTCAAAGGAGGTGAGAAGTGCTCTCCACTGGTGCTCATTGAATGAAAAAGAAAGGGGGATCCCTCAATCCTGAAGAGTCGAGAGGTAGAAAAGGGTCTCCTGAGCTCAGACTCTGCACTACCATGGGTATGTGAACCTAGGAATGCTCTAGATGTCCATTCAAGTGATGGGGTAACCCCTTTGCCTCTTCCAACCATGGGTTCGTGAACTCAGGAGGGCACTCTCATGTGCCTAAAGGCTTCATCATGTCAATCTAGTGTCTTTGGGAGAGGACATTGCCTCGTGCTAATGGATATGCTACTGAAGGGATTCTGGAGGGTTGTATTGAATTAGAAGGGCCTCATCAGACTCAGGGGATGGAAACACCTAATTCCTTGGCAGTCCCCATGGCCATCTGAGAAGTGGGTACCTTCGCATAGGTAGGTGCTACGCAGATTGAGAGGCCATCTGCAGACCAGTGTGGTACATGAACTGAGAGGAATCCCGCATACCAGAGGGGTATGCGGCTTTGGGTTTGCTCAGAGTACCAAATTGGTATATGGTACTAGATTCCACTTGAGCGGCGGTAGCTGGGGGAAATTCCGGTTAGGTCATCGCCCATGTAGGGGGGTGCTACGCGGTGCGCTAGATCGAAGAAGGGGCATATGATCCGTGGTTCGCTGGGAATGCATCTGCGTAGGGAAAGTGGTTCATGGTTTACCAATTTTATGTTTGCAGTTTACTAATTTACTAATGAATTCTTCAGTTATTACCAATTCATCCCTAGTTTATACATGTTGCTAGTTTTAGAATCGAAACTTAACTGTGCATGAAATCCTAAGATCCTGAAAGCATCTTCCTTCTTCAAAAGTCTGATTCCTTTTTTCAAAGAACTGATCACCAAGAATCTAATCCTCAATGAGCTGATCCCTTTCTTCTCCCCCTGGACATCCTTTTATTGAGGGGGAAAGGTTTGTATCTATGGTCATGTGTAACCTTTGGCGGAGGCTCGTGATATAAAACCTTTCATACATATAACTTAGTCAACCCAAGGTTTGCGAGGTATATTGAAAGCACCTCCCTGTGAACCAACATGGTCATGGGGGTGGTTTGCAGTCGCACAAGGTTCTGCCTCCATTTCACGAATGACGTGGTGTGCGTGGGGGGGGAGTTCCACCTAGTTTTTGGCAGGCGTGGTTCACGACTATAGACCAATCTAACCTCACTTCACCAGCCATTTGGTTTGCTTCTCCATTGGAGCTCTGCCTCCATTTCATGAATGACAACATCTGTGGGTGTTATAGATTTCCGAACCAGTATAATGACTGGTTAGGTCTTTTACCATTTCTTCTGAAAATTCTTCATATTTTTCCCAAATATTGATGAAGATCATGTAGATTCTTCCACTAATTTTAAGGGAGTATATTCCTTCCCTTTTGTGTATTTTTGTAGGACCCTACAAATTCCCCCCATCGGAATGGGGTCTGATTGAAATGAAGATGAGGCTATTCTAATGTAAAGTGGTCCAGAAACAAGAGCGGTTTACAATAGAGAGTTGGACCTGGTGGGGGACCTCACCTATATAAAGGGGTCCATGCGACTTGTCTTTTACCAGGTCCTTCGGTGAAAAAAAACCTCTCATTCCCAGCTTCCGCAAACCGCCTCTGGAAACGGCTTCTTTCTCGAACTGCTTTATCCATGAACCAGCTTCGACATCCATGAAATAAACCTTATCTGTGCTTGCCCCCATCCACAAACTAACTTTCTAGCCATGATATAAGCTCTAGAAACATTAAAATGTAAGTGACAGAGGGTTGTGTAAGGAAAATTCTATGCGGTTAAGTTGTCTTCGGACAGGAATTATCCTTCAAACATAGAAATTTTTATTTCGAACTTCAGTTAAGTCCCAAATTATGATAACCCGCATATGATCTTGGTACGCAGTCTGTTGTCCATCGGTCTACAGGCTAGGATGTTGCAGTCCTCTTCCGCGTACAACTGGTTCACATAATATGGGCATCATGAACGAACTCTAGGGTATGTATGTTGGGAATACTATGAATTACCTTTGTGGAGCCTTTGCCAAATATTTGGACTTTTCCAGAATATTATAATTTAGACTAAATGTCAGTATGGTTTCCCAATATAAGAATAAAACATTGTTCCTCTATGAGCTACTGCTTGTCCTTTCATTGCTCCCCTTTCAACTGTCGATCAACGACAAAAAGATAAGTCCATCTTCACTAGGGATGAATTTCACATTACTCTCTTGCATAAATCCTTATCCAATATTCATACTAAGACTCAGCGTTAATACGCATTTTCCAATATCCAACCTTATTATGGTTTTGGCCTATTATCTGATACATCAATCCCAGCACCTTCTCATGACAACCATCCTGCAGCTGGGAAAATATCTAGTATCATCCCTTGAGCTAGGATCTCACATAGGGGATAACATAAACTAAAGGACAAGGCTCTTGGGTCTATGATGAATCACATTAATGTGTCCCTGAAGAGCATGAAACATTAACAGGATGTAGTAAATCATTGTCATCAGATCATTCCGTGCAATTCCATGGTAAATGAACAACATGGTTGGTCATCGGATTGAGATCTTCAGGCCGAACGTGCATTTAAGTTAGATTGGGGGCATCCCTTCTCGGTTCGCCAAAGCTTTGAGGGGTTCCAAGTGGAACTGTGAACCATGGGGCTGTATGAAGCTGTCTACGTAATCCAAACTTACACCCATCAGACTAATTCACTTTCCACGCAGCTCCTGAGTCGATGGAGCACAGATACCAACATGTTCCACTTAGTCCATGGGGAGGTTGGAATCTGCCTTTAAGAAATCTCAATGATATTATGATTCCCCATCATTGGAGATATGTGTGACATGTACGAGTCAACTCCGCCTCAATCTGAGGCCCGTTGTGGCCGACACCACTCAAAGTGCCTCTCTTTTGTTTAAAATGGACTTAATTTTAAGTGAAAACAACAACTGACATACGCCAAACTGACCAAATGCCTTAGGATTCTGTTTAAACTTTAGGAAAACGATCCATGGGTCATATGTGACGTGTATGAGTCAACCCCGCCTCAATCCAAGCCGCGGTGTGTCTGGGACCACTCAAATTGTCTCTCATTTGTTTCAAAATGGACTAAATTGTAAGTGAAATCAACAACTGTCATACAGGAAACCAACCAAACGCATTTGGATTCTATTTAGACTTTAGTAAAATGATACAAGGGTAATATGTGATGTGTATGAGTTAACCCCACCTCAATTCAAGGCACGGTGTGTCCGGTACCACCCAAACTGCATCTCTTTTGTTCCAAATGGACAATATTTTACGTACATACGCCAAACCAATAAAACAGATTCTGATTGTGTTGAAACTTTAGGACAATGATCCATGACTCATATGTGATGTGTAAGAGTCAACCCCGCCTCAATCCGAGGCCCGGTGTGGCCGACACCACTAAAAGTGCCTATGTTTTGTTTAAAATGGACTTAATTTTAAGTGAAAACAAAAACTAACATACCGGAAACCGACCAAATGCCTACGGATTCTGTTTAAACTTTAGTAAAATGATCAATGGGTCATATGTGACGTTTATGAGTCAACCCCACCACAATTCGTGCCACGGTGTGGTCGGGACCACTCAAACTGTCTCTCTTTTGTTCAAAATGGACTAAATTGTAAGTGAAATCAACAACTGACATACGAGAAACCTACCAAAGACCTTCATATTCTATTGAAACTTTATTAAAATGATTCATGGGTCATATGTGACGTGTATGTGTTAACCCCACCTCAATCTGTGGCGTGGTGTGGTCATTACCACTCAAAGTGTCTCTCTTTTGTTTCAAAAGGACATCATTTTTAGTGAAAACAAAAACTGTCATACGGAAAACTGACCATATGCATTCAGATTCCATTTAAACGTTAGGAAAACAATCCATAAGTTATATGTGACATGTACGAGTCAACCCCACCTCAATACGAGGTGTGGTGTGCCCAGAACCACTCGAAGTGTCTCTCTATAGTTTAAAATGGACTTCATTTTAAGTGAAAAGAAAAACTAACATACTACAAACCAACCAAACGCATTCGGATTCTATTAATACATTAGTAAAAGGATCCATGGGTCATTTTTGATGTGTACAATTCAACCGCAACTCAATCTGATCCTTGGTGTGGCCACCACGTCTCAAAGTGACTCACTTTTCATTGAAATGGAAAACATTTTAAGTGAAAACAATAACTGGCATACTAAAACCCAACAAAACACATTCATATTCCATTGAAACTTTAGGAAAACAATCCATGGGTCATTTTTGACATGTAAAAGTCAACCCCACCTCAATCTGAGGCGCGGTGTGGCCGGAACCGCTGGAAGTGTCTCTCTTTTGTTTCAAAAGGACATCATTTTTAGTGAAAACAACAACTGACATACGGAAAACCGACCAAATGAATTCAGATTCCGTTGAAACATTAGGAAAACAATTCATGAGTCATATGTGACATGTACGAGTCAACCCCACTGCAATATAAGATGTGGTGTGTCTGGAACCACTCGAAGTGTCTCTCTATAGTTTAAAAGGGACTTCATTTTAAGTGAAAAGAACAACTGACATATGGAAAACTGACCAAACGCATTCGGATTCTATTGATACTTTAGTAAAAGGATCCATGTGTCATTTTTGATGTGTATGAGTCAACCACACCTCAATCAGAGCCTCTGTGTGGCCTCCACATCTCAAAGTGACTCACTTTTCTTTGAAATGGAAAACATTTTAAGTGAAAACAACAACTGACATACTGAAACCCAAAAAAACGCATTCAGTTTCCATTGAAACTTTAGGACAACGATCCATGGTTCATTTTTGATGTCTAAGAGTAAACCCCACCTCAATTCGAGTCTTGGTGTGGCCGGGATCACTCTAAGTGTCTCACTTTTGTTAAAAATGGAAAACATTTTAAGTACATACAGAAAACCGACCAAACGGATTCTGATTGTGTTGATACTTTATCACAATGATACATGAGTCATATGTGATGTGTACAAGTCAACCCCTCCTCAATCTGAGGCGTGGTGTGCCTGACACCACTCATAGTGTATCTCTTTTGTTTAAAATATACATCATTTTAACTGAAAAGAACAACTGGCATATAGAAAAATGACCAAATGCATTCATAATCGGTTGAAACTTTAGGAAAACTATCCATGGGTCATATGTGATGTGTTCAAGTTAACCCCACCTCAATCCAAGGTGTAGTGAGGCCGGAACCACTTGAAGTGTCTCTCTTTTGTTTCAAAAGGACATCATTTTTAGTGAAAACAACAACTGACATACGGAAAACTGACCAAATGCATTCGTATTCCATTGAAACGTTAGGAAAACAATCCATGAGTCATATGTGACATGTATGAGTCAACCCCACCTAAATCCGAGGAGCGGTGTGGCCGGAACCACTCGAAGTGTCTCTCTATAGTTTAAAATGGACTTCATTTTAAGTTAAAAGAACAACTGACATACGGAAAACTGACCAAACACATTCGTATTCTGTTGATACTTAAGGAAAATGATCCATGGGTCATGTTTTACGTGTATGAGTCAACCGCACCTCAATCCAATCCTCGGTGTGGCCGCCACTACTCAAAGTGACTCACTTTTCTTTGAAATGGAAAACATTTTAAGTGAAAACAACAACTGGAAAACTTAAACCCCAAAAAACGCATTTTTATTCCACTGAAACTTTAGGAAAACAATCCATGGTTCATTTTTGATGTTTACGAGTCAACCGCACCTCAATCCGAGCCTTGGTGTGGCCGGGACAACTCAAAGTGACTCACTTTTCTTTGAATTGGAAAACATTTTAAGTGAAAACAACAACTGACATACTGAAAACCGACCAAACGCATTAGGATTTCATTGAATCTTTAGGAAAATGATCCATGGGTCATTTGTGATGTGTAAGAGTCAACCCCACCTCAATCTAAGTCACGATGTTGTCGGGATCACTCTAAGTGTCTCTCTATAGTTTAAAATGGACTTCATTTTAAGTGAAAAGAACAACTGACATACGGAAAACCGACCAAACACATTTGTATTGTGTTTATACTTTAGGAAAAGAATCCATGGGTCATTTATCATGTGTACTAGTCAACCAAGCCTCAATATGAGCCTCGGTGTGTCCACCACAACTCAAAGTGGATCACTTTTATTTGAAATGAAAATCATTTTAAGTGAAAACAACAACTGACAGACGAATAACTAACCAAACGCATTCGGATTCTGTTGAAACTTTAGGACAACAATGCATGGGTTATTTTTGATGTTTATAAGTAAACCCGCCTCAATCTGAGTCGCGGTGTGGTGGGGATCACTCAAAAATGTCATTTTTTTTAAATGAACCATATTTTAAGTGATAATAACTGGCATACGGAAAACCAACGAAACCCTTTCGAAATATGTTGATACTTTATGAAAATGATCAATGGGTCATGTGTGACGTGCACTAGTCAATCATGCCTCAATACGAGGCATGGTGTGACCAGTACTACTCCAAGTGCATGTATTTTGTTTAAAATGGATATCATATATAGTAAAAACACTTGTATACGAAAAACCGATCAAATTATGAATTGAATTCCAAATTTCACATATAATTTTCATCTAAATTTGAAATTGAATTCTAAATGAATTTTAAAATGAATTCTAAATGAATTCTAAATGAATTTTAAAATGAATTCTAAATGAATTCTAAATTATGTATCTTTAAAATTACATTATGAATTCTGATTTAATTCTGAATGTGTATAGTTTCAGGATGTATTATATGTTAAATGTATATGAATTTGTTCTTTATATTTATATGTTAGTTGGTTATTGCAGGTAAAGGAGAGGGATTGAAGAATCACAGGTGGATGGAGACCCTGCTCTTCCCCTATGCTGTTGTGCAAATTGCAGGCTGTTGTGCAATTTGCACAGCATAGGCTATGCCAACTTTTTGAAACCGTTGGCATAGTCTTCTAAGGAGGTTTATACCAACGATTCAGATGGAACCGTTGGTATAAACTCTTTCCCAATGGTTTCAAACCGTTGGAAAAATATGTATAGTTGGATTTTTTCCAACAGTTTTGAGTGAACCATTGGGAAAATCTAGATATTTTGTTGGGTTTTCCCAACAGTTTACTTAAAATCATTGGGAAAACATATGCCAACGGTTAATGTAAACCGTTGGGATAGGTTGATTTTTCTAACCTATCCCAATGGTTCTTTGTAAACCATTATGAAAACTTTTCCCAACGGCTTACTTCCCCATAGTTTGCAGAACCGTTGGGATAGATATTCCCAACGGTTCTGCGGCCTTTCCCAACAGTTGTGAACTGTTGGAAATGCCTCATTTTCCAGTAGTGGATTTCTTCTTCTTCGTCATTCCTTTGATGTTCACTGAGGAAAGATTCAAACAACCATTATGGCCTCTCTAGTAGTGCTTAGAAGTCTCATTAGTCCTACACAAATATTTCTGCCCCCAATCTACTGATCCCCCCTCCCGTGAAGAGTCTCTCTGATCACAAGATGTATCTTCTCTATCCCCTAACTATTCTAGTATCCTTGATGATGCAAAAAATATGGGAGTCGCAATGAAAAAACAATGATTCAGAGAAGAGTAAAAGGAAAAAAATAGAATGAAAACATAAGGATTTACATGGTTCAGGAATAATTCCTATGTCCATGGAGAGGTATAATTTCACTATATATCGGGAGCATAAATTATAGTGAGATATATCAGAGTTTCTCATTAAGGAACCCTAGCCCTAAATGGGCTACAAAAAAAGGAGGAAGGTGATCGATTTTTCCACTAACTGCACAAGAATTCTGCATTTCTACAGTGAAAAGTGGCCACCCAAGTCAAAAGTGATACAATGGTTGTCGGGTGGAAGTCCAAGGAGCTACAGTGAATGGTGTTTGGAATTTCATGTTACTACAGTGTCTTGTCGGCATCGGTCAGTTATCTCTACTACAATGGTTAGAATTTCTATAGTTCCCCAAGATTTGGGTTAAGAGGCTTTGTCCCCCAGACCTCCGAAGTAGGGGTGTGTTGCCCCCTGCAATCCCCAATGAGCTCACCATCGAACTCGACTCATGGAAGTTGCGACCTGGTGCATAGTACGGGCCACAAACATTTGGCTCAATCATCCAAATCGAATCGGGATACACCAATCCAACACTTGATTCCATTGGTTAGGATATTTCCCAATTCTCTACTCCTTTACCCAGGAAGAAAGAAACCAAATTCCCTCCCTCCCACACCTAGAAAAATTGTCACCCACTCTGAGATCAATTAAAACATTAAGTTCTCTCTTATTCAACATAAAGGTTCCCTTGGGATTCAGGCCTCTCCCTATTTTAATAGATGATCTCTTCTCTAAATTGAAATGTTAAGAGAATTGGATCCCCATAAAAAATAAAACATCTTCTTAAGGTCATCAAAAGCAATGATGTCTCTTTCCTTGCAGTCTTATAACCCAATCATAAAGTCCAGACCATAGATGGATTTTTTCACAAACTTTATATGGATAACACCCTATATGTCTTTCCATGTGACTCCCAAATTTGGATTTTCTAGGAGAATAATATCCAATTGTAATGCATTGGGGGATCCTCCCAAAACATCACGGTTAAGGTCAGTAACCTACACATTTCCTTAATTATTTCCATCATTTATACCAAATGTGAAGTTGGGGATAGAGAAGTACTCTAGAAGAACATTTTCTCTTCTAATCCTGGATCGACATCTTGGTTTATTTGCGGTGAATTCAACATTATATTAGACCAGTCTAAAAATAAGGGGGGATAATATTACTCATGTAGGAATATGGGTGATTTTAGGTCTTTCTTGGCTTCTAACAACCTGATTGATCTGTGGGCTTCAATAGGGACAATTTCACATGGTGTAACAATAATCGTGGCATCATGAGAGTTTGTAATGGGCTTGAGAGATGTGTGGGAAAATTAAATGCCATCTCCAAATTTTCCAACTATGTTGAGCATTTTATTTGATCCCTCTCAGATCATATGCCTCTACTTCTTCAAATCCAATCCATGGAGACTGAGGAAAAAAATTCTTTCACTCCTATAGATGGATGGATTCAGGTAGCTTCAAATAAATGGTTCAATCTTCCAGATCAACCCCTATGTAGAGATATATGTGGATAATCCTTCAGAATAAACTTTTAAGACTAAAATGGGATATCATCTAACGTAAAAATAGTCCAGCTCATATCGACTTCATTATAGTGGGGCTCCAATAAAAAATCATTGAGTTACTTAATAGTCTACAAGAACTCATGAATGATGATAATTTCGTCCTTCTTTCCAAAAATGTAATCTTATGGGGGAGAAACTCTTGTAAGAAGAATGGTTGGATAGAGATAGATCAATATCAAAATGGTTGAGGGAGGATGATTTAAACACAACTTATTTCCATGCTTTCCTTATCAAAAGGAAATTTTTTGTTAAATTAAATATTATCCTTAAGGATGGGTCATTCTCTAGTGAAGTCAAAGTTACTAGGTCCCTTATGGTCTCTCACCACTCTCATATTCTTCTAGGCCAGAGACAAGTTTCTACAGTGGATCTTCGTATTTTGGATCATGATGACTCTATTTTTTAGGAGCATCCCAAGATCCATTAATGTATCTGATAATAATCTCATGGAATTTCTTTCGACTGAGGATGAGATTAAACAAGTTGTCTCTAGCCTTAACCCTGAGAGCGCTCCAGGCTTGGACGGATTTCCAAGTTCCTTTTACTTAGATGCATGGGAACTGGTTAAAATGAGGTTGTTAATTCAGTTTAGGATTTCTTTAATAGAGGGGAACTTCCTAGAATTGCTTCATCCACCATCCTTGTTCTCATCCACAAAGTGAGTAATCCCAATGGTTTTATCAAAATGCGACCCCTAAGTCTCTGTAAACTTTCTTAAAAAGTTCTTTCCACCATCTATTGGGCTCAGGAAATGGTTTATGACCTCGATAAAAGGGTTATGGGTTCCAACATTATGGTTAAAATTATCGTTGAAAAGGAGTATGACAAGATTAAATGGAGCTTAATTATAAAGGTCTTGAGGAAATGTGGCTTTTATAAGTGGGACTGTGACCTTATATTTAATTTCTTTTCTTCTCTATGGTTCTCTCTATCTTATGGTCCTGTGACCATATATTTCATTATCCTTTCTTTTCTTCTCCACTCTCTCTGGGTCTATTTATCCTTTCTCAAGACGTGCTTGGTAAAAATATCAATCAAGGAATATCCCATGGTCTTATTCATCCCTTCATATGTTGATATGGTTTCAAGGGAACCTATCACTTATTCTTTGCCGATGATATACTATTTTTAATCAACAACAGAAGAAATTCCATAAATAATTTCATGCATGTCTTCAATGCCTACAGTATCAGAATTGGGAGACACATAAATACAAACAATGGAAGTGTTTATATTTCCAAATCCTACACTAGTAGGTGTGGTGGGAATATTAAGAAAAAACTTTTTATTACCATAGGGAAATTTTCTATAGAATATATCGGTTCCCCTTTATCTAATGGAAGAATATGATACATCACTTAAAAGAATTATAGGAAAAATTGTCAATTGGAAGAGCATATTTATCTCTTTTGGAAGACATATCACTTTGGTAAATAGTGTATTGAGCTCCATTCTCATGCATGTCTCATCAACATTCAGGGACCCTAAGACTACATATACATACACATGCACATACATACACATAGTCATAGACATACACATACAGATACATAAACACATACACATACATATGCATCTATACACTTACTACATAAACTTACACATGCCACATAAACATACACATACATATGCATATACACATGAAATATACATAAATACACATACATACACATACGCATATAGACATACACATACAGATACAGAAGCACATGCACATACACAGACATACACATGCACATACACATACAAATACACATACACCTACACATACACCTACAAATACACATACAACTACACCTACACCTAAAAACACATATGCCTATATGCATACATGTAAACATGCACATACACATATAGACATACGTGGGCATGGACGCGCATGTGCGCACACATACACATATATATACACATATATACTGTTATATACACATGCATGCACATACATACACTTAAATATGTATCCATACACATACTACATAAACCTACACATACAAATGAATATTAACATGCCATATACATAGAAACATGTACACACACATACGCATACATGCGAGGAACTCAATGCATTATCAACCTAATGCAACACAAATCAAGATAAGAAAATAATACGCAAGATCAAATTAGGGTGCCCATCTATCCAACAAGATGAAAATAGATGATTGAATGATTATTTTCATCACACACATACCTCTTTTGATGTCACCCATCTGATGGTATTTGTGAGAAGTAACACCACCATCTAAATGCAACGAGACATATTCCAGTGCTCACCAAGATATTTGAAACCCCAATAAAACCAATAATCCCACAAACCAAAGAAAACCCAACTCAACCAGATTGAGAAAACCAAAAAAAATGACAACCACTACAAATATATACACAAAACCATCAACACTCTATGCCCTTATTATTTCTGATATCGAAAGAAACTAACTTAGGACCCACTCTGTACCAAAACTCTTGCAAGATACCCCAAAATTAAATGAGAAGATCCCTCCACCCCCCTTGTTGATCCAGATCCAAACACATCCCAAATCCAACACATATTTGTGCTATCACCGGACACCCAATTCCCTTTTAACATCTTGAGTTTTTAAAAATAATTACTATATTTTATAGCGTACAAAATACGCCACATCGATCTTAAATTAATAGTGGAATCTTATTATATAAATGTGACTGTTATTATTTTGTCATTAAATTGGAAGGAATGAATAATATTAATAACATTATGAAATATATAATGGTCAAACTTATTAATAATGTATTAATTAGTCCTTTTTAAATAAGTACTAGATTTTTAGTAATGTCATTCTATTTGATGTTTAGTAAAACCATTTTATTCATCAAAAACATATTTTCATCAACACGTTATTATTATTGATTTTTTATATACAGATAATATAATTAATTTATGAAGATATTAGAAAATTCATTTGATAAAATTAACTAAATTTTTTAAATCATAATTTTAAAATTAGTCTATGGTGAAATTTTGGGAATTTTCTAAAAAAGTTAAATTTTTTGTGAATAATAAAAAAGATAGTTTTTTTAAAATATTGTATTTATGTGACATCGTCAAGACATAATTATGATGTAAAATTTATTAAACTTCTAGAATTAATAAATAATTAAATTATAATATAAATATTTTACAAGAAATAATTCCGAACATATAAATTAAAATTCATTTCATGATAAGTATAAAAATCATTGTTGGTGCCGATGTAGTGTCTGCGCAACGTTGATAAAGTTAAATTTGGTTTCTTATAGGTAATAATTGAGTGCTAAAAATTATTTTCATAAATTATTTATTAGTTATTATATATAATTGATATTTTTGGATAATAGTTTCTAATTTTAGTGTTATATAACATAAATCTTATCCAAATGCATGTCCAATGCTTGCACAAAGCAATAAAAGTAAAATTAAAAATTTAAAGAATTTATCTTGACATTAATATGATTAAATATACACAATAAACGAATATAAATGATTATATGTAACCTAATTAATTTATTTTTATGATAATAATTTATTTTTAATTTTTATATAGGAAATAATTAACTTTAATGCTTATTCAATGTTGATGCAATTCTTGTGCAAGTAGAATAAAAATCAATAAAATGATTTTAATTAAAATTATAAGAACTAATAAATGACCATAAAACTTGGATAAATATTATTAGTTGATCATATATCAACCATTGTTGTCCAAGATTTGAATTAATGTCCATTTAGATCCACTTTCATATGATTAAGACCTTTTATAATATTTTATTTACAAGAAAGTCAAGTTGTTCACAATATAGTTTATAATTAATATAATATTTTAATACATGGTTTTCCAAAAGAGATATTCAACAATAAATATTCATTTGAAACCTACTAAGTTTATCTTCATGAAATTTTATTTTTAATTTTTTGAGAATAAATAATTACCTTAATGGTTTTCACAATGATGATATAGTAATTATTTAATTAATGAACAAATCAATTAAATGATATTAAAAATAACAAAATAAATATAATTTGAGATTTTTAAGGTAATACATGAATTCTATAGATGAATATTATGTGTCTAGTATATAATAAAAATATGGGTTTCTAATTTGACAATTTTTTTATGTTTTTAAAGTCATAGTTATGAATAGTGTTAAATTTGAAAAAAAATTGTATTTCTTGAATAAAATATTTTATTAAATTATTTAAAATCACAAAAATCTTGAATAAGGCCAAATACAATAAGATTCTATCAGAAATATTATATTCTATAATATTTAGGCCTTTTGGAAGTATTTACCCCTATATTAGACTTATTATATTTTAATATTTTAAGTAATTTCTAAATTTTCCCCTCACCTCAATTATAAAGGTGGATCATTCCTTCACTTAATTTCATCACTTTAAGCCATTTTTCTTTACTATATTCTTCTAATTTACCTTATCCTTATCCCTTTTTACATTATAGTGTTTATTTCCTCACAAAAATACCAATTCCAAGATCCTAAGTAGGTTCTCAAGGAGAAATATTCAAGAGGTAAATTCTTCCTTCCACTCTTAATTTTTTCTCCCTTCTACCTTATCCTCACCCCCTATAAAAAGTTGCATGAAAATTATAATATCATATATATACTATATTTTTATTGTGTTAATGGTATTGTTTTAATGGTATATCCGTCATCAAATTTATTATTTTCTTCTTTTATTCACAAAAAAGAAATCATCATCCATGGTGTGTCAATTCATCGGCTTCGTGGATGATGCGTTTTCGTTTCTCATTAATGAATTCATGGAAAGTTTAAATTCAATTTTAATTGTTTAAAATGGCCTAAAAACACACACACACACAAACACACACACACAAACACACACATATATATATATTCTATCTTATAGAGTATTATTTTCATTTGACAAGAAAATCCGTAATGGACCGATCTTGAAATCATGAAACAAACGCACCTGAATCAATGGAAATAACAAAATATTATTAATAAATGGGTGGAAAAGTTTTATAAGAATATCATATAAGGTATTATAAATATAAATATAGTTATTTAATAAATTAATAAGACTATTTAAACCATTATACAAAAGGTTTTAACACATTTGAAGGAACTCAAACCTAAGGTAAGAGTCTCTTTAACTAAAACATTGTTTTAAATGTTTTAATGATTTATTCTTATAAATATTCCAATTTAATGTCTATGTTTTCAAAATGGTTTTTATAAATATATTTATATGTACATAAATGTTTTAAAATTTTTATTTTTTAATTTCTCTCAAATGTTTTAAAAAAGGGGATATTTTTCAAGTTTTATGTAAGAGACTTCATTTAAAAATCATCTTTTAATTTATATTTTTAAAAAATTATAAAGGAATGTTTTTTAAACATATAGGACATGAGAAAATTTCCCACTTTCATGGAGTATTAATGTTTTGGTGTTTTCTTGGAAATATTACATGGTTATTTTTAAAGAAAATGTTTTCCTTTGTTTGTGCACAATATTCCTTTAATAAGTGATTTTTCTCAAGGAATGGTTTTTCTGATGCATGTATTCTTGTTTAATAATTATGTTATGGTTCTTGGGAATCGTTATGATAATGGGTGGTTCTATTATAAACCAAATTTGGGTGGGTTCATGATATACCTCCAATGCATTAAGTATGTTTATGTTGGAAGTTGACCGTAATGGTTATTTTAAGTGTAATTGTGATGGTTACATCATAATGTAGCCATGACAGTTATACTGTAATATAGTCGTGAGGGTTAAAAATCATATGGCATCCATGAGAGTTACAATCATAAGTAATTATGGTAATAAAATTATTCCCCAATTTTCCTAAATGGTTTATTTATATTTTATATGTTTTATGGAAATCTCGTGTTTTCACAAAGTAAGTATATGATACTTTAAGGGTGAGAAGTATATCTTTGTTAAAATAATTTTATATGTCTGTAATTATTCATAGACTAATGGTTTCTTTCCTTATTTTTTATATCCCTTACTGATATTTTTGTACTCATCTAATGTTTTAAAATGTTTTTCAAAGGGTTTAAGATTAGGTAAGATAAAAGAATAATCCAAGTTGAATGTTGCAAAGATTTTTCATGAAAATAAATCATGTTTTGTTTTTAAATAATTTTATGAGAAAAAAATGGATACTATTTTAGTAGTATATACTTTATATTCTTGTGGTTTGTTATGTATGAATTATGTCATAATTATATAAAAATATAAACCCAAAATATCTTTGAGAATGTATGAAAGTAAATTATAGTTTAATTAACTAGATTATGAAATGTTTAAGGGTGGGTATTTATAGCTCTATATCCTAAAATCATGGAAATAACATCATGGAAAAGGTGCCTGGATTTGAATTAGGACCAGATTTTCCACACACACCATCATCATTGATCATCATCGTAGAAACAAGAACAAAGGGGTTGGGACAGAGCACACAAAAAAGGTGGAAGGATGATTTTGATGATAGTAATAGATCAAACATGAGGAAATGGTGGGAGTAGGAAGAGTCAAAACAGCCAGACCTGTAACACCAAAATAGATCTCAAACAGCCCCCCAACATCTGTCGTAAGACCAAATTAGTTCTTTCGGAAGAGTTCCAAACTAAGCAAATCATCAACCAAAGAAACAAAGGAGGGAAAGAACCTGAATGATGGAATCCAATGAATATGAGGATGCTAGTGAGAAAACCTTAGGTTGGAATGAGGTGTCGAAAAGAGGGTGAATGCACCACTGAAAGCAGCCAACCATAAGCCCGCAAAGCTCCTGAGGAGTGAGGTGACACTTTTATCATCCAAACATTCTAGTAAGTTAATATGTGATATTTTAACATATATATTTATATCAATATCTATGTGCATATATGTGAATACATTATGTTGTGTGTGTGTGTTTTGTAAATTCATATATACATATATATTGTATGTCTATAGATGTACGTATGTGTATGTATATAAATACACATGTATGTGGGATGCACGTATATATAACATGTGTACATGTGTATGTGTGGCATGTACTTAAATAGTTAATTATAAAATTATAAATATATATATATTGTTTTAAAAAAGTAGTTATAAATGGTTATGAGCTTTGGCTTCTGGCTAGTCATTTTTTCGTATATTTATAATTATATATACTTATATATTAATAAATATATAAATATAATTATATAATTATATACAAATATATATATAAATATATAATTATTTAATTATATATAATTTTATAAATAAATATATATATATATAAGGTGCTTGAGGGTACAATTACATTAAACACACACACACAACAAGCACTGGTCGGAAAGACAGGTCATAGCCCCCCGAGGGATAACCCACCAATCAAGCCTTATTTATTCAGTACATGACCTGAAGGCCCAGTGGACATGAAACCCATTACATGGCCCAAAGGCCCACAAACTGGCCTAAAGGCCTAGTGCAGCGTCATGCCTGCATCATGTCTATGTCACTATTTGCCTACGTCATGTCTACGTCACCGCCTGCTAACGAAAATTCGCCCCAACTCAGATTTGAACCCAGGTCTGATGTAGGATTATGAGGAGCCTTTACCACTTGGGTAATCCCCCCAACTACTTATATAAATATATATAAATATATAAATATATATAATTATATAAATATATATAATTATATACGAATATATATAATTAAATAAATATATTTATAATTATATAAAAATATTTATAAAAAAATTATTTATAATTAGAATTATAAATAAATTAATATATAATTAAATAATTATAAAATTATAGTACATATATTTAAATAAAAAAAGATCTTGATGGGTGGGTAATTCTAGAGAGGGGTTATGACCTACCTCTCTAGGCTCTGTGGGTGTGGGTGTGTACACATTTTGGTGTAATTGTACACCAGACTACCTAATATATAAAAATATTATTATATATTAATAAATAAATATATACATATAATTATATAAATATATATAATATATTATAGGTACTCAGTGGTACAATTACAGTGAAACATAGAAATGTAACACATACAACCCGAAAGGGTACATCATAGCCCCCCAAGGGATTACCCACCCATTTTTATAATTATATAAATATATTTATAATTATATACAAATATTTATAAATATATTTATTTATAATTATAAATAAAAATAAATAAATATATATTTAAATAATTATAAAATTATAAAAAATATATTTAAATAATAAATATATTTATTATATATATATTTATATATTATTATATTTATATATAATTATACATATATATTTAAATAAATTTATTTATAATTATATACAAATATTTTTAAATATATCTATTTGTAATTATAATTATAAATAAATATATATATATTTAAATAATTATAAAATTATAATAAATATATTTAAATAATAAAAAATGGGTCTTGTATATCTTTATCAACACTAGAATTTTAGCACTGATAAAGATACATTTTATTAGCCTTTAATATTTTATAACTGATAAAATCACTCTATTAGCGCTTTTTTGAAGGTGCTGATAAAAGTTATACCTGATATTTTAAATAAAACCCTAAAAATTTTCACCTAACTCGCGCCTTCAAGCTTTCTTGGAACCAAACCCTCACCGTCGCTATTTATCAAGCTTCTTGATGAATCAATCCTCTATATATTTAAGGTATGTGATTATTTCTTCTCCTCCTTAATTGTGATCTTCTTCCATCTAGGTCTTTACCCCCTCACTCCTCCACCTTGTTTTATATCTTTACCAGGAATGATGTGAACTGACCTTGTTTTAGATCTTTAGTTTCATGATGTTGGGGCTTCATTCATGGTTTTTTGTTCCCCTAACTATCTAACCCTCCATGTTTAACACATGTTTTGGAAATTCTTGACTAACTTCACTATATTATGAGGTATATTAGAGGTGGTGATTGATTCTCCTTGGGGTTTTTATATGGTTATGGCTCCCTGTTGAATCCATCATTCAATTCTATCATCCCACATTCTAGATCCCATCTTGGTCTAGTATATGGTTCACCAATGGTTGAGTTTCTCACAAAGCTATGGTTCGATCTCTTCTTTGTTCCTGTTTGATATATAACAATCTATATATATACTAAAATTGTCTTTCCTATGGTACATGTGTCACCACTAGCTTCTTCCACATCACTACACTCATTCCTCCCACAAAATTCCTTCCATTCGCAAACCCCATGATCCACAACTATCGATGCCTCCATCTAGGATTCCCACCACCACCTCAGCCCCCAATCCTCACCTCCAACTCCCTCCCTTCCTGACTCCCTCCCCGACTACCCTCTCCCACTACCCACCCTGACTCCCCTCTCCCTCTCCCCTCCATGATTCTACTCTCCACCAACACCTCCACCTACACTTCCACCCTTGCCCCTGCCTCCACCTCTACCTCCACCCCTACCCTTGCCCCCACCCCACCCCCACCTTCATCTATCCCCCACTACCTACACTCACTCCTCCATCATCTGAATACTACTCATTTGGCTACTCTACTTTCGGCTCCTCTCCGTCAGAATCCTCTGCGTCCGACTACTCCACCTCAGGAACCTCCACCCTCCACCTCATGCTACTCTTCCTCACACTCATCCACATTGGTCTGATCCGCCTTGTGCTACTCCACCTATGGGTACTCTGCATCATCCTCCTCTACATTCGGCTGCTCTTCCTTAGTCTCCTTTGCATCACCCTACTTCTCTTCTTCATTCTCCACCTCCAAAATAATCCGACATATGATAATTTTTCCTTCATGAATTCTATATACCATTTTTATCCTCTTTTAAGTTTTTAATTTCAGTCAATTCATAATGGGAAAATATTTTAACTGATTTGGTCTTAGTTCAGGTCTTAAATGATTGAAATTGAGCAGTTAAAGTGGTTTTAGGAAAGTCCTTCAAAATTGAGCCTTGGAAATTGGAAATAATCAGGTCTCAGTAATCTTCTTCTAATTTTTGACAATTTCCTGGGTATAGTGTGATAGATAGTCAGTTCACCATTAGATAATATTATGACTGTTTTGGTATTTTTTTAGGACTCAGATGTTTGAAATAGAGTTGCTGAAGTGTGGGATTCTACACATATTTGGAACATATTCAAGTTGTGGTTCTAATCCAACCAACAAAGCATAAATTATCATAGGTTTTCTTTCATCATTCCATTTGTTCAATTCATTTTGTCCTATTTTTTCAATTATGAAGGATTATGTGTTGACTGTCTATATAACATATTTTTTTATCTTTTTCAACTAAATTGTTAAGGAAACTACTAAGATATATTATTATTAATTTATTGGGTAAATTTAATTTTATAACTCTAATATGGTGTCGTTTTGTACATTCACATTTGTTTGGTGCATTTTTTCTTGCCCTGCATGTCTCTCAATGTCTGATATTTTTAACCATTTTAATATTTTAAGATCTACAAGCTATGAGGTTTGATCTCAAGAAGTGATTCTACTTTTATTTGGTTTCAAGTATGAAAAACCAACTTCCCTTTATAATTCTTTTTTCTAATTTTCAGTTCTTCTATTAGAAAGTTTAAATTCATTTCATTCCATTGATATTATCTTGAAATCATAGTGTATAGTAAATTTTTAGTGCAGTTTTTTTCTACTTTTATTTGTTCTTTTCATTTAATTAATTTATTTATTTCTTTAGAATACATGTTTCTCAATTCTATACATCTATACCATCATTTTATGATAAAAATGGAGGTAATCTGTCAGTTTAATTACAATTATTTTTAAAAATTAAGTTAATATTTTATTATGTGGTTTTCATTATTGATTCTAATTTTTTCTTATATTCTATATTATGATTTATTGTTTGTTTAAATTTTTTCACCTTTGAATAGTTTATTTCTTTTGTAATTTATTTACCCCACATGAACTGCTTCATTATGATATATATGTTTTTCATACACATGTAGATATATGTCCATAGAATATGAGGAAGGTGAACATGCAATCCCTTATCCAGTTGGTTGAGTCCAGTATCCAGGTTTCCATGGGATCAATCTCAGGAAGGACCACCTTTCCTCTTATTTCCCCTACTTCAGTTTCTCAGCCTATTCATTGGCATGTGCTTGGGATAGATTGACATTGGTCCCACTATGACTAGGAATCTTTCTCAATTTATGGAATTATTCCTAATTTTGCAATGGTTGTAATTTTTTTACATATTTCCTTGATTTACAAAAACCCTAATTATTTGTGTGGGAACTCTTAATTTTCTTGACTGATTCTATTTCTCCCCCTCTTCATGAATCCGTATGCATTTAGGTATAACCAATTGTTGTACTATTTTATTCCATAAAACATATTCTTACAGATTCCATAAAACATACTTGCTTATAAATTCCTTTTGCTTCTTGGATTAATGTATTATAGAATTTATTCCATTACTACTGAGGTTTCCTTCTCATATTTGTTTCAAATGATTTTATTGCAAATATATTCCAATATATTATTCTTTGATTTTATTAGAACATAAGATGGAAATTATGATGTTCTAATGCATATAAATGATATTCATCACTATTTATAGGAATCTGTTCCTTGAAACCTTATTGGGATATATAAGGATGCCAAATAGATTTTATACCAGTTAATTTCAAACCTAAAAACCCATCAATCCATGAATAGAGTAGATCTATTGAATTTAACAGGATGATTAGTTTCTTATTACTACTATTATGATAATTGATATAACTTTCCTTTTACTAGATACCTCAATCATATTATTCTATAACATAAAAATCATTTAGTAGTCCCCATTCATTAAAATATAACAAAGTGTGATAGGTAGATCACATTTTATTTATTCTTTCCATTTATTTTTTTATTAAATTTTTAGAATGAAAGTCTCCCAATTTCATAGTGTTATGCTATTTTTTTAAGAAAAAATCGGAGGTTATTAGTCAGTTTAATTACATATCTTTTTAAAAATTAAGTTAATATTTTATTATGTGGTTTTTATTGTTGATTATAATCTTTTCTTATATTTTATATTAGGATTTATTGCTTGTTTACATTTTTTCACTTTTTAATATTTTATTTCTTTTTTGATTTAGTGACCCAACATGAACTGATTCATTATGATATATATGTTTTGTACACACACGCATAGATATGTCCATAAAATATGAGGAAGGTGAATCATTAATCCCATATCTAGTTGGTTGAGGTTGGTATCTAGGTTGTCACGGGATCAATCTTAGGTAGGATCACCTTTCCTATTCTTTACCCTACTTCAGTTTCTCAGCCAGTTCGTTGGCGTATGCTTCGGCGGGCATGACATTGGGCCCACTATGACCAGCACTTTGTCTCACTTTGTGAAATTATTCATAACTATCAATGGTTAGAATTTTTTTATATATTTCCTTGATTTTCAAGAACCCAAATTACCTGTGTTGGAACACTTAATTTTCTTGAATGATCCTATCTCACCCTTATTCATGAATTTGTATGAATTCAAGTATAACCAATTATTTTACTATTTTATTCCATAAAACATATGATTACTGATTCCATAAAACATACATACTTACAGATTCCTTTTTCTTATTAGATTAATGTCTTATAGAATTTATTCCATTACTATTGAGGTAGACTTCTCATATCTGTTTCTAATGATTATACTGCTTACATATTCCGATATATTTGTCTTTGATTTTATTAGAACATAAGATGGAAATTCTGATGTTCTGATACATAAAAATTATATTCATCTATTTTTATAGAAATCTCTTCTTTGAAACCTTATTGGGCTATATAAAGACACAAAAAAGATTTTATAATATCTAATTTCAAACTTAAAAACCCATCAATCCATGACTAAAGAAAATATGTTGAATTTAACGGGATGATTAGTGTCTTCTGATTATTATTATGATAATTGATATAACTTTCCACTTACTAGATACCTCATCTATATTATTCTGCAAAATAAAAATCATTTAGTAGTCCTGATTCGTTTAAAATATAACACAATTTGATAGGTAGATCACCTTTTATTTTTTCTTGTCATTTAATTTAATTTTTTTCATTTCTTTAGAATGATGGTTTCTCAATTCCATACACTACTACTATCACAACCCATCCTAGAGGGGTCCATTCCATGACTACCCCAATCCCACCTCCAATAGGCCAGGGGATGAAAATTAGCACCAAATAGTAATATCCTACAAATGGGAGGCATTTTCCGAACTACTTGAACACACGCACACATCTCCATGCCCAAAATGCTAAAATGTAAAAACACCAAGTAAACCATGCATGCATACACTAAGAGTCCAACCACAGAGTATAAAAGTAGAAAACTGGAAAGTAAATAAGGCTATAATAAAAGATCACCAAAAGAAATAGTCTAAACATTGAATGCACAAGTTCCTAAAACTCATCATGAGAAAACCCTACAGGAAGGTTAAGTGTAGGACAGCCATCTGAAGCTGTAGGAGAACATCTCATCTATCTAATCTCTTTAAGAACCATATGGTCCTGGTTCACCTAAGACTCCATCAAATCACTGATCATATTCAAAATACATGACACATGTGGGTGAAGCCCATGCATGGGTGATTAAAACAATACTTAGTAAGACACCCCAAAACCACAAAGGAATGCCACTAAGAAATACATGAAGTATACCATCTGGGAAACTCACAAAGTACAATAATCTCACATAGGTATATGCCTATAACATACATTCTAAGAAAGGCCCAATATTCTCAATATAATTAGGAAAACTATCTTTATAAGACACACAGTCTTGGTGAGATGCGCAGTCTCGGTGAGATGTGCAGTCTCAGTGAGACGGGCAGTCTCGGTGAGACGCACAGTCTCTATGAGATGCACATTCTCGGTGAGACGCACATTCACAGTGAGACGCACATTCTTGGTGAGACGCACATTCTCAGTGAGATGCACAGTCTCAATGATACGCACAATATCTAAATAATACACACAACTATTATTTCATGTAGCTTCTAGGTTACACAACATCTAGGTCAAACAACTTCTAGGTCACACAATTTTTCAGTCACAGCCAGTCGCAGGATTCCAATTGTAGCATGCTTGTTCCAAGAGAACCTACTCCTTGAGCCATTAGGCCATATTAAAACATCCAAAAAAACCCACTTAGAGTATCTCAAAAGGAATGTCTCGTCTTAGGGGTCCCAACGCCGCAAACAACTCGTCAAACAGACACATGGTTTGGAAGTTGTGACTATTTTTAAAAAAAGGGTTTGACCCGAGTCTGATCCTATATGTAGGACCTGGCCCGACCTGACCTGGTCCAGTCTGGTATGGCTTGTACTCTAAGCTGGTTTGATGCACCGCATGTGGTCCACCCTGACCATGTGCCTCTCGTCTACCCCGCGGCTAAACCACCGTCGTAGGCTCCTCCAATGTGGCACTGATCCATGTTCTACCTAACTTCCATGTACACGGACTCCCCTAACCATGTCCCTCAGTAAACACCATGGACTTCTCCCCTTTCCATGTTCTACTTGTCATCGGTCGCTCCGCCGGTGGCCTCACCCTACTGTCTCATAATCTTCTTAGAGCGCCCCTTGGACCTGCACCACCTCGCCTTAACCGGATAGAGCTACTGCCTCTGGCCACCTTTATATGCCTCTATCCCAGCCAAATCACACTGCACCTAGCGTCTATCCTTCATTGTTCTTTCGTGGGTTTATATTCTCGATATTTGATTATTTCACCATGAATTAGGGGTGCAATGGTCGATCATTCTCATAGGTGTTTCAAAGGTAGGGAGAAGACGAAGAACAAATGAAGAACATTAGATATTTAGAGGAGAGAATAAATTAACATGAACATTTGAAGAATGGATCTTATACCTTGTTTGGGTTGTCCTCAATTCGTTCTTATTATAATAAAAAATGAAGAAGGATAGAAATTACACAGATCTATCTCCCATTTAAATCCATCTAAGCATAACACTCTTCCCGTAAGAAATTTAACTGTGTATAAACATTGTCATGGGTTATTCCATGTTCATCGTAAAATTTAATAATGGGGAATTAATCAAATAGAAAATACCCTCTACTTTGAGTTTGGATCGGTTGTTGATGAAGGGAAAAGCTGCATTGCCATCATTCATTGATTCGTCGTTCTTCGATCCAAGTCCAGATCATTGATCTTTCATCGCTACTGAGAGAACTTCCTTATCCATATCTCATGGGAATTCTGGGGTTATTGTGATAACCATGTATTCCTAAAAAACTTTAATATAAAGAAAAAGATTTTTTGCTTAGAAATAAAATATTTTTATTAAATATTTTATTACTGATACGTCCAAAATCTAACTTTCACAGCCTGCCCTCATTGGTCTATGTTAGGCCCCGCCTAAGGTAAATTCGTTGTTCTAAAGGAAACGGGGCCCTTATATTTCTAATCCGGACACTTTTTTAGAAGTTATTTCGGTTTAAAAAATCTTCCTGCACACTTTATAAAAAACTAAAAAAAATTCATTGATTTGTTCTGGGAACACCGGACCTTGGAATCACACTCCGTCTCAGTGCTTGGTCTCAGAATTTTCTAAAATTAATTTATAAAAATAAAATTAGAGAAAATCTGAGTCATTAAATTCTCCCCACCTTAGGATTTTACAACCCTTAAATCCAAAACAAGAGATACTCAAAAAAATAGGAGGGTACTAAGCATGAATCTGAGCTTCCTGCTCAATGTGCTCTCCTAGATATTCTCGTGTTGAAAATGAACACACACTAAAGGAATTGACCACCCACGAAGGGTCCTCTCATGTCGATCCTCAATCTCCACCGGGTACTCTGAAAAAGTCTCCCCATCTTCAAAGTTTATCTCACTCTAGTCGATGACATGCGATGGATCATGCACATAACTCCACAGCTATGAAGTTTTTAATACATCATGTACTTGATGCAAATATGGTGGTGGATCTCTGTGGTATGTCACCTCGCCAACTCTACATAGAATCTAAAAAGGGCCAATGAATCTTAGAGATATATTTTTGCCCTGGCCAAATCTATGTATCCCACATCGAGGTGAGACCCAAACGAACAAATGGTTTCCCTCCTCAAACTCTAAAGGAATCCTTCACTGGTCAACATAATACTTCTAGTGGTTCTGGGCAGTCTTCATGCGCTCTTGGATGATTTGCACCTTCTCTATAGTCGCCTGTACCAACTCCAGGCATATGAGTTCTGGCTCTCCTAGGTTCGTCCATCAAAGTGGTGACCTACATGGTCACCCATACAAGGACTCAAAAGGTTCCATACCAATAGTGGAGTAATAGTTTTTTTTTATATTTTAACTCCACCAAAGGTAGGTGATCCTCCCAAATAAGACCAAAATCTAGGATGCAAGCATGAAGTATGTCCTCCAAAATCTGAATGGTCCACTCAATTTGGCCATCCATTTGGGGGTGAAAAGTCATGATCAAGTCCAGATGATTCTTAAATGACTCCTACAATTCATTAAAAAAACAGGATGTGAAATGAGTATCACAATCTGAAATGATCATTGATGGTACTCTATAGAGTCGAACTATCTCCCGCACGTATAAGTGTCCCAATCTCTCTAATGAACCCTTCTCCTAGATAGGTAGGAAGTGGGCTGGTTTGGTGAGTCATTCAATTATCACCCAAATGAAATTGTGTCCCCTAGATGTGTGTGGTAAAACCATCATTAAATACATTGATATCCCATCCCACTTCCACTTTGGAACCTCTAGGGGTTGGATCAATCGCGCGGGAACCTGGTGTTTATCCTTCACTTGCTAACAAGTGAGGCGTCTAGAAACGAACTCTTCCACTTCCTTTTTCATCCCCATCCACTAGAACTGACGTGGGAGGTTATGGTACATCTTTTCCACACCCTAATGTACCGTCAAAGGGGATGTATGAAACTCCCTCAAGACCTCATCCTATAACACCACCAGTACTACTATTCATCCTCTGAAAAGAACGATGTGCTCCCCACATTTCGAATATCCATCAGGGGCCTGCCCTATGGATATCTAAGTAAATAAGGTCTCACAGTCGATATTCTCAAGTTTTTCCTCCCTAAATCACTATAAGTGCAGAGGGGTGACAACCATCGACTTGAGGTAAGCTGCTCCATATCCATCCACAAAGGATATCTGCAATGCGACCAACTACTATGATGCCACACTCAATAACTACAAGTTGGATCTCTTACTGAGAGCGTCTGCCACCACATTCCCATTCCCATGAGTATATACAGTCTCAAATTCATAGTCCTGGGGGAACTCTAGGAATCGCCTCTATCAAAAGTTTAGATCCTTTTGAAAGAATATATATTTGAGACTCTTGTGATCAGAGTAGATGATAAATGCTCACCCATTAGGTAGTGTCTCAACATCTTCAATGTGAATACCACTTCCTCTAGCTTAAGATCATGGGTCATGTAGTTCTTCTCATGTTCTATCAACTAGAATGAACCATAGGCAATCACGGATTTCCCCTACATCAGGTCACAACCAAACTCAGTCCTTGATGCATCACAGAATACTACGTACTCGGCACCCTCATCTGGAAATCTCAATATGGGAGCGCTCATCAATCTCTGCCTTAACTGCTAAAAACTATCCTGGAACTTCTCCATATGCACAAAAGTCTGAACATTCCATGTCAAAGTCTTCAAGGGTGCTTCTACTCTATAAAAGTTGGGTACAAACCTCTAGTAGTATCCATCCAGACAAAGTAAAATCTTCACCTCGGTAACACTCTTGGGTGGTTCAAAAGAAAGTAATGCCTCAATATTCACTAGATCCATTGCAACTCCAGCCTCCTAAATGATGTTTCCCAGGAAATGGACATTTTGAATTTAGAACTAACACTTCAAGATATTCCCATATTTATGGTGCACTCGGAGTGTGTCCATGACCATCCTCATGTGTATCGCGTGCTCCTCCTCAGACGCCTAGTACACTAGGATGTCATCAATGAAGACTAACATGAACTAGTATAATTAAGGCTAGAAGATCTTTTTCATGAGTCCCATAAACACTGATGGGGTGTTTTTCAAACCAAATAGAATCCCCAAGTACTCGTAGTGGTTGTACCGACACATGAAAGTCATATTCAGTATATCCTCACCCCTTTCCTGTAACTAGTGATAGCATTATATGAGTTCGATCTTTGAGAACCACTTTTCTCCTTTTAGTTGATCTAAGAGGCCATCAATACTCTATAATGGATACTTGTTCTTTATAGTCACCAAGTTCAGGTGCCGGAATTCCACACAAAACCTCAATCTCTTGTCTGACTTCTTAGAAAACAAAACTAGGGCTGCCCAGGGTGAAACATTGGGTCTCACAAATTCCTTCATTTGTAAGTCCTCTAACTACACCCTCATCTCACGAAGCTCTATTGGAGAAATCCAATATGCAGGTGTAGATATCAGGGTCATCATTTGGTATAGATCAATTCAAAAGTATATCTCTCTGCAGGGAGGTAATTTAGCAACATCATCAGGAAAGACATCCTAATACTCTACCACCACTGTAAGAAACTGAGGACTCCTATCATCGACTGCATCGAGCATGAGGCTAGGCAACTTGTGAGTAATTGACTAAAACCTACTATGAGTAAGTCCCTCCTATTTTTCATGCATTTTCTTTTCAAAAACATAGGAAAACCTGGTCCCATCAACGCAAACACACTACACTTTGTGCCTAAAACAGTTAATCTGAGAATGGACTGTGGATAACCAGTCCATACCGAGAATGAAGTCGTAATGTCTCAATGCCTCAACCAAGAGATCTCAACCAAAACTCTCACCTCAAAGAGTAAGATCTCACTATTGGAAACAGTGTGTGATCATCAAATCCTCTCCCATATAAGTCTCTAAGCATAAGGTTCAAGTTGATGGTTCCAACGAAATATCTGAGCCCCGAATAAGTTCCATGGAAAAAAAGGAATGACTGACACATGTGTCTATAAAAACTGAATATGCGGCGTAAAAGACACAAATAATACCTCTAATCATCCCTAGATCACTAGGGTCATAATCCTCCTTCTCCTAAAGCTAGCCTCATCCTTATCCACCATCTCATTGAGCCTTCCATGGACTACCTAGGGGTGTTGGTGGTAATATGCCGAACCTCAATCTACCTCCCATTACCCTTCCTGCTCCTTTTTTATGTCTACCGCCCAGCGGACCACCCTACTCATGCCTCCTCCTCTATCTCGGTGATTCCTCATCCATCTTCTGATCATCTGTATGTCAAGTCAGGAAATCTCGAGCCATATATCCCCAACCACCGCACAAGTAACATAGCTTGTCCTTCAGCTGGCTCACTCTAACCTGGGAGCCCCACACCCCTGATCACGTGTCTTGGGATCGTCCCCTAGAGTGTTTGACCTTCTTGGGTCCCTGCGTTTGCTTTCAGCTACCCACTACCGAAGACTCATCTACTTGGTACCTACTGGTAGCTCCCATGGATGCCATCTGATCTGCCAGAAAGCTACCCACTAGCATAGCTTTCTCGAGTACCCCAGAATATGTAGGAATTCTAAGGGATATCATGGATGCCCTGATCTCTCATCGTAGCCCATACTCAAAGGTCCGAGACCTAAAGAATGGGTCTCGCACCATATCTGTGGAGTAGTGAGAAAGATCAGTAAACCTCGCTGAGTGCTCCGCCATAGTCTAACTACCCTATTGTAGATGTAGGAGCTCCTGGATGAACACTGATCTCAATGTATAAATAAAGAACTTCTCCCTGAAGAGATTCTTGAAGTCTTCCCAAGATAGAGTTTCCTTATCACGTGTTAGGGTCACTAAGCTCCACCATCGCTCCACTGAGCCCTGAAGAAGACTCGCAGCTAGAACTTTCATCTGGTAAGAATACATACTCACAAGGAAGAAGACACGTATGACTGCATCCATCCAATCCTTAGCTACCTGGGGGTCTGTCTCACACCAAAACCCAGGAGGTCGCTACCTCTGGAACTCATGAAATGCACTCAGCCTACATACATCCTAAATCGGTAGCACTGGTAGTAACTGTTTCTCAATGGGTGATGGTATAATTGGTACACCACCTTGAGTTGATAACTTCGGCATAAGGAGTATCTCTAGAACAAGCCCATGTATCAACACCTTGTTGCTAGGTAGGTCATCCTCGTGATCATGCAATGGAATCCTAGCTGGTTGCCTGTGTGGAGTCATCCTGAAATGAAAGAAGATGTTCCATGTTCAATAGAGTATACCTGGTGAGCTGACTCAAGAAGGACATGAGAACACACTCAAATCCTATATGATGTATGTACCATTTTTTCCTTGCAACCAGTGTTTTCATGTACTGAGTTAAAAGGAAGAATTCAAAGTCCTAGTGTATGGAAATATTGACCACCGCACCAACACTAGATTCCCTAGCCTGAAATATGAACTCAAAACACTTAACATTGTTTCCCCAAACTAATCTCATAGACTCTTGGTCCTTAATTAGAACTAACCTTATCTAATACCACTTTTTCACAACCAGTACTATAGGGGCTTATGTCATTACTACCCCAATCTCACCTCTAATAGGCCAGGGGCTAGTGACTAGAACCGAATAGGCATATCCTGAAAATGGAAGGCATTTGCCTAAGTACTTGTACACACACACACACATCTCCAAGCCCAAAATGGTGAAATGTAGTAACACCAAGTAAATCATGCATAAATAAACTAATATCCCAACCATAGAGTACAACAGTAAAAAACTAAAAAGTAAATAGGGCCAGAATACCATCCCACTAAAAGAAAGAGTCTGAAAAGTGAATGCACAAGTTTTTGAAACTCATCTGTAGAAAGCTCTACTTAAAGGGTAGGTTTAGGACATATTTTTGAAGTAGTAGGATTGAACCTTGATTTTCTAATCTATCTAAATACCACATGGTCCTGGTCCACCTAAGACTCCGCCAAAGCATCAATCATCTTCACAAGACACGACAAGTATGGGTGAAGCCTGTGTAGGGGTGAGTAAAAAATACTCAGTAGAAACCCCAAAACCACAAAGGAATACTATTAAGAAATACATGAAGTATACCACCCAAGAAATACCCGAAGTACAGTCATCTCACATAGAAAAAAAACCTGCGTGCTTTATTAAAAACTAAATATTTTTCATCGATTTGTTCCGGGCACACTAGGCCTCGGAATCACATGTCGTCTTAGTGTCTAGTCTCGAAATTTTCTCAATTAATTTATAAAAATAAAACCAAAGAAAATCTGAGTCATGACAACTACAAAATAAGCCTTTAATAGTGCTAAAATTTATCAGCACTAGAAAAATGTGCTGAGAAAGTCCATCTTTATCAGTGCTAAAATAAGTATAGATTAAGTGGGACCTTTATCAATGCTAAATAAAAGTGTTGATAAAGGGAACCCTTTATCAGTGCTTTTTATTTAGCACTGATAAAATTCACCTTTATCAGTGCTTTATTTTCATCACTGATAAAAATTACCCTCTACGAGCACCAAAATTAAAGCGCTGATAAATTTTATTCTTTATCAGCACTATGATAATGGTCCATAATAAAATGAAATAATTAAACAAATAAATATTTTTTAACAATTCATATATATAAATTTTAAAAATTAATAAATAGTATATGTTAAATATATAGATATGTAACATGAATAAAATGAAATAATTAAACAAATAAAAATTTAAAATGAGTAAATTAAGAGAAATATTAAACATTTTTTTAATTAAATAATTATTAATAAAAATGAATAAATTTAATATACATATATATAGATTATAAATATTTATAAATATTATATATTAAATGTATATATATAAATTAATATATAACTAAAAAATTAAAAATAAATAAAGTAAAAAATCATTTAATATTTGTAATGAAACAATTATTAATAAAAATTGAATAAGTATAATATATATATATATTATAAATAGTAATAAATAATATATTATATATATATATATAATGAATAAAATGTTAATTAAAAAAATATTAATTTCTTATTCATTTTTAATGTTGTTTGATTTTTTAATATAACACATATCAAATGTCATGTGTTATATTGATTTCATGTACATATATGTGTGTGTGTGTGTGTTTAATTAATGCAATTTCATATACAAGTTCACACACAAATTTGTTTACATAATATATAGAAAAACATACACCTAATATTTATGTAATTTATTCAAAGTTTAGTATATTTTATAATTTCATTTTAACATCATACATTTAATATATTATGTTTTTAATCGGTGATTTTTATTTATTTATTTTTAATACTATTACAGTCAGGGCATTCATTTTTAATATTTTTTCATTTTATATTTTATTTTTGAATTTGATCATTTTCTATTGTTTATTTATATATATTTATTTACTATGTTTTAGTATTTTCAATATGTATTCATCTAACTTTAATATAGATATATCCATATTTTTTTAATAATTTATATTTAATTCATAAAACTTATCCATTTTTTCAATATTTTTAATGTGTTCTCATTTTTAATTATTCAATTTCACTCATTTTTAAAATTCATGTATTTAAGATTATATATTTATTAATAATGTTAAAAATATATTTTGTAAATAAATATATTTACAAATGTATATTTATTATATTTATAAATTTATATATTTATAATTATTATAAATAAATAAATATTTTTTATTAAATATTTTTTATATAATTATAAACAAATAATTATATATATTTAATAATTGTAAAATTATAATAAATTTATTTAAATAAATAATTTATCAATTCTAAAAATGAACTGTTAAAAAGAATCTTTATCAAGGATTTTGTAGCACTAATAAATATCCCTTTTATCAGTGCTTATCAATTTAACACTGATAAAAGGTATATTTATCAGTTTTTTTTGAAAGTGCTATTAAAAGTGTTCTTGACCTATTTTAAATAACCCTAATCGATACTCAGTCAGTTGTGATTCTCAATCTCTCATGGAACTCCTCTGATACCTGTGTGACTCCTCTATGTTCCCTCAAATGAATCAAGGATATAATCCAATGTATGTTATTTACTCCTTTCCTCTATCATTGTTTTATCTTTTGGGTTCCTTTTTTGTGTTTTGCGCTGTTCTTAACCAGCACGAACCCAACATCTCATCTCCTCACCACTACCGGTGAAACTCCTCTACGTTCCCTCTGACGAATCAAGGCTATAATCCAATGTATGTTATTATCTATGTTTCCTCTATCATCGTTTTATCTGTTGGGTTTTAAATTTTTTATTTTGTGTTTTACACTGTTCTTAACCATGATGAACCCTACATCTCATATCCTCACCACTATCGGTGTGACTCTTAAAGGTTCATGTAAGGATCATAAAGATGTACTAGGATATTAGTCACTGGTTTTTATGTCCTGTAATGATGAAATGAATCATAGTATTCCTCAATAAATTGTTTACCTATAATCTGATGAAGGAAAAATACAAAAAACCAATAAGTACTCTTTCAATACATTCTTTTTCTATTAGGAAATGGGATGAAATCATGACGGATTTTTTACTAGTTTTTCAAGATCAACTAAATAGAAAGATGAAGCGTGGGTTATAGTGGATCACATAACTAAGATAAAAAACTTATTACATATTGAATAGGCTTCCTCAGTTGATGAACTCAATAAATTGTATGTTAAAGAGATAATAATGCTTCTAGGTGTCCCATCTAGTGACGTATCTGATAGGGATATAATTTTTTTATCTTGGTTATAGTAAGGACATTAATTTTTAATGAGGTTATGGGTAAAAAAATTACTTTCATTATTCCATAGAATAATGGTCATTCTAATAAGACTATCTTGATATTGGAGGATATTCTTTGAGCCCTAAATCTTGACTTTAGTGTCTCTTGGAAGGATTAACTTTCCTTTGTGGAATTATCTTATAAAAATAGTTATCAATCACTTATCCAGATGGACCCATATGAATAATTTATATTAAATAAATTTTAACTCACGTTTATGTTGGATAAAGATAAAATAACCTCTTGTGAATAGCCCTAGTCTTGTACAAGGAATAATAGACCGTGTGATTTTAATTCAAAAACATTTTGAAACTACCCAAAGTCAACCAATGTCCTATAAAAACCATTATATTTGAACCTTGTAATTTAATGTTAATGATAACATGTTTATTTATGTTTCCTTGAGATTGGTTCACTAATGGATTAGAAATAAGCAGAAATTAACCTCGGAATACATCAAACCTTTTAAAATTCTTGAAAAAGGCAAGTGAATTTTTTAATATCTATCCATACACATATGAAACCCCAATGGTTGAATCTATTCCCTCAAGAATCTTATTAAATATTATTGAGTATGAAATGCTTGAGGTTGTGGAGGTTTTAAATGCTCCATTTGTTCTAACCATGTAATCCCCTTTAATTTTAGTATCTTAGTCTAATTTTGGGTTTATTTTGGGTTGAAGGGGAGTTAAAAGAGGGGTTAGAGTATTTTATAGGAGAGAGTGGTGAAGAGATAGAGGTAACCTTGTGTGGTACACACTGAGTACCTGATAAAATGGAACCAGGTACTAGTATAAGTAGGGACACTATTAACACAACCAAGAACCCAGTGGCCAAGTATTATGTATATGGTGGTACTTTTGATATTTGATTTGTGTCAGGGGCTGTTAATAATTTTAATCATAGTAAAATTGTATACTAAGTAAATTATGGCCCACTACCATGTCGTCGGGTTAAGCATGACAACTAGTTACTCATTCCGGTGGTTTAGCATAAATTATGTATTGTTTTGGTATCATTTTTTGTGATTAACATTTTAAAATGAAAATTATTTTTAAAATTAAAATGATTTCTTTCAAATGGTATTAGATTGGAAAAAAATGTGTTTTAACAGAAAATGTTTTGGATTGAAAATTTGGAAAATTATTGGGTTTGGTGATAAAGTGGTAATTATAACCCTCAGTATTCCATATGATTGTTTTCATATGTATGGGTATGTGAGGAATTAATTATGAACCTAATTTTATGATTTTTGTGTTATTTAGAATATACCTCCTAGAAAGGTCCCTGCAGTTTCTAGTGGGTATCTCTCTATTTCTAGTTCTCATAATTTGTTCCCCATATTCTATGGAAATCGGGGTTCATTAAGGCAGTGAAGTGGATTGATGAAGTTGATCATGTCTTCAAAGTGTTGGGAACTCCCAAAGATATTAGAGTTCATGTTGTTCTGGATCTTCTTGGGGGTCCAGCTTTGGAAGAATGAGAGTTGTTTTCCCCACCAATGATACAAAATGGGAAGATGTGGGACGTTTTTAATTTCATCTTTGTCTGATGGTTTATACCTAAGGAGGTGAAGACAAAGAAAAGGGAAGAACTTATGAGTGTACAGAAAGGTCAGAAAATGGTGAAGGCTTATGTTGAACACTTCAAAGATCTGGTTTCCTTTTCTCTGGAGTTGTTGTCGTAAGATCTGTTGAAAGATTCTATTTTCATTGTGAGTCTTCATCCAGGGATCAAGGAGCGTGTCTTGTTCTCCAAGGATCTCCATTTTTAGAATTTTTTGGATGAAGCATTTTTTTTACAAAGTTTTTGTGAAAGAATCATACAACACATTAGCTCAGTTGTTATCTCCCATGTTGGTGTGAAGACATTCAGAGTTTCCTTGTTTTTGTTTTGTGGCTGTTTTAAGTTTATATTTTATTATAAAAGTCTGATAAAATCATCCTTTCATAGTTCAAATGATTTTTTTTATAAATTTGAACATTTAAATGGTTATCCTTTCTTGAATTAGTTCCCCTCTTTCTGTCATGCTTGTTTGGAGATGTCTATTTTTGTTGAAATCACTCTTTATACCTTATTTGCGGGTTCTAGTTCAGTTTGAGATCTTTTTTTTATTAAAAAAATTATAGGGTTTTATATGATTGTATAAAGAGGTTTATGGAGGTGTGTACTTTGTTCAAACTTATGGAAATGATCCACAAATCATTTTATATGTGTAGAAATTATTCGCCCCTCAATTTGATGCATGGTGTTGTCGCTATGACTCAATGTATCATGCCTTTTCAAGAATCAGTCTCACCTCAAAACCAAAAAAACACATTCATATTGTTTTGATACTTTGGTTCAAAAAATTTCACTCACTGAAAATCGATCAAACGTGCTCGTATTCACTTGATAATTTAGAACAACGATTCATAAGTCATTTGTGATTTGTAGGAATCCATTTTACATAAAACTGATACACGATGTGATCATAATAATTCAAAAGTTTGTGTCTTGAGTTTAAAATGAAATTTTAGTAAAAAAGACAATTTACATACTCAAAACCAAAAAAAACATTCATATGGTTTTGATACTTTAGGACAAAAATCCACAAGTCATTTGATATGTGTTGGAATCATCCTCACCTCAATCTGATGTATGGTGTGACTGGTATAACTCCAAGTGAGTCTTTTTATTTAAAATTGATATCAATTTTAAAAAAATTAACACATTCGATTAATTTATTACTATATATTATTACTAATATAAAAAAAAAATTCTTATACAGGTGCGTTCTTTTTCTCGAGTAGGGGTGGTTTTTTCGGTAATACCATGAGTCAGTTCAAGATTAAAAGATAAAGGAACTTGATGTTTTTTAATGTATGTAATAATTTGTATTTATGTAATTGTATAAACTAATGATTGAAATGTTTATAACAGTAATTTTTTCTTATTTTTCATTATAAATTTAATTTTATTTAAATCATGTAGTGGGACTTGTTTTTGTTGATATCTGATGTGTTTTTTGTGCTGTGGTGTGCTGTTACAGCACACTATAGAATGACCCTTTATCTGTGCTTTTAAAAGTGCTAATAAAAAACCACATTTATCAGCAGTGATAAAGTATACTTTATCAGTTCTTTTATAATAATTTATAAATGTTTTCTTTAGCAGTGCTCAATTAAAGTGCGGATAAAGGTCCCAATTATCAGCACCGATAAAGGGAACCTTTATCATCATTTTTTCAATGCTGATAAAATTCCAGGGCTTTTAACCTCACGCATGTAGTTGGCGCTTTTCTAGCACTAATAAAATCCATTTCTAGCACTGTTAAAATCCTATTATTTAGTAGTGATAGTTTTATTCCAGTGTTTTTTGAAAATAATTGAGGTCGATAGTCAGTTGAATTACAATTATTTTTAAAAATTACGTTAATATTTTATTACATGGATTTCACTGTTGATTATAATATTTTCATATATTATATATTGTGATTTATTATTATTTTTACATTTTTCACTTTTTAATAGTTTATTCCTTTTTTAATTTATTTACCCAACATTAAGTGCTTCATTATGATATATATGTTTTGCACACACATGCATAGATATATCAATAGAATATAAGGAAGGTGAACCGGTAAGCCCCTATCCAGTTGGTTGAGGCCGATATTCAGGTTGTCGCGGGATCAATCTTAGGTAGGATCTCATTTCCTCTTCTTTCCCTCGCTTCAGTTTCTCAGCCAGTTCATTGGAATATGCTTGGGCAAGCATGACATTGGGACCACTATGACTAGGAATTTGTCTCCCTTTATAGAATTGTTTTTAACTGTCAAAGGTTGGAATTTTTTTACATGTTTCCTTGATTTTCAAAAACCCTAATCACTCGTCTTGAAACTCTTAATTTTCTTAATTAATTCTATTTCCCCCATCTTCATGAATTTGTGTGCATTTAGGTATAAGCAATTTTTTACTATTTTATTCCATAAAACATATGCTTACTGATTCCATAAAACATACATGTTTAGAGATTCCTTTTTCATCTTAGATTAATGTCTTATAGAATTTTTTCCATTACTGCTGAGGTAGACTTCTCATATTTGTTTCCAATTATTTTACTAATTACATATTACAATATATTTTTCTTTGATTTTATTAGAACATAAGATGGAAATTTTGATGTCTCGATACATAAAAAGGATATTCATCACTATTTATAGTAATACCTTCTTTGAAACCTTATTGATCTATTTAAATATTCCAAAGAGATTTTATACTATCTAATTTGAAACCTAAAAATCCATCAATCCTTGACTAAAGAAGATATCTTGAATTTAATAGGATGATTAGTGCCTTATGATTATTTTCATTATAATTGATATAACTTTCCTCGTACTAGATACCTCATCCATATTATTCTACAACATAAAAATAATTTAGAAGTCCCGATTAATTAAAAAGATAACACAAAATCATAGGTAGATCACCTTTAATGTAGAAACATGACATCTAACCAATGGGAATAACTACTTTTACAAAATATTAATTAAGTTTATATATATAATAAGTATAAAAAAATCTATTTGAATTTAATTTGTCTAGTTCAATGGTTATATCTCTTGTGATTTTTTTAATTCACATCACATATCATTTTTGTAAAAATAATGGGAGAGATGCTTTCCTTGGAATTAAACTAGTGCCTTTGTTAGTAATTTCATAGAAGCATTAGAATATAATGATTTTTTTCTATATTGTAAATATTTAATCATATCTAATGAACATTATTCATTATTTGTAGTGTTGGTTTGGGCTTTGAGCATAGCTCTAATTATGAGGAGTACATGCTAGATTATTACATTGATGTTTTTTAGACTCAAATATCTCAATTATATTAGATTTATACATTCATAAAACATCAATCTTGGTCTGAATTACACCGTTTTTTTTCATATATCCTTGGACCCTTAAGCTTTGTAATTCATCCCAATATTGATGAATATTTTATTGTCTAACTCCAAGATTGATTAATACATAAACATAAAGAATAATTAATTTAACATGATGTTTATAGATTATGTATACTATAATATTTTTCATCAATATCAGGTTGAACACTTAATGAAAATAGTAACCAAAAAAAATAGATGATTAATACCTATTATATAATGTAATATTTGGCATCAATCTGAGGATTTACAGTATTTATCACACAAAATTTAAAATATTCATCCCTAAGAACATTTTTTATAGTATCACCTATTTTATTATTGAATGGTATTATTTAAATTTGATGAGACCTTAGTAGTAATGTGAATATATTCCTAGAATTATAGTTACTTTTAATGCAATTTAAACATTTATTTGGATACCAAAGACTATAAGGAAACTTTACTTAGAAATACTTTCCATGTGATCATTTTATAATACTATAAGGAAACTTTAATTGTAATGTTCCCAATAATTCTTAAACATTTTATAGGTTAAGAGAATTTGAGTAGTCGTAAAAGGGTAAAAATTTGTTGATATCATTTGAGATTTCAATCGATTGTTAGGAAATATATTTTTAATGTGGTTTCTGTTAGTTGGGTGGGTTTCTTAATTTTCAAGTAGTTTTATATTAAAGTGAATATATTCCTAACATTATAGTTACTTTCAATGCAATTTAAACATTTCTTTTCAAACCAAACACTGTATGGATACTTTACTTACAATCATTTTCCTTGTGAACATTTTATAATACTATAATCACTTTACATGAAACATGCCCAAAAACTTTTAAATTTTTTGTAGGTTAAGAGAATTTGAGTAGCAGTAAAAGGGTAAAAAAATTTAATATCATTTGAGCTTTCAACCGATTGTTAGGACTTATATTTTTAATGTGGTTTGTGTTAGTTGGGTGGGTGTCTTCATTTTCAAGAATTTTTATTACTTAGTTTCTCCACACTTCAATAGTTTTATGCACTATTATGTTCATTTTATTTTCTCATTGATAATTTGACAAGAAATTATGTTTTAAAGTGTGACCTATACAATTATTTCTTTCATCATTAAGATTTTCATGTGAGGTTGTGTTTTTTAAATGTTCTCTACTCATTTATGTGACTTGAATGTTATTTTTGTTTAATGTTTTTAATTTTAATGACTACTATGTTTTGAAAATATTTTTCCAAACCTCGAAAAGGTTGTATTTTTAGATGATTATGTTGTTATTTAGTGGGATTTGTATTCCTTATGGAATATCATTCTCATGGGAAATTTCAATTGAACTATAGAAACATGCAAAGGTAAAGATCATTGGGTGATGTCTAAGAGATTCCGAACATAATTAAATTTTTATCATCCTTGCATAGTGAAGAAGTTAAATACTAATGAATGTGAATGGGCTTATGGAATGAATGTCTTCTATTTACATGCATAGAGGAGGAAAAACATAAGAGACACATATTATTTATGGCTTAAGGAGTTTTGATCCTTTTTTTTGCCAACTAATTATTCATATATATTTGACTTATGGTTAAGGATTCAGAAATTTTATATTGTTTAAAACTCAAGGGGTTAATGATAAAATGATAATCATGTGATACTTGAGTTTGACTTGATAGTACTTGAATTTTACTTCAATGGGAAGGTATGATTTGTTTTGGTTGTTTTTTTCTTGCATAAATGTTCAATTTCTAATGTTTTTTTCAAAGAGAAATGTTTCATTTTGTATTTTACAAATTTAATGCTCGCATTTCCTTAGGTTCTTTTTATTTTATGTGGGATTAAATTGAACTTGCTTAACATTTTGGGTATACCCATATTTTCAATTTTTTAAGAATTTTAATTAAATCTCATTTCCTTGTAAATTATTAACTATCAATTTTATTTTCTTTAATCATTTTTGATATTTTAAAAGTGGTCATTAATTATTGTTGTATGTTTTCCCATATTTTTGAAATTTCATTAGACCATCATCCTGTTTGGTTGATCCTACTATTTTTACCAACTAATTCTTCATCTGTATTTGATTTATTGTTAATGAATCAGTAATTTTATATTTTTTTCAACTCAAGGGGTTAATGATACATCGATAATCATGTGCTTCTTGATATTGACTTAACAATACTTGAATTTGACTTCAATGGGTAAGTATGAGTTTTTTTGGTTGCTTTTTCCTATACATAAATGTTAAATTTCAAATGTATTTTTTCAGCATTCAAGGTCTCCTTTTTCAGTTTCAAAATTTAATTCCCACATTTCCTTAGGTTTTTTGTTATTTTATGTAGGCTTAAATTAAACTTTATAAACATGTTTGGTAAACCTAATTTTTCTATTTTTTAATCATTTTAATGAAATTGAAAATATATATAAATTTATAACCATTCTAGTTATTTTATTTAATGATTTTTGAGATTTTAAAGGTGGTAATTCATTATTGTTTTCTATTTTACCCCATTTTTGAAATGCCATTAGACCAAGGTCCTATTTGGTTGATCCTGGTGTTTCTTTACCCACTAATTCTTTATCCCGATTTGATTTATGTTTAATGACTCAACAATTTTATATTGTTTAGAAATCAAGGGATTAATGATGCACTGATAATCTTATGCTTCTTGAGTTTGACTTGACAGTACTTAAAATTGACTTAAATGGGTAGTTATGACAGGTTTTGATTGTTTTTTCCTGTGCATAAATGTTCAATTTCTAATGTGTTTTTAAGCTTTCAAGGTTGAATTTGTCATTTTAAAAATTTATTTCTTGCATTTACTTAGGTTTGTTATTATTTTATGCTATCTTAAATTGAACTTTCTGAACATGTTTGGTCAACCCAATTTTTCCGGTTTTAATAATTTTAATGAAATTACAGATCTTTGTAAATTTCTAACTATCACGCTTTTTCTCTTTAATCATTTTTTAGATTTTAAAGGTGTTCATTCAATATTGTTTTTTGTTTTCCCCCATTTTTGAAATTTCATTGGACAAAGGTCTTGTTTGGTTGGGTAGAAGTTGATTGTAGGAAATTATAGGAAACAAGGTAAAAAAATTAGTTTGTAATAGAAATTAATTTCAAAAAGATATTTCTCATAATTTTTACCATGAGGTTTACTATTCTATTAAAAAATATTCTAATAAAAAAATATATTATAATCAATAAAAATAATATAATATATATGTTATTATTATTTTAAGATAAAAAATAAATAAAAAAGAAAATATTATAGTAATATGACAAAATATCATATTTACTATTGTTAACAAATTATGTACAACACAACCTTATGTTATCAAAACAGTTGTTGTCATTTCTTGGTTTCAAACTATATCTTATTTAAAAATTCAAAATTTAGATTTTCATATTTCAATATTCATTAATATTTTTTTCTTATTTTTAAAAATTATTGTCTATGTATGAAAATGTGGTGGAATATTTTGAATTTCAAGATTTAGTACAAGGTTACATCATCATTGGTTCATTCTACAACTTTGAATGCCCGATGACTCTTTTATTAAGCTACCATTAGGGTACCATTATTCTTTATGGATTGACTACCCACTCCCACCAATTTTGTACCTTATATTCCATTATAATGTACCACTCATTTTTGTTTTAAATATTACCAATATTAATATGAATTGTTATATTGGAAAAATGGTATTTTATTATTGAAAATAAGAATTGCTTTATAGTGTTGTGAGAATTCACGAGCAGAGTGCTAGTTATTTCTTGATTCCAACCATTTTTTTGAGATGGAGAGGCGGGTCATGATTGCATCTGTTTGGTGGAGTTAAAATTGTTTGAGGCTTCTCAAATTTTTATTTTGGGGAGATTCAGATGTTCCACCTATAGATTATGTGTATATAAATAATTATAAATAATTTTGATTATAGATAATTTTGATTCTAAATAATTTTGATTATATTGAATTAATAATTCATATAAATAATTTTAAATTAATAATTATTTTGAATTAATAATTTTAAATGAATAATTTTGAATTAGTAATTTTTTTAATTAATATTTTTTAATTAATATTTTTAAATATCTTGAATTAATAATTTTGAATTAATAAATTATATAAATATTTTATAAATAATTTTTATTACCTTGAATTGATAATTTTGATTATATGTATATAAATAATTTTGATCATGTGTTTATAAATAATATTGATTATAAATAATTATGTGTATATAAATAATTTTTATTATGTGTATATAAATATTTTTCTCAATGTAATTTATAAATAAAAATAACAAACAATTATAAATATATTTTCAAATATATGTTTAATATACTAAAAAATATATATATTTATGAACACATATTTATATTATATATATATATATATATATAATTTTATAAAGATATTTATAAACATATATATTTATAATTATATAAATATTTTTAAAAAAATATATACATATATATATTTATTTATAAAAAAATATATATTTATTTAAAAATAAATGATGCATTTTAAAATTATAATAATTTTTTATTTGGAATAATTCATTATTGGAAAGCTATATTTTTAAGGGTTATTTTTTTCATATTTCCAAATCATTTCTTTTCTTTTATTTTAAAAATTGTCCCCAAAAAATATGGAGAAAAATTAAAATCATTTATTTTCTTTTACTAAATTTCACATCAAAACAAAATGAAGAGAAATTAAAATTACAATAATTTCTTTGTTTAAACATTTTTTTAAATTTCAAACTTTGTATTAATATATTTATCTTAGTTTAACATTTATCTAATTACATTATCTTGAGACTATAATGATATATTAAAATCAAGTTATGTGATCACATGTTATCTGTTTCCCCCCTTGAACATCTTTGTTTATTTTTAATTTTCCCAAATGGTTTGGATAGAGCGCATATAAGTGATCTTATTTGTCTTCGATCAACCTCACTGATTCCCAAACTAATCTTTCTTGTCTCAATAAATTGTTGGTTCACCCTCTCTATTACCTTCATTTTTATTTTCACTCATACATCATTATTTCTCACTCTGATTTCATAGATATCCTAGTCGTGCACCGAAAAAATCTATGCCCACTTATCATGTAAGGTGGTGACTCCAAATGATAAGTAGAGAGAGATTTTGCAGTGAAAAGTTGGTAATAGGCTCCAAGTTCCAAGTATCACTCTGAATCACATGGATTAAAATAAAAAAATTACACCCTTTTCCCCAAGTATTCATCCCACCCCCATGGACTAAAACTAAAATTTCTTTTTGAAGGCCATATGTTGATCACCTCTATGTTGGGTTCTGACAGGGAACAAGTCTTTCTTGGGACTCTAATTAGTGAAAGGGATGGTATATTAGATTCATATAATATAGAAAATATTAATGATAACCTGAGTTAGTAAAATCATAACCATTAGTAAACCATTTTATGTCTTTAAAATCCTTAGCATTAATAATCTTACCTTATAGTAATATTTTAATCATAATAAGGACTTTTTCAGTGAAATGGTTTTTATAATTTATTTATTTTGTTAAATATAAATATCACTAAATAAAATATGATATATATGAATCAAAAATGTGTAGATGTAAATTGTATGACAATAGAGTTTGATGATGGGTTGAAGGAGTTCATCAAGTTTTCAAAAGATCATATATATGACCCTTCTCAAATCCTTTTTCCATGTTTATAGTGTTGTTATTCATGACTAATTAGTCCAGAGGAGTTAGAAGAACACTTGATCTATCATGGAATAAATGTAAGTTATAAATATTAGACTAAACATGGGAAAAACTGAATGTAGCTAGTGGATGGTATAAGACAGTGTTTTATGGATCATCTGATATGATTACAATTATGGATAATAATGAAAAATCTATTGAGGATATCATTACAGGTGTGAATGATGATAGAGATTGTATTAAGGAAATAACAATGATGTTTGAAGATAAACTTCCTGTTTTCCCAAAATGATTTGAAAAGTTATAGAGTTGTGTAAATATTTCATTGTATACCGGTTGTACTAAATATATAGCATTGTCTTCCATATTGAAGATATATAATTTAAAAGTTGACAATGGATGGAGTGACGCTAGTTTTTTTGAACCACTTTCTCTCTTAAATTATATTCTCCCAAAAGATAATTAGTTTTAAAGTGCACAGGTATATGTTACACCACTAAGATGGGGTGTTGAATTAGTGGTGGTTTTTACAATTTTTCTTTCTTTTGAAATTAATATTTTTTGACCTATTAGGATCCAATCCACTCTTGTAATTACATGATCATTCCTGAATGTAATAAAATAAAATAACACAGGAACATAGAATTTTTTCAAGGTTAGGTCTCAAAGCAAGCCTGCTCATTATTGTGATTGGTTAGACACACAAATCATATATTCTCTATTATAATCAAAAGCGGTTAAAAATATAATTATTCAACATAATAGAATCACATTGTGATTTCCATAGTCCCACAAGAAAAAAAACCTCCCACTATCAGTAATAAATATAAACACAACAAAAATAGGAAATACATCTTAAGAAAATTTCCAACTCATACAACTGTTGATGAATATATTCCTTTTGAGCCTTTAGGATAATTTTATTATCAAATGATCACTTTATCAATATTTCTTACAAAAGATAAATTTGTTCTTGTGCACTATCATCTAACTCATTGTATTTCAAACTTCTCACGATCTAAAATTTTTTTCACTGGCTATCTACTTCAAGAAAAAATTCACATGGCCTTAAGAAGGCCTCCCCATACGCTAGAGGCTACCGACTAGTAGTAATGGTCTAAGGTGGTGACGGTGGGGAGATTATACCCTTATATCATAGTAGTACAATGGTATATCAGAAATAAATCACAGAAAATAGTGGAAGTAGTAAATAAAAGAAATATAGAGCAAAATAAGAATAATATAAACTATATACAAAATATGGCCAACACTAATATACAAAAGATGCATGCATGCCCTAATTATGATACATAAACTAAATGATGGAGATAAAATAGTAAATAGTATATAATACAGTAAATTTATAAAGAAAATAAGTAAAATTCTTAAGGTAAATCTCCATGATCATCCTAAGATCCAGCTCAGTCTTATGCTTCTAAATATCAGGTATAAGAAAACATCCACAAAAAATAATCCATGGTCCAACAAATATAAGGTATACTTGATTACCCCAGTGAAATGGAATCTCGATCAGGGTGTGAGATATAAAATCTCAGACGTTACCACCCATGGGGTTTACGACTGAAACCATTATATAATTATAAATTAAATCAGTGCAGGTATAAGTAGAATAAAAATAAGTAGTGATGAATAAATAAATAAATACCAGTCAAATCAAGTTTTAATAGGATACTTGGCCGACTCTACCAACTTTGAAACTTGTATAGAATGATGATCTGATCCATAAAAATATGTATATAGTAATAATATATTCATATTATTGTTATATATCACATCTACCTATATGAACCAACTACATACGAACATAAGTGTCCATATACCCGGAATACTAGGTGTTGGATAGATAGGGGAATAGCACAATCATCCATAACTAGTCTGAACGAGCCTATAAGCTCAAGCCAAAGGGTAGATTCCCTATATCTCATGGTGAATGGGATACATCATTATCATCAGTCGAGATGGTGAGTGTGTCATCATGTCAACACTCGATGAAGTGGTGAGTGTGCTATTATTCCAACACTCATCCAGGAACGTGGCGCATCATGCCCACCATCCCAATAATTTCAATGGTGTGAGACACCATGGCTCAACACCCAATGTATGGGAGTGTGATTCCACCATGCTAAAAAAACCCTTACCATCATCCCACAGCCTATATCATGGTATAATCAAATTTATAATAATAATCGAATCCATGAGGAATTACCTCCCATGCTTTACATCTACCAAGTCATAATAATCAAGGCATAAAATTTCAATTTAATAATCTAATAAAACATAACCAAAGGCATGGCCTTTCCACCATTTCATAATTCATTTCATTTAAAACATTCATTTAATTCATCCAAGGAAGTTAAGACATTGTAAAAACCCATTCCATTTAACCCATTTCATTTATTCTATCAAAACATGGAAAATGAATTTATAGGGGAAAGAAGGTACTTAGAAGGAATCATGGTCAATTGGGAATTTACCTACATGGGTAATCCCATATATAAATAAATCCAATCTCTTGGGCTGATCTTGGTTCATTAATCATTTATAGAGGAGTGGGCCAAGTCATTCACTTAGAAGGTGCATTGATTCTGTTTAACATTCATAGAAGGAGGGAAATTCCATTTATAAATAACCAATAAGGCCATGTAAAAAACATTCCATATATCAAAAATCTATAAAAATGAATACTAAAAACACAATTCCATAAGGCCATGTATGATATAAATCACAATGAACCAATTTTAAATTTCAAATACAATTCACTTCATCCAAGGGGTTTTATTATAAAAACATAAAATTCTTCAAAAAAAATCTAATTTAGCACAATTAAACATCAACTATAAGAATCACAACTCAATTCACATTAAATAAGCATTTTATAAACTATAAATCAAATCCAACCAATTACATAAGGTTAAACATGGCTTTTAAAAAGGTTCCAACATTACTTGGACAATTACCAAAAAGGGGAAATTATATTTATAGCCTAAGTTGAATGCTTAGAAGGTATTTTGGGATTTTAATCACTTAATTATCAAAGGAAAATATAATACAACACACCCACGGGTTGTCTTTAATTGAGTTTGAAATCCCCCATTCATATAACAACATTCAATAGGAGTGTAATAAGGTGTGTTGATTAATTTTATATGAGGAAATCAATAAATAAGTGATGCTCAAAAAAGGTAGGAATGTGATTATTCATAAGTTGATAGAAAATTTGGGGAAAAGTTTTATACCACCTACCTCTTGCTTAGTACATTCCACTTGTCCAATATCAAGGTCTGATTTGGTCTGGTTTGGAAGAAATCTAAGAAATAAACATCTACCCTGAAAATAGGGAAAATAATATGGCACCAAGATAAATAATTTGAGAGAATATTATGTGAAGAAATATTAAAAAGGAATCGAGAGCATATAGATATGGATCTATAAATACCAACAACGTTCAATTTGTATTCCGAACGTAGGAGATCTTGCAAAGACTAGAATAAGATTGGAGGAGGTCTTTATGCTGCTGGAGGAGAGAAACAAAGAAATAAACAAGTTTTAAAACTCATTAAGGGAATTTTGGTCATTTCAACATTAAAAACTAGGCCGCATTCTTTGGATGAAACGTGTACCAATTGTGTGGATCACCTCGCATGGTTTGTACCACATAGTTACCCTAACTATGTACTAACCATGTGGTGAATAGTGCACAGGTACTATCTAAGTGGTACTAACCACGTGGGGTAAGTGAACAATTTGGTTAAATTGTGCATAGCTTATGTGGGGAAATTTTGTTCCTCTGATATAGACTGCACGATTTTCTGTTGGGGGCCACACGATTTCAGACAAATTGTGTGCCACTGTCAGACACCCACACTTCGGATTTTCAGGGCCCAGTGCACCTAAAACTCAACGAGACACTCAGGAAACCCCTAGATCCTTCACCCAAGTCTAAAAACAACAATTCGAAGTGTTCTATATATCGTAATTATGTCATGTAGCTCGGTTCAAATAATGAACCATCTAGTAAATTCCAAAATTCAAATTCCCTTGAAATTTTACCTTGGCTCAAAAACACGGGCCATTACAACCTCCGAACCCTAGAACTTCTCATCCTTGAGAAGACTTTAGGAATAATGAAAGCATCACCCGACCTAAAAGGGTCGTGAAGTACTTTATAAATGGTCACATTGTGTTTATAACTACCCAACACACCTTTAAGAATCACTTTAAGCATACAACACTTAAACCACTAAAACCTGAGTCGACACTCATTAGGCCTTACTTCCCATTAGATCCGGCTTGCCTTGACTCAAATTGGACATCTGTTGTTGACATGCTCCTTGGAATCCACCCAGGTCTTACTGAGTTTCCATAGAGATGCTCATGGGACTTGATGAGGATTCATTGGTCTTATATACCATGAATCTGGCCCTACATGGTCTGAAACATATGATTATACGACATGACCATGGTAAATGTTTACTTAGTTTAATAGTGTGGCCATGGTGGGTCTTTAGGCATGTTTTAAAGATACCCCAGGTATGGGTAATGGATTTTAGTGGATAGACTAGATAAGGTGACTTGTTTATTTTTGTTATAACTGCCTTTTTATAGGAGCTTGACTATTGTTGCAAGGATCCTTGGAAAGATGAACAACACCACTTGACTTCCTCACTTTACTTTCAATACTGTCATATTTATTATATATTTTACACTGCTTAGCATTCATTAAAAAACTTCAATTTTTTATAGGCACCATTGGTGTTGACCTACTAAGTTTTATATCACACCTTTTTTATTCCATCGTTGGGTACCTGAACAGACTGCATGGATGTTGGTAGGTACTGGGGAAAGTACCCATAGTACAATGCTTGATTTTTGTTATTCTTAGGTGTAGGGGAGCATGAGACTGATCTAAGACTCGTGATACTATCTGGGATAGTTATTTTTCATATTTTGGTATTTTGATACATGTATTATACTGATGCTTGTATACCTATTTTAGATACTTTTTAGAGACATGACATGACACATCATTTTTTATGATATTAATTATAAAAAATTTTATATATTTTTGTCTTGGTGTTTACCTTCTGTCTGATTTATATTCTTCTTCTGATACTGACAGTTATTATTATTCCACTATGTTACACTCTAACATGAGGGCATAGTCTCCCCACAAACAAAACATAGGCCCTCACTATTTATTGGTAGCCTCTGGAATTTGGGGAGATTCTCTTGAGGCCATGTGACCCACTATCTCAGAGAACTAGATAGTGGCATCTGGATCGGCATGTTACAAAAACTTTTTAATAAGATTTATTTATCATTTAGGATCACTTCAAATAATCATCATATCTACAAGTATAATTGTCCAAGTATGACATCCAATTCGATTAGATGAATCCAAAATAATTCCCCAAGAATCACCACTTCACCAACCAGCACATATTGACTTATTGGCAACAAATTCAATCTAGGATCAATAATATTCCCTTTATATTTTGTTTTCAATATCAACACATACCAAAAATCAATATGTGGTGCTAATTTTAAACCCCTTATTGATAATAAATATGCAAAGGGAAATGGGTATTTCTCAACTCATCTTAGTTATTAAAACAATTCTCACATTAAAGATTATTTTTTGAACAATTCTGAGAAGGGAATGACATCACATGGTTCTATTTGAAAATAAACTTTAGTTAATCGGCTCTAAATATACTTGGGATGACCCAGTTTAGAAAAAAAGAGAGATATAACCAAGTATTTCTAAACTATCCATGAACAACCAAACATGTGAAATCATGCTCAGAAAATATCAATTATTCTTTTAGAGTGATGAAAAATAATCAGATTCATCAATGAATTGCTAAATCCTACACAAACAGATCAAGTGAAAAAATATTTTTCCCCTTTATTGCATCCTTAGTTCATGAAAACTCCCCCTTGAGGGGTGAACTCGTTTTTATCATCATGGAATTGAATGAATCCCATGAGAAACAATACTTATCCTTCAATTATATGAATGTTACCTCATGTCCCATAAAATAATAGGGAATAAGGATGAACCTATGGTATTAAAAAAGTGGGAGGAGAAGGCTAAATGTGAATTTTCAACCATAGTTCCAAAAATATCTCTCTTGGAATAGCTTTGGTGAAAATGTATACAACTTGATCTTCTATGGAAATGTATTCTAGTTTGATATCTTCACCTATCGCATTTTATTTGATAAAGTGATTTTTTTTATCAATATTCTTGGATCTTGAATATTGAACTGTGTTTTTGGATAACCCTATAGCACTCTGATTATCACATGAATTTTGTAGTGGTTTCTCATTTTCAATTTTTAAATATTATAACTGCACTCTCATCCAAATCATCTATATACAAGCATGTTTAGATACTACATATTATGCCTCATTCTTGCTCAATGTCATTAAATTCTATTTCTTACTATACCAACTAACATAACCCTCTCCCAGAAATAAAGTTTCACCTGAAGTTGATCTTCTATCTATAAATCACCTTCCCAGTCTGCAATAGTAAAACCCAAAAGTTTCAAATATATATTGTGTATGTACAATAGCCCATAGTTTAATATTCCTTTTACATATCTCATAACTCTCTTAGAAGACAACAAGTGAGACTCTTTAGTATCACTTTGAAATATGGCACATAGTGTTACTATATAAGTTATATTTTTCATTGAAGTCGTTTGATAGAGAAGACTTCTAATTATTCCTATGAATTCTTACTTGTTAATATTGCTTCCTGAATTATCTTTTCACAATTTGTTTCCAACAGAAATGGTATTTGAAACATATTTTTCATTTCTTAATCCAAACATTTTTATCAATTCCCTAGTATATTTTTATTGATATAAAAATATATAATTTCATTTCTGCTCAATCTTAAATCCTAGAAAGTATGTCACCTAACCAAGCATGGATATCTCAAAATTATTTTTCATCTAATCTGAAAAATCTTCACATAGACATTCCATATCACTATAAAATATGATTTCATCCATATACACAATGACTATGAGATTTCCTTTGAACATTTCTCTCACATAAAGGTTGTTGTCAACTTTACCTTTTATAAACTTTGTATCCTTTAACAACTATATAATATGGAATACCAAGCTTCGGGGGCATGTTTAAAACCATACATAGCTTTATTTAATCTGAAAAATATGTTTTCATCATTTTCTAAGACAAAACTATCAGGTTGTTCAATATAGACTTCCTCCTCAAGATCACCATTTAGAAAGGAATGTTTTTTGTCCATTTTATAAACTTTATAATGTTTGTGTGCTACCACTACCAATAACATTATAATAGTTTCTAGTCTTTCTATCAGTGAAAAGGTTTCTTCAAATTCAATTCCTTCCATTTGAGAATATCCTTTTCAAACCATAAATATCTTTATTTAACCATTGGTTTTTTATTATAACACATTTCAAACTTTGAAATGTTGTGTTTATCTATCATAGTTTTTTCCATATCTACTATGCTTATATTATTTCTTTCAGATACCCAATTTTTCTGGGGAGTATATGGTGTGTTGTACTGATTTTTTATTCCATATTTTGAAATATAACTTTCAATAGTAGCACAAGTAAATTCCTTACCATTTTCTAATCTTAGTTTATTAATATAAAGACCCATCTCCTTCTCAGATCACCTTCTAAAAGTTTTAACGTTTTAAATGCCTCTAACTTGTGTTTGATAAACATAAAATTAGTCAACCGAGTATAATCATTAATAAATGTTATGAAATATATATCACCTCTAGTAGAATTTCTTTTCATCAAACCACATAATTTAGTATGAATAAGTTTAAGGGGTCTAGTAGATAGAATATCCACCCATTTGTGTGAAATTTGATCCAATTTCCCTTTTTGAAAGGTTTCACATATTTTATATCTTTTTTATTTATCTTTAGAAATTATATCACAATCATGATTCAATATTTTACTTATAATTCTTTGAATGATATGGGAAATCCTTATATGTCATAGGTTGTTTTCAACTTTGGAACTCAAGTAATAAAAATTGATAGAGTCACCAATTTGAAATAGATTACCATTGGTTATTTTCCCTTGAGTGATAGTTCTTCCATCCTTTGTGATTTTTATGATACATGATTCCTTTTTGAACAATAACTCAGGCCAAACATCACAAAGTTGGCTGGAAATTAGTAAATTATGTTTTATCCCTTCAAAAAATAACACATTATTAGACTTCAGATTTTGGTCATCAATATCTACTTAGACATATCCCTTAATTTTCAGAGAACAATCATGTACAAAATTTACTATTCCTCATTCATGACTCTCAATGTTGCTCATAATTTTTGTGTCACTAGTCATGTGTGATGAACATCCACTATCAAGAATCCATGACTTGGTTTTTATTCTATATTTAAAAGAAACTTCAGAAAAACCTGATTTTTCTTAATTCATTTTGTGAACTCCCTTTCCCTTCTTAACATTTGATGTTTTTTTCAAGGAGAATACTCATGAACCTTTTAACAATATGGCCTTGTTTATCATATCTTCCATATATTTCTTAAAAATAGTAAAATTTGTTCTATGTTGGAAGATAGGATGAATTCCTTATAACAACTTGATTACTTTGAAAATTTTCTCCCATTTTCTCATAATAGCTCCCCCTCTTTCATGTCTCATATTTGGTAGCAACATTTTATACTAGCATAAATATGCGTTGTTACCAAGCACTCCACAACACTAGTAGTGTCCTCTAAACCTTGATCTTCCCAACTGATAATAACCTTATCTTGAAGATTTTTTTTGTTGTATTTCCATATATTGATATTATCTCTACTCTGGGGAAATGATCTTATTAGAGAATTTCTTTCTTCCTTTGAATTATAATATGATCTATCACTAGTCTTCATGCTCCACATTTTTACAAAAAAAAAATTGGACCCTCATTTTTAGGGATAACAAATTTATTTTGAGATTCTTAGAGTGTTGAATTGACATACTTCTTTAAACCCCTATTTTCATCTATTTGTGATGATTCTAGATTGACATAATCAAACTTTTTGAAATATTCTCTAATAATTTTAAAGATATTTTGTATTTAAATATATTTAGATTGAGTCTTTGACTTTTCTTCTTCTTTGAGTGAAATTTTTTATTCAAGTGCCTTTACTATTATTTCCATTTCATCCACTTTCAGCTTTTGTATTGTTATTTCTTTAATGTAAATAGTCTCTTTATTTTCACATTATTCCTTTTACTTAGTTATATTTTCTTTCTATTTCAGTAATAGTCTCTTTCCCTTCTTGAGATTTGTATTTTTTTTCTAGAAAAGATTATAATTCATTTTTCAACATGTGCTTTAGCTATGTTCATTCAATTTCATCATTTTCAATGCTATAAGTGTCAATCCCCTTTTCCACATGATCTATGAAGTTTGTTTCATCTTTTGATTAGGTTCTTTAAGTGGAGTTATCTTCCTCTTCTTTGCTCACAGAATTTCTTTTAATTTTAAAGATTTTATTCTTGCTTCATTCAAATTTTATTGTGCTTTTTTAGTTCTTCCCCCATTTCTTTTTCCATAGTTTCTCATCATCTGTCTCAGGTTCCAAAGAATTATTTTTAGGAAAATTTATAGAAAAATATCAAATGTCATTAAATTTGTATCACCTTAGTGGTAATTTACCTTTACCCTTAAACTTTCCATTCTTGAATCTTTTTTATACAAGACTAATGATTATGTTATAATATTCATCATTATCTTTTTCATCATATTCACTTGATTATGATATTCCATCACCTCTAATTTTGACCTTTCTCATGGCATCAAAAGACATCTCGTCTTTGATCTTTTTTATTGAAGTTTGTAATCTTTCACATTTCATATATGATGATAATGTTGTGTAATTCATCAATAGTAAGATCATCTCTATCTTCTAAAGCTAATACTTTAGGATAAAACCTATCAGGAAAATTTCTCATCTATTTTTTTACAATAATTGAGCCATCCATCATTTATCCAAAACACTGAATATTATTAAAAATTTCATTGACTCATGTAAATTAGACATAAATATTTTTTTCTTCACCCATCTTTATATCTTCAAATTTTCTCCTCCAAATTTTCAATATAGGCTCCTTGACTTTCATATTTATTTCATAAATTCTTTCCAATTTATCTAAGATTTATTTTTCATTTTTGAGTCACATAACCTTTATATAATAATTTTTAAAAAGATACATTAAAATTTTATTTTTATCTTTTCCTCAAACATACATATTCCTCTCATCAGTAAAATTCATAAGAGCATCTTTAGCAATAGGTGGGAATCCTATAGTAACTACATCATTAACTCCAAGAACAAGAGAGAGAAGACAGGGTAATATCCTATTCTTCCAAATGTGATAGTTCTTTCCATTGAAATTAGGGACAACCCTAATATTGAAAGAATTTATATTATCCATTTCAAGGAATTAGTGGATCCTGATAGAGGGAGTCTGTGTTATGATACCAATTAAAGTGACCAAGGATATGTTACACCACTTAGAGGAGGGGGGTTGAATCAATGCTGGTTTTTACAATTTTACTTTATTTTAAAATTAAAATCTATTGACCTATTAGTATCCAATCCAATCTTTTAATTTCATTAAATTTCCCAAATTTAATAAAAGTAAAAAAATATAGGAACACATAATTTGCACAAGGTTCAGTCTAAAAGTGAGCCTACTCCTTACTGTGATTGGTTAGACATCCCAATCATAGATTCTACACTATAATCACAAGTGGTTACAATATATAATTCATCAACAGTATAAAATCACACCACACTTTCCAAAGTCCCATTGTAACAAAATCATCCCATTGTCTAAAACAAATATAAACACAACCAACAAAAGAAAGACCTCTTTAGAAAATTTACAACTCCTGCAACTTTTGATGAAGATCTTCCTTTTGAGCCTTCAGAATAATTTGATTATAAAATGATCACTTTATCATGATTTTTTACAAAAGATAAATTTTATCTTGAGTACTATCATCTAACTCACTATATTTTAAAATTCCCATGATATATAAGCTTCTTGCACTGACTATCTACTTCATGTAAAAATTCATTGCTTCATGAAAAGCACATGACCCGTATTATGTGATTGCATGATCTGTCTTATGTGACTGCATGATTTAAAAAAAGTCTCAAGTGGGTGTATGTTTTTTATGATTTTCATGAAACTTACTCCTTTTTCCTATTTAATATAAGTAGTTAGGGTTCATGCATTTTTCTCCTTAAACCCTTTGCATGACAAGATGATTGTTTGTAAGTATGCCTCAAATTCTTCATGAGACCTGGATGGCTCACAAGTTTTGCTTTCATGAGACTATGGGTGTGTTCGTTTCTCTCTCCACAAACACCTTCTCAAGATCATAAGACTTGCGTATGTACTTCATGTGTCACAAGGTGTGTCCGCAGGTGTTTCAATTTCTTTACAAGACCAGTGTCTTGTATATTTTCTTCCTTTGATCATGTTATCCAAGTTATGTAAGATCACATGATATTATTCACCTATTCTTCATGAAACTGGGGTAGATTATGAAATCTCCTTCACGTGATTGAATCATGCGAGAAAGAAATTTCTTTTCCGTGAAGAGATTACATGGGATTCTTCTCCTTTACAAGAATGAATATCATGCTCTTATGTTTTTAACAAGAGCTCAAAAACTTCATCATTGAACTCATTTAGGTTCTTGGTTTATATAGGTAACTCCTCAATAGATGACCTATGATAAAAATTTCATGTCCTATAAAACTGGTGTGTCAAGGACAGTATAAAACTCTCAAAGATCACGAGATTTCATGAATGTAGAAACATTTGGAAAGCATTGGAATGATATTTTAAACCACATTAATGATTTTCATGATCACTTAATTGATCATACTATGCCTCAGTGAAGTTCTTACGATGCCATAATGATTTTTCACATTCCTTCATGTGATGCCTTCATGGTTGTCTTCCTTTTATCACTAGTTCTCATGATAGATTCTTGTGACGTTGTTGTGTCTTGTGATGGATTCATGTGATGACCTAATTACAACCAATATCATGAAATGTAAAGTTTCATGACTTTCTTTGGTTCATATTACATTCATTGACACTTAGACATATTGAGTGGAGTCGATCATTTGTCTCAATCTCACACAAGAAGATGCATCATTGAGAGGTTATAGATGATATATGTTATTAAAAATATGTATAGCTAAATTCAAATAAAAAAGGAACATGATCAGTTTATCTGAATTCACTTAGTGAGGTATTTGGATGGATGGTTCAGATTGATCGCATATGATGGCTGACATTATATCTGTCCTTTTTAACCATGGGTAAACAGTACTACATCACTATACATTCCACATCAGGTTCTGCGAGTGTATTGCCTCTGGTATATTAGTTAATTCAGGTTGAATTCACTCATAGATGGTTAATGGGTATTAGTACCAGTTACACACACATAAACCATGATCTTTGGTCCAGTGGGCGAACTGGAAAAACTATGCACGCCTTTGGGCCCGTGAACCACAAGAATTATACACAGGCCCTCCTGTAAATAGTGGGATCTATTCTCCATAGGGATTATAAATGGACTAGGAAACCATGCTCTGCCTCCTTGGGTAGGATCTCCCATGGGGTTTAACCCCTTGGGTCCCCCATGAGTGGTTAAGATCTATCCCATTGGGGATTGTGTGGTTGGCCCTTAATTTTTAGTAAGGCCACTGTAAAAATACTTAATATCTAAGTGTAAAAATGAAATTACATAAATCCATATCCTAAAACACTAAAATATCCATCCTTTTTTAAAATTACTCAAGCATTAATAAATTACTTTTTCAAATAAATTCATCATTCATTAATAAATTTCTTTTTTCATGGCCATCTTTCACTTATACTTGTTGTAGTATTGTCAAAATTCCTTAAACAGATTTGTTAATAATTTAAGACCACTTCAAACAATTGTTATATTTAAAAGTATAATTTTCCAATCATGAAATATAATGTTATTAGATAAATCCATAAAAATTCTCTAGGAATCGCCACTTCAACCACTAGAACATATTGACTTATTGACAACAAATTCAATCTAAGATCAACAAGATTCATTTCCAAACATATGATGCTAAGCGAATGATATGTTCAATGGTTATGATCATGGAAAGAATACATGCCTATCCAAATGGTTGTATACTATTTATCAAGGGTTATAAATCACTTAAAAAATGTCAAAAAGTGTGGCTCTTCTCAATACAAGACTGATGAATCGGGTCCTATAAAAATTATATGGAACTTTCCAATCATTCCAAGGTTTAAGAGACTATATAGAAGAGATGATAATGCAATACAATTAACATGGAACATAGATACAATAAATTAAAATAGAAAATTGTGTCACCCAACAGACTCTCCTCAGTGGAAGATAATTGATCAAGAGTATCCATAATTTGGAAATGGGATAAGAAACCTTCATCTTGTGTTATCTACAAATATAGTGAATCCTTTTGGTTTTCAAAGCATCACTCAAAATACATATCTTATTATGTTGGTAAATTATAACTTTCCACCATGGTTATTCATGAAACGAAAATAAATTATGTTATTTATGATTATATCAGGACCAAAACAATAGGGTAATGATATTGATGTTTATTTGGATCTCTTGATCGAAATTTTGAAATTTTTGTGGGATTCAGGTGTTACATTGTATGATGCTTACATAAATGAATATTTCACATTGAGAGTCGTGTTGTACGGGATGATAAATGACTTTATTTCTTATGGAAATTTTTAAGAATATAGAATTAAAGGATTTAAAGGGCGTACCATTTTTGAACAAGGTACATATTCAATTAGTTTGAAACATTGATCTAAGACTATGTTTCTAATAAATCACAAATTTCTACCCTAATGACATAAGTACCGATCTTTAACTACATCATTCGATGGGAGTTCAGAAAAACATACAACACCACCTGCACTAACTGGTGATAAACTTTTTGAGAAAGTAAAATATATTGGAACTGATTTTGGTAAAACTTTTTAAAAAAAATTACAGAAACTGGTTGAAAAAAGAGATCATATTTTTCTGAATTACCACACTGAAATTGTTTATACATTAGGCATTTTCTTGATGTCATGCATATTGAAAAAATGTATGTGATAGTCTCATTAGCACATTACTAAATGAACCCAACAAAAAAAGGATTAAACTAAAGCTAGTTTGGACATGATTTACATGGGAATACATGAAGAGTTGGTGTCAGTGAAGGGTGAAAAATGGACTTTTCTTCCTCTAACTGCTTACACTCTTTCCAAGTAGGATAGATATCAGTTCTTCAACTTCTTGAATGATGTAAAGGTTCTAATGGGTTATTATTAAAATAACAAGAATATCATCTCAATGACCGATTTAAAGTTAAAGGGTCTAAAATCACATGACTATCACATTTTGATACAAGATCCAATGCTTTTAGCTTTATGTTGAATTTTTTCCAAGAATGTCCAACAATACATTAAACAAACTCTATTTCTTTTTCAAAGATATATTCAACAAAGTTATAGACTTGGTGAAATTTCCAACCATGGAAAAGGAAATTACTATCATATTATGTGAATTGGAGATGTTATTCTCACCAAAAAAAATTATATGATGGTTCACTTGGTAAGAGGTATTTGATTATGTGGTCCAATACATTATAGATGGAAGTAACCCATTGAACATTATATGAAGATTTTGAAAGGTCATGTCAAAAATAGAATTCATTCATAAGGTTGTATTGCAGATTAATATATTGTTGAGGAAGAAATTGAATTCTGTACTGACAACCTATTTGGTGTGGAAATAATTAGTCTACGAAAATATTGTCGCACCAGTCGGCTTGTGGGTGAAGGAATTTTCAAAATAGATGTTGTCACAATTACTATTACAGATCATAAGTAGACCCACCTTTACATTTTTCATAACAATTTAGAGGTTTCCCTATATATTGAAACCCTTAAATAAATTCTTAGGCATTTGAATCTATCAAGGCATGAAGGTTGTATATCAAATAATCATAATCAATACTTTATAGGATGGATTCAAAACCACATTTTTAAGGAGTCAGTTAAAAATACAGATTTAATTTTAGATTAACTTCGATTGATAGCCATAGGACCAAGTGTGCATATATTATCTTATAATGGTTATGTAATTAATGGTTATATGTTCTATAAAAATGAATATGATGAGAAAAGTACCATGAAAAATTGAGTTACACTAGTGTATGAAGAGATTCATGTATCTGGTACCAAGGATAGAAATCTAATTTATGTGAATATGTCGTAATTTGGCACCATTAAACAAATTTGGGTGTTAGATTATACAACATTCCAAGTGTATATTTTTCAATGCAAGTGGGTTGATAATAGGAATTTTGTTAAGATGGATGAATTGGGATTTTTGAAAGTGGATTTCAATAAGAAAGGGTAAAAGATAAACCATTTATAATGAAATCACAAGTAATGTAAGTATTTTATGTTCCAGATCCCGCAACCCAAAAGTGGTAAATTGTTCTTTTATTAAACAAAAACATTAAAGGGTTAGATGTCAATTCAACTGAGTATGATCATTTCATTGGGATGTCACAATCATTTCATAGTAGTCCCAATTTAGATGGGTTCTTGTGTGTTAGAGCATACAATAATGAAGGGATTTAGATACTATATAGAGGGGTCATATCCCTTAAACCTTTAAAAAAAATTAAATAATTTGGTTATATTTTTTTTTAATATAAATTTTCTTACCTCATATTATCTTCTATTCACTGCTATAATTACATAATTTAAATTAAATGTTCAACCACTTATACATATCATGACTTCTATAGATATCGATGCTCCCAATCCTAAGGAAAAAGAGGTTTCTCAGCATGTTGGTGCTCCCAATGTATAAGAACAATAAAATTATGCACATGTCAATGATACAAATCCATAGGAACAATGTATTCATTATTTTTTGGTTAATGAAATCATAGAATGTGAAAAAATGATGTCCCATAAAAAATAGGAGTGTCGTAGCATGATGATGTTAGTAAAAATTATTAAGGAAAGAAACAAATGATTCAAATTTGAGTTTGGATGAAATGCACATAGCCAGCCTATTAACCACAACAAGTCTATTTTAAATAGTTACATTGGGATCACCACTCAAATGCGCATGCTGATTTATGTATATTTTTGGTACAATGTTGTGCCTGCGTTTAAGACACCGATTTGGGAAGATATTAGGGTAAAATTATGATATACTTTCTTTGTTTTACTAAAAAATAAAACAATGAAACATTACCTTAATCTTAATTATGTCTTACATAGTATATTTATTGTAGATGAATCCCAAATGAAATTTGTATTAATGCTCACTGGAAATGTACACAGAGGATTTCACACAATTCTTACGAAGTTTCATCTCAAATATGCTAAAGGGAAAATAAACCCACACCCACCACAGATGTTTGTACACTTGATAAACCCAAAATAATGGGATATATTTATTGGTCATCACGAGGAGACATATTTTTAGGTATAATGTGAATGGTAATAAATTGCTTGAAAATACGTGTATTGATCACTTTGATTAAGAATTGTTAATTTATGAAACAACAACTGAGTGCTGAAAATAAGAAACAAACAACAAAACCAATGTACTCCTATAGTAAAGCAAGGAATGGGTATGATTCACTTGAAAAAATGGTGTGTATATTAAATCTACCATAATACTTTTATGTGACATGAAACAACAACATAATTGTGTTCCTTTGTTTATATGAAGATTGATGAATCCAACCCAATGCCTCTCCCATTCCCACATCATGTGCTATGGACGGAGGCATGTATAAATATAGAAGGGATAATGATAGATGAAAACACACAAAAATCTTGGGAATCATGTGTAAGTAAAACATAACAAAAATTTGTTATGATTTAAATCAATAATATATAATAATGGTTACTCATTTTACTATATTTTTTATCCTTCTTAAAAAAATTAATTATCATCAGTTTTACTTGAGGAACAACTACTATCAGTGGCATTGAAGCTACCAGAACAGTATAACCATATCAGAGGTTCGAGTTTTAAGGTTTCACCCCAAATGTGTTTTGAGAAAATAAATAAATAGGGGGATAAAGATAATAAAATGGAAGAGTTGCAGGCATGATTAGATGCTCTTGAAGAAAAATTTAATCATAAGTAGGAGTTATTAGAAAATGTTATGGGGAATAATCAAAGAGAAGAAACAACACAAGAACAACCACTAAGTGAATATCCTCCCCACCCTCACCAGCTTTGAGGTGATCCAATCCCATCAAAGAGTAGTCTTATAAGTGGTAATCAATATTTTCATAATTGTTTCTATGAAATATGAATCAAGAATACATTGATACCTTTACTATATTGATATTATACATGATGAAAATGATTTTGATTTATGTATATCAACACCCACCCATCACCTTGTTGTGAGGGGTATCGTGTACAATATCAAAGGAGATATTCTGTAAAAAAGACAACTTCCAACAGGTTATGTGAGAGTGTTGATTAACATAACTCAAGATATGAGCATCGAGGTACCTGTTCCACTTGATGATATAGATATTCATATGGTCACTAAATCTATTGTAACATTTATATAATGTCTGTTATATCTTGTAAAAAAATGTTGACATGGAGGTATTCATTTATAATTTATTTTTCAGCTAAACCCTTTAACAATTAATGAAAAAAGGTTAGAACTGATTAATGTTATTATAAACAAACAAAGGTAAGGGGTTGAAATAGAAGTTCGAATAAAAATTATCTAAAGGATCAAAAAACTAATAAAAAATATCTTCATAATGTACCTTTACTTCACATGTTCAACTTCTGCATTTACTAACATTAAAAGTTCATGCAGATACAATATTAGAAAATAGTGCTACAATGATTATTGATTGTGAAGAAAATATGTACAGAGAGTCCATTAAAAAATATATTGGTCTTGAGATTGTAAATGAAATCTCCATGAATGAATGGCTATGATTCTTAGTTTTAAATTTATATATGAGGCGTGTCTTTATGATTTATTTGTCCAATAACTTATTTGCTATGTTAATTATGACTGAATACTATTCATATTTCTTAAAGGCATATATATGAATAATATGATAAGGTATAATCATATGAATATAAATTTGGACTCATTAGTCCTTGCATCACTTTTAAACAATAATTCAAATTGGAACCAAACCAAATTAAAGCAATAGAGGACAAACTAGCCAAAATGTTTGAAAGAAAACCTACAAATGAAAAAATATTCTTAATACCCATGATGTAGGGGTAAAAATGTATAATTTAATAATATAAAATATATTTTCATTCATTTAATTAATAATTCCTTTTGTTTTTAGGTATAATTGGTTAGTCATTGCAGTCAATTTGGATACTCCAAATATCTATTTTCTAGATTCAATTCATGGATACCCAAAAAACCAACCACACGTAATGACGTTTGTCAATTTTTAAAACATTTCATGAAACGTTTTACAAGTAAACTTAAAGTTATACATTTTATATTTTATTTTAATGAAAATTTAGTTATGATAGGGTAGTGTTTAAATATCTTCAAAACCATGGAATGAGGACAGTCCATGAATACAAGGAGCCTATCGACTTCTAAAAGTGGATAAGTATTATGTTATATATATAATAAGATTTCACTATAAAAACATTTATAAAAAATTACTTATTTTTCTCAATGTTTATGAATTTTCAGAAACAAACTAATGAAAAATATTTTGGTATTATGTTTGAAAATTTATGAAAGATGTCATATTCCATCAACAAACTAGCATCCCCAAAGAGGTATTTTCAAATATAATTTTAATTTCACTTAAAATATTTATTAATAATTTATTTATTTATATATTTCTATTATTACCAGGATTTTTGAAATTCCTCATATTCACAAGAGGAAATATATTTGTTTATAATTGAATGGGAAGCATACCTAGTGTCAGAATGTATACAAACATCATGAAATGGTGACGGCCTACTATTAATTTAGTTGACTTTATCATCATTTTATCTAATTTATTTTTATTTAATTTCCTTATAATTTTTATCTTATATTTTAGGATAATGATCCATAAGTCATTTGTGACATATGGGACTCAACTAAATCACAATTATATACACGATGTGTTTGGTATGGATAAAAGTGAGTGTTTTCATTTTAAAATTCATATTGTAGTTGAAAACACACATGACATACTCGAAACTGAGTAAACACATCCATATTATTTTGATACTTTATAATAATGATTCATAATTCATTTGTGACGTATATGAATCATCCACACCTCTATCCAGTATGTGATGTACCTGGTAAGACTCAAAGTGTTTGTTATCAGTTTAAAATTGACAATTTAGTTCAAAATGTGTGTTACTCACTGAAAACTGAGAAAATATGATAAAATTGTCTTTATAATTTAGGAAAAATATTCATAAGTCATTTTTGATGTGTAATAACTAGTACCATATTAAACCAACACACGATGTGACTGGTATTACTCAAAGTGAGTGTTTTCAGTTTAAAATGAAATTTTAGTAAAAAACACAAATAACATACAAAAAACTAATAAAACACATTATTATTGTTTTGATACTTTAAAAAAATGATCTATAATCCATTATTAATATGTAAGAATCAGTTGCACCTCAATCCAATGTACGGTGTGACCGGTATGACTCCAAGTGTGTCGTTTTATTTAAAATTGTCATTTTAGTAAAAAAGAAAAGTAACATACTTAAAATTGAGAAAACGCATTATGATTGTTTTTATATTTTAGGGAAAATGATTCATAATTCATTTATGACATGTAGGAATTAGCCTCACCTCAATCTGATGCACGGTGTGAATAGTAGGACACAAATAATTTGTTATCAGTCTAAAATTGACATTTTAGTTCAAAACATGTGTCTCTCATTAAAAACTGAGAAAACACACTCATATTTTCTTGATAATTTAGTAAAAATATTCATAAGTAAATTTTGATGTGTAAGAATTAGTCTCACCTCAAACCGACACATGATGTGAACAGTATGACTAAAAGTGAGTGTTTTCATTTTAAAATGACATTTTAGTAAAAAAGACAAGTGACACGCCCAAAACTAAAAAACACATTCATATTGTTTTTATAATTTAGGAAAATGATGCATAAGTCATTTGTGATGTTCAGGAATAAAACACACATTAACCCAATGAATGGTATGAGTAGTATGACTCCATGTGGGTTTTTTATTTATAATTGACATTTTAGTAAAAAGACAAGTGACATACTCAAAAGTAAGAAAATACATTCAGATTGTTTTGATACTTTAATAAAATGATCCATAAGTCATTTTTAATTTGTAAGAATCATCCTAAACTCAATACTATACAGGGTGGATCCCGTGTGACTCAAATTATGTGGTTTTAATTTAAAATTTACATTTTATTAATGTATTGTTTTAAATTTATATTTAATTTATTTCTTTATAATATTACTAACATAACAATTTTTTTCTTATACTGGTGGATTCTTTTTCTCGAATTGGGGTGGTTTGTTCAAAGTTTCTCTTCCTCATGAGAGATTGGACTTCAAGACTACAACTGGGATAGTGGCAATAGGGAAATGGGTCAAAAATGTATAAAGATATCATGAAAATGTGAATTTATACTACTTATTTAGTTAATATTTTCATCATTTTATCTACTATTTTTAATTTAATTTCCTTATCATTTTTTATATAAAACTTATTTAGTTTTTTCATAGATCTTTTGGGACTCATACATTGCTTTAAACTATACAACACAAGCCAGAAAAGAGATAACATGTTCCTTTCAGATGGAAGAGGAAACCCCATGCTACCTAAAATGTTAAGTAAATCCTAAGGATGGATCTTCCAATGGATTTTTCAACAGTTGAATGAAAATTATGAATTCTCAAAATATCTGTTGTGAACATTGTCTTGAAAAGTGTATAAATTAGTCACAACTCAATCAACCATACCTCAATATGATACACACTGTGCTCGGTATAACTCGAAGTGTATGTTTTTAGTTTTTAATTTACATTTTAGTTCAAAACATACCTCACATACTCAAAACCAAGAAAACACATTTAGATTATTTTGACACTTTAAGAAAATTATCCATAAGTCATTTGTGATGTGTAGGAATTGGTCGCACATTAATCTGAAGCACAGTGTGATTAGCATGACTCCATGGGTGTCTTTCTATTTAAAATTGAAATTTTAGTAAAAAGATAAGTGACATACTAAAAATAGAGAAAACACATTTTAATTATCTTTATACTTTAGGAAAATCATCTATAATTAATTTTGTACATGTAACAATCATCCTCACCTCAATCTGATACACGGTGTGCTCAATGTGACTCAAAGTGATCGTTATCAGTCTAAAATTGACATTTTAGTTCAAAACATGTGTCACTCACTAAAAATAGATAAAACACACTTTTATTATCTTGATAATTTATGAAAACTGTTCATAAGTTATTTGTGACATATATGAATCATTATCACATCAAACTAACATGCGATGTGACAAGTGTGACTCAAAGTACATGTTTTCAATTTAAAATGACATTTTAGTAAAAAAAAAGAAAATTGGAATACTCAAAATAGGAAAAAAATTCATATTGTATTGATACTTTAGGAAAATGATCCATACATCATATTTGATGTGTAGTATCATCCACACCTCAAACTGATGCATGGTGTGACCAGTATGACAATGAGTGTGTCTTTTTATTTAAAATTGACATTTTAGTAAAAAAGACAAGTGACATACTCAAAACTAAGAAAACAAAATCATATTGTTTTGATAATTTTTTAAATAGTCTATAAGTGAATTTTTATGTATAAGAATTAGCTGCACCTCAATCTGATACGCGGTGTGCCCGATATGACTCAAGTTGTCCGTTATCAGTTTAAAATTAACATTTTAGTTCAAAACATGCACCATTCACTAAAAACCAAGAAAACATGCTTATTTTATTTTGATAATTTAGGAAAAAATCATAAGTCATTTGCGACGTGTAAGAATCGATCTCACATCAAACCGATAGACGATGTGACAAATATGACTCAAAGTGCGTGTTTTTTAGTTTAAAATGATATTTTAGTAAAAAACACAACTAACATACTCAAAATTGAGAAAACACATTCTAATTATTTTGATACTTCAAGACAAATACCCATTAGTCATTTTTTATATGTAGGACTTAGTCACACCTCAATCTGATGCACAATGTGACAGATATGACTCCAAATGTGTCTTTTTATTTAAAATTGACATTTCAGTGAATAAGACAAGTGCATACTCAAAACTGATCAAACACATTCATATTGTTTTGATACTTCAAAAAAATGATCCATAGTCATTTGTGACATTTAGGAATCAGCCGCACCTCAATCTAATGCACGGTGTGATCAGTATGACTCAAAGTGTCTGTTATCAGTTTAAAATTGACATTTTAGTTCAAAATGTGTGTCACTCACTGAAAAATGAGAAAATGTGCTCGAATTGCCTTGATAATTTAGGAAAAAAATTCAAAAGTCATTTAAGCTGTGTAGGAATCATTCTCACCTCAAACCGACACATGATATAACCATTATGATTCAAAGTGTGTGGTTTCAGTTTAAAATGACATTTCCGTAAAAAAGACAAGCGACATACTCAAAAATGATGAAAAACATTCAGATTGTTTTGATAATTTAGGACAATGATCCATAAGTCATTTTTGACATGTAGGAATTAGTCGTACCTCAATCCAATGCATGGTGTCACTGGTATGACTCTAAGTGTGTCTTTTTATTTAAAATTGACATTTTAGTAGAAAAGACATGTTACATTCTCAAAACTAAGAAAACACATTTAGATTGTTTTTATAATTTAGGATGATAATTCATAAGTCAATTGGGACATGTAAGAATCAACTGCACCTTGATCTGATACACGATGTGTCTGGTATGACTCAAAGTGTCCATTATCAGTTTAAAATTGACATTTTAGTTCAAAATACATGTCACTCACTGAAAATCAAGAAAACATGCTCGGATTGTCTTGATGATTTAGTATAGTGACTCATAAGTCATTTGTGATGTGTAAAAATTAGTCTCACAACAAACCAACACACGATGTGACCAATATGACTCAAAGTTTGTGTTTTTAGTTTAAAATGAAATTTTAGTAAAAACACAAGTGACAAACTCAAAAATGATCAAACACTATGGGAAAGGTAGGCATTTCCGATGGTTTATTTGCGACGGGTCAGTGTCTCGTCCTAAATAGTCCGTCAGAATGGTTTTTTGTGATGGGAGAACCAGCCCGACGCAAATAAGAAGGTTTTTGCGACGAGGCGATGGTTCCCATCGCAAAAGGTTTGGTGCACCATGTGTGCCAAAATGCGGGAAAGGGTATTTGTGGCGGGCTAAAGTAGCCCGTCACAAATACCCAATTGTGTTTTTAGTATTTGTGACGGGATTTATATCATGTCACAACTAATATGACGGCGGGTGGTCTTTTGTGACGGGTCTCCTCACAAAAGACTTTTAACCGGTGTGGGTATTTGCGACAGGTCCCGTCGCAAATGGTACTATTTGCGACGGGACTGTTGTCGCAACTAATCTTACCTATATATACCCCCCGCCCGTTTTTTCCTCATTCCACTCAATTCTCTACTCCTCTCTCTCTCACTCTAGTGGAAAAATTTCTCTCAAAATTTTTCATAGTTTAAAATTTTAATTCGTGGCATTATTCGCAGTTTATATCCTTCGAAAGCATCAGTTTTAAGATATTTATCTATTTCTTTTATTTTTTACTTAATTCATTTTATTTTATTTTAATTATAATTATTTTCAATTAGCTGTTGTTAAATTAAATTAGAATTAGATAGTTTTATTTATCATTGTTTATGTTTTTTTTACATATAATTACGTATGATTAGTATGAATTAGTAATGATTAATAGTTAATATATTAATTAGTAATAGTTAGTATTAAGTTGTAATAATTATTATTAAATTTTAATAATTAGTATTAAATTATAATAATTAGTATTAAATTTTAATAAATTGTAATAAATTGAAATATCTAGTAATTAATTGTAATATTTAGCAATAAATTGTAATATTTTGTAATAAATTGCAATAATTAGTAATAAATGACAATAATTGGTAATAAATTGCTATAATTAGTAATAAATTGCATAATTTGTAATAAATTGCAACAATTAGTAATAATTAGGAATAAACTATAGTAATTAGTAATAAATTGTAATAATTAGTAATAAATTGAAATAATTAGTAATAAATTTCAATAATTAGTAATAAATTGCAATAATTAGTAATAAATTGCAAAAATTAGTAATAAATTGTAATAATTAGTAATAAATTGCAACAATTAGTAATAAATTCGAATAATTAGTAATAAATATGAATAATTAATAATAAATTATAATAAATAGTAATAAATTCTAATAATTAGTAATAAATTGCAACAATTAGTAATAAATTGCAACAATTAATAATAATTAATAATAAATTATAATAAATTGTAATAAATATTAATAATTAGTAATAATTAGTAGTAAATTCTAATAATTTTTAATAAATTCTAATAATTAGTAATAAATTTTAATAATTAGTAATAAATTGTAACAATTAGTAATAAATTGTGACAATTAGAAATAATTAGTAATAAATTATAATAATTAGTTATAAATTGTAATAATTAGTAATAAATTTCAATAATTACTAATAAATTGTAATAATTAGTAATAAATTATAATAATTAGTAATAAATTATAATAACTAGTAATAAATTGAAATAATTAGTAATAGATTCTAATAATTAGTAATAAATAGTAATAATTAGTAATAAGTTGTAATAATTAATAAAAAATTGTAATAATTAGTAAAAAACTATAATAATTAGTAATAAATTGTAATAATTAGTAATAAATTGCAATAATTAGTAATAAATTGCAACAAATAGTAATAATTAGTAATAAATTCTAATAATTAGTAATAAATTCTAATTATTAGTAATAAATTGTAATAATTAGTGATAAATTGTAATAATTAGTAATAAATTGTAATAATTATTAATAAATTTTAATAATTAGCAATAAACTGCAACAATTAGTAATAAATTGCTACAATTAGAAATAATTAGTAATAAATTTTAATAATTAGTAATAAATTCTAATAATTAGTAATAAATTGTAATAATTAGTAATAAATCCTAATAATTAGTAATAAATTGAAAAAATTAGTAATAAATTGCAATAATTGGTAAAAATTTGCAACAATTAGTAATAATTAGTAATAAATTCTAATAATTAGTAATAAATTCTAATAATTTGTAAGAAATTCTAATAATTTGTAATAAATTCTAATAATTTGTAATAAATTTTAATAAATAGTAATAATTAGTAATAATTAGTAATAAATTCAAATAATTAGTAATAAATTGCAATAATTAGTAATAAATTGCAACAATAAGTAATAAATTGCAACAATTAGTAATAAATTGCAATAATTAGTGATAATTAGTAATAAATTCTAACAATTAGTAATACATTCTAATAATTTGTAATAAATTCTAATTATTCGTAATAAATTCTAATAATTAGTAATAAATTACAACAATTAGTAATAAATTGCAACAATTAGTAACAAATTATAATAATTAGTATTAAATTTCAACAATTAGTAATTATTAGTAATAAATTCTAATAATTAGTACTAATTAGTAATAAATTCTAATAATTTGTAATAAATTATAATAATTAGTAATAAATTCTAATAATTAGTAACACTTGGTAATAAATTCCAATAATTAGTAATAAATTCTAATAATTAGTAATAAATTGCAATAATTAGTATTAAATTCTAATAAGTAGTAATAAATTCTAATAATTAGTAATAAATTCTAATAATTAGTAATAATTAGTAATAAATTCTAATAATTAGTAATAAATTTTAATAATTAGTAATAATTAGAAATAAATTCTAATAATTAGTAATAATTACTAATAAATTCCAATAATTAGTAATAAATTCTTATAATCAGTAATAAATTCTAATAATTAGTAATAATTAGCAATAATTATCAATAATTGGAAATAATTATCAATAAATTATTATAAATTATAACTAATTGTAATAAATTGGTGCAATTTCTAGTGGATTGGCGGCCTCCTTTTTCCCAATTCCTTATCTCCCAGCAATTTTCTCTCACTGAAGTCATTATGAAATTTTTTTCCTCATGTATAGATATCCATAATCGTATGCACGATAATGGAGAGGATAGTTGTTAAACCCCGACCCGACACTTCATAGTTATTTTATTTATTTTTGAGTTTCTATTTAATTTTATTCATTTTTGAGTTTTTTATTTAAATGAATGGAATTAGAATGAAAATAAAATTTTTTAAAAAGAAAAAAAAACCCTAATATAACCCCCCCCCCCCTTACCTCGCGGCCGACCCCCCCTTCCCCCTTCCTGTTGTGTGACGCCAACCCCCCCCCCCTCCCCTTCCTCTTGGTCGCGCGACGCACCACCTCCGTCTGAGCTCCCCCCTACAGCCACCTTTCAGAGAGCCACCATTGGCGCCCCACAATCCCCCCCTCCTCTCTCTCAAACCCGCACGACCCCAGCCCAAGGGGGCTCTACCCTTCGACGCACGTCGTGCCTCCCTACGACCTCCTCTCTGAAGGTTTCGGGTGTAGTGGAAGCGTGGTTGGGATGACACCCAATTTTAATTTTTATCATTATCAATGATTATTTCAGGATCAATACGATGATGAACGCCAGTCTCCACAGAATATAATCAAAGATTTAGAAAAAGAAGAAAGAGGCCTAAAACCTTTAGAAAGGATCTTTCACATCATGTTTATAATTAATTTAATTAATTTCATAAAGAAAAATAATACATGTGTCTTTAGTATTTTTCTTCATTGATGATGTTGATCGTCCGGATTGACCCTTCCAGATTATCTTGGTGCACTTGTAAGGATCCAAACTAGAATCCCTCTAGCAGTGATCCACACGTGCTCTGATAGCCTCCGATCGACATTGCTTGTTCTCCGGGTGCTAGCGTGGTGAAGTGAGTGTCTTGTGTTGGTCATTCTTGATCGCTGGTTCTTTGGCTTTGAAGAACGTATCTCATTCTTGAGAGGGGAGAGAATATAATTTGAGAGAGAAATTGTTTGGCTCAACAATTCTCAATTCACCATGAGTGTGGTGTGGTGTGTGGCACAATAGGGGTACTTGCCTATTTATATACATGGAGTTTCAGTTACAATATTTAATTGCATAGAAACAATTAAATACATTCATGAACTTAGAGAAAACCCATGCATTTAATAATAATATCGCGTCATTATTTATAGTTCTCCAACTTGGCAAAAACGGAATTATAAATAAAATTTCATGTCACAAAATAATAGCAGTGTTATTTTAATTTGTGCCAACTAGTTAAATAATTATTTACCATCTTGCAAATAATTACTTTACTACCAGACCAACCTTGGTCCGCTTGAACTCTAATTCCATTTATTGAACACCCGAATAAATAAATAAATAATTTATTTTATTAAATAAATATTTTATTAAAAAACTAGTAAATAAATATTTATTAAATGTTCAATAAAATAAATATATTTTATTTAATTTATGCCCTCATTTTAACTTGAATAAAATTATTCCATGATCTTGAGAATAATATTTATTTCATTAATTAAATTCAAATAGAATTTAACCGAGACCACCAAAAACACTTAGTGTGTGACCCTCTAGGATTCTTTCTCATTGGCATTAGGCGATCTTGCCAAAAGTCAAAGAGTACTGTCTAGAAATGGGTCAAGGCACCCAAGAGAAAGAACATAAAGTTGCAACAACAACATCCACATATGAACTCTCACTATGTAATATAATCCCTTTGTCGCAATATCTCATAAAGTAGGTTTCATGATTGTGTCATCAACTTTTATGCTTGATACGTCATTCTTTGACTACCTGAAATAAAATCACCATTACACCATGGTCATAGAATTTCGTGCGATGGTTTTGTTTAAATCAAAGGGCTAAGATATCAACTTCCATAAATGGAGGGGCAAATATTTCCTCAAATTATCCATTAATAACATGCCACTCGTGACGTACCCTACATACCCTACTTCCTGTCAACTGTTTGCATAGCGATTTTCATCAGTAAATCAAAGTGCGTAAGTCGTGACATGTATTAATGATAATATTAAATTCTAAGGATCATTACACATGCTCGCAGATAGAAATATCCGATGACACCAAAACATGCGGAATTCCTACTAGTGGGTCTGTTATCATAATCTCATATCTTGTAGATTACCAAGTGCGAACTTCATGAGAGGAAGTCTCATATTATTACGATTACTCACACCTAACGGTCTGCATTCTATGTGTCCCATCATAGAATGTAATCCAACCACAGAACTATATTTAAGAATATTTTTATAACATTTCAAGGTTCTCATCATAGCGGGGAACTTCCATGACCTTATCAATACAAAAAATACTCTAGGACATTATTACATTATAGTCATGCAGAACAATGAACAATATGTAATAATACATTAAATATCCATGTAATCAAAGAAAAACCAGTTGGTTCTAGGACACCAACTCTTACAAACTCCCACTTGGACTAGAGCCAACTGCGTACGACTTTCAGTAAGCTAGACCTCACATGATGATCATGTTTCTGCTGATTCAAGGCTTTAGTCAAGGGTTCCACCACGTTTTCTTCTATAGAAATACTGCTCACTGCAACTTCACCTCTCTGATTAAAATCCCTCAAGAGATGATACTTCCGAAGTATGTGCTTTTTCTGCTAATGTGACCTTGGATATTTTTCGAGAGCCACAGCTGTAGTATTATCACAGTACAATGTGATGGGATCTTTACTGATAGGTATCACATCAAGCTCCTGGATGAATCTTCGCATCCAAAATTCTTTTTTAACTGCCTCAGAAGCTGTGATATACTCAGAATCTGTTGTAGAATCTATGACCACACTCTTCATTGAGCTCTTCCAACTCACTGCACCTCCATTAAAAGTGAAGATGTATCTCGTTTTCGACTTCATGTCATCTTGATCATTTTGGAAACTAGAATCTTCATATCCTCTGATGACTAGTTCCTCATCTCCTTCATAAACCAGGAACATATCCTTAGTATGCCTCAAATACTTTAGGATAGTCGTAACTTCCATCCAATGGCGGTCACTTGGGTCAGCTTGATATCTTCCTACCGCACTCAATGTGTAGGCAACATCCAGCCTAGTACATAGCATGGCATGCATTACTGACCCAATCTCTAATGTGTATGGATTCCTTGCGATTATATTTCTTTCCTCATGTGTCTAAGGACACATTTTCTTGGAAATATTAATGTCATGTGGCATTGGCAACAATCCCCTCTTGGATTGTTTCATAATGAATCTCTTTAGTATCTTATCAATGTATGTACTTTGACTTAGGCCCAGCAATATCTTGGATTTATCACGATGTATCTTGATCCCAAGAATATATGCTACCTCGCCCAAGTATTTCATAGAGAATTGTTGATTCAACCATGCCTTAACAGACTGCAAGACCGGTATCTTGTTTCCAATGAGTAATATGTCATCAACATATACTATTAGGAAAATTACTACACTCCCACTAAACAGTTTATAGACACAAGGATCCCATTAATTTTTTATAAAACAAATTTCTTTTATGGATTTATCAAAATGAATTTTCCATGACCAGGATTCTTTCTTTAATCCATAAATGTATTTCTAAAACTTGCATACCTTATTGGCATCCTTTGGAGTCACAAAACCTTTAGGTAGTTTCATGTAGACATCTTCCTAAAGGTTCTCGTTAAGGAATGTTATTTTGAAATCCATTTTCCAAATCTCATAGTCATAGAAAGCTTCAATATCAAGTAGATTTTTGATGGATTTTAGCATTGTAACTAGTAAGAAGGTTTCATCGTAGTTAATTCCTTGACGTTGTTTAAAACCTTTTGCAACCAGACGTACCTTATAGGTACTATCTTGTCCTTCCATGTCCAGTTTCTTCTTGAATACCCATTTGCAACCAACAGGCTTTACACCAACTAGAGGATCTACCAAAATCGAGACTTGGTTTTGGTACATGGAATCCATTTCAAAATTTATAGTTTCTTGCCACTTGGAAACGTTTGTGCCACTTACTGCTTCCTTATAGGTTAGAGGATCATTATTATCAACTAATAAGGAGTCATCATCCTTGGTAACTATAAAACCATACCATTCTGGTTCTCTAACCTCTCTTGTACTCCTACGTAGTACTTGTGTCTCTAGAATAGTTTCTTCTTCCATGGGGTGTTTTTTCATCGGTTCCTGTACCAACTCTTGTGCACCTTGAGCCTCGACTTCATCGAAGTCTATCCCTCTCCCATTATATCTTTTGGAGATGTTCTCCCTCTCAAGGAATATGGAATTTCTTTCCACTATAACCTTTTTGTATAAGGTATTGTATAGGTAATATCTCCTTGTTTCCTTAGGGTACCCTATAAAGGTGCACTTTGTGCCTTGGTGTGCAAGTTTATTACCTAAAGAGGCCTTAACAAACACTTCTATACCTCACACATGTAAATTAGACAACATGGATTTTCTTCCACTCCAGAAGTCATATGGAATACCATTTATCAATTTATTTGGTACTTGGTTTAGTATGTGTGTTGTTGTTTGTAACTCATATCCCCAAAAGGATAATAGAAGACTTTCATGACTCATCATTGATCTCACCTTGTCGAACAAAGTGTCGTTCCTCCTTTTACTTACACCATTCCATTAAGGTATATAAGGAGGAGTGAGTTAGGATAGGATCTCAAACTCTTGTAAGTAATCAATGATGTCCTGATTAAGATATTCCCCACCTCGGTCTGAGCGGAGTTTCTTAATCTTCTTCCCAAGCGGGTTTTCAACTTCATTCTTGTATTCCTTGAAATTATCAAAGCAATCTGACATACACCTCATTAAGTAGATATATCCATATCTACTAAAATCATCAGTAAAAGTTATGAAGTATGATTACCCACCCCTTTCCTCAACTGGAAATGGTCCACACACATTGGTATGAACCAATTCAAGAATCTCTTTATCCCTTTCACCTTTCCCACCAAATGGGGATTTAGCCATTTTGCCTTGTAAACATGAATGACATACGCCAAGTGTTTTTAGTTCAAAAGAATATAAATATCCATCTTTATGTAACTTTGTCCAGCGTTTCTCATTTACATGACCTAGCCAGTGATGCCAAAGTTGGGTGTGGTATGAGTCATGTGATGTATATTTGCCATCAATTTCCATTACTTGGTTTGTGTAATCCAACCCATAAATACCATTTTATAAATTTAACCTACCAAAACAAATGTTATCTTTATAAAAGAAGAAAAATTCATTTTCAAACTTGAAAACAAATCCATCTATATCTAGTCTGGATACAGAAATTACGTTTTTTTGTTACATAAGGCACATAAAAACAACCCATTAACACTAAGATCATCCCAGTTGGCAGCATGAGGTGGTAGTCCAAAATAGCTACATCTATAAGTCTAGATTCATTGGATACTCATAGATCTACCTCCCCTCGATCAATATTCTTGAATATACTTGGTTCCTGTATTTGGATTCATATGTGAGAACCACAAGCTATATCTAATACCCAATTTGTAGAAACAGGTAGATTTCATTTGATAACAAATGAACCCAAAGATTCCCATTGATTCTTAGGCTAGGTGAAGTTCTTCTTCCAGTGGACCTTGTTGCCACATGTGAAACAAACAGCCGCATGTTCCCTTGCCTCCCCATTGATCTTTCTTTGCTTGGAAGGTCGTGAAGAAGCTTTGGGAATAAATCTATTCCCCTTCCCCTTCCTCTTATTCACCATAAGGACATAAGGATTTTATTTCTTCATATCTTTGTCCACTTGGAGAATGAGGATAATAAGTTCAGATAGAGACTTATTAATGTTGTTCATAATGAAATTGACAACAAAGTTAGAGAAGCTCTGAGGGAGTGATGTGAAAATGAGATCGGTGCCCAGTTCTTCGGGGAGTTTAAACCCAAGAACCTCCTCGCACTCAATGTATTCAATGAGCTTGACTACATGAGGCCCAGCTAGGGAACCTTCTCAAAGATTACTTTTAAAGAGTTATTTAGAGATCTCAAACCTTTCTTGTATTGATCTCTCCTAGTAAAGACCACATAGGTGCTCGAGCATGCTATAAGCATTCATGTTTTCATGAGACTTCATGAACTCACTAGACATTGATGATAACATCAATCATTGAACATCAATCACATCTTTCATATGTTTCTCATAGACCTATAAATCCTCATCACTTGCCTTCTTGGAAGGTGGGTCAGGTAATGTTGACTCCAGCACATAAGACTTCCGTTCACGGTGTAGGATAACCCAAAGGCGTCTAAATAATTCTTGGAAGCTACTGCCGGTAAGGATGTTGTCTTTATCCAAAATTCATCGCAGGGATAGTGTGGTTGATGAGATTTTCATTTTTATTCTACAATTAAATGATCATATCATTAGTACTTTATTGATTACATTTTATGATAAATAATAAATTTTATTAATTCTCCCACTATTTTATCAAGTCCCAATGGCCCTCACCGTTGAACTCAGAATGTACAGTTGCCATGACATTCTAGTGGAAAGGATCCATATTCCCCTTCGCATAACACCAAAAAGGGTTGGTCAAGCTATTAGAAGGTATTTAGGTAGGAAGTTCTTTTCCAACTATGCTCTTGAAACTCTTTGATATGTTGAGTGGACTCCCCAATCCTGAAATTGTGACTTTGGATTTCCTCAACTCTTACCTCCAATATTACACCAAGTCTAGCAAGGGATACTCCTCTTGATGTATAATGGTTAAGTCAACCCAAAACCTTTCATAAGGGCTTCCTGTATAAAATTAAGTGTCCCAACAAGGCTTGGTCAAACACATAGTTTTATTGAGTTTCTCCCTTTAATCAAGTAACGGAAGGCTTATTCAAACTTAATATTTTATTTGCGGGATTTTTATCTCTTATGCGTGAATTGCTTATTATCATTATCACACACTTGTTAATATTAAGTGGAACTTACTTAAGTGATTAACCATGTATTGATAATATTTACCCATAAGTTTGGTTTATTTTAGTTCCATCTTGCATGCTTGTTTAATTCATTAATTATGTGATCGTGACAACACATCCATAATGATAAACCATGCAACTGAAAGAAATAAAATAAAGTAAATGGCATGATCATGAGATTTTCTAATGGTTAGTTTATCTAGTGGTTGATAAACTAACCCTAACCTAGGGGAGAAACAACTTAAACCTTTTGCGTTCGTGTTTACAGATTCCACTTGTCCACCTCTATATCCCCTAGGATTGGTTTTGACTCAACTTCATCTTGAACCTCCTCCACTACCTTGGGAGTTACATCCATTAAATATTCCTTTTTTAACTCACATGTAGGTGAAGGGTAAAAGGGGGTTTTACATAAAATAAACCTTGGGCACGCAGGCCCTACATATTAATGAGGAGAAGGCTTGCAGGCCAACAAATTTAATTTAAATAAATAAATTAAAAGAAACCATCTACATACAAAGGTCTTGGTCTATCTCATGATCATTCATATATGAAACGATGTTTATGCATAGATAAAAATAACATTCAATTCTTTAATTGTTCTCATTTAAGATAAATCACCCTCGAATCAATTATTTATCATCTTTAATTAATCAATCCTTTTATCTTAAATCCTTTTTTTAATTTCCTTGATATTCTCATCCATCATAATTTTAAACAAATAAATTCATTTAAATTTATCTTTGTACGTAACTTGTACCTTGGAGGCAGCCTAGTGAATTCCTATTCATAACTACCCAATGAGAAGAAATGAACATTACCTAGATGTTAAATTAAACACACACATATATATATATAACACATATCACATGTTGTGCCTCAGCTTTACGCCCGCACGATGGTACACGTCTCAAGGGTTTGTATAATATAATAATAAATTTTAATAAAACTACATAATTTGGATGAGTACATTACGTGTAGTTCCAACTACATGGCATGTACTATTTTTCACTGTCTATCCAAAGTACACGCCCAGGAAAACAGCATGTGAGTGTACTTCAGAAATCTTCAGAGTACACGGCATGTCTAGTGGGCTACACGCTGTATAGTTCCTCGCTACACGGTCCAACCCTAACCCGAAGGGACTACATGACACGTCCATTGGGCCACATAGATTATAATATGGAAACCACATGGCACCTGTTCCTGGTCAACACATGGAGTCATTTAAGACTTATAAAGACTCCAACACACTGCTTGGTTTGGCGGACTGGTTTGATGCATTGAATTTTGACTACATGGTGTGTACTGCTGAATACACATCGTGTGTTCTAGTTTTGTATGGCCAGGAAGATTTGGCACCTCCAGATGATATCCTCTATTTTATTTTAATCAAAATTAAAATAAAAGATCATTTTTGTAAGGTGAATGAGAAACAAAAGAGGTATAATAGATCTTGAGATTCATATTTTGAGAACGATTAACTTGAATTGAAAAAAATAAATTATTAAATGTGTTATTCATCAAAAAAATATTTAAATAATTATAAACTATGATGTAACCCCTCTAATACTGCTTGAAGGTTTCGGGTGCAGTGGAAGCGTGGTTGGGACGGCACCCAATTTTGATTTTTACCATGATAAATGATTATTTCAGGATCAATACGATGATGAATGCTAGTCTCCACGGAATATAATCAAAGATTTAGATAAAGAAGAAATATGCCTGAAACCTTTAGAGAGGATCTTGCACATCATGTTTATAATTAATTTAATTAATTTCATAAAGAAAAATAATACCTGTGTATTTTCCATTTTCCTTTGTTGATGATATTGATCATCTGGATTGACCCTTCAGGATTATCTCATTGCGCTTTTAAAGATCCAAACTAGAATCTATCTAGCAGTGATCCACACGTGCTCTGATGGCCTCCAATCGACACCAATCGTTCTTCGGGTTCTAGCATGGTGAAACGAGTGTCTTGTGTCGGTCGTTCTTGATTACTTGTTCTTTGTCCTTGAAGAACGTATCTCTTTATTGAGAGGGGAGAGAAAAGGATTCAAGAGAGAAAATGTTTGTCTGAACAATTCTCAATTCACCAGGCATGTGGTGTGGTGTATGGCACAATAGGGGTACTTGCCTGTTTATATAGATGGAATTTCAGTTACAATATTTAATTTCATAGCAACAATTAAATAAATTCATTAACTTAGAGAAAAATCATTCATTTAATAATAATATCTCATCATTATTTATAGTGTTCTAACTTGCAAAAAACCAAATTATAAATAAAATTCTGCGTCACAAAATAATAGCAGCGTTATTTTAATTTGTGCCAACTAGTTAAATAATTATTTACCATCTTGCAAATAATTATTTTACTACCAGACCGACCTTGGTCCTCTTGAACTCCACTTTGATTTATTGAACACCCGAATAAATAAATAAATAAATTATTCTCTTAAATAAATAATTTATTTACAAACTAGTAAATAAATATTTATTAAATGTTCAATAAAATAAATATATTTTATTTAATTTATGCACTCATTTTAACTTGAATAAAATTATTCCACAGTCTTGAGAATAATATATATTTCATTAATTAAATTCAAATAGAATTTAACTGAGACCACCAAAAACACTTAGTGTGTGACCCTCTGTGATTCTTTCTCATTGGCATTAGGCGGGATTGCCTAAAGTCCAAGAGTACCTTCTAGAAATGGGTCAAGGCACCCAAGAGAAAGAACATAAAGTTGAAAAAATGACACCCACATATGAATGCTCACTGTTTAATATAATCTCTTTGTCATAATATCTCATCAAGCAGGTTTCATGATTGTGTTATCAACTTTTATGCTTGATACGTCATTTTTTGACTACTTGAAATAAACTCATCGTTACACCATGGCCATGGAATTTCACGTGACAGTTCTATTTCAATCAAAGGGATAAGATATCAAATTTCATAAATGGAAGGGAAAAATCCTTCCTTGATTTATCCATTAATAACATGCCACTCATGATGCACCCAACGTACCCTACTTCCCGACAATTATTTACATGACAATTTTCGTCAGTAAATCAAAGTGCGTAAGTCATGACACGTATTAATGATAATCTTAAAATCTAAGGATCATTACACATGCTTGAAAATAGAAATATCTGATGACACTAAAACATGTGGAATTCCTACTAGTGGTTCTGTTCTCATAATCTCCAATCTTGGATATTACCAAGTGCGAACTTCATGAGAGGAAGTCTCATCTGCTTATGAGTACTCACACCTGAATGTATTCATGATATGTGTCCCATCATAGCATGTCATCCAACTGCAGAACTATATTTAAGAATATTGTTATAGCATTTCAAGATTCTCAATATAGTGTGGAGCTTCCATGACCTTATCAATGCAACAGATACTCTAAGACATTATGACATTATAGTCATGTATAAAAATGAACAATATGTAATAATACATTAAATATCCATGTAATCAAAGTAAAATTAGTTGGTTCTTGGAAACCAACTCTTACACTCTACACCTCAAATCCCTCCTAATTTCTCCACATTTTCTTCTCTGGATCTCCTAGGTATGAGTCTCTCCCCTCTTCTCTTCCTTTTCCTAGCTTCGATTCAGCCTAACCGCCACCTTGTAGGGTTCAGTAGAACCCTAGCTCTTTGGGGGTGATCTGAATTTCTATTTTTTTTTGTTCTATGTTTGTGCAGGAGGCCCCTCGGGTCTTTTTGGCGTGTGTTTCGGCAACCGATGCCGAAGGTGAGGTAGTTCGGTGTGTTTCAGTCTGCCGGATTTGTTCTGAGGTAATTTTTTCTTGTGTTTCTTGGTTTTGAACCTATTTTATTTGGGGTTTTATATGTTTATGACTCCCTAGTATTTTAATCAGTAGGGAATTGGTTTGTTTCTGGTGGTTTTGCTTTGATTTGGTTCATCACTGCCAACCGATGTAAGGTTTTAGACCTGATTTTTGGTTTCTACCATGTTATATAGTGTTCTTTGGGTGTTTTAGAGTGATATTATTTACCAGTGTAATATGTTGATCCCTTCTCATCAGTTTCAAGTCACCAAGTCAAGGGTGATTCACCTATGTATGCATAGGTATGTATACACATATATTTATGTATGGTAGTGTTTATACGTGTATGGGGCTAGGTGTGCCTATGTATATATATAAAAGTGCATGCGTAGGTGAGTAGAGATGGTCATATTCATATAAACGTATATGTAAGGACCCCATTTCACATTCCCATGGCCATGTGGGTGTGTTCATAGAGGATATGTGTCCTTGCATGTATGTGAAAGTGTGTATGCTTAGTGGTGGAGTAGCAGCCTTGAGTTAGAAAGTGCCAAGAGCCGAAGTGGATGACTTGATTCCACTCTAAGGTCATTCCCCTATACCTATTCATTTAATTTGAATTACATAATTGTTTTCTTGTTTTAAAAACAAGTTATATATATATTCTATATACACAGGCTATGAAATCCTGGTGCGGTTGCTAGTAAAGGTTATGCCTTTGTTTTGAAAAATGTAATGTATTACTAATTCCCATTTGGACTTAAGTTATTTTTCTTGAAAATTGATTTACTAAGTGGTTTTGAATTGGTAATTAATATTTTCAAATATGATTTTTGGTATGAACTCATGGTCATATGGTGTTTTGACTTTGATAAATGAATTTCATCATTGTAAGCAAGGGTTAAAGATTGTTTTTAAATATGCAACACATTGACTGTTTAATTGGGATTTTAAAAGGTTTTTGAAATATTTTGGGTGATTATGTTTCATAGAATGAAAATTATTCTTTTTAAAACAAAAAAACCCATTTGACACCTTGAAAATCGTTTTTAAAACTAGAAAACCCCTCTTACGGAAGACCCCTTGGTTTTAGAAAATGATTTTTATGTTGAATTTGTTATTATGTGCCTAATGTTAAGGCCTGTACATTATGTGATGTGAAAGAGGGGGAATGCTATTAAGGAGGGAGAATGGTGGTGAGAGGTTGAATGGGTTTTGGATAAAGAAAGTGTTATGTACATATATGTTTTCTTAATAAAGAAAACTCAACACCATTGGAAATAGAGCATAATAGGAAACATGGGTATCTAGATGGGTAGACCAGGACTAGTATTCTTCATGAAAAGGAAGGGGTTCATCTCTATTTAGTCTAGAAGGATTGACGCAACAACACTAACTAAACATATGAATGACTGAGGGTCGTGGTTTCTAAGCCATGGTTACTGAGGGTTATGGTTTCTACACCATGTTTTCTGAGGTTCATGGTTTCTAAGCCACATTTTATGAGGGTCATGGTTTCCATACCACTTTTCACCGAGGTTCAAGTTATATAGGGTCCCACTTGTGCTAGTTACCTATATAGATTTCCCATGGTGCTCGTTTGCGGCATGATTCTTGTGATGTGATTTTCATTTTAGTTGTTTTATACTTTATGTCTCGTTTTTTGAAAAACCATAATTTAGTCTAAAATTTTTTTTCGTCAATGTATGCTTGGAAGCTATTTTGAAAATATAGTGGAATAGGATTTTTTTCCTTAAAAATGTTAACTTGTGAATTGAACTTGAAAATAAGAAGAAAAATTATTTTATTATATCTTTTTTTCAAACTAGCATGATTGGATTTCTTATTAATGGAAAGGGAATTGGAAATTTTTATATTTTGGATTTCCTACTGATTATCTCAGAGCTCATGCCTACTTTATTTTCAGTTGCAGGTTCTATTCTGGGATTGTGGTTCTATGTCGGTGGTGACCCATGGGGTCACATGGAGGTATGTCTAGCTGGTTATCTTTACTTTATTCTCCACTGCTAGTGTTTACCTGTTTTGACCAGTTTATTTCAATTTATCTATCTTTTATTTTTTTCTGGGATAAATCATTTCCAACTACTTGTTTTGATGCCCGACACTAGTATCCAACTTTTGGGGATTGGGAATGCCCTTCGGGCCATGCCGTAGACCGGATTGGGTGACTAGTTTGCAGTTGACCCAGGTTAGTTCGTGACAAAATGGTATCAGAGGAGGTTTATCCCATGTCCTTTGGGTCTGTCTGATAGTTTGGAGTTAGTATTTTCGGAATCCAAGTGTTTAATTGTAGTTAGGTGCTAGATCACCACCAATTCAAAATGACACTTGAATTTCCAGGGTAGTCCGAGATGGTCTTGGATCAAAGTCTATGTCTAGATCTCGATTTTTTTCAAGGCCCTTAGTCATGTTTTCATGTTTTTGGTTAGTTTTGAGATTTGATGGTCATTCTGGAGGGTTGCATGGATGATATGCATGGCCTAGAAATCCATGCGCAGACCATGCAATTTCCTCTGATAACTTCCTATGTGCTCACCTGGTTGGTTCATGGTCAGTCAAACCATGTGACCAAACTGTGTATAGCAATTATTTATTTTAGAATTTTGAATCTTGATTTATGGAGTGAATTGGATTCTTTGGGACATTTTTGGTGTGAGTTTTAGTTGGTTTTGTGGTGTTTTTATCGGGTTGCAAAATTGATGATTGGTCTTTTAAAATTGGATTTCCAAAATGAAAATCTTGGTTTGTTTAAAAATGTAATGAGTTGTTTTGGGGATGGAAATTGTTTTTGAAAATGCTTTGAGATCTTGAAATTTTTTGTGAAAAGTGAAATTGAAAATGTTTTGGATAGTGTTTGGGGGGGTTTAGTAGTTATTGTGGAATGTAAAATGGTAGTTTCATGGAAATGTAAATTTGGAGATACTTCATTTTAGAATTGTAAAGGTTGTCTTCAAAATTGGTTTGGAGTTTCAAATATAGGTTGGATGTTTTGTTTTATAAATGAGAAGGTTTTGTTTTTATTTGGTATTCCTATAGATGCACACATGTATGTATGAATGTAATTGGATGTCGATGGTTGTTGGTAAGCATGGATTGGTTCCCGAGTTGGCACAGGAATGTACACATGTGAGGTTTCATGGAATACCAATGGTGGGTACTTAGTTTTCAAGGCATGTTGTGTTTTCCAAATGCATGTATTTATTAGTGATGTGTTGGGATGAATTTTGTTTAAGAAATTTTAAAAAGGAAAATGGGTTTTAAAAAAGGGTTTTAGTATTCAGATGGTTTTGAAATGGGATGGTTTTGAAAATGGTCATTTGTGAAAGAGGGGTTTAGGCATGGTTGGTGATGTTGATTTAGTATTATTTTAGTTAATACTTTATTTGGTTAGGGTTTGGTTTTGTGATGTATTAATCTATGGGATTGATCCTTGTTTTTTAACTGGTGTTTCAAGGTTTAAATGATGTTTTGAGTTTGAGTTAATGATTTATGGTTAAATGTGAAGGCTTGTTTTGTGATGTTCTTCAGGTTGGTTTTTTGTTTTTTATTTAAAGTATGTCATCTAGAAATGTCCAAAGGTACCCGAGGGGTCATTTTTAGTTGTTAGTTTTACCCAGACCCTCAGTAGAGTGGTGGGGTTATTTTATTTTCATTGTTTCTTGTTTTCTATGTGGTGGATGAGGTTCGATAGGGGTTGTGATGTAACTTGAGGAAGTCAAGTGTTTTTTTAGGTCTTTAGGAACTCTAGATGTTGTGAAGGTCAAGTTTTCCTGGTTTTGTTTGAAGGGTCGTGGTCAGGATAGAGAAGGGTGATTGCTACCTTCTCCTTGAAAGTTGGGGTCACATACTAGGACAAATGGAAATCTTGTTTTTCAAGGTTCTTGTGAAGGGTTCCCCATCTAGTGAAGAGGGGGAACTGGAGGAATATGTTCTTGGCATGAGTCTTTCGTCAGTTCTTTTTTCTCATTTCTAAGACCACACAATCATTTGTTTCTAATGTGGTTGATTTGGGCACTCAAAGCTGTTTGTCACAATCTCTTGAAGGCTTTTCCATGGTGTGTCTATTTGGGTCACCTAGAGAAGTCTGTAAGTAGCCTTTCTAGAAAATGAATACTCAGTTGGATATTGTTGGTTCCTAAATTTGGTGGATCAGATGCTTCAATAAATCAGAGCTCCTGCCATAGGTCTCGGAGCTAAGCTTTTCACGTAGTTAGGCACTTTCCAGGTGAGAGGGATGCACATTCAACCTGTCGTCTATTTTCTGGGAAGATACCGGTTAAGTTTTCGCTTCATGTCATTGTCTTTTTATGAGGGGGCCTTGTTTTGGAGGTCTTGGCGGCCACTTATATAATATTTCAAGGGTTGTACCTTGTTAATGTAAACTTTAAATGGTTGATATTTCTTTGGACCAATTCCATCTTCTAAGTGATGCTCATTTGGATATGTATGTGATTTATAGATCTTATGAATCATGGTTTGGCTTGGAATTTTTCTAGTGTCTCTTTTTTTTTTTTGTATTCCCCTTGGACTGAGGGTTTCAAGTTGGTCTGTGTTGATGTTTCTCCCTATGTTTGGGGTTGCCCCATGTCGATGGGTTCATGATTGAAAATTCAATCCACATTGTTGAAACTAAATTGAGAGTTCCCATGTGGGTTCCATTGTAATAATCAGTTTCTAATATGGTGGGGAGACCCACTATGGGTCTCGTCAATGTCTTCCCTCAAGCTGGTTGGGTGCAGCTCGGGAAGTTAAGGGGGAACACCAGCGTTAGGGGCCTTGTTTGGTTTTCAAATTCATTTCTATTCGGGAAGTAAGTATTCAGATAGAGTCTTAATATTATGGGGAGACCATATGAAAAATTCACATAGAACTTAATCTTCAAGGTTTTCTTATCAGGGAAAATCTTTGCCTTTGCTTCGCCTAACCAAATTAATGTAGATGGTTAGCCCAAATGATGGGTCATATGGGGAATATTCATTGGAGATCTCGAGCGGACTCTAGTGATTTCTAAGTAAGGGGTTGGATTGTTCCAAGTGGTGGTTGTTTTTGAGAAATGTGAGTCCCATGTCATTGGTTCCTTCGCTTGGTATTCCGAGTCACGAGGTTTCAGGTCTTGGGTGTAAAGTAATTGTTCGATGATCAATTGTTAGGGGTTTCATTTTTAGAATCATTGTGTTGTGATATGTTCTTGACCAACTGAGCCATTTGGGACTTTCTGGGGGGAGAAATTTCCATGTTGGGGAGAACATACCGTTTTTGTCATAAAAGAAAGGAATAAAAAGATTTTAGGGGTTGGAGAAGTAAAATAAAAGAAAAGAATTTAAGAGAAATGGTTACCTTTAATTCGGGTAACTCCCTTTGGTTTGAACCAAAAGGACTTCTTGAAGTGCCTTCTACCTAAGGTAAGGCTTCTAGGAGGAAGATATGGATATTGGGAGATTACTTGGGCAAGGGTTGGAAGATCCAATGGGATTAAGAGGTGTGAGGAATGGGTTAGAAGTGAGATATTTTTATAAGGGGGGAGAGGGGTTCTTTAGGAAAGTGTGAAAATATTATTTTATTATATAATGATTTTCAGTTTCTAAAGGTCCAAAACTAATTAAAGTCAAAGATAAGATGAATCATGGTCTAAATAAATTCATCCAATAATAATTGGATAGGTTTTGGATGTTAATTTAATATTTATAATCTTATTTATTTAAATCATTTATTAATGAGGTAAATATTGAATCAGTTTTCTGTCATAAATAATTTTATTTATTTGATGTCTAAAAACTATAAAAAAATACCATGATATAGTAAATATTTTTATATTTCCAATGAATATTTTTATTATAAATGATAACTTATATAACCCCATGTAAAAATTAATTTACTAAAAAATATTTGTTTGTGTCATTTTTGTCTTTACTTTAAATTAATTAATCTAAAGTGTCATTATCACTCCCATGTGGCTCCATGGGGTCCCAAAATCGACCCAAGGATGCAAATGGTCGTCCATGACTTATCCAATAAGTTTATCACAAGTGTTAAGGCAATTTTGTATTATTATAATATTCTTTTTACCTTGAATTTCCCTATTTAACTTTAACTGCGATAAATAAAAATCCAAAGTTACTATTCACAAAAAAAATTATTTTATTCTTATTGAACTAAATTTTACATACTAATAACAATCATGTATGTCAGATTTTCAAAATTCAATTCACAGAAGTGGTAAAATTTCATTTAAATGAAAAATTCATATTTTTAACTACTACTTAGTGTTTTCACTATTCATCAAAAATTGAAGTCTTTCAGAAAAATACCAAAAATTAAGCCTAAGCTATATTTGATATTCTGAATTAAAAAATGATGTCTATTTTATCAAATTCAAAACATAGATGTTTCACTAATTAATTTAAAATTAATTCCCGCTGTCAAAACAAAAAGCATGTTTTTAAGAAACAATAACTATCAAAATATTGACACTTGTTTATGTCCAATTTCAAAGTAAACTTTCTTCCATTGAACAACATATGATTAAATGGTAAAAATATAATCTAATTACACTTTAAAACCAATTAAAAAGATAATCTAACCATATAAATATATTATATTAAAAGGTAGTTTTGAATTAAAATACAGTATTTTTCACTATTCATTAAAAAATTAATTTTATCTGAAAAATACCAAAAATTTAACCAAAGTAAATTTTGATGTATCGATTCTAAAGAAGAATTTTATTTTTTCAAATAGAACATATAAAAGTTACCAAAAATAGATTTAAGGAGGGTTCTCCATCAAAAGGCTGTAAATCGACCTTTTAGTGAATATTAGAGTATTTATGCTTAAAATCGAATTATTTCTTATTTTAAGCCTCTAACTTTTATTGGATAAATATAAAAACATTTAAAAAACAAGTATAATCATTTTTTAGTTAGTTTTGTTCATTCCTTCCATTACAACATCTATTCATTAACTACCATTTAAAATAATATTATATTATTATTTTTCAGTATGACCCAACGTTGTGTGCAGCGTAAGATTTCAAAGAAACTCGTTGTTGTGTATCGGGTATGCCATCGAACATATAATATCCTTTAAAGTAAAATTAATAATTATTTTACAAATATCAATAAATATGAAAATGTCATATTCTTTATTTACCTGGGATGTTACATCCTTCCACCCTTTTGAGAATTGCGTCCTCGCAATTTTAAAATTGGGTTCGGAAACTTCATTGAAAGCCCCACATCAAAAAAAGAGTCAATAAAACTATCACTTTAAAATAAAGGAAGAGAAGTACAAATGTCACAAACCATCCCGGGTACCCTGGTAACTCGATAAACGAGCTGGCCCAGACATAGCCCAAAGGGCGTTCCCGTTCCCCACGGGTCGGCGACTAGCACCTGACATCACACAACATGCAAGTGGGAATGATTTTTCCACAAGAATGCAGAAGCAAAAGAAACAAGACAGTATGAAAAACAAAAAGGAAACTCCACTGGGAGTATTGTACCAGAATACAAAGAGGCATAAAAATCCCAAATTACTACAAATCAAGTACTAAATATGGGAAAAACAGCCCCAAGGCCCCTAAGGACACAACCCACAAAGACCAAAGATCAACAGCTGGATCCACCTCCAAGAGGTCCCTTCCCTTTGCTCGATCCTGGAAGAAGAAGGTCTAAAAACACCTGAAGGAAAAAGTAGGGTGTGATCCTAAGCCCATTAGGATACCACCAAAGATTCCGTAACAAATGCCAAATATATATTTTCCAAAGAAAAGCTTTAAATTTTTAAATAAACAGGTTTGGAAATTCAAAATCATATTTTAACAAAACATGTTATACATTTTCAAATGATGGAAAAATCAATTTAAGCAAAGGATTTACACTGATGGAATATTTCTAAAACAATGGATTAAGCAAAACATTTATATAAAACAGTTTATATAAATTCAGCAGGCATCTAAGGTAGTTCAAAATCATTGGCATACATTTATATCTCACATATAAATAAACAAGCGATCAACATGGTCATCTGCCAAAAGGTACAATAGTATTAACCAGTTATAGGATTCCACACTCTCTATGTGAACTCAGAAAAAAATTTATACACACATCCCTATGACACTGGACAAAGGATACTCGTCACCAACTCGTTGGGGATGTGACCCACCACAAGTATGTTTTTGAACGTTGTTGTAGCGTAGAGTGTATCCAAATAACTCACTAACTACCTAAGGATTTCATGTGCTCTTAAATAATGGGAGAACTATTTTAAGAATTCTTAAAATACGATCAATCCCATTCTTCCATTTAAAAAGTTCCAATTTCATTCCATTTAAAACCAAAACAGGTTTTATTCAAAACATGCCTTTTTCACAAGATAAAACCAATGGGTTTCTATCAAATCATTTTAAGCCATTTTCACCAGTTTGAAATCCATTCAAAACCGATTCCAGCATTACACAATTTATTCCCACAATTAAATTCAACAATTTAATTGAAATCATTTATATCAAATCCACAATTTAAATTCAACAATTTAAATCGGGAAATTTCCATAAACACACCCAATTCAATGGAATTGGGGTTTTTCAAATTTCCATGCCAAAATCATTTCAAATATCTCGATTCACTAGAATCGAGTTTTTATCAATTTAATTGAAAGAAAACTTGAGAAATTGGATTTAAATAAAAAATTGAAATAAATCAATCAAATAAAATGATAATCAATTTGGCAAGTAGGGACGAAACCACCTACCTTGATGGTTTTGGCCAAAACCACAACGGTCAAGAACGCTCAAGAAAACTGGGTTGATTCTTCAAGAACCCACCTTAGATCTCTTCTAATAGAAAGATCAAGACCAAATCTCATCATATCTGGTACCACACACTTAGATCTACCCATAATGAGCATAGATCTAAGAAAACGAGCGAAGAGGAGAAGTAGATCTAATTAGATCTAAGAAACCGATCAAGAACGATGAAGAACGATCACATACCTCAAGAATACATTTTCGATTCACCAAGAGGAGCCTTTAGATCACCTCCGGAACGATGGAAGAACCTTCTCAAACCTTAGGAGAATATAAATCCCGAGTTATGTCCACTTGGAGGACAAACGAGGAACTTAAGGAAAAAACCAAGGGAGATCCACAATTTAAGGATCTCATTTAAGTGGAAACACAGTTAGTTCGCACAGTTTGAAAAACCATTCGCTGGTCGTGTGTTAGCTACTGCCTCGGCCACCCTTCTCACACGGTTTGGCCGCACAGCTAGACAAACTGGGCATTGCCCGTGCGAATGTTACTATCTCCAAGACCAACTATGCATGATTTGGTCACACGGTTTAGACAACCCATGCGCCGCCCGTGCGACTTCCCCTTTTCCCCAAAACAACATTTGAAGTTCTCCCGAATCTCCCAAGTCACTACTTCAAAATAGAGGTACTTAGAAACATCAAAAGTACCTGAAAACGTAATGTGATGTTACAACATCCCCACCATAAGATCTTTCTGTCCCCATAAATCCTATGAAGAAACATCCACATCAAAAAGATGAGGCCACTGATCTCTCATTAGTGCCTCCCTTTCCCACGTATCATGATAATCAGAACCATGTTTCCAAAGTACACGTACCAGAGGTATCATTCTCCCACGAAGTACCTTGGTATCAGAATCAACAACCCTGACTGGTCGTTCAGTAACAGATAAATCTAGTTCAATCTCAAGATCACTCCAGCTCACAACATGAGATGGATTAGAGAGATACTTTCATAGTTTTGATACATGGAACATGTTATGTATTGACGTCAGCTGTGGTGGTAGATCTAGATGGTAAGAAACTTTCCCTACAAGACCAACAACCTCGAAAGGTCCCACAAAATGAGGAGCAAGCTTCCCTTACCTCTGATGCCATCGATGACCTAATCAGGGTGAAAATTTCAAGAACACTTGGTCACCAACTGAGAACTCTAAAGGTTTATGGAAACGATCATCATAATACTTGTACCGACTTTGTGCTATCAACATTCTCTGACGAATCAACTGGATCTTAGTTATCGTCTCTTGGACCAAACTCGGTCCTACCAAAGAAATTTCACCAATCTCCGACCAACATATAGGATATTTACAAGGAAGACCATAAAAATCCTCAAAAGGATCCATTTTGATCTCAGAATTATAACTATTGTTATAAGAAAACTCAACTAGCCCCAGATGATCATCCCAAGACCCACCAAAGTCGAGAACAGATGCGTGGAGCATATCCTCAAGGATCTGAATAGCTCTCTCTGTCTGGCCATCTGACTATGGATGGTAGGCTGTTCTCAACCGGACCTGAGATCCTAGTGCCTTTTAAAGGCCTATCCAAAAGCGAGAAGTAAACTGAGGATCCCTATTAGAGACTATAGCAGATGGAACTCCGTGAAAATGAACAACTTCTTTCACATAGATATTTCCCAACTCCTCGACTTTGGTTGTATCTCAAATAGGTATAAAGTGAGCCGACTTGGTTAGTCTGTCAATCACAACCCATGTCATGTTCTTCTTCCTCTGGGTTTGAGGTAACCCAACCACAAATTCCATAGAGATTTCATCCCACTTCCATGTAGGGACTGGAAGTGGTTGAAGTAAACCTGAAGGTTTCTGGTGCTCGGATTTCACCTTCTAGAATGTATATCAACAAGATACAAACTCAGCAATGTCTCGTCTCATACCTGGCCATCATAACTATCGCCGCATGTCATAGAACATCTTTGTGGTTCCTGGGTGTACATCCCACTGAGATTTATGGAAATCCCCCATCACATCCTTCCTTGCCGCTAACAGCACAGCATAATGGTTTCGATAACACAGAACACCCTCTTTGGAGAATGACCACCGGGTGTCAGTCTCCCCACCATAAAGAGAGTCCCTAATGCTGTGGAATTCATCATCCAGTTTTTGTTCCTGAAGAATTAACTCAAGGAGAGCAGAAGTCAACTGAACACTGGCTAAGGAAACTTCATTCCCCTTCCACTGAACTCCAATATGAAACTGATCAAAAAGAGCCATCAAACTCCACTCTTCTGAAGATTCTTTCAAAGCCTATGATGTAAGTTTCTTGCTTAACAAATCTAAAACTACATTCCCTTTTCTTGGGGTATAGGCAATGTCAAAGTCGAAAGATTACAGGTACTCCACCCAACGCCTTTGGTGGATATTCAAATCTTTTTGAGAGAAGATATAACTCAAGATATTGTGGTCTGAATACATAGTAAACCTTTCCCCATAAAGGTAATGTCTCCAAAACTTAATTGTGTGCATTACAGCTGTAAGTTCAAAGTCATGTATAAGATAGTTCTTCTCATGAGGCTTAATCTGACGAGATCCATATACAACAACATGATTACCTTGCATAAAGACACATCCCAAACCTAAACCCGATGCATCACAGAAGGCCACGTAACCTATCCCAGCCTCAAGAAGAGTTAACACCGGTGAAGTAGTCAAAAGATGCCTTAGCTCAACAAAATAACTCTGACAATTATCATTCCAAGAAAACTTCACTCCCTTTCAGTTCAGAGCAGTCATTGGAGAAGCAAACTTTGAGAAGTCTTTAACAAACCAGCGATAATATCCTGCTAAGCCCAAGAAGCTCCGCATCTCGAAAACATTTAGTGGTTATTCCCAAGTCATAATAGCCTTCACCTTCTTAGGATCAACTGATATTCCTTGTTATGACATGACATGTCCCAATAATTTCACTTCCTGAATCCAGAAATCATGCTTTGAAATCTTGGAATAAATTCGGTGATTCCTTAGAAGAATCAGAACCATTCTCAGATGATGCACGTGATCCTCCTCAGACTTGGAGTAGACAATAATGTCATTCACAAAGACTACCATGAAAGTATCTAGATACTCACGGAAAACCTTGTTCATCAAAGACATTAAAACTTTAGGAGAATTTGTTAGGCCGAAGGGCATAAAAAGGTACTCATAATGGCCATAACTACTCCGAAAAGAAATCTTATGAATGTCATATTCTTTTATCCTCAACCGATAGTAACCTGATCGAAGATCATTTTTTGAAAACCACTTCGCCCCTTTCAATTGATCAAACAAATTATCAATTCGTGGTAATGGATATTTTCTCTTTATCGTAACTCGATTGAGCTTTCGATAATCAACACATAAGAGAAGAGAACCATAATCCTTCTTAGAGAAGAGAACAGGTGCTTCCCAAGGTGACATAATCGGGCATATAAAACCTTTTTAAAGAATATCATCTAACTAAGACTTTAGTTCTTTTAGTTCAGCTGGAGCCATTCGGTAAGAGGGGATAAAAACCGGTTGAGTACCAGTCATTAAGTCAATATAGAAATAAACCTCCCTTACTAGTGGAAAACCAGATAAGTCAGAAGGAAACACGTCGGGAAACTCAGTGAAAACTAAAGGAAGATCACCAACACATTGAATCTATCTCTTGATCAAAAGAAAACACTGAAATAATTTTCCCCAACTCTGGATAAGAGGGTCCATATCTTCTTGACCTTGGGTCCCATTCTCCTTAAAAAACAAGAGGCACACCACTAGGTGTAGTATGGTAGACCTGTCGAAGATAAAAATCGATTCGGGATTTATTGGAAATGAGCCAATCCATCCCAAATATGATGTCAAAAGATTTCATGTCGAGAACCAAGAAACTCCAATCATGATCAACATATGATAGAGAGAAGACACAAGCAGGACTACGGAGACCCTTCTCTCTCATTGTACCAAGGATTGTAGTAATATCCATCACACAAGATAAAAGTTCCATAGGTAGATTAAGAAGATTAACAAGATGGGTTGAAATAAAAGAGTGAGATGCACCAGTATCAAAAAGAGTTGTCACTAAAGATGAATCTATAGTAATGGTACCTCTCAAAGCTGAAGGACATATATCAGCTACCTCTAGAGACTCTTCCATTGCATGAAGAAGCTTCATTTCAGATGCCTGTGGCTGGAACCCTTTTGTATGTGAAGAATTTGATTGCCCCGCAGTTTCTGGAGGTGTTGATGATCTTTTTCTACTACGTGGAGTAGAGAAGTGATGGTAGAATCTCTGTAAGTGACCTAAACATCCGCATGAGCTACAGTTCTTGGGTGCCTCAGTGCAAACCCTATTAGAATGTCCTGGATTCCCACACTGATAGAAAGTCAAAAAAGCCCCTCCTGGTGCTACTAGAGGTCTAGAATGACTCTGTTGTTGAGAACTACCATGAGAAACTTCATGCTTCCATTTTCCTTTAAAGGAACCAACATTGCTACTAGGAGGGAAAAGAACTTCCTTCAACCCTGAATTTCCTGTCAAGTCCATCTCAACCATCATTGACCTATCCAGCACATCAGAATAAGTGGGTATCTTCAGTAAGAAAACTTAAGAATGGATATTTGATCGAAGTCCCAACTCGAATCATCGAGCCTTCATCCTCTCATTAGATACAATCTCAAGAGAAACTCTACCAACTCAAAAAAATGATTTGAGTACTCAGTCGCGGTTTTGTTGGCCTGATCAAGCTTGAAAAACTTCACCGCCTTGTCCAACACCATTAATTCTAGATAGAACTGGTTAGTGAAAAGAACCCAAAAGTCTTTCCACTCCAAACCCTCATGTTTCCCAGCTATCACCATTGTGTCCCACCATCTCCTACTTGGTCCCACCAGTACAAAGGTGGCACACTTCACCTTGATCACATCAGGTGTCTCCAAGAACCCAAACAGACATTCAATCTTACTCAACCATTCCTCACCATGTTGAGGGTCAGTGGAGCCTTTGAAAACTAGTGGCTTCTGGTATAGTAACTCTTGAGAACAACTTTGGAGAATATCACTATGAGAATCTATAGCTGGACCCTGAACAGGAACTAGAGGTGGTTCCTGTCCTAGATCTTGGATAGTGTAAACAATCACCTCAACCAAACTCGGATCCACAATAGGACTCTCTTGTTGAGATTCAACAGCAGCCTCTTTTTGGATCTTATTTCCATGTCTTCTCAGAGGCATGATGCTACACAGCATAAAAATACATATATTAACACTCAAACCAAGTAACAAGAAAAACTATTCTTAAAAGAAGGGATAACAAGATTTGGATTCCACTCTATCCAAATCAAAACAGGGAAAATACTAGAACTAATCCACAAGTTTTATTTACCTAACCAACCCTAGTGACTTAAGGTTCATTGTGGTGAGATCTGGCCAGGAACTCAATCACAACTAACTCCCAAGTCCCGACAAGAATACTCAAATGCATACTGTCATCAAGGCAAGATGCTTAACCTGCCCTCTGATACCACTTTTTCATGAACCAGCCCGGGTACCCTGGTAACCCGATAACCGAGCCAGCCCTGACATAGCCCGAAGGGTGTTACTGATCCCCATGGGTCGGCGAATAGCACCTGGCATCACACAATATGCAAGTGGGAACGATTTTTTCACAAGAATGTGGAAGCAAAAGAAACAAGACAATATGAAAAACAAAAAGGAAACTCCACTGGGAGTATTGTATCAGAATACAAAGAGGCATAAAAAACCCAAAGTACTACAACTCAAGTACTAAAGATGGGAAAAACATCCCCAAGGTCCCTAAGGCCACAACCCACCAAGACCAAAGATCAATAGCTGGATCCACCTCCAAGAGGTCCCTTCCCTTTGCTCGATCCTGGAAGAAGAAAGTCTACAAACACCCAAAGGAAAAAGTTGGGTGTGAGCCTAATGCCAGTAGGATACCACCAAAGATTCCGTAACAGATTCCAAATATAGGTTTTCCAAATAAAAGCTTTCAATTTTTAAATAAACAGATTTGAAAATTCAAAATAATATTTTAACAAAACATGCAATACATTTTCAAATGATGGAAAAATCAATTTAAGAAAAGGCTTTACAATGATGGAATATTTCTAAAACAATGGATTAAGAAAAAAAATTATATAAAACTATTTATATAAATTCAGAAGGCATGTAAGGTAGTTAAAAAGCATTGGCATACATTTATATCTCACATATAAATAAACAAACGAGCAACATGGTCATCTGCCAAAAGTTACGATAGTATTAACCAGTTATAGGATTCCACACTCTCTATGTGAACTCAAGAAAATGTGTATACACACGTCCCTATGAAACTGGCCAAAGGAGACTCGTCACCAACCTGTCGGGGATGTGACATGCCACAAGTATGTTTTAGAATGTTGTCATAGCGTAGAGTGTATCCAAATAACTCACTAACTAACTAAGGCTTGCATGTGCTCTTACATGATGGGTGAACTATTTTAAGAATGGTTAAAATACGATCAATCCCATTCTTCCATTTTAAAAGTGCCAATTTCATTCCATTTAAAACCAAAATAGGTTTTATTCAAAACATTCCTTTTTTACAAGATAAACCCAATGGGTTTCTATAAAATTATTTTAAGCCATTTTCACCAGTTTGAAATCCATTCAAAACCAATTCCATCATTACAAAATTTATTCCCACAATTAAATTCAACAATTTAATTGAAATAATTTCCATCAAATCCACAATTTAAATTCAACAATTTAAATCAGGCAATTTCAATAAACACACCCAATTCAATGTAATTGGAGTTTTCCAAATTTCCATGCCAAAACCATTTCAAATATCTCGATTCACCAGAATCAAGTTTTTATCAATTTAATTGAAATAAAACTTGATAAATTGAATTTAAATCAACAATTGAAATAAATCAATCAAATATAGTGATAATAAATTTGGCAAGTCAGGATGGAACTACCTACCTCGAAGGTTTTGACCAAAACCACAACGGTCGAGAACGGTCAAGAAACCGGGTTACTTATTCAAGAACCTAACTTAGATCTCTTCTCTTAGAAAGATCAAGAAAAAATATCATCATATTTGGTACCACACACTTAGATCTACCCATAACGGGCATAGATCTAAGAAACCGATAGAATAAGAGAAGTAGATCTAAGTAGATCTAAGAAACTGATCAAGAAAAATGAAGAACGATCACATACCTCAAGAATCTGGCTTCGATTCACTAAGAGGAGCCTTTGGATCGCCTCCAGAACAATGGGAGAACCTTCTCTAACCTTAGGAGAAGACAAATCCCAAGTTAGGTCCACATAGGAGCACAAACAAGGCACTTAGAGTCAAAACTGAGTGAGATCCACAATTTAAGGATCTCATTTAAGTGGTCACACGGTTAGTTCGCATGGTTTGAAAAATCATGCACTAGTCGTGTGTTAGCTACTGCCTCGGCCACCCTTCTCGCACGGTTTGGCCACACGGTTAGACAAACCATGCACTTCCCGTGCGGAAGTTATTGTCTCCAAGACCAAATATGCATGGTTTGGTCGCACAGTTTAGATAACTCGTGCGTCGCCCGTGCGAGTTCCCCTTTTCCCCAAAACAACATTTAAAGTTATCCCGACTCTCCTAAGTCACTACTCCAAAACAAAGGTACTTAGAAACATCAAAAGTACCTGAAAATGTAACGTGATGCTACAAAAATGGTTACCTGATACAATAGATACTAGGATTCCATGAAAACATGGATATTGAGGAGAAAACAAAACATCAAGTTCTGATGGAGTGTGATAGAAAACATGATTAGGAGAAAGTTAACCACCAGAAAATTGCAAACTTGTGATGGGTTAAACAGACTTCGATTCCCTAGTAGGAAAATTTAACAGACATTGTTTTTGTTTTAAGTTACTTTTCATTGAGGACTCTTTTTATGAGATTAACTAAAAACATAAGGGAACATACTTACTTGTCATGTATACTTTCATCCTTTACTAGATTTTTAACACAAACTCATATTTTCTCCAAACGATGAGTATTCAGGATGACTTGTTCTCATTAAAAGTGTTATAATCAACTTCGAGAGAATCACATAATCCACAAAATATGAACTATATATTTCTCATGTCTTTAGACCTTAACCAAAACCAAAATATTTAGTGCGAGATCAGATAATACCAAAAAAGGACAGTCCTTTATAAAAAGAAAAACCACTCTTAATTTTCAAAATTCAACAAAAAGTACCCAAAGTTCAAGAAAGACCATTCAATATTAAAATTTTCCTTAAAATTCTTCAAAATAAACCAAACTAATATTGAAACCCAAAACTTATAAGGATTTAATCACATAGTCTTCCATGATAAATCTTAACATTTATCTCCAAATAACATCGACTACTCTTAAAGTCTCATACTGAAGTGTAATTAACCAGATTACATATTCTTTATGATAGGTTAATCATTTCCATAGATAACCCAAAATCAACTTATTCTTGATTCATAAAATCATATAACTAAAAATAATTATTTATACTAACTAGGGACTTCACTTAGTCTAGTGGTAGGTGATAAATCTCAGTCGCACTTTGGTTGTGGGTTTGATTCCCACAGCTTTGTCCGACGTGATGGGTTGTCATGCGGTCTGCGTGTTGTCCTTCTTCAAAAACTATATAATTTTATAACATTCCCAAAAAAAGATAAATTCATCAAAAATAACCATAACATATTTTAACCACAAAGGTTATCTAATAACTTTCATTTTTCATCCCAAAATGTATTAACCTGTAATTGCCTCAAATTCAAGGATCATATAAACCCAAATGGTTCTTTATAACTATATCCACAAAATAAAAGATAATTATTATTTGAATAAAATTTTCATATATCAAACTTTAGGGTTACACATACTATAAAAAGTCTTCTAATGTAATACCGTCATCAAATGAGCCTTAATGCTTTTAAGCATTTCACCATCCAAAAATCTACCATCACTCTTGAATCCCTTATATGTTGACTTCTTACCCATTCAACATTCTTCATGACCCATTAACCATTCCTTTCAAACTTATTCTGAAATACTTCTTTCCTACAAACAAAATCATGAATCATATCCTAAGATTCAATAATATCAAAACATATGTTAAGAAATAATCCATACATTTCATTGGTCATTGTTAGTTTCCTCATCCTCGATTGGAATGGCATTAGGTATTGGTGAACATATATTTGTATGATCCTGGTGATCCTATTCCTGAACCTTCTTCGTAGGACATCTATTTGTATAATGACCATGCACACCACATTTAAAACATTCAATTGATCCCTCAGAAAGAACTTCTTTCCCTTTCCTAGAGTCAACTGAATGCTTCCTTTTTCCATTGCAGGTTCTTGCTTTATGAACTTCACTTCCACATCTATAGCATCTTCCCATCCATTTGAAACATTTTCCTATGTGTTTCTTTCCACATCCTTGACACATAGGTTTTTGAATATACTTAACTTTATGATTATTACTTGAACTTTTGTAGGGATTTTTTTCTCGCATATATGATGACTTATAAAAATTACCATGGTTCAAGTGGTCAATCATGACTCTATATAGTTGGTTGAGAATAACAACAAGAGTTATCATTATAGATCCCATTTCATTCAGTTTCTCATTCAGAAAACCGTCACATTTTTCTTCACATCCACTGTTACTTTGGTATCTTCTAGATCCATCCATTTACTAAAACCAAAAAGGTCAGTGTGAGTATATTAGTAAAATCATCATATAATATCTTATGATGAGGGTAAACACTATGATATACTTATTCATGTTATCTTAATCTCATTCACTTTATCTAAAATAACTATGACTCTTTCTAAAATCCTAATCATTGTGGTAATTTCACTTATGCGTAAAGAACACCCTAACCTCTAAAGTTATCTAAACTGACCTTTGATACCAACTATAAGGACCCGACCTTAAAACATTACATAATATTTAATTAAATAAATAATTCACATAGAGTATCTTTTTAGGTTTAGAGTTTTAGAGGGCTAATCCATAACTATTACATTTTATCTCAAAAAAAATTACAAAGTATACACTTCTACACAGTTTCCATATTTTTTAATAAAATAAAAACTCTTTGAAAAAAAAGAGTCATGTCTAGTTCCATGATTTATACAGCATGACTTTTCCTTGATCCCATCCTTGACCTTATTCCACTTTATGTCTTGTGAAAAACATTTCAAAAAAAACTTGGGATGAGCATAAAAAGCTTGGTAAGGGATACACAAAGAAGGAAATTTGTTAGTTTTTTAAAACAACAAGTAAACCATGAATACCCTATCATAATTAATACTTTTAACCTTTATTAAGTATTAAATATTCTTCACTAAAAAATATATCATAACTTACCATTTTGTAACCAAAAGATTTCCATAAAACCCATAGAAAGCACACATAACATATATAGGTAACTTGGGACATAAATGTACTTAAATGGAATAAACATACGATCAACTTCAACACATATAACTAAATGGAATATCCATATGGCCTACTTCCATACCCAATACATTTGAGGTTACAATGTAACCACCCATCATGTTTTATCACGGCACCACCCGTCATTTGGTTTATCACGTAACCACCCGTCAAATATCTAAATAACATTATAAAATCATAACACATAAAATATTGTAAATATAAAAATTTCACTAATAACATTTCCACATTGAAAATACAATATATCATTTCAATATATTGACATAATCAATTCTTAATCAAACTATTTTCAAAACCATTTAAAACATTTAATAAAGAGATTTTTGAATCAAAATGTCCCATACCACTTTGAAGCTTTTAAAGGAATTAAATTTTTAAAACATTAATGTACATATAAATAAATACTAAAAACCATTTTGAAAACATGGAAATTGATGAGAAATATTTAGAAGAATAATTCTTTAAAGCTTTTAAAATGATGTTTTAGTTAAAGAGTTTTTTAACACTTAAGAAACTCTTGACTAAACATAATTGAAGAATAGAATAAAAAAAAACTTATAATATCATGAGAATAAGGATATTCATGATATAATATTACAAAGGGAAGTATATACACTATATAAAAATGAATTAGTGCATAACGATAATGAAGTCTCAAGGTAATGTAATTTGAGACGAAATCCCTTATAAAAAAAGGTATCCTTAGATTAAGGATAAATCAATTACATAATTATGTGTGACAAATAAGAATACACTAAATATAAGTGAATATTAAGTTTGAAACAATCATATGTGATTCACACATATTTATAACATGGAATAATCAAGAAGTATAAGTTTAACCCAAATAATTGAAATTGGGTTAAGAAGTTCCCTTATAGAAATTCGGCAGCCTAACGGCGTCACTTTAAAATTCAAAAAAATAATTTGATGAGAGATAAAAGGGTATCTCATCACTTGGACATAAAATTTAAATCATTAAGGATATATTATAACATTTCCCAACATTAGAATATGTAAATTAAAAGACATAGCAAAAATAAGTCTTTAAAAAAGAGTAGGGTGAAAGGTTCCCTTAACTATTTGGTAACTTATGAAACATTCACCATATGAAAGAAGGATCATAAAATTAAGATTTAATTACCTATAAATTAATGTATATTACACAATAAATACAATAATGGTCAGTATATACAGCACACAAAAGGAAATAGTGGCAATATAGCATGAATCTCATGGGAATAAGAAGTGAGATGAAAACCCATTACCACATTGTAATCAAACGAGTTATATGAAAAAAAGTTAATAAACACCAATTAAATCACAGAATACCATGAATATAAAGAGAATCATGATAATATATAACAAATGGAAATACAAAATACACCACATGAAATTAATAAGTGGTGAACAATGGAAATATCACGGAATTAAAAGTGAGATAAGAAACCCCTTACCTCATGTCTGACTTGACTTGTTTGTTCCTTGTTCTTCCTGAATAATAAACTAAAGTTAATTTATACTTGATTAAGAAACATTTTTAGATTTTATTATTCCTTTTATATCACTTATTACAATGTTATAAACATTATGTAATCATTTTAGTTAATAAGGGTCGTTTTGTCGATATTTGGTACTTGAGTCAAAAATGAACACCTTATAATTACAAGTTGTCCATGTGGTTAAGAGTCCATTATATCCAGAATTATATTCATGATTTAGATATCATATTTATCATATATATCTAGTATATATATGTATTTATAATAATATATAACATTTGGAGATAAGAAATGAAATGCACCGTTCATGGAGATGGTAAGTCGTACATACGCATGAACGCTACTTTCATTTCTATTTTGTATTTTAATTGAATGAAAACTTAATGATACATAGTTATATTATAATTACAGTATAATATAATATATAATTTAAATAAATCCATCCTTTATATGTCCCACATATGTTATGAATGAGTCATATCACTTTGAGGGGGCGGTAGTCCGCACTTCCTCAAATGAAATTATCACGTTTACTCATAATGGAAACCATAAAGGTATGCTATAAATGAAAAAAATACAGAAGCATAATGAAAATAGAAACATAATATATATATATATATATCATATATAAATAAAGTTCCATCATAATTTCTACCATGAGCGGCGGTAAGAGATATTTGAACAATCATCGTTTCCTGAGGCAGTAGTTCGTCGTCCATAGAAACAGTATGTACTTTACCCATTAGATAGAGGTGTGTGTAAGTGTAGTTAGAATCCTTCTCATAAAAACATCCTAGTATATTTAAGATACTGTTATTGTTATAAAATAAATGAATAAAAATATTTTAGGGGATGGAGATGTAAAATAAAAGAAAATAATTTAAGAGAAATTGTTACCTTTAATTCGGGTAACTCCCTTTGGTTTGAACCAAAAGGACTTATTGAAGTGTCTTATGCCTAAGGTGAGGATTATATGAGGAATATATGGATCTTGAGAGATTACCCGGGCATATTTTGGATGACCCAAGGGTCTTGAGATGTGTGAGTAATGGGTTAGAAGTGAGGACTTTTTATAAGGGGGGAGGGGTTCTTTAGGAAAGTGTGAAAATATTATTTTATTATATAATGATTTTCGGTTTCTAAAGGACCAAAACTAATTAAAGTATAATATAAGATGACTCATGAAAGAAATAAATTCATCCAATAAGAATCGGAAAGGTTTTGGATGTTATTTTAATATTTATAATCTTATTTATTTAAATCATTTATTAATGAGGTAAATACTGCATCATTTTTTTGTTATAAATAATTTTATTTATTTGATGTATAATAATTAGAAAACAAATACCATGATCTATAAAATATTTTTAGCTTTCCAATTAATATTTTTTTTAGAAAAGATATATTACTTAACCGCATGTAAAAATTTATTTACTAAAAGATATTTGTTTGGGTCATTTTTGTCTTTACTTTAAATTAATTAATCTAAAGTGTCATTATCACTACCAAGTTTCTCCATGGGGTCCCAAAATCAACCCAAGGATGACCATGGTTGTACATGACTCATCCAATATGGTTAGGAAAAGTGTTAAGGTAATTTTGTTTATTATAATATTCTTTTTACCTTGAATTACCCTATTTACCTTTAATCGTGGTAAATAAAAGTCAAAAGTTACTATTCACCAAAAAATTATTTTCATCTTATTGAACCACATTTTACTTACTAATAACAACCATGTATGTGTTAGGTTTTTGGGGCCTACAGAAGAATCCGGTGGGCCGGGGATTTTAAAATTTTCGTCGGCAGGACGACGGAACTTGTCGTCACCGATGAACCAAGCCCCGAAGAGGTATGAGGATATCGCGTAAATTATAAAGATCAGAAAATTAAAATGACAACGTACCCATTTCAAATATGAAGGCATGATCAACTGATACTAGATGATGATGATCGTCGCTTGAAGGATCTAAAGCAGTATCCCTCTAGATCGTCCACGCGTGCTCCAAAAATCCACTGAAACGTCGATCGTCAAACTCCGGGTGCTAGTTTGGTGATCCGATGATGCTTTCGACGTCCTGAAGATCATCACATAGAGAAGCATTCAATGCAGAAGAGAGATCACAATCCGAGCATCTTGGATAGAGAGCTTCTCTCTCTAAGAAGCGGGAGGAGATAGAGGCTCTCAATTTTTATTCTATGCAAAAGAAAGAATAGTGAATTGCACACACAAAGAGAGAGAGCCTCCTCTCTTATTTATAGAGACGTTGAGAAATACCCGGTTGGGTTCCCCGACCCCTGTTTATTTCAACGTCCACTAAATAAATAATTTTGACGGACTAAACTGCACCAATATTATTTATTATTTTTATCAGATACTTGTAATATATATGAAATATATTACGTGATAAAATCCGACCCATTTAACTCGACTTGTTGTCCCGCTTAATATTAAACGAACCTTTAATATTAAAATAATATTCGTTTGATTAATATTTTCTCGTATTTACTGAACTCATAAATACATTAAATAAATTCAATCCCAAATATTCGTAACTTGAATATTAATGAATTTATTTAATTATTTTGGTGATCGACAACTTGGAAAATGCTCGGACCCCGTGGCGGGGCCCACTATGTCCATATACCTATTCAATTGAATAGGGAATATTATTGAATATGCTATTGTGTGTGACCCTCTAGGCCCTCATCTCAATAGCAGTGAATAAAATCCTCAGACCAAGAGCAGAGTCTAGTAACTCATAATGGACCCTAAAGAGATAAGGATAGTCATAGCAATGACTACCATCTTACGAACACTAACTGTGTATTATAAGCTCTTTGTCATTAAATATCTTTTAAAGCATGATGTACTCTTGTTTCATCATTCTTATCTTTCTTTATTATTTTTTGATCTATCTGGATGGATTTTCCTTTCTACTACTTTGGCCAAAGACTTATGAAGGCGGCGCCATCCTGATCAACCAGGCCTAAGATATACAACTTCGTGAACTTGGAAGTGAAAAATCCTTTCTTGACCATTCAGCCAACGTCATACCACCAAAAACGCACCCAACACAAACTACCTCTCCATGACGTTACTGTCATGGTTTTCATCTTGCATCAAAGTATGTAATCAAATGATATACATTGGTAATGGTCTCAAGTCAGGAGACCAATACACGTGTTCGTAGATAGGAACAACCAGAGACACCCAAAACACGTGGTGTTCCTATTGGAAAGTATGTACTCATGATCTCACTACTAGAGATCACCAAGTGAGAACTTCATAAGAAGAAGTCTGAATGCTTATGATCCCCCAGCACCTGATAGTCAGACATCTAATGTGTCCAATTAGTAAGATGTATCTAGACTATAGAACATATATTTAAGATCAATGTAATTATATCTCGAGGTTCTCATTATATACTGGGATCTTCTATAACCTCTCTACATGACGATTAACCTTTGGACATTACCATTATTATAGTGGACGTAGAAAATTCTGCACTATAATGGTAAGAAATCATCATGCATATATAATTGTACACATTATACGGTAATCAAAAGTACTACATAGTTGGGTCTAGGGCACCCACTATTTCAAAAGTATGTCGGATTTTGGAAATTATATTCACAAAATTGGTAAAATTTCATTTAAATAAAAAAGTCATCTTTTTAACTACTACCTAGTGTTTTCACTATTCATCAAAAATTGAAGTTTTTCATAAAAATACAAAAAATTAAGCCTAAGAAATATTTTATATTCTGAATTCAAAAATGATGTATATTTTACCAAATTTAAAACATATAAGTTTCATTAATTAATTTAAAATTAATTCCCACTGTCAAAACAAAAAGCGTGTTTTTTAAGAAACAATAACTATCAAAAGATTGACACTTGTTTATGTCCAATTTCAAAGTGAAATTACTTCCAATGACTAACATTGGATTAAATGGTAAAAATATAATCTAATTACACTTTAAACCCAATTAAAAAGGTAATCTAACCATATAAATAAATTATATTAAAAGGCAGTTTGGAATTAAAATACAGGTTTTTTCACTATTAATTAAAAAAATGAATTTTATAAGAAAAATACCAAAAATTTACCCAAAGTAAATTTTGATGTCTTGATTCTAAAGAAAAATTTTATTGTGTCAAATAGAACATATAAAAGTGACCAAAAGTAGATTTAAATAGGGTTCTTCATCAAAAGACGGTAAATCGACCTTTTAGTGAATATTAGAGTATTTATGCTTAAAATCGAATTCTTTTATTACTTTAAGCCTCTAACTTTTATAGGATAAATGTAAAAACATTTAACAAACATGTGTAACAACCCAAAGTTTTTCAATGAACTAATAAGTGCTAAGCGACCTTTAAACATAAGTTTTTCACTTCTGTGTTGGAAATTTTGAAAATCCGACATACACGGTTGTGTTCAAGATGATTTTTAGAGTCTAATGAAACAAAAATAATTTTTGGTGAATAGTAAAGTACCCTTGTGAATAGTAACCTACCCTTAATAATAGTAATATTACCCTTATCTATAGTAAATCATCAGACATAAGAGTAACCTTTCCCATGAATAATTAAATAAAATTTAAACATCTTAGAAAGTGACAATTTGACCTTAGTAAACGTTTTGGTATTTTGTAAGTCATAAATAATTAATTATAATTAATTAATGAATTTAAAAGAAAATTTATTTTCTTAAAATGTGTTCATTAATTATCAAATCAATGTCTTATAGTTTTTAGATAATTTTACAAGACCCTACGTAATTTTTGAAAGCACTATAAAATCAATTTTAATTTTAAAAACTGTTTTTTTAAGTAAATTATGATTTTAATTAAATATTAAATTAATAATATTTAGAAAATTATTTTTGAAAAATATAATTAATTTTTGGATTCTACACATCGAAAAATGGTTGGGGTAAAGTTTTGTGATTTCTCTAAAATACTAGAATTTTTTGTGAATAGTAAAATACATTAATTTACTGTATAAATACATTATAATTAAAACCCACTATTCCTGACATCACAAGTGATGTAAGAACCCAAATCCTGAACTCACATTCCTTATTTAATATTCTTTTTCATTGATGACTCACTATTCCTTGTCTTAGTGGAAATTAATAAACTAATGAATTTTATATTAAGGAAACCCCTCTCCCCTCCTCTATAAAAACCACCCTTCACACCCTCATTCCCTCACACCTCTCAAGCTCCAATCCTTCTCTAAACTCTGCCAAAAAATCCTACCTATCCCCTCTCCCACGTCCAATAGTTTCTGGTCTCATCAAAAACCAATCCTAGCATCCTTAACGAGGATCTCAAGAGGAGGATTTAAGAGGTAATTTCTCTCCCTCTTCTCCTTTAATTTCCTTTCAATTTCAAGTTCATTTCTTGATCTCTCCCCAAACATCTACATACAAATGGTATTTTAAATCTAGTATTATAAATGTACTGTAATTTTATTATGCTAATGGGATATTATATCATCCAACCCCCTTTTCCTCTTCCTTTTATTTTATTAAGGAGAACGTTGTTCGTGAGGTGTTAATTTATCACCTTCAAAAATGACATGTTTTCTTCTTCCATTTCTACCTTCAGATCTGGTCATGAAACCATTTCTATGGTTGAACCATAATATTTTATATGTATTATCTCCTATTTAAAGTTCTGGAACTCACTTATTACCATATTTCTAGTGATAAAATAAAACAAGTTCATTATGATTGAAAAATCGCTCAAATTAACCCAAACAATCACCATTTAATTCTTATCTAATGATTCATCCACATGGATCTAATATAATTCATTATAAGATCATTAAAACTCCTGTAATATCATTAATAACATGTAATATTAGTTCTGTATGTTTACCCATGTTCTACCCAAACTTCAATTTAAGAATACAAGTGAACCACTCTAGAAAACCATAAAGACAAACATTCTCGAATAATGTTTTTAAACTCTATAACTCATCCAAAGGCACAGTAAATCACTTAATAAAACCATAATGAACCATATTAACGTACAAAAGGTTCTTTATTTCTAATTAATGAATATAATGTAATTATACAGGACATTAAAGAGAAGGAAGCATTCAAATACAAGGTAAGGAAAAAATCTCGAACCCAATTTTCTTTCCTTGGGTTCTCCCTCTTTCACTCCAATTTGGTATTTCACTTCTTAAAAATAATTTTTTCATCATTTTATTTCCTTTTCTAGGATATAAATGTTCACCACTATTGTTTATGTCAAACAAAATGTTTTCCAAAAGAAATCTTCTTCTAAGAACTCACCTTTTACATCTCATTCAAGGTTGATGGTTCTTGTATCAAGTTTGTTATTCCCTCTTTGTTTTGGGAACCCAAAGTTTATGAATGTGTTATTATGATATGAAACCCTTTCCTTTACATGGTTTAGTTATGTTCATAATTGATTTATGTTCTATGTGTCCTTCATGATAATGATAATATTATGATGTGATGGGTGCGCCTGTAATTATATAGCGCAATATGAATGTTTGAATGTGATGGCTGCGTCCAGAATTATACAGCGCTCCAATGCATTGGGTAACATTATGAATCTCATGAGTAAATGTGAAATGATGTTTGAACAAGATGATATCTTAGTTCAAAAGTATGTGTGGTAGTTAACCACTAAGACATGATGTTTCATTTTTATGCATTGCCACATTTCAAGCCTTTTATTTATGCTCCTCTCATGTTCATGATCTTTTTCCTATGTCATGATTATGCTCACCCCATGCTATATTATTCTTATCTATACTCTTATTAGGCTTCTAGATCACCCCTTTTTGTGTATATCCTTAGGTGGATACATGTACTAAGGAGAGGACAAGTTCCAATAAGAAGCTAGAGAAGAAGAAATTAAATAAATGTTTATGCTTGATGTTGTAATTGTTATGTGTGGTCCTGGTTTTCCCAAGATACTAAACCTTTGGATCCTCTATGTGTAATACTATTATGTCATTTATCTTTAAAATGATGTAATAGTAATGTAAAAAATGGTTGGGTCGCTACAGTTGGTATCAGAGGCAAGGTTTAGGTAATTTGGGAATTAGGATTAGTGAACCCCAGAGAAAACATCTAGCATGAGACTAGGTACAAATATGCACACAAGAATATTTACATAAGGATCCCATATGTTATACTTTTAGTATAAATTGTGCAAATAAATAAGTTATTTATTCATGAATTGTTGACTTATGTTTTGTTCTAACCTTTTCTATTTTAGAAAATGGTGGGAACCATGAGCAATCAGGCCAACAACTCGTGTGAGGGCCAATGCAACGATTGCCCGAATGACATCCCCAATGATTTGGGAGGTGGAGTTCAAAACTTCATGGTGACGCTTACCCAATTATCTCAAGTTATGAACAATAACCATAATAATGGGGAACTTCCTCCTTCACCAAAGAGGGAGCAACTGGCTATCGAATGTTTTATGCGTCAATGACCACCGACGTTTAGTAGATCTTCTGATCCTCTAGTTGAAGAACAGTGGGTCAAATCCATGGAGAAGATATTTTCTGTTCTTCATTGTTCTGAGACAGATAATGTAACATCCCGTTACATTTTCAGTTACTTTTGATGTTTCTAAGTACTTCTGTTTTGGAGAAGTGACTTGGGGGTGCGTTTGGGTGAACTTTTAAATGAAAATAAAAGGGCAATGGATTGTGCACGGTTTGCGCACGGTTTGACAAATCATGCGAACAAACCATGAAAACCAAGAAGCACTGGATAGGGGGTAGGCACAGTGTGTGCACGATTTGAAAAACTATGTGACTGAACCGTGCAGACCGTGCACCTCTTGACAGTGAGGTCTACACGGTGTGCGCACGGTTTATAAAACTGTGCGCCTCTGCCCAGGTAAACTGTGCGCATAGTTTTTAATTCTAAAAATTCATTTTGAAACCACCCGAACCCCCAGGACTCCCATATGTTCTACCTTGTCTCGGTCTTGACTCATTTTAGGTCTTTCCAAAGCTTCCTAAGGAGATTCTAAGGCGATCTGAACATCTTTCTTCGAGATTGAAGGCTTGGATTGAAGATCCGCTCTCCTCCAGGTAAGTGGATTTCATCCCGTTGTGTTTCTCATTTATTCCTCTATCTTCCCTTGATCTTTTTATGGGAGATTTACTTTGTTTCCATGGATTTATACCTATGAGTTGAGGTATAGATATAGGATTTTGAATCTAGATCTAGTTTTGCAATATCTTGATTCCTTTGATCTTAATTTTGGTTTTAAGGATTTAGATCCAGTTTTTTATCGACATTGTTGTGCCGCTCGTCTTTTGGGGTTTCTCTTTGGGCTAACTCCCATCAATAAATCGAGGTAGGTGTTTCCGTCCCGATTTTCCAAATTGATTAACATTGTATTTACTTAATTTATTTCAATAGTTGATTTAAATTTAATTGCTCAAGTTTGCTTTCAATTAAATTGATAAAAATCTGATTCCAATGAATCGAGGTATTTGAAATAGTTTTGGCATGGGAATTTAGAAAACCCCAATTCCATTGAATTGGGTGTGTTTATGGAAATTGGCCGATTTAAATTGTTGGATTTAAATTGTGGATTTGATGGAAATGATTTCAATTAAATTGTTGAATTTAATTGTGGAAATGAATTGTGTAATGATGGAATTGGTTTTGAATGGATTTCAGACTTATGAAAATGGCTTAAAATGATTTGATAGAAACAAATTGGTTTTATCTTGTGGAAAGGCATGTTTTGAATAAAACCTGTTTTGGTTTTAAATGGAATGAAATTGGCACTTTTGAAATGGGATAATGGGATTGATCATATTTTGATCATTCTTAAAATAGTTCGCCCATCATGTAAGAGTGCATGAAAGCCTTAGGTAGTTAGTGAGTTATTTGAATACACTCTATGCTATAACAACGTTCTAAAACATACATGCAGCAGGTCACATCCCCGACGGGTTGGTGACGAGTCTCCTTTGGCCAGTGTCATAGGGACGTGTGTATACACATTATACTGAGTTCATATAGAGAGTGTTAAATCCTATAACTGGTTAATACTATCGTACCTTTTGGCAGATGACCATGTTTCTCGCTTGTTTTTTTTTAAATGTTGGGGCCGAAGCCTCAGTTTATTTTTAAAGAAAATCAAAGACCTCTTTTAACTTGGTAGAGGGAGACCCATTACATAGCCCAAAGGCCCAGTGCGCTTGTAGCTCATTACATATCCCGCAAGCCCAATTTTTTGGCTCAATTTCCATTCTGGGAATAGTAACCCGGCTGCTACAGTACCCACATAGTACCGCCGCTGCTACAGTGTCCTGCCACTGCTACAGTCCCCGCTGATCTACAGTACCGCCACTACTACAGTACCGCTACAGTAACCTACGCCCAATGGGTTTTGAACCCCCATTTATTTATATTTGTGATATAAATGTATGTCGATGCTTTTGAACTGCCTTACATGCCTGCTGAATTTATATAAACCGTTTTATAAAAATGTTTTAATTAAGACATTGTTTTAGAAATATTCCATGATTTGTAAAACCTTTGTTTAAATTGGTTTTTCCATCATTTGAAAATGTATAGCATGTTTGTTAAAATATGATTTTGAAATGTCAAACCTGTTTATCTGAAAATGGAAAGCTTTTATATGGATAATCTATATTTGGAATTTGTTACGGAATCTTTGGTGGTATCCTATTGGGCTTAGGCTCACACCCTACTTTTGCCTTCGGGTGTTTGTATATTTTCATCTTCCAGGATTGAGCAAAGGGAAGAGACCTCTTAGAGGTGATTCTAGTTGTTGATCTTTGGACTTGGTGAGTTGTGTCCTTTGGGACCTTGGGACTGTTTTCCCTTTTTATACTTGGGTTTTTGTACTTTTTCCTTTTGTGCCTCTTTGTTTTTATAGTACATTACTTCCAGTGGATTTTCTTTTGTTATGCATACTATTTTGTTTCACTCTTGCTTCCACATTCTTGTGGAAAATTTGTTCCCACTTGTATGTTGTACGATACCAGGTGCTAGTCGCCGACCCGTGGGGATCGGGAATTCCCTTCGGGCTATGTCAGGGTCGGCTCGGTTATCGGGTTACCAGGGTACCCGAGCTGGTTCGTGACAAAATGGTATCAGAGCAAGGTTGTTAAACATCTTGCCTTGATGACAGTATGAATTTAAGTATTCTTGTCGTGACTTAGGAGGTAGTTGTGATTGAGTGCCTGGCCAGATCTCACTGCAATGAACCTTAAGTCGCCAGGTGTGGATAGGGAAAGGCGACTAGTGGATTAGTTCTAGTCTTTTCCCTATTTTGATTTGGATATAGTGTAATCCAAATCTAGTTATCCCTTCTATTAAGAGTAGTTTTCCTTGTTACTCAGGTTGAGTGTTAATCTAATTTCTTCTTTTTCTCTGCTAATGTTGTGTAGCATCATGCCTCTGAGAAGACGTGAAAATCAGATCCAAAAAGAGGCTGCTGGTGAATCTCAGCAAGTAATACCTGTTGTGGGTCTGAGTTTGGTTGAGGTGATTGTTCGCACTATCCAAGCTCTGGGACAGGCACCACCTTCAGTTTCTATTCAGGATCCTACTATAGATCTTCTTGATGATATTCTCTGAGGTCATTCTCAAGAGTTCCTATGCCAGAATCCACCAGTTTTCAAAGGCTCTACTAATCCTCAACATGCTGAGGAATAGTTGAGTAAGATTGAACGTTTGTTTGGGTTCTTGGAGACACCTGATGTGATCAAGGTAAAGTGTGCCACCTTCGTGCTGGAGGGACCAAGTAGGATATGGTGGGACATGATGGTGACGGCTAGGAAACATGAAGGTCTAGAGTGGAAAGACTTTAGGGTTCTTTTCACTGACAAGTTATATCCAGAATCTATGGTGTTGGTCAAGGCTGTGGAGTTTTTCAAGCTTAAGCAGGCCAACAAAATCATGACTAAATACTCAAATCTCTTTGCTGAGTTGGTACAGTTTTCTCCTGAAATTGTATCTAATGAGAGGATGAAGAATCGATGATTTGAGTTTGGTCTTCGATCAGATATCCATTCCCAGGTTTTCTTATTGAAGCTTCCCACTTATGCTGATGTTCTGGATTGGGAAATGATGGTTGATATGGATCTGGCAGGAAAGTCAGGGTTGCAGGAAGTTTCCTTTATTTCTAGTGGCAGTGTTGGTTCCTTTAAAGGAAAGCGGAATCACGACATTCCTCATGGGGGTTTTCAACAACAGAGTCATTCCATACCACCGGTATCACTAGGAGGGGATTCACTGACTTACTATCAGTGTGGAAAGCTAGGACATTCTAAAAGGGTTTGCACTGAGGCACCCAAGAACAGTAACTCCTGCAGATGTTTAGGGAACTTACAGAGATTATGTCATCACTTCTCTACTCAAAATGGTGGAACAGGGTCATCAGCACCTCCAAATACTGTGGGGAAATCAAATGCTTCACTTACAAAGGGGTTCCAGCCACAGGCATCTAGAACGAAGCTTCTTCACGCAGTGTAAGAGTCACTAGAGGTAGTTGATGCAGGTCCTGCAACTGTGAGAGGTATCATCACTATAGCTTCATCTTTAGTTACTGCTATTTTTGATACTGGTGCATCTCACTCCTTTATTTCATCCCATATTGTTAATCTTCTTAATTTTCCTATGGAGCTTTTATCTTGTGCGATGGATATTACTACACCCCTTGGTACAATGAGAGAGAAGGGTCTCCATAGTCCTTCTTGTGTCTTCTCTCTATCAGATGTTGATCATGCTTGGAGTTTCTTGGTTCTTGAAATGAAATCATTTGATGTCATATTTGGGATGGATTGGCTCATTGCAAATAAATTCTGGATCAATTGTTATTTTCAACGGGTTTACCTTACTACACTCAGCGCTGTGCCTCTTATTTTTCATGGAGAATGGGACCCAAGGTCAAGCAGAGCTGGACCCTCTTATCCAAAGTTGGGGAAAGTTATATCAGTTTTTTCCTTTGATCTGAAGAGAGATTCAATGTGTGGTGATCTTCCTCCAGTCGTCGCTGAGTTTCCCGACGTGTTTCCTTCGGACTTCTCTGGTTTTCCACCAATAAGTGAGATTGACTTTTATATTGACCTAATTCCTAGTACTCAACCAGTTTCTATTCCCTCTTACAGAATGGATCCAGCAGAACTAAAAGAACTGAAGTCTTAGTTAGAAGATCTTCTTGAGAAAGGTTTTATACGCCCGATTGTGTCACCCTGGGCAGCGCCAGTTCTCTTCACCAAGAAGGATGATGGTTCTCTTCGCTTATGTGTTGATTATCGAAATCTCAATCGAGTTATGAAAAAGAACAAATATCCTTTACCACGAATTGATGATTTGTTTGATCAATTGAAAGGGGAAAGTGGTTTTCAAAAATTGATCTTCGATCTGGTTACCATCAGTTGAGGATAAAAGAATCTGACATTCATAAGACCGCTTTTTTAAGTAGGTATGGCCATTATGAGTACCTTGTTATACCCTTCGACCTAATAAATGCTCCTACAGTTTTTATGGATTTGATGAACAAAGTTTTCCATAAGTATCTGGATACTTTTGTGGTAGTCTTTGTGGATGAAATTCTTGTATACTCCAAGTCTTAGGAGGATCATGTGCATCATCTGAGAATAGTTCTGGGTCTTGGGATGATCATCTGGGGCTAGTTGAGTTCTCCTATAACAACAGTTATTAGTCTGTGATCAAAATGGATCCTTTTGAGTCTTTGTATAGTCGTCCTTGTAAATATATTTTATGTTGGTCGGAGATTGGTAAAAGCTCTTTGGTTGGACCGAGTTTGGTCCAAGAGACGATAGATAAGATCCAGTTGATTCTTAAGAGAATGTTGACATCACAGAGTTGGTACAAGTCTTATGCTGATCGTCACCGCAGACCTTTAAAATTCTCAGTTGGTGACCAGGTGTTCTTGAAAGTTTCACCCCGATTGGGTTATCGACGGCTTGGGAGCCAATGGAAGCTTGCTCCTAGTTTTTTGTGGGACCTTTTGAGGTTGTTGGCCTTGTGGGGAAAGTTTCTTACCATCTAGCTATACCACCACAACTGACGTCGATACATAACTTCTTCCATTTATCGTAGCTGAGAAAGTATCTCTCTGATCCATCTCATGTTTTGAGCTGGAATGATCTTGAGATTGAACTAGATTTATCTGTGACTGAACGACCAGTCAGGGTTGTTGATTCTGAGACCAAAGTACTTCATGGGAGAAAGACACCTATGGTCCATATTCTTTGGTAGCATGGTTCATATTCTCATGAGACGTGGTAAAGGGAGGCACTAATGAGAGAGGACTGGCCTCATATTTTTGACGTGGAGGTTTCTTTAGAGGCTTTCTAGGGACAGAAAGGTCTTATTGTGGGGAGGTCGTAACATCCCATTACATTTTCAGGTACTTTTGATGTTTCTAAGTACTTCTATTTTGGAGAAGTGACTTGGGGGTGCGTTTGGGTGAACTTTTAAATGAAAATAAAAGGGAAATGGCTTGTTCACGGTGTGCGCACAGTTTTACAAACCGTGCGACCAAATTGTATGAACCGTGCACCTCTGGATAGTGAGGTCCGCACGGTGTTCACACGGTTTATCAAACTATGCGCCTCTGCCCAGGTAAATCGTGCACACGGTTTCTAATTCCGAAAATTCCTTTTAAAACCACCCGAACCCCCGAGACTTCTATATGTTCGACCTTGGCTCAGGCTTGACTCATTTTATGTCTTTCTAAAGCTTCCTAAGGAGATTCCAAGGCGATCCGAACATCTTTATTCGAGATTGAAGGCTCGGATTGAAGATTATCTCTCCTCTCGGTAAGTGGATTTCATCCCGTTGTGTTTCTCATTTATTCCTCTATCTTCCCTTGATCTTTTCATGGGAGATTTCCTTTGTTTCCATGGATATATACCTTTGAGTTAAGGTATAGATCTAGGATTGTGAATCTAGATCTAGTTTTGCAAGATCTTGATTCCTTTGATCTTAATTTTGGTTTTAAGGATTTAGATCCAATTTTTGATTGACATCGTTGTGCCGCTCGGCTTTTGGGGTTTCTCTTTGGGATAACTCCCATCAATAAATCGAGGTAGGTGGTTCCGTCCCAATTTTCCTAATTGATTAGCATTTTATTTTCTTTATTTATTTAAATAGTTTATTTAAATTCAATTGCTCAAGTTTTCTTTCAATTAAATTGATAAAAACCTGATTCCAATGAATCGAGGTATTTGAAATAGTTTTGGCATGGGAATTCAGAAAACCCCAATTCCATTGAATTGGGTGTGTTTATGGAAATTGGATGATTAAAATTGTTGGATTTAAATTGTGGATTTGATGGAAATGATTTCAATTAAATTGTTGAATTTAATTGTGGAAATGAATTGTGTAATGATGGAATTGGTTTTGAATGGATTTCAAACTTATGAAAATGGCTTAGAATGATTTGATAGAAACCCATTGGTTTTATCTTGTGGAAAGGCATGTTTTGAATAAAACCTGTTTTGGTTTTAAATGGAATGAAATTGGAACTTTTGAAATGGATGAATGGGATTGATCGTATTTTAAGCATTCTTAAAATAGTTCACCCATCATGTAAGAGTGCATGCAATCCTTAGGTAGTTAGTGAATTATTTGGATACACTCTATGCTACGACAATGTTCTAAAACATACATGCAGTGGTTCACATCTCCGATGGGTTGGTGACGAGTCTCCTTTGGCCAGTGTCATAGGGACGTGTGTATACACATTATACTGAGTTCACATAGAGAGTGTGGAATCCTATAACTGGTTAATACTATCGTACCTTTTGCCAGATGATCATGTTTCTCGCTTGTTTATTTATATTTGTGATATAAATGTATGAAAATTATTTTGAACTACCTTACATGCCTATTGAATTTATATAAACTGTTTTATATAAATGTTTTACTTAAGCCATTGTTTTAGAAATATTCCATCATTTGTAAAACCAATTTTTTAAATTGGTTTTTCAATCATTTAAAAATGTATAGCATGTTTGTTAAAATATGCTTTTGAAATGTCAAACCTGTTTATCTGAAAATGGAAATATTTTATCTGGATAATCTATATTTGGAATTTGTTACGGAATCTTTGGTGGTATCCTATTGGGATTAGGCTCACACCCTACTTTTTCCTTCGGGTGTTTGTAGATTTTCTTCTTCCAAGATCAAGAAAATGGAAGGGACCTCTTGGAGGTGATTCTAGTTGTTGATCTCTGTACTTGGTGAGTTGTGTCCTTTGGGACCTTGGGACTGTTTTCCCTTTTTGTACTTGGGTTGTTGTACTTTATCCTTTTGTGCCTCTTTGTTTTTCTGGTACATTAATCCCAGTGGAGTTTCTTTTTTTATGCATACTATTTTGTTTCACTCTTGCTTCCACATTCTTGTGGAAAATTCATTCCCACTTGTATGTTGTATGATGCCAGGTGCTAGTCGCCGACCCATGGGGATCAGGAACGCCCTTCAGGCTATGTTAGGGCTGGCTCAGTTATTGGGTTACCAGGGTACCCAGGCTATTTCATGATAGAGAAGGTGACCCTATCTGTTGATCATCTAGATGGAGAAGCTGATCAATGGTGGGATTTGATTAATAACACCAAGCCAAGTGGGGAAATTGAAGAGATGGAATGGGAATACTTTAAGATAATGTTTCTTAACAAGTATTTACTAGGAACTCTTCAAACAAAGATGGATAGAGAATTCATAGAGCTCAAGAAAAAAGAAGGAGAATATGTCACAACCTATGAAGTGAATTTCACAAGGTTTGTAAGGTACGCTTCGGGTTTTGTTATCAAAAATGATAGCAAAATTGATAGATTCTTTGGTGGATTAAAACCACACCTTAGAAAGGCTCTTGAAATTAGAGACTTTGGGAGTTATGAAGAAGTTGTTTGATGTGCTCTCAGAGTGGAGATGGAGTTTGGATAATGGTCCCATGGCTATGGTGATAAGAAACAAAAGATGGAGTTTCAAGCTGGAGGATCTAATGATAAAGGTGGAAAGAAAATTGAATGACCCACATGCCAAAACTGTGGAAAGTTTCACCATGGGAATTTCCTCAAAGGGACGGGGAAATTCTTCAAGTGTGGGAAAGATGGACACCATGCTTAAGAGTGTCAAAAATACACGAAAAGGAAGGATAATTTAGCTGATGAAAGGAGAAAACCACTCATGGTTCAATGCTACAACTGTAGGGATATGGGGCACTATGAAAACCAGTGCACTAAACCTTGAGTTCTCAAGGGTAATCAGCATCAGCAGCCACCAATGCCAAATGAAAAAGGGAAGTCTTATGCTATCACTACTATGGAGGTGGATCATGATAATGAAGTTGTACAAGGTACACTTTCTATTTACTCAAGAATAGAAAAAGTCTTATTTTATTCTGGTTCTATGAATTCCTTTATATCTTTCAAGTTTTCTAGAACTATAGAATCAAAGCCCCGAAACCTTAAAGTAGAGATATATGTAAAAACACCAAGTGGTGAAATCATTGCAACCCAAGTGTTTGACTCTTCTCCTGTTAGAGTATGTGGGAATATTCTTCCAGCGAATCTTGTAATACTTCCTTTGGTGGAATCCGATGCTATAATGGGAATGGATTGGCTCTCATTATATAGAGCACATATCAACTATCCAGAAAAGGAAATATCTTTTCATATTCCGAACCATCCCATGCTCCTCTACAAATAAAAAGAAAATCATGAATCTCCTTTGAAAAATCCTTTAATGGTGTGGGTGTTGATTCCCTATGAAGAATCATACCTTTCCCAAATGGTTGAGTCGAAGGAAAGTTCCAACCTTGGGGAAATTCCCATCATGAGGTAATACGGAGATGTATTTCCCGAAGAGTTACCCGAAATTCTCCCGGATCATGAGGTAGAGTTCTCAATTGAAATCATACCTGGAGCTACTCCTTTCTCAAAGTGTCCCTATAGGATGGATCCTATCGAACGGGAGGAGTTAAAGAAGCAGCTACAATAGCATCTGGACAAATGGTCTATACACACTAGTGCATCACCTTGGGGTGTGTCAGTGCTCTTTATAAAGAAGAAGGATGGAATAATGCGGCTTTGTATCAATTATCGGGAACTCAACAAGATCACCATAAAGAAAAAGTATCATCTCCCTAGGATTGATGACTTTTTTGATCAGTTAAGAGGAGATCAATACTTCTCAAAGGTGGATCTTCATTCTAGATATCATCAAGTAAAGGTGAAGAAGGAATATATTCAGAAGACTGCCTTCCAAACAAGGTATAGACACTATGAGTTTTTTGGTGATTCCATTTGGACTTACTAATTCCCCTTCAATCTTCATGGATTTGATGAATAGAGTATTTAGACATTATCTTGAAAAAAATTTGGTAGTGTTTATCGATGATATTCTCATCTACTCTAAGAGCAAGGAGGAACATGAAGAACATCTAAGACTTGTGTTGGAAACATTAAGAAAGGAGAAGTTGTACGCCAAGTTCAGAAAGTGTTACTTTTGGATGAAACAAGTCACGTTCTTGGGACATGTGATCACAAGTGAGGAAATTTCTATGGATCCTTCAAAAACAAAGGTGATTGAGGAATGGACCAGGCCCTCTAGTGTCATAGAAATCCGTAGTTTTCTTGGATTATCTAGGTACTAACGATGTTTTGTGAGAAACTTCTAACGATTTTCAAGCCCTCTAACTAAGTTAACAAGGAATGGGGTAAAGTATGTATGGACGGAAGAATGTGAGGGAAGATTCAAGGAGCTAAAAAGAACACTGATCACTACACCTGTACTCACACTACCGAAAAGTGGAGAAAGTTTTGTGATATACAGTGATGCTTAAAAGAAAGGCTTGGGTTGCGTACTCATGAAAAATGATAATGTGATAGCCTAAGCCTCATGACAGTTGAAGATCCATGAGTATAACTACCCAACACATGATCTAGAGCTGGCAGCCATGATTTTTGCCTTGAAAATCTGACAGCACTACCTTTATGGTGAGAAGTGTGACATATAAATCGACCATAAGAGCCTAAAGTATATATTCACACAAAAGAAGATAAACATGCATCAAAGGATATGGTTAGAGCTAATCAAATATTACGATTTCTCTATTCACTATCATCCTGGAAAGGTGAATAAGGTAGTTGATACTCTAAGTAGAAAAAAAACCTGCTACTCTATCCATGCTACGGATTGAGAAAGACCCTATCTTCTTGGATATGAAAAGAATGGATTTGGAAATCATAAGGGCAGGGGATACATCCTACATTTCCTAAATGATTGTGAAACCATCCATCCAATAGAAGATTAAGGAAGCACAAAGGGATGATGTGGAGGTACAAGATAAGGTGAATGCAGTAAAGGAAGGGAAGTTGTAGGAGTTCCATATCGATGATGATGGTGTGATTCGGTTTGGAACGCGGCTTTGTGTGCCTTCATCACCCGGGATAATGAAGGAGCCATTGGAAAATGCACATAGCTCAACATTATCTATCCATCCTGGGAGTACCAAGATGTACCATGATCTCCGAGAACACTTCTGGTGGGATAACATGAAGAAGGAGATTGCAGAATATATATATCAAGGTGCTTGGTATGTTAGCAAGTTAATGTTGAGTGAAAAAAGTCCAAAGGTATGATGTAGCCATTGCCTATATCCATGTGGAAATGGGAAAATGTTACTATGGACTTTGTCACGGGTCTCCTAAAGACGTCAAAGGGAAATAATGTGATATGGGTTTTGGTAGATCGACTCACCAAGACTGCCCATTTTATCACTATTTGGGAAGATCTCTCTCTTGAACAACTTGCAAAGATATATGTGAAGGAAGTGGTGAGACTGAATGGTGTTCCACTATCAATTGTCTCTGACCATGATCCAAGGTTCACATCTAAATTCTGTAGGAGCCTTCAACATGCTTTGAGTACTGAATTATATTTCAGCATGGCCTATCACCCCCAAACTGATGGCTAGTCTGAAAGGACTATTCAGACGCTTGAAGATATGCTAAGATCCTGCTCTATAGAATTCAAAGGTGGATGGGATCAGCATCTCCCATTTTTTGAGTTCTAATACAACAATAGCTTCCACTCGAGTATTCAGATGGCTCCATATGAAGCTCTGTATGGAAAGCGATCTAGAACTCTAACCTGTTGGGATGAAGTTGGAGAAAGAAAGCTACTTGGACTCGATCATGTTCAAGAGATGACAGAGAAGGTTCAAGTCATCCAGAAACACATCAAAGCTGCTCAGAGTCTGAAAAAGAGCTATGCTGACAACCGTCGAAGGAACTTGGAGTTTGGCATTGGAGATAATGTCTTTCTTCGAGTATCTCCATGGAAGAGAGTCATGCGATTTGGGAAGAAAGAGAAGTTAAGACCAAGTTACATTGGCCCCTTTGATATCCTTGACCACATAGGAGTTGTGGCCTATCAACTTGAACTTCCACCGAATATGGCTCAAGTTCATGATGTGTTTCACATATCACTCCTGAGGAAGTACATACTGGACCCCTCACATATACTAAACTTAGAGGTGGTACAGCTGGAAGATGATCTCTCTTATGAGGAGTAGCCATTAGAGATTCTGGATTGGAGAGATATGGTTCTACGCAACAAGAAAACACATCTTGTTAAAGTGTTGTGGATGAACCATAAGTTTGAGGAAGAAACTTGGGAACCAGAAGAGGTGACGAAGGATAAGTACCCTTACCTGTTCATATAAAACAAAATTTCGAGGGCAAAATTTCGTAAGGGGGAAAGAATGTAATGACCCAATGTTTTTCAATGGAATTTTCCCATATTATAAATATGTCATAAAATCACATGAATACACAACATAATGAACTAATAAGTTCTAAGTGACCTTTAAACATAAGTTTGTCACTTCTGTGTTAGGAATTTTGAAAATCTGACATACATGGTTATGTTCAAGATGATTTTTGGAGTCTAATGAAACAAAAATAATTTTCGGTGAATAGTAACGTACCCTTGTAAATATTAACCTACCCTTATGAATAGTAAATCATCCAACATAAGAGTAACCTTACCCATGAATAATTAAATAAAATTTATACATCTTAGAAAGTGACAATTTGACCTTAGTAAACGTTTTGGTATTTTGTAAGTCATAAATAATTAATTATAATTAATTAATTAATTTAAAAGAAAATTTATTTTCTTAAAAAAAATCATTAATTATCAAATCAATGTCTTATAGTTTTTAGATAATTTTATAAGACCCTACGTAATTTTTTAAAGCACTATAAAATCAGTTTTAATTTTAAAAACTGTTTATTTAAGTAAATTATGATTTTAATTAAATATTAAAATAATAATATTTAGAAAATTATTTTTGAAAAATGGACTTCATTTTTTGATTCTACACGTCAAAAAATGGTTAGGGTAAATTTTTAGGATTTTTTTAAAATACTAGAATTTTTTGTGAATAGTAAAACACATTAAGTTACCTATAAATACATTATAATTAAAACCCACTATTCCTGACATCACAAGTGATGTAAGAACCCAAATCCAAAAATCACATGCCTTATTTACTATTCTTGGTCATGGATGAATCACTATTCCTTGTCTTAGGGGAAATTAAAAAACTAATGAATTTTATATTAAGGAAACTCCTCTCTCCTCCACTATAAAAACCACCCTTCACACCCTCATTCCCTCACACCTCTCAAGCTCCAAGACTTTTCTAAACTCTACCCAAACATCCTCCCTATCCCCTCTCCCACGTCCAAGATCTTCTGGTCTCATCAAAAGACCAATCCTAGCTTCCTTAAGGAGGATCTCAAGAGGAGGATTTAAGAAGTAATTTCTCTCCCTCTTCTCCTTTAATTTCCTTTCAATTTCAAGTTCATTTCTTGATCTATCTCCACACATCTACATCCAAATGGTATTGTAACTCCAGTATTATACATGTACTAGAATTTTATGATTATAATGGGATATTATATCATCCAAACCCCTTTCCCTCTTCCTTTTATTTTATTAAAGAGAACGTTGTTTGTGAGGTGTTAATTTATCACCTTCAAAAATGACATGTTTTATTCTTCCATTTATACCTTAATATCTGGTCATGAAACCATTTTTATGGTTGAAAAAGAATATTTTTTATATATTATATCCTATTTAAAGTTATGGAATTAACTTATGACCATATTTCTAGTGATAAAATAAAACAAGTTCATTATGATCGAAAAATCGCTCAAATTAACCCAAACAATCATCATTTAATTCTTATCTAATTATTCATCCACATGGATCTAATATAATTCATTATAAGATCATTAAAACTCCTATAATATCATTAATAACATGTAATATCAGTTCTGTATGTTTACCCATGTTCTACCCGAACTTCAATTTAAGAATATAAGTGAACCACTCAAGAAAACCATAAAAACAAATATTGTCGAACAATGTTTTTAAACTATATAACTCATCCAAAGTCACATAAAATAACTTAATAAAACCATAATGAACCATATTAATGTACACAGGGTTCTTTATTTCTAATTAATTAATATAATGTCATTATACAGGACATTAAAGAGAAGGAAGCATTCAGATACAAGGTAAGGGGAAAATCTCGAACCCAATTTTCGTTCCTCGGGTTCTCCCTCCTTCACTCCAATTTGGTATGGTCACTTCTTAAAAATCATTTCTTCATCATTGTATTTACTTTTTTAGGATATAAATTTTCACCACTATTGTTTGTTTCAAACAAAATGTTTTCCAAAACAACTCTTCTTCTAAAAACTCACCTTTTACTTCTCATTCAAGGTTGATGGTTCTTGTATCAAGTATGTTATTCCCTCTTTGTTTTGGGAACCCAAATTTTATGAATGTGTTCTAATGAGATGAAAACCTTTCCTTTCCATGGGTTATTTATGTTCATAATTGATTTGTGTTCTATTTTTCATTCATGATAATGATAATATTATGATGTGACGGGTGCGCTCGGAATTATATAGTGCAATATGAATGTTTGAATGTGACGGGTGCGCCCAGAATTATACAGCGCTCCAATTCATTGGGTAACATGATGAATCTCATGAGTAAATGTGAAATTATATGTGAACAAGATTCTATCTTGGTTCAAAAGTATGTGTGGTTGTTAACCACTAAGACATGATGTTTCATTTTTATGCATTGCCACATTTCAAGCCTTTTATTTATGCTCCTCTCAGGTTCATGATCTTTTGCCTATGTCATGATTATGCTCAACCCGTGCTATATTCTTCTTATCTATCCTCTTACTAGGATTATAACTCATCCCTTTTGGTGTATATCCTCAGGTGGCTACATGTACTAAGGAGATGACAAGTGCCAATAAGAATCTAGAGAAGAAGAAATTAAATAAATGTTTATGCTTGATGTTGTAATTGTTATGTGTGGTCCTAGTTTTCCCAAGAAACTATACCTTTGGATACTCTATGTGTAATACTATTATGTTTTTTATCTTTAAAATGGTTTTATAGTAATGTAAAAAAGGTTGGGTCACTACAACATGTATAATCATTTTTTGGTTAGTTCTGTTCATTCTTACCATTACAACAGTTAGGCGTTAACTACTTAAAATAATATTATATTATTATTTTTCAGTATTACCCAACTTTGTGTGCAACGTAAGATTTCAAAGAAACATTTTGTTGTGTATCAGGTATTCCATCGAACATATCATACCCTTTAAAGTAAAATTAATAATTAATTTACAAATATTAATAAATGTGAAAATGTCATATTCTTTATTTACCTGGGATGTTACGCCTTATGCTTATTCCTTTAGTTTGAATTTCATAATTGATTGATTGTTTTAGAAACATGTTTTATATATGTGTTATATACACATTCTATGAAATCTAGGTGTGGTTTCTAGTAATGGTTATGACTTTGTTTTGGAAAATATAATGTATTACTAATTCCCATTTAGATTTAAGTGATTTTTCTTGAAAAGTGATTTACTAAGTGGTTTTGAATTGGAAATGAATATTTTCAAAGATGAGTTTTGGTATGAACTCGTGGTCATATGGTGGTTTGAATTTGATAAATGAATTGCATCATTGTAAGCAAGGGTTAAATATTATTTTTAAATATGCAACACCTTGATTATTTAATTGGGCTTTTAAAAGGTTTTAGAAATATTTTGGGTGATTATGTTTCATAGAATGTAAACTATTCTTTGTAAAATAACAAAGCCTGTTTGACACCTTGAAAATGGTTTGTAAAATTAGAAAACCCCTCTTATGGCAGACCCCTTGATTTTAGAAAATGATTTGTATGTTGAATGTGTTATTATGTGTCTAATGTTGAGGCATATGCATTGTGTGATATGAAAGAGGGGGAATTCACTTAAGGAGGGAGAATGGTGGTGAGAGGTTGAATGGGTTTTGGATAAATAAAGTGTTATGCACATATATGTTTGATTGATAAAGAAAACTCACCACCACTTGAAATCGATCACAATGGGAAACTTGGGTATCTAGGTGGGTGGACCAAGACTAGTACGCTAGATGACATAGAAGGGGTTCGTCCCGGTTTTGTCTAGCAGGATTGATGCAACAACACTAATTAAACATATTAATTAATGAGGGTCATGGTTTCTAAGCCACGAATATTGAGGGTTGTGGCTTTTAATCCATGTTTTCTAAGGGTTGTGGTTTCTAAGACATGTTTTTTGAGGGTCATGGTTTTAAATCCACGTTTCACCGAGTTATGCGGTCTCTAGGGTTCCACTTGTACTAGTTGCCTATAAGTATTTCCCATGGTGCTCATTTGCGACATAATGCCTGTGATGTGATTTTAATTTCAGTTGTTTTATACTTTATGTCTCATTTGTGATAAACCATCATTTAATCTAAACTTTTTTTTGTCAATTTATGCTTGGAATTTATTTTGAAAATATAGTGGAATAGAAGAGTTTTCCTTAAAAATGTTAACTTGTGACTTGAACTTGAAAAGAATGAGAAAAATTATTTCATTATATCTTATTTTCAAACTGTCATGATTGGACTTCTTATTAAAGTCAGGGGCATAGTATATTGTTATATTTTGGCTTTCTTACTAAACATCTCAGTGCTCATGCCTACTTTACTTTTCAGTTGCAGGTTCTAGTCTGGGATTGCGGATCTATGTCGGTGGTGACCCATGGGGTCACATAGAGGTATTTCTAGCTGGTTTTCTTTACTTTATTCTCTATTGGTAGTGTTTACCTATTTTAACCGTTTTATTTCTATTTATCTATATTTTTTTTCTTAGATAAATCGTTCGCAGCTGCTTGTTTTGATGACCGACACTAGTTGTCAGCACATGGGGATTGGGAACACCTTTTGGGCCATGATGTGGACTGGCTTAGGTGACCAGTTCGTGGTCGAATCGGGTTGGTTCGTGACAAGCATGGTGAGTCCTTCCTCCTCTCCATTCTCATGTATATGAAAATAGATATACGTACATCGGAGTATATTTTTCATGCTGATTCTAGTCATAGAAAGTTGTAAGGAGATGAGTCATATGGTAAAATAGCTGTAATCAATCCGCTAGAAATTGTACTACTGGTAATTAACAATTATTAGTAAAAATTAGCTGTAATTAATAATAATTAGTGGTAATTAGTATAAATTATTATAAGTTAGTGTATATTAGTATAAAAGTATAAAAAAATACTATAAATAAGTATGATATAATAGAAATTATTATATTTTCATAGAAAATAGAATTTAATTGTCTTATATTTTTTTATAGTGTTTTTGTTATATCAAATTATACAAAAAAATAATTAGTTTATATTTTTAGAAAAATATGGAACAAGTAAATCGAAAAAAATCATTATTAGATGACCTCTCTTAGATAAATCAGTGCAAGAATCCAAACGGTTCTTGTTTAAATCCTATCTATATTGAGGGTATTGAAGGTTTCTTATCATTTGCATCATCAAAACCAGAATTTTTTTCAGAAGGGACAATTAAGTTTCCTTGTAAAAAAATGTTCTATGAGGATGTTTGACACATTTGACAACATTGTGGGTCTTTTATTGTGTTTTGGTTTTCAACCAGATTACATTTTTTGGTATCAACTTGATAAACGTAGTTCTAGAGAAGATACTAACTATTTGGCTCTAGATCCAGTATGGTTTCAAAATTTAGTACATGATGTGGAAGTTCCATCTTTTCAACAAGCTGAAACTCAGGATGATATTAATTTAACTCCTAAGTTGGGACCATCTCATTTTTATGAGTTTTTTATATTTGATGAGGATGCCTTATATCTGGGACAATATTACATAATGATGTTTAAATGTCAATGGTTGGATACTGAGAGATGCTTGCATGTTCATCCAACCCATGGAATCATTGATATTAAATATAAAATTCTTCTTACATTAAATGAACCATTTTTATTGGCTCATTAGGCACATAAAATTTATTATTCAATATATTGTGATAATTAAAGATATTTGAGTTATTGGTGGAGCATAATAAAAATTAAATCTCAGGAAAATCAGTTTACTTAAAGTGAATGTGGTTCTGTTGAAGTGGAATGAATTGAAATTTTTCAAGAGACTGCTCTAAATCCATCTTTTTTATGAAGAGACACAGATATCGATGATGACACCCCGCAGTTAAGATTTAATGGTGGTGATGATTTTAATGATGTTACAAATGAATTTGAAATGATAAGAGATAATGAAAATGAAACTCATATGGAAATTGATGATGTTCAGGAGAAATATGAAGACATTGACATCGTCAAATATGAATATGAGGATGAAGATGAACATTGACACAGTTAAATGTTGGTTATAATCATATATAATATATATCTATATATAATAGTTATTTTCAACTATTTTATAACAACAGCCATTTGGTGTTTTAGATGGATGAGGATCTATATCGTCAGTTGTAGAAAGCTGATCTACCTTTGGAAAAGAAGGATGTTGGATCATCTAACCCTCAGACTACTGGCGGTTCAGGTGGGACTCAGAGGGGGCAGGGTCTTGTATGATTGATGATTCCTGACCCTTTACCTGAGCAATGTCCATGTCTTGGATTCAATCTACATGTGCAGAGGTATGTTTACCTGTGTATTTTAGTTAGTTTTCAATAATTTATTTATATAATAATTTTTTAATTATTTGTTCTTTATTCACAGCTTTACACATATAGCTACCAGATAGGAGAGTGCTATATTACGTAATTATCTTTCTGAAACATGGGTATCATGGGATTAGATTCCTATTGATGTGAAGCACTGCATGTTCAATAATTGGATGGTATGTAAATAAATAATATTTTTTTTGAAATTAATTTAATTAATAACTTGATATTATAAATTATTTGTAGGGTTTATGGTATCCCATCGACAAGAGCATACATGACACTATCTAGAAGGAATGGAAGGGGACTATGTATCAGCATTGCATCCAATTTTTGCACAATTTGAGAAGGAAAACAATGGATAAAGTAGGAGTGACAGAGTTTGATGAGTCTTTTCACGCCCACTAACCTGATTGCATTTCATCTCATGTTTGGGATGTATTATGTTCATACTGGTTGGGTGGTCATTTTTATATTAGATCATTGATAGGTCGATGAAATCTGGGGAGATAGGAGGTGACATATAGAGGAGGAATCCTCCCTTATAGAAGAAAGCCGAACATATCTTTGATCTCCCACCAGATGTTCGTGGACGATACAATGATCTTCATAAATGGTGGGAGGAGCTTTGTTTGGCCTATCAAGAAATTTCTAGAGGATTATTTTTTCTGGAGTGGACAACTCATCAGCAACTCAAAGAGCAGCATCTTCATATCCTGTAAGAGCTCTTCCAGGCGAGCCTCCTCTCTGTGCAGCCACCTGAACATGCAACAGGGATCCTTCCCAATGGAGTATTTGGGAATGCCAGTCTCTTTAGGTAGGCTCTGCATGCACAATTTTTATCACATTGTTTACAGGATCATGAGTCATGTTATCAACTGAAAAAACCAGTTTCTCTCATTTGGGGGGCGTATAGCCTTGGTTAATAGTGTTCTGTCTCTGATCCCCATTCATGCTCTAGCCTCCAAAAATGTTCCTAAGGGGGTGATCAACACTATCGACAAGGTTTTATGAAGATATTTTTGGGACGCAAAAACCTAAGGAAAGAGGCACTGGGCCTCATGGGGAAGGATTGCAAGACCCATTCACGATGGTGGGATTAGTATCAGGAGTCTTCAGAGTACTCTCCATGGCATGCATGCCAAGATGGAATGGGAAATACTTGAGGAGTGCTCGCTCTGGGTTAAGACCATGTCGCATATCGGCGTGAACAATGTGGCAGATGGTTGCGGGTATGATTTTCCCCTCTAGTCAAAACTCTATCCTCTGGTCTAGACCTTTCATCAAAGCTCAAGGTGGATCATTGGCACTGGGGATCTCCTTTTCTGGCATAAGAACTGGGCAGGTTCCATCCTCACCTTCCCATGTTGTTTGGCTCCTTTGATCATGGTGAAGGAGGTGTTGCATCATCCCAGACTCACTAATGATATTTTGAATAAGGAACAGCAAGCTCTGCTCGAGTCTATTGAGATCACATCGGAACCAGATCGTTACGTGTTTACTTCTTCATCTTCTGGTGTTTTTTCCACTAGAGATTTTTGCAGGCTCTTCTCCTCATAGAACCACCATGACCAGTGGAATGAAAAGGTTTGTTGTCACAAGATCCCCATGAAGTTCAATTTTTTCATTTGGAACATCAGGAACTGAGCTCTTGCTATAGATGAGAATATCAGGAAATTGGGGATCAGCATATCCACTGGGTGTCACAGCTGCAGAAACAGGTGGGAGGAGAGCTCTGAGCATTTGTTCTTCAAAGGAGAATAGGCTCATGTAGTTTTTTACTTCCTTAGTGGAAGCTAAGGTCTCTTCACTCGAGATCAGAATGACTTACCATTCTGGGAGAAGTGGTTCCATGGCGTGCTGGGATCACAGTTGGAACGGCTGGCCCGAGCAACATTATTCAATGTTGGGTGTTGGTGCTTATGGAAAGCTTGTAATCAGGCAAAGTCTGAAGACACAACTCCTACATTAAGGTCCATTATTGCAAATACTCATTTCCTATTGACTGATATGGTTGCACTCACAAAAGGATGGCAGGAGGCTCCAGCTTTCAGTTTCCTGCAGGGCAGTGCATCCTTGGAACCCCCCTGGTCAAATTACAGGGTAAATGGGTGGGTTGGAATCCTCCTATTACCGGATACAATTTGAACACTAATGGGTCCTGCTCGTTGGGTGTGGTGAATGGAGGAGGTGTGGTTCAAGGCGTCGAGGGCAATGTGTTGTTGGCCTTCACTTAATTCTATGGTTCTGGTACTCCCCTCTTGGCCAAGGCCAAGGCTGTGATCTCTGGGCTCTCTCTCTCTGCATTCAGAAGAATCTGGCTATATCCCAAGTGGAGACTGACTCCTTGATCCTTCACGATGACCTACATGGTAAAAGCACTATTTCTTGGTCTATATCCTATGCGGTTAGGAAATTTTGAACTCTCTTTTGGCACAAGATCCAAGTGACTCACACATGGCGCGAGGGGAATATGGTCGCGGATTACATGGCTTCTTTAGCTGACCAAAGCTCCATCATCACTATCCTTATCTCTATTAACTGTTTGAAACTAGAAGGTGTCAATTTGATCAGAGGGGATTCCCTTTTTCTGCACTATTTTAGACCTCCTTAATCCTAGGGTTTCCTAGTTTCCCTCTTTCTTTGAATAAAAATTTGACTTGGATGGGGAATTTCAGTACGCATAGATAGCATATGGTAAATAATTTTTTTTTAATACTTTATACAACTTTAAATGTAAACAGTTTATTTTATATTCATATAGAAAATAAAATAACCCAATATTACGAAGTTTGATGTTTATAGGAGAATGTATAGTGATCCGGCCACTAGAGAAATTAGAGGTGCTCACCAGCATCAGATTGTGGTCATTATATTTTCTTTTTGAGTTTAAAATTTAACTGAAAATAATATTTTAACTATTTTAATTTTAAATTGAAATTGAAGGAGTCATATAAGGTCACGACATCTTAAACACAGACTGAGAGTTAGGCTGAGACTGATACTCATACTAGTGCCCACCGATTTGATGAGACAACATGGATGCATGTGACCCAGAATGCCTTCGAGAAAGGTCGAGTTGTTGGTATTAGCTCTCGATTGACGCCTATGGATTATTATGGAATCACTGTGATGTTGACATACAACTCAAGAGAAGCTCGTGGAGAGTTGTCATCATCTGTTGTACAGTATCAGGAGCAGCTGTGAACTCAGAGTGAGCTTATAGAGAGTATGCGTAGAGAGTAGAAGAAAATGTGTCAATGGCAGTAGCAGTAGTAGGAAGAGCTCCTATGGAAGCAGCAGCAGCAGCAACACCAGTAGCATTAGGAGATTCAAGAGGAGATGTGTCAATGGTGGCAGTAGTGGGAGCAGGAGTAGTGGGAGTACATGCGACGTCTGACTCGTGGTTTAGGGATGAAGTTCCCTCAACCATGTCCTCCAAACAATACTCCCCCTCAGTGATCTATTTATTTTTTATGATAAAACATTTGAATGTAAATTTTATTTGTAATATTAACTATCTACATTTTTATATAGTGCATTTTTATATTATTGTGAATATTACATTTTTATTATTTATTTTATTTTTTATTATTTTTATTATTTTATTAATTATTATTTTTGATTATTTTCTTTTTATTATTTTTTTATATTTTTTATGAATATTGAGCTTTTCATTATTTTATAATTTTTTATTATATTAGTAATATTAATATTATTATTTCATTAATATTAGTAATGATATTATTATTATATTATTAATATTTTTATTGTTATTATATGAATATAATTTTATTTTTTATAATTTATTTTATTTTGATAATATTAACATTATTATTTCATTAATATTAATATTATTTTATTATTATTAATATTTTTATTATTATTTTATTCAATTTTATTATTTTTTTATTTTTTTACACTTTTTGCGACGAGACCCATCACAAATAGTATTTACGACGGCCTGTCGCCAAAAATGATTTCAAAAATTCAACAAGAATTTTTGCGAAGGGTCGACCACCCTGTCACAAATACTATTTGTGATGAGCCGATGCAATAAAGTATTTAAAAAACTATGATGAAACTATTTGTGACGGATCCTCATCCCGTCGCATAAAACCATATTTGCGACGCCCTTTTCTGAAACGGGGCATTTGCGACAGAGCTCCATCACACAAGGGTATTTGCGATGGGATCCCGTCGCAAATGGACCAATTTCCAAAAGTGAAACATGTTTAAATTGTTTTGATACTTTAGAACAATGATCCATAATTCATTTGTGATATATAGGAATTGGATGCACCTCAATTCGATGCATGGTGTGACCGGTATGACTTCAAGTGTGTCTTTTTTAATTAAAATTGACATTTTAATAAAAAAATAAAAGTGACATACTCAAAACATAGAAAATTCATTCAGATTGTTTTGATACTTTAGGACAATGATCTATAGTCATTTGTAATGTGTAGGAATCAGCCACACCTCAATCTGATACACAGTGTACCTAGTATGACACAAAGTGTTCATTATTAATTTAAAATTGAAATTTTATTAATATATTGTTTCATATCTATGTTTAATTTATTTCTTTATAGTATCAATAACATAATAATTATTTTATTATATATATGGATTCTTTTACTCAAGTTGGGGTGCTTTGATCGGAAACTGATACCATGATCAGACTTTTTGAGAGGGGGTTGGCTACCAAAGTGTAACACCCCAAGATTTTATAATATGTATCTTTTTTAATTTAATTTCTTCAACATCATAGGTTTCACAGAACACTAAGCTTAAACGAATAATGATATACAATTAAATATCATTATTTTAAAATGGAAATTATAACCTAACCGTTAAATTGGCATGAATGAATAGCATCAATGAAATTTATGTATTATATATTTAATCAATTTTTTTTACATTCATCTAAATTATTTTATAGGCATAAGATAATAATGAATCCAATTTTATGCATTAAACAGCTATACGTTTTTTAAAGTCAATTTTACCGCCTTTTAATGACACACTTGTTTTAAAACTAAATTTTGACATTTTTAAAAATTCTTTTGAACAAACTAAGATTCATTTTTAAAATTGTAATGTCAAAATTAGATTATGTTGAAATTTTGATATTTTTCTAAAGATGTTTATTTTCCAGTGAATAAGTGAAAAATCCCGATTTTTATAAAACTGTCATTTTCATTATATTAATACTTTATTTATGATTTGAATAGTAACCACATCTTTAAAATTATAAATAAAATCTATCCATATTATAAATGTTAATATGATATAATTATATCATAGTATAAATAAATAAATGTTTTAGAAATTATTAATTAATTATTGATATTTTTATAAAACATAAATGGTTATTTTCAATTTTAAAATTAATATAATGATTTAAAAGAAAATTTAATTTCAAAAAAATTATTCAATAATTGATATTTTGATGTCTTATGATTATAATATAATTTTATTAGACCTTAATTAATTTTTCAAAGTGTTATAAAACCAGTTATAATTTTAAAATTGGTATTTTCCAAGTAAATGATGATTTTAATTAAAATTTTAATTGCTCATATTTAGAAAATTATTTTCATAAAATGGAGTTCATTTTTTAATTCTAAAGGTTAAAAATGGTTAGGGGGAATTTTTGGAATTTTTATAAAATATTTGAATTTTTATTGAATAGTAAAATACAGTATTTTACAGTATAAATACATTATAAGTTAAATACACTATTTCTCAAGTCATTGATGATGTAATCACCATAATCCCAAACTAATATGAATTATTTTAATATATTTAGTGATAATTCTCAAATTATTCATAGTCTTTAGCCAAAATAATAAACAAATGAATAAAATATTCAAAAAACACCCCTCTCCTCCACTATAAATACCATCTCTCACCACCTCTTCTCCTCACACATCTTAAGTGTTGAAGATTATCTATTTCCTACCCAATATTATTCCTATGACTCTTCCCAATATCTAGGAGGTTCTGGTCTTAACAAAAGACCAATACCAATTTCCCTAAGGTGGTTCTCAAGGAGAACAATTCAAGAGGTAAAAACCTTTTTCCTTTTCTTTTAATTTCTTTTAAATTTCTTTTCATTTATTATCCTTACCCCACATCCTCTATCCAAAAATTCATGATAACTCCAGTATCTTATATATACTATAATTTTATCATGTCAATATAAAATCCACCATCAATTCTCTTCTCCTTTTCCTTTTATTTTATAGATGAAAACATCATCCGTGAGGTGCCGATTTACCGCCTTCGTGGACGATGTGTTTTCATTTTTTCAATTTCACCTTTAAGGCTGGTCATAAAACCATTTTTATGGTCAAAACATACTTTAATATGTGTATTAAAACTTATTTAATTTTATTTAACCAGTATATATATATATAATATTAATTCATAACATAAAACTAGAACGTGATGATCGAAAAACCACCAAAATAATCTAAAAAATTATCACTAACGTCTTATATCTTGATTTATCCTCATCAAAAATAACCAAATGAATTATATAAAAATTTAATATTCTATAAGATCATTAATAAAATATAATTTCAATTATGTACATCTATTTTCATTTTACATGATCTTCTATATGCGTATAAAAGTAAACAGATCATGAAAACTAAGGAAACGAACGCTCCTGAATGATGAAATTTAAATTTATAACTCATCAAAAAGGACATAAATGAACTTAATAAAATTATAATAAATAAAATAAATGTATAAAAGTTTCTGAATTAATTAATTAATGGATTTAATTTTATTTTTCAGGATATTAAGATCAAGTGCAGAACACATTCGGGCATAAGGTAAGGGTTTTCTCATCTCACCTTTATTTCTATGAGATATGACTTATTCACCACTATTTATTGTGTGTGGTGTATGTATACTTACCTTTGATATATAATATCATGAATGAATTTATATTCATTGTATTAAATGTTTCATTTGATGATTATTAATTTTATAGGTCATATAGTTTGACTATTTGCAAAGTGGTAAGGGATTCTCCACAAACCTTTATTTTTCATTCGGGTTACACCTTCTCTCTCTTTACCCCAATGTAATTATTCTTTATTTTTATATACTTCTTCTACATTTTGTTTATATTTTCCAAACTCATGTATCCACATCATTTCATCTTTCTTTTATGGGGAAATACGTGTTTTACAAGGCTCTTTTTTTCAATTCCTCCCGATAAGCCAGCCCGATTAAAGGGAACTTCCCAATTTCTTATCAATTTCCAAGTACCATCCATAATCTATTTTAATAAAACATTATTTTTAAAAAATCACTATTTTTTCATGAAAACCCATATTTTTTCATTCCTAGTTTTATACAAAAAATTGTGACTTTTTCCATTTTAAAGACTCTTTTATATTTTCCCTTAAACCACACTGAAGTGACCCATTTCTAAAGTTTCTTAAAAACTCTTTTTACATATTTTCACTTCAGTTGAACATCATTTATACCTCAAACATAATTTCATTATAATTCCATTTTCTTTTCTGGGATATTCATTTTTACATTCTGATTTTATGAAAAATAAAAAATATTTTGCAAAAGAACTCTTCTTTTTAAATTAATAGGATATTTCTCTCAAGAATTTATCAATGATTTTATTAGAGTATTTTCATATATGATTATTATTAAAATATTTAAAAAGTTTTATGGGAAAATTTATTTTAGAGATATCTTTTTAAATCGATTATTTTACATATGAGAAATTCATTGGACTTAGTAAGTGATGGATGAAGCCCGTTATAGCCCCTCGATGCGTCGGTAGGTCTCATGAGACAAACTAAACTGGGTTTTGGCCAAGGCCTTACCCATTGATATAGAATTCTTGTCTGAGGACATGATGATATGTTTATGATGTCCAACATTATTCATAACCTCATTATGATATTAGTAATTGATATCCCATGTGATTATTTGAATAGTATAATATACATAGTTAAGTTTTATTCTCATGTGATTATTTATAAGGAATCATTTATTGAACTTTTATTCCTTCCATATTATGATCAAAATTATGTTTTAATGGAATGTGTTTTTAGTTATTCACCATTCCTTATTGTTTATGTTTATTTTTGATAGCTTCAGCTATATTGTTTACCCTTACTGAGCATCTGATCTCACCCATTTCTTATGTTTTATTTTTCCCCAGGATGTGAAGATGTATATTATGAATGATATACAGGGATAATATAGGAGATTATGGATTTTTCCAATAGAGTTGTTATGTTTTTTTATTTCAAGTTGTAATGTAACAATTATGTATGTATCTGGTTTTCCAAATCTTCTAAACTATTCAGTCCTTTGGGATAAAACTTCCTTGTTTATTATACCAATGTAATTAGGTAAGGCACTAGCTTCAGGATACTGGGGTCAGAGTCTTTACATTTGGCATTAGAGAAAGTTTAGTATAAACCTTGGAAACTACATTTAGAAAACATAGATTAGAGAACATAACCCTAAGATAGACTTTGAGGATAAGCATAGAATAACATCCTAGAATTTTAGAAAGGTATAGATTATGTGGGTCTTCATAAAAATACATTCATGTCTAGATACTACAAGTGGACGTGGTTTTGTCATAGATTTACCTTGGAGTAACAACTTAGACAAGGTGAGTTGCCCTGACTCAGTGTAACCTGATATATGACAATGGGCCTTACTACGCACTTGGTTTGGCACTCCTAAGGGTTATTCTTTAGATAATTCACATTTTCTTTACAAACCATTATAAATTATTTAATAGTAAATATGTCCCTAAAAAACCATGTTTATGATTATGAGATTATCTACACATACAAATTTCAATTTATGTTAAGTATTTAACTAGTTTTGTGATTATAAATTATGTTTCATAATGTTATGATCTAATCTAGTGTATGTCATTATTTAAAAATGGCGCCTAGAGGAAGGAATGAGAACTACATCAATGCACACAATCCAAAGAGTAAGAATGATTATTTTTTCAATGGTTTTAATCTTGTTTTTCAAAGGGAAGTAGTCTCCCAAACATTATCATTATATAAGTAAATAATATCACGTTTTAACAAGATAGAGAAATAATTACCCAAGTCTTATGGCTTCAAAGGGAAGAAAGAGAAGAAGAGGAAAGATGGAAAAATATTGATAAATAGAAGAAGGTAAAGAAGTATTTTCCCACATGTGATAATTGTGGAAGGAGACAGATTGGTATATTCTTAAGAGGAAAATGATTTTTCTTCAAGTGTGGAGAAAAATTACACCATTCTCATGATTGTATGGAAAAATAATAATTTTATAATGTTTAGTATTTAAATTGTAAGGAGATGGGACACTACGAAAATCAATGTCTCAAGTGTCAAAGGAATATACACAAAAAGAAGATAATGGATCATGGTCAAGTTTATGCTACTACCATATATGAAGAGTAATGATTAATATTCTTATGTTTAGATTCAAAAATTATGTTATTTTAGTATTTTATCAATATTCTTTGGTTATAAGAATCGTGAGATATATAAGGATTTTATTGTAGTACTTCTTCTTTAAGGGATGTGAAACATGTGATAAATAACACCGATAATCAAGAGAAGTGATTATATTGTATGTTAATCTTCTTGAAAACACATGAATTGGTAAAGATAACCCGAAATGTGCGTTTTATGTTGATATAATATTAAATAGATGTTTTATGGGATAGTATTGGTGACCATGAAGGTGGTTAGTGGTCTAATGGTTTATTTTATGCTGTAATTATTAGATATTTGGATTTAAGAACAACCTAATATTTTACTATTAAAAATGTTTCATAAAGGTTTAATGGAGATTAATGTATTCATATATTTGGTATGTGATAATAAAAGCTACATTATTTGGGGAATATTTTGTTAATTTTATTTTGAAAATTTAGTGACCTTGCTTCTAAATTTTTAGTCGTTGAATGTGGACATACATGTTTTAGATGAGTCTTAAGATTAACAACTTGTGGAATGTATCAAGTTAAACATTGAAAATTATTGTTCATTAATAACATATGCTAACCTTCTTGGTTTTAGTAAACATTTAAAGGTCTAAATAATGACTTAAGGACCATATGATTTGTTAAAAGTGCTTCATGCATGAAAAATTTATCATGAACAATCATTTCTAGGTGTATGGGATGAAGTGAAAATAGATCGATGCACAACCAAAGGATGAGATTGTGCTTATAACATGAAATGAAATCAAGTATTTTTATGTTCTCAAGTGATTTTCTAGATAGTAAAAGAAACCCTCAAATCTAGGAAAAGGATTTTAGAACAAAAACATTGTCCATTTACTTTTCTTTCTGAGAAATTAGTGGTATTTTAACAAATCACAAGATTTACAGTTTTGTGATGGTTAACTTTCTAATAACTATGTTCTCTATCACTCTCTATCATAACTTGATAGTTATATTTTCCCTTTCATGTCCATGTTATCACTTTACACTAATGATTTCCTACCCAAAATCTAAGCTTTGTGGTGATCTTATCATTTCTATTTCCCTCTTACTAAGAGGATATTTTATTAACCCTAATTCTCATGTGGGTTTCCCATAATGGAATTTTGAAGTATCAACCTTTGATTTTTGAAGTACAATTTGAAATTGAGAGGATGAAATTTATTATAGGAGGGGATAATGTAACACCACAAGATTTTATGTCATGTGCCTTTTTTAATTTAATTTCTTTGATAGTATAGGTTTCACACAACACCAAGCATAAATGAATAATAATATACAAATAAATATCATTATTTTAAAATTATTGTCATAACCTTGTCATTAAATTAAAAGGAATGAATAGTATTAATGAAATTTGTTTATTATATGTTTAATAAAATGTTTTTACAATCATCCAAATGATTTTATAGGCATAAGATAAGAATAAATCCAATTTTGCGCATTAAAAGTCTATATTTTTTTAAAGGTAGTTTTACCACATTTTAATGACACGCTTGTTTTAAAACTAAATTTTGAAACTTTTAAAAATTATTTTGAACAAAATAAACTTCATTTTTTAAAATTTTAATTTTAAAATTAGCTTAGGGTGAAATTTTGGTATTTTTTGAAAATATTTGTTTTCCAGTGAATTGGTGAAAAATCTCAATTCTTATAAAACTGTCATTTTCATTATATTAAGTCTATTTATGATTTGAATAGTAAAATCACCTTTAAAAGTATAAATAAAATTTAGGCATATTATAAATGGTAATATGATATAAGTATATCATAGTATAAGTAAATAAATTTTTTTGAAATTACTAATTAAGTGTTGATATATTTATAAAACATAAATGTTTATTTTCAATTTTATAATTAATATAATGATTTAAAAGAAAATTTATTTTCATAAAATGTATTAAAACGTTAATATTTTTTTCTCTTATTATTATAATATAATTTTATAAGACCTTAACTAATTTTTCAAAGTGTTATAAAATTAGTTATAATTTTAAAATTGGTATTTTCCAAGTAAATAATGATTTTAATTAAAAATTAAATTTCTCATATTTATAAAATTATTTTCATAAAATGGTGTTCATTTTTTAATTATATAAATCAAAAAATAGTTAGGGTGATTTTTTGAGATTTTTCTAAAAGACTTGAATTTTTGGTGAATGGTAAAATATGGTATTTTACAGTATAAATACATTATAAGTTAAATTCACTATTTATTGTGTCATTTATGATATAATCATCATAATGTCGAACTCACCTTAATTATTTTAATATATATAGTGATATTTCTCAAACTATTGATAGTCTATCCAAAATAACAAACAAATGAATAAAACATTCAAAAAACACCCCTCTCCTCCACTATAAATATCACCTCTCACCACCTCTTCTCCTCACACCTATTAATACTTGAATCTTCTCTAATTACAGCCCAATACTATTAACAATCCTTTTCCCCATGTTCATGAGGTTCAGTTCTCAATAAAATACCAAAACCAATTTCCCTAAGGAGGTTCTGAAGGAGAAGAATTCAAGAGGTAAAAACTTTTTTCCTTTTCTTTTAATTTCTTTTCAATTTCTTTTCTTTTATTATCCTTACCCTATCTCCTCTGTCCAAACATGCATGATAAATCTAGTATCTTATATATACTATAATTTTATTATTTCAATGAAAAATCCTCCATCAAGTCTCTTCTCTTTTTCCTTTTATTTTAAAGATGAAAACATCATCTATGAGGTACCGATTTACCGCCTTCATGGACGACATGTTATCATTTTTAAATTCTGCCTTAAAGTCTAGTAATAAAGCCATTTTATGGTTAAAATAGAATTTAATATGTGTAATAAAACTTATTTAATGTTTTGGAACCAGTATATATGCATAATATTAACTCATAACACAAAACTAACAATTGATGATCGAAAAACCACCAAAATAATCTAAACGATTATCACTGACGTCATATCTAATGATTCATCCTCATCCCAAATAAAAAAATGACTTATATAACCATTTAATCATTTTGAAGATCATTAATAACATATAATTTAAATTCTGGACAACTATTTTCATTTTACATGGTCTTCTATATGCGTATAAAATTAAATCGGTCGTGAAAACCAAGGAAACAAATGCTCCCAAATGATAAAATTGTATTTTATAACTCATAAAAAAGCCCATAAATAAACTTAATAAAATTATTATATATAAAATACATGTATAAGATGTTTTTAATTAATTATTTAATGTATTTAATCTGATTATCTAGGACATTAAGATCAAATGCAGAACACATTCAGACATAAGGTAAGGGTTTTCTCATCTCACATTTATTTCTGTGAGATGTGTCATATTCACCACTATTTCTTATATGTGGTGTATTTATACTTACCTTTGATGAATAATATCATGAGTCTCTTTATCTTCATGATATTTAATGTTTTATTTAATGATTATTAATTTTATAGGGCATACGGTTTGACTATTTGTAAAGTGGTAAGGGGTTCTCCCCAAACCTTCATTTTTCATTCAAGTTACTGTTGGAACCATGGTCATTCTATGATAGAAATGGAGTATGGTTTGTATTTGTTGTCAATCCTCATTATATGTTCAGGAAATTTTCTAGGAAAGGGATCATACAGTTCAGGCGGGCAACAGTATTGAAGGTAGCATCTTTTCCCAGTGTTTCCCAAATTTTTAGGTCCAAAAATTGGAATATGGAGAAAAGTGTTTTTGGCGAAGGGAGTTGCACGCAATATTGAAGGGTGTTTAGAAACTTGCGCGCAAGGCTTAATTTGGGATCAGTGCATCAAAATATGGAAATGGAAAAAAGTGTGTGCAATTCTTAAATGTGCGTGAAAGATGAGGTTGTGCGGAAGAATCTTACGCGCCTAATGCAACACTAAAAGGGGTTTTGCGCGCTCAGGAAAAATCTTATACGCACTGACAAAGACACATCATAAAATTGCATGCAGGGTCATCGAGGCCTATAAATAGGCAACTACCCCCATGGAAGACTTAATAATTTTCCACCGAAAATCTAGTTTCTCTACCGTGCGAAAGATTTGCATGTGAAAGAATTACAAAAAGTTAATCTTGCGCACAAGGTGTTCTTTTAGTCTGAAAAGACTAGGTGAACCCTTTGGTGTAGTTGCGTGAAAGATAAGGGTTGCGCAGAAAGTAGGGGTTACGTGAAAGTCATCTTTCGCGACAATTCCCAAATCTTGCACGCAATTTGATGTATTGCGTGCAAGTGTAGTGATAAGATTTTAACAGGCTTTTGAATATCAGGTTTGTGATATCACTGCCTTTAAGTGCACCAATTCAGGACTTTGATGCTAGCAGTGTCTCATGCTGGACTGAGACAAAGACTTCAATGCAAATCTATTGAAGAAACCCTCAAGTCAATAAACTGAGTAAGACTTTTTCAATGGCTCGGACCTCTCCGGCCCTTTCCTTTGTCTAAAAGAAGGTCATGAAGTGTTCTGGAGGGTAAAATGGACTTTTCCCACACTTTCCAGAATTTTGAAACAACACGCCGTGTAGTTTGAGTACACTCCGTGTACCCCATTTCCGGGTATACCCCGTGTTGCAGGTCGTGTCCTCGCTGTGTGAAATAATGGGTGCACGCCGTATTCCCAGTTCTACACGTCGTGTAGTCCGTCCCCACGTACGCATTACCAGTTAATGGCTGTGTACCGTGTTGGAGCTATGTCCTTGCCGTGTGCAATAAATGAGTACACACCGTGTGTCTAAACTACATTCCATGTAGTCCTTCCCAGTGTATGTGTTACCCTCAAACCGTGTGTTGACCAGTCAACGGCCACGGAGCCGTGTTGGAAGCCATGTGGAGACCATGTGAATTAACCGAGTACACGTCGTGTACCATAAAGTACACACCGTGTACCATAAAGTAAACGTCGTGTACTTTTGCTTTTCATGCCTATAAAAGGAGGGGTCCCCTCCTCCTTTTCAATACACACCTCTCCTCCCCTCTCCTCTGAGTAGAGCTCTCTTAAGAGACTTGAAGGCTCTTCCTTCCATAACTTCTTCATCCGAGCTCTGATTTACGATCCATCAGTGGCCACGGGATTGTGACGATGAGGCAAAACTTCCGAGCTTGGATCTGTTGTCTTTCCTTCGGCCTTTCCTTTCTGACTTCCACCCGATGAGGTTTTTCCGTGACCCGACAGAAGTGACGGACGCCGACAGACTTCTTCTAAAGTTGATCCGGGGGAGTGTTGTGATCAGAACCTGTTGAGGTAGGTATCTTACCTTCATCTCTTTAATTTGTGCATCATTCGGGGAGGGTGTTCTATTGTTTACGTGAAACACATTTGAACCGGTTAAATAAAGATAATAACTGGCTTATATAACGGGGATGGGAAGTTGTGATTGTTGTTACTTTATATCATGTGATATTATGTTGTGAATTGAATGAGCTTCTGCCTATGGAAAATCACAGTCGTTGGGGTCCTTTGCTTACGCAATTAAATGTTGCCCTCTCCTTCTGGATTTTCTTATGGGTGGAAACCTTGTGGAATGTGGAAATTGGTTAATCACGTGAACTTGTCTATTAAAATATGGAACCCTTGTGTGATCACCCTAGTTAAAAAATGGAATAATGAACATGTGGGTGTTGGCTTGGTTACGAGGCATGTGTTGGGGGTGTTTTGTGGGTTGTTGTGGATAGGGTGAGCAGCAGGGATGTGGTTGGCTTGGTTGTGGGTTGGTGTGAATGTTGTGATGGTGATGGGTAGTAGGGCTACAATAAATGGTATTAAAGAGGTGTTGATGTATAGGTTTCGGTGCGGTTGTGGTTATGGTGGTTGGAAGCAGGGCTGTAGGGCTGGGTTTAAATGTGAACGGGTTATGGGTTGTGATTAATAAATAAAAGTGGAAGAGTTAATGAATGGTGGGGCATGGTAATTAAATGAAAATAATAATCAATGGGGTTGGTTGGTTGATAAGAGGTACTTTGTTGTGCTGCTTATGTTTTTTCTAACTTGTTTTGTGGATGGCAGGGTTATGTTTTACGAATGATTGTTGTGGTTAGTTGTGGATAGTTTCCTAGTAGTTAAGGAACTAAATAAATATTTCTACTGAAATGTGAAAACCTAAAGCGGGTTGGGTTTGTTTGTTGTATGCATGCTTCGTAGTAGCAGTGCCAAGGCACGTGCTCAGTTTCTCTGTTTAGAATCCATAGGTTGGTCTGTGTGGTTGATATATATATATATGTATATGTATCTTTTGTGTTTATCGCACCCCACCCATGTTGAGAACTTAGTGTCGAACACTCCCATTTCATGGGAGAGGGTGTTTTTCCCTTAGTTACTAGCTCCTTCCTGCTCCTTCTCCCCTAAGCTGTGATGGCCTGAGGCGACCTTACACCTAAGACTCTTCGGGTAGGTTTTGATTGGGGTGGCTTTAGCCCAAGACTCTTCAGGCAGGTTCTACTGTTTCCCAAGAATCTTCGGGATGAGCCCCAGGTGTGTGCGGACGGGATACGTTGTTGTGAGGCCCAGGTGTGTGCGGGTGGGATACCTGGTTGTGAGGCCCAGGTGTGTGTGGGCGGGATACGTGGTTGTGAGGCCCAGGTGTGTGCGGGAGGGATACGTGGTTGTGAGGCCCAGGTGTGTGCGGGCGGGATACGTGGTTGTGAGGCCCAGGTGTGTGCGGGCGGGATACGTGGTTGTGAGGCCCAGGTGTGTGCGGGCGGGATATGTGGTGGTGAGGCCCAGGTGTGTGCGGCCGGGGAGAGTGTGGCAGCATCAGGATGTTCATCGTTAGGAAGAGAAGCTAACTAAAGGGAACTGGTGTGGGGTACCCAATACTCTTGTTCTTATATACTACTACTACCTGTTGTGATTGTGTTTTGGTGAGTGTGGCTGGTGAGGTTGGGTGGATATAATTCCTTGCTTGGTTTCTTCTGTTGTTCTCACAGGACATTAGGATGTCTCCCCACTTGTGCATGAGAGCTTTAGGTTTCCTTACTAAGTATACTTGTATGCTCACCCTACGTTTACTTTCAGGTTTCCAAGAGGACTACCAGGGCCGTGCGGGACCCTACTAGTCTGACAGTTGGAGTTGTTGCAGTTTTTGTTCTCTTGTTTTCTTTTGGTATTGTACTTTGAGCTTCCTTGTACTTTTATCTTTTTATAAAATTGTTTAAACATGAATGTGGGCTTGGTTTGGGTTTATTTCTATACACTTGTTCTTTTTCCTTTTTGGTTAACTTGTCCTATTTCCCGATCCTAAATAAATAAAAAGGGTAATGCCTCCCATAATTGAGAAAACTCATACCCTTGGTGCTAGTCGCCACCCCGGGGCCTACTAGAGGCGGGACTCGGGGGTCATTATCTCCCTTTCACCATTGCCATCTCAGGAGGGGCATCTTTGGTGGGAGGGGGTCGTGACAGAATGGTATCAGAGGTGATGGTTGAGAGATAGGATGGAGTCTGGAGTTAGGAACAGTGAGGATTGCATGGGATGGTAGGGAAACAATGTTAGTTAATATTGGTGTGTGACATAGGCCAGGGAAGACCGTCTAGGACATGGGATTTTAGGGCCCCCTTTGATCCGATGCAAGGACTCTGAGCCTACCGAACGACCAAGTGAGACTATATTGATTGCAGGGTAGAGACCCTAGGGAAGGTACATGAATCATCATGATTGTGTTTTACTTGATTTGGGTGTTCTGGGAAAGAAATTGAAATAAAATGATAAAATACAACCTTGAGTTTTCCTTACTACTTGGGCTTAGGCGATCCTTGTTTACCGTATAGCTATGGAACCTGGACGTCATCCACGGGTGGCTCAGACGGCCGAGGCCCAGCAGATTCAGGCGGTCGATCAGCTGAGGATTGACCGAGAGGTGGAAGATAGCTAGTGGCAGAAGACTCTCTGTTCTTTTCAGTGGCAGACCCTCGAGAAGTACGAGGGTAGTACTTCGGATACGGAGATGGAGGGGTGGCTTGAGGATCTAGGGATCACTTTTACCTTGATTTGTGCTCCGAGGGAGTACTGGGTTCCCCTAGTAGTCAGTCAGTTGAGAGGTGCGGCGCGACAGTGGTGGACTCTCTACCTCAGAGAGAGGATAGAGGCAGAGGTTCCATGGGCTGACATTGGAACCACATCAATCTAGTGGGTACCTTCTTCTGTTACAGATGCAGACATACGATGTCATCCTAGGCATCGACTGGTTGTTTTCTGTTGGTGTCGTTATTGACGGCTTTCGGAGAAGAGTCGTGTTCTCCGACATGGATGGGAAGCGCGTATCTTTTGTTGGCAAGAGGAGCTATCAGGCGGGAAGCCAGCGTGTGGAGCCTCTCCTTTCCTTGTTAGGTGGGTTATCAGTGGTTCCAGCTGATATAGAGATGATGGATGTCCCAGAAGTTGTTGGGTAGTTCCTCGATGTTTTTCCTGAGGAGGTTGTGACTCTACCCCCCCCCCCCCCCCGACGTGACGTTGAGTTCGGGATAGACTTACAGCCTGGTGCTCGTCCAATTTTGATGGCCCCTTATGGGATGGCACCTTCGGAGTTGCGGGAGTTGCAGATTCAGATTGATGATCTGATGGAGAAGGGTTTTGTTCGACCCAACATGTCATCATGGGGTGCTCCAGTTTTGTTCGTGAAGAAGGAAGATGGTGGTCTGAGGCTATGCATAGACTACCGAAGGTTGAACCAGGTAACAGTCAAGAACCGTTACCCCCTTCCAAGGATAGATGATCTCTTCGACCAACTGAGGGGAGCAGGTTGGTTTTCCAAGATTGATCTACGATATGGATATCATTAGATGAGGGTGAAGGATAGTGACATCTCGAAAACGGATTTCCAGTGCAGGTATGGGCACTTTGAGTTTGTGGTGATGCCGTTTGGAGTTACGAATGCACCAGCTGTGTTCATGGGACTTATGAACTTTGTCTTCCGAGAGTTTCTGGACCAGTTCGTCGTTGTGTTTATCGATGACATCCTGATCTACTCAAGGTCAGAGGAGGAGCACGTTGAGCATCTCAGGGTAGTCTTGGAAGTCCTTTGACACCACCAGCTTTACGGGAAATTGTCAAAGTGTAAGTTCTTGACACAAGAAGTACACTTCCTTGGGCACGTGGTGTCTCAGCATGGAGTGTCAGCAGACCCATCGAAGGTGGAGGCAGTTGTTTCTTGGGCAGCACCCAAGAGCATGACAGAAGTTCGTAGTTTCCTGAGGTTAGCAGGTTACTATCGAAGGTTCGTTTCGGACATCTCTCGAGTTGCTGCTCCTTTGACAGCTTTGATGAGGAAGAACCAGGTCTTCCTATGGAGCGAGTAGTGCCAGAAAGCTTTTGACTACCTGAAGGAGAAGTTGGTCAGTGCTCCCGTACTCAGGTTTCTAGAGGAAGGGTTTTTGTATGAGGTGTTTTGTGATGCTTTTGGCCTTGGTCTGGGGTGCGTGCTGATGCGGAAGAAGGGAGTGATTTGTTATGGGTCTAGGAAGTTGCACCCTCACGAGCGTAACTATGCCACCCATGACCTGGAGCTTGCAGCAGTAGTGTTCGCACTGAAGTTTTGGTGAAATTACCTCTTTGGGGAGCACTTTGTGGTCTTCTCAGATCACAAGAGTCTGCGTTATATCTTCTCCCAGCGTGACCTGAACTTGCGGCAGTGGAGATGGTTCGAATTCCTCCAAGACTATGACTTTGATATCTCTTACACTGAAGGTAAGGGCAACGCTGTGGCTGATTCCCTGAGCAGGAAGTCACATCAAGAAGTAGTTCGGGAATCCACTGATGCTTGGAAGGCAATGGGAGAGTTGGCCGCCTTGCACTTGGATGTCAGGGTAGAAGGTGTTAGAGGATGTTTGTTTCAGATGACAGTGCAGTCCTCCTTGCTGCAGCAGGTGGAAGAGTCCCAATGGGGGGACTCTGAGGCAGAAGTGATGCGGGATCGTGTCGATCATGGGAACGCTCCAGAGGGATGGTCAGAGGACAGCCAACATCAGATGTTTTTTCATGGAAGGTTTTTTGTCCCGGAGACAATGCGTGAGGGAGTTCACCATGAGTTCCATAGCTCAGCCTTGGCAGTACATCCAGGGGTTTCAAAAATGTATCGAGGCTTGAGGGAAAATTTTTAGTGGCCCGGGGTGAAACGGGAAGTGGCGGAGTTTGTGGCTAAATGCCTAGTGTGTCAGCAAGTGAAGTCTGAACACCGTGTTCCCAGTGGTTTGTTGCATCCTTTAGATGTCCCAGTGTGGAAGTGGGATGACATCTCAATGGACTTCATCATAGGACTACCCAGAGCTCAGGGTGGTTATGATGTTATCTGGGTAGTGGTGGATCGGTTGACGAAATCTGCTCACTTCTTAGCAATTAAGGAGTCGAGCCCGGTGAGTACCTTAGCACAGAGGTACGTAGACGAGGTTGTGCGGTTGCATGGAGTCCCAAAGACTATCATCTCAGATCGGGATACTCGGTTTACCTCACAAGTCTGGAGGGGGTTACAACATGCTTTTGGCACCCAGCTACGCCTTAGCACTGCTTTCCACCCCCAGACCGATGGGCAGACAGAGCGGACTATCTGGACGTTGGAGGACATGCTGCGAGCATGCGTTCTGGATTTCGGAGGATCATGGGTACGACACTTGCCTTTAGTGTAGTTTTCCTACAACAACAGCTTCCAATCTACTATTGGCATGGCACCATTTGAGGCTTTGTATGGAAGACCATGTCGTTCACCCATCTGCTGGGTAGAGGTTGGTGAGACAGGTGCTCTTGGGCCAGAGGTAGTGCAGAGCACCATAGAGAAAGTCCAGCTTGTACGTGAGAGGATGAAAGCAGCTCAGGACCGACATAAGTCTTATGTTGATCGTCGTCGGAGGCCCTTGGAGTTCGAGGTGGGGGATCATGTGTTCTTAAAGGTTTCCCCTCGACAGGGCAGCGGATGTTTGTGAAGGGGAGCAAGCTCTCACCTAGGTTCATCGGACCTTTTGAGGTGTTGAGGAGAGTTGGCGAGGTGGCTTATCAGTTAGCCCTGCCACCTCAGTTGGAGAAGGTTCATGACGTCTTCCATGTCTCCCAGCTTCTTCGGTACTTACACGAGGACTCCCACGTTATTGACTGGGGAGAGCTAGATATGGGAGACGACGCAACCTTCGAGGAATGACCAGTCAGGATCGAAGATCGAAAAGAGAAGGTTCTCCGTGGAGGAACCATTACGTTGGTTCGTGTGTTGTGGAGGAATGGCGGCCTCGAGGAGAGCACTTGGGAGAGGGAGACCCAGATGCACGCTCAGTACCCGGAGTTGTTTTGACTTGTGTTTTCCCTTGTTCTTCTGAGCATTGTGTTGATGTTGTACTTTGTACCTTTGATATATGGAATGCTTGGCTTGTCAATTGTGAGACCTTTTTGTTTCCTTATTCCCTGGTAATGTGTGACATTTCCGGATGTGTGGGAGAGGGAAAAACCTGACCCTTAATCGAGACACATTAATGCGAATGCGATTGAACCCGTGCGGGCGAGTCAGTGCCGCCTAAAGCGGATAATATCTCGACATAGGAGAAGGAATTTCCCAAACCCACGTGTTCGGGCAGTGTGTAGGTTGTGCGGTGTTGGGGGCAGTGTGAGTTGAAAAATCCTAATGTATGGAAGTGTGAAGACCCGATTCTTAATCGAGACGCATTAATGAGGATGCGATTAAACCTGTGCAGGCGAGTCAGTGCCGCCTAAAGTGGATAATATCTCGACATGGGAGAAGGAATTCCTAACACCTATAATTAGGGTTGGTGGTTGGGTTCCTGTTATAACGAGAACCCTAAGAGGTATCTTGTTGGGTTTCCTTTGGGTTGGTTTTTGAATTCTCAGGGATGAGAATGTTTTAAGAGGTATCTGATGTAATGGCCCGGACCTCTCTGGCCCTTTTCTTTGTCAAAAAGAAGGTCACGAAGTGTTCTGAAGGGTAAAATGTACTTTTCCCACACTTTATATAATTTTGAAACTACACGTCATGTAGTTTGAGTACACGACGTGTACCCCCTTTCTGGGTATACCCCATGTTGCAGGCCGTGTCCTCACTGTGTGAAATAATGGGTGCACGCCATGTTCCCAGTTCTACACGCCGTGTAGTCCATCCCCGCGTACGCATTACCAGTCAACGGTCGTGTACCGTGTTGGAGTCGTGTCCTTGCCATGTGAAATAAATGAGTACACGTCGTGTGTCTAAACTACATGCCGTATAGTCCTTCCCCGCGTATGCGTTACCCTCAAACCGTGTGTTGACCAGTCAACGGCCGCGGAGCCGTGTTGGAAGCCGCATGGAGACCGTTTGAATTAACCGAGTATATGTCGTGTACCATAAAGTACGCGCCGTGTACTTTTCCTTTTCATGCCTATAAAAGAAGGGGTCCCCTCCTCCTTTTCAACACACACCTCTCCTCCGCTCTCCTTTGAGCAGAGCTCTCTTAAGAGACTCGAAGGCTCTTCCTTCCATAACTTCTTCGTCCGAGCTCCAATTTATGATCCGTCAGCGGCCACAGGATCGTGACGACGAGGCAGAACTTCCGAGCTTGGATTTTTTGTCTTTCCTTCAGCCTTTCCTTTCCGACTTCCACCCGAGGAGGTTTTTCTGGGACCCGACAGAAGTGACGGACGCCGACAGACTTCTTCTAAAGTTGATCCGGGGGAGCGCTGTGATCAGAACTTGTTGAGGTAGGGATCTTACCTTCATCTCTTTAATTTGTGCATCATGCGGGGTGGGTGTTCTATTGTTTATGTGAAACACTTTTGAACCGGTTAAAAAAAGATAATAACTGGCTTATATAACGGGGATGGGAAGTTGTGATTGTTGTTACTTTATATTCTGTGATATTATGTTGTGAATTGAATGAGATTCTGCCTACGGAATATCACGGTCGTTGGGGGCCTTTACTTACGCAATTAAATGTTTCCCTCTCCTTCTAGATTTTATTATGGGTGGAAACCTTGTGGAATGTGGAAATTGGTTAATCACGTAAAGTTGGCTGTTAAAATCTAGAACCCTTGTGTGATCACCCCGGTTAAACAAAATGGAATAATGAACATGTGGGTGTTGTCTTGGTTACGAGGCATGTGTTGGGGGTGTTTTATGGGTTGTTGTGGATAGGGTGAGCATCAGGGCTGCGGTTGGCTTGGTTGTGGGTTGGTGTGAATGTTGTGATGGTGATGGGCAGCGGGGTTGCAATAAATGGTATTAAAGAGGTGTTGATGTACGAGTTTTGGTGCGGTTGTGGTTATGGTGGTTGGCAGCAGGGCTACAGGGCTGGGTTTAAATGTGAACGGGTTATGGGTTGTGATTAATAAATAAAAGTGGAAGAGTTAATGAATGGTGGGGCGTGGTAATGAAACGGAAATAATAATCAATGGGGTTGGTTGGTTGATAAGAGGGACTTTGTTGTGATGCTTATGTTTTTTCTAACTTGTTTTGTGGATGGCAGGGTTATGTTTTACGAACGATTGGTGTGGTTAGTTGTGGATAATTTCCCAGTAGTTAAGGAACTAAATAACTATTTCTACTGAAATGTGAAAACCTAAAGGGGGTTGGGTTTGTTTGTTGTATGCATGCTTTGTAGTAGCAGTGCCGAGGCACGTTCTCAGTTTCTCTGTTTAGAAGCCATAGGTTGGGCTGTGTGGTTGATATATATATATATATATATATATATATATATATATATATATCTTTTGTGTTTATCGCACCCCACCCATGTTGAGCACTTAGTGCCGAACACTCCCATTTCATGGGAGAGGGTTTTTTTTCCTTAGTTACTAGCTCCTTCCTTCTCCTTCTCCCCTAGGCTGTGATGGCCTGAGGCGACCTTACACCTAAGACTCTTCGAGTAGGTTTCGATTGGGGTGGCTTTAGCCCAAGACTCTTCAGGCAGGTTCTACTGTTTCCCAAGAATCTTCGGGATGAGGCCCAGGTGTGTGCGGGTGGGATACGTGATTGTGAGGCCCAGGTGTGTGCGGGCGGGATACGTAGTTGTGAGGCCCTGGTGTGTGCGGGCGGGATACGTGGTTGCGAGGCCCAGGTGTGTGCGGGCGGGATACGTGGTTGTGAGGCCCAGGTGTGTGTAGGCGGGATACGTGGTGGTGAGGCCCAGGTGTGTGCGGGCGGGGAGAGTGTGGCAGCGTCGGGACATTCGTCGTTAGGAAGAACAGCTAACTAAAGGGAACTGGTGCGGGGTACCCAATACTCTTGTTCTTATATACTACTACTACCTGTTGTGATTGTGTTTTGATGAGTGTGGCTGGTGAGGTTGGGTGGATAGAATTCCTTGCTAGGTTTCTTCTATTGTTTTCACGGGACATTAGGATGTCTCCCCACTTGTGCACAAGAGATTTAGGTTTCCTTACTGAGTATACTTGTATGCTCACCCTACGTTTACTTTCAGGTTTCCAGGAGGACTACCAGGGCCGTGCGGGACCCTACTAGTCTGACAGTTGGAGTTGTTGCAGTTGTTGTCCTCTTGTTTTCTTTTGATATTGTACTTTGAGCTTTCTTGTACTTGTACCTTTTTATAAAATTGTTTAAACATGGATGTGGGCTTGGTTTGGGTTTATTTCTATACACTTGTTCTTTTTCCTTTTTGGTTGACTTGTCCTATTTCCCGATCCTAAATAAATAAAAAGGGTAATGCCTCTCATACTTGAGAAAACTCATACCCTTGGTGCTAGTCGCCACCCCGGGGCCTACTGGAGGCGGGACTCGGGGGTCATTATCTCCCTTTCACCATTGCCAGCTCAGGAGGGGCATCTTTGGTGGGAGGGGATCGTGACAACTTCTCCCATGGCAATGAGCAAGGGGAGTCGGCGGAAGTGTTCTGAGGGATGTAGTGAGCTATCCCTGAATTATTGTAAAGGCAGTGTGTCTGGAACAGAGTGACTATGTCCGAACTTTTGTACTCCACAACTACTGAAGATTAGTGGATTTTGGTACGACTGACACACTGTCGGCGTATTCTCCTTAGACGTAGCCCTTTGTGGTGAACCAAGTAAAAGTGTTGTGTGGTCTCTTTGCATGTGATTGTTTTATTATTGTACACATCCATCCTACAGGTTTAACACATTCCTACCAACGTGGGAACAAGATCAGATACTTTAAAAGAAAAATTTGACACCCTGATTCACCCCTCCCCTCTCAGGGCGTCCCGTGGTCTTTCAGTTACGCATTCTCTCTCTTTACCCCAATGCAATTCTTCTTTCTTTTTATATAATTATTCTATATTCTGTGTATATATTCCAAACTCATGTATCCATATCAGTTTATCTTTCTTTGATGGAGAAATACGTGTTTTACAAGGTCCATATTTCAATTCCTCCCAATAAGCAAGCCTGATTAAAGGAAACTTTTCAATTTCTTACCCATTTTCACGTATTATCCATATTATGTTTTAAGATGCCAATATTTTTATAAAATCGCTATTTTTTCATGAAAACATATCTTTGTTCATTCATTGTTTTGTACAAACAATTATGACTTTTTCCGTTTTAAAGACTCTTTTATATTTTCCCTTAAATCGCACTGAAGTGGCATATTTCTAAAGTTTCTTAAAAACTCTTTTTACTTGTTTTCACTTCAATTGAACATCATTTATACCTCAAACATAATTTCATTGCCCTTCCCTTTTCTTTTCTTGGATATTCATGTTTGCAGTTTGATTTTATGACAAATACAAAAGATTTTCCAAAAAAACTCTTCTTTTCAAAGAAAAAGGATATTTCTCTCAAGATTTTATCATTGATTTTATTAAAGTATTTTCTTCTATGATTATGATTCAAATATTTCAAAGTGGTACAAGACACTTTGATTTAAATATATATTTTTAAATTGATTATTTGACATATGAGGAATGAATTGGACTTAGTAAGTGATGGGCGGGGCCCGCTATAGCCTCTCGATGCATTGGTAGGTCTAATAAGACAAACTAGATCAAGTTTTGGCTGAGGTTTTACCCATTTATGTAGACTTCTTGGCTGAGACTTTGATGATATGTTTATGATGTCCAGCATTATGCATTCCTTCATTATGATATTAGTAATTGATAGCACATGTGATTATTTGACTAGTAGAATATTCATTGTTAGGTTTCATTCTCATATGATTATTCATATGAAATTATTTATTCATCTTTTATTCTTGCCATATTATATTCAAGATTATGTTTTAATGGAATATGTTTTTAGTTATTCACCATGCCTTATTATTTATGCTTATTTTTGATAGTTTTCACTGTATTGTTTACTCTTACTGAGCATCTGAGCTCACCCCTTTCTTATATTTTATTTGCTCCCAGGATGTGAAGATGTATACACTACTAGAAAAACGGTTTTAGCGACCGCCTAAAGCGGCCACTAAAGCCCTTTAGAGACCGCCTAGCGTCCGCTAAATGGCGAACGCTTTTGGCTTGTCGCTAAAGCCTTTAGCATCTGTTGTTTGGCTGCCACTAATGATCCGCCCTCAAAACTTGTGATTTTGGGTCTTGGATGCAGTGGGCGATGCGGGCGACACAGGGTGATGTGGGAGCTTTGCTAAAGGCTTACACTCATCGGCCATGGAAGATGCATGGTGGCCAGAGCGTGTTGGTAGGTTAGGGGTGGTCGGGGTGTGGTGAGGGGATGTCGGGGGGGACTGAAGGGCTACCAGATGCGTGCAAGGGGCGCCTGGCGGTGGACGTGGTGTGTCGGGGATGATTGGGGGTAGGGCCGGCCCGGGCAATGTTATTGCCCAAGACGGGTCTTCAAAACGTTGCCCTTTACCATGTGCAGATTAATATAAAATATAAATAGCAATAAAATTACAAGCTGCTTGATGAACAAACTCATTTCAATCACAGTTTCACATATACAGCAAGGCAGCCACGACAAGGGAGGCATTTGCAGGGTGATGCGGACAGACGGCTTCGGGGAAGGTGTGTGGCAGAGGGAAAAAGGGAGGCGGGGTGGCCCGATGAGGACTTGTCTGCAGGGAGAATGTTAGGCGAGAAGGCAGGCGAGTATGTAGGGGAGACTGTGTTGCAGACAGAGAATCCGCGAAGTGCAGGGGCGAGTAGGTGTGAAGAATCAAGAGTACCCACGCACCATGCATCCCAGCGACAGCGTCACCACCACCAACTGGGATCTGAAGCTAGGGCACCGAGAATGCACATATTAATAGAGTAGACATGTATCCGCCGGAGACAGAAGCAACTGCTGACGACAAACACCGCTCCACCATCGCCAGAAAACACTGAGGGGGCACCAACGTGAGCCGATTCCGGGAGAGGCAGGGAATCGCAACAACGGAGGCAAGGCGAGGAGCGGCGGATGATGGTTGCGATTGGGGAGAGGGCGCCCGTTTTCCCCTTTACAGGTTGTTGCCCTAGCCCGGGGGCTTGCGGGTCGGGCCTGACTGGGGGTGACAAGGGTGAAGGTGGTGTTGGCGGCGGGGGGTGGGGGGGGGAGTTGTGTTGCATATATGAGTCGAAGAAGACAAGTGGGAGGTAGGAAAAATTCCACCAGTTTTTGTTTCAGTATTATCGGCTGCTATTTGGTGGTCTCTAATACACCCTTTAATTAGCGACTGTCAAATGGTGGACGCGAATACTCTTTCGCTACAACATCTGCAAATGCTCAAAATTCTAGTAGTGATATTATGAAAGTCATACAAGGATGATCTATGAGTTTATGGATGTTTCCAATGGAGTTATGTTATTTTTTTCCTTTCAAGTTGTTTTGTAGCAATTATGTATGTATTTGGTTCTCCAAATCTACTAAACTATTTAGTTCTTTGGGATGCAACTTTCTTGTTTGTTATACCAATGTAATTAAGTAAGGCATCGGCTTCGGGTTACTGGGGTCGGGGTCTTTACACAAAGACAATGAAACCATGATGTTTTTGAATATTTGTAATAAATTATACTTGCTCATGCAATTGTACAAAGCAACGTTTGAAATGTCTATAATATAGTGCTTTTTGTATTTATGATATAATTTTTATTTCAATTAAATTATTAATTTCCCATATCTTGTATTTGTTGGTGTTGTTTGTATTTGGTGGTGTAGTGTGCTGTAATTTTAACAACACATTGCAACAACATGACTTTTATCAGTGCTAATTCTAGCATTGATAAAGGTCTCATTTATCAGCGTTTTTCCAACACTCATAAAATGACCCCTTTTAACGATGCTTAGATCAATAACGCTTTTTTTAGCGTTGTTGATGACATTTTCTAGTACTGCTAAAAGACTTTTCTCGGGTAGTGATCGTGCGATTCTTTGCATTGTAGAGATTTTGTTTAAAATATCTGTAGAGGAATATGTCATAGGAGCATTAGCACATTTCAATGAATTTTTTAAAAGAATGTGTGAAGTGGCCTAATACATTTTTTTTAAATATATATAAAAATAATTTAATTGTTTTTTTTTGTCAACATATATATATTAAAAAAAATTAGATATGTACGTGGGTTATGAGACCCACCCGACCCGATTAAAAGGCCTATTTGAGCCTAATTTTTTAGGCCTGATTATTAAACTGAGCCTAGATTTAAAGATTATTATATATAAATAAGATTATTTTTCAAGGTCTGATTGGTAAACAGACCAGGTTAGGGTCGATCTGGCCATACCCGATTAATAAACATAGTTTTTTTTAAGGCCCGATTATTAAAAGGACCGAGTTAGGGACGGTTTGCCATGATCTGATTAATAAATGAGTCAGGTTTTTTCGGCCCAAACCCCACTGGGCCGGCCCATGTACAGGTATATAAATAATATTTAACGCTCCAAACACCTTTCATAACTCGTATTTATAAAAACTTAATTTTATTTAAAACCTAGTGCGTTTGGGGGTTCATATATATATATATATATATATCTCTGCAATAAAAAAAAAATCAGTTTTTTTGCCCCTTTCCATTCATTGTCTTGCTGGGCTTACCGAGAGACGGCCCAATGCATGCATTTGTAGTCTTCCCACCATCCGTGTGGCCAACAAGCATCCAAGTTAATACTCCAAACAAGTGTATCAATTATTTAAAGGCAGACCCAGAGATGAAATGTTGTTTGCTTTGCTTGTTGTTAGCAATAAAGTGGGGTTGCGGGTGCCCACGCGTCCTGCGATTTTCCATTAAGTGTGTTCTCAGTGGAAGTATTGCGATTGAACATCTTGCTTTTGCTTGACCCGATGGGTCCCCATTATTATTCTTTCTAAAATAATTTGAAGTTGCCCTTAAATTCGTATTATTAATATACACCTTTTAACCTAAATCTAGGAATTATATACCTTTTCATTTTTTTTTCATTTTTTTCTTCTTCAAAACAAAAATATAAATCATGTTAAACATTTGCCTACCAGTGAAATGATTTATATCCTCGATCCCTAATGTTATGATTAGAGATGATCGAACTGAAGCATTCTAATAAAAAACCGTCACTGATGCTAATTAATAATTAACAATCATTAACGTTTATGCAACCGTCAAAAGGTAGTTGCTGATAATAGTATTCACCACAACAAAATGTTTATTTTTTTACATTATCAACATTTTTAGAATGCTAACTACTGTATTAATAAAAATTGCTAGCAATTATATCACATATTGGTTCAGAAAGACGGTGATATGGTAAAGAATATTGGATGCCATCATTGCATGGTGGGACATTATGGTAAATATAGCCAGGGTATTTTGATTTTTCACTTATAAGCAACGAGCCTAAATTTGTATAGGTACGAAGGATAACCACTACTACAAATCGAGTTTTTAAGTGTTAGAGATTTCTTTTATCAGTGCTCAAAAAGTCCTGACGTTCCAAACACCTTTAAAAGTTGGTTACTTTTATCAACATTAGCGCTGATAAAGCTTAAAAATATATTTTTTTAAATCATTCTATGCCCAAAAGGCACATCTGGGCAGTAATAATCACGACAATCCCACTTTATATCAAGGCTCATTGAAGCCAATATCAATGCTAATTCCACAAATAAACTCCTCAACAACCCGCTCAGACATGCATGACGATGAAGATTTGAACCCGTGACCTCATTGTGCACATTGAATACCCTCACCACTACCCAATCTTGATTTCTTCAATATTTTATGATATATCTATTTATTTATATGTATCTTGAAATTCGGTTTTCAACTTATGTTAAGATATTAATTGATTAATTGATTTTTTTCTAAAACCTAATGGTTATTGTCTATTACTCTGTTTAATAGTATATAAAGCGTTTTTTATGAACTAGACCTTTTATCGGTATTAAAAAAGTTCTTTACCACTGATAAATGAGTAAATTTATACAGAGTGCCCTTTTATCATTGTTTTTTTAGTGGTGATAAAACACTTTTATTTAGTGGTGATAAAAATACTCCTATTATCAGCGTTTTTTTAGTGCTGGTAAATGATAGCATTGAATATTACAAAATTTGCACTGGTGATGGGTTCGAAATCAAATGAGGGTGGATTTTTTTACCCATTATTATGTGGCGTTTTTTTAATAAAAATCATCAAGAATTAATATATTTAGCGGGGTTGTGAGAACCACTGCTAAATAATTCAAAAAAATCAATGTTTTTCACGATTTAATATTTTGTGACGGTTTTATCATAGTGATAATGTTATATTCGAAAAAATATATATATTACAACACATAACTAATATCATTAATTAATAACAAAAAACAAAAAACAAAAAACATCTCGTGATCTATTAAAAAAACAACTAATCTTTCTCGGGCACCGAGTCCAAAGAAAAACCATTAAAAGCTAACCCACTCCCCACCACTACCACAGACTGCGAAAAGGCAAGCCAGCAAGACTCTGTGTGAAGGGAGTTCTCCGGAAGAAGATGAAGGTACATACTGATAAGCTGCGTGCGTTTCCCACATAGTAAAAAATAATGGAAAATAAGAAGGGTTTATTCATGGGAAAACCTGTGTTGCAGTTACTGGGGTGGATGCACCGCAAGTTCCGACAGAATGAAGCGCCCGGGAATTACACCATCGGTATGTCTTCTTCCTTCTTTCCAATGCCATCTTTCACACTAAGGATTTACGTGATTCCAAAATCTATGCATGGCATGCGAATCGGTTTACGTGATTCCCACTAGATTTGATTATTTTATGTGTTTTTTTTTAAGATCTTTTGGCTGGTATAACAAATAATTGATTTTTTTATATGTATAAAAAAGTGGGTTAAAGAACACTAGGCCACTCTAAAGAAGGGGAAATGACTATGCTAGACCAAAACACAGTCGTTTAAGACAAAAAAACATATGAAAATACAAATAAAATATAAAAAAGATTATGAATTTTTAAATAAAATGTGATTCTACCTTAGTCTAAAATGTGGAAGGTCCATAATTGGAATTAGCGGTCTGTTTTTGCTCTTGATTGTTATTGCTCCAATAAAGAACCCCACTTTGGGGTCTTCTTCTATCATCATATTGAATATTTTTTTTTTTAAAAAAACCCATTTTTATTTTGTTTTGTTTAATCCCCCCGCTCTCTATATATATCATTTTTAGTAATTTAAAAAATGTTATTTTGCCTGGCCTCACTGATTTTAAGTAATTTACTTTTTTTTTTTTGTTTCGTTGAACTCTCTATCTCAATATATAAAGGGTCGGTTATAGCTGCCAACGACAACACACACGCATACAAAGAAACTTACAATTAAACCGGTCCGGGCTCCCACTTATCAGTCAAAATAAACAAAATTTCAAATAGATGACACTGTTTATCCATTAAACAAACACCCAACACTACTCACTCTAATTAAAAACGCATTTCAAATTCAAATAAGGTTTGAATAGTCCTTTTATAGTACTCTACTCAACCCTAATCCAAAGAAAATTAATTATTATTAATTCATTAGTTATATATTTTAAAATGATAATAAGAAATGATAAAACGAAAAATTACTTATCGAATATATTTTTTGACTTATTTATGAGGTTCACAAGTTTTATTTTTACGAACAGTTCGTTTTATCTCCGTTTAATCGGTATAAAAATGAATTTATCGATAAATATGTCAAAAATAAAATATATTAATTTAATTTAAATTCGGGTTAAGATTGAATCTATAATTAAATATTGAAGTTTTGAATTTATAATAACATATTTAAATCTAGTACAAAATATAGAAATAAATGTGAACCACGTACACCTCAATGAAATTAAATAAATAAATCAACACAAAAAATCTAATACATGTGGTGAATGATCCTTTATTACGTAATACTAAATAATTCACTATCACCTAGCCGATGAATATTATAATAGTGTCATGCAATAAGTAGCATTTTGTATTTTTTTTATTGAATACATTTCCAAAAAAAATCATTTTAGATATATAAAATCAATGAACAGATCTTAGTCTCGAATTGTTTGTCATAAAATGTCGATTAAATTTAATGAAAATAAATTTTTAGTGAATTCAATCAACCTATAACTTATTTTTTTTAATAATCATAATACAAGTTTCTAACAAATGCATAAATCTAGCACGATGTTGGATTTAACATCAATAGTTATAACACACATACATATCTTCTAAATGTTGAAACTTCTATTAAGTAAAAAAATAATGATTGAAATCAGCATTCTTGCTAGGACGCGCCAACACCAAACTTTGTAAGGATTTTCCAACATATTAAATTTTATCACATAAAGGGAAACTAACAAGCCCCATCTTTCTTTAGGAACATAAACATCTTCCATAATGATTCTTTATTCAATTTGTTGCTTAAAGAAAAAAAAATCAAAATCAAAATCCATAGAATTTAAAAAACATTCTAAAGATCAAGAGAAAACATTAAAATGATAGATTTATTTAATGCTATTGCACTAACGTGTAATTTTTTTTATGATTGACATGATAGTTTTTGAAATTTGAATTTTTATCAATTGTTGGGATGAAATGCGGTTTATGTTTCAACAATAATTTTTTTATTGGATTATCCATAGTTTGCCTCTCCATGCTGCACGTGTTATATGATCATTCATACCCTGTACCTCCCTTCCTCCTATATAAATTCAGCAAGCCCTGCTCTCAATGTTATATGATGTTATATGATCATTTAGATCCTCGCTCAATTGCTCCACCTCACTCTTACACACTCACATGGAGTCCCAATTCACAATCTTATAAAACCTTCTTTGAATTCTTTTTTATGTTCTAATCATCTATTAGATATTCTATAATAATTAACGGCAATAAAAGCATCAATTGGACAAACATTTGGTACTAAAGTCATTTTGGTGGGTTTGATGGTATCTTCCAAAAAATTGATCCACATCGAATGGTTTAATAATAGAGAAACACTCTTGTTAGAGGTCGTTACATTCCAATGATGGGTTTCCTTTGTTTTTAAGAATTCAGGAGATGTATGTGATCCGGTTATGGTGTAACGCCCAGACCCCTCTAGAACGGAGCTGGTGCATTACTTGTTATATTGACATGGTTAGAAGGAATGAAAATCCCGAAGGAATGATCAGTTTAGTAATATTGAAGAAACTAGATACATAGATATAACTCAAATTACATTGGAAAAAGTTACAAAATATAATACATAACAAACACTAAAAACTGCATCCACATGAACTCAATAAATGATCTCATCTTCATCACCTGTTGAAGGTAAACAATGAAAGGGGTGAGCTCAAACGCTCAGTAAGGGTTACAAATAGCGGAAGCATGAATTCAATAATAAGTGAATCATAAACAATTACACATAATCAATATGGTATGATAAATAAATGAAAAACTCACGCCATTAATAAAATGAGAATGAAACTGCATTCATAGATTTTGTCATAGTGAAAACCTCAAGGATAGTAATAAATGATAATGAATAAAGAGAATGCTTATTAATTGGACGTCATGTATCAGACACATGATACCATAATACCGTTAAAACGGTTTAGTTATGTGGGTAGAAACCCGTCTGATTTTTGGAAACAAACTCGAAGGGTTTGTCGCCAACTGATTTGTCTCATGAGACCCGCCGATGCATCGAGGGGCTATAGTGGGCCCCACCCACCACTGCAAGTCCAAAACATTCTTTATGCATAGATTTAATACAAGTATAATCTGCCTTGTCAATATCCGTATAGAGTAGAGGATATGGATTTATCAATATTTCTACAATTAAAACAACATTCCAAATAAACACTATATGTAAAATGGTATACGGTTTAGACAATAAACATATCCATGATATGAGAATATGGATATTTAATAGAAATATAATTTCAAATAAAAATTGATCTCAAATGGGCAGTAGGTACACCACATAAGGATTATTAGGTGCACAATACAAAATTAGTCACAACGAAATGGTTGTTGAGACACAGTCCCTTACCACAATGTAATTAGTAGAATCACATGACCAGAACTTAATAACCATTAAATGAATCATTGAATAACATGAATATAAATAGAATCATGTTATTATATATCAAATGGAAATACACATATACCACATACAAAAAATAAGTGGTGAACAATGAAAATCTCACAAAAATGAAAGTGAGATGAGAAACCTCTTACCTTATGCTCGAGTGTGTTCTTTGTTTGTTTTAATGACCTGAATAATAAAATTTAGCTTCATGAATTAATAATTCCAGAACCTCCTATACATGTAATTGATTTATTATAACATTATTAGGTTCATTCATGACCCTTTTTATGGGTTTAATAGGTTTAATTTTATTGTTTTGGAAGCATTTTCTTCGTTGGTTTTCATGATTCGTTTACTTGTATTCATAAATGAAATTTCATTTGAAATGTGGTTAAACATCCATAATTCTTAATATATATTATTAGTGACATTAAAGAGATATAAATGATCTTATAATGATTTTGGGTTAAATACTTGAGGACGAATCATTAGTTAAAAGTTATTGATAAACGCTTAGATTTAGCTTGGCGGTTTTGTGGACAATGAACTTGTTTTGTATTATTATTCCATATTATGAGTGTGTAGGGGTTCCAGAACATTAATGAGATGAAATACATATATTATGATCTGGTTCAACCATAAAAATGGTTTCATGACCAGAATTGAATATGGTAACGAAAATTGAGAACCTGTCATCGTTGAATGTGATAAATTAACACATCTCAGACGGTGTTTTCATTTTTTTAGTATAAGAGGAGGGGTAAAGAGAGATGATGATGAAATATTCCATTAGAATAATATAATTCTAGTTCATGTAAGGTACTGTAATTATCATAGCATTTGGATGAGGGGATATGAGGAAAGAATTAGAAAATAAAGGAACTCAAAATAGAAGAAAATTGAGAAATCTCTCACGAAAATTCGGCAGCCTAACAACATCACTTACAATTTCATAAAATAGTTTGATGAGGGAAAGGGGGTGTCTCATCACTCTTACATAATACAGACAGAAAGGGGAATATGTAATTACATATCCCAACATAATCCAATTGAAAATAAAAGAGAAAACATAAATGAAAGCTTTAAGAAAAGAGAAGGGTGGTTGGTTCTCTTACCTTGTTGAGTAACTCCCAAAACCTGAAGGTTGAGACCTTGGGGATTTGAGAACACCTTGGGAGGACTCCTAGGGAGGTAATACTACCATATCTTCAAAGATAATGAGTTTGGAATGAAATAAAATGAAGGGGGTGAGTGGGTATTTATAGTAATTAAGAGGGAGTTTTTTACTAATTAAAAGAGACACCTCATTAGTGGTTTTTGCAAAACCATGGGCTTGCCCGTGGTATTGGCCCATGGTTTTAGCCACTTGGGACACCTCATGCCATATGTTATTGTAAAAAAGTTGACCAGCCTTTTTATATTTAATTATTACATCATTATGATGTCATTAAACTATCGAAAACTCAAAACTGTATTTTTACTATTCACAAAATTCAAGTATTTTAGAAAAATACCAAAAATTCACCCTAACCATTTTTTGACGTGTAGAATTCAAAAATGAACTCCATTTTTTGAAAATAAATTTCTAAGTATTTTTAATTTAATTTTTAAATAAAATCATAATTAATTCGAAAAATAACAATTTTAAAGGTATAATTAGTTTTATATCTCATTGAAAAATTAATTAAGATCTCATTATCTTATAACCTTAAGAAAATAAAATATTATCATTATTTACTATTCATAAGGGTCATATTACTATTCATATTATTATTTATAAGGGTATGTTACTATTCATTAGAAAATCAAGTTGGTTCTATCAGACTCCAAATGACTTACTAGTCAAAACTCTAGATGACCGTTTTTTGAAATTCATAACATAGAAGTGGAAAATTTATATTTAATTGATAGGTTATGACTATCTCCTAAATAACCAAGTATTGTTTCAAAGGAACACGGTGCTTTATGAAATATAGGCTATGAATATAATATATTTAAGAGAAGAATACCATAAAATGTTTGGGGTGTTACATTATTCTCTCATTCAGAAATTTCATCCTCAAAATTTTATGTGTAAAGCCCACAAAAAAGATGTGGGTGGTTCTTCTTCATAACCTCCTCAGGTTCCCATGTTGCTTCCTCCATATTCTGGTTTCTCCAAAGAACCTTTACTAGACGAGTTGTCCGATTTCTCAATACCTGCTCCCTTGTGTCAAGAATCCTGATAGGCTCTTCACAGTAAGAAAAATCATGTTCCAGTTCTATTTCTTTATAGGTGAGTACATACATTGGGTCTGGCATGTATTTCTTCAACAATGACACATGGAACACATCATGGACTTTGGAGAGATTTGGCGGCATTACTAAACAGTAATATACAACTCTGATTCTTTCCATAATTTCAAATGGTCCGATGTACCTGGGGCTCAGTTTCCCTTTCTTACCAAACCTCAAGACACCCTTCCATGGAGATACTTTCAGAAAGACATGATCTCCCACTTGGAATTCCAAATCCTTTCTCCGGTTGTCATCATAACTCTTCTTCCTACTTTAGGATGCTTTAATATAGGCTTGGATTGTATTCACCTTTGTCGTGGTTTCTTCAATAATTTTTGAGCCTATAAGTTTCCTCTCACCAACTTCATCCCAAAAAGTTGGAGTTCGACATATCTTTCCATATAATGCTTCATATGGAGCCATTTGAATACTATAATGGAAACTATTGTTGTAGGGAAATTCCACCAAAGGCAAGTATTAATCCCACATGACTTGAAAGTAAAGAGAGCATGATCTTAGCATGTCTTCTAGAGTTTGAATGTTCCTTTCAGAATATCTATCAGTTTGGGAGTGATAAGTAGTACTCATACGAAGCTCAGTATTCAAAGCCTTCTGGAGACTTTTCTAGAATTTTGATGTAAAGAAGGGATCTCGATTGGATACAATTGATAGAGGTGTACCATGATGTCTCACAACTTCATTAATAGAAAGTCTTGTTAGGTGCTCAAGTGGTAAATCCTCTCTTATAGGAAGGAAATGTGCCGATTTTGTGAGATGATCAACAATTAACCATATTGCATTGTTCCTTATAGGTGTCCTCAGTAGTCCGGTGACAAAATCCATCATAATGTTACCCCAATTCCACATAGTAATAGGTATAGGTTGCATCACTCCTCTAGGATGTTTTCTCTTTTCCTTCACTTGTTGACAAACTAGACACCTTGATACGTAGTCATCAATTTCCCACTTCATATTATCCCACCAAAAACATTCCTTCAGATCTCTATACATCTTTGTGCTACCCAGGTGTATAGATAAATTTGAGCTATGAGCATCATCTAATAGTTCCCTTTTTAGCTCAAGTACTAATGGGATGCATAACCTCTTCCCAAACTTCAGAACTCCTTCCTCATACATGAAGTCTTCCAATCTCCCATCCTTAACAGCAATAATTTTCTTGTGTAGATTTTCATCATCAGATTGAGAGATTTTTATCTTCTCTATTAAAGATGGTTTAGTAATCATTTGAAAGAGGAAAGATTTTTCCCCTTCCTTAACAATTCCCATATCCATCTTTAGTAGATCCATGAATATAGGATCTCTCTCAATCCTTATTTGAGTCAGAAGTCCATGATCTTTCCTTCTTAATGCATCTGCCACCTTATTTGCCTTTCCTGGGTGATAGTGTATTGAACAATCATAATCTTTGAGTAACTTGATCCATCTCCTTTGCCTCATGTTGTATTCTTTTTGTGTGAAAATGTATTTCAAACTCTTGTGATCTGTGTATATCTCACATTTTTCACCGTAAAGATAATATCTTCATATTTTCAGAGAAAAGATTATAGCTACCAACTCAAGATCATGTGTTGGATGATTTTTCTCATGAGTCTTCAACTGCCTTGATGCATAAGCAATAAATTTACCATTTTGCATAAGGTCGCAACTCATCCCATTCTTTGATGCATCACTGTATATTACAAATCCATCACTTCCAGATGAATGAGTAAAAACTGGATCATTTACCAATCTTCTTTTCAATTCTTCGAAGCATTCTATACATTCTTTTTTGCACACAAACTTAATTCCTTTATGTGTGATCTTGGTTAGAGGGTTAGCCAGTTGGGAAAAATTCTAAAAGAAATGCCGATAGTAACCTACTAAGACAATAAAACTGCGTACCTCGGTTATATTTGTTGGCATGGGCCAATCTTGGATTGCCTTTGTCTTTGTAAGATTAACTAGGATTCTATCCTTAGAGACAATATGGCCTAGAAAAGAAACTGTTTGAAGCCAAAATTTACACTTTCTAAACTTTCCATATAATTAATTTCTTCTAAGAGTTTTTAGAATAATCCTCAAGTGATCCTCATGGTCTTCATAGCTTTTTGAGTATACCGGGATATCATCGATGAATACCAAAACAAAGTTATCAAGATATTCTTTGAAAACTCTATTCATTAAATCCATGAAAATGGAGGGTGCATTAGTCAGTCCAAAAGGCATCACTATAAACTTGTAATGCCCATACCTAGTTTGAAATGTTGTCTTAGGAATATCTTCCTTCCCCACACATAGCTGATGATATCCAGATTAAAGGTCAATCTTCGAAAAGTATTGAGCTCTATGAAGTTGATCAAATAAATCATCAATCTGAGGTAGTGGATACTTATTCTTTATTGTAATTGAGTTTATTTCCCTGTAATCAATGCATAGCCTCATGGATCCAGCTTTCTTCTTGATAAATAGGACCAGGGATCCCCATGAAGAAACACTAGGTTGAATAAATCCTTTTTCACTCAACTCCTCTAGTTGTTTCTTTAGATCCACTAGTTCCACAGTGGCCATTCTATAGGGGGTCTTTGATATTGGTCTTTCACTAGGAATTAAATCAATAGAGAACTCAACTTCCCACTCTGGAGGATGTTTAGGTAAATCCTCTGGAAATATGTCAATTCATTCTTGCACTATATGTACATTTTCAATTTGAATATTTCTTTCCTCACCCATAGACATTGGGTTATCTTCCTCTCCAAGAATTGCATTCAATAGAGCTACCAGGGGTAGGTCTAGATAAGAATCAGATAGCGAGGTCTATGCTCTAAAGATAAGAGATTCTACACCATTTTAAAAAATTGTAACTGCCTTATTCTTGCAATAAATCTTCGCATCATAATTTGACAACTAATTTATACTAAGAATTATATCAAAGTCAGTCATTGGTATGATGATAAGGTTAGAAACTAAAGCACGTTTATGTGTCACAAGGGGGACTAGTTGACATGCCTTTGTTGCAATGATGCATCCCCTAGGATTTTTGACTGATAACTCCTTTATTAAATCAAATTGGACATGTCTAATTTTCTTGGAAAACTAGGAAGATATAAATGAATGTGATGATCCAAAATCCCATAAAGTGTTGGCTAAGTTTGAGGAAACAATTAAAGTACCTTCTACCACATCATTAGGAACTTCAAATTCTACGGTTGTAATCACATAAGCTATCCCTTTCTCTCTTAGCCTTTTTTGAGGCATGTTTCCTTAGAGCTTAGGATGCTCATTTTCACAGTGTCCCATCTCTCTACAATTTTAGCATTGAATATCATAAAATTATTTCTTCCCATTGCATTAATTAGATATATGACCCTTTTTTCCACACTTAAAGTATACTCCCATGCCTTTCAAGCATTACCCGAGATGATTCTTTCCACAATTCTCTCATAATGGAAATTTATTTGTTCCCTTGTTCTTCTTTGGAACTTCACCTTTCCCTTAGTTATCAGATTACTGATTTTTATCTTGGTTTACCTTGAACAAATTTGATCTTGCAAATTACTTCTCTATTTTGACGGCACTTGATACAATTTCACCATATGATGAAAATGTTTGAGAATCCAGTGCCCTTCGAAGACTTGGATTAAGACCTTCAAATAAATGATCAATCTTGTTTGCTGAGTCACGTACGTAATCTATGGCATACCTAGCTAGCCTTGTAAAGGTAGCCTCATACTCTGAAACACTGTCTTATTCTCTTTTATTTAAGCCAAGGAATTTCCTCTTCATTTCGATTCATTGCTCATGATGGAAATATTTTTTGAATAATATTTCCTTAAAAGTCCCCAATTCCATATCTTCTATTTCTTCCTCATCTGTGGTATTATGAATCAAGGACCACCATTGATCAACGTCACCCTTGAGACAATATAATTCCAGTACTACCTTTTCATTTTCATTGAATCTTAATTCCATGAATATATTTTCAAGGGACATGATCCATTGCTCAGCAACCACTGAATTAGTAGTCCCGCTAAAAGATAGGGGCTTCTGTAGCATGAAATGATCCAATACAGCTGTGGAATGGTTATTCGTTACAACCTGAGTATTGATTCCCCTTCTTCCATTAGAATATATTTCTAAATAATGGCATATAATAGATTAGGTTATGAATATCAAACAAAAATCACTTAACATAGATTTAAATTCTATGCATAACTAATCTCATAAACATGGATTCTCTGAGGAAAAATTTACATTAAAATCCTTCATGATGGATTGTAAAGAAAATGTGAATTATCCTAAGCATATCCCCTAAGAGTGTCAATACCAAGAGTATAGAAAGGCCCATTTTCATGTACCAGGATACCTCGGGTCAAGCCCAAAACTCCTTGTTAGATCTTTCATTCCCAGGTACATCTATGCTAAAGCCATCTCTACCTGCTCATATCCAGACATGGATGTATTTCTTGAAAGATCCACATAATCAATTCCTTACCAAAATACTGGGAAGTTCTTGTATTTTTATCCTCAAAGACTATATTAGGGACTCTTCCATAATCTACATCTTCTAAATCTAGTTTCCAAGTTTTCTACTAAACTTCCTCTGATACCAACTATAATGCCCCGGCCCCTTTAGAATGGAGCCGATGCATTACTTGTTATATTGGCATGGTTATAAGGAAGGAAAATCCCGAAGGAACGATCAATTTAGTAGTCTTGAAGAAACTAGATACATATATGTAACTCAAATTACATTGGAAAAGGATACAAAATACAATACATAATAAAAACTAAAAACTGCATCCACATGAACTCAATAAATGATCTCATCTTCATCACCTGTTGAAGGTAAACAATGGAAGGGATGAGCTCAAATGCTTAGTAAGGGTTAAAAATAGTAGAATCATGAATTCAATAATAAGAAAATCATAAACAATTTGACATAATCAATATGGAATGGTGAATAAATGAAAAACTCACATCATTAATAAACTGAGAATGAAACTGCATCCATAGATTTTGTCACAGTGAAAACCTCATGGATAGTAATAAATGATAATGAATAAAGAGAATGATTATTAATTGGATGTCATGTATCTGGAACATGATACCATAATACCGTTAAAACAGTTTAGTTATGTGGGTAGAAATCCATCTGATTTTTGGAAACAAACTCGAAGGGTTTGTCACCAATTGATGTGTCTCATGAGACCTGATGATGTATCGAGGGGCTATAGTGGGGCCCAACTTCCACTGCAAGTCTAAAGAATTATTTATACATAGATTTAATACAAGTACAATCTGCCTTATCAATATCTGTATAGAGTAGAGGATACAAATTCATCAATATTTCCACAATTAAAACAACATTCCAAATAAACACTATATGTAAAATGGTATACAGTTTAGACAATAAACATATCCATGATATGAGAATATGGATATTTAATAGAAATATAATTTCAAATTAAAATTGATCTCAAATGGGTAGTAGGTACACCACATAAGGATTATTAGGTGCACAATACAAAGTTAGTCACAACGAAATGGTTGTTGAGACAACGTCCCTTACCACAATGCAATCAGTAGAATCATATGACCATAACTTAATAAAAATCAAATGAATCATTGAATAAAATGAATATAAATAGAATCATGTTATTATATATCAAATGGCAGTACACATATACTACATACAAGAAATAAGTGGAAAATAATGAAAATCTCACAGAAATAAAAGTGTGATGAGAAACCCCTTACCTTATGCTCAAGTGTGTTATTCGTTTGTTTTAATGACCTGAATAATAAAATTTAGATTCATGAATTAATAATTCCATAACCCCCTATAAATTTAATTGATTTATTATAACCTTATTTGGATTATTCATGTCCCTTTTTATGGGTTTAAGAGGTTCAATTTTATTGTTTTGGAAGCATTTTCTTCCTTGGTTTTCATGATTCGTTTACTTGTATTCATGAATGAAATTTCATTTGAAATGTTGTTAAACATCCATAATTGTTAATATATATTATTAGTGACATTAAATAAATATAAATTATCTTATAATGATTCTGGGTTAAATACTTGAGGATGAATCATTAGTTAAAAATTATTGATAAATGCTTGGATTTAGCTTGGCAGTTTTGTGCACAATGAACTTGTTTTGTATTATTATTCCATATTATGAGTGTGTAGGGATTCCAGAAAATTAATGAGATGAAATAAATATACTCTGATATGTTTCAACCATAAAAATTATTTCATGACCAGAATTGAATATGGTAACAAAAATTGAGAACTTGTCGTCCTTGAAAGTGATAAATTAACACATCTCGGATGGTGTTTTCATTTTTTTAGTATAAGAGGAGGGGTAAAAAGAGATGATGATAAAATATTACATTAGCATAATATAATTCCAGTTCATGTAAGTTACTTTAATTATCACAGCATTTGGATGAGGGGATATGAGTAAAGAAGTAGAAAATAAAGGAACTCAAAATAGAAGAAAATTGAGAAATCTCTCACGAAAATTCGGTAGCCTAACGAAATCACTTAAAATTTCATAAAATAGTTTGATGAGGGAAAGAGGGTATCTAATAACTATTAAATAATATGGAAATAAAAGGGAATATGGAATTACATATCCCAACATAATTCAATTGAAAATAAAAGAGAAAACATAAATGATAGCTTTAAGAAAAGAGAAGGGTGGTTGATTCTCTTACCTTCTAGAGTAACTCCCAAAACTTGAAGGTTGGGACCTTGGGGGTTTGAGGACACCTTGGGAGGACTCATAGGGAGGTAATAATTCCATATCTTTGAGGATAATGAGTTTTTAATGAAAGAAAATGAAGGGGGTGTGTGGGTATTTATAGTAATTGAGAGGGAGTTTTTTATTAATTAAAAGGGACACCTCATTAGTGGTTTTTGCAAAACCATGGGCTTGCCCATGGTATTTGACCATGGTTTTAGCCACTTGGGAAACCTCATGAAATATGTTACTATAAACAAGTCTAACAGCATTTTATATTTAATTATTACGTCATTATGATTTCATTAAACTACCGAAAACTCAAAACTATATTTTTACTATTCACAAAAATTAAAGTATTTTAGAAAAATCCAAAAAATTAACCCTAACCATTTTTCGACGTGTAGAATTCAAAAATTAACTCCATTTTTTGAAAATAATTTTCTAAGTATTTTTAATTTAGTTTTTAAATAAAATCATAATTAGTTCGAAAAATAACAATTTTAAAGGTATAATTAGTTTTATACCACATTGAAAAATAATTTAAGATCTCATTATCTTATTACCTTAATAGAATAAAATATTATCATTATTTACTATTCATAAGGGTCATATTACTATTCATAAGGGTATGTTACTATTCATTAGAAATTCAAGTTGGTTTTATCAGACTCCAAATGACTTACTGGTCATAACTCTAGATGATCGCTTTTCAAAATTTAAAACATAGAAGTGGAAAATTTATGTTTAATATCTAGGTTATGACTATATCCAAGATAACCAAGTGTTGTTTTAAAGGAACAAAGTGATTTATGAAATATAGGCTATGAATAGAATGTATTTAAGATAAGCATACCATAAAATGTTTGGGGGTGTTACATATGTTCTTTGATTAGTATTTAAAACATAATGTTCTAAGAATAAAATGAGTGTTGGTAGTCATGTAATAATGGTTCAAGGAATTCAAATTGTCATATGATCAAAAGGTACTTCGTAAGAACTAAGTGAAAGTTACAAATGTTTTTAGGCTATGCCCTTTAAAGCATTGAGTCACTTGTAAGTGCTTTAATTTTGAAGTCATTATGCACTTCCCCATTATGGTACCTACCACAAGAGGATTGGAGGTTAACCAATTCAACAACATTACTCAAATCATTAAGGATATCATCCATTTTTTTCTATTGTCTAGAACTTGAGTTTTAGGCTTAATCAAAATTCAAAATATCTATATACCTCATTTTATTATGCATTTTTGACCCTTCAAAGATTCTTAATTCATAATCTGAAACATGGGTGCCATTGTTAGTAGGAAGAATAAGGTTATCACCCTTCTATATGGAAGAATGTTTTCTATTTTCATTGGTAATCAATTTTTTTCACTCAAGGGAGTTTCCTTCAATAAACATTCCAACCAATATTTGATTGGTGAGTCGATGTTATGGAATATGAAGATTAGGTGGAGTCACTTGACAAAATTTTATTTTGACACTAACATGGACTCGGTAGATTAGTTTGGGGATTAAAGGAACCAAGATTATATTCTGAATCACCAAGGCCATCATTTAAAATATTAGAATATTGGTTGTAGCCTCACCATGGAAAAGAAAAATAATGTTGACCTAATATACTATGATCATACAAACCATGCCATGTGAGTTAAAAAGTAAGGAAAAAAGTTCAGTTCCCAACATTGGTTGCTTTAAAGGAAAAAGAGATAACATATAATCTTCTCAACATCTCCTATTAAGGAAACAAAAGATACACTAATGCAATATTCTCCTTTTATACCTCAAATATTAAGATACCATCGTCCTTTACCTCTTACTTCATGCCCCTTTTCATATCATATTATCTATTTTATATTGGACGCTCTTCTTAATTCTTCACGCCCTCACCCAACCTCCTCAATGACTTGATGAATGCCTCTACCACAATATTTTCCCTATCCCATCCAACCTTATTCCCTCTTCCTCTTTTCTTTATGCATCCATTCAAGGGGATCATGTGATGACCCCGACCCGAGAGCCCGAATATTGAGGCTGGGCCAGGACCACCACATGACCTCAAGCGCATTACCTAATCTCCGGAGGCTGACAACTATTATCAAGGGATAAAAAAATAAATGGGGAATTATTTTTCCTCATATAAACATCCAAATACATGAGATAAGAATTAAAATTCATTTTAAAAAGTCTTTAAATTATCATTTAAATTAAATTAACAAAGAAGAGTGCAGTGGAAAATAAAAAAGACCCGCGTCTCGACATGACATGAAAACTTAGAGAATAATGCCCATCCAATATGAATGGTTCAACTCCTCCTATAATGAATGATCCAAAACCGAAACACCCACCGCAAACTCAGTTTCTAAGATCCATCACCCAAGAACATTAGCACCTTTCCCTTAACTACATCATGCTATAATACATCTACATGTACAATGAGATGTGCGGGTAATGGTGAGTATGAATACCAATTAGTAATTTTACAAATCGCTCTCATGTAGTCCCATGTGGACCAATTCCAAACCATGTTACCAATTTCATTGAAAACAAGTTAGATTAAAAAAAAAATAGTTATAACATTTTTAGATAAAACTAGTAGAAAATGAAATAATACAGTATATTATTTCTCTAACAAGGTAATCCTTACCCATTCCATCCTAATATACAATCAAATAACAACAAATATAACAAATGGAGACATGGGAAATAAATAAGCACATAAAATAAATTCCTCTCTATGATCACAACATACACCCATTGTGGATCATTACCCACACGAGTGTCTCATGAATTTCATGGCCTAACCTGTTATTATCACACTGATGATAGAACTTCCTTTCTGCATTAATTATCTAACCCTTCCTTCCATATTTGACACTTCCTAGTCATTAATCATGCAAAAAATTTTCAATTTACCAAACTATTTTCCCACTTGAAAATCGTCTACTAGTGCAGGACATTTTAACCAAATATTAAATCTAATCTATCTAAGACAACTAAAAATCTTTTTTTCCCAAATCAAAATTTGATCCCAAATAACATGGTTTAATTACCAATCCCCAAAACTGATGGATTGATAAGTCTAAAAACACTAATTATCAAATTAATCCAAACAATTATTTAATAATTATACACATTGATAAAAAAAATAAAAGTGCACTAATCACACAATAAGGAATCAAGATCTTATAAGGAATGAATAAGATCCACCTACCCTAGATGAATATCACACAAAAATATCAAAACCCTAGATCTGATGTTAGTAACCAAAATATGATCCTATAAACCCTAGAAAAAAGAATATGGGATAATGATTATTTTATTCATGATTAAAATTCATAATACAAATCCCCAGATCAAATCCCAAGAGATAGTTATATCCAAGGATAAAGAAATAGATAGACTGAATATTTCATGAGATCATTTGGATCAAACCTTGAATTTGATCTTGATTCAATTGACCTAGAGAAAATTATATCATTTGATGACAAAGAATTCAAAATTTCACTCCCAAGTAACCCTAGGTCCATCCCAAGTCGAGTTAGGGAATTTATTGGGGATTATAAGATGATAATCAGGTTTTTTAAATCTGAATCAAAATAGGTAAAACCGATTGCATGGTCAAGTTTCATGGTCGTATGGGACTATGCTGGAGCCCATAACCACCAACTCATTACTGAACAGTTTCCCAACATGGTATTTTGAGACTGTGTAACAACTTTGCAGGTGCCACTACTTCCCAAGGAGGACCGAATGAACCTATTGCATGGACCTCAGGACAATGAACCTTAACCATGTGGTATTCACCATACCTCCTAAAACTCAAAAATGAAGCAAATATTTTACCAAAACTTATAAGGAAACTTACCCATAAAACTCAAGATAGTATAATCATCCCTAGAATAAGAATTCATATCCTCTAAAAGTCACTAAGCTTTGATTTCCTCATTTTTTCACATATGGTCCTCTCTCTTCTATATTTACCCTTTAATAGGTCCTTGTTTCCACAAGACCCTCACTAGTAGAATACTAAATCCTCTCAAGATATCCTCTTTCCTATTATAAATCCACACCAGCCTCCTCCACAAAGGCCACATCTCTCTAAAAATCTACTATATAATATAAAGGAATATGGAAAAGATCTGGTTGGTACTTCCTTAGAAAAGTGACCTGGAACACAATGTGAACTACAACATACTTTAGTGGAAAATCCAAGTGATAATCCACATCTCTGATTCTATCAACAATCAAAAAATGATCCACATACAAAGGTGATAACATCCCTTAATTCCCGAGTCATTTGTGTCCCGACCACAATAACATTCACATGAAGATTTGATCCTTGACTAAAAAATCCAATAACCATTGGTGATGATAAACATAAGACTTTTTCCAAGTCTGAGATATCACTAATCCCTTATGGATTAGGTGAACCTAATTCATAATCACCTACACCAAATTAGGCCATAAAAGTGATCTATCTCCCAATCCTTCCCATCCCAACAATGAGAGACATGGTCTTCCATACACCACTTCAAACATAGCCATCCAAATTGATACTAGACAGTTGTTATTGTAATAAGATCTACCAAACCCACATAATCCTTCCATCATCTCCCAAAATATAACATATAATATTGAATCATGTCCTCCAAAGTTTGTGTGGTATGTTATGACTAAGCATCCATATGAGGGTGATATGACGTAATTCCCTTTAGCCGAGCATCCATTGGATTCTACACGTTCTCCATAATATCAAGGTAAATTGAGGATATCTACTTGAAATGATGGAAAATGTAACTATATGAAACCTAAACAACTCATCTATATATAGATCATCTAGGTCCTTAACTAATAACATCTCATGAATTTCAATGAAGATGTTGTAAGTAAATCCACAGTCACCCATATTGTATAACACTTCTATGGTGATTTTGAGAAGCCTATTATGAAATCCATCATGATATTTTCACACTTCTTCATCAATATAGGAAAACGTTGCAAAAGCTACACATGTCACCGATGCTCTACCTCTATCTACCGATAACTCAAGCCCTAAGAGACATAATCGGCTATGTGCCGTTACATCCCCACCCAATAGAATTAACGTGTGATTCCATAATACATCTTTGAAATTTCAGGATAAAATTACCAATAAGAGTTATATAAAATAAAACCATAAATTCCTTTCTTGTACTTAGGGGAACCACCACTCTATCCAAAAAACAGAGTATCCTATCCACCGCTAGTGTTTACCCTTTCATAGACTCCACACTAATTAAGGGGTCATAGTCTTCTTACATTTGATGTCAAACTTTTTCCCCTCCTTTACCTTATGCATAATCATATAAGTGATATCCATCATATGTAACATCATGATGCTTCCCTTTTTATGAGCTTCTAAATGTAAAAATTTCTTTAAGCCCATCAATGTCCACCATTCCTCTGATTCTAACACCACTTGATATTTTCAATTTAAGGAATATCTCATAATATTTCCCATACCCAGTGTATAAGGTAACTTGAAATTTAAGGTCTGAAGATACCCCACTAAATACACCATGAACCACTCTATGAATAGGTAATTTTTGTCCTGATGATGTAATGTAGGAAATCTGTATGTGGTGTGTGTGTGTGTGGGGGGGGGGTGAATTATAATTTTAAACTTATAAATTTTGTTACACCCTCAAATTTTAAGATGATCAAATTTATAAAATACCAATCAATCCAAAAATTAGAGTAAATACAGTATGTGTATAAGAAATATAAAATGTATAAGATATAGTAAGCATAATGGAAATGAGTTTTTAGAAAGCTTATAAAAATATAAAAATAGTAATATAAATAATGAAAATATAAAATTTAAACCAGTGGTAATTAAAAAATTAATATAGTATAAATAAAAAAAATACATGGAGTATTGGTTAATAAACCAAATACTCCTATAAAATGTTATTATAAAAGAAACATGCTTTAAACATACCCGTAAGGAACTTTGTAGACCTGAATTTAGGTACCCTCGATTGTATAACTACCATAAGGTGATTTGTCTTCATATCCCTAAAATCCCTTAACTCTACCTATCCATAGGTATAGTGTTCTAACCCCGAACACTATGTCTTCCTAGACATGAAAGATCTTGATCATGCAATATTGGTAAATCCTTTATCTTTCTATCTTCGATAGCCATTGATCACACAAGATCGATAAAATAAAGATTGTAATAGAAATTTCTAAGATATTTAAAAAGAAAACCTTTCAACAATAACTCTTAACAAAAAAATACTTACAAATTTTTTTTACACTCATCAGAAGTGCTCTCAGCAAAAAGATGTTGCACAGCTTTAAAACGACTAGAAGCTTTCAGAATACTCAACTACTATTGTGTGTGTTGTTTTAGTTATACTTATTATTCTTCAAAATCTCAAAATGAGGCTATATTTATAAATAACCTTATAAAAAACATAACCTATTGAATTATTAATATCTTGGAGTCAGTTGTAATAATATCATAAGAAACTTCATCATTTACCAATGATATTACATTTTAATTTATCTACTAAACACTTATATCCAACACTACTATAGTGCTGTAGAATCTAGTGAATGTAATCGGATATGAAGGTTCAGATTATATATTTTCAAATACCTTATTAAGTTCTCCAATATTTCATTTATCTAAAATTCATTATGTACAACCATAATGACTAAAACAAAGATTAAGTTAAATAAACTTCATATAAAGTGGGTTTTTTATTTCCAAAAAAATAATGTAGGTGGGTCATTAACTAAAAAACCTCCCCCTTTTTAGAAATAAAAAGAATTGAAAGGAAAATTAAAAAGTTCAATTAAATTTAAAAGAATACCCCCTAAATTCTAGTTGAGTGAAATACTCTTTATTTTGTTAAAAAAAATTCATAATAAACTCATTAGTCATAAACAGAATATATGAATAAAATTTTAACTAACTACAAATATCTCATTTTTTAAAGATATATCCCCCTTTGTTAATTTTTTCTATAAATCCACCCTTTATTATTTCAAAAAAATAACTATAAAGGTGAGAAGAACATTTAAAAATATTTATTGTACTTTTTTGGATCTTTGGATTCTCATCTTTGATGATTTTATATCTTTAAAAACGTTTATTCACAAAATATTGATAAAAGAAAATAACTCATGATATTAAAAGGATACGAATACATTGAATGAAAAATAAAATAAAAAATAAAAAATTTAGTTATATTAGGAATTTTATGATCATTTTTTTGGTTTTTTCATATGATTTTTAATATTTGGATATTTAAAAAATCATTTTAACATGGTAGATTAATCAAAATTTTCAACATCAATTCCATTTCATCCATGATTTACTATTTGAAAATATCTTCTCATACAATGTGTTCATATGTTGAACTTCATATTCTCCATCAGGATTTAGGATCTTATCATGAAAGTCTTTATAAAAGATGATAAAATTTTACATGATCAATCTTTGAACTTCACCTTGTCCACCATTTTTCCATAAGAGTGCTTTGGATGCATTTGATAGTCTCACTATTTTGGAAAATGGAACTTTGAGCTTCACAGATGGCCTTTTGGGATTATTCTGATAATTTCTCCCAAATAGAATTATATTGAAATTCATTTCATCATAGAATATGGAAGTAAAAAAGATAAAAAAATGAGTGAACTAAAAACCTTGAGATTGAAATCCTTATATAGGTATTTGGAAATTCTATCATCCATTTTTTATAGGAATAGTCTAGAATGATTCTCTTGAAAATGCCTAACCAAAAAATATATCATACGAATTATTTAAAGAATTAAATTTACAATTTATTCATATGAAAATATTAGTTACCTTCTGATAAAATTTTAATCATAAAAAAATATAATAATAAACACTCCCCTATAAAACTTTATCCATGAAAATGAATAAGAATGTGACATCCTAGACCCGAGTGCCACTTAGAGGTTCCCCAAGCCCGGTTGGCCACATAGCCTCAAGTGCGCCTCCCCTCACACTGGAGGCCGCTGACTAGGAATGAGGGCCTAGGATGTGTCTTTAGAGAGAATATGCCCTCATGTTAGAGTGGAGCACATCAGATATAGAATCAATGGATAAATAGCAGAATCATATTAATAATGGAAAGGACAATTGAAGAAGACACTATATTGAATGGACCAATAACCCACCGTAGCGGAAGCACATATAGACATCCAAGAAGGAAATAATAATCAAAAGTGGTAAACTAAATCATATACATTGGATGATGACATCATGTATCTATAACATAGGGAAAACATGTATACAAAGCAACAAGTAGAGAATATAATACATGATATACAAAAGGTACAAAAGGCCAAAATCTATCCAAGTATCCCAAGCTCCAGACCAATCATCTACTACCAATCTCTATTCCTAAGTCATGCAAGGAGTCACATATCAATAAGAGGACGCTTCCCCTTATCTACACTTGACATAATATAGTCTTCTCGAGTACCATAGGCATCCCAAATAGTGTGAGAGATAAAATCATTAGGCCACCACCAACGACATATATAAATATCCAGTATGTGTATATAACATGGAAGTGTGCAGATATAATAATGAAAAGTAGTAATGATAACTGTAAATGGGTCATCTCTGGTTCCAGAAGGAAAACTGAATTGACGCTACCTATTTCGTCCTGTTTTAGAATATCTATGAATAAGTAACAAGGAACACAATGCCTGATATCACAAGAGTAGAGGACACCATGCCCAATATCACAATAGTAAGAGATGCCATGCCCAGTATCATAGTAAGGGTCATCATGACCAATTTTACAGAATATGGTCGTCATTCCTAGTATCATCGAATAGGGATGCCATGCCCGTGATCATATCACAAGGGTTTTCATGCCCATATAATATCACTAGGGGCATCATGCCTGTGTAGTATCACAAGGGATGTCATGCCTGTATAATATCACAAGGGACGTCATGCTTGTATAGTATCGCAAGTGACACCATTCCCGTATAGTATCACAAGGGATTTCATGCCCATATAGTATCACAAGGGACACCAATTATAGTATCATAAGGTATTTCATGCTCGTATAATATCACAAGTGACGTCATGCCCATATATATAAGTATATATCATGCACAAGGGTCGTCATGCCCATTTACCATAATTAGCGAGGCCTGCCATGCCCTTACATCAATAGTGATAGGTAAACATTGTCTTTAATATGAGACAATGGACAATTCATAACTCATTAGAAATTAAGGAAAATAAGGGCATAACCATTATTCTATTTCATTAGGTGACATGGGCTTACCACTCACACCTATTCAATTCAACATGATTTTATAAGTATGTTAACCATGATTCAACACAACTATTAACTATTTAATTTATAATATCACAATATAGAAGTCATTCCAAACCATTTAGACAATGTTTTACCATTTAATAATTTCTTTCCACATTGGTAAATGGTTTGAGACACCACATGGGGTGGCCACCATTGAAGGGAATCAAAGAAGGTCATAAGGTTCTCAATTAAGGTGGACATTTAAAGGTGAATTGAATTTAAAGGCAACACATGGTGAATCCGGTGTGCAATGCAATGGCACATATTATAAAACATCAAGAATTGAGGGATAGTTACTAGACCACCTACCTCGAGCTCATAGTACTCTCCTCATCCAACATCGGCCCTTTGTTTAACTTGGATCGAGAGAAAATGAAAGAACAGATGAACAACCTAAAAATAGGGCATATGAGACTACACCTCAATAAATCCATTGAGATAAAGACAAATAGATAATGACACAAGATTAATGAATAGATTACCTAGAGGAATCCAACAAGACCAACATAAGCTGGATTGGAATCCAAATGGAAGATTTATCAAGTTACCTAAGTGGGATATTCAAAGGAGATCAAAGGGAGGAGGAAACCTCCCATCCACTAGAAATAAGAGAAAAGGATGGGTAGAGTGAGTTAATAGGTTTTTAAGGGTAAAAGGGTAATTTTAACCAAAATTTTAGGGGTACAAGGTTTGGATGCACAGTTGGCCAAACCATGTGCCAACCGTGCATGGATCACTACTCAAGGAGGGAACCTTTATGGTTATACCACATGGATTGAGAAACTGTGATTCAATCATGTGAAATGGCTCTACTAAAAATTGTAGACCATCCACACGGGTGTGTAGTTCAAGATGCTTGGTTTCCTCAAACCGCGAAGCCTCCTACTTCCCACTGTCAAGCCCCACACGATTAGGGAATACCATATGGTCTGGCTCGTATGGGTTCTACTAACCATGAAACCAGTGCATTCTTCACACCGGTCAGGTTTCTGAGTTCCGAACAAGCCCCAGACACCCCCATAACCTTTGTAACCTCATAAGGAATCCACATTAGGTCCATAATAAAGATTTAGACCAAAATTAAAAGGATACACACTTGAGATAAAAATCAGGGTTTTACAAAGAATTTAAGAGATATTTCCTTCCTAGATTTTAACTTCATTGATATTATTTTTATAAATATCTTATGGGAGTTAAAATAATATATGTACGTTTTTATCTCATAAAGTTCATTAGATATAAATATGATGAAATAAAAATGAAAAAATTATAAAATAAAAATAAAAAAATTAATGAAGTAAAAATAAAAAATTGATGAAATAAAAAAGAAAAACCAATGAAATTAAAATGAAAAACTAATGACATAAAAATATAAAACTGATGAAATAAAAATGAGACATAGATAAAATAAAAATTTAAAATTGATGAAATAAAAATGAAAAATTATTGAAATAGTGTTTTTCTTAATCAGGGGATATATTAAATAAGAAGTGGATTGAAGATAACTTTAGGTTAATCATTCCCAACTTCTCTTTAATGAATTCAAATTAATCAAAATTTAAAGATTTTGTAAAATTATTAGCAAGATGATTTTTAGTTCTGATGAAGTCAAGAATTATGTCTCATTTTTGTATATGGTCCCTAAGTAAATGATGTCTCACATTTATGTTCTTTGATAGTGAGTGATGTGTTGGGTTACTAGGAAAATAGATAACACTAATATTATCAAAAAGGATTGGAGTTCAAGAAAAACTCAAAACAAAATCTATGAGTGTGTGTTGCATCCATAACACTTAATCATAAAAACTTCAAACTGCTACATATTCAGCTTCAACAGTGGAAGTTTATATATAATGTTGTTCCTCATGAGACCAAAAAATTAAGGATTATCCTAAAAAGTAATTTTTCTATGAAATCCATAGCCTCCAAAGTTAGCATCTGAGTAACTTCTATGAACAAAATCATTTCTAGAATAACAAAATAAACCATGTTCCAAAGTTCCATTAAGGTAGCGGAAAATGAGTTTTACCAATTTTGAATGTGTTTCCTTAAATTTAGCTTAAAATATATCATCTAAACATACTGAAAACATAAGGTCGTAGTAAAATTCTGGTAATACTTCAATAAAGTTTTTAATATACCAATTTACTGGATTAATTAAGATCAAGTTTGATAAAAATTTATACAAGAGTACTTATACTATATTAATTTTCAAAAACAAAATGTTTGAGTAATTATTTGATATATATATTCTATGTTAAAATATTTCCTTTAGGTTTTTGAGAAATTTGAAAACTATAGAAAAAGTTGAGTTCACCCATTATACTCATTTAAAATTTATTTTTCATAAGTTCATAAAAACTATCAGAAATAGTTTTTTTGAGTTAAAAAAAACAATTCCACTGACATAAATTTTAACAATGATGGTTTATTTTAAAAATTTCTTTATAAAAAGGGCTGGATCAACAATTCCTTTAACATAATTATTTTTAAGGAAAGATATGGTAAGTCAATCATACCAAGATCTGTGGAATTGTTTAAATCCATAAAGTGATTTATTAAGTTTAAATAAATTTTCCTAAAATTCAGTGCCTTTAAATATAGGAGGTTGTTAAATATAAACATCCACTTGAACATATCCATTAATAAAATCACTTTTAACATCCATTTAAAATAAATTAAAATTTATATGTACTGCAAAGTTAGTAAGATTCAGATAGATTCTAATGTTGCTATCGATGCAAAGGTTTCAACATAATTTATCCTTTCTCTTGAAAATAAACCTTAGCAAAAAGTCTTATTTTATTTCCAAAAATATTTCCATTTTCATCACATTTATTTATAAAAACCCATTTACTCCAATTACTAGAATATATTTAGGTTGTTTAACTAAGGTCCAAACTCAATTCCTTTCAAATTTATTGATCTTTTCTTGCATAGTTCTTATCCAAATTTCATGAAAAAAAGCATCATCAACCGTTTTAGGTTTAAATTATAATAAGAATGCATTATTCTTACATTGATTTCTTAAGAAACTTCTATTTTTAACTAGTTGACTTACATCACCAATAATATTATCAGTGGGATGACTCCTTAAGATCAACTGGTTATTAAGTAAAGAAGTAAGTTGATCTTCAACTACCATATGTACATCTTCCATTGAAGTTAATTCTAGATATTATAAATCTAATAGTCAAACTTTCAAAAGATTTAATATAGGTATTTTTTAATTAACATTTGGTAAAATAATATGAGCATTTTCAAAAAACATAATTTGAAGGATGTATTTCTAGAGGTTTTACAAAAATTAAAATACTAGTTTCATCAAACTTTTATGAATTATTTGTTTAACAAAATTTTTTATTTTGTTAAAAACTCTATAAGCCTTAATAGTTTTAGAGTAACCAATAAAAACTCCTCCATCACCTTTAGGTTAAAATTTATATAATTGATCTTTAGTATTCAGGATGAATACTTCACACCCAATGACTCTGAAATAAGAAAGTTTTTCCTTCCTTTTAGTCTAAAACTCATAAGGATTTTAATTAAAAATGGTCTGAATAAAACTTGATATGTAGTACAATAAGAAGTACTCACATGTTTAGCCTAAAAATGTCTACCAATATAATAATCACTTAGAAAAGTTTGAGCAATTTCTTAAATAATTATATTTCTTCATTCAACTACACCATTTTTGTGGGGTTCTAGGCACTGAAAAATTATGAGTAATACCTTTCTTATTATAAAAAGCTTAAAAATTCGAGTTTGAAAACTCAACACCATGATCACTCCAAATAGAAATCAAAGGTATATTTTTATTATTTAGAATGAAAGTACGAAAAACCTTAAAATTATTAAAAGCTTTATATTTTTGAGAAAGAAAATAAAGCCAAGAAAATCTAGTGTAATCATTGACCAAGACATACACACAATGTTTTCCCCTAATACTTACAGTTTATGTAGGAACAAATTAATCCATGTAAACTAATTATAATTATTTAGAAGTATATACATCTCTTTTAGGTTTAAAATTGGACATATGTTGATTTATAAATTGGAAAGGATCACAAACTCTATTTGAATTAAACTTATGTTCTAGCAGATCCCTAACATGTCCTTTCCTAGAAAGTTTGGATAAAGTATGAAAGCTATAATGACTTAATATTTTATTCCAAAACAAATATAAACATTCAATTACATTTTAACAAGGTAAATTACAATGACTTAAGTCTTCTAAGTCAAGAGTGTTTAAATTCTCATGTATATTATCATATAGAATGAATGTACCTTCAGAACTTTGAATAATACATTTATAATTCACGAGGTTCACATGATAACCCTCATTTCATAGTTGAATAATACTTATAAGGTTGTTATTAAGACCTAAAAATTATAAAAAAATTGAAATCAATGTTTTTACTAGAAAAGAAACATAACTAATTTAGATGATTTCACCCTGTTTGTTATCTCTAAAAGTGACTCATCCTCTATTCATTATTTTCAAATTTTAGAATTTTGAATTTTCTTTTGTCAAGTGTCAAGAAAAACCACCATCTGGAAGGTAATACATCATAAAAAAACCCAGTTAAATCTATCTTAATACATGGCCACCAAAACTGATATCGAATGTCATGGTACATATTCATCAACCCTGTATGCACTACCCACTTTGAAGTTTGAGAATCTCTCATAATATATTCTCTCCAGGAATTTGGCACTACTGATCTCTCATGAACATAGATCACATCATCATCATCTAAGGGACATCCTATAATTGGATCATCACCTTCCAAGTGTTACCGCACCAGTATGCAATTGGGCCTTGAATCCTAGAATGTTTTCACATAGTTTACCAAAGAAGACATGATAAACCAAGTCACACAAGTCATAGATCCATTATCCTATGATGTATCTATAAGAAAATCATCTGTAAAACTCATAGATTCCATTTCTCCTATGAAGGCCACTCATTGACGAGATATTTCCACCAACACTTCAGAGGGTGGACCACAACCGCCAACTATAAGTCATGTGTTTAGTAGTTCCACTAATGGGGTTGCAGATGATGTTATCCATAGGAAACTACCTAATCTATTTGCATCAACACAATACCCAACCCAACCCCTGATGCATCACAATACACCATGTAACCAATCCTAGGCTCTTGAAGGGTCAAAACTAGGGCTGTCGTCAATCTTCTCATTAGCTCCTAGAACACCTCCTCACACTGATCTGTCCACTTGAAATTCACTACCTTTTTGGTGAGCCCTATCATAGGCACTGCCAAATGAGATAAGTCATATACGAAACATATATAGTATCCATCCAAACCAAGGAATCTTATGATCTAAAATACATTCCTAGGATAAGCCCAAGAAATCAACACCACAACCTTCTCTTTGTCTACAAAAATTACCACCTAAAAAATCACATGCCTAAGGAATCATGCCTCATGAATCTAAAAGTGACACTTAGAAATTTTTTCATAAAGATGATGTTCTTAAAGTGTACTCAATATAATATCATGGTTCATCACATGAATATCTTAATTCTGACAGTATATGAGGATATCATCCACAAAAAACATAAAGAAGGGGTTGAGATATAAATGAAAGATCCCATTCATGAGATTCATGACCACCATTGGAGAATTTTTCAGCCTAAAAGTCATGAAAAGATACTCATATATTTCATACCCAATCCTAAATGTTTTCTTATGAATATCCTCCCCTCTAACCTATAGATGATGGTAACCTAACCGTAAATTAATCTCGGATAACCACCAAGCTCCCCACAACTAGTCAAATAAGATTTCAATCCTATGTAATGGGTATCAATTCTTCACAATCACTTGGTTAAAATTACTATATCCTAAACACAACCTAATAATACCATCTACCTTCTTGAAAAAAAACCATAGGACCCTAGGGTGATGTTCTTGGTCTAATGAAGCCCTTCACCACTAAGTCCTCAAGCTATACTTTGAGTTCTTTTAACTCATCTGATGCCATATAATATGGGGGAATTGATATAGGTTGCATTCCATGCAATAGTTTGATCTCAAAGTCAATTTATATCTTATGAGGAATTCCTAAATTTTTTTTGGGAAGATATCTTGATACATGTCCAACACTAGAGGAAAAGAAGAGGATATTATTGGCTACGTCGTAAGAACCAATCCAGCCACCTATGTTGTAATGGCTATAATCTAGCTCAGGTATGGTCCCACTCTACCTACTCCAACATCCCACTCACCAGTAAAAACAAATATCTCTCTCTTAGGAAAAATAAAGGATAATTGCCTCTGATAATAGTCGATTTGAGTATGAAATCATGTCATCCATTCCATCCTAATGATCACATCAAAGCTAGCCATCTCAAGGACCATGAAAGCCCATAAATTTTCATGGCCAACAACTACTGTATACCTAGGAAAACTATGAAGATGGTCAACATTATTCCCTATGGTCATATCATGTTAATGTATCTTTGAAGATAACTTGATTGGTAAATCAAGTCCAACAACAATTTGAGCTGATATAAATAAAGGGGAATCACTAGTATCAAAAAGAGAAGTAGAAAGAGTAGTAATGATCAAGACCATAACTTGAATGATCTATTTAACTCTCCATAATCAGTAGGAACTTGATCATTACATACACCTGACCTACCTCAGATTCATGGACCTGTCCCTAATATTCATGAATCACCCAAGTCATCATCGTATGCGGGGTTTGAACCTTCCATTGAGGACCCCAAAATGTATCATGGCCCGATGTATGCATTTGACTCAAACCCTTGTGATACCTCATCCACATTTCATTCAAGGAGAACCAATTCAAATGAATGGTCTTGAAACATCAGTGACAAGTCTTGAGAGAAACATGAAAGTCCTTAAGACAGTGCCCTTTCCACCCACATTTATAACACATAGTAGAGTCATCTTCTACAAAGGGATTAGAATAACCTATGCTCTTCTCTAGTTGTATGCTGTTGTTTTGGCATGAATCCTCTTCCTTCATCTTCCCACCATCATAAGTATAACTAGGAATTCCACTAAAGTCTAAAGGAAGGCCTATATCCTTGTCATCCTCTAAACCATTCTTGATCATCCGGGCCTTGTGAAGCACCTAAGAATTTGTTGTCAGGTCAAAGTTCCTGACCTGGTGTCTCAACTTTGGTCAAAGCCTGATCTTGAACTACCTAGACTCCCACACTTAATCCCCAGGAAAGAGAGTTTCAAATCATAGAAACTATATGAAATGTACTAAGTAAGAAGAAACCATCATCATCCCCTGATGAAGCTCCATGAAATCCTATGCTCAGTCTAGATTCATTGTACTCATAAATAATTCCTTGAAAAAAAGGTCTTTAAAATTCACCCATGTGATACCCTCACATCTTATAGCTTAAAGCATAACATCCCACAAACATCTAGCAGTTACCTGAAGCATAAAGTTCACAATACTTACCTTTTGATCCCCTCAAGTCTCTACTAGGTTGAAGTTCCTATCGATGATCCATATCCAGTCCTCAACATCTTGAGGGCCTCCAGTGCCCATAATGGATGGAGGATACTTGAGATAAAAGTCTCAAGAATTGTTGAAAATAGTCTTGGAAACACCTTCACCATGGTTAAACACTATTTATAAGACTCCTGGAAGAATTATTACTTCTAGTTGAACCACTAGAGTAGGTGTGGGAAAATTCTACTAAATGACTGGTGGTAGAACTAGAACACCCTCTTTTGTAGGAGCATTCTGTCTTGCTCCACCAAGCGATCTAGTCAAACATCTCCAAGGCGACATTTTCTAAAATTCAAAATGAATGTTCAAAATGCCTAATTTTTTTTCTTAAGAAGTCATAGTGAACATATGAAGATTTTTTTATGGAAACCTTTTCTAGGAGGCTACCCACAACAAGAAGGAATGACCCTCCTTATACTACTCAATGCTCTCCATACGTTCACATTAATCACAATCATATATATATATATATAATATCATCATTCTCAAGTTAAAATAACTAATCCCAACATAGATATATCACAACACCAGATAACAAATATATATCACTCCATAGAGAATACAAGTCTATCCTAAACATATAACACATTAAAGAAATTAAATTAAATAACTACATGCATTACTCAACACACACACACACACACACAAAATGTGATCCTAAGTGTCCATTCATGATGCATGGATGCAACCAAACCTCATAAAATAGTAACAACATGAAGCTATAAAATCATAACTGTAATAACAATCCTGTCAATGGTAACTTAGAGGTCAGTTACACATGTGTTGTCCAGGCACACATGAAACACCCATGCCTGAGTCCCACAAAACCTAACTTATTTATAACTTTACTAAAAACAAAGTCAAGAATAAAGAAAGAGGTAAAACCTCCTTTGATACCACCTTTTGACACCTCAACCCGAATCATCGAGTCTGTGTCAAAGTTCTACATGTCTTCATGCACGCGTCCCCATACACAAGAGGTTACTGACTAGCAGTGTGGGTCCAAATGTTGTTAGTGGGGAGACTATACCCTCAGTATCAATAAAGAAAGTATAAATAATATCATAGTGGAATAAATAACTGATGCTAAAACATATGGAATGAAATGTATCTTATGTCATACAAAATAATAAACCAAGGACCCCCAAAGAGGTAGGTCAACAAGAGTACGATAAAAAATAGGAATGTAAATGAACACTACGACATCCCTCCAAAGTTCATCCTAATACTACCTCTGAAAACCATGATCCATCCCCTAGATCACTATCATCAAGGCCTTTCCCTTTCCTATATCCCTAACCATGACGTCTGTACACACATCAAGATAACTATTTGGAGTGAGAGTATAAACCTAGTAGGATTCCACCAATGCATATTTAACATGAGTACACATGTATAAGAGTGCATGGAATGATAATAAATAAATATGAAATAAATAACATACAATAATATTCCAAGTGGTAGTGCACTAACCAAGCCGCTACAAACCTTCAATCGAACCTACTTCATCTCCATGCTGGAAAGAATGTAAAATTTTCATCTAACACATTTCCCTTGAAGGAATATTCCAAAAACATGTTTTACACATCCCCCTTGAAGGGATAACCCAAAAACATGTTGGCCAAACATCTAAACATTTTCAACCTACTATCCCCCCTTGATGGATAGTCCAAAAACATGTTTGAAACATCCCTCTTGAAGGGATAACCCATTTACATGATGACCAATTATCTAACACATGCCCCTTAGGAGGGAAAATCTATATATCCCAACCTACATGATCAATTGTAGAAGATAAAGGAATAATACATGCAATAAAAGTTACATGATGATATATCAAACATCATGTCATGTCAAAAAAAATTTGCAACCATCACAATTCCACATGTGATCAAACACCAAGCATAGGTCTCACGGGCTACACACACATATGATCAATATAAAACATGATCTCAATCATAATCACATAACATCATATCATGCTTAAAACCATAAACATGGACTATACGTGGTAAATAACTTCATATATAAAGGTTTTTGACACCAACATCAAGGTCCGTCAAGTGCATCATCACCTGAACCACATTCACACACAAAATGGATCAAGTTAACACTCCAAGAGTTCTTAGTACCAATTCAAATCCAATATGACATGGGTTCTAGAAAAAATATTCCAAGAGAGGAACACCAAGACTAGAAGTCAAGAGACTCACCCAAGAAGATTCTCCAAATGATTCACCACTGAGGTGTGGTAGAACACCAAAGATCCTTGAGAAAAGATTATGTCTCATTATCATCAATAAATCCATCATTAGATTACATGAAATGTCATGAACATAACCATAATATCCCCACTTTAGGATTGTTTGAATAGGTATGAGAGAACTTTGCTGAAACTAGAATAACTCACTAGAAGGATCCCATCGAATTGACCCAAAATAGAAGCACTAGAAGAAGAGGATGAATTGAGGACTTAGATCAATCACAAGGATAGAAGGATCTAGCCAATCAATAAAGAAATATGGGATCAGAAGAAGGCTACAACAATACTCTAACTTCTATCAAACTGATACAAAAAATCACCATTCAATGAAAGGGGATAAGAATTGAGAAGCTTAATCGAGGGAAAATGAGTGAGAATGGTAGTAAATAACCACTCATTAAACTCAAACATAGTTTAAAGACCAAACACAGATCATTGATAGAAATTCAAGGAAGAAGCAGCTATTTCAAAATCTATGTGACTATCGAAATATCCTCTAGTATGTCTTGGCTATGGCCATGGTTTTCTTGAGCACAACCTAGAAAATGGAAACAATTTGTTCCTAGGGATATAACCATTTTCCTTCACCACACCCTCCAAAATAGGAATGTTGAGGTCACCCATATTGTGTCTGATAGGATCCCTACTTAAGAACCACAACTTTGTCATGAATTGGACAAGCCATATCCCCTTCCCCATTTTACATATAGACAACCCAGGGAACCAAATGGCTTATTAAACAGATGTTTTTTGGTCATCTTGGACAATGAGATCTCTAAAACCCAAATTTAGCTTCCCAAAGCATCACAAGACATTCCCAAGAATGGATAAACACAATACTTAAAGTAAAAGGATGAAAATAGGGATTTTTCATATTAGGAATAAAATTATGAATCTTTAAATAAATATAAAATTAAAGAAAGGGGATATGAGAGGGGATAGGAGGGTTTAACTTTGATTTTGAATGAAGAAAATCCATGAATCTACCTAGAATCAACAGGAAAGATGAAGATGAAGAGGGAAACCAAGGGATGTTATGGGAGGAACTCTCTATGATTGGAGTGAAATGAATTAAAAGGAGTAAGAGGAATGAGTAAAATGGGTTTAGTATAAAATAATAAAATTCAAAATTTTTAAATATAAGAACTTGGAAGCTATTGTGTTCCTAGTGGCACCTCCATGATACCAGGGGATCTACCCAGTACATGTAGGACCCCAAAACACTCTAAGAGGGGAGGGATAAATTATGGATTCAAAATTTTCTTTTAAAGTGAAAGATCTTGTTACTATGTTGGTAGGAACTTGTTAAACCTGTCTGATGGAATCATGTAGTAATTAAACATTCACATATAGAGAGGCAACACATTAGTTTTACTTACTTTACCATTAAGGGATAGTCCAAGGAGCATACACCGATAGTGTATCAGTCGTACCATAATATACTAATTTCACTAGTTGTGGAATATATAAGTTTAGAAACATTCAATCTATTCTAGGAACACTACCTTTATAAGATTTTAGGGATAACACAATGCTTCCCTTGGAACACTTCTGTTGACTCCCCCTAGCTAACTACTTTGGGTGAAGTCTTACTTAGTTTAATGACTTGGAGGTCTCTTCAGTAGATTGGAATTTAAGTATTTTTCCCTAAATAACATAATACTCTACTTGAACCATAGTCCAAAATTAATGTACTTGAAAGAATTGATAAAACAAACCAGATATTCAAAACCTACTAGAAGCTCAACTCACACACTTGCGCGTAACACCTGTACTTGCATAAAACTTTTGGGATTGTCACACAAGATAACATTCTCACAACCCTTATCTTTCAAACAACTAGACTATGAGTTTCACTTGATCTTGATTGAAACAATGAGAACTCTACGCACAAGATTTACTACATATAACTATTTTTCATGCAACTCTTTCATGTAGAAGAGATACCAAATATTTGTTGGAAAAGTTACTTAGAATGAAGGGATACCACATATTTATAGTCAAATTTGACTTTACACACAAGATCCTTGAGTTCCTTCCACTGTGTGTATAAGTTTTATCTGGTGTTGAAAACATCATTTTGACATCTCCTTTAGCATATAAGTTCTTTACACGCCTTCTGATTTGCGTGCAAATCTTCATGTCACACAAACCGTTATTCATGAAAAAAATATTGTGCACGATTCTTTCCTTTGTGTTTTTTATGAGACGATCCTAAAACTTATCTTCCATGATTTTTTTTATTAATGTATTATTTGACACATAAGTGTCTTACACACCTTCCACAAAGCATAACTTTCTTGTGTCGTGCAAACTCATATTTCATGCAATTTCACCTTTTACGCGCAAATCATGCCTTTTTAGTATTTTGTTGTGATGGTCCCAAAACATCACTTGTAGGAAAGTTTTAGATTAATCTTTATCTTTTCATGAAAATTCCTTTGCCTAAAATAAATTTCTTCATCCTTTAAATTTTGGACCTAAAAATATGGAAAACATTGGGAAACAACACAAACTTCAAAACTGAATCCATCTGCTTCATAAAAACACTTGTATTGAAAACTCATTGATCAAAATAGCGTGGATTAACAAAAAAACAATCTAGAATCTATTTCCATATGCCATCTATAAAAGTCCTTGGTTCCAATAATCCCCCTTTAGGTTTATTAGCAATCTGCAAGAAAAATTTAATAAAGCACCAGCCTTGAACAAAAAACTGAAACGTGAGAGACAACTCATCCAACTCTCTAAGTTTATAGGAGCAAAGGTCGATGTAAAAAACAAGATGGGAAGCATGAATTGGGTTCTCATGTTATGGAATGTTTAAATATTTCCAAGCTAAGATCTGAGAAATATATACTGTTTCCTCACAACACTTAATTCTCATGATGTCACATAAGTATTGCATGGTTTTTCAAAATAGTACAACAAGAAAAACTTATAACATTGAATTTATCCATTATCCATTATAACATTGAATTTATCCATTATAACCCTTTGGAAACAAACCCAAAGAACCAGTACTTGTACTTGTAGAACTAAAAACAGACCCCCCTGTATCATATCTCCCCTATAAACCTGCATCACTTCCACCAAAAGATTAAAATAGTTAACAAAAATGGGGAGAAGGGGTCAACTGTAACCTCCTCATGCATTGGGAGGTGGATGAACATTGAGGTTCAATCAATGTTTATCAAACACACGTGCTTCCAATGGCTTAGTCAGAATATCAACCACTTGGTCATCAGTTCCAACATGCTCCATTTTAGTCACACCTTATTCAACTTTTTCCTTGATGAAGTGATATATGATATTAATATGTTTTGTATGCACTACCAAAAAAATGGGCAGGGCCGGCCCCAGCCTTTTTTAGCGCTAACAAAAAAGCGCTGATAAAGGGGGGGGGGGGTTACTTTTATCAGTGCTAAAAAAAGAACTGATAAAGGGTACCTTTATCTGCGTTAAAAAAAGCGCTGATAAAAGTACCCCTTTATCAGCGCTTTTTTAACACTGATAAAGGTACCCCCTTTAACATCACTTTTTTTAGTGCTGTTAAAGGGTACCCCTTTATCATCACTTTTTTAGTAGTGCTGATAAAGGGGGGTCTTTATCAGCCCTTTTTGTAAAAGCGCAGATAAAGGGTCTACTTCCAAAAAAAAATCATTAAAAAATATATATTAATATTTAAATATATAGATATAGTTATATTGATATAAATATAATATATATTTTTTAAATATAATTTTAAATATATTTTAGATAAGTATAAATATACAGTTACTCTTAATATATAAGATATTTAGTGAAAATGGATTATAAAAAAATTAAAAAAATATTTTTAATAAATAATTTGCTAATTATTATGGAGTAATAGTCATTTAATAACAATTTGAAGACTAAAAAAATAAAAAAATTTAAAAAGATCCCAAATATGTTGAAAACGCAACTTGAACTTCAAACAACCATAACTTTTGATCCGGGTGTCTGTTTGAGCTCTACAACATATCAAATCGAATCCTGAGATGAGATTTACATGCTATTAACTGAGGCAAAGCCTTTGTCACATTTTTATAGGCCAGAAAAGGCCCAAAAGGCCTCAAAAACAGAGTTTTTAGTCGGGATACCCCGATTTTTTAACATTTTGTGGATTTTCAGTCTCGTTTAAGGGGGTATTATTGGATTTTTTTGGTGGGGACTGAACTTATTCCAAGGTATTACATTTATATTGATATTATGTATTTGAAATTTTATCGTTTTTTATAATGCACTGCTATTTATAATCAAATATATAATAATATATACATATTTTTTATATATTCACAAATAAAAATTTAATTATAAATATAAATAATAAAATATATTTACATATAAAATATATTAGCTTTATCTTAATAATAACTAATATATATTTTATTTGAAATACAAATATATGAATATTTATATACCTATATATTAATCTAACAATATATATATATATATTAATATAACGACATATATATATATATATTTATATAACTTTAAATATATATATTAATATAACTATATATATATATTAATATAACTATATATATATATTAATATAAATACATATTACTATATGAATACATATAACTAAATAAATATATATATATATATATATATATAAATAGAGATATCATGAAATGGAAAACAAATCAAAATAGAGGAGTGGTAAGGGCTTAGGCGCGCAATAGGGAGGTCTCGAGTTCAAAACCTGGTGGAGGAAAGGGCGCACGCATGAGGGTGGATTTGGGGGGCTAGCGCTGATAAAGGGTGGAGGGGGTGCGTACGGGCGCTGGAGGGGTTGGAAAAGCGCTGTTAAAAGGGGGCTCAAGCACTATAAAATCCCCCCGATCGACATGATTTTTTAAATTTTTTTTTAATTTTTTTACTTTTATCAGCGCTAAAAAAGAGCACTGATAAAGGACCCTTTTATCAGCATTTTTTTAGCACTGATAAAAGGGGTCTTTATCAGTGCTTTTTGGAGTGCTGATAAAGGGGACCCCCCCTTTATCTTTTCCGGCTTTAACATCGCTTTTCTAGCATTTTTAAAGGCCATTTTTAGCACTGATAAAAGGTGTATTTGTATTAGCGATGAGAGTGATGAACCGGATTCTTCATAAGATCTATCATGATCTTTTTATCATAGTGAATAATCATTGGATATTTCACCTCACCACCAATATCAGTTAGTTGTTGTTTCATCCGTAATAGCTGAGTGCAATCCTTTGTAGAAAAAATATGCTCTTCTTTATCCATACCAAGAGAAGTGATTTCCTATTTCTTGCTCAACCATCCCACACATTTTTTTCCAATAAAAAATGCACCGCCACTAGTGAAATTTCTATCCACCACGTCACCATCCTAGTCAACATTAAAAAATTATATTAATTAATTATCTCTTCCTACTATAAATTATAATCCAAAATAGAGAGTACCTTGAATGTGCCTTATGATTCTTTTAACTACTGCCAAATTATCTTCCTTAAAAATACTTTGAAAGAAGGCCACTAAGAATGTTGCAAAGATGATATTTGGTCATGTTTTGATCAAGTATAGCAAGATTCCAATTATTCTCCTATACAGTGTAGGATCCACAAATGTCCCATCCTCATGCTTTCCAAGTTTTTCCCTAACTATAATCAGAGTCGACATCAGTTTAGAGTCATGCATGTTGACTTTATTTAGCAACTCTATTTCATATTTTTCTGGAGAAATGAAGTTGTAATATTTATTCTAAATTACCTACATCCCCAAGAAGTATATGAGTTCACCAATCATATACATTTCAAATTATTATTTTATGTGATTAGAAAATTCATCCGCTAATATCTTCATACTTCCAGGAAAAATAATATCATCCACATACAATAGTATCATAAATTGATCTTTCTGAGAATTCTTCACATAGATATTATGGTCGACAAATCCTCTTTTAATTTTTATCTTCTTTAGATAAGCATCGAGTCAAGAATACCAAACTCGCGGTTCCTGCTTCAGACCATAGAGAACATTCTTTAATCTACAAACCTTATTCTCATCATTTCCAATCAGAAATCCCACTAGTTGTTCAATGTAGACTTCTTCTTAAAGAAATCCATTTAAGAATTATGTTTTGAAATCCATTTGATAAACTTTTTACTCTTTCTAAATTTACCTAGAAAGGAAAATATGGATCGACTCCAGTCTAGATATTGGAGAAAATGTTTATTCAATATAAATGCCTTCAATCAATGAATAAAATTTACACACTAAGCATGCCTTATTTCTGATCACATTTCCATGCTTATTGAATTTTTTTAAAGATCTAATTTGTTCCAATTACATTTTTATTTTTAGGTCTCTTAACAACAACCTATATCTGGTTCTTGTCAATCTAATCCAATTCTTCATTCATGTCCTTAACCCATGATTCATCCTCTACAACTTCTTCAAATGAAGTTGGTTCCACAGTTGACAGGAAGGAAAAATGTGATTCATTCCTCATTCTCTTTATCTACGTGGGTGTAATCCAATCCCCAATGATCTTGGATTGATCAATTTCCGTTATTCTATTTCTCCTATGAGGTTCAGATGATGTTTCTTAAGCCATGGTTTTTATCCTCTGATTCTTCTTCTAAATCATCATTATTTTGTGAGCTATGGATATTTTTCATGCCTTCTACTATTTTCACATTTTAATTTTTTTCCATTTCTACTTTCTTCTTCATCTTCTACCATATCAGCATATGAGCGCCTCAAGGTATTTATGGTTTTATCTTCAATTATCTTAACATCACTACTTTCCACAATTCTTCCAAGATAATTATTGTAACATTTTTATCCTTTGTTCTTTATAGAATATCCAAGGAACATTCCCTCTTCTTCAGCATCACCATACTTTCCTTGATTTCCCTATTTATTCTGGATGAAACATTTACTTCTAAAAATAAAAAAATAGTTTAGAGATGGCTTCCTTCCATACCATAACTAATATGGAATCTTAGTTTCTCCCATAAAAATACCTTCTCGCTTTTGAGTGTACACTACTACTTGAACAACCTCTTTCTAGTAATGATGATAAATATGAATCTCAATCAGCATATTTCTAACCATATTGTTCACCTATCGATTTTTACGTTCAACAACTCCATTTTGCTGTGGGGTTCTCACTGCATCCATTTCATGATTTATTCCATGTTTTTCTAGTTAATTTTCAAATTCAATGGATGTGTATTCTTCTCCATTGTTAGATCATAGAATCTTGACTGCGCAACCAGTTTAATTCTCATAAATTTGATGATAACTCTTCATGTAATCAAGAACTTTCTATTTCCTTTGCATTATCACCACGCAAGCCATTATACTATAATTATTAATAAAAAAATTAATTACCACTCTCTATATATTTCATCCACATTTATTGGACCACATACGCCTGTGTGTATGAGATCAAGTAGATTTGATTCCCCTTTGTTCTTCGGCCGATATGAACTCCCAACCAAATTTCCTTTTATGAAAGCATCACAAGTTTTTTCTCATTCATGATTCAGATTGGGAATATCAATGAATATCATCAGATTATATATATTTTACAAGCTATTTTGATTAATGCGACACAACCTCTGGTGCCATAAGTTGTTTTCTTCTTCAACAGTTAAGTAACAAATGTTCTCCTTACTGTCAACTTGGTATATATTGTCATCTATTCTGCATCCTTTCATGAATGAATTACATGTATTTACTTTGATAGTTCACCCATTTTAATTAAATGTCACTATTATTCTTGAGTCACAAATTTGACCCACACTTAGGATATTTTGATTCAAACCATCCACATAGAGAACTTCAGTTTTCCTATGCTCGTCATTTTACACTTCTGTACTTCCACTACCTTTCATATTCAAAGAACCATCGTTGCCAAACGTCACTATTCTATCAACCATTTTCTTAACATTCTTCAATAAACCTGCATTTCCCATCATATAAGATGGGTATCCCCTGTCAAGAATCTAGGTGCTACAGTTCTTTGTAGATTTGAGAGCTATTTCTACAAGGTCATATTTCTCGATTTTCTTATTTTCCTTCCATGATATGCTTGATTGAATGGAGGATAAAGATTTCTTTTCCAATATCTTTTCCATATGCATGGGTTCATCATACTAATACTGTTCTTCTATATTATAATACTTATTTTTGAGAGAAACTCCACCTGGTTGGCAGGTGTTGATTTTTATTTGAGTTTTGTAGGCAATGCTCCTACCTTTCCTCTACCTATAATAAATAGATTTATGTCCATAATTAGAATAGTTAAAAAAATATCCATAGAAACTATTTCTTCTATATGATGAAGGATATGATATCATTATCCTTTATTGACTTCCAAGCACTTCCCCTTTCAGATAGCTCCTTACCTCTTCACAGTATGATATGATATGGCCTAGAAAGACACAAAAGTGAAATTTCATAAGAGGAAATGTCTTCTCACTTCCATTACTCCTCATGTACCCTTCTTTTATAAAAGTATTTGGCTGAAGATCATATCTAGATAATTGAGGATAATTTTTAGCTCTCTTTTCTATTTGATTTAAATATTTATTTGTTAGGACATCCGGTGCCTTTGTGATATGTCTAACTATCTAATTACCTTTATTTTGGATCATCTTGTTTCCAACCTTTGATATTTCAGTATCATAGTTAATTCTAATTTTTACCATACATGTGGATATATGATCATTCAAGGTCTTCTCTACTCCTTTAAAACCACATTTATAAATTTTTATTAACTTTGAATATGAGAATCTTCCAAACTGTAATTTCTTTTTTGTTTCCCTCAATTTTGATTTAGTTTCCAATTTACTTCTTAGAGTAACAACTTCTTCTTCAAGTCCCTCAACTGTCTTGGACTTCTCCTCGAGTCTGGATGTAAGGTCATTGATGATTTTTTCATGCTCTTCAATGTTGAACTTAAATTCAACAACTTCTTCCAATATTTCAAGAGTTGTTACATGTTCTTCAACCCTTGATTCTAGTCATTCAATTTCTACTTCAAGCTAATCAATATACTCTGACGACTCTTCCAGAATGGATATCATATTTTTGTTTCCCTTTCTTTGAATTTAAAGCTTATCAAGAGCATCCTCAAGTTCCACCTTGAGATTAACAACACCAATCAACTGATTACCTTTATTTTTTGAAGGTTATCCCTTTTCAACAGTAGCAATCATGCATGCTTCAATTTCATATTTAAACTATGGTTCTTAATCCTCCAAAAGGTAATTATCATCTTGTTCTTCTTTACATACAAAAATCTTTCTCAGTTATTTCTTTACTTATTTTAAGTATCCCTTTTAGGGAAACCTTTTTTGAGGATTCTAAATGATTCCTACTTCACTTTATTCATCATTAAACTTCCTTAATCATCAAGAGGAAATGTTACATACTCTACCACATCAAAAATAGGTAAGAGGAAGCTTTCATTCAAATCTCCCTTTTCTTCTATTGAATTTCTTGTAAAAAAGATAATGAAGTTTGTCTTACTCATTATCTTCATCAACAATATCTCTAGAAACCTTAAGTTTTTCCATGAATTTGAAAGCCATTTAATTTCTTACATTAGTTGTTGCATGACCTAGTTTGGCTCTCATTTCATAAGACATCAAACTACTTAGCAGGTCATCAGAAGAAAGTTTATACATATCCCTTTTCTCAAGGTCCAACACTTTTTGGATTTTACAGAGGTGGAATCCTTCTCAATATTTTCTTCATAATCTCAACACCTTTAATTTCTTCACTATTTCCTCTAATTTCTCTAAAAAATTCATTAATTTGATTAAAAAAAGTATCCTTTTTTTATCAGGATGCATTTTCAGATCATCGAACCTATTGTGAAAAAATTGGGGTTTGGCCTCCTTTACTTTCTTGTTGCCTTCGTATATATTTTACAATTTTTCCCACATAGACTTGGCTGAAGTGAAACTCATCACCTTCAAATAGATTTGATAGGAAAGAGCTGTAGTAAGAGCATTTTGTTCTTTAGCATCTACATCAAGCATTTTCTTATCTGTTTTGGTCATAGATAGACCTTTTTCATTAGTGACATAAATCCACTTAGTGGAAAAAAGAAATTCCATCCCATGGGATCTTATATGAGATATAATCCCATTTTTCCAAATCTTAAAGTTTCTTCCATCAAAGAATGGTGCTCCCTTGACATTCAATGAATTATCCATGAAGACAACAAAGGACATATTTAACTCTAACAACATGTCAGCTTTGATACCACTAGTAGGACCTTAGAACACCCTGAGAGGGTAAGGGTGAATTAGGGTGTCAAATTTTTCTTTTAAAGCGACAAATCTTGTTCCTACATTGGTAATAACTTGTTAAACTTGTCTGATGGAATGGTGCAGTAATTAAACATTCACATGCAGAGAGACAACACATTAGTTTTACTTGATTCACCAATAATTTATAGTCCAAGTAGCATATGAAAAAAGTGTGTCGGTCATACCAAAATCCACTAATCTTTACTATTTGTGGAATACAAAAGTTCAGACACAATAACTTTGTGCCATACACACTAACTTTACAAGATTTTAGGGATAACACACTACTTCCATCAGAACACTTCCATCGACCCCCCTAGCTCACTGCTTTGGGTGAATTATTACATAGTTTAATGACTTGGAGGCCTCTTTTGTATATTGGAATTTAAGTCTTTGTACTTGAATAAAAAGAGACTCTTCTTGGACCGTAGTCCTAAATTGATTCACTTGAAAGCACTTATTAAACAAACTGGGTATTCAAAACACGCTAGAAGCTGCACACAACACCTGTACTTACACACAAATTTTGGGATTTTTCACAAATATGACTTTCACATAGTCCTTATCTTTCGTGTAACTAGACCATGAGTTTCAATTAGTCTTGATAGACATAGGGAGAACTTTGTGTATAATATTTACTACGCATAAGTCTTCTGCACACAATTATTTCATGAGGCGGAGATATCAAATATTCTTTGAAAAAGTTACTTAGAATGAAGGGAGTAGACGCACATTTATAGACATGGAAAACCTTGTAAACAAATCCTTGCGCTCCTTTCACTGTGCGATTAAGTTTTTTCCAGTGCTAAAAACCTCATTTTGATGTTGTATTTTGCACGTAAGTTCCTTACGCCCCTTTGGTTTTGCACGCAAATCTTCCGGTCTTGCAAACTGTCTTTCCTACAAAAACAAATCTTTCACGCAATTCTTTCCTTTACCATATTTTGATCAGATGATCATGAAACTTCTCTTCTACACAACATTTTTATTGACGTCATATTTGGGGCATAAAAGTCTTTCATGCCTTCCATGGAGCGTAGCTTTCTTGTGTCGCACAAACTCATCTTTTTCACAATTTTACATTTTTGTACATAGCTCATGCCTTTTCTGTATTTTGTTGTGATGCTCCCAAAACATCACTTGTGCACAAGTTTTAGATTCATATTTAACATTGCATGAAACTTCCTTTTCTTGAAACAGCTTTCTTCAACCTTCAAATTTTGGACCCAAAAATTTGGAAAACACCAGGAAACAACGCCAACTTCAACACTGAAGCCATATGCACCATAAAAACACTTGTATTGAAAACTCCTTGATCAACCCAGTATGGATTGATAATAAACACAAACTTGACTCCATTTTCATCTGCCAGCTGCAACAGACCTTGGTTCCAATAGTACACCAGATACCCAATGCCACCTGTAGTTTTAAATTGTTGGTGGAACCACCTCAAAACCACACCCGAACTCCGTATTTACCTATGGGACCTCAAATAATATGAAAAATTGACCTAACAATTCATCCCCAATCACCCAAATTTATATTATAATCATCAAATGAAAAATTACTCATCAATTAGAACAAAAAATTAAATAATGAACCCATAGAATAATTATCCAAGATTCCAACTTAAAACTTCAATGACATCTTAACCAAGGTAATCAGGACATGATACATTAGATATATCATGTAAAAAGTTCAAGGAAAATAAATAATAAATTGGATAACCATAAAATTAATAAATGATGCACAAATGCCCTTATGTCAACATTTCATGATTAAATTTATGATTTAAAAAACCAATAATCACTATTATTTAGGAATGTTTTTCATATCATATATTGCTAGGATTTCATCTTCAATATAATTTAGGGATTTATAAGAATATAATAATTGTTTTTTACAAGAAGGTTGTTAAAACTAACATCATGAAGCTTTTCTTAACTTAACATGTGAACTTGATGGAACACTCATTTAAAAACATGAAATGGAAGTAATGATGGCTCAATGGTTACATGAATGACCAATGTTGATATTAGTACATCAAAAGATATTAAGCGATGACATATAAGAGTTTAAATGGTTGGTACGGCATTGGGTGTTGAAGTTGAAATATGTGATTCAATGATGATAAAATATAATATTTGATAGCAATGTAATGTTTCAAATTAGGTGGTAGTATGGGAATATCTTGGATTCATGTGCATTAGAAATGTTAATATATTTGATTTTAATGGAAATTTTGACATCTTAATCCATCAACTATTTTACAAGATTTTTTTTTGACAATCAAAAACTAAGGAAGGAAAAATAAATTTAAAGCGAGAAGGTAATAATAAAATACTGATATGAAGTTATCTCTCTACTTAAATACCAAACTGATAAGCATCCATTTTTTCTTCCTTATAATCCAAATAAAAACATCAATAACTTCAAGTATATACCTTTCTTAGCTTACTTACTATAATACATATAATTAACCCTTTAGTTCTTTTGATATACTTTATATTATTATTATAAAAAAGGTAAAGGTTGATGACTCATTGTACAAATATCTTCATTGATTTTATAATCACCACACACATTTCATAAAATTTCAATTGAATTTTGTGAGTGTGAAGAGTTTTCACAAAGTATGGAACTTACACATATAAGAACCAACACAAGTACACATATTTGGAAAATGAGTGCATGCGACCATGCATGTGCACGCGCACACACACACACACAAAGATTGATGGATGAATTTAAACCAATAGATATAGTTAAAATGACTCATTAAAGTATGATTTGAAAGTTTTACTTCATACAGTAGTGCAACAGTTATCCTTTTAAAAACATCATATACACGGTAGTTGATAAGTTATTTAAATGGAAAAGAAAACTAGGAGCATGTGCATCGTTATGAACAAGTTTCCTTAAAACAATCAATATTTGGATTGTTTCTCATTTTCATTCTTTCTCTACATAAAACATTTTATTGTATACATCAAAATGTGTTATGTAAGAACACACTTTGATTTTTTTCCCTCTTTTCCGTTCAAAATTTTATGTTTGAATTTTGATATGTGTTTTTTATTTTGGAAAAAAGTGATTATACTCAATAAAATTTTGAAAAATATAATAACATGTCTTAAAAAAAACAATTATCACATTTTTTTACCTTAAAAAATATATTTTTTGGATGTCTTTAAAAATATAAAATTATTTTATATCTTAAAAATATAATTCATCAGGTCATATTAGTTCGAAAAAAACACAAATCTTTCAATTTTTAAGATAAGAACCAAGCTTCTAAAAATAAACACATGGGAATATTGTATTGATTCATGTTGTCAACTATACACAAACCAGAGAGTTGATGTGGATACTTTATTAACCAAAATAACCCTAAAAATATTTTTCTCCATTTCTTATTTGTGTTAATCACTTTATATTTCTTGAAAACATTTTAAAAACAATAGACGAACTTTTGTTTTTTCATAAGATATTATTTGCAATCCACATACCTTCCACTAAATGACCTAGTAAAAATTGAATGTTCCCACTAAATGAGCTAGTAAAAATTGAATGTTCCCACTAAAAAACAGGGGGTCATATACATGTTATATTTTTTATAGCCTTTGTTTTCCTAATAATCTCACACCTTCCTATGTTTCATGTGTAGGGAATTCTTGTAATTGCCTATCCGGGAGGCCCTGGACCGAAGACCCAAGACCTCAACTCCACCCCACAAAATCAAAATCTTTGAGGCAGCCAACCCTTCATAGAGACCCCTTCAAACCATTTGCAGGCTTGGAAGCACCCACCGTGGAAGAACCTTTCCAACAGGAGGAACAATCATCAGCTGCACCCACTGATCTCTTCCATGGGTTTCTCACGATAGGAACCTTCGGGTCGGATGCGATCTGCCCGAACCCACCAACCCCAACCTTCGCCACTGGTTTAGAAACAACCATGGTGGTAGATAAGGAAAGTGAGGTCACAGAGACCCACCTCAAGCTCCTCAACGAGGAACTGGACAGGCAGCTGGCAGCCGAAGTTAAAGAAAGCTTCTCACCAGGGAGAAGCAGCCATGGCAGCACCAGTAGCACCATCACACTGAGCGGGAAGCCCCAGGAAGTTTTAGAAACGACCTTCTGCCCCCTCCAAGGATATCTGCTTGGCACTGGGATGGACTTGCCGAGAGCGGCCAAGAAAGAGCACCGGACATCGCTCGGGGAGCTGTTCCAGAGAAGCAAAACGGCGGAGAAGGAACCTAACAAGCCCTCCGCGCACCTCATGAAGAAAATGCTGAAGAAAAAGACATGCACTCCTGCTCCTGGAACCTCCACTGGTTCAACCTCTGTAGAAACAAAACTGTTTAAGGCAAGTTTCAATCCTTAAAGAAAGAGGCTCGATGACTAATTTTCATGAACCTCTCTAACTCTATAACATTTTGGTGCACAGATCATGCATATGTTCCGCAGGAAAATCCATCCTGAAAGTTCCTCAATAAGAAAGGCTGGAAAAAATTACAAAGAAATGGAAAGAGATCGGGTGCCCCCGGACGAGGACAGAACCATGGCTCCCACAGGAAACTACGTAGGACAATACAAAAAGCAAAATAACAGCCCACAACAGTCAAGCGATTCGAATGAGAACAGTGAATACTGGATCAAAACAGATGCCAACTGTGAGTTGATTTTATTATTGCTTCTATTATAATGGACACTCCACCTCCTGGCCTCACATTTCCATGCTCTTCATTGTAGACCTGGTGTTGGAGCTATAATGAAGGACCAGCCATGCCTTTGGATATTTCTTTTATAATAATCCTTGGATTGGTGTATGCTGCTCAAGTATGTGAAAGGTAACCATCATTGAATGAAGGCATAATAACTTGGTCAAATGTTCTAATAAGGTTTATTTCTGTAAAAGTAAACCTATTTCTTCTCTCTTTGCCTGGCCATGTGCACCAGCCTAAAACACCACTCCATAGAAGCCCCTCACAATGTTTGAATCCTCAAAATAGTATATGAAAAGTGTTGCATTCCTCTCATTTTTTTTATAAATGTACCCCCCTCCCCTGTGGATTGTTAAAGTAGCTCCTGGACTAAATGGGTTCACCATTGTACTTATCCTACTTTTTTAACAATAATAATAAAAAAGTTCTTTGGTTCATCCTGTTTTATCACCATCTCATACACAATCTCACTTTTTATGAAATCAAAAATTAATTGCATTTTCAGCTCATCGTGGTAGTTTGCCACCAAAAAACCATTCATTCGATCCATTTCCCTCCAAACCTATATTTTTGGTAATTTCATAAAAAACACTTTTATGGGGTTAAGTGAGAACTCACACAAATCAAAACCAGGAAACCAATACCACCTAAAAACTCAGGTTCAAAATTCAAATTACAAAACCCAGTACTATTGATACGCCCTTTTTTCAGTGTACAAAAAAGGTTTTACCAAAGCTAAAAAAATCACTAATATTGTAAATCGCCTTTATAAGTCAGTCTATTTTATCCGCGTTAGAAAAATCACTGATAAAGTCACCTTTTATCAACTCTGATAAACTTCCCATTTATCAGTGCTCAAATAACCACAGATAAAACTAGGGTTTATCACTACCAATTTTTTTTCAAGTTTAGCATCCACCCAACCACCTTTATTAACTCTCACCAGACACCTTTATCAGTGCTCCCTCACCACCCACTACTCGCTAACCCACTTTATCATCGCTCCCAATCCCCCAATTGCTCACCCAAGCCTTTATCAATGCTTGCTAGCCCTCACACCTGCACACACATACTTGGATTTGATCCCGTGACCTCTACCTTCGAAGGCTTGTACTTTACCATTACTTCATGTTATTTTCTTCTATATTCTATGATATATCAATTTATTTTTAAATATTTAGATACATCTTTCTTACCCACATATTAATATATATTTATATATTTGTTTTTAAATAGATTTATAAAAAATGTTTGTGTGTGTGTGTCTATATATATTAATATAAATATAAATATTTATATTTTTTACCTATATTATATGTTAATATTTATTTACATATATTAGAATACACACATAAATATTTTTTTGCTAATATAGACACACACATATTTATATATAAACATTATATATACATTTGTATAGGCACGTACACATTCATAAATTTTTAGTTTAAATAAAATGGATAATAAATATTTATTTTCATATGGTTTATATATTTAAAAAGATATTTTATATGTAAATTATTTTAAATATTTATTTATACAATGAAATATTTATATATAAATACATACAAATATGTATATATATCTATATATTTAATTATAAATAACACCACAATATTAAAAAGGGTAAAGTTTCAACACCATAATATCCATATGAGTGTAACCCCTAAGAATAAATTTAGTCTCCACTGAAAAAAGACAAGAAGACTCTTTTAAACAAAGCTGAAATCCCATCAAATATTAAAAAATTACCGTATCCGAACTAAAAACTCAGTTTTGGAGGAATTTTGGGACTTCTTTGAGCTTGAAAAAATAGCGAATGAAGTTTCCCCAATCAAACAACATAGATATTTTCACAAGAATTGATTTGATATGTGGTACAGACCGAACAGACATCCAGATCAAAAGTTATGGTCATTTGAAGTTCAAGTCATGTTTTCAACTTATCTTAATATATCAATTAAATTTTAAAGTTTTTCCTATCACCAAATTGTTATTTAATGCCTATTACTCAATACTAATTAGAAAATTATTAATTATTAATTAATATTAATATTTAATTATTTTAGAACCAATTTTCACTAAATAGATTATATAAAAATTGTAAATACATATAATAAATATTATATAAATCATATTTATGAAAATATATTTTATATGTATCAATATAAATATATTTATTTATATTAAAATAGGATTTTAATAATATATATATATATATATATATATATATATTATGAAGGGCACCTTTTATCAGTGCTAAGAAAAGCACTAATAAAAGCCAATTTTATCAGCACTAAAAAACCACTAATAAAGACATCCTTTATCATTGCTAAGAAAAAACATTGATAAGGGGGAGGGAGTGCTTTTATCAGTGATTTTTTTAATTCTAATAAAAGTGTCCTTTATTAGCACATTTTTTAGCGATGATAAAGGGTAGTGCCGAATAAGTGTGATTTTGTAGTAGTGATCGCCAAAATCAAACCAAAGCTACCACGCTGCCCGTTGAAGTCTTATTTTTCAATTCAAATTTTAATAAGTCTGGGAGAGGTGAAACTATATATTATGTTAGTGTATCATTGAATCTATATGTTGAAATTCATGTATCTTACTATTGTAGATTTTTGGTTTAAAAGTGCACAAGGAGTCGATTATCAACACTGATAACGTGAGTAAAAATAAAAGCCTTCATCTTTTATTATTGTTAAAAAAGCACTGATAAAAATAATATTTTATTTTCCTGACTTTTAGTATTGATAAAACCATATTTTATTAGTGTTAGAACCAATGTTTCTAAAAACTATCTTTATTAGCATTGATAAAAGTATTTCTCAGCTGCAGTAGTGCTTTACTACATTAACAAAACATTGCAGGATCTAATGTGTAAGCAATACAAATACATTACAATCACAAATAAATTTACATTAAAATAAGTTACAATTAAAAATAAATTTATATTACAAACATTCCAATACATTAAAATTACATTAATATGTATAATATATTACAAACATTTACAATTTCCAAGAAACTTATAAATCACTCAACTCATTGGAGTCTATTTCCCAACCTTGAAGAAAAGAAGCATGTACCTATAATAAAAAACAATGTTTTCTTAATAATACTATAAATAAATAAATAAAACATAAATATGATTCTATAATTCAAAAATAAAAAATAAATAAATAGGGAAACATAAATGATAAAACATAATACATTAATAAAAAGGATAACATACTACTTAAATAAAACAAATTACAATGTAATATGATACTCTCAACATGTTTTATGTAAACTTTCATTTTTCATACATGATTTTTAACACAATTCATTAAAAAAATATTACATTGATACTTCCAAGGATTTTTTTAAGTATAGTCTCTTAGAAACTAAGAACATAACACTTTAAGTACATAAATAAAACCGAAAAATAAACTCTATTTAACCCCCTTGAAAGACTCCTTTAAAAGTCCATCCTAGATTACCTTATTGCATATGATTTCTAGGGGACATACATCAGTGAAAAAGGGTGAGTATAAAGCTATGTAAGGAAAAAAAGTAAATGGAATGCAAATGGTCATCATGGGTAAAACATGAGGCATAATAATATAGCACGATCATAAATACATGAGGTATACTATAGAAGCATGATCATAAGCACATGAGGCATAACATGAAAATGTTACTACAATATTAACACGAGTCATTCAAAAGTATACCACTAAGGCTCACCACTAAGGTGTTTTAAAACATATTACCATGGTTGTTCACCAAGGTATCATAAAACATTACCAAGGCATGCTATCAAGGTATTATAAGCATGTCATCTCTAGAAAATAATTCTTTACTATGACAACCTTTGTCTTTATTAAACATTAATTCCTGATTTATTATATAATAATACAAACAATACATCCCAGAATATTGATAAGTCTAGTGTCTTTGGGTAATTAGGTTCATTACATAACAAATTAAAATAGGGGGTACATCTGCATTATTGAAAAACTTTCTTAACATGCTCATAATTTTCCATCATTCTTAAAACTGCATGGGATAACCTGAGGAAATACATAAGAAATGGGTGAGCTATAAATCCTAGTAAGGGAATAAAAAAAATCATAACATGAAGAAAGTATTAAATGTTAAACAATAGACATTTCAATGGGACATAAAAAGTGTGATATTCATAAACATGAATAATGAGGAATGATGTAGCATGATAACATAAAGTCAATATGGGAATGTGGAAACAACTTTAAACATGAAATCATAAGCATTAGTTAAGATTAACCACAAGGAAATCATAACATAATGATATTAGGATACCTCCTATGCACCATACATGAAATATCACGAGACTAAAACATTACCCAATGCATTATAGATCTATCTAGGCACACCCATGATAATCATATCATATACATGAATTGGTATTCCCTATAGATCATATAACATAAGAAAATATTTCATCACATTTAATCATAAGATTAAGGATTGTGGGTTAGACACATGGAAGTACCAAATCAATGAATTATAGGTATAACTAGGTGAATAACCTTGAGTGGAAATGGGTACGGGTATACACCTTACAGATGTTCAATATGGAAAATCACACTGACATTTCAACAACATAATGACAATACATGAAGATTCATAAAATGGTTCAATGATAGAGAAATGGGTATCTAATCACTTGGAAATAAAAAGGGTCGTATGAGGGATATGTAATAACATAACTCAACATGAAATTTTTTGAATTAATTGACATAATAGATGGAGGGTGCTAGAATAAAAACTTGGCATGGAAAAATCATATGATAATTTTGGCAGCGTAATGACGGTGCATAATGAATTATAGGATGAATTAATGAAAATAAAAAGGGTAAATCATCACTTTGAAATCATAAGGTAAGTAATAAAAATGTATAATATCACATCTCATCAATATGAATTAGAAGAAAAAGTGCATTACATAAATAAGTTACTTGAATAAATATGAGAAAGAGAGGACCCCTTACCTTGAGAGGGTGAATCCAAAATCTTAGGAGGAAATTATTGAGAGTTTGGGGGCACCTTGGGAGGACTATAGAGAGTTTAAAGAAGAGTAAGGAGATGATAAAATGTTTTTGAGTGAATAATAAGGGGATATTGGGTGGGTTTATATGGGAAAATAGAGGGGAGTTCTTTATTTTTCCCAAACTTAGGTTTTGGACTCTATATAATAAAGTAATCAAAACCAAAAACCTTACCATGGGTTTTACCATGATTTATTCCAATGAGGATTGGTTTTAATTATTTTATAAGTCCAAGGGATTAACTAAATAGAATATTATACTTGGTGATGTGGAAGTGATCCATGTTTATAAAGAAATGATTTTAAGACCTTAAAATATAATATAGGTTTCGTAGGATTCATAAAGGATTTATAAAATTAATAGAATAATATAAAAACCACATATTTTAAAGGGTAAACATATATTTGGTCTTGTATACCCTTTTTTTATCATTTATTAGATCATTTTTGGGTCATTATGATTTCATAATACACATCGTATATTTATACCGTATTTAATTTTTACCTAAAAATTCGACTGTCTCAAAAAATTCGAAAAAATTAATTGTTGGATAATTTCAAAATTATAATTAAAAAAATAATATTTATTTTATCAAAAATAATTTTCTAAATATTTTAACATTCACTTTTAATATAAGAATCGACATTTATTGAGAAATGATGATTTTTTTTTGACAATAATAGTTTTTGAATCCTTATATTTTTTTTGAATTCATAAAATTAAATTATAAACTATAATTAATAAATATTATTCAATAATAATATTTTGATAAAATATAAATTATTTCAAAAATTCATTAATTCATCAAAAAGAATGTCATGATTGAAATTGTGTATTACACAAAAATACAATTTGTGTTTTATCGTATCAAAATAAAAATCATTTATAAAGTAATAAAAATATGAAGTGATTATAATAATTATTCTATTGAAAATAAAATATAAATATTAATATTATTATGGTATTGATACATATCCCTTTATTATACTAAAAAAATTCAATAATAGTAATGTGTGTGATGGTGAGATTTTCATGGGGTGGTTCAACGTACATGATTTGGGTTGTGATCTTAATGATCTTGAAATTATCCCATAAATAGTTTCAATCACGATTTAGTTGTTAGATCTTGGATAGTTATTAGTCAAGGTAAAATACTAGTGATTCTATCTCCCATTTAAACTCTAATAAATGGGCTTCATAGGGCACAATCCTACAGGTTGAGGCCATCACTTTGTCTGTGTCAATTGGATTTGTCAAAAACCTATATTTATAATAATAATATGATCAATGTTCAATGAAAATATTAACAACAGTTATGATGCTTGATGATATTTTTAAATTTTATAAGATATAATAAAATAAAATAAGTGCATGTGTTTTATTTAATCATAATAAGGCATTTAATTCAATCATAGAGGAAATTTTATTTATAAAAGTTTGTGTTGTTACAACCTTTTCCCCTTCAAAAATTTCACCCTCAAAATTTTCATTTCACACACTAAAATAGACGAGTTTTATTATCTTTCATCACCTCCTTTGGTTCCCACATCACTTCTTTAAACTTGTGGTTTCTCAATAACACTTTACCAGGTGCATTGTTTTATTTTGTAGAACTTTGTCTCTATGATATAAGATTTTCATAAAATACTTTTCAGATGAATGATCATCTTAAAACAGTACCACCTATATATTAAATACATGTAAGGGGTTTGGTATTTACTTAATCAATAAGGATACATGGAACACATCATGTACTTGATATAAGTTAGGTTGGAGTGCTAGTCAATAGGACACCACTTCGATTCGATCAATGATTTCAAAGGGACCGATGTATCTTAGACTAAGCTTTCAATTCTTCCCAAATATCATAAATTTATTCCATGGATATGTGTATAGGAATACCTTATCTCTAACCTCAAACTCAAGGCCTCATCAATGATTATCAGTATAGCTCTTCTTTCATCTCTGAGTAGCCCTGATGTGCTCCCGAATGGTTTTGACTTTTCGACCAATTTCTCAACCATTTTAGGACCCAATAATTCACATTCACCAACTTCATCCAAACATGCAGGTGTTTTTTATATCTCATCATAAATGGATTAATAGAAAGGTATTTGGATTATTGATTGGAAACTATTACTGTATGAGAACTTGACCAGAGGAAGATGTTGATTCCATCCTCAATTTAAGTTCATTGAGAATGCTCTCAACATGTCCTCAAGTGTCTAGATAGTCTACTTATATTGGACATCAGTTTGAGGGTGATAAGCTGTGCTGAAGTTCAACTCAGTATTTAAAGCATGTTGGAGACTCTTCTAGTATTTTAAGGTAAATATTGGTTCTCGATAATATATAATTGATAGTGGTGTTCCTTGCAATATCACCACTTCTCTAATGTATATCCTTTCAAGTTGATTGAGTGAGAATTCTATCAAATTTCAATAAAGTGATCAGTATTTAAAAGATGATCCACCATAACCAATATAACATTATTTTCTCTTGACATATTTTTAAGAATATCGACAAAGTCCATTTCTATGTTTTTCCATTTCCATGTAGGTATGGGTAATGGTTGTATCACATACTTGGATTTTTCCTTTTGGCCATCACTTGCTGACATACAAGAAACCTTGATGTATATTCCATGATCTCCTTCTTCATATTGTCCCACCAATAATGCTCATAGATATTTTGATACATATTTATGCTCCCTGAATGTATAGATAATTTCAAGCTATATTCATCATCCAATAGATCTTTTTTTAACTCAATATTTGATGTTACACATAGTCATGGCCCAAATCTTATAAATCCATCTTCATTAATTTTGAACTTCGAGTATTTCTATTTTCCTATAAATTCCACCTTATTTTTAATTTTCACATCATCTATTTAAGATTCATTTATCTTCTCCATACGGGATGGTTGATAAATAATTTGTAAAAGGATTGATGGTGTTTCTTCCTTTATGATTCCCATGTCCATCCTTTTCATATCTAAGAAGCTTGGATCCTTATCAATTCTAATCAATGAAAAAAATGTCATATAATTTATACTTAGAGAATCTAACACTTGATTTTCTTTCCTAGGATTATTGTGGATTGAGAATTTGTAGAGACTTGGGTTTGGACATGTCAGACTTTGGAATATTTCTACATATAATTCCAGAGATAGGCGTTGAGATGAAAATTTTGTGGCCCGGTGTGCTTGGAATAAATTTTATGAAACTATTAAGTATTTTTATACCATAACCGTGGAGGAAAAAAATTATTTCTCAAATGGTAGCTTAGATCAGAATGTTGAGGCCACTATTGTGTTCAGAGTGTGTTGTTTACCCTAAACGGGGTATACGTTTTGTCGGTGCGGGCTTGCTGTAGGAAAATTCAATGGTGTTTTCATAAATAAATGAATTAATTTATTTTGATATCAGATCTTGAATAACTTCTAAATTGATTCTCAAATTAAATTTCTGAGACAACAGTTGAGTCCAGAATATCATGTTTACCTTAAGTGTGAGATAATTTTTATCAGCATAGGGTACCGGGTTGGAGGCGGGATGCTAAGTGGATATTTGTAAAATTAAAAATAAAACAAATATTTCCTTCCACTCCCCCACCCCATTGGTGAGTTCAATAGAAACCTCCCCCTCTTTGACAGACGAGCGAACCAAAGAGGAGCTACCGTCAATCATTTTCAACACCGATCATCAGATTAGGAATCATCATGTCGCAGGCATTGTTCTATGCCCGAAGCTTTGGCATTTCACCCGTGAGGTAGGCGGTTTGAGTTTTAATTATGTTCCCATCATTTTTTATTTTAATTGCCAATAAAACTTCATTTTGAGCTTATAGTAGTGTAAATCAGGATATGAGGATCCCAGATATGGTTTTGGATTTGAATTTGGAGCACTGAAGTTCTCTCGGTGGTTCGAATAAGGTTTTTTAGAGGGTGGTAGCTCCTGCGGTGGTCTGGCCGCGGGTGGTGGCGGCAGTCCGACCGCAGGGCAGCGACATCAGGGTGAGGGCGACGGTGATGGATGGGAAGTGCGAAGACATGGGGTTACAGCACGGTGGTGCGAGGAGCAGCGCGACAGAGGGCCCACCAGCTGGGGAAGACTAGCTGCAGTGGCGGCTGGGCTGACTGGAGCGGGCCGGCCCAGGCGGGGGTGGATAGGCCAGTGCGGGCCGGTCCATCCAGAATGGGCTCAGGGTTCTTTAAACCCCCGTAATTTTCAAACTAGGTGTTTGATTTGAGATCCATCTGCATATACATGACTATTGCATTGAGAAGGAAACTTTAAGTCTAGTTCAGGAATTTAAATAATTGGGTTCATGGCCCGGAGCCAAAAAACGTTGAAATAATAATATTTTATTATTATTCAACTTTGACCCACCATAATTTCTGCATGGAGAGTCTGATTGATGCACCATTAGTGGATCTGTGACCCTGATGGTAAGGTGGATGTTTCTAGATAAATTTTGGGTTCTAAATTTAAAATTGTGGTGTGAGCCCCATGAGGCCCGTTTTGTGGAGTTTGCGGTGAAATGTGACATTTTTCATCGGGAATCCATTTTGGATGGAATAATTTCCTATCCCACGTGTTTTCCAATAGGATCTCTATAATGTGACCCATTTTATGTGTTTTTAGATTGAGGCATGAGCCCCATCTGACCCGTTCGGGCTTATTACGGTGAATAATTCCCTTTTCACCGGTTGTCTATTTTGGGTGAGTAAATATCCGATCCTATGTTTTTTTCCTTGTATAAAATGATGGTGGTAATAGTTTGATCCTTGGAGATGAAAGGTGAGGATATTTTATGGGTTATTGGTCTAGTTACATTTAGATAAGTAACGATCAAGTGATCTGTTAGGTCCACAAGGCTGAATACCCTGAGGGGGGGGGGGGTGAATCAGGGTATGGCTAATTAAAAATTAAAGCCCGTTCTGTTCTTATTTTTCTATTAAGAAAAACACTCTTCTCTCTTTTTCCTTTTGCACAGTATAAAAAGAAAGTAAAGCAAGCACAAAACACAACAATTTTTACTTGGTTCACTGCTAAGGGCTACGTCCAAGGAGCATACGCCGACAGGTTGTCAGTCGTACCAAATTCCACTAAACTTCACTAGCTGTGGATTACATGGTTCAGGAACAATCACTCTATCCCATGCTCACTGCCTTTAAAAGGTTTAGGGTCAGATCACTGCTTTCCCAAGGTTCACTCCCCGTTTCTCTCTCTCTGGCTCATTGCCCATGGAGAGGATCACCTTCTTCCTCTTCCTTTGCTCACTGCTCCAAAAAGGATCCACTCACAGTTTATAGACTTGTAGGTATCTTAATTATATCTAATGAATACATCCTCTATTATATGTGGATTCTCTGTTGAAGTCCAACTTTCACTCGTAGATGAATCTCTCTTTTCACCGAAGGTATCGGGTAAACTTACAGCTTCCACGCAGCCCGAAAACACTATCGGGGAATCAACCTTACTTGGCGCGCAGGTCAAACCTGACGTGCAAGTATCGACGTGCAAGTCCCAATTAGAATGCAGGTCTGCCTCAACCACCTGCGCGACACAATATTATGCAACTCCAAACCTATGCAACTCAATCCCTTTTACTCCCAAGCTAATATTGGCACCCAACCACCACTGACACTCAACTTCAAACACTGGCGCACAAGTCCACCTGCGTGACCACACACCACCTGCGCGACCACCACACCAGCATGATGGGAGCTCTGATTTTTCTAAGTGTTGAAATCCGTTGAAAATTAAGAGGGGTGGTCCTATATTTATAGGCATTTGGTCAACCTACGCGGTGGCACGCAAGTCACCCCTCGGCGCGCAAGTCTCAGCGTGCGGGTCTCTTCCCCTGTAAGTCACTTGCATGACCAAACCAATACCTGCGTGACCCTCTTTCCTTTTCCATATTTTGATCTTTTGATCTTTAAAAATAGTAGGCGTGCAAGTTATCAAGCATCCAAGGCATCAACACGCAAGTCTCTTCACAACGCGCAGGTCACCTGCACGACCACACCAATACATGCACAACCCTCTTTCCTTTCTCTGATCTTGAAAAACATATGGCGCACAAGTTTTTCTACTTCAATTCAACGACGCAAATGTCCCTTTTCCAAAAACCACTTGTCTTCATTTGTCGATTTTTAGGCCCAAAAATTTGGCAAACACTGGAAAACGACACCACCTTGTATCTGTTCTTTTTGTACCGCCTCTAGATCATCCATTCCTTTGTCGAAGTTCTTGAATCAAACATGGATTGTTGACCAAAACTCTTGAACTCTACATTAAACCATAAAATCCCCTTTTTCAAAAAATTTGTATGTCATTGTTTTTCTTTGTCAACAATCACAGCACAGTGGTCCACTTTGTCAACAAACACAATCACCTCAAAAATGATTCAATGATTCCTTAAAGTATTTTTTCCCAACATGATCCCCCTTGGTCTTTGACTTTGAGGGTTTTTGTGGTATTACATCCTCATTATAGGATTTTAATCCCATAGATGGAATGATCTGAATAGAGTTGTGGTATCCCTCTAGAGTGGCCGAGATAGGATCCACTAGCATATCGTTTTACCTAGAACAGGTTCTTGGAATTGCCGTGACCAAAACTACATGGGCGGTGATCCCCTATCTAGAAGGATAAAACAGTAGGGTTTGTGGCATCATTGGGTTTATGATCCCTTACACAGCAGGCTGTTTCAGTAGGATTGTGGCATCGTCGGGTATATGATCCCCTACTCAGCAGGATAATTATGTAGGGTTTACGATAACGTTAAGTATACGATCCCATACTGCATGAGCTATCCTAGATGGAGTTCGTGGTATTTTCATGACCAGTATTACATAGGCGATGATCCTCCATCTGAGTGATATAATCTCCTGGATTTCATATTGGGTTGTGGTTTTCAGTTTTCCAGAAGGTGTTGTGGTGTCCCCCAGCAGATCCTAGGTGAAATACTCTCTCTAAGAGATCATGGGTTACTGTTTAGGGTCATGGTATCCCCTAGTAGATCCTAGGAGTGATCCCCTATCTAAGGAGTTGTGGTTTATAGTTTTCTAGTAGGGTTCATGGTGTTCCCCAGTGGATCTTGGGAGGGATCCCCCATCTAAGGATCGAGATATGATGAGTTTCACTGTGTCATGATTTATGGAAATATCCGATGAGCATGTTATCTTGGTTATGTGTTTCCTTAGAGTCTCGTGTTGGAACCTATCACTGGCAATGAGGTTAGAACCTCTTGAGGCTTGGTGCCTAATATGAGTATATCTGGTGTTCTTTCTGGGTTTTCTTTGTGGTGTTGTCATGTATTAGATGACACACCCTATGGTTTGATCTGACTAGTTGTGTTTAGCCGAGGATGGTCTCGAGATAGAGTTTCTCTCTAATTTGGGTTCCCTATGGCTGGGATGAGTGGATTGTTGCCTTTTAGTTTATTCTTTTCTTTTGGGGGTTTTAAGGAACATACTCGGTATCTTTATACTCACACCTTCATGGGCTTTCCCTGTACATGTCTTGTGTCTTTTGCAGACCATATACCTTTCAACGGAGTCCTAGGAGGACCCAGAGCAGGCATAGATTAATGAGCTGGACTGACTAGGGTTTTCACCATAGCTTTGCTGAGGAGCTTACTGATGGGTGTTTGACTATGATCCCCACCATCAGAGAAGGTTGTATACTTTTGTATATTTTCTTTTGGCGTGCACTGTATTTTCCCTTTTTTTACTTTTTCTGCACTCTAGTTGGGATATATGTATGCATGGATTTTATTTTCAGTTTATATATATCACTGCACTATTTCATGGATGTGTATGTGGGTGCATGAATACAGGTACCTTAGGCTAAGGCCTCTCATGTGTGTGATATCCTAATCGACACTAGTCTCCATCCCATAGCCTGTTGGAGGGAGGCTTGGGGAGTCATGGCTTGAGCCCCATTGAGTCGGGTCATGACATAGTGGTATCAGAGGAAGGTTCCACCTTTTAGACCTCAGAGTATAGTTGGAAAATATGTGAACTTGGTTTGGGTTACACAGTGGTAGTTTTAGGTGTGTTGAGTTTGGATTTTAGGCTAGGGACTCCAGTATTGGTGTGGCAACTAATGTATCTATTCACCAAGACTCTGATAACCTACCTTTAGACTTGGGACATTAGGATATTGGTCACAGGGAAATAATGGTACATGCATCATATAGAACTTGGTTTGGGGTTTTTCCTAACTTTCTTGAGTCATCCCCCCCATATATACTTTTTGATCATGGTGCATCTTGATTGTATTTCAGGATGCATCCATGATGATAGCTAGACATGGTTCCATGGAACGATTATGGTGATGGTCCAACCCATGGTGAGGATTTGGTGCAGGGTACAGGTTCTAAGGCTAGGCCTCCAGGTGGTCTGTCAGTTCATCCACCACCAGTCGAGCAGTTGGTTGTGACGACAGTGTAGAACGGGGATTCACATAGGTTGAGGGTGATGCATGAGTTCCAGAGGCAACGACCTCTGAGGTACTGGGGTGACCTAGACCCCTAGGAAATTGATTACTATATTGCGTCAGTCACACATGTTTTCTCCTAGTGAGGACACCTCCCGATCATATGTTGGTCCTAGCAGCAAGCCTTTTTTAGGGTTTGGCCAGGCATTGGTGGAGTCTTGTAACACAAACCCACGATGATGAGATGATTTCTTGGGAAGTGTTTGAGTGGATATTTAGGGAGGATTTCTACCTAGCCACACTGAGGTCGGTGCGTATCAAGGAACTTCTATAGCTTAGGAAGGAGAGTAGGGCCATAGAGGAGTACTCGGAAAGGTCTACATACCTGTCACATTACTACCTGAATATGGTTTGAGACCGGTTCTTTAGGGTCCATAATTTCTAGTAGGGCCTCTAAAAAGATGTATGAGTGGGTGTGGTCTCCTTGTACCTTACCACATACACTGGAGTGCTGGATAAGGCCTTGGTGGTGGAGAGATTTTTGTCCAAGAAGACTCCGACCATCAGTGTTGGTCATGCAGAAGCTGAGACATCTTTCTTGAGATTGTCTAAACCATCGTGCTATTTAGAGGGATACGGTCGACAAACCATCTCAATAAAGGAAGTTTTTCAAGAACAGAGGTTTTCAGGGTGTAAGACATGGAGAAGGAGCGGGTGTAGCAGTGAGAGGTGGTTGGCGGTACGAGTTTCCACCACCACCACCCCCAGGTGCTCCATTCAAGGCTCAGGGAGCTGGTGGATGGGGGTAGAGACAACTGCAGGCCATATGGGCCATTTTCCCAGAGGCTCTGTGGATGGATAGAGGTATGCTCTGTGTCCTTTATACTTTCTGTAGTATTTTTGATAGACACTGGTAGGAGGTACTATTTCCTTTCTGTTTTTCTCGATGATTTTTTGGTGTTTCACTTTGTCGCTTAGAATACATGAGGAAGAGGGATCCTTACCAAAATGATATGTGTTTTTGTGATGCGATGAAAACCATATGGGGGATTTAGTGCTGTCCAAAGCGGATAGTGTCGAGGTGCGGTGGTTGAGTCCCTTCGACATGTTTGTTTGAGGAGAGGTTGTATGTTGGAGTTTGCACGAGGGTCAGTAAGACCTAGTGTGTGTTGGGAAGCCCTATTTTGTTCATTTTTACCCTCAAGTGTTTGGTGTCATCTTGGTATGCGATTCACTTGAGTATGTTTTGGTGTGGTTTGACATGGTTTTAGGCTTACAAGAATTAGGGATGCTTTCCCCACTAAGACACATTCTTGAGACGCGATGCAAAACTGTGAGGGAAAGAAAGTGCTGACCAAAGCGGATAGTATAAAGGTTTAGTAGATTAGTCCCTTGGACTTGTATGTTTGGATTAGATGTGTTGGTCTCTATGTTAGGTTAGTGGGGTGGCATACTACTAGACTCTATGACTACAGAAAACTAGACGCTTGGTGTTTTTCAACCTATCGCAGCCAAGGAGACATGTGCCTAGTTGCACAATGTCGACTAGGGATGAGATGGACATGGGTGTGGGCCCTTTTGGTTCCCTTGAGTGTGTGATTTTTGGAAACATGGGAACCGTTGGTGGCTTTGTGGTGGTTTTTGGTGAACTTGACAGCGTGAGAGACCCAATTAAGAGTTCAGTTCCTTTCCATTGTGTATAGCCTTTATATTTTTTGGGGATGAAAAGTCTTAAGGTGGGAAGGATTTAGAGACTTGAGTTTGGACCTATAATACTTTGGAATATTTTTAAATATAATTCTAAAGCTATGAGTTCAGACGGCGCGTGATTCCATGGCCCGGTTTTCCTGGAATAAATTTTATAAAAATATTAAGTATTTTTATACTATACACATAGGAGAAATGGGTTATCTCTTAAATGGTAGCTCAGATAAGAAATCTGAGGCCAAAATTGTGTCTAGAGCATGCTGTTTATCCTAGGTGGTGTATAATTTTTTTCAGTGCTGGTCTGCTATAGAAAAAGTTATCGAGGGAATTTTTATAAATAAATAAATTAATTTATTTTGACATTGGATCTAGAATAAATTCGGAAAAGAGACTTGGATTTAATTTTTGAGATGATGGTTGAGTCCATAACACCGTGTTTACCCTAGGCATGACATAATTTTAGATGACGTAGGGTTCCTGGTCGGAGGCGATTCATTGGCGGAATGTTAAGTGGATATTTTTTTATTAAAAATAAAACAAATATTTTCCTTCCTCCCCCACCATGTTGGTGAACCCAAAAAACCCCTCCCTCACTCTGATAGAATAGTGAACCAAATATGAGTCTCCATCATTCATTTTCGATGCTGATCATCGCTAGATCAGGAATCAGTGAGCCACAGACATCGTTATGCAATCGAATCTTTGGCGTTTTGCCTGCGATGTAGTGTTGGAACCACTTTGTGTATAAGGTTGTATTTTTTGTCAATAGTTGTCAATGAAGATCAAATTGAAGGAGATCAAGAAGTACTTCAATAAAATGGAGGAATGGAAGATCAAAATGAAGGAGATCATGAAGTACTCCGATGAAGTGGAGGAATGGTAATTCAGACGATTGTTGGACTAATCATAAGTTCAAAGAACATGTGTCAAAGGTGATACATTGTTTACAAAAATGAAAAATGTGAGGTGTAATCCATCTGAGGATGATTAAATAAGAATGGGGTTTTTGGATGAAGACCATGCAATTACTCCTTATTACATGAGAACCATGGGTTTTTGATGAATACCATGCAATTACTCATGATTGCATGAGAACCATGCAATATACTTATTGATGATTTGAATCATATGGTTTGCATGAAGTAGATCACGACGGTTGATGAAGAAGGCAATGTGAAAATGATTGGAATGCTAAGATGGCCGTGTAGGGATTGGAATTCTGAGATAGCCATGCACATCACATTGTCATAGAAGATGATGATGCTAAAGCTATGCCTTCAAAGAATACATATCAAAATAGTGGAGTTTGTGATAAAAGCAGAAGAGTTGCTGAAGGATACAGATCACCAAGAAGTGCTTTTTGAGGTGATCGTGCTTGTTGACAAAGCAAACAAATGGCATATAAATTTGTTGACAAAGGAGATTCCATAGTGGCATGTCGAGTTCAAGGACTGTGGATAATGATCCATTTTTTATTCAAGAAACATCGACAAAGGAATGGATGATCTGGAGGTGGAAAAAAAGAGCAGATACAAGGTGGCCCCGTTTCCCAGTGTTTGCCAACTTTTTGGGTATGAAAATCGACAAATGAAGAAAAGTGATTTTGGAAAAGAGACTTGCGCGTCATGTATTTTAAGGAGATGAAAATTGAGCGCCATATGTTTTTCAAGACCAGAACGTCAATTTATGGAAAAGGGATAACTGTCGCGCAAGTATTGGGTTGGTCGTGCAGGTAGACTTGCACACCATGAAGAGACTTGCGCACCGATGCCTAGACGGCTTGGGAACTTGCGCGCCTGTTGTTTTTCAAGATCAGAAACTCAAAATATGGAAAAGGAAGGAGGGTCGCGCAAATTTTGAAGTTGGTCACGCAAGTGGCTTGTAGGGGAAGAGACTTGCGCACCGTGACTTGAGCGCCGAGAGGAGACTTGCGCACCGTCGCGCAGGGGGTTCCAAATGCCTATAAATACTGGACCACCCCTCCTCATTTTCCATGGAGTTCAACACTTAGAAAAATAAGATCTCCCATTGCACAGGTGCGGAAGTCGCGCAAGTAGTGTGTGGTCGCGCAAGTGGACTTGCGCGCTAGTGTTTGAAGCTGAGCGCCCAAGGAGGTTTAGGCGAGGAAGGAAGTGAGTCACGCAGGTTAGAAGTTGAGGAAGGAAGTGTCGCGCAGGTGTTTTGGTGATACCTTCACACCAATTTAGACCTGTGCACCGAGGACTTGCGCGCCGTATTGGGACTTGCACGCCATGCTTGGAGAAGAGCGACATGTGTTGTTGGAGCTCGCCTGTCTTTGTGGAGCTGCACGAAAACCATAAGATTTCCCGATACCTTCAGTGCAATAGATGATGTATTCATTTACAAAGACGGAAGAACAATGAACAATTTGGTTCTTTGAAGAGAAGTGGTTCCGCACACACATGACTGGTGTTTAACACCCACATTGTGCTTTGAGAAGATAAGAAGAACGGTTTGTGCAAATAAACTCAGATCTGCACAGAAAGAGGGGATTATTTCAAAACACTCAGGTGTCGGTATTTGGAATCAAAGGAAAAGAATAAGAAGATACAATGCATTCAGTTATTTCACTAAATAAGAAGATTGAATACAAAAGAGCATCAACTCAGTACTCTGATGCAAGCATCGTCTCATGCTGAACAGGAGACAAAGACTTCAATGCAAATCTAATGAAGAGACCTTCACATCTATAAACTGAGTGTGACTTCACCAAGGGCAGTGAGCCCGGGGGAGTCAACGGGAGTGACCCGAGGGAAGTAGTGAGCTATCCTTGAACCTTTGTAAAGGAAGTGTGCCTGGGACAGAGTGACTGTGCCCGAACCATTGTAATCCACAACTAGTGAAGATTAGTGGAATTTGGTACGACCGACAACTTTTCGGCGTATTCTCCTTGGACTTAGCCCTTAGTGACGAACCAAGTAAAATTTCCATGTTATCTCTTTGCATGTGAATGTTTCATTACTGATCATATCCATCATACATGTTTAAGTAGTTCCTACCAACGTGGGAACAAGATCCATAACTTTAATAAGAAAAAGTTGACACCCTGATTCACCCCTCCCCTCTCAGGGTGTCCTGGGGTCCTACATGTGGTATCAGAGGGAAAGGTTAACGTATGTTGGATATTCTCTAGTAATTATATTGAGAAGAGGATTTGAGTTACTTTCCTAAAGTCAACCATGAAGAGTAGTTTTGATTAAGATTCAGAGTAGAAATCTATATCCACCAAGACTTTGACAAATAGGAAAAATAAAGAGAAGAAGATGATGAAGAAGTCCCTCATGACTAAAGAAGATACTGTGTCTTGTTCTCCATGCCATTCCAATAATGAAGAAACATCAGGCTTGGAAAGTATCGAGCAGGTGGCTCAGAATTATTCCATAGGAAAGGATGACACCCCTAATTCAAGCTTTCAGGAAAAACTCAAAACATATATGCATGTTATTCCTGAATAAAGGGTTGCTATTATTTGTATCATATTCCAATCTATGCAGGTTGAGATCACTCGATTAGAAAGGGAAGCTGATAATATGGAAAAGGGGTTGGAAAGAAAAGTTCTGAAAAGTATGAAGCTCACCAAACAGGTTAAAGTCTTCGAAGAAAAAGAAGAAGTCAATAAGAATCTAAAATAAAAGATCCATGCTCTTGAAGATGAGTTGAAAAAGAGAAAATAAGTCAAGAGTTTGTGTTTGGGAGAAAATTCCATGAAATTCAGGGAAATTGACTCGTTGTTACAAAACAAAGTTATGATGCATGAAGATGAGGTTGAAAGATTGAAGAAGACTTGTGAAGAAAAGATGATCATGATTGAAGATCAGAAGATCATCCTCAATATTGAGAGTCAAAAATTGGAAGCCCAGTTGACCAAGATTGAGAATACACATATTAAGACTTCACAAAAGAATGAAATGAGTGATGCTTGTACTCAATGTTTGTTGGAGGAATCTAAAGCTAAAATACCTCCAACATGTGATAAGAAGATTATGACAACTCTTGATTATCCACATCAAGAATCAGTTACTGCTGGTACTCAATGCTCACTGGAGGGTTATATTGTCAAAAGACCTCCAACATGTGATAAGAAGATCATGACTTCACTCATTGATCTATCACATGAAACTGAGGAAGTGAAGGTACCATCCAAACCATCTTGTACTTAGGTTTCTAAATACGTTCCCACAATCAGTGTAGGCTGGAAGAAAAATTCTAAACAAGTATGGATGAGGAAAGGTGAGAAGAAGAAACCTACCACCATGGCTAGGGTGGATGGGAAAATAAAGGAGGAAGTTGGTTCCTAAAAAAGAGCACAAAATATTAAGAAGATGGCCCGACAACCTCATACAGAAGATACAAAGAAGAAAAGATTTGTGGGTCCATGTTGGTGCTGCAACAGATTTGGGCATTGTGCATTGGATTGTTGGTACAATCCCTTTAATGGAAAAGCACAAAGAAAGCCTGCATCAAAGGGAAGAAATCTAGAGAAGAAGAAGCAACATCTATAGGTCCAGAAGCATCTGTTTATAACAAACAGATTTGGAATGCTTGATAACATCTGTGATGTATGTAGCGGCAGTGGTCACAAGAATTGTGCATGACTATGTCAACAGATATCCAGAGCTGATATGAACAGAAGACCTCTGATGTCGTCTAAGTATGAAGCGAGTACCTTGGGAAGAAATCAGAAGAATTGTGTGAACACACATTTCCCCATGAGGATCTCAAGAAGTGAAGCTGAGAAGACCCAGGATTTTAGATCCATGAAATTGAAGGGCCATTCATCGAAAAGAAAAACTAAGTGGGATGAAACTCAGATGAACCCATGTGGAAGACCCAAACTAGATGCAACAGTTCCAAATGACATATTGGTCATCTGGCCCAAAGATTTGAAAAGAATGAAGAAACTTGAAGATGAAAAGGCCAAGGCTGGTGACAAAGGAAAAGAAAAACTTTCACATGATGAAGACACAGTGCATGAGAGATTTCAAACCAAGAGAAACACATGTGTCAAAGAAGTTGTGTGTGAGAGATGCAAGAAATATGGTCACATTGAAAAAGTTTGCCTAACATTAATACCAGAGAAATAAGCAGTACTTAAGAGGAGTAAGAATGTATCATTCATGATGGATGTTAATCAAAACAATTCCTCACACAAAGTAGAAGAGAATGTGAAGAAAGGCATGCCACATCAACAGATGTCAGAACATATGTTCAAATGTGAAGGCATGAAGACTGGAGTGAACAGAGGAACTTGGTTGAGAAAAGACCCTCAACCATATAGATCATGTTGATGAAGCAAGGAGGAACCATCTTATCCCCTTATTAATTTGTGTATTGTATTTATGATAGTAATGCAAAGAATTGAAGGTGAAGCATGCTCTCAGGGGGAGAACCTGAGAAGTAGTGAATGCTGTCAACTCTTGATAGACAAGATAAAGAAGTTTCCATCCTTAGTAGATTCTTCAATTGATATTCAAATATTAAGATGACGAGGAGTGTTTCCCTTTAGGGGGAGAAAAGTGAAGAAGCTTCCAAAATCACTATTTCAATCATTATCAACTCCAGCTGGACTCAAATGTAGTTACTCCATGAATTTCTTGAAGAACATGTCAATGGAGAAGTTATGCCATTTCTCAATCTCTATCCCTTGGTTACTCAGATCAAAGATCATTCTACAAAGGGGGAGTAAATGAATTGAGCAGTGACATAAGAAGAATGGATGTGCCCCAAGGTCACTTATCCTGCCAATTGCACTTGAATGTTTCTGATCTGTTTGCTGATGTGAGTGCAGGTGTTTCAGGTTTATTATTCCCTATCACACTTGATTTTCTTCTAACTGAAATAAAAGTGGTAAACCCTTGAAGAAAAAATACATGAGTTCTCATCTCATGTTGGTATCATGATCTGTGAATAATGGACAACCTTTTTGACTTAATCAAATCCTCTTGTTTTCTACATAAATCCTCTTGTTTTCTACATCAAGCATTGCTCAAGTAGACATAGAGTGAAATGATTAATGATACATTGCTTAAGTATGGATTGATACCCTCCCTACCATGCATTTTGAATTTCTTTTCAATAAGGGGGAGAGAAAGTGAAATTAATGTTTGAAAAGAAAAGTTGATTGAAGGGAAGATTCTCATTTTGACATTGACAAATTCATTTCAGAAGATGTATAAGGTATTGACAACAAAATACAAAGGGGGAGATTGTTGGAACCGCTTTCTGTATAAGGTTGTATTTGTTGTCAATAGTTGTCAATGAAGATCAAAATGAAGGAGATCAAGAAGTACTTCAATGAAATGGAGGAATGGAAGATCAAAATGAAGGAGATCATGAAGTACTCCGATGAAGTGGATGAATGGTAATTCAGACAATTTTTGTACTAATCATAAGTTCAAAGAACATGTGTCAAAGGTGATACATTGTTTACAATAATGAATAATGTGAGGTGTAATCCATCTGAGGATAATTAAAGAATAATGGGGTTTTTGGATGAAGACCATGAAATTCCTACTTATTGCATGAGAACCATGGGTTTTTGATGAATACCATTAAATTACTCATGATTTCATGAGAACCATGCAAGAGACTTCTTGACGAATTGAATCATATGGTTTTGCAGGAAGTAGATCATGACGGTTGATGAATAAGACAATGTGCAAATGATTGGAATGCTAAGATGGTCGTGCGGGGATTGGATTTCTGAGATATCCATGCACATCACATTGTCATAGAAGATGATGATTCTAAAGCTATGCCTTCAAAGAATACATATCACAATAGTGGAGTTTGTGATAAAAGAAGAAGAGTTGTTGAAGGATACAGATCACCAAGAAGAAGTGCTTTTGAGGTGATCGTGCTTGTTGACAAAGCAAACAAACGACATACAAATTTTTTGACAAAGGAGATTCCATAGTGGCATGTCGAGTTCAAGGACTGTGGATAATGATCCATGTTTTATTCAAGAAACATCGACAAAGGAATGGATGATCTGGAGGCGGACAAAAAGAGTAGATACAAGGTGGCACCGTTTCGTAGTGTTTGCCAAATTTTTGGTCCTGCAAATCCACAAATGAAGAAAAGTGATTTTGGAAAAGAGACTTGCGCGCCATGTATTTTAAGGAGATGAAACATGCACACCATATGTTTTTCAAGACCATAACATCAATTTATGGCAAAGGGATAAGTGTCGCGCAAGTATTGGGCTGGTCGCACAGGTAGACTTGCGCACCATGAAGAGACGTGCGCGCCGATGCCTAGAAAGCTTGGGAACTTGCACGCCTATTATTTTTCAAGATCAGAAACTCAAAATATGGAAAAGGAAGGAGGGTCACACAAATTTTGAAGTTGGTCGCGCAAGTGGATTGTAGGGAAAGAGACTTGTGTGCCGTGAATTGAGCGCTGAGGGGAGACTTGCACGCCATCGTGTAGGGTGTTCCAAATGCCTATAAATATTGGACCACCCCTCCTCATTTTCCATGGAGTTCAACACTTAGAAAAATCAGAGCTCCCATCGTGCAGGTGCGGAAGTCGCGCAAGTAGTGTGTGGTCGTGCAAGTGGACTTGCACGCTAGTGTTTGAAGCTGCGCGCCGGTTGTTGGCTATGCGCCCAAGGTGGTTTGGGTGAGGAAGGAAGTGATTCGCGCAGGTTAGAAGTTGAGGAAGGCAGTGTCGCGCAATTGGTTTGGTGATACCTGCGCGCCAATTTAGACCTGTGCACCGAGGAATTGTGCGCTGTATTGGGACTTGCGCACTAGGCTTGGAAAAGAGCGGCATGTGTTGTTGGAGCTCGCCCATCTTTGTGGAGCTGCACGAAAGCCATAAGATTGCCTGATACCTTCAGTGGAACAGATGATGTATTCATTTACAAAGACGGAAGAACAATGAACAATTTGGTTCTTTGAAGAGAAGTGGTTCCACACACACATGACTGGTGTTTAACACCCTCATTGTTCTTTGCGAAGATAAGAAGAACGGTTCGTGCAACTAAACTCAGATCTGCACAGAAAGAGGAGATTATTTCAAAACACTCAGGTGTCGGTATTTGGAATCAAAGGAAGAAAATAAGAAGATACAGTGCATTTAGTTATTGCACTAAAGAAGAAGATTGAATACAAAATATCATCAACTCAATACCTTGATGCAAGCATCGTCTCATGCTGAATAAGAGACAAAGACTTCAATTCAAATCTAATGAAGAGACCTTCACGTCTATAAACTGAGTGTGACTTCACTAAGGGCAGTGAGCCAGGGGGAGTCAACAGGAGTGACCCGAGGGAAGCAGTGAGCTATCTCTGAACCTTTGTAAAGGCAGTGATCCTGGGATAGAGTGACTATGCCCAAACCATTGTAATCCACAACTAGTGAAGATTAGTGGAATTTGGTATGACCGACAACTTGTCGGTGTATTCTCCTTGGACGTAGCCCTTAGTGGTGAACCAAGTAAAATTGCCATGTTATCTCTTTGAATGTGAATGTTTCATTGCTGATCATATCCATCATATAGGTTTAAGTAGTTCCTACCAATGTAGGAACAAGATCCACAACTTTAAGAAGAAAAATTTGACACCCTGATTCACCCCTCCCCTCTCAGGGTGTCCTGGGGTCCTACATGTAGGTGGTTTGAGTTTTAAAACCGCCCCCTCATTTTTGATTTGAATTTCCAATAAACCTTTGTTTTTAGATTATATCAGTGTATATAGGGATATGAGGATCCCAGATCTAGTTCCATATCTGAATTGGGAGCACTGGGTTTCTCTTTATGGTCTGCAGAAGGATTTAAGAGGGGTGGAGGCTCCGGCGGCGATCCAACTGCAGGGCGGTGGCGTCTCGGTGAGGGTGGCGATGGACATTAGGAAGCTCAGTGGTGTGGGGTGATGCATGTAGGAGGGCCGTATGGCTGGGGTGGACCAATGATGATGGTGTCTAGGCTTGCCTGAGTGGGATGACCCAGGCGGGGGCGGACTGGCCAGTGTGGGCTGGTCAATCCAGAATGGGCCAGGGGTTTCTAAACCCTCGTAATTTGCAAACCGGGTGTCTGATTTGTAAGGTGTCTACAGTGATGTGACTCTTGCATTGATACATACCCTTTAAGTCTCATTAGGGAATTTAATTAATCAGGTTCATGGCCTGAAGCCACAAAACTTTGAAATAATAATAATATTTTATTATTATTCAACTTCGACCCACCATAACTTCTGCACAGAGCGTCTGATTGATACGCCATCAGTGGAATTGTGACCCTAATGGTAATACATATGTTTCTAGATAAATTTTGGGTGCTAAATTCAAAATTGAGGTGTGGGACACATGAGGCCCATTTTGTGGTGTTTGTGGTGAAATATGACTTTTTCACCGGGTGTCCGTTTTGGGCAGATGAATAGCCTATCCCATGTGTTTTTCCAAGAGTATCTTAATGGTGTGATATGTTTGAAATGTTCCAAGATTGAGGAATAGTCCCCATGTGACCCATTCGAGATTTCTATGGTGAATAGTTCCATTTTCATCGATTGTCCATTTTGGGTGAGTAAATAGCTGATCCTGCATGATTTTCCCTATAGAATGAAATGGTGGTCACAGTTTGGGCCTTGGATATTCAAGGTGAGGTGATGTTATGGGTTTCTGGTTTTGTGATGTTTAGACCAGCAACGGTCGATTGAGCTCCCTTGGTCCGTGCCTTTGTGGGTTTGTATGGTATTACGTCCTTGGTACAAGATTGTAATCCCCTCGATAGGATGAGCAGATAGAGTTGTGGTATCCTTCCAGATTGGTCAGGGTAGGATCCTTTAGCGTATCATTTTCCCTAGATCAGGTTCCCAAAATATCTGTGACCAACACTATGTGGGAGATGATACCCTATCTAGCTAGATAGCCTTGTAGGGTTTGTGTTATCATTGGGTATATGATCCCCTATGCATTAGGTTGTTTTAGTAGGGTTGTGGCATCATCAGGTATATGATCCCCTATTTAGTAGATGATTTATGTAGGGTTTATGGTATCATCAGGTGTAATACACCCTACTGTATGAGTTATCCCATATGGAGTTCATGGTATCTTCATAACCAACATTACATGGGAAACGATCCTCTATCTGAGTGATATAATCTCCAAAATGTCATATTGGGTTGTGGTTTATGGTTTTCTAGTAGGGTTCATGGTTTCCCCCAGCGGATCCTGGGTGTGGTCCTCTCTCTAAGAGATCATGGGATACTAGTTAAGGTCGTGGTATCCCCTAGAGTATCATAGGAGTGATCCCCTATTCGATGAGTTGTGGTTTACAGTTTTCCAATAGGGTTTGTGGTTCCCCTAGTGGATTTTAGGAAGGATCCCCTATCTGAGGATCGAGATACACTAAGTTTTAGTGTGTTATGATTTGTGGTGATATCTGATGAATGTGTTCTATTGGTTATGAGTTGCCTTAGAGCCTTGTGTTGGAAGATATTTTAGGCGATGAGGTCAAAACCTCCTGAGGCTTGGTGCCTGAGACAAGTATATCTGGTGTTCTTTTTGGGGTTTCTTTGTGGTTTTTTCACATCTTGGATGACACACCCTATGGTTTGAGATGACTAGTTGTGTTTAGCTGAGGATAGTGTCAAGATGTAGTTTCTCTCTCATTTGGGTTCCCTTTGGAAAGGATGAGTGGATTTTTGCTTTTAAGTTGCTCCTTTTCTTTTTCAGGGTTTTGGGGCCCCTACTGGGTATCTTTATACTCACCCCTGTATGGGCTTTGCCTGCACGTGTCTTGTGTCTTGTGCCGACCACATGCCTTTCGATGGAGTCCTAGGAGGACCCGAAGTAGAAAAAGCTTAGTGAGCTAGACTGACTAGGGTTTTCACCAGATCTTTGATGGGGAGCTTACCGATGGGTGTTTGATAGCGACCCCCTCATTCAGAAAAGGTTGGACGCTTTTAAATATTTTCTTTTGGTGGTCCCTATAGTTTCCCTTTTTTTTACTTTTGCTGTACTCTAGCTGTGATAGATGTATGCATGAATTTTCTTTTCAGTTTATATATATCTATGCACTATTTCATGGAGGTGTATATGGGTTCATTCATATAGGTACCTTAGGCTAAGGCCTCCCATGTGTGTGATAACCTACTTGGTGCTAGTCGCCATCCCCTGGCCTATTGGAGGTGGGATTGGGGAGTTGTGGCTTAAGACCCATTGGGTCAGGTCATGATAGAAGTCATAGTCCTTAATCAAATATAACCATATTTACAGTCACATATTTATCTTATTCTATGTGAATATATACTTGAGTCTATTATTATATATATATATATTTTACACTATTCTCCAAATAGATAATGATGCTACATTTTCAATGTGAATATTACTTTAGCAAACTATAGATCATGTGTTGGATAGTTCTATTTATGAACATTCAATTAACTTGAGTTACATTCAATCACTTAGTCATTCTACATTAGTACATAACCCAAGACCTTCATCAAAGCATTGATGTATACCATGAAAATTTACCCACTTGTGGGTAGTGTAAGTACATGTACAGTGATAAGCCTCTTTTTCAACTCCTTGAAACTCTATTCACATTCATTATTCCAGAAAAACTTTACTCCCTTCTGAGTTAGCTTGGTTATAGGGTTTTAGAATCATGAGAAATTTCTTGAAAATCATCAATAATACACATCCAGTCTAAGGAAACTAAGGATATCAATCACAGTTGTTGGCCTCGACCATCAGTCAATTTCCTTTGTTTTTTAAGGATCTACAAATATCCCTTTTTTATTGATGACATTACCTAGGAATGTTACTTGGTCCATGTATAAGTATGATTGATAACTTAACCACTCATTTATAAGGGAGACCAAGAAATTATTCCAAAACAAAATCAGTGTATTCCCTCACAATGGGAATGTATTCAATGATGATTTTTCATTACTCTCAATCATTTTAGATAGATACAATTTCTCATAGGGAAATAATATCCATGTTTGAGATGATTGTATCATAGAAGATTCATCCTTCTCTTTTCACTTTTATAGAATCAAAGGGTGATTCAAGGTATAAAGGGTGAATTCCATCTCCCAAAAATTTATGTTGGCTTTATGAAAGGAAAACCATCACATAACTAGGATAACATAAAATTACACTAAAGGGAGATTGATAGTATTTTCAAGAATAACATTCCCACAAACATTAACATGTGATAAATAATCATATAAGTTTTTTCCCAATGATGTCAAATCATTTTTGGGGGTGACTCAATGTTCTTACAATTTATACAAATATGGAATGAATTGAAATAAAATATATCATACACTACTATGAAGTAGCGGTTACAAGTACTTAAATCATCATGATTCTTCTCATTATAGGACTTTTCTTGTTCCCATGTTCTTTGGGATGTTGGTGCACATCATGCCTGTAAACCCTTGGAATTGAGAATTGGCTTAGATAATGCCCAACTTATCCATATTTACGACATAGAACTGTATATGCTACCTTATATTGAAATTTATTTCCATCTATCACTTTATTAATTTTTCCATGGAAATTTGATACTTTATGCCCTATTTTTCCACAATTAAAACTTCCACTAATTCATTTATGAAATTTTCCTTGGTTACACTTTCTATATTTTTTCACAAAGGAAAATGGGTCTTCTTTCCTTTATCACCTTAATCAGTATTCCTTGATATTTAATCCTCCACTTATTTGAAATATTTGGACATTCAAATATGTTACAATTTTTAATCATGATTTTTGATAATTGGTTTGGAATAATCACAACATTTATTACTTAATCTCCCATCATGTTAGGAATCTCATTTGGATAGTCATCACAATTCCCTTCACATTGGTTGTTTACTTGGCTCCTCCTATTTCTAGTCATTGGCTAAAATAAAGGGAAAAATTTGGGATGAGTATTTTTAAACTATTAAAAACAAAAAATAGAATCCAATAAAATTAAATGGATAATTTATAAATGACACATATTTATTAACTTATGTATTTCTAGGATTCAATTTAAGTTATTCACGATCTATTTCCTAACAAAGACTCTTATGTGAATTTTTTCCCCTAATAATGGTTTTTAATGAGATTGATAATTCACCAAAGAATTTCACCTAGAGTTTCAAACCAAGTGTGCTACAAGTCCCATTGTCATGTACCAGGGGATGGTATAGTCTATATAAAAGTTCCTTCTTCAGGATTATTACTACTAGATACCTTTGTGGAAAATCCACATCCACTTATATTATCCATACGTGGATGTATTTTATTGGAAACCACTTAATCTATAATTTACCAAAATTTTTGGATGCTTTCTTATGTTTATTCTTATCTATAATGATTTTGATAGAGTTTCATAATACTAATCCTAAAATAACTGGACTTCCCTCTGATACCAAATATGAAAACCCTTGTATTTATTACACATTAATTAATGATTTATTACATAATAATACATATAATAAATCCTAGAAGATAGAGAAGTATATTTTATTTGGGTAATTAGGTACATTATATAAAAACTTAAAATAGGGTAGGGGGTATATCGGTATTATTGAAAACTTCCTTAAAATGCTCATAATTTTCCACCATTCTTAGAACTATATGGGTTAACATGGGGACATACATAAGAAAGGGTGAGATATAAAGACCAGTAGGGGAATAAAAAAAGAATAACATGTAGAAAGTATTACATGTTATAAAATAGGAATTTAAATTGGACATAAAAGGGGAAAGAGTCATAAACATGAATAATGAGGCATGATGTATTATGATAAGATAAAGACAACATGGGAATGTGGCAAAAAATTTTAACATGACATCATAAGAATAATTCAAGGTTAACTACTAAGAAATATTAACATAATGAACTTAGGTTAACCTCTAGTGCATGATACATGGAATATCATGATACTAAAACATTACCCAATGAATTGGAGTGTTATCTGGGAACATCCATCATAATCATATCATTTATTTGTATAAGTGTGCCATATTGATCATATAACATAAGAACATACTTCATGAAATTTAATCCCATGATTAAGGATTGTGGGTTACGTACATGGAATTCACCAAGAAATAATGTATAGGAATATCTAGGTGAATACTCTTGAGTGTAAATGGGTACAAGTATACATGTCATAAATGTTCATCATGGAAAATAGTAGTGACATTTTTGGCAGCGTGACGATAGTACATGGAGAATCATAAAATGGTTTAATGAGAGATAAAGGGGTATATAATCAATTGAAAGTAAAAAGGAATATATGAAGGATATTTAAGAACATAATCTAGTATAATTTTTTTGAAATAAATAGTCATAATATAAAGAGGGTGCTTGAATAAAAACATGGCATGGAAAAATCACAGGATAATTTCGGTAGTGTAACAGGGGTACATAATGAATCATGAGAGAGATTAATGAGAGTGAAAGGGGTCATTAATAACTTGGAAATAATAATTCAAGTAATTGAGATGTGCAATATAATATTCCATTAATAATAATTTCAATACAAATATAATTACATAAATATGATGATTGAATAAAGAGGAGAAAGAGAGGATCCCTTACCTTGAGAGGGTGATTCCAAATTCATGGGATGTTTCTATTGAGATATTAGGGGAACCTTGAAAGGAATATATAAATGGGAGTGTAAAGTAAGGATGTTTTCCAAGGGTTTCTAGTGAAGAGTAAGGGGATATTGGGTAAGTTTATATAGGAAAATAGGAGAGTTCTTTATTATTTCCCAAACTTAGGTCTTGGACACTATATAATAAAGTAATCAAAAGCCCAAAAACTTCTCATAGTATTTGACCATGGTTTCTAAAAAATAGGATTTTTCTCATTATTTTTTAATTCCAAGGGATAGAATAAAAATATAATAATACACTTGGTTATGTGGAAGTGAGTCATGTTTATAAATAAATTATTTTAAAACCTTAAAATATAATATAGGTTTTGGAGGATTCATAAAGAATTTATAAAATTAATAAAATAACCTAAAAAATACATTATTTTAAAGGTTAAACATATAATGGGTTGTGTATACCCTTTTAATCATTTAATATATCACTTTTGGGTCATTAGGAGGTTATAATACACATCATATATTTATACCGTATTTAATTTTTACCCAAAAATTTGATTGTCTCATAAAAATATGAAAAATTAAACATTGGATATTTTCAAAATTCTGATTAAAAAAAAATATTTATTTTATAAAAATAATGTTCTAATTTTTTTTGAATTTTCACTTTTTAAAAAAGAACCAATATTTATAGAGAAATTATGGGGTTTTTTTGACAATAACAGTTTTCAAACCCTTAGAAAAATTACTTTTGACTTTGTAAAATTATATTAATAACTATAATTAAAAAATATTATCTAATAATAATATTTTATTAAAATATAATTCATTTCAAAAATTCATTAATTCATAAAAAGGAATGTATTAATCGAAATTACATATTGCACAAAAATACAATTTTTTTTATTGTATCAAAATAAAAATAATTTATAAAGAAATAACAATATGAAGTAAATATAATAATTATTCTATTAAAAATAAAATAAAATATTTATATTATTAGGGACTTGATACATATCCCTTTATTACACCAGTAAACACCATAAGGGTAAGGTGCACAATGATGATATTTTCATGGGGTTGTTCAACGTACACGGTTTGAACTGTGATCTCAATGAGCTTGAACTTCTCCAAAAAAAAGTTTTTATCTTGATTTAATTATTAGATCTCATCTTGGGATTGGTTAAGGTAAAATCCTAGTGATTCTATCTCCCTTGTAAGCTCTGATAAATGAGCTTCATAGGGAATGATCCTGCTGGTCGAGGCCATCAATTCCTTTGTTTGTGTCAATTAGATTTATCAAAACCCTATAATTATACTAATCATACAATTACTGTTCAATGAATATATTATCAATGATTATGATTCTAAATAGTATTTTAAATTTTATAGGATATAATAACACTAAATAAGTGCATGTGTTTTCTATAAGCATAATAAGTAATTTAATTAAATCACAAATGGAATCTTATTTATAAAATTTCGGGTCATTATATTTACCCGATTCATTAGAGAGCTATCAGGGCACACCCTTTATATGTCTAAATTTATGTATGACACATAGATCATTTATCATAAACACATATTTTTTCATTATAACCCATGATTAGGGAATATGGGTTTCATAAATGGAAGTCCAAAACAATTAATTATAGTCATATATATGTGAATACCCTTGAATTAAAGTAAGGTTGAGTATTTACAACATAAAGGAATGACATAGAAAATCAATGAATGATTTCAACAACATAACAAGTTGGTATAACAGTTTATATTGTGGGATTAATGGGAGGAAAAATAATATCTAATTAATAAGGAATCATTTGGGTAAAAAAGTAATGATTATGAACTCATGAATACATAATCAATTGAAAATAAAAAGGATTATTACAAATAAAGTACTTGGAAAAAAGGAGAGAGGAAGAAAATACCTTACCTATATTGTGCTTCCTAGCTTAGCACCGACCATTCAAATAAAAAACTATTCAGGATTAAAAATAGAGTAATATAAGTGACTCATTGAGAGATATATGATGAGATAAATTTAAATTTTGGTGTGGTAGAATAAGAATAATGGGTGGGTATTTATAATTGAGGAGGGATGTATTTAAGGGTTAATATATTTATTATTTTGTTATTAAGGATAACCACTTTTAGGTGGAATTAATTTCAAATAATTTAGTTGATAATTAATGATCAAAATATTGGGTATGTATATTAAAAACCTTAACCACCTATTTAATGGTGTAATTTTATGTATTTTATGTCTTTCCCTTTTAATTTTATACTTTTACTTTATTTTACCTTTACCATGGTAACTCGTTTTTTACCTCAATAACTTATTTTTGTGCCTAAAAATGAAATTTCTCTAGATAAATAATTTGGAACTTCTAATTATAAATATAAAATAAATTTTTCTTGATTGAATTTATAAAAATTATAAAAATAATTTCTAAAATACCATATGTATAACACATAAAAAACAATTTTAAGAAAATATGTTACTTTTGTTCTAAAATTTATATTATAAGTTTATAAATTTAAATTATTATTTTAAAATTAATAATTTTACTCCTTAAAAACATTATTGTTAAAAAAATGTTTCTTAAATTTTTAGATCATGATGATGTATTAATAATCACATATTTCATACAAAATGGTATTTTCAAAATTCACAAAAAAATCAACCTTTTCAGACTAATCCCAAAAATTCACCATAAGATAATTTCAAAAGGATTATTTTAAAACGAGAATAATTTTTATCAAAATAATTTTATAAATATAATTTTTAAAATAAAATATATATTTATTGAAAAAAATTGTTTTATAACATGTCAACTTTCTGACCCTTTGAAAAATCGCTTGGTAGTTCTTAAAATTATATAATCATTTATATAGAAATTTATAGTATCTAAAAAACATTAAAAAAAATATTTAAAGAAAATAAAACATATATATTTTTCAAGAGAGAAAAATGAAATTATACTATCTTTATGTCAAACATTTGTTTTATCATACTTAACACTTTTATTTAATTGAATTGTGTAATAAATTTATTATATATAAAATTCAAATTTAATATAGTTAAGTGAATGTGTTTTACTATATTATTAATTATGAAACATGAATTAATTCATAAGGGAAATTCTATTGATAAAATACGCGGTCATTACATTCTTCCCTCCTTAATAAATTTCTCCCTCAAAATTTATAATAACCCCAAACCCATACTCTTAGATTTGATTATAAAAATATAATCATTACATTTATGGATTTTCTACTAATAAATTTGACCCAATTTTAGCCATCCAAAACATACACCATTAGACAAAAATATTGGATCACTTGCATACCCAATAACCTTTTAGGTTTAGAGTTTTAGAGAATTAGGGAAAACTCTTACATTACAACAACCTTGTATTTAAGTGATCATTTTTACCACTATACCCAGATTTTTTTATTACACATTATGTCCTCATCACCACCCACATGAAACTCTTCTAGACATGTTACTTAACATATTTATTTATAACCTGTGGAAAATAAATATAATAAGGTTGGGATCAAATGATCAATAAGGGTAAACATAGAAATTAATAATTTAATATATTTAGTGTCCACAAGATGAGCATAAGGGTATGATAACATATTTAAAGTGAATGAGACTAATATATGAGAACTCATACCCATAAAACTTGGATCATAAATCCTGATACATGGCATATAAACTTTAAAAAAGACAAGATTCATATGAGTAAACAATCATAATCCATGTAAAAATAATACTTGATTAATGGAAACATTAAAATCCATTACAAGCATCAAAAAATAATGTAAGTATCTTTGAACATCAAACCCTCCTAACAGAATCACCAAAAATAGGATAATTCCAATATCTCTTTGGATTTACATACAGTAGTTAACTCAATTTTCTCTTAGGAGTAACTTATAATTAGTTAACTCCATCACTTTACCCAATGCATTGGAGGGCCATAACAAACCCACCCGTCCTTGGTTTATAACATAATCACCTATCCTTAATTTATAACTTAACAAACCATCCTTGGTTTATAACAAAACAACTAATCAATCACCCATACATATGGAAAAGTACCATAGAATTTAAAAAACATTTAGAAGCTTTCACTTTTCAACTTAAAACCCTTGAAAACAACCATCATTACTTTTTTAGCTTGATTAACCCATGGAAAAATAATTATTTAAATAAAAATATCTTTAAAACTATCCTAATCCATCTAGATAAAGAATAAGGATGATATCATTAGAAAATATCCCCATTGCAGTATAGAAAAAAACAATTAATATTTCCACATAATAAAAATACATTTAAAAGAACATTTATGAAATTCCCTTGAAAACATGGAAAATAACTAATCATCATACATAGAAATAAATAATTAGAGTATGGAAATAATAAATATAAACATGGATGTAATAAATGAAATGAAGTAAAGCCCCAAAAACCATTTCACATGTATAAAAACTGATTTACCACTGGGACGATCACGAATAAAAAATAAATAGTTGAAAATAAATACATAATGCTCCAATGCTAACTTCAAGACATACCATATACCTGATCTCCATAGAATATTCCCTGTCACTCCAACCTAATTACAATAATCCACACAAGAAACTCTACTTGATCACACAAACTTGGGCCTCACCCTATCCATCATGCATCTGTACTCAAAATAAAAGAATAGATAAGGTCTGTATGCATACCAAGGTGAACATATATGAGGTGAGAAATAAATCTTAGTTGGCCAACCCCAAAGGTAAACATAAAACCTACTATCATAAGTGCATTCTTATCTAATATGATCAGCCTAGTATAGACACAAATGGAATGAATTAATAAAATCAATCCACATCAAATCCTTGAATTTTAGATCCTGATCAACTGGACATCCTGTGTTTAAGACATTGAGCTAGTTATCATACCACCCAATCCATGTGTAATCCATTCGATCCTTGGGTTTGTGATCTTGATCAACCATATCTACTTTAGCTAGCACCAGAATGTCTCTAAGAAAGCTATGTAACTATAGGGTTATACATTTACTATCCATGGGATCACCTGTACATGCCTCCAATAAATATAATAAAGGATTATTTGTATCAACTAGACATCCTATAAATATGGAATTTAGTTGGATGTCATACCACTTAATCATTGTGTAATTCAGTCTTATTTATTATCCCCAAGTCCTAGTACTTAGGTAGTCATGGCATTCATACTCTGATAATCTCTAATGGGGATGACCCTTAGGTGACATCTAAGGAATACTCTCTAGATCCAAGATAATAACTCAAAAAAATTTAATAACTAGATGGACAACCCATTCCCAAACATGTCTAGGAAATGTAGTAATGGTTCAACCACATGATCCTAGAGAGTATCATAGGCCTTGTATCGAGGAGATCATTGTCAATCCTCAAGGATATAAATATTCTATGCTCAGGGGAAATGTACTTACCCAGTAATCTCTATCATCACCTAGATCCTAGTAAGCTATCCATACCAGAAGATAAACTATATAAGAGGTGTTTCAATATGCACATAGAAACCTACCTCTATAATCCTTACGAAGGGAGGAATCTTAGTGACAAATGGGACTTCTAGTAATAATAACATTCAAAAAAGTCTCATATGCTAAATCCTAGGAAGTACCTCTATGAATTTCCATCATAGTATCAAATCATATTTGCCCCCATGGGATGAGTTCTAGGAAGAATGTTAGGAACCATAGCTGCATGAAAAGTAACCAAGTGAGTGTATAAATAAAAGAGTGAGGTTTTCCAAATTCCTAAAACCATCAATACTTCCACAACCTCTCAGGATTACATGTTTGGTATGGGTTATAAGGTGAAAACCATTACCATCTATACCCAAACCTATTGCATAATAGCTCAGGGTTGGTCAAATACCGAGACACCCACTAGGCCCCCTAGGTTAAAACAAAGTATAGGAATCCCTTACAGATCCTTGAGGTCCTTACATAAGTATAATTATTCCTCTTGTAATCCTCTAAGTCATCATGTAAGAAGAGGTATCCCTCTTAAGATCCTTAAAAAGATTAAGTAAGTAGAGGCATACTACATGGGATCCTTTAGGTTAGTTCATAAGTGGATGCATACCTCATAGGAAGCTATAGGTCAGAACATAAGTGGAGGTATCCCATAGGGGGTCCTCTAACTCAAATAAGTCCCATAGGAAAACACTCATCTCTTAGAGTCACACATCCCACAACCCCATTTCTAACATTTCACGACTTAATAGGCTAATAATAGTACACATCACAAGTGATATGACCTCAAGAGGAAATCAAATTAACCATTGGTATAGGGAGATGGCTCATGGACCATCTAAGTTTCAAGGTTTTATTCAAGGTTGGTAATAATTCCCAACCTATCTATTTCCTCAAGTCATAAACTAGTCCCACTTATTAGGGAATATATCATGAAAAATATAAAACAAGGACATAAATGATCTAATTCTATGACCACCAACTATTTTCATGACTCTCAACTACATCTCATCCCATGTCTCACTTACATGAGATAGTTGTATTAATTTTCCTAAGGAAGAAACTCTCCATCACAACCTAATCACCCCAAAACACCACTTAGGATTCCCCAAATCACCCTAAGGGTTACACCATTGATATCTACATAAAAAAACTCAAAATGGACTCCTACTTTTGTTTTTAATTTATGAATCTAGCAGTGTAGAAACATGAAAAACCCTCAAATAGATAGCAAGGGATCCATACATAGTGTGTATAACTGAGTATACAATGTGTATTATTAAAACCCCACATGGGAATTTTCTCCAGCTATACTTCGCATGTAAAACCCAAGTACACAATGTGTAAGTCATGTATAAGGTGTTTACCCTACATGAGGTACTTTCCCATGTACCACACATGTATTGGCCATGTTTTTTTTCTTCTAAGAAAGTATTTCGATATGCCATGTATCCCACATGGGGTCTGGCTGTGTTCAATACATGTCTAAGTGCCCCCAAATAGGCCATCTATCCATGTAATCAACCACACACTAAGTGACACTGCACAAAATATACTCCCAATACATGTCATGTACTTCTAAAAAGTCATATTCCCCAAATAGGAAGAATACATGACATGTGTTCATGGAACCACATGTTGTGTAATTAGGATTTTGGAATAGGAAACCCCTACAGTCATCCAAAAAACCCCCATTTTCCCTAAAATAGATATAAATTGACCCCATGAGGTCCTTAGTAGTAATAAAAGGGTATAAAAACTTGAAAGTGGTTAATATATTGGGATTTATGGCATAAATATACAAAAAACATACCTTTGGGTAGAATCCTCCAAATATTCACATGTATCCATGTTCCGTAGCTACCACACATGAATTCAACTACTCCTGAGCTTAGTGGAGACACCTCCCTCCCCCTCTCCACCCCCTCTTCTACTATCTTATCAATGATTAAGTAACTCCCATGGGGGTGTAAGTGAGAACCCGAAGTATAATAGGAGAAACCTAAAGAAACAATGAAAAGAATAAAATAAGAAAAATAAAAGAAAAATAAAAAGGGTCTGGGCCCAGATCTAGAACTCGACGTGAGTTTATGACTTGACTAAGAACCCCCCCCCCCCAATTTAAGATTCAATAGTGGAGACATAATTTCAATCCAAAAATCAGTTCAAAATATTTTTCCATACAAATGTGTGTGCACAAAATAATATTTAATTAATTAGATATTAGATATTAAATATTCTGTGAAAATTTGAATGACTCAAAATCACACCAAACTACTATCATATGGTAAAAACCATATTCATGGCACAATGGAGTGGTCATAAAAATTATTTGATATCACCATATTAGGTAAAAACACTATTTTACACGTTATGCACATTAGAAAGTAAAAATTCAAATTCATGATGAATTTCACAGTCTAAAAAAACATAGGACTTTACAAACTCCTCACCATAACCCTTACGATCCCCAATAATACTTGGTGGTCAAATAGAATCCATGTTCCCACCCTGAGAATATTCACAACTATGCTATCTTGACCATATAATGTCCAGTATTAGAGTGGTTACAAATCTCTCAGCATGGGATATGTTTGACATTGATTGATCTGGTACTCCCCACCAAAGGATAATCCTTATCATCGCCTCTCAACTAAAAACCAAGTTCTACCATTTGTACTTTTTCCATCATTGAATGAAATTAATGGAATGGGAGAAACATCTCCTTCCTGAGCACCAACTCGAAACATTAAAACATCACCCGTTCCTGCCTCATGAGAATTGTTCCCATGAAATCCATTGAAATTGAACCCATAATGAGGGTCACCACCCTCTAATGTACAATGGTGAACTTCTCACCATATAGCTTAACTTATACCACTTCTAAAGAACAAAATTATCTTATTCCAACACTATGAATTTGTCACTCATCCTGATCCATGCTCCTTGTCCTATTAATACCCGAACAGGGATTATCTAGACCAGTCATGCCACTACACCTGATCAATTATCGATGTATCCTATACTATTAAGGGAAATTTATCATTTCATCAAAACTCATGGGAAACCATTCCCATGAAATTTCTTTAAAACCATCGATCCTTGGCTTGTACATGACCACTCACCAATTAAAATTTTATACAATACCTCACATAATTGGAAGGTAACATTCCTATCTCACCTAACATAGTGGTTGTACAATCTTTTACCTCCTAGTTACATCGCTCCCCACATGCTTCCATGAGTTTCATATCTTTAGGTCTAAGCCAATTATGCTACATTACATGTAATTCCCAACATTCTAGGAGATCCCTTAGAACTACTCTTTAAATTCTAGAAATACTCCTCTACTATGATTTATTCCATGAACAAACCTCACATAGTTTCATTCTAGTACCATATCTATGAAACCTTAATCTGAATGTGTCTACCTAATCTGCATGCTTAGCCACCACTCGACGCCATTCCTGCCAGAAGAATTTTCCCGTGCTATGAAAATGTTGTTAATAAAAAAACCACTACTCAATAGGGCCAGACACTCGAACGGTCCTGCTTGTTGGACTCAATATCAATACCTAAGAACCCTAGGTGCTTTCTCAAAACTAATTGAATCATCATTCATATATCACAAAACCCAAGAACCTTTAGTGAATTAGTCTCAACACAATCATACAACCAAAATCACCACCTTAAAAGAAATCTATAAACTCAGGCCAACCCCAATCGTAGGTTTCCCTTGATTAAATTTAACACTAACTCACTTTTTTTGGAGTCAAAACTAAGGGTTTCTAGGTATCCTGCCTATCCCTACCCATCGATTCTCATATTTGGGCCACTAGATCTATCCACCTAGCCTATAGTTTAAACCCCTCACCAAGTTCACTTATCACAAATAATCATCCACACACCCATCTAAATGTATGCCATCTATAATACCTTTCAAACCTATCTAAGGGAGGTAAAGATAACATCGGCCTATGTGGGTCAAAATATATCAACATGGGTTTAATTATATAGGTTTTCAATTTAAATTTATAAAATAAAACACCCTATAATATGTAATTGTAAACTCATTTAAATGAAACCCATTACTAGATCAAGGATAATTATAATGAAATAAACTACCAAAAACCAGACCATTAGGATTTGATATTCTCTAATCATCATCATAAGGAACATCTCTCAATAAGTTCATGATGTGAAAGAGAATAAATATAATGAAATAATCCTCATTAGGAATCCGTATATGGTAATACCCCCTTGAGATTCTAGTTCAACAATAAACACTCAGGTTCCTAGAAACAATGCATAAAGACCATCTAACTAGATAACCATAAGGGAATAGATCCTATTAGACCTTAACTTTGTGTTTTTGGGGCGTTGGTGGTTCTAATAGAAGTATTTTAGGGGAAATAGGGGTATTAAGTTGAAATCTCATGTGCGGAGGATTATATGACATGGGGGATATACTTCACAGTAAGTTTGGTTGTTGTGGAATAGAGATCCCAATTAGGGATTAGTTTATTAGAAGAAGGATTTCAAAGATACTAACATTTTAGAATAGATATGGTGTGGAGTATAGTTGCAGTGTAGGTCGGTTGTGTTTTATATTGTGTAAAGTCCCACTACAGTGTAGGGGTTTGAGAAGTTTTTTTCTTTTTGGAGAAGTTGCGCCATAGAGGTAAGTGACGACATATCCTTCTTTCTTGGGAAATGGGTTCTATGGTGTGGTGGTCTTGACTATACCATAGTCCGTCCCTAGTTTTATATTTTTTTCAATGTGTAGGGAAATGTGTTCCTTGGATGTGGGTTTGACCAGGTTGGCTGTGGCGAGGTCTATTCCATTGTAATATAGTCTATCCTATTTTGGCCAATTCTATATCATGGTCTAAGAGGCAACACTATTGTCCTATAATTTCCATTTTTCCTATAAATACCCAAAACCCCTATAAACCCACTTTCTATCATGTTTTTTTCACAAAACCTTGGTTCCCAGGAGTTATTTTTAAAGGCATTTAAATACCCCTTCTGATCAGATTCAATCCCTACCTTCTAGGGACCAATCCATGGTGATTTGAGGTGATTTATTCCTATTTTTTATCTATTTATTATCTATTTGATCTTTTTTCTCACCATGATATCTTTCTATGTTATGGAATTTTATCTACATCATTCTAATTGAATTTATTTTATGTTTTTTTTTCTGTTTGTGGAATGATATTCTTGGAGGGATGTATATTTCCTTTAAGGAGTGGTGATCAATGATCTATATTGTGGTTCCATTCTTGTTTGAAGAACATTGACATCTTTAGGTAAGAGATTTATTGATTATCCATTTTATTTATATGAAATTTAAAATTTAACATTCTTTATCTTTTTGGGTGAAGGTATAATTAACCCTAAAAAAGGGTTAACCAAATTAAGGAAATAATGGTTTATGGTTATAGTGATCACATATTTTTCCACCATAAAAACAATTTTCCTCTTGATTTAATAGACAGTGTTCTATCTATGTTATTATTTTTTTATAATTCTTTTTATTCTTGGGTTAATGAGTTAATTTTATGAAAATGGTTAAAAAATGAAAATCTAGTAATTTTTTGGTTGGATAAATAAATATAAATAGGAATGTTTAATGAAACCATTATTTCTTATAAATTTATGGAAATAAAATGATGATAAATTCATTATTAATTAAATTATTCTTCCATTGGTAATGGAATTTGATAAAGAATATAAATCTATAAGTTCTTGTTTTTTAAATTTTTTAAAGACTTGATAAAGAGATGTTCTTATTTAATGTTTAATGAAATTGGAATTTATTCTTTCAAGAATGTTTAAATAAATTATTACTTATAATAGTTGATTAATTTGGTTACTTATATTAGTAACCAATAAAAAATGAATTGTTTGATAAAGATGAATGTTTGGATCTAAGTGAGCTTATTTTATTATGAAGGTTAAATTCTTTATGTTTGAGGCCAAGTGAGCATGTTTTCATGTAAAGTAAGAATACCTTGTTTTTAGGGAATAGTTACCCTATTAACCTTGTCTATTGTTTTCTACCATCTATTTTGATTTTTAAGTGAGACTTTATATGTTATGTGAGCCCAAGATAACTAGTAACTAATGAGATATGGGTGGGGAGGCCTGAGTTTTGGGTTACAGTTGATGCATGTAACGATGAGACACATAGTGATATGCATAATGGTGTTGGGGATGTCATCAGGATTGATGGAACAGGTTGAATATGGGATTTACCATTATTGTGATAAAGTTATATTCTTTCTTGATGGTATATTTGTTAAAAGTATAGATGGAAAAGTTTCATATTTAACTGCATTCCTTTCCCCACTTCTTGTGGTAGTTGGTTGTTCTTGGTTATGTATCTCCATGTGGTAGCCTAGGATATTTCCTAGAGTATCTGGAATTATGAAATAGTATGATTTAATTAATGTTTTATCCCTTGGGGTTGGTGTTTATTGGAATGAAAAAGATGTTAATCCTAAGAAACCATGGACTCCATTGGATTATGCCTGGAGGGCATGGACTTCAATTTTATAGTTAATGAAATGTAATTTGGAGTAATGTTAATTAACGAAAAATGAATTAATTAATGAAAGGTTAATTTATAAAAAGTAAATAAGTATATTAATAAAACTACTGGTTTTCTTGTGTACTTATAAGATATCTAGTTATTTGTAGTGGAAACCTGGTGTCTAAGAGATGTTATCTATAGTTGATCCTAATAAAAGTTCAATTCCTATAATAATATTGTGATCTATATTATATCTTGTAATTTTTATGATTTTATACACTACCCACCCATATCGGTATGGCAACTAACACATAGTGGAGTTTGGGAGGGCGTATTCCTAAATATCTAGGTTGGTGGGGAACAGATGGACGACTACCACCTATGTCCCCACTCTCTTATCTTGGTAGTATTATGTGATAAAATTCATTGTAATGAGTTTCCTTATATGTATCTATCATGGGGTGTATAAAAACAATTATTTCTTAAGTTAAAATGATGTGTAGTAGTCAACCTAGGTTGTCTTCAGATAGTAGTTCACAACAATCAAGTTTTTTACTTTGAATTAGAGGAAAAATGAACTTTTTAAATTGTTTGACTTTGAAATAAAATTAATTGAAAAAAAGAAAGAAATTAATTAAGATATTTAAAAAATGATATGATAAGGGTGGTTAGGTTAGGTTTGATCTTCCAAATTCAATGCTATCATAGTTAAAATTTATCAAAGAGTATGTTGATTAAAGTGAGATTCTACAATATATTCCTCTCACTCCCTTGGTCAATGGAGATGGTAAGAATAAACCTTTCCAAAATCTCATATCATCCTACCCTACTTTCTATATTTGATAGAGTTGTAGAAAATACCCTCAATTGAATTAAGCAATTCCTGATTGGGTCTTGTTTATCCCAAACAATCAAGAATGACCACTACCCCTCCCATAAGTACTAATGATCTTCAATTACTTCACCACTAAGTCCTGGTCAATTGTATCATATATAAAATAGAATCTAGTGGAGGGTGGTAATGACCATTGAAAAAAGTAATAAGAATAAAAGAATCTAAAACCAAATACAATCATACTTGATAATTAAAATTCCAATTGGAATATCGAAACTAACTTAATAGAATAAAGAAAGGATTTTATTATATAAAGCACATGACCTCAATAATTAAAAAATAAAACACACCTTCCTCAATAACTTAGATGTTTACTCTCCATGTGAAAGGTGACTAAGAAGAAGGAGGAAGAAGAAGGCATTAAAAAACTAAAAAGAGAAAATGAAGAATAGAAAATTTCTCCTCCAGAATATATACTCCAAAAGTTTACTCCATTTATGCCTAATATATATCTAAAAATTGAAAATGTTCCTTCTTATGAGTTGTTCATAATTATTTTGGCTGTTGAACCTAAAAATTTCAAATTATTTAATCACATGTAAAAAAGGTTATGAATGAATTAATAAAGATCAATTTTTATGTCTGAACAATATCTTGAAATTCCTCTAATTTTATGCATTCAAAGAAAGCCTTAATTTACTAATATAACCATGAAAGATAATGTGAAGGTGATAATTGGATTCTTATTTTATTTTTATCTCAAATAAACTTATTTAGTTCCCTGTAGCCCGAGATATGCCTCATCTAATGAGGTAAGGTCAACTCTGTTGACAAGAAATATTTTTCAAAATGATTTATTTGTTTGTGCCTATTGGATTTCAAATAAGATATGGACCCATAAGAATAAGATGAATCCCATAAATATAGTTATCCTGAAAAAAATAATCACTATATTTGGATTAATATCGAAAAAGTTATACATGAAATAAAAAAGTGAAAAAAATAATAAAATTCCAAAATTAAGAAAATTTTAAATTTAAGATCGAAACTCACAAAAAATACTAGAACAATGAAACTCAACTCAAATTGATAATTTTTTAGGTATTAGATCATTGAAATACATATTAAAAATCATGTAAATATTAACACTATCATTTCCCCATATATATTTATAGAGGTATGTAATGGATTGTAGTAATTTCACACACATTCTCCCAATATTGTATCCTAAGGATTATTATAGGTATGAAATGTATGGTATGTGATGGATCAAGGTACTATACTTAGTGTGTGATCTGTGATGACTTGATTTATATTACCTAGAGTATGATAAAATACATACTAGCTGGGTGGATCCTAGAAACTACTCAATTACAATATGGAGATATGTCATGGGATATGAGATGATGCAATGCTTGAGATGCATATTATAATACTTTATCTTAGGTGTATTTTGGATAGATTCTACTAGGGAGAGGTGGATTGGGACATTAAATGTTGGGAAAGAGTGGAAAACTAGTGGGGAAGCGGTTGCGGTGTTCCCATGTTTTGATATTATATTATATGATCACTTGTATGCGATACTTAGTGAGAGATGATAACTGTGAGGTTGAGAACATAGTATAACTATTAGGTGACAAGTTAGATTCCCTTGTTGTTTACTAGGATTTATCATTATTTAATAATGTTTTTCATGAAAGGATTTAGGTAGGATCCTACTGAGTATACCTGTTATGCTCACCCTACATATGTATAAACTATTTTAGGTCAGTAGGAGTAGGTTAGAGATTAGGAATGATATTATTATCTTGTGTTTATTCGGGAGATGTTTGGGCTATGTGGAAACTGCTGAATTTATATTTTGTTACTTGTATTTACTTTCCAATTGTATTAGTTCTTTTATGAAATTACATGCATTTTCTTGGGATCTTTATTTTACCATTATCTTGAGAATGTTTTTTATTGATGTACTTGTCTTATATCTATACTCTACATGTTCTCTTAGAGGGAAATTCTGCCCATTTTGTATGTATAATATAACCTTCATGCTTGTCTCCAACCCATGGCCTATTGAAGGTGGTATTTGGGCGGTCACTAAACTAGGAGGGGTATATTTGGAAGGAGGAAGGCATGAAAGAGTGGTATCAAATGTTTAGGTTGAAGGATAAGATGGATTTTAGAGTTAGGAATAGATGATACTTGATGGTTTGGTAGGGACATAGTCTCATCTAAGTTTAGTAAGAAATGTAAATAAGTGAAACCAATTGAGACATGGGTATTTAAGGTCCCCTATGATCTGATGCATGAAACTTTAAGTCTACCAAACTTACTATGTGAAGTGATACTGGTTGATGGGTAGATACCTAGGAAAGGATCATGTATAATTCTTCTTTGAATCTATGTTTAAAATGGTTAGACCTTAGGATAGGTTAAAACTTAAATAATATAAATTAAATAATTAATTAAACAATATTGAATATTTCATATTATAGGTTTAGAAGTCTCTAACCATTTTTTCTTTTGCAGATATGGATTTAGTTGATGTCCCCATCAAGTTCTCACAAAGGATGTTCCAGAAGATCACTATAGAGTATAGGTTAATAACAATGGCACTTGGAGGATGACACTATGAGATTTTTAGCACCAGATCTTAAAAAAGTATTAGGGATCTATTTCACTCTTAGTGTAAAAAGTATAGTTGTATGAGGTTGAGATAGATTTCAGTTCAATGAGTTCTTAGAAGTATTATTGGGTTTCATTAACTATAGTGATGTTGTGTAGAGTAGTGAGGAAATGTTGGATCATATTCCTCAGGGATCATGTGGATTTGGAGGTCTCATTGGATAAGTTTAGGGGTTAGTTACGAGCAGCATTTCATTCTTTAATAGAAAAGGTGTTCAATTTCCAGGAGATTCTTACCCTTAGATAGGGGACATCAAGCATGTGGTAGTTTGATATACATTTCAAGACCCTTCTCTAATATGCTTCAATATTATTTCTAGATAAGGAGGCTAGGGTGAGGCATTTTTAGGGGGATTTTCATCAAGAGATCTAGTTACAGATAACCCCATTCATGTTATTGATGTATCTTAAGGTGATGGTGAGAGAAAAGGTCATTGAGAGGATATTGTCCAGAATAGTATTATCATGATAGGAGAGTCATCATGATTCCTTGCATAGAAGTGCTATGTTTCGGGGTTCTAAATTTCCTGTACAAAAGAGCTTTTGTATAGACAGGGTTGGGTATTTTCCCTCATCAAATTGTTTCCCTAGTGGTTGTGGATCTCAGGACTTTTCCAAGGGACAAGGTGATTATTTTCATGTAGAGTCCAAGGTCACAAATAGTGATAGTGAATGAACTTTTTGAGCAGGTATCATTCATTAGTTGTTCTACTTTAAGTTCCTTTTTTAACGTAGTTTCATTCGTTACAAAAGTAGGATGTTCCAAATTAGGATCAGTAGAGAGGATATGGGGTAGGTATAGGACATCCTTGAGATAATCCTCTTCCTTAGATAACATAACATGATCATTAAGGTGGCCATTATCAAGGTCAAAGAGGATGTGGAGTAGGCCATGGGTAACTATATTCCCTAGCATTTCTAGCATTGGGTTAGCCAAACGTTAGTCAAGGTAACCTTTCTTTGTTTTCTACTTGGGTACATGATTTGTTTGATCTAGGAGATACACACTATTTTATATCACCTTACCCAGTCCATGATTTAGGACTTGAGTTAGAGTGGTTTCCAATGCCCTTGGAATTAACTATGTTAGTTGGAGGTTGAGCTTATCTATATGAAGTATGTAGAGACTTTAATCTAGTTTTGGGGAAGCACCACTCTTTGGGAGACTTTTTATATTTACCGATACATCCATAAGACATCATCATTGATATGAAATGGATATATTTATTGTAAGGAATGTTGGATTTATTCAAGAGATAGGTTGTGTTCTGTGATGTTTGTCGAGAGCCTATCGTGTTCTTTGGTGAATGAGACTCTCAGATGGATTAGAGGTATGTTCCATCCTTGTCTTCCTTAATGGTCAAGATGATGCTAAATTCTTCAGAGATCCATCTATTGATGGTTTATTAGTTTGTGGAAGAGTACCCTAATATTTTTCCTAATGAGGTTTTGGAGTTACTCCCCTAACAGTATATCATGTTTTGGATAGAGATACAACTAAGAATTTCATTGATTTTGAAGTCTCTGCATAGGATAGTGCCTTCTGAGTTATGAGAGACATGGGTATAGCTCAATGGTCTCTTGAATTGAGGTTTTGTTTGTCTGAGAGTGTCACCTTGGTGTGAACTAGTTTTTTTTGTGAAGAAGTACAATGACATTTCATGTATCTGTATCAATTATCATCACTGTAAATAGGTGACAGTGAATAACCACTATCCAATTATATAAAATTATAATTTATTTGATCAGCTGAAAAGATCTAGTTGGTTATTGAAGATTTATTTATATTTGGGATATCATCATATGCAGGTGAAAGATGTGGATATTTTAAATATCTCTTTTCAATGTGATCATGGTAATTACAAGTTTGTTCTGATTCTGTTTGGCGTGATGAATCCTCCAACCATGTTCATGGGTTTGATGAATGCAATGTTTATGGTGTTTTTGGATCAGTTCATAGTGGTTTTCATTGATGAAATCCTTTTTCAATCTACATTTGAGGAATATTATGAAAATCATCCATGGGATGTTTTATGAGTTATTCATTTTCATCATATTTTCAAGAAGTGATCAAAGTTTTAGTTATGTTCTTGTAAAGTTTTATTCTTTAGTAATGTTGTGTCCCAATAAGGATTAGTGGTAAATCCTTCAAAGATTAAGAAAATCATTTCTTGGGGAGACCCTAAGACTATTTCATGGGTGAAATGTTCCCTTGGTATTAAAAGATAATATAGGATTTTCATAGATGATTTATCTGAGGTTTCGACTCCTCTGACAACCTTGACCAAAATGGATTCAATGTTATTATAGAATAACCAGTGTTAGGCATATTTTGAGTTCCCTAAGGAGAAGTTGGTCAGTGATCCAGTTTTTTGTTTTCTAGTAGAGGGAGTTCAATTTGAGGTTTTAAATGATGATTAATGTCTTGGTTTGGGATATGTTTTAATATTATAAAGATTAGTTATTTCTTTTGTGTCTTGGAAGTTACATATTCATGAGAATAACTATTCTACCCACGATCTTTAGTTGATATTAGTTATGTTTTCTTTATTGTTGTGGTGATATTACCTCATTGGTGAGAATTTTATGGTTTTTACAAATCATAATATCTTGAGGTACATATTCTCCCAATCTGAATTAAACTTTCAACACCAACAATAAGTGTAATTCGTGTAGGATCATAACTTTGATATTTTATATACACTAGGAAAGGGTAATGTTGTGGTTGATGCATTGAGCAGGAAGTCACACAGTGATATTGTGTGTGAATATGGAGATTCTTAGAGAGCGATTTAAGTAAACTCAACAGTGTATCTTGATATGGGTAAGGTTAGTGGTAAAAGTTTTCTTTTTGAGATGAAAGTGTAGTAATTTTTGGTTTAGTAGGTAGAGGAGTCCCATCTAGGGGATTTTGAGGTGGGGGTCTAGAGAGACCAAGTTTTTTTTGGTGATGAAGGTTGGTTTGAATATGAACAACATCTTGTGTATTCCAAGGTATAATTTTTATCCATTTATCGATTCATGATATTGTTCTCCATGAGTTATATAACTCACACTTGGTGGTAATTCTAGGCATAAAAAAGATATACTAATATCTAAGAGGGTAGTTTTGGTGGCTTGGGTTGAAGCGTTTAGTTGTAGAGTTTGTGTCTTGATGTTTGGTTTGTTAGAATGTGAAGGCTAATCACCATGTGTTCGATGGTTTCCTCCAGCTATTTTATATACCTCAGTGGAAGTGAGAGCACATCTCGATTGAATTCCTTACTATTTTAACTTAATATTAGGGATTCATTGATTCTATATGAGTGATAATGGACTGATTGATGAAATCATGCCACCTTAAAATAGTTAAAGAGTTGAGCTTAGTTGAGGTTTTTTCAAGAAAGTATCCAAAGGAGGTGTTGAGACTCCACAAATTCCCAAGGATGATTACCTATGATTTTAATCCTTATTTTAACTCTATGGTGTGGAGAGGAATTCATCATGTATTTGGATATCAGTTATTCCTTGAAACTTATTTTCATATACATACTAAAAGTCATATATAGTGGACCATCCAGACTCTTGAAGAATTGTTGTATTCTTGTGCCCTAGATTTTTGGTGGTTCATGGACGTGGAACCTTACCTTGGTTTAGTTTTTTTACAAAAATATTTTTCAATTCACCATTTTCATATAACTATTTGATAATTTTTATGGATAACCTTTTGGTTCTTAGTTTTTCCAGACTAGGGTCATAGAGTTAGCAATTCTCAGGCTATAACTAGTGTATAACATGATAGATATGGTTCAGTTAATTTTTTATAGGATGAATGTAGAACAATATTATCAAAATTCCTATGATGATCATAGTAGGAGACCTCTAGAGTTACAATTTGATATAATGTGTTTCTAAAGGCGACTCTTAAACATGGGAAGTGAAGGTTTGGTTTTGGGAGTAAGATTTATCCCTGGTTTATTGGGCCTTTTGAGGTGCTTGATCATTTTGGAGTTGTGCAGTATTAGATATAACCTACTGATAGATAATCTAAATGCATGATGTATTCCATGTTTTTCAACTCCACTATTGTCTTCATGATTATTATCATGTTATTGATCAGGGTGAGATCAACATTTATGATGATGCCACAATTGAGGGGAGACCTATGTAGATATAGGACTATCAATAGAAGGTTTTTTGTGATAATTTAATTCCCATGGTTTGTGTCTTGTGGATAAACAAAGGCATGGAGGAGAGAAGTTGGGAATATGAGTTGCAGATGCACACTCATTATCCAGAGTTTTTTTGTTTAGTTATTCTATTATAGTGATGATCATTTTTGGTTTTTGACATTTTATAGTTTATGAGTTGGTATTATATTGATGGTTTATTGGTGAAATTTCCCTTGTTTGAGAGGCATCTCCCCTAGGAGAGCGTTTAAGAGTTGGTTTTTTCAGTTTCATGATTTTTTTCTTGGTTCCTTTATGACAGGTGGTTGAGCTCCTATGTTTGTGAGATTCTTAAGGGGTATCTTACAAGGTTGTTTTTATGCAATCCTTTAACCTTATTTTCTCTCAGGGTTTTGTTTTAAACTCTTGAGGATGATAATAGTTTGATAGGTATTTGATGTAAAGGATCAGATCCTAGTATCCCTTAACTTTGTGGGTTTGGGGCGTTGGTGGCACTGAGAGGTGGGGAAGTAGTGGGATTAAGTTGAAATCTTAGCTTTAGAGGATTCTACGATGTAGAGGGATATACTATGATGTAATGTTGGTTGTTGTGGAATAGAGAGATCAGATATAGTGTAGGGTCTCAGGAGGAGGATTTTGGAGCCACTTCCATTTTGGAATAACTATGGCATGGTGTAGGGATATAGAGTAGGCCGATTGATTACTATGGCATGTAAAGGCCTGATATGACATATGGGTTCAAGGGGTGTTCTTACTTTTTTGATGAAGCTACGTCATAAAGTTAGGCTATAGAATAGCCTCCATTCTTAGTGAATGAGTTCAATGATGTGGCAGTCTTGACTGCACTATAGTCCCTCCCTAAGTTTATATGATCTTTGACGTGTAGGGAACTATATTCCTCAGACGCAGGTTTTACTAGGTAGGCTATGACATGGTCTATTCCATTATTCCACAATCCTTTTTTCATCTAATTATACAGAATGGTCTAGGATGATGGACTATGGTCCTCTAATTTTAAGTTTTCCAATAAATACATGAATCCCCTATAAACCTAATTTTCTCCCAACATTCTCTCTCAAAACCTAGGCACCCAAGAGTGGTTTTTATGGCCTTTGAATCCCCATCTAATTAGATTCAACCCTTACCTTCAATGGATTGATCCATAGTGATATGAGGTGAGTTATTCCTCTTCTATTGTGGTTTATTTTCTATTTGATAGTGTTTCCTACCATGCTATCTTTCTATTTTATGGAATTTTATCTCTATCATTCTAATAAAGTTTATTTTTTATGTTATTTGTCATGGTTGTTGCATAAAATTCTTGGAGGGATGTAGTTTTCCTTGTGGGATAAGTGACCAATGATCTGTGTTATGGTTCCATTCTCATTTGAATACCATTGACTTCTTGAGGCAGGAGAGTCATTACTTCTCCTTTTTATTTACATGAAATAATAAATTAACCCTGGTTTATATTTTTGAGTGATTATGGAATTAAACCTAATAAAGGATAAAATAGATTAATGAAATAATGGTTTATGTTTGATGCAATTTCCTTTTTTACACCATGATAATAGTTTTCCCCTTGATTTTCTAGAAAATGTGATATTTATGTTATTATTCGTTTAAAATGTTTTTTATACTTGGGTTACTATTTTAATTTTATTAAAATTATTAAAGAATGTAAATATGGTAAATTTTTGGTTGGATAAATAAATTTAAAGAGGCATGTTTAATGAAAGTATTGTTTATTATAATTTAATGAAAGTAAAATGATTCTCAATGCATGTTTAATTAAATTTTTATTCAATTGTTAATGTAATTGTATAAAGAACATGAAGATGAAAGTGGATATTATTGTAAATGTTTAAAGGCATAATAATGATATGTTCTTCCTAAACATTTAATGAAACTGGAAATTATACTTGAAATCATGTTTAAATAAATGATAGATTGTAATAGTTGATGCCTTTGGTTACCCGTAGTAGAAACCTGTAGTAAATGAATTGGTTAAATTAATATGAAATAAAACCAGTTGTTTGATAAAGATAAATGTTTATCTCTAAGTGATCTTGTTTTCTTATGAAGGATGAATACCTTGTGTTTAGGGTTGAGTGAGTGTGTTTTCAGTAATGGTTGAATGCATTGTTTTTAGGGCCTAGTTGCCCTATTGACCTTGTCTATTACTTTTTTTTATTATGCGTTTCTCTAGATGCGAACATGATATGTGATGTGATCTTAGGATGACTAATGGATGATGAGATATGGTTTTAGAGGTTTGGGTTTGTGGAAACAATTAACGCCTATGAAGGAGAGATGTGTGGTGATATGCATAATGGTGATAAGGATGACACTAGGATTTATGGAATGGATTAAAGATGAGATTTCCCATTTTTATTCTAAAGTTGGATGATTCATTTATGGTATATTTATTAAAATGATAGAATATTGAGTTTCTTGTTTATCTTTATCCCTTTACCTATTGGATTGAGGTAGATGGTTGTGTTTGGTTATGTGTCTCCTTATGGAAACCTAAGATGTTTCATAGAGTACTTGGAATTATGGAAAGGTAATGTTTAATAAATGTTTTAAACCTTGGGTTTTGTTCTTGTTGGAATAAAAAGGATTCTAATCATGAGAAATCATGTACTCAATTGGATAATTATTATAGGGCATGTGATTCACATTAATGGATAATGAAATGTAATTTGGAGTAATGTTAATTAATGAAAAACGAATTCATTAATATAAGGTTAATTTCTAAAATAAATATAAGTAAATTAATGAAAATAATTGTTTTCTTATGTATTGACAAGATATCTAGTTCTTAGTAGTGGAATATAGGTGTCTAAGTGATTTTAACCACAATTGATCCTAAGACTAGGTTAATTCCCATAGTGTGGTTGTCATCTATATTATATCCTATATGTTTTATAATTTTATACAGTACCCCACCCATGTTGGTAGGGAGACTAACACCCAGTGGACTCTAGGAGGGTGTATTCCCCAACATCTAGGTTAGCAAGGAATGAATGACTAACTACCCCTCTAGCCCCACTCTCTTCTCTTGGTAGTATTATGTGTTGGAATGCACAGTGGTGAGTTTCCCCATATATGTGTATAGTGGACTATAATGGATTGTGGTTATTTCATACACATGTATATCTGAATATAGTATCCTTAGGATTATTATAGATATGATGTGTATAGTATGTGATGGATTGAGGTACATTACTTGGTGTATGGGATGTTATGTATTGAGGTATAATACTCGATGTTTGATATATGAAAATATGGGCATTTGTGGCTTTTAAAAACTACTCAGTTACTATATATATATATGTGGAATGAGATGATGAGATGATTTTCTATACTAGATTCATGGTATGATACATTATACCATGTGTCATTATGATAGACTATTTTAGATATAGATGACTCAGGATGTATGATGTTGGGGTAGAGTGAAAAACTAGTGGGAAAGCGGTAGTGGGGAAGCAGTAGTGACATACCCATGTTTTAATATTATATAATATGATCACTTGTATGAAATGCTTAGTGAGAGATGTCCATGGTGAGGTTGAGAACTTAGTATACCTATTAGGTTATGAGTTATCTTCACTTGTTTTTCACTGGGATTTAGCATGCTGTATTTATCTTTTTCATGAGAGGCTCCAGGACGGATCCTAATAGGTATACCTATTATGCCAACCCTACATATATATAAACTATTTTTTGGTCAATAGAAGAAGTATGGATATCGGGATGGATATTATTAACTTGTGGTTATTATGGAGCTATTTGGGATTTGTGGTCACTGTTGATTTTATCTTTTGGTACTATTAATCCTTTGTAGTTTTATTAGTTCTTGTATGACATTACATGAATGTACTTGGGATATTTCTTTTACCTTTATCGTGAGATAGAGTTTTATTGGTATACTTGCCTTTTCTATCTCTTCCACATGTTATCTTATAGGGAAATTCCTCTCATTTTTAATTTATGATATACCCTTAGTTCTTATCACTAACCTATGGCCTATTGGAGGTGGGATTTGGGCAGTCACCATGTCCCTTCTCTCATTGCTAGCCTGAGAGGTGTATATTTGGGGAGAGGGAGTCGTATCACATCACCTACCAAGCATTGGACTACTAGGCCCTTATCCTCTCTGAGAATCCTCATAAGTGACTTCTCCTTGAAGGGTCATGATGTGAAAGTAAAGAAATATAAGGAACTAATAATCAATGGAAATATATATAGTAATACCCCTCAGGGTTGTAGTTCAATAAGAATCACTCATGTTCCTATCAGTATCGTATAAATAAGATCTGATAAGATAACTATAATCAAAGACCAATTAAGTAAAATATTATAGCAAGCTAGATGAGAAAAATCCATTTAGGTTGATATGAATATTTATTTAACCACACTTGAAAAGGATACATCCATAATGGGTCTAATGGAATTTTGACTTATGAGGGTCAACAGTACACAGAAAGCATCATATGAAATGATTTATGTCATAAAACATGCATACAGTTCAATTAATAAGAATGTCATTACATGCTATGTGGGAAATAAACATATAGGTTATCACTAACACATTAAATAATCAAACCTATGTAACAACACCCCACGCGTGGTCCCATGCCTAGGAAACATGTGCCCTATTGACCCACTAGTGTCACTTCACCTCCTTTGCATAAGGATTGAGTCATCATCCTCAATATCAAATATCTCATCATAGATCCACATAGCCTACAATCATAAGGAAATACATATATATGTCAGTATAACTGAGAATAATTCCACCTAGAACCTATATGGGAAAACATAATTTCGGTTATTGTTAACACTTTAAATAGTTGACCTTAATATTTAGAAATATAAAACACACACTAGAAGGCCAATAACATGTGAACCCTATGTTCCAATTATGATACATGAAAAAACATCTATTTCCTATTCCATACAAGAGTCAAAATAAATCACCAACCTCTCAATAATGGGATATTAGATATAGATCCAATAATAAATCATGAAATCCACACCACATGTGTGTTGCTTGAAGTGGAAATCACACTCAATAATATCATCAAAAACCAATAACATCAATCTCATTCCCCTAGAAACAATGAATTTTTACAAGAACAAGTGTTCTCATCACACAAGTTTGATATCCATCATAGGTTCCAAAACATTCCTAATACTCCTATCTACAATATCCTAAATAGTAAGATAATAGGAAATTAAGGCCTTTTATACCAATTTTTCATGTCCCAACCTGAATCACTCTATGAATAGTTGCTGAAATGATTGGTGACATGGACTCAAGCGTGAATCCCCATACTCTAGAGGATACTAACTATCAGCTAAGACCCAGTGTGTGTCCGTAGGGAGACTATGTACACATATCAAAGTAAGAGAAATATAGGAAATAACTAAATATCATCCATAGAAGTAGATATTTAGATTATAGAAGTAATAAATATCAACAAGATTATAATAAATTAAATTAAGTAAAGGCCCAAACAGATATGTCATATATAAAAAAAATAATCACCCACCAGGCCAATCAAATAAAAAAAATAAACAACAAAAAATAAATACAATAGGCTCTAATTCTAACTCCAAGTCATAGCATATACCCAGTCTCTACAAACTTTGCCAAGCTACTCTAGCCCGATCATAAGAATTCACATGAGAGGTTTAGTTTGATCATGAAAAATTAGGCCTCATGCTATATATTTTAAATATGTTCCCAACCTAAAATAATACATAAGGTTTACATGCACACTAAGGTTCACATATAGGGGGCACTACCACAAAACTAGGTTTCTGCAGCGCCACTCTTTAAAATCAGTTTATTCCTAGCACTGATAAAGTGTATATTTCAAAAAAATTATATTTCATAAAAAATAATATATTGATATATAAGTATATTTATATTGACATAAATATAATATATATTTTTTAAATATGTTTTAGATCGATTTGATATGTGGTAGACGCAAAATGAACACCCAGAGAAAAAGTTATGGCCATTTGGAGAGATTAAGGACCTTTTTGGGACTTGAAGAATACAAGAAGGTGTTATAGTTGTTATCAGAGTGTAGGTTTATTCTCAAGATTCAATTTGATATGTGTTAGAGGAAAAATAGATACCTAAAGCAGAAGTTATGAAAAAATGGACACCCAGAGCAGAACTTATGATTGTTGGGAGGAATTATGGGCCTTTTTTGGTTAAAGAATGTGAGAAGGGGTTCCAATGGTTATTAGAGTGTATATATTTTTCACAATATCTTATTTGATATGTGGTAGAGTGAAAAATGATACCCAGATTAGAAGTAATGATTGTTTGAAATTGAGCAACCCTCCTAGCAGCTAAAAACCTAAGAAACCCATAACTCACTAAAACAGCCTAACTTCTACTTCAGGTGTCCGTTTGAGTACCGTGACTAGTAAAATAGAATATCATGAGACTAGTGGGGACCATGTATAATAGAAACCATGAGAAGATCAAATAAATGGAATATATATCAGTTATACCACTCTAAAAAAACTCCAACTTCAAACGACCATAAGTTTCACTCCGGGTGTCCGTTTGGGCTCTACCACATATCAAATCGAAGGAAGTGAATATATATACACAAAAGGATGAATAGAACAAAGTTCCAATCCTGAATCATATCCTAAAATCCAAAAAAATTCTCATAAGGCCTCTAAAACTCTATTTCCATGTCTGGTACCCAGTCAATTTTTTCTTAAAACGGTGATAACTCCTGATCCGTGTGTCTGTTTGGCCTCCTACACTTGTTATATCATATTTAGTTCCATGATCTTTATTTTGAATAGTCACAGAGCTGAAAAGGACACTCAGATCAGAAGTTATTCCCATTTCAGTGACTCTGCGATTTTTTGATTTTTTCATGCCCCCATTTCTAGCACTTTTGTCACGTCGGAAGTTTTTTCAAATAGTTGTAACTTATGATATTCCTACCCGTTCGACCTCCACCACATATCATATAAAATATCATTTCATGATCTTCAATTTGACTGGCTACGGAGATGGAATGAACTCTCGGATCAGAAGTTTTCATCGTTACCCCAAGTTTAGGGTTTATTTGACTTTCTAGCTATATTTACGGGTTTTGAGGGTTTCTCCATTTTTACCTATTTTTCAGGTTTTCAGGGATTGTTAAAATTTTTCATAATGCACTATTATTTATAATCAAATATATAATAATATATATACATATTTTTTTATATATTCACACATAAAAATTTAACTTTATAAATAAATAATTAAACATATTTACCTATAAAATATATCTCTCAATATATAAGCCTTATCTAAATAAAAAAGTAATGTCCATTTTATTTAAAATACAAATATATGAATATTTATATACCTATATAATGTATACGTGTATATATATATATGTTTGTGTGTGTGTCTGTATTGAAAAACTGATATATATTATCTATATATTCTAAACATATGTATATATATATTAATATATAATATTTGTAAATATATATAAATATGTATAATTATACTTATAGATAAACATATAATATATATATATATATATATTTGTGTGTCTGTGTGTCTGTGTGTGTGTGTTTTATATATGTATTTATTTATTTATAAACACACACAAAAAAGCATATTTTATAAATGTATTTAAAACCGATCTTATAAATATATAATGATATATGAATAAATTTATTAATACCTAAATATAACTATATATATATATATTAATATACAGATATATATATATATATATTAATATAAATATATACATATATATATATATTAATATATATATATGTTAATATAAATATATATTAATAAATGAGTAAATATAACTATATATATATACATAAATAGATATATTATTAAATGAAGATCAAAGTAATATGGTGGAGTGGTAAAGGTTTAGGTACACATGCAAGTTGTTCCGGGTTCGAATCCAGGGGGAGGCAGGGTGCACATGCGGGTGGAAATGGGGCTATGTGCTGTTAAAGGTTGGGGGTGCTGTTAAATGCTGGGGGGGGGTGGCTGGGGCGTGTGGGCTGGGGTGGGGGTGGGGGTGCTGTTGAAGGGGGATTCAAACACTATTGAAGCCCCTCCTCGAATTCCAGAAATATTTTTTTTATTTTTTAATATTTTTTAAATTTTATCAGTGCTTTTAAAAAAGTGCTAATAAAGGACCCATTTATCAGCATTTTTTAGCACTAATAAAATACCATTTTTATCATCTCTTTTTTTAGCACTGATAAAAGGGGTCTTTATCAAAACTTTTTTTAGTGCTGATAAAAGGGACGCCCTTTTACCAGCGCCTTGATTAATAACACTTATTTTAGCACTATAAATGGAATTTTCTAGCACTGATAAATTCCATATTTGTAGTAGTGGGGTGAGTAAAAAATCTTAGTATGCCACCCCAATGGTGTACTAATAACATTCTTCCATAAGTGCATGCTCATGAAATATACTAATCCTAGCTATGACACAACTATAAGGAATGAATAAAATCAATCTATATTCAATCCCTGAAATCATGTTTCTGATCGACTGGATGTCCTTTGATTAATACATTAAGATGGATGTCATACCACTCAAGCCATGTGTAATCTAGTCCATCCTTGGGTCTGTAATACTGATCAACCATACCTAATTTAGATAATTCTATATTTTCTCTAAGAAAGATACATCACTACAGGGGGATACATTTCTTAGACCTAGGGTTTCTTGTACTCTCCTATAATAAATATAAATAAGGACTCTAGGTATCAATATAACATCCTATAAAGTCAACATTGAGATGGATGTCATACCAATCAATCCTTGTGTAACCGAGTCCAATTTTTGAGTCCTAGGTCCCATTCTATAGATAGTAATGAAATTAGAACTTGGATAATACCTAAGGGGGATGAAACTTAGGCTATATATAAGGAATACTAACCAGATCTAAGTTAATAACTTTAAATCATTCAATAAATAGTTCAATAGCTCATTCCCAAACAAGTCTATAAAATTTATTAATGGTGCATCCACCCAATCCTATGGAGTATCCTAGGCCTCATATCGAGGATATCATCATAAATACTTGGGGATATATATATCTCGTACTCGAGGGAAATGAAAACACCTAGAAACCTTTGACATCACTTGGATCCTAGAAATATAGATATCCCATGTGATATCGTATATAAGAGGGGTTCTGTGATGCACTCAACAACTTACCTCTATAACCCCTATGATCGGAGTAATCCTAGTGAAAAATGGGATTTATGGTGAAAATAAAATTAAAAAAATCAAGTAACATTAGTCGGATCCTAGGAAGTACCTCTAGGCATCTGAATAAAGTAAAAATCAATCAAATAGGCTCACAGGTCTAATCTCAAGAAGTACCTCTGGGAATCCACATCATAGCATCACATCGTATTAGGCCCCATAGGCTGAGTCCCAAGAAGCATGGATGGAATCATAAATTCTTTAATAATAAATGATTGGATGTGTAAATATAAGAGTGAGGTTGTCAATGTTCCTAAAACCATCACTTCTACCACATACCCTTAATATTATATGTTTGGTACGAGTTCTAAGGTGACACCCGCTACCATCTCCACCCAAACCCATTACGTACTAACTCATGGTTAGTCAAACACTGGAGCACTAAAACCCTCCTAGGTCAAAACATAATAGAGGCATCCTTTTCAAATCCTCGAGGTCCACACATAAGTAGAGGTATCACTCTTGGGGTGCTTTATGTTAGCACATAAGAAGAGGAATACCTCTTGGGATCCTTGGAATGAGTAAGTAAGAACATGAATCCCACAAAGAATCCTTTAGGTTGGTTCATAAGAATGGGCATCCATCATAGGAACATCTAGCTTAGAATATAAGCAGAGGTATCCCATAGGGGATAATCTAACTCAAATAAGTCCCTTAGGCCAACCCTCATCTCTCAGGGTTACACATCCCACAACCTCATTTCTCACATTTCACACCATGATAAGACAAAAAGGGTACACATCATAAGGTAGATAAATGAAAGGTAAAATCTACTCAAACATCAGTCTCGGGAGATGGCTCAGGGCCCATATCAATTTCAAGGTTCAATTCTAGGTTGGCCTGAATTCCCAACCAATCCATCACATCAAGTCACAAACCAGTCCCACTCATCAAGGACTATCACATGAAAACCACCAAATGAGGACATAAATGATCCCATTCCATGTACAAGAACTATTACTATGACCCTCACCTAGGTTTCATCCCAAATATAACTTACAGGAGACAACTTTATTCATTTACTAGAGGAAGAACCTCTCCATCACAACTTACTCTCCCCAAAATGCCACTTAGGAGTCCTCAAATCACCTAAAGGGTTCCACCATTTCAATCTAAATGAAAAATACTAAAAATTTACCGCTTTATATAAAATTATCACTCTGAAGAATAAAAAAATGAAAACCCAAAAAAATTATAGCAAGGGAGTAGTACACAACATGTATACCTGAGTACACGTCGTGTACTCTCAAAGCCCCACATAGGCATGTATTCCAGCTAGAATTGGCATATAAAACCCAAGTACATGGAATGTAATTCATTTAAGCGGTGTGTACCCTATGTGGGGCACCTTACCATGTACTACACATTTCATAGACATGTGTTTTTCTAGGGTGTGTAGTTCTACACATCGTGAATCCCACACAGGGTCTGGTCATGTACCATACATGGCTAAGTGCCCCCTCACAGGCTATTTAGCCATGTAATTGGCCACATGCCGAGCGGGACTACATGGCATGTACTCCAAGTACATGGAGTGTAATTCTAAAAATTTATTTTACTCAAATAGAAATAAAAAAAGACATTTTTTCATGGAACCACACACCGTGTGATTAATATTTCTAAATGGGAAACCCATATAATCGACATAAAACCCCCATTTCCCCTAAAATAGTTATATATTGACCCCATAGTGGTCATTAAAAGTCATAAAAGGGCCTTAAAAATTATAAATAAGTAAATATATAGATATAAAATTAAATATAGACTACCTTTGAGTGGAATCCACCAAAGAATCCATATTCGTGTTTCGTAGATACTATATGATAATCCGACTCCTCCCAAACTCTATGGAGATACCTCCCCCTCCCTCCCCCCCTCCCTCTCTCCCTCTCCCTCTCTATTCTAGTGAAAAATGAATCCCTAAGGGGGGGGGGGAATATGTTAGAATATAGTGGATAATAAGAGAAGAGAAAAGGAAAAAATAAAAAATAAAATAAAAAAAAAGAAAAATAAAAAGAAAAAGAAAATAAAAAGTAAAAAGGTCCCAGACCCAAGTATGAGCCCAAAAACCAATGTGATTTTATGCCTTGACTAGGAAGAAACCCTCATTTTGGACCCAACCACCAAGAAAAAAAATTCAATATGATAATTTGATCAAATTATATCACTATATGAATACACAAAAATAAATCAATATTTAATTAATCAAATATTAAATATTAATTATTATGTGAAAATTTTTAATAGCTCGTAATTCCACCAAACTACAATCCTAGGGTAAAAACCCCATTACGGAACCAATAGAGTGGTCAAAAATATTATATAAGATCATTCACTTGGGTAAAAATTCCATTTTACCCCTCATGATCTTTTGAAAAAATATTCAAATTCTTTCTCAATTTTACAGTTTGAAAAAGCAGGGCTCTTTACATGGATGATAGGCCATTATAAGGTTTACATTAGTTTCAATATACTTTTGAAGGATCCTCAATAACTTAGATGTAAATATTTGATCTTAGTATAATATAATTAATAGTGGTTCTCTATGAAGCCTCACCACTTATTGAATATATAGACAAGATAGGAGCTCAAGGGATAAATCCTCTCATATAGTGATAAAATTATATGATTTTTTAAACTATTAATGATTTAACTTATGGAATTATTTCCCATTTAATTATTAGAAAGTCGGGTAACAATTTTTATAGTTATGTTTTCCCACATCCACATTAGTATTGGTAGTGTTTCAACACTCCTTTGGGATGCTACCACTCCATGTTTACTTGATGATATACTAAATATCTTTCTTTATAATAAAAAATATCCCTCTTCATACCAAACCACTAGTAATAATTGTATATATCTCAATAAATTTTGATGCTTATAAGATGTATATAGAATATTGAGCAATAAACTTCATCCATCAACTCTTTCCTTAACTCTGGAGTAGATGGGATACATCACCGTGTACGAAACCTCAGTAATCTATCTTGATCAACATTGAACTCATGAAACTTCCCATTTTTCATATCTTCTATCTTATTTTGTAACATAGGATAATCTATTTATGATTTCTTGATTCTCTCAAGTAATTATGGTTGGGAAATAATTCGGGATTGGATTGAGGATGCCCCTTACCTTATGATTTCTACGTCCATATTTACCATTTCCTTGATCAATGGACCCCCTTTAATACTCATCATTATAAGAAATGATAGGTATTTTCCAATTAATGAATCCGCAACATTGTTTTCTCTTATGTGGTTATAATGAATAGAATAATCATAGTCCTTAATAATCTCAAAAAATCACCATTATCTCATGATAATTTCCCTTTTTGTGAATATATACTTCATACTTTCGAGGTCTTTGTATATATCACACTTATACCCATAAATATAGCGTCTTCTTATCTTTATTGTAAAGATAACATCATCTAACTCCAAATCATGGATAATATAGTTATATTTATAAGGATTTAACTATTGAGAAATATATTCAATCACCTTGTCATTATACATGAGTACACATCCAAGTCATTTCAAGGATACATCACTCTAAATACCAAATACTTCACCAATAGAACTTAAAGTTATCATATGTTGACTAACCAACCTCTTGTTTAGTTCTTGAAAACTCTATTAACAATATTTTTTCCATTTTAACTTAACTCCCTTTAAAGTTAACTTGTTTAGTATATTATAAAACTATAAATTTTTTCATAAACCTTCTATAGTATCCTACTAAAACATGGAAACTATGAATCTCACTCACTATTGTTGGATTATTCCAATACTCTACTACCTTTTTCTTTGATGGATAATTAATGATTCATTCATTGGTCACATTATGTCCCATGAATTCTAATTTTTATAATAATAACTCATTTTAACTAAATTTACCAAAAATGTTCTCTTTCTTTAGAGTTTTTAATTTTATCCATAGATAACCATCATTCTCCTCACAAATTTTGGAATATATCGGAATATCATCAATAAATACCACCATAAAATTATCAAGGAAGTCCCTAAGGACTCTATTAATCAATTCCATAAATATAGGATGAGAATAATTTTATCCTAAGGGAATAACATTAAACCCATAATTTTTATATCTTATTCATAAATTTATCTTTGGAATATAATCTTTCTTCACCTTCAACTAATGATACCCCATTCATAGGTCAATCTTGGAGAAGAATTGATCCCTAAGAAGCTAGTAGGATAATTCATCAATCCTTGGTAGAGGGTATTTTCTCTTTATAGTGATCCTAATAAGATATCTATAATCAATTCATAGACATAGTGATAAATCTTTATTCTATATAAGGAGAACATGTCTTACCCAAGGAGACACACTTGGTTAAATAAAACCTTTCTCTAAAAGATCTTGAAGTTTTTTCTCAATTCCTCTAAAAACACATATTCCATTATATATAGGCTCTTTGATATTTTTATAGATCAATGTAGGATTACAATAGATAATTATACCTATATTTTTAGGGGAGGTTTTAGTAATTATTCAATAAATACATTAATTTATTCCCAAACAATGGGCACATTTCCAATCCTTATTTTTTTTTTCACCTTATTCTCTTTATTTCACCAATTATTTCCATAAATATGGATGTAATAGGTGGTTATTGAAAAGAATCAGGTTGGTATATCTATACTTGGAAAATAATTATAGTTTTTCCCATTAAGTCAACTAAAATTTCATTTCTTATACAATTGATCTTTGAATTATACTTTGAATACCAATCCATCCCTAGTATTATATCAAATTACACTATTGGAATAACCATAATATTTTTGGGGAGTTTTTACTCACCAAAGTTAATAGGGGAAATTATATATATATTTGATTATTGAATATTCTCCCCTTGATTTTTATTTTAAAAATATTCCACTAGAAGTTTAGGGTTTAACTTTATGTTCTTTGTAAACCTGAATGAAATAAAGGAATGTGTAGAACTGAAATCAAACAGTATACTTGATATCTTTTAGTGCATAATGAGTGTATCCACTACAACATCATTTGGTGCCTTGATTTTATATTTCATGATATCTAAATAATGAATTTGATCCATATTCCTCTATTGGGTTTGATTTAAGTTCCCTTATATTATCTTCTAATATGGAAATTGGTTAGAAACATGTCCATTGTCCCAATAATTGAAGAATCGTATTTAATTCTATTCTTACACCATATTTCCATTTTCATTTGCATTTGGATGTTTTGGATTTAAATCTCCATGACAGTTTCAAGAAATATGGACATACCTTTGGCACTTGTAACTCTTCCCACTTCCTAGTAGATAACTTGTCGAATGCTTCTTCCCACACTTGTTTCACATGGTTAGTTGCTATTTCTTACATTCTCTTTCATAGTCCAAATTATTCCCACAATTTATCTCTATACAATTATTCTTATCATTTATTCATAAAATAAATTTGTATCTCCAAACTATATTTCCAATTTCATGGAACATCATACTGTCACCCTATACATCCCAATGTCTAGAATTTTTAGAGCCTTCCGTAAATGAGGTCTTAGTCCACCAAATAATCGACATATCTCCCTATTATAATCAATGAAAAATATTGAAACATATCATGTAAGACTTATAATTTTCATATTATGAATTCCTACTGATTAATTCTCCCTTTTATTAGTCAAGGAATTCCCTTTCAATTTTTGTTTGAAGTGTGAGAGGAAAATAATTATTAAAAACACCTTTTTGAAATATTCCCATTCCACAACTTAAACTTCTTCCTTTAGATTTGTGTTATTGATCAATTCTCACTACTGATCAACTTCTCCCTCTATGCGATATAATACCAAATTATATTTATATTTCTCAAAATAGTGGAGTATAGAAAATATTTTCTCAGTATATTTAATCCATTTATTCAAAATTAGGGGTTCTGAAGATCCACAAAAATGAGAGGCCTTTGTCACAAAAGGACTCAACTACAACTTGTTCTCTATCAAGAGAAGGAGGGTTCTTGATGTGATTCATGTTATTACTCATAACCTGACTCATTTTTTCTAACACTACCATGATTTTCTCAACTCTCTCTCCCATTATATTAGTTGTTTCATTAGGGTAATCATCACATTTCTGATCACAAGTGTTGTTGACATGATTCCTTCCATTTCTATCCATTTTTTAAAAAAAATAAAAAATTAGGTATGATAATATTCAAACTGATAAGAATATAAAAATAAAACTGTTAACATATAAGTAACGACTCATAAATGGAATATATACCATATCTTATGAACTTATAGGTTTCAATCTAGGTTGTCCATGATATATAACCTATTAAGTTCCCCAATATTAGATTATATTAAAATACTTCATATTGGTTTGTAAAGATCATACAAATTATCCAAATCATATCCCTTGAGAGTGTCAAACTAGGTGTACAATTAGGCCTCTTTTTTTGTAATAGGTTATGATAAATTTTATACCCAATCTACCATTATCGAGGTTATTACCCCTAGCTTCATCTCTGCCAATTCATGTATCTAATTGTTTATATCCAGAGAGGGATTCAATCTATAGGATACCACATTCCATATATATTACCAAAATATCATTATTTTTTCATTAAAATTATCCTTATTGTTTTCATCCATGTTTTATATTCATAATTTCCATAAATAACTAAACCCTGCCTTTGATACCAACTACGGAGACCCACCTTTTTTATACATGTTTTTTAACATAATTCCTTAACAAAATATCACACTGATACTTACATGGATATTTTAAGGTTTAGTACCTTTTAAATTAGGTACATAATATATTAATTACATAAATAAAACATATAGATAAAATTTATTTAATTATATTAAAAGACTTCTTTGAAAATTCATCCTAGGTCACCTCACTACATATGATTTCCTAGGGACAACCATCATTTGAAAAGGGTGAGCATAAAGCCCGGTAAGGGATAAACAAAAGAAATGGAACATAAATGATCATTATAGGTATACCCTGATGCATAATAATAGATAATTTTAATAAATATATGAGGCATAATATAAAATCATGACAATAAGTACATGATTCATAACATAGAAATGTGGCTACAACATAAACATGTGACATTATTAAGAATATCACCAAGGTTTATCTTGGTGTCATAAAACATATTACCAAGTTTTATCACCAAGGAATAATAAAAAATTACCAAGTAATTATTCTAAGGAATCATAAGCATGTCATATCTAGAGAATTATTCTTTACCCAATGTCTTTGAGCGCTATCAGGGCACACCCTACATATGTCTAACTTTATGTGTGCCACATAGATCACATGTTATAAGAATATATTTTATTATTATTACCCATGAGTAGGGAATGTGGATTTAATATATTTTACTCCCTAAACAATTATGTATAGTATTATCTAGGTGAACAACATTGAATGAAAGTAAGGATGGGTATTCACAATATACAGGTATGGCATAGAAAATCAAAGAATGATTTTGGCAGTATAACAGGTTTGAATAATAGTTTATAGAGTGGGATTAATGAGAGGAAAATTAACCTATAATTAATAAGTAATAATTTTAATAATAAATGAATGATTTTTAACTCATGAATACATTAAAAATTTAAAATCAAAAGGCTTATTACAATGAAATTACCTGAAAAAAAGGGGAGATTAAGAGAATCCCTAACATCTCTTGAGCTTCTTAGATCAGAGACAAACCTTCAAACCAAAATAACTCTTTAATAATGAAAATAGAGAAATAGAAGAGACTCCTTGAAAGATATATGAATATATATATTAAAATTTTTATGTGGGATAATTAAAATAGAGGGTGGGTATTTATACTTGAGGATATAGGTATTTAAGGGTTTAAATATTGATTGTTTTGTTATTAAGGATAACAACTTTTGGGTGGTTTCAATTTCAATGAATTTGGTTGATAATTAATAGGGAAAATGTTGGTTAAGTTTTAAAAAACAGTTAATCATCTATTTAACAGTGTGATTTTTATGTATTATATGCCTTTCCCTTTTTGATTTTAACCTTTTAATTTATTTTACCTTAATTGTGGTAACTCATTTTTTACCTCGAAATATTACTTTTGTTACTAAAAATAAAATTGACCTTATTAAAATATTTGGACCTTTTGATTATAATTAAACAATCCATTTTTATTTACTAAATTTATAAATATGAGAAACATTAATTCTAAAATAACAAATGTATAATGTATAAAAAATAGTTTTAAGAAAACTATAACTTTTGTTCAAAAATGTCTATTATATGTTTTTGAATTCAACTTAGTACATTAAAATTCATCATTTTAATCCTTAAATGCATTATTGGTAAAAAAAAAGGTTTATTAAATTTTTAGATCATGATTATTTCATAATACTCATGGTTTTCATAAAAATGGTATTTTAAAAATTAACCTAAAAATCAATCTTTTTAGAAAAATCCCAAAAAGTCACCCTAGGATAATCTCAACACGATGATTTAAAAAATAAAATCCATTTTTTCAAAATAATTTTCTAAATATAATAAATTTAGTTTTGAAAATAGAATACTTATTTATTTAAAAAACTAGTTTTATAGAGTGATATAATTTTTTAACATTTGAAAAATTACTAGGGAATTCATAAAATTATATTATCATTTATATACACAAATTTAGAATCTAAAAACAATATTATAGAAATAAAATTTCATTAAAAGAAAATAAAACATAAATATTTTTAATTATAGAAAAATACAATTATACTCTCTTTGTGTCAAACATTTATTTTATCATACTTAACACTTTTATTTAATTATCTTGTGTAATAACTTTCTTATATGTCACATTCTAACTTAATATAGTGAAGTGAATGTGTTTTACTATATTCCTAATTATGATTCACTCATTAATTAAGAAATGGAATTCCATTTATAAAATCCTTGACCATTACATGTTTTATTAGGTTAAATATGTGACACATGTTTTTAACAAAAATGTAAGTTTTAAATTGAAAACAATCACTTTTAGTCAAGCTGTTCACATAGTGCGTTGGATTAATGTGTGATTAATTACTACATGTCATAAATGAATAACCAATATTTGTACTATAATATCACAAAAATCCGAGCATGATTCACTGTTGGAGAATAAAACATAATTAGTGCTATCAAAAAGTGATGATAAAAAGAACCTTTATTAGCACTAAAAAATCACTGATAAAAGACCACCTATATCATGTTTTTTTAGAGATGATAAATAACACCCTTTATCAGTGATTTTCTTAATGTGACAATAAAGGGAGAATTTTATCAGCATTGATAAAATAAAATAAAATATATATTATTAAAAATCATATTTTAATATAAAAATACATGTCTAATATATATATATAATATTTTCTTAAATATGATTTATATATTAATACATATTTATTTAAAATTAATATATAATAGATTTAGTGAAAGATGGTGTATATAATTATTTAAAATTAATAAAAATTAATAATTTTATCATTATTATTGAGAAAGATATGTTTCATATCAATTTGGAGATAGAAAAAAATTAATAAATCAATTAATATCTTAAGGTAAGTTGAAAAAATCTTTCACTTCAAATGACCATAACTTTTTATTGAAGTGTTTGTTTGGGCTTCATAAGATTTCAAATCAAAGATTGAAAATAGTTCTACACCATCTGTCCTCATAGAATACCCCATTTACTATTTTTATTAGTAAAATAAGTTCTATAAGGCCTTCAAAAATGAGTTTTTAGTTGGGATACCCTAAATTTTGAATATTAAATGGAATTTCAGCTTCTTTTAATAGGGTATTCTTGTTTTTTTTTGGTGGAAAATGAATTTATTCCCAGAGCTTACTTTCATAGGGATATTATTGTTTTCAATTTTTTTCATTTTTCATATTTTAGTGTTATTTATTATTAAGTATATACATATATATATACATATTTGTAGATATTTAGATATAAAAATTTTATTATATAAACAAATATTTAAACATATTTATATGTAAAATATATTTTTAAATATATAAAATATATGGAATTAATTATTATCAATTTTATTTAAATAAATAACTAACCATTTTATTTACCTTATAAAAATTCTTATATATATATACATATACAAATGTATATATAATGTTTATATATATATATATGTGTGTGTGTGTTTGTATTAATAAAAAGATATATATATATATATATATATTTGTATATATTTTAATATATGTAAATAAACATTGATATATAATATATTTAAATAAATATAAATATAAATATTATATATATATACATAAAGACATATGTATAAACACACACACACACACACCAAAATATATTTATTTTATAAATGTATTTAAAAATAATTATATAAATATATAGAGAAAAAGATATATATATATATATATATTATAAAATATACATGAAAAGTAGATAAAGCAGTGGTATGGGTGTTTGTTTTGTACATAGAGGTACTAGATTCGATTTGAGGTGGATGCGACTGAGCAGGAATGGTGGCAGTGCTGATGGGGTGGGGGGGGGGGCTTTATGCATGAGTAGGAGTGGGGGATAGTGGTGGGAAAGCACTAATGGGGGGGGGGGGGGTAAAGTATTGAAAAAGGGTGGGGAAGGGTGTGAGAAGAGACCTAAATAAGATTAAAAATATTTTTTATAGTTTTATTAATACTTGTTTAGTAAGGATAAAGTCCCCCTTTGTCAATGAAAAAAATGCCGATAAAGGAGTCCTTTATCAGTGCTGATAAAAGTGACAGACTTTATCATCACGTAACACATTAGTGTTTTCTTTGTATTGAAAATTATCATTAGAGAATATGAAATTCCACTTTATATAGTTTTGATTTCTCTGTTTTGACTATCTGAAGCATGTTTAGAATTAAAATATGAGTTTTAAATTAAAAAAATTCACTTTTAATCATTATGACCATAATTTGTGTCAGATTGATGTGGAGTTAATTACTATTGGTCATCAATGAACCATGGATCATTCCCTAAAATATCTAAAAAACCCGAGAGTGTTTGCTCAATTTTTACTATACGAAACACATTTTTAACAAAAAATCCAGTTTTAAATTGAAAACACACACTCCTAGTCATTATGGATATTCCATGTATTAAATTGATGCGAAGTTAATCCTTATAGATCACAAATGAACCATGGATCATTTTACTAATGTATTATAGTGACATGAGCATGTTATCATGGTTTTGACTATGTGACACACATTTTAAACTAAAATGTCACTTTTAAATTAAAAACTCATTCTTTAAGTCATATAATCTAAACCAAATGTTATATTGATGTAAAATTAATTCCTACACATGAAAAATTAATAACTAATAATTTTCCTAAAGTAACATGGATATCTAAGTGTTTTATTGGGTTTTGACTATATAAAACTTGTTTTGAACTACAATATTACTTTTAAATAAAAACATATAATTTCTGTTATAATAGTCTAATCACATGTGAAAATATTGCACAGTTAATTCATATATTTCAAAAATAGGTTTTTTTATTATTATCCTAAATTATCACAACAATCCAAGAATGTTTACTGAGTTTAGACTTTGTGACATGAATTTTAAACTAAAATTTCACTTTGAAATTTAAAACACACATGTTTAGTTATACCAACCACCCCATATGTTAGATTAATGCATGTTTAATTATTTAAGTCTATAAATGAATCATGGATTTTTTAATAAAGTTTCAAAAAAAATTAGTCTTTTTTCTAGATTTTAATTATATGGAACATGTTTTGAACTAAAATTTCACATTTAAATTGAAAACATGAACTTTTAGACATACTGACCACACAGTGTGTCAAATTAGTGTGAGGATATTTCCTATATGTAAAAAATGAATAAATGATAATTTTCCTAGAGTTTCATGAAAACGTGACCATTTTCCTTGTTTTAACTACATGACACATGTTTTAAACTAAAATGTAAATTTTAAATAAAAAATTCACACTTTTATTCATACTGGACACACCACTGGTGGTATTAATATGCAGTTAATTCATTTGTCAAAAGTGAATAAGTGATCATTTTACTAAAGTATCATGATAATATAAGAATTTGTTCTTGGGTTTAATGACGCGACACATGTTTTAAATTAAAATGTAACTTTTAAATTGATAATATATACTTTTATTCATACCTGCCACTGTATAAAATATATTGATGCATGATTAATTTCTACATATCAAAAAATGGGTAATTAATCATTTTCCTAATATATAAAAACAATCATAGTGTGTTTTCTTAGTTTTCACAATATGATTCATGTTTTTAATTAAAATTTTAATTATAAAAAAAATAATTGAATTTTAAAATCATAAAATAAAAATAAAAAAATTGGAGATATATATCTTTTGAAGAATGAATATTGGGACTTAAAAATGTGAAAAAATAACTTTTCCAAAATCCATATAATTCTAAAATAAAAAATGAAATAAAAAATACACCAATAAAATTGTAATAACAATAGAAAATCAATAATTAAAAAAAATAGTTAACATATCTCATATATAAATTTATAATGGGGTCTCAAAACCAATCATGATAATATGATATTTTCAATAACTAACTTGTTATTTTTATCAATTTTAACCACCACAAATAGGTAATTGTGTTCGTTTATGTAAAAAATATATATTTTTAATTTTATTTATCATTTATGATGATAATTACTATTAAAAATAGATATTTCTATACATATAATAACTCATGTTTCTTAATGTAATGGTTGTAGTTGATAAAAACTAAATGCTAGTTTTGAAAATCTCACACCTCCACAATTAGTGTACCCTTTTTAAGTCAACCCTATTACTTTAATTATATTATGAATTCGATATTTCATCCCATATAAAAATATTTTAATCACATATAAATAAAACAACTTTCAACAATAATGGTATCCATTGATAAGAAAAATAAATATATGAGCCCTAGGTAAACCACATCTTCATGATGTTTTAATTTTTTAGGAACATGATATGAAACCACCTCTTCAAGATATCTAAAAATGATCTAACACCAATTAAGATACCCACTCATTCATAAGAAAATTTATTCCATATTTTGAATATATTAGATGCTGAAAATATTGGTAGTTCTATAAAAATATAAATAATTGAATGATTAATAAATAATTTAAATTAAATTGTAATTACATTAAAAAATAAATATTCATAGATTATATTTTGTGGATGAAATATGATATCTTTCATAAATTTAAAAATGTAATGACCACAATTTATGGGATTAGTTTTTTTGAGCATTGAAGAAATATTGATAAACATAAGTATTTTTTTGATATATCTTTTGATAGTGAAATATTTTCATATACAACCTAATACTTATTGAGGTTAAAAACCCCATTAGTTTATTATATGAATTTAAAGTCCTCATACATTTTATTTGGTGATAAATAGACACCACCCTATCATAATTTTTTATATTATAATATAAAACATAGAATTTGAAGTTTATTTGTAAAATATTGAATGTAGTGTATTAAAAATTTATAAGGGACATCATGTGTGGTATTTTTTTGGATATCAATGAATTTGATCCAAAAAATATATCTTTAGTGTATCCAAAATAGTCGATATTATAAACGAGTGAGCCCAATAAAAATTAGAAATAAATAAGTAATGGGAAAAACATGAAAATATATTTTACAAGATTAGAGTGTTGAGTTCTACCCTTGTATTTCAGGTATTAAGAATATATTTTTCATATTTTATTTTCTATTAAAAATTTGTGAATATTTGGTGCACTCTTACTATAATTTCATCTCCATTCATTTAGGTTTTTTTCTATAGAAGTGATACAAGGACTAAAAAAATCCAAATTTATCTTTATAGGGTCTTACCTTTACAATGTAGTGATATATAAGCCTATAGAAAATATTAATAGTATTAAACTATAATAAACATAATACAAAAATTATTGGATAAATTAATTATAAAAATGTACCTCATGTATAGATTTAAACCTAAGGCTCCCAACCATCCATGAAAAATAATTTCATATACATTCTCAAGGATAATCATGTTAGTAGTGACCTCTCCATACATTTAATAATAAAATTGAATGTATATCATTCCTATATATGGGAACATTGTATTTCATGAACTTATAACATTAATAAATTTGGTAGTGAAATTGGTGAGGTAAATGAACCATAATAATATCATTTCGATCTATCAGCTGATCCTTTAGATTTCCTTGACTCGAACTTCTGTTTAACCATTTTTTTATTCATCTATATTAATTTAAATTAGTTTATACCTTTTCTCATTAATTGTTAAAGTATTTTCATATATAATAAATTAAAAATAAAATACCTCATTATCACCACATTTATTTGTAAAATTAAACATCCATACTATAAAAGTTCAAGTTAAATGTTCGACCATGTGAACTTAATGTTCATCAATGTGTATAGTTAGCTCAATTCAAAACTCATGAGCTACATGATTCTCTACTCTCACATAAACTTTTGGAATTTTTTGTTGTATAGAATATCATCATAGATATTTTATATTATACCTACCATAATAGGGTGGCTAGTGGGTGTTGATAGATATAAATAAAAATCAATTTCACCCATCATAATTTTATTATAAAAAAGGTATATTGAGTTGTTTGAGTCTCATTTAAGAAAAAATGTATTGAGAAAATAAATTACCTTGGATAGGGAAGGCCTTTGAGGAGAATAAATATCCCCATAACTAGGGGTGTACAACTCTTTGATGTGTGATTACTATTGTTTTGATTCTTATCAGTGATCCCTTTGAAGAAGTTGTTTTATCATATTAGTGTAATTTTTTTTGAGTAGATATATGTCCCTATAACTATCCCATTTTTTTTATCCACCTTGGTATTTGTTTTCACAAAATATTCCCTTGGATCACTCCAAAACTTAAACATCTAATGAAACTATACCATTTTTTATACTTTAAAGCCACTAAAAGTATCTATTCTCCTGTTACGGAACATACCAATTCTTATTTGGAAAATGGATAAAAAATATATGAAAATAAGTATTTATTTTTATATAATTCTATTTTAAATAAAATAAAATTTATATTATGTCAACCTTATATATGATTCTCATAATTTGTTTGTGTTTTCATATACTATTTGTCACTTTTTATTTAAATAAGACTCATTCCACAGAACATGACAAGGTATTGAAGTGGATTGAGATTACAATTCATCAATAAATATATAAACAAAGTAATGTAGTTATTTTTTTGTTTTATTCCACATAATATTAATACTACATATTTAAAATATATACCATATTTTTTTAAGTGAAGCATACCCTATCATTGATTTACGATAGGGGTACGATTATTTTAATACATGTTATTTATTTTCTACACTCTTTTTCCATTTTAAAAACTAATAATTGTGAATCAAAAGTGATAAATAAACATAAAGTAAAATAAAATAATATCAATTAAAATGTACCTTAAATGATTACACCTCCCAATGACCAATGAAATCAACCTGTGTTTCTTAGTTAATGATTTTTGTGTATATAGTTGGTGGGTAGGGTTTTATTTTCCCCTCAACATCCCTAAGATGTTGTTTCATAAGAAGTGTCTGAAATGATATATGCGATTTTCTATAAATCACTAGTATGAATTTCATATGATAGTTGACTAATATAAATGTACTCTACAAGTGATAATGATGACTAAATCAATGTTTTATTATTTATTTATTTTGGTAAAATTGATAAAGTATATCATAATTTTACCTTAATGTATTCCCAAATAGTTTCCTTCAATGTGGGCACAACATTATTCCATGTATCTATATCAATCAAAACATGCATTCGAGTATTGAACCTAATTTAACTAATAAAAATGGGATTGTTGGGGTTAATTAGTCAACCATATGAATTCCATTCAACCATGAATTATTCAACTATACTTCTCACCTTAATTGTTTTATAAATACCACCACACTATAACACTCCTATATTTCTTTTCAATCTATATATTTTTCCTTCTTTCTCACCTTCAGGTTATTTCTCATCTCCAAACTATTTTCCATATTCTAAAATTTTCTAAATTTCAAAATCTCCCTTATGTTGTTCCGTGATATTGATAGAATTAGTAGGTTCAAAATTCATTATATTCAAAAAATAGTTAAATAATTAAATTATATTACTCAAATATAGTAGATAATATATAATGTTATGAGAAAACACAAAGTGCATAAAAAAACTAATCAAGGACATTTTAACTCTTCATTGAAGATTTTTTTCTTTAAAAGTTAAAGGGATTTACACCCTCTCTTAAGTATCCAAATACCCTCCACGTGGTCCCCTTTAACATACAAGACACCATCTACAATAGTACCACCATGAAATGACTGTGACATCCCAATGAAAGGGTCATCCTTAATAAAATTTTCATTTGACCCTACAACCATTTTAGTATCCAACAAAATAATTAACCATTTTTTATTTTTAGGATCTGGGGTATAAGATACTTGTAGAACCTAAATGCCATTATGAAAAGTTCATCATTGTAACCTTCCTTACTAAAATTTAATTTCACAAATTTAAATCATCATTTTAACTCCCCTTATATTGAAAACCCATTTTTATCAAAAAATTAGCACTTGGAATGTTGCATAATTTGACTCCCATATTTTTTCAATGATGTCAGTGTATGATATATTCATGTTAATTGTATTTTTATCCTTAGTACCAAATAAATGCATCAATTACACAATAAGTGAAACTCTATTATTTTATATAATACTATATACATTATATTCTTTTATATAGAATTTATAATCATTAATTAATTAACTACTTTAATATAATATATGTACACTTGGTCCCCTAGCTATAGATCAAAGTCATTTTGAATTTAAATTTAGATTTATAGATAATTCCTAAAAAATATAGTCTTGAAACCATCTTATAAACTCTTGATTATGTGTACTTGATATCCAAATTTCAATCCTTTATGGATTAAAATACATAAGAAATAATTTTTGAGATTCAACATATTGAACAACCTCTATACTATTATGTAAAATGTAAAGGTGATCCTGATCCCACTATGTAATGGTAATTACGACAACAACTCTTCCAAAAAATTTCTTCACCCATAATTTTTATACTGTGATGATATTTTGGGAGACCAATGATATCCACATTGGTCAAGAATTCATTGGTTTATTCAAAAAAATATCACTCCACAATTAAAGATTTTGGACAACTTCAATTTTTGATATACCATTTAAAAATAATTATATACCATTTAGTGGGGTACATCCCTCTATAATGTAGAGGAACACATAACCAAATCTCTCTAACTAATGGAACCATCAAATAAACCATTGCATCAAAGAATGATAATGGTAAGAACATATCTAATTCATATAATTTGAAAAAAAAATTCATTTAAAAAGTTAACAACTTTTATAGGTCTATAAATTTACTTCATATAGCTTTGAAAAAGTTAAAAATATTGGTTAATGGGTTTTAGAAATTTTTATACAAAATATAATATAAAGCCACATGCATTAGATATAACATCAAGACATGAAAATAATGTTATTTTAAGACCATTAATTTCAAATCAATTATCAACATGATATTATTGATATTTGATGAATACCACCATTAAGAACTTGAAAATATGAAATCTCTATCTCCTAGAATGAGTGCAAATCAATGGAGTAAGAAAAGTCCATATTTCACTCTTCACTCATGCCAACTATTCCTTTATCCCCATATCAATCAAGTACAACCTAGACTTTATTACATATTATGTTTTTCTAAGTGAATTTAGTAATTCTCCAATGTCATTATCATATATATTGTTTTTCAACATGCTTGATATCAAGAAAATGTACAATATATAAAAAATTCCAATATTGTAATTAAAAAAACCGATCGCTTTATCCAACATGTTTTCATAAGGTTTTTCAAAAAGGTTTTACTAAAATAGTGAAAATATTATTTATGTTATCAAAATTTTAATCACCAATTAATAGAGAAAGTATTGTACGTTCTTCAAAATTACCATCTATTGATGTCTTCTGATATTGATATTTACATCAATATGGATTTTTTTGACATCCTAGAAATACTATCATCAAGGAATGTTTCAAACTAATTGAGTGTGTACCTTACTCACAAATTGGACACCCTAACATTCCATTAATTTTGTATCGTAAAAAATTTACATAACTAGTAAATTAATTTATTATCCTAAATAATATTATTTTAAATAGGAAATATTAATTTATATGAGAATCATACAGTGTAACACCTGAATCCCATATAAATTTCTGATCTTCAATCAATGGATAAAAATTAACATCAATAGCTTTATAATGTTATTTTTAATATTGATATAAGGAGAGAAAAAACTTTATGTACAATTCATGAATAATTTTAGTGGAAAGATAAAATTTACTATCATAACCAGGCATATACTATAAGTGTTACATTGTACACTAAAAGGATTTATCCCATCTATTGATAGTTTGAGAATAAGGTATCTTATCTTTCTTCAAAATTCAATATATATACGATTGATTTTTTTTTTCTACTGAGAAGAGTTTTTGGGGTGATGAAGTTTCCCATAATAAATTCATGTATCCATGTTCTATTTCAATTACCTTATAGTCACCTCACATTTTTATATCTATATAAACATTGGAATTATTGTTAAGTACCGTACACATTTTGAAAGAATTGTTCCATATTTCTTGAGTTGAGTCACACCAAACATACGGAATTTCTAAGTGACTCATGGTCCTTGTGAAATAATATATATTCATTTGGGCATGTAGGTATTTTTTAGTGGTAATACCCATTAAACATAACATTAATTTAGTATCATATGCTAAAAAATAAAAGTTATTATCTTCTGGTAGCATATCATTCAAGAGAGAAAGTAGTTTGGTTACTACACTCGTGTTAACTCTTCCCTCAAGTGGAGAAGGATTTGTTATTTTTAGTGATTCATCTCTGAAAGGGATTGGGTGAATCCTCATGAAAAATGATAAGGTCATTACTTATGCATCTCGACATTTGAAGACTCAAGAGTAGAATTATCCTACGCATGATCTGGAGTTGGCTGTAGTCGTTTTTTCTCTGAAGATATGGAGGCACTATCTTTATGGGGAGAAATGTGATATATATACAGACCATCAAAGTTTGAAGTATATTAACACACAAAAGGAATTGAACATGAGGCAAAGGAGATGGTTGGAACTTATTAAAGACTATGATTATTCAATTCATTATCATTCCGGAAGATCAAACAAAGTTGCTGATGCATAAGTAGGAAAGACCCAGTTGTTCTTTCCATGATGCAGATTCAAAGATATCCATTGATCAATGACCTAGTAAATTTTTACATAGGAATTATAAGGGAAGGGACATCATCAAACCTAACCCAAATGATTTATCAACCATCATTATTAGAGAAGATCAAGAAAGTACAGAAAGAATATCCTTGGTTACAGAAAAAGTTTGAGGTTATAAAGGATGGGAAGTTTCCTGAGTTAAATATTGATCAAGAAGGTGTACTGAAATTTCATACAAGATTATGTGTTCTATCTATTCCAAAAATAAAGAAGGAGTTGATGGATGAAGCTCATAGATATACTTTATCTATACATCCTAAAAGCACAAAAATGTATAGGGACCTTCGTGATCATTATTGGTGGGATAATATGAAAAGGGAGATTGCTGAATACACTTCAAGGTGCCTAGTATGTCAGCAAGTGAAGGCAGAGTGAAAACTTCCTAAAGGGGTATTGCAACCACTACCCATACCAACATGGAAGTGGGACAATATCACTATGGACTTTGTCATTGGTCTTCTAAGAAATTCCAAAGGAAATAATGCGATATGGGTTATTATGGACCGTCTCACCAAGAATGCCCATTTTATCTCCATTTGGGAAGATTTATCTCTTGATAAACTTACTAGGATTTACGTGAAGGAAGTGGTAAGGCTGAATGGAGTTCCACTTTCTATCGTATCTGATCATGATCCAAGGTTTACATCAAAATTCTGGAGAAGTTTTCAACATGCTCTGAGCACTGAATTGAATTTCAATATGGCCTATCACCCCCAAACTGATGGCCAATATGAAAGGATTATTCAAACACTTTATTACATGCTAAGAACGTGCTCAATGTAATTTAAAGGTGGATGGGATCAACATCACCCGTTATTTGAGTTATCTTACAACAATAGCTTCCACTAGAGAATTCAAATGGCACCCTATGAAGCTCTAAATGGGAAGTGATGTAGAACTCCTACTTGTTGGGATGAATCTGGTGAGAGAAAGCTTCTTGGGATTGATCTTGTTCAAGAGATAAAAAAAATTCCATGCCATCCAACAACACATTGAGGCTGCTCAAAGTCGACAAAAGAGCTATGCCGATAATCGTAGAAGGGACTTGGAGTTTGATGTTGGTGACAAGGTCTTTCTTCAAATATCACCTTGGAAGAGAGTCATGAGGTTTGGGAAGAAAGGGAAGCTCATCCCTAGGTACATTATCCCCTATGAAATCCTTGATCGCGTGGCAGCAGTGGCCTATTAGCTTGCACTTCCTCCAAATCTAGCACAAGTTCATGATGTTTTCCATGTATCCCTCGTGAGGAAGTACATACGTGACCTTTCACATGTACTAAACCTAGAGGTGGTACAACTGGAACATGACCTCTCTTATGAGGAGCATCTAGTGGAGATCTTGGATCATAGAGACAAGGTTCTACGTAACAAGACTACCCACCTTGTTATGGTGTTGTGGAGGAACCACAAATATGGAGATGCCACATGGGAACCAGAGGAGTCTATGAGGCAGAAGTACCCACATATTTTCTCTTCTGAGGGTACGAGTTAAAAATTTCAGGGATGAAATTTCTTAAGGGGGGAAGAATGTAATGACCCAAATTTTTTAATAATTTTTGTTTCTTAATTTTTTGTGTTATTTTATTCTATACTCAACAAAAATATTTCATTTGATGAAATGAGAATAATTAAAATGAGAGTGTTGGGTTTCGACTGTTATATGACCGTTGGTCAATATGGCCATTGGAAACTAAATGTTGCGATTATTGTCTATAAATACAAGTGATCTTGGTTAATTAATACAGAAAGAAGATTCGATGGCCCCATACAGTAGTCTCAGGCCGATCGAAGCCCATATGATGGAACTTGGGAAGGAGGTAGCACCACTAAGCTTTTCTCTGGACCAAACCCAAGTCGAGATTCATCATGTGAAGCTATAATGGAATCTAATTCAGGAGAAGTTCAAGCTGATAGAAATCACTAGTCAGGAAATGTTGGATGAGCCGCCCCAAGATTCTATCACCTTCGCATACCTTACACTTAGGTCCAATGCTGGTGTTATAAGGGGCTATTTAATGATACCTTAGCTGCTTTGTGTAACCATTTTATTTAAATAAAATTGTTATTTCTTCTTATGGTGAAGTTGGTAAATCTCAAATGTCTGGATAAATATAGGATGTATATTATTGATGAATTTTGGAAAAAGGATATTTTAAAATATTTATTTAAACCATAAATAATTAAAAATGTGTAATGATTTTCAAAAAAAGGTATTCTACAATTGCGTTCAATATGAAATTTAGAGCCTAATAAGATCAACTTAATTGTAAGTGAATAGTAAATTATGAATAGTGATTTTTGGCTTATGATTAGTAATGTGACTAAATGGATTAAGTAATCTCACTTAAGAAAGTATTAATATAATTTAGGCACCTTGATTAAGTAATGTGATTCAACAAAATAGGTAAATAACTATTTCAGAAATTATTGGTTAAGTATTAGTTTTTTTTAGGTGAATAGTTTTTTTTATTTAAATATTAAATCAAAAATATTTTCAAAAATATTTTCATAAAATGGTGTTCATTTTTGAAATCAAAGCATCAATATTTGGTGAAGGTGAATTTTTGGGATTTTTCTGAAACAGTTGAATTTTCAGTGAATAGTGTTTTTATTTAAAAATTCAATTAAAAATATTTAGAATTTTTTTTTTCATAAAATGGAGTTCGTTTTTGAATTCATATCATCGATATAAGGTTAAGGTTATTTTTGGGGATTTTTCTGAAAAAGTTGAATTTTCTGTGAATAGTGAAAATATAGTTTTTAGTTTAGGGTGTTTAATGACATCATTAAGGATGTAATAATTATGCAATCATTCTGGTAGACTTATGAATAGTAAGATAAAATATTAGGTGTCCCAAGTGGCCAATACCATGGGCAAATACCATGGTCAAGCCCATGATTTTCCCAATACCACCGATGAGGTGTCCCTTGGCAATTAATGCTTTGTTCCCTCACTTTTCCTATAAATACCAAGCCTTTACCTCATTAATTTCATTTCAAAATCCACCAAAATGATGTTATGGTCTCTTTAACTTCCAAGAAGTCCTCCCAAGGTTCCCTCAAGCCTCCCAAGGTCCCGAACTTCATGCTTTCGAAGTTACTCTTCAAGGTAAGGGAATCTTTCACCCTCCACTTTTAAGCCATGACTTCCTTTATGTTGTGTCTTCTAGTTTCCATCTCTTTTTGTTGAGGGTATGTTCAGATATGTTCTAATTACTGTAAATTTCATGTCTAATTGTTGAGAGACCCTTTCCTCTCTCATAAATTTGTTTTCTAAATTTTTTATGTGACGCTGTTAGGCTGCTAAATCTTTCGTAAAAGGAATCCCATCTTCTCTTTTCTTTCATGTTTCTTTTTCATGTGGCATGTCATTCAAATTTATATACCATGTTCTTATCTCCATTTTATTCTATATTTATACTATATTATATGTTATTTGTGAGTTGGTTAATCTTGTACCCTCTCTTTCCAATGTTTTCTAAAACCATGTTATAAAGCCGTTATGCTGTAGAAATTTCACCTCAAAATTTCTATCGCTTTCTCTCAAAAAATTCACTTATTTTATTTATGTGAGTACCCAAAACTATTTCATTTATTTGTCTGTTCATAAATATATAAAGATGATGTATTTGATTCTAGTATTTACATACATATAAGCCTCACTCCTTTTCCATGGGTTATAAATGACATAATGATCTTATTTTTTTTAAGAACTTTTAAAACATCATAATTTTGAAATGAAACCGATTTCTTTTATTATGTATGGGTTATTTATGAAATTTTTGATTATTATCTATTTGTCTCACATGAAAGTAATGAAATATTAAGGGTTCACCCTGATAGCGCTTCAATGCATTGGGTAAAGGATTAATCTCTAGAGATGACAAGATTTATGATACCTTGGTGAATAACCTTGGTAATTTTTATGACACATTAGGGATGAACCTTGGTGATATGTTCATAAATGTATAAATTAAATGATTTATCCACTTATTCAAGTCATTTTCCAAGTTATTTTCATTATGATACACCTATACTTCCATTGCTCATGTCTAATGTTGTTATTCAAGTTATTATTGTTAAAACAAGTAAACTGATTCCCTTGTTTACCCTTACTGAGCCTTCTGCTCACCCTTTCCTTTGATGTATGTATCCAGGATATGAGATGCAGTAATTGTACATAGGATGAACCTATGATGAAGCCTTAAAAGTGGTTTAGAGGAATGTTTTATGTGGTTTCATGTATTATGTTCCTGATTTCCAAGACACTAGACTTTAAAGATCCTCTGTTTGTAAAATGTAATGAAAATTTATGTATTAAAAAGGTAGGATTCCATACATCTGAGAATCCTCATAATTTTTTCTTTGGAAGTGACTTCTCTTCTAAGAGAAATAATTGTGTTGAAAATTTCGTTGAACCAGAGATGCATGTAAAAATAGGCTCATCAGGTTTCATTTTAAAGTTATCATATTTAATAGTATAAGTATTAAGTCTCATTTCTTTCACACTACAAGTTACTTCATGTGAAACAAACAAAGTATCCCAAATTTCATGGGCAGTTTTACATGTGAAAATTCTGTTAAATCCCTCATATCCTAAAGATCAATAAAAAACATCCATGGATTTGTAGTTTTTATTGCAGGCAGTCTTGGTAGGGTCATCCCAAGTGATTCTATTAGTAGAAGGAATCTTATGCTCATCTATAATTGAAGACCGGATTTCAAAACCCATACTTTCTAAATGAATTTTCATTTTAATTTTCCATTGGGAATAATTGGTTCCATTAAATAATGATGGTCTTTTTCTTGTAGCACCGTCAAGTCTATTATCCATAAAAAAGAACTAATTTGAAAGATCTAAAAATTTAGAATTAATAGAAATTTACAGATCTTTAAAGTATAACTAAAATCACAGTGGAATAGTGTCCAAAATAGAGTCTCAACAGGAATAAAAAACATCCTCTGATATCAAATGTTGGTCAGAGTAGAGTACTCAAGAGTGGGGTGAATTGAGTATCTATTAAAAATTTCTGTTCGAAAAGGTTTCTTAAAAAGGTTCCCCAATAAAAATAAATACAGCCCAGTTAATCAAAGTAATATGGTTAAGAATGTTTAACTGTATAAATAACTTCTATGAAGATTGATTAATTCTCAGTAATATTAATATCTGTTATTAACATTACTTTTGAAGCTATTATAATAAGGAAAAACAATTATATCTTCTTTCCAAGATTAACTATCAAAGTAAGTTTAGTGATTTCTGAATTATACAGTAAAATAGAGAAAACTAATTTAAACATCACAACGGATATAAAACAAGTGGTTTAGTATCAAGCCAAGACCTAATCCACTCAACTTGGTGATCACCTACCACTAAGAAGTTTATATTAATAAACTTGATCCACACCTCAGATTGGTGTAAACAATAGTACATAGGACTTTCTAGGTCACACGACCTCTTCCATAGTTCTTCATGGGTATAAACTATTAGGTCACATAGTAAACTCTTACACACTTATATGTGGGAATAAAAAAGTGTAAAAATATGTGATAGGAATGATATCTTGTATCCTCTAGTTTAATGCAAGAGACAATGCATGTTTTTATACAGACACAAACACACTTCTTGAAATCTAAAAAGAATACACAATAGAGAAAAAATGACAGGATGAGGTTAGAAATGCTATGAGTGTTATTCTATGAAGCTCTGGACTTTTAGGATGAAGAAGATGTCAGAATCGAGTCCTCTTGTGAGAAAAAGAGTATCGCCAGTTAGGTGCTCTGGATTCCAGTTATATCTGACTCATGTTCTTCCTGGAGTCAGTATTGCGAAGATGTGCTCAAATATGATCTATGGTATCCCAATGATTTATTCTTGTGTTATTTAGATGTATTGAGTTACATGTGTCAGTTATTTTCTCAATAATGCTCGTGCTTCTTCGTTATCACATACAACTATTTCTCTATCATATCTCTTCATTTCTAGCCACACTCTTCTTTTTATTCTTGGAGTGAATGTGTTGGAGCCGACATGATGCATTTATTCTTCACCTTGTACCTTGTACTGTCAGGTGAAATGTCTACAAAGAAACATTAATTATGTCAGTGCATTTAAAATACTCAAATATGACAGTTATAGATTAAATTGAAAAACAACAAAACAGATTAAAGAACAGTGTCACAGTCTGTCTAGAAACGGTGTCTCCTACTTTGACTTTGAACACTGAGACAGTTATGATGGCACAATTGTATAGAGATCAGGAACCGGTAGCACAGATATGGTGTTAGGATCACGATGTCTGGTCCTTTTCCAAACAATAAATGCTGTCTGGTCATGGTGTTTGGGTCACGGTGTTTGGGTCACGGTGTTTGGTCACGATGTCTGGTCACGGTGTCTGGTCAAGGTGTCTCGTCTTGGTGTCTGGTCACTGTGTTTGGTCACAGTGTCTGGGTCATGGTGTCTGGTCATGGTGTCTGGGTCACAATGTCTGCTCACAGTGTCTGATCACGGTGACTGGGTCACAGTGTCTGGGTAATTTTCCAAAAAAACACAACTGGTGGAAGACTCACATTTTCTTAGACTTGTCTAGATATCTGTATACAGACTTAAAGAGTGATATTAATAGAATGGGTTAGAATTAATCATTTATCAAGGAAACCCATTATAACACAAATTAAAAATAGTTTACAATATTCAAACATATCACTTAAGATCTTGGATTGGTTTATTTAAGGAATAAAGAAACCAATCATCTGTACACATGATTTGAGACAAATTGAACTAGATTAACAAGCTTTACAGAATGTATAGGATTTGTGATCATTAAAAAATTATTAACACATTAGTAGTACAATAAACACTATAGGGGTGAAAAGTTTTTGGGGGTAGAATAAGTCTATGGATGTTTTGTTGCAGAAAGACATGAAGGATGGAAAAACCACCCCAACTCGAACAAAAGAATCCACTTATATATGGAAAAAATTTTATGTGAGTAATAATAAAAAATAAATAAATTAAGAATAAATATTAAACAATATATTAATTCTATGGAAAATTATTTTACTTGAAAACATCAATATTACCTCTGTAATTGAGCAGGCCCATCATCATTTCTCTTCCTATAAAGGTAGTTGAGAGAACTTGAAGGAAAGTGATAAATGCAGGACTAAAGGGGTGAAAAGGATATGAGGGAGAAGTTTTTGGAAGCTTTGGTGAAGAAAGGAATTAAATATAGATAAAAATATTCTAAAATGAACAAAATTTTCAGGGAATAATGAAAAATAAATCATCGTTTCATTGCATCATTTTTTAGTAAAATAGAGAAAGTATATCATAACATTACCTTTAAAAATTCCCAAAGGGTTTCCTTTATTATAGTGTGTTCTTCCAAGGGATTGGTAAAAGCATCATGTTCAGAGGAAATCATTTTCATTATTAGTAAAAAATTTAATTTAGATTTTGTTAATGCAGTAGAGAACATATAATATTATGAGAAAAACCAATATATTAAAAAAACATTTTACCTTATCATTGAAATCTTTTCTTTTTTAAATGTTTTAGGGATTTAGTTCCTCTATCAAGAATCCAAATCCCCTCTTTATGGTCCCCTATAATGTATAATACATTGTCTATTTTGGGACTGACATGAACTGATTATGATCTCCCAACGAAAGGGTTATCTTCTATTGAATTTTCATCTGACCTAATATTTTTTTTAATCGCCATTAGGAAATTTGACCAATACTTATTTTATATATCCGAGACATAAAATTCTTGCACTACTTGTGATTCCATTATGAACAACTCATCTTTCCCCCTTCCACACTGAAATTCACCTTTACGAATCCCATTTTATCAACTTTCACTACACTCATATTATAAGACCATTTGCTACGGAAAATCGTCACGTGAAATTTTGTTTAATACAACTCATATATCTTTTAAATAATTCCAAAATATGACATATTTTCATAAATTTTATTTCTATACTTAGAACTAGATATGAATATCTCTTTCTTCAGAAGCATAACACCATTTTTTTCATCATACTGCCATAATCCTGTTCTTTGTATAGAACATATAACCATTGATTAAAAAAACAATATAATATATAACATTTTCATTCGGTCCTTTGGCTATCCATTGAATTTGTTCGACAATTGAATTTGTATTTTTAGGTAAATCCTTATAAATATGATCTCAAAACCATCTTATAAACTGTCGATTGTGTGTATTTGATATCCATAATTCAACCCTTGATAGATTATAATTTCTAATAATTTCTCTATGGGATTCAATGTATGGATCAACATCTTAAATATTATGTAAAATGTAAAGGTGAACTTACTCCCGTTCTTTCAAAGTAATTGTAACAACATCTCTTTTAGAAATACCTTTGCCTATAAGGTATCTACTGTGACAAAAATTTGGGAGACTGATGCTTTCAAAATCTTGTAGGTAATCATTTCATAATTCAATAACTTCTTCAATAATATATAATTCTTAAATACAACCTTCTAGCTGACTTATATTCTTAATATACTCATTAAAAATATTCATATACTATTCAATGGGGTAAATCCATCTATAATGGAAAAGACCACATTGTTAAACCTATATAACCAAGTGAACCATCTGGATTACCCATATATCAAATAATTATGGTGGTAAGAACATATATAATTCACATAATATGACTTCAACTTCCTTATTCATGATTAGAAACTTCATTGGGTCTATAACTTTAGTGTATATGGCTTTGAAAAAGAAGCAGAGTCTGGTTAATGTATGTCATGAATTTTGAGGAAGAATGTAATGGAAAGACATCAAATCTTAAATCAAAACATGATATTCATGTGATTTTAGTCCTTAGAACTTCAAATTATCCATTGGCACAATATTATTGATATTTTATGAATACCCCTATAAATATTTTACACTATTAAGGAAAAGAAAAAATTGATTTTTTTGTCTGGATAGAGTGTAAGATACTAGAGGAAGAAAAATTCACCTTTTACCCTTTACTGGTGATAACAATTTCATTTTCCCCATGTCAATCATGTCCAACATAGCCCTGACACCATCTTTAATTTTACTAAGAAAATTTAGTAACTCTCCAATAACACGATCAAATACATTTTTTTCTATATCCATGACATCAAGAAAATGTTCGAGATACAAAAAATTCTAATATAGAAATTCAAAGAAAAGTGATCGCTTCTTCAAACCTAATTTCATAAGGTTATTCAAAAATGGTTTGATAAAAATAGTGTCAATGTATTTTACTTTATCGTACAGTCGGTCACCCATTACTGGAGATGATGTGGTACCTTGTTTGATATTCCTATAGAATGTTTTTGTCTAGGATCAATATTTATTTCATCAAGGTAAAAATTTATGATTTCTTAAAAACAAAGTCTTAGAAGAATATTTTAACCGAATTGAGTGTGTGTATTTTTCACAGATGGGACACCCCAACATTCCTTTGATGCTATAGCCTAATAAATATCCATAATCAGGGAAGTAATTTATCATCATGTACAACAGGGACCTCTATATGAATTATTCATTTCTATGAGCAACATAAATTGTAACACCTATATCCCACATCAATTTTAGATCCTTGATCAATAGATCCAAATAGACATCAATATCATTATCAGGTTTCTTTGGTCCAAATATAAGCATAGACAACATGATGTATTTACACTTCATGTATAACCATGGGGAAAAATTATAATTTACCAATATGATGGGCCATGTACTGTGTGTACTACTCTGTATACTAAAAGTATTTATTCCATCTATAGATAATGAAAGACAAAATATTATCGTCTCATTTACAAATCCAGGATACTCACAATTAATTTTCTTACACTAAGAAGAATCTGCTGGATAACATAGGTTCATATATTTAATTCTTATATCTGAATGTCATGTCAATTGTCTCATAGTTTTCTTATATCCATATAGTCTTCTAAACTTTGAAATTAAAGGAATGTACCAAGAATATTTCGAAGGATATGATTAATTTTTCTTGTATTGATCTACGCCACACTTGGGGTATTTTTTGAGTGATTCATGGTCATTGAGAAACAATATACAATCATTTGGATAGGCATTCATTTTTTAGAGATCATAACCATTGAATGTACCATTCATTTAGTGTCATTTTTTTGACATGTTAGTTCATTTTATTCTTGTAGAATATCATTCAGGAGACCAAGTAGTTCTGTAAATCTAGTGTCACTCCATCTGATACCAGCTTTAAAATTATATAACTTCAATACAAATGAAAATTTTGTGTATTTAGTACAATTAGTATACAATGGTCTCTTGGAACAACTATTTAATTTCTCAAATAACTTTTCAAAATCATGAATTTCATCTTCAATTTCCATTCCCGTTTATTTTATGTAATATTTATCATTATTTACCCTGGTATTCATATCAAATGATCTATAAACCATAGTATCATCCCAATCGGTGTGAATTTTTAGTTTTTCCTCATGTTTAGTCCAATATTTACAACTTTGATCTATTCTGTAACAAATCAAATGTTCTTATAACTCTTCAGGACTAATTTTTCTTGAATAAAAACAGTATAAACATAGATAAAGGGTTATAGAAGGGTTGTGTGAATGATCTATTGAAAACATTATAAACACTTTAACTAAATATTCATAGTATTTTGTCAAATGATTAATGTGCATCCATTTTTGATTCATATCCATCCTATTAGGTTAGTAAAATATTAATTTTTTACAATAAATAAGTAAATACACATAATATATTCATTATCAAATGTGAAAATTATAGACAATTCTAATAAGGGAAACTGAACATTTTATTTTTCCAAATAATTTAAGTATGCTTTAAAGAAAATGGGTAATTGAATTTAATAAAATAATTACTACACTATGGTAGGTGTTATCCTATGAATTAATTTAAAGGTGAAATTTATAGATAACTGTTATTATCATCAGCTCATATTCCAAACATTTATCATTTCATTTTTTTGTTTCTCACACATCCTCCATCTCTTGTGGACATGAACCTATGTTTCCTGAATTACTATAAGTGGTAGTAATCCATGGGATGAATACTTCTCAAAGTAGTACACACAACATAAAAGATATGGGGGATGAGTCTTAAGAAAAAAATGAAATAACTATTCAGGATATGGAACTGATGAGGATGGAAATTGTCTATAAAATAGGTGGGGGATGAGTATCAAGAAAAAAGTTGCAATAATAACAGTTTTTTGACAAACATCAAGTCTTTATTAAATCCCCTAAACAAATGAAAATATAATATGGGGAATTAAGGAGTAATAAGAAACCCAAATATGATAAACAAGAATAATAAACTCTCATTCTATCAACTAGAATATATTAAAATGTATATATAATATATTTTAATAAATAAAGATTTATTTCATATACATGGATGGAAATGTGAGATTCCTATGGGTGGAACCAATATATGCAGACCTAAAAATATTAATACCTAAAAATAATTTATAATATATAGAATTTGATAACCTACATTTTATTTTTTGTAACAAGTGATGTAACAACCTAAGGAATTATTTCATTTAATATTAATTTTATATAAAATATTTGAAAACACATCAAGACTCTTGGGGTGTCATATCAGCACATTGACCCATCCCAAGGATTCTAGGGAGTTCATCACATCCGATCTACCCATATAAAGGATTCTAAGGAGTCCTTTTAATATACATTGACGCATCCATAAGATTCAAGGGAGGTCCATAAAAAAGTTGGAATAAAGCAATAATACACATCAAAAAGTTATATCGAAAAGAAGGGAGAAAAATACACCAACCATTGAAACATATATCCCATACACACTGGCCTCTAGCAAGACTAAATGACACCCGTGAGGTCACATTTTCTAAGTAGACTACCCTTACCTCACTCAAAAATATAAGTGGAATCACAAAATTAACAGATCTATAAAACATCACTTCCCATATAAAGTCTCTACTACACAAATAAAAAAATAATTAATCATTTTAATATACAAGGAAGTAGTATCATAGGCTACCCAACCACCGTCATGGAAATTGATACATATAAAATTATATATACAATGAAAAATGGGATGGGATTTCCACCATATTGTCAATTTCACTATTTATCCAATGAAAATAAAGCACAATTCATTCACACATTCACATAAATAAAATAGTAGCTCAAAAATACGCTAAATTAATTCAAAACTACAATTAAGAAGGAAGGATATTCTTGTATGGTTAGGGAGCAAAGTTGGGAAGGATCATCATACAAGTGTTTCACACTCTAAAAATTGCATGTATCAAAATAGATGATCTCCATGGACAAATATCAAAATGGATAATTCACTACAATCATAGTTGAAAAATATCCTCCACCACGGATAAAACCATCGATTTTTTACACCCCAAGTTCCCCAAGAGAGAGTGATAAAGACTTACGTTTGTGAGAAATTGGATAAATACTTACATTCGAGCCTTGGGTTTGTTTAAACCTGGAATTTTTTAAGCCTTGGATTTGTGCGTTGGAATTGTTCAAACCTTGATTGGATCCTTAATTTGAGCTTCAATCCACTAAGGAGGAGCACTAAAAGAGGTTGTCTTCCACGAAAATCGTCAAATATTACGTTGAGTTCACGACTAGTTAGGGGTTTTAAATATATAGGGACACTTTATCAACACATTCAAAAAATCGTTGAAAAATATCCCTTTTATCAGAACTTAAGTAATAAGCACTGATAAAGCTATATCTTTATGAGCACTAAAAACAGGGATAAATATTCCTTTTATTAGCAATTATTACTTAAGTACTGATAAAATATTTATAATTATAATTATAAATAAAAAGTTTCCAAATGTATTTATATAACTATATATATATAATAAATATATATAAATATAAATATAGTAAATATATTCTTTATTTAAAATTCTTTATTATAATTTTATAATTATTTAAATATATATATTTGTAATTATATAATAATATTTTTTAAAAATAATATTTATATCATTATATATATATAAATATTTTTAATATACATATATAAATATAAATATAGTAAATATATTCATTATTTAAATAAATTTATTATAAATTTAATAATTATTTAAATATATATGATTATTTATTTATTTATAATTATAAATATATAAATGTATAAATACAGTAAATGTACATTTATAAATATTTTTATTTATAAATATTTTTTACAAATATTTTTTTAACATTATTAATGAATATTTAGTATTAAGTACATGCATGTAAATATGAGTGAAATTTAATAAATTTAAAATGGGAACACTTTAACAATATTGAAAAAATGTATAAGTTTTATTAATTACATATAAATTATTAAAAAAATAAGAATATATATTGAAATAAACATGAATACATATTGAAAATAATAAATATTGCAAATAAATATATATAAAATAAGAATGCATTAATTATGTACATGTGAAATCAATATAACAAATTTGATCTATGTTAAATTAAAAAAACGATATTCAATTATTTCTATTACTCGATACAATTAGTCATTATTTTTAATTTATATTAATTTTTAATTATAAACCATTATTCGCTAAATATATGACTGGTTAATGTAAAGCATAAATATATTCTGTTATATAAATCATATTTATATACATTCATATATATCTATATGTTTAATATGTACTATTTATTAACATTATCGATAATTATTTAATTAACCAAATGTTTTATATTTTTCTCAATTTAGTTATTTTATTTTTTATTTCTTTAATTTTAATTTTTCCGTATATCTATATATTCAATATATACTATTTATTAGTATTTATGATTTATATATAGTATAATTAATTTATTCATTTTTATCAATAATTTTTTAATTAATATTTTTTTAATTTTTTTTAATAAAATCAGTTTTATCTGTTGTTTATTTAAATATTTCATTTTATTGGAACCTTTATCAGTGATAAAAAGGTAATGATAAAAGATCCCTTTATGAGACCTAAAAATAAACACTGATAAAGGGTTCCCTTTATCAGCGCTACAAATAAAGCGCTGATAAATGGTAACCTTTATTAGCACTAAAAATAAAGCACTGATAAAGGGTACACTTTATCAGTGCTAAAAACAATTCACTGATAAAGCTTACCTTTTACTAGTACTAAAAAATAATCACTGATAAAAGGTACCATTTATCAGTGCTTATTTTAGTGCTTATAAAGGTTCCTTTTATCATCACTTTTTTCTAGTGATGATAAAGACCAACGTTGTTAAAGTCCTATTTTGTAGCATTGAATACATACAAATACTTCTTTAATTTTCACATGTACCTTTCATATTTCCCAAGAATGAACCCACTTGGTTGTTCAATATAAACTTACTATAGAGCTCTGTATTAAGAAAAGATGACTTGAAATCCATATGGGATATCTTATATATTTTTTGTGAAATAATATCAAGAAATATTCTGATAGTTTCAAGAATTTCTAATAGAGAAAAGGTATCGTCAAAGCCAATTCCTTTTATCTAAGAGTAACCTATACAAACCATTCATGCCTTGTTCCATATCACTTTACTCTTTTCATTTACCTTGTTTCAGAACACCCATTTTTTATAAACCACATTATTTTTTTGGGTGGAAGTTCCAATGTTTCATTCATCTCAATGCGATCCAACTCTTAATTCCTAGAATCAATCCACTCTTGATGATCCAAATATTCTTCAACATCTTTTATCTCAACCCGTGAATTTATGGAATTTTGTGTAGCTGACCTCGATGTTCTACTGGTTTGAACCCATTGTCCTTGATCACTAATTAAATTTCAGACCTCCACTTGCTTCCTCATCCTAGGATGAGATGGACATAATTCTTCCTCATAGCTGGTGATGGATGCAATAGAGTCTTCATTTCATACACCGTTAATATTACCACTTTTTTGAAGACCTTTATCATGATATTTAACTGCAGCCATTTCATCTTCACTTTCTTCTATATATGAAACTGTATATGAAACTTTCTTATCATACTATTCATGAATTTTCACATCTATAATGTCAATAATATTTCTCATTCATTTATTATAACACCAATATCATCTACCATTATAAGGGTAGACAAGAAACATCCCAACACCTATATCATCAACACCTCTTGAATCAAACTTCCTAATATTATCACCATTTAATTTGATAATGTTAGGACTTCTAAACACCCTTAAGTAATTCATACTTGGGGTTAATTTATAATACAACTCGTATGAAGTTATATATGAGTTTATCATGTAAAAAAATTGATTTTGAATATGAACTGCTACTATGATATATTGCCTCCAAAAGTATTGAGAAGTATCATGTTCGATTAATATTATTATTTCCATCTCAAACTAACTTTTAATTATTATTTTAGAAAAACAGATATTATATATTGTGTATGGTTTACTAAATTAATGATAAATTACATGCTTTTCAAAATAGTCTCTAATATTCCCATTCAAATACTCAACACTATTATTAGTCTGAATCATCTTCAAAGAATAACTACATTCCTTTTCAACACTTCTCCTAAAAATCTTAAGCATCTCAAGATCTAAGGAATAATGTTTCAAAAACATAATAAATTTAATGAGAGTAAATTAATGAATAAATGAAATAAATTACTTACCTTTGTTTATCTATTTCCATGTCTTGGACCCACATATATAAGAATTTATAAGTTCTAAGGGATGAGTTAGATGTATTTCAACTTTATTATATACTGAGTTTATAATATTTCATTTCTAAGATATTGGGAAACACAATATATTATTCTTGTCATGTTAGGAATCTCACACATACTTTATAACTTTTTTAGCTTTCTCATATTCCTCTAACACATATGTCCCAACCTCTTAGGCCATAACTAATTTTCTTCAATTATACTCATATAACATAAACCCTTTTCATCTCTAACCTGAAACAAGTTTCACTTGGTTCGCTGTCCTCTCATAATTTTTTTTCTATCTTTATGTATTTTATCAACAAAATCATCTCTTATGAAAATAACATTGTTACCTACATCACAAATTTTTGAAACAATTAAAAAATTTTGTTTCATCCCACCAACTAACAAAGCACTTTTATATTTCAATCTTACTTTTCCAATGAAATTATATCTAATACCTTTGATTCTAAGAGACTCATCATTTCAAATAATCACTATCCAATATTTATAATCTTTTACATTCTTCAATAACTTTAAATCTCCATTTATATGATAGGAACACCCACTATACAATATCCAAGGTTGTTCTCCTTTTTATCATTAAGAGTAGTTTCAACAACTGAGGCTTTCTCCTTGAATTTTTCTGCCATCACATAATTTTGTTTGAGATTTTAATAATATTTTTATTGATTTGGTAATATAATTAGACATAACTTAGTATGGTTTCTAGGGTGATCACATATTTCCCAAATAGTTTGAAGAGTTTTGAATCTATTTTAATTTTTCAAACTAGATTTCTTTAATACCTTTGAGCGGGTTAACTCCCCCTCAAAATCTACTTCTAGTTCTTCTTGGATTCATTATAATGTCTATGATTAAACCAAAACTATTTTCCCATATTCCTAAAGCCTCCACAACACTAGTGTTATCTATATAAGGCATATTTATCTCATTAAATTACATGTTTTCCAAAACTATGCACATAATTTTCATCATATTTTTTTACTATTCACCATGTCACTTTATTTTATACCAAAGTTTTGGTAGTATCCTAGTTTTTTATTCTTCTGGTTAGTTATATTATCTACCTTATAATAATCTCTAGTTGGAAAAACTTTTGGTTCAGACTTTGAAACCATATTATTTTTAATGCCAGTTGTTTTGGATACATACATGATCTTCTTAACTTACTTCTTCTTATGAGAATATTCAACCTTATTATTAACCTTTGAGTATAATTTTCTTATCCTTATAAGTTTTACTCTTTTTATAAATTTCACCAAATTTTTTACCCTAGTTTTTGTAAATTTTTAATTCCTCACTAAGATTTATCACATTTTTAAAAAACAACTAATTATTTCTCCTTCAATTGTATCTTATCTTCAAGATTAATGTTGGGATTATTCTATTCACCAAGTTTCCTTTTTAGATATTTAATAAATTTAAATAAGTTGAATTTTTTACAAGAAAAAATTATTGATGGTTTACTGAATGATTTCATTTCTTTACCATCTCATTTTCCCTTTCAAGTATAAAAATATTTTCAAGACATTATTTCAAATATCTTTTAATAATAAATCATATTTGTATCTTCTTATTATTTTTCAGATTTAATTATTTAATCACAATTAAAATTCTCATCATTCACTTTTCTAATAATATTTTTTAGTAGCATCATCACTGGAGTTATCAGCTTCCACTTAACTATCATAATCTTCATCACATTTTTTTAAAATGTTTATCCTTTTATATTTTGATAACATCTTATTATTTCTTGTAAAAAAGGACTTAGATTTTTCTGAATTACTCTTTCAAGATATTCTCCAATTTCTATCCTCCTCATCATTATCTGCATCTTCCTTAAGTATTTGAATTTTTTTAGTAAAATATATAATATCTCCATAATTAAAGAACTTCATGGCAACTTTACTTAGTACTTCCATATGTCTATTTTCATAATTTTATAAAACAAGGACATAAATTCATTAAATGTTTTACTATCCTCATATTTGGTGTCCGATTCAATGAATTATTCTTCACTTGACACTTTCTTAGATTTTTATTTCTTCTTCATAATTTTTTTTAAAATTATCATTTTATATTTAGTGAAAATATTATTCTTTTCTTTAAAAAAGGGATTGTATTTATCTTAATTACTCTTTAAGGATGTCTTCAAATTTCTATCCTCCACATCATTATCTTCATCTTCCGTAAGTCTTTGAATTTTTTTAGTTAAATTTCTAATAGCTTCACAACAAAAGAACTTCACAGTAACTTTCCTTGGTACTTCTATATGTCTATTTTCAAAATTTTAGAAAAAAAGGACTTAAATTCATAATTTTTTTTATTATCCTCATATTCAGTGTCATATTAAATGACTTAGTCTTATAACTACAAATTTCTTAGATTTTTTGTGACCTTGAAATATATTTCTTGATTATATTTCTCCTTCTTCACAATAGCCTCTTCTCTTATAATTTTATATGTCATGAGAATGATATGAAAATCATCTAGAGATATGGTTGCAGGATCTCTATCTTCCAAGGATTATAACATAATTTTAAATTTATTAGGAATAATTCATAAGATCATTTTATAAATAGTTAAATCTTATAAATTCTCCCCAAGACATATTATCGTGCTTACAATGTCATTAAACCTTATAAAGAAGTCACTTATAGATTCATCATCACCCATCATAAGACCTATATACTTCAATCTATAGATTTTTAAATTTTATTTCTTTAAATTTTTATTTCTTTCATATATATTCTTGAACTTTTCCTAGATGCCTTTAGCTATTCCAATAATAAACTCACTTTCTGAGAGTGAGGAAATTATAAAATTTATATCTCTCCCATCATTTTCCAAATTATTTTTATCAATCAATGTTAGGGGAACACCCTCAAAATAGGGAGGGAGACCATATATTGTGGCCTTAAGATATTTATAACTAATTGTATTAAGATAAGGCTACATTATATCCTTCCATATATGATAGTTCTTCCAATAAAAGGCAAGAATCTCCATGCATTTCATAGTGTTTTAAAGATCCATGGATACTTTTATTTTATTAAAAATACATAAAAGAGTCAATAAAGGAAAGCATGTCTCTAATAAAAATTTAAAGGACCAATCAAGATTTATGTAATCACTAATATGGGGAGGGGGTGAATCAATGAAATTCTATTTTAAGTTTACTTACTTAATAAACAACCTTCACTTCGAGTTAGTGATATATGAATCTTCTTGAAATAAATAAACTTAGAAAAACCATAGGAACATAGGTATTTACAAGGTTCACTACTCAATAAGAGTATCTAGTGGTTTGTAAGTAATTCAAGAATATGGAAACCACTAAAAAACAATCCTTTTTTGTGGTTACATAAAGTATGTGTATCATTTCACTTTCATAACATTATATTTAGTTGACTATGCATGTGATCCTCACACAGATAAGAGATATAAATGTTTTTTTATGACAACTGTAAGAACCTTCACTAATAGGATTTGTAATGTTGTCACTATGATGCTTGATATTTCTCCAAACTTTCTTTTCTTACATGTAAATATTCTTCATATTCATTTTCTTGAACAACAGTGAGCAATAACAATCTTCAATCCAACAATAGTTCATTTGATAACTTTGTTCGGTACACTCCTTCAGTGTATCTATCTAGTATACTCCGCCTAGTGCCTTATGTAGACTAAAACCAATCCGACATGCTGTTTGAAAAATCTCTATGATATAGTATTAGTCAAATTATTCTTTAATCTTTCTGAATAAAACATGTTCACACCATTTGTTCGATATCAACTGATAGAAAAAATTACCTAATATCCTTGAAAAAAACTCATATTCTCCATATTTTTCCAATAACCTATTCAATTCTACTACACTTCACCTCACTTAAGAAAACTCAACACACAACTCCTCATCACACCAAAACCCTTTATATTGGCAGCGTTCCTTCGAGAATTAAGGGAAATATGTGAAATTTGAATTTAAACTCATACTCAACATCTTCAACATTTGACCGGATTTAAACATACTCAAATATAGAAGTTAAATTTACTTTATATCCAATATCAATAAACACCTTAAAACATTCCTTATATCTCTGTGAGAATCATGATTCTATACTTTATGATTTTTGGAACACTGAATGATCAATTTTTTTATCATCACATTAAATATCTTTATGAAAATTATATAAAAATATTCTAAAATTCCATATGGTAAACCTCTATAACACTCTTTTTATTGATGAAACTCTAACCAATGTTCCTATACAACTTCATAGAAACATCATGGAAGTATCTCACAAAACTCTTTCTCCATCTGATGATATGAAATATAAAACTTTGACTTTTTCCTTCACCAGGAAACCTTTGAAAGATAAAATTCATATGGAAATTCTATCCAATCATTTCATATCATATTTATATTACATTAAATTAGTTTTATATGTCCATATGATAGAATGTTTACAAAATAAAACATTATTTCATATGAGGATCATGTAAAAGATCATCTTATGAACTTGAAGATATCATCTAACTGATCTTTTTCGAAATTTTGGTTTGAATGATAGACTCAGAACAATGACATTTAAAAATTCTCCTATTTGAAAACTGTTCAATCTTTATATAATCAGTTAAATTCATAAAATTCCATCTGATCAATCTTTATACCTGCGCAACATCACATCTTAAAAAACCATAAAAATAAAACATCCCTGTTCACATAATCTTAGATCATGAGATCAATAATAACTCATGATTTTTGGAATATTAATTTCATAAAATAATCACATGGTTTGACTTCACTGAACATCCTTTCTGATGTAACTTGTATCCCAGCTTGGATAAATATCCACCACAAATCTCCAGTTGATCACATTAGACCAAAAACGTCTATTTGATGAACTCAATTTAGTGGACTCTATTCTATCATCTTTTTAACACAAAAATTTAATATATTTATGTATTGAAAATAATAATAAAATAACTCAAATAAAACCTTCTTACAACAAAAACCAACTTATTCTTAACAACTCCAAAACATCTTTGTCCCAATAATGGCCATTATGGAATGAATTAATTATTTTAATTATGAGAAGGACTTATTATTTTTTATGAAGGGAATTAAAGGTTGATTTATAATGATTTTAAGAGAATAAATTAATTCTATACTTTATTTTTTTCTTTTATTATAAAAAAAATATTCCCTCTCCCTCACCTTAGTCATGGGTGGAAGAAACCATTCATTAGAGAATCTTTGTCTCTCTCTCTCACTCACTCCATAATTCTCCACACAATGAAGAACTATTCCTCCTATCCTTCATGTTCTTTTATGTGGAGGAGAAAACAATGAGTTATATATTCTTATGGAGATGATATTTACACAATGTGATAATTATAAACATATGTCGAAGGGAAAATTGTAGAAGCATCAATAAATCACCATAGGGAGGTAATATTATTATTTTTACATCCAAAATTTATACCTAAATTTGATCCCGATCCAAATAAGATTGATTTTTTATAAATTCTTCATTATAGATTCATGTAAAAATAGATTTAATAATGAAATAATTGAATATTTAATAATAATTTAATTATGATAAAAATAAGGACTTATTTAAACAATAATTATCCTTATATTTAAAAATTTAATAATTTTATAAATAATATGAAATGGAATAATAAATAATATTTTCATAATATGTTTCCTTGTAAATAAATATTTGGGGGAGATTTCATTTATAATTTTTATCAATAATTTTTTTTCGGAAATGAGGAAAATGTTAGCCATTAATTTAAAGTATTTTCTTTAGTAATGACTGTGTTTAATTTTAAAAAATTATTTGTCTCTTGAAATTATTTATCATTAAAATAGTTTATTTTGTCAATATAATTAATGAATGAAAGACGATGTTGATTTTTTATTTTTCAAGAGGAAAAATATTTTGAAAATATATTATTATTCTTTAAGAATAATTTCATATCATGCCAAAAAATTAATTTATTTTTTATAAAATTGTTCAATTATAGTCCACAAATTCAAATATTTTGATGAACCATTTTAAGAACAACTTGAGACGATTTTTGAAGTTAGGGGATTTAATATTAATAAAAATAAATATTTGAATGGGTTTTAAAATTGGATAATTTTCGCATCAATTGATGAAATGATATTAAACATCAATTATTTTATTTGGGTCCTCTAATTAGATTACTTAAAAAATAATTAATTTTATCCAGAGATTGATGTGGTTTTGAAACCTCTATGTTAATCATAGATTTCACATTAAGGATTTTTTGTGGATTATTGATATACTGTTTTTTTGTGTCGATGTCATTTTATGGTTATATTATGTGTGAAATATTTCTTATTTTATATAGGATGTTATAGTTTAAGGCCTCCTAGATATGATTGATCTATATTAGTGCTAGTCATCAGCTTTTGGCCTAATAGAGTAAGGATTGGGGTGGAATAATCGGCTCATCTCCAACCCAGAAGGGGTCCCGGTGGGTTTGGTTATGTAAAAATAGTATTAGAAAACCTTGAGCAATGGGGATAGAGTCTAGAGTTAGTAGTATACTAAGATTTTCTTTAGAAAATTTAGAAATTATGTTAAGGAGTTTTTATTTTAATTAAGAGATTTGAGAATCTAGTGTTGGTGCGGTGGATAATATATCAATTCACCAGGACTCTAATAGTCATTAGACTGACTTAAAACCTTAAGGTATCAACTGTAGGTTACGTTCAAGATATTTTAAGAATAATATTGTGGATAGTAATGGAATTCATTCCATTTCTCTGTTATCTCACCAATATATGATTTAATAATCACTGGTACATCCTATAAAATGAAGGATTTCACCCACAAATAACCATTTATTATATATAGGCCATGTTTTGAGATCCCATTCCAGTTCTTGAGACTCTATATATAGATCAGTGGAGTAATGAGATGTCCATTCAGAGAATTGGTAAAGAGATACCCCCACCCACAAGTAGTGGAAGATTATCTCTCCCTTTATTCTTAGTCCATACCTTCTTGTATAATAGTTGGTATTTTATAATGAGTCAGAAAATACTACCCATTTTAAGTGAACAATTTGGGAGTTACATTAGTAGTGGATTAATGGACTATGAGATAATCCCAATCCTCATGTGATAATATTTTGGTTGGAGTTAATGGCTTGCACATTCTGTCTAGTCCATACTTCCATTAAATTGATGGAGATTATTTTTTGAGTTCATACAACACATCAAGATAATAGTGGGTTATATTTATCCCATAATCATTATAAGACCACTTTAACATTGTTTTTGTTTGATACCTTATTTAGGATGGGGTTTAATCAAGTGGCATGATTATGATTCAAGTTTAAGAGATGCTATAACCTTTTAATGAAAATACAACCAAGTCCAAGTACTTATTTAGAACCAAAAACCTCCTATGGTACACTATAAACCTGAATTATAATGGATTTTTTGAGATATTCATTCTACATAATATTTTATAATGAAATATATTCAAGTGTATTTATTTTAAAAACATATGTTTGGTAGAGAACTTACATTTATAATGACCATATATCACTCACGCATTTAGATGAAGTGAGTCTGACCGTGATGTATGAGGAGATCTTTCATGGAATACCAACATGTTAATGATGATACCTGGTGGTATCATCTTTAACAAGAATTGAATAATTATTTATATCATTATAAGGTTATATGATATTGATTAGATGAGGTGATGTCCACCCTTATTGTGAGTGGGACCTGGAACTATGGAAAAAAGAGTTAAGCCTCAGGATGTTTTAGTTAGATACCCATTAGGAGGTATATTTGAATTATTTGTGTTTAATGTTCTTTATAATGGTGGGAATCATGTAATCCTTTTTTCCCAAGTGGATTGTGGTTTTCCATTTATATGTATTTTAGGTGTATCAATGGGTGTTTGATTAAGTAACATCCTCAATAGGGTAGGGTACTCAATGGAGTATGTTCATAGAGTACTTGATTATTCCTAATATGTATTAATTATAGTTATGAAATGGAGAATTTTTCCCCAATTGGTGTGGGTTTTATTGCTTAAATTTATTAGGTGTTTTCCTGGGGTTTGTAGTTGATAAAGAATGGTTATTTGAATATTCAAGATTATCCGCTTCAGATTATAGTGGAATGGTTCATTGATGAGTAGAAGTATTTTGTGGGGTATCTTAATAAGGTCGGTGTTATTTCGTGGTGGTATCATCAATATTTTTCATGAAGAGAAATAAAAAACACAACTGTGATGTTTTTTGACACTAGATGTGATCTTGTTTAGGATTATAAATAATTATATGAAGTTTACACTTTTGATATGTAAGAAGTCCATGTTTCCCCTATGCCTTGAGCTAGTAACAAGGGTATATATGAGTTATTGGATGAAGATGATGAAAAATTGAAATAGACCCTATAGAACAGGTGTAATGTCCAAACTTAGGAGCAAATGAAATGGTTCCCAGAGCTGGTTGGTCACAAGGCCTCAAGCATGCCTCCCCATATTCCGACTAGAAGCAGGTGTCTAAATGGGGTACATTGGGGAGACTATAAAAATTTAAATCAGTAATATATATATAGAAAAAGGATAAATGAATAAATACAGTGGATAATAATAAAAACTGAAAAAATAATTATAAATAATCAATGGGCATGCATGAACCTAATAAAATTTACAAGAAACATACATAAAAAAATTGATAAAAGAAAAAAAGAAAAAATCCTAAAGGTATTTCTCCATGAGAATCTTGAGATCTGTCTCATTCCTATGATCCCGATCTTCCATGTACAAGCCTAACACCACATAGAACAAACCATGATCTTGAACTTGCAACCATAATGTTTGTTTAGGTACTAAAAAGAGACCCGAACAAGGTGTGAGATATACTCAGTAGGTCATCACCAATGATTTCTAATGAATATCCAGTTCATGAGTATAAAATATAGTAGTGTGAAAGTATAATAGATAAATTAGTAATAAATAAATGTAAACAAGTCAAGCCCAGGTTTCTCAAAGGATGCCCAACTGACCATACCTTCTTCATCCTAAGCCAGAATACCTATATGCATGCCCCCATATATATATATAATTATATAGATTTATATATATATATATATATATTAGATACATAGTTACATATGTAGCCCTATATTTATATATTAGTACAAGTTAGGACCCAAGGTGCAACTGAGGCGTCCATGCATAATCGTAGGAGTCTCATTGTGTGACAAGGGACTCCATGATCAAATATCATAAGTCAAGTGGGACACTATGCCTGAGTGTCAAAATTTATAAGGGGACACTATTCCCATAATAATAAGGGATTTTTCCTATAAATAACAAGGAATTCCATGGATATAAATAATAAGTGATTCTATGATCAATTGACACAAATTATAAGGGAACTCCATATCCATAATAATAATAATGGACACCATGCCCAAGTATCACATTTAATAAGGGATACCATGCCCATGTATCACCGATAATAAGGGATGAAATTCCCAAGTATCATATTTAATAAGGGACCTCATGCCCAAGTATCACTGTTAATAAGGGAATCCATGTCCATGTATCATATTTACCAAGGGACAGACCTTTAAATATTAACCATAGTCCATGTTGAGATACATCTTACAATATATTAAAAAAATTTGATTGGAATAGTCCATCATAAAAATTAATAGACAAAGGGGTATTAAATTTCATGTCCAACCCACATAGTGATTCATTTCATTTCATTAATCATTTCACAAAGCCATATGAAGGCTCAAGAATTTACATTTAATATTTGAGGTATGATGAAGTGTAGTTCCTTTCCATTTGAAAAATCCATTTAATTCAATAATACATTCCATTAAACATATTCTAGTAAAATTAAATTTTTATTAAGATAAAAGGATTCATAGTGCCACGCATAAGGAAATCTAGTAAAGACTAAGTGGTTCATCTAAAAATTTAATTTAGTAGGGTATTATACTAGAAAGGGTACACTCAACACACACATAGGGGTAGCTTGGAATTTTTGTAACTATGTCCACCAAGAACATTTCAATCAAAATAAACTTATTTGGTTGATCATGTTGAGTTCTTCATCCTTAAACCATGATAATGAGTCTAATAAAAGGTCTAGGTCACTATTTAGACAATTCATTTAGGTTATTTTACATTTTAGGAGAAACACATAGAGAATTAGGCATGTGGAACAATGAAATAATTTATAACAAATGTAAATTCAATGGAAAAATCCATATACCACCTACCTCATACTTAGTACTCTCTATTCATCCAATACTAGGCCTTGTTTTGAGATGAAATGATATAAATTAAGAATCTTAAAATGCCTTGAAAATAGGGTGAATTTTCTTACATGAAGATAGTACTGAAGAATGTGAAATAAATGGGGAAAGGAAGGATTAAGAGTTATATAACTACTTATAGACATCCAATTCATTCTATAGTGATGAAATTGGATCAATAATTAAGGAGAACCCACAACGAGAAGAGGATATGAAGGAGGAGTGCATGAGAAGGCCTCTTGTTTGAATGAGAGGTGAAAAAGGGAGAAAACCCTTTAGGGTGTGAGGATAAAATTCGTAATTTTCCCCTTTTAATGAGGCACATGGTTAGTCTACTCATTTTTTATAACCGTGCACTAACCATGTATCCCACACTTTCCAAGATCCACACCTCACATAGTTGAGCTACACCATTTTGTCTTTACATTCACCAACTGTGTGGTGTTATTGGTCATGTGGCACTAACTATGTGGGAAAATCACAAAATTTGGAAAACCATGGGTATTCCTTGAATCCTACTATGCTATTTATTAAATAAATCTAGCATGGACATGTTCTCTACCTATCATGGTTCAAAAAACCATGAGACAATCCCTTAAGGCCACAAAATTTCTCCTAGAGTTCCACCCGATTTAAACAAGCCATGTGCCCCAAACCGTTTCTCTCAGAAAGTGAGTTTTCAGAGACCGATGCTCCCAAAACTCATAAAAAATTCTGATAACACAATCAATCCTAAAAAAAAAACCAAAAAACAACACTTTTAAATGTTCCTACTCTCAGATTTACATTGTAAGTATCAGTCTAAGATTCATCCCATCCACTAAACTAAAAAGTTCAAATTCCATTGAGAATTAAATAAGTAGAAAAATAGGGGACCTTACAATCTCCCCACCTTGGAACTTCTTGTCCTCGATAAGTCTTGGGAAACAATGAAAGTATCACCTAACCTACTTGGGTTGAGAATTTTCATTCAAATGTCCACATTTCATTCAATCAGTCCAAAAATAGGGGACCTTACAATCTCCCCACCTTGGAACTTCTTGTCCTCGATAAGTCTTGGGAAACAATAAAAATATCACCTAACCTACTTGTGTTGAGAATTTTCATTCAAATGTACACATTTCATTTTCACATACCCAACGAGCCTTAAAAAAATACTTTAGCCCTATGGTACTTAAACTGTTAAACTGAGGAAAATGCACATATCCTAAGACAAAACATTGAGACAGTGCTTACCTAAGACCGTTTAACCTAAGACATGATCACATAATTGTATATTTTATCAAATATCTTATGGAACATCCCACCATATATTCTAGAATCCCAATGTCCAATTATGAGTTATGGTATGACCACCATCATATTTTCTGACAGAAGCATGTCCATAGAATCATAGAGAAAATTATATCACATATATCAGATTACATATAGGGGTACTGCCCTCTATCCTTGATTGATCAAATTATTTGAACTCCAACTGAACAGTCCCATACTGGTTTCTGGATTTTTCTTGAAAAACCAAGACCAACCATTAAAACGCACCTACCTTCTGCTGACAACATGATAAATGCAGTTCCTCATAAACCACATCCAACTTCATAAGGAAACACAAGTTAATCTTCATATTGTTGACTAATTTAAAAAATGTTCAACTTTAAAATCTAACACACCAATAAAACTGATTCTAAAGCCTTATCCTCTGGAATACTGATATTATTCCGAGTACACTCACCGAATCCCATACCAAACTCCTAGTGACGTCTCCTGATCAAAACTATCATCGTGCTATCACACCAACACTAAAATATACATGATCCATACTTTATGGATCATCACAAGTCTTTTCAGGATTAATTCCATCACTCAGACTTCACCCAAGTCCCTAACCAAACCTAACATTGGTATTTATCAATGATTCCAATCGTACCTTATTCCATCTATTAAAAAAAACATGAGTTACAAAATTTCCATCCAATAAATGGCCTTAAGATTCCATGAACCTTCTTACATCAGGGTCACCTTCCAATGATTTACACCCTCCTCCCCACCTTATAAGCACCCTAGTCTTAAATCTAACAAAATGATAACCAGATCACCACATCCAATGCCCTGTCAATCAGTAGAAAATACAACTAGCATGGCGTAAAGCCTTCCCATCCTAATTTCCAATATAAAAATGAACCATCACCCATTACATATTCTAAGAATGTTCCTCATGACCTTTTTAGAAATTAAAATTGAAATAAGGATCACCAGCCTAAAACGGCCAATGGTGTACTTCACATCACCATGCTCACCTTTAATCTTCTCATTGAGTCAAACTTCCACAGAGTCTCTCCATAAAACTAGATAATCTATTTAAATATATTGCTCAATGTATAACTAAAAATATTTTCAACTTAATAAGGATTATTTAAATATAGGTAAAATGTTCACCACTAAACTTGGAGTGTGCTAAGATTATATGAATAGGCAAGTATAGCTCATCCTGAGATACACTCACTAAAACATGCCATATTTTCCTTCACAATCCCCTAACACTACATATATCGATCATGAATGTTAAGGTATAACTGTGGTTCATCTGTCCTATGATACCTTGTTCATTCTTAAGTTATACCTCATCATTGGGGCACCTCCTTACATAAAGATCTAGGTCACCATGCCCATAGGTGTTACATTCTTCAAACCATTGGTCCTTGGCTTACACATAAACACACACTGACATTCAATTATATATAGTTATCACATGCAGCTGGAATGAACTAACTTGTCATCCAAAGGGATTTGTATCATGAACCACCCAATTATTGAACTAAATCACACTACCATGAGTTGTCTGTCACCAAATTCAAGATGATTGTACTACATGGAACACTAGTATTTAGTTTTCTAGGAGTTCCCTTAAAAATTATCTTCAAAATTATCCCCTGACATGTGCTGTGATTTATCAATAAACTGTCATCCTTATGAAATAATTTCAGTAAATAAATAATTTTGTGTGAAACTACTGGTTATCTAGGCTAGGAACCCGAATGGTCCTACCCATCCAATCCAATTTTGATATTCAATTCCCTGGTTGATTTATAGAAGGTAAAGGCATTAACATGACTATATTGAAAAACCCGTTCACCTTCCATGCATCAGTCTCAAAATAAGGTTAAAACCAAGATAATAACCTAAAGGAATATATAAACTATGATCTAACCTCTCTTGGGTTTCCTTCGAACAAATATAACACAATCCTACTAAGGTCTGTTCTAAACATAAGGTCCTCTTAGTCTACCATGTAGCCTTACGACCTGTTTTAGGAGAACTATAACCCACTGAAGGGCCTCCATTTCATGAAATATAAGGCACCTATGTATTCTATGTTTGTTGGATTGGGTATCTCAATATGGGGGGGGGGGTGAATTGGGTACCTAATAAAAATTTATGTTAAAATGGGTTTAAATAAAATCCCCCAATTAATTTATATATAGACCTATCTATAAAAATAGTAGATCGATATAAGTTTTAATATTTTAAATAATTTATCAAAATATTGATTAGGAATTAGTTAAAATAATTTTGGAAACCAATTTAACTTTTGAAATAGATTTACTGAATCAAAATCTTATATAAACACCAATTAAGATAAACTATAAAAGTAAATGTTTTTTTACAGGTTAAAATATATTTGGTTTTAAAGATTATAAATAAAAAAAATTACATAAAAAATAATAAAAGAGGTTTAGTCTCAAGATGATAATTTTTCCTCTCCACTTGTAAATCACCTACTTCCAAGTAGTTTATATAAAATAAAATTTTATCCATAACCTAGATCAGGTACTATAATAGTATTAAAACTTTCCTGGATTCACAGAGACATTTTCCATCATAATTGTGGGAATAAAAATAAAATAGACCACAAACATACCTCTACCATAACATATGAGAAATATATGTAAAAAGAGTTCGATAAGATATCTAAGTATCTTCTAGTTTAAAGAATTTGATAGTGTTTGTGTGTAATAAAAAAAGTATACACATATCTCTCATAATGTAAATATAAATGAAAAATTAGATCAAGTACGAATGTAAAAATAATGATGTTACTCAATATGTTAGGATCTTCATCTCATGACTCTTGAATGCAGCTTGAGACGAGGCTTGAGTTGAGGTGATGAGATTTTCTGTAGAACTGAGTGTCGAAAACTCTTCTATTACGACAGTAAGATCTGAATGTTTGTTAAGATCCAATCTCATAGTCATGTGTAAGTAGCATGAAAGATATTTTGGTTCTTGAAATTAATTTCATCTCACTACACATGTTCATATTTATGTATATATCAATTTTTCATAAATTTACGTGTATCCCTATCTTTTATGAGGGAATATTATTCATCTTTTTTAAATAGCACAAGATAAATCATTTATATGTGAAACAATCCTGATATTCGGCAACCTCGTACTCAGTTCTGACACATTCTTTAATTAATCCCTATTAAGAAATTAAGGAACAATTATTAAAATAAGTTTGGTAATTAAATTACATAAAATATCCATTAGAAATATTTAATTCAAAATGATATGTAGATGAATAATGGTAGTGAGTATTTAGAATAGTGACTCTCTGGCGGTGTGTGAGTCTGGCGGTGTGACACACTAGCAGTGTCTTGATATGGAGGTGAGATACTCTAGCAGCGACATAGAGTCTAGTGGTGTATCTTTGGAATGATGAGAACTTCTGGAGGTGAGTCAGGCTCTGGTGGTATGTTAGGCTGGAGGTGACTCTGGCACTTAAACCAATTTTTGGTGCCGATGGTGAGACATAGTCTGATGATGTCTCATTCTTTGTCAAATATCCATCTCAGTGATGACGCATTGATGGCAGTGAGTATTTTCTAAACATTTCAAAAAACTCATCCTGATGGAGAGACATCTTTGGTGGTGAATCAACCTTAATGGTGAGTCTTCTTGGTGGTGTAAATTTCTTTGTGGTGACTCATACTTAATAGCGAGTCTTTTCTGGACTTAACCAAAATCTTGTAAATATGTATAATAAAATTTCATGATATCATAAAACATAAATCTTAGTAATATCATACGAAACAAGATTTGGTGATCATTAAAACAATTAGATCAATAATCTTATGTTTTTTGATGATCAAAAATCATTATATTGTATATATATGGCATCAAAAGTAAATCAAAACATTGCATGCCTATGGTATCAAAGATAAATATATAATACATGGCATTAAATGAATACTATTGACATGAAACAATACCAAAGGAATAATATACTAAGATAGAAATAAATTCCATTAAATATTCCCCCCCTTTTGGGATTATAATTTTTTTTATGAAAATAAATAAGAAATTCATAGAAATAAAAAAAATAATAGTGATCAGAGATGTCATTGAAAAAGGTCATTGAAGGTACAACCAAAATTTTCTGACAAAAAAGTGGCATGAAAACATTCCATCAAATACAAAAAGTCTAATAATCAATGCTTCTTCTTAGGCTGGGTAAAAGGAACCATAACACTTGTTCCCTTGTCCTTGTCTAAGGTAGAAGTAATAGTAGTATCTAAGGGAAAACGAAGGATAACTTCAGAAACACCAGTCAAAGAAGGAGTTTCTATGATGATGATGGGTATGATGTAATGAAATGCATCTCTCGGAGAGAGATAAAAAGGTTGTAATATAGATGGTAAGGGTGCAAGAGGATCTTTGGTTATACTAGTCCTAAAGAACTCTGGAGATATAGAAGGAGGAGTTAGATGTGAAGGAAAATATATGGTCTAATGAGCTACAACAATAGTCCCATGAACACACAGAAATGGTTTCATCAAATTAAAAAAGTACATTATGATATTTCCACCCCTTTCCATTGCTTTAAAGAATACCTTCTTCTATTCCATTAAAATATCTAACAGATGAGTCAAAACCTTCAACTGGTTGACTTACTCCTTGAAGTAATGGGAAAATCATGGCATCCTTAAAATTTTATGCCAAAAAATTAAAATGAGCATCTATGTCATGCTTGGTGAAAATTATTAATTGACAGGATTTGATAGATTTTTTATAGTATCTCTTTCAGCCTTCATATTTTCATGTATTCTTGAATCATTCTGAGAGCACGATCATAGTTTTGTTAAAACTTTCTCAAATTTTCCTCAGTTATGGAAGGTGAAACACCTAAATAACCACTTTAAAGAACATTGAGTTCTTCGCACATAATAGATCTAGGAAACTCAACATCACAAATAATAGGAGGGGGAGAATATGAACTTGAATCCATTGAGGTAATATTTTCAATCCTTTCAAATAGGTATCCCAAGGAATCGGTAAGTGAATATTTCATCTCTATCACAGTGGATTTTAATGATTCCAATTCACTATAAAACCTTCTTCTTTCTATATCAACTTCTTTAATATGGTTCATCATCTTTAGATGAATATGTTGAATCATCAATTCAAAAAAATATTGAGCATCTTGTTTACTTAACTTAGTAACCATGGTAGGTTGGTTATTTAACCACACATCAAACCCAGAAAAATGTTTTTCACTACAAAAATATAAGTCACCCTTGGGGACCTCATAAACTATCACGAACCAGCCCAGTTACCCTGGTAACCTGATAAAAAATCCAATCATGACATATCATGAAGGCCATTCCTGACCCCCTTGGGTTAATGAATAACACCTGACATCATACAACATGCAAGTGAGAACAAATTTTCCACAAAACATAGTGGAAGCAAGAAAATAAATACAGTGTTCATAACATAAGAAATCACATTGGGAGTAATATACTATAAGTCAAACAGTAATTAAAAACCAAATTACTACAACCCAAGTACCAAAATAGGAAAAAAATCAACCTAATTCTCTAGGGACACAACTCACCAAGTCCAAGGTTCAACAATTATATCCACCTCCAAGTAACCCTTTCCCCTTGCTCAAACCTGGAAAGAGATAATATATAAACACTTGAAGGAACAAGTAGGGTGTGAGATAAAAATACCAGTAGAGTCTCAACAAGGATTACATATTATATTCCAATAATAGACTAACCAAAGTAATTCTTTCAATTTTAGAATAACCTGGTTTGGAATTTTAAATAATATTTAAACCAATAATTATATACAATTCAAATAATGTAAATACATTAAAAAAAGGAAATACCAGTGATGAAATATTTATAAAATAATGTATTAAATAAAAAAAATTATATAAAAAAATTTATACAAATTTAGAAGGAATGTAATGTAGTTTAAAAACATTGATATACATTTATATCTCAAATATAAAACAATCAAGCCACACGGTCATCTTCCAAATAGGTAAGAAAGATACAGGATATAGGAATTCACACTCTCTAAGTGAGAACAAAAAATATTTGTTTACACACATCCCTCTAACATTTAAAATGGAAACTCATCACCATTCCTTCAAGGATTTGACCAGCTGCATTTATGTTTTATAATGTTGTATAAGTGTAGAGTGTGTCCAAATAACTGAAAAACTACCTAAGTCTTTCATGTGATCTTACATAGTAAATGATTGGAAATTTATTGTAATACTTCTTAAAATACAATAAAATCCCATTCACACATTTCAAAAGAAAATTTTCCATTTAAAACCAAAACATGTTTTAATAAAAAGCATTCCTCTTTAACAAGATAAAACCACTAGGTTTCTATCAAAACTTTCTAAGCCATTTCTATAAGATTAAAATCAATTCAAAAATAATTCCATAAATTTAAAAATCCATTTCAATAATTAAATTCAAAAATTAATTGAAATAGATTCCATAAAATATAAAATTTAAATTAAACAATTTAAATAAATCAATTTCCATAAACACTCCCCAATTCAATTAATTTGGGGGTTTTACTAATTTTCATCCAAAACCATTACAAATATTCAAATTCACTAGAATTGGGTTTTATCAAATCAATTGAAATAAAGTTTGATCAACTGTATTTAAATCAAAAATTGAAATAAATCAATAATTTCATGGTTAATTAATTTTTCAAAACAGAATGGAATCACCTACCTTTTTTTTGAAATCCAACACTCACAGCAGAACCCGTCGACAAGAACAAAGGTGTATAAGGACTCAAAACTAAACATAGATATGAGATATAGAAACATGGATTATAGATTTATCAATTCAAGGATGAGCTATTGAAATACCAAAGGAGGATAAATATAGAAATATGAAGAAAAAAGGAGAACACTTACCTAGGAAACACACCACAGGTGCAATGATGATCGAATAACGAATTAATGGATCCATAGGGGTTAGAGAGACCCAAGATTTCTTAAGGAAGGCCTTAGGTCAAGAGAAATGAGTCTGGGAATAAACCAAAAGGGAGAGATCAGCCACACTTCCTATTTGAAAACTAATGTCAGGGTATTACATGATGTGTAACCCCATTAGATGTTGTGAAATAGTTAATTTCCCTAACCGCCAGAAAGGGTGTCACTTAGAATTAAAAAATGATCCTTAATTATCTCACAATATGTAATGACTCATCACATCTTGTAACTTTCATGGTGTGAATCCTTCACGGTATGCACCTAGTGACTATTACACATTGCGTAACCTAGTTACATAGTGTGTAACCCTCCAATAATCTGTAAAAAAGGCCAGTTAAAGCTGAGAGCCCCAAAAAAATTTGACTTCACCATTTTAGGTATCCTATTAATTCTTTATCAACCATACCAAGTTAAAAAAAGGGAAAACCATGAAAAGTTTAAATATGTACTTTTTAGGTCGATAATGGTATGTTACAACCTCCCCACCATAAAAAATTTCTTCCCCTAGAAATCCTATGAAGAAGATTCCATGACAAAGAGATTAGAACACTGCTCTCTCATCAGTGTATCTCTTTCTAATGTATCATGATTATTAGAACCATGATACCATTGAACATGAACCAAAGGTATTTTACTCCCACAAAGTACCTTGGTCTCATAACCAAATATCCTGATTTGATTCTCAGTTAAAGATAAGTTAGGTTCAATATCGAAATCATTCCGGCTGAAAACATGAGATGGATCAAAAAGATACTATCTAGATATGATACATGTAACATGTTACATATTGGCATCAACTGAAGTGGAATTGATAAATGGAACACAATATTCCCCACCTGATCAACATCATTGAAAGGTCCCAAAAAATGAGGAACAAGCTTCTTTTTCATCCTAAACCATCGATGGACCAATCAAGGTGAAACTTTAAGGAACACCTGATCACCAACTGATAATTACAAAGGTCTATGGAAATCATCATTATAATACTTATATCTTCTCTATTCCATCAACATTCTCTGTAAAATTAACTATATATTTTTTGTTGTCTCATGGAACAAACTGGGTCCAACCAAGGAACTTTAACCAATATTTGACCAACACAACATATATTTACAAGGATGGACATACAAGGCGTCAAAAGGTTCTATTATAATCATGTAATAGTAAGTAATATTACAAGAAAACTCAACCAGACCCAGGTGATCATCCCAAACCCCATCGAAGTCAAGAACAAAAGGGAAAAGAATATCCTCAAGAATTTGTATTTCTCTCTCTATCTGGACTTCTGACTATAGATAGTAGGACACACTCAAATGGACCTGAGATACCAGTTCTTCCTAAAGGCCTCTCCAAAATCAAGAAGTGAACCGAGGATCCCTATAAAAAAATATGGCAGATGGTACTCCATGAAAATGGAAAATGTATTTCATGTATATATTTCCAAAATCCTCAACTTTGGCTATATCAAAAATGGGAATGAAGTTAGCTAACTTGGTTAGTATGTCGGTCACAACCCATATTTAATTCTTCTTCCTATGGGTATGAGGCAACCCGACCAAAATGTCTATAGAGATTCCATCCCACTTCCAAGTAGGGACTAGAAGTGGTTGAAGTAAACCCAAAGTTTTTTGATTCTAGACCTTAACCTATTGGAATATATAGCAGTGAGAAACAAACTCAACAATTTCCCACCTAATACTTGGCCACCAAAACTAACACCACATATCACAAAACATCTTAGTGATTATCTGGTGACAAACCCACTAGGAATTATAAAAATATCCCATCACAGCCTTCCTTGATGCTAATGGCACAATGAAGTGACTCTAATAGCATAGAAAAGCCTCTTTGGACAATGACCACTGGGACACTATCTGACCACCATAAAAAGATTCTCTAATGCTATATAATTCATCATCAGAATCTTGGTACAGAAGAATCATCTTGAGAAGATAATACTTCAACTGAACACTGGATAAAAAAATTTCATCCTATTTCTCCTAAAATCCAATATGAAACTATGCAAAAAGAGACATCAAATTCTCCTCTTTTGAAGATTATTTCATTGCCTAGATTGGAATATTCCTACTCAACGCATCTGCAACAACATTACATTTCCCTAGGGTGTAGGCAATGTCAAAGTAAAAATATTTTAGGTACTCCAACTAATACCTTTGGTGAAGATTCAAATATTTTTAGAGAAGATAAAGCTCAACATTTTGTGGTCTTAATACACAGTGAACCATTCTATAAAAAGGTTGTGCTGCCAAATATTAAGCACATGCAGCACAACTACATGTTCAAGGCCATGGGTAGGATAATTCTTCTCATGTGGCCTAATATGTTGAGATCCATAGTCCACTACATGATTTCCTTGCACGAGAACACAACCCAATCCAGAACTTGAAGCACCAAAAAAGACCACATAGCCTTTCCCGACATATAGAAAGAGATAAAAATGACACAATATTAAAAAGGAATTTCATCTCAACAAAATAATCCTGACATTTATCATTCAAAGAAAACTTCACCCCCTTATGAGTTTGAAAATTCATCTGATAATTCAGCTTAGATAATTACTTCAGGAACCGATGATAATATCTAGCTAATCCCAAGAAGATCTGAATCTCGAAGAGATTACATGGTTACTCCTAAGTCATAATAAACTTCAACTTATCAGGAACAATAGATATTACTTTTTTTGAAAACATGTGTCCCAATAATTTCACTTCCAGAATCCAAAAATTAGACTTCAAAATACTGGAATAAAGTTTTTTATTTATCAAAAGACTCAAAACTGTTGTCAGATAATTCAAATGATACTCCTCAAATTTAGAGTAAACGAGGATTTCATCCACAAAGACTATCACAAAGGTATCCTGATAATCCTAGAAAATCCTATTCATTAAATACTTTAAAACTGCAGGAGAATTTTTAGACCAAATGGAATAACTAGGCAATCATAATGACCATACCTTCTCTAAAAAGTGGTTTTCTAAATGTTAGGTTCCTTTATTAGTAGCTTATGGTAACTAGAAAAATGTAAATATTTGAAAACCACTTTTCCCATTTCAACTAATAAAATAGATCATAAATCCATGGAAATAAATACTTATTCTTCACCATAATTTGATTAATCTTTCAATAATCCACACATAGGTGAATATAACCATCAAACTTCTTAGTGGAAAGAAGGTACAACTCAAGGTGACACACTCGAGCATATACATACTTTCTAGAGAAGATCATCCAACTAGGACTTCATCTCTTTCATTTCTACTACATCCATATGGTAAGAGGGAATAGAAACTAGTTGAGTAGTAGACATTAAGTCAATGGAAAAATCAACCTCCATTACAAGTGTACAACTAGATACGTCATATGGAAACATGTTAGGAAACTCAATGATATCTAGAGAGAGATAACTGATCAAAGATTACTACTCCATATCAAAAGAAAACACTAATATTACTTTCCCAAAATCCAGATAAGAAGGTCCGGCTCTGCTCGACCTTGGGTCCCATTCTCCTTGAAAGATAAGAGATACATGACTAGGTGTAATAAGGTATACCCATCAAAGATAAAAATCAATATAAGAATTATTAGAAATGATCCAGTCCATTCAAAAAATGACATCAAGAGGTTTCATGTTGAGGACCAGAACATTCCATGCCGTATCAACATCTAATGGAGAGAATAAACAAGCCGACTATGGAGACAATGCTAGAAATTTTAGCTTTACCAGCGGTTTAAAACTGTTGGTAATGGTTGGAAAACCATTGGTATAAACTATAGCAATGGTTTTCCAAACCATTGGGCCTTGAGCCATAGGGATAGACATATCCCAATGGTTCATAGAGAACCATTGGGATATGTCTAAAAAATTTAGTATATACCAACAGTTTCAGAAAATTATTAGTATAAATGTTTCCCAATGGTTTTAAACCGTAGGTAATAGGAATAATTCTATCTATACCAATGGTTTCCCAAAAACTGTTGGTAAATATGAAGTTAAATTATCCATCCCAACAGTTTACAAACCATTGGTATATACTTATACCAATGTTTTTCATAAAACCGTTGGTATAAGCTCTACTTTTACACATATTCCAACGGTTTAAAACCAATGGCATATCCTTTGTACCTGCAGTAAGTCGAATTACTTGCCTCCCCCTATGCAGGTGAAACAACCCCTTTGTAGATTCATCAATTCCCCATGTGCAACTACAACAATTCCACAAAAATTCATACACAACAGACCTTCATAATATAGACACACACAACAAGTAACACAATACACCATTAACAAGTATGCCTCCCTAATACATACAAAATTCTGTATGAATTCATACAGAATTCATCCAACACAATACATAAATCTAAATACATCCAATTCTGTATTTAATTACCCTCTACACACATACTGAATTAACACATAATTTATAAGGTAATTAGGACAAGTATACACATACAACAAGTATACCCATACACTGTTAACACATAATTCACAATTTAATTAAATACATAAAGAATTAAATTAATAATTCAGGGTGTTTGGGGGAAATTCATGGGTTTTGGGTGGTTGTCCAAGGGGGGTAAGGGGTGTCTAGGGGGTGGGGGTATCTGGAGGGATGGGGGTGTCTAGGAGGGGTGGGGGGTGGGGGGGGGGGTTGTCTAGGGTGGTGGTGGGGGCAGATTTCTAGGGTGGTTGTGGGGATAGTGTCCAGGGGGTGGGGTGGTGTCTAGGGGGGGTGGGGGGTGTCCAAGGGGTTGGGGGGGGGGGGGGGGGGTTTCTAAGGGGTGGGGGTGTCTAGGGGGTGGGGGTGGGGTCCAGGGGGTTGGTGGGGGGGGGGGGTATCCAAGGGTGGTGGGGTGGTGTCCAGGGGGGTGGGTGTGGCTGTCCATGGGGGTGGGGGTATCCAGGGGGTGGGGGGGTGTCTAGGGGGTGGAGTGGTGTCTAGGGGGGTGGTCGGTGGTCCAGGGGGTTGGGGGGTTGTCCAAGGGGAGTGGGGTGATGTCCAGGGGGGTGGTGGGTGGTCCAGGGGGTTGGGGGGTTGTCCAAGGGGAGTGGGGTGATGTCCAGGGGGTGGGGGTGGCTGTCCGTGGGGGTGGGGGTGTCCAGGGGGGGGGTCCAGGTGGTGGGGTGGTGTACAGAGGGGCATGGGGTTGTCCAGGGGGTTGGGGGTGTCTAGGGGGTGGTGGGTGTCCAAGGCGGTGGGGGTGGGGGGGGGGGTGTCCATGGGGGTGTACCAGGGGGTGGGGGTGGGGGCGGGGTGTCTTGGGGGGGTAGGGGGTGTCCAGGGGGTGGGTGGAGCTGTCCAGGGGGTATAGGGTGTCCAGGGGGTGGACGGGTTGTCCACAGTGGTGGAATGGCCATCCAAGGGGTAGGGGGTGTCCAAGAGGGGTGGGTGGGCTATCCACGAGGGTGGGAAGACTGTCTAAGGGGGTGGCCGATCTATCCACGGGTGTGGGAAGGCTGTCCATGGGTGTGGGGGGGATATACAGGGGTGGCCGGGCTATCTAGGGGTTGGGTGGGGCTGTCCAGGGGGTACGAGGTGTCCACGGGGGGAGGGGATGTCCAGGGGGTGGGTGGGCTGTCCAGGGGGGTTAGTGGGGCTGTCCAGGGGGGTGGGCGAGGCTGTCTAGAGGGTGGGCATGGCTGTCCAGGGGGGTATGGTGTGTCTAGGGTGTGGGGGTGGCTGTCCAGAGGGTGGGAAGGCTGTCCACAGGGGTGGGGCTTTCCATTGGTGCGAGCGGGCTATCCACGAGGGTGAGGGAGCTATCCATGGGGGTGGTGGGGCTTTCCACGGGGGGAGGGGCTATCCAGGGGGTGGGTGCGCTATCCATGGGAGAGGGGGTCGGGGGGGGGGGGGGGGGGGGGGGCTGTCCATGGGACTGTCTAGGGGGGTGCGGTGGTGTCCATGGGGTTGGGTGGGGGGATTTCCAAGGGGTGGGGGTGTCCAGGGGTGGGGGAAGGGTGTCCAGGGGGTTGGGTAGTGTCCAGGGGGGTGGGGGGCGGTCCAGGGGGTTTTGGGAGGGGGGCTATCCAAGGGTGGTGGGGTGGTGTCTAGGGGGGTGGGTGTGGCTATACATGGGGGTGGGGGTGTCCAGGGGGTGGGGGGGGGTGTCCAGGTGGTGGGGTGGTGTCCAGGAGGGGTGGGGGCGTCTAGGGGGTTGGGGGGGTGTCTAGGGTGGGTGGGGGGGGGGGGGGGGCTGTCCAGTGTGGTGGTGGTGGGGGGGGGGGATATCCATGGGGGTGTTCAGGGGGGGGGGGGGGGGCTGTCCAGGGGGTAGGTGGTGTCCAGTGGGTGGGCGGAGCTGTCCAGGGGGGTACGGGGTGTCCATGGGGGCGGGTGGGTTGTCCACCGGGGTGGTAGAGTTGTCCAGGGGGTAGGGGGTATCCAAGGGGGTGGACGGGCTGTCCACAGGGGTGGGTGAGCTATCCAAGGGGGTGGGCGAGTTATCCACGGGGGTGTCAGGCTGTCCACGGGGGTGGTGGTGGGGGGGGAGTTTAGGGGTGGTGGGTCTATCCAGGGGGTGGGCGGGGCTGCCCAGGAGGGTGGGAGGGCTGTCCAGGGGGATTGAGGGGGCTGTCCAAGGGGTGGGTAAGGATATTGAGGGAGGTGGGAGGGGCTTTCCAGGGGGTACGAGGTGTCCAGGTGGGTGGGTGTGGCTGTCTAGGGGAGTATAGGGTGTTTAGGGGGGTGGGCGGGCTGTCCACGGGGGTGGGGGGCTGTCCACTCGGGTGGCTGGGCTGTCCATGAGGGGAGGGGCTATCCAGGGAGGTTGGCGCATTGTCCATGGGAGTGTGGGGCTATCCATGGGGGGGGGGGGGTATCTAGGGGGTGGTTGGGCTATCCACGGGGGTGGCAGGGCTATTCAGGGGGTATGGGGTGTCCAGGGGGGTGGGTGGGCTATCCATGGGGGTGGGGGTGCTATCTAGGGGAGGGGTGAATCGATCAAAACAAATCATCAAGTAAAATTTTATTATTTATAGATAAAATAATAAAGATAATGTGACCTATATAATCACACATATATTCATGCACAACAAATCAATAAGCATCAATGGTCAGTAATATCAGTCAAAAATGTAAAGGATCAATCTATCCCTCAACACCATCACTATCAGCACCGTCATCATTAGCCTCACCCTTTTCCTCATTGTCTTCCTCATCATCATACCTACCCTCCTCAACACCCTTCTCCTCGCCCTCATACTCAGCCTCAACCTTCTCATCACCCTCCACTTCCGCCTCATGCTCCTCCTCGCCCTCCTCCTCCTCCTCGGTCTCCTCCTCGCCCTCCTCCTCCTCCGTCTCAGCCTCATCCTCTCAATCATCTCGAAATATAATAGAACTACCACCTGGTTCACCATATATAGAATGCATCGATGAAATATATTCATCACAAGTTGTGATGGATTCTGGTGGAAGTGTTGGACATAAAACTTCCATCAGTTTCATAAATGCATTGTTTTCCCTAGCAGCATGTTCCTCCGTCTCTATGGCCCTTTTTTCAGCCTGTTTTTCTTGTGCCTTAACCTACTAGAACTCAGTGTCACTACAAATCATACCTAAGGAGGGCCAATACCTCACCAGAACTGTACTCTTCCCAGGTCGGCAACATACTCTTCCAGGGTGCTCATCTCCCAACACCTGATGTAAGTGATCGTTTGGCCCAAAATTGTCAGGTTCCTAGGCATCAAGGGACTCTAAAGTAGCCAGTTACAAATATAAATAAATGATTAAGTTACAAAATAGAGATTAAAATTATAAATCCAAAAGTAAAACTTACAATCTGCTACTGAGTCGGTTCATTAGCCGTATATCCATCTTTCTTCTTTCTACTTGAGTAAAACAGTTTTGCTCGAGAAACACATCCTTATATATTCAATTTATGCCTCTATAATGAAATTGAAAGTAGGAAACCATAATTAAAAATAGGATACCAATAATTAATTGCATAACTAAAATTATATAACAACTTTAGCAATCGAATAAATTATGGAGGTAGTAATAGAACGTGCAATTTGTAAAGAAAAATTATAAACTCCCATACCTGCTGCCTCTCATGATCTAACATCATAGTATGTCCCAATGTGTGGATGTATTTTTTAGCATCAATTTTTTTTATTTCTTCCAGATGAATCCAAAATAAAATTCAATAATTATTATTAATGGAAAACATGAAAATATTTATTTAAATACCTCAAATGTAATTAATACCTAAAATTGGATAGTATTCCAATGAGTAATCATCTGTCGGTACTATTTTAATGGAAAATCATCCACTATAGGGACCACCTATAACTCTGTTCCCACTCTAGCATGCCATCCAATGTACAACTCATGCTTATAAGCTCTCCAAAGCTCACCTAAATCCTTTAGATGTGCTAGCTGTGCACCCTCACCAACGGGGAAATTAAACCGTAGCTGACACCAAAATATTAATTTATATAAATAAAAAAATAATATACTTCATTAAATACAATTTTTTTTACCCATATCTCTTCCCAAGTTTTATCCTTGACTTCATTTGGCAGGTGTCTCCATGAGAGCGGGCTGACAAGAATGATGTCAGAGTATTTGGAAAACGTCACCAAAAAACTCCAACATTGATGCCCTAATTTTTCAATCATTTGAATATCTTCCTTGTAGTCCACCATCAACTACGTGCGGCAGTTACACAATGCATTCATTCTTGTATGCCCATGCCCCTACCTCCTATTAGTAGATGTATCTATTATGAAAGAAAAACAAATATTTTATCAATACATTTTTTAATGAAAATAAATAATGGTGTAAAAATTTGTTTGAGTTGTATAAGTATACATGCAGTAGTATGATGAATGGGCACCACTGGATCCATAGAAACTGAAGGAACACCCTGTACAGATGGAGTGGGTCCCAATGTATTCTCTACAGGGATAGACTCTGGTAGAGTAGGAGTCGAAGAAGAAGGAATATAAATGCCCTGAGAGAAGGAAGAATATGTAAAAGAAGATGATAGGGATGGCTGGCCGAATGCTGGATGGGGAGTGGGAATCATCATCAGATATGGTACATATGGGTGATGAGGCTCATATGTAAAGTGTGGTGAAAACATGGGAGGCCTAAATATCCCGTGTGTCCCTAACATCACACTGGGATCAGAATGTGGTATGGATGGTATGTCGGTTGGATGGGAAGGGTCTAATTGGTTACGCCGATCAGATTGTCTAGCTCCCGTACCACCTCCCTCATATGAACACCATGATTACTAGGACCACTACTAGGGTTCTAATCAAATAACTGTCACCTAATAGATGGATCCTGAAAAAAATTTTCAAAAAAAATTAATCACATGAAATTATATATTATTTAAATAAATATATTTGAAATAAAATACTCACTACAAGCACTAATGGTGGAATTCCTAGATCAGTCATGCGATAATTTTTGTCCATAATCTGTTTTCTTCACCTCTCTTAAATTGGTTTCATTTCCTATATTTGAAAACAATTATGGAAGTAAATAGAAAAAGATAACTAAATTTTAACCCAAAAAGAGAGAGGGAATATGGGCATTCAGGGATAATTTAACTATCCATTATTTTAGGTTAGCTTGAACAAATATATAATGAAGTTAATAAATCATACAAGATGTAATAAAGGAATTTAATTTTTAGTAGGATGGTTATTTACAAATTTTCATCAGTCTATTAAAATCATGGAACATTGATTCTATAGGATTCATAAGGGGTAAAACAGTTGTAAAAATTAATGAAAAATTTAATTTCTTTAGCTCAGGTAAATGATGCAGGTTTCAATACATGTTTTGCAGAAGAATACAAACCATCATGCTCATTACCTGGTAAAATGTTAAAGAGAGGTCTTAGGTTTTTACAAATTTTATACAAATCACATTTGAAGCATTGAAATGTTCACCACATTAGAAATGTTGTTTTTGTAGGTTTGAAAAAAGTTCAATTCCAAATTAGAAAATGCAATTCAAATAAAATTGCAAAAAAATAAACATTTAAAATTCACATAATGGTCTAGTCGGATACAACATATTTGTAATCAATATTAAATCAATTTGAATAGTACTAACCTTAACAACCCAAGTCGAGGTAAACCAAAATAATTGAGAACATGAATGGATGATTTTATATATTTCTCACCACAACTTCAGGTTCACAGTCAACTCTGAAAATTGAGCTATCAGAGTCATCAAAAGGAATAAATGGATCTTTTCCAATGGAAGTAGAGATGGTGTCAATTACATCATCACCATAATCAAAAATATGTCTTGGAATTACTTCAATAATGACACCAAATTCAGGTCCAAGATGGTCTTTGACATAAAAAAATTGTTTCACCATTTCTGCCAATACATATAGTTCATCGATAGCAAGAGTGCGAGTCATATAAATTACTCAAAATGCATAATCATCAATAAATGTTCCCTGCCTCTTCATCGAATCAAACCACTTGAATTTCATCATCATGACTCATCCATGTGAATAATAATCCATTGTTATTATTTTTTCAATGACTCCATAATAACCTACATTTTCAAATAGTGGTCTACTATCTGATACACTATCATAATAGTCTATTGTGGTAGTAACCATAAAACTTTCATGTTGTGTTCTCATTTTATTTTCTTGTTCAATGATAATAAATTTGTACCCATTGATAACAATTGATTTACATTCACGAACCATGGTATTAGGACCAAAAGTCAAAGCTATTTTTTCCTTAGAGACAGAGTCAACATGAAAACTCATTACCTAAAATATAAAATAATAATAAACTTAATTAAATATTATTTTAATTATTTTAAACAGTAATATTATTACCTTCAATTTGAACCAAGTAGAAAGCTCTTTGCTATGAAAAGTCTCCCTCTTTCTCAAAGATAAAGAACGATGCTTTATATTTATCATCACTTTATGTTCCCTATAGATAAAAATAAGAATAGTTTAACACACACACACACACACAGATATATATATATATAAGATATATATATTGAATTTACTTACAAAATTTAGTCATAGAAAAAATCACAGTTGAACAAAACTGTGTGATGTGCCATCTCCTGCTCTTCAAGGATTAATTTCGTCAATGTATATGATCCAGGAATTCCTCTTGTTTGAGGAAGTGATGGAAAAAAATTTAACAAGATCTAAGTTTCATTGAAAATATATCCATTCTATCCATTCTGTAAAAAAAATTGTTATAAGCCATTTCTTAAAAAACAATTCAATAAGATCGAAGCTTCATCAAAAATATATTTAAGTAAACGAGAATTGTTCACTTTATTTGAAACCATAACTCACACACTACTCTATATGAGAATCATAATATAAAAGACAACAAAATACTATATTTATAACAAAATATCTTTGAATAACTATACATGAGTGTACAAGATCATGTACACTTGTGGAGGAGAATTATTCAAGAGTTGAGTAAATTTTAGATTGAAGAAATTTTATATTTTAGTAGATTATTTGTGTGATCAAATACATTACCCAAGGGGGTGGGGGTGTCCAGGGGGGTGCAGGGTGTCCAGGGGGGTGGCGGGGCTGTCCAGGAGGGTCAGAGATGTCTAGGGGGTGGGGGGCTTCCTAGGATGGTCGATGTGTCCAGGTGGGTGGGCTTTCACAGGGGGTGGCTTGGCTATCCACAGGGGTGGCAGGGCTGTCTAGTGGGGTCGGGGGTGTCAAGGGGGTGGGGGGGGGGGATTTCTAAGGGATGGGGGAATCTGGGGGGATGGGGGTTTCTGGGGGGTGGTGGGCGGGTGTCTGGGGGGGTGGGGTGGGAGGGCTGTCCACGGGGGTGGGTGGGGGGGGGGGATGTCCAGGGGGTGGGCAGGCTATCCACGGGGGTGGCAGGGCTATCCAGGGGGGTCAGGGGGGGGGGGGGTTCTAGGAGGTGGGGGGGGGGGATTTCCAGGGGTGGGGGCTGTCCAGGGGGTACAAGGTTTCCAAGGGGTGGGCAGGCTGTCCAGGGTGTGGCGGGGCTGTCCAGGGGGTACATGATGGGTGGGCGGGCTGTCCACGGGGGTGATAGGACTTTCTAGGGGGTACGAGGTTTCCAGGGGTGGGAAGGCTATCCAGGGGGTGGTGGGGCTGCCTAGGGGGCACATATTGGGTGGGCGAGCTATCCTCGGGGGTGGTGGGGCTGTCCAGGGGGTCCAGGGTGTCTAGGGGATAAACAGGCTATCCACGGGGGGTGGGGGGATATCCACAGGGTTGGAGGGCCTATCAATGGGGGTGGTAGGGCTCTCTAAGGGGTATGAGGTATCCTGGGGGTGGGTGGGCTATCCAGGGGGGTACGGGGCTGTCCAGGGGGTACGGGGTGGGTGGGTGGGCTGTACCCGGGGGTGGCGGGGCTGTCCAGGGGGGTCCAAGGTGTACAGAGCATGGGAGGTCTGTTCACGGGGGGGGGGGGGGGGGGGTGGGGGTGGGAGGGCTATCCACGGGGGTGGAAGGGATGTCCACGTGGGTGGAATTGCTGTCCAGGGGGTAGAGGGTGTCCAGGGGGGTGTCCAAGGGGGTGGGGGCTGTCCAAGGGGGTGGGGGTGTCTGCCCCCAAACTAGGGTCATAAAATCAAATCTTTATCCAATAGTAGCATGATTGCAAGCCTATTATAGATGATCGAGAAAACTGTTGGTGTAAACCATGAATTTCATACATATAAATCACAACACACCCTATTGTAAACACACCACCAAATATCATACGTGGATCAGATTTTATGAGCCTTGTTTCGATGGGACACTACTCATAGGAGTATGAGCCTTGCTATATAATTAGGTGATATGGAGTTTTACGAATGTTAAATTTGTATGAGATCATTATGGATAGTGGATAAGAACCTAAGTGAGTTTTCTTTGCAGAAATCATTTCTTCTTGGATGGTTAAGAGTGAGTGTTTGTATGGAACTTCAAGAGAAGTCTTAACGTGTGAAAGAAACTATACATTGGTTATATTTGATTCATATTTATTTTTTGTAGAGTATTGGAGTGGACAACCCGCCCCCTCCTTGGACAACCCACACCCCACCCCCACCCCTACATCCCACTACCCCCTGCCACCCCCACCGAGATAGCCCCACCACCCCCACCAGGACACCCCCACTACACCTAGACAACCTCCCTCCTCCCTGGACAACCAACACCCCTCCCCCACCTAGACAGCCCACTTGCACCCCCTTAGACAACCCACTCCACCTTGACAGCCCACACCCCCTCCCCCACCTGGATAGACCACCCACCACCACCCATGGACAACCCACCCCCTCCCTAGACAGCCCACACCCCCTCCCCTGCAGTCCCCTGGACAACCCCCCTGGACAGCCCACGCCCCCACCCCCACTGGACAGCAACCCCCCCTCCTTGGACAGTCCATACCCCCTCCCCCCTAGATAGCCCCCCCGGACAACCCACCCTCTCCCTGGACAGTCCACACCCCCTCCCCTCCCCTACCCCCCACCCCCAACCTAAATAGACCCCCCACCTGGACAGCCCAACCCCCTCCATGAACACCCCACACCCCTCCCCCACATGGACACCCTCCCCTATAACCCCCACCCCCACCTATACATCCCCCACCTAGATATCCCACCCCAACCACCCCCACCTAAACCCCCCCCCCCACCTGGGAAACCCACCCCCCTCCTTGGACACCCCACACCCCCTCCCCCACCTGGACACCGCACCCTAACCCCCTGTACAACCCACACCCCTCCTTGGGCAGCCCATACCCCCTCCCCCACACCCCACACCCCTACAGCCCCCACCCCCTTGCAGCCCCCTACCCCTAGACAACCCACCCTACCTGGACATCCCCCACCCCTGTACAACCCCCTATCCATCTTGCTGCCCCCTTAGGGTAATTTTATTTAAAATCATTTTATTCATTAAGAAAGTCAAACCAACATGTATTAGCCATTTCATTCCAAATATCCCATTCAAATTATCAAAACATGAAAAATCTAATTTATCAAAACATGAAAAAGTCAATTTATCAAAACATGAGAAATTCAATTTATAAGGCTCTACGGGTCACTTAGAAAATGTCATTGGGGAAAGGGGAAATCTAACTACATTGTTAGGTTAGCCACTTAAGAGGTGCGGTGTGGTGTAGGAGGTGTGGTGGTGTCCAAGTGGCTGTCTAAGGGGGTGGGGGTGGGGGTGTCCAATGGGGTGGAGGGTGACTGGGGGGGGGGGGTGGATGTCTAGGGGTGGTGGAGGTAGTGGGGGGGGGGGGGGTGTCTAGGGGTGGGGGGGGGGGGGCTGTCCATGGGGGATGATGGGTGTCTAGGAAGGGTGGGGATGGGGGTGTCCAGGGGGTGGGGGGATGGGGATGTCCAAAGGGGGGGAGGGATGTCCAAGGGGGTGGGGGTGTCCAGGGGGTGGGGGAGGGGGATATCCAAAGGGTGGGGGGGGGGGGGGGTCTAAGGGGTTGGGGGTGTCCAGGGGGTGGGTTGTCCATGGGAGGTGAGGGGTGTTGAGGGAGGGTGTGGGTGGGGGTGTCTAGGGGGAGGGGGAGAGAGCTGTCCAGGGGGTGGCATGTCCAAGGTGGGTGGGGGATGAAAGGGGTGGGGGTGGTCTAATGGGGGGTGTCCAGGGGGTGGGGGGGTGTCCTTGGGGGAGGTGTCTAGGGGATGGGGATGGGGTTTGTTCACAATTCCAATCCAACAACCAACACGTGCCAAAATCCAAATCAAATTTTAAACTAAACTAAAGTCAACAGAAAGTACCAAATCACCCCACTAAACAAACCCTTTACCATGTTTTAATTATAGAACAAAAAACTTAAAAAAAGGCAAAGGGTTCGGTACTCCACAAACAACACTCTAATTTAGCCGAAATCAAAACATCAAATAGAAAAAAGAGAAATAACATTAAAACTAAGGTAACACTTACTAATTTAAAGTGAAGAAATAAAAATTTGTTTGATTGAAGATGGATCTATGGCTGGAGTGAGTTTCACGTCCCAGAAGATTTCAGGAGGAGCTCTGGATTAGGTCTGCAATTGGGCCAACTGGGAGGTGGGGTGGTGGGTATTTGTGGGAAGAATTTCCCAACGGTTTTGAAAAACCATTTGGAAAGCCTATATTTACCAATAGTTTTGATAAACCATTGGTATATGTTAGAGAAAATAATTATTTCCCAACATTTTTGGAAAACTGTTGGGAAATATTAAATACATTTACACATTGCCAATAGTTTGAACAAACTGTTGGAAAATGTTCCCTTATTTTTCACGATACCAATAATTTTAAGAAACTGTTGGTATATTACCATTGGGAAAATAGTTGATTCCAGTAGTGAGACCTTGCTCTTTATTCTTGCTAAGGTGTGTATTAATATCCATTGATTAAGATCAAATATTCATAAGAAGATTTAGTAGATTAACAATATGGGTTGAAATAAATGATTAAGACGCACTAGTATCAAATAGAGTTATAAATAATGATGAATATATAGTAATGATACCTCTCATAGTTTCTAGAATCATTTCTAATTCCTCTAGAGACTATTCTACTATGTGAATAAACATCATCTTGAATTCCTATGGTTGGATCCATTTATTAAAAAACTAATTTCCTATGACAACCCTGCTCTTTTATTACACAATTAAACATAATTTATTACATAAACTTCACTTGATAAAATACAGAAGATCGAAAGGTCTCGTGTCTTTGGGGATTAGGATCATTAATTAAAAACTTAAAACATGAAATACAACATATTTATTTAAAACTTCCTTTACATGACCACTACATTCCCTCGTATATAGCATTGCATGGGATAACCTGAGGACATGCATAAGAAAAGGGTGAGCTATAAAGCCCAGTAAGGGAATAATCATGGAATAACATGAGGAATACAATACATGTTAGACAATAGTAATATCAATAGAGCATAAGAGAAGCATTAACATAAATTCATGATAAAGCATGATAATCGTAACATGGAAATGTGGCAACAACACTTAACATGGAATTAGCATGAGCCAAGGCTCATTGCACATGGAGCATGAGTAAATCCTCATTGCACATGAAGCATGAGTAAAAACTAGTTTCACTTGAATTAGCTTGAGTAAACACCCATTGCACATGATGTATCATGATACTAAACTTTACCCAAAGCATTGGAGCTCTATAAGGTCACACCCTTCTTAAACATTTCATTTCATGCATAAGTGTGCCACATGGATCATATAACATGGATTAATAAAACATCATCATTTATTCCATGATAAAGCAGTGTGGAATTAATATATGAAACTTTATAATCAATAATTAAATGCGAATAAAGGTGAATACACTTGATAGAGAAATGGGCATGGTATTCACTACACAATTACATTGGCTTGGAAAATCAGTGTAGTTTCGGCAGCCTAACTGCGTGACGTAAAAATTCATAAAAATGGTTGATGAGAGAGAAAGGGGTGTCTCATCATATGTACATGAAATGTAAAGTAATGGGGTCATATAAATACATGTCTCAAAAATTTTAATGATACAAAATAATTGCTTGAATGTAAATGAGGAGAGAGAAATTCTTTTTGGAATTTCGGCATAGTAACGGGTGTACGTGGGAGGCATTTAATGAGAGAGAAATGGGTCTCCCATCATTAAATCTTAAATAGGGAAGTATGGGGGAGGTGAAAATCCATACCCCAACCTTTTTAATTGAAATTATAAGGGCATAAAAATTTAAAGAATATTGGAAAAAAATGAGAAAGGAAGAAAAAAACGTTACTTGGAAGTGTGCTTCCAAAGGCCAGGGAGAGGCTTGAGAGAGGATTCTTGGAAGCGTGGGGCACCTTGGGAGGATTCTAGAGAGAGGAGGGCAGAGGTTTGATGAACTCTAAAAGCTTTGAGTGAGGATGATGTGGGAGCTTGGGTGGGTTTATATAGGAAAGGAGAGGGAATTGTTTATTATTTAGGTTTGGGACACCTCACATTAAACTAATCAAAAACACAACCCAGCCCATGTTTTTTGCTCATGGTTTTTGGAAAAGGGAATTGGAAAATAATATTTTATAAGGCCAAAGTCAGAACTTCTTAAAATAATGGGGTTTCTTATGTGGAGGTGAGTCACACTCCCAAGGAAAACAATTTAAAAAGACAAGATGTTTAATAAATCTTGAAGGGTCCATTAATGCTTTGTAAAATAAGTAAAAAAACCCAAAACCACATTATTTTAATGGTAAAACATATTTTTTCCGAACATAAAGCTTATAGTTTTTTATTACATCACTATTGGGTCATTATGATGTCATAAACACATTATATATTTAAACGATATTTAATTTTTTCCCAAAAATTTGACTGTCTCAGAAAATTATGAAAAATTAAAAATTGGACAATTTAAACAACCTGATTCCAGAAATAATATTTATTTTATCTAAATAATTTTATAAATATGTTAATTTTCACTTTTAAAATAAAAACCGACATTTATCGAAAATTCACTGGTTTTGACAAAAATGTCTTTCGAATCGTAATAAAAACTACAATTGCATTCATAAAATTATAAGGTCATTTATATTTAATAAAAAATAATTTAATAATAATAATAATATTTTATTAAAATAATATTTAATTCAAAAATCCCTCAATTAATCAAAATAGATTTCTTAATTTAACATTAACTAAAAATAATATTTGTTCTTTAAAAAAAGATATTTACAAGGTAATGATAATAAAATGAAAGTATATTAATTATTATATACAAAAATAATATACATAAACATAGTGATAAGGTCTTGTTACAAAACCCCTTATAACACCCGCATAAGACCAAAGAGTAAGGTGTGTGACGGTGACAGACTCTTAGGGCAGCTCAGATAACATTGATCAGGTGGTAATCTCTATCAACATTCATTTATCTCATAGGCGGTCCCAATCGAGCTTAACATATTCATGCTTGGATTGGGCTTGGTCAAGAAAGAAGCCCAATGAGGCCACCTCCTTTCCGATCTTTGACAAATGGGCTTCGTATGGGGCATGTCTACTAGATGAGGCCATTGCTTCATTTTTCTGAGTAAATTGGATTTGTTAAAGCCCTATATTTATACTAATCATGTGATAACTATTCAACGGATATATTAGAAATGGTCACAATTATAAAACCAAATAAGTTGACATAAAAATTTTACATAAATAGAAATTTAATTATATCAAGAGGGATTTCCATTAATGAAAGTTTGGGTCGTTACAATATTACCCCCTTAAAAAAACTTCACCCTCAAAAATTCCTTTTCACACACTAAAAAAGATGTGGGTAACTATAATTCATCATTTCCTCTGATTCCCACGTCTCTTCTTCAAACTTGTGGTTTCGCCACAACACCTTGACAAGGGGCATTGTCTTATTTCGTAGATATTTTTCTCTACGATCTAAGATCTTTACTGGTTGCTCCTCATAATAAAGATCATCATCTAATTGTACCACCTCTGAAGAGAGTACATGTGAAGGGTCCAGTATTTACTTCCTTAAGAAGGATACATGAAAGACATCATGTACCTTGGCCATGGTAGGTGGAAGTTCTAGTCGATAGGCCACAACCCCGACATGATCAAGAATCTCGAAGGGGTCGATGTACCTTGGACTTAAATTACCTTTCTTTCCAAACCTCATAACCTTATTACATAGAGATATGTGTATAAATACGATGTATCCAACTTTAATCTCATGATCTCATTGATGATTATCTTCATAAATCTTTTGTCGACTATAGGTTGCGTTGATATGCTGCTGAATGGTATTCACATTCTCCAGCATTTCTTCGACCATTTCTGGTCCAAGCAGCTCACGATAACTAAACCCATCCCAAAACACCAGTGTTCTGCACCTTTTCCTATAAAGGGGTTTCATATGGGTCCATTTGGATGCTTGAGTGGAAACTGTTATTATAAGATAACTCAACCAGAGGAATACGTTGATCCCATCCTCCATTAAAGTTCATGGAGCATGCTATAAACATGTCCTCAAGTTTTTGAATAGTCCGCTCTAATTGGCCATCCGTTTGAGGATGATAGGCCACACTAAAGTTCAGTTCAGTACTCAAAGCATGTTGAAGACTCTTCCAAAACTTATAGGTGAATCTTGGATCTCGATCGGACATAATAGATAGTGGTACAATATGCAGCCTTACCACTTCCCTGATATATATCTGTGTCAGTTGATCCGATGAGAAATCCTACTGAATAGAAATAAAGTGTGAAACCTTTGTAAGACGGTCCACAACAACCCAAATTTCATTGATGACTTTGGATGTCTTTGAAATTCCAGTGACAAAGTCCATGGTGATGTTATCCCATTTCCATTCTAGTATGGGTAATATTTGCATCATCCCCTTATACTTCTGCCTCTCTGCCTTCACTTGCTGACACACCAGGAAACTTGATGTATATTCAGCGATCTCCTTCTTCATTTTATCCCACCAATAATTCTCTCAAATACCTTGATACATCTTTGTGTTTCTTGGGTGAATAGAGAAATTTGAACTATGTGCATCATCCAAAAGTTCCTTCTTCAGCTCTAGACTTTATGGAACACATATTCTTTTCCCAAATCTCATAATTACTTCTTCATTGACATTAAACTCTTAGGATTTCCCTTTTCCGATAGCTTCCACTTTTTCCTGAATTCCCACATCATCCTTTTGAGCATCCTTTAACCTTTCCAAAAGTGACAGTTGAGTAATAATTTGTGAAAGGATTGATGATGTTCCCTTCTTTATGATTCCCATGTCCATCTTCATCAAATCTAAGAAGATTAGATCCTTTTCAATTCTCATAAATGATAGAATCACTGGGTCCTTTCTACTTAGGGAATCTTCCACCTTGTTCTCTTTCCCAGGGTGGTAATGGATTAAGCAGTCATAGTCATTGATCATATCTAATAATCTTCATTGGTGCATGTTCAACTCTTTCGGTGTGAATATATACTTGAGGCTTTTGTGGTTCGTATATATTTCAAACTTCTCCCCAAAGAGATGATGCTACCAAATTTTCAAAGCTAAGATCACTACATCCAACTTGAGGTCATGTGTTGGATAGTTCTGTTAATGAACTTTCAATTTCCTTAAAGCATAAGCAATGACTTTTTCATTTTGCATCAACACACATCCCAAGACCTTCTTTGAAGAATCACCGAATACCACAAAAATTTCTCCACTTTTGGGTAAATTGAGCATGGGCGCAGTGATAAGACTCCTTTTTAACTCCTTGAAGCTTTCTTCGCATTCATCACTCCAAGAAAAAATTACTCCCTTCCAAGTTAGCTTGGTAAGAGGGTTGGAAAATCATGAGAAATTTATCACAAATTGTCGATAATATCCAGCTAACCCCAAGAAGTTATGGATATCCATTACTGATGTTAGCCTCATCCATACCTCAATTTCATCTATTTTATAGGGAGACATAGATATCCCATTTCTTGCGATGATATGTCCCAAGAATAAGACCTCATTCAACAAGAACACACAATTGTTGTACTTTTCATAGAGATTCTTATCCTGCAAGGTCTCTAGTACAGTTCTTAGATGCTTCGCATGATCCTCCTTGGTTTTGGAGTATATCAAAATATCATCTATAAAGACTACCAAAAACTTGTTGAGGTAATCTCTAAAGACTCTATTCATCAATTCCATGAATATTGCTGAAGCATTAGTGAGTCTGAAAGTCATTACTATGAATTCATAGTTCCCGTATCTTGTAAGAAAAGCAGTCTTGGGGATATCTTCCTTCTTCACCCTTACTTGATAATATCCCAACCGTAAATCCACTTTGGAGAAGTTTTGTGCTCCACACATTTAATCAAATAAGTCATCTATTCATGGGAGAGGATACTTGTTCTTTATTGTGATTTTGTTAAGCTCAATATAATCAATGCAAAGGCGCATTGACCCATCCTTCTTCTTGATGAAGAGGACCGGTGCACCCCATGGTGAAGCACTTGGGCGTATAAACCCTTTATCCAGATTCTCCTGTAGTTCTTTCTTCAGCTCCTCACGCTCCACAACAGCCATTCAATATGGATTCTTAGATATTGTAAATTCCCCAAGTATATGATCAATTGAGAATTCAACATCTCTTCTAGGAGGAAGACCAGAAAAGTCCTTAGGAAACACTTCAGTGACTTCACTCACAATAGGCATGTCTTATAGGATGGTTGCCTCCTTAGAATCAATCATATGAGCTAGATACGTGTGCTCATATGGAAGTAATATACACGCTTGAGATGATGGAGCTAAAGAAGGTTTATCTTCCTCCTTGCACTTGTAAAGAATCAAGGGTCGATTCTCCACATGGAGAGTGATTTCCCTCACATGATAATTTATGTTGGCACTATATTAGGAAATCCAATCTGTACCAATAATTGCATCAAATTACACCAGAGGGAGTATGATGAGATTCAATGGAAATTTCAATCCATATATTATGATAGGGGAGGAGTTATATTCATGGGATGCAATGATTTCCCCATTTTCCGTACTCACCGACATCTTTACTTCCATGATTTCTGGTGGTACTGGGATTGTTCTACTAAAATTTAGAGATATAAAAGAATACATAGAACTTGAATCAAAATGTAAGTTCACCATTTGTGAATAAATAACTAACGTACCTATCACCACTTTGTTTTCGGGGTTCACTTTGGTAGTAGTGATGGAAAAAGCTCACCCCTGCTGCCTTGGAGGTTGTTGGTTGCCTCCTAAAACCCTTGGCTTAGGGCACTGATTTGAAGGATGCCCTGGTTATTTTCAGTTGTAGTAATGAACCACGTGTTGAGGTTCGAACGGAGTGTTCCTATCCTCTATCACAGCTGCGAGTCTTTCTTGATGATAGTTAATATCTAGGTTACCTTCTCTTCCACACCTAAAGCATTTCCTCGTCCCCTTTAGGCAATTTACAGGGTGCTTCTTTCCACACCTTTGTCATGTGGGGTGCTGAATCTTCTTAGAACTGTTGGATTTATCCATCAGACCGCTAGGATTGAAGTCCATCTTACACTTCTTATCTCCATGATACCCCTGAGATTATCCAATCTCCATTTCAACCTTGAGGGAACATCAGACTATTTTCTCATAGCTGTCGAAGTCACAGATCGCTAGCGCTTTCTGGAGGCTAGGTTTCATCCCACCAAAGAAGCGGTTAACCTTTCATTCAGGGGTGACAACAAAGCCGGAAGCATATCGTGCAAGCCTTATGAAGTTTTCCTCGTACCCTCCAATATATTCGTCGTCTTTTTTTTTGAGGTAAAGGAAGTCCCTTTCCATCTTAAGACGGAGGGTGCACAGAAAATATTTATAAAAAAACATCTTCCAAAAATCCTTCCATTCCAACGCCTTAGTCTCCTTCTCAGACTTTGAATTTTTGATCAACGTCCACCATTGATTAGTTATACCCTCCATATGATAAGCTGCCCGGAGAACCTTCTCTTGTTCATAACATTGAAGGATGGAGAAGATCTTTTCAATGGAGTTGATCCATTGTTTAGTGATTGAGGGATCAGATGATCCATTAAAAGTAGGAGGCCTTTGTCTCATGAAGATCTCAATAGCGACTTGTTCTTTATTGGGGGGGGGGGTTGAACATTCCTCTTGACCCATGTTTCTATTCAAATACTGAGTTATCTAAGAGATAATCATGACAAAGTTTGCGATTCCCGCTCCCATTGGATTGGGAATCTCATTAGTAAAGTCATCACATTGATATTCACATCGATTGTTAGCCCGAGTCCTCCTATTACTAGCCATTGGATAGAATAAAAGGAAAGTTAGGGGTAACACATAAAGGGTAATCTAAGTAAAAAACTAATGACTTATAAACAAATTTTATTTTCTTAACATATGAATCTATTGGTTTCAGTCTATGTTATCCATGATCTACTTTCTAACATATATTCTCAAGTAATTTTTTTGTCCCTTAATAATGGTTAATACTAAGCTTGTGAATTTACCAAAGCATATCCCCTGGGAGTGTCGTAACCAAGAGTGCATCAAGACCCGTTGTCATGCACCGGTTCCCGTTCTATTCTAGCTCAAAGCGATGTTTTCGGGTTTTACCCCTAGGATACATCTGTTCCAGAGCCGCCTCTTCCTGCTCGTATCCAGAAAAGGATGTATTTGCTTGATAAAACACTTACTAAATACTTACCAAAACTTAGGTATGTTTTTATTATACTTAGTCTTGTCTCTAAGGCTTTACTAGGGTTTTCTAATCCTAATCCCAAAAATAACTAAACCTATCATCTGATACCAACTATGACAACCAAGCTCTTTTATTACACAGTTAAACATAATTTATTACATAAACTTCACTTGATACATTATAGAAGATAGAGTGGTCTAGTGTATTTGGGGATTATAATAATTACATAACAACTTAAAACATGAAATACAACATCTTTATTGAAAAATTTTATTACATGACTACTACATTCCCTCGTACTTAGCATTGCATGGGATAACCTGAGGCCATGCATAAGAAAAGGGTGAGATATAAATCCCAGTAAGGGAATAATCATGGAATAACATGAGGAATATAATACATGTTAGAAAATAGGCATATCAATAGAGCATAAGAGAAGCATAAACATAAAGTCATGATAAATCATGATAATCATAACATGTAAATGTGACAACAACACTTAACATGGAATTAGCATGATCCAAGGGTCATTGCACATGGAGCATGAGTAAATATTCATTGCACATGAAGCATGAGTAAAACCTCATCGCACTTGAATTAGCATGAGTAAACACCCATTGCACATGACATATCATGATACTATACTTTACCCAATGCATTGGAGCGCTATAAGGGCACACCCTTCTTAAACATTTCATTTCATGCATAAGTGTGCCACATGGATCATATAACATGGATTTATAAAACATCATCATTTATTCCATGATAAAGGAATACCGAATTAATATACGAAACTTTATAATCAATAAGTAAATTTTCATAAAGGTGAATACCCTTGATAGAGAAATGGGTATGGTATTCACTACATAATGACATTGGCTTGGAAAATCGGTGCAATTTCGGTAGCGTAACGACGTGACGTAAAAATTCATAAAAATGGTTAATGAGAGAGAAAGGGGTGTATTATCATATGTAAATGAAATGGAAATTAAGGGTTTCATATAAATACATGTCCCAACAATTTTAATGATACAAAATAATTGCATGAATGTAAATGAGGAGAGAGAAATTCCTTTTGGAATTTCAGCATAGTAACAGGTGTACATGGGAGGCATTTAATGAGAGAGAAAGGGGTATCCCATCATTCAAAAATAAAGAGGGAAGTATTGTGGAGGTGTGAAACCGTACCCCAACATTTATAATTGAAATTAAAAGGGAATACCAATTTAAATAATATTGGACAAAAATGAGAAAGGAAGAAAAAACCCTTACTTGGAAGTGTGCTTCCAAAAGCTTGAGAGAGGCTAGAGAGAGGCTTCTTGGGAGTATAACGACCCATACTTTACATACATTGTTATTAATACAAAATTGAAGCATACTTATTACAACATATAACAAAACCATGAAAGGACCATATAGGTATAGTGTCTTTAGAAACTAGGAAACATAAACAACTGGTTCATAAAGCATCTACACTGTCTCCCATTTATTTCATCATATCTATAGTCCATTTTGGAATATATTACTTAATAAGATTCTTCCTGACCTGGGGAAATAAAACATACAAAATGGTGAGCTCAAATTCTCAGTAAGGGTAAAAGAAATATCCATCACATCATATTCATAAGAACATAACATTTTGGAAATCTTAACCTGCAAAAGAGAGCATAATTTCATAACTTGGGATAAATTATAATAGTGAAATGAAATCCAAATAATCATAACTTAAAACATGAAACTTTGTGGAATACACACATAATCATAGATAATCATTTCTTATTAGTCAAGATTCATTTCCAGGACTATCTTAGTAGACAAAGTCCATTTCTGAACCGAGTTCACTCCTCGTTTCAGTCCTGTTTCACTGAACCGGTATAACCTGCCGTTCCAGCCATGTCTATATCATGAGATATAAAATCTTTAACCAATGCATTGGAGGGATATATGGGTCCCACCCATCTCATAATTATACCATTCTTATGTGTGCCACAAAATCATAAACCACAAATCATATCATAACCCATGTAAAAAAATGGGATTCTTAAACATCACATCATCATAACATAATCCATAAAAGGATATCGTAAAAATAATTCCATCATAACATAATCAAATCAATGTAAAAATAGGGATATAAATAGAACCCTATATTATCTTAGATGGAAAATAATTTTGATAAAACACTTGAACTCCATTCTTGAGGAAAATAACCTTTCTACTTCAAAAAAACTTTTCCTTTCTTAACATGTCTTACAATTCTAAACTAAAAGAAGTTGATTAAAAATAAAATTGAAAATTTGTAAAGTAATCTTCTTGGAAAAAATTTTTTAAAAATCCATTCATGCCGTATAATTTAAAAAAAACATTCTTCTCGTACTTTTGTCGGAAAAGTCAAAAAGTACCTCGTACGAAAAATGACAAAAGATTCCTTTCATATCTTTTACTAAAACTCACAAAAGGGTAAAAATGGATTTAAACAATTGTAGTTGGATGGAAATAATATTACATATTGAGGAAATATGGATGTGGATGATAAAATACACCCCAATAAATACCAAAGTATAAACAATCTCGAATAAAAATGAGATTGTGATATTTCCCTTACCTTAGGTCCGATTTGCTTCGTAAGTGTCCGAACCTCCTGTATAATGATTTAAATAATGTTATTGACTTATTTCAGAATCATAATTATTGTTATGATATCATATATGATCATATTCTTATCTTCTTAGTAGTAATATTTCATTGCTACTTGTTATTCGGGTCTTTATAACTTTTTGTTCTTATACGTGTTTTGTCGAATAAATTCTTATTCTTATATTTAGGTTATAGATACATCATTTCCGGAATGGTATTAATGTACTATATATCATATTTATTCATTCAATTCATTTATATAATCATTATGAAATTAAGATCATGTAGAACGAATCGCATCACATCGTGGAGACGGTATTCCGTACGTACGCACGAGCGATGATATCGTTCCCATGATCGTGGAATTATATTGGAGTGTATGTATTCTATTTCAGAATAAATATCACTTTACAATAATCATATATAGTAATTATTTACACCATTATTACCATCCAAGTAAGATGGTGGGAGAAAATAGATTACACCACGACGTGGAAACGGTATTCCGTACGTACGCACGCGCGGTGATTTTGTTTTCCGTAGGATGGATAGATGTTGAAATAGGGCTGTTTCATCCTTATAATAACATATTATTATATGAGTGATACTTATTTTATTAATTCATAATGAAAAAACTAAAGAAGAATAAGTTGAAGAAGAAAGAATTTGGAAAGGATCAGTAATGGATATTACCTCTTTTTTTTGATGCGCCTCTTCTTAACCTCCTCTTAGGGCACTAGGGTTGGTCTTTGAAGAAGACCAGGACCTCTAGTATGATTCCAGGGAAGTGGAGAGGAGAAAGTGGCAGGGGTTTTCAGAGCTTGAAGGCTAAAATTTGTGTGGGGAGGAGAGGGAGGAGGTGCCCTTTTATAAGGGAGGAGAGGGGCACCTTTGGAAATATAAGAAATATTAGTTTATATTAAATCCCAACCCCACTTAAAAACTTCCAAAATGACTCATATCTAAAGATTAGATGAGATAGGGTTGTAATATCATCAACCAATAAAATTTAGACATGTTAGGAATTTATTTTAAACATTATCAACTTGATTTATCCTTATTTATCAATTTACTTTTATTTGTGGTAATAATATTCTAAATTTTAAATTCTTATAAATAATTATATATGTGTTGTGAATTTTCCATAATTTAACACTTTATTAAATTTTCGACCATATAAATTTTAATTTATAATTTTTAAATATTTTTGTGATTTTTAAACAATTTTATAATATGTTATTTTTATAAAATAACAATAGTGTCAATTTTGACACTATTCATTTATTTGAATTTAAATAAAATATATACAGAAGACATGTTCAAACTAAAAGCTTTAATAGATTCATAAAATGTCATATTTATCTAGAAAATTAGTGTAGCACATTAAATAGTTCATATAATATTTATTTTAATATTTTTAAAACAATTTATTTGATATTTTAATTAATAAAATAATTTCAACATCACTATTGTGTCATAATTAATGATAATTATTTAATCCCTAAAAATTATAAAGAAATTTCTATGGTGTAGATAATTGTATTATATTTCTTTAGACTATTCATGTTTAATGTTTCATTAAGTTTATCACCAAATAAAAATTATTATACTTATAAGATTTAAGAAAGTGACATGTTGTCACATTCTTTGGTTTTAATAACAATTAAATTATTTTCATGGAAAAAAGTCTATTAAATGAATCAAATCCGACCCTTAGGTGATATGGGTCGACTTTTAGTCATACAATATGATTTTGGCAGGTGTCAGTGTAATTTTATAATCTTATATTTACCCTTAATTAGCCGATTTACCTTTAACTATGGTAAATAAAATTTACCGTAGTTACTATTCATAATGCCCAATAATAAAAAGTAGCCAATTAACATAATTTGGACCCACTTATTCTGAATATGGAATCCATTTTTCAAAATTCAAAACATATAAGTTGCAGTAATTAATTTAAAATAAATCCCGTTGTTAAGAAAACGGTTTTTAGAAGTTAAAACATTGCCAAAGATTGAAATGTTTTTACCTATGAATTCAATGTAAAATTAATGCTAATGACATAAATTATATTAAATGGTAAAAATATATTCTATCTATACTTTAAAACCATTCAATATTATAATTTAACCATATAAATTATCTCAATGAAAAAAGTTGTTTTTAATTAAAAATTAGCGTATTTTTACTATTCATAAAAATATGAAAGTTATCAGAAAAATATCAAAAATTTATCCAAAGTAAATTTTTATATCCTGATTCAAAAGAAGAATTTTATTTTTTCAAATTGATCTTATAAACATGTCAAAAACTAGATTTAATGTGGGTGCGCCATCAAAAGGCGGCAAAACTGCATTTTTTGATAAATACTTATTTTACCCCAAAAAAATTATTTTGTTCTCTTACCATGTTATAGAAAATGTGTAAGATGAAAAATAATGTTGTAAAATTTAAAATTCAGTTAATACTATTTATAACGGCTAGTTTATAATATTTTAATAATATATCGTTGTTTAGTGGAACTCGGTATTGCATACTACACACGCTATCGAGGAAGGTCGTGATTGCGTGTAGCGAAAGATTCCTTTGATGATTCATATAACATAAAAACAAAATATTTCTCATAAAAGTCTCGGGTGTTACATTCTACCCCCCTTAAAATTAATTTCTCCCTCGAAATTCGTCACTTTGTAACAAACAGATGAGGATACCTCTCCCTCATCATATCCTCAAGCTCCCATGTAGCTTCTTCTAATTGGTGGTTCCTCCATAAAACTTTCACCAAGCGAGTGGTCTTGTTTCCTAGGACTTTTTCACTAAAATCCAGAATTTCTATCAGTTGTTCTTCATAAGAAAGATCTTTCTCCAGCGGTACAACTTCTGAGCTGAGTACATGTGAAGGATCAGGTATGTACTTTCTCAAGAGAGATACATTGAACACATCATGAAATTGAGAGAGATTCGGTGGAAGCGCCAATTGGTAAGATACCTTCCCAACACGATCCAGTATTTCGAAAGGACCGATATATCTAGGGCTCAACTTCCCCTTATTTCCAAATCTCATGACCCTCTTCCAGGGAGATATTCGTAAGAACACTTTATCACCCACTTCAAACTCTAGGTCTTTTCTTCGGTTGTCGGCATAACTTTTCTGTCGACTCTGAGCTGCTCTTATGTGTTGTTGAAAAGATAGGACCTTTTCTGCCATCTCATCAACAATATCAGGTCCTAATAGCTTTCTTTCCCCAACTTCATCCCAGCAAGTTTGAGTCCTCCATTTCTTTCCATAGAGAGCTTCATAAGGAGCCATCTGAATACTGGACTGAAAGCTATTATTATAAGAAAATTCCACCAAAGGTAGGTGTTGATCCCAACCACCTTTTAAATCCATAGAGCAAGATCTCAACATATCTTCTAGAGTTTGAATTGTAATCTCAGACTGACCGTCTGTCTGAGGATGATAAGCAGTGCTGAAACTCAACTTGGTATCCAGAGTATGCTGAAGAATTTGCCAGAACTTTGAGGTAAACCTCGGATCCCGATCATATATAATAGAAAGTGGTACTCCATGCAATATTACCACTTCCTTTACATATATCCGGGAAAGATGATCCAGAGAGAAATCCTCTCTAATAGCGATGAAGTGTGCAGACTTTGTAAGACTATCAACTATGACCCAGATAGCATTATTTCCTTTGGATGTTTTAGGAAGTCCTGTGACAAAGTCCATAGTGACGTTTTCCCATTTCCATTCGGGTACGGGTAATGGTTGTAACATCCCCTTAGACTTCTGTCTCTGAGATTTAACTTTCTGACAAACCAAGCATCGAGAGACATATTCATCAACATCTCTTTTCATTCCATCCCACCAGAAGTACTCTTTCAGGTCCCTATGCATCTTCGTGATTCCAAGATGAATAGAGAATGAAGAACTATGAGCCTCATCCAGCAGCTCCTTCTTTAATTCGGGGATGAGAGGAACACAAACCCGATTCCTGAACTTTATTATCCCATCACAATCAAGGTTGAATTCAGGAAAATTTCTCACATTCTTTTGTAACTCCACATCTTCTTTCTGTGCCACTTTAATCTTCACATGTATATATGGTTCAACATTCATTTGAGAAAGATATGATTTTCCCCCTTCCATTATAATTCCAAGATCCATCCTTTGTAAATCCATAATTATTGGATCTTTTGTGATCCTCATCATGGATAAACTGGCATGGTCTTGTCGACTTAATGAATCTGCCACCTTGTTTGCTTTCCCAGGGTGGTAATTAATTGAGCAGTCGTAATCCTTAATCAGCTCCAACCATCTTCTCTGGCGCATATTAAGCTCCTTTTGTGTGAAAATATACTTTAAACTTTTATGATCAGTATAAATATCACAACTTTCACCATAAAGGTAATGCCTCCAAATCTTTAATGCAAAAATTACCGCAGCTAACTCCAAATCATGAGTTGGGTAATTTTTCTCATGTATTTTCAACTGTTGTGAGGCATAAGCTATCACCATATCATTTTTCATGAGAAAACATCCCAGTACCTTCTTGGATGCATCACTGTAGATCACAAACCTTTCTCCACTACAAGGTAGTGTGAGCACAAGTGAACTGGATAACCTTCTTTTCAACTCCTTGAAATTCTCTTCACATTCCTCCGTCCAGACAAACTTAACTCCTTTCCGAGTCAACGTGGTGAGTGGATTAGATAATAGTGAAAAATCTTTCACAAAACTTCGATAATATCCATCCAAACCAAGAAAACATTGGATCTCAATTAATGTTGTTGGTCTCGACCATCTTTCGATAACCTCTGTTTTTGCTGGATCCACAGATATCCCCTCTTTTGAGATTATGTGACCCAAAAATGAAACTCTATGAAGCCAAAATTCACACTTGGAAAATTTGGCATAAAGCTTCTCCTTTCTCAGGGTCTTCAATATAATTATCAAGTGATCTTCATGTTCTTCCTTGCTCTTTTAATATACAAGAATATCTTCTATAAAGAATACCAAAAACTGATCAAGATAGTCTCTAAAGACTCTATTCATCAGATCCATGAAGATAGCAGGGGCATTAGTAAGACCAAATGGCATAAATATAAATTCATAGTGTCCATACCTTGTACAGAAATCCGTCTTTGGTATATCCTCCCTTTTGACCCTTAATTGGTGATACCCTGAACGAAGATCAATCTTGGAAAGGTATTGAGCTCCTTGTAGTTGGTAAAATAAGTCATCAATGTGTGGGAGAGGATATTTGTTCTTGATAGTGATCTTGTTAAGTTATCGATAATCAATGCAGAGTCTCATTGATCCATATTTCTTCTTAACAAACAGGACAGGTGCTCACCAAGGTGACACACTAGGGCGTATGAATCCTTTATCAAGATTCTCTTGGAGTTGCTTATTCAATTCCTGCAACTCAATTGGGGCCATTCTATAAAGTGTCTTTGAAATAGGCAAAGCACCCGGTACGAGTTCTATTGAAAACTCAACTTCATGATTTGGTGGAAGACCTGTAAATTCCTCTTGAAAGACATCATCAAAATCCCGTAAAATGGGCATATTCTTAATTGTGACTTTCTCACCAACCATTTGAGATAAATAACCTTCATTAAGTGGAATCAAGACCCATAAGATGGAAGAAATTTCCACTGGAAGGTTATGTTCATCCTTGCATCGATAGACGATCATAGATTGACCAGGAATATGAAATGTGACTTCCCTTCTTTGGAAATTGATATGAGATCCATATAAAGAAATCCAATCTATGCCAAGAATCACATCAAATTCCACTATAGGAAGGATCACAAGATTTGCAGGAAGCACTTTCCCACAAACTTCAATCGGAGAAGAATTATAAACTTTTGATGCGACTGTTGTGCCATTAGGGGTTGCCACAACTAACTCAACATCTAATTGTTGAGGTAATATGGTGATATCCTTAGAAAATTCTTTAGAAATAAAGGATTGGGTGGATCTAGAATCAAATAAAACATTTGCTACTTTAGAGTGGATGGTAAGTATACCTTTCACCACATCGTTATCGTACTCCACATCGCTGATCGAAATTGCATGTGACTTTCCTTTGTCTTTAGCCTTAAGAGTTTGTTGACGTCGACCATCATCATCAACCCTTGGATTTGGGAATTGATTGGCATAATTCCCCATCTCCTAGAACTTGAAACATTGAAGTGTAGTAGGTTCATTCTGTGTGTCCCTTCCTTTGTTTGCATCATTAGACATCATATTCCCATCATTTTGGCATTCAAATGCCTGATGACCTTCCTTTCCACATTTGAAACATTTTCTTGTCCCTTTAAGACAACTCCCTCCATGTTTCTTTCCACACTTTGAGCATAAGGGAAAGCTCATCTTCTTTTCAGTGTGCTCTTTAGATTTTCCTTTGAATTCCATTTTCCTCTTCTTATCAAACCCATATGACTGATGGGTTACTCCAATCTCCATCTCGACTTTGAGAGCACATCGAATGATTTCCTCGTAGCTATTGAAGTCCCTTATGGCTAACGCCCTTCGAAGACTTGGTTTTAAGCAACTAAAGAATCGATCGATCTTACTCTCAGGTTGGATAATTATACCAGAAGCGTACCTTTCAAGTCTTGTAAAATTTGCTTCATAGGTACCAATAGATTCATCATCCTTTTGATTCAGTTCAAGAAACTCTTTCTCCATCTTTGTTTGGAGAATACGAGGGACGTACTTATTGAAAAATAAGTTCTTGAAATCATCTCATTCCATGGACTCAATTTCATCCCTTTGCCTCATATTCTTAATAAGATTCCACCATTGATCAGCATCTCCTTCCAAACGATACACTAATAGGATGACTTTATCATGTTCATAACATTGAAGAACTGAAAATATCTTTTCAGTAGTACTAATCCATTGTTCAGCAACTAATGGATCAGTAGACCCGCTGAAAGAAGGTGGACACTGCCTCATGAAGGATTCAACATAATGTTGTTCCTTCATTTTCTCGTTTTGAAGTCCTGCATGATTCATATCTTGATAAAGTTGTGTGAGCATGGCTACAAGATTTTTCATTCCATCTCCCATAACGTTTGGTTGCTCAGGGGGACAATCATTGCATTGCCCGTCGCATTCCGCATTAACACGGTTCCTTTGGGTTCTAGACATTGACTAAAATCAAGAAGAATAGTGTGAGCTACACTAATTATAAAAGGAAAACCACATAATCAAGAATAAATTTTCACAATTAAGGTCTTATCATAGGTTGTTCATGGCCATTTCTAAAACACTAAGATTGTGTTCTATGCTTAGACTTATCCTTAGGATTCTTACTAAGGATTTTACATCCTAGTTTCCAAAGGTTGACTATACCTTTCCTCTGATACCAAATATAATGACCCATAATTTACATACATTGTTATTACTTCAAAATTGAAGCATACTTATTACAACATATAACAAAACCATGAAAGGACCGTATAGGTATAGTGTATTTAGAAACTGGGAAACATAAAGAACTGGTTCATAAAGCATCTACACTGTCTCCCATTTATTTCATCATATCTATAGTCCCTTTTGGAATATCTTACACAATAAGCTTCTTCCTGACCTGGGGAAAGAAAACATACAAAAGGGTGAGCTCAAATTCTCATTAAGGGTAAAATAAATATCAATCACATCATATTAATAAGAACATAACATTTTGGAAATCTTAACCTGCAAAAGAGAGCATAATTTCATAACATGGGATAAATCATAGTAGTGAAATGAAATCCCAATAATCATAACATAAAACATGAAACTTTGTTTCATACACACATAATCATAGAGAATCATTTCTTATTAGTCAAGACTCATTGCCAAGACTATCTTAGTGGAAAAAGTCCATTTCTGAACCGAGTTCACTCCTCGTTTCAGTCCTATTTCACTGAACCGGTATAACCTGCCGTTCCAAACATGTCTATCTCATGAGATATAAAATCTTTACCCAATGAATTGGAGGGAGATATAGGTCCCACCCATCTCATAATGATACCATTCTTATGTGTTCCAAAAAATCATAAACCATAAATCATATCATAACCCATGTAAAAAAATGGGATTCATAAACATCACATCATCATAACATAATCGATAAAAGGATATCGTAAAAATAATTCCATCATAACATAATCAAATCAATGTAAAAATAGGGATATAAACATAACCCTACATTATCTTAGATGGAAAATAATTTTGATAAAACACTTGAACTCCATTCTTGAGGAAAATATCCTTTCTACTTCAAAAAAACTTTTCCTTTGTTAACATGTATTACAATTCTAAACTAAAATAAGTTGATTAAAAATAAAATTGAAAATTTGTAAAGTAATATTCTTGGAAATTTTTTTTAAAAATCCATTCATGCCGTATAAGTTAAAAAAAACATTCTTCTCGTACTTTTGTCGGAAAAGTCAAAAAGTACCTCGTACGAAAAAAGACAAAAGATTCCTTTCATATATTTTATAAAACTCACCAAAGGGTAAAAATGGATTTAAAAAATTGTAGGTGGATTTAAATAATATTACATATTGAGGAATCATGGATGTGGATGATAAAATACGCCCCAGTAAATACCAAAGTATAAACAATCTCAGATAAAAATGAGATTGTGATATTTCCCTTACCTTAGGTCCGATTTGCTTCGTAAGTGTCCGAACCTCCTGTATAATGATTTAAATAATGTTATTGACTTATTCCAGAATCATAATTATTGTTATGATATCATATATGGTCATATTCTTAGCTTCTTAGTAGTAATATTTCATTGCTACTTGTTATTCGGGTATTTATAACTTTTTGTTCTTATACGTGTTTTGTCGAATAAATTCTTATTATTCTATTTAGGTTATAGATATATCATTTCCAGAATGGTATTAATGTACTATATATCATATTTATTCATTCAGTTCATTTATATAGTCATTTTTCAATGAAGATCATGTAGAACGAATCACATCACATCGTGGAGATGGTATTCCGTACGTAAGCACGAGCGATGATATCGTTCCCATGATCGTGGAATTGTATTGGAGTGTATGTATTATATTTCATAATCAATATCACTTTACAATAATCATATATAGTTATTATTTACTCCATTATACCCATCCAAGTAAGATGGTGGGGGAAAATAGATTACACCACAGCATGGAGACGGTATTCCGTACGTACGCACGCGCGGTGATTTCGTTTTCCGTAGGATGGATAGATGTTGAAATAGGGTTGTTTCATACTTATAATAACACATTAGTATATGAGTGATACTGATGTCATTAAATCATAATGAAACAACTAAAGAATAAGAAGTTTAAGAATAAAGAATTTGGAAAGGATTGGTAATGGATATTACCTCTTTTTTTTGACGCGCCTCTTCTTAACCTCCTCTTAGGGCACTAGGGTTTGTCTTTGAAGAAGACCAGAACCTCTAGGGTGATTCTAGGGAAGTGGAGAGGAGAAAGTGGATGGGTTTGGACAAGATTTAAGGCTCAAATTTTTGTGAGTAGGAGAGGGAGGAGGTGCCCTTTTATAAGGGAGGAGAGGGGCACCTTTGGAAATATAAGAAATATTAGTTTATATTAAATCCCAACCCGACTTAAAAACTTCCAAAATGACTCATATCTAAATATTAGATGATATAGGGTTGTAATACCATCAACCAATAAAATTTAGACATGTTAGGAATTTATTTTAAACATTATCAACTTGATTTATCCTTATTTATCAATTTAATTTTATTAGTGGTAATAATATTCTAAATTTTAAATTATTATAAATAATTACACATGTGTTGTCAATTTTCCATAATTTGACACTTTATGACATTTTAGACCATATAAATTTTAATTTATAATTTTTAAATATTTTTTTGATTTTTAAACAATTTTATAATATTTTATTTTTATAAAATAACAATAGTGTCAATTTTGACACTATTCATTTATTTGAATTTAAATAAAATATATAAAGAAGATATGTTTGAACTAAAAGCTTTAATAGATTCATAAAATGTCATATGTATCTAGAAAATTAGTTTAGAACATTAAATAGTTCATATAATATTTATTTTAATATTTTTAAAATAATTTATTTGATATTTTAATTAATAAAATAATTTCAACATCACTATTGTGTCATAATTAATAATAATTATTTAATCCCTAAAAATTCTAAATAAATTCCTATGATGTTGATAATTTTATTATCTTTCTGTAGACTATTCATGTCTAAGTTTCATTAAGTTTATCACCAAATTAAAATTATTATACTTATAAGATTTAAGAAAGTGACATGTTGTCACATTCTTTGGTTTTAATAATAATTAAATTATTTTCAAGGACAAAAGTCTATTAAATGAATCAAATCCGACCCTTAGGTGATATGGGTCGACTTTTAGTCATCCAATAGGATTTTGGCAGGTGTGAGGGTAATTTTATAATCTTATATTTACCATTAATTACCGGATTTACCTTTAACTATGGTAAATAAAATTTACCGTTGTTACTATTCATAATGCCCAAAAATAAAAAAGTATCCTATTAACATAATTTGGACCCACTGATTTTGAATATGGAATCCATTTTTCAAAATTCAAAACATATAAGTTGTAGTAATTAATTTAAAATAAATCCCGCTGTTAAGAAAACGGGTTTTAGAAGTTAAAACATTGCCAATGATTGAAATGTTTTTACCTATGAATTCAATGTGAAATTAATGCTAATGACATAAATTATATTAAATGGTAAAAATATATTATATCTATACTTTAAAACCATTTAATATTATAATTTAACCATATAAATTATCTCAATGAAAAAGTTGTTTTTAATTAAAAATTAGCGTATTTGTACTATTCATCAAAATATGAAAGTTATCAGAAAAATATCAAAAATTTATCCAAAGTAAATTTTTATATCCTGATTCAAAAGAAGAATTTTATTTTGTAAAATTTAACTTATAAACGTGTCAAAAACTAGATTTAATGTGGGTGCGCCATCAAAAGGCGGCAAAACTGCATTTTTTGATAAATACTTATTTTACCCAAAAAAAATTATTTTGTTCTCTTACCATGTTCTAGAAAATGTGTAAGATGAATAATAATGTTGTAAAATTTAAAATTCAGTTAATACAATTCATAAAGGCTAGTTTAGAATATTATAATAATATATCGTTGTTTAGTGGAACTCGGTATTGCGTACTACACACGCTATCGAGGAAGGTCGCGATTGCGTGTAGAGAAAGATTACTTTGATGATTTATATAACATAAAAACAAAAAATTTCTCCTAAAAGTCTCGGGTGTTACATTCTACCCCCTTAAAATGAATTTCCCCCTCGAAATTCGTCACTTTGTAACAAACAGATGAGGATACCTCTCCCTCATTATATCCTCAAGCTCCCATGTAGCTTCTTCTAATTGGTGGTTCCTACATAAAACTTTCACCAAGAAAGTGGTCTTGTTTCGTAGGACTTTTTCACTATGATCCAGAATTTCTATCGGTTGTTCTTCATAAGAAAGATCTTGCTCCAGCGGTACAACTTCTGAGCTGAGTACATGTGAAGGATCAGGTATGTACTTTCTCAGGAGAGATACATGGAACACATCGTGAACTTGAGAGAGATTCGGTGGAAGCGCCAATCGGTAAGATACCTTCCCAACACGATCCAATATTTCTAAAGGACCAATATATATAGGGCTCAACTTCCCCTTATTTCCAAATCTCATGACCCTCTTCCAAGGAGATATTCGTAAGAACACTTTATCACCCACTTCAAACTCTAGGTCTTTTTTTCGGTTGTCGGCATAACTTTTCTATCGACTCTGAGCTGCTCTTATGTGTTGTTGAATAGATCGGACCTTTTCTGCCATCTCATCAACAATATCAGGTCCTAATAGCTTTCTTTCCCCAACTTCATCCCAGCAAGTTGGAGTCCTGCATTTCTTTCCATAGAGAGCTTCATAAGGAGCCATCTTAATACTGGAGTGAAAGCTATTATTATAAGAAAATTCCACCAAAGGTAGGTGTTGATCCCAACCACATTTGAAATCCATAGAGCAAGATCTCAACATATCTTCTAGAGTTTGAATTGTTCTCTCAGACTGACCGTCTGTCTGAGGATGATAAGCAGTGCTGAAACTCAACTCTGTATCCAGAGTATACTGAAGACTTCGCCAAAACTTTGAGGTAAACCTCAGATCCCGATCAGATATAATAGAAAGTGGTACTCCATGCAATCTTACCACTTCCTTTACATATATCCTGGCAAGCTGATCCAGAGAGAAATCCTCTCTAATAGCGATGAAGTGTGCAGACTTTGTAAGACTATCAACTATGACCCAGATAGAATTATTGCCTTTGGATGTTTTAGAAAGTCCTGTGACAAAGTCCATAGTGATGTTTTCCCATTTCCATTCGAGTATTTGTAATGGTTGTAACATGCCCTTAGACTTCTGTCTCTCAGCTTTAACTTGCTGACAAACCAAGCATCGAGAGACATATTCAGCAACATCTCTTTTCATGCCATCCCACCAGAAGTACTCTTTCAGGTCCACATACATCTTCGTGCTTCCAGGATGAATAGAGAATGGAGAACTATGAGCCTCATCCAGCAGCTCCTTCTTTAATTAGGGGATGGGAGGAACACAAACCCGATTCCTGAAATTTATTATCCCATCATAATAAAGGTTGAATTCAGGAACACTTCTCACCTTCTTTTGTAACTCGACATATTCTTTCTGTGCCTCTTTAATCTTCACATGTATAGATGGTTGAAAATTCATTTGAGAAAGATACGATTTTCCCCCTTCTATTATAATTCCAAGATCCATCCTTTGTAAATCCATAAATATTGGATCTTTTGTGATCCTCATCATGGATAAACTGGCATGGTCTTGTGGACTTAATGCATCTGCCACCTTGTTTGCTTTCCCAGGGTGGTAATGAATTGAGCAGTCGTAATCCTTAATCAGCTCCAACCATCTTCTCTGGTGCATATTTAGCTCCTTTTGTGTGAAAATATACTTTAAACTTTTATGATCAGTATAAATATCATACCTTTCACCATAAAGGTAATGCCTCCAAATCTTTAATGCAAAAATTACTGCAGCTAACTCCAAATCATGAGTTGGGTAATTTTGCTCATGGATTTTCAACTGTCGTGAGGCATAAGCTATCACCATATCATTTTACATGAGAACACATCCCAGTCCCTTCTTGGATGCATCACTGTAGATCACAAACCTTTCTCCACTACAAGGAAGTGTGAGCACATGTGCACTGGATAACCTTCTTTTCAACTCCTTGAAATTCTCTTCACATTCCTCAGTCCAGTCAAACTTAACTCCTTTCCGAGTCAACTTGGTGAGTGGATTAGATAATCGTGAAAAATCTTTCATAAAATGTCGATAATATCCAGCCAAACCAAGAAAACTTCAGATCTCATAAACTATTGTTGGTCTTGACCATCTTTCTATAACCTCTGTTTTTGCTGGATCCACAAATATCCCCTCTTTTGAGATTATGTGACCCAAAAATGAAACTCTTTGCAGCCAAAATTCACACTTGGTAAATTTGGCATAAAGCTTCTCCTTTCTCAGGGTCTTCAATATAATTCTCAAGTGATCTTCATGTTCTTCCTTGCTCTTTGAATATACAAGAACATCGTCTATAAAGACTACCACAAACTGATCAAGATAGTCTCTAAAGAATCTATTCATCAGATCCATGAAGATAGAATGAGCATTAGTAAGACCAAATGGAATCACTATAAATTCATAGTGTCCATACCTTGAACGGAAAGCCATATTTGGTATATCCTCCCTTTTGACCCTTAATTGGTGATACCCTGAACGAAGATCAATCTTGGAAAAGTATTGAGCTCCTCATAGTTGGTCAAATAAGTCATCAATGCATGGGAGAGGATATTTGTTCTTGATAGTGATCTTGTTATGTTCTCGATAATCAATGCAGAGTCTCATTGATCCATCTTTCTTCTTAACAAACAGAACAGGTGCTCCCCAAGGTGACGCACTAGGGCGTATGAATCCTTTATCAAGATTCTCTTGGAGTTGCTTCTTCAATTCCTGCAACTCAATTGGGGCCATTCTATAAGGTGTCTTTGAAATATGCAAAGCACCCGGTATGAGTTCTATTGAAAACTCAACTTCACGATTTGGTGGAAGACCCGACAATTCCTCCGGAAAGACATCATCAAACTCCCGTACAATGGGAATATTCTTAATTGTGAGTTTCTCACCAACCATTTGAGATAAATAACCTTCATTATGTGGAATCAATACCCATAAGATGGAAGAAATTTCCACTGGAAGGTTATGTTCATCCTTGCATCGATAGACGATCATAGATTGATCTGGAATATGAAATGTGACTTCCCTTGTTGGGCAATTGATATGATCTCTATATAAAGAAATCCAATCTATGCCAAGAATCACATCAAATTCCACTATAGGAAGGATTACAAGATTTGCAGGAAGCACTTTCCCACAAACTTCAATCTGAGAAGAATTATAAACTTTTGATGCGACTGTTGTGCCATTAGGGGTTGTCACAACTAACTCAACATATAATTGTTGAGGTAATATGGTGATATACTTAGAAAATTCTTCAGAAATAAAGGAGTGGGTGGATCCAAAATCAAATAAAACATTTGCTACTTTAGAGTGGATGGTAAGTGTACCTTTCACCACATCATTATCGTACTCCACATCACTGATAGAAATTGCATGTGACTTTCCTTTGTCTTTAGCCTTATGAGTTTGTTGACGTCGACCATCATCATCAACCATTGGATTTGGGCATTGATTGGCATAATGCTCCATCTCCTTGCACTTGAAACATTGAAGTGTAGTAGGTTCATTCTGTGTGTCCCTTCCTTTGTTTTCATCATTAGACATCTTATTCCCATCATTGCGGCATTCAAATGCCCGAGGACCTTCCTTTCCACATTTGAAACATTTACTTGTCCCTTTAAGATAACTCCCTCCATGTTTCTTTCCACACTTTGAGCATGAGGGAAAGCTCATCTTCTTTTCAGTGTGCTCTTTATATTTTCCTTTGAATTCCATTTTCCTCTTCTTATCAAACCCATTTGACTAATGGGTTACTCCAATCTCCATCTCAACTTTGATAGCACATCGAACGATTTCCTCATAGCTATTGAAGTCCCTTATGGATATCGCCCTTCGAAGACTTGGTTTTAAGCCACTAAATAATCGATCGATCATACTCTCAGGTTGGATAATAATACCAGAAGCGTACCTTGCAAGTCTTGTAAAATTTTCTTCACAGGTACCAACAGATTCATCATCCATTTGCTTCTATTCAAGAAACTCTTTCTCCATCTTTTTTCGGAGAATACGAGGGAAGTACTTATTGAAAAATAAGTTCTTGAACTTGTCCCATTCCATGGACTCAATTTCATCCCTTTGCCTCATATTATTAATAAGATTCCACGATTGATCAGCATCTCCTTCCAAACGATACACTGCTAGGATGACTTTATCATGTTCAGAACATTGAAGAACTGAAAATATCTTTTCAGTAGTACTAATCCATTGTTCAGCAACTAATGGATCAGTAGGCCCGCTGAAAGAAGGTGGACGTTGCCTCATGAAGGATTCAACAGAATTTTGATCATTACTTTGCTCGTTTGGAAGTTCTGCATGATTCATATCTTGCGAAAGTTGTGTGAGCATGGCTACAAGATTTTTCATTATAGCTCCCATAACGTTTGGTTGCTTAGGGGGACAATCATTGCATTGCCCGTCGCATTCCGCATTAACACGGTTCCTTCGGGTTCCATCCATTGACTAAAACCAAGAAGAATAGTGTGAGCAACACTAATTATAATAGGAAAACCACATAATCAAGAATAAAATTTCACACTTAAGGTCTTATCATAGGTTGTTCATGGCCAATTCTAAAACACTAAGATTGTGTTCTATTCTTAGACTTATCCTTAGGATTCTTACTAAGGCTTTCACATCCTAGTTTCCAAAGGTTGACTATACCTTTCCTCTGATACCAACTATAATTACCCATAATTTACATACATTGTTATTACTTCAAAATTGAAGCATACTTATTACAACATATAACAAAACCATGAAAAGATCGTATAGTTATAGTGTCTTTAGTAACTAGGAAACATAAACAACTGGTTCATAAAGCATCTACACTGTCTCCCATTTATTTCATCATATATATAGTCCATTTTGGAATATCTTACTTAATAATCTTCTTCCTGACCTGGGGAAAGAAAACATACAAAAGTGTGAGCTCAAATGCTCAATAAGGGTAAAAGAAATATCAATCACATCATATTCATGAGAACATAACATTTTGTAAATCTTACCTTGCAAAAGAGAGCATAATTTCATAACATGGGATAAATCATATTAGTTAAATGAAATCCCAATAATCATAACTTAAAACATGAAACCTTGTGTCATACACACATAATCATAGAGAATCATTTCTTATTAGTCAAGACTCATTGCCAAGACTATCTTAGTGGACAAAGTCCATTTCTGAACTGAGTTCACTCGTTTCAGTCCTGTTTCACTGAACCGGTATAACCTGCCGTTCCAGCCATGTCTATCTCATGAGATATAAAATCTTTACCCAATGCATTGGAGGGAGATATAGGTTCCACCCATCTCATAATGATACCATTCTTATGTGTTCCACAAAATCATAAACCATAAATCATATCATAACCCATGTAAAAAATGGGATTCTTAAACATCACATCATCATAACATAATCCATAAAAGGATATCGTAAAAATAATTCCATCATAACATAATCCTATATAAACAGAACCCTATATTATCTTAGATGGAAAATAATTTTGATAAAACACTTGAACTCCATTCTTGAGGAAAATATCCTTTCTACTTCAAAAACACTTTTCCTTTCTTAACATGTCTTACAATTCTAAACTAAAAGAAGTTGATTAAAAATAAAATTGAAAATTTGTAAAGTAAGATTATTGGAAAAATGTTTTAAAAATCCATTCATGCCGTATAAGTTAAAAAAAACATTCTTCTTGTATTTTTTTCAGAAAAGTCAAAAAGTACCTCGTACGAAAAACGAAAAAAGATTCCTTTAATATATTTTACTAAAACTCACCAAAGAGTAAAAATGGATTTAAAAAATTGTAGGTGGATGGGAATAATATTACATATTGAGGAAACATGGATGTGGATGATAAAATACACCCCAGTAAATACCAAAGTATAAACAATCTCGGATAAAAATGAGATTGTGATATTTCCCTTACCTTAGGTGTGATTTGCATCGTAAGTGTCCGAACCTCCTGTATAATGATTTAAATAATGTTATTGACTTATTCCAGAATCATAATTATTGTTATGATATCATATATGGTCATATTCTTAGCTTCTTAGTAGTAATATTTCATTGCTACTTGTCATTCGGGTCTTTATAACTTTTTGTTCTTATACGTGTTTTGTCGAATAAATTCTTATTCTTCTCTTTAGGTTATATATATATCATTTCCAGAATGGTATTAATGTACTATACATCATATTTATTCATTCAATTCATTTATATAATCATTATGCAATGAAGATCATGTAGAACGAATCGCATCACATCATGGAGACGGTATTCCGTACGTACGCACGAGCGATGATATCGTTCCTATGATCGTAGAATTGTATTGGAGTATATGTATTCTATTTCAGAATCAATATCACTTTACAATAATCATATATAGTAATTATTTACACCATTATACCCATCCAAGTAAGATGGTGGGGAAAAATAGATTACACCACGGCGTGGAGACGGTATTTCGTACGTATGCACGCGTGGTGATTTCGTTTTCCGTAGGATGGATAGATGTTGAAATAGGGTTGTTTAATAATTATAATAACATATCAGTATATGAGTGATAATGATGTTATTACTTCATAATGAAACAACTAAAGAAGAAGAAGTTGAAGAAGAAAGAATTTGGAAAGGATCGGTAATGGATATTACCTCTTTTTTTTGACGCGCCTCTTCTTAACCTCCTCTTAGGGCACTAGGGTTGGTATTTGAAGAAGATCAGAACCTCTAGGATGATTATAGGGAAGTGGAGAGGAGAAAGTGGTAGGGGTTGGCCGAGCTTGAAGGCTCAAATTTGTGTGAGGAAGAGAGGGAGGAGGTGCCCTTTTATAAGGGAGGAGAGGGGCACCTTTGGAAATATAAGAAATATTAGTTTATATTAAATCCCAACCCACTTAAAAACTTCCAAAATGACTCATATATGAATATTAGATGAGATAGGGTTTTAATATCATCAACCAATAAAATTTAGACATGTTAGGAATTTATTTTAAACATTATCAACTTGATTTATCCTTATTTATCAATTTAATTTTATTTGTGGTAATAATATTCTAAATTTTAAATTATTATAAATAATTACATATGTGTTGTGAATTTTCCATAATTTGAGACTTTATGAAATTTTAGATCATATAAATTTTAATTTATAATTTTTAAATATTTTTGTGATTTTTAAACAATTTTATAATATGTTATTTTTATAAAATAACAATAGTGTCAATTTTGACACTATTCATTTATTTGAATTTAAATAAAATATATACAGAAGATATGTTCGAACTAAAAGCTTTAATAGATTCATAAAATGTCATATGTATCTAGAAAATTAGTTTAGAACATTAAATAGTTCATATAATATTTATCTTAATATTTGTAAGACAATTTATTTGATATTTTAATTAATAAAATAATTTCAATATAACTATTGTGTCATAATTAATGATAATTATTTAATCCCTAAAAATTCTAAATAAATTACTATGATGTAGATAATTGTATTAGCTTTCTGGATACTATTCATGTTTGAAGTTTCATTAAGTTTATCACCAAATTAAAATTATTATACTTGTAGGATTTAAGAAAGTGACATGTTGTCACATTCTTTGGTTTTAATAATAATTAAATTATTTTCATGGAAAAAAGTCTATTAAATGAATCCAATCAGACCCTTAGGTGATATGGGTCGACTTTTAGTCATACAATAGGATTTTGGCAGGTGTTAGGGTAATTTTATAATCTTATATTTACCCTAAATTACCCGATTTACCTTTAACTATGGTAAATAAAATTTACCGTAGTTACTATTCATAATGCCCAAAAATAAAAAGTATCCTATTAACATAATTTGGACCCACTGATTCTGAATATGGAATTTATTTTTCAAAATTCAAAACATATAAGTTTCAGTAATTAATTTAAAATAAATCCCGTTGTTAAGAAAATGGGTTTTAGAAGTTAAAACATTGCCAAAGATTGAAATGTTTTTACCTATGAATTCAATGTGAAATTAATGATAATGAAATAAATTATATTAAATGGTAAAAATATATTATATCTATACTTTAAAACCATTCAATATTATAATTTAACCATATAAATTATCTCAATGAAAAAAGTTGTTTTTAATTAAAAATTAGCGTATTTTTACTATTCATCAAAATATGAAAGTTATCAGAAAAATATCAAAAATTTATCCAAAGTAAATTTTTGTATCCTGATTCAAAAGAAGAATTTTATTTTTTCAAATTTAACTTATAAACGTGTCAAAAACTAGATTTAATGTGGGTGCGCCATCAAAAGGCGGCAAAACTGCATTTTTTGATAAAAACTTATTTTACCCAAAAAATTTTATTTTGCTCTCTTACCATGTTCTAGAAAATGTGTAAGATGAATAATAATGTTGTAAAATTTAAAATTCAGTTAATACTATTCATAACGGCTAGTTTATAATATTATAATAATATATCGTTGTTTAGTGGAACTCGGTATTGCGTACTACACACGCTATCGAGGAAGGTCGCGATTGCGTGTAGCGAAAGATTCCTTTGATGATTTATATAACATAAAAACAAAATATTTCTCATAAAAGTATCGAGTGTTACAAGAAGCTTGGGGAACCTTGGGATGATTATAGAGAGAGGAGGGAAGAGTTTGGAATAAATGCAAAGGCTTTTAGTGGGGAGGAAGTGGGAGCTTGAGTGAGATTATATAAGAAAGGAGAGGGAATTGTTTATTATTTAGGTTTGAGACACCTCACATTAAACTATTCAAAACCACAAATGAGCCCATGGTTTTTCCCATGGTTTTTGGAAAAGGGAAGTGGAAAAAAATATTTAATAAGAAAAAAGTCCAAAATTCTTAAAATAATGGGGTTGCTTATGTGGAGGTGAGTCACACTCCCAATGAAAACAATTTAAAAAGGCAAGATATTTAATAAGACTTTAAGGGTCCATTAATGCTTTGTAAAATAAGTCAAACACACCCAAAACCACATTATTTTAATGGTAAAATATTTATTCGCCGAAAATAAAGCTTATAGTATTTTATTACATCACTATTGGGTCATTATGATGCCATGAAACACATTATATATTTAAACAGTATATAATTTTTACCCAAGAATTCGACTATCTCATAAAATTATGAAAAATTCACTGTTGGATAATTTAGATGTAATTATTACAGAAATAATATTTATTTTATCTAAATAATTTTCTAAATATTTTATTTTTCACTTTTAAAACAAAAACCGACATTTATCGAAAATTCACGGGTTTTGAGAAAAATGGATTTGGATCCTCAATAAAAATTACAATTGCATTTATAAAATTATACAATCATTTATATTTAATAAAATTTAATATAACATAATAATAAAGTTTTATTAAAATTTTATTTAATTAAAAAATCCATTAATTCATCAAAATAGATTTCTTAGTTGAACATTAACTAAAAATACTATTTGTGATTTAGAAAAAACTATTTACAAGGTAACAATAATAAAATGAAAGTAGGTTAATTATTATATAGAAAAATAATGTACATAACCATAGTTCTAAGGTCTTGTTGCATAAACCCTTATAACACCCAGATAAGACTGAAGAGTAAGGTGTGCGATGGTGACAGACTCTTGGGGTGGCTCAGATAACATTGCTCGGGTGGTAATCTCTATCAACTTCCATTTCTCTCATAGTATGTCTTGATTGAGCTTAACATATTCAAGCTCAACTTGAGATTGGTCAAGAACGAAGCCCAATGACACCACCTCCTTTCCAAGCTCTGATAAATGGGCTTCATATGGGGCACGTCTACTAGATGAGGCCATCACTTTCTTTGTCTGAGTAAATTGGATTTGTTAAAGCCCTATATTTATACTAATCATGTGATCATTGTTCAATGACTATATTAGCAACGACCACAATTCTTAACATAAAACCAAATAAGTTGACATAAACATTTTACATAAAGAGACATTTAATTAGATCTAGAGGGATTTCCATTAATCAAATTTTGGGTCATTACATTTCCCCACAGTTTTAGTAGGAGATGATGATACTGTTCTAATATAAAGAGTAGAAAATATATGGAAAAATCTATGTAAGTGTCTTGAATATCCATATGAGCTACAATTATTAGGTGCCTCAGTTCAAACCCTCTTATTATTTTTTTTCTTTCCACACTTATAATAAAGAAAAGGACTTTTTAAAAGTACTTTAGGATGTATGGAATGACCCTATAATTGAGAACTACCATGAGAATCATCACACTTCCTCTTTCCCCTAAAGGAACTAATGCTTCCACTAGGAGAAAAATAAACTCCCGTCAATCCTGACTTACCGAACTTGTCCATATCAACCATAATCACCTTATCCATCACATCAGTATAAGTTTAAACCATTAGCAATGAACCTAATAAAATATATCTAATAAAATTAAAAACATGAACCATCAAGACTTGATCCTATAATTTGATACAATCTCTAGTGAAAACTACACAAACTCAGTAAAGAAGTTTGAATACTCAGTCACGATTATATCAGCCTACTCAAGCTTAAGAAAATCCATTGCTTTATCCAACACCATTGACTCTAGATAGAAATGGTTAGTGAAAATAACCTTGAAGTCTTACCACTATAAGTCCTCTTGTATCTTTGTCGTCACCATTGTGTCCCACTATATCTTACTTGTACCCTCCAACATAAAGGTGAAACACTTCACTTTAATCTCATCTGGTGTATCTAAAAAATCAAACATATGTTCTATCCTACCCAACCATTCCTTAGATTATCTAGGACCATTTGAGTATTTGAAAATTGTTGGCTTATGGTAAAGTAAGTATTGAGAATGATTTCTAAGAACATCCCCCTAAGGATCCACAGTTGGAGCCTGAACGAGGACTGAAGGTGTTGCCTATCCCAAAGCTTGGATTATATGTATGGTCACCTTAACCAGATTTGGATCCATAACAGGATTCTCTTGTCAAGGTTCAGAAGAAGCCTCTTCCTGGATTTGATTCTCACGTCTTCTTGGAAGCATGATTTTAGAGACCCAAATCTTGACATACATGGACATTACATTACTTTTGTGGAATAATTAATACATAACAAAAACAGACACCCAAGGACCGTAATATTTTAGGGTCCTTGAAACTCAGAACAAAATATTCTAATCCTGGTGAAAGATCTTCAACATCTCCCATAAAGTTATTCCCCTTTTTTTCTTACCTAAAACCTTTATTTATATCCTGGGTAAAAGAAAAACTAAAAGGGTGAGCTCAAATTCTCAGTAAGGGTAAACATGGAGAACATCAAACAATCCATAAACATTTGAATGTAAAAATATGAACATAAAACATGAGTAATGACATAAATCTTGGCAGTACATAATGCATAGATCAGAAAAGAACATTAATCCTGATAATATATCAAGGGAATAAAAACTTTAATTGTGGAAAACCATAAAGCACAAGATATGATTTCCATAGTATCTATGGCATTGCTTCCAAGACAATCATAGTGGAAAAAGTCCATTACTGAACTGGGTTTACTTATTGTTCCAGCCCTGTATTACTGAACCAGATTTACTTACTATTCTTGCCATGTTTATCTCATGAGATATAAATATTTACCCAATGCCTTGGAGTGAGATATAGGTCCCACCCATCTCATATTGAAATCATTCTTACGTGTACCACAAAACAATCATAAATCATTCATCATAACCCAAAGAATAAAATGGGTTTCTTAAACATCATCCCTTCATAAAATAATCCATATAAAACAAATGGATATCATTTCATCATAAGAAAAATCAAACCATGTAAATAATAGAGACATTATACTTTAAACATAAACATAATAAATAATGTCATCTTAGATAGAAAATAGTTTTTATAAAACACTTCAAATGAATTCTTGGGGAAAATATCCTTTCTTCTTCAAAATGATTTTATTATCTCCAAATGCCATTCAGTTTTAAAATAAAATAATTTTATTGAAAATAATCATGAAATATTTTGCAATAAGCTTCTTGTAAATAAGGAATTATGAAACTGTAAAAATCTGTTCACACCGTATAAGTTAAAAAAAACATTCTCCTTGTACTTTTGTCGGAAAAGTCAAAAAGTACCTTGTATGGTAAAAAAAAGAAAGATTCCTTCCATAAAATGTGGTAAAATTAAAAAAAGGGTAAAAATGACTTTAAACATACATGGAAGAATATTAAACACTTTATGAAAATATTTTTATAAAACATGGACATGGATGATAAATATAACCCCAATAAATACTTACGAATAAACAATCTCGGATAAGAATGAGATTTGAATAATTATCCCTTACCTTATGTCAAATTTTTTAAATATGTGTCCGAGACTCCTATGTAGTGGGTTTAAACATTTTATTAACATATAACAGAACCATAATAATATTTATGATATCATATATAATTCACTTATGACTTTATATTACACTTTCATTTGTCAATTCCATGTTAAAGCAACGTTTTGGGTAAAATTGTTTCATTTATTGTACGTGTTTTGACTAGTAATTATTCATATGATTACATAGATCATGATTAATTTCTTCTATAATGTAAAATATTATTTATATATAATATATATTTAGAATATATATAATAGAGTGATAAATGGAATGAAATACACCGTTCAGGGAGACGGTTGGCCGTACGTACACATGAACGCTGTTTTTGTTTCCTTATTAAATTGAATGGAAGTAAATGAAATATATATATACATAAATACAGTATAATTTTTATGTAATATTTTTTATTATTACTTATTATATGTACTTTATAATCATTCTTTAATGGTTAACATGGAGAATGAATCTCATCGCATCATGGAGACGGTAATCCCTACATATGCACGAGTGATGATATCATTCCCATAATTATTGAATGGAATTGAAGTGGATGATATAATATCACAGAATTAGTATAATCATATATAGTTATTATTTCCACCATTATAACCATCCAAGTAAGGTGGTGGTGAAAAACATATTACACCACGGTGTGGAGACGGTAACCCGTACATAGGCACGCGTGGTGATTTCATTTTTCGTAGGATGGATAGAAGGTGAAATAGGGTTGTTTCATATTTATAATTACATATAAGTATATTAGTTATACTTATCTTATTACTTTATAATGAAACAACTAAAGAAGAGGAAGTATAAGAATAAATAAACTTGAAAGAATCGGTAGAAGAGATTACCTCTTCTTCGAAGCACTTCCTTTGAACTTCCTCTTAAGGCACTAGAGATGGTGTTTTGAGAAGACCAACACCTCTATAATGTAACTATTGAGTTTGAGAAGAGGAATTGGTAGGGTTTTTCTGAGCTTTATGGTTCAAAATTGAGAGAATAGGAGAGGGAAGGAGGTGCTGTTATATAGGAGAGGAGAGGGGCACTTTTGGAATCCTTCAAAATATTAATTTATAATAAAATCAAACCCCACAAAAAAACTTCCAAGGTGAATAAAATTTAGATATGAGATAATATAGGGTTGTAATATCATCAAACCATAAAATTTAGACAGGTTTTTATTTTATTTTAAACCTTATCAATTTGATTTATCCTTATTTAATATATTTAATTTTATTTGTGGTAATAATATTCTAAATTTTAAATCACTATAAATACTTAATTATGAGTTGTTAATTTTCTATAATTAGATAATTTATGAAATTTTAGACCATATAAATTTTAAATTTTAAATTTTAAATATTTTTGTGATTTTTAAACCATTTAATAATATGTTATGTTTATAAAATATCAATAGTGTTAATTTTGACACTATTCATTTATTTGAATTTAAATAAAATCCACACAGAAGATATGTTCGAACAAAAATATTTAATATATTCCTAAAATGTCATATTTATATATAAATTTTTTGGATCACATTAATTAGTTCATATAATATTTATTTTAATATTTTTGAAAACCATTTATTTGATATTTCTCTTAATAAAATAATTATTAAAAAATTTATATATAATTATTTAATATGCTTATTTGTTGCCTAAAAATAAAAAATAAAATACTATGAAAAATATAAATCTAATATAATTCATAATAATACTTTTACTCAAATTTATCATATTAAAATCACAACATTTAAATTTTTATATTTATTAAATTATGAAGGTGACAACTTTGATATCTTTTAAAATAAAATAATATAAGTGTGATAATCACTTTTATGAGGATCCAAATGGTCCAAAATTCTACCATTGAATGATTATGGTTTAGATATACATGAAAAATATGTTTTGTTCTGGTTTTGGGGCCTTTTATGTGAATTATTATTTGAATAAAAACTATATTATTGATTTTTTTCACTAAATAAATAATTTCTACATCATTAATGTATAAGATATTTAGGTAAATAAATGTTTCATAAAAATTAAAAATAAATTACCATAATAAAGGAAAAAAATTTATATTTCAAATGAGTATTTATAATCGAATTTATATTCTGTATAACCTTATATTAAAAATACTTTAATTATTAAAGTTTGAGTGAGACATATTTCACTTTCATTAAATAAAATAAATTAATGGTCTTAATCACATCCAAGTGGGTTCCAATAGATTTCATTTAGACCCTAGTATGTTTTAGAAAGAAATATAATCATCCAATTATATTAATAAAAGTGTTAGGGTAATTTTATAATATTATTTTTAACCTTAATTACCTGATTTACCTTTAACTTTGGTAAATAAAATTTACCGTAGTTACTATTTATAATGCCTAAAAATAAAAAGTAGTCTATTAACACAATTTGGACCAAATGATTGCAAATATGGAATCCATTTTTCCAAATTCAAAATAGAGAAGTTTCAGTATTTAATTTAAAATTAGTCCCGCTGTTGAGAAAATGGGTTTTAAAAGTTAAAACATTGCAAAAGATTGAAATGTTTTTACCTATGAATTCAATATAAAATTAATGATAATAACTTAAATTTTATTAAATGGTAAAAATATATTCTATTTATAATTTAAAACCATTAAATATTATAATTTAACCATATAAATTATCTTGATGAAAAAAGTTGTTTTTAATTAAAATCTAGTGTATTTTTACTATTCATCAAAATATGAAAGTTAACAAAAAAATATTAAAAAATTATCCAAAGTAAATTATTATATACTTATTGCAATGAATAAGTTTATTTTGTAAAATTGAACTAATAAACTTGTCAAAAACTAGATTTGAAGTGGGTGCACCATCAAAAGGCGACAAAACTGCATTTTTTGAAAAATACTTATTTTACCCGAAAATTTATTTTTTTCTCATACCATGTTTTAAAATATGTGTAAGATGAATGATAATTTTATAAAATTAAAAATGTAGTTAATACTATTCATAATGGAATTTTCATAATAATATTATAACAATATATCGTTGTTTAGTGAAACTCAGTATTGCGTACAACACAAGCTGTTGAGGAAGGTTGCTCTTGCGTGCAACATAAGACATAAAAGAAATTAAAAATAATATTTCTCATAAAATATCAGGGTGTTACATTCTACCCCCCTTAAAATGAATTTCTCCCTCAAAATTCTTCGGGGTTATAAATGGTTTACTACTTGAAAGTTTCTTTCATAGAAACCCACATCGTAAAAAGGAATACTAAAACTTAATTTTAAAAACTAAAGTATGAAACGTAATGCTTACCCAAATTAACTCATTACTGGGTTTCCAAATAGAAGAAAATATGTCAAAATATGGATATGGAAGAGAAATATGACCATCAAGTTCGGATGGAGTGTGGTAGAGAACATGGCTATGAAAAAGCCAACAATCGCAAAGCCATAAATTTGTGATGATCTAAGGTACCATCTGATTCATCGGATATGAGGGTACTAGGACAATGTTTTTGGTTTTCAAGATCATTTCCCTAAAGTTGATGAATCTTTGCATAAGGATAAATACTTACTTGATATTAGTGTAATATCATCGTTGGTCATTCCATGAACAATTTCGACTTAATCTCTTATTTAAAGAAATGAAGTTGAATTTTTCCTTCTTGAAATGTTAGCATATCATACAATAGAATGATAGGTTATTCCATCTGTCTCAAACAAAAATTTAGCAAAAGTTATTAAATTTACATAAGTCTATATATGGTGAGATTAACCCTATATGATTCCAAAAATGGACTTATACTTTAACTATCATACCGCTTAATAAAATAAAACTAATTTCTTCTAATCAGGGACTTCCTGTCGGCCAGTTGTAGGTGATAAAGGCCTTTCACACTTCAGTTTTGGGTTCGATTCCCGCATCCTTGTAGGACGTGACGGGTTGTCGCCTGTTATACGAGTTGTCATTTTTCTAAAACTATACTATTATAACATTTCATAAATAATATCAAAAAGTTCTATCCTTAAATAATACTATCTGATGTCTGACTTAATCCAAAAATAAATTTTTTTCTATTTTAGAAAGACAGATTGTGGGTTGCCAGGACCCATACAACATGAAACCAAAACCACATATCACATTTCAAATTGAAAATTCAAAATTAAAAACCACCACCTCACCACCTTGAGCCATGGTCCTGCACCGCCTCGAGCACCGAACCACCATCAGACCTGACACGCCATGTGCTTCATCCCTATACACGTCCCCAAATCACCGGGGAGCTTCACCGAAATTCATCGTCACATCGTCTCCCCACCATACTACCGAGGACAAAACCGCCGATGCCGATAAACAAGGCCTCAAACCCAAAGAACTCCAGAAATACCGTAAAAACATTCAACCAGGACAGAAGATTCAACAAAACATCGAACGAAAAACTGAAAACCAACAGAAAAATCATCCGTGGAGTAGCCTCCTGATAAACATCATCGTTGTCGCTCCATCACGACAACACCTTCATCTCATGTCATCAGATTCACCACGACACAACAGAAGAAAAACAGAACCAAAGAATTGAAGATCCCGCCGCCACCAGACAAATAAACCACATCAGGCACAACGAAACCCCAACGAACTCACCTGAGAGGAGGTAGAACCCTACAAACCACCGACGCATGAGCGTGACCCTCAAATGCAAAAAAACACCACAGGACAATAGTGACCTGCCGAGATCAGAGCCAGAAGTGCTCCAAAGAGTATTCCATCAACAAGAACCAGTCTTACACCCGCGGATCTAAAACAACATCCACAGAAGCCCGTTGAGCATCTCCACATCCTGAGAGAAGACCACGAAGTGCCACTACATCAGAGATCCTCCACTAACCCACCGAGCACGAGAAGGAATCGTCACGCTGTCTGCAGCGAAGGAGCTGGCCGCAGTGAGTGGAAACCCTAGGTTGGGAGCCCTTTACGGGTGCATCCCCTCCTATAACTTAATACATTCCAATCTTTAAAATTATCCAAAATACTTCTGTCCAATCTCATAGTATAAATAAAAAGATTTATGAAGAGGTCATATACAAAGCATATGATTACCATCATTTATCCCCCATATATCATAAGATATATCTTGTTGGTCATATTCCAAACATGTAAATACCTTAATCATGTATTCTCTTGAAACATGAATTACCATAGAACCTTAGTGAAACACGAATTCTATCAGAAGTTAACTCTATCTACATACCAAAATCACAAAAAAACTTTGTATACTCAAACCATGATATCACTTTGTGCTTATACTATTCATGAGATCATTAATACTATCAAACATCTAATTATATCTTTATCTATTCATTATGCGCATATCATCTACTTTCCTAAAATATCTTAATAACCATTCATGATTACCGGTACCATTCAACATATACTTACAAATACATTAAGAAAAACAATAGTGTGACAATCCGTAGATGTTTCTTTATTCCATAGTACCATTAAATTACCTATACAACATTACTCTTGATAAACATACAATCATTCCACTACCTTCTTAAAACATCAACCAAGCTTCATCATTTTATTCCTCAACACTTCTTTCACATCATATATCATTTTTAGTCTCTTCATCATCATCAACATAAATACTACCCATACGACCATGCTGATTCTCTTCATGAGATTTTCCCTTAGGGCATTGGTTTTCATAATGCCCGTACATACCACATTTAAAACATTTAATCGTTTTTATGTCTTTGCAATACCATTATCCTTGTCCAAGGTATTAACTAAACCTTTTCCTTTGAAATTACTGGCTTTGTGTCCTTTTATTCCACACCCAAATTATCTTCCAATTACTTTGAAACATTCTCACTGATGCCTCTTACCACATGATTTACATGATGGAAATTGAACTTTCTTTCCTCTATGATCATCATGAAACTCCATCTTTCTCTTATTAGCTGAGTCAAGAAACTTACCAAAGTTGAGATTATTGATCATATTATGAGATTGTTGATTATGCATAATAACAATGTATGGACTTAAAAATCCCATTTAATTTGGTTTCTCATGAATAATATCATTACATTGTCCATCATATCTTCCATTATCATGAATCTCCATGTTTCCATCCATTTTCTAAAACCCAAAAAGAAAAGTGTGAGAGGCAAACATCATATTAGGAAAAAAACAAAATCAAGGGGGAGTACGTTCAATATTTAACATCTTAGGTTTAATACTAGGTTATTCATGATCGTTACCTTAATTCTAGGATTGTTACATATAATTTATACTTAACCTTATGGACATCCCTAGACATACCTTAGAAATATCTCTAGGGATCTGAATAAAGTTTTCGCATCCTAGTTTCCAAAGGTTAACTAAACCTTTCCTCTGATACCAACTATAGAGACCTAAAGATTGATGTACATAGACATTACATTACTTTTGTGGAATACTTAATACATAACAAAAACAGACACCCAAGGACTATAATAGTTTAGTGTCTTTGGAAACTCAGAACAAAATCTTCTAATCCCGTTAAAAGATCTTAAACATCTCCCATAAAGTTATTCCCCATTTTTTTATTACCTAAAAACTTTATTTATATCATGGGGAAAATAAAACATAAAAATGGTGAGCTCAAATGCTTATTAAGGGTAAACATGAAGAACATCAAACAATCCATAAACATTTGAATGTAAAAACATGAACATAAAATAAGAGTAATGACATAAATCTTGGCAGTACATAAGGCATAGATCAGAAGGGAACATTAATCATGATAAAATATCACGGGAATAAAACATTTAATTATGGAAAACCATTAAGCACATGATATGATTTCCATAGTAGCCAAGGCATTTATGCCAAGACTATCGTAGTGGAAAAAGTCCATTACTGAACCGGGTTTACTTTCCATTCCAACCCTGTATTACTGAACTAGATTTACTTGCCATTCCAGCCATGTCTATCTCATGAGATATAAATCATTACCCAATGCATTAGAGGGAGATATAGGTCCCACCCATCTCATATTTAAATCATTTTTATGTGTGCCACAAAACAATCATAAATCATTCATCATAACCCAAAGAATAAAATGGGTTTCATAAACATCATCCCTTCATAACATAATCCATATAAAAAAATGGATATCACTTCATCATAATAAAAATCAAACCATGTAAATAATAGAGACATTATTCTTTAATCATAAACATACTAAATAATGTCATCTTAGATGGAAAATAGTTTTAATAAAACACTTGAAATGAATTCTTGAGGAAAATATCCTTTCTTCATTAAAATTATTTTCTTTTCTCCAAATGCCATGCAATTTTAAAAGAAAATATTTTTTTTGAAAATAATCATGAAATATTTTGGAATAAGATTCATATAAATAAGGCATTATGAAACCATAAAAAACCATTCACGTCGTATAAGTAAAAAAACATTCTCCTCGTACTTTTGCAGGAAAAGTCAAAAAGTAACTTGTATGGTAAACAAAAGAAACATTCATTCCATACAATGTGGTAAAAGTCAAAAAAGGGTAAAAATGACATTAAAAATACATGGAATAATATTAAACACTTTATGAAAACATTTTTATAAAACATGGACATAGATGATAAATATAACCCCAGTAAATACTTATGAATAAACAATCTCGGATAAGAATGAGATTGGAATAATTATCCCATACCTAATGTACAATTTATTCCGTATGTGTATGAGACTCCTATATAGTGGGTTTAAACATATTGTTAACTTATAACAGAACCATAATAATATTTATCATATCATATATGATTCACTTATGAATTTATATTACCCTTTCATTTTTCAATTCCATGTTAAAGCAGTGTTTTGGCTAAAATTGTTTCATTTATTTTACGTGTTTTGACTAGTAATTATTCATATGATTACTTATATCATGATTAGTTACTTACATAATGTAACATATTATTTATTTATAATATATATTCAGAATATATATATATATATATAATAGATAGATAAATGGAATAAAATACACCGTTCATGGAGACGGTAGGCCATACGTACGCATGAATGCTGTTTTAGTTTCTTTATTAAATTGAATGGAAGTAAATGAAATATATATATACATAAATACATTAGAATATTTATGTAATATATTTCATGATTACTAATTATATGTACTTTATAATCATTCTTGAATGGTTAAAATGGAGAATGAATCTCATCGCATCGTGGAGACGGTAATCCGTACGTACGTACGACCGATGATATCATTACCATATTTATTGAATGGAATTGGAGTGGATGATATAATATATTAGAATTAGTATAATCATATATAGTTATTATTTCCACCATTATACCCATCCAATTAAGGTGGTGGTGGAAAAACAGATTACACCACGGCATGGAGACAGTAAGCTGTATGTACGCACAAGCGGTGATTTCATTTTTCGTAGGATGGATAGAAGGTGAAATAGGGTTGTTTCATATTTATAATAACATATCAGTATATTAGTTATACTAATGTTATTAATTTATAATGAAACAACTAAATAAGAGGAAGTATAAGAATAAAGAAAATTTAATGAATCGGTAGAAGATATTACCTCTTTTTCGACGCACTTCCTTTGAACTTCCTCTTAAGGCACTGGAGATGGTCTTTTGAGAAGAACAGAACCACTATAATGTGACTATAGAGGTTTAGAAGAGGAATTTTTAGGGTTTGGACAATCTTGAAGGCCCAAAATTGATATAATAGGAGAGGGAAGGAGGTGCCCTTTTATAGGAGAGGAGAGGGACACTTTTGGAATCCTCAAAAATATTAATTTATAATAAACTCAAAACCCACATAAAAACTTCCAAAGTGACTAAAATTCGGATATGAGATAATATAGGGTTGTAATGTCATCAAACAATCAAATTTAGAAATGTTTTTATTTTATTTTAAACATTATCATTTTGATTTATCCTTATTTAATCTATTTAATTTTATTTGTGGTAATAATATTCTAAATTTTAAATTGTTATAAATACTTACTTATGTGTTGTTAATTTTTCATAATTAGATACTTTATGACATTTTAGACCATATAAATTTAAATTTTTATTTTTTAAATATGTTTTTGATTTTTAAACCATTTAATAATATGTTATTTTTATAAAATATCAATAGTGTCAATTTTGACACTATTCTTGTATTTGGATTTAAATAAAATCCACACAGAATATATGTTTGAACCAAAATATTTGATAGATTCCTAACATGTAATATTTTTCTATAAAATTATTTGATCACATTAATTAGTTCATATAATATTTATTTTAATATTTTTAAAACCATTTATTTGATATTTCTCTTAATAAAATAATTATTACAACATTTATGTATAATTATTTAATACACTTATTTGTTGCATAAAAATAAAACATAAAACACTATGGTAAATATAAATATAATATATTTCATAATGATACTTTTAATTGAATTTATCATCTTTAAATAACTACATTTAAATTATTATATTTATTAAATTATGAAGGTGACAACTTTGACATATTTTAAAATAAAATAATATAAGTGTCATAATCGATTTTATAAGGCTCCAAATGGTCCAAAATTAGAAAATTGGATGATTATGGTTTATATATACATGAAATATAAGTTTTGGTCAGGTTTTGGGGCCTTTTATGGGTATTATTATTTGAATAAAAACTATATTATTGATTTTTTTCTCTAAAAAAATAATTTTTGTACCATTAATGTATAAGCTATTTATGTAATTAAATATTTCATAAAAATTACAAATAAATTAATATAATAAATAAAAAAATTTATCTTTCAAATGAGTATTTATAATTGAATTTATATTCTGTATAACCTTATATTAAAAATACTTTAATTATTAAAGTTTGAGTGAGACATATTTCACTTTCTTTAAATAAAATAAATTAATGGTCTTAATCACATACAAGTGGGTTACAATAGATTCTATTTCGACCCAAGTATGTTTTAGATAGAAATATAATCAACCAAATATATTAAGAAAAGTGTTAGGGTAATTTTATAAAATTATTTTTACCCTTAATTACCTGATTTATCTTTAACTGTGGTAAATAAAATTTACCGTAGTTACTATCCATAATGCCTAAAAATAAAAAGTAGCCTATTAAAATAATTTGGACATAATGATTCCAAATATGGAATAAATTTTTCCAAATTCAAAACATAGAAGTTTTAGTATTTAATTTAAAATTAATCCTGCTGTTGAGAAAACGAGTTTTAAAAGTTAAAACATTGCAAAAGATTGAAATGTTTTTACCTATGAATTCAATATAAAATTAATGATAATAAATTAAATTATGTTAAATGGTAAAAATATATTCTATTTATACTTCAAAACCATTAAATATTATAATTTAGCCATATAAATTATATTGATGAAAAAAGTTGTTTTTAATTAAAATTTAGCGTATTTTTACTATTCATCAAAATATGAAAGTTAACAGAAAAATGTTAAAAAATTATCCAAAGTAAATTTTTATATACTTATTGCAATTAATAAGTTTATTTTTTCAAATTGAACTCATAAATGTTTCAAAAACTAGATTTAAAGTGGGTGCGACATCAAAAGTTGGCAAAACTGCATTTTTTTGAAAAATACTTATTTTACCTGAAAAATTTATTTTGTTATCATACCATGTTCTAGAATATGTGTAGGATGAATTATAATGTTATAAAATTCAAAATGTGGTTCATACTATTCATAATTTCTAGTTCATAATAATATTATAACAATATATCATTGTTTAGTGAAACTCAGTATTGCGTACAACACAAGCTATTGAGGAAGGTTTCTCTAACGTGCAACAAAAGACATAAAAGAAATTAAAAATAATATTTCTCATAAAATATCTGGGTGTTAAAATGATGATACATAACATTAGTGTACAAAAAGTAATACATTTGATTAACACTTAAACTGATCAACAGGGGAAGTTATTCCAAACATATGAAACAACTAGATTTGGATTCCACTCTATCCAAATCAAATTAGGGAATATACTAGAACGAATATACAAGGAATCATTACCTAAACACCCCTGGAGAATTAAGGTTCACTGTGGTGAGATCTGGACCTGAACTCAATCAAAACTACCTCTTAAGTCCCAAAAATATTTTCCAAATGCATATTGACTTCAAGACAAAAGGTCAACCTCAACCTCCCTCTGATACCATTTTTTTATGAACCAGCTGGGTTACCCTAGTAACCTAATAACCAAGACAGTACTGACATAGTCCAAAGTGTGTTACCAATCCCCAAAAGTGAGTGACTAGCACCTAACATCATACAACATACAAGTGGGAATGAATTTTCCTCAAAACATAGCAGATCCAAGACAAGAAAGATAGTATTCATAATAAAAGAAACTCCACTAGGAGTAATGTACCCGAAGTAAAATAGGAATTAAATTCCATATTGATACAAACCAAGTACAAAAATATGAAAAAATATACCTAAATCACTAAGTACACAACTCACCACGTCGTCAGTTTAATAGATGGATCCACCTCTAAGAGATCCTTTCCCCTTGCTCGAACCTAGAAGGTGGTAATCTACAAACACCTGAAGGCACAAGTAAGGTGTGACCTAAAAATCCCATTAGGGTCTTACCAGGGATTCTATATCATATGACAAAAATGTATTAACCAAAGGAATGATTTTAATTTTAGAATAAATAGGTATGTGATTTTAAATAATATTTAAACAAATCATGCTATACAATTCAAATAATGGAAAACACTTTAAGAAAAGGAATTACGAGTGATGGAATATTTCTAAAATAGTGGGATAAATCAAATATTTTATATAAAATAGTTTATGTATATTAATAAGTCATGTAAATTAGTTTAAAAACATTGGTATACATTTATATATATAATATAAAAAAGATAGAAACATGGTCATCTAAAAAATATGTATGAAAGTTCCAGGATATAGGACTCCACACTCTATATGTGATCATGAAAATACATGTATACACACATACCTATGAAACTATTCAAATGTTACTCATCACTATCCCCTCAGGGATATGAATTGTTTCATTTATGTTTTAGACCGTTCTATAAGCGTAGATTGTGTTCAAATAACTCACAAACTACCTAAGGCTTGCATGTTCTCTTACACAATGAATGATGGACAGTTTATTTTAAGGATGCCTAAAATATAATTAAATCTAATTCCCCCATTTTAAATTTCAATATTCCTATTAAACCAAAATAGATTTTAATAAAAAACATGCCTTTTTAAAAAGATAAAACCACTAGGTTTATATCAAAAACTTTTAAGATATTTCCACAAGTTTGAAATAAATTCAAAACCAATTCCATCAATTTCAAGATCCATTTCAATAATTAAATTCAATAATTTAATTGAAAAATCTTCCATTAAATCTAAAATTTAAATTAAAAAATTTAAATCAACCAATTTCCATAAACATTTCTTAATTCAATGGAATTGGGGGTTTTCTCAATTTTTATACAAAATCCATTTCAAACCCCACAATTCCCTAGAATTGGGTTTTATAAAATCAATTTAAGGAAGGTTTGAAAAATTGTATTTAAATAAAAAAATTGAAATAATTCAAGCAATTCAAGGTAAATCAATTTGGATAAATAAATTGAAATCGCCTAACTTTTTCCTAAAATCCAACACTCGTAATGAAACCTTTTGAGAAGAACCAAGGTGTAAAAGACCTCAAAAATAAACCTAGAAATGAGATATAGGAACAAGGAGTATAGATCCATCAATTTCAAGATGAATTATTGAAATCACAAAGGAGGAGAAAGGGGGAAAGATGAAGAATAAAGGAGAACGCTTACATAAGAATCACACCTCAAGTGAAAAGACAATCAAACACAAAAAATGGATCTAGAGGGGTTGCATCGCTCCAAGATCATCTGGGGAAGGCCTTAGATCGACACCATTGAGATTGGGAATGAACCAAAAAGAGAGATCAGTTGTGTTACCTCTTTAAAAACCACAATATTGGTATTAAATGATGTGTAACCCTATTACACGTTTTGAAATAGTTAATTTCCATAACCACTAGAGAACGTGTTGATTTTAATAAAAAATCGATCATTAATTACCTCACAGTGTGTAATGACTCATCATGTCATGTAAATTTCATGCTGTGAACCCTTCACATTATGAACCTAGTGACTATTACACATCAGGTAACCTAGTTACAAGGCATTTAACCCTCCAGAACCCTACAAAAAAGACTAGTTAAAGAAAAAAATCCAACAAATTCTGACTTCACCATTATAGGTATTCTCACAATTCCTTCTCAAACCTACCCAGTTAACTGAAAGGTAAAACCACAAAAATTTTAAAGACATATATTTCATATCGATAATCAGATGTTACATTAATAGGAACTGGTGGGACAACAGGTTTAGGTAAAGGTGCATATGGCACTGAATTAAACCTCTACAACTTAGGAGAATCTTTAATCCGATCAATCAAAGATCACTCAAGATATATTTCTCCTCAAAGTTAAGGTCCACCATTATTTGGTGGACTCCCAAATTTACCAAAATATTTGTCCCATTCTTTATATATAGGTTCAATACACCTTTTAGAAGTATTACCAAGAAACTAAAAAACTGGAGGTTTTTTGATGTAGACACAACTACGACAAGAAAAATAGTCAGAGGGGTCTCAATAGTAGGGTTCTCAATAGATATATGAGCATATGAACTCTATAAAACAATAGTCTTCTCAACACTAGTAGGATCATCCTCTATCTGCTCTGCCACATGCTCCTCAATAGCAACAACAACATTCATATGCTCAATAATAAATGAATCTAAAACTATCAGATTATAAGAAACAACATCTTGACTCTCCAAGATTGTAGATTAGTCTCCATCAACTGATGAACCTATTTATCCTCTAGAAAATCTTTCCACATCACTAATAACACTAGGTATTTATTCATGTTTAAAACCAAATGCATGTGGAGAATCAACAAGTGTTTGAGGCATCTCAACCTCCATTTCACTAATTTGATAACTTGGTCCTTCAGTACTATCAAAACCACCATCACGGTCATGTTCATCTTCATATCCATATTATTTATTCTTTTCATCTTCTCCATTACCATTTTACTCAAAGGATATAGATGAAATTTTGAATTTATATTCTCCTGAATATTTTGTATCTTTTTCTTCACTACCCTCCTTTAATATTTATTATCTTATAGGGAGATTAATAGGAAGACTAGGTTATCCATAGGTAAATGTAGGAGATATAGGAGGAAGTTCATGGTCACTTCCTTTATCCATAGAAAACTCTTTCTCCAATTCATACTTAGAGGAGAAAACCTATTCTTTCTCATCAGAATTAGAATAATAAACAATATCCCCAGGATCCAGTCTAAGGTCCACAAGGTCTCTAGGTCTTGAAGGATGGTCAAATGGAGTAAAATCATCATACAACCTTTCATTATCAGCTAAACATTGCTTCTTCCATTGGTTCTAACTGATTTTAATCCTTTTTCATATTATTTTAGTGATGTAGAAACCACCAAAATCCACTATATCTTCTTCATCTTCAATAACTATACATTTTTATTTATTAATAGTATAAATGAACATTGAGTAGACCAAGGATTTAGATATTGAAGTGGTTTTGATCATTTATAACATATGAAGAATATGGTGTCTATGAAAATTTATCTTATGTCCTATTTTCATAAGAAATAACAAATAAACTTCATGATACCTTAAAGTTTCAAAGCCACCCTTCCTTGGGCACAAAAAATTCTGTATAAATTTGAAAACTAACTATTATTCACCATCCAAACTAGAAGCTACTAGCCTTCTAACTGTTACATTTCCAGTTAACTCAACCAGGGAATATTCATAAATGAAATCAGCATCGAACTCTGGAATAGTTCCTTGATAATCATTATACACACCTTCATGTGGAACGTTCAAACACTTATCCCACTTCCTTTAAGAAAAGATAACCTTACATCCATTAATCCTTTTTCTAATTCAATCTTTAAAGAGAACTCTACAAACTAGTAAAACTCATATACCAATCTAGGATAGAATGGTATATGGTTGGAAGAGAACCAAACCACCCATCCTTGGTTTTGTATAACATGAAGCACTGAAAATTTACTAGAAAGAAACTATTCTTTTTGTAATTATTTTTTCAAGCACAACCACTCTATTTGAAAGATTGAGATTAATGGGATTTAAAGCAGTAGGATGACTTGATTCCCCATTTTGATTATTTACTGGATTCAAATAATCCATCAAAGACACTAAAGGATGATTCACTTTGTCCATGGGGAATAACTTGATCATTTTGGACGAAAGAAAATGAAAAAAATGGTTGGGAGAAGAAATGTCGCAACATGGTCTTAGAGAAAAGGTGCAAGGGACATGAATGTTGTAATTATGAAAAATGTCTTATTTATATCAGTTGGGATTTAGTGTTTCATTAAATTTAAATATAATTTGAAAACCAAAATACTAAAAACATTTAAATCTTATAAGAAAATTAAATAAACCATAAATAAATTAAAACCAGCTGTTCAGAAACTAACAATGTGAAATAAAAAATGAAAAAAGCATGAGAACTCTAGTAGTGAGAAATTCAACAATGTGAAATTCAACAATGAGAAATGAAAATGGTGAGAAATTTCAATGGTGATAAGTTTCAACGATGAGAAATATCTATGGTGAAACATTCACAATAGTGAAACATCTTTAATGGTGAGAAATATTTAATAGTGAGAAATATTTAACAGTGAGACATTCACAATGGCGAGTCATTCACAATAGTGTGTCATTCACAATAGAGAGTCCTTTACAATACTGATTCCTTTAAAATTATACTGAACCAAAATTAAACATACCTAATTCATGTTTGATGTAATTAATTCTATAATAATTCAAATCCTTATTGAAAATATCAGTAAGATGATGTTCTATACCAATTTATTCAAGAGTGATATCACCTTTTTGAAAATGATCTCTTAAAAAGTGACGTATTACATCAATATTGTTTTTTTTGAATGTGATACAATATTCTTAGAGATATTTATAGCACTTTTATTGTCACAGTTTATAGTTACATGTTGGAATTGATATTCATAGTCTAGTAATGTGTGTTTCATCCACAAAATTTGTGCCAAACAACTACCTTCAGCTATGTATTCAACTTTAGTAGTAGACAATGTAAGAAAATTTTGTTTCTTACTACACCAAGATACCAAAGTCTTTCCTAAAAGGTGACATGTTCTAGTGGTGCATTTTCAATATAACTTACATCCAAAAAAATCATCATCTCAGTAACTAACCAATTAAAATGATTGTCCTATTGAATAAAACAATCCTAAATTGGTAGAAACTTTGAGGTATTTGAAAATTATTTTTACAACTACCATGTGTGACACTTTTGGATATTCTTAAAAATTAGATCACATACATAAAATGAACATAATATCAGGCTAGATATTAGTAAGGTAGAGAATACTTCCAATCACACATCTATAACTAGTTTGATCCACTGGTTTCCTAGCCTCATCAAGATCCAATTTATAGGTAGTAATCATAAGAGAATCATTGCTCTTAATTCAATCCAAGTTAAAATATTTTAAAAGATACTTATTTAATTTACTTTTGTTAAAAATAATTCCTTCTTTATTTTGAAAAATCTAAAAATAAATAAATAACTTGAGTTCACCCATTAAACTCATTTCAAATTCATTTTTCATTATTTTTTAAAATTCAGTGCATAAATAATTTCTTAAAGACCCAAAAATAATATCATCTACATAAATTTTTACCACTAAAAAATCTTTTGAAATTCATTTTATAAAAAGGGTAGGATCATCTATACCTTTTAAAAAACCTTTTGAAATAAGAAAGGACCTAATCTTATCATATCAATCTATAGGAGCTTGTTTCAAACTATATAAATTTATTTATAATCTAAAAAATGATTTGTAAAATGGGAATTCTGAAAACCAAGGGATTTTTTATTAAAAAAACATCCTCAATTATATACCCATTTAAGAATTCACTATTGAAATCTATTTGATAAATCTTGAAATCTATATGAGCTTCATAGGTGAGAAATATTCTAATGGATTCATTTTTGACTACTTGTGAAAAGGTATTTACACAGTTTATTCCTTCTTATTGATTATACCCTTATGAAACTATTCTATCCTTGTTCTTTTCTATAATGACTTATTCAACTATGTTGTTTCTAAAAACCCATTTAGTGCTTATAGTCATGGTGTCCTTGGATATATCCAAAATTTCCCATACTTTGTTTCTTTGAAATTATTTAGTTCTTAATATATATCCATCAATCAGAATTTATCATTAATTGAATCATTAATTTTCTTTTGTTCAAGTCGTGAAAAGAATTCTTGATGTACAACCTAATGTCTTATAGAATCTATTATCTATGTACCTCTATCCAAGTTTCCAACTATAGAATCTAAAGGATGGTACTTAAGTTTCCTAACATCTATAGGAAAAGTAGGATCAGTTACTTCAGGTTCTTCTACAGGTTCAGGCTTAGGAAGTTCTAGAAATTTCTCAAATTTGGATGTTTTTTCTGATTGCTTCATAGCTGATTTAGTAGGTTTAGAATTTATTTTCATATAATATAAATCATCCTCAAGGTTTTCTAAGGAGGTCTTGGGATCATGTGGATCTGTCTCATCAAATTTTACATGAACAGACTCTTCAAAGGTCTTGGAACTTTTCTTAAAAACTTTAAAAATGTTTACTAGAGGTTGAATAACCCAAGAAAATTACTTCATCACTTTTGAAGGAAATTTTTTCCAGATTATCCATAGTGCTAAGAATATTACTTTCCAACCAAAAAATATAAAGTAATTAACCTTAGGATTTCTACTATTACAAATAACATAATGGGTCTTCTTTAAGATAGGTCTTATTAAAAATATATTTGTTTTCAATGCTTTCACTGGGGCACGCGCATCCATCCTGTTGAGGAAATGCTGTTTGTTGCCCCACATTCCCACTTTCCAATGGTGGGCGACATCTATATCTTATTCAGGGACATCTTCTCATTGATCGAAACAGGATGATGGGATGTTGATTCCTCATTTTGTGGATTCCTCCTTGGAAATCGTCACATAGTTTGGTCTCCCGTATAGATTAAGATATTGTTCTTGAAACTCTTCTTAGTGCCATATCCTCATGGACATTGGTTAATTATGCTACTTTTGTTGGGACATTACAAAGAGTCCGACTAGGGTATCAACCTTCGGTTGGGGGATTATTCATGTTGGACATCATTGGTGTGTCTGGACGCTAGAACACTAGCGTGTTTGGATTTCTTCCCCTTATGATAGTGCTTCTTGAAGGCATGGAAGCCCGAGGCATCCCACATCGAATGTGGGGAATTATATTCCATATTCATGTCTCTGAGGTTTTCCTCAGCTTCCCATATTCAACATAGGGTATGCCGCAGGTTTAACGTCTTGCGGAGATGGATCGAACTGATCGGAACACTGACTAGAGTGGATCAAATGGGTGCAACCCCTGGAGGGGAACACTAATTCTAGGAGGTGAATTAATGTGATCTCACAAGTATGTGGTGGCCTGGGTAAGAATAAAGATGGATAATGTATGGTTAAGTGAAGTGGATGGATAATGAGATGGAGTCGACATGAGGGAGATAGTGATAATGGGATTGAGCCTCGAAGAGACCTCCTGCATATCCCCGTGGCAGGGAATCAAAGTCCATGTAGTTCAAGATGGGTAATAGGATTGGGTTGTGTGCAGAGGACCATGACCCAATGATATACTAGGGATTACGCTTGGTTAGCAGCACAAGGTTGGTATGACGCCACTAGGATGGACCAGAGATATGGGTCCCAACAGAAGGGACAACAATGGATTACCGATGGGTTTGGTTTGAAAATGGATTACCAGTGAATGGGGATCACAATGGATTACCATTACTTGAGGTTCAAAATGTCTTACCGTTGGGTAGGGGTTGAAAACTACTTACCGCTACGTGAGGTTCCCAACAGCTTACTACTGAATGAGGTTTACAATAGATTACTGCTGGATGAGGGCTTACGATAGCTTACCGCTTGATGGGGGCACAATGGATTACCACTGGATGGGGTTGAACCTCATAGAGGATTCCTATGTACCCTGTCTAGAATATAGGGATCAAAGACCACATAGTTTGAGCGCGTATCATTTAACATCGTGTAGGATGAAAAGGGGCATGCATTTTAACATCATGTAGGATAGAGGTGAATCGTCATGAAGGGGGTCAGAATAACTTGGTGTTGGGATTGAACCTCAGGGAGGCTTCCTACGTACCTTGCCTTGGCAAGGATCAAAGTCTTCATATTTCGGGATGGTGTTGGTGAACCGATGTGAAGTGGGGTTGGGACCAATGGTTGTTGGGATCTAACCTCAGGGATACTTCCTATGTACCTTACCTTGGCAAGGATCAAAGTCCGCATTGTTCGTAAGGGTTTTGTGAACCGACGTGAAGGGGGTCAGGACTGATAGTTTTTTGGCTTGAACCTCAGGGAGGCTTCCTACAAACCTTTCCTTGGAAAGGATCAAAGTCCACATAGTTTGGAAGGGTTTGGTGAACCGATGTGAAGAGGGTCGGTACCAATGGTTATTAGGCTTGAACCTCAAGGAGGATTCCTACATACCTTTCCTTAGCGAGGAACAAAGTCCGCATAGTTTAGAATGGTTTTGGTGAACCGACGTGAAGGGGGTCAAGACCAATAGTTGTTGAGCTTGAACCTCAGGGAGGCATCCTACGTACCTTTCCTTGGAAAGGATCAAAGTCTTCATAGTTCAAGATGGTTTTGGTGAACCGATGTGAAGGGGGTCGGGACCAATGGTTGTTGGGCTTGAACCTCAGTGAGGCTTCCTACGTACATTGCCTTGGAAACAATCAAAGTCCACATAGTTCCAGATGGTGTTGGTGAACTGATGTGAAGGGGGTCGGGACCAATGGTTGTTGGTCTTGAACCTCAGGAAGGCTTCCTACGTACCTTGCCTTGGAAAGGATAAAATTCTGTGTAGTTTGGAATAGGGTGCAGGGATTTCACTCTAGGGTGGCCAGAAGAGGATGTCATGGTCTATTCTTACTCTAAACCCATGTGAGTCATACTCGGTGTGAGAGACAAGAGGCAACAAAGACCTGACGATCACATCATGAAAGGTGCGTTTGTGGGAAGTGGAGTGCGGCTTACAGGTGGTTAGTGGCCCAAAATAGAAACAGGGGCTTACACATGGTTAGCGTCCCAAGGAGATGGAGATTGAGACTTACTCTAGGATGGAGGCCCGAGTGGAAAAAAAGACTAGTGAGAGAGGGATTTGGAATGAAATATAGGAGGGTTTCGGTGCCCATCCCCCCTCTCTAGTCATTATCTAGGAAGAAGATAAGAGGAGCAGAGGTGTTGCCTCCAGTAAGAAAGGATAGGGGGCTTACAACAATGTGGTTGTTCGTTCCCCAAAGAATGACACCGCTCCGGTAAAGAGGATCTCATTCCATGTGAGGAATGATCTCACTCCCGTGGTGACCAGTGTACATATAGAATGTCTGTGATGGGGCGTCCCACATATGATGCATGGGGAAAGGCCACAGTTTAATGTCATGTGTGGAGGATGATGGTTCTTGGAAGTTTAACGTCATGCAGCTCGAATGAGGTGGGTTTACTCCACACCCCTAGGACATACATGATTGATGCCCACCCACCCTTGGGGAAGGGAAGGCATCAACAATGTCATGGGGAGGGGGTGTTATAGACTGATCCCTGAAGACACATGGCATTTGGTAGTAATCTCAAAGCCTCCTGCCTCTTTTCTTCCCGACAGCTTCGCAAATGTCAAACTGGTTCATGGAGTCTCTCACCTCTTTTCTATACTGCGGCTTCATAAATGTCACACTGGTTTTCGGAGCCTCCCACCTCCTTTTTCTATGGTGGATTCAGAAATGTCAAACTGGTTCATAGATCCTCCCACCTCCTTGCTCTATGGCGTCTTTCTAGAGGGGGAGCTTCACGTCGGCCATGGTGCTACGGGGATCTGTGGGAAGGCTTTGCGAGGCATCCCCAAGGGCCTCACGTTTGCTTCTTCTATTCCAAAATTTTGGCCCAAAAAAATTCCCCCCTCAGACTGGGAGCCGAGGAGAAAGTGAGGGTCAATGTCTGAGGGTCAATCACCAAAATTCCTTAGTCAATCGCGAAGCTGACTTGAAAAGAAGGCTCGTGAAGTGAATAGGCGACGTACAGGCAGAGCGTGTCATGAAGCTAACCTCAGTTGGATGCACCCCAATGTATAAGGGGTCCTGGCCTACAAAAAGGGGAGGATGACCTCTCTTTTATCCTTTCTCACCCCCACGTTTTGGCATTTGGCACTCTCGATTCGTGAGTTCCACATACTCTGTGATTTCTCTTAGTGAATTGGGCCTTCTACTTCACAGCGTAGAGTAAGTCTTTGAATTCGTGATGGTGTGCTCTGTGGCTTATGTCTGATGGCTGGGACAGGGCTCCACAAATTGTCTTCGGGAACGAAATCTGTGAGATAGATTCCCGAATCGAAAGCATCCAAACCTCAAAAATTGAATGGCTCACCAAGAGGCTTCCAGGGGGTCCTTGCAGATGCTGCCCGAAAGGAGGAGATAATGGACAACTCAGGTATATGGGAGTTTGTGCGAAGCCATTATGACCATAACTCACTGGTAGCACTACTGTTAGAAAAATAGAATAACTATACACTGTGTAGGAGGCTTCCTCTATATGGATTTGGCCTTAGGGATGACGGATTTATCCCTAAAGAGAGTAGGGATGAACCAACTTACTGGTTCAGAAGCACGCCGTGTCAACACCAGTGGTTTAGGGTGGCTGACGGTAATGCTTGGGAGGACTTCACGCTTGTCAATGCTGACTGTCTGTACAATCATTTGAACAACATTGATGGGATGGAATGAAAGCCAGAGACATCTCCCCCACTGTACCATACTATCTTGAAGGCCACCCTAAGGAACCTGAAAAAGGGGTGGTATTATGAGTGGGTTCTGCGCTAGGGCGGCAACTTCATAGACGACTAGGACTAGGCCAACTAGGTAGGTTCCTAATGTGGGGAATCTAGGGATGAGTTGAGAAGAGTGGACCTGTATGAGGTGGATTGGGCCTCCCAAATCCATATCTATCAGCCAAAGTAGCTGATGCTGAAGTTGCTAAGAAGATGGTCATTGAGGACCAATACCTTCCATTTGCACCATGGAGAGGTCGACATCAGTTTATGGGACCTGAAGCAGATCTCAGGGGTCCCAATACTGGGGGAGATGTATGATGAGTTCCTCCCTATTATGGGTGCATGGGAGGATCTGAAGAAAATTCCACCATTGGAGATGGCATTTGTGAACCTATTACCAGGAGAGGAAAAGCAGTCGTTGAGGTACATCCACTTAAAACAATGGTTTAAGCAGTTCTGGAACTTCCCGGAAAATATGTAGTTCCATGTGAGACCTTGGACTTTCTCAAAGGGGGCTCAATGAGGCAAGGATCACTCGTACTGGAGGATCTTTGAGGATAGCCAATGCAAGATGTGGGATTCAGCGTCAGTACCGATAATTAACTGATAGTCAGGTTGGCTGCATTAATTGCGGCACTCATCTACAGTTGGATCCTTTCGGTGAGAGATACGAACATGTGTGTGCGAACAATCACATTTATTATGATGTACATGCTGGTGACAGGTGGGCGAGTCAACCTCATGATCCCAATGCTCACCAAGATGTACAAGATGTTGTGGCATGTCAGTGAGGGGAAGAAGACACAGAGAATATGTGGGCCATTCAACCTCCTGTATGGGTGGATAGAGGCACATGTCAGGGGGGTCTATGAATATTCTAACCCCATATCACTTCCACTATCAAACTTCTGCTCGTCTATTTTGAATACTGTTGAGAGATTTGCAGCCAAGCTGACTATGCATGCAGTATTGAACTGGGTTTGGAAGGTAGAAGAGTTCAATTTCCACCCGTTCCCATTACTAATAGGCGTGTTCACTGATGATAGCCTGGGAATAGAAGAGCATAGGTCCAACCTTACAGCCTTTTGAGGTGGATTCTTGGTGGCGTGGGTGGACCACAATTTCTCTATGTGAGCCATACACCCCACACCGATTTGAAAAGAAATTTCAGTGCAAGCAGCGACTGACCCCACAGGTCTATTTTGGGGTGAGCTATTAGGACCACCCGTGTGTGATGAGGCAGATGTGGCTCATGTTCACAAGAGTAGACGAGAAGATACAGAATGAGATGCCTCCACCCATGTCCATCTTTGGACTGGTGAATGAGTATGCAAAAAGATAGGAGGCGACCTAACCTAGGGAGATGCTGAAGCAGCCAATCGTTCATGCCAGCGATGGTGTTCCTCCCTAACCACAATGTCGGGGTCAGAAGGTAGTGATGACATCTCTTAGTGGTGGGGATGGAGTGGTGGCGAGGCCTATACCGGTTTAAGGGGAGATAGTAGCGGATGAAATGGCGGCAGTGGACCCGGTGGTCCCAGAGGAGCAGAGTCATCCAGAGGGGAGGCCACCAAGGGGATTCCACAGGATATCCACTCAGGTTCTGGGGAAGCGGTTACGCCATATAGACATTCCAGAGAACGCTGTCTTCCTAGAATCTTGAAACATCTTGGATGTCAACCAGCAATTCCTCAACTCGTCCGAGATGTGGCATCACCTGAACCATCTCGGGCTGGATTTTCCAGGAATATTCCCTGTCAGGGCTAGCTTTACTATATCCCAGGAGGAGGCGGAGAAATACCTAGTGGAGATGGAGGACTTTGTGCACTCTTGGGGTGCTCCACATCTAATGAAGGGTTGGGTAAAGGTGTCGCTGGATCGTATCACCCCCCCGCAGTTGTTGGCTACTGAAATGAGGGAGTGCTTCCCTTTTCCGGGAGAAGCAGACGAGTCCCCATAGGGGGAGGAGGCCGGTAGAGGGAGCCCTTTGGAGGAGGGTGAAGTTGGTGATTCAAATCCAGAACTTGAAGAGTTTGAAGAGGCTTTCAAGGTAAAACCCTGAGTCCCTTCATGAGGATCCTCTTCTAGGTTACTTTTTACTCCTCACTAATATTTAAATTGTGAAGTAGGGCCTCATACAAAGAACCCGTTCACGCCCCTCAGTAGATGCAGATGCGGGGCCTTTAGGATCTACTCCTGTAGCTATGGTGATTAGCACATCCAGCGGGGTCAGGACACCTGAGGTGGCTACTATGGATGTGATGACCCAGACTCTCTTGGTCCTTCCCTTTGCCAAAATCCGGGTTCTAAAGGAGTGGCGTATCGGTGAGACCGATCGGTGAGACCGATCGGCGCGGCCGATCGGCAGGACCGATCGGGGAGACCGATCGGCGCGACCGATCGGTGAGACAGGTCAGCGTCACCCGGCCTTGTCAAGTTGTTTCCAGTAGTGCTCCTTTGCGTAAATAGGGTTTTAAACCCTATTCTGACTCGTTTAAGCGTGTTTTTAAGACCCGTAACACCCATAAGAGTTTTAATTAAATACTTCATCAATTCATGAGTAAACCACCCGACCCCCTTTTTGTGACGAGTGGAGCCGCGTGGTGAACCCACGACCCCCGCGCCTTACGCGGTTTCGCGTTTTCACCTCAACCATCCCTGGCTCTTATAAACTAACGGTTAGCCGTGGTTTCTCCTTTCCTCAATCGTGGATTTTCACAAACAGATTCTGGTTCATCGGGCGCATCGTTATCCATAAAGTTCCGCGCCCCTGGCCTAAACATCGATCATCTATCCACAAGTAGGGAATTTATCCTTCATCTCTCTCTTTTGTGTATCATGCGGGGTGGGCATGCTTTTGATCCTGTAGAATTGGGTAAACCCGACCTAATTAAAGATAATGAACGAATTCTATAAAGAAAGAAGAGAGGGGGGCTGTGATTGTTGATGTTGTTTCTTCTATGACCATCTTGTTGAGTTGTGATGGATTATGCCTCCTGAAAATCAAGGATGTTGGTGGTCATTGTTTGTGCACTAATGAACCCTGCTGATGTTTTAAATGGCTTGTTTGTGGTTGTAAACTCCTGCTGTGAAAAGTGAATCGGTTAATCACGTATATCCGACTGAATAATTGAAAGCACACAAATCAACCCTTCTGTGATAACTCCCGGTTATAACACATGGAATTTGAATCATGGAGTGTGTTAAGACGTTCAAATCTGAAAATACCTGCAAGGCCCTGCTTGTGTTGATGGTGGTAGTTTTCCTTTCGGGCCGATTGCAGGAGATGTGTAAGGGGATGGGATCCCATGTTCTTTTATAATCTCGGTGGTTGTGTGAATTTGGGGATGGGATCTCCTGTTGGTATGGATTCGGTGGTTGTGAGTTTTAAATCTGGGTGGTTACTTGTTTATATCACGAATTTGGGTGGAATCCTCTATTGTTGAGAACCAGGTGTGGGCGTCTTGGCTGATGCTTGACTGTTTACTTACCTGGACTTATGCCTATGCCTACTAGTTTACCAGTAGTGCTTAAACGTAAACATTATTACTGAACGTGAAATAAGAAAGGGGACAAATGGGTTGTTAGTGCGAGTCGTGACTCAGACTTGAGTGCTGTTGTGATCTGTAGGCTGTCTGAAGAAAAACCTATCTTGGGTGAGTGCTTGTTACCCTATATATATATACTTGTAGCTTTGTGTTTCTTATTCGCGCCCCACCCAAGTTGAGAACTTAGTGCCGAAAACCCCCATTTCATGGGGGGGGGTGTTTTTTCCAACACTATTCATAGTGGTTGGTTATTAGCTCCTTTTATGCTCCCTTTCCTGGATATCCCAAGTATCTTCGGGCAGGCTGTGATGGCCTGAGGTCCATTATTAGCCCAAGAACCTTCGGGCGGGGTAGTGTGGTGGTTGGCCAGGTGTGTGAAGCAGGTGGTTTCCCAAGCATCTTCGGGATGAGGCCCTGGTGTCTTCGGGCGTGGCAGTGGATCCTTTAGCCCAGGTGTCTTCGGGCGTGGTGGTGGTTGTTCTGGCCTAGGTGTTTGCAGGCATGGTTACATGTGACAGTTGTGGCCCAGGTGTGTGCGGGCGGGATTCAGCAGTGGGACTGCGTGCGGTTGAGGCCCATGTGTGTGCGGGCGGGATTTCGGCAGTGGGACTACGTGTGGTTGTGGCCCAGGTGTGTGCGGGCGGGTGTGGCAGTGGGACTGCGGTGAGAATGGTGGGATTGGTTCGATGCGTAGGATGTCTCAATAACCAGTGAGAAAGTGGCGCGGGGTACCCAAACATCGATGTGCTCTTAATATATATATATATTAATTGACTTGCATTATTTGTGGAGTGAGCCTTGGTGAGGCCTGGGATGGATAGTTTTCCTTGTTAGGTGTTTGGTTTACTCTTTTTCTCACGGGACTTTAGTACGTTCCCCCACTTGTGCACGAGAGTCTTGGTTTTCCCTACTGAGTGTACTTGTATGCTCAACCTACGTATATAAAACTGCTTTCAGGTTTCCAGTAGGACTTCAGGGATCACAAAGGACCTTACTAGCTTGGACCTTTGGAGCAGTTGCAGTTGTTGTTTTCCTTTTCCCTTTGGTACTTATCTTGTAGTCACCTTTTTGCACTTTGTGGTCTTTACTTTTGAAACATGCATGTGGGAATGGTTTACTTTTGGCTTTACTTTTCTTTCTACCTTGGTGTTGTTGGGTTTTCTTCTCCTTATCTCTCGATCCTATAAAATAAAAAGGGTAATGCCTTCCATTTGTGAGAAATTTCTATACCCTTGGTGCTAGTCACCACTCCAAGACCTACTGAAGGTGGGTTTCGAGGGTCATTATCTCTCCTTCAACTTAAAGAAGGAAGGGCTTGGCAATCTGCTGACCCTTCCCTCCTTTTGGTGAAGGTGGGTCGTGACAGAATGGTATCAGATGCGATGGTTGAGAGATATGATGGAGTCTGGAGTTATGCACAGTGACGATTGCATGGGATGGTAAGGCAACAATGTTGGGTGACCTTGGCGCGTGAATTAGTCCAGGGAAGACTGGCTAGGACACGGGATTTTAGGGCCCCCCGTGATCCAATGCAAGGACTCTGGACCTACCAAAAGACCAAGTGAGGCCACACTTATTGCAGGGTAGAGACCCTAGGAAAGGTACATGAATCATAATGACTTGTGTTCTTGTGTTTCTGGGATGTCTTGGGGATTAAGAGTAAATAAAATTTTTAAGAAGTTTTAAGAACGATATTCTGCACTACTTGGGCTTAGGCATTCCTTGTTTACCTTGCAGCTATGGCACCTGGAAGGCGACCACGTGTGGTACAGGCGATCGAGGACCCGGAGACTACTTTGGCCTATCGGCAGAGAGCTGATCGAGAGGAAGAGGACGACCAGTGGAAGAAGACTCTTCGAGCCTTCCAGCGACAGGCCCTCGAGAAGTATGAGGGCAGCACCTCCGATATGAAGACGGAAGGCTGGCTAGAGGAGCTAGTTATAGCCTTCGGCCTGATTCGGGCCCCGACCGAGTACTGGGTTCCTCTGGCCGTTAGCCATATGCGGGGAGCGGCACGTCAGTGGTGGATGCTTTACCTGGGGGAGAGGAGAGAGTTTGAGGTGGCTTGGGTGGATTTCGAGAAGGAGTTCCAGGCGGAATTCCTCTCCTCGACGATGAAGGCAGAAAAGAGGCAGGAACTACTCTCCCTCTAGCAGGGGAGTATGTCGGTGAGGGAGCTAGGGATCAAGTTCAAGGACCTCCGATGTTTTTCTCCGGACCTCTTTCCCTACGAGGAGTCTCAGGCAAGATGTTTAGAGGAGGCACTCCGACCCTCCCTCCAGTATGCTATTACCCCCTTTACCCTACCGACGTACTTGGAGGTCCAGAAAAAGGCCGAAGTGGTGGAGCGGATGCATGCTCTAGGGGGAGTGTCGCGAGAGGGGATCCGACTGGGACCATCGAAGGGGAAGGCTGTCAGAACCAGGCCTCCAGCGTCAGGACCCTCTAGGTTCCGACCCGCAGGGAGAAGGCCGCAGTAGTTTCAGTTTCGATCCCCCGGCCCTCGCCCTTTTCCTACGGGCCCGGGACTGTGGTGCTTCATCTGTGGGAGCCCTGGGCATCTCCGGAGTCAGTGCCCCGACCGAGTGCAGTACAGCAGTGGCAGTCATCCCCAGCACCCGCCCCAGCAGCAGCTTCCAGCCAGACCTTTCCAGCAGCAGCAGCAGGGACAGCGAGTTCCCGCTCCTCCGAGGGCAGACGTAGGAGGAGGAGGCCGACCTCAGGGTGATCCATAGGGACCTCGACCAGGGAGTGGTCGGGGAGGTGGCCGATAGCCGAGGGGCAGAGGAGCTGGGCGTGGACAGTTGCATGCTGTAGAGGCAGCAGTTCCAATAGGTCCAGAGGTTTTTCGAGGTACGATCAGTCTGTTTAGAACTCTTGATTATGATTTGTTCGATACCAGAGCTTCACACTCCTTTGTTGCACCCAGTCTAGCCCGTGCCTTGGGTCTAGATTCTGAGAGACTTACAGTGCCCCTAGTGTTGAGCACAACATTCAGAGGTCAGACCGACTTGTTGTTCGTTTGTCGGGGATGTAGACTGATGATAGGACCACACCAGTCGGTTAGGGATCTTCTTCTGCTACAGATTCAGCCATACGATGTCATCCTAGGCATCGACTGGCTATTTTCTGTGTGCACCTTCATCGACTGTTTTTGAAGAAGGGTGGTGTTCTCAGACTTGGACAGCCGGCGTTTTACCTTCACCGGCGAGCAGAGAAGTCTGAAGGGAAATAGGAGAGAGGAACCTCTCCTCTCCTTGTTGACCGAGATGACAGTGGAATCAGTAGATGCTGAAATGGTGGAAGTGCCGGAGATCGTCTGTGAGTTTATGGACATCTTTCCTGAGGAGGTGACGACTCTACCCCCTCGACGTGATATCGAGTTTGGGATAGACCTACAGCCCAGTACTCGTCTAATCTCGATGGCTCCTTACCGAATGGCACCTTCGGAGCTACGGGAGTTGCGGATACAGATTGACGATCTGATGAAGAGGGGTTATATTCGTCTGAGTGCGTCACTGTGGGGTGCTCCGGTCTTGTTTACAAAGAAGGAAGATGGTGGTCTTAGGTTGTGCATAGACTACAGGAGGCTGAATCAGGTGACGATCAAGAATCGCTACCCTCTTCCAAGGATAGATGATCTTTTTGACCAGCTAAAAGGGGCAGGATGGTTCTCGAAGATCGACCTGCGGTCTGGGTACCACCAGCTGAGGGTGAAAGAGAGCGACATCCCGAAGACAACGTTCAGGTGCTGGTATGGACACTTCAAGATCGTAGTCATGCCCTTCGGTGTTACAAACGCCCCGGCTATGTTCATGGGGCTTATGAACTCCATCTTCCGAGAGTACCTGGATTGGTTCGTGGTTGTGTTCATCGACGACATCCAGGTCTACTCTAGATCAGAGGAGGACCATGCAGAGCACCTGAGGACAGTTTTGGAGGTCCTCCGACAGCACCAGCTCTATGGGAAGTTGTCAAAATGAAAGTTCTGGACACGAGAAGTGTACTTCCTCAGGCACGTAGTGTCTGAGCAGGGGGTAGCGGTCAACCCATCAAAGGTTGAGGCAGTTGTTTCTTGGGAAGCACCCAAGAATGTGGCAGAAGGCCAAAGTTTCCTCGGGCTGGCGGGTTACTACTGGAGATTCGTACCCAACTTCTCCCGAGTAGCAGCCCCTTTGACGGCTCTGACAAAGAAGGACCAGGCTTTCGTATGGAGTGAGCAGTGCCAGTCATCCTTCAACTATCTGAAGGAGAAGTTGGTCAGTGCCCCAGTGCTGAGATTACCAGAAGAAGGGGTGGCTTATGAGGTGTTCTGTGATGCTTCGGGACAGGGCCTGGGATGCGTGTTGATGCAACGACAAGGGGTGATCTCTTATGGGTCCAGGAAGCTGCGTTCCCATGAGCATAATTACACCACCAACAACCTATAGCTTGCATCGGTCGTTTTTGAGCTAAAGTTATGGCGGCACTACCTCATCGGGGAATGCTTTGTGGTCTTCACGGATCACAAAATCATGAGGTATATCTTCTCCCAGTGGGACTTAAACTTGCGACAGCGGAGATGGGTTGAGTTACTCAAGGATTAAGACTTCGAGATCTCTTATACCGAGGGAAAGGGAAATGTGGTGACCGATGCCTTGAGCAGGAGGACGCAGAAGGATGCGGTCCGAGAGTCGGCGGACGCCTGGAAGGCAATGGAAGAGTTGGCTGCCTTACACCTGGATGTAACGATGGATAGTGGCAGAGGCTGCCTATATCAGATGACAGTGCAGTCATCCCTATTTCAGCAGGTGGAGGAGTCTCAGTGGGGAGACCTAGAGTGTGAAGTGATGCATGACCAAGTTGACCAGAGTAATGCTCCGGAAGGATGGACCGAGGATGGTCAGAACCAGATGCTTTTCCAGGGAAGGTTGTTTGTCCTAGAGGTGATGTGCGAAAAGGTTCTCAGTGAGTTCCACAACTCACCCCTGGCGGTACACCCAGGAGTTTCTAAGACGTACCAGGGGTTGAAGAGGCAGTTTTGGTGGCCCGGAGTTAAGCGAGTGGTGGCAGAGGTTGTGGCCAAGTGCCTAGCATGTCAGCAAGTGAAGGCTGAACACCGAGTTCCAGGCGGCCTACTACAACCCCTAGATGTCCCTGTGTGGAAGTGGGATGACATATCAATGGATTTCATCACAGGACTACCCAAGGTCCAAGGAGGGTACGACGCCATCTGGGTGGTAGTGGACAGGTTGACAAAATCGGCTCACTTTTTGGAGATCAGGGAGTCGTGTGCTATGGATGCTTTGGCACGAAAGTACGTGGACGAGGTGGTGCGGTTGCATGGAGTTATGAGGTATATAGTCTCGGATAGGGATGCACGGTTTACCTCGCAGTTCTGGAGAGGATTGCAGCATGCGTTTGGCACCCAGTTACGCCTTAGCACTGCTTTCTATCCCCAGACAGATGGACAAACAGAGCGCACCATCCATACCTTGGAGGATATGCTGCGAGCATGTGTTCTGGACTCAGGAGGATCGTGGGGGCAATACTTTCCTCTGGTAGAGTTTTCCTACAAAAATAGCTACCACTCTACCATTGGCATGGCCCCGTTTGAAGCCTTGTACGGGAGGCCATGCCGTTCGCCTGTGTGTTGGACCGAAGTAGGAGAGGCAGGCATCCTTGGTCCGGAGGTGGTGCATAACACGACGGAGAAGGTTCAGCTCATACGGGAAAGGATAAAGGCAGCCCAAGACCGACAGAAGTCATATGTTGATACCAGGAGGAGGCCCTTGGAGTTTGAGGTTGGGGACCACGTGTTCTTAAAGGTCTCCCCTCGGCGTGGGCAACAGAGGTTTGGAAAAGGGATTAAGCTTTCTCCCAGATTCATCGGACCCTTCCAAGTGTTGGGGCGGGTCGGCGAAGTGGCTTACCAGCTAGCGTTTCCACCGCTGCTACTAAGGATACATGATGTCTTTCATGTGTCCCAGCTCCGTCGGTATCTGCACGACAATTCACACATCCTTTATTGGGGTGAGCTGGACATCGAGGACGACGCGACCTTTGTGGAGAGACCAGTGGTGATCGAGGATCGCAAAGAAAAGGTGCTTCACGGGAGAACCATTCCCTTGGTTCGCGTGTTGTGGAGACATGGTGGGCTTGAGGAGAGTACGTGGGAGAGGGAAACACAGATGTGTACCCAGTACCCACAGTTGTTTTAAGTTTTGTTCTATGTTGTACCTGTTGTGATAGAACGTTGTGTCTTTTGCCTATGAAATGTACTGGTTTTCTTCCTCTGCTTGTGTGTGAAAACCCCCGGCTATAGGGAAGGAGAGAACCCGACCCCTAATCAAGACGCATTAAGGTGGATGCGATTAAACCTGTGCGGGCGAGTCAGTGCCCCCCAAAGTGGATAATATCTTGACATGGGGGAGGAGACTCCCCAACCCACGTGCCCGAGCAGTTTGGCATGGTATGTTGCTTGGTTCGTGACATGAAGATGTTCTTAGTTAGCGATGAGGTTCACTCTTGAGAGGTATCTTTTGGGGTGGTTGTTCGGACCCGCCCTTTCCTTCTGGGTTGTTTAAATTCTCAGGGACGAGAATAGTTTGAGAGGTATCTGATGTGATGACCCAGACTCTCTTGGTCCTTCCCTTTGCCAAAATCCGGGTTCTAAAGGAGTGGCGTCTCGGTGAGACCGATCAGTGGGACCGATCGGGGAGACCGATCGGCGTGACCGATCGGGGAGACCGATCGGTGAGACCGATCGGCATCACCCGACCTTTTCAAGTTGTTTCCAGTAGTGCTCCTTTGCGTAAATAGGGTTTTAAACCCTATTCTGACTCGTTTAAGCGTGTTTTTAAGACCTGTAATGCCCATAAGAGTTTTAATTAAATACTTCATCAATTCATGAGTAAACCACCCGACCCCCTTTTTGTGACGAGTGGAGCCGCATGGTCAACCCACGACCCCCACGCCTTACGCGGTTTCGCGTTTTCATCTCAACCGTCCCCGACTCTTATAAACTAAGGGTTAGCCGTGTTTTCTCCTTTCCTCGATCGTGGCTTTTCACAAACAACTTCTGGTGCATCGGGCGCATCGTTATCCGTAAAGTTCCGCGCCCCGGCATAAACGTCGATCATCTATCAAAAAGTAGGGAATTTCTCCTTTGTCTCTCTCTTTTGTGTATCATGCGGGGTGGGCGTGCTTTTGATCCTGTAGAATTGGGTAAACCAGACCTAATTAAAGATATTAAACGAATTCTATAAAGAAAGAAGAGAGGGGGGATGTGATTGTTGATGCTGTTTCTTCTATGACCATCTTTTTGAGTTGTGTTGGCTTATGCCTCCTGAAAATCTAGGCTGTTGGTGGTCATTTTTTGTGCACTAATGAACCCTAATGATGTTTTAAATGGCTTGTTTGTGGTTGTAAACTCCTGCTGTGAAAAGTGAATCAGTTAATCATGTATATCTGGCTGAATAATTGAAAGCACCCGGATCAACCCTTCTGTGATAACTCCCGGTTATAACACACGGAATTTTAATCATGGAGTGTGTTAAGTCATTTAAATATGAAAATACATGCAAGGCCCTGCTTGTGTTGATGGTGGTAGTTGGTTGTTTTCCTTTCGGGCCGATTGCTGGAGATGTGGAAGGGGATGGGATCCCCTGTTCTTTTATACTCTCGGTGGTTGTGTGAATTTGGGGATGGGATCTCCTGTTGGTATGGATTCGGTGGTTGTGAGTTTTAAATCTGGGTGGTTACTTGTTTATGTCACGAATTGGGGTGGAATCCTCTATTTTTGAGAACCAGGTGTGGGCGTCTTGGCTGATGCTTGACTGTTTACTTTCCTGGACTTATGCCTATGCCTACTAGTTTCCCAGTAGTGCTTAAATGTAAACATTATTACTGAACGTGAAATAAGAAAGGGGACAAATGGGTTGTTAGCGTGAGTCGTGACTCAGACTTGAGTGCTGTTGTGATCTGTAGGCTGTCTGAAGAAAAACCTAGTTTGGGTGAGTGCTGGTTACCCTATATATATATACTTGTAGATTTGTGTTTCTTATTCGCGCCCCACCCAAGTTGAGCACTTAGTGCCGAACACCCCCATTTCATGGGGGAGGGTGTTTTTCCCAACACTATTCATAGTGGATGGTTATTAGCTCCTTTTCTGCTCCCATTCCTGGATAGCCTAAGTATCTTCGGGCAGGCTGTGATGGCCTGAGGTCCATTATTAGACCAAGAACCTTTGGGCGGGGTAGTGTGGTGGTTGGCTAGGTGTGTGCGGAAAGTGGTTTCCCAAGCGTCTTCGGGATGAGGACCAGGTGTCTTCGGGCGTGGAAGTGGATCCTTTAGCCCAGGTTTCTTCGGGCGTGGTGGTGGTTGTTCTAGCCTAGGTGTTTGCAGGCATGGTTACATGTGACAGTTGTGGCCCAGGTGTGTGCGTGTGGGATTCAGTAGTGGGACTGCGTGAGGTTGAGGCCCAGGTGTGTGCGGGCGGGATTTCGGTTGTGGGACTGCGTGTGGTTGTGGCCCAGGTGTGTGCGGGCGGGTGTGGCAGTGGGACTGCGGTGAGAATGGAGGGATTGGTCCGATGCATAGGATGTCTCAATAACTAGTGGGAAAGTGGCGCGGGGTACCCAAACATCGATGTGCTCTTAATATATATATATTACTTGACTTCCGTTATTTGGGGAGTGAGCCTTGGTGAGGCCTGGGATGGATAGTTTGCCTTGTTAGGTGTTTGGTTTACTCTTTTTCTCACAGGACTTTAGTACGTTCCCCCACTTGTGCACGAGAGTCTTGGATTTCCCTACTGAGTGTACTTGTATGCTCACCCTACGTATATAAAACTGATTTCAGGTTTCCAGGAGGACTTTGGGGATCACGCAGGACCTTACTTGCTTAGACCTTTGGATCAGTTGCAGCTGTTGTTTTCCTTTTCCCTTTGGTACTTATCTTTTAGTCACCTTTTTTCACTTTGTGGTCTTTACTTTTGAAACATGCATGTGGGAATGGTTTACTTTTGGATTTACTTTTCATTCTACCTTGGTGTTGTTGGGTTTTCTTCTCCTTATCTCTCGATCCTATAAAATAAAAAGGGTAATGCCTTCCATTTGTGAGAAATTTCTATACCCTTGGTGCTAGTCGCCACTCCGGGACCTACTGAAGGAGGGTTTTGGGGGTCATTATCTCTCCTTCAACTTAAGGAAGGAAGGGCTTGGCAATCTGCTGACCCTTCCCTCCTTTTAGTGAAGGCGGGTCGTGACAATGGAGTTTTCATACTTCCCTACAATATACAGAGGGCCATGCCTTAGGGTACCGATGGAAACAACCCTAGAGAGAGACTGAAAATTTGATCTTTTTAAGTCCCATTTAAAAAGAATTCATGTGTGCCACCCATTGATTAGGTTTACTGACATCTGTGAACTTATTGGTATGCAAAGTTATTCAAATGGAATAATATTCCTTGGCATGGTCGGTTGGTACTCTCAGTGGGGCCTTTCCCAGAGGAATACTGGTGGTTGTGGAAGTGGACACCCAAACTAACCATGTTGTGGTGCTTCCGATCATTGGTTAGACCGTTAGCAGGGCAGAGCCTGAGATTATTGAGGTTGGATCCGACGGTGAAGATAGATCTGATTTCACATGTCCTTTCATACTTGATCAGACACCAGATGCAGACCCTGCTGATGAGTTTTTGGGGACATTCCTTGTGTATGATCCTTCCAACCCCACAGACTGGGATAGGACGACCTCTGATGAAGAGGATAGTAAGATAGTCCGTCGCTGGTCATTGAAGCTGATCAAGTTCTTTATCGAAGACACCCATAAAGCACAATGGATAGATGATAGAACAAATATTTTCAATTATTTTATTCTGAATTTAAATGTTTTTAATCCCACCAATGTGTTATTTAAAGGGAAATTGTCACATTTTATGTTTTAGGAGTATTTTTTAGCTTAATTAGAAAAATGGCATATTTTAGATTTAAACAGTTTTCATTTATTTTAATGTTTCTTCCATAATGTTTTCTAAACTGATCCAAATTCCCAAATTATTCTTTTATAAGTTTATATGTTCAATCAGATTCATTTTATCCTTCTTTACCGAAAGCTCAATCAATCATTTGGAAGCTCAAATATAGCTTACAATTCAGGCCTCAAAAACTGTGCACAGAACTGCATAATTCTATTTTTGGGACCATATCTCATAAATGGATGACCCATTGGAGCTGAAAGTTTACATATATCTAGAAGAAATACGGGGGAAGAACTTTAGTTAATATAGCCACGTCTGGATCTTTCATTTTCAAGGCCATTAATGCATTGGAAATCGGTGTATTGGAATACGAACAGTCAGCCTGGCTAGATTAAATGTCATGAGTAAAGCGACCATATCTCTCTCCAAACGTGGCCAATAAATATGAAATTTCGTGGGTCTACATAGGAACTATATTGGAACAACTTTCAAGAATGACTAATTTTCTAATTATTAAATTAAGGAGGCCATCCACACGCATACATCCGGTGGACAGATTTTGGAGCCAAAATGTCATCCACTCTCCCTATAAAAGAGTGTTTCCTTTTCATTTCAAAGGGTTGGAAACTTAGGAATAGCCTTAGTTGGACATTTTATGTAGTTTAGTTTTTATTTTATTTTCTTTTCATTCTGTAATTTCATTTCATATTTTAATTCAAGTGTTCTTCTTTCTCTCCATTTCATTCTCTCTTTTGTTTTCTTCCCCAGTTTTCTTTCCACTGTGAACTCTTATGCTCATGATCATGAGTAGATAACCCGAGGAAGTTCCCGGGTGAGTAATCTAGTGATGAACCCAAGTAATTAATCTTTCAGGTCTTAATTTTTATTATTTTCTTAGAGTTATATTGAGGGGGATCTTAGTGGGTAAGGTGCCTTTGTGTATCCACTTGCCACCCGAGGTTTAGCTTTCACTTCTGCAATATTTTCCCTTGATCGAGGAGGTGGATGTGTGGTATCTTGGAAATCATTGAGAGTACCATATGTTCACAACCATATGAAGAGGTGGATGTTCATGCATATTATTGAGCATGTTCATTAAGTAAATTCGAAACTAATAATGAGACGATGAAGGTTCACTCTGGGTGATGCTCTCGGGAATGTCTCCTTTCTGTCTTAACATCATTTTGTCTGCATTTATTCTGTTGCATTGCATCTGCATATTTACTTTTAGTTTTTCATTTTCAATTCTCAAATATCATTTTTGGTTATTTTATTTAATATATATATATACATAGTGAATTAGAATTAGTGAGTGATTGACTACAAAAGGCTTCTCAAGAGATCGACCTAGGTCAGCCACTGTGCTGCACATAGTATAAATATTTTTGGGAGCACACACAACAATGATAAATCAATATACCAGATAGAGAGACTTCGTTCATGACTGCATGAACTGTGCGCTGGGGGAGTGGATGACCGACGTCGCCACATGCTCATCCGAGATCTCATGGAGGAGGAGATCCGGGAATATGACTCCGACCTTGGTGTGGGTTGGTAGCGGAGAAAAGTGGTGAACATCAAGAGGCTCTAGGAGGCTGAAAATGAGATTCAGTGGCTACACGTCTGAGTATATGAGCATTATTCTCTCTCCGACATATAATCAGAGATTATATCATGGCCGAAGGCCCAGCTGGGAGAGGCTGAATAGCATATGAGGCAAGCCTCTCCGGAGATGAACATCATCCAAACCAACAAGGAGTGGTCCAAGACTACAACTAACGAACTTCACCCCATTACTGCCTAGGAGGAGTAGGAAATTAATAGGTGACATTGAATCCTATACGCCATAATCTAGGGGCGGTAGAGCTGCGACACTCTTTTGACGGGGTCAACCCATCCATGGGAGGGGTCAATCCTTGGGTATTGTGATGCATGTAACTTTTGAAAGTGACTTAATGTTTTGATTATTTATGATAGATGCATACATGAGTCCTGTTATTCATTTTTGGTCTATTTAATTTCTATTACATTCATGGAACATCCAGCGATCAGTCCCTAAGCTCACATGGGTCGAGCCCGATACAAGAAACAAGGGATGATCACATTGTCATTCCATCTGAATATAAGAGTGCAAACCAAGCTTTAGGCATCTGGGGTTTGAACAACCAATCCAGATTTTCGGGAAGAAAGGGAGAGACCTGACTAGAGAATGAAGATCTCAGAAAAATCAACAAGCCATCTTCTCAATGTGCTCTAGTTCATGAGCAGGGTAATGTCATGGGAGTTTGGAATTAATCCGAACACAAGGGAGTGGAAAGTGTGGATCATGATACCCCCGATTCGGAACATCGTGTAGGTGGCGTGATAATAAAGGATAACTATTGACCGAGTTAGAAACACAATATCCTTATTACATTAGCCTAAAATGGAGTTAAAAAATGAGGGATGACTGTTGATCATGTTCGAAACATGGGGATTGACTCAAAATGCTACCCACTAGTCTTCTAGAACATTGGCCCAGGACAGTAGGCGATCCATAGGCTGAGCATCCATACTATTAGGGGTTTTTTAGACATGAAAGAGGAAGATGGTCTGAATAAAGGGCATGAAAAGCATGGAGTGTAGAGTGATGGGTTGTTCGAATGAATTCCAACACTCTTGAAATCATGCCAACATGGTGGAAACACATTAGGTGGGTGTATCTGTCTGATTAGGGATCAAACATACTTCCGAGCATGACCTCTTTGGCAAGGACCTAGAATTCTCTATAGTTTTACGTCATACCAATATGGATGATAGATGCATAGTTTAAACATCGTATGGTGAGGACGATGCACATAGTTTAAAGGTCATACTGCATGGACCAGAAATCCTCTCTAGCAAGGGATCTGGTGAATCCCAGGACTAACATGGGGTATCCTGAACTTGTTCAGGGTAGAACAGAAGTTTAGTGTCATGAGTTGTGGATGTATGGGCTTGTACAATATAACATTATACGATAGGATGGTGAGTGAAATAAAAGATCCCAGGAAGGGAGCAACTGATGCGGTAGCCATAAACCCAACATGAATGAGGACGTAAGAAGTCCACAACACGCCACATATCATTGGAGGAAGTTATTTAGGTAAAGGGACCAAAAGTGAATGTATGGATGGGACTGAGGCAGAGTAGTTTAGAATTCCTACGTATTCCATGAGTATGGGAATCAAGCCAGACATAGTTTTGAGAGTGCTTTTTAACGTCATGTGGGATGATGAAAGGCATGTGTGTCATGACTGCGCCAGTACACATCCTACCAAAACTACTAAACCCATGTGAGTCCTACTCGATGTGGGAAACAAGGGGTAGTTATGAGACTTTCCTAGTGTATTAAGGCACATGTTAGGGGTAGTGGGATGCTAGGTGAGTGACGTCCTCATAATGCTAACCCGCCTACTTAATGCACCTAGACGTGCAAAGGGGTAAAGCCGAGTAATTTGTAATTCCACTTAAACATAATGAACTGGAAAATGTGAATCATGATGATTGAGATTTGGCCCACAATGATGATGGAATGATAATAATGGATAACTATTGGCCATGCTCAAAACATAGTATCTATATCGCGTTATCCTGGAATGGGGATAGACAAATGAGGGTTGACCATTGACCATGTTCGAAACACATGACCTATCGCAAATGTTGTCTGAGGTCCTTAGGGATGTTAAACCAATATGGTAGGTAAGCCAATGTGACATTGTACTAGGAAATAAAGGGGGGATCCTTCAAACATGGAAGAGGATGAAGAGCCAAATAACGGGCTCACGAAGCTTGGATATGGAACGAGGGAAATGTCCCCTTGAAAATTCCACACTTCGTGATCTTTGTCACAACCCATTTGAGTACGACAATAGAACTTACTATATAGAGGGAGTCAAGTCCCCCTCCAAGGAAAATGGTCATGAGGCTGCACGCTTCAAACTTAATGGTCGTAGGATAGGCCATAAAGGGGGGCCTATTTTAACAGACTATGCACAGGGTGACGAAGTATCCAAACGTGATGCACAATTCCCATTGGGAGATCTTATTTTAGGGTCGTATAACTCAGAACAGGTTGGAGAAAGACATGGGAGGAACATGGTGTGACTATTGAAAAACCTGATGTGAATGAGAATCCAAGAGGTACTCACAACACCACATGGTCTAGAAAGAATTCGGGCCGAGGGGATAAAGAGAGGGGGCATGATTTTAGATTCATGTGGCTGGACCCAGAGACAAGATTCCTAGGTGTTCTTACGTATCCCATGAGGATGGGAATCAAGACGTATGTAGTTATGGAAGGAGGAAAGGTAAGATAACAGTTCTAAGGATAATAAGGTCGTGTGGGTCTGGCCCTTGCACTAAAAGATGTGACATTTGATAGATCTTGTTTTTCCTTTAGGATGAATGTGTGGTTTTTTTGTGTGAAGTGATGGACCTAGGATAGAAATTCCAGGAATTTACATAAGAATCAAGTTGTATTAAGGCGTTGAAAAATGGTATGGTGTGTGTGACTGATACCAAACATGATGTCCCCTCAAGTGTGGACACTACAATGCAATTCTATTTTCTGTCATGTGACTAAGATGATAATGTTACAGTTTAGGGTCATGCGATGGGACTGGCCATGCATTTTAATGTCGTGAAGTATAAACAAAACAATTTAAAGTCATGTGGGAATAGGAAACATAGTTTAAGGTAATATGGATCATAAATATGTAAGAGAAATGAGGTTCAAGAGGGGATGTGCATGGCATGATAAAGCATACCCGACATGAATGAGGATAAGGTCCACCTCACACTACGCACGATTCCAAGAAAGAAACTTTAGGTCGAGGGGCTAGAAAAGGTTAGATAATATGGGGTAGGAGAGACTAGCTCTCAGAAAAGAAGTATGTGGTGCATCTCTTGCAAATATTATGCGAATGAAGACATAAGTCCGGACATTTTACACTACACAATTCTATATAGGTCGGGGCCTAAAAGGATAATAAAAAGAGATAATTAGTGAAATCTGAGCTGGACCCAAAGAAAAGATGTCCAGGAATTCGTTCCTATCCCATGAGGATGTGAATCAATCCATACGTAGTTTTGGAAGATGTCGTTCTGTTTAACATATTGCGGTAAGGACATGGTGTGGTCTTAGTTTATGGTCCAAGAGCTCGGACTAAAAAGAAGTGAGATTCTTCCATGTGAGTGCAGACCTCAATCCAATCCCTAATCCCACTTGAGTCAGACTCGGTGTGGAAAACAAGGGCGGAAGAGGTTATTGCAACACAAGGGATACACATAATGGGGAAGTCGGTATGGAGCTCCAAATGATGCCTTATCGCAACTTTCTCCTCCTAATAGAAAAAATGCACATAGAGGGTTAGTACAAAGAGTGATGAAATTCCACTTGAAAATTATGGGGTGTAAAATGATGTGAGTCACGTAACCGACATTTAAGGCTTGATGGGGTTGGTGTGTCGATGGAGGATAACTGTTGATCGTGTTTGAAACACAACATCCATATCGTGTAACCTGAAATGGGAACAAAAAATGAGCCTCAACTGCTTACCACATTCACAACGTAGGACTTGAATCAATTTTTTGTTCGAAACCCTCTAGGACATTGGCCCGTAATGGTAGGAGAGCCCTTGGTCTAAGCATCCATGCCATTTGGGGGTCCCTTAAAATGTGAAAGATAATGAAATCCCAAATGAAGGGGAACACAAAGCCTAAAAAATGGGTGAAAGCATTTATAGGTAGAATCTGATACTCCAGGCTCTAAAATAGATTACTCCTGATCACATTGGAGAATCGAAGAAGAGGGTGAAGGGACCCAACTTAAGAGAAACTGACTCGAAAAGATGAGTGTAGGGCAATGGAGAGAAGGGATCTCAGAAGAGAGAGGTATGTGGCATAGTTGTTACAAACCCGACATGAATGTGGATGTGATTCCATACAACACCGCGTACCCCTCCCCTGGAAGGACTCAGGCCAAGGGGCCAAAATGATAAGGAGGTTTCTAAGAGATGAGGCTGGACCCAAAGACTAGATGTTTGGGCGGTCCTACGTATCCCATGTGGATGGGAATCAAGCCATACATTGTTATAGAAGATAACATTTTGTGTATTTTGTCATCATACAGAAAGGACAATGGTGCGCTTAGTTTAAGGTCATAGGGATTAGACCGTAGATGCCTAGTTGGGAAGCTGAGTAAAGAGGGTGAATCATTGTGCCTGTGGAAAACCACAAAGCAGGAATGATGATAGTGGATAACTGTTGACCATGTTATCAATAAAGTATCTGTATTTTTGTGACTAGGATTTGGGGGAAGACAATTGAGCATCAACTGTTGACCATATTCACAACACAAGACTTGTATCAATTTGATGTTCGAAACCCTCAATGAAGTTGGCTCGTAATGGTAGGAGATCCCTTGGGCTGAGCACCCATGCCATTCGGGGGTCCTTTTGGATATAAAAGATGATGGAAACCCAAATGATAGGGATCACGAAGCATGGTGGGTCCTGTTCTCTTAGAAAGAAGGATAAATGAATGAGGGATGTCTTAAGGGGATATGTGTGGCAAGACAAAATAGTCCGATGTGAATGAGGACACGAGTCCATACCACACCACACAATCCTAAATGAAAACCTAGGCCAGGGGGCCGAAAGGGTCGAGAGACCTGAGGCTGGGGGTCCCGGATAACCATATCCATATGATCCCTAATGTGGATATTGCCTTATCATAGATCCTAAGCCCACGTGAGCAATGATCGGTGTGGGAAAAAAGGAGTAGGACTAGGCTTTCCCTATTATATAAGGTTCCAATAGCTGGAATCACAGTCCTTCTCAAGGTATACCAGAGATTGAAGAGATAGCGGGGCAGAATGGACCACTACACTCAATATCTGGGACATATGGGGGTGGTAACAATGAAAAAGGAAATCTGTTGACTAGGTTCAAAACACAACATCTATATCACGTAAAATGAAATTGGAACAACAAATGAGCGTCCACCACTGACCAAATTTGCAATGCATGACTTATATCAATTTGTTGGTCGAAACACTCAAGGACGTTGGACCGTAATGGTAGGATAGCCCTTGATCCAAGCATCCAAATAATTTGGGGTCCCTTAAGATCTAAAATATAATGGAGTCCCATGTACAAGGAGTGCGTGAAGCATAAATGTGGCCGTGTAATTTCAAGTCAAGCTGGACAGTAGAAGAGGTGGAGATCTTCAGGGGGAGAGATATATGGTACGATCATGATGAACTCAATGTGAATGAGGGAAAAATACTACACCACACCATGCGTTTTGTACCAATGGTAGGTCCCAAAGTTTGGGGATGGGGCTACAGGTGAAATGTCCGGGAGTTCCTACGTATCCCATAAGGATGAGAATCAATCCATATGTAGTTTTGAAGGCCATGCAGTTTAGCATCGTGTGGTGAGGACGTGGGAGGAGAGAAGAAAGAGGGAGGGCACATGGTGAAATCATTGTAATCCTAACATGAGTGGGGCCAAAGAAGCCTGCATGACACCATGTAGGATCCTTTAAGAGAACTATACCTAGGGGGGATAGTCAAAGAGGAAACTTGGGACTGGACTCAAGATGAAGCATCTGAGCGTTCCTACGTATCCCATGAGGATGGGAATCAATCCATATGTAGTTCTTCCAATTTAAAGTCTTGTAGGATGACACAAAATTTAATATCTTGCAGGGCAACATACAATTTAACATCATGCAGGATGACATAAAACTTAATGTAATGTGGGACAGTATAGAGTTTAACGTCATGCGGGATGACATACAATTTAATGTCATGTGGAAAATTTTATAGTTTTAGGTCATGTAGGACTAGATATTTTAAGGTCATGTAGGACCGGATAGTTTAAGGTCATGTAGGACCCAAATTGTTCTGGAAAAGTATTGCTTGAGGATCTTGGCATTGGTGGGAGGAGTTATACGCTCACCATCCATGGTAACCAGGGAGTATACACCATTAGAGTAAACCTTGTGAATGATTTAAGGCCCTTCCCATTTGGGATCCAACTTGGGTGGTTTCCTGCCTGGTATCATTGGTGTCTTCAGGGCCAATACCAAGTTTCCTTGCAAGAAGGATCGGAGGAAAACTTTCTTGTTGAAAGCTCTAGCTATCTTGTTCTGATGCCTTTCTAGATTGTGCATGGTACAGAGCCTGTTCTCAGCAAGCACTTACAACTCATCCAGATAGATTTCAGATACTTTATATGGTGCTTGCTGATCATAAACAACTATGCGCAATGAGGAAAATTGAATCTCGATGGGAAGGACGACCTATGTTCCATACAGCAGGGAATATGGGGTCACATGGGTGGAATTACGAGTCATCATCTGATATGCCCAAAGGGAATTGAGGAGCTTGTCTGGTCAAATTTTCTTATTCTAACTAACCATTTTCTATAGAATTTTAGAGAGGGTTTTTTGAATCCCTCAATCTGTACTTTTTCTTGCTCGTGATAACAGGAGGTATGGTTAGAACGAATGTTGAACTTAGAGTACAATTTCTTTAGCTCAGCCTCTCGGAAGTTCATGCCGTTATTGGTGAGGATGACGTGAGGGATTCCAAATCGGTAGACGATGTTGGAGATCACAATTTCAATGATGGAAAAATCCTTGACCACCTTGAGCGGAATCGCCTCTGCCCACTTGGAGAAGAAATCCATAGCAGTCGGGATGAACTGGCACTGGTGAGCTGTCGCCGGTGGATATGGTCCCCCAACATCAAGTCCCTATACCAAAAATGTACAAGAGTACTTGGTAGTGTGCAGAGGCTCTGGCAGACGATGCATAAATTTTTCATGAATTTGGAATGCATGGAAAATTTTGACAAACTCAGTGTAATCATGGATCATGGGGGGAAAAAATACCCCTGTCTCTATATCTGGTAATATAGTTTTGGCCCGGTCTAATGAGCCCCACATAAACTGACATGAACCTCCTACATGACTTGAGAAATCTCAAATCCTTGAATTCAATAGAGGAGAACAACATCAAACCCATACTTGTAGAGGATATACTTATAACTAGGACCATCCCGGAGGGTAAACTATAACACGCGACATAAAATTCACAAGCGCTTGGCCTAATTAGCTGAGAGATTACCATTTTATAGGTACTTGAAAAAGGAGGTTCTCTAGTCAAAAGTCACTTCAATCACTACATCCGGGGGACCTGGGGGTCCTGACGTGGAGGCGTTGGCGGTAAGGTGGAATAGATGTGGACTGTCATCATCATCTGGAGTGATAGGAGAAATGAATCTCTGGTGTGCCACGTGGAAAATCAGATCATCCTGGTCGGGCTCTGCAAGTGACGTAGCTAGGCTGGCTAGGGTGTCAGCTCAACCCTTCTGAGATCGAGGGACATGAGTGACTTCTGGACGAGATGGGAACTGGGCCATTAGATGGGGAGTGTGTTTCAACAATGGTACGAGCACTGGATTTTTGACGACATAGTCACAGTTGATCTGCTTGATGAATAGTTCATAGTCCCCTTTCACATGAAAATGGGGAAGGTCAATCTCTAGGGCTATCTTGAGGCCAGTAATGAGAGCCCGATACTCTAACTCATTGTTGGTGCAACCTTTTGACAATAGGAATGAATAAAAAAGAATGGATTGTGCTGTTGTAATGAATACAATACCTAATCCTACTCTGTTGAGCATGGGGTCATTAAGACTTATACCGGTGGGGCTCTGGGAGGAACCATAAAAGTGCATTTCCAGCACGGGATGGCTTGGTCTACTCAAAGGATTTCATCATCAGTGAAATCAAGGTCCAAGGACTGGTCTGCAGGAGCTGGATGAGCGGCAAGGAAGTATTCCAATGCCTTTCCCTTGATAGCCTTTTGAGGAACAAACCTAGGGTCGAACTTCTAAAGGATTACTTCCCACCAATCTAGAAGTCCTATCAACATTGGGAGATTCAGGATGTACTTCAGCAGATCTACCCAGGACACTAGCTATACCTCATGGTTTTGCAAGTAATGTTGCAATTTCTATACTATGAATACAAGCACAAGAAAACTCTTCTCGATAGGGGAGTATCTGGTCTCTACATCAAGGAGCATGTGGCTGAGATAATAGAGACTATTCTTAGTTCCCTCATTGTTCTTCTGGGTGAGAAGGGTGCTGGGAGACCATTCTAGGGCGGTCACATAAAGGACCAACTACTTTCCAGGGATGAGTGGCATTATGATCAGAGGCTAGAGAAGGTACTGCTTGATTTCCTTGAAGGTGTCCTAACATTCTTCATCCCACTGGTAGACAGAGCCCTTCTTCATGAGTTGAGAAAAGGGCTTACACTTTCCTGTCAAATTCACGATGAATCGGTGTATGTAGGACAAGTGTCCTTGAAAACCTCAAAGCTCCCAGAGATTGCTTGGGGGAGACATATAAATGATGGCCTTGATCTTCTCCAGGCCGATCTCGATGCCTATGTATCTAACAATGAATCCGAGAAACTTTCTAGAGGTGACTCCAAAGGCGCACTTCAATGGATTAATCTCCAGGTGATAGGAATGAAGGATGTTGAACACTTTCTCAAGGTTTTTGAGATGGTCCTAACACTGACGATATTTGATCACCAGATCATCCATGAAACATTCCACCAACTTCCCAAGGATCAACTTAAATATGCGATGCATAAACCTATGATATGTGGCACCTGCATTCTTTAGACCGAAGGGTATGAATTTGTAATGGAAAGTTCCTTGTGGTTCCCTAAAAGGACATATACTTCTCTTCTTCTGAGGTCATTCAGATATGGTTATACCTGGAATACTTATCCATGAAAAAGAGGGCCTAGAACCTATCTTTATTGTCAATCACCAATTATTTCATAGGAAAGGGAAAGTCATCCTTCAGATAGTGATGGTTGAGATCTTAGAAGTCGATGCAGACTCTGATATGTCCATTCTTATTCTTGAATGGCACAATGTTGGCCAACCATTTGGGGTACTGGACCTCCTTAATTTTTTTTCTCTAATGAGCTTGTGAACTTCAACCTTGACCATGGAACCATGATAAGGTTTCATCTTCCCAGGAGGCTACTTGAACCCATGATGATTTGTTGGGAGACCGAGGCAGTGGACGGCTACCTAAGGATCTAGTCCTGGAATCTTTTCGTAACTCCAGGAAAATACATCATAGTGTTTTTTAGGATGTTTATGTACTTCTGTCAGTCTTCAAGGGGCATGGCGGCACCAATCAATGTGGATTTAGGGTCGGCCTCGCTACCGAGGTTCACCTGCACCAATTTTTCAACCATGGGGGAGATGCCCTCTTTATAGGTAGGGGAACATCCTCTAAATCCTATTATTCACTTATGGAGGAGGGATCCTTGGTGGGAGAAGTTTCCTTTGAGTCATAAAATCCTGATGAGAGATTGGTACCAGCCTGAGCGGCAGTATACACTGCATCGGGGAACTCCTGTACTGCTGAAACCATAATGATGGAGGCTGTTGATCTAATCCGATCTGGTCTTCATCCCAAGGGTCCATTCTTGATGATATAAAAGAAATAGTGGTGTGTCCTCTTGAGTTGGTTAATTACAGCCCAAATAAACAAAAAAGTATGACATATTTTCGTTTCCATGGGGCAGACATCCCGATACCTTGTGGAAGTAGGAAGCCCTGGGATCACCTGAGCCTGACTTATGTAGGAGTATGAGGTGATCTTCTAGTATCACTTAGACTTGGGAATGTGTTCCACCTCGTTCCAGAAAAAACGAAACATTTACCCATGTCCGGGGTTGTATCCTCCAATCTTTGGATCAAAAAGATGTAGGCATCATCTAGATCTGTCCATAGGTCGGTAGCAGCCATGGCATGCTCAACCTCGTTTTCCTAAATCTACTTGTGTTTTCTATTTTAATAGTCGAAATCTAGATAGCAGGCTTCACAAGAGGTAAAGGAAGACATGTCACCTTGAAGCATGCCGAATCAATCACTAATGGAGCACTTGAGGCACTGGTGATACGATGAAAGAATCATCGTATAAAGGTGGATCTATGGAATGTCAATCAATGCATTGTAGGCGGTGTCCTGGGAGAAAACCATAAACTCAATGCTGGAAATTATGCCACCTAAATGGGTCTTTAAGTGGATCTTTCCGACCAGTGTCTATTCGGTCCTATCATAACTTTGTTTTGTCCTATCATAACCTTGGATTCTTTGGTCAGAGGGACTCAGATCATCCTCAGACAACCCCCGTTTTCGTAATGTTCGAGTGAGTATTAGGTTGATCCCGAAGCATGTGTCGACAAGACAGTGACAAACCTCCATGCCATTAAACTGGTAGATGATATACAGTGGGTGAATGTGCCCTTGTATGGGGGAGTCTTCATCTTCTCCATAGAATGAGATGATGGCTTGGCATTCAGCTCGCTCAACCACCTCAGCATGGAAGGCTTCTGCGGCTGCTACCTCCATCTCAAACTGGAGGGGGATTCTTAAATCCTCGAGGAGGGCCTCACACGTATTCAATGACAGGTGAAAGGCCTCAAGGATAGAGAGATTAGCTAGAATTATATAAAGATGCTTGAGGACGTCATACATCCATGCTAGGCGTGAATTTATGCTTACAAGAGGTCTCCCTATGACAGAAGGTATGGTGGGCCCTCCTGAATGGACTAGCGGCTGAATGGTGTTGGGAATATCCCACTGTTCACTAATCGAAGACTGTGGAGTGACTACCGGATGAGGGACAGATGACTGAGAAAGGTCCGTAGGAAAGCGTGGATGGTCCCGGAGTGATCAAGGTGGATCTACCAGATCCAAGAACATGAACAATGATGAAGGCGGACTTGATGACACCAGATGAGAAGGCTGCGCATGCTGAGCTCTATGCTAGTCTTGCTGCCTAGTTTTGGTAGCATGAATAGCCTTGCTAGAAGTACTGACCAAGTTACTTCGATGACCCATATAGCCACGACTTTTCTGATCTTGGTGATAGCTAGGGATGTTGGGAGGATCCTCCTAGTGCTCCACACGGCCAAAAATCATATAGGCATTTACCATCTCTACGGTATTAACCGAGGCGTACCCTTCTCCATCACTCTAAGATTTATCCACTATTGGACAGATTCTGGGAAGAATCTCCATCTTCAGGGGCATGAAATCGCAGAGAGTATAGGATGACAATGTCATTGGATGGGGAATTTGTTTCCCCTTGTGTAGCTGGTGTTTTATCTTATGGGAAGATATTGAATGATCCGTTGACATAGATGCACTGGTGGTGGATGGAGTGGTGTCCTATGAAGGTTCAGATCAATTCAGGCGTGCACGCATAATACCATGGGCATGGGAAACTGTCTTACAAGTCATCCAATTGTCATAATTCTGGGACCCACAGTTAGAAACTTGATGCCACTTGCCTTCGCTGTCACTACTGCTATTAGGCCTCCTGAAGACACATGCCATCTGTGCTAGGGCTGGGCCTAACTCGACTATGTTGTTATTCACCTGGTCTTGAAGATAGTCTTTAAAGACATAGCACTGTTTGAGGGTGTGCCCCAGGATCTGGTGATAGTGTATGTAATTAGGGAGATTAGTGAGGTTTGCCTCTTATGGCCTCCAACATTCAAGAAGACGTACATTACCCTACTCCAAGGCACATCATAAATAACTAAGGACTTTATCCACATTGAACGAGTAGGTTTGGTTCCTCCTATATAGGAAGGGGCCCCTGGTAACCTGACCCTAACGAGGGGCTGGAGGAGCCTGTCAAGGAGGTAGAGCCTGGTTATCTCTCCTAGGTGGTGCCGATGCATTCCTTAGGGGAACCTACTGATTCTAAGGAGGGTGCTGCTGGGCCGGAGGCTAGACCTATGGTGGAGGGCCCCTGCAAGGTTGTGGAGGTGGCTCCATTGATAAAAACTCTAGATGCCTGGGGGACTCTATTTGAGCCACCGTGGAGGGCTCGACACTAGAGGCCTTTCTCACAGGGATTGTAGGAGGCAATGGACGTGCCTGTATGGCATGTTGTAAGGCATCCTCTACGTGATGGGCCTTATCAGAGAAGTCTCGAAAACCCCCTGGGTAATTCTTAGTAATAAGGAAGGTGAAAAATTATATATTGACATTTCCTACACACATCGTCAGCAGTTTCTCCTGAGTCAGTGGCATTTCAAGGGAATATGTGAGCCCTTTATACCAGGTGACAAAATCAGTAACATGCTCATCAGGCCTCTGCTTTCACTTGAAGAGGTCTGCGATAATTTTTTTCTGAGTGGTGGAATGGAACTTGTAGATAAATTTCCTATGAAGGTCTTCCCAGATGGATACTAATCCTATGGGGAGCTAGATGTACCACAAAAACGTCGACCCCTCCAATGTCTGTATGAAGATTCGGAGTTTAGTGGCCTCCTACTACGATGGAGTTCCCAACATGGTCCCACACCTTGAGATAAAGTGATCCAGATGCTGCAGCGGATCCCCTGTCCCATTGAAGGGAGAAAAGGTGGGATTTTCGAAACCTGGAGGTGCTGGAATATCATCCAACCATACCGGATATGGATTTTCATTAGTCGGTATTTCCACCTATCAAGTATCAAAATATTTGACGCAGACGATGAGTGCCGCCGTTGAATCATATGGGTGGGGGTTCCATCTTGATGGGGATCCCTGACCACCAATGCATTGGCAGGTTCTTCAACAAAATAACTAGGCCCGATGACTCGTGGAGTAGCTGGCGGGATGACCTGCAGAGGAGCTGGGGGAACCTGAGATGGATCTCGTGGATTGTCGTGCTGTTCTTGAGGATTTAGCAACACATACCGTGCCCTCTTTCCATAAGTTTCTGACTCAACCCTATCTATGTGGGAAGGATGGTCAGGGTCACCTAGAGGTAATTTTATAAGGGAAAGTTTTGTCTGCCCCTGCTTCCCCAACCAAGGATCACCATAGTTCGGTCGTCGCTCCGCAGCATGCTCAGTAAGGAGGTCATCAACTATCTTCTTGTGTTCTGCAAGTTTCTAACACAATGAGAATTTTTTGGGATCTTCTTCTACCTTCTGAACATATATATATGGGTCTGAGGGTTTGATGGTTCCAATATGCTCTTTGGATTTATTGGGATTCTGGCTAAGGACTAGTACCTTAGTGGGCATAATAAGACCCATTAGATTTATCTACTGGATAGTGACCCTTCCCAATGGTTCCAATAACTATGGAACTCCCCCTAGGGGTTAGGTCCCCATCAAGGATCTCTAGCTAATTCTCTCCCTCTATTATATTATCCATGTTAATCACGACTCTCCCTGGGGTCATATCCTCTATGTCGCCCAGAAAATAGGGCTGGCGTCAGATAGAAATGAAATAGATGGCTGTGTAATACCCCCAACCATGAATTTTAACATGGGTTGAAGCCTCCTTGATTATCTTGCGGTGCACATTAAAGATCTAGACACATCATTGTTGGAGGGTCCTATGGCGGCCTGGTGACTGAAAGCATTGGGCCACGAGGAGTGCAGCCAGATCAACCAAACGACATTGTTGAACAATGTCTTCGAAGTGAGCCTGAATCTTGGGGCATGTCACTCATTGATGAAGCAGATGGAAATGAGTCACCCATAGGTTTTGGTGAAATCATCCAACCTCCTCCTGGGTGAGTGCTTCTGGTGCCCTAAAATTTGGAACTACAACTGGCCAAAACATATTTGGGAAAAAGTCTTCTTTGAGAATATCCCACAAACTACTTGGTCCAGATTCAGGGTCTCTCCCAACATTTACCCACTCATCAACTAGAGGCGGCTACGGAACTGATAGGGATACTGAAGAAGACTGCTGAGTTGGAAGGCTGGCCGGTGAGGAATATGGTGAGCGAGATGACAAACTGCCGCATCTCAGGCTATCCTCTGAAGAGTGTAGTGACTTAGCCACCACATCACTGTAAGACAGTCTGATGACTATAGTTTCTGAGGTATGGCATACAGATACTAGAGATGGACCACATCACTGCTCATCTTCCAGTGGTCCCCATAATAGCTATTCATGATATCTGGTCAAGGTAGAGAGTGCTTCTGGAGACGATGGTGGTGATTTCATGGCCAGAACTTATGGAGGTGCCAAATTTTCATCCTCCTGGATGTACCTACGGAGGGAGGTGAGAATCTGATGGACCTCACATAGGGAAAGTATGAGGCTGATGTTCCTTGTTCTTGCCCCAACCCTTGGCAGAGAGGATCTAGGTGAGGGTTCTATTGCCGATTCTTATTCCACCTCAGAATCTGAAAAGTAGAATGGTTTAATCTCGGTCTGAATCTTCTTGGTATTCTTTTTATCATGGCGACGACCCTCCCTCCTGCCCCAAGATGGATATTCATAATAGGGTATATTCCTAGCGAGAGGAGGAACTTTGGCCGAACTGGTGTTGGGATGGATAGGGCTTCAACCCAAGTGAGCCAGGGTGTGAGGAGCACCTGAACAAATATTAAAGGGAACACGTCAAGGACCTCTGCGTCCACTAGATGATGTGCGGATGGGATCTCCACTGGAAGTGATGGAGTAGCTAGGACCTCTGCTGGAGCTGGTAGGATCTTGGGTAGTGCCTCCATGATTACTTCCCTTGGTAGTGTCAGTGCGAAGAGGGTCCTTGTACTTGTCAAGCCGAACACGAGTAGGACCTCTATGCTGGGTGCCGAAGGAGCAAAGCTGACCTTCACTTATCTAATTTATAAGGAAAGTAGGAACTTTTACAACCATTTTAAGGACATGGGGGAGCCACCAAACTAGATATTGACCAAATATGTAACATCTCCCTGTCGACATCCAGTGGAAGGAAAAAACGACCCAATACCCGATGTTATGGGCGTGGGAGAGGCTTCTGTACTGAGTGCCATTGCGGTGGGGAGGAACCTCATTCAGATTGAAGGCAGTATGGTGAAGACCTCCATGTAGATCTTAGAAGTAGGGAGGACCTACTTTATCAATGGTTTGAGTACGGGTAGGACCTCCATACCGGGTTTCATTGCTGAGGGTCAGTCCGTAATGGGCACTACCTGCGCCGACAACCAGGAGAGTCAACCCAGCAGGCCCATGGGGCGATTGGGGCCTCGATCTGGGCCAGGTATATGAGTGACCAAACTAATAATATATAGGGGTATTATGATATATTTCGGCGGTGGCCTGAGCCATAATAGTTGCTAATGTTGATTCCCCTTGGCAGGCATCCTCCTCGACCTGCGCCCGACACTGGCAACTGGTCAGACGGACTGGGGCCAGTAGTGTAGGTACATAGCTTTCCTGCTCCTCGATAAGTGGAGCCAGGAAGCGATGCTGATGTGGTATAGTGGGGGCCCTCCTCAGGAACCCCAAAAAAGGGATCCTGGATGGGCTAGCCTGGACATCCCCAACCTCATCGGCATAGGGGAGGGATTCATCGAAATGTTCCGAGGAGAGACTCTCGAAACTGTTGTATGATGGAGTGGGGAGTAGTGGATTCCTACATAACCCTTGGGGGTGGATATAGTGATGAGGCATAGATGCATCTAAATTTTGGTGGGCCATATCCTGGGTCTGGATAATCCCCTCCTCCTCGTAGCGATGAACAAGGTCATTTATCACCTTTCGTTGAATGAACTCAGACGGGGAGATGGGGTGTGGGAATCCAACAATTGTGGATGTGGGGATTTTCGCAGAAGTTGTGGGGCCATGCGGACTGCCGTGTTGACATTTCCCCTACCCATGCATCATTTTATGGGTGGTAATCTATTTTTTTATTATACATCTTGGTTTTTGGAAAGCAGGGAGATTGAAAAATTAGTGCTGAAACAAAGAAATCGACATCTAGTGCCCCAATGACATTCTATCTTCCGTGGATAGTAAGAAAGATCCATGCTGATAACGTCGTAAACCGAAATTTCCAATGTTTTATCTGCCCCGAATTCTGGTGAGTTTCACGCCAAGCCCACTATTTTCTTGGCAGGACCTAGTGTAGGATGACTGGATCCAGTGACACTCTAATCCACTGATGTCTTGAATTATACTAATCTCCACATTCAGGATAATAACCTCACATCAGGTTCACCATTTCTATTTCCAAAGATTTCATAGGGATGTGTGCATCCATCCTGTGGAGGAAATGCTGATTTTTTCCCCACATTCCTACTTTCCAATGGCGGGTGACATCCATCTCTTATTCAGGGATGTTTTACCCTTGATCAAAACGGGATGATGGGATGTCGGTTCCTCCTTCGATGGATTCCTCCTCGAAAATCATCACCTTGTCTAAGTCTCCCTTATAGATTAAGACGTTGTTCGTGAAACTCTTCCCAGTGCCACATCATTATGGAAACTGGTTAATTACGCTACTTTCGTCGAGACGTTCCAAATGGTCTAGCCAGGGTAGAAACCTTCAGTTGGGGGAGTAGTAATTTTGGACATCACTGTAATTTCTGGATGCTGGAACACTGGTCTGTCTGGGTTTCTTCCCGTTATGATTGGACTTCTTGAGGGCGTAGAAGCTCGAGGCATCCCACGTCAAATGCAGGGAATTATATTCTGTAGGCATGTCTATGAGATTTTCCTTAGCTTCCCATGTTTAACATAGGGTTTGTCACATGTTTAATGTCTTCCGGAGACAAACCAGACTGACCGGAACACTAACTAGAGTGGTTTAGATGGGTGAAACCCCTAGAGGGGAAAACTGATTCTAGGAGGTGAATTGACGTGATCTCATAGGGATGTGGTGGCCCAGTTAAGAATCAATATGGATAATGGATGATTAAATAAAGTGTATGGATAATGAGATGGATTCAACTCAAGGGAGATAGTGATGTTGGTATTGAGCCTCTAAGAGACCTCCTACATATCCCCGTGGCAGGGAATCAAAGACTATGTAGTTTAGGATGGGGTATAGGATCAGGGTGTGCGTAGAGGATAGCGGCCCAATGATATACTGAGGCTTACAAGTGGTTAGCAGCCCGAGGTTGGTCTGACACCACTGGGAGGGACAAGAGATTTGGGTCCCAACAGAAGGGATGACAATGACTTACAACTGGGTTTGGGTTGAAAATGGCTTACTGCTGAATGAGAATCACAACAGCTTACCACGGCATGAGGTTCAAAATGGATTACCATTGGGTAGGGGTTGACAATGGCTTACCGCTGTGTGAGGTTCACAATGAATTTTGACTGGATGGGGTTTACAATGGATTACCACTGGATTGGGGATTACAATGGCTTACTGCTGGATGGAGTCACAATGGCTTACCGTTGGATGGGTTTTAACCTCAAAGAGGCTTCCTATGTACCATGTCTAGGAGATAGGGATCAAATCCCACATAGTTTAAGTGGTTATTATTTAATGTCGTGTGGGAAAAAAAGGGGCATGCATTTTAACATCATGCGGGATAGAGGCGAATCATCATGAAGGGGGATGTAATAACTTAGTGTTGGGATTGAACCTCAGGGAGGCTTCCTATGTACCTTGTCTTGGAAAGGATCAAATTCTGTGTAGTTCAGGATGGTGTTTGTGAACCGATATGAAGGGGGTCGGGACCAATGGTTATTGGTATTGAACCTCAGGGAGGATTCCTATGTACCTTGCCTTGGAAAGGATCAAAGCCTGCGTAGTTCGGAATAGGGTGTAGGGCTTACACTCTAGGGAAACCCAAAGAGGATGTCATGGTTGATACTTACTCTAAATCCATGTGAGTCATGCTCGGTGTGAGAAATAAGAGGTAGTGAAGATCTAACGATCACATCGTGAAATATACGTTCGTGGGAAGTGGAGTGAGGCTTACATATGGTTAGTGGCCCAAAATGGAAATAGGGGATTACACGTGGTTAGCAGCCTAGGGATATGGAGATTGGGACTTACTCTAGGATGGAGGCCCAAGTGGTGAAAAAGCCCAGCGGGATTAGGATTTGGAAAAGAAGAGAGGAGGGTTCTGGTGTCCATCCCCCCTCTCTGGTCTTTAGCTAGGAAAAAGATAGGAGGAGCAGGGGTGATTGCTTTTGCAAGAAAGTCTAGGGGGATTACACCAAGGTGGGTTCCCTTTCCCCACAGACAGACACCGCTCTGGTAAATAGGATCTCATTCCATGTGAGGAATGATCTCACTCACATGGAGACCAATGGGAGTAGTGAATGTCTGATATGGGGAATCCCACATATGATGCATGGGACAAGGCTACAGTTTAACATCATATACTGAGGACGATAGTGCTTGGCAGTTTAACGTCCTACGGCTTGGACGAGGTGGGTTTACTCCGCACTCCTAAGACTTACATGTTTGATACCCACCCTCCCTTAGGGAAGGGAAGGCATCAACAATGCTGTGGTGGGGGGGGGGGGGTGTTATGGGGTGATCCAATAAGGGGTCCACGTTAGCGTGACTATGTGAAGAAGAAATAGATGTTATCATGCCTATTCGAAGAGGAATGGGTTGAAGAAACACAACATGAAGTACCGCCCAAGGGAATTTGAAATCAATTTGTGAAAACCTGGAGGGTCGTATGGGAAAAGGAGTTGCAGAGAAAATGGGTTCATAGGTAGAATACTCCTGAAGCTCTGGTGCTCCATGTAGTGGAGGGGCTTCGCGAAGGGGTATTCTTCAGGAAGTGAGGTGTCCTAGCCTAGTCATATGTCCTAGGTTCATATGGAAGGTGCTTCGCGGAGGGGTATGCTTCATGAAGTGTAGTTGCCTATCCTAGGCATAGGTCATAGGTGAATATGGAAGGTACTTTTTGAAGTGGAAAAACATTCGTGGAGAAGTGCTTTGCGAATCAAGGGTTCCCGATGAAGCACAGAATTGTGAAGAAATGTGCTTCACGGAGCGTAGTGGCCCTGCCTTAGCATGTGGGTCACATGTGCATGGAGGGTGTTTCAGGAAGTATGAGTGCTCTGCGAAGACCCGAGTCCCCTTGGGGATCCCCTTCCTTTGTGGAGGCCCATGGGATCTGTTAAGGGAATCCCCCTTTGAAGAGGGGTTGAATTCAAGTAATGGGAGTTGAACATCACGATGATAAAGTTCCTTGAAAAGCTCATGGTTCACAGAGATGAAATTACTTCACGATTTGAGAACTGAGAAGTCGAAAGGTCGGAGGATCTGTCCTTTGGGCTTGAGGGGAGCCTGGTATTTATATTTAAGAGGCTCCGAGAAGCAAATATTTCTGGGCGTGAAGACACATGGCATTTTTTTGTAATCGCAAAGCCTCCAGCCTCCTTGCTCCATGGAAGCTTCATAAACGTCACACTGGTTCACAGAGCCTACTACCTTCTTACTCCATGGAGGCTTCACAAATGTCAAACTGCTTCACAGAGCCTCCTGCCTCCTTGATCCATAGAGGCTTCGAAAACGTCAAACTAGTTTACAGGGCCTCCCATCTCCTTGCTCCATAGTGGCTTCATAGAGGGGGAGCTTCATGCCGGACACAGTGTTGCGGTGCTCTACGGGCAAGCTTCATGAGGCAGCCCCAAGGGCCTCACGTTTTCTTCTCCTCTTCCAAAATTTTGATGCCAAAAAATTCCCCCCCTAAGACTGGGAGCCGAGGAGAAAGCGAGGGTTAAAGTCTGAGGGTCAATCTCCAAAAATTCCTCAGTCAATCACAAAGATGACTCAAGAAGGAGTCTCACGACGCAGAGAGGTGATGTACGAGATGAGCGGGTCATGAAGCAAGCCTCTGTCAGATGTGCCGCGAAGCCCAAGGTGTCCTCTTATATAAATAGTGGAGGCTGACCTCTCTTTTATCATTTATCTCCTCTGCATTTTGGCATTTAGTGCTATCGATTTGTGAAGCTCCGTGTACTCCAGGACTTCTCTTCCCGAATCAGGCCTTCTACTTCACAGAGCATAGTGAGTCTTTGACTTCGCAATGGTGTGCTCTACATCTTGTGTCTGAAGGCTGGGGTAGGGCTCCATGAACGGTCTCCATGAATGAACTCCGCGAACGAGCTCTGCGAAAGAGCTTCACAAACCAAAAATGTCCAAAACTCAAAAACTGAATGGATCATTAAGAGGATGTGATGGGGGTCCTTGAGGATGCAGACCAAAGGGAAGAGATGGCAGATAGATCAGGTATAGGGGAGTTTGTGTGAAGACATTCTGACCATAACTCACTGGTAGAACTATTATTAGAAATCCAGAAAGACTATCCACTGTGTAGAAGGATTCCGCTATATGGATTTGGCCTGAGGGATGATCTCTTCATCCCTGAAGCAGGTAGGGATGAATGAGCTTACTGGTTCAAGATTACATCGTGTCAGCACTAGTGGTTCAGGGCCGCTGATGATCATGCTCGAAAGGAATTCATGCTTGTCAACGCTAACTGAATGTACAATCATTTGAACAATGATGATGGGAAGTAACAATAGCTAGAGACATCTCCCCTATTATACTATACTATCTTGAAGGAAACCCTAAGGAACCCATAAAAGGGGTGGTCCAACGAGTGGGATCTGTTCCAGGGAGGCAACCTCAAAGACGAATAGGCTTGGGCCTACTGGGTAGGTGTCTCGTGCGAGGAATTCAGGGAAGATATGAGAAGAGTGGGCCTGTATGAGGTAGATTGGGCCTCCTAATTCCATATCTATTAGCCAAATTAGATGATGCCAGAGTTTCTAAGAATATGGTCATCTAGGACCAATACCATCCATTTTCACCATGGAGAGGTCGACATTAGTTTATGGGACCTTCATCAAATCTCGGGGGTCCCAATACTGGGGGTGATGTATGATGAGTTCCTCCCCATTATGGGTGTGTGGGAGGATCCAAAGAAAATGTCACCACTGGCAATGGCATTGATGAACCTAGTACCGGGAGAGGACAAGCAGTCGGTGAGGGATGTCCATTTCAAATTGTGGTTTAAGCAGTTCTTGAACTTCCTAGAAAATAGGTAGTTCCTTATGTGGCCTCGGGCTTTCTCGAAGGGGGTCAACGAGGCAAGGAGAACTCGTACTAGTGTCTCTTGTAGGGTATCCAATGGAAGATGTGGGGATTCATCGTTAGTACCAAGCAACAAATGGTAGTCTGGTTGGCTACATTCATTGTGGCACTCATCTTTGGTTGGATCCTATCAGTGAGAGACACGAACATGGGCGTGCGACCGAGCACATTTATCATGGCGTACATGCTGACAACAGGAGGACGAGTCAACGTTGGGATCTCAATGATCGCCAAGCTGTATAAGATGTTGTGGCATATCGGTGAGGGGAAGATGCTACAGAGAATATGTGGTCCCTTCTACCTCCTGTATGTGTGGATAATGACACACGTCAGGGGGGTCTATGAATATCCAAACCCCATCTCCCCTCCATGATCGAACTTCCACTCGTCTATTCTAAATGTTGTGGGAGATTTCTAGCCAAGATAACTGTGCATGGGGTATTGAATAGGGTCTGGAAGGTAGAAAAGTTCAATTTCAACCCGTTCCCATTGCCAACAGGCATGTTCACTGGTGAAGGACAAGGAATGGAAGAGCATCGATCCTACCTGCCGACCTTTCGAGGTGGAGCCCTAGTGGCATGAGTGGACCGCGAGTCCCTATTTGAGCTCTACACCCTACACCAATTTGAAAGGAAATTTCGGTTCATGCAGTGACTAAACTCACAGGTCTATTTGGGGGTGTGCTATGAGGACCACCATTGCATTATGAGGCATATGTGGCTCATGTTCACATGGGAATATGAGAAGATATAGAATGCATTACCTTCACCCACAACCATCTTCAGACTAGTGAAAGAGTATGCAAAAAGATGGGAGGGGGCCTACCCTGGGAAGATGCTGAACTAGCCAACTGGTCGGGCCAGAGATGGTATGCCTCCCTAACCTCAAGGATGGGGTCGGAAGGCAGTGATGTCAGCTCTTGGTGGAGGGGCTGTAGTGGTAGCGAGGCCCACACTGGTCTAAGGGGAGATAGTACATGATCAAGAAGTGGTAGCGGTCCCGGTGGTCCCAGAGGAGTAGAGTCATCCAGAGGGGAGGCCACCAAGGGGATTCCGTAGGATATCCACTCAGGATTAGGGGAAGAGGCTATGCCATATAGACATGCTGGAGAACACCGTTTTCCCAGAAGTTTGGGACATATGGGACGTGAATCGGAAATTCATCAACTCGTCCAAGATGTGGAATCACCTAAACCATCTTGGGATGAATTTTCTAGAAATCATCCCTTTTAGGGCCGACTTTGCAGTATCCCAGGCAGTGGTGGAGCAATACGTGGTGGAGTTGGAGGACTTTGTGCACTCCTGGGGTGCTCCAAATCCAATTTCAGATCAAGTAAAGGTACTTCTAGATCGTACGACCCCCCCCAGAGTTTCCAGAATCTAAAATGAGGGATTGCTTCCCTTTTTCGGAAGAATTGGATGAGTCCTCCTTGGGGGAGGAGGCCGGTGGAGGGAGCCCTTTGGGGGAGGGTGAAGTTTGCGATTCAGATCCATAACTTGAAGAGTTTTCAGAGGCTATCAAGGTAAAACCCTGAGTCCCTTCCCCGGGATCCACTTCCAGGTTTCTTTGTACCCCTCACTAATATTTAAACCGTACAGGAGGGCCTCATATGCAGAACCCATTCTCTCCCCTCAGTAGATGCAGATATGGGGCCTTCAGGATCTATGCCCACAACTATGGAGATTACCACGTCCAATGGGTCTAGACACCTGAGGTGGTTCCTCCGGAACTTTAATACTTCCAAACAATATACGGAGGGCCATGACTCAAGGTACCAATGGAAACAACCCAGGAGAGAGAATAAAAATTTGATCTCTGTAAGTAATCTTGAAAAATAATTCATGTCTACCACCCATTGATCAGGTTAACTGAAATCTGCGCACTTCTTGGTATGTACAGTTCTTCAAATGGCATGGTCTGCCTTGGAAAGGTTGGTTGGTACTCCCTACAGCACCATTCCTAGGGGAATGACAGTGGTCGGGGAAGCTGACACCCAAACTGACCAAGCTGTGGTTCTCCCGTTCATTGGTGGGACCGTTAGCAGGGCATATCCTGAGATTATTGAGGTTGGATCTGATGATGAAGATAGATCGGGCCACATAGGTCCTTTTATACCTGATCATACACTAGATGTGGACCCTACTAATGAGTTCTTGGGGGCGTTTCCTACGTATGAACCTGTTAACCCCGCATATCGGGAAGAGATGACCTCTGATGAAGAGGATAACAAGATATTCCATCGCCAGTCATGGAAGCTGATCAAGAGCTTTATCAATGACACCCCTCATGAAATATGGATAGACCATATGGTGAGGATTCGTTTATGACTGTTCGAACTGTACGCTGGGGGAGTGGATGCCCGACATCCCCATAAGATCATCTGAGATCTCATGGTAGAGAAGATCTAGGAATATGACCGAGACCTTGGTGTGGGTTGGCAGTGGAGAAAAGCGGTGAACATCAAGAGGCTCCAGGAGGCTGAAAATGATATTCAGCGGCTGCACGTCTGGGTAGATAAGCATTATGATTTCCTCAATGTGCAATTAGATATTATATTGTGGATGAAGGACCAGCTGGTAGAGGTTTAAGAGAATATGAGGAAAGCCTCCAAGGAGATAACCTTCATCCAAACCAATGAGGAGTGGGCCCAAACCATAGCTGACGAACTGCGCCCCATTGCTGTGGAGGAGGAGCGAGAACTGAACATGCGATAATGAATCCTATAGGCCACAAGAAAGAGGGTGGCGGAGCGTCAAATCGTTTTTGATGGGGTCAACCTATCCATTGGAGGGGCCTATCCTCAGGTAATATAATTCACGTAACTTTTGAACATTCCTTCATGTTTTGATTATTTATGCTAGATGCATGCATGACTCATGTTATACATTTTTGGTCTATTGAATTTTCGTTACATTCATGGAACATACAGTGATCAGTCCCTAAGCTCACATGGGTCAGGATTGATGCGAGAAAAAAAGGATGATCACCTTGTCATTCCATCCGAATATAAGAGTGTAAAGAAAGCTTTAGGAATTCGGGGTTTGAACAAACAATCTGGATTTTCAAGAAGAAAGGGAGAGACCCGACTGGAAGATGAAGATCTTAGAACAATCGACGTGCCGTCTTCCCAATGTACTCTAGTGCATGAGAGGGGTAATTCCAGGGGCGTTTGGAATTAATCCAAACAAAAGGGAGTGGAAAGTGTAAATAATGATACCCCAGATGTGGAACACTATGGGAGTGACATGACAATAAAGGATAACCATTGAACGCATTTGAAACAAAGTATCCTTATTGAGTTAGCCTGAAATGGAGGTAACAAACGAGAGTTGATTGTTGGCCATGTTCAAAATAGGGGGCCTGATTCAAAATACTACCCAATATTCTTTGAGAACGTTGGTCTGGGACAGTAGGTGAGCCATAGGTCGAGCATACATACTATTAGGGGGTTCTTTTAAACATGAAAGAGGAAGAGGGTATGAATTAAAGGGAGTGAAAAGTGTGGAGTGTGGAGTGATGGGTTGTTCGAATGGAGTCCAACACTCTTGAAATCATTCCACTATAGTGGAAACACATTAGGTTGGCGTATCTGTCTGATCAGGGATCGAACGTACTTCCGAGCGGGGCCTCTTTGACAAGGAACTATAATTCTATGTAGTTTTATGTCATACCAATAAGTATGATAGACACATAGTTTAAACATCATATGGTGAGGGCGATTCACATAGTTTAAAGGTTATACTTCCAGGACTAGAAATCCTCTCTGGAAAAGGATATTGTGCATCCCATAACTAACATGGGGCATCCTGAACTTGTTTAGGGTAGAACCAAAGTTTTGTGTCATGTGTTGAGGACGTATGGACTCGTGTAGTTTAATGTCATACGATAGTACGAGGAGTGAAAGAAAATATCTCAGGAAGGGATCATGTGATGTAGTATCCATAAATCCGATGTGAATGAGGACGTAAGAAGTCCATAACACACCACATATCCCTGGCGGAAGTTCTTTAGGATACGGGACCAAAAGTGAAAGTTAGGCTGGGCCCGAGGCAGAGTGTTTAGGGTTTCCTTGGTATCCCATGGAGATGGGAATCAAGCCACACATAGTTATGAGAGTGCAGTTTAACATCATCTGGGACGATGAAAGGCATGTGTGGCATGACTACGCCAGTACATGTCCTAACAAAATTATGAATCCCACGCGAGTCATCCTCGATGTGGGAAACAAGAAGTAGTGATGGGACATTACTAGCATAAGAAGTCACATGTTAGGGGTAGTGGGATGCTAGGTGAGTGACATCCCCATAATGCTGACCCACCTACTTAACCCACCTAGACGCGCAATGGGGTAAAGTTGAGTATGTTGGAATTCTACTTAAATGTGAGGAAGTGAAAAAATGCGAATCATGATGCTCAATATCTGACCCACAATGATGATAGTGTGATGATAGTGGATAACTATTGACTGTGTTTGAAAAAAAATATCCATATCGCATTAACCTGGAATGAGGACAGACAAATGAGGGTCAACCACTGACCATGTTCGAAACACGGGACCTATCACAAATGTCCTCTGAGGTCCTTAGAGACGTTGGCCCAAGAATGTAGGTAATCCACTGTGGCATGAGACCAGGCCATAAAGGGGTCCCCCTTTAGACATGGAAGAGGATGAAGAGCCAAATAACGGGCTCATGAAGCTTGGACATGTAACGAGGGGAATGTCCCGATGAAAATTCCACACTTCGTGATCTTTGTCATAATGCATCTGAGTATGACAATAGAATGTATCCAATAGAGGTAGTCGAGTTACCCTCTAAGTAAAATGGTCTTGAGGTTGCATGATTCAAACTTAATGGTCATAGGATAAGTCAAAAAGGGGGACTCATTTAACGAACTATGTGCAAGATGACTAAGTAGCCAAATGTGATGCATAGTTCCCATAGGGAGATCTTAGTTTAGGGTTATATAACTTGGACCAGGTTGGAAAAAGACATGGGAGGCACATGGTGTTGCTATTTCAAAACACTACATGAATGATAACCCAATAGGTACTCACCCCACCACTTTCTCCTGAAAGAATTCGGGCCAAGGGGATAAAGAGAGGGGGAAAGATTTTATATTCATGGGGCTGGACCTGGAGAAAAGATTCCTAGGTGTTCCTAAATATCCCATGATGATGGGAATTAATAATTACATAGTTCTGGAAGGTGGCATGGTATGATACTAGGGCCAGGGATAATAAGGTCGGGCGGGTCTGTCCCTTGCACCAAAAGAAGCGGCATTTGATAGATCTTGTTTGTCCTTCAGGTTGAATGTGTGTTTTTTTGTGAAGCGATGGACCTAGGATGGAATGTCCGGGCCTCAACACAAGAATAAATACTTATGTAGGCATTGAAAAATGGTATGGTGTGTGTGACCGATACCAAACATGATGTCCCCTCAAGTGAGGACACTACGATGCAATGCCGTTTTTTGTCGTGCGGCCCAGACGATAATGTCACAGTTTAGGGTCATGTGATAGGACCAACCATGAATCTTAATGTTGTGCAGTATAGATGGAATATTTTAAAGTCATGTGGGACTAGGCAGCATAGTTTAAGGTCATATGGATCAAACATATGCAGGAGAAACAAGGTTCAAGAGGGGATGTTCACGGCGTGATAAAGCATACCCGACATGAATGAGAACGAGGTCCACCTCACACCCCGCATGATTACAAGAAAGAATCCTTGGGTTGAGGGGCCAAAAAAGGTTATTGAGTATGGGGTAGGAGAGACTAGCTCTCAAAATGGAAGTACATGGTGTAGCTCTTGCAATCCTTATGCGAATAAAGACATAAGTCCATACACGCCACACTATGAAATCCTATACAGGTCGGGGACTAAAAGGATGAGAAGAAGTGATAATTAATGAAATCTGAGATGGAACCAAAGATGAGATGTCCAAGCATTCCTAAGTATCCCCTGAGGATGGAAATCAAGTCATATGTAGTTCTGGAAGATGTCGTGCAGTTTAACATCTTTCAGTAAGTACATGGAGTGGTCTTTGTTTATGGTCATAGAGCTCGGACTATGAAGAAGTGGATTTCTTCCAAGCGAGTGCAGACCTCAATTAGGTCCCTAATCCCTTGAGATTCAGACACAGTGTGGAAAACAAGGGCGTAATAGGTCTTTAGAACACATGGGATACACATAAAAGGGAAGTTAGTGTAGATCCCCAAATGACGCCTTATTGCAGCTTTTTCCTCCTAACGTGCAAATGTGCACTGAGGGATAACACCAAGAGAATCAAAATTCCACTTGGACATGATGGGGTGGAAAATGATGTGAGTCATGTAAATGGAATTTAAGGATTTATGGGGTTTGTGTGATGATGGAGGATAACTGTTGACCGTGTTCGAAACACATCATCCATATCATGTGACATCAAATTGGAAAAATAAATGAGCATCAACCATTGACCACATTCACAACGTGGGACTTGTATCAATTTGTTGTTCGGATGCCTCGAGGATATTGGCTCGTAATGGTAGGAGATGCCATTGGCCGAGAATCCAGGACATTTGGTGGTCCCTTTGAATGTGAAAGATAATGAAATACAAAATGAAGGGGAACATGAAGCCTGAGAAATGGGTGAAAGAATGTACATGTAGAATCTGATACTCTAGGCTCTAAACCAGAGTACCCCTAAGCACATTGGGAAATCACTGAAGAGGGTGAAGGGACCAAAATTAAGAGAAGATGACTCGAAAAGATGAGTGTAGGTCAAGGAAGTGAAGGGCGCTCAGGAGAGAGTGGTATGTGGTGTGTTTGTTACAAACCCAACGTGAATGAGGACACACCACACCACGTACCCCACCTCTGGAAGGACTCTCAGGCCAAGGGGACAAAATGATATGGAGGTTTTAAAGATATGGGGATGGACCCAAAGAATAGATGTTTGGGGGGTCCTACATATCCCATGTGTATGGGAATCAAGCCACACATAGTTCTACAAGATAGCATGTTGTGCAGTTTATCGTCATGCTATAAGGATGTGTGCTCTTAGAAAAGAATGGGCTTTAATTTTGTGAGATAAAAAGAACACCCATGTAAACCTAGAAATGAATATACTAGAACATAAACATTGTACTTCACATTTATAATAGAAAATCTAGATGATCCAAATAATTCCATATGAAAAAAATCAAGAGGTTTATAAGTTGAAACTTCTTTCTTGTATTTAAATTAAATCTTGTGTTGTTTCACTTTTTGACAGGAGTTATAGATTTTGTTGTTTGAGAACTCCAGTTTGGGTATATCCTTAAATAAACTTTTCATAGTAAGCTTCATAAGTGAGTGAAAATTACAATAACCCACTATTTTATAACAAATAAAAGATTATTTATGAAAGGAACTCAAGAAGGAAACATTTTCATAAATTAAAGAATTAATATCAAAAACATATACATTTTAATTTCATAAATCTGAAAAAACTAAAGAATCTTTAGAATAAAAAACATCACATGCATTATTTTCAAATTTAACATGAAAACCATCAGCACATAATTGTGATATGATAAGAAAATTATACTTCAAACCATAAAAAAAATATTTCTTTGGAAATTAAAACATAGTTAGTGTTACCAATTTGTCCAAAGTCAACGATTTTCCATTTATCATTGTCACTAAAGGTGACATGACCACCATCAAAACTTATTAGGATATTGAAAATTAAGTATTCTCATATCATATGTCTTGAACATTTTTTGTTCATGTACCATATAATTTTAAATGATGTATATAAAAAACTTTCCTACAAAACAAAAAATATACAAGGAATTATTTTGGAAATCTTATTTTCTTGGGTCCAGATGTGTTAGTAATCAGGGATTTAGGAACCCACATTTTTTAATTGGTCTCCTATAAAATGACTGTATACTTTTTTGAAATAAACACGTTGTTTGGTCCTTTAGAAAATTAAATATTAGTAAATCTTTTAGAATTATATTTAGGAATAAAAGTTCTATTTTCTATTCTTCTTTGTATAGGTCAGTATCCTTGACATGTAACATATTTTAGAGCAACTTGTTTACCTAAAATATGAGTAGGAGTTTCTCTACCATTGGTAATTTTTTTAAAATCCTTATTTAGTTGTTCATTGTTCATTTAGGTTCAGTATTTTATTTTAGTAATTGACCATTTTTCTATTTTTGAACCGATAAATTAGATTTAATATTGGAAGATAAATCATTCTTCTTTTTCATAACTTTTTATTAATCCTTAAGTTCATCAAAAGTGTATTCTATATTTCTAAAATATAAAAAATTTTATTCTGGAGATATTTAATCATTATTATGTTCACTTTAATAGTTATCAAAATTAATAATAGAAGATACAATGGGTACCTTAGGGACATTGACCATGAACCACATGTTGGATTGGTCATACTTTTGTTCTGGAGTAGTTTGAGTCTTTAGAGATATCCTTAGAGTCACTCCAAGCTAATTTCATGGATTTCTTATATTTTTTGTCCTTTTCCTCATGTTTATTTTTTTATTTTAATTTTGGAATGTATGCCTTAACATGCCCTTTGTGGTTTCACTCATATCAGGTTATCTTATTAGTTTTATCATCCCTTTTCTAATCTTCTTCTAGGTTATTTTCTAGTCATATTTTCCATTGTAACTTGGATTTTTGAAAAATTCTCTTCTTCCCATAAATCTTATCGAATCTTTTGTCCAAATGGTCCATTTCCTCCTCACTATTAGGTGGTGACTCATTATCATTGGAACTTTCATCTTGTATATTTTCCTTTTATTTTTCTTTTTTTTGGATACAATAGACTTGGAAGCTATTGGATTCCTATTTGGTTCATCATATTCTTTGATTTCACCTTAAGATCTTATTTATTCATCATTAACTTAACAATTAATTCCTTAATTGGTAGTATTATAATATCATAGAATTATATTATTGACACTGATGTCCTTCATTATCTTTTAGAATGAAATATGAGTAGTCTCATGATCTGATCCTTATTAGAGACTAAATTTCACAGGGAGCTCCTAGGGAACAATGCATGTCATTCATATATTTCCAATTATTATTATATGATATCTTTGTAGAATCACCCCATGCATTTCTATCAATCTCAGGTGACTCATACTTATCCTCAATAAGAGACCAAATCTCAAAACCCACACTTTCAATATTTTGACCTTCCATTGAGAATAATTATTTCCATTGGAAAAAGAAGTTATTTTTATTGAAAAACCTCCTGGTATTTTATCCATTTAAATAATTAAATTTATAATTAATTGAAATTTAATATCTTTATAGTGCACCTAAAATCATATTTTATTTTTTTGGAAAACTTTGATACCGAAGCTTAATCCTTTGATACCAAATGTTGGCCCGAGTGAGTATCTTAAGAGGGCGGCGGGGGGGGGGGGGGGGGGTTAATTGAGTACCCAATAAAAATATATGTTAAAAAATGTTGAATTAAAATACTATAATTAATTTAAATATGAACAATTTTATCAAAATAACAGATCAATATAAGATTCAATATTTTAAAAAATTTCTCAAAAGATTTATTAGGTCTTAGTTAAAATAATTTTGGAAACCACTTTAACTTTTAAAATAGATTTAATCAATAAAAATCTTATATAAACACTAATTAATATATAACATCAAAATAAAAGTTTTTTATAGCTTAAAATACATTTTATTTTAAATCTTAGAATAAAAAAGAACAGACAAAACACACAGTTGAAAAATGAATACAAGAGGTTCAATCTCAAACTGAGACTTAGCCCTCTCCACTTGGAAATTACCCACTTTCAAGTAGTTTATATAAAATAAAATTTTATCTACAACCTAGATCAGGTACTAAAATAGTATGAAAAATTTCCATGCCTCACGTGGACCTGTTACCCAATATTCATGGGAATAAAAATAAAATAGACCACAACTAGACCTCTACCGCAACACATGGGAAATAAGTATAAAAATAATTTGAGAAGATATCTAAAAATCTTAAAGTTTAAATTAGGATATAGTTTGTGCGTAATTAAAAAAACATTCACACATTTATCATAATGTAAATATAAATTGAGAAATAGATAAAGTAAGAATGTAGAAAAAATGATGCTTATCTGTATGATAGGAATTATAGCTCGTGGATCTTGAATGTATCTTGAGATGAGTATTGAGTTGAGGTTCTGATATTTTTTATAGAATAATGTGTCTCAAAATCTTTTATTTTTTTAGTAGGATCTGGATTTTCTTTATGATCCACTCTTACAGTCATGTGTAAGTAGCATGCAAGCTCTTCTAGTTCTTGAAATGAAGTTTATCTCACTTCATATTTGTAGATTTTGTATATATGAGTAGTTCATAACTTTATTTATATCATTATATTTAAATGGATGTATGATTCCTCTTTTATCATTATCAGCATCAAAAGAATCCATGTGAGAATTAATCTGGATATTCTGCCTCCTCATACTTGAGGATGACACATTCTTTAATGCATATTTGTCAACAAATTAAGGAAAAATCATTAAAATAAGTTTGGTAATTAAATTACATAAAATAGATGTTAAAAATATTTAATTTAAAATGATATATATAATAACAATGTAAGTGAGTCTTCTTAATGGTGGCTCTATGGTGGGGTCTTGATCTGGTGGTGACACAGAGTCTGGCGGTGAGTCTTTGGAATGGTGAGAACTTTTGGCAGTGTTCAATCTCTAGTGGTTTTTCATGATGGCGGTGACTCCAACACTTAGCTAAATTCTGTCACTGATGGTGAGACATATTCTGAAGGTGTCTCATACTTTGTAAAATATTCATCTCAATCTATTACTCATTGTTGACAGTGATACTTTCCAACACCTTAGGTAAAACTCATCTTGGTGGTGAGACTTCTTTGGCGGTGACCCATTATTAATAGCGAGTCTTCTTTGGCGGTGAGACATTCTTGGTGGTGACTCATCCTTAACTATGAGTCTTTTACAAGCTTAACCAAGATCTCACCAATTTTTCTTTTAAAATGAAATTATATCATAAAACATAAAGCTCATTAATATTATACTAAACATGATTTGGTGATTATTAAAATAAGGAGGTTAAAAATCTCTCTAGAAGTGGTAAAACTGAAGGCTTAGTAAAATATCATAAACAAAATTAAGTTACAATATCAATTGAAAATGATAAGTAACTAGAACTCTATAGGTATCTACATACGACAATACCCATTTTCAAGGTTCACTTACTAGAAAACCACCCATCCACCCAGGGGTGTAATTTCATCGATAAGAGTCCTACTTGGGACAACATCACCCAAAATACACATCACATATGAAGTTTCTAACAAGTACTTAGCAATAATTTAAACTGGAGTTATGCCTAAGAGGACACTCGACTCTACCGCCTATCCCTTATGTTCAACTTACCAATGGGTAAAAATCAACTGAGACCTATGGGAAATGCTCATGTTCCCATCCCAAGTAAACATTAAACTAAACCTTATATAAGGATCCATGCTAAACATACTTATACAAGGTTTCATTTTGTGGAATTTAAATGATTATCTCTAATTATTTTTTTAAAGTAACTCATATATAATGAATAAAAAATACTTGTTTTACTGAGATTATACAAAGAACTTTATTTATCTATCACAATATTTATTTATAGGTAAATTATACTATAATTTTCTTTTAAAAATTGATTAATTACATATGTTCTCAAAACTATGTTGGTGAAAGAAAAAAGTCAATTCCAATTTATATAGGAAAACACCCTTTAGGTTGGAATTGGAATTTTATCATACTGCCGTCATATAATAATAAATATTAAAAGTAGTTAATAGTTCTTTAATCAATTAAAGGGGGATTAGTCAAGTAATATTCCACCATATGTATGTCTGTAACACTATATAAGTAGTTGTAAGCACATTAAATAGCCATCCCATTTTCATAAACATGAACCCAAGGGGTTAAGATCTAAGCACATAAAGGAGAAAATAAGACCTATGAGAGTCCCATAAAGTTAAACTAGGTTGAGTTAAGTGAAACCCATAATAATTATTTTATTCAACATTCAACACACCATTAATGGGTTTATCTCATAAGAAACATACCCCAATAGACCTACTTGGGTCCATTTATTCATTTAGGAATTTAATATATGGGTCATCATTCCTATGAGATAGAGTTACATACCTTATAAGTCACAATTTAGACTTCATTTTAATGTAATAATTTGTTTTAAAAATTATAATTCAATATTTATACATATATACATCATGGTTCATTTAGCTGAATCAATATTCCCAAGTTATAAAGGTACTCGCCTTTATAAGTTACAATTGGAATTCATGTAATGAAAACTAAGTTATTTTTAGTGTCAAAATATATCAAGTTAATTTATGATGGTTCAATTATATGGTTCACTATTCTCTAATTTATAAATGCCCATACACTTTATAAATAGAATAATCAAATCCCATTTAATTGAAACCAGTAATTATTTAGCCCATGCAACCAATGGTACATGGGTCAAACTTTTTAAAATTGTTTTTTAAGGTTCCACCATCAATTTATATGAGAAAACACCATTTATGATGATTAATTCACTTTAAGAACCAATGGTTTTATCATAGTATATCAAGGAATTCTATCACTATAATAATACAAGTAAACATGATAATAATCATAGAAATATACCTTATAAATACAGAAGATAGGAAACAATGAAATTATGTTTACAAGTATACAAGCTAAATAATCACACAAGACTGGAATAGAAATAATAATTCTATTATAATACCCTATGTAGGTTTACATAGCAATATGAATCATGTAATAAACAATGAAATATATATGGCATGACACACAAATCTCTTTATTCTTATAATGATGCATGAATAAACCTAATCTCTTGACATATTGGGCCAAGTGGTAAATCTCATCAATAAATAAATCAATAACTAGTATAAGTATGAAAATCACCCAAGGTGAAATAATAATCATCTACAATAGAAACAACATAAATAATCATATCCCTATAAACATGATCTTTCCCTCATGAATGGGTTGTATGGACCTAGAAAAGATATATTTACCATGTACCAAAACATTCCTAGTATCTTTTATACAATAAAAAAGTAGCAAGACAAAATAAAAAGATATTTGATATTAATTTTTAATGTCCCAACCCAAAAGACACTGAAACAGTTCCCTAAGCCAGTTGGTCACATGGCCTCAAGCATGCCTCCCTGTATGATAGATATTGTCAAATAGTAGAGAGGGTCTAAAGGTGGTATAATGGAGAGACTATACCCTCTGAAATTAGTATTAAATATAACATATGCATAAATAAATAAAGGATGTGGATAATAATAACAACTATCAAAAATTAATCAATGAATCAATGACCATGTATGAACCTGCTACATTGTTCAAGAAACTTATATACCACAAGTGATACAATAAAAAATAAAATAAAAAAAATCCCCAAGGCCAATATTTATTAAAATCCTATTCTCAGGCTTAGTCCTGTACTCCCAATATCCCATGCACATGCATAACAACATGTAGCACAAACCATGATCCTGAACCTACAACCATGAGGTCTATTTGGGAACCAGATGACAACCTGAACAGTGTGTGAGATATAATTAGTAGCTCACCTCCTACAATGTATATTTTATATCTGGAATTTTATTATAAAATAAAATAGTTTGAAAGTGTAACAGATAAGGTAGTAATAAATAAATGTAAACAAGTTTGGTTTAGGTTCCTCAAAGGATGCTCAGTTGATCATACATGCTTCAACCTAAGTCAGAATACCATTGTATATGACCATATATATATGTAATAAATACATAGAGGCATATGTAGAAATATATATAGATACTATGACAAGCCTAAACCTGAAGAATAACTTAGGTGTCTATGCATAGTCGTAGGACTCTCATAGAGTGACAAGGGATCCCATTTCTGAATATCATAAGTCAATAGGGACTCCATGCTAGAGTATCAAAATTTATAAGGGGTCTTCATTACCAAAATAATTAGGGACACCATGACCATAAATAATAATGGATTCCATGTCCATAAATAATTATAGAAACCATGCCCAAGTATCAAAAATCATAAGGAGATTCCATGACCATAATAATAATAAGGGACACCATGCACAAGTATCATTTTTAATAAGGGACTTCATGCCCAAGTATCGAATTTAATTAGGGACACCATTACTAAGTATCATATTTAATAATGGGTTCCATGCCGAAGTATCGTAGTTAATAATGGATTCCATGCCCATCAATCATATTTAACAAGGGATGTTAATTTAATAATTAAACATAGGCCATGCTGAGATACATTCCATAATACCTTATAACAATTCAATTAGAATAGTCCACCATGAAATTTCATGGTCCAAGGAGTATGAAATGTCATTTCCAACCCACATAGTGAGTCATTTAATTAAATTAATAATTTCACTTACCCATAGGAAGGGTTGATATGTTACATCTAATATCTGGGGTACGCCCAAGTGTGGTTCCTTACCATTTTAGAAATAGATTTAATCCCATTATTCATTCCATTAAATATATTATAATAAAATTTAATTATTAGTAAGATCAGCTGATTCTTAGTTATAAGAATAAGGTAAACTAGTGAATCTTAATAGGATTATCTAAATTTTTTTTCGTTAAGCAATTCCACTAGAAATGGTACAGACAACACACCCATAGAGGTGGTTTGGAATTTGTTCAACTATGGTAACCAAGAACATTTAAACTGAACCAACCTTATTTAGCGGCTTGGGTTGAGGTATTCAACCTCCAACCATGCTATGTGGTCTAAAAAAGGTCTAGGTCACTATTAAGATAATTAATTTATCTTATTTAACATTTTAGGAGTAGAAATACAAGGAGAATTTGGCATGAAACACAATTGAATAATTTATAAATAATGGGAATTTAATGGAAAAATATATAAAAAACCTACCACATACTTAGGATTCTCTAATAATCTAATATTGGGCCTTGATTCAAGAAAAAATGAGATAAATTATACGAATCATAAAACACCCTAACAATAGGAAAAATTATATCATATGAATATAAAACCAATGAAGGAAAAATAAATGAGGATAAGAAGGATGAGGAGTTATAGACTTAGAGATAGGATTCCAACACATTTTACATTGATAAAATATGTTTAAAGAAAAATTATAATCCACTATAGGAAGAGGAGAGGAAGGAGGAGCACACAGGAGGGCCTCCTGGATGAATGGTTAGAGAAAAAGAGTGAAAACCCTTTAAGGTATGGAGGGGAAAATCAATAATATTTCCCATTTTAATGAAGATTATGGTTAATCTGCATGGTGTTTATTATAGTGCTATAAACTTACAACTCACACTACCTAAGAGACACACCCTTCATGGTTTGATTTCACAGTTTGGGATTTACATACACCAATCGTGCCATGATACTGGTTAAGTGGAACTAACCTTATGGTATAGGTTCATGTTTCAGATAACTGTTAAAAACATGTGTGACCACCTATACAATTTATTTCAGACATCTTACCTGATTGTGTTCCCCACCATTCATGGTTTAACAAAACTTTCACCCCTTTATGATTCTCAAATATTGTTTTTTAGAGATTGATTCTCCCAAAACACATCTGAAATCCAGAGACCACTATCACGACTTAAAAAATATCTAAAAACAACTCTTTTAAGTTTTCCAATCCTGGACTTATGTTCTAAGGCTTAGTTTAATATTTATCCCATCTGTAAAACTAAATTTTTTGAATTCATTTGAGAATTCAGACAATAATAAAACATAGTACCATACAATAAGAAATATCAAATTTATTCCAAATTTGGTGTGTAATATTAATTTTTCTATTAAGTTGAAAAATATAATTCATATATAAGGTTCCCCAATAACAGTTATCTGGTACATGCTTAAATTTGGGGAATATAATGTTCTCCCAGGAGGTATCTTTAGAGATTAACCATTTTATGGTGGATGTTGGTGGTTCTAGTTTCATTATGTTCCTTGAGTTCGATGGCCATTTATTGGAGAAAGGGTATCGATGTTTGGGTTTGTTGAGACTCACATTGATAAATCCTTTATTTTTCTAAATTAACACTTCAAGACATGCTTGAGTTGATATATCTTGTAATGTAGTGGAATATTAATGGGAAAGATATGATGTGTACAAGAAAACAAAAATATCCATTCCCTATATGTTTGGTCCCTTATTTCACTGAAATATTGAACCAAATTAGGTGAATTAAATATATACAAGGATGGGTTTATTTTATTCTTGAAGTAGTTTTGAGATCTTCTTGATTGGTAGCCTAAATTATTTTCTTTAGATGGAAAAAAACATTGAGATACAAAGTAATATCATTTAGTCACACCAAGAGGGGGTGAATCATTAAGTGAACAATTTTTACCAATTTTTTTTCACTTTTTTTGATTCAAAACACAACACATGTTAGGATGAATGGTACTCATAAAAACCATGCAAGACATTCTGACCAGATGAAAGATAGAAAGTAATGGGAAAAATATATATTTTATTTTAACATGGTTTTATAAAAATGTAGTTATCTTCTCCTTGGTGCATTTAGGTTGAGTATGAGATGCTATTGATTCACTAATACGATAAAGTGAATATGTATAGGGAATTTAAAAACCTTTATCGTTAAGTAAATATCCTAAAGATATTTTAATATCTCTAAAAATATTTATAGTTTCTTGATTGGTTAATCATGCAAGCTTCTAACAAATTACAATGGTGTCACAATTTCCCCTTACCGAATAGGATCCTTTCTCAAATCTAGTATGTTACAATATCTAAATAGTTGATCTTATTCTTCAAATTGAGGTATTTGACTTCCAGTTGAGGTTCAATAATATCTGGATGCAAGTTAACCTCTTCCTATCAATTTTAGTATGATTAATATATTCATGGGAATATAAAAACATACATTTTCAATTTACTCAAAAGTATTCTTTGATCGTTCTGGATAACCAGAAATAACATCTTCTCATTCTGCAAGAGTCTTGATTGACATGATATTTTTAAATAAAAGAACATCATTAGTCTCCCTCACACTATTTATTCTTCTTTAGTTTTTTTATACGTCAATGATAACAAACTTTTTAGGGTAAATATATATCTATTTCTCTCTACACCAATATTCTCTACTTTTTATTCTTTTTATAAAATCAGAATTTTCACATGAATATAGTTTCCATATTACAAATATGAAACTCCTTGGAATTCATGAAAATGTGATTTTTATTAATGTTGGTAAAAAAAATCTTTAAGAAAACATCGTAGCATTGATATCCATTTATTTTTTTCAAACATGCATTTGTGAAACTCCATAGTTATAAAATATAGAACTTATCTTTTCCTCTATTAATTTTACATAAATATTCATCATTTAATCTAGTCCAATTTTTATTTCACAAATAAAAAAGATTTTGATCTTTATAAGTGTATTTAAAATATTCAAATTTAAATATCTAATGATATAAAACAAAAGGATATACTATTTTTCTACTTTTAACTCTCCAAAAATCATTCTTGAATCACTACTATTTCCAACTACACCATCATTCAAAAAACTTATCACCATTCTCCACACTTTAATAATAAAATGTTTTCAAATTCTTTCATTTTACAATTGAACTTTGAATACTTATTTTTAAAGAAAAGTTTCTAGTTAAACATTATGGAACTATGTGGTTTTTAATAAAACAAGAATCTAGGAAGACTCAGAGTTAATCCTTCAAAGTACCTTTTTAATATTCGATTTTTTCAAAAAAATTATAAATTATTTTGAGGTGAGATAATTTTTATCCCACATAGATTGTGAAATAATCTATATAATCATACATGAAATCTGGGTATATCATATTCATCAAAACTATAACCCAGAACTTCCAGAATGCATATATGTGCTTTTAAACTCATCTTTAGTCCATCATAGACACCTCAACTCTTCTCAAAATTATCCAAATGACTTAATAAAATTTATAAAAATATTTACACAACATTTTAAGCTAATTATAAATCACTTGTAGTAATCGTAAACAATATTTAATTATTATAATTAATCTTTTATGGCCTAAAATAAATGTAACTTTTTTTTTTTCAAAAATTATTCTCAATAATGGTGAATTAATTAATCACTAATATATAAATCACCAATCTTGATTAAATATTTAGAAATAATAACTTAAAACATCATATAAATAAATCTTTTAAAATATTATCACACTAATAATATAAGGATTATTACTTAATTTTCTATATTTCATTCTTCTAAACTAGTTTTCTTCCCAAAAAGAATCAATATTATATAGTTGGTAGTGTTTTTATCATCTAAATTTTTTTCATTGACTCTATATAATCTCATCTCAATAATAATTAGATTTTAAATTCCTAAAAAACTTTTCACCAAGATATAAGTTCTTTAACCATTTCAATCTTTGTCATCCAACACATGTTTTCCTCCTACACTTATTGGTAACTAACACAATAATCAAAATCCATTTGGATTTTCAATCCCCCCTTTTTATTTTTTTAATACCCTTAAATACCTAAAAAAACACCACCAACATGTTCTTAGTAGTTCTATTTTCATATCTCCCTTATCAATAATAAATATATAGGTTCTTATTTATAGGGATGGTATCACACCTTACTTAAGATGTGAGACATTAATTAACCAACTGTAAGTCTATATAAGACTACTCAATGTAGAAGATAATAGTGATTAATATGGATATAAAATTTGACCATAAAACACTTCCTCTTGTTATACCAATTCAGATTTATCTTTTTAGGGTATTTTCAAGAGAATTTTAAAAATTATAACCTATACTAAACTCAATAAACACTTCCAAAACCTTATAATAAAAATATGTATATTCTATTTTTTATTCTCATCCTAATAACGCCTAATAAATAGAACTTATTAAAAAAAAAATACAGGAAAGTATGATAAACATACCTCAACATTTTATTTTTTAGAACTTTATTGATTTCTATATATTCACACACGAATCATCTAGAAGATGCTCAACTCAGCTCCCCCTCTCAGGATACATCCCAAAAACTCTTCATCAAGGATGATCCATTATTTTAAGTAACTCTAAACATATTTTTCATAAGTAGTATTTAATCATCTGTGTAAAAAATGGTAGATCACTATATTATGCACTTATCTTCTAGAAATATAACAATCAAAACACTTATCAAGTTATCCTATTTCATAAATCACATTTTATTCTAATTATATAGAAAAAACAAATATATAGGAACAAGGTATATCCTACAAGTTTCCTTAGTAAGAGAAACATGGTTGATAAATATTTCTTTTTCAACTAAAGGTTGTGAATTGTATTTTTTTGTTATTTATAATTAGATTTGTTATCAATTTATGGGTCTAGAAGAATTTAAAACTGTAAAAATACACTAGAATACATAAGGGGTTATATTATATTCTATGAAAATTATGAATTACTATATAGTAATCATTATGGGATGATCCTTCGTTCTAGAAAAATAAAAAAGTAACATATATAAATGTGTAATGGTTAATCTTGAGCATATAAGTCTAGAAAAATGGAAATGTGTTAAACTACACTAGAATACATAAGGGTTTATCCAATGTTATAAAAAATTTAAATGTACCATATGATATTCTAGATTATATTTAGATAAAAATTAAAACATATTAGTTCACTGTATGATATGTAAGACTATTTTACATTATCAATCTTAGAATTCAATTGATAATGAAACCAACTATGGATATTGTCAAACCATGATACAAAAGTTAAACTATTTTTAAATGGGATGTACCATGGAATTTATAAAATGAGTAAAAAAAATTCAATGAAATTTAAAAACTTTTATATTTGACAAAATTAATTAGGTATTTTCCCTATGAAATAGTATATCACACATTGATAGGTTTGAGGATCTATAATTATTTACAAAACATTCTGTGAAATTTAGAAGAGTTGAATAAAATATTTGGAGTTTATTTCCTGGATATGATTATTTACTAAGCATCATGACATGAAAAATAATATCACATTTCGATCGGGCTAAGGAAGTAAGATATCACATTGTGGTGAGAATGTCATGCTGTGAATAAGTTATTTCAAGAATATCTAGAGAAGTTGGTTATAATTTTTAATTTAAGATATGGTACAAGATTTTTGGTAGATGACTTGGTTTAATTAATATATTTTTATTATAATAAATGTTTAGGATAAATGTCATAAAAATTTTGAATCATAATTAATCTAAACCTTTAGATAAAGTGTTGGATGCATAAAATAATACAAAAACTACTTATAATTTGTTTATAATAAGAAAAAAACTGAATATTTTCTTTATATAGTACAGTGGTATAAATTTATTGAGAAATAATATCAATATAATAAAAGATAATAGTAAACCTTGTGAAATTCCATTTTCAAAACTTATTCAATTCAAGAAATAAGGATTGAATAGTACAACAGTTACACTACTACGTCTGACTATTATAGAAATAGTGAAACCAGATAAATCTAGTGTGGGAATATATTCATTTGGAGGAAGAATTATTTTTATTAGTGTGTGAAATTAATTTTATCAACACTGAAACATTTATTTTTCATTCTCATTAGGCATCAAGAGAATTAAATGAGAAACAAATCATTAATAATTGAAGAAATATTTAATAGTAAACAGAATATTAACAAATAGACTATTAAAAGATGATAATGAAGGGTGTCCTATCAACCTATGCTGATCTAGAATATACCATCATGTATATAGAATATTAACGAGACCATTATGTTTATAATATTACTTTTCCTTTACTAAATCAGTGCATAGAGGAGAAGAGGATAAAGTGTCCCTTATACCATCAGTGAATCCTTCCTAAACTTTTATGGGCCATGTGGCTTGGAAGAGAGATACCATGACCTAAAATCATATATCCACATAATGTGAGAGTAGTGAATTTATGTATAATGAAACATTATTGGGTGTATTCTCTGTGGATTATCTATCAGTAGTGGAATTAATAAAATTCTCATGTTCTACGCATTCTTTAATTTTCTTCATATATTTTGAATTACTATGTGTGGACACATTCAAGAGGTTGAGTGATTGAACATGTTCCCTCCAATGAGGGAATAAGATCCATATTCCCTAGGGGATAAAATTGTAGGGAAATATTTAATTAGTGGGAACCCTAATTAAGCCTCTATATGGTTACCTATAATAAGTTTAGTCCTAATAAGTTTTATTAGATCCTAAAGGATCGAACTTATTGTTCAATCTAAAATTAATTTTTTTGATTTTTTTGCACATTGATTCAATGATGAGTCTTCTATTTTTCAGTGGTACTAACTTCAATATATGGAAAAAGGAGAATTTATAACAATTATATTATGGATTATATATAATGAGATGTTAATTTTATTAAAAAATTAAATAATTGGGGATTCTAGGATAGAGAATATATTAGTTAGATCATTGTCCAATGAAGTTTCAAAGAAAACCACCCATTGTGCTACTATATATGAGCTATGGAAAATAATAGAAGTTTATTTATAGATAATGAATGTAAAAAGGTAGTTATGAAGCCTCTTTAAATAGAGTAACATAAATATTATCATGATGAGAAACTAGAAATGATATTTTGTGAGTAATGTGTTATTTTAAAAGGAATAGAGAAGATGAATTTAAAGAAGACTCCTAGGAAGAATAAAACTCAAATTGAGGTGAATAATTCATTTTATATTTTCATATATGATTTTAAACATGTTTTATAGGATTCTTGGAATTTTAAAAATTTAGTGTTAAAAAATTAGTCTAATTGAATTTTGGAATCCAATGATAACCTGGAAATAACATCAAGTCATCAATCTAAAAGATATTCAAGAAGTGGCCAAGGGGTGATCCAAGACTTACCTAAAAAGGTGGATCATTGAGAGATTATATTTAAATTATACTATGAATTCATTAAAGATATAATTACAAGGAATAAAATATAGAAGAAAGTATATATGTTCTAAAATAAAGACACCATGAGAATATAATGTAGAGACAAAGTAAACTACTTAAATAACACACACATGAAGTGGATAAACAAATATAAATATAAAATGTTTTTTAAAAATTAATTATCCCTATAAAGTCACAACTTGAGGAGAATATAAAATATGGAATACAATATGGATCAAGTTTGAAGGAGATAACTACTCAGTTGAAGGAGAAGTATGATAATATCAATAAACCCAAGGATAGAATGGAAACCTCAAATGTAATAAAGAATATACATCCAATAGAAGTATAAAAAAGAGGACGTTACAAAAAATAAAGTCAAGAATCAGGAAAGAAGTGAAATATTAATAAAATATCTAGAAATGATGACTCTATAAATATGGTAGATAAAAAATGATACTATTAGGTAAAATTAGGTCACAACATGTATGTATTTCTAGAATACAAAGTTCTCATCGATCAAAGAAAATATATTTTAAAAACATCTCAACTGAAGCATGTTTACATGAAGTATGTATTTAACGGGAGATGTTTTATTTTCTATAAATCCTATTAATAATTATAGCCATTGTGGAAAGAATAATTTTTTTAGGAAAATAAATGAAACTTCCCTATCTTTGAGAAATATGGATGTTGAATTGAAGATATATTCACAAATTATTTTAATATAGATTTGGGTATATTAAAAATTAATGATGAGAAACATGATGAAATTAAAGTATATTTTATAAATTATAGAATAAGTAAAAGAGTTAATACTAGTGGAAGATCCCTCCTATGATGGAGGAAGCATGAAGAGAGATGCAATACTGGTGAATCAAACTAAGAAACATATACATGTGGGACTTTTCTCCCAATTAAATTTAATACCATCGAAAATAAGTTGGATAAAATTAATAATCCTATCTAGAGTGATGTTTATAAATGAGTAATTATACGAATAAACAGTAGAAAGGTATAAAAGTGGGGTGTAGGTAAAGGGTTAGTTCATAAATACTAATCACATTCATCAATATAAGTATTTATGTTACTTATCCCTCTCCCATTGTGTTAAAATTAAGTTAATTGATGTTATATGTGATGGACATTTAAGGGGCCAATACAATACAAGGGGTGTGATTATATTGAAAGGAGATAAATGAAACAAGTGTGGTCATAGTTATTTTTTTCTTTAATTGGTATCAATTCTAAAACAATAATAATCAAATGGTACTAAGGCCCTAATATTACTCAATAAGTGGTGTTGAGTAACCACTTTGGATTTATAATTTTAATTTATAATTACATGCAACAATGAATAAGTTCAAATGACATAAATACAAATTTGGAATTGAAGTGGTGCCAAAGATTTATCTGAAATATACAGTGGTATGAATATAACTTTGGCAATGAAAAATGATATTAGGAAATATATCAAGTGATATCGGGACAATAAAAGAATGAGAATATAGCTCAAAGTTGAATCAATTATATTTAAGGAATTCATGCTCATTTTTTCATGTACTAACAATTTAATATCAAATGTTATTTTTGGGATACCAAAAGTTATTGGGATGAATGTTTCATAAATAAAAAATGGGCTCTATATTTGTAAAATTATATTAATACATAGGGTCAATAAACAAAATGAATTCATGGAGAGTTTGTGATGAGAATTTAATTTTCAGTTGGCCTCATCTGGAAAAGGACAAGTCTTATAAAAAAGGATAAACATTGACACCAATTAGTATCACCATTTAAACCCAAACTAGTGGAATTATTTAGTTAAATATGTGTATGATTGATAACATAATTTTTTTAAGAAATAAAAACTATCAAGCTACATTTTTCTATTAAAATAAGTAAATTACATGGAAACCATTATTAATATTAACTAAAACTATTATTTCCAAATTTGAGTATGAAATTAGAATGTTTAGAGATTTTTTTAATGAATTATACCAAATTGGTAAATTCACTCATTGATAATTGTTTATAAAATACACCTAGAGAGGGGAAGCTATTAATATCTTGAAAAATGAAAATTTGGAATTGATTTTTTCATTAAGAGGTATCATGTATGATGTGAAAAAATTAGAGTTTCACTAGTTGTAATTGCGATAAAGGTTCAATCAACAAGTGGTTGGGAGATTATATTTTTTTTGTTATGGTAAATTGATCCAAAAGTTCAAAATGTAAATATTTATTTCATATATTTAAGGTAATTAGTGTTTTCTAAAAAATTTCTAGTATAATTCACTTAAAATAAAGAGTAAGTCTTATATGGGTGAATTGGGGGGGGGGGTCAAGAAAATAATACATACCCTATGAAATTCTATGAGAAAGGGGTAGAGAATTAAAATAATTATATACATAAGAATAATTTTTCATTTAATTATCAACGGGGAGAAGGAAATAAACCAAAAATTAATATATATATTTTTTTAATAAAAGGAGTTCCAAGATGGTGTTGTATTTATGGTAGAATTAAAAAAAATCCACAGGGGGGAAATATTGCAACCAGAGGTTGTTAATTGTATTTTTTTAATTAATGATAGATATGATGTCAATTTATGTGTTTGAAAAAATGGAAAAATGTTTAAATACATTAGAATATATAATTATTTATTCTATCTTCCGAAAAAATAGGAAATTACCATATAATAATTAGTAAGGGTTGATCCCATGTTTTTGAAAAAAATATAAAAGTATAATATAACAGTGTTTAAGGGTTGATATGTTAGATATGTTTCAATATAAATGAAAAAATGTTAAACTACACTATAATATATAATGTTTTATCAAATATTCTAGAAAAAAAAATAAATCATACTATATTCCTGAGAAAATTGAGAATAAAATTTATAAAGTACTATGTCACTATTTGATATGTAAGATTATTTATATTATAAATTGTAGAATATGAATGATAATTTAAACATTTATGGGTATTTTATTTCCATAATAAACAGTTCATGACATGATTAAAGTATATTCACCTTGATGGTTAGACCATGAAGAAAGATTAAGGTTATGAAAGTTAGATTCTAGTTTTTTTCAATAATATGAATCATATATTTGCATCATGATTTAGTAGATAATATTCTGATAGGTATGAGTATTTATAAGATTTAATAGGGTTGTTAAATGATATTTTGAAGAGTTGAATAAAAGATATTGAGTGTATTTCTTGGATCTGGTTATTGATTGAGAACTACAATGTGAAGAATGATATCATTTTTTAATCTAGTTAAATAAATAAAAGATCATATTGTTGTGATATAGTAACCCCATAAATAGTTTATTGACAAAATATTTGTTGGATTTGGTTGGAATTTTAAAATTATGAAATGAAATGACATTTAAGGGAGATAAGTAGGATTAGTTGGTATATTGTGGCCCTAATAAATGTGTGGGACACTTGGCATGATCATGGTAAATAAGAATCAATCCCAAACTTCATATCAAAGGTTTAATACATATATGTATACAAAAATTTCTTGATGTAGTATTTCCAGAGTAGGGAAAATAATGGAATATTTATATTACATTGTAGGAGAGTATGAATATATTGATAAAAATGATTGAAATAAGTGGAAGTGTAGATATTCACTAGTGTAATTCCATTATTATATCTATTTTAATTAAAGGAATAACAATTGAAGAATATAGAAGTTACACTACTCCATAAAGATGTTAAATAGGGAGTGAAACAAGATAATTCTAATTTTAAATTACCATTATATAGAGGAATAGGTTATTCTTCTATTCTTTTGTAAAAGATAGATAATTAACACTCACATTGTATTTCCGTTCTTATCAATCCTTGAGAGAATATTAAGAGTTGTTAATCATAAAAAAATGTGGAAGGAGAGAAAAAATTCATATCTTAAAGAATAATATATTAGGATATGAGGATTCATGGTGTCACAATATCCTATGTTGATTTAGAATAGAACTTCACATCTATAAAATGTTCAAGAGATCAACATGTATATAAATTGAATTTGACTTCGTAGAAGCTATGTTTTAATGATAGGAAGAGGGAGTATCCCTTGGATTTATAATGATCCATTACTATACATTTATGGATAGTGTTCCATGAAATAGAGTATCTTGGACCTAAAATAATATATCCACTGATATAGAGTCTAGTTTATTTAGGTACACTAATAGATAAATGTGTGTTATCCCCTTGGATTATCCCTTAGTAGAGAACCAAGTGAAATACCTATGTGCTATAAAGGATTTAAATTTTTTTATATGTGTTAAATTATTTAATGATAATTTCTTTGAGTGGTTTAAATATTTAAGATATTCCTTCCAAATAAGAATAATATTTTTATTCCCTATGTAAATAAAATAAGAGGAAAATTTTAATTGATGTGCTCTCTAATTCACCCCCTCTTAGAGTTATTATAGTCTATTTGGTTCCAAAATTTCTCAATAATTAAAATATTTTCAACACTCACTATTTCTATTTTGACTCTTTATGTTTAATCCTCCTTAGTTTTTCCAAACATAAACCACCTTTGGAAAATGGTGTTATTTTTTTGTCCTCTCTTCCTATATAAAAGTTTCTTTCTCACATCAGCTAGTACGGAACATAAAATATATTTTTCTTTCTCTATATTTCTCTATCTATCTATCTTCAATTAGGCTAGCTATATGATTGTGGAATCTTTTATATTTTTCTAAAGTTTCTAATATTATCCAAATGAATTCTCAAAAATTCTTGGATCACCATAATTTGAAAACCTTTCATAAAATTTGGTTTCATCGTTGTATATGTATTCCACTAAAATAATCCTATATTTTCCATTCTAGGATTGATTCTATATTTTTACTAATATTTATTATTTTATCGTTAATGTTTATTCATTACTTTTAATGATTCATGATGAGGTATTTTATTAAATATTAGAAACATCTCTTAATTGGTGTATCATCTTTCTTAAAATTTTTCTTAGATGTCTTTTGTTTAGTATATTTTTTTACACCCCAAGGCCAACCCACCTCATCTTATTTTTATCTTGGTTATAATTTTTGGTAATATTTATTTAAAATAATGAGAATTATTCTTGTTATGTATGAACTAAAAATCCTAATCGCAATGACCACTTTGAATGCAATTTCAATAAAGATACAAAAAATATTCCAAATATATTTTTAATGAAAAAATTCACTCCTATATTCTTCTATGTACATTTCCTTAACTCATATTTTTCCTCGTTGATGTTGTATTTACTTATCTTCTATGAATTAACATGTTATGCTAGTAATCAATGACGTTAATCTGAAAACATCCATAGTAACATCAATAACATTAAAATCTATTTTTCCTTCTATGTGTTTCAATTTAGAATGATTGATAAAATTAAAATTTTAGGCTAAATGGCCATTTTCTTTATTTCCATTAGTGGAAGCACTTCTCTAATATTTATGACATGAAAATTTTATTCCATTTTGGGTTTATAATCATTTTTATCTACCCATTTATATCCTAATTTTTAATTATAACCTATACTCTTCATGAAATTAAAATTAATCATATTGAGTTTTCTAGAAAAGGGTTTATATCATTGTTTCAAATTGTAGTGAATTTATTATAAGAATATTTCAAGAACTTATTTCCAATATAATGATTCCTTTTTGATATAATATTTTTAATAGTGAATTCGATGGAATGAATAATTCTTTCAATATTTTAGTAAGATTCATATTTTTTTGTATCAATATTTATCATTTTTTACTTCTAACTAAAGACACTTAATATTGATGTTTTTTTTTCTCAACCTCACCTGATCTAAATATATCTTCCTATTATATCATAAATTTCTCAATATCATCTTCATGCATCTTAAAATATTATTTTATATAATTTTTTATCACTTCTATTAAATTATATTTGGTCCCTAGTTTTGTATTATTGAATCCAATAATAGGTTTGTGACATTCTTCCAAAGTATGGACCCTCACCTCAATGCATTTTTTTATTTTATCTTTCTCGTTAGATGTATTTTAATACTATTATTTATCTAGGGAACATTTTTCATTGATTAACAAAAAAATTGTTTTGTGGCTTCCACATATTTGGTGAGAATGTTGCACATTTCCAACTTCTCATCCAAGGATTTATCTATAAAACATAATTCTAAATTCCTCTACCACTTTTTCTATTTTAGTCCCTCAATGTACTCAATTATATATGTTAGAACTAAAAAATTTATCTTTTTTAAAATAAACCATAATATTAGGGTAAAAGTAATAGATTGATTCTACAGGAATATACTCTTCATATCATGAAAAATATTCATCAAGAGGATAATTATAAATAATTATTATAGATTAATTACCCCTTTTATTACCTCTAAATAGGTGTAAATCCACCTTCTCATTCATCACCAATGATTGATATACCATTTTCTTGGAAACTATTTTCTTCTCTACTATTCAAGATATTTCCAAATATAACCACAATGTTTTCTTTTATAGGAAACTGACAAACATCTTCAAATGTGAACTTCATATGTATAGATAGAATAATTGGGAAAAAATATATCTAATAAGAGGTATAACCTTGTTCTTTTATACAAATTTAGATTCCAAATAAGACCTCATAGTCACAAATATAGGGCCGAATCAATATGAATTAGTTTTTACAAAATTCATTTCAATTTATTTAATTTTAACCTTTTCACTTTTTAGGATGAATATATATCATATGAATCATGTAAATAATTCACACTACACACAAGAAATAATTTAGATAGTGAATACAAAGTATTATTTTTATAATATTCAATCACAATGTATGTTTCTACTACATACTGCATTTGGGTGGAGTTTGAGACATAGGTGAGTCACTAATATGATAAAGTGAACAGATATGGGGAATGTGTAATCCATTACCCTTGAGTACATCTCTTGAAAACTATTTACTATCTCCTAATAGTTTTTTATTCCACGAGCTAGTTATTATTCCAAATCCCACCATTTTAAAATGGTGTTCCAATTTATCCTTCTTGAACAAGATCATCCTTCAAATTTGGGAAGTTACAAAATCTACAGAATGGATCTTGATCCTCAAACAAAGTTATTCAACAACTAATTGATGTTTATTAGTAACTACATGTAAGTCAACCTCTTCCAAAAAATTTCAAAATGATGAACATATTCATGAGAACATGAAAACATAAATGCTCTTCCTACACAATATTATGTGATCCTTATAATGATCTTTAATATCATATTCTAATTCTTCAAGACTCTTTATGTATATAATATTAAATAATAACAAAATAACATTAATCTCCCTCTCACTCTTTCTTCTTATTCAATCATATTTTACTTATTATATGATAATAAAGTTTTCATGGATAGTTCATTTTTGTTTCTATCTACATCATCCTTCTATAATTCTTCATCTTTTAATAAACTGAGAATTATTAAATTAAAATGTTTCAATATTTTGAATATAAAATAACATGAAATTCGAAATAACATGAATCTAATTTAAACTTTTCAATATAATCTTAAAGAAAATATCCTAATTTTGATATCCATTTATGATTTTAAAATATTCATATTTGAAAACCCATAATTTTCACACATATATCTTCTCATATTTCTCTTAATTCTCTTTGAATATTACTCATTTAAACTGGTCAAATATATATATGAAAAATCCTCTAGCTTTTGATCTTTTTAAATGGTATTAAAATATTCAAATTTTAACATCCAAAGATAACGTGAGAAGTTCCTATTATCTTTTTTTTAATTATCTATAAATCTCTCTCGAATCACTATTATTTTTGATATCATCATGATATTTAAATAATTTTGGATAAGTACAACATCATCATAATTATGGATTATTTTTTTATAAGTAGATGGTTTATTCTTACATGGAATTTTGTGTAATCATTCAGAACATTTGAAATTTTAGTTTATTCTTATAAAACACCAAATTTAATAATAAATAGCCTTTTAAAATTCTAGCGTATTTCTATTTCACTCCGAATTTAATAATATATAGTGTAAGGATCTTTAAAAAGTAATCGATCATAGTAGTTTTATCTTCCATAACTATTATTTCATATCTTGGATTTAGTCTCTATTATTATTACATGACTTGTAACTTAATTAGATACAAATTTATCACTAGAAAAAATTAATCTGATGCATCTTTATATTTTAAGGATTTAATCTCACATAAATTTATACCTTCAAAATTTAATCTCATGTACCTAAACATCTTCTATATATAATCATTCAAAAACTATTTTCTTCCAAAATTATTCATTCATAGCTCTTGTAGTTTACAAACTTCAAAATCATTTGGAACATTCATCAGTACTCTCAAAACTTCAATAATATGATGATTTTTTATGAATTCATTATACACCTAAACTTAAAATTATTTTTCTATAAGATAATTTTATAGGAGAACTTTATAGAACATGGTGATTTTATACACAAATAGAATCCTAGATAACTTAGAGTTAATCCTTTATAGATCATTTTTAATATTTCATATCTGTATACTATCCTGATTTGTTCTTATATATGACCAATTTAATCCTACATAGCCCTTGGAATAATTTATTAAATCATACATGAAAATCTTTTATATTTTATTATATAAACTATAATCTGAAACTTCTATAATAAAAGTATAATTTTCTTAACACATCTTCAATAGATCTTATCCACCTCAACTCCACTCAAAATGATTTAAATGATTCCATAAGAATATTTCCAAATCTTTTTAATATAATTAAAACCACTTTAAGTAATGGTGAATCCAATTTGAATATTTCAATTAAATTTATACTATGTAAATTAAATCTCAAATTATTTTTCAATAATAATTATAAAAGATATTACATTAGTGAATTATTAATATATATAACACCAACTTCAATTCACTATTTAACCCCTTTAACCTTCACCATCTCCCAAACAAGTCTTTCACAACAAGGATTTACTAAAAACACAATATAGATTCCTCAATATTCCATTCATCTTTGTTCTCAATTATATTTCTTTAACAAACTCTTAAATATTCATTATTTTATAGTTCATTCTTCATAAATTATTTCTTTTGTTTTGATTCTATATAATATCAGCTCCAAAATAATCATATTTTAGATTCCTTAGACTATTCTACATTAAGATGAATATTCACCAATCTGTTAAATCTTCATTATACAACACATATTCACATCCTTTACTTATGGAAAACAAAAAACAATAATTTAAATACATTGGATTCTTTAATATTTAAAGGCGGGGAGGATGTAACATCCCAAATTTTTACCCAGTTAAGATGTAACATATATTCATGTTTTAAGGCATGGATTCTTGAAATGGGTAAAAGTATCTTTTCACCATAGTAAATAATCTCAGATTTTTTTATTGTTTTGTTGGTCTCATAATGTTGTTTTTACACTTGGGTTGGATTTTGGTAAATTTATAAGCTACATGAGTTTTTTTGAATAATTAATAATTATTAATAAATGAATATTTATTTCATGGGAAAAAATATATCTCTAAAATGATAACTCAAATTAAAATTATGACATATAAGTTTTGTATGAAACATGGTATTTTCACTGGAAGAGTTATATATTGTGTTCTTAGCTGTTGAATCATGGACTTATAATTTTTAGGTATTTATTTTATATTAATTATATATTAAAATAAAAATATATTAATATATTTATTAGTATTGTAATGTGGTCATGGTGATCAATGGTTAGGATGATGTAGCCCTGAGGTATTTTAGAATCACATATTTTTGGCATGACACGACCATTGTGGGAGGATTTCACTATTATAAATATGAGTGTGTCTTATTTTCATTTCAATAAGAGGATTTAATATAGATTTATAATGATATTTCATGAAGAAATTAAATCTCCCTTATATTACATTTTTCATTTTCCCATTGAAAAAAATATCCCATCTATCTCTCCTCGATCATGTGTGGAATAAACCCTTCTTTGGAGACTCTCTCCCTCTCTTTCTCTTCATACAACAAAGAATGGTGTATCACCCCCAGTTTGAGGCATGTAACCCTTGTTTATACTTTTTTATGCATATGAAGTGGTTGGGAAAGGATTGGGAGAGTTTCAGAGAGTTTGTAATGGATTTGGGAAATTTTGGAGGACTTTTTAAGGCTGCACGGTTTGAGCATGGTTAGGGGAAACCGTACGATAATCACAAGTAACCATGCTTGTAATGTCCCAGATCTGGGTGCCTCCCAAATGCGCCCCATACCCAATTGGTCACATGGCGTCAAGCGCATTTCCTCGAACTATAGAGTCTTACAACTAGCAGAGAGGGCCTTGGGTGTGATAGTGGGGAAGCTATTCCTTCATTAGCAGAGTAACACACCAGAAACAAATAGTAAATAGTAGTGAATGCAGTAATACCATACAACTGAAGTAAAAAGTGGAAGGCTGATAGTAAAATCAACTGAAAAATATATAAATAAATGATTCATGTCACTTGTAACTAAGAATGCATCCAAACAAGTCATAATGATATAAATACAAAACTAAAACCAAATTACTAAAAACAACAAATAACTCTAACAGCATAACAAGCTTCATCTTGGTCCCAACCTCTCCAGCTCCACAGTAATGACGTACCTAATGTAGAAGGGAACTTTGCCTTATCTATACCTGCAACCATATAATCTTTTTGGGTCAAAAATCATGAACCAAATAGGTTGTGAGACGAAACCCAATAGGAAACCACCAAATATCTATGCCTAACTATCAGTGAATATATATAGCAAGCAATACAAAAAATGATTCAATAAATAAGGAAGTACTCAAAAGTAAATAATCCTACAGTTCCAATTAAATTCATTTTCATTTATTAATTATTCAAATCATTGAATAATGAAACCCTGGGATCTATCCTTAGCTATTTATCCCCTATGTAATCGAAAACATATGTCTTAGAAGACCATCTAAACAATCACGTAAGAATGAGTCAAAGCTTGTGATTCGGCTTAGAAAACTCATCCCAATCAATAAATAGTTCACAATAAACCCTCTGGGAAAGTTCTCACAGTCTAATCCCTATGGTTAAACATATCATCAAATCAATAAAGATATAACAAACCTTTAGAAAACTCACGCAGTTTAACCCCTTTGGTCTCACATAACAAAGACTCTCTAAGGAAGCACTCACCATCAATTTCCACTGTGGCCTTTTAATAATAAACTACTGAATCTCTGAGGAAGAAATAAACATCAATTCCACATGTGGTCTCATAATGGTATACTATAGACACTCTAAGGGAGCACTCAATATAAATCCCCCCTACGGTCTCGCAATGTAAATATAACAGACACTCTGGGGAAGCCCTCAACATCAATTCCACCTATGGTCTAACTACACGAGGTTTTCACAGCCCTGTGTAATAAAATCATGCATAAATATATCTAGAAACCCAAATTAATATTATCTAATAGCAAGCTAATAATTTACAATGTATAACACTGGAATTTAACAAGCAACAATAAGCAATAAATTCCAACCTGACAAGCAACGCAAGGAAACAAGGTCAACCTCATAGGAAACCTGGACCAAATTACCATAAAAATTAAAACAAGGAAATGAAGCCACAAGGTGTCCCCTAAACATGAAATTTATCATAATATATCAACATAAACCCTTAATCCATCAATTAATCTATAGAAGTCGATAAAAGGGTTCCAATTCCTTAATCTGAAATACCCTAATCATGGAAAATCCACACTTAAGCTTATAAAACTCAAATATATACTCCTAAAGGGAACAAACCACCTACCTCGATGTTGTACAAAGATCACCCTTGAACATTGGCCCTTGAATCAGCCTAGAACATCGTAGATCTAAAAAAAGGTAAAAAACATTCAACCTTGAATAACTTGAGAAAATAGATAAATCATGAAGAGAGGTTCAATAAGAAGGAATAACTCACCGTGGTGATTACAATGCACCAATTGGAGTTTAGATAAGACCTCAAATACAGAAATGGTGGATCATAATTTGATCATCTCTCCTGACCGCTCCTAGAATAACCAAGGCTAAAAGAAGATGAATCTGAAGATTAGATGTGACCTGTGTCTGATTAATCAAATAAAAAGAAAAGTACACAACATGTTCATTTAATGTAGACATTGTGTACTTCCCTACACCGGTACCCACTTTAGGTAGTTCACATAGCCATGTACTTAGTCTTTATAAGGCCAGTACATGGATACCCATGGAAACCAGGTACACGACTTTTACTCATAAGAACATGGCGTGTAATTAGAAAATTTTCAAATTTTTACTTTTTCCAAAAAAACACTCCAAATCAAGACCCATACCTAAAATTAAGATCCAATTTCATATAAACTTCCCCCCATAAACAATTCATTCTCGAATTTCCATTCTAATGGAGGCAAAGAAGAAACTTCGAATAACTCTGGCCACTAGGATCGAACGTCGACCTCCCTCTCCCAAGTCTCATCATATAATCACCCATGCTTCCTTAACACCCATTCTAGGGGAATGTAGAGACCCAAAGCTTGACATACATGGAAATTACATTACTTTTATATAATACTTAATAAATAACAAAAACAGATGCCCAAAGACTATATTTGTTTAGTGTATTTTGAAACTTGGAACATAATCTTATAACCGTGGTGAAAGATCTTCAACAACTCCCATAAAGATCTTCCCATTTTTTTCTTACCTAAAACCTTTATTTATATCCCAGGGAAATGAAAACATATAAAGGGTGAGATCAAATGCTCAGTAAGGGTAAGCATAGAGAACACAAAACAAACAATAAATATTTTAATGTAAAAACTTGAACATAAAATTTAAACAACAAAATCTTGAGCAATGACATAAATCTTGGCAGTACATAAGAAATAGATAATAAAGGAACATTAATCATGATAAAATAGCATGGGAATAAAACATTTAATTATGGAAAACCATTAAGTGTAAGATATGATTTCCATAGTATACAAGGCATTGCCACCAAGACCATCATAGTGGAAAAATTCCATTACTGAACCAGGTTTACTAGTCATTCAAAACCTGTATTATGGAAATAGATTTACTTACCATTCTATCCATTTCTATGTCATCAGATATAAATCATTACCCAATGCATTTGAGTGAGATATAGGTCTCACCCATCTCATAATGAAATCATTCTTACGCGTGCCACAAAATAAACATAAATCATTCATCATAACCCAACAAATAAAATGGGTTTCATAAACATCATCCCATCATGACATAATCTATTTAAAACAATGGATATCATTTCATCATAAAGAAAATAAAAACATGTAAATAATAGGAACATTATACTTGAAACATAACCACATTAAAGAATGAAATATTAGATGGAAAATAGTTTTGAATAAACACTTGAAATTAATTCTTGAGGAAAATAACTTTTATTCTTCAAAATCATTTTCTTTTCTCCAAATTCTGTGCAATTTTAAAAGGAAATAATTTTTATGAAAATAATAATGAACTCTTGTAGAATAAGATTCATGTAAATAAAGTGTTATGAAACCATAATAATCTGTTCATGCGTATAAGTTAAAAAAACATTCTCCTTGTACTTTTTCCAGAAAAGTCAAAAAGTACCTCGTATGGTAAACAAAAGAAATATTCCTTCCATAACACATAGTAAAAGTAAAAAATAGAGGTAAACACAAATTTAAAAATACATGGAATAATAGTAAGAACTTTATGAAAACATTTTTTATAAAACATGGATATGTATGATAAATATAACCCTAGTAAATACTTACGAATAAACAATCTCGGATAAGAACAAGATTGGAATAATTATCCATTACCATTTGTGATCGGTGGAATCATATGTATCATAAAATAAAGGATATTACATGCATTTTTAAATATCATGTCCTTTATAATAAAAATCATAAATCATTCATGGGAAGCATAAACACCATACAAAATAAATAGATGGTGATTAAGGTATATGTCTCACAGAAATAAAAGTGAGACAAAATAATCCCTTACCATAGGTCCAATTTATTCTGTACGTGTCTAAAACTCCTATATAATGATTTAAATAATTTCATTGACTTATTCAAGAATCATAGTCATTTTTATGATATCATATATGATTCACTTATAACTTTATATTACCCGTTCATTTGTGAATTCCATGTTGAAGCAACGTTTTGGGAAATAATCGATTCGTTTATCGTCCATGTTTGGACTTGTTTTTATTGATATTATCATGATTTAATTACTTATAGAATGTAAAAAATGATTTATATATCATATATAAACTCTTTATATATATATATATAATAGACATATAAATGAAATTAAATACACCGTTCATGGAGATAGTAGGTCGTACGTACGCGTGGACGCTGTTTTCATTTCCTTATTAAATTGAATGGATGTAAATGACACACAGATATATATATATATATATATATATATATATATATAAATACATTAGCATCATCATGTCATATATTTCATGATTATCTATTATATATACTTTATAATCATTCTTGAATGGTTAACATGGAGAATGAATTTCATCGTGTTGTGGAGACTGTATGCCGTACGTACGCACGAGCGAAAATATCATTCCCATGATTGTGGAATTGTATTGAAGTGTATGGTGTATAATATTTCAGAATAAATATCACTTTAAAATAATCGTATATATTTATTCCTTCCATTATAATACCCATCCAAGTAGGTTGGTTATGAAAAACAGATTACACCATGGCGTGGAGACGATAGGCCGTACGTACGCATGGGTGGTGATTTCATTTTTCACAGGATGGATATAAGATGGAATATGGTTGTTTAATATTCATAATAACAAATTAGTATACAAGTGATACTAGAGTTATTACTTAACAATGAAACAACTCATACAGAGGAAGTAGAAGAAGAAATAAGCTTGAAAGAATCAGTAAAGGATATTACCTCTTCTTCAACGTGCCTCTTCTAAACCTCCTCTTAGGGAACTAAGGTTGGTATTTGAAGAAGTCCAGGACCTCTAGTAAGTTTCTAGGGAAGTTTATAAGAGAAACTGGTAGGTTTTTTCTGAGTTTGAAAGCTCAAAATGGTGTGAAGAGGAGAGGGAGGAGGTTCCCTTTTATAAGAGATGAGAGGGGCACTTTTGGAAACCTCCAAAATATTAATTTATAATAAACTCAAACCCCACTTAAGAACTTAATAAGTGACTCAAATTAGAATATGAGATAATATGGGTTTGTAACCTCATAAACCAATCAAATTTAGACATGTTTTGATTTTATTTTATATATTATCATTTTGATTTATCCTTATTTAATCTATTTGATTTTATTTGTGGTAATAATATTCTAAATTTTAAATTGTTATAAATAATTAATTATGTGTTATGAATTTTAAATAATTAGAAACATCAAGACATATCCGACAATATAATTTTCAATTTGTAATTTTTAAATATTTTTATGATTTTTTGAAAATTTAATAATATGTTAATTTTATAAAATACCAATAGTATCAATTTTGACACTATTCAATTATTTGAATTTAAATAAAATTGAAACAAATGATAGAGTCGAACCAAAATATTTAATAGATTCCTAACATGTTATATGAATCTATAAAATTCTTGTAGAACATTAATTAGTTCATACAATATTTATTTTAATATTTTTATAACCATTTATTTGATATTTCTCTTATTAAAATAATTACTACAATATTTTTATATAATTATTTAATATATTTGTTTGTTGTATAAAAATAAAAAATAAAAAACTATGATTATGATAAATCTAATAGATTTCATAATAATAATTTTAGTAAAATTTATCTTCTAAAGCACCAAATTTTTTAAATGTAATCTTTATTAAATTATGAAGGTGACAACTTTGACATCATTTAAAATAAAATAATATAAATATCATAATCTGTATTATAAGGCTACAAATGGTTCACAAGGAGACAATTGGATGATTATGGAGTAGATAGACTTGACCAATATGTTTTGGTCAAGTTCTTGGGCCTTTTGATTGGTATTATTATTTTAATAAAAACTATATTATTGATTTTTTTTCACTAAATATATAATTTCAACAACAGTAATGTATAAGATATTAAGGTAATTATATATTTATTAAAAATTAAAAATAAATTACCATGATAAATAATTTTTTTTCTATTTAAAATGAGTATTTATAATAGAATTTATATTTTGTATAACTTTATATAAAAAATACTTTAATTATTTAAAGTTTCAGTGAGACATATTTCACTTTCCCTTAAATAAAAAAAATTAAAGGTCTTAATTTCATCCACTTGGGTTCCAATAGATACCATTTAGACCCAAGTATATTTTAGGATGAAATATAATCATCTAATTATATTATGTCAAGTGTTAGGGTAATTTGATAATATTATTTTTACCCTTAATTACCTGATTTACCTTTAACTGTGGTAAATAAAATTTACCATAGTTACTATTCATAATGTCTAAAAATAAAAGTAGAATATTAACATAATTTATACCTACTGATTCCAAATATTGAATCCATTTTTATAAATTCAAGAAACAGAAGTTGCAGTAATTAATTTAAAATTAATCCCGTTGTCGAAACAATGGGGTTTTATTTAAAACATTGCAAAAGATTGAAATGTTTTTACCTATGAATTCAATGTCAAATTAAGAATAATGACATAAATTATACTAAATGGTAAAAATATATTCTATTTATACTTTAAAACCATTCAATATTATAATTTTACCATATAAATTATCTCGATGAAAAAAGTTGTTTTAAATTAAAATTTAGCATATTTTTACTATTCATCAAAATATGAAGGTTTTCAGAATAATGTCAAAATTTTATCCAATGCAAATTTTTATATCGTGATTCAAAATTAGAATTTTAATTTGTCAAATTTTACTTATAAACTTGTCAAAAATTAGATTTAAAATGGGTGCGCCATCAAAAGGCGACAAAATTGCATTTTTTGAAAAATACTTCTTTCAACTGAAAAATTAATTTTGTTCTCATAAAATGTTCTAGAAAATATGTAATATGAATTATAATGTTATAAAATAAAAAATTTGGTTAATACTATTTAAAACATCTAGTTCATAATAATATTATAATAATATATTTTTGTTTAGTGAAACTCGATATTGCGTGCACCACAAGCCATCGAGGAAGGTCACTTTTGCGTGTAATGCAAGCCAAGTCAGTGTTGTGTGAAATATTCCTTTGGTGTTGCATATAACATAATATAATGATATTTCATTGAATAAAATCTGTATTCAGTGTTTAATTCTGTCAAAAGAACTTGAAATTGTGCATAAAATAAACCAATAATAGTGTTCCGTATACTGCAAGTTAATACATTGTTGCGTATAACGCAAGCTAATATTAGTGTAGCATACAACACAAGACATCAATAAAATTAAAAAGAATCTTTCTCATAAAATTTTGGGGTGTTACATTCTACCCTCCTTAAAATGAATTTGACCCTCGAAATTCATTGGGGGTTATAAATGATTTAATACATGAAATTTTCTTTCATAGAAACTCACTACGTAAAAAGGAATACTAATAATTAATTTTAAAAATGAAAGTTAGAAACATAATGATCACCCAAAAAAACTCATCACTGGGTTTCCCCATAAAAGAATATAGGGGAAAATATTGATATGGAAGAGAAATCTAAAAATCACGTTATGAAGAAGAATGGTAGAGAACATGGCTATGAAAAACCCAACAATCACTAAGACATAAATTTGTGATGATCTAAGGTACCGTCTGATTCATCAGATATGAGGGTACTAAGAAATGTTTTTTGGTTTTCAAGATCATTTCCCTAAAGTTGATTAATTTTTTCATAAGGAGAAATACTTACTTGATTTCAGTGTAATATCATCGTTGGTCATTCCATGAACAATTTCAACTTCATCTGTTATTTAAAGAAATGAAGTTGAATTTATCATTCTTGATGTGTTATTAGATCGTGCAATAGAATGAAAGGTCATTGCATCTGTCTTTATCACAAAAAGGTTATCCCAAATTATTAAATATACATAAGTCTATCTATGGTGAGATTAACCATATATGATTCCAAAAATAGACTTATACTTCATCTATCATACCGCTTAATAAAATAAAACTAATTTCTACTGACTAGGGACTTCCTGTAGGCTAGTGGTAGGCAGTAAAGCGCTGTCACACTTCTGGTGTGGGTTATATTCCCACAACCTTGTCCGATGTGACGGGTTTTCACCCGTCCTAAATGTTGTCCTTTTTCTAAAACTAAACTATTATAACAATACAGAAATAATATTGAAAAAAGTTTTATCCTTAAACAATACTATCTGATGTCTAACATAATCCATTCCAATATTTAAGTTTATCCAAAATACTTCTGTCCAATCTCATAGTATAAAGAAAATTATTACTAGAAAGGTTATCTACCAAGCATTGAATACCATCATTTATCCACTGTATATCATAAGATATAAGTTGTTGGTCACATTCCAAACATGTGAATTCCTTAATCAAGTATTCTCTTGACACAAAAATTACCATAGAATCTTAGTGAAAACATGAATTCTGTAAAAAGTTAACTCTTTCCACATACCAAAATCCCAAAATCTCTATATACTCAAAACATGATATCACTTTTTCCTTATATCAGTCATGAGCTCCTTAATACTATCAAACATTTCATTATCTCCATATCCCTTCATTATGCACATATTAGGTGCTTTCTAAAAATATATTAATAACCTTTCACGGTTACCAGCACCATTCAACATATACTTTAAAAAACATATGGAAAAACAATAGTGTAACAATGCTTAGATGTTTCTTTATTCCATAGTACCATGAAGTTACTTATACAACATTACTCTTGATAAATATGATATCATTCCACTACCTTCTGAAACCATTGAATGGGCTTCATCATTTTATTCCTCAACACTTTTTTTATCTCATATATTATTTGTTGTCTCTTCATCATCATCAACATAAATACTTCCCATACAACTGTGCTGATTCTCTTCATGAGATTTTCCCTTAGGGAATTGGTTTGCATAATGCCCATACATTCCACATTTAAAACATTTAACTGTTGTTGATGTCTTAGCAATATCATTATCCTTTTCCATGGTGCTAACTGAACCTTTTCCTTTGTAATTACTGGCTTTGTATCCTTATTTCCTACACCCAAATAATCTTCAAGATCCTTTTAAAATTCTCCTTGATGCCTATTCCCACATGATTTACATGAGGGAAATTGAACTTTCTTTCCTCTATGATCATCATGAAACTCCATCTTTCTCTTATTAGATGAGTCAGGAAAATTAACAATGGTGAGATTTTTGATCATATTACGAGATTACTGATTAGGAATAATAACGATGTTTGGACTTCCAAATCCCATTTCATTTTTGGTTTCTCATGAAGAATATCATTCCATTGTCCATCATATTCTCCATTAACATGAATCCTCCTGTTTCCATCCATTTCCTAAAACCTAAAAAGAAAAGTATGAGAGGAAAAACTCATACTAGGAAAACAACATAATCAAGGGGGAGTATATTCAATCTGTAACATCTTAGTTTTAATACTAGGTTATTCATGATTGTTATGATAATTCTTGGATTGTAACCTATACATTATACTTAACCTTACAGACATCTCTATTCATACCTTATAAATATCTCTAGGGATCTTACTAAAGTTTTCGCATCCTAGTTTCCAAAGGGTAACTAAACCATTGTTCATATACAAACTATAGAGACCCAAATATTGACATAAATTGACATTACATTACTTTTTAAGAATAATTAATACATAACAAAAATAGATGCCCAAAGACCGTATTAGTTTAGTGTCTTTGGAAACTCGGAACATAATCTTCTAATCATGGTGAAAGATCTTAGACATCTCCCATAAAGATCTTCACCTTTTGTTTTCTTACCTAAAACTTTTATTTATATCCTGGGGAAAAGAAAAAATAGAAAGGGTGAGCTCAAATGCTCAGTAAGGGTAAGCATGAAGAACATAAAACAAACCATAAATATTTGAACGTAAAAACTTGAACATAAAATTTAAACATCAAAATCTTGAGCAATGACATAATTATTGGTAGTATATAAGGAATGGATCATAAAGGAACATTAATCATGATAAAATATCATAGAAATAAAACATGTAATTGTGGAAAACCATTAAGCACATGATATGGTTTCCATAGTATCCAAGACATTGCTGCCAAGACCATCATAGTGGAAAAATTCCATTACTGAACCGGGTTTACTTGTCGTTCCTTTAATTGATGTTCCAGCCATGTCTATCTCATGAGATATAAATCTTTACCCAATTAATTGGAGGGAGATATAGGTCCCAACCATCTCATAATGAAATCATTCTTACATGTGCCACAAAATAAACATAAATCATTCATCATAACCCAACAAATAAAATGGGTTTCATAAACATCATCCCATCATAACATAATCCATTTAAAACAATGGATATAATTTCATCATAAACAAAATCAAACCATGTAAATAATAGGAACATTATACTTGAAACATAACCATATTAAATAATTTAATCTTAGATGGAAAATTGTTTTTAATAAACACTTGAAATGAATTCTTGAGGAAAATATCCTTTCTTTGTCAAAATCATTTTCTTTTCTCCAAATTCCGTGAAATTTTAAAAGAAAATAATTTTGTTGAAAATAATCATGAAATATTGTATAATAAGCTTCATGTAAATAATGTGTTATTAATCCGTAAAAATCCATTCATGCATATAAGTTAAAAAAAACATTCTCCTCGTACTTTTTCCAGAAAAGTCAAAAAGTACCTCGTATGGTAAAAAAAAGAAATATTTCTTCCATACCACATAGTAAAAATCAAAAAGAGGTAAAAAAGACATTAAAAATAAATGGAATAATAATAAAAACATTATGAAAACATTTTTTATAAAACATGGATATGGATGATAAATATAACCCCTGTAAATACTTACAAATAAACAGTCTTAGATAAGAATGAGATTGAAATAATTATCCCTTAACATTTATGATCGGTGGAATCATACATGTCATAAAATAATGAAAATTACATTCATATGTAAATATAATATCCTTCATAATAAAAATCATAAAACATTCATGGGATGCATAAACACCATACAAAATAAATAGATGGTGATTAAGGCATATGTCTCACAGAAATAAAAGTGAGACGGAATAATCCCTTACTTTAGGTCCAATTTCTTCTGCACATGTCCAAAACTCATGAATAATGATTTAAATAATGTGATTGACTTATTCAAGAATAATATTAATTTTTATGATATATTATATGATTCAATTAAGATTTTATATTACCTGTTCATTTGTCAATTCAATGTTGAAGCAACATTTTGGGTGATAATCATTTCATTTATCGTACGTCTTTGGACTTGATGTTCTTGATATTATCATGATTTAATTAATTATATAATTTAAAACATGATTTATATATCATATATAAATTCATTATATATATATATATATAATTTATAAATGAAATGAAATACACCATTCATGGAGATGGTAGGTCGTACGTACGCATGAACACTGTTTTCATTTCCTAATTAAATTGAATGGAAGTAAATGACATATATATATTTATTCACATAAATAAAATATCATTATTATTTCATATATTTCATGATTATTTATTATATATACTTTATAACCATTCTTTAATGGTTAACATGGAGAATGAATCTCATCACGTCGTGGAGACGGTAAGCCATACGTACACATGAGCGACAATATCATTCCATGATTGTGGAATTGTATTAAAGTGTATGGTGTATAATATTTAAGAATAAATATCACTTTAAAATAATCATATATAGTTATTTCTTCCATTATTATACCCATCCAAGTAGGTTGGTTATGAAAAATAGATTACACCATGGCGTGGAGACGGTAGGCCATACGTACACATGCGTGGTGATTTCATTTTTCATAGGATGGATAGAAGATGGAATATGGTTGTTTCATATTCATAATAAAATATAAGTATACAAGTGATACTATAGTTATTAATTATTAATGAAACAACTCATATAGAGGAAGTAGAATCCGAAATATGTTTGAAATAATCAGTAAAGGATATTACCTCTTCTTTGACGTGCCTCTTCTAAACCTCATCTTAGGGTACTAAGGTTGGTATTTGAAAAATTCCAGGACCTCTAGTATGTTTATAGGGAATTTTATAAGAGAAATGGGCAGGTTTTGGCTATGTTTTAAAGCTCAAAATGATGTGACGAGGAGAGGGAGGAGGTTCCCTTTTATAAGAGCGGAGAGGGGCACTTTTGGAAACCACCGAAATATTAATTTATAATAAACTCAAACTGCACGTAAAAACTTCCAAAGTGACTCAAAATCGAATATGAGATAATATAGGGTTGTAAAATCATAAAACAATAAATTTTATACACGTTTTTATTTTATTTTAAACCTTATCATTTTGATTTATCCGTATTTAATCTATTTGATTTTATTTGTGGTCATAATATTCTAAATTTTAAATTATTATAAATACTTAATTATGTGTTGTTGATTGTACATAATTAGATAAATTATTAAATTTTATACCATATAATTTTTAATTTGTAATTCTTAAATATATTTTTTGATTTCTAAACAATTTAATAATATGTTATTTTTATAAAATACCAATAGTGTCAATTTTAACATTATTCAATTATTTGAATTTGAATAAAATCCAAACAGATGATAGAGTTGAAGAAAAATATTTAATAGATTTTTAAAATGTCATATGAATCTATAAAATTCATTTAGCACAGTAATTTGGTCATATAATATTTATTTTAATATTTTTAGAACCATTTATTTTATATTTCTTTTAATAAAATAATTACTACATTATTTTTTTTATAATGATTTAATATACTTTTTTTGTATAAAAATTAAAAATAAAATACTATGATGAAGATAAATCTAATATCATTCATAATAATACTTTTAGTTGAATTTATCTTCTAAAACACCTAACTTTTAAAATGTTATATTTATTAAATTATGATGGTGACAACATTGACATCATTTAAAATAAAATAATATAAATATCATAATATGTTTTATAAGGCGCAAAATGGTCCACAAGTCAACACATGGATGATTATGGTGTAGATATACTCTACCAATATGTTTTGGTCAAGTGTATGAGACTTTTTATAGGTATTATTATTTTAATAAAAACAATATTTTTTATTTTTTCACTAAATAAATAATTTCTACATCATTAATGTATAATCTATTAAGATAATTATATATTTCTTAATAATTAAAAATAAGTTACCATGATAAAGAAAAAAATTTTATATTTCAAATGATTATTTATAATCGAATTTATATTCTGTATAACCTTATATTAAAAATACTTTAATTATTTAAAGTTTGAGTGAGACATATTTCACTTTTCTTTAAATAAAATAAATTAAAGGTCTTAATATCATCCAAGTGCATTCCAATAGATACAATTTTGACCCAGATATATTTTATGATGAAATATAATCATCCAATTATATTATGGAAAGTGTTAGTGTAATTCCATAATATTATTTTTACCCTTAATTACCTGATTTACCTTTAACTGGGGTAAATAAAATTTACCGTAGTTACTATTCATAATGTCTGAAAATAAAAGTATCTTATTAACATAATTTGTACCTACCAATTTCAAATATGGAATCCATTTTTCCAAATTCAAGACACAAAATTTGCAGTAATTAATTTAAAATTAATCCGGTTGTTGAAAAAAGGGTTTTTATTTAAAACATTGCAAAAGATTGAAATGTTTTTACCTATGAATTCAATGTAAAATTAATTCTAATGAAATACATTATATTAAATGGTAGAAACATATTCTATTTATACTTTAAAACCATTTAATATTATAATTTAACCATATAAATTATCTCGATTAAAAAAGTTGTTTTTAATTAAAATATAGCGTATTTTTACTATTCGTCAAAATATGAAGGTTATCCGAATAATGTCAAAAATTTATCCAAAATAAATTTTTCTTTTCTGATTCAAAATATGAAGTTTAATTTGTCAAAGTGAACTTATAAACTTGTTAAAAATTATATTTAAAATGTGAGCGCCATCAAAAGGAGACAAAACTGCATTTTTTGAAAAATACTTCTTTTATCTGAAAAATTATTTTTTTCCTCATACCATGTTCTAGAAAATATTTATGATGAATGATAATGTTATAAAATTAAAAATTTGGATAATACTATTCATAACAGCCAGTTCATAACAATATTATAATAATATATTTTTGTTTAGTGAAACTGGATATTGCGTACAACGTAAGCCATCGAGGAAGGTAGCTTTTCGTGTAATGAAAGACAAGATAGTGTTGCATGAAAGATTAATTTGGTGTTGTGTTATAACATAATATAATCTTATTTCATTGATCAAAATATATATTCAGTGTTGAATTCTATCAAAATAACTTGAAATTGTGCATAAAATAAGCCAATAATAGTGTTGTGCATACTGCAAGCTAATATAGTGTTGTGCATAGCACAGACTAATCTTGGTGTAACATACAACACAATACACCAATAAAATTAAAAATAATCTTTCTCATAAAATTTCAGGGTGTTATAGGGAACATATCGACCACGAAGAACCTTCGTACTGTGATCCACAATCTATATGGGGTGCTCCTCAAAGGATGCATCCACCTCCAACTCAACCTCCTTTGGTTGATAAATGTGATATGGGTTTGAAAATTAATGTCATAGCTGAGAAACATGGAATAAATCATGAATATCCTGATACCTATGAGGTAACTTCAACTGATAGGCAACTGGACCAGATTTCTCCAAAATCATAAATGGACAGACTTGTGTCAGTAAAAGCTTTCCCTATATCTTAATCCTCCTATGTCCCAGCCTCGGTGTGACATGCAAGAAAACCTGATCTTCAACCTTGAACTCTAGAAGTCATCTATATCGATTAGCATAAGATTTCTGGTGAGACGGTGTAGTAGCTATCCTCTTCTGAATCAACTCCACCTAATAAATGGTCTCCTAGACAAGACGAGGTCCCAACATAGCTGCCTCTCCTGACTCCAGCCAACATACGGGTGAACAACATGTTCAACTGTACAAAGCCTCATAAAGTTCCATCTAAATCATTTCCTGAAAACTATTATTGTAGGAGAACTCCACTAGGGGTATATGTATTTCCCAAGAGCCCCCAAAATTCAGGATGCATGCCTGAAGCATGTCCTCTAACACCTGAATCTTTCACTTGGACTGACCATCTATTTGGGGATGGTAAGTTGTACTTAGAAGTACCTGTGTGTCCATAGACCTCTATGGTCCTTTCTAGACACGATAAGTAAAACTGGCATCCCTGTCTGAAATGATATAGTGCGGAACCCCATGCAAATGTACAATCTCTAGGATGTACAACCTTTTAATCTCATCAAGGATGAATGAATCCTTGATCTGTAAGAAGTGTACAACCTTCATGATTCTATAAATGAAAACCCAAAACGCATTATTTCCTCAAGGATACCTAGGTAAAACTATCAAAAAATCATTCATGACCTCATTCCAATTACACTCGAGAATGGGTAACTGTTGTAAAAGCCCTGCTGGTCGCTGATTCTTTACCTTCACCTACTGACAAGTGGAACATCTCATCAAAAAACCATAAACATCTCACTTCATACCTGGACACCAATACAGATGGTGTAGATATCGATACATCTTGGTCACACTAGGATGAACTACACAAACCGAGAAATGAAAATCCCATAAAAGCTCCTTGCGTATGTCTGCTGACACCCATACGCGTCGAAGAAAGAACAAGATATCATCCTCACCTATGGTCCACCCAGAAGTAGGGTCCTCGCCTAACACGCTTTCCCATTAGACTAGGCCTTTAGAATCTATGATCTTCCTCATTTGAACCCAATTCAGTAGAGTAGAGGTAATATCTACAAAATAAATAAACTTCTGCCCCTATTTGTCGTGAACCTCTAACTGCATCTTAGAGAATAGAGCCATAAGATGCCACTCACTACTGGCCTCATGAACTGCCTGTATCAGAGTCCTCCTTCTCAACACATCAACCACTTCATTGCCTTTCCTAGGTATTTAGGCAAGATCAAAGTCAAAAGACAGAAGGTACTCAACCCACATTCATTATCTCAATTTCAGATCGTGCTGAGTAAAGATATACTTGAGACTTTTGTGGTTCATGGACACCACCAAATTATCTGCAATAAGATAATGTTTCCAACAGTGTAAATCATGTAAAACTTCAGATAACTCGAGATAATGTGTCAGGTAATTTGTCTTGTGTGGCCTCAACTACCGAGATACATATGCAATGACTCCTTCCCCTTTTAATAAGCACCGCTCCTAGTCCGATACCTGATGCATCACAATAAACAACATAACTCTTTACTAGTTTTGAAAAAACTAGTATCGACACTGAATTCAACCTCCCTTTCATCTCCTGAAAGGATAAATCATAAGAATCTATCCACAAGTACTTCACACATTTCTTATTCAGGCTTTTTAGTGGTGTTACTAAGTGTAAAAAGTCCTATATAAAACAAATATAGTAACCAACCAGCCCTAGAAAACTATGTACCTCAAAGACATTCTTCATCTGCTCCCAGGAAACTACCGCTCTCACTTTCTATGGGTTTCTAGATACTCTTGTCTCTAAGATTAAATGACCCAATAAGTGAATCTGGTCAATCCAAAAGTGGCATTTTGAGATCTTAGAATATAACTGATGCTCTCTTAGTGTACACAAAAAGATATTAAGATGGGTGTCATGGTCATGTCTAGTTTCATATTACACCAAGATATCATCCATAAAGACTACCACAATGGAATCCAAGTAAGGATGGAAAAATCGGTTCATTAGTGCCATGAAAACTGTCGGCACGTTCATGAGACCGAATGGCATGACCACATACACTTATAGAAAATACATACTTTGAAAGTCTATAAGAGGTATATTTGATGGTCTAATGTACAACTGATGATAACTGGATCTGAAGTCAATCTTCTAGGACACCCGGGCTCTACGATGCTGATCAAAGAGACCATCAATCATCGGTAAGGGATATCAGTTCTTGACCGTCAACTATTTCATCTTCTAATAATCCACACAATGTCTGAGGGTACTATTCGCCTTCTTCGCAAATAGGATATGAAAACCCCCAGGGAGAAGTGCTGGGTTGGATGAAAGCCTTTCTCTCAAACTCCTATAACTACTTCTTGTGCTCTTGTAACTCTGGTTTAACCATCTTATAAGGAGGAATGGACACCAGTTCCACTCCTAGAACAAGATCAATAGAGAAATATACCTCTCGATTTGGAGGTAAACTTGAAAATTCATCTAGAAATCCATCCCTAAAACAATCCACCACTTGAGGAAATTCCTTCTATAAAGTTTTCTGGTTATCCAGATATAAACTAGAAATCTGGGCTCTAACTCCTCCCAACCTAGGATGCCCAGGTCACATTCTTCTCACCCATATATCCCATTCTCCCTTCTATAAAAAATACCTGCCCTCTAGTGACATGAAACTCCCCCTATAGCGATAGCAGTCAACAAAGGCCTGGGAAAAGACTAACCAGTCCATCTCAAGAATGACATCGAAGCCTATCATCTCTAAGACATAGAGGTCCCATAAGAAGTGAAACCCACCAAACTCAAGAGGGAAATCCTTGCACTAATATACAGTATCCATTCTAACCCCCAACAGAGTTTCTAGAATCATAACATCTTCATAGGTAAGGATACAGAGCTCAATCCTCTCCACAATAGCAACTTATAGGAAACTATTGGAAGCCCCTTTATTGAAAAGAGTAGAAGCTAGAACTGAGGAAACTAGAATCGTACCTCTAACCATAGAGTATATGGGATCTTGATCCTAATGGTTCTACTCCACTACAAGGTCTGACCTGTACCACGACCCTGCGACCCTGCCTGACTACCCTGAGCTAATCCATCCTATGATTGCTGAGAACCTGTAGTATGAGTCCAACGACCATGACCTCAACCTCATCCTGAATTTCCGGACGAACTCTAGTTCCCTGACTGATGTGAAATTGGTTGTCCTCTTCCTAAACATGGATTTATTGTAGAAAACCTATCACTAGATACTGGTGAGAAAAACTAGAAAAAAAACTAAAGATGGACCATCATGCCGCAATATCGGCACTCGAATAGGTCTCTTGAGCACTAAAGACTCGTATACCCACTCTTACCAGACTGGTATCATACCACATAGATACCTAAAGAAGTGACCCATCTACTCGAATCTCTACATGTAGAATCCCTGTGGTGTTTCCTATCATCAGTCGGTGAAGTACCAACTCTGGATGCTAAACCGCCTTGTTTCACATCTCTAGAATCCCTCATATTACACTCGGTGATCAACACCTAGTTGACTATAGAAGATATGGAATTCATCCTGAATATTTTCACCTAAGATCAGATGTCATGTCTGAGACCAACATCAAACTTCCTATCCAGAAATAACTCATCACCTCCCGGAATGGGTTTGACACACTGTAACTCTGTGAAGTGATAAGAATACTCCATGATTAAAAGAGTACCTTGTTACCAACCCATGAACTCTTAGGATCGATTGTCCCTCAAGGTCTTTGAGTAGAAATAGTCATATAAGGTCCACTGAAACTCAATCCAAGCCATAACTTGTTGGCGTCCCGCCCGTGATATCACACCCCACCATCTCTTGGCAGAATCTCAAAGCTTATCGGTCACAAGCTTCACCCTGCTCTTAAGATGTGTCTCTAGATACTGAATGATATAAAACATGACTACTAATCATGAATCCATAGCCTAAGGTCCTCCATCCCCTAATAAAGTGGGAGGATGTTGCTACTGAAAAACCCATGTCATCTCTTCCATAGATGGGGAAATATGCAGTGTTCCCTGGAAGGCCAACATCATCCTTATAAAGCCTTTATGGAACTGTTCTTTAGAACCTATGTCTAGTATGAAAGCTGGTTCCAAGACAAGCATGATGGGAGGATCTACTGGTAGTCCCTGATCTACCATTTCTGATGTCTGATTGTTTCAATGTATCTGACGTACAACTGGAGGACGTCTCAATGGCATGACTCTATAAGGTCAAGCACACACCTCAGTTCAAGATTATCAAGGACTAAAAGTTAGAAGTGCAAGAAGGGAATAATATAAGGAAAATATTCATGTTTTTCAAAACATGGATACATGGTGTGTATGAACCCTACACAACATTTCCCCTTAATCATTAAACATGGAATGTACCTCTGCCAAAACTAGTTGTGTAACACCCCTACACATAGCTTGTTCCTCCCCAAGACATGATGTGTACTTGAATTTTCTGTCCTGCCCAAGTTCTTCTACATGGCGAAACCACACGGTTCTCTCCTAGGTAATCGTACACGGCATGTTAACCCTAGACACGACATGTACTACCTAATCGTTACCAACCAGTGTCGTTCTCCACACAATGAGAGACATGGTCAACTTCCACAGGGTGTGGTCAAGCTGGACACATCGTGTACTACTTGAGTTTCATCCATCTATGTCATTAGTCACATGGCTGGATATATGGCCTCTTTGACATGGCATGTACTCCCAGAACATGGTGTGTTATAACCATGTTTCCCAACCCTGTGTCTCGACTCACACAGTCAGTCACAAGGTCAAGTACTACACGACATGTACATATAGTACATGAAATGTACTTAAGAAAAGCTGTTTCTTCCAAAATAGAAGAACACATGAAATTTGTTCATAACACCACACGCCGAGTTGTCTATGTTTCTAGATATTAGGCCTTTGAAAATTCCCCAAAACCCTTAAAACTAAATATTTTTTCCATGGAATGACAAATTCTGACCCGCAAGTGCCCATACTCGCATGAATCAAGATTTGGAATCCTTATTCACATCATAACTAGACAAAATTTAACTAAAATTCACACATGATCCACCAAATTCTGATCCAAGAGGGTCCATAACACATCATGGACAATTGTTTTTCACCCATCCAAGTTAATCTTTACACAATCCAATACCCTATCAAAATAGTTGGTATTTTATCACATCATTTACCACAACAACATGCATATCTATCACGTCTATCACAACAACATGAAATTCGTAATGCACCCTAAATGGCATGACAAGAATGCAAGACATGTCATCTCTAGCTGTTCCTATAAGATGAATGATATGGAATACCCTCATCTAATTAGTTTTTAATAGAAATAGAACCAAAATGATATATATCATAAGAGCACAGAACAAGTGAGCCACCCAACGGTGAAATGAAATCAACTGTAACAATTTCAAAAACCAGAAAAATGTAGTATTCGAGGTAACATGGATTTTACCTATACACGGTTTAGCTAATACCAAGTACAAATTACTACCAACTTACTATTACTACCTATCTCTATTTATAGGCTACAAACAGTAAATCAAATAAGAAAAGAAACTCCTCTGATACCACTTTGTAACATCTCGGATCTGGGTGCTGCCCAAATATGCCCCATACCCAGTTAGTCAAATGGACTCAAGTGCATTTCACCAAACCCCAGTGGCTTCTGACTATTAATGGGGTCCATAGGTGTGATAGTGGGGGAACTATTCCCTCATTAACATAGTAACATAATGGAAAAAAATAGTAAAGTGTAGCGGAAGCAGTAATACAATACAACTCAAGTAAACATCAGAAGAATGATAGTATAAACAACTACAATATATATAAATAAATGATGCATGTCACTTGTAACAAAGAAAGTATCCAAACAAGTCACAATTATAGAAATACAATAATAAAACAAAAGTAATGAAAACAGTAAATAACTCATACAACATCGCAAGCCTCATCTTGTTCCCATGCTCTCTAGCTCCACAACAATCAAGTACTTAATATAGAAGGGAATTTTCCTTATATATACCTGAAACTATATAATATATTTGGGTCAAAAAGCATGAACCAAACAGGGTGTGAGATGAATCCCAATAGGCAACCACCAACATATTTGTGCCTAACTGTCAGTGAATATATATAGAAGGAAATATGAAAAATAATGTAATAAATAAGGAAGTACACAAAAGTAAACAATCCTATCATTTACAAATACATTTATTTTCATTTGTCAAGTATTCAAAATTTTTAATAATGAAACCCTAGGATCTATCCTAAGCTATATATCCCCTGTGTAATATAAATAAAATTTCTTATAAGACCATCTAAACAATCAAGTAAGATCGAGTCCAATATTGTCATTCGGCTTGGAAAACTCGTCACATTCAATCAATTGTTCACAAGAAACCCTATAGTAAATTTATCATAGTCTAAAACCTATGGTTCAACATATCATCAAATCAATAAATATATAGCAAACCTCTAGAAATCTTACACAATGTAACCCCTTTGGTCTCACAAAACAAATAATCTTTGAAGAAACACTCACCATCAATTCCCCCAATGGTATTTTACGACATTATATAGATTATATGAGGAATCACTAAATATAAATTCCCACTGTGGTATCATAACGGTATTCTATAGACACTTTTATGGAGGACTCATCATAAATCCCCCCTATGGTCTCGCAATGTAAATATAATAGACACTCTGGGAAGCCCTGAACATCAATTCCCCCTATGGTCTAACTACACCAGGTTCTCACAGCCCTGTGTAATAAAATAGTGCATAACGATATCTAGTAGAACAATGTAAACTCAACTGATACTACGATAAGTAGTTACAATTACTAACATAGTAATTTAACAAGAAGCAATAAGCAATCAATTCCAACCTGACAAGCAAGGCAAGGAAACAAGGTGTGTACTTAGAAAATTTCCAAATTAATCATTTTTTCTGAAAAACACCCAAAATCAAGACCCATACTTGAAATGAAGATTCGAGTTCTTATAGTGAGACATCCCACTATTTGGAAAATCATATCCGTATGGTTAGTGCACAATTTTTCAAACCATGTGTCCCATTAAAAATGGTATTTTAAAAACGGGATTAGTCAGGATTTTCTTTAACTGTCTCCTTTCTCCGCCCATATGTACCCTACATGAGGTTATATGATATAAAGGTCTATAGAGGCTCTCCCACCCATTTCAGAAGAAAATCGAAGTATTTTCTTGGTGGTTTGAAGGTCGTACCTCTTGGGTAATGTTTCTCTATTGGTTTCTTTGTGGTTCTCTTTAGATATTCTCTTCCCTCCCTTTTGGTTTTCTAGATCTACATCCATTTCATGTAGATGTAGGGTTTTTTACATTAAGTGATGATATTAAGGCTTTTTTGTGATAGGGATGGATATATTGAGTGGTTTTGGTGGAGCAGTTTCTCGGATTTGTGTCGATTTCACTAGAATCCTAACATATGTGAATTCTCTCTCTATTCCACTTTGTTAGAGATTAAGGCCTTGTTTGAAATTAATTTGTCTTACATGAAATTAATTGTTAATGTGATTTCAAAATCTTGGTGGAAACCAATTGGGTGATGATTTGAGGATTTTGGGTGAAATGGGAAATTGGTTCAAAAAGGGGGCTTGTTGTGTGATTTTAAAATATAGATTTTAAAATTTGTTTCTTGGTTTGGTTTATGAAAATGGTTTGGGAAAATGGTTTTCAATAAGATTGTGGTTTATTGAAATGTAGTTTAGTATGGAAAATGGGTAAAGGGTGTTTTTAATAAATGGGTGATTTATTGAAGTGATTGACATGTGTTGTTAATGGTTGTGTGCATAATGTGTGGCCTTGGTGTGATTTATGCTTATTGGTTGGTCAAGTACTATGGATTGTGTTGATTTTTAGTGAATTTTGCTAGAAGTGTCACTATAAAAAGTGTTTCATTGTAGATGGAAGGTCCAAAATTACAGATAAGTGGTTGGAAAGTACCACTAGTTTTGAAAAGTAGTAAACGAGTTTGGAAAGGAAGTTCCACCTTAGTTGTTTGCCTTGTTTCGGGTTACTATAAAAGATGAAATTTATTGTTCTAATGTGAAATGGAGAAATATATTATGGCATGGTTGTTTAGATTTCTACTGGGTTTCATAGTTTGGGTAAGGTGGCTTGGTATGGTTTTGTTTGGATTATTGGTATTTGTAGAACTATTTACTATTTATTTAAAATTTTTTATATAATTATGATAATGGTTTTATCCTAGTGGCCTGTGTAGGGAAGTAATTTGAAAAAATCCTACTGAGTATTATTACTCACCCCTGCTTTATCACTTTAGTGATTTTGCTGATGTTGTATTTCGAGACATAGGTAGGAGTAAAGGATCTCATTTTTCTAGAGGTTCTTCATGATTCTCATGTGGTTCAGTGGTGCATGGATCATGGAGCTTGTTGTGAAGCAGTTGAGTGTGTCTTGGTATGGGTTTGTTTGGATTATTAGTTGGTTTATCTCAAGGAAAAATCATTCCCCAATTTATTCTTGAATCCCTTGAAATTTATTTCTAGCCTTTGGCACCTTTGGAAAATATCTTAAGGCCTAGTAGCACCTCACTACCTTTTCAAGCCAATGAGAAAGGGATAGAGAGTTACAAGTGGTATCAGCTCATTTGGTCCTTTGGAATTAATTTTTGGTATTGGATTTGATATTATTTATTGGTCCATTATTTGAGACGGGATGGTAGCATGACATAGGATTGTAAAAACACGGAATTTATAGGATAACTGGATATAGCTAACCCTTTTATACTGAACTTTAAGTTACCAGAGAGTTGGGTATATAAGTGCTTTGAAGACACTTATAGGTATTGGACATCTCATTATCATGGTTTTAGCCAATTAGATGAGCATGGCGTGCATGGTAGAAATAAATTCATACTAGGATGAATATTTCATTGGGTATAACAATTTATGTGGTGTTATAACTATGATTACTTGTGGGAAAATATAGAAATTAATTTCCAAATGTGCAGATTTGGAATATGAATGGTTGTGGTATTTTGAAAATGGGTTGATTTTCAAAACATGTTTGATTTTTTACAATAGTTTAACATGGGAATTTTTAACTTGTTGAAAGCTTGGTTGTGAAAGTTTTTATGTAATTTAATTTGAATCATAATCCTTTTATTACTATGGGTGTGAGACTTATGGTAGTTTTTATATTGATAGAAATGGAACTGGGTAGGGATCGTGGAGACCAACTAGAGGAGGCTGTTGAAAATGTGGTTGCACTTGAGCCTTAGGTGAACCAAAAACTAGTGTAGAGTATAGTGCAAGCTTTTCAAGCTACGGAAAGTGGGAATAATGTGGATGAATCAAAGCATGTGGATTATGAAGTTTAGTTTCAAAGGTAGAATCCACCCCTTTTTAGGGGTGATTTGAAGCTGAAAAGGGATGAAGTGCAGCTAAATAGAATTAATAGGATATTTTAATTATTAGGAACACCAGTAGAGATGAATGTAAAGTTAACTATGAACATGTTGGAAGATATTTCCCCTTAGTGGTGGGAGTTGGCATTCCAAGCTGGTACGGACCAAGGTGTGTCCTTGGAGGGTTTTGAGGAATTGTTTAACAAAAAATTCTACCCTCATACATTCAGAATTTAATGCAAAAATAATTTCTTCCATTTGAAGATGGTGAAGATTTTGGTAATGTAATATGTGGCAAAGTTTATGAACATTGTGTAGTTTTTACAAGAGGTGGTGGGTAGTAAATCATTAAAGGCACGAATTTTTGAAGTTAGGTTAAAGTAGGAAATTCATTCCAAGATAGAAGTGCTGTGTATAAATTATTACATAGAAATAGTGAATAGAGAAATGGTAGTTGAATGAGATATTTTGGGGGCTACAAGTAGGGGAAGTATGTTGGTACCCATAGGGAATAGTGGTTACTTGAAAGATCGGTTTAAGAATAAGAGGGAATCTTATTTCCATGGTGGAAGTATGGTTTGGAATCTGATGATAGGATCGTTGAATCTTCCTATGAATCCTTAGAGCTTGCCAAGAGGTTTTCAGTGTGGCTATATGGGTCACATAAAGAGTTATTGTACAACAAAACCTCAATCATGTCATTACTGTACGAAAATGGGGCGTCCTTAGTGGTATTTCCGTAATGCTCTGTGGTTGGATGTTCGTGACACTCCTCAGGGGTTTCATGCGTCCTATGCCTTGATAGGATGGGGATAGTAGTATACTCCTCATTAGTAGATCTAAGAAAAGTCATGGTGATTTTGGAAATACCATGATGCCTCAGTAGGTTAATAAAGATAAGAGTGTGGCTATCAAGCTATTGTTCAAAGTTGAATAGGTTGTGATGGATGATTAGTTGGTACCATACACAGTGTGAGGTGAGGTTCTTTTTAAATTCCACTTTGATGCAATATTGTTTTTGATATAGGTGCTTCCAATTATTTTATTTCTTACAGTGCTATTAGTTTTCTGGGTATAACTGTGGAAATTATGCCTTCTATTTTGAAACATCAAATTCCTCTGGGTCAAAAAGAGTGTCGATCCTTCCTATGTAAATAATGTTGCTTAGTTATGGATGACATTGAATTTATGTAGGATTTATCAGTTATTGAGATAGATGATTTTGATATAATACTAGTAATGGATTATTTGGTGATGTTTAAGGCCCACATCGATTCCTATACATGAATTCTTAGTTTTACGATAGAGCATGACATTGAACACCTCTTTATTGGGGAGAAGAATTAAAAACAAGGTGCAACATGATTGTTGACACCAGCTGTTGGAACAATCTCATATCAGTTAGTGGCATTGTAGTTGGCATATTTGGAAGTAGTTGAGAAGATAGTTTTTAAAATAGTTGTGGATCAGTTTATGGATTTATTTTATGAATAATTCTTTGGGTTTCCACCCATGAGAGAAGTGGAGTTTATGATTGATCTCCTTCAGGGGACCATTCTATTCTCACTTTAATATCACCAAATGGAACCCGCAAAATTGTGTGTATTAAGTTTAGTTGGAAGAGTTTTAAAACAAATGATTCATCCAGTCTAGCATGTCTCCATGGGCTGCACTAGTTTTATTTTTTAAAATGGTGGATGAAACTATGTGGCTCTGTATGGATTATCATAGAATTAATCTAGTAACTTTAAATAACTGATATCCAATTTCACATATTGATGATTCATTTGACCATTTTAGGGGAGTTCATTCGTTCTATAAGATTTAATTGAGGTCAGGATATCATCAATTGGAGGTGAGGAAGGAGAATATTCCCCAAACAACATTTAGATGTTGATATAGCCATTATGAGTATGTGGTTATTCACTTTGGTCTAATGAATGCACAAGTAATGTTCATGGAATTGATGAATCAGATATTTTATAAATATTTAGATGATTTTGTGGTGTTATTTTTTTGATGATATACTTGTGTATTCGAGAAAAAGGGTTTATCATGGGAATCAATTGGATATAGTGTTTGGGATCTCGAGAGATCACCAGTTATATGCAAAATTTTCAAAGTGTTACTTTTGGATACATGAGGTTCATTTCCTTGGACAAGTTATTTTAGATAAGGGTGTTTCATTTGATATGGGAATGATAGAGGTGGTTATCTCATGGAAACCACCAAAAAACATTTTCGAGATATGGAGCTTCCTTGGTCTAGCTAGCTATTATTGACATTTCGTCCATGATTTCTCACGATTGGACTCACTGATGACAGCTTTGACAGGGAAGAATGTCATATTTTAATGGGATGTGCTATGTTAGAAATGTTTTGAAGAGTTGAAGGTTCAGATAACATCAGCACCAGTATTGGTTTTTCCTGAACCATGGAAAGGGTTCATGGTGTACTATAACGCATCAGGATTAGGGTTGGGGTGTGTTCTCATGCAGGGGGATCACGTGGTTGCATATGGATCACTATAGTTGAGGTTACATGAGAATGACTACCCAAACATGTTTTAAAGTTGGAAGTGTTGGCTCATGCTTTAAAAATGTGGCATCATTCTCTCTTCAGTGATAAATTCATGGTGGTTACCAATCATAATAGTTTAAAAAATATTTTCTCAAAAAGATATTTGAACTTGAGGTAAAGGAGATGGATAGAATATCTCTATATATTTTATTTTGATATAATGTACACACCTGGTAAGGGAAATTCAGTGGTAGATTCATTGAGTGGAAAATTATATGGTCAGTTGGTGAAATATACATCAGATCAATGGTAGTTGATGTCGGTCATAGCTGACATGCAGTTGGAATGTGAGGACTAAGTTGGTAGAGCGGTCTTCTTTCTAGTTTCATTTGTTTTTGATATGGTTGGCATGGTTATAGAGGTACAAGGATTTGATTACGAGTGTATGATGATGAGATCAAAACTCAATGGTGGGGAGGCCATTGATGGTTGGTAACTGAATGTGAATTCTGTTTTGTGTTTTCAGAAACGGATGGTTGTACCAGTGTCTAGTCAGGAAGGACTTCTTAAGAATCACCATTGTTCTAGGTGGGCTACCCGTCCTGGAATTTACAAAATGTATAGGGTGTTAAAAGCGTAGTTTTGGTGGGATGGTATGAAAAGGGAAGTGGCTAGGTTTGTTTAACGATTCTTATATTTTCAGAAAGACAAGACAGATCCTCATCAACTAATAGGAATGTTTTAAAATTTTTCTATTATAGTGTTGAAGTGGGAACAAATAGCAATGAATATTTTGATAGTTCTCCAGATAGTGGCTAAGAAACATGATTCCATATGGGTGATTGTTAATCGGCTCAAAAAGTTGGACCATTTTATCCACATTCATGAATCTCATATGGTGGAGGATCTTTCCAACATCTAAATACAGGAAGTGGTAAAGGGGAATGTTGTTCTAGTTTTGATTGTATTAGATATAGATCTAAGGTTCACAACTCATTTTTGTAAATCCCTATAGCAAGCCCTTGGGACACAATTGATGATGAGCATGATGTATCATTAGCAGGCAGATGTCCAATCCGAGAGGATGATAAAAACTTTGGACGACTCGCTAAGGTCTTGTGATATGTATTCTGGTAGTTCATTGGAGGAGAAATTACCATTGGTGAAGTTATCCTATAATAAATTTAATCAGGCCTCAATATATATGACCTCGTTTGAGGCATTGTTTGGGAGTTCATGTCATTCTCTACTATGTTGGGTGGAAATCGTTGAAAAATTTATGTTTGAACCAAGCCTTGTCCAAGAAACTATAGAGTAGATCAAGTTGATTAGAAGGATGATGGAGATGGCTCAGAGTTTTTAGAAATCATATGGGGACCATTGTTGACGACTGTTGTCATTAGAGACGTGTGATCATGTATGTTTTAGAATCTCTCCTAGGTTGAGAAATCATCATTTTGGAAAGCAAGGCAAGTTATCTTTGAGGTATATAGTGCATTTTGAGATATATGAGTGTATTAGTGTGATAGATTGTCAGTTAGATTAGCCACCATGGTTTAGTGTGGTGCACAAAGTGTTTAATGTGTTTTAGTTGAAAAAGTATCAGTTAGATCATGAACATGTGATTTGTTGGGATCATGTTGAGCTAGACCCATATTCTTATTTGGTGCACATTCGAATTCATATTGTGGATAGGTAAGATAAAGTTTTTTTGGGTAAAATCATCAATTTTGTTCAGGTTTTGTGGTAGTAGGGTCAGATTCAGGAAGAGACTTGGGAGCGGAAGAAAGAGATGGTCGACCAATTACCCAATCTCTTTGGGAAGAGTGGTGTTTCTCAACATTTTGAGGATATAAATTCCAATATTTTGGAGAATGTATCACCCCTATTTTGAGGTATGTGACCCCTGTTTATAACTTTCTGTGCATATGAAGTGGTTGGGAATGGTTTGGGAGAGTTTGTAAAGGTTTTGGAAAATTTTGGAGGCCTTTTTAATGATTCAAAATTTAAGAACGGTTAGGGGAAACCATGCAATAAACCCAAGTAACCGTGAGACATTTCATTTTTTGGACAGTAGCATCTACACAGTTAGCACAGGGTTTTTCAAACCATTTGAGCTAATAGTGTTACCCATTAAAAATTTTTATTTTTTGAAATGAGATTAATCTGGATTTTTCATAAATCTATCCTTTCTCTTCTCATATGAATCCTACATGGGATTCCTTGATCTCAAGGACTATAAGATCTCTCACAACCATTTTGGAAGCAAATAGAAGGGGTTTCTTGGTGGTTTGAAGGTAGGTTATCTTAGGTAAGTTTTCCCTCTTGGATTCTTTGTGGTTCCCTTCCTTCTCTTTTGGTTTTATAGATATACATATTTTTCATATATATCTAGGGTTTTTGTTTCCTTAAGTTATGATATTAATTATTTTTTATGATAGGAAGGATATCTAGAGTGTTTTTGGTGGAGCAGTTTCCTAGATTTGTGGTGCGGTTTCTTGTGGGTTGATTTCACCGAAACCCTAAGGTAGGTGGCTCCTCTCTATATTCCACTTTTTTATATCTTAAGGACTTATTTGAAATTAATTTGTTTTACTTGAAATTAATTGTGAATATGATGTTAAAATCTTGGTGGAAACCCATTTGGGGATGATTTCCAGATTTTGGGTGAAATGGGATATTGGTTAAAAAAGGGGGCTTGTTGTGTGATTTTGAAATTGGTTGCTTGGTTTGTTTTATAAAAATGGTTTGTGAAAATGGTTTTCAGTAATAATGTGGTTTATTGAAATGTATTTTGACATGGAAAATGGTTAAAAGGTATTTTCAATAAATGGGTGATTTATTGAAGTGATAGAAAGGTGTTGGGAATGGTTGCGTGCATAATGTGTGACTATAATGTGCTTTATAATTATTGGTTGGTCAAGTAATATGGCTTCTATTGATTATGGGTGAGGTGGGTAGGAATTATAACTATAAAATATGACATATATTGGATAGAAGTGCCAGCATTAAGGATAAGTGGTCAGGAAGTACCACTAGTTTGGAAAAGTAGTAAACGTGTTGGGATGGGAAGTTCCACCATAGTTGTTTTTATTGTTGTGTGTTTCTATGAAAGATGAAAATTTTTATGCTAATGTGAAATTGTGAAATGGAGTATTTCATGGTTTTTTGTCTTTCTATTGGGTTTCATGGTTTGGGTAAAGTGGCTTGGTAAGGGTTTTTTTGGATTATTGGTATTTGTCAAACTATTTGTTATTTATATGAATTGTTTTATATAACTGTGCTAACAGTTTTATCATAGTGGCATGTGTAAGGAATTCATTTTGGAAAATCCAACTAAGTATTATCACTCACCCCTAATTTGGAACTTTGTTTCTTTTGTAGATGTTGTATTCTGGGACCCAGGTAAGAGTAAAGAATCTCATTTTGCTAGAGGTTCTTCATGATGCTCGGGTGGTATGGTGGTGCTTGGGGAATGGAGCTTGTCGTGGAGGAGTGGAGTGTGTCTTGGTTTACTTTAGGTATCTTGTTTAGTATTATTCTTGGTACTCTGAATTTATTTTAGTATGGTTTCGTAGCACTAATTTTTAGGAATTTTTATGGATTAGTTCAGTTGTCTTTTGGTATTATATGGATTGAGTTTCTATGTTAACATGCATCATGTATTTTTGTTGGTAATGGATTATTTAGTTGGTTGGTTTATCTCAAAGTAAAATCATTCCCCAATTTATTCTTAAAGCCCTTAGTATTTATTGCCATCCTTTGGCTCCTTGGGAATGTTGCTTAAGGACAAGTAGAACCTCACCACCTTCTCAAGCCAATGAGGAAGGGGTGAGGTGTTACAAATGAGTCCTTACATGCTTCACCTTGTTTATAGTAGAGGAAAAAATTAACATAGTATCTTCATGAAGATGATATTCTTGTAATGTGACAATGATTAATTCAACTTAAAGGAAAATTTATTGAAGAAGTAGAAAATCTTGTTATTTTGACTTCACCTCATTCTTGATGAATTCAATCCCTCTCTATCTAAGAACAAATTTTATAAATTATTCTCATTATCATTATGAAAAAAGTGATTAAATAATTAAATAATCAAATATTTTCTATTCCTTCAATTGTGGAAAACACATGAAATTATCCAAACATTGATTATTCTTATATTAATGAATTTAGGTCATTGATAAACAACATGATTTGGAATATAAAATAACTTTTATGGAATATCTTTCTCTTAAATTAATATTTTATGGAAATTTTATTCAAGATTTTTTATCAAGAAAATTTCATGATAAATTTGGAAAAAGTTTTCAATTGATTTAATGGACTTCCCTTGGTAATTATTTTGTGCAATTAAAGAAAAACCCTTTTTTCTATTTAAATTCATTATCTTTAAATGAGTTTTTTCAATATGATTAAGGAATGAAAGGTGGTGTTGATTTTGATCATTCATGAAGAATAATTTTTTCAAAACATTTGTTAAATTTTATAAAAAATTAAATATAAAATCCCATAACCAATTAAATTTTTAAAATTCAATTAATTTATGTTTAAAAAATTAAATTATTTAATAAAATATTTTAAGAAGAACCTGATATGTCTTTTGATGATGACAAGTTCAATATTAATAAAAATAAATATTTTTTTGGTTTTAAAATTGTATTATTTTTCTATATAATTTTTAAATAATATTAAAATTCAATTAATTTATTTTGGTAATGAAATTTCTATTATCTATAAAATAAATAATTTAATCATGATATTGACATGGAGATGAAACCAAAAAGTTAATAATGTTTTTTCATTAATTATTTTATTATAGTTTTTTTTATAATTTTATTTGTTTGTGTTGATGTCAATTACAATTCATATTTTTAATATTATTTACCTATCTAGTTTAGGTTGTAATATGATAAGAATTCCCATGCATAATTGATAATCTTTGGTGCTTGTCTCCAGCCCCTATCCTATTAGAGGTGAGCTTGATGCGGAACACTCAACTTATCCCCAACCTTGGAGGGGTCTTTGTGGGTTGTAACTTGAAAAAGAATAAAAATAAATGAAATTGAAAGGAAATTATGGTGGAAGTTGAATTGAAATCTTCAAAAAAAAATAAACACCCATGAATTTTGGATAAGAGGTGTTATCCCACATGTTAGGTGAAATAAAGTTTTTAGGTCCCTCAAAATTAGAGTGGTTAGTTCAATTGATACTGTAGTGAATATGTTGAAGTCAAAGAATACACATTTGATTGATAGGTTGAATCACAAATTTTTTTGTGTTTCTAAACATTTTGAAGAAGATAATGAAGCCATTTTTTAAAATTATGGATTTTTTGGTGAATAAGTTTTTAAATTTACATCTTTTTAACAGAGATCAATAAATAAAATGTAAGTTGTTTCAATTTGTAAATTGATGTGGTATTTTTTTATGTCTTTTACATGTGTATCTTGTTTTTCAAATTCTAGTTTCTTTTTTACTCAAACCAGAACTTTGTTATATAATTCTTTATAATTTATTTTTTTGAAAAACAATTTCAATCATTTTAATCATTTATAATACATTTCATTTTATTATGTTTTCATGAAACATGTTAATTGTTTGTAATCAATGGATATATTCATAGTCTTTTTTTGCTTTAATGTATTATTATTAATTAATTATTTATTTTTAAATCAATTTTGGAAATTAAATAATTTGTTAAAATAAATGAATTTTCTTGAAAACACCTTGGATTTAATGATTATATTTTTATAGAAGTGTATTTTTAGAAATTCAATTTTAATTATATTTCATAATTTATTTTGAAAATATATGTTAAAAATTGTGGTTGAAATGGTTTTTTGGGAATTGAAACTATATTTTGAATACCAGTTTTCAAATTATTTAATTATGTGGGTGTAGTTATGATTATAAAGGAAATATATGTTTATAATGAATTTAAGTGTATATTTATTAATTTAATTTGAATTTTTATTGGTGATTTTAAATGTGTAGGTAGTATTTATCTGTTAAAAACCTAATATAAGTGAATTTCATTCCTAAAGAGTTGGGTTTAAATAAATTTTATATTTTCAATCATCATGTTGAAGGGATGAACCTTAGATCTAGAGGAGGATTTAAGGAAATCTTATTTAATTGGTTTTTGTCCAAGTGAAAGAAAACCTATTAGATTCTTTGTGTGGTTTATTTAAAAACCATTGGCATTGGGTTCAACCAATACTATATTTATATTAAAAAGAATTAGATATGTATAGTATTTATTCAAAGTTGTGAATATTTAAAGGATTTAAAGATCATGGATAGTTGTTTAGTAGTGTGTTTTAGTGAATTAACCATTTTTATCTGAGATATGTGATTTTCATTGAAGTTTTTTTATTTTTTAATTCATTTATTTGTTAAAAAATGGTATTGATATCATATTAATACTATTATAGTGGATCTATGGATAATTTCTATTTATATTAGAATATACTAGACCACATGGTCGTATGATTTGTAATGTTTCAACCTATGGTCACAGTGATATTAAATATTGAATTTTAGATTTAGTGTTCACTGAAGACTTATTTAATGGGATTCATTGACTTGGCACTGGTGAAATGGATATGGATGATTTGAATTTAATGGAGTTATCTTTTTTGTTATAGGTTTGTTTTATTTTGGATGTTAATATTAAAATTTATGGATTTGGACTAACAGTTCCTTAAAAATATTTGATTTAAGGATAAAATGAGGCCAGATGATTAAGTATAAAATAACTCTTGTTGATGTAGTTACTAATCTGTATATTTTTGAATAATTTAATCATGATTGAATTTGGACTATTAATTGAATGTTAGTTGGGAGTTTCTCACCTATTAAAGGTAGCACGTGAAGAGACTTAAGGGGGTGGGGTGGAATTATACCTAGGATATATTAGAAACTATAGGAGACAAGAACATGTTCCCAAATAATGATTCCATGGTAGAATCTAAGGAATATGAGCTTTATATTGTAGGGTTAAATATTCACATTACATCAGATATTCTTTGTTGTGTCTAATTTTTTCCTTTCACATTGTTTTTTTTTATTTTTTTTCTTACTATATGGATTTTAATGTGAACTATATATGAATATATTCTGGGGGATATGGATTAAATTAGCTTAAATTGATATAAACTACTATTGTATTTTTCTAAATTGGTGAATAAAATTTTAAATTTATTACCTTTATAACTTTTTTGTATAATTTTTTTTATTAATCATACAATTGATAATTGGAGATGAGTATTATTTTTTCCTTGAAGAATAAATTTTATATCACTATCCATAATCAATTTTTTTAGTTTGTGGGCACTCAACGATTAATTTTTTTGGTAAAAATTTATTTCTCTATTAAATATTTTATTATTTTGTGTGAACATAATTTATGCTTCTCTATGAACTTAATATTAATGATGAATTATTGCATTTAAATTTTAAATTAAATGATATGAGATTTAAGATAGTATATGAGCTCTTTAAATATATTAAATAAAAGAATTAATTTAATATTGAATATTAATTTGGAGATTACTATTTTATAAAAAAATAATAGTGTTGTACTTTATTTTCCAAAAGAGACTGGGGAATATCAACTTATCATTTTTATATATTATTAAATCTATAAAAAATATTATTATAATAAAAATAATTTTTTTATTAAACAATGTATGTCTAATACCCTTATTTATTCCAGTTATTACTTGAGTCTCTCTGTTTTTTGTCCCTTGTTTGAAAACCTTATCTTTTTGCATTGTTTCATCACTGTTTCTACATTTAATCATTATTAAAATGTTTGGTTCATGATATTGTGTTGCATTTTATATTTTTATAGATTTTTTTTAAAATCCGTAATATAATTTAATCATTCCCTGTGGGTTCAGCTATACTTCTATTATACTAAGTTATAAAAGGAATAAATATTAATTTTATAAAAAATAAAACATAAAAATTTAGTTCTATTATTGGGGAAGGAATCAATGTGTTGGGGTTTAAAATAAATATTTAAAAAAGTTATAAAACCAAAAACTATAAATAAATTTACTATTATTTTATTCTTAAATATGTAAATTTCTCATCGTTTCTTATGAAAACACTTAAAATTATTTAGTTTTTATTTTTTGTTCTGATAACACTTGAAAAATAATTTTTGGAAATAGAATATACTTTATTTTAATGCAATTTTTCAGTGACAAAATTCAAAATATTATTTGTAATTTTTGGTGTTATTTATTCTAAAAACTTCTTTATGGTTGCATCAAGGTGATGGAATATCATCAATTCTTATAATTACCTAGAGTGATAAATATTATTTCTTTACCTAATATTTTTATGATTATTAGTTATTCATACTTTAATTTGGTTTTCAAAAATTATCTTTTATGTGTGATAAAATATAAAATGTTATAAAAAAAACCACATGCGCAGACTAAAATTTTTTTTTCTAAAAAAAAAGTCAGGGGTTAAAAAATGTAAATTTAAAAAAACAAAAAAAAAATTTACCTGTGTTTTTTATAAACATTGGTAAATTATGTCTTATTTATCAATGTCTCAAAAAAAATTTCAAATGAGTTTTCTCTAATTATAAACATTTAAAAATTTCAGTAATTTGGTGATGCTTATATACATCACTAAATGTAAAAAAATGTGAATTTTAAAAGAAAATATGGATGTTTTTTAGAAATGTTGGTAAATGATGTTTTATTTACTGATGTTTCTATAAAATGTTGACAAATAAGGTGTTGAAAATTATAAATATTTATAAATTCCATGAAATTAGCGACACCTCATTTACTATTGTTTTTTAGAAACATCAGTAAATCAATTAGTGATGTTTTAGAACGCCACTAATGAAAAAATATCCCTAATTTTTTTTAGTGACGTTATACTATATTCTATTTATAATTTTAAAAAATTATTTAAAAAATATTGATAATATTTTATGTCCCTTTAATAGGTAAGAGATAACGAGAATGTAAAATTTATATGATATGTTTTCTAAAAATTTAAATTAACTATTTTTTTAACCACATCCTAAGAATTTAAATATTGAGAGGCGTAAGATTCCTAGGAATTAAAATATTAAGAGGCCTAAACATTGAAATTATAAAATCATAATGATTTTAGATAATCCATAATGTACTAATATTTCATAAACATCTAGGAACTATACAATTAGGTAATCATACATTTTACTACTACCCTCTTTTAATGATTCACCTAGTGAAGAAACATTTTCTTTTCTTACAGACTTTAAGGGAGTGGTTTAGTAGTTACCAATTTATGTATTGATTTAGAATAATTTGATTAAGTTGATATTTACCTTTTATTAGAGAAAAAACTCTAGGAATTTGTTAATATCGAAAAATGAGAATAATGTTAATACTTAAGATCAACTCTATAATAATTTAGTTAAGAAATTCTATCCCAAACAAACGATAAGAGAGTTTAGGATTAAAATAACTAGGTTTGTGAAACCTGAGGATTTTGATTGGTTAATAAATCTTCAAGGATTGTTTCAATATCATAATAAACTTCAAATTTTTAATGGAATCATTATTTGATGGAATTATCCCATTATGTCAAAATATAGTTGACCAAGCTACTGTTGGAAGCTACAATGATATGGTGGATGGGGAACTGAAGGAAATCATCAAAAAACATGAACAAAAAATTTCAACACAAGTCCTATATAAAAATATAATCATTATGGTTGAGAATAATAGTGATTTCTGTGTAGAAATTAATGCTTAAATTACTGAAATATAAAAAAACTTCAAACATTAATGTCCAAATCTGAAAAAATACCAGTTTTCAAAATCAAGAGATGTCACATTGTGAGTAATGTTATATTACTTAATTGTATGTGTATTTTATTAATTTTATATAATAATTGATATTAACATCAAAACCAGCAATAGTTATAAATATACTAGTGTTGGGGTAAATAAAAAGGTATTTTTGAGCACTTTTCAAACAATTTCAACGCTTGTTATAAAAAGAAACTATATTTTTAATGGAAAGACCAAGGGGTGATGTAACAACCTACAACCACTATAATATATAACTAGTATAATTCTGAATTTAAAATTATTACTAATCTTTTAAATTATAGAGGTAATTTTGAGGGGTTAGGGAATCCAATTTTTAACAAATAAGAGTCTCAAAAGGTAGATTTTGACTACATGATAAATCAAATGGATCAGATTTGTTAAAAAAGAATTCATAGCGTCAATTCTTATTTAGGTTGAATGAACAAGAGTTTGAGTGACATATATAAAGGTAGGATACCTAGTACATGATTGATCAATCAATGAGATAATATCATGTCTATCATAATAAATAATTGTTTAACATCTCAATAAAATTATAGGGAATGACCTTAGAAAAATAAAAATAATAACTTTGATGAGCTTTGGAATAAAATAATTAAAAATATAAAATCTATAAAAATGGATATAAATATAAAAAAAGAGTTAAAATATAATACTTAACCTACAAAAAAAATATTGAGTTAAAATAAAAAAATAATAAGGAGAGAAAGAAGGATGAGGAGGAGAGTTTACATGAGAAAAAATATTTTCCTCCACCCATTTGATTTCCACAAAGAATAAAGAAAAATACAATTCCCCAAACTACCTTATTTTTTATGATATTCTTAAAAATATTAGTGTGAATTTTTCATTCAATGGTAATTTTTTTATGTAAATTCCATTTTGAATACTATAAATGAATAATTGATAATAAGAAATCCTCGGAATATTTTAATATAATACTATTAATTTAGGAATGTTGTGCTATCCTTTAAAATAAATTACATCCAAAAATTAAATACCCTATAGGCATTTTCATTCATTGAAAAATAGGGATTAGTGGATAGAAAAACTATTTTGGTGACCTTAGTTTTATTTTTAATAAGATTTAATTATATTTATTTCAGAAATTGAATCATGGAGTACATAAACTAACCTTAGTATCTCTTCAATTAGATGATAGGTACATTACTCACACTATTGAAATTCTGGAATATTTAATGGTTATAATTTTTATTTATTCACAATATATTTTTGATTTTGGATATATTGTGTGATAAAGATATCAATATTATTTTTAGTATTCTATTTGTAGTTACTAGAGGGAATGTGATAGGCATTCATAATAGGAATTTAGTTTTCAATTTTTTTAATAAAACATAATTTTTTTTTCAAAACAACTTAGAAACCCACAATTAATATAGGAAGTTATAGTGATTATTTTGTTGATGAATTTTATTCTAATGGTATTCAAAAAATTGTTGCTATAATTAAATGTTTTATTGAGTTTCAGAGTGGATATAATTTAGTGGATCTTGAAAAATAATTTTTTGTTCATTTTGAATATTTTTTAAATATTGAAAATCTCCCACTGATTGTGAATAATGTTTTAAATAGTGAATTTCCAGATGTTTTTGAGAGGTTCACTTAATTTAAGGAATATTTTGGATCTGAATAAAACATCAAAGGTTATAAAATAGATTTTATTAAATGGTTTTCTAGTGTATTTCTTGATCATTAGGTTATTTTAAAATAATTTTGTTCGAAGTTTGAGTGGATCATAATAGGGTTTTCACTTGATTTTAATTTTTTTAAACCACCATAGTTTTGGAATGAAATGTTGGTAATTATACAATTTCTTTTGATATTTACAATATGGATTAACATTTTTTACGTACTAAACGTATTGGTTTAATTTTAGAAACAATATTGGATATAAAAATACATTTTATTATCACCAAAATTATTATTTTTTCATGTAAGATAATGTTACTAGGGTAACCTTTAATGTCCTTATCGGTGATTCCATTCAAAGTAGTAAAATATTAACTGATGAATCATTCCAACCTACTGATCCTTGTTTGATGATTTAAGGGAAGTTTGACTAATGGAATTAAATATAGCATGACATGGGAGATATCCCATAGTCTAATAAAATAAATTTTGTTTTTTTCATTTATTTTAGTTCACTTTTTATAATTGGGAAAAAAATCATCACCTATTTCATGTCAAGTGTCGTTAATTAGTCACTACTTAGAGAGATATTTCTCTAATTTCTATCTATTGGTCTAACTTTACTTTGAATTTAAATGGAATCTAATTTAGTAATAAAACACATGATTCATTTGTGTCTTGGAGTCTCTCTTACACACCCTTCTAACTTTAATCATAGTTTCATGTTAATTTCTTTTAAATAATTAAATTTAATTATGATTTATTCTTTTCTAAGAGGTTTTTATATAATGGAATCTAGGTTGAGTATGAATGATTTCAATAACACTAGATGGAACATCTTATGTAACACCAATATAATATTTTTGATTAAATTTTTATACCTGTATATGGAGATTCTTTTCAATCACTTCTATATTAATTTATTTATTGGTTATATAATTTTAAACATTAGTGACTATACTACATCATATGTTTATTTTTTAGGGGTATAAAGACTGAAACTAGGATTTATTACCATGTAAATTAATGAGTTATCTTTCAACTAAATATAATTGATATCATTTCCCACACCCTTTCTGAGTTTCATTCCTTTCTATTCTTATCTTCATATTTTTAATATAATTATTTACTTCTATTTTGTATCATTTCTTTCTCAGTAGTGTGCATGTTATATTTATGGTAAAATAAATTAATGACTTTTAGAATAATTTATGACCACTCTCATGTCTTTCCTTTTATTTAGTGTTTTTTTGTGTTTCGAATGCTTAATCATGTTCTTATCACTAATGTTTTCCTTTATATGATTAAATAAGGAATCTATATGGTATTTTCTATATTTACATGATAATTAATTTCAACCTTCATTGAAATCAAGCATGTACATTCCAAAATATATTTTCACTAATTATTATACACTTTAATGTTGTTGTGTTTTGGAAATTGTGACTATTGATCTATCTTCCTATGAACCTTTACATAATTTGAATGTTTGGGACTGAAAATTCAATCCAAATTTTATTTTTATAATGTTGTCCCCATTAGGGTTCAATATTGGGGTAAATAAAGAGTTTTAAGTATGGTGGAAAGGCATATTATGATCTTAACTATATTTTTTTGAGTAAATGTCAATTTTTTTGAAATTTTATTAAAAATTGATTATCGTGATGAATGTTCTTAAAATTTATACTAATAAATCTATAATTTAGAAACATAATTTTGATAAAGTATGTGCATTTGATTAATAACATTTTCAACTATCACATGGTATTCAGTTAATAAAAATTGTATTTGATCATATTATTAAAATATATTATTTGATTTTGAATTCAATGAGTACATTTAAAATTTTAATTAAAGTTATTAATTTGATAAAAAAATAATTTTAAAAATTTAGTATTGATTAATTATGAGGGTTATAACCTGAAGCTAATGGTTGTGGGTGTATGTTGATTTTTTTAAATTTTATGATTTATATGTTGTTAATTTATTAAAAATTATTTATTACATGAAAACACAATCATACATCATTATATTTTAGAGCTTAGTTTTCAGATAATTCTTTTTTGATTATTTATGGTTATTTACTATGATTTTTCTGGGAAATTAACCGTTGAATTCAATATATTTCTAAAATAATTACATAAAAAATTATTTTGAATCTATTTAATTACATTTATATAATTTGTCTTGAACAATAATTTTATAATTGAAACTAAATTGAAAATAAAAATATTTTTTACTAAAAGGCTGATAAGTTGATTTCTTAATGATTAAACTTATAGAAAAATTAATTTCAACAATTTCCTAGGTATTTATCCATCGGAATATTTATTTTATAATGACATTCAATTGATGATTGTGATTTTTTTTGTAGAAAAGTTTTTTAAGTATAATAGAATTTATTCTGGTATTTTTTAATGTTTTTCACACATGAATATTTTTTATCAAATTATGGATAAATTTTTAAATAAACCAATAGTTTTATTAGATATTTTTTTTATTTTGTGTTGGAATTTTTTAAACATTTGGAATATGTGTAAAACATTTACTTTTATTATGCTTTCATGGAATATTTTCTTTTCATTTTATTATTTCGTATATCGTTATACTTTTTATACTTTAATGTTACATCATTTTTAAATAAATTAAAATTGAAATAATTTTGAAATTAAATTTTTATGAAAATTAATTACTTTGAATGAAAACACCATGGTTTTAATGTTTATATTTGTAATGAAAGTTTATTTTTAAAAATTACTTTTATCAATTAGATTTTATAATTAATTTTGAAAAAAATATGTTAGAAAATGGGGTAGAAATGATATTTTAGGAATTAAAACTGAAATTTAAATATAAATTATAAAATTTATTTTTCCATTGTATTTAATTATACTTATGAAGGAAATATTAGTTTAGAATGACTTAAAATGTGTTATGATTCATTGAATTTGTTGTTTTATTGGATATTTTAAATGTGTATAATGGATTTAGGTGTGGGATGCCTAATAAAAGTTAGTTGGGAACCTTGAGAGTTTTGTTAGAAGCATTGTTGTCATTCAATCATATAGGTGGGAGATATATCTATTATATCTATGGGAGATAAGGGTACCTGACATAATCATGTGATTTCCAAGTTAAGGGAAACATGTAAGTTTTTTGGTATGTTTTATCCACATATCCTATGTTTTTAGTTACATCACTACTAATAATTTTTTTATGAAGAAACCAGAGGTCCATAATAGTAATTAAAAGTAGAAAATATTAGTTTGAGATTTAAGATATTAAAGGTTTTATAAATAGTTTATTTCATTGATGTGTCTTCAGTTTTATGAGATATGAATAATTCAATTTATTTTAATGTTTATGAAGTTATTGATAAATTTTAAAAAGGTTTTAATCTCATATTTGTTTGATTATAGTGGGTCTAAGGATGATTTATATTAATGGTTAATATACTAGATATGATGGTCATTCGATCAACAATATTATTGCTCGAGGTCTTAGTGCTATTGAGATATGGAGTCTAGATTTATATTTCATTAATGCCCCATTTAAGGGGATCTATTGACATAGAGATAATGAAATATATATGGATGAATGAAATTTAAGAGAGCATAATTTTTGTTATATGTTCATTTGGTTTATAAATAATATGAAGTGAACTATAATTTTTGAAAATTTATTTCTTTAAAATACATTTTTAAGACTTAAATGAGGTTAGATGATTTTGTATAAAGTTATTTATGCTAATATTATTCATACTAAGTATATTATAGAAGCAGTTACTCATGAATTACTTTATAACATCAATTGAATGCTAATTTTATGTTTCTAAGCTATTAAAAGAAAACATATAAATTTATTTAAAGGTGGTAATATACCTAGGACATAGTAAAAAGATATAGAGACCCAAAAAAGTTTCAAAATATAGATTGAGAGGAAGTAAATAGGTGATGATATCTTAAGATCACTAGGGAAACTCTTCTCATTGTCTCTAATTTTCTAAGTCATGTTTTGTTGTTTTATTGTAATTTATTATTCTTTATTTTCTTGTATATTATTTTTAAAATATATCATATAATATTATAGATTAGGGGTTATATATTAAATTAGTTAAAATTACTATAAAACTCTTTTCATTATTCCTATATTGACTGAATATTGAATCTTCTTACACCTCAAGCTTCTATAATTTTTTTTCCTATTATTCATAAAAATACTAATATGAAAAGATGGACATTAAATGGGTTTTTTATATAAATTTTATATAATTATCTATGATTGAGATATTTACCTAGTTATCACTTCAATATCAATTAATTTTTTGTTAATTATCTCTTGATCTATTAAATTTTTTATATCTTTTTGATAACATCCATTTGGAAACTTTAATAATTGTTGAGTGAAGAGAAGTTAATTTGATTTAATTTTAAAATGTAATGGATGGAAATTCAAAATATAACAATCACTATTGATATATTTTCCATTAAATAATTTATTTAACATTAGATATTTATATGGAGACTAGTAGTCGATTATAAAAAATAATACAATTTTAATTTATTTGAAAAGATAGAGTTGGGAAATATCAATTAATATTTTTTAATATTTTATTATTATATTATGAAATATGTTTTAAAATAATAATTTTATTTTTATCAATATATGTTAGTATAATACCTATAGTTTTTTCATTTATTACTTGAATATTCTTATTTTTTCCCTCATTCGTAAAACTAATATTTGTGCATCGTTTCATCACTATTGTTATATTATATCACATGTTTTTGGTTAATAAAACAGTGTTCTATTTTAATTTATATATATATTTTAATAAAATTCCTTAGATATATCAATTATTCCCTATGTATTTGAAATTACTTCCATTATAGTTGGTTAGTTCTAGTAAAACATGCTATTTTAATTAAGAATGACATATCATAGATAGGGAAAATTATTTATACTTGAGGTTTAAATAATACAATGAGTTATGGAATATAATACTTTAATACCTTGTACAAAATAACATGAATGATATTAGACATAGAGATTACACTCTTGATGTTCTTATGATACAGGGAGAAAAAGATTGGATCTATTCAATGAACCAAAAAGGTAGCATTCTCAATTTTTGACAAAATAAATTTAAAATTCTATTTTTCTCATCCATTTTAAGTTATTAATTTAAATATTTTTTGACCTATGAGGAAGAAATAAATTAATAAATATATGTAGTTTATCCCTTTTATTGTTCAATTCACATGAATTACTTGAATTATTTTCATAAATAATAAATTGGAGGCCTTAATGATGTTTATGTTTTTTGGAGAACTATAGAAAATAATGCCTTTTATCTTTAATTATAAATAGAATAGATGATGGATTTGAGTAAAAATGTATAAATTTAAAGATAATTTTGAAAAAAATTATATCAGGTATGAGTTTCCGGGACTATATAACACACAAAAAATAGTGTTTTTGAATGAATGGATATAATATTGATGTAAATGTAATGAAAAATGTTAGTGGAGAACAATAATTCATGATTATTTTGGTTGAAATTTATCAAGATATCAGTGCATAATCGAATATTTTGTTTATATCATCAAAAATTGTCATGTTTGAATTTGAAATGTAGTATAAGAAAACTCCTAAACTTAAGTACCTATGAGTGTTTGGAATCCCCTGTATTATTAACGGGAGAGGGGAAAACATGGGAAAGTTTGAGAAAAGATGTGCCTCTGGAATTTTCCTTGGTTTTAATCTAAGTAGAAGAGCATATCACTTATATAACAAGCATGATTATTAATAGTTTTAGGTGAATGTGTTATAAAATTAATCAAATGATAGTAAACAATAATTATAAGTGTTCCCAAAGTTATGGAGATGAATTAGAGTTTATTAGAAAACAAACTAAATATTCTAAAAATACAGAAGATTCCAGTGATTTTCCTAAATAAGATAGTGGTTCAACCTTATAAAATGATAAATAATAACCAGATTCAGTTAATATAAGGTTGAGAAAGAATTTAGAAGTCCAAAATTTCATTTTTAATAATGAAAATAAATTCCAAATAGGTGAAATTTGATGACAATAACACATACCTCATTATTTTCTTAAGTTAAATCAAGAATTGTGGTTGAATACTTAAAGCATCCAGAATGGGTTGATGGTATGGATGAAGCATTGGATCAAATTAAGAAGAAAAGTAAGTATGAGAATAAGTAAATTAATAATAATGTTATTAAAAAAATTGTATGTTTTATAACATGTTTAATGAAAGGGTTAAGGGATTTGTAATAAATAATTACTTATTTTAAAAGGTCTTTATCAAGTTAAAGTAATATAATTTGATAAGAAATTTTAATTTTTTTTAAAATCATGGGTTTATAATGATTTTATTTTCTATCAATACTCAAGGATGATATATGATTTTTAAATGGATGTAAAATTTTCCATACTCATTGGAAAAAATGAATAAGATGTGTACATAGAGCAAAATAAATGACCTTTTTTAGAGATGGCGAAGAAAGAGTTTGTAGGTAGAAAGAGGAACTATATGTTTTCAAATAATATTCAAGGGAATTATATTCCAAACTTGACTCATGCTTGAAGATATTTAATTTTAGAAATTTAATATTGGGAAACAACCTTTACAACAATAAAAATTAAGAGGAATATCTCATTATAATCATTTATACAGATGATATCATATTTTATAGATTAAAGAAGTTTTTTTCAAGAGGTATGAAACTCTAATGAATAATATGTTTGAGAGTTTTATTCTAATAGAAATAAAGTACTTATTAAGACTTCAAATTTATTAAGATGACAACCATGTATTTATTCCTCAAGAGAACTATTCCTTATAATTATTGAATAAGTTTGAAATTGATGGTAAGAAATATATTTCTACTCTTAGATAAGTGGGAATATAAAATTCAAAGGATGATTATAGTAATATATAGAATCAAAAAGGGTTAGAAAACTTATTAAAAGTTTAATCTATTTGATTTATTCAGGGATCTAAATTATATATAATATCAAATTATATACGTATTCTTAAACTAAATTGATGAAATTTCATTACATTTAAATGAATCACATTCCAAGGTATATAAAAGGTTCTTTTTATTTTTCTTAACTTATTAAAATAAAAGGGATATTAGAATCTATATATATTTTGAGTCATCGATTAGGATGGAAGTTTTTATATCAGGATGTACACATCTGATATAGTATTCATAACTGGAGATAAAAACTTGATATAGAACATGAAGATAAAAAGTTCTATTTAGAAAGTAAAACAAAAGGAAATGATGTTTCTATAACTGAAGTGAAAAATCTATTTATTTGGATGAGAACTTGACTCAATAATCTCAAATAGGAAGTGGAACTTCCATTATAAGTGGGATGTGATAATCATTGTGTTATTTATGTTTTGAAAAAAATATTTTAGAATTCTTGATCGAAGCACATTGATATAAAATATAACTTCATAAAAAAAGTGGTTAATAAATGAATTATGAAGTTGTGTTTATTTCTTATAAATAAGAAAGTTTCAAATGTCTTCAGTAATTAGTTTTGAAAGGTTTCATTTTAATGTTATTGTTAATGTGGGAGTTCAACCTCGATCTTCTCAAGGCTAAGGTATGGTGTTCCATTATCTCTCTTATTATATTTGGAATTTTGTTGTTAAAGGTAGAGATGAAAACCTAAATTCAAATAATATTTTTTCTTTAAGGGGGATAATATATTTATGGTTATTTTTTAAAAGCATAAAGTTGTGAATCCAACATATGTGTGTTCATGACTTTATTGGTTAATATGTGAACTATTATAACCTTTATAATGTGTATTTGTAAAGGAAAAATTGTTTTTCACATATATAATATTAGTTTATAGAATATGATACATTTTTTGATGTTATGATGAGTGTTTAAATGTGAGTGTAAATCACGCTTAAACACATATAGGATATTATTACTTATTACTATTGTTTCATATATAGTTTTATCTTATACAGTCTTAGGAATGTATAATGAGTATTAATTAATATGGGTTAGAGTGTTTTATGTTCTTATGTTGATAAGAAAATATAAAAGGGGTTATTTTTTATATTAAGAAAATTTTTTAGAATACAAGAACCCTGTGTGGTTGTTATTCCCCAAAGGGATATATTTTTTGTTAAAGAGAAGTTTTATAGAAGCAATTAGTAATGTTTTTGTTTTTCTGTGAAATTATTTTCAACACATAAATTAAATCCAAACTCAGTTGGATATTTTTTGGTTTATATGAGGTAATGTCTAGTTAGTTGTTTGAGAGTTATTGAAAAAATATTGTAGTTATGGAGTGAGTTTTAATGACGTTTTTGGGGAGAAATGGAAAATCATGCCATAACATGAAGCCGTTGCACCATGATAAAATTTTTTAAAATGAAAATTTCTTGTGGTAAAAAGATAATGATAGAATGATTAGTGTCACATCATGATTTGTATCCAAAATTCGATTATTCATGTGTTGTTTTTTCATGATATAATTATCACACCAAAAATGGTATGCAATTTTCTTAATATTCAAAATGTTTTGTTATGGGAAAATATTTTTATTGTCCCAAAAAAAATTGGGACTATCAGGAACTAGTTACCAAATCCATCTTGTGACAAGAATAGATAGGCATTACAAATACCCCAGGGCTGATAACTAGTACTGAGCATCAAGGATAATTTAATTGGGAATGATTTATACCATAAAACAACAAATGATCTCCATGTGATCTCTTGGTCACCACCGTCCATAAACCAGCCCACTATAGAAGAAAAACAAAACAAAATCTACACCTGCAAAAATGTTAGGGTCAACCAAAATCAAGTGGAATAAGTAGAGTGTGAGAATAAAATACATATTAGGTATAAACCATGGAATCCATACATATTATTTTCCAAAATAGTATATAAATGCTATTTTGAAAATACATTTAATGAAAATAATGTTTTTTTATCATTTTAAAATAAAAAATTTACTTTTTAAAACCTAGTTTGAAAACAAAAAAAATGACTTGGGTAAAGAATAATATAAAATAAATTCTAAACTAATAAAAATAATAGGGTATACTAAACACAACCATAAATAAAGGAAACAACACAAGAACAGGAACAAACAGAAAATAGTAAAAGAAAAAGTAATAAGGGTACTATAAAATAAACAGGAACATAAAAATATATAATCATGGGAATTTCCTATACATAGTTATAATAAATAAATTTTAGTTATTGGTTCAGAACCACATACTAGTGTATGGTGTAACCCCACTGTTAATAACCAACATGGATGCTCTAAACTAGCCTCACTAGTGGCAAAGCCCACCTGACCTGTCCTTTATCCATGGGTTCTAATATGTCTAATCGGGACTAGAAATAAATAATAACTCGACCCTCTATATGGAATATTATAATCCCATGATAATATTATAAAGGATAATGAGTATTTCACCATACTCTTGGCATTGTACATAACTCATAGATTCCAATGTGCATGCCTTTCCCAATCCCCGACACAAACTTCACGAAGACCCTCTCATCAGAAGGATGAACATAGGGGGTTACCATCATACATAAAACATTTATAAATTTTTTAACTAGGCCTAAGCATCATATAAATTTAAAAATAATTTCCAAAAAACTAAAAAGTACCAATTGGTCCATTATATGTACAATTATAAAACCATTTCCAATGAGAAAACAGTTCTTCTCCAAACCATTTCCAAAACCATAGTGTAATCATTATTCATCATCATAAGGTGAAAAATGGTCCTTTGAAATCATAGTTTTTCCAATAATGTTTCATGATTTCTAATACACTATGTTTTTGATAATGAATTTGAATATTACATTTAAAGTATTTTGGAAAACATCGGGAGTTTTTATAAGACCATTTGGAAGAAAGAAGAGGAAGGGAAAATGGGGAAAATGTGTTTTTAAAACCATGAAATTCAAGATGAACTTATTTATAGATTCAAGATATATATATATATATATATGTGTGTGTGTGTGTTCCTATCTACATGTGCACTTCGTGAACATATAGACATTCCAATGTTTACCGACATAAATATGGATAACCATAACTAGGTCTATGGGTCCAATCAAGAAGCAAAAAGAGTGTGTCACAACAGATCACAAGAGTTCATAGGTAATAAACCATAGAAAATAACCAAACCCACACAAAGAGACAATTTCCAGACCCCAAAAAATTACTAAAGATAAAATAATACCTAAAGCAATCCCAAATTACTCAAATTAATTTTAAAAAGGTTATTTGGAATTTTATCAAACACCTTGCATACATATACACTTAGACACAACTAATAAAATACTCTGAAAACAATTTTTTATCAAATTGGTAACATAGAAACACAAATAAATCATAAAAACACATCAAAATCCTGATAAAATATTTGTAAATTAATTATATAAGCTCAATAATCACATGGCATATACCAGAAAGGAAATGGATGGAAACACCAACCTCAAGTTATGGAACCTTGTTTCTTTTAATGAAATCCACTGGAAAGGGACTCAATAAATGGATCAAAACCCTCAAAAACTAAAATACAAAATTATAACCAATACTAACCATAAAAATCATGACACATGTTCATTAGGTTTATAGTAAAAGTGGGAAAAAAGAATTAAACCAATAGGGTAATCATGGAAAATAGTAAAGAGAATGATTTGATGAAGAAATCAAAAAAAAATCACTAACTTTTGGTGAAATATTTCCCATAAAATTGAAAAATATAAAGGATAATTAGGGAGATCCATCTAGTCAATACCCAACTAAGAGGGTGTCAAATGGGCTGTGGAACCACTTAAATGATATTTTTAAAATAAAAGTTATTCAGGTTTTAATGGGTTCTATGGATTTTCTGCATGGTTTTTTAAACCATGCGCAAACCCTGTGTATGCTTCTAGAAACATTTTTTAAACATGAATATTTGTGTTTCATGGTTTAGGAAAACCATTCTCAAACCATGTAACCAAGAAAAGCTACAAAATCCATCAAATGATACCCTACACACCGGGAGAGGCCACCAAAAGATCATGGAAAGAGTTAACCATGATGTATTGACATCATGTGTGTCACAAACTCCACACCATGACACTTTTTATCCATACCTTTCACAGTTACCATGTACAAGCCCAAAAAACCAACCAAAACCTGTAAAATAAAAAATTATCAATAGAACCATAACCCAAACCTCTAAAAATATCAAGAAATAATAAAACAATAAAATAAAATAATAGAAAAGAAAACCAGGGTTGGGGTGTGAAAATTTTACACAACACAAAAACATTCTTCCCCAATAAAGTCACCCACCCAAAAGAGGAATATAATTAAAAATCAAAACTAAATGAGGATAAGTGAAAACATGATCCTTGGTGTGACCTTTCAAATCCACATGTCAGACCTAAAAAACTATTGAGAAAACCAAAATAAGATCCCCACCATTTATAATTCTACATAGATGGACCAACATTGGAACTCCCAACAAAAACATAAAATTGATGAAAGGAACTCATACCAAACACCTAACAAAACAATGATTCATAATTTCCACAAGATAAATACATCTCTAAAATAAGGAAAACATAAACCAAAACTTATCTACAAAGAGGGATAACTATTTAATGATTCACATCCTTAAAAAATCACTATTGAAATCTCTAAGAATACAAGGCTACTGAGATGCTTAAAATAAAAATTATTTTTAAAAAATAATGGAAAGTACAATAATAAGAACTTAAACTGTTTCCATTCCAACATTGGAGGCAAAATATGGGCCAACACCCCCAAACTCAATATTTCATGACTTTATGAAAATATTTACTCTAGAGACTATGGTTGTGTCCTGGTGTCTCAAACCATATGCTTCCCTATATTTAGAAGCTAGTAGCCTATAATTGTGACTTCCCTTTTGGGGATTCTTCCTTGAATAACTTCTCTATATGACCCGATCGAACACATCATTAATAAGACTTTTTAGGATCACAGAAAAATGGCTTCAAGTGCTTGAATTGACCACCCTAAAAGCACACAAACAAGTGATTTTACGGACGATAGATAGGAATTGTTAAGGTATACTTCTCATGAATGGATTCTTCTAGTACTCACCCTCCACTAGATGGTTAAACTCTAGAAATTACCTTAAGAACCATATTACCACCTACTACGGACTATGCTCTAGGAACTAAGTCATCTATAAATTCTTTATTCACAAGATTCCCTAAAAAAATATTTCAAGATAATAGAAATTATTCCATGATCTATTGATGAAGACCAAGATCAAGAGAGGAGGGTTTAGTTAATTCTTTGATGCTATCTATGAATAAAAAGAGACCATCTTATTGAAGTGATCAATATATTCCTTCACCACCTGTTGACCTTGCAGATTATTCCAGAGCTCTTCCACTTTCTTCAACTTCACCTCCTCTGGTATAAACCATTGAATAAAATTGTTCTTAAAATATCCAATTTCATCCCAACTTGCAATAATGATGGGAAAATCACACTACACAGTTCCAAACTTGGACCGTCAAATGAACCTTGGATATCTCGCACCATCATAACCTCAAAAGTTCCCAAGGACATGAAAAAACCTTCAACTTTCTTAAGCCACTCCGAAGACTATAATGGGCCTTGATGAATATGGAAAACTGGAAACCATTGAGAAGAACTTGAATCTTCCTCTCCACTAGGAGTTTAAGAAGGGTTAATAACTAAAATAGATTCATTGTAAACCTTTGGAAACATTCTAGGTAGTATACTTTATATAACATAATAAACACCAAACCAATTCAACACCAAAATAAATTTCAACAAAAAGGATGTTACAAATATAAATACCAAGATCATAAATCAAACATTAGAAATCAAAAAAAAAATCTTTCAAAAAACATCACTTCCATTCCAAATTCAAAACCATTCTACTCCAAGTATAATTTATAAAAATACCAAAACTCATTTTGGAATTCAACTCTAGAACTAAACTCCACATTTTAAAATAAAAAAATGACAAAAACTAATTTTCTTTTTGAAAACCCATTTCTTAAAATACAAATTATCACTCAAAAACCACTCATCCTGACAAAAATCAAGCCAAAGAATAACTCACAATGAAACAATAGAAATTAGAAACTAGTGGACATTTATAACTTAGCCACATGGCTTAGAAGACCATTCCTTGATCAAGTAAAAACCACCAGAAGTATCTTGAACTATTCACTAGGGCTCCACATGCATCACTACTCCATGAAATCTCACCGTGTAACACCAGTTCAGTTCCTTTTTCATTCAAAAAACTATACAAACCACAAAAGCACCAATGATATCAACTAAAAATTCAATATAAAAATAACATGTCCCAGAATTACCTTGGTGACTCAAGGCTCAATATGAGTAAGAGTTCAAAATGATATTCTCATACTTACCTCACATGTATTTATAGTCATATCTCTAAACTACATGATTCCCTAAATAGAAAAGGGATACTATGATACATTTTTTCCATGAACCAAACTAGGTTTACCCGAAATCGATCCCTTGAGCTAGCCCATGAAAAGGCCTGGGAGGTTTTCCCAATACTTCATGGCTAGAAACTAGTGAAAATAATAACGGATCATTCAATTGGGAATGATTTAGACTATACAATAGTAGACATAAAAATCCATATAGAGACTGAAACAAGAATCCATAAACCATTGAATAAAAATAAATAAATAAACATTTCCAGGTACAATAGGAGAAAAAAATAGAAAACTGAAAACCATACTGAACCCAAACTGGAACCCAATGTGATCTCCATGTTACCTCTTGGTCACCACCATCCATAAACCAACCTTCTCCATAAGTAATCCTGAAAAGAAGATAAAACTAAAAAACATATCTGGTATACTGATCCTATGTGGAAAAAGTTGGGTGTGATCATAAAACAACACAGAAGGTATGAAACATGGAATCCATACATGTTCTTTCAAAAAAAAATTCAATAAATGCTAGTTTGAAAATGAATTTAAGGAAAATAAGGTTTTTTATCATTTCAAAAATGATACACTCCTTTCCATTTTAAAACCTTGTTTGAAAAACCAAATAAAAAACAACTTATGTAAAACAAAAGTGAGAAGAAAGGTTGAAATAACTACCATTGTAGGTTATATAAAAAACAACCAAGAATAATGGAAACAATAAAGGTTTTAGAACAAGAAAACAAATACAAGGAGAAAAAGTATCCAAGGTGGTGTAAATTAAAGCCATAACATAAAAATATGTAATCATGGAATTTTCCTAAACATCTCTATAATAAATATCAGGACACACTCAGTTCATACCCACCTTCTAGTTTGTTTTAAAACTCCATAATCAATAACCTACATAACTTCTCTAAACTAGCCTCACTTGTGGTAAATCCCACCTAGCCTATCCTTTATCCAGGGGTTTCTAATCTATCTAATATGGACTAGAAAGAAATAATCATTTGACTCTATAGATTAAATAAAAGAATCATATTATAATATTATAATGGAGAATGAGGAGGAAATCACATGCTGGGTATTGAACATATCTCAAAGATTCCACCATGCATGCCTTGCCTAATCCCTTTCACAAACTTTGATAAGGACATCTAATGATAAGGATGACCATAGGGGTGACTATAATATATTAAAACGTCCAAAAATTTACAACTAGTATTGAATGTTATTCAAATTTAAAACCAATTTACAAAACATTATAATGTACCAATTGAGCCTTTACATGTACAGTTATAAAACTATTTCCAATGAGAACACATTTTATCTCAAACCCATTTCATAAACAATAGTGAAAAAATTATTCATATTCATAAGGTGATGAATGAACCTTTGAATTCATGGTGTTTCTAATCATGTTTCATGTTTCCAAATGGGAAAAGTTTTGTAGAACAAATTTCAAGATCATATTTAAATTATTTCAGAAAAAATTTCTAGTCTTTAGAGGAACCTTGTGTAGAAATAAGAGGATGGGAAAATAAGGAAAGGTTGTTTCAAAAACCAAGGATTTCCCAATGAACTAATTTTTGAAGTCACCATATATATATATATTTTCATATATATATATGTGCACCCCCTGTACATATAGATATTCATACATTCACTAGAATATAGATGGATAACTATAAGTAGGTAAATGGGTCAAATAAATAATCACAAAGAGTTCATATTGTCATGTTATAAGAGTTTACACATATGGAATGAGCCATATAAAAGAACCAAACCCACACAAAAATATCATTTCCAAATGCTACGAAAATACAAAAAATTAAAAAGGTTAAACACAATCCTAGATTACTCAGATTAATTTTAAAAAGACTAGTTTTCTTTTTATCAAACACAGTGCATAAATATAAATATTTAAACAACTAATAAAATCCTTTGAAAACCCATTTTTATTGAATATCCAACATAGAAACACAACAAAAATCATAAAAAACCTCAAAATCTTGTTAATGAAATTTAGAAATTAATTAGACAATCTCAAACATCACATGGAATTTTATGGAAATGAAATTGACTAAAACACCTAGATCTAGTGGTGAAACCTTGTTTCCTTCAATGAAATCCACCAGAAAGGGACTCGAAGGATGGCGTAAACCATCACAAACCAAAATCCAAAATTATGACCAATCATAACCATAAAAATAAGACAAGATTTTTTTTATAGTTATGTAAAATGAGGAAAGGAGGTATGAAACCAATAGGGGAAGAGAGGAAAATAAGAAAGGGAAAGATTTGATAAAGAAATAATGAATAATAACTAAACTTTGGTGAAAAATATTCCAAAAAGTGATAAAGGATGAAGGGAAATGTGGGGGGGAGTTCTCCCCCTATTCAATATCCAACTAAGAGGGGGTAAAATGGTAGGTGGAGTAACTTAAATCAGGTTTTGAAAACAAAAGTCATTTATTTTTTAATGGTTGCACATTTTTTTTACATGGTTTTTTAAATCATTCACAAACTATATGTATACTACTAAAAACATTTTTAAAACTTTATATTTGTACGGTACGGTTTGTAAAATCATTCTCAAATTGTGTGACATAAAAAATTTCCAAAAAACCTCAATTTACACCTTAAACACTAGAAGACTCCCCCTAAATTTCATTGAAGGAGTGAAACACAATATAGTGACACCATGGTTGTCAGAAAATCCCAGAAATTCCACTTTATCCCCATAACTTTCATAATAATCATACACATGGACAAAAAAAAAAAAACCTAGAAAAATAAAAAAATTCTCACCATAAAATCAATCCAAACCTCATCCAAAATGATCGAGCACCAAGAAAAGATTAAAATAAAATAAAATAAAATAAAACCAACATTGGGGTGTAACATTTTCTATGAAAAATTGGATTATATCCACAATTTTTTTACACTACTAAAAAAATAAGTCCATAATTATTTTAGTTAAGGATATTTTAAATAGGGAAGAGGATTTTACCACGAGGGAGGTGGTGGCATCAAGAAATCCCAAATCATACCAATATGTTTATGCAATGAAAAATTGATGGTCATTTGATTTATGAAGGATTTACATGGTCTAATAAAAATGATATATATCACACCATAATTTCATTATAGTTTTAATGGATAGATGTAACCATTTTGAAACTACACATGTTGTTCTAGAAGACAATTTTTCATGATGTAGTAGACATATTCATGTCAATATTTTTGAAAATTCCAGTTTTGAGTGATTTTGATGATGTGTGTTTGTGGATGGCTTAGTAGCTACTATAACTTGATGCATCTGATACTAAAATATTTCAAGGTTAAGTAGGAGTCCTGTATTGATCCAATTAATCATATTTGATACATAGAAGTTAAAATATAAATTTTGTTTTTGAATTTGAAATTGAAATTCAAATTTCAATAAAACCGAAAGTGGTGACTACTATGTAGTAAAGAAATGGTGTGTTTTATGAAATTGATATTTTTAATAAAGAAATAGGAAATATATGTCACTAATTATCTAGAATAAGTTCATATTATATTTATCGAATCACATTGGATGTTAAAATAATTTGATGTGAATACGGAGGATACACTTGAATAAAATTAAGTATGCTATGTTATGTGCAACATAGTATTGCGTTTATTCTTTTTTATTAAAGTTAAATGATTTCTTATTATTAAAGTTATATCATTTAAAAAGTGAACAAAATATTTTGTTGTAAAATATTATAGTCAATCACCACTTGATAATGAATTCAGGGTGTGAATATAAGAGGTGGAGTTTGTATTCATGTTCTACAAAGTGGAGCCTCTTGGTGGATTTTGTTGATTTTATATATTCAATATCCTGAAGATTATTAGTTCGGGTTTGTGGGAAAACATTACATATTTAAAAATAAATTTATATTCAACATGAGTTCAAGGATAATCCACTCTAGTTTATATCCATGATCAATAGTGGATTATGTGACTTTGGTTTTCCAAATAATTCCATATATGTGTCCATTAATTTGAAATGATGAACCATATAAATTAATTATTTTATCTATTTTTATCTATTTGCGTGTTTCATTACTAAATTTAGATATTAAAATATTTAAATAAAATATAAAATAATGAATAATGTAATAAAAAATAATCTAATCGATCACATTAAAATGTGATGAAGGTTTTTTCAATGATGGAATGAAAAATATTGATACACTGATTCATCAATCTCTCAGTGTATCCATAATAATTCTAACAACTTTTTGAATAAAGGTATCCAAAAACAATTTAAAATTATTACAAAATTAATTGTAGAGTTACATACCATTAATATTTAAAAAAATCACATTTAATTTAAAATTTTAAAAATCATTACATAATATAAAAACATTAGGCATCTATTTATAAAATATTTAAAGTATCTTTAAACATGGTATTAAAAATAAAAATGAAGTTCAAATGATAAAATTATAGTATAATTTTATTTAAACCTTTTTATCCTAAAATATTTTTTTTTAAAATTTGAAAGAACATTATTTCAGGTTTTATTGTTTTGTAAAAAATAAAATAACATATGTATAATCCAAATAATTAAATAAAAAAAATCAAAACTATTATATAAATTTTAAACAGGGTAAAATATGAAGAGAATATAATTTAACTCATGAATAGTAGGTAATATCACTAATATAAAAATTTAAATTGGATAATATGACTCAAAATATCAATACTTAAAGTAGAAGCAATGAATTAAACCCATAGAATCAACTACTAACATCAAATAAAAAATAAAAAATATAAAAAATAATTTATTCAAGGAATTAATGAGGGTATTTATATCCCCATGTGTTGACATACTAAGAAGGAAAAAATTGTGATTCTATCACTTAATGTGATGTGCATGGGGTTATCTTTGAGCTTCTCTACAACACCTTAAACTTGAGGCCCAAAATATGAGGCTTAATGTAATACACCAAGACTTCAGAATTTATTTTCTCTAAAAATTATATTTAATAGAGTGGGGTATAAAAAACACCGAGATTAATTGAACCATCATATACTATGGAAATATTGTTTTTTAATTATGACTATTATGACCAAGATATTGTTTTAGAAAGTATGAATTGGAATAACTATATTTTGTAATATATATAACATCGAAGAGTCAGTAATATAGTTTTAAGGGATACTTCTTAGAATTCGAAATAACCTAGATAAAATTTGAGATGGGTTAGAATTTATGATTTACCATATCAGTACTATAGTGGGTACTATAGTAGTTACTTTTGACGTGGAACTATTCACACGATTTGGAACTATGAGCACAAAATTGGGCCTTTGGGCCACTAAAACAGGCCCTCGGGATATAGGGACTTGGGGAAACCATAGAGATATGGGAAATAGAAAATGTGACCCATGGTTCAGTGCATCACATTAGGTAGGTAGTGAAAATTTACATTTGGTAGCATCATAGGGTGGGAAACTCAAGTGAGAGACTTGTGCTATGTAACCTATCATCTGGAACACCACATGGGACAACGATGATTTATTTCATATAATTGTAAATGGTTGTAAAATGTGATGGTTATTTGTAAAGGTGGAGACACATAATGTGAAAAATGATAACTAAATAAGATAAACGACACATCTTGGAGGAAGAGTGGAATGAATACATGCATGATTTAGTAGGTGAGTAGCTTGAAAGAGTGATGGTTACACTGACATCTATCATTTATCTCTCTACCCAGACATGGGTTTAAACAGGGGGATCTATGAAGATCTGCAAGGTGGGGTAATGAAATAAAACAAATGATGGTAGGGGTATCAAAAAAGTTATCTGAGATCATGATGTGAACCTTGGCTACTCAGATTGTGCTTTAAGGTCACAATTACTTTAGGCCATCAAAATTTCTAATGGGACTCCGAGTCATTGGGCCTTCTGGTCATGTAAGGGTTACCTCTGAAACCTATTGAAAAGAGGATTATCTCTCCATAATAAAAATCATAAGTTGACTCCTACCTATTAAAACAATTTATATAATATTTTTCTTCATAAAATTAATAATCAATCAATGATTAATTATAAATTATATAGAAATGATGATAAAATATTTTTAAGGTAAAATAGTTATTTTTCAATCAAAATATTTGTTACACATAGAATGTATTTTAATATTAATATATTAAATTAATCAATATTGATAAATGATTCCAATAAAATAGTTATATTATATGTTTACTTTAATTAATTAAAATTCATTTATTAATGGTTATTAGGAATGAGAATAATGGAATTTTATATATTAAAAATACATTTTCTTCAGAAATAGTTTCTATTGAATTTTATGCATTTAAATAATAATTAATTTTTGATACTTTTAGAAATTTTATTTGAAAAAATGGAAATATTTTTTCTATATCATAATTTTAAATATTTCTTAATATAATGTTTTTGGTATTTTTCTGAGAATATTGATTTTGGAGTGAAAATTGAGAAATATGGATTTTTCACAACTTTCATTTATTTCCTTTAAATAATGAAATTTAATAGTCCCATATTAATTTTATTTGTTTTTAAAGTATCATAAGATCCATTGAATTTGAAATTATCAAAATAATTCCATAGGAATTAACTTTATATTTGATTTTGGTATAAGTTTATTATAATGCTTAAAAATAAAATTTTCTACAAACAATTCTTCATTGTGTTTTGTGAACTTATATTTAAATTAATTTATTCAAATTATACAAATTGAATTTATAAAGATAAATTCGCTATTTATAATTATGATTTCAAAACTTTATTGAATGGATCAATTTCACTTTTGGTCATTATGAATATTAACCATGGTAAAAATATGTCGCAATGGTAAAGGGTAAATCAGGTTAATTAAGGTAAAAAATTTCTGATAAGGCCATAAAATTTAATCTTGATTATTATTAGACTATGATATTTCAACCCTTTTTACCTTATATGCAAAATTTTATTAGTTTGGATCTGATTTTACATGATTAAGACTTTATAGTATTTACAATTTTTGAAAAATTACAAGTGCATCGCTCCCCTCACATAAAAAGGAAACCTCTTATCCTCCATTAATCACAAATTTTGAGAACTCTATTTCATCTAATATTTTCCCAAAACTCTCCCCAAAATACTTATATATGTTATACAGGTCACATGCTTCTAAAAATACCAATCCTAGAAGGATTAAGGTGTAACTCAAAGGGAGATATCCAAGGAGAAGGTATAAGTCATAACCAACCTATTTCAAGTTTATTTCTTATTATATCTCATTCAAAAATTCTTTAATAAAGAGAAATAATAAAATTATTATATTACATGTTTTATTATGATTATGGTATAACCATTTTCTTATTTTTTTTCATCTGAAAAGAATTGAAAACATCGCTCATTTGTACTTGTGGACTGCCACCTCCACATGGCGATGTGTTTCATTTTTATCATCAAATAATATAGCCGGTTAAAATGATATAAAAAATAAATACATAAAATATTTATGATAAAATTAAAATTATTATAAGATGTAAATTACTGAAATTTTTACCCTTCCATGCATTGGATAACAATAATGTCACTCATGCATATGTGTGGACTGCCACATCTAAGAAGAGATATGATTCTTTTTGGATATCCACCATACAATGATAGCCATGAGAATGAATATAATGAGTAAAAATTAAATTTATAACATGTTTTTTATTCTATAAAATTAAAATACTCTCTAATTTATTACTTTTACACCCATTACAAAAATTGAAACATTATTCATGCGTTCGTACAAACTATCATCTCCTTGAAAAGACATGGTGCATTTTTTATGACCACATAAAATGTTTGGTTTTAAAGGTGTATTTAATGTATTAATATGAAAATTATTAAATCTTTAAGATTTTTTATTTAATTTAAACATAAAACATTTGACCATGGTCAACAAATCAATTTTTATATCTTATAAATCAAACTATCCCAAAAAATTCAATGTGAAATTAAGAATTTTAGTAGCTAAATAAAACATGGTAATAAATAAAATAATGGGCATAATGATAATTGAATGAACATGAAAAATATTATTATAAAATTATAAAGCTAATATAATTTTATTATCAAGTACTTAAAGAAAATATGATTTTATTTGAGAAATAAGGTAAGTGATTTATACTATTGAATTACTTTTACTAAGGCTCAAGGTGGTGTGAGGAAGAGATTAGGGGTGGGTATCTTTTATTGTGAAGGAAAGGAATCATTTGGAATTACTTAAAAGATTTAAATATAATAAAAATATTTTATTTTTAATTGGTACAAAGTTGATATATTTAAAATATAGGATGTGGATGAGTCTAAATACTCTCATCTAATAAAATCTAGACAAGTTTTAGTGATTTTTTAAAACTTATATATTAGTTTTAATCCTCAATAAACCCTTTTGATGATTATTATGACATGAATGTTTTTACTCTTTTGTGTTCAAGAAAGATATTATAAATCAAAAAGTGACCCATAATTGAAAAATTATTGATATTATAAGACACATATAATTTAATTTACCAAATACATAATTTTTATGAATTCTAAATAATTTATAAATTATTATTTAACATAAGATAACATTAAATTCATTTTGGTACAATGAAAATAGTCTAACTTTAAAGAAATATAGATATAAATTAAATTCAAATATAATCTTTTGAAATATAAAAAATATGTTATATTTATAAAAAATATCTTATAACTAAAAAATTATTCAAAATTATAATACTTTTCATATTTTTTTAAATCATTTATTTGATTTTCCAATAACTTAAACAAACAGCTTTTCAGTTTTTTGAAAACATTTTAGGTAGTAATTTCATCACTAAAATTAAAAAAATAAAATACTACAATAAAAATAATTCATTAATATTTTAATAAAACTTTTATAACTGAACATAAATTATTTTTATCCCTATAATAAAATATTAGTTATATTCAAACATATAGAGTGAAATTTTATATTTATTATTTAAATAAAATAATATTTACATCATTATTAAAGGAATGTGTACCTAAATTGCCAAATATTCAAAGATAAGATGATTACGTTAAAAAAGAACCAATAAAATGAAATAAATTCAAGTTTTATTTTAATTTTTATAATCCTTATCCCATATTTGTAACCCTATTTTACCAGTTTTATCCTTATTATGGTGATAAATATTTACTATAGTAACTATTCACAAAGGCTAATAATAAAAGGGAACTATTTACAAAATTTTAAAATCCAGATTAAAAATTATAAATAGAAATTTAAAGATTAAATTTCTTGAAGTGTAAGAAATAAATTTAAATATAAATGCATAAAACACAATAATGAACAATTTTTAGAAAAATTCATTTTAAACCTAAAAAAGAATTTATACAAAAAAACTAGAATAATGATGAGCCATATATAATTAGTAATTTTTTTATAATTAAATGAGTATTATATTACTTTAATATAAAATTTAAAACATGATTTGACTTTTAAATTACTTTATTTAATTAATAGAAATGAATGTTTTATAAAAATATGTATTTTTCACTATTCACTAAAGGTAAATATTTTTTTTTGTAAAATCAAACAAATTCACACTTTGATAATATATACATGATGATTTCAAAATTTATATTCATTTAATTGAATAAAATTTAAAAAAATCGTATAAATTAAATATAATATCCATGAAAAAATGAAATAAAAGATTTTTTTGAAGAAAAAATATATTTGAATCTTAAAATAACTTTAATAAAAATTGAGTGCTTATTTATTATTAAATAATTAATAAATTTTAATTATAAAAAAAATTTGGACATATTTTTTATAATGTGTTGATTCCTACAAAAAAATTTCAATTTAATATCTAGTTTATAATAGTCACATTTAAATAATAATATTTAGAGTACATCGAAATTCACTTAAATCTATGTGTTTCTTGTTTAGTAAGTTATCAAGAACAACATTATTTGAAACTAATTTTTATGGGTGTTACATTCCGCCCATCAAATAAATTTCTCCCTATAAAATTTTGTATCGTTTTCTCTTTGAAAATGAGTCTATTTTTTTTTCAAAATCTATTATTAGGAGTGGAAGAAAAAATACCTCTATGGAAATAAATACATTTTAATCTTCATTGATTACATTTCACCATTGAAAAGAAATTTTATTTAAATGGAAAGACTATAAAAATTATCATTTTCTAAATGCTTTTATTATAAAAATCATAATTTTGAATAGATTTAAATAATCATACATAGTTAGTTGAGTAATGTTTTCCACATAAGACTTAATAGACATATCTTCCTCTTTCGTGATTTTAAAGAATTGTTTTATTATTATTATGAAGAGTGTGAGAAAATATACTGACTTGATTTATTTCTACAATTTCATCCTTTGATTGGGGTTTTTAGTTTTTTTCACATATACTTCATGATAAACAAACATGATGATTTTTAAGCTTTAAGAAGTGAAATTAAATTTTGTTGGTTCATAAGATCCATAAAAAATATTGAAAATTTATTCCTTCCATCTATAGGTATTTACTAAAACCAAAATAATTTTCACAAGTTAAGATAAAACTTAATATGAATAAACCTTCAAATGAAGAAATAACACAATAATCTTTAAAACCCCTAAAATAACACCCAAAGTCTTAAAAAGGTCATTCCATAATTAAAATTCCTTTAAACCCTTCAAAATATACTTAACCAGATTCGAATCTAAAAAATAAAAAATATTTTATCACAGATTTTTCCAAGTTAAACTTAAAATTTATCCCAAATTTACATTAATCACTTACAACGTCACTTACCAAAAGATATATATATATATATATATCCTAATCATATATTCTCCAAGATTCACGAATCTTTTCCCAAAATAACTCGGATCACCATTAAGTCATGGTAAAACCATATATGCTTCTAAAATATTAATCAATATTTATTCCAAAAATAAATTTATACACTAGAATTAATTTTCAATTCAGAGTAAAAAGATAATGTTTAAAATATAGTGAAATTATTCAAAAATAACTTTAATCACTTGGCCACAAAATCACTTTTCATTCCCATATATTCTAAAAATGTAATAGCTATTTTTTTATCATTAACCACAATTAAATATTCATCAAAGAATGTATAAACCTTGAAATTTATGTGTTTTTGTGACACCCCTCATATAAATTTGAGGTTTGGGTATTTGTTAGGTGGTTTAGCCCCTTGAGTTTGAGGCATTTTTGGCTCAAAGTGTGAATTTTTAGGGACTTTGTCTAAGTCACACTATTAACGAGAACAATTAGATTAACTATACAACCTAAGTGTACACAAGTTTCATGGTCTGTGCATAATTAAACTAACCACACAACATTAGTGTGCTTCCCGTGAAGCTCTATAAAGTGGGTATTTTCATGGGGCTTTAATGTTTTGTTTAACCATGTGAGATAACCGTGAGACCCACCCAAAGCGGGGTCTTTTGGTCTCTTTGGATTCTTTTTATGTGGGATTTTCCCTTGGAAACCCCACTCGATTTACCCCAAATTGGTTGCCTTCCATAGAGGGGTTTCCTTATCCAAATATCCTTCAAGGTGAATTTATGGGGGTTTCTTGGTGATTCTTTACCTGGTTCAAAAGTTTAGGGCTTCCTTATCCTTCCTCCTTGGTTTTCTTACATTTTCTACTTTTCTCATAACCCTAGTGGCCATGTTTGGATGATATTTATGCCTAGGGTGGTGTAAAATTGGGGGTTTTTTATTTTAAAGGATTGTGAGGTATATTAGGAGTGTATTTCTAGAGGATTTTGTCAAAGGTGACATGATTCCACCACCTGAGGTAGGTGTTTCCAATTCATTTCCTCTTATTTAAGAGTTCTATGATTTCAAGATGCTTTATATATGTTTTTTTATTTAAAGTGATGATGTATATGGTGTCTAGTTGGGTTTGAAAATCGGTTTCCATGCTTAATTGAGGCTTTCCTTTTGAAAAAGTGAATGAGTTTCATTGTAAAGTGGAAATTCATTTGGAAAATTTATTTTATGCATTCTTTATGTTTGGTAAAATGAAAAAGAGGGTTTTAATCCTATGATGAACTTATTCTTTGGTCCTTAAGCCAAATAGGGTTTTCATGGTGAGATCCAATTTTGGGTTTAAAGGTTTTACTTATTTTAAATTCGTGGTTTGGATTTATAATGTGAAAAAATGGAGTTACCCATGGCTTTCTGGTTGTGGTTATTGATAATCATGAATTATTTTGGAATTGGGTTTGAGTTACAAATTATTTTTGAAGAGTGTTTCTAAATTTACATGATATAAGTGAAGATCTGGTTGGCAGTTGTGATTAGATGTTGATTATTACCTTGTTAAACTCTCTTGTTTTTTAAATGATGTTTATGTTATCTATGTGATCTATGTTGGTGATTTGATCTGTGGAATTGTATTTCCAATTTACCTCTAAAAATTGGGTTTTCCAAAAAGTAATTGGCCTATTTACTCTCCATGTGCCTGATGAAATGGTTCAATGAGGTTTAGGAGTTTTAAATGGATTTCTAAAATTATTTGAGAAATCTTTTTACCTTATTGAATGTTTTTTGAAAATGGGCATGTTGTTTGTGAAAATGGGTTGTAATGTGACTAATGGTTTTGGGATGCTAGAATACTACTCCACTCCCTAGTTTTATGTGTGTCATACTGATGCTCGAGGCACCTCAGTGCACCGTAGTTATTCAGGGGAAGGAATGATGTCCATGAACCCAAAGGTGTGGAAATGGAATTTCATATCATGTTTGGATTGGTCGAACATGGAGTTTTGAGTCCCAGCTGGATTCATCGAATGATGCTATATGCTTTCCGACATGTGAACTAATGGTTGAGATGGTCAGACATGTCATTCTGAGTCTCATTTGGATTCATTGATTGATGCTCTGTGTTTTTTGACCTATAAGATACCAGTAAAGATGAAAAAACCTGACATACCACATCTCGTTTGGATTCTTAGGCTAAGGATCTTTGACTTATGACCTATGACCCTTGTGATATATGGTATGGGTACTCAGACTGATGCTCTATGGTACATTGGATCAATGTAATGTATTAATGTATTCCCTTGATATTTTTACTTAGATGGGTTTTTTATGTCTTGATCCTCTTTTTGTTTAGTCATGTTATTTAATATTTTTATTCCATCGATTTATTGGATTTATTTATTACCTTTTATGGTTGTGTTTTATCATTACTTCCCTTATTTTTTTGTTTATCTTTTTTTGAGTGTGTAAAATATTTTTTAGGAAATAGGGAGAAATGGTTTTCAAAGGGGAATTATTAGTAGGAATTATTTTTGAATGTTTAAAAATATGTGTGGGATTATTATTCAAAAGTATAGTATTTTAAAAGAGAAATGGTCAGTACTTTAAGTTAGAATAGTTTTATAAAATACCACATTATGGCATGTTTTTTAAATGTTGTTATTTTGATAAAGGCACCTTTTTTATTTGGTTTTTCCATATATTATGTAAAGTAGAATGGAAAATTATTTTTCCAATTATTTAAAAACTATAAAACTTGGTTTCTTTATTAAGAGGAATGAATTGGTATCATTGTGGTATCCTACTAGCTTCTGATCACACCCAACATACTCATGTTAGTGGGTATGTAGTCCTCATTTCATTTTTAGGTTCCTCCAAGTTTTGGATTTCATGTTGGTATGGTTCTATCTTCTTTGGGAAGTGGGGTTTTTGGGTTATGGTGGTGACCAAAGAGTCACATGAAGTTGGTGATCAGAATATTTGTTTCATGTAATTAGTTATCATGAGTTTTGTATCAGATTCTCCAGTCTTTATTTTGTTTAGATTCTATCGTATTTTTGTAAATTTGATGGGTTAATTATTTATATAAGATTTCATTTTTCAATTATCTTGTAATTTTACTATTATAACTTTTTTTAGATGTCTTTATTTTGTTCCTTAAGGGTAAAAGCATCCACAATGATCATGTATGATACCTTTTGTATCACCACTAGTTTGAGGTTTTTGGACTTTTCTTATGCATTTTTATGTGTTTAAAGTGAATGGGATGAATTGGGAAGGGGTTGGGAGAGTTTGAAATGGTTTTGGATGAGTTTGGAGACTTTTAAAGGGGTGCACAGTTTGAGCACAGTTAGCGGATACCGTACAGATTCTCCAAGAAACCGTATAAGGGAGATAGTAGGCTTCGCACGGCCTGCACATGGTTTTCCAAACCGTACGAGGAAACCGTGCAGACCCTTGCTCCCAAGGCAATAACGTGCACATAGTTTGCACACGGTTTGCCAAACTGTGCAGGCTAACCGTGCAACCACTTAAAAATAGGGTTATAAGTTCTGGGCTCACTTGGGATTAACCTATTTCACTCCAATCTTCCTCCCACTTGAGCCTCACTCAGGATTTTGGGTTCTCATGGGTTAAGGGTGCTCTCCCACTCGATTTGGAAGCGTTTCAAAGGGGTTTCAAGGCGGTTTGAAGGTGTTTTCTCCCGGGTAAGTCTCTCCTCTTGTTTCTCTTGTGTTTTCCTCTAGATCTACATCCCTCTATTTCTTGGTTTTCTAGATCTACACTATTTGTGTGTAGATCTAGGGTTGCGGTTGCCTTGGATGTTAATATTAAGGCTTGTGGATGTTAGGGAAAGGGGATCTGTAGAGGTTTCGGCGGTGCGTTCGCCGGATTTGAGGTACGGTGGCTTGTGGGTCGATTTCTTGGGAACCCTAAAGGTAGGTGGCTTCTCTCTCAAATCCACTTGGTTAGAACTAGCGGTTCCTTGTTATAATTAATTGCTGTGTTGAAAATTAATTGTTAATTGTTATGCGAAAGTTGTTGGAAATCCCTTGGGTGATGTTTTGGGGATTTTTGGGGAAAATGGTGTTTATGGTGAAATGCTATTCTTGTGGAATTTAAAATTATGATTTTAAAATGGGATGATATTGTTGATTTGTGATAATTATGGATGAAAAGGGGTTTCAATAAAAGGGTTGTTTTATTGAAATTTAGTTTGGCATAAAAAAATGGTTTTCAATAAATGGGTGATTTATCTAAGTGGATTGATATGCAATGGAATTGGTTGATTTCATGTTTTTGTGACCTTGGTGAGTTTATTCTTGGTTTGGTTTGATTGAAATGTTATATGGATGTGGGTGGGAAGTCTCAATATAAAAAAGGGATGGATAGTAGTCGGAAGAACCACCATATGAGTAGTGGTCAGGAAGTACCGCTAGTTGTGAATGGGTGAATGGGTTGGGTGGAAGTCCCACCGTTTTGATTGTTTTGGTGTGAATGGGTGAACGGGTTGGGTGGAAGTCCCACTATTTTGGTTGTTTGTTGTGCATTGCTTTTCAAGATGGATTTTTTGTGCTAATGTATAAATGTTGGAATGGTTTGTGGCATGTTTGTTTGGATTTCCCTTGGTTGCTTGGGTTGGGTGTGATGGCTTGGTAAGAGCATGGTTGGATTATGGCAGTGGTTGAACTTGTGATTATTTTATATAAACTATTTTATATAAATGTGCTAACAGTTTTATCCTAGTGTCATGTGTAGGGAAGTAATTTGGGGAAATCCTACTAAGTTTTATTACTCACCCCCTGCTTTGGCACTGTGGTGTCTTTGTAGATGTCGTGTACCGTAACGTGGGAATGGGTAAGGCATCACCCTAACTTAGTAGAGCATCATGATCCCTTAGTGGATCTTGGAGAATAGAGCTTGGAGTGGAGCTGTGGGGGTGTCATGGCTTGTGGTGTTTGGTTGTTTAGTTTCCCCAGTATACTTTTATGTTGTGTGGACATGTCTAGTTGTGTTGGGTTTGAGTTGTATTGTGGAATAACTTGGTTATCTTTTGGGAATGCATGGTCGGGTAATTGAATTTACATGTATCATATAGTGGTTATGAGTGGATGGTTTGGTTGTTTTTGTCTTAAGGGAAAATTGTTCCCCAACTTTATCTTGAATCCCTCGGCATTCATTTCCAGCCTTTAGTGTCTTGGGAACGTCGGTTAAGGCCAAGTAGCCCTCACCTCCTCCTCAGGCCAATGAGGTAGGGGTGGGATGTTACACGTGGTGTCAGTTTTTTCGGTCCTTTGGGGTTGATTCTCAGATTTGGTGTTGACATTCGTTCTGTTACATTCCTTGAGTCGGGATGGTAACAAGGCGTAGGATTGTCGGAACTTGAAATTTATAGCATAAAAGGACATAGCTAACCCTTTTATGCTGAAATTCAAGTTACCAGGGAGTTGGGTACATAAGTGTTTTGGAGACACTTATAGGCATTGGATATCTCATTGTTGGTGGTGTAGCCAATGAGATGACCATGACATGCATGGTAGAAATAAATTCCCACTAGGATGAATATTTCATTGAGGTATAATGATTTATGATGCGATATGAATGTGTGAAATTTTAATGTGAATAAATTGGTATTTTGAAAATGGTTTGGTTTTCAAAATTGTGAAACATGGCACATGTGGAAAATGTGAACTGGTGGAAAGCCTTGTTGTGATAGTGTTGTGTAATTTGATTTGAAATGGGATTTCATGATGTTTACGGAAGTGGGACTCATGGTTGTTTGTTTATTGTTTATAGAAATTTCACCGAGTAGGCATTGTAGAGACCAACAAGAGGAGGATGCTGAGAATATGGTAGCACCTAAGCCTCAGGTGAACCAGAAGCTAGTGCAAAGCATAGTGCAAGCTTTCCAAGCTATGGAAAGTGAAAAAAAAGTGGATGAACCAAGGCATGTGGATCATGTAGTTCTGTTTCAAAAGCAGAATCCACCCATCTTCAGGGGTGATTCAGAGCTAGAGAGGGCAAAAGCATGGTTGAATAGAATGAAAATGATCTTTGAGTTCTTGGGAACACCAGTAGAGTTAAAAGTGAAGTTGGCCACGTATATGTTGTAAGATCTTGCCCTTCAGTGGTGGGAGTTGGTAGTCCAAGTGGGGACAGACCGGGTTATGATGTGGGAATCCTTTGAGGAATTTTTTAATAAAAAATTCTACCCACATACATTCAGAATTCAGTGTACGACTCATTTCTTCAGTTTGAAGCAAGAGTTTATGACTGTGACAGATTATGCATCTAGTTTATGAACTTAGTGCGGTTTGCACCTGAGGTGGTGGGTAGCACGTCATTGAAGGAAAGGATCTTTGAAGTGGGATTAAGGCAAGAAATCCATTCAAAGACAGCGGTGCTGTGTATAGATGATTACACAAAGATAGTAAATAGAGCCTCGGTTGCTGAGTGGGATATGTTGGGAGCTCCGGGTGGGGGAAGCATGGTGGTACCCATGGGGAATAGTGGGAACTCTAATGTTGGGATAAAGAAAAGGAGGTACACTTATTCCTAGGGTGAGAATATGGAATATAATCCGACGACAGGATCGGTAAATCTTCCTCCGAAGCCCAAGAGAAAGCTGGGATGTTTTCTATGTGGTTCTACGAACCACATCAAGTGGGATTGTACGACACAACCTTGAGCATGTCATAATTGTAAACAGATGTGGCATCTACAACGTTATTGTCCGAATGCTCAAAGGTTGGGTGCACGTGACACTCCTGAGGGATCGCAGATGTCATATGCTTCGATGGGACAAGGACAGCAGCATACCCCTCCTCAGCAGAGTAAAGTGGGTCATGGTGATTCTCGGAATACCATGACACCTCAGCAGAGCAATAAAGAGTAGAGTGGGGAAAGAAAACATGTGTTTGGAGCTGAGCAGGTTGTGGTGGATGATCAGTTGGGGCCATCCATGGTGCGAGGTACTATTCTATTAAATTCTACCATCATGCAAGTGTTGTTTGATACGGGTGCTTCACACTCTTTTATTTCTACATATGTGGTTGATTTGCTGGGTTTAAGGGTAGAAATGATGCCCTCGATTTCGAAACATCAAACTCCTTTGGGTCAAAGAGAGTGTCAAGCATTCTTGTGTAGAGAATGTTGTATTGTTGTGGGCGATGTTGAGATAGTGTGGAATTTCTCAATGCTTGAGATGGATGGGTATGATTTCATCCTGGAAATGGATTGGATGGTGGAGTTTTAAGGCTCACATCGATTGTGATGCGCGAACAATGGATTTTACGACACACAATGGCGTTAGACATCTCTTTAGAGGAGAGAAGCATGAAAGGAAGGGTGCAACACGTTTGTTGGCACCAGCAGTGGGTACGTTATCGTATCAGTTGGCGGCGTTGTTGTTGGAATCGGTAGATGGTGTTGAGCAGGGTGTTCTTCCGGCAGTGGTAGATCAGTTCATGGATATTTTTTCCTGAATAATTCTATGGGTTACATCTCGTAAGAGAAGTAGAGTTTATGATTGATCTCATTCCGGGGACCAGTCCTATCTCACTTACGTCTTCTCAGATGGCACCAGATGAATTGCAGGAATTCAAAATCCAGTTGTAAGAGTTAGAAAACAAAGGGTTTATCTAGCCTAGCAAGTCTCCATGGACAGCGCTGGTGTTGTTTGTGAAAAAGTAGGATGGAAATTTGCGATTATGTGTTGATTATCGTAGACTTAACCATGTTATGATAAAGAATATATATCCACTTACATGAATTGATGATTTGTTCGACCAGTTGAGGGGAGCCCAGTGGTTCTCCAAGATCGACCTGTGGTCAGGATATCATCAATTGCGGGTGAGGAAGGAGGATATTACTAAAACAACTTTCAGAAGTAGATATGGACATTTTGAATATGTGGATATTCCCTTTGGTCTAACGAATGCACCAACAATGTTTATGGAATTAATGAATCAGATATTTTAGAGATATCTGGACTCATTTGTGGCGGTGTTTGTAGATGATATTCTGGTGTATTCAATGAGAAGGGTGAAGCATGAGCAGCACTTGGAGACAGTGCTGGAGATCTTGAGGGATCATTAGTTGTATTCCAAATTGTCAAAGTGTGACTTTTGGATACAAGAAGTTTTTTTTTCATGGCCATGTTATTTCTAAAAGAGGTGTTTTCGTGGATCAGGAAAAGATAAAGGCTGTTATCTCCTTGAAAATTCCAAAGAATGTGTTTGAAATATAGAGTTTTCTTGGTCTAGATGGGTATTATCGGCATTTTGTTCATGATTTTTCACATTTGGCTTCACCGATGACAGCTTTGAAAAGAAAAAATGTTCCATTCCAGTGGAATGAATGGTGTCAGTAGTGTTTCGAAGAGGTAAATGGTTGTCTTACATCAACACGAATCTTGGTTTTTCCAGAATCAGGAAAATGGTATGTGGTGTATTGCGATGCATCGGGATCAGGGTTGGGGTGCATTCTCATGCAAGGGAATCATGTGGTGGAATACGGATCATGACATTTGAGAGTGCTTGAGAAGAACTACCCAACTCATGATTTGGAGTTAGCAGCAGTGGTCCATGTTTTGAAAGTATGGTGTCATTATCTCTTTGGTGAGAAATTTACGGTATATACAGATCATAAGAGCCTGAAACATATTTTCTCACAAAGGGATTTGAACTTGAGGCAAAGGACAGGGATTGAATATCTCAAGATGTTTGATTTTGACTTGATGTACACACTGGGTAAGGGAAATTTGGTGGCAGATTCATTAAGTAGAAAATCATATGCTCAGGTGGTAAAACATGCATTAGACCAGTGGCAGTTGATGTCAGTTATAACTGATATGCGGTTGAAATGTGAGGAACAGGGAGATAGAGCAGTCTTATTTCCAGTTTTGTTGATTCCTGACTTAGTTGGACTGGTTAGAGAGGCACATATATATGATTCTGAGTGTGTGATCATGGGGTCAAGACTCAATGGTGGGGAGACAATTGAGGATTTCCAACTGAATGAAGATTCAGTTTTGTGTTTTCAGAATCGGATGGTTGTACCAGTTTCTTGTCAGGAGGATCTTCTTAGGGTTTATCATCATTCCAGGTGGGATGTTCATCCTGGAACTCAGAAATTGAATAAATCATTGAAACTGAAGTTTTGGTGGGCTGGTATGAAAAGAAGAGTGGTTGAGTTTGTTTCGAGATGGTTGACTTGTCAACAGGTCAAGGTAGAGCATCAGAGGCCAGCGGGAATGTTGCAGTCTTTACCAATCCCTGTTTGTAAGTGGGAGCAGATAGCGATGAATTTTGTTATAGGTCTCCCAAGAATGGTCAGAAAGAACAATGCCATTTGGGTGATAGTGGATCGGCTAACGAAGTCGGCCCATTTCATCTCGATTCGTGAATCTCATACGGTTGAGGATCTGTCCAAAATCTATATTCGGGAGGTGGTAAAGAGGCATAGTGTTCCAGTTTAGATTGTATCAGATAGAGATCTGATGTTTACATCTCGTTTCTAGAAATCCTTGCAACAAGCCCTTGGGACACAGTTGGCTATGATCATGGTGTATCTACCTCAGACGGATGGTAAATCCGAGAGGAAGATAAAAACTCTGGAGGATATGTTACGGGCTTGTGTCATGGATTTTGGTGGCTCGTGGGAGGAGAACTTATTGTTGGTTGAGTTCTCGTACAATAAAAGTTATCAGGCATCCATACAGATGGCTCCGTTTGAAACATTGTATGGGTGACCATGTCATTCCCCACTATGTTGGGTGGAAATGGGTGAGTCCTCGATGGTTTGACCGAGACTTGTCCAGGAGACTACGAAGAAGATCAAGTTGATCAGGAAGAGAATGGAGGCGGCTCAGAGTCGTCAGAAATCGTATGCGGATCATTGTCGACGACCATTGTTGTTCGAGGTGAGTGATCATGTGTTCTTAATGATCTCTCCTAGGTTGGGACATTTTCGGTTTGGGAAGCATGGAATGTTATCACTAAGGTATATTGGAACTTTTGAGATTCTCGAGCAGGTTGGTGAGGTGGCTTATCGTTTGGATTTTCCACCTAGATTCAGTGTGGTGCATAATGTGTTTCATGTCACATAGTTGAACAATTATCAGCCGGATCGTGACCATGTGATTCGATGGGATCATGTTGAGCTAGAACCAGATGCTTCATTGGTGCACGTGCCAGTGCGGGTTGTGGACAGACAAGATAAAGTCTTGCATGGTAAAAGCATCGGGTTATTTTGTGTTTTTTGGCAACATGGTCAGATTCAAGAGGACACTTGGGACCAGGAGAAAGAGATGGTCAAGCAGTGGCCCGAGCTCTTTCGACAAAGGACGAGTTCACTACTTTCCAGGGATAGAGAGTCCAATGGTGGGGATAATGTAGCACCCATGGTTTGAGGTATGTAGACTTTGTTTATGCATTTTTATGTGTTTATAGTGAATGGGATGATTTAGGAAGTGGTTGGGGGAGTTTGGAATGTTTTTGGTTGAGTTTGGAGACTTTTAAGGGGGTGCATGGTTTGAGCACGGTTAGTGGAAACCATGCAGATTATCTAGGAAACTGTGCAATGGAGACAGTAGGCTTCGCATGGCCTGCACACGGTTTGACAAACCATGCAAGGAAACTGTGTGGACCCTTGCTCCCGAGGCAGTAGCGTGTGCATGGTTAGCGCACTGTTTTCCAAACCGTGTGGGCTAACCGTGCGGCCACTTAAAAATAGGGTTATAAGTTCTGGGCTCCCGCAAGATTAACCTATTTCACTCTAATCATCCTCCAAATCGATCCTCACTCAAGATTTTGGTTTCTCAGGGGTTAAGGGTGCACTCCCACTCGATTTGGAAGCGTTTCAAATGGGTTTCAAGGCGGTTTGAAGGTGTTTTCTCCTAGGTAAGTCTCTCCTCTTGTTTCTCTTGTGTTTTCCTCTAGATCTATATCCCTCTCTTTCTTGGTTTTCTAGATCTACACTGGTTGTATGTAGATATAGGGTTCTAGTTTCCTTGGATGTTAATATTAAGGCTTGTGGAAGTTAGAGAAAGGGGATCTAGAGAGGTTTCAGTGGTGTGTTCTCCGGATTTGAGGTGTGGTGGCTTGTGGGTAGATTTCATGGGAACCCTAAAGGTAGGTGGATTCTCTATCGACTCCACCTGGTTAGAACTAGTGGTTTTTTGTTACAATTAATTATTGTGCTGAAAATTAATTGTGAATTGTTATGCGAAAGTGGTTGTAAATCCCATGGGTGGTGTTTTGGGGATTTTTGGGAAAATAGGTGTTTTATAGTGAAATTCTATTCTTGAGGATTTTAAAATGAAGATTTTAAAATGGGTTGATATGGTCGATTTGTAAAAATTATGGATGGAAAGGGTTTTCAATAAAAGGGTTGTTTTATTGAAATGTTGTTTGGCATAAAAAAATGGTTTTCAATAAATGGTTGATTTATTGAAGTGGATTGATATGAAATGGAATTTTTTGATTGCATGGTGTTGTGACCTTGGAGGGTTTATTCTTGGTTTGGTTTGATTGAAATGTTATATGGATGTGGGTGGGAAGTCTCACTGTAAAAAAGGGATGGATAGTAGTCGGAAGAACCACCATATGAGTAGTGGTCGAGATGTACCGCTAGTTGTGAATGAGTGAACGAGTTGGGCGGATGTCCCACCGTTTTCATTTTTTTGTGTGAATGGGTGAACGGGTTGGGTAGAAGTCCCACAATTTTGGTTGTTTTTTGTGCTTTGATTTCCAAGATGTAATTTTTGTGCTAATGTATAAATGTTGGAATGGTTTGTGGCATGTTTGGTAATATTTTCATTGGTTTCTTGGGTTGGGTGTGATGGCTTGGTAAGAGCATGGTTGGCTTATGGTAATGGTTGCACTTGTGATTATTTTATATAAACTGTTTTATATAAATGTGTTAATGGTTTTATCCTAGTTGAGTGTGTAGGGAAGTAATTTGGGGAAATCCTACTGAGTTTTAGTACTCACCCCATGCTTTGGAACTGTGGTTTATTTTCAAATGTCGTGAACCATGATGTGGGAAAAGGTAAGGAATCACCCTCCTTTAGTGGAGCATCATGATCCCTTGGTGGAGCTTAGAGCTTGGAGCTTGGCATGGAGCTGTGGTGGTGTCATGGCTTGTGGTGTTTGGCTGTTTAGTTTCTGCAGTGTACTCTGATGTTGTGTGGACATGTCTAGTTGTATTGGGTTTGATTTGTGTTGTTGAACAACTTGGTTGACTTTTGGGAATGTATGGTTGGGTAATTGAATTGACATGCATCATATAGTGGCTATGAGTGGATGGTTTGGTTGGTTTTGTCTAAAGGAAAAATAATTCCCCAACTTGATCTTTAAGCCCTCGACATTCATTTATAGCCTTTGTCATCATGGGAATGTTGCTTAAGGCCAAGTTTCACTCACCGCCTCCTCAAGCCAATATCGGAGGGGCGGGGTGTTACACCCTTGAAACCTATTGTCATCTTGAGGAGCGGGGGATCAGGGATGATCCTCAGGGATGTGGTGGGGTGGGTCATGAGTCCAATGGATGGATATCCATGGTTGGTTTATTACAAGATGGTATCATGGCAATAGATTTATTAAAAATGGGAATAGGTTCTTGATAAACCCTATTGATTATTTGGGGTGTGTCTGGGTAGTTTGGAGACCAATATTGTCATTGGGGCTCAGGTGGAGTGTGTGATCAAGGGCCTAACTAGCTCTTCACCACACTGAATCTCGAGCTTCCATGAGAGTATTGAAATTGAGTCTTAATCTTGAGTTTATATTTAGATGATTTGATGGATTTTGGATACGTTTAGATGATACTCTGATACCCTTTGAGTGTAACTGTGATTTTGGGGTTCAGTTTGAGTTTTAGAGGTGAAAATTGTGAATGGAACTGGGTCACATGGTTAGCATACACAATCTATTAAACCTTTTGGTTCCCAAAAGACATGGTTCTATAATCCATGATAGATCCTGTTTCATGGTTGGTGTATGTTTTACCTGCCCATGTGGGAAAACTGTACACAATGTAGTTTTCCCATTCAGAATTGTTTTTTTACCTCCCTCTCTTCCTAGATTGAATCCAATGAATTATTCCATTTATTTAGTATCCTATAGGGGAGTTTTAATTGGGATTGTTACGGTATGTGTTATGGTTTAAAGTGGTTTTATTTTGAGATGTTTTCTTGTGTTCCTATTTTTGTATGATGGTGGATTTATTTAAAAGGTAGAAAATTGGTTTTCTAATGGGAAAGGTTCTTTATTTTTTGAATCCTTTTTAGTGGTATTAAAAACATGTGTCTTTTGTTTTAAACCAAGATAAGGAAACATGTTTTGATTTGAAAATAATTTTCATTTAAAGAAGTTTAATTTTATAAAGCCCTTAAATTCTAAAAGTAGATGTTTTGAAAAATGGTTTATGAAAGTTTTTTCCATGAAAAGGGTTATTTCAAAGTGGTTTTTTGAAATTTATTTGGAAATGAGTGTGATATTTCTATTTTATGAAAATTTATGTGATTTTTTTTGAAATTTAAAAGTCTTGAACCTTGATATAAGTTACTTTTTTGAGACTGGTGGGTCTTGGTGATGGGTTGAGGTATTAATAAAATTAGTAGAAAACTATTGGGTTTCCAAATGAGTTTCTCAAGGTGGTTTAATAATTATTTTTAAAAGTTTTTTTTGAAATGGTGTTTTTATTATTTTCTTTGGTTATGGGGATTATTGTATTGTTTGAGAATCATGGATGGTTGGGGTAATGTCTTGTGTTTTTTGATAAGTTCTTTTCTAGATAAATCTTAAGGGAATAGAGAGTGTTGTTCCTAGATGTTATATTTTAATACTTTTGCTCCTTGGGTTCAGAACTCCTCTATTTTGGATGACATTAATTGAGTGATTGGTAGTTTTAAAATTCCATATTCTTAACTTTTAACCATTTCATTTTGAATTGTTTTGGGTTTTAAACTATGTTAATGGTGAATTTATTTATTTTTTTAAAGATGTTTTTTACAAGGAATTTCAAGTGAGACTTGAAATGACTAGTAGTGTGAAATAGTTAAGGTTGATTTAAAATTTGATATGTAATTTTTAATGGGTTTTGTCCATATTTTTTCTATGAAATAAAATTGAAAGAGACTTTATCAACATTAAATGGTTTTTGGGGTGATCTAAGTGGTTATTTAAAGTCTTTAGTGCTTTGGAAATTGTTGTAAAAATGTTTTAAAAGGAGTGATCTTTTAAAATGTTTCATTCAAAATTATGCCATGTTGTGAAAATTTAAAGGGCTATTTTATGCCCGTCGAGGTATTTGAATGAAACATATTTTTTTTTCTATAAATTTTTATCGTTGTGTTATTGAAAAATCCTTTGGAAGACATTTTAAAAAATAGATTTCAAGTGCTTGGTTTGGAAAGGATGGATTAAATGGGGACTTAAAACATTAAAAAGTGGAACCCTTTATGTCTTCATAAATGGAATGTGTGAGTGGTGTTTTAATTCATTTTCAAATATGATAGTGTAAATAAATTAAATATTTGTTTTGGACAAGAATGGTGTTGTGATATGACATTTTTTTAGAAAAAATTTAAAAGATGAAAAAAAACTTGGTTGGTTACATGTTTATCTTGTAAATGGTCCTATTTTCGGTGTTCTTTTATTTAAAAAGGGTTTAAGTCCTTAAAAGGTGATTTTAAAGAGGTTTTTAATTTTAATTAGTTAGAAGAATTGTGTAAAATTATTGGGTCTGATTTGTATTTTAAATTCTTTTGGTTTGTGTGCTTACCTTATGGATTTTATGATGACATAGTTTAGGGTTTAGGTGCATGAATTGTTTTTTGGTTGAATTATTTTTAATCCTCTCGTGTTTCCTTATATTATGTCATATTTTAATGAAAATTTCTTTTTGATGTGGGAATAAGTGACATTGGGGATGTTACATGGGTAATTAGGATGGATTTTTCTTTTTGGTCCATTGAGTAATTAATGGTTCTAGTTTTGTGCATTCACCAAATATGGTCTTTCATTTTTAAGTCTTAATTTACGCCTAGATTTTGGTGAACTTGGAAAATAGACCATGTATTCTCTTATTGTGGAATGATTTGAGGATATCCCTTGTGGTGGGGATTACTAAACTTATTGATGGATCAACCATGTTGGTGTTGGGTCATTTGTGTTATTTTTCCTTTGATAAAATTAGGTCTTGTTTATAATTGTTCTCTTAATATTTTAAAATATGTTTCCCATAGTTGTGGTCTCTATTTTTGGTGTTCTATTTTATCATACCATTTATGAAAATTATAAATAGTTGGGAGAATTATGATCGTTCTCTTATTCTTTTTGGGTATTATACTAGAGAGCGTGTTTGTGTTTTTCTTGGAAGATCTTGATAAACTTGTGGATATAGTGGTTAAAGTTTAAGGAATTATTGTTTCTTTGAAGTTTCTACAGAGGTAAGTCTCTAGTGGTTCAACAGCTAACTCACCTCACTTTATAGAAGGTTTATTATAGCTTATTATTTTAGTTTCTTCTTAACTTGATACTTTTTGGTGAAATAAAGAGGAATGGTGGGGAGGTTTTGACACCTTTAGTTTCACTTTTATGTTTGGGTATTTGTTAGGTGGTTTATCCCCTTGAGTTTAAGGTGTTTTAGGATCAATGGGTGAATTTTTTGGTACTTTTTCTAGGTCACATGGTTAAGATAGATGATAATTTTAACCAAGCATCGTATATATACATAGGTTTCATGGGTTTTAAATAGTTAAACTAACCATGCAACCTATATGTGTGTCCCGTTAAGCTCTTGAAATTGGGGATTTTAATTCTTTGCGCACGGTTTGTTTAACCATGTGAGATAATCGTGAAACCCACCCAAATATGGGTATTTTGGTCTCATTGGATTTTTTAGGTGGGTATTCTTCCCTTGAACACCCCACTCATTTTAATACATCTTTAATGCCTTAGATGGATGGTTTTCCTTTTCTAAATCTCCTCCAAGGTGACGTCATGGAAGTTTATTGGTGATTCTTCACCCAATTCAAAAGTTTAGGGCTTCACTATTCTTCTTTGTTGATTTTACTCAATTTTCCTCTTTTCTGGTAACCATAGTGGCCATGTTTTTAAAGTTTTCATGCTTAGGGTGGTGTAAAATTCTGGGTTTTTCTTTATAAGGGTTTTGATCTATATTAGGAGTGTCTTTCCAGTGGATTCCATCGAATGAGACATGATTCCACCACTTAAGGTAGGAATTTCTGATTCAATTCCTTTTATTTAAGAGTTATATGATTTCAGGATGCTTTCATTGTGTTTTAGAATTAATGTTATGATGAATATACTAGATATTTTTGTCTAAAAATGGGTTTCCATTCTTAGTTGGGGGTTTCCTTTGGAAAAAGTTAGTGAATTTATTAGAAAAATTGAACTTGGTTTTGAAGTTGTATTTTATAAATTATTTATGTTTTATAAAATGTTAAAGGTGGTTTTAATCCTGAAATTTAATTATTCTTTGGGCCTTATGCCAAATGGTATTTTCAAGGTGAGCTCTCTTTTGTTTTTTAAGTGTTTAATTTTTTTTAAAGTGGTGGTTTGTATTTATAATGTAAAAAATGAAGTGTCCCTTGGATTTTTGGTTATGGTTGTTTCTAATTGTGATTTTTTAGAATTGTGTTTGAATTAAAAATTGTTTTAAAAGGGTATTTCCAAATGTATATGATATAAGTTAAGGCCCGATTGTAACTTTTGATTATTGATTTTTCCCTTGTTTAACCTTCTTTTCTGTAGATGATTTTTATGTTATCTATGTGATCGATATTGGTGATGTGATCCATGGAATTTTATTTCAAAATTAGATTTTTAAAGTGGGGTTTCCAAGAATGTATGTGGCTTGTTTTCACTCTTTGTGCTTGATGAAATGGTTCAATGAGGTTTAATGGATTCAAATGGATTTATAAAATGATTTTAGAAATTTTTTACCTTGTTTATGGTATTTTGAAAATGGGCATGTTGTTTGTGAAAATGGGTTGTAATGTGACTAATGGTTTTCTTATGTTAGACTGATGCTCCAATCCCTAGTTTTTGTTGGGCATGACTGATTCTACTAGAACCCTGATGTACCATAAATATTCAGGGGAATGAATAACACTCCTAAAACCAAGGGTATGGACATGGAATTCCATATCATGTTTGGGATAGATAAACATGGATTTTTGAGTCCTAGTTGGATTCATGAACTGATTTTCAATGTTTTCCAACCTATAACCTAATGTTTAGATGTCCATACATGTTTTTCCGAGTCCTAGTTTGATTCTTGTACTGATTCTTTGTGTTTTCCAACCTATGACCTAGTGGTTCGAATGTCTGGACATGAGGTTCCAGATACAAATTTTATTCTTGGGATAAGGATCCTTAATTAAAAACTTTCGATCATTGTGACATATGGTGTGGGTACCCAAAATTATGCTATTTGGTATATTGGATCAAATTAATGGATAAATATACCCCCTTGAGAATTTTATTACTTGAATGGGTTTGTTTGATGTTTTGATCATATTTTGGTTTAGTCATGTTATTGACTAGTTTTGTTACATTGGTTTATTGGATTTATTTATAACCTTGAATGTTTGTGTTTCATCATTTCTATACCTTTTTCATCGTTTACATTTTGTTGAGTGTGTAAATGTTTTTAAAGGGAAAAGAGAGAAATGGTACTCAAAGTAGCGTTATTGGATGGCATGCTTTTAGAATGTTTTAAACAATGTGTGGGATTATTATTCAAAAGTATTGTATTTTAAAAGATAAGTGGTTAGTACTTTAAATTATCATGGATTTTTTTAAATCATTATTATGTAATATTTTTCAAATTTTATTCTTTCTAAAAAAGAATATTCCACATTTTCCCTATTATTTACAAACTAGAAAACATAGTTTCTTTTTTAAAATTAATGAATTGGACTCGTGGGGGTATCATAAAATATTTTTATCACACTATACATATTCATGTTTGTTGGTATGTAGTCTTCATGTATTATGTGGTTCATCCTGGTTTTTTATTTCATGTTGATATGGTTCCATATTCCTTGGGTAGTTGGTTTTGTTTGGGTGATGGTGGTCACCCTAGATTCACATGGACTTGATGATCAGAATTTTGGTCTCATGGAATTGGATGTATCGTGTTTTGTATCATCTTATGTGATATTAATTTATTTTATCTTTAATTTTAGTTTTTAACTATAATTGGTTGGATATTTAAATGAGATGTCGTCTGGTGTTTATCTATTTAGTTTACTATAATGGATTTTTTGGATGACTCTTTTTATTTCCTTTAGGGTGAAACCATCCCCAATTATTATGTATAATACCCTTAACACTTTTTGTCATCCTGGGGGGGGGATTGGGGATGCTCCTCAAGTATATGGTAGGTTGACTGGGGATCCTGATGGATGAATATCCCCTCTCAGTTTGTTATAGTTTCTTTCAACTTATATTCGCAAAAACAATTTTCCTAAATAAAGTCACACTAAATCACATGTTATACCCAAGGGTTACATATATCTTCCTGATGTATGGAAATATAATAAAAATTTCCCAAAATACCATTAGTTACTTTAAAATACACTAATATAAAACCTCAAAGTGTATTTATTACTTTAAATTTATGATTATCTTTAAAATCATAAACCCATAATGGTATCCTAAACTACTAAATTATCCTCATATGATAACTTATTAACCTATATAATTATATGAAACCTTCTCTTATGACAACTGTGATAGCTTTGGATCAATTCACCCAAATCCTATGCTAAAAATGTATTCTTTACATACTAGATTTGGTACCAACTGATACAACACCATTTTAACCATCCATTATTAAAATATCTATAGATAACACTGATTCAGTTACATACCTAATAATTTTTACATTTTTAGTTTTGAATAATTATTAAAAAACTTTTACATAACAAAACCTATGTATTCTTCTTCAAATTATAATTTCTCCCGTTGTACCGTGATTTTTTTTGTTCTATAAAAATACTTCAACATCTCCAAAATATTATCCACAAATGATACCATTATATACCAATCTTATACAATATCATTATTGATAGCCTAATGAAAATAGAAACATAAGAAAGGGTGAGATTAGATGCTTATTAAGGGAAAACATGGGAGATATCAAATTATGATCACATTCAACTATAACATAAGTATAAAGGTATGTTATCATGATCAAAACATTAAAATTTCAACCCTAATATATCATAGAACATAAAAAATGATTTATGGAATACAACCATTCCATTTAAAAATAAGAAACTCATAAGAGTGAGGAATAATCTTTAATCAATTACCATCTATGAGATAATATCCTAAGTATAAAAAACATGTCTTAATTATTTTCTATCTCATTTATTAGAATATACAATAATGAAAACAACTTGGGTATAACATATTCATCATGGAATTACCTAAACTTGATAATTACAATATTCACTCAGGAGAAACTTATATATAGTTAACTCCATCATCTCTTAGGAGTTTTTTTATTTTTTTACCTCTTAGGAGTTTCATAACTCCGTCATCTCTTAGGAGTTTCTTAACTCCAAGATCATTACCCAATGAATTGGAAGAATATATAATCCCTGGCCAACCGGTCATATAATAAATACCATAAATATATCTTCCAAAAGATCCTAAAACATTCAACATGAAATCATAGAATAACCCATAGAAAAGAAATCATTTTCATAAACATCGCATCATCATATAACCAAAATCCATACAGAGAAAGTAATTGGATGGTATCATAAGATTATTCATTATCTTGACATATCTCATTTTACCCAAGTTAATGAATCAAGTTTCGTGAAAAAATTAAATGATATTGATCATTATGAGTTATCCTGAAAAGTGGATCTCAACATATGTTTATATACCTAGTGAGTTATAACAACTCTTAAAGAATGTTGATATAGTTGAACAATCACTTTTAAAAAGACATTAAAAAATTTCTTTGAAAACATGATAAAAAATATCTTTGTATTTTGATAACATTTTAATTGAAAAATCTTATAATTTTGAGAAAATTATTTTCATCAAGAATTACCTAGTAAACTTACAGATTAATCTTTAAATAATATAATGATCATGAAAGTGTGAAAAATTAATTTATACTATCTAAATTAAAAGAGAACATTTTTTCACACATATAAAAAGGTCAAAAATGACTAATTTGGAAAAAATGTATTTTAAAAAAGTACTTTTAAAACCATTTTAAATAAAGTAAAATGTAATGAAAATAAACATTTTAAAACATTTCATGTGTAGTTAAAACATATAAAAACAATTTTAAAGATCATGGGCATCGAATAAAATGTTCATTGATCAAAAAGGAAATAAGGCCAAATTTTCTTTAATTTTCTTTCCTGATAATATTATTTTAAAAAGAGAGGAAAATGAAACTTATACATAAAAAATTATAGAAATAACTATATTAGAATACAATATATAGTATTTTACAGTTAAGATCTATATAATTTCACTCAATGGAAATTTATGATATACAATCTCTAAAAGAAATGTGATTGTAAAAAAAACCTTATCACTTTTATAAAATTTTAATCACAAACCCCATGAAATAAATAAATTTAAATGAGATCTTAAATACCATGAACATAAACGTATTAATGATATATCAAATTAGTTTGGTTGTGTATACACCATGTTAATGAAACAATTGGTGAATATGGCATATGTCTATTAGAAATAAAAGTGAGACGCAAAACCCTTACATCGAGTTCTATATTTTTCCACAAACATTTAAATATAATTTATAATAAATATAAATATATTATAAATATATTATACAATTTTATTAATACATAAATTACTATGTATAATTCTTTTATAATATCCAACTATCCTTTTATTACCAATTCTTCCTTAAAATTTACATTGGTGTGAAAACTGGTCCATTTTCCATTTAAGTTTCAGTTTGATGGTTATGATACTTACAACATAGTCAAGGTTTCCTCATCTATGGAATATTAGTAATGAAATAAATATTATATTAATTGAACTTATACACATTTATAATTATTCATATAAAGTGGTGATGAATAATGAATGACATCACTTTTTGGAGATGGTAGTCTGTACATACGCACACATAATATTTCCAATTTTCAATGGATGGAATGAAAAAGGTAAAAAATAATTCAAAATTATTGAATCATTATTTTTTCACCAAAATAATATATATTAAATAAATATATTTTTTTACCATCAACGTAATGTATGAATGAAAATAGAATCAAATCACTTCATTGAGGTGGTAGTACACATGTATGCATGAGCGACACTATAATTTTTCAGTGGATGGGAAGGTAAGAAGGTAGAAATGTTATTATAGTTATATTATAATAATTATTTCAAAAATATAATATATAAACATTGAATCCATCCTAATAACCATCCATGAATGATGGTGATGTAAAATGAATCATATCTCTACGTGGTGGTGGTAGTCCACATACACACACATGAGATAATTTCATTTCCAATTTGATGGAAAAAGAGACAGATAAAGGTTATTAATTAAACATAATAAAATATTATTATATGTTATATACTTATTTTATTTTATTCTAATGGTTGTTATATAAATGAACAGGTAAAATAATACGTAAAATGAAAGAGATAGGTTAGAATGATTACAACCTATTTCAGAGAGCTATATTTGATTTCTTCTTATGCACCATAGATATAGTATTTTTACGAGAAAAGAACCACTATTAAATTATAAAAAAATTAGAAGAGGTTTTGATATTGTTTTTTCATACGAAGTGAATCAAGGATGTCCAGGGAAGATAGAAGGGTTGGTGTCCTTTTATAGTGAAGCGAAGGACACACCTGTAATTTCTTAAACCATTTAAACATGATAAATTATTTTTTCATATGAATGAATTCATGAAGATAATATATTTCTATGATAATATGATTAACAATCTAAAACCTACCATAATGTAAAGTTTATATTATTTTAGGTTATTTTTTAATCCTTATCTCTTAATTTTAACCCCCATCAACCATTTTTATGATTACCACAATATCAATTTTTTTTACTTTTTAGGAGTAAATAGAGTTATTATTAAAAACGGTATCACATAAGGGGAATATGGTTAATATTATCAACAATATTCCATTCACTTGGTGAAATATAATATTTATTTGAATTTCAAATTATTTAATAAATCATTATTTAACATAAGATACCATTAATGTCATTTTATGATTTTCACATAGTTTAAAATTAAAAAAATCAAGATAGAAACGAAATTAGAATATAAGTTTTTTAAACATCACTAATATTTAATATTCTCATATAAATTTAATTTAATTTAATAATTATTCCAAATTATATTACTTTTAATATTTTTTAAATCATTTATTTTATTTTCAAATTACTTAAACATGCATTATGTTGATGTTGGGTATGAATTTAAGATAATTATCACATAACTAAAATTTAAAAATAAAATTTCATGATAAAATAAATTATTCATTTTTAAAATAAACATTTATTACCAAACAAAACCTCTTTTTATCCCTATGATAAATTATTATGAAAATTAAAGCAAAGGGAGTGACATTTTGTATTTTTTATTTATGTAAAATAATATTAAGGTCATTATCAATGAAAAATAAAAATAAATTGAAAAAGATGTAAGATAATATTACTAATGTCTAAAGGAATCTATAAAATTTAATAAAGTCTTGTTTTTTTTGAGATTTCACGGCCTTATACTATAGTTTTAACCCTATTTTACACGTTTTACCCTTATCATGGATAAAAATATTTACCACAATTACAATTCATAATGAAAAAAAATAAAAGGGAACTATTTACCAAATTTTGGCCTCTCGATTTCAAATAAGGATTAAATTTTTAAATATTAAATATTTAGAAGTTATAGAAATCAATTTAAATATAAATACATAAAACACAATGGAAAACAATTTTTTTTTTAAAATGTATTTAAAGCCTAAAAATGAATTTATACCAAATCTAGTATAATGCTTATTAATAAGTAATTAATTATATTATTTATAATTATAGGATTATTATTTTAATTTATGATCTAATTCAAAAAATAATTATACTCTTAAATTAATTAATTTAATGAAAATAAATAATAATTTTACAAAAATTACTATTTTTTATTAATCACATAAAAATAAATATTTTCATAAACAATCCCAAAAATTCACCCTAAACAACTATTGAAATTTTAATTTCAAAAAATAATTTCATTTTAAAATATTTTTTGAAGAAAACATATTCTTTAAGCATAAAATGAATTTAGTGAAAATTGAGTACTTATTTATTAAACCTTAATAAATAGATTTGAATTATGTAAAACATTTATAATTATTTATAACTATGTGGTTATTTTGACCTGAAAATTTAATGACTTGGATATAACAGTAACATTTAAATAATAATATTTTTATAGTATATCAAAATTCACTTAAATATTGGTGTTGCATGTTAAATAAGATATCAAGCATAATATAATTTAAATCTAAATTTCATAGGTGATACAACAATACCTTATTTTTTCACAACACAACTTGTGACATATGATATCGTGGTAGTGATATAAGTCTCATTATAGGTACCAAATCAATACAAAATAATATATCCTTCTTATATTATAGTCTATAGAAATAATTAAGGAAAATATATGGAAATAATATCACTCTCCTATGAATGTATTAATATAAATATCTGGAATTATAATGATAAATCATCAACAAGATCAGCTGATTTTAGATTTAAACCAAATCATACAATCAAAATTCATGATCAAATCATACTTTTTTCCCATATAATTGGAATGTCTAGTGATATTTCTATATTTTAAATCACAATTGAGAAAGAAGGATATTTGAATTATTTCCTAGTAACACCACTAAGTGGAGTATCAATTATCATCAAATATGACATCGACTCCATATAAAAACCCATATGATAAACTAATCATGTAGATATAATTAAATTAAATTCTCCAGTATTAAATAATGTATATATAATAATAGAATCTACTAGAATAGTACCTTTTTGTATATGGTATCATATCTTCCTCTACCTCTTTGCGTTCCTACATAGTTGTGTAGAGTTTTCCTTGACTCGTATAAGGTGAAACATTTTTCTCCAAGAAATGACTACACACTCTACCTTGATTTATAGTCATAGACTAACTTTTTACATCCACTTATACCCTTAATATCTATAATTGGTGAGATATGATATAACTAATCACTTATAAGAACTAGATTCAATATTTCATCATGTGAACCACCTTATCACATTGGAAACATATGATAGAAGTATTAAAATTATTTTATGTTATATATTCCACTTCATCACACTTGAAGAATTCCAATGATTCCTTTTGTTAAGAAAATTTTGAACAATCACTAGTAGATTTCCCATAGAAGTCTATTTAATTCCTATTCTATCCATTTAATTTGTTCTTTCCTCTAACTTATCGTAGAAGGAAATATGATGTTTTCTATATATGCACTATATATTCCATTTTCAAATCTTCATCAAAAACTATCGTAACATAGGTATACGTATTTAGAAGTATAATCTGTGACTAAATCTCTAGTTATAATATCATGCTAAAAATTCATACCTTAAGATTTTTATTAGTTACTAGCTTCAACACGTACTTCACCAACTAAGTAAATTTTCATGTGCATTCAATAATTGGAAGATTCCCTTATAAATAAATATAGGAACACTTGATATCTATCAAAATTTATCTCCTCTAGGATGTAATTTTCATTAAATATCTTCTAGAACTCATTTTATTATAGAACTATATCATTCCCTACATCCTATATCATGTCTCACAATTAAATAGTAGGTATTATTGGAAAACTAGATCTAAATTTATTCTTTGAGGTACTGAATATTTTCAAAAAATTGTAAATGTTATTTATCTTCTCCATATTCTCTTCCAACTACTCCTAACCAACATTAACCAAAAAATTTAGAGTATTTTATTTAAAAAATATAAAGACTTATCCACCTCTCTTTAACTATCTTGAATAGAAACCTTCATAATCCCCTATATAACTTTTATAATAGCCACACCAACTAGGGTTCTTTAATATAATTCTCTAATACTCTTTATCTTATTACATTCTAAACTAGAGACCTCCTAAGTGGAATATTCTATAATATACAAAAAAACCATCCAACCACATATTCCCTATAGAATTTATCATTATATAAAAAACCACATTCTATATTATGATAAGGTGACATCCTACTCGTTTAGATAATTTCATTCCTAAATATTTGTAAAAAATATTTAACATATTTTTACAGCATCAAACTAATTAAAAAAACATAAAAAACCATAGATCCATTGGAAATCCATTTTTTATATTTGAAAATACAATCATTATAACCATGTCATGTGTTGAAGTCTGTACCATACCTAATATTACAGAAAAAGGTTATGTATTGTATTTAATTCTAATTAATGTTGTATTTTACAATAAAATGAGGATTTTTATAATGCTTTTTATTGTAATGAGAATATGATAATGGTTATAATTGGAATAATATCCAAACATGGATCATAGTTGAAAAAAAATATTTTGTGTTAGAAAAAATAGAATATTGAAACCGTGGAAGGATTTATATTAACATATATAGAATTGGCATATGGATATGATCATGTAATGTATTTATATATTCAAAGAGAAAGTATTTGAGTCATTATAGATACTACATATATTATTTATAAAATTAAAGGTGCTAGTTTCTTTTAATGGAAGGTCAGGATAACATTTTGAGGATGTGAAAATGATTATTGAAAAATAAGGGTTAAATATAAATTTAATAAATGTTTTTATGTGGTATTATTGTATATTATAGTGAATAATGGAATTATATTGAGTAATATTTTTCATGGAAGTGTTCAATGAAGTCTAAAATATATTTTCTTGATGAAGAGAAAATAAAATCATTTAGGTAAATAGACCAAATTGTGGTTAAAGGAAAAATGAAAAATTCATTGTAGTGGTTTCTATTTTAGTGCTGTTGATGTGAAACTAAATATGGATAAATTTATGTGGTTAATGTGATAGTGATTGATTTAATGGTACACATAATACTCACTAAGGAATTAATAGATTCCTCGGAGTGACATCATCTTCCGCGCACTCAGCTAGGGTTCCTCTTCACAATCTATTTTGGAATCACCTCTACCTCTCCTGATTCTTCCCCACCTACCTCCTCTCGATGGAACCCTTTATCTTATGACCTATTTATTTTGTTTTTATCTTGCACTAGTTTTTTCCTTTATTACTATTAATTTTCCCCCTTCTGGTCGACATTAATCACGAGACAATTTCTATTAATGAGATGTTTCAGGTCCTAGTATTCTAGAGCTTGTTTTTTATTGTGCGGTTGTTTATCCTTATTGGTGGAATCATTCTATCTTCCTCTTAACTTACCTTTTTATTCCAAATTATAACCCTCATGGTTAAGAGTTTTGGTTTTCTAAATTGGTTTGGGAGGTACTGGTTGAGGCGTCATAGGTTCCCTAGGAGGAGTGGCCTACAATTTGACATTTGGGGTTTTAGTTTAGCTGTGGTATAGTTCTTCTTACAGTTCTTTGATGGAGGTGTTTTTTAAGAGAATTTAAATTTTTATTGGTTCCATTCCTAAATTCATAAAGGTATGGATTTCTTGGCTCAATTGTTTTATAATTGGTGACTTTGGTTACTGATTCCGATGGCAGATGATAGTTCAGGTTGGTCATGGATCCTTATCGAGGCATGGTCTACTTCTATTTCTACTCTGGATTCAGGTTCCATTTCTCCACTATAGTGTGGTCTGGTATGATGGTTCTCCAAGGGGCAATGAGATGTGTTTGTTGAGATATGATGATATTCCAAGAGGCTCAACCGATGTTTGTTGTCTTCTTTGTAGAGAATGTGTTTTGATATTGAAGTTTACAACTCTCAAGATGTCCCATTTGTTTCAAATATTCTCTTCCTTTCTATTCTATCACTTCTATTATAGGATTTTTTTGGGTGTTAGATATCATGGAGGTTTTGGGATGTGTTTGTGTGGGTTTTAATGTTCTAGGAGGTGCAACCTTTTTGATGGTGTCATGCTAGTCTCAGATTTGTGGTTGTGACGTTTCGCACTCGATATTATAGTCAGTTTGAGGATTATTGGAATATTAGTGGTAATTTATAATGGAAAGTAAGTTGGGGTGTTGGATGGCCTACTATTGATAGTGGTGGTAATTAATAATGGACCTTCATTTTCTGTGGTTTTGAGTTATCTGGTTCTGGTGGTGCTGCACGATGATGTTGTTGGGGTTCCGGTGGATCCTCACCAGTGCCCTAGGTGTGGAGGTAGATGATGGGGACTTATACCTCAAGATTTTTGAAATGTGGTAGTTCAAAATTTAGGGTAATATATGGGGTTTAAATGATTTATTTTGAAAAATATGGAATGATGCATGGAGGTAGTCTCAAGAAGGTGATATTCTATGTTAGGGTGTCCTACTTTGGCTGATTAGTAGCTCGATTCATTGACATCTATGTTGATTTTAATTTGAATTAATGGTGTGGATCACTTGAAAGGTTATGATGTTTTTTTGTTTTAATTTTGAAGTTGGTGTCTTGGGTGTCTTGTCTTGATATTTTTGAGGTTCCCACTCAACCATAAAGTGGTTCTTAGAAAAAAAGTGTGTATTTGGAGTAATTTCATGGTGGTTGTTATGGTGAGAAGGAAAAATGGATTTTGAAAATTTTTTGGAAGTAAGATGTGGTAATGGTGAAATATTAATCAATGAGGTAAAAATGAACATAGTAATTGGTCTTGGTGTGATGTAAAATAGGTATCATCACATGGTTAAAGGAACTAAAGTGAAGTGGGATGTTTAAGAAATTTCATGCCATAATAATATCCATGGTTTTGTAAATCAAAAAGAGTAATAGTAACATGATGTTGACCATAGAGATGATCATTATTCATTATATTATGTCTTGTAAAATCCTTGACCAAAATGAGATGTTGGTTTGTGGGCATAAAATATTTTTATGGTACACATGTAATATTAACCAAAATTGGGTGTTTTATGATCTATTTATAATAATGGAAGGTTTATTGAGTATTAGGTTTTCAAGATTGAGTTAAAAATGATAAAATGGTCACAAAAAAAGATTTAGAGACTAAATTTTCACTTAGAGATAACTGATTCCATGTTTTATAAACTTTTTTACCTTGGTAGTTCAAGATAGGATTATCTAGAAGCTAAAACAACTAAATTTACAAATATTTGGATGTCTCATTTCCATTATCTTAAATGTTAACCAATGATCTCAATAGTATCCCATCATGGTTCAAGCATGACAAAAATGTATTTGGTTTTCAAATGAAAATATAAATGGTTTGTTTTTATTTAAAATCTAGAGGATATAAAATATTGTTTTTGATTAACATGATATGAATGGATGTTTTTAATGACATTAATACATGTTGTATAATTGTCATGATCTAAGAGCATTGAAAGAATTAGAATTGTTCCTAGACATTGAATGATTGTATTGGACATGGAAGTTCATATATAAACTACATTGAAGGTTTTAGAGAAAGATGATATTTATTTAAGATCTGGTATACAGAAAGTAAGATCAATGAATATTGGATTGTAATTGATAAATAATGTTTTTTTGTGGAGAAAACGATCATGGATATGGTGTTTCATTGATCATAGTTGGGATGTTGGAGAAGAAGATGAAGAAAAAAAGGTAGTTACATTGTGGAATTATTCTTTATCCCAAGAAGATATTGTTACTATATATATCATTTGGAATATATTTATTTAAATAAAATATTAGGAAGTTTTTTATATATCGATTTATATAAGAAGAACAAATTTAGAAGTATTTAATTTTTTTTTCATGTTTAAATTTGTGATTCAAAATGACTAATTATTTTATATAGATTATATATCAACCCATATATTTTATGCATTTTATTTCATGATTTATTAGAAAAATATTCATATAATAAAATCCCAAATGATTGAGAGTCCTAGTTTCTTAGGGTAATTAGATACATATCACAATAACATTAAACAAGGATATAGTGATATTATTTAAAAACTCTATAGCATTCCCTTATATTCTATAGATCTTATAATACTATATGGGATAACTTGGAGATGTACATAAGAAAGTGGCATGATATAAAGACCAATAAGGGAATAATAAAGTCATAATATAAAGGAAGTAAATATGAATACAAGGAATAACATGATTAGATTGAAAGAAACTAGCACAAAATCTTATTTACACATCGCCATCTTTTAATAGTGCTAAAAAATCACTAATAAAGGGGTTATGGTTCTTAGTACTAAAAAAGGGATATTAAAAGGTTCTTTTATCAGTGCTAAAAAAGTGCTGAAAAAGTACCCCTTCATCAGCATTTTTTAGTGCTAATAAAGGTACACCATTTATCATCAATTTTTTTAGTGATGATAAAGGGATATTTTATTAGAACTTTTCTTAGCACTGATAAAATGTATATTTCATAAAAAAATATATTTATCATTAAAAATAATATATTAATATATTAATATTTTAATATTAATATTAATATAATATATTTTATAAAATATGATTTATATAATGCTAAATACGAATTTTAAATTAATATATAAGATATTTAGTGAAAATAGGTTAAAAAATAATCAAAAAAATAATATTAATTAATAATTATATAATTCTGATTGAGTAATAGACATTTAATAAAAATTTGTTGATAGAAAAAAAGAAAATTAATAAACGATCTAAAATAAGTTGAAAATGTGATTGAAATTTGAAACGGTCATAACTTTTGATCCAAGTGTTTGTTGGGGCTCTACTATATATGAAATCGAAGCCTACAGTGTTATATACACCTTCATGACTATGGGGATTCCAATAATTATTCATTAATGCCAAAACTGGTCCATAAGGCCTCCAAAATTGAGTTTTTATTCGAGGTACCCTAATTTTTTAACATTCGATGAAATTTCATATATTTTCAAGTATTAAACTCATAAGGGTATTATCAAGTTCAACTTGTGTCATTTTTTATAACATTTTGTTATTTATAATTAAGTGTACACACATATATACATATTTGTATATATTTACACATAAAAATTTAATTTTGTAAATAAATTTATATACATATTTACATCTAAAATATCTTTATAAATATATAAACCATATATAAATTAAAAAAATTATTTTATTTAAAATAAAAATATATATGAATATTTATATACCTATATAGTGTGTGTGTGTGTATTTTTGTGTGTCTATATTAATGAACTGATATATATTATCTATATATTGGAATATATATATATATATTAGTATATAATATATGTAAATAAATAAAAATATGTATAAATATATTTATAGATACACATAATATATATATATATATATGTATGTATGTTGTAGGTATGTTTGTATTTATTTATTTATTTATAAACACACATAAAAAACATATTTTACAAATGTATTTAAAAATGATCCTATAAATATACATGAATAAACGAATAAATATATAGATAAAAAATATGACTAGATATATATATATATATATTTATATATAAATATATATAAAATAAAATGTAGAACAAGGAAACACAGGGGAGTGGTAAGGGTCCATGCATGCAAGGGAGAGGTCCTGGGTTTGAATCCATGGGAGGTAGGGGTGCACATGTGGGTGGATGAAGTGGTGTGTGTAGTGCATGTTAAATGAGGATGGAATGTCTATCATTGTTAACAGGGGGAACCTCAAATTTTGATTTTTTTTTCAAGTTAAAGAAAATTACTTTTATTTGTGCTTTTTTTAGCTCTAATAAAATGAGTCATTATAAAAAAAACATTAATAAAGGTCCCTTTGATCAGTTCCTTTTTTAATGTTGATAAAAGGCCCCTTTTATCAATTCTTTTTTTAGTGATGATAAAAGGGGCCTTTATCGGCGATTTTTTTTATTGTTGATAAAAGGAATCCCCTTTTAATAGTACCTCGATTATCAGTGCTTTTTAAGTGCTGATAAAGGATTTTTTAGTACTGTTAAAACCCTATACTATAGTAATGAGAGGAGAATCATAATCAAGAACATCAAATCATGATATAATATGATAACATCATAACATCATATGAATGTGGAAACAATATAAAACAAGAAATCATAATCATAAGTCAAGGCTAATCATTGGGACATTATAACATAACGTGTTTTGTCTAACCAGCCATGAACCATACATGGTATCTAATAAGATAAGAAAATTACCCAATTCCTTATAGGAATATATAATTCTAGGCCCACCCATCACATTCATATCATTAATATGAATTTTTTTCAACATAGATCATACTACATAAGAATTTATTAAATTATATTTAATCCCATGATTAAGGATTGTGGGTTATATACATGGATGCACACAATAAAGGAATAATAGTTACATCTCAGTGAATACCCTTGAGTAGAAATGGGAATGAGTACACAATAAAAAATTTGGGCATGGAAAATCATGAGATAATTTTAGCGACATAATGGGTATACATAATGATTTATAGAAGATATTAATGAGATTGATATGTGGTATCTCATTACTTGGAAATCATAAGGAAAATGAATGGATTTTTTAATATACATTAAAAATGTATCATTTAAAATCAAAAGGTTTAATAAAAATAATAGTATATTAAAAAAAAGAAATAAAAAGAAAATCTATTATCTTGATATGGCGCTTTTAGGTTCTTTATAGTAGCTTATTAAGAGATTTGGAACAACTTGGGGGGGGGGGGATTTAGAGAGGTATATGGAGAGTAAATTCATTATCAATGGGTTTTGAGTGAATATGAATGGTAGGTTGGGTGGGTATTTATAAAAAAAGTGAGGGAAATTCTTTATTATTCTCTAATATTATTTTATTCACTCTAAGTGTAATGAAAACAAAAAACCATACAATGGCTTTTTCCCTTGGTTTCAACCGAAGTTGTTTATGTTTAAATATTTTTTAGGATAAGAACCAAATTTTTTAAAATAATATAGTTCATGATGTGGAAGTGAGTCTTGTTCATAAAGGATTGTTTTTGACACATTAAAAATATAATTTAGGTTTTAGAGGATTCATTACAGGTTTTTAAAATTAATAAAATATCTTAAAACACATTATTTTAAATGGGAAATAAATTTTTGGTCAAGGATACCCTTTATAGTATTTATTACATCACTTTTGGTCTATTATGATGTCATAATATGTAATATATATTTATTCAGTTTTTAATTTTCCACCAGCCATTCAATTGTCTCATAAAAGTATGAAAAGTTCACAATTAGAAAATTTTGATATATTGATATCAAGAATAAAATTTATTTTACCAAAATAATATTATAAATAATATAATTTATTATTTTGAATAAAGGTTATTATTTACTATAAAATACTAGTTTTTACGTCACTAATAACTTTTTGACGCTTATAAAAACTGCATTGGGCTTTGTTAAATTATACTATCATTTATATTAAATTAAATATTATTTAAGAAGAATGAAAATAAAATTTATTTCAAAATTATTCAATCGATAAAAATTATTGTTTTAATTGAAACTAAATATTTCCCAAAAACAAAATTTAGGTTTCATTGTATCAAAATTTAATTATATCAAACTCATTATATTATCATATATTTAAATTTATAATGAAAGGTATAAATATAATCCACATTATATTAAAAATAAAATATAAAAATCCATACTACTAGAGACTAGACACATAACCCCTTAATACACTAGTGCACACTCCAAGGGTAGGGGGTGTAATAGTGGTACTTTATTGGGGATGTTCAATTAATATGGTTTAGGATGTGATATTTATAAGCTGTAAATTATCCGATAAATAGTTTTTTTTGTATTTTAGTTTTTGAATATCAGCATGGGATTGGTCAATGGAAATTCCCAATGATTTCATCTTCCCTCAAAGCTCTAATAATTTTTTTTCATAGGGCATGATCCTACTGGACAAGGCCATCAATTCTTTATTTTGTCCCAATTAGACTATATCATAACCCTTAATATATAATAGTATTAATGGTTACTATAAAAAAACTATATTGTCAATGGATATGATGCTTAATTGTATTTTAATCTTGATAAAAAAACATAACTATAATTTATAATGGTACATTATATTACTCAATAAATAATATATTCATTCAGAATGGAATTTCATTTATAAAATTTTGGGCTTTCCCATTCTACCCCCATCAGAAATTTCGCCCTAAAAATTTCATTTTTTTAAAAAAATAGACCAGGGTAATTATATTTCATTACATGTTATGGTTCACATGTTGCCTCCTCAAACTTATGGTTCTACTGAAGTATTATGTCCAAGTGATTTTTCTTGTCTCATAGATATTTTTCACTATAATATATGATCTTCACCGGATTCTCCTCATATGAAATATTTTTTCCTAAAGATAAATTCTCCATATTTAGTAACTGTGAGGGGTATGGTATATATTTACTTTAGAGGGATACATGGAATAAATCATGTACTTGAGATTATTTAGGTGGGGTGCTAGTCAATTGGACATAGGTCCGATGTAATCATGGATTTGAATGTGGTCAGTGAATATAAGAATAAGATTTCCATTATCCCCAAACATCATGACTTTCTTCCTCAGTGATATAAAAAGGAACAATTTATCACTAGACTAAAAATACACATCTTATCCATGATTGTCTGCGTAGCATTTCTCTGAAATTTGTGTGGATTTTATATGATGTTGAATAGTTTGAACCATCTCTGTCATCTATAGATAATATCATGTCCCGTCAAATTTTTTTCACTAAATTTATCCATACATGTTGGATTCTAATACCTATTCCCAAATAGATCCTCATAATATGTTATTTGAATTATAGAATGAAAAATGTTGTTTTATGAGAAGACCACTAGGGGAAGGTATTGATCCCAAAATCCATGGAAATTTGTTGAACAATATCTCAACATATACTATAGATCCGGAAAGTTTCTCTCACAATGAACATATATCTAAGGGTGATAAATAGTACTGAAACTTATCTCTATATCCAACTATTGCTTAAGGGTTCATAAGAACCTATATTTAAACCTCATATCTTGATCAAATATAGTGGAGAGTGGTACTCCATAATGTATTTCTACTTCTCTTATGTATATCTTAGTGAGTTGGTCAAGATATAAATCTTCCTTGATAGTAATGAAATGAATTGACTTCATAAGAAGGCTGAGTAACACCCAAAGTATTATTTAATTTAAATGACCTTGGGACCACTTTAACAAAATCCATGATTATGTTTTCTAATTTTCAAACTAGTATTTGTAATGGTTTCATCACACCGATATAATTTTTTTCCAACCTTGTATTGTTTGAAATACCAAGAGTCGAGATAAAGATTCTTAAATCTCCCTTTTCTTGTCATCCCACCATAAGTTTTTCTTTAGACCTATTTACATATTTTTACTTGTTTGATGAATATAGAAGGATAAGATTTTTGGATCACCCAAAAATTTCATTTTATTTATATTTTTTATGGGACACATATCCAGGTTCAAAATCATATACCTTCATCTTTATAAAAGTTTAACTCTGAAATATTTTTTACATCCAACTATATATTCACATCAAATTTTTAGGCCACTTTGATCCTCTCATGATTAGATGGTTGATCAGTTATTTGAGAAAGGTAAGATAAGTTCCTTTTATGATTCCCATATATATTCTTTTCATGTCCAAGAATATTTGATTACATTCAATACTCATTATAGATAGGGTTACATTATCCTTTATACTTATAGAATCTTCCATTTTTTTTCACCTTTATGGGATGGTAATGGATTGAACAATCAAAATCATCGATCAGTCCTAATGACCTTATATTGTTCATAGTGATCCCCTTTTATGTGAATATTTAATTGAGGCTTTTTTTATCCATATATATGTCATAATTTTCCACATATAGATAATGTCACTAAATATTCAATGAAAATATCACGCTATAAAATTACATATCATGTTTTAGGTAGTTCTACGTATGAATCTATAACTAGTAGGAGGCCAACAAGCCCGTACCCGAGTGGTAAGGGCTTCTTCTTGGCATGAAAGAGACCTGGTTTCAAAACTGGGTGGAGGTAAATTTCGGGGGTACTGTAGCTGTACTGTAGTAGTTACTATTCGATACTGTAGCAGTCAGAACTATTCACCCGATTTGGGCCTTTGGGCCGCGGGTTTGGGCCTACGGGTATCCAGGGCCTTCAGGTCATCAAAGTCTTCAGGCCACAGGGACTTCAGGTCACATAGACCATGAAGTAGCCTAGTTCACACAGAACAGGCCCCAGAAGTGGATTAGAGAAATAGGAGTAGTAACCACCAGATGTAGAGCTAACCAGATTGGAAGAATGAGAGGGTATGATAGCCGCCATCGAGACCAGGCACCGTGATACTTTGTATGGGGCAATGATAGTCGATCAGCAATGCAAGGTGGGGAGATAATGTGATTAATTATTCAAGACACTAGGGAGGGGCAGTTCAAGTGGGATGGGCCTACGGGTCATGTATTGGGCATGGTATGCCTCTCGGCCTTCGGGTCATGTACTGCGGGTCATGTCGAGCCTTTTGCCTTGGGACTACGGGTAATGTTCGGGTTCCCCTTCAACCCTTAAAAGGGGTATTATATATAATAAAATAAAAATAATGTCCTTTGGGCCATTCGGTCGGTATAACTAGTGGGATGCATTGGATTTCACTTTTTTATTTTACATGATTATACTACCTACAATTTTTTTAGAAGCATCGTTGTAGTTTAAAATAATTTTTCATTACTGGGTAATGTGAGAACATGTATAGTGATTAAACTATTTTTTAACTCTTTATATATCTTCTCTAATTCATCATTCTATAAAAAATTGACTCTACTTGGAGTTATCTTGGTCAGTGAGCTTGAAAATCTTGATAAGTTTCTCACAAATCGATGATAGTACTCAGCTAATCAACAGAAACTATAGATCCCCGTCACAGATGTTGGTATGGTCCATCCTTTAACAAAATCTATCATCTAAGGATCTATATATATATCCCTTTTATTGTGATAACATTCCCAAATAATTTTCCATGATCCATCAAAAAATCACATTTAATATACTTCACATAAAACTTATCCTTTCACAAGGCCTTCAGTACAACATTAAAATTCTCCCATGTTCCACTTTTATTTTTGAATTGAAAATAATATCATATATAAATAGTACCAAAAGTTCATTTATGTAATCCGTAAATACTATATTCATGAAGTCCATGAAGATATCCATTGAATCAGTGAGTCCAAATGGTATCACTATGAACCCATAACACCCATACCTTGTACAAAAAGTAGTGTTGGGGATATAATCATTCTTCAACATTTCTTGATAATATCCTGATTAAAGATCCACCTTTGGGAAGTAGTAGGATTCATGTACTTAATAGAGTAAGTCATTAAACCATGGTAGATGAGACTTGTTCTTTCTTATAATTTTTTGATCTCACAATTATCAATAACAAGGTGCATTGGATGATCCTTATTATTGATGAAAAATACTAACACAACCAATGTTGAAGAAATTGGGAGTATAAAACTTTTATCCGTATTCTACTTCAGTTTCTTATTCATCCCTTTAAGTATAATAGATTCAGTTCTATATATATTATTGGATATTAGAAAAGTTCAGGGTATAAGTTAAATTGAGAAGTCAACCTCTGAGCTTAAAAGAGGACTATGGGATTCTTTAGGGAAAACATCAACATACTCCCTTATAATGGAATTGTTATCAAGGATGATATTTTCCATTGTATCAATAATTTAAATTATATATTTTTCTCATAAAAAAACAATATCCATGATTGGGATGCTGATTCCAAAGGATATTAAGCCTCATACTTACACTTGTATAGAATCAGAGTGAAATTCCTGATAAGAGGGTGATGTCCATCATTCGAAAAATTATATTGGATCTATAAAATAAAATTAAATCCATACCATAAAAAACATTAAATTATTCTAAAGGGAGTATCACAATTTTGACCTGAAAATTTAGCTTAAAAATATTGATAGGGGATAAGTTATATGCATGTGATGAAATAATTGACCCATTTTATATTTTCACCACTAACCTGAATTCCATTTTTTGACGTTGCATTTTAATAATTCTAATACACTTTAATGACATTAAATAATTCATAGAACTATAACAATATATATTATTTTTTGTTTTATGAATTCATGATAAGCATTATTTTAAATATTTGATTATAATTTTAATCATTTTCTTCATCAAAAATAGTATAATAGATGAATATTTTCAAACTATTAAATATATAAAAGTGGAAACTATGAACATTAAAAAGATAAAACATGAATGGTATGCACTCCTTGACCTATAAATTTATAGTTTTCATTATAATTTATCCACAGTCTATTTAAAAACATTAAATTTCAGAGGAATTTTTGTTCCCTTTTTGAGGGTTTGTAAAGAGATTGTGAATTTAACAATTCATATCCCCTAAGGGTTCTAAACTAGGTGTGTAGTAATACATTTTTTTCATGCAGCTGGTACTGATCGATTTAATACCCAATCCACTTTTTTTGGTGTTATTACCCCTAGGTATGACAAGTTCAAATCCATATATACTTCAAGTATCCAGATAAGGATTTCATTACTTAGAAAACAAATTCTTTAAAATTTATCAAAATTTAGGGATGTCTTTTATGTTTATTATTATCCATATAGTTTTAACTACGATTTTATAATCCTAATCCTGAAAAATAACTAGACCATTCCCTGATAATAACTATGAAAACCCATATTTTTATGCATTTTATTTCATGATTTATTACATAAAAATCAACATAATACAATCTGAAATTTTATATAGGCCTAGTTTCTTTGGGTAATTAGATATAAATTATTATAAAAAGAAATAGAGATACAAAAACATTATTTAAAATCTATATAATTTTCTATTATATTCCATTGACCTTCTAATATGTCATGAGAAAACCTGGGGATATACACAAGTAGGGGGTAAGATATAAAGACCGTTATGAGAATAATTAAAGAATAACAAATATTAATGTATTATATATAATTAAAAGGCATAACATGATTTCATATAAATGTGATAATAATAATCATGAACATTAATCCTGATATAAGATGATAACATCAAGGCGTTATAGAAATGAGGAAACAAAATAAATCACGAAATCAAAAGCATATGTTAAGGATAAATATAGAGAAATCAGAATATAGTGTACATAGGATAGCTAACCATGAAATATAAATGAAATATAAAGAGATAAAAACTTTACCCAATTTATTTTAGGGAAATATAATTCTGAGCCCAACTGTCATCTTTATATAATGTATGTTCATTTTCAAGCCTCATAGATCATACAACATAAGAACATATTTCATCAATTTTAATCCAATAATTAAGTAGTATGGGTAACATACATATAATTACCCCAAAAATTAAATAATATTTACATCTAAGATACTACCCTTGAGTTTAAATAATAATGGGTATTCACAATGGAAAATTTGGGAATGTAAAATCATGAGATAATTTCAACAGCATAATGGGTCTATATAAAGGTTCATGGAATTGATTATTAAGTGTGAAAAGTGGAATTTCATTAATTCTGAATCATACAGAAAAAAATGGAAGTGAAAAACACACTACCACATGAAAATTTTGAAATCAAAAGGCTAAATACAAGGAATTTACATAAATTAAAAGGAACAAGAATAGAATTCTTTACCTTGATATGGTTACTCTAAATGTTTAGGAGGAGCTTGGTATGATATTGGTAACACTTTATAAGGTATTTATATAGGTATAAGAAGAGTATCTTTGTGTTAAATGGTTTTTTAGTAAATAGGATTGTGATATTTATTTGGTACTTATATCAAAATATAGGGTAATGTTATATTAAATTCTAAACCTAGGTTTTGGACTCTAAGTGATAGAATAAAAAAAACCTTACCAGAATTTTTCCCAGGATTTATGCCAATGCTGAGTGGTTTTAAATATTTTATTTGGATAATGACTGAATTAAGTAAAACAATATAATTTATGATGTGGTAGTGAGTAATGTTCATAAATATTTTTTTTAAATCCATAAAATATATTATATGTTTTTGAAGATTCATTATAGTAGGTTAAATTGATAAAATAACTTCAAAAAATGATTTTTAAGTGTAAAACTCTTTTTGTTCATTTATTCCATTCATTTTATTTATTACATCATTATTGGGATTCTATGATTTTATAATATATACTGTATATTTATACCATATTTATTTTTTTACCCTGAAATTCAACTATCTCATAAAATTATGAAAAATTAACAAGTGGATAATTTTAATGTGATGATTTAAAAAATAATATTTACATTACCAAACTAATTTTCTAAATATGTGAATTTTTTACTTTTAAATAAAAATACTTATTTACTTGAAAATACATGTTTTTAGGACACTAATAACTTTCTGAACCATTTAAAAACCACATTAGAGATAATTAAGGTATATTATCATTTATATTAAAATAAATATTATTTAATATGAATAAAAATATAATTTTTTTCAAAATTATTTAATTTATAAAAAATATTGTTTTAATTTAAACTAAATATTTCTTAGAAATATAATTTTAGTTTATTTTTATGAAAATATATTTTTTTATCATACATATTATATAATAATATAAATAAATTGATAATGAATAGAAAAAATATAATAATTATTTATTAAAAATAAAATATAAAAATTCATACTATTAGGGTATTGATAAATAACTACTTATTACAAAATCGTACACCATAAGGGTAAGGTGTGATATGGTGGTACTTTATTATAACGGTTCTATGAATTCGGTTTTCACCTTGATATCAATAATCATGAAATAATCTTGTAAACGATTTCTCTTGAGTTTTAGTTGTTGAATATTGTCTTAGGATTGATCAAGGGAAATCCCTAGTGATTCCATATCCCTTGGAAGCTCAATAAATGGGGTTCATAGGTTATGATCCAACTAGTTGTGGTCGTTTCTTATCCCTTATGTGTCAGTTAGAATTTATCATAACACCTTATATATACTAATATAAATGACCACAATAGAATGGATATATTATAAATTATTATGATTCTTATCTTTATCTTAATCCATTTATAAAAATTATCGTTGTAGTTTATAATATCCAACATCATTATATAATAAGAACTTTATTCATTTATAAGGGAATTTCATGTATAAAAGTTTGGGTCAATACAGATCACATGGAGAATACGACATCTATAAACTATTTAATAACTCTATGAAGTCATGTGTAGAGGAAGAAAAATATGAATTTACCATTTAGAAATAATTTATTTATCTATAAACTAGTGTAATAGAAGTCTTTATTTACATGGATAGACTACCAACTAAATATTGTATCATTCGAACAATGCATGATAGTGCCTTTTGGTATAGAAACACACCAACTTGTATATTCTACTTAAACATATGCGAGTGTTTGTGAACATAGAAAAATACTTATGTCCTTATTTACTTTAATATATGGATTTTGTAATATTTGGTGAGAGGAAAAATTGATGTTTACTTATATTGTACATATTTATACTCACATGAGAATATGATCTATTTATGGGTGATTAATCTAATATTTCCAGACATTATCTGTAATAATTAAATGATTTTAATCATATCATAGGGTTATTTTATGGTAAATTTTCATATTTTTAGTTTTTAGCAGTATTTTGATCTTAAATGAAAAAGTGGCATAATTTTGGGAATTTAACAATTTTATTTTAATCCATATTTTGTGACATAAATTTTTATTGACTGATTAAAATTGGAAAATTAATTTTTTTAGGATTCCTAAAATCATTGGCCTAATTTCAACCTTCTAGATTCAAATTTCAATCTATCATTTTGAGGCCCAAAACCACCTCACAATTCAGGCCTCAAAAATTGTGTAGGGAGATAAACAAATTTAAATAAGTTCTTATATCTCATAATGGTCCAAACTAATAAAGCTTAAATTATACAAGGATATGGAGAAGAAATTAATTAATAACTTTAATGAAGGATTCCAGGCCATAATATGCTGGTTTCAAGCACATAATGTTATGGGAATTTGAAACATAAAAATACGATGAGTCAGCCTGGGCAGAATAACTTCTCAGAGTAAATCAGATATATCTATCTCCAAAAATTGAAAAAGAATCTCAAATTTTGTGAAAATAAATAAGAGAGATAAAAAAACAACTTTAAATTAAAACCATTTTCAAAATTTTTCATTAAATTAGGTCAACATGCACATTATTTCAATAGATATAATTGGATCCGAATCTCATTCCATCCTTTTTATATAAATTACAATCTCTTGTATATTTTACAAGGATATCAATTTTTAGGGGGAATAGTAGATTTTATTTTATGTAATAGAATTTCATATTTTCAATTTATATTAGTAAATCTCTTATTCTTATTCTGTCAATTTTTCTTTTGTTTTTAATTTGGTATTTCTCCCACTATGCTTCTTTTATCTCCATGTTTACAGAGAGATAAAATGTACTATTGTTAGAGGGGGTAAATGGTGGTGTTTGAATTTATTGATCTTTCATGACTTGTATTACATTATTAAAGTATTTTAATTGTGGTTAAATTTTTTTAGTGAGTAGTTTCCCTACTTTCTCTATTATTTTATTTTTCCTTCTTGTTCACTAATTTTCCTTCTCATTGAAATCTAATTCATTCAAATGGTGGAGTTTGGAATGATTATTTATGTGGAAAATATTACTCTTACATGAAGAGGTATCGATGCAAGGTAATTCCATTCAAATGAGTGGGTATTGTATGATATGTATTAATATACACATTGAATAATACATTGGTCGATATTTTTAAAAATAATTATAATACCACTATGAACCCTGAGAACAATGGTTTTGTTCTACTAACTTCTTCATGTTTTTATTAATTTTTTAATTTTTTTTATATATATTATATATATATATATATTAGAAATTTTATACTACATACATTTAGAATCATCTCTCACTTGTATCCGTATATAATTTAGTTGTATATTAGTTTATTATAATAATGACAATAAGAAGAAAATTTGTTATGAGCATCCCCCTCAAGAGATCAACCCTGGTGTGTAATCTATATTGCATACTTAGTTGAATAAAATATTGACTAGAGTGGAATAGCTAAAACTATACCATTAATTTGGATCCATTTACGAGGAGGCCAAGATATTTCACAAATTATTTTTCTAAAAAACCCAAAAATTCCAATATTCCCTAAACTAAAAAAGGAGCTTTATTTAATATCATTATTTCTTTAGATCATCGACATCTTTATTTATTTTTATTATGAATGGAATTTTAAGGATTTTTTAATATATAAGAGACATTAAATATTAAAATGTTTGAAAATGCACAACAAATGGAACAAAATCCATTGACTATTTAGAATAATTTCCAAATTCTTGAAAAAGAACGCAATATGGTAGCATCTTTGGCTGACGAAGTTAAAGAAGTAAAAGTACTATGTATGGAATAGAGACAAAGAAAATATGTGGAGGAAAAGTTTACTATTATAAATAAATTGCATGAGGAAATTGGTGAGGTTGAAGCTATAATTTAATATTGACTTCCCTCTCTAAGAAATACATTCCCGGCTGCCCTACATGAAGAAAAGGAGTCCAAAACTAAAAATATTGAGGGAAACTTAATTTATTTGAATTCTTTTAATTCCAACGTTATTAATTATGAATTGAAAAATAATCTCCCTTATGTTTATTTTTATATTCAATACCATTAATACAGGTCGTATATTGAGAATATGAAGAAGTTATTTCCCTTGAGGAGAAAATATAGGAGCCAATCGAGCTGTACACTAATGCATTTGAGGATGATGGGAAAAAATTATAAATCCTTATGGAATAATTTTATAAACCTAAAACAATATAGAAAACACATACCATTATACTATCTATATATTCATTGGATTTCACTCCTCTAGTTGAAAAAAATAGAGAGCACCACAATATTCGTTTCCCTCACGTTCCTGATCTCAAATTCTTTCTTTCAACTCTTATAGGGGATGGATTTTTTGTTATTTTCATTTAGAGTTACCTATAATATAATATACTAATGGATGTTGGAATAAATTAAATGTTTTGGTTTCTAATATATAAACCTCATCCACCATTGGATTAGGGTTAAATCGCTATAACTTCCTGACTATGGGCAATAAAAACCTATCACCCACATGGGGGTTCAAACCATAAACTATCCTAATTTCCCTTTTTATTTATTTATAATTATATTTATAATTATTATATTTATTTTATTATTTATAGGTTTAGTGGATGTATATATGATCTTACCACATGGATTCCACAGAAAAAATAATGTCAATTTGTATCTATAATTCTATTTAATTTTTCCGCCCTTATATTTAATTTTTTGTTGAGCTAAAATGATGGGTAGTAAATTTTATGTGTGTGGTGAGTTTGAACCTTCTTAGTTCTTGTGTAATTTTCCATTTTTTTCATTTTTATTAACCTTGTGTTTCAATGGATATTCTAGTCACTTTTTACATTTCAATTGATTTTGAGATGATTGAAATGCTTTTTTGAAATAACAGATTTTAAATGATTGTTGATGTGAATTTTTTTCCTTGATTTGTATTTTTAATAATTCATATATGTTTGAATGATTTATGAATCAATTCCCATGAAACAATAACTCAAAATATTTTTTCCAATATTGTTAGGTATTCTGAACCATTTTTACGTATTATTTCTAATACCCACAATTTCTTAAGATAAACTTGGATTTTGTGTGATAACTAGAATTATTGAGTTTTACTTTAAAAAATTTTGATTTTTGGAATTTTTTTGACACCATTGAGTCACTTCTTTGTGTAAATAAATATTTACCTAAGACCCACCTTTACATCTACCCTTTGTTATCTCTTAGATTCCATGAACTTCTTTTTCGATTTAAGCCACATTACAAGATGATTTTTACTGACCTACCAACACTCTTAGTATTTTAGCATGGATATTTGAAATTTGAGTGTAGGGGAATGTTATTTAATGTGTGTACATGGGGATGTGTTTAATTTGTGGGTGGTATGAGGTGTGTGTCAAAATTTTGGGTAGTGTAGAATGAGAAAATTTGGCATGAGTCAAAATTTCATTCTGTGTTATTTATTTTATAGGATTATCCATTAAAGAAATAAAAAAGAAAAAATTACAAAAAAAATGGATATGAGCTTGAATTTCTGAGTTTACTTTATTTTATGACCCATTTAAATCTCTAAAATCAAGGTAATTATGGCAATTCATTCATTGTATTCAATTTTTAGCTCATTCTACATGAAAAAAATAAAGTTGTTTCTTTATAGAGATTTATAAAAAAGAGAAAAATACAAAAATGGGGAGAACATGGATGATATTTTTCATTATAACCATTGATTGAATCATGTACAATTTCATAAAAAACGGGTTGTGTTTTTTTTTCATATTTTAAGGGTAATTGAGTGAGTTTCATACATTGTTTTAACTTGTTTATTAATGAATTGTACTTAAGAGTCAAACCTCCTATTTCTAGCCTTAAACTTTTTAATCATTTTTCTATTAAACCTAAGAAAAAAATTCACCCTGAAAAGGACCTCATTATTTAAAATATTTTCATGTCTTTATCTATATAGAAATGATAATTTTTAGAAGCCAATCGTGAAACATATAATTTCCAATTATGAGCACAGCTCTATATTTAATTTCACTTAAGAGAAGAGTGACATAAAATTCAATGTGAGGTAGGTTTTGGTAGGTCCATAAATGGATTTATCCGATTGAAAAAAATTAAAATGTGAGGAATTAAAATTATAGAGTATTATTTTTCATAGAATATACATGATGTAATTTTTTTCGTAAATATCATGGATGTTTTCTCAATTTTTTTACTCTGTGGATTTTGATTGGATTATATGATGATTTCATGAGAGTACAATCGTTATGTGTGGGAGAGTGATGAAGATAATATATTAACACATTATATACTATAATTAATTCACAAAATAGTGTTATTTTATAGGAAATTGTCACATTTTTAGTTTTCAGTGGTATTTTGAGATTAAATGCAAAAAAATATAATTTTTAGAATTTAATTATTTTTCATATCTTATATTTTATTTAGAACGTAACGTTTACTTTACTAATTGAAATTGTAAAATTAATTTTTTAGGATTTATGACATATTGGGACTCATTTCATACTTCTATATACAAAGATAAATCCATCATTTTGAGGCCCAAAATCAGCTCACAATTATGGCCTCAAAACTGGGCACAGATCTACACACATTTAAGGATGAGCATATATATCGTAATGGGATATCCCAATAAAGATAAAATTATTCAAGGATATAGAGAAGGAATTAATGAAAAAATTTAATAAAGGATTCTAGGATATAATACTATAAATTATTAAAAGGGATCTTTAAGTAAGGATTCTAGGCCAGAATACTTCGGTTTCAAGTACATAATGGCAAGGGAAGTTGGATCTCGAGAATATGAAATATCAGCCTCAATAGAATAAATTATATTAGTATATTGGGAATATATCTCTCCAAACATGTTCAAATAGACTCAAATTTTGTGGGAGGAAATAAAAAGTACAGAAAAACTACTTTAATGAGGAAACCATTTCAGAATTCTATCATTAAATTAGGCCAATGGGCACTTTATTTCGGCGGATAGAATTTGATCCAAAAATTTTCCATCCTTTTTTATAAATTTTTATCTATTATACATTTTACAAGTATATATATTTTTATAGGTGAAGGTTTAGTTTAGTTTATGTAATAGTATTTCATATTTTCAATTTATATCAGTGTAGCTCTTCTAATTCTTCTGCCATTTTTTCTAATTTTGTGTTTATCCCACTACTCTTATTTTATCTCTATGTTCTTGGAGAGATAACCCTCACTATTATTTTATCTGGGAAGCGGGGGTGTTTGAGTTTATTGAGATTTATTTATTTCTAATATTTTATTCTAATATTTTAATAGTGGTTAAAATGATTGTAGTGAGTGGTTGTCCCACTTTTTCAAATATTGTCTTCCTCCTCCTCATTCACTCATTTTCCTTATCATTGATATATAATTCCTTCTAATGGTGGAGTTTGTATTTGGTAGTTATGTGGAAGATATTACTCCTACATGTATAGGTCTCTATGTAGGGTAAACCTTTTTAAATAAGAGGGTGTAGAGTGAATGGTATTTATCTCCACATTGAATAATACATTGATAGATATTTTTAATAACAATGATAATATGACTCTGAACCCTGAGAATAATGGTTTTCTTCTAATAACTTCATAATGTTTTTATTATTATTTTTCATTATTTTTTACATTATTAAATATATGGGTATATATTATATTATGTTTCATTCATTTAAAATCCCCCCATTTCAATTAGTATTTAATTTAGTTTTATATTAGTTAGTTTATAATAGTGAAAATTGGAAGATAACGTGTTGTGAACGGCCTCCTTGAGAGATAGACCCTAGTGTTCACTCTATATTTCATACTTAGGTGAGTAAAATATTAACCAAGGTAAAATTACTAAAACCATACCATCAATGGGTAAAGTTTAAATGAGAATTTGTTTTTGATTTGACCTTAATTCACTACCCTCTTACGTTGCATCATAACTTTTATGGAAACCCATTATACTAAAAATATATTTCAGATCCCATAGTATCTATCTTGTAGTTTAATATATTAAATATTTTTTTTATATTTTCTTCATTTAATGAAATATTAAGGAAGCCTCCCATTTATAATATTACTAAATTTAATTTATGATATAAATAGAATCATTACTATTATCATGATTTTACTGAAAAGTTCATGGAGAACATACATCATTATTCCGATTTGAGAATCAATAGTGAAATAATTAATGATTAAAATAAAGAAAATAGCTTCATTATATTAAATACCAATGATATATAAAATAAACCCTTCATTATTCTAATACATTTAAGATTTGGAAAAATTTCATGAAATTTATAGGGAATCCAAGGAAACCAATGATGTTGTAGTGAATACTTTAATAAATAATTAAAAATCCATTAATGATGATTTATTAATTAATAAAGCTATAGTAAACAACCTTATAAAAATTTCAAATTTGGAGTAGTGATATATTATCCACAGAGAAGAATGAAACACCCATTGAGTTATGTTTGATTGGTTTTATTATTAAATATACTTTAAATATAGTTGTGAAAGATAATAAAAAATCTAGAAATTCAGATTCTCTAAAAGATTTTTAAATCAGAGAGTATTGAAATAGTAAATAAGTGGTTTTGATATCAAGTTTTCAATCCATATAATATCTCTTTACAAATAAATATGTGACCAAATCCATTAATTAAAAGGTAGATCAATTGGAAATAATCTATGAAGTGGGAACCAAATTCATAACATAATTGGTCTTATAAAATAAAATGGTTAAATAAAGAGGATATTTTCTTGAAATAATTATAACAATAATTACTATAATTATGATTTTTTATTTACTTGATGCTCATACTCTTGAATATATGGAAAAAATTAGGCAAGAAAAACATTTGAAAACTAATTTTATCCCTCTGAAAAAATTACATGAAGAAAGGATAAAATATAAAAAGTAATCTTAATATATATCAGAATAAAAATCATCCATAATAAATGCTAAATATTTGATGATCAAAGAGAATTAAGTAAAGATAAAATGCTCAATGGGAAATAGAATACTTGATATAATTTTCAAGGAAGTCTTAATAAGTGGTGTATATGAGGGAATAAACCATGAGTCATCGAATAAATATAAATGAAAGGTGGAATAGAAGTTTTATTAATAGAATTTTCTTGACACATGATGGATTTTTATTGAAGTAATGGGTCACAAAAATGGAAGGAAACCTAACGTAAAATCTCAACTGAATGAAATATATATGTTTCATAAGTTTTTAGTAGTTGTTTTATTTAGGTAAACTACAGACATATGGAATGGAATTTTTTCAAAGAAAATGGTTTATATACTATGAAAAAAAATCCACTCCCATGTTAAATATGTGGAATGAATAATTTTTGAAAAATATATTAGTTTGAAAAATAGTTTTATCAAATTAAGTGATTACAAATAAGAAAATAAAAATGTGAACATTGATCACCAAATATTGTTTATTGACATTAACTATCATGGAATAAAAGGAATTTTTTTTCATAAAGATAAAATAAGTTATTGATGTTGATGAAATTAATTCCTCAACATTGATGATAGATTAATCAAGGATAAACTAGTACACGGGGGTTTTAATGGATAATGAGGAGGAAATGAAAGAATAATTATTGAGATTAAATACCACTACATAAAAAGTAGAGAATATCAGTGTAAGAGACCTAATATTGATGAGATAGTTGATTAATTTTATACAAGTAAGCATTGATGGAAGGAATTTACACAAGTAGGATTAGTCTCATAATATGGATGGATGCAAATACAATGTGGAAAGATTATTCTAAATAAAATATAAGAGAATAATATTGTATTTTTGGTGTTATGTACAGAATAACTACAAGTAAGTATCATTAGAAAGTTAGAGGAATAAGGTTGGTTTATCATGATCGACCAAGTTCCTAAAAAAGTACCCTTTTATACATTTTACTATTATAACTATTTTAAGAGTGATGAAGGTTTAGATGGGAGATATGATCCCTAGGGTGAATTCATTGTAAGATGATTAATGCATTGAATAAGGTATATTTTCATTACATGTGGTATCGATGCATGATATAAAATTAAAAATTGTATCTGAGTAATTACAATTAGTATTTAATCCCAATATAAAAAAACTAATATTATATTACTAAAAAATAATTTTTATAAGTGATTGAAAATTTTATGTAGTATTGATACTTTCATGAAATTAATGTGGTGTTAATGAAAATTTTGAAGTGTCAAGTGGTATCAATCCAACCATGGGGGTCAAAAAATGGTATAAAACTATATTAAGTTTATCTAGGCCATGAAGACATAAGAGATTCAACAAATTTCTTGGAAATATAATTTTTATTTAATTATTATTATCTAATTTGTAACATCATCATGTTGTTGATTTGGATATTCAAATATTTATAAAGGAAAATACAAAGATGAATATTCTCAATTTAATTAACAATGAAGCTGAAATAATTTTAGGGGAATACTCAATTGATGATTCCAAGGCTCTTATCTCATGTACCAGAGGAGAAATACCATGTGAAGGAAGAAATATCAATTATTTTTGGTGGTTTCATGAGTTTATTATATTAATTATTATTAATTGGTTTAACCTATGGTATCTAATAATTTTTTTGGCATACCCAATTTGTTCTCATTATTTATTATCTGATGATCTTGTGTATATGTGGTAGATATCACAGAGCGATATTTATAGGATTTAAATTCTATGTTATAGAAATTTATAGAATTATGTTATTGTAATGGAAATCATTGAAGTTATTGACTTAAAATCATGCTTCAAACATTTCTGTATGACTTAGTAGGATTGGTGTATTTTTTAATGGCTCTTTGAAAATTTTTAATTTCACACATTGGAAAACATTAAGAGTGAAACTATAGTGGGAAGAGAAATTGATAAACAGAGATAAATTTATTGTTTTTTAGAATAAATTGTGATAGCGGTCTCGGTAACACATCTTTTGATATCAAGCACAGAAGTGAATTAGAGTGTAAATGAAAAAGTTCTACAAGTGGAAAATTAAAACTAATAATTGATTAAAGTGGGTGAAAGAGACTACTGGTTTTTAAGATAAGAATAAGTGTTGGAAATAGATAAATATGGTAAAGAAGTTACATATTTAAGGTAATTAAAGTTCTCTAAATATGGATTTATAAAAAAGTGGTAGGAGAATTAGAGTTTGATGATGCCTTAATATATTTGTAAAATTTATATGGAATGAAAAGGAAAATCTGTTGAACGTTCCCTATATATTTTATTATAAAAGGGGAAGAATGGAATAAACCATAAATCCATACATAAAATTAGTGGTTTATAGTTAAATTATAATGATGGATTTATGGAGTAATTGATAAGAAAATATTAAATGATATAATTTTGATAGCAAAGGTTATGGTTAGGATTTTTATCAATTAATATTGGATATTTAAGTGGAAGGAGGATGCATTAGGAGTTCATGTTATGTAATGTGAATATAATCATGGTGATAATTATAAAAATAAATAAAGGGGGAGAAAATTGGAAACCCAATGATTTATTATTTTTCAAAGTTTAATATTATAATAATTGTAGGATTATCATTTACATATAAAATATTTCTATATTAGATGAGTGTGGAATGAATTTGGAGACTAGTATAATAATTATTAGATTAATTTCCATGAGTAAATGGAGTATTTGGAAAGGAAAATGTGTTTTTGGCTTATCATAAAAGGATAATTGATAGGATTGTCGAATAGGAGATGATGCTATAAAAATAATACATAAATATGGATTTGTTAAATAATTTAATGAGGTATTATTGTATATTATGGAATTATATGTAATGTAATAATTCTTGTAATAATTTATAGATTATTAAAATATATTTAATAGTGGATGATAAAATCACATCACACAGGTGAATAAACAATTTGTTTTTTCAAGGAAAAACAAAAACGTCACAATTGTGGGAACTATTCCAAAGCTCATGATACAAAGATAAATATAGTAAAATATTTATTTTATATTGGATGTTTATATATATTCCTTAATGGTTTCCATATTGAGAATATAAAATAATTATATCTTATTTTTATAAGAAATATATGGCCAAGGTGGAATATAAATCATGGAGAAACAAATGACCAAATTCATTGGTCATGTAACGATGTATAAAGGGTAAGTGATCATGGTAAGATAAATTAATGGAGAATATCATTTTAATTATATTTTAGGAAATAATTTTGGTTATATGACTATAAATATATTGGATAAAGTGGAATATATTTTTGATAAAGGAGTTTTTCATAGTGCATTCTATAGAGTTTTATAGAACCCCTTACCAAAATGATATATTGGTGTATGGGTGTGATGGAAATCATGGAATTCCTGTAAGATTAATTAAATATGAGATATATATTGTCCAAACCATAATGGAAGAAATTTTGAGTATTGATTTTCATAAATTGAATTAGAAATAGGAAACTATCCGCAGAACCTACCACATAGTAAGACATTTCAATTAGAGATGGATGATTTCATGTTCTTTAGAATTTTATTACATCATAGTTCTAGGTAATAATATTTTAAAAATATAATACCATATATATCAATATATGGATATTTTAATATTTTTGTATTTATTTTCAATGAAATGTACAGAAAAATCCATTCCATGGTGTAGTTATAACCACTTCATGGTGGGTAATTATATTAAGATTTGGAATATTTGGTTTGATTTTAATTCCAAAGGATGTGAATTGAGATTTGAGGGATTAAATTGACTTTAATGTATATAAATGACCACAATAAGGAATTTGGTACACTTATCATGACCTAATGTATTTCATGGAATGAGAATTCATACTTGTGTTAGAATGAAGGGATTAAACAAGGAAGTTCATAAATAAATAGCATTGGTAGTTCTAGAGAAGTTCATGATTGAAAATGTAATATATAGTTTATAGTGAGGAAGAGCTAAGAAAAATTCATTTCAATGATAGATTATAACATTATAGATATCAAATTTTATATGTTGGTTCATAAATGAAAATTCGAAATGATTTTCATTCATGTTAATACTGTAAACCAAACATTCATACACTTATCTATCAACTAAAACATTTTATTTTATTTTTTAAATTAAATTGGAATTTTTTGTTAATTTTTTATTAAAATGTGGAAGCCTGTATTTAAGGAAACAACCCCTCACATCTAGCCTAACCACGAGGCTCAAACCAATGACAGAAGGGATAAATGGGCATAATGCCCACCATTGACATGTGTTCCATCTAACTTTGATTTTCCATCCTTTTCATATATACTTGTATCTATTAAAATATATTGTATTATATGCTAACTAAATTAATTTTACTTTTAATTTTCATAAAATCATATCAACCGAGTCATTATAATCTAGTAATTAAGAAATTATGATACAAGTTTTTAATGCCACAAAGTTATAACATATTGAAATTAATTTTATATATCAATATATTTGAAACATATTATGAATTATTAAATATATATTTTATGATAAAATAAAAATTCATCATGATTTTTTAATTACAATGTAGTTCATTTAATTTATAAATGATTTTCATCAAAATCTACATGCATATTTATTTAGTCAAAAAATATGCTTTATGAAAATTAGAAATCATGTTTTATATTTAAATAACCATTTGAAATATTTATTAATTTTATTTGACTATTTTATTCATATTATTTATATTGTGTTATTATAAAAATTTGTCATAATGTTCTGATGATGTATTTCTTAAAAGTAAAATTATCATTCATATATACTTTTAACCATAGTATATAAAATTTGCTACCCAAAATATGTTTTTTAGATTACATATTCAAGATATAAATTTAACTTATTTAGAGTATTAAATATATTTAAAACTTTAAACTAATGAATGATCATTCAGACATTAATTTTCACATTTTTAGAAATTAAGATAAAATCATTTGATGACAAAAGGTGATATGATTAGAAACTATTTTTAAGTGCACAATTTATTTTTAACCGACAAAATTAAATTAATAACAACTGATAAATTATTTTGAGGAATTTTTTTGATAATATATTAAATAAAATAAATTAAAAATCATTAACTGGTTTTTAATATGTAAGAAATGTGAATAAAATCGTTTTATGTTTGAAATTTTTTCCCATAGAAATATGTTATTACAATTTTTGTGCGAAGCTCTTTGAATTAATTTATAACTGATTTAGAGACTAAAATTGACAAAAATAGTGGTATTTTTAAAATCATATATCAATAGTTATTTTAGAGTGAATATTTGAATATTTTTAGAAATAGTTGATTTATGTATGGATAGTGAAAAATATTGATTTTAAAAATGATGTCACATATATGAAATTATCATTATATAATAATGTGTTGAAATTTAATGAATCCTTTTCTCTAGAAAACATATATATTTGATTTTAATTACAATTAATTTAAAAATATAATGTCAAACAAAGATATATTTGTTTGAAAATTTTAAAATATGAGTAATGATTTCATTCTAATAAAAACTAATTTTTCTTCTTTTTCTTTTAATAAGAAGTTTAAAGGAAAAATTTGGTTTTTATTTTTTTAAATTCAAATATGTATCCTTTTATTTAATATATTTCAATTAATTTCTTTTTAATCAAAATTATTATAGATACCTTAATTATAGTATCCTAGAGCCGATGATTACCTTATTACATTGGCACCGGATACAATGAATCAGATCCCGAAGGACTAAATAGTTTAGAAGTCTTGGTAAATAAGATAACTGATTTATTCTCACATACATTTGAAAAAATAAAAAAAAATCATTTTCTTTAAGAAAATCATTATTCTATCTAGTATATTCTAGAAAATCAACCATTTTAGACTTCCTAGCATCATGGGGAAAGGAAAACAAAATAAGGGTGAGATCAAATTCTTAGTAAGGGTTACGTACAAAAAAATATATAATGAGTAAATGTAACAACCCAGGTAAATAAAGAATATAAAATTTTCACATTTATCCATATTTGTGACTAAAATATTAATATAACTTTAAAGGGGACGCTATGCTCGATGGCATACCCAATACGCAACAACGAGTTTCTTGGGGATCTTCCGCTGCACTCTAATAATAAAATAATATTATTTTAAATTTTAATTAACGCCTAGCCGTTATAATGGCGGGAATGAACATAACTAACTACAAAATGATTATATATGTTTTTCAAATATTTTTACTTTTTACAATAAATTTTGGAGGATTAAAAATGAGAATGAATCCAATTTTAAGTGTAAACATTCTAATATTCTTTAAAAGGTCGATTAACCGCCTTTTGATGAAGAAATCTATTTTAAATCAACTTTTTAAAAATTTTATGTGTTATATTTGACAAAATAAAATTATTCTTTAGAATCGGGATATCAAAATTTACTTTGTCTAAATTTTTGGTATTTTTCTGATAATGTTTATTTTTTAATGAATAGTGAAAAATGTCGTATTTTAATTTAAAACCGCTTTTTAATCTAAATTATTTATATGACTAGATTATCTTTTGAATTGGTTTCAAAGTAAAATTAGAATATATTTTTACCATATGATCCAATAGTGGTGGTTGGAATTAATTTCATCTTGAAATTGGACTTAAACTAGTGTCAATCTTTAGATACTTATTGTTTCATAAAAACACGCTATTTGCTCTAACAGAGGGAATTGATTATTAAATTAATTAATGTAACTTATATGTTTTGAATTTTTTAAATTAGACATCATTTTTGAATTCGGAATATCAAATATAGCCTAGGGTGAATTTTTGGTAATTTTCTGAAAAACTTCAATTTTTTATGAATAGTGAAACCACTAAGTGGTAGTTAAAGAAACTGATTTTTCGTTTAAATGAAACCTTACCACTTCTGTGATTTGAATTTAAAAAATCTGACGCACATGGTTTTCATTGAGAAGTAAAATGTGGTTCAATGGGATTAAAATAATTTTTTGGTGAATAGTAACTTTTAAGTTTATTAATCGCGATTAGAGGTAATTAGTGTAATTTAAGGTAGAAATAATGTTTTAATAATATGAAATGACCTAGAAACATGCCCTGCTATCATTGGATGTGTCATGGACGACCAAGACAATCCATGGGTCAACTTGGGGACCCCATGGAGCCACTTTGGTTGGAAAATGACATTAATACCTTTTTTACTTAATGCTAAAATTAAAATATCACAAACATGTGTTGTTTATTAAAACAATTTTTATATGGGGTTTTACAAGTCATATTTTTGACTATAAATATTCATTAAAAATTAAAAAAGATTTCCTAAATCGTGACATTTTTCTTATAATTTTTAGACACTAAATAAAGTAAATTATTTATGGCACCATGATGATGCAACGATTACCTCATTATTAAACGATTTAAATAAAATGAAAAGATAATGTAAAATATAAGACCTACACTTGTCACAAACCTATTGGATGAGTTTATTTCGAAACCTTGTCACCTTATCCTCGAAATATATCCTTTTTTTCTTTTAAAATCCGAAATTCATTATATAATACTGTAATATTTTATAACTTTCCAAGAGTGCCCCTCATCTCCTCTTATAAAAGGCCCCCACCTCTACCACCCTACCCACACCTCTCAAGCCTTTGGATCGGCCAAAAACTGCCCATTTCATCTCTCCACATCCCTATATTCATCATTGAAGCCTAACTTTTGGCATAATCTATTCCAAGGAAGCCTTTGAGCTCAAATAAAAGAGAGTTACCCGATTTAAAGGCAGTGTCCTCTCTTATGTTCTTATGTTTTATTTTCCTTCTCCAACCCTCTAAACTCTTTTTATTACTTTATTTTGTAACAAAACCAGTATCTTATATATACTAGTATGTTTTTATGTGATGTATTCGAGCTACACTTACACACACCTTTGTCTAATGGTTAAAGAACATACTGTTTCTGTGGATGGCGAATTTCTGCCTCACAAAACAATGATTGTTCAATCTTCTCTTAACACATTTCATGGTGGCCATTATGATGTAAATATATTTTATATATGATATATATGGTATTTATTTTTTCTATATGCTTCTAAATTTTATATTTAAAACATGCCTTTATGCTTTTCATGTTGTGCAAATGCGATAATTTCATACGAGGAAGTGTGGACTACCGCCCCCTCAAGTGATGTGACTCGTTCATGCAACACATGGAATGTATAAAGAATGAAATTAATAAACATATGTGACCTATATAACATATATATTATACTAAAATTATAATATTTACATCTCTCAATTATTTTTAATTCCATTAATATGACAAAGAAATGAAAGTAGCGTTCATGCGTACGTACGGCCTACCGTCTCAATGAACGGTGCATTTCATTTCTTTTTTATCTCCAAATGTTATGGAGTAGTATAAAATAAATATTTACTGGATATATATGATATTTAAATAATTAATACTATTCTGGAGATGATTTACTCATTACTACATGGAAAATCATTTCAAACAAGTTCATTTTTGACTCATGTACCAAACATCGACAAAAACGTCTGATATGAATTCCCATTATTAACAAATTATTATAACATTATAATATGTGATTTAAACTGAATAAAAATATTTAAAAGAGGTCCTTAAGCAATTATATATTGACCAAAGTTTATTATTTAGGAATATAAAGAAACGAACAAGACAAGTCAGACTTGAGGTAAGGGATCCTACCCCTCTCTTTCTTTTTAAGTACACTCTTTTATGTCATTCCTTTTAAGCTCATTTTTCTTATGATTGTGATGTTATTTTATATTACTCCTACTGTAATTTTTATTTTCATATTATTAGAGACCCTATTTTCTCTCACCATTCCATTTTTGGAAGTTTTGAGTGGCGTCATTAGGCTGCTGAATTTTCGTAAGGGATCCATCCTCTCTCGTTCTTTTTAAGTAATCTATTTTATGTCATTTCTTATAAGCTCATAATTATTATGTTTCGGTTGTTATTTTATATTAATAATACTGTAATTTTTTTGTTCATATTATGAGAGACCCTATTTGATCTCATAAATCCATTTTTGGAAGTATTAAGTGGCGCCGTTAGGCTGCCGAGTTTTCGTAAGGGATTTTCATCTCACTTTTATTCCTGTGAGATTTATGCTACATTTGCCACAATTTCCTTTGAGTGATGTATGTACTACCCATTATTCTAATCATTGTGTAATATAATTTCATTTATCAGTATTTATATCAATGTTTTATAGTCCTTCTTTCATGGTTTGTACGTTTCGAAAGTTACCCAAGTCGGTAAGGGAACCTTTCACCCTCCTCTTTTTAAAAGACTTCTTTTGTTATGTCTTTTAATTTAAATCTTAGTATGTTGGGATATGTTATTCTATATCCTTATCGATGTAAATATTATGTCCAAGTGATGAGATACCATTCTCTCTCTCACAGAACAATTTTCTGAATTTTGAGGTGACGCCCTTAGTCTGTCGATTTTTTACTAGGGAACGTCTTAACCCAATTTCGATTTCTTTGGGTTCAACCAGTACTTCTTGAACATGTCATCCTATGAATATGTGTGAATGACCTTTTATTATTTCAAACTTAATATAAACTTATATTGGGTGTATTTATATTTCTCACACATAATTATGTGATATATTTATGCTTAATTTAAGGATACCATCTTTATAATGGTTTTCATCTCAATTTACATTTCCATTGAGATTTCATTGTTGTTATGAACCAATTCACTCTTATATGGTGAGTATACTGTCCTTTGACATATTATATCATCAATCCCTTTATTCTCATGATATTATAAATTTATTATTAAATGTTATTCCACAATTATTTGTATTCAAGAGTCTCTAATTTTGTTAAAAACTCTATAACAAAAATATCATCTTAAATGTTTTAAAGATTTATTATTCTAAATCTTTATCTTTAATTTACATGTTTTCAAAATGGTTTTCTGTATTTATCTTTATGGACATTAATGTTTTAAAATTATAATTCCATTAAATGCTTCAAGGTGGTATGGGACACTTTGATTCAAAAATCTCTTTTAAATGGTTTTTGAAAATGGATTGATTAATTCAATATCTTGGAATTTCTTATTGTGATTGCAAATGAAATTTTGTTATTGAAATGTTTATATTTTAAATATTTTATGTGTAATGATGGTAGTTGGACATTTTACGGGTGGTTACGTGATAAACCATATGGCGGGTGGTGCCGTGAATACCAGGACGAGTGGTTACGTTATAACCTCCAATGCATTGGGTATGGAAGTCGGCCGTATGGAAATTCCATTAAGTATGTGTGGAAGTCGATCGTATGGTTATTCCATTTAAGTATGTTTATGTTACAAGTTACCTTTATATGTTATGTGTTCTTTATATGGGTTTTATGGTAATCTTTTGGTTACAAAATGGTACGTAATGATCTTTTATTCAGTGAAGAGTTTTTACTACTTCATAAAGGTGAAAAGTATTACTTTGGTAAAGTACTCATGGTTTACTTGTTGTTTTTAAAAAACTAACAGTTTTCCTTTTTTGTGTATCCTTTACTATAAGGCCCCAAACTTAAACCTTACTTAATCTTGAGTTATTACAAGATTACACATTAAGGATCTTTTCATGTTTAGAGTTTTAGAGAATTAGATCATAAAAATTGCATTACATTCCACATTTAAACAAAGTGGTTACATAAAAGATAGTATTCATTTTTCCATCAACGGAAACATATTTAAAATAAAACATGGATTCTTTCTTGAAAATTCCTTGACACTATCATCATATCATGTACCCTTCCCTTGACTTGTGAAAAACATTTCAAAAACTTGGGATGAGCATAAAAAGCTTAGTAAGGGATACAAAAATATGGAAAGGAAACATGAGTACATGTATAAATAAGAATGAAATATTACTTTACCCATAAAACATAATAACTTTAACATAACTCATAAAATCATGAATAAATCATAGAAATCATAAGACATAAAGGTAACTTGAGGCATTCATAACATTCTTACGTAGGGAGTAACCCTCTTGGTTACGTTTGGAATACCCATCACACTATATTCCCTAAATGTCTTCGGAGAAACCTTAACGTTTAACCCCTTCGCATTACCCAATGCATTAGAGAGCTATATCGGGCTCACCCACCCTTAGTTTATCACGGAACCACCCATCTTTATAATAATTCCCAAGAACCATAACATAATCGTATCACATAAAACATGCATAAAGGAAACATAACATTTCCACTTTTCAATCACAAGATATCAATACAACACATTGATATCAAAACATTATGAAAACCATTTTTAGTACCAAAATAAAAGAAAAGTAAAACATGGTATTTATTTTTCTTTAAAAAAAAGGTATGGCTTGTGGAGGAAGCCGAAACTCAAATAATGGTCACGGCGGCGGAGAATTCATTGTCGCCGCATACATATGACAAAAACATTCCCTTTTTTCGTTTAGTAAAACGCTTTGTATAAAAAATATTCCTTTCAGATAAGCGTAAAAGTAAAAGGGGTTTATACACCATATAAAATAAGGTTTTTTATAAAACAAAATATGCCTCAATGAAAGGAGATTGAGACAAATTCCCATACAAAGACGATATCCTTGGATTAAGGATAAATCAATTACATAATTATGTGTGACAAACTAATACACCAAATATAAGTGGATATTAAGTGTAAAACAATCATTGGTTATTCACACATATTCATAGAATGACATATTCAAGGAGTATAAGCTTATCCCAAATAATCAAAATTGGGTTAAGAAGTTCCCTTGCAAAAATTTGACAGCCTAACGACGTCACTACAAAATTCAAAAAATGAGTTGATGAGAGATAAAAAGGGTATCTAATCACTTGGACATAAAATTTAAATCACTAAGGATATATAAGAACATATCCCAACATAATTTTATTTTAATTAAAAGACATAACAAAATAAGTCTTTTAAAAAGAGGAGGGTGAAAGGTTCCCATACCGACATGGGTATCTTTCGAAACATACACCCCGTGAAAGAAGGAAAATACAAAATTGATGTAAATAATCATAAATGAAAGTATATTACACAATGAGTAAAATAATGGGCAGTACATACACCACTCAAAGGAAATTGTGGCAAATGTATCACAAATCTCATGGGAATAAAAGTGAGATGAAAAATCCCTTACAAAAACTCGGCAGCCTAATGACGCCACATAAAACTTAAAAAAAATGGATTGATAAGATAAAATGGGGTCTCTCATCATATTAGCATAAAGTTTACAGCAAGTTTAATTTAAAATAACATCCCCCAACATAACAAAGAGGTTCTTAAAAGAAGTGACATAAAGGAGAGTACTTATAAATAAAGAGAGAGGTTGGATCTCTTACGAAAATTCAGCAGCCTAACGGCGCCAATCAAAACTTTCAAAATGGATTGATGAGAGAAAATATGGTCTCTCATATTATGAACATGAAAATTAAAGTATGATTAATATAAAATAACATCCCAATCATAAGAAATATGATCTTAAATGGAAAAACATAAAAGAGTGTACTTTAAAAGAAAGAGAGGGGTCGGATCCCTTACCTCAGGTCCGACTTGACTCGATCGTTCTTTAACGTCCGGAATAATAAACTTGAGTTAATTTATACTTTCTTAAGAACCTTTTTCAAGTTCATTATTCCTTTTATATCACTTATTTCCATTTTATAAACATTATTTAATCATTTAAGTTAATAAATTTTGTTTTGTCGATATTTGGTTCTTAAGTCGAAAGTGGACTTCTTACAATTACATGTTGTTCATGTGGTCAAAGGTTCATTATATCCAGAATTATATTCATGATTTGGATATCATATATATAATATATATGCAGAATATAAATGTATTTATAATATTACATAATCATTTAGAGGTAAGAAATGAAATGCACCGTTCATGGAGGCGGTAAGCCGTACGTACACATGAACACTACTTTCATTTCTATGTCATATTAATGGAATTAAAACAAAACGAGAGGTATGTATATTTTAATTACATAATTATATTCATAATTTATATGTAAAATAAATAATATATAATAACTTTAAATACATTTTTTATACATCCCACATATGGCATTAACGAATCAAATCACTTTGAGGGGGCGGTAGTCCGCACTTCCTAAAATGAAATTATCGTGTTTACCCACAATGGAAACTATAAAGGTATGACACAAAATAAAAATACAGAAGCTTAAGTAAAACATAAACATATTATATATCATATATAAATATAGTGACATCTTAATGGCCACCTTTTAAGGTGTTATATGAGTGTTGAACAATCATCATTTCGTGAGGCAGAAATTCACCATCCACAAAAACAGTATGTTCTTTAACCATTTGATGTAGGTGTGTGTAATTGTAGCTTGAATGCTTCTTATAACAACATACTAGTTTATTTAAGATAATGGAGTTGTTACAAAATAAATTAATAAAAAATGTTTATGGGTTTGGAGAAGCAAAATAAAACAAAAGAACACAAGTGAAGACATTACCTTAAAATCGGGTAACTCTTTATGATTTGAGGTCAAAGGCTTACTTGGGAAGACTTCTGCCCAAAGTGAGGCTTCTAGGAGTAATAGAGGGATGTGTAGAGGAAAACGGAGCAGGGTTTGTCCGAGACAAAGGCTTTGGAAGTGTGGGTAAGGAGGTAGAGGTGGGGGACTTTTATAAGAGGAGAGGAGGGGCACTTTTGGAATGTAACGAAATGTTACTTTATTTGAAAATGAGTTTCGTATTTAAAAGGTGCCACATTGATATAATTCTAGGATAAGGTGATAAGGTTTCTAAATCCACCAATCCAATAGGTTTTGGGCATGTTCAGGTCATAGATTTTACATTATCTTTTCATTTTATTTAAATCCTTTATTAATGAGGTAATCACTGCATCATTATGATGTCATAAATAATTTTATTTATATAATGTCTAAAAATTATAAAAAAACTATCATTATGTATGAAATATTTTTATCTTTCTAATGACTATTTATAGTCAAATATCTGACTTTTATAACCCCATGTAAAAATTGTTTTAGTAAAACAACTCATGTTTGTGTCATTTTTTACTTTTACATTAAATAAAAAGTTATTAATGTCATTTCCCAACCAAAGTGGCTCCATGGGGTCCCCAAGTTGACCCATGGATTTTATTGGTATGTCATGACACATCCAATAAGGGTAGGATATGTGTCAAGATCATCTCATATTATCAAAACATTATTTTTACCTTAAACTACACTAATTACCTCTAATCGCGATTAAAAACTTAAAAGTTACTATTCACCAAAAAATTATTTTAATACCATTGAACCACATTTTACTTCTTAATGACAACCATGTATGTCAGATTTTTGAGATTCAAAACACAGAAGTGGAAATTTTTCATTTAAACGAAAAATCAGTTTCTTTAACTACCACTTAGTGGTTTCACTATTCATCAAAAATTGATGTTTTTCAGGAAAATACCAAAAATTAACCCAAAGATATATTTGATATTAAAAATTCAAAAATGAAGTCTATTTTACAAAATTCAAAACATATAAGTTGCATTAATTAATTTAGTAATTAATTCCCGCTGTCAAAACAAATAGCGTGTTTTTAAGAAACAATAAGTATCAAAAGATTGACTCTAGTTTAAGTCCAATTTTCAAGATGAAATTAATTCCAATGACCACTATTGGATTAAATGGTAAAAATATATTCTAATTGAACATTAAAACCAATTCAAAAGATAATATAATCATATAAATAACTAAGATTAAAAAGAGGTTTTGAATTGAAATACAACCTTTTTCACTATTCATTAAAAAATGAACTTTATCGGAAAAATACCAAAAATGTACACAAAGTAAATTTTGATGTCTCGATTCTAAAGAAGAATTTTATTTTTTCAAATACAACACATAAAATTGTAAAAAAGTGGATTTAAAATAGGTTCTCCATCGAAAGGTGGTTAATCGTCCTTTTAAAGAATATTAGAATGTTTATGCTTAAAAATTGGATTCATTCGCATTTTTAATCCTATAACATTTATTGTAAGGAGTAAAAATATTTTACAAACATATATAATCATTTTTTAGTTAGTTGTGTTCATTCCCGCCATTACAACGGCTAGGCGTTAACTACCATTTAAAATAATATTATTTTATTATTAGAGTGCAATGTATGATTCCCAAGAAACTTGTTGTTGCGTATTGGGTACGCCATCGAGCATAGAGTCCCATTTAAAGTAACATCAATATTTTATTCACAAATATGGATAAATATAAAAATGTCATATTCTTTATTTACCTGGGGTGTTACATTTATTTGGATTTTTATGCTCATCCCAAGTTTTTGAAATGTTTTCCACAGGACTTAAAGATGAATAGGGTCAAGGATGAGATCAAGGAAAGACATGCTATCTAAAACATGGAACTAGACATGTTTCTTTTTAAGTTTTTTTTATGTTATGGAAACTTAGTAGAAGTGTCTACTATGTAATCCTTTGAGATGTAATAGTTTTGACCTAATTCTCTAAAACTCTAAACCTGAAAAGATCCTCAATGTGAATTATTCATTTAATTCAATATTAAGTAAGATTTAAGGCCGAGGCCTTATAGTTGGTATCAAAGGTCGGTTTAGATAACTTTAGAGGTTAGGGTATTCTCTAAGAATAAGCGACATTAACATAATTGTTAGGATTTCAGAAAGAGTCCTAGTTTTAGATAAAGTGAATGAGTAAGTATATCTTAGTGTTTATCATCCTCATTAGTACATGATGGTTTTGTTGATATACTCAAACTGACCATTTTGGTTTTAGTAAATGGCTGGATCTAGCAGGCACCAAAGTAACAGTGGATGTGAAGGAAACTGTGACAGTTTTCTGAGTGAGAAACTGAAAGATATGGGAGCGGCAATGAGAACTCCTGTGTTTATCCTCAACCAACTATCTGGAGTCATGAATGACCACCTAAACCTTGGTGATTTCTATTGGGCATCATATATGCGAGAAAAAAATCCCTACGGAACTACAGGTAATAATCATAAAGGTAAGTGTGTTAAAAAACCTATGTGTCAAAGATGTGGAAAGAAACACCTAGGAAAATGTTTCAAAGGGACAGAAATATGCAATAGATGTGGAAATGAAGGTCATAAAGCAAGAACCTACCATAGAAAATGGAAGCATCCAATTGGCTCGAGGAAAGGGAAAGAAGTTCTTTCTGAGGGATCAATTGAATGTTTTAAATGTGGTGTGCATGGTCATTATGCAAACACATGTCCTATGAAGAAGTTTCGTGAATGGGATCACCAAGATCGTACAAATATTTGTTTACCAAAACCTAATTCCATTCCGATTGAGGATGAAGAAATTGACAATGACCAATCAAAGGTATGGATTATTTCATAACATTTGTTTTCCTATTTTGGATTCCTAGGATATGATTCATGATTTTGTTTGTAGGAAAGAATTATTTCAGAATAAGTTGGAAAGGAATGGTTAATGGATCATGAAGAATGTTGAATGAGTAAGAAGTCAACATATAAGGGCTTCAAGAGTTATGGGGAAATTCTTAAGAGTATTAAGTCTCTTTTGATGATGGGGTTACATTAGAAGACTTTTTATAGTATGTGTAACCTTGATGTTTGATATATGAAAATTTTATTCAAGGAATAGTTATCTGTTCTTTGGTGGACATAGTTATAAAGAACCATTTGGGTTTATATGATCCTTACTTTTGAGGTAATTATGGGTTACTATATGTTATGATGGAAAGTGAAAGGCATGAGATAAAATTGAGGTTAAATTATGTTATGGTTATTTTTTATGATTTTATCTCTTTTTGGGGAATGATTTGAGAATTATATAGTTTGGAAAAAGGACAACACGTAGACCGTGTGACAACCCGTCGCGTCGGACAAAGCTGTGGGAATCGAACCCACAACCAATGTGCGACTGGTATTTATCACCTACCACTGGACTACGTGAAGTCCCTGGTTATTTTTACTACTTCTTTTTAGTTAGATGATTTTATTAATTAAGAGTAAGTTGATTTTCGGTTATCTATGGAAATTATTAACCTATCATGGAGGATATGTGATTAGGTTAATTACTTTTCAATATGAGACTTTAAGAGCAACTGATGTTGTTTGGAGATAAATGATACGATTTAACTTGGAAGACTATGTGATTCAATCATTCAAATATTTGGGTTTCAATCTTAGTTTGGTTTACTTATGGTCTTCGTTGAACTTTGGGTTTTGTTGGACAAATTTTGGAGATTAAGAATAGATTTTATTTTTATGAAGGGTTATCCTTTTCTGGATTATCTGATCTTGTACTAACCTTTTTGGTTTTGGTTTTGGTCTAAAGACACGGGAAGTATATAGTTATCTTTTTTGGATTAGGTTATTCTCATTAATTTGATTATAGTACTCTTAATGCGAACAAGTCCTCCTAAATAATCGTCTTTTGGAGAAAATATGAGTTTGATTAAGGAATCTAGTAAAAGTTGAAAGTTTACGTGACAAGTAAGTATGTTTCATTATGATTTAGTTAAGCTCAAAAAATAAATTCCTCAATGAAGAGTAACTTAAAACCAAAATTTTTTTCTGTTAACTTTTCCTACTGGGGAATCGAATACCGTTTAACCCATCACAAGTTTGTGATTTTCTTATGGTTAACTTTCTCCTAGATATGTTTACTATCACTCTCCATCAGAACATGACCCTTTTTTTCCTCCATGTCCATATTTTCATACTTGGAATCCTATAATTGGTTAACTCGGGTGACCTTTGTACTTCTCTTTCTTTATTTTAAAGTGATTGTTTTACTGACTCTTGTTCCGATGTGGGATTTTCAATGAAGTTTCCATGCCCAATTTTAAAATTACGAGGATGAAATTCCCAAAAGGGGGGAAGGATGTAACACCCCAAGTAAATAAAGAATATGAAATTTTCACGTTTATCCATATTCATGAATAAAATATTAATATAACTTTAAAAGGGACGCTATGCTCGATGGTGTACCCAATACGCAACAACGAGTTTCTTGGGAATCTTACGTTGCACTCTAATAATAAAATAATATTATTTTAAATTGTAGCTAACGCCTAGCCGTTGTAATAGTGGGAATGAACAAAACTAACTACAAAATTATTATATATGTTTGTCAAATATTTTTACTTTTTACAATAAATGTTAGAGGATTAAAAATGTGAATTAATCGAATTTTAAGCGTAAACATTATAATATTCTTTAAAAGGTCGATTAACAGCCTTTTGATGACGAACCTCTTTTGAATCCACTTTTTGAAAATTTTATGTGTTATATTTGACAAAATTAAATTCTTATTTAGAATCGGGACATCAAAATTTACTTTGTGTAAATTTTTGGTACTTTTCCGATAATGATAATTTTTTAATGAATAGTGAAAAATGTTGTATTTTAATTCAAAAAAACATTTTAATCTAATCTATTTATATGATTAGATTATATTTTGAATTGGTTTCAAAGTGAAATTAGAATATATTTTTACCATTTAATCCAATAGTGGTCGTTGGAATTAATTTCATCTTGAAATTGGACTTAAACTAGAGTCAATCTTTTGATACTTATTGTTTCATAAAAACATGTTATTTGCTTTGACAGCGGGAATTAATTATTAAATTAATTAATATAACTTATATGTTTTGAATTTTTTAAATTAGACATCATTTTTGAATTCGTAATATCAAATATAGGCTAGGGTGAATTTTTGGAAATTTTCTAAAAAACATCAATTTTTGATGAATAGTAAAACCACTAAGTGGTAGTTAAAGAAACTGATTTTTCGTTTAAATGAAACTTTACCACTTATGTGATTTGAATTTCAAAAATCCGACATATATGGTTTTCATTAAGAAGTAAAATGTGGTTCAATGGGATTAAAATAATTTTTTTGTGAATACTAACGTTTAAGTTTATTAATCGCGATTAGAGGTAATTAGTGTAATTAAGGTAAAAATAATGTTTTAATAATATGAAATTACCTAGACACATGTCCTAACCTCATTGGATGTGTCATGGCCGACCAATACAATACATGGGTCAACTTGGGGACCCCATGGAGCTACTTTGGTTGGAAAATGACATTAATACCTTTTTTATTTAATGTTAAAATTAAAATGTCACAAACATGTGTTGTTTTACTAAAACAATTTTTATATGGGGTTATACAAGTCATATTTTTGACTATAAATATTCATTAGAAAGCTAAAAATATTTCCTACATCATGATATTTTTTTTATAATTTTTAAACACTAAATAAATTAAATTATTTATGGAACCATGATGATGTAGTGATTACCTCATTATTAAACGATTTAAATAAAATGAAATGATAATGTAAAATCTAAGACCTAAACTTGTCAAAAACCTATTGGATGGGTTGATTTAGATATTTTATCACCTTATCCTCGAAATATATCCTTTTCGGACCTTTAAAATCCGAAAAGCATTATATAATAAAGTAATATTTTAAAACTTTCCAAGAGTGCCCCTCCTCTCCTCTTATAAAAGGCCCCCACCTCTACCACCTTACCCACACCTCTCAAGACTTTGGCTCAGCCAACCCCGGCCCATTTCATCTCTACACATCCCTCTATTAATCATTGAAGCCTCAATTTGGGCAGAATCCTTTCCAACGAAGCCTTTGATCTCAAATCAAAGAGAGTTACCCGATTTAAAGGTAGTGTCCTCTCTTGTGTTCTTATGTTTTATTTTGCTTCTCCAACCCTCTAAACTCTTTTTATTCATTTATTTTGTAACAAAACAAGTGTCTTAAATATACTAGGATGTTGTTATGTGAAGTATTTGAGCTACACTTACACACACCTTTGTCTAATGGTTAAAGAACATACTGTTTCTGTGGATGGTGAATTTCTACCTCACGAAACGATGATTGTTCAATATTCTCTTAACACCTTTCATGGTGGCCATTATGATGTCACTATATTTTATATATTATATATATGGTATTTATGTTTTCTATATTATTCTGAATTTTATATTTAAAACATGTCTTTATGCTTTTCATGTTGTGCAAATGCGATAATTTCATACGAGGAAGTGTGGACTACCGCCCCCTCAAGTGATGTGACTCGTTCATGAAATACATGGAATGTATAAAGAATGAAATTAATAAACATATATTACATATATAAAATATATATTATACTGTAATTATAATATATAAATCTTTCAATTATTTTTAATTCCATTAATATGACAAAGAAATGAAAGTAGCGTTCATGCGTACGTACGGCCTACCGTCTCCATGAACGGTGCATTTCATTTCTTTTTATCTCCAACTGTTATGGAGTAGTATAAAATGAATATTTAATGGATATATATTATATTTAAATCAATAATACTATTCTGGATATGATTTACTCATAACTACATGGACAATCATTTTTGAAACAAGTTCATTTTTGACTCATGTACCAAACATCGACAAAAATGTCTGATATGAACTCACATTATTAACCAATTATTATAAAATTATAATATGTGATATAAACTGAATAATAATCTTTAAAAGAGGTCCTTAAGAAATTATAAATTGAAAAAAGTTTATTATTCAGGAATATAAAGAAACGAACAAGACAAGTCAGACTTGAGGTAAGAGATCCTACCCCTCTCTTTCTTTTTAAGTACACTCTTTTATGCCATTCCTTTTAAGCTCATATTTCTTATGATTGGGATGTTCTTTTATATTAATCATACTGTAATTTTTATTTTCATATTATTAGAGACCCTATTTTCTCTCTCCAACCCATTTTGGATGTTTTGAGTGGCGCCGTAAGGTTGCCGAATTTTCGTAAGGGATCCAACCTCTCTCGTTCTTTTTAAGTAATCTCTTTTATGTGATTTCCTATAAGATCATCATTCTTTTGTTTGGGATGTTCTTTTATATTCATCATACTGTAATTTGTTTTTTTCATATTATGAGAGACCCTATTTGATCTCAAAAATCCATTTTTGGAAGTATTAAGTGGCACCGTTAGGCTGCCGAGTTTTCGTAAGGGATTTTCATCTCACTTTTATTTCCGTGAGATTTATGCTACATTTGCCACCATTTCATTTGAGTGGTGTATGTACTACCCATTATTCTAATATTTGTGTAATATAATTTCAATTATGAGTTTTTTCATCAATGTTTTATAGTCCTTCTTTCATGGGTTGTACGTTTCGAAAGTTACCCAAGTCGGTAAGGGAACCTTTCACCCTCCTCTTTTTAAAAGAGTTCTTTTGTTATGTCTTTTAATTTACATCTTATTATGTTGGGATATGTTCTTCTATATCCTTATAGATGTAAAGTTTATGTCATAGTGATGAGATACCATTCTCTCTCTCATCGACTAATTTTCTGAATTTTGAAGTGATGCCCTTAGGCTGTCGAATTTTTACAAGGGAACATCTTAACCCAATTTCGATTTCTTTGGGTTCAACCAGTAATTCTTGAACATGTCATCCTATGAGTATGTGTGAATGACCTCTGATTGTTTCACACTTAATATCCACTTATATTGGGTGTATTTATATTTCTCACACATAATTATGTGATAGATTTATCCTTAATTTAAGGATACCATCTTTATAATGGATTTCATCTCAATTTACATTTCCATTGAGATTTCATTGTTGTTATGCACCAATTCACTCTTATATGGTGTGTATACTGTCCTTAGACATATTATATAATCAATCCGTTTTTTATCATGATATTATAAAGTTATTATTAAATGTTATTCCATAATTATTTGTATTCAAGAGTCTCTCATTTTGTTAAAAACTCTTTAACAAAAATATCGTCTTAAATGTTTTAAAGATTTATTATTCTAAATATTTATCTTTAATGTGAATGTTTTAAAAATGGTTTTCAGTATTTATTTATATGGACATTAATGTTTTAAAATTATTATTCCATTAAAATATTTAAGGTGGTATGGGACACTTTGATTCAAAAATCTCTTTTAAATGGTTTTTGAAAATGGATTGATTAATTCAATATCATGGAATTACTTATTGTGATTACAAATGAAATGTTGTTATTGAAATGTTTATATTTCTCAATATTTTATCTTTAGTGATGGTACTTGGACATTTTACGGGTGGTTACGTGATAAACCATATGATGGGTGGTGCCGTGAATACCAGGACGGGTGGTTACGTTATAACCTCCAATGCATTGGGTATGGAAGTCGGCCGTATGGCTATTCCATCAAGTATGTGTGGAAGTCAACCGTATGGTTATTCCATTTAAGTATGTTTATGTCCCAAGTTACCTTTATATGTTATGTGTTCTTTATATGGGTTTTATGGTAATCTTTGTGTTACAAAAGGGTAAGTAATGATCTTTTATTCAGTGAAGAGTTTTTACTACTTCATAAAGGTGAAAAGTATTACTTTGGTAAAGTACTCATGGTTTACTTGTTGTTTTTGAAAAACTAACAGTTTTCCTTCTTTTGGTATCCTTTACTGGGCTTTTTATGCTCATCCCAAGTTTTTGAAATGTTTTCCACAGGACTTAAAGATGAATAGGGTCAAGGATGGGATCAAGGAAAGACATGCTATCTAAAACATGGAACTAGTCATGTATCTTTTTATGTTTTTTTATGTTATGGAAACTTTGTAGAAGTGTATACTATGTAATCTTTTGAGATGTAATAGTTTTGACCTAATTCTTTAAAACTCTAAACCTGAAAAGATCCTCAATGTGAATTATTCATTTAATTCAATATTAAGTAAAGTTTAAGGCCGAGGCCTTATAGTAAATAAGGAATAATTAGTTTTAAAATGTCAATAACCAAAAAAATCCATTTGATCAATAACTTTAGCACGAAGAAAAATATGGTATGAATAAATGATGATCAAATAATGACATATAAATAATCACATGAGATTGAAAATTATCCATGGTATCATAACTATTCAAATAATCATATTGAAATCAATAAATAATATCATAATTATGTAATTAATAATTCTAGACATCATAAAATTTCCATCAAGACCTTGTTTTAATAAATCTTTTATAAATGGTAAGGCATCAAAAAAATACCAAAACTAGTTTGTTTTATGATTCCTATTGATGCATGAAGGGGGTATAAAAAACCTTGCCCATCACATACCAAGTCTAACATCTTCATCATATGAATTGGGTGAATAAAAATTAAATATATAATCAATAAAAACAATCATATTGAAAAATTGGCATATGTAATGATAATATTTCCCCCTTCATACTGATTATAAATCATTGAGAGAAATAATAAATTTGGTTTAATTATAACATATCCCCAATGGAAAAATTTTAAAATATTTTTTTTTCATTGATGAAAAAATACCACAAAAAGATAATTAAAAAAATTATTGAGGGAAATACCCTTTTCACTTTGAAATTTACTTTTGAAAATTTAAAATTTATAGAATATAAAGAAAAAATTTCTTTTAAAGTAATCACGAAAAATTTTAAACTAATATTCAATTAATTAGTGAATTATAATGGTGTAATATTTTATTTATTCCGTATACAGTAAAAAAATATTCTTTTCACCATTTTCATAAAAATTAAAAAGTAAATCATTTAAAAAATGACAAGAACATTTATTTTAAATAATTTTTGAAAAATTCAAACATGGGTAAAAATTTCTTTAATTAATAATTATATAATATTAAAAATATTCTTCAAATCATTTTATGGAAAATATGGATTTGTAAGAAAAATTTTCCCGACTGAGTAGAAAAACAAATTCTATGTTCCTTAAAAACATTATATTAGTTTATTGAGTACTTAAAGGGAGGAAAATAAAAGAAAAATATTAATTTTTAGATATAAATAGAGGATAAGATTATAGAATGGTTTTAAGATAGAAATACCAAATAATTCCCCCATCAGAACATAAAAAATCTCAAATAATGGAGAGATTATGAAATAAACCCATACCACGGGGTAACATTCAAATCACAAACCCCATCAAAGAAATAACATAAAAATAAACTATAATTACCATGAAAATATTTATAATAATTATAAAATTATGAAATGGAAAATATATACACCCCATGAAAAAAATAAGTGGTGAAAATAGAATATGTCTCCCAAAATAAAATGTGTTGTGAGAAAACCCTTACAAAGACCATATTCTTAAAATGAGAATTAATCAATTAAGTGAATTTGTGTGAACAATTTAAATCCATATATAACTTTTGGAAATAAAAGATAATAAAATCATAGATCATTTCACACATAATAATGTCATAACATAGTCAATGAAGTATACATATAACTTCATGAAAGTAAATTGAGTTAAGAAACCCCTTACCACTTGGTAACTTTCAAGTCAAATCAACTAGGATGAAATAATTTTAATTTAAACTTAAAAAACCATAATTGATGATTTATTTATGATATAACATTTAAATTAAAAATATACACTATATTAAATAAAATGGTGAATAATATTAAAAAATTATTTAATGAATGGAAATTGAGATAGAATCCCTTACCTCAGGTTCGACTAATCACATATGATATTTATTATTTTGAATGATTACATTATGTTTATTATTTAGTTTCATAAGATCCTTTTTAAATATTTTTATTCCTTTTATTTTTTATTTCCCTATTATATTTATTTACATAATGAATTATGTTTATGTTAGACGTTTTGAAAATATTTGGTTTGTATGTCCAAACTGATTTTAATAGGTTGACTATGGTAAAAGTTGTAATTATTCCACCTTCTATAGAATAGAAATAATGAATTAATTATCTTTTTTAAACATAAATTATAATTTTAAAACCCCCCGTTGAATTATGGTTATGAAAAATGAACTATGTTTCAATCATTAAGATGGTAATTCATGCATACGCATGAGAAACAATTCCATTTTCAAAGATTATGATAGAAAAAAGGTAGGTATTATTACATATTTAAAGAATGATAATTATATCATAAATACTATTTTTTTATTTAGATAATTTTTTTATATCATTCATGTGATGTGGTGATAAAAAAAATCACATAGATTCGTGGAGGTGGTAGTCCACACATACGCATGAATGACGTTATCATTTTTCAATGGATGGAATGCTAAGAAAGTAGATGATACATTATATTTTTAGATTGATAAATATAAAATGGTTATAATATATAAACATTAAATATATCATTATAACTATCCGTTAGGGGTGGTGATGGAAAATGAATTAATTGGGTTCGTGAGGTGGTAGTCTCCCATACACACGAACAAAAAATCTATAATACCAAAACCAAAGTATGAAAAATGTACTGAAAGTGATAAAGTGGAAAAAATGCAATCCCATCAAAAAACTATAATTGGAGTATAACCTGCTCGAATGGAGGGGACTGCTGTAAAATGGAATGTTGGTAAGAAAATTAGCATGTCTATCCCAATACTATGATCTTCCTAATCATGATCAAAATTAAACTCTATCAAATGGATTATTGTCTGCAAAATACATGACATGTATAGACATGTTTAGCCCAATACTAAGAACCAGTATCAAGGGGGATTATCCAAAAACAACTAGCCATAAGATTCTACCCAAGGATTTACATTAATGCCCATTCTAGGAGATCTCACTCTATAATCCATGCTTTCACTGATGGTGGTCATCAAAGAGGTCATGATATTTGGGTCTCTATAAAGAAGGTACTTTATGGAACTTCAATGTCACTAATAAATAGATAGTGGATCACACCTCAAAACATTGATGGATACCACAAACCCCATTGGATCAAACTAGTAGATAGGGGATCAACAACATGTGCATGGTGATCATGCCAATACAAAAAACCCCATATAGAAAAGGTATGATAGTGGATTCCCACCCGAGGTATCATTAAGGGTTACCATGAACTTTATCTGATATAGAACCCAAAGAAGGGATCAAAATACAATACTATGGATATAATCCCACCATATACCCTCATAGGGATAGACCAAGAGACTACACTTAATTGAACCCAGTCTATAATGAAGAGATAGAGGAAATCATATTTTCATGAAATAATTACAAGGAGTGTACCTGGGGTAAACAATGTGTCTCATCACCCCGAGTTTGCTAACGTATCACAATCTCACATGACATGTAAACCTCTATATACATGGTGTGTCCTCTAAGAGAACATAAAATGTAGTGGTTGAGCTAGTATTTGGCATGCTACCTGACTATTCCCATGTACATCTATCTGTGTCCGTGTATAGTAGCTATGTCTATTCTTGCATATCCTCTAAGTTACATGTCGATTCACTAGCATCAAATCACAAGGCATTTGATATTTTATTTCACTCCTACCCAGAGCACTATAGTCATGGAACCCATATGACATGTGTTTTTAGGATAACTTCCATGTAATTCATGATTTTATAGAATCCCATGGTTCCTATACACATATTTTAATTCCACAGCTTCCACAAAAAATTAGTCCTAGTTGTAATGGATCTAGGGGTTGACCCCCCAGATCATCACCACTCCCCAAAATATGTCCATCAAATCTGATCAAGAATCACCATCGTAGAATTGTGTCACTATCATGGGTCAAACAAAAAATCTGGAAAACACTTGTCTAATCCTGATTCTACCTCACATCATCCACCAAAATCATCACACAACAATCACACCCTCGATCTTGAACCACACCATTGTTATTAATCTATTGTGTTGAAAAATACTCACATAATTATTGAATTACAAGAATTTTGTCGATCCAATTGCCAAGGAAATACTGATGATGAATCGTGTGAAGAAATGGGGGAGAAATACACAAACCAAAAATGTAGAATGAACCTTTTCCTCATTTGGTTTGAACTCGATTTATTTTCATTAGAATAACAAATGAATAGTAATAGCAGTCAAAAAATATGTTACCCTAAATCCCATGAAGAAATAAAACTGAACCTGCAAGCATGATCGATCCATGAATAAATTTGTTGAATGAATTGATTAAAATTCATCATAGAATAAATAATATGGAAATAAAAAATTAAAATAAAACTCCCCAACTTAGGTTTGGATCGAACATTTATGAATAATGAATCTGCATCATCATCATTGGAATTATCCTTTAATTCTATTGTCATTGGTGATCCTATATCCGATGTCATTTTCTTAGATCTCCTCCAATGGATCTACTCAATATTTAGGGTTATTCATCTAAACTTAGAGATTTGGAATAACCAAATATATATAGAGGTGAAAGTTTGGTTGTTGCACTAAAAATAATAAAATAAATAAATAAATATATTTATTTTATTATTTGTGCCCGTGACAACACTTTACCAAAATTCCCAACACCAACTAAGATTATATCACACCTAAGGTAAAACACACATTTTAGATTGAATAAAATATTGTTTGATATATTACAAAGATTTAAATAGATAAATTAGATAAATTTAATTCTATATAACTTCATGATTTTCATCGGGAAAAATAGAAAAAGGGGACACAATGATATTTGGGAACTGAGCATGCATCTGGGTCTCCCATTCCCAAGTTCTCCCTAGAAGATTCACGCGCTTCCACTAGACATGCACCAAGGTAATCACTCACCCATATAGGATATTTTATTTACATTTATAAATATCTACCGGGTAATTCAAAAATGTATCTCTATCCATGGTGTCCAACTCACCCTAGTTGATAACATGAAACTTATTATCTACATACCACCTCAGCTACGATACACCGATGATGTTGTGTTTTTGGTCTAACTATACTGGCAGGGCCAAGTGGTAGACGAACTCATCATCCCAATATAGTATCTGGATAGGTCCAATGAATATTAGAGATAACCTTCCACCCAAAATAAATCTCCATAATCCATGTTGAATTGAGACCCTCATGAAAACAATCTCTCCCTCCTTGAACTATAATGGCCTCCATCATCAGTCCATATAAGAAATATAAAATCTTTTTAAAATTCTTGTTCACTCTTGGACGATTTTAACCTTCTTTTTTGTGGCTCACTCCACCAATGGTCCCATAAGTGATGAATCATTTCGATCATTCCAAAATAGTGGGGACCTACTAGGTCACCTGTAAAAAGCCTTGAGTAGCTTCATATTGATGGTAGAATGGTAGCTGCTGTTTTATGACAACTTCACCAGAGTAGGGGATCCTCACAACTATAGACAAAGTCCAACACACAAGCTCAATGATTTTCCTACATAAATTTATTGGTCCATTAAATCTATCCATTAGTTTGGGGGTGAAACACTATGATCAAATGTAATTGATTCCCAAAGGTATCATGTAATCCTCTCTATAATCACGACATGAAGAGAGTATAATTGTTTAAAATTACCATTGATGTAAATCCATGTATCCCCGTTATATCTTACACATAAAGGTATTGAAATATCTCTACTATAATCTTCCCTTAGATAGCTAGGATGTGGTCCAACATTATGATTCGGTCTATGATCACCCATATAGAATCATGTACTCTAGATGTATGCGGAAGAATCTTCATGAAGTCCATAGTTACCCAATCCCACTACCACAATAGTAACATAGGGAGTTGAGATAAACACACTATAACCTAGCACTCGGCCTTCACCTTATAACAAGTTGGGTATTGAGAGCCAATGTTTCTATACACTTCTTCATACAGAGCCACTAGAACTTACATCAGAGGTCATAATATGTCTCTTTCCAACTTGGATGTGGCTAAAAAGGGGATGTATGAAACTCCTTTATAATGTACTCATGAAACTTCTCTAGAACTATCATTCATCCTCTTAAAAGGATAATGTAACCCCTACCTTTTGAAAATCCATTAGGAGTGCGTCCAATGAAAATTTGTGTATGTAAGGTCTCATATTCAGTATATTCATACTTAATCTCCCTAAAATTATATATAAGAAGTTATTTAATAACCATAAACTATAGATATGATAAAATATCCTCATCCTCTATAGAAAACTGTATTGAGGCTAACTAATCTGAAGTCTTAGTCAACAACTATGGGGAAGATCTTCTACTGAGAGAATATTTCTCTACATTACCTTCCAAGGAGTATAAACTATCTTTATTTAATAATCATATATGAAATCTATCCATAAAACCTATCTTATGTTATGATCCTTCTCAGAGAATATATACTTGGGAATCTTATATTAAGAATAGATGATAAACTACTCACCCATAAGGTAGTGTCTCTACATATTCAGGGGATACTATCACTGATAACTCTAGATCACGGTTCATATAGTTTTTCTCATGTAATAAATACATCTATAAACCATAGTAAATCAAAAACTCCTTATTCATTAAGAAAAAACCATGTCCTGTCCATGAGGCCTCACAAAATACTACATACTTGAAACCCTCCTCTAAAAATATCAAGATGGGAGCACTTTTCAACCAATGATGAAGCCCATGAAAATCCTTATGTAACCTCCCTATAAAAATGAAATTATTCCCCTTCTATGTCAAATAAGTCAAAGGTGATAGTTTCTTGGATAATTCAGGCACAAATATCTGATAAAATCATACCATCCTAAGGAAGCTCCATACCTGCATCACCCTATTGGGTGGATCCCAAGCTATAACTACCTTAAACTTTGTCTGTTTTATTTTCTAAACAATATTATGAGATAAAAATTCCCAAAAATTGGTCCTCTCAAATAAAGAACTAAAATTTAATGATATTACCATAAATTTTGTTCTCTTAGATTATGTCCAAGACCATCATGAAGTGTCTCACATGATCCTCCTCAGATGCTAAGTACACTAGGATTCCATTAATGAAGACCACCACAAAATGTTCTAAAAAAGGATGAAATATACATTTTATGAATCCCATGAACACTTATGCATAATTAATCCTGAATAAAGGAATTACCATGTAATAATAATGACCATAGTGATATGTAAATACCATATTTGGTAAACCCTCATCCCATACTGAAAGCTGGTGATAACATAGTATGAGATTAATCTTTGAGAACCATTTTACCCTATAAACTAATTAAAGAGGTAACCAACCATTATAAAAAATACTTATTTTTCATAGTAACTTCGTTAAGGTATTGATAATCCACATAGAACCTCAATATCCCATCCAAATTCTTGTAAAACACCATTGGGGATGCCTAGGGAGAAACACTGGGTCTAATAAAATCCTTACTATAAATGTCCTCAAACTGTACCTTTAGATCTCAATGATATGCAAGAAACATATGATATGATGGAATAGATATTATGTTCATGCAAAGGTTAAATTTAATATATTATTATATATGTCGATGGGGAGGTAAACTTGACTTGTCCTCAGGAACGATGTCCTCATTCTCCACCACTATAGGAAGTTGAAAGCCCATATCATCTACTACTCCAAGGGAAGTGTCAGACAACTAGGGATTAATCCATTGTATCCTCATTCATATGTTCTCATTACATTCTACCTAGGTTTCCTTCACACCCATTAAGGAAAACCTTGATCCATCACCATGAATACATCACATCCTCCACTAGAAATAGTCTATTTGGGCATAAGCTGTGGATACCCAATCTTGTCTAAGATAATGAAATAATTCATCCTTACTACTTCAATAAGACACCAAATGAATATCTCACATCCATGTGTCAGGTCACACAATTAAATAAATTTTATGACCCTAAGTCACCATCGGTAGGTGTCTATAATCACAAAGTTGAATCTTGGGGATCAGCTGGAATCTCTAAGTATTGAACTAGATAAATGAAATGAAAATAGGGGATCATGCATATATCAATGAATACTATATCTAAAGTATAGAACATATATATAGTATATCTAATCATACATGGATCCTATTGGTTATATTCCTCCACTGCATGTATCTGTCCTCATCCCCTACCACTTTCTCTATAGTCTGGAATAGGTCACCTGGGGGTGGTGGTGGAAATAAGTAAAACCATCTTCTGCATCCAACTACTCTACCGAATCCTATAACATGTTCACCACCCTATGGAACTCCCTACTCCAAGCACTACATATGAATGAGTGGTCCTTCGACTATCTCTCTATTAGATGTGTGGAGGGTTCGAAAATATCAATTGAGATTGTAACATCCCAGGAAAATAAAGAATATGACATTTTCATATTTGTTAATATTTTTGAATTAAATATTAATTTTATTCTAAAGGTGATGCTGTATTAAATGGTGTACCTAAAAAGTAACAATGGTCTTCTCCAAAGAATTATGTTTCACACAATGCTGAGTCATATTGAAAAAAATAATAATACAATATTATTATTTTAAATGGTAGTTAATTTATTGCCATTTTATTAGAGGGAATGACTAGAACTAACCATATTATGATTATAAATTTCTTTTAAATATTTTTTACAATTATAAAATAAAATTTAGTGGCTTAAAATGTGAATGAATCTAATTTTAAGCATAAATAGTCTAATATTCTTTAAAAGGTCAATTTACCAACTTTTGATGGAGAACCCTCATTAAATATTATTTTGGTCACATTTATTTGTTCTATTTGATAAAAGAAAATCCTTCTTTAGAATCAGGGTATCAAAATTTACTTTGAGTAAATTTTAGGTATTTTTCGGATAAAATTTATTTTTAATGAATAGTGAAAAATACTGTATTTTAATTCAAAACCATCTTTTAATCTAATTTATTTATATGGTTAAATTATATTTTTAATTGGTTTTAAAGTTTCATTAGTTTATATTTTAACAATTAAGTCCAATTTTATTCATTTTAAGTAATTTCACTTTGAAATTGGATATAAGCAAGTGCAATCTTTTGATAATTGTCATTTCTTAAAAACACGTTTTTTGTTTTGACAATGAGAATAAATTTTAAATTAATTAATAGAACTTATATTATTTGGATTTGGTAAAATAGACATAATTTATGAATTTATAATATCAAATACAACTTATGCTAAATTTTTGGCATTTTTCTAAAAAACATCAATTTCTGATGAATAGTGAAAACAATGAGAAATATTTAAAAACCAACTTCTTCATTTAAATGAAATTTTACCACTTTTGTGAATTAGATTTTGAAAATATGAAATACATGGTTTTTATTAGTATGTAAAATTTGGTTAAAAAGATGGAATTAATTTTTGATAAATAGTATCTTTCAACTTTTATTTACCGCGATTAAAGGTAAATAAGGTAATTCAAGGTAAAAGAATATTTTAATAACATAAAATTACCTTAACACTTTTCTTAAACTTATTGGATGAGTAATGGTCGACCAAGACAATCCTTGGGTAAGACGTTTATCTTTTGAAATCCATTTTGGTAAGATAATGACATTAATAAATTTTATTTAAAGTAAAAATAAAAATATCATAAACATGTATTGTTTTGAAAAAAAAATAATGTGGGATTATATAATTGATAAATTTGAATATAAATATTCATTAAAAAGTAAAAAAATTACCTAAATCATGGTATTTTTTTATAATTTTTAGACATCAAATAAATAAAATTATTTAGGACACAATAATGATGAAATGTTTACCTCATTAATGATTGATTTAAATGAATAAGATTATAAAAATTAAAAAAATATCAAAAAACTATTCAATTATTATTGAATGATTTCATTTCAAACAAGAGTCTTCTTATCTTCAACTTTAATTTGTTTTGGACCTTTAGAAACCTAAAATCATTATATAATAATATAATATTTTAAAACTTTTCTAAAGAGCCTCTCCCCCACCTTATAAAAAGCCCCCACCTTTAACCCATTACTCACACTTCTCAAGAACCTCAGATCATAATACCACTACCCAAATAAGCTCTCAAGATCCCTCCCTTCCACATATAATCCTTACTTTAGGTAGAATAAACTTCAATAAATCCTTTTGGTTCAAACCAAAGAGAGTTACCCAATTTAAAGTTAATGTATTACCTTAAGTTTTTTTATGTTATTTTACTTCTCTAACCCACTAAAATATTTTTATTAATTTCATTTATAAAAACACCAGTATCCTCAATATACTAAGTTTTTGTTATGAGAATGATTTGAACTACACTTACACACACCTCTGTTTAATGGGTAAGGGGCATACAGTTTCTCTGGACGACGAACTACTGCCTCATGAAAATATGATTGTTCAATCATCTCCTACCAACTCTTATGGTGGCCATTATGATGGAAATGTATTTATATGTGATATATATTTTATTCATATTCTCTATATACCTCGGTATTTTTCATTTATATCATACCTTTATGGTTTCCTTAATGGGTAAACGCGATAAATTCATTTTAGGAAGTGCGGACTACTGCCCCCTCAAAGTGATATGAATCATTCATTCCATACATGGAACGTAAAAAGGATGAAGTTAATGAAATTATATATGAAATTATACTAGAATTATAATATACCTATTTATCATTAAGGTTTAATTCCATTAAATATGAAATAGAAATGGAAGTAGTGTTCATGCGTACGTTCGACATACCGTCTCTATGAACAGTAAATTTAATTTCTTATCTCTAAATGGTTTGTAATTTTATAAATACATACATATACTGGATATATATGATATATATGATATCGAAATCATGAATATCATTTTGGATAAAATTAAATTTTGACTACATAAACAACTTGTAATTATAAGAAGTTCATTTTTGACCCAATTACCAAATATCGATAAAACGACCATTATTAACTTAAATGATTGTATTATGTTTATAACATGGTAATAAGTGACATAAAAGAAAAAATAAACATGTAAAATGTTAGTAATAAAGTATAAATTAACTTTAGTTTATTATTTAGGATATTAAATAATGAACGGGTGAAGTCGGACACGAGGTAAGGGGTTTCTTATCTCACTTTTAATTCCATGATATTTCCACTGTTCACTAATTATTTATTGGATGTGGTGTATTGTGTACTGAAATTTGATATATATTATCATGATTATATTTATGTTCGTGGAATTATGTGATTCATGTGGTCGTTATTAACTTTTGGTCATATGACTCGATTAATTACAACGTGGTAAGGTTTTTATCTTACTTTTTTATTCTCGTGAAATTCATGCTATATTTTCCACTATTTACTTTTGTGTGGTGTATGTACTACCCAAGATTATATTATTTTTTTAATATAATTTAATTAATGGGTATTTATAGATTCATTGTATGATCCGTCTTTCATGGGGTGTATGTTTCATAAGTTACCTAATCAGTAAGGTAATTTCTAATTTCAATTTCAACTCATTGGGTTTTACACAAACATAATTGATTATTTTACACCAAGATTATGTGTGAAATCACTATTTATTTATTTATGTAGTAATTTACACCCCCTTTATGTGGATATTCTTTTTAGACACATAATCACTCCATTTATAAATACTAAATTCATCGATATTGTCACACCCGCCATTTCAAAATTTATTTATTTTATTAACTTTCTTTGCATCGGGTAGTTCAGGTCGAAACCCGAACTTATGATTTGGAGTTCTTTGGGTTTTGGTCTTGATTGCGTCCGACACAGCGCTGTCGAAGCTGCGCGGCCTCTCCGGAGTAGCCACCCCACCCCACCCAGTTCACCGCACGCCTTGTCGATGTTTAATTAATGAAATTATTATTATTATTATTATCTTGGATAATAATTTAATTGATAGTTATTTTTATTATTTTTATTTTATTAAGTTTAGTATTGTAATGTTTAGTATTTAATTCATTATGTTTTTTTATTTACCTTATTATTAATATTATTATTATAACTAATATCTTTATTATTATTGGTTGTTTAATTTTTATTTATTAATCTATTTATTTTTATTTTATTTGTTTATTTATTATTATTATTATTATTATTTTTCTCTCTCGTTGTTTTGGGTAGGGTTTCCACCCCCTTTTCTTGTTGTGCCGCACCCCTCCATTTTTTTCTCCTTTTCCGTCGAAGCTTCCCCATGTATCCCATCTCTTCCTCTCGCGCCACACTATCCATCCCTAACTCTAAGACTCATCCGACTTCAGCGCCTCCCCCATGAAACCTCGCCCCGCCTTCCTCCTTCCCGGAGATCACCTCGCACCGACCTCCTCGTGCACACACCATTTTTGGGCCACTGTCGCACCATGCAACGCCACCCCCCAGTCGATCTTCCTCTTGTCTGGTTCGCACCCTGGACCCCTCTCCCATGGCTGTCGGCCTTCCTCATCTCCCTGGACTTCAGCTGGAAAATTGCGCCGCACCCCCCTGTGTGATGCACCTCGATCGCGCCTCCTCCCGAGTTTTCCCCTCTCCCAGTCGTGTCGCAGTTCCGCCCCCCTCCTCCTCCTCTATGTGTTGATAGGCCACCCAGTTGATCCCCCTCTCTTGATGTCGCGCCACTGCCTTACTTCCCTCCTCCCTTCATGCCGCGACATCACTCCTCCCCTGGAACCCTCAGCATCAATCGGTTCTACTCCCGAGCCCCCCCTGCCAGGCCGGCTTGCGCCTATTCCAAAAAAAAAACCCGACGTTGTTGCCCTACTTCCCTCTAGCTCCCGTGTCCGTTGACCACCATCTGCTATCCTCCTGCCTCGAACAGCGCCTCGGACCACAGCTCAGCCGAGGCCCCTCCCCTTGTTGCCAAAATCTCTTCCTTCCTTCCGGCAAAGCTTCGATGGCTGCCCTCAAGGTGATTATCTTCTCTCTACTAGGATTTTACAGCTTATATTCTGGTGTTTTTGGGTTTGAAATTGATTTATTTTGGTTTTGAATTATTATTTTAGGGTCAATTTTGGTTTGTTTGAGTTGAGGTTGGTGTGCGATGATCCTTGCACACCATATTTGTGAAGTCTACCACACCGAGGTAAGTGGTTCCGCGCCTGAGTATTACTTGATAAATTCATTTGCTTATTTAATTAACTTAGCATGTTTATTAATTAGTTAGTGTGGTGCGAATTTTATTTTACCTAAGGTTTAGTGTGTTTTGACATGTCTAGTAGTGTGTTTCATGATATGAGTATGTTTTTGTGAAATCAATGTCGAACTGATTATTAGTTTTTTTTTAAGAAAATTGTGTAGTTAATTTGTTAGGGCGTGCAGAGGGTGCGGTTGTTGTTTCAGTATAGCGTCTATTTGCGTTTAGTTGGAAATGACATTTGAAATAGTTTTTGGTGTTTAATGTCATGCGGTATATCTTGAAATTGTTTGGGAAATGTTTCTGGCAATTTATTTAACTATATAAATGGCCTTTTAACTATGCGGGCGGTCTCTTTAATCCCATGTGTGATGCAAATTTAGTTCCTGAGTTGGTGTTGTGTGAGTTTTGTTATGTGAGGGGGGTTTGGGTTGGTCTAGCATTTAAAGGGGTGTTTTTCTCTTAAAAATTTATTTATGAATATTGTAATTATTTTATTAAATAATTATTAAGGGTGAAAATTGTTTTGGGTAAATCATGTGAATATTTTTGGTGCGTAAAGTCATGTGATGTGTGTGGAATTTTTTTAATAAATTCTGTTAGTGGCGTGTATGATAATTAAAGTTATCTCTTTGATTGTGCGGTTGTATTAATTAGTTGTGTAACTGCTGAAAATTTATCTTTGAGATATTTTTCGTGTGCCTATTTCAAATGAATTTTGGGTGTGAAATTGTTGGTTTTGGAGTGTGTAGGACTTTTTCTGGTTTGAGTATATTGTTATGACATGTGACATGAACTTGAAATTGGTTTGATCACAAACTGGGAAGCCCGGGTAGCTAGGAGGGTAGACTAGACTAGTGGGCTAGTGTTCTGGAGGTGACTCGACCCGGTTTCACTAGCAGGACTAACGATTGCAACACTAACTAAACATGTGCTATTCTGAGGGTCGTGGTCTTCTAAACCACGTTTTCTGAGGGTCATGGCCATCTAAGACACGTTTTCTGAGGGTCGTGGCCTTCTAAGCCACGTTTTACCGAGACACGAAGATCTAGGGACCCAAGCTAGCTAACACCCATGCGGCCTCTCCCATATTAGTGCTCATTGGTTACTTTACTCCCATCGGTGTGACACTTAGGTTATTTTAAAAGTAAGTGTGTGTGTGTTTTAATTTAAGTTTTTCCTTTTTAAAACTGTTTTCTCTAAACCTATTTTCTCTAAAGTTGTTCAAGATTTTAGTACTTTTCTTTAATTAAAGTTGCAAATGTATTTTTCATTTAATAATTGTGCATGTAACCTTTTCTCGGTGGCATCTTACTGGGCTTTTAGCTCACACCCTACATACACCTTTGGGTGTATGTATATTCTGTTTTTTTCCTTCCAGGTTAAGGCATCTGGCTTAGCATTGGTGGTTTGGATTTTCAGTGGCATCATCGTGTTGGTTTGATGACGGTGTCTCGGGATTGTGACTCCCCATGTCGCATAGAGTTTTGTGTTGGAGTTTTGGTTTCCTTTGATGTAGTCTCTTTTGGGTTTTTGGTTCAAGTTGTAAACTTTAAATCTGAACTTGGTATAAGGGTCTGTTTGATTGTCAGTTTTTAGTTCAATTTAATCAGCCTGTTGTCTGTTTTATATTTACTCATTCGGGTAAATCATTCCCAAGTTTATTTTTGATACCCGGGAACTTGTGCCAGCCCGTGGGGATCAGGAACGCCCTTCGGGTCTTTTCACGGACCGGGTCGGGCGCCGGGTCGGATGGCGACCCGGCCTGGTTCGTGACAAAATGGTATCAGAGGGCAGGTTTGCTCTCTTGGGTCATGTTCTTTTGGGTTAGAGTCATGATAGACTTGAGTTAAGGTTGTCGGGACTCGACGTCCTGGCTACGTGTAAGGTGCCTGGCCAGCACACCTCGTGGCGGGACTCAAGTTACCAAGGTATGTTGAGGTTTGTCTGAGTTTTTGGTTCTTGCGGTTAATCGTGTCTAAGGGAAATGAAAATGGGGTTAGGTCAGTGGTCCTAGTGAGATCATAGGGTCTGGAAAGCCATGTGGAGCTAGGGACGCTGTCCTGGAATACCCTCTGTGGCAGTGGTGTGATTGGCGTATGGATGCCAACCATATGTTCCAGTCACCCGCTAACACAAGTTTTCTATTGCGTCATTTCTTGTCTCTTTGTTTTGGATTCGTGGAAATTTGGGTTTTAATTAAAAATGTTTTGGTCTTGGAAAATGTTTTCAAATGAAGAATTTTAAAGATAAAATGGTGTGTGAGGTTTGAAAAGTGTAGGTTGGATGTTTTGGTTTTGAAAAATTGAAAGGTTTGGTTTTGACCCTTGGTGTTCTCGTGGGTAAACACATGCATGAGTGTATATGGGAAAAAGAAATGGTTAAAGTCACGAGTGGATGGGTGCCTGGATAGACATGATGTGGGTGCCGGTGCGGCACGAGAACATTCATGTGTTTGGCCCATGGTACACCATTGGTGTTTTTGCAACCCACCAACTTTGCATATTTTCAAAAAGTTTTGTTAAATGAAAAATTTGGTGTTTTTAAGTAACCGGTGTTTGCGTGACGTGTCCTTGGGTTTTGGAAATGTCAGCTGTGAGGAGTTTTGAGCTGTGGATCCTATCTGAATGACTTATGTCCTGAGTTTGAATTCTTATTTGTAAGATGGGATGTGAGCGTGTGGTTAATAAATTCTTTTGAAGAGTACATCGGGGAGCCCTTGTAGTGGTTTCCCCTGCATGTTTGGTGTTTTCTTGTGGTACATCTTGACCGTTGGACCAGTTTGGTTGGGTCCATGGTTTTCTTTCATAACGAGTGTATTCCCCCCATAAAGCGTTGATATGTGATTGAAGTGTGGCCACAGGAAACTCACTTTTGGCCGACCCTCCAGTTGATCCGAGGAATATCTTCTTGAATTCTAGAATTGAAACCACCTCTCTTTTTTTACCACTAAGCGGATTCTATCGCAGCGGGATGAAATATGCGATGAGATTTGAAGGGAGTTTTTGTATTTGGAGTGTCTGACTTGTCAGGTATGAAGTTTGACACTATGGTGTTTGAAGGTTCCCCTGGAAATGGTGAAGGAGATTCTAGTGGGGAATGGTGGAAGCAGCCTAGAGTGGTCGGTGCAGGCCACTATTTGAAATGACCTTTGGTCCTTCGTGGTTTCGTTTAAGAAAGAGTCTATGTTAGGCCACTAGTGTGGTAGACCCAGTCACATGGGGGATATTATGGTCGTTTGTAGGAATCACATGTTGTTTAAGACGCGGTTTAAAGTCTTTCTCAGCGTAATGTTTCTCTCGATAACAATGATCATGCTCGGTGATGTTTTGTGGTGTCGTGTTCTCATTCAGTGCGACAAAGGGTGATGCACATGCACCATTTTAGCTCTTGACTTGGTGAATGTTCCATGTATGATCAGTCAGATGCCGTAATGTGTTGTGTTTGTTGGTGTTGCCTCGGGTGAAATATGATTGCGTGTGGAACCAAAATGAGAAGCTCCGCTTGGGAGTCTTCAATGCCTGACTGTGAGGCAGAAGATGCTTCAAACATCAGGGCCCCATCCATAGGTCTCGGAGTGAAGCTGGTGTGTGGTAAAGAACCCCAGGAGTGTGTGGGACCCCAACTTTATTTCTGTCACCAGTGTTAAAAACCAGTGGCAGTTTAAATTGTTTCCAAGGTTCTTCTACTCCGAAGGAGCAGTCTGGTTGCATAAGGTTCTCGCGACCATGTGGAGGTGTATTGGTCTCGTTGCCTTAAAATTCTTGGGGATTGCGTCCCACGGGATACAGTCGCTTTAGTGGTCCTTATGGGAGTCTGTTGGGGAAATTTGTCTCAAACTTGAATAATGCTCATCCAGGAATGTGGAAATTCTAGTTTGTCTTGGGTCATGCTTTTGATGCCCCAGTAGTCGGGGCCCCTCCCTCCCTACCCCTTATGGTGGGGTGTTCGGTCACTATTGAGAATTTTTTTTCTCAAAGTCCTGTATCCTCTTTTCATTATAGTGGCGGCGAGACCCACGACGGGTCTAGCACAAAGGTCTCTGGAATAAATCGGGTTGACCTTTCCTTAATGGTGGGGAGTCCGCCCGGACCTCCCCATGTTGGTTTTATAGTCTCGCCTTAGGCGTTGGTAGGTTCTTAATGGTGGGGAGACCCACATTGGATCTCGCACGAATGTCTCTAGAATGAATTAGTGCTGGACTTTTCTTTAATGGCAGGGAGTCCGCTCGAACCATCCCGTGTCGGTTTTCTAGACACGTCTAGAGCGCCAGTGAGTTCTTAATGGTGGGGAGCCCCTTGGGCCTCCCCATGTTGATCTTTTTATCACGTTTTTAAATATGGATTGGTGATAAGTGATAATAGTATTCCGTGTACATGGTATGACCTTGTTGTTATTTCTAGACAAATGACGTGGTTTTCAACCAATGGTGCTTGGTATGTTTCGACTTGCGAAGTTGGTTTTCGCGAGTGCGAGAGTCGCTTACCAGGGTCAGTCAACTGGAGGTGTACTAGCTCTTCGGGGTGGGCGACACATATCATAAAGTCTTTTTACAAGTTTCTTGAGTTTGTCATTTTAGTCACCTTATCTGAGCACGATGTGTTGCCTCTTTTTTCTTGTTTCATAGGGATCCTCTTTGGACCTTAAGGAGGTGTTGTTTCTTACTTTAGGTCTCGGCCTTAGTTGTGGATTTCCGGGGATGGAAAGCTTTATGGTCGGGAGAATTGTCACACCCTCCATTTCAAAATTTATTTATTTTATTAACTTTCTTTACGTCGGGTAGTTCGGGTTGAAACCCGAACTTATGATTTGGAGTTCTTTGCGTTTTGGTCTTGATTGCGTCCGGCGCAGCGCAGTCGAAGCTGCGCGGCCTCGCCGGAGTCGCCACCCGACCCCGCCCAGTTCACCACACGCCTTGTCGAAGTTTAATTAATGAAATTATTATTATTATTATCTTGTATAATAATTTAATTGAGAGTTATTTTTATTATTTTTATTTTATTAAGTTTATTATTGTAACGTTTAGTATTTAATTCATTATATTTTTTTTATTTACCTTATTATTAATATTATTACTATAACTACTATCTTTATTATTATTGGTTGTTTTATTTTTATTTATTTATCTATTTATTTTTATTTTATTTGTTTATTTATAATTATTATTATTATTATTATTATTTCTCTCATTGTTTTGGGTAGGGTTTCCACCCCCTTTTCCTGTTGTCCCGCACCCCTCCGTTTTTTTCTCCTTTTCTGTCGAAGCTTCCCCCTGTATCCCATCTCTTCCCCTCGCGCCACACTATCCATCCCTAACCCTAAGACTCGGCCGACTTCAGTGCCTCTCCCATGAAACCTCGCCCCGCCTTCCTCCTTCCCGAAGATTACCTCGCACCGGCCTCCTCGTGCACGCACCATTTTTGGGCCACCGTCGCACCATGCAGCACCACCCCCCGTTCGATCTTCCTCCTGTCTGGTTCGCACCCTGGACCCCTCTCCCATGGCTATCGGCCTTCCTCATCTCCCTAGACTCCAGCTGGAAAATCGCGCCGCACCCCCCTACGTGATGAACCTCGCTCGTGCCTCCTCCCGTGTTTTTTCCTCTCCCAGACGTGTCACAGGTCCGCCCCCTCCTCCTCCTCTATGTGTTGATAGGCCACCCAGTTACTCCCCCTCTATTGATGTCTTGCCACTTCCTTGCTGCCCTCCTCCCTTCATGCCATGATATCACTCCTCCCTTGGAACCCTCAGTGTCAATCGGTTCTACTCCCGAGCCCCGCTGCCAGTCCGGCATGCACCTATTCCGAAAAAAACCCCCGATGCCGTTGCCCTGCTTCCCTCCATCTCCCATGTCCGGTGACCGGCATCTGCTGTCCTCCCCGCCCCGCACAGCGCCTTGGACCACAGCTCAGCTGAGGCCCCTCCCCATGTTGCTGAAATCTCTTCCTTCCTTCCGGCGAAGCTTCGATGGCTTCCCTCAAGGTGATTATCTCCTCTCTGCTAGGATTTTACAGCTTATATTCTGGTGTTTTTGGGTTTGAAATTGATTTATTTTGCGTTTGAATTATTGTTTTAGGGTCAATTTTGGTTTTTTTGAGTTGCGGTTGGTGTGCGATGATCCTTGCGCACCATATTTGTGAACTCTACCACACCGAGGTAAGTGGTTCCGCGCTTGAGTATTACTTGATAAATTTATTTGATTATTTAATTAACTTAACATGTTTATTAATTAGTTAGAGTGGTGCGAATTTTATTTTTCCTAAGGTTTAGTGTGTTTTGACGTGTCTAGTAGTGTGTTTCATGATATAATTATGTTTTTATGAAATCAATGTCGAACTGATTATTAGTTTTTTTAAGAAAATTGTGTAGTTAATTTGTTAGGGCGTGCAGAGGGTGCGGTTTTTTTTTCAATATTGCATCTATTTGTGTTTAGTTGGAAATGACATTTGAAATAGTTTTTGGTGTTTAATGTCATGTGGTATATCTTGAAATTGTTTGGGAAATGTTTCTGGAAATTTGTTTAACTATAGAAATGGCCTTTTAACTATGCGGGTGGTCTCTTTAATCGTGTGCGTGATGCAAATTTAGTTCCTGAGTTAGCGTTGTGTGCGTTTGGTTATGTGAGGGGGGTTTGGGCCGGTCTAGCGTGTAAAGGGGGTGTTTTTATCTTAAAAATTTATTTATGAAAATTTGAATTGTTTTATTAAATAATTATTAAGTGTGAAAATTGTTTTGGGTAAATCGTGTGAATATTTTTGGTGCTTAAAGTCATGCGACGTGTGTGGAATTTGTTTAATAAATTCTGTTAGTGGCGTGTATGATAATGAAAGAGATCTCTTTGATTGTGCAGTTGTATTAATTAGTTGTGTAACTGCTGCAAATTTATCTTTGAGATATTTTTAGTGTGCTTATTTAAAATGAAATTTGGGTGTGCAAATGGTGGTTTTGGTGTGTGTAGGACTTTGTCAAGTTTGAGTATATTGTTATGACATGTGACATGAACTTGAAATTGGTTTGAGCACAAACTGGGATGCCCGGGTAGCTAGGAGGGTAGACTAGACTAGTGGGCTAGTGTTGTGGAGGTGACTCGACCCAATTTCACTAGCAGGACTGACGATTGCAACACTAATTAAACATGTTCTATTCTGAGGGTCATGGTCTTCTAAACCACGTTTTCTGAGGGTCATGGCCATCTAAGCCACATTTTCCGAGGGTCGTGGCCTTCCATGGCACGTTTCACCGACACGCGAAGATCTAGGGACCCAAGCTAGCTAACACCCATGCGGCCTCTCCCATATTAGTGCTCATTGGTTACTTTACCCTCATCAGTGTGACACTTAGGTTATTTTAAAAGTAAGTGTGTGTGTGTGTGTTTTAATTTAAGTTGTCCCTTTTTAAAACTATTTTCTCTAGACCTATTTTCTCTAAATTTGTTCAATATTTTAGTAATTTTCTTTAATTAAAGTTTCAAATGTATTTTTCATTTAATAATTGTGCATGTAACCTTTTCTCGGTGGCATCTTACTGGGATTTTAGCTCACACCCTACATAAACCTTTGGGTGTATGTAGATTATGTTTTTTTACCTTCCAGGTTGAGGCATCTGGCTTAGCATTGGTGGTTCGTGTTGTCAGTGGCATAATCGTGTTGGTTTGATGACGGTGTCTTGGGAATGTGACTCTTCATGTCGCACAGAGGTTTTTGTTGGAGTTTTGGTTTCATTTTATGTAGTCTCTTTTGGGTTTTTAGTTCAAGTTGTAAACTTTAAATCTGAACTTGGTATAAGGGTCTGTTTGATTCTCATTTTTTAGTTCAATTTAATCAGCTTATTGTCTGTTTTATATTTACTCATCTGGGTAAATCATTCGCAATTTTATTTTTGATACCCGGGAACTTGTGCCAGCCCGTGGGGATCAGGAACGCCCTTCGGGTCTTGCCGCGGACCAGGTCGGGCACCAGGTTGGATGGAGACCCGGCCTGGTTTGTGATAGATATGAACTTGATTTGAGTAATCTTAACTCAATTTCCATTCATTGAGTTAAACATACAAGTCATTGGTGTTGTTTTTACAATAATATGTGTGAATTTCCTATGATTTATTAACACTAAATATCCAATCATATTGAGTGTATTTATATTTGTCACACATAATTACGTCATTGATTTATCCTTAACTTAAGGATACAGTATTTATATGGTATTTCATATCAATTTACATTCCATCGAGACTTATTTGTTGTTATGAGCCAATTAACTTTTATATGTTTTATATACTACCATTTGACATATTATATCATTCTCATGATATTATCATCTTTTTTTAATGTCATTCCACAATTATTTTTATTCAGGCATCTCTCATTTGGATATGAAATCTTTAACTAAAATACAATTTTAAATGTTTTTAAGATTTTTTCTTCTAAATAATTCATATTAATTTCCATGTTTTAATAATGGTTTTAAGGATTTATTTATATGGACATGAATGTTTTGAAATTAAAATTTCTTTCAAAATATTTAATGTGGTATGGGAAACTTTGATTCAAAAATCTATTTATTAAATATTTTACGTGGTCTTGAAAATGGTTTGTTAAATCATTGATTATGTAAATATCTTGAAATGATATATTGTGATTGAAATGTGGAAATTTTATTATTATTTTATGCTTGATTTATTTATTACGAATATGTTATGGTTATTGTGACTTGTTTTCGTATACAGGTTGTTCTGTGATAAACCTAGGGTGGGTGAGCTCGAGATAGCTCTCTAATACTTTGGGTAACATGATGGAGGTAAACGTTAATGTTTCTCCTAAGAGATTTAGGGAACATAATATGATGAGTATTCTAAATTTAACTCCCAACATAGCTGTGAAAACTAAATGTAAGTATGTTATGAAGGCCAAAAGATACATTTATGATTTATGATTTCTGTGTATTATTCATAAATCTTTTAATTTCATAAGGTATGTTATGATAAAAAAGTATGGTTTCATTGATTTGTATTTGTTGACGGGATAATGTTTTCTTTCCTTATTTTATAACCCTTTCTGAGATTTTTATGCTCATCCCATGTTTTGAAATATTTTTCATAGGAATTAAAGATGAATAGGGTCAAGTATGGGATCAAGTAAAAGTCATGTTGTCTAAAACATATAACTAGACAAGTTTCTTTTTTAAGATTTTTTTTTATTTTATGAAAAAATTAAAACGGAGTAGAAGTGTCGACTTTGTAATTTTTGAGATGTAATAGTTATGGCCTAATTCTCTAAAGCTCTAAACCTGAAAAGATACTCAATGTTAATTATTCACTTAATTCAAGATTATGTAATGTTTAAGGCTATGTCTTTATAGTTGGTATTATAGGTTGGTTTAGATAAATTTAGAGGTTAGGGTGTTATTTAATCATAAGTGACATAACCATAACGGTTAGAATATTAGAAAGAGTCATAGTTATTTTAGAGGTCAGAAATGGTTATTATATTTTGGGGTGAAAAATGATAGGTATTTGATAACCTTTGAGGATAAAATATTTTATGGTTATTTTTTAGGATTTTGTCTCATTTTTTTTTGAATTTTATGAAATTTTAGTATTTTTGAAAAAGGACAACCTGTAAGATGGGTGAAAACCCATCACATTTGGAAAGGCCATGGGAATCAAACCCATAACCAATGGGCAACATGGGCATATCTCCTACCACTCCGAATGGACCGAAGGACTTCTTTTTTATTTTATTATAGATAATCCCCCTTTTAAGGGTTGAAGGGGAATCCGTACATTACCCATAGGAAAATGATTTGGTTATTAAGTGATAAAGGTTATTTTGAAAGCAATTCTCTATTTTGGGAACATTATATGCTTAAGGAAAATATAATACCATGAGATTTAATTTGTGGAGTAATGGTTGAAATATTATTTTGGAAAAACCTATTTTTTTTATTTTGGACATAAAGTGATCTGGGTTATTTATGGAAATCATTAACCTATTATAGAGAATATGTGATTAGGTTAATTACACTTCAGCATGAGACTTTAAGAGTAGTTGATGTTTTTGGAGATAAATGTTAAGATTTACTATGAAAGGATATGTAATTAAATCCTTTTGAGTTTTGGGTTTCAATCTTAGTTTGGATTATTTTGAATAATTTTAAGGAAAATTGTATATTAAATGGTATTTCTTGAACTTTGGGTACTTTTTGTTGAATTTTGGATATTATGTGTAGCATTTATTTTTATAAATGATTATCCTTTTGGGTATTATCTGATCTCTTACTAACTAATTTTGGTTTTGGTTAATGTATAAAGATAAGGGAAATATATGGTTCATATTGTGTGGATAATTTTATTCTCTAGAGGTTGATTCTTTTTATGTGACCAAGTCATCTTGAATACTCATCGTTTGGAGAAAAGATGAGTTTTTGGTAGAAATTTTGAAAATGATAGAGGTCTATATGTCAAGTAAGTAAGATTCCTTATGTTCTTATTCAATATCATAAATAAATTCTCCAATTTTATGAAATGGAACTTAAAACAAAAACTTTGTCAATTTACATTTCTTATGGGGAAAATAATTATTGTTTAACCCATCACAAATTTCTAGTTTTCTTGTTGTTAATTTTCACCTAATCATGTTTTCAATCACTCTACATCAAAACATGACACTTAATTTATCGTCCATATCCATGATTTCATGGAATCCAAGTATGGGTTATCTTGGGTGATCTTTGTACTTATATTTGTTTCTTTTTAAGTGATAGTTTTATTTACCCTTTTCTCTATGTGTGAATTTCGATGACGTTTCCAAGCCCAATTTTAAAATTGAGAGGATGCAATTTCCAAAAGGGGGGAAGGATGTAACATCCCAGGAAAATAAAAAGTATGACATTTTTATATGTATTAATATTTTTAAATTAAATATTAATTTTATTTTAAAGGGGATGATATATTAAATGGCGTACCTGGCACGCAATAGTGGGTTTCTCTGAAGTCTTATATTGCACACAATGCTGAGTCATATTCAAAAAAATAAAATAATATTATTATTTTAAATGTTAGTTAATGTCTATCCATTTTATTGGAGGGAATGAAAAAAATAACCATATTATAATTATACAAGTTTGTCAAATGTTTTTACACTTATCCAATAAAATTTAGAGGCTTAAAATGTGAATTAATCTAATATTAAGCATAAACACTCTAATATTCTTTAAAAGGTCGATTTATCATATTTTGATAGAAAACCCTCTTTAAATATAGTTTTGGTCACTTTTATATGTCATATTTGATAAAATAATATTCTTTTTTATAATCGGGACATAAAAATATTCTTTGGATAAATATTTGGTTTTTTCTTTTAAAATTTATTTTTTAATGAATAGAGAAAAATACTGTATTTTAATTCAAAAATGCTTTTTAATCTAATTTACTTATATGGTTAGATTATATTAATAATTGGTTTTAAAGTTTAATTAGATTAGATTTTTTCCATTTAATCCAATGTTAGTCATTGGATGTAATTTCCCTTTGAAATTGGACATAAACAAATGTCAATATTTTGATAGTTGTTATTTCTTGAAAACACATTTTTTTACAATGGGAATTAATTTTAAATTAATTAATTCAACCTCTTTGTTTTGGATTTGATAAAATAGAAATAATTTTTGAATTCTGAATATCAAATATAGCTTAGGATGAATTTTTTATATTTTTCTGAAAAACATCAATTTTTGATGAATAGTGAAAACACTGAGGAGTAGTTAAAAAACCGAATTCTTCACTTAAATGAAATTTTAATGCTTCTATTAATTGAATTTCGAAAATCCAAAATAAATTTATGTTATTAATACGTAAAATGTTGTTCAATAGGATAAAAATATTTTTTTGGAGAATATTATCTTTTGACTTTTATTTACCACGGTTAAAGGTAAATAGAGTAATTTAAGGTAAAAATAATATTATAATAATATAAAATTACCTTAACATTTGTCCTAAATTTATTGGATGAGTAATGGACGACCAAGAAAATCATTGTTTAAAACTTTTGGCCTTTGAAAGCCAATTGGGTAAGACAATGACTTTAATAACTTGTTTTTAAAGTAAAAATAAAAATATCATAAACATGTATTATTTTGATAAAAAAATTAATGTGGGGTTATATAATTGATATATTTGACTATAAATATTAATTATAAATATAAAAATATTTTCTAAATCATGGTATTTTATTTATAATTTTTAGACATCAAATAAGTAAAATTATTTATGACACAATAATGATGCAGTGTTTACCTCATTAATGAATGATTTAAATAAATAATGTCATAAAAAATAAATCAACATTCAAAACATGTCCAATTATTATTGAATGATTTCATTTAGAAAAACTGTCATCTTATCTGCGACTTAAATATGTTTTGGACCTTTAGAAACCAAAAATCATTATATAATAAAATAATATTTTCGAAGTTTCCTAAAGAGCCTCTCCTCCCCCTTATAAAAATCCCTTCACCTCTAACCCATTACTCACACCTCTCAAGAACCTTTTCACATCCAAACTCTACCCAAATAAGCACTTATGATCCTTATATTCCAATTATAAGCCTGACCTTAGGCAGAAGGCCCTTAAAGAAATCCTTTTGGTTCAAACCAAAGGGAGGTACACGATTTAATGGTAACGTCTTCTCTTAAGTAATTCTCTTTTATTTTAATTATTCAACCCTTAAACACTTTTTATTCATTTATTTTATAACAAAACCAGTTTCATAAATATAATATGTTATTGTTATGATAAATATTCGAACTACACTTACACACACCTCCGTCTAATGGGTAAAGAACATACTATTTCTGTGGACGGCGAACTACTGCCTTACGAAACTATGATTGTTCAATCTTATCCAACCACCTATTATGGTGTCCAGTATAATGGAAATGTATTTATATGTGATATATATTATATTTATATTTTATATATACTTATTTATTTTTTATTTATATCATACATTTATGGTTTCTATAATTTTTAAACGCAATAATTTCATTTGAGGAAGTGCGGACTACCTCCCCCTCAAGGTGATATGACTACTTCATGCCATACGTGAAATGTATAAAGGATAGAGTTAATGAAATTATATATGATATTATACTAGAATTATAATATACATATTTATCATTATGTTTTCATTCAATTAAATATGAAATAGAAATGAATGTAGTGTTCATGCGCACGTACGACTTACCGTTTCCATGAACGGTGCATTTCAATTATTATCTCCAAAGGTTATGTAATATTATAAATACATAAAAATACTGGATATATATGATATATATGTTATCTAAATCATGAATATCATTCTGCGGATAATGTATTTTTGACCACAGGAACAACTTGTAATTATAAGAAGTTCATTTTTGACTCAAGTACCAAATATCGACAAAACCACCATTATTAACTTAAATGATTGAATTATGTTTATAACATGGTAATAAGTGGTATAAAAGGAATAATAATCTTTAAAATGTTTGTTAATCCAGTAAAAATTAACTTTTTTTTTATTATTTAGTGGATTAAATAATGAATGGGTCAAGTCGGACACGAGGTAAGGGGTTTCTTATCTCACTTTTAATTTTGTGAGATTTCCACTGTTCACCACTTATTTATTTCTTGTGTTTTATTGTGTACTACCATTTGATATATATTATCACGATTATATTTATATTCATGGTATTATGTGATTCTTTTTGTCATTATTAACTTTTGTTCACACGAATCGATTGATTACAACGTGGTAAGGGGTTTTCATCTTAATTTTTTATTCCTGTGAGATTCATGCTATATTTGAAACTATTTCATTTTGGGAGGTGTATGTTAGACCCATGATTGTATTATTTTTGTAATATTAATTTATGGGTATTTACAACATCATTGTATGATCCTTCTTTCATGGGGTGTATGTTTCATAAGTTACCTAATTGATAAGGGAATTTCTAATTTCAATTTCCACTCATTAGGTTTTACAAAAACTTCATTGATTATTATAATCAATGATTATTTAAGAAATAAATATTTATTTATTTATGTAGTAATTTACACTCCCCTTTTTGTGTATATACTTTTGATACACATAATCACTCATCAATATGAACATGATAAGAGTAATCTTAACTCAATTTCCATTCATTGAGTTAAACATCCAAGTCATTAGTGTTGTTTTTACAAGAAAATGATTTAATTTACTATAATTGATTTAAACTAAATATCCAATAATATTGAGTGTATTTATATTTTTCACACATAATTATTTCATTGATTTAACCTTAACATAAGGATACAATATTTATAAGGTATTTCATCTCAATTTACATTCTATTGAGACTTCATTGTTATTATGAGCCAATTCACTTTTATGTGGCGTATATACTTCCCTTTTGACATATTATATTATTCTCATGATATTATAGGATTTTATTAATGTTATTTAACAATTATTTGTATTCAATCGTCTCTCAATTGGTTAGAAACTCTTTAACTAAAATGTCGTTTTAAATGATTTAAAGATTTATTCTTCTAAATATTTCACATTAATGTCCATGTTTTAAAAATGGTTTTAATGATTTATTTTTATGCACATGAATGTTTTTAAATTAAAATTTCTTTCAAAATATTCAAAATGGTATGGGTCACTTTGATTCAAAAATCTATTTATTAAATGTTTTAAATGGTTTTGAAAATGGATTGTTAAAGCATTGATTATATCGATATCTTGAAATGATATATTGGGATTGCAATATTGAAATGTAATCATTACTTTATTCTTTTTTTATATGTTATGAATATGTTATGGTTATTGGGTATTGTTTACATATACGGGAGGTTCCGAGATAAAACTAGGGTGGGTGAGCCCGAGATAGCTCTCCAATGCATTGGGTAACTTGATAGAGGTAAACATTAATGTTTCTCCTATGAGATTTAGGTAATATACTGTGATGGGTATTCCTAATGTAACTCCCTATATATATGTGAAAGCTACAATTTATGTATGTTATGAATGCATAATGTTACCTTTATGATTTATGATTTATGTGTATTATTCATAAATCTTGCGATTTCATAAGGTATGTTATGATTAAAAAGTCTTTATTCATTGATTTGTATTTATTGATAGGATAATGTTTCTTTCCTTATTTTGTAACCCTTACTTATCTTTTTATGCTCATCCCATGTTTTGAATTTTTTTTCATAGGACTTAAAGATGAATAGAGTCAAGCATGAGATAAAGTAAAAGTCATGCTATCTAAAACATAGAACTAGAAAAGTTTCTTTTTTAAGATTTTTCATTTTATGCTAAAAAGGAAACTCGACAGAAGTGTCTACTTTTTAATTTTTGATATGTAATAGTTATGGCCTAATTATTTAAATATCTTAACCAGAAAATATACTCAATGTGAATTATTCACTTAATTCAAGATTATTTAATGTTTAAGGCGGGGTCCTTAAAGAGATGTCCTTGGCTATTACCAGAGAATCATCACCTATATCTAGTATGATTCAAGACATCCAAAGAGCACCGAACCACTGATCTTCTATATTGACATCGTCTCCAAAATCATCTTGCACACCCAAAACATTATGTCTTCCATTAGTTACCAGATCCTAAGGTTTCAGTCACTACGTTACCACTACCAACACACACTATAAGTTTCTTCTCTTATAGAATGCTCTCTAATACTAAAGATTTCTTAATCACAGCATTAAAGTAGGGAATAAAAAGAGATAAACCTGCAACCCATATATCTTAAGGTAATCCCTTATAAAAATTATTTTCTATAAATAATGAGTCTTTAACCATATATTTTGAGTGTCATGAAAGATCATTGAGCCTCGATTAATACTCTATCATGGTTATAATGACCATATGAAATTTCATAATCTTCTAAATCTGCACTGATTGCTACATGGCTGGAAAGAAGTCCTCTCTAACGAGACGCTCAAAATATGACCAGGAGGGAGTCACATCATCGGGAAACTACATTGTAACACTCCACCATTTCCCAAAATAACCCTAAATAACACTATCATCTATGACCACCATAAAATATATATGCCTCACAAGGATGAAAACTTGGGTCACCACCACATGCTAGTCCTAAACTATTGGGGGTCTGGTTCTTCCCAAAACCTAGGTGGTCACTACTTCCGAAACTCATGTAGTGTGCTTAGATTACACACATCCTAAAACAATACTACTGGTGAAATATGTTTCTCAATGGGTGGTGGTAAAACTAGAAAACCACATGAATGTACCACCTCCTATACAAGACCCTATACCATGGCCTCATCACTTTTTGAATCATCCTCATTATCATATAGTAGAATCATGGATGGTTATCTTCACAAAGACATCCTAAAATAAAAAAGACACACCATAGTCAATTAGTATATATAGAGAGATAACTCATGAAGTACATGGAAAACAGAACCCAATCCAATATGATGAATGTACCAATGTTTTCCGAGAAACCAATGTCTACATGTATCAGGTCGACAAGTAGGTTATCAGAGCCATGGTGAATGGATACATCAAATATCATAAAAAAATAGATTCCTTGGCCTAAAATCTAAACCTAAATCACTTTAACAAAGTTTACATTAATCCCAAAACCAAACTCGCATCTAGGTAATAAAAAAAACACTATTTCTATAAATAATTGATCTAATACAACTCTTTAACGACTTAACCCATTGAGTCCCACATAACTAGTGACAATCCAAGTGTCATAACCGAAATACCACCCCCAATAATCTAGGGGATGAAAAGAAACACTGATAAGGAATATACCTCACATGGGAGGAATTATCGTAAATTCTTACACACACACACATAGACACACACACCTCCTAGATCATAAAATGTTGAAAGTAAGGTAAAATACTTTCTATTGCATTCATACGTCTATAAACTAGAAATTGGATTATGAAAATAATTCTGAAAGAGGTATAGGGTCCAAATGCAAGCCCACCAAAAAATTGGAAATACAGTCCAACCGACTCAAAAGGAGGGCACTAATGTTAAATAAAATATCAATAAGAACCATAGTTTTTTTTATCCCAATACTAAGTTCTTCCTACTCCTGGTCCTCCCAGGTCTCTTTAAAATGGTATGTCATCTATATAAGACATGAAATTTGTGGAAAGGGCTCATTCAAGGGTGAGTATAACTATACCTAGTAAGAAATCCTAGAAATACCAAACATAAAGCATCATGAGTTATTAACTCACCAATACATTGGAATGTTCATCAAGATATGAGACATATGACCTCAGCAAGTCCTGAGAGAAGTGCATGATGTGTACCTAGGGAACATGGTGTGTATCATCTACTATGGGTCTACCTGTGTCTCTTTATATATGTCACATGGCATTTAAACCTCTATATACATCATGTTTCATCTAAGGGTAGATGATTTATAGTGGTTTGGCTCACACTTGACTTGATTCCAAACCTTTATCATGTACATATTGTAATGCCCATGTACAATGGTAGTGTATGTGGCCATGTACCCTCCAAGATATATGTCAAGTAACTAGAATTGAGTTACATGGAATGTGGCACAAGTAACATGGTGTGAGAATTTATATTTCATGTGAAACCATAGTGCTGCAGTGAGGGGCCCCACATGATATTGGTTTTTTGGATACACATCGTGTAACAATGGATTTTCAAGAATACCTTATTTGTTTTATGTATATTCTTGATTCTAGAAGCACCTCCATAAATTAAACCCATATATAGTGTATATGGGGGTTAAATGGCCTTAGCATCACTGCTTGCTGGAATTCGACCATCAAATTCGATTGAGAATCACCACTTTGTCATCATGTCATCATCATGTGTTAAACAAAGAATAAAAAACACTAGTACGATACCAATTCAACTTTTTTCCATCCATCACTATCGTTTCACCTTGACCACACCCTAGATCTCAAACCACACTAAGGGTATCAATCCGTTTTTTGAGAAATGGTCAGGAAATAATTTAATAATAGGGTTTTCATTGAAATTACAGGTAATGAAATATTGGCGATGAATCATGCGATAAAATAGGTGAGAAATTTAGATAACACAAATAAATAATCAAACAAAACCATTTTTAGGTTAGACATGATTCATTTTTTATAACAATGAATGAAGAGTAATAACAATAAACAAATAAATTCCCCTAAATCCTAGGGATAAATAAAACTGAACCCATAAGCATGATCAACAAAGAAATTAAACTATTAGAAGAATAAACTAACATTTTTCATGGGATAATGAGCTAGGAAATAAGACATGAAAATAAAAAAACCTACCCTAAGTGTTTACTGATCCCCAATTAATAATTAATCCACGTCATTATCATTGGTGCGATCCTCAAATTCTCTTATCATTGGTGATCCTCAAGCTAATTTCGTTGTCTAAGTTGTTCTCTAATAAATCCTCTCAATATATAGGGTTATGGGTCTAACCAAATAGACTTGGAATAAGAATATATTTTAATATGAGTGAGCTAGGTATTAGTATTAAAAATTATAAAGTAAATAAATGAATTCATATATTTTATTATTTGTTCCCATGATAGTACTTTACCTAAATTAATAATAACAAAAAATATTATATCACATATAGGGTAAAACTGATGTTCTAGACATAATGGATGTCTAATAGTTTCCATACGAACCTCGGTTTTTGAGTTTTTCCACCATTTAAGAAAACCTTTCAGGCATGATATTAATATATTTAATATTTTTCTTAAACCATGTCCTGGATCATCGAGCCTCAGAATCTCATGTTATCCTAGCACCTAACACAAAAAATATTTTTACATATATTTCAAATATTTACATGAAAAATAGATATGTAACATTGGAAAAAGAAAATAGTTATTGAAGTGTGAAGAAAAGAGGAGATGTGGTGCCCATTTTTAAATAGGGGATAGGAATTATTGGAATTTCATAGATTATTAAATTAATATGAAATAATTTTAATGTTAAAATTGATTCAAATTTAAAAATTATAAGATAATATGTATATGGGTAGAAATATTATAATTCAATAAAAATCCGACAATATTGAGTGATTTTTTCACCCTTACTATTTTTAACCTTATGTTAAGCCTTTTCATGATTATCACGATAAAAAAGTGTTTCCCTATTTAGCGGTCAAGGTAGTTACTATAAATGAAAAATCAGACCATTAATGGACCATGATTGATATTGTGAACTAGAGAAAAATAAATTGGATGAAGATAATATTTATAGTAGTTTTAAATCATTTAATAAAATATTAGGTTTTATAAAATATCATTAATGTCATTTTTTAACTATTCATTTAATTGGACTTTGAAAACAATTTGACATCAAAAGAATTTGAATTTAATCCTTCACACATACCTAACATGTTATATTTATCTAAAAAGTTTATTGTACACAATAATTCATTCAAATTATATCAATTTTAATATTTTTAGAATCATTTATTTTATTTTTCTATTAATTATATAAATATTGTGTCATTGTTTCATGTTCAATTAAGGAAATCATTTCATCATAAAAAATTAGAAATAACTAACATAAAAAGTAAATACTATTTAAAATAACCATTTTTAACTGAACCTAATTAGTTTTTATCCTTGTCACAAAATATTATAGATATTAAAATCAATATAGTGACATTTTTGAATTTATTTTTACATAAATATTATAAATGTAAAACAAATAAGGAAAAAAGGTTCCATATTTTCTAAAAATGGATGGACATGGAATAAATCCACTCATCAAATAAGATATAGGTTGGTGTTAGGGTCATTATTAGTCCTTATCATATTATTCTTAACTATAATTACACAATTTACCATTACTATGGTGTTAATTATTTAATATGGTTAATATTCATAATGGAAAAAAATAAAACATAAATATTTAGAAAATTTAGAAATCATTATTCCAAATATGAAATCCATTTTTCAAGATTCAATTTTTATAAGTGGATTAAATTAAATCATGATTAAAATGAAACTTGAAACAATTTTTTTTTTAAAAAACTATATCTTTTTAGGTATAAAAATTATTTTATAATAAATTAAACCATAAAATTAATTCCAATAAATTTAATTTTATTATTAATAATATAATATAACTAATGTTACCTGGGAACAATTTTAATTTAAAATAAAATTTTATAAATTCTTGAAACAAAAACAGAGTTTTCAATTAAAATCAAGATTTTTATCTATTAACTGGAAAAAAATTATTTTTAAGAAAAAATAAAAAATTCACTCTTAGATAATTTTGAAATGGTTATTTAAAAATTATACACTTTTATAAAATAAAATTTATAAATTTCTAGAAATTAGCTATAATATTTTCTCATAAGAATCAGAAAAAACAATTTATGAAGAAGGTTAATTTGAAGAATAAAATGTATTTACTAATAATTAACTGCTTATTTACTAAGAATTAATAAATATATTTTTATTGAGTAGGTAATTTATATACATTTCATAATTTTGTTAATCCAATTCATACATTCCGATTCAATGATTTGATTATAACTATCATATAATAATATTTTGTGTATTTTTTAATCTTAGTGTTCTTTATTGTATACTCTATCAAACATAGTATTCTTTTAAAATCTAGGAGAGTCTCAATTATACTTCATTTCCATGTAAAATCATTTTGTGATTTAAAAATGGAATTTTTCTAAAAATGGTTTTTTGTTATGTTTTGTGAACTTATATGGAAATTAATTTTTAACTCTTATAGAAAGTTAATTGTAGAAAATAGAACCCATAATTTGAATAATCACGTTCTAAGTTATTAATGATGTTAATTTAATTTTTTTCATAATAAATATAAATAATGGTAAACAATTATCACTAAGATAATGATTAAAAATGGGTAATGATGGTGTTAAGCTAAAGGATAAGGATTAAATTATAAAAAACACATACTTAAATTTTATTGGTTTACTATATTTATGACTTATAATTATTATGTTTTAAATTATGATAATTTGGAGCTACTTTACTTGAGTAATATATATATTTTATAATAATGTTTTATTTATTTACATGTTTTTCATGCACCACACTTATAAAAGGAAACATCCTATCATGTATTAATCATTGTTTTTGAGCTTCTTAAATTGACAAAATTCTATGAAAAATGCTTCCCAATTATTTTTTTCCTTACATATAGGACCTGATCACATAAAAAGGAAAATTCTAGAGGACTTAATGTGTAATTCAAGAGTGGTTTTTCCAATGAAGAGGTATATACTCTTATTGATGTTTTCTAGGTTCCATTCTTCATTAACCTTATCAAAATAATTTAGTAATATTTTAAAAGAATCAAATAAATATATTTACTACACTGAGATATTTCTACATTAATGTTAGAACCATTTTATATCTTCTTTCCATCCTTCTGAAAATGAAAACATCTCTTGTGTGTATGTACGAACTACTATCATTACATAGAGATGTAATTGTTTTCCTCACCATCTCACATGGATGGATATAATGACATAATAAATAAATAAATATGATATTTTTATTATTATTATGATTTTATAAAATTCAACCTTCATATAATTTACATTCTATTCATCCATTTGAAGAATGAAAACATTGATTATGCGTATATAAGAACTACCATATCCATGAAACGATGTATTTTATTTTTTATAACCATTTTTAATGCATATTTATAAAAATATATTTAATGTATAAAAATTATAATTATTACATTCTTATGATCACAGAGAATATGAAACTATAACCAAGGTTCAAAGATCAAAACCATCGATCCGAAACATGTATGGAAAATAAAATTTTTAAAACTTAAATATTGATTTAGCAATGAATTATTACTAAATGGGTAAGATAAAATTATAAATTAATAGTATCTAGAAAAATTAATCCAAAATTCTATTTTATATAGATTCATAATAATTATAAATTCATTATACATGTGATTAGAGTATGTATAGGTATGTATAAGTCTAAGGTATGGGTTTTCTGATCTCACTTACACTCAAATGAGACATAATTTATATCATAAACTCAATTTATTTTATATGTTGCATATACTAAATCGTTGACATATTTTATAGTTAATTACTATTTATTAATGATATTATAATCTTCTATCAAAGTTTTATATTTATGAAGTTCCGATATAAAAGTTCTTAAAATATAAAGGTTTATTTCACAATCCCATTCTTATTTATGATTTTTATATTTATGTTTTCAATGGGGTAATTATATTATTTTTCTCCCTTAAAATCCATATTTTTTCTCATAAGGTTATTTTTGGGGTTTTAAATTATTATTTCTCTTTCCCTTCCCCTTAGTATTCATAAAAATAAATGAATGTTTTTAATGAAAAACTAAACTTATTTATCTTCTTTTGGTTGGGAATATTTATCCTATAGGTCATGTTCTTTAAATTGATTAATATATGTTCATATTCAATTTTAAATTATTTAAAAATTTATTTTTATAATATCATTGTCTATCTTTATGAATGTTTTAAATATATTTTCTTTTCATTTTTCATAGAAGTCATTTTTTAGATTTTTGAAAGGTGGAAATTGAATTTTTTTAACCTTTACCACTTATCCAATTTTTTATACTATCATAGATGTAATTGATTAACAATATTACTCTCGTTATTTCCTTGGGTTTTCAAATAAAATAATATTTCAATTATTTTGGGTATTTTTATTTTTAAATGTTTTTAGAAATAATAATATATTTCTTCTTGTTTACAAAGAAACATTTTAATGTCTCTATTAATGAGTTTTCATCTATGTTAACATTATTTAATTTTTTTATGATTTTATGGGGATATATTATAATCATACCATCCAAATTATTTCTATATATGGTTCATGATCATGTTTTTCTATTTTTTGACTATGGAAAATATTGACATTAGTTATGTCATTTTTTAAATACTGATATTTATGTGTATTTTGTACTGTATTTTCTAGTCATTATTTTTATAAGATGATGCATTGGATATAGTAAGTGATTAGTGGGGTTTGATATTAGATATATCAATAATTCATTGGTAGGTCTAATAAGAAAAACTATCTTGGTTATTTTGGTATTTATTACCTATTTATGTATGATTTCTTTTCATGAGGCCTTGATATAAAGATTATATTATCTGAAATTATGAATTTTATTATTATTAAATAAGTTATTATTATCCATGTGATTATTTTTGTTTTTATGTCATCAATGGATGTTTTAATATTTTTTTGATACTAGTTGTATGAAATATTTTATTACTATTTAACTATGACATAGTATTGATGCTTAATTTATTCTATGATAGATTCTGTAGTATGCTCTTCCTTACTAAGTATTTAGGATCAAACATTTATTTTTCCTTATCCCTAGGGTATCTAAAAGTGAAATTTGAATTATTTTAGGCTTATAATTGAAGGAATGATAAAGTTCTTACTAAACTTTTAATTTATATTTAATGTTTTTAAATGTTGTGTGATAATAATCCATGTATCTAGTCTCTTAAGACTACTAAACTCTTCAATAACTTGGGATATGATCTATTGTATCATGTAATAATGTTATAAAGAAACCACCAACTTTGGGTTACAAGATTTGGGGTTGTTACAGTTGGTTTCTAACTAGAGGCATGTTTTATTTATAGTAAGGAGGTCCTATAATCCTCATATTACCTAATAGTATCACAATAGAGCCCATAATTTTAATGTGGTTAGGTTTCATCCTTTTCATACCTATCCCATATCATTAATATATATTCAAAAACCTTATGTCAGGATTTAATGCACAAAATACCAAATTATAAAGGTTTTGGAGTGTTCTTAATAGTTGAACCCAGATTAAGCTATTATTTGACACTTCCCATTCATATAATGGTATAAGAATAAAGACATTAAAATGTGTTCACCACCATGAGGTAGTCCTAACTTGAAATGAGCCATAAATTCACAAATATTCTGGTCTATATCATGATTACTAAATCATATAACCTTTTTTGGGTTAAAGTGGCATGATCTTAAACTCAACATATGTTGGTAATAATTGTATGAACTTAAAATCTGACCTCAATGGTCCAAATCATAATATCTAAAACAACTAGTGAAAAATATATAATAACTTTTAAGATGAAAACCCATAAAGGGTGGTATGAATTAATGTTATGTCTCTACTAACTAATATTTCTACTTTCACGTACTTGAAAAAATAGAGAATACATAAAATAAAAACAAATCCTAGGGATACCACTATATATACCAAGAAAAAGGCGATCCATTCTTGCTAGACCCATTGGTTTAAGAAATATTTAGAGAAATTACATGTCATATCACTTTTTTTATAAAATGTGTTCAATGCATAGTAACATAAAATTTAAGGCACACAAAACCTCCTAGAAAATCCTATATTCCATGATTTTACATCATTTAGAAAAGGTTTAAATCCCCAAAAATCTTCCATGTCTATCAGTAATGAGTGAATATGAATTCAAGGGAAACTACTGTTTGGATGTGAATACATTCTGTAATAGGATTTTCATATCTTCCCACAATATAGCCTACTAACCAGAGGCATGTTTATGTGATCTAATCAATGTATACCCTTACATAATTCTAGTGGAACCCATCATTCATATATGGTTAGTAGTTATCCTTTGAATATATATCCCATATCATCATCACTGATTCAAACTCCTCAGGTTTTGTTTTACACAAACCATTATAAAACCATTCAAGTAGATTCGATACCCTCAGAGCTTCACCCCATCTATCGTATTAATTTTCAAATAATGGATAATATTTATCATACATGATCTTTTTGAATGGTCCTCATTATGGGAGTATAAATATAATTTCATGATAGTCAAAGTTCCATAACTATAAACTAAATGCCCCTCTTCATAATAAAATATTTATTATCAACTATATCTTTTAAAAATAGGCTTTTCCATTATTTGGAAATAAAAATCATCTCACCTATTAGCGAATGTGGTTCAACCTTAAGCATCACCAAACAATCATTTAAGAATTATAAAGTTAAACTATGTGTACTATTTCTCAATATTTTCTCTATTTTTGAAATTTGGATATTTATTTATTTCATCTAAAATACTATACATATTTTTTCACTATTGGTCAAATTTGATTGATTTTATAAATCAACTATAATGGTCTAACTTTCAGAAAATTAAACAGCTTATTGATAGAGATATATGAGTCATTGGATAAAAATAATGTAAAGGGTGAGTTGGTAAAGATTCAAGTGACTGATCACTAGGTATGAATCGTATATAACTCAAAAAAAATTGAATGATTGAAAAGAAAAAATGGACTAAAACTAGTTATGTTAAAAATAAACCAAGGGAAACTTAAGAGAAGGTCATGTACCAAAATACAAGTTTTACTCCATCCGAGGCATGGGAAAAAGTAAAGGTTAATAAGAAGATACAAAATTCTTTTGAGATCCACCATATTACCTTCAAGAAAATCATGATATGATCTCTAGGTCTCTCACCCAATGTAAAAAATTAGATGCATCCTCCATTGATGACATATTGTTTCGAACATTTATTCAACATTAATAGATATGTGGGTTAAGAGAATATGAGATCTCTTGAACATAAGAATCCTCATTTTAGGTTTTACAACTTCATGATCCTTGACACATCATGTTATCTAATTATATATCTAAATGGAAAAAAAATTGTTTACGATGATTGGATCTGTGACTATTACCATCACTAATATTTCCCAAGGAGGAAATATCCCAAATTTAAATAAACCAACTCTAGTTCATGGTGATGAAACCTATACCTATAAAAATCAGTGATCCACACCCAGGAGAAAATCTCCCACATTTGAATGGACCAAATATAGTGTAAAATGATTGAACTTATGTCTATAACGATCCATGATACATTCCTAAGAGGATTACATATATAGCAAAATGGCCAGAATATAGTGTATGATGATTTAACCTATTCCTATACCCATCTATGATCCAGAAATAGTAGGAAATCATTTCTTAAATATGTTTTTGAGTGCCATGATTGGATAGATTTATTCTAGTTCAATTTTTTATCATAATAATTTATCAAGATGTTTTTATTTATAAGTTTAATAAGTCATCATGAGGTTAAATTTAGTGTAAAAAAGTAAAAATATAGATCAAAATTTAGAATTATTTCATTCATTTTAAAAAGAGGATGTGGATTATCCAAAACATATATTATCTGTTCGTAAGAGTGACATATCATAAGAGTGCCTCTATAAAGACTAAAATATCATTAATTAATTTATGATATTATTTAATAACATGTTTATTTCTATATAGCTATGTAGACTCGTCTTCTTAAGTAGAATTAAGGTCCTCTACTTCAGCTAAAATATGCCTTTCACCTTTTAAGATTCTTTAAGAATCCTATGGTGCTCAAATAGGTCCCCTATAGTGATGCCCAGTTCATGGTCAAGGTTTTCCACCTAATCATTTACTTCATCAGCTTGACTTCACTATCTTATTTCCAAATCCACACAATTGGACTCAATATGGGGAGCTACTATTCGATGAATTTTTTTGTTATTAATATTTCCCAAAGGAGTAGTTATTTTGATTCCTCATCCTACTCCTATATCTAAAGAAACTTATTTAAGGAATTATAGATTATGTTGTTGTAAAATCCACCATACCCAAGTTTTAATAACATATAATAGATCACTACCAGCTTTACCAAATGTCCATGTAGTAGAGTATGAATGATTAGCTTCCAAATGTCATTCCAAAAAATTACCAGGTGACATGAAAGTCATCAAGAATTTTTGGTTTGGTTTGTAATCTCTCTCAGATGGTGGGATATATTCAGGGAATGACATAATATGTAGGGCCTAGTTCAAAACCTCTTGAATTAGATAGAACCATACTAATTGGTTCCCCTATAATATCTGTTGGATGAGATACAAAGTAGACACACATTTTATTTTATTAGCCTATGTTTTCATTAATGAAATATATTCCCATAGTATGTTATTTATAGGATATAATATAAATAAAATGGAAAAAAGATAAGTATATACAATCATCTATAAGAGCATTTACCTTTATGACTATTGTTTCCCCATTAAGGGGTATATAAAATGACTTTATCATGGAAATTATAGAGGAAATTATTGGATGTCACATCTAAATCATCAAGAAAAATGTCTCACACTAGAGAAATAATCCTAAAAGTCACCTCTAACCTAGGAATCCCTAAATTACAACCATTATGGGTAGCACGTGAAATTTACATGGGTTAGAATAGTTATAGAAGGAATATGAAAACCTCAATGTTACTAAAATTTTTTATGACTGAATGCACTGCATAAAAATCAAGGAGAGATTAATCATTTAGATTAAAGACCTCAATGAGGATATATACTAGTGGGGAATGTCTATAAATTATGAACAGAAAATGTAGAATGATGAATGACTATGATAGTCACAAGGATATAACCACCAATATCTCTATGGTTATCCCTTTAGGAAGGATGAGAGATATATTCTCTTGGAAAATTGTTATTCTTGTTCTAGAATCCCCTGTGATATCATACAAAAATATTGATATAGAATGTAAGAGGACCATAAAAACTAGATTCACACTTTCTAATTTTTTCTATTATAAATCCCTCATAATACCCTTCCAAAATTCTAGAGGATACATGTCCTTGAGAAAGTTGGACTCATAAATTTGGGACCTCCATTGTGTCATTAATTATCATTGTGTAAGATCATGGTCCCATTTTCTCTCAAATTTCACAGTCCTCTAACACCAAAGTGGTTCCTCATAGAAGAGTGCTACCGAGATATGTGGATGTTTTAAGACATTGAGTAGTTGGTGCTTTTGGGGCTATCATATTTGAATTTGTACATTGAGGTTTTAAATGATCCATCATTCCCCAATGAATAAAAATTGGAAAATGATTTCTTATTTTCCTCTAATATATTCTCCAAGGGGTTATTATTCTAGGAAAGAAATAATTATAGTGGATTTGGGAACATTCTACCATGATCAGAAATTACTATATGAACATTATCATCCATGTAAGGCGAGCCATCATCTTTGACCCATTACTTAGGAGGATTCCTTGGATTGAATATCGTCCCTTTTTTCATGCATTTAGGAGAATATATAGGTAAAATTATTCCTCTATCCTCTTATTAAATCGTATAAAGGTGTTAGTGTGTAAATTTCAATAAATGGAATTGAGTGCAAGAAAAAGAGAGGTTTTACCTCTCTATAGAGAGTGTTTTGATACTCAACATTGATCACTTTTCTCTTAATATTTCCATCTATATCACCTAATTTGATGAGTAAACCCTTGCCTTGAAGGAGTGGATCAAGTCATTTATAACATTGAGATATGATCCATCCACTTAAGGATTCTCTTTGAAATTACATTTAAAATATTATTTACATGTTCTGGAATCATCATATTGATCTTACCTAGCCATAACATCTTCAAAGACTCTTTAGTATATATATTATTTCTCCATCCATTACATTCCCTCTTGAAATCTTCGAATTATATAGTGGTAGTGATAACCAGTGAAGAGAGAACCCTATTTTTTGAGGTGGATGGGTCTATGTTCCTTACTCAAATTCCTAACATATAAGAAATTGGAGGATTTATTTGAGGAAATATGTTACAAAGCCTCTACACTCTTACATAGGGTTTTCACTAATCATCTACATAAACTACATGTGAAACCCTGACTTAGGGAAATAGTTCATCAAATTTCCCCTACAGATATGAGTAGATCTAGGACATGGAATAGTTTTTGTAAATTATGATGAAAACATCAATAGGTGAAACATATACACATATGCCTCTCTCATCTCATCTAATCATGATCCAAAATTGTCATTTGACAAATAGATTCCTTTCAATATGCATGATTATAGGATAATCAAGACACTTCTTTTGAATATAGAGGTATTTTCTCCTGAATCTACATGGTAAATATACCTCATAGATCAGCTCCCCATTGATTCTGGATACCATGAAAACTTCTCATAATAAAATGATATATCCCGACTCTTCATAGATCCTAATCATATTATCGATTATAATGGTTGTTAAATGTGTGTTTAGTTTGAATAAGAAAAAAGATGTTGATTTAATCAACTTTTTTGATTCCTTTTTATTCATATTTTATTGGTTGACTCAACTTATTCATAATAGATATAACCTAATGTGATACCCTAGGATTTAATAGTCTTTGAGGAACTTATAGACCCCTATGTGAACTGTATCGACCCCCAAAGGAAATAGAATGGACCGATAAGACTAAAAGGGGATATCCCATACTAATGAGACAAAGATAAAATACAATTTTTCTCAGACTAGAATATCCTAATTAATGAATTTTATTATTTCCACTTAAGATTATATCATAAATTTCATAACTATAACTTTACTATGTAATTGATGCACTAGAATCCAATGGCCATTCCGAATCATTTCTAAAAAATCTGAAAACTATGATTGCTGATCAACCCATTAATGACTTCTCATCCCATTTTTGTTACAACACCATAATACCAACATCAAATGATATTCATTCGGAAGTGCATGGTTCTTTTGGGTGGGGATGTTCCTTGATCATATAACATCAAGCTCATGAACTCTGGGTTAAATGAAATCCAGATCCCAATTTAAGAATGGAATAATGTTTTTTGGACATATTTCTTCTCTTGAGATATTCCTTGTAGAGACCTAGTTTTTTATATGTAAGACTTTGGGATATTTCTATAAATATTTCCAGAGCCAGGAATTGAGAAAAAATGATATTCCGAGGCCCAGAGTACTTGGAATAAATTATAGAAAAAATATCAAGTATATTTTATACTATGTACAAGATAGAAACGAGACATCTCCTAAACGGTAGTTCAGATCTGAAATACGAGGCCATAGTTGAGTCTAGAGAATGAAATTTACCCTTGGAAAACATAAAATTTTTCGATGCATGTCTTCTGTAGAAAAATAAATGGGGGAAGAAACCATAAAAAAATAATTATATAAAATTAAGTTATCCAAATGTTAATTGGAATAGATTTTGAATAGAGTCGGAGATTGGAAATATGAGAACACCATTGGGTTCATAGCCTGATGTTTACCCTAGGGGTGACCTCAGGTGAGAAGGAGTGGGAGGTTAAGATTCCTTGACTATAGGTAGTTTCTAATAAATATGCATTTTAGAAAATTAGAAAATGTTTGGTTAATTTTCTCTCAGCACCATCATAGCTATGTCCTCTCCTTTTTATGAATATTCGATGCCAAATACTTGGCGGATCACGAAAAAATATATAATCTAAGTATATTCGAGTTCAATGAATGAAATGATGGATCCAAATTCCTGTTAGGTTTTTTATTTTGGAATATGAACCTCCCCAATTGATTTTTTTGTCAATTTTGAATTCTAATTGTTTTCTCTACTTGTATATTCTTTGTTTATGTCAAAACTAACAAAAACCATCAACCATTCAATTTCAGAATCACTCATTCTTCACCTTCTTCATTTGTTATTCATTATCAACATTTCATTTCATCGAAATGTTGATGAAATATAGAGATAAACATAGATATATTAAGAACTTTATTTGAGGAGTCTAAATCAATTCTTAGTTTCGAGTTCTTGGCACAATAAGAGCCGTGATGGTGAGCAGAATTGGCAGGTACATTTCGTCAAGTTGAAATTTTGAAAAAACTATGAGTGGATCATGAAAAAATGTAGATTGGGATCCAAGGATCCTAGAGCTGGTCTCAGATTTGTCAGACCACTGGAGTGGTCCAATTTCTTCATAGAAGGAGGCATCTTGGATTTGGAAAGGGCGCGTCTCTAGCGAGGTCATGTATTCGATACAACTACCTGGACTACATCACTGTGGAATGATGGTCGGGCATCAGGCAGTTCATGGATCAGGGAAATGTGAGGCGTGCAGGTGGCAGTGCGAACTCGGTGAGGATGTGGTGGAGTGGGTAGGTCCATGATGGCTGGGCTGAGCTAAGGTGGCCGGATCGGGTCGGGCCTTTGGGTTATATATTAAAACTGCTATAACTTCTGAATTGTGAATCTGGTTGATACACTGTCTATGGATACACATTACTTTCACCTTTACATAACATTTTAAGCATGTTTTAGAAATTTATTTTTCAGGATCATGGCTCTATGGCATGAAACATACACTTAAGATAATATAATGTAATTATTATTATTTGGAGATTCTTGTATTGAACGTATGTCCTGCATACGATGTCTGATTGACACATAGTCAGTGGCATTGTGGCACTAAAATTGAAGCGGAAATTTAATTTCTAGTTTTACGGGCTTAAATTAAAATTGAGGTGTGGTCCCCAGAAGGTCCGGTTTGGGTGTTTTAGTGAAATGTGACCTTTCCACCGGGTGTCTATTTTGGAAAAATGAATAGCCGACCCTGTGAGTTTTTCCATGAAGATCACAATGGTGTGATCCACATGATGTGTTATGGGATCAAGGAATGGGCCCCATGAAGCACCATTCATGCACAAAGTATTGAAATAAAAATTATTCACTGTGTGTTTGATTAGGGAGAATGAATAGTCAATCATATGTACTTTTCCACGAGGATCATAATGGTGTGATCCATTTAGTTATCCGAGGTTGTTCGAGAAGGCATGATGATAGAATTAGGCTTTTCCCTTAAGAAAAATGATGAGAATCATGTACTCATTAGCCTTTTGGCTATATGTTCAATGTACTCTTTGAGTACGATGGCATGCCTCAGGGTACTGTTTCATAGTTTGGTACCCGAGTATGGCTAGATACTCATCTAGGAAATGAGGTGGGGTCAAATGTCGTGTGGTCCTAATACACATCGTGTAACATTTAATAAATCATATAACTCTCATATCTCCTTCTTCTAAACTCAGATTTTGGTATGCGAGTGCCTATCCTTAGTTTTTTTCCATATAGAACATGACAGTTCCCCCTGTAGTGGCTTATGATATCCAATGTGAGATGTTTAGGGTGTAACGCCTATCCGAGGTGACACCTGGTGTGGGAAACAGTATTACTGTATCTTTATAGTATATCGAGATTACCATCTACATGGATGGCTAGTGTAGTTCTGTGATGCTTTCTGAGAGGTACCGTCCAGAAGAGATAGATAGATGAGTTCTAGGCTTACCCTCCAGTTGAGCTGGTTAGTGGGTTCCTCGATGGAAGTTCCGAGATTACCATCTAGATGACTCAACAGTGCGTTCCCCAATGGCAGTTCCCAGTACTCTTTAGTGGATTAACCTACAACTAGGCTTGGAAGTGGGTCCCATTGACGATGCTTGTCGGGCTGTACCCTCTAGAAGATTACCCTTCAACAGGGCTGGGCAGTGGGGCCCCTTTGAATTTCAGGTGATGATTCGCCCTGATATACTAGGGCATGGATACCCGAATACTAGAGTGGTGCCTTATATTCAGGCTGGTCATGGGTCCTCAACCTTGATACATGACATCTCGACTGTGTATCATAGCGACAAGACATGATTTGACTTACCCTTGGACTCTTGATAAAGAGGTATGCTTTCCCCACTGACACCCATCCTTGTGGCGCGACCAACAACTATGAGGGTGAGACAATGCTGCCCAAACTGGATAATATCAGGGTGTGGTGATTGATTCCCTTTGAATTGCATGTTCAGGGAAGACATGTGGGACATTGAGCATCATTGGTGGTTACTACTGGAACTGTTGGAGACTCATTTATCAGAGTGAGATATGATATGGAGATAGCCTTACTCTCTCATTTGGGATTCTTTGATGGAGTTTATTTATATATCCTATTTTAGTTCCCACTCCTTGAGTTTTGGTTACTCTCATTCTAGGAGATGTGAAGATGTGTGGGTATGCCATGTGATTTATGTGTCTAGCTTCTTGTGGTTGGTTGAGTTTACTCTAATACTATAGGTAGCAAAGAATCAATGGGAAGTTCATATTCTCACCATTTATAGCCCATTGTGTCTGGATGAGCTTACTTCACTCTCATGTCAGGTTGAGCTGTAATATTTACTGTACTTTGTTTTATCTAATGTTTTCCTTTCCTTTTGTATCTCCTACTACTCCCCCTTCTTTTTAGGACGTTGTACTAGATATTCTTGTACTCACCCATGCATGGAATTTCCTCTAACATATCATGCCTTATATAGATGACATGCATGTTTGATCATGACTTCAGAGGAGCTTATCTCTATGGGTGCTTGGACCATGTACAATGGTCATAGATTAGGATACATGATTGGGGCTCTCTTAGTAGATTTACATTTTCAATTTCTTCTAAGTGGTGGAACCTTTCTAGTTGGTCATGTATTTTTTCCCTTTCCGTTTTAGTTTACCTTTCTGTACATGTACTAATTAGAGGTTGATGCATGTTTAGCTACCTTTTATAGTAGTGTTGTATCTTTTTTTCTATGCACTTTTTCATTGAGTTGCCTTCATGTGTCTATACAGGTCTCTAGGAAGAGGCCTCCCCATTTTTTTCTTATCTTCAGTGCTTGTCTCCACCCCCTAGACTATGGAGGTGGGATTGAGGTAGTTATGACTCGAGCCCCGACATAGGTTGGTTCATGAAAAAAGTCATATTAGAGGTGTTTTGAACATTGGGATGTTGTTCATATGTTTCCCTAAAAAGGACTTCATTGAGGTTTAGGGAGTCAATATCAACATGCATCAACTGTTGTTTTCAGGTTATGTAGTATAGTGATGGTGTGACAGTCGACATGGCCATTCACCTTGACCCTGATTAACCACTTATTGACTCAAATTGTTGAGACATTTATTATAGGAAACATTGGTACATTAATTATATAGGATTGAGTCTTTTGATATCTTTGTTGAGTGAGCTCCCCTTTTTTGTCTTTGTAGATATATATATATATATTATCATTTCACTTTATTTCTCCTTGATAAGCCTCAATATGCATCTACGACACTAGCCAAGCATGATACTAGCTCCGATTCATGATGAAGGCCCTATAAGCGAAAAGTACTCAGTTCAAGATCCATCATACGACCCCCACCATCTAGGTGGATAGGTAGTAGCACCTCCACCTATTAAGAAGTAGTTATCCCTAGCTGAGAAGGATGCGGACGTGCATAGGTTTAGCACACTCAGCCAGTTCCAGCAACAGAGACCACTAAGGTATTGTGGTGAGGATTATCCCCAAGAATCATAGTTTTGGGTAGAATCGATGGTCAACCACTTCATGATTGTTTAGAAACCTACAGATCAGATGGTGTCTTTGGCAGTCGGTATTTTCCATGGAGTAGATATTCTTTGGTGGACTCTGGTTACTTAGATGCACGATGAGTCAGTGCTCTCATGGGATGACATCTAGAATCTTTTCCAGGAGGAGTAATAACCCTCATTCCTACACACCATCTATATTTAGGTAACTTATGGAACTTCAATAGGTAGGTATAAAAGAGGCTAAGTACCCAAATATATTCTTACACCTTACACGCTACTCTTTGAACATGATCCATAATGGCTACTTTTGGGAAAAAAAGTTTGACCAGGGACTCCGTAAGGAGATCCGTTCCAGCATAGTACCCTTGTGCATACCCACATATGACGAGGTACTAGGGTGGGAACTAGTGACAAAGATATTTCTATCTTAGGGGAACCAATTTGATAGTTTTTGTAATGAACACTATATAGATGTGGCGTCTACCCTAGCTAGTAAACAATAATTAGTGAGGCCTCTATGCATAAGGCCTCCCCATTATCAGACTTAGGGACATGGTATGGGGCAGCCAAAGGAGGGAAGGTGTTATTATCGTGATGGGAAATCTCACATGACATGAGACTTCCTCACCAGATGTACTGAGCTTTCCATGCATAGAGTAAATGAACCTCCACTGCATAGATGATGTCGTGATCATGGATCAGCCAAGAAAGGATTGGGTGGTCCCTAGGTATGTGGTGATTGTAGTGGAGTTTGTTGAACCATGGTTGGTGGATGATGCTATAATATCCTTCCCCCACCACTATGTGTCCCACGTTAGGCTCATGGAGCTAGCGGTTGGGGCCGTAGGTAGCTGCATGTTATAGATTTCAACGATACTGCAGTGTGCAAGATGATAAGAGGTATGATCTATGTCCCTTATAACATCTGCAATAGAACATGTTAGATACTATAAGAGGTACTTTTTTCTTCTTATTTATTTCTTGAGGTTTTACCAGGGTGATAGGGGGTGTTGTTGTAACCCTATGTTGGTGTTATAATATGTAGCTTTGAATGCACAATGATTAGGGGTCCTTACCCCACCGAGAAAAAATATTTGAAACGAGAAAAACTAGAAGGGAGAATCAATGTCACCCAAATTGGATAGTATTGAGGTGTGGTAGATGAGTCTCTCTGACTTGTGCGTTCATGGCGGGGTTATACACTAGAGTGTCAGAGAAGGTCCTGGAATTATTAGTGGATTTTTTTGCTTGACCTCCTTTTACATGGGATTCCACAAGTGGGTGTGGTAGAGTGTCTGGTTTGGGGTTACTATCCTTCCAAGAGAGGTGAATACATATGTGGTATTCCATGTTCTATATGTGTCTAGATTAATGTGGTTGGATGATCTTACTCATATTCCCTATTATTTTGTACCTTTGCATGCTCAACATCAACCTTAATAAGATAGTAATCATGAACCAGTAAAGGTTATGGAGACCCTGTGAACATAATTACATGACACAATATGTGGTGCTGGCAGCTATAGTCTTCACCATGTGAATTTGGAAACACTAACTTCTATAAGAGTCCCTTGTTGGTTTTTAGACCACCAGAGTCTCAGTTATGTCTTCACCCAGAGAGACATGAACATGAGTCAATGATTCTAGTTTAAATTATAGAAGTTATATAACTTTTATATAGATTATACTATGTGAAAGTAAAAAATTGTTGCAGATTCCCTTAATAGGATTTCTCAGGCTCACCTAGTGAGGAATTTTTTAGAGAAGTAAGTTTCCCTACAGCTGACCGTAGTGGAGCAGAAGGGCACAATTTTTTTTCCATTCAGTGGTGTTGACTCTTTAACTTCTCAAGCATGTGAGAGATTCCCAGCTATAAAACACTTACTAATAGATCTTGTGTAATTCATATATCTATAGGGAATGCACTGGATGAATATTCTGAAGGAGGGAATCACAATACCTTGTTCTAGAGACCAACGATGGTTTTGGTTACAATGCGAGAATAGGTGATGTGAGTGTTCCACACTTCTACCATAGTTGTACATCCATATTTTGGGAGTATGTAAAAGGATATACCATGGATATTTTGGTGGTATATCATGAGAATAAGTGTATATGAGTTCATCTCATGATGCCTCACCTATCAGCATGTGAATGCTAAGCACTGAGTTCCAACAGGTTGATTCAGACTCTCCAAACCCCAGAGTGGAAATGGGATGACATATCCATGAATTTATTTATAGGGATTCCACAAAAAATGAAGGTCCATGATGACATATGGGTGATAGTGGAATGACTCATGAATATGGAACACTTCCTTACAATCAGGAAGTAGAGATCAGTGGAGAATTTGGGGAAATTTTATGTACATCAGATCATCCAGCTTCATGTTTTACCCACAACATTTGTCTCCGATCACAATATATGATTTATGTCACGATTATGGAGAGGATTGTAGGAGGCATTTGGGACCCATCTCTGGGTGAGTACAACCATTCACCCCCAAATTGATGGGTATACTGAGGGCACTATCCACGTGATAGAGGATATACTGAGGGCTTGAGTGCTGGTTTTAATCTAGGAAGATAAGAAATTCCTAATGTTTTTTGGTCCATTCAATATCGTGAAGAGGGTTGGAGATATTTTCTACCACATTTCCCTATCCGCTTAGTTGGAATGGGTATATCATATTTTCTATAGGTCTTATTTGAGGAGATATGGGTGTGATCCAATGAAATTTATCGAAAGGTGAAGACCTTACAAGGTTAGATTATCCCCTTAGTTCACATGTTGTGGTAGCAAGTAAACATGTAGGAGAGTTCCTGGTAGTGGGAGAGCCAGATGTGAGCTCAGTATCCTGAGTTGTTTCTGTATTTTACATTTCAAGGATGAAATTCTTAAAGAAGGGAATGATTTAGAGGCACATTTTTATCCATGTGAGACATTGGAATATTTATACAAATATATTTATAGAGATATGTGTTGAGACGACAAGTGATTCCAAGGCCCAAAGTGCTGAGAATAAATTATACAAAAACATTAAGTATATTTTATAATATGCACATGAAGGAAATGAGATATCTCTTAAATGGTAGCTTAGACCAGATATATGAGGCCACTGTTGAGTCCGGAGTGTGGCGTTTACCCTAGGTGGGATTTAAATTTTTTCGATGTGGGTATTTAGTAGAAAATTCCATAGAGGGAAAAATTATAAATAAAAAAACTAAATAAAATTATTTTATAATGGGAAATAATTAAAATAAATTTTGAATGAAGACTTAGAATGGAAATATTAGAGCACTATTGGTTTCATAACATAATGTATACCCTATGGAGACCTTAGATGAGAGGTAGAGAGTGGTTTAAATTCCACAACCCCTGGTTATTTCCTATAAATAGGTGTTTAAGGAAATGAGCAAGGGTTTGGCGCATTTCCTCTTGTTGCCAAAAAGCTCCATCCTCTCCTTATAATGGTGATTCGACATAGAAAACATGGAAAATCTTGAAAAAATGTCATAACCGAGAATATCAGAGTACAATGAATGCATTGATGGATCCAATGTTCAGGCATTATTTCTCTTTTGAATTCGGCACCTCCCCAACTGAAGAATTTGTTGTCAATTTTGACTTTTCATCATTTTTGATACATTGATATTCTTTGTTGATGGCCAAAAAAACAACAACCATCATCCTTTTAATTTTTGGATTTCCTATTCACTATGTTCTTAATCCATTCTTCACCATCAAATTTTCACTTATTCGTAGATTCGATAAAACGTGGAGAGAAACACTGATCTGCGAATCTATCGTTCTTAGGAGTCTAGATCTATGATCGATTTCAATTTTTAGGTGCTGGAGGATCTACAATAGAGAGTTTAATTTTCATATACATTTATTCACATTGATACATTGATTAAAATTCATGAATATAATGCAAAATTATAGATATGGATCCGATGATCCCGGATCTGGTCTTAGATTCATTTTGTGACCGCAGGAGTGGTCATAGTGGTCCAGGAAAGGAGGCGACGATGCGCCTCCAGCAATATTGCAGATCTGTTGAGCCTATTGGGGGAAGCACAGAGTGATTCCATGCTAGGGAAGTAAATATGGGGCATGTGAAGCTGGGCATAGTGTAGTGGGATTGGCCTAGGCGGTCGGATCAGGCCGGAGCGGGCCGGGCCATTGATTTAAGGATTAAAACCGCTAAAACTTGTAAAATGTGCGTCTGTTTGATGTGACGTTAGAAGCCAAAAATTCCAATTATCGAGATATTATTTTTTAGGATGGTTTGATAAATTTATATTTTTTTGGTCGAGGCTCAGTGGAATGAAACTCCCACTTCAAATAATAATAATATAATTATTATTATTTGGAGATTCTTGTATCAGACATATCTCTTATATACGACGTCCGATCAATTCACTGTTAGAAGCATCACAAAACTAAAATTGAGGTAGAAATTTCAAGTTTGATTTAGAGTGCTTAAAACAAAAGAGAGTTTCGGTTCTCATAAGGTTCGGTTTGGGTGTTTGCGGAGAAATATAACTTCTTTACTGGGTATTTGTTTTGGAAAAATGAATAGCCGACTCTGTCTGTTTTTCCATGAGGATCAAAATGGTGGGATCTGTATGATGTGTTTTGGGATTGAGGCATAGTCCCCATGAATCAACTTCCATGAATAATGCAGCGAAAAGAAGATTCTTCACTGGGTGTCCGATTCCAGAAAATGAATAGTCGATCGTGCTAACTTTTCCTCAAGGATCACAATAGTGTGATCTATTTGGTAATCTAGGTCCATTAAAGGAGGAATGTTAGTAGAATTAATTTTCCCCTTCCAAACAATGACAAGAATCATGTTATCATTATACTTTTATCTAGTTATTCCATGTACTCTGGGAGTACAATTGCCCGCCTAGGGGTACTGGTTCACAGTTTGGTACCTGAGAATGGATAGATACCCAAAAAGGCAATATGGATGGTTTATACATTATGTAGGCCCCATATGTGCTATGTACCACTTAATAAATATTCAACCTCTTGTATCGTTTTCTTTTGAACACATATCTTGACCTGAAAGTAGCTTATCCTTAATGTTTTTTTACATAGAACATGATGGTGCCCTCCATAGTGGCTTATAAGATTTGATGAAAGTTGTTCTGGGGTTGACACCTATCTAGGGAGACACCCAATGTCAGCTGCAATATTACCTTATCTTTATTGCATCCCAAGATTACCATCTAGAAGGGATGACCAATGTAGTTCCTAGATGCTTTATGAGAGGTTACAAATAACCGGAATGGACAGATCAGTTCTAGGACTACCCTCCATTTGGGCTGGGTAGTGGGTTCCCTAATGGAAGTTATGGGCATAACATCCAGCTGGGATAGGTAGTGGGTTCCCCGATGGCAGTTCTGGATACCCTCTATGGGATTTTGCTTCAGCGAGGCTGGTTGTTGGGTTACATCGATCATGCATGTCATTTAATACCCTCCAGCGGATTACCCTTTTGCATGGCTGGGATATGGGACCTCATTGACTTCCAAGTGATGATTCCTCCTAACATACTAGGGTGTGGATAGCCGATTACTAGAGTGGTAACCTCCAACTATGTTGGGCATGATTCCTCGACCATGAGACACAACCTCTTGACTGTGAAACATAGTGATGAGATGTGATTCGATTTACCCTTTAACTATTAATAAATAGGGAATCTTTCCCCACCGAGATGCCTCTATGTGATGCAACCTAAAACGATGAGGGTGCAACAGTGCTTCCAAAAGTGGATAGTATCAACGTATGGTGATTGTTCCTCATTGACTTGTGTGTCCATGATAGACGTGTGGGATGTTGGGCATTATTGGTGGTTACTTTTGAACAGTAGTAGACTCTTTTTCCAAGTTAAGATTTGAGATCGAGATTTCCTTACTCTCTCATTTGGGATTCTTTGACTAAGCATATGTATATATTGTATTTCAGTACCCCCCTCCTTATGTTATAGTTATTATTCTTTAAGGGTAGGAAAAGATGTGTGGGGTACACCAATAATTTTATCTTCTCACCATTTCTAGCCCCTTTTGTCTGGATGAGATTATTTAAATATCTTGTTGGGTTGAGATTTAACCTTTACTATACTTCATTCTATCTAGTATTTTATTTTCCTTTTGTATCTCTTTCTACTCTCCTTTCTTTTTGAGTTGTCCTACTGGGTATGTTTATACTTACCCCTTCCCAAGCTTTTCCAGCATGTATCATGCCTTATGCAGATGATGAATAGGTCCGATCATGACTTTATATAAAGTTAGGGATACAGGTTCTTAGACCGCGTATTGTGGTCTTGTATTCGGATATAGGATGGGGGATATCATAGCTATTTTACTTTTATAGTTACTACTAGGTTGTGAAACATTTCTATTTGGGTGTGAGTTTTTCCCCTTTCCCTCTTATCTTACCTTTCTATATTGTATTTATTAGAGGTTGATTCATGTTTGGTTTCCTTTTATAGAAGTGTTGTATCTTGTTTTACTTTACCTCTTCACTTTTTGATTGATTTGGATTTGTGTGTGTGTGTGTGTGTGTATAGGTTCTTAGGAAAAGGATTCCCTAATATTTTTGTGCCTTCGGTTCATTTCACCACCCCTGGCATATAGAGGTGGGCTTAGAGTAGTTGTGGCTCGAGCCCCAACATGGGTCGGGTCATTACATTCCACATCACAACACATAACTCATTTGCAAGAGGAATATACCTATCCTCATTGTCTTATATTAATGAATAGGTTAACTCATCATACATCAACACTATTATTTGGCCACATACTCATATACATATCACAAAAGAAGACGCTGATAAATTCATACACTAAATTAAACGTTTTTATATCCATAATCAATTCTGTAAGAATGTATTGAAGGATATTACTATTACAAAATGATAGTGATTGTTATACCCATAGGGTCTCATATAATCCCATGGACTAATGATCTAGGAAAAATTCTTTACAAATTTGACAATCCCAGAAGGTTCATCACAATTATATACTAAAAGGTCCTCCTATTCAAATATCCCATATCATTAATCATCCCAACTATTAGTCATCTATTTCCTTCATTAATATGTAATTATAGTTCTAAAACATTTGGTTTTGGAACCGTACATACTTCTACCAGTGTTAGGGGAGTATATCCTAGATTGTATCATTCAGAGTGATCAACCTCATTCATTAAGTGACGTTTCAATAAAATATTCACGTTGGAATTCTTCTAATGGTGGTTGATTTTGGTGGCATGTTGATATATATGATGTGGTGTGGGGATAGCAACATCAGTCAATAGTCAAAATCTATAAATGGGTAATAGGTACTATACTAAATAATCTAATGAACTTTCACAAACAATATTTGATAGAAAATGGGGTCATAAGAACACATGTTTCCTATATCAATCATTAATTATTTTATTAATTTAATTCAACATATTATAATCAACACATAAAATTTTCATTGGAGTCATTTTTTTTGAAAAAGGAAAAAAATTATTAGTTGCTTACTGAATATATCATGATGTTTTTAAGAAAATGTCTGAAATTTAACATAGAAAATATGTGATCCACTTAGAAACTACATGAGACAAAATATTAGTGTGTAATACACTTGATAAGTTTACAAGATCATGGTTAGAATGGGGATACATATGTTAGTGTGAAAGTTTCATGGTCACTATATGATGTTAAATTTTAGTGAATTACCATGCTCTTGGTGGAACCTTTTTTCTGAATGAAAGTCCATCTTTGAAATAGTCTTCATATATGAAGAAAAAGTGAGATATTGAGCTCTACGATTATTCACATAGAAGTATTGAGTGCAACATGGGAAATTAAATGTTCCCTAATGTATTTTTATGGAGATACCCTTATTCTTATGGATCATATAAGGTTCTTCAATGCCTATTTCTATCCTTGCAATTAGATCTTATTCACACTGATTAGACCGTATTCTTTAGGGTCACGGGCATTTGGTGAGGCCCAAAAAATTCCAAAATCATCTCTTTGAAGATAAAAATGATATGGAAATATTGAAATATCAATAAATATAGAAATTAAAAGTATTTAGTGAAGAAAAATAACAATGAATTGATCCTCCACATAGAAAACATGTGGTGCATATAACAACATTTCTTTATGTATAGAAACCATGTGTGTCACAAAGTCACTACATGTTGATAAATCCTATATATTTTCAATTCCAACATGATTATTTCATGGAAAAAATTAGTGGTAATTTGGGGACACATGTTAACCTGCTATGCAATACAAAGGTGGTAATTTAAGGACCACTTTAAGAGTCCCTTATGAATTCATGTCATCAACAAGTCCATAGGAAAATCATTATGAAATCACATATGTCATTTGTATCCACCCATTTTAGGAAATTATTTATTCTTTGTTTCCTATAAATACTCAACATCCACCCCAGAATAAGAATCAATGATCATTAAAGATTAGCGATCAATTGACCATGACCCTTTTAGAGAAGATTTGGAGAAATTTACATTGGTGATCATGATCTAAATACACCTAGATATTGGAAGACACAAATCTTTAGAACATATTTTCTTTATAAGGAAATTCTATAAAGAATATAATTTATGCATTCTCATTTACAAAAGGACCCCATTAACTTAGTTTGTGGGGGTGATATTTAGGAAGAACACTTCATGAAGCAGCCTTAAAACCATGTACTTTGTGTAATGACCCTCATTTCAAGTATCACTCCTCCGATATGAAACAAGTGACCACTAGATTTCTCATTGTCACATTCTCACTAGATTCCACTCATATAACATTTAGAGATCTTGCAACCACTTATTAAAGCATTCAAATTATTAGAATAATAACCTTTATTTAGGTAATTATTTTTTCTCAAGTCATCTATTTAGACCGTATCTATTTAAATTAGCTTTATGGTTCCCTTTCACCAAGTTCAAAACAAAAAAAATTCCAAATTAAGACCTATCCCAAAACCACTTTACTGGTATGATTAAATCATAGATAAAGAATATTCACTTATAGACACCCTAAACTCATAAAAATAAATGACAATTTTAAAGTCTCTTATGTTTCATAAACCTGGAATATTTATATTTTTATCTCTTAAATTTTTATCCTTATATATTCCAAAAATTAATTAAAAATTTAATAAAAATATATTTTACTTTAAAATAACATAAATAATAGTAATGGTCACTCACCAATATACCCTAGATGGTAGAGTGGTTAACTTCTACACCACATGACGTGCATCATATGGTGTGCATCAAATAATATCTAGGGAATCTTAAAGCCTGATAAATGTCTCTGGTACAATAGAATCACTTGGATCCACTAATGATGATTCAATTGGTGGTGTTGTCCAATATAATGATCAGCTAGTATTTTGATTTTTTTCTCGGTATTCCTAAATTTCAAATGGATTATTATATTTACAATTTATTAAAAAATCAAAAGAACAATATTTATACAAAACTAAAAAATATAATAATGAACATATGTACTAAGTACCTACAGATGTGAAATGTTTATATAATTTCAATACCAATTCAAGAATAAAATTTTCTTTATCTTCATTTTCCTCATTTTTATCAGCCTCCTTTTTGAAGAGTACATCATTTTCACCCCTATTTCAATTTTTATTATTTCAATATTTTTAGAGAAAAAGTGTTGAATATATTTTTGTTGATCAGGTTCATTGTCACATAGTACTAATTAAGCTCCATCACACATATTATAGAAGTATCTTTGTTTTATGTTTACAAAAATAGTCAATCCTCTATTACTATTGGAGTCGGTCTCCTAAAACCAACTATTCATTATTTATATTTCATATATATTAAAATAAGTTAATATTTATTAAAATATATTATTACATATACTTCCTAGTTATAGGTTACATTATTATAATAATGTTCTATAATATCTCTTATATTGAAAAGGGTATAATAGTTCCCCATTATGATGAGATCCTTTAAATTCCAGGATGATATTATTAAACCTTGTTACATAGTTGGATAAAATTATATTATGACACATAATATATTTAATTTTAGGTCTAACTACTCATTAGGAGATGAAACTTCATCTCATGAAGTCCAAATATACATGGTATAGAAGGCATTATAATTGAGTGGTCGCCAGAAAGTTCGATAGAGATTTTTTTAATGATCAAGATTTAGATAAATGGGACACCATTTCTAGCACTACTCTCCCCAAAATACATTCTTACCACCATCCTATTATGGTAAATATATATTACAAAACTATGAAACTACCTCTACCCTTTATATTCAACAAAGCATGGTTCTTGGACTTGGAATGTTTCAATATAATTAATTTTTTTTGTCCTCTATGACTCACTATAGTGATGCTTTTTATTGTACTCTAAATCTAAAAAATTTCAAAAAAAATCATAAAAGTTGGTGTAGTGTAAATATAAACAAATTGAAAATGACATCTTGCTTCTTGTGAATGACCTCCACCAACTCCAAAATAAAAATACCAACTATGACTTTGATTCTGATTAGATACATGAGATTGAAATCTATTTGAATCTAAAATCTCTCCTCACCTCTATGAAAAACATGCATAAATACGCCTTCAAAATCAAATGGTTACCTGATTGTGATATAAATACTACATTTTATAATTTTTTTTGAAGGAATTAGAAAAGTCTGCAGACCTTTAACCTCCCTCAAATATGAGGAAAAATTTCTGGATAAGGATGATTACATTACTAATATTGTTGTCTCTTATTTTTAATCCTTATTTAATGGACCTAGCATCAAAATGGATCTTCTTCATGACATTACTCCAACATTTTTCACTAAAGAGGATAACACTTTTCTTCTAACTATTCATCTTGATCATTAAATTAAATACATTGTCTTTTCCTTGGATCCTGATAGTGCCCTGGGGCCTGATGGTTTTAATAATGGATTCTTCCAAGAATATTGGGATGTCATTCAACCTAATGTTTTAAAACTAGTGAAATATTTCATTTATGGTGGTTTTATGCCAAATGGGTTGAATGCACAATTCATCACATTGATTTGGAAGGTAAAAAATGCCTATGAGACTCACCTTTTTTCAGCCCATATCCATTATCAACACTCATTATAAAATCATCACCAAATTTATTTTCAATAGACATTCCAATATTACTGACAAAATCATCTCTCGGAATCAATTTAGTTTCTTCAACGGAAGATCCATCTAGGATTTCATTTTTCTTACCTTAGAATCCACTAACACCTTAAACAACAAAAATAGAGGTGGTAATATTTCCATTATACTTGACATTATGAAATCTTTAGATACTATGTAATAAAACTTTATCTTTAAAGTTCTTCAATGTTTTGGGTTCAATAACTCTCTGATAACTAAAATTAGAACTTGTTTCTACTCATCCTCCATTTCTATATTAATAAATGGCTCTCCTAGAGACTATTTAAAATTCACTAAAGGTGTCAGACAAGGTGATCCCCTCTTTTACATTCTTTTTCTATTATAGAGGATTATTTAAGTCGCATGCTCACTCGCCTGGTGGAACAAAATAAACTTAAGACCATACATGTTTAATGCAATTTCAATGTCCCTACACATATTTTATATGTATATGAAATTATTTTATTCTTACAAGGAGACAAAAGAAACATCAAAATTCTCAAAAATTCTCTTCCTCACTATGAGGAGGTCTCAGGTCAGGTCATCAGGTGGAAAAAATCCTCCATCTTCTTTCAAAGAAACTTTCCAAATAATAGAAATAACATTATTATCAATGATTTAGGTATTTAGTAAGTATCATTTCCTTCCACATACCTTAGAGTATCCATATTTTGGCGTAGGCTTAAATCAATATATGTCACTAGCATTGTTGATCAAATCATTAATCAACTCTCCTCTTAGAAGGGGGAAGACTCTTTATATGGTGGGGAGAATCTTCCTTGTGATATCGGTTATTATTTCCAAAAAGGTATACTCCATGACTATTTATAAATGAAATGTTGGTCTTTAAAAAATGAAAATTTACATTAAAAACTTTTTTTGGTCTGGTAGTACCTTGGATAAGAAGCTTCTGACTATTCCTTGGTATACTTGTTGTAAACCATTAGATAAGGGGGGTCTTGGAATTAAAAATTTGATCCTATTTAATGATTCACTGCAAGCTTGAATTACTTGGAACCTGATTCACAATGATTCTCCTAGTATTTCCTTCATAAAAATAGGTTCCTTGATAAGCTGAAAAAAGGCAACATGAATTTTATAAACTCCTCCATTTTGCCTTGCAATAAAAAACATATTCCAACCTTATGAAAAATTCTATATGGATAGTCTCCAGGGACTTCTCCATGAGATTCTGGTTAGACAATGGGACATGTTCTCCTCTAAATATATTAATACCTTACTAAACCCCTGAAAATATAAATATGAATATCCAAGATGTCATTAATTCATAGCTTGATAGCCTCTCTAAGAAAGTCATCCATATGACTACCAAATATACTTTCTCAAACACAAATGATTTTATTATATGGGAGCCTTCTCATAATTTCATGCTTGATTCTAAGAATTTTTTCAATCATCACATTCATAATGATGGAAACGACCTTAGCTGGATCAAAATTTCTGACAAGACATGGATAAAACCTTCATGACTTACTCTCATTTGGTGTGTTTCCTACAATAAGATCCCAACTGATTCTTGTTTAAAATCTTTTGGAATTCACATTTATTCCAAATTTCATATTTTTAATCCACATATAGAGTATATAAATCATTTATTTATTTCATTTTGCACCGCTACTGATACTTGGAATTATATATTTGAAATCTTTCATTATAGATGGATGATTATTGACTCTTTCAATGCTCAGCTAAAGCATTGTGTGGATATGGATACCTCCCAACAAATAAAAAATCCTTTCTTTGTTGCTGTCGTTGATATTTTTCATGTGATCTAGTATGATTGAAAAGAAATATTTCACAATAATGGATCACTCGACATCAATACAGGTGGGATGTGGATTCTCATTGATATTCATGAAGCTTCCTTGATTTATAAGGGGAATTTGAACAACACAGTGAATGATTTCATGATTATGATAAGGATTCAGGTTGATGGAATTTTTTTCCAAGCACGGTGCATGTTTGAGGTTTTTTGGCAACCCCAACATCCTAGTGGGATCAATTTTAATGTTGATGGTGCTTTTAAAGGCAATTCGAGACCTATGGGATGTGAAGACATCTTCAAGAGTCATCTTGGTCAGATCCTTGGGTGTCTTTTTAGAGGTTATGGAACCGCCGTTTATATAGAAGCTAAAATTATGAGTGTTATTCATGATATCTACTATTACAAACATCAAGGTTAGAAAAACATATGGATTGAGAGTGACTCGACTACCATTGTCTAAGAAATTTGGAATGAGGTGGTTCATCTGGCTTGGTTGATTACTACCCGATGGATGGAGTTTCTTCATTCACTCCAAGATATCAATCATATTACCACTCATACCTACCGATAAGTGAATGAAGTTGCAGAAGGGCTTGTAAATAATGGTGTAATTCATGGAATTACTTGGATTAAGGATCTCCTCGATGACATGCTCCCCCTTTATGTGAATTATTGCAATCATATCAAATATTTTAGGCTCATGTAAACATGATGTTTAATTTTAATAATGCTTTGTATATTTAACCAAATCAACAATTTCTTCATAAAAATAGAGTGGTGTTTTTAATAACTCACTAACTACCAAGTCATTAATGTGATCTAACAACAATCAGTGATGAAAATTTTATTTTAAAAGTGTTCAAAATAAAATTCAACCCATCTTTCCATTTTAATATGCCAATTCCCATTTAAAAACAAAAACTGAGTGTCTAATCAATTCATGATTTTTCTAGGATAAACCCTATGGTTTCAATCAAAACACTTTAAATTATTTTCCTCAAAAAAAAATTCATAATTCAATTTTTAAAATTTAAATTCCAAAAATTAAATTTCTACAATTTAATTTCACAAATTAAATTTCAAAAATTCCATCAAATTTCATGAACACACCCAAATTCAATATAATTGGGGGTTTACCTAATTAAATAGAATTGGGGGTTTTCCCCAATTTCAAGCCAAATCCATTTCAAACCCCCAATTTACTACAAATTACATTTTCACATTATTATTGAATGAAATTAAATTTAAATAAAGAAATTGAATTTAAATCAATAAATTTATGGTTAAATCAAATTGGCTAATCATAAATGATAACACCTATCAATGGATCACGAGATCAAGAAATACAAATCCCTAAATAGGAAACTCTAATAAAGAACATCAGAAACAAGAATCTAAGAATAAATCCTAGATTCAAGATCCAAAATAATGGGGAATATATCTTACTTCAACATAGAGATCTAATAAAACCTAGGGAAGAGAGGAGAGTAGAGAGGGAGATAAGGAATGGGGGGGGGGATCTTACCATGAATGGACCAAATGAGGATCACCAAGATTTGATCACACTTAGAAGGCATTCTGAGGAGCCAAAATTGATCCTTGAGAGCCCCAATGACCTTGGAAAATGATCTTGGTCAATTTGAGTCAGAGTGAGGGATAATATGGGGGTTTGGAAATTTTTAAATGATTTTCCAAAATAAAATAAATCTTTACACATGGATTCCTAGGTAGGGCCAAACAAGTAGACAAACCATACACCCTAGTCATTCGCCCCTACTGATGGGGCTACAAAGTTTCTCCTTGGTGGGCACAAGGTTTTTTAAACCGTTTGCTAACCGTGAAAAATAACCCCGCCTATGTTGACATGATTTTTATCAGAAGAGAGCACATTTTGGGAAATAGTGTGCCTACTATGACCAACCCAAAATACCTTCAAAAGTTTCCAAAAAAGAATTCTATGAACACCTAAACAAAATCCAACCAATGCATGATGAAAATAGGGGTTAATAAGTACCTTAAAAGAGTAACATAATTTTAGAACCTCACCACCATAAAAAATTGTATCCCTAAAAAACATGTTAAAAAGCTTCCATGTCAAACAGATGAGGCCATTTCTCCCTAATGAGTTCCTCTCTCTTCCATGAAACGTGAGTATCAGAACAATACAGTCATACAACTCAAACCAATGGTACTGTCCTCCCATTAAGCACCTTGGTTTTGTAATCAAATATCCCAAATGGATTCCCAGTCATGCATAAATTAGTTTTGACCTCAAGATCACTCCATATTTGAACATGAGATGGATTAGACATATACTTCTGCAGCTGCAATACATGGAACACACTGTTTATCAAAGTCATCTATAGTGGATGTGATACGATATAAGGAACATTTCCCACATTCTCACCAACATCAAAAGGTCCCAAAAAATGAGGATAAAGTTTCCCTCCCCTCCCAATACATTGATGATGCAATTGAGGTGAAACTTTCATGAACATATGATCACCAATTGAAAATTCCAACAACCTAAAATGAATATCTATATAAGAATTATACTTTCTCTGTTCCATCAACACTCTCTGATGAATCAACTGCATCGTCGATTTCGTATCTTGATTCAAGCTCATTCAAAGTAATGAAATTTCACTAATCTCTGACCAACAAAAGGAGATCTACATGATCGTCTATACAGGGCCTAAAAGGGGGAAATTTTGATTGTGTATTGGTAACTATTGTTATAATCAAACTCAACCAACCCAATATGGTCATCCCATGCCACACCAAATTAAATAACACATACAAAAAAGAATATCCTCAAGAATCTATATAGCTCATCATGTCTGGCCATACAACTATGGATGATATACGATACTCAAACAAACATGAGATCCCTTTACCTCATGAAGGCCTCACCAAACATAGTAAGTAAAATAAGGATCCCTATCAGAGACTATAAAGTATGTAACTATGTGAAAAAGAAAAATAACATTCCCATAGATACTTCCCAACTCCAAAAATTTGTTTATATCATGAATGGGTATAAAGTGAGTTGATCTAGTCTTCCTATCGATCATGAACCTTATAACATTTTTATTTCTATGGGGACGTGCAAACCGAACTACAAAGTCCATAGAGATCTCATCCCAATTTTAATTCAGCACTTGATGTGGATAAATAAAACACGAAGGTCTATGGTCCTTGTCCTTAACCTATTGGTATGAATAACAAAGAGAGTAAATGGTCAACAATTCCCCATATCATACTTGGGCATTAGAATCTATAATGTATATCAAAGAACATTGTTCTGATTCTTGGGTGAATTTCCCACCAGGGATTATAGAAATACCCCATAAAATCTATTCTTATCGAGAGTGGAACCACAAAAAGATTAGGATAACATAGTATTAACTCTTTTTAGAGCAACCACCAATCAATGGTCTCCCCACCATAAAGAGAGTTTCTAATGATACAAATTGATAATCAAGAATTTTTTTCCAGATGAATAAATTATATAAGAGTAAATTTTATCTAATAATGGAAAAATCAACCTCATCCCCCAATCCCTAGAATCCAATATGAAATTGTGGAAAGATATTCATCTATTTAAAATCTTCTAAGGATTATTTTATTACCTAGGTTGGAAGCTTTCTTTTTAGAGCATCTTCAATGAGATTCCATTTCTCTAGGGTTTATGTGATGTTCAAATCAAAATATTGTAGGTATTACACCCAATTCCACTAGAGGAGATTCCAATATTTTTGTGAGAATATATAATTCAGGATATTATGGTCAGAATATGTGGTGAAACGTTCTATGAAAAGGCAATTCAACCAAATCTTAAGTGCATGCATCGCAATTACCTGTTCAAGGTCATGGGTTGGGTAATTCTACTCATGTGGCCTAAGCTATCCAGATCTAAAAGAAATGAAATGATCACCCTATATAATGAGGTATCTCAAACCTGAACCTAATTAATTATAGAAGACCACATAACCCTTTTTGGCCTCTAGAAGAGTCAACATCAGTATAGTAGTCAAAATAAATTCCAGCTAAAAAAACAATTCTAACATTTTTCATCCCATGAAAACTTTAATCACTTTTCAGTTAGAGTTTTCATAAGAGAATTATACTTTGAGGAGTCCTTTAAAAACTATTGATAATTCCCACATAAACCCAATTATCTCTTAATATCAAAAAAATTTATTGGTTTCTCCCATTTCTAAACATCTTTCAACTTCTCAGGATCAACTATGATACAATATTCTTACATAATAATCCCCAAGAACTTCACATTCTGAATTCAGAAATCATATATTGATATTTTAGCATAAATTCAACGGTTTCTCAACAATTTCAAAATTGATCTATAATGACTCACTTGATCCTCCTCCAACTTTGGGAAAACATAGAAGTCATACATAAATACTACCATGAAATTATCAAGATAATCATGAAAAATACTTTTTAATGGATTAGAAAAGACTAATGGAGAATTAGTTAGACTAAATGTCATAAAAAGGTAATAATAATGTCCATACCAACTCTGGAAGGTATTTTTCTGAATGTTGGATTATTTTATTCTTTACTAATGGTAAATAGATCGAAGATAAATCTTCAATAACCACTTATCTCTTTTCAACTTTTCAAACAAATAATAAATCTTTGTCCAAAGGTACTTTCTCTTTATTGTATTTTGATTGAGTTTTCAGTAATCTACCCCATGAAAAAGTGACCCATCGACTTTCATAGAAAATTGAATCGGTGCCTCCAAAGGTGACATACTCAGGAATATAAATAATTTCATTAAAATATAATCAAATAGAGCCTTCAATAATTTAATTTCATCAAGTTCCATGTGGTAAGATGGAATATACACTAGTTGAGTACTAGGTACTAAATCAAAAGAGAACTCTACCTTTCTTTCTGGTGGAATATTAGAAAAGTAAAAAGGAAAAATATCATGAAACTCAATTATAACAGGAGGGAGATCACCGCTAAAATATTCTTTCTACAAATCAAAATAAAACCCATATATTACTTTTCCCAAATCATGATAAGAGGGTCTTACTCTACTCGACCTTGGGTCCCATTCTCCTTGAAATATTCAGAAAAACCCATCAGTTGCAGTAAAGGATACCCATTTAAGACAACAATCAATCTATACATTATTGTAAATGATCTAATCCACCCCAAATATGATATTTAGAGGTTCCATGTTGAGAAACAGAAAACTCTATGAAATCTCAACATATGATAAAAATAAAACACAAGAAAGACTATGAATACCCTTGTCATTCTTTGTTATGTGGTATGTAGTAATTTCCATCACATAAGATAAAATTTCTGTAGGAATAATAGTATATTTAGAATCTAGATTGAAATAAAATAATGAGATGCGCTGGTATCAAATAAATTATTCACTAATTATGAGGCTATATTGGTTGTACCTCTCACCATCACAGGACCCCTATTTGCTTCCTAGGGAGACTCTTCCACTATGTGAAGAATCATCATTCCAGATGCTTGAGGTGAGAACCCATTTTCTCATGAAACATATTATTTCTTATAATTTTTAGAAGGAATTGATGATCCCATGTCATTAAATGGAGTGGAAAAGACATGGAAAAACTTATTCAAGTGACCTGAGAGTTCGCAAGAACCAAAAAGTTTTAGTCCCTCAGTGTAAACCTGTATTGATTTCTTAGGATTACCACACCATTAAAAAATAAAAGACATATTCCAGGAATTAAAAATAGCCTAGAAAAAAAATCCTATTATCAAGAAAAACCATGAAAATCATCACACTTCCACCTTCATTTAAGGGAAAATTCACTACCATTGGTATAGAAAGGATCTCTCGTAAACCTTGAATTTCCAGCTAGGTACATTTTTTCCATCAATTATCTAGATATCACATCTGTGTAATAAATCAACTTTAGAAATAAAACCTAAGAATGTATATTAGTTTGAATTATTATCTCGAACCATTGAGTCTTTAATTTTTCATTTGATACATTCTCAGGTTAAAATTAAAAAATCTCAGAAAAATAGTTCATATATTCTATCACGGTCTTATCAGCATACTCAAGTTAGAAAAACTAAAAATCCATGGACAACATCATCGAATCTGGATAGAAATGGTTGTGAAAATAAAATTAAATTCATTCCACTCTAATCCCTCATGCTTCTTCTCTATCAACATGACATCCCACCATATCCTTCTAGGTCCCTCTATCTTGAAGGTAACACACTTCACATTGATTTCCTCTAACATCTCCAAGAAATCAAATTGAAGATCGATATTACTCAATCAATCCTTAGAGAGTTGTGGGTTATTAGAGATAAGGAATGTTGGTGGATTTTATGGAGGGAAATATTGAACACAAATCATGAAGTCTCCCATATGAGGTTCTAGAGTTAGATCCCGAATGTGAATGGGTGAAGATGTATTCCCCAGAGCTGAGACAAGAGACATGATAACTTCAACAGGATTCTTGTCTAAGAGATGATTTTATTTCAGTGTTTTATCAATAGATGCCTCCTAAATCTGATTAAAAATTCTCCCCAGAGGCATGATGCTGCACAACATCAATGTAAACATGGAATAAATTATATTAACACTCAAATAGAGAAATAGGGGAAGTTAATCCCAAAATACAGATAAAAAAGACTTAGATTTAAATATATCCAAATCAAAATTAGGTAAATAACTATAACTAAACCCCAAAATTCCTTTCCCAAAAAACCATTGGTGATTTGAGGTTCATTACGGTGAGATCAGGCTACCACTCAATCAAAACTACCTCTTAATATATCCCAAAAATATTACTCAACTACATACTAACATCAAGGAAAGATGAACAACTTCCCTCTAATACCACTTTTTCATGAACAAATATAGATACCATAATAACTGATCTGGACCTAACAAAGCACAAAGGATGTTCTTGATCCCCACAGGTTGGCGACTAGCACCCGAAATCCTAAAAATATGAAATTGGGAATGAATTTTCCAAAAAACACAATAGAATAAATGGATATAAGTCAGTATTTACCAAAGAAAACTCTATTGGGAGAGCTGTACTATATGGAATTCAGGCCATTCAGGGGGGGGGAGCTGTAGTAGAATTCAAATAGGTAAAAACCCCAAATTAAATCATTAAATTACTAGAAGATGAAAGATAACTATAAAAATCTCAACATACACAACTCTCCAAGTTATGGGATCAGTGATAAGAACCACCTCCATGTGTCACTTTACTCTTACACAAACTTGGAAGTATATAATATACAAATACTCTAAGACACAGGTAGAGTGTGAGCTAAAATTCCAGTAGGGTCTCATAAAGGGGTCCATAATAAGATACCGCAATTGATTAACTAAACAAAGCCTTCAATTTCAAATAAAAAATCATGATAGTTTAAAAGAATATTTAATACAAAGCATGATGCAAATTTCAGATGATGAAAATACTTGAAACAAATGGATTAATAAAATAATTTTATATAAAACTATTTATATAAATTCACAAGGAATTTCTAAATATGTTTAAAAATAAAAGAATATATATATAATCATTAAAAATGAGAAAAATTGCCATATTCTAAAATGTTGGATAATTATAGGATATGTGACTCCCTCACACTTGAATTGTTATCACAAAAATATGTTTACACACATCCCTCAAAAACTAGTCAAAGAGGAACCCATCACCATCTCTTTGGTGATGTGACCAGTTACATATGTATTTTTAGTGTTTTAAAGTTCAATAGAGTATTGTCTCGAAAGAATCAATAACTAATTAGGATTTCATGTTCTCTAAAAACATTCAATGATGAAATATTTACATTAAAACTATTTAAAATACAATTCAACCCATCTTTTCATTTTAATATTCCAATTCCCATTTAAAAACCAAAACATGGGTTTTAATCAATTCATACTTTTTCCATGATAAAACCAATAGGTTTCTATAAGAAACCCATTAATTTATTTTCCAAAAATATGAATTTAAAATCAATTTCAAAATTCATTTTTCACAATTTAAATTCCCAAATTTAATTTCCAAAATATTATTTCACAAATTTTATTTCAAAAATTCTAGCAAATTTCATAAACGTACAACAATTTAATGGGATTGTGGGATTTCCCCAATTTTAATCTAAATCCAATTCCAACCCCCAATTTACCAAAAAAATAAGTTCTAAAAATATGATTTAATGCAATTAAATTTAAATCATGTAATTGAATTTAAATCAAGAAATGTAGGGTTAAAAGAAATTGGCCTATATTAAATGGAACCACCTACATCAAGATCATGAGATCTTGAAACATGAATCCTTAAATGGGGAACCTCAAAAAAGAATATAAAAAATTAGGATCTGAGAATCAAACCAAGATTCATGATATTAAAGGATGTGGATTAGATCCTCCAACAACATGGAGATATATTAAACCCTAGGTAAGAGAGGATATGATAGTGGGAGAGAAGGAATAGGGAGAGGAATAATACTGAGAAAGGACTGAATGAAGATCACCTACATTTGATCCACCTTAGAAGGGTTTTAGAGGATCTAAAATTGATCCTTGATAGCCGCAACTACTTCAGAAAATGTTTTATCTTGATTTAAGCCCAAGTGGGGGATAAAAAGTGGGTTTTGGAATTTTGAAATGATATTCGGAAATAATAAAAAGTTGCGTGCATGATTTGTTAGACATGGTTTTATAGTTTGAAAAACTGTGCACCCTATCCTTGTTCTCCTTCTTGGGGGGGGGGGGTTCACAGTTTCTCCTATATGGGTGAATAGTTGTTAAAACCGTGTCCCAACCATGGACCTTCACTTACTTGGTTTTCATGGTTTTCACTAGTAGGGTTCATGGTTTGGTAAAATAATCTTCCAACCATGCATAAACCAAAATCCCTTAAAAATTTAAAAAATTTCACCAGAATCATCCCTAATGAAACCCAACCAAAGCATGATCAAAAGAGGGGTTAATGAGTACCTTAAAACAATACCATGATGTCATATAATTCATGTCATGACTTGTACACTTTGATGTATTTTCGTAAACCCTGATGACATATGATCAAAATGATGTGGTGTATGTTGGGTGCATTAGAAATGATTTTTTATTGATTAATAAGTCGAGGAAGTATTTACACTTTCATATTTATAGATTTTGATATCTTGAACCTTTAATTGAAATGGAAACATCATGTTAAACTACATTTACATGGTGAATAAGTGAGTTCATTTTAGATATTCCAAGAAAGATGTATCAAACATATAAGTTGATGACATGGGTGTGAAACTAACATGATGAGGTATCATGAAAAATAAATTATATTATATAATGAGCATCAGTATGTGGTTTTATCATTGAGAAATATTTTATTCCATTATGGGTTCCATGAATTGTTGTTAGACATTAATATTAGACTTTAGGAAATCCTGCTTAACGCCACTAAGGATGAGGCCTAGGGGTTCACCCAAAAAGTTTTTCCTTTGATATTAAATAAATTTTATTTATATTTAAAAGTTGGAATAAATATTATTCTCTAGAATAATAATTAATATTTATTCAAGTTTTTTTAAATTATTTAAAATATTAAATAAATTTTGATTATCAAGGAAATTTTATAATTATGTGAATATATAACATTTGTCTATATGGTTTTATTCACACTGTATTATATAATTATTAATCAAATAATTTATTTAGTTATAAAAAATACTAAATAAATATTTATACACCAGATAGTGAATAGAATATTTATTTATTTATTAAATATAGAACATTTATTTAATTATTTATTAAAAAATTTAATAAATGTTGAGGAGGATGAGAAGACCCATTTTTTCAGTGATAAACATTAAATTACCAAATTGTAAAATAAATATTCATCATTAAATGAGTTATTAAACCACATGAAATAAAATAATAATATTAATTTTTATATGGAATGGGGTTTATTTTGGATTTTATATATTATTATGGATCATTTAAAATTAACTAAATGTTAAAACCACGCAATATGACTATAAATAGACTACTATGTCAATCGAAGAAAGTTTAATTATTGTGAACAATAATTTCATTTCAATATATACCCCTCCTCTCTTCCTCTCAAGATTAAGAAGAACAAGAGAAAATTCCATCAATCCCAAGTAACGTGAAGTGAACATGGAAAATAATGCAGGATAATCAATCAAATGCTCTAGCACCCGATAATATATTGTTATTGTTCGAAGATTGAAGGAGCACATGTGGATCCCCACTAGAGGGGATCTACTTTGGGTCCTCACAATGAAATGAAAAATGTACCATTTGTGGTTTGACAAAGAACATCCAAAGAACCCATATAAAGGTGTCATGACTTTTGTGCAGATAACATGTGATTACACAGCGTGTAGCTAGTAAAAATTTCATGTATCTATGTTTATTGAAACATGACATAGTGTGAATTAGTTATCTGTGTCATGTAATGAAGAACACGTAGTGCATTAAATGATCCACTTACTGAATAATCTAGACCGAAACATAACACATGGGACTACACGTCTTGTTAATAGGTTATACACCATGTATTCCATGTGTTTTCCTTGTGGAAAACATATAGTTGAATTTACACTAAGTGATAATTACATGATGCATTGGGATTTTTATCCATGTAATAGGGAAGTTAAATGAAATTTACTATCTATAAAAACCTTATACCCCACATATGTTCATGAAATAATACATATCAATTCCCTTGTCATGTATCATAGATAGATATACATAATCATATACGACGTGTAGCTGGATGAATACACCATGTACCCAACCTATTTATGTAAAAAATTAAAATTTAATTTATCATTCCTTTAATACTCAAAATAATAAATTTAATGTTTCATTGATTAACTTGTACACACCATTTGAGATGTTATATATATATATATAGTAAATTCATAATTAATTTCTACATATATTCTTGAACAACATACCATGTATAATCATAATACGACGACTACTCCACATGCATTAAAAGAATTATAGGAAACATTAATTGAAATTTGTTACATGTTTCATTTAATTGACTTGTATATTCCCTGTATTTATGATATAAGATCTGTATTCTAAATGTGTCATAAGTAGAAAATATGAGATATCTATACTAGGTGAGTAGTTTGAACATGTACTCGACATGTTTCTTTCATGTACAATTTTCATAATTAATCTGTTAAATTTTAAATAAAATTTTTTTATTTAATTTATTTAAAATCACATCAGATTAGTTTCTTTAAAACTAATTGGATGGAGATAGAGATAAATTGAATTAATTGATTATTATTATAATTAATGAAAATAATTCATTTTCACTTATCTTAATAAAAGAATGAATCAAAATGAATGGTACCCACATATTTTAAATGATTATTCATTGCACTAGTGGATGATCATGATCTTAGACAAACCTGTTCATGTGTATGGTTTCTTTTAATATAATTATTGCATATTTTTTTCAATAATTAATATAAATTAAATATATGGAATGAATTTCATCTCCTAATACCTATTATATAAGATCATGCATGTCTATAATCTCTTTATATAAACCCTATTTTCGGTCCCCATCACATGCGAGTGAAGTAAAATCATTATAAAGATGGTGCTTCCAAACATTTGGACTTGGTTCAAGATAGATCCAAGGTAAAACCAAAATAAAGAGAGAGAGAGTAAAAAGGTGGATTACTGAAAAATTGAACCCATACTTTCTCAATGCGTTTTTCACTTCGGTTCAAACTACAAAAAAACTTGTATTTAGCGACATTTTTAGAGAAATATTTGAAAAATGTTTCAAATTTTAAATTTAGTATTGTTTATATGAAAACATCACTAAATTAGAGATGATTTTTCAAAAAGGTCCCAAAATTTTATAGTTAGCGATGTTTATAAATGTTGCTAAATTAGCGATTTTTTTGGTAAACATCGCAAATTTAGAATTTTCTCTAAAAAGAATCCCTAATTTAAAAATGTATTTCATGAACATCGCTAATTTAATCACATATCAAAACAACAATAAAATTTTAAATATATATTTAGATAGACAGATATATATATATATTGACACACATATATGTATATTAACTTATATCCATATATTAAAACACATGTACATTTTATATTTATACACAATTTTAAGAAAATGTGGCAATGTTAGTGAAATTTTTACCGGTGTTTTAAAACATTACTAATTATATATATAACTATTATTCTATTAATATATATATATATATATATATATATTTGTAATAATAATTATATATATATAAATTTATATTGATATACAAATACATTAACATATATTTAAATATCATAATATATATATATATATATGAAATATACATATAAACATTCATATACAAATATAATTACACACACACACACACACATTTGTGTTCGTAAACACACACACACACATAGACACACATGCAAATATACACAGACACTCAAATATATATATATATATCCATATATATATATATATATTTATAAACAGACACACACATAGATATATATATAAACATACACAAAAATAAATATATATAGATAAATATATTAATTATTTATTGACATGGCTTGCAACCTATTCAAGATCAGAAAACTGATGTGGGCGAGGTATCACTCAATCCTAAAGGGTGTTTTAGTTTCATAATACCCTATTCTATTAAAAAATAATATATATATTCATATATATAATATATTAATTTTTTAATACTGTGAACCATTAATACATACATTTATATATAATTTTATTATTATGATTATATATATCTATTTATATTTATATAAAAATACATTAAATTATGTTTAAATATCATAATATATATATATAAACACCAACACACATAAATATATAAATAAATAAATATACACATAAATTTACATATAAAAACACACATATTTTTTAAATTTTATCAAATTTTTAGGAAAATGTGGCTAATAATATATATATAAACACACACACACACAAGTTTAAATATATATACATATAAACGTATATATATATATATAAACACACACACACACACACACATATATATATTACTATAAACATTTACACACCTATAGTTATATAAATAAAATTTTATAATTATATATATATATAAATGCACACACAAACACACACAAACACACATATATATATGAACATATATATTAATATAAATAAATAAATTAATAAAATATAAAAAATATAAAAAATATATTCATATATATATAATATAAATATAAATATATATAAATTTTATAAATAAATATATATTTATATATATATATTTAAATATCTCTCAAGGTGGAGCTCAATGGTAGCTTCCATTCTATTTCTTGATGAGGTCTCAGGTTCGAGGCTCTTTGAGTCATTCCCTACATTTGTGTATTGCCTGTTTTATTTGAAATATAGTCCATTTTCCCACATTGCTGTAACTATATATTTATATATAAAGACACACACACAGGCACAAATGTGTATATATATATATATATAATTATTTATTTATATATAAACACATATATAATTTCAATTTAGTCACATTTTTAAGAAGAATGTGGCTAATTATATTTATATTTATATACAATTATAATTCAATTAATTTACATATATATAAAAATAAACATTTTTAATTTTAATTATATATATAGATACACAAATATATTTACACATACACACATAAAAACACACACCCATATATATATAATATAAAACACACACACACAAATTTATATTAATATACGCATATGTATATATTAATATATATATATGTTAATATATAAAATTATATATATATATATTTATTATATTATTTTTTTAAATACAATAATCTAATAAAAAATATATAAATGTATAATAATATATCTTTATGAACAAAGTTGGTTTAGATGGGTTGTTGTGGTCCTATATTGAGTGTTAGTAGGTACTGGAATCAAATCCCATTAGCAGCATATATTCATCGGGTTTCCATCTCGTTCGACAGAGGTATGGAGGCCGGTTGTGCGAGTTTGAGATGGTGGATGCAACTAGGGTGTTCATGTGTGCATGAGGGATAGGGCGAGGCTATTACTAATGGAGGTAGTAGGGCGTGCACGTGTGAGGTGGAGAGAGTAGGGGAGGGTGTCCCATGTGAGGTGGGGGATTGATATGTAGGGAACACAAGGTGCATGAACGAATAAAAATAAAAATAAAATCTCCTGTGAGGTGGGGGATGGATGTAGAGAGCACTAGGAGAATGGATAAAAAATCATATTCTGAAAAAAAAATTGTGCGGTGGAATTAAAAAATGAATCTTATATTTTTAAAAATATTACTAACTAGAAAAAACTACTAATGTTTTTAAAAGAATAATTAAATGAGATTTCATTTATCTAAATATCTAAAAAAATCGGTAAATGATGTTTCACTAATTAGTAACATTCATAAACAACCATAAATTATCAATCATTCATTTACCAACGTCTTCATTAAACGACAGTAAATGAATTAGAGACATTTTACAACATCATTAATGATTTTTTTCCAATATACAATTTATGTAGTTTAATTTTTTTACTTTCTGCTCAGTATAAAACTACTAATAAAGCACATGATCATATAACATTTTATTAATTTTATTTTCGGATATTGTATGATTTTTTTTGTATTCAATACCATGATCACATTAAGAAATGAATTAATATGAATTTAGGGACTTAAAATAAAAGGATTTTGCAAAAATATTTTATTTTTATTTTAATTTGGTTTATTGAATGATTTATTTCAGTATTTAATGCTATCATCCATGCCTTAAAAAGTCAATATGTTTTATGAGAACATAGATTCCTATAACATACTCCAACATCTCTATAATCTTTATCAAGAGATAGATATAAATTAATAGTTTGAGATATTGTATGCACTCTTCATTAAGACAGATATAGAAGGTTCCCTAGCATGGCTCACATAGTGAAACATATTTTATAAATTGATCATCTAGAGGTTCTAGGGTTTATGCATCTCAAATAAATGTGCACTGATATCATTATTTCATTTCCCTAAGATATTATTCAATTTTATTATAAATTTATATATGAATAAAATAGAGAATTATCTCTTGAATCTTCTTGACCTTCTTCCCAATGTTGACAAGGATATGAAGTGTTAAAAGTCTTCATTTATTATAGTTAATAAAAGGGAAGCCAAGGTGAAATGATCGAAGAATAAATCCTAGTTTAAAGAATATTAAAATTTCATTCCAAGAAGAAGAGGATTAAGGGTAAAAAATATAATTAAGATACTATTCACTTTTTATGTGGAAATAAAGGACATCGAAATAAATATTGTACGCATAAAAAGAATAAAGGGGAATATTTGTGTGGGATTTTATCGAGTCCAATTTATTTATTCCTAAAAGGTTGGTATTAGATAAAACATGTGGAACTGATTTTTGTATTCAAATACATAAACTATTTATATTTTAAAAAATTACCCCTGGGGAGGTGGATCTATGAGAATCCAATATAGATAGACTTTATATTGTGTATTTTGGTGATTACCACCTAATTTTACAAACTGTAATGATGTTAGTTTTGAGAGATTTTTATTATGTTTCATGAGTTAAAAAAAATAATATTTATTTTCAAGAATTTAAATAGATGTATTTATTTTCACGTTTTCATATTATCAATTATTCTTTGGAAAATAAATAATTTGTTATGGTAAGACAGATTTCAATAACGATCTTTATGTATTGGATTAAACGAATGAAGTAATGTAAATCGACTATGAAGAAAGTTCACATGACTCATACCACACCCAAAAATGGAATCATTAGCTATGACATTTAAATGAAAATAATTTGACTAGATTACACCAATATGGATATTTGGATTCATTTGAACTAAAACCAATTGGTGTATGTCACACATTCATCCAAACAAAATTTTTATTAAATGGAGAAATAACAATGAGGACACACCAAAATATGGGGGGCCTAAAATAATAAAATCTGGGGGCATATACTATAATCAACTTAAGTCTCTTGAGCCTTAAACTGATAGGGTTGAGGAGACATGTGTGGATGGAGCTCTAATCCGCTAAAGAAACAAGTTAATCTGCAACCTGATTTCATTCTCTCCATGTATGGGTCACTTGGATGTTATTATGAAGGATGGATCTACGTTTCCTGAAAATGTAGGAAATTGAACATGGGGTGGGGCCTTCATCATGCCTAGAGTCTTGAAGTATCAAAGATTTAGTCTCCTACTAATAAATAAAAATATTCGGCTGAGTACAAAGGGAGAGCCCAGTGAGAATAGCTTTAGCCTCGACCATGAGAGTGTTTCCCTTTCCATACGATGGAGAGAAAGCTAGGACCACATTCCATGAACAACATGACCCCCCTCTCAAGTTTCCTAGAAATTATGAACCATCTATGTTTAACTTGTTACCAGTACCAGGAGGCCTCCAACACACCCATCTCCCTGGTGATATGAAAAGGGGGGTTGAGTCGAGGGATTACTGGCCTACAGAAAGTGCAGAGATGGAGTGTCCCTCCAGTATTGGATTATACGAACCATTTCCACTAGTAATAAATTGGTATTTGTGATGATAGACCTCACCGTGGTAGGATCCCCTTAGAACCTTGACTTGTTTATGCATTTACACAAGCACCATCATCCTACACTGAGAATCAATGACCTGGACAGCTGTTTGATACCAGAGTTATATGTACCATGAAACCACCTCTCCAAATAGACGCATCCCTATGTTTTTGAGAATAGAATGTATTAAATCCACCTTATAATGTCTATATAGCAAGATCTCATTCACCTTCGAAGAACAGGTTACTCGTACTCTCCTCTCACCTAGTATTATAACAATGGAAGCTCCAGGATAAACTAATACCCAGATTATTGACATTATCATTCGTAGAAATAGATGAGTTCTTGATGTGCCAGGTAAATTTTTTTTATTTAGCTGGGATCCTCTTACACCACACCATGTTGTTCCAATTATCCCTATGATACAGAGAGTGAGATAGTTTGTAGAAATACTTGGTTTTGAAAGAGCCTGAGGAATACTGTGTGAACACACACCTATCTATAATAGAGTTAATAACTATGGACTTAAGAAGATCATGTTTTTTCTTATCCAGAACAGCCTTATTAAACATGGGGTAACACCAAGTGTCCTTCAAGGAAATAATTGGAGCTGGACAACCCGGGAAGCCAATCACATATCCCCCCAGTTTTGATACCACAATAGGGTGTTTCCTTCTCCTACAATCCAACCAGAGTTTTGTTGAAGGACATGGATGAGAGGGAATATTTTCCAATATAAGGGGAAACGTAACCATGAACTGCCTCATCATTACCCCTGAAGATGTGTGACATTGACTTACCCCATAAAGACACTCCATAATAACTTCCCATTTGAGATTTGATTTCATGCAGTGGAGAGTCCTCTAGAGGCTCCTGACGTTGATCCCTCCCTCTTAGACTGGTTTCCCCAGCCTTTCCCACAAGGCACAACCCGGTTTCCCATTCGAACATGAAATCCAAGATAAAGTTACTTAAGACCATGTCAATGGTGTTGATTATACCTTGTGGGACATTGGTTTAGACCAAAGAATGAATAGGTATGACAGACAAGACACTATTCAAAAGTGCAGTTTGACCCCCAATAGATAAATTACAGTTCTTTTATTTAAGGATGAGACTATTAATCTGTTTAAAAACATAGTCAAATCCATGTACCTGAATCCTTCCTAATGAAATAGGAATGCCTAGATACTCCATGGGGAAGGATCCACGCTGCATGTCCAGGAGACTACATAGGGAGATGACATGACTGGGAGAACACTTGGAGTTAAATAAGATATTTCTTTAGAGTTAATGATCACCTAGCAGCTTAAAAATAAATAATCATTGAGGATTCTCTTGAGATCATGTACTGAGCCCCTTCCACCATTAATAAAGATGATAATGTCATCTGTGAACATGAGGTGTGAGATCAAAGGATTTTTATGATTCCACCTATACGGGAGAACCACTCTAGTTGAAAGACCCAAGTGGATGAGGCAACTGAGAGCATACTACTCTAGGATGAATATAATTCGGGAGATCAGGTCCCCCTACTGGAGACCTCTAGTGTCCTCGAAGAATCCATGAGACATAAGAAAAAACGAGAGATCCATCCAAGAAGAGTTGAAATTCCAGAAGAGTAGATCAACAGACCTGGATGGGAGACCCATAGATGAAAGAAATCTATTTATAAAGATACATTTGGTCCAATCACATTCCTTGTTCATGTCAAGTTTGATTGTTAAATTGGAGTCATGGGTTTCAAAGTTGATGTCCCAGATCACCTCCAACACCAGAGAAATAGCTCCCAGAATGGATTGACCCCTAACAATCCCATACTTCTCAATCTAAATCCACCAGTGTAAGCATATAGACAACCACTAGTTAATCATGCTTGAATGAATCTTATATGGGAAATTGAACAAGCTGACTATCTTGTAATGAAAAATAAAATAAGTATCCTCGACCTTTGGTATGAGAATAAGGGATGTAGCACAAGAAACCCAAGGTAAGATCCCTCCATGAAAGTAGTCTTGCATTGCTCCAATTATGTCACCCTTAACCACACCCCACGCCCTTGTAAATGATTCTGGAATACTATCTGGACTGGGTGAACTCTCGGGATTCAGATTCATCATAGAAATATAGATTTATTCTTCATTCGGGATCTCCACCTGGTCCTCATTATCTTGGGCTGACACAATGTTTGGAATCGCCTCCCAAATATCTGCATTAATGCTTGGGTATCCTCTAGACATCTGTGGGTTTGGACAAGCAAGGAGATCCATGATGAATGAAAGCACCATGCTCCCCATTGTGTTCCTATCATTTATATATTATCCATCCCCAAGTAAAATATTGGGTTGTATCAACCATTTTATTTCTCTAATACAGACATGGAAAAATATAGTGTTACAATCTCCCACCGTCAACCATTTTACCTAGGAGCGGTCCCTCTCCAATCCTTCATGTTTAAGAATAGGCTCCTCCCAACAATACTTCTTGTTATTCAACTTCTCAAACACTAAGTCACTCCATCCTTCCTCTAGATGATATTCTTGGATAACAATGTGTTGTTTCAGCTTCTCCAGGTTTTGATCCAAGGGAGGTATGATCATGGCCCCTGCTAGAATACCCTTTTTTAACCACCAAAGCTTATTATGAAGGGCAATCTAGGAATACCCCTAATTAGGCCCTTCCCATAGATCACAGACCACACTTTGGTAGCTAGGATTATGAGACCACAGATGGTTGAACCTAAAATGCTCTTCCAAGTCCAAACATGAGAGCAGGGAAACATGCATTGGAGAATGATAAAAGAGACTACGTACCATATATTTAACCATAGAATTTGTAAAATATTTGATAACAATTTTTTAGATAGGAAACAATCAATGAGTCTCCATCATCAGTTGCCTCCTTGTTTGTTGTTTCTCCACGTATAGTGATCTCTAGAGTATTCCATATCAAGAATACCCATGCTCTCTGTGAACTGGGTAAAGTCAAAACTAGCCTGATACAAGAATGATTCTCTACCCTTTTTTTCATTAGGGTCCAGGACAACATTAAAGTCCCTTGCCACTAGCCACAGGAGGTCCACCGCGTCAAAAGAACCTTGATATTTCTAAAAGCACTTCATGACTTGAGCATCACAACTTCGGTAAACAAATTATTCAAAAAAAAACTCTCTGAGACTTTTGACACATTCACAACAATGAATTTATCATTGACCTTAATAAAATCCACTGATACCTCCTTATTCCAAGAAAGAAAGATATTCCAGTTCCTCGGGTCAACATGTAGGAATCTATGCATCTTGACCATATAACAGAAATACTTAATTTATGCCAGCTTATGTTTGTGCTCCAGGACTTCCATAATAGCAACCATGTTTTTATTATCATTCTAAGAAAGGAATTTTGTCATTACCTAATACCCAATTCCTTGGGCATTCCAAATTATCATTGATAACATTAATCCAAAAGAATATCAGTTTTTTACACCCAACATCTTGGTCTTGTTGTTATGAGAGGAGAATACCTCCCTTAGAAGTCTCAATCTCACACGCATACTCACTCCATGACTCTGAATAGGAGAAATAGTAGCTAAGGATTATTGTGGTGAAAAGGTATCAACAACCACCCCACACATTAACTTTGAATGAGAGTGAGAGATATGATTTTTTTCCTTTCACATCAATAGTATCAGAGCACACTGGACCAACCAAGACCAGGCTTAAACCTCCCTCCGAGCCAACAACAGTTGTATGGGGTGATGTGGACACACAATCTGTAACACCCGAGACTTTTATGAGAAATATTTTGTTTTTATGATATATAAATCATCAAAGTAATCTTTCGCTACACGCAATCACGACCTTCGTCGATAGAGTGTGTAGTACGCAATACCGAGTTCCACTAAACAACGATATATTATTATAATATTATAAACTAGCCGTTATGAATAGTATTAACTGAATTTTAAATTTTACAACATTATTATTCATCATACACATTTTCTAGAAAATGGTAAGAGAACAAAATAATTTTTTTTGGGTAAAATAAGTATTTATCAAAAAATACAATTCTGCCGCCTTTTGATGGCGCACCCACATTAAATATAGTTTTTGGCACGTTTATAAGTTTAATTTGAAAAATAAAATTCTTATTTTGAATCAGGATATAAAAATTTACTTTCGATAAATTTTTGATATTTTTTTGATAACTTTCATATTTTGATGAATAGTAAAAATACGCTAATTTTTAATTAAAAACACATTTTTTCATTGAGATAATTTACATGGTTAAATTATAATATTGAATGGTTTTAAAGTATATATAGAATATATTTTTACCATTTAATATAATGTATGTCATTAGCATTAATTTCACAATGAATTCATAGGTAAAAACATTTCAATCTTTGGCAATGTTTTAACTTCTAAAACCCGTTTTCTTAACAATGAGATTTATTTTAAATTAATTACTGCAACTTATATGTTTTGAATTTTGAAAAATGGATTACATATTCAGAATCGGTGGGTCCAAATTATGTTAATAGGCTACTTTTTATTTTTCGGCATTATGAATAGTAACTACGGTAAATTTTATTTACCATAGTTAAAGGTAAATCAGTTAATTAATGGTAAATATAAGATTATAAAATTACCCTAACACCTGCAAAAATCTTATTGGTTGACTAAAAGTCGACCCATATCACCTAAGGGTCAGATTTGATTCATTTAATAGACTTTTTTCCATGAAAATAATTTAATTATTATTAAAACCAAAGAATGTGACAACATGTCACTTTCTTAAATCTTATAAGTATAATAATTTTAATTTTGTGATAAAATTAATGAAACTTCGAACATGAATAGTCTCCAGAAATCTAATACAATTATATACATCATAGGATTTTATTTATAATTTTTAGGGAATAAATAATTATCATTAATTATGACACAATAGTGATGTTGAAATTATTTTATTAATTAAAATATCAAATAAAGTGTTTTAAAAATATTAAAATAAATATTATATGAACTATTTAATGTGCTACACTACTTTTATAGATACATATGACATTTTATGAATCTATTAAAGCTTTTAGTTCGAACATATCTTTTGTATATATTTTAGTTAAATTCAAATAAATGAATAGTGTCAAAATTGACACTATTGTTATTTTATTAAAATAACATATTATAAAATTGTTTAAAAATCACAAAAATATTTAAAAATTATAAATTAAAATTTATATGGTCGAAAATGTCATAAAGTGTCAAATTATGGAATATTCACAACACATATGTAATTATTTATAATAATTTAAAATTTAGAATATTATTACCACAAATAAAATTAAATTGATAAATAAGGATAAATAAAGTTGATATTGTTTAAAAAAATTCCTAACATGTATAAATTTTATTGGTTTATGAGATTACAACCCTATCTCATTTAATATTTGGATATGAGTCATTTTGGAAGTTTTTACGTGGGGTTGGGATTTAATATAAACTAATATTTCTTATATTTCCAAAGGTGCCCCTCTCCTCCTTTATAAAAGGGCACCTCCTCCCTCTCCTTCTCACACAAATTTGTGCCTTAAATCTCGTCAAACCCCAGCCAATTTCTCCTCTCCACTTCCCTAGAATCATCCTAGAGGTTCTGGTCTTCTTCAAAGACCAGCCCTAGTTCCCTAAGAGGAGGTTAAGAAGAGGCGCGTCAAAAAAAGAGGTAATATCCATTACCGATCCTTTCCAAATTCTTTCTTCTTAAACTTCTTATTCTTTAGTTTTTTAATTATGAAGTAATAACATCAGTATCAATAATATACTGATATGTTATTATAAGTATAAAACAACCATATTTCAACATCTATCCATCCTACAGAAAACGAAATCATCGCGCGTGTGTACGTACAGAATACCATCTCCACGCCGTGGTGTAATCTATTTTCCCCCACCATCTTACTTGGATTGGTATAATGGTGTAAATAATTACTATATATGATTATTTTAAAGTGATATTCATTCTAAAATAGAATAAATACACTCCAATACAATTCCACGATCATGGGGACGATATCATCGCTCGTGCGTACGTACGGAATACCGTCCCCATGATGTGATGCGATTCGTTCTACATGATCTTCATTACATAATGATTATATAAATGAATTTAATGAATAAATATGATATATAGTACATTAATACCATTCTGGAAATTATTTATCTATAACCTAAAGATAAGAATAAGAATTTATTCGACAAAACACGTATAAGAACAAAAAGTTATAAAGACCCGAATAACAAGTAGCAATGAAATATTACTACTAAGAAGCTAAGAATATGACCATATATGATATAATAACAATAAGTATGATTCTGTAATAAGTCAATAACATTATTTAAATCATTATACATGAGGTTCGGACACTTACTATGCAAATCGGACCTAAGGTAAGGGAAATATCACAATCTCATTTTTATCCGAGATTGTTTATACTTTGGTATTTACTGGGTTGATTTTTATCATCCATATCCATGTTTCCTCAATATGTAATATTATTTCCATCCACATACAATTTTTTAAATCTATTTCTACCCTTTGGTGAGTTTTAGAAAAATATATGAAAGGAATCTTTTGTCGTTTTTCGTACGAGGTACTTTTTGACTTTTCTGACAAAAGTATGAGAAGAATGTTTTTTTAACATATACGGCATGAATCGATTTTTAAAACATTTTTTCCAAGAATATTCCTTTACAAATTTTCAATTTTATTTAACTTCTTTTAGTTTAGAATTGTAAGACATGTTAAGAAAGGAAAAGTGTTTTTTTAAGTAGAAATGATATTTTCCTAAAGAATAGAGTTCAAGTGTTTTATCAAAATTATTTTCCATCTAAGATAATATAGGGTTCTATTTATATCCCTATTTTTACATTGATTTGATTATGTTATGATGGAATTATTTTTACTATATCCTTTTATGGATTATGTTATGATAATGTGATGTTTAAGAATCCCAATTTTTTACATGGGTTATGATATGATTTAGGATTTATGATTTTGTGGCACACATAAGAATGGTATCATTATGAGATGGGTGACACCTATATCTACCTCCAATTCATTGGGTAAAGATTTTATATCTCATGAGATAGACATGACTGGAACGGCGGGTTATACCGGTTCAGTGAAACAGGAATGAAACGAGGGGTGAACTCGGTTCAGAAATGGACTTTGTCCACTAAGATAGTCTTGGAAATGAGTCTTGACTAATAAGAAATGATTCTATATGATTATGTGTGTATTCCACAATGTTTCATGTTTTGAGTTATGATTATTGGGATTTCATTTCACTATTATGATTTATCCCATGTTATGAAATTATGCTCTCTTTTGCAGGTTAAGATTTCCAAAATGTTATGTTCTTATGAATATGATGTGATTGATATTTCTTTTACCCTTACTGAGCATTTGAGAACACCCTTTTGTATGTTTTCTTTCCCCGGGTCAGGAAGAAGCTTATTAAGTAAGATATGCCAAAAGGGACTATAGATATGATGAAATAAATGGGAGACAATGTAGACGCTTTATGAACCAGTTGTTTATGTATCCCAGTTTCAAAAGACACTATACATATACGGTCCCTTCAAGGTTTTGTTATATGTTGTAATAAGTATTATTCAATTTTGAAGTAATAACAATGTATGTAAAGTATGGGTCGTTATAGTTGGTATCAATGGAAAGGTATAATCAACCTTTGGAAACTAGGATGTGAAAGCCTTAGTAAGAATACTAAGGATAAGTCTAAGCATAGAACACAATCTTAGTGTATTAGAAATGGACATGAACAACTGATGATAAGAACTTAAGTGTGAAATTTTATTCTTGATTATGTGGTTTTCCTATTATAATTAGTGTTTCTCACACTATTCTTCTTGGTTTTAGTCAATGGCTGGAACCCGAAGGAACAGTGTTAATGCGGAATGTGACGGGAAATGCAATGATTGTCCCCCTAAGAAACCAAACATTATGGGAGATGGAATGAAAAATCTTGTAGCCATGCTCACACAACTTTCTCAAGCTATGAATCATGCAGGACATCCAAACGAGCAAAGGAAGGAGCAACATTCTGTTGAATCCTTCATGAGGCAGTGTCCACCTTCTTTCAGTGGGTCTACTGATCCATTAGATGCTGAACAATGGATTAGTACTACTGAAAAGATATTTTCAGTTCTTCAATGTTCTGAACATGATAAAGTCATCCTTGTAGTGTATCGTTTGGAAGGAGATGTTTATCAATGGTGGAATCTTATTAAGAATATGAGGAAAAGGGATGAAATTGAGTCCATGGAATGGGACGAGTTCAAGAACTTATTTTTCAATAAGTACTTCCCTCGTATTCTCCGAACAAAGATGGAGAAAGAGTTTCTTGAACTGAAGCAAAAGGATGATGAATTTGTTGGTACCTATGAAGCAAATTTTACAAGACTTTCAAGGTACGCTTCTGGTATTATTATCCAACCTGAGAGTAGGTTCGATCGATTCTTTAGTGAATTAAAAACAAGTCTTCGAAGCATGTTATCCATAAGGGACTTCAATAGCTACGAGGAAATCGTTCGATGTGCTCTCAAAGTCGAGATGGAGATTGGAGTAACCCATCAGTCATATGGGTTTGAAAAGAAGAGGAAAATGGAATTCAAAGGAAAATCTAAAGAGCACACTGAAAAGAAGATGAGCTTTCCCTTATGCTCAAAGTGTGGAAAGAAACATGGAGGGAGTTGTCTTAAAGGGACAAGTAAATGTTTCAAATGTGGAAAGGAATGTCATCAGGGATTTGAATGCCACAATGATGGGAAGAAGATGTCTAATGATGCAAACAAAGGCAGGGACACACAGAATGAATCTAGTACACTTCAATGTTTTAAGTGCAAGGAGATGGGGAATTATGCCAATAAATGCCCAAATCCAAGGGTTGATGATGATGGTCGACGTCAACAAACTCTTAAGGCTAAAGACAAAGGAAAGTCACATGCAATTTCTATCAGTGATGTGGAGTACGATAATGATGTGGTGAAAGGTACACTTACCATCCACTCCAAAGTAGAAAATGTTTTATTTGATTATGGATCCACCCACTCCTTTATTTCTGAAGATTTTTCTAAGGGTATCACCGTATTACCTCAACAATTATATGTTGAGTTAGCTGTGACAACCCCTAATGGCACAACAGTCGCATCAAAAGTTTATAATTCCACTCCGATTGAAGTTTGTGGGAAAGTGATTCCTGAAAATCTTGTGATCCTTCCTATAGTGGAATTTGATGTGATTCTTGGCATGGATTGGCTTTCTTTATATGTAGCTCATATCAATTGCCAAAGAAGGGAAGTCACATTTCCTATTCCAGATCAATCTATGATCTTCTATCAATGCAAGGATGAACATAACCTTCCAGTGGAAATTTCTTCCATCTTATGGGTCTTGATTCCACTTAATGAAGGTTATTTATCTCAAATGGTTGGTGAGGAACTCACAATTAATAATATTCCCATTGTACGGGAGTTTGATGATGTCTTTACGGAGGAATTTCCGGGTCTTCCACCAAATCATGAAGTTGAGTTTTCAATAGAACTCGTACCGGGTGCTTTGCCTATTTCAAAGACACCTTATAGAATGGCCCCAATTGAGTTGTAGGAATTGAAGAAGCAAATCCAAGAGAATCTTGATAAAGGATTCATATTCCCTAGTGCGTCACCTTGGGGAGCACCTGTTTTGTTTGTTAAGAAGAAAGATAGATCAATGAGACTCTGCATTGATTATCGAGAACTTAACAAGATCACTATGAAGAACAAATATCCTCTCTCATGCATTGATGACTTATTTGACCAACTAAGAGGAGCTCAATACTTTTCCAAGATTGATCTTCATTCAGGGTATCACCAATTAAGGGTCAAAAGGGAGGATATACCAAATACGACTTTCCGTACAAGGAATGGACACTATGAAATTATAGTGATGCCATTTGGTCTTACTAATGCCCCTGCTATCTTCATGGATCTGATGAATAAAGTCTTTAGATACTATCTTGATCAGTTTGTGGTATTCTTTATAGACTATATTCTTATATATTCAAAGAGAAAGGAAGAACATGAAGATCACTTGAGAATTATATTGAGGACCCTGAGAAAGGAGAAGCTTTATGAAAAATTTACCAAGTGTAAATTTTGGCTTCAAAGAGTTTCATTTTTGGGTCACATAATCTCAAAAGAGGGTATATCTGTGGATCCAGCAAAAACAGAGGTTATCGAATGATGGTCGAGACCAACAACAGTAACTGAGATCTGAATTTTTCTTGGTTTGGCTGGATATTATCGAAGTTTTGTGAATGATTTTTCACGATTATCTAATCCACTCACCAAGTTGACTCGGAAAGGAGTTAAGTTTATCTGGACAATGGAATGTGAAGAGAATTTCAAGGAGTTGAAAAGATGGTTATCCAGTGCACCTGTGCTCACACTGCCTTGCAGTGAAGAAATGTTTTTGATCTACAGTGATGCATCCAAGAAGGGACTGGGATGTGTTCTCATGAAAAATGATATGGTGATAGCTTATGCCTCACGACAGTTGAAAATCCATGAGCAAAATTACCCAACTCATGATTTGGAGTTAGCTGCGGTAATTTTTTCATTAAAGATTTGGAGGCATTACCTTTATGGTGAAAGGTGTGATATTTATACTGATCATAAAAGTTTAAAGTATATTTTCACACAAAAGGAGCTGAATATGCGCCAGAGAAGATGGTTGGAGCTGATTAAGGATTACGAATGCTTAATTCATTACCACCATGGGAAAGAAAACAAGGTGGTAGATGCATTAAGTCAACAAGACCATGCCAGTTTATCCATGATGAGGATCACAAAAGATCCAATATTTATGGATTTACAAAGGATGGATCTTGGAATTATAATGGAAGGGGGAAAATTGTATCTTTCTCAAATGAATGTTCAACCATCTATACATGTGAATATTAAAGAGGCACAGAAAGAAGATGTAGAGTTACAAAAGAACGTGAGAAATGTTCCTGAATTCAACCTTGATTGTGATGGGATAACAAAGTTCAGGAATCGGGTTTGTGTTCCTCCCATCCCTGAATTAAAGAAGGATCTGCTGGATGAGGCTCATAGTTCTTCATTCTCTATTCATCCTGGAAGCACAAAGATGTATAGGGACCTGAAAGAGTACTTCTGGTGGGATGTCATGAAAAGAGATGTTTCTGAATATGTCTCTTGATGCTTAGTTTGTTAGAAAGTTAAAGCTGAGACACATAAGTCTAAGGGGATGTTACAACCATTACCCATACCCGAATGGAAATGGGAAAACATCACTATGGACTTTGTCACATGACTTCCTAAAACATCCAAAGGAAATAATGCTATCTAGGTCATAGTTGATCGTCTTACAAAGTCTGCACACTTCATCGCTATTAGAGAGGATTTCTCTCTGGATCAGCTTGCCTAGATATATGTAAAGGAAGTGGTAAGATTGCATGGAGTACCACTTTCTATTATATCTGATCGGGATCTGAGGTTTACCTCAATGTTCTGGCGAAGTCTTCAGCATACTCTGGATACAGAGATGAGTTTCAGCACTGCTTATCATCCTCAGACAGATGGTCAGTCTGAGAGAACAATTCAAACTCTAGAAGATATGTTGAGAGCTTTCCCTATGGATTTAAAAGGTGTTTGGGATCAACACCTACCTTTGGTGGAATTTTCTTATAATAATAGCTTTCACTCCAGTATTCAGATGGCTCCTTATGAAGCTCTCTATGGAAAGAAATGCAAGACTCCAACTTTCTAGGATGAAGTTGGGGAAAAAAGATATTAGGACCTGATATTGTTGATGAGATGGAAGAAAAGGTCCGATCTATTCAACAACACCTAATATCAGCTCAGAGTTGACAGAAAAGTTATGCCGAAAACCGAAGAAAAGAACTAGAGTTTGGAGTGGGTGATAAAGTGTTCTTACGAATATCTCCCTGGAAGAGGGTAATGAGATTTGGAAATAAGGGGATGTTGAGCCCTAGATATATCGGTCCTTTCGAAATACTGGATCGTGTTGGGAAGGTAGCTTACCGATTGTCACTTGCACTGAATATTTCTCAAGTTCACGATGTGTTCCATGTGTCACTCCTGAGAAAGTACATACCTGATCCTTCACATGTACTCAGCTCAGAAGTTGTACCGCTGGAGCAAGATCTTTCTTATGAAGAACAACCGATAGAAATTCTGGATCGTAGTGAAAAATTCCTACGAAACAAGACCACTCGCTTTGTGAAAGTTTTATAGAGGAACCACCAATTAGAAGAAGCTACATGGGAGCTTGAGGGAGAGGTATCCCCATCTGTTTCTTACAAAGTGACGAATTTCGAGGGTGAAATTCATTTTAAGGGGGGTAGAATGTAACACCCGAGAATTTTATGAGAAATATTTTGTTTTTATGTTATATAAATCATCAAAGGAATCTTTCGCAACACGCAATCGCGACCTTCCTTGATAGCGTGTGTAGTACGCAATACCGAGTTCCACTAAACAATGATATATTATTATAATATTATAAACTAGCCGTTATGAATAGTATTAACTAAATTTTAAATTTTACAAAATTATTATTCATCTTACACATTTTCTAAAACATGGTAAGAGAACCAAATAATTTTTTTGGGTAAAATAAGCATTTATCAAAAAATGCAGTTTTGCCGCCTTTTGAGGGCACACCCACATTAAATATATTTTTTGACATGTTTATAAGTTCAATTTGAAAAAATAAAATTATTCTTTTGAATCAGGATATAAAAATTTACTTTGGATAAATTTTTGATATTTTTCTGATAACTTTCATATTTTGATGAATAGTAAAAATACAGTAATTTTTAAATAAAAACAACTTTTTTCATTGAGATAATTCATATGGTTAAATTATAATATTTAATGGTTTTAAAGTATATATAGAATATATTTTTACCATTTAATATAATGTATGTCATTAGCATTAATTTCACATTGAATTCATAGGTAAAAACATTTCAATCTTTGACAATGTTTTAACTTCTAAAACCCGTTTTCTTGACAACGTGATTTATTTTAAATTAATTACTGCAACTTATATGTTTTGAATTTTGAAAAATGGATTCCATATTCAGAATCAGTGGGTCAAAATTATGTTAATAGGCTACTTTTTATTTTTGGGCATTTTGAATAGTAACTACGGTAAATTTTATTTACCATAGTTAAAGGTAAATCGGGTAATTAAGGGTAAATATAAGATTATAAAATTACCCTAACTCCTTCCAAAATCCTATTGGATGACTAAAAGTCGACCCATATCACCTAAGGGTTGGATTTGATTCATTTAATAGACTTTTTTCCACGAAAATAATTTAACTATTATTAAAACCAAAGAATGTGACAACATGTCACTTTCTTAAATCTTATAAGTATAATAATTTTAATTTTGTGATAACATTAATGAAACTTCGAACATGAATAGTTTCCAGAAAGCTAATACGATTATCTACATCATAGGAATTTATTTAGAATTTTTGGGGTTAAATAATTATCATCAATTATGAAACAATAGTGATGTTGAAATTATTTTATTAATTAAAATATCAAATAAATTGTTTTAAAAATATTAAAATAAATATTATATGAACTATTTAATGTGCTACACTAATTTTATAGATACATATGACATTTTATGAATCTATTAAAGCTTTTATTTCGAACATATCTTCTGTATATATTTTATTTAAATTCAAATAAATCAATAGTGTCAAAATTGACACTATTGTTATTTTATAAAAATAACATATTATAACATTGTTTAAAAATCAAAAAAATATTTAAAAATTATAAATTAAAATTTATATGGTCTAAAATGTCATAAAGTGTAAAATTATGGAAAATTTACAACACATATGTAATTAGTTATAATAATTTAAAATTTAGAATATTATTACCACAAATAAAATTAAATTGATAAATAAGGATAAATCAAGTTGATAATGTTTAAAATAAATTACTAACATGTCTAAATTTTATTGGTTGATGGGATTAAAACCCTATATCATCTAAGCTTCGTATATGAGTAATTTTGGAAGTTTTTAAGTGGGGTTGGGATTTAATATAAACTAATATTTCTTATATTTCCAAAGGTGCCCCTCTCCTCCCTTATAAAAGTGCACCTCCTCCCTCTCCTCCTCACACAAATTTGAGCCTTCAAGCCCAGACAACCCCTGATAATTTCTCCTACACACTTCCCTAGAATCATCCTGGAGGTTCTGGTCTTCTTCAAAGACCAACCCTAGTGCCCTAAGAGGAGGTTAAGAAGAGGCGCGTCAAAAAAAAAGAGGTAATATCCATTACTGAGCCTTTCCAAATTTTTTCTTCTTCAACTTCTTCTTCGTTAGTTGTTTCATTATCAATTAATAACATCAGTATCACTCGTATACTGATATTTTATTATTAGTATGAAACAACCCTATTTCAACATCTATCCATCCTACAGAAAACGAAACCCCCGCGCGTGCGTACGTACGGAATACCGTCTCTACGCCGTGGTGTAATCTATTTTCCCCCACCATCTTACTTGGATGGTTATAATGGTGTAAATAATTACTATATATGATTATTGTAAAGTGATATTTATTCTGAAATATAATACATACACTCCAATACAATTCCACGATCATGGGAACGATATCATCGCTCGTGCGTACGTACGGAATATCGTCTCCACGATGTGATGCGATTCGTTATACATGATCTACATTGCATAATGATTATATAAATGAATTTAATGAATAAATATGATATATAGTACATTAATACCATTCTGTAAATGTTGTATCTATAACCTAAAGAGAAGAATAAGAATTTATTCGAAAAAACACGTATAAGAAGAAAAAGTTATAAAGACCCGAATAACAAGTAGCAATGAAATATTACTACTAAGAAGCTAAAAATTTGACCATATATGATATCATAACAATAATTATGATTCTGGAATAAGTCAATAACATTAATTAAATCATTATACAGGAGTTTCGGACACTTACGAAGCAAATCAGACCTAAGGTAAGGGAAATATCACAATCTCATTTTTATCCGAGATTGTTTATACTTTGGTATTTACTGGGGTGTATTTTATCATCCACATCCATGTTTCCTCAATATGTAATATTATTTCCATCCACCTACAATTTTTTAAATCCATTTGTACCATTTGGTGAGTTGTAGTAAAAGATATTAAAAGAATATTTTGTCGTTTTTTGTATGAGGTACTTTTTGACTTTTCCGAAAAAAGTACAAGAAGAATTTTTTTTAACTTATACGACATTAATGGATTTTTAAAATTTATTTTCCAAGAAGCTTACTTTACAAATTTTCAATTTTATTTAACTTATTTTAGCTTAGAATTGTAAGACATGTTAAGAAGGGAAAAGTGTTTTTTTGAAGTAGAAAGGATATTTTCCTCAAGAATGGAGTTCAAGTGTTTTATCAAAATTATTTTCCATCTAAGATAATATAGGGTTCTGTTTATATCCCTATTTTTACATTGATTTGATTATGTTATGACTGAATTATTTTTACGATATCCTTCTATGGATTATGTTATGATGATGTGATGTTTAAGAATCCCATTTTTTTACATGGGTTATGATATGATTTATGGTTTATGATTTTATGGCACACATAATAATTGTATAATTATGAGATGGGTGGGACCTATATCTCCCTCCAATGCATTGGGTAAAGATTTTATATCTCATGAGATAGACATGGCTGAAATGGCAGGTTATACTGCTTCAGTGAAACAGGACTGAAACGAGGAGTGAACTCAGTTCAGAAATGGACTTTGTCCACTAAGATAGTCTTGGCAATGAGTTTTGACTAATAAGAAATGATTCTCTATGATTATGTGTGTATTCCACAATGTTTCATGTTTTAAGTTATGATTATTGGTATGTCATTTCACTACTATGATTTATCCCATGTTCTGAAATTATACTCTCTTTTGCGGGTTAAGATTTCCAAAATGTTATGTTCTTATGAATATGATGTGATTGATATTTCTTTTATCCTTACTGAGCATTTGAGCTCACCCTTTTGTATGTTTTCTTTCCCCAGGCCAGGAAGAAGATTATTAAGTAAGATATGCCAAAAGGGACTATAGATATGATGAAATAAATGGGAGACAATGTAGATGCTTTATGAACCAGTTGTTTATGTTTACCAGTGTCTAAAGACACTATACCTATACCGTCCTTTCATGGTTTTGTTATATGTTGTAATAAGTATGCTTCAATTTTGAATTAATAACAATGTATGTAAAGTATGGGTCGTTATACAATCCTCCGCCATCAACTCCTTAGATGCATCAGGAAGGGCCTCTGGAAGGGGTGAGAGGAGAACCCAGGCATCCATTGTGAGCAAGAGGGTAGGCTAAAGTCTTCCCCACAATTTTTCTTCCAAAATCAGTTGTTGAGGACTGAACAACCGAGTATCCATGACTGAAATCATCAATAAGAGATCTTCTTGACTGGACACCACCATTCTCTTTCATAAAAGCATATCATGATCAAGATGAAATGAGTTCAGGGGAATAATATATGGAGCCTCTGGTTGAAACACCACTGTCTCTGTAACCTCCTCCCAATATGGGATAGACGTGGAACTACTTCACTTGTGAGGAGGGAAGGCCTCACATGATCCATCACTGATAGCACGAACTAGCGTGCCTGAGATATAGCTTCTAGAAACCTACCTTAGGTGTCCCTGAAGAAAATTATAGGAACAAAACATGGGAAACACCGAGTAGATATATTCTTGATCCCAAGACACCACATCCTTCACTATTAATCCAATATTTTATGGAATTTTGAGAGAATGATCTATCTATACATAAATTATAATAAACAAAATATCATAATAGGAGATGCTGAATTCATCCACAAAAAGAAAACATCTTATAGAGTTTTTAATGGCCTTTAGGAATGCGCCGTTTTGAAAAGGGAGAGAAAGGCCGGTGATATTAACCCAGATCACTGCTCGGGAGTATCCTTCCCCTTATGAGCCTCCATATACTAGGGAGCCAAACTAATCTGCTTCTTCCCAAACACTCTAGGAGATTTTCAACATTACAAAATGAAAGTCACCTCCGTGTCTAACACTAGATATAAAGAATTATGATGGATCATAGAAATATGCACCATCCAGAGCAAACCACATGACTCCACGAAGCATTTGAAGATCAGAAATGACAACTTCTCAGCTCCAAAAAGAGCCAAAAGGGTCCACATAAGGCACACCACTACATCCAAAAATGCTGCTTGGGGAACCTCCAATGAAACGCAGGCCCCATGCCACCACACCAATATATCAACCAGACACATAGACCGGAAGCAGATCCACTGAGATCTATTGGAAAATCCACAAAAAGGATTTAAAAGGGACATCACGGAATGATGAGGCCAAGGAGGGGGATCCAAAAGGTCCAAATACTGCTGAGGCTATACTAATACTCAAATTCTAGGGATGAATGTCACTAAAGAAAAAATCTCCACCTGAGCTTGGCCAACTGGTGAGGCAATGTTTTAATTGTTTTGAAAAACTATGAGTGTGTGAGGTGCATTCTTTTGTGTGTTGAGAGAAGCCATTATTATTTAATTTTTCGATTGGTGTATGTAACACATGTTTGTAGAAAAATGGAAAATCCCTATTTAGTATAAAAGGTGAAAGGGATGCTGAGTTTCCTTGGTTGTTTCTTACCAATGTGTATGGAAAAATTCTACTTGAATCCATGGGATGACACTCATACTTCATAAATATTACTCATGAATTTAGAAGATATAAAAATGTGTACTTAATGAGGTATAAGTAAAATACCTTTGACAGTTTCAAGGAATAATATACCGATGTTGAGGACTACATTAGAAATTAGATTAAGAAAATACATTTAGAACATGGTTAATAAAAACTTATTTTTTTTGATTATTTTTAGGAGTTTGGGATCTTATCTCAACTCACTCCTCCTTTCACGCAAAAATAGAATACTGTAAGGGAAAGGAGGAACCACACCTTATTAGACATGGTATGATTAATGATGAGTCATTTGTGTCTTATATTGTCTTTTTCGGGATACATATTGTAGAAGAAAACCTACATACTAAACTAAATGTCAATTGATGTAGCAATAGTTATTCCATATCATATTTGGATTAGAAATAAACCCATGTTGTCACTTGTATAAATGTGGGGTTTAGAATAATTTTAAGGCTATTTCTAGAAATAAACTTGAATCCTTGGGCAATGAGTGTATAATTATAGGGAATATGAAGGGAAATAGTGGATATCACTTATATGATCATTTAGATAAGAATGTTAGGGTTAACAGATGTCCCAAATTTCTTGGAATGAATCACATATCTAAGGAATATAATGGGAGATAGATTTTGATAATTTTTAGGATCAAGATATGAATGATTTGGTACAATAATAGATTCAACAATTCCTCATAAGAGGAAATTATATAGACACAAGTAATAATGTGTCTGAGTATGAGAGATTTTAGAGAACTAAAATTATATATTTTTTCTAGTCACTAATATATGGTGACACAATATTAGTTTCTAATAACGATCATGTTCCATACAAAGAATTTGTAAGTTAAAAATATTCCATCAACTAGTTAAAAGCTATAAATTTTGAAATGGATTCCATTTACCAGAACCATGTTTGGGTTTTGGTTGATCCTTCATTGGATTTAAATACCATTGATTATAAAAAGATATTAAAGAACAAACTGGATATGGATAGACAATTTAGTACCTACAAGGAAGGACTAGTTCAAAAAGGGTTATATCAACAACAAGGAATAGACTATGACGAAACTTTTCACCAGTTTCTATTTTAAAATCAATCATAAATTTACTTTACAATAAATCTTAACATGACTATAATATTTAGAAGATGGATTTACTTTACAAGAACCTTTAGGAAGATGTCTATATGGTACAACAAGTCGGGTATGTGACCCCAAAGGTTTCCAAAAGCCATGATAGTTGCTTAGATCAATTTATTGAATAAATAAAGTATCTAAGTCATGGAAAATTCGGTTTGATGATTCCAAAAAAGAATTTTTATTCATAATAAATAAAAAATAAACCTTGTGTCTATAAGTAATTAATTTGGAGTGCGTTTATTTCCCTATTAGTTTATATTGATGACATACTACTTATTGAAATGAAATAACACTTTAACAGTATGTTAGAGAATGGTTAGACACCTTCTTATCCATTAAGGACTTAGGCGAAGTGCCATACATTCTTGGAATAATGATTAATCAAGATAGATACAAGAGGCTACATTAACTTAGTTAATGTATTCACATTAACAAGATAATGAAGAGATTCTGTATAGAATGATCCATGTGGGGATTTTTTTTGATGTCATATGGTATTCATATTTCTAATAAAATATTTTTTCAAACACATAATGAAGGATAAACAATGAAAATGATTCCATATGCCACAAATATAGGGCCATCCATGTATGTTATGCTATATATATGTATTTATATCATGTATTCTATAGGCATGGTAAAAATATATCAATCTTACCAATGTGACCACCGTTATATGAAAATCAAGAATTTCATTAGGTATTTAAGTAAATATTAGGATATGTTCATAGTATGTGGAGGACATATAGAGATAATCATTAAGGAATATAAATATTATAGTTTCCAAAGATATTAAGATGATATGAAATCAAAATTGGGATACATAATCACTCTTAATGGAGGTGTTGTGAGCTGTAAGAGCTAAAAGAAAGCTATCATTTCTGATAATTTAGAAGATTAAAAGCATATTGTGGTTTTTGAAGTAGCTAAATAATTAGTTTGGATAAAAAACTTCATCCAAGAGAATAAAATCATTCCTATCAGAAAATACCATAACACACTCTAATGTGATAATACTATATTAGTGTCTCTTATAATGGATTTAAAGTTACATCAGAGGTTGAAGAACATAATTTGGAAATAACAACTTTTGAGGGATTTTTATATTATAGGTAACATCACTGAGAGAAAAATATCCAAAAAAACCCATGGTAGATGCCTTAAGTCATTAGAAACATGATCATCATATGAGAGGTAATATATTGAAAGTTTTTAGTAGTTTAATACAGTCCAAGTGAATGTCTGTTGAAGTTTGTTTCCTAGATCCAACTATTTATTCTTTGTATTGGATTTATATTCAAAAAATTTAATATTAAATAAAATATCTTAGTAAACTTCATTCATAGTTCTATTTGACTTTAATGTAATAATGTCCTAGAGAATATATCACATAGAAATGGGCATAATAGTTACCCACTATGATGAGAATATTGAAATGAACTAAAAATATTTTTAAGCCTCAATATAAAATTTGATAACACTTTATAATAGGACACATAATTTGGTGAATTATAGGTGTGAGTTCTTATAAGTAGATGAGACTTCATCTTAAGAAGTTCTCACTTGGTAATCTCATGGATGAGAGATTATTAGAATAAAACCGCCTATATAAAATCAACTTGTTTATGTGTCATCGGATATTACAATCAAAAAAGATGTGTAATGACCCTAAATATTAAATATTGATATGAATTCATTCCAATAATCACACACATTTATGTATTTACATAAACCACGATGACATATGGTAATAATAAAGTTGTGTACACTGGGTGCATAAAAATGATATGTTATTAATGTGTAATTTTAGGAGTAATTTGAACCTTCAATATTTATATATATTGATATCTTAAGAATTTGATTCAAATGAAACATCCATATTAAATTTCACATCCATGGTGTATATGTGAGCTCACTTCTTATAGTCAAAGAAATATGTATCTAGTATTTAGGTTGGTAACACTGGTGCGAAACCTTCTTGATGAGATATCTTGACAATGAGATTATATTACATAGTGAACATTCCTATTTGGTTTTGTTTCTATGACATATATTCCTCCTCAATGAATTCCTTGACCCTTACCTAGAAAATAATCTTGTACATTAGTAAATCCCACATAATACCACTGAGGAAGAGGCCACGAGGGTAATACACAATGTGTTTCCTATGATCTCACTTAAATATTATTTTTATTTAATAATTGGAATAAATATCATTATCCAGATATAAAATTAATATTCATTCAATATTCTTTATGTAATTGAAGATATTAGATAAATATTTACTCACAAGGTAATTATTTAATTACAAAAATATATAATATTTATTTATCTTCTTTTATTCAGACCATAATAAAGAATTATTTGTTAAATAAATTTATTTAGTAACATGAATATTAAAAATAATATTTATTCAAAAAATTATGAATAAAATATTTATCCATTTATTGAATAAAAAATATTTATTTAAATATTTATTCAATAATTAAATAAATGTTGAGAGGCGTAACCAAACTAGAGTTTACCCGATGATCAATATTTATTTATGAAAATGTAAAATAAATATTTATAATTTTGTGGGTTATAAAATTCCATGAAATAAAATAATAATATTATTATATTATAGGGAATGAGGTTCATTCAAGGTTTTATTTATTGATAATGTAATTTTTTAAATTAATTAAATGTTAAATCATAACCCCAAGTCCATAAATAGACTACTATGTTAATCAGAGAAAGTTAATCATTGTATACAAAAATGTCCTCTTAAGACCTTTCATCCTCCCCTCTTTTACTCAGGACTGAGAAGAATAATAGAAAATTCTTTCATACCCAAAGGAAGCTAAAGCTTTCTAGGTAAAAAATTTATGATGATCAATCAGTCATGCTAGCATGCAATGGTTCATTTCTATTTTTCAGAAATTGATGAAGCATGTGTGTATGAACACTATAGGGGTTATTCATGGGATCATCACAAAAAAATTAAAAAACACTGATTATGGTTGGAATATCAGTTTCCTCAATGATTAAATATATCCAGATAGAGGTAATTTTTCTTCACATGATTTTAAATTAATTTTTAATTAACATGAAATTTATTTTATTTTCAATTTTTCAAAATTATTTTTAAATATTATTCGGATAAATTTTTAAAGGTTATGAAATTCACTTAATTTACATTGAAAATGATTCATTGAATTTAATAAAAGATGAGATGTCCATAAGAAAAATAGGATCTACCATTGCATCCATAAACATCATGAACTTAATTATCCACATAATAAGACATCTTCTATTGTGGATCTAAGAGAAATGAATAATTCTCTTCATGCTCAAAGTTATGGATCAAGAAAGACAATTTTTTATAAGTAATATGTAATGAGTATTTCATTTTACCCTTATCAATCTTAACTCATTTCGATTTGAATAAGAAAATAAGAAATTGAACATTATAGTTAATTCAATTATTACACTAATATTTCCATATAATCCCAGATATTGAGTATAAATTCATTAATATTTTGAGTTTTTAATCTATCTATATGATTATGTTTTTTGAACTTTAAGCCATTAATTTTTTAGGCATCAAATATATTATACCTCCTTGGAAAAACTCAAGAAAAAAACTTCAAATAACCTGATATTTCAGCTTGATGATCAACATTTATTATCTTGAATAGAATATATAACATATTAATCTTAATGTAGTAAAAATAATTAAATTTCCATAATATGAGTATCAAAATGTGGAAACATGATGAGAAAACCATTAGAAAATATCCTTATTAACATCTCTTGCTGATTATGTATCATTTTTAACTCAACCCCTTTGTTATCTATGTGTTTTAAATCTCAATTGTTCAATAAATTGGTATAATAATACTACTTAATTGAACATATCTATGTGATCTTTGTAACTCTAATTCATTCAGTATAGAATTTAGACCCTTACAACCTCATTATCCTATAGTAGGAAATACCAATGTTTTTTTTTCAGAATGATAGTTATTATAAATTTCATCAATGCATCCATCATGATTCAAACTTGTCTCATTCCCATAAAAATAAATTAAATAGAAAGTTGGATAATAATTTATTGTGTAACCTTCAACAATAGCATCTTATGGTTGAGATTTATTTATCACATATGATTTCAAATGATCTAACAAAGTGATTAAAAAAATAATAAAAATATTAATTTTTTACACAATGATTTCATAAAATTTAATCCATAAATGGAAATTATAATATTATGAAAAGTCCACTCAGTTGGGTATATCTATCAATAATATACTAGTCCACCCAGTTTAGCTTTCGTAATAAAATGTATTGTTGAATGAATATTGATATTAAAATATTAATGGGGAAATAACATCTATAAATGAAATAGTTTCAAAAAAACTATTTCATTATGTTTTTAAACTAATTTTGATTAAATTTTTTTCTACAAATCTCTATGAATAAGGTTCACAAATATATTAGAACTATAATTATTTTTTATGTAAATTATTACACAATTCTAAGGGCATGAAATTCTTTTATCAGAATATGTGATTCATGATGTTTCAATCCATGTAACTTTTGACGTTTTATTCCAACACTCATTGAAATGATACTTAAATATCATTCTTTGACTTTGGTATTCTTTAAATTTTTATTTAATACTTCTTTTTTCCTTATTTTTCATTGAAAAAATAGATGAAAAATACTTTTCATTTTTATTATCCAAAAAACATGGTTTATATTCACTTCTTTGAAATCATTATGGTCATTAAGTAGATCCTTCGATTTACCCTAATCATTATGAAATACAAAAAATACAATGTCATAAAACTTCTTTTCAATATGAATTATGAAAATATTATTTTGTTGTAAATTAGACTCCCAATTAGAAAGTTCTAAAATATACTAATTTTCTTTCACTATTGTTTTCCAACAAATTTAGATATTCTAATTCATACCAATTCTCCCCTTATTTCAAATGATTATAATTTTTAAATTCTATAGTGATATTCATTAATTCTATCAATATTTATAAACTATATAGTAAATTTAGTAACTTTATCAATTCAATATCTCCATTAAATTTTGTGTTTATAAACATGAATTTATGATATGAATCAAGAAATATGAAATAGAACATATATCACATTTGTTTGGGTAATTGTTAAGGTGTTGAATTAAAATTACAAACATGGAAATAAAAAAATAGTCTGAGTGTTCTAACATGATATGTTTCCTAGTCCAGGATTAAAATTAATTATCTATGTTAAAGTTGCTAGTATTTTGAATAGTTTTCTTATTCATACATTAAATTTTTTTAGTTCACCATTTACTAATTATCAAAATTAATTTATTAGAGGCTGAAGGTACACATCAATGTCATTTCAATGAATTTTAATTCCTTGAATAATCATCAAAATAATGAAAAATTTATTTTTTATACACATCCATGGAGGTATATTATAGGGAATAAAAAGAACTATCCATAATTTATAATTAGTACACAATGGAACAATAAGGTCAAAAAAATTCTCTAACATTGAATATTTTTATTGTCTCATCTAGTAATCATTGTTACTTTCCAAATTAGGAAACTTCATTTTTTATGCAGCCATTGATGACATGAATAATCTTTTAAAAGGACATAATATTTCCACACTATGATAAGAACTTTGAAATATGATATTGATATTCTTAAACATTATTCTATAGTGGGATAAGATTCTTTGATATGACACATAATATGTTTTCTTTTAAGTGTGAGTACTCATAAGGAGATAAAAATTCATCTCATGAAGTTCCCACTTGGTATTCTCCAAGGAAGTAGATTTTTAGAATAGAATATGCTATAAGAAATCCACATTTTTATGTTTTATTAGATATTTTTATCTACATGTGTTTGTAATGACACTTAGAGTTTATTATTATTACTAATCCATGTCATGAATTTCATAGTTTGATGTATTTTCATAAACCATAATGATATATGATCACAATGAAGTTGGTTACATTGGGTGTTTCATAAAAGATTTTCTATTAATGACTAAGTTGAGAAAGTACTTTATCTCAGTACCAAGCCCAACAAAAACATGCAGAGATTTGAGATTTATTAAAATTTCTTTGAATAATAATTTCTCAAAACCATGAGTGAGAATGTTTCATCTCAAATTTATAAATAATTTATTTAATATTTGAAGAATCAAATACCAGGGCTTAAGAACCTTCTTCGTTGGGAATGATGGTCATATGAAAGGAACCTTTTTTGATTCTCTTCATTGTGTTGTGATAATCCAAGGATAGAATCCATCTAATGATGATCCACACATTTTCCTATGATATATGAGTAACACCACTCGATCTCCAGGTGCTAGCAAGACAAGATAAATTTCTTGTGCTATTCATTCTTGATCACTCATTCTACCATCTAGGAGAAATATATCATTCACTTATCATTCCTAAGAGGGTGTTAGAAGGAGGATTTGAGAGAGAATTCATTGTGTGAAATAATGATCTATTCTCAATTTTTGGATACTCTACATAATAGACATAGCTGTCTATTTATAGATCTAGGATTTAAGTTAAAATATTATTTAATTTTATGCCTTCCATTAAATGACATTTATTACCTTTAACAAACCCCATACTACATAATAATAATTAAATTATTATTTTGTGGTGTGTTCCAACTTGCACAATAAAAACTATTTTGTAATAGTCCTATTAATTAATAATTTTCAGCAGAATTGGTCTTGGCATATTTGAAATTTTCTATCATTTATTGAATAATATAATAAAATTTTTATTTATAAATAAATAATTTCTTCACATTCTAGTGAATAAATATTCTATAAAATATTTAATAAATAAAATAAATTTTTAATTCACATGTTGGTGAATAAATATTTATTTAATTTATGCGATCAAGATAAATTGAGTTAAATTATTCCATGGAAATGAGAATAATATTTATTCTATTAATTAATCTCAAACAGAATTTAATCTAGATTAATATAAGCCCTTAGTGTGTGACCCTCTAGGATTATTTCTCATTAGCATTTGGTGTGCTTTCATAAAGTCTAATATTACTATCTAGCAATGAGTCAAGGCACCCATGAGAAATAAATTAATGTAACAATGCCAAAAACAACATACGAATGCTACCTATAAAATATAGTCCCTTTGTAATAATATATCATCAAGAAAGTTGCATAACTGTGCCACCAACCTATATGCTCGATATGTATTTCTTTGACTATCGAAAAAAACAATACACCAAGGCCACATAATTTAATGCAGCGATTCTTTTCCAACCAAAGGGCCTAGAAATAGATTTATATAAAGATTGAAGGGACTAATATTTCCTTAACTTACTAATTATTGACATGTCACTCGTGAAACACCCAACATATCCAACTTTATCATGAACCATTATCATCATGGTTTATGAAATACATCTTAGTACACGAATTGTAATATGAATTAATAATAATCTTAATGTCTAAGGACCATCACATATGATCATAGATAGGAATATCTGAGGACACCAAAACATGAATAATTCATACTGGAAGTTAAATTCTCATAATCTCTTTTCTTGGTGATTACCGAATGTGATGTTCATAAGTAAAAGACTAATCCACCTACAAGTACTCACACCTAATAGTCAATATACTATGGGTCCCATCATAGTATGTTATCCAACCACATAACATTATTTGAGAATATCGTAAAATCACATAAAGGTTCTCATCATAGAGGGTAATTATTATGACCTTATCAGTGTGGCATGTAATATAGGACATTATTAAAATAGGTTCATGAAAAAAAAACAATATATAATAACAAGTTTTATTAATATTCAATACATCAAATATTCATCTATTCAAAGTAAAAATAGTTGGTCCTAGGATACCAACTCCAAAAAAACACCCACATGGACTAGAGCCAACTACATACGACATTTTTTATTCTTTAAGTCACTTGATAGTCATGTACCTACTGAGTCAAGGATTTTTTCATGAGGTCCACCACATTGTCTTTTGTGAAAAAACTGATCATTTCAACTTCACCTATATGAGAAAAATCCTTCAAGAGAGGATGCTTAAAAAGTTTGTGCTCCATCCAATGATGTGACCATGGATCATTTGCTAGATCCAACACTACAATTTTTTCACAATAGAATGTGATAATGTATTTACTTATAGGTACCACATCAAGATCTTGGATGAAGTTTCGCATCCATATTACTACTTTAGCTACCTCACAAGATGCAATATACTCTGAATCTACTCTTGAATTTGAAACCAGAACTTACTTTGAGCTCTTGCAACTCACATAACCTCCATTCAAAGTGAAGATGTATCTTGTTTGTGACATCATGTCATATTGATCAGCTTGGAAACTAGGATCTATATATCCTTTGATGACTAGTTGATCATCACCTCCAAAAAAATATCCTTTTTATTCCTCAGATACATAAGCATAGTCTTGATTTCCATCCAATGGAGGTCACCTGAATAGGATTTATATCTTCCTACAAAACATAATGAATAAGAGACATCTATCCTAGTACATATAATAACACAAATAACAGACCCAATCATTGATAAATATGGAATCCTTGTCATTATATTTCATTCCACATGTGTCTGAGGACACATTTTCCATGAAATATGAATTTCATGTGATGTTGGAAACAATCACCTCTTGGATTTTCCCATACTGAATCTATTTAGTATATTTCCAATGTATATTCATTGACATAGGCCAAAAAACATCTTAGTTCTATCATAATGGATCTTGATCCCAAGAATATATATTTTCTCACCCAAGTCCTTCATGGAGAATCATTTATTCAACCACACCTTAACAGACTATAAGACTGGAATTTCATTTTGAATGAGTAACACTTAATCAACATATACTATTTATAAAATGTCTTTAGTCCCAATAAACCATATATAGACACACATATGACATCATTCTTTATGAAACTAATTTCTATTACGACAAAATCAAAATGAATATTCTCTGACCTAGATGCTTGCTTTAATCCTTAAATGTATATTTGCAGCTTGCATAACTTATTGGAATTATTTAGAGTCACAAAACCTTTAGTATATTTCATATAGAAGTCTTACTAAAGTTTCCCATTAAGGAAGGCTATTTTGAAATTGATTTTCAAAATCAAATAATCATGGAAAGACATAATGGCATGTATAATTCAGTTGGATTTCTACATCGAAAATGGTAAAAAAGTTTCATCATAGTCAATGACTTGATGTTGTTTAAAAATTTTTCAACCATTCATGCCTTATAGGTAGACGCATATCCTTCCATTTCTTGTTTCTTTTTGAATACCCATTTTTAAATAATAGGATTTACATCTACTGGACGGTCTACCAAAAACTAGTCTTGGTTTTTGCACATGGAATCCATTTTATAATTCATGGATTCTTTCCACTTGGAAACATCTATTCCAATTATTTATTCCTTATATGTTAGAGGATCATTATTATAAACTAATAATGTGTCACATCCTTAGTGACTAGAAAAACCCACCGTTCTAGTTCTCTAACATCTCTAGTACTCTTAAATATTGTGTATCTTGAGCCTGGGCTTCATCATAGACTATCTAACTCCCACTATATCTTTTTGAGATAATATATTCCTTAGTAAGTGTGGTACATCTGTAAAACAAAACCCTTTTGTCTAAAATATTTTATAGGTACTATCCCTTTTTTTGGATATCCTATAAAGATACACTTTGTGCCTATGGGTGCAAGATTTTTACCTTAAGAGGCATTATGAAATTCGTTGAAACCCCACACATTTATGTAAGACAACACATTTTTAATTCCATTCCATAATTGGTATGTTATTCAGTCTGTTGTTTAGTTATCACTTGGTTTAGTACATATGATTTTTTTTGTAAAGTGTATCCCCAAAAGGATATTGGAAGACCTATATGAATCATCATTGATCTAACGATGTACAATAAGGTAGATTTCCTCATTTCACTTAAACCATTCCACTATGGCGTATAACAATGAGTGATTTGAGATAAAATACCAAAGTCCCACAAATAATCAATTAATTATTGATTAAGATAGTCTCCACCATAGTTCGAGTGACGTTTCTTAATTTTCTTACAAAGATGGTTCTCAACTTCATTATTGTATTCCTTAAATTTATCAAAATAAACTGACTTAGACCTAATTAATTAGACATATCCATATATACTAAAATCATTTGTAAACTTTATGAAGTAAAAGTACACTCCCATTTCTTCAATAGGAAAAGGTTCACACATATTGGAAATAACTAATTCAATAAGATCCTTATTCGTTTCACCATTCAAACTCAATAGGGATTTGGGAATTTTTAAATTTAAAAATGCATGACTTGAAACAAGTGGTTTTAGTTCAAAATAATATAAATATCTATCTCAATGTAATTTAGTCAAGAAATTTTCATTTTCTTGATCGACCCAGTGATGCCAAGGTTGGCTGTGGTATGAGTCATGTGAAGAGAATTTATTATCAATTTCCATTCTTTTGTTCGTGTAATCCAACACATAAAGATTGTTATTTAAAGGTGAAATATTGTAAAAAAGATATATCATTATATAATAAGTATCATTTATTCTCTAATTTGAAAATAAATCCATCTGTATCAATTCTGGATACAAAAATTATGTTTTTGATAACTGAAGGAACATAATAATAACCCTTTAAAATCAAGATCATTCTAGTTGCAACATGAGGTGGTAGTCCCCAATAGCTACAACATCAAGTTTACCTACATTGTCTTCTCAAAGATCTAACTCTTCTTGGTCAGTATTTATAAATATACAGGGTTCTATATTTTAATACATATGTGATCACCAAATGTTGTATATAATAACCAATTTGTAGAAATAAATAATTTTAAATCGATAAAAAATGCACATGAAGCTTCTCCTTGCTTCTTTGTATGGTTGTATTTTTTCTTCTAGGGGACCTTATTTCCACATTAGAAACAAATAGCATCATGTTACCTTAATTTCCACATAATCTTACTCTTCTTATAAGGATGTGAAAAATCATTGGGCTTAAAACTCTTTGATTTCCCTTTCTGTTTTTTGACCATAAGGACAAAAGGTTTTTTCACACTTTTTATCCTTATCTACCTAGAGAAGAAGAGTAACAGGATCAGATAGAGACTTCTCAATGTTGTTCATATTAAAATTCACAACCAAACTAGAGAAGAAATAAGTGAGTGATGCTATAATGAGTTGAGTGCCCATTTCTTTAGAGAGATTAAACACTAGTACCTCTAATCGCTCAATGTATCCAATAAGATTTACTACAGTAGGCCCAATAGGGTAACCTCTCTAATTATTTTATGAAAGAGGTCCAAGTAAATCTCAAACCATTCTTGTCTATAACTCTCATGGTAAATACCAAAAAGGTTCTCAATCATGATGTACACATCCATGTTTTCGTGATACATCATTAGTTCACTAGACGTCGATGAATTCTTTAGAAATTGAACATCGATTACATTTCTCAAATGTTTTCATGGGTAAGGAACTCTTCATCACTCACCTCTTTAGTAGGTAGATCATGCATTAAGGATTCTAGCACATAAGATTTAGGTTTATGGAATATCACAATATGAAGGAATCTAAACCTATCCTAGAAGTTACTATCATTTAGGAGTTTATCATTCTCTATTGATGACCATAGGGATAGTGGGGGTGAAGAACTTTTCATTTTATTCTACAATTGAAAAATAATTTTATTAGTACATTTCTTGATTACAAAATAATTGAGATATAATAAATTAAATATTATTAGTTATTTATTAGTTTATTAAATCTCCCATTATTTTATAAATTCTCAATATCCCTCACCATTGAACTCAAAATGTGTAGTTTATTTAATTTTATAGTGGAAAGGCACCATGTTAATTTCATTAATGATCCAAAAATTGTTTGTGAAAATCATAATAATGTAATTAGGTATCCATCCTTGCAAACTACAAAATTGTAACTACTTGATCCATTGGGTGGATTCCCATATCCTAAAATCCTAACATGGATTTACTCAATAGTTGGTAAAAATTGGTATTGAATATAATTTTCTAATTAAACTCAATACAATTTCAGTTAATTCAAACAAAAAATATAATGAGAACTACCCAATAAAAGTATTTTCTAAGTCTTTGGCTATATACTACACTTATTTATGTGGTTTTGTTATCAATTAAGTAATGGAAGGATGATTTTGCATTAATATTTAATTGAGGGATTGTAATTTAGAATGTATATATTTTATCTTGGTTAATAATTTATGAATCTGATTAATGTTATGTGAATTTTACTTAATTAATTAACAATATTTGATAAAAAATTTATGCATAATTTATTTCATTTCAATCTTTTCACATTAATTCATTTATTTATGTGATCATGGAATTGCATCTATAAAATATATAATTTCATAGAAAGAAATAAATAAATCATTAAATGACTTGTTCATGAGCTTTATCTAACAGTTGATTTAATGAGTGGTTATTAAATTAATCTTTGACCAAGGGGAAATAACTCCTATTTCTGAACTTGGCATGATTTACAACATTCATGCAGTCCACCTATGTATCACCTTGGATGACACAATTATGGTTCTATATTGAACCACCTCTATAAGTCTTGGGATTCTCCATTAATTACAAATATTTATTACTCACACGTAGGCTAGGGGAACTAAATGTTTGGTTAAAGGGGATTACATAAGTATCCTTGGACATGTAGGACTGATAAAATAATGGAGGGAGGGATGACTCGAAGTCCATCTTTTAATTTAATATTATGTAATTGAAAACTCATGCAATAAATTAAATTAAAACATCCAAAACATACATGGGTCTTAGTCAATCTCATTAACGGTCATGCATGAAATGAATATGAAAAGGTAAATAAATAACATCTATTTTTATTTGTTCTTTTATCAATTAAGATAAACAAACTTGAATTAATTAATTAATTTATTTATTAATTACATTTAATCATAATAATAATCTTATCTTATTTGGAGATACCCATCATTAATGAACTTCATGGAAAATAAACGATAGAACCAATAATGACATATTATTAACAATAAATTAATTGAGCATTGAAAATTATTTAAAACCATTATTAAATTATCAAACACACAATGGTGGTGATCCACATGTTCTCCTATGATCTCTGAGTAACACCACCCAGTCTCTGGGTTCTAGTGTGGTGAGTGGAATGTACGGAACCATTTTTTCTTGATTGCCCATTATCCAGTCTTGATGAAATATCTCTTTCACTTATAGTTCTTAAGAGGGAGAGATAAAATGGATTTTAGAGATAATTCAATGTGAATAAAAATTCTCTATTCACAATTTTTGTATACTCTAAAAAATAGAAATGCTCATCTATTTATAGAGTCATGATTTCAGAAAAAATATTATTTAATTTAATATCATATATTAAATAACATTTATTACCTTTAAAAAACCCCATGCTACATTATAATAATTATATAATTATTGTTTTGTGGTACACACTGACTTGTATAATAAAAAATATCATGTAATGGTCTAGTTAATTAATATTTGTAACCAAACACAGTCTTGGTCCATTCTAACTCCCCTATCATTTATTGAACAACAGAATAAATATTTTATTCATAAATTAAATTTTTATCCACAATCAAGTGAGTAAATATTTATTAAAATATTCAATAAAAAAATAACTATTTTATTCACATTCCAACAAATAAATACTTATTTAATTTATGTGATCAATATAAAATGAATAAAATTATTCCTTTGACATGATAATAAGATTTATTCTAGTGATTAAACTTAAATAGAATTTAATTGAGGTCAACATAAATACTTAGTGTGTGATGCTCTTGGATTTATTCTTGTTGGAATTAGGTGGACCTGCCTAAAGTCCAATATTACAATATAGAAATGGCTCAAGGGACCTATGAGAAAGATCTTATTATCACAATGTTGAAAACCACATATGAACACTCACTATGTAATATAGTCCCTTTGTCAGAGTATCTTATCATGAAGCTTTCATAACCATGTCTCCAACATATATGCTCGATATACATTTCTATGACTATCAGAAATAAACATGTCGTTACAGCAAGGTCATGGAATTTAATGTGGTGTTTCTATTCCAATAAAAGAGACAAGATATCATCTTCTTTAAATATGGAAGGGATAAATGCTTCCTAAACTTATTCATTAATAACATATCACTCAGGATGCACCCAAAATTTTCAACTTCTTCATGAGATGTTATCATCATGGTTTATGAAATACATATAAGTACCTGAGTTTTACTATTCATTAATAATAATCTTAAAGGCAAAGGACCATCACACATACTTCTATACAGGAATATCCGATGACATGAAAACTAGTAGAGTCTCTACCGAAGGGTCTCTTATCATAATCTTCCATCTTGGATATCACCAAGTGCGAAATTCATAAGAAGAATCCTCATTTGGTTATGATTACTCGCTCCTAACAGTCTATGCATGATGTGTCCCATCATAGTATGTTATCCAACTGTGAAATATTATTTTAGATTATTATCATAACACATCAAGGTTATCATCATTGTGGGGAACAACTATGACCATATCAAATTGATGTATATTATTGAACAATAATATTTTAGAGTCATGCAGAACAACAAACAATATATATTAAGATGTTTTATTAATATTAAATACATAAAATATTCATGTAATCAAAGTATAAACAGTTGGTCCTAGGACACCAACTCAGACACTTTCCCCTATAATATTTATAAATTTGATATCTCGATCCTTTGAATGAAATGGTACCTTCACAATAAAAATGATGTCTATGATGAATACGTGAGATCGTTTTTGATATTAAAAGAAAGTCTTATCAAACATATATATATATAGATGGGATGAGTGTGAAATATAATAGTTGATAAATCGTGACTAAGTGAATATATTATATAATAAATATTTATATATGGTTTTGTCATTGATTTGTTTTCATTCTATGTTGGAGCCTTGACTTGTTGTAAGATAGTAATATTGGAATTTAGAAAATCCCACCTAATTGCACTAAGGAAGAGGCATAGAGGTTCACCCAAAAAGTGTTTCCTTTAATATCAGTCGAATATTATTTATATTTAAAAAATGAAATTAATATTATTCTTCCGGCCAAGAAGTAATATTTATTCATGATTTTTTAAATCTTTTCAAATATTAAAAAAAACATTTATTTTCAAGGAAATTTTTTAATTATTTGAATATATAATATTTATTTATCTATTTTTATTCACAATATAATAAATAATTATTTTTCAAATAATTTATTTAGTTACATAAATATTAATTAAATATTTATTCACCAATAATGAATATAATATTTTTTTAGTTATTAAAATTGAGAATAATTATTAAAATATTTATTTGAAAATAGGATAAATTTTGAGGAGGAAGAGAAGGCCCAATTTTGTTCAGTGATAAATATTTTATTATTATATTGTAAAATAAATAATTATCATTATTTGGTTAGAACTTACCATGAAATAAAATAAAAAAATTATTTATTATATTGAATGGGGTTCCTTTTGGGTTTAATATATTATTAACGGACTATTTTAAATTAATTAAATGTTAAAACCTAACCCTAATTCTATCAACCAACTTCTATTTCAATTGGAGAAAGGTTAATTATTATGCATAAAAATATCCTCTCAAGATTTCCTCCTCCTCTTTTCCTCCAAATTTTTAGAACAATATGAGTAAATTAATTCAGGACTCATGGTATGTGAAGAGACCATGGTGAAAAATACACGGAAATAAATTGACTACTCTAGGACCTGATAGTATGTTTTTGTTGTTCTGAGATTGAAGGAAAACATGTGGATCACCACTAGAGAGGATCTACTATGGGTCATTGATATAACATAAAGAAATTTCGATTGGGGTTAGGAGACCAAAATTATCAATGAATAAAGATCTCATAACTGAGGTAAGATATATTTTTTATATTTTTATGTTAATTATAAATTAATGTGAAATAGTATCTCTCTTGGTTCTAGAGAAAATATTTTTTAGTGAACTTTTTTTGGTCTTTTCATTCACATCATGTACATTTCCAATGATATTTTGAATTAAAAAATATGAGTTGGAAATATTCGCAATTGGAACATCATCGGTGTCAATAAAAATCAAGAGGTATCAAAGGGGACATGTTAAATTTATATTTATTTAATTTTCATTGATCATTTTTTTCATTTAAATTTAGTTTTTAATTCATGTAATTTTTTATTCCAATAATCTAAATATTTTCTTTCTCCCTTAATTTATCGCTTATATAATCTGGATCCAATTAACTATTAATGAAGAACTTCCAAATAACCCATCCAGAGGTGTCGAGAAGTCTGGGGACACAACACATGATTACAAAACGTGTAGCCTGTATGCATTTTGTGTATCCAATTTCATTGCACCATGACATAACATGAATTAATTCTCTATGTCATGTAATGAAAAACATGCAGTGTATTATATGATTCATATATTGAAAAATCTAGGCTGGCACACAACATGTGGGAATAGATATCATGTTAACAGGTTACACACTATGATGTCCCCATATTTCCGCATGGAAAATTTATTGTCATATTTACATCGAGTAATAATGAAATGGTACATAAGGATTGATAGTCGTGTAACAAGAAAGTTACACAACATATACTATCTATACACACCATGTACCCCACACTTATTCTTGAAGAAATACAAATCAATTCTATTAGCGTGTATTATAGAGATATAAATATAATCATACATGATGTGTAGCTGGATGAATACACCATGTACCCAACCTGTTTACATAAAAAATTAAAATTTAATTTACCACTCCTTTAGTCCTCAACGATATGCATTTAATGTTTTATTTATTGACTCGTACGCACCATGCTAGAGGTTATATATATATATATATATATTAAATTATTAATTAATTTCTGCCTAAATTCTTGAACTACATTCCAGGTATAATCGAAATACGTCAACTACACCACACGCATTAAGAGAATTATAGACAAAATCAATTAACATGTGTTCCATGTGTCATTTAATTGACTCGTACATGCCAGGTAATTAAGAGACAAAACATTTATGCTAAAAATTACATAAGTATCCTATTTACAATCTCTATACAAACTGATTAGTTTGAACATGTACTCATCACGTTTCATCCAAGTACAAGTTGAGTAATTGTTTTTTAAAATATAAAATAAAATTAATTAATTTAATTTATTTAAAATAACATAAGATGGGTATCACTATGAATAATTGGATGGATATTAAGATAAATTTAATTAAATAATTATTCTAACAAATAATTGAATTTATTTGTGTTCATTTATCTTAATGAAAGAAGAAATAAAAATGGAATGTTAGATGACTATTTTAAATGATTATTCATTGCACTAGTGGATGATCATGAGCTTAGATGAACCCATGTATGTTTATGGTTTCATTTAATTTAATTATGTCATTTTTTTCAGTTATCAAATTAAATTAAATAAATGCGATGATATTCATCCCTACATCCTTATTAAATAAAATCCTTCCTGTCCACATTTTCTCTTATGTAAAGCCCCTTTCTAGTTACAATCACTTGCGAGTGAGGTAAAATCATTATAAAAATAGTGATCCCAAGAATATGGAGTTGGTTCAAGATAGAGTCAAGGTGACACCAATCCATGGAAATACATAGTACAAAGGTGGATTAAAGAAAAATTTAGCCCAGATTGGCTCAAGGTGATTTTTCCATAGGCCCACAGTACAAAAAACATGAATTTAGAGACATTTTTTTAAAAGAGTGATAATTTTAAATTCAGTGATGTTTTTCTTAAGAAATTTCTAAATTAGTGCTTTTTTTGAAAAATGATGATAATTTTAAATATAGGAGAATTTATAAAGAACATCGCTGAATTAACAACATTTTTCTGTAAACATAGCTAATTAAGCTACATTTGTTTTTGAAAATGTTCCTAATTTAGCGATGTTTTTTATAAACACCGCTAATTTAACCATGTTTAATATTTTCAATAAATTTAAAATTATATATTTAGATTTATATATATATACAAACACACATAAACGTATAGAAACAAATATTTTTTAATAAAACACATATACATTTAAAATTTGGCCACGTTATTATGAAAACATGGCTACTTTAGTGACCTTTTTATCATTGTTTTAAAACATGACTAATTATATATATGATTGTAATTATATTAATATATATATATATATATGTAAATTTATATATATTTTTATATTGATATACAAATACATTAACATATATTTAGATATCATACCATATACATATAAGACATATACATATAAAAATACATATGCACACACCACATATATATATATATATATATATATTAATTTATATATATACACACCTAGACATATATATAAATACTTACATACATTTTTATCTATATATCTATACGTGTGTGTCTGTAAGCGCGCACGTGCACACACACACATATATAAACACACACACAAACACACACACACATATTTAAAATCACACAAAAACACACACACACAAACATATTAATTATTTACTTACATGGCTTGCATCCTGTCCCATATCAAAAAATTGATGCGGATGAGGTATCACTCTGTCTTAATGGGTGTTTTGGTTTCATAATACCCTATACTAGTAATAAATAGCAGACACACACACACACACATATATTTATACAGATATATATACATATATATAATATAGTATTTCTTTAATATTGACATTAATTAAAATATATATATATAGAAATATATATTTTTCATAATTAAAATTATATATATATAAATTTATATTTATATAAAGACATTAACATATATTTAAATATCATTATATATATATAAACACACACAAATATATATATATATATATAAATACACACACACAAAAATATATAAATGAATATATATTCATAGAAATATTTATATATAAAACACATATATATTTTAAATTAAGTCAAATTTTTATAAAAACACGGTTAATTATACATATATATACATATATTACTATAAATATAAATATATATATATATATATATAATTTTTTTTTTGATATCTACACACAAACACATATATATAAAGGTATATATTAATATATATATATATATATAATTTGAAATGTAAATATATATATACTATAGACATATACACACATATATATGTAAATAAAATTTTATAATTATATACATATATTTATATATTTATATATTTATATTTAAATACCTCTCATGGTGCAGGTCTATGGTAGCTTCCCTTGTGGGTCTCGGTGAGTTCTAGGGTTTGAGCCTTGCTGAGTTCTACCTTGCATTTATGTGTTTCTTGTTTTTATTGGTAATATAGTACATTTTACCACATCGACGTAAATATATATTTATATATATAAACTCACACACGCATGCACACATAGACACAAAGATATATATATATATATATATATATTTGTGTGTGTGTACATGAATTTATATATTTAAACAAATATATATCTTAAATTTAGTCACATTTTACGAAAACATGGATATTTATATATATATACAAAAAATTACAATTTTGTTAATTTATATGTATATAAAAATAATAATTCACAATTCACAATTATATATATATAAATGCATATTTATATTTAAACACACACACTCTTAAACATATATATATATATATATATATATTAATATAAACACACATATGTGTATACATATATTAATATATGTATATTAATATATAAATAAATAAATAAATATATATATATAATATTACTTTTTAAAATTCTGTAAACTATTAGTATATATATAAATATAGAATAATACATTTTAATAAAAAAATATGATTTATATGGGTTGGTTTAGTCCTACATTGAGTGTTCGCATGTACTATGATCAAATCCCATTAGCAACATATATTCACCAAACATCCATCCCATGTGATGAAGGTATAGCGTTAAGTTGTGCCCGTATGAGTTGGAAAATGTATGTAGGGTGTGCAATTGAATCGTAGTGATAGGGCATAGATATTCCTGATGGTGGCAGTAGGGGATGCACATGTGTGGTGGAGGGAGGAGGGGTGTACATCCCATGCGATGTGGGGGATCGATAAGAAGGGAACAATAGGCACATGAATGAATATAAATAAAAAAGAAAATATCTTATGATGTGGGGGATGGATGCAGGGAGCATTAAGAATATTGAAGAAAAAATTTATATTGGGAAGAAATATTATGTGGGGGAATTAAAAAAAATTAAGATTCTTTAAATTGTTTACAGATTTAAAAAAAAGGGCATCATTTTTAAAAATATCGATAAATGAGGTGTCACTAATTAGTGAAATTTATAAACATCTCTAAATTAGTGGCATATCATTTACTGATGTTTTGAATAAATACCTATAAGTGAATTAATCATGTTCTAATTCATATCTATTGAAAAAAAACTTCACTAATTTACATTTTTTGTAGTTTAAATGGTTTTGTTATTGTCCGCTCAATAAGAAAACTACTTACTAAAGGTCATGATCATGTAACATTTTATTTATTTTATTTCAATATATTTCTTTATTTATTTTATCTATGAATAACAAAATCACTTGAATAATTTAATTAATATGCATTCATGGAATTAATATAAAGGATTATGGAAAAATATTTTATCGGTATTTTATTTGAGTCTATTTCTGGATTAATTTTAGTGCATACTACTATCATCCATGTGTTAAAAAATCACGATGTTTTAAGAGAACATAGATTCCTATAACATGCTCCAACATCTCTCTGGTATTTACTATGAGAGAGAAAGACATGTATGGTTTGAGATATCCAAGACACTATTCATGAGCACACATGGAGAAGGTTCACCAATTGGGCCTCACATAGTCAAACCCATTTTCTATATTGATCAAATATAGGTTCTAGGGTTTATAGTTCTCAAATAACTTTTCAATGATCTCATTATTTCATCACCCCTAACATATTCTTTGGTTTTATTATAAATTACTTTATGAATAACATAGAGAAGTCTTTCATCGATCTTCTCACTTTCAATTTCTACAGTGACAAGTATTGGAATATTTATAAGATTTCAGTTCTTATGGGGAATAAAAGGAAATGCCATGTGAAGAGCTCCTAGAAAAACTCCAAGTTTAAATATTACCTAAAATTCCATTCCAAGAAGAGGAGGATTAAGGGGAATGAATGGGAATAATTTTCTGTTTATTTTTCATGGAGAAACAATGGCCATAGGAAGAAAAACTATACCAATAAAAAGGAGAAAGGTGAATATTCAATGGTTTTTTTATCTAGTTCAATTTATTTATTCCTAAATATTGGGAATAAGATAAAAATATATGGTCCCCATGTATGCATTCAAATACATAAACCATGTTTATTATAAAAAATCACCCATGGTTAGGTGGATCTATGAGAAGCTAATGGAGCCAAACTTTATGTTATGCCATTTAGAGATTACCACCTAATGTTACCAACTACACTTATCTTGTTTTTGTGATATTTTTATTACGTGTCCTCAGTTACTAATTTTTTTTGTATCAAATTTGTATAGATGGATGTATTTTAAAAATTATAAATAAGTGCTTCTTCTTTTATAAATAAATCATTTTTATGGTAATACATATTTAAATAACAATGTTTACTTTTTGGATTACATGAACCAAATAATGGAAATAAACTATGAAGAATGATCACATGAATCATACCACTATAAACTATGGAATCACTGGATAAGTCATGTCAATTAATAGTGTTTGACTAGATAACACCAAGATTGATATTTGGATTAGTTTGAACTAAAACAATTGGTGCATGTAACACATGTTTTCATGGAAAAATGACCAAATCCCTATTTAGTAGAATGGGTGAAACAGAAATTGAGTTTCTGCAGTTGTTTCATTCCAATGTGTATGGACTTATTTTAGTTAAATACATTGGTGGACACTCATACTTGAGAACTATTATTATTAAATTTAGAATATATGGATATTTTAACTTAATGAGGTATAAGTTAGATTCCTTTGACAGATTCAAGGAATAATAGAATGATGTTGAGAAAGATATTGTTAAGTAGATTAGAAAACTATACTTAGAATATGATGAAAAATATCTTAATCAAGACCTTGTTGATTATTTCCAGGAGTTTGGGATATTATCTCAAATCACTCATCATTTAATTCTATAGTGGACTTGTTTAAGTGAAAGGAGGTACCACAACCTATTTGACATGATATGATTAATAGGGAGTTATGTGAGTATTCTATTATCCCTTTGGGGACACACATTGTAGACACAATCACACATACTAAACCACGCTCTAACTAATGTAAAATGTAGTATTCCATATCATCTTTGGTATGGAAATTAACCTATATTTTTTTTTTGACAAAAGAAGACGGATCCATTAATGATGGAGATCAGCAGAAATACAGGAGCATAACCACGAGGGAAAATGATTGAACTAAAGCAAATCCTCGTAAGGAGGGCCAATGCCTGCCATCTTGTGAGCGGCGTCATTTGCTTCCCTTCTAATAAATGAGAAATTGCAGGAATTGAAGCCTTGTCTCCGCGAGTGAATACACCGGATAATGGGGCCGAAAGGTTGAAGCCCGCCGTCAGTGAGATTGATGGCATTGATAACAGTGAGACAGTCGGATTCGATGTGAATGGAATCCCAACCGCGATCTTTGGCAAAGTTTAACCCAGCAAGGATGGCGGCGGCCTCCGCGACTGAGGCTCCCAACGTGCATAACGTGCTTTGTATTTGGCAGCGATGAGATTTCCCAGGTTGTCTCGGGCCAGTAAACCAAGTCCAACTGGGCCATCCCTAGGGAGAGAGGCATCCACATTGATTTTAAATATCCCTTCCGGTGGGGGGCACCAATGTTGGGGAAGAGGAGGGGGGGTGAAAAGTCTTTGTTGTTCAGGGTAGTTCTGCCAGACCGCAATCCATGACAAAGCCCGATCAATCCAAAATCTGGGGGGCCTCCGGAAATGATTGAAAATGGCCTCGTTCCGCCTATTCCAGATAATCCAAGTCAAAATGCACAAGGCGCCTGCTTTAGCTGGGGAAAAGGAGGAACACCATCGCATCAGGAGAGATGTAAGATCTGAGGCGGCGTCCAGGCACAGCTCTAAAGTTGATCCCCAGCCATTTGATAATGATACTTATGGAAGAAAACATGAAATGTATGGCATGGATGTATATTTATATGGAATCTAAAGGATACTAATGGATATTACCTATAAAATTCTTTTGATAAGAAGGTTATGGTTACGAAAATTCCCATTTTTCTTAAAATTAATCACATATCTATAAGAGATAATGGGAGAGATATAGACTTGGATATAGTCTAGGATGAAGATATTAAAGAGTTCGAATATGAAAGGATTCAACAAAGGCTCATATAATGATTTTAGAGAGACAAAAGTTATGTGTAGGAGTATGAGAGTGGTTATAGGATCATAATGAAATCTTTTTCTAGTCATTCATGGATACCAACATATTTTTAGTTGATAATAATGATCCTATTACCAATAAGGAAGTTAAAGGTAGAAATTATTCCACAAACAAGTTAGAAGCTATAAATTTTGAAATGGATTCCATATACGAGAACCAAGTATGGGTTTTGGTAGATCATCTATTAGATATAAATCTCATTGGTTGTAAATGGTTATTCAAAAATAATATAGACATGGATGGACAATTTAGTTATTGTAAGGCAGGACTGGTTACAAAAGGGTTAAAACAACATCAAGGAATAAACTATGGTAAAAACTTTTCTCCAATTTCTATTATAAAATCAATCATAATTATGCTTTCAATAGAAGATTAACATGATTATATGATTTAGAAGAAGGATTTTAAAAGGTATTTTACTAATAAGAATCATTAGAAATATGTATATATGATATAACCAGTAGGGTATGTGAGCCCAAAGGATTCCAAAAGGAATGAAATTTTTATAGATTTATTTATGTAATAAATAAATCCTCTTGGTAATGTAACATTTTTTTTTGAATCCACAACAAAATTTATTTTAATAATGAATAAAAAATATACCTATGTCTATAATAATTTTATTGTGAGTGCAAAAATTTTACTATTAGTTTATATTGATGACATATTACTTATTGGAAATGAAGTACCAGTTTCATAGTCTATTAGGGATTTGTTAGACACTTTATTACCCATGAATTACTTAAGTGAAGGTTCATATATTCTTTGGATGATAATTCATAATTATAGATCCAAGATGCTTCTTGGAAAGAGTTAATTTATATACATTAAAAAGATACTAAAGAGATTTAGTACATAATAATCTTAGTGGGGATTGTTTCTAATGTAAAATGGTTTTCATATTTTTATAAAAATTCATTATCAAACTCATGATGAAGTATAGTGTATGTAAATGATTCTATTCACATTAAATATTTGGAAGGTCATGTATGTTATGATATGTATAAGTCTTGATATCATGTGTGCCTTAATCATTGTAAAAATATATAAAGATGACCTATGTGACATTACGTAATGATATTATGATATAATCAAAAGGTATGAAATTAATTATCATTATATTATTAGTAATGATGACATTACGTAATATCAGTTCTCCATAGGATATCAGTTGAATTTATTGTTCATCATAGAATGACTTATGTACAATAAGTTGACTTGTCTTAATACGATAATAAATATTTAACTAATAATAAATAATTCTTTAGTGTAAGTTAATGTAATCCTATGACATAAAATTATCTTTTTATCAACTTATTTTGACTACGGATATTCTTCTCAAAGGAATATAGTCCTGTCGTATTCTCATTCTGAATGAAATATATTTCTTGAGTAAGTTAGTCAATATCATAACATAAAGTATTATACGATACCTTTTGATTCCGAATAACAAAATTTTTTCTTTTTTTTTTCAAAATATAATGTACTTTTATATAGAGATATAGACATTGGGGAATATAGCATAAGAAAATTTTAATATGAAACACTTAACAAACTTCCTCGAATAAATGTAGGGATTTTTTGGATCATCTAAACACATAAAGTAGAGATATATCGGAACATAATAATCTCCGAAATAATCTCCCCCTTTTTTAAGATCACAAAACTCATGAAATGGAAATATAAATGTTTTTATAGTATACTTATCATTTTATCACATATGATGTTTTTGTTTCCTTTCTTTCGAAACAAAATTTTTCATCTCCCCTATTTGAAATAAGAAGTAATTTTGAAATATGAGTGAAGTTTTTTATTTTCCTTTATATTCTCCCTTATTTAAAGATATTAAAAGGAAAAAAATAAGAAAGGAAATTATATTTCATTCCATTATTTATAATAAAAATTTTGAAAAAAATATAGAGGTAATAACGAATCATTGCGGAAAAAAATATAAAAAGAACTTAACATAACATAAGAGAGTGACACATGCCTATTGTGGGGTGTGAAATAAAATATTTCCTTATTTAAAATATATTAATGTGGGTAACCTAGGTTTTATCTAGATATGAGTTCATAACAATCAATCTATCACATAAAATTTCAAGAAATATGTGAGATTGTTTTTGAGATATGTTTTTTTGAAAAGAAAGAATGAAATTAAAATAAAGTATGAACACTAATTGAAGAAGATAGTGGCTAGGTTATAATAGGATCACCTTTTTAAATGTCATAATGGAATTAAAATCATCCCCTCTATTCCAATTTAATGATAAATGAATGAATCCTCGATCGAGTTATCAATCACCCTTGGTTGAAGGATGCAATGAAAACCACTCATTTGTGCACGAAAGTTCGTGAACAATTCCCTAAAAAATAAGGAAATTCTTAATTTGGATTTTCTCATCCATATAAATCTAGATACCTTTTACCTATCCCACATACATTCCAATGATCATTAGACACTATTATCCTAAAGCAATCTGCTCAATCGAGACATACTACAATGGGTAGAGGGATTTCAAAGATCTTTATCTAATGATGTTATCAATCAATACACCCAAAAACCAAAACACAATTTCATTATGAAAACCAGGATCCATTGAAAATAGAATTCATTCAAATATTTTATTTGCATTAATGTTAAATACTCTGACATTAAAAAAGTGAAACTCCCCCATCCAGGATTGCTCAAAGGATTTAGCCCTCCATGTGAAGGGCAAGAGATTTAAAGGGGGAAGAAGAGAGAATAATGAAATAATAAAAACGAAAAGAGAAAATACATAGAAATGCATGTATTCCATTCTCCATCACATCCCCTCTATCACCTTCTTTGACAATATTTAATAGAATTGAACTATCATACTTATAGGCTTGAGGGGTAGAATTTTTTTCCTTAAGATTCAATAATCTGAAAGTTTGAGTCCATTTTTCATAATAAATGACCTAATATAAAGAAGGTTTCCTCATAAATAAAGTACATATTTATCTTTTTCATGCACCAAATAATTCATAGCTTATTTGGACAAGTTTCACAATAGTTATTCTTGAATTACTCTAGAATAAATTTTCTTTTGGAGGAGACTTTCAATTATCCCCAATTTAGCGAATAATGTGGACGCCTTAATGACCCAATTTCTTCATGAAATTTACTATATAGACAATTATTAGGGTCTTATTTCCAATAAATATTTAATCAATTCATTTTGTGTTATGTAGGCTGAGAGATACTTCAATAACTAATATGGTGTCTATTTTTTTGGCATGTAAACTTTTTCCACATGATTTATTTTTCTGGTTCGTTGTGTGTGAAATTAGATCTAGGTCTTTAAGAAAACCTAAATCCCACAAAAAAATTAATCCTAAAAAAATGAATAACACAATTTGGATCAAAATTGTAAAATATATGCTAGAAATATAGAAGATCCATAAAATTGTTAAGTTGATAGAAATTAAACAATTTTCAAAATTAATCCCAAAATTAACCCAAAATACTAAAATGATGAAAATAAGCTCACATTGATTAATTTTCCATGATTAAATTGATGGAACAAAAATTAAAAATAATTAAAATATTAACTCTATAAATTCCTCCACACTTAGTACTTGGACTCCAAGGCATGTCAAAAAACAAAATGAAATAAAAAAATATTCAAAACAAGTGCTCATGAGATCCTACAATTCCATAGTAGGAAAATAGATACCATTACTCATTGACAACAATTACTCCATGTTATCAATTTAGATCATTAAATATTTTTCTTTCTCATTTATCCTCTAATGCAGATAATACAACTACCTCACATGAAATTTCTCTCATGTCACAAATGTCATTTTTCAACAAGAATTATTACATCCAAACTCAAGAAAGGGTAAACATATGACAGATAAATCCCTACTTCTCCACCATATGTGTTTTAAGTAAATGCATTTATCATTGGGAATCTCAGGGGCTTTCTATGACATCTGGTTTGTAAGAGTTTGATGTCAAAAATTCTAAGGCTGAATGGGGAGGTCTTGGCTCTTTTTGAAGAAAAATTACAACATTATAATTGTCACTCAAGTATAGCCTCCTCCTCACTCCCCTTATTAGAAAATAGGCTCCATAATCATGAAAAATCATGGAATTTTCATAGAATTCATCATTTTTGTAGAATAAATTTCAATCATCTAAACAATAAATTTTCTTGGAAACTCAAAAAAGGAATAACATTTATTCTCTATTAGATGATCCAAAAGCACAAAATCTCTTTTCATGAATGCTCTAGAAAAGGAAAAAAATTTAAAAAAAAATTATAATTTTTTTAGATGATAAAACAAAACATAAGAATTTTATTTTCTACACAAAGTATCACCAAATTAGGTACTATAACACAGGATAACTTCCGCCCAAACATACGTTTAACTAGATCATGAAATATAACTTAAATAAAAGGTTGGATAGGGAAAATTGGCTTATAATGTTGCTAAACTAACATTACGCTCATGGATTCTAAGGGATAAAAGGATTAAATAGAAAATATTTCCCTTAAAAAATAGTATTTTCTTGAAAATAATCTTAAAGAAAATGCCTCAATAAATTAAAACAAAAGTACCTCAAAACATCATGTTTTTAAATGAATAAATCAAATTTTGTTTAAAGAAATAATCATTTGGTTCTCTCAAGAAGTGATGTGAATGAGAAGAATATGAGTAAAAAGGGTTCATAAACCTCAAGGGAATGTGATTTCAAATATAAAGACAGTGATATGTGGCATAAGATTCAAAAGTCAATGTACTTTTCTTGAAATTACCAAAATATTGAACATGAAATAAAGTAATTTTCAGTATTCATTTAAGCTCAGTTTCATGGAATAAATTGTTTCACTAATTAATATGAGTTTCAAAAATAGAAATTATAATCAGTTCAACTCAAAAGATTCCAAAACTCATAGAAAATGAAAAATAAACACAAATATTTAAAAAAAGGACACTTTTTATGAAAAACACAAAAACAATAAATGAAAATATACAACTACAAAGGATCACCCCACAAATAATTGATACAATGTCCTAAATTAATTCAAATGGATTTAACATGAATGTAGATTCGAAAATTTTCACAATAAGAAAGAAAGTTAAATGGATAGGTATGACCTGATGAATTTTATTGATAAACAGGTTAGCGGAGTGTGAAATCCTCCACTAGAGATGATGGAATGGTCCAATATAATTTATTCATCCTATTTCCATTAATAATTGTAAAGACCCAAAAATTTCAAGTAAATGTTTTTCTTAAATTCATTGGGATTTTACGAGCACGCAGTTTCTGATGGCACCAGATTCCGAGGCCCGGTGTGACCGAAATAAATTTCCAAAGCTTCGCTCAGGTAAGTTCTATGAACGAACGAGCAGGTTTTTATATCTTTTGAACCGGTACTCGGAAATGAAATCTAAGGGCACTGATAAAACCACAACACTAGTAATTTATTAGGAGGACTTTTACCGAAAAAGATTTTTCTTGGGAGGAGTTGTTAAAAAAAAGTGGTTTGAAAAAAAGAGTGAATAAAATTGTGGTAAAATTTTATTTGTAACTAAGGTGGTTTTATCCTACATGGGGTAGTTAGGGTGGCACCCACTAGCATCCTAACAACCCATATGAGGATAAATGTGAGGTGGGTCCCGCAAAATCCCCAACCCTTCACATTCCCCAAAACCCCCCATTAAACTCCTTCTGTTTAATGTTAGAAAACCCGTGAACTTAATTAAGTAACTCCTCCTCTCCAACATTAATTCATGCCAACACATGCTAAATTAATTGATTAAACCTATTCAATTAATTTAACTAAGTGTCTTAATTTATATGTTTTTGAAATGCATGGCAAAGTAAAATAAAATAAGGAGAAACTTATTTTATTTTTGGTTAGAATTGTTGTGTGAGGAGGATTTGGGGAGAACTCTAGTTTTTCTTTGAAGAACTTCATCCTCCTGCGAAGAACATCTCATCTTAGACGAAGAACGATGTCACCACAAAGAGAGATGAAGTGCCTTTCCTTCTTCTCTCCGCAACTAGTTTGGAGACTCCGTTTCCTCCTTGGACGCACGCCAACTTCATCTTCAAAACCTCACCCCGCGACGCCGTCTTCCACGACGTCCGACGAACGACATCAATTGTTGAGGTAGGGGTTAATTCATTTGTTCAAGTTTAATCATCATCCTTCATTGTTCAAGAATTTCCCGAATGTTATCGTCGTAGCAGGAGGAGATCGAACCACACAAACATGGACGATTCTCCTCCCTCATCTTCTTGTTGTTCTTCGTTGATGGTTGAGGTGAAGGCGATGCGATGTCGTTGCACCACACGGGGATGAAGAGGACCGTGGACAGAGCGGGCCGTGGCGGTGGGGCGCGGCGCCGTCGCGCCGTGCTGGTGAGGCCGCGGCCAGGAGCGAGCCATGGCGGTGGTGCGCGGCGCCTTCACGCGGCGCCGGTGAGGCTGAAGGAGGTTGTGACCAGGAGCGGGCCGCGGTGGTGGGGCGCGCTTCCGTCACGCCACACCGGTGAGACAAGCCGCGGCCTTAGGCCGCGATAGACTAGGCAGGGGCATCCGGACAACCGGTCGCCGACGTCTCGAGGAGGTGGGACCCTGAAGGATCCCGCAGCGGCTCAACCGGCCAGCCATAAAGGCCGACCATTACCAAGAAACCGGGGGGTGTAACCCTCCTGACCAGAATCTAGGGCGGACCCCATAGTGTCTTCCATTTCCATAAACGAGGGGCACACCCCTCCCGACCCGCTCGACCTGTGTCGAGCCGCTGCTGGCTTCCAAGCCGGGCCGCAGGACGCACAGGCTGAGCTAGCCGCGTTGGGATGGGCCGCACCAGCTAGGCCGGGCCGCGCCCAATCAGGCCAGACCCGGACCCGGGTTGGTTCGACCGGGTTCGGGCCGACCCAGGGGTTATTGGGCAGGGTCAGACCGGGCCCAGACCCCCTATTTTCGGACAGGGTTCATTCAAATGCCCATATCTTGGGCTACGGACCTCCGATCTACGCAACTTCAGTTGCATAAGGATCCTTGGATCGAGAAGTTCGTTTTGGTATATTACACTCGAGGTTTTGGCAATGTTTGGGTATGATCGTGTTGGTTTTAGCTTAAAAACCAACCAGGCCCCTAGGACGGAAAAGCCAATATCTCTCAGACCGGGCGTCCGATTGACGCCCCGTCTGTCACATTGAGTTCTTATTGAAGATATGAAACTTTGTGATACATCAACTCTGGACTTCGTGAAAGTTGATGTATCAACCCTCTTGACTCGTGGAGCGGACCCTCCTGGAATCGCGCGTGCTGTGTGCAGGAACCCTAGAGGTGGCTGTGACTGCGACGACGATGGCGACTGTACTTGGATCCTTCGTGGGTTCGGTATTGAGGACAACTGTACTTGGATCCTCCATGGGTTTGACAGTGATGATGACTGTACTTGGATCCTACATGGGTTCAGTAGCGATGGTTACTGTACTTGGATCCTACGTGGGTTCGACAATGACAACTTCTGTACTTGGATCCAACGTGGGTTCGGCAGAGGAGATGATTTAGAGGCTACATCTAATCATCTCCACCACTCTTCGTGAGTAGTATAATTGTGTGAGTTGAGTCTTTAATTTCAATCAATATCATCGATATGATTGACTTACTTTCCTATGAGGAATGAGTTGTGATTTCCTGTGTGGACTGGGTAGTACTTGGGCTCTTGAGTTGGAGCCAAACTGGAATTGATGACTTAGGTATATGTATGGGCGTATACCTAAGTAGGGTGGGTTAATACTTCGTGTTTGTATCTTTTCTTTTTTCTTTATACTTTGTGGATTCTTGGAGACCTTCGGCGGTCTCGGGGTCCTTACTGAGTATCGTATACTCACCCATGCACGAGATATGCCCGTACTACGTTGTGTTGGTTGTAGACGATGGACATAGCTAATCGTGGTTGAGGCTTGTGGAGCAGGACGGTATCCGGTGGTGGAATATCCGGCGGGACGTAAGTGGAAAGGACGGCCGGACCCGAGGAGCTAAGGAGACCATCTGTACCCACCCTTCAGGTGGGATAGTTGGTGGACGACTCGGTGGTTGCAGATTTAGTTTACTACTGCTGTTCTTTCTTTTCAGTTGTACTGTACTTTTAGTTGGGTTTGTATTCTGGCCCATTTACTTTTCAGCACTTACTTTTATACTCACATTACTTAGTGTTTACTTCATCTTGCGTACTCTATTGTGTTTGTTTACTTATATAAAGGCAATGCCTTCCCTTTAATGGGATTTACGCCTTTGGTACTAGTCGCCAACCCCTGGCCTATGGAAGGCGTGCTTGGGGTAGTCACGACACGGACCCCAAGGACGGTTCATGACAAATTTGTATCAGAGGAGCTGGTTCTACAACAGAATATAGGACTCTGATAATTTTTCCTATGAAGCAATAATGTTAAGGGTATTGAGTGTGGTTATCAGTACAGGGAGTCCAGTGTTGGTGTGGCGGCCGACGTATCCATACACCAGGACTCTGACTTCTGATTTCCGACTCAATGCACGAAACCATTGATTACATGTGCGATTTAAAAGTTTTCTTATGATTACTTTGTGTCATCTAACCAGGTATATTTTATTAACCCTGGAACACTTTTTTCTTTTCATTATTTCCCCACGACGGCAGCCAGCTAGGGTTCTGAGCTTTGTGCAATATAAAAGTCCACCAAGCGATGAGGCCTCGGTGCAGGGCCTCATTACAGTGGAGGCACCAGCGGTACCTCTACCCGCTGGGCCACCGATACCACCAGCCCCCAGCAATGGAGAGTGCACGCTTCCTGAGTGAACTGCATGAGTTTCAATGACAGAGGCCACCCAGGTTCCATGGAGAGACGAACCCTCAGGCAGCCGAGGATTGGCTGGGGGCTATCATCCGAGTCTTCAGATTAATAGTGACACCAGCTGACCTCATGGTGATCCTTGTGGAGAATCTCCTGCATGGAATAGCTGGTAGATGTTGGATCCTGATGCTCCAGGTGCACGACGAGGCATATCTACTTTGGACGGACTTCGAGAGCCTCTTTCGCACGGAGTTTGTTCCAGCCACCCTCCAATCGGTGCACATCCAGGAGTTACTACAGCTATGGAAGGGCAGCATGACAGTAGCCTAGTACTCAGCGAGATTTACTGATATCTTGCGCTACTACACGGACATGATACAGGGCCCATTCTTCCGGGCACAGACCATCGAGCAGGGACTGAGGCATGACATTAGGGCTTCGATGATCCCCCTCAACATTTTGATGCAGGCAGGAGTATTAGACCGATCCCTTTTGTGGAGAGATTTCTTTCTGAGCCTACGCCAGCAGCGAGGCCTACCGCAGGGAAACACTTAGCGGAGTCTTCTGATGCCGGTAGTAGACAGATGTCGCAGAGGTCCAAACGGGCCAGAACATCAGGTGGGCAACCTCAGGATACTGGTTCGGATGTGCTGGGCACAGAAAGAAGAGCCAGTCATACGAGAGACAGATAGTGCTATGCATGCTATGGGCAGGGCCACATGGCTCATGACTGCCCGACCCGCCATGCAGAGGAGTAGCATACGGTTGAGGGACCACCCAGGCAGAGGTAGAGGTTTGACTGTGGCAGTTCGCAGGGATTAGGCGGAAGAGGTAGAGGAGCTAGTCGAGCAGCAGGTAGTGGGCGATGCTTCGAGGCTCTACCTCGACAACCACCAGGAGGTCCACCCCGACCATAGGGAGCTGGGGGACAGAGGTAGGCTCACCTTCAGGCTGTGGAGGCTTACGACCACGGTGCACCTGAGATGATTCGAGGTACTATATGTGTCTACTCCACCCTTACTGCAGTTCTTATAGACATAGGAGCGAGTCGTTATTTCATTGTCACTGCCCTTGTTCGGAGCTCGGAGATTCCGACCGAGCCGTTGGCTCGATCCTTACGTCTAGAGACTCCTACGGGTGAAGAATCGATGATTATGCACTATTTCCAGTAGAGTGAGCTTACTATAAGAGGTGAGAGCTTCGACTGGGATCTTCTTGTAGTGACGACGAGGTATTACGACATCATCTTGGTCATGGATTGGTTATCAACGGTCCATTCTCAGATCAACTGTATTAGGCGCAAGGTGCGGTGTGTCCGCACAGATGGGAGAAGGTTCACCTTCACTGGCAAGAAGGGAGCCTTTGTAGTGCAGGAAAGACTCACACAGAGGAGAGGGTATCCAATCACACATCAGTTGGCTAGTCTCATCGTCAGAGCAGTTGATGTGCGGAGTCCTAGTTTTCCTATTGTGGTGGATCAGTATGCCGACGTTTTTCCTGATGATGTTCCAGGACTACCTAATCACAGAGAGGTAGACTTTAACATTGACCTATACCCCGAGACAGCCCCGATATCTACTCTAGCATATCAGATGGCTCCCGCTGAGCTTTGTGAGCTACGGGTACAATTGTAGGACTTACAGGGCAAAGGATTCATTCGACCCATTGTTTCACCCTGTGCTTCCCCGATTTTATTCGCCAAGAAGGAAGATGAAAGTTTATGACTATGTGTCGACCACCGTCACCTAAACCAGGTGATCGTGAAGAACAAGTATCCACTTCCAAGGATTGACGACCTCTTTGATCAGCTGATGGGAGCACGATGGTTCTCGAAGATAGACCTCAGGTTAGGCTATCATCAGCTCAGAGTTCGAGATGAGGATGTGAAGAATATGGCCTTCAGCTGTCGGTATGGACACTATGAGTTCATTGTTATGCCTTTCGGTATAACCAACACTCCAGTAGTGTTCATGAGTCTCATGTACAAGATCTTCCATCCTTACCTCAATCGATTTGTCGTATTCTTCATCGACGTTATACTGATTTACTTGACTACTGAGGTGGAGCACACCTATCACTTGTGGGTTGTACTAGACACACTCCGAGGGAACCAGATTTATTGTATGCTCTCGAAGTGTCAGTTTGGGATTTGAGAGTTCCACTTCTTGGGTCACGTTATCTCTGAGGCGGGAGTTGCGGTGGATCCTGCGAAGGTCGAGGCAGTGCTTGCATTGGAGCCACCAAGGAGTGTGACTGAGGTGCGGAGATTCCTAGGTTTGGCTGGGTACTATCGGAGATTTGTTCCAGACTTCTCCAGAGTTGCATCACCACTTTAAGCTCTGACGAAGAAGGGGAAACCCTTCATGTGGCCAGATAGATTTCATCATAGCTTCCAGGAGCTGAGAAACAGATTGACCAGTGCACCCATCTTGAGGCTACCAGAGGAGGGCGTAGGGTACGTAGTCTACTGGGATGCATATGGGAACAGACTCGGGTGTGTCCTAATGCAGGAGCGGGTAGTGATCTCTTACGGTTCACGACAATTGAGGAAGCACGAGCAGAACTACGCTACCCATGACCTGGAGTTAGCAGCAGTGGTCTTCGCCTTGAAGATGTGGTGACACTATCTAATGGGTGAGCGCTTTACAGTCTACTCTGACCACCAGAGTCTAAGGTACATCTTCTAGAAGATGGACCTGAACCTTAGACAACGACAATGGTTCGAGTTCCTCTACGACTATGAATTTGACATAGTCTATACTCCTGGGAAGGGGAACATTGTAGCTGATGCTCTCAGCAGGATATCGGGCATTCAGCTACTTGGAGAGGCGTCAAAGCAGCTAACCATGTTCCAGATTTCCTTCATGGATAAAGATGGGGTATCCTTTCTACAGTCCCTCACAGTCACTCCTCCACTACTTCTACGGGTCAGAGAGGCACAACGTGGGGACGTTGACTGTGAGACATGACGCGCTCAGATTTCCGCAGGGTAGTCACCTGATTGTTTTCCTATATGAGGAGAGCATGTCATCATCTTCAGGGGACGTACCATGGTACCCGTTTCATTATAGGAGGAGGTGGTGCGGGATTTTCACACTTCCCCACCGGCGGTGCATCCAAGAGTGGCGAAGATGTACCATGATCTCAGACGATAGCACTGGTGGCTGGGTATGAAGAAGGATGTGGCGGAGTTCGTTTCTCGATGCCTCACCAGCCAGCAGGTGAAGGCGGAGCACCAGGTACCAACAGGCTTGGTACAACCCTTAGAGGTCCTGGAGTGGACGTGGGATGGGATATCCCTGGATTTCGTGATGGGACTTCCACGTACTACCAGAGGACACAACTCCATCTGGGTGATCATCGACCGACACACCAAGTCGGCCCACTTCCTACCTATCAGAGAGCAGGGCTTAGAGGATAGCTTGGGATGCCTCTACGTTCATGAGATCATACGACTTCATGGTGTTCCATCATCTATCGTCTCTAATTGTGACGCTCGTTTAACTTCCTGTTTTTGAAGGGTTTGCAGGAGGATTTTGGGACGCAGCTATGCCTGAGCACCGCCTTTCACCCTCAGACGGATGTCCAGACGGAGAGGACCATTCAGACCCTTGAAGACATGCTCTGTGCATGTGTCCTTGACTTTGTTCGTAGCTGGGAGGATCACCTACCTTTGGTGGAGTTTCCGTACAACAACAACTACAACTCCACCATCGGGATGGAACCATACGAGGCATTATACGACCGAGATTGCAGATCACCTATGTGCTGGACAGACCCTAGGGAGTCAGCACTTGTAGGACCATAGATGGTCCATGCCATGATGGAAAAAGTGCAGATCATCCAGGAGTGGATGAGGACTACACAAAGCTGACATAATTCCTATGCTGATAGGATCTGAAGACCATTGGAGTTCGAGGATGGAGACCACATTTTCTTACGGGTCTCACCTCAATGTGGATTACGGAGATTTGGCCGGGGCGGAAAGTTATCTCCGTGCTTCGTCGGACCATTCCAGGTTATCAGAAGGATAGGCGTGGTGGCTTATCTCCTGGATCTTCCACCTCAGTTGCACTGGTGCACGACGTCTTCCACGTATCTCAGCTGAGGAGATACGTGAACGACCCGACACATATCATCGACCATGGAGAGCTGGACATCGATGACAGGGGCGACATTTGCGGAGGTCCCGGTGGAGATTGAGGATCGATAGGAGCGGGTCTTATGTGGATGGTCGATTCCTCTAGTGCGCATCATGTGGCAGCACGAGAACCTATAGGAGAGCACATGGGAGCAGGAGGCTCATATGCATGCACAATATCCTCATTTGTTTCCCTAGTTTATGATGTAGTTTTACAAAGATATAAAGACCTAAGGTGGGAGTAATGTAAAGACCCGTAAATTTCATGGAAAATTTTTTCGTAAATTATTTGGAATTTTACAAGTACAAAGTTTCTAACGACACCTAATTCCGAGGCCCAGTGTGCCTGGAATCAATTTCCGAAGTTTAGCTCGGGTACGTTCAGTGAATGAACAAGCGAGTTTTTCTATATTTTGAACCGGTACTCAAAAATGAAATATGAGGGCACTGATGAAACCACAACGCTGGTAATTTATTAGGAGGACCTTTACTGAAGATGCGTTTTCATGGGAGGAGTTGTTAAAAAAAGTGGTTTGAAAAAAAAGAGTGAATAAAATTGTGGTACAATTTTATTTCTAACTAAGGTGGTTTTATCCTACATGGGGGAGTTAGGGAGGGGCCCACTAGCATCTTAACTACCCATGTGAGGAAAAATGTGAGGTGGGGCCCGCATGAGCCCCAACCCTTCACATTCCCAAAAACCCCACATTAAACTCCTTGTGTTTAATGTTGGCAAACCCTTGAACTTAATTAAGTAACTCCTCCTCTCCAACTTTAATTCATGCCAACACATGATAAATTAATTGATCAAACCTCTTCAATTAATTTAACTACGTGTTTGAATTTTTATGTTTTTAAAATGCATGGAAATGTAAAATAAAATAAATAGAATCTTATTTTATTTTTGGTTAGAATTGTTGTGTGAGGAAGATTTTGGGAGAACTCTAGTTTTTATTTGAAGAACATCATCCACCCGCGAAGAACATCTCCTCTTCAATGAAGAACGCTGTCACCACAAAGAGAGACGAGGTGCCTTTCCATCTTCTCTCCTAAACTAGTGTGGAGACTCCATTTCCTCCTTGGACGCACGCCAACGCCATCTTCAAAACCTCACCCAGCGACGCCGCCTTCTGCGACACCAGGGGAACAACATCGATTGTCGAGGTAGGGGTTAATTCTTTTGTTTAAGTTTAATCATTGTCCTTCATTGTTCAAGAGTTGGAAAAATGTTATTATCATAACAGGAGGAGATAGGACTGCAAAAAACTCGGCTGATTCTCCTCCCCCTTCTTCTTGTTGTTCTTCGTTGATGGTTGAGGCGAAGGCGGCGCGGTGCCGTTGAACTGCGCGAGGACGAAGAGGTCCGCGGCCGGAGCGGGCCACAGCTGTGGTGTGCGCCACCGTCACGGCGCGCCGGTGAGGCCGCGGCTAGGAGCGGGCCGCGATGGTTGGGCGCGGACACGTTGCTCCGCACTGGTGAGACCTGTCGCGACCTTAGGCCGCGGCGGACCAGGAATGGGCGACCGGATAACCGGCCGCCGGCGTCTCCAGGAAGTGGGACCCTGAAGGGTCCCGCGGAAGGTCAAATGACTTGCCATAAATGCTGGCCATTACCAAGAAACCCAGGGAGTGTAACTCCCTCAACCAGCATCTAGGGCGGACCCCAGAGGGTCTGCTGTTTCCAGAAACGAGGGTCGTATCCCTCATGCCCCACTCGGCTAGTGCCGAGCCACGGACGGGCCACTCCCAATCGGTCCAGACTCGGACCCGGGTCGGGTCGACCCAGTTCGGGCCTACCCAGGGGGTATTGGGCCAGGTCGGACTGGGCCCAGACCCCCTATTTTCGGACTAGGCTTGTTCAAACGCCCATATCTTGGGCTACGGAACTCCGATCGATGAACCGTCAGTTGCGTAGGTATCCTTGGATCGAGGCGGTCATTTCGGTATATTAAACATGAGGGTTCGGTAATGTTTGGGAACGGTTAGGTTGGTTTTAGCTAAAAAACCAACCGGACCCCAGGGAGGGAAAATCCAATATCTCTCAGACCGGGCGTCCGATTGACATGGAGTCTGTCGAGTTGAGTTCCTATTGACAAGAAGGAACTTTTTGATACATCAACTCTGGACTTCGTTACAGTTGATGTATCAAACCTCTTGTTTCTTGGAGTTGACCCTCCCGAAATCGAGCGTGCTATGTGCGGGAACCCTAGAGTTGGATGCGACTGCGACGACGATGACGACTGTACTTGGATCCTATGTGGGTAGTGAGGAAGAATGTACTTCGATCCTCCATAGTTTTGACAGTGATGACCACTGTACTTAGATTCTACGTGGGTTCGACAGCGATGGTTACTGTACTTGGATCCTATGTGGGTTCGGCAGTGACGACTTCTGTACTTGGATCCTACGTGGTTTCGGTAGAGGAGATGATTCAGAGGCTACATATAATCATCTTCACCCCTCTTCGTGAGTAGTATACCTGTGTGATCTGAGTCTTGAATTTCAATCAATATCATTGATATGATTGACTTAATTTCCTGTGTGGACTAGGTTGTGATTTTTTGTGTGGACTGGGTTATACTTGGGATCTTGAGTTGGAGATGAACTGGAATTGATGACTTAGGTATATGTATGGACATATACCTAAGTAGAGTTGGTTGATACTTCATGTTTGTATCTTCCCTTGGTGGTTTATCCTTTGTGGATTCTGGGAGACTTTCGAGGGTCTTGGGGTCCCTACTGAGTATCGTATACTCACCCCTGCACAGGCTATGCCCACACTACGCTGTGTTGGTTGCAGACGACAGACAATGCTGATCGTGGTTGAGGCCTGTGGTGCAGGACAATATCCGGTGGTGGAATACCAGGAGGGACGTATGTGGAGTGGATCGCCAGAAAAGAGGAGCTGAGGAGACCATCTATACCCACCCTTCAGGTGGGATAGCCGGAGGATAACTCGGTGGTTGCAGATTTGCTTTACTGCTGCTGTTATTTCTTTTCAGTTGTACTGTACATTCAGTAGGGTTTGTATTCTGGCCCATTTAAATTTCAGCACTTACTTTTGTATTCAGTTTACTTAGTGTTTTCTTCATCTTGCATACTCTGTTGTGTTTTTTTACTTATATAAAGGAAATGCCTTCCCTTTAACGGGATTTACTCTTTGGTGCTAGTCGCCGGCCCCTGGCCTATGGAAGGCAGGCTTGGGGTTGTCACGACACGGGCCCTGAGGATGGGTCATGACAATAATTAAGGACTCATTCTCTCCATCATTCAAAATATACACAACACTGAAGGGATATACATGAGTTACTATAAATGGACCTTCCCATCTGGAATGATGTTTCCGTGACATGAGCATGAGTTTTGTAACACCATGAGACTTTAATAAAATATTTTATTTTCTGAATAAATTTAATTTTTTTCTTTCATGATTTTTATGAAACAAAATATTAAACATATGTTACACACAATAATTAGTAGGCTTGCATTACACGAAATGCCCATCTTTACCGAACAATAGTATATTAATCAAATAGTTTTATTTAATATAACATATAAGATAGATGTTAAATTATCATTTATGAATATTATTAACCAAATTTTTAGTTTCAAATATTCCATATAATTATAAAATTCATCTCATGTGTTTCCTAGACATGATATAAGAACAAAATCAATTTTTAGAAAAAAAGAATTATTTTTCAAAAGATGTAGATTTACCACCTTTTAATAGAAAACCATTTTTCAATACAATATTTGACACTTTTAGATATTAAATTTGATGAAATAAAATTATTCATTAGAATCATGAAATAAAAATTTAGTTTATAATTTTTTTGGTGTTTTTCGAAAAACATTATTATTTTAATGAATATTGAAAAATACAACATTTTAATTCAAAAAGGCCTTTTCATCAAGTTTTTTTATTCATAAATTACCCTTTCACTTGTTTTTAAAGTATAATTAGATTATGTTTTTATCTTTTAATATAATTTATTTCAATTTAATTATTTTCACATTAAATTTTTATATAAACACATGCAAATATTTTGATGGTTTTTACTTTTGAAAAACTCATTTTCTGGTTTTGTCACCTAGGATTAATTTTAAATTAATTATTGCAACTGATATGCTTTCAAATTTTATAATAGAATTAAATATTTGGAATATTTTTTCTGAAATTTTGTTAATAGGTTACTTTTATTTTTTCTGGATATTATTAAAAGTAACTTTAGTAATTTTAATCACTGAAGTTAAAGGTAAACCTGGAAATTAAAGGTAAAAATAATATTATACAATTACCCTAAAAATATAATAATTCTATTGGGTGACGAAATAAAACCATTTTAACATATTTTTATAAATTTAATAATTTGATGGACCATTTTCCATGAATATTGCATGAATGTTATTAAAATTAATAAATGTGAAAAAATGTCACACTCTCATTTCTTATAATTATAATAATTTTAATATTGATATTTAAAAAAGATAAAATCAATTATAAATAGACCCTATAAATATAAAATAATTACTTATATCATAGAAATTTATTGAAAATTTTTAGAGATTGAATAATTACAATTAATGATTTCACAATAGTGATGCATAAATTATTTTATTAATAGAAATATCAAATAAATGGAATTAAAAATATTAAAAATAAATATAATTTGACTTAACTAAGGATGTAAAATAATTTCATAGAAAATATATACATCTTAGGGACATATTGGAATCATTATTCTGAAATAATCATGTTTTTTTATATTTTTAAAAATGAAAATATTTATTAGTAGAAAATTTATTTGAATGTTAATTTAAAATAAATAATATTTTATTAAATGTTATAAAATTATAAAATACCTTAGTTTCCATGAAATGACTAGTATAATGTTAAATATATCATAAATTATAATATTGGGGTTATTGTATAATTTTATAGTAAAAATATTGTCCCTATATAATAAAAGGCATGTAAACAATGGAGAGTTAAACTGTTTAACTAAGGGTTAAATCCAAAAGATAAGTTTAATTGTGTGACATATACTTGTCTAAAAATAATTTGTAAAGAGGAGTTATAACCATATTCATATTATACTCTAAATTATTAACTTTGGATATACTTAAAATAGAAAATTAATATATAATAAATTAATAGTTGTGGAGTTTCCAAAAGTGACTGTGCCATATCTTATAATATGGAACCCTTCATTATCTTTTATTCACACCTCTAAATCCATTTAGATTGGAAAAAAATTCACATTTCTCCTGAAAACATCCCTCATTTCATCCTAGAGGTCATAGTTTGAGAAAAAATCCATCCTATAGAGTTCTTTTGGGAAAATCAAAATAAGATACCCGAGGAAGAGGTAATCGATTTATCAACTCTTTTAAAGTTATTTTCATATTCTACTTAAACTTACTATGTTGATTCCATAATAAAGTAATAAATAAAATATAATCTACATTATGATATGTTTTTATGATTACGAGACAACTTTATTCTTCCTTTTATTAATCCTATGAATAATAATATCATCATGCATGCGTACGTACGACTTCCCGTCTCCACGTTGTGGTGTAATCTGTTATTCAAAACTAATTTATTTGGAAGCATATAATGATGATTATAATGTATATATATATAATTAATATAAATTTATAATGATTATTTATATTAATATACCATCAATTTCCTTACCATTTAACCAAAAATGATATCTTTTCTCGTGTGTACATACGCCCTACGGTCTCCATGGCGCGACGAGATTCATTCTACACATTAAACATTCAATAATGATTATAAAATTTATATTATGATAAAAAATAACAATTATTAACTTAATATCATTGTGTATATTAATAAATTACATCCTAATCATAACAAACCTAACTTTCATGGAAAAACATGAATGGGAAACCAAAGAAGTTGATACCTATAATAAGGTAATTCTCAAATACTAATAACAAAATGATATAGTAGGGTCATATATGATATAATAAATATGGATAGGGTCTTGGAATATTTTAATAACATGATTTAACCGTTATATATGAATTTAACACACCCTTTACTAAAATAATGTACAAGGTAATGGTTAATTTCACAATCTCATTATTATCCGAGGTTGCTAATACATAAGTATCTACGGGGAAATCTTTATCATCCATGTCCATGTTTTATAAAATATATTTTAGAATATTACATAAAATATGTGAAGTCATTTTTACACATGTTTTACTTTTTATAATTTTTTTTGAAAGGAATCAATTCATTGTTTTCTAAATGAGGTACTGTATGACCTTTTTGAAAAATTAAGGAAAGAATTATTTTTTAAATTATACTATGCGAGTGACTATTTTCTTCTCTTATGACACCGTAACATTCTGAATCTTATCTTATAAGTTAACAATGTTTTTTCTCAAAAAAAAGTTTACTTTTATAAATTTTCTATCTTTTAAAAGAACTTAATTGTAAAAAAGAGAAATTTTTCTCAAATAGTTTTAACAATATTATTATATTATATTCATCTATGAAACAATTCTTTATTGTATTTTATTTTTAATTGACATTGATTTATTATGATACAATATTACATATGGTATTGAAGGGTTTATGATATTTTTGGATGTAGATGTACTATTTTGATACCATTCATATCTTATGGTTTAAGTATTAACATTCCATATACTAGTTTTAATATGAATATTTATGTTGGTTATGTTTTACCCATTCCACAAGAGGGATGAATTGGACTTGGTATGTGTTAAGTGTGTCCACTACAGCCCCTCTATGCATTGGTAGGTCTCATGAGACTATTAGGCTTGGGTTTTGGCTAATGTCTTACCCAATTATATATTGTGTCTTGGCTAAAGCCTTGATGGTGTGTTGAATATCTCCCACATTATGCATTCCCTCATTATGAGATTATTTATTGATATTACATGTGATTATTTGACTACTAGTATATCCATGTGAATGTATAAATGAAAATATTTCATTTATTCATTCCATATTATACTGATTATTATTTTTTAAAAGGATTTTGTTTTAGTTTTATATCTTCCCATAAAAGTTTATACTTATTTACGGTAGCTTCAACTATATTTTTTACACTTAATGGGCATCTAAGTTCACCCCTTCCTTATTATTCATTTTCCCCATGATTCAAATAAGTATATTATGATTAAACTATAGGGAGATTAAAAATGATCTTATTGTTTTCAAAGGGGATAATCTATTGTTTTTCATTTCAAGATTTAATATAAAACCTATGATTGTATCTAATTTTTCTAAGGCTACAAAAATGATCATTCTTTCGTGATTTGATTCTTATGATCCTTCCAATGTAACATATAATAATTCACCAACTCTGGGCAACTTTGGTTGGGGAATTACAGGTCTTGAGTTGAGTAATAAAACATTATCTCTAATATGGACCTATTTTTTATGGATCATATCTTTATGATCCACTCCAATTATTAGTTTATAAATATAGTAATTATAAAATGAATCCCTTATAATTTCATCATGCCCCAAAAAAAATAATCTTCTCTCATTTCTATCACTTTCAAGATTCAAATTCATCTTCATCACTGCCCGATATTCCTTATGCTTCAATTCTATAGGTATTTGATAACTGTTCCCATAAATTAGCCTATATGGATGCATTCCAATCGGGGTATTGTAGGTAATCTTGTATGACCATAATATGTATTCCATCATTTTCTCCAATCCTTCCTCTTTTTTTAATTGTCTTCTCTAAAATTCAATGGATTTCCCTATTAGACACTTCATATTGACCATTTATCTGTAGATGACTGGGAGTTGATTTCTTAAGATGAAACCCATAATTCATTAGTAAAATATCCATTATTCAATTGAAAATGTGAGTCCCTTGATCATTGATTATGGATCTAGGCACTCCAAACCTAAAAAATATGTTATCCCTGACAAAATCACAAATAATATTATCATCATTAGTCCTGGTGGCTTTCTCTTCCACCCATTTGGAAACATAATCAATTACAAGAAATATATAAGAATCCAAAAGTGAAATTGGAAAATGCCCAATAAAATATATACCCCATACTTCAAAATCTCACAATATTACATGGTTTTTGGGAAATTTATTCTCTCTTAGAAATGTTTCAAGAAAACTGACATTGTTGACACCACTTTCAAAATTCACGAGCACATTTAAAAATGGTGGGACAATAAATGAAAAATTATAAAACCTTCCTTGTTGTCCTTTGATGTCCAATGTGGACTCCATAAGATAAAGTGTGAAAAAACTCAAAGATATAACCAATTTTGATCTCAGGTAAACATCTTTTTATCACTTGGTCATTGAAAATCTTCCAAAGAAATGGACCATCCCAAATATAATATCTAGATTCATATTTCAATTTATGAGTTTGGTGAGAATTGAAATTATATCGGACTTTGGATGTTACCCGATAATTGAACATGTTATCATACTAAATAAATTATCCTTCAAACAAGTATAACTACTCTATTAGAAGGTGATCTTTCAATAGTTATTGTTTTGTAATGTTAGATTCAGCAATGTTGGGTAGTTTCTTAAATGTTTAACGATTTGGTTCTAAGATCCCTTATTATCCTTGTTTTCTAGGTTAAACTACTATATCAATAACATCCATATAACTAGCCTCATTTTATATTTATCCTTCTTCATCAAGTACCTAAGAGATGCATTATCCAAAAACATAATGACTATAGTTCCATGAATATATCATCCAAATCATTCTAACGAAAAAATAAAATCTAAAAAATCATTTTATATGGTTGTGTAATTGAATTGAGCTTCATAAAAAGATCTTGAGGCATATGAAACGACTTATGGCCTAACATCAATTTACTGAGAAAGGAATGATCCAACTACATGGTTGGAGTCATCATAAAGTATCTCAAATGGTTCTTCCCAATTTGGTGGATGCATCATAGGTGGTGTAACCAATTTCTTCTTAAACTCATAAATTATTTCAGAATCAAACCAGTGAAAAAAAATTATAATATTTCAAAAGAAATATAGAGAGTGTGACAGAAATATTAGTGAAATATTTGATAAACCTCTTATAGAATCTGACATATCCTTAAAATTATCTAACATGTTTCACACAAGCCAGGTAAGGAAATTAATTTACCAATTAAATTATTGATTTACCCAATTCAATGCCTTTTTTAGAAATGAAATTCCCATGGAAAATTCTTTTATCAACCCCAAAATGACACTTTTCAATATTTAAAACAATATTCTTCTCAATACATGTTTTAAACAAAATTCCAGATTTTTTCAAGCAGTGGTCAATGTAATTTCCAAGAACTATGAAATAATCTAAGAACACCTCAAATAAATCTTCAATGTGATCAGAAAAAATACTTACCATGAACCTATGAAAATAACCCTGATAATTATATAATAAAAATGGAATCCATTTATATGAAAAATTACCAAAAATAAAAAAAGTAAAGGTTGTCTTCTATTGATCATCAAGAGCAATGGGTACCAGAAAATTTCCTAGAAACCCAATCAAAAAAGAAAGAACTAGCTCTCCCTACCAATCTATAAAAAATCAATTCAATAAAGGGGATGGGGAAATGATGTTTCTAGGTGACCTGATTTAACTTTCTAAAATCAATGAACACTCTCTAGAAATTTTGAATTCTCACTGGGATTAATTCATTATTTTCATTCCTCATAGTGGTTAGGATATTTTTTTAGAACTACATTAATGGGGATAACCCATTGTGAATCCTATATGGGATAAATGATCCCAGATTCCAAAAGATTATCAATCTCTTTCTTCCCAACCTCTATTAATGTGGGATTCAACCTTTTTTTGGGTTGTATGATAGGTTTGAAATCTCCCTGAAGAATAATTCCATTCAAGCCTATTTTTTTGGATTTATTCCTTGGATACCACCTATGATACACCCTATTTATTGTACATTTTCATTAAAAATATCAATCAAATATTTTTCTTGAGGTTTAGACATCTTATTATTAATTATCAGTGGTAATTTATCTTCCTCCCTTAGGTAAAAACATTTGAAATTAGTGGGGAGTGGTTTTAATTCCAGATTATGGGGCTGCTCAAGGGATGAAATTTAAATGAGGTTCTCCATTTATAATGTTTGGTCCTCCTATACTAAAAAAACATATAATATTCCTCATCATTTAATAAATCATCAAGGAAATTATATTTTACCTCTTCCTCTCACATGAAATTAGAATCCACTAAAATTTTGGAATCCACATGTCTAATGATATTTTCAATGTAATAAGTATATTATAAGTCTCATAATTCTGGGAAAATACCAGATTTTTCAATTGGTTCAGTACCACCTTCATGGGATGGAAAAAAGAGTTAGTGATAATCTGATGGGTGCCTCATGGATTCAAAAATATTGGAGTGGATAATGATTCCTCCAAATACAATAGTGAGTGTTCCATAATGGACATTGATGATGGTTTTGGCCATCATCAAGAAAGGATGCCACAAAATGATTGGTGAGTGTGACAAGCACCAATTATTTTTCATATTCAGTGCATAGATGTCACCTGGAAATAATATATCTTTGAATTTCACATGGACATCCTCCTGTACACATGTTGGGAAGATTATGGTTCTATTTGCAAGTTGGACCAACACTATGGTGGGATCCAAGTCTCCCATATTCATAGAAGTGTATACTAATTGAGGCAATAAATTAATCGGATCACCAAGATCACCCGAATTATTAGATATATTTAATGATCCAATGGTGCATGGAATTGAAAGGTCCGAAAATTATGACATTTTTATTATAATTGTTTTGTGACAAGGGCTAATCACTTTTTCTTATGTTGATCATCTCATTCCCCAGAAGTAACTTCTTCTAGGTTTAATGGTTTTAAAAATTAGTATAATTTTGATTTTATTTAGTTTTTGAGAAAGGGGAATATTAATTTTTTCTTTTTTGAATGTGTCCATAATTTATTTTTGATGTTCTTCTTCCTATAATCTCTTTGAGTCAATCATACATGATGAAAATGGTGGGGGTAATTATTTTTTCTCCCTCTATTTCCTTTTCAATGGTGTTTCTTGTCTATTACTCATCATCCTATCCTACTAGTCCTCACATTTCTTCTCTTCTTCAAAGTGCATTTAAATTAAAATTTTAAGAGTTTACAACTTTATTCTCCCTCAACTCAGCTGGTCTTGTTTCTTATTCATGGTATTCTTGTAGTGAGAGTTATTTTCCACATCTTATTATTATCATGATGAAATTATATTTTGGGCTTTGTATTGGTTGGGAATGGATTTTCCTAGGATTTATGGTTAGTAATTTCATGATACTTTTACATATTTTGTAAAAAAATTATCGTGTCTTTTATCCCCTCAATATCATATATATATTGTTGGTTTTGAATTGGAGGTTGTTAAATAGTGTATGGTTTCTCATAGATTCTTTGGAAAGTGGTTTGTTAGTGGTAGTATGGATGGTTATAGGATTTATTTTTTTTAAATGGTTGTGGGTTTTGGAATTGTTGTTATAATAGGGGTTGGTTTTGTAACTAGTCTTGGTATGGGGGTCTAGCTTATTTATGTTGATTTTAAAATACATATTAAACTTATATAGGATATCTCAATCATTTTTTTGATCCAAATTATTTGTATTAAAAGGTACCACACAAGTTTTAATTCCCTATATTTCATCACATTGGTTAGTTAAATGTTCAGATGATGAGAATAAACCACATACCATACCCGGTGCTTGTTGGTACTCACTTTCTTCAAAACCATCTGTCTCACCATAATAGTAAGCTCATCAATTTTATTTTTTCATAAAGGTGATGGATAAGAAGTTCTTACCTCATGAATTACTATTGTAATAGTACCTCTTGTACCAAACTGTTGTGTGTTATGGGAGATCTTCTCCATCATTCCCTTATATTCTTCTAGTGACTTTTCAATCAATGAACTTATAGATAGTGAATCTATAAGGTCTCTATAATTATATAGTAATAATTGATAAAAGAAGACAAGAATGTGATAATCCTCAATTTCTTGATGTGGGAATCTAGCATAAAGATCCTTAAATCATTTCAAATACTCAAAAAGGTTTTCTCGAGATGACTATATAATGGCATATATCTTATTTTTGATGGGTTTTCTTATGGAGGTGGAGAAGAATCCTTGCATGAAGAAACTCAATAATTTGTTCAAATCATATAAATCTTCTAGTTGTAGATCATTGAACCATTATTTAACAGTTCCATCCAATTAAAATGGTAATTCCTTCCACTTTACTATCTCCTCAGCAACTCTACGGGGTCTTAAAGTAGTGCACATAAGTGTGAACTCTTAAATATGTTTATTTTTATCTTCACCTTTCAATCCATGAAACATTGTATGAAATGGTATCATGTTAGGTTTAATTTTAAAAATCATTTTGTAAATCTAGAATGAAAAGTTTATTTTTTTCATTAAGGAATTTTGGTGCAAATAGGCCATTAAGGATTAGATTTTGATTTCCAACCATGATGACATGCTCAAAGTGAACAATTGAAGTTTTTATTGAGTCTACAAGATAAATGTTTTCAAATTTTGATTTATAAATAAATTTTCTATGTATATTCAAATTTTTTTTTTCAATTTATGTATATAGGGGGGAAGGGTTAATGTTTGAGGTTCTAGTCATGAAATTTTTAGGAGAAAATATGTAATGTGAAATGAAAGTGAGAGAAAAAAGAAAAAAACTTATTTTCAATACCTCCTTTGAAATGACCCCATGTTTTGACTAGTGTCTATCATAGGGTGTGGTAGAAAAAATATTTACTAAGTTAAATGTTGTAATTGGGTAACCATGGTTTTCTCCATAGAGGATCACACAATAGTCTAACTATCACCTTAATTTTTTTTGAAACATATGAGATTATTTTTGAATGTGTTTGTTTTTGAAAATAATATTATTAATTAAAATAAACGTTGAACACTAATGGATGAATATAGTAATGGGGTTAGGATATGATCACCTTTTCAATGTCATCACGGTCATGAAAATAATTCCCCCTCTCTTCCTATAGAATCATAAATGAACGAATCCTAAATCGAGTTGTCTATCAACATCGGTTGAAGAAAGAAATAGAAACAACTCTTATGTATATGACTGCCAATGAAAGATTACAAAAATACTAAGACAAGTCAAAATTATGAATTTTTTGACCCTTTTAAATATAGAAAAAATTAATTTATCTTACACATGTTCTAATGATTTCTAGAAACTCACCACTTAACACAATCTAGTCGATTGAGAAAAACAACCCTAGGTTATGAGAGTTCAAATATCTTAAATCAAATCTATTAATAATGAATACACCCAAAACCAAAAACTCGATAACATTATGAAAATTGGGATCCACTGAAAATAGAAATAATTAGATAGAAAATTAGAGTTATAAATTAATTTTCAATACTCTAACATTACAAAGGTGAAACTCTCCCTTCTCCAATCACTCAAAGGATTTACCCCTCTATGTGATGGGTAAGAGAGATGAAAGGGAGATAAGAGAGCATAAGAAAACTAAGAAAAAAGAAAATAGGAAGTAAAAAAACAATTCAAGACTATAATTCTATATTAAAACACCTCGTTTACCTTCTTTAACATCTTTAAATGGAAGTGAACACCCATATTTATTGGCTTGAGGGGTGAAAACGTTTCCCTTTATATTTAATCCTCATAAATTTTGAGTTCATTTCACATAATAAGTGGACAAATATCTGAACGTTTTTTACATAAAACATATTCACCAATCATTTTTTCATGAACCCATAAAATCTCATCTTATCTGGACTAGTGTCACAAAATTTATCCTCCAATTATTGAGGATATGTTTTTCTTACCGAGGAGACTGACCAACTATATCTAATTTGGCAGGTGCAATGGATTCATTAATGACCTTATTTCTTCATTAAATGTACTATTGAAATATGGATCATAGTCCAATTTACAATGAAGATGTAATAACTTCATTTGGAGTTATACATTATTTGATATTCTTCAATAACTAAGGTGGAGTCTATTAACCAAAAAACTTTTTTTCCACTTGATTTATATTTTTGGGCCATTGTGTGTCAAATTGGGTATAGACCCAAAAGAAAAACATGAATACCAATAACAAATTAATCCTAAAAAAATGAATCTCTCAATGAAGATCAAAAATTTAAAAGATATTATATAATTACAAAAGATCCATACAACTATTAAAAATTCATAATTAAAAAAAAAATCATAATTAAGAAAATTTTTTACCAAAAATACTGAAATGGTGAAAATAATCTCACATTGATTGATTTTTAGGGATTAAATCCTTGAAATAAAATTTAAAAATAATGAACATTTTAACCATTTTAGAGAGTTAAGGCATTAATATAAACTCGACAAGGTAAACAACACATAAAAATTATAAGGCAAGATAAGGTAAGATATCATGATCATGAAAACGAGATATTAAAAAATATGGAGTTGTTCATATTCCATAAAGAGTGGAATACTCAAATGTTTTTTAAATTCCTACCCATGGGTAAATTAACTTATAAAACATTAAAAAGATGAGTACAAATCATTTTAATGAAAATTACATTTGACTTGTGGTTTATTTAAAGGCAGGGGTTAGTCATGATGTAATGAAGATGAAGGCAGAGGAGGGTCAGTTGTTATTCCAAAAAGATCACCAAATGTTAGTGATAATTCTATAGGACCATCAATATTTGAACGAGTAATCCAATCTATCGACAACATAATGTTTTAAGCCACTTGATGTGACTTTTCTATATCACAGTTATCTACACAAGTAAAAGGAAGTTTAAAGGATTGTTTAGGCAGGAACAAGGGGTATCTATAGAAAAAATTTTATATTACCTTTAGTGCTCCTATGATGGATATAATATTTCTTTGATACACAGAGAGACTTGTGTGAAACAATCATAAATTTGAAAATAAAATAACCTTCTTCCAATCATTTAAAAGAGACATTCAACAGAACCATCAATCCTTTTGACCGCTTTATTCTTGAAATAATATAGATTATTTTTAATACCATTCCAAACCCTCTAAGAAATGTTTCCAATGATTTTATGGAGGAATAACTTCTTAACACAAATAGTTTTCTGGTACCTTAAAAAATCCTACCGATTTTATAACATCCCCTTTATAGACACATTTTTTTCCTCAGAAGGATCAACTCTTTTAGAGTATTATACAATCGTGTCAATTTCTACATCATCACCATTAGAGACACTATACCTGAGACTACTCACAATTTCTTCATGAAGGTATTAAATCTTATTTTCTATATCCTAATAATTGTTTGAAAGTATACCTGATAAACCTTTTAAAAGAATAAAAATGAAACTTATATCCTTATTGACTTATAGATAATTTACTTGAGATTTTGTGAGATTCATGATAAGAGTCGAACTAATATCTTATGTATAAGGATCATCAGATCCATCATATTCCTTTATTGTAGCAAATAGTCTTATAACTTCATCAAATATAGTTCTTATAACAACCCTGATCTTTTTATTACACAATTAAACATATTTTATTACATAAAATTCACTTGATACAACATTAAAATATCGAGGGGTCTAGTGTATTTGGGGATTAGGATAATTACATAACAACATAAAAAATGAAATACGACATCTTTATTGAAAAAATCCATTACATGACCATTACATTCCCTTGTACTTAGAATTTCATGGGATAACCTGAGGACATGCATAAGAAAAGGGTGAGCTATAAAGCCTAGTAAGGGAATATTCATGGAATAACATGATGAATGAAATAAATTTTATACAATAGGAATATAAATAGACCACAATAGAAGAATAAACATAAAGGCATGATAAATCAAGATAATCATAACATGGAAATGTGGAAACAACATTTAACATGGAATTAACATGAGCCAAGTATCATTGCACATAGAGCATGAGTAAACCCCCATTGCTCATGAGGCACGAGTAAACCATAGTTTCAATTGAATTAGAAAGAGTAAATACCCATTGAACATGACATATCATGATACTATAGTTTACCCAATGCATTGGAGCGCTATCAGGGCACGCCTTTCTTAAACATTTCATTTCATTCATAAGTGTGCCACATGGATCATAAAATATTGAATCATTCAACATAATATTTCATTCCATGATAAACGAATGTGGAATAAATACATGAAAATATATAAATAATAACTAAATGTTCAAAAAGGTTAATACCCTTGATTGAAAAATGAGCATGGTATTCACTACACAATGACTTTGACTTGGAAAAGCAAAGTGCAATTTCGGCAGCACAACAGCATGACATAAGAACTCATAAAAATGGATGATGAGAGAGAAAGGGGTGTATCATCATATTTAGATGACTTAGAAAGTAATTAGGTCATATAGATTCATGTCCCAACAAATGTAATCGAACTTATATTCATGATACAAAAGTATTGCTTGAATATAAATGGGGAGAGAGAAATTCCTATTGGAATTTTTGCATAGTAACGGGAGTACATGGAGTGAATTTTATGAGAGAGAAAGGGGTCTCAAATCATTAAAACATAAATAGGTAAGTATGGGGGAGGTTAGAAACCATACCCTAACATTTATAATTGAAATTAAAACGGAATAACAATTTAAAGAATATTGGACAAAAATGAGAAAGGGAGAAAAAAACCTTACTTGGAAGTGTGCTTCCAAAGGCTTGAGAGAGGCTCAAGAGAGGATTATTGGGAGCTTCGGGCACCATAGGAGGATTATAGAGAGATGAGGGAAGAGTTTGGGAGAACTCCAAAGGATTTGAGTGAGGATGAAGTGGGATCTTGGGTGGGTTTATATAGGAAAGGTGAGGGAATTCTTTATTATTTAGGTTTGGGACACCTCACATTAAACTAATCCAAAACACAAACCAGCCCATGGTTTTTCCCATGGTTTTTGGAAAATGGAAGTGAAAAAAATATTTTATAAGGCCGAAGTCTGAAATTATTATAATAACGGGGTTGCTTATGTGGAGGTGAGTCACACTCCCAAGGAAAACAATTTAAAAAGAGAAAAATGATTAATAAGTTTTGAAGGGTCCACTAAAGCTTTTTAAAATAAATCAAAAAAAAAACCCAAAATCACATTATTTTAATGGTAAAACATATATTGGACGAAAATAAAGTTTATAGTATTTTAGTACATCACCATTGGGTCATTATGATTTCATATAACACATTATATATTTAAACGGGATTTAATTTTTACCCAAAAATTTGACTGTCACAAAAAATTATGAAAAATTCACCATTGGATAATTTTGACATCTTGATTCCAAAAATAATATTCATTTTCTCCAAATGATTTTTTAAATATGTTATTTTTATCTTTTAAAATAAAAATCTGATATTTATCGAAAATTCATGGATTTTTACAAAAAATGGATTTCAAACTTTAATAAAAATTACAATTGCATTCATAACATTATAAGATCATTTATATTTAATAAAAAATCATTTAATAATAATAATAATATTTTATTAAAATAATATTTAATTCAAAAATCCATTAATTCATCAAAATATATTTCTTAGATGAACATTAACTAAAAATACTATTCATGCTTTAAAAACTATTTACAAGGTAACAACAATAAAATGAAAGTATATTAATTATTATATATGAAAATATTGTACATAACCATAGTACTAGGGTATTTTTAAATAATCCTTTAAAACACCTGCATAAGATAGAAGGGTGAGGTGTGCGATGGTCACAGACTCTTTGGGTGGCTCGGATAACATTGCTTGGGCGGTAATCTCTATCAACTTCAACTTTTCTCGTTGGAGGTCCCACTCGACCTTAACATAATCAATCTCAGCATGGGATTGGTCAAGAGTGATGCCCAAAGATGCAACCCCCTTTCCAAGCTCTGAAAAATGGGCTTCGTATGGGGCACATCTACTGGACAAGGTCATTGCTTCCTTTGTCTGAGTAAGTTGTATTTCTTAAATCCCCATATTTATACTAATCATGTGATCACTGTTCAACAACTATATTAGGAATGGTCACAATTATTAACATAAAACAAAATACTTTGACATTTTATATAGACATTTTACATAAAGATACATTTAATTATATCAAGAGGTATTTCCATTAATGAAATTTTGGGTCATTACAATCTTCCCCCCTTAAAAAATTTCACCCTCTAAATTTTCCTTACCCACACAAAAATCGATGTGGGTAACTCTACTTCATCATTTCCTCTGATTCCCACATCACTTTATCAAACATGTGGATTTTCAAAAAAAAACCTTGATGATGGGCATTGTCTTATTTCGTATAACATTATCTCTTGGATCTAAGATCTTCAATGGTTTCTCCTTATAAGAAAGATCATCCTTTAACTATACCACCTCTAAAGAGAGTACATGTGAAGGGTTTGATATGTACTTACTTAAGAGGGATACATAAAATACATCATGTAGTTTGTCCATGGTTAGTGGAAGTTCTGGTTAATAGGCCATGACCTTGACACTATCAAGAATCTCAAAGGGGCCGATGTACGTTGGAATTAATTTTCCATTCTTTCCAAACCCCATGACATTATTCCATAGATATATACATAGAAATAACATATCTACAACTTTAAACTCAAGTTCTCATCGATGGTTATCTACATAACTCTTCTGTTGACTCTGGGCTGCCATGATATGCTGCTGAATGGCTTTCACCTTCTCCACCATTTCTTCTACCATTTCTGGTTCATGTATCTTATGCTCACCAACCTCATCCGAACACGCCGGTGTCTTGAACATTTTCCCATAAAGGGATTCATATAGGGCCATTTGGATGCTCGAGTGGAAACTGTTATCATAAGAGAACTCAAACTGAGGAATATGTTGATCCCATCCTCCTTTAATTTCCGTTGAGCACGCTCTCAACATGTCCTAAAGTGTTTTGATAGTCTGCTTGGATTGGCCATCAGTTTGAAGATGATAGGCCATAATGAAGTTCAGTTCAGTATTCAGAGAAGGTTGAAGAGTCTTCCAAAACATAGGGGTGAATCTTAGATCTTGATCGGACATAATAGATTGTGGTTCTCCATGAAGCCTTTCCACTTACCTGATATATATTCATACCAGTTGATCCAATGAGAAATCCTCCAAAATATCAATGAAGTGTGAAACCTTTATAAGATTATCCACAATAACCCAGATTGGATTGTTGCCTTTGGATGTCTTCGGAAGTCCGGTGACAAATTCCATGGTGATGTTCTCCCATTTCTATTTCGGTTTGGTAAATGGTTGCATCAGCCCCTTATACATCTACCACTCTTCCTTAACTTTTTGACACACCAGGAACTTTGAGTTATATTCAGCGATCTCCTTCTTCATTTTATCCCATCAATAATGCTCTTGGAGATCTCGATACATCTTTGTGTTTCCTAGGTTTATAGAGAAATTTAAACTATGTGAATCATCCAAAAGTTCCTTCTTTAGCTCGAGACATGATGGAACACATAGTCTTTTACCAAATCTCACAATTCCTTCTTCATTAACATTAAACTCTGAGGATTTCCCTTTTCCTATAGCTTCCACTTTTTCTTGAATTCCCACATCATCCTTTTGAGCATCCTTTAACCTTTCCAAAAGTGATGGTTGAGAAATATTTTGTGAAAGGATTGATGATTTTCCATTATTTATGATTCCCATGTCCATATTCATCAAATATAATAAGATTATATCCTTTTCAATTCACATCAATTATAGAATCGCTAGGTCCTTTCTACTTATGGCGTCTTCCACCTTGTTCACTTTCTCACGGTGGTAATGGATTGAGTATTCATAGTATTTTATCAGCTCTAACCATCTTCATTGGCACATGTTCCACTATTTACATGTGAATATATACTTGAGTCTTTTGTCGTCCGTATATATTTCACACTTGTCCCAAAATAGATAATGCCGCCAAATTTTCAAAGCTAAGATCACGATAGAAAACTCGAGGTCATGTGTTGGATAGTTCTGTTCATGAACTTTAAATTGCCTTGAATCATAGGTAATGACTTTGTCATTTCGCATCAACACACATCCCAAGCCCTTCTTATAAAAATCACTGAATACCACAAAAAGTTCTCCACTGGTGGGTAAAGTGAGAATGGGCATAGTGATAATCCTCCTTTTCCACTCCTTGATGCTTCCTTCGCATTCATAACTCCATGAAAATATTACTGCCTTCCGAGTTCTCTTGGTAAGAGGGCTGCACAATCATGAGAAATTTCTCACAAATCGTCAATAATATCCTGCTAACCCCAAGAAGATACGGATATTTGTTATCGATGTTGGCCTCGACCATCTCTTAATTGCATCTGTTTTGGATGGATCCATAGATATCACATTTTTTGTGATGATATGACCCAAGAATGAGATCTTCTTCAACCAAAACTCACACTTGTTTTACTTTTCATAGAGGTTATACTACCACAAGGTCTCTAGTACAGTTCTTATATGCTTCTCATGATCTTCCTTGGTGTTTGAGTATATCAGAATATCATCTACAAAGAAAACCACAAATTTATTGAGGTAATCTTTAAAGACTCTATTCATCAAGTCCATGATGATTTCAAGAGCATTATTGAGTCCTAAAGCCATTACTATTAATTCATAGTGCCCGTATCTTGTACGAAAAGCAGTCTTGGGGATATCTTCCTTCTTCAACCTTACATGATAATATCTCGACCATAAATCCACCTTGGAGAAGTATTGTGATCCACACAACTGATTAAATAAGTCATAAATTCCTGGGAGAGGATACTTTTCCTTTATCAAGATATTTTTAAGATCACAATAATCGATGCAAAGGCGCATTGACCAATCTTTCTTCTTGATGAAGAGGAATGGTGCACCATATGGTGAAGAACTTGGGCGTATAAACCATTTATTTTGATTCTCCTATAGTTGTTTCATCTTCTCCTAAAGATCCACAAGAACCATTCTATACGAATTCTGGGATATTGGAAATTCCCCAGGTATAAGATCAATTAATAATTAAACATCTATTCTAGGTGGAAGACCAGAAAATTACTCAGGAAACACATCAACGAATTCCCTCACAATAGGCATGTCTTCAAGGATGGTGGCCTCCTTAGACACAATCTTATAAGCTAGATACGCATTCTCATAGGGCAGTAATATCCACACTTGAGGTGATGGAGCTAAATAAGGTTCATCTTCCTCCTTGAATTTGTAAAGAATCGGGGATTTATTCTCCAGATGGAGATTGATTTCCCTCTTATGGAAATTTATGTTGGATCTATATAAGGAAATCCAATACAAGTCGATAATTGAATAAAATTCCACCAGAGGAAGTATGACGAGGTTCGTTGGTAATTTAAATCGACAGATTATAATAGATGAGGAGTTATATTCATTGGATGCAATGATTTCCCCATATGCGTACTCACTGACATCTTTACTTCCATGATTTGTGGTGGTGCTGAGATTGTTCTACTAAACTTTCAAGATATAAAAGAATGGGTTGAACATGAATAAAAAAGTGTGTTCACTATTCTTGAATGAATAACTAGCGTACCTATCACCACTTTGTTGTAGGGGTTCACTTCAGCAGTAGTGATGGAAAAAGATCGCCCCTAATACCTTGGAGGTCGTTGGTTTCATCTAAAACCCCTTGGATTAAGGCACTGATTCGAAGGATGACATGGATCTTTGCAGTTGTAGTAATGAACCATGTGTTGAGGTTCAAATATAGAATTCATCTCCTCTATCACAGACGCGACTCTTTCTTACCGATAGTTAATAGCCAGGTGCCTTTCTCTGCCACAACCCACCCTCGGGGTGCATGCCGTGACAACCCCAAGCCCGCCTTCCATAGGCCAGGGGATGGCGACTAGCACCAAAGGTGTAAATACTGATAATTGGGAAGGCATTGCCTTTATAAAAGTAAACAAACACCACAAAGTACAAGAGTATGGAAAACACTAAGTACAAAAGGAAGTGCTGAAGGTAAAAAGGCCAGAATACAAACCCAACTGAAAAGTATAGCTACAACTGAAAGGAAGTACAACAGAAAAGTCAAACAGCTGGAAGAATGGAAGCATCTCCTAGGTCGTCCTCCTCAGATCCTACCTGAAGGGTAGGTATAGTTAGTGCAGATCCTGGATCGTCAACCTCCTCCGAGTATCGTCTCGTCGTGAAGTCCACCGCCGGATACTGACTCGTCATGTGGTCCACCTCTGGGTACTTACTCGTGTTGTGGTCTACCTCCAGGTACCGTCCAGTCCTCGAACACTCGACCTCCATCAGCACTGCCCGTCATATGTAACCAACACAATGATGTGCGGGCATAGCCCGTGTAGGGGTGAGTATAACGATACTCAGTAGGGACCCCGAGACCTTCAAGGTCTCACTAAAACCAACAAGGATAACCACAAGAAGATCTCAACAGATAACCTCTACTTAGGTATATTCCCATAAATATACCTAAGTTATCAAGTAACCCATCTCAATCATGAGGAAACACAAAGATTATGAAATCAACAGATAACCACTACCCAAGTATATGCCTATACACATACCTATGTTATCAATGACCCATCTCAAACATGAGGTAAACACAAAGATCATAGACTCAGCTCAAACCAAGATTTAATTATCGAAACCATAACTGTTGAAGATCCCCGTCTCTGGAGTGTACAGTGGTCCTGTCACGACTCCGAGGTACTACTCACTAACCTAAGACTGCTGAGGTACTCCTCCTGTCGAGTACCGCGGGTCTTCCACCTCACACAGTATTTCTCCACCACCATGGGTCTGCCACATCACACAGTAGTGATCCCCCTCATAGCCTACAGAGGTACTCCTCCTGTCGAGTACCGTGGGTCTGCCACCTCACAAAGTAGTGCTCTTCTGCCATGGGTCTGCCACCTCACAAAGTAGTGCTCCCCACTGGGCTATGCTAGTCACTCCGAATCGAATCGGACAAGCAGTCATCGGTCACAGCCAGCTACACGGTCTCCGTACTATGTATGCTCGTCTCCGGGAGGGTCCACTCCATGAGCTACAGGTTGATACTCCACGTATCATAAGTCCCATGAAGAAATATCTCAAAGGACCGCCTCTTCATAGGGGTCTCAACACAACAGAAGACGCATCAATCGGACACCCGGTCTGTGAGTTATTAGCCTTTTTGTCCTAGGGGCCCGGTTGGTTTCGTGTGCGAACCAACCCGGTCGTATCTCAACTGTAACCCGAACTCTCATAGGGTATACTCATAGGGACTGTTTCTCAACGTGATCACCAACGCCACTGATGGTTCGTCAAACGGACGTTCGGTCTGAAAGATATCAGCTTTTCCGTTCTAGGGGCCCGGTTGGATTTCAGGTACAATCCAACCCGGAAATACTCCAACTACGTCCAAACCTCGGACGAAGTATTCCGAAAGTTCCGTCTCCTCAAGAGGAATCCAACAAAGTCGACGACACGTCAATCTGACGTCCAGAGCTCAAGATATAAGTGTTTCCGCTCTGAGGGCCCGATTGATTTGGTATCCGAACCAACCCGGACAAACCCAATGTTCTCCGAAACCTTGAGTGTAATATACCGAAACGACTGTCTCGATCCAAGGATCGCATCGCAGCTGACGGTGCATCGATCGGAGGTCCGTGACCCATGTTATGGGAGTTCGAACGAAAATAATCTGAAATGGGGGGGGGGGGGGTTCTGGTCCCGGCCCGGCCCGACCCAACCCCCCCTGGGCGGCCCGATCCGAGTCGACCCGACCCAGGACTGTGTCCGGCCCATCAGGGCGTGGCCTGACCCGGCTGGTGCGGCTCGGCCAGCGTGGCCGAGGGGAAGCCACGGAGCGAGGAGGGTTGCGCGGCCCCCTCACCGCTGATTGAAGCCGGCGGCGGTTTGTGACACCGACATTCCTCCGGGATCCCGCGCGGCTGCGGGATCCCCCATGCCGCACCGCCACGGCAAGCCGCAGAGGTTGTTTCCTCCGGCGGCGTGCTAGGGCGCCGCCACCTCCTTGCAGTCGAAGGGCTCCGGCCGCCACCCCTGGTCACCGGCGGCGCCGCACCGGTGACCCGCGCCTCCCGGGTTTCCGCGGGCCACCGGAGTTGCTCCAGTGGTCCGTTTTCAAAACTGTCTGTGCCGTCGTTCATCTCGGGTCCCGAACTTTACTGCGGGAGATTCAAAATTACCTTTCAAACCCGTTTGTCATCTCCCGTCAATCCGCACTCAACGTTCAATAATAAAACCACGGCCTCTTTGTGGTTTTCTGGCGTGGCGCGATGGCACTGCAGCTTGTTCGACTTCAACGACGCGGTGCGACGGCTCCACACTTCTTCGCCATTTCTCATATTTTCCGTGCGGTGCAACCTCACCATGCCACCATTCATGTGACGCAACAAATTCAAACAAACAAGGGGGGAGGAGGGTCGGCCGTGTTCGTGCGGTCCGACCTCCTCCCGTTATTACGAAAACAGGCGGCCCAATTGAAACCAAGGAAGGTGACAGATGAGATCACGATAAACAATAAAATAAACCCCTACCTCATTATATGATCCCTCAATGGATCTGCGGAGAGGTAGCATCGTTCGTTGACGTCGGAAGGTGACGCCGTCGTTTGCGATTTTCCCACGGCGGTGTCTCCTCCTTTGATGGAGACTAGGAAGCGTTCTTCTTCGAAGGTCTTGGAAGGCCTAGCGTCGCCCAAGTGTACTCAAAGATGTGTCATATCCCCTCTTGTCACAGAGGAGGAAGAAAGGGGTAAGTCACCGCTCTTTGGTGTCGGTGTTCTTCGTCGGAGAGTTGCGTTCTTCGCGTTCTTCAAGAAGGAATAAGTTCTTTAAAGCTTACAACTTTCTCTTCAAATCCTCCTCACACAACAATCGACTCTCTCAAATAAAATAAGACTTATCTTATTTTATTACATCAAGCCAAGCATTTTGAATTTTAAAAATCAAACACTTAACTCACTTAATTAATTAAGTGAGTCGGCATGATTAAAGAAGAGAGAGGGGGAGGTGAGTGGTCTCACATTAAAGGGGGGTTAAACATGTTAAGAAGAGTTACCAATTAATGATAGGAGAGGTTTAAGGGAGTTTAGGGAAGATGAAAGGGGTGGGGTTTGTGTGGGACCCAACTCACCTTTAATCCTCTCATGGGATGTTGAGTGGTTACCCCAAATTCCACTCAATGGATAAACCACTTAAAAGAAATAAAAAATGTAACTCAATTTTTATTTTATCTTCCACAAATTTTTAACAAATCCTCCCGTGAAAAAGAAACTCCGAAAAATATCTTCTTAAGAAATTACTGGTACTGCGGTTCCATCGGTGCCCTCGGATTTCGGTTCCGTGCACTAGTTCAAAAGATAGAATAACCCGCTCGTTCGTTCACTGAACGTACCTGAGCTAAACTTCTGAAATTGATTCTGGGCACACTGGGCCTTGGAATCAGGCACCGTCAAAAACTGCGTTCTTGTAAAATCTCAAAGAAAATTTAGAAAAAAATTCCCTTGAATTTTACAGGTCTTTACATTACTCCCACCTCAGGGCTTTACATCCTCATAATGCTTAAACACAGACCAGGGATACAAAAGCGGTATTGAGCACGCATCTGAGCCTTCCGCTCCCATGTGCTTACCTGAAGATTCCCGTACTACCAAAGAAAGTTCACCCGAGGAATCGACCATCCTCGTAGGATCCGCTCCTGTCAATCCTCGGTCCCCACTGGAACCTCCGAAAAAGTCACCCCATCGCCCAAGTCCAGCTCCCCATGGTCGATGATATGCGTAGGGTCGAGCACATATCTCCTCAGTTGAGATACATGGAAGTCGTCGTGCACCTGGTGCAACTAAGGTGGATGGGTCAAGCGGTAAACCACCTCGCCTACCCTGCTGAGGACCTAGAAAATTCCGTTGAACCTCGGAGATAACTTGATGCCTCTGCCACATCTCTGTAATTACACGTCGAGGTGAGACCCATAAGAAAACGTGGTCACCATCCTTGAACTCTAGTGGTCTCTGCCTCCTGTCAGCATAAGGCTTCTGTCGGCTCTGAGCTGTCCTCATCCACTCTTGGATGACATGGAGCTTCTCTGGTCCCACAAGAGCTGCTATGATTTCTTCTTTGCTGATAAGAGAAATCCGGTCTCATCCCCTGGATGAACCACACTCTTTGCCTAATATAGTCAATCCGGACATGAATGATATATTCATGCCATGGACGACGTCGTAAGGCCACGATGTTACTACCAAGAGATACAACCATCACTCTCGCCTCTAAGGGTCGAGCTACACTGTCGGCATCAGCGTGAGGTCACTGGGTCTCTTCCAGTAGGAATCTCGAATTTGAGGGTCAAGTCAATAGTTTAAATTGGAACATCTTAGTACTCAAAAATGAAGGAAGCAAATGTCACAAAGGTTAGTGTCTTTATATTATTGCAGCTCATGGTACACAGACACAAATGTAACAACAATAACATGGAACTAGATATACAAAGAATAAAAGGAACCCACTAGTTCCGCTCCTGTCCACTCGCTTCCGGAGCTCCGTAGTCGTATGATTCTACTGCCGAAATCTGAGATCTCCCATGTCCACCCGTTCCCTACGGTCGGGGTGGACCTCCCGGTGGTAGTGTTGGCAACACCTCGAAGTGTCGTCCACCTCCAGCTGTACGGCCAGCTCCCCTCCCTCGGCCATCAACTCCTAGCTGTCTTCCTTGATCGAACCTCTGCCTCTACCTGGGAGGTTCTTCATTTAACTGCTGGTCATCTCCAGGGTGGGTCGGACAGTCACGTGCCATGTGACCAATCCCGCCGTAGGAGTAACTGCATGGCAGGTCTAGCTCTGTCATTCCCCTTGGTTCCTCGCACTACCGACCCTGAGCCATGCGGTCGGCCACCTGTAGGTACGGTCCTCTTGGGCCTCGGTGTCATCTGTCTACTGCCTGTTACAGAAGACTCTTCCGCATGCCGGCTAGTGGTGGGTCCTACTGCTGGAGACTGCTCAGCAACGAAACTCTCCACTAAGAGGGCTCGCTCCAACACCCCTGTCTACGTCGGAATGCTGTGAGAAACAACAGAAGCTATAATCTATCTCCTGAGACCCTGATCGATGGTTCGGGCCCTGAAGAACGGGTCTCGTACCATATCTGTGGAGTAGCGTGAGAGGTATGTGAACCTCTCTGAATATTGCACCACTGTCATGATGCCCTGCCACAGTTTAAGTGGCTCCTGTATACGCACCGCTCGAAGGGTGGCTGGTACAAACTCTGCCCGGAACAGGCTCTCGAAGTCATCCCAAAGAAGTGTCGCCTCGTCATGCATCTAGAGCATCAGGCTCCACCATCTGCCTGCTGCTGCTTGAAGAAGGCTGGCAGCAGGGATCACCATGAAGTCTGCTAGCATCCCCACTAGCCTTAAGACTCTCACCACAGCCTCCATCCAATCCTCAACCGCCTATGGGTCTGTCTCTCCCCTGAACCTGGGTGGCCTCTGGCACTGGAACTCGTGGAGTGCTCTCAAGAGACGTGCACCCTCTGCTACTGGGGATGGTGGCATCAGTGGCCCAATGGGTAGTAGTACCGATGGTTCCTCTGCTGGTGCCTCAACTGGGATAGGGCCCTCTACTGAGGCCACATCACTCGGCGGGCTGTCAGTACGAACAACTCTTAGGGATCTAGCTGGTCATCCGTAGATAGGAATCCTGAAAGAAACAAACATGACATGGTCAAATGATTTATACCTGGTGTGCTGGCTTGGTTTGAGATGACTTTTAAAAACTTCTGGAAACACACACACGCAATCATTGTTTTCGTGCACAAATTCAGAAATCAGTTGTCAGGGTCCTGGTGTATGGATACGTCGGCCGCCCGCACCAACACTGGACTCCTTGAACTGAAGACCACACTCGGTACCCTTAAAACTATTGCTTCAGAGAAAGAAAATATCAGAGTTATAAGTTCTTAGATAGAAGTGACTTCTCTGATACCAATTTGTCACGACCCGCCCTCAGGGCCCGTGCCATGACTACCCCAAGCCCTCCTTCCATACACCAGGGGCTTGCGACTAGCACCAAAGGCGTAATTCCCGATAAATGGGAAGGAATTGCCTTTATAAAAGTAAAAAAACACCACCGAGTACAAGCGGAAGAAAAACACTAAGTACAAAAGTAAGTGCTGAAGGTAAAAGGGACAGAATACAAACCCAACTGAAAAGTACAGCTACAACTGAAAGGAAGTACAACGGAAAAGTCAAATAGCTGGAAGAATGGAAGCAGCTCATAGGTCGTCCTCCTTGGATCCTACTTGAAGGGTAGGTATAGTTAGCGCAGCTCCTGGATCGTTAACCTCCTCCGAGTATCGTATCGTCGTGAAGTCCACCTCCGGATACAGACTCATCGTGTGGTCCACCTCCGGGTACTGACTCGTCATGTGGTCCACCTTCGGGTACCATCCAATCCTCGAACACTCGACCTCTGTCAGCACTGCCCGTTGTCTGCAACCAACACAACGAGGTGCGGGCATAGCCCGTGCAGGGGTGAGTATAACGATACTCAGTAGGGACCCCGAGACCTTCAAGGTCTCACTAAAACCAACAAGGATAACCACAAGAAGATCTCAACAGATAACCTCTACTTAGGTATATTCCCATTAATATACCTAAGTTATCATGTAACCCATCTCAATCATGAGGAAACACAAAGATTATGAAATCAACGGATAACCACTACCCAGGTATATGCCCATACATATACCTAAGTTATCAAGTGACACATCTCAAAAATGAGGTAAACACAAAGATCATAGACTCAGCTCAAACCAGGATTTCATTATCAAAACCGTAACTGCTGAAGAGCCCCGTCTCTGGATTGTACAGTGGTCCTGTCACGACTCTGAGGTACTGCTCACTAACCTAAGACTGCTGAGGTACTCCTCCTTTCGAGTACCGCGGGTCTTCCACCTCACACAGTAGTGCTCCACCGCCATGGGTCTGCCACCTCACAAAGTAGCGATCCTTCTCCATGGGTCTGCCACCTCACAAAGTAGTGCTCCCCACTGGGCTATGATAGTCACTCCAAATCGAATCAGACAGGCAGTCATTGGTCACAGCCAACTACACGGCCTCCGTACTCTGTATGCTCGTCTCCGGGAGGGTCTGTTCCATGAGCTATATGTCGATACTCCAAGTATCACAAGTCCCAAAAAGAAGTATCTCAAAGGTCTGCCTCGTGATAGGGGTCTCAACGCAACAGATGACGCGTCAATCAGATGCCCGGTCTGTGAGTTATTAGCCTTTTCGTCCCAGGGGCCCGGTTGGTTTCGTGTGCGAACCAACCCAGCCGTATCTCAACTGTACCCCGAAATCTAATAGGGTATACTCATAGGGACCGTTTCTCAACGTGATCACCAACGCCACTGACGGTTCGTCAAACGAACGTCCGATCTGAAAGATATAAGCTTTTTCGTTCTAGGGGCCCGGTTGGATTTTGGGTACAATCCAACCCGGAAATACTCCAACTGTGTCCAAACCTCGGTAGAAGTATGCTAAAAGTTCTATCTCTTCAAGAGGAATCCAAAAAAGTTGATTGCACGTCAATCGGACATCCGGAGCTCAAGATATAAGTGTTTCCGCTCCGAGGGCCCGGTTGGTTTTGTATCCGAACCAACCCGGCCGAACCCAAAGTTCTCCAAAACCATGAGTGTAATATACCAAAACGACTGTCTTGATCCAAGGATCACATCGCATCCGACGGTGCATCGATTGGAGGTCTTTGGCCCATGTTATGGGCGTTCGAATGAAAACAATCCGAAATGGGTGGTCTGGGCCCGGCCCGGCCCGACCGGCGCGGTCCAGCCCGACTAGCACGGCCCGACCGCATGGCCAGCCGCGGCTCGGCCAGCACGGCCGAGAAGAAGCTGCATAGCGGGGAGGGTTCCACGGCCCCCTCGCCGCTGATTGAAGCCAGTGGCGGTTTGTGCCGCCGCCGTTCCTCCGGGATCCCGCGCGGCCGCGGGATCCCCCGTGTTGCACCGCTGTGGCGGTTGTTTCCTCCGGCGGCGCGCTAGGGCGCTGCCACCTCCTGGCAGCCAGACAGCTCCGGCCACTGCCCCCAGTCACCGGCGGCACTGCGCTGGTGACCCGTGCCTCCAGGGTTTCCGCGGGCCACCAGAGTTGCTCTGGTGGTCCGTTTTCAAAACCGTCCGTGCCGACGTTCATCTCGTGTCCCGAACATTACTACGGGAGCTTCAAAATTACCTTGCGGCCCCGTTTGTCCTCACCTGTAAATCCATGCTCAACGTTCAATAATCAAACCGCGGCCTCTTCGTGGTTTTTTGGTGCAGCTCCGCGCTTCTTCGCCCGTTCTCATAGTTTCCGCGTGGTGCAACCGCACCGCGCCGCCTTTCACATGCCGCAACAAATTCAAACAAACAAGGGGGGAGGAGGGTCGGCCGTGTTCATGCGGTCCGACCTCCTCCCGTTATTATGACAACAGGCAACCCAATTGAGACCAAGAAAGGAGATAGATGAGATCACGATCAACAATAAAATAAACCCCTACCTCGTGATGTGATCCCTCGATGGATCTGTGGAGAGGTAGCGTCATTCGTTGACGTCGGAAGGTGACATCGTCATTTGTGATTTTCCACAGCGGTGTCTCCTCCTTTGATGGAGACTGGGAAGCATTCTTCATCGAAGGTCTTCGAAGGACCGACATCACCCATGTGTACTCCACGATGTGACATATCCCCTCTTGTCGCAGAGAAGGAAGAAAGGGGTACGTCGCTGCTCTTTGGTGTCGGCGTTCTTCGTCGGAGAGTTGCGTTCTTCGCGTTCTTCAAAAAGGAATAACTTCTTCAAAGCTTACAGATTTCTCTTCAAATCCTCCTCACACAACATTCAACTCTCTCAAATAAAATAAGAATTATCTTATTTTATTACATCAATCCAATCATTTTGAATTTTAAAAATCAAACACTTAACTCACTTAATTAATTAAGTGGGTCGTCATGATTAAAGAAGAGAGAGGGGGAGGTGAGTGGTCTCACATAAAAGGGGGGTCAAACATGTTAAGAAGAGTTACCAATTAATGAGAGGATATTTTTAAGGGAGTTTAGGGAAGATGAAAGGGGTGGGGTTCATGTGGGCCCCACCTCACCTTTAATCCTCTCATGGGAAGTTGGGTGGTTACCCCAACTTCCACTCAATGGATAAACCACTTAAAAGAAATAAAAATTGTAACTCAATTCTTATTTTATCTTTCACAAATTTTTAACAACTCCTCCCGTGAAAACTCAACTCCGAAAAAGATCTTCTTAAGCAATTACCGGTGTTGCGGTTCCATTGGTGCCCTTGGATTTTGATTCTGTGCACCTGTTCAAAAGATAGAAAAGCTCGCTCCTTTGTTCATTTAACGTACCCGAGCTAAACTTCAGAAATTGATTCCGGGCACACCAGACCTCGGAATCAGGCGCCGTCAGAAACCGCATTCTTGTAAAATCCCAAATAAAATTTAGAAAAAATATCGCTTGAATTTTACGAGTCTTTACATTCTCTTCCACACTTAAAGCGTTTCCTCATCCCCTTAAGGCAATTTTTGGGGTGCTTCTTTCTGCACCTTTGGAAAGTGGGCTGCTGGATCATGTTAACACTTTTGGATTTGTCCATCGGACTGCTAGGATTGAACTCCACCTTACACTTCTTATCCCCATGATACCCCTAAGATTCTCCGATCTCTATTTTGACCTTGTGGGCATATCAAAAAATTTCCTCATAGTTGTCGAAGTCACGGATCACTAGTTTTTTTTGTAGGCTATCTTTCAGCCCACCAAAGAAGAAGTCAACCTTGGATTTTGGGGTAACGAAAAATCTAGAGGCATATCATGTAAGACTTGGGCTGTTTTCCTTGTACGCTCTGACAAATTAGTCTTATTTTTTCTTGAGGGAAAGAAATTCCATTTCAATCATTAGCTAGAGGGTGTGTGGAAAATATTTATAGAAAAATGTCTTTTGAAAATCCTTCAAATCCAACACCTCAATCTCCTACTCAAGCTTCATATTTCTGATCAACATCCACCATTGATCAGCTTCACCCTCCATATGATAAGAAGTCCGCTGAACCTTCTCTTGTTCAAAAAATTGAAGGATGGAGAAGATGTTTTCAATGGAGTTGATCCATTGTTCAGTGATTGAGGGATCAGATGATCCATTAAAAGTAGGTAGCCTTTATTGCATGAAGCTTTCGATATAGAATTTTTATTTCTGGGGGGGGGGTTGAATGTTCCTCTTGACCCATGTTTCTTTTCAAATATTGAATTAGCGGAGAGAGAAGCATGGCAATGTTCACAATTCCCACTCCCATTGGATTGTGAATCTCATTAGTACAATCATCACATTGATCTTCACATCAGTTGTTAGCCTGAGTCCTCCTATTACCAAACATTGGCTGGAACAAAAGGAAAGTTAGGGGTAACACATAAAAGGTAATACAAGGACAAATATGATGACTTATAAATAACTTTTATTTCCTTAACATATGAATCTATTGGCTTCAGTCTATGTTATCCATGATATACTTTCTAACATATATTCTTAGGGAATTTTTTTAGTCCCTTAATAATGGTTCATTATAAGCTTGTTAATTTACCAAATCATATCCCATGGGAGAATTATAACCAAGAGTGAAGCAATTATCGTTGTCTTTCACCAGTTACCATTCGAGTATCACTCAAAGCGGTGTTTTCGGGTTTTACCCCTAGGATACATCTGTGCCAGAGCCGCCTCTACCTGCTCGTATCCAGGTAGGGATGTATTTTCTTGATCAAACACTTACTAAATACTCAGCAATACTAAGGGATGTTTTTATAATACTTATTCTTGTCATTATGTCATCACTAGGGTTTTCCAATCCTAATCCCAAAAACAACTAAACCTATCATCTGATACCAACTATATCAACCCTGATCTCTTTATTACACAATTGAACATAATTTATTACATAAATTTCACTTGATACAAAATAGAATATCGATAGGTCTAGTATATTAGGGGATTATGATAATTACATAAAAACATAAAACATGAAATACAACATCTTTATTGAAAACATCCTTTACATGGTCATTACATTCCCTCGTACTTAGCATTTTATTGGATAACCTGAGGACATGCATAAAAAAGGGTGAGCTATAAAGCCTATTAAGGGAATAATTATTGAATAAAATGAGGAATAAAATACATGTTAGACAATAATAATATCAATAGAGCACAATAGAAGCATAAACATAAAGGCATGATAAGGATTGATAATCATAACATGGAAATGTGGGAACAACACTTAACATGGAATTAGCATGAGACAAGGCTCACTGCATTTGGAGCATGACTAAACCCTCATTGCACATAAAGTATGAGTAAAAATTCATTTCACTTGAATTATCATGAGTAAACACCCATTGAACATGACATATCATGATACTATAATTTACCCAATGCATTGGAGTGTTATCAGGGCACACCCTTCATAAACCTTTCATTTCATGCATAAGTATGCCACATAGATCATAAAACATTGAATCATTCAACATAATATTTTATTCCACGATAAATGATTTTGAAATACATACATGAAACGTTTAAAAAATAACAAAATGTGCATAAATTTGGATTCCCTTGATAGAAAAATGGGCATGGTATTAACTATACAATGACTTTGGCTTGGAAAAGCAAGATGCAATTTCGACAGCATAACGATGTGACATTAGAACTCATAAAAATTGTTGATGAGTGAGAAAGGGGTTTCTCATCATATTTACATGACATGTAAAGTAAGGGGGTCATATATATACATGTACCAAAAAATGTAATGTAATTTAGATTCATTCTACAAAATAATTTCTTGAATGTAAATGAGGAAATAGAAATCCTTTTGGAATTGTGGCATAGTAATGGGTGTACATGGGGGGAATTTAATAAGAGTGAAAGGGGTATCCCATCATCCAAACATAAATAGGTAAGTATGGGGGAGGTTAGAAACCATACCCAAACATTTATAACTGAAATTAAAAGGGAATACAAATTTAAAGAATATTGGACAAAAATGAGAAAGGGAGAAAAAACCTTACTTGGAAGTGTTTTTCCAAAGGCTTGAGAGAGGATTGAGAGAGAATTCGGGAGAGGTTGGGGAACCTTTGGAGGATTCTAGAGAGTGGAGTGCAGAGGTTGGATGAAATCCCAAGGCTTTGGGTGAGGAGAAAGTGGGAGCATGGGTGGGTTTATATAGGAAAGGTGAGGGAATTCTTTATTATTTTGGTTTGGGACACCTCACATTTTACTAATACAAACCAAAAGTAGACCATGGTTTTGGACCATATTTTTTTGGAAAATGGAAGTGGAAAATAATATTTTATAAGTCCAAAGTCATAACTTCTTAAAATAATGGGGTTTCTTATGTGGAGGTGAGTCACACTCCCAAGGAAAACAATTTAAAAAGACGAAATGTTTAATATGTCTCAAGGGTCCACTAAAGCTTTGTAAAATAAATCAAACAAACCCAAAATCACATAATTTTAATGGTAAAACATATATTGGGTGAACATAAAGTTTATAATATTTTATTACATCACTATTAGGTCATTATTTTGTCATAAAACACATTATATATTTAAATGGTATTTAATTTTTATCCAAAACATTTGGCTGGCTCAGAAAATTATGAGAGATTCACTATTGGATAATTTTGACGTCCTGATTCTAGAAAAAATATTCATTTTTTCTAAATAATTTTCTGAATGTGTTAATTATATCTTTTTAAATAAAAACTGACATTTATCGAAAATTCATGGGTTTTGACAAAAAAGGCTTTCAAACCTTAATAAAAATTACAATTACATTCATAAAATTATACGATCATTTATATTTAATGAAAAATAATTTAACAATATTAATAATATTTTATTAAAATGTTATTTAATTCAAAAATCCATTAATTAAAAAAAATAGATTTCTTATTTTAACATTAACTAAAAATAATATTTTTCTTTAAAAACTATTTACAAAGTAACAATAATTAAATGAAAGTATATTCCTTATTATAAAAAAAATAATGTACATAACAATAGTACTGGGGTCTTGTTAAATAACCCCTTAAAACACCCACATAAGACTGAATGATGAGGTGTACGATGGTCACAAACTCTTGGGGTGGCTCAGATAACATCGCTTGAGTGGTAATCTCTATCAACTCAAACCTCTCTCATAGGAGGTCCCGCTCGAGCTTAAAATATTCAATCTTGGCTAGGGATTTGTCATGAGCGAAGCCCAAATACGCATCCTGCCTTCCAAGATCTGACAAATGGGCTTCGTATGAGGTATGTCTACTAGATAATGCAATCACTTCCTTTTTCTGAGTAAATTGGATTTATTAAAGCCCTATATTTATACTAATCATGTGATCACTATTCAATTAATATATTAGCAACGATCACATTTCTTAACATAAAACCAAAGAATTTTACATTTTATATAAATATTTTACATAATGTGACATTTAATTAGATTAAGATGGATTTACATTAATGAATGTTTGGGTCGTTATAATTCTAAGGTCATTTTAAAGTAAATCTAATGTAAAAAATTCACCCTAAAGATAATTAATAGCAACAGTTACAGAATTTAAATATTGAGATAATTCTATGATCCTTAATTGAAAATCTGAACAAAGAATATTTTCAACAAGATTCTATTATAAACCATTTTATAAGACATACAAAACCAACATTTATAATTATTGAACTTCAACTTTTGAGGAAATTTGGTCACAAGTATTTCTTTCTAAGTGATTTAATTTTGAGACATGAGATATTAGGGTTTCTAATTTAGATACTAACTGAGAGAGGCTCTTCTTAGGTCTTTCTGATTCAGCCTTTTCTATCATATGGAAATTTTTCATTCTTATTTTCTTGTGGAATATGGTAAATCCTATCCTGTTAAACATCATCAATATCTAATTTAAAGGGTTTATTCTTAGTGAAATTGGGTATAGAGTCTTCATGATGATATTCTTGGAAAGACATTTTTCTAATTCTTTCTTCAGCAATCATATCTATTTATTGAGATTGAGACATAACTAGAAACAAAAATAGTATTGACGTTACAAATATTGTATTATCTTAACCAGTGGAGAAAGTATGCATGATTGATGTAGTCATCCTTTCATTAGGAATTTTAATGGGTAAAGAGGTAGAAGTAGGATATCTCTTCTCTTTAATAGATTGAAGGCTTGAGGAATGACCACTAAAGGATCTTCTTCTCAAATATAGAGTTTCATCATCCTCATCACAACTGTTTCTTATCTCAGAATGATGAGACGTTTTTTACAAAAATATTGGTGTTTCAAGTAAATTATAAATATCCCCCTGAGTATGAGAAGTGTCTAATTTGAGAATCAAATAAAAAGGAATCAAATTTTTGAAGAAAAAATCATAGTTTAAGACACTTTTTCCCAACACACATCCATTCAGATTTATCAAATTGTGACACTGCCTTGAATCATTCATATCCAAAACAAATTTGGAATTCTGAAACTCTATAGTTATGATTATTCTATATGGGTATAAATTTAGATATTTCTTTTTGTAAATGACAGATATAAATCATGATATATCATTGTAATTCCATATGGTATTCAAGCATAAACAAATAAATAAATGAAACATCTTGAAAAATAATTATCTCAATCTCAACATTTTGTTGAGTGATTTTAGACTGAATAAACTTGACCAAAATATTTTGTTCTATCTCTAAGTTCACCACTTTATTTTTCTCAATGATAGATATTATGAAAAGTAATTTTTTAATCTATGGAGGAGTAATTCCATCCATGGAATATTAGGAGGTGTGGAATAAGGGGCATCCTACATGTGGAAAATTTCACATTTCTACAAGCTTGACAGAAGTTACCAAAAATTATTTCTGATATACAATTGTAGTGAAGAGGTATTCATCATCCCCCAGGTGGAGAATAGAATATTCATAGAACTCAATAAATTGTTTTTTTTAACAATTCTGAGGTTCATGATTCATTATAAATTTATTCCAATACTTGATGATGGAAAAACATCATTAACAACTTTTTATTTCTATCCAGACTTTTAAATCAATGGATCTTACACTTCAAACTTATCTGGATATATTTTTACATTTCCTCTTACTATATGAAGCATCGTAGGCTCCATTAGTTTTCAACATATGCAGAGAGGATGAGGGATTGGATGGTTGGGAGGCTAGGGTAATAAGGGTGTGAGTGAAGAGAAAGAGGGTTCAGAGGGTTTGTGAGTCATTTACCACCCAAAATTGATACAAAAAACTTTTTATCATACTAATCAAGGGTTCACATAGTAATTCCAAATAAATTATTTATTAATATTGGTAACATGACCTATTGGATATAATTATTACTCAAAATGGTTAAATAAAAAACATTTAAATAATAAATATAAAGTGATAATTATATATATATGAGATATAAAGTACAATATTACTTTTTCAAATTAAACATCCCTAACATTGATTTAATACAGTCAAATCTATCAGAAAACAAGGTTTATTAAATAAATATATAAATTATTGTTTTTTAAAAACAAATTCTAAATATATATGATTTTTCTATATGTGATCTATCAAATAGTGATGTCTTAAATAAACATTTTTTGTTCTTTAACGGGTTATTTGATTCTTTGAGATGTTGATAGAACTAGATTTATCACATATTATTTGGGAAAAATTAAATTCAAATCCAAAATTCATTAAGTTTTGTTTCATCCAAAACTCTTATGTCAAAAAAATTCCCACAAAAATATATTCAGCTGTGGAAGTTGATATTGCTACAGAATTATTCTTCTTACCTGACCAAAAAATAATATATTCACCTTGAAAATAACATGTTCTTGAGGTTCTTGTACTATCTAATCTACATCCATCAAATTAGTATTCAAGTATGAAATCAATTTGAAATCATATGTTCTTCAAAAAATAAGAGAAAGAGTTATTGTTCCTTTTAAATATCATAAAATTATTTTTCTGTTATTTAAATGAAATTATTTTTGATTATATTAAAATTTTACACAAATACATACTAAAAGCATGATTTATGGTCTACTTTTAGTAAGGTACATCAATAATCCAGTGATGCCTCTATAAAACTTGTTATTAATGGGTTTTCTTGTTTCATAGGAGTCTTGTTTGATGTTGTAACTCCTAGGAGTTTAGTAAATAATACTTTTTTCAAGTATAAACATATTATAAAATTTGAGTACATATTTTATTTGATTAAAAATATTTCTAAAATTCTATTGATAAAATTGAAATCATAAAAAATAGTTTAGTTCACCCATCACACTCATTTCAAATTATTTATTCATAATATTTTAAATTTCATTTCATAAATTTTGAATTTTTGATATGAGAATAATAACATCTACATATATTTTTACTTGTAAAATATCAGGAAATTTCTTTTCTTAAATAATGTAGGATATTTTATTTCTAGTTTAAAACTATTTTAAAAAAGAAAAGAACTTAATATTTCATACAATGTGCTTGGTTCTTTTTTAATGCATGATAGATCCTTGGTATGTTTAAACATAAAATTATGAAAATGAGGATGTTCAAAACTAAGAGGTTGTTATACAAAAACTTCCTCCATAAAAAACTCAAGGAAAATGGATGATTTATATCCTTATGATATAAGTTAAAATTCATATAGGATTCTTATACTATAAGGAGTCTAATAGTTACTAATCTAGCTACATGATAAAAGTTTTATTCATAATCAATTACATATTCTTCATTATATCCTTTGGAAACCAATATATATTTACTTATTTTGATTACACCATGTTCTTCTTTCATGTTTCTAAAACCCCATTTAGTTGAAATTAAATGATAATTTGATGGCCTTTGTAATAATTACCATATATTATTTATTTTAAATTTATTCTCTCTTTTAGAATTACTAAGAGAAAACTTTAACTTGATAAGGATTATTCTATAGATTTTGGTTCTTATTGGGATTGAAAAATAGATAATTCTACTAAATTTCCTATATTTCTTTTGGATATTACTCCTTCATCTAGGTTTCCTATCAGGGTTTCTAAAGGATGGTATTTAAGGTTTCAGGATTTTCTAAGCAGCACAATTTTTGGATCACTGGTGTCTTCCCTCATTAGATTTGTTTTAATATAAACAAGTTCCAAATCACTATCCTTGTTCTCCTGAAACAAAGGTTTAGGTCTCATATTTTGGACATAATCATTTTGATCACAAATTTGAGTCATTTTTTGACTGAAAGGACCACTTTAATTAAATTTCACATGATCTTATTCTTAAAAAATATTTGAAAATGTATTGAAAACTCTATAATAATTAGAAGTAGTAGAGTAGTGTAGGAAGATACCATCATCCGCCTTTAGTTATATCATTCAATGATTATCCATGGTGTTCATGATGTCAAACTTACATCAAAATTTATTAAAGTATCATACCTTGGGATTTCTATTATTTCAAAACTCATAGGGTATTTATTTAAAATATTTCTTATCAGTACTCTATTAATGATATAACATGCTATGTTAATAGATTTAGCCCAGAAGTGACTGGGCATGTTATATTCACATAACAAAGTCCTATAAATTTCATTCAAAGTCTTATTTCTCATTTTGAAAACACTATTCTATTGATGTGACTTGGGAACAAATAATGTATGTTTAATTACTTAACCATATTAGAAATAATTAGATTCATGGTTCCCGAATCACCTCCATGATCCCGTCTTAAAGACAAGATTTTGACATCTTTTTCTTTTTTGAAAAGTTTAAAAAAATAAACACTGAACAAGCTAAAATTTTATGTTATAAAATGTAAAACCATATAAATCATGAAAACCCACCAACTAAAACATAAACCAATGACTTAACAGTAATAATTATTGTTCTAGTTGCTCCAAAAAATCTATTTGGATAAGATCAAGAAGTCTATAAGCAGCAACATCTTAAATTGATTTGAAAGAATAATTAGGTTTCTTACCCATATGTCATGCATCACATTGCTTCTTTTTATCCAATCTATGTTCAGGGTATTCAGAAATTGACTAATTTTTAGAAAATTTTCTCAAAAAATGAACATTGTAATATATAAGGATTTTATGAAAAATCCATGATTCAGGAAATTCAGTATTTAAAGAGTTAAAATTTTCCTACACAACATGTTATGATCTAAGGTGTAAACATTGTATGTTCTGGGTGCATTAAATTTGAGATATTTATTTTTAAAATCTAAGAATAAATTTTTAGAAAAATTAAAAAAATAAAGGTAATAAAAAATTTGAGATACACTTATCATACTATGCTTTAATACTTCAATATAAAGTACATTATTAATAAGGACAGACTATGGATTTTCAACAGAACTAATTACCACTATATTTTTCTTTTTTCATTGTATCTGAACAAGAAAACACTCCATATTTTTGATTGGTAATGAATGTTGGAGTAATATCCACTCAAATTATTTGAACATCCACTATCCATAAACCATTTGGTATTTCTGTTCATGTGGAAGGCTTCCTACAATAACAAATCAGTCAATAGTGTTATTTGGTACCCAAATAATTTTGGGTTTCGAAATGTTAGCTATAAAAGTTCTACATATCCATACTTGATTCTTTTTTCTATAAAACATTGCAGTTGTTTTTGAGAATTAATTTAAATGTATCTTTTTAATTCCTCCAATTTGAGGATTATAAAATTAATTTATTTTTGAAAAATATCATATTTCACTACGATGTAAATAAATATCTTTTGGAAGATATTTATTTTTTGAATAGGTCACAAGATAATTTCTATAAATCTTATAATTTTATCCTTTTCTTACAATTCCAAATATTTAATTTCTATGTTTATTTTAATCATGAATTTTGTTTAAATTGTATTATCATTTTTTGAACACTCTTTCACTATATTTAAAATTATATATTTCCCTCTCCATGTTTTCAATTTCTTTGACTTGTTCAACATTCAAGATAATAGAGTTTTTAACTAAATTTTTAGTTTTGAAATTTTATTATTCAGATTTTCTTCATCACTATTAATTTTAATATAAGAACATCAAATGAATTTTTTTTCAATAATTCATACATGATTTCAAATATGTTTCAATATACATTTATATATTGGTAGGATAAATATTCATTTTTTATTTAAGTTCATGATTAGAATAATAATAGTAATGTACCTCATCCGATTTTTCCATAAAACCTATGTTGGCCATTTTATTTTTAGCTTCAACTTTTTATTCTAATGATATACATTCCTAGAATATTCAAAAGCGGTCTAGGTGTCCTTTATAGCTTTCTTAGACTTGTTATATCTGGAGTTATTGAAATATTTCTTTTCTATATTTTTTTATGTTTTATTTTCAGATAGGCAAGCTTGAAGTGTCTTGTCTTTTTTTATTCATTGCAACTCTTTTGAATTGAAACTATTCTTTTTGTGATTATTGAAGGGTCTTACAAAACCTTATTTCTTGTTATATACTTTTTTGATCTTTTATAAATATTGATCTAGATCATCATTTGATTAATATTTTCATGATAAGTCTTCTTCTTCAGATGCTTTAAAATTTTTTTACTTCAATTTTTCTATCATGTTTAGAAGTAGAGTAGATCAGGGCAGTACTTTATTTTCTTATTATTCAGTGATATTCATTTTTATTTTCCATTTCAGATTCATAAATAATAAGTGTTCATATGAGATATTATATTTTGAAATCCTTTACCTCTTTAAATTGTATGATAGATACCAATTTCACACTACAATTTGGGGGTAACACTATGATAACATTCTATGATTATTTAGTCTTAGTGATTGGTATTCCAGGGGTGGAAATGTTATTCACGATCTATGTGAATCTCCTATTCAGTTGGTTAATGATCACTCTTTCATCCATTTTGAAAGTATCAAAAATATGATTAAATTTATCACATCTAAAATCATTCATGTTATTATTGACTTCATATGTGTCTGCTATAGTGATCCACATTCCATGTGCTATTTGACATTAGAAGATTCAGTTAAAATCATCTTGTCCTAACCCACACATGATAACAATTTTAGACTTGGAATTTAGATAATAGTTCATTTTTTCTACTAAATACTATGATTCAGGTTTGTACTTATGAATTTCATAAGTCTTAATAGCTTTGAGATAGAATTTCAGACCATGACTCTTTATATAGATGATCATACAATATTTTAATCAACTGTTTTTTTCAACATTGAAGTATGGAGCACAAACCATTGACATAAATTTTATATTATTATCCATAAAATCCATTTCAAAATAGATATTTGTGATTCAAATTTTGATAGTTGTGACATTGATATTCACTCTATCTGATACCAATTGTTTTCCTAGATAACAACTCACTGAATAAATCAACATGGGTGAATTGAGTTCAAAAAATATTCTTTGAAATATTGACCACCCTATTTTATGTATGCACATTATATTTTCTTCCATAATAGTATATTATATATAAATGTAATGAGTATATAAATAAAATTTAATTTATAGGTTTTACAGTGGTTTGGGGAATATGATTCCCCTAGTCCACTCCACCAACACTCTACTCCTCAAGCCTGGTTATTTTCACTAATCATCCCTTTTATTGGGGGCTCCCAGCTAACCACAAGAAGTTTTAACATAGTAAAATGGTCCAAGATCATTCAAATAGGATCTCAGTTTACAAGAAATATCCAATATCTTAGGTACTCTTAGACAAAGTTAAAACAAGATAGAAAGAGATGCATGATTTGTGAAATGTTTTTAGTACACAGATTCATGAAGGAACTGATAGTAAATGAAGATTCATCCTGAGAATATTATAGAATTTAATGTATCTTGAGATGATAATCTTATCACTAAACAAATTGAGTCTTAATATGTATGGATCTTCGATTTAGATAAAGGAAACCGACTTTTCATTCTTATTCCCATTATTCATCTGTGTCTCTTGTGTTGTTTCTAAATGATCCTTTCATATTCCAATTAAAATTGATCACATGATGACATTAACATTTGAATAATCTATTCATCTATCCATAAAATCTATTCAATGAAGAATATGTATCCAAAAATTCCAAATATGAAGTTGCTTTTGTGATCGCGATGCTTTAGATTTTCTTATTCCCTAAATTATCTTATTCATGGTAAGTCTTGTGCAATATGCTCTTTCATTATGTTGATAATCATATTTTAATATACTTAAAATGTAGGAAATTAATTATCACCTGATTATCAGTAATGACGTCGTTCTGTAACATCATATCTTCTTGTATATCAGTTGAACAAACTATCAATTAAAGTATGTATTCCTTAAAATAAGGTGACTTATGTTCATATGATAATCAGTCTTCAACTAAGAGTAAGATAATTCATCAGTGTAAGGTGAAGCGTCATTATGACATAGAATTAACTTTTATTTAACTTCTTTTTACAATGAATATTATTATCTAATGAATAGATTTGTATCATATTCTCATCCTGACTAAAAGATATTTCTTGATTAACTCAGTAGAATATTGTAAGATAAAGTCTTATGTGATACTTTCTGATTCCGAACAGCTAAATACATTCTTCTTATTTCATGATAAAAAGTACTTGTTTTTAGAGAGATAAAAATTTGAGTATAAAGAATAAGATATTGATAATCCAAAACCCTTAACAAACTTGTTAGAATGAAAGTCAGGATTTTGGGAATAATCAAATTATATAAAGTGGAGATATATAAGAACACAATAATCTTTAATAAATATACATATTTATTTTCCATATAGTATTAATTTGGTAGAGAAAATAATTTTTTATGAAAGATTTATCTTATAGAAATTTAGAGAATATAAATCCCGAGAGACCCTAAAATTTCCATGGTTCTAATTATTTTTAATAGAGATATTGTATGAAGAACTTTGAGATTAATACTATAGAAGATAATTTTTTATGATTATTGAAAATCAAAATATTCCAAATAAAGAATTTATAAATTTAACCATATAAGATAAGATTTTGTATAATTTGTATTATAGAGTTTAAAAAACTATTTTGTGTCCAATGAAATGGAATATCTATAATCACATATCTTCTTTAGAGAAAAAAAATATTACCTGGAGAAATCATGAAGTAACCCAATTTAGAATTTCTAATTGTATAGTAAATAAAAGGGTTATTTATCAAGCTTATTATTAGGTTTTTGATTTCTTACTTAGTGAATCTATTTCATAGATGCACCATAGATTTACGATTATCCTAAACAGATGAGAAACTCTTTGAGATTAGGAGTTATCAGATGAAAAACTTATTGAAAATAAAATTTATATAATTAATAAAGCGTGGAAATCTAAGAGAACGACTATATATGAAAAAAATATTAAAAAACACATCATTTATGATATTATTAGTTTTTATGCATTATGAGAGTATATATAAGTGATATGACAAAAAAAGAAGAATGGGTTAGCTTTTACTTCCAGTTCTTGAATAGTTAGAGCTAAAATGGTTATGATTGGAAAGGTTAAATATGAATAACATTTTTTTACTTATAATAAAGTTGAAAAATTAAATTTCTCAACTTGTGTGATAGATGAATAATATTGTTGGATAAACAGATTTTCAATAAAAATATAGAAGGAACTAAAAATAAGCGGTGAGAAAAATGTACTTCTGGTTTGAGTTTTTATGAATAAATAAAACTTAGGAATATTATACCATGTTTTACATGGTTAAATATTAAGTAAATAAGTTTAATGAACTACTATAAAAAAGTTGAAGAAAATTCTGAAGGATTTAGACACTTGGATTACAGGTGATGAAGATACATATATATATTTTTCTTTAGATATGAGTAGTGATAGTTAGATGGTTTCTGGTTTCTTTTTGAATGTACCAAAAACCAATCAATTCTATATGGATATGTTATCTTCTAAATACCTTTTAAATTAAAATTTAAATGTTACATACCCTGATAATTATCAGGATGAATTTAGTTCAACTTCTCTGGAAGAATACAAATTTGATACATCAAAATATGAGGATAGATTACATTTTATTGAATATATAACTAGATATGCGACTCTTCTTGAGAAAAAGAATAGAAATGTAATGAAATATTATGGTTTTTCTAAGGTATATATTTCTAAATCCAAGAGTATAATCTCAAAAAGTTATTTTAAATTTTATAACCTTACATCAATATTTGATAAGAAATATAGTTCTTTCTTAGCTCATAATGATAAGAATCTAGTCGTAAGTACTAATTATAAAGTTATTATTTTTATAGAACATCTATAAAATTTTACTCATAGGAAGGAAAATTTTAATTAAATTTATATATAGTTGATACCATACTAACGAATTCTATAATATGATTTTCTTCAGTAAAGAAGAATTTTTTTTCTAATTACTTTATTCTTGAAAATGATAATTTTTGTACAAAATGTTAAAGAATATGAAACATATTTTTTTCAAACCATATTCAATAAATAGATGTTCATAAATCTTAAATTTATAGAGATTTATTAGTTATAAAAAATAATAAAGTTGGATATATATAGACTCCAAAAGTTTTATTTTTTAATAATTCCGGACCCAAGAATGTTTATGTACCAAAACCACAGTTTTCATATTTTTTGGATGGAAAGATGAGTACCAAAAATAGAAAAATATGGTACGTGGATAGTGGGTTATCAAGGAATATGGATAAAAACAAAATGTTCTTCTATATAATTCAAAATATGAAAAATGAAAAATTTACCTTTTGTATAATAAATAATGAGATTTTATACATCAATTCATAAAAACACATGAATAATCATTATCCATAAATGAAAAACGATGGAGGAGGCCCACCGCGAACCAAGAACGAATCCGCCACCGCGAGATGCGAACCCTAGCTCAGATCCTCGCACATTCGCTGAAGTTGTTGCCGCTAAATCGTTCGAAGACTCTTCTGCGCATGCTGATGCGGTCCAGAACATTCAGATCAAACTAAAGACCTATTGGCATCATGGTCAACTCGCCATCACCTTCTCAACCAATGAGGTTAGTTTACTTTCTTCGGATCTCCGATTTGTTTTGGTTGGGAAATTTCAAAATAGAAGGCCATCATTGAAATTTCTTCGATCTGCTTTGGAAATCATCGGATTTACGGGATTTCAACTGGGTCTCCTCAATGTCTCACACATTGTGCTACGTTTTGACTCCGTTGAGAGTTACTATAGACTCTGGGCCAAATGTACATGGTCCTTTGGGGGCTGCCAAATGCGAATTCTCAAATGGACCCCCGACTTTGATCCTCATGCTGAATCCCTGATTGTACCAATTTGTGTAGGATTTCCTATTTTACCTTTGCACTTATTAAAGAAAAATGCTTTGTTTTCTATTTCATCACTCATTGGATCCTTGATGAGACTTGATAATTCCAAAAAAACACTTTCTAGACCCTCTATTGCAAGAGCATGTTTCGAAGTTGATGTCTCCCAACAATTGTCCTCAGATATTTGGATACAAAGTGGAGACTTTGGTTTTTCTAAAGAGGTGATTTATGAAAGTGTCCCGGAATACTATCATATGTGTTATAGGTTAGGGAATAATTCATTTGTCTGTGTAAAAACTAATAGCTGTCAAAAAAATTTAACTACAAAGTGGATAGAAAAAGATACAGATAAGCAAAAAGCTGTGGCTGAGCCCTCTTAAGGTACAAGAGCTGAGGCCCCCAAATCCATTTGGGTGGAAAAAGAAAAGGAGGTTGGACCCTCTACTTATATTAATAAGTTAGATAACTCTGAGGTAATTGTTAATTTGGATAATAAGCATGTTTTGGAAGATCAAGAGACTGATTTTGTCAATGCAGTTTTGATTTCCACAGAAAATATTTCTGCTCCGTCAACTATCTTGGTTAAGGATCATGATATGCTTAATGAAAACCAAGAAAATCAAACTAAGGATCTTGATGACTTCTTGGAAACTAGTGCTAACTCTCAGGGGAATGAGGATCAATCTTATCAACTGGAAGAGATCTTTCTGAAATCAATGTCTAGAAAGGGAAAAAAACCCATGGTTGATAATGATGGATTCATCACTCCTAACCCTAGAAAACTAGGAAAATAAGAGATTATACACAATTGGAAAGAACTATCGGCACTCGTTCATTTTATCCCACTCAGATTTCAAATACTAAGCAAGATCAACCTATTGTAACTGATGATCAGATTCCAATTCATAAGCAAAAGAACTATGTTAAGGAGGAGGATCCTGCCTATAGAGATGCTTTTGAGATTCTGGAGGAAGATGATGTGAGAGATGAAGATTATGCTTCGATGGAAGAACAAGATGAATTTTTATATCAAAGATATTTATATAGACAAGTTCCAGCTGAATCATACCTTGAATTCAGAAAAAGAATGTTCACAAGGTTGATTAAAGAATACAAGCATAACCCCAACTTTAATTTGAGAGACATTCCATGGGCTTAAATCTTTTAGTGTGTTTTCATTATCCAGAATTCAATCTTGCTGCTTATTTCTACTTGGTTTTTCTCAGTTCTTTTTTCCCAACCATTGTATGGATGCATTCTCACATGTGTACAAGTTTCTTCTGGTGTTTTAATCTCACCGGAACCTACTAAAGTTATCTATCCTGTATTGAACCTGCCCTGAGATCTGGGCTCTGATGTTTGTGCTTGCCTACACAATTTGGTCATGACAGAATATGGAGTCTTTTTGAAGACTGTTTTCTGGGATCTTCTTCGCTACTTTTCTCTATATGGCTTCAGATTTTATGGGAATGCTTGCACCTGGGGATGCATTCTTGTTGGATTCTTACTGTTTCATCTCTATGGACTCCTCTATCTATTATTTTTTCGATGTTTGGCCTGAATATTCTACATGCTAGCATATTTTTTCCAGTTGAGATCCTATTTGATGTTTCTGCTTGACAGCTTTGCTCCTGTTTCTTACTGCTCGACAATGCTCGAATATTGGATATGGTCTTCTTGGAATGCATGCACCTGGACTCTACAAGGTCTCCTTGTCTATCAATATTGAGCCTGTTTGAATATTTTCTGCTTGGTTCTCTAAAGTTTTTCTTTTTTTCCCTCTTTTGTTTAAGTTGGTGTAAGCTCATTACACCTTGTGTATTCCTTGTAAACTTTTATTTTAATAAATTCCTTCCGACATGGATTGGGAAACTAATCCTTGTCACTTTCTTAAAAAAACATGTGACTAATGTGATGATATGTTTAAAAAATATCTTAATTCTAAAATATTTCATTATATTATGAAACATGTAGGCATGATTAATATAAAGTTACCATTAATCAAATTCTTGTTATATTCATCTCCTTAGAGTGAAAGACTCCTAAAAAATTGAGAGGTCTTTTTTCTAACTACATTATATATTTGAAGGTTTATGTTGGAATATATATCAAAAAGAATATTTCTTATGTACAAACTTCATTATTCAGAATAAATATTTATTTATTTTTTGGAAGGAATATGTATTCATTGGAATAATTTTTTCCCCAAAATGTATGATTGTTTTACTTGAAAAAAAGTTTTGCAACATTATATTAATTTAATTTATCATAAACTTTTAACAAATATAGAATATTTGAATATATTAAAAATTCATACAATTATTTATTACATCATTTTTCATATATAATATTAAATACTATCCATTAACCTTTTGTAAAGGTTAACTGTATTTTCCTTTTCTATATAATGATGTCGAGGTGGGACTTTGTTCTTTTTCGATAAGATCAGGGAGTCAATATTACCCTTACATTTATTGTTCTTCTAATTTTTCCATGGTTATTTTGATCTATCCAGGTTCTTCTACTTCTATATGTTCTTTATGGATTTCTCAATTGAAATTTATAAGATGGAAATTATCATGGAAATACTGATGGAATGATTTTGGTTTAAAAACAACGATTTTTTTATTGAATTCAATTGTTTTGTTTCATATTTTGGAGTATTATAATTTAATAAAATAATATTATGAATTTTTTTCCAGTTATACATAGATATATTTATCGATGTGGTAATTTTAGTGAAGTTGATGGTGTGAGTAAGGATTCGTTTAATCATTGCAGAATGACAAAAGAGCTGAATTTAAGAAGAATGTATGAACATGCGAGTTAAACATTTAATGCCGGTCCTTCTTCATTTATTATAAGTTTCCTGATGTAATAGGATCCTTTTAAATGTTTAAGATGAATAATATTTATTTATAATCAAATAAAATTTTCATAAGAAGAATCATGTGACTCTAAAAGTTATGATAGTGTTCTAGTTGGTAAAATATTCGATTATCAAAAGAAAGAGAGATATGGACACTATTAAAATTCAAGACATGAATATTCCTTATTTCTTGTGAAACATAATAAAATGGAATATTTTAAAACTTAATTAATGGTATATTAATTAAATATAATCATGTTTTTTGATGTTGAATTTTTTCCCTATCTAGGATTTCTCACAAAGGTGATTGTCATGTTTCTTTAAGTAGAAATTATAAGGATTACAGAACCACCATTAATATAAAATGAATCTATTTTTGGGGAAATATTTTTAAAATAATCATGATAGTGTGTGATTTTAACCTATATTCTTTTGTACAATATTTTATTAATTCTAGTTAAGAAGAATAGTTTGGTACTTTGAAAATAATAGTTGAACAAAGGAGAGGAAAACCATATGTTCCTAAAATATTTATAGTGACCTTGAACAAGAATGATATGAATATATATGATAAGGATTTAAAAGAGTTTATGAAAAAGAAAAACAATTATAAAGAATAATTTCACCAATTTTTACTTGTTAAAGATGGGTATTTGGTTCTCAAAGAAGAGACTCATGAAAGAGAAATAAAAAAAGGACCTGAAAGATGAAAAAGAGAGGTAAGATCGAATTTCCCTAAAATTAATCAAAATAATTAATATCAAATTTACTTTATTCTTAATATTTCCTATTAGAAATATCATAAAGGAAAATAAGTTTTCAGAAAAGGAAAATAAATTTCTATTTTCGAAGATGATGTTCTTAAATAGGCTAAAGTTAAAAATCAATTGGAATATACTTTTTCAAAAAATGTTGAGGAATTTTAGATAAAGAGAAAAGTTTTCAAAAAAATTTCCTTCAAAAAATGAATCTTCTTTACATACTTCTTTATCTATAAATAAACCAACTTTAAAAATAAAATCAGAAGAAGGTTTAGAAAGATCCAGGGAAGGAATCTCGAAGAATGCTTAAAGAAGATAAGAATAAGAAGTTCAAATAGAAGATACTAATGAATATATTTACATAGATGATGTTTTTACTTCTAAATTTAAAATATGAGAAGAATATAAAAAACATAAAATCATAAAAACTTATCTTCCTAATTTTTTTTATTTTTCAAGTAATTTATCACTCGATGATTCCAAGTGAATGGAAATCATGCTGAATTATTTCATTGATGTTTTTGTTGGAGTTGTTATAAAATAACCAACTAGTTTCTATATTAGATTACTAAATATTTTTAAATAAGTGAATATTAAATATATTATATTACATAATTTACACTATTCAATATGAATTTAATATGATAATTTCCTTGGGTATAAGTAATATCAAGATAATTTATACCAATTCCAAGATATGATGATAACCATGAGCTTTTATGATGACATCACTTAAAAAATTTTCTTGTGGTAGCAAGATAAACAATGATGGGGTAAAAATATTGTTGATGGTCAGGTGTGAGTTCTCGTAAGATGATGGTTATTCATCTCATTGAAGTTATCACATGGTGATCTTCAAGGAATATGATTATGAGTATATGACTGCCAATAAGAATTCGGTATGATTGTATATCTTCAAATTTTTCTTTTTCTGAGTGTGTATAGTATTGGTTTGAATTTATGAATATTATTAATACATATTGTGACACACATACATAGATTTATTAATGAAACCCTTAATAAAATAGTCCCATGATATGTATTATATGTTTTGTATTTCAATATTGATATGTTATTAATGAATAAGTCTAGTAATCATTTTCCCTTTCCATTGGTGTAATTTAATATCCCAGGCCTTTGATTTCAATGGAATTGTCAAAACAAATACAATGGCCCTGGTGAGGTAGACATTATTATTCCAGATAATCAAAGGAATATATATTAATCACTAAGCTTGATGACAAAATTATGAAACACACATTATTAGATATCAAGACAACATGATTATATTACATAGTCTTCATTCTTATGTGGTGTTTGACCTTGTGACATTAACTTCTTCCAATAGGGTGCCTTAAACCACTTCTATATATAATCATGGGATTAAGGTAATCCCACCTAATGAAAATGAGGTAGAAGCCTTGATGGACTCACACTATATTTTTCCATTTATAAATAAAATTTTGTTTTAATTTAATTATGGATTAAATAGTATTCTCAAGTCAAAGGAATAACTTTATTCAGGATTTATTGATTGGGTAAAATAAATAAATATTATTTTAGAAAGTAATTATTTACTTACAAGGATATAAAATATTTATTTTTATATTTATTGAATGAATTAATATATAATTAAATATTTTTTTTGAGAATTTGATAATTTTTGAAGAAGAAGAGTATACTAAGATGAGAATTGGAATTTAATATTAATTATAAAGATTGTAATATAATTTTTATCATTATTCCAAAAAATTTAACCTTGAAAAAAATTATAAAAATATTATTATTACATAGATTAAGGTCATTTAGGAGTTTAATATATTAATAAATTCATATGTAAAATTAAATAATATTTTTCCATAACATGTAACTCTATTAAAATACTGCTATGTCTATTAGGATGGATTTGATCCATTATTAGGAAATTATTTTTCATAATGAAATATAGAGAACTATCTAATGATTTAAGAATGATGTAGGGGTTTTCTCTCTCAAGACCAAGAGATTATCCCCCCTCATCCATATTCTCAATAATGAGAGTGAAAGGATATATCTTAAATCATAAAGGAATAATCAATGTTCTCAAGGTTAACACCACAAGATTATTGATTTTTTTCACTATCACACAAAAATGCATTGACTTTGTTCAGAGGTCAAACGTGCACATGTGGATAACTGATAGTGGTATTCCATACTTGGATCCTAAATGTGCATAAATTATAGAAATAAAGGGTTTTATATGATCAACATATTTATAGATGAATGTTCTCAAGACCGAGGTATTAATTATTCCTATCTATTTGAATTAATTATAAATTCAACAACAATAACCTCTTGGTATAAACATGTTTGTAATGTTTTATCAATAAACTATTCACCGATCATGCATCCCAAATCATGTACATAAAAAATATCAATTTAATCCAACAATTTTTGAGTTAGGAATAACTTCAATAAGAACACATGCTGCATCTAGAACCTAAAAGTGGTATCAAAGTTATCACGTTGAATTTATAATTATTTAATAGTTTTTATCATTATACACCTTCAATGTTTGTTTTTAATTTCATAAAAATTCAGTCTTAAATATGATGTCTATGATATCTACTTAATCTATTCATTTCTTTGTTTATATAACCTAGAACCAATTAAAAAAATGAATAATGTCTAAAGAACCATCCAAATCTAGAGCACGGTTCCAGGGTTACCCATCACGTAACACAGTAAAATGTCATGTAACCTCACGCAATATGGTTGTTGTCTAGTCAATAAACACGAGGTAATTAATTCATATGTGTTTAATTAATACACATGTGAAGATATTAATACACACACCTTGAAATTGATTTTATATGTGATTTAATTAGTTAAAATTTCATTTAATTAATTCACATGAAGTGTAATTAAGTCCACACGAAAAAATTATTTTGTACCCATTCATATGAAATAACTACCATGCCATAATATAAAACATATAAATTAATTTATGTGGAAAGTAAAATAATTTATCACTCAAAAAACCTCCAGTGAATTTTGTTTTTTGTGTCATTAATTTGATAGTACAAGATGGTCATTATGTTTTATATTATATTAAATTATTTGTTAATATTTTGTAATATTCAAAACCACAAGTCATTAATTTGTGTAAAATTTATCTTATTGAATAATGAATTGAAATTAATTCTATATATTTGTTTCTAAATTCATAGTCATTACATGTGTATGTAGAATCATGATATTTCATCAGTTATATGGAGGCGTTGGTTTAATTTAATTTAATTTTATTATGTTTGCATGCAATTTTTTATTATCAAATTAAATATTTTTTTTGTGTCATTCCACCCTCCTTTCTTATGTGGGACCTCCATATACATGGTAGTCTTATTCAATCACCCTTAATAAATCCATGGTTCCCTTCCCTTGTGTGTGAGTTTTGAAACATATGTAATAAATGGAGTATTTGAATGTGTACAGAGTCAGTTCAAGTTGGATTCGAGGTGGTGGGGGTTCAAGATAGAACTATAATGAAACTGATCTAATAAATACATAGTTGGATAGGTGGGATGTTGTACTATAATGACTCAAAATTTCCATGTAATGTTTTTTAAATAAATGGGAATTTTATGAGTCTGTGAAAATTGATGGGGCGTGATTGTGAAGGCCGGAGGGCCCAGAACGATTTTTTGAAGTTCTTTCAGGTACGTTTAGTAAACGTGTGTGTGGGTTTCTCTAACATTTAAACTGGTGTTCAGAATTGAAATATGAGGGCACCATTGATCTCAAAGTGCTGGTTTTCACCTAAAAAGACTTTCACCTCGATGGCAGTTGGTTGAGGGTGGAAGTTAGTTTTTGGGTTTTTCGTGGAATTAATAAAATAAAATAAACACACATTTTATTTTATTTTGTGGTAAACACCAACTTTTGGAAGTTGGGAAGTGGGGACCACCATACCTTAACCTCCCATGAGAGGTTATGGTGGTGGGGACCACCCAAACCTAATCTCTAATGAGAGGTTATAGTGGGGGGGACCACCTGAGGTTTGAACCTCTTCAACTCCCTCATTAATGTGGAGGAGCCTCTTGAGCTTCCTCCACATTAATTTTTCCATCCCTCCCCAACCTAATTGAGCCAATTTAATTAATACAATTTGAATTGTGCCAACAGACCACTTTATTATGCCGACTTAAATTAATTGGCTTGACCCATTTTAAATATTAAGTAACAGTGTTGTTGGAATTTAGGAAGGTTCATAATAAATGAATCCACAGAAAGTCCATGAAGTTACATACCTCTCCCAAACTCCTATATATATTGAGACTGGGAGGAGGATTTGGGATGGCTTCACCATGCGATGAAGTGCTAGTAATGTGCCGCGACACCCAACACATGGAGGATTACACTCTCCAATGAAGAACACATTCTCCAATGAAGAACGCACTCTCCAACGAAGTATGCTCCACCAACGAAGAATGCCGACATCCTTCATCCTTCTTCCTCAGGACATCTTCTGACGTAGTACATCCTCATCTACAACAAATCGATGACCGTACAACCTCCTTGTGCCAACATCAACAAGCGAACAAGGCTGGGGGTTTATTTGCATGAAAATAATTTTCCCATATTTATTACCTTGGTTTCTTTTGCCATTTTGGAATGAAACGTTTTTTATTCTAGAAATGGAGATGACCTTGTTTGTTTATGGTTCAAACCTTCCAATTGGTTTTAATGGGTTTATTCATAGAACTAGAATCATCCAATGATTCTATATCAATTTGGAGCTACTTTCCAAAGGTAGGTGCTCATTAGTTGTGGGCCGATGAGGCTTAAAAATTTTCATTGGTCAGGAGGATGGGAGGTCCGGTTCATCAAACCTTTATTGGGGGTAATTATTGCCTACTCTGGGACTCTGTCATATATTTAGGTAATGTTCATGAATCATTATTAATTTACCCCGCTTGAAAATGAGTTTTTCCTTTAGATATAGCAATAAATGATTGATAGGTATGGGATTTAGAGAATCATTTATATGTATTTGAAGTTATTCATCGATAGATAATAATCCATATTTATTTGATATTATTAGTCAATGGTATCCTTCAACACATTATTTAAAAATCCCTTGGTCATTATGATAACCATACAGGATTTAAATCCACTTAGTGGGGGAACTTGAAGTTTATTGTCGTTCAGAAAGACAAGGATTATATTGGAGTTGGGATCGTGCCCAAAGATGGGCTACCTACGTATCCTTGTTAAAAAGGAATTTAAACCCATGTAGTTCGATTAGAAGGATATATTTTAACATCATATGTGACGAAAAAGAATTTATGAGACATGGGCTTGAACCCTATAAAGGCTTCCTACATACGCTAATTTTAAGGCAGAGATCAAAGTACACATAGTTTGTGTAAATAAATATGGGGTTTATGCCTGGTTAATGGCCCAGAAAGAAATGTTGTGATTACTTTCACACTCAAAACTCACACGAGTCATGCTCGGTGTGAGAAACAAGAGGTATTAGTAAGCTTTATGATGGTGCAATAAAAGATGCAGTTATGAGAAATGATGTAGGGCTTATGGATGTATGACTGCCCAGGTAAATTAAGACCAGGACTTAGGAAAGAAGCCCAAGAAGTAGGGTCCATAAAGGTATTTTTTGTTTATGGAGATTTGGAATTTTAACCCAGGACTTACTCCTGAAAAGGAAGCCTAAATTAAGAGGGACTTATTATTGAGTTTTATTCCAAAGAAGGAAACCCAAATCAAAATAATTAAGATTAGTGATTACTGTTGAGGATGATGACCAATGTTAGAAAGAGATTATGACTGGGGATTACTCTGGAGAAGGAGGCCTAGGTTAAAAAAAATTATGACTGGGTCTTAATCTTGAGAAAGAGGCACAGGATAAGAAAATTTGTAACTTGGGGATTACTCTTGAGAAGGAGGCCCCATTAAAGGGAACTTATAACATGAGGCTTAATCCTGATAAGGAGGCCCAAAGTTAAAGGAAATTATGATTGGGACTTACACCTGAGAAGGAGGACCGATGTTAAAAATAGATTATGACTGGGGATTATTCCTGAGAAGGAGGTCAAGGTTAAAAGAAATTATGACTAGGGATTACTCTTGAGAAGGAGGCCCAGGTTAAGGATATTTGTAACTTGGGGCTTACTCCTCAGAAGGAGGCCCAATTAAAGGGAACTTATAACATGGGGCTTATTCCAGAGAAGGAGGCCCAATATTAAAGGAAATTATTATTGGGACATACTCTTGAGAAGGGGGGATAATGTTAAAAAGAGATTATGACTGGGGCTTACTCTTGATAAGGAGGCCCATGTTAAAAGAATTTATGATTGGTACTTACTCTTGAGAAGGAGGTCCAAATCAAAAGATCTTTCCATATCAAAGGATGAGGTTATATATGAAACCCCTAACTATGGTGACATAAAGCTTGTACGTCACGTGGTTTTGGGAGAGGTCCTTATAGAACTCTTTTCAGGCAAGGAGGCCAACAAAGGAACCATTCCGTAAATGGATTTGAAGAGGGTTTTGAAGCCTGTATCTTGAAGAGGAGAGGTGGATTTGAAGAAAGGAGGTGACCAGGAAGGAGGCGCACAAGTATTTTTCTGGTGCACAAGTCCTGGTCTCCCAAGTATACTTGGACGACATGAGTCACCTTGGGTGACAAATAAACCATAGGGTAATACTTGTGTTACTTTGAACTCAAGCCATTGGTATCATCCCTAGAGGCTTCCATAAGTGTAGCGAGCAAGTTCCCCTGAGAGGGCAACGCAGCACGCAAGTGTCTTCATTTCCCTTAAGGGCTGGACACTTAGGCATGCAACTAAAGATGAATTATAACACGTAGGCTTTATTATTACTCTTTAGAGCTTCCATTCTAGGTAAAGAATTACCTTAGAAGTGTTCAGAAGACATCAAAAAAAGACATGGGCGACCAGAGCTTGAATCTATGTTTTGGAAAATTCTTCCATGAAATGGGGGGCCCACAGGGGGTATTTATTTACCACTGGGCACATTGGGATAAAAAAGGAATAGGTCTCACAAGTGACTTGTGCAACCCATATGTGGTGCGCAAGTGACATGCACGCCTAGAAGGAAACTTGCACGACCTCTTCTTAAAGGGTTCCTTGTTCTTGCTTTCGTCAATTTTTAATGTTCTTCAAATGATGAATTTCATTGTATTTAAGGTATTACCATATTCCATTAATTAGACTCTGTGACTGAAAGGAGTGTCAATAAAAGTCTCCCCTTAGAGTTAGATCTGAAAAGGAAAGAGTATTTTACTCTGACGAAAATGAGAAACAAGGGTTCGGCGGCGCACAAGTGGTAGGGGCACAACTTCTGGCATGTAGGGTTGCAGGATGGACTATATATATGGGTGTCACTTCTCGCAAACCATCCTGCCTTCCGAGTTTTTGAGCTCTCATCGTGCAAGTGTCTGTATCTCTTCTGTCACTCACTTTTTCTATGTGTCGTGCTTATCTAGTAATATTTTGACTTGCGCGACAGTACTTGCATGACCACACTTGCACGACCACACTTGAGCTACTACATTTGCGCACCCACACTTGCACGACCAAACTCTTGATTCATAATTCATTAACCATTTTTTTGTTTTTTCTTCACAATTATTTCATAAAAATATAATTACTTAAAAGTTAGTTGTTTGATCCTTGTGTAGATTCAATGGCTCCCAAAATAATTGGATCGACTGATGAGTTGGCTAGCAAGAGAATTGATGATTTTATGAACATCATTGGCCATGACTATTATGATATCTCTGACAATAGTCTACTATATTTCGCCATGTACTTGAAGAAATATCATGTCAACTTACCATAGAGAATTTACTTCCCTTCATATGGCCATGGTCATCTGCAAGGAGTCAACATTTCAGACGCAAAGAATTATATTCTCCATTCCTGGTTTCAGACATACACCAATTTTTCTTTAGAAAATGTCTCAGTTACAGGATCATTTTTCAATGTTGGGACAATGGAGAAGGCATTCATAATGAATCAAAACCCATGTGCTCCAGATTTTAAGCCTTACAAGTCTGAGCTTCAGCCGCATTTCTATCCCTCAATTTTGGTTATGATGTGCATTAAGAGCAGAAAAATGGTGTGAACATTCAAATTTTTCATTCACGCCATTTCCTTGAAGATATGAAAATGGAAAACCCATTGGATGATATGTTTTTCACTGCTGGTTGGTGGAGATAATACTATCATGACATTAGATCAATATCTGAAAAGAGTACTCCATCCAAATGGCTCTTTACTTCCAATGCTCCATTCTCAAATCTATGTATCCATATTCCAATTCTCTTGGACAGAAATAAAGTCACTATTTGATCAGTAGAAAATTTTCTCGAACAGAACTCAAGAATATTCATTTAAAATTGTTCCAATAAGAGATGGTATCACTGCATCTATTATTTTATCTAGCTGAATGAATGAATTCTAGGTGGCTGTTGATGAAGCTTGGGATACCGTAAATCAAGTGAAGAGTTATGTTGAAAGCCTGTTGTAATTATTGAAAAGGAGAAGAGACTCAAATCTATGGATGTCCTTCTAACTTTTGTGCATCAATGAAAAACACTTTCATCTTTATTCATTTGTACCTTCATTCCTTTTATACCTACTATAATTAATTTTACCTAAGCCAATGGGCCTAGTAAGCATAGTTGGATTTTTTTTCTAGGGTGTAGAAACAACTCCACAAACATTGAATCTTTTAATTTCACAATATTACCTAAATCATACAAAATGTATGTTTAGTGAGGTGGGACTTGACTTTTGTTCATATTTCCCTTGTCTTTTGATGGTAGTTTAATGTCATGCGCGTCAGACATAAAATGGCAAATGTTTAATGTCTAATAACTTTGACCAAATGGATTAAAATTGACTCAATTCCTTGATAATTTTCTTGAAAACATATTACCACATTCAAGTATGGGGGAAAACATGTAAACTATGACTTAATAAATTTTGAATCAGAGGGATGATATAAATAAGGGGATAAAAGAAATTAGAGGAATTATTTCCTAAGAGTGAAGTTACCACTATTTGAAAAACCCGTTAGGGGGTTGAATTATGCAAGGCCACTTAAGGGAATTGGCTGCATAGTCAAATAATAGTATCTTTTGGCTGACAGGTCTGTTATGTAGACTACTTATGCAAGTCCACCTAGGGGAACATGCTGCATAGTCTGGCAAAAGAACTCTAAGAAATTTTACTTTTCTATTTCTAAAAGCCAGTGATTATTTATGGAGATTCAACTTTCCCAAATCATAGAGTCTGCTGTATGGAGAGATGTACTTGAATATGGATAAGATATTTAAAATAATGATTTTCAAAGAATTGGATGAATGTCACTCTTGCGAAGGTCTGATCCAAACATAGGGAAAGGAAATATAGGCCATAAACTTGAATACTTTCAGATCATGAAAAATAGTATGGGAAAATCTGTTAAGGATGGCTATTTTTGTGGATCCCTATATATCTTCGTTAAGAATAATAAGGACGAAATAGGTTTTCCCCCCAATAATGAAGTTTCCAATATTTGATGAACCCGTTAGTGGGGTTGAATTATGAAGTTCCACCTAAGGGAGTTAGATGTATAGTTAAATAATATCATCTTTTGGCTGACAGGTCTGTTCTGTAGATCATTTGTGCAAGGCCGCCTATGGGCACGTGCTGCATGGTTAGGAAAAATAATTCCCAGGTGTCAGATATTTTGTGACAAAAAGTCACGAAAAGGGTTATGGTGATCAGGATGTATTTAAACATAGGAGTATGACACATGAAAATGGGTATTGTCCAATGAAAGAAGGAGATACATAGTACAATTCTTACTATAATCATTTTTTGGCTAGGTCCAGAATAGAGATGCTGGACTTCACTACATATCTCATTAGGATTACAATCAAGCCATACGTAATTCTTGAAATACAGTTTAACGCCATGTGAGACGAGAGAGTAGGAGATCTTAGTTTAGATCAATAGAGCTCAGACCATAATGAGGAAGACACATTGTGGGTTTTTTATACACCTGATGTGAATAAAGACTAGGGTTTTCATACCACATTCATGTGCTCACAGGGGGGCTTTTCAGCCAAGGGACTGACAGTGGAGTTTGGGGTTAGGACCAAAGACTTGGGGCTTGGTTCGTGGGATGCTCGATGTAACAACCTGAGATTTTATGAAAAATAGTCTTTTAATTTCGTTTATGTCTTGTGTTTTACGCTACACCAAAGTTAGTTTGTACTATACGCAACACCGTATTAGCTTTTAGTATACGCAACAATATTCTTGGCTCGTGTTATACACAATTTCAATTTCGTTTTGGAGAAATTATTCTATGTAACATTAATTTTATATTTTGTTTAATTTATAAATGAAATAAGTTTTGATTATTCTATACACAAAACCAAAGGTATCTTGCACTACACGCATCCATGACTTGGCTTTCATTACACGCAATCGCGACCTTCCTCGATAGCTTGTGTTGTACGCAATACCGAGTTTCACTAAACAATGATATATTATTATAATATTATGAACTAGCTATTATGAATCATATTAACAAAATTTTGAATTTTTTAACATTAATATTCATTTTACACATTTTCTAAAACATGGTATGTGAACAAAATAATTTTTTCAGGAAAAATAAGTGTTTTTCAAAAAATGTAATTTTGCCGCCTTTTGATGGTGAACCCACATTAAATCTAGTTTTTGACAGGTATATAATTGTAATTTTAAAAAAATAAAATTCTTCTTTGGAATCAGGATATAATAATTTACTTTGGATAAAATTTTCATATTATTCTGATAACTTTCATATTTTAATGGATAGTAAAAACACGCAATATTTTAGGTAAAAAAGAAATTTTTTCATCACAATAATTTATATGGATAAATTATAATATTGAATGGTTTTAAAGTATAAATAGAATATATTTTTACCATTTAATATAATATAAGTCATTACCATTAATTTTATATTGAATTAATAGGTAAAAACATTTCAATCTTTGGCAATGTTTTAACTTTTAAAACCCATTTTCTTAACAACAGGATTAATTTTAAATTAATTATTGCATCTTTTGAGTTTCGAATTTTGAAAAATGGATTCCATATTTGAATTCAGTGGGTCCAAAATATGTTAATAGGTTACATTTATTTTTTTGATATTATGAATATTATCTACGGTTATTTTTATTTACTACAGTTAAAGGTAAATCAGGTAATTAAGGGTAAAAATAAGATTATAAAATTACCCTAACACCTGCCAAAATTTTATTGGATGACTAAAAGTCGACCCATATCACCTAAGGGTCAGAATATATTAATGGAATTTTGACAATGAAAATAATTTAATTATTATGAAAACCAAAGATAATGACAACATGTCACTCTCTTAAATCTAATAAGTATAATAATTTTAATTTTGTGATAAACATAAAACAACATCAAATATAAATTGTCTCAAGAAATATAATAAAATTATATATATCTTTAGAATTTATTTATAATTTTTAGGAATGAAATAAATGTCATTAATGGTGACACAATAGTGATTCAGAAATTGTTTATTTAGTGAAAAATCAATAATATAGTTTTTATTAAACTAATAGTGACCATAAAAGGAATAAAAAACCTAACCAAAACTTCCTTTTCATGTACAGGTAAACCATAATCATCCAATGGTCGAATATTTGACCATTTGGAGACCTATAAAAGCGATTATGACACTTATATTGTTTTATTTTAAATGATGTCAAAGTTGTCACCTTCATAATTTATTAAAGATAAACTTTTAAAAGTGGGTTGTTTTAGAAGGTAAATTCAACTAAAAGTATTCTTATAAAATCTATTATATTTATCTTCATCATAGATATTTTTAATTTTTATACAACAAATAAGTATATTAAATAAGTATACAAAAATGTTGTATTAATTATTTTATTACGAGAAATGTCAAATAATTGTTTTTAACAGTAATAAAATAAATATTATATGAACTAATTAATTTACTCCACTAATTTTATAGATTAATATGAAATTTTAGTAATATATTAAATTGATTTTTTTCGAAAATATATTATATGTGGATTTTATTTAAATTCAAATAAATGAATTGTCCAAAATTTGACACCATTCATATTTTATATTATTAAAGTGTTTAAAAATCAAAAAAAATATTTAAAAATTACAAATTTTAATTTATATGATATAACATGTCATAGGATATCAAATTATGTATAATTAATAACAGATAATCAAGTATTTATAACCATAAAAAATTTATAACATTATTACCACAAATAAAATTAAATATATTAAATAAGGATAAATCGAAATGATAAGGTTTAAAATAAAATAAAAACATGTATAAATTTAATTGGTTTATGAGATTAAAACCCTATATTATATAATATATTAATTTCAGTCACTTTGGAAGTTTTTAAGTGGGGTTCTGGTTTATTATAAATTAATATTTTAGAGGTTTCCAAAGGTGCCCCTCTCCTCCCTTATAAAAGGGAACCTTTTACCTCTATACTTCCCAACAACTTGAGCCTTCATGCTCAGCCAACCCCTACCCATTTATCTTCTCCCCTTCCTTATCAACATTCTGGAGGTTCTGTTCTTCTCAATAGACCAACTCTTCCATTAAGTGGAAGCTTAAAATAAGTGCGTCGAAGAAAAGGTAATCTATTCTACCGATTCTTTCAAGTTTGATTCTTCTTCAACATCTTATTATTTAGTTGTTTCATTATAAAGTAATAAAATAAGTATAACTAATATACTAATATGTTATTATAAATATAAAACAACCCCATTTCACCATGTATCCATCCTATGGAAAATGAAATCAGTGTGCATGCGTACGTACGGAATACCGTCTCCACATCGTGCTGTAATCAGTTTTTCCCCCACAACCTTACTTGGATGGGTATAATGGTGTAAATAATAACTATATATGATTATTATAACATCATACTGATTCTAAGATATTATATCATCCACTCCAATTCCATTCAATAAATATGGGAATGATATCATCGCTCGTGCATACGTACGGATTACCGTCTCCACGACGCGATGAGATTCATTTTCCATGTTAACAATTCAAGAATTATTATAAAGTATATATAATAAGAAATCATAAAATATATGACATAATAATTGTACTTGAATTAGGTATATATATGTATGTCATCTACTTAATTCCATTCAATTCAATAAGGAAACAAAAAAACAGCGTTCATGCGTACGTACTGCCTACCGTCTCCATGAACTGTGTATTTCTTTCCATTTATCGATATTATATATATATATATATACTGAATATATATGATATATAAATTATTATTTACATTATGGATGTAATTAAACATGATATAAGTAATAATAATATCAAGAACAACAAGTCCAAACACGTACGATATATAAAATGATTTTACCAAAAACGCTGCTTTAACATGGAATGTATAAAAGAATGGGTAATATAAAGTCATAAGTGAACCATATATGATATCATAACAATGAATATAATTCTGTAATATGTAACTGACATTATTTAAATCATTATACAGGAGGTTCAGATACGTACAAATCATATCAGACATAAGGTAAGGGAAAATTTTGCAATCTCATTTTTATCCAAGATTGCTTATACGTAAGTATTTACAGTGGTTATATTTTTCATGAATGTCCATAAAAATGTTTTCATAAAGTTTTTAATATTATTCGATGTATTTTTAAATTAATTTTTACTCTTTTTTTACTTTTACCACATCGTATGGAAAAAATCTTTCTTTTTTTTACCATTGGAGGTACTTTTTGACTTTTCTGGAAAAAGTACAAGAAGAATGTTTTTTTAACTTATATGGCATGAACATATTTTTATGGTTTCATAACTCCTTATTTTCATGAAGCTTACTCTACAAGATTTAAATACTATTTTCAACAAAATCATTTTCTTTTAAATTTTCTTGGTATTTTGTGAAAAGAAAATAACTTTGAAGAAGAAAGGATATTTTCCTCAAGAATTCATTTCTAGTGTTTTATCAAAACCATTTTCCATATAAGATGAAATTGTTTCACATGTGTATGTTTCAAGTATAATTTATCTATGATTTACATGGTTTCACTTTTCTTATGATGAAATGATATCCATTTTTTATGGATTATGTTATGATGGGATGATGTTTATGAAACCCATTTTATACATTGGGTAATGATGAATGATTTATGTTCATGTTGTGGAACAAGTAAGAATGATTTCATTATGAGATGGGTGTGACCTATATCTCCCTCCAATTAATTGGGTAAATATTTATATCTCATGAGATAGCCATGGCTGGAATGGTAAGTTAATCCGGTTTAGTGATGCAGGACTGGAACATGGAGTGAACTTGATTCAGAAAGGGACTTTGTCCACTAAAATGGTCTTGCCCACAATACCTTGGCTACTATGGAAATAATATCATGTGCTTAACGGTTTTCCACAATTACATGTTTTATTCCCATGGTATTTTATCATGATTGATGTTCCTTTATGATATATTCCTTTCGTACTTCCAAGATTTATGTCTTTTCTCAAGATTTTAATGTTTAGATTTTATGTTCATGTTTCTGAATTCAAATGTTTATGGATTGTTTTATATTCTCTATATTTACCCTTAAGGAGTATTTTAGCTCCCCGTTAAAATATTTTCTTTTCCCCGGGATATAAATAAAGGTTTTAGGGAATAAAACAAAAGGGGAAGATCATAATGCGAGATGTTAAAGATCTTTCACCATGATTAGAAGATTATTTTTCCGAGTTCCCAAAGAAACTAAACTATTACGGTCCTTGTGTGTTTGTTTTTGTTATGTATTAAGTATTCAGAAAAAGTAATGTAATATACATGTATGTCAAGCTTGGGTCTCTATAGTTGGTATCAGAGGAAAGGTTTATTTAACCTTTGGAAACTAGGATGCGAAAACTTTAGTGAGATCCGTAGAGATATTTCTATGGTATTTCTAGAGATATCCCTAAGGTTAAGTATAATTATAGTTTATAGTACTAGAATTACGGTAACGATATTATAATTAAACCTATGATGTTAGATATTGAAGGTACTCCCCCTTTATTATGTTGTTTTTCTTAACATGATTTTTGCCTCTCACACTACTCCTTTTGTGTTTTAGAAAATGGCTGGAAACAGGAAGATTCACGATAATGGAGGATATTATGGATAATGGAAGGATATTCTTCATTTACAACCAAATGAAATGGGATTTTTAAGTCCAAACATCGTTATTATGCATAATCAGAAATCTCATAATATGATCAATAATCTCATGTTTGCTAAGTTTCCCGACTCAGCTAATAAGAGAAAGATGGAGTTTCATGATGATAATGGAGGAAAGAAAGTTCAATTTATCTCATGTAGATCATGTGGGAAGAGGCATCAAGGAGAATGTTTCAAAGGAACTGGAAGATTATTTTGGTGTGGAAAAGAAGGACACAAAGCCAATAAGTGTAGTGGAAAAGGTTTAGTTAGCACCATGGACAAGAATAATGGTATTGCTACGACATCAACAACGATTAAATGTTTTAAATGTGGAATGTATGGGAATTATGAAAACCAATTCCCTAAGGGAAAGTATCCTGAAGAGAATTAGAGTGGTCATATGGGTAGTATTTATGTTGATGATGATGAAGAGACTAAAAATGATATGTGAGATGAAATAATTGTTCATGCTCGGTCAATGGTTTATGAAGGTAGTGGAATGATTTTTGTTTATAAAGAGTTATGTTGTATAAGTAATGGTATTATGGAATAAAGACACGTCTAAGGATTTTTACACTATTATTTTTCCTAAAGTATTTTAAAATATATGTTGAATGGTACCGGTAACGTTGAAAGGTTATTCAGATATTTTTGGAAAGTAGATGATATGCGCATAATGAAGGGATAATGAGATAATGAGATGTTTTATAGTACTATTGAGATCATGACTGATGTAAGGACAATGTGATATCTTGGTTTGAGTATATAGAATTTTTGGGATTTTGGTATGTGGAAAGAGTTAAATTTTGATAGCATTCATGTTTTCACTAAGGTTATATGGTAATTAAGGTATTCACATGTTTGGAATGTGACCAACAACAATATATATGTTATGATATATGGGGAAAAAATGAAGGAATTTACATGCACAGTAGATGAAATTTCTAGTAATCAGACAGAAGTACTTTGGATAAGACTAAAGATTGTAATGGATTATGTTGGACATAAGCCAGTATTGTTTAAGGCTAGAATGTTTTTCAATATTATTTATGGAATGCTATAATAATTTAGTTTTAGAAAAAGGACAACCTGTAGGACGGGTGACAACCTGTCGCGTCAGACAAGGCTGTGGGAATCGAACCCAAAACCAAAGTGTGAAAGGCCTTTATCACCCACCACTGGCCGACATGAAGTCCCTGGTTAGTAGAAACTAGTTCTATTTTATTAAGCGGTATGATAGATGAAGTATAAGTCCATTTTAGGAACCATATACGATTAATCTCACCATAGATGGACTTATGTATATAAATTTTGCTAACCTTATGTTTGAGGAAGATGGTATGACCTATCATTCTATCGCATGATCTGCTAACACTTCACAGAAGACAAATTCAACTTCATTTCATTAAGAGATGATGTAGAAATTGATCAAGGCATAAAAAAAAGTGATATTGTACCAAAATCAAGTATGTATTTCTTCTATTTCAAATTTTTATACTTTAGGGAAATGATATTGAAAACCAAAAATTTTGTCCTAGTGCTCTTATATCTGATGAATCAGATGGTACCTTTGATCATCACAAATTTATGGCTTTGTTACTGTTGGATTTTTTATAGTTATGTTCTCTACCACTCTCCATCAGAACATGATGGTTAGATTTCTCTTCCATATTCATATTTTCACATATGTTCTCCTATGTGGAAACCCAGTGATGAGTTAATTTGGGTAACCATTATGTTTCATACTTCACTTTTTAAAATTATGTTTTAGTGTTCCTTTTTACGATGTGGGTTTCTATGAAAGAAACTTAAAAGTAGTAAAACATCTATAACCCCGACGAATTTCGAGGGAGAAATTCATTTTATGGGGGGTAGAATGTAACACCCTGAGATTTTATGAAAAATATTCTTTTAATTTCATTGATGTCTTATGTTTTACGCTAATCCAAAGTTATTTTGTACTATACGCAACATTGTATTAGCTTGTAGTATACACAAGAATATTCTTGGCTCGTGTTACACACAATTTCAAGTTTGTTTTGGAGAAATTATTCTACGCAACATTAAGTAGTTTGTTTTTTAATGTATAAATGTAATATGTTTTGATTATGTTATACGAAAAACCAAAGGGAGTTTTCACTACACACTTCCCTGACTAGGCTTGCATTATACGCAATCGCGACCTTCCTCGACAGCTTGTGTAGTACGCAATACCGAGTTCCACTAAACAATGATATATTATTATAATATTATGAACTAGATATTATGAATAGTATTAAATACATTTTTAATTTTTTAACATTAATATTAATTTTACACATTTTTTAAAACATGGTATGTGAACAAAATAAAATTTTCGGGTAAAATACATATTTTTCTAAAAATGCAGTTTTGTTGTCTTTTGATGGCACACCAACTTTAAATCTAGTTTTTTACAGGTTTATAAGTTCAATTTGACAAAATAAAATTCTTCTCTAGAATCAGGATATAAAAATTGACTTTGGATAAATGTTTCAAATTATTCTAATAACTTTCATATTTTAATGAATAGTAGAAACACAATATATTTTAATTAAAAACAAATTTTTTCATCGCAATAATTTATTTGGCTAAATTATAATATTGAATGGTTTTAAAGAATAAATAGAATATATTTTTACCATTTAATATAATAGAATTCATTACCATTAATTTTATATTGAATTCATCGTTAAAAACATTTCAATCTTTGGCAACGTTTTAACTTTTAAAACCCGTTTTCTTAACAACGGGATTAATTTTAAAATAATTATTGCAAATTCTGTGTTTTGAATTTTGAAAAATGGATTCCATATTTGAATTCATTGAGTCCATATTATGTTAATAGGTTACTTTTATTTTTTTATATTATGAATAGTAACTACAGTAATTTTTATTTACTGTAGTTAAAGGTAAATCTGGTAATTAAGGGTAAAAATAATAATATAAAATTACCCTAACACCTGCCAAAATTATATTGGATGACTAAAAGTCGACCCATATCACCTAAGTGTTGGAATATATTAATGGACTTTTGACCATGAAGATAATTTAATTATTATTAAAACTAAAGAATGTGGCAACATGTCACTCTCTTAAATATTATAAGTATAATAATTTTAATTTAGTGATAAACTTCATAAAACATCAAATATATATAGTATACAGAACATTAATAAAATTATCTACATCATGAGAATTTATTTAGAATTTTAAGGGATTAAATAATTTCCATTAATGGTGACATAATAGTGATGCATAAATTTTTTATTTAGAGAAAAATCAATAATATAGTTTTTATTAAACTAATAGTGACAATAAAAGGGACAAAAAACCTGACCAACACTTATTTTTCATGCACATGTGTACCATAATCATCCAATTTCCTAATAGTTCACCATTTAGAGCCTTATAAAAGCAATTATGACACTTATATTATTTTATTTTAATTGATGTCAAAGTTATCACCTTCATAATTTAATAAAGATAAAATTTTAAAAGTGGGTTGTTTTAGAAGACAAATTCGACTAAAATAATTATTAGTAAATTTATTATATTTATCTTCATCATAGTATTTTATTTTTAATTTTTATACCACAAATAAGTATATTAAATAAGTATACAAAAATGTTGTATTAATTATTTTATTTAGAGAAATATGAAATAAATTATTTTAAAAGTAATAAAATAAATACTATATTAACTAATTAATGTACTACACTAATTTTATATAATAATATGACTTGTTATTAATCTATTAAATAGGTTTTTTTCGAAAATATATTATTTTGGTATTTTATTTAAATTCAAATAAATGAATTGTGTCAAAATTGACACTATTGATATTTTATATTATTAAATTGTTTAAAAATCAAAAAAATATTTAAAAATTACAAATTTAAATTTATATGATCTAACATTTTATATGATATCAAATTATGTATAATTAAAAACACATAATCAAGTATTTATAACCATATAAAATTTATAACATTATTACCGCAAATAAAATTAAATAGATTAAATAAGGATAAATCAAAATGATAAGGTATAAAATAAAATAAAAACATGTCTAAATTTAATTATTTTATGAGATTACAAAATTATATTATCTAATATCTAAATTTCAGTCACTTTGGATGTTTTTAAGTGGGGTTTGGGTTTATTATAAATTAATTTTTTAGTGGTTTCCAAAGGTGCCCCTCTCCTCCCTTATAAAAGGGATCCTCCTCCCTCTCTACTTCACAACACCTTGAGCTTTGAGGCTTGGCCAAACCCTGACCTTTTCACTTCTCCATTTCCCTAGAATCATTCTGGAGGTTTTGGTATTCTCAATATACCAACTCTAGTCCCTTATGAGGAAGCTTAAAAGAGGTGCGTCGAAGAAGAGGTAATCTCTTCTACCGATTCTTTCAAGTTTCATTCTTCTTAAACTTCTTATTCTTTAGTTGTTTCATTATAAAGTAATAAAATAAGTATATATAATATAATGATATGTTATTTTAAATATTAAACAACCCCATTTCACCTTCTATCCATCCTATGGAAAATGAAATCACCGCGTGTGCGTACGTATGAAATACCGTCTCTACACCATGGTGTAATCAGTTTTTCCACCACCACCTTACTTGGTTGGGTATAATGGTGTAAAGAATAACTATATATGATTATTATAACATCATACTAATTCTAATATATTATACCATCCACTCCAATTCCATTCAATAAATATGGTAATGATATCATCGCTCGTGCGTATGTACGGATTACCGTCTCCACGACGCGATGAGATTCATTTTCCATGTTTACAATTCAAGAATGATTATAAAGTATATATAATAAGTTATCAAGGAATATATGAAATAATAATACTTCTGGATATATATATATATATATATGTATGTCATATACTTAATTCCATTCAATTTAATAAGGAAACGAAAAAACAACGTTCATGCGTACGTACGGCCTACCGTCTCCATGAACGGTGTATTTCTTTCCATTTATCGAACTATTATATATATATGTATATACTGAATATATATGATATATAAATCATGATTTACATTCTTTATTTAAGTAAATCATGATATAAGTAATAATAATATCAAGAACAATAAGTCCAAACACGTATGATAAATAAAACAATTTTACGCAAAACGCTACTTTAACATAGAATTTACAAAAGAATGGGTAATATAAAGTCATAAGTGAACCATATATGATATCATAACAATGAAAATGATTCTTTAATAAGTAAATGACATTATTTAAATCATTACATAGGAGGTTCGGATACGTACGAAGCATATCAGACATAAGGTAAGGGAAAATTTTGCAATCTCATTTTTATCCAAGATTGCTTATACGTAAGTATTTACGGGGGTTATATTTCTTATCCATTTACATAAAAATGTTGTCATAAAGTGTTTAATATTCTTCCATGTATGTTTAAAGTCATTTTTTCCCTTTTTTAATTTTACCACATCGTTTGTAAGGAATCTTTCTTTTGTTTACCATAGGAGGTACTTTTTGAATTTTCCAGCAAAATTATGAGAAGAATGTTTTTTTAACTTATATGACATGAATAGATTTTTACAGTTTCATAATGACTTATTTTTATAAATCTTACTCTACAATATTTAATGACTATTTTCAAAAAAATCGCTTTCTTTTAAAATTTCTTGGAATTTTGTGAAAAGAAAATGATTTTGAAGAAGAAAGGATATTTTACTTAAGAATTCATTTCAATTGTTTTATCAAAACCATTTTCCATATAAGATGGAATTATTTCATGTGTGTATATTTAAAGTATAATTTATCTATGATTTACATGGTTTCACTTTTCTTATGATGAAATTATATCCATTTTTTTGTATGGATTATGTTATGATGGGATGATGTTTATGAAACCCATTTTATACTTTGGGTAATGATGAATGATTTATGTTCATGTTGTGGAAAAAGTAAGAATGATTGAATTATGAGAGGGGTGGGACCTATATCTCCCTCCAATGCATTGGGTAACGATTTATATCTCATGATATAGCCATGACTGGAACGGTAAGTTAATCCGGTTCAGTGATACAGGACTGGAACGAGGAGTGAACTCGATTCAGAAAGGGACTTTGTCAACTAAGATGGTCTTGGCAGCAATGCTTTGGCTACTACGGAAATCATATCATGTTTTTAATGGTTTTCCACCATTACATGTTTTATTCCCATGCTATTTTATCGTGATTGATTCTCTTTTATGATATATGCCTTACATACTTCCAAGATTTATGTCTTTTCTCATGATTTTGATGTTTAGATTTTATGTTAAAGTTTCTGCATTCAAATGTTTATGGATTGTTTTATGTTCATTATGCTTACCCTTGTTGAGAATTTGAGCTCCCCCTTTTAATGTTTTCTTTTCCCTAGGATTTAAAGAAAGGTTTTAGGTAAGAAAACGAAAGGGGAAGATCTTTATGGGAGATGTTGAAGATCTTTCACCATGATTAGAAAATTATTATTATGAGTTTTCAAAAACACTGAACTATTAAGGTCTTTGTGTGTTTCTTTTTGTTATGTATTAAGTATTCCACAAAAGTAATGTAATTTCCATGTACGTCAAGCTTGGGTCTCTACACTCGAACATTTCTACGTATCCCATAAAGATGGGAATGAAGCCATACATAGTTCTTGAAATAAAATTTAACTTTATGTGAGACAAGAGTGTAGGATATATTAGATTAGAGTCATAGAGATAGAACCATAATGAGGGAGACACACTGTGTGTTTTTTATAAAAATGATGTGAATAAAGACCAGTGTTTTCATAACACATTCATGTGCTCACAGGGGGACTTGTCAGCCATGGGACTGACAGTGGAGTTTAGGGTTAGGCCCAAAGACATGGGACTGGGTTCAAGGGATGCTCGAACATTCCTACATATCCCATAAGGATGGGAATCAGGCCATAAGTATTTCCTGAAATACCCTCTGTATAGATTTGGTTCGTAAATGTCAAGGGTGAAAGGGGAATTTAATGCAATGATGGTTGGACCCAAGATTAAAGGTTCGAGCATTGCCATGTATGCACGTAGTCTTTGGAATATTACATGGTTGGAGATCAATGTCAATAATGATTCTTTCTATCTTGAGGGAGTCAGAGACTGTTGTAGTTTATTGTCATACATGAAAAAAGTGTAAATAGTTTAAGGTCATATGCATGGACTGGTGCTGTATAGTTTAGTGTCATCTAGCTAGGACGTATTGCTATATAGTTTAATGTCTTGCAGTGAGGACAATGGGGGACTATATATTTTAACGTCATATAGCAAGGACAATGATGAACCAGTGTGAATATATTGGTTTCAAAGGGGAGGCTTCACGGATCAACATCGTATGAGATGGAGGTGAACCAATGTGAAGATATTGGTTTGGGGATTGAACCTCTGGATGTTGCCTACGTACCAAGCCTAGAAGGAAAAGATCAAAGTCCATGTAGTTCGATTGAGAATGAATTGGTGATAGAGTTATACATGGGGATAACGACCTAAAAATGGTGTTGGGACTTACACACGGTTAGCGGGCCAGAGAGGGTTTTATTATTGAAGCTTACTCTAAGATCACACGAGTCATGCTCGGTGTGAGAAACAAGAGGTAAAAATAACCCTAACAATGTACAGTTTAACATCATGTGGGAAAAAGTGTCTTGTACATTTTAGCGTCATGTAGCTAGGATGTATTGTTGTGTAGTTTAACATCTTGTAGGACATGTGCACAGTTTAACGTCATGTCTGACGTATTAAGGGATTTTTTTTCCAGTTTAAACGTCATGTAGGATGAACATGTATAGTTTAACATCAAGTTTTATGATAAAGGGGACACTGTCTAACTTCATGTTGGACGAATGAGGGGCTATGCAGTTTATTGTCCTGCAGTAAGGACAGAAAATTGTTTAAGGTCATATGCATGGACCAGTGCTGGACAGTTTAGCATTATGTTTCTAGGATAAATGGTACTGCACAGTTTAGTTTCATGTAGCAGAGAAAAATGGTGCTGCACAATTTAATGTCATGTAGCAGAGACAAATGGTGCTGCACAGTTTAGTGTCATGTAGCCGGGAAAAGGGGTGCTACGTCGTTTAGTGTCATTTAGTAGGGACAAAGGGTGCTGCAAAGTTTAGTGTCATGTAGCAGGGACAAATGGTGTGCACAGTTTAGTTTCATGTAGTAGGGACAAATAGTGCCGCACAGTTTAGTGTCATGTAGCAGGGACAAATGGTGCTGCATAGTTTAGCGTCATGTAGCAGGGACAACCGGTGCTGCACAGTTTAGTGTCATGTAGTAGGGACAAATGGTGCTGCACAGTTTAGTGTCATGTAGTATGGACAAATGGTGCTGCACAGTTTAGTGTTATGTGGCAGGGACAAAAAATAGTTTAAGGTCATCTACATGGAACAGTGATGGGACAAATGGTTCTACATAGTTTAGTGTCATGTAGCAGGGAACAATGTTTCTATATAGTTTAGTGTCATGTAGCAGGAAAAAATGGTGTTGCACAGTTTAGTGTCATGTAGCAGGGACAAATGGTGTTGCACAGTTTAGTGTCATGTAGCAGGGACAAATGGTTCTGCACAGTGTAGTGTCATGTTGCAGGGACAAATGGTGTTGCACAGTTTAGTGTCATGTAAGAGGGAAAAATGGTGCTGAACAGTTTACTGTCATGTAGCAGGGACAAATGGTGCTGCACAGTTTAGTGTCATGTAGCAGGGACTATATTAACCATCCATTTCGGATATTGAACTTCTCTAACGAAGTTAGCCTTGATAAGCTTATCAACTTCAGCTTCAATTTTGGAGGCATAAGATGGGTGTGTTCTTCTTGCTTCTTGCTTGAATCCATGATGTTATTCTGGAAAACCCAAATGATGAGTGGAAAAATTGGGATCAAGACCTGGAATTTTTGTATAATTCCAAGAAAATACATCACGATTTTGCATTAGAAAATAAGTATACATTTTTTTCTCTTCAAGAGTCATGACCGCACTAATTAAAGTTGTGCGTGGATCTTCTTTTGTACCCAGATTTATTTCTCTCAGTTAATCCATAGTGGTAGAGATACTCTCTTCAAATGCTGGAGGAGCATCTCTGAGATCTTCCTCTTCTTCTTCAATATGTGTTATTTCTTCTGTTTGTACTTGCATAGTAGATGATGAAGCAGAATTTCCATGGTCAGGGGGAAGTTAAAAATTGAACATCATGGAGAAGAGGCTGCCATTTCTGACCCTGTTGATGATGAATGGTCTCTCTAAGGGGATAGAGAGGAGATTATGGATTAAGAATCGACATCATTATTTTCCATTGGCATTGCTATAACATCTTCTGGCCTGGTTGATGAAGTATAGAATTGCTGGATTTCAGCAGATGAAATGAAGACATCTCCATTTAAGCTTTCATCAGTGCTTGGAAAATAAACAATTTCTCCCATGCTGTCTGGCTCGATTTCCATATCTAACATTATGGAAGTTTCTATAAGAGTGATTGGATTTTGGTCTATCCTATCAATTTCACTGTTATTTAACACAAAATATGTACTCACATGTTTGAATGGGTTTACCTGAATATTTTCCAAACCATATGGAGCATTAATTATTGTAACCTTCTTTACCGTGGATTTTTCTTTTCCCTCCACGTGATAAAAATCTGCATTGATGTATTGATATTCACATGTTTTTAATTGGGCATTGTCAACATAAAATGTCCCAATTTGACCATTGAAACAATATTTGAGACACTGATGGTACGATGAAGGTATGACCTCATGTTGTTGTAGCCAAGGTCTTCTAAGAAAAATGTTGAAGGCTGTGTCCTGACGAACAACCCTGAAATCTGAATTAGAAACAAGATCTCCAAACTTAATTCTGAGTTTAATTTCTCCCATAGGTTCTTGTTCATTCTTATCATATCCCTAAAAAATCAAAGTATAAGGAGATAAATAATATCCAGTGAGGCCCAATCAACAAAGTGTATGAATACAAATGAGATTGAATCTCGATCCATTATCAATGAAATCTCATTGGATGTATATATCATTGACTTTTCCAGATATATACACAGGTCTCATATGTCCATGTACAACATCATATTAATCTTCATTTATAAAAGATATCACTACATGGCATTCTGCAGGATCAGTCACTATATGGTAGAACTCAACTGTATCAATTTTAGTTTCTAATTCTTGAGGTCTTGACAAAGCCTTAATAGGTGCCTCCTGAAGATCTTTTGATAGATTCAATAAGTCTTAAATTGATTAATTGGCCTGTACATGAGCCAAATGTTTGAATACAACATACTTTTGGTCCAAAGGTCTATATTTCCCATCATGAAAATGTGGTTTTGTATGTGCCTTGGAAGTTGATGCTTTGGCAGTAGATGAATCCCGTATCGGGGTAGGAGTTGGAAATACTCCTAGATTAAGTAGATTAGACCGACGAGGTCTATCTATTTGTTAAGAGGAATAAGAAGTGACCTCTAACTGGTATTCCAAAATAACTATGTCAGGACCAAATCTGCCATGTGTGGAAGAACTTTCTTGTTCCTGTTGATCATACTGAATGGCTTAACCACGAGTTTCTTCCACATATACAGTTATAGCAGGGGTAGGATTTAAATAGTGGATTCTAGAATATCCACATCTTCCCCTGTATCCTAGAAATTTGTACCTTCCTCTAATTAATCTATTTGATACATGGAACTCAGGCTCATCAAAATCATAATTGTAATTGGTATAAGGATCTATTAAATTAATCATGTTAACAGAACCAATGATCAGTTCTTCATCTGATGAAGATTCTGCCTGATTAGCTAATTCAGGCTGTGCCGTTTAGTGGGGCGGTGCCTATAGTTTTGAAGTTGATGTCATAAACTCTTCTAGAGTCAAAGGCAATTTAGGCTTTGAAAAGAACTCGTATTCTTCTAAATGCTCTTCTTTCTTCAAATTACGCTCTTTCTTTGAAGATTTTCCTTCTGATGAAGGGGGTTTTGCTATAGCATTCATAGCAGAAGAAACAATTGGGTTATTCAATTGTGTCCATAAAATGGCATGAGTTCAGTTGATCGTTGTCTTGACCATCCAATCATCATATTTCTACACATTTTTATTTTTGACTTCATGCCACTCGCCTTCTCTCTCTCGGTCAGTTGCAGTAACTCATGCTACTTGGACTGAAGAGCTTTTCAATTTTACTTCTACAGAGTACACCATTTTTTGCAGGAGGTCTTTGAAGACAAAACACTCTTGAATGGGATGCCCCAACATCTAATGAAATGGGCAATAGTTTGGAAGGTCTTCATCACCTTCCTTGTTCGTCCTTTTGGGCCTTGGAAACTGAACGAGGATGTTTTCCAGAGCCAATATAAAGTAGCTAGGAACTTGTTCATTCCGAAAAGAATAAACTTTTTTCTTCAAATCTTTAAATAGAATCTGTCTTTGATCTCTTGGATCATCTTTATGAGGTGGCCATTTTTTTTTGATTCTTACGAGGTGGATCCCTTCGATATGATGAAGTTTTTGAAGTGGAAGCAGGAAGAGGTTCTTGTTTAAGCATAAATGTAGTAGTCTCAAAATTCCCTATTCTCCTTCCTAAAACAGATAAAATTACACAAGTTTTGTCTTTAGTATTTGTAAGAGAGACTTCGATCTGTTGAGCGATTGAATTAAGGTATCGAAACCCTCTTGTGTATTTCAAAGGGATCAATAGTGTGTGTAATTCATCCAGCATATTTGCCACACAGATTGGTAGCAAATCTTCTAAGATTATAATAGATTATATATGGCTGACCAAGATCATCCTTAGGTCTACTTTTGGAACCCATGAAGCCACTTGGGTGCGAAAATGAAGTGTTATAATAATTAATTCAAATTAAAGGGAAATATAACATAAACATGTATCTTATTATTGAAACAATTTTAATTAAAGTTATATAAGTGATATATTAAAATATAAATACTTATTTGAAATATAAAATGATTTCATACATCATGGTATTTTTTTTATTTTTTATACATTCTATAATTAAATTTATTTATGACACAATAATGATACAGTATTTTCCTTATTAATGAAGGAATGAAAAATGAAATTATAAATATTAAAATAAATATAATTTGAATGTTTTTATGGAATCAAAGAATTTTATAGATGAATTTGGAATGTTAAATTTGATTTAATTCATTTGGTTAAATATAATCAAGTTGTTATGACATTAACAAAAATAAATTACTAAATAGTGTCAAAATTGACATAAATGAGTTTAAAAAAATATTATTTTACTAAATGATATAATTGTCCTAAAAATCTAATACTTATCCAGATAACTTATATAATGTTACTAATGTCATTAATTACCCACTTGTGGTTATATTGGCATTTTATAGTAACTATAGTGACCATATATTATTAAAATACAAGAAGACATGGTGCGAATTAATATTTTTAACTAATTGTTAAAGCTAAATGATATGGTCAATTTTGTGACCTAAACTTGTCTGAAACCAATATTTTGATATTATTTAGATCAATAATCATAATATATTATAAATAAATTAGTTTGGGATATTTAGAAACAGAAAATAAATTTGTAATAAATTAATATTTTAAGACTTTCCTAAAGTTACCCTACTCCCTCTTATAAAAGGACACCATCTTTAACCACTTATTCACACCTTTCAAGCCCAATGTCTCTTAAAAATCCTTCTCAAATAATCTCCCAAAATACATCCCTTACTTTTATAGGACACACATTAGGAGGAAATCCATCCTATGGATATCATTTATTCCAATCAAGAGGAGATACTGAAAAAAAAAGTCAATTGTTTTATAACCTCTTTAAAAATTATTTTTGTAACACCCCAGGATTTCATATTAAATTATCTATTTAATGTAAATCAATAGCTTTAGCTTCAAGAAACACCGAGTTCGAGCGCACCATGACTTACCAAGTAAGCCATTCAAAAAGAAGTTATGATTAGTATTAACTACATTCTAAATAATATATACTCCATATAATTCTAACATCTATATTTGGTGTTTCGTAGACATAATAAAAGAACAAATTTAATTTTTTATATAAAATATGTATTTTTCTAAAAATGAAAATTTACCCCATTTTAGTAGAGAACCCTTTTTAAATATAATATTTGAAACTTTTATATATTCAATTTTACAAAATAAACTTATTCTTTAGAAGTGGGACATAAAAATTTAGTTTAGATAATTTTTTGGTATTTTTCTGATAACATTCATATTTTGATGAATAGTAAAAAATACTAAATTTTAATTAAAAAACAACTATTTAGTTGAAATAATTTAAAGAGTTAAATTATATATTTGAGTGGTTTAACTTTTAATTAGATTATATTTTTATCATCTAATTCAATATTGATCATTGGAAGTAATTTCACATTTAAATTAAACATAATCACATATGAATCTTTTGATAGTTTTTACTTCTCAAACACCTGGTTTCAGGTTTTGACAATGGGAATTAATTTTAAATTAATTTATGAAACTAATATGTTTTGAATTTAGTAAAATAGGCCACATTTTTTAATTTTTAATATCACAATTATCTTTGGTTTTTTTATTGGTATTTTTATAAAAACATTATATTTTTGATGAATAGTGAAAACACTGTGTTGTAGATAAAAACTGAATATTTATTTTAAATAATTATTTTTATATAGAAATTTGTCCTAATGTAAAAAACATAACATAATTCAGATATTACTCCAATATAATTCATTAGAGACCTTTTATAATAAGATTAGACATATAAAATTTTATTGAAAATTTTAACATCTTTTACCCACCTTCTAAGCACATTTGCAAATTTGCATAAAATGAAATTATACAGCTTATGTGAATTGAATTTAAAAAATCCTAGATACATGGATAACATAATTATGTAAAATTTGGTTCAATAGGATGAAAATAATTTTTGGTTAATAGTATCTTTTGAATTTTTTTTACCACAATTAAAAGTAAATAGGGTAATTAAAGGTAAAAATGATATTATAAATTACCCTAACACATGTCCTAATTCTATTGGATATGTGTATTTATACCAAGATCAACCTTATGAATAAAATATGATCCTTTTTGACCCACATGTATTAGATTAGGTTATTTTTTATTATTTTATTTAAAGAAGAGTTAAAAATGATAAATTCAAATTTTAATAACCACAAAATTTTTAATATAGTGTTATAAAAAAGGTAAATTTGATTATAAATATTAATTAGAAAGATAAAATTATTTCCTACATATTAATTTTATTTATAATTTTTATAAATTATATATTTATATTAATTTGTAACACAATGATGTTGCTGTAATTACCATTTTAATAACAGATTACAATAATTGATATTATAAATGTAACAATAAATGTAAATAGAGACTTATGATGACTTACACAAATTTTATAGGTTAATATAAAATGTTATGTTTGATTGAATATATTTTTTTCAAAGTAATAATGTTTTTTCTTCTTTCAAAAAAACCAAATACTATATAGTGTTAAAATTAACAAAAATGAGTTTTTTAAAACAAATACAGTATTATAAAAATATATTATATTCCTAAAAATCTAAGGGTCAGAAAAAGAACTTATTTAAGGTTATATGTGTCCTTACAAAAACAATTGGGTTTCTATTGATATTTCATAGTACGTTTGTTAACCATATATTACAAAAATACAAGATGACATTGTAAAAGTTGAACTATTTAACTAAGTGTTAAATCTAAAAGAAAAGGTTAATATTGTGAACTAAACATGTATAAAACCTATTTTTTAAGGTTATTTTGACCCATACTTACCTTATCCTTGAATTAAAATCATTCTGAGCCATTATAATCAGAATCTGATTTTATAATAAAATAATATTTAAAGCTTTTCCAAAAGTTACCCTCACCTCTCTTATAAAAGTGCACTTCCCCTTCTCTCAAAATAACAATTCCAAATCCATTTTTCTTGATGAAAACCTACTCAAATATCCTCCAAAATACCCTCAATTAAACCTATAGAGCTTAATTTGATCTTAAATACACATTATAGAGACCTTCTGATCAAATCAAAAGGAAGCACCCGAAGAAGAGGTAATAATTTCATCACCTGTTTCAAAGTTCTTTTCTTCTTCCACTTCCCCATTCATTGTTGTTTCCATAAAAAAACAATAACTCCAGTAACTTATACATAATATGATGTTATTATAAATATGGTAAAACCATATTCATTATTCCTATGAATGAAAAAGTAACCATACGTGAGTACACACAACTTACCGTCTCCACGTCATGGTGTAGTTTGCTATTCAACACTTCATTATTTGGATGAGTATAATAATGAGTATAATTGATGTAAATAATAAATATAACATGTTAATGATTTTTTATATGTTATATACCATCCAATTACATACTATTTCACCATCACTATAATGATTTTGTCGCTTGTGGGTAAGTATGGATTACAATCTCCATGAACCTGATGGGATTCATTCCCTGTCGTAACAATTAACGAATAAATTAAATTTTACAATTAAAAATAATGTTTAAGTACTTAATATCACTATAAATATGAATCAAATACATCCTATCCATAACAATAATGACTTATATAACAAAAAATACACTGTAAAATGAATCATTTAACACTCGAAACAATGATACTACTAAAATTTTATTAAGAGAGAAATATTAGAAGATCATATATGATATAATATTTATGTATATGATTCTCCTATAATTTAATAATGATTATTGATCTATTATAAAGGATGTTAACATACCATCTACTATGGAAAATTACAAGGTAAGGGTTATTTTTACAATCTTTTTATTATATGAGGTTGTTTATACGTAAGCATCTACTAGGAATTCTTTATTATCAACATTGGTCCTTCTCAAAAACGTATATAATTTTTTTTACCATTTCCTAGAAAATGGGTCAAAATCATTTATATGATTGTTTTAATTTTTTTTAATTTTTTTGAAAGGAATCTTTCCGTAATTTTCCAAACAAGGTACTTTATGATATTTTTATGAAATTAAAGTAAGAATGTTTTTTAACTTATACAGTGGGTGTGGCTATATTTCAGCTTTATAACACCTTCAAAGCATCCCATACAAGATTATAATAATATATTAAAAATAAATGTTTTCTATAATAATTATGTGACTTTTAGAAGATTTCAAAATAGAAAGAGATATTTCTCTCAAATAGTTTTGATTTCATTAATGTCAGCATCATTTGATGAATTATACAGTTATTTGAAGTTGATTTATTATGATAAATCTTTCCTTATTTTATTGAAGGTTTTTGATATGTTTGACTGTGGATGTGTGATTTTTATACAATTAATATTTTATGGTTAACATATTAAAATTTTTTATGCTAGTTTTAATATGATTGTTTATGTTATGTTTTAACTTTTTCATATGAGGAATGCATTGGACTTAGTAAGTGATAGGTGGAGCCTATGATAACTCCTCAATGCATCGATAAGTCTCACGATAAAAACTAGTGTCTTGGCACAATTACTTGAAAAAATATTATTTGTATTCCTTCTAGGATGCCTTTACTATGTGGTTATGACGTCTAAAATTATGCATTCCATCATTATGAAATTAGCTATTGATATTAAATGTGATTATTAGACTACTATAATATCCACGGGAATCATTAAATGAAATTATTTGATTAATATTTTCAATATTATTTTTAATTTTATGTTTAAAAGGCCTGTATTTTAGTGTCATACATTGCCTTAATTGTTTATGCTTATTTATGAATGTTTCTGCTATATTGTTATCCTTACTGAGCATCTTACCTCACCCATTTCTATGTTTTATTTTTCCAAGGATGTGATGAAATATATTATAATTAAACATCAGGGATAGGCCAATGGATATGAGTTTTTTAAAAGGGGACATAATGTTTTTTAATTTCATGATGTAATGTAAAACTTATGTATGTATCTTGTACTTCCAAGGATACTAAACTAATTGGTATTTCGAGACATGATCTGTTATGATAATTCAAATGTTATGTAATAATGCACCAACTATTGGTAACTATGGTCAGGGAATTACAGTTGGTATCAGAGAAGGTTTAGTACAAACCCTGGAAACTAGATTCAGAAAAAATATGATTAGAGAATATTACCCTAATATATAAATTGAGGATTAGTATAGAAGAACGTCCATAAATTTTTGTAGTGTAAATATCATGTGGGTTTTCCAAGGAAATATATCCCTGTCAGGATGCAAACATGTAGAGGTGGCTATGGAATAGGTGTACCTAGGAGTGAAAACTCCAACAAGGAGTTTTGGGATAGACCTAGGGTATCCTGGTACATTACAATGGGTGTTTCTGTACACTTGGTAATGACACTCCTAGGGGATATGCATAAGAAAATTCACATTTTCTTTACAAACCATTACGAAGGATTTATGTGTAAATACTTCCTCAATGAAAATATTTTTATGATTATAGATTATATGAATAAAATTTTAAATTTAAGTTAGGCATTTTACAAGTTTTTAATGATTCATTTCGAATCATAAACTTATCTAGTGTAAGCCATTGTTTAGAAATGGACCCCAATAGAAAGAATGAGGACTCCTACAATATGCATGATCCAAATATTAAGAAAGATCATATATTTCATGGTATTAATCTAACATTTATAAGGGAAATAGTCTCCCATGTATTCTCATCATATGGAGAAATAATATCATGTGTTAATAAGATAAGTAAAGAATTCTTTGAGTCCTATGGCTTTGAAGGGAAGCCAGAGATAAAAATGATGGTAGAGAGAAAGAAGGATAAAGGGATGAAGGTGAAAAAGGATTTTTCCCATATATGATAACTATGGAAAGAATCACAATTGTAAATTCATTAAGGGAATGTGTTTTTGCTAAAATTGTGGAGGAAAAGGACACCTTGTATGTGATTATAAGGGTAAAAAAAGTTTCAAATGTACAATTCTTAATATTTAAGGATATGGGACACTTGTGAATCAATATCCCAATCATCAGAGTATATCCCAAAAGATGATATTGGATAATAATCAAGTTATGATACAACCACACATGAAGAGGAATAATTGGTGGTCTAATATTTTTATTAATGAATTATGTCATTTTAGTGTTTTATCAATGAAGTACTGATTATATTAATTATGGAAATAATTAAGTATTGTACTGTAGTACTATTTCATTAAAAATTTGAGATTATATGGTACTATGAAAAGTGCTTGTACAACAAGGTATGTTTTTTTGGAAAATACATGGTTGATGGAAAGATAAACCTTAATATGGTCCTCATAATGAGGTAGTGATTTTAGAAAAAGATATGGTTGATTTGAATAAATTCTATTGGATATTCTTGACTTCCATAGAACTAATTAATGGTTTTTTATTCCATCATTGTTGGAGTATTCAAAATTTTTGGATATAAGGAATATATGAAGTATTCTATAAATAATAATGGATCATGAATATAACCAATAAGATTTTATGGTAATTATGGGTTTGACCATGTTTTAAGAGAATACATGATGAAGGAACTCACATGTTATTATGTGGAATAAATAGATCTCCATTATGTTATGTTGACCTTACTTATAAATTTTTGGACTATGAGCTTAGACACAAGTATTTTGGATAATTCTAAAGGTTAGAATGGATTAAGTTGGAAATTGTATAACATGGTTTAAGGTTAAAACATTTCTTAAGATTAGTTTAGGATTTTTTTATAAAATGTACAACCCGAAGTTCGGGTGATAACCATCGCGTCCGACAAGGCCGCGAGACTTGAACCCTCAACCAGAGGGTGACCAGGGTGCATCAACTACCACTAGCCTATGTGATGTCCTTTTTTGTATAATTTAGTTTCTTTAAAATGATATAATAGATGAATTATAAATTCATTGTTTAAAACCCGATATGATTAGATATAGATAATATTTTGGAGTTCTATTATCATTATGAGTGAAGGATGGCTTTGTAGAAGAAATTAGTTAAAGGATGGAACTCTACTTGTTATGTATTTTTTTTTTCTAATTTTATGAAGAAATTATTTCTCACTCTTTAGGGAATTTATCATAAAACAAAAAATGTGTTATCCTAATACCTTATGTTTTGATGAACCAATAATATTTTATGTCATCATAGACTTATAGCTTTGAGGCCATCAATTTTGTATTTATTGTTCACTTGTTTGTGATTGACGACCTCAATCACTGCTTATAAATATTTACATTTTCACTCCAATTATGTGTCTCAAATTTCCATCAAAGTTCTCCTATTCAAAATCCTAAATTTTTGGTGACTTTTTCATTTCACTTTCTCCCTTCTTAAGACTATATTTTATTAACCCTATTTCCAATGTGGGTTTTCCACAAAGGTATTTTCAATTTTTAACCTTTTATTTTTTAAATTTTTTTTCAAATTATAATAACAAAATTTATTGAAGAAAGGGAGAATTTTACACCGCATGATTTCATAGTACGTTTTCTCTTTAAAGTAAATCAATATATTACGCTACACGCAACACCAAGTTTTAACGCACCACGACTTACCAAACAAGAAGTTCAAAAAGCAGTAATAAATACTATTAACTATATTCTGAATTTTATATACTCCATATAATTTTAATATCCATATCATGAATTTCTTAGACATAATATAAGAACACAATCAATTTTTCAGATAAAATAATTAATTATCAAAAATTGAAATTTTACCACCTTTTAATAGAGAACCCTTTCTAAATCCAATAAATAACAATTTTATATATTAAATTTTAAAAAATAACCATTTTCTTCAGAATAATGACATAAAAATTTCATCTGGATAAATTTTTGGTGTTTTTCTAATAACTTTCATATTTTGATAAATAATGAAAAATTCAAAATTTTAATTGAAAACAGCTTTTTTAATCCAAATAATATAATGCATTAAATTATTAATTTTAGTTGTTTTAATGTATAATAATATTATATTTTCATAATTTAATCCAACATTGGTCATTAGAAGTAATTTTACATTTAAATTGGACATAAACACATATCAATCTTTTGATAGTTTTTACTTCTCAAAAACCCACTTTATGGTTTTGACAATGAGAATCAATTTTAACTTAATTAATGAAACTCATATGTTTTGAATTTGGTAAAATATACATAATTTTTTAAATTGAAATATCAAAAATTATATTTGGTTGAATTTTTTAAATTTTCTAAAAACATTCAATTTTTTATAAACAGAAAAAAAAACTACATTGTAGATAAAAACTGACTTTTCATTTAAATAATTATTTTTTAATAAAAATTTAATATAATGTAGAAATATATAAATGATACATATATTACTATAATATAATTCATCAGAGACATTTTATAATAAGATTATGCATATAAAATTTTATTGAACTTTTTAATGTATTTTACCCATCTTCTAGGCATATTTACAAATTTGAAGAAAACATAATTTTACCGCTTCTGTGAATTGAATTTCAAAACATAGAGAGACATGAATGACATAATTATATAAAATATGGTTGAATTTGATGAAAATAATTTTTTTTAACAGTAACTTTCTACTTTTATTTACCACAGTTAAAAGAAAATAGGGTAATTGAAGGTAAAAATGATATTATAAATTTCCCTAAAATATGTCCTAATTCTACTGGATAAGTGTATTTCGACCAAAATAGACCTTAAAAATAAAATATTATCCTTTTGGATTGACTTGGATTATATTAGGATATTTATTATTATTTTATTTAAAGAAGAGTTAAAAGTCTTAAATTCAAATTTTAATAACTAAAATGTTTGTAATATAGGGTTATATATAAGATAAGTTTGACTATAAATATAAATTAGAAATCTAAAAATATTTCCCGCATAATTGTATTTTATTTATAATTTTTAGACATTAAATAATTAAATTTATCTATGACATAATGATCATGTTGTAATTACCTTATTATTGATAAACTAAAATAATTGATATTATAAATATAACAATAAATGTTAATTGATACCTATGATTAATTAAAAAAATTTATAGGTTTTTATGATATACTAGGATTGATTTAAAGTATTATTTTTTGAATTAATCATGTTTTTTGACATTATCAAAAACCAAATACTAAATAGTGTCAAAATTGACATAACTAAGTTTTTAAAACAAATACTATATTATTAAATGATATTATATTCATAAAAATCTAAGGTTTAGAAAAAGGAAATATATAATGGTATATATGTCATTAATGAACCACTTTTGGTTCTCTTGGCATTTTATTGTATGTTTATTAACCATATAATATAAAAATACAAGAATACATCGTAAAAGTTAAACAATTTAACTAAGAGTAAAATATAATAGATAAGGTTAATATGGTGACAAAAAAATGTATAAAAATTATTGGTTGAAAGGATTTAGAACCATCCCCACTATATCCTCTAAATAATTCCATTTGGAGCTATTATGAACCTAATATTATTTTATAATAAAATAATATTTGAAACTCTTATTAAAGTGATGCTCACATCACTTACAAAATGGTACTTCCCCTTTTCTCAAAATCTCACCTCTAAAGCCATTTGGATCGGAAAAAACTTACTCAAAATCCTCCTAACTACCATCACATCAACATATAGGAATTACTTTCATTATAAAGTAACACTAATGATCCCTTTTGATTAAATCAAAAGGAAGAACCTGAAGAAGAGCTAATAATTTCATCACCTCTTTAAAAGTTCTTTTCGTCTTCCACTTCCTATTTCATTGTTGTTTCCATACAAAAATAACACCTATAGTACCGTATAAATACTGTGATGTTATTATAAATATGGTATAACCATATTAATTATTTCTATGAATGAAAAAGTCACCATAAGTGCGTACATACAGCTTACCGTCTCCACATCTTGGTGTAGTTTTTTATTCAACACATCATTTTTTGGATGGGTATAATAATTAGTATAATTGATATAAATAATAAATATAACATGTTAATGAATCTTTATATATTATATACCATACAATTACAAATGATTTCACAATCAATAGAATGATATTGTTTCTTGTGCGTATGTATAGATTACTGTCTCCATGAACGCGATGAGATTCATTCCCTATCGTAACCATTCAAAAATAATTTTCATTTAGTTATTAAAAATACTGTTTAGGAACATAATATAATTCTAGATATGAATACAATACATCCTATCCAAAACAAACATGACTTTCTTAACAAAACTTATAACGTAAAACGAATCATATAACACCTAAAACAATGGTACTACAGAAATTTTATTAACAAAACTATATTAGAAGATCATATATGATATCATATTTATATATGTGGTTCTTATATAATTTAATAAAAATTATGTAACTATTATACAGGATGTTAACATACCCTTGACTAAGGAAATTTACAAGGTAATAGTTAATTTTACAGTCTATTTATTATCAGAGTTTTTTTATATATAAGCATATACTGGGTATTTATCATCCACATCCGTGTTTCTTAAAAATGTATTTAATTTTTTTTTACTATTTATGAGAATATGGGTTAAAATCATTTATACCCTTGTTTGAATTTTTATAAGTTTTTTTGAAAGGAATCATTCCGTCGTTTTCAAAACAAGGTACTTTATGACATTTTCATGAAATTAAGGTAAGAATGTTTTTTAACTTATACGGTGTTGGCAGCTATTTTCTTCAGTTATAACGCCTTGGAGATTCCCTTACAAGACTATAAGAATATTTTCCAAATACATGTTTTAGTTTATAATTATGTGACTTTTAAATTATTTCAAAATAGAAAGATATATTTATCTCAAATAGTTTTGATTTCATCTATATCAACATTCTTTAATGGATCTTAAAGTTGTTTGAAGTTTATTTATTATGATACAATATTCCATATTGTATTGAAGGTTTTGTGATATGTTTTACTAAGGATGTATTATTTTTATACCATTCATGGTTTATGGTTAATGTATTAACATTTCATATGAATGTTTTAATATGAATATTTATGTTATGTTTCAACCTTTTTATTTGAGGAATGCATTGGACTAAGTAAGTGACATGTGGAGCCCGCTATAGCTCATCGATGCATCGGTAGGTCTCATGAGACAAACTAATGTCTTGTAAAAAGGCCTTAACAAAATCTTATTTCTAGTCTTGGCCTAAGGCCTTGAATATACCGTTATAATTTCCAACATTATACATTACATCATTATAAAATTATCTATTTATATTAGACATGATTATTCGACTAGTAAAATATCCATGTGAAAAAGTAAATGGAATAATTTGAGTTATATTAGCCATATTATGCTGAATTTTATGTTTAAAATGATTTTTTAATCATATACATTGCCTTAATTGTTTTATTCTTATTTATGATTGTTTACAATGTATTGTTACCTATACTGAGCATCTAAGCTCACCTATTCCTCTGTTTTATTTTTCCAAAGAAGTGAAGAAGTACATTATGATTAACCTGTAGGGATAGCCCAAAGGATATGAGTGTGTTTAAAGGAGGCACAATGTTTGTTTTTTATTTCAGAATTTAATGTAAATTTTTTTTATGTATCTAGTATGTCAAAGGATACTAAACTAATCGGTCTTTAGAGACTTGATCTTTTGTTATCATGCCAATGTTAAGTAATAATGCACTGACTCTGGGTAACTAGGGTCAGGGAATCACAATTTTATTCTTCTACTTCCTCTTCACTTTATGTTTACATACTAAATTAAAAAATCAAAGATCTTATACATTATAAGATGTTATTATAAATATGGTACAACCTTATACCTCATTATATCTATCATACGAATAACAATATCACCATTCATGCGTGCGTACAACTTACCGTCTTCACGCCATGGTGTAATTTGTTATTCAAAAATACATAATTTGGATCAGTATATTGATAAGTATAATGGATATAAATAATGAATATAACATGATATTATTTATTTACAATTCCTATTCCATCCAATTAATTACCATTTAAGCATCACGTAAAGGACATCGTCGCTCGTGCGTACACACGACTTACCATCTCCACGACGCGATGATATTCATTCTACACATTAACCATTAATTAATGATTACAAATTATATATAAAAAATAATAATTAAATATATGACATATTAATAATACTGGATTTAGTTACATATATATATATATATTTGTGTTTCATTTACATGCTTCCATTAAATTCAATAAGGAAACAGAAACATCATTCATGCATAAGCATAACCTACCATCTCCATGAATAGTGTATTCCATTTAATATATATACATATATATATTATATATATTTATATTATGAATATTTATGATATATAAATCAAAATGTACATTCTGGAAGTAATTAAATCGTGATCTAAGTAATAATATCAAGACTAACAAATCAAAACATGTATGATAAATAAAATGATTATTACCCAAAACATTTCTTTATCATGTAATATTAATAAGTGGATCATATATGACATCATAAATACTGTTATCGTTATTTTTGAAGTAAATAATATGTTTAAACCCACTATATATGAATTTAGGACTCATAAATAATAATTTGGACCTAAGTTAATTGATAATCTTGCAATATCATTTTTATCTAATATTGTTTATACATAAGTATTTACTGGGGGTATATTTATCATCAATATCCATATTTTATAAAAATGTTTTAATAAAATGTTTAAAATTAATCAATGTATGTTTAAAGTCATTTTTACCCATTTTTGAGTTTTACTACATGGTATGGAAAGAATATTTCTTTCATTTTCCTTATGAGGTACTTCGTCAGAAAGAGTACAAGAAGAATGTTTTTACCTTATACAGTATGAACATATTTTTACATCTTTTTAACACCTTATTTCCATTAATTTTCCACTACATGATTTCTACTTTATTTTCAACAATAATAACTTCTTCTAAAATTGTGCGGAATTTTGAGAAATAAAAACATTTTGTTTTTGAAAAATAAAGGATATCTTCTTCAAGAATTAAGTTCAAGTGTTTTATGAAAATTATTTTCCATCTAAGATGTCCTATGGATATGTTTCTATCCCTGTTATTTTATTATTTGTTTTTTTATGATGGAATTATTTTTATAAAATCCATTTATTTTATATGGATTATGTTATGATGGAATAATTCTTAAGAAACCCATTTTATTTCCAGGGTTATGATATGATGAATGATTTATGTTTTTGTGGAACATGTAAGAATGATTTAATTATGAGATGGGTGGGACCTATATCTCCCTCTAGTGCATTGGGTAATGAATTATATATCATGAGATAGAAATTCCAGGAATTTAATGTTAATCTAGTTCAATAATATAGGGTTGGAATAACAAGAAAAAATTGTTCAGTAATACATGGATGGTATTGAAAGTAAACCCAATCCAGTAATATAATTTTTCCACTATGTGGGTCTTAGAAGAAATTCCTTGGATACTATGAAAATCATATTTTGTGATTATTATATTTCCATATTTTCAGGTTTTATAAAATTCCATTTTATCATTTATAATGTTTCTTTAGGATATATTCCTTATGTACTACCAAGATTTATTTCGTGAATCAAAATTTTTATATTTAAACATTATGTTCACATTTCTTCTTTCTTATGTATATGGTTCGTTCTATATGTTTACCCTTGTAGAGCTTCTGAGCTCAACCTTTTTATGTTTTCTTTCCCCCATGATATAAAGAATGGTTTTAGGTAGGATGAAAAGGGGAAGATCCTTATGAGAGATGTTGTAGATATTTCACTATGTTAGAATATTATGTTCCATGTTTCTGAAGATTATAAATTAATATGGTATTTGGGAATATATTAGTTTCGTGTATTATACATTCCAAAAAGTAGTGTATATAGAAACCCGTCCTTTTCATACATTAATATTACATCATTTCAAAGATAAAAAACATAATAGTATTACACATGGAGGATCCAGAGGTTTAGTGTCTTGGGCAAACTAGGACATCACATAACAAGTACAACATCAAGCATAAAAAATCATTTAATCTCTTCTTCTATAGCTTCTTAGTAGCACTTGTCCTCTCCTTAGTACATGTAGCCACCTGAGGATATAAATCAAAAGGGGTGAGCTAAAAGCCCAGTAAGAGGATAGATAAGAACAATATAGCATGGTGTGAGCATAATCATGACATAGGAAGAAGATCTTGAAAATGAGAGGAGCATAAACAATAAACTTGAAATGTGGAAAAGCATAAAAAATGAAACATCATGTCTTAGTGGTTAACTACCACACATACTTGTGAACAAAGCTAGCATCATGTTCACGCATCATTTCACATTTATTCATTAGATTCATCACTTTACCCAATGCATTGGAGCGCTATATAATTCCGGGCGCACCCGTCACATTTAAACATTCATATTGTTCTATATAATTCCTGGCGCACTCGTCATATCATAAAATTATCATTATCATGCTTGCCACATAGAACACATATCAAACATGTACTTAAATAACCCATGGAAAGGAATGGGTTTCATCTCATAATAACACATTCATAAGCTTTGGGTTCCCAAAATGAAGAGGGAACAACATACTTGATATAAAAACCATCAACCTTGAATGAGAGGTAAAAGGTGAGATCTTGAAAGAAGAGTTCTTTTGGAAAAAAAATTTATGGACATAAAAATCAGTGACAAACATGTATATCCCATAAAAGTAAATTACAAGATGAACAAAAGACCTTTTAGGAGTAACCATATCAAAAATGGAGTGAAAGAGGGAGAACCCGAAGGATGAAAATTGGGTTTGAGATTTTTCCTTACCTTGTACTCGAATGCCTCCTTCTCTTTAATGTCCTGTATAATGACATTATATTCATTAATTAGAAATTACAGAACCTTTTATACATTAATAGAGTTCATTCTGGTTTCATTATTTCATATTATGTTCCTTTGTATGACTTATAGAGTTTAAAAACATTGATCGGGGATGTTCGTTTTTATGGTTTTCTTGGGCGGTCCACTTGTATTCTTAAATTGATGTTTGGGTAGACCATGGGTAAACATCCAAAACTGATATTACATGTAATTAATGATATTATAGAAGCTTTAATGATTTTATAATGAGTTATATTAGATCCATGTGGCCGAATCATTAGATAAGAATTAAATGAAGATTATTTGGGCTAATTTGAGTGGTTTTTGGATCACAACCAACTCATTTTAACTTTTCACTTAGTATTATGGCCATAGGTTATTTCCAGAACTTAAAATAAAACATAATACATATAAAACATTCTGGTGAAACCATAAAAATGGTTTCATGACCAGATTGAAGGTATAAATGGAAGAAGAGAATATGTCGTTTTTGAAGGTGATAAATTATCACCACATGAACAACGTTCTCTTTAATAAAATAAAAGGAAGAGGGAAAGGGTGTGGGGTGATATAATATAAGATTAGAATCATAATATTACAGTATATATATAATACTGGATTTACAGAACACTTTGGATGAAGATAGGTAGGGAGAGATCAAGAAAGGAACTTGAACTTGAAAGGAAATTAAAGGAGAAGAGAGAGAGAGAAATTACCTTTAGAATCCTCCTCTTGAGAACCTCTTTAAGGGCCTATGCTTGGTCTTTTGATGAGACCAGGAGCTCTTGGACGTGAGAGAGGGGATATGGGAGATGATTGGGCAGAGCTTAGACAATTATTGAAGCTTGAGAGGTGTGGTTTGGCAAGAGAAGGGGGAGGGCTTATTTATACCTGAGGAGGGAGGTGTTTTTGGCATAAAATATTAAATAAAATAATGTATCACAAGTTAGACTTGTAATAGTAGTTTTTTGACATAATAAATCATATATTAATATAATAAAATTCGTTTTAGGGTTTAACTCTTCTTTATAAGTCGAATTAATTAATTTATTAAAAGGAAAGTGAAAGGAAGAGAAAAAGACACTTTAAGAAATCACCTTTTGACTTTAGGGTTTGGAAAGTTCTTTTTAGGTTTGACAATTGGATCTATAGTATTTCAAGGAAAAATTTATGAAATTTAATATTTTTTGGCCGAAACTAAAGTTTTAGAATGTTTATGTCATCATTACATCATTTATGATGCAATTTAGTGTACACCGATTATGCGAAAAACTGTATTTTTTACTATTCACCCGAAAATTGAAGTATTTCAGAATAAAACCAAAAATTTACCCCTACCATTTTTCAACGTGTAAAATCCAAAAATGATTTCCATTTTTCAAAAATAATTTTCTAAATATTATTAATTTAATAATTAATAAAAATCATAATTTACATAAAAAAACAGTTTTTAAGATTAAAACTAAATTTATAGTTCTTTCAAAGATTATGTAGGGTCTTATAAAACTATTAGAAATTGACTCAATAATTTATGAATACATTAAATGAAAATAAATATTCTTTTAAATTAATTAATTAATTATAATTAATTATTTATGACTTATAAAATACCAAAAACGTTTATTGAGGTCAAATTGTCACTTTCTAAGATGTCTAAATTTTATTTTATTATTCATAGGTAATGTTATTCTTATTTACTATTCCTAAGGTTCATATTACTATTCATAAGGGTAGGTTAATATTCACCAAAAATTATTTTTGTTTTATTAGACTCCAAAAACTATCTTGAACACAACAGTGTATGTTGGATTTTTAAAATTCCAAACATTAGGGTGACAAAATTATGTTTAAAGGTCACTTATCACTTTGTAGTTCATTATTTTGTGTTTTTATGACATAGATATAAGAAGAGAATTTTCCATTTAAAAACTTTGGGTCGTTACATTCTTCCCCCCTTAAGAAATTTCGCCCCCGAAATTTCACTTTACACAAACAGGTGAGGGTACTTCTCCTTCATTACCTCACCTCGTTCCCACCATTTTCTACAATAGAAAAGGATAGAACAAAACATAACTAAACAAGTCATGAATAACTTATCCATTTAAACAATTATACAAAAAACATAACATATGGGATCCCTAGGTAAATATCCTTGTGTGCATATTTATTCTCATGATAGAGGTTTTATTTAGGGTTCACTAATCCCAATTCCCAAATTAACTAAACCTTTCCTCTGATACCAACTATAGCGACCCAACCTTTTCATACATTACTATTACATCATTTCAAATATAAACAACATAAGTGTATTACACATGGAGGATCCAGAGGTTTAGTGTCTTGGGAAAACTAGGAAATCACATAAAAAGTACAACATGAAGCATAAAAATTCATTTAATCTCTTCTTCTATAGCTTCTTAGTAGCACTTGTCCTCTCCTTAGTACATGTAGCCACCTGAGGATATACATCAAAAGGGGTGATCTAAAATCCCAGTAAGAGGATAGATAAGAACAATATATCATGGGGTGAGCATAATCATGACATAGGAAGAAGATCTTGAACATGAGAGGAACATAAACAATAAACATGAAATGTGGCAAAGCAGAAAAAATGAAACATCATGTCTTAGTGGTTAACTACCACACATACTTGTGAAAAAAGCTAGCATCATGTTCACGCATCATTTCACATTTACTCATGAGATTCATCACTTTACCCAATTCATTGGAGCACTATTTAATTCCGGGCGCACCCGTCACATTTAAACATTCATATTGCTCTATATAATTCCGGGCGCACCCGTCACATCATAACATTATCATTATCATGGTTGCCACATATAACACATATAAAAAATGTATATAAATAACCCATGGAAAGGAATGTGTTTCATCTCATAATAACACATTCATAAGCTTTGGGTTCCCAAAAGTAAGAGGGAACTACATACTTGATATAAGAACCATCAACCTTGAATGAGAGGTAAAAGGTGAGATCCTGAAAGAAGAGTTCTTTTGGAAAACATTTTGATGGACATAAAAACCAGTGACAAATATGTATATCCCAGAAAAGTAAAGGAAAAGATGAACAAATGACCTTTTAGGAGTAACTATAACAAAAATGGAGTGAAAGAGGGAGAACCCGAAGGAAGAAAATTGGGTTCGAGATTTCCCCTTACCTTGTACTCGAATGCCTCCTTCTCTTTAATGTCCTGTATAATGACATTATATTCATTAATTAGAAATTCCAGAACCTTTTATACATTAACAGGGTTCATTCTGGTTTCATTATTTCATATTATGTTCCTTTGGATTACTTATAGAGTTTAAAAACATTGATCGGGGATGTTCGTTTTTATGGTTTTCTTGAGCGGTCCACTTGTATTCATAAATTGATGTTTGGGTAGACCGTGGGTAAACATCCAAAACTGATATTAAATGTAATTAATGATATTACAGAAGCTTGAATGATTTTATAATGAGTTATATTAGATCCATGTGTCCAAATCATTAGATAAGAATTAAATGAAGATTATTTGGGCTAATTTGAGAGGTTTTTGGATCACAACCAACTCATTTTAACTTTTAACATAGTAGTATGGCCATAGGTTATTTACAGAACTTAAAATAGAACATAATACATATAAGACATTCTGTTTCAACCATAAAAATGGTTTCATGGCCAGATTGAAGGTATAAATGGAAGAAGAGAATATGTCGTTTTTGAAGGTGATAAATTATCACCACATGAACAACATTCTCTTTAATAAAATAAAAGGAAGAGGGAAAGGGTGTGGGGTGATATAATATAAGATTATAATCATAATATTACATTATATATATAATACTGTATTTACAGAACACTTTGGACGAAGATAGGTAGGGAGAGATCAAGAAAGGAACTTGAACTTGAAAGGAAATTAAAGGAGAAGAGAGAGAGAAATTACCTTTAGAATCCTCCTCTTGAGAACCTCTTTAAGGGCCTATGCTTGGTATTTTGATGATACCAGGAGCTCTTGGAAGTGGGGGAGGGGCTAGGGGAGATGATTGGGCAGATCTTAGAAAATTATTGAAGCTTGAGAGGTGTGGTTTGACAAGAGAAGGGGGAGGGCTTATTTATACATGAGGAGGGAGGTGTTTTTGGCATAAAATATTAAATAAAATAATGTATCACAAGTTATACTTGTAATAGTAGTTTTTTGACATCCTAAATCATATATTAATATAATAAAATTCGTTTGAGGGTTTAACTCTTATTTATAAGTCGAATTCATTAATTTATTAAAAGGAAAGTGAAAGGAAGAGAAAAAGACACTTTAAGAAATCACCTTTTGACTTTAGGATTTGGAAAGTTCTTTTTAGGTTTGAAAATTGGATCTATTGAATTTCAAGGAAATATTTATGAAATTTAATATGTTTTGGCCGAAACTAAAGTTCTAGAGTGTTTATGTCATCATTACATCATTAATGATGCAATTTAGTGTACACCGATTATGCGAAAAATTGTATTTTTTACTATTCACCCGAAAATTGAAGTATTTCAGAATAAACCCAAAACTTTACCCCTACCATTTTTCGACATGTAGAATCCAAAAATGATGTCCATTTTTCAAAAATAATTTTCTAAATATTATTAATTTAATAATTAATAAAAATCATAATTTACATAAAAAAACAGTTTTTAAGATTAAAACTAAATTTATAGTTCTTTCAAAAATTATGTAGGGTCTTATAAAACTATTATACATTGACTCAATAATTTATGAATACATTACATGAAAATAAATATTCTTTTAAATTAATTAATTAATTATAATTAATTATTTATGACTTATAAAATACCAAAAACTTTTATTGAGGTCAAATTGTCACTTTCTAAGATGTCTAAATTTTATTTTATTATTCATAGGTAATGTTATTCTTATTTACTAATCCTAAGGTTTATATTAATATTCATAAGGGTAGGTTACTATTCACCAAAAAATAATTTTGTTTCATTAGACTCCAAAAACTATCTTGAACACAACCGTGTATGTTGGATTTTTAAAATTCCAAACATAGGGGTGACAAAATTATGTTTAAAGGTCACTTATCACATAGTAGTTCATTATTTTGTGTTTTTATGACATAGATATAAGAAGGTAATTTTCCATTGAAAATCTTTGGGTCGTTACAGTGTAATCTACATGTAGGTAAGGCTTGTGTCTTTACAGTTGGTATGAGAGCGAAGGGTTAGTAAAACTTTGGAAAATGGGATGAATGAACTTTAGTGAGATCACTAGAGATATAAATAGGGGCTGTTATAGGGATTAACAAAGGATAAGACTAAGTGTATGATAAAATCCTTGGGTTTTTTTCACAATCATGACTAACATAGGGTTAAACAGATGATATCATAGATTGAAATATTATAAGTAATTTACCATACTTATGTGTTTCTAATCTCGGATATGTATTTCTTACACTTTTATTTATGGTCTTTGTCAATACCCAGAACAACATAGAATATAGTTAAACATTGAATGTTTCAAATGCAGAAATAATGGGAATTATAAAGATCTATTTCCTAAGTTGAATTATTATGATGAGAATAATGACGACGGTGTGAGTATTGGTCATACTATTTAGGATAAAGTGATTGTAAATGATATGTGAAAGGTATGTGATGTTCTTACAGTATCATTTACATTAAAACAATGAATCTTGAGGTAGAGAAAACTTCAGACATGATTCATATTTGAGGAAATACAAAGATGATGGATCTCGAGTAATGGTTTAAGAATAAATTTGGATTACTGAGGTGTATATATTACAGAATTCAAATATTAAGTTATATGAATCATGAAATATATAAGTGTTTTCAATATAAGTTTTTCATTAAGGATTGTAAAGGATATGTTGAATAGTTCCAAGGAGCTAAAAAGTTGACTTAATGGTAAGGTGATATACTTAGAGATCACATGATTAAGGGAAAGATAACCCTTAATATGTCCCTTATGTTAAGATAATGATTCTTGGATAAATATATTTTGGATTTAAATAAGTTAATTATAGGACAATAGTTTCTTGAGATATAATTAGGGAGTTATTGAAAATATGGTTATGATATCATGGATGAAGTATACATCCTTTTGTGATTAATATAATATATCCAATAAAATTTGGAATAAGGAATCATGCATGATTTCAATGAGGATATAGGATAATTTAGGATATTACGATGACTCAAGATAATGAATAATGATGTCCTTCAAATTTTTATAATGTAACCAAAAGTTATATATTATGATGTAGGGGTTATAAATGAATGTATTAAAATTCTTTTTATATGAAATTTCTTTTAATTGTTTTTTTGTATTGTGTGTTTGGATAGAAGTATTTTGGACAAGCCTAAAGGCTAGAATGGATTATGATAGACATAAAATAGTATTTCCTAAGGTTGAAACATTTTTTTAATATTTTTTTGGGAATTTTATAATAGTATTGTTTTATAAAAAGGACAACCCACATGAAGGGTGACAACCCATCGTGTCAGACAAGGATGTGAAAATTAAACTAACAACCAAAGTGCGACATGCCTTTATTGCCTACCGCTGGCCTATGGAAAGTCCCTTGTTAGTATAAACTAGTTTTTTATTTAAGCGTATGATAGATTAAGTATAAGTCCATTTTTAACCATTTACAAAATCTCACCATATATAGACTTATGTATTTTTGATAACTTGTGCTAACCTTTTTGTGATAAATAAATATGGAATGACCTATCATTCTATTTATGGAACACATTTTTTTTCTAACACTTCTTGAATGAAAAATTCAACTTCATTTCTTTGAATATGAGAGAAATCAAAATTATTCAAGGCATGACAAATAATGTAATTGTAATGAAATAATGTAATTATTTATTCCCATGTTCTTCAACTTTAGAAAAATGATCTTCAAAACCAAAAATTTTATCCGAGTAATCATATGAATTAGATTGTACGTCAAATCATCATAGATTTATGGATTTCGGATTGATAACATTCTCTAAACCTTGTTCTCTATCACTATCCATCAGAACACAATGGTTATATTTTTCTTCCATATCCTTGTTTTCACTTCCCACATTTTTTATCCTATGTGGAAACCCAGTGATGAGTTACTTTGGGTAACTGTTTTGTTTCTAAAATTCCTTTTTTAAATAAAGTTTTAGTATTACTTTTTACAATGTGGGTTTCCATGAATGAAACGTTCATGTTGTTAACATTTTGTAATCCCAATGAATTTTGAGGGAGAAATTCATTTTATTTATTGATTTTTTTTGAATAGGTTAGAATTTAAATTTATATATTGAAATTTACTAAGTTAGACATTCTTTTAACACTAAACCGACGTTTTGTATGTTATACGCAACATGAAATTGGCGTACGATACATGCAGCACTAAATATAAATTTTTTTAATGTATAAAAGAATTATGTTCAGATTATGTTATATGTAAAAAAATGAATATTTTACTACACGCGACATTGACTTGGCATCCATGAGATGCAAGATCGACTTTCCTCGATAGTATGCATTGTATGTAAAACGAGGTTTCATTGAACAATGATATATTATTAAAATATTAATATCTAACGGCATATAAACTAGCCTTAAAGAATAGTATTAAACACATTTTTAATTTTACATAACATTACCATTCATCTTATGTATTTTCTAGACATGGTATAAGAAAAAATTCAAATTTTCGGATAAAATAAACTTTTTCTAAAATATACACTTTTGACACCTTTTGATGGAAAATAGATTTCAAATATAATTTTTATCACTTTTATATATTATAGTTTACCAAATAATCATATTATCTAGAAGTGGGACATCAATATATACCTTTTCATATTTTTTTGGTATTTTTCTGATAAAATTCATATTTTAATGAATAGTGAAAAATATTGTGTTTTCACTCAAAACTGCCTTTTGATACAATTTATTTATAAAATTAGAGTATATTTTAAATTATTTTAATTTATAATTAGATTATGTTTTTATCATTTAATCCAATTTTTTTTCATTATAAGTAATTTCACATTGAAATTGGGCATAAACACATGTTAATATATTGATAGTTATTATTTCATAAAAACCCACTTTTTGGTTTTTGCAACAAGAAATAATTTTTAATTAATTTATGAAAATTATGTTTTTTGAATTTATAAAATTGGATTAAATATTTGGAATCATATGTTACAAATTGTGTAAATAGGAACCTTTTATTTTTGGACATTATGGATAGCAACTTGAGTAATTATTTTTATTTACCATAGTTAAAGTGTAAATCACTCAAATATGAACAACAAATAATATTATAATAATATAAAACTACCCTAACATGTGTCATAATACTATTTTATAATATATTTTCAACCATGATCATTATTAGGTATATTTTAGGTCCAAATAAAGCCACTTGGGTGTGATAATGACATGTTATAATAATTAAATTAAAAGCAAAGGGAAATATAACCTAAACATGTATCTTACTACTAAAAGAATTATAATTTTTGTTATATATGTGATATATTAAACTATAAATATAAATTTGAAATCTAAAACCCTTTCCTACATCTTGTTATTCTATTTGTAATTTTTTGATATTAAATAATTGAATTTATTTGTGACACAATAATGATGCAACATTTTCTTTACTAATGAAAGAATGAAAAAATGTTATTATAAATATTAAAATAAAACTAATATTAAGGTCTTTCTTTCATACAATAATTTTATGGATTAATTTTACATTTTAAATTTTATTTAATAAATTTAATCTATGTAATTATGTTTATACTAATTTAACAAAAATCAATTACTGAATAGTGTCAAAATTTACATAAATGAGTTATTAAGAAAATACTATATTATTAAATGATATAATAGTTCTAAAAATATAAGACTCAAACAAATTACCTATATAATTTTACTTATGACAATAATTACTCACTTTTGATTATCTTGACGTTTTATAGTAACAATAGTTACCATATATTACAAAACTACAAGAAGACATGTTAAGAATTGATGTTTTTTTACTTAGGGATAAAGCTAAGAGATAGGGTTAATTTTGTGGCCTAAACATGTCTAAAACCTATTATTTGTTAGTATTTGGACCCATACAAATCGTATATTCGAAATAAGTTAGTTTTTTATCATTATAAAATGAAAATAAATTTATAATAAAATAATATTTCGAGACATTCCTAAAGTGCCCCTCCTCTCTCTTATAAAAGGCCACAAACTCTACCCACTTAGTCACACCTTTAAATACCATTTTAACATCCAAATTCCAATAAAATAAGCTTCCAAAATCCATACCTTCCACTTAGAGTCCATATTTTCGGTAGAAATCCATCATGAGGATGTTTTTTGTTCAAATCAAAAGGAGATACTCAAAAAAGAGGTAATTGTTTTATCACCTCTTTCAAAATTACTTTCTTCATATAATTCCTCTTCTTATGTTTTTTTTTCACACTAAATTTACCAATACATTATCATATAAATTATAAGATGTTTTTATAAATATGGTACATCCTTATAATTCCTTATATCCATCATATGAATAATAGTATCACCATGCATGCATATGTACAACTTACCATCTCCACACTATGGTATATTTTGTTATTCAACAATACTTAATTTGGATGGGTATATTGATGAGTATAATGGATATAAATAATTAATATAACATTATATTATTTATTTATAATTTATATACTACCCAATTACATACCACTTAACTATCAAGTGAATGATATCGTTGCTTGTGAGTACGCACGGATTACCGTCTCCACGACATGATGACATTCATTCTTCACATTAACCATTCAAGAATTATTATAAAGTATATAAAAAATAAGTATGAAATATATTTCATAATAATACTTATGTATCTAGGTATATATATATATATATTTCATTTACTTACTCCCATTCAATTTAATAAGGAAATAGAAACAATGCTAATTTGTATGTACGACCTATAGTCTCTATGAAAGGTGTATTCCATTTAATTAATCTATTTATTATATATATTTATATACTAAAAATTTATGATATATAAATAATATTTTACTTTATGGAAGTAATTAAATAATTATATAAGCAATATGATCAAAAATAACAAGTCAAAACTCGTATGATAAATAAAATGATTATTACCCAAAACGTTTCATTAACATGGAATTGATAAATAAACGGGTAACATAATGTAATAAGAGAATAATATATGATATAATAAATATTATTACGGTTTTTTATAAGTTACTAATATGTTTAATCCCATTATAATGGAGTTTCAGATACATAAAGAAGAAATCGAACCTAAGGTAAGGTATAATTTTGAAATCTCATTCTTATCTGAGATTGTTTAAAGGTAAGTAATTACTGGGGGTATATTTATCATCAATGTCCGTATTTTCTAAAAAAGTTTTCATAAAATGTTTAATATTCTTCTATGTGTTTTTGAAATCATTTGTACCAATTTTTTACTTTTACTACAATTTATGGAAGGAAAATTTCTTTTGTTTTCCATACGATGTACCTTTTGACTTTTTTTGAAAGAGTATGTGAAGAATGTTTTCTAACCTATAATGAAGGAATAGATTTTTACTTCTTCTTAATGACATATCTCTATGATGATTCCTCTATATGATTTCAAGTTTATCTTCAACTAAATTATTTTCTTTTATAAATGTGTTCTATTTTGAGAAAAGAAAACGTTTTTCTGAAAAAGAAATGATATTTTCCTCACGAATTATGTTCAAGTGTTTTATCAAAAAATTTCCATCTAATATGACATAGTGTTATGTTTATATCCCTATTATTACTTTGATTTTATTTTTTTATGATGTAATTATTTTTTTGAAATCCGTTTATTTTATATGGATTATGTTATGATGAAATTATGTTTAAGAAACCCATTTTATATAATGGGTTATGCTATGATGAGAGATTTTTGTTTTTGTGGAAAAAGTAAGAATGATTTCATTGTGAGATGGGTGGGACCTAAATAAACCTCCAATGCATTGGGTAATTATTTAAATATCCTAATATTTACTTGACTGGAATGACATTTAAATCTATTTAAGTAATACAGGGCTGGAACAACATGTAAATCCAGATCAGTAATACCTGGCTGCAATGACATGTTAACCCGATTCAGTAATAGAAATTGTCCACTATCTTAGTTTTGGAATTAATTCCATGGATACTTTAGAAATCATATTATGTGATTATTATTTTCCCCCAACTCCATGTTTTATTCCAATGATATTTTTTCATGGTTAATGTTATTTTATGAACTATGCCTTACGTACTACAAATATTTATTTCATGACTCGCGATTTTGATATTTAAACTTTATGTACATGTTTTTAGATTCTTATGTTTATGGTTTTTTATCCATGTTTACCCTTACTGAGAATTTTATCTCACCATTTTTTATGTTTTCTTTTCTCCAAGATATAAGGAATGGTTTTAGGTTGGAAAACAAAAAGAAATATCTTTATGGGAGATGTTTAAGATCTTTCAACATGTTAGACGATTATGTCCCATGTTTCTAAACACACTAAACTAATATGGTCTTTGGAAATATATTTGTGTCATGTATTAAGTATTCCAAAAAAGTAATGTAATGTCCATGTACATCAGGCTTAGGTCATTTTATACACAACATTTATGAACTTGATTGAGTTAGAGTCCATACAGTATATATTATAATCATTTTTTAGTAATTTTTATTCCAATATAGATGTTTAATAGATTAACATAGGTTATTGGATCTAGAGTGGTTGGTTTTGAGTCCAATTACATGTATTTTTATGCCCACATTGAGTTTCTAATATGATGAATTTTTTATTTATATATCTATAAATAAATTCATCCACATATTATCTAGGTATGAGAATGTATGATGCACTATAAATAATCACTCTAAAATATTATTTTAACATCTATAAATATATAAAAATATATTGTTAGTGTTATGACTTATGAGGATAATATTGTGATAGTTTATGATATGTATGATATTTTATTTTTTATTTTAATTAAATAATATTATTATTTATTAACTAAGAGAAAAATTATATTGGGATTTTTCTCTATGCCTGAAAAGTATTTTTAATGTCCTACATTGGGCATCAAATTTTTTCCTGATCCATATCGACATAAGAAATTCAACATAGATCCTTGAAGACAATAAACTAACATCTACAATATATAAAAAATTATTGTGGGTGATTTATACTGTAGCACATGAGCCTCATCCCATTTGGTGAGGATTCCATAAGTGCATCCAGGTGACCTAGGATCAAATCCAAGTGGAGGTTTATTTCCGGGCTACTGTTGCAGTACTGTAGCAGGAACTGTAGAATTCACTACTTGGAACATTAGCATCCTAGAATATTCCTCCATTTGCACTTTTGGGCCACCGATTTGGTCCTCAAGTCCATTAAGGCCTTCGGGCCGCCCATGACTTTAGGTCCGTAAGGCATTCAGGGAACCTCAAGGCCTTCAGGCCACATTAAGTGCAGATGAAAACTAGACAACCTACAAGGAACATGCTACAGAAGGAGGATGTGTAAGGATATTTCACCATAGTAGAAGCTCAACATATTACAAGAATGAGAGAGTATGGAACCAACCATTGGGACAAGCATGTTCATGCATTAGAAATCCTATAGGAACATCCATGTGAAGGTGGAGAGGTGATTTCATGATGAAGATACTGGGGAGGAGCAGTTCCAAGTAGTTAGTACGGGTTTTATGTAATTTTTAAAGCCTACTAGCAATTAATTCCTCTAAGGCCTATGATCCATGTAATACATACGCCTACGAGGCTTGTAAGGGTTCTACGTCACCACATGAAAGGTGTATTATTAAAATCAATAAAAAATAAAGGCCTTTGTGAAATGGGAGATTTACACTTTATATTAAATAAAACTCATATTAGTTAATTTAATAGATAAATATACAATTAAAAAATAAAAAAATGAAAAAAAACAAAACATGGAAATGTTACGTGCATATTTGTTCCCAATAAATTCATATAATAATATTTATAATGTCCTATTAAACATGATAAATAATGAAAGGTTATAGGCTATACAACAACATGAAGTAATATACAAGAAATGAAAAACAAAAATAGTAAATAAACATGAGTTTTATACTATCCCATATTCTTTTCCTAAATTTAAATGGATTCCCAATAAAGAATATGAATAAATAAACTCAACCCTATATATTAAGACATATGTATTTTCAACAAGGTGAACAGATAGTGTATCAGTAAAAATAACACATTTAGATACCTCCAAATGACCCTATGATCTTATCCATAATGAATCCATATATTAATATATTAATATATGTTCATCGAGAAAACCCCCAATAAAATATACATTCAATTAAAAAAAATATTCTAACCATACTACCCATCATGTCTCACAACGACAGTGAAAATGGTTACACATTTCATTTTCTTATTGTTCTGATGGGTCATGTCATGTTATGGAATGAGTAATAAGGGTTATCCTATCTATCCATACTCAAATAAAAATTGAAAATGAAATATTTTAGATTATCATCCACATGAGTATCAACAGGAGGGAAACTATCATGTAAAAAATCATTATTGGTCAATACTGTAGTAAAAATTAATAACCATGCCACTAATTATTTTCTTATTCGGTCCTGAGAAGAGGGAAAAAGAAAAAATAACAACACTAATCACCATACATTTTTAGAAAAGGTAAAAAATATTATTATTGACATTAAATTTTTATATAATTTTTTTTTGTAATTTTTTTATAATATCAACAATAGACCTATAAGTGAAGATGGGACAAAATTAATTCCCCACATAAGAATCATAAAATAATTAATAAAAAGTATATAATTTGTTGGGAAACACAAATAAAATGGGAGATATCCACCTCCATGTGAGAAAAAATAGAATATAAACGATGGATGGAAATAATGTTATGATTTAGAATAATATAATGATTCTTTGTTGGAAGGAATATTTGAAGAATTTTTTTTGGGTTAGGGATTGTTGCACTAGTGATGAGGAACTGATACATCAAAAAAAAAATCTTGCTAAAAGACCAAGGAATATCATAACTGGATATAAGGAGCTCTATAAAGGGGAATATTATACAATGGTCTAAATATAATGAAGATATATTAAATTATCACTATGGATTAATGACTAACAAAGCGGAAGATAAAATCCAAAAGGAGAACCACAAAAGTAAAAACAACATTAGTTAAAACCAAAATATAAATGTATTGGTGTTAGAAATATATAGACTAACTTATCTAGTATAATTGTAAGGTATTACATTGGAGAAATTATTTTCCAAAAAATGGAAAATAATATGGGTGATATGGGAGACTAATTTTCCACTAAAAGGGTAATGAAATTGAATAATGATACAAAATGGATTAGTATTTAGACATAATTAGAAAATAAATATAATAATTACTATAGAAAAGTGGAAAATGATAATAGATCAATAAAAAAAGTGATAAAAATGAAATTTATAAGGATTAAACCATACTTAGAAAACTCTTCCATGAACATGAACTGCCAGATAAACATTCATCATTTATTGTGGTTGTAATTAAAGTCCAATTATAAGGCTCAAATAATTAACCTATAGGGTCATGTTAGAAGGTAAAATGTTACATATAATGAAGCTATAAAATTATATTAATAACCCAATCCTTACTAAAAAATTCCATCATAATGTATCATAACATCACATTTATAACAATGATGTAATATCTAACAAATGAACATTACATAAGAAAACAATATTGGAATGAAGAATTTGAAATTATTATTAGAATTTCATCATCTCTCACATTGGAAGTATGAATCAAAAATAAAATTTCATATATGAAATTATATGTTAAATCATCACAAAATAACACATTAAATATCAAACATTATATTAATTTATTTTATCATGAACAATGATAATTACCATAAAAAATCATTATTCTAAAACTAATTTAACGAGTTATTTATAAAAATAATAATTATTAGAGTTAAATAAGTTTACCATCATTAATATTTTCATCCTCATTTCATGTCAATGCTTTCACGATTTACATATCACATAATCCCTAACATTAACTATAAACTCAAGGTATGAAATTAATTAAAATAGTCATATCTTCCATAGTATATGATTTTATATCAGTCATCTATTGTTAATATTTTAAATTTTCAAACATAATTAATCAACCTAAAAATACATATAAAATAACAAATAAATATTTCAATTAATAATTTTCTTGGAACCATATTTATTGATCGATGAATAGATTGGTCAACTTCCTTAGTTTTCCTATGTTTTCACCATCATAATACATAAAACGTATACATAACATGTTGGATAGTTAATAAAATCAAACCAAATGTAATTATATAATGATCTATATAATTTATTATAAGGAAACCCTCTTAAAATATGAATATAGTAATACACAACATGCAATCCCAAAAATATATTTCGAAACCCATAAAATTAAGAATCATATAATGTGTGAATAGATAAATTTTTTATTTTATACATACCCAAATGGTTTCATTATAATATATTAATCCCCATTTATGAATCACATGACAGAAATATATCTTGTATGATGGTAGTGAGAATAATTATCGAGGGATGGAGAATACTGCCTACCAATGTTATCAAAGATGGATAATCACATATAATAGTTAATAAAATCTCTCTGATTAATTTTTTTTTCTTAAAAATTATTTTTCAAAAGAATTAAATACATCGAAACTCTTATGAACTTTTCCATAGATCTATCATACATCTAAAATTTCAATATCATTGAACAAGATCATTAATGGAGGAAGAAATTGGTTGGGATACTATCTTCCATATTTTAACTTTTATAAGAAGATACTAGAAACCTTAAGAATGGTTTTTTTATTGATGGTCTATTTTCTCATTATTGGCCTTAATATCCTCCCAAGATACATCATTTTTAATAAGTTAAATTATTTTAAAAATGAAAATTTCCCAATTCCCCCAATAAGTGTGTAAAATAAATCAAAAAATTCTAAAATTTATAAAATCCTGAAAATATAAAATTATTCAGTAGAAATATCTATAGATCCCTACCCTGTTTTTTTTGAAAACTACAGTTCCTTCATTGAATCAAAATTTGAACTAATATAATATCTTTTTATTTGTTACTACTGTTCACATCACCTTGTAAGTAAGTGTTTCAATAAAAATAATTTGAAATATGAATATATATAATAAATCCATAATCTAAATATTGATTAAAATGTAAAATCTAGTCACAAAATGTTTTCCATTATCAAAACAACTAATCATTAAAAAATAAAATATTTCCCAAATAAATATTTTTATAATTAAACTATAGGAAAAACCTCTCTGAAATTAACACCAATAATTTCTTTATTGTTTTTATCATAGTATATAATTTTTTACTTCTCAAAACCATTTAAAAAAACTTTTATGAAAATAAATTATTATATTTTCCTTAATTAATGTGACAAGAAATATAACACAATTTTTTTTCACATGCAATAGATAGTATTTTGGGATCAATATAATGAATAATCAATAGACCATCCATTAGATCAATCCCTGAGGAACTAAATCCAAATTATGTTTTCGATATATTTATAACAAAATTATTCAAACCCATATGGGTGTAAAAATACATCCCTGATGTTTATCCCTAATATTAAAATTACAATACACTACTACACACAATTTATATATATCCTCAAGTTTTTTTGGAAGTTTACTTTAATTTAGGGGTTTTTTGAGTATTACATTGATTTATATTTTATGGTTATATAATTTTCAATAGTTTTCAATGTTATGTGTTGTAAAAATCATAAATAAAAACTATCCATTGAACATTCATATAATAAATAGAAAAATTTTATTATTGAGGAAAAAATATTAGTATATTTGTGTAAAACCATTAAATAAATGAAATGAAAATATTTTGATACATATAGAAGTATATTTATGGTTTATAGGAAATTATGTTATATTTAAATAATTATTGACATCCATTTCAGAATATATAATATTGTTTTATATGTTTTAAAGACCATAGTGATCAATAACAGAAATTTTTTTTGAGGAAAAATTTATAGGTTTACTAATGATTAAGGGAGGATATAGATATTGAAATGAAAATTTGCTAAAGTTATATTGAAGTTTGAAAAGTATGATTAATTTTTTAAATTTATTATTTATTAATGAAAATTCAATTCCCAAAATATATTGACTATAATAAATAGAATATATTTGATATTGAACATGTCAAATATTTACATAACATATGTTGATACACCACTAATGAATAATTAATTTTTTTTTAATAAATGCATGAATAAAAAATTTTCAAATTATTGAGTATATTATAATGTGATAAATTTTTTGAAGGATTTAATGTAAAAATTTTGAAGGCACAAAACATTCATCCTTTAATATAGTTTAGAAATGAAAAAAATACTTTTATGACCCATAAAAAATTAGTTTTCACTTTATATTTCACTGAATACCGATCAGTGAATTTTTTGGAAGATATTATAAGGACAATGTATGATTTCAATTATATTGAAAGACACTAAAAAATTATCAATTATTATATAATAATGAAAAAACACATCATATTAGAAATTTAAAAATGAATAACAATTAATTTTAAAACATGTTAATATAAAAAGAACCTTCATTGATGATGTATAAATTTTGATACGAAGGGAAAAAGTATATGAGTTCAATATTTCTGGTGTTTAATGGTTAGTTTAATCTAATTAATTGAATTGATTTAAATTTTTTTATTATAATATATTATATTAGTAAGAATACCATAATTGATTTGACGATCATATTAAAACTTTATTGAAAAGAAAAACTATTTTATATTAGTTTGTTCCATTTTCAAATGGTTATTAAATATAAAGATAAAACTATATTTATATCATATACTAATATATTTCATGATTAAATGTTGAATAAATGAGTTCTATGTTAGATAAAAATAATAAAAATATTTCTTTTATATATTCAATATATGCCTACCAAAATTCACTATAAAGACATTATATAATAATATATATTCAATAATAAAATTTGAGTCTTTTTAATTCAATGATATTTTGTAAGTTACACTACTAACTATTTCATTTATTTTTAATTTTAACCTTGTTATCGGTGAGTAACTATTGTTCACTTGTAGTTTCTATACTTTTATTTTGATTTATTTGGGTATTATGAGGAGGTAAAACCATAGTGTTTCTGGATAGGAATATAAATATGAAGGAGGTCTATGGTGGGGAGGCTCGATGGAATCATAAAATAAAAGGGGGTGGTACAATGGTATATGGAATTTGAATGGAGGTGGTTTGGGAAACAACTAGAAAATGGGCTTATTTTATGGTCTGAAACCAGGGAAACAAGGCAAAAAAACAATGGTTATAACATAAGGCTATAATTTACATAGATCATAATCTTTGTACCCCCATACTATAGGCTTTAGGATACAAAAATATTTTCAGACTATGTCCTTAGGTGATAAATATCCATGGTCTACATGGTTCATGGACATATGCTATATTCCATCTTCTAATGCCACTTAGTTCTGACATTACTAAACCATGACAAAAAACATTGAAAAAATAAATAAATCTAGTGAATTTTGATCCTAAAACCTCTTCCAAAATATCTCTATGAATTTACCAAAATTCCATGTCATTCTTCATGTATATATATATATATAACCATATATAATAAAACAGAAAAACATGTTTCTATAATTATATATAATTTTAATCTTTTAAAAAAATAAAAAGTATATTTGGTTGAATCTCTACAAACAAAATTTCCAGAACCATGGCTATGAATCCTCTCAACATCCATGATTTTGGACAAATGTCCACATGTGTTTTTGAAGCTCTCAAGCCACATTTTTCTAAAAAATGTGCCCATAAGACCTCTACACTTCCATTATTTCAGAATAATATTACCATAGGTATTTGTTTTGTGCTCTATGTCCAGAACAATATATAACCATGGATTTAGGTCCTCCCTACTACCATTATTTTCTTGTAAACAATTTCCACAAAACTATTAGTCCTTTCTATCACTATGGTCTATTGAAAACAATGACTTTATGAATTTTTTACCTATTTCCTATATAATTTTAGTGGTTCCCAAGTCTTCTAACTTCCATGGATTCACATAAATGTAAATATAGGATGGTCTAACACCATGTTCTTTGTATTTTTGGCTATAGGCTAACACTTGAAGCCATGTGGCCATGTTTTAACTTTTTCCTTGCTTATAATATACCCTTAGACCATAGTTCTACTAACCGTGGATTTACAACCGTGGTCTTGTCTTCATTTTCATATTGTGTAATGATACAAATTTTCTTTATCTTATGATTTTTTGGTTGTCAAAATATATAGAACATGGAGAGGTAATATCTATGGGAGAGAGAGTTAATGTTTGAGAGGCATTTGGTTTGGGGGTCATAGATGAAGATATAAGGACCCTACCATAAAACATTAAGTTGTCTTTATTTTTAAATCAAGAATTTATTTTCCTAAATTCATGAAGTCCTTTTCTTATTTAGAGTTTTATAGAATTATTTTATTACACTTATTTTTTAAACCCATACATTAACAAGTAGATACTTCCAATAATTATCCATTTTCCACATTATAGTACTTTTAAAAGAAAATGCATCATATTTCCATAAAAAATATTTATGATTTTCAATATTAAGTAATCATTTTTCATAATGATTCTTAAAACCTATTAAAAAGTATTTAAAAACTTGATATGCAATGAATGTACTCAATGATGGACATATATAAAGTAAAAGAGAAACGTGTTACTCCATTTCAAAAAATGAGATCATATAAGAGATTTTTACTTTAATATAATAATATTGGAGATAAAATAATTGTTTACCTGCATATGAAAGAATCATTCTTGGAAATTGTTTTCACTAAAGAATTTATAAAAACATATAAATTCAAAATAAAAAAAATTCAGGTTTCATGAAAAACATCAGAAACCATGAATTTTTTTCTTCGAAACATTTCCCTTTAACTATAAAGGGAATAATTATTCAATTAAACAAAAGAAACATAAAATAAATTAAAAAATAAAAATATTTCCGTTAAATATAATTTGAAATAATAGAAAATTCACATTGTTTCTTTGAGACAACATCTTCAAGGAATCCATTCAATAACCCTTACAAATAAAATAACCTACTAGGTTAATTTCAAAAAATTTCTCAATATAATTAAATCAATACCTAGGAAATTTTAGAGCCATATTGTGCTCAACCATCATAATCAATAATTTCTAATGACTATGACATATTAAAATGATATAAAATATTTCATTTCCATCATCAAACTCATATAAATACTCTTTTAACCCATAAGTGAAACACTCTTGGATATTGGTTTGATTGTTTCAATAAAAAATCATTTTCACAACTAAATTACTCATAATAAAGTGAAGAATGGTTTTAATTTAAAGAAAAAATGTATTCTTGTAAATTAATAAAAATATAATCTAGTAGTTGTGATGGTGAGAAAATATTTTGTATTCATATATGTTAAAAAACATTCCTTTTATATCCTGTAAAGACAGTCAACGTTCTTTAAATAACATAGAAAACTCTTCCATTCAAAGAACATTATAATAAAGTAAAATATGGGGTAAAATTAACTTTTTAGTTCAATTATTTAAATATTTACACATATATCAATCAATATAGACATGGAGGGAGATAATTACAAATAAATCTTTAAAACATTTTGAAACTAGGTTTTGAGATAGAATATCTATTTCCACATGATAAAATTTGAACCAATAAATAATTGATGGAAATTGATATGAGTTTATTTTTTTAAAAATAATTTATTATGAATAATTATAATATTTATCCTTAATTTATTTTATAAAACACATAAAATAAATCATATAGAGAAAATACCTTAATTCAGATTGAAAGGGAATTGAGGTTAAAAATCCATTTCCTTGAATCCGAATTGTGACATACATTATTTATATTACAAAAAAGAATAAGATAATAAATATTTACTTTATTAATAATTTTTTATTTTATGAATATAAATGTTGTAATTAATTACTTAATTAATTTTTTTCACATACGACACATTGAGTATGTTCAAATTATAAATATGAAATGGATTTTATAAGCAGACTATGGTCCAAGGGATCATAATTATATAATTTATTGAATCCTATTCATTTTATAATTATTTTGTATATATAATACCTATAATATTTAAAGAAACCATTTAAGGTGGTTAGGAAATATGGATTGTGTTATAATCATGGAGATAGAACACTTCATTTTTTAAAAAATACATTAGGGAAAAAAGGTATGAAGTATTTTAACGTTAAAAAATGATAACTACATCTTATGAATCATTTTATTTCTCTACATACACACATATATATCTGATATGTTAAGTGGTGATGACAAATAAAATACAGTAGATAGTGAGGGGTTAGTCTACACATACACACGTGAGATGTTATTATTTATATTTTTTTTGTAAATAGATTAATTAAATATTTATTTACCATTATAAAATGAATTTTTTATCATATATATCATATTATATAAATTATATTCCTCATTATTATGATCCATAAGAGTTGGTGATGAAAAATTGAATACATCGTCTCATGATGTAGTAATCCACATATACACACGAGTGATATTTTTATATTCCATTAGATGGGTATATATAAAGAAATGGTTATAACATAAAGATAATAAATATAATTATAATGGAGATATTTATTCCATAATATGATAATTGTTATGAATATTTTAAAGGGATTAAAAGAAGAGATAAAACGAAATCCCTCAGTAACGAACTACACCTCTTCTTTATAAAACCTCATTATGTTTGCACCTAAATCCATTCAAGGATGATATTTTGATAAAGAAAAGAACCTTTTTTCAAAGGGATGGATTCTTAAAATGTAATTAGGTGGGTATTTGTTTTGATAAGGGTATCTTCAAGTGTTTAGAAGATAATAGTGGTGGTTTCCTTTTATAAGTGAGGGGCGGGGAAACACTTGGAATTTTTCAAAAGATTAAATTATATTAATATAATAATCAAGGAAAATGGATCCAAAATATAAAATTATTTTTTTTGTGGGTATATGTTTGAAATATTACAATGAAATTGGATTTATACATGTTTGATGCCAGTTTAACCCTTATCATTTTAGTTTTATCCCTTTTTAAATCGCATAAACTGTTACCGTGATAAATACATATTTTACCAAAGATACAATTCATAAATGGAAAAATAAAATAGAAATATTTTCAAAATTTGGAAGTCATTTTTGAAATTATTAAATATATTTTGAATCATTAAGTATCTAAATATAGAAAAAAATTTCTTTAGAAATTAGAAAACGTAACATGATGAAAATCAATTTTCTAGAAAAAATATATTTTTATGTATAAAATTGTTTTATAGAAAAAATATTTTCCCATGTTTATTAAAATTAAATTTATTGAATTATTTTTGATCAAAATGAACATATTAAATTTAAAATACAATGTCAAAATTGAATCTTACTTTATAAATATATAAAATTAAAATGAAGTCTTTTTAAAAATCATAAATTTTTTATTCACCTAATAATCAAATTATTTCGAAAAAATTGAAAATTTGGCTTTAAACTAATTTTTTATTGATGATTTTAAAAAGTGAGTTCATTTTAAAAAATTAAAAAATTTAAATATAGAAATTAAACTCTTAAATAGAACTATATATTACATGTATACAAATTCATTATGAATAAAACTAGTTTCTTTTTTATTGAAAACTATTTAATATTTTTATATTGAATATCTGAGGGAGTAAGTTAGTGGTTACTACCCATATAGGTATTGAAGAGGTCTTTATTTCGAACATTATTGAGTTATTCAATACAATTTTGTGTTACATGATTTTATTTGTAATGTAACAGATTTCCCTCACATTGATGTAAATCATTATAGAGGATATAACTGTATAAAATATAATTCATAAATATTAATAAATAATTAAATTTATCACCAATAAATATTACCTAGGATATTAAATTATTCTCCCATTTTTGAAAAAAATTCACCATAATTTATTTTCAATATGTAAACAATGGGGAAATGTTTAATTCATAAACTTTCTTCATTATCATGTTGCTTCTTCAATTATTTGGTTTTTCCACAAAATCGCAACATTTTGAATCAAAATATTCCAAAGAACATGCTCTCAATGATCAAGAATTTGAAATATATATTCTTATATAAAATATTCTCTTTTAACTAAAATAGTTTAGGGATTGAAACTTGGGTTGAATCGATTACATATTTTCATAATAATGAAACCAAAAACTCATTATGTGACTATGATAAACTCAGAGGCAATTCCACTTTGTTAGGAACCGATCTGACATCCTCTAGGATTTCAAATGGTCTAATGTGCATCAAACTTGAAATTCTTTTTTTTACCAAAAAAACATAATTCTTTTATATGTAGATACTTTATTAAAAAAGTATCATACTTTGAATGATATATCGTTCCTCAAGTTATTTGTGTAATTTTTTTCATACTCTTATCTATCCTCATATATTACTACATCATCGTCATCTATATAGCTATTTATTTTACTATTTATGGTCCAAAACAAATTATTTCCCTAGATTTATCCTAGTATGTGAGAGTTTGAAACAGATTTCTTTATAATTCCTCAAATTGTGCCATTTGTACAATGGAATGAAAACAATTATTATAATAAAATTTTACTAATAATAGATATTGATACCAAATTTCTTCGTTATCTATAAAACATGATCATATAATTTCCATTAGTGTCTGAATAAATCTCTATTACTATCCATAAAATTAAGGATATAAAATAGTATTGAGATATAATTCAGTACCTAATGAATTCTGATGTTATTTCCAAAAATTATATATAAACCTGGGATCAGAGACAAATAAATTGAGAGGGGGACCTTATGAATTTTTTTTGATGTTTTAATCATAATGTTTATAATTATTTTATAAATGAATATTATATTTAATAGAAATAAAATGTAAATATTCAATTAGTAGATCAATAATTACTCAAATTTCATTATTACATTGAGATGAATTTGGTAATCCCACCACCAAATCCATTGATATATTATCTTTTTTAAATTTTTGAAAAGGAAATGGTTGAAGCATTCTATTTTGTAGTTTTCATGCATCTTTACCCCTTTGAAAAGATATAAATTTAATAGTAAAATTAGCATGTATTTTATTTATTCTATCCCACCAAAATTATTCTCAAAGGTATCAATATATCTTAGTATTATGAAGATAAATAGAAAATAGGTAACTTTTAGCTTCACTTAATAATTATTTATTCAATTAGGAACCACAAGGCATAGATAATATATTCGTAAATCTTAAAACACTTTCTTTGTAAATGTTGAAATTAGGATACCTAGCATTGATGAGTAATTTTACCTCCTCCTATAATACATGATCCTCTTTATGAGATTTTTGTTTTGAAAATGATGATGGTACTAACACATGAAAAAATAAAGGAAGTTCCATTTTCAAAAACCTCAAGATCAATAGTCCTAAAATGATTTTTTAAAGGATAATGTTCCAAAAATATATATTCAAATGATGGTTTAAAATTTTGACATAAGGAATGAGCTTCCATGTTTTCTTTTTTGGTTTGTAATTAATCATGTAATCCTAATCGAAAACAACTTCTATCCATCTTCTCTACCTAATTTTTTTTTGAGTAAATATATACATCAATGTTTTATTATCACTAAATATTTCATATTTTACTACATTTAAATTATGTATCTAGATTTCTAAATAAAACACCACAGCATCCATTTCATGGCCATGTCTCACAAAATTTATCTCACAAGGTTTCAATATTCATGAATTATAACCAATTACCAAATCATTATACATTAAAAAACCAATTACATTACAAATAATTTTTTTAGTTATCAAAAACCCCATTTAAGAATGGAAGGGATAAAACAATAATATTCCCTAATATTATTTTCAATTCATGGGAACATTATTCCCACTATTTAAGATAAATTAATTTATATTATTTTCTAGCTTACCTTTTACTGGGATAGATAACCTATAGAATGTTTCCACCAATCATCATTATAAATCCACTAATACAAGAAAAAAATATATCTCTATGATACCAATAGGTCTTGGTAACTATTTAAACAATTGATTTTTAATTTTATCAATATTTTTCCATATTTTTTATAATATTTCTTGGGAATAGAATCCTTAAAAACCAAAATTCACATCTAAAATATTTTCTATATAACATATTTTCGTTCAAGGATTAGAGATAAATTCTTTGGTTCTTTTCATTATCCTTATAACTTTCAGAATATACCAAAATACCATTAATTAACATACAAATATTTTACAGAAAATTATGGAAAACACATTTCATAAGGACTATAAATATAGTTGGATAATTATTTAACCATAAGGTAATAATAAAAAACTAATAGTGACCACAAATAATATGAGACACTATATTTTTAATATAAAATTATTTAACCTTCAATTAATGGAAAACAAACCTAAGATCAACCTTTTAAAAATAAAAAGCTCATAAGAGTTGGTCAAACAAGTCTTTGACATGAGGAAATATATATTTAATCTTAAGAGTGATGTTATAAAACACACTATAATCTATGTAGAACCTCATGCGACCATCCATATTCTTAATAATAAAATAAGGAGAACCTTAAAGTGAGTTGATTGTATTAATAATAACTTTATCAATAAATTATTGTATCAAAATTATCAATTCCAAAAATGTTACTTGATACATTCAATAAAGTGGTTTTGAATTTGGATTGATATTACAAACTAAGTCAATAGTAAGTTTAATCTTCCATGGAGGTATAATGATAAGAAATTTACTAATAAATACATAGAGATATTCATTTACAATATGAATATAACCAATTTGAACTATTTACATCTCCTCAATAAAATGTGAATGGTGGATTTCATTTCCATATATAATCAATTTCTAAAATTCTTGACATATTATCAAATTTATAAATTAATTCTTATACAAAAATAAAATCCATTTTCAAAAATAAATTCATTTTCTCTATAATTAATAATAACATGATAAATATAAATCCAATATATGAATTGAATAATATATAAATCTATATGGGGAAAATGTTTTTAGGTAAATTACTTCCTTATATGATAGCATAATGATTTTTATAATTTCATTTTTTTATTAATACTATTCCATGTGTTTTAACCAAAATTTCTGGAAATATTTTTTATTTGATTTATAATTTTTTATATATAACATAATTTCATAGAAATGAATGAATGTGTAGATCCAATATCAAAACACATTGGAATAATCTAAATAAAAAAATGATAAACATAAAACCACATCACTATATGATCCAATTTCTTTCAATGTAGTCATAAATGATTTATCCACACATTTATACCAGTGATATTGATGAATTACGTCCTTTATTACTATATTTAAACATATAATTGGATAACAGACCATCATATTATAATTAAAACATATTATTATTTATTTTTCATTATTACTATTTTCATTTCAATTTGATTCATGAGCCTCATGTCCTATCATTACACATTGAAAACACATTCTAGTACTAGAAATACTTTTCCCATGATGATTATTACCAAACATATCAAAAAGTAGAATGTTTATTTTTTTAAATTTGGATTTCATTAATGGATTCATCCCTATTACATTCTATTTGTAATACTTTTTATACTTATTATTATGGATTAAATGATAATCAGTGAACTCCATTTTTACCTTCTCATCACATTGAAAAAAATTCCTTTAAATTTTCATATCATAGGAGGCCAATGGTATTCAATATCTCAGATTCAATCTTGATTAATATTAACTAATTTTTCCCCGAGGCCCTAGAAATTTGTTTTGGCACACCATTCGAATTTTGAAATGTTTTCTTCATATGGGTAATTGAATCCTCTTTTTTAAGCTAAATTTGAAGAATTTCTTTTTTCATTTTATGTTCAAAAGATTTTGGAAAATACATATCAAGAAAAATATTTTAAAATTCACTACATTTCACGAAATTAATATCTTTTATTTCTATGATATTATTAATCATTTAATAGTACTTACCATTCCAAGTTTCTAATTTCGATGAATATTGTTCTTTTGGAGCATCAATACTTTAGATATCATATTAAATCTATGGAAACCCATTATTAAAAGATATAGATTTGATGATGTAATATAGTGATCTATAAAATCTATATCATTTCAACATAACCATATATTATAATCTCTTAAGGTTATATTATCATAACGTATAATGTTATCCAAACCTTTACTTTGAATAAAATTATAAAGACACAGCCTTAAAAAATTACATAATATTGAGTCTTAAATAAGGAATTAATTTTCCCACAATCTAAAAGATATTTTTTTTAGTTTACATTTTTATATAATTAGTTTATAAATCTTACATAATTAGTAAAATACATTAAAAAGTGGACACTCCGAATTTTTTTCCAATTTTTTAATGAAACAATACGTTTAAAAATAAATAAATTATATTTTCATGAAAAATATTCATGATTTCTGACCTGAATTTATCATTTTTTATATGCATACTTAATACCTATGAAATTTTTTGAAAAGTTGACAGGATAATAGAAATCTTAATGAGGTACATATTCAAAAGAAGTGAGAAACTCATTTTCCCATTTCCAACTCTTAATATCAAATAAGATATTTTTCATTTAATATAATAATATTTTAGCTGAAATTATTGTTCACTTGTAGATAAAATTAACATTACTACCAAACTTGTTTTTTATAAAATACTTTATTATAATGTATAATAGAAAAATCATAAACATGAGTGTCAGAAAACACAAGAAAACATGCTTTTTTTCAAAACAAACCATTTTACATTTAAACAGAATACTCATTCATCTAAATAAAATATAATTATATTACATTTAAAAATAGAAATATTTATATAATATATAATTATTAATAATATAAATCACTTTTAGGAGATTCAACATAACATCTTCATATGATCCTTAGAAAATTCCATACAAGGGCCCTTTAAAATAAAGTATCTTACAACACATTTTTTTTATTAATGGAAAAGGAAAACACAAAGGTAAAAAAACAACATAAAAAGGACAAAAATGTATAAATATGAATAAAAAACCTTCAAGAAAACTGGAGATATAGCACATAGGTTGGTCTAAAATATTGTAATCCTTATGCATCATCTATAATCAGATTGGTGCATTCGAGAGGGAGGGTACCAGTCCATAAGAAATGAAAAAATGGATTTTAATTAAATAAATCATTGAATAATATAATGGAATAATAATATTAAATTATATTTCTGGTGGTGGTAATAGTGTTTGATTTCTTTTACAGTAAAAAAATTTTTTTTTATACTTTTTAAATAAAGTCAAACATTCTATATGAAATATGAAAAAATGGTACCTTTTAAAGACCCTCGTGTTTATTTAAAACGAGTGGTAAAATGAACATTAAATTAATTTATTTATATATTTAAAAATATATAGAAATATATGGACAATAAAGAAATATATTAGAAAGAAAATTTTAAAACAATTATAAATTATGTTTTAAGACAGAATATCCCTTACAACATGATAAATTTTGAACTAAATAATATATGAAGGTAATGGATTTTAGAGGAGTTTAAATCACATTAATTTTTATTGAATAATTATAAAATACATATCTAAGTAATTTTATACTCCACTAGAATGAAAACATGTGTTTAAAATAGATTAAGTCTCAAGTAAAGAGAATTGATACTATAAATTCCTTACATTGAGTTTGAATTGTCACATATATATATATATATTATTTACATCACTATTAACCAATTTCAAGTTTATTATTCATTTTATTTCACATTTAATCATGTTATGTTTAATTAGATAATCGATTTATCTCACGTCAGACATTTTGAGAATATTTGTCCTATAAGTCAAAAATTTATTTGATGGTTAAAAATGAAAAAAAAAATCATGATTATTTCATTAATAGTATTTTAATAATATTATAAATATAATTTTTAGTTTTTGTTATACTTTTATAACAATCCATGTATGGTGGTTATTCAAAATTATATATTATACCATTATGGAGATGACAATCCTTGCATACGAAAGAGTAACATTTCTATTTTTCAACAAATGTGAGGGAAATAAGGAAAATATTATTTTAACATTCAAGAATAATAATTATATAATAAATATAATTTTTTCAGTACACCGATATATGTATATATATATATATCATTCATGTGAGGTTGTGAGGAATAATAAAATACATCGGTTCACGGCGCGGTAGTCCACACATATGAATGATAAATGTTTTTATTTTTTGTTGGACTATAATGAAATAAGTACAATATTTACATAAAATTGATGATTGAAATTTAACAAAATTATCATATATTATCTATTATATTCACCATTATAAACTTCCATAACATTTTGTGATGAATGTTGAAATACATTTCATTTTGAGATGGTAATGGACACGTACACAGAAGCGATGTTTATTTTATACAATTAGTTGAAAAAAATAAATGAAAAAGGTTTATAAAATAAAAATAATAAAATTTTATTATATTTGAGACATAAATTTTGTTATATTAAAATGGTTAAGATAGTTTGGATGTCGGTAAAATAAGAAATAAAATGAGAACACTTTGTTAAGAACTACACCTCTTCTTTAAGAAACCACTTTTAGTTTATATATAAGGCCTTTCTAATATGGTATTTTGATCAAACCAAGTACTCTATTATGTGGTAAAAAAAGTTATTAATGGATTTGGGTATGTATTAGATGATATAAGAGTATATATATTTTTATTTATGATATGATAATCGGTTTCCTTTTATAAATGAGGGAGAGGACCTACATGGAATTTCTCAAAAAATTAAAATATATTAATGTATTACTTAATCTGAATGGAACAAAATTGGAACATCATCTTATATGGGATGGATAATATCCAAATATTATCATTAACTAATATTTATGTAATAATTAAGGAATTTTTTTAATATTAAATCAGTAAATTTGGTAAAATTACTTATAAAATCAGAACACACCACAATACGAAAAACAATTATCCTAGAAATTAATTTTTAAGTATAAACTTTTTTATGAAAATATTATGTGTAATACTAATTCAAATTAATTTTATTGGATTATTTTTAGTGAAGATAAACTAATTAATTTTCAAAACAAACCCAAAATTGAATGAGACTTTGTAAATACATTAAAAGAAAAGATAATCTTTCTAAAAATCATTACTTTCTACTATTCACCGAAGAAATAATTTTTTTAGGAATGTTCTAAAGAAAATATCTATGATAATTTTTTATTTATGATTTAAAAAATGAATATTATTTTTATTAAATTAAAATTAAAAAATATATAAGTTAAATTGTTAAAAAAATAAATATAGTATATGTAAAAAATATTTATATCAAAAAATATTTCCTTTTTGATTTAAGAAATAATTTGAATTTCTATCCTGAATATAACTATGTAAAATATATTAATTAATATTAACAAGGAATTGAATTTATATTTTATCAAAATTACTTGGTTAGTTAATATATATATATTATGGATTCAGTTTCTCTATGAGGTTTGAGTAGAAATCTCACTCGTTTAGAGAGAGTGATAGTATAAAGGTATTAGAGATGAAAATTTAACAATTTGTTTTTATTTTTTTGATAAAAAATAGTCATGGGGGATGTGTGGGCATCTATTATTGTCTCAGTTTCGTAAATTTTATTAATTAGATCAAGGTGGTTAGGGGGAGGGAAACAAATACTGAGACTAGTTGTATGGGGGAATTGGAAGGGTGGGGTGGGTGGGGGATGATTGGATGAGTGGGTGAGGAGATTATAATGGGAGTATAATATTATATTGGTTCTGGGTGTGATCAACACGGATTGAGGTGGGGTAATATTGGATGGGTGAGATCAAGGGAGGGAGATGGTGACAAATTTTTGTGGGGTGATAAGGACAATTAGGGGTAGGGCGATGAGATGGGTAGAGGGAGAGAAAAGATAAGATATTTTTTTTATTTTCCTCTATACACCACACACCCACACTAACACATGCATGTAACAATTTCACTGGGTTTGGGTGGGATATATGGAAATATTTCCATTTTAGTTCATTTTAGGAATTAAAAACCCAATCTAAATCAAAATTAGGTAAATATTTAATCTTATAAATGAATTCTCACTTTTCCTAAACATAAAATAATCATTAATAAATTTAATCTAATTATCTTTAATAGGTTTGGGATAATGTTTTTATAAAATAACTTCTTTCTTGATATTTTCAGAATTGTGTGTATTTATGGTTAATTTACACAATACATATGATAATATATATAAAACATTGTTACTAACTTGAATATTTATTGTGTAAATAAACAAATTTCCATATTTGATTTACTATTAGTTTTCGACATAAATATATCTAAAAATAAAATTTTAGATAATGTTATACCATAAAAAATCGAATATGTTGATTCAATAGATTCCATGGTTTAAGAGAAGATGAAATATGTTATTGTGAACTAATTTGAGTGATTTATTGAATCAAAAATATTTAGAAATGCTATATAATATGTCTTCTATGACTTTTGAAGAATTCAGTTTAAGTTTATGGTTGTAGACAATATTTTTTGATGTATAGATCATTAACAAATGAAAACAATACATTGGGTTGATATATTTAAAAATTTAATCATTATTTGATCTTAACCACGTAAAATCTAAGGTAAATAACTGAATATATGTCTTATTTTGATTTATTATATCAATTAATGATTTTTTCATTGAAATCCCTTTGAAATTATACTGTAGTTTCACTAGGGTTTTTAATTTCATTGTATAACCTGTAATAAAACATTTTATATTTCAGTTGATTAATTGAAATAGAAAATCTTAAAGAGAATTGGTTATTTATATTTATAATTTATAAATGAGTTATGAAGAAAAATAAATTTAATTTAAATTGTTTAAACAATAATGGATAAAACATTTTTCTTGAGTTTATATTGACTCTAATATTTGTTTTCTGATAATTATTATACTATGTATGATTTATATGTAATCCATAAAAATTATTTTATGTGTTAGAATTAGAATTAAAAGAATAAATTGCATTATTTATTTTACTAAAACATACCAAATTATTTACATGAAACAATTTATATTCATTAAAGATTACAAGAAAACCGTTTTCTTTAATTGGTCCAAATGCATTTTATGCTTGGAATGTCACAGACATGCCTGGGATGACCAAACCCATCACCAGATCTATCTTGTAACAAGGCCTCACACATGCCTCCCCATATACTAGATGTGTGGACTTGTAGTGAGGGCCTAAGATAATATAATGAAATGAAAATTCACTCAGAATAAACTATCATAATAATAAAAATTAACTAAACTCATACATATCCATGTACTTAATATTAGTCATAAATAAATAACAAAAATAGAATAAAGATATAATAAATGGAACTTAGTGTATTGAATCAAGGAAAAATATATATACACGTGTCACACCCTAGGATGATGATTTATAAAATATAAAATAAAATAATACAAAATAAAATAAATAAGGCTATACGTCTACTTTGAGTAGAACCAAATACCCAATATCCATGACTACTAAACATAACCATTAAAATAAATGTTTTTACAGGAGTGGTTTTCCTCAATTATGTATCTATTGGCTTCCTCCCAATCTACAATATCCTATGATCAATATGAAAGTAGACACAAGGTCTATAGAGACACTAAGGTGACCATAAAGGTGGATTGAAATAAATATCACTAGGCCACCCCAAAAGTGGTTATAAAATATTTTATCATAACATTCTCATGAAACATGTGATATTGATTGAATAGATAAATAGAGGCCACTAGAATATTGGTAAATAAAAGACCTAAAATTAAAAAAGCGATAAAAAAGGAAAACAAGAAACATATGGTTTTAACCTTTTACCCAGCTAAATCTCCCTGAACTCTAGCCTTGAATAAAGGAATTATGAAAATGTGACTTTCCTAGATATAATATCTAGAGAGTACAAAAGTTCAAGATGAATATCCAACTGTCAAATGAACGGAGAGGCATGAATTTCAGAACCAGGGATCCAATCCAAGTTGTATAAAACAATGAAGAAAATATACTAGAATCATGGAATCCAATGTTATGGTCTACACATGTAGTTAGAACTCCTATCTACCCTATGAGAATCCTACGCTTGTCATAGAAGTAAGATCAAACTAATTGGGCTATAACTGACCAATCAATGAAATATTAATTGATCATGTCAAAACACAGAAACTAGGCCCTATGAGTTTAATTGCCTCCATGATACACATTGAATGATTAACTAAACTTGGGTGGCTGCACTCTTCTAGATAATCCATTATCTCTATATTCAATCCTTTACATGACCATCCATCTGAGGAGAGAAACAAAAAAAATCAAGGCCAATTACTAGTAACCAAATATCCCAAATATCTTTTTATTCATTTAGTCTTAAAAGAGAAAAACCTCAAACCTCAATGCCCAAATATTTTAAACTAGTATTTTATAACACCTAAACTCATCAAACAATACCACATAAACCAGTACTGGCTAACTAAAAGGAAAAAAAGCATGATCCAGACTCTAAAGTCCCAAAAGCACTGTTTAAGGATACCCTTCAAGGGTATTCTCTAGAAACACCAAACCATTGTCTAATCCCACCAAAGGGAACCACGACTATCCTTCCAAGACCCAACCTGAAGGTCAACATTCCCATAAGGGTTTCCTTATTTAATCCATTAATATAAGGGAATTCTCAAACAAAATAACACCTAGAAGGGAATTTTGTAAATTGGTCCCAATGATAAATATTAAATCTACTCTATATAACCCTGATCCACACAATATTCCATGATATAGTCCCAACCTAAAAGATACTAACAAACTACACCTCAAGATACAAACTAACAATGTTCATCCTATAATCCACTTCATCCAATCTTTTAGAATCTATCCAAAGAACATCAAATTAACTCCAAGACATCCTCAGCCATAGTGATCAATAAGAACATGATACTTACCCATTTCACATCTCACAAACCAACAACCTAAAGGATCCAGGAACCAAAAAACCAAATAAAAACATACTCCCTGAATAGATTAGTCCAGAACACTATCCAAATTTCCCGTAAACACTAAAAGAATTCCACCATTATTTGCTATAAGAAAAATTCTCTGAACAGACTCCTGTTTTTTCCAAATCTGACACCAGGGAATAAAGAAACCAAAAAACACATTATGAAAAAAATGAAATAATGTTTTTAGTAAATGAAGTGTAATATCAAATACACACCAGGACATGTACTTATACATATCCAGGGTGCACCCAAGGTCTATCGATGTACTAGGACATGACCTGGACATACATAATGTTTGGAAATATACTACTATAAGTCCATGTCTCCCTCACATGGGATTTCTACCCAATTACTCAACCATATGAACATGTAATACTACACCAATTTTACCTAGATTAAATTTGGTGTACCTACCAAATTCCAATCTGGAAAAGTAATTGGTTTCATGGATATGTACCACTACACATTTTATACTCCGGGAAGATGATCTATATTCTTTAAAACTCTATCTTCTTAGCACTCGACTAGAGGGAAAAGTACTACTACATGGAATATACTAAAAATACAAGGTGTTTAGTTATAAAAACTTCATTTTCGAAAAATATAAAGAAATTATGGCAAATTTTCTTGAAAACACACATTATGTGATTTGGATTTCCAAATGGGAAACACCTACAAGCCTCCTGAAATGCCTATATTTCTTATGAAATTCACTTGATGAACCCTATAGGGGTCCATAAAAACAAAAAAAGTCTAAAAGTTATAAAAAATAACCTATGGAGATTTATGGTGAAATAATTAAATGGAACTACCTATTGGTTGAAGCCTCCAAAACATTTATATGATCTATGTTCATTATTTACCATATGATGATACGATATAACTTGATCTTCATGGCACCATCATCCTCTCCCTTTCCTATCAGTCTCCAAAAGTTATCTCTATATTAATGACCCATAAGTGGATATCCACATTGGAATTCATGAAAAAACACGGGAGTATAAGGGAAGAAAACAAATAAAAAAAGAAAAAAGAAAAAGAATACCAAAATGAAAAAGAAAGGAAAACAAGCTCAGGATTGACCCTAGTGCTCAATGTAGTTTTTGGACTCCCCTAGAATACACCCCCATTATAGAATAAACCATTGATTAATAAAATCAATAAAATATTCAAATAAGAATATATCACATAACAAAAATGCATGACTAAATAATATATAATTAATTAAATATCAAATATTTGTTGAAAACATGAACAACTCAGAATTTCACCAAACTCTTACACTTGGGTGAAAAACCTATTCATTGACCTAAAAAGTTGTTAGTAAAATAATATGATAAATATTTATAGGATTAATTAATATTTTTCTTCCTGAACACCACATGATAGAAAAAATCAAAATTTTTCTTAACTTCCTCAAATCGTTATGACAGGGTCCTAACATGGATTAAATTTTAGAAAATGATTTTTTAGATATTCCATATAAATAATTTTATAAATGCTCCAAAAGATGATATAGGATTGAAAACATGGAAGCATATTCAAATGAACATAATATATTTAATATTTTTTAACTTAATAGTTTCAAATTCTAACAAAAAAGATTAGAGATTTATCTATAGTTTAATGAAAATTTATTTTAGAATATTTTCAATATTCAACACATGAATTTATTATTTATAGTCATGTTAAAAAATAAAATTATATTTATGGTTGATATATTGGTATTAAATTTATAAATATGAATGAATTTATTTCAATAATTTATTTATATATTATTATATTTTTTGTATAGAATTTAAATAATGTATCCCAGATTACTTTTTTAAGATAATAAGTGATTTATTTGTTTAAAATTTAAAATATATTTAGTTATAAATTATATAAAATGTATTTCTATTGTTTAATTCAGTGAATAACCGGTTTGTTTGGAATTATTTTATAAATTAATTAAAGACTATTATGTAAATAATCAATGTTATTAAAATTACATAGAATGTTAATAAATTTATGTATGAAATTTATCTATAATTTAAGAAAAAATAGTAGATAATTCAAGAAAAATAATAAAGATATATCTGAAAAAATTGAGAAAATTATATATTTTATATCTAAGAACACAGAGAAATAAAATTTAACCAATTTTGGAAAAATATAATGGGGTTGATCTTGAGGTCACATAACCATTTATTTATAGAAAGGAATTATGGTTTGATACATTATATTGAAACACTAATCCAACTCCCCCATAAATAAAGATCATTGAAAAATGATTTTGGTAGAAGATCATGAGAGTATTAAAGGAGGTGTTTCTTTAACAACACTAAAATTATGAAAAAGGATTCTAGAAGGAGGTATCCATAAAAAACTTAAATTCTTATAATCTATAGTGGGATTCATAACTAAAGGATTATAGATGGTATCTTCCCTTTTAAATCACTTTTTGATATTTTTGAATATGTTTTCCAATGATGATACAATGCATAACATGGATAAATCTCACACACTAGGAACAAAAATTTTAAAAAACATATTTTATTATTAGTATTTATTAATAATACATACTAGGTAATTTAGTGACATTAAAATATAATAGTGGATGTAAAAATTGAAAAGTAATATAGGTTTAATTTTTGAAAAATCAAAAAAATATTTCAATATTAATTCAAACCCTCCCCTCTCTTTTTTGTCTCTACCTATTCATGTATATCCAAAATGGTATCAGAGAAACCATGATGTCTATATTGTATTGTTTTATTTTTTTTAAATTTCTTAGGGATGTTTTTTATTCTATTAATTTTTTACGGATAATATAAATTTTTTCAATAATAAGGGGATTCATACTTTTGATGGGAAGAATTATTATATATAAGAAAATAAATTATTCCTTATATTTTTTCCTTAGTTACTAAAGATGATGATTATATTTTATTTGGGTTTAAAAATATTTATAAACGGCTTCTCATGATATCGATCAATAAAAATAACTTGGTGAAAGATGAAGAATCAAGGAATGTCATTTTTTGAGTTTTATGTGATAAATAATTTTGAAAATCCATGGGATTCAATACTATAAATGAAATATAGTATAAATTTTAAGAAATTTATGAAGCTAATATAATAGTGAAAGGAGAAAATATTACACTGTGACAAATAAGTTGTTTGGGGTTATTTTGGTACCTATTCAGATCTTTTATATAAAAATAATGTTTTTGTGTGAAAGTGTGGTTATGGTTGTGATCAATGAAAATGTTATATTTTATTTGTGATTATATAAAAAAATACCATTCGTAGATTAAATCATGGGGTCATATGTTTTGAATAGTGTTTGGATGTTCATTAAGTGATGGTTAAATTTATAAAAGTATATTGAATTTATGTATGAAGTAGAATGTATTTTTTTGGACTAATGATTTTAAAAACATGCCATTCTATTTAGTTAACCATACCATGTTGTATGGATCAAGAAATGAGATTATGAAGAACTAAAAAAAGGGTTGAATTAGCGTTCACAGTATTTTGAGAGAGATATATTTAAGTCCTTAAATTACATGGGTAAATGAACCAAAATATTATTTTATTGATTCAATCATGGTTTGCAATAAAATTAATTGGGGTTTAAAAAAATTGTTCACATCGGTGATATATATATAAAGTAATTAATGAAAATAGATTCAAGATAATGATAAAAGATGAACTCAAAAAAATATAGTAGTTTTTTGAGGTTTTGTTTTTTTCTTATTAAATTTCAGTCTTCAGACATGTGATGATAATAATTGGGTTTTTTCAAGATAATAAAAACGAGGTTGTAAAATATAATGAATCACATAATGTGCATGTGATTTTAGAATTTAAATCACTTGTTTCAGAGTAGTTAGTGTGGTTGAATTAAAATTCCTTGTATTTGATTGTAATATAATAAATATTTGAGTGATTTTTATGTTTTGACTTGTAATTTTAATATATATAATAGTAAATAAAACTTAAATACCCCATTAAGACATAAAAGGTGATGTAATTGGCTTGGGTGTTTGGAAGGATGAAAATAAAGAGGGATATGATTGAGGATAATTATATAAGATGGATTTGAAATATGAAATTTAAAATCTAAATGTTTAAAAATATATTTTGTTTGGTTATTAGAGAGTAACATGAATAATTAGGAGAGTAGTACAAGATGAGAGTTTTAGGAAGAAGAACACACCAATGATAAGTGTGGATGATTTTTATTTCTTATAAAAAAATCATTTATATTAAAATATATAAAATTTGAATATTTAAATTTTAATGTAATGATAATGTTGAATACCTTTAGTTCTATAATGATGTATTTATTTTTTTATCTTATTATTTAAAACTCATAAACAACAAAATATTTTTTTAAAGAGTAAGGAATATTTTGGGTGATTTATATGTGGGAGTTTTCATGGAATTTTCAAGTTTTAGTGATCAAACTAGAGATATAGAAATGGTAATATACTAAAAAAGTGTTTTAAGTTAAATGATAAATGTTGATTTATAGCATTGAAGAGTTGTCTTGTAGGAAATGGGAGTAAATCATATTTTTTGGGATATATTGTTATTCACATAAGCTCATGGATATACACTATTCATTGAAACCATTTCATGACACTGGTAGACTGTATTGGAATAGATGATTCCATTCCATGGAAAGTAGAAAGTCATTCATTTTTAATGGTGACATTTATACATTTTTTTGTTTATTTTGGGTATATGTATGAACAAATGAAAAAAACAAATTGATTAATTTCATAAAAATTTGGCATTTTTGAATACTATTTTTAAGACAACTATCTTGTTATTATTACCAACAAGTTAAAATGGATTATTTAGGAATAAATAATAACAGAAACTATTTAATAAATTACCCTCACTAAAAATTAATGCAAGCATGTTTTTATAATATTTTATGGAATTAATTCCATAATTGGTATCAAAGAGGTTTTTATTTTTATACTAAAATTGTCATAAAAATTTAATATCAGACATAGATCATTTTAATTCTAATAATATTAAGAGAATATCCTCATTTTATTAGAAAATTATATTAATAATGTTAATATTAATGTTTTCCCCATTTTATGGGAAACATTGTAAATTTTGGAAGGATCATTCTTTCATACTTTATCTTATTGGGTATATACTCAGTTAAAAATTTTAATAATGATTTTAAATTTGTAATGGAAGGTGAATTACTGACACTGGATGATAGAAATAATATTAGTATTTATCAAAATATAATAAATTATATAAGATAGTTAGTGTTAGAATAGATATTTATAAATATTATAGGGATAAAGACATCTAAATGAATTTTGGATGTGATGTATAATATTCATGAATGGAATGTTAGAGTTAATGAATAAAATATCAGATATAGTGTGCGAATTTTAAATTTATTCATATATATAAATATATAATGGATAAATATTTTTTTATAATTATTGTAATTAATGGAATTGTGAGATTTATTAGTAGTTTTGAACAATCATCTGATGATATAATGATTTTGGCGACATTTCTATATATTCTTTATACTAGTTTGGTGTAAACATTTTATCACATAAAAATCATAATTTGAATTCATTTCCACTATATGGATTTAACAGTGTATCTATCACATATGAGATGAGTGATTATTCTTCTTTTATTGAATTATATAAGGTAGAGAGGGAAATTACATTCAAATTATTGAATAATGAGAATATTTTTATGATATTCAGTAAATTAGACTTATTTTTTGATTCAGTTAGATAAGTTGATGTGACAATAATTTTTTTTTCACTTATCAAAATTATTTTCTAAATTCAAAATGAATATTTCTTGGTACAATCGATTTGATGTGTTTTGTTAGTGTCACTATTTGACATTTCACTGAAACATCCCCAAAGCCAACAGATTGGGAGATTGAATAGTAATGTAATTTGTCATTTAATTTCTATTTGAATAATAACTCAAAATTAAATATGAAGAATTATAATTTTAAATGAAATATAATTAAATTAAAAAATTTAAAAATAATATATTTTTTGAAGATATATGATGAAAAATGTGATGGTATTGAAAGAGTAAGTGATATATCATTAAGTGAATATAGTTATTTTTTATTACATAGAGATTACTCTAATTATTAATTAGAATAACGAATTTACACTAAATTTATATTTATGAAATAAGTATAATTATATGTCCTCAAAATCTCTAAACTAGTAAAGGAGAGTAATATATTTGAAATGGTGTGTCAAATTTAAAATATGGTTGAAAAATTTCAATGTTAAAGTGGTATATAGTTGGTTAAAGAAGTTGAATGTGAAATGTATCACTTATATGGGAGAATATAATGAATTATTATATTAAATAAAAAATAAAAACAAAATAAAATTAAATTTAATATTTTCATAAATATGTGTTCTAGGTTAATGTTTTATTGATAAATTTCATATTCAGTTTGAAAAAAAATGTTAAAGAAGTTCGTAAAATATAAATGCGTATTGAGATGATTTTTCACGCATAGAAGGATTTTTTAGCAACCCAAATAATCAATAAAATCATTATGTGAATTTATAAATACACTAATTTATATACAATAAGGTTAAAAATAATTTAAATTGAAATTATAAGATGAATATCTCGTTAAAAAAAGAATTATTGAATTCTCAAAAAATCAAGAAATGGTGATTTCATGACAAAATATTGTGAAAATGTTGATGGTAATCATGTAATATGTAAGAAATTTAGGTTAACGTATTAAAATAAATATAAATTTTTGTTTTGTAATAAGAAATGACATTAGATATATTAAAGGTGAAAGTAAATAGGTTCCATAATCTAGAGGGTATGTAATTTATATAAGAATATTTTCTTTTTTTGAAACCTATTTTGGACATGGTCACTACAAGAATAAGAAAATTATTTCATTTCAACATCGAAAATTTATAAATTTATAGAATATATTAGAAGGTAGTATTTTTAGGGAGAAAATACCCCCCCAAATTATAAAGGTTCAGAAATTTTTTAATATTAATTAGTTCATGTAAAGAATCTTGTTGAAGTAATAAATTAAGTCCTTTGAAATTTTAATTCTCTAGGTATCATGTGTGAATATTTCATCAAAATTTTACAAGAAAATATGAGTATGAATAAAGAAAAAATATTTTCATATATTGAATATTAAAAAATGAGAATTTTCTTGTGGTGGAATAATTTTTAATGTCATCTAAAAGGAAACATCCTTTCATAATCAACAACAAGTGTTTTTTCATATAATATATGTAACAAAAGGTTTTTATAATATTTGAGAAGAGTGTAGAAGGTTCAATTAAATATGTAAATTGAGAATGAATCAATATCATAGTGGTTGTCTTAAATGAAATTATAGATACGATTTTGAAGTCAAAGGGGACTCTCAATTTTCATGGCTTGCATAATAATCTAGTGAGTGTTTCACAACAATATAATGTTATAAATGAAGTACTATTTTAAAAATATGATTATTTAGTCTAAATATTTAAAGTTGTATGTGCTAAAACTTATGGATAATGAACTAGAGGAATACTATTTAAAAAAAGTGATTTTTTTGACTTAATCATGATGTTGAAGAATTAGTAATATTATTGACGGATTGCCTACATTGTTCAAAAGAGAATGAGATTTTTTCTCAAGGATACAAGTTATGTCTTGTCACATTACTAAAGGGATATAGAAAAATATAATTTCTACTTATTAAAAGGAAATGATTATAATTATTCACATAAAAGAGTAGAGATTTAAAAGACACATCCCTTAAAACATGTTTATTCATATATTTATGGATCATTGAATAATAAATCATTGGAGAGTTATAAAAAAATTAATACATTTATAAATGTATTTACCAATATTAGATAAATTATGTTTATGACTCAAGATAGAAGGCCTTTGTATATATTTTTTATTTTCTTATAACCCCTCTTTTTTAAATAGGGTCGAGAGGGAAGCTTTTAAATTACGTATAGGACCAAAGGCATAAGGAAGTAGAAATATCTCAAGAAACCAAGGACCATACATAAAAACACCCTCCCCATCTATTTTTATATCGTGATGTCTAAATATACTAATCCATATAAATTTGACTAACAAGAACTTCCCCATGAAGAACTGGATGGTGCCTTGTATCGATGGAATATGTCATACCCTATCAACATCCCAATCTCGTTAAACATGAGGTTGGTTGCCTTGTGCTCTAATTATTCCCCATATAGGGCCTTCACATGTGAATCTACCACTATGTTGTCTTATAGAATTAGCTCATATCCCACCACAAATGCTTTCAAACAAATCGTATTGCAATGATCCTCCATTAACTGGGACCATGCCATGCTAGTTCATCCCCACTACCAAGGAACTTGACACAAACTTCCAATTCCTGTCGACTCCCTCGTTTTCATTGAGGATGTTTCATCGGGTTGTATTACATGATACCATTATATGAATTCAACTAAGTTTCCCACTCCCATCACTATGTTCACCCTATGCTAACCCCCTGTAGACACATAGAGTCAGAATCCCTTATTTGTGGTCAGCCGTACTTCCTATCACTATTGAGGGACCTCACCCCCTCCATATACCATGGCCCATCTTTTCCTACATAATGATAAAAACCTGAAATATGTTAGGTTTACAGGATATAATCCTAGCCTTCATGTAGGATAATAGGGTTTCTTTTATATTAGTCCAAACCCATCCTTCTATTATATTCAAGTGTTTTAAAACAATTACAATGATTAAATATGGTTATCCCCATAAGTTCTTATATTTTTATATTATATATGAAATTAGTAATGAAATGTTTAATGTTTATTTATGTAGGAATTAAAAATTTCTTGAGTATACTAAATAGTATACCCAAAAATAAAATTTTATAGCTAAGAGGATGAATCAACGTCTGATATAGGTGGATCAAACCATGTTAATAAAACATGTTTTTTAGATAGTTGAAATTATATAGTGTTTCACACTTAAAACTATTTTTTTATATTGTACGAACTCAGTTATGAAAACCTGTGAGTTTAATCATAATAAAACTACAATATTAATGAATTTTATAGTGTTTGGTAGTAGGTAAATCATTAAATAAAAGGGTTCCAATATGTGAAAATTTTGGAAATTAGATATCAAATGATATTGATTTAGATATTTAAAAAATAGTTTAAAATAAAATTTATTTAATAAGAAATTAAGAATTATTATTAATAGGGATGATGTGAATGTGTTATAACACTCATTTGGTAGGTGTGAATGAAAAATAACTCTTCTGGATTTAAATAGTATTGATGAAGAAATAATGGGATGGGCTTTAAATATTTTAGGAAATGTGAAGTATTTCAGTGACGGGTATGAGTAAGTTGATCACTAAACATTATCTCATTATGAATAAAAATTAATTGATTCCATTGAATATCAAACAAGAAAGTGGTAGTTTAGAAGATCAATTATAATGACTGAAAATAGGATTAAATAAAGAGATATTCAAAGAAAACATCAAACAATTCATTTAATTCTCAAGTAAAAATATGGAGTGGGAAAGAAAGATTAGAGTAAAAAATTTCTATTGATTCCATTAAGGAGGAATTATATTATATTCAGAATAAAAACACTTCATATTTGGTACCATGGCTAAAAAATAATAATTTCATTGAAATTAACTGAGTTTTTGTAACAAGTTTGTTGAAAAATGAGTAATTTTGAGGAAAAATAAGAAGCCTTGTATAACAAGATAATTATTTAGTTGCGTAAATTTTATTTAATGAGAAATTTTATCTAAAATATATTTTAGTACCATAATAATATTTAATTCTCATACTAATCAAATAATATACAAGATATTCTAATGGATTTTCTTGTTGGAATTTTGTAATGATGAACTCGAAGTAGAAATTTATATTGAGATATCCAAAGGTTATTTTTCTTGGAGATGATGATGTATGAATATGAATGTTTAATCAAGTTTTATCTTAGTTAAAAAAACATTTATATCATTTTATTAAAGGAATGATCCATGTTTAAAGTCACTGAAATTTAGATACCCAATATTGGTTAATAATAATTATATAAAATAAATAAAAGAGGTATTTATCAATATCATTATGCATTCTTATTATATTAAATTTTCTTGAAATTTAGAAGGTGTTTAAAAATAATTTCCCTTGAAATTTTATATTTTTCATTAAGTGAATTTTTGGTGAGATAAAGTACTTATTGGGGACAAAAATATATTTTGAAAGTGATCATATTTTTGTTTTGGAAGAAAAATATTCATAGGGATTATTTGAAAAATTGTGGATTAAAAGATGATAATCTAGTTTATACTCTAATTTTTATGGGAACCAAACTCTTAATGTATGATGAAGGAATGAAGGTTGATCAAAAGAAGTTCTGAAAATTTTTAAGGAATATTTGTAATTGGTGGAATTATGAATAGTTTTTTTATTGTTAGATTAAGTGAATTATATTAAAGTATACCTAAGTTGTCTTATTTTATAGTATTAAATATAATTATAAGGTATAGAAATGAAATTATCGATTATGTTTTTATATATTAATATAATGTAATTATTGATTTTTTATACGTGACGGTGTAGATTTGGATATAAGTGTATATAATCAAATATCCAGCATCAATATTGTATATTTTTAAGAGAAATTAATGTTACATAGGCCAAAATGAAGTGATTTTTTATTATAGGAAAAAAGGAAGAAGAATTTTTTATTGGAAACAAAAATAAATATATATATTTTTATGGATTAAGATCTAACATGAATATTATAATGTGTAATTAATGTTACCCTTGTTGTTAATCTATGATATCAAATCAAAATTTGTAATTTGATAAATCCAATACATTATTCATGATCAAATCACATTTATATTATTTATTATTTTTCAAATAAATGGTTGAATAATGATTCATGATGAAGGAATATATTCTTAAAAGGGATAAAGTGGTAGATGTGTTTTTTATCTACTTAAAAATATATATTAGGAATTGAGGTTGATAATGGAATTTTAACCTTTATATTCTCATTTATATTGTATGGTGTACGCATACCCTCTCTCACTATGAAGTACTTTTTATTATTTTGAATCCCATAATATAATTGGTTTCTATTTATTTTAGCGGTTATTCATTTTTTTGGATTTTTATTTTAGAAAAAGTGGATGTCAAAATTTAGAGAAATTCCCAAAATTCATGGTTTTGTTGATTTGTTTTAAAGAACAATAAATCTAACTATTTTGATGGGGAATTATAAATCCAAATGATAATGAATAGTTAGTGTATTTTTTTTTAAAAAAAATATATTCTTATAATGTAGTATTAAAAATTTTAATCAAGTGTACAATTCAAATTTGTTTAATGGTTCCCCAATCCACTTGTTTTAAAAATTAATCTACATAGAAAATTTAGATTTCAATATTTTTTATATTTTTATTTTGAATATGTTCCCCATAACTTATTGAAGACACATTTAGGTTCCCCTTGGGATGCTTACGGAACCTCTCATCTATTATCCATTGATGCTTCTCCTTTATGTACAAATTTTTTCAAAAATAAGACTCTCTCAAATCCCTTCCTCTTTTCTCCTTATGTTGTTATCTTTCATTTTTATCAATATATTTTTCCTATCCAGTTATATTAAAATAAATGATGGTTATGGTGTGTTTATATCAAGATGGTGTTTCTATCTAGGGATCATAAATTTTATCTTTTTTTACAATCATTTATTATTCTAACAATGTTAAATAATTACATTGGATTGAGGTAAATGTCTCTATGTTCATCCTTTTATTTAACATAACCCTCAATACTTATGGTTTTTGAATGATTTTATTATCTTAGTGATTATTATATAAATTAACCTCTATAATTAATGTAATGTTTTTCCATCTCTTTGGAATGTTGCGTTTGACACAAAGGATAATTTAATTTGTTTTTATGTATTTTTTTGAAAAATATATATTTTATGCACATAGATTTTTTTGATAAAAGGTACATTAATATTATTTTGAATGAAATTAACTTATAAAGGATATTTTTAATTATGTGTGATTTTAAAAAGGAAATTTTATAAAATTTTTATATGTTATGATATATAAGAGTATTATTTTTAGATTAATATTATCATTATTGATTGTTTAATGTTTTATTAATTACTATCCTCCAGTTGTTGATTATTGGTTTGTTTGATAGTTCATTTATTTTAAAATATGAATGGAATATGGATTGGGTTGAGTACTATCGCATGTAAAATTTAGGTAGTTATATAGGTTTAATTATGAGTTCTATTGTAAATCCTCGAGATTTTATGAAAAATATTCTTTTAATTTCATTGATGTCTTGTGTTGTACGCTACACCAAAATTATCTTGTACTATACGCAACACCGTATTAGATTGCAGTATACGCAACACTATTCTTGGGTAGTGTTACACAAAATTTAAAGTTTGTTTTGTGGGAATTATTCCACACAACATTAAGTATAGATTTGGTTTAATGTATAAATGAAATAAGTTCTGATTATGTTATACGCAACACCAAAGGGAGCTTCTACTACAAGTAGACCTAACTTGGCCTACATCACATGCAATCATGACCTTCCTCGATAGCGTGTGTAGTACGCAATACCAGGATTCGCAAAACAATGATATATTGTTATAATATTTTTATGAACTCGCCATTATGGATAGTATTAACTAAATTTTGAATGTTATAACATTATTATTCATCTTAAACATTTTCTAGAACATCGTGTGAGAACGAAATATATTTTTCAAGTAAAATAAGTATTTTTAAAAAAATGTAGTTTTGCTGCCTTTTAATGGCGCACCAGCTTTAAATCTAGTTTTTGATATGTTTATAAGTTAAATTTGACAAAATAAAATTCTTATTTGAAATGAGGATGTAAAAATTTACTTTGGAAATTTTTTTCATATTATTCTGATAACATTCATATTTTAATGAATAGTAATAACACACAATATTTTAATTCAAAACAACATTTTTCATTGCAATATTTATTTGGTTATATTATCATTTTAATTGGTTTTAAAGTGTAATTAGAATATATTTTTACCATTTAATCCAATTTTGGTCATTGGAATTAATTTCACTTTGAAATTGAACATAAACAAGTGTCAATCTTTTGATAGTTATTGTTTCATAAAAACACACTATTTGTTTTGATAACGAGAATTGATTTTAAAATTAATTAATGAAACTTCTATGTTTTGAATTTGAAAAAATTTACATCAGTTTTGAATTCGGAATATCTAATATAGATTAGGCTTAATTTTTGGTATTTTTCTGAAACAATTCAATTTTTGATGAATAGTGAAACCACTTAGTGGTGGTTAAAAAAACGGACTCTTTCATTTAAATGAAATTTTACCACATCTGTGAATTTAATTTCAAAAGTACGACATAAATGGTTGTTATAAATAAGTAAAATGTGGTTCAATAAGATGAAAATAATTTTTGGTGAATATTAACTGTTGACTTTTATTTACCGCAGTTAAAGGTAAATAGGGTAATTCCAGGTTAAAATAACATTATAATAATTCAAAATTATATTAAATTTTTTTTAACCTTATTGGATGAGTAGTGTTAGACCATGGGAATCCTTGGGTAGATTTTGGGACCCCTTTGAGCCACTTGGTAGTGATAATGACAATTTGGATTAATTAATTTAATGTAAATACAAAATTGACATTAACAGAAATATTTTAGTAATTAATTATTATAAGGGGTTATATAAATTATATTTTAGACTATAAATAATCATTATAATTCTCAAAATATTTCCTACATGATGGTATTTTGTTTATAATTTTTATAAATTAAATAAATTAAAATATTTATGACATCATAATGATGTAGTATTTACCTCATTAATAAATGATTTAAATAAATAAGATTATAATGATTTAAATATTATCCAAAACATGTCCAATTCTTATTGGATGATTTTATTTCTACCATTAGTCATCTTATCTTCATCTTTAATTATTTTGGGACCTTTTTAAACAGAAGATAAGTCTATAATAAAATAATATTTTCACCCTTTCCAAAGGTTCCCCTCTCCTCCCTTATAAAAGGGAACCTCCTCCCTCTCCTCTTTACACAAAGTTGAGCCATAAATCTTAGAAAAACCCTGCCCATTTCTCTTATCCAGTTCCTTAGAAACATTCTGGAGGTTCTGGGATTCTCAAAATACCAACTCTAGTGCCTTAAGTGGAATCTTAAAAGAGGTGCGGCAAAGAAGAGGTAATCTCTTCTACCGATTCTTTCATGTTTCTTTATTCTTCAACATCTTCTTATTTAGTTGTTTCATTATAAATTAATTAAATAAGTATCAATAATATTCTGATATGTTATTATAAATATGAAACAACCCCATTTCACCTTCTATCCATCCTACGGAAAATAAAATCACCGTGCGTGCGTACGTACGTAATACCATCTCCACGCCGTGGTGTAATCTGTTTTTCCACCACCACCTTACTTGGATGGGTATAATGGTGTAAATAATAACTATATATATGGTTATAATAACATTATAATAATTCCAAGATATTATATCATATACACTAATTCCATTCAATAATTATGGTAACGATATCATCGCTCGTGCGTACGTACGGATTACCGTCTCCACGACGCGATTAGATTCAATCTCCATGTTAACCATTAAATAATTATTATAAAGTTTATATTATGAATAATAATGGTATATATAACATAATAATGCTACTGTATTTATTTATTGTTTATTTACTTACTTCCATTCAAGTCAATAAGGAATGGAAAAAAATGTTCATGCGTACATACGACCTACCGTCTCTATGAACGGTGTGTTCCATTTCATTTATCTATCTATTATATATATATATACTGAATATATATGATATATAAATAATTTTTTACATTATAGAAGTTATTGAATCATGATATAATTAATAATAATATCAAGAAAAACAATTCCAAACTTGTACGATAAATGAAACGATTTTACATAAAATGCTACTTTAACATTGAATTTTCAAAAGAATGGGTAATATAATGTCATAAGTGAACCATATATGATATCATAACAATGAATATGATTCTGTAATAAGTCCATGAAATTATTTAAATCGTTATACAAGAGGTTCGGAGACATACGAAACATATCAAACATAGGGTAAGGGATAATTTTTCAATCTCATTTTTTATCCGAGATTGCTTATACGTAAGTATTTACTAGGGTTATGTTTATCATCCTTGTCCATGTTTTCTAAAAATATTTTCATAAAATGTTTACTACTATTCCATGTATGATTAAAGTAATTTTTACCCTTTTTAGACTTTTACCACATTGTATTGAAGGAATCTTTCCTATGTTTACCATATAAGGTGCTTTTTGACTTTTCCGGCAAAAGTATGAGACAAATGTTTTTTAACTTATACGGAACTAACTAATTTTTACGGTTTCATAACACCTACTTTTCATAAATAATCATTTAAAATATTTCATGACTATTTTCAGCAAAAGTCATTTTCTTTTAAAATTACATGGAATTTGTGAAAAGAAAATGATTTCGAAAAGAAAGGATATTTTCCTCAAGAATTAATTTCAAGTGTTTTGTCAAAACTATTTTCCATCTAAGATGAAATTATTTAGTATGATTATGTTTCAAGTATAATGTATCTATTATTTAGATGGTTATATTCTTCTTATTATTTAATGATATCCATTTGTTTTGTATGGATTATGTTAATATGGGATGATGTTTATGAAACCCATTTTATTCCTTGGGTTATGATGAATGATTTATGTTTATTTTGTGGCACAAGTAAGAATGATTTCATTATGATATGGGTGGGACCTATATCTCCCTAAAATTCATTGGGTAAAGATTTATATCAAATGATATAGACATGGCTGGAATGGAATGTTAATCCGGTTCAGTGATACAGGACTGGAACGAGGAGTGAACTCGATTTAGAAAGGGACTTTATCCACTAAGATGGTCTTGGCAGCAAGGCCTTGGCTACTATGGAAATCATTGCATGTGCTTAATAGTTACCACAAATAAATTCTTTATTCCAATGCTATTTTATCATGATTAATGTTTCTTTATGATCTATTCCTTATGTACTTCCATGTTTTATGTCATTGCTCAAGATTTTGATTTTTAAACATTATGTTCAATTTTTTGGTCAAATGTATATGATTTGTTTTATTTTCTCCATGCTTACCCTTAATGAGAATTTGAGATCACCTTTTATATTTTTTCTTTTCCCGAGATTTATGGAAAGGTTCTAGGTAAGATAAAAAAGGGGAAGATCTTTATGGGAGATGGTGAAGATCTTTGACCACGATTAGAAGATTATATTCTGAGTTTCCAAAGACACTAAAATTTTACGGTCCATGTGTGTTTGTTTTTATTATATATTAAGTATTCCACAAAAGTAATGTAATTTTCATGTATGTAAATTATGGTTCTCTACATATATAACAATAAATTTAATTTTATATAGAATCCCCTACTGTATGTTTTACCATAAAGGGTCACATCTTAAGCTGATTTATAGGTCCCCTTGGTATGGTCCAATATTTTATGCATAAGAAAGATGCAATTATCCATGATTCTTATTTATTTTATTCCAGGAATTTTTTTTATGATGTGTCTTCCTTTATTATTTATTATCTTGATTAATAGATATGTTTTCATCAATGAAAGGTGTTTTTTATAGAAATGGAAAAAATAAATGTTTTTTGTTATCAAATTCATGTATATGAAACAACAATATATTTATCCTAATTTTCAAACATGAATTTTGTATATTTTTATATAAAAGGAATTTCATATATTTATGATTTTATGTAACTATTAATTCTATTTTTTTTAAATACATACACTTTATTTACAGACTAGGTTTTGTTTGATCTGGGAAAAGGGATGTGATTCCTTCATTTGGTGGCACTCTATAAATTTTATATTTATTAATTATTGATGGTCATGTTATTGTAGCGAACATGGATCTCAAGGAGAATGTTTATATGGTATATTAGATTGTCAAATATTCCTTTTTTATGTATCATGCATTATCCATATCAGCATTCCCTTAAAATTTATCTCTTTTATATATGCTACATATAATATATAAAATTATTATATTTTTTTAAAAAATTTCATTGAAGGATATTTTATGTAGTTCGTTATAAATATACATTGTTGGTTGACATATCATATAGAAAAACAATTTATTAGTTAGAATAGAATTATAATGTATATATACATTATACTCTATTTTTGATATGAGTCATATATTTAATTTTATTGATTTACAGGTTAAACAATTTAAAAAATTCTATTTTATATCATCGTCACTTGTTTCTAACCCATGGTTATTATGAATGTTATTTAGGACTCATTGGGGATCAACTAGAAAATTATTTTTGGGTGAATAAACTTAATTAATTACAAATTAGAATCATGTCCTAGTTTTTATATAGGGAGTAATTTTTGAATGGAGATAATACTTTGAAAACATGAGGGGTATATTTGAGAATGTGTTTGGTCAACTATTTCTTATTGTAAGACAGGTGTTTTCAGGGGGGTCCGAGATTTGTGTTTTGGAATTGAGATATACATTTTTTTAATATTTTAATTTTTTTATTTAAATAAATGTTTTTATGCTTTACATTGAATTTATATAAATTGTTTTTTATAAATTCTAGGTTTTTAGTTGAAAATTTGGAAAATTATAGGGAGAAAAGTTATTATGCATGCCTTAATGAATAATAACTATACTATGAATTTAATTTTTTACCTATAAAGTTTAATTTTATAGGTTAGATTCATGGATTCGAAAACAATTAAGTAAAACGACACATCCCTGAAATCCATTCAATTTTAAATGTTAACATTCATTAGGATTCCAAGGAACTTCGATTATCTTTTATTATTATCTTAAGATAAATAAAATAGATATTTATGAGATATTAATGTTATTTTTGTTATTTTTGTTTTCATTAAGTTTGTATTTCTTTAATATTATAGGATGTTTCACCCAGATTGACACCATATTATTATAGAGAGGGAGTTAGAGATTCATCAATTATAGGGAACCCTCATAGAAACCCAAAATTATTTTAGTATGTCATTTGTACCTTTAAAACTGTAGAAATTTAAGGTGTGTGAATCTCAAATTAAATTATGGATCATATTGGGAAATTCACCAACTAGAGTCTATAATACTTCCATGGTTATTAATGGTATTGGGAAACAAAAGTGGGGATAAAATTAACTGAAAATTTAAATTCATTGAAATGATTTAGATTTATAATGTAAATTTCCCTATATACAAATTGAAGGGCCATATTCAAAAATAGTGTAATAAAATTATGAATGTGAATTTGAATGGATACCTAACCAAGAATTTTTCTGATGATATGGTCAGTCATTATTATTTTTGGAAACTGTGAAGATGGATTATGCATGTAAGATTGTAATTCTTCAACAAGGGGCCCATTCATTGATGGGGTATGCCACCTCACTGATAAGGTATACCAATAAGGAGATTGTAACTCTTTGTTAAGGGATCCATTCAATTATGGGGTGTACCACTTTTAATAACCCTAATATAATCTCTAACCATCAACCAAAGATGATGCTACTATATGAATTTAGAAATTCCTCCCCATGTGAAAGTAGTATGGGTTCATAATGGAGAGGAGTGTGGCTGAGAAAGATATGCTTGCATGGAATGAGCATAAAATTAAAATTTTCAATTAGGACCAAATTTAATATGGGATCATAAAGTTTATTTTTCTCTTCTTACTACTTTAGATAGGCCATTCTATTGGATAATTCACATTTTTAATCCCTATTGCCAATAATTTACCAAAGAAAACATTTATTATTTTGGAATAATACAAATTAAACATATAATAGTAGTTTCATAAGTATTACTATATATATATATTCATATTTATATATTAATCCCATACATAAAATGGATATATTTTTTAATATATAATTCAATATTAAAAATAATTATCATTAAATAATAAGGAAAATAATTGTTTAGGCCCATGGGCTAGCTCACATATGTTGAATATGGTCCATGTAAACTCGTGGGATTTATTTGTAGTCCATTTATAGGCATTAAAAATGCATATCATGTTCTCATTGTTTATCCTAGACCATTAATATTGTATTTTAAGACCGATCCACATGTCCTAGTATTGTTAAGAACCCCCAACCAAAGGCTTTTAACTAGCTGAAAGGATCTAATAATACCATACCGAGAGACTATACATTCTTGTATCATTATTATTATAATAATAACATTCTAAAGAAACATCAATAATAAATAAAATTTTAGAAAATATAATATTTACCTATATTTTAAAACAAAACATATATAAATAATATCACCATGATATAATATAATTTAACTGATGTAGGTTATATAGTAATATAATAAATACAATACTACCATATAGGCTGTTCATATCTTGAACAATTTTTTAAAAAATAAATAAATTGAGACACAAACTACCACTTACCATTAATTAGTATAGTATTTTTAACCCCACAATGACTTGATTTTCATTATTTATTATGCTATCACACCATGAGGAGAGGATTATTGTAGACATGTGTTGTTGAATATTTTCATATAAATTTTATAGTATTTTTTTATTTGATCCACTACACCTATTAGGATGGATATATATATGATTTTTCTTCCAACCCATTCACCCAATATTAAAGATGGAATGTTAATCGAGAAAACCCCATTATATATTTACATGATTCACCCCCAGTGTGGGTGAGTATATTTTTACAGTTTTCTAGTCCATTTTGAGACATAAGGTTTCCACTAATACCAATAATGATTACATGTATTGTGGGGAGGTATCATCCTTGACCCAAAAGTTCTTTGGTATGGAATCATCCAATCCTAAATAATATTTTATAATGTTACCATCCATTAACCAATAACATTTCTTAACAGTTATGTCTACCATATTATCGTTAAATTAGTTCTCACCAGTTTGAAAATTTACAACCATTCATGATAGATTATGATTGCTTTATCTTAAGGATGTTACCACAAAAAGATTATGTTCCTAAAAGACATTAATATTGTTGAATTAGTACTTTCTAAATTCATAAATATCTTTGACCTTTAAATCCTATGTAGAGGGATCATTAATATTTTTCACTTCATCGTGAGCATCATATTCTAGAATTTATACCAGATGAAAATCATTTTTCCTTTCTCAGTTACTAAAAGCATTGTAACATATGGATCTTATTTAGAATTTGGAATCCACACTACTCAGAAACTATTTATACTTAGAAAGATGTTAACCATTATAGTCCTACTTTATAATCCATACTAAAATCAAACCACCGCACATCAACAACCGTCACCACCCACACCAATTAAACATTTCCCTAGTTCCAAACACATCCCATCACATTCCAACGACAGAAAATTCCCCAAAAGGATGAAAATTACAATAAGAACATAACATCAAAATTCATTAATAACAAATACTAAAACCCCCTTCTTAGGAAACAATCAAATATCCAATATTTAATTTCTATGAAACCAGTTAAATTACGATCATTATGTTATTATCATTTTATGAATGGTGACACTAATATATAAAAAAAGAAAGACACAATTGTCCAAAAAAGACTTATTTTGATTGACATAAGTATAATGTGTCAATATCAAATAAATATGAAGGAAGTATATAATGACAAGTACTCCACCCCATTACATATAATTTCTTTTGGATAAGTTCATTATCTTCTTTAAGAAAATTTCTACCATCCAATTAATATAAATAAAATCATGATAGATCTACAAAATGAACTAATAAAGGGGATTATATGAATACCCTACCTTAACCAAAGATTTATAATCCACTATGTTGAGTAAAGATGAGAAAGAAAGGATCATAAGAGAAAAACCAATTCTAGGGAAACACAAATAAAGAATGATAACAATAATTAATCATCAAAATTGTAGCCCCAATATCACCCAAAATGAAAATTTATTTTTTTTAGAATTATCATAGGATAATGGGAAGAAATAAAGAGGGGGAAGAGAATGAAATCACCAGTGATAATAAAATAAACCATTAATGACAAGGATAAAATTAATGGAAATATGCTCTGAATGATATCCCAAAATGTCACTTGAGTCACCCAAGGGTCGAGATAAAAAGGGGGAAACTAGGGGAATTATAGGGGTATATAAACTATACTTTATGTAGATGAATTGAAGACCACAAACCAATTGGTATGGGAAAGGAAAATATCTATAAAAAACACAATACTAGGGTGAAACATGACATTTTTTGCATAATGGGTATAACTCCAACATACATTTGGAAATAACACCCTAAGTATACCCTAGATCTAATAAAATATGGGTGGTTTCATAGTTCACGGATCACTGTGACTCTGGATAATATTGACTCTTGATCCAAGACACAACACAACTACAACAGCAGGGTGTATATATATAAAAAACGTAAGATCTAAATATTTATTTCTTTTGAATCTACATTGTAACTACGAGAAAAATATGGTAACCTTTTAGAATTCAATTCTATTGATCAGACCTAGACTAACACCTAGACATAACCAAAGCCCCTTGCCACAAGGGTATCTTAAATTGTAAAACCCCCAAATTCTCAACACTCTAATATTTATAGTGAATTGAACCATATACACCTCAATGTATCCTCCCACTTTATCTTATACGGTGAAACATAGACCTCCATACCACAATACGATCCCCACATAAAATTTTAGATTAAAATCCACACTTCTTCAAACCTCATAGTGGCACCAATTACTCCCAAAAATAAAAATTTAAAGACCCATGATGTTTTAGTATTTAAATTAGTTATTTCTTTATTATGAGTCTTGATATATTATAATAATTTAGTAAAATATTTCTATCAATTTTTTATTCCACATTAAATGAATTTACCCACCTATAATATAAATTATATTAACTAGGTTGAGAATATTTTCCCTAAAAAATATCTAAAACGTATGTAGTGATTCCATATAGAGTATCTTTATAAAACATTCATTGGTCTAAAAAATACCTTAAATGAAATAAATTCAGTCACTAATGATCTTAGTATAAAATTTATAGTGCAATATACTAATTATTAAAAAGAAGAATGGATTATGTTGTGCATTTTTATAGAAATGTATAATGAATTAATGTATGATAAAGACCACATGTTGTTATCTAGCATGAAGATCACACATCCTCTAATTAATCAAATTGAAAATGAATATGTATGAACTCATAAATTATATTATATTAGGTACATTTTAAATGTTGTGTAATACTTAAGTGATTTGTATAATCCTATTAATGGGGTTATTTGTTTTCTAATATGAGTGGTGGTTCCTTACTCATTGAGATAATTGGATTTGTGGGAGGAAAAACATTCTAGTTGGGGTTCTAACACATGTTTCACTATAATATTGTATGATCTAAAGAACTAATTCTTTTATATAGTAATGAGGTATATAATTTTAAATTTAAAATCTCATTTAAAACCATTTCAATGATTAAAGACCTTTAATCTATAGACCAATGGATTTTTTCAACTAATTCTCTTTTTTATTTGAATGTGGAATGAAATCTACATGGACATCGTACTCAGTTTTCTATGATCTCATAATGGGAAGGATATGATATAGGTTATCATTAACCTCTTAGATAAGAATACAAATTTTTTTCTTATCTTAGAGAGAATGAAATTAAAGGATATTATAAAAATTTATATAGTAGAGAGTTTTATGTTTCATGGAGTTCCGTTATACATTATTTAAGATAATGAATCTTTTTTTACAAATTTATTTTGGAAGGGACTTTAAGAAGAAATGAGAACCTAGTAAAATATCATCATGAAAAATAATTTGTTAACATATTATTAGATTTAATGTTCCATTAAAAATATATATGATATGAGTTTTTTTGAAATGGTTAAATTTAAATATTTATAAGAGAAATAATTATCGTTAATCAATTTTTCTTATAATAATAGTTACCAATCAACGATTAATATGGAATTGTTTGAGGCTCTTTATAACTAGACATTCTTACCCCTATTATGTTGTACAAAGATGAGGTAGATAGATATATTGGTTTTGATAAGTCATTGAGATATGAGGATTAATATATGGTTGATCCATAAATTATTTTCAAACAGACTATAATTTTCAAAAATCATATCCTAACATGAATATTAATCCTTAGGAGTTTGTGGTTAGTTATAAGGTTTTTCTTAATGGTTATACTAAACTGAGACATCATATTTTAGAAAAAACATGGTATGCTCTTGAGAAGGTTTGTTGTGCCATTTTATTTCATGAAATAACTTGGCAAAGTTGTATAATAACTATCATTACCCCCTACGCTGATGATAATTTATTCTGTTTTATATATATCCCAATTAAATAAGTATCACACTAATTTTTCTAATGTGGTGGAGTGGAAATTAATGATTTATAATTGGATGATATGGTTCTAAATAAATTTATATATATTATTTTTATAATAACAAAGGGGTGAAAAGGAAATATATCCTTTCAGTATATGATCTATGTCATATAAGAATGAATAATAATGAGATTAGAGTGTGTGAGCATTTGATGAGGGGTAAATAGCCTCATATACTCACAAATTAAGAGTGTTGATGAATTTTTAGGGGTAGAAAATATTTTGATTTGGAGAATTGTGACACCTATGGTACCATAAGAAAGTGTTTATTTTAGTTTTAGTTCATTCCTATGAGCTTTTTTAGTTTTGATGAAATGGATGTGAAAATTTGATGAAAGTGATAGAATACATGATTTAGGTGCATGGTTTGAAATCTATGTATCATTACCATTAAAAAAGTGAATTTTGACTTAGGAAGATTATGCATGGTTCATTTATTACTTATAAAACCATGAAATCTATTCATGTAAGAGTTTTTTAGTCATGTGGATAATGTGTAACACCCTAAGTACTCAGAATTAATTTCAATAAAAATATTTTTTTATTAATATCTCTTTTGACATGAAACACTGAATTAAAATAAACCATGATACCATTATAAATATTATAACGGAAGGAAACATCAATACAATATGATAATGAAACAACGAATCAGCATGATAAAATTTAATTGAGATATTTTATTATATATACATGGTATATTATTACTTATAATGTATTTATATAATTAAAATAATGATTTTAATATCTATTGGTTAGTAATGTTAAATTTTTTACAATATAAATAATTACATATAATGGTATTTGGTGGGAATTATTTAAAGAAAAATAAATATTTTTTTATAAAATATTTTTTTATAAAATTGTTATGTATTTTAAATGTTGAGAGAATAATTATTTTAATTATTTGAAGTGATAATATTTATAATAATAATAAATTTAAATCTATACAATAGATATCACTAAGAAAGTATTATAAAATAAATTCACATTATTCTTAAAAATTCATTTTACTAAAAATACATTTTTATGTTATATAATTATTTATTTTATAAAACTAAGTTTATTATGGATAAATTATGATAATATATATTTTTCATATAAATAATAAATATAAATTAATTTAATTATTAATTTATTGGAAATTATAATAATAATAGTTAATATTTGAAAATATAATTTTCTTATAAAAAAGTTTCCAGTATACTTTATATTTCCAATTAAAAGGAAAATTAAAAAATATTATATTTATAATTTGAATAAAATAACAATATTTTTTTAAAAAAGCAATATTATATTAGTTTTAATTTTCCCAATTTTTCTTAAAATATTAATTTTTATGTGAATGGTGAGAAATGCCATTTTTACAAATAACATGAATTCTTATGGCATCATTAGGGAATAAGAAGAACATAAAATTTATAAATTCTTATTCCTGACCAAATTATTAAATTAAATATAATATTATATATTCAAAAATATTAAGTTTAATTTACAAACATATATTTTCAATTTTAGAAGTTAAATTATATTTCTTTGTAAAAAATATATTATTGTGTAAAACATTTATTATTTAGGAATAATTTTTATTAATTTTTGAATTTGAATGTAATAAAATATTACCCATAATTAGAATTAGATAATCCATAATATTAAATTTTTCCTAACTTATTTGTAGTCACTATAAATAATTTAAATATACAAAAAATAGTTAATACACTAAAAGTCAGAAGGTTAAAAGGGTTAAATCTCCGGGGTAGGTGAAAAAAAATAAAAATGAGTGGTTAAGATTTTTATTGACCTTTACATTCCCCATACCCAATATTTTCTACTTTTAGAGACACTTTCTTTTGCAATAATAATTACATTAATATAACTTTTTGGGTATTTAAAAGATTTCCACCCCTCTAACATATAAAAGGGATCCTTCACTAACTCACTTTTACGCATAACTTAAGCCACTACATTCAACCAAAATATACAAAAATACCTTCCCCAAACTACTATCGATGTCCAATAAGTCATTATCTCATCAATATTCAACCCATAAATGGATTACTTAAATTTTAAAAGGATTTTTTTTCATGAAGTATGGAAAATATTCATAATCACTCCTTTTTCATTTCATTTTTTTATCGTATGACACAAAAAAATATATTAGACCCATAACAAAAATAATTACAACAGTATAATAATTATAATTAAATGTTATTATTTCAATGAAATAATCATTTTTTACCTTTTCCCTAGAAGTTTGGAAAATGAAAAAATCAGTTGTGCATTTGTGCAAACTATCGCCTCATTGAATGATGTATTTAATTTTTAATAACCACCTTACATGGATTTTTATAAGAATATAAATAATGAATAAATATTATAATTATTAAATAACAAATATTATTATAAGATAATTCACTACCAGCCTTCCTTCCCTCTCATTCATCAGAATATGAAAACCTATCTTGTGCTAATGTGCGGACTACTACCTCCATGGATGACATGTTTCTATTACATTACCAACATGGTTAGATTATTAAAAAAAGTTTTTTTTAATATATACTATATTTAGGAAAAATATATATCCTAAATATGGTTCTTAAATTATTAAAAAATAATTTATGATAATTAAAATATAATATGTTGATATTTGTAAATTACCCAAAACAAGGACGTCAGTAATCCCATTGTCTCAAACCGTTCCAATATATTCCATAAAAATGAAAATGTGTACAAATAAACTGTTGAAAAAAATGATTTAAAAATATTATATAATCTTGGAATGAGGAATATGGTATCAAATAACACTGTTCGACATCACCATTGTGAAGAAGTCCAAAACACTCGAAAATTACCAATATCTGATAATGAAATAAATGATAAATAACTAAAATATGTAGAATGAATTATAAAAAAAATTATTTAAATGGTTATAAATTTTTATTTTTTATGAAATAAGTTATCAATATAGTTATTTTTATTACATAAGAGGTCATAGTGTATTTGACCAAAAAAGAATCCAATGTAAGGGGTTTTCATTAATTTATAATTTTTAAGGCATGTTTTCATATAACACACCTATAATTTTTTTATATGGTATAAATGCTAAAATACAGTTTATATTATCAACATTAATTATTTTTTCATTAATTTTAACAGACTTTTCATGATCCCTTCCTTTATACTCTTTGACTTCTTTTCTTACCAAAGTAGTATGGGTTTCTCTTATCTCAATTTTCCTTCTTTGAGAGATATTTCATAGTCCCCACATATTTTATTTTTGGGGGTTTATATGCTTCCCATATATTTAATTATATTATAATTCTCATGTAATTAACTATATTAGTATATCAGTGTGCTATTTTCCCATTCAAATGATTTTGATTCAATGGTTTCCAAAGCATTAAGGGGGGTTGAAGAACAAAATATATGTTCATTTATATATGATTATTCCTTATGAAAATAATTAATATAATTTGGGTAAAATATACAATATTATTTAATTATATTTCACATTATATCATATTTAAAGGTATTTATATTTCATTTACATGAACACATTTTCATGTTTTTTATACCATAATTCTTCTTTTTTAATGGAATTATTTCTTAAAAAATGAAATGTTGTTAAGATTAATTTTCATCCTCTTTGATGGGTTTATCTCCACTATATATATATATATATTATTTATTTACACAAATTATTTTATTTATTATTTTCAATCCCAAATATAGATTATGTTATGTGTTCTTTATATTTTCCCTTATCTCTTTTCAAAATAATGTTATATTATCTTTTTCAGAATGTGGGTTTCAATAAAGTTATTTTGAAATATTACTAAAATATTTCCCATTCATTGTCTTTTATATTATCCTATAATAATAATTATCTACGTAAAAAATTTAAGCATTTATAAATTCAACATTATTGGTATTTATATTAAATTGGTATTTTAGAATGATTATCATGTAAATTTCATGAAAATTATTTTTGAAGGTGGCTCATAAATTCACCTCAAAAAATGATAATTTTTTTATCAAATATATTTTCGTGATTTCACATCATTATTTATCTTTTTCTAAGAAAATTATTTCTTATTAATAGTAATGTTTCATGAATCACCCTTTAAATGAATGGTTTAATACTACTTTTGGGAGATTAAATTTTAAGTATCTTCCAATCTAACTATTGAGGTAATTTTATATGATACCATTTTCAATGTTTTTCAAGCCCATTTTATGTATATGGGTTATTAAAGATATGTTATATGATCTATTTTTGCGTAAAAATGTGTATATTATTAATCCTATGATATGTGTGAGGTCAAATAAATCCCTCCATTTCACTGTTTAATGTTCTATACCCAATTAGATAATTATTGAAGATGTGGGTAAGAATTATTGACCCAATGTGTAAGAAATTTATGGGAATTCTTTACCCACTAAGTTATATGAGACCCGTGCATGAATTATAAACCCACTACATTATGATTTATAAGGCTGTGATTGAAAAAGATTTATGTTATAAGAGATAGGGATGTCAATTTTCGATCTACTAGGTTTTTATTTCTATTATTATTTTTTTAAAACGTTTTTATTCCACATTACCATTCTTATGAAATATTTCGGTGCTATGTGATTATGCTATGCTCCATCATAATACCCTCAATACTTTTATGAATGTTATTCCTTATTCCAAAATTTTACTAAAAATGAATTGATATACAATTTCTTTGGGTGAAGTCTTGGGCATATTATATGTGATATTAAAGTGTTTTAAAATACTTTAGGGGGAGGGAATGGTTTTTTCAATTTTAGTGTAAATCATGTGGTTTTTCTCATGTAACTATGTGGTTCATTTAAGTGGAGTAGTGGGGGGGGGGGCATAAGGTTCGCACAAGGTTAGAGCTAACCGTGATACATTACCCTAGTAACAATGTATGTAGAAACTAAATAAAATGAATTATTGGTGCATGTTTTACCAAACCATAAGAAAAAACATGAAGTTTCTATGAATAGGTAGCGAGCCCCATACGATTGGGGCATAGTTTGTTAAATTATGCAACCAAACTGTGTGCATGGAATCAAGTAATCCATAAATTATTATTTTGAACTGAAAACATCCCAAAACCCCTAATTATTCCCCAAAAACCTAGGGATATCAAATATAGAGACTTTAATGGTTTCACTTGGTGAATTAATTCTCTTTAGAGAGTAATTAATTTTTATTTAGAGAGTCTTTTCCTGTGGATTTTAATTTAAGTGATAACCTAATTTATGAATTCTTATTTTTATTATGTCTTCTATCATATCCTTGAAAATAACCAATATCTGGATAGTTATTGTTGTATGTAGGAATTATAACATGATATAATGTCATTCCTTATAGATAGTAAGACACCGAGTTGCACTAATATTTTTCTTGATTATTCTCAGATTCATCTAGATTTTCTCACTACGTTGGATCTAATTGGCTAATTCTTAAAAAAACATATCCCTTAAAATTTTATTCTTATTTGATATTAACTATTAAATCCCAAAATGGGAATTTAGGGTTTATTCTAGGTATTTTACGTTCGAGACATTTATTTGGGTGGTGAACCATAGCATATGGTCTTGACAAAACCATGGTAGGATGATTCTAAACATGTTAAGAATATTATATAAAATATATTATATAACATGATTATTTGTGCGTGTGTTGCCCACAAGACCATTATTGGTATGACATGCTTGAGTAAGTGTGGGTGGCTCGTTAGACCTCTATTTACATTAGAATCATGTTGATGTGTACATATTAATCATTATTGGTTATATATTGTGTATATATGTATGTGTATAGCTTGTATTATTCTATTATCTGGTATCAATATTATAGGTGGACCTTTTAGGGATTATTTAATCCCTTATATGTGATAACATGTGTTATGTTATGTGTAAGGATTATAGTAGTGTATTGAATCAGAGATGGTAGGGAATGATGGCCTTGTGGATTGACCGAATTTTGAAATGGGGGAATAATGGGATTGTACCCTAACAAGATATTATTAGAGGGGTATGGAAGCCTTTTAATAGGACCTGAGGCTTGATTCCCTTATACCCCAGTCCAAGAATTATGATAGATATATGAGTTATTCTATGATTCATGTAAACCATGCATTAATCATCCTCTATAATGAGGCTAGAGTAGGTAGGGCCAGGCTTCATGGAATCCTACTTAGTACATGATGAACCAACATGTGATTGTTTACTTGTGAATTTTCTTTTCTTAAATGTGTACACGATTTTATAAATACTACACATATGTTATGGAATCCTTAGAGGTGTCTTACTGGGTATTTAATCAGACCTTACTCAGGGATCTATGTGTTCTTGTATATTTTTTTAGGGATCCAATAAAGGGAAGGGGTACTAGGTTGGGTAACTGACCATGATGAGTAGGGTAGAAAAGTGGAGTTCTAGTGGACTCCAGGTAGCTTGTTGTACTGTATCTTGTTATCTTCGATATTTATTTTATATTATACATTATTTATAATTCAATGGTTTTTTAGTCATTTTTTATCAAATATTGATAGAATATGTTTTAATTCATTTCATTACATTATATTATCTTTTATTTTATTATCACTTCCATATATATATGGGTTGTTTAGATATATTTACTAAGGGAATAATCTCACCAGGTTTTGATTTAGGCCCTCATTGAAATTTGAAATCCACTTTCATATGAGGATGCATGCATGATGTCATGTAACACTCGATATGAGAACCAATAATTTTGGTTGGGGCATTATAAAATAGAATTTTATACCTCCATTTCCCATGGATATGATTAGGGATTGTGGTGGATAGAATATTTATATATAGGAATCTAGATGGAGAGTTACAAATGTGTCCTCCCTACTAATGTATAATGTACCTTTGAGTTATTGGGGAATGTAGGATTTCTATTATTATTTTTGGTATTACATTTGCATATTGATCTTGATTATTGTTGATTAGTTATAGTTTATGGGATTTTTTGATTCAATGCATCATGAGGATGAACATAGGCTCACATTTCATGCACTTATTTTCAAGTAATTAATAATGTTTTCCTTTATTAAGTGCCAGTTATATTCTATGTTACCATCCCTTATGATATTTTATTTATTATGTTTAATTATTTTTGAATGATCATGATTTATGTGGTTATATATACATGACAATGAGTAACATGTATATATTGGATACAGAGGCTTGTGCCCTAGGTAATATAAGGTGTTTTGTGTTATAGTCATTATTATCATATTAGGATGTGTTACTATGATGTGGTTCTTATGTGTATTGCGATTAGAAACTTGTTATTATTTAAATTGAAGATATTAAAATCATTTTTATATTCTCACTATGCCATTTTAGATAATCCCAAATCTAATATGTCTTAGGGGTCCACCTTGGGAAGTGTCCTAGGAGGCTCCTATCATAGGAAACACTCCAATCGCACATGCATATGTATACGGGAATAAAAATAAGAATAATACCATAGTATCTCTAGTGATCTATGTAGTGGAACTTCTTTAGGATAGTGTATTTTTAATGTACATATTCGGGGTGGGGGATCCCACAAGGGTGGGCTAACTATGATCAAATTTTGTTGAGATTTACGATTACAGTATCCCCTATAATTCTAGGAAATTAGAGGCCCCAATATTCTAAGTAATTGATTTAGATAATCTAGTTTATTTTTGATCTGGTAGACACTAATAGACTTTATTTAGTGAAATTAGATAAATATATTCTTGAGGGACCTAGAAATAGAATGTGACTGACTCACAGAATGGCCCAAATGCCTCAATTTTTATTTATTTTGGATAAACCCCCTTTTAAGGAGAAAGGGGGAAACCTCACTTGACTTCAAAGAAATGGATACATAACATAACCCAGTACCAAAACAAGCAACCTGCTCTGAGTCATCAAGGGAAATAACTTGTAGAATGGTTTTACCACACCAACATCTAAAAATACAAACCATCAAATTCTAAAATGCTTCAAATTTTCCAACTTTAGAACCTTGATTAAAACAAAAATAGAGAACCAGAGAACCTCCATCTCCAAGAAATATCTCCACTGCCTGAAACTCTCATTCCCATCATCAAAAACCAGAAAAACAAACTGCAATCCAATTACATCATGCAGATCTTGAGGAAAATAGCAACCAGGACGAAGCAAACTGTGAGAAAAATCCACACAGCACACCTCGTCCCTCCACTACCAGGACTATGAATTCAATTGTCCGGAACCGCCTCCGCTGAGCCAAAAACAACACCACAATGCCAAATTGTTGACTAAAATATGTTGAAGCCACTTCTGCAACCACAGAACAAGAGCACCATCTTCAAAACTTCTTCACACCATCCCGATCACCCAAATATGCACAACAAACACCACCAGAAATCCAAACACAACCTTACACAATAGCTAACTCCAAAAAAAATCATCCTCCAATCGAAACGAAACAGAATCCAAAAAAAACCATAATATTGGTCAATAAGTAGACAAAAACCAAAATCAGAAGCATAAAATTAATAAGATTAAATCGTCACTAGCGCGCCTGAAGAAAAATCCCATCACGAACAAAACGCATGCCTCGCCGCCGCTAACCAGGTCGTCCGCGGAGAACCTGACACCCCCCAATGCGCATCATGAGACGAAACAGCACCCTCAGGCTGTGATAGCTGTAACTCGGCCATTGAACCCACATCGCGCTGCCATGGAAGCCCTATCCAATGAAAAGGAGTCGAGCGAGAAACATGCCAACAACAATGTAAAACTCCAAGATGACCGAGTCCTTGAAGTCGCCCGAAACCACTGTGGCAAGAAGTTACTGTCACAAGCTCACCAAGAATGAGGAGAGAAGCCGAGCCACACTGGATCAATGGAAGGAGGTAGTGGTGACGAAGGGAAACCCTAAAATTCCAGCACCCTTTACAGGCTCATCTCGTATTATTTTTTTCTTCCAAAGCCTCATTAATGTTTCCCTACAAATATATTGCGGAGTATGATGAAGTATTCTAGGAGGCATGAGGGGTTTACTTGGGATAAATTTAAGAATATAATTTTTGATAAGTTCTTTAGATATACAATAAATTTGGTTATATTCCATCAACATATAGGAAACAAGTAGTTAATTATAATGGCGACATAGTATTTTGATTTTTTATAGATGTAATATTTTTTTCTCCTACCTTAGGCAAGAATGAGGTGAAGAATTATCGGATGTTTGAGACTAGATTAAAACCATATTTGATACACCATGTGAGGATATTAAACATTACCACATAATTATATGTTCATTGAATGAACCTTATAATTGAGAATGATTTAGAGGTGAATAATGTATAAGGAATTCTTACAATCCTTAGTGGTATGTAGGTTCTTGAGTGGAGAAATAAGTGCCCCACACATCAATATAAGATAAAGGCTGAGGATATGAACCAGGATGTTGATAGGATGCGGAGTAGAGAATGGATTTTGAGGCTCCCTTTATGGGGGGATTTGTTTCCTAATGCTTTAACTATGGGAGTATTTGACACTACAAAAAATTCTACATAGATACCCCTAAGAATTTTCATTGGTGTGGTAAGATTGGAAATATGAAACATTTATAATCAAGAGATCATTATAATATTCACATGGTAATTATAAAAGAGATGTGGGATCTAATATAATGTCCAAAATAATTGTAGATAGAGTGTCAAGAAACTACAGGAGGGCCAAGACATGAAGTAGGTATGATGTCTCAAAATTAGTTATAGGCTTTGGAGGGTTACGTGGATTAGGTGAACATGTGATCATGGGGAAATGGAAGTGGGTTTAATGTGGGTAGTTTTCCATATAGCGGATCAAATTCTAGATGATGGTAGATAGGCTACATTTATAGATTGACATATGATTTTGATTACATATATGATCACCACTACTTTGTTTGGAATATGAGATTCCCATTATTTTATATTTTCTCATGTACTCTATGGATTAGGATTTCCTATAATTATTTTTCATAAGTAACTAAACGTGATAATCCTCTTAAAAAGAGGATATAACATAAATATATATGTACAGAATGTCCTATCGTGGTTGAATGCTATGGAAATCTATGGTATTTAATGGTTTTGGAGATTAATGTTTTCGATGTAATGGTCGGTAAGGACTAATTTCGCAATTACCAATATCATATCAGTTTCTATTGAATATGGGTGACCATTATATCAATCAATCAATAGAATTATATCTAGAACAAATAATGTGATCTAACAGAAGGTTGATCAGGACTAGACGTCAGCCAGATCAAGACTATTATGGATGAGGTGGAACGTGTGGTTCTAATAGTTGATAAGATAATGAATCCAAAAAAATTTCCTCCTTTGATGTACTATTACCCAGACATATTTTGAGATGATTTCTCAATAATACCTCCCCAAATAAGATTCAATTTATAGATTGAATGTATGTCTAGTGTGAAACCAATTTTAATCCCTCCATATTGGATGACACCAACCAAGATGAAGGAGTCAAAAGTGTAACATGAATATCTTGAGGTGAAGGGTTTTATTTAGCTATGCACTTCCCCTTTGGGTGATATAGTTCTTTTTAACAATAAGGTGGATAGAATACTAAGGCTCTATATGGATTAACTAATATTGAATCAATTCACATTGAATAAATGGTATTGATTTCCTATGATCAATTATTTATTTTATTATTTGAGTGGATCATGCTAATTCTTAAAAATTTATCTATAGTTTGGTTGTAATGAAACATTGTTCATAGGACTGGAGATACTTAGATATCATTCAGGAGAAGATCTATGTTATTCAAGTACTTTCTGAAGTTTTTTTGGTGAATGAAGTCTCCCATAATATTCATGGACCTCATGAAAATTATTATTCACCCATAACTACATTCCATTATCATTGATTCTATTGATAAAATCATGGTATATTAAAGGACATAAGAAATTCAGGCTACAAACAGTAATATTTTTTTGTGTATGCTTTTATAAAATCAGAATTTTCTCATTTTTAAAGTGTCAATTTTGGATCAAATTGGTACACTTTCTCAGCCACATCCTTTCTATGACTGGTATTTCAATTAATTTGTAGAAGGTGGAGGTGGTAACATTGTTCACACAACCTAAGAATGTGTTTGAGAATCAGAGGTTTCTAAGACTCATGGAGTACTACCTGCCATTCATTTATGAATTATCCTATTTTATAGCACTTAGGACCATACTTACCCAAAAGGGGGTAAAGATCGATCTGACCAACCTTTGGGATGAGGACTTCCATAAGATAATGTGAAAGTTAACATATAATATTATTCTAATTGTACCAAAACTTGGTATTTGTTAAATAGTGTACTTTGATGCCTCTAGAGTTGGATGAGGTGCTATCTCAATGGGGAGTTACTGGGAAGTTTCTTATGGGGCTCTGCATCTAATAAACTATAAGATAAATTGTTATACTCATGAAAATTAATTAACTGATTTGGTTCATGACACTAAATATTGGTTTCCTTTTATATTCATTGAGATATTTTGTATCTATTAAAACCACAATATCCTATGATGTATTTTCTCTCATTGGGAAGTGAATATTTGGAAGATATATTAGTTCAAGTATCTATTAGATTTTGATTTCTAGATGGTGTATTACATAATTAAATGTAATATTGTTGTAGATTCTATTAGAAATTAGATTATATTATACGTATCTCAAACATCATAAAATGTGAAGGAGTTGGTAGGCTAGTTCATGAATTGGTATCTAGGTGTATATAAAGTGATACACGTTGAATATTATGTATCCATGGTTATCAATTATTCTTTTGTTTCATTGGATCAAGGCCATTTAGAAGACGGATAATAATTCTATATTAATTTGGGAGAGGCTTAAATGAGGTAACATTATTCCATGGGGGTCCTAATATGAGACTAATATACATATTGTCTACACTAAAGGGGAAGTTCCCACTTCTATTGGTAAAGAATTGATTGTGGATTGAAACACCTTCAAATGAGTAATAAATATAGGATCAACTTAGATATATCATGATATCTAACATCAATTCTGGTGGCTAGGTAAGAAAAATGACATAGAAGGTTTTGTTACTCATTTCCCACTTTCTAAAGGATCAAAGAGATATATAAATGACCAAGTGGCTTACTCTAGTCCCTTTCTGTACATACATGGGAATGAGATTATGTGGATATAGACATTATTATGGGGCTTCCCATGAGTCCATGTGGTCAGGATTTAGTGGGTGTTTTCATTTAATTACTTATAAAGGATTCAAATTTCTTTACCATTTGGAAATGTAAATCATTTTGTGAGTTTGGAAGGTTGTAAATTATGGAGATAGTGTGGCTTCATGGAGTGCCAATGAGTATCATGTCAGATCAAGATGATCATTTTATGTCACTGTTTCAGAAAGGACTTTAGGTGGACATGTCATTATAGCCAAATCATAGTAAAACATTTCACCATTTTAGTAATGTATAATGAAATTGGATAATCATGATTTTATAGAATATTAAAATGGAGTGTGTTTTAGGATTTAATGGATTATGGGATGACCATCTAAATGTACCAGATTTTTCATAGAATAATTTTATTTAGTATTTAATTCTAATTGATACTTTTGAGGATCAATTTAGTCAACCATATCTTTATCTCTCATGTTCACATGAATCTAGTGATTTAATAGTGACAAAGATGACTTTATTGTAGTAATAATCCAATTGGGATTAGTTCATATAGAAGTGGTTTGTAAACACTCAAAGTAGGTAACAATCTAATGAATACCAACAATGGATACCTTTATAGTTCTCAATGGGTGACTCATTATTATTAATTATATTAGTGTTAATGTGGATGTAATGATTTTGGAGGTAGGATAAATTGACATCATTGTTTGGGGGACCGTTTGAGATAGAGAAATGGATTGGGAAAGTAGTTTACCGATTAGATAGTCTTCTAGGAAATTAAGGTATACATGTTTTGTTCAAAGTTTCTTAACTACTAATATATGATTTAGATCCTCCACATGTGTTTGAGAATGAGGACTTTTTATTGGAGGCCGAAACTTTATTCAAGGAATGACTGGTGTAGAGTTTTGATCAAATAGAAATAGTATTATGGGTGAATATGATTCCTCTCATTCATGTTTTATGACGTCAAAAAAATACTCAAGAAGAAACATAGGAGTGTGGATTAGAATTTTGGGCTCATTAGACCAATTTTATAGAGTAGGACATCTAGAAAAACTTCTCCAAGATGTTTTTTCCTTAGAGGGGGAGACTATAATGAATGCAACCATTATAGGTTTGGTATTCCTTGTTGGATCCTTTCTTAAAATGAATTTGGAGTTCTAAATTATTTAGGTGTAGTATTAAGTATCCTTATAGTGGATTTAAAGGGTTTTAGAATCCTTTAATGGGTAGCATGGTTAGTGGAGGGCCTATGGTTTTCCCTTGGTAACCATGAAATCTGGTAATGAGGATATATGGGTGGCACATTATTTATTCTTGTTTAGAGATAACAATGTGAAATTACTCTGATACCTATATAACTTAGGGAAAAGGAAAAATAATTATTAGTGCAAGGTTTAACAAACTATGTGTCTAAACATTATAGCTGACCTGAAGAGTTAGTGACCCTAAAATAGTTAAAACATTGGTCGGTAAACCGTACAATTAAAACATTTGTGTAGAATAAATTATTTGAAAATTACTATGTTAAACTAGAAACTCATCAAACTACCTCATTATTCATCTCGGACCTTTGTCCTAGAAAACCTATGTACTCCAGTGTTTTCTCTTAGAGAATTCATTCCCTTCGAAGATAAATTCTGTTGGATCTAGGGATATTAGTCTTAAGGATATCAAGGCGAGTGGTTATTTGGAATATAATGTTTTTTTTCTTGTTATATATTCTATATTATCCATTGAAAATAACCTAGATAATAAACATTATGTTTTTATATTGGAATTTTAACATGATTAATGCGTTTCATTATAGATTCAAAGAAAAATATTTTATAATTCTATTTTTTCTTGAAAACTACCAGATTCATATATATCAACATATTATGTTGGATCTTGTTGGGTAAGACTAAACTGATCCCTTCCCTTGAAAAGGTTTTCTTTTTGGTTATTATCTCTTGAATACTCGTATAATAATTTGGGTTTGATTCTATGAATCATCAGTGTGAGATCTTGACTTGGGAGTGAACCTTGATATTATGATTTGATATTTTTAGGCTAGGAAATTCTATACCTTATTAAAAATATATAAACTATATTATATCAAATAATTGTGTGTGGATGTGTTTCCCATGATATCATCCTTTCCATTACATTGTGAGTGCTTATGTGTGTTGCTGATGATACCTCTATTTATTTTATATGATTATGAGTGTGAATAACTCAATACTTTCATTTTTATGGATTGTGTATGTATAAATGTTTATAGACCATAGTCTTGTGCTATCATTTTTGGTGTGATTTGTGGAACCTTATTGGATTGGTAAATCACCTAGAGGAGATAATATGAGTGATAAGGAATGTGATGATTGTGCTGGGGTATTGAATGAGAAATGGTAGGGTATGATTATGTTGAGGCATGACAAAAAAATAACAGTGGGAATGAAGTCAATGTGGAATGAAATGAGTTTTTTAGTGGAGTATAATGGTATTACGTCATAACCTAAGAAATGATAGCCATATTCCATATTATATTCTTTATTTTGGTCTTTTTGATTATTTTGAGATTCATGGAAACTAGACATAAATCCACTTCTATCATAGAGCCATGATGATGTTTTGTTCAGGGATCTAATTAATGTCAAGGGGCTTATCTTGGGTTGCAGAGCTAAAGGATAATGGAAAATAGGCAGAGTTATAATGGAATTTAGGTTTCCTGTTATAGGTTCTTTTTTATCTACAATCTTTATTTTCTATAGTAATTGACTTAAAATTATATGTTTTTTAATTTTTCTTATATTACTTATTGATATAACAAGGTTTATTTTATTTAATTTCGTTATATGATTCTTTAATTTTATTACATCCTATTCACAAATATGTTTTGATTGGATATCTATAATCAGGTTATAGTCTCCCCACGTTATGATTTTGTGCCTCACTGCTAGTTGAAAACCTCTTATATATGCGAGGCATGCATGAGAGCATGTGACACTTTAGCCCAGACCTGGTGATTTAGGGTTGGGTATTACATCCATGGATTATGATTATTGTCTCATGATATCTCACTCTTATACTATGATATATGATTGGTCATCTTGATTTTATTATTCATTTATCAGGACTTGTAGAATATTCTTATTGTTCTATGTTATTTTAATTATATATTTCTCTCATGCTCTTTTTTTCTCATTCATGTTTCTCTAACACTTTTGGAATTTCTGATAAATTTTTACCTTACTGATAATTTTATCTCACTCATTTCTACTATTTGACATTCCCCAGGTTATGAAGATTAGTATAACTAAGAGATTTATTATATAAGTGATCCATTATAGTGTGATTATGTAGAAAATTTTTTAATAAGATTTTTATATAGATATTTTCCATTGAATGACTAGAATTTAGGTCAGTTTAATTTGATCCATCTGACATGGTATTGAAGAACATTGTAAAGAATATATTTTTTTTCAATGAAACCATGAGTGTGTGTATAATGTTCCTCAATTGGAATCAGATAAGTCTTTAGTTATTTTTATATATTAAATTATTTATTTTAGGGGATTTAGGATAGATAATATAATTAAAAAACCAAATGGATAAGCCTAAAAAATATGAGAAAATCTAAGAAAATTGTTAAAAAATTTAGTCTGTGACTTATTAGAAAGAAATTATATGTTTCGATACAATCAAGTTGAGAAAATATCTTACACATATTCATAGAGGGAAAATGAACATAAAAAAGGTTTGTTGTGTATCAACTCAACCTTTACTCAGCACACAATAAGTGGTCCTAACAAGACACATCATTGACCTTCCTATGAGATATTCTATGATGATTCACATGATCTTTATGAGCCATTATGAATTACTTTAATGGAATTTGATGATTTTATATAGAAATATTTATATTATAGAACATAATAGGAAAGTGGCCATAAAAAACCTAGATTATAAATGTAGTTATAAGTCAATCAAATTATATCTTAGTTGAACTAAAAGTACCATATATTTAAATTAAGTTTCCATAGGAGAAGAAATCTTAAAAATTAGTTTTAATATTTATATAATCATATTTTATGAATTTTATTGAATATTATCATAAAAAATTTAGATTTAGTATTTTTTTGGTAACATTATCACAAAAATTTTGTTGACAAAGGTTTGTCAATAATAACATATAAGACATACATATTGTTAAGGAGGAATATTTGGAATAAATGGGTAATAATCATAATATATGCCCATTATAAGGGTAAATATGAGTTTTATAGTCTTACTCATGATAATTATTTTAAAATTAGATCTTTTTAATTATCTATATTATAGATATGTTTAGATATTTTTAGTAGTGAATGAAAACTATGGTTGGGAGGATGAAATTTATTTAAAGAGAGAGGGAGAATGCAACATACTAGTATTTTAGAATTAATTTCCCATTTAATAAATATTATTTTAAATACATTGTTTCAAAAGTCTCACAAATGAAAAATAAAGCTTGATTCAATTTATATTATTAAAAAATAAGACAAACATTTTTTTTGAGAAGAGACAGAAATCATTAATGGTAAAGGTCAGTAGATGTACATATGCAAAGCAATGAAGGGAAATTGTCCAGCCAGAGATGGTTTGAAGCAGAGGGGCCTGAAGCCACAAGCTGATGGGCTGCATTGTTTCCTTCCCTTTTGGTGAAGGAGAAGGTGCATAATGAAAAGCATTAGAGGAGCGAGAGAATTCTCCTTATGATGATGCCAAATGACTGTAGTCCGCTGTCATTGTGGTCAATGTCATCGATTATGGTGAGGAAGTCGGAATCAATGCTGATAAAAATCCATCAACATTCCAAAGCTAGCATCATACCTTCCAGGATGGCATTGGCCTCAAAAACTGCAGGTTCCCAAAAGGCATAATGTGATTCATATTTTGCAGCAATGATTTTCCCTAGAAAAGTACGTGCTAGGAGACCGAGGGAGACAAGACCATCCTTGGGGAGAGACGCGTCAACGTTGATCTTAAGAATCCCTTTCGGTGGGGGGTTCCAATGAGAGGGATATGCAGGGGGGGATATCTGGCATATGATGTCCATTGTGGTGCTTGCAGCCCTCAATCAATGAAGTAGCTCATTCAATCCAGAAATCAGGAGGTCTATGAACGTGATAGAAAATAGCGTCATTACGCCGGACCCAGATGATCCAGGCTAGGGTACCGAGTGAACCCGCACTAACCGATGAGAGAGAGGAGCACTAGCGCATCAGGAGAGCAGGGAGGTCAGAGGCCATGTCCAGTGATGCATTTGGAGTTGGGCTACATTTATTCAAAATTTCCTTAGCTCTTCGGCAGTGAATGATGGTGTGTAAAGGGGTTTTTGGGATATTCAGGCAGAAAGGGAAGAAAACTGTACTGTACATATGTCGGTAAACGAGAAGGCTCATGGAAGGGAGGATTCCCGTGCACACCTTCCACCAAAAGTTGTGTATTTTTTGGGGGACGTTGAGCTTCCAAATCAATTTCCATGGTCCCTCATTCCGGCCGACTGGATAGTTTCCAAGAGGAAGTCTGTATCAGGATCTCACCGTGTATTCTCCCAGCCTGTCATTGCTCTAGAAGAGATGGTCGGGGCCTGCATCTTGGACCCATGGGATTCTTAGTATAATTCGTTGGTCCCTTTCGTTAAACCATTCATAGATCTTATCCAAACACCACCCTGTGCCTTGGTCTAAAAGGAGGCATCTGACCGTAGCGTCTTGAAATCCTGGTTGTACGTGGGATGTAGCCTGCATACGTTCCATATCGATCAGCCATGGATCGGTCCAGATTTTGACAGATGATCCACCCCCAATCCTCCAGCCCAGTCCTTTTTCAAGGAGATTTCAGGACCCCAAATGCTTCTCCACAGGAAGTTAGGACGGGGGCAAAGAGAGGAAGCATGAAAATCTGTGTGGGGAATGTACTTAGCTCTTAGTACCCGCGCACATAGAGATGATGGATAGTTAATAAGTTTCCATCCCTGCTTGGCCAGTAGTACTTCATTTAATAGATTAATATTCTGGAATCCCATCCCTCTCTCCGATTTGGGTATGCATAGTTTCTCCCAAGCCATCAAGTGGGGTCTATTCCTTCCACCATTTTTCCCCCACCAGAAGTTGGCAGTACGTGTATGGATCTGGTTGATAATGGCTGTAGGGAGCTTAAATAGGGTCATAAAATAGTTGGGGATAGACTGGATGACATCATTAATGAGGGTCTCTTTGCATGCTTTTGATATTCTTTTTGAGGTCTAGCCTTGAATTTTCTTCTCAATCCTATCCACCACAAATGCGAATATTTCTTTTTTATACCGACCAATCACCATGGGTAGACCTGGATACTTCTGGTGTTTTTCATCCATATTTATGCCTACTGATGTGCAGATTTCATCTCTCTTGGGAAGAGGTACCCCTGTACTGAATGAGATTTTTGATTATGCATTATTCATTGACTTGAAAAACACCCTTTCGTACTGGTGGATCACTTGGCTGATCACCCGACATTCATTAATAGTTGCTCTGGAGAAGAGGAGGTAGTCGTCGGCAAAAAAGAGATGTGACAATGGTGGAGTAACACGAGAGACCTTTACCACATGAATAGAATTTGCAGATGCAGCCCTGGAAATATGGTTAGAAAAAACATTAGCCACCAAGATGAAGAGAAAAGGGGAGAGAGGATCTCCTTGGAAAAGGCCTCGGGATGGAACTAATCCTCGAGTGAGCTCCCCATTTTCCCAGATTCTGAAGGAGATGATCAATATGTGTTTCATGACCATATCTGTCCATTTAGTGTAAAAACACATTTTTTGCATCCTGACATTGAGGAAATTCCATTCCACTTTATCGTAGGCCTTGGTTATATCCAGTCTCCAGTCCATGGTTCCTCTTTTCATGGTGGATCATGTTTTCATCGAGTGAAACACTTCATGGGACACAATTGCATTATCAGTGATCAGTCTCTTGGCCATGAAGGCACTCTGGTTGTCCGAGATAATATCAGATAACCATGGTCACAACCGATTAACAAGGATCTATGAGAAGATCTTATAAGAGACATTGTAGAGGATGATAGGTCTAATGTCATGGACCGCTAGAGGTTTTTTAATTTTGGGAATGAGGACGAGGATAGTTTCATTGATGGTGGAAATTTTTGTTCTCTCAACCATGATTTTCTTGATCATTTTGCAGATGTCGGGACCACTGATGTGTCGGTATTGCTTAAAAAATAGGGCGTGGAACCTGTCCGGTCCCGGGGCCTAAGTGGAGTGGATCTGTTTCAGGGCCAGACGTATCTCGTCATCCATCACATCTTTGGTAAGCTACCGATTGATCTCATCAGTGATCACTGGTCTGATACATTCTTCCACTTCAGCAGAAATTATAGGATTTCCTGTAGTGAAGAGGTTCTGGAAGTATCAATTCAAAGTTTTGTGAATTCCACAAGTGTCAGAGACTTTTCTCCCATCTGGTGTTTAGATGCAATTGATAAAAGAATTTCAACGCCTACCCGATGCTTTTTGGTGAAAATACCAGGTATTGGCATCCCCCTCTGAAATGTGGGTCTCCCACACCCGCATATCCTAGAAGATTTCCTTAACACACAGGGTCGGGTCCAGCTCTCTTTTAATGGCACCAATCATAGAAAGATTACAATTGGATTGGGGTTTTGTGAGTAGGTTGTGAAGTTTCTTCTCATGGAAACCACTATGCCTCTCGGGATGGCAGAATTACTTATTGATCCAGGATCTCAGATCGGATGTGACCTATTGGAGATTGAGGCCAACATCATCATGGGAACTATTCCAGCTTGATTGGATAACATCTTCACATTACCGGTCCTTTTACTGGAAGCTTTCAAATCTGAAGGGTCTGCTGGGTTTTTTGTTGCATTCACCTTGAGTGCAGTCAATGAAAATTGGACAATGGTCTAAACAGTTGAGCGTCATGTGGACAATGTGGAACATGCTGAAGAGATTTATCAAATCTGATGAGCCTAGAAATATGTCTAGTCACTCTACGATGCGTGTGCCATCTGTATTTCCTCAGAACCATGTGAAGGGGTTACCCGCGTTTCCTAAATCGACTAGGTCCACCCTAGTGACTGCATCCTTAAAATTTGACAGAAACACAGCATGTCAGACATTTCCCCCTCTTTTTTCCTTATAGAACATAATCTCATTGAAGTACCCTCTAAAGAAAATAGGGCTTTGAATCTCGTGACGAAGCTTGCAGAGAAGATCCCAGTATTTCACCATCTCATTATGAGACGACCACCCATAGAATCCCACAAAAGTCCATGGAGGGGCGTGGTCTTCCTGAAAAGTCATAGCCACGTGTTGTGAGGAGAAGGACAATATCTTGATGTCGAAATTATCCTTCCATAGGATATAGAGTCCCCTGGAGTGGCCTTGTCTAGAGACTGGGAAACAGCCTTGGAATCCGCATTTCAGAGCAATGCTAGAGGTTTCCTTGTTTTCCAGTATGGTTTTAGACAGGAAAACCACAACGGGTTGACTTTGGGCGCAATTGCACTGGAGCATGTGAACCATTCGTGGGTTTCCAAGCCCATGACAGTTCCAACATAATACAATCATTGTTCTAGGCGGGGCTGAGTCTCACCCGCCTCCGCCTCTGAGTTCTCAGAACTTGTTTTTTCACACGTCGTTTTCCCTCTTTTTGGGGAGTTCCCCATTGAATGGCATGTTTCGATTAGTCTTTTCAGCTCCCCAGGTTTCGGGTCCTTTAGTTTACCATAACTTGCTTCACGTTGCACCCTTTTCTAGGTTAGATGGGTGATTGGGCCGAGGGGTGGTGTTTCAGTCATCCTGTATTCCCCATGTGGCAGGAAGTCTGACTTGGAAATTTCTGGATCGGGGTCGGGATCAGGTGGTTCAATGTGCCTTAGTTTTGGCTTTAGGTTTCTTTCTGGTGGGTCTTTTTGTGTCTCTGTCTGCTCTATAGATGTTGAGCCATTTACTTTCACGGGGTTTGGATGTATGTCAGTTTCCCTCTGTGTGGGTATGCCCTCTTTAGGGAAATCTGGTGGTCCAATTATAACATGTTTTTCATGTACAGTTTTAGCTCACATGGTTTGGGACAATGTGAGGTGGTCACAGTCCTTTTATTTCTCAGTCTCAGGGATGAAGGCATATCTGGTCGATTTGTCTTGGAGCCATGGGCCATATTGAAGGATGATATTACCAGAATCATTCCACTTCTTTGAGGCGCACACTCTTTTCAGATGACCGAGGCGTCCACAATATAAACAGAAGACTGGGAGTTTCTCAAACTCGAATGATATCCAAGTGTTGCCTCCCTCAAAGTTCAAAAGCATGCCCCTCATAATGGGATCTAACACTTCTATAAAGACCTTAATTCAAACATCGGGCCCCCACTGGATAGGGTCCTAGTGGTCCCACTCAAGGAAATGTCCAATACAGTCCCCACATTCTCTCATAACTCGTTCTATTTGTGCGTGAAATGGTATTCCTTTGATATGTATCCAGAAGGTGGATTGGGTGAGATTAGTGTGTTGGATATAGTACCCCCATTTGTATTCTTCCATGAGGAGGAGTTTATTATCGAAGGACCATGGTTTACCTCTCATGATTTTATCACTATCTCCCTTGTTGAAGAACTCAAAAATAATGTGATTGTTCCCCGCTTCCTGAATAGAAACTCCAGCTTCCAGTTTCTAGAGATTTTGGAGGGTGTTTTTGAGGGCCCCCTGGTTTACTGCGAAATTTTCAACAAACATTCTAACCACCAATAGAGAAATTCATTTTTTCAAGAGTGAATCTTCGTTTCTCCAGGTCTTGATTGCCGCCTTCTGCTTGTCCGTCAGGGAAAACCTCCTCCATTGGATCACTAATTCTATCTCCATGGGTTAGTGCTCGTGGGATGGGCACGAGATCCTAATTTCGCACCCGTTGCTTTCCCCTTCTTGGGGCCATAAGCGATGGTCTAGTTTCCATAGCTGACCAGGCTTCACAGCAGCGTCCACACACACTTTTGGGACGTCATCGATAGGAATTACGACATGCGTCCACCAAAGAAAAACTAGGGCCGGCCTATTCGAAGTGGCACACTGTCCTGTCCAGGTCCATGAAAAGTGCCACTGGACCGGATGCCCTACCCCGCGACCTCCTTCCTTATTCCGACCTGCGTGTACAACTTTTTTGCGATGTGGCTTCACGATCCGCAGTCAGTGCTTCCACGCCCTAATTCGCTCCCAGATGGAGCTCACCATGAAGCACTCCTGCGTCTGCAGATCGACTCAATGTAGTGGTATCTTTGTGATCTTTCTTCACGGATGAGGCTTCGTGCCTAAAACTTCGTGAGATAGTCACACCGCGGTGGGAGCTTCGTGAACCATGATTCTTTGCAGAATCAAATTGCAGCTGATTCTTCTTGATCTTTCTTCGTGGATAAAGCTTCGAGGCTGATTTGTCGCTAGAAGTCACAAGGTGGTGGGAGCATCGCGAACCAGGATTCTTCACGGGTGAAACATTGTGGATGATTCCTCTCGATCTATCTTCACGAATGAAGTTTCACGGCTAATTTCTCTCCGGAAGTCACAAGGTGGTGGGATCTTCACGAACCATGAATCTTCGTGGCAGTTTCTTAGCGAGGCATACCCTACACGGTAGGCTCACCCTGAACACTAGTTCCGTCGCGCCGCCCACTGGTCAGTATTATAACATTCGTTCTTCATGAATCAAGAATGCCCTAGCGGCAAGGGTTTTCAAGTATGGGACCATGAATATTCTGGACGGCTTCTTTGCGAGGCATACCCTACGCGGAAGGCTCTCCACTAACACCTGTTCCATCTCGCTGCCCACTGGCCAGGATTATGACTTCGTTCTTCACGAATCAAGTATGTCAAATCAGCAAGGGTTTTCAAGCCTGAGATTCCTCACAGCCGGTGTCCGCGTAGATCTCAAACTGGTTGTGGGTTTGAGATCCGGTTCCACCCTAGATTTGTAGATCTGGCAGTAGCGAGGTGGAAGCTTAGATGGGAAGGTCCTCACATCACCGGGGATGATCTGTTGCTACTTGAAAGTCAGTTACAAGAAATTGAAACCCAACCCTCCCAGGTTTGTAGGTGCTGATGAAGATGGTGCCCTCCTTCAACTCGAAAGAGAACATAAACTCCACCCGCCACCATGAGAAGATCGGGGAAAGGAGACTCAAAACCTAGGAAAACCTAAGAGCGACACTCTCAAGCAAGAGAGAAGTAAGACAATCATTAATAAATTGTGAGAAAATAACTTTGACACAAAAAGATAATACCTTACTGATATATTCTATAGTATATATATATAGAAATAACATATTATTAATATATGATATGTTTATATAATTAAAATAATTATTTTTCAAATCAATATATATTAATTTGGAAGTAATAATAACAGAATCACTATATTCTTAATATCATATTTTACAAAAAATTACCTTCTTACGCACTATGATTTTTTATTTTATAAAAAATATATTGTTTTTAAATGAGGATAAAGATTTTTTTTGATATAAATAATTTTTTATCAATAATTAAATTACAAATTTATAGGAAATAATAATTAGAATAGTTGATATTTAAAAAGTTATTTTCTCATAAAAATGGTTTTCATTAAATTTTATGTTTCCATTTAGATGTTAAATTAATATAAATTTAAATTTAGGATTTTAAATATTTACTTTATTTTTTGAATTCTACATAGAAATATACTATTTGGATGAATTTGTGGTATTTTTCTTGAAATATTATTCAAGTGAATAGAGAAAAATACATTATTTCTAAATACAAGGACTTTTATGGTATCATTTAAATATATGAATAACATAAAATATAATAACAAAATTCTTTGAAAATGTTTCATTTAAAAAGTAAAATTATATATTTAAAATTTTTAATTTTAACTTACAAACCTATATTTTTTATTTTATATCTTATGTTATATTTTTATGTAAAACTAATTTTAATGTATTAAACATTTATTATTTTATAATATATTTATTAAAAAAATTTGGAATTATTAACATATGAAATTGATTTTATATTTTTCATTTTATGTTAAAAATAAAGTAATAAGTTATATTTTATTTTTTGGATATTAATGTGAAATTACTTTGGTCAAAATTTGGTAGTAAAATAAATATCAAAATGGTAAATGGTTAAATTTAAGGGGTAAAAGACATAAATCATGTTAAAATCGTGTCTACAAATTAGAATTTGAAGGATTTACTAATCTTAAACATTCCCTATAAATTATTTTCCAATTTTGGATCTATATTTTTTAAATTGAAATGACATTAGTATAATGTTATGAGTATTTAAAAGAGCCCCACCACTCTCACGTATCAATGGACACCTACACAAACCCAAATTTCCACACATAATAAGCCACTTTTTTATAAAAACCAAATACCTCCCCAAAACTCTAAGACAGATATTATATGTTATTATATCATCAAAATACAATCCTTCAAAGCCATAATCCAATTTTCAAAGTGGTTTTTCCAGGGAGTAGGGTAAAAATTCTTCATCACGTCCTTTTAAGTTATATTATATTTATTATTATTAGAAATCATCTTTATATATTATAGCCATGTTAACTTAATTTAATCAGTATCAAAATTATAATTAAATTTTATTATGTAAGTATAATAATAATTTTATACCTTACTCTAATTAGTTTGAAAAATGAAAACATTTTTCATCGGTATGTTGAAACTACCCCATTCATGAATGACATATTTTTTTATTCGCAACCTCACATGCATAGATATAAAATTATATTTAATGAAAAAATATAATATTATTTTGTAATTAATGTTTCTTAAGGATAAATAATTACCTACCATCCTTCCCTACCATTCAGTATAAAAAGAAAATGTCAATCTTGCATACATGCTAGATACCACTTCCAATGATTATGTGTTTAAGTTTATCATTGCCTCACATGGATTGTTATAAAATATGTTTGAATAAAATATATTATTTTATAGAGTAATATATATCAAGAATATTCTTCTTAAATAATTTCAAAATATTGATTATTATTAGAGTATAATATTTTTATGTTTGAAAATTACCTATAAAAAGTTCATCATGGACTCCATTCTCTCAAACCACACCCATAGTTTCCTTTAAATTAACATACATATGAATAAATTATTCAAAAAATGGATTATAAATATTTTATAATGTATTAATGATGATAATATTATGAAATAATGGGGTTTTATATCTTTATAATGAAACATGTATGAAAAATAAAATATCAAGATCATCTATAAATGAAAATAAATAATAACTAACTGTTGTATAATGAATAATAAAAATTAAATATAGGAAAATATTATAGATATGAATATGGTTATTAAATAAATTATTATAGTAGTTATGTTTATTATACATGAGGATGGAGCACATTCAAACAAATAGGAATCAAAGGTAGGGGTTCATATCAATTTCCCATCAACAAGGATTGTTTTCATATTTTAAAGCCATCATAATTTTATATATTATATTTAATACTATTGGGGAAAAATCCATCAAGGTAACATTGAAGTGTTTTTAGCTTAATTGTGTTTGTTCACAAATAGGGTTTTTAGGGTCTATTGTGGAGTTCTATAGATATTCTTGAAACACTATGTTAAAAAAGATCCATAAAAATAAATGGATTATCTGAAGGTTGTATAAAAATATCATATATAACATGGCATCATTTCCTAGTGTTTTCATGAAGTTTCGGTCCAAGAATTGTTGAATGGAGAATCATGTTTCTAGAAAAGTAGGTTGGGCTCCATTTTCATGGAGAATTGGAAAGTTTTATGCCATTTATGATTCAATATAATAACATAAAAATATGGAAATGGAAAGATTGAAACACATGTAATGTACCTGTAGGGAAGTTGAGTCTACACAATAGAGGCTTGGGTGAATGGACTAGCGCATTCAGTGGAAATCTATGCACCTTATTCCTAGGGTCATCAAAATTTCGATAAATAGTTTGATACCCACCTCATTTAGATTAATCTCATCACTTAGAAAAAATATGATCTCGGATTGTGGAAGTTGAAGTGGCATAGAAGATATAAGTTACATGGAATTTTCACACTAGATGTGAGATGCACTCCAATTGTGAATTGGGAATAAAAGGGTGTGTGTCGTGAAATTTGTCAGTATTAGAAGGGTGTTTCTTGAATGTAGTGTTTGGAGTGCATGTTGGTTTTCTGTGATATGGGATATGTTGGGTGAAAGTCATTGAAGTGGTGCACAAATAAACTTAAGGTTTTGCGGAAAGTATGAATCTTCCCACTATATCTGTGGTAAAGTTGTGTTAATTAGTGGATGAAAGTTGACCATCACCATATCATCTATCTAAAGTTGAGGCTATGACTTTTAATTCAAATGAAGGGAACTAGAAGTCAGTAAAACTTGTGTGGATCCCTTTTAAGAGAAGTGAGAACAGGAAGAGGAAGACATTGATCCTTCCCACTAGCAGTGATCTAGAGTAAGAGACATAGAGAGTGACCATTAGATTTACTTTGAGAATAACCTAATCTTTTTAAAGATAGTTATCCAGAGGCAGAGACATAGGGAGTGACCCTTGTGAATGTAGTGAGCAGACCCTAAACCTTTTAATTGTAGCGAGTTAGGGAATTAATGTAATATATGATGAACCTTCTAATTGGAAGTGAGCTTTAGTTGATTAGGTATATCACCACATCACCATTGTATGATCCTTTTATATAGCCCAATAAGGGTGAACCAAGTAAAAATATTTGTGTCTTTGAGATTTATTTATTTGTTTACTTTCATGTCATTATCATAAGATGAAATTAAAAAGGATATAATTATCATTGAAATTAAAGTGCAAAATAAGTGACCCATGTAATAAAGATGTCATGATCCAGTGGCGTAGAAACAATTTTAAAAAGAATATCCCTGCCATAATTCACCCCTATAAGGGTATATAGGACCCTATTATAAATAAATAATAACCAATGGATTATATTATCATTATTTATTATCATATCCTATATTTTAAAAATCTTTTCATGACCCTTCATTAATATTCTTTGACTTATTTAATACCAGAACCGTAAGGGTTTTTCTCATTTCAATATCATTTTAAGGATTTATACCTTATTTTGTGCTTTTTTTATTTTTTGTGGTGTATATACTAATAATTAATATATTTATATCATCATTATAAATAAATTATTATTTTTTAAATATACATATATTTCCATATCATTTAATTTATTTGTATTCAAATGATACCAAAGTCGTAAGTGTTACATCTTAACTCAAATTATTTTCATTTTGTTATGATCCATATTACTAATAATTATTATTATATATTGGGTTTATTCTAAAATATGAATATACTTTTTATTAGTTAATCTCATGTTTATATGGATTTATATTTCTTTCTTAGGAAATCCATTTAAAGGGGTTTCTACCTTAATTCTTCTTCACTGATAGACTTCTTTCTTCTTTAAAATGAAACGTGGTTAAGAATAGTACTCATACTTTTGAATGGTCATATATCCTTCATGTTTATATTCATTCTTTAAAAAATATTTAATTTCTTATCTTTACTCCCAAATTTGAATTATGTGATGTGTTCCCTTTATTTATTTTTAACTATTTTTAAAAGAATATTTCATTAAATTTTTCATGATGTTGGTTCCAAAAAAGGTATTTCAAAATTTTATAGAAGATTTTTCTTTAATGATAATTTATTTTATATTCTACTAATCTTTTAATTTCGAAATTAATTATGTATTTTTCAGGGATCTATTATTGGTTTTTCATTTTCATGTTTTATTATTAAAAGGGTTCTCAAGTTACTTTCCAGAAAATTATTTATTTATGTTACTCATACCCGCATATATTGAAAATATAGTTAAATATGTGTTATGAAATATCATTCCCTGATTTTTCTCCCAAATTCGTATTTTCCAAAAATATTATATCTTTATTGGATTAATGTTTCCTAAATCATCCTCTAAATTCCTAATGAAATACTCATTTAGAGTGATTGGATTTAGGGAATCAACCAATATAAATCTTGTGCTCATTTCTTATGACACCATTTTAAAATGTTATGAAACCATTTTTTATTCTATGTAATTATAATATAATGATTTATGATTGATTTTATATGAACAACGCGAATGTTTTTTATCATTGTGAGATCTGTGAGGTCCTATATATCCATCCAATGAATTTTTGAATATTCTACACCTCAAAAGATAATTCTAGGAGAACGGAACTTGATTTCTAGAATAAATACACTATTGGATACTAGAATGTGAATTTATGACACACTAGTTTATGAGATACATGGATGTTATATCCAAAACTGCTAGGTTTTACGATATATGGAAGTGAATTCTTATCCCATGAGGTTGTGATTTCTTGGATTTTTCATACTATATATTCTTATTTTACATTGACATGACTATATTATATTCCAATGATATATGCATATGTTATGATCCGTGGATCATAATTATTGTATCATTATTCCACAATATTATTCAATTGTATATATTTATTCATTTGGTGGTTATAAGTTTTCTTATCATGAATTTTGGACAACTCATAATGTTTTATTTTATATTATTAGTTAGTTGTCCCATTCTAATATTTTCTCATAATCTTATGCTCTAACCCTTTATGATTCATCAATATTTTTTCCCTTACTAAGAGTTTGAGCTCATCCATTTGTCATCGTTTTCCATTCCCTAAGTAATAAGAATGAGTATAACCTATAAGGTGTATATAAAAAGATCGATTACAGCATGATTATAGTGAAATGTTCTCAATAGTATTTTTATATAGCCAATATCTAAGGAAAATAAGACTTTATTATCAAATTTAGTTATAAATATTATGGTTTTTGAGCACAGGACTTGGAAGTGTGTCTCTGTCATGTCTCATAATGATCCATTGGTGTAAAATTTCACTAACCATGCATCAACCCAAATATATAGACTTTAATGTTTTTGTATTATTTTATTCAGCACAAACTTCTTTTCTTATTATTTTCTTAGAAACCTCTTAGAGCCTCTTAGACCATCAAACATTATTATTATCCTTATTATACTGATGGTAATACATTGATTATATGTGGTTTATTAATGGTAATTCCCATAAACACTTTCATCTTTTATAATTATCACCATCCCCTTCCCTTTTTCTTCAATCTCTTTATCCAAAATCAATATTTTTGAATAAGTTATTTTTATCAAGTGTCTAAATCATATGGGATTTAATGTATCAAGTTCATAATGACTCGTTATTTTCCCAAAATTTTATTACTTTAAAAATGTTCATTGAATTAATGTAGTTATCTTTATGTTTTTCCTTATATTTTGCATGACTCTTAATTCTTTAGTTTTTTATATCATTTTAACACAGTAATGATTCCCATATAAGTTGTATTTGATGAGTAAAGAAATGTATTTAATGACATATAAATTTAGTGTTTAACATATTGGCAGATATCAATGGTATTAGAGTTTTTATTTTCAAAACCAATAATATATATATGTTAATTGATAAAAAATCACTGATGTTATTTTTTATTTTAAAATATTTACAAAAGATATTTTGAATGATGTGTTAATTAATGGGGGTATTTAAAGTAATTTTTATATTATTATATTTTTAAAGTTATTGTTTTATGTTATTTATATTATTATTGATTTTTTGTTGTTATCTTAATTATGCACCATATAATCTAGTTATACTTATTATTATTTTTGGATATGGTCACTATTATTTGGAAATTAAAAATGGGTTGTTTCTTTAGCATAATATCATTACATGGGATCCTTGTGTAGCTATGTGTGAAATAGAGGAACAGTGCACCGTTAGTTTATGACTATACTTGAATACCATCCTATACGGTATTTTATGATTTGGGTAGGGGTTGACTCTTGGAATGTCCAATGAGGGTAAGTATGGGTCATTTTCTATAAAAATAAATTATGGTCTAACAAATGGGTATACATAGAAATTAAAAAGAATTTATTCTGAGGCATAATGTATTTAACCAATGAATTTATTCGTTTTATATCATGTTATATCATATATTTGTTTTTAAAATACCATAATATATATTATTTTTTTCTGGGCCATGTTTTCATAAAAGTAAGCAATTTTTTTGAAGGAATATAGAAGTATTTAAATATGGGTTTTTATCATGCATATATATCAAAATAATATTATAAAATTATTTTCAAAATATAATTTCTTATTTTTTAATAGAAAATTAATTTTATAGATTCATGGTGGTGTCCTACTATGATTTAGCTGAAAAACTACATATATACTTGTGGGTTAATAGACTTGGTTTTTATGACATAGAAAAATTGTAGGGAACAACTTCTTTTATTGGTGTTTTGTATATCCTTGATTCTATTATTATTTGTAGTGATGATTGGGTGGGGACCTTAGGTCACATTGATATTCTTTATATAAAATTTTGGGAAAAAATCTATCCCTTTGGGATGTATGATGTATTGTCAATGTTGGATATATCATAACATTTTTATCACTTTTGTATATTTTATATATCAGACAACAATTTTTTTAATTCTATTTTGGGTAATTTTATTATACTCATTGTCCTTATTCATTGTTTGGTTGAGTTATAATTTAAAAAACTACTAATTATTTATCATAAATTTTTAATGTATATGAATTTCATACATGATTCTAAATGTAGATATTGTGGTTCATTTTAGGGATTTTGTAGGGGATTTCATTCCATTGGTGTGTTTGTGAATCCTTTAGCTCTTATTTAAACCCTATAGAATTTGACAACCATATTTTGATATTTTGAAGCATTGTATTGAGCATTGGGTTAGAATGAATCAAGAAATTTCATTATGTTTTTGTCCAATAGAACTATTGGAAGGCTATGTAGTTAGAGAAATGTGTATTAGAGAATACTGAATATTTGTAATAATTTATGTATATTGGACTCTAGTTTCATGTTTTTGAGGCCAGAATAAAGATTTTAGAGTGGTTTATTTGGGGAGAGAAGAACAATAGTGAATATTTAGGTAGTTGGTTAAATGATGAAACTTGGAAAGCTATATGAAATCAACCTTATTTCATAGTTTTATCCTACAGGATGTCTAGTGGGATGGGAATGTGAGTCGTTCCACATCCCTTAACATTAAAAACCTTGGATCCCACTTTTTTTCTAATGGCAGTTCCTTATAATTATATTTGAGAAACCCTTAACCCCACATAATTGTGGAAGTTTTATTCATTTTTTGGTTTTCTATAAAACCCCATTGTGGGTCTTCATCCTAGGGAATCTATATTATAGGGGGAGGGTTCTTAATTATCTATCCCTCTTCTCCTTTATCCTCTGTTGATCCATGATTCCAAGAGATGGTTCATTACTCTATATTGAGGTATAAGCCTCCATTTTTCTCCTTAACGTTCTTTTTTTATTAATTCTAAATTAAATTGATTTTATTGAAGAAAAAATGTCAACTTTCTTAAAATCGTGGTAAATTAAAATTTATTTCATGTATATTTTTTATTTGGTTTGAAGAATATTTTTCAAATAGATTGACCGTCATATTTTATCTATGTCTTGATTATGGTACGATCAATAGATGATATTTACTTGTGATTTCATATTTTTCTTTCAAAATTGGTGATCTATTTTGTAATAAATCATAATTATTTTCCTCAAATGTTTTCCAAATGAATAGAATGGAAAGCTTCCATTCCATCGGGGGGAATTTTGGTTCCACATGGGAACCAAATTAGTTATTTGGGTTTTATTGATTTAATTAATTATAGTTTAATTTTATTTATTATTTTTATTTTATTATGAATAAATAACTTATAATTTTCACATGAAAATGGAGAATCTTTCTTAGATAAGTATGTATAATTATGTATTGGGGGTTAATTCCATCAAGTACCATTTTGGTGGTCCCTTTTATATAAATCCATATTTTAATGTTATGTGTGATATTTCATGCACGAATTCATGGGAATCTTGGTTTGTAACTTCAGAATAATCAGAGATAGGGTTTTAAAATTTCTATTTATGAATGTAAGAGGCTCTTAATTTGAAAATGGTTATTACATTATATTTAGAAATTATAAAAAAGCTAAATACTATTTCTTTAGTGAGTGTAGATCCTATATGCTTGTGGTTAAACCTAAAAAAATATATATTATTTGGATAATTTCTGAGTATCCTTGGATTGGTTCCATTATACAAGTATAAGGGCTATGGATTCCTAGTTACATCAGAGTGTTTGAAAGGTAATTATGTTCATTATGGGTTATCTGAAGATTCACATGAGAAGGTAAATGGAGGTTCGAGTGTCATTATTTGGTTACATAATACTTACAAGGGTTGGGGTATTTTTAAAAGGGAGTTATATTAAAGAGATTGTTTTCTGAACAATAATGGTAAAAAAATATGGGAAACACGGAAGGATAGATATGAAAAAAACATAATAATCAGTTTTACATCCCCATTAAGAGAAGGATTCAATTTTTACATATGTAATGGGCCAAAATGATTTCATTTGGTCATGGGTAGATACATTGGATACCCATCCTAAGGGTGTGTGGATAGGTTTTCATGACTATGGGGTTGTTTGTGGTGTTGACTATATACTGAATTTATGAATATACTTATTTTAAATCATTTACTATATAAAATTATTTGAGATTTTATGTTAGATATGGATGGGTCTTCTGATACTAAACATGGGTAAGGAATTTTATCTTGGAAATAAAATAGTTAGTGATGGGTATAGTTTATAATTGATAGGTAAGGGTCTTTTTTAGATCCCATTGAACTAAAAGATATGTATTTTCTAATATGATATGGGATTTTTTTCAACATATTCCACTAAGACCAGAATTTTTTATGAATGTTTGTGGTAATAATATAATCTTTCATTCTGAGTTTAAAAAGGGTGGAGTTCCATCACCATCTAGGGTGATTATGATAAATTTTTTTATTGATATTGGAGAATGAGAGGTTGAATAATCCCGCTGATAAGCATGGTTCCTAGTTCGAGACACTCTCTTAGATTTAAATCATTCCTATAAATTTATTTCTATACACCATATTCACATAGAAATAAATTTTTAATATCACATAATGACTTAGTGGGGTGAATATATTTTTATTGATTGGATGGTCATGTTAGTAATCTATGAATTTCGATGCTGCTTTATCTTCCTCATATTTGGACATGATGGGATCTTATAATTACCAAATAAGGAATGTATAGGTTTTTAGTTTAAGGATATGTATGAATCATATTCTATATTAACTATGAAATGTGATGAGTAAATTTTATTTTCATCACCTAAGGAATCTCATTCTCAACACATAAATAATTTTATCTTCATCACATATAACCAATTCCCATCAAATGAGACAAACTATTATCATAACACATGAAATCCTACCATCCTTACACAAGTAATACCATGATCATCATAATAGGTATAAAATTATCTAAACATGAGGAATCATATGTTTATCACAGAATGAAGGATGGATTTTTTATGTCTCAGGTAGGTGGTTCATCTAATTCTCATTATATCGGGCATCTAATACTTAATTCATAAGGAAGGGGTGCTATCATTTTTTTATATATGATTTATTTATACCCTTATTCTTTCTGAACAACGTTGGTTGATCCTATTATGACCATTATATAAAAGAGATCACAATTTAATATTTATTATGGATTCAAAATGATCCTCTTATACTCATCACAAAATAGTGTTCAAGGATTTACATTTAGTGGGAACACTCTAATTTTTTAGGGCTAATCCGAACGTTTACCTACCATAATGAAAACAATCTATTTATGTTGAGATGGAGAAATAATGTGTTTGGATAACTTTATTGAACCTAAATAAGGAATCTTTTGTATTTTATTTTAAAATAAATTTAAACTAAAAAATTTCATATTTCATAGCTTAACGTCATTTGATATGATTTTTACATTCAATTTAATTTCATATAGTAAGGACTCATGTGCCATAAAATGGGTGGAAAAAGTGGATGAGTGGGGTTTTTAATTGTGAGAATAGACCTTTATTAGAATAAATATATACTTTTTAAGGCTTATTCATGTTCTACCAGATCATTTATTTGATCCGACAAGGATATTTGTATTGATTATGAACATGTTGACCATAACATAGTTGTTACATTGGTATTGAATATAGAAGGCCATAATCCTAATAATGAATTTTTGGTTTTCAAGATTAAATCTGGTTCAGGTGGATTTGGTCCCCATTGTATTATTTATATGAGAGAAATATTTCTTTGTTATGAGGTATAAAACTAGCCACTGTAACACCATTTCATGAAACAATTTGGTTTTGGAAAACATTATCTAGCATGAGGAACTGTGTAATCGCATGAGTAGAATTCTACATGGATATAGAGTTCTAAGAAATAAGCCTCAAGTATTTTACAATGAATTAGAATAGTTTTAGGAGATAATGTGTAGATCTTCTTAACCGATATGAGTCTATGATAGTTGGTTTTATTGCATTAAGCATGAATGTAATGTGTGTTTTAGAGGATAGTTTTGGCTTCCATGAAATATGAAATTAAGAAGTTCATGCCCTTAAAATTATGATCCATGGGGTTTTTATATCAATCATTTATATTAAATTAGACGAATCATAAAATAATTTCCAAAAGTGATGAACTAGTCTACTGAAAAATGTTACAGTTACAAACTCATAGAAGACTTGCATAAGTGTATGAAAATTTGGACTTGAGCTGTACATCAAGTTCCAAACTTTCAAAACATGGATTTTTTTAGAATATGTCCTTTTTATCAAAAACGAAATAATCCTTCCATTATTCCTCCTTGATATTTCTTGTACATGTTTTTAAATTTCATTAATTACTATCCTTATAATGGGGTTCAACAGAGGTGAGGAGGGAAAAATTATGAAGAAATCACTGGAGTTTGGGAATTATCTCTCATATTATACAAATCAGGTAACCCCTCTTCCTATAAATAGATGTGGGGATCGAATATGGGACCAAAATAATTTTATATAAATTATTAAAACCCTCAATTATCTTTTAAATCTCATATTTAACTATAGTATATTAAACAATTCTTTGAATTTCACATAACTACCCTTATTCAAATGAGACTTGTGTGAAAATTTCTTAAAAATATTTTATGAAAATCCATTTTCAAGAACCAGTCTTAAGAAATCCAATGAATATAGCTTCTGTGAGGACAAATCATGAAAATCAGGGCCCAAAAAAGGCAACATCCACCAAACTCACACAATATTATGATGCTTTCTCAATATTATTAGAATTTCACTACTAAAGAAGCTCATAAATCCATTTATTAGAGAAGGAATATATCTAAGAAACCTGGGAGTTATTTGATATACTAGATAGATCCAGTTCATTAGGTGTTGGTGGATCTATTGATGTAAGGCCAAAAAATGTATCCCCTATCTAAAAGACTACATCTATATTGGTTCATCCTAACAGGTGACATAATGATTATAGAGGTTGACTTTGACTCCCTAATAAATTGGTTCAATAGATATTGGAAACCCAACTTGGAGAACATATCATCCACTAACCTGGTTATGAGGGATTATAATCAAGCATCATTCTACCATTTGTAGAACCCTATCCAAAATGTGAATAGAGAATAAGATATATTTTCGACAATGAGAAATCATTATAGATGAATGAAAATTGGCCAACAAAATCTGTCACAACTATATGGTTTTTAGAGATCTATTTCATAGAATTTGGATGTGTGAGGTGGTGTGGGTATCACAATTATATTCCTAATACCACTGAGAAATCCTATCTGGGTTATTGAGACAGTGGTTACTATATAAAAATAAATTCCATTGGCACAACAATGAGGTCAATGTTAGCCTATGAGAATTCAATAAAATTTCTAGGATCTACATGTTTGATAGAATTTATAAAAATTCTAACCAATGATGGATACTAGTGAAGACATGAATAAGAACCTATTGGTGAAATAGGAATTGTTGAAAGTACTAAGGAACATGTATCATAATGATTATTTCATACACCCTAATGTCCCTTTTAGGAAATGTTTCAATATATTACTTCACATGTCTCAAGTGTAGATGTTAGGCAGGGTAAAAAAAGAGCAGGAGTTTAGAAATGAAGAAAACCAGGTTTACACTTGTTCCTTTTATAATGGGGCAAGTATGTAGAGTAGTCAAAAAACATGGAATTTTATCCACCCCTGGAGATGAGGCTTGTGGGATAATCGTTGGAACTTTTTAGTATATTTTTCCACTAACTAGGTGTAATCACATGGTCATTTGTTAGTCTCGTTCATCATGACTATTTTTATCAAGCATTGACATCCAACCAATCTCTCTAACCCGATGCTAACCAATATTTATGAAACCATGAAGTATGTTAGCTAGAGGAATATACCTCTATACATTTTTAGCCCATTTTTGTACATGTATGGGTTGGTCACCCTGAAAACAGAGGTTCATGACTTCCCAAACCTGATTGGACCCCCTCCAAAATATAAATATTAGGCCATTTTTAATAAACATTTTAGGGAGAAAATTCCATAAATTGATGGGTCTGGGATGCTTTCTAGGTTTTTATCTCCAATATATTATACTTCATGTCATTAAGAACTTCATATTTGGTGATTGGGGATGATGACCAGGGTAGTGTCGAGGAGAGGTCATACATATTGGCCTTAAATGGAGGTTTATTAGTCACAGACATCAATATAAACTTAGTTTTTAATTCATACACCCCATATGGGTTCATCCCTAGTTACACTTCGTTTTGGAAGTAACATGAACAATATAATATAGGGTTCACTATGAGTGTTATCACATGATTATCTAAATTCTATAGCTGATATTATAATGTGAGGGATCTCGTGCTAAAATAATACTTTCATCGATTGGTGCCCTATTTGAACTACATTCACACTATGTTTGGGTTTGGTCATTGGAATATCATAGAGAAATACATAGAGAGTTGGTGATTCAGATAAATGAAAAAGTAACATCCTAAGGGAAGATGGGTTAAGGTCATGTTCCTACTTAGGAAACCCACCGTCCATGGAGAAGGGATCTGATTGGATTATTGATTTTTGTAAAGGGACAACAAGGTGAGGCCTCAATGTTGGAGGTATCCTTCGATATATTGTTCCCGACTAAGAATTATTAGGATCATGGTGAATCCTCTGTGACTACAGAGGATGCTTCAATTTATTTATCCAGGTAATCATACATGTTAAATTAGATAACTAAACAAATATTTGATTTTATTAGAGTTTTAAATGTAACATGGAATAGATGTGGGTTTTCATCACAAATATTTAGTTATGTTAGTAGGTCAACGTAATTTGGATATTAATTATCAATCTCATAATTTCTTGGTTTTGTATCATGGAACCTTATGTGGACTTGATGAAACACTACAAAAAATCTAGAGGTAATAGCATAATTAAGTATCATGGGAGTTTTATTTTATAATCAAGTGATTTGGATGCATTATGGGTATCCTGGTGAATTTCAGAGAGAATAATTATTGTATAGAGGAAGAATTATTTGGATTTAGGTGATGATAACTCATACAGATGTAACAATGAGAAAATAGGAAATTCAGTGGATGTTGAAGAGAAGGAGGAATCTGGTGAGGGTCGTGATAAATATCACTAGACTCAGTTACTCCTACAAAATAAAATTTTCACAATTTTACTGAACTATTATCACTAATAGATCATGTTTTTATCTTTTTTATGATTTATTTAGTGAGGAGTCATTGGAAAAACCACTAATGTTCTCATAAAGGAGGGAAGGGAGAATCCCTTAGGAGGATAGAAAGTATGAGTGGTGTCTCAGGACTCTTTATCCTCCCCATTTTCTTCAAGGATACTACCTATTAATTCAATGGTGGTGCTACTGGTCATTGAAGGTATCAATTTTCCATTGAAGCCACAAATACATTATTTACATGTCTCAAAAGGTATAATGTAACAATTTTATTTTATTAGAGTATTTTCACTCTAAATTGAAATATTTTATTTACTTATTGTGGAGGAAATATTATATGCCAAGGAGAACCCCATTATGGTTGAAAGTAAACGTGCTATTATTGATTGGTTTTTATTAGTGAAGTCTATCTCTTGTGTCTTCAACCTTAACATTAACGGTGTGGGAAATGACCAAGTTCAAAAATATAAACCTCTATATTTCTAGTGGATAATAATAGTTATACTATCACCGACTCTATCACAATAGTTTAGAAAATTATCCATAACTCATTATTTTATTGCCTATTACAAGTCATAAAATAAATTATTTCTTATTATTTCAGTGTTCACCCATATAAGGAAGAAGGATCATGGGGACCCAAGTGGTGAGGGGGAATCCACCACAAAACTAATAGATTATAAGGTGGAACAAGTTATATAATAACTCATTTATTATGGTATACAGCATATAGTAACATCATTGACCAATAAATACCCAGAGGAACTAGTCTCTTCTGAGCCTTGAAGTACATCCTTTACATAGAGATAATGAAACAAAAAACCTAATCCATCTATACACATTTGATACTAGATCAGTGGATTTAGCGCTTGAGGATGTTCCTTATATTAAACAAATAGATTTATTTTGTGAATATTAATCTATCTTGAGATATGGTGGTGACTCGGGGTCTTACATGGATGAAGAGAACCGAATGATCTGGTGTAGATCTGGGAATAATGCACAGGGGAACATCACACAAACAGTAGTGGTTTAGATGGGAAACATGATTGGAACACTTCAGCACTACTTTTTAAAACTAGGATATTATGGAGATGACAATCATTTACTACATGAAATTTAATATTAAATACTAATCGCGAGGGGGTGGATGGAGTTTTCATTGTTTGACTCTACCTGGGTGCAATTTTTTTAATTGAGTTGTGGTAGTTCCCCATGTGACATAACTAGATATTTCCTAGTAGTAATAGGAGGAGTTATTGTCACATTTATATATACTAGTTTTGTATGAGGAATCCATCCACCAGATGACCTAGATAGTGTTATATGAAGTGAATATAGCTAAATTAATTCTCATGCAGATGTTTCAAAGGATTAAAAATACACCATCCAATTATATATGGTTATGGGGGCCCACATGTAGAGAGATAAATTGATGGTTTTTATTGGATGGGATATAATTTTGTTTCCTTTGAGAGGATGAAATACATGATCAAGGAAGTGAGGTATTTAGTGCAAACCTAGGCTAAATTTTTTATTGTGGAAAATTAGTCTAGTAGTGGATGACACTCCTTACTATATTCCAAGAAATAATGTTTCCTATTTTCACTTTTTATATTAATATCATCAAATCTCAATCACATTAACATAAAAAATAAAAAAATAAAAAAAATCATATATTAGACTTCATTTATGTGGGATAGATAAGATAAATAGAAAAAAATTCATATTTTATAAGAGTGCACAAACAACGTGGATGGGTTTAGGTTAGAAAATTACATATTCCACTATCAAGAAACCTATGAGAATAATTGAATTTTGTTTGATTGATTAAAAAATATTTATTCACCCTAAAAATATACAAAAAAATATTTTTGGAAAAACACAATGAGTGTTGGAAGTGCACTTGATTAAACGGTAGAGGGATACTAGGTCAATTGTGACTTTAATGGTTTGAATCAAAGGTTTAAGGGGTAAATAGATTGTATACAATAATTTATTTAGTTAAAAACATGGGTTATATTATTATAACATTAGAATAGAAATATAATGTGTTTCAGATAAACATTAAGCATATTGGAAACAAAGGTTCCACTATAATAATATCGGGAATGAGTCCTTTGAGTTGTGTACCCTAAATGCGATCCAAGATAATATCTGGGAACTATTTCGAAAAAATATATACATAAGAGTATATTTGATAATTAATGGAGGGTATTTCTTATGGGATGTGTACCATCTACAATATATGGTCCATTACATGGGAATTGTGTCATCACCATAATCTATGGAGAGTCCATTCTAGATTGGGAGATAAAAAAGATTCAAATCCCACATGACACAAAGTGTTTCTTCTAGAGATATTTGTATGCATGAAAATATTAAGAACTATTAAGGTTATCATTTAGTTCATTTTTATATGTATGTTTTACACCAAAATATATAGCGGTCATTAGGTTCATTATGATTGGAACCAAGAACCAAAGATGAAAAGTTGTGATACACATGAATACTGTTCTATCATACAATATCAAGGATTATAATGAGATTTGTAAGCATGGTTAGTTTAAGGTTACAAAGATTTGGTAAAATTTGGACCAGTGATTTAATTTCACACCAGATGGGTTGTGTTGTTTTTAGAATTTAATGTCACATAGCATGGATCAAGGGTTATTCTTAGATTATGATCATGGTAACTTAGACCATAGGTTTGTTTCAGTATAAGGTCATATAAATTAGATAATAAGGGGGATGATTTAAATTATGGAAAGGAAATAATAAAATTTATTGTGAATCCTTTTATAATAAAGAAAATATTATGGGAAGATGCAAAAAAAATATTGATAATGATTTTTGGACTCCAGTGTTAGAGTTTTTGGTTTAATAACATTGATAATATGTTGAGGCGTCCTATATATAAATTAGTGACATGTGATGACCTAACGTGAATTTATAGAAGGATCCATTTTGATATAGAATGTCTCATAAAATGTTTGTCTCAGTTCAAGTTCATGGTGGTCAAAATAACTCAATGGAGAACAAATACATCTTGGTGCAATGAGGGTGAATGAAACCCAATGTAGCTGAACAAAACAAAAATATGTGATAATGATGATTGGTAATTTTTGGTTTATCCCATGATAAGAGATAATATTTTTAGTATGTATTCCATGGTACAATAATCAATCCACACAAAGTTCTTGATTTTATATCCTCTACAAAAATTTAGCTTATATTTATATAGGGTAATGAAGCACATGGGTTCCTTGGGAGGACATGAATGAAAAAAACCAAATTTAAAATTGTAGGAGTCCCCTAAATGGGGATATAGAGGGGTATAAATATCAACTCTCTAGTTGTTATAAGGATAAAGTGTCATAGGTTTACTATATATTCAATGAAATATAAATCATTCCTATCATATTTTATGGATTGTATCTTCTTCTTCGATTTGGATCATATATAAGAAATTGTTTGTATCCTACTATCGCACTAGATCCCTTACAAAAAAGATGATATCACCTTGTTAGTAGGATTCCCTTGTCTTGCATTATCACAAGACCCCATAAGTGGTTCCTCTTTTTTCCCATTGTCAAAATAATTATTTTGGTAACAACTAAAACATGACTAAAACCCCTTATGGGAGAATCAATTAATGAAATAAAAATCTTTTGTGGATGTTCTCCATAAAATATAATATGAAACCTATGTTATAAATAAAATTAATAACATATTTTAAAAGGAATGTACCTTACAATTAAGAGTATCTCCAATACCTACATTATCATTATATGGTTTAATTTAGATCACTAAGTGGAAAACATATCTCACCTATGTGGTGTATCTATGAGCTACTTAGAATCATAAAATGTTTAGATGGGATCCATCCTTATATTCAAGAAGCTCTAGAATCTCATATGCAAAAAAGGAATATGAAGAGATCTGCATGCCTCAAAGTGTTTTCCCCAAGCATGAGGATCTCAATCCACACACCACATTTTCATCACATAGAAGTTGTTTAAATAGAAAATTAAGGATGATCATTAATTTCAATCACATTTATTCGTGAATTGAAAGGCAAAAATAAATAACATGGATGGTTTAGGACTTTATAAATGTATAATATTAATTTTTTCCATAAGCTTTCATCAAATGAATTGATATGTTAAATGGCAAGTGAGTAGATGATCAAAATACCATATAATAATTGTTATTACATGAAGTAAAAATGATATACCCATAATACATGAAAATTTAAATTTTGAAGAAAAATGATACACCTCATATATATACACATATTCATGTTTTTAGGGAATACAAACTTTAATATCCATCTAGGAATAAAACCTCATATATTTTTTTTCTATTTCAACTTATATTGTATTATATTAAATAACTCATGGAATTATATCCAACAATTATTTTGGAAATCATTCAAAACACATTTCGGAAGCTATTATTATCCTTACCTTATATCACATCAAATATAATACCTTCTGAATAACCATATTAAACACTTTTTAGCTAAAGTATAATACAAATTTAGAGTTTAAATCTATTTGAAACTCATTCCACATTCTTTCAAAGAGAAATCAGGACTCCACAGACCATTATAGCATTGAAAACAAATATGAATCTATAGATTCATATATGTAAGAAAAGAGAGGCCCCTAGAAAAGAATAAACGATACTCAAGAAATAGAAGATCCGACCATCATCTACATCAAACACATGAATCACAATACATATTTTCACAAATAGGTATCGTATAAAAGCATGGATTCTAATATTTTTACATTTTCCAAGACATCGAGTCACCATTGTACACAAATCAAGTCAATCCCATATATCCAAATAATATATTCTTGATTCATATAGTATAGACCGACCCTATCAATGAATACATCACAATTATTTATCCTTGTATATAAGAACATTATATTACCTTATAAAAATAGATATTGAATGTCTAGGTGTGTCCACACAATCCAATAATCTATCTCAATTAAGGGCCCCGATGTCATACTTTTCATACAAGAGGAAATATTTCTTCTTGGTTAAGAACCGAGCTATGAAATGATCAGAACCATACCCAAAAACACCCATATTACCTAATTAAATATGTAATATTATATAAGTAGGGTGAAATGTATGGTCTTTCTCATGCTTGGTATCTCACTAATCTTAGGTATTGGGGACTTAAATATGATTCATTATCCACTAGTATACCAAATATATCATTTTGAAACTCCATGTGGTATATTTATTAGTCCATCAAGTGTACAAAATGAATCATATTATATATCTTACAACTCGTTGCCATATTTTTTATCTTTATAAAATAATCAATCTCAGGGTAACCTTTATGTCATAAACTATAATACATTATAATGAACATATACTAGGGATTTCCTCGAAGTCATACATTTAGGGACCAATTATAATTTTAATTTATGAGACTTATATCTACACCTAAATTTATGTAGATAACATTAATAAATTATAAAATAGAGGTTTCCTTTGAATTTGATACATTTTATTAATCCTAAAATAATTATGAATGTCTAAAAAACCAGAATAAGAACTAATTTAACATTTAATATATGATAAAATTCCATATTAGATTTATTGATTCCATATGTTCTATATTTTTTAACACATTACATCATATGTAATCCATTTCACTTATCTACGTGAAAATATGATAAATCACTCCCATTAATTATTTAGGGAGAAACATCAATAAATAAATCCAGTTTAAATAGTGGTGAGATTTAGGAATCATATTATGAACTATTCAATATGTTGAAAAAATTTAAAATTATTAATTTCATAACACTAAATATTACAATGTCAACATTTGTTATGTACTTTAAACGATTTCTTTGTTCACCATCAGTATCTTTGGAACCCTATTAAACCAAACATTTCCTTGAAATAATGTGACGACTTACAATATTGATTACAATTTCTTATAAACACTTTTAGGATAAAGTGAAAATCATTTTAATATGATAACTAAATATAACTATTTATATGTATCTTTCTAGACATAACCTAAACTATTTTAGGATATCATGTGTAAATAATTTTTCATTTTTACTATCATAATTCATCAAGAAAAAATGCCTTCCATATTTCATGATAAATAAAAGTATCTATTTATATTTGTTATTTGTCATCATATGTCCTAAACTCTTTTCAGATATTGAGTGTAAAACACATTGATCATAAACTGGCATAATCCTTTAGAAAATTGTGATATCTAGTTTTAAATGTTATATAAACATAAAAATTTAAAATTTTATTTACCTTCAAATATCATATTTTTCTGGATATGATTTTGAAAATACTTGAACGTAATATAAGTTCAATCCTTTATATATTAATTTTGAACTTATCTAAGTAACGACACACTTCAAATAGCCTCTTAGACACTATTTTCTATTTAGAATATCTTTCTATGATACATAAAACTATTTGTGTTAATGAATAACATTTAGATTTTTTCGTAAGAATTTTTATTAAATAAACAATTATTTCATTGTCATATATGAGAATATAAATTTTCGGAGAATACTCATTTAAAAACAATAATTTATTAATATATTCCATCGATGGGTGATCAAAAAAAAATTCCCACATATTTTAAAAAGTATTTGGATAAACACTCTTATCATAGATTAACACTTCTATCCATATCTTTTTCTCTTAACAAGTTATAAATGATGGATAAATAAAAAAACCATCTTTATACACTAAATCATCAAATTTTATTATAAAATATAAATGTGAGAAAGTAAATTCTCTAATTATTTAAGAAAAATTTGATGAAGATACACATATTTTACTCATATTCATCTGACGTTGAAACTATATTTTACATTCATATGTACCAATTATCTTCATTATTAAAGTAAATTAAAATCGCAATGAATTATTATTTTTATTTCAAAATCCTAAATGTATATAGAAATTGTAAAATATAAATTTGGTATCATATACTCTTTAAAATTGAATAATTTATTTTAATAACAACCATACCTTAAACAAAAATTCCATGGAGATTCAAAAACAACTTTAGGTATGTCAAGGATAATCAAATCAAATTTATTTATTAATCTTCTTTCATGAAAAATCCGGTTCTTAATTACCTCAATCAAATTCTTTAGATAAAATTATTTAACATTTAAACCAACTTTTATTCTTAAATTTTATACTTTTACCCATTTATTCTATACATATAATACTTTAATCCTGACATGATATACCCGATTTTTCCATTCCAATTTTATTGATAATATCAAGTAAATTATATTTGAATTTAATCATGTTTTTAGAGCATTTAAATAAATGAAAAAGAATATATTTGTTTACTATAGATATCCAATTTTAGAATGTACTTACCGTTTAATATATTTAGTCATAATAACTATCACATCATTTACATAATAATATCGAGTACATAAGATTTAAATTCATTTTTTCATTTTTTATATATAATCTTTTTGAAAAATTAAATAATTCACTCCATGATTATAGAAGCATCTAAATGTAATTATTGAATAATATCAACGTATTATTTATTAGGATGGAACTACTTTGATGAATAGTGTTTTATTTAAGATCATTTCATTAATCTCATATCATTATTATGAAACATTCTTATATTATCAGAATAATTTGTAGCTTATATTGAAAATATATTAATAAAGGATTTAAACATAAAGTTCATATTAATGATGATGATGATATTAACTATAAAAAAGATTTTATCAAATGGGTATCATGTTTTATAACAATTAAAGAAAAAAATTTATTAAATATACTCCCACTAAAATGATAACCCCTTTAAAATCCACCATACTCATTAGTGGGCCATGAAACATATTTCACAAATTAAATGACCACGTTTTAGTATGAAACTCACCACATAGTTATTTAGGAAGAGAATAATTGAAATAACATCATATATGAATCTTTTATCATAAAGGAGAAAACTCTTTATCCAATAAATAAAAATCATAAACCCAACTCTATTCCTCTAGTATCTAAACCCTAGGGGTTTCCCAGGGAGTGTAAGAAAAATAAAACGTCAAAACTAAGGTAATAGAAAGAAAATCTTTTGGCTTAGTACTTTGATATGAAACTACCCAAGGTTAATCTTGGATCAATCATTACTTTCTTTACTTATACAAGATAATCTCGGGGCATCCCACTTTGGCATGAAATCACCCCGTTGGATAATCGAGGTCTTAAAAAATGCCACTTTAGAGGGAATCTCAAAATTCATATTTGAAGGGGAATTTAATCACTACTTTATCTTATGTTATTCCCTTTTATGTATTCATTTTTATAATAATTTAGATTATAATCATATTCCCTCTACCAAATCAATATATTCTAACCGTATTGATGTGTAACCCTTTACTTAACCCACACGTCTATGTTAGTTACCCCAAAAAAACAAGGAAAAAATATTCATATATATCTAGATACATAAAATGTATAAGGTACATGAAAATATAATTTAATTGAATAAAATTATATGAAATTATAAATTTACCCATGAATAAACTTGGTGCATTAGATATCCAACACTATTTGTTTTCCTTGCTAAGGAAAATCCCAATATGTACGTAGGTAGTCTACCCCCAAGTACATCTACATGGGGATACATAACTCAAGATATATTCCAATTCATCATAACCCTATCAACTTATGAGTAAAAAAACATTTAAAAAACTAAATTTAATATCATAACATTGATAAAAAATTGTAGTTACAGTTGATAAAAATGAAATTCATTATAGAGTTTATCATAGTATGAAATGAAAGGATGCTTCATAGAAATTGTTTAACATTTTAAACTAAAGTAAACACAATATCCACCTTTGAAAAAAATTTACTAAATATGACTAGAAATCTGAATAACCTTTAAATAATGGAAAAATTCATATATTTAGACATGAGATAAATGTTTTTGAACAATAAAAAATAAAATTCAATCATAAAACCTTATATAATTTTCAGATTTAACATTATGGACATTCCATAATCATGAATATAAGAAAACATATATTCATTATATTATGAACTCTTTCATATTTATCTCTATGTAGAATTTATATTTCAAATATAAGATATTTTTTGAACAATAAAAAATTTATAATTTAATTTCATTTTTCAGACATTTTACATAATCAAAATACAATATAACTATTCATTATTTAATCTAGGATTATATCAATCAGCGTCTTTTTTAATGTGTCTTAAATAATATCTAAATAAGTCCCTCTTTTATTTTGAACAATAAAAAAATTTATCTATGAATAATTCATAATTAAAATAAAATAATTTTACTATATGAACATATTTCATAATTTTTATCCCTTAATAAATTATTACATATGATTTCTAAATATATAATTTTATATACAGATCATTTTTTATGCCCCATAATTTGTTGAAAAGTTATTTTAGATATTAGCATTTACTATTTAAAAATATGAAGGATTCAAAAACATTTATTTAATTTAATTATGGACTACATAAATTTAATTAATTAATTTATAATATTTTTTTTGAAATCCCAAAATACAATTTATAATTATTTATAAACATTATACAACCCATTAAATACATTAATTAATTTAAAACAAGTTTATTTTTTTCTATTTTCCCTTATACAGAATCTTTATTCTGTGTAAGGGTATACATCATCTTCCCTTAACAAGTCATGTTGATTAATATTTATACCCTTTCAAGAATGCTTTACATAAAGGTTAGACATGATATACCTTTACGTGACCTTTTGAAACTGCTACGTAAGGGTACTAACATAACATAAATGGATCACATAAGGGTATATCATTAACATAGCTCTATTCTCAGAAGGATTAGTGTCCAATTACCTTTATAGGACATTAGAAAATACTTGATTAACCGCACATATGATTGTATCACATAAAGGTACATAGTTAGTTACCTTTACATTATCCTTTTTTATAATTAAACTACCTTTAAGGAGCCATTATTTTTGTGTAAGGTTATGATATTATGACCCATACATAGATCTCTCTATATACGACTATTTAAATTTTGACCATTATGAATATTAGTTTCATATGCATAAGGTGGTGGTTACCTTTATGTAGCCCAAATTTGTACAGGAAATAACTTTTATGGAATCAAATTTTTAGAAATTTGAAACTACTATGTTCTTTTTATAATGTTTATTTTAAGGTGATATTCCATATATCTGAATCATGAGATACATATGATACTATCCAAGTGTGTTATTAGAGTCTAAAAAAATTATTATAAGTAATAGAAGGGATTACATCAAATTGATAACGATTATGACAACCCGACTTTTTATAACACACTTAAACCTGATTTATTACATAAAATTCAATTGATACAACAAAGAAGGTTGAGAGGTATAGTGTATTTAGGGATTTGGAAAATTACAGAACAATAAAATACACAAAACACACAACATCTATATTGAAAACATCCTTTACATGACCACTACATTCCCTTATAGTCAACATTGTAGGGGATAACCTGAGGACATGCATAATAAAAGTGTGAGCTATAAAGCCCAGTAAGGAAATAAACAAGGAATAACATGAGGAATACAATAAATGTTAGTCAATAGGCATATCAATAGAGAATAAGAGAAATATTAACATAAAGGCATGATAAATCATGATAATAATTACATGGAAATGTGGAAACAACACATAACAAAGAATTAGAATGAGACAAGGCTCATTTCACATAGAGCATGTGTAAAACCTCATTGCACATTAAGAATGAGTAAAACCACTTTTAAAATAAATTAGAATGAGTCAAAAATCATTTCACATGACATATCATTATACAATACTTTACCCACTACATTGGTGCGCTATTAGGGCACACCCTTCTTAACCATTTCATTTCATGCATAACTATGCCACATAGATCATATAAAATGGAATCAATCAACATCATAAGGTATTCCACAATTAAGGAATGTAGAATTAATATTTAAAATTACCATTAAATTTGTATATGTTCATAAAGGGGAATACCATTGATTGAGACATGGTTATGGTATTCACTACCCAATGATTTTGGATTGAAAAAACACGGTGCAATTTTTGCAGCGTAGCAGCGTGACAGAAGAAATCATATAAATGGTTGATGAGAGAGAAATGGGTGTCTCATAATATGTTCATGAAATGGACAGTAAGGGGGGGGGTCATATATATAAATTTCCCAACAAATTTAATGGAATTTAGATACGTAATATAAATGAATTTCTTGGATGTAAATGAGGAGAGAGAAATTCCAGACAGAATTTCGACATGATAATGAGTGTACATGAGAGGAATTAAAGAGAGATAAAGGGGATCTCTCATTATTCAAACATGAAGAAGGATGTATGGGGGAGGTGCGAAATTATACCCTGACATTTGTAATTTAAATAAAAATGATGTAATAGTATAAAGAAACATGGATAAAATTTAGAAAGGAAGAAATCCCTCACTTGGAAGTGTGATCCCAAAAGCATGGGAGTGGCTTGGGAGAGGTTTCTTGGGAGCTTGGGGTGCCTTGGGAGGATTCTAGAAAGAGGAGGTCAGGGGTTGGTTGAAATCCAAAAGATTTGAGTGAGGAGTAAGTGAGAGATTTGGTGTGCTTATATAGGAAATAAGAGGGAATTCTTTATTATTAAGCTTTGGGACACCACATATTAACCAAATCAAAACCACAAAGCTGCCCACGGTTTTTGCCAATGGTTTTTCTCAAAGGGTAGTGGAAAATAATATATTTTAAGGCTAATGGCCGAACATCTTAAAATAATAGGGTTTCTTATGTGGAGGTGAGTCCCACTCTCAAGGAAATCAACTCAAAAAGAAAAAATGATTTATAAGTCTTGAATGGTCCACTAAAGCATTGAAAAATAAACCAAAAAAAACTGAAATCACATTATTTTAATTGTAGAACATAAAATGGATGAACAAAATGTTTATAGTATTTTTTTACATCACTATTTGGTCATTATGATGTCATAAAAAACCGTATATATTGAAATGATATTTATTTTTTACCCAAAAATCCAACTGTCTTGGAAAATTATGAAAAATTCAATGTTGGGTAACTTCAACATCTTGATTCCTAAAATAGTATTCAATTTATATATATAATTTTACAAATATGTGAGTTTTTACTTTTAAAATAAAAATTGATATTTATAAAAAAAATTTGGGTTTTGACGAAGAAAACTTTCAAACATTAATAAAAAATTACAATTTCATTCATAAAAATTATATGATTATTTATAATTATTTAAAGTAATTTAATAATAATAATATCTTATTAAAATATTATTTAATTAAAAAATCCATTAATTTATCAAAATAAATTCCTTAGTTGAAAATTAACTAAAAATACTATTTGTGCGTTAAAAACTATTTACAGAGTTAGAATAATAAAATGAATGTATATTTATTATTATATTAAAAAATAATGTACATAATCATAGTTCTAGGGTCTTTTTACATAACCCCTTATAACAACCGCATAAGAACAAAGGGTATGTTGTGTGATGGTGACAAAATCTTGGGGTGGCTCGGATAACATCACTCAATTGGTAATCTCTATCAACTTCCACTTCTCCCATAGGTGGTTCTACTCATGCTTAAGTTATTCAAGATCATCTTGACCTTGGTCAAGAAAGAATCCCAATGATTCCACCACCTTTCTGAGCTCCAACTAATGGGCTTCATATGATGAGAGCTTCCTTTGTCTGAGTAAATTGGATTTGTTAAAGCCCAATATTTATACTAATTATGTGATCATTATTTAATGACTATATTATTAATGGTCACAATTATTAAAAGTATTTTAAAATAAAAAACATAAAACCAAATAATCCACATGTTTTTCATAACCATATGAATTCATTTAAATATACCAAAATTAATTTTCATTAATGAATTTTGGGTCATTACAATCTTCCCCCCTTTATGAAATTTCACCCTCTAAATTTCCTTTTCCCAAACTAAAACAGATGTGGGAAATTCTGCTTTATCACTTCCTTTGATTCCCACATCATTTTTCAAACATGTGTTTTATCCACAACACCTTGACGAGGGGAATTTTATTAATTTGTGGAACTTTTTCCCTATGATCTAAGATCTTCACTGGTTTCTCCTCATAAGAAAAATCATCCTCTAGCTGTACTACCATTGAAGAGAGTACATGTGAATGGTCTATATGTACTTTCTTAAAAGAGATACATGAAATACATCATGTACTTTGGACATGGTAGGTGGAAGTGCTAGTTGATAGGCCAAAACCCCAACATGATCAAGAATATCTAAGGGACCATTGCATTGAGGACTTAACTTCTCCTTCTTTCCAAACCTCATGACCTTTTTCCATGGAGATATTCATAGAAAAACCATGTCTCCAACTTTGAACTCAAGGTCTTGTAAACGGTTACCAGCATAACTCTTTTACCATCTTTGGGTTTCCTTGATATGATGTTGAATTGTTTTCACCTTATTCACCATTTCATCAACCATTTCAGGTCATTACTGCTTTCTCTCACTAACTTCATCCCAACATTCTGGTGTTCTGCACCTTTTCCCATAAAGGGATTCATATGGTTCCATTCAGATTCTCGAATGGAAACTATTATTGTAGGAAAATTCTACCATTGGAAGATTTTGGTCCCCCCTCCCTTGATGTCCAAAGAACATTATCTTAACAAATATTCAATTGTCTGAATTGTTTTCTCAGATTTTCTATCAATTTGAGGTTGATAGGGCGTACTAAATTTCAGTTCAATGTTTAGAGCATGTTGGAGTCTTTTCTATACCTTTGAGGTGAATCTTGGATCGCAATGAGAGACAATAGATAGTGGTATTCCTCACAGCCTTACCACTTCATTGATGAAAATTCATGCAATTTGATCCAATGATAATTTTTCTAGAATCATGATAAAGTGATCCGCCTTTATAAGATGATCCACAATGACTAATATTGAATTGTTTCCCCTGGATATCCTCGGATGTCCAGTGACAAAGTCCATGGAAATGTTCTCCCACTTCCATGTTGGTATGGGTAGTAGTGGAATCATCCCTTTAGAATTTTTCATCTCAGCCTTCACTTATTGACATACCAGGAACTTTGATGTATATTCAAAAATAACCTTTTTCATATTTTCTATCCAAAAGTTTTCGTGGAGATATCGATACATCATTGTGCTCCCTGGGTTAATAGAAAAGGTTGAGCTCTGTGCGTCACTCAAAAGATCCTTTTTTATCTCTGGATCGGATGGTACACATAATCGTGACCCAAATCTCACAATTACATCCTTGTCAAACATGAAATATAAGGATTTACCATTTTTGATAGCATCTACCCTTTTCAGAATTTACATATCCTTTCTTTGAGAATCCTTTATTTTATCAAAGAGGGGTGGTTGAGAAATCATTTAAGAAAGGATTGAGGATGTTCCTCCCTCAAAAATTCCCATGTCCATCCTCTACAATTATAATAATATTGGATCCTTTTAAATTCTCATCAATGACAGAATCACGGGATCATTAATACTTAGAGAATTTTCCAACTTGGTCACTTTCCCACGATGGTAATGGATTGAACATTGATAATACTTGATGAGTTATATCCATATTCTTTAGCGCATATTAAGATCTTTCAGTGTGAATATATATTTTTGGTTCTTGTGATCAATATATATCTCATACTTCTCACTGTAGTGATAATGCCACTAGATTTTCAATGCACAGTTCATAGCTTCCAACACCAGATCATGTGTGGGATAGTTTTTCTCATGGATATGTAGCTACCTTGTGGTGTAGGCTATCACTTTATCATTCTGCATCAACACACATCCCATGCCCTTATTTGTAGCATCACAAAATACCCCAAAAAGTTCTCTAATCAAGGGTAATTTGAGAACAAGGGCAGTGATACGCCCCCTTTTCAAATCCATGAATCCCTCTTCATAATAATCACTCCAAGAAAACTTTACTCCCTTCCAAGTTATCTCGGTAAGAGGGTTGGAAAATCATAATAACTTTCTCACAAATTGGTGATAATATCCAGCTAACCTCAAGAAGCTATGGATATCCATTACCTATGTTGGCCTCATCCATCCCTCAATTGTAGAAGTCTTGGAGGGATCTATAGATATCCCATTTCTTGTGATGATATAACCCAAGAATGAGACCTCCTTCAACTAGAACTGAAACTTGATGTAATTTTCATAGAGCTTCTCCTTTCGCAAGGTCTCTAGTATAGCTCTCAGATGCACCTCATGATCCTCCTTGTTTTTAGAGTATATTAGAATATCATCTATAAAGACTACCACAAATTGGAAGAGCTAATCTCTAAAGGATCTATTAATCAAGTCCAAGAATATTGTTGTAGCATTACTGAGTTTGGAAGGCATTACTATGAATTCATAGTGCCCGTATCTTGTACAAAAAATTGTTTTGGAGATATCTTCCTTCTTCACCCTTACTTGATAACATCCCAACCACAAATACACCTTGGAGATGTATTGTGCTCTATAGAGCTGATCTAACTAGTCATCAATTCGAGGAAGAGGATACATGTTCCATATCGTGATTTTTTTAAGCTCGTGATAATCAATGAAAAGGCGCATTGCCCCATCCTTCTTCTTGATAAAGAGGACTGGTGCGTCATATGGTGAATCACATGGGCTTATAAACACTTTATACTGATTCTCCTATAGTAGATTATTTATCTCTTGAATCTCTACAATATCCATTCTATATAGATTCTTGGATATTGACAATTCCCCAGGTACAAGATAAATTGAGAATTGAACATCTCTTCCTGGAGGGAGACTAGCCAATTCCTCTGGAAACACTTCTAAGAATTCCCTCGCAATAAGCAGGTCTTCAAGGAAGGTTGATTATTTGGACTCAATCATGTGAGCCATATACGAATGCTCAGAGGGAAGTAATATCCATGCTTGAAATGGTGGAACTAAAGAGGAATCATCATACTCCTTGCACTTGTACAGAATCAGGGGGTCAATTCTCTACATGGTTAGTGATTTCCCTCTCACGAAAATTTATGTTGGATCTATATATGGAAATAAAATCTATGGCAATAATTACATAAAATTCCACCAGAGGTAGTATGAAGTGGTTTTCCAAGAAGTTCAATCCATAAATTATGACAAGGGAGGAGGTATATTCATGGGAATAAATGAATGTCCCATTTATCATACTCACCGAAATCTTGACTTCCATAATTTTTTGTGGGGTTGGGATTGTTCTACTAATGTTTTGGGATATAAAATAATGCATAGAACCTAAATCAAAAAGTATGTTTGCAATTATTGAATGAATAACTAGTGTAAATTTCACCGCTTTGTTGTCAGGGTTCACTTCAGTGGTAATGATGGAAAAAGCTCTCACTTGCTGCCTTTGAGGTTGTTGGTTGCATCTGAAAACCCTTGGCTTAGGGCACTAATTTTGGAGATGCCCTAGTTCTTTGTAGTTGAAGTAATGAACAATGTCTTAAGATTCGAACGGATCATTCTTCTCCCCTATCGTAGCCATGGTTTTTTCTTGTTTGTAGTTAATAGCTAGGTGTCCTTATATTCCTCTCCTAAAGAACTTACTAGACCCCTTAAAGAAATTTCCATGGTGCTTCTTTCTCCAATATTAGTATGTGGGGTGCTAGATCTTCCTAGCACCATTGTACTTATTGATCATGCCACCAGAATTGAATTCCACCTTATGCTTATTTTCCCCATGATACCCCTGAGATTATAAAATCTCCATTTTGACCTCGAGGGTACATCAGACAATTTTCTCATAGCTGTCAAACTCACAGATCATTAGGGATTTCCGCAGGTTGGGTTTCAGACCACCAAAGAAGCAATTAATCATGCATTCGAGGGTAACGAAAAATCTGAAGGTGTATCGTGCAAGCCTAGTGAAGTTTGTCTCGTACGATCTGATAGATTCATAATATTTTTCCTTGACAGAAAGGAAGTCCTTTTCCATCTTAATATGGAGGGTGTGCGGATAACATTTATCAAAAAACATCTTCCGAAAATCCTTCCATTCCAATTCCTTGATCTCCTCCTCATGCTTTTAATTTTTTATCAATGTCCACCATTGATCAGCTTTACCCTCCATACAATAACCATCCAGGAGAACCATCTCTTATTCAGAACATTGAAGGATGGAGAAGATCTATTCAATGGAGTTGATCCATCGTCCAATGTTTGAGGGATCGAATTATCCATTAATAATAGGAGGCCTTTTTCTCATGATGCTCTCGATATCAACTTATTCATTCTTATGTGGGGTTGAACATTCCTCTTAAACCATGTTTTTATTCAATTATTGAGTTAACTGAGAGTGTATCGTGACAAAGTTTGTGATTCCCACTCCCCTCAGATTGGGGATCTCATTAGAAATATCATTGCATTGATCTTTACAAAGATCGTTAGCCCGAGTCCTCCTATTGCCAACTATTGGATGAAATAAAATGAAAGTTATAGGTAACACGTAATGGTTAATACAAAGAAAAAAATGGTTTACATATAAATTAATTTTATTTCCATAACTTATGAATCTATAAGACTAATTATATGTTATCCATGATCTACTTTATAACATGTATTCTTAGAGGCATTTTTTAAAAATTCCATTAATAATGGTCCATACTATGCTTGTTAATTTAACAAAGCATATCCCCCAGAAGTGTTAAAACCAAGAGTGCAGAAAGGTCCATTGTAATGTACCAGTATACCTTGGTTGAATCCCAAAACTCCTTGTTAGAGTTTTCACTCCTAATTTCATATGTTCAAGAGCTGCCTCTACCTGGTCGTATCCAGACACAAATGCATTTTCTTGATAAACCACTTACTCAATACTCACCAAAATTTTGAGATGTTTTTATTATACTTATACTTATCTTTAAGTCTTCTCTAGGGTTTTCTAATCCTAATCCAAAAAATAAATAAACCTATCCTCTGATACCAACTATGACAACCCTTCTTTTTATTACACACTTAATCCTGATTTATTAAATAAAATTCACTAGATACAACATAGAAGATAGAGAATTATATTGAATTTGGGGCTTAAGAACATTACCTAACAACTTAAAACATAAAACAGACAACATATTTATGGAAAACATCCTTTACATGACCACTACATTCTCTCGTACTTAGCATTACATGGGATAACATGAGGACATGCATAAGAAAAGGGTGAGATATAATTCCCAATAAGGGAATAAACATGGAATAACATGAGGAATAAAATACATATTAGTCAATTGGCATATCAATGGATCACAAGATAAATATGAACATAAATTTATTATAAATCATGATAATCATGACATGGAAATTTTGCAACAACACTTAACATGGAATTAGCATGAGCCAATGCTCATTGCACATAGAGCATGAGTAAACCCTCATTGCACATGAAGCAAGAGTAAGACCTCATTTCACATGAATTATAATGAGTATACACTCATTGCACATGATGTATCACAATACTATACTTTACCCAATGCATTGGAGCACTATTAAGGCACACCCTTCTTAAACATTTAACTTCATGCATAAGTGTGCCACTTGGATCATATAACATGGAATCAATGAACATTATTAGTTATTTCATGATTAAGGAATGTGGAATAAATACATGAATCTGACATTCAATATTTATATGTTCATAAAGTTGAATACCCTTGATAGAGACATGGCTATGGTATTTAATAAACAATGATATTGTCTTGGAAAAAGGCGGTGCAATTTCGGCAGCATAACGACGTGACATAAAAATTCCTAAAAATGGTTGATGACCTAGAATTTGGTGTCTCATCATATGTACATGAATATTAAATTAATGGTGGGGGTAATATAGATTAATTTACTATAAAATGTAATGTAATTTAGACACGTAATAAAAAATAATTGCTCAAATGTAAAAGAGGAGAGAGAAATTCCTTACAGAATTTCGGCATGGTAAGAAGGGTACATGGGAGGCGTTAATAAAGGAGAAATGGGATCTATAATTTTTAAAACATGAATTGGGAAGTATGATGGATGTGAGAAATCATACCCCAACATTTTTAATTTAATGAAAAAGGATGTAACAATATAGAGAAACATGGACAAAATTTAGAATGGAAGAAATCCCTTACTCCAAAGTGTAATCCCAAAAGCATAAGAGAGGCTTGAGAGGAGACTATTGGGAGATGGGGGAGCCTTATGAGGATTATATAGAGATTAGGGTAGGGTTTAGTTGAACTAAAAAGTCATCGAGTGGGGAAGAAGTGGGAGATAAGGTGGGTTTATATAGGAAAGGAGAGGGAATTCATTATTATTTAGGTTTGGGACACCACATATTAAACTAATCAAAACCACAATCCAGACCATGGTTTATCCCATGGGTTTTTTCAAAGGGGAATGTAAAAAAAATATTTTAGAAGGCCAATGGCCGACCTTTTTATAATAATAGGGTTGCTTATGTGGAGGTGAGTCACACTATCAAAGAAATCAACTAAAAAAGCTAAAATGTTTTATAAGTCTTGAAGGGTAAACTAAAGAATAATAAAAAATCAAAAAAAAAACACATTATTTTAATGTATAAACATATATTGGCCGAACATAATTTTTACAATATTTTATTACATCATTATTAGGTCATTATGATGAGATAAAACACATTACATATTTAAATGGTATTTAATTTTAACCCAAAAATATGACTATCTCCAAAAATTATGAAAAAATGATAGTTGGATAATTTTGACATTCTGATTCAAAAAATAGTATTAATTTTATCTAAATAATTATATAAATATTTGAATTTTCACTTTTAAAATAAAAACCGACATCTATTGAAAATTCATGGGTTTTGACAAAGGCATCTTTCAAACCTAAATAAACAAGTTACAATTGCATTCATAAAAGTTATCTGATCATTTATACTTAATAAAATTAATTTAATAATAAAAATATTTTATTAAAATATTATTCTATAAATAAATCATTTAATTTATCAAAATAGATTCCTTAGTTGAAAATTAACTAAAATTAATATCTGTGCTTTAAAAACTATTTACAGTGTTATAATAATAAAATGAATTTATATGAATTATAATATAGACAATAATGCACACAATCATAGTATTAGGGTCTTGTTATATAACCCCTTATAACACTCTCATACAACCTTAGGGTAAGGTGCGCGATGGTGATAGACTATTGGGGTGGCTCAGATAACATCACTCGAGTGGTAAACTCTATCAACATCCACTTCTCCCATAGGTGGTTCTACTCCAGCTTAAGGTAATAAAGTTTGTCTTGGGATTGGTCAATAAAGAAGCCCAATGATGCCACCTCTTTTCCGAGCTCCAAAAAATGGGCTTTGTATGGGGAAAGTCTACTGGATGAGTCCATCGCTTCCTCTCTCTAAGTAAATTGGATTTTTAAAGCACTATATTTGTACTAATCATGTGATCACTGTTCAGCGGCTATATTAGCAACAATCACAATTCATAATGGTATTTTAAAATCCAAAACATAAAACCAAATATGTTCATATGTTTTACATAAACATGAGAATACATTTAAATAGAACAAGAAGAATTTTCATTAATGAATTTTTGGGTCATTACAAGGATCAAGAGGTGAAATAATTTGAAACCTGTGTAAAAAAAAGAAATTAATGAAATATTTTAAAACACATATACCTTACACTTAAGATAATACAATACATGTTCTTCATCATCTTATGATTTTATAAATTCAATAAGTGGGAATGTTATCCCACCTCCATTGAGTATCTATGGGCTGTGATGAATCACTAGACATCCAAATGGGATCCAACCATCCATTCATGATGTTCTAGAATATCATATGAAAAATGCAAAATGAAATGAGAAATGTGTCTTAGAGAGTTTTGTCCAAACATGAGAATCTTAATCTGTAACCAACAATACCATCAAATTATTGTTATATAAAAATGAAATTATGACGTACCCTTAATTGGAATCTTATATGATCTGGGATTGAAATGCCTGAAGAAATATGATGTATAATTATGGAATATATAAATAAAACATATGAATTTTCACCTAAACATTCGATCAAATGAAACATTATTTTAAATAATATTGGTTTGGATGATTGAACATCCAAAAAAAATTATCATAGGAAATATAATAAATATAACCATAATAGAGGAAAATATATATTTTCATGAAAAATTATACACCAAAGATATATATGTCATATATATATTCACATATTTTTTGATTTATGGCATATCTTATTTAGATTGAACACATGTACATAAGGGGATTATAGCTTATATATGTCCCTATGTTAATGCATTTGAGTGTCACTATTAATCCCATGAGATGAGAATTATTCCAAACATGATTATAGTGGGTTGTTCGGTAGGTGACCAACCTTGCTAGAAAAGTGGTTCCTTTCAGGATAGAACCAAAAAATTACACTATTTTAAGTAATTTGAAAGGGACAATAACATTTATTTTAACATCATATGAAAGGATATTGGACATAATGTTTAACATATTATAATTATGATAATGACCTTGTTTTTCAACATTATATGATGAGGATAACGGTTTTGCAGTTTTATGATACACAATAAAGATTTTGAATATAATTTTTTTCATGTTATAGAAAGGATGATGATTATCCATTTAACCATCATACACTAAGGATGAAAGGGTATTTACACTTTAACATTGTACATACTGGATTGAAGGGGGTTGAAAAATTCAAATTTAGGCTATTATTACTGAAGGGGGTGTGTTGTTTAATGTCATACTTATAAGAATGATGTATTCTAAAATATTAATTTTTGTATCTCAATCGTGCTAGATAAATGACTTACCAAAGCCTATATTTCCATGTTTTTTATACTCAATTTGATAAATAAATGGAAATTTAATATTAGTATTACATGAGATAATATAAAAGTGATGGATAGGTCGGGGTTGGAATATTGCGTTGAATTTTTTTAAAAAACTCATCAAGATGGTAAACAGGCGGAGGGATGATATGATGAAACCATTTTACCTTGATAAAGTGAAAGTATACATAAATTATTAACACCATGGGTGTTAATGGATAATTTTATTAGACTCTAAATAGTGTCTCCTTCCTCCTCATGGTGGCTAGAGTTTCCCCATCCGAATTTGGCACCTCCCCTCATCCGGCATGCTCAGTGAGATGTGGAATCATTCACCTTGGGTTGTTGGTGTGGCGCATCATCAGCTCAGGCATTTCATTCCGGTAGTGGAGTCTCTGGATTCCAAAGTTCTAGATGACAACTTGGCCAGGGATTGGCGTTAATCATTGAAGGTTTCAACAACTTCTAGTGTGGTTCGGTTATGACTCTGGAGAGTCCTAGAGGGGTTAGGTATTCTAGAGTAGGTTTCAACAGTGTTTTTGCATTTGGGGTTTCTTTGTGTCAACCTTTACTTAGGTTTCATGATTGAGGGATGTACATATGCCTATGGTTGGACTTTTGGTGTCGATTCCACCAACTCTGCCTTATCCTAGTTATTGATTCTCCCCCACATGCCTGATTTTATGGATTTCATTTGAATCAGCATCCAGTGAGAATTCTTTCTATGTCTATTACTACCCCTTTTCATCCCAGAGTGTCACTTCGGGTCCTGGTCGACTTGGTTCACCTCCCCAGTGGTGCTCTATTGGTGTGTTTTCTGGGTCCTAAAACCCAGGGTTTTGTTTGCCTAACATCTCATATCTTGGAGTGACTTCCTCTTCGGGTTGCTGGCTATAGTGGAGTCGAATGGTGGATCATGGGATCGTTACGATAGGGAAATTCCTAGAATGGTCAGGATTCCAAGATGCATTCTTCAATGGTGATCTTTTTATGATGGTGAGAATGGGATGGTAGTGAATGTTTTTATGGTGATTGGAATTTTTGTTGTGCATTTTTTGGATTGTTGATTCTACTTATTGTCTTCTTATTATGAGGTTGAAGGGATCCTTCAACAATCTAAAAGGGGATTCTCCAAATGAGGTTTAGAGCAAGTGGATTTAATCATTTCATTGCTTTTGGAATTGGATGTTTTTGAGGGTTTGGATTTTCTATTAGTAATTGGCCTGTTCAATTTTATGGGACAGCTTGTCGTACAACGATGTGATAGTTTAAGATGGATTTAACGTTTTTGATGCTAGGAGGGGCTTCTCCCATGAAGTGGTTGTTTTTTATCATGAGATTATTGACTATTGGGTCCAGAGTAATATTTTATGTCTACGATGTCAAGTCACGTTTACCCTCATCCCTTAAATGGGGAACATTCGTATAATAAAAAATAGTAATTTTGAGTGCGTTGAAGAACCACATAAATAGATTTTTATAGTGAAGAATAAAATTATGACACTAAGAGTTCAAATTGAAATAAAGTGGAAGATATGATGAGTGTGGTGAATGAGAATGTATAGAAATTTTTAGACCCACCATATTTAAATGAAAATACGTTGAAATTTTTTGGATAACCATTGACCATGTCTGAAACATTATTTACATAAAATTATCATCAATAATGTTTCCTCCAAGAAGTACACTTTGGATGGGACATATATTGATATTAGGGTGTTGTGCAATCCCCATCTATCGAGGATAGTCTTTTAAAATGTGAATTGTTAATGGAGAATCAATAAAAAAAGACAAATAGTGAAAAAAAGTTCGTGAGTAAGATGATTAAATATGGCTTATACACTCTTGAGGGTCTGTTATTATGAATTAAACATGTCAATGTAGGTGTACAAATACAGAAGGCGTATCAAACCCACAAAAGGCATGAGAATGTAATTTGATTTTTTCTTGGTGGGGAGGACTAGTATTTTTTTTAAGGATTTATATTTTAAGGACATAAATCTTAAAATATTGTGTTTTTTATTTTAAACTCATATAACTCCAACTATGTAGAGGATATTTTTACATTCATGTATCAACTAATATTACTATTTAGTTTACATTAATGTAGTGATGATGTCTTTCTATTCAGTTTAATGTAATAATGTAAGGAAATAAGTTGTTCTTGAGATAGCCTATATAGAAATGTGGTGAAAGGACATAGAACATTAAATACGAGCTCAAATTTTAATATAGAAACACCAATGATTGAAGTCACATAGTTTGAGGTCATGATTCCATGACCATGGTTACTTATTTAAGATTTTGGATCTCAGACTATATCTTAAGAGAGTATCATTGTCTTGGATTTGGGTGGGTGAAGGTAACCCTAACGTGTGTTCAGAACCGCAATAAGAATGGTTCTAATGATAACCTGAGCTGGGATAGGGATGGAAGATCCTCAGAATCACTACATATCTTATAGAGTTGGAGTTAATAAATACTTAGTTCAAAGATATTTATGTGGTAGGACATCAATACCAAAATAAATAGTGTATCCTCGAGGGTATGGTTACCAACAAAGTTATATAGTTAATAATTGAATAGAAATAATCCATACATATATTTTATGATCATTTAGTAGGGAGAAAGAGTAGTTTTATTTTAACTGTTGTAGAGGGGAGGATGATAATATAATTTGACATCATATGGTTTGGGAAATGTTTTTAATTTTATCATCCTATGACATAGATAAATAATATGATATTCAGCATCATGTGATGAGTATTTGGTGTTATATAATATAAATATATGTTTCTAGGACCACTTTTCCCTGAAGTTTGGGGTCATAAAACAATGAACTATTCTAATTATTTTAAGGTCATATAGGATGTAAATATATGAACTAAATGTTATGTTATATAAAATAATTCATATGAAATGATGTGTTTTTTGAAGTCTTAATTGAATCCCCATACATAGTGATCAATAATTAAAAAAAATTGTATAAAACCTTATGAATGTTGAAGGGGAATTCCCATTTGGGATCTAACAATGGTTTTTTTCAATTGAGTATCCTTATACACCTTAATTCCAATTCCAAATCACCCTATCAGAATAATCAAATGAGAAACTTATTGTTCAATGCATGAGAAAATAGACTCTAATGTACTTTTATATGATGTAGTGTTTGGAAACTATTTTCATCATGGGATTACAACACATCTTGAAATACATGGGTCCTTCCATCATAAATAAATTGTCTATAGAAACCTATTCAGAGTGACTGGAGATTAACCTTGATTTGTAGAACTGCTTCAATTCCATTAACATGTTAGTAAGGGATTACATTGGGGGAGGTTGGAGTCATGGACTGATATGCCCAAAATTTCTTGGAGAGAATGTATGTACCAATATTCTATTAATGATACCTTATATTCTATTGAATTTTTGAGAATTTTTTTTGAATACATTGATATATCCATTTCCTAGTTCATTATGGTGATAATTATTTTTGTATGATATACCTAAAACAGATCTTATTCAACATAGAGACTAAAAATATTATTCCATTATTCTTGATAATAGTTTGAGGGATCCAAAAATGATGGATGATATAGGATTTCATGAATATGAACATTGACCTAGTCTGGACCTTGTTTAGGGGAATGACTTCAACAAACTTTATGAAGAAATTAATTGTAGTAAGGATGATCTTGGAAAATCTAGCTATTAATAATTAGTATGGATTTGTGGATTTAGTTCTCCACATAGAGAAGGTCCAATAATATATGTTGGTTTGGATTATATTTATAGGGTAATAAAATAGTTGGAAAAAAATTCTTAGAATTAATTGGGGAGTTATATGCAGTCAAAAAACATGGTGGGACAAAATATCCAATCCTTTTTTTATGGTGGGAATTCATCAACCATATTTAACGATATATACTGGTCCCAATATGTAATTCTATAAAGTCCTATGGAATTTAATTTCTCATGATATAGTAGATATGGACTCAATATAAGATGCATTTTTTCTTACTTTAAATGGGTTGGGATTGTCATAGTGGATGACATTTTCTACTATTTTAGTTATTTTCACCCAGTCATCCCACTTTTATTACTACAATACATGTCAGAGGTGAAAAAATAATTTTTAATTTGGATTATATTTATTCCACAAGGTAAATCGAATATATTTCATTAGAATATCCACTACTTAGTAGATTAACCTATTGATCATAATTTTCACGCACAAAAAGGAACATCACTCACTGATTCTCCACACAAATGGAAATGTCATCCTAGTTCTAATTGGAAATGTTTGTATCTAGGTTTTTCAGAGTGTTCACCCAATTGTTCAAAGACTATAATATTTGAGAAACTTTCAGCTGAGAGGGAAATCTAGACATCAACTAATGAGTGCACAATATAAAGGGTATAATATCATATTTATTGACAATATAGTCACCACTAAAATGGTTTATCGAACTAGTTCCCCAAATAACATCAAGTGAGACTCCCTAAATGTTACATGATGATGACTAGTTGTGAGGGTATAGTGAGGAGAATGTAGAGACTAAAATAATTTCTGTAAAGTAGAAAAAAAAAAAAAAAAAGATACAAAAACATCTGTAATTAGGAAATGGAACAAATATAACACCCTGATATTTTAGAAGAAGGACATTCTGTTCGATATCATATATTATTTGAATATTAAAATTGTATCCTAGACAATAAATATGAGGTTATTATTAATAATAACTATTTTATGAAATATATATAAAATTTCTACTCAATATGAATTTATTGAAAAATAATGAGTAAATAATTACCCAATTTTATAAAAAGTCAATTTCTTCAACAGAAATACATATTCTCAAAAAATGTATTTTACTTATATTTATGAAAAAATTATATAATTAGTTTTTTCAATTTTTAGAAAATGTATAAGATAAAAGTAACTTCACTGTTGATGTCATAAAATGATTAATAGATTTGGGTGATTTTTTTAGAATTTGTTTTGTTTAATTTTTCAATGAATACTGAAAAATACTTCTTTTTAATTAGAATTGGTTTAAATGGACAATGTATTTGAATTTTAATTAGTTATAATAATACATTATAATAAATAAACAAATTTAAATTGATAAATTATATATCTACAATATTAATATAAAACTATATATTGACGAACACTAGTGATATAGTTAATATTAGACCAACTATTGCTTGGAAAATGCATTTTTTAGAAAACCCATTTTTGATCATGTTTTTCCGATTAAATATTTAATTAAATTCTACCACTTATATGAATTAATTTTAATAAAATATATTTTATATTTTTAATCTTCATAATTAAAATTATGTAATAAGGTCAAATTTATTTTTGGTCATCCAAAATATTGAAAATATTAAAAATCCATTTCCAATACTAAGGGGAAAAAATGTTTATTATGGGGTAATGTAAATAAATAGGGATTAAAATGACTATAAAAATTTTATAATCTCTATTTGATGGCCATATTTCAATCATATATAGTCTATTTTCTTGAAATTCCCCATTTTGGGGCCATATTTCCATGATTATGACCTTAATAATAATATAATTAAAGAAAATGACAAATATCACTCTTTTCTATTTCTTAATATATATTTTCTGTTCACATAGGGATAAAAAATAGGTTTCTTCCATAAAAAATATTTTTTAAGGGAAAAAGTTTCTATTTATCATAGTAGTTTATATCAATTCTTTAGTGATGAAATAATTACCTTAAATTATTACGCAACATTGATACAATAATTTCTAATTAAAATTAAAATAAAATAAATTATGGTAAAAATATTAAAAATAATATAATTTGAATAAATAAATTTTATTACAAATGTTTTGTAGATAATAATAGAATTATATTGAAATTTTAAAGGTTAATATTCAAATTTCATCTCTTTCTTGATTTTTTAAAAGTCAAATGAAATGAATAGTGTCAAAATTGACATTAATGATATTTCAAAATAAATGAAGATTTATTAAATTCTAAAAATTAGTAATAAAATTATATTCTACCATTTAAATGTGATATGGTTAACTATACCAACATCATCCAATTATATATATTTTTTCCTATTATAAGAATTATCTTTGGCCTCTAAAGAGTAAAATCTTTAAAATGGCATACAATCATAAAAAAGGGTTTTGAGTGTTACCTGCAATGGTGTTAAAATGAATTTTACAGACTCATAGGTCTATTATTTTATAAACTATATTTAATATTCCTAATTAGTGAGTTCAAATTATCTAATAATTGCAATTTTTAGTCTTAGAGGATAAATTACATGGGTAAAAAACTAGTTCTTTGGTGAGAACTAAAATGGTAAAAATGTGAAATAATTGAGGTTAAGGGAATAAAATTTCTACAAAGGGTTTTTTTGTATTTTTAGAGGTTTTAATAAATAACATATTCTCTATAATCAATTATTTATCATTTTTGGAGGCACTTGGATTGATTGTGAATTCCTATTATTGAATGGTTTAATGTGTTGACAAAAATGTCACCCATTATCACTTATAAAAGGGAACCACTATCTCATCTTCTCTACATCTTTGAGGCATTTTCGTTTATAAAATCATGGAAAATTTTATTACTTAATTTACTCAAAATATCTTAGAGGTCTTTCTTTGATTATATGACCAACATTGGGAATCATTTGGTGTAAACGATAAGAGGAATTCAGATGATAAGGTTTCATTCTTAACCAACCATTTTTATTTGGATTATTCTTCTACCTAAATAATATATTTTCAAACATGATGATATAAAAACAACATTATGTAAAATATAATTATATATTTTCTATAATAATGTAATACCCTATATCAGTCACATCATCTATCAAATGGGAAGTAAAACCATTATTCATGTGAATGAAAAACTACATCCTCATAAATTGATGAAATTAATTTTCCACCAAACCCACTCATATAGAATTTTAATGATGGATAATATATATATATATATGATATTTGTGAGATAATTATCTTTTTTAATGGATAACATACCATTTATGTTCCTACCTCTTTATTCACTAAAAAATGATATGATCACTTGTGCATACCTGTCGACTACCACCCCCACGAAGCGATGTATGTTTTTATTCGTAAACACATCACATTAATGATATATATATGTTTATTAAAAATGTAATATTTATAATATATTTATCATTCTATAAAGATAAAATCATATTTACTTTCCTTCTATATAGATTATTAAAAAATAGAAACGTAACTTATTCATAAATTTGGAAAACTAGCTCCATGATCATAACTAAATTCATTTTTCAAACCCATAATTCATTATTGTTTTTAAAATTATAATTTTTATATACAATTTATTATTATTTCATGCTTAATATTCTGAATATGATTGAATAATGACCTCTTTAACCATAATTAAACCACTGATATCATTTTTGATGTATGAAATGAATATCAATAAAGCATACGATATGAACTAAAAGGATTAAGAAAATAAATGTGACATGGTATTTAATAAATAAAAGGAGAAATAAATATGATTTTTTTTATTATGAAAGAACATAATAAACATAATTTTATTATTCCTAATGTCAAAGAACATACATGATGAGTTATACGTGAGGTAATATATTTCTTTTCAATTTCATTTCATCGAGGCATATTTTTATGTTTTGGACCTAATTTATTTTTTATTCTGCATATGGGTAAAATTTTATATATAATACAATGAATCCTTCATAATTCAGTTTATTTTATTTTTCAATTAAAATTATTTCATCCTTGGGGATTTGAATTTAATGTTACCAAGTGGTAAGTATTTCATATCTCATTTTTCTTCCATTGGGATATGCCACATGTTTATTTATTTTATTACATCCAGATTATGTGTGATATTAATTATTTCATTTATATTTTACTTAAATATTTGTGGTTTTATTGATTTAGATTTGTTTCACATAATCACTTCATTGTTGAAATATCATTTCAACATTAATATTGTTGTAATGGATCTTCATCTCAAACTATCTTATTTGGGACATATATTATATTATACAGCTATATATTTTTACGATGTTCATATAAAACCATTTAAAAATTTTATATCATTAATATGTTTACATTACTTATATTTTAGGTTTTTGTAGATGTTTCTTATTTTATTGTGTTATGATTCCATAGTTAGCAATGTGGTAATAGTTTAGTTCACAATCTCATCAATACATGTTACTATTTATGTTTAAGTCTCCACTATAGGAATTATGTGATGTTTCCTTCTTAAACTTAATATATTTATCTATAAATCATATTTTTGTTTGAAAATTAAATGTTTTCCTTTCATTTTAGTATTTTATGTACTGAAAATTTCAAAAACATGTTTTTAAGAAAAACATAATTTATTTCCTCTTTAGTTTAGATTCTTTTCATCCATTTCCGTATACTAAAAAAATTAAGAATGTATTTAATATCCTTAAATTATTAATTAATTAAATTTTTATACATTTATTATTTTCTATAAGATTATATAAAAAGATTATTTTTTCCATTTTCTATATGAGGTACTTGTGGAATTTTTACTAAAAATGTTAAATGAATCCATATTTAAACATACAAAACATAAACACATTTTTATACCATAATGAAAAAATAACTATTTTTAGATTCCTTTATACTTTTCATGCTTATTATTAAATAATTTTTTTCTCATAATATTGTAAAAGTATTTATTTTTTAAAAGTGTATTTCAAAATGAAAATATTATTTTCTTAAAAAGTGTTTTTAAAAATCTTTATATGGTAGTTATATTTATCAAAAATGAAAACCCCTTTAATCACCATTTGGAATATTTTGTAATGATAACATCGTTTTTCTTTTTTATGAATGGAATATAATATGTTTTACTGGGGAAATATAATTTTTATACTGTTCTCTACGTTATTCTAGATTACATATGATTTTGTTTATTGATGATAGAAACTATTATTATTTCATATGATAGTTCTTGAATATGAATCTTTACCTTGATTATGTTTATAATATTTAAGATGAGGAATGAATTGGACTTAGTAAGTGTTGGGTGGGGACCTCTATAGTAGCTTTATGCATAAGTGGGTCTCATTAGGGAAACTAGTTTGGGTATTTGTCTGAGGCCTTACCCAGTTGTGTATGAGGTATTGTCACAAGGCCCTAAATATATTTTAATGAGGTTAAGAATTATGAATTCCATAACTATGATATAATTTATTTATGTCAATGTTATTATTTCAATAGTTATGAAATCTATAGATAAGTTTCAATATCATATAAATAGTTATATTTTAAAATTTGATCATCATTTTCTTATACCATATTATTCTTCATGACCGTTTTATTGATAAAATAGAGCCTATTTTTAGTTATCATAATTATCATATATATTATTCCTTATTTACACATGATATTTTACACTGAATTTATCCCATAATGAGAATTTGAAATCTCCGTTGTTTTTTATTTCCCTAGGATATGATAATGGAATATTTGAGTGAGATCAAGGATGGAAAATAATTACCTTTACCTTTTTGTATTTTAATTTTTTAAAATTTAATGTGAGTTTCAAGTATCTATCTAGTTTTCCAAGACTGCTAAACTTTTCGATCATTTGGGATGCAATCACATTTATTTTGTGAAAATTTAATAATTTAACCACCAACTCAGGGATACCAGGTTTGGTTTCATTAAATTTTCTATCATAAAAATATTAATAGAAACTTTTAGAAGTAGATTTAAAAAATGTAGATTACGAAACCTAACCTTTTGATATAATTTGAGGAAATTCACTAAATAGAATGTGATTAGGATTCATATGAGTTTATTTAATGTTTTTAGGTAAAATAAAGGCTTAATTAATATAATTATAGTAATATGTTTAAATTAATAGATACCCCTTATGTGGATTTAGATGATTGAAGTATATTTGATACATGTATTTTCTTGTAGTAGATTTTTATATACACCCCCCTATGTTTAAATTCTGTTTTACTACGAATTTAATTCAAAGAATTTTTTTTGTAGAAATAATGTTGAAGTTATTGATATCCCTTTAGAGTAAAATGACCATCTATGATGTGGAAATAATAATCAATTAATATTATTTTATTTTGTAGAAAAAATAATTTGTATTCAAAACATAGTAACTAATAATTTATTTCTTGATTAACGTTATTTTTGAGTATGTTCATAATATTTTTAGGAATGTTATAGGATTTATTTTAATATTGTTTTAGTAAAAAGGAAACATTATCACATTAGTCGAGGTTGTGGGGCTTGAAGCCACAAAATAATGGGTGATAGTGGTGAAACAACTACCATTATCCTATATTATTACCAGAATACGTGAAATTTTCATTAAATATTTTATTGATAAATATTATGTTTATTTTTCGGATCATATTATATGATCTAATATTTTTAAATTTATGGGGTTTTTACATGATTATTGATATTTTAGGAGATATTATTTTTGGTTTCGTTATGTGTAACCCCTAGGTTTAGGTTAAAAGACTCTTTAGAAAAATGATACTATGTTTTTGGAGATTTAATATGAATGGTTTTAATGATAAATTCTTTGGAATTGATTATGTATAAATTTTGGTGTCAATGTTTAGGTTTTAGAGAATAATATATTATATTGGATGGATTTTGATAACTATTTTTGATTTCGTTATATTTTTACAGATAAATGGGAAGAATTTTTACTCATTTATATATCTTATGAACCATTAAATGTTAATTTTAGTTATTCATGAATAAAAAATTATCTTTTATATTAATTTAAATGAGTAAAAAATGATGTGAAAATTGATTGAGGCGCCATAAATAGATGAAATTGTTCTTATAAAATAAAAAAATTTCATTTATGTATATTTCCTGGTGTTCTTTATCTTGATAGTAAAAGAATCCTTAATATTTAGGAAATTGTTATGTAAATAAAATGGTTATATATTTACGTTTATTTTTAAGGAATCAATGGTCTTTTTCACACGTCATAGTTTTATAGTTTTTTCATCATTATCTATCTCTTGATAATTCCCTTTCTTGTGATCAATGATCTCTAACAATCTGGATAATTATATATAAATTTTTATTTTATTCTATATCCACATTTTCACATCCTAATAATGTTTTAATATTGGTAAACAATGTTATTTTTTATCTAGATGGCCATTATACTATAACGCCCCGACCCCAGTTACCCCGAATCGGTGTATTATTACATAACATTGGAATGATCACAAGGAAATCATATCTCGAAAGACCGATCAGTTTAGGTTTACTGGAAACAAGATTCATACATAAGTTCAACATTAAAACTTGAAAATAAATACAATAAGAATTTATTCTATTAGGAACATCCAATCCTCCTAGATTATTTATGAAATTCACTCATAACTAACTTCTTCATATCCTGGGAAAATGAAACATAAGAAAGTGGTGAGATCAAATGCTCAGTAAGGGTAAGAAATACAGGGGAAGATAACATAAACATTAATCATGGTGATTAATTGAAGCCACATGCCTTTACCAATAATAAACATGAATACTTTTATGGCTGGAATATTAACTGACAAAATAATGCCATAATAAAACATAATCATGGGTATTCTACTAGTCTAATGACCACATGAACCATCAATATTTTTTTCATAATGAGGAAATGTAAATACCGGACATTCTGAAACATTTTGTCAAGGCCTCGGCCAAGACATCTAAAAATGATTAAGGCCTCAGGCAAAACCACATGTCAAATTGGGAAAGGGCCTCAACCAATTCCACATCTAGTTGTCTCATGATACCTACCAATGCATTGAGAAGCTATAGCGGGATCCACCCATCACTTACTAAGTCCAATACATTCCTCATATAAAAAGGCTTAAACATATCATGAAAAATCAGATTAAAACAAGAATACGAAATTTCAATACCTTAACCGCAAATCATGAATAGTATAAAAATAGAACATCCATAGTCAAACATTTCACAAAAAATTCAATACAATATCGAAGTTTTTTATCACAATAAATCATCTTCAAATAAACATAAGATTCATAAAAGGATGTTGACATAGATGAAATAAAAACCATTTTTAGAGAAATACCACTTTATATTTTGAAATCATTTAAGAGACATATAATTATAATGAAAACATTTATTTTGAAAATATTCTTATAAGCTTGTAAGGGAAGCTTTGATGATGTTATAACAACAGGAAATAACTGCACCCTCTGTATAAGTTAAAAAAACATTCTTACCTTAAATTTGTCGAAAAGGTCAAAAAGCACCTTGTTTGGAAAATGAAATAAAGAATCCTTTCAAAACACAAAGGTTTATAAATTACATTAACCCATTTTTTAGTAAATAGTAAAAATGTTTTGAAATACATTTTTAAGAAACATGGATATGGATGGGAAAGAGGTCCCAATAGATACTTACATAAAAACAACCTTGGCTAAAAAAGAGATTGTGAAATAAACCCTTAACATGTACTTTTCCTTGGTTGAGAATAAGTTAACCTACTGTATAATGGTGAAATAATTTTTATTAAATTATACAATAATAATATACATTAATATGATATCATATATGATCTATTAAAATTTATTTTGTTAATAGTATCTTAGTATTATCATCGTTTCGGGTGTTAACGGATTCATTTTCCTTTGTATTAATTATTATGTGAGTCATATTTGTTATGTATGGTATGTATTTTATTCATATCTATAATTATATCAAGTCATTAAACATTATTTTTAATCATTAAATGAAAATTATTCTTAAATGGATACGATGGGGAATGAATCTCATCGCATTCGTGGAGATGGTAGTCTGTACGTACTCACATATGGTGACATGTCATTCAAAGGATGGATAGAATAATTAATATGGTTGTACCATATTCATAATAAAATCACATTATATATAATATACTGGAGTAATTATTTTAGAATGGTAATAACAAATAAAGAAGAAGTGGAAAAAGAAAAGAACTTGAAAGAGGGTGGTGAAATTATTACCTCTTCTTCGGGTTCTTCCTTTTGATTTGATCAAAAGGGAAACTTAAGTTGGCTTTCTGACTAAAGTAATTCCTCTATGAAGAATTGAGTAATGTTATAGGATATTTGGGTAGGTTTTTGCCGAACAAAAATGCTTTAAAGGTATGGAGAATTAGTTAGAAGTGGTGTCCTTTTATAAGGAGGAGGAGGGGCACTTTTGGAAAAACATAACGTATTATTTTATAATAAATTCATTTTCGGTATCTAATGGATAAAAACTTGATTATTAAATGTCTATGGTGGAGATGTGTTGAAAACCACTAAACCAATAGGCTTTAGATAGATTTTAGTCACTATATTAACCTTATCTTTTAGATTTAACTCTTAGTTAATTAGTTTGACATTTACCATGTCTCTTTGTATTTTTATATTATTTGGTTAACAAACTTACTATTAACTAGCAAGAGAACCCCAAATGGTTCATTAATGACATAACTATCATCATATAAGTCCTTTTTCCGAACGATATATTTTTAAGAATATTATATCAATTAATAATATAATATTTGTTTTAAAAACTCCTTTTTGTCAATCTTGACACTATTTAAAAAATGATTTTTTATAAAGTCATAATAACTTTATTAATTAGAACCAAATTTATTTAATCAATTTTAACATGTCATATTAACCAATAAAATTCGTGTATGGCATCAAAACGTTCAAATTATATTAATTAAAACATTTATAAAACCAATTATTTGATTCATTCATTAATAAAGAAAATATTGCATCATCATCGTGACATAAATAAATTTAATTAATCAATGTCTAAAAATTATAAATAAATTACCATTATATAGGAAGTAATTTTTTCTTTCTAATGAATATTTATTGTAAAAAATATAACATATATATGCATATGTAAAAATTGTTTTTCTAAAAGGTATATGCTTAGGTCATTTTTGTATTTACTTTAACATAATTAATATAAGGTGTCATTATCACTTACAAGTCCCTCTCTAGGGTCCCAAAATCGACCCAAATATTCCCATGGTTGGCCATTACTCATCCAATAATGTTAGTACATGTGTTAAGGTAATTTTGAATTATTAAAATATTTTTTTTACCTTGAACTACACTACTTACCTTTAACCGTGGTAAATAAAAGTCAAAGGTTACTATTCACCAAATATTGTTTTCATCTTATTGAACAACATTTTACTTACTGAGGTTAACTGTGTCTCTATGATTTTTTAAATTCCACTCATAGAAGCGGTAAAATTATGTTTTATGTGAATTTGCAAATTCTCCTAGGAGGTGGGTAAAAGACGGTGAAAATTTTAGTAATCTTTTTATATATCTAAAATGATGATAAACTGAATCCAATGAATTAAATTTAATTTATATAGGTATTATTTATCTATTTTTACCTCAAATAAATTTAAATAAAATAAATAATTATTTAAATAATAATCCGGTTTTAAACAATAACTTAGTGTTTTTCCCTATTCATCAAAAATTGAATGTTTTCAGAAAAATACAAAAAATTCACCATAGGATAATTTTGATATTCCGAATCCAAAAATGATGTCTACTTTACCAAATTAAAAACATATAAGTTTAATTTATTAATTTAAAATTAATTCCCGCTGTTAAAACCAATAGGCAAATTTTTAAGAAATAATAACTATCAGAAGATTGACACTTCATTAGGTCTGATTTCGTTGTAACATTACTTAAAATGACCATAATTGGATTAAAAGGTAAAATATAATCTATTTATAATTCCAAACCATTAAAATGTACAATTTCAAACTATAAATTATTTTAATTAAAAAAGTTGTTTTCAGTTAAAATATTGTATTTTTTACTATTCACCCCAATATGAAAGTTATCAAAAACACCAAAAACTTATTGAAACTAAATTATTATGTCCCGATTCTAAAGATAATTTTATTTTGTCAAATTGAATATATTAATGTTTCAAATATTGGATTTTAGAATGGTTCTCCATTAAAAGGTGGTAAAATTGCATTTTTTTTGAAAAATACTTCTTTTATCTGAAACAAAATTTATTTGTTCTTACATTATGTCTAAGAAACTCATAATATGGATTCAAAAATTATAAGGATTATATAAAGTTAAAAATTAAGTTAATACGATTCATAACCACTTTTGAATAGCCATTTTGGTAACTTGTGGTGCGCTTGAACTCAGTGTTGTGTGTAGTGCATGTTATTGAATTACTTTGATGTAATAACGTACTATGAAATCTTGGGGTGTTACATTATTCCCTATTTCAATAGATTGAATCCTCTCAATGTGAAATTGTTCTTCGAAAACAAATGGTTGAAAATAAAAAAAACCTTTGTAGGAAAACCCACATCAGTTGGGTTAATAAAATTGGGTCTTAATAATAGGAAAAGGGGAATGAAAAAGTCACCACAAAATTATGATCTCTATTAGGAGAACTTTGGTGGAAATTAGAGACATATAATTGGAGGAAAAATGTAAATAATTATAGTTAGTTATTGAGGTCATCAATCATAAAAAATTGTAAAATTGAGGGCCTCAAATTCATCAATTCTATGATGATTTAAAATACCATTGGTTCAAAAAAATATAAGGTATTAGGCTAACATGTTTTTGTTTTTAAGATCCCTTCACTAAAGTATAATAATTAATTTCATCATAGAATAAGAGAAGAAATATATATATATATATATATATATATATATATACTTAACAAGTAGAGTTCCATCCTTTAACTAATTTCTATCACAAACTCATCTTTCACTCTAAAAGATAATATAACTAAAAAACATATTCTATTTATCCTATTCCTATAGAGTTAAAAAAATGAATTTATAATTCATCTATCAGACCCTTTCAAAAAATTACATTATTCAATCTAGGACATCATGTGGGTCAGTGGTAGGTGATACACCCTTGTCACCCTTCGGTTGTGGGTTCAAGGCTCGCGGCCTTGCCGGACGCGACGGGTTGTCGCCCAATCTCTAGGTTGTCGTTTTTATGGAAACCCAAAAATTAACTAAAACTATACTTATCAAAAATACTTATTTCCAAACTAACAATCCAAAATTTATAAGGTAAACAAAATAAAGATCCTTTTTGTCACGTAATAACATGTGAACGCCTTTATCATGTATTCTTTTAAAACACCAAAACATGATGAATTAACATAAAAACTTATTGATTACATTCATGATTCCTTATTTTTTAGAGAATAATCGATATACTATTTCTATCAAAAAATGTTGTAAACTCCAATAATGATGGAACATAAAAATCATTAATAAGTTTTCAGGTAGTCAATAATATCCAATATAATTTATCCAAATCAATCAAGTATTATTCCAAATTCACTACCTCGGTATCAGAACCATATTATGATTTATCTTTCTCTCAACCATATATATTCCAAAAAATTAACCTCCTATTGAGTCAATTTTCTTGGTTCCACAACATTTCAAGTACTTAATGAAATAATACTACAATACAATCCTTATATACTCCATAATTATTATAACCAGTATATCATTGATACAACAATCAAATGACATAATTATTTAATAACAACATAAGAACTCTAATAATTCATCCTCATCTGTGGTAGTATCATAACATGATTAATATCCAATAGCATCATTTGGGGCATACTCTGATGATTTGATCATTGATTTGTGTAGTGTCCCAACTCCTTGTAGATGAAGCATTGTACATTTGATACCTTTTTCTTACCCTTGCAGTCACGTACATGATGCCCTTTTTTCCACACTTATAAAAAACTCCCATTCCCTTCAGCAATGTTCTAGGGTGTTTCTTCCCACAATTATCACATAAGGGAAAATTCTTCTTTTCCCTCTTCCCTTTATCCATCTTTCTCTCTTCCATCCTTTTCTTCTATTGCTTCCCTTCAAAGCTATAGGACTCAGAGAATTCTTTAATTATCTAATTAAAAAATGATAATATTTATTCGTATGTTGAGAATACATGGGAGAAAATTTCCCTTCTAAATATTGGCTTAATATCGTGAAATATTTTATCCTTTTTACTCTTTGGATCATATGTATTGCTGGAGTTCCCATTCCTTCTACTGGGCCCCATTTCTATACAATGGCATACACTAGGTAAGTTTATGAATTTCAATGAATAATTTAAAACATGTAAAATACCTAATGTAAATTGAACCGTTTATAGATATAATCCATAATAATAAAGATGATTTCATTGAGAAATTATATACCCATAAACCCTTCATAATGGTTTGTAAGGAAAATGAGAATTATTCTAAGCATATCCCCCAGGAGTGTCATAACCAAGAGTGCAGCAAGGCCCATTGTCGTGCACTAGTTCCCATTCTATTCTAGCTCAAAGCATTATATTCGGGTTTTACCCCTAGTTATACCTGTGCCAGAGCTTCCTCTACCTCCTAATATCCAGACCGGGTTGTATTGCTCAAAAAACTCACAAAATCTCTTCAATACCAAAATTTTAGGAAGTTATTCTATACTAATCCTCAAATATTTTTCTTAGGGCTATGTTCTCTAATCAGAGTTTATATAAATCTAGATTCCAAGGTTTGTACTAAATTTATCTGATACCAACTATAATGCCCCAACCCTAGTTACCCAGAGTCGATGCATTATTTCATAACATTGGCATGATCAAAAGGAAATAATGTCTCGAAATACCGACCAGTTTAGTAATATTGGAAACAAGTTTCATACATAAGTTCAACATTACAACTTGAAAATAAATACAACACGCATTTTTTCTATTAGGAACATCCAATCCTCCAAGATTATGCATGCAAGTCACTCATAACTAACTTCTTCATATCCTGGGAAAATGAAACATAAGAAAGGTGTGAGCTCAAACGATTAGTAAGGGTAAGAAATACTGCGGAAGATAACATAAATATTAAGAATGGTGAATAATTGAAGCCACATGCCTAAAACAATAATAAACATGAATAGTTTTATGGCGGGAATATGAACTGAGTAAATAATGTCCTAATAAAACTTAATCATGGGTATTCTACTAGTCGAATGACCACATGAACCATCAATATTATTTTCATAGAGAGGAAATGTATAATGTTGGACATTCTGATAAATTTTGTCAAGGCCTCAGCCAAGACCTCTAAAATTTATTATGGCCTCATCCAAAACCACATATCAAATTGGGAATGGACCTCGGCCAATTCCACGTCTAGTTGTCTCATGAGACCAACCGATGCATCGAGGAGCTATAGCGGTCTCCACCCGTCACTTACTAAGTCCAATACATTCCTCATATGAAAAGGTTTAAACATATCATAAACATTAGTATTAAAATTAGAATATGAAGTTTAAATACCTTAAACATAAACCAAGAAAAATATAAAAATAGCCTATCCACAGTCAAGCATATCAAAAAAAATTCAATAAAATATGGAAGTTTTGTATCCTAATAAATGAACTACAAATAAACTGAAGATTCATAAAAGGATGTTGAAATAGATGAAATCAAAACCCTTTTTAGAGAAATACCTATTTATATTTTGAAATCACTTAAGAGATATATAATTATAAAGAAAACATATGTTTTTAAAATATTCTTATAAGATTGTAAGGGACTCTTTGATGATGTTATAACGGTGGAAAATAACTGCACCCGCCGTATAAGTTAAAAAAACCTTCTTACCTTAAATTTTTCGAAAAGGTCAAAAAGTACCTTGTTTGGAAAATGATGGAAAGATTCATTTGAGAACACATAAGGGTTTAAATTACATTAAATCATTGTCTAGTAAATAGTAAAAAAAAATTGAAATAAATTTTTAGGAAACATGGATGTGGATGATAAAGAGGTGCCGGTAGATACTTACATAAAAACAACCTCAGAAAATGAAGAGATTCTGAAATTAACCCTTACCTAGTACTTTTCCTTGCTCTAGGGTAGTTTAAACTCCTGTATAATGGTGAAATAATTTTTATTAAATTATAAAATAATCATATACATTAATATAATATCCAATATAATCTTTTAACATTTTTTTATTAATAATATATTAGTATTATGGTCGTTTCGGGTGTTAACTGATTCATTTTCCTTTACATTATTTGTTATGTATGGGATGTATCTTATTCATATCCAGAATGATATGAAATCTTTAAACATTAATTTTAATCATTAAATGAAAATTAGTCTTGAATGGATATGATGGGGAATGAATCTCATCACGTTCGTGGAGACGGTAGTCCGTACGTACGCACGTACGGTGACATGTCATTCAAAGGATCAATAGAATAATTAATATGGTTGTACCATGTTTATAATAACATCACAGTATATATAAGATATTGGAGTTATTATTTTAGAATTGTAATAACAAATAAATAAGAAGTGGGAGAAGAAAATAACTCGAAAGAGGGTGGTGAAATTATTACCTCTTCTTCGGGTTCTTCCTTTTGATTTGATCAAAAGGGATTCTGATGTTGGATTTCTGACTAAAGGAAGTCCCCTAGGATAAATTTAGGGAAGTTTAGAGGATATTTGGACAGGGTTTTTTTAAACCAAAAGGCTTTGAAGGTATGAAGAATTGGATATAATTGGTGTCTTTTTATAAGGGGGAGGATGGGCTCTTTAGGAAAAACATAAAGTATTATTTTATAATAAATTCATATTTAGTTCCAAATCGCACAAAAATGGATTATGTAATGTCTAATATGGGTAAGGGCCAAAAACCACTCACTCAATAGGTTTTAGACAGATTTGGGTCACTATATTAACCTTATCATTTAGATTTAACTCATAGTTAATTAGTTTGACATTTACCATGTCTCTTTGTATTTTTATATTATTTTGTTAATAAACTTACTATAAACTTCCAAGAGAACCCCCAGTGGTTCGTAAATGACATAAAAATAATAATATAAGTCCTTTGGCTGAACCTTATGTTTTTAGGAATATTATATCAATTAATAATGTAATATTTGTTTTAAAAACACCTTTAGGTCAATTTTGACACTATTTAATAATTGATTTTTCCTAAAGTCATAATAACTTCATTAATTAGAAAAAAATTCATTTAATCAGTCCTAACATGTCATATTAACAATTATAATTCTTTTATTTCATCAAAACTTTGAAATTATTTTTATTATAACATTTATAATAACAATTATTTGATTCTTTCAATAATAAAGACTGTACTGCATCATCATTGTGTCATAAATAAATTTAATTATTCAATGTCTAAAAATTAAAAAAAATATGCCATTTTATAGGAAATATTTTTAGCTTTATAATGAATATTTATAGTATAAAGGATAACATATATAACCATATGTAAAAATTTGTTTGCTAAAAGATATATGCTTATGTCATTTTTGTATTTACTTCAACTTAATTAATATAAAGTGTCATTATCACTTAAAAGTGGTTCCATGGGGTCCCAAATTTGACTCAAAGATTGCCATGGTTGGATATTACTCATAAAATAAGGTTAGGACATGTGTTAAGGTAATTTTTAATTAGTAAAATATTCTTTTTACCATAAACTACCCTTTTTACCTTTAACGGTGGTAAATAAAAGTCAAAAGTTACTATTCAAAAAAAAATTGTTTTCATCTTATTGAACCACATTTTACTTATTTAGGATAACTGTTTCTCTCACATTTTTGAAATTCCACTCACAGAAGTGGAAAAATTATGTTTTATGTGAATTTTCAAATTCTCCTAAGAGGTGGGTAAAATACGGTGAAAAGTTCAATAAATTTTTATATATCTAAAATTATGACAAAAAGACTCCAATAAATTGCATTTATTTTATATAGGTATTATGTATATATTTTTTCCTAAAATAAATTTAAATAAAATAAATAATTATTTAAATAAAAAGACGGTTTTAAACAATAACTCAGTGTTTTTCACTATTCATCAAAAATTGAAAGTTTTCAGAAAAATACAAAAAATTCACCTTAGGCTAATTTCGATATTGTGAATCCAAAAATTATTTTTATTTTACCAAATTAAAAACATATAAGTTGATTTTATTAATTTAAAATTAATTCGTCATGTCAAAACCAAAAGGCGTATTTTTAAGAAATAATAACTATCAAAAGATTGACCCTTGTTTATTTCAAATTTCATTGTAACTTTACTTAAAATGACCAGAATTGGATTAAATGGTAAAAATATAATATATTTCTAATTCCAACCCTTTAAATGTATAACTTAACACTATAAATTATTTTGACTAAAAATTTGTTTTCAGTTTAAATATAGTATTTTTCACTATTCACCCAAATATGAATGTTATCAGAAAAACACAAAAATCTTATTGAAACTAAATTATTATTTCCCGATTCTAAAGATGAAGATTATTTTTTCAAAATTGAATAAATAAAAGTATCAAATATTTGATTCAAAAAGGTTTCTCCATTAAAAGGCAGTAAAATTTCATTTTTTTAAAAATACATCTTTTATCTGAAACAAAATGTATTTGTTCTTAAATTATGTTTAAAAAATTCATAATATGGTTTCTAAAATTATAAGTATTATATAAAGTTCAAAATTCGGTTAATAATATTCATAATTTCTTTTGAACGGCTAGTTTGGTAAGTCGTAGTGCGCTTGAACTCAGTGTTGCGTGTAGTGAAAGTTATTGAATTACTTTGATGTAATAATGTACTATTAAATATTGGGGTGTTACATGTACTTTCATTTCTCTTTTATCAATTAGATGTTTTATTAACCATTTTTACAATGTGGGTTTTCAACAAAGGAACTTTAAAATATAAATACTTTTGATTTCAAGTAAAATTTAAAATATAAAGTAATTAATTTATTAAAGTTTGTGGTTGTGTAAAACCCTATGATTTTAAAATAACAACATTGTGTTCTATAGCATATCTGATATGAAACACTTAGCATAAATGTCCCAAAAAAATATTATTAAAAATTTAAAATAATAACAAAGAAGTAAAATTGGAGGGTAAGAATAGGATTAACAAAATTATATATATATATATATATATTTATGAAATTCCTAAAATGTATGAATATATTAATAAGTTATTAGTAAATAATCACTCAATTTCTAGTAATGTCAATTTATTTTTTATAAATACGTTTTCTTCAACAATGTAGTTTTGTTGATTTTTATGATAATTTTTTTTATTAGAACATTATATGATAAAATTAATTTAATTTTTTAATTAGTCATATGAAAATTATATTATGGAGATATTTTGGGATTTTTATGAAAATTTTGATTTTTCAATGAATAGTAAAAAGCAATGCTTTTAAAAAAATATATTTTTAAATAAAAAATATGTTTCCATTTAAATTAATTATTTTTTTAATAATTAACATTTTAAAATAAATGTATGTACTATATTAATAAATATATGATCTATATAATGACGATAAATTGTCATATAGTTAATATGAGATGATCTATTTCATGAAAATGTATTTTTCTCCAAAATCGTATTTTATCACATATTTCTGCTTTAATATTAAATTAAATTCATCCAATTATGGGTATTAAATTTGTTAAAGTAGATTCCATATTTTTAATAAGTGCAATTACTATTAGTTTATAAGGTTAACTTAGTTTTCATTTATAATGAATAGAAAAAATAGTATAAATTTGTTACCATAATTAAGGGTAAAATAACATTACATGGGGTTAAACTAAAGAAAAAAGGGTTATAATGACAAAAAACCAATCTAATTTCGATTGGATGACCATATTTTGAACATATCACATCAATGTATTGTAAATTTTCTATTTTAGAGACATATGTCCATGATTATGACCCTTATAATAATTTAAGTAAAGAAAAGGACAAATATAACTCTCTTACGTTTAGAAAGAACCTTTTGTGTACACATTGAGATAAAAAGGAGGTATTTATAGTTATAAATATTAATTTTAATGAAAAATAAAATTTATTAATTATTATATTTTTTTTCTAATACTTACTAAGGAAATGATTACTTTAAATTCTAAGGTAATGTCGAAACATTAAATATTTAATTAAATGGTAAATAAAAAAAATTATTTTACATATTTTAAAAGTAATATAGATTGAGTAATTTTTTATTATAATTTTTTTTAGATAATTAAAAAGTTTCATAATGTTTTTTAGGTATATATTCTTATTAAATATCTTTATTTATGTTTTTTATGTAAAATTAATTGAATTTTCTTAGAATTGAAATTAAATATATTTTATAATCAATAATTGTTTATTATAATGTTTTAAAATTAATAAAAAACAATTTTAACTATATTAAATTGGATGTGTTTAATAATATCATCCATGGTCCTATTAAGTTCTATTTTTCTAATTGTAGGATCTTTCCTTGGAATCTAAATTGTAAAGTCTTTAATATCACAATTAAGGTAAAAAAAGGTTTCTCATGTCACATGTGCTTATGTTTAAATTAATATTCCACATGCAAAAAAATTTTATTTGATAAATTATGTTTAATATATATAATTGTTTTTCCAAAATTATCTAATATATACCATTTTATTTTCATGCATAAAGGATAAATTACATATCTATAGAAACTGTACTACTATAAAAAATGGGCAAGGGAAATGCCACCATTTATCAGCACTAAGAAAAAAACGCTGATAAAGGAGCCCTATTTGAGAAATAAAATTTTATCATTGATAAATGAATTATTTATCAGTTCTTTTTTCTTAGAACTTATAAAGAGTATGATTTATAAGCGCTATAAAAGCACTGCTAAAAAATTCCTTTAGCAAAGCTAAAAAAGAACTGATAAAGGGAGCCTTTATTAGTAATTTTTTAGCGCTAGTAAAAGCATAGTACAATATTTTAAAAAATATGGTGCACAGTATCCTCTATTTATTATTCCCTAAATCCCTCGTGGTGTTGTACCCCTAAGACTACTCCCCTCCCCCTATGATCTTCTCTTTGTCGAAGCTCCTCTACTAGCCCTACTCCTCCTCCCCCCTGAACCCCTTATGCGGCTCCTCCTCCCCGCAAACCATACTTCCTCTTCTTCGATGGACTCCCCGTGAACCCTACTCCTCCATTTCTCAACGGTGGTAGATCCTCCCATGCACCTCCTCTTTGCTGTCATGCCTTCCCCTCCTGACGTAGCATAGAAGGCTCCCTGACCGCTTGATGCTTTATCTCTCCCTCCATCATGGGTGCGATCTACTCTAGGTAAGTCTCCCACTTCTTCTTTTGGGATTATTTTTGGTGGATAGGTTTTGTGAGATTAGTTTTCAATAGGGTTATGTTTGGATTCTTCCCCATGATTACAACCCTTGGATTACATGCAAACTAACATAGAGTTTTAACAATCTATGTCCTGAAATAACACATGTAGTGGATTCTTATAAATGGTTAGAAGATGATTTCAACTAAAGTATGACTTCTTTATGATTCCCCATGTGTCCATAAGATTTCTGGAACTAGAATTTATTTTTCACCAAGTGTCATATGTATGAGGGTTTGATATTCACATGCAACCTCAAGCTAGACCTTGTTGTACATGAATATTCTATTAATGATGAGTGTTTTTTCCTCATCCTTCTGGTGGGTTTATCTATAATGGGGAAAGTGGTCTTTTTGTAAACCCCTTCATTAAAAATAAGAGTTTTGGTATTACACACCTCATTATTAATTGGTTACACATTTTGGGTGTCATGATGTGCTGGTGATTGTGTTTATGGGGGAGGTTTTATTTATGATAGTGATTAGGACCCATCAAATATAGAAATGATATCCAAACCTATGGATGTTAAGTTATGTTTCCCTTAGTTGGTGAGCATGGTTTTATGTGATGTGTGAAAGAAAAATACATTTCATCCAAGTTAATGTCAATGAATTCAGAAATTCTTTATAAGGGAGACATATATTTAACTATTGGTAAGGATATGGTGTATGAATTAACCCATATACCAGATATGATGAGTGTCTTTGTGAAGTTATAGTGTTCTAAATTGAATCTCTCCATGAGATGGTTCATAGTGGAGCCTATAAGCCATTTATGTCGATTTATTATTAAACCATGATTCATGGAGTGGCCTCCAGTCATTATGCACTAGGGCCACAAAAGTTGAGGAGATCAAATTAGTGAATCCATGGAAAGGTGACTGGTATTCATTGGAAAAGGACATTGGGTTTAGATAATGGTATGAACATGTGAGCAATTGTATTTGGGTGGTTAATTTTTTTTAGGATTGTGGGATGCTTCCTGACTTCTATGAATGATAAATTCCACATATCTTTCTTTTATTTCAAGTATAATTTAAGGGTGGTGTCAACATAGTGAACCTCTATGACCAGTTGTTCCTAGGTGCTAGTCTAGAAGGTTTTTTCTTGAAAATGGGGAGACCCCATACACTTTATTGGGTAGATAGTGATTCTTCCCTGATACCTATTATGGGTAGCCAGATTGTTATTTTGAATGTAGTCTGCTCTAGTAATGAATTTCCCTCGATGTGTTAGGCCAAGTGATTTTGGTTAAGTACACCTACACTATGCAGAACCCGATTATGTGATGGGGTATGAATTTATTCTCAGGCGATTGTAAATGTCTTTCAATTTGTTGGATTGTATTACACATCTTTTTATTAAATCCATTAATTTATGTGGATCAATTCATAGGCCGGCCTCTAGTGGTTTGGGGGAGTTCAACATGTAATACTAAGCTTTGTTTGGATATATTAATTTTTTATGATAATTATTATAGTTTGAGTTCATATCATAATATTTTAGGGTAGTGATCTTCTGGGATGTAGGGTTAGCAGCACCCACCCACAGTAGGTGTGTGATGCAAGTCTCACCTCAAGTGGTACTGTCATTCATAGGCACCTCAAAGATAGACCATTACTCGAAGGAATTTAATATCATTATGATGGGTATTGACATATCACATTGCATTTTCTTAACATTCATGCTACAGTCAGTGAGGCAGTCGATGAATAGCCTATGATGAGGAAGGAACTCGATAAAGGAGGTATGTAATGCACTAAAGTTATGGAGTATATCGGGGAGGAGCATGAGGTGTATGGAACATGGTTTGATTATACTAATACTACCCCTAAGTAGACCACTCCTATATTGGGAAGTCAGTGGTTTGAATTTTGAATAGTTATAGTCACTAGAGTGTTTGTACCAAGAGGCTCCATGAGTGTTTGGAGGTACGATATATGTTCATTATACTTTCCTTGTAGTACTATTATAAATAGGTACAAGAAACTATTTTTCCTGATTTTTCAACTATTTTCTAGGTATATATTAGGCGTTGGTAGAGCCCCTTGTTAGTGACGGAGAGTTATTGCATATTCTTTAGATGTTCATGATATAATTTATGTTCACTAACCTCAATATTCTATTTATTATGTTATATTCTATATCAAAAACTATGATATTCCATAGTAATTTTGTATAATCCTAGGTTATTTTTTCCCCTGTGAAACCCATTTTGTTTGGAAATGTATCCACTATATTAGTTTTCACATCGAATTTGTATCTTTGTTTTCATTTTATTTGAGTTTGGTCACTAGTTTTGGGCAGTTTAATGTGAATATTTTATTATGAATGAGGTGTCTAGTACGGGTGGATAAAAGGATGTTTAATGTTTTGCTGGAAGGGTGGGGGGTTCTAGAACTTTTGTTAAGGGGGTTGGAAAGTGTGTTTATTTTGATGGGGAGTCTATTCTGGTTTTTTTGATTTCCAAATCATTATTGGAAATGGATAGGCTCTACTAATCTCTATTTTTATAAGGAATTGGTTCTGTTTTACAATATTTGGAAGTATTTTTTTGGGTATTTGAATAATAAATACTAATATTTGAGACATAAATAGGATAGAGATGAATAATGAGTGGATGGATTCTAATTGTTTGACAATAGAGTATGAGAACAGAGTGAAAGAGTTCATCAAGTTTGAAAGGATCATGCAAAGGATTCTTTATCAAATCCTTTTTCCATGTTTACGTAGATGTTATTCTTGAATAATTACTCCAGAGGAGTTGGAAGAAAATTTTATATGACACAGAATAGATCGGTGTTATAAATGTTTAAATAAACACAGAGAAAAATAGAATGTAGCTACTGGATGGGATAAAACTGTATTTCATGGATCATCAGATATGAATTAAATATGGATAATGAAGAAGGCCATATGGATGATGTGATTACAGATGTAAATGATGATGAAGATCGTTTTTAGGAAATGAAAAGGATTATTGAAGATGAACTCCGTGATTTCCCAAAATTGTTTTAGAAGTTAAAGAGTTGTGAAAGGACACCATTTTATGCTATTTGCACTAAATATACAGCATTTTCAGCTGTACTGAAGTTGTATAAATTAAAATCAGGAAAAAGATAGAGTGATGCTAGTTTTACAGAACTACTTCCTCTCTTGAATGACATGCTTCTGAAAGATAATGAGCTCCCAAACCAGACATATAAAGCTAAAAGAATGATACACTCGATTGGTATGATTTCTAAAAGAATTCATTCCTTCCCGAAAGATTGTATACAATTTTTCAACGAGAAAAAATCACTTATAGAATGGACAAAGAGTGCTGCTTCTCGATACAAGAAAGATGAATCCAGTCCTAAAAAATTTGTATGGTACTTTCCAATCATTCCAAGGTTTAGGTGTCTATATGGAAGTGTAGAAACTACAAGATAATTGTAATGACATGTAGATGAAAGAAATAATTATGGGATATTACGTCACCCATATGACTCTCCTCTATAGAAGATAATTAATCATGGGTATCCTGAATTTATAAAAGATCGAAGAAACTGTCGTCTTGTGTTATCTATGGATGGAGTTAATCCATTTGGTTTTCAAAACAGTACTCACAGTATATGGCCAGTTATGTTGGTAAATTATAACTTTCCACCCTGGTTATGCATGAAGCAGAAATTTATCATGTTATATATTCTTATATCAGGACCAAAATAGCTAGGTAATGATATTGATGTTTATTTGTCTCCTTTGATTGAGGATTTGAAGTTATTGTGGGATTCAGGTTTTATGTTGTATGATGCATATAAAAGTGAATAATTCACATTGAGAGAGATGTTGAATGGGATGATAAATTATTTCCCTGCATATTAAAAATTTTCAGGCTATAGCATTAAAGGAAGTCAAGGGTGTCCTGTGTGTGAAGAAGATACAAAATCAATTAGGTTTAAACATTCATCAAAAACATTTTTTCTAGGGCATCGTAGATTTCTACCTCAATCCTATAAGTACCGATATTGGACGACATCATTCAATGGATGTTCAGAACAATGCACAACATCGTCTCCACAAACGGGTGATAAGCTATTTTACATAGTAAAATATGTGAACACTATTTTTGGTAAACCATTTTTGAAAAACCATACAAAAATCAGTTGGGAAAAGAGATTAGTTTTTTTAATTACCATACTGGAATTGCTTGTACATTAGATATTTTCATGATGTGATACATATGAAAAAACAGAATGTGGCAGTGTTATCAGAATGTTGTTAAATGCCCCTAGAAAAACAAAAGATGAAAATAAGGCTAGTTTGGACATTGTTAACATGGTAATATGAGACGATTTGGATCTTGTGAAGGGAAATCGAATGTTTCTTCTTCTAGCCGCTTACATGCTTTCTAGGTAGGAGAGATATCAGTTTTTAAACTTCCTCAATGATGTAATGGTTCCAAAGGGGTATTCATCAAATATCAAGAATATTGGGTCAATGAATAATTTAATGTTAAAAGGTTTTAAATAATATGACTTCCATGTCTTGATGTAAGATTTAATTCCTATATCTTTACATTGAATTTTTTTCAAGAATGTTCATCATACATTAACCAAACATTGTTTCTTTTTCAAATCTATATGTAGCAAAATTTTAGACCTGGTGAAATTTCCATCTATGGAAAGAGAAATTTTCATCATATTGTGTAAATTAGAAAGGTTATTCCCAAGAACATTCTTTGATATGATGGTTCATTTTATGCTTCAATTTTTGAGAGAGATTCGACTTTGTGGTCCTGTTCACTATTGATGGATGTACCCCGTTGAATGGTATATGAGGATTTTGAAAGGGTATGTCAAAAATTGAAGTCAGCTAGTGGGATGTATATTAGAGAGATATATTGTTGAATAATCCATTGCATTATATACTGAATACCTAACTGATGTGTAAATAATTGGTATCCCGAAATCTCATCACACTAGAATCATTGAGGGTGAGGGAATTTCTGGAAGAAATGTTGTGACAATAAATATTGTAGATCGGGAGCAGGCCTACCATTATGTTTTTCATAACAGCTAGGAGGTTGCTCCATATATTGAAACCCACAATGAAATTTTTAGGTAGTTGAATCCATCAAGGGAAGAAATATGGATATCAAACACACATAATCAATATTTTATAGGATCGTTTCAGAACCATATTTTTAAGGAGTTAGATGAAAATATAAATTCAATTTCTGAACGACTTCGATGGCTAGCCACCGGAACTAAAGAGAAACTTAAAGCACAATAACACCACCTATTATCTATCCACATTTACTATCATTGAGTACTCATGTGGATATGAAGCTAAGAGGTGGTAATAGTAATATAGTGGTTTTTGGAAAGAATATGTATGGAGAATAAATTCAATATTTTGTTGCAGCTAAAAATTTAAATGTGATCAATGAATACGGTTGGCTATGTGTCATAGTTATAAATTTATATATTTGGTATGTTTCCATGAATTGATTTTCTAAAAGCTGATATAATGTGAAAATTATTACTAAATGAATTTTATATTGTTTAGAGATGTATATATGAAAAACTGTTGAAGGAATTTTTCCCTGAGCCAAAATTTGGACTTGTTAGTCCTCATAACACGTCAACATAAATAATGAAATTAGAGACATCAAAAAATAAAGAAATAGTGAATGGTGTTCTGCAAATATTTGAAATAAATATTACGGATGACAGACCCCTCCAAACACCAACCATGCAGGGCTAAAACTCTATGATTAAATCATATCAATTATATTTTCACTTATTTTATTACTTATTCCTTTCTGTGTTGTTTGGAAACATTCGCTGCTAATTTTGGTGAACTTGGATACTCCATAGATTTATTTTCTGGATTCAATGCTAGGATATCCAACAAACCGACCACACATGATGGAGTTTGTGAAAATGTAGGACACTACATCCTATTTTGTAGGTCTTAAAATCAAGTAATATAATTTATATTATCTTTTACTGAGGATTCTATTATGATAGGATGGAGTATCATTATTATCTCAAAAAAGGAATGAGGACAGGGGCTAAGCATAAGGAGGTGAGCTAGTACTACGTCTGGAAAAATATCAGGGTATATATAATAAAATTTCACTATCCAAACACATATCAACAGAAGTTACTTATTCTACTAATGATCAAATTTTTTTCAGTGGCCAAAAAAAATGATAATGATTTCAGTTATTATGTTTTTAAATTTATGAAAGAGATCGTTTTTCATCAACAAACTAGCATCCCTAAAAAGGTATTTTCAAAAATTGCTATTATTTCATTTGAATTATTTTTTAATTATTTATTTATATATTTTGCAGTACAACTATGACTTTCGAAAATCCTCATAATCCGAAGATGATATAGATTTGTTCAAAAATGAGTGGGCCGCATTCCTGATGAGTGATTGTACACAAATAGCCGGAAGATCTGACTTGGGGATGTGTACAATTTACGGTCATTTTTTAGAGGGGTTAAGGGGATCAAAAGATGAAACATTGTTGTATGTAAATGTTTTTAAGAAAATTGATAACATTTATTAAATAAAAAGTAATTTCTCCAATGATTCATTTACCCATTTTGACAGATGAAATGCACTAGCAACATGCAAGAATGATGAACCACTTTTCATTGGGATTTGGATAAGAAAAAGTAGTAAAATCTCCAAAATAACATCATATCCAACCAACACACATTAATATTATGTTGATAAATTTTTAGAAAGATCCATTGGTCATTTTTTATTTGTACGAGTCAACCCCACCTCAATTAGAGGAATGGTGTGGCCGATATCACTCAAAGTGTCTCTCTTTTTTTTCAAATGGACATAATTTTAAGTGAAAACAACAACTGACATACAGAAATCAGACCAAACTCATTTCAATTGTATTTATAATTTAGGGGAATGATCTATGGGTCATTTGTGACATGTAAGAGTCAACCCTACATCAATATGATACATTGTGGGGCCGGTATCACTCAAAGTCTCTCTCTGTTTTGTTAAAAATGGACAATATTTTAAATGAAAACAACAACCAACAAATGGAAATCCAACCAAAAAAATTCGGATTGTGTTGATAATTTAGGGGAACTATCCATGGGTCATTTTTTACGTGTAAGAGTCAACCCCACCTTAATATGGGGCATGGTGAGACCAATATCACTCAAAGTGTATCACTTTTGTTTAAAATGGATAGAATTTTAAGTGAAACAACAAATTATGTAAGGAAATCTGACCAAACACATTAGCATTGTGTTGATACTTTAGGATAATGATCAATGGTTAATTTTTGACGTGTATGAGTCTACCCCACTGCAAGTCATGGCATGGTGTGACCGGTATGACTCAAAGTGTCTCTGTTTTGTTTTAAATGGATATAATTTTAAGTGAAAACAACAATTGACGTTCAAAAATCTGACCAAACACAATTGAATTGTGTTTATAAATTAGGGGAATGATCCATGGGTAATTTCTGATGTGTAAGAGTCAACCCCGCCTCAATATAAGTCATTGTGTGGCCGATATTACTCAAAGTGTCTTTCTTTTGTTTAAAATGGAAAAAATATTAAGTTAAAACAACAACTTACATATGGAAATCTGACTAAAAACATTCTAAATGTGTTTATACTTTAGTTTAAGGACCCATGGGTTATTTTTGATTTGTAAGAGTCAACCCTCCCACAATCTGAGGCTCGGTGTGGCCGGTATCACTCAATGTGTCTCCCTTTTGTTTAAAATGGACAAACTTTTAAGTGAAAACAATAACTAACGTACGGAAATCCCACAAAAAACATTCAGATTGTGTGTATTCTTTAGTGTAATTATTCATGGGTCATTTTTGACATGTATTATTCAACCCTGCCTCAATTCAAGGCATTGTGTGCCCAATATCACTCAAAGTGTCTCTCTTTTGTTTAAAATTGACATAATTTTAAGTGAAAACAGCAACTAACGTATGGAAATCTACACAAATGCTTTCAAATTGTGTTGATAATTTAGGGTAACAATAAATGGGTCATTTTTTACATGTATGAGTCAAACCTACCTCAATCTGAGGCACGATGTGGCCGATATCACTCAAAATGTCTCTCTTTTGTTTAAAATGGATAGAATTTTAATTGAAAACAACAACTAACATATGGAAATCCAACCAAACACAGTAGGATTGTGTAGATACAATAGAAGAATGATCCAGGGGTCATTTTTTATGTGTATGAATCAAACCCACCTCAATCTGAGGCACGGTGTGGCCAGTATCACTGAAAGTGTCTCTCTTTTGTTTAAAATAGACATGATTTTAAGTGAAAACAACAACTGACATAAATAAATCTAACCAAACACATTCCGATTGTGTTTATACATTTTTGGATTGATCCGTGGGTCATTTGTGACATTTAAGAGTCAACCCTGCCTCAATACGAGACCTGGTGTGGCTAGTATCACTCAATGTTTTTCTCTTTTGTATAAAATGGATAGAATTTTAAGTGAAAACAACAAATGACATACGGAAATATGACCAAACACATTAGGATTATGTTGATACTTTAGAAGAACGATCCATGGGCCATTTTTGACATGTATGAGTCATCCCTTCCTCAATTTGACATACATTAAGGTCGGTATCACTAGAAGATTCTCTATTTTGTTTAAAATTGAAAGGATTTTAAGTGAAAACAACAACTGAAGTATGGAAATCCAACCAAAAACATTCATATTGTGTTGATACATTAAGGGAATGATCTATGGGTCATTTTTGACGTGTATGAGTCAACCCTGCCTCATTCTGAAGCATGGTGTGGCTGGTATCACTCAAAGTGTCTCTCTTTTGTTTAAAATAACATAATAATAAGTGAAAACAACAACTGATGTATGAAAATCTGTAAAAACGCATTCAAACTGTGTTGATAATTTATTGGAATGATCCATCAGTAATTTTTGTCGTGTAAGAGTCAACTCCACCTTAATCTGAGGCATAGTGTGGCCGGTATAACTCGAAGTGTCTCTCTTTTGTTTAAAATTGATAGAATTTTAAGTGAAAACAACAACTGACATATAGATATCTTAACAAATTCATTTGGATTGTGTTGAACCTTTAGGGGAATGATCCATCAGTCATTTGTGACGTGTACAAGTCAACCCCGCCTCAATATGAGGCTCGGTGTGGCTGGTATCACTCAAAGTGTCTCCCTTTTGTTTAAAATGGACATCCTCCAACCCCCCTGGACACCCCCAACCCCCTGGAACCCCCACCCATGGACACCCCCACCTCTTTGAGACACCACACCACCACCTAGACACCCCCACACACTAGACACCACCACCCCCATGGACCACCACATAAACCCCTTGGACACCACCCACTCCCCTTAGACAGCCCCAACAACCCCCTGGACCCCCACCCCCCTGGACACTACCCCACCCTCTGGACACCCTCCACCCCCCTGGACACCTGCACCCCTGGAAATCCCCCCAACCCCCTGTACACCACGACACCCCCTGGACACCCCCACCCCTGGACACACATCAATCCTCTAGACGACACCCCCACCACTCTTAGACACCAACCCACCTCCTGGACACCCCCACCCCCATTGGACAGCCACCCCCACCCCCTTGAACACCACCCCACCCAACATGGACAGCCCCACCAACCCCTCGGACGGCCCCCACCCTATGGACACCACCCCACCCCTAGACACTGCCACCCCTATAGACACCCCCTGGAAAGCCCCCAACCCTCTCGACACCACCCCACCCCCTAGACACCCCCACCATGGACAACCTCCCTAGACACCCCCATCCCCCTGGACACCCACCAATCCCCTGGATGGCACCCCACCCCTCCTAGACAACATGAAACACCTAGAAACCCCCACCCCCTAGACACCCACCCCACCCCCTGGACACCACCCCCACCCCTGGACTCCCCCACCCCTCTGGACACCCCCACCCCTGGAAATCCCCCCAACCCTCTGGACACCACCCCACCCGGCCATAGACACCCCCCACCCTAGACAACCCCCAACCCGCTAGACACCCCCACCCGTGGACAACCACCAACCCCATGGACGACACCCCACCCCTCTTAGACAACACCCCGCCACCCGGACACCCCCACCCCCTTGGACAACCACCCCCACCCCCTGGACACCACCACACCCCGTCTTGGACAACCCCACCAACCCCTGGACCGTCCCAACCACATGTACACCACCCCACCCCCTAGAAACCCCACCCCTTTGAAAGCCCCCCCCCCCGCAACACCCTGGACACCACCCCACCACCCTTGGACGCCCCCATGGACAACCCCCTTGGACACCCCAACACCCCCTTGGGCAACCCCTCCACCCCCACCCCTCCTCGACACCACCCCACCATCTGGACACCCCCACCCCCTGGACAACCCCACCCCCATGGATAGCCCCCATCACCCCCATGGACACCACCCCACCCCCTTGGACAACCCTATCCCCCAAAAGAACCCCATTACCTCAGACACCCCCACCTCCCCGGACACCCCCACCCCTTGGATAGCCCCTACCCCCTTGGATTGCCACCCCGAACCCCTGAACTGCCCCAATCCCTTAAAATATGAATTGAATTCTTTATGTATTTAATTAAATTATGAATTATGTGTTAATGGTGTATGGTTATAATTTTTTTGTGGCTATACCTTCTGAAATCACCTTATGAATTATGTGTTAATTTTTTATGGGTATACTTGTTGATATACTGATTTTTTGCTGGTCTTGTTTGGGTATGCTGCTGTAGAAAATTATATTACAGTAGGAAGGGAAATTATCAGTGCTTTTATATCACCGATAAAGGATACCTTTATCAGCATGTTTTTAGCACTGAAAAACTCTACCTTTATCAGCACTAAAAATCGGGGATAAAGGGTCCCCCCTTTATCATCACTGAGCTTTACAAAACTATTTTAGAGCTTTTAAATCCCATTTTGAGTGCTGATAAAGACCGTTTTTGTAGTAGTGCTAGTTACCACAGTGAAAACTGAAATAGAAAAAGTGTGTTACCCTACAGGTTAAGGGAATAAATTATAAAAAAAATCTTTTAAGTTTTTGTTGTTTGTATCAAACATATAATCCAAAAAATATATTATTTATCAATTTTTGAGGATCTTCGATTAAAAGTGACTCACATTATTAAATAGTTTTGGGTATTTTAAAAAATGTCAACTTTTATCACTTATAAAAGGGAACACCCTCTCCTCTTATATCCTCACTTGAAAGGCCTTTTTGGTTTGTTCCAATCCTTTAATAAACAAATTCATTACTCCATCCACATGTTGAAGTGTAATTTATTTTATCAAAAAACAAACCTAGGGGGTTTTATGGTGTAAACCTAAAGAGGTTTTAAAAGAATATGTATCATTCTTAATATATAATTTTTATATTATTTATTCATCCTACTCATTAAAATATTTTTAAAACATGATGATAAAATAACATAAATTTATCCCATATAATTATATGTTGTTATTTTAATTTAAGAACACATTGCCATCTCTTATTCCATTGAATGGGAAACAAAATGGTCATTCGTGTTTATGGAAGACAACTTCCTTGTGAAACAATGTAATACTTTTTCAACGACCACCAATATTGGATAGTTATACTGACATATTTAATCTATATATATATTATTCATGAAATTTTATAATTCTTAAAATATAATATATCATTTAATTTCTTACATTTCTATCTTCTAAAAATTATAAAATCAATCGTGTGAATGTGTGGACTACCACATCCCCGAAGAGATGTAATTAGTTCTTCATCACCAAATTTCATGGATTATATAAATAAGAATATTCAATGTAATACTATGTTATATGATATTATTATATATCTTGAGAGATAAAATAATACTTTCATTCATTCCAAAAATTATCATTGAAAAAATGGAAACGTTACTCATGCATACGTATGACCTACTGTCTCCCTTATTATAACATAGTTAATTTTTCATAAAATATATTGTTATAATTTTTAAATGTATAAAACATGAATAAAAATAATAATTATGGGATTATTATTATTATTTACAGGATACAATAACGAATGCTTTTACCATAATGAAACTACCAAAGTCATTTTGGACATATGAACAGAATATTGTCAAAACATTTGATGTCATCTTAATTGTTTATGTAATTAAATATAAAAAGGTATTAAATAAATTAAGAGGAATTATACACCTAAAAGGTCTTATTTAATTTAATAATTAACATAATTTTAATAATTATGAATATAAATAACATACATGATTAGTCAGACCACATGTAAGGGACTTCTTTTCAATTTTCATTTATTGATGAATATTTTAATGTTATCCATGTAATTTATTTTATATGGTGTATATGTTTCCCCAATTACATTTATTATAATGAATCCTTCATAATTCATTGTATATTATGACTCAATAAAATTTATTTCTTCCAATGATGATTTTCTTAAAGTTACCAAGTGGTAAGTGTTTCATAAATTATTTTTCTTTCATTGGGATATATCACTTCTTCATGGGTTATATTATTTATAGATTATGTCTGAAACCAAATTTTTTTATTTATGTTTTATTTTTATTATTTTTATTGAATATTTTTACACATAATCTCTTTATTTATTAATTTTCACATCAATGTTATGATCATTGTAAGGGTTCTTCCTCTGAAATTATCTTCTTTGGGAAATATGTTATGTTAGATAGTAAACTTATTTTTTGAGGAGTATGTACTTCCACATGGATATGTTATTACATGAATATATTTTCATTAATGGGATTTATTATTTACTTTTATGTTACATATTTCATGGGTTTTATTATTTAAATGTTACCAATATTTTAATTATTTATTCAATTACATCATCATTATTTGGGATTGTTTATTTTTAAGTATCTTCTGAGGGAATTATCTGATCATTATATCATAACAAAAATATATTTTATTATCATACTTTTTCCAAGATAATTTTCTTCACTTCATTTTTCTATTTTATGTATACAAAATATCAATTTGTTTAAGAAAAATTGATTGTATATAAAATGAATTAAAAAAAATTTAGCATATTTAGGAAAAAATAAAACAAGGTTAAATTTTTTTTAATAAATAAATTGAGGATATAAAGAACAACATTGAAAAAAAATATAAAAAATTAACATGGAAGAAAATATTACTAACTAACAAAGTAGGTATTTATTTACATTTTACAAGAAATTTGAATTGAATATTTGTTTTAACATACTCGATCTGAAAACATTTCTAAGAGTAATGACCAATTAATGATTTAATGTTTCATTTATAATTTTCTATTGTTCTTTGTGAGTAAAATGTATTTCTTTATTTTTATATTTTTTAGTTTTAAAAGTATATTTATTAATGAAAGGGTAGTTTTCCTGAAGAATATTTTAAATTATCTTTTTATTGTATTTATATTCATTATAAAAAACAACCCTTTTATTCTATAATGAGAATATTTTGTAATGATACCCTCATTATTATTTCTATAGATGGTATATGACTTGTTTTACATGATATGGTCAATTTAAATAGTATTATCCATATTACTCATTATAGTTTATAATTAGGTTTATTTATTGGTGAAATTATTATCATTTCATATTCCATATTTTCAATATGAATGTTTAGGTTGATTATAATTTTCCCCGTTTATAAAATTAATGAATTACACAAAGTAAGTGATCAGTGGGGACTTCTATAGCCCCTTAATGTATAGATAGGTCCCATTACAAAAACTAGTTTTGGTATTTGGAAAATATATTATTATTCATTTTGATCTTGTTATTGATTAAATGGAATGTTTTATTATTTATTTACCATTTCATATTGATAATTGCTTTCTAAATATTTATAGATTACACTGTATAAATCCGTTAATGAGAATTTATTTTTTTCACTTTCTTCAGGATATGAAGATAGAATATTATAATGAGTTAAAGGATGAAAAATAATTATTTTTCATTTGTTTTATTTTATGTTTTCAAATGAAATTTGGGTTCTAATTATGTATCTTTTTTAATACTACTAAAAATTTCAGTAATTTAGGATGTGATCCATATTATTTAGTAATTATGAAATAATTTATCCACTGACTCTTTGATACTAGGGTTGGGGTCTCCTCCATAATATAAAAAAAGTTCCACAAATAAGATAGGTGAAATATGAAATAACAATGAGATATATACAAAACATGACAAGCTGTCATACTACGAATTCCTAAATACCAAAAGTGGGGAAAAACATAACAAGATCCCTAGTCTAGGAACCATTTGATATCCAATTATCTATCCTATCATCCCAAACAAAAACCATATGATAGGTCCCTACTCTAAACCTGTACCAGAAAACAAATAGTGTCTTCTAATGTTCAAAAGTTCCATGGGGGTCTGAGAAGTGCAAGAGTAAAATATAGTAGGTTACCACCAATGGTTTATAAAGAAATAACCAGTTTAATAAATATAATATTAAATATAAAAATAATAATATAAAATTTAATATTACTAAATTGGTTTTATCCACAAACAGTATTATGTTAACTTCTTTAGCCCACGAGTTTCAATGTGACACTTGTGCCAACCAAACCAGACTTGTGCCATGCTGATCTTCTAAACCATATAAGATGGTATATGAGTTTTATGTCAAAGAGGGGATCTAACACCTTTAAAATTTTGATTAAGTGAATAATAATCTTGATATATTTCTTAAAATGAAAAACAAATATTTTATCAAAATGAGATATATTATAAAAATATTAAATCCTTAATGTGACCATTATAACCTAGCAGTTTAATTGACACGTATGAATACAAGAAACCAAATTTTTTAAAATAGGAATAATGTTCCAAGAAAATATAAATTAACTAGTTATTTTTTAATAAATACACACTAAATTATTTAGTGAAGTAATTTTATACTTCAAAAATTCATTTTCATAAAAAAAAATTTCCATTGATTTTTTTGCCTAGAAATTATAATTATTTTCTAACCTTTTTAGAAATTATATTTTATCGAATGGAAATAAATTTTTAATCCATCATATCAAAATTAGACTCATATGACATTTTAATATTTTTCCAAAATGATTGATTTTTTCTATGAAAAGTAAAAAATACCAAATTTCTAAATACTCACATTTATTTTTATAATGTCATGTAATTTAGATATCATAATATATTTTTTATTTGGTCTTAATTCAAAACATGATAATTTTTAGAATATTTTAAATAATTCCATGTAAATCAGAAAAATTCATGTTTTTTATATAATTTAATTTTTATGCTTTAAAACACATTTATCTAAAAAATGCATTTTTGTGTGTTTTACATATTTATTTAAATTTATTTACCACTATTAGAGATTATATATTTAAAAATGGGTAATAAATTTTGAATAAATTCGTTTAAATATGGTAAATATATTATATTTTTTAGTTTACTAATCATTTTTACACTTATTACTACATGGTTTTGACATTAATATCTATTAAATAAAAAATGAGGACCAGAAGGCCTAGTGTATTTAGAAAACTAGGAACATAAAACATCAATTTGAAATATATTTATTTTAATAAAAATATTGAGATCCTCAATCCCTTTGAGCTCTTGAAAATTCATGGGATAACCTAGGGAATACATCGATAAAAGTGGTGATATAAAAAGTAATGTAATGGAATAAACATGATAAATAAGAATAATGTGTGAGTTATATGTATAACATGGCATCCTAAAAGAGATTTAATGTCACGACCCGTCCCAGTGGGGCCCGAGCCGTAACTCCCCAAGCCACCCTTCAATAGGCCAGGGGTTGGTGACTAGCACCGAGTAGGCATGCTACTAACATGGGAGGCATTGCCTATAAACCAGCACACACGCACACACATCTCCAAGCCCACAAAGCTGAAAAGTAAAAACTAATAAAAGGAAATGATGCATGCATACACTAAGACCCAACCATAGAGTACGTTAGGGAAGTAAAGTACAGTAAAGTAAAACCTTGGTCCAAAAGTACAAGACCACGAAAAAGGAAGTCTGCAACAAAGTCCAACCTATAGAAAAAGGTACTAAGACTGCAAACCGTCACCGAAGGAACAAACAATGGCCTTAATGATCTAACTGAACGCCATCCGGTCCTGGTTTAACAAGGATCCTATCAAAGTCTCGCTCTTCTGCACAAGAAACGACACGTGCGGGCAAAGCCCGTGCAGGTGTGAGTATGACAATACCCAGTAAGACACCCTGAAAACCACAAAGGAAATACAAAAAAGGAAAATACCACAAAGAAAGGTATAGTCAGATCTATACATTATATTTCTATGGAACATATAACAAGAATATCCCGATATACTCATACAAAAATGACAATCGCAAAACCGACACTAGGATCCAACTCGAAGATTGCACTAAGCATACCATCAGGAGGACATAATCCTAGGTCTGAAGAGAGAGGAATGAAGTAATCGTTCCAGGAGAACACACTCCACAAGTACCTTGGGAACACGATGCTTAGATGAGGATCATAGCCAAGTCATGGGGTGATCCCGACAACTCAATCTGAGCTAATCCGCTAAGCAGAGGACCGACACCCGGGTAAAGTTCATCGCGTCGATACAAATAACACTACCTTGGGTTCCAGGAATGAATAGAGGATCCGGATCTATATCTCACATAGGGGATTCCAACAAATCTATTCAGGGAGTTCAGCTAAAGGGATCATACTCTTGTATAAAGAAATTGATACCAGAACCTTCAAGGGATTACAAAGGGTACAAACCCTGGGAACTAGTCCATGTCACAGAAGGAAAGTGGCTCAACCCATGAAGAAAAGTTACACGGCGTGTAGTATGGTTACATGCCGTGTTCCTTGACCCTGGGTACTGCCTGTGTAAATGGCTCATGTCCTTCGTCCAAGCTGTGAAAAACCAAACTACATGGCGTGTAGTAAAGTAAACACTGTGTTCCTTGACACCGGGTATTGCCTGTGTGAATGGCTCGTGTCCCCCAGCTTGTTGGATAGAAAAAAACTACATGGAATGTAGAAGAAATCACCCGCTATGTTTGAGCACCTGGGCTCACTCCGTGTATGCTAACCATGTGCCCGTACACGGTCTCTACCCATGTCTGTGTCGCCTGCCTGTGTACCTGTACATGGGGTACCCCGTGTATCTATCTGGGTCTGGCTGGGGAGGGGTATACATGGCGTGTCTGTGGCCGTGTATCCTACCCATTCCCGTGTACTCCCTGAGTACAAGCCTGGTAACCCTACCGATGAACACACATCGTGTAGCCATACTACATGGCGTATAGGCGGGAAATTCCCAGAACCGCCGTCTTCTTCCCCGTGCTTCGTCCGATCCTTCGGATCTTCGTTTTCTCGTCTGTTCGTCCCGATACTCCAGGTTTTGCATCGCCTAATCACACGAACACCGAAATGGGTGTTTTCTTCCTTCAAATCGGATCATAAACCTCAATTGATTCGTCCGAAGAAAAGCACCCAAAAATCCGAATCTCCCAAACCGCTCCGAATCACTCGCCAAAACCATCGTCGCACCTCCGTGGAACTTCTTCGGGGTTGGATCTTGAATCATGGATCATTACGCCAACAAAAGAATTCGCAATGATTGATTTCCTCCAAGAACACGTAGAACACAATAAAGAACGCGAGGGATAAAAGAACCAATAATTTAACAAGGGGGACGAAACTAGATCGTTTTTCGTGATGATCTGGGTTCATCGTCATTAGATAAAAAACCACAACAATCAAAAGATTATAATTCTCTAGTACTTAATCTCCAAATATAACCCCCAAATCACACCGGCCTGCAAAATGATCAATCCGCGGGCTAATCTGTTCATGTATTAGCCCGCGTTCATCGTAGAAAACAAAAACGGGGGAAGGATAAATCAATAACAATCATCCTACCTGGATTCGCTGCGTTTTCCGATGAAGATCCACTCGCCGTGTCGTCGTCGCCGTCGAAATCCATCAAGAACGTCATCGCCGCCGCGTTGGGGGTTTCCTCCAGAACCTCTAGAGCCGCCAAGGGTTATCATGGTTATGGGGTTGTAACCCTGGACCCTGGCACATGCCACTTTTTAAAGGGGATAAAATATATAAGATTTAAAAGATCTTGCTGTAGAAATAAAATATTTTTATTAAATATTTTATTATTGTTGCGTCCAAAAACCAGATTTTACCACCGACCTATGCTGGCCGATGTTAGGCCTCGCCTTAGGTAAAATCTCTATTCTGAACGCAACGGTGCCCTCATATTTCTGCTTCGAGCACATGTTCGGGAGTTACTCCAATTTTTCTGGATAACCACACGTGCGAGTAATTTAATTATTAAATTAAATTCAAACATTTGTTCCGGGCTCACTGGGCCTCAGAACTGCACGCCCTCTTAGAGCCTGGTCTCGAAAAATATTCCCATATAATAATACATGGAAATGAAAAAAAATTTGGGACATTACATCACACCCACCTTAGGGCTTTGACATCCCCTAAAATCAAAACAAAGGATACTAAAAAATATGTGTGTACTGTATGCGAATCTGAGCCTCCTGCTCCCATGTGCTCTCTTGGAGATTACCGTGCTGCCACTGGACACACACCAATGGAATAGCTCACCCATGAAGGATCTTCTCCTACCAATCCTCAGTCTCCCCTGGGTACTCAGCAAAGGTCGCTCCATCATCGATGTCCAGCTCACCCCAGTCGATGACGTGCGACAGATCATGCACGTACCTCTGTAGCTGTGACACATGGAAGATGTTGTGTACCCTGTCCATCTGAGGAGGTAGATCCAAGCGATACGCCACCTCGCCAACTCTACTTATAATCTGAAAAGGGCCAACGAACCTCGGATATAGCATGCCGCCTCAGCCAAATCTCCCCAACCCTCAACGAGGTGAGACCCGAAGGAACACATGGTCTCCCTCCTCGAACTAAAAAGGCCTCTGCCTCCAGTCAGCATAAGATTTTTTCCAACTCTGTGCAGTCTTCATCAACTCCTGGATGAACTGCACCTTTTCTGTAGTAGCTCTCACCATTTCTGGGTCCATGAGTGCTGACTCTCCCGGATCAGTCTTGAAAAGTGGGGACCTACAAGGTTGCCCGTATAGAGCCTCGAATGGTTCCATACCAATAGTTGAATGATAACAGTTGTTATAAGAAAATTCCACCAGTGGTAGGTGATTCTCCCAGCTATGACCGAAGTCACGTATGCAAGCTCGCAGCATATCCTCTAGGACATAGATGGTTCTCTCTGTCTGACCATCAGTCTGGGGATTAAACGCTATGCCCAAGCGTAACTGAGTCCCAAAATCTTCCTGCAGTCCCTTCCAAAACTGGGATGTTAAACGAGAATCATGATCTAAGATGATCATGGATGGTACTCCATGAAGTCGAACTATCTCTTGCACATAGAGGCGTCCCAAGCTCTCTACCGAATTCTGCTCTTGTATGGCTAGGAAGTGGGCCGACTTGGTGAGTCAACCAACGATCACCCAGATGTCATCGTGTCCCCTGGACATGCGTGGTAAACCTGTCACGAAGTCCATGGATATCCCGTCCCACTTCCACTCTGGCACCTCAAGGGGATGAGTCGAACCTGCTAGCACCTGGTGCTCAGCCTTTACTTGCTGAAAAGTAAGGCACCGAGAAACAAACTCTTCCACATTCTTCTTCATCCCTGGACACCAGAACTGACGTCGGAGGTCCTGGAACATCTTTAACATGCCTGGATGCACTGCCAAAGGGGATGTATGGAACCCCCTCAGAACCTACTCCCACAACGTCACTGTTACTATCGTGTGTCCCCTGAAAAGGAAAACGTGCTCCCCTCCTCCTGAATATCCATCAGCGGCATAACATGCAGATATCTGAGCACGTAGAGTCTCACAGCTAGAATCCTCACGCTATGCTTCCCTGACTCGCTGTAAGAGTGGAGGGGTAACAACCATCAACTGAAGGTAAGCTCCATCATCTCCATCCAGGAAGGACAACTACAAAGAGGCCAACTGCCTTGTCGCCTCATCCAGCAACTGCGAACTGGATTTCCTACTGAGAGCATCTGCCACCACGTTTCCCTCTCTAGGAGTATAAATGATCTAAAAGTCGTAATACTGGAGGAACTCAATCCATAGCCTCTATCTCAAATTCAGATCCTTCTGAGAAAAGATATATATGAGACTCTTGTGATTAGAGTAGACGGTAAACCTCTCACCCATCAGGCAGTGCCACCACATCTTCAATGCGAAGACCACCGCTGCCAACTCAAGATCACGGGTCGCATAGTTCTGCTCGTGTGGCCTCAACTGACGTGAGAGCTATGCAATCACCTCTTGCATCTGCATCAGGACACAACCGAGCCCGGTTCCGGATAAGTCGTAGAACACTATGTACTCGACACCCTCCTCTTGTAATCTCAAGATCGAGGCACTCGTCAGACTCTATCTCAACTGCTGGAAAGCCTGCTAGCATTTCTCAGTCCACACTAAAGGATATCCCTTTCGGGTCAAAGCTGTCATGGGTGCTGCAATCCTGGAGAAATCATGGATGAATCTTCGACAGTATCCCTCCAACCCATGGAAACTCCGCACCTTCGTCATGCTCCGGGGTGGCTCCCATGCTAGCACTGCCTCCACCTTTGATGGGTCCACTGCTACACCATCCGCAGAGATAACGTGCCCCAGAAAGTGGACCTCCTATAACCAGAACTGACACTTCGAGATTTTCCCATAGAACTGGTGATCTTGAAGTGTGTCCAGAACCATCATTAGGTGTCTCGCGTGCTCCTCCATAGATGTAGAGTACACAAGGATATCATTGATGAAGACCACCCCAGACCAGTCTAGATACGGCTGAAAGATCCAGTTCATGAGTCGCATGAACACTGCCGGGGCGTTCGTCACGCCGAAGGGAATCACCAAGTACTCATAGTGACCATAGTGACATATGAAAGCCGTCTTCAGTATATCCACTTCTCATAATCGCAACTGGTGATATCATGATCGTAGATCAACCTTTGAGAACCATCATTCCCCTCTCAACTGGTCGAAGAGGTCATCGATCCTCGGTACTGGATACCGGTTCTTCACGGTCACTTGATTTAAGCACCGGTAATCCACATACATCCTCAAGCTCCTGTCCGCCTTCTTGGAAAACAGCACTGGGGCTGCCCAGGGTGAAACACTGGGTCTCACAAAGCCCTTCTTCTGCAAGTCGTCCAGCTGCATCCTCAGCTCATGAAGCACTACAGGAGCCATCCGATAAGCTGATGCTGATATCGGGGTTGTCCGGGGTTGAAAATCAATGCATAAATCTATCTCCCAATGGGGAGGTAGCCTGGGGACATCCTTCGAAAAGACATCCTCGTACTCTGCCACCACTACTGGAAACCTGAAAATCGAAACATCTGCCACGCCAATGGCTAGGCTAGCCAACTGATGTGAAATCAGTTGTTCCCACCTACACACGAGTCCATCCCGCGCTACATGGGTCTATCTTTCACCGAAAAAAGGGAACCTCGTTCCATCACTGTGGACACACCTCACCCTTCGCCTAAAACAATAAATTTGGGCATGAACTGTGGATAACCAATCCATGAAAGGAATGAAATCGTAAGGCCTCGACGCTACTACCAAGAGGTTCCAACTGAAACTCTCGCCTCCAAGGGTTAGGCCAAACTGCCTGCAAAGGTGTGTGATCTCTGAATCTTCTCTGGTCGGTGTTTCTAAGCATAAGGGTCGAGTCAACGGCTCAACTGGAATCTCAAGGTCTCGAACAAGATAAGTATTCATAAAGGAATGACTAGCACTCGTGTCTATCAAAATGGAAGACAAGGTAGAAAAGACACAGATAGTACCTCTAATCATTTCGGGAGTACCTGGGTCATAAGCCTCTGCCGCCTGCAGCTATCACTGCCTCTATCCACCAGCTCCCTGAGCCTGGGGTGGACCTCCTTGGGGTGGGGGTGGTAAAGGGTCGAAACGATGACCACCTCCAGCTGCTCTCCCAAATCCTCTGCCACGTCCGCTACCTTGCGAATCTGCCTGCACCACACGTTGCCTATGCCTCGGTGGTCCATCTACTGCTCTCGAGTCAGTAGTACGGCGGGTCGAATAATCTCGATCGAGATGTCACCTGCCATCACATGAGTAACATCACCTCTCTTGAGGCTGGCTGGATGCCCCCTGTGAAACATGTACGGCTGATCCCCTGTCCTGGGAACTCCTCTGGAAACGTCTCCCACGCCTAGGTCCCTGACGTCGGCTCCCTTCCACCGAGGTCTCTACTCTAGCTCGCCCACTACTGACAACTGTATGCTGTCCCTGCTCCGCCAGGAAGCTCTGGACCACCAAATCCTGCTCGAGCACCCCAGCATTAGTAGGAATGCTCATAGGGATGATACTTTCTCGGATATCTCTGCGCAAGCCCTACTCGAAAGTCCAAGATCTGAGGTACTGATCTCTGACCATATCCATCGAGTACCGCGAGAGGTCGGTAAATCTTGATGAATAGTCAGCCACCATCATGGTTCCCTACTGGAGTTGAAGAAGCTCTTGTATACATACTGCTCTCTGGGTAAACGGTGAAAAATCCTCTCTGAAGAGACACTCAAACTCCGACCATGAAAGAGTCGCCTTGTCGTGAGTCTGGATGACCATACTCCATCATCTCCCTACCGAGCCCTGCAGAAGGCCTGCTGCCAGGATCACTATTTGGTCTTCTGGTGTCCTGACCAAATGGAAGACTCTGGTTACTGCCTCAAGCTAGTCTTATGCTGCCTAAGGGTCAGGCTCACCTTGAAACCTGAGGGGTCTCTGTCACTGACACTCAAGGAGTGTGCTCATAATGCGCTCTTCCACCACAGGTACAGCAGGCGCTAAACACTTCTTGACAGGGGGCGGGATAACAGGCACGCCACCTGGTTGTAGAACAGGGGGATCTGGTCCCCGTATCGAAGCTTCATCACTGAGGGGGTCATCCTCGTGATTGAACTATTGGATCCTAGCGGCTACGCGTCATAGAGCCATCCTGTTTAAGAAACAAGATGTATCACAGTCAGTGAGTATATATGGAGAGCTGACTCAAGAAGGACATGTAAACCACAACCCATTCTTATATGATTCATGTACCATTATTTTTCCCCATGAAACTAGTGTTTTCACGTTCTGAGTCAAAAAGAAAGTTATCAGAGGCCTGGTGTATGGATACGTCGGCCGCCACACCAACACTGGGGTCCCTGGCCTGAGAGCTGAACTTGAAACACTTAACACTGCTGCCCCAAACCAACTCAAAGTCTCTCGGTCCTAAGTTATAACCGACCACCTCTGATACCACTCTGTCACGACCCGTCCCAGTGGGGCCCGATCCATAACTCCCCATGCCCTCCTCCAATAGGCCAGGGGCTGGTGACTAGCACCGAGTAGGCATGCTACTAACATGAGAGGCATTGCCTATAAACCTGTACACACGAACACACATCTCCAAGCCCACAAAGATGAAAAGTAAAAACTACTAAAATGAAAAGATACTTGCATACACTAAGACCCAACCACAGAGTATGATAGGGAAGTAAAGTAAAGTAAAGTAAAACCCTAGGCCAAAAGTATAAGACCACAAAAAAGGAAGTCTGCAGCAAAGTCCAACCTGTAGAAAAAGGTACTGAGACGGCAACCCGTCGCCGAAGGAATACACCTTGTCCTGTCTGATCTCACTGAACACCGTCCGGTCCTGGTCCACCTAGGATCCTGTCAAAGGCTCGCTCATCTGCACAAGACACGACACGTGCGGGAAAAGCCCGTTCAGGGGTGAGTATAACAATACCCAGTAGGACACCCTGAAAACCACAAAGGAAATACAACAAAGGAAAATACCACAATGAAAGGTACAATCATCTCTACATAGTATATGTCTACAGAACATATAACAAGAATATCCCGATATACTCATACACAAACGACCATCGTGAAACCACCACTAGGATCTAGCTCAAATATTCCACTAAGCATACCATCGGGAGGACATACTCCTAGGTATTAAGATAGATGCATGAAGTACTCGTTCCTGGAGAACACACTCCACAGGTACCTTGGGAACACGATGCTCAAATGAGGTCACAACCAAGTCATGGGGGGATTCTGACAATTCAATCTGAGCTAATCCGCTAAGCAGAGGATCGACACCCGGGTAAAGTTTATCACATCGATACCAAGAACTCTACATAGGGTTCCAGGAATGAATAGATGATCTGGCTCTAAGTCTCACAGATGGAATTCCAACAACTCTATTCAGGGAGTTCGGCTGAAGGGATCACACTCCTCTATAAAGGAATTGATACCAGAACCTTCAGGGGATTACCATCGGTACGAACCCTAAGAACTAGTCCAAGTCATAGAAGGAAAGAGGCTCAAGCCACGAAGAAAAGTTACATGATGTGTAGTATGGTTACACATCATGTTCCTTGACCCCTGGTACTGCCCATGTAAATGGCCCGTGTCCTTCGTTAAAGCCGTGCAAAACCAAACTACACGGTGTGTAGTAAAGTACACACCATGTTCCTTGACACCGGGTATTGCCCGTGTGAATGGCCCGTGTCCCTCGACTTTTCGGATAGAAAACAACTACACGATGTGTAAAAGAAATCACACACCATGTTCAAGCACCTGGGCTCACTCCGTCTACGCTGGCCATGTGACCGTACAAGGTCTATGCCTGTGTCCGTGTCACCTGCCCGTGTACCAGGACACGGGGTACCCCGTGTATCTGGCCGGGTCTGGCTGGGGAGGGGTATACATGGCGTGTCTGTGGCCGTGTATCCTTCCCGTGCCTGTGTACTCCCGGAGTACACGCCGGGTAACCCTACCGACGAACACACACCGTGTAGCCATACTACAGGGCGTGTTGGATGGAAATTCCCAGAACCACCGCCTTCTTCCCCGCGCTTCGGCCGAACCTTCAAATCTTAGTTTTCTCATCTGTTCGTCCTGATACTCCAGGGTTTGGTTTTCCTTATCACACGAACACCGAAACAGGTGTTTTCAGCCTTCAAATCTGATCATAAACCTCAATCAATCCGTCCGAACAAAAATGCCCAAAAATCCAAATCTCCCAAACCGCTCCAAATCGCTTGACAAAACTGTCATCTCACCTCCGTGGAACTACATTGGGGTTGGATCTTGAATCTTGGTTCGTTGCGCTAAGAAATGAATGTGCAATGATCGATTTCCTCCAAGAACGCGTAGAACACAACGATGAACGCGAGGGAAAAAAGAACCAAGAATTAAACAAGGGGGATGAACCTCGATCGTTGTTCGTGATGATCCGGGTTTTTGGATGTTAGATCAAAAACCACAACATTCAAAATATTATAATTCTACAGTATTTGATCTCCCGATATAACCCCCAAATCGCACCCACCCGCAAAACGATCGATCCGCGGGCTAATCTGTTCGTGGATTAGCCCATGTTCATCATAGAAAACAAAAACGTGGGAAGGGGAAATAAATAACAATCATCCTTCCTGGATTTGCTGCGTTTTCCAGAGAAGATCCACTCGCCGCGTCGTCGTCGCCGTCGAAATCCGTCCAGAACATCGCTGCCGCCGCGTTGGGGGTTTCCTCAAGAACCTCCAGAGCCGCCAAGGGTTTTCAGGGTTATGGGGTTGTAACCCTGGACCCTGGTGCAAGGATTTTTTTAATGGGGATAAATGATATAATATTTAAAAGATCTTGCTGCAGAAATAAAATATTTTTATTAAATATTTTAGTACTGTTGCGTCCAAAAACCAGATTTCACCACCGACCTGTGTCAGCAGATGTTAGGCCTCACCTTAGGTAAAATCGCTGTTCTGAACGCAACGGTGCCCTCAGATTTCTGCTTCGAGAACCCGTTCGGGAGTTACTCCACTTTTTCAAGATAACCACATGCCCGCATAATTTAATTGTTAAATTAAATTCAAATATTTGTTCCAGGCTCACTGGGCCTCGGAACTGCACACCGTCCCAGAGCCTGGTCTCAAAAAATATTCCCATATAATAATACATGGAAAAGAAAAAAAAATTGTGATATTACAAGTAACACTAGTAATAATTTGGGATCATTAAATAATGAAAATGTTACCATAATATCAAGGAAACATACTAATTTTTTATGTAATAGAAAACATGAATAAAAATATGTCATGGATAACTTCCAAGACAACAACACATAATGAACAATGTCCTATAGTGTATTATGTTTACTTCCTAATCCAATACATATTTTCCCATAAAACAAAACATTACCAAATTAATTGAATCATTAAATATGATAACCCATCATAACATGTTCATGATTATGTGTTCCAAAAATGAAATCAATTATAAGGAATAAACATAATAATTACTGATGGAATGAAATTAGTTGGATAATCTTTCCTCATATAAAAATCAAAAGAGATTTCTTAAAGGTATAATTTGAGAAATGAACATAAGGAATGTATTACCCATCAAAAGGAATGGATAATAAGATAGTTATATATATATAAGATAAATTTATATTTAATATATAAGTAATCCATTACATCAATGAGATATATTGAAAGTGATTTAGAGAGAGAATAGTCATAACCCATAGAAAAAGGGTGGCTTAGAGAGGTTCCTTGCAACAAGTCAGAATCATTATTTACATTCCTTATCTTCTATAATTATAAAAATAAGATAATTAGATACTTTATTAATAAAATATTTCAAGTTTATATTCATTTAATTTTATTTATTTATAGTTGATATTCAATTATTTAATTTATTCATTTCACTTCAGACATTTTGATGACATTTGTATTATATGTCCAAAATGACTTCCGTTAGCTGAAGAACGATATTGTGGTAATTATAACATAATCCCTAGAATAAAAATAATTAAATAATTATAATTTTAATACATTAATTATACTTTTGAAAAAATCCATGAATGGTTTTTATGAAAAATGAACTATGTTACTATCATGGTGATGGTAGGTCATATATAAGCATGAGTAACATTTCCATTTTTAATGATCATTATGGGAATAAAGAAATGTGATATTTTATATTTACAGAAAGAGAATATTATTATCAATATAATATTATTTCATTTTTTAAATTTATATATAACATCTGTGTGATTCTATAATGAAAAATGAATCACGATGCTTTGTTGAGGTTGTAATCCACACGTATGCACGAATGAAAATATTATTAATCAATGAATGTAAAGGAAATAGAATATATGATATATTAATTTTTAAAAATTTAAAATAATTAATATATATATATATATATTAAATATTTCATTATATCCATCCATTAGATATTGTTTTGGAAGAAAATTTCAATTGTTTGCGAGGAAGTAGTTCATCGTACACACATGCAATGATTTCATTTACCATTTTATTGGAGAAAAAGATTGATATATGAAATTAATAAAATATAAAAAAATCACAATTTATTGGAGATAATATTTTTAATATTATATTTATTTAGGAATATTTTAATGTTCATGAAATATATAAAATACGAAAATATTTGGATAAACACTATAACAATTTTTGGCCAATATCCTTTATTTTAAACCTTTAACCCTAAAAGAATTTTTTTACTCTCAATCCAATACCTCTAGAACACATTGTGGTATGTTAGGAATGGATATTGGTAGATTATGGCCGAAATAAAATGATTTTATGTTATACAAGAAGTTGAGAGGAGATTCCCTTTTAATAATATGGAGAGGGGAATCTTGAAATTTCTAAAATATATTAAATTAAAATAAATATTTTTCCCTGGAAAAAGGCTCCAAACTGATATAATTCAAACATAGGATGATTATGGAAGTATATTTTTTTTATCATAATTTTTTTCATATTTATAGTTGGGTTTTCAATTATATTCTTTTCTTAACTAATTTTAAACCTTGTCAAAACTTACCGTGAAAATTATGTTTTTACTTTTTTGGGGTCAATATTGTTTATATAAAAGGAAAAAGGACATAAATTTATTATAAATGTTATTTAAAAACATATACAAATCAATTTACAGAATATATTATTTTTAGTAATTTTAAATCATTTAATATAATTTTATTTAAAACAAAATTACCTAAATTTAAAACTATCCATTTAATTTGAATTTTAAAACAACATGAAAATAATGAAATTCAAATATAATTTATTCAAAATTATTTAATAATATTTTTATATCTCGGAAATTTTTGGGAAAAATTATTTAACCATTTTATATTACTTTTAACATTTGTAATTTTTTTTTGTTTTTAAATTAGTTGAATAAATAACTTGTTAGCATTTGGAATGAATTTAATTTAATTATTTCACGAAGAAAATTTTTAAATAAGATACCATGATAATAAAATCATTTATATTTAAATAACCTTTTATAACTGAACATATCCACTAGTTACCCCCATATAATTTTTTAGAGAAACTAAAATAATAGAGAATGATATTTTTGACTCTTCGTTAAATGAAATAATTGAAAGGTAAAAATAAAATAAATATGACACTGTGATTCCATATTGTTGAAACATGTACATAAGTGGATGAAATACAATCATAAAATAGTATAAATTAAATTGTTATGGTCATTCAATTGCCCTTATCATTTTATTTTTAACATGTATTACCTAATTTGACATTACTTTTGTGATAATTATTTACTATGATTACAATTCATAATGAAAAAAAACAAAAGTGAACTATTTTAAAAATACGTTACATCTGATTAAAAATTGTAAATATATTTTTCAATATTCAATTTGTATAAGTGGAATAAATTAATTAATTAATAAAATTCAAAACAAAATGAGAAATAATTTTTCCTAAAAAATGACTTATTATGTATAATTTTTTAACCAAATTGAAGTATAAAATTATTTAAAAAGACTGTAATAGGATCATTATTAATACATATAAAGTAATTAAATTTTAAAAATAAACCAAAATATAATTTTAATTTGTAAATACACTAAAAGGTTACGTACTTTTCCAATAAAAACTATTTTTTACTATTAATTGGAAAATCAAACATATTAAAAAATATCAAAATTTCATCATAATATAATAATAATTTGATTATTTTGAAAAATTATTACCATTTTAGGAAATAATATTTCTAAAAATTCGAAATGTTAATTATAATTTTTTCACCTAAAAGTCAATAAAAATAATTTTGGATGAAAACATAATATTATTGAATTAAATGAAGTTACTAAAAATTGAATTCTAATTTCATAAGAATTAATCAATAAATAATATTTTATTATCTTCTTTATATATATATATATATCAATATTTGGATAATACTATTCTTAACCAATGATTTAACATCTAGTTTATAATATTTCATGTCTCATTTAAGATTGGAATTGTGAATTATATGCGCTATGTAATACAATGTTATTTTCAAATATATGGATTTTACATTATTCCATAATAAAAATTTATCTCCCTTTAAATTTTATATTATATTCTATGGTGATATCTAGTGTGGGTACTTTTGGTTCATGACGGCCTCCTGTTCCATTATTACCTATTCACATTTATGGTTCTGACATATTACTTTTACTACGTTAGTTTTCTTATTGAATAAAAATTTATCACTATGGTACATAATCTTACATGGTTTCTCATCATAATTGATGTCATTTTAAAGCTATAAAAACTCCCAATTCATTATATTTTAGGGATATCATATATAATTTCTCATGATGGATAGATGGAATAAGTCATGTACTTGTGAAATGGTTGGTGGGAGTGCATGTTGATAAGCCACAAGTCTGATGTGACCAAGAATCACAAAAGGGACACTAGTGTAAATTCTTCCTATAGAAACGGTTTAAAACTGTGGCTATAGGTCTTCAAACCGTGGAAATAGGTAATAGCCACGGTTTGAGAAAGCATGGATAAGTTTTTCCTAGATATATTGTTGATTCAATAAGCTTTTCCTTATGAATTTTCCATTCATTCTTTCAAGGGAAAGATTGTTGAGTCCTTATGGTTTCCTTGTGACTTTATCATTTATCTTGTTTTGAAAATAACAAACACCTTATCTCAAGGAAAATCTATTTTTACCCTGTTTTTTACTTCTTTAAGGAAAAATTTCCTTCCCCAAGGAAATTTATCCTCACCATGTTTCATTTTTCATATCATAATTTTTATGAGTGTAAAATTCGGTTTGAAACCAAAACCTCGGATTTATATAAATACCTAGATATGAAGAATTCTGTTTTAGGATTTAAATTCTAATTACAAATTCTAGATACGAACTCTTTTGAGATCTGACTCTGAATTCTAATTACAAATTCTGGATACGAACTCTTCTGAGTTCTAACTCCAAATTCTAATTACGAATTCTAGATACGAACTTTCTATGTTCTAACTCTGAATTCTGTTTAAAAATTCGGGTTTCGAACTTTCTGAGTTCTGAATCAGAATTATAAATATGAATTCTGGTTATGAACCTTCTGAGTTCTAACTCCGAATTTAGAATACAAATTCTAGTTAAAAACTTATGTATGTTCTGACTCTGACTTCTCTGAATTCATACTCCGAACACTTATGAGTTATAACTCTGAATTCCCATGAACTCTGACTCCGAACATTGTCAGTTCTAGTTCCAAATTCTTGTGAATCCATATTCCGAATTTCCTTGAAATTCAGACTCTAGAATTCTATAGAATTCAGGTTCCGATTTCCTAGAAAATGTTTTTGAATACCTTTGTAATTTAGACTTTGAATTAATTTTTGGTTAGTCTTCGAACTATCATATTTTCTTACACTCGGAATATTGGATTTTATTTATGTAACCATATTTTGATGACACTTGTTTTTTTCCAAAATGATGTCATGCTTTCAGTTACTAACTAACCGTTGTTTAAGTTAAAAGTGTACAGGTCCCTATGAAATTCAAGGAATAATATGACCATTGGAGGAGGGAGCCGACCGTTGAAGTCGTGCCTATAAATAGAAGCTCATTTGAAAGAGTTCTACACTGTTCTACGACTCTAGATATTACACGCTATTGATGTGATTTATAGAGAGAGACTCTCACTACTTTGTGTGTACTGAAATTCTTGTTCAGAATTGCTTTGTGTGACTCCGATTGTTGCTGTGTACAATCAAGGGCTTCTGGGGATAGGAAGATAGAGGTGCCAACTACCATGAAGTTGAGGGCTTCCTTGCTGAGGAAGACAGAGGTGCCTACTACCTTAAAGATGAGGACTTGCAGGGATATCAAGACAGACTCTGATCTTCGTAGCAAGGGCTTACCCTGGTGTGGGTAAGAAATACTTTCTATAAAGTATAAATCAAGTGACATTTATCCAAGGTTGTTGGACACCCTTCTCTTTAGGTTAAAATAATTACTACTTTTACATGTTTTGTTACATGTTTTTCAAATGTATCTGTTTTGTTGAGGAATGTATAACTATCATATACATCCTTACACTTGTACTCTGATTTAGTTGGATTCTATACATTTTAAGGTATAATATTCATCTTCGTATACTTTCATTAGGTTTCATTTCTAGAATCACTTTTCCAGAATTGCTTTCTTGGAATCATATTTCCTTATTAAATCAAGTGTGTAGAACTAGAGTTTTTGTGAATTACCTTATTTAACCTTGTTAAACATAACCATCTTTAAAAGTTCCAAAGGAATTTTTAAAAGTACACAAATCACCCCTCCCCTCTGGTATTTGAGTATCTGCATCATAGTTTACTACTACAATCGGTATCATATCTATTGTATCTATCAATCCCCACATATTTGACTAGACTTATAGCCACAGTTTTGGAACTGTGGATATAGATCTAGAGCCACAGTTCAAATAGTGGATATAGGTATACAGCCACGGTTCAAACCATGGTAATGTCACAATAGACACGGTTTTAAACTGTGGCTATTCTAGAGGAGGGACACAATTTATTCCCATGGTTAGAAACCGTGGCATTAGACCTATAGCCAAAATAAAAAAGCATTAAAATAGTCCTATATACATGGTAAGAAACCGTGGCTATAGGGTCATAAAAACCATAAAAAATGGCACCCACCCCCTACACAGCCACCTAGTAGTAGCCCACCCCCTACAGCCCCTCCCTCCTGGACACCCCACCCTAAATAAACCCCCCTCCCCTGGACAACCCCCTCCCCCTGCAAATCCCCCCTCTTGGACAGACCCTGGACACCCCCCAGACTGACCCTAGACACCCCCCATGCTGGCCCTAGACACATCCCCCCATACCCTAGACACCCACCCAGACAGACCCTGGACATGCCCCAAATAGACCCTGGACACCCCCATACACTAGACACCCCCCAGATAGACCCAGGACAGACCCCCCCCCCAAGCCCTGGATACACCCCCCAAGATAGACCTTGGACACCCCCAGACCCTGGACAGCCCCCAGACCATGGACAGATCCTCCTGGATAGCCCAGACCTCCACTCCCATAGATAGCCACACCCACCCTCCTGGATAGACCCTGGAACCCCCCCAGAACCTGGACACCCCCAGACCCTGGATAGATCCCCCTAGACACCCGCCACATAACCTGGACACCCCACCCATTGCACCCCCTGCCAGTTACCCCCTCCCCGCCCCTGCCAGTCCCCCTACCAGTCCCCTCCCCCTGCTAGTTTCCCCCCTCCCCCCGCCAGTTCCCCCCTCGCCCCTGCCAGCCCTGCCTACCCCCCCAAACATGGAGAACCCCCAGACCCCCTAGATAGAGCCCCCTAGATAAACCATGGACAGACCCCCCAGAACTTGGACACCCCTTGACATACCCTAGACACCCCCCAGAACATGGACACCCCCCAGACCATGGTCAGTTCCCCTGGACACCCCCAGATCATGGACACCCCACCCCTTACACCCACTACTAGTTACACCCCCTACCAATCCTCCCTACTAGTCCCCCTCCCAGCCAGCCCCCTCCCACTGCCAGTCCCCCCCTACATGTTTCCCCCCCTCCCCAGCCAGTTTCCCCTCCCCCTGCCCCTGCGAGCCCCCACTTGCACCCCCTGCCAGTTTTTCATGACCCGTCCTCGGGGCCCGTGTCGTGGCTACCCCATGCCCACCTTCCATAGGCCAGGGGCTAGAGACTAGCACCAAAGGAGTAAATCCCTATACTGGGAAGGCATTTCCATTATAAAAGTAAACAATCACAACAGAGTATGCAAATAAAGTAATAAATAAGAAAAACTGTATAAAAAAGTTAGTGATCAAAGTAAGGTGGTCGGAAATACAATACCAACATTAAATTACAGGTACAATGGAAAAAAAGTACAACTGAAAAAGGGATAACAGCTAAAAAGGGAATCTCCTGAAACATCCACCAAGTGTCCTACCTAAAGGGTTGGTATAGATGTCAAACTCAACACTCCACATCTATCAGTCCGCTCCTTGTACCATCTTGCCGTGTGGTCCACCTCCGGGTACCATCCGGTCCTAGATTGCTCTCTGCCTCCATCAACGTTGTCTGTCGTCTACATCCCATAAAATGAGGAGCGGACATAGCCCGTGCAGGGGTGAGTATAACGATACTCAGTAGGGACCCCGAGACCCCTAAAAGGTCTCCCATAATACACAAAGGATAAACCACAAAAGAATGATACAACCACGAAGTATTAACTAACCCTACTTATGTATATTCCCATATATATACCTAATGTATGAATCTCAGTTCATCCTTAACTCTCTAGCCCAAGCAAAACCCAGTCCACACAGGAAAGTTAGTCAATTGCAACGATGATAATGATTGAAGGTAAAGACTCAGCTCAAACAGGTGTACATCTTTCGTATAGTGATAGAGATGATCAATGTAGTCACTGATTCTTCTAAGTTATCGGACCCACAAAGGATTATAGACCAGCTAAGCTATTATACCCACATAGGATACAAGACCAGCTACTCTGTTGGACCCACTCAGGATACAAGAACAGAAGTCAAAAACTATCTAACCCACTTAGGATACAAGAACTGTAGTCTTCACTATTGAACCCACAAAGGATTCCAGTACATTTTCCATCGTCGTCGAACCCACGAAGGATTCCAGTACGATAGTCTTTATAGTCACAACTAGCTCTAGAGTTCCAGCACACAACATGCTCTATTCTGGGAGGATCATCTCCTTGAGCCATGTTTCGATACATAAACTATCACAAAGTCCTGATTTGATGTATCCTATAGTTCCTTCTCATCAAAATAAACCCAATGCGACAGACTACACGTCAATCAGATGCCTAGTTTGAGAGTTATTGACTTTTCTATTCTAGGGGCCCATTTGGAATTATGCTCATTATAGACCCAACTGTTTTCCAAAGTCATCCAAAACATACTTATAGTATCGCAAAAGGACCGCCTCATCACGAGGGTCCCAGTATCGTAGACAGTGTGTCAATCAAATGCACGACCTTGAAGTTATTCATGTTTAAGTGAAATGAGTCTGACCCATCAAACATAGTGGGTTGGCGGGTCAGCTCGTCCTGGCTCGGTGGGTCCGACCCGGCTGGGGGGCTGTCCCGGTCCGGCGGGGCACGGCCCGGCCCGTGGCTGGCCGCGGCTCGGCTAGCTGCCCGCCGAAGCGGCCCGCCCAGCGTGGGTCGCGATTCCTCCGCAGCGTGGTTCCACAAGGCGCCGCAGTCATTTTCCCGGTCGGCTTTGGCTGCCTAGTTTATCCAACAAAGTAGCTCACGGTTGTAGGCCGCACCTTTTCTGCAGCACGGTGCCAATGGGGCGCCATGGTTCCTTCAGCCTGACTGGCTTTGTTCTATTAGTTCTTCTTCATCTGAGCTGCCCGCGAATGTGGGCCGCTGTCTCCTCCACGCGGCCGGTGCACGACCACTGCCTCCGATCCCCACCACCAAAATAAAAAAGAAATTTTCGGAGGGTCGTCGGGCTGTTTTTGTTCGGCACGTTCCCTCCGTGTTAGGAAATATCAAATGGACATATAATATCACTTTAATTCATCAATGAAGAGTGTATAATTTTATTAAATAAAAATTATACAAAACCCCCTACCTCGTTTCAAGGTACGTTGCACGTAGATGAGCCACGGAAGACGTTGTCACGAAAGTCGGGCATCACAGAATACTAACGTCGATTCTGTTGACGTCGGGGTGTGTCCGAAGAGGAAGCGTCGTGGGAGAAGTTTTTCATGTCAGAGATGTTCTTTGTTGAGAGAATAAATTTCCTCCAATATTTTTCTCCCAAATTCTCCCCAAAAATATTTTCCAAGGAAAATATAATAATAGGATTCCCCCAAAATTATAATCTTTCCATACATTTAAAATTATTTCAAAAGAACTCCTAACACCTCAAAATAATTAATAAGGGCATTAATTATTCTTGATTTGGAATCATTATGAGGGAAAAATGGAAAAGCTTCACTTAAAGTGGGAGTTCAAAAGTTAAGAGAGAGGTTTCAAGGGGAGATGAAGGGTTAGGGTTCGTGTGGGCCCCACACACATTATTATCCCATGGGAGGTTATGTGGGATGTGGGACCCAAATCCAACCCATCCTTGGAAGAAATAACAACCCCTTAACAATAAAATTGTGTACACAACAATTGTATTTAATTTGATATAAATCCACAAAATAAATCATTCATCCTGCATAAAACGCAACTGCAGTAAAGCTCCCCTTATGTGAATACCAAAACTGCTAGTTCATCGTTGTCCTCGTATTTCAATTCCACTCATCTGTTCAAAAGATAGAAAAAACTGAATGTACGTTTACTGAATGTACCGGAAAAAAACATCAGAAAATGATTCTGGGCACATCGGGCCTCGGAATCAGGTTCCATTAGAATCTATGGACTCGTAAAATTACAAATTATTTAAGAAAAAAATTTCCTTCAAATTTCCAGGTCTTTATATTACCCCCACCTCAGGGCTTTACGTCCCCATAAAGCTACAACACACACTAGGGAAACAAATGAGGGTACTGAGCACACATCTGGGCCTCCCGCTCCTATGTGCTCTCCTAGAGGTTCTTGTGCTGCCAGCGAATGAGCAGTAGAGGAATCAACCATCCGTGTAGGACCCGCTCCTGTCGATCCTCGATCTCCACCGAGACCTCCGTGAATGTCACCCCATCATCGATGTCTTGCTCCCCATGGTCGATGATGTGGGACGGTTCGTGCACATATCTCCTCAGCTGAGATATGTCGAAGACGTCGTGCACCCTGTGAAACTGTGGTGGATGGGCCAGGTGGTATGCCACCTCGCCTACTCTGCTGAAGACCTGGAATGGCCCGATGAAATGCAGAGATAACTTTCCACCCCGACCAAATCATTGTATACCTCATCAAGGTGAGACTCGTAGGAAGACATGGTCGCCATCCTCGAACTCCAGTGGTCTCCATATCATATTAGCATAGGACTTCTATCTTCTCTGTGCAGTCTTCATCCGCTCCTAGATGATATTCACCTTCTCTATCATATCCTGAACCATCTCTGGTCCAACATGTGCTGACTCCCTTGGGTCAGTCCATTACAAAGGTGATCTGCAAGGTCGGTCGTACAGTTCCTCATAAGGGGCCATCCCAATGGTGGAGTGGTAGTTGTTTTTGTATGAAAACTCCACCAAGGGTAAGTGATCCTCCCAGCTATGAAAAAAGTCAAGGACACATTCACAGATCATGTCCTCGAGAGTCTGAATGGTCCTCTGAGTCTGGTCATCCGTCTGAGGATGAAAAGTGGTGCTCAAGAGAAGGTGTGTCCCAAAAGCCTCCTATAATCCCTTCCATAGCCGGGAAGTGAAATGAGCATCTCGATCGGAGATGATATTCGATGGCACACAATGAAGTCGTATGATCTCCTGAATGTAAGGGAATCCCAAGCTCTCTAATGAGCCCTTATCTCTGATCAGTAGGAAGTGGTCCGACATGGTGAGTCAGTCTACGATCACCCAGATAGAGTCGTGTCCTCTGGATGTGCGTGGAAGTCCTGTCACGAAATCAATAGATATCCCGTCCCACATCCACTCTGGGACCTCTAAGGGATGTACCAAGCCTACTGGTACCTGGTGCTCCTCCTTCACCTGTTGACAAGTGATACACCTTGATACAAACTCTGCTACAACCTTCTTCATACCTTGCCACCAGTGATGTCATATGAGGTCCTGATACATTTTATCCACTCCTAGATGTACTACTTGAGGGGAAGTGTGAAACTCCCTCAGTACTTCCACTTGTAATTAAAATGGTACCATGGTATGTCCTCTGAAGATGATGAAGTTCTTCCGACCTTCAGAAAACCCATTAGGTGCATGTACTAAGGATATATGAGCACATCGCACCTCACAGTCAACATCCCCACGCTGCACCTCTCTGACTCGTTGAAGTAGTGGAGGAGTGACTATGAGTGACTGCAGAAAGGATGCTCTATCTCTATCCACAAAGGATATCTACAACGTCGCCAGCTGCTCTGTCGCCTCTCCTAGCAGCTGAACACCTAATCTTCTACTGAGGGCATCTTCTACAACGTACCCCTTCCTAGGAGTATAGACTATCTATAATTCATAGTCTTGGAGAAACTCAAGGCATCACCGCTGTCTCAGGTTCAGGTCCTTCTGCGAGAAGATTTACCTGAGACTCTAGTGGTTAGAGTAGACACTAAAATGCTCGCCCATCAGAAAGTGCCACCACATCTTCAAGGAAAAGACTACTGCAACTAACTCCAGTTCATGGGTAGCGTAGTTCTACTCATTCTGTCTCAACTGTCATGAACCATACACGATCACTTTTAGCTCCTATATCAGGACCCACTTGAGTCCGGTCCATGATGCATCACAGTAATCTACGTACCCTATTCCATCCTCTGGTATCCTTAAGATGGGTGAACGGGTCAACCTCAATCTCAGCTCATGAAAGCTCTACTGGCATCTATCCGAACACATGAAGGGTTTCCCCTTCTTCGTCAAAGCTGAAAGCAGTGCTGTAACTCTGGAAAAGTCTTGTACAAACCTCTGATATTACCCATCCAAGTCCCGGAAGCTCCACACCTCCATCACACTCTTGGGTGGCTTCCAAGTAAGTACTGCCACGTTCTTCACTGGATCCACTGCAACTAAAGCCTCCGAGATGACGTGTCCCAAAAAGGGGACCTCTCAAATCCAGAACTGGCACTTCGAGAGCTTACCATAAAGCTGGTGCTCTTGGATTGTATCCAGTACAACCTGCAAGTGGTGGGCGTGGTCCTCCTTAGTAGTCGAGTAAATTAGTATGTCGTTGATGATGACTATGACAAATCAATCGAGGTAAGGATGGAATATCATTTTCATGAGACTCATGAACTCTGCTGGTGAATTGGTTATGTCGAAGGGCATAACCAATAACTCGTAGTGGCCATACCGACACCTGAAGGCTATCTTCTACACATCCTCATCTTGAACTCTGAGCTGGTGATAGCCTTACCTGAGGTCTATCATCGATAACCATCATGCTCCCTTGACCTGATCAAATAGGTCGTCAATCCTCGGGAGTGGGTACTTGTTATTCATGATCACCTGATTCAGGAGACGGTAGTCGACACACAGTCGTATGCTCCGATCCTCCTTCTTGGGAAACAAAATTAGACAATCCCATGGTGAAACACTGGGTCAGATGAATCCCTTACCCTACAAGTCCTCCAGTTGTACCCGTAGCTCATGAAGCTCAGCGGGAGCCATCCGATATGCTGGAGTAGATATCGGTGCTGTCCTAGGGTATAGGTCTATGTAAAAATATACCTCTCTGTGAGGAGTTAGTCCTAGAACGTCATAAAAAAACATCTGCATACTGATTCACCACAACAGGAAAAATTAGACTCTGTGCATCAACTGCTCCGAGGATGAGACTAGCCAACTGATGTGTGATCATTTTCCCTCTCCTCTATGTAATTCCATCCTGTGCTACAAAGGCTCCCTTCTCACCGATGAAGGTGAAACTGTTCCCATCCGTACAGACACACGACACATAGTGCCTAATATAGTCTATTTGAGCATGAACTATAGATAACGAGTCCATACCCTAGATGGCGTCGTAAGGCCTTGACGCCACTACAAGAAGATCCCATATGAAGCTCTCGCCTCCTAGAGTAAGCTCACACTGTAGTCACCAGTTCGTAATCGTCGAGTCTGTTCCCATAGGAGTCTCTAGACATATGGATAGATGCAACGACTTCATTAGTATCTCTGAGCTCTAAACAAGGGCAGCAGAAATAAAAGAATGACTCGCACCTGTGTTTATAAGTACTGCAACATGGGTGGAGTAGACATAGATAATGACTTGAATCATCTCAGGAGAGCTGTCGTCGTAGGACTCGACTACTTGGGTCTGATCCCATCTCTTTCCGCCAGCAATCTATGGTCGGGGAAGACATCATGGTGGTGGTGGTGGTAGAGCCTTGAAACATTTTCCACCACCCGCTGTTCGCCCAACTCCTCTGCCTCATCCGCCTGATCTCGGTGGACCACCACGGTCGAACCTATGCCTCTGCCTGGGAGGTCCCTCTACCATCTGCTGCTCATCTGCATGGAGAGTCAGGCAGTATCGAGCCACAAGAACCTGTCTGCCACATGCATAGAAGTGCCTGATCCTCGTATAGCTGGCTTTGTTTAGTGTTCCACGAACAACTGAACCTATATCCTGAGATCTCCCACCTGATGGCCTGGTCTACTTGGACCTCTGCGTCATCTGTCTACTTCCGGCTGCAGAAGACTCTTCTACGTGTCACCCTGTGGTGGGTCTCGCCAGTAGTGACTACTCAGTGAGAAAAATCTCCACTAGAAGGGAACACTCCATCACCCCCTCCTGCATCGGGATACTGAGGGGGATCGTAGAAGCTTTGATATCATGCCTGAGTCCATGCTCGAAGGTCCGGGCCCTGACGAATGGGTTCATCACCATATTCGTGGAGAATCATGAGAGGTCGGTGAACCTCGATGAGTACTGAGCTACTGTAATGCTGCCATGCTGCAGATGAATTAACACATGAATCTGCACCGCAGGAAGGGTGGCTAGAAAAAACTCCAAGTTGAAGAGACTCTCAAAGCCCATCCAGAATAAATATGCCTCATCATGAACCTGGAGAATCAGGATCCACCATCTACCTGCTGCTATGTGCAGGAGACTTGTGGCAAGGATCACCATAAGGTCGGCTAATGTCCCTCCTAATCTGAAAACTCTGACGACAACCTCCATCCAATCTTCAGCTACCCTTGGGTCTGTCTCTCCATGGAACCTGGGCGACCTTTGTCACTGGAACTCATGAAACACACTCAGACAGTGTGCACTCTCTACTGCTGGGGCTGGTGGTATTGGTGGACCAGCGGGTAGTGGTACCTCTAGTTCCTCTACTATGATGGGGCCCATCACCGACGTCTCGTCGCTCACTGGGATACCATCTCGTACGTAACTCGGAACCCTTCTTGGCTGCCTTCATGGGGCCATCTGGAAAATAAATAGGTGCTCCATGGTCAAAACAATATACCTGGTGAGCTGACTCAATGTTATCACAAAGAATACTTTTGAAACACACATGAAATCCGGGATTTTGTGCACTATGTTGGAAATCATAGGTCAGGGTCCTAGGGTTTGGATACGTCAGCCGCTACACCAACATTGGACTCCCTGGACTGAAAACCACAGTCAATACTCTTAACACTATTACATCAAAGAAAATAATGATTAGAGTCTTGAGTTCTATGATAGAACTAACTCCTCTGATACCAATTTGTCATGACCCGTCCTCGGGGCCTGTTTTCTGACAACCCCAAGCCCGCCTTCCATATGCCAGGGGATGGAGACTAGAACCAAAGGAGTAAATCCCTATACTGGGAAGACATTGCCTTTATAAAACTAATCAAACACAATAGAGTACGCAACTGAAGTAAGTACTAAGTAAAACTGTATACAAAAGTAAGTGCTGAAAGTAAAGGTGCTGGAAATACAAGCCCAATAGAAAATTACTGGTACAACAGAAAGAAAGTACAACGGAAAAAGGGACAACAGCTAAAAAGGGAATCTCATGGAACATCCGCTGAGTATCCTACCTGAAGGGTTGGTAAAAATGTATACCTTATCACTCCACATCTATCAGTCCACTCTGTATACTGTCTCTCCATGTGGTCTCCCTTTGGGTACTATCTAGTCCATGCTCGCTCTCTGCCTCTGTCAACACTGTCAGTCGTCTTCATCCAACACAAAAAGGTACGGGAATAGTCCGTGTAGGGGTGAGTATAACGATACTCAGTAGGGACCCCGAGAGTCAAAACGTCTCTCAAAATCCACAAATGATTAACTAGAGTAGAATGATACAACCACGAAGTATCAACCAACAACACTTAGGTATATGACCGTACATATACCTTAGTTATTAATCTCAGTCCGACTCCAACTCTTGAGCCCAATCACAGCCCATTCTACACAGGAAAGTAAGTCAATCACATCGATGATAATGATTTAAAGTCAAGACTCTGCTCACACAGGTGTATATATTTCATATAGCGATAGAGATGATATTATGTAGTCACTGATTCATCTAGGTTGTCGAACCCACATAGGATACTAGACCAGCTAAGCTGTCAGACCCACATAGGATACAAGACCAGCTACTCTGTCTGACCCACATAGGATACAGGAACAGAACTCAAAACTGTCCGACCCACATAGGATACAAGAACAGTAGTCTTCACTGTCGAACCCACAGAGTATTCTAGTACATTATCCGTCATCGTTGAACACGCAGAGGAATCCAGTACCGTAGTCGTTGCAGTCGCAACCAGCTCTAGTGTTCCCACACACAGCATGCTCGATTCCGAGAGGATCCTCTCATCGAGCCAAGTGTCGATATATAAACTATCACGAAGTCCCGAGTTGATGTATCCAATAGTTCTGTCTCATAAAAAGTAACCAAACACAACAGAAGGCGCATCAATCAGACGCCCGGTCTAAGAGTTATTGGCTTTTCCGTTCCAATGGTCCAGTTGGAATTACGATCGTTCCAAACCCGGCCATTTTCCAAAGTCTTCAAAAAATCACTTAGAGTATCAAAAAAGGACTGCCTCGTCGTGAGGATCCTAGTGACATAGATATCACTTCAATCGGACGCCCGGTCTTGATGTTATTCCCGTTTAACTGAAAGAGGTCTGACCCGTCAAGCCCAGTGGGCCGGCGGGTCGGCCCATCCTGGCTCAGCGGGTCCGAACCGACTGGGGGGTCGGCTCGGCCCGGTGGGGTGCGGCCTAGCCCGGCGGGGAGTGGTCTAGACCGTAGGTAGGTGGACCGGACCACGATAGGGTGGTCTGACCTGCGGATTGTTGCGGTTCGGCCACCGGGTCGACCAGAGCGGGGGGGGGGGGGTCGCAACTTCTCGGTTCCTTGTATCGACGGCGCCCAGCAGTGCCTCCTCTATTGCCCGGCCAACCGAAGCCGGATGGATTTTCCGGAGTGAGCGGCCGGCACAGCGGGCCGCTGTCTCCTCCACATGGCACCACGGTTTCTTTCGCCCAGCCGACAGGTGGACGGAAGGTTCGCCAGCCGAAGCGGCCTGCACATCGCGGGCCGTGGTTCCTCCCCAACATGGTGCCATAAGGCGTCGCGGTCTTCTACCTGGTCGGCTTTGTCCAGCTGTTTTGTCTAGAAAAGCGGCCAGTGGATGCGGGCCGCACTTCCTCCGTAGCGCGGCCCCAAAGGGGCGCAACAGTTCCTTCAGCCCGGTCGGCTTTGTCCAGCCGGTTCTTCTTCGCCCGAGCGGCTCGCGAATGCGGGCCGCGTTTTCCTCCATGTGTCCAGTGCAGGACCGGTGCCTCCGATCGCCACCACCAAAATAAACAAGAAATTTTTGGAGGGTCTTCAGGCCATCTTTTATCGTAACATTCCCTTTGTGTTAGGCGATATCAAATGTGCATAGACGATCACTTTCATTCATTAATGACGAGTGTATAATTTTATTAAAGTAAAATTATACAAAACCCCCTAACTAGATTCAAGGTACACTGCACGTCGACGAGCCGCAGAATACTGTGTTGCAGAAGTCGGGTGTCACAGAATATGGATGATGATTCCTTTGACGTTGGGGTGAGTCCGAAGATTAAGCATCGTTGGAGAAGTTCTTTGCATTCTTCAGCAGATATTTTCTTCATTGAGAGAATGAAGATCCACCAAGATTTTTCTCCCAAATTCTCCCCAAAAATATTTTTCAAGGAAAATATAATAATAGGCTTTCCCCAAAATTATAATATTTCCATACATTTCAAATTATTACAAAAGAAATCATGATACATCAAAGTAATTAATAAAGGCATTAATTGTTCTTGAGTTGGAAAAATTATGAGGGAAAAGTGGAAAGGCTCCACTTAAAGTGGGAGTTCAAAAGTTAAGAGAGAGTTTTCAAGGGGAGTTGAAGGGTTAGGGTTCGTGTGGGCCCCATAAAAATTATTCTTTCATGGGAGGTTATGTGGGATGTGGGACCTACATCCAACTCCTCCTTGGAGAAAATAACCCCCCCTTAACAAAAATATCGTGTACAAAACAATTTTATATAATTTATTATAAATCCCAAAAATAAAACATCTATCCTGCATAAAACGAAACTGCGGTAAAGTTCCCCATAAGTGAATATTAGCGCTGCGAGTTCATCGGTTTCCTCATATTTCAATTCAGAGCACCAGTTCAAAAGATAGAAAAACCAGAACGTATGTTTACTGAACGTACCTGAAAAAAACTTCAGAAAATGATTCCGAGCACATCGGGCCTTGGAATCAGGTTCCGTCAGAAACTGTGGACTTGTAAAATTCCAAAGTATTTAAGAAAAAAGTTTCCTTTAAATTTATGGGTCTTTACATAGTTTCCCTCTACCCCTGCCAGTCCCCTCAATATTAAATTATACACGAAAGATACTTTTATATTAAGAATTAAACGAATCCAAATATAAAAAAACACATAACTACACTTACATGTGTATCCCTATAGGAAAAACTATAAAAGAAGTCCAGAACCAGCTCAAAAGTACCTACAAAATAAGGTAGAACACAATAGTCCTCATCCCCTGTACCCACACTTCTCCCACCATCCTTGACCACTACTGGACCGCCCTGGACAGCAGCCCTTGCCCCCTGGACAACATACCCCTTGGTGGACCCCCTGGACAGCATCCCCCACCCCCTGCTGGACCCCCTAGACAGCAGCCCCACCCCCCTGGATAGCAGCCCTCCCACCCCCCATTGGACCCCCTGGATAGCAACCCTTATGGACACCCCTGGAAAGCAGCCCCCCTACTAGACCCCCTGGATAGAAGCCCCCTATTGGTCCCCCTGGACACCCCCCTCCTTGGAGGTGCCAACCTTATCTCTCGGAGAGGTGGTCTTCTTCCTTGAGATTCTTCTCCTCCCTCCTTATGTATCTCCATTTCTTCTCATCCTACAAATCTCAAGTGAGCAATGTCTATTTGTTCAATTCCTTTATACATATTTTTAAATGCTCTCATTACTGTTAGGTTTGTTACCTAAATTTTGAATACTCCAATGGGGAAATCACTCAAGTAGGGAAGTTGATCCTATATTTTCGATAGCTAAAGAGAGAGTAAGGATTTGGGAAATGAAACCTATTTGGGGAAAATTGAAGATGCATCTCACACTGAGGAAATGGTTTATGAGACTAGTTTCTATTCTGAATGATTATGATCGGAAGGTATGCATGACTCATTCATGGAGTAATTTTTCATTGAAAAATTGATGAAATTGATGAATTAAATGTAGTTTATTTCACACTCTAATAGCTATTTTTATATTAGACACAACAGTTGGGAAAATTGATGCTATAAACTTGACTCTGATGGAGGCACAAACATTGAAATGTTGTGACCATTTCTGATGACACGATGCAGAAGCTGGGAGAAGTTCATGATCTTTGTTTGCTTGATTGTTGTTTAATATGGAATTAAAATTTCATAGAGAGTTGTGGCTTATTCAAGATCATATTATCCTGATTTAATAACTCATAACAAAAATAATACAAAAAACTTCATTTCTTGCGAGTAGAAGCATGAGAGGTGGAGATGCAAGAGTCTCGTTGCATAGATTCTGGAAATTCAGGTTACAATGCCGCTGCATGTACATTTAGTAGATGTAATGCCAAGGAGCAGCATCATGCAACCAAACCAGTATGTCCTAAAGAGGAAATATCTTATTTGTATTTTTTCATGGAAGTGGTAAAAATTGAATTGAATAGAAAGGTAGAAATCTTGTGGACTTTTTAGTCCAGACAGAAAGGGATAAACAACGAAGAGATTGAGGAGAAGTTTGAATCCTGTATCGAATGGCCTGACGTGGTACATTATGATCTGATTTCTTCATAGGATTAGAATTAAAGGAAAATTGAGGAGGGGAAACATGTTCATGTTCTAATGGAAGCACTAACTAAGAGAAGATGTTTTTGAATGTTCTATCATAACAAATCATGATGAAGTACAAATTAGCAAAAATAGATGATTATTTTGATTTTTTCGAAGTAGAACCCATAGAACCAGAAGTGATTGATGTTGGAACTACCATTGAAATTTTAATGGAGGGTGGTAGAGTTTGTATGTGACAAAATTGTATTGCCTCTGCATATACTCAGATTGGCGGTGAGAATTTTTTTTTGCTAGTGGTAGAAGGAGTCAAGCTAGTCTAGTTAAAACTGCAGCAACCACTGTGGAGGATTATTACACAATGGTTCAAAGATTTCTAAAACAGAAAAAGGCCAACCAAGACAGGTCGGGGCCTCTTCCTCAGGCTAATAGGGTTCTGGAAGGAAATTCATTGGTTACTGCAAAGGTTTCAGAAGGCTACTATAAGGGATACTTTTCACAAGGATTTTTAAAGTAGTATGGATTACCTATTTGATTATTTTTCAACATGCACAACCACTGTAATAATTTTATAAACATGGAATAATATTCCCCAAAGTCTAATTCTTGGCCTAGGAGGTTATTGTTTTCCAGTAAGTTTTACACTCCATTTGAGATAGATCTATTTTATGCTACTGATATGGAAGGTCTTTTCTAGTGGTTTTTGTGTTTTTTCTTATTCCATGTGGATGCAGATCCTTGAATAATTATTGGCAATAATGAGATACAAGTTATTTTATTCCGATGATGTTGATGAATTTGAATAGATTGTAATATGTAAAACACAAGTCCAATGTGAATTTTTAGGGATGCTGAAGAAAAAATTGGCAAGGAAGAAAATAGGAAAAATTATTATTGTTCTTGAGGATGCCATTGAGAATTCAAGATTTATGAATTATAGCACTAGGACACATGATTATTTATCTACTTGGACTCTTGAATTCATATATTCCAATATCATTGAAGTAGTGTTGTGTAACAATTGTTCTAAAAAATGGTCATGTTTTGTATTTGTATTTAGTTCGGGTAGGAAAAATGTTTTTTTCTTTAAGGGAACAATTTAGAGTTCACATACTTCTAGGAGATCCCAATAGGAGGTTACTAACTTCATGTTATGCTTTGGCTACATCAGAACAAAAACTCAAGTTTGGGAAGCTTCCTTCTCCTCCATGAAAAATTGTGATCGTTATAAATGAATCAAAGGCTAGAAGTACTATTAAATAAGTTGGTTTTGTTATTGATTTTGGAAAGGAAAGAGATATGACCAATGGATTTTTTAATATTTTTCCTTATATGTTACCAACACGGGGTCCATACTAGTTTTCTAAATCAACCAATATTGTTTCTCCAAATTTCATACCCACTATGGGAAACATTTTTTCTACTGACAAAGAGATTGAGGTTGGTTTGATGAGTTACAAGAAAAGGGGAGACGATATTGTTTGAGTACACACAATTAGTGTGAGTGTTCATGTTGATGAATTATTGTAGGAGAAAGTAGAAATTTTTTGTGACTCACATGAAACATTGACTTCTAGAATCCATGGGGGACAAAATAATGTCGAATGCATTCTAGTTTTTTATTTTAGCAAGGAATGAAGTATCTACACTGGCTTCTTGGAGTACAAATTTTTTTAATCCCATTGAAATGGAGTCAGTCAGTTACATGGAGTCAGTTTGGGAGAGTTGATAGTTTGGCCTACCTATTGGTGGTTTGATTCAGTTTGCATCCTTATGGTTGATAATAATTCTGTAAGTTATACAAATGAATTATGATTTTTCTTGGTTGTTTTTGCTTCCGAACAAGCATGGAAAGACTCACTAGTGTCTATTTTTATGATTAAAACTTCCATCATTTTCTCTAAATAGAAAAATATTTTTTTTCATCCAATGTTGTTTGTAGGATAGGAGATGTTTTAAGTTATTATTGTTACGGAATTTCCAGGAGTAGAAATTAAAGAAACGAGAAAAGGAAGAAGAATGCAGAAGAAATGAAAAAATACAAGAACACAACGATTTATGTGGTTCAGTAAAAATCCCTACGTCCATGGAGAGGCAAAACTACACTAATTCAGGAGTACACAATTACAGTGTTTTTCAAGTGATAACCCTAGCATGAAAATGGACTATAAAATGAAGAAGATGATCAATGTTCCAAAAGTAAGTCCACATCGCTACAGTGAAAGGCATCCATCTTTGTCAAAAGTGCTACAGTACAGTTGTCCCCAAAATCTGCATTGCTATAGTTCCTGTTAGTGTCAGTCGGTCAGCTCTACTACAGTGGGGCATAAGCATTTAGCCCAACCAGATCAGGCTACACCAATCCAAAAAATCACCCTTTTTACATCCCTCGATGAGAAAGAGGTTAAGAGTTCCCTTTTTTCACTAAATCTTGAGAGTGTGGCTGGTCCTGATGGGTTCACAAATTAATTCTTTATGTTATATTGGGACATAGTTCGTGATGAGCTCTTTAATGATATGAGGGAGTTCGTTAACCATGCTTCAGTTCCCTATATAATCAACTCTAATTTTGTTTCCCTGATCCCAAAGAAGAAAATTGTTGTGGATGTAAAGGATTTCAGACCTATTGCTATTGGGAATAACATTCCAAAAATCATTAGTAGAACTATTTCTATAAGGTCAGGTCTCATTTATCATGGGTTTATCTCTTAAAATCATCCCCCTGGATAGTGCTTGGACACCCCCTGGACAGCTTCCCCAGACACCCCACCTACACCTTGCCCCCTGCCCTATAGACCCCCACCCCCAAACAACCCTTGGACACCCCCTGGACAGCCCCTCCTAGATACGCCACCTGCACCACCCCCCCCCCCCCTGCCCAGAAGTCCCCCTCAACACCCCCCATTAGACACCCCCCTAGACTGCCCCTCCTAGAGACCCCACCTACACCCTCCCCCTGCCCTGAAAACCCCCCAGACAACCCTTGGACACCCCACCTGGACAACCCCTCCTAGAAATTTCTATATTCATATGTTCCATCACATCATTATGAAAGAATGATAAATGAACAATTCCTTGCATCTTTTACTAGAATAGAATTTTTCTGTATTAGTATAAATAATAGACTTCGACCACTTATAACTCGGACCCTCTGGTAGGATGGTTTCAAAAATAACCTTAAGAGAGTCATAAATCTAAAGATGGATAAAAATATCCTCAACCTTCAGTACCAAAACCAATTTATCCTAAGAATATTGTTACCCAGGAATTATTGTGGGGATAACATCTTGATTCTGGGGTTCCTAAGTTTGCCTTCAAGATCTATTTTTTCAAGGCTTTTGATTCGGTCAGGTGGGACTTCTTATGGGATGATTTGGATCTACTCAGATTTCTAGATAGGTTATCATCTTGGGTTAAAAGATGAATCTCTACCCCAATGTTCTCAGTAAACATTAGTGGCAGTTTAAAAGGCTACTTTTCAGAAAAAATAGGGCTCAGGAAAGGGGATCTGCTTTTTCCTTTTCTTTTTGTGAATTGCATGGAGTTTTTCTTACGCATCCTAGAATGTAGGAGGTTGGGGGCTGGTGCGGGCTGGAAGGTAGGTGGCAGGGTTATGGCAAGGGGATGGTGTAGGCTGGAATATGTGTAAGGGGGTTAGTTTGGGCTAGATTGCAGGTGGCTGGGGACTGTTGGGAATGTGGTAGGGGCTGGTGTGGACTAGGATGTTAGAGGCTGGGGGATGGTGATGGATGGAACTGGTGTCTGGGGCTATTTTGCAGGTGGAAAAGGGCTGGCATGAGTGTTTTGCTGGAGGCTGGGGGTTGGTGGCTGGTGTGGTGGTTGGTGTGGCCTGAATTGAAGGTGTATAGGGGCTAATGCTGGCTCAAATGCAGGTGGAAGGGGGCTGGAATGCTGGTGGAAGGGGGTTGGTTGCAGGTGCTGGAGGGATGGTGCGGGCTGATTCGAAGGTGGCAGGGGGGCTGTTGCAAGATGAAATGCCGGTGGAAGCTAGCTAAAATGAAGGTGGAAGGGGGCTGATGTGGGATAGATATGGCTAGAGCAGGTCCAAATCACGACATTTCAACAACGTGACCGTGGCATGACCGCGATGTGACCGTGGGGTAACCGTGGCGTGAAGGTGGCATGACCAAGGCGTGGCGGTGGTGTGACCCTGAAATGACTGAAGCGTGACCGAAGAGTGATCGCGGAGTGACTGTAGCGTGACTGCAGCATGACCGCGACGTGACCACGGCATGACCTCGGCGTGACCGCGGCTTGATCACGACGTGTTGGCCCAGTCCAGCGACATCTGTGGGGCATCATCTTCTGGCCAGGAGCTAAGGGGCGGGAGGAGGTGGGGCAACATTCTAGCCATCTCCTAGCCGGAAGAAATTGTGATTAGTTAATCTCAACATTGATCACATGACTCATGGAATACTATCACTGCAAACCACCACGGGGTGTCGTCCTGGAGAAATTCCAAATGACGGTATTACCGCGGCATGATCGCGGAGTGAATGCAGCATGTTGGCCCTGTCCAGCAACATCCGTGGGGCAGCATCTTTCGGCAAGGAGAGAAGTGAGCGGGGGGAGGCGGGGTAACATTCCGACCATCTCCTTGTCGATAGAAATTATGATTAGTCAGTCTCAACACTGATCACAAGACTAATATAATACTATCACTATGAGATACCACAAGGTGTCGCCCCTAGAGCAGGTGAAAATCACGGAATGGCCAAGGCGGGTTGGCCTGGTCTAGCAACATCCATGGGTAATCATCTTCCATTTAGGAGAGAAAGGAGTGGGATGAGGCGGGGCAACATTCTGGTCATCGCTCTGCTGGCAGAAATTTTGATTAGTCAGTCTCAACATTGATCACGAGACTCATGGAATAATGTCACTACAAACTGCCATGAGGTTTTGTCCAAGAGCAGGGCCAAATAATGGCATTACTACGGCATGACCATGGATTGACTGCGGAGTGACTACTGTGTGGCCACGGTGTGAGCGCGACGTGACTGCGGCATGACCGCGAAGTGACCGCGGCCTGACCGCGGCGTGACTGCGGCATGACCGCCGCATGACTGCAGCGTGTTGGCCCTGTCTAGCGACATATGCGGGGCATCATCATCCAGCCAAGATCAAAGGGATCATGAGGAGGTGGGGACACATTCTGACTTTCGCCCCGCCGAAAGATGATATAATAGATCAACTATTTAATACGCTATAACAAGGGATAGCGAGAGTAGGTTGCATGGAGAGATACAATTACGCAACCTCTAAAGGGAAACAAAACGATGAAAAAGAATCATTCACCGTACACAATCCACTTTCAAATTCAATCACTTTTCCTAAACATGGAAATTTTATATATAATATTCAATGTGTGAAAAGGAAAGTGTCATGGTCAAGGAATATGCCTACTCGGGAAATGTAATTTTAGTTAAAAAGTATGACAAGCCAATTTATATTATTCAATGAAAACAAAATCTAACTAGACACAAAACAAACACCAACAAGGTGAATACGAAAGACTCAAAAGATATCTTAACACGATACAAATAACTATCACTACTCTTTGGTTTAGAAGACATCGCACCTCCAATGGAGGGGTTTTATTATAAAATCATGGCATTGAATTATCAGAGAATTCATATATTTACATTTAACAGTTATTCTAAAACTCATTCAGCACAAATCAAATGCAATAATTTAAGCCAATAGATCAAAAAAACTATCACTGTGATTTTTCGCAGACAGTGCACCTCCATTGGAGGGGTTTTATTATAAAAGCATGACTTTATTTATCAAATGAAACAATTATATTAAAGAACACTTATTCATGATATGCAATTCAATATAATTAATTAGAATTAATAGTGAAGCTAAATTAAATTTAAATCATTCTTGAAGTAAAGAGACTAGAAGAGGGATCCTACCTCATGTTGGAACCAAACCATCCACTTCGACTCCTGGAGCTTTCTAACTAAATGTTGTTTCTTCCCCACTAGGTATACTCACCTTCACACACATGAATGGACACCTAGCCCCTATGCAGACACCCACACAGCCATGAGCATGTGCAAGGGGATCCTTGCACATTTTCTTATATGCATATACCAGTCTACACTCACCTACATATGCATATATATATATATATATATTCATGGGCACACATATCCCCATACGTGCATAATCACTTCCATGGTTGAATATACAATAACGGGGGAACCTACATACATATACATTCTTACTTATGCAAACGCTGACGACTTTCCCTTAACTTGGCTACTCGGAACCAACGAGAAGGGATCAACGCACTACACAAAGGATATTAGGAACATTAAAACACAAAAAGGATGCTACATAACCATTGACAGGCCAACCAAGGACATTAAAGCCTTACCTCATTTGGGAGAACCAAATCCACCCGAACCAACACGAAATGATCCAACACCCAACTAAAAACAAAATATGGATTCAAAAACACTGAAATCCACAAATACATGAGGTGTGGGAGAAGTAATAACCATATAATCTTAACTAGGATCAATGTTGGTGGACTGAATCAATCGGAACCCCATTTCGCCCCCTTCGTAGAATAAAATTACCCTTTGACCATAGAAAGAGGTAAAATACTTAAGTGGCCAATGCGATAAAGAAAATAAAATAAAAACTAAACTAAAACATACATGTCTCATGTGACTATACATGTCACCGCCCAACATATAAGAACCACAATGCCCCATGGGTCAAATCATGTTCCTACAAGCATGGTGGAACTATATCCCTCTTTAAAAATGATACTATCAAATAGTACATTCCTATTAATTAATAATTATTCTTCCTGTTAATGGTATATAATTAGTTTGGCTCAAGTTTTAGCTTAATTTGGTTTTGTTCGATACAAGTATTTATCCCACCCGATAATAAAAGTTTACTAGAGGAAAAAATTTCTAATCAAATAGAATATATCATAACAAAAAATGGATCCACAACAATGAAGAAGGTTGAACATGATAAGAAAGAATGTTTGATCATATAGTCTGATGAGTTATAAAAGGATAAATAAAAAAACGAAAAACATTGAGAGCTCTGTAATTACTCAAGTGAATATGAAATTTTCAAACAATAATAAAAATATGATATAAGTGAAAATAATGTTTTTTCAACATAAATGTTTAGAATGTGAGAAATAAGAAAGTGAAAAGAAAATCAAACACTTTTGAGCTACAAATAAAAGTTCTCCAGTGTTGAGAAAAAATCCTAATAACTTAAATGTTGATAAACCCACCTTATTACCAAACTTGATGACATAAAACAACACACGGATTGAAATGTCACATAACACGCACTTCACATATATATTTTTTTGAACGAAAATAATTTTGCAAAATGAACCCTTCATATAGTGTTGTTAATCCATTGAAAAAATCAACATAGAGAAAATACAAAAATAAATTCTTGTTAATCACATCTCTAAAAAAGATTCAACACCTTTCCCATGATTTAATGCCATATTTATAGGGAACTTTTCATCTAGATAAAACTTTATTATTTAATAAAATATGGTTACCCATTCAACTGTATGTGAATTCAAAAATAACAACACATTTATCCATAAACCAATTTCCCTTTACATGCATCATGAACATATTAAAACAGTATTGATTAGATAACATTTTAATTTTCATATTATAACACTCCATTCCCTTGACAACTGCATCCACAAAGCATCAATTGTATGAATAATTCTACACATAAAATATTTTTAACATTTTTATGAGCTCTAAATGATTTCACATAGAATATGATATTATTTATTAAACTGGAAACACATCATATATTGTTCACCTAAATTTAAAAGAAATAATGTTCTCGTGGTATCTTCTATGTGAACTTCCAATGATTCATATCTACAAACACTAAAATGATATCTATTTTTAAGAATTGAGAAAACTAAAATTAATCATATATCATAGTATGATATTGATTTTCATGAATTAGTTAATTTAATGTTGAATATAATGTTATTCTATCAACACTCAAGCTCTAGGTTGACACCTGGGGTATGCCAAAATTGATTCAATAGAGTCCTATATATGTCTTTCCATGCCTACCATTATCCAGGATGATTTCCTTGACAAGGAACCATGAAAAGGTACATTACCCATTCCATGGACCACTGGACTAACACACTTTACCAATTACATGGATATCTCTCATCTTCCATGGGTTAAGGGACTTTCTGAGAATTCTCATTGTAGAAAAGATTACATTATCAAGGAGAATAAATAATGATAAGTGTGGAGTTACCATTCCATGTATTGTATAACCATGTGTCAAGAACAACCAAGATAAAAACCCCTATGAAAACACCAAAACATGAAAAATACTATGACATATGACACATTTTTTTAATTCACTAAAATTAGCAATTCTCATTCCTTGTATTCCATTATGTCAAATATCAGTTGTTGTCAATATAAAATTTTGTCTTTTCCAATTTCATACCAATTATACAATTACATGATACATTATCAATTCACATTTCAATTGTGTCAATTACAATTCACATTCTGATAATTACAAATTCTAATTCACATGTCATGAGAAGAACAAATTCAATTCACAATTCTATTCATTCCTTAATCAATTTGTCATTACAGGTATATGGCACTAGTCTCATATCATCCATGATCTAACCCAAGGTTATAGAAAAGAACACCTCTTTGGTGGCCAAAGGATCATGGTCTTCATCACCAATGGACCCAACAGGATATGTGGAAGGTCTAACAGTGAGGATTTGAAAAATTTCAATGGATTCTAAATAGAAGTGGTCACACACACGACATGATGACACTATCATACATGATGTAGATACTATAAAACCAATGAAGACATTAGGGAGATTTTTCAAATCACCCTCCTCAATACAAATAATATTAATCTGAAAACATAATATTTTGATCAATGTAATACACCATTATACCATATGGAAAATGATAAATACACCACATCAAGTCTATTAGAAGAATATCAAAGTGGAAAATAAAAGGAATTCTCCAATTTCGAGCAGAAAATAGTGAATCTAGATGTTTGAATAGAAAAATAGATTAAGAGATCTATGATTCAAGGTATCTTAAAAATGAGGTAGACATGAAATAGGGTTGAAAGCCTAGAGAGATCTGTACTGGAGAAAGTGAGATTGCGATGGAGGAAGTGAGCTCGCCAAGTAGGGTTCATGCTCGGGAGGTAGAGTTAGATGAGATATTTTGTTGGAGGAGGAGATCTTTTTTAGTAGAGAGATGTGTTTGAGGAGAGATTTTGTTCAATGGAGGAAGAGAGATCGTGGGTTTGTGCTTGGGATGTAGGGTTCGACGAAGGAGAGATCTGTTCAACGATGTGTGGAGAGATTTGTTCGCGGGTTAGCTATGATTATTTGGTGTTTTTTTCCAAGGGGTGTCTAAAACCATAGAGAAATATTATTGGGGGGGGTGTTCTCTAAGTATTCTAAAAACAATAGGAAAATATTTTCTAATGTAATCTATTCCCAACGGTTTAATGAAACCGTTGGGAAAACACCTCAAATTATTACTCAAACTGACGGTTTTTTCTAACCATTGGTATGCAAGTGTTGGTATAAGTGGGATTTCCACCAGTGAATGTAATTTAAAATATCACATTGAATCTATCAATGTATAGTTAAATTCATGCAATGTGGTAGTGGAATAAACCCACCAAAAGAGGAAATATTGCAGGATCCAAATCTATATTTATAAGATATAATTAAAAAAAGTGGACATAATGGCCTAGATTTTTTTAGAGAAAAGGAGTTAAAGCCATACCAATAAAAACTAGGGGTATCATACAAAATATTATTTGTTGAAACTCATATAAATCCAAGATTTAGTGAAAGAAATTTGTTGTTAATAGGAGGGTATATTTGCAGAAACCTAATCACGGTTAAATGGGGGAGTTAGAGATGGATTGTAAAGGTTATTCAACCTTATCTAAGATTAACGAAACATATAAAGACTAACTACACCCCCTTTTCCACCACCTTTCCCCACTGCCTCACCCCCTACCCCAACCCTATAGACCCCCCCAGCAGACCACACCCTTCCCCCTGCCTTGCAGACCCCCCACTCCAGCCTGCCCTCTCCACCCACCCCCACCCCTCCCCCTACCCTAGAGACCTCCCCCTCCCCCCCGCCCTGCAGACATCCCCCCTACCCCCTCCACCCTGCCCCTGCCCCCTACCCCCCTCAACCCTACCCCCTACCCCTACCCCATGTCCACCTGCTCTACAGACCCCACCTTCCCGCTCCACCCTCCCCTACCCCATTCCCATTCCCCATGCCCCCTGACCTGTTACCCCTGCCCCGTGCCCCCTACCCCGGCCCCTTCCCCCCTCCACCGTGGCCCCGTTCACCCTTCCCCTACCCCTTCCCCCCTACCCCCTCCTCCCAGCCCCCAAGCCTACACAACCCCTTGTCCCCCCAACCCCCTACCTACACCAGCCCCCCCATCCTGCACCACCCCAAACATGCACTATCTCCCTAGCATGCACACCCCCATGTGAGTCAAAATAATCTTTGGAGATACTCATGGTGTCTCAAATGAGAGGAGTAAGGATTAAAATGGAAAACATAAATGAAATAATGTCAAAAATCTATATAATCATAAACTACTACAAGAAGATCCATATATATATGCTCACATGCATAAATATGGGATATTCCTCAAGGAATATTTAGTTAAATGTTCCCATTCCTACCATTATTCTTCATAACATCGAAACATTTTGAGGAAGTGAATAGGTAATTTTGGATTCTTCTTCCAGTTATAAATCCAAATACATTTGATTATATGATGCCTTAAACAATAGATCATAACCTCAAAGCAATGACTTTGCTAAGGATATTTTGAATTGTGTTCCCAACAGAAATAGGATTGAAGTCTTTAATATGCACTAAATTATTCATTTTTTGAATCAAAGTAATAAAATTTGAATTTATTACATAAGGTATTGAAGCATGATTAAATAATTCTCTTATATAATTATGTAAATATACATGGACAATAACAATTTAAACTATAAAAAATTGTTTGTGAACACATCATGCCTGACCACACTCTCAAATAAGAAGAAGACTGAAGTATTTACCTCTTTATCATCACAAGATTTAGTTGAAGACTTTTTTGATTATTATCAAAAACACAAGTAATTTTATCCATCATTTTAAGGGTAAAATCTTCTACTTTATTTGAGAACAGTCTTCCAAAATAGTCAACCATAACATTAGAAAATTGATTTTCTGAGTTCTATAATGACCCATCAATTCTATGGGTAGAGACTCCTCTTCCAATTTAGTTTTCCTTGTGTAGATACTGAAAAAATACTGTTTTTCTATCTCCCTCCTACATCCATATTATATTTTACTAGTTTTAGACTAGACTTTCTATCAGAAATGGGTTTTCATAAAGCTACGATAGGGTTTTAGTCTCACCATTTGTAGGATCATTTTGATTATAATTAATATTATCAATTTGTAGTAAGGATTTCTCAGGATCTTTGATATATTACCCATATTATAGAAATATACCTTTTTCCAGAAAAAAATCATACTTTTAACATTATTCAACTTTTTCTCCACGATTTAAAGAGGGCTTCCATAAATTTACATGTTCCAGGTAATGATGATAATCTCCCTACAACTAGGCAAAAAATTCAGGCATTGTTGAATTCAAATGGAAGGAGAGATGATGTCAATTTATTTGTGAAAATATCCACCATAAAAGGATTGTGATCATAGTGAATTTTTGGGAGATCTAGTCCTGATACATCAATAACATAGTTATTGTCATCAATATGAACAAAAAAATATATCCAATTTTCTAGCTTTTAATACATTTATGGTGTATGTACACCAGGTTTAGTAACCACCCACAATTGTAATTTCAACCATGCTATATTTATCAAAATAGGATGTAAATTGAGAATATTCCATCATATTGATGTGTGGACAAGTTTTTTCCTCATGACTTAGAATAATGTTAAAACCCCTCAAAATCAACCAACTATATGAAAACTAACAAATTACCCCTTCAATATTATCCAAAATATCAATTTTTTTGTGTAAGAGTTTGAGAAATAAACAAAATACTGGGATTTTATAATTCCTCAGATACTAATATCAACTAAAAAGACTTCCTGATTTTTTGTACATGAATGCCGGCTGATACTGTCATACATTAAAATACAAAGATTCTCAAAGTCATTATCACATTATTTTTGTGATACATAAAAATATCCAAGGGAGGACCATTTAAAGTCACTCCATTTTTCAAATTCTATGTTAGGTTTAACTAAACTAATCATCATGGGTTTTTTGGCCATAATAATGTATCTCGGGGATGTGACTATGGAAGAGTTACCAAGACCTTGAAAATTACAAAAGTGAATCTTCATTTATGAAGGGATGTCATAGCTATTTTTTTGAAAAATGAATGGAAATAAGAGAAATCAAATAAATTTTGAAACATGTTATAAATACCTAGAACTAATTGGACAAGATGAGTCATCTCGGCCTAGGCACTCTTGTTCAAAATTACCACAAAAATCTGAAGCTCAGCATTGAAATCCCTTTCAAATATCCTGAAAATTTCACTAACTCATGAGAAACCATGCGTGCGGGAAAGGAAAAAACTAAAAGTCCAATCAATATACAGGATAGAATACATGACCATTCGGTCTGTGGAAGAATAGTTAGGGAGGAGGAATGGTGAGGGAGAATGAGTATTCACCGGGGGAGAGGGTCTAGGGTGGGAGGAGAAATTCGAGCATGATGGTGGGGAGACCACCGTGAAACACCGATGGCAAGGAACTGTAGCATCGATTTCGGGGAAGAGTGTGTGGAGATTAGGACCAGGTCGAGGGTTCAAGGAGTCGTGGACAGTAGGGAGGTGGAGCTCACAGATCAGGGGAGGAGATGAGGAGAGCATCATGGAGAGAATCATAGAGAGCGTTACAGATAGCATTGTGGAGAGTGTTGCAGACTGGGGAGGAGGAGCTCGTGGATCTGGGGAGGAGAGGAGTCTCGGACTGGGGAGGAGGAGCTCGATAGATTGTCAAAAAAACGTTGCTATAGTTTTTTTTAAATTTGTGGCTATAAATTATGATATATCTAAAGTTTTAATAGAACTGTAGGTATAAACTATGAAATAGCCATAGACTTATAAAACTATGGCTATATGTATGTGGCTATAGCCTTGTTTTCTAGTAGTGGGATGATGTAATTTGTAATTTAATTTCCATTCATCGCTAGAACCATGAAAAACTTCTATAGAGATATGTGTGAAAACACCTTAAAGATGACTTCAAACTCCATGTCTCTTCAATAATAGTCAATACTACTCTTTTTTCAACTTTGATAAGCTGAGATGTGTTATAAAGACCTGAAAATTCCATGTAATATTTTTTCTAAATTATTTGGAATTATTATGAGTCTTTGAAAATTGATGGTGCATGATTACAAGGCCCATTGTTCCTGGAATGAATTTTCGAACTTTTTTTAATGGCACATTTAGTAAAAGTCTGAGCATCATTTTCTATATTTTGAAATGGTGCTCAGAATTGAAATCTGAGAACATCATTGAATCCATAGAATCGAGATTCTCTTCAGGGAAGCTTCACTTCGACTATAATAGGTCGGGAGAAAAATATAAATTTTTGACTATATGGAAAAGTATTAAAATAACATAACAAGTTATTTTAATTATTTTTCTCCAGTGGTTGAGAAATGGTGGTGGGACCATTTGCTTGCCAATCTAATTAATGGTTTGACCCTCTAACTATGTAACCTTAATGTTTCAATATTAGTTGTGGCTCATAAAAGAACCACATTAATGACATAAAACATGGGTGGTTTCCCTTCTATTTAAATGGAGATTAGGGTGGGGTTTTGACATGGCTTCATCAAGTGAGGAACCTATGGCACAGTCCAGTGGAAACTACCGCCAACGTAGGATGAAAGCTTGGGCAGCGACGATCCTGGACTGATGAGAACTAATGACCACACTCCGATGAGGACTCTCCTCCTACCAACGAAAATGATACCTCTAATAAATGACGAGGTAGGGTGTTTATTTTATTATAGTTATCTACAAAGAATTAATAATTTTCCCTTTATCTTTTTATTTAGTTAATGCTGAGGGAATGAGAAAAATAAAAAGGCCCAAACCCTCCACCACTTAGTTCTTGTTGTGTTCTTTGGGGGAAAATTCTTTAACTCATCAAAATCATGAATCCTGAAGCCTTGTAGTGATTGAGGAATCATGGGAAGCCTATAGGTATGATTATAAGGGAAAATTTGGAGCATCACCAGAGCCCCACAAATGAAGCTCTTGCACGGCAGCACATGCGACAGGTGCCCGCGGAGGAGAGAGGCATCTGATAACCACTTACCACGATGGAGGATTAGTGCCATTCGGCACCGCGATGAAGGAATTCGTTCCATAGCTTCCATGGGACCCACTACCTTTTGGTCCTATTCGTGATGAGGTGGTTTCATGTGGTACTGCAAAATAATGGAGTTGAACGGCTCCATTAAGCCGTCCAGGAGAAGCAAACCGTGCAACCCTACATGGGTCGCGCCAGCCGGTGGGCTGCGCCCACTATGGCCTAGCCCCACCTGGGAGGGTTGGGCTGGTCTATGGCCCAGGCTGGTTCAGTCCAGGCTGAGTCAGACCCGAGGTAGGTCAGGATGGACTGACCAGGTCGGACCAGAACTGAACCCCTCTGGGGCCCAGTTATGCTTAAGTGACCGTATCTTCTGAACCAGATGTTTTTTTGATAAATAATCTACGTAAATAGGATCCTTGGAGAAAGATGGTGCTTTTGAGATACTCCAAGAGAGTTTTTTAGAAATTTATAGTATGGAAAGGTTGGAACAACCCCGAAACCAATTGGGCACTCAGTACTGAAATGCATAAAACATACAGACCAAACGTCTGAATGAAGTTCCGTCTATTGCGTTGAAACCCTTATGATGTGATAGATCATTGGGATACATATTCATGGGAATTAGATATGGTTGAAATATTACTGACTTCTTGAGGAGTGATTCTCCCAGAATCAAGCATACTATGATTGGGAATCTAGTGGCTGGTAGTGAGGTGGAGGTCGGAGACAGATCATATGGAAGTTAGTACTGAGAAATATTGTGTGGGACATCACCTTGAGAACCTATGTGGATTAGCATCGAGAGATCATGTCTGGGTGAAAACCTATCAATCCTATGTGGATCAGCAGTACATGATTTGTTGAGTACCAGCCTTAGAGTGGCCAATCGTGGACCAATGACATTCCAATCCTGCATGGGTTAGTTATTATGTGGTTCAGTGCTCATCAATATTATGTAGGTCAGTGAATACGAATCATGTGTGGGTCAGATCCTATGTGGGTATTGCAGGGGTTAGTACATATCGACTCCTGGTGTGACAGATCAAATGTGGGTCTTGTAGGGGTTAGTCCCTACCACTCATGTGTGGGTGAGACTCTGTATGATCAGCTGCAATGCATCTCAATAGAATAAGATGATGTATCTTCTCATCCAATCATATGTACTTATGTGATTTACCTGTACCTGATCTGAGTTGTGACTTTTAATTTGTTCTTTGTGATTGATATCATGATTGGTGGGTTTACTTTGTAGAATTTTTAGAGACCTCTGGGGGTATCAGGGTCACTATTGGTTATTTTCATACTCACCCCTACACAGGCTTCGCCTTCACCTTGTTGTGTCTTGTGCAGACGACAAGCAACTTGGCTGTGACATGAGGGAGCCAGGACTAGGCAGTACACGCAGGAGATTGGATAACGTGGAGAGCAGTGGAGACGAGTTGTACCTACCCTTCAGGTAGTATCCTCGGTGGATGATTCTTAGAGTTGTTTTCAATTCTTTAGTTACAGTTGTACCTTTTAGTTGGGCTTGTATTCTGGACCCATTAATTTTACTACACAAATTTACTACTATAGTTTTACTTTGTGGCTTTATCTTTTTGTGTTCTTTGATTGTGTATTGTAAACTTTTAAAGGAAATCCCTTCCCATTTTAGAGATACACCTTTTTGGTTCTAGTCGCCTGCCCCTGGTCTAGGGAAGGTGGGATTGGGGTCGTCACAGGTCAGGTCCTGGGGGACGAGTCATGAAAAAGTGGTATCAGAGGAGTCAGTTGAATGTAAGAACTAGGACTCTGATATATTTAATGGATCAATATTGTTCGGTGTTTTAAGTATGGTGTTTAGTTCGAGGAGTACAGTGTTGGTGCGACATCCAATGTATCCATACTCTACAACCGTGAATATTGATTTCTAACATGGTTCATGAAAACACTGAGTGCGTCTGTTTGGAAATGTTTTTACTTATATCTATTTTGAATCATCTCACCTGGTATAACTTATTCATAGTGGTGCACCTATTTTTTAGGATGCTGCAGCATAGAAAGCCATCCTGGATTCCCGATGCTGCAGCATAGAAAGCCATCATGGATTCCCGAAAGAGTACACGATGACAGCTCACCAAATGACGAGGCTTTGGGTCAAGGACCTCTTTCTATGGTAGCACCTTCAGGTGGTGTACCAGAATCACCACCAACTATTGGAAAGTATATTCCGCCAGCCCAACTGGCATACCATTCCCCCCGACTGAGCACGTTGCACAAGTTTCAGAGACAGAGGCCTCTGAGGTTTCATGGTGAGATTAATCCCCAAGCGTCTAAGAACTGGAATAACGCTATGGATATAGTTTTGCGCATGGTTGATACACTAGAAGAGTATATGGTTATCCTATATACTAGCCTTTTCTAGGGAATAGTAGTGAGATCATGGATCTTGATGCTCCAAACACATGATGAGGCGACCCTCACCTGGGCAGACATTGAGAGCCTCTTTAGGGCGGAGTTTGTTCTAGTGACACTATGCTCTGGGAATTTTCAGGAGCTCCTACTCTTATAGTATGGAAAAAATACAGTAGCCTAGTACATGGTGAGATTCACTAACCACTCACATTACTCCAAAAACATGGTACGAGACCCATTCCTCAGGGCCAAGAACCTTGAGTAGGGTCTCCGACGAGAGATTAGAGCATCGATGATATTAGTAAATATCCTTAAGCAAGATGGAGTGCTTGAGAGAGAATTGTTGGTAGAGAGCTTCATAGTTGATCAGGAACCTACGGTGGGAGCCACAACCAGACTACAGGTAGTCTAGTCATTTGTAGGAGGAAATAGGCAGAAGGCGCAGAGGTCCAAGCGGGCCAAACCCACTAGTGGACGACACCAGGACGTAAGGTCAGATGTTGCAGATATTGTGAGATAGGGAAGGTCGGATGGGAGGCAGACCGTGCTTCATGTGTGGCATGCAATACCACATAGCCCGCGACTTCCCCATCCTCTGTATCAATGATCAACAGACGGTCTAGGGACTACCAAGGTAGAGATAGAGTTTCTAGTGAGGAGGTCTATAGGCAGGCAGATGTGGCATAGGTTAAAGTCGTGCAGTAGGAAGTGGGTGCCGATTTGAGGTTCTACCGCCACCACCACCAAGATGTCCACCATGACCACAGAGAGTAAGTGGATAGGGGCGAGCACAAATTTAGGCATCTGAGGCCTACAACAACTGTGCTCCGGAGATGATTCGAGGTACAATCTGTGCTTATTCTACCCTAGCTGTTGTACATCTAGACACATGTGCTAGTCACACTTTCATTTCCACAACACTCATTTGGATCTTGGAGATTCTGATAGAGTTGTTTGCTCAATCATTTCGATTAGAGACTCATATAGGAGAGGATTAGATGATAAAACACTAGTGCCAACAATGTGACCTTACTCTAGGAGGTGAGGGATTAGGTTAGGATCTTCTAGTAGAAGCTTCTAGGCCTTAAGACATCATCTTGGGTATGGAGTGGCTTTCCACAGCCCATATTCAGATTGAATTTTTAGGCACGATCTGTGATGTGTCTGTGAGGATAGGATCATGTTTTCCTTCAATGGTGAGAAAGAAACCTTTATAGCACATGATGAGATTTCATGGAGGATCGTGTAGCCGATCACTCACCAGTTGGGTAGCCTCACCTTTGGTGCAGTTGACATGAGGAGTATAAGTTATCTTGTAGTGGGGAATTAGTATTATGATGTCTGTTATAATGATTTTCTGGGACTACCTCTACATAGAGAGGTAGAATTTTACATCAACTTATACCCCGGGACGACATAGATATCTACACAATAATATTGTATGGATCTCATGGAGATTCAGGAGTTGCGTGTATAGCTAGGGGAATTTCAGGGAAAGGGGTCCATAAGGCACAATGTTTCTCCGTGGGAATCCCTGATCTTGTTCTCCAAGAAGGTGGTTGGGAGCTTTAGGCTTTTTTTGGACTATCAGAGCCTGAATCAGGTGACTGTGAAGAACAAGTATCCACTCTCAAGGATCGATGATCTCTTCGACAAACTGAAGGGATCTCGATGGTTTTCGAAGATAGACCTCATATCAGGCTATCATCTGCTTAGAGTATGGGATGTGGAAATAATAAAGACAACCTTTAGATGTTAGTATGGAAATTATGAGTTCTTGGTGATGCCTAGAAGCATGAAAATTTCTCTGACATTGTTCATGGGGATCATGAATAGGATCTTTCATATATAACATGATCACTTTGTGGTGGTCCACATCGATGCCAACTTGATATACTCAGTTTTAGAGGAGGATCATGCCACACACATAGAGATAGTCCTGGATACAATTTGAGAGAACCGTCATTTTGGAAATCTCTTGAGGTTCTCGTTCTGGATACAGTAATTCCACTTCATGAGGCATGTTATATCGGAGGCTAGAGTTGTTGTGGATCCGACGATGATATAAGAAATATTTTCTTGGGAGCCACCCTCGAGTGTGACCAAGGTGCAAAGTTTTATGGGATTGGATGGGCATTACTGGATATTTTAACCTGACTTATATAGGGTAGAGGAACCCTTGTCAGCTTTGACAAATAAGGGGAAACCATTCTCGTGGACGGAGAAGTGTCAGCAGAGTTTTCAGGACCTGCATTAGATATTAACAAGTTCTCCTATCTTGAGACTACTAGAAGAGGGAATTGGGTACATAGTCTACTGCGACACATTAGGGACATGAATAATGTGTGTTCTAATGAAATATTGAGTGGTGTTTTCCAAGGGATAACAATAGTTGAGACAACATGAGAAGAACTATGCTACCAATGACCTAGAGTTAGCACCAATGGTCTTTACGCTATAGATGTGGCAACACTACATTATGGGTAAATGGTTTATTGTTTACTCTGATCACAAGTGTCTCATGTATATGTTCTCATAGAAGGATCTGAACCTGAGATAGGAGCAATCACTATAGTTCCTCTAGGACTATGAATTTTTTATAGTCAGTAATCCTGGGAAGGTAAACATAGTAGCAGATGAAATCAGCTGGAGGTCTAGTCTACAATTGCTGAGTGAGGCAATAGAGCAACTAACTACTTTGTAGTAATCCTTCATGGATAGTGATTAAGTAGCTTACTTCTAGTCTATGACTATAACTCCCCCATTTCATTAGTGAGTTTGGGAGGCACAACATTGTGACGTTGACTGTGAGGCCCAACGTGTTCAGATATTCTCAGGATGGTCTTTTAAAGGATTTTTGGAAGGTGAGGAGAAAATCTTTCTCTTTAGAGGACGCGCCATGGTACAACTGATAAAATAGGAAGAGCTGTTGAAGGAGTTTCGCACAACCCCTTTAGCGGTACATTTTGGAGTGGAAAAGATGTTCTTGGATCACCGACATCAATACTGGTGGCCATTGATGAAGAAGGCAGTGGCAGAGTTTGTATTGTGATGCAATATTTTTCAGCAAGTGATGGCCTAGAATCATGTACCAGCGGGATTAGCTTAGCTACATGAAGTACAAGAGTGGAAGTGGGATTTTATATCCATGGAATTCGTGAAAGTGCTACCAGATATATTCGTGGGACACTATTCTATTTGGGTGATCGTTGACTGACTCACCAAGTCGGCCCACTTGCTACCCATATAAGAACATGGATCAGTAGAAGGTTTGGAATTCCTCTACATAGAGGATATAATGGGACATCATTTATTTACATCAAATAACGTCTCATATTACGATGCATGTTTTACATACCACTTGTGGAAGGGATTGTAGGAGGAGTTAAAAGAATAGCTACTCTTGAGCACCACATTTCACCCTCAGAAATATGGTTACACAGAGCGGACCTACAGACACTCAAGGACATGCTTTGTGCTTGTGTCCTCTATTTAATCCGTAGTTGGGAGGACCACTTTCCCCTAGTGGATATTTTATAAAACAATAGTTATCACTCAACCATCAGCATGGCCCCATTTGAGTCTTTGTACAGGTGACCATGCAGGTCACTTTTTGGTGGACAGACCCAGAGGAATCAGCACTTATGGGTTCAATGTTGGTACATGCTACCACAAAGTAGGATCAGATAATCTAGGAGTGGATGAAGACTACATAGAGCCAGCAGAAGTCTTTTGCTGATAGGAGACACAGACCCTTGGAGTTTGAAGAGGGAGACCATGTCTTCCTATGGGTCTCTCACCGACACGGATTATAGAAGTTTGGTCGAGGCAGAAAGCTATCTTTGAGGTTTATCGGTCCCTTCTAGATCCTCATAAGAGTAGGATAGGTGGTATACCATATAGATCTTCCCCCACAAATGCACCATGAGAATAATTTTTTCCACATGTCACAACTAAGGAGATACGTGCATGATCCATCACATGTTATCGACATGGGTGAGTTAGAAATCGATAATGAAGAGATATTTGTGGAGTACCCAATTGAGATAGAGGATCGATAGGAGCAGGTACTTCATGGAAGGTCTATTCATTTGGTGAAAGTTTTTTGCCAGCATAGAAACCTTTAGGAGATCAAATTAGGGAAGGAGGCTTAGATATATGCCCAGTGACCCCATTTGTTTCTTTATTTTTTTTGTGGAATACGAGGATGAAACGAACTAATATGAGGAGAATGTAATGACCTGAAAATTATATGTATTTTTTTTTAAATTTTTTGGAATTATAAAGAGTCTGTGAAAATTTATGGTGTGTGATTCCGAGGTCAGGTGTGCCCAAAATGAAATTTTGAACTTGTTTAATGGTATGTTTATTAAATGTGTGTGCAGAATTTTCTATTTTTTGAACTAGTGATCAGAATTTAACTATGAGAACACCGTTGAATCTGAAGCACTATGATTCACTTAAGGGAAGCTTCACTTCGACAACAGTATTCCAGGAGAGAAATTTAAATTTTGGACTTTACTGAAAAATAATAAAATAAAAAAAAATCTATTTTCTATCTTTTTTTCTAGTGGATGAGTGGTGGTGGTGGGACTGATTGGTTTTCAAGACAGTTAATGGCTTAATCCTCCATCTTTGTATCCTCAAAATTATAACATTAATTTTGGTTCATAAATGAAATGCATCAATGACATGCAACATGGGTGGTTTCCCTATCTAATTAAATGGAGATCAGGGTGGGGTTTTGACACAACTTCATCAAGGGAGGAAACTCTGGCAAATATTTGCAGCAACTACCAACAATGAAAAAAGGTTTCTTGGGTGCCGATGATCTGGGAACGATAAACATTGATGACCTCACTTCAACGAGGACTATCCTCCCACTAATGACCATGATTCCTCCAACAAATAATGAGGTAGGGGGTTTATTTTATTACAGTTATCTATGATAAATTATTTATTTTTCCTTTTTTTTGCTATCATGTTAATGTAGAGGGAGCATACCAAAGTAACAAGGCCCAGACCCTCCACAGCTTATTTCATGTTACATTATTTGGGGGAAAATTTTTTCAACTCGTCATAATTTAGAATCCAAGAGCCGCACTACGATGGAAGCATCCCGAGAAGCCTGTAGGTGTGATTGGAAGTGAAAACAGAGATCCAGAGCATCGCCTGAACCCCGCAGAAGAATTGTTGGTGCGGTACCGGTGACCAGTGCCAGATGACGAGAGTGGGGGATGACAACCTCCAGCCATTGTGGAAGAGTAGTGCCGCCCGATGCCATGGAAGTCAGATAGGCGGCCGACAACAGTTGGCTGTGGAGGTGGAGATGACGTGATATCGCCCCCCCCCCCCACACAGAAGGGAGCCACAGTTTCAAAGCCACGGTAGAGCTGGAAAGAGACCCACACCCTGTGGGTCCTACATGTGACAAGGGGGTTCCATGTGGCACTGCTAATTAATGTAGCCGAACGGATCCTATGAGCCATTTGGGAGCAACGGACCGCGTGACCGCACCCAACCAGGGTAGGCCGAGCCGTTTTGCGACCAAACGGGCCGATGTCGCTGCAACCCAGCCCAACTAGGCTAGGGAAGGTCTGGTCGACCAGAACACGATCGGGTTGGCCCAGACTGGGTATGATCGGGTCAGAACAGACCCATACCCCTCTCGGGCCTAGGTACACTTAAGTGATCATATCTTTAGAACTAGACGTCCGTTTGGTGAACCGTCTGTGGTGATATGATCCATGAAATGAGGTGGTGCTTTTGTGATACACCCTGAAAATTTTGGGAAATGTTGGAGTATGGATGGGTTGGATCTCCCAAAAAACCAACTGGGCCCTCGACACTAAAAGTGGTATAACTTACAGATAGGGCATCCGGTTGACGCACCATCTATTGTGTTGAATCCCTTATGACGTGACAGGTTATCGGGAGCTACTTATTAGTGTGAATTTGTGCCATTTTAACTAAGAACAATTGCTTGAGGAGCAGTTCTTCTTGAATCAAGCGTACTATGAGAGGGAATCCAGTGGCTGACTGTGAGGTGGATGTTGGAGAAAGATCATACAGAGTTTGTACCGAGAAATCCTATGTGGGTCAGCACCTAAAGATTGTTTGTGGATCAACAATGAGAGACCCTATGTGGATCATCACATAGAGATCCTATGTGGATTAACAGTATGTGACCCGATGGGGACCATACTTAGAGCGGCCCGTTGTGGATCAATGACATACTGATCGTGTGTGGGTCAGATCATGTGTGGGTCTGTACTCAGATATCCTGTGTGGGTCAGTACATACAGAGCTTGTGTGGGTCAGATCCTGTGTGGGTATTGTAGGGGTTAGTACCTATCAACTCTGGGCATGCAAGATCTTGTGTGTGTCTTGAAAGGGTTAGTACCTATCGATCCTGTGTGGGTTAGACTCCGTATGGTTACCAGCATTTCCTATCGATTTAATAAGATGATGTAGCTTCTCAACTAATCATATGTACTTGTATGCATTACATATACCTAGATTGAGTTTCTCCTATTGATTTTTTTCATTATGATTGAGATCATGATTTGTGATTTTCCTCTTTGGAATTCTGAGAGACCTTAGGTGGTCTCAGGGTCCATACTCGGTAATGTTATAATCAACTATACATGAGCATCATCCACACCTTGTTGTATCTTGTGTAGATGAAGAGAATCTTGGAAGAGACTCTATGGAGCCAAGACCTTGGTGGTATAGAGAGGAGATTGGATGACGTGCAGAGTAGTGGAGACAAGTTGTACATACCCATCATGTAGGATCCTCTGTGGTCGATTTCAGGGGCTATATTCTATTTTTCAGTTATAGTTGTACCTTTCAGTTGATCTTGTATTCTGACCCCTTAACTTTCAGTACACACATTTACTAGGGTAGTTTTACATCATGATTTCTTCTTTTTGTGTTCTTGGATTGGGTGTTGTATAGGTTTAAAGGTAATGTATTCCTATTTTAGGGATATGCCTTTCTAGTGATATTCAGCAACCCCTGGGCTGTGGAAGGAGGGTTTAGGGTAGTCATGGAATGGGTCACGGGGGACGTGTCCTGACATGTGTTGTAAAATAGTCTAAAATTTTTCTACTGTTTTCTGAATCACTATAGGTCATAATATATTACATTCTCTAACTTCATACCAACATGTAGGTGTTATACTTCTCTTCCCATAACGTAATTCATAACTATCCATTTGGATGACTGAGTGAAATCTAATATTGTACAAAAACTCAATCGTAAGAATATGTTTATCCCACCCCCATTGAAGTCCACTGAGCATGCTCTCAACATGTCTTCCAGTTTCTTGAGAGTTTTTTATAGTTCCCATTAGTTTGGTGGTGATAATCCTTACTAAATTTAAATTAATTAATTAGAGAATATTAGAAATTATTTTAAAAAATAGTGGTAAATCTCATATCTTGATTAGATATAATCGATAATGATGTTCCTTGTAGACTCATGACTTCTCTAATGTATATCCAAGGAAGTTGATCAAGAATATGTTCCAATGAATTCATATTATGTGAGTTATCTTCATAAGGTGATCTACCACAACCCATACAAAATTATTTACTCTAGATTTCTTTATAAGACCAATGACATTGTTCCAAGTGATGTTTTCCAAATTCATTTTTAGTATAGGTAATGGTTTCATCATCTCATTATATTACTTACTTTACTTATTTATTTAATAACATACTATACACTTTTTTGCATAATATAGGATGTCATCCTTCTTATTTTTCCACCCATAGTGGTATTAGATATCCTGATATATCTTTATTCTCCCTCGATGGATAGAGAAGGTAAATTTATGCATTTCATTAAACAAATCCTTTATATCTGAATTTTATGGTATACAAATTCATCAACAAAATTATGCAACTCATTCTTCAACAATTTTTAATTAATAAGATTTCTATATATTATATTATCTGTCTGATTATAAATTTCACATCACCCCTTTGATCATACATTATAATCATTTAAAGGGATGGTTTGGAAGTTAATTGAGAATGTAATGATAATGTTCCTATCAATATGATTCACATTTCCATTTAATTTTATTTTTATGAGGATTGGATCCTTCCAAATTCCCATCAATGATAATGTACGCTAATCCTTTCTACATAGTGTGCTTCTACTTTATTTTCCTTCTAAGGATGGTATTTGATTGACCAATCATATTCCTTTATTAGATATAACCATAACTGTTGGTTTATATTATTTTTCTTCTGAGTGAATATATTTTTAAGGATCTTATAATCTATATATATTTCAAAATTACACACATAGTCATAATTCCACTATATTTTCAATGAAGATAGAACAATATCCAATTATAGGTCATGTTTTGGATAGTTTAGCTCCTGAACGTTCAATTTTTCTAAGGTATAGGAAATCAATTTTTAATAATGAATTATTTCACAATCCAATCCATTATATGATAAATTTCTATATACCATGAAATGTTTCCAACATAATGGAAGAATGAGGACTCGTGTAGTGATATGCTTCCTTTTTAACTCCTTAAATCTCTCCTTACATTCACTATTCTAGAGAAACATTTACACACTACTATGTTATCTTAGTAAAGTTTTTCAATAATCATGTGAAATTTTTTATTAATCACAATAAATAACTAGTTATTCCAAAGAATATTTGGATCTCAATTATTGAAGCTAGTCTGGGCTACTCTTCAATTGCATTTGTGTTAAAATTTTCTATTGATATCCCATTTCTAAAGATAAAATACCATAATAATGATACTTCCATCATCCAAAACTCATAGTTAATATATGTTGTATATATATATTCTATTTTCAAAAATTCTTTAGAATATTACTCAAAAACTCTTCATTGCCTTCCTTTATTTTGAATTATATCAAAATATCATCAATGGATACTATAAAAATTTCATAATAATCTCTAAAGACTATATTAATTAAGTCTATAAGTATTTCTAGAGAAGTAGTGAAGTAGAAGGCCATTAATAACAACTCATAGGGTACATAACTTGTTCGAAATAATGATTTGAAAATATCTTCTATATTCAAATTTAATCGAAGATATCCTAACTGAAGGTCCACCATAGAGAAATATTGGTCTCGCTGTAGTTAATCAAATAAGTCATCTATTTTTTACATTGTATAATTTTTTATTTACCATGATTTTGTGGATTTCATGATAATCAATACAGAGCTACATTTTCCAATGCTTCTTCTAGATGAAGAGGACCATAACCCCCCACAATGAAGAACTAATGCATATAAAATATTTTTATATATTTTCTAATAATATTTTTTTAGTTCTTCTAGCACAATAGTGTCCATTCTATATAGAATCTTAGATATTTTTGGAGATCCTGATATAAGTATGTTTAGAACATAATATCCAAGTCAGGAGGAACACAATGAATCTTTTTAGGGAATACATCAATATAACCCCTCACAATGGGAATGAGTTCAATCATAAATCTATACTATTTCTCAATTATTTGAGATATATATATTTTTTTGTAATGAAATTTTATCCAAAGTGGAGAAAAAAATTTTAAGGCAGATCCACACTCCCCGTTATACATTTATAGAATCATATGATTACTTGGGATGTGAAGACTGTTGGTCGGAGTGGATACTCAAGAGGGGGGTGAATTGAGTTCCAAATAAAATTTCCGTTAAAAGTAATTTCTATTAAAATTCCCCAATTTATTAAACATGTTAAACTATAGTGAAATTATAAAGATTGTAAATGTTCAAATGGATTCATAAAGACTGATTAGATCTTAGTAAATTTTATCACATGATTAAATTAGCTTTTTAAGATAACCAACTGGTTCACAACAAGTATAAACACTTGCTAATTTATCTATCAAAGAAACATTAAAATATTTTTGTATTTCAAAGTAACAATAGTTGAATATAAATTAGATATTGTAAACATTAAACTTAAACTAAAATTCACAGCAGATATATCCAAGAGGTTCAGTCTCAAGATGAGACTTAGTCCTCTTAAACAATTTTATATAAAGTGATCCACACCCTGGATCAGGGTTAACAACATTACAAGACTGTCCAGGCCATGCAGGGACCTCTACCATAGTACTTCGTGGGAAACAAAAATAAAGACCAGGCCACACAAGGACCTCTTCCACAGTTGTCGTGGGTAAAAAATATTTGGAGTTTTGGTGTGAGGATTGTGATATCCTCCAGTTTAGAATAGGAGTCAGTGTGTGTGTACGATATACAGAGTACACACACTGCTTGAAAAAGTAAATAATGAATAACTTAGAGAGAGTATATGAAAGTTTAGAAAGCTCTATGGATTGGAAGTGCAGCTCTGGACTCCGGGGATTCAACAGAAATTATTCTGAGTCATTCTCTGATTTTGTGTGGAAAAAAAGAGTGTCAGGGTTCATCGTGTGTTCTTAATGAGTGAGAATGTTCTATTGACTTCAGTTCCTCCAGCAGTGTCAGATTTCAAGAATTTGAGTTATTGAAGATCATGCAATGTGTTCTTCAGTTGTGCTCAGGATTGTTCTTCTATTCAGTACAAAGATCACGTGTATTGTTTGTAGCTTTGTGTATGTTCTAGTATGTGTATCTATGTCTCTTTTATTTCACCTCAATCCTCCTTATATTCCTCGAGCTCCGGCAATAGGAATGATTACCTTTTCATAGGTACAAGGTATGATTTCCTGACATTCCAAAAACTATCATTAAATATCATTAATTGCATTAAACACATCAAATATGACCGTTAGATTTATTTAAATAATATTGACAAAAGGTTAAGAAATGGTGTCACAGTAGTTATAAAAATGGTATCTCCTTCATGGTGTGTCCTTCACGGTATGATCTTCATGGTAAGATCTTCACGGTATGTAGCTCACGGTGTGTCCTTCATAGAGTCTCCATGTCACAGTGTCTGAGTCATGATGTCTAACTCACAGTGTGTCCTTCACGGTGTCTGTGTCATGGTTTCCGACTTCCGGTGCCTTGCTCATAGTATTTTTCTTCACAGTTTTAGGATTACTATCACAGTGTGTTGAGGTCATGGTGTCTCTCTGGTCACGGTGTCTGAGACTTAGAATTCACGGTGTCTGTGTCTTGCACACAGTCTGTCTTACTGTGTCAAACTTCACGGTGTCTTGATACTTAAACAAATAACTGTATTCAAACTTAAATAGTAATATTCATAATATTAATTAAGATTAACCATTATAAGGTAAGATAAATTGAAACATAAATACAGAGGTTTGATAAGATAAGTAAGATTTTTCATCATGCATAAAATTTGTAAATAATAATGAGACTAATTAATAGTAATAAGATTTATGATCAGTAAAACATGATTAACACATGAGGAGTCTAACAATCTCCCCCTTTTTGATGCTTACAAATCTTGTATCGTTAAAGTATAAATGAAATGCAATGTTAGAGAAAATAACATATAGAATAATAACAAATAAAATATGAAGAGATAACTCTTCTTAGTTTTTATCCCCCTTTTGGGATTATCAATGAGTAGAGAGAATGGAGTGAAATAATGAATTTGTAATTAGAAATGTTCAGAATACATCATACAATAGAAAACAAAAACAAAGACATCCCATCAAAAATTTAGAATCATTGGTTGGCATCACAGTTTGGCTTTCTCCTTGCCTTTATCAATAGTAGGAGATGGAGCTGAGGTAGAAGAAGTCATAAAGGTAGTAGACAAAGAAGGTAAAGGTAGAACTTCAAAAATAGATGGAGAGAAAGAGGGAGAAGTAGAAGATCTAGTCTGTGCTTGGTCAAGAATGATTGGTCTGATCTGAGAAAGGGCTTGGCTGACTGACATGGCAGTTGAGGCTATGGTAGGTAGACTAGGTCTAAGGGGTGCAGCAGCTGGAGCAATGATATTAGTACTCTGCACATGAAGATACCGCTTTAAAAGATTGGTGAAATCAATAATGATTTCTTCACCATAGTGCATAACATTTTCAAAATCCTCTTTATTCTCCATGAATTTGTCCAACAATCTGGTGAACTCCGTAAGCTTCTGAACTTGAGTTTGGAAAGCCTGAGTCACTGGAGGGATTTTCAGATTCTCTACAAGATACATAAAGTGATTTTTAATATCAGATATGGAGTAAATCTGATTAAGATACAAATATATCTTCTTGGTGATCTCCTATTGAGCATCATTGAAAATCTTGGAATGAATGTGAACCAAGTCAAGTGCTCTATCACTATTCTCCACAACTTCAAATAAAGAAGACAAATCTAAACCACTAAGGGAATTCTAAATTTCTTCCTTGATTATGGATCTCTGCAGAGAATCATCCAAAGAAGGAACAGAAGGTTGACTAGATGGAGTAGAAGCCTTTACAATTACAATTAGAGCTTTGAGATGTTTCAAAACCTTTTGAAGGTATCCAGTGTACTCATATGTGAGATTATTCAGATTTTCTACAAGATCTCTCATGTGTTGCAGAATATTTGTGTTCCTTTCTGGAATATTCTCATCAAAAGATAACAGATATGTATGAACTTGAGAAATAATCTCTCTTGAAATTTTGGAAACATTTGGTTCAGGAGGAGTAACAATAGGTGCAGGAGAAGGCTTTGATGTTGAAGATAGTTCTTTTTTCATGTCTGCTAACATACATTTCAATGTTTAAACATCAACACAAAGCAGTTTGTTTTCAACCCTGACTTCTTGAATTTCACTGATCATCCTTGGATGAATATGAAGAATAATATTTTCCAAACGAATCGAGGCATCTTCCTGACATAGTTGAGTCACAGGACGAGGTTGAGAGGATATAATCTTCTCAACTCCAGCTAAGATAGTCTCTCCAAATATTTTCAAGTAATCTTTAGTTACAAATGACTATTGCTCGGGTAAGAGTGTAGGTGAAGGTAGTGGAATAGGTTCTGGTTGATATTGAGGTTCTGGTTCTGGCTAAGGGTGAGTGTCATATTTCAAGTGAAACAAGGAGAAGAGATCTATACCAGTTGTAGTCACCAGTCGTGATTCAATCACATCATAAAAAGTGGGGAATTCATAATGAGTGTACACATAGTATGAATCAGTGGAAGGAGGTGAATCACCAGGTTTAGATTTAGATTCATCAGACTCAGTTGTACTCGGTTCATTTTTTGAGGTTCCTCCCCCTCAACAGGAGCATCCATTTCAGGAACTAGAGGCTCAACAACTTGGTTAAGATCCACATGATCAGATCTATTCTCTTCAGCCATTTATTTCCTTGCCAACTGAAATGAAATTTCCATCCTCTCTTCAGTAGAGGGAATATTCTATGTAACTGACCGTTCTATAGGTTGTGCTTCTAGAAATGATTCTTTTTCAATAGGTATTTCTTCTAGACTAGATTCTAGCACTATAAAGAGGTTTTCTACACCACCATACTCTTCCATGGCTTTCTGCTCTAAATTAGGGATAATCAAATCTCTTGCAGACGTAGGATGGGTTTCTAGATCAACACCCTCTCTAGAAGCATGAGCTTCATCCTCTCCAAGAACAGAAGGAGATTCTTCTTCTCTACAAACAACAAGAAACTTTCTCTCTAAGAGGTATTTCAACAGGAACATTAGCAGGGACAACAATCCTTTCTTTCTCAATAGGAGCTGATTCCTTTTGAGGTACGTCAGTCTCTTCTCTATGTGGTACTTAAGCTTCCACTTCCTTATCTTCTACCTCTTCTGGATACTCAACCACTTCATCTGGTTCCAAACCAAGATCAGTAATATTCTCTGGCCTTCGTGGAAAATCAACAGGATTATACTTCTTATAAAGTTGATCATTATCCTCAACCCACTGCTTCTTACACGTTTTCCAATTTATTTTCATCCATCTAATTGTAGTCTTGGACAAAGAAATTAAAATCCATGATTACTTCCACATTTGGTCCAACCACTCCTTTGGAAAATAGCATAGTTGAGATCATCCTTGAGTAAAACAAGGAGGTGGATTTGGAATTGACCTTAATCAGTTCACACATGTGGTGAATGATATATTTGAAAATATTGATCTTATGGCCATTCTTAATCAGATGAATTAGGAACACATCCTGATATTTCAACACATAAAAGTCTTCTTTCCTCGGACTAATCAAATTCTGAACAAACCTAAATAGGATCCTTGTCTCCCGATCCAATTCAGTTGTTATGGCCCTTCTCTTGGTGCCATTTCCTGTTTAGACTTCCAAGGAATTTTCTATATCAAAGATTTCGGATGAAGGAGGAGGGTCTCTTTGGTAATCATCAAAAATACCATCATGAGGGATCCTCAGGCATGCAACCCATAGTCTCGATGAGAATGAGCATTTTTTTCCATTGATCCAGCTTGTTACCATAAAACTTTCTCCAGCATTAAAGGAAAACTTTACATACTGGTAAAACTGAGATACCAACCTTGGGAAAATAGGTCTATATCTTCGAGAGAACCATTCGATCCATCCTTGTTCTCTTAAGATTTTTAGAACCAAAGAATTACTACATAGCAGCCACTCAGGGAAAATCTCATTCCCAGGAACTACAGTACGACTTACTAGGTTTGGATTTAGGGGAACATCGGGAGCTATCTTCAGTGCTCTCTTTGGTTTCTTCGAGCGGCACTTCTCGGATGAGGGTGAAGATGGATTATTCATCCTGGGAATCCACTAAAGGTTCGGGTGAGAGATAAGAAGAGAAGTTTTCGAGAGAGTGAGCAGGAGAGAGATCGGGTGGGGAATCGAATGAAAACCATTTTGGTTTTTCATTTGGGAATGTCAAACATCATAAAAAATGAGGGAAAGTAAATAGCAGTGAAATAAAAATTACCGTGATACGTATTAAAATAAATGCATAAATAATCTTCACGGTGAGACTGTGAGTAGGTGTTATGGTGCGATGAACAACAGTCATCACGGTGAGACAGTTGGTGGTTGTCACGGTGAGACAGTGACTATTCTGCAGTCACGGTGAGACAGTGAGTGAACTGTTCCATCATGGTGAGACTGTTAAGTGACATACTGTGAACAGAAGGTGTTAACTGTAGGACCATAAGCATTAACAGTAACTGAGAAATAGTGAGCATGAAACCGTAAAGTATAGTATATCACGATTTTAAACAGTAATATCGGTAATATATCTATTTATGATTACTCATATAATGATCATGTATGATGTAGTCTAATCTCTCATAATTTAATGGTTTTGTGAATATATCCGAAAGTTGATATTCAGTACCAATGAATTCTAAAGTGATATTACCCTTTTGATAATGATCCCTCAAAAAGTGATGTCTTACATCAATATGCTTTGTCCTAGAATGTGAAACATGATTTTTTGAAATGTTAATAGCACTTTTGTTGTCACAATGTATTGGGACATGTTTGAATTGATATCCAATGTCTAGTAAAGTGTGCTTCATCCAAATATTTGTGCACAACAACTTCCAGCATCTATGTATTCACCTTCTGCAGAAGATAATTTAACAAAATTTTGTTTCTTACTAAAGCATGATACTAGTGATTTGCCTAAAAGGTGACAGGTTCTAGAGGATCTTTTCCTATCTAACTTACAACCAAAAAAATATGAATCAGAATAACTAGGTAAAACAAATGATTTTCCTTTAGGGTAGTACAGTCCTAAATTGGGTGTTTGCTTGAGATATTTGAAAATTATTTTTACAGCATTTAAATGTGATTATTTAGGATTTTCTTGAAAATGGGAACACATACATACACTAAACATAATATTAGGATGACTAGCAGTCAAGTAGAGTAGACTTCCAATCATTCCTCTATAACTAGTTTGATCAACGGATTTTCCATCTTCATCAAGATCCAACTTACAGGTGGTACTCATGAGAATGTCACTACTTTTTCTGTTATTCAATCCAAAACATTTTAAAAGATCTCAAGTATATTTACTTTGAGTTAAAATAATTCCATCATTATTTTGAAAGATTTGAAATCCATGAATGAATTTAATTTCTCCCATTAAACTCATTTCAAATTCATTTTGCATCATTTTAGAAAAATCAGTACTTAATGATGTTTTTGAAGAACCAAAAATAATTTCATATACATAAATTTTTACAACTAAAACATGTTTAGAAATTCATTTTATGAAGAGAGTAGTATTAGATATTCCTTTTGTAAAACCTTTGGAAATTAGAAAAGTACTTAATCTATCATACCAAGCTCTTGGAGCTTTCTTTAAACCATATAAAGCTTTTGATAATTTGAAAATATTATTTGGAAAATAATGGTTTTTAAATCCCAGTGGTTGTTCAAAAAAAACATCCTCGGCTATATATCTATTTAATAATGCACTCTTGACATCCATTTGATATAGTTTAAAATTCAGATGTGCAGCATACGCATGTAGAATTCTAATGGCTTCAAGTCTGGCTACCGGAGCAAAAGTCTCCTCATAGTCAATTCCTTCTTCTTGACTATAGCCTTGTGCAACTAACCTATACTTGTTTCTTACTATGTTTCCAACTTCTTCTACTTTATTTCTTAACACCCATTTAGTGCCTAGGGTGAAAGTGCCCTTAGGTCATTCAACAAGTTTCCAAACATTATTTCTTTCAAAATTATTGAGTTCTTCTTTCATAGAAATTAGCAAAATTCATCATTAATAGCATCATTAATGTTTTTAGGCTCAAGTTGTGATAAGAAGGATTGATGTTCAACCTGATTTCTAACAGAAGCTCTAGTCTGTGTCCCTCAATCATGATTTCCAACAACAACATCTAAAGGATGAATCTATATAATTCTATTTGATTTAGTAAAGGTAGGACTAGAAATTTCAGGTTCTTCTCTAGGTTCGGGTTCATTAGGAGCAGATTTTGAAATATTTCCAAAACTGGTTGTCTTTACAGCAGGTTCATTGATTCTTTCATTAAGGTTCAAAATAGATAAATCTTCCTCAATATTTTCAAGATATGACTTAGGTTCATGTGGATCAGTTTCATCAAAATTGATGTGAAAAGATTATTCCACACACTTGGTTATCTTATTGAACACTCTATAGGATTTTCTAGTCATTGAATAACCTAAAAAGATTCCTTCATCACTCTTGGATGAAAATTTGTCTAGATTAACCTTAGTATTGAGAATAAAAACATTACAACCAAATAATCTGAAGTAACTAACTTTAGGCATTCTATTATTCAATAATTCATAAGGTGTATTCTTGAGAACTGGTCTGATCAAGACTCTATTGATGACATAACAAGCTGTATTGACAGCTTCAGCCAAAAAATAGACACGTAGGTCATATTCATTAAGCATGGTTCTTGATATTTCCTGAAGGGTTATATTCTTTCTTTCTACTACACCATTATACTGAGGTGTCCTAGGAGCATAAAAGTTGTGACTATTTCCATTGTGTGGGCAATAAGATTCAAATTCATGATTTTCAAACTCACGGCCATGATCACTTCTCACGGTTTTAATCTTAAGTCAACTAATTTTTTCGACAGACTTGGAGTATTTATTAAATTAAGAACAAGATTCACTTTTGTGACCTAAGATGTATACCCAAGTATATCTAGAAAATCCATCTACTAATACATGTACATAGTGCTTCCCATTTATACTAGAAAATCTAGAAGGTCCAAACAAATCCATGTGAACCAACTCGAGAGGTTGAGAAGTTGAAACTTATTTCTTTGGTTTGAAAGAGATTTTTTGTTGCTTTCCCTTTTGACAGTGATTACAAACTCTGTCATTTGGAAACTCCAGTTTGGGTAAGTCTCTAACCAAGTTCTTCCTAGTCAGGTTTCTAAGTGAATGTATATTAAGTGTCCTAATCTTCTATTCCAAGTCCAAGATTCTTTTTGAAAATAATTTAAACAAGTAGTGTTTTGTTTAGATAAAGAATTCAAATCAACTACATAAACAATTTCATTTCTGAAAGAAGAAAATAATAAAACATTATTAGAATTAAAAACATTACAAGAATCATTTTCAAAAATAACATTAAAGCCATCATCACATAACTGAGAAATACTTAACAGATTATATTTAAGTCCATCAACAAATAAAACTTTAGAAATTAAAACTAAGTTAGTGTTACAAATTTGGCCTAGGCCGATGATCATTCCATTTAAATTATCACCAAAGGATACATGGACTCCATTAATCTTGATTAAGCTATTGAAGCATGAATAATCCCCAGACATATGCCTTGAAAATCCATTGTCCAAGTACCATGTCTTGTTATGGGAGCTCTTCAAGTAGGCTTCCTCAGAGGTATTGGTCATGAAACAGATGTTGGCATGATTCTTTTCAGAATCAGAAACTTCAGACTCACTTGTGCTGTCTTCTGAAGCACTCCAAGTAGCTTTCATAGAACTCTTATACTTATTTTCCTTGAAGTCATGATTCTTCTTGAACTTCAATTTTGGACAGTCTACTTTAATGTGACCTTTCCTTTTTCATTCATAGCAGACAACTTCATCATTCTTGTCAAGATTTTTCCAATCCTACTTCCAATGACCCTTGTGGTCATACATTCCTTTGTAATTAGATTTTCTGAATAATTTCATCTTCCTATAGAAATTCTTGAATCTCTTGGCTATTTGAGCCATCTCAAAATCACTGCCAGAGTCTGAATCTTCACTTGTTGAACTTTCAGTTTGTATTTGAACTTTTCCTTTGTCCTTTCTCTTCGAAGTACTAGACTAAAATGCCACTGACTTCCTTTTACGTTTGTCATATTCCTCCTTATTCACCTCAAGTTCTTCATCATACATCATAAGCTTACCAATTATCTCCTTGAATGGTAGATTTCTTATGTCACATGATTCTCTAATTGAAATAGAAGTGCCTATCCATCGATCTGGTAGGCATATCAATATTCTCATGATTTGTTCCTTAGCAGTGAAATCTTTTCCCAGAAAGATCATTGTATTTACAATCTCATTGAACTAGAGATACATCTTAGAGATAGGTTCATCAGTCTTCATTTTATAATTTTCATATTTAATAGTATATCTATTCAATATCATTTCATTAACATTAGTTGTTCCTTCTTGAGAAACACTCAAGGTATCCCATATTTCATAAGATGTTTTAAAAGCAGATATTAAATTGAATTCCTCATCTCTTAATGCACAATATAGGGAATTCATAGCTTTAATGTTTTTATTGTATGCTACTTTAGTAGGTTCATCCCAAGTAGTTCTAACAGTTGGTGGAATCTTATATTCTATTTCTATAGTAGTCCAGACATCAAATCCCATTCTTTCTAAATGATTTTTCATTTTCAGTTTCCACTTGGCATAATTTGTGCCATTAAAGAAAGGTGGCATGTTGGTAGTAGCACCTTCTAGTCTATTATCCATAACTAGATTTTAGACAATAAATTTAAAGAGATAAAATTTAGAACTAACAAAAATTTAAGATCATTAAAGATGAAAGTACAATCACATTTGAAAAATAGAGTATTTTGAAAACTTTGAACAACTAAAACAAGCCACTGATACCAAATGTTGGTCGGAGTGGATAATCAAGAGGGGGGTGAATTGACTTCCAATTAAAATTTCTGTTAAAAATAATTTCTATTAAAATCCCCAAATTTATAAAACTAGATAAACTGTAGTGAATTTATACAGATTGTAAATGTTCAATTGGATTCGTAATGATTTATTAGATATCAGTCAATTTAATCACATGATTAAATTAGATTTTGAAGCTAACCTACTGGTTCACAATAAGTATAAAAACTTGCTAATTTAACTATAAAAGTAACTTTAAAATAGTTTTGTATTTCAAAGTAACAGCAGTGGAATATAACTTACATATAGAAAACATTGAACTTAAACTTAAATGCTTAGCAGATATGACCAAGAGGTTCAGTCTCAAGCCGAGACTTAGTCCTCTTAAAAAAGTTTATATAAAAGTGATCCATACCCTGGATCAGGGTTAACAATAGTACACGACTGTCCAGTCCACGCATGGACCTCTACCACAGTTCTTCATGGGAAACAAAAAAAAAGATTAGTCCCCACAAGGACCTCTTCCACAATTGTTGTGGGTAAACAAGAGTAAGGAGTTTTGGTGTGAGGATTGTGATATCCTCCAGTTCAGCGTAGGATTCAGTGTGTGTGTAAGATATACAGAGTATACAGACTTCTAGAAAAAGTAAATAATGAATCACTTAGAGAGAGTATATTAAAGTTTAGAAAGCTCTAGTGATTGACAGTGCAGCTCTGGACTCCGTGGATTCAGCAGAAATACTTCTGAGTCCTACTTTGGTTTTGTGTGAAAAAACAGAGTGTCGTGGTTCAGCGTGTGTTCTTCATGATTGAGAATGTTCTATTTATTTAAGTTCCTCCAGTAGTGTCTGATTGCATTCATGTGAGTTCTTGAAGATCTTGAAATGTGTTCTTCAGTTGTGCTCAGGATGATTCTTCTGTTTAGTATAAAGCTCACAAGTATTGTTTGTAGCTTTGCGTATGTTCTAGTATGTGTATCTGTGTTTCTTCTATTGCAGCTCAATTATACTTATATTCCTCGATCTCTGACAATAGGAATGATTACCTTTTCATAGGTATGAGGTACGGTTTCATGACATGACAATAACTATCATTAAATATCATTAATTGCATTAAACACCTCAAATAGGACAGTTAGATTTATTTAAATAATATTGACAAAAGGTTAAGAAATGGTGTCACAATAGTTATGAAAAATGTGTCTCCTTCATGGTGCATCCTTAACGGTATGATCTTCATGGTATGATCTTCACGGTATGTGGATCACGGTGTGTCCTTGACGATGTATCCATGTCACGGTATCTGACTCACAGCGTGTCCTTCACGGTGTCTGGGTCACGGTGTCTGACTTTCGGTGCCTTTCTCATATTATTTTGCTTCATAGTGTCAGGCATACTATCACGGTGTGTTGAGGTCACGGTGTCTCACTGGTCACAGTGTCTGAGACCTAGAATTCACTGTGTCTGTGTCTTGCACACAGTCTGTCTTACTGTGTCAAATTTCACGGTGTCTTGATACTTAGACAAATAACTATATTCAAGATTAAACAGTAATATGTGTAATATGAATTAATATTAACCATTATAAGGTAAGGAAACTTGAAACATAAATATAGAGGTTTGATAAGATATGTAAGATTTGTGATCATGTATAAGATTTGTAAATAATAATGAGATTAATTAACAGAAATAATATTTGTGATCATTAAAACATGATTAACACATGAGGAGTCCAACAAAGAGAGATCTATTTATCAAGATATTTAATGTTGTATTTATATAAGGGAAACCAATCCATGCCCAATATAGCGTAAAACTCTATTAAAGGAAGTAAGATGACATTTAAAGGATGATTAAGTCCACAAACATCGATTGAGGAGGATTTACACACATGGGAAGTATCAATTTTTCAATTTTATGTTCTCACATATATCTTCAACCCAATGTCATGAGGTGGTGTTTGTATAGTTCTACTAAACTTACAGGGTATGAAAGAATTCATAGAATAACAATCAAAAAGTTCTTTCACTTTTATGAAATGAATAACTAGCTTATCGATAACCACATCATTTTTAGGATCCTCCTCATAAGTAGGGATATAATATTCCGTACCTTTATCTCTTTTCCTTGGAGGTTGTGATGTTGATTGTTTCTGAAAACCCTTGAGTTAGGGCATTTTCTTGCATAATAACCATGTTTATTATAGCTTGAACATTGTATAATATGATAACTTTTAGTATAAAGTTTTTTTACCCTATCACATTTATGATATTTTTTATATCATTTATTATTTTTGTACCCTAATTCCCATACTTTACAAAATTAAATTGTATTTATATTCCAATGAGAAAGTTTTTGGGATTCTTATTTCCAAAATTATGACTTGTGGAAGGTTTGGTGTTCTTCCCCCCATGAGGTTTATTCATCGATCCCCATTAATTAAACTCTATTTAACTCTCTTTATATCATGTCAGATGAAACCACTGAGAGTCTCTGATCTATCTCTCAACATTAATGGCATAATAGAGAATCACTTAACAACTATGATGGTCATGAATCACCAAATATCTTCATAGACATGGATTTAAACCACTAAGGAATATGTCCATCATACATTCATTATGGATGATAAAGATAGAGGCATACCACGGAATCCATGTGAAGTATTCCTCAGAGGAATCAATATAATCATATTTTTTATATTTGTTTTCCAAAGAACTCCCATTCTATATTAAGAAATTGAGTTTGAGGAAATTATTTATTGAAAAATATTTTCTTTAATTTTTACCACTCCATGGAATCAATATCCAATGTAGATTTCTTATTTTTGATTGGAATCCTCCAATTATTGTCTTCCCCCTCCATGAGATAAATGGATAACACAACCTTTTCTTATTTTGAGCATTGAAGGAGATATAAAATCATCTTAATGAATTTAATGAATTGTCCTACAATTATGGGATTAGAAGATCTACCAAAGGTAAGAGGTATTTATCACATAAAATAATCAACTAAAAATTTATCTTTGATAGGATAAAAAAGGAGTTTTGAATGATTCACTATATTATTCATAACATCATCCAGTAGATTCAGTACTAAAATGATGCTACCATCTCCTTATCCTATAAGGTTGGTTATATCATTTGGGCGGTCACCATATTTTATATAATGTTGGTTGTAAGATCGAATATTACTATTTTACACCATTAAATAAAAAATATAAGAGCACATTAACTGATGAACATAAAAAAGAAAATTTAAACTTATGAGGAATAAATTATAAAAGATAAGAATATTTTCGCTTACTACTCTCTTTATTCCAATATAAGTTATTTGGGGTAATTTATATTATAATTTGACTTATATGTAGGGTTATCACTAATGTATTACATATATATATTTTTTAAAATTACCAGATCATTCTCTAATACTGCCATTATAGACTTATTCCTTTTTAGATATAAGGTTACATGGATTTTAAAAAAATATCCGCTAAAATAAAAAAGGGTAGAAATTTATAGTTTCATTTGAAGTCATGGAACATAAAACATGAAAATAAAATAGATTCATTTTATTCTATATAATGAGATCCTGAATCCCTCTGAGCTCCTAAAACTTCATGAGATATCATAATGAATACATAGACAAAATTGGGGAGCTAAAACCCCCATTAAGGGAATGAATCTGATTAGTCAGCATAACGTGTGAGTCATAGGTATAAAATAATATCCCAAAAGAAAATCCTCATGAATAATCACATGATAGAATAACATGATAGAATAACATAAAAACATGGTATAATGAGGTAATGTAAAACGTGGAAAATGGGAAATAAAAAAACATGGAATAAGCATTAGTCAAGGATAATTACCAAGAAAACATTAAATGATGGGAAAAGTCCCATAGTGGATTATGTTTACTCCCTAAAACCATACAAAACTTCTCATGAGAAATGTTTTTGCCCATATGATTAGAGAACTATCTGGGTGAATTAATCATAACATTTTCAATATTATCTGCACCACAAAAGGAAATAAACTATAATTTATAAATATAATAATTACCCAACGAATGAAATGGGTTGTATAATCTCTCCTCATATAAAAATAAAAAAATATTTATTAATGACCGAATTTGAGAAATGAACACAATTCATTTGTTAACACATAAAATACAGTGATAATAAGATTTATATATATATATATACTTGGGACATATATATAGAATTTATAAGTAGTCCATAACATCAAAGAGAGAAGGACAAAGTGATATAGAGAGTGAATGGTCAAAACCTAAATAAAAAGGGTGGTTTAGAGAGATCTTTTACCCTATGTATGACTCATCACATAAATTAATTACCATCCTGAATAATAAAACTATGTAAATTAATTATATTCTTAATAATATTTATTAGTATTTATTCATGATATCTTATTTATTACCATTTCATATTCAATTACTTTTAAATTTATTTCACTTTGGGATTTTGATGATATTTCACCCATATATCCAAAATTGATTCTGTAGGTTGAAAAATTTTAAAGCGAACATTATTAAATAAAATCCATAACATTAATTATATAATAATTATAATTTTTATACATCAATAATATTTTTAATTCAACCATGAGATATGGTTACGAATCAGAACTATGTTAAAATCAATAAGATGGTCAGCTATATATACACATGATTAACATTTTCATTTTTCAATGATCCTTATGGGAAGAAGGTATGTATTATATTATATATCTATAGTAAACATTGTAGAAAAAATATTTTATTATTTTCTTAAATTAAATTATATATACTTTCCATGTTATGAGGTACTGAAAAATGAATCACATTTCTTTGTGAAGGTGGTATTCCACACATACACACGATCATTTTCCAATGAATAGAATGGTAAGAAAATATATGATATATTAATTCTATAGAATGAAACATATTTCATGAATATAATAATCATGTATTAAACTCCCCATCCTATAAATTAATTAGAGGCTATGATAGAAAACTAATTGTATTGGTTTGCATGGTGATAGACCACCGTACACACAAATGAAAATAATGTTTCCCATTTAATTGAAAAATGAGATTGATATTTCTATTGAAATTAACATAAAAAATATTCTTATATGGAAGCTAAAAATTTTATTATATAATAATTGTTGAATAATATTTTATGGACCTATAATAATAAATTAAACTTAAACTTTCGGTTAAAGATGATCCCCATTAATCAGACATCTTTCTTTTTATTAAACCTAACACTATTTAATGATAGTATTATGCCTAAAAAATACATCTATAACATAGGGAGGTATTTTAGGAAGATATGATGGACAATATTGGAAAAAATAAAATTTTATTTAACTATAAATAAAATATGAGAGTATTTTCCCTTTTATAAGTGAGGGGAGTGGCAAAATTGGTATTAAAAAATGTTAAATGAATATAAATTAATTTTCAAAGAAAAAAGGAACCAAACTAATATAATTAAAACTTATGATGATTATGAGTCAAAATAATTTCATTCGATAAAATTTAGAAAAGTCTATATTATGTTTTACAATCATCTATTTGTTTTTAACCATGTTCACCAATTTTAACAATTACTGTGATAACGATGCTTGTACTATTTAAGGGTCAATATATTTACTATAAAAGTTAAATTCGTATATAATTGGAAAAAATTTATAATCTCAAATGTAAAAAAATCAATTGAATGATGATAGTATTTTCACGAATTCTAAATTATTTAATACGATTTTATTAATTATAAAGTAACTTTAATTTCATTTTTAGAACTATTTAATTAATCTAACATTGAATGAAACATGAAAACAAAAGAATATGAATATAGAACATTAAAAAATATCTAACAACTAATATTTATCTGAATAATTAGTGGGAAAATGTAACTTTGACATGTTATATTACTTAAAAAACAAAAATTATTTATTTTTTTCGATTAATTGAATAAATATTCTTCAACCATTGCATAAGAATTTAAGGTAATAATTTTATCACTAAAAATTAGAAATAAATTCATATAACCCAAAAAAATAATTTTGGTTCAAATAACCCATCTATAACATAACATAGCCTATATTTATCCCAATTTTAAATAAATATATATATATATAATGATAAAAAGAATAGAATGACATTATAGACTATTCTTTAGGTAAAATAATATATTGGTAAAAATCAAAGAAATATGGAACCAAGTTATCATATTTTAAAAAATTAGATATAAATGGATGAAATAAACTCCTGAAATAAGATAATGGAAACTTTTAGGTAATTTTTTAGCCCTTATCATATTATTCTTAACAATACTTACATTTTCTAGCCATAGCATAGTGAAAAAATATTACAATGGTTATTATTAAAAATAAAAAAATATATAAGGGAACTATTTTCCATATATGTAAATTCAAATTTCAAATACGGATTAAAATATTAATGATTCAATTTCAAGAATTTAATGAAATTAATTTAATATTAAAATTTAAATCACAGTGAAAATTATATTCAGAAGAAATGCATTTATGTATATAAAAAATTACTACTATATTCAAGTATAAATTTTATTCCAAATAATAAAAATGGATTATTATTAATCTAAAGAAACTATTTAAAATTTCAAAATAATCAAACGTTTAATTTTAATCTCTAAATAATTTAAAAGAATATATAATTCTCAATAAAAACCTATATTTTTAATCATTTATTAGAAAATCATCCTTTTCAAAAAACATCAAAAAATTTCACCATAATATAATTTTTCTTTCAAAAATGATATCCAGTTTATGAAATAAAATTTATAAAAGTACCATAATATATTTTTAATATTTTCTCATAAAACTAAATAAATTGTTTTTTGAAGAAAACATTTTTTTAATGGAAAAAATTGATCTAATAAAAATTGAGTGTCTATTTACTCTGAATTAATTAGTAAATTTTTATTAATTTGGAATATATATATATATATAGATTTCATAATGTGGATAAACCTATTCATATATGTTTCTTTAACAACTTGGTTTTAATATTTCAGGGTTTATTTAATATTGGTGTTCCGTGTTATATATGCTATCAAACATATCAATCATTTAATATCATGAGATGTTTTTCATTTTTCGTCAGTATTAATTTTAACTATGACAATTATTTTTTTAGTGGGCAAGGCTAAAATGGGTCAAAATTGGATAAAACCTTTAGATAAGGTATCAAAATAAAACTAACAACTGCCTAAATTTCATTTTATGGGAGAATATTTGAAATATGAATATTATGTTAAAATATACAACATTATGGTTCCATTTTCCCTTGATAAAAAAGTTTATATTATTTTAAGTGATATGTATTCTTCAATTTTACTATCATGCTTTTAATTTTCTTTATATGTTAATAAGGTATTATAATATGTTATAAATGAATATAATATTTATTTTTTGAACATGATTAATTTATTGTTTGTGATCATAATTTATTATTAATTTTTAGTAATGGTGATATTACCTTTATTTCTTACCCAATGCTTACATAGTGGTTGTGTAAGATGTAAAAAATAACAATGTAAACGATTTAAAAAAAAAATAAAATGTAATATGTTTGGTTGAATAATGATGTGAAATGAACATTATGTTTAATAATAATTTATAATTTATTGTTATATAATTTATATTCCAATTCTATTAGTTTCTTGATGCATTTATGGTAAAATTGGATAAATATATTCAAAAAAGTATATTAATGATATATTATGAAAAATAATATTTTTTTAAATTATTTAAAAATTATAAAAGTATTGAATGTGGACATGTAGGAGGATAAATGGACTAAAATTTAATTTATTTAATATTTATGAGACAATTTTTACTGTATATCTAAAATTATAAGCTTTTACTAATGAAAACACCATTACCACAATTAAGGCTAAAACAGATTTAGAAGTGGTTAAACAAAGAGATAAGTGTATTTTTTCTGATTAATCTTGTCTAAATGTGATTGCATAGATTTTTAAAACCACTAATTATTAATATATAAATTTATTTTGAATCAATATTCTTGAGTATTTTATTACTATATTTTAATCATTTAAGAAATTCCAAGGGCATCCTCTTCCCCACTTGTAAAAGGAAACCCCTCATTTGTCTTCCATACACCAATTTGATCCATATATATCAATTAATAACTAAAATATTATCTAATAAACTTAAATGTATACAATGTAGATATTATAGTATTTTTAAAATACCATTCCAAGGCCCTTAAGAAGGTATATAAAGGAGGACCATCGAAGTAGAGGTAATCTAACTACCCGGGCACTTTGAATTATTTTCTTCTTATACCCCCTTTAAATAAATTATATTCATCCAAAAATAATAAATTCAGTATCTAAAATATTCTATAATTATATAATTTTTATTTAAGCACCATTATTCACCCTCTTTTCCAACATATGATAAGTGAAAGTATCGCTCATCCATATGCGTGGAATACCACCTCCATGTATCGATACAATTCATTCTCCAACTCCATCATTAATTATTGGTTATTATGATGGGTTTAATGTATATATATTATATTTATGAAACACTTATCATTCAATAATTATAATATAACATCTACCATATTACCTTCAAATCCATTGGAAAATGATAATGTTTCTCATGCTTACTTGTGGACCACCCCACAATGAAGGGATATGATTTTTTTCTTTTATATTTTCCCGAGATTAAAAAATACATATATTTAATATATATATATATATATATATATATATATATATATTATTTATGATATAGTTATGGTTATTTATTTGAATAATAATATCTATATTTTTATCCCTCTTTATATAAGAAAATGAAAATAACATTCATGCGTACGTACGATCTACCATCTCCTTGAAAAGTGTATATTATATTTCTATATATAATTATTGTGGATAATTATCAATATATATACAATAATATATCATGAATAAAATGTAAAAATTCTAGATCTTTCAAAGAAAACCTTTGATGATAAATAAAAATAATTTCTCCTGAAAATGACAATTTTAATATAGAATTATAAAAACTGGATATTGGAATGTTATAAGTGGATAATATTTAAAAATGTGAGTTTTATTACGATTATTTTATATAATTGTAATAAATTTAAATTTATAATACATGTTGTTATAGTTGTTTCATAGAAAATAAAACTTTAGGTAAGTTGTTTTCTCATTTATCTTTTATTTTTGTTCGACATATGTCATATTTAAGACTTGTTTCCTTTGTGTGGTGTATATACTAAACATGAATTTTTCCATAATTTATTTTATTAAAATTATGGGGATATATAAATCTATATTATTTTATCTACTTCATGTGTTTTTTATTAATAGATTATAAAATTTTTAAGGGTTATTTGTACCAATATTGATTTACTGAGACATATTTGATGTTATACACATTTTTATGAGGTATATATATTGAACCTATGAAATTTTATGTCATTATTATCCATAATTACATGATATTATATATTTAATTTTATTTTATTCTTTCATGGGTATTATGATTAAACATTTATCAAAGGGGTAATAGATTTATGTTACTATATAATATTATTCAAGGATCCTTTATGATTAATTTCCTAGGGATAAAATTTAGTGATCTACCTCTCAATAATCTTATTTCTTTTCTTCACCTAATTTTATTCAAAAAAAATCATGTAATAATTCAATATTCCTCTCTTTTATAATTAAAATTATATAAATGTTCATTTAATAAAAATAATATTTTTTTCATCTATGGTCCAAAATATTTTTATTATATGTATATATTATCATTTAAATGTTTAAAAAATGTATTTTATACAATACTATAATTTTTAGAGTAATTTTAAACATGTATGAATTTTTTTATAATGGTTTAAAAGGATTTTTTTCATTTTTGGAATGAGTTACTTTTTATTTTTTACTTAAAATTGGAAAGGAATATTTGTTTTAACAAACATAAAATAAAGACAATCCACTATTATCATGGCCTATCTATGATTTGAAATATATTTTACATGTTTCCAAGGTTCATTTCAGTGAAATGTTTTTACATAATATTTGGTAATTTTTTAGATTTAAGATAACTTATTTTAAATTGAAAATTGTATTTTCCTCAATAAATATCATAGAGACCAGTTAAAGAATGTTATCATATATGATAAAATAATTTCATGTTAATTATACATTAATAGGGATATAATCCATTTATACAATCCATATTCATTCCCTGTATGGTTTATGATTATGAAGATAATATTTTGAAGAATCATGTTAATTTTCCTCAAGCTATACTATGATGAAATGTTGGATTGTTTAAAAAATCGTTTTATTTTCCATGGGTTAAGATATATTGATATGAGGAAATATTTAAGATATTATGGAAAAATTATTAATTTATTATTATTATGTGATGGGTGAGATAGGGATTATATATCCAACCATTTATGGTCTATAGATGGATTTCTTATCCGATAGTAAGGATTAGAATGGGGAGTGAACCATGTTTTTTATGTAACTCTTTCCACTATGATAGTTCTGTGATTTTACTATGACTAAGGATATTATGAAATGGGTATGGATACTAATCCACTATAATAATCTTAGAAGTGATACTTGGTTAGGAAAATGTTATTCTATGATTATGTGTGTACCAAAATCTTATGTCTTATACCAATTTTATTCTCTCATGTCTCCTGCTTTTTTGATTCTATTACAATTTGTTTCTTATGAACTGGAAATATTTATTCAATGACTAATTATTATGATCTACGATATATTAGTTATGGGTTTAAAATGTTAATATAATATTACCATAAAGTTATTCTCATTTAGTCTTATATTACAATTGATATCTAACTTTTTTATCCTTATATAAAATTTTTTCTCAACATTTATTTTGTTTCTTTCCATAAGGAATGATGAATGGTTTTATGTACAGAAATTTTATGAAGAGAGTTATGTTGAAAGATATTTATTATATATGTTGAATATCTTTCATTAAATAATAATGTTTAAAGAAAATTCTATAAAAAAGTAATCCATTATAGTCTTCAATCATGTATTTGTAAAATATATTGAATATTCATATACTAAGATGTAATATCTATGTCTAAAACTTACAACTCACTGTAGTAGGTATGTGGGGAATTATTAGTCAGTAATTATAGATAAGGTCTATGGATATTTAGGGAAAACCCAAAGATTAATTATGTGTTTATTATAATATCCTAATTTGTTTTATGTGGAGATAATATGGTTGTCCAAGAAATACACCCTTTTCAATATACTACATGTAGATATCGTTTTGGAAGAAATGTTTTTAGTGGTAATAAAACCAAAAATATTCTGTTGAGAATATCTTAGAAATCATTCTGGAGGAAAATCATTTTTCCATTAGTATCCACATATTTTAAAACTCTTAATGTATTGGATTGAGTTAATTAAAAGTTTCTTATAAACAATTTTCGAGGATTTGAAAATATGATAATCATGAGTGAACTAGGACAAACCAATGTAGTCATGATTTAGTCATCCCAAGGATTATTTTTCATGATCTAACACTATAATTATTTTTGTTCAAGATATTATTTTTTGTTTCACTCAATGGATGGAGATATGAGGAATCATTTTAATGATTAATGTGAGAAACAATAGAATGAATATCCTTTTAAGAAACTAAATGACATGGGATCTATAATGAAAAACCTAATGATTATACATAATAATAAATATCATTATATAATTAAAAATATCCACATGGGTATATTCCGTGACATTCTTAATACGAAAAAAAAATAAAGTATCATAAAGACCATAGTGGGTAAAAGAGTCTGATTCTTATATATCATGTATATTTGAAGAAGCAATCATAGAAATTTATTACAAGAATGATAAGGTGATCTACGTGTGGTAAATAAGGTCATGGATAAAGTAATTAATCATAAAGAATGATTTGTTAAATATAGGGGTATGAATTTCATATTATGGTATTATTTATTGTTCAATGTATTATGAGTGGAAAATATGGGAATTATCCAAAACAAAGGCCTAATATAAGAGTTAACTCCTATGATAATGAATGTCTTATGCTATGACAATCATTAAATTTAATGTATTGATGTGTTTATTGTTTTAGATTCAAGAATTTTCTCAAAGTATTATTATATAAATGATTTTATGGTTATAAAAACCATGAAACATTTTTGTATTACTACATGATAGTTTTTATTTTCTTATTTGAAATCATACATCGAATGAAATCGATAACCAAGAAATTTGATTTAGTAGTAAGTTAATATTTATTTTCCGAAAACAAATGTTTTATTTAATGATAACCCTTAGTATGTGCCTCTTTTTGAGTTAATAATGTTTAGTTGGGATAAGTAAATAATTGAAATTGATAATGTAAATTGGATTGTATTAGTGACCCTGAAATTGATTATTAACTTGACGACAAGGAGATTTATGTAATATTGGATGAATTTTATTTAGTGTTTTAGATTAATTAAATATATTAAATAGTCTATTATTTTATTTAATGATAAAATATTTTGTTAATAATTGGTATAAAATATTTTATTGGTGAGGAATTATGGAAATTTTGATTATTTTTATATTTTAAGATAATATATGATCAAGGTATTGACATGTTTGGTATGGGGAATTACGAGATACTTTTGATTATATTGGAAAAATTGTTGAAGCTAAACTTAAAAATCCTGAGATTAGATCATTCAAAACGTTGGGTTTTGATTCTGGTCCAATATTTTTTATAGGATTCATAATGTTAACTTTTTATGTAATGAATTACGTTAAAATATGGGTGTTATTATTAAGGGTATAAATATTAATGTGTTATATTTAACCATATTGAAAAAGTTGGGGTAAAAACTTTGTGTTTGTTAAATATTTAGAGAAATAAGGATGAATTTTTATTATTTTATGGATATTATGATCTAATAAATGTTAATTTTAGTGCATCAATCATGAAAATTTAATCTCCGATATTTATTTCTCTAGGTAAGAGAGAGAGTGAAAATTTACTAAAGCACAACTAAATGATGAATTATAATTATTAAATTGAAAGGATTAAAGTAATTGTGGTTAACTATATTCCCTATATTTAAATTATTATAATCAATAAACATTTCTAAGAGGATCTCCAAATAAAATATTTATCCATTTACATTCATTTTTGATCAATTGGTGGTCATTTCTCCCCCCACTAATTTATGTTTTCATGGTAATTAATATTCTCATGACCACATTATCTATTACTCACTATTATTCATTGGCTATTATTTTTCTCCTAAAAAGATATAATTTAAATTGAAACCAATGTTTATATAAGAAACTATTTTGTGTTATCGTAGGAAACCATTAGGTTTCCAACTTCCCCTATTCAAAAGAATATTTATTATCCCTTTGGAGGATGTGAATTTTTAGTATAGTTATTTTAAAATACGGAACAACTGAAGACCAAGATAAAATTGCGAGGGAAAAGTATATTTAAGGAGTAGGTGAACATTAAACTATAAAATTTTAATAAAAATTAATAATAATTTTGATAGGTTTCTTAACATGAAACACTTAGCACTAAACATATTTTCATATATTGTAATAATATTATTATTTAAATGCGACCATTATAAACATCTATTGAGTTGGATGGAAAAAATATAATTAACAACATTATGAAATATATTTATAATTTTCATATAAAAGAAAAATTTATAAATTAATTCTTTAGAAATAAAAACTCAATAATTTAGTGAAGTCATTGTATTCTTCAAAAATTTGTTTTCTTTAAAAATTGGTTTTATTAAATTTTTTTCATGGAAATTATAATTAAATTATTGAAATTTTAAAAAAAATATTCTTTAAAATAAAAAATATTTTTTAAATAATCATATAAAAATTAACACTTGGGAAATATTTTGGACTTTTCTAAATTGATTGATTTTTATAATGAATAGTTAAATAATACCGATTTTTCAAATATTCAGATTTAATTTCATTAAATCAAGTAATAGAAATGTACCATTTTAGTTATTATTTTATATTAAATTATATTGTGATATGTTTTATATATAATAATCTAATTAATATCAATTTAATAAGAATTATTAATGATTTTTATATAAGATAGTTTTTATACTTGAAACACATTTTTATAAAAACTTTTTGTTGTTGTGTATTATGGATTTATATTATAACTGATTTCTACCACTTCTAGATAATGAATAATAAAAACTGTATATAATAGTTGTAATAAAGATAATCCGATTTGGTAAATAGATCCATTTTTTCATTATGAAGAATCATCATGGTAAATATTTGTCACCTCGATAAGGGTAAAGCAGGTAAAATAGGGTTAAAACTATTAGATAAAGTCTTACAATCTAAAAAAACATAGTAAAAAACATGTCTTTATTTCATTTTATTAGATAAATTATAAAATATAAATTCCACATTTTATTATAGGAAATATTTCTTCTGTTTTCCCATGATAATGATATTTATATTTTTTAGAGTAAAGGAAGTTCCCAAATTTCACAGTCTTGCATTGAATTTATTTTATATGTTATAATAGGGAAAGTAAATTTCTATAAATGAATATAAATGATTATTTTGAAAATTAGTATTTAATTTTTTATGATGTAAATTTATTTTTAATTTTTAGTAATGGTATAACTTCCGTAAATTGTTATAAAATTCAAACATAGTTCTTTTGCAAGCACTAGTAAAAATTCAAAATAAATGATTTTAAATGAATCAAAATATTGGTTCTTTTTGATATAATATTCCTAAATAATGTTTTATGGTTAATAATAATAAAAATTTTATATATATAAAGTTTATATTAAAAATATTTTTTATCTCAATGTCATTGAAATAAAATTAATTTAACTATGTAAGATGTGACATTAATGACATTTTATAAAAAATAAATATTAAATTGTTTAAAAAAATATAAAAACATCTAAATTTGAAAAATAAGATGAAAATTTTTATAAAATTTCATCCCTTTTACATTTATGAGAGAATATTTTCCTTATAATTATAAATATAAAAAATTAATATTGAAAAAGGAATTACAACAGTTAAGGTGTTAAATGGGTTTTAAGGGGTTAAGTTGAGAGTTAAGTACAATTTTTCTTGTTAAAACTATATAAATCTTTTTTTATTCTAATATTTAAATTCCATTCTATCCAAACATAGAAACTAAATTGATTATGAATCATTTGTCTTGGGTATGAAATTATTTTATTTCTATCTTTTAAGAAATTCCAAGTGTTTCCTCTCCCCCACTAATAAAACAAAACACTGAATTTATCATATTTACTCGTATGTGAGCCATATATATGGACCAAAAAATATAACATTATATTTTAAACATCCCTATACAAGAATTATATGTTATGTTCTTCTTAAATCACCATTCCATGTGTCCTTAATAAGGGATCTAAAGGAGGCATGTTGAAGAGAATGTAGTCATCTGACTCAATCACTTTCAGTTTATTTCATCTTATACCTCCTATTAATATATTTTATTCATAATATAATAATACCTTATTTATAAAAAATATAAATAAATGTTATTATAATTACGGAACCACCATTATTCACTTTATTTTCAATCAAAAGGGTTATGAATGTATTACTCATGCGTACGTGTTGACTATTATGTCCACAAAGCGATACAATTCATTTTATATCACCATCATTAATAGATGGTTATTATGATTGGTTTAAAGTTTATATATTAAATTTAGGATATATTTATTAATTTTTAATTATAATATCATCTCTACCTTCTTACCTTCCAATCCATTTGAAAATGATAAAGCTAGAAGCACAAGTGTGTGTACTACCACCTTAATGAAGCGATGTAATTTGTTGGTCATATACAGTTTAGTTGGATAGTAATAAGGATATATTTAATATATATATATATATGTGTGTCTGTGTGTTATTTTTGAAATAATTAAGGTTTTTAATGGTAATATAATATTAATCATTCTTTCATTCTATTTCCTAGAAAATGAATACAACGTTAATGCGTTCGTATGACCTACCATCTCCATGAATAGTGTAAATAATTTTCTACCTACACATTTCATTGATGATTATAAATATGTATATAATTAATATATATGATATTTATTTTATTAATAATATTTTAGAGATGATATAACCATGATATAAGTAAAATTATCGAAACTTATAAACTGAATCTTTCATTTTAATTGAAAACAGTTAACACCCATAAATAATATTTTTAATATGGAAATATTAGTAAATGAGTGTTGAAATATTTTAAGTGGATCATATGTAATACTATAAATATTAATTTTATTCTATTATATAATTATAATAAATTTATAATTATTATATATTAGGTTAGAGATTTTTTTAATCAAGTCTTTATTGAGATAAATGGATTTCTTATGTCACTTTTTATGAGACATATTCCATCATAACCACTTGTATCTTTTATATGTATTATTTAATACACATGAATTAATTATATGATTATAATCATGAAAATTATAATGTTTTAAAATCCATATAAGGTTATTTCATTCATTAGGGTTTGATTCAGATATTACCAAATCGGTAGGGGTTCTTTGCCTAAATATTTTTTTCTGAGGCATGTTCGATATGGCATATTTATTAATTTCCATGAGGTGTATATACTACCAATTTTTTATATTATGTTATTATTATAAATATTTATAAGGGCTATAATGGGTAGTAACTCAGTTCAGTATTAAACTCTATCCACTATGATAGTCTTGGGAGTGAACCTTGACTAATATTTTGTGGGAATGGGTAGTTAACCCAATACACTGTTATAGTATTTTTAGTTATCCTTGACTAAAGAAATTATTTTCTATGATTATTTTTACACAAAAAAAAACGTATTCCTTAGGCTATTTTTATTCTCTCATTGATCATGTTCTTTGATTCCTTATTTATTCTTGTATTATGAACTGACAATATTTATTCCATGATTCAAGATTATGATATATGATATATTGTGTATGGTTTTAAATTTTCTTGTTCATGTTGTCCTACCATTACTATCATGTTATTCTTATGTGATCATTGATATGTTTGTTGTCTATGCTTACTGATAAATTAAACTCATCATTTCTAATTTCTACTTCACCCATGTTGCAAAGTACATAATTTAGTAGGATATGTGTAAGAAGAGTAATATGGGGGAAGATATTTATAAGAGATGTTAATGATTTTTTATGAAAAGAATATTATGTATATCATATGAAAATAAACTAAATATTTATGGTCATCAAGAATGTTTTGGTAATGCATATTGAATATTTCTCTAGTTATATATAATATCTATTTATGATAAGTATTCGACATTATATGGGAATACATTAATGAATTCAATTATAGGTATCAGGGAGAATTGGTCTACATACCAACACTATGTGGGAATCTATTTTTCCAAGTTCTCCATCTTACAACAATAACAGAGATATAGAGTGTGAGGTCCAACATTCCTGTTGTCCAAAACTAGGAAGTGTGTACCAGAATGGTCAACCATCCTTACCCACACAAGTGGAGTATATTTTAGAACATTTCCATTACATAGAGTTGACGTGCCATGTATCACACCTCCAATCCATTTAATCATGTTCCATTATTCATGGTCCAACATAATTTTCATTTTCAAACATTAAAAAAATATTTCACCATTTCAAAATTCATTATTCCATGTTGTCTATTTTTTCAACACATATAACTATATTACCCAATTCAACCATTTCATTCTTTATTCATATAACACATATCTGAAATGTTATTTAATGAAATTTACCCACATAAATAGGCCCCTTTTACCATTAACCATTTTTCGATTAAACCCACTTATCAACTTGACAATGCCTCTTTAAATAATATTGAGGTCCACACCTATTTTTAAAACATTTTCCACCCAAAAAAATAATATTAAATCGTTGAAAAGAAAAACCAGATTGAAATAAAAAAACCCTATAAAACCATTTAAAAATCCTCATATAAAATTTTCAAAATATTATCACAAAAACATTTCATTTTACCCCCATAACATATCATAAAATAGTCATCCCCATATTAAACCAAGTAGCCATTTTAAACTGTAATACAACTAAACTAAGAGACAAATTGGGTCAAACATGAATCCACCTATCAAATCATTTAGAACCATACATTAAAATTTTAATGATGGCTGTAACACGCCATGGGTGGCCATTGGTTTGGTCTCTTAAGCCCAAATAGACCCAATGTGGTCTATAGAAGGTGGAAGGAATCTATTTAATCCCACAAATACATTCTTAAAATGAGGAAGAAATACACATAATATTGGATATAAAATAAAAAAATACAATGGATGATTTAAAATACTATGGGTAAAAGATATTAGGCCACCAAACACATAATTCTCTTTCACACATCAACTCTGTGAGTTGGAAACATGCCAAGGCCATCGAAACCATGCACCACCAACTGAATACAAATCTTAAGACATTCCAACTCAAACAATTAATTATGATCATAAATAATAAATAATGTAAAAAAATTACAACAATGAATAAATTTAGAAAACCCACTAGAAGATCTTTCTTCACCAAAACTAAGGCCAACCACCAAGAAAATTCTCATGGCATACCCCGTACCACTTTATAAGACAGATATCGATGAGGATAACCCATTTCCATTGTTAATTTAAAAAAACATTATTTATTACCAATGAAAATTAACCATGGACTCATAACTAAAAAAAATTACCATAAATGACATGGAGAAGAATTATTTGGATCTCCTATATGAAGGCTTACCAAAACCCCATCTTCCTTGTCTAATTAAATGATGTTCTAGTAGAATCATGTCAAAATTCATAACCCTAAACCTATGAAATTAAAAAGATCAAAGGAAAGTGGGAATGTGAAGGAGGATAGAGATTAAACAAATATTAAAAATCAATGATATACACCAGGAAGAAATGATTTTTGAGTCTTGAAAAAGTGATTAAGGTGGAGGATTCCTTCCTTACTTCATGAAAATGAGGGGAAGAGAATGTGAGGGTGTGATTTTAAATCCTAGATGAGACAAATATAAAATCATAATTTTAATGTGATTATAGAAATACGTAATTTTTGGAAACATGGATGGCCAAAAGTTTCACCAAACATGGACCCTCTACTACACAAAGCCTAGTATACACCATGGTTATGTTTCATGGTTACACAGACCTTGTTCTGACTATGTGCTAGTATCTATAACACCCACTATTTTTAATGATTTTCTTTCAACCATACATAGTTTTTCCTTAACCATGTGGTTACAATTTATTATTAAAATAATCAATTAAATTTTAACTAAAAACTCTTTTATCATAAATTTTTTACATAGTTTCTTCTAAGTCATTCACACCAAACTGTTAACCTAGGAAAAACTTATCAGAGATTTGTAAATTTTTACTCAAAGCTTCCAAAGCTCGCACAAGAATGTGAGATATCTCTGAACCCTCATTCCTCTTCTAAATAAACTCATTTTCTTAAACCTCTCAAAATTCCATTTTGAGTCACAATAAAAAATTGATCTATCATCTATACTGAAATGTGAAACTTATTTTTAATTTTTACAACATGTACAAACACAATATCATACAATATTCTAATAAAATAAATCTTGTACATGATAATAATCAGTTGTCATCCTACTGCTTCCACTAATAGCCATTGGTCTCTAATTTATGACCCAATAGCCTCATTACATTATAAGCACCTGAGGAATAACCAAGGTACATCCTTTTACTCATAGTGCTTAAAATTTGGAATCCCAAACCAAGGCCTATTGTTAAAATCTAATCATATGATAGTTCTTATCCGAGCCCATAAAAATTGAACACGAATTGTTTTTTGTTTCGTTTCCTATAATATATATAGTTCTCCCCTCTATAATCATATCATATCACCACCAATTTCTGATATTTGGAACTTACTCCAATGGAAAATACAACTACCACCTTTAACTCGTTCTCTCATAACACAACCATTGTGCTTCCAAACATTCCATGAACAAATACCCATAACAAATAAATTCAACCTAATCATTCATCATCATTAATTAAAACCATATAGATTAGACATGTGACCAAAATCCAAGTAGGAACTATGAAAAAAATGCGTTTCCCCCAAATTCATGACTTATTTCTTGAAATACCCTGATAATTTCGATGATGAAAATATAGTTGTGGGTTCCTACTTACCTCATATATTCTATATAAACTTTTAAGATGGACTATCATTGGTGGAAAAATCCAAAAAATGACTGACTCCCTCTGCCAGTGTGTTTCTATCTTACCTAGTCATGGAATATTAATGCATATAGAAACTCCATGACCAAGAAAAACATTACCACCTAAGTCCATAATTGAAACTGAGTGATATTCCACAGTCAAAACCTAAGCTATACCAAAACCATCATTGTTTCATACAAAACCCACCAAGGAATCTCCAATACAATAACTTAGATTAATCATTGACAAAAATTGAGCCTAAATCCATGTCAGGAATTGATAATACACCAAATATGATTTTATGTTTTAATTACCTATATAATTCAAGAATGCGCATTATTGGTTCATCACATCCATCCCAATGCCACCATGAATGAACCATAGTAAAATCCAGATGTCAGTGACCCTTATTTCATGATGATAATGCCCCTATAACTGACATTTTACTCCCCACCATTAGAGTTTCATTATCATCCCCTCACTCAAGAAACCCCAATACTAATATACTACACCGTCAAACATTACCAAACCAAATAACATCACATGGGATTCTCAATATCAACCAATAAAAAAATGAAGCATCAAATGTTTTCCATTCAAGGGTTTTGTAAATGGTAGCTTTAAAATATAATGAAATCTGGTCTATTATTATGAACTTACCCACACACCATCGATGATACAAATACCACAAACCAAATTTACAAACACAAATTCACAAGAATTACCTTCATATAATCCCATAAAAAATCTATAAAATACATTTAAAAATAGGTTCATATAACTAATTATATCTCAGTACACTCATTAAGATATTGATATGTCGAGCACGATCATCTGTATATTGGGAGTAAACTATAATTTCATCAAAAAAACCCAAAACTATTCCATTCCTAATGTAACCACTTATTGTAATGACATATAAACCTATTCAAAGGCCTTGGGATTCTCTAGAAAATAATCTCATAATAAACTCCCAAACACCATGAATCTAGAGGTATTTTTTAAATAAATATCACAAAAACCTCATGAAAATATACTATTTCTTGTTAGAGTAATGTTTTTTTGTGGAAATACTACAACTAAAATTATATATTCCCTTCATCATAACACAAAATATTCTCAATAGAAAATATAATAATCCACCATATAGTTTAGAAACCAAATGTTCTAAGAAATACCTAGAGTAAACCATCATAATTTCATTGAAAAATGGTAGGTATGTTCTATTAAGGCAACCACTAACATATCCCAAATGGAGTCACACATATCCAATATGTGGCTAACATCATGAAATAACAAGAAACCTGGAGGTCACATGCTTTCCTATGACCATTCACTGATCCCAAATCAAAATCCTAGGAGTCATACATCACTAGAACATGGATAGAATTCTTACTTAAGTATCTCACCATGCCTATGAACCAATCAACCTCATTATGATTGAGGCTTCCTAAACACTTACACTGAACTACTTTAGAATTTTCAAAAGTTAGGTCCAACCACATGGCCACCCATAAACATAGGTGTTATTCCAAGATCATATGAATCTATATGAATTCTGTCTTCCCATTCCCTATCCATAAAAAGTGATCATTAATTCCCATATGTAACAGTGTTAGAAAAGAAGAATTTTTCACTCAAAAAATCATTTCATTTGAAATATGTCTTAAATCCCACTAAAAAACACAATGTGAGTCCCATTGAAAAGTAAGCAAGGTGTTTACTTGCATTTAACAGAATCTCAATGGATCCTACTATGCATTGATTCCACCTTTGAACCATCCATCAAGGATTCACATTCCTATGAAACCACAATATTGGGCTAAACTCCCTCGTAGTTACCCTTGATTTCCCAAAACAACCAATCATGGACACAACCTGAGTCATATTCCCAAAACCTCTGTCTCTCCCCCTGATCCATACACATCAAAACTCACACAAGTTTCTATTCATGGGTAACACAGATTCCATTTATATAAAACCGTAGAATCTAATATTCCAATGAAACTAAATACTATATGTCACACACCCATAACTACAGAACCACTACTAATAACACCACAAACAAAGACAACTATTTCAGGGACTAGTGCACAACCCACATGGTTAGATTCTATGGGTGTCACCACATCAATTTTAGCATAATAAATTACAATACCACTTGGTTATATCCTAACCAGAGGCACAACAAGTAACATGCTTCGATCTATAACATCCAAATGATAAAGGCCTATGAAACAATGACCATCGTCCTCAAAAACAGGGCTCCACCAGAGTCCAAACACTCATATATAGGGGTCGAAAATAGAAAAGGGATACAAATTTATAGTTTTACTAATGGTTTCATCATTTCTCATTTCCATTAGATTAAAATTTACCATTTAAAACCCAATAATTCATTTTTCAAAACCTTTTATTCTACACAGTTTCTAAATTATTACAATTATTCACTATCACAAATCACGGTTTTGGCTAGATAAACTGTCATTTAAAATTTATAGTAGAAAAAATATATATATTACCTACTAAATAATTATTTAAACATTATTGTCACCTTATAAGTAATTTATAGTTTTCTATTACCCAGATTTCATTTGAGGAGTTAGTAAAGTAGAGTGTTGGCATTAACCTATATCTAAACCATATAAATGTCTCAATACACTTTAAATACCGTACCATATAAATATTTTATAGCCATAGTAAAAAATAAATGACCATAATAAATATAACACGTATATAAAATAAACTACCATCATAATAAATCCCAAGTAGATTTTAATCAATTGAAATATACAGTTGAATCATTAATCCAATGTTCCTAGCATGGTTTTTTAACACAAACCCTCCCTTAACATACCATAAAAAAACTTAAAACCCCTATAAATCTATGAAATCACTTCCAAGTGCACCACTTGAGGTTTAAAATCATTCAATAGTAAAAGTAAAAATAAAGGAAATCAATTTACCACCCGTAGAAACATAATTTTACCCCATTTGTGGAGCTATAGGCTCCCAGGAAGAAGCTCATTGGAAAGATGTGATAAGATATTATTCTCATTAATATCATGAAAAAATTGAATAACAAAACAAAAAAACTCCTCAAATAACACTTTTTAAAGACCCTTTCATAGTGAAAATAAAGTAGTACCCCTAGATAGTTATCCACATGACCTCAAGCATGTCTCCCCATACACTAGAGGCTTATAACTTGTACCGATGGTCTAACAAGGAACATGGGGTGACTAAAACATCTTTATCAGAGTTTAAAAAGAAAAAAAATAATATAAAAAATACTCAATAATAAATATAAATAGAAAATAGAATAAAATAATACAAGTGAAAACAATAAGGTAGGTGAAATATGTCATAATAGGGAGATTTATGCACTATATGTATGGTAGTCATAAAACCCCCTAAATATTGGAACTATAAAAAAAAGAAAATTTAATCAATCCTAGGACTGGTACTAACATCCCATAATCCATTAAATCATCTTAAATGGAAACCATTCTCTAGGTACCTACTTTGAGGTCGTACTAAAAATATAATTTCCTCAGGTACCCAAGCTCCATGGAGTCCTAAGTAGGGTTTGAGTGAAACTCAATATGATACCATAAATGATGTATAAATAAATAACTATTTTAATAGTAGTATATGTTCATGTAAATATAATAAAGGAAAAATAAATACCAGTAAACTTATTTTATAAAAAAATATAATTCAGGTAACCCCTTTATCCAACAGGTTCCAAAGTGACACCTAATCCAACCAAAAATACCTCATCATATGATGGTATTCTGAACCATGTTCCACGAGAAACACATTTTATATCAAATTGGACATTAATTAATAAATAAATTCTATTTATCAAGTATCATAAGTCCATGTACAAACAGAATGTCAAATTATATTAGTTTTTAGGGGATCAACCAGCACACAAACCATGGATAAAGGGTTCCAGCTTTGACATTCCCAACAATTGATGTGGTGTGTCATGTCCACCATCCAAAATCAATTAGTGTGGATTTCTATATCCAAACATCCTTACCAATGGATTTTGAGTTTCATTTCCACCATTTCCATTATAGTGATTGGGAGTGCCACATCAATCATACAAAAGCCATTTCACAATGTTCAACTTTTCAAGGATCAACATACTCAATATTCTAACATATTAAAATAAAAAAGTGAAATTTTTCAACATTCATTATTCCCCATGGCGTATTATTTTCAAAACCATCAACCAAATAACTCATATAAATAATTTCATCTTGTATTCATTTAACACATCTGTTAAATATTCCTTAAAACCGTTAAACAAATTTAAAATTGCACTTTCAATATTTACAAAATATTCATTTCAACCCATTTATCAACATATCCATGAATTTTTGTATCACGTTGAGGTCAGGACCACATTTTATAGAATTATCCACCTTAAAACATTTTTATCAAAAATACATGCATGTATGGGATTAGAAAGAGTCAAGTACAAGTATATATTAAAGGAGGAGAAAGAAGAAAATAACCTTAAATAGTAAGGAAATCCACAAATAACACCTCCTCAATGAGGCCTAAATATGGGTGGAAGGGAGGAGGATACCCCCACTGGTTCGCTCATGTTCGTGGAAAAGAAATGTAGTGGATGAGTTAAAATCTATGAGGGGTAAAACTATAACATCCCTATTTTAATGAGATTCTAGGAAGCCACACACTTTGATAACATGTTTGGAAAAACTATGCACCAACCATTCCCCTTCCACTACCCAAGTCCTTCAAAATTACATGGTTTTATAGATTGTTCCTCAACCATGTTATATCTTACATATCAACCCTACATAACATGATTTTCCCTTGAACCCCACATGATTTCGCTGGATAGGGTTTCAAAAGGTGGCATGGTGCTGGTCAATGGTTGAGTTCCGACCTCTATGTCCTGAGATTGTTTCCCCATTTTACTCATGCATGTTGTCTGGTTCGTTGTGATCTCTACGTGTGACTGGGATGTTGGTGATGGGATTTGGCTTTTAGCGGGTCTATAGAGTGCTGATGATGTTTTTAATTTTTTGTTTCTTGATTTATAATTTGTTTTGGGTGCTGATTTATTTCTGCGTTGGCTTTGATTTGTGTTCTGGTTGAGGGTTTGGTGTTGGTTGGATGAATGTTCTTCAGTATTTGCTTCGCTTATAGTTTCTTATTGTCTTGGCTACTGATTTGGATTGTCTAGTGCCCGATTGATGCTAGGATTTGGGCTTAGTGAACTTGTGTTTCTGGATTTCATTCTTCTGGGTTGTGCTGCTAGTGTTTAGGTGATTGGATATACAGTTTTCATTGATCAGTGAAGGTGATGATGTGTGTTGTTTGGATAAAGAATGTGAAATGGTGTTGTTTCCATGGATAAAATGTTCCAGTGTTGTTTGCAGTGTGAGGGGATCTGAGCAACAAGTTTTCCTGAAATTTGGATGATTCATCCAGACACTCTACAAGGATTTTCTCCATACGAGGATTAGATTAGGTGCTTTAATCATGTTAAACATTTCAGAATTGGTTGTCTGATAGGGTATGGCTCTGCCATCAGTACCGGGCCCATGCACCTCTGCCCGAGACAACATGGAGAACTGTGACCCACTGGTGGAGGTTCCATACTGATGATGATGTTGGGGAGGGGTATTTCAAAGTATCTTTGTTTTGGGCATTTAAATTCATTTTATGTTGATGTCTGTATTTCCTTAAAGTCGTGTAATTTTTCCCCCTTTGTCCTTAAAAGGGGTCTTATCCAAAATTAATAAAAATTGAATCCTTCGGGTGTTTCAGTGGTAACAATGAAACATAACTCTTCTCATTTCAGAGAAAAAAAAGTACCACTTTATCACCAATGTGTTGTGTGGTTTATTCTAAAATGTGCACACTGAACTATGCACCTCGGTAAAATTGAATGAAACTTTCTAAAATGTGAACTGATGAATCCAAATCTCAAATAAGAATATTTAAAACCTATTCAACATAATTAATCATCAAAAAGAAATCATATGGATGCATTACAACTATTGAAATTCTATTTGGAGATTCAATAAAAAACATATTGTTCTCCCAAATTAAAAATTAAAACTCATTTTGAATTTAACCTCTTGTACAATCTAAATATCTTATAAATTGTGCACCCCTTAGAAAAGAGGAATGGGTATGTAATGAGGTTATTTTATGGGAGTGAAAAAGTTAAATCATCAAGGAACCTATTAACATTTATGTTATTCATTATCCTCCAAATTTGGATATGAGTAGATCCATCAAGATAAATATTCCATTATAATGATTATTTGGAAATTTATAGACTGGTATCATTAGAAAAATTGACATCTATAGGAATCTATTGAAGGTAGGGGTGCATGGAAATGAAATATTTCATTCCATAACCTTTAAAATAGTTCTGAATAATTATCATAATGTCAATTTAATAGAGAATTACTACCCAAAATGGCAATATTCTTTTTGAAATTGGATAACTTAGGATGTACTTATTTAGGTTTACATGGGATCTCAACTGGACCTAATGATTATATAGATAATTTTGTTACTTGTAGACTACAAAGTTCAAGTCCCAGTAATTGTTATCCATGAAAGAATATTTGAACTCAATTTCTATTATTATTTGACTGAGGTATTATGGATTGTTCGTTTAAACCTTATTTTTATTTTGATCTAGATGCGATCTATAATATCTATCTAGGTAAATCACATAAGTGATATATGGATTACCTAAGATAAAATGTATTATAACTAGGAGGTATAATAAGTAATTATTTATTTCAGTGATTTCATTCATTGATTCATTATTCCACAAGTCAGTGGTTTCTTTCTTATCATCTTCAAAAAGGACTTAACATTTCCTACCTATCTAGTGTAAAATAATAAAATTAAAACCATATAACCATTAAATCCTCTATTACCTCCCATTTTCATGATGTAGTAATTACAATGATTATATTTGATTATCTTTAGGTCGATTATGGCGCTTTATATTGGAAGATAATGATATTAAATTTCTCATAGGTGACCTCAAATACACACTTTAATGTGATCGTATTCATATTTTATGTGAAAATATAACCAACTACTTTCTCAAGATCATTTAGATAGTTCTAGGGTTGTGAGTATTTGACCTCCATAAACATCCTCAACAAAGTCTTCCATTTTTTCCAAGAGGGTATAATAGATATGATGCATGGACCATAGGTGGGTTTCTCTAACATTCTATAAGTTGAATGGAATCACATGGAAATATTATGTTTCCGATGGATCCTTTAATTTAGTGTCCTAAACATACTCAAGGTAATTTTTAATTTTTTATATTTTGAGTACCCATCCATGATATATACATTCAAGATGTCATCATTTTAATAAATCCAAAGCTCAGTTACTAGTAAAAGAAATTTATCATTCATGAATGGGAAAATGAGATCCCAAAAGTAGATAAATAATCTTAAAAATAAATTTTCTTCCAAAATTGAATAATATTATCTATAGAATTGGTGTATTAGTCCACTCCACTGAATGTATATTTTTTTAGATTATCAACTTCATTCTTGATCATGGTACCATGGGAGGGGTGACTACTTCTAGGAAACTACTTATATCTATAGTATCCAAAAGGTGTCATAAATGGTAGATGGAAAATAGAGTAATAATACCATGAATATTCTTATAGTTCAATATATAAAAGTTGAGGTGTTTTTAAAAAAAATGAAATTTAAATATTTTATTCCATAGAAGTAATGATATAATTGATAATTGTTATCCTTACGACTTCCATTATAGCATGACTGACCATAATCATCTCATTTAATGTGGTGAAAAGTATTTATTCAAAGGAAGGAGGGGAATAATTTTGATATTCACCATAAAAATACTAATTTATTTATGGGAGATTTAATCTTCCGGCATATGTATCTTTTTATGATGATCACCTTCCTATGTGATTGAATAATGATTTGGGGCATCTATTTGACTGTCTAATTTTTTTTGGAAACCCTGTTGATTGATGTTGTGGCTCATAGCTCATGAGATATTTGATAAAATGGTCCACCAACCATGTTTACATACCATATCCTAATTCACCAACACTTCCTTAATCATACTATTTGTTGGTAAATATTGAATTGTCAATTTTTCAGAATAAGTAAAATTAACTGATAATTGTTCAGGATGTTCTTGTACATCCATGGATTCCATCATCCCTCATATAAATAGTAGATGACCTGAGACCACACATTCCTTTCCATAATGATTAAATGCTGTTCATGATCTCGATTTTATACTTCTATAAGTTGTAATGGTAGTTTAAATATTTTTTTATGTCAACCTAAAGATTCACTGAGATGGATTCTGATTTATTACAACCATTGATCCAATTAGATATTTTTACATATGTACTATATAGAAAACACTTATAATACCCAACATCAAGGTAATGGGTTTAATATGAGTTAGAGGGGTAAGTTTTCTTCTAGAGTACCCATATTTGACTATTGATGAACTATTTAAAGAACCTGTTATATATAAAGGGATGGATGCATAATTTTTTATCCATGTACATCCTAATATGGTGTTGAAATAAGTTCCTTGAGAGACAACCATGAAATCACTTTTGGATGCCAAATTAGAAAACTAGGTTATAAGTTAGATACTTCTTTATGAAATCTATTATCTCTTATTATATCCCTTAATTATCTGGTGTTATGAGGATAGACCACCTTTTATGTATCCTAAATAGTAGAGTATTAAGGTAGTTATGAGATTTATAATACAACAATTTTATATTCGTATACAATGAATATTAACCTCATTGATCTCACTTGATAAGTAATGGGGGTGTATGTGTGATTTCACCCCCACCCTCCTAAAAAAATAGATAATAGTAGATAAGTCATCAACATTTCCATTTTCAATAAGTCAACATTTAATGAAATCCACATTGGTCTCAAATTAAGAAGTTATATTTATGAAATCACTGATAGATTCACAAGTATCCTTTGATAGACAAAATTAATTGAGGGTTGAGATCCCCTCTAAAATTATAATGAGAATATTGATCTTGTCATTCTTCCTAGGAAGGGTAAAATTTCTACTACATAAAGGTTGTTTTATAACAAGAAGTGCATAAGGCCTTCCCGGATGGGGTGGAGGTTCATGATTGAAACCCAAAAAATTCTAAAAATGATTTAGTAACCTTTACCCGTACTTGTACCCAAGCAGTCATAGGAGACATAAATAAATAATAGATTTTTAAAGTGGTGAAGGATATTATTTTCAAGACTATAGAAACTCATATCTTCACATATCAATATAATTTTCAATGTTTTCAGGCATATATTCCAAAGAATGTTTCTTTCCTAGGTAACATATTACCTTGGTTCAAGATCATTGGTGAGGTTATTCAAGAGGTATTGGTTAGTGTTGTTTATTCACAGTCTTACTATATTATTCAATCAATATTATGCAATTTATGGATGAATTTAGTTGTTTCTCATCAAAGGATCCATTATCATATGATTCCTCTATCACCTTAGGGTCATGTAATTTCCACGAAATGTAGAGGGAATGATATCCATGATGGTTCATTCAAGATATGGAATTGATTTGTGATCCTATTAATCATTGAAATATATGAACCAAACATTTTTAGATACTAATGGTCAAAAATATGACAATGTAACTGAAGATGATTAATTGGATGGGTGAGGTTTTGAATGATTCATTTGTAGATGAATAATTAAATGAACACGAACTACTGGATTCTATTCAAACAAATTAATAAACATTTTTTTTCAAATAAGATAAATAACATATTTTAAAAATTAGTATATTTGGTATCATTTGTGATAGAGGTAACACAAGAATCAAACACTTGATCATATACCACCTCAACTATCATGTGTGTAACTGTTCCTTTGAGCTGGCACTTAAAGAGAAACCACTCTAGGAAATTGTGTACTATGAACTAGATGTAGGTTAAAATGTTTATATGGTTCCTCAATTCAAATTATTTTAGATTCTATACATATGGGAGATAAATAATTTTTTCCTTTATGGAACATATGAATTATATGAGGAAATACTCATCACAAATGTAAGAATCCATTATTATTTTTCACCAAATGTTCTATCAAGATAAACCATCTAGGACCTTGGGAAATGTCTCCTTCATGAGACTATACCTGGTATACATTTTTCTATATATCCTCTTATATCTATATTAGTCTAGAGGCCAGATAATACAACATAGCAACCATAAATACTATTTAACACTTTTGTGAAGACATGGGATGTTGTAGATGAGTCATTATAATGGCCTTATACATGTTTTCAGAATAGATTATGATCCCTTTCATTAAACTCTCTAAAAATGGATATTATAGAGGAACCAGAGTCTAAGACATAACATCCTGAACTATCTCTACACACATCCTCAATAGCTATTCTTTTTGAATTTAAATGTTTTTTTAGAATATAAGATACATCCACTAATCAATGATGTGGATATTTTACTCTTTCTACCACATTTTTCACTAGTATCATTCACTGGTAGTCTTCCAAGATATGGTGGGGCCAAATTGGTAGTGATAATTATAGTGAAGACCCCATATCTGATGATGGATCAATGAACCAGATTTCTTTATTTGATAAATTCATGTATTTTTTGTCTGTGAATATAGAAGTATAGATTAGAAACCTTATTTTATCTATGGTACCCCATATTTGGTCACATAAGGGTAAATTTTCCACAAATTACTCCATAGGGTCACATGGTCCCTTGAATGATACATTAATCAAATTGATAATAATTGGTGATGGGTGGACAAGGTCTACACACTCTAATTTTAGATTTTTTCGGGATGTAGTTAATCCAACTATTATTCTATGGACTCTATGTAAGCATAAAGTACACCAATTTTTTTATCCATAGAGACATAATCACTAATACTTCCCCTTACTATTAAACTCAATCATAATGAGACAATACTTATTTGAGAGGAATAACGTCACACTGATCAATGAAATAAGGATCCTTGCAGAATGTAAAACTTTGTATTATGTGGGATGAACGACATTCCTTTGTTTTGGTTGGATGTTCAAGATTTTTATATTATTGAGAATATGTGTGAGGGGTTACAGGGTGTAAAACACCATGTTTTTATGTGTTTTTTTGAATAAATTAAAATTTATATCTTGCAAGCACTTAGCCAAACATTCTTTTCACACTAAACTGACTTGTCGTTTGTTAGATGAAACACTAAGTCGACTTATAATAAAGGAAATAGTGAGTATGAATTTTGATCAAATTTTAAAATAACTATGTTTGGATAATGTTATATGTTACACCAAAGGAATATTTCACTACATGAAACACTGACTTGGCTTGTGTTACACACAAGAGGAACCTTCCTCGATAGCTTGCATTATACGCAATACCGACTTTCACTAAACAACTATATATTATTAAAATATAATTATTTAATGGGATATAAACTTTCCATTATTAATACTATTAATAAATTTTGAATTTTATATAACATTAACATTAATCTTATGTATTTTCTAGACATGACATCAGAACAAATTCAATTTTTCGGATAAAAGATGTATTTTAAAAAAAATAAAGTTTTCCACCTTTTAATTATGCATCCATTTAAATATAGTTTTAACACTTTTATATATATTATTTTCAATAATAATCTTATTATTTGGAATAATGAATTAAAAATTGAATTTTCTATAATTTTTGTATTTTTTTGATAAAATTCATTTTTTAATTAATTGTGAAAAATATTTCATTTTAATTCAAAATAGCCTTTTCCTCTAATTTATTTATATATTCAGATTATATTTTTAATTTTTTTAATGTTTAATTTATTATGTTTTTATCTTTTAATCCAGTTTTTATCATTAAAAGTAATTTCATATATAAATTGGATATAAACAGATGCCAATATTTTGATAGTTTTTACTTTATAAAACCCCACTTTCTGGTATTGAAAACGAAAATTAATTTGAAATTAATTTCTTCCAATTATGTGTTTTAAATTTAGAAAAAAGGATTCCTTATTTATAATAATATGTTCCAAATTGTGTAAATAGGTACCATTTATTTTTGGATATTATGGATAGTAATTTCAATAATTATTTTTATTTACCATTGCTAAAGGGTAAATTAGGTAAATATGGATGAAAAATAATATTATAATAATATAAAACGACACTAAAACTTGTCCTAATCCAAAACTATTAGATATAGATGACCATGAGCATCCTCATGTCAATTTTATGACCTCATGGAGCCATTTGGGTGTGATAATGACCTTTTATAAAAATATATTTAATGTAAAGGGAAATATAACATAAAGATTTATCTTTTAATAAAAAATATCTATTTTGATTTATAAAAATTATATATTCATCTATAAAAATTAATTATAAATATAATAAGATTTAATATATTTTGGTATTTTAATTATTATTTTTGGACATCAAATAAATAAATTTATTTATCACACCATGATGATGTAGTGATTACTTTATTAATTAAATATTCAAATAAATCATATTAGAGATATTAAAAAAATGTAATTTAAATATTTTGATGCCATACAAATTTTTCATTAATGATATTGATATGTGATTGATGATTTAATGCCTTTAGTTCAATGGAATCAAGTTGTTATGACTTTATTAAAAATAAATTACTAAATATTTTCAAAATTGAAATAAATTAGTTTTTTTTAAATAAATATTGTTTTATTAAATGATATAATTGTCATTAAAATATAATATTTGAAAAATGACTTATAATGTTAAAAATGTCATTAATTACCGTATTTTTATTATCTTTCCATTTTATATTAACTATAGTAACCATATATTATGAAAATAAAAGAATACATGGTAAGAGTAAATGTTCTTAAATAAGGGTTAAATTTAAAAGACAAGGTTAATTTTGTGACCTAAAATTGTCTAAAACCTATTGGTTGAAGGGATTTAGACCCATAATCATCTCATCTTCTAAATAAATGTGATTTGAACCATTGGAAACCAAAAAAATTTTATAAATTAATATTTAATGACTTTCCAAAAGTTCCCCTCATCTCTCCTATAAATGGGAACCTCTCATTCTCTTTTAATCACATCTATAATACCTTTTTTCTCAGCCAAAACGTACCCATTTCCTCTCCCAACTTCCCTAAATTCATGCCAGAGGCCACACATTAGGTATAAATCCATCCTAAGTATACATTTTGTGCAAATCCAAAGGAGATACATGAAAAAGAGGACCTTCAGACACAAACAAAAGTAATCATACCTAAGGTAAGGGGTAATTTTGCAGTCTCATTAGTATCTGAGATTTTTTTTCGAAAGTATTTATTGTTGTATATTTATCATTCCGGTTAATGTTTCCGAAATATATAATCTTATTTCTATTCTTCTAATATTTTTTAAAGTGAATGTTACCCATTGGTATATTTTTATTAAACAGTATGGAAGGAATATTTCTTTTCGTTTTTTCTATGTGGTACTCTTTGATTTTTCTAGAAAACATACATGGAATATGTCTTATTTAAATTAAATGGAATGAACAGATTATTACATATTCAAAAAAACTTCATTCAATAAATCTTCCTTTACAATATTTCATGTTTATTTTTAATGAAATTATTTTCTTTTAAAATTGTGAACCATTTTGAGGAAAGAAAATGTTTTTGAAGAAGGATATTTTCTTCAAGAATTATGTTCAACTATTTTATCAAAATTATTTTCCATCGAATATGACTGTCTTTAAATAGGGTTGTGTTTTTATCCCTATTATTACTATAATTTTATTGTGTTAATGATGAAATGATATTTTATATGGATTATGTTATGATGAAATGATGTTTAAGAAACCCATATTATTTATTGGGTCATGCTATGATGAATGATTTATGTTTTTGGTGCACATGTATGAACGATTTCATTATGAGATGAGTGGGACCTATATATCCTTCTAATGAAATGTGTAAAGATTTATATCTCATGAGATAGACATGACTAGAACATAATGTAAATCTGGTTCAGTAATATAGGGATGAAATGAAAAGTAAATTTATTTCAGTAATACATGGTTTAAAGGAATGTAAACCCAATTTAGTAATGATCTTTTACCATTATGATGGTCTTGGTAGCAATGCCTTTCCTACTACGGAAATAATAATATATATTTATTTTTTCCACAATTACATGATTTATTTCATTGCTATTTTATCATTTTTAATGTTCATTTATGATTTATGCCTTACATACTACCATGATTTATTTCATGAATCATGATTTTTATATTTAAACATTATGTTCAGGTTTCTGCATTCTCATGTTTAAGGTTTTTTCTCAATGTTTACCATTTCTAAGAAATTTTTCTCACCATTTTTTATGTTTTCATTTACAGAAGATATAAAGAAATGTTTTTGGTAGGAAAAAAGGGGAAGATATTTAGGGGAGATGTTGAAGATCTTTCACCAAGTGAAACGATTATGGTCCATGTTTCTAAATACACTAAACTAATACATTCTTTTGGAGTCTTTTTTGTCTTGTATTAAGTATTACCAAAATATAATGTAATATCAATGTACGTCATGCATGGGTATCTCTAGTTAGTATCACACCAAATTATTAGTGAATCCTTGGAAACTAAGATGTGAAAAATTTTGGGAGATCCTTAGAGATATTTTTATGTTATGTATAGGGATTTACAAATTGGTAAGTTCAACTATAGGTTATAGTCCTATAATTATGGTAATAATCATGAATAATAAAGGATTAAACCTAATATTTTAGAGAGTGAATATAATCACCCTTGATTTTGTTGTTTTACTAGTATGATTTTTCCTCTCAAACAATTTCTTTTGGGTTTTAGAAAATGGGTGGAAACATGAAGATTCATGTTAATGGAGATTATGATGGACAAAATAATGATATTAGTCATGAGAAACCAAATGAAATGGGAGTTGTAAGAAAAACCACATTATTATGCATAATTAGAAATCACAAAATAGGATCAACAATCTCGACATTGGTGAGTTTCATGACATATATAATAAGAGAAATATTGAGATTCATGGTGATCATAGAGGAAAGAATGTTAAATTTTCCCCATGTAAATCATGTAGGAAGAGGAATCAAGGAGAATTTTTCAAAGGAAATATAATATGATTTGGGTGTGGAAAATAAGGATACAAATCCAGTAATTGCATAGTAAATGTTTAGTTAATACAATGTATAATGATAATGGTATTGCAAAGACATCAACAACGGTAAAATGTTTTAAATTTGGAATGTATAGGCATTATGAAAATCAATAACCTAAGGGAAAATCTCATGAAGAGAATAAATATGGTTGTATGGGTATTATTTATTTTGATGATGATGAAGATTCTAAAAATGATATGTGATAGGAATGAAGTGTTGATGAATAAAATGTTGAAGCTCGATGAATGGTTAAAAAAGATAGTGGAATGATTACATGATTATCAAGAATAATAGTGTATAAGTAATTTAATGGTATTATCGAATAAAGAAACATATAAAGATTGTTACACTATTTTTTTACTTAATTATTTGGATGTATATGTTGTAGGACACTGATAACCATAAAATGTGATTGAAATATTTTTGGAAGCACATGATATCCACATAATGAAGGGATAAAGAGATAATAAGATATTGGATATAATTAATGAACTCACAGCTGATATAAGGATAAAGTGATATAATTGTTTGAGTATATATATATATTGGTGTTTTTGGTGTGTGGAAAGAGTTATTTTTGACAGAATTCTTGTATTCACTAAGGTTATACTATAATTCATGTTATTTTCATGTCTCAAGAGAATACGTAATTAAGGAATTCATATGGTTATAATGTGAAAAAAATGAACCACCTTATGCGATATAGGAGAAAAATGTTAAGTTGATTTAGTTCACATCTTTATAATGTTTTATATTTTCTATTTTTGGAAGGATTGTATTGTAATCCATTTATGGATAGTATATGTTATATTTCGGTTGAAGTTTGTTAGATTAATTTATTATGTAACTATATTTTTACTTATTCATATTTGATTAACCATGCAAATATTTTTATAGAGATAGTTGGAATGAACTATCATTTTATTGCATGATCTACTAACACTTTTAGAATGACTAATTTAACTTTATTTCTTTAAATAAGAGATGAAGTAGAAATTTTGAAAAGGCACGAGCAACGATGAGATTATAACAAAATAAATTTGGTATTTGTTATCATGAAATATTATTCAACATTAGGGAATGGATATTGAAAACAAAAAATGTAATACTAGTACCATATTATCTGATGAATCAGATAGCCCCTTAGATCATCACAGATTTATGACTTTTTGGATGTTAACATTCTCCGAACATTGTTATCTATAAATATCCATCAGAATATGACGGTTAAATTTTTCATCCATATCAATATCTTTTATTCCCACCTAGAATCATCTATATGGTAACCCAGTGATGAGTTTCTTTGGGTATTCATTATGTCTCAAATGTTTCTTTTTTTAAAATGATGTTTTGTTATTTCTTTTTTTGATGTGGGTTTCTATAAAAGAATCATTAAAGTCGTAAAGCTTTTAAAACCCTAAATATTTCCAAGGTAGAAACTCATTTTAAGGGGGATATAAAGTGACAAATCTAGTTTTTTGGACCATTTTTCCAATAAATTTAAATTTTCATTTATAACATGCAATTATATAATTCAAACATTCCTTTCACACTAAATCGACTTGTCGTATGTTTCATGAAACACCGAGTTGGAATACGATACACGAAACCGTGAGTATAGATTTTGATCAATGAATGAAATAACTATGTTTTAATTATGTTATACATAACACCAAAGTAATATTTCATTACTCGAAAGACTAACATGGCTTGCATTACATGTAAGAGAGACCTTCTCGATAGCTTGCATTGTTCGGAATACCGAGTTTCACAAAAAATGATATATTATTAAAATATAATTATTTTATGGGATATAAAAAAGCCTTAATTAATAATATTAACCATATTTTTAACTTTATATAATATGAAAATAAAAATTATTTATTTTCTAAACATGATATAAGAACAATTTTTTTTTTGGATAAGAGAAGTATTTTAAAAATAATAAAGTTTTTTCACCTTTTGATGGAAGACCCATTTTAAATATAATTTTTAACATTTTAATATATTATATTTGATAAAATAAACTTCTTATTTGGAAATGGGATATCAAAATTTACATGGTTTTATTTTTTGTTATTTTTATGATAAAATTCATATTTTAATAAATGGTGAAAAATAATGCATTTTAATTCAACACATCCTTTTTTTCCAATTTATTTATATAGTTAGATTATCTTTTTAATTTATATTAAAGTTTGATTGTATTATTGGATTATAATTTAATACAATTTTGTTCATTGGACGTAAATTCACATATAAAAGGATATCAACACATGTAAATATTTTAATAGTTTTTACTTCATGAAAACCAATTTATTTGGTTTTGACAAGGGAAATTAACTTCTACAAATTATGTGTTTTGAATTCAGAAAAATTGATTCAATATTTGTAATCATATGTTTCAAATTGTGTAAATAGGTAACTTTTATTTTTGGATATTATCAATAACAACTCGAGTAATTGTTTTTATTTACTATAGTTAAAGGGTAAATTAGGTAAATAAGGGTAAAAAATAATTTTATAATAATATTAAACTACCGTAAAACTTTACCCAATCCTATTGGATTAGATATTTATGAAACAAATCATCCTTGGGCTGATTTTATGACCCCATGGAGCCACTTGGGTGGGGTGATGTCTTTTTTTAATAAATAATTTAATGTAAATGGAAATATAACATAAACCTGAATCTTTTTACTAAAACAAATTTATTTTTGTTCATATAAATGATATCATAGATTATAAATAGTAATTAGAAATATAAAATTATTTACTATATAATGGTATTTTATTTTTAGTTTTTATATATTAAATAAATAAATGTATTTATGACACTAGGATGATGATGTGATTGCCTTATTAATGAAATATTAAAATAAATGATATTATAAATATAAATATAAATGTAATAAAAAAATCTTGATGCCATCCATTATTTTTTTGGATTAAATATACATGTTAGGGATGATTTAATTCCTTTGGTTTGAATTAATAAATTTTTTATGACATTATCAAAAATGAATTACTAATTATTTTCGAAATTGACATAAATGAGTTTTTTTAAATATAATATTTTATTAAATGATATAATAGTTATAAATATCTATGATCCATCAAACATACATATATTATTTTAAAAATGTAATTATTGATCCACTTGTGATTCTATTAGCATTTTATAGTAACTATAGTAAGCACATGTTATGAAAATACAAGAATACATGATAAGAGTTAATGTTTTAAACTAAGGGTTAAAGCTAAAAGATAAGGATTATATTATGATGTTAAATTGTCTAAAACCTATTGGTTGATATGATTTTTACCCACACTAATTTTATTATCTAAATAAATTATTTCTAGACAATTAGAAACCGAAAATAAATTTATAATAATTTAAAAACATTCTTAAAGTTCCCCACATGTATACTATAAAAGGGAACTTTTACTCTTATTTTATTTACACCCCTAAAGCCCTTTTTCTCAACAAAACCATACCCATTTCCACTCCCATGTTTCCTCACGTCATCCTAGAAGAATGAATTTGGGAAGAACTCCATCATATGGATTCCTTTTGTGAAAATCAAAATGAGATAATCTTATTAATATAATTTTACTATTGTTTAAAGTGAATATTACCCCCACATAGAACATTCATAAAAAACCCCATATCAAAGGAACTATTATCCTAGACAATCCCATCAGATGATATATCAAAACTGAGGTCACCCCCACATAGTATATGGCTCCGAGTAACTAGTAAATAGGGTCATATCTATAAGACCATACTGTTATTCCACATAACTCACAAAATGGTCTCACTATGGGTAAAAAGTTAATTAATGAATCTCGTAACATATCTATAGATATCCCTTGATGAAATATACATAGAAAAACCACATTGAGGTTCATAAATTCGTTTTTTGGTTAAACAGAATTCCACTAGAATATAAATGGATAGCACAACATAGGATATAGATTGCATTTTATTTATCCATTACCATCTAATGGTCAATCAGAAAATATTATTTACTAAGGTAATTAACATTCAACAATGAGATAACATGGTTTAATACACCACCCGTGTATAGAGGGACTGCATCATCTTTTTTTCCCAAGTTCACCAAACCATATTATTATGTGACATTATTTGGTAAGTATAAATTCATTAGGATTTCTGTAAATAAAATTTAATTAAGAACACATACTTGAACCATAATAAAAAATACTAATATTGTAATCATATGCATCCCCCTTCATTTGTATGACCATATAAAAGAAAATTATATGTCATGTGAATGAAATGTAAGGAATATGATGCATGAGACACCACTTTCTCTTACAATCAAGAGTAAAATCCCTAAAAAATATCCAATATCAAAATCCATGTGATTCAGAAGAGGTGAACTTATTAAACTATAAAAATTTAATCCAAGAACATATATCCCATGCTTTGGTCACATATATTTACCAAGAGAAAATTATTCCTTATCAACCATTCCAAGTTTCATCACAAGCTTCAGCACATACTTATTTTTCCTATCAAAGAAATCCATAAATTAAGAAAACTAGTCACATGTGATACTATTTTTAATACCCTAACCCTAATCACTGGGTATGATCCATTATTCCACATGACCATTGGAGTGTCTCATCGTACACCAAAAGATACCAGCTAGATGTGAGGGTTTAATGTTAAATTTCATGAAGATTACACCAACAATCAGAGTGATAATAACATATAAATAACCAAAAATAAAAAAATAATCAATACAATTAGTTGAAATTCAATAACAAACTACCTATTGTAATTACTGAAAATACAATAGAATTGAACATGAATAAATAGGCACATGTTAACTTTCATGTTGATCACATATACATGGAAATAAAAGAATAATATAAAAATAGGCTATATAGTAAACTCCAATAGAAGCCTACTCTAAATATCCAAAAAACCTAGTGAGCTATCCAATTGAGTGATTAAACCCTTTCCATATCCCAAAATACACCTACAACAAGCGATGGTTTTCTAGGTACCAAATTTTCATGGCCGCTCGAGTATGGTATATGTAAAACATAGTTGGGAACTACCAATTATGTCTAGTACCTAACTAGTAAAATTAAGTGTACATGCATTCAATATGCTAAACATACACTACATAAAGGAAATTTATCAACTATGAAAAAGTTAATACTATTTAATAATACATGATAATGTGTTTATCAACCATATTCTGAGTGTTCATTCACTAACCAAGATTATGTGAAACTTATATTTTACTTCTTTAAGTCCATGCTTGAATAAAAATCATTACAAAAGTTGTGATCATAGGTCTAAAACAAGGACACATCATGGATCGCTTTGAATCCATAAGGCCAATGGGTCTTGGATCATGCCACAATGCCATCAATATATATCTCTAACAAAATTCAAGACATAAGGATATCTTACCCATTACTCTACCTCAGGTCACTCCTTAATTTAAGGGTAAGTGTCTCATATATCGCATGACTACCTACTCACCTGTGATGTTATGTATAATATGAACAAACACATAAAACATATACCATATATTAGGATATTACTGATCAACACTCTTCTTATGGCATATGGAATTACGCCAAATATGTTCTAAGAAAAGGAATTAAGTATTATACACAAATATAAGAATATAGAGTCATGTCACCGAAAAAACCACTCAAAGGAGATAGATAATTCTACCTAGACAACCTTCTTACATGAACACTAAAATAGAGATTCCATCTTTTATACACCAAACCATAGATAAAGAATAACTTTTAGATGAAAAATATATACCTAAGAGTAATTTTTTAGGCTATAAAATACCATAAAAGAATTAAATGGGATATTAAGGAATAATATTTCATAACTAGTCAATGAATGCACTATTTACATACATAGACACACCACATGTAAATCAGACCAAGTATAGGTATCATGGGTTGTAGGTTTCATGTACTATGATCACCCACTAATGGGTCCATGTAATATAAGTCTCAAATTAGTTATCAAATCTATAGACATTGGTGGTCAACATTAACCTAGTGAATAGGGATCCATTAATAGCTTGAAATGTTCTCAAATCATTAGGCAGAGTTCTTAAATTAGAAAATACCATGATATCATTTACAAAATTAAGAATTAGATGTAATTAATAACCTAATCATGAATTAAGGGTTATTAACCCATGGATGAATACCACATAACATATGAAAATAAACCATTCATAATACTACAAGGGTGAGAAAATGAGATAACCCACTTCATTACGTACTAAAATACAATACAAACAATACACTACCACTACTATGAGTCCATCAAAGTCTATTCATCCTTCACCACACACCATGAGGTCCAAACTTCTCTAATGGCCCTAAGGCCTTCATTTTTTATTGATTTTGATATTATACCTTTCTAGGGGTGAGGCGAAAACCTTACAAGGGCCATAGACGTAAGTATTACATAAACCACAGGCCTTAGAGGAATTCATTGCCTGTAGGATTCAAACATTACATACAACGCTGACTTACTACTTGGAACTGCTCCTCCCCAACATCTTCATTGTGAAATCAGCTCTCCACCTTAGCATGGATGTTCGGAAAGGAATTACTTTGTATGAACAGAATTTTCATAATGGAATATGTCATACCCTCTCATTCGTGGAATTTGTTTATCTTCTTCTATGGTGAAAGCACCATGGCTATCCTACTTATAGAGATTTTTCCTTGTTGGCTCCCTGGTTTTCATCTGCACTTAAGGTGGCCCGAAGTCCTGGGTTTCCCGGAGGCCTTAAAGGACCCAAGAACCAAATCAGGGGCCCCAAGGCCCAAACAGGAAAATATTCCTAGCTACCAAATAATACCTACTAAAATTCCTTCTACAATACCTGCTACAGTACTACTACACTCCCTACTATAGAACCCAGAAATATGCCTCCACCAGGATTTGATCCCGGGTCTCCTAAATGTACTCATGAAGTCCTCACCAATAGGATATATGCATCCACATGAGGTAAAAACTCCTTCCTTAGAATTACATAATAAATAATTTATATTAAATTATAATTAAATTAGTTCTCCACATCTAACTAATTACTAATGACAAGGGAATATAGTTTTTGAATGACTCATTCGGTATCACCGCCTTACCGAAACCATGACCACCAATCCATGGAAGTTCTATAATAAAATATTCATATGAACCTAAGGAAAATAAATTTTTCAGGATAAAAATATAAATGAAAATTTATTACAATTAAATTCGAATCTATAGAATTAATAAATCACTAGAAATTAATTATTTGAGATATCATCCAATGGAGTTTGGGAAACTGTAAAAAATTTCTCTATCCTATGACATGTAAATTATATAAATCAATTCTATGATATGATGGATTGTTCTACATAATTAAAATAGAAACCCTAGAAAATGAATATTAAGTGATTCAAATTCAATGAAAATAAAAGAAATGGATTGCATTTATCATTCCCAAAAATCCTCTATCCATACTAGTTAAAATACCATTTTTTTCTTCGACAATTACACTAAGATTCCATGGAATTTTCATCCAAACATCGAATAATGTGTGTTAAAATATTAATAAATGATTAATATTATTATAAATAAGAGGATTAATAGATAATTTTGACATCAAAGGATAAAAAATTTAACATTCCACGAGGAATCATCTATGATGAGTGACATAATTATCATTCATGACATGATGAAGAGTGATTCAAGATCAATGATTAAAAAATGATCTAACTTGAATTAAACAATGAATCTCAATATATATATATATATATAACAATATATCTCAGTGAGAGAGGATAGTATGAGGAAAAAACTGAATGGATATCTAAATTTAGATCCAACCATATTTATCTCTATGACCCTGGTTACCAACCCTAGGATGATGGGTTGGAAGTTAGTCCTGGTAGGGAATTTATTCTACTTCTTAGACCACTAGCTATCTAATGCCACAGACTTAGCAAGATAGTGTTACTATTATAGTTTGGTTAGCCCTGACCATGAATATCATTTATTTATACACCATTGATACAGTCATCATTTTTCCTGGTTAGTTCAAAAAAATTAGTAGAGTATGTTTTATCCATACTATTTGCATAAAAAATCATTTCAATATACACATCTATTTTAGTCAAACATAACACTCATTCCATCATAATTTTTTTTGATATAATTGTTATGTTATTCTTAATACCATATAAATATAAAACCATCAATATTATAATTTATTTAAATATTAATACATCTCTAAAGCTTCTAACCTTAATTTTCTATTTTATTTTAAATTCATTGACCCAACATCATTTTGGTCACATGTTAGAAATATAAATGGGTACTTATTCATATTAAAAGAGCATAAAATATTCACAAAACTTGTAACTTTGATACATTTAAGGCTAATTTTTTGAAAAAATCATGTAGTAAATTTCATCGATCCCCTATTTATTTTTTGGTCCTTATTGATTAGTAAAAATATACTTAGGCACCCATATAGATTTAATAAAGTTATAATAAGTTAATATAGATGATATATGTTTATAAATAAATGTTTTAGTGTGGAAAAAATATTGAGTCAATAAAAATGAATATTCAATAGAATAATGTTTTCTTAAATTAAATAAAAACATTGGAAATTATAAAAAAACCATTTATGATTAAAAAATAAATCCCTATAAATTTAAAGAATCTACTTATTAAAACCAAAACCAATTATATATTTAATTTTTTGTTCCTATATTTCATCTTATCAAACATTTATTGGCCATGAAAAATGAATATAAGGTTCCTTTTATATCATAAGATTTCTTTCTTAAGATTATCAATATCTTCTAAAATAATATAGAATTTTCATTATTCATCTTGATTAGTTTAGAACTAAAATATCCTCTTGAAGAGTTTAGAACTAAAATCTTTATGAATTTAATTTTCTTCATTAATTTTCATATTTTCCAGTTGAAAAATGTTTAATTTAGTACAAATCATAGAATTAGAACATTAATTAAAATTTATACAATTCATATTTTACTTAAACAACTTCTTATTTTACTTTTGAAGTTTCTTTTGTCAAATTTTGTGTCCATTGTATATCTTATCAACTTACAATAAATCACTTTGTATCATTTCATTTTTTTATTTAATTATTTATAACTAAAATATTTTAATTTTTTTCATAAAAATACTATAATTTTAATTATTAGATAATATATATTATTATCCTTTAAAAAAATATTGGAAGAAACTTTCTCACAATCCAAATCATCTATTGAGTTTGAATCTGTAGTAAAACTTCATCCTGCATGATAGGCACATTTTAATTTCTTTTTTAATTACTTTTCATTCCCTTATTGTTTCAATTTTTTTTAAATGTAACTCAATATTTTATTTCTTTATACACTAATAGTAAGTTAGTTTTGAGAAAAATTATATTACTAATAACAAATTTATTTCAATTTTGATCATTTTTCTTCTGTTCCTTCATGGGGTTCCTATTTGAATTATTATTTCTCTTAAATAGGTTATAATTTTCTTTTTTATATGATTTATTTGTTCTTTCTCACTTTCCAATGACTTTGAGTCAGAGGAGATTTTAGAAATAGTTGTGGTGGACTCTAAATGTTATGAATTAATTTTTTTCATAAGCTTCAATTACATTTCTCTTTAACTCCATCCAATATTGAATAAGTGATCTTATTAGTTCGTCTGCTGTATACTAAGTGAAATCACTAATTTTCTAAATCTCATATTATATAGTAGTAATTATTTACTTCGTGATGAAGTATTGTATGAATAATAACATCATTATTCATAGTTTCCCTGAGAAAAACCATGCAGTTCAAAACCATGTCTAATATATTGTAAATATAATTAATGTTTCTAATAATTTACACTCTGAATACATGGAATTCTACTTCGTGAATTCCTAGCTTGGTGCTCTGTAATTTATCAGTTCCTTGATGAGTGTATTTTAAGGTACTTTAACAGTAAAAATAATTTTTACAATTAAATTCCTGGGTATAAATACACCCATTTAATGAAAAATAGTTATAATTAATTATGTTGTCATTTAAAATATATTTTGAAGAATGATTTTCAGATAGAGTATCTAAATCAACATAAAGTGATTTATAAGGTATTGATATATTTTTTCGATATTCTATTTGTATATTCTTTAAAAATACATCCATTTCATAAATTCAATATATTTTGTTTGTTTCGTTGATTTGAGGTGTCCAAAAAGGATTTAGATAATAAAATGTTTTAATTGTCCTTATAAAAACATATTTTCCCTCATACTATTAGGTCAAATAATGTTTTAGGACCTAAAATAAAAAAACCAAATCATAAACTATCATGAGGAAATAAGATTTGAGACCAAATATTGGCCCAATGTAAAGTAATGATCTTTTATAGAGTGGGAGGTACTAGATATACCAGTAATGATTTTTTAATAAAATATAATTAGTGTTATAAGAAAAACATGATGATTCAATACCTAGTGGATCTGTAAATAGTTAATATGCAATAATAGAATATTAAAAGATGGAAAAAGAATCAATTTCATATGTTAATAGTTGTTTCAAGTGGATTATGATTATATATCATAATGAATTGAATAAAACTCATTAAAAATATAAAACAATGAGAATGTTATTTTTATTATAGTTCAATGAAATATTAGCATATATATACTCTTAACTTCACTCTTTTCATAGAGTGAAATAAAAACAACTAAATATATAAATATTACTTTTGAAGGGATAATAAATTTTTAACACTAGTAGTTTCAATTAATTTTTCCTTTTGGTATGTATTACTAAGTTATACAATATTTGGGTAGTGTTCCTTGAGTTTCCAGATGGGTTGTAGTGGTTCTAAATGGTTTATAATGGTGCATGATTTGAAAATTGTAAGTAGAAACCATGAACTATATAAAGGAAAATATTTAAGAGAATGTTTCAAGTTACAATAAAAGAAACAGATTTCTTCCAAAATTTATGGTTGTAATGGAGAAATGATACGAGTTGGGAGATTTTGGAATGAATAATGCACATAGTTTTCACATAGTTTTACAAACTGAGACGCACGACTATAAAACATTTTGGTTTATGACTAATAGAATGAATAAGGTTGGAAAATAGTTTTCCAAACTATGTGTCACAATCAAAGGGATCTATATTTTTGAAATAGAAGTATATTAAAGGTTATCACACAATTTGATAAACAATTTGGCATAACCATGAGACATGAATTAAATGATCTGATGATTAAATTTTAACACAAATTTATACCTTCAAACTCTCATTTTTAAATTTTTTTCTCCCAATATCATGAAATCCTATACTTGTATATGAATTATTCCCAATCCATATTATTCATATATTAGTTTTGATGAATTAATGTGTGTTAAATCACTAAAATAAATGTTTAAGTCCTTCTTCATTCCTTACCTCTCTAGATATAAATAAATTCTTTCTCATAGATCCATAATATATTTTCAATATATATTTGTACTATGATTCTTGTTATGAGGAAATATTTTTGGGATATATGAATAGAAGAACATTCACTGTCAGTTCTATAGGGTTCATATATTTATTTTTATTCTCATTAACTATTGTGAAGTAGGTGGATTATTTTCCACTCAATATGTTAATGAACATGAAACCTTATTATTTAAAAAACTATCTCATAGTTTTTTTAATTTTTTTTTTATTATTACCTAAATAATTATTTATGAAAATAATAACATTAGTTCTTTTGTAAAATACATGAATGAAAATGGTTTTCAATATAAATGGATTTCATTGAAAACATAGACTGTGTGGTTGGTGTGAGTTAATGAAATTGAACTAGAGGCTCTACTGTGGTTCAAACATGGGGTTAGTGTCAATGTAGAGCATTTTATTCCTTCAATTTATAGCATATTGATGGGATTTTTTAGTACTCATGAGTATTAGTATTGTAATTGGTCATTAATGGGAGTGTGAGTTGTGGAATAATGATACCATGGTGAACGAATTATTTGATAATTAATTTAGTTCAACTATTTTTTTTAAAAACTATTTTTATTTAGGAAAAATATTTTGTTATTTACACACTCTACGTTATATAAATTTGAGTTAAATTGTTATTATTCCAATAAGTGTGTGTTAGGATGCCTTTGGGTATTATATTTTGTGTTTTATAATCACCCCATACTTTTTAACTTTTATTCGTATATAGATAATGTGTAAGGATATATACTAAATGGTAGGGTTATATACTTCTATAGAGATACATCATGATGTAGTGGGTTGGGACCTATTGACTGATCTCAGAGATTGCCTTGGGTGATGATTGGGTTGATTCCATGTTAGTTTCCTTGAGTTATTATTTCCTTTGTTGTGTCAGTGTTATACCCATTTTATTCTCTTCTTCTCTGATATTTTCTTTCTAGTTGGGGTTTTATTTTATTTCTTTAAATTCATTATATAACATTGTTTTTCTTTGTATCCTTTTCTTCAAGTTGTTCTTATCTTTGGGAAAATCATCCCCCAATGACGTTGTATGACATAGTATTTCATTTGAATTGATTTGTTTCATAAGGGAATAAACTAATGTCAGTAGATTCTCTGCCTATTCCAAGATAATTGGTTAGGGGTTGATGTTATAATTTTTGGTGGTCATGATTTTAAAAATTGATAGGGGAAAAATGTTACAAATAGTACCTAATTCTGGGAGTGTAATAGTTGGTATTAGTCATAGTCATTGTATCATTTTGGGATAATATCTACGAGTTAAAAGTTTAAAAAAATTAAATATATAGAATAAAAGATTGTATCTAATGTTATTATGATGAACTTAAAGTTACTAGGGTTCACTTCATATAAAGAATATTCTATGAAACCTTTATGTCATCAATTTTGGCAATGAGTGTAACATAACATGAATTAATAGGGATACTTCCCAATAAAACTATATTGATCATATTATGTTTATATATTTTTAAAAAAATTCCATGATTAATTTTTTTATGATTGGGAAATATAAAGGCTTGTTTTTAGGAAAGGTTCCCAATAGTTTATTTTTTATGATAATAATAAAATGGAACTATTTCGATGAATAGTGAAAAATAAAAGGAAATAACAAAGAATGTTTTACAATAATATCCTCATGTGAAACAAAATCTCATTTATAGTATATTATAGTAATTCCAAGCCATGTACATTGAAAATAAGTACCCCATAGACTATTAGAAACATAATCAAATTAACATTCATGGAGATTATGGGAAAAAAAAATTAAGTAATGACTATTGTTGAGTAATTGAATGTATTATTTCTCAAAAGACCTTGAGGATTTGAAAATAAATATAGTGGTTTATATGTTGGGGGAACATTATAGGATGTTTTGGGATAATATTTTCAAGACTAAATAAGACTAGGATGTGACATTACTATGCTTTGAGTGTTTTTTAACAAAAAAATTTATGCCCACAACTTAAAGATCATAATGATGACATTTGTCATTACTATAAAGTAAGATAATATATAAATGAAGGATTATAAAACTCAATTCACTAGGATTCTATGTTTATATCATGAATTTTTCATTATTGAGAGAATGGATATGTGGATCTTTGATGGAGAACTACAACTAGACATACCCACTTCGATGGTTTTATTTGGTACTAAAAACTATAATGAGATGGTCAATAGGGGATAATAGTGGAGAGGTATATTTTGGGAACCTACATTAGGGGAATAAATTTTACCGATACAAGTATTATTGGGAACTCTAACATGGGGAATAAGTGTATAAGAAAGAATTACTCTAATGCAAGTAAGATTTTGGGAAACCATTCTACTAGTTAAGAATCATTCCACCTCAATTTAGTAATCAACAAAAATGTTAATAATGTAGATTTTATTAGTATATAATGTGGGAATTAAGGATTACTCTATAGGAATTCCACAATTGTAAAAATTTAGGACATCTAAAATGTTATTATATGAATACTCTTAGGATAACCAATGGAAATGGATTAAATAAGTCCCATGTTTCTTATTCTCATAAAGATCAATAATAACACAATTTTAAACTCCCTCATAATTGAGGTAACTAGGGTAAATCTCTAGAAACACCAACACATGATCAATCACCACAACCACATCACAAAAATAGTTTATTATTGGAAAAACCTTGTAAGAGTCTACATGATATTTATCAGGATATCAAAATGGATCAATCTAGTCATTCGATTGTGCTTGGAAATCTTATCTTGAACTCTACTCTCTTTTATCCTTTGTTTGATACTGAAGTGACCCACTTTTTATTAATCATTGTGGTGTGGATTATATGAGATTAAATGTTGATACGATTCCCCATGTCTTGAAACATCAAACACACATCAATAAAAATGAATGTCAAGCCTTTAAGTGTTTGGAATCATTTACAACTATCGATGAGTTTATATTTTTATGGGATTTATATATTCGTGACATGGAAATACTTTACCAAATTTTTGTAAAGGGTTTGTTGAAATTATTTAAGGCCCACATCAATTATTATATAATAAATTTTATTTTCACATATTTTGATGATGTTATTCTTCTATTTAATGGATATAGGGATGTGAATACAAGTATATAAGGACCATTGGTACTTTTGATCATGAATAAATCTTACCAATTGTAAAAGTTTATTTAGAAACTATGTATGATATCAAACATAGATTTTTTACTACCATTTTTTGATTAATTTTCTAATATATTTTCTTAAAATTTATATGAGTTTCCATCTAAAAGAGAAGTATAATTTTTGATTGATATCCTAGAAGGGAAATTTAATATTTGAACTCCTTATAGGATGGAACCAACATAATTAAAGGAAATTAGTGTTCGAATAATAGATTTGGAAAGAAAATATTTCATTCCAACTAGTACATCTCTATGGGAAACACCAATTGTTTTTATTAACAAAGTGGATAGAAATATGTAGCATTATTTAGTTTAATGTAATTTAAAAAAGTTATGAAAAATAATTGATATCATATTCCAAAAATTGGTGATCTATTTGATCAATTTTTATAGAAAAATACTTCTCTAATATTTATTTACAGCTAGGGTGTCTCCCAATTTGAGTTCGGAAGGATGATATACTAAATATAACATCCCATAGTTTTTATCCTCATTATGAACATATAGTTATCCTATTTGGTGTTATTAATGAACAATAATTGTTTATGGAATTGACTAATTAGATATTTTAGTGGTATCTTGACTTCTTTTTTGTGGTATTCATTAATGATATTGTTTTATAATTTATGACTAAGACTAATCATGAATAAAACAAGGGAACAATATTATGTATCATATGGGAACATCACCTTTGTTATATGATTTCAATGTGGGATTTATCGATAAAATAGGTAGGTTTCAATGGAAACATCATTTCTGATATATGAGTCTTGGTTTATTATGAAAAGGTACATGTTGTTATCTCTTAAGATCCATCAAAAAAAATATTTGTGATATGTATTTTCTATATCATAATATGGAGTCACTAATTATTTATTCAAGAATTTTCAAATCATTTCTCTCCAATGTTATATTTTCACCGAATGGAATTCCATTCTAATGGTGTGATGAGTTCAGTAAATATTTGATAGATAACAATGTTTATATTACATCAAAATATTTCTTTATCTTCAAAAATCAGCATAAGGATATGTGTTTTTATTTCATGAATCAATATTTGGGTTTGTATGTGTTCTCATGTAGGGAGACCATATTTTGACTTATTGGCTAAGATTGTTATAGGTTAATTAGAAGTATTACCCAACACATAATTTTGAGTTAGTTATTGTTGTCCATACATTTAAAATATAGAGTCATTTTCTCTTTGATGTTATTTTCACAAAGTTCAAGGCTCATACAAGTTCAAAATCCATTTTCAAACAGTGATATTTGAACCTAAATCCAAAAATTTGGATAGAGATACTTATTATGATTTAACACAACGAGATTTGTACATTGGGTAAAATAAATTTGATGGTTGATTCATTGAGTTATAATTCACAAAGTCAGTTTGATTAAGAGTCTTTAGATTTTAGATAGATGATGGAGATCATAACTGACATGAACATATATTGTACTAAGTATAGTGATATTGTACTTTTCATTATAGTTAATTTTTTTGATCTGGTTGAGTAGGTTTAATTTGTTGAACCATATAATCTAAAATTTCTAACAATAAGGTTAATACTCAATTGTGGGGTGACCATTGAGGGATGTACACTATATTAGAAATAGATGCTTCATTTTAGTGATTATATTGTGTTTCTTACATGTAATAAAGAAAAAAATACTTTCTTCCTACTTCCAATTATTGTGGAATGTTCAACATGGAATTTTAAAGATGTTTAAGGTGATGAAAAAAATGTTCTGATGAGATTGAATAAATATAACTATCAAAGATTATGTCTTTAGATTCCTCACATATCAGCTGTCCAAGTCAGAGAACCAATAGACAACCAGTATATTGAAATATATACCAATACCAATATGTAAATGGGAGTATATAGCTATTTATTTTGTCAGAGGTTTACCAAGATTGGGTTAGAAGAACGATTATATTTGGTTGATTGTGGATGAGATCACAATATTGGAACTCTTCATCAATATTTGTGAATCCAATATGATAAGACATTGGTCAAAACTCTACTTTCAATAACATGTAATGATATAAAATGTGAATGTTCCAATTGTTTTTTTATTGGGACCCCATTTTTACATCTCAATTTTTTAAATCCATACTGCAAGCCCACACAACCTAGTATACCATGATCATAACTTTTTGTTATCAAATGGATGGTCTATCCTAATATATGATCTAAATGTTTGAATATAGTCATTAAGATTTTGTTTTAGATTTTTGAGGCTTTATGGAGGATCATATATAATTTTTCATGTTCACATAAAATAAATATTTTAATACCACAAAACATATGTCTCGTATCAATTATTTTCATAGTTTTCCTTATGGTTCTCCACATTATCGGTCATAAATGAGTGATACATCACTGATCATACATGGTCTTGTGCATGGGGTAACATAGAAGATTCATATAACTTGGGAGATTATGGATATTACTTAGAGTTATCAAAAATCATATGGGTATATTGTCCATCATCGGATACCATAGGATATGGGTGATCATGCCTTCTTGAGAGTCTATGATGATATGGAATTTTTATTTAGGTAAAAAGGAAAAATATATCTTAAGTACATTTTACCTCTTGAGATACTAGAATGAAATGTTTATGTGGATTATAAATCGGATTTACTACAAATATTTATCTCTATACACAATGTGCTTCATGTGTTACATTTGAAGAAATACTGATATGTTCCTAGACGTATTATTTAGTGGGATTTGTTTATATTGAGTTATATGTTATAATGATTTTTGTGTAGATTTGTATTGTTGACTGAAAATAAGTGTTTTTAAGTGAGAAATGTATTTGTTTTAATGGAGTCTTATGATTGGATGGTCAGATTAAAGATGATACATGGGACCACAAGAATAATATGTTATAATAATATCCCAATATCATCCATATAAATTATAGTATCCATCATTCTAAGGATGTAAAGACCAATTTTTTGGAGAATCCAACACCATCGGTTTCAGTAAATATACCATTTTATTAGTTATTTGGAATCTATATAGTACACGAGTTGAATTTTAGGAGTTTTGGGATGGGTTTTGTTTTTAATGGATATAAAGGGCACATGGATTGATCAAATTTAGAGAAAACCTGCATCATCTATAGTAATCCATGTTAGGTGGTTGATGTGGCTCTATTTTTATATAGTTTTTCCACATATTTTATTTAATTTTTATCTATTTAATTACTTATTTTTAACACTTCTTAATTAATATTGGAACTTTTGTAATTTTATCGCTGCTTCTCTTAATTAATCATTTTTTATATTTAAATAAGCGTTTTTAGTACTTTTTTATAGTCTTTCTAAATTTTCTAAATTTGTTAACTTTTTTTTAGATTTATAATCTTAATTTGGCTTACTTTTTAATAATTTTAAATCTCTATTAATAAATTAATTATTTTTTTATTTTCATTTAATCTAATTTAGTCTTTAATTTATGTCTTTACCATTTAATTCTGATTTATTTAAATAAATTGACTTTACTTTTTAAGAAGTTAAATTATTCTGCCAAGTGAGTAAGTTTAAGTTAAATTTTAATAAAATAATGTGTTTTTAATGTTATGTTTCATTTAAGCCTCTAACTATTTAACTTTGTCTTTTAATAACTATAGTTAATTCTAAGTATTTTAATTATATGTTTGCAGTTAATTAATTATAATTGTTCTGCATTTGTTTAGACATAAATTAAATTAAATTTAACTTTTATTCTCTTAGTTAATTATTAGTCACTTTTATTTTTTAGTTTGCTAAATAATTTGGTTAGTTTTTCATTGTAGTCAATCAATTAGTCTTTATCAATTTTGTTAATTTGATATTTAATATAGTTAATTGATGTTTTATTCATTATAATATTTGTTGTAAATTAATTTTTATTGTTCAGGTTTTTAATTTTGTAATATCGGTGAGTGGCACATCGATTCTTTTTCTCACCGATCTTTTAACACACTGATGTTTTCTTTATAACTATCAGTGGGTCGTCACACCGATGTTGCGACGTGCCGATCCTTCCATCGGTTTCTGTCTCTCTATTTAAACTATCGGTGAGATGTTATTTATTTTCCATCGGTGTGTCACACACTGATACTTGTTTTTATTTTAACTAACGGTTTGACAAGGCACACCGATGTTATTTGGCACCGTTTAGCTCTTTCATCGGTGAGTTCATATTTAGTTTTCAACTATCGGTGAGTCTTCGACACACCGATCCCCCAAAACATCCATCAGTTTCACGTCATATCAATTACTCTATATTTTATCAATCAGTCTCTCATTTATTTTGAACTATTGGTGATTCATCACTCACCGTTCTAATTATTTTATTTTGTTCTGCTGTGACCAATATTTATTTCTATTATCGGTGCGTCAATGACTCACCGATTGAAATTTTCCTCTATTGGTTTCAAAATTTTTCATTACCCCATCTGTCTCTCATTTTTCCACACACACACCATTAGTTTATTATTTTCTCAATTTTGGTCTCTCGTCTATTTTTACTATCGGTGAGTTGTAAATCACCGATCCTTTTCCTTTTTCGGTATCACCAACACACTGATAGATTTTTCCCCTGCTACCGATACTTTTTCTCCCACCCTACTTATACCGATCCTCATCGGTCTCACTATTAATTCACTTATATTTTCACCATCCCAGCCACCGATAGATCCCTTGTCTTCCACCATTTTCCCCTTCTCATCACCCGCCGTACCCCCTTTCTCACCTCTCCACCACTCCATCTTACTACCTTTATATCTAGTAGCAGTAATTTGAAACAACATCACACATAAGAAAACAACAATAGATGAAAATTGAAATGAAGCAAATGAAAAGAAATCAAGTTCAAATCAAAGAACAATTAATAAAAAACCCACAAAACAAATCCAAAACCCAAAGGCCTTTGTTCTACTAACACTGCGAGGAGTTCCAGCTCCTGCTGGTGATGCCGCATAGAGGGGAGCCACCGCAAGGCTTTTTTCAGCACTAGGAGGAGTTTCACCAGAATGAGAGGAGGAGCTATGCATCGTGCATCTGCTTGAGCCGAGCCGCACCGCTGCTGTTGGAAACGAGAAGTTGCCACAGCTGTTGTCCGCCGCTGAGGAGGAGACCCACGTAAGAGCCGAGGGTCGTGTTAGGGTAGTTGAAGTCACCAGACCACCGTGCCGCTGCTGGATTTGTAGTTCGCAATGGATCTGTCTGCACTACAGCCTGAGAAGCCCCGTGAGAAGCTGTGAATCCAATGTTGCACTGCCATGGGGAAAAAAGAAGCCTCGGCGGCGCTGGGGAAGAACTAGAACCCTAATCCCCCTTGCACCGAAAATTGGAGGAAGATAATATAACCAAAGAAAAAAAATATAATAATAAACAGATAAAAATAGTTATAAAAGTATAGTAAAAAAGAAAATTAAAGAAAAGGAAAAAACAAAAAAAATGTTAAAAAAAATAAACTTTAAAAAGTCAAAAAAATAAAATAAAATATACAAAATTTAAAAATCTTAAAAAATTACATAATTAATAAATAGTTAAATTTATAAGTTAAAATATAAAACAAAATTAATAATAAGTATTAACAATTTATTAATATACATTTATAGTATAATTTTATAATTAAAAAATAGTTATTAATAAACTATAAATATACTTAATAAATTAAAAATACTTAAAACATAAGTAATAACTTTAATTACTAAATTAAGATTAACTAATTAATTAATTAATCTAACAATCTAATTTCTTTAATAATAATAGTTAAATTATTAATACAATCTTAAATATTATCTTAATTATTTATCTATTTATGTTGTCAATTTTAATTACTTAGTTAAAAATGATAAAATTAATAACTTAGTAATTATTCTATTAACTTAATAAAATTAATAACTTTTTAATAATTTATGTATTAAAATTTTAATATTAAATGGATAGTTTTATAAATAATATAAAAGTTGATAATAATTATCATTTGAAGATATTTATTTAACTTTAAATAAGTATTATAATAGTAAACATAAAATAATAACTATAACATTTTAATTACTTTTGTTGAGTTTTAATTATTTCATTTTGTTATTATCGTGTGCAGGTTCATTGAAGAGGTGGAAACAAATCCAAGTGCTTCCAAATAACTCATCCAGAGTTGGTTACGACGGAAAAACTAATGTGATGTTCTTGTCGCGAAAAAATGCACATTTTGCAGTCCGTAGGTGAAGAACCTTCCAAGTCAGCGCAGATCGAGTAGTGACATGCAGTAGATGACAACAAAGTTTTAAAGAAGAGAAAGCGGAAGAATTTTTAGGGGACTCTCATTCGACATTCCATGCCAGAAAATTCGAGAGCAGAACTCCCGGGAGACACCAAGAGCGATACTGGAGACTTGGAGTTGCAGGAGCAAAGCAGTAGTACACGATCTTCATTTTCAGAGGGAGGATCTGTCTTCCTCTGTTTTTATATATTTTAAATTGTACTTTCTACTAATATATTTTCAATAATCCTAGATTAATTTCTCTTTCTTGAATGTTTGGAGACTTATTGGTTGAAACTTTTATCTTCAACTAATTTCCTCAAATGAGAATTTGATTCTTTCGGTGAGATTGAATCAGGTTCCTGAACATAAAAATTGTATTAATACCTTGAATAACATATTCCTAAATCGATTATTTTTTGGCGAGATCGAACATAGAGACATTTCATCAAACGTTCGAATTCAAACTACAGAAACATTCAACGAGATAGCTCTCTGTTGTCATCTCAAAATCAAATTGTCTTATGTGGTTGTTGAAGTGGATAACTTCGAGATCTATAATACAGAGTGTTAATTCTTTTGGTGAGGAAGGATTAAAAACTTATTTTTAAGGTGTGTATTTAATCAAATGATGATCATTCATTTAATCCAGTAAGGATCAAATATCTCGAGCAAACTTTTGATCTACCCTTGACACTCCTGTTTCCTTCTTAGTTATTTTTAGTTGTCACTGTTTCTATCTAGCTTTGTCATTTCCAGTATAGGTAATAGAGAATTTCCAACTTGTTTCATACTGCTTTATTAAAAATAAATAAAAATATAAAAAATGAAAAGTAAAAAAAATGTCTACCTCACTGCTGACAACAGTGAGGTTTTTAGTTTAAAAACCTTAGAATTCTCGTCTGCCTTCTCTGTGGATCGACCATGCACTGCTATACTAGTGTAGAAGTAATTAATGTAATTTTGAGGGCTGTGACGACTTCTGGACTAGTTAAAAAATTTGGCACTGTTGCTGGGGAAGGCACGCACTGAGAATCAAAAGTTTTAATAAAAAAATCAATAACAAATAAAAAACATAAAAAAAATAACTTAAAAAAATCTAATAAAAAAAAATCATTGAACATGGCCTACTGTTTGTGTTGCTTTTGAAAAAATATGATTCATTGTGATTTGTTGTGTGTTTAATCTAATCTAGTTTTGATTTTAAAATGGAACATCACCAAAACTAGAACAAACAAGGACCTTATTGTGTTTGTTGTAGAGATTATGGTCACACTGTATGGAAGTGTGTTTATAACCAGCAACAATAGTACCATCACTTTGATGAAAATGAACAATGTGAGTTTAGTCCTGACACACACGCTAAAATTTAAGTAATTAATTCTAAACTGGATGCTAGGGTGGAATTAATTAACAATTGGTTTAATCAAACTCGTGAAATTAAACATAGAGATTCTCAAGAGCGAGATAAAAGAATGAAAAGATTGGAAACCATGCTCTTGGAATTACAACAATGGGTTAAAGGAAAAAAATAATTTCATGAAAAAGAAAAAGAAAATGTTTAGAAAAGATTTGAAAGTCAAGTGGGAGAGGAGAGTGACTGTGAAACTGGACAAGAGACAATTCCCTTTGAAAAATCTGATTTTCTTGGACTTAATTTGGAAGTAAATGACTCAAAAATTCAAGAACATAACATTGAATATTCCAAAATGAATTTAATGAAGTTGAGTTGGATAATTTCTAAGTTGATTTGAAATAGATTAAAAATGAATGCCTAGTTCTATTTATAATTCATACATTTGAGAAAAATCCCAGTTTTAGGAGTATTGAGAATGAAGTCCCTCGGGTTGAAGAAAAATTAAAAGATAAAAAACTATATTTTTAATAATTCTTCACCCAAAATTTCTGAAATTATAAAAAATGATGTTGAACTTGATGTTGGGTACACTTTGGAAGAGAACCTTAAGCTGGAAGTTAAAGAATCTGGGATTTTTGAACATAAACTGAACACTTCTCTTCCATGCTTTGAAACTCCAAACCCATCTATTTCTGAACTGTTGTTGGATAATGGGGATGATGGAATGATATTTGAAGAAAAACTAACTGATGATTTTTCATTTCCCTTTTCTCATAGTGATCACTTTTATGAAAGTTTTTTTACTGAAATGGAAAGAAGTATTGTCATTCCTAGGGAGGACCGTTTAAATTTGATCAATCTTGAACATGACCTTATTGAATATAAATTGAACATTTCTTCCCCTAAACTGAACTTTCAAGAACACACTACATACATTGTTTTCGAAAGTGATCCTTTTGAACTTGAACTTAAAGTAGAGGTTCAACACACATTAGATGATTGTTGAAGAACTGATTTTATTGAAGCAGTAGATGTTCTTTGTGAGTTAACAGATGAGGATCCTTTGGAAGAGATTTATAATATTGTTAAACATGAATATGTTGATGATAAAATAAATTCTCTTCCATGTCTGTCACTTCCATCATCAACTTTGAAGGGTGCTGAGCCTTCTTGTGTTACAGATAGTAGTCCCGAGGGGGAATTACAATTGAGTTCCAATGTTCATAAATCTGTTCAGCACTATGTTGAATCCCCTTTTGGACAAACTATTCAGTATTCCCCCATTTGAACCCTTGAATTTGAACTTGTTTGTTCTAAGGTTAAAGAGATATTTGTGAGGTCAATGCCACCTCCTTTGAAGCACCTAATTCAATGTTTTCCCTTCATGTGCATTCAAATCTTTAAATGTCTGATCTTTACCTGGAAGTGGACAACACTATACCCACTACTGTTAAAGGGTTCTACATAGGGGTTATTTTAGGATATGGGAAATTGGTTTTAGTATTCTTATGTTTTGATACCCACAATTTACATCTGTCTGTTAAATGAAAATGTGCCAAGAACATGTGGTGGTTCCTATTAAGGAAACCACATCCACCTAGTGACTATGGTTAGTTTCTAGGTGAGTCTGGCTGGGGACATTAAACCTAGTGCTGCATTGGAGGCAACCCATGGTTTTTATTTTGTTTTCATTAAAAAATTTAATTAAATAATGTCTAACTGAAGACTTTAAATACAGTGCTGCATGGGAGGCAACCCATGGTATTTCTTTTGTGTTTACTATTGTTTTTGTTTGAATAAAGTGATTCATTTTGAATTCTATAAGAACTTTCTATACTAATTAATTTTCCTAGTTTAAATATTCATTGTTTCTAGGATGATGTTTCTGTGTAATAATGGAGTTGAATTCCCATGATCATCTATGGACAATAATTTTTTCAGGGAAGTAGTTTAACCTTTTACATCTATTTCTCCTCTTTTTTATGCTAATAAATTTTTGGTGCTTGTGTTGCTACTAAACTATAAAATTATTCTTGTTTAAAAAAATCTACTACATGTTTGCTGAAGTTCTGTTGCATATCTTGCATATATATATAAAAACTTTTGCTACTTGTCACTATTATGTGCTGTAAAATCTGCATGTGCCTCCTTGATGAAAAATTGAATTTCATTGTTATTAAAATCATTTCACTTCTTGAAATTAAGGGGGGGGGGGGTACATGCTGCTGGTATTTAGAATCTGATTAGTCCATATGGTGTTTAGCATGCATCTTTCTCCTTTATTAAACATCCATTTAAATCAAATTTTTCTAAACTTTATTACACCCAATTTCACCGTGCACTTCCAAGTTGCATGAATTTTTTGAACTTTAATAAAAATATATTCACTAGACATATATGTTAATGAATATAATTTCTAATGAACCTGATGATTATTTATTTATTGTGGCAGACAAGATTTTTGTTGAACTTCATTGAGACCTTTATACATGTCATAAATCTAATTAATTGGAAATCTATTTTGAACCGTAATTGATTAATTTTTCTTCTCCAATTTAGAATTCAACTTTTGGGACAATGTAGGATTTTAAGTATAGGGGAGGGGGTCAATACTTGACTGTGATTAACTGTGCTTTAATGTAATCCCATCAATTCTGACTGCAACTCAAATTTTTTGTAAAAAAGGGATAATTTTTTTCATAATTCTTGCATAATTTTAAGCTTTACACTTTACTCATCTGGGTCTTGCTATAGGAAATGTTCCTTGCTGGTAGTAAGAACTAATTAAATTCTGAAATTGATGAGTTTGGATGATTGATGAGTGATCTTTCTCAGTGATTTTATGGAAATTTTGTTTAGGTGCTACTTCTGAAAGAGATTTGGGTTATATATTTATGGAATTATGAAAATAACTTTTGGATCTAGAAGTTTGATTCTGATTATAGGGGCTACATTCTTCAATTAATTATTAAAAGTAATTTCTTTAATGAGCCAATGTAAATGAATTTTATATAAATATTTTGAAACTGGAGTAATTTGGGCATCTGGGATCCCACAGTGAGTCTTTGAGACCATGGATTCTTGGTGCGTTTTTGTTTACTATAAGCTCTCTATACACTTTGAATAAGTGCATATTGTACAGTGCTTAACACAATGATAAATGGCTTGGGAAAATAAAATAAAGTTTCTAGGGTAAAAAATGAACTCATTAAGGTGAGGGGAATGATGAACGCCAGATGAAGAAGGGGTCAATTAGTTTTTATGGAAATCTTTTAGATTGTGTCATTGAGGTGATTCACAAAAAATTAATTATTTTTGGAACCTAGGTGAAAAGGTCAATGTTAAAAGTTCCTTGTTTAAGATCATAATTCCATTGATATTTTATCTCATGTCATTCTTGGATTTAGAACCTGAGATCGGATTGAAGTGAGTCATTAAGTTGTATCACATATAAGGCATGAAACCTTCTTTGATGGATGGCCGTTGTGTTCTTAATTTCCTTTGAGTATTTGTTATAGGAAAGATTCATATGAGTAATTCATTTTCTAATCCTGCTGTTATGTTTTTTCCATTGTTTTGAGTGTCGGACATGTTACAATGTGATCTTAATCATAAAGAATTTACTATTTTTTCAAAGGAAATAAGACATGGGATTGTTTGAGGAAATAAGGCTTGGGATTATTTTCTAAACACTTTACAATTTTATCAATCTCACCGTAAGAATCAGATTCTCATTTGAAGAAATTAGATTAAGATAAAAGTTTCCACCAACAAGTCTCCAAAGTCTCGAGAAAAAGAAATTAAGCTAGGATCATTGACAACATATTAGTAGCAAGTACAATGTAAAACATTTAAAAACATAGTAAGAAAGATCCTCCCACTGAAAATGAAGATCGTGTACTGCTGCTTTGCTCCTCCAACTCCAAGTCTCCATTATCTCTCATGGCGTCTCCTGGGAGTTCAGCTCTCAAATTGTATGGCTTGGAACTAGAAGTTTGATTCTGATTATAGGGTCCACATTGTTGTTTTAATTATTGAAAGTAATTTCTTTAATGAGAGGTGTTCAAAGTCACTTGTGAAAAAATGCGAGATGGGAGATTTTTGAAAGAAGAGTGCACATGGTTACTACATAGGTTACCAAAAACATGTGAAACATTTATGACAATATCTGTTTTGAAGATAGTATCATGTGATTTATTGGAACACATTTGGACATAATATATTGCTTAACCTTGGGAGAAGTATTAAGTGATCCAAAAAAGTGTTTAACTTGTATTTACACACCCAAAGACTCATTTTTATCCATATTCTATAAGGATATCTAAATAATATCCTAGAATAGGCTTACATGAATATTATTTTTTAACTGGAGGATAGTTTTAATGAATGAAGGTGTGTTAGATCTTCATAATCAATGGTAAGTAGATGTTTTTTCTTGTCCTCTCTAGAAATAATCTTAATCTCTCTCGCAGAGTCCTAGATAAAATCTATTATAGATATATCAATTTCCAATGATTTGAATTATGGTGAGATCTTATTTTTATCTACAAAGGGATGATAATTTGAGGCTAGAAATAGAAGTTTCATTCATTTTTCCACAATCTCATTAACCATTGTGTGGTAAGTGACTTATCTTCAAGTTGACATGTTCTGGAAATGGAAGGAATCACTTTTAAATCAATTTATCTATATTTATTTAAATAAATTCATTATTTTAGTAAATAAATCATTATTTATTAATAATGAAAAAAGGTGTTTCATACTATTCATTAAATAAAAAGGTTTTCTTAATAATTATTTTTCATAGAGAACCTGGCTTGTGTGGTTGGTTTCAGTCCATGAAAATAAATTAGCATCTCTTTGTTGGCTCACACATGAGGTCCGTGTCAAATTTGATAATGAGATTTATAAAGTGATGACATGGTGATGTTATAGGTCACTTATCATGATTATTTGTACATTAATTAGGCATACATGTTTTCACGAGATGTGGAATGATGATTGCAAGTGAAAAATAATAATGAATGAATGATTTATTAATTTTTTTATTAAAAAATTAGTATTATGAAAATTCATGTTATTATTATGCTATATTTTAAATAAATATGAGATCAATTTTTTTATTCCCAATGATATGTGTTGGGATGTATTGGGGGATTACAAACTAAGTTTTATACTCACACCCTTTTGGTAACAATGGTTCATTTGCAGATGTTGTGTAAATTGACACATGTAATGGTAAGGTGTATTACTTCTCTATTGATGTATCATGATATAGTGGGATTATGAGATAGTTTTGGAGCTAGTATCATGTTTTGGTGAATCTTTAGTTGATGATACATCTATGTCTTTGATTTATTCCTTCCCATTTTATGTCAATACAATTCCCTTTTATTATATCTATTACTCTGATACTGTATCTCTAGTTTGAGTTATATTGTATTTATTTACTTGCATCCTATATAATTTTTTTTATTTTATCATCTAACTAAGGTTCATCAGATCATATGTCAAATCATCCCCCAAAGATATTATATTCCCTTAACACTTGTTCATATCCTTTAGTGTCCTTGGGAAATCACCTATGGTTAGTAGAACCTCTGCCTCCTCCTACGAAAATGGGAGAGGGGTAGGACATTACACAACCCTTCTTAAAAAAATAATATTTCTATACTAGTGTGGAATCCCAAGAAAATATAAATTTTTTTGTGATATTCCCAAATCTAATAAGATCTTCCTTTTTTTCTAAATAGAAAAAACCCATTATTTAATCAATAATAGTAAAAATAAAAATATAATGATGAAAAATACATACAATAAAGTATAATAGAACAGTAGTAGATATAATAGATCTTTAAATTCAACTAGAATATTTTCTTGTTGAATAATAAAACCAATATTTAGAAAAAAAACACCATTTGGGATCACATAATAATATCATTTCAATAATCATTGAATGATATAGTGAATGTATTCCATATAATTTTATCCTTTTAAAATTATATTGATATTTTTAAAATATTTCCAATGGTTAATTCAAAATATCCCCCAATATTTAGTTCTAATATTTGCCTTGAAATCAGAACACATCCAATGACTATTATGAGATATTATTATAAATTAAAACTACCTTGTTTCCCATGAAAGAAAATAACCCTTGTAATTTATAAAAAATAATATACATGCTTACAAATTCATATATAAAACTCTTTAAAATCCTTAAAATATGAATGTTAAAACATATTATAATTTTTTAAAATCAATAAAATAGTTTAAACATTGTACAGAAAATTTTAGTAATTCAAAGTATCAAATTAATACTAAAATAGAGCATTAAAAATTCCCTTTAAAATACAAACCAGATTATGTAAAGGTTTATATATTTTTTTAAGGGTAATATTTAGTTTCTAGAATATTATTGAGGTTATTCATCAAATTCAGTAGTTACATAGTGATAATCATCAAATTCTTTGAGCTGCGAATATGTTGACACCAAAATTTATTAGTCTCATAATGGTAAACCTAGAGTTTCATATGATTTGAAATTTTGATGATTAACACACATCAACTATAAAAAATTAAGGTCAATTCATAAATATGTAAAGGTAATTTTGAATTCTCATTAAGGCATATAGAATTTTATGTTCATGTAATTTTAATTTTATGTAAATGTAATTGTCAAGATCTATGGGCAACATATGGGTAGATCATGAATATATTTTTCTATGAGATTGTATAATAACACATTTTACTACAACAATAGAGGTAAAAAAACTTATAATTGTATCTCAAAAAATAAAAATACCCTAAAATATTAAAAATAATAAATAAATAAAAACTTTATAAGAATCACTCTATAACCATTATGTGTATATACACTTAAAGAATTAATAACAATTTGAAAACAACTATTATTAAACAACATAGTGTTTTGATAAATTATATTTATAAAAATTATTATGTGTGAGGTAAATTTATTTAAAAAATATCATAGAATCATAAGTAAATAAAGAAAACATTAAAAATATCCTGAATCATTAATCCACAAGTGTAAACAATATTAAATGAAATCTTTAATTTTACATGAGGATCCTTTCCATTTATATTTCTTTTGGTATAGTGGGGAGGAACTCTATAACTTTTAGTGTTATAAGAAGGACCTTACCAGATATTGGTTAGAGTAAATTCCCTAGGGGTGTGTTATATTACTTTTCAAAAACCAAGTGATTCTTGAAAATGAAAAATTCAAAATAAAACAGTTTCAATATGAAGAAATGATTAATCTATAAATTTAACTGGTTTTATAAAATTAATATCAAAATAAATTAAACATGTGATAAAAATGGAAAGTGGATGAATTATATTTAATCACATTATGAATATATAGATAGAATGACACAATGCATAATTTAAAAAATAGAACAAACATAATTTTCTATGAATATTCAAAATATAAAATTAAGGGCACTATGTCTCCACCCCTTGAATTGTTAGATATGCTATTAGTTATTTGATATTAATTTATATCAAGTAAAAAAACCTTCCTTTGATATTTAATAGATATATAGGAAAAAAAATATTTATTTTTAACAAAAATAATGAAAAACCAACCTTACTAGATTTTTAATAAAGATAGAATGAAATTGAAGCTAGAATTTGGGAACAGAAGATGAGATTTTACATCAAAAAATACCTTTTAATTTTTGTCATGAATTTCTCTAGAGGAGATTAACAGTGCGTGAGAGAGAGATAGGGATAACATTGAGTTATTTTATGATTTGAAAATGAATAATATCTCTTTTAGAGGATAGATTGGATAATTCTATTGATTCAGCTTCTTGATTTGATTGGAGAGTTGTTTTACAAGTCAGTTATTGATATCCATGCACCCAAGGCCACAATATATAGTCTTAAAAAGGGATGGGATCCTTATAAAATTCATATGTTTTAGTTAATATAAATAATATGACATTGAATTCATTTTCTATCAATTTTATATGTACTCTCATACTATATTCCCAGATCTCATTAGATTCGTTGAAGCTTCCAATCGATTGATACTGGACTAGCTAGAAATTATTGTTGTTTGGAACCCCCAACTAGTAGGTCAGTGGGTATTTTTCTATTATGGGGATCTTCTAACAAAAAACCAATGATTCTATGCTTCATATTTCTTTCCAAAAAATCTATCTGAAACCTCAAATTACATTAAGGAATCAATTTAACCATTAAAAATATTTCCAAAAATCCAACTCATCCACTAAGTCATTAATAATATATTCAATGAAACTCTAAATACTTCAAGATGATCATTTAAAATTATCTATATTCCATCACCTAATATTTTTTCATAACTTCAAAACTGTCTAAAAATAAATAACTAGAAACAAAGTAGAGTGTTTTTTATCATTAAAACACTATGATAAAGGCACAATAAGATAAACCCTTTGGATGATCAATTTTTTTTTTCATAAATGGATATATTAAATACAAATCAAGAGTTAAATTATTATTCAACATAAGTTAGTATATTAATGATTAATTTATTCATAATTCTTATGAAATTATATATTCAACATGTTTATGAAATTATATATTTAGTATTATTATGAAATTATATATTCAAAATGATCAAGAAAAAAAACTACTCCCAAAATACTATGAAGAATTTCCCCTTTTCATATATAACATTTTTGTCCACCATTGACGCAACGGTCTCTCCCACTTTGTGATGATAAAAAATGGAAATAAGTTAGGGAAATGATAAGAGATTAGTAAGAGGATAAAAAAAAATTTATCCAAAATATAACATGAAATAATAACTCTCCCCTAATTACATTCATAAAGATAAATATAAATATTAGAGAATAAGATAATTTTTCAAGTTAAAAAATTATAAAATCATAAGATAAAAGGTTTTGAAACACATGATATGGGTTAGAGATAAATCACATAAGATAACTCTATATCAGTTACATTGTATATATTAGAGTGAATATTTTGATTTTAAAAATATTAATTATTTTTTAAAAAAAAATTAATAAAAAAATCAAAAGGAAAAAAGATAGAGATAAATATTGATTTTGAAAATAGTTTTAAAACAAAAAATATATAATATTTAAAACAAAAAAAGTAAAATGATTTTTTAAAAATAAAATAAATAAATTTTTTAAAATATAATAAAATAATAATTACAAAGAACATTACCCCCATTAAGAATATTAAGACATTTTCCTGAGAGAGGGATAAGATATATCATGAAATAAAAATAAAGAGGGAAATAAAAATATAAATTCAAAAAACATTTTCTATTTAGATCAATGTTGATGTGAAAACTTATCTAGAAAAGTAAATTTAAGCTCCCCATCAATTGGATCCTTGAACAATGTGATCAAGTGGAAAATGATTCACATCTTAATTCAAGATTTGATATTCCACTTTCATTAAAATGATATATTTGACAGATCAAAAATGCTCTATGGAATTACCTGATTAAATCCTAAAATCAAGTTCATTTTATTTCCTTATGGGGGAGATAATGTTAGATAAAAAATTGTAAAGTCGAACCAACTTTGGGTCTAATATGATTGGATAAAAAATATTTTTTAAGATATAAATGTTTAATGTTTTGTAGAAGATTAAGAAAAAATGGATAGATTTCATTCTACAGTATCTTTTTTTCAATCACATTCATAAATTAAAGGTCCATATTTTTGAAAATATTTTCAAATATTATTTTAAGAAACACCATTTAAGTAAATCATATTTTTGAAATAACATACATTATTTTAAAAACCAAAACCATTGTTATTTATTTTAACATGTTAAGAACTAAAGTTCATGTAAATATTTTCTCTACCACGAGTTAATATAGAATAAAATATTTTAATATCATTTATTCTAGATTTGGAGAATTAAAAATTGATTTTTTAAAATTTTGAATCAAAAACATGTTTTTATATGGAAATAATATCATTTACATCAAAAAATTTATTTTTCATAGTAAGAATGTATTTTTGTTTTTTATTGAGGTATTTTTATAATAAAACATGTTGATTATATTTTTTTCAAGTTGATCATAGATGTATATTAAGTGTTTATAATTCAAGTATCTTGATGAGAAAAATTAAGAAGATGAAGGTGGTAAATGAGATAAAGAAGTGGATTTAGAAGGTGAGTGAGAAATGGATGAACTACCATTGTCAACTTCCTTAAGATGTGACATTAGACACATAAGACTTCAGTCTCTGGAGTATGATGAGGCTATCGACTAATCTATAACCTTCCAAGTTGAAAAATATAGAGTTTTTTTACCTTTATCCATATATTTAATGTTATTTTTTTATATTGGACACTCAAGTGTATTATATCACTTATTTTTTCACTATTCAAATTTAATAACTTGAATTTCAAATATATTTATATTTTTGGATTTTTAGGATGATATATTCTTTATTAAATCTTCGTTAACCTATTTTACAAGTCATCCAATTTCAATATCATCATTAGATTCAATTTTTGATAATGCATAAAATTTTTTACTATAAAATATATGTTATTCTGGGTTTCCTTGAATTATATTTATTTTATTACTACTAGGAGTTTTAGGGTGACTGAATATTCCATGAGTGATTTGATGATCTCTCTGACCATTATAGTATTTTTGTCCTTAGCTTCTTGTATGAACGTGACTTTGGAAATCCAAAAACAAGGAAAACCCAATATATTTTTTTCATGAACATTTTTTGATAAATCATCACAAAGAGACCATCAATAATTATAGATGTTGGTAAAGTGATTAAGAAACTAGTAATGGATTCATTTAGATATATATTAAATATTTTAAATTTTTTTTCTAAACATAGAAATTATTTTTATCTAAGAGCATTCATTCCATTTTCTGTACCTTCAGAAAGAGTCTATATTTCCTAATAATAATTATATGTAAATACATAATTAAATAATTTTTTTATCACAACCACAATTTAAGGAATTTATTTATTTACTATTAATTTCATATTTTATAACATCATCATATGTAAACTTATATTCAGGTTTGATAGCTACAACATATTCATACATAACCATTTTCTATATAGGGCAACAAATACTAACAAGAATATTTGACATATGATTTTAAAATAAAAATAATTATTTCCCAAAAATAGATAAACTGAATAAGTCTCCATTATAAAAATATAAAACATTATAATCAACTAGAGATTTCAAAATAAAAATAATTTTTTGGAAATATATGAATAATTGAAAAAAAATAAAGGTTTGTTAAAAAGATAATGGTTTTCTTTGATAAAATTTATTAGTTTATGTAGATTCATATAAGGCTGGGAGGGTATATTTCCTTTAAAAAATTAATGTGCTAAATTAAAAAAATACAAAACAAAACTATTTAGAAACAAGGAAATAATAAATTAATATATTATATACAAAATATGAAATAAATATCATTGTTAATTAATTAATTTATAATAGAAAATAAAATAGGATTAAAATTTATATAGTTCATGCATATAAATAAAGGATGTTTCAATGCAGTTTATAAAAATAGATAACAAACAAATCTTTTTAATGAGTTTTATAATAGCACATGAGATTACCCTACATCTCCACACACCTGGTTGAGAGATATTTAATTATTCCTTTGATGTTAATAGAGATGATGTAAAATGTAATTACATTATATTTAATGATGATAGAATGAAACTAAACTTCATTTACTTTTTAACAGAAATAGAAGGAAACTAGCAAACCATGTTTTTAATAGATCAAGTAGGAATCAAAATGTTTAAGGATGGGTGACAAGGGAGTATTTTCTTGGTGAAAATACATTCAAATTTTGGTATCATATCTATCTAGATGAAATGAATAAATGAGAGAGAGAAGGTGATAGGGATAACGGTATGATCCTTTTATATTTAGAAATAATGAATTGGTCTTTGATAGAATGTCTTGGAGATGACAAGATATTCGATTTATTTATTTTAATTTAGTTTTATTTCACCAAAAAAATTTGATATCCAAGCACTGAGGCCACTATTGACTTGTTGAAAAAGTGATAGTAAATATCTAAAATTAACTGGGAGAATTGGATCCAATGAATATATAATTTAATCTATTTCTAAAATATATAAAATCTGTATCGAATGAGATTTACCAATATCACCATATTCCCATTTTCCTACACTATATTTTCAATTGACTACATAGATCAAACATAAAATGGAAATATCCCACACTTTAGCTGGGGAGGACTCTTCTATCATCACAGGTTCTCTAGTGGGACGTCACCGACTTTCTAGTGAGTCTTCTTCTCACATGAGTATATTCTTACATGGAACTGGTTAGTCACAACCCCACACCTTTGATCTATTCAAACATAATGTATTAAAAAATATATAATTAAAACCTCTAAATCCATTATGATATATTTTTATCCGCTAATAGTTATTACATTGATTCTATTATTCCACTGGGTATCTAATAAGATCATCAATTAATCCACAAATATATTGACATGGAAATTTAACATTAAATACATTCCATTACTTGATATTTAATATTGATAATGAAACACAATTAAAATTAAAATATCTAAACCTATGAGAGTGTTTCTAATCACTAAAACCCTGTGGGGGAGAGAGAGATGTATAACATTGGTAGTTTATTGAGGTCCTCCAAAATGGAAAGAGTATAGTTGAGGGACATGTAGATATAATTATTAATCACTTTTAGGACCAATATGATGTATTTAAGTGGTTTAAATTACTTGGAGGGTTGACCTATAATTTTTTAATGGAGACTAAGGTCTAGATCCATGTTTGGGAATGATATCTCCTTCATCAGTGGTTATTTTGACAAGTTATGTAAAGGTAATTGTGGTGTCAAAGAGTGATGTCAGAAAAGACTCTAAAAATAAGGAATATTTTCCTTCTATAGGTGTTGAAAATGTATAGTAAATATCAGATTATCCTTAATAAAATTATGCTCATCCTTTTTTTCTAGATATTTTATCTAATACAGATGATGGCATTATCTAGTGGGATATATCATGGGTGATGCCCAGGGGTAGTTAGTGTTGGAACACTTTGGATGCCCCTTAAATCATTGATATAGTGGAATGTTGAGCTTTTATTCTCTAATGATATACTCACAATGTGGTTGGTATTAGTAATAGGTGATGATTTTCCCCATTAAGATTGGGTTATTGGGGGTACCCATGTCTTTCCAAGACATCACATCCCTCCTAATCCATATGTTGGTCGGGGTTAATTCCCACCTATTTTTACTAATGGATATGATCATTGATGAAATATATCTATATAATATTCATTGGGGTAAGTGGAAATGGGAAATAATAATACAAGGAATATGTTGAAATAACTTCTTGAGCATAAAAAACCTCCATGTTATTACATCTACTATTTTCAACATCATTATGGTCAACTCTCTTTCCAATACACATTTTATCAGTGGTAGGGGTACCTCACACAAAACCTATGATGGTTTTATTTAGGAAAGAGTTTGAATCAAAGCATGAAATCATTTTTTTTTTCAAATTTCATGATATCATTGATGCCCTACATTACTCATCCTATCACTTTTGAAAGAGTGAGGATTCACATCTGGTTCCCCATTTTTGTTTTTGACACTTTCCTCTAGGACCATATTGTGTTATGTGTGGATGATGGCACAGTCTAATCCTATATATGTACTATCCAAATTCCACTATCTTATCACTGTTATCTGTGATGATGATAAAACTCTTGATTATAATTAATGGATACGAGGTCTACTCATTTCGCTAATGATATTTTATTTGAGCCTAGGACTTAAGAATAGATTTAATACACGCTAATGAATCTCATTTCGAATTCCATATTTCTATGGGAATCAATTACTTATATCACTATCTACAATAATAGGGTAAATAAACCATTATTAGATTATATGAGAATGTTGGTCATATACATTTGTATTATTATTCTTCCTATCTAGACATCATGGAATAGTATATTCATCACATAAGGAAATTGTGGCTTTACTATTTAAATAAATAAAGGAATGTTTTTATATCTTCCTCTTGAAAAGTTATAAGGGAATTAGATTCTGATCAAAGAATGGAAATTATACCAATCTCATATGTTATCTTAAATTGTTCACATAAATTATCAGATTTTCATCACATAAGGCATCCTATTCTCATCACACAAAGAAACATGTTCTGACCACAAATGTAATATCATCATTGTCACATAAGTAAACCCATGATTTTCACATTATGAAACTATGATAATCAAATAAGTAATTATGGATTTATGATGTATCTAGTATTTTGTTAATCATATTCTCATCAATTAATGAATATTATGATAATCACAAAAAGGAAAGGGTTGTCTTATGCTTATCACATATTTTTTCTTGATCCTCTTATGTTCATCACATATGGGATGTTAATCCTTCAATTCTCATAAACTACATTTAATCACAGTTTAATTTCCAATAGGGATACATAATGCTCACCTTATGCTTGTAAAATTAAAGTGGATATAATTTTAGTTTAGTGGGGATAGTCTATAATGTTTTAGATCATCATAGAAGGTAACATGGCATGAGGAATACCTTTTATCAAGGTTGTTATGGGATGATAATGGGGTTGGTATACTTGGATTAACATTAAATGAAGCATCTTATGTATCCTATTTAATTGGATTAAAAAAATAAATTTTTATTCCCATAATCTATGGTCATGTATTAGGATTGGCCCATTTGGTTTAACATCATGCACTAAGGATGTTTTTTTCCAAAATTAATGAATATAAGAGGTTGAGTGAGGCTTAAATATTGTGATTCTAAATAATTTCTTATAATAAATATGGATATGTGAATGGAATATTCATTTAATTCTCACAACATTCATTAATGAAATAAGGATACATGTAATTCTTATGAAACTGCTACCCAAAAATTATATTTTTATAGGATTTAGATTTGGATGGAAACATATTTGTTCATGCATATAAAGTTTTCATGAGTGAATATAGATCAGGTTGATGTGGGTCCCTTGTTTCATTAACTTTGATAGAAGAATTATTTTTGAACGGAGATTAAAAATATCTATAATAACATCTTTTCTTGAAACATTTAGATTATGAGAAAATTTATCTTTCATAAGAAATTGAGAAAAAATATGGGAAGTTATCATTAGGGATAATTATTTTTCAATAAAAAACATGAGTGTTTTACATTGAGTTAGATATCAAATATCAAAGAAATCACATCCATGATAGTTGGTTCCCTTGTAAAAAGAATAAAAGTGGACGCTGAAATATATGAGAGATTAATCATTCAGGAAATCCAAAATCAGAAGTCTAAAACCTTACAATTATCAAATAATGGGTGTTTAATTTTATCAATGTCATGAAATAAATTTCATTGTGAAATAATTTGTACACACATGGTAAGGGTCCATTTTGTGATATTCTGGATATATGATCTTTGAAGAATTTCATTCGCATGAAATGATTGAATTGTGTGGTGAATCAAGTTACAAACTTATAAAATAAGGGTTTTGTATGAATCTAGGATTGTCCTCTAAAATCACATCATTATATCTAAATTCTTTCTTGTCCCTTTTGGAGTCCATTTTTTTCATCAACACAATTATTTTACTTCTTTTATCAAAACATATATTATAACTCAAATAATTTTATGAAATACTATTCTATATAGAATAGTGTGTGATGGGTTATGACAGAAGTAGTTATGAATTATTAGATATAAGGGTGTTTCATTATATACCAAATACTATTGTGATTAGAATTTGGATATTTTGGTTATATAATTATGTTTTGATTCAAAATATAAATTCTAATAGAAACTTTGATATTATAGGGGTATAGTTGTGTTGTGATCCATCACCATGATACTCATAGATATATATAGATTCTAAGTGTATCACTATGTTGTGATTCACTGACCTGAGGCTCGTTGAAATTAAATTATTTTGAGGTTCTTACAATGTTGTGATCTATACCTAGATTCTCCTAGAAAGAATGATAATTTTTTGGCCTATCTATGTTGTGATCCACCACACTATTTAACATATTGACTTATAGATTCATGTGGTATCACTATAACGTGTTACACTATACAGATGATTATATAAATTATAGATTCTATTTTACATCTTTTGCTGGTCAGGGTCAATACAAGTGAAACTGACTCAGATAACTAGTGTCTAAAGATATTCCATGTATTCAGCACACATGATCAATGGCCATGGTAAAACACATATCACCATGTGTTATAGTTTCATATTTAACACATAATGGTTTGTTCTAGTTTTTAAATTTCATGGGTTAACAATTTATTTAATTTATGGTTCAATCATTTTTATATTATATCATATATTATAGGCCCCATTTGGGGTTTCCTCCAATGTTTTATACTCACACATTACATGTGATCCTTTGTGATGGCATATGACTATTTGTAAATGTGTTTATCTAAAAAAGGCTGTTTGGGTAATCATGATGTGTCATTTAATGGAGATGGTATATAGTGTTCAAGTGGATCATGTTATTATAGTTCTATTTAATTATGTATTTTTTCTATTTTCTATGTTATTGTCCTAGTGGTTAATCCATTTGGTTTACCCTATACATGTGAGTACTCTGTTATCATTTTTAGAGATATTTAATTATTTTTTATATTTTCTCCTATAGTTATAATTTAATTTTTGTATACTGATATTTTATAATATATTGTTTCTGGTAAATCATTTTATATTATATTTTTTTATAATTAAAGTATAGTAACATCAATATTTCCCACTGAATGTTATTACCAGTCACCATCCTGTGGGGAATAGAAGAGAATGATATATATCAAATAGGGGAACCCAAATCAGTACTATAAAGGATGACTAAGAAGATGTGGTAAAAGTGGTTTCAAATCCATATCCCATTGACTAATTACTTTGGGCAATGGTATATGGATATATTAAAAGTCAAAATAATGGATAGACACTAGATTTTGTTTTATAAACATACAATTGGTAAAAGTACTATTTACCAAGTTTGGGGATTATTATATTTGTTATTTCTATTGATATTGAGTTACTATTAAAGTAAGATATATATTTTATTTATTTATTTTTTTATACATGTATTGGGGTGGAAGTTTCATACATACATGAACCAGTCAATATTTTTAGGACTACTTGATATGTGCATTCCATTCTATGATTTGAAAATGGTTTTAAAAAAATAAATTCTTTATGAAAAACAATATTCAATGAATAAAATTATTATTTTTAAAATAATTATTTATTTTAAATTTAAAAATATTTTATTTAGTTTATTATTTAATATTTTATTATAGAAATGTTTATTTACTAATAAAAAAATTATTATTTTCTATACGATAGTTCTTTAATATTATGATGTGGAAGTTATATGCATGACATTTATGAAAAAATTATAGTATATAAATATAATAAGATTCTATAGATTTTGTCAAAATATCTAATGTATTACATAGATATGATTTTTAGTATGGTTATGATGACTTGGTTGGTTATAAACCCCTAAGAGTGTGTAGAAATGCATGTGCGGTACATGGGGTTTCTTGAGATATAAAATTTTGGATCATGTTGATAAGGTTATGGTTATGTTTATATGGTTTTATTGGTTATATCATAGGATTTTTTTAGTGGGAATATGATCCTAGAGTTATAAATTTATTAATTTCTATAGATGAGTCATGTAGCTATCATGGTGAAGTTAGGTGGCACATGAATAGAGTAGTTTATTTATCTGATGGAAAAGTGGGATAATACATCCTTCCATTTGATGAAGTAAAGAGGGCGGTGTCATGTATCATGTGAGGGTTTTATAATTAGAAAATATGAGTTGAATAATATATTAAATTCCTTAGTGATCTTATAATTTGGAGTTTTTTAAGTGCGTTGTGATAGTAAATTTGATTTTCATCGGATGTAGGTTAGTTAATGAAGTCATGAAATCATAAGAATAGTGGAATATAACTCATCAAGGATTATACTATGATGTAATGTGTGGTGTTATTATGGAGTATAAACATTCATGTATTGAATATATACGAGTCAAATTATGGTTTAGAACCCTCATGTTTTGGGTTCATATACTCTCTATTATTTTAAGATCAAGAGAGGGTGGTTGTTTGAATGAAATAAAAGGGAAATCCTGAAGGATGGTTGTAGTGAATGTTTGATTCATGGAAGTTCTATATGGAATGCGGGTGGTTTTGAGTTAATTCGTCTATTTATATTTCATAGTTTAATTTCTTTGATAATCCTAAGAGATAAAAATGAATTGGAAAATATTTGACGAATTTTAAATTACACTATATAATTATGCTTTTTTATAGGACTTGAGTGAAGTTAAATACATTACTATATTTTTACTATTATTGATATAAGATTATTTATATTTATGGTATGATTATAGAAATGGTTGATATATAATAAATTTTGGAAATGGGTGGGATAAAAAATTATCAAAGCGATACATTGATGGAAATGATGGGTCATTGTGGTTGACTATGATTTGAAAAGTTTTTCATGCTTTGATTGGATACGAATGTTGTGGAATTTATGTGTTTTTTCAATGGGGTATGTATCCATGATTGGAAGAGTATGTAATTTTAGATATAATAATTAAATAATATTTTTTGAAATACCCCCTTCAAGACCTAGTGTTTGGTATGATTGATCAATATTAATTTAAAGAAATGGTAGCTATGTGAACTATGATGTCCTTAAATCCTTAAATGAATCTACTGATGGGGTTACATATTTCAAAGAATCATAGAATCCATGTAAAGGAGCTCTATTCTTAATACAATCTTTCTAGGAAAGTACTCTATATTTTTTTGATAAGGATATTCATATGGTACATGGTAAAAAATATTTTATGTTATAATGTGACATTGATTTACGGTATAACCTAGTAAATTTGAAGAGTAACCCAAAAAAATAACCAAATTATAAGAATTTGTTTTCATATCATTTATCAGATGCAAGTGGGTTGATCTTTCTTGATATGTGTGTTTGAAAAATAATAAGATAGCAGTATTAGAAATTAGGATGATATGTAAAAAGGTTATAGATATTTTCTATATAATGAATATTATATATGGGGAATTAAAATATTGAGCTGATGTATTACTCGAAATTGTGGATGGAATATGATAAGTGTGAATAATTTTCATGTTATAACCATATTTATTAAAATATAGAGTAGGTTTTGTGGAATAGATCATAATGGATAATTATAGGTATAATCCTATAACTAGGAGAATCTAATCATATCATTAGTTATATTACCCTTGAGTTTTTGGGGTCATATCTGTTTTTAAAGTAGTGGATGGGTAGTAGACATATCATTGAAATATAAGGTATCATTTTAAAAAAAATTATTTATATTCTTAGTAAATAAAAAATTAGGAATTTATCTATGGAATTTTGGGAGATTCAGTGTCTTTGATTATTAACTCAAAATAAAATTTGATGAATAATATGTGAAAGACTATGATTAATGGGTAATGATAGTATTTTCAGATAGGGTGTGATTTCATATTTCAATACTAATGATTCATTTAGTATATCACATCAGGAGTATATTTTATAAATATATTCTAGTAATCTAGTGATCTTAAATGGTCTCTAACCTTGATTTATTATTATTAGGACGAAAAAACATAAACTATAGAGATATCTCAAGTGTAAATTTATAGCAATTAAATGTGTTATTGGATTAAACCTCACCATTTATGCAAAATAATATATAGAAAAATGTAATTTTTTATTTTATATCTCATTATGTATGTAATTGTTATGTGTGATAGTTTAATGTTTGGGTTTAAAAAATGACATTTTTTTAATATTTAGTCTATGTATTGCATAACTATACCAAACTCAAAATCCCTAATGAGATAATAAATTATATTCTAGTAGATGTACCATAAGAGAAGAAATGATTATAGATGGTTTTAAATGATTAAAATCTATATATTGTGGAGGTTATAAGGAATATTTTTTTAGGTTTTGTTAGATCCAAAGTGAATTTTGGAGTTAAAGAATGGGGTTTCATTGAATTTTTGAATTTTTGGAATTTAAACTAGAGAAATGGAAATTTGGTTATATTTTTAAGGAAAAATTAATGGATCCATGTGGAATGTTTTAGAAGAAAATTTCCCTACATGAATATATGGGTATTATGTAAAATATAGAGGATCTGTGAAATATAACAAAGGTCACCATATTTATAGAGTCATCCCACTAGTAGTTTGGTTTACTAGGAAGTGGATAAGTTAACCTAAGCTTCCCAATGGGATAATAGTGACCCACTAGACATCTGCTTTGTGAACCATTTGTCTAGTGAAAGACCTAAAACTCTAATATTTAAAAGGGTTTTATTTATATTTTAGTTATTTTTATAAAAATAATTTAGGGGTTCTTGCATGATGGTAGTCAATTGATATCATTTGGCTTCCACATTTCTAATAAATATCCTCCTTTACCCACTAGTATCCCTAGATGCTTCAGAATAAATATTCCAAATAAATTATGGCATAATCCTCTTCTTTTCCATTCGGATTTAACTGTAACTGAATTCCATCTATTTTAGATCAATTTCATGGAGGTATTTTGTTCAAATTTTACTGTACCATGGTTATATAAAACTAATTTAAATGATATTTTACATGTAGAATATGGATAAAATTGCAGAAATTTTAAGGCATATAATGACCTATTCTTTTTATTATAGTATTCACCCCATTGAGTTTTCATAGGTATATCAAAATATTATTTCAAAATCTGAGAGAAATTTGATTGTAAATCATAAATATTTTTCTTAAAATAATACCATAAGAACATCAAAGGAAATTCACATGATATTGGTAGAATTTATTATTCTATATGGTTGATCAATGTGTTTTATTGATTTATATAAATTGAATTGATTAACTTTTAATTAAATTGATTAATTATACATTTTTAACAAATTAGGGATGTATTGTGACTTGATCTCATTGTATTTATCATCCAGGGTGTGGAAAAACCAGAATCGAGGGTTATCTTCAAAAAGTACCAAAAAGGTGGTCAGTTTTATATAAATAAATATATAACATGATATGTGCTAGTTTAATTACATTCATGGGTGTTGGTATTTGGAAATCCATTAAATGTATAGAGAGGGTGCTGACATTAAAAGTTGGATAAATTCGAGACTCATAAGTATAAGAAATGTCTTCCTCATTATGTTTATAAATTTTAAAACTATATCAGATCAATATTTCAAGGGGTAACAAAAACTATATTCATGTCTTTTATCTAGATAAGGAATCTGATATTGGGATAAGTGATGTGTATTATATAATGAGTTCCCTTAATCTATCATTAGGGTTCTAGAGGGATTAGGTCATTTAGATTTTTTTTCTAGGAAATCATGTTTCCTTACAGGGGTTTGAACCCTCCCTTAAAATGGTAAATATGGGGTTGAGTGTCATTCATGGGTCAAATTATCCATTTTGATCATAAATAATTTTTAATAATGAATTCTTATTAATAATTTTATCATTTAAATATTGATGATGGATCATCCTTATGTTAGTTACAATTGGATGTTTTGTAAAATATGATTCTTTGATCTTATATCCCCTTTATGAGTGGAATTCATTATATACTTAGGGAATCATACTTTATGACGTACCTTGGTAATGGGTATTTTTGGTGAATACCATACCTATTGGTGGATTGAAATATTGTTAGGAATACAGGTTTAGGAGTGGGCTTAGGTGTATACTAGAGCTTTGGTAATAGTTCATGGATTTTACAACCACTTTAAAAGTCAATGGGGGGGTAAGTAAAATATGGATGAGACTCTTGAGGCTTATCATTGGAAAGGTTTATAGGATTTCAAAACACTGTTAGGATGATGGGAATGTGTTAGAATTGATATATAAGGGCACTGGATTGGTTATAGGGATTCAAGATAGATGTAAATTTCCTTATATGAGATGAGATCACCGATGGGTTTCATATTATCATGGAAGATAATATGGCCCTTCCATAAAAATATTATCTAAATTATTTTAGTTATAGTATTGAATATGTTTATAGAGGGTATGTTTTTGGAAACAAGAGTGAGTGTATGGGTCATGACATGAGAGATGGTTAGATGAAAATTTATACTAGAGATATAAGATATGGGATACATATGCCATCACTATATTTTATCTATTTTATTGATTATGTTGACAGAAAATGGATATTAGATATAACAATCAATGTAGAGACCCGAAGCCTGAAGTATATGGACATTACATTACATTTGCGGAATACTTAGTACATAACAAAAACACACACAAGGACAGTAATAGTTTAGTGTCTTTGGAAACTCAGAACATAATCATCTAATCGTGGTGAAAGATCTTCAACATCTCCCATTAAGATCTTCTTTTTTTTTCATACCTAAAACCTTTATTTATATCCTGGGGAAAAGAAAACATAAAAGGGTGAGCTCAAATGCTCATTAAGGGTAAAAAAAATAAATATCAATCACATCATATTCATAAGAACATATCTTTTGGAAATCTTAACCTGCAAAAGAGATCATAATATCAGAACATGGGATAAATCATAGTAGTGAAATTAAATCCCAATAATCATAACTTAAAACATGAAACTTTGTGGCATTCACACATAATCATAGAGAATCATTTCTTGTTAGTCAAGACTCATTGCCAATACTATCTTAGTGGATAAAGTCCCTTTCTGAACCGAGTCACCCTCGTTTCAGTCTTGTTTCACTGAACCGGTATAACCTACCGTTCCAACCATGTATATCTCATGAGATATAAAATCTTTACCCAATGCATTGGAGGGAGATATAGGTCCCACCCATCTCATAATGATACCATTCTTATGTGTGCCACAAAATCATAAATCATACATCATTGCATAACCCATGTAATACAAACAGGAATCTTAAACCTCGTGATATCATAAAACAATTCATATAAGATAAATGAATTCATAAAAATATTTCCATCACAACATAATAAAATTAATGTAACAATAGGGATAAAAAATAGAACCCTTTATTATCTTAGATGGAAAATAATTTTGATAAAACACTTGAACTTTATTCTTGAGGAAAATATCCTTTCTACTTCAAAAACACTTTTCCTTTCTTAACATGTCATAAAATTTTAAACTAAAAGAAGTTGATTAAAAACTAACTTGAAAACATTAAAAAGAAGATTCTTGGAAATAATGCTTTAAAAATCCATTCATGCCATATAAGTTAAAAAAGCATTCTTCTCGTACTTTTGTCGGAAAAGTCAAAAAAGTACCTCGTACGAAAAACGACAAAAGATTCCTTTCATATCTTTTACTAAAACTCACCAAAGGGTAAAATAGGATTTAAAAAATTGTAGGTGAATTGAAATAATATTACATATTGAGGAAACATGGATGTGGATGATAAAATACACCACAGAAAATTCTAAAGTATAAACAATCTCGGATAAAAATGAGATTGTGATATTTCCCTTACCTTAGGTCCGATTTGCTTCGTAAGTGTCCAAAACTCCTGTATAATGATTTAAATAATGTCATTGACTTATTAAAGAATCATATTCATTGTTATGATATCATATATGGTTCACTTATTACTTTATATTACCCGTTCTTTTGTAAATTACATGTTAAAGAGCGTTTTGGGTAAAATTGTTTCATTTGTCGTTCGTGTTTTGACTTGTAATTATTCATATGATTACTTAGATCATGATTACTTAATTCCAGAATATAAAACATGATATATATATATATATATATTCATAATATACATATATATAATAAATCAGTAAATGGAAAGAAATACACCGTTCATGGAGACGGTAGGCCGTACGTACGCATGAACGTTGTTTTTGTTTCCTTATTTAGTTGAACGGAATTAAGTAGATGACATAAATATATATACACATAAATAAAGTATCATTATTATGTCATATATTTCATGATTACATATTATATATACTTTATAATCATTAATGAATGGTTAAAGTGGAGAATGAATCTCATCGCGTCGTGGAGACGGTAGTCCGTACGTACGCACGAGCGATGATATCGTTCTCATGATCGTGGAACTGTATTGGAGTGTATGTATACTATTTAAGAATCAATATCACTTTAAAATAATAATATATAGTTATTATTTACACCTTTATACCCATCCAAGTAAGGTGGTGGTGGAAAATATATTTCACCATGGCGTGGAGACGGTATTCCGTACGTACGCACGCGTGGTGATTTTGTTTTCCATAGGATGGATAGATGTATAAATAGGATTGTTTCATACTTATAATAACATATCAGTATATGAGTGATACTGATGTTATTACTTCATAATGAAACAAACTAAGAAGAAGAAGTGGAAGAAGAAATATAGGTGAAAGAATCGGTAACGGAAATTACATCTTCTTTGAAGCGCCTCTTTGAGACCTCCTCTTATGACACTAAAATTGGTCCTTGAGGAAGACCAGAACCTCTAGGATGTTTCTAGGGAAGTGGAGTAGAAAATTTGGCAGGTTTTGTCCGAGATTGAAGGCTCAAGGTTATGTGAGGAAGAGAGGGAGGAGGTATCCTTTTATAAGGGAGGAGAGGGGCATCTTTGGAATAACTAAAAATATTATTTTATTATAAAGTCAATTTCGGTTTTAAATAGCCCCAAATTGATTTATTTTGAGGATAAGGTGGGGATGGGTCTAAATCCTCTCAGCCAATAGAATTTAGACAAGTTTAGGTTCCTATTTTAACCTTATCATTTATATTTAACATTAAGTTAAATAATTTTACTTTTACCGTGTCTTCTTGTGTTCTTACACTATAAGGTTAATAAACTTACTATACGAAGCCAAACGAACCCCAAATTGTTTATTATTAATATATATAACCGTATCAAAGTCATTTGGCCGAACCTTAGATTTTAAGGAATAAAATAACAATTAATAATATAATATTTGTTTTAAAAACTATTTTATGTCAATTTTGACACTATTTAGTAACTGATTTTTGTGAAATTCATAACAGAATGATAAGTTCGAAAAAAGTTAATTAAATCAATAATAACAAGTCATATTAACCTAGAAAATTATTGTAATTCATAAAAAGTCTCAAATTATATTTATTTGGGTATTTATAACATCAATTATGTCAATATTTCATTAATAAGATAATTACTACATCATCGTTGTGTCATAAATAAATTAAATTATTTAATGTCTAAAATTTACAAATAAAATACCATTATGTAGGAAATATTTTTATCTTTCTAATTAATATTTATAGTCGAATATATCTTATATATAACCCCATATTAAAAATGTTTTAGTAAATAAACTTTGATTTTAACTCTTTTAACCCTTCTTTAAATAAATTAATAATAAATGTCCTAATCTAATCCAAGTAGGCCTAAATGGTCATATTTTATTCCTAAGTTGGTTTTTGGTCGAATTAAACTTATCCAATAGAATTATCACATGTGTTAGGGTAATAATAATATCATCTTTACCCTTAATTACCCTATTTACTTTTAACTGTGGTAAAAAAAAGCAAAAGTTACTATTCAACAAAAATTATTTTCATCTCATTGAACCACATTTTAGTACTTGATATTAACCGTGTCTCTCGGATTTTCGAAATTCCACTCATAGAAATGAGAAAATTAAGTTTTATGAAAAATTCAGTTTTTTTTAACTACCACTTAGTGGTTTCACTATTCATCAGAAAATGAATGTTTCCAGAAAAATACCAAAAAATTAGGCCTAAGCTATATTTGATATTATGAATTCAAAAATGATGTCTATTTTATCAAATTCAAAACATATCAGTTACATTAATTAATTTAAAAATTAATTCCCATCGTCAAAACAAATAGCGTGTTTTTAAGAGATAATAACTATCAAAAGATTGACACTTGTTTATATCTGGTTTAAATGTGAAATTACATCCAATGACCAAAATTGTATTAAATTGTAAAAATATATTCTAAATATACTTTAAAACCACTCAAATTAATAATTTATCACTATTAATTATTTCTATTTTAAAAGTTGTTTTTAATTAAAATTTAGTAATTTTCACTATTTATCAGAATATGAAAGTTATCCAAAAAGTACCAAAATTTTACCCTAAGCTAATTTTAATATTCCGAATCCAAAAATGCAGTCCATATTGAAAAATAAAATTTACAAAATTTCAAAAAGTGGTTATTACTATTCATAACGGCTAGTTTTAATAATATTTTAATAGCATATCGTTGTTTAGTGAAACTCGGTATTGCGTACTACACACGCTATCAAGGAAGGTCGTGATTGTGTGTAATGAAAGGCAAGTCAAGGATGCGTGTTGTGCAAGCTCCTTTTGGTGTAGCGTACAACACAAGACATTAATGAAATTAAAAATAATATTTTTCATAAAATCTCGGGGTGTTACATTCTACCCCCCTCAAAATGAATTTCGCCCTCGAAATTCGTCAGGGTTATAAATGGTTTACTATTCGAAAGTTTCTTTAATTGAAACCCACATCGAAAAAAGGAATACCAAAAAAATCTTTAAGAACAAAAGTATGAAACGTAATGGTTACCCAAATAAACTAATCACTAGGTTTCCACATAGGGGAAAATATGGATATGGAAGAAAAATATAACCATCATGTTCTGATGGAGAGTGGTAGAGAACATGGCTATGGAAATGCCAAAAATCACAAATCCATAAATTTGTGACGATCTAAGTTACCATCTGATTAATCAGATATAGGAGAACTAGGAAAACATTTTTGGTTTTTAAGATCGTTTCCCTAAAGTTAAAGAATTTGAATTAGAATAAATACATACTTTATTTTGGTACAATCGCACTGTTGTTCGTGCCTTGAACAATTTCCACTTCATCTCTTAAATAAATGAAGTTGAATTTGTTATTCGTGAAGTGTTAGCAGATCATGTGATAGAATGACGGGTCATTCCATCAGTCTCAAACAAAAGGTTAGCAAAAGTTATGAAATATACATAAGTCATTGTATAGTGAGATTAATCATATATGGTTCATAAAATGGACTTATACTTCATATATCATACTGCTTAATATAATAAAACTAGTTTATACTCACCAGGGCCTCTCTATAGGCCAGTGGTAGGTGATAAAGGCCAGTCGCACTTCGGTTGCGGGTTCGATTCCCAAAGCCGTGTCCGACGCGATGGGTTGTCGCTCGTCCTGCAGGTTGTCCTTTTTATAAAACTATATTACTATAACATCCCATCAATAATATCGAAAAAACTTCTATCCTTAAACAATACTAACTTATGTTCACCATAATCCATTCCAATCTTTAGGCTTATCCATAATACTGCAGTCCACTCTCATAACATAGTGAAAATGATTACCAGAGATTTAATACCATCGTTGAACCCCATATATCATAAGATATGTTTTGTTGGTCACATTCCAAACATTCAAAGTCCTTAATCATGTATTCTCTTGAATACCCATTGAAACTTAGTGAAAACATGAATGCAGTTAAAAGTTGACACCTTCCACATACCAAAATCCTCAAAATTCTATATACTCAAACCATGATATCACTTAGTCCTTATATCAATCATGAGCTCATGAATATTATTAAACATTTCATTTTCTCGTTTTCCCTTCATTATGCACATATCATCTTATTTCTAAAAATATCTCAATCACTTTGAATACCACATTAGACCAATACATAAATATTCCAATACTCCATGATACAACATTATTTTGGAATCCCATTACATAAACACTTAATCATTCCACCACATCATTGTCATATTCAACATTGCCAATAGTGATCGCATGTGACTTCCCTTTTTTCCTTTGCCTTAAGAGGTTGCTCATGTCGATCATCACTAACCCTTGGATTAGGGCATTTATTAGCATAATGCCCCATTTCCTTACACTTGAAGCATTGAAGTGTAGTAGGTTCATTCTGTGTATCCCTTCCATTGTTTGAATCATTAGACATCTTCTTCCCATCATTGCGGCATTCAAATGCCCGATGACCTTCCTTTCCACATTTGAAACATTTACTTGTCCCTTTAAGACAATCTCCACCATGCTTCTTTCCACACTTTGAGCATAAGGAAACATTCATCTTCTTTTCACCATTATTCTGAGATTTCTCCTTGAACTCCATCTTTCGTTTCTTGTCAAAACTATGAGTTGGATAAGTAACACCAACTTCCATTTCAACCTTGATAGCACAACGCCCAATTTCTTCATAGCTACTAAATTCTCTTATAGCTAATGCCCTTCGAAGACTTAATTTTTAGCCACTGAAAAATCGATCAACTTTACTTTTAGGTTGGATGATAATGCCAGATGCATAGCTTGCATTTATTGTAAAATTCGCTTCATATATACCAACAGATTCATCATCCTTCTGCTTCAGCTCAAGAAACTCCTTTTCCATCTTTGTTCGAAGAATACGAGGGAAGTACATACTGAAAAACAAGTTCTTGAACTCGTCCCATTCCATGGACTCAGTTTCATCTCTTGGACTCGTATTCTTGATAAGATTCCACCATTGATCAGCTTCACCTTCCAAACGATATACTGCTAAGATGATTTTATCATGTTCAGAACATTGAAGAACTGAAGATATCTTTTCAGTGGTACTGATCCATTGTTCAGCAACAAGTGGATCGGAAGTCCCACTGAAAGAAGGTGGACGTTGCCTCATGAAGGACTCAATAGAATATTGTTCCCTTCTCTGCTCATTTGGAAGTCCAGAATGATTCATAGCTTGTGTAAGTATAGAAATAAGATTTTGCACTCCATATCCCATAACATTTTTTTGTTCAGGAGGACAATCATTGCATTGTCCATTGCATTGATCAACACATTTCCTTTGGGTTCCAACCATCGTCTAAAACCCAAAAAGAATAGTGTGAGAGGCAAAAATCATGCTAGGGAAAACAACATTATAAAGGGGGAGTATCCTCAATATCTATCTTCTTAGGTTAAATTCAATGATCGTTACCGTAGTTCTAGGACTGTATCTTATATGTATACTTATCCTTAGGGACATCCCTAGACATACCTTAGAAATATCTTTAGGGATCTCACTAATGCTTTTCCATCCTAGTTTCCAAAGGTTGACTAAACCTTTCCTCTGATACCAACTGTAGAGACCCGAAGCCTGACGTACATGGACATTACATTACATTTGCAGAATACTTAGTACATGACAAAAACACACACAAGGACCGTAATAGTTTAGTGTCTTTGGAAACTCGGAACATAATCTTCTAATCGTGGTGAAAGATCTTCAACATCTCCCATAAAGATCTTCTTTTTTTCTTACCTAAAACCTTTCTTTATATCCTGGGGAAAAGAAAACATAAAAGGGTGAGCTCAAATGCTCATAAAGGGTAAACAAAATAAATATCAATCCCATCATATTCATAAGAACATATCTTTTGGAAATCTTAACCTGCAAAAGAGATCATAATTTCATAAAATGGGATAAATCATAGTAGTGAAATGTAATCCCAATAATCATAACATAAAACATGTAACTTTTTGGAATAGACACATAATCATAGAGAATCATTTCTTGTTAGTCAAGACTCATTGCCACGATTATCTTAGTGGACAAAGTCCCTTTTTGAACCGAGTCACCCTCGTTTCAGTCCTGTTTCACTGAACCGGTATAACCTACCGTTCCAGCCATGTCTGTCTCATGAGATATAAAATCTTTACCCAATGCATTGGAGGTAGATATATGTCCCACGCATCTCATAATGATACCATTCTTATGTGTGCCAAAAAATAATAAATCATACATCATTGCATGACCCATGTAATACAAACGGGAATCTTAAACCTCGTGACATCATAAAACAATTCATATAAGATAAAGGAATTCATAAAAATATTTCCATCACAACATAATCAAATCAATGTAATAATAGGGATAAAAAACAGAACCCTTTATTATCTTAGATGGAAAATAATTTTGATAAAAGACTTGAACTTTATTCTTGAGGAAAATATCCTTTCTACTTCTAAAACAATTTTCCTTTCTTAACATGTCATAAAATTTTAAACTAAAAGAAGTTGATTAAAAATAAACTTTAAAACTTTAAAAGGAAGCTTCTTGGAAATAATTTTTTAAAAATCCATTCATTCCGTATAAGTTAAAAAAACATTCTTCTCGTACTTTTGTCGGAAAAGTCAAAAAAGTACCTCGTACGAAAAACGACAAAAGATTCCTTTCATATCTTTTACTAAAAACTCACCGAAGGGTAAAATAGGATTTAAAAAATTGTAGGTGAATGGAAATAATATTACATATTGAGGAAACATGGATGTGGATGATAAAATACACCCCAGTAAATTATAAAGTATAAATAATCTCGGATAAAAATGAGATTGTGATATTTCCCTTACCATAGGTCCGATTTGCTTCGTAAGTGTCCGAACCTCCTGTATAATGATTTAAATAATATCATTGACTTATTACAGAATCATATTCATTGTTATGATATCATATATGGTTCACTTATGACTTTATATTACCCGTTCTTTTGTAAATTCCATGTTAAAGAGCGTTTTGGGTAAAATTGTTTCATTTGTCATCCGTGTTTTGACTTGTAATTATTCAAATGATTACTTAGATCATGATTAATTAATTCCAGAATATAAAAAATGATTTATATATATATATACATTAAGAATATACATATATATAATAAATCAGTAAATGGAATGAAATACACCGTTCATGGAGACAGTAGGTCGTACGTACGCATGAACGCTGTTTTCGTTTCCTTATTTAGTTGAACGGAATTAAGTAGATGACATACATATATATACACATAAATCCAGTATCATTATTATGTTATATATTTCATGATTACTTATTATATATACTTTATAATCATTCATGAATTGTTAAAGTGGAGAATGAATCTCATCGCGTCATGGAGACGGTAGTCTGTACGTACGCACGGGCGATGATATCGTTCTCATGATCATGGAACTGTATTGGAGTGTATGTATACTATTTCATAATCAATATCACTTTAAAATAATAATTCATAGTTATTATTTACACCATTATACCCATCCAAGTAAGGTGGTGGTGGAAAATAGATTTCACCATGGCGTGGAGACGGTATTCCGTACGTACGCACGCGCGGTGATTTTATTTTCCGTAGGATGGATAGATGTATAAATAGGATTGTTTAATAATTATAATAACATATCAGTATATGAGTGATACTGACATTATTACTTCATAATGAAACAACCTAAGAAGAAGAAGTGTAAGAAGAAATAAAGGTGAAAGAATCGGTAACGGAAATTACCTCTTCTTTGAAGCGCCTCTTTTAGACGTCCTCTTAGGGCAATAAAATTGGTCTTTGAGGAAGACCAGAACATCTAGGATGTTTCTAGGGAAGTGGAGAAGAGAATTTGGCAGGGTTTGGCCAAGCTTGAAGGTTCAAAGTTGTGTGAGGAAGAGAGGGAGGAGGTGTCCTTTTGTAAGGGAGGAGTGGGGCACCTTTGGAATAACTAAAAATATTATTTTATTATAAAGTCATGTTCGGTTTTAAATAGCTCCAAATTGATTTATTTCGAGGATAAGGTGTGGATGGGTCGAAATCCTCTCATCCAATAGGATTTATACATGTTTAGGTTCCTATTTTAACCTTATCATTTAGATTTAACATTAAGTTAAATAATTTTACTTTTACCGTGTCTTCTTGTGTTCCTACACTATAAAGTTAATAAACTTACGATAAGAAGTCAAACGAACCCCAAATTGTTTATTATTAATATATATAACCTTATCTAAGTCATTTTTCCGAACCTTATATTTTTAGGAATAAAATAACAATTAATAATATAATATTTGTTTTAAAAACTATTTTATGTCAATTTTGACACTATTTAGTAATTGATTTTTTTGAAACTCATAATAGAATGATAAGTTCTAAAAAAGTTAATTAAATCAATAATAACATGTCATATTAACCTATAAAATTATTGGAATTCATAAAAAGTCTCAAATTATATTTATTTGGGTATTTATAACATCAATTATGTCAATATTTCATTAATAAGATAATTACTGCATCATCGTTGTGTCATAAATAAATTAAATTATTTAATGTCTAAAATTTACAAATAAAATACCATTATGTGAGAAATCTTTTTATATTTCTAATTAATATTTATAGTCGAATTTATCTTATGTATTACCCCATATTAAAAATGTTTTAGTAAATAAACTCATATTTTAACTCTTTTAACCCTTCTTTAAATAAATTAATAATAAATGTCCTAATCTAATACAAGTGGGCCTAAATGGACATATTTTATTCCTAAGTTTGTTTTTGGTCGAATTACACTTATCCAATAGAATTAGGACATGTGTTAGGGTAATAATAATATCATCTTTACCCTTAATTACCCTATTTACTTTTAACCGTGGTAAAAAAAATCAAAATTTACTATTCACCAAAAATTATTTTCCTCTCATTGAACCACATTTTAGTCGTTGATATTAACCGTGTCTCTCGGATTTTCGAAATTCCACTCACAGAAGCGGGAAAATTATGTTTTATGAAAAATTCAGTTCTTTTAACTACCACTTAGTGGTTTCCCTATTCATCAAAAAATGAAAGTTTCCATAAAAATACCAAAAATTAGGCCTAATCTATATTTGATATTATGAATTCAAAAATGATTTATATTTTATCAAATTCAAAACATATCAGTTACATTAATTAATTTAAAAATTAATTCCCGTCATCAAAACAAATAGCGTGTTTTTAAGAGATAATAACTATCAAAAGATTGACACTTGTTTATGTCTGGTTTAAATGTGAAATTACATCCAATGACCAAAATTGTATTAAATTGTAAAAATATATTCTAAATATACTTTAAAACCACTCAAATTAATAATTTATCACTATAAAATATTTCTATTAAAAAAGTTTTTTTAATTAAAATTTAGTAATTTTCACTATTCATCAGAATATGAAAGTTATCCGAAAAGTACCAAAATTTTACACTAAGCTAATTTTAATATTCCAAATCCAAAAATGAAGTCCATTTTGAAAAATAAAATTTACAAAATTTCAAAAAGTGGTCATTACTATTCATAACGGCTTGTTTTAATAATATTTTAATAGCATATCGTAGTTTAGTGAAACTCGGTATTGCGTACTACACACGCTATCAAGGAAGGTCGTGATTGCGTGTAATGAAAGGAAAGTCAAGGATGCGTGTTGTGCAAGTTCATTTTGGTGTAGCGTACAACACAAGACATTAATGAAATTAAAAAGAATATTTTTCATAAAATCTCGGGGTGTTTCAATTAATATGATGAAAGATAAATTATTATAGGATGGTTCATTATCCACTATATGATCATATGATTTAAATTAAGATATTGAAGGTGTATCTATATATTATGAACCACCCCCAAAAAAATCATATAAATTATGAGATTCATGGGGTTGCATTATGTTTGGATCTACAACCTAAATGTTAATAGGTATTTGAAATTATATCAGAAATATTATATTTTAATTGGACACTTATATTCTTATATGGATTTATGGATTCTATGGGTATTTTGTTTTTATTATTCAACACCCAAATTATTATTGCGATATCTAGATTCTATAGTAATCATTATGTTGGGATCCACCACCAGATTCTCAAAAATACAAAAAGATTATATGGGTATGACTATATTTTAATCCAACAAATAGATTATTCTATCTATGGAAGTAACTATGTCATGTATCTTCACTAAGGAGGTTCCAATATGTTACATTTATAAAGAAAATACATGACGCATACTCTTATGAGTGTACATCAAACTTGATCACCTACTTTTGTTAAATAAGTTGGGTTGGTATCCATAGTTTTATGATTAACACATGATAGACAAAAATAATTTCTTTCATGTGATGTTTTATTTCATAATTTATTTTCTAAAAAAATATACATTTATATTATTTAATATATCGAGGTTTTAATGGTGGTTAATGATATTTTTTATGTTAACACCCCTAAAATACACCGTGGTGGATATGTATACATTATGCGTGATATGATGGTATGAGCATGGGTTATACATGTTATTAGGAAAAGTTTATTGATATAAATTAGTTAAAATACAACATGTGAGGTTCTAATAATTATGTGTCCATATTTATTTGTACATTTTTATGTTTTTGAATGTGATTGGACTAGAGGGAGACCACTTTGTTTTATGCTGGGTATAAAATTACAAGGATATAATTTAATATGAGATGTTATTTATTTATTTTTTGTTTAGTATTTCTCAAAAGTTACCTGCAATAATTATGGTATTATTTAATGGATTATGTTTGTATTATTTATTTGAAATTTAAATTATGATACACATAGTATAGTTTACCAATTAATACTCATATAATATCATAGTTAAATATCGTCCTCTAAAATATGGGGAGCCATGACTAAGGATTAATAGTGTCACCAACCTCTAAAATATTTAATTCAACATGTTCAAGGATTTAATCTCACATTTTCATTGTATTAATATTTTCAGGGGATGATAATAACGTAAATAAAATGGTATATATATCATAATAGGGGACAAATATCCTATTAAGTTGAAGTATATTTGTAGGGGGACCTTTTTAAAATAGTTTGGGATAGAATTAAACATACACATGTTCATTGTGTGTGTATATATTATAATATAATTTTAATAATCATGGGTAGTTGGTTTGTGATTTATTTTAATGTGTATGTCGAGTATGTGTGCAGGAAATGAATTTATCACATATTCATGGAATCTTTTCATGGGAAGAGTTGATAAGGGAAGTTTGAGAGACTGAAAAAAAGTAAATGAGATCTACTATTTTTATTACATTGTGACTATTATTCATTATTTACTTTTCTTGAAAGTAGTAAACTTATATAATAATATAAGTATTATTTAATGAATCATTTCTCAATAGTGGGTGATTTATGTTCGTTGTTTAATAAAAAAATACCAAGGGTGAGTTTTTTGAAATCCGATATGGTTTTTGGAGAGATTATGCATTTAAAGGTAATTTTTTTTAAAAGTTTAATTTTAATTATGATTCAAGGCTGATCCATATTTATAGTCCACATATAAAAAGAATTTATTACAGTTCAAGTCAGAATATTTACAGGTGTTTAAGAGTGTTTAGAAATTCATCACATTATTGATAAATTAGTAGAACAATAAAGAATCTAAAGTTAAAATTATTATCTTTTTAGATTAAGAATCAATAAATATTTTTGTGTTTCTTAAAAAATTCAATGGTTCAAATGAGAAATGTATATGATTTTGATGAATCGAGAAAAATGGATAGATGTGTGATTTTTGTTTTTTGGGATTTTGGGGGAAATCTGTGTATTTTATGGGGAATAAAACCACATCATGACTTGATATAATTTGTTATTATTTTTTAAATAAATATTTGTGGTTAATAAAAAATTCCATAGGTTTTATCCAATATTGATGTGAAATGAGGAGTGAAATTTTCTCCATCTATAAGATAAAATATTTAGAAAATCAACATGTCATGTTGTTTGGGTTAAGGACATGTTTTTTTTTGTGAATTAATTTTTTAAAACCATGTGATTATAATAATAATTTAATGAATAAAGAGGAAAGGTAGTGAATAAAACAATAATTAATCATTATAAAAGTGTTTAGGGCCAAATAAAAACATGTTATGGATTATCTCACTCCTTTTTATTTTTGATAGAATCCTAATTCACGTGTTTTGGATGATATGACATGATGTGTTCCGCATGGTAATCACAATATAAAAATTCAATGTCATTGTAAATTATTAATGTTTATTTAGAGGTATTTCATGATTTTATGGTTGTTAATAAGTTAAGATATGAATAACTTTAATGATAGAAATTGAATTTTGACTTTGATATTTAAAATTATAGTATTTGAGAAGATATGATGTTTTTATGTTAGAGAGTAATATGAATTTAGAGTTGAAATAGGGTAAAAGGTTAAGTGACCTAGAAAAGGAAACTAAATCTATGATTATAATAAATCTAGTTCTTATGAAAAAAATATTAATGGGGGGTGTTTATAAATTAAACCATAGGATCTGATTCTAAGGATGAAGATGATTATTTTTTTAGAGATGTTCATTATTGAGGTTTTACTTTTTTTTGATAATATAAGAATCATATATATATATATATATCAATATATCTCTACAGAATATGAATGAATTTTTTAATTGATTTTGAAGTGGTTTTTCTTAATTTAATTTAATAATTATAGTAACCAAAATAGATAAAAATAAGTGGTAAATTATGTAATACACATAGAGTTTTATTTAGATTCCGAAGATCATATTTTTTGGTACCATTGAAGATTTATCATATAGTTTTTTGGGGAACATTTTAATTATTATCAGACATTTTTATTCACACATCTTCAATAATAAACCCTACTCATTATAACAATTCGATTACATTAGTTGATTATATAACTAGGGATAATACCGTTCTATGATATGGATATAGTCATTATTTTTGAATAGAGAAACCGATACATTATTATGTTTAATTTAGTAGAGTGTTTTCAATAATTAAATCACTGAACTAAATTGATGAACTTCATGAATTTAATTTTTTAGTTCGTAATTATGGAAGAATTTTTTCATTTTTCCTAACCACTGAATAATTGTTTTACGATGAAATCTTAAATCAAGATACTTATATTTTTACCCACCTTTCATTGAATACTTGTATTACCATTTTATATCTTGTGTTAGTGTTTCAATTTATAATAATTATATGAATCATTTATGAGGATAAAAAATGAATAATTTTTTTATATTTCACAATTTCATTACAAGTGTAAATGAAATTGTTACCATAATTAGATAAAATTGAGAATTACTTCAATGTTCAAATATTTATAAAAATAATTATAAGTTATTAAATATAGGTTTGATAGTCAAATATAATATATTAATGAAAAAATATTTATTAGGTGATACTTGATGATCTGTATATATTAGTCTTTTATCATTTGGGATAAAGAGAGAATGAATATTCAATAAGAAAATTAAGAATGTTATATAAATTACTATTAATCATAATAATTGAATAAAACTAAAAGAAGAAAAATGAAATTCTTAATGATTATTAGGTAGAGTAAAAAAATTAAACTTTTAATAAAATATTGTTTCATATTGCTAAGAACATAAAAAGATGGAAGGGTAATGAAAAGAAAAGGTTACATTACAATGTTTTAATTATAGAGATATCAGGCACATTTTCTTAAACAATTAAATTAATAATGATACAATTTTAAAAATGATATATAATTTTTTATCTGAAAAAATATTTTCGACAACGAAAAGATCTTATAATGAAAATAGGAAATGTTTCAACATTAAGAATCAGAAAAGTAGTTCCATTGATAATGAATCTTCTAATTTTTTTTAAATCATAATAAAAAATTTAACTAATAATGTTAAATAAGTAAATGTATCTCAAATGATGAGGATAATGAATAATCTCTAATAATAAGGAAAATAATGAAATATAATCATATATTAGGTGTATTATAAAGGATAATCATGAATCCTATATTGATAAAAACTCCAAAAAAATATGGAGAATCATGAATCATAAAATTTAATTTAAAATTCATTGAAAATTATGAATATGTTTTTTAAAATAATAATTATTATTTATAAGAAATTAAAATTTAAAATATTTGGATTTATAATATTGAAATGGTGAAATTAAAATTTTATATAGATGTTTTTTCCCAGGAGGATGAAATTTCATAGGTGTTATCCATGCTTCATGAGATTAGATACAATCTAAATAAATTTAATATTAATAATAACAAAACTGATGTAAAATAATCAATATAATATGAAAATAATTTTGTTACGACTAGAAATATTGATAAGTATCTCAGTACTTGAAGATATTAATCTATGGGAATAAAAGGAATTTGATTTTCCAGAAATATATCCTATATTTATTTATTGAAAAGAGTGGTAAAATTCATTCCAAAATTTCACTGAATTGATAAATTTTATATGACTAATAATTTTCGATAAAATAAAATATTGATGACGAGAATAACCATGGATATGTATTTCAAAATAAAGAAAGTAAAGGTACAAAAAAAATCAAACTATTTGTTTTTTAGAATTAAATAAGTTTAATGAAAATTTATTAAAAAGCGTTACACTTTTTGTATGATCATAACAAATTATAGAGTAGTTAAAACATAAATTAACATTATTAAGGGTAGAAGATATAAAAAGTTCAAATATTTATTGAAATATATTTTAAGTATTTTTTAAATATACCTATAAAGGTGAATGTCTTGAGAATATTGTACCTATAATATATTATTAATTAGTGGAATATTATAGTAATTAGAATCATAGAAATAAAATTGTTTTCAGAAATAATTTCTATTTTTTGAAATATTGGGATAAATCATATTATTTATAAAATAATATGTATTTGAAGAGAAGGCCAATAAGGATGGACAAATAAAAGGGGAATCAGAACACAATTATGTAGACATATATGAATTTATAATGGGATGAGAAGAATAATAAAACACTAGAGAAAAACATTTCCTTGACTATATTGAGGAAGTGTAATGGACATGTGATCAAATAGGTCACATTAAAAGAAATTTTATTTTTATTATCCTTATAAAACTTTGAAATTTGTGTGAGTTGAAATATACTCATTGAAAGAATGAAATAAAAGAGCTATAATGATGAAAAAATATAAAATAAAATAAATCCGTTTTGGAAAAAAATGAAAAAGAGGACGAATAATATATTTATGAGTTTTTTTATTTAGAGCAATATAATACATTAAATATTTGGTAAAAATGGTTTGATTAAGAAATATAGACAATCTACTTCAATCTAAACATTTAAATTAAGAAGGTACCCCCGATTGAACTATTAGATATTATGGATTGATATAATTAGTAAAAAAATAAATATAAGTTGATATATTATTAAAATGGGATTATTTATTATTAATAGGGGTAGTTGATAATTTTAGTTACCATTAAATTAAAATTTCTTGTATTAAATAGTATCTATTATTTTCTATAATTATTATTTTTTCATGTACGCCTTGATATAGTTAATGAATTTTTTTTAACATATTTACGGTTGATAATTTAAAATTTTATTATTTAATTACATTCAATTTATTTTTGAAAATTTGGAAAAAAGTTTATATTGAGATAAAATTTAGTGATAATGATGAAAAGAATTATTAATTTCATCACATATTGCTATAAAATCTAAATTTAGAGATTGAAAATGATATGTATTTAAATGTAGTTTCATGATCACACATATGAATTTATGTTTGTTGTTTAAATTAATTTATTTTTGTGTTAGTATAGTGTAGATAAACCACCCCGATAACATTAATTTTATTAATAAAATATTTACTGATTGAGGATTTAAAACATGAGGAAAGTTGTTTATTGATATTAAATAAATGATATAGAAACAATATGTATCCTAAAAAGGAATATTTTATGTTTTTGTAAATATATGTGGAATTATATAAGTTAATAGATCCATATAGTAACATATGATATTATTCTATATTTTTAAATACCACGGGGATTAAGTAAAAATCATTTGTCTGAAAACCAAATTAATGGTTTTAAAATGAATAAAATTGAAAATTATTATTATTATGAGGATAAATTTTAGAAATATTGAATTTTTGAAGTTTAATTAATTAAATATAATATTTTTTGTGTTATAAAACATGTAAATTACAATTCAACCAGATTGAAATTCATATAATGTATTATTTGTAGATAATACTGAAAATTCACAAAATATATAATGATACACAACCGAAGAATAAATAAAATCATTAAATTTATGGATTTTTCATGATTTTTCAATGTTTTTAATTGATTATATGGGATAATTTTTCGTGAATTATTTATCTTAATTTGCTAGAGATCATGAAAATTGTAATCTCCAATATAGATACGGAAAACTATAGAATATTATTTGAAGGAAAAAATTACATACTTTTTATACTACGTATCCAAATGAAAATTGAATTCTGATGTTTTTGGATGACGTTAAAAGGTTATGGATTAATTTTTTCACATTTATAGGTAAATAAGATCACTCATATTTCAAAACTAAAAGTATAAAACATATGATCACTATGAATTTTTAATACATATAATACTTTTTCATTAACCCGGTTAAACTATAAATATACTTAATTTTCATTAACACCCTTAGAAATTATGGTTAACATGATAAGAGTTGAATATATATCGAATTAAATGTGGGATGATGACTAATTAACAAGGTAAAATATATATTGAACAAAATTGAAATTTGATACCACATTGAGTCATAACTGTGAAAATTATAGAATATACATATCAAATTTATAATTATACTTCCATATATATATATATATAACAAAATATCTCAAAATATATATTCAGTAATAGATAAAATATTCTGAATAACATATAGAACTCATGTTCTTGAGGTACATTTTCTTATAATGAAATTATTTTTGAAAAATCTAATAGTGGATAGAGTTTATAGATTCACTTTTTGATGTACATAACATTAGTAAGTGAATACATAACATTTTTGATTGAACATATAAATTTAAATAAATTTTGACTTATACCTAGAATATTATATATTGATGAAATTAAATATATATATATATATATATCTCTCATTTTTTAGTGACACATAATTAAGTATATTTTTCCTTATATTTTTGGGAATTGATATTTTGGATCCTTAAAAAATATTTTCTATACATAATACAGATAGTGAAATAATTTTTCTTGTTTTCAAATGATTTAAAGAAATATATATTATAAGGACCTAGCCTTAAAAATTAAATAATATTTAATTAAATTAATAATTCTCATTGGGGATATTTTTAGGATTATATTTTTAGATAATTATCCCATAAGTAATACATTACATCTCAAAAATACAAAGTAGACACTTATACTTTGTTTCTATTTTTTTCAAAAAATAAAAACTCTTTGAAAAAAAGTGGCACGTATAGTTCCACATTTTAGACAGCGTGACTTTTCCATGATCACATCCTTGACCCTATTCATAAATAAGTCCTATGAAAAACATTTCAAAACCTGGGATGACCATGAAAAGCTCAGTAAGGGTTATAATATAATTAAAGAAGACATTAGTCCATCAATACATAAAAACATAAACAATTTTATATGCCTCATTATAACATAATATTTATGAATAACACATAGTAATCACAAATCATAAAGGTAACTTCTGGTATCCATAACATACTTACATTTTAGCTTTTATAGCTACATAGGGAGTCAAATTTGGAATACCCATCATAGTCTTTTCCCTAAATCTCTTAGGAGAAATGTTGACGTTTACCTCCATCACATTAACCAATGTATTAGAGAGATGTCTCAGGCTCACCTGCCCTAGGTTTATCATGGAACCACCCGTATATATAAACAATGTCCATGAACCATAACATATTCATAACATATTAGACAAACATAACAAAAAGATAACATTTCAACATTTCAATCACAATATATCATTTAAATATATTGACATAAAAATCCATTATAAAATCCATTTTCAATACCAATATATTTAAAAGTGTATATGATGTTTCCCATCATTTTAGAAACATGAAGAATTTTTATGGAAGAAAAATATCAAATAATACTCACGATGGTGGAAAGGTCATTTTCACTGCTTACGTTAAAAACAAAAATTATTTTTTTCCAATTAATTAAAATGACTCATAAAAAAAGATTCCATTTTAATGAAATGAAAAATAAAAGGTGTTCATACACTATATAAATTAAAGGTTTGTATAAAACAAAATATTCTTCAATAAAAGGAGATTGGGACGAAGTCCCTTACCTCATGTCTGACTTCACCCATTTATCCTTTAATCTATTGAAAAATAAACTAAAGTTTAATTCAAATTTTTTAAGAACCTTTTTAAGGTTTATTATTCCTTTTATATCACTTATTATCATGTTATAAACATTATGAAATCATTTATATTAATAAATGTCGTTTTTTAATTATTTGGTACTTGAGTCAAAAATGAACACCTTATATTTACAAGTTTTCCATGTGGTAAATAGACCATTATCTCCAAAATGATATTCATTATTAAATATCATAAATATAATATATATCCAGTATATATATGTTTTTATAATTGACATATCATTTGTTGATAAGAAATGAAATGCACCATTCATGGAGATGGTAAGTTGTACGTACGCCTGAACACTACTTTCATTTCTATTTCATATTTTAATGGAATGAAAAAATAATTATACATAGGTATATTATATTTCCATTATAATATCATATATAATATCATTAACTTCATCCTTTATACATCCCAAATATGGCTTTAACAAGTAATATCACTTTGAGGGGGTGGTATTCTGCACTTTCTCAAATGAAATTATCGCGTTTACCCGTTAAAGAAATAATAAAGGTAGGAAATAAATATAAAAAAAAAATAAAGAAAACATAAACATAATATATATAATTTATAATTATAGTTCCATATTAATGGCCACCATGAGAGGTAGTAGGAGATAATCGAATAATCATCATTTTGTGAGGCGTTAGTTTACCATCGACAGAAACAATATGTTCTTCACCCATTAGATAGAGGTGTGTGAAAGTGTATTTATAATAACTCTCATAACAAAATCCTAGTATATATAGGATACTGGTGTTTTTATAAAAGGATGGAATAATAAGATTTTAGGGGTTGGAGAATTAATGTAAATGAAAAGAAGTTAAGAGAAACTATTACCTTTAATTTGGGTAACTCCCTTCGGTTTGAAGGAAAAAGACTTCTTGAAGTTAATTATACCTAAGGTAATGCTTATAGGTGGAAGAGAGGGATCATGAGAGATTATTTTGGCAGAGGTTTGATGATCCAAGGGTATTGAGAGTTTTTAGGAATAAGTTATAAGTGAGGGATTTTTATAAGGGGGAGGAGGGGCTATTTATGAAAGTGTGAACATATTAATTTTTTATATAAAGATATTCAGTTTCTAAATGACCAAAATTAATCAAAGTCAAATATATAATGACTAATGGTCTAAATAAAATCATCCAATAATAATTTATAGGTTTTTTATATTGTTTTTCATATTTATAGTCTTATTTATTTAAATCATTTATTAATGAGTAAAATACTGAATCATTATTATATCATAAATAATTTAATTTATTTGATGTCTAAAAAATTATAATAAAAATACCATGATGTCGGAAATATTATTATATTACTAATTAATATTTATAGTTGAAAATATGAATTATATAACACCATGTAAAAATTAATTTGCAAAATGTTATTTGTTTATGTCATTTTTGGATTTACTTTAAGTTAATTAAAATAAAGTGTCATTATCACTCCCATGTTGCCCCATGGGGTACCAAAAGCAACCCAAGGATTATAATTATCAAATTTTTATCAACTAATAGGATTAAGACACATGTTAGGGTAATTTTATAATATTATAGTAATATTTGTTTACCCTTATTTACCAAATTTACCCTTTAATCATGGTAAATAAATTATTTAATGAAGTAAATATTCATAATAATTTAATTTTTATATTTACACAATTTGTAGATCATGATTCCAAATATGGAATCCATTTTTCCAAATTTAAATCATAGAATTGGAAGAAATTATTTTATAATTAATTCCCACTGTCAAAATAATAGGCGTGTTTTTAAGAAATAATAATTATCAAAATATTGACAGTTGTTTATGTCCAATTTCAAAGTGAAATTAATTCCAATAAAAAAAATGCGATAAAATGGTAAAATATAATTTCATTACAATTTAAAACTAATTAAAAAGACAATTTAACCATATAAATAAATTAGATTAAATGACAGTTTTGAATTAAATTACAATATTTTTCACTTGTCATTAAAAGTCGAGTTTTGTTAGAAAAGTAGTAAACATTTACCCAAAGTAAACTTTAATGTCCTGATTATAAAAAATAATTTTATTTTGTCAAATAGAACATAAAAAATTAATGAAAACTAGATTTAAAGAGGTTTCTCTATTAAAAGGTGGTAAATCAACCTTTTAATGTGTATTATGCTTAAAATTAAATTCAATAACATTTTAAGCCTCTAAATTTTATTGGATAAATGTAAAAACATTTAAAAAACATGTATAATAATATTTTAGTTAGTTATTTTAATTTCCACCAATAAAAAAGATCAGCATTAACTACCATTTAAAATAATAATATTATATTATTGTTGCGAAATATAAGATTTCAATGAAACCCGTTGTTGTGTATCGGGCACGCCATTGAACATAGCAACCCCTTCAAAGTAAAATTTATATTTAATTTACAAATATTAATAAAAATGAAAATGTATTATTTATTTACTTAACTAGGATGTTACATCCTTCCCCCATTTTGGAAATTGCTTCCTCACAATTTTATTCACTTATCAAATAAATGGGGGTATTTGTCACTCATTGAATTTTCAGATTCCCACGTTGCCTCTTCAACCATATAGTTTTTCAAAAAAAACTTTTACCTAGTGAATTACCTTATTCTGCAACACTTCCTCTATACAGTCATGAATCTGAACTGGTTGTTCCATATAAGAGAGATTCTCTTCCAACTGAACTACCTCTGGGCTCTAAATATAAGATGGATTTGGCATATACTTTCTCAACATCGAAACATGACAAACATTGTGAACTTGGGATAAACATGTTGGTAATTCCACTATGTATGCAACTAATCCAATTATATCTAGGATTTCATAAGGCCTAATGAACCTCAGACTCATCTTTACCTTCATACCAAAACACGACACACTTTTCCATGGAGAAACTTTGAGAAATACATTATCACCTACCTCAAAAGAGAGATCCTTCCTCCGGTTATCCATATAAATTTTCTGCCTACGATGAGATATTCTCATGTTCTTCTAAATCAACTGATCCTTTTTTACAATCTTTTATACCAATTCTTGTCCATTCAACTTCCTTTCACCTACATCATCCCAAAAATCTCGATTTTGACAATTCCTTCCATATAATGCCTCAAATGGAGCCATCTGTATAGTAGAATGAAAAATGTTATTATATGAAAATTAAACCAAAAAAAAAATGTTGGTCCCAACTTCCTTGGTAATATAGTGAACAAGAATGTAGCATATCCTCTAGGGTCTGAATAATTTTTTCTAAATTCCCCTCTGATTGACGATGAAAAGTTGTACTAAAATTTAATTCAGTACACAATGACTTCTGAAGGCCTTTCAAAAATTTAGATGTACACCTGGGATCATGATCAGATATAGTGTAGAGGGGAAATCAATGAAACCTGAATATCTTTTTAATATACAACCGAGAAAATTGATCTAGAGACAAAGTATCTCTAATAGGAAGGAAATGAGCATATTTAGTTAATCAATCAACAATAACCTCAATTTCATTATTACCTCGTGATGTATTTAGTAATCCTATAACAAAGTCCATGGATATATTTTCCCATTTCCACTTTGGAACTAGTAAAGACTGAAGCATCCCTTTTTGTAACTGCCTCTTTACTTTAACCTGATGAAAATTTAAACACTTCACAATTAAATTATCAATATCTCTTTTTATTAAATCCTACCAGTAATACTCCCGATGATCTCTATACATCTTAGTACAACCATGATAATCTAAAAATGGGGAACTATGCGTTTCACATAACAACTCATTCTTCAACTATGTATCACAAGGAACATAGAATCTATTCCCAAACCACAAAACACAATCATTATCAACATTAAAAACTGGAAATGTACCCTTCTGAACCAACTCTATATTTTTTTGTTACTCACTTTCTTATTTCTTCACTTTATTAATTCTGCCTGATAGAGATGATTTCACTAACACCTGAAACAAAACAGAAGAATTTCATGAACCAAAAACCTTTATGCCAAATTTCATCAAATCAAAAACCAAAGGATCTCGATCCAAACATAACATGGTTAATGTAACATTACTCTTACTACTCAAAACATCAGCCACTTACTTTTCTTTTCCCATACGGTAAAGGATGGAGTAATCATAATCCTTGAATAATTCCAGCCGTCTCATCTGTCCCATGTTAAATTATTTCATAGTGAATGTATACTATAAACATTCATGGTCAGTATATATTTCACATTTTACTCCATACAAATGATGCCTCCAAATTATTAAAGGAAAAAACAACAACAACTAATTCCAAATCATGTGTAGTGTAATTTATCCCAGGAGATTTAAACTGACATTAAACATAAGAAATTTCCTGATCATTCTGCATAAGGACACAAACAAGTCATTTCAATGAGGCATCACTGTAGATAACAAACTCACCATTCATGGAAGGTAGTGCCAGAACTATATCATTCACCAATCTTCTTTTCAATTCCTGAAAATAATCATCACATTCTCGTATCCAAATGAACTTAATACCTTTTGGAGTTAACGCAGTTAATGGGATAGATAATCATGAATAATTTTCAACAAACCTTCAGTAATATCCTACCAACCTAGGAAAAATATAGATCTCGATTATATATTTGGGTCTTGGCCATTCTTTAACAACTTTTGTTTTACTAGGAAAAATAGTTATGCCATTTTTTTAAACAATGTGGCCAAGGAAAGAAATTTGTTGTAACCAAAACTTACACTTGCTGAATTTCACATACAATTTCTTTTCTTTTGTTGTTTTTAAGAAAACCCTTATATTACTTTCATACTCCAATTTACTTTTAGAAAATACCAAAATATCATCAATGAACACAACCACAAACATTTCTAAGAACTCATGAATTATTATATTAATAAGATCCATGAATACAACAGCAGCATTTCTTAACCGAAATGGCTTAACTACAAATTCATAATGGCCATATCTAGTAAGAAATGCAGTCTTCAGAATATCTTCTTCCTTTACATTCAATTGTTGGTAACCAAACCTCAAGTCAATCTTTGAAAAATATTGAGCTCCTTAGAGCTGATCAAACAAATCATTGATATGAGGAAAATGATACTTGTTCTTAATAGTGATGTTATTAAATTCTCTACAATCAATGAAAAGTCTTATTGAACCGTATTTGTTTTTTAATAAATAATGCAAGGGCACCCCCATCAGGATGTGCTAGGTCAAATGAAACCATTATATAATAATTCTTTTAATTGCTTCTTTAACCATAATAGTTCAATTTGAGTCATTTTATAGGGGGTTTTTTGAAATTATCATTCCAAAGGATTTCACCACCCCTTTATACTTGTAGTCTAGCTGCTTTCCCTCAGTTGAGTTCTTTATTGGACACTCATATTCTTAATGACCCATTTCATTGCACTTAAAAAAATTTATTGACTGTAAATCATATTTTTTTTAACATTACCTCGATCTTTTTCAGTGCAATTATGAGCCTTATGTACCATTTTACAACATCTTTAGTATTTACCAAAATTCAAAATACGTTTCCTAGAATGCTTTTTACCACAATTTTCACAAACTTAAAACATAAGTTTCTTTCCATCAGACTTTTTTGAAGAGTTGTTTCCTTTTTCCTTCAACCTCGACCTCTTATTCTTTCATTTTTAAAAGAACACCTGATCATCAGAAAACTCCATTTCCACCTTCTCCTCATGACGAACATTTTTTCATAACATTTAAACTCTCGAGAATCTATAGCCCTTCGATACTTTATCGTTAATTCTGAGTAAAAATAGTTGTTTTTTATATCAAGATCTCCTATGAAATTTAGAGCATACCTTGCTAGTTGAGTGAATATTTCTTTATAAGAAGCCACTGAGTCATCCTTCTGCCTCAATTCCTGGAATTGTTTTTCTATCCTAAGACAAACAACCTTAGGAAAATATTTCTCAAGAAACATACATTTTAATTTATCCTAATAAAGAGAATCAATCTCCTCACTATCCCTGATAATTTTCATCATCGACCACCACTGATCAACTTCACCTTAAAAATGGTAAACAAAAAAACTAACCTATTGATGTTCTGAACACCCCATGACATCAAAAAGTTTCTCTAGTGCTTTCAAGAACCCTTATACTAGCACAGGGTTAGATGATCCTCTAAATGATGGAGGATGTTGCCTCATGAAATGCTCCACTACTGACATGTTACTTTGTGGTTAATCTTGCTGATCTCCTGCAAGGATACCACCACAATTTATATCCGGAGTCAACTATTCCATCAATGCAACAAATTGTTTAGTTCCGAATATAACCATCTCAGGTTGATGATTTGGAAGATTGTATTACTCTTGATATTGCCGCAACATAACTTCCCTGTTTCCTCTGTGGAAAACTATTTTGAACACGTAAATATCTTAGGTGAAGAAACACGGTACTCTGTAAATGTTATATCATTCAAATCATAATGTAAACTAAATAGAATTTATGGATATTAATTTAACTATATTCTAACTCCCAAATTTGTCTAAACTGTCCTCTTATACTAACTATAAGGACCCGACCTTAAACATTACATAATATTGAATTAAATGAATAATTAACATGGAGGATATTTTCAGGTTTAGAGTTTTAGAGAATTAGGCCATAACTATTACATTACATTCCAAAAATAGAACCTAGACACTTCTACGCAGTTTCCATTTTTTCACAAAATAAAAACTTCATGAAAAAAGGCTTTATGTCAATTTCCATGTTTTAGACATCATGACCTTTCTTTATTCACATCCTTGAACCTATTCATCTTTAAGTCCTGTGAAAAAAATTTGAAAACAAGGGTGGGCATAAACAACTCAGTAAGGGTTATAAAATAAAGGATGAAATCATTAGTCAAAAAATACATACAAAACATAAACTCTTTTACATGACTCATGAAAACATAAGATTTATGAATAACACGTAGTAATCAAAAATCATAAAGGTAACTTGGGCATCGATAACTTTCTTACATTGTAGCTTTCATAGCTATATAGGGAGTAACATTTGGAATACCCATCATTGTATATTTACTAATTCCCTTATGAGAAACATTCATGTTTGCCTCTGTCACATTACACAATTTATGGGAGAGTTATCTCAAGATCACCCACCTTACGTTTATCACAGAACCACTCATATATGTAAATAATTATCAAGAACCATAACATATTCATAACATATGATACAAAAATAAAACAAAATAAAACATTTATAAATTTCAATCAAAATATATAATTTAAATATTTTGACATAAAAAATCCATTATCAAACCATTTTCAATACCAAAATACATAAAAGTGTATATGGTATATATTTTCCTTTTGAAAACATTACGACTTGTTAAGGAAGGCAAAGATCAAATAATACTCATGGCGGAGGAAAGGTTGTTGTCACCGCTTACGTTAAAAAGAAACATTATTTTTTCTTATATTGTAAAATTCCTCATAGGGAATTATTACATTTGAATGAAATGAAAATTAAAAGGTGTTTATACACTGTATAAAAGAAATTCATGTATATTAAATATGCATCAATGAAAGGAGATTGAGACGAAGTCCCTTACCTCATGTCCGACATGACCCGTTTGTCTATTTATCTCATGAATAATAAACTAAAGTTAATTTTCACTTGCTTAAGAACCATTTTAAAGTTTACTATTCCTTTTATATCACTTATTACCATGTTATATAAACTATGTAATCATTTAAGTTAATAATGATCATTTGGTCGATATTTGGTACTTCAGTCAAAAATGAACACCGTATATTTACAAGTTATCCTTCTGCTCAATATTCCATAATCTTTAGAATAATATTCATTATTTAGATAACCTATATATCATATATATGAATTATATATTTTTAATTATAATAGTACATACCTTTTCGATATATGAAATGAAATGCACTATTCAAGGAGACGGTAAGCCGTACTTATGCATGAAAACTACTTTAATTTCAATTTCATATTTTAATGGAATGAAAACATAATGATACATAGGTATATTATAATTCCATTATAATAGCATATATAATATCATTAACTCCAACCAATATACGTCCCATATATGGCATTAATGTGTCATATCACTTTGAGGGGGCAGTAGTCTGCACATCCTAAAATGAAATTATCACATTTCCCCATTATGGAAACCATAAAGGTAGGCTATAAATGAAAAACATAGAATAATAAAGAAAAAATAAACATATTATATATCACATATAAATATTGTTCCATCTGAATGGCCACCATGAGATATGGTAGGAGATAATAGAACAAAAATCGTTTCGTGAGGCATTAGTTTTCCATCCACAGAACCAGTGTGTTCTTTACCCATTAGATGGTGGTGTGTGTAAGTGTAGTTCTAATCGTTCTCATAATAACATCCTAGTATATTTATTATATTGTTTTTGTTATAAATGAATGGAATAAAAATAATTTAGGGGTTGGATAAGTGAAATAAAATAAAATAAGTTAAGGGAATTCAATACCTTTAATTTGGGTAACTTCCATTGGTTTGAACGAAAAGGACTTCCTGAAGTGACTTCTGCCTAAGGTAAGGAATCTAGGTGGAAGAGGGGGATCTTTAGAGATTATTTCAGCAAAGGTTGGATGGGATAAGGGGCTTCTGAGGTGCAAGGAATGAATTATAATTGAGGGATTTTTATAAGGGGGTGGAGGGGATCTTTAGGAAAATGTGAAAATATTATTTTATTATATAATGATATTCAGTTTATAAAGGTCCAAAACAAATTAAAATCGAATATAAGATGAAAAATGGTTGAAAAAAAATAATCCAATAAGAATTGGATAGGTTTTGGATATTTTTTATTATTTATAATCTTATTTATATAAATAATTTTTTAATTAGGTAAATACTGTATCATTATTGTTTCATAAATAATTTAATTTATTTAATGTCTAAAAATTATAAACAAAATACCCTGATTTTGGAAATCATTTCAGTTTTATAATTAATATTTATATTTGAAAATATGACTTATATAACCCCATGTAAAAATTAATTTACAAAAAAGATATTAGTTTATGTCATTTTTTAATTTACTTTATGTCAATTAAACTAAAGTGTCATTAACCCCCCCAAGTGGCCCCATGGGGTCCCAAAATCTACCCAAGGATGCTCATGATTCAAAATATGGAAAAAAAATTCAAATTCAAATTTCATAAGTTGAAGAAATAATTTTAAAATTAATTCTTACCGTAAAAATAAAAGGTCTGTTTTTAAGAAATAATAACTATCATAAGATTGACACTTGTTTATGTCAAATTTTAAAGTGAAATTAATTCCAATAACCAAAATTAGACAAAATGTTAAAAATATAATCTAATTACATTTTGAAACCAATTAAAAAGGTAATCTATCCAAATGAATAAATTATATTAAAATAGATTTTTGAATTAAAATACATAATTTTTCACTTTTCATTAAAAATTGAATATTAATAGAAAATCACTGAAAATTTACCCAAAGTAAATTTTGATGTCCCAATTCTAAGGAAGAATTTTATTTGGTCAAATATAACATATAAAAGTTACCAAAACTATATTTAAATATTGTTCTCCATTAAAAGGCGGTAAATCAACCTTTTAAAGTAAAGTTGGATTAAAATTAGATTCATTAATATTTTAACCCTCTAAATTTTATTAAATAAATGTAAAAAATTTTAACAAACATGTGTAATGATATTTTTGATAGTTCAGTTCATTCATACCAATATAATGACTAGGCGTTAAATACCATTTAACATAATAATGTTATATTATTATTTTTAAACACAAGATTTCAATGAAACTCGTTGATGCATATCGGGTACGCCATCGTACATACCAACCCCTTTAAAGTAAAATTTATATTTAGTTTACAAATATTAATAAAAATGAAAATTTATTATTTATTTATTTACCTGAGATATTACATATATGTGTGAGAATAATTTTATATTTATATAGAGAGTGTATAAATGGTTATGAGATTTTTTATTAATTAATTAGTATGGAATATATTTTTCTTAATGGAGTATTTTAAAGAACAAACGCTGGAAAATTTTTGTGGGCTGAATAAAATTTTAATTTCAGTCTTTAAATTATGAGTTGATTATATTTAATCAAAATTGATAAAATATTATAAAAAATGAGATGATATAAAAATTAATATCATTCATGACTTAATAAAAGTGAAATAAATATAAATAATAATGGTCAATATAAATTTAAGGCTTTGAGAAACATTCAAAAACAACTTTTATATCAGTATTAAAAATACATTTATATATGTAACAAGTAATGGTAATTAATGTTTCCATTTTTCATAGAACATATGTAAAACATAGTGAATAACTCATTGGTATAAATAATAATTTTTAATATTATTTGATATAAAATATTTCTTATAATATTTAACAGTTCCAAATTTATATATGCCAAATTTGTGTATTGCATATTCAATGATATTTTGTTACATATTTTTCTAAACATTTAAAATTTTAATTGGATAAATTATTTATGATACATTAATTTAATTTATATATAGACTAATAAAATATATATCTAAAATTGATTTTGAAATTTATTATAATATTTTACAAGATTTATGGAAATAATTATAAAAATATCGTTTACAATTTAATTAAAAAAACCTTAATTAATTGATACATATTTTTTAGGAATCAATAATTCACATTGAAAAAAATATTTGAAGATAAGTTAATGTAAACATGTATCCATAATTTGAGGCAGATAAGAACTTTATTTTTTAGGATTAATTTTATAATTTAATTAAGGAATACTGTATCATCAATTTAGATGAATTAAATTCAATATGAGGCATCTAATTTTTTTATAGAATTTAAAGATAATTATAAAAATAAAATGTTAATATTATTTAAGGAGTAGAGGATGATAAAAAAACAGATAAAATTATATGTTACATATTTTAGAACAATTTTTAGTTGAAGTTAAACAATTTTAAAGAAAATTAAGTTTGGTTTTCATGATATAACATAATAATGGGTTGTGAGAGGTGAAAATTATTTCATATATTTTATTTATAAACTATTCAACACTCACGTAATATAATAAAACTATCAACATTTTCTAGAAATATAACTAGAGATTATTCTAGAAATTTATTCAATAACTATGTACAATGTGAAACTAATGACTATTAGTAGTTGATTACTGAATTTTTTTTTAAATATTTTATATTTGAAAATAAATTTATTTTTTGGTTTTAATGTTAAAATGTGTCAAAAATTATGTGGTTTAAATTGTTTTTATGATTTTTTAGTACGGTTTTAATTTTTGAATTTTTAATCATATCTAGGTTATTGTTTTGGTATTTTTTGAACTTGAGTAATATTATAATACTAATGTAAATACCGAAAAAAAATTGATATTTTTATGTGGTTTGAAAAAAAAATCATTATTCAAGTAAGTGTGAAGTCCAAATTTTTAATAATATATTGAGTTGAATAGAAAAAATTCATAAATTTTTTGTGATTGAAATAAATAATGCATTGTTTGATTATGTAAAAATGATTTTTTTTGAAATTGTAGAAAATATAATATGTATGGGTATTTCATATGATATAAAAATAATCGATCCCTTATACATTGGTCTATACGTTCTTAAGATAAATAAATTCTCTTCAATGGGATAAATTCATTACGATTTGACCTATAGTGAAAATATTCCAATTTAACCCATTGTTCAAACTTTTGACTCACAATCTATTGATATTTTTAATAATATTCCTATATTGGGATCATTTTAACCTATTGAAAAAGTTAATAAATATTTTGTGTCTATTTTGAGAAATTAAGTGTGGTATTTAGTGGTAGGATGTGGGATTTCCGAAGGGATCCATATTTTGATGGATATATTGCATTGTGGTTAGATCATTAGAGATCATGGTGATGAGTTCATAAAATATTGAGATAACTATATGGGGTTTATATCGATATTTTAATCTCTATCATTGTTGATATTTTAGGTATGAAGTGAAGTGTAGAAGAATAATTTCAATACTAGTCAATGGAAATCAAATCTAGGAAAGAAACTAAGAGTATCTAGTCACCATTGTGAATTGATATACCCCCATAAATTTAAAGGGTTGATAAAACAAAATTACTATGTGGAACCTATTCAATTACTGTGTGGTATAACCTGATAATTTGTGAAGAGATTATATCTATTATTGATATATGTGGCTAATAAGTCACTATGGTTATAAAATTATACTTATGATGAAATGAATCTAGGTGATACTTCTCCCATTCATATGGGACAAAAGTTAAAACTGTGATAAAGTCTATCATGTTCATTAATTTCTTCATTCCACTTATTGTTTTTTGTAAATATTTTAATGAATTTAGAGTTATTATTCTTGATTAATCAATACTTACTGCTGTGATTTTGGTGAATTTCGTCATCCATGTTCTTGTATACTAACATTTTTTGGATTCCCAAGATATTAATTTTTCATTGATATGCTTCATCTAAAGAAAATACAATTATTAATGATTATTTAGAATTCAAAACAGTTGGTTTCAATGTCCTTGTTATTAGAGGATCAATTGTATACGTGAAAATTTATTAGGTGATATTCCTACTTTGTCCAATATTTTTTGATTTTGTGGGAGTTAGTATATCATAATTCTATGATATATAATGATAGAAAAATTATGATAAAAAATTCAATACATTGGATTTTACGTTATAGAGGATGTGGGTACAAAATTATATGATACCATATTATCTGGATGTTATGTTGAAATGGATTAAAATAGATACAATAGGTAAATGAATGTTAAAATCAATATAGATTGACTTTGGGTTTGGTGAGGATATAATGTTTTAGTAAATTTTATTTGAATATCAGGGAGAATAACACACAAAAAAAGTTAATTCCAATATTGAAAGATAAGTGAGAGAGTCCTATGTTTCATAAAAAAGTGTGTTTGATGTAACGGATTTTCAGTGTGTCCTTATCAGATGTAACAACAATAGAAGATTATTTGAATGATTTAAAATTTATTTGAAGGTAAAAAGAGAATATGTAAGAAAAATACCCAAATTATGTTTCATATATATTAATATTTTTAACATTATTATAATTATTAGATTCCAGAGTAACAATAGTAAGTAACTCATTCAAAAAGAGGGACGTTATATTTACTAACTTCTAGAATTTTATTCTTAATGATAATATCTAGTGGACGGGGATTCGTGTATCTTTAATAATTTAATTATTTATAAAGGGATTAGCGTTAAACTCATGGAAGATTTCATAGATAATTTAATGATTCATTAAGAGAGGATATGAGATGTAAATCTACCAAAACTAGTTTAATATCCTAGAACTGTTGTAAAAGGTGTAAATTCATGAACGATATCCATGAACACAAAGGAAATTTAATAAAATAAATATTTATATGTTTATATTAAATTATTAATACTTATGATATTAGTATAAATGTAATTTTGACTATCGTAACTCTATTATAATTTAGGATTATTTATTCTGAAGCATCCTTTGAGTCCCCTAATGAAAATGGGTACATGGAAAATCATGTGTTCAAGTTCGTTGGAAGTGTCTGTTTGAAATATTATGAATCTATGATATTTTTTGTAATTTAGTGTTCAAGGATTAGTTTATTATTAGAGAATTTATTAGGTTAAAACAATTTCATCATATTCAACGCCTTCAGATGAACATGTTTATATATAGAAAAGTGAATGAGGATAGCTATATATCTCCCTTTATTAAAGGAGTGTTGAAAATCACTCAGGGTCGCTTGGTCATTATTATATTTGTAAAGGATGACACACTATACTTGAATGGATGTATAGTTTAGGATATAGATACCAAAATAAAAAATTATAGATGTTTAGATTTTTAGACTACCAGCATGAGAACCCCAATTAGAATGTTATAAATTCTTAAAGGGAAAAAATATTTTTGAACAGGGATAAAAAATATCCTATTTTTTGAAGAGTTTTATAGTAAATCTGAAACAAAATATGAGATTTAAATTGAGTATAAGAACAATAAAATGAAAAAAATATGTAGCTTGTGAATATATATTCCTAGGGGCCTGCCCTTGTAAAATAATTCAGTGGTTTACAATAATATGTGATATTTTATTGATGAAACCATGTGTCAAGATTGAGTATAATTCAAGAAACATATATCAGAAGTGTTTTAAATATCGCTTGAATGAAAATATATCAATGAATATGAGATAGTATTCAAGAAGAAATTCATAATATTTGATAATTGGTGTGAGTAAACTGTAAATATTTCCTTGAACTTCTATATCTATAGGGTAGTTAGGCCCAAAATGACTGTACTTGTAACACCTGATTAAAATGAAATTTGTGAAGGTATTAATTGAATATTGATGGAAAGGGAACAATGTATTAAATTTTATTAATAAATTCACAAAGTGGTTTAAATAGAAGAAATTAGTACCATGATGAACTTAATAAATTTGATCTCATTAGAATTGATTATATAAGAACTAGAGGAAACTCTATGGATAAAAAATAGAACATTTATCTCACCATAAATACCTCACAAGTTTATACTACGTTCAATTGGATGAATATGATTGAAGAAATATTGAATCTATTTCGTTCACATTAGTATTTGTTTTCTATAATGAGGAAAATCGTATATTTCATATTTGGGATTGTGATAGAAGGAAATTCACTATAAGTATAAATTTTTTCTTTAATGATAATATTCTATAGAAGGAATATAATTTTGAAAAAAAAGAATTCAAATTAAAATATAAACATCATTCCAAAATAATATGAATTGGGGTACCATATGGTCTGACATTACAAACAATTTAGTTGTCTTTCAGTTTACCAAATGTTCAAAAAAGTTAGAAAATATTTTATAGCACACCCTAGTATAATTGAAGTTAAAAAACCTAATATATACCTAAATAGGAATGAAATATATAGGATTTAACTAGACATTCAGATGATGAAATTATAGATGTTTTATTTCTTGAGAAATCAAAATAAAAGGGTATTTTAAGAATTCATAAAAGAGTTAGATGACCAATACCAAGGTATGGAACTGACACAAACACATTAATTTTGATGGATGATATAAAACATGATATCATATATTAAGAATATTTCCTTAGTGATTCTAGTAAGTGGGTGTCAACCCATACCAGAATTTGGATGCAATTTATGTTAATAACACTTTGATGATAATAAATTTACCAGATGGGAAGTTTGAACTTTAATACAAGTGTGTTTTTTGGTAAAAAGGAAAACCTGATGAAAGTAGATGGTATAAGGTAATTATGGTTGTCAAAATATTTTAATATAATGAGGTAATATAATTCAATAATTGTTTTATTTTTCGTTAAATATACTCTCATTAAAATTGAGCACAATTTCGTTACATTCAATGGTTTAAATATGTTACAACTGAATGTGAGGGGGGCGGGTTCTTCATGAATATCTGAAGGAAAAAATATATATAAAGAAATATATTTGTTTCATGGATGAAAGAAATAGATTTAGGTGAAAAAAAAAAATTCCTAGATGATTTTAAGAGAATGATATTTTTGAATCAAATATGATCTCATTTATGGGGATTGAGTGAGATATAAAAACATAAAGTTTGGTTATATCACATAAAGAGTATTTTAAAAAGGTCATCTCATTTTCTTAATGTATGGATATATATTATTTCAACTCCACATGTCATAAACATCAAACATTCAATGGAAAAATCACCACAACTAATCGATGGCACAAAGAACATGGTGAGAGTACCATATTAATAAATAATAGAATGTATCATTTATGAAATGGTGTACACTCAACCTTCTATTTTGTAACACCCCTAGATTTAATGAATTATATTTTATAGAAAAAAATTAATTAATTTGATGGATTTCATTTCACTCTACCCCATGTTAAGATTTATTTATATGAAACACAATGAAAATATTTATTTATACATAACACTAAGTTTAGATTGAGTGTCTTAAATAATCAAGCATAAAAAATTATATGAAAGACCAATTTTTCATGTGTTTCACACAATAATGACTTTCATTGATAACTTGAATTATAAAAAATAAAATGTTTTACAAAATTATTATATACTATTAATATTATAATTATAATATTATTATAATTGTCACCCATCCATCAGAATGGTGGGTATAAAATGAATTAACTAAATTATTAAAATATGGTTTATTTTTTTTTTAAAATTAATTCTTTTTTGAAAAATTAATTAGAAATGATAGTAAGCTCTACATTAATATAAAAAAAATATTTCATGATAAAGTTTTTTTTCTATATCCAAACACGTTTTATCTCAAAAAATGTTAAAAAATTTATGAATTTGTTTAATGAAATTTATTTATTATAATTTGTTTTACAATCATCCATCTTATTTGATAGGAAAAATTTAACACCCCAACCCTAGTTACCCAGAGTTGGTTCATTATTACATAACATTGTCATGATCAATAAAGATAAAGTCTCAGAAGACCGATTAGTTTAGTAGCCTTGGATGTACTAGATACATTAATAAGGTTTACAGTACATCATAAAATGAAAAACTAAAACAAAATTACTTCCATAGTCCAAACTCTTATCCCCTTAGACTATCAATTCATGTTATTCATAAAATACTTCTTCACACCCTGGGAAAAATAAAACATAGAATGGGGTGACATCAGATGCTCAACAAAGATAACAATATAGGGGGAACATTCATAAATAAGCATAAACATTTAAGGCAATGTATAAGACTAAAAAAATCCTTTTAAATAAGAACATATATATAATATGGAAAATATAAAATCAAATAATTCCATTTACTTACTCACATGGGTATTCTACTAGTCGAATAATCACATGAAATATCAATATCCACTTTCATAATGATGGAATGCATAATGCCAGACTTTCATAACCACATAGTCAAGGCCTTGTTCCATGAATACAAAGATTATTTTGTCAAGGAATTGTTCCAAGACACTATTTTGTCTCATGAGACCTATCGATGCATCGAGGAGCTATATTAAGCTCCACCCGTCACATACTATTTCCAATTCATTCCTCATATGAAAAGGTTTAAACATAACATAAAAATTCATATTAAAACTGGAAAACAAAATTTCAATAATTTCTCCATAAACCATGAATGGTATAAAAATAATACATCCATAGTCAAATATATCACAAATCCTTCAATACAATATAGAAGTTTTGTATCATAATAAATCATCTTCAAATAATATTAAAATCCATCAAAGGAAGTTGACATAGATGAAATCAAAACTTTTTGAGAGAAATATATCTTTTTTGAAATAATTTAAAATTCAAAAAATTATAAAAGAAAAAATTTACTTTGAAAATATTCTTATAATACTGTAAGGGAAGATACGATGATTTTATAATGGTGTAAAATAGCCACACCCGCTGTATATGTTAAAAAAACATTCTTACATCAATTTTGTTGAAAAAAGTTAAAGAGGACTTTGTTTGGAAAATGATGGAATGATTCCTTTATAAAAATCTTATAAAAAGTCCAACAATTGAATAAATTAATTTAACCCATAGTCCTTAAAATAGTAATAATGTTTTGAAATACATTTTTAAGAAACACGGATGTGGATGATAAAGAGGTCCCTGTAGATAATTATGTATAAACAACCTCAGATAATGAAGAGATTGTGAAATAAAACCTTACCTTCTACTTTTAATTTGTTAAGGGTAGTTTTACTTCTAGTATAATGGTGAAATAATTGTTATTAAATTATAAAAAAATCATACACATTAATATGATATCATATATGATCTTTTAGCATTTCTTTGTTAATAATATCTTAGTATTATTGTTTTTTTGGGTGTAAACAGATTCATTTTCCTTTATATGTTTCATTACATATGTCATGTCTATTATGGATAGGTTTTATATTATTCATATCCATAATGATATCAAGTTATTAGGAATTATTTTTAATCATCAGATGGAAATTATTCTTGAATGGATACGATGGGGAATGAATCTCATCGCGTTCCTGGAGACGTTAATCTGTACGTACGCACAAGCGACAATATCATTATTTTGATATTAAAATAATATATAATTGGATGGTATATCATATATAAAGAATAAATATCATGTTATATTTATTATTTAAATCAATTACACTTCATTATTATACCCATCCAAATAATAATGCATTCAATAACAATTACACCACGACGTGGAGATGGTAAGCTGTACGTACACACGTATGGGGACATGTCATACAAAGGATGGATAGAATAATTAATTTGGTTGTACCATATTTATTATAACATAATATTATATATAATATACAGTATTTATTATTTTATAATGGATACAACAATGAAAAATGAAGTGGAAGATGAAAGAAAATGAAAATGGTGAAGAAATATTTACATCTTCTTTGGGTTCTTCATTTTGATTTCATCAAAATGGATCCTTAGGTAGGATTTATGACTAAAGTAAGGACTCTATGATAAAGGGAGGATATTTTAGAGGGTATTTGGGTAGAGTTAGTCCAAGACAAATGGATTTGATGGTGTGAATTAGTGTGAAGGGGGAGTGAGCTTTTATAAGAGGGGTGAGGGGCATCTTAGGTAAAGCTAGAAATATTAATTTATAATAAACTAATTTTCAGTTTATAATGACTCCAATGTAGATTATTTAATGGATAAGGAGGGTATGGGTCAAAAACCAATCAACCAATAGGTTTTAGACATCTTTGGTCCACTGTATTAAATGTATCTTTTAGATTTCACTCTTAGTTAAATAGTTTGACATTTACCATGTCTCTTTGTATTTTTATATAATATGGTTAATAAACATACTGTATACATTCAAAATAACCCCAAGTGGTAAATTAATGTTACACCTATCATTAGATAAGTATTTTATTGGAACCTTAGATTTTTAGGAATGGAATATCAATTTATAATATACTATTTGTTTTAAAAACTCTTTTTAGTCATTTTTGACACTATTTGGTATTTTGTTTTTTTCTAAATTCATAAAAACATTACTCATTAGAAAAAAATTCATCTAACCAATCCTCACATGTCATATTAACCTAAAAAATTATTTTAATTCATAAAAATTCTCAAATTACATTTATTTGGATATTTATAATGTCAGTTATTTTAATATTTCATTAATTATATAATTAATGCATCATCATTGTGTAATAAATAAATTAAATTATTTAATGTCTAAAAAATATATATAAAATACCATTATGTTGTAAATCATTTTATCATTATAATTAATACTTAGAGTCTAATTTATTTTATGTATAACCCAATATTAAAAATGATTTTGTTATTAAACTTTAATTTTAACTCTTTTAGCTCTTCTTTAAATAAAATAATAATAAGTGTCCTAATCCAATAAAAGTGAACCAAAGAGTTTCATATTTTATTCCAAATGTTGTTTTTGGTCGAATTATACATATCAAATAGAATTAGGACATGTGTTAGGGTAATATTAATATAATTTTTACCCTTAATTAACCTATTTACTTTTAACTGTGGTAAATAAAAGTAAAAAGTTGATGTTCACCAAAAGAAATTTCATTTTATTGAACCAAATTTTACTTTCTGATATCAACCAAGACTCTTGGATTTTTTAAATTCCACTCACAGAAGCATTAAAATTTTGTTTTATGTGAATTTTTAAATTCTCTTAGGATGTTGTTAAAAGATGGTAAAAAAGTTCATTAAAATTTTTATATATCTGAAATTATTATAAACTGACTCCAATGAATTACATTGTACTTATATAAGCATTATGTATCTATTTTATACTAAAATAAATTTAAATAAAATAAATAAATATTTAAATAAAAATTCAGTTTTAAACAATAACTTAGTGTTTTTCACTATTCATCGAAAATTGAATTCTTTTAGAAAAATTAAAAAAATTCATCCTAAGATAATTTCAATATTCCGAATCCAAGAATGAAGTTCATTTTGAAAGAAAAAATTTATAAAAGTTCAAAAACTGGGTATTACTATTCATAGCGACAAGTTCGATTGGTTGTGGTGTGTTAGAACTCGAGGTTGCGTAAAACACACGCTACTGTATTATTCAAATAGAAGTGTATCATTGAAGCTTGGGGTGTTACATTCTCCCATACTTAAAATAATTTCGTCCCAAAAATTTCTAGAGTTTTTCTGCGTAAAAAGACTCGAGTGGTTCTTCATCATAAGTTCCTCGGGTTCCATGTTTCCTCTTCCATCTTATGGTATCTCCATAGAACTTTTACCAGATGAGTCATTGGGTTTCTTAACACTTGTTCTCTTATATTAAGAACCTTGATAAGATCTTCGCAATAAGGAATATCGGGTTCCAGTTCTAATTCCTCATAGGTGAGTACATGAGTTAGGTCAGGCATGTATTTTTTCAATAGTGATACATGGAACATATCGTGGACTTTTGAGAGACTTGGTGGCACTGAAAAATGGTAAGCTAAAGCCACAATTCGTTCTAGAATTTAGAAAGGTCTGATGTACCTGGGACGCAATTTACCTTTCTTACCGAAACGTATAACACCCTTCCATGGAGATACCTTCATGAAAACATGATATCCTACCTGAAATTTCCAATCCTTCCTTCGGTTATTGTCATAGATCTTCTGCCTAATTTAAGCTGCTTTGATGTGGGTTTGGATTACCTTCACCTCTTCCATCATTTCCTCAACAAGTTCTGGGCCTACAAGTTTTCTTTATCTAACATCATCCCAACATGTTGGTGTGTGACATCTCTTTCCGCATAATGCTTCATATTGTGCCATCTGAATACTTGAATGGAAACTATTATTATAGGAAAATTCTACCTTAGGTGAATATTGATCCCACATACCTTGATAGTCATGTGAGCATGATATCAATATCTCTTCTAACATTTGAATAGTCCATTATGATTTTCCATCAGTCTGGTGGTGGTTGGCAGTGCTCAAACAAAGTTCAGTATCCAGGGATTTCTAAAGACGTTTCCAGAATATTGATGTAAAACCTGGATCATGATCAGAAACAATCGATAGTGGTCCTCAATGAAGTATCACAACTACATTAATATATAGTCTTGCTATACATTCAGGTGGTAGATCTCCTCTTATAGAAATAAAATGTGCTGACTTGGTAAGATGATCAACAATAACCCATATGGCATAATTCCTTCTAAGAGTCTCTGGTAGTCCCATGGCAATGTCCATCATAATATTATCCCATTTCAACTCAGGTATGGGAAGAGGTTTCATTACTCCTGCAGGTTGTTTCCTTCTAGCTTTCACTTTTTTACCAACCATACATCTTGACACAAAATCACCAATCTCCCTCTTCATGTTGTCCCACTAAAAATGTTCCTTCATGTCGTATACATTTCGGTGCTCCCAGGGTGTATAGAGAAATTGGAACTATGAGCATCATACAAAAATTCCCTTTTTAGATCTGGTATATCGGGAACACAAAGTCTCTTCCCAAATTTCAAAATTCCATCTTTATACACAATATCACTCAATATTCCCTCAATAACAACATTAATATTATTTTGAAACTCTTTATCATCGGTCTGAGAACACATAATCCTTTCTAGCAAAGATGGTTTGGCAACCATTTGAAAATGTTTTGATGTTTCACCTTCCATATTTACTAGATCCATGTATATATGTTACTTTTCAACTCTTATCTTGTTCAAAACTCCATGATATTTTCTGCTCAAAGAATGTTCTACCTTATTTTACTTCCCTGGGTTGTAGTGTATCATGCAATCATAATCCTTAGTAGTTCAAGCCATCTCATTTTCCTCATGTTGAGTTCTTTCTTTGAGAAAATTTACTTCAAACTCTTGTGATCAATTAGAGGGCCTGGCGTGAAACTCACCGGAAGTTGGGGTAGTAGAACGTTAGTCATTCTGTTCTGCAATGTGTGGGCGTGGATCCCTCTTACCGACCATGGAGGATGGAATGATGCAGGGGCACTGGTTGTCAATCCTTTTCCTCGTAGTGCTGATGAGTTCATCTCCATTTTCTAGGAACCAGGAAGCCGCTATGGAGACACGAGCACCGCCCGCTCGCCTACGTAGGGGCGGTGACAATACCAGCACAGCCGCACCGTGTGGCTCTACCACCACCATGACATTCTCTACATCTGTGAATACGGGGCATCCACGTCCCCTCTCCCCATCAGAGATCATCCATCAAAGGTTGATCAACAACCTTGTACATAGGTACGAGGAGGAAGGGGTCATCCCAACTCGGGATATGGCCCTCCTGGACCTGGAAGATTTCAGGCCCCGCCATCAATGCCGCCCTCAAAGGCCATGAAGGGATCCCTTGCTCCCCACCCCAACGTTCAATCATTTCGGGAGCCAGTCCTCGGAATGACTCGACGACTCCTCGCCTTAAGCTGATGAGGCGGGTGATGTCCGGCTCGTCTCGCTCAGAGTCCCGATCCAGGGACTCCAGGAAAGGGCTCCCATCTGGCCAAGTCAGCGCCGCCGTATGGCTTCTCCAGAAGAGCAGGTAGGCTATGCCCCTACACCACTTGCGCCAGCTCGTCTGACCCAGCGTCAGCGTCGGGCCCGAGATGATGACGCTCGTCAAGGGGCGTCGACGTCAACAGCTGCTGTGTACTGAGCCACCACTGACATGCATCATGGAGTCCCTTCATACACTGAGCAGGGGCACTCCTTCACCCGACCAGGACTGAGGATCCAACAGCCCCATGGGCAGGTCGGGTTGGCTATCGGGGTTGCAGGCCTGAGTGGTGATCGCCCCAAACCAATTCGCGGTGATGTCACCCCGTACAGAGGGCCTCCCCGTTCCAACATTCCACATAGCATGGGCCTTCCCCGCTCTGAAGCTCGTCATGGAGGTATGCTTCGTGCTACCCCCATCCCGAAGGAAGACCTGCCCCATGGCAGTGATGCTCGGTGCAGAAACCTCTCCCACACCCACTATACAGGGTATGGAGTTCCTCCTCCTACCCCCGACCGTCGATGTGAAGTCACTACCCATCCGGTCCCTATCAAACGTGGGGGTCCTCCTTATGTCCTCTCTACAACTCATGAAGGTCCTCCTTGCCCCGACAACCTGAGGAGTGAAGGTCAGCCTCGCTCCGCCCGTACCGACCATAGAGGTCCGCCTCATGCTCCTGCCGGTTCTAACAGAGGTTCCGCCCACATGATTTATATCCATGGAGGTCCTCCCCATGTACCCTTTGAAATTTTCCCTGGTGCCCCTCGCACCTTGGCTATCTCAAGTAGGAGTTCTCTCTGCCATGGCACCAGCGCCGCTCCGAGACTACATGTTGAGAATCAACGTTGTGTCGAAGATCCATCTAGGGGAAGGAGAGCGGGTTGTCGTCGCCACAAGAAGAGTCCTAGGAAGGCCCGAGTGGAGTTCAAACCAGCCCGTTTCTCAGATTCTGAAGCAGAATGCAACTTAGCGATGGAACCTTCTCCCCGCTCCTCTTGTCATGAGTTGGGCTGGGAACGAGGCACATCAGCCTCATTCGCCCAGAATGCGAAGTCCACCGGATTCTCACCTCTCTCCGAGGTACATCCATGAGGAAGAAATTGTGGAAATTTTATAGGTTCCGACCGTGCAATCACCATCGTAATAACCAGAAGTGCCCTCTACATCTACCAGAGATCACAGAGAGCTATTTTGGGGACCAAAGACGGTAGAGCAGTGGCGTGACCCGTTGCCGGAGACCGCAATTCCTGTGCCATATGCTGTGGTTATCAGCCAATCATATCATGATATTGTGGTCAGGTCACCTCACTCTTCAGATGATGGCTCGGAATTCGGCGGCCAGTCAGCTCGCTCGCCGTATTCTCTACCGCCAAGTTCACTGTCCCAACGGTCCGCCTCGGTACCGCTACCGGTCCCTCAGCCACCTCCTGTTGACGAGTGGGGAAATACGGGGCCAGACCCTGAGTCCGAGCCCAGGAGCTTCTCGAACATTCTCACAGCGGATCACTTCCCAGAAAAGTTCTGGCCGATGGCAGCGCCAAACTTGTGCGCACCAGAGTCCCTTACCCTAGAGGTGGTAGAGTGCTTCTGCCGAAACCTATGGGAAACACACATCCACCTTCGTTATGAGCGGGTAGTTTACCCCAGGATCTGAAAGCACCTTGAAGAAATCGGCGAGCCAAGCCACCTGATCGATTTGGCCGCACTCCCTATGGCCCAGCGCCCTGAGTCACCAGGTCGCCAGAGGACCCTCCAACGGAAATGCATTCAGAGTTTCAAAGTACTCCGCAGAATTGCTAGGGAAGCTACCCCCCATGTGCAAGTCCGTGGATGGGGACACTATGCTGATCTCCTCTTCAGCCCTATCTAACGGCAGCCCGATTCGTTATGTGACATTGAGGACATGCCCTCGAGAGGGTTCATGGTCCACATGGCTGATGTAGTGGACAAGGAAGACGGGCTTGAAGTTCTCTATGGAGACTTACCCCGTGAGGGTGTACCGCCACTAATGGACCCATCAGGAAGGGTTACCCTTCAGCAGAGGAAACTTCTAGGCCTCCCTGTACCCACCAAGTCGCTGGTACTCAGTCGAAATGCCCGTAATGGTAAGGAGCATGACAGAACTGTCAAGCACTCTGACCCGTCTGCCTCTGTACAAAAGACGGACGAAGATCCCGAGAAGATCACGCTGCTCCAGTAGATTGCTGAATAGAATAGGCTAGTTGACGAACTCCTGGCCGAGCGCGCTGCAGAGCGGAAACCGGAATACAGTAATCTCAAGCCAGGGCAGCAGGGGCAGGAACAATTTCCCCCCGACGAGATGCCTCAGGGCAACCCTGATCATGCTGCTTCCGCAGACATGGAAAAAGCCGGAAGTCACGGCAAGAGGGCGCGATACATCTTGCCAAACCCTCCTGAATGATGGGGAAATCTGATGAATCTAGCCCAGGTTCCCCGAGTCGCCCCACAGGCCGTTCCACCAGTCGCTCCACGAGCTGCTGAAGCCATCTACCATGTCGAAGAACCGACAACACACTTGTGATTAGGGATCCCCTTCAAGACAGGGACCCCAGCCTGGATGATCTTATAGTGGCACTCATCGCCCACCTCGGAGCATTAGAAATGTGGCAGGTGGCAGTCCCACCAGATGGCAAGCCCTATCCCACGTGGGTGGATGACATGCCCGCACCCCCGGGTTTTGGGAACCCCACTTTCTCTCCCTTCAACGGGACAGGGGACCCGCCGCAACACATGGGCCATTTTTCTTTTTGGTGTGGCCCCATGCTGGGGACTCCGGCTCAGCAAGAAGCCGCCATGCTCTGATGCTTCGTGCAGACATTGGAGGGGCCCACATTCATTTGGTACAACCAGATCCCTATCGGATTGGTGACCAGTTGGGAGGATCTCTGTCAGAAGTTCCTATACCATTTCAGCTCCACCACACGAATGACCAGCATCGTAGACCTCTTCAAGTGCAGGCAAAGGACGGATGAGCGAGTCGTAGACTTCATCGCCTGGTGGAAGGGACTTACGTACTCCCTCGACATGCCACTGACTCAGGAGAAATTACTAACAATGTGTGTAGGGAACGTTAAAATGGCACTGGTACCTTCCCTGATCACCCAAAACTACCCTAGAGGGTTCCAGGATTTCTCAGATAAGTCTCAGTTCCTTGAGGAGGCTCTGCAACAGGCGACTCAGGCACGTTTGTTGCCCCCTGTGATCCCAGCCAGGAGGGCTGCCGGAGCCGAACCCACCGCGGTGGCCCAAATAGAAGCCACCAGGTAGCTAGAATTATTGCCAGAGGCACTGGCCCCGCAACCCCGCAGAGGTCCTCCACCTCAAGGGCAGGCTCCTGCCCAGTAGCGACCGCCTCAGAATCGACGGGCTCCCCCTTGCAATGCACCACCACCACCTAGGCGAGACAATCTGGCACCTCCTCCTCGACAGGCCCCTCCGGCCCCTTGCCAGGGCCAGGACCCCAGGGCCCCCTATCTGGAAAAAAGGCACCAGACTTATTCGTTCAACGAGAATCAGGTCCCTGGCTACTTTTGGAGTGCTCTAGAGTAAGGGATTGTACGCCTACCCAAGTACAAAAGGCCGAGAAAGGAGAATCTCACGGATCACCCAACTACTATCCTTATCCTCAGATTCTGGGGAAAACCCTCAAGCAATGATATGTGTTCAAAGACAGGATTCAAGTCCAGGTCGACAAAAACATTTTCAGGTTGGGCCCAGCACCGACGCAAGTAGCGGGTGTCTTTGTAGGGTCAGAGATCTGTAGCGATAGCGAAGGTGAGTGGTAGCAGGTTCCCAGCCATGGGTCCCAGAAATACGATAACTGGATGGCTCGAAAAACCTTCGCTCGTGCCCATGGTATCATTCGGGCATGCCTGAATCTGCCGGAGCCTTCAGAAGAAGTAGTCAGTACCTCTGCAACGCCTTCACAGTCGACCTCTTCCCAATAGGGAAAGCAGAGACGACACAAGAAGAAGCAATGCGCTCCACCACTGTCATCGTCATCCCGCACTCTTGGAGAATTTATGCCCCCTGAAATGGGGATTCCTCCTAGAATCTGCCAGGTGGTGGATGACTCTTCAAGCGAAAGCCAGGGGTACACATCAGTTAACACTGTGGTGCTGGTAAATCCCTATATGGATCCTGACGAGGGGGAACACCAGACCAACCTCCCCAATGTTCCCAGCCAACAACAACGTCTGTGGAACCGCAACCACACAGGTCATTGAGGCACGCCCGTGGGAGCTTTCAGTCAATTCGTTCACGCTACTGAAACTAGGCAGCATGCTCAGTGCAGAGCCCAGTATGCACAACCTCGTCTGATGCCCTGATCTCTACCTCCACCGCCGTTTGTGCTACTACATCAGGAAGAGCTGCCTCGTCCGTATCACAGACAGTCTTGCCCAGCTACCGGCCAATCTCCCCTGCCTGATCCAAATCCGTCGGCTACACTCCAGGCTTCAACTAGTAGGCAGCGGGATGTACCCATCACTAGCCAGCCGCTGGTTCAACCAGCAGGACCCACTCTGCCTCCAATTGCAGAACGACCTCCTATAAGAAGAGGCTCACACTTGGCACGAAAGTATGATGTCCTGAAGCACATGGATGACATTCCAGTAAGGCTTTCTATCCTTGAGACCCTTCGCCTATCGCCTGAAATGGGTGAAGAACTTACCGAGGCCCTAAGGAGCCCCCTTTAGTCTGATATGGAGGTAGCAACTATGGAATCCTTCAATGCTGAGGCAATTGAGAACGCCGAATGCCAGGAAGTTATCTCATTCTCCGGTAAAGATGAGGACCCTCTCATACAGGGGCATATTCTCCTACTGTACATCACTGGCCACTTCAATGGTGTGGAAGTCTGCCGATGCCTCGTTGACACGGGTTCCGGGATCAACCTAATCCCGACTCAGACGCTGTGAAAGCTGGGATTGTCTGAAGATGATTTAACTCCCTCCGACCTCAGAATCCAAGGATACGACAGGACCGAGAAATCCCCAGTCAGCAAGATCCGCCTCAAGACCCAGTTCGGTGGCCTAATTTCCAGCACCGAGTTCACGGTTGTCTCCCAGGACACCGCTTACAATGCATTTATGGGTAGTCCATGGCTCCATCTGCACACAGTGGTCCCTCTGTCATATCAACAATTCCTCAAATACTCCCTCAATAGTCTAGTAGGTGTGCTCTAAGGAGATGCATCTCCTTTCTCCTCTTGTGAATCCCTCTATCTGGATGCCGATTATTACAAGAGAAAGGATAAGAAAATCCTATCAAGTGAGGATAAACCCGCCCCGGTCACATGTGATACATGGGCAGGCCTGGATGACACGTAAATCTTCCCGATCCATCGATTAGAGGCCACGACCCCTAACATGGGGCAATATTTTGTTGTTTTAGGTATGAAAGGAGGGCATGTTCCCATGTCTAAACGACGATGGGAAATCACCTCATACTCCTACACCAACCAGGCTCAGGTGATCTCAGAGCCTCCTACCCCTATGCGGTATCGGAATGTCAAGCTTATAACAATGACAGTATGTCATACATGTCTCTTCTGCCAGGATGGAATCAACCGACTCAGACCGACGTGTCACCACTGCTTTGATGTCATCAAACGAGGCTCCTTAGGCTGAAGGCCAGATGGGATAGGATTGACTGACTTCATTGCTCTGGTCTCAGTGGCGAGTGGGTCTCCTGATATGATGAACACTACTACCCAAGCCGGCACCAGCATCCTGTCAGGGATTGATAGCTCAGAAGTATATCCATTTGAGTGAAATCCCTCTACGGGTGGAGAGGAAGATCTGGTGGATGATCCCCACACCTTTGAGTAAGGAGTCTCTACCACAGTTGATGAAATGGTACAGGTGAACCTTGGTAGCGAGGCAGATCCGAAACCCACATTTATCAGTGCATCCGTATCCCCCGTGGAGCAGCAACGGTATGTAGACTTTATCAAACAACACCATGATGTGTTTACCTGGAGTTATGATGAGATGCGAGGACTAGATCCTCAGGTAGTTGTTCACCGCTCGGGCCTCCCGTCAAACCAACATGGGTTTAAAAAGCCTCCCAGAAATATGCACCCTTCTCACAGTGCTATGGTTGAGGTCGTTTTTGACAAGCTTATCAAAGCCTACATCGTCAAGGAAGTCCAGTACCCCAAGTGGCTTCCCAACACTGTGCCAGTCAATAAGAAGAATGGAATATCAGAGTCTGTATCGACTTCGGTGATCTCAATCGCCACTGTCCAAAGGAATAGTTTTTCTTTCCAGTGACAGAGTTGTTGATCGATGCCACATCCGGATTCTATGCCCTCACTTTCATGGATGGGTATTCAGAGTACAACCAGATCCGGATGGCCCCCAAGGACGAGGATTCCACTGCCTTCAGGGCTCCCCAAGGTAGATTTTATTACCATGTTATGCCCTTCGGCCTGAAAAATGTTGGTGCCACCTATCAACGGGCTATGCATCACATATTCAAGACGATTCTCGGCACAGTGGTGGAATTCTATGTGGATGACCCGGTGGTTAAATCTCCTCAGTGCCAGGACCGTCTCAAAGATCTTGAGAAAGTGTTTGTCTTCCTCCGTTCTCACCATCGGAAGATGAACTCGTTGAAGTGTGCGTTCGAGGTCACCTCTGGGAAGTTTCTTGGCTTTGTTGTTAGATACCGGGGCATTGAGATCAACCTAGAGAAGATCAAGGCCATCATCCAAATGCCTCCCCCGAGTAATATTTGGGAACTTCGAGGTCTCCAAGGCCACTTAGCCTATATATGCCAATTCATCGTCAATATGGCCGGCAAGTGTGAGCCCTTTTCCAGGATCATGAATAAAGGTGCCGCCTTTGTATGGGATGAAGAGTGTCGAACCGCCTTTGAGGAAATCAAGCAGTACCTGCTCCAACCAACGGTTTTGATGCCACCCGTCTCCAGAAAGCCACTGGTCCTTCACATGACTGCCATGGAATGGTCCCTCGGCGCACTTCTTGCCCAGAAGAATAACGAGGGTATGGAGAACAGTCTCTATTATCTCAGCCGCATGCTTCTCAATATAGAGATCAGATAATCCCCTATCGAAAAGAGCTGCCTTGCACTCGTTTTTTCCATACAGAAGTTGCGGCATTACCTGTAGCACCATAAGGTACAATTGGTCTCTCGGGTAGACCCACTGAAGTAAATCCTGAACCGCCACAAGTTGACTGGCCGACTAGCGCGGTGTGCAGTGATCCTCCAGAAGTTTGACATCAGGTTCATGCCTCAGAAGGCCATCATGGGACAGGCATTGGCAGACTTTTTAGCTGCCCATCCAACCTCCAAGGATTAGTCAATGGACCTAGAATTTCCTGATGAGAGGATCCTCTCAGTCGATCTTGTCGTCTCATGTTGGCAAATGCACTTCTAAGATGCCCCCTGGAGCCCCACCGGTAGGAGGCTCAACGATCCTAAGCTCAACAGAGTGGGTCTGGGTATCGTCTTCATTAACCCAGTGTAATTTGTCCTTCCATACTCATTCCTATTATCAGAAGGTTGTACCAACAATGAGGTAGAGTACCAGGCTCTCATCACCAGCCTCGAGTTGGCCCTCAAGATCGATGTCACCCATATACATGTGAAAGGAGATTCCGACCTGATAATCAAGCAGGTTAATGGAGACTATGTTGTCATGAAGCTGGAGCTTGTACCATTGCTGGAGTGCACCCTCCGTCTAATGGCCCAGTTCACTTCTTGACCAGAGGTTACCCATGTTCCTCAGTCACAGAACGGTCGATCAGACGCTTTGGATGGATTAGCTGTGTCACTCACAGAACCCAAGCAAGATGATTTGATTATACATGTGGCACACCGGAGAGGCATTGCCCCCATAACCCAAGAGGATAATGACGGCATGCGGGTAAGTCATCTCACCACCAGACCTTCTACGCTAGGGGTACCAGGTTCATCAGAAACCGTGGTTGTGGCCACTCCCAACTGGAGGGAACCTTTTGTCAAGTATCTCCAAAATGGTTGCCTCTCGGATGACCGGGCCGAGTGCGAGAGAATCCGACGCCACGAACAGCAATTTACCCTCCATAACGGTCCCAGTCTTGAGCAGATCCTTTATAAGTAGAGATTTGATGGCTTTCCCCTTCGTTGAATTCAAGGAGTCCAGATTTCTCAGGTTATGCAAGAGGTTCACGTCGGTTCCTGTGGTGCCCATCAAGCTAGGCCAAAGCTATCCCATCAAATTCGGAGGTTGGGGTACTTATGGACCTCTATGATCCATGATTGTATCGAGTTTTCCAAGAGATGCCAAGCATGCCATGTTCATGCCAACTTCCTGCATCGGCCGCCGGAGCCCCTCCACTCCACCAAGTACTCTTGGCCATTTATGGTGTGGGGACTTGTTGTAGTTGGACCATATCCACCAGCGATAGCTCGCCAGTGTAGGTTCATCTTAACTACTATAGATTTCTTCTCCAAGTGGGCAAGGGCAGTTCTGCTCAAAGAGGTCAAGGCCCATTCTATCGTCGACATTGTGAGCTCTAATATCATCCACCGGTTTGGGGTCCCTCACGCTGTCCTCACCGATAACGACACCAACTTTCGAGCAGCTGATCTGAACAAATTGTAGTCCAAGTAAAATATCCATTCGAACCATACCTCTCGCTATCATGAATAAGAAAATGGATATATTGAGGCGTTCAACAAAACCCTCTCTAACATTCTGCAGAAAATGGTTGGTCGGAACAAGAAAGGTTGGCCGTACAAGCTCCCCAATGCCCTCTGGGATTATCGGATAAGGGCTCGCAATTCCACATAGGTGAACCCATATTCCCTGGTGTATGGGTATGAGGCCATCCTACCAATTGAGATCCATCTTCCATCATTACGCACTGTAGTCTATGACCAGAAAGAACCAGATGAGGTGGCCGAAATCCGTCTAGCTGAATTGGAAGCACTGGATGAGAACAGGCTTCATGCCCTGCACACTCTGGAAAGGCATCAGAATAAGATAGAAAGGGCCTTCAACAAGAAGGTTTTCCTTCGCACTTTTATGCAGGGAGATCTGGTGTTGGACCTTTGAGCGCCAATGATCCCCGGTAGGAAACCACCCAAGCTAGATCCCAAATGGGAAGGACCTTACGTCATCCATAAGGTTTACCCCAACAGAGCATACTCCTTGGAGACCACGAATGGTGAGCGTATAACTCCTCCCACCAGCATCAAGTTCCTCAAGCAGTACTTTGCCTAATCTTCCTCATGGTCCTGCATGACCTTAAATTGCATCGCTGTTCTACAAGATGATAAATTTCAAAATGGTCCGAGCTCTATGACCTTAAAATGGGATCTCCCTCGTCCTCACTGCAAGACGTTAAACTGCAAGCTAGTAAGGCCTTCCTTTCCGAGGCCCAGACTTAGGCCCCTTGGCCTCCTCGGGCCCCCAACCCTCATCCTCACTATAAGATGTTAAACTGCAAGCCAGTCAGGTCTCCCTGACCGTGACTCCACCTCAGGCCCCTTGGCCTTAGTCGACTCAGAATCTCTTGTGGGATCGCACGGTGTAGTGTGGGATACTCCCTTATTCACTTCGGATTGCCCGCCGTACCATACATATCCCCAAATGAGATGCATCTCTTGCCCAACACGACATTAAACTGCACTTCAAGAACTACGTGTGGCCTGATTCCCATCCTAATGGGATACGTTGGAACGCTCGGATGCCTCATCTTGAGCCCATCCCCGAGCTCTTCTATTTCATTGTCCCCCCTTGGTATAGTTTCCTCGGAGGATCCTTTCATGATGAGGGGTAGGATTTCTTAGACCCACTCATACAAGGGTTATAACGATCACACCATGTGCCCACTCTTGTTCTTTTATCCTCCCATGTCCTCACCGCATGACGTTAAACTACATGGCCTCCAAGAACTATGTATGGCATGATTCCAATCCTAATGGGATCCATAGGAACGCGTGGACATTTCATCTGTCGGCCCAACCTAAAGGCCAAAAATCTTTCCCTCGGGTCAAGACATACAGCAAGGTGCACACTTTTGCCCCGACTCACGTCGAGCAAGCCTCAACCTAGTTGCACGCCCCTGGAGATGTTCACCACTTTCGTGGATGGATACAACTATGCTTCACCCACTCCATGACTGGGATTCCATCATCTTTCACACCCTGAGGGACCCCCAAGAACGGACTGGATACAACTCCCAAGGGCTCTCCTATCGACATGGGATGACACCCCCGAGGGTTTCCGAGCAACAAGACGATACAAGTCCCACGTTGCGAATTTGGTCAACGGTCGACGCTCATTTGTTGCTCCCATATCAGGTCACCATAGGAGCGATGTGTTTCAATCATGGTCAACAGTGTCTGGATCTTTAGGTCCACCCCGAGATGTCACAAACATCAAGTGCAGTGATTCATTCTGCCCCATCCTGAAGCGACAAAATTCCCTCCAGGTGGCACCAACGGTCGGGCCCATGGCCCCGATTCGCTAATAAGGGATGTACGACGTGGTGTAGGATTACGTCCTCTTTCACGTCGGGTTACTTGCCATGCTGTACACGTCCACGGATGAGATACAGTTATCTCTTTCCCCATCCTCATTGCAAGACGTTAAACTGTAAATTGGGAAGGCCTTCATGACAGAGGCTCAGCCTCAGGCCCCTTGGCCTCTCTAGGCCCACGACCCCCATCCTTGCTGCAAGATGTTAAATTAAAAGTTATTCAGGCCATCCTGAATGAGGTCCAACCTCAGGCCTCCCTCACCGAGGCCTACCCTTAGGCCTCTTGGCCTTTTCGGGCCCCTTGGCCCCGATTCTTTCCTACAGAACTGTGCGGTATGGTGGGGGATTATGTTCTCATTACCCGTCGTGCCATACACATCCTTGTTAGGATATTCTACCCCTGGGTATCCCCTTCATAACTACGTGTGTCTTGATTCCCATCCTTATGGGATACGTAGGACCACCTAAATATCTAAGCTTCAGGTCCAGCCCCATCTCTTGAAAACCTCCATCCTACCTTGGCCCCTTGGCCTACTCTTCCTCCTTGAAGGGATTATATGGTATGGTGTGGGATTGTGTCCTTATTAACGTAGGTCTTGTAATGACCACGCCATGTACCTCTTCTTCCAGAGCTGTTTCGTCGACCCTTTCTGACGGTTCACCAATGTGCCTAAGGGTACTCCGATTTATTACCTAGAATATCAAGCTTCACCCAGACACGTCCGCACCCTCTTTACAGGCATTGTGTATCCCTTCATCAGGGCTAACATCATCTTTCACACCTGGAGGGACCCCCAAGAATGGCCTGGATACTATGCCCAAGGACTCTCCTACCGTTATGGGCCAACGCCCCCAAGGGGTTCAGACAACAAATCGATAAAAATCCCACGTTGCGAATATGGTCAGCGTTCGATGCTCGTTTGTTGTTCCCACCTCAGGCTAACGTGATATAGAGACTATTTTTCCGCTTTGGTTAATAGTTTTCCTCTATTTACACACCAAACCCATTAAGCCCAAAATGTCAGTTACATGATTCACATCCTTCGCCAGTCTCATCATGTCCAAGTAGAGTTTTGGAACTCTTGGTACTATTCATCTGTGCACGTCTGCATGTTGGGGGAACAAAGCCATGTCAAAGGTGTCCTTCGGGGCTCTTCACCGACCCCCCCCCCCTAGTTGGATGTTTCGAGCATTGCAATAAGGATCTTCCCCACTTGTTCCCCACACAGAGTTTAACTCATGTGGGCTTAGGGATCGGGCCGAGGTCTGCGCTTACCTAGAATGTTGTCATCCACTCATGGTCCGAGCTCTAAAGACCATAAAATAGGATCTCCCAAGAACTACGCCTTTCTTGATTCCCATCCTCAGGGGATACGTAAGAACATCTAGAACTCCTATCTTTGGGTCCATCTTGAGTTCAACATCCTGTCTTCAGGACCCTTACTACGGGATGATATGGTGTGGTGTGGGATTATGTCCACATTCACGTCGGTTGTGTCGCACGACACCATACAAATTCCCCACCTAGCATTGTCTCTGCTATGTATGCACTACATGACGTTAAAATGCATGCTTGGTCCTATCATACGACCCTAAATTGTGACATTATTGTCCTGGCTACACAACGAAAAACGGAACTGCATTGTGATGACCTCGTTGTAGAGGACATCACATTGGGTAATGGTCACCTGCCATTCCATTTGTCAACGCCTATCATGGCTTGATTCTTGGGGCGACACTAGGGCTTGCTACCCTAGGCCTGTCGCTTTGCAAAAAAACCACTCACCTTAATGGAAAAACAAGATTTATCAAATTCTGCTTCTTTTAGTGCAAGGGCCACGCCCTCATTCCCCCTTTTCCCTGGCACTAGTTCCTTATCGTGCCACCCTTCAGAACTACGTTTGGCTTGATTCCCATCCTCATGGGATACGTAGGAGCACCCGAGCACTTCCCCATGGGGCCAGCCTAACTTTCGTGTTCAGTCCCTCGACGTGAGCACTCACCCATAGAACACATGACGCATTTTGAAAAAGAGCCTGAAGTGTGGGATTTTCATAGGGACATTCCCCTCGTCCCATGACCAAGCTTCGTGAGCTTGCTATTTGGATCCTCATCCTCTTCCACATCCAAAACGACCATCGGACGACATGAATGCTAGGATTAAGGGCTCTCCATTAATTCTAGACCTACGGGCCCTCCAATCGTTTCAGGCCAACGTCCCTACGTGTCTCTGACTACATTTGTGACATGGTCCCGTGTTTCGAACATGGTCAACGGCCGACCCTCATTTGTCAGTCCCCATTATAGGCTAACACGATATGGATGTTGTGTTTCCGCCACTATTAACAGTTATCCTCCATCATCACGCCGCCATCATTGTGATCCAAATCTCGAGCGTCATGATTCACACATTTCCACTTCCTCATGTTCAAGTGGAATTCCAACGTATCTGTCTCTATCTCTTCACGCATCTCGGTGTGCCACGTGGGTGTGTTAGTATCATGGGGCTAGTATTCATCAAGCGTCCCTTCACCCTAACCTGCCCCTTTCTATTTCGGAAAAGTCCCACCACTAGTTATTGTTTCCCACACCGAGCATGACTAACGTGGGCTTAGTAGTTTTGGAAGGATGTGTACCAACACGGCCAGGATTCCCATCGTCCTACATGACATTAAACTGCACTTTTAGAACTACGTATGCCTTGATTACCATCCTCATGGGGTACGTAGGAATGTCCGACCACTCTGCTTCGGGCCCAGCCTAATCCTCACTCTTGGTCCCTCGACATGGAGAGATTCCTCCGGGGGTACGTGGTGTGATTTGGGCTCCAAGTCCTCATGCATGTTAGTTTCATAACTACCACACCATATGCTCCCTGGGTCTTCCCTTTCACTCCACATACTATCGTATGATGTTAAACTACAGGAGTCCATATGTCCTCAATGCATGACACTAAAATGTGGTTGTACCCTGAAGAAGTTCAGGATGCCCCGTGTTAATCATGGGATGTGCCAGAGCCTCTACCAGAGAGGATTTCTCCTGCTAATGTTGGTCTATGACTACACTATACCTCCAAAACTACGTGTGGCTTAATTCCCATTCTCCTGGGATACGTAGAGACACCCTGGTATTTTGCCTAGGGTCCAGCCCATAGGAATCATTAATACTATCCTTTCCCTTTCTATCCCCTTGGCCAGACCCCTCGCTAGAGTGGACCTATCCCAAAGAAGGAAGGATCCATAACCAAACCAATGTGCCCATCTGGCGTACTCCCACCATGGTGGTGTAAGTACATGAGTGTTGGATTCTGTTCGGAAAAACCATCGCTCTATATTCCACGCTTTGCGTGCCCCTTATTCGGACCCTATTCCCCTTTCATGTCTGAAGGGACCCCCTAACGGCCTGGTCCCATGCCGCATGGGCTCATCTACCTTCCTCGCCCAACATTCCGGAAGATTGGTCATGTTTGGAAGGACCCCCTAATAGTATGGATGCATGACCTAGGGTCCGCCAGCTTTCCTGGGCCAACGTCCTGAAGGATTGACCGACAATATTTGTGACCTGGTCCCGTGATTCGAACATGGTCAATGGTCAACCCTCATTTTCTGTCCCTATTTTATGCTAACGAAGTAAGGATATCGATTCTTTGCCACAGTTAACGATTGTCCTTTATTTTCACGCCATCCCCACTATGTTCCGAATCTTGGGCATCGTAATTCACACTTCCCATTTCCATCTGTTTGGACCGATTTCAGCACCCCTGGAGTTGCACAGTTCGTGCATGAGGGCACGCTGAAGAAATGGTAATTCGGCTATTTTGAGAACTTCCTTCTCTGGCTAGGCCTCTCCCATCTTTCAGAAATCCGTATTGGTTACCCAATCCCCGGATGCCCGAAGCATGGTTTCCACTACTTTGTTGGGTGGGACGAGGAGGAAACTATCTCTTGTTTCTCACATCGGGATTGACCCACGTGAGCTTGGGGAATTATCGTCGAACGACCCACATACATCGTAGGGATGTAATGCACCAATTCAAACAGTTGAAATTGTGCATTCTACGAAATTCAAAATAAATAAGGAAGAAATTGAAGCACGAAAGTACCATTAAAAGGTTTGTAATTTGTTACAGTACCCAGGGGTTGACTCCCCCCATGGACGGGTTGACCCCGTCAAAAAAGAGTTGCAACTCCGCCACCCTTCAGCTTGGGGAATCCAAGAATTGTTACCGCTGACTCTGCTCCCGCTCCTCCTCAGCAGCAGCGGGGCGTAGTTCGTCAGCCTTGGCTCTGGCCCTCTCTATGCCAGCCTGAATGACATCCATCTTTCCAGAGGCCTACCTCATATTCTCTTATGCCTCTGCTAGCTGGGCCTTCAACTGTGAGATCAGCTCAGATTGTTTATTAAGAGAGGCTGAGTGCTCATCCTCCCAGGCCTGCAACTATTGGACCTCACTTTCAGCCTCGTGGAGTTTCTTGATGTTTGTCACCTTCCTCCACTGCCAACCCATGCTGAGCCTGTGATCATACTCCCAGATCTTCTTGCCCATGAGATCTCGGATGAGAACACGAGGATCTTGGGAATCCACTCCCCCAGCGCACAGTTCGCACAGCCGCGAGAAAAGTCTATCCATTTCGTTCAGCCATAGCGCTTGGGGGGTGTCCTTGATGAAGCACATGATTAGCTTCCATGATCGGCGGCAGACTATGCTCCTCTCTTCCTTGTCGGAGGTCATTTCAGCCCCGTCTGCACGATTGGCAGGCTCGTACGTAGGATACGCCCATAGGATGTCCTCGTAAGGATCTGCATCTGGCATTGAATCCGGCGGGACATCTGGGGCCGGAGTAGGCGTGACGGGACTTTGGTCGGCCGATTGATCCTCTTCATCAGACTCCACCTCAATAACATCAGGCATGACCCTGCTGGTGGTCCCACTGATGATAGTGTGTGTTGTAGCTCGGGGAGATGGGGGGACTATCTCCACCATCACTGGCATGCCCCTAGGAGGGATGCCGCCAGACAACCCGACCAGCCATGCCGCAGCAGCCCATGCCAGTCGAACTATTGTAAGACATAGAGGGACATAAACATTAGTTAGCACAATCTACATATGACAACAATGAATCCAGTAGAGGAAACTTACGGGGATCGATCTTCTGGTGCTGCTCTTGAGTCGATTCTGACGGGAACCCGAGGCGTGGCCTTCAGTTTACTGTTGGAAGGTCTGGAGATTCCAAAGGATCCACCTTGGATGCTCTGGCCCCACCAGACGCAGGACTGGACGCTGCTGTAGGTGCGGTTTCTGAAGGTCCTGCATCATTACTCGCCAAGGAGCAAGAGTGAGGCCTGCGTACAAGTTCCTCCTGCATGGTTCAAACATCGGTAAGAAATCCATGATAGCATGAGAACAAACCATGAGGAAAGAATCTTGGGATTCTACCTAGAGAACTTCTGCGAAATTATCAGAATCTAAGACTTGGTCTCCGACTTCACCCTCCTCCAATTGGCTCCCTCCGCCCGCCTCATCCTCCCGAGAGTAGTCCTCCGATTCTTCCAACATGGGGAAGCGTTCCCTCGGATCGGTGGATGAAAGCTGTGGCAGAACCGTCTGATCCAACAGTACACTCACCCAGTCTGTAATTGGGTGTCGAGCACCACTAGAGTGAATGTAGTCCTCCACCTTGACCATATATTGCTCCGCCTCCACCGGAGACGCCGCAAAACCAGCCCGGACTGGGCCTATACATGGCAGAACCATCCGGCGATGGTTCAGGAGTTCCCACACCTCGAGCAGACCGAGGTGTTGCCGGTTGACATCCCAAATGTCCCAGTCCTCTGGGAATACCACATCCTCTGTTATGTCAATATGACGCAGCCGCTTACCTGGAGCATGAGCAGATATCCTGCGGAATCCCCTCGGCGGCCGCCCCTCCGGATGGCCCTGCTCTTCTGGAATCGCTGGATCTGTCGCTGCTGCCACACCGTCGGCCGGTGCGGGTCTCGCCACCACGGTCGCCCCACCACCACGAGAGGCCCTTGATGCCCTCCGACCCCGACCTCGGGATAGGGGAGGCCCACTGTCACCAACCCGAACGGTTGGCTGCCTCAGCATCTCCCCCGGGTAAGCAGCCTCCCAGCTAATGGCATACTTCCTCACCAATCTGAAAGTGGCGGTGGATGGAGGCAATGCAATCCGCATCTTCTCGTATTCCCATGTGAACATGAGCCACAACTGCCTCATCACACACGGGTGCTCCTCTTGACGCACCTCCCAGTAGACCTGCGGGGTCAGCTGCTGGAGGCACCGGAACTACCTCACAAACCGATGCGGGGTGTACGGTTCACATAGCGGCTCATGATCCACTCGTGCCACCAAAACTCCGCCTCGAAAGTCCAGGAGATAAGCCTAGTGCTCTTCCGTTCCCTGCCCATCGTCAGTGAGTACCCCCGTCGGCAATGGAAATGGGTTGAAGTTAAACTCATCCAACCTCCACACCCGGTTCAGCACCATCGGTACTGTTAGTTTGAATGGGAAGCTCCAGGACTAATTCAGAATGGAGGGGTGGAAGATTGATCCCGACTATGAGATAGGGTTTGGATACTAATATATCCCCCTGATGTGTGCCACAATCCCCCCATATAGAAGGTGGAAGGACCCGCATATCCTCGGCGTCTTCTTGCCTTCGCTAACGTTCCGCAACATCCTGTATAGCTTGCCGAGCATTGGAATCCCCTGATTGACCCGCTGCCCCATGGCCAGCATAGATTCCATGATAAAAGAGCTGGGCCGCACCCCCATACTGGTATCCCTTAACGGTAGGATCCAACCACAGATGAGGTCTGCGATGAACGCTTCCAGCCTAACTATCGGCTGCTGTTCAGTACTGACACTGAAACCCCAAGTCTTCCATTGGATATCCTCCAAGACCCACCAATACGAGTACTCCTTTCCCGGTTGAGCTTCCTTCGGACAAGTTTGAGGCCTCGGAGGGAACTCTCTATTCTCCGGGATATTCAGGAACTGCTTGAACCACTTCTTAAAGTGGACATCTCTCACCGCTTCCTTGTCCTCTCCGATGACCAATGCCATCAGTGACTACGCCAGTCGCGGCATCTGATTCGTATCCTCCCACACACTCATGACGGGGAGGAACTCATAATACATGGCCCCCAAAATCGGGACCCCATAAATCTAATGGACATCCCAAAGACTATTGCCCACCTCCCCATAGGGCAGGTGAAAAGTATTGGTCCTAGACAACCATCTTCTCAGAAGCTCCGACATTAGCTATTTTGGTTGGTAAATGTGGAATTGGGAGGCCCATGCTGCCTCATACAAACCCACTCTCCTCATCTCGGCCCCAAACTCCTCACATGAGACGCCTACCCAGTAGGCCCATGCCCAGTCATTGGTTAAGTTGCCACCCTGGCGCAGGTCCCACTCATCGGACCACCCCTTTTTCGAATCCTGCAAAGCCGCCTTCAGCATGGTACGGTATAGAGGAGGGGACGTCTCTGGTTGTAGTGGCTTCCCGTCAATATTGTTCACATGGTTGTAGAGACAGTCGGTGGGGATGGGTGTGAAGTCCTCTCGTGCATGACCATCGGCCGCCCTGAACCACCGGCACTGACATGGTGTGCTCCTGAACCAGAAATTTGGTTCGTCCCTACTCGCCTCAGGGATGAAGTCATCATCCCTTAGCCCAAAGCCATACAAGGGAAGCTTCTTGCACTGCGGATAGTTCTTATGACCCTCTGATAGCAGTTTTGTCAAATAATTATGGTCCAAGTTGCTTCGGACTTTCTCCCTAAGGCCCAGACTGTTAGCCATCTCATCTCTCCAGGCAGCGTCTGCAAGCACCCCCAATACAGCTTCTCGATGGGGCATTTTAGTTCCGGCACTCAGAAAATAATTTTTTTGGGCTGGATCGCAAAGCTTGCTCGCGAAGATCTCTTGCGAAGCTCAAGTGCAGAACCAAGCCACAGAGTCTGGACTAGGCCATCAAACCAAAGTTTTCTTGGCGCGGTCCCAGATTCAGAGACTTGCGGGTCGCCGCGAAGCTCGATTCGCGGAGAGCCGATGCGGAGTATGCGGAGCTTCACGAAGTCAAGAGCGCAAAAGGACAAAAGTTGAGAGATGTCAAAAGAGAGGTTAGCCCCCCTATTTATAGGCAGCGACCCCAGAGCTTCGCGGTGTGTGCCGCCCGTGCGGAACATCGCGGCACATCCGGACCACGCGGCCGCTGTTAGCACCACACGCCCCTTCGCGAGGCCGCATCGCGAACCACCAATAATTTTGGCGATTTTCTCTCAAACTGCGACCCTTCGTCCCTCGGTGGCTCCATGTCTGAGGGGGGGAATTTGATGGCACCAAAATATTGAATGAAAATAAGGGAAGAAAAAGAAGCCCCAGACGCTAACTCGCGAAGCTCCGATGCGAAGCTCCCCCGAGCACCCTGAGGCGGTAACGCTCCACGAACGGCCTGACGTTCGCGAGCCCGCGACGAAGACCCTGAGGCGGTAATGCTCCGCGAACGGCCTGACGTTTGCGAGCTCGCTGCGAAGCACCCGCCTCCCATTCGAGTCCCGTGTGCTTTGATTCGTGGTGCCCTTTTCCTATAAATACTGGGCTCACCCTGAGTCTGGGGGACAGACAATCCGACCTTTTGGCTTCCCAACCCCCAAATCATGAATCACCCTTCACCTCGGGAATCATGAGCTCTGTGAGGTATTTTTACTTCATGAGATGCCTTCACCTTGTATCATTTTGAGCCCCTCTTCTGAGAGGGATGCCCATCGTGAAGCCCAAGGGCATTCGCGAAGAGGGGGATTCCCAAGGGAAACCGGGCAGCCGCAGAGCATTTATGCTTCGCGAAACACACATCCTGTACTAGTGATCCCCATGCCGAGGCAGGGTCGCTGCACATCACGAATCACACTACTTCACATCACCTTTCTTCGTGAAGAACCTCTGCTTCATGAGGAAGTGCTCTACGAATACTATTCCACTTCGCGAAGCACCTACCATTCACACCCGTACCCCATGCTAAGGCCAAGGCACTCTCCTTCGCGAAGCACACTCATTTGGTTGACAATTACTCTTCCCATGCGACCCTCCAGGTTTGAATGATGTGATTTCAAAGTCCCATGGACAACACCACTCATAGAGTTGCTTTGCCTAATGGTTCTTCGCATAGGAACACTAACGACTATTGCTTCTTCGCATAGCCACGCTAACGTGGACCCCTCGATGGTTCGTTCTACGACCCCCCTTGACCACGACCTTACTGGTACCTTCTCTCCCCCAAGGAGCAGAGGATACCGGTCATGTAAGTCCTCGGGGTGTAGAGTGAACCCGCTTCGTCCGAGCTGCCAGACGTTAAATTGCCAAGCACCTCGTCCTCAACACATGATGATAAACTGTGATCCGACCCCACGCCTCGAACGCAGGGTCCCCCCGTCTCGGACATTATTTACGGTGCTCTTCTCCAATGAGATGGGATCACCCCCTCCACAGGGGATGATATACTCCTTATCAGAGCGGTGTATGTCCATGGGAGAAGGGAAACCACCCTGGTATAAGCCCCCCCAAGCCTCTTTTGCTGATGGTAGAACCCATGCACATCCGTACTTCCCCACTACCAAGGCCAGTGGAGGGCATGATAGGGAACGAGGCACCATCAATCTTTGGTCCCAAATCCCTCTCCCGTTGCAATTTTCCGCACTTTGGGCCTCCATCCTAGAGAATGTCCCTGCACTATGGGCCGCCTAACGCATAAGCCCCTCTTCGCTACTCATAGACACATCCTTCGCAACTTGATCACCATGTCTCTGCTGCCTATTGTTTCTCACACCGAGCACGACTCATGTGGGATTAGAGTAAGCATTGGCCATGAAAATACCTCTTGTAGCATGACGTTAAACTTTATTCCCACGTCCAGCATGACGTTAAACTGTATTCCCCCATCCAGCATGATGTTAAACTGTATTTCCCTGTCCAGCATGACGTTAAACTGCACAACCATTTGAATTACGAGGTATTTGATCCATGTCAAGGAATGGTACGTAGGAAACCTCCTTGAGGTTCAAGATCACCACCCATCATTTCTTCACGTCAGGTTCCAACTTCGTCCAACATGGTGTTAAACGGTATTCCAGTCCAACGGCAAGCTGTTGTGACCAACCCGAACTAGGGGGACATTGATCCATGTCAAGGCACGGTACGTAGGAATCCTCCCTGAGGTTCAAGCCCATCTCCCATCAGACCAAGGTCCTTTCTTCATGTCGGTTCGCCGACACCCACCATTATTCCCAAACTACGAGGACTTTGATCCATGTCAATGCATGGTACGTAGGAAGCCTCCCTGAGGTTCAAGCCCCCCACTAGTAGACCCCCGGGTTCACCTTCACGCCAGTTTGCCGACAAAGCCCTTTGAACAATGAGGTCTTTGATCCATGTCACGACATGGTATGTAGGAAGCCTCCACGAGGTTCAATCCCACCACCTGTTGGTCACTCTGACCCTCTTCACGTCAGTTAACCAACACCTGGGCAGCCTAGTGTGTAAGCCACACACCATCTGAACCAAGGTCCTTACTCGCGTCGGTTCGCCGACACACCATTATGAACTACGATAGAATTGATCCATGTCAAGGCATGATACAGAGGAAGCCTCCATAAGGTTCAAGCCCACTGCCACCAGGACCCCTGGTCCTTCTTCACGTCGGCCATCCGGTGTCCAACATGAACTACGTGGTCTTTGATCCATGTCAAGGCATGGTACGTAGGAAGCCTCCATAAGCTTCAAGACCATCACCCAGTAGTTCCGACCTCACTAACGTCGGTTCATCCCCGTCCCGCATGACGTTAAACTGTATTCGACACCTCATTTGAACTGCAAGGTCTTTGATCCATGTCAAGGCTTGGTACGCAGGAAGCCTCCATAAGGTTCAAGCCCATCACCAGTGGACCCATGGGTTAACCTTCACATCAGTTTACTGACGATAACCATCAGGACAAGGTCCCCCTTCACGTCGGTTCACCAGCACCATCATGAACTACGCAGACTTTGATTCCCTGCCATGGGGATACGTAGGAGGTCTCTTTGAGGCACAAGCCCAACTTCACTGTCACCCTTGCGATAGTACCATTTCATTCCCCCTACAATTCATTCATCCATCCATAATCAATCCTGATTCTCACCAGGGCCGCCATATCCTGGTAGGATCATGTCATCCACCCTCCTCGCTGCTCCTAATAGCACCTGGGCAACTATCCACACGCAAGCCCCAACATGTCTCTGGGCCATTATCCTCTGTGTACACCCCGATTCATAACCCATATGAACTACGTGGGTTTTTATCCCTGTCCTCTATACAGGGTACGTAGGAAACCCCCAAGAGGTTCAATCCAAGCCAATGGTAATCCATGGCATCCCCCACCCTGGGGCACACTTCCCCTGATCTGCCCTCAGTGGTGTTTAGATCAGCCAATACGGTGTGAAATCTCTTCTCATTGGAGCGCACCACCTCGGATTAGTCCTCATTAAGCATTCTGATCCATCCATTTTCTAGGTATTTCCCCCTTGGGATATACCAATCTGATCTATCTCTATGGGACGTTATGATCACTATCATTCCATCTCCGCTGGACGTTAAACCTGCGGCATACCCTGTGTTAAACATAGGATGCTGAGGAAAACCTCAGATACATGCCTACGACATATAATTCCCCGCGCTCGATGTGGGATGCCTCGGTATTCCATGCCCTCGAGAAGCCCTATGACAAGGGACAAAATACAGACATGCCAGTTCCCCAAAATTCATACACGCTACTGATGCCTCGACGTGACTACTCCCCCGACTGAAGGTTGCTGCCATGACCAGACCCTTTGGAATGTCCTGACAGAAGTAGTGTAATTAACCGGCGTCCATGAAAAAATGGCACTATGTAGAGTTTCATGAACAACGTATTAAATCTATGAGGGATACCTGGGGTAGGTGATGAGTTCTGAGGAGGAATCCACGGAAGGAAGAACCAACATCCCATCATCCCGGTTTAGATCAAGGAGCAGACGTCCCTGAATAAAGAGAGGATGCCGCCTGCCTTTGGAATACAGGAATGTGGGGCAACAGCAGTGCATCCTCCACAGACGGATGTGTGCGCCCCAGAGAAAGCGTCTGGAATAACTACCAATTTAAAAAATATGTATAATATTATTCTACATTTCTTCCCCTAGAAGAGGAAAGGACCATTATTTTTGAATAACCAATTAATTAGTTTATGAATATGTTTTATTGATATTTTCTCCATGATATAAAATTGAAATCCCATTATAGAGGTCATCGTTTTTTTTTAATCACCCCATTTAGTATAGAGGATGGTATTTTCAAAATTTTCACCATCTCATCGAGTAAATTCCAGACCACATTTTTGCTCCCCCTAGACTATAGGGCTAAAATACTTTTCTTATTTTAAACTCCTACATTCTAAAAGGCTGAGTGAATCTAAATATTTTCCATCTCATTAATATGTTTGTTTTTAAAATTCTAAAATGATAATTTTTTTCAAAATGATTCCACGAGATTCATAGTTCACCAATATAGGGGAGACATCATCAGCTTCTGGGGCCTCTAATAATTTTGTATCACCCCTTGAATTGATCAGGAACAATGTGGTGTCTCCTAGACCATAAATTCAACTATCTGTTTAAACTAATAGAGGAGCATGAAACCGAAAGGGGGCATATTGTTTACATCGATATCCTAGTGATAGATAAATGAAATTATATTTCATATAACTGATGAAGATCTAGGTGTAAGTTTCCTATTCCTTGGAAAATTATTTGATTGATCTTTCATGGATGAAGTGACATGAAGATAATTTGTTTAGAGAATATGAAAAATACTTACCTAGTCATAAATTGACAAGAAAGACAATCGATGAGATTTTTGTCTTCAAGGAATGTCTTTATAAATTAATAGAAGAAGGGATATTTTTTCAAATAATTCCCAAATTTTTCTTTAGTATAGTGGATATTGTGAGAAGAACATAAAAAATTTATCATAGAATCTTTTACACCAATATATTAGAGATATTAAAATAGAGGTACATTCATTTATGATTATATATGTGGCTTTATAATTCTATTTTTCTATGAAGCACAAACATCACGATCTTCTGGGTATTGGGTGACACATAGTGTCAATCATGAAAGATCATCTCATTTATTAACTATACCATAGAACATTGGAACATATAATTGAATAATGTTTCATCTTCAAATATTTTCTCTAGAAGAATGTAGATAGTGGCCCAATAGAGAAAAATAATATTGAGACTCATAAAACATGAGTGTTAGTTATTCTTACTCAATCATAAGATCACCATTCTTGACGAGTTTTTTCTTATAAGGTCTCAGTAATATGATCCAAAACTAAATGACTAGATAGTTTAAGCGGAATGAATTTAAACACCCATGAACTCATCCTGGTCAGATGATGATAAAATTTAGGACACTAATCTTTATAAAAAAGATTAAATTTTATGAAATCCCATCATCAATTTGAGGTTTTAAATTACATGTCCAATATCCTTTACAAAAAGTGATAAACTATATAATTCATGTCCCTATTACATGACATTAAAATATATGATTATTTGGACCTCACCTGAGAGGACCTCTCTTTGGACATGGTATCCAAAAATGCCCTTTTTTATCAATATGTAGAGCGTGATTCATAAATTCATGGTAAACATAAGGTTTCCTAGACCATATTTCTTATCCCCAATCAAAAAGTTATTCTCTACAGGTCAAAATGTATTTAATTGAATTCTTCTGAAGAGGAATGTATTCACATTGAGTTTGTTAAAACTGGATGGAAAAGGCTCCCCATGCTCACTACAAGTCCAATTCGTATGACCATAATCAACAAGACCTCGTGGTCCATGTCAAAAGACTATAAAATTCAAGACACAAATATCATATGTTTGTGAATTTATATAGAAAAACCAAACATCATAGCAATATGATGTTAAAATCTATAGAAATAAAAGATTCCCCAGTCATATAATTTTAAACTATATAATACATATCCAATATTAAGTCCTTATTTCCTGATGTTAAACCAAATTACATCTTTCTTAGATGCATGGACTTTATATTTTCCTGTACATTTCCCTTCCATAATGAAAATAAACTACATAGAGAGATCAGACATAATTGATATTAATCAATAACCAAAATATGGAAATTACAGATTTAGTTCCTATTTCATTTTTTATGATTAAATTAACATTCATTTTTGTCACGATTCATTCCAACATTAATAAAAAAAATGTTTAAAATGTTATGGTATAACCTTGTAATTTACATAAAATATTTGAACACCGCTTTTTCTACTCAACCTACTTAATATCTTTTTATATATGAATAAAAAACAGGAGTTAAATAATCTACTTAGTTATTTTTTACTCATAAAAATGTGTTGTATGAATTGATTAATATGAAGGGACCCTAATATGATTTAATGGTTAATATCATAGATATACCTTGATCATTTTATGTAACCCATTGAGGATGTTTTCATCCTACATGAAATGTCGAAAAAAGCCCCATATTTTAACCATTGATTGAGTATGTAATTATTTTTCTCCATTATTAATGGACATTATATTCCCACATGTCTAAAGTTATATTTGGTTTATACATTCAATTTTTATGATATACACACTAAAAAACCCAACTATTTATGAAGATTCATGTTCCCACAACATTACAAATTCTTTCATTATTCCCACTTTTAATGAAATATTATGACAATATATTTTTAGGTCCCATCCTATCTGGGTGTTTCTCCGTTTTGGAGACCTAAAATCCATAATTTGAGATTATCCTTTTGAAAACTATAATATTACACACAGTCTAAGATTCATGAACCACTACTGCAATTTAGTATATTTGTGACATGCTTTTTTCTACAAGATCCTGTCGCAAAAACTCTTTTGCAATGGCGTCCCGTTGTAAATATCTCGTTGTAGAAAACAACATCACAACATGTTTTTTTTTGCGATGGGACCGACACAAAAAATACTACTTGCGACTGGAAGTAGTCCCATCACAAATAGATCTCCAATTAAATACATTATATATACAAGAACCTTTCGTGATGAGCCTATTGCAGAAATTATTTGCAACGAGATGTCGACCCATTTCGAATAGCTTATATGTTATAAACCTGTTGCAATAGGCCCATCATATCAAAGTTATTGAGACTATATAATAAATCGTCACAAAAGAATTTAAATAAATAAATATATATAATCTTTTTACGATGGGCCCCCATCGAAAAAGGCCCCATCGCAAATACTTCATAAAATAAAAAATAAAATAATTATGATTAATAAAAAAATAATATTAATAATTTTTTTAAAAAAAATTAAAATTAAAATTCTCAATATTTTCAAAGACTTAATAAAATTAAAAAAATAATAAAATTATGATTAATGAAAAAAATAATATGAATATTATTAAAATAATAAAAAATATTAAATATTAAATTTCTCAATATTCAGAAAAATATTAAAAATTCTTAAAATATTATTATTAGTATTATTAATAAAATAAAAAAACATTAAAAAATATAATAATAATAATAAATAATAAATAATATATATATTAAAAATAAAAAAATGATACAATATTCACACCAATATAAAAGACAAAAACAATAAATAGTTAATATTACAAAAAAATTTCAATTCAAATGTTTTTAATAGAACAAAAAAATCACCGAGGGGTAGTCTTCAGTAGGAGATGGAGGTTCTAGAGGAGATGGTGGAAGAAACTCCATCCCTAAACTACGAGTTAGACTGCTCATGTACTCCATCTACTCATTGTGATGCTGCCATCGGCGCATGTCGTCCCCATGCTGCTGCTACTACCATCAACGCATGTCCTCCTCATAATGTTGCTTTTGTTGCTGATGCATCTCTTCCTGCTGCTTTTACACACTCTCTATAAGCTCAGTTTGAGTTCACAACTGCTTCAGATACTCTGATCTAGAATATGGTGCCTCTCCACAAGCTCCTCTCGAGATGGACGCCGACATCTCAGCAGTACCATAATAAGTCCTAAGAGTCAAATGAGAAACAATACCAACTACGCAGCCCATCTCGAAGGCATACCGGGTCACCTACATCCAAGTCGCCTCATCGAAATGGTGGGCACTAGTCTTTTCAGGCTTCTCGACCTGAATCTCAGCCCGTGTCTGAGAGGTCACGACCTTATATGACTTCTTCAGATTCAATTTGAAATCAAAATATCAAAAATATTATATGAAGTTAGTTTTCAAACTAAAAAAGATATAATACTGACCACAATCTGACATTGGCGATCACCTCTAATCTCTCCATTGGCAGGATCACTGTACATTCTCGAATAAAAATCATACTCCATCATATCAGGATTCTCTACAGCATATATGAATATAAAATAAACTGTTTATATTTAACATTGTTTAAAAAATTTAAAAAAGAAACTTACCATATTCTCTCTATACATACTAAATGTATGGCTAAAATCTCGTTGTGTCACCTCCTGTCTCCCGTGGTTCTTTTAGCCCAAGAGAGATCTACTCTAAAATCCACAACTCAACCAGTGTGAACATAATCCATCCCAAACGTGAGATAATATGTACTCTGGTCAGTGGGCTCTATAGTACTCGTCAAATACTCTCACTCCTAATTTCTTAATTGATGTCCATCTAAAATTTTGCAAAAACAGATGAAAATGATCAGGCATAGACACCTCCCAGGCCTCGTGTATAGTTACACACATGCAATCATCGATGGGATACCATAAACCCTAAATATTATATATAATATCATGTTATTACTACAATATGTTTCTAAATATATATTGTTTATTTATGTACCAGCCAATGATTGAACATTTCAATCCGCACATCAATGATAATCTGTTCCCATGTGATCCTTGGCATAGTAAAATAATTATGCAAGATATCGCTCCCTTTTCTGGAAACTACATATGAACAAATGTGAAAAAATAATCAAACAATTAGTATATATATAAATTAATGAAATATAACTAAAATACAAAGGTTATAATACCTCTGCGTGCGTGGATCAAAATCATGATGTGGACGCCACTCGGGGACAAGGTTAGGAATCATCAATCACGGAAGACTGCAACCCCTCCGCATACCCCCTAAAACATCGGTAGGTTGAGGGTCAGATCATACCAAATCCTCCTCACCCAATGGTATATCAGCTTTCTCCAACTCACAATATAGATCAGTGACCATCTAAAAAATAATATGATTTTTGTTAGTAGATAGTGAAAAATAACAGGTATATATATATATATTAGTTATGAATATGACTAGCATTTAACTGTGTTAACGTTCACCTTCCACATCATCTTCATATTTGACTATGTCAATGTCTTCATATTCATAATCAACATCATCAATATGCATAAATTTTTAGTTTTATCATCACTTTCCATTTCAAATTCATTTGTATCATTATTTATTTTATCTTCACCATCAACCCTTTATTGTGGGGTGTCAACATTGATATTTTTGTCTCTTTGTAAGAAAGATGGAATTTGAGTACTCTCTTGAAAAATTTCTTTTCCTTGTGCTTCATCGGAACCACATTCAGTTTGAGTAAACTGATCTTCCTGAGATTTCATTTTTGTTATGCTCCACCAATCACTTAGTTATCTTGAAGTTGAACTGTACTTTGCATATTATATTTGATGTGCCTATTGATCCTGTTAAAATGGCTTATTTACTAGAATAAGACTTTTATATTTAATATCGACGATTCCATGAATCAGATAAACCTGCAAGCCTCTCTCAGTATCTTACCACCGTCATTTAAACTTTGTTATGTAATTTTTCCCTTGATAACACAGTTCAATAATTTCATTCAACATGTCGTAAATGTTATCTTCAGTTTCTCTATGATGCAATACTCTCAAGAAAACACCATTGTTCATTATTTTTTTATTCCTCATATGTACGTGTTTGAAATCAAAATCCATTCACAAAATATGCATTATAAGAATTATCCACTTTGGATTGTGGGTTACTCAATATACACAGTCTCTTATCAGTTTTATTAGTATGTTGAGACACCTGTATTTTTTTAAATCAATTATCAATATAATGAATAATAAACAGAATTGATTTATTAAACCATCAATAATTTATGTTACCAGTTTTTGAAACCAATGAGAAATTTTTTTCTGTTGGCATTCATTAAAAATAGCTACTATAATTTGTGGAAGCAATTTCTTGATATTATTATCATATATCCTAAAAATAAAATTATTTCAGTTACTATAACATAAATTATAGAAAAAGTGATAGAATTACACATAGTACTAATAATTTCATTTCTTCATAGTTGAGCAGAACAAATGTATGAGCTTTATGATATTCATCATCTGACATCCATCATTCATGAAATCCACCGAAGCCAAGCTCTGGATGATTAAAAAATGATAATTGGTTGTCCATTTAATCAGTAGAATTCCCCTCATTCCACCCCATGTGGTTGTATTTTGAGGGATATTAAGATTCAAAATAATGAGAGCAGAGAAAAGAAATTTCCTCTTGTAAATAAGGTTCAGCAATTGAGCCTTCAACAGATGCTGTAGAGACACGAAGCATGACGTACATGGACATTACATTACTTTTGCGGAATACTTATTACATAACAAAAACAGAAACACAAGGACCGTAATAGTTTAGTGTCTTTGGAAACATGGAACATATTCTTCTAATCGTGGAGAAAGATCTTCAACATATCCCATAAAGATCTTCCCCTTTTTTTCTTACCTAAAACCTTTTTTTATATCCTGGGGAAAAGAAAACATAAAAAGGGTGAGCTCAAATGCTCAGTAAGGGTAAGCATGGAGAAAATAAAACAAACCATATACATTTGAACATAAAAACATGTACATAATGTTTAAACATAGAAATCTTGTGCAATGACATAAAACATGGAAGTACATAAGGAATAGATCAAAATAGAAAATCAATCATGATAAAATAGCTTGTAAATAAAACTTTTAATTGTGGAAAAACATTAAGCACATGATATGATTTCCATACTAGCAAAGGCATTGCTACCAAGACCATCTTAGTGGACAAAGTCCCTTTCTGAATCGAGTTCACTCCTCGTTTCAGTCCTGTATTACTGACCGTTTTAACCTGCCGTTCCATCCATGTCTATCTCATGAGATATAAATCTTTACCCAATTCATTGGAGGGAGATATAGGTCCCACTCGTCTCATAATGAAATCATTCTTACTTTTTCCACAAAATAAACATACATCATTCATAATAACCCACCAAATAAAATGGGATTCATAAACATCATCCCATCATCACATAATCCATATACAAGAAATGGATATCATTTCATAATAAGAAAAGTGAAACCATGTAAACCATAGAGACATGATACTTGAAATATAAACATATTAAATAATGTCATCTTAGATGAAAAATGGTTTTGATAAAACACTTGAAACGAATTCTTGAGGAAAATATCCTTTCTTCTTCAAAAACATCTTTCCTTTCATAATATGTCATAAAATTTTAAACTAAAAGAAGTTGATTAAAAATAAACTTGAAAACATGTAAATTATGCTTCATGGAAATAATTCTCTAAAAATACATTCATGCCGTATAAGTTAAAAAAACATTCTTCTCGTACTTTTGTCGGAAAAGTCAAAAAGTATGTCGTACAAAAAATGACAAAAGATTCCTTTCATATCTTTTTCTAAAAACTCACCGAAGGGTAAAATTGCATTGAAAAAATTTTAGGTGGATGGAAATAATATTACATATGGAGAAAAATGGATGTGGATGATAAAATACACCCCAGTAAATACCAAAGTATAAACAATCTCTGAAAAAAATGAGATTGTGATATTTTCCATTACCTTAGGTCCAGTACGGTTCGTATGGATCCTAAGCTGCGGTATAATGATTTATATACTGTCATTGACTTATTAAATAATCATATTAATTGTTATGATATCATATATTTTTCACTTATGAATTTATATTACCCGTTATTTTGTAAATTCCATGTAAAAGCAGGGTTTTGGGTAAAATCATTTCATTTATTGTATGTGTTTCGTCTTGTCGTTATTGATATTATTACTTATATCCTGATTTACATAATTTCATAATGTAAAACATGATTTATATATAATATATATTCATCATATACATATATATTATAGATCAATAAAAGGAATGAAATACACCGTTCATGGAGACAGTAGGCCGTATGTACACATAAACACTGTTTTCATTTCCTTATTGAATTGAATGAAATTAAATAGATGACATACATATATATATACATAATTCCAGTAGTATTATTATGAATATATTTCATTATTATTAATTATATATACTTTATAATCATTCTTGAATGGTTAATCATGGAAAATGAATCTCATCGCGTTCGCGGAGACAGTAGTCCGTACGTACGCACGAGCGATGATATCATTCCCATAATCGTGGAATTGTATTGGAGTGTATGTATACTTTTTCAGAAGCAATATAACTTAATAATAATCATATATAGTCATTATTTACACCATTATACCCATCCAAGTAAGGTGGTGGTGGAAAATATATTACACCACGGCGTGGAGACCGTATTCCGTACGTACGCACGCGCAGTGATTTTGTTTTACGTAGGATGGATAGATGGTGAGATAGGGTTGTTTCATACTTATAATAACATATCCGTATACGAGTGATACTGATGTTATTACTTCATAATGAAACAACTAATGTAGAAGAAGTAGAAGAAGAAATAATGTTGAAAGAATCGGTAACAGACATTACCTCTTCTTTGAAGCGCCTCTTTGAGACCTCCTCTTAGGGCACTAAAATTGGTCTTTAAAGAAGACCAGGACCTATAGGATGTTTTTAGGGAATTGGGGAAGTTAAATTGGCAGAGTTTTTTCTAGCATCAAGGCTCAAAATGGTGTGAGGAAGAGAGGGAGGAGGTGCCCATTTATAAGGGAGGAGAGGGGCACCTTTGGAATAACTAAAAATATTATTTTATTATAAAGTCCTATTCGGTTTTTAATAGATACAAATTGAGTTATTTAAAAGATAAGGTGGATATGGGTCAAAATCCTCTCATACAATATAATTTAGACAAGTTTAGTTTTCTATTTTAACCTTATCATTTAGATTTAACATTAAGTTAAATAATTTTTCTTTTACCGCGTGTTCTTGTTTTCTTACACTATAAGGTTAATAAACTTACTATAACAAGCCAAAATAAACCCAAGTTGTTTATTATTAATATATATAACCTTATATATGTAATTTGGGCGATCCTTAGATTTTTAGGAATAAAATAACAATTAATAATAAAATATTTGTTTTAAAAACTATTTTATGTCAATTTTGACACTATTTAGGTATTTGATTTTTGTGAAAATCCTAACAAAATGATTAGTTCAAAATCAGTTAACTAAATCCGTAATAACATGTCATATTAACCTATAAAATTAGTGTAATTCATAAAAAGTCTCAAATTACATTTATTTGGGTATTTATAACATCAATTATGTCAATATTTCATTAATAAGATAATTACTACATCATCATCGTGTCAGAAATAAATAAAATTATTTAAAGTCTAAAAATAATAAATAAAAAACCAATATTTAGGAAATATTTTTATATTTATAATGAATATTTTTAGTTGAATTTGTCTTATGTATAACCCTATATTAAAAATGATTTAGTTATTAAACATTGATTCTAACTATTTTAACCCTTCTTTAAATAAATTAATAATAAATGTCCTAATCTAATCCAATTGGGCCTCAATGGTGATATTTTATTCCAAAGGTTGTTTGTGGTCGAATTACACATATCCAATAGAATCAATACATGTGTTAGGGTAATAATAATATCATTTTACCCTTAATTACCCTATTTACTTTTAACCGTGGTAAAAAAAGTAAAAAGTTACTATTCACCAAAAATTATTTTCATCTCATTGAACCACATTTTAGTCCTTGATATTAACCGTTTCTCTCAGATTTTTGAAATTAAATTCACAGAAGTGGTAAATTTTCATTTAAAATGAAAAAGTCAGTTTTTGAACTACCACTAAGTGGTTTCAATATTCATCGAAAATTGCAGTTTTTCAGAAAAATACCAAAAATTCAGCCTAAGCATTATTTGATATTCCGAATTAAAAATTTATGTCTATTTTTCCAAATTCAAAACATAGAAGTGGAATTGATTAATTTTAAAATTAATTCCTGTTTTCAAAACAAATGGCGTGTTTTTTAAGAAACAATAAATATCAAAAGATTGATACTTGTTTATATCCAATTTCAAAGTGAAATTAATTCCAATGAACAAAATTGGTTTAAATTGTAAAAATATATTCTAATTACACATTAAACCCAATTAAAAAGTTAATCTAACAATATAAATTATTACGATGGAAAAAGATGTTTTTAATTAAAATATAGCGTGTTTTAACTATTAATGAAAATATGAAAGTTATCAGAATAATATGAAAAATTTATCCAAAGTAAATTTTTATATAATGATTTCAAAGAAAAATTTTATTTTGTCAAATTGAACTTATAGACACATGAAAAACAATATTTAAAGTGGCTGCTCCATCAAAAGGCGGCAAAACTACTTTTTTTGAAAAATACTTATTTTACTCGAAAAATTGATTTTGTTCTCATACCATGTTCTAGAAAATGTGTAAGATTAATAATAATGTTAGAAAATTCAAAATTTAGTTGATAATATTCATAACAGCTAGACCATAATAATATTATAACTATATATCGTTGTTTAGTAAACCTGGTATTGCTTACAACACACGCTATCGAGGAAGGTCGTGATTGTGTATAATGCAAGCCAAGTCAGGGTTGCATGTTGTGCAAGACTCCTCCATTGTTTCATATAACAAAATCCAACCATATTTCATTTATACATTGAATATATATATATATATACACTCAATGGTTCATAGAATAACTTCTATCAAAATTTTGTGTAACATGATCCAAGAATAGTGTTGGGTATACTGCAAGCTCATACGGTGTTGCATATAGCGCAAGGTAATCTTGTTGTAGCTTACAACAAAATACATCAATGAAATTAAAAGAATATTTTTCATAAAATCTTAGGGTGTTACATTCTACCCCCCTTAAAATGAATTTCGCCCTCGAAATTCGTTGGGGTTATAAATCATTTACTATTTATTGAAACCCACATTGTAAAAAGGAATACTAAAACATAATTTTAAAAACTAAAGTATGAAATATAAAGATTACCCAAAGTAACTCATCACTGGGTTTCCATATAAGAGAACAGAGGTGACAATATTGATATGGAAGAAAAATCTAACCATCATGTTCTGATGGAGAGTGTTAGAGAACATGGATATGAAAAAGCCATCTATCACAAAGCCATATATTTGTGATGATCTAAGGTATCGTCTGATTCATCAGATATAAGAGCACTAAGACAACATATTTGGTTTTCAAGATCATTTCCCTAAAGTTGACGAAATTGGAATCAGAATAAATAATTTCGTGATTTTGGTACAGTCTCACCGTTGGTCGTTCTTTGGACCATTTCCACTTCATCTCTTAAAGAAATGTTGTTGAATTTGTCATTTGTGAAATGTTAGCAGATCATGTTATAGAATGATGGGTCATTCCATCTGTCTCAAAAAAGGTTAGAAAATTTATCAAAAATACATAAGTCCATCTATTGTGAGATTAATCATATATGGTTCCTAAAATGGACTTATACTTCATATATCATACCGCTTAATAAAATAAAACAGGTTTCTACAATACAAGGACTTCTTGTAGGACAATGGTAGGCGATAAAGGCCAGTTGCATTTCGTTTGTGGGTTCGATTCCCACAGCCTTGTCCAACGCGATGGGCTGTTGCCCATCCTGCAGGTTGTCCTTTTTCTAAAACTACATTATTATATCATCCCATCAATAATATCGAAAAAAGTTCTATCCTTAAACAATACTAACTTATGTCCAACATAATCCATTCCAATCTTTAGGCTTATCTAAAATACTTCGGTCCAAGCTCATAGTATAAAGAAAATGATTACTTGAAATGTCACATAACAATCATGTGAATGCCATCATTTATCCCCAATATATCATAAGATATATCTTGTTGGTCAAATTACAAACACTTGAATACCTTAATAATATATTCTCTTGAAGAATGAATACCCATTGAGCCTTAGTGAAAACCTGATTGTTGTTAAATTTTAACACTTTCCACATACCAAAATCCCAAAAAATTTATATACTCAAACCATAATATCACTTAGTCCTTATATCAGTCATGAGCTCATGAATACAATCAAACATCTCGTTATCTTCTTATCCCTTCATTACGGGCATACCATCTACTTTCCAAAAAATATCTGAAAAAACTTTCATGGTTACCGGTACCATATACTTTCAAATACTTTAGGAAAAACAATAGTGTACGAATCCTTAGATTATTCTTTATACAACATAACTCTTGATAAACATACAATAATTCCATTACCTTCTTAAACCACTGACTGAGCTTCATCATTTCTTTCATCTCATATTTCATTTGTAGTCTTTTCATCATCATCCAGATAAATACTACTCATATGACCATGCTGATTCTCTTCATGAGATTTTCCCTTAGGGTATTTGTTTGCATAATGCCCATACATTCTACATTTAAAACAACTAATCATTTTTGATGTCGTAGCAATACCATTATCCTTGTCCATGGTGTTAACTGAACCTTTTCATTTGCACTTACTGGCTTTTTGTCCTTTTTTTCCACACCCAACGCATCTTCTGGTTCCTTTGAAACATTATCCTTGATTCCTCTTCCCACAGGTTTACATAGGGGAAATTGAACTTTCTTTCCTCTATGATCATCATGAAATTCCATATTTCTCTTATTAGTCGAGTCATGAAACTTACCAAATTTGAGTTTATTGATCATATTATGATATTTCTGATTCGGAATAATAATGATGTTTGGGCTTAGAAATCCCATTTCATTTGTTGCTCATGAAGAATATCATTCCCTTTTCCATCATATCCTCCATTATCGTGAATCATCTTATTTCCAGCCATTTTCTAAAACCCAAAAATAATAGTGTGAGAGAAAAAATTCATAATCAATGGGGAGTAACTTCAATATCTAACATCATAGGTTTAATATAATATCGTTACCATAATTCTAGGACTATAACCTATACTTATTCTTAACCTTAGGGACATCCCTAGACATACCTTAGAAATATCTCTAGGGATCTCACTAAAGTTTTCGCGTCCCAGTTTCTAAAGTTTAACTAAACCTTTTCTCTGATACCAACTGTAGAGACCCGAAGCATGACGTACATGGACATTAAATTACTTTTTCGGAATACTTAGTACAAAACAAAAAACAGACACACAAGGACCATAATAGTTTAGTGTCTTTGGAAACTTGCAACGTAATCTTCTAATCGTGGTGAAAGATCTTCAACATATCCCATAAAGATCTTCACCTTTTTTTCTTACCTAAAACCTTTATTTATATCCTGGGGAAAGGAAAACATAAAAGGGTGAGATCAAATGCTCAGTAAGGGTAAGCATGGAGAAAATAAAACAAACCATATACATTTGACCATAAAAATGTGTACATAATCTTTAAATCTAGAAATCTTGTGCAATGACTTAAAACATGGAAGTACGTAAGGCATAGATCAAAATAGAACATCCATCATGATAAAATAGCTTGTAAATAAAACTTGTAATTGTGGCAAAACATTGTGCACATGATATGATTTCTATAGTATCCAAGGCATTGCTGCCAAGACCATCTTAGTGGACAAAGTCCCTTTCTGAATCGAGTTCAATCCTCGTTCCAGTCCTGTATTACTAAACCGGTTTAACCTGCCGTTTAACCCATGTCTATCTCATGAGATATTAATCTTTAACCAATTTATTGGAGGGAGATATAGGTCCCACCCATATCATAATGAAATCATTCTTACTTGTGCCACAAAATAAACATACATCATTCATAATAACCCAACGAATAAAATGGGTTTCAAAAACATCATCCCATCATTACATAATCCATATAAAAGAAATGTATATCATTTCATAATAAGAAAAGTGAAACCATGTAAACCATAGATAAATGATAATTTAAACATACACATATGAAATAATGTCATCTTAGATGAAAAATGGTTTTGATAAAACACTTGAAATGAATTCTTGAGGAAAATATCCTTTATTCTTCAAATTTTTATCCCTTTCGTAATATGTCATACAATTTTAAACTAAAAGAAGTTGATTAAAAATAAATATGAAAAATTGTAAAGGAAGATTCATGGAAATAGTGCTCTAAAAATCCATTCATGCCGTATAAGTATAAAAAACATTTGTCTCGTACGTTTGTCAGAAAAGTTAAAAAGTACCTCATACGAAAGACGAAAAAAGATTCATTTCATATCTTTTACTAAAAACTCACCGAAGGGTAAAATTGGATTTAAAAAATGGTAGGCGGATGGAAATAATATTACATATTGTCTAAACATGGATGTGGATGATAAAATACACCCCAGTAAATACCAAAGTATAAACAATATCAGATAAAAATGAGATTCTGATATTTTCCCTTACCTTAGGTCTGATATGCTTTGTATGGATCCGAACCTACTATATAATAATTTCAATAATGTCATTGACTTATTAAATAATCATATTCATTGTTATTATATCATATATGTTTCACTTATGACTTTATATTACCCGTTCTTTTGTAAATTCCATGTAAAAGCATGGTTTTATGTAAAATCATTTCATTTATCGTATGTGTTTCGACTTGTCGTTCTTGATATTATTACTTATATCATGATTTACATAATTTCATAATGTAAAAAATTATTTATATATAAAATATATTCATTATATACATATATATTATAGATCGATAAAAGGAATAAAATACACCGTTCATGGAGACGGTAGGCCGTACGTACGCATGAACGCTGTTTTCATTTCCTTATTGAATAGAATGAAATTAAATAGATGACATAAATTATATATATATACATAAATCCAGTAGAATTATTATGTCATATATTTCATTATTATTAATTATATTTACTTTATAATCATTCTTTAATGGTTAATCATGGAAAATGAATCTCATCGCGTTTGTGGAGACGGTAGTCCGTACGTACGCACGAGCGATGATATCATTCCCATGATCGTGGAATTGTATTGGAGTGTATGTATACATTTTCAGAAGAAATATAAGATTAAAATAATCATATATAGTAATTATTTACACCATTATCCCCATCCATGTAAGGTTGTGGTGGAAAATAGATTACACCACAGCATGGAGATGGTATTCCAAACGTACGCACACACAGTGATTTCATTTTCCGTAGGATGGATAGATGTTGAAATAGGGTTGTTTCATACTTTTAATAACATATTAGTATATTAGTGATACTGATGTTATTACTTAATAATGAAACAACTAAATAAGAAGAAGTATAAGAAGAAATAAAGATGAAAGAATCGGTAACAGACATTACCTCTTCTTTGTAGAGCCTCTTTGAGACCTCCTATTAGGGAACTAAACTTGGTCTTTGAAGAAGACCAGAACCTCTAGGATGTTTCTAGGGAAGTGGAGAAGTGAAATGGGAAGAGTTAGGACTAGCTTCAAGGCTCAAAATGGTGTGAGGAAGAGAGGGAGGAGGTTCCCTTTTATAAGGGAGGAGAGGGGCCCCTTTGGAATAACGAAAAATATTATTTGATTATAAAGTCATATTTGGTTTTTAATAGCTCCAAATTGAGTTATTTTGAAGCTAAGGTGGGTATGGGTTGAAATAATCTCTTCCAATATAATTTAGACAAGTTTAGGTTTCTATTTTAACCTTATCATTTAGATTGAACATTATGTTAAATAATTTTTCTTCTACCGTGTCTTCTTGTTTTCATACACTATAAGGTTAATAAACTTACTATAACAAGACAAAAGAACCCCAAGTTGTTTATTATTAATATATATAACATTATCTATGTCATTTGGCAGAACCGTAGATTTTTTGGAATAAAATAACAATTAATAATATAATATTTGTTTTAGAAACTATTTTATGTCAATTTTGACACTATTTGGTAATTGGTTTTTGTGAAAATCCTAACAGTATGATTAGTTCGAAATAAAGTTAACAAAATAAATACTAACAAGTCATATTAACCTATAAAATTAGTTTAATTCATAAAATGTCTCATATTACATTTATTTGGGTATTTATAACATGAATTATGTCAATATTTCATTAATAAGATAATTACTGCATCATCATTGTGTCATAAATAAATTAAATTATTTAATGTCTAAAAATTATATATAAAACACCATTATGTAGGAAATATTTTTATATTTCTAATGAATATTTATAGTCGAATTTATCTTATGTATAACCCTATATTTAAAATTATTTAGTTATTAAACTTTGATTTTAACTATTTTAACCCTTCTTTAAATAAATTAATAATAAATGTCCTAATATAATCCAAGTGGGCCTAAATGGTCATATTTTATTTCTAAGGTTGTTTTTAGTCGAATTAAACTTATCCAATAGAATTAGGACATGTGTTAGGGTAATAATAATATCAGTTTTACCCTTAATTACCCTATTTACTTTTAACCGTGGTAAAAAAAGTAAAAAGTTACTATATACCAAAAATTATTTTCATCTCATTGATCCACATTTTAGTCCTTGATATTAACCGTGTCTCTCGGATTTTCGAAATTCAATTCACAGAAGTGGTCAAATTTCATTTAAATGAAAACGTCAGTTTTTTAACTACCACTAAGTGGTTTCACTATTCATAAAAAATTGCAGTTTTTTATAAAAATACAAAAAATTAAGCCTAAGAATTATTTGATATTCCGAATTAAAAATTGATTTATATTTTTCAAAATTCAAAACATAGAAGTAGCATTAATTAATTTTAAAATTAATTCCCGTTATCAAAACAAAAAGCTTGTTTTTTAAGAAATGATAACTATCAAAAGATTGATACTTGTTTATATCCAATTTCAAAGTGAAATTATTTCCAATGACCAAAATTGGATTAAATTGTACAAATTTATTATAATTACACTTTAAACCCAAATAAAAAGATAATCTAGCCATATAAATTATTGCGATGAAAAAATGTGTTTTTAATTAAAATATAGCGTGTTTTTACTATTCATTATAATATGAAAGTTATCAGAATAATATGAAAAATTTATCCAAAGTAAATTTTTATATCCTGATTCCAAAAAATAATTTTATTTTGTCAAATTTAACTTATAGAAATGTCAAAAACAAGATTTAATGTGGGTGCTCCATCAAAAGGCGGCAAAACTACATTTTTTAAAAAATACTTATTTTACTCAAAAAATTGATTTTGTTCTCATACCATGTTCTAGAAAATGTGTAAGATTAATAATAATGTTATAAAATTCAAAATGTAGTTGATACTATTCATAACGGATAGTCTATAATAATATTATAACCATATATCGTTGTTTAGTAAAACCTGGTATTGCGTATAACACACACTATCGAGGAAGGTCGCGATTGCGTGTAATGCAAGACAAGTCAGGGTTGCATGTTCTGCAAGACTCTTCTGTTGTTTTGTATAATAGAATCCAACCATATTTCATTTATACATTGAATATATATATATATACACTCAATGTTTCGTAGAATAACTTCTATCAAAATTGTGTATAACATGATCCATGAATAGTGTTGTGTATACCGCAACCTCATACGGTGTTGTGTATAGCGCAAGGTAATCTTGTTGTAGCTTACAACACAAGACATCAATGAAATTAAAAGAATATTTTTCATAAAATCCCAGGGTGGAACATATTATTTGATACGAACACTTTTCTTCAATTTCTGCATGCATCTCTTGAATGGATAAATCCATCAAAACTATACCAGACCTCTACATATAGCTTCTTGTGGAAAATTTAATATCAAATGTTCCATTGAGTTAAATAAATCAGACATGAGGATTTTTTCTAGTTTACATATTTTCATAAAAAATATTCTTCCTTTTTACTTAGTGCATCATCCTCTGTTGTCTCCACAAAAATGTCTCGATAAAAATATGATATGTCTATCATGAAAACCAAATAATATAATTAAACAAACCTATGAATTCAATCGGTATAAGTCATTCCATTATAACATGGCAAGCATGACTTTTTAATATGGTAATATAACCATTCTTAAAATATATACCCAAATCATAAGAATATCTATCTGGACATCTTAAATCTGCAATCCACTAACAAAATAATATGCAACTCTCTTTGGATAGTGTATAAGCTACTTTTGGCTTCATTAACCTCTATGATCTGACATTTTGAAATAGTTCATGTTCTGGTCGTCTACAAATTTTGGCAAGATCTAATCATGCCTCTACATTATCTTTTTTCTTACCTAGTGTATCCAAAACTCTATGAAATAAATTATCAAAACAGTTCTTCTCTATATGCATGAAATCCAACATGCGGTAGACCAACACATTATACCAATATGGAAGATCCAAAAAAAATGTTTTCTTTGATCCAATTATGATCATTACCAAAGAAATGACTTTCCAATTTGATTAATGATGTCCCTAATGTGATGGGAGGTAATGTAAATAAAACTAATTTTAACTCTGTACCTGATATTAGTTTTGTAGGTTCATCCCTTTCAATTATGCCTTTTCTGAAATGTTATTTGTTCCTCCGAAAAGGATGATCGGTTGGAAGAAATATACAATTATAGTCAAAATAGAAATTTTTTTATTCCATTGATGAGCATAAAGGTTTTATTGTCTTTTATACGGTAAGTACATGATATTAGACCATGTTTACTCTATCCATATAACATGCCATATGTCGGGAATTCACTAATCGTCCACATCAATGCATATTTTGGTATGAAATTTTGTTTCATAGAAACATCATATGTAACAACACCATTACTCCACAATGAATTTAAATCATCAATAAGTGGTTTCGAAAAAACATCAGTATTATTTCTCATATGTCCATGGATTAATAAAGTAAAATAGATATCGGTCTCCTTTATCAACATCCATGGAGGTAAATTGTACAGAGATATAAATGCAGGCCAACATGAATACTGACTACCTTATAAACCAAATGGACAGAAACTATTAGTAGAAAGACCCAATCACACATTTTTGGGTTCCAAAGAAAACAATGGATATAGTCGGTGAAAAAGTTTCTTTGAATCACAATCAGATGGATGATTCATGATTTTATTTTTATAAATCTTGATTTTGTGCCATGACAACATTATTAGTATTTTATGATACATAAACAAACACTTAAAACTGGATGTAAGGGGAAAATATCTCAACTATTTTACAAGAATCGATCCAAAATACCCCGGTTGAGCTTCTTTATATCTCAATTGTCCACATGTACAACAACTATCCAATGACTCATTTTCACCAGAATATAAGATAAAATAATTTTCACCTGCATGAATTTTCTGATAAGTAGGTCCAGATCATTAACCAGACTCTTGCTCTCAGAGTAATTTACAAACAACACATTTCTTTCAGGTAAAAATTTTTAAACCAAAGAAAATATTCAATCAAAACAATTGTTTGACATTGCATTATCTGATTTAAGAGCCATAAATTTTCCAACTGATTCTAATTTTCTCATCTTACAATAAGGATATAAGTCATCCTCATTAGACTTCAACAACAAAATAAAATTTTGATGGGGCCAACTTAGGAGTTAAATCAATAGCATCCCGAGTTTCAGTTTGTTTGAACAGATGGACCTACAACATCATGTACTAAATTTTAAGACTATGATGGATCCAGAATCAAGTTATTCGTATCTTCTCTTGAACTGTGTTCACAATGTTGATAAAAAAACATAATCATGTTGAAAACTAAACTGAAAGAGATGTCCCCCAACCTTTTCAAATGTGTCAAACATTCTTAGAGCACTTTTTTTTGACAAGGACACTTAATTGCGCCTTCTAAAACAAATTCTGGTTTTAATGATGAAAATGATAAGATATCATCAACACCCTAAATATATTCAAGATTTAAACCAGAAACGTTTGGATTTCTGGGCTGATTTATCCAAGCACGGTCATCTAATAATGATTGTTGTCGACATCCTTATTGTATATTTTTCAACAAAATATAAAATCATTACCGTTTTTTAATAATTTTAAATTAGAAAAATACTATCCAAAAAAAGAAGATAAATAATTACAACTACTTCTCATTAAAAATTATTATTATCTATTACTATTTATTACTATTTATTAATAATTATTAATAATTATTACTAATTATTACTAATTATTACTATTTATTAGTATTTATTAGAGTTTATTAGTATTTATTAATATTTATTAGTATTCATTACTATTTATTGGTATTTATTAGTATTTATAACTAATTATTAGTATTTATTACAATTTATTACTAATTATTAGTATTTATTATTAATTATCGGTATTTATTTCTAATTATTAGTATTTATTACAATTTATTACAATTTATTATTATTTATTAGTATTTAATAGTATTTATTACTATTTATTATGATTTATTTCTATTAATACTATTTATTACATTATATTACTTTTTATTGGTATTTATTAGTATTTATTGCTCTTTATTATTGTCCATTAATATTTATTACTATTTATTACTAATTAATACTATTTTTTAATATTTATTAGTATTTATTACTATTTCTTACTTTTTATTGATATTTATTACTACTTATTACAATATATTAGTATTTATTAGTAATTATTACTCTTTATTAGTAATTATTACTAATTATTACTAATTATTACAATATATTAGTAATTATTAGTAATTATTACTGATTATTACTAATAATTACTAATTATTACTAATTATTTCTAATTATTGCTAATTATTCTTAATTATTGCTAATTATTCTTAATTATTTCTAATTAATGCTAATTAGTGCTAATTATTTCTAATTATTGTAAATTATTTATAATTATTTCTAATTATTTCTAATTGTTGCTAATTATAACTAATTATTTCTAATTATTACTATTTAGTACTAATTATTACTAATTATTACTATTTTTTCATGTTTATTACTAATTATTATAATTATTACTAATTATTTCTAATTATTACTATTTATTACTAATTATTACTAATTATTACTTTTTATTAGTATTTATTACTATTTACTAGTATTTGTTACTATTTATTAGTATTTATTAGTATTTATTAGTTTTTATTGATACTTATTAGTATTTATTATTAATTATTAGGATTTATTACTATTTAATAGTATTTATTAATAATTATTAGTATTTATTACTATTTATTAGTATGTATTACTATTTATTAGTATTTATTTCTATTTATTATTATTTTTTTGTATTTATTAGTATTTATTAGTATTTATTAGTATTATTAGTATTTATTACTATTTATTAGTATTAATTTCTATTAATTAGTATTTATTTCTAATTATTAGTATTTATTATTAATTATTAGAATTTTTTTATTTATTATTATTTATTAATATTGATTAGTATTTATTATTATATATTAGTATTTATTAGTATTTATTAGTATTTATTTGTATTTATTACTGTTTATTAGCATTTATTACTATTTATTAGGATTTATTAATATTTATTACTATTAATTAGTATTTATTTCTATTTATTATTATTTATTAGTATTTATTAATATTTATTAGTATTTATTAGTATTTATTATTATTTATTAGTTTTTATTACTATTTTTAGCTTTTATTATTATTTTTTACAATGTATTAGTATTTATTTCTATTTGTTAGTATTTATTAATATAAATTAGTATTTATTAGTATTTATTAATATTTAGTTCTATTAATTAGTATTTATTACTAGTTATTAAAATTTATAGGTATTTATTACATTTTATTAGTTTTTATTACTATTTAAAAGAATTTATTACCATTTTTCAATATTTATAACTATTTATTAGTTTTTATTACTATTTATTAGTATTTATTACAAATTATTACTAATTAATTCTATTTATTAATAATTGTTAATATGTAATACTATTTATTAGTATTTATTACTATTTATTTGTATTGAGTACTATTTATTAGTATTTGTTACTATTTGTTTGTATTTATTACAATTTAATAGTATTTATTACTAATTATTACTTATTAATACTATTTATTACTAATTGTTAATATTTATTACTAGTTTTTTAATTATAACTATTTATACCTAATTATTTCTAATTAGTGTTAATTGCTGTTAATTACTGCAAAATACAACTTCTAATTACTAATTACCTAAGATTATATATATACATTACTAATTATCATTAATAACTAATAATTACTGTGAATTAGTAATAATAATTTAATTCTATTATATCAAAGAAATATCGATGACAAAACAATTTAAATCTAACTTAATTACTAATTATCAACAATAATTATATTTAATATAAAGAAATGAAATAAATACCAAATTAAATAAAACATAAATACCTTTAAACATGATCTCTTATAATTGTAGGTGGCTCCACCACTTCTTCGTAAAAAACAAACACTCAAAAAACATCACTCTAAAATTAGAGTTTACACAAGCATAGAGAGAAAGAATTCTTTAGGCGAGTAGATAAAAGAGGGGGGTTATATAGGTTATATTAGTTATGATGGAAGTATTTTCAATGGGAATCTCGTTTCTAATAGTAATTTGTGTGATGAGTCTTGTCGCAAATATATTCGGTCACATTAATTACGGGAGGTGGTTAAAAGGATATTTGTGATGGTGCCCGTTGCAAAAAGAAACCACCAAACACACTATTTGTGATGGGATAACATCTTTCTGCAAAATAGGGTTTTATCGCTGCTGATTATTTGTGACAGGGGATCCCTCGCGGCAAGTTGGTCTTACCGTATCCTGTCATTTGTGACGGGTGATGCCTACCCATCGCAAATACCCTTTCGCGTGGTTTTGTGCGCAAACCGCGCCAATCCACACATAATTGTTTACGACAAGGCACCTATTTTCGTCGCAAATAACATCTTCGACAGACTAGCTGCAACGTGATTTATTCCTGTCACAAATAATGGTTTTTCCCATAGTGAACATAGGCTAAATTCCTATACATCTTTTATTGTTTCTTATGATTTTTTAAGCCCTCATTCACATTGTTTTGTGCCTTGTACTCGCTATATAGACTGCCCCAATCAATGGTTGGAAGTTGTTTGACCTAAAATTACAATAACCATCAATTTTCATACTATAAAATCAAACTAATTTTACTTGTCCTTGATATATTATATACTAGCATTGACACCTCCATTCATATCAATTTTCTTCTTTCCATTACTATATAGACTACATCACCAATCTTTTGAGTTAGTGCTATGTGTCTTTAAATAGTTGTTTTATGTGGTTAATGTTGTTCAACCAAAAATATTGTCAATTAATAGTCCCAGAATTAGTCTTTTTGACAACATGAGCCAACCCTTGAGTTTTTTTTGTAATAATGATGTTTGAAACTCAATTTATGTCGGGTTTTACTACTAACGTCTCTATTTTGACTGCTTCACTTTTAGTCAAACATTGTCTAACATTAAAGACAAGATTTATTGGTTCATATTACAACACCAAAAAAATGAAAATAAAAGTTGACACGGTACTCACTAGTTTCAAAATCTCACAACGGAACCTTGCACACTAGTCAAGTCTCTTATCACTAGAAATGCACCGTGCATATCCTTGAAAAACAGGAGAATTTGAAACTAAATGATAGGAATACAAGCTTCATTGTTGAAAACAACAAATTGAACATGAGAAAAATCCAGGCTTGAACCCTTTAATCAGGGATCCTAAAAATCTAACATGAGAAAATGTTGAATGAATTATTCTAAATTTTCTGATAAAATAAGTTATATAAATACCATAGTGACCAACTTGTATCCATAGAAAAAACGAATATATTCTTTCTATGTTCATTGGACTAGAAAATATTTAAAGAAAATCTATATTCTCTATGACGTATCTAAGGGTACCATGTATCAACATGAATTTATAGAATATGAAACACGTTCTATCATATATAACCATAAATTGATTAAAGGACAATACCCTATTTTCCTAGATAATATTGCATGAGAGGCATATCTTTGAGAGAACCCCATAGAAACATGTCTCCATACCTATAAACCCAGAGTAATGTGATATTATACCCTCTCCTACATATGATAAATATCTATTTCATATCATTCATCATATAGTTATTTAGTTAGAAAACTTTTATTTGAGACCATTATCCCACTTTATATGAACATAATATATGGAAATTTTTATGTGCGACTTGATTCCTGTTCGCACATGATATGTTATGATATCCAAATCTACTATCATGGATGTAGATGAAAAACCAAATTCACTCCACTACCTTTTCTATCCCAGAATCTAGACTATTCCTGATTTAGGTTATCCATCCTTTCTATTGAGATAAATCCATTTAAAAACTACACCATGTGTAAATTTTTCCTCCTGAAAACCCAAACATCTCGAGTCAATATTTTACTATTAGGGATATCCAAAAACATGAAGTTGAGATCCTCTATTCTAAAATCATACTCCCACTTGTGAGATGGCTCCAAATCCCACTAATTGAATTATTAATGCCTCAAAGTAACCAACATTTATTTTAAGAGTTTATTCTTTTCATTTCAAATGAATCTAATTTTAAGGGAATGGGGGATTTTTTTATAATAAAAAAATTCAGGCCACACACTTTTATATATGTCTGATTATACTATCCACACTTTGAAAACACATGTCTTGTTTTGGTAGAAATGGGTATCCATACTAAAGGAAGATGTATAATGTATTTATATTTTTTAACATACAAACCACACACCAAGGGATATATATTAGACAAAAATTATTCTCAATCCAATGTCGTGGTTGTGAGAACCTCCCTATAGAAGAAACTATTTTATTTTTAAAATTAATAATATAATGGTTTCGACACCTTAAATTGAATTTTTGAGGGTCTTATGGGAACTTTTTTTTACAAAAAACATCAATCAAGAATCTATAAACTATATTTATAGGCATAAGTTTCATTTCATGCTTCAATTTGACTACTAATGAATCCTAAATAGACATATAGATCAAATGTTTCGACTATATAAGTCAAGAATTTTTATGATGGAATTCAATTTGACATGTATGTTTCTCGTCCAGATCGTTCACTCATCTCATACAATCCATTCACACAACTCCTTCACCCATATTTCCCAACCCATTCAACCAGTTCCTTCACCCATCTTACATTCCAAGGTCCATCATTCAATCAATAAAAAGGCCTCAACCTCAAATTTTTAGGAGGACATATGAACTATCGTAGGAAGAATATGGTAAGTTCCCAAATTGCCCTAAATGTTCACCCAACCACATGACCCTATTTGAGTAATCCACTATGGATATACCTATACTAGGTGGAGGCCCCAAGATCACCCTTATATGGGATAACCACGAAGGAGATCCCTCACTAGGATGAAGTCATTCCCAATCCATGAACAAGGGTGTCACACTTCAGTTCCCATTCTCCTTTTAAGTTGAGTCGAATCCAAAAACCCACTAGGGTGACCCACATAGGCAAACCACTACATGAGTGACCGACTACCTAGGTGATAGACCTAGATAACACACAACTTGATAAATCCCTCTCTTCAGTTCCCTACTATACACGGGAGACCCTAGGTCTGTGGTACTTGTTGGACTCAACTCTTTTGATAATCCCAAATCATGTTTAATTCCATGGTTATAATGTATTAGTCATTTGTGAAATATCATTTAATCTGTCTTCATAATGTTTATATCACACAAATATTTACCATTTTCAATCTCATGGATTTTCTAAGTCAAATGTTTAGTGTAAATTTATCTAAGTACAAGTTCATTGTTAAAGGCTACTGGTATGAGCCTTCTGATCAAGGTCACCGTTATAGCTCACTGTTGAAGATCTAAAGTCAGCATTGGAAGCTACCGGTGCAAGGTAACTGTCACAAGTCTACTGTTGATATTCTCACCAATGCTTACAGACAAAGAAGTCACCGTAATAGGTCACTGCTATTACAATGATTCTATTAGAAGTTCACTATTAGACTCTTTCTTAAGTCTTCTGTTAAGAGCCTCACAATATTAGTCTTCCACAGGGACATGTCTACAGTTAGTAGAAGGATACTTCTAGAAAACTCTTACTATCGATGTAGTCCACTGTTGTTCATGTATAGTGTTACTAGAAGTCTACTGATAGACAAATTCCACAGTTAAGGAAGTAAACTGTTGAGATAGTCTACCACTGTAAAGGTCACTATTGAAGTAGTCTGATGTTACAGAGCTACTATTAGAAGCTTATTGATTTAAGTCTACCCCATATCAAGCTTACTAACAGTAGACTACTATTAAAGGTCTACTATTGTTCTTATCGATGAAGTCCACTGTTGGAGAGCCTACTGTTGAAGTCTACCGTCTGACATGCATCTGCTACCAGTCTAATGATAACCAATTCATTACTTTACCAATATTATTAGTAATATCATAACAGTCATGTAAATACAATTTAATTCACCTGACATTATTTAATGATATTTTCAGGAATATTAGGATACAATACGAGGTAAAAGGAAGACTACACATGGATGAATCATTTCTCTTGTCCGCCCCTTGTAAATTAAATAAGGGACAATTTGAGCTGAAAAAATGATATATATATATATATATGTAGATTCCTAGAAGAGATGAAAAACATTAGGATATTAATATACATATAAGGGAGACATATATAGTACCTGAAATACAAATAAATAATAAGATCACTCAATCACTCATTCACAAGATCCCGAAGCTTCGCAAAGATCTTTTGGAAGAACATATTCAATGTTTTGGTGGTGTGCTACAAAGAGATTCATGACCAGAGAAATCGATCATCTCTACATCTGGATGTCAAAACCTAGAAGTTACGACACTCTATTTTAGAAGAAACTTGCAGAGAAGGGCCAAAAGCTTCATTTCCTTCATTTCAAGGAGTACAGAGTTGATCTGCCAACACATAGATCATTCTAAACTTCTTCCTAATATCTTTAGCTCTACTATGTTTTAGTATTTTACATCTGTGAGAAGTGTTTATGTCATACACACATAGACTCTTGTGCTTGAACTAAGGGAAACTGAAAATCCACTTACCAAACTATCTTTACATTTGTTTCCCACACATAACTTTGGAGGAAGCCTGGTGTGTCTTGGTAGTTTATTTTCCAACTTAGAACTGTGGTAGGTGTTGCTAAACCTGGATAGTTTGTGAAAACAGTTATTAAGCTTGATATAGGCTATGTATCATTTTTAATATAATTTCATTGTGGTAGGTGATCACCAAGTGGAGAGGATCAGGTCTTGGCTGAAGACTAAACTCTTGTTTAAATTATTGTGTTCAACCTTCATATACACTGTTTTACATATATCCGATGGTTATATTTTCAAAGACAAAAATCTGTTTTTACATTCAATCTGATAGTTAGCACTGGTTAGTGTGTATATGTAATTGTTTTATTAAACTTGTTTCAAAAGTTGAATTAGTACTCACCCTGATTCAATTGAGGATTAATCAACCTTTGAGAAACCTGTTGAATAATAAATCACTTATATCTCTATATCCTTAATTAACTAGGCTGTTTTTAATTTTGTGGATTTTAATCCAAAAAGTTTTTAATAGAAGTTTTTATAGGAACTCAATTCACCCCCTCTTGAGTATCTACTCCGACCAATATTTGGTATCAGAGGTTTCCTAATTCATACCTTCAAACCAGTTTTTCATGCTTTTGAATTTCTTTTCAACTGTGATTTTAGTTGTATCTTAAAGATCTCAAAATTTTTGTTATATCTAAATTTTTATTTATTTAATATATTAGTTTTCTATAGATAACTGAGTTGAGGTTACTGTTACTAACATACCACCTTTCTTTAATGGAAATAATTATGGTCAATGGAAATTGAAAATAAAATATATATTGAAATCTTAGGACCTGTAATTTGGGACACAATTGAGGAACACCATGCATTATCTTCTACTGCCAGTGATACATGGTCTCAAGTAACCAAAAATTATTATAATAATAATTTTAATGCAATGAATGCCTTATACTGTGATTTGGGTGATGAAGAATTTAATTGAATATCTACCTGTAATAATGCTTATGAAATTTGGGATACTTTGGCTGTTTCTCATGATGGAACAACCAATGTAATAGAAATGAGATCAAATACTTATACTATTAAATATAATAATTTTAAGATGCAGCCTAATGAACCTATCTCTGAAATGTATCTCAGGTTTAATGAGATAGTAAACACCATGAATCTACTTGGGAAACCAATGGAAATCAAAGACCAAATCATGAGGTTTCTTAGATGCCTACCTGACAGATGGAGAGGCACTTTTGTATCAATCCAAGAATCATGTGACATCAGCAAACTACCTGTAAAGGAGATAATTGGAAATCTAATGATGTATGAAGAAGAGCTTAAGGTGAATCAAGAAATATAAGAAGAACCAATAAATAAGTTAGTAGCATCCAAGAATTCTGCCTCAAAATGCAAAGACAATGAAAATGTTCAAGTACCTATAGATATTTCTACAAGTGAAGAGTCAAATGAAGACAGCGATGTGGAGATGGCACAACATTCCAGAAGATTCAAAATATTCTACTGAAAGAATAAATTCTCTAAGAAGTCAAACTTCAAAGGGAAGTATGATCATAAAGGACAATGGAATAAATATAGGAAGTGGAATAACAATACACTTGAAATAGTGTGCTACGAATGTAAACGAAAAGTTCATGTGAAAGCAGACTTCCCCAAGTTCAAATTCAAGAGAAAATATGAGGATAATATCAAAGGTTATAAAAGGGCTTTGAAAGCATCTTGGAGTGTTTCAGAAGATAGTTTGAGTGGATCTTATGCTTCAAACTCAGAATAGAAAAAACATGCGAATCTATGCTTTATGAAAGAGACATATGAGGTAAAACTTAAGTGACCAGTGCTTAATACTTTTTATTTTGGAAATGAAAGTGAATCTCATAATGATAAAGACATGACTAAATATGAATTATTTTAATATTGCGAAATGTTTGAGGATACTTTTAATGAACTCAAGGACAAATATAAGTCATTAAAAAGACATCATGATTTTAATGCAAATTACAAGTCAAATATGAATATAGAAAAAGAGAGCTTTTCTAGGCTCCTAAAGGAAAATACAAAGTTAAAATTATCTAATGAACAATTAAGAAAGGATATTGAGAAGTTCATAGATGGTAGGGATATGTTGACATAGTTTCTTGGAAAACAGATTTCTCTAAAATATATGACTGGTCTAGGATATCAACTAGGACAAAGAAAAATCAGGAAAACCAAATTTGTTCCAAAATCTGGACAGTTCACTGCTATTTCTAATTCTGGACCATCTTTTGAGGTACACCTTTCTAAAGTACCTAACAAAGTATTTATGTCTCAAAATATGATTTTTGATTTTGGAAAACCAATAAAGAAAATATGGGTTCCCAATGTTATACTTGTTAACCTCTCTAGACCCAAGAAGATCTGGGTACCAAAATTACCCCATGATTAATCAATTTTGCAGGGAAGTAGTTTAAAGAGTTCCTGTAAGACCTTATGGTACTTGGATAGTGGATTTTCAAGACCTATGAGAAGAGACTATTCTTGCTTCAAGAGTCTAATCAATGTTGATGGTGGGCATGTCACCTTTGGTAATAATGAAAAAGGAAAAATCGCCATCTTAGGCCAGATTGGTAACCCTGATACAATATTAATTTCAAAAGTACTTTTTATTGATGGACTAAAGTAAAATTTACATAGAATATCTCAGTTTTTTTATGATGGTTTTAATTTTATTTTTTAAAATGATGCATGCAAGGTTTTTATCTCAAAAAATGATTTAGTTTTCACTACATGTAGAAATGAGAATGTATATGTTGTTGATCTAAATTCCATAGACAAACAGAATGTTTCCTGCTTAAATTCTTTTCTTAACAAATCATGGTTATGGCACAAAAGGTTATGACACTACAATGTACACTCCCTTAGGAAGAAATCTAAGAAACGTTTGCTTAGAGACTTACCTAAATTTGAATTTCCACTTGAAAAAAGTGTTTAACCTCTATCAAAAGGTAAAACAACACAAAGTTTCTTTCAAACTAAAGAAAGAAGTTTCAAATTCACAACCACCTGAGTTGGTTCACATGGATTTGTTTGGACCATCAAGAGTTTCATGTTTAAATGGGAAGAACTATGTTTATGTTCTTGTAGATGAATTTTCTAGGTATACGTGGGTATAATTTCTAGCTCACAAAAGTGATGATTTTTCCTAGTTTATCAAATATTCCAAGTCTATAGAAAATCATAGTGGACTTAGAATCAAGACCTCGAGAATTGATCATGTTCATGTGTTTTCAAATCATGAGATTGAATCTTACTGCTTATATAATCACTATAGTCACAACTTTTCTGCCCCATGGACACCTCAACAAAATGGAGTTGTCGAGAGAAGGAATATGACCCTTCAAGAAATTGCATGAATTATTCTAAATGAGTATGATTTAACTGTTTCTTTTTGGGTTAAAGCTGTAAATACAAATTTTTATATTATCAATAGAGTTATAATTAGACCTGTTCTAAAGAATTCCCCTTATGATATTTGGAAAAATAGGAATCCTAAGGTTAATTACTTTAGAATTTTTGGTTGCAAGGTATTTAATATTAATAATAAAGGTAATATTGAAAAATTTACTCCCAAAAGTGATGAAGGAATTTTCCTAGGTTACTCTATCTCAAGCAAAGACTATATAGTGTTCAACAAGAAAACCAAATGTGTGGAAGAATCAGTTCATGTCAAATTCGATGAGACTGATCCACATGAGCCTAAAACCTCTCTTGAACACCTTGAAGAAGATATGTAATTTTTGGACCTTAATGATAAAGATAGTGAATCCCCAGTAAAAGTATCCAGTTCTGGTAATTTTACAGAATATGCACCTGCTAATTCTGAACCAATAGACAATAATGAGGAATCTTTATCAATCCTTACTAGAGGCATTAAGACTCTTATGAATCACCCCCTAGATGCTGTTGTAGGTGATTTTAATAGTGGAACACAAACAAGAGATTCTTTGAGAATCCAGGTTGAACATCAAGCTTATATTTCACAGCTTGAACCCAAGAATATTAATGATGCTATCAATGATGAATTATGGGTAATGGCTATGCAAGAATAATTAAATTAGTTCGAAAGAAACAAATTCTGGGAATTAGTTGAATGGCCTATGGACACTTTGACAATAGGAACTAAATGGGTGTTTTGGAACAAAGGTGAAGAGTCTTGAAATATTGTTATAAATAAGGCTATGTTAGTTGCACAAGGCTATAGTTAAGAGGAAGGAATATACTATGAGGAGAGCTTTTAAAATGTAGCTAGATTATAATCCATTAGGATACTACTTGCATATGAAGCTCATCAAAATTTTAAACTTTATCAGATGGATGTTAAAAGAGCTTTTCTAAATGGGTATATAACTGAGGATGTGTTTATTGAACATCCCCCTGGTTTTACAAATCCCTATTTTTCAAATCATGTTTTTAAACATTCTAAATATTTATATGGTTTAAAACAAGCTCCAAGTGCATGGTATGATAGGGTCAGCTCTTCTCTTATTTCAAAAGGATTTACCATAGGGATAGTTGATCCTACTCTTTTTATTAAAAGTATTTCCAATGATGTTTTGATAGTAAAAATTTTTGTAGATGATATTATTTTTGGATCTTCAAAAAATTCATTATGTTTTGATTTTTCAAAAATGATGAAAAATGAGTTTGAAATGAGTTTAATGGGAGAACTCAAATTTTTCCTTGTATTTCAGATCTTTAAAAATAAAAATACAAATGTTTTGGATCAAAGTAAATATATTATGGATATTTTAAAACGTTTTTCATTGGATGGTAGTAAAGTTAGTGACACACCTATGAGAACCACTTGTAAGTTGGATAATGATGAAGCTGGAGAACCAGTGGATCAAACCAACTACAGAGGTATGATAGGGAGTCTACTCTATCTTACAGCTAGGAGACCTGACATTATGTTTAGTGTATGTTTGTGTGATCACTTTCAAGCCAATTCAAAAGAGTCTCATTTAAATATGATTGAAATAATTTTTAAATATCTTAAATATACTCCCAACGAAGGTCTATTTAATCCAAAGGACAATCATTTGATTTGTTGAGTTATTCTGATGCTGATTTTTCCGGTTTCATGTTAGATTAAAAAGAACCTATAGGACATGTCACATTTTTAGGCAAGTCACTAGTATCATGGTGTAGAAAGAAATATAATTCTGTTACATTATCCACTTTCGAAGATGAATATATAGCTTCTGGTAGTTTTTATGATCAAAATATCTGGATGAAACACAGTTTATGAGACTATGGATATCAATTCAAACATGTCTCTATAATGTGTGATAATACAAGTGCTATTAACATTTAAAAAAATCTAGTATCTCATGCTAGGACAAAGCATATTGTTGTGAGACATCACTTTTTGAGGGACCATTATCAAAAGGGTGATATCACTCTTGAATTCATTGGCACTGAACATCAATTGGATGAAATATTTACAAAGCCTTTGAATTCTGAGAGGTTAAATTACATAAAACATGAGTTAGGTATGATTATTTTCTGTATCATTCACCTCACCGTTGGACCTCAATGATACACCTCACCGTTGGAACTCACTGATACACCTCACTGTTGGACCTCACTGATACACCTCACCATTGGACCTCACTGATACACCTCACTGTTGGACTTCACTGAAACAGCTCACCAATGGACCTCACTGATACACATCTCCGCTGGACATCACTGATACACCTCACCATTGGACCTCACTGATACATCTCACCATTGGACCTCACTGATATACCTCATCGTTGAACCTCACTAGTGTACCTCACTGTTAAACCCCACTGTTAAGAACCTCACTATTGGATACCTTACTGTTTGATTTTTACCATTTATTTTATATGGGAATCCGAACCGTTTTTATTTCTATTAATTATTTCTATTTTATTTTTTTTAATCCCTAAATGATAAAACTAATGGCTACAAACATATCTCAATACACATTCTTCCTCAATCTCAAACCCACACTCTCAAAATCACTAAACGATAACTATCTGTTCGAACTCTCGAACCCCTTTCCATCTCCATAGATAGAACATAGAGACCCTTGAATGATAATGAGGATGCACCAAGGCGAAATAGGACTGGAGTCGAATCCAGTGGCACTAGTAGTACCCCAATGAGACCTGTCAACACGCATCTGACAATGAGAGAAATTGTGGTTGAGAAAGAGCTGAGTGAAGAATGGATTCTATCAAGAAAGTCATTAGTTCTGTAAGCACTAGAATCCCAAGGATGGAACAAATGATTTTCCAATAACAATGGGTCGTACTACCTGATGATTGTGAAGGAATTATATGAATACATGAAGTTCTAAGAGGAAGATGATGTGAAAAGGCTAGAATCTATAGTGAATGGAAATGAAATCAGTTTTTTGTCTGCTGAGTGGGATGGCTGTTTGAGAGTTCTTCATGAAGGAATGTATTAACACTATTATGGAGTTTCTCCTTTGGATAGTGAAATTTTTGGATATGAAAAATCTCAAGAAGAGCTGACAGGGAATGGAAAATTGAGGAAGATCATTGCCGCTGAGATGAATGTAGGAGATAGGATATTGTTTAAGTTCATTCAGTATGTGATTAGTCCTAGGAGAGGGGATTTTGATGTGAAAAAGTACCCGGAAATATTCCTGATATACTTATTGAAGAATGGGTAGAAGATCATCCTTTGTAGGTTACTGATGGATCAATTAGAAGATATAACTAAGGCATGCTCAATGTACAATGCTCTATTCCATGCAAAGATAATCTCAGTAATGCTAAAGGTAAAGGGTGTGGCTGGAAGTAAGGAGGAAAAGATAGTGGCTAAGAACAGTGTTCTTAACTCCAAGGTTATTTTCAAATTCATGTAAATTAGCTTGAATCCCTGGAAGAAAGAATGGGTAAATGATGAAGGAAAAGTGTATGAAAAGTTTTACCGTACTACTCACCCATCTATGCCCAAAGACAAGAGAGATGTAGGCCTCAAGACTGATTAGCCAGAACCATCTTATTCAGATGATGAAGAGGAAATTTAAGGAGCTGTAGAACATGAAAAAGAGAACACCACCATTTATGATGTGAGTGATCAAGATTTACCAGAAAATCCTGTCAGGAAAGTAGATTTCAGAGCACCTATCCCTCCAAAAGGACTGTCAAGAAGAGAGATTGTTCTATGGGATAGTGATACTGAGAACAGTGAAGAAGAAGAAGTATCTCAGAATATTTTCAGAGAAACCTCTTATGAGGATGAGGAAACTAAATGAAATCATTTTGATCATGAGGAAAATGAGGCTGGGGATAAAGATGAATGAAATGAGGCTGCTGTTGTTGAAGCAGATGATGAGGACAGTGAAGAAGAGGATCTCATTTTGTGCCCTCTGATAGGTAATATATGTAGGACAATGTCTGCCCAAGAAGAAGGAGTGGCATCTACTGCCCATGATATAGAGTTAATTTATGACTCAGTGGAGGCTGTGACTCGCCCCACTGGTGAACCAATGGCGCAGCCAGAGGTTGGGTTTGATAGAGTTAAAGAGGAGGTTGTGGAATTACCTAGATTAGAACCAATAAAGGAGAATACTCAAGGGAGGGCTCAAAGTCAGGGGGAGCATTTTGGTTCAGTATCTATTCTTGATGACATTGCAGAATGGTCAGAAGACCCTAGATACCGTTTACTTGGGCTGGATTATGATGGTTCAGATTGGGATGTGTCAAGAAAAAGACACCATGTACCTGCTATTTTAGTACCTGCTGGTTTAGAACATGCAGTAGTGCCTCCAGTGGTTGTCCTTCCTAAGAGACTTATCACTAAGGATGATTTGGAATCACTAAAAACAGATCTGCTTCATATGTTTGATAACAGGGCCCCTAAAATGGAAAAGGAAAAGGGCTTAATTCACGAGATGACTGCCTTTGAGATGGCTAGAGTTCAGTCTTCCATTTAAGCCAGTTTTTCCCAAGAAATATCTCAACACAAAAATCAATTCATGGGTGTGTCTCAGTCTGTGGAACTTCTAAGATAGTCAGTGGTGAGACTGAAATCTCTAATGGCTTCTAGAGGACAATAAGATAAACACATTCACTACATCAAAAGTGTGGTGAAATAGATGGTTGCAGTGTTTGAAAGTTTTAAGGAACCCATGGAAGCTCATGTTAAGGGCCAGGATGAATTTGTGAAGAATCTCATCATTGTGTTGACCAATTATTTTGAAGAAAATATTTCATTCTATATAAAACCTTTGATATCATGTTCCTCTGCTTAAACTTCTACTACACCACCTGTGGACTTGTCAGCATTTTGGATAGTGGCCAGTAAAGAGTTATCCAAAATTTAGTGTCAGTACACCTGACCCTCACTCTGTGACTCAGATTATCTCCATTACCAAATATGTTCAAAAGGTATTTAGTGAATTAATGAGAGAGGCTTCCCAAGGACAAAAGAGTATAAAATAATAGATTAACTATTATTATAAAATAATTTACTCCAAGAATCATATGGATGCTCATTTCATGATTTTGTTGGAAAACCTCAAGCTTCCACAAGTCACCAGAGACATCAAGGAAAAATTCCCTCAGATGGGCCAGTTGACTCCAGCCTTAGAGAAATTTATGGAAGGCAAGGATGATTTCCTCTCAGCTATGGAAAGGGGAGGAAGCATTATTATGGAATTTAGAAACCTTCTCCTACCATTTATCTATGTGGACTGTACCCCTGTCATAATATATCTTGCCTTACCTTCATCTCAACCCAGTAGTTCTTCATGATGTCTCATACTAAGGCCATCAGAAGCCTTACTCCACTGATACCTCCGAGAGCTACCCACTATTGACCCCAGGTGCATCTATTTCTGCCCCTCCAGTCACTCCTACAACAATTCCTAAACCTGCTGATCCACTAGCTCATTCTCCCTCTTCTTCTTATAAAGGAAAATAACATTTTCCTGAGGCTGATTTGGATTGAGTTTGTTTATTTCTTTTAATAGGGAATTTGTAGTTTTTTTGGGTCATTTAATGTCCTTCCATTAAAGAATAATTCTATATTCTCTCTATTTGTGTTTCTTTTTTCTAATCACAAAGGGGGAGAAATGCCTAATATGATCCAATGATTTCATTACTCTCTAATGGACCTTTTCTGCTTTTACCTCTGATATCATGTACTTTTATACAAGCATTCTCTATTATCTCTGTATTATATGCTTCTTTGTGATAACTATAATTAATACATACTGGCATAATTTGTGATTATCAAAAGGGGGGAGATTGTTGGACTCACCGGTTTTGATAATCCCAAATCATGTTTAATAGCATGGTTATAATGTATTAGTCTTTTGTGAAATATTCTTTAATCTGTATTCATAATGTTTATCTCGCATAAATAACTATATTTTTCAATCTCATGTATTTTCTAAGTCAACTGTTCAGTTTACATTTCTCTAAGTACAAGTTCACTATTAAAGGATAATGGTAAGATCCATCTGATCAAGGTCATCGTTATATCTCACCGTTGAAGATCTACAGTCAGTGTTGGAATCTGCCAGTGCATGGTCACTATCACAAGTCTACTGGTGATCTGGTTTTCAGGTCTTACAGACAATGAAGTCACCATTACAGGTCACTATAGTGACAAGGCTTCTATTAGAAGTTCACTATCAGACTGTTTCATAAGTATTCTGTTAAGAGCCACATAGTTTAAGTCTACCAATGGGACATGTCTACCATTAGTAGAAGGATACTTCTAGACAATTACTACTATAATTGTAGTCCACTGTTGATCAAGTATACCATTAGTAGAAGTCTGCTGATAGACAAACTCCGCCATTGAGGAAGTCAACTGTTGAGATAGTCTACCCATGTAAAGGTCACTATTGAATTAGTCTGATGTTACAGAGATACTATTAAAATCTTAATGACTAAAGTCTAGCAGTGATCAAACTTACTGACTGAATACTACTATTAATGGCCTACTATTGATCCTACTGATGAAGTCCACTGTTGAAGAGCCTACTGTGGAAGTCTACCGCGTGACATGCATCTGCTACCAGTCTAATGATAACCTATTCTTTACTTTACCAATTTTATTAATACTATAATAATGATCATACCAGGGCAATTTAATGAACCTGACAATATTTAGTGATATTTTCAGGTATATCAGGAAATAGTACGAGGTATGAGGAAGAGCACACATGGATGAATCCTTTCCCTTGTCGGCCCTTGGTAAATTAAATAAGGTAAAATCCGAGCTGAAAAAATGATATATATATATATATATGTAGAGACCTAAATAAGAGATGATAGAGATCAATATATTAATATATATATAAGGGAGACACATATAGTACCTAACATACCAAGAAAGAAGAAGATCACTCGAGCACTCGTTCACAAGATCCCGGAGCTTCACAAAGATCTGTTGGAAGAACATATTCAAAGCAGTGATGGTGTGTTAAAAAGAGTATATGACCCAAGAGACTGATTATCTCTACATTTGGAAGTCAAAACATGAAAGTTGTGACACTCTGTTTTTGATACAACATGCAGAGAAGGACCAAAAGCTTAATTTCATTCATTTCAAGGAGTCCAGAGCTGATCTGCCAACACATAGATCATTATAATCTTCTTCTTAATATCTTTAGCTCTACTGTGTTTAAGAATTTTACATCTATGATCAGTGTGTATGTCATACACACACTTACTCTTGGGATTGAACTAAGGGATACTAAAAATCCCTTTACCAAACTATCTTTACATTTGTTTCCCACTCAAAATTGTGGAAGAATCCTGGTGTGTCTTGGTAGTTTATTTTCCAATGTAGAACTATGGTAGATGATTCTAAACCTGGACAGTTTATGAAAACTGTTGTAAATCCCGATACAGGCTATGTATCATTTTTAAAATAACTAATTAGTGGCAGGTGATCACCAAGTGGAGAGGATTATATCTTGGCTTAAGACTTAACCTATTGTTTAAATTATTTCATTCAACCTTCAATTACACTATTTTACATTTATCCGCTACTTATATATTCAAAAAAAGAAATCTATTTTTACATTCACTCTAATAGTTAGTTCGGGTTAGTGTGTATATGTGATTGTTTTAGTAAACATGTTTCAAAAGTTGAATCAGTACTCACACTGATTCAACGGAGGATTAATCAACCTTTGATAAACCTATTTAACAATAAATTACTTATATCTCTACTACCTTAATTAACTGGGCTATTTTTAATTTGGGGGTTTTTAATCCTAAAATTGATTAACAGAAATTTTAATTGGAACTCAATTCACCACCCTTGAGTATCCACTATGAACAATAGTACTTATCTTGGTTGACCCTTTTCCAATTATACTAATATTTCACGACCCTTCACCCAAGGTACTCCACTTGGGTGAACCTTCTCCCACGGTACCCCTCATGGAAAGCACTTCACACATTCTTATACACATTGGGAAGCCTTTCCCAAAGTCATCCCACCAGGTTGATTCCCCCAAGTCCACTATATATTGGAAAACCCTTATTTTTCTATCCTTCACTAAAGAAATTCTCATTTTATAGTCACTACTAGGGATAAAAATCATCCTTAGTCTTTAATATGTCAAAGTTCTAATTATCTCAGGTCTCATACATGGGCATAAATTCACAATATACACTTCTTGAGTTGAGATACCTCTCTACGTTTCCATCATGGGAATTCAATTAGGTGTTTTCCCAAACCATAGAAATGTCACTACCTTTTCTTTTACTAATGGATGAGAAGGGTGGTCATGCATGGGTATCTTTATTACTATAAGAACCAACCAAACCTTCAATTATTACTGAGTCGATATACTCCTCTTGTAATTCATTATTCACCTCGAGATGAGATACTCCTCTCAGTTTTAAATACATGTGGATACTCTTAGGTTTATTCCACAACTGATCCCTAAATTACCATTGAAGAAAGAATCTTATCATGGTTATCAATTCAAATTGATTCAAGATAATATTCTTGGTTCTAGTTCAACATGAATCCTCATAGGTGTAAGACCCGACAATAACCTCAAATACCATTTTGTCAAGAAACAACACATGGTTTTTAATTCTCCTAGATTCAATATATTTTTATTGGTTCCATGTTAACTTGAATCATTTAATGAGAAATTAAAAAAAAATCTTAAATTAAAACTGGAGGTAATCACCATGGTTACTAATTCACTTCAATTCGAGATAAATCTCTTATTTTCTAGATACATGGATATCCTCCTAGTTGAATTCCATAATAAAATATTCAATTACCAATGAGTTGGGATACTCATTATTGTTATGATTATTCACATTGAGTGGAGATATTCCTCTTCATTCTAGATATATATGCCTCTTCCTATGTGTAATCCACATAACACACCCTTACCCATCCCACCAACTAGGTGAGGAATCTTTGGGTAGGTCGTGTGTATATGATAAATTATTCAATACTATTTCCCCATTTATGGAACATGAAAATTTCAAAGATAGACTTTTTGTATAATTTCTCATTTCGAATACAATTGTACACTCTCATAAAATGTTATTGTTATTCTATTTTCTCTTATTTTTTACACTGAGCATGACTCACCTGGTCATAGTGATATATGATGATCACAAATAATAATGATGTATATTACTCCATTGTGAACCTCCATTTCAGGTGTATGTACAAACCTTCTTATTAAAAAAACATGTGATTTGTATTCTTGTTTTAACAGGATATGTTGGAAACCTCGTGGAGGTCCAATCCTAACTATAAAGCACAAATTACCCTTATTGAAAGAGAAAATACACAGAGACCAAAACTAGTTGGCTTTAAACCTGATGAACATGAATTGATAAGAAAAATATAGGGAACCTATAATATAAATAGAGGTTTTCATCAATCCCATTTCTTCGATCATCTCATAGAGATGAGGTTAACTATTACCACACATTTATTTGGGAAGGATTCACATGTACATCATAAATAAATAATGTATTCCCAAAGTAGTAAATATTTCCCCAATAAAAGATCCACTAATTCTACGTACTATTCTATTGACCAACATGAGTTCCTAATTATGTTTGAAAAAACATACAAGGATCACATGTACTTTGAAATTAGGACTATGACTAATCATAGATATAGGAACCATTTGGTGCTTCTAGATCCATGAATAAAACCCTTTGGAATATATCTAAATAGTTAGGTGAATATATAAACAACCACATGCCTACCATTTTAGGTTTGAAATAGGTTGTATTTAAAAACGAACATCTTTATTCATAGAGTCAGTAGTTCAGATACATGTATGATTTTCATTTTAAGTTTTCATAATTAGAATCGTAAAATTTGTTTAATGATTGTTCCATTATTATGATAATATATAAGAATAATGGGGATATGTATTTTATAATTGTAATATGGTGTAAAGAAATATTCATAATATTTAGTGAACAAAAGAGAAAAAAATGTGATAGAGAGGTTAGGATATTATACCCTAGTTATTGAATTATATCCTTTATGAATATGGTTAATCCATTGAAGGATGATATTTTGAGAAGAATATAAATAGTTATTCGTGTGTAGGAGTGGGTTGATTTTATTTTGTTCTTAAATTTTTTTTTTTGATAAGTCAGGATTTCAGGAGCGGTGAATCCCTTTTATAAGTGAAAAGGGGTGACATTTTTTTAAATATACACATCATTTAAATAATTGTATGAAATTATCAATGTAAGTGCCTCAATGATTTTAGAAATAATGTTGTCTGGATATGATAAGTTATATCAACCATCATCCATGTTTTTGAAATCATTCTTTTTAAAATATTCAATCCCTTTACCCCCTTCAAATTCTATTTTCACCATTTAGGTTTTACTATTGAGATTATATTTTACCTATGGTAACATAATCCAAATATCTAAAAAATGTGATCCATATTATATTTTTTCCCCACTAATTCTAAATATGGAATCATTTTTTTCTAATTCAATTTATAAAAGTGGTATGAATTAATTTTAAAATAATAAATTTATAATGTATTTAAAAGATTTCCAGAAAAATATTACATGAGTTCTAAGATATTAAATATAGATTCGGAACTGATAATAAAACATTTATAATGTATTATAATAATTAAAAAATACATATTTTTCAGGAAAATTTCATTTTAAATTTTTATGTGATACAAATATACTAATTATTCAATAAATTTCAATTTATTTGAAAATGGCATATTTCAATTTTCACCTGAAAGTTAGTTTTTTATAAAAATTTCAAAAATTAATCATAGAATATTATTTCCACGATAATCCCAAAAATAATGTCAATTTCTTGAATTTTATATTCAATATTTTATAGTTTTTTGAATAAAAAATAAAGAAATATGTTTATATATGAACTTTTTTGGTATATTAACTATAATTTTTCTTATAATACAATAATTAATCTGTTGATAAATTATTATTTATAAAATTGAGATATCATGTTATTATTCAATCATAAAAAAAAATTTTCCTTGAATTTAAATGCCAATTTTTGAAAAACATATTTCTATGCCGAAATTAATTGTAAAAATGACCTTTAAAAAGTAAAAAAATCATGATATATAAAGATATTTTGTTAAGTGATTATTTCATCCTAATTTATAGTTTCATAAACCCAAATGATGATAATTTAATAAAAATGTATTAGATAATCTTGGGTTGTTGTTTTGGGTGGTGGTTCAACTAGAATGTATATTATAACAATATGCATGAGCATGAACATATCCCATATATAGTTTCACTCAAACTATAATTTCATGAGTTTAGAATGGTATTTTTATAATGAAAACCCTATAGAGGAAACCTCTATTCTTGAGATCAGAAAAAATGGGATTTGTAATGTATACATCCTCATTTGAAAACCATTTCTTCGTACTTTCTTAATTGATTTTTAAATATGGTTACCTCAATTCATACTAGATAATTTAACATCTATGATTGAAATTTCATATTTAATGGTCAATTTATATCATGTTTATTAGTTTTAATTTGGTTTAGTGTATCAAACATATCATTTAATATTCTTTTTATTTAAGGGTAAAACACAATGAAATTTTATATCATTATGTTCTCCCTACCTTTAAATATATTACATCCTCAGCATTTAAAATATTACACACTAATGATGTTGACAAATGGTATCTATAAGATTTATCAATATTAATTTTATAATGTGGTATCAATCACATTTATTTAGAATTTTTTTTTCTTTCAACCCCATTGATTGAAATACTACTCATTATTTTGTGTTATGATATATTTTATTTTTCCATGATCTCATAGTTCTTCATGATGTTGAAGATTATCATAAATTGGTTTGTGGAAATTAATGTGATTCTCTATTTTTATAATAGGTATAACTCCCCCATATATCTCTCATCCATCATAGATCTTCAACATAGTAGTTCTAGAGTATTGTTGAGGTCAAATAATGAAGTTGATGAATAATGTCCCTCCTCCCTATATGGTTAATTGATATCCATGTCAGAACCCTCTTATCCCTTTCCAGAGTAGCCACCACCACCAAAGCATCCTATGACCTCTCTAGGTTATCCCATACCCATATCATCAATATAAATAAATAATCACCCTTATCATCTTCTTTTAAATAAATAAACACCCTTATCCTCTCATTCTCATTGAAATATTAAATGTGTTTTCAACTCTATAAATCCATCTAAACTAAGGGTTTGCGTTGGATGGATTCCTCACCATGTCTACACTTGGTGGCTCTTAATGTGTCAAAAAGGGCTTTAAAATCCCTATAATTTTCCCCACACATTTTTTATATGCTACCATGATTTGGGGTATATAACCTATTTCTCGATCTAGTCCTAGCTATGAGGCCATTTGGAGGACTCACCCTTTTCTCTTAACCACTAAGTATTGTTTCATAAAAGTAGTGTTGGGGGGTTGTAATCTACATCCACTGTTGTCACGGTGTATTGAATATTTATTAAAACATTGTGTACAACACAAGGTGGTTATTAATTGATGGATTATGATGAAGACAATTCGTTGTTTCCATATGTCATTATAGTGATGTTAAAATATCTCTTTGGTGGATGTTGGTTTTTTTCACACTCCTTCGATTTTTTCAAGAACAGTGTCATGGGAACTCTAACCATGATAATTTAATTTTGATTATATATTGAAATATTTAGTCCATTAACATAATTAAATTTATATCATCTAAAGGATACATACTAATTTTTTTGTTCTTATAAAAATAAATTTCTTAATACAACCATCTATAAATGTATAATTTATTTTATTATAAAAACATCTAGGTAGAACACTTTTAATTTTTTTTGGATAATTCATGTGGATTAAATTTATATATCTTATTCACTATTATAAAGTGGAGTATTTAGAATTCAAAATCCATCTCATTGATATTCATTAAATTTTCTCCACCTTGTTCCCTTAATCATGGTGTTTTCCACAGCTACCATACTTATCATCCATTAGATTATGACACTAAATTGGATAATGAACATTTTTCCACACATATGAGATTGGATTGTTAGTGGTTCATTGGGATGACCTTTTTCCACTCCCATTATTCTAACTCACCTCTTCATTTTCCCATTGAAATTTGATGCTCGATGATCCCTTCATAAAAAATTAATGTATCTCCCTATACCTTTATAAAATTATAATGTTACTTATTCCCACATTTTTAACATATATGTGGCTTGATATTTTTATCATCATATTAATTGCTATAATTTGAAGAAGTCTCCATCATTCTTTTCATTGGGGTTATCATGATTTAAGCTATAATTATATTGTTAATAAAAATTTGTGATAGGTGTTTTAGCATAATAATTATATATTTCACTCTAACTCCCATTATAATTGGTTCGTTATTGAAACATTAAATGCATTGTACCTAGTACCTATTGTTAACTTGGATGATTTTAGTTCCATTTAAATCTAAAACTAAAAGGGGTTAACATGAGTGAAAAAAAATTAATTCCAAAAGGGATTATCAAAACCAATTACATAAAATATAATCAACCTTAAAACCATTCAAACCATTACATCATCATGTTGTCTTATAATTCCCATAATTATGAAAAGGTAGTTTATCTTGTAATTCCCAACCTTATCCCTCAATGTATCTAAGAAATCAATCAATTACAGTGGTTTATAAAGATAAAATGATTAAAAAACTAATCCCCCAAGAGTTCCTACTGAGATGTGTAGTCATATGCCCACTCCTCATGTATCTCAGTGTCAGTCAAGTAAATACTCAACCAAACCATTTTGAGCTAATTACACCTCGGTGAATCTATTATATAAAAGTATCCATACATAGATTTTTGTCTGGAAAAACCACTTATTCAAGAATATTCCAACATTTCATGATATCTTTAAATACATAGACTCATATTTAGTGTTTTTAGTAAGGTTCTCTAACATTAATACCAAAAGTAACTTTACTAATATCCAAAAATAACTAAACTACACTTCAATACCAACTGAGAATAACCCATTTAAAAATGACTTTATTCTATATCATTTTCATAATTAAAAAATTATATAACATGATAATCCTAACACTCCATGAATTTTTAGGGTTAGTGTGATTAGAGACAAGATACAGAAGTGATTAATTTCATAATTATGGTGATCATTTCCCAATAATTTCATATTACTTGATCATGTCCTCAACAAATCACAAGATAAATTCATCCTCATTACTTAGGAAATGAAAAAATAATATATAGGTGAGCTATAATTATATGTAACTAAATAACAAACATATGAAAAAGTTACCTAGTGTGAGATCATATGAATATGAAAAAATATAAGAATGAGAATAATATATGATTAAGGGGATATTCAATTATAAAATATTTAATATTTAAAAATTGTTGGACACATAATCCCACGTGATTAATAATATAACATATCTTAATGATTATGAAGGAATGATACATAAATAATTACATGGGGGTAATAACATGGTCACATATAAAAATATAGTTGTAAAAACCTAAAAAAAATCCTAATAGTATGAGTTTGGAATCAGTACTTATTTTCTAAAGGTGATTATGTATCATAAACAGTTTGAAATTTTGGATTATAAATCCCAACATGATTCCAATTTTGGATCTAGCATCACATCCCATTTCACCATTATCTCTTGAAATATAATGAATTAAACAATGAAATTGAGTGATATAATGGTCCCAAATATAACCTAAAAATTAACATTACATGTTTTCCATAAGAAAAAAAATAATCATCATGTAATTGATTCACTATAATTTGAATGGGTTTCATGTTACATTGCAAAAGGTATCACGAAAATAAAAAATACAGTAGTTCAATTGATACAAAACTCAACCACTCAAAAGTGGAACACCATAAGATATTTTGTAGGGTGGCTCCTAAAGAATAACATTATAAAAAAGAATACACATATGATAAGGATAAACATTAAATTCAATGTTCAGACACATTATTTCGAAAGGAAAAACATTTTTAATATTTTGAAATACCATTTTGTGAAACCCACAATAAAAAATTATGTTAAAAATTCATTATGAAAACATTATAAGGTAAATACCAAGGGGACATGGGATATATTTTTTCATTATAATTAAAATAAAGAACAATATTAGGAGGAGAAATTATATAAATGGAATAGAATCCTAGTTTCAAGAGGATAAGGATTATTCTTAACATAGTTACATTGTCAAGAGGGAAGAAAACTCATCATTTATGACGATTTAAAAAAAATGGTCTCTTAATATTTAAATAGTTCTTACCACTAGAAATTAAAGCAAATCTCATAAAGAAACATTATAACTCCAGGATGATATCCGTGTAAATAAAATTCATATATATTTATGAAAGATATCAATAAAAGACCTCTAAAATTGAAGATAATTAATATATTTGAACATTAAGATGTTTAAGACAATTTATGATATTATAAATTAATAGTGTAATAGTTTTACTATAGAAATTAATATTGGTACATAATATTAGAGAACTACTTAAGGAAGGGTGATTGAAATAGAAACACTCACAATTAAACTACCACTTATGCCAAGGGAAATATAAAGAGAAAAACTTGATTTATATTATTATGTTAAATGAATGAAAAATAAATATTGTATAAAACATTCAATTTATGGAAAATAAAATTTATAACATTTCAGTGGAAACATTTGAAAAAATTGTTACTCGTTTTAATGAATCAGAATTAAAATGAATAATACTCTTACAACTTGAGTGAAATTTTGAAAAACCTCATGAAAGTGATAGATTTAAATTAAACATAAATTATGAAGAATATAAGTTATTTTCAAACATAATGTATCAACTAGGTGGTATATAAAAAACATTAAAAAATTATATATGGAATAAAAAACATGTCTCTAAGAGAGGAATTTAAAATAAAAACATATATTATTGTTGGGATTCACTCTACACATTCACCAATCATCTTGAATAATTAATTTATATCTATGAATTATATAACCAATAACATTATTAATAAGTATAACATTTTATACTCCTTATTTATAAAAATTATTTTTATATATATATATATCTAATTTATTTGTTTCCAACTTCCACAGAACATATGTTTTTAATTTTAATGGTGTATACATTTTCATAAGATCATCATCTATATTCATTATTCTACTAGTGATCAGATTTCCCAAATAAATAAATTTAATATATGAGATAATTTATAATGATTTATGAATTTCTCATTACTATTCATGAGTTCTCAAGTTTTTATCATAGAATATGTATTCAACAATAAGAATAATTTGGTTATTTTAACCAAAATATTGTGTTTTATGTTAATTAATTAAATATTTATATAAACCTACCTTTAACAATAAAATAATTATTTACATATTTATATAATATTACAATAATTATTATTATTTTTATAATATCATAAAATATAATTTCACATCATTGTTCAATTAGGTGGTAAAACAAACCCAAACAAAAACATACTCTGTTTAATGGATTCTTATGAGGTGATTTAGTAGAAAAATAATTATAAAAATATCCCAATTGAATTTTTTAGTGTTTATTAGTTTAATATATAAAAATTATAAAAATTATCCAAATAAGAAATGGATAAAAAACAGTAAAATAGCATAAATAATTTTTTTTCCTTTTAGTTTGCTGATTTAGGACAATTAATTTTATAATAAATATTTATCACACTCATCATTAAGTGGTTTTACAATTTTTATTACTAAAAACTTATTCATATCATAAAAATAATATTTATATGCTAAAATATTTCTTACAACCATTTAGTAAAGATTCTATTGAAAAAAAAAATCATTTATTCATGGAGGTGGTAGTCAAAACACACACATGAATCATGTTACTATTTTTCTTAATAGAAAAGGGAAATGTTTTTAATAATTTGAAAAAAAATATTATAACATATCAGAATAGTAATGATAATTATGTTTTCATTTTAATAATATTTATAGAGACATAAAGAACGAAATAGTGTATAATAAGTGATTGAAATGAGAAAGAGAGGTCAGAAACAAACTGCTCAATTCTTGTATTATACAATTTGATAACAGATTTAATTTATCTTAGGATTTCCCTTAGTAAATATAGGAACCATTTTATGGTGTCCATAATTTTTTAAGAGAGGATTAAGAATATTTGGTATGATATTTAGGGTTTCTGTGTGGGGTAATTGAGGAGGACAAAGCCCATTTTTTTACTGAGAAGTGATGAAATTTTTGTAAATACACATTAAATTTCAATAAAGGGTAGTTGATATTAAGAAATGGTACTATGAAATTTTAGAAATATTGTGGTGTTGAAAATATAAGGTCAATATATCCTGAATAAAAAATTTCAAAAAAAAATTAAACAAGTACAAATCCATTTACCCCCTGAATTATTACTTTTTAAATATTATCTTTTATAATTGTAACTAGTTTATATGTAATGTAAATCATTATTTACAACTATGAATAATTTTTTCATTATTTGATAATTTAGAAATAGTGATTCTAAATTTGGAATCCATTTTTTTGTTTCATGTTCATAAGTGTAAAAAATTAATATTTAAATAATTAATGCAAAATTTATTAAATGAATTTTGAAAAAAATTTAATTTATTTCTAAAATATCAAATATAGGGTTGAGTTTTCATGTTATAAATTATTTGTGTGTTTGGGATTTGTACTGGGCCTTGTGGCATTGCTCGTATAGGTCATGTAAGGTTCCCCCTCAACATAATTAAAAATAGGATTATCTATAAATAAATTTAAAAAATGACTTCAGGATTTCAGTATAAAAAACATTAATGTATACTTTAAAATATATTATATAAATTGTAGAATATATATTTTTCCAATGAAGTGGTTTTACAAATTTCTGTATGATTATTTTTACTAATAATTCAATAAAATTCATAGTATTAGTAAAAATTGAATATTATACTATTCACCTAAAAATAATTTAATTGAAAAATGAAAAAAAATATCATTAACATAAAAATTCCTTGATAAACCCCAAAATAATTTATTTTGTACAATTTCACATGGAAAATTTGATAAATTATTTTATTAGATAAAACATAAAATATTGAAAAAATATGATTACATAGGAAAATGACTTTTGGTATATTAACCATTTTATTTCTCATAAATTTATAATTAATATAGTGTTAATTTATTACTAATAAAATTCATATATCTAATATTTAATAAAATATAATATATTTTATTCAATGATAAAAAACACTAATTTCCAAAAAACACAGTTTTAATCCTAAAGTGAATTAAACAAAAAATACAATTTTAAAAGAATAAAAATTTACAATATATCAATATATATATACATATATATATTATTACATGTTGGTGTCATCTTGATATATAATTACATAACACTTTATGATCTATCCATAAGTCCTAAGCATCAAATAATAATTATTTCGTATTTTTTAGTGGTGGTTCAACTAGCGTGGATCTTTTAGTAAAATCTTTGTTATTGAAATTATCTAATATATCTTTTAAATAAAACAATAATTTCATCAGTTCGGATTGGACATGGTAGGTTGAAAAATATAGAGGAGCAACCCCCCTTCCGATCTCAAATAAATGCACTTCATAAGAATGTCATTTAATTCAAGAAGCTTCTTCTTCATAAATTAATTTTTTATTTATAAATTTTCATATTTTAATTTATACAATCTAATTTAATGGATATGATTTAAAAATTATTTTTAATATTAATAATAATTTTTTTTATATTTTGGTATTTTATTTGAAATAATAAAATCATAAACATAAATTTTAAATTTTATAGTAACCCTTAGAATGAAGTAGTGCTAAAGCTTAGAGTAGAGGAACATGATTAAATCATAAATATATTGACTGATATAGTGATCCTATGGATTAAAATATATAATGAAATTCAAGAATAAGTCATGGTTTGGTTATTATTGTGTGAGGACTAACAAAGACTTCATAAACCTGAAATGAAATCAGGTATCTCTAAATCACCATCTAAATCTGGAGTTATAGAAGACCCTAACATGAATACTTATGGAATTATTTCCATATGAAAATTTCTTTCTAATAAAATAAGGGTAAATCCACCATGTAGAATGATCATAAGGAGGATATAACCATGAATAATACTATAACTTCACATTAAAATCCATGAAGGAAAATGGATTTGGAAGAAGATCAAAATGGTATAGTTTAAAAAAATGTATATAAATATGAAACTATAAACTTGGTGTTTTGGTGTCCAAAATTGAGACACATTCAGTATGTTTTCCTAATTGAGAATTATTCTTTCTATAAGGTTACACCAATAAAAATACGGAGTAATATTTCCATGATTTTTACAGGCCATTATTTTTACAACTTTTAGTGTGAATGATTTTGACACACATACAACTAATATGCCTCTAGGTTCTAATAGGGTATCTGAAATGGTTCATAAAGGATAAAATCATTAGATAAGAACCTCTATGAACACGATGAAAATATAAAACACCTTATTAATGAAGGAATATATTGATGAAATTGGTAAAATATGAGACAATCATTCATGTTGATCGTCAAGTGAAATTTATCGATCATCCTATAATTAAGAAAGAATATTTGAGAAGGGTTTTTTTTAGATTTCATTAAGTTCAATTTATTTTTCTCTTTTAGGTTTTTGGATAGAAAATTCAACTCACACATTATATAATATAAAGAACAAATTTTTAGTAACATGTATCAAAAAAATATAGTTATACTATTTGGAAATAATTAAGGATTAAAAATGATTATCTATATAAGAGAAAATGTTGGAGAAAAGGATTAATGAAAAATAAATTTTCTCTTGGAAGATTTATATAACCATGATATAATATTTCTTAGTCAGTTATGTGATTCAAGATAAGTTATATAATTTTTATATAAGGGTTAAACTATTAATGCAAGATATTTTTTTGTTGTTCTATAAGGAAGAATGAAAAAGGTCAATATTTACTTCACTATTGATGAAAATTGGACCACGTTTTCCATGATCAATGAAAAGAGGATATGGAACATGTAACTAAAGAAATTAACCCAAAATATTTGTAAAATACTTTGATGAATGGTAGTACATTTTATTTTCTAGATATAAAATGTGATAATACTCAAAAAAGTGATTGTTTTCAAGCGGGGTGACTATCACAAATAATTAAAGATGAAAGGGGGAAATAATCAAGAGTTTTGGATATTTTTCACATGGATATGTAGTGTCTGATCACCCCTATTTATTTTGATGAAAAATTGTATAAGTTATTAATTATTAATGATTTCAACAAGATATCTTGGTTGATGGTGACTACTCAAAAAAATGTGGTAATCATGTGTGTCAATTGATGTAGATGGGATGATAAAAGTATGTCTAGTGTGAAAATTTAAAAACAAATTACACCACCAATGGTATATTGTTTACAAATACTGAAGTGTAAAAGTATATTAATAAATGGAATTCAACATCATGTATGGGTTGTGATAAATCCTCTACAGAAAAGAGTTATTGATATGAGAAATAATATTATCAACAAAATGGATTGTACTATGCTTATTATAAAGTACCTATAATAGAGTAATTAGAATGAAGAAGTGCTAATTGTTGTTTATATCTCCCATCATGCACTATTATATCTAATTAATGATAATACACTATACAAAATATGGTATGGGAATAAATAAAAAAATATTTCTTTTTGGTTGTTGGTATGTATGTGTTTTATTCTTAAAAAATAAAATAATATAACATTGGAATCATGATGAGTTAAGGTATATTTCATGGATATTCTCCCAAAAAATCCAATAGATGCTTTAACAATCATCTAGGAGAAATTGTTGACAACCATGATGTTACCATAACTTATGTGAGTAGACATTGAATATATGTAAGAATATTGTAGCTATAAATAATAAGAATACACAAATAAAAACCCTCCTTTTAAAGGAGGTAATATTTGAATATATATCCAAATTATGGGTAGTTCAAAATAATTTAATGTATTATTATGATATGATCAATGATAAGGAAAACATAATAGTCAATGTTGGGACAGATAGACGATCTAATAGTGCTAAAATAATTGATAATAACATAATTGGTGTCATTAAAACCCTTGATCAATATAAATGATTGAAAACCCAAAACTTAATCCATTTTTATCTCAAGATAAAAAAATATCATTTGATATAGAAATTATTGATACAATTTGGTTTCTGATGATGCATGGGGGTACATATTATATTGAAAAAAATACTTTAGAAGGTTTTAAAAGGCTAATAAATAATAACATGATCACAACAGAGTTGGTATTTTAAATAAATATTAATAAATTTCCACAAGAGATAAATAACATGTTGAAAATGGTATTCCTAAATATAAGGCATCGTTGAAGATAATGAATTTGCACCTATGATTTGTTTGGAGTCTATTTGTTTTCATGGATATGGCTATGAAAAATCAGTTTAAAGTATGTTGAATGCAAGTGAAATAATATTTTTGTAATTTTCTTACTTGATTAGGAAGTCTATACCAATAAAAAATTTCTATTTCTTTTCATGAATACGAAATTACAGTGTGTTAATTAAATAAAACCTTATACAGGATAAAAAAAGTAGTAATAGAATCATAATGATGACAAGATCTATACCTAAATAATCTTAGTAAACACTATGGAGGTTTTACCATAATATCTACATCTTAAAGGAGAAAATGTAGTGGGTAGTGATTAATATATATGTTGACAAAATCATTTACGGAGGCTTATATGACAACAAATTTTCCTAGTTTTTAGAACCAATGACCTGAAAATTCGATATATATCTAATTAGTGAACTATCATTTTTCATTAGAATGAATTATACTCAACAGAAGGATGGAATAATTATCTCCCAAAATAAAAAATCCATGTATGTATTGAAGTGGTTTAGATGGATGTTTCTAAAAACATAGACACTTTAGCAGTGAAATTGATGAAATAATTAAAATATGGTTAAGGTGAGAAAGTTGACATGATACTCTATTGGACGATCATTGGTTTTTTAAATTACATGATATATAATAAAAAGAATTTTTTTCTCAACTTATCATGTTAATCATTATTTTTTTATCCAAAATAATTACACATGAAGGCTGTGAGATGAACACATTGATACATGAAAAGATAGGGGACATTTGACTTCATTATTAAATAAATTAATGGAAAATACTGATGGGTTATAACATTTTTATAGGGTAGGATTTATTTGTGATATAAAATCTAATTCTTGCGGTGTATTTTGTATTGGATACTCATGCATCTCTTAAAAATATAATAAAATCATGACATTATATTGTTAACCACTACATAGGTAGATAATATTGTAGCAAATAAAGCTTGTATATATTTTATATGAATGAGATTAAAACAAAAAGTCAATGGAATTGATGTAGTATCATCTATTAAAATAATGTGTTACAAGTGATGTTTGATAAATAATGGGAATAATCATATTAAACACTCAACAACAAAGAACATTATAATCAAATAATATTTCATAAAGGATAAATATGAACAAAAAGTCAAGAAATTTAATTCTGTTCCAACATAAAAACATTTTACTGAGATAATTACAATTTCTTTACCACTGATGGATTATGAATGGTATTATTTTTCTATAGTATTCCAAAAAAATCCATCTCCCAATATAGTATTACATATAGAAACACCCACTTCATCATGTAAATTTCATTTTATGAAATGAATGATTTCTATCTTCAATTAATTTATTATGTTTATAACTCTGTTTTGTGAATCTTTAGTGATGTTTTATTTTGGGTTATTAAAAAATGGGATGAATTTACTATTATTAGGGAGATTTTTTTTTATTTTATGTTTTCCCTATTTACAATGGGAGAGAGATATACCTAGGGGGTCTTTGATTAATGATTTGGGGGATTAGTTTGTAAAGTGAAGAGGACAAAAATAAATAAAAATAATTATTTTCCATCATTCGAGTTCTATCACATAAGTCTTGTTTCTCATAACAATATAGTCTCACATGAGCATTGATTTTGGGATTAATGAATCATTGATGGACTATATTGAGTGAAGAGGTGAATCTTACGGAATATTCATATAATATTTGAGTTTTTGATTGATCCATAATTGTTGAACTGTGTTTCTTAGATATGTGATTATTATTTAATTTTTAGTAAATACAAAGGTAGATATTTTTGACACAAATACATTTAGTGTTTGGTACTAATTTTGTTTTTTGAAAATCATGTCTGAGTTGCGACGATGAATATGGTTTCAAAGATCAGGTGTAACTAATATGATTTTTATAGATTAATTAAATCTATATGGGTTTTATATAGAGTATAAATATGCAAGGACAAAATATTATTCTCTATATAATATTGGGTTATTGAATAATTAATCATTGTGTAATAGTTTTTAATCATATAAGATAATCTATTTTATTGTAGGTGAAAAACCAAATATCTATTTCACTAATGTTTCAAGGGAGCCTATAATATAGATGGAATCCGATTATATGTAGAGATATATAGGTATTACATGAAAAGTATTAATACTACAAAAGGTTTAAGGATGCACAAACCATTGTGGAAATGCACATTTTAATTGCTTGTAAATGAAACACCCACACTACAACTAAACCTTATGCTATAGGGGGTGTGATTTTAATATTGAAAAACGAAAGAAAATAATGACTTTTATAAATGGGATTATTTTTTATGTGGTTATGTGTTTGAAGGATATTTAGGATAACATACGGAGATCTTGAGTAGTTTATGTAGGAGAATTATGCGTAAAAAAATTGCATATCGTCAGTAGAAGTTGTGTCAACTAGAATAAAATACCAATTTAAAAAAATAAATTTAAGGCCTAATTTTTATCATAGTATAGTAAAAAAATAATGGTTATAGTGACCCAATCCTTTCACTCTTATTATTACATGATTTTACTCATAGTAATCAATTAAATTATAAGGGTCAAAATGTCTGGCTTCATTGGAAGAATAGGTACATAATTATAAAACATGAATCTAGAATAAAATATCATTTAATTAATCAGAAAAATCAGATCCTAAATACATTATTTATCCAAAAAATCCATTGGATAACCGAAAAAATACATAGATAAAAGGGATGAGTGAAAAATCTCAATAAGGGAATAAACACACGATTGAAGCATATAACTTGAGTTAGATGTAATAACATGAATCATAAAATGCACGGATTATGAATAAGCACATGGAAGCATAATATATAAAAAATGGATTGAAATGGTCATGGAAATATATTAATTTTGAAAAAACAAATTACATGACATTAACAAGAGTCAGGGATAATTTCTAAGACTTTATCACATGGTGGAAATATCCCAATAATGGATTAGGTTCACTCCACAATACCATACATATCTTCTCAAGTCACTAAAAACAACCCAATTAATTAGAGAATTATTTATTTGAACATATAATAACATGTTTATTCATATGTGTTCCACATAATTAATCAAACATAAGGAATAAATATAAGGGTCACCCCTGGAAAGAAATGCGCAATGTAATATTGTCAAAAGGAATAAAAAAATGACGTATAATAATGATATAATTGAATTGGAGAATTTAATTATTTCTTGGTCTTTAATAGATTTAAAATTATAATATATCATTAAAAATTATTTCAAAATGAATTGAAAAAATTTAAAATAATGGTTATGTAACATTAGAAATGTGCCACTTAAGTGCGATTTTTAAGGAAATGAATCATGAGTCTTTAAAGAGGATAATGGAATAATTATTTACATAAAATCTAAAATGAAATAATATATTTTATCATGATAATTTGAGTTATTTTTTTAATAATATTGGATTATTAATTCATTTTATGAATTGTACTTGAAATTTTTTATAAAAATAAGACGTTCCATTTAATCAGGATTTCATATCATGAGGAATTTGTAATGGAATCTTTTAAAACATGTATTTACCAATAACATAAATATTAATAGAGATGGATAAATATGCATGGTATATATAAAAATAATATAAGGTAATTTTAATAGAATAAAGAATATATAAATATATATAAGGATAGAGAAAGTGTAAGCCAAAAGAAATATGGTGGTTAGAAGAGATCCCTTATGTTTTGTTAGAATGCATTCTTCACTTGCACTTAATATTGTGGAAAAAAACATTGGATTCCATAAATTCAAAATTTTTAACATCAGACAAACATTTTTTTAATAGTTTTATTATGTTCATTTATGGCCATTGATATGATTTATATGGATTGATTTCATCATTCACAGAGTCTTCATTTCCTTGTTTCGTGGTTGGTCTACTTATGTATAATAAATGTTGTTCTGGTTGAATATGAATAATATTATATAAGTGAAATGAAATGGTACTTATAATCTTATATATGTCTAAATGGACCCATATATAATTTTTTTGGACAATGTATGATTCATTTTATTAAACATTAATGATGAATCTTTTGATTATTTTTTGATTTTTTCTGACCATCAAACAATAATTACAATTTATCTAATATTTTATCAATATATTTTATATTTATAAAATGAAATATGTTATAATATAATTATTAAGATATTATTAAACCAAAATAAAAGTTTTATTAACCATATTGAAGGTGGTAATGGGAAATGAAAACTCATTATCCATAGAGATGGTTAACTATCATAATTCGAATAATGGTTTCATTCCCATGAATAAGACGAGATGAAAAAAAGGATGGATATAGAATATTATATTAGGAATATAAATTTTTTTATATTCATAATACTAGTGTTCTTATTATTTTATGTATATTATAAGTTTGGAGAAGGTATAATAAGAAAAGGAACTCAAATTGGTGGTTTGAAAATGATGCCCATTGAATATCATATCTTTGAAGTACCCCATGAGGAACATTTAATTGTAATTTTGATGAGAAAATTAGTACAAGTATAGGTGGATATTGGGTATTATTGTGTTTAGTATCTATTTATAAATTTTTAGGGATGGGAAGGTGTGAGGAAAGTGGTGATGAGGGGTTTATTTATAAGGGGAGGAGACGGGTGTTTTTTGGGAATTTATCAAAATATTAAAATATAATAAGACTATTATAGATATAAATGCATAAAAAGGGCCTATAAATTCATATATGGTGGTATATAATACAATATATTATATCATTTGGAATTATTTAATATTTTGTTAATATTTATATAATATAATAAAATATTAATCAAATAAAATCGCATTATTGTCTATTTCGATACTATTCATTACTATGACTCTAAAACATCAATAATAAAAGTAAAATTTGAACAAATAATTTTATTATGTACAAAAAAAGTTATGGGAATCAATATAATTCATGTATCACATTAAATTATTCATATTATATTTATTTTAATATTTTTTTATCATTTATTTGATATTTTCATTTTATTTAATAATTACTATATCATTATTATGTAAATATTAAAGGTAATTATTTCTTCCCTAAAAACAAAAAATTAATATGATGAATAAATATATTTTATATTTAAAAATAATTTTTTGGGTGTAACATATATTATGTATAACCACATATTAATACGATATACTTATAAAAAATAATAATGTAATAAGTATGACTATTCATTAAATAAAGTATTATAAAATACATAATTTCATCCAAGTTGCAAAAAATAGTCATAAATTTTACCCATGAATGATTATCAAAGAAACATACCTATAAAATAAAATTGGCCCAAGTGTAAGGGAAATTTTATAAATACCTGATTTACCCTTAAAGGTGATAATAAAATTAGAATGGTTACTATTAATCTTGAAAAAAAAAAGGTTTTTCTATAAAAGATTTAGGCATTAAGGTTCCAAATATGAAGTACATCTTTTTAAAATTAAAAACATAGAATTTTCAGAATTTAATTTAATATTGAAGAAGAAAATAGTAACGAAAAACATTTTTTTAAAAAAGTTTCCTTTTATGAATAAAATGTTATTATACTTAATTCATGTATAAAATACATTTAAAATACCAATATTTTATTATATATAATTAAAAAAACTAATTATTGTTTAAAACTATGCAAAAATATAATTTAAATTTTAAAATTCAATAAAATAAAATAATCATTTCAATTTCAGTTAGTATTTTTTAACATATATTAAAATTTAATTGTTTTTTTGAAGATTTTAAAAAGTGAATCCTATGATAACATTGACACGTTGAATTCAAAAATTATGTTTATTCTCTAAAATATATTTTATAAAAGTGTCCAAATTAATTATAATTATTTTCTCATAGAAATAAATAATTGTTTTCCTAAATAAAACATTTGATTCAAGAATAATATGACAATACTAAAAATTAAATATATATTAACTATAAATTTATAGTTATATTTCATAATATTTTTATTAATATTCCTACCCTCTAATTTAATGGCTATATTATAATCATTGAGTTAGAATAATAAAATTTTAATAGTATATCGTGGTTTTTTTAAACATGATGTTGTGTACAACATAAGCTAACAAAGAAATCAACGATTATAAAAATCAGGGGCTATTACATTATTACACATTATAAAATTTCCCCCTCATAATTTAATTTAATATACTATGTTGAAAAAAGTGAGGGTACATATCCATCATCACATCATCTTGTTCCCAAATCACCACTTCATATTTTTGGTTCCTCCAAATTACTTTAACTAGGTGATTGGTATAATTATATGGAACTTTATGTATATAGTCCAAAATATTTACCATTTTATCCTCATAGTAGAGATCATTTACCAGACATACAACCTATAAATTTTGTACATAATAAGGATTTATTATGTATTATGTTAGGATAGATATGTGGAATACATCATGTATAGGGACATGGATAGGTGAAGTGCTAGTCAGTATGCCATATCTCCAACTAGATTGAGAATATAAAAGGGGTCTATGTATCTAGGACTTAGATTTATACTTTCCCCAAATATCATGATTGTATTCATTGGAGAAATGTGGAGGAATACCTTAACTAAAACCTGAAACTCTATGTCCTATTGATAATGATTTTCATAGATCTTTTATGAAAATTGGGAAGCCATGTTCTGTAACTGAATGAAATTCACCATTTCAACCATTTCCTTTAAAAAAAATTTCCAAATAGAAAATTTAAACTGAATTAATACTTTCATTCATGGGTTCCACATATCTTCCCATAAGAGGCTTCATACGAACCCATTTCGATGCATGAGTGGTAAAAATTATTGTAAGAGAACTTGACCAATGGATTTCACTGATCCACTCCTCCTTTGAAATATAATAAGAATTCTATCAACACATATTTTTATGTATGAATGGTCCACATAAAATGTCAATTATTTTTAGGTTTATAAGTTTTACTAAAGTTCAACTTAGTGTTTAGTTAATTTTAGAGATTTTTTCATAACATGGAGTTAAATATTGAATCTCGATCAAATACAATTGTTAATGTTACTATATTTAACCTAATAAAATAATTAATACATATCCATGAATTTTAGTCGATTGAGAAGTCATCTAGAATTGAAATAATTTGAGACGTGTTTTTCAGAGGATCAACAACAATCCATATTAAATTATTTTCACTTGATGTCTTCATAAGTCCAGTGAAAATGTCCATGGTGATTTTTTCACATTTCCATATTGGTATATTTCATGGTTGATTAAGACCCATGGACTTTTTCAATCCATAATACACTTATGGATATACTAGTCATATTGAAGTATATTCATCGATATTATTCTTTATATTTATCCATAAATAATGATTTTGGAGATCTCGATTTGTCTTTATGCACCATAGGGGGATAGAGAAGGTTTATCTATGTGAATCATTAAAAATATCTCTTTTTTTATCTCTTGATTTTACTATACACATTAGTGTAAACCAAGTATTATGAATCCTTCATCATCAGCTTCAAACACAAAGTATTTCCCAGTTCTGATAGAGTCCACCTTCTTCTAGATTTCCACATCATTTCATTGTTCATCCTTTATCTTATCTATAAGGTATTATTGAGTAATCATTTTAGAAACTAATGATTATTTTTATTCCCTTATGATTCCCATTTCTATACATTGTATATCTAATTAGATAAGATCCTTCTCAATTCCCATCATTGATAATATTATGGGATCATTTATACCTTGATAATATTTTACATTATTTGATTTACCAGAATGGTAGTGGATTGAGGAGTCATAATCCTTGATGATCTTTAGCAATCATTATGGGACATATTAGGATACTTATATGGTAATATATATTTGAGGCTCTTATTATTAGTATATCTCTCTCCCATATCCCTATAATGACAATTCAAATATATATTCAACTTGAATATCACATCCACCAACTCTAGATGATGTTGGGGATAGTTTCCCCCCGAAATCATAGATTCCACGAGGAATACCTTATCAATATACCAGTTTGTATTAGAAAATATCTTAATTATTTCTTTGATGAATCATTATACACCAGGAATAGTTCTCCATATGTGGGTAGTGTAAGTACTGGTGTAGTTCTAATCCCCCTTTTCAAATAATTTAATCATTATTCACATTCACTTGTTTCGAAAACTTTTACATCCTTCTAATACATCATGGTTAGTGTGTTTTAATATCATCAGGAGATTCTAAAAAGTCTTTAGTAATACAAATATTTACCAAGGATACTCTATATATCTATTACAGATGCTAGTCTATCCCACTACTCAATTGATTTTTTCAAACAAAGGCCCACAAATATCCCTGTATGGGTTGTAACATTCCACAACAATGATACTTCCTCATTCCAAAACTAAAATTTATTATAAATTTCAAATAGTTTCTCCGTTTAAATGTATTTATCATAATATTAAAATGCTCCTCATGATCCTCCATTATCTTGGATTATATTAGAATATCATCTATAAAGGATACCACAAATTTGAAAAGGTAATATCTAAATAATCTATTCATTATGTCCATGATAATTTATAGAGCATTAGTGAGTTTGAAAGGAATAACTATGGACTCATAATGTTGATACCTTTCTTGAAAAGAAATATTAATAATATCTTCCTTCTCCACCATTAACTTCTAATATCACGACCAAAGATCCACCTTAGAGAAATAAATATCCCCACATAGTTTATCAAATATGATATCCATTCCTAAGATAACATACTTTTTTTTCCAGATTTTGTTAATATTTTGATAATAAATGTAGAGGTGTATTGGCCTGTCCTTATTATTGACTAACAGGACTAGAAAATCCCACATTGAAAACTCAGGCATTTAAATAGTTACCCAAATTCTCTTGTAATTTCTTCATAGTATCTTCCAATAAAAATATTTCCATCATATAAAGAGTATTTCAAATGGGAATAGGTGTAGGTGTAAGTTAAATTGATATATCAACCTATTATTCATCAATAATACTAGACTATTTATCATGGAACACATTAGTTTAGTCCCTCATAGTGGATATGTGGTCAAACATGATCATCTCCTTTGTCTAAATATTTTGAGCTAGATATGATTTTTCATAAGGAAATAATATCCACACTTCAGTTGATAATTATAAATAAGATTCATCCTCCTCATTAAACTTATACAAAATTGTAAGATGCTTTGAGAAGTCCTGGGTGATCTTCATGTCCCAATAGTTGATGTTGGTTTTGTATGAAGACAACAAAATAATGACCAATATAGTATCATACGCCACCAATTAAAGTAATATGAGATTTTATAGCAGTCATATTCTATAAAAAATTAAATTGGAAATGTTATATAATGTAGATGAAATAATTTTCACCTTATATATCCTCACAGATAGCTCAACTTCCATATTTTAAGGTAGTGTTTTTATTTTTTTAAATGCATGACATGAAATAATTTTTAGAGCTAGAATAAAAAAGTACATTCTATAATATCTAATGAATAAATAATGTACATGTTGCCATATAATTTTGGTGCTCCACCTCAGTAGTGGTGATATCATATTCTATTCTATGATAATTTGGAGGTTGTTTCAATTTATTATCTCTAAAACGCGTTTGCATAGGGCATTGCCTCACATTACACTCATTATAATTATAGTTAAAACACTATAGTATTGGCTGAGTGATGATCTATTCATTCCTTTCCTCTTCCACATTAATGAGATTCTTTAAATCTCTTTAACAATGATTATCTAAATTACCCACTCTTCCATAATTGATGCATCTCCCGATTCCCTATAGATAGTTCAAGAGTTGCTTCTTCCCACAATTTTCACACATGGGATATTGGGATTTCCTTATACCATGGAATTTATATGTTGATCCTCCCTTATTAAAATTTGTTTTAATATTTTTTTATTTGATCCAATGAGACCATTATGTCTCTATAATATCCATCTCTCTCTTAAGGGGGTTAATTGAAAATCTCCTCATTTCTTTCAAAGTCTATAAAAGACAAATATTTTCTAAGAAACGTATTTAATTCAATAATGAACTGATATACCATTATTTCAATGTTCATGATAAATCTTGAGTCATATCATACAATCATTGAAATTTTTTTCTCTTATGATCTGATAGTTTCATATTCCTTAATTTCATTTTGAGGAACTACATCTCTATCTTAATATGGAGTCTATAGAGGAAATATGTATTGATGAATATATTCATTAATCCTTCTTATTCCATGTAATCAATTTTCTCGTCATACATAGTGTTTTTGTTAATTTTTCACCACTAATCACCTTTACTATCAAAATGATATAACTACATCACAAAATTCTATTATTAAGGGAATTAGAGGATATAGAATATATTATCAATGGATATAATCTATTATTTTTTGATTAGTGAATTAGATGATCCAATAAATATTAGATTTTATTTTTAAAAAAATTAGATTGCAAATTTCACTTTCTTAAACGAAGGATGTCAGTCCAAATGTATCATGTTTTTATTAATAACTCAAGAATGTTATGATAGTAAAATCATGATGTTATGAACTCCCATTACCATGAGGTATTGAATCTTATTTTTGTAATCATCACATTGCATATAACATTGGTTTTTAGCACATGTTCTCATGTTTCCATCCATTAACTAAAAATAGGAAAAAAATTAGGGGGATTGGACGCTTATCTAATGATCATATAAAAAATGATACTTTAAATTTAAAAAGAATAATTTATAAATGAAATGTTTATCCTCACTTATTATTCCCTATGTTTCAATCTTGATTATCCATAGTTATATAATTGTCCCTAGGGTTATTAGTAAATTTTTATAGTCATAATCCCTAAAAATAACTAGATCATGCTCTAAAACCAACTATGAAAACTCCATCCTTTTACATATATTATTACATAATTTTAGGTATAACTTTCAATTAAATAAAAATCAAAGGAAAACAATTCTACTAACTTTTTATGAATATTTACTTTATTAGAAATAATGAATTTCGAATAAAACAACTTCTTATTAATCATTATGATGACATCCTAACTCCCTTTGAGCTCAACAATAGTATAGGATAATCTGGGAAATACATTAACAAAAGGGATGATCTAAAAATCCTCATACAATAATAAAAACGGCATTAAAGCATAAAAAATTATTTATAAGGCATAGAAAGATAACATAAAATTTATAACCCATGAATAAACTTATAGAATAATAAAATATTGAATATAGATTCATATGATCATGTAAACATATGAAAGTGAAGAGGATATGTAAAATGATGCAAGAATGAGTCATGGATGACTATCAAGACTATACCACATGGTGGAGTATAATTTCCATATTTTATAAAAAATAATTATACTGTTTGATATCAAATAAGATATGCCGCATAAATCTTACACAAATAACAGAATATTATTATTTAAATGTGGCCACTATAACATAGCCATTAAATTAGATGAAATGAAATATATTAATGAAAATATGAAATATATAATGTTCATACTAATATACAATTCATTAAATAATAATTTTTATATAATTACTAGATTTTTTGAAAATTTATTCAATTTCATTAGTAAATCCTTTTTATTAATGAAAACAAATTTCATAAAAAAATCATTAATGTTGATTTTATAGAAAAATAATATACTTAATATCTGTGGAATTTACAATTTTTTTGTTAAAAGTAAAATTTTTTGAAATCATAATATAAAATTTATTCTATGGTTAAATTATTAGACTTTTCAGAAAAATTTTAGTTTTTAGTGAATAGTTAAAAATACATTTTTTTAATACAGAATTTTTGTGGCATCATGAAAGTAAAATTATGATATAAAAATTTTAAAAATATTTAATTACTGAATTATGATATTATAATATACATATTATATCCAAATAATTCAAAACATGTAATTATAATTTATTTCATAATAAGTATAAAAAATTTTATCGGCGACAACAAATTGATTGAATAGCATTGGAAAGTGAAATTTGTTTCTATATAAATAATAATTGAATGATAAAAAATATTTTTAAGAATTTTTTAATTAATATCTATGTATAATTGTTTTTTGATAATTAAATTTAATATTAGTGTTATTTGACATGGATATTATCGAGATGTAAGTACAATGCTCAGATAAGGAAACAAAATCCAAATTAACAAAATAAATAAGTTTTCTTAACATGGATATGATTAAAAACACATAATGAACGAATTTAAATGATTATATTGAACATAATTAATTTATTTTAATGATTTAAATCCAGTTTTATTATTTTTAATTAAATAATTTACTTTAATCTTTATGGAATATTGATACAATTATTTTTCAAACAAAAGAAAAAAATGATTATAATTATAATTATATGAACAATTAAATGACCTAAATTTTTTTAATAAATATTTATTGATGATTAATTTTTTGTAGTTATATTCGTTTTATTTGATTTTTTACTATTTATCCACTTGAATTACATTAACTCTATTAAAATATTTTGTGTAATGGAAATTCAAGTTGCTCGTACTATCATTTTCAAATTACAAAACATTTTATTATAAGGTTTTTCAGAAGTTTTTATGATAATTAATAGTTTTTTAGAATATAGAATATTCATATTAATCATTATATTTATTTTAAAATTTTCGACAAAAAATACATACCTTAATGGGTTTCCCAACAATGATGCGATAACTATTAATTTAATGGAAAAAAAATATAAATGATATAAAAAATATTTAAATAATTATAATATGAGATTATTAAGATGATACATGAATTATCTTGATAAATATAAAATTTATATATTTAATTAAATATTTTATTTATATTTTAATTTTTTTAAAAAAAATTTAAGGCATAGCAATGAATAGTGTTAAATTCGAGAAAATAGTATTTCATGAATATTATATTTTATAAAATTATTTAAAATTAAAAAAAATATTTAATAAGTATGAATGTGATAATATTTGGTAGAAAATTCAATCCTATGATCCTTTAAGCCTTTTTATAGTCTTTACCCCTATAATTGACTTATGATTTTATAATATTTTTGTTATTCAAAAATTTCCCCTCACATCATATTAAAAAATAGAATCATTACATCACATAATTTCATCATAATAAGAAATATTTCTGGACTATACACTACCAAAATTTATTATCCGCATCTTTTTCCACATTCTAGATGTCTCTAGACTTAGAAAAAGAATAATTCCATGTTCTTAAGGTGGTTATCAAAGTGAAATATTCAAGAGTTAATTTCCTCCTTCATTCTTAAATTATTTCTCACTTATACCTTATAATACACCACTATCAATAGTTTCATAATAACTCTAATATCATATATAAAATTTTCTTTTAATGTGTTAATGGTATATCCTTCAAAAATCACTTATTTTCTTCTTTTGTTCTTAAAGATGATATTGTCACCCATGGTGTGTCAATTTACCTCCAACATGAATGATGGATTTCCATTTCCCATTTCCACATTCATTGAAAATTTAAATTCTATTTAAATTCATAAAATGATATATATATATATATATATATATATATACATACATTCTTCTCTATATATTATTATTTCCATTTGATAACAAAATTTATAATGAACTGACCATGGAAACATAAGCCCAAAACACTGTAAATAGTAATATATTATTAATAAATGGGAAAGAATATGTTGTATGAAGACAATAAAGGTAATATAAAAATTTATATAGTTTTTAATAAGTTATTGTCACTATTTATACCATTATGCATGAAGGTTTTAACGAATTTTAAGGAATTTGTCCATGATCTAAGAGACTCTTTAACAAAAACATTATTTTAAATCGTTTAAATATTTATTATTATAATTAATTATATTTAATTTCCATGGTTTTAAAATATTTTAATAATTCATTTATAAGGACATTAATTTTATAAAATTATCATTTTTTTAATTTCTCTAAATTTTTTTCAAAAATGGATTTTTTTTTTCAGGTTTTATGTAAAGGGATTTCTTTTCAATACACTTAAATATATATTTTATAAAAATTGAAAATAATTTTTTCTACTTATAATACATGAGTTTTTAACCTGCATTCATGACTCCTTTATGATTTTAATTATCCTTTAAAATATTACATGATTATTTTAAAATAACATGTTTTCCATTGTATATGTGTAGTATTATTTTAAAATAAGTGTTTTTTCACAATTAATGTTGTTATGAAGAATTTATTCAAGTTTTATGATTATGTTCTGCTTCATGGGAATCGTTATGATATCTCTTGTTTTCATTATAAAAAAATACATATAGGTCCATTATAGCCCTCCAATTCATTAGTTATGTAAGAAGTTTACCATAATGGCCACTCATAGTGTAACTGTGATAGTAGCATTATATGGTAGTCATGGTGTTACAATGTAAGGTAGCTATGATAGTTTCAATTCATATGGTATACAATAGGGTTTCAATCATAATTAATTATGGTAAGAAAATGACTACCCAATTTTCCTAAAGTTTAAATTTATGCTTTCTATGTTTTATGGAAACGTCATAGTTTTATAATGTATATATTTCTTAAAATGGTGAGACGTTCATCTGTCATGAGTTTGTATGAATTCATTAAATAATAGTTTCTTTACTTATTTTTTATGTCCCTTAATGAGATATTTTTCCTCTCCTAAATAATTAAAATGTTTTTCATAGGTTTTAAGGGATATTTTGAATCATGATGAGCTAAGGAAGAAAATTTTATTGATTTTTTTATTAAAAGAAATAAGCTTTTATTTTACAAACTTTTGATATATAGAGAAATTGGATGCTGTATAGATGATTTCATATGTAATGTATGTTTTTATATTTTAAGTTATTTTCATAATTATCATAAAATATAAACCTAAAATATGTTTTATAGAGTAATATGAATTGAGGTTTTTAAATATTTAGAATAACATATTTTTTTGTTTTGGTCCATATAATTGGTATCCAAGCATGATTTAGAAATCATTAGAAATTAAAATGTCATCTTAAGAGTTATATCCATCATTATAGGATTATAATATTATGGTTATTCATAAAATAAATTTATTGTAATTTTTTTAAAGAAATTTGTAATGAAATTTTATGTTGATGGATGATTTTTAGGATTTTAGTTTTTAAGGAAATTATGGTTTATTACATTTTGGGATTAAAAATAAATGGTATGATATAAACTTACTGGTTAAAAAAATTATAAATTTTAAATATAATATGGTTATTTTTTGGATTTTTTTATATTTCTTGTAATTTAATAGAAATTATTGTTTTAGAAAAAAATACAATATCCAGGATGGAAAAAACCTGTTGTGTCTGGAATGGCCATCCTATTTAAATGCACAACTGATGGGTGACAAGGGGGGAGCACCTAATAGTATCTTACATGATGTACTGATTAGTATGAAAAAGTTAATCTTTATTTATAATATGTTATGGATAAAAATTATTTAAATTTTTGGAACATATGATTTATCAAATAGATACCAATTGTATAGTAAAATGATTTGGGGTTATGTTTTTATTTTAAAATAGTTTGTAGATTGAATTGGAATCCCAATGCACAATTTTAATAAATTTATTAAAACAAAAAAGTAAAATGATAGAGTTAGGTGCAATTAGATTTCAACAACATACAAATAGCTGAAATTTGAAAAATATTACAGCAGTAAAACCATCTCTTCACTGAATCAAGATGTTTATTGGTGCCATCAAACTATATTCTATTTCTAGGACACTAGGAGACCAGTGTGGTTGAAAATACTATAATTCATACCAGCCATGGATAAAAACAAAAAATTATTCTAGCTGATCACATTGTCACCTGACCATCACTTAGTCATATTCATGAAAATTAAAAAGCAATAGAGAGAGACCAAATTAAAGGAAAATCAAATTTATTCATTGAAAATCCTACATCATCCCTTGGTGAAGTCCTTACGACAAAGAAGTATCAATGATAGTATCATAAATAATAGAGTTAAATCGAGCTAATAATGAAAGTTATGTCTTTGTTTTAATTTGAAATAAATAAAATTTTAACATCCACATCATCAAGACAAATATTAACTCTATTTCCAGTAGACCAAAGCTTTCAAAGACTGAACCTTCTCTTTATCCAAAAGAAATAAAACGCCAGATGATACATAAAAAAGCTTCATAACTAGAAAAAACATTAAAATATTAACATTCTGTCAAATATATCCTTCACAAAATGCACACAAGAACACCACAAATTGCAGCCTCCAAAAATCCCACCGAATTAATCAAAGAATATCCAGTAATGCGCTAAAATGTTTAGAAACTAAGAAAAAATCATTGTAGACATGTACTAGAAGTAAACCATCGTCACTCTATTTAGAATTTACCATCCCTCAATACCCGAATCTCAATATCTATAAGACATTATAAATCAATTCCTTCCATAACAATAAGGTATCTAGAATTGTATCTCCCTTTATATTCCATTATAAGGTCTAGATTTGGTCTAAAAACTGTGACCATGAAAATAAGTGATAAAAAGTAGGAAAATTGGGTCAAACCTAGGATGATACCATCTTGTGTACACTGCATTGTGTTCCTAAATGGAATGGTGGTGAAAAATAATCTATAAAAATTATCCAAAGGGAATTTTAGGAGCCAAAAATCCTTATATAAACATGAAATATCATTAAATTGTCTCGTTACCAAGGAATAGATTTAATGTTAATGTTTGTATTCTTATTAAACTCATTCACAACATTAAATAACATCCCTTTATAATTTAAAGGTAGGTGTCAAATGTCATTTCATTATTTTTTTATTGATGAAAGGAAGATACAACATTCTCATCTATCTAAGAGCCATGTTCCACTAAAAAATCTATTTTTCTTCAAGTTGCTAAGCATCCCTATAAGTAGGGTAATTTTTGATGTCATGGTTATTGTCATCAGAATCAGTTGATTATGAGGATTCTGATGAATGGTTAATAGGAAAAGTCTTTGTAGGTGTTTCAACCATCAATGAGATTGATGGAAATTCAATTTTTTCTTTCCTAGAGGCATTTAATTACCTCGTCACAATCATTATTTCAAGGTGAGAGTGATTTATAATCTTCCCCATTTTTATAGTATTTTGGTAATGTAGGAATCATTTTCAACCATTTTTTTGTTCCCTTTCCTTTCACTTGATTTTAAGTATACTTTCTAAATTTTATTTGGTAGGTCATTATCCTCTTGTATAGAATCTCTCAAATCGGATAGGATACCCTGATCCTTATCCTATGAGTTATGCGTGTCAAAGTTCTTATCATGTTCTTATAGCTGGTATTGAGGTTTAATTGTGTCATTTATGGTATAAATATTAACAATTACTTAATTTCCCTTAGGTTCAATAGGTAGAGAAGGTTGGATAGTGTGGACCACATGCTCCTTATTCACCTCTATCTTAAGCCCTTCATAATATACCTTGGCATCAGAGGGGCCAGCTGCAACTGTGCTACAACCATCCAATGCATGATTTTATCCCTTTCCATCCATATTAGATTTCTTAATCACAAGGTTTGAGGAATTATACTCATAATCCTTCACAATATTCCCATCCTTGTGGAAATAATGAAAATAATTATCTACTTTTCATAAACATCCTCCTGAAAAAATACATAATCACCATTTATAATCTATGTTTGAGAAGGAAGGGTTTGAGATACCAAAATTTCAAAAAAAACTATAAAAAAATGTTCTTGAGGATTATTCATTTAAAAAATCATTAAATTTTATTAATAGTAAATTAATGAATTTTTAACCCATCCAAGATTTAAGTTTATATGATGGTTAACATTATCAAAACCATGTTCAATATTATGCTCCATCAGTAATTGGGAGATATATTTATTTTTAATATCCATGTTTTCACTTCCCACTTATGTTATCATATATGGAATCTTAGTATTTTTTATCTTAGGTGACCTTTATACATACCTTACTCCTTTTAAGGGGATGTTTTACTAATCCTTTTTACGAAGTGAGATATCTAAAAAGGTGTTTTTGACAATTCTACCCCATCATTTTTTCAAAAAAGTTAAAATTATGAGGAATATATTTATTATGGGTTTGATTTAACATACTATGTTTTTAAAATGAATCCCTTTGTTGTATTGTGTAAAAGATACACCACATTGATCCTTAAAAAATGAAAACATATTATTTAAATGTGACTAATATAGCATATCTATTAAATTAGAGGGAAAGAACTATATTAGTGACATTATTAAATATATAACATGCATACTAATTGATTATGTATTAATTAATCCTTTTTATAAATGTACGAGACTTTTCATAAATTCAATTTATTTTTTTAATTCCATTTTATTCATCAAAACATACTTTTAACAAAAATGACGATTATTTCATTTATGTGCCAATAATAAAATTAAACTATGAATATTTTGAAATATTTATTTTATAAAATTAAATTATGTTTCTAAATAATCATATCAAAATTAGTCTATGGTGAAATTTTTTAAATTCTTAAAAAAGTTATTTTTTATGTGAATTGTAAAAAATACATTTTAAAAAAGATACTATTATTATGATATCTTCAAGCAATACTTTTGATATAAAATTTATAAATTTTTTTAATTAATTAATTATTATATTATAATATAAATATTGTTCAAAAATAATTTCAAACATGTAAATTATATTTTTATTTTGTGATAAATATACAAATATTCGTCGATACCGACGTAGTACCTCTGCAATATTGGAAAATTCAAATTTGGTTCCCTGTAGATAATGATATAGTGCTCAAAATTATTTTTACAAAATTCATTATTTTATTTATAAAAAATAAATCATCATCCATGGTGTGTCAATTCACCGCCATCTTTTTACGATGAGTTTTTTTACCATTACCACTTTATAGGAAATATGAAACTCACTTATAATATCTAAAGTGACTTAATGATATATATGTGTGTATGTGTGTGTTTTTGTGTCTGTGTGTTTGTTTGTGTGTGTGTGTTCACCATTTTGTAATATTATTTCCTTTTTAAAAGAAAATCCATATTGAACCGACCTTAGAACCATGAAACAAATACACCCAAAACAATGAAAATAAAAAAATATTATCAATAAATGTGTGGAATTATGTTATAAAAAGATAATATAATCTTTTATAAATGTTAATTTATTTATATAATAAATTAATAACAATATTTAATCCATTATATAGGAGGTATGAACAAATTTTATAGAATTCTAAGCTAATATACGAGACTCATTAACTAATTGTTTTTTAAAATGATGTAAATATTTATTTTTCTAAATATTTATTTTAGGTAACCATATTTTAAAAATAGTTTTTACAAATATATTTATATGTACATAAATTTTTTAAATTATTTATTCCATAATTTCTCACAAATATTTTCAAAAAGAGACCTTACCATGTTTTATGTAATGGGATTTTTCAAATCATCATTAACGTATCTTTTATCAAAATTAAAAAGAATGTTTTTAAATATAAGAAATGAGTGTATTTTCCTAATTTCATGATTCCAAAATTATTTTATATCTCATATAAAATATTAAATTTTTATTTTAAATGAAATTTTATTACTTTTTTCTATGCTGTTTTCTTTTAAAATAAGTGATTTTTCACAAGGGATGCTTTTATGATGAAAGGAATCATATATTATGATTAGGTTTTGGTTTTTGGGAATAGTTATGAAGATAAGTTGTCCCATTATAAAACAATTTTTAGTGGTTCCATGATATCCCTATAATGCATTGGCTATGATTTATGTTGACGGTAATGGTTATTCCTAGTTTAACTATTATAGTTACGTCATATGGTATCTATAATGGTTACAATGTAAGGTAACCATGAGGGTTATAAATAATATTATAGTGAAAGGTATTAAAAAAATAATTAATTATGGAATGATAATGATTCCCCAATTTTCCTAAATGGTTTATTTGTTCTCTCTATGTTTTATGGAAATCTCTTGTTTAGACATTGAAATTATATGTTACCTTTAAGGGAGAGAAGTTTATATTTCATGTATTTGTATGTACTCTTGTACTAATGGTTTATTTCATTATTTTTATGTCCCTAGCTAGTATGTTTCTCTCATAAAAAGTCTTAAAATATTTTCATAGGGTTTATGGGAGATTAATTCTAATGATTAGGTTAGTAATAAAATTTTGAATATTTATCATGAAAATAAAGCATTTTTTCTTTTACAAAACTATTTTATGAAGAAAACAGATTCTTTTTTGAAGTGACCACAAGTAATTTATGGGTTTATATTATAATATTATTTATTAAATATCCAAAAAAACTAAACCTAAAAGACATTTAAAAAAAATTCATTTCTTGTTTTTTAATAACTGGATTTAGTTATGTTTAATATCACATTCTAAAAATTTAAAATACAATTTATTTTAATATTTTTCCAGCCCTATAATTTTTTTTATTTTCCTGGTTGGAGACAGTTTAAAATTTTGAGTACTTAGTTTAAAACACAAATTTTGTCCTTGACAACATTCAGTACGCCACTGTCGATGATGCACGGCCTCACCTGGGTCACTACGTGACCTCATCCTATTCCTCACACGCTCGCCCTACGTTCAAGTAATTAAATATAATGAGCTAATAATCAAGAAATAAAATTAAAGGAGTGGAAAAAATAAAATAATATAAGAAAAGGGTGATAAAAATTTAATTGAATTGTTTTAATGGTAATAAAAATATTATTTTTTGCCATTATTATTATTACTGTTTTTATTAGTTTTAAGAATATAGATTTTATTAAGTTATCAATATTAATATTTGTTAATATTTTATTAAGTCATTATTTTTATAATTTTTATTACAAAATTATAAATATCATTAATGGTATTAGTATTATCCATATAAATTATTATTATTATCATCATTAATTATTATCACTAGAATTGTTAATGTTTTAATTAATAATATTATCATCATAATTATCCTTTAGGGTATAATTTTTATTAATATATTATTATTATTAATATTTTAATTTACTATTTTGATTATTATTACATTTATTATTATTATTATTATTATTATTAACTTTCACTATATTTATCTTATGAGTTAATGAATGTTTTTTAAAAGGTATGTTAATTCCTCATCCTCCCCCAAAGTGGCATGACCCCCCCTTTTCCCTGTAACCCTACATCACGCCTCCCCCCACCATGGCCAGCTCCACTCCTGGCATTGCTTCGGGCCGGCCTCTCCCTGAGCGAATCCAATCTGGAGGGCCTCCCATTATGGGTTCTCTATACGGCGTGTGCAACCCGAAATCTCCTCTTCTGTGCCTCGTGTGAACCCTTGTTGTTCGAGGTTGTCCAGCCCACCTCCCTTTTCCCCTGCCAGTGCTACTCCTCTCTGTTGCAACATGCCTGGGGTACCCCACTCTCCCCTGACCCCTCACATGACCTACTACGGTGGTTATCCATTAATGTAGTGTTTCAGTTTTCCTTTTTTTTTTCAGATTTTCGGGTTGTTAGTGTTTTTAGGGTTCAATCTTGAATAATTTTGGTTTGGTTGTTTGATTTAAGGTTTAATTTTATCTTCAAGTGGTGCGTTTATAGTGAGATTGTATTTTCACACAAATTCATAGAAAATTTAACATCAATGATAGATGCTTCCATACCATAGTATCAATTGATTAATTTATTAGGTTTATTTGGTTTTAAAAATATATTTATGACCAAATGTTTTGGCGCAAAATATATATTTTTGGAGTGTTTTAACATGAGTTCAAGTGGAAAATAATTATTTTGGCGTGTCCACCTTCTTTCTCACCCTTGAAATCAATGTATAATTGTCCGAGTAAAGAAAATTAATTTTTGATGAAGTTATCATGAGCATTTGCTTTTAGAGTGACGTTCTATAAGGGATAAATTGTGTTTCTGGTATAAACCCTTAATTTCTAATTTGATGTATTTTATAAACTGTTGAACTTGATTTATTTTCTCAAATGTGATGTACAAATGTGGTCTTAGAATAGTTGATTGTGCAATCAATTTTAAAATGGTATTTGCATGTAAAAATTTATGTTGTTTCGGTGCACTGTTTATAATATGGGCTCTATGAGTTGTTTGGTTGTTGAGAACTTTGTATTTAAGGGTAATTCAGTTGTGTATGTTTAAATGTGGATTTTTTATGCGTAGAGAATCATTTTGGGCGTGTTGGATTTGTTTTGATTTAGTGAAAAAAGGGGAAAATCTAGTTTTGTAAATGGTTTTAATGTATGGGTGATCTTAAAAGGGGCGTTGCCATTGTCTTGGTTTTCTCAGGTATGTGTGAAATGAAATAAATGGTGTCTTGAAAATAATGGTGGTTTCTTCAAAGAGGTGTGTCTTTGATATGAACGATGAATTGTGCTTATCTTAATGGTATTTTTCATTAAAAATGGATTGTTTGACATGTTGGATTTGTGGTTCTCTTTTGGTTTAAAATCATTTGGGGGTGTTGTTGAAGTTTTTTATAAGTTGTTATAAGGGTGTATTTATTGCAGAATAGGTGAAAACATTTTTTGGAAAAAGAAAATTAATGTTTTCTGGAACATTTGATTTTATGATAGAGAAATTGAGATTTTTTAAGGTTAAAACCTTTTTTTTCATTTTTGAAATGTATTATTAATTTTTGAGATGATTTATTAATTTGTGAGAGTTAGGGAAATTATAATTTGAAATGGTTTTGGTGTGCGCCTGGTTTTAAAAGTAGATTTTTTGTGTGTTTTTTGTAAAGTCTTATGACATCTCATTGAATTGTTTTATTATGTTTCTAAATTATTTATATATTATATTGTTAAATTGATGAAAATTATATTTGAAATGGTCTTGGTGTGCATTTGATCTTTAAATAGGAGTTTGGTTAATAAAGTGGTGTTTTATGATGTAATGCCTTGTTTGGTTTGTGATATGTGAAAGTGATACACTATGTGAATGTGGAACACGATTGAGCACAAGGGAAATACACAGATACCTAGGTGAGAGGATTTGGACTAGTATGCTAGATGACATGTGAGTGGTTCATCCCGGTTTCATTAGACATGATTGGAGTTAAAACACTAACTAAACCATTGTGATGATTTGGGACCACTATGTTATTGATGTGTTTACCTACTAGTGGCTTGTGCACGAAGGCATTCATTATTATGGTTTTAATGCCATTTCTACAGCAAGGTACAATGTCTCAAGTGCACCACACATACTAGCTTCCGTAGGGGCTTTACCCACAGTTCTCTACTATTCATGAATTGGTGTCAATCGTCTTCATACGTAAGACCACTTGAGTATGTGAATGTTCACAATGAATTTTCCATTCCATTTTAAATTAGTAATTATAAAATGGTTTTTCATCCAGAAAACTTTTCATTTCACATTCATTTTTGAATTTTTTTCATTAATATCATTTTAAAGGTATGGTTTGAAACAATAATGATAAATTTTATTTTAAATTTTGTCGAGTTGAACAGTTTTAACCAGTGGTATCCTATTGGGAATTTAGATCACATCATACATACCCATGCACTTGTACCAGCCTGTGGGGATTTGGAAAGACCTTCATGTCTTTCCGTAGACCGGGTGGGGCACCAGGTCAGATGGTTACCCGGCTTCGTTCATGAAAAAATGGAATTAGAGCATGATTTTTTCTTCTGGGTTATATTACTTTGGGATAGAACGAAATTAGAACAAAACTAAGGTTATTGGAACTCGACGTTCTTGCTACGAGAAAGGGGACTGGCCAGCACACCTCGTGGCAGGACTCGAGTTACCAAAGTATGTTTAGGTTTGTCTGAGTCATTGGTTATTGTGGTTAATCTTGTTCAGGATAAATGAAAAGGGAGAAGGGTCAGTGGTCCTAATGAGATCTTAGGGCATTGAAAGCCATGTGGAGCTGGGGATGCTATCCTAGAATACTCTCTATGGCGGTGGCGTGATTAGCATATGGCTTCCAACCATATGTCTCGGTCACCCGCCGACACAAGTCTTCTCTTGCATTGTTCCTCGTCTCATTGTTTTGGATTTGTGGAAATCTAGTTTTTAAGTAAATTTTTAGTGGTTTATAAATTAGTGGGGTTTTGGTGTGTCCTTTTATTTTTGAAATGTTGGATGTGAGGCATTTCATGCTGAGAATACTTTTTGAATGATTTGTGTCCTGAGTTTGAATTGTTATTTGTTGGTTGGTGTAAAAGTGTGTGGTTTATAGTTTCCATTGAAAAATTATTTACGGAGCCCTTGTAGTGGTCCCCCTACATGTTTAGTGGTCTCTTATGATATGTCGGGGCCATTGGACTAGTTTGATTGGCCCCATGGTTTACTCACATGATTGGGGTACACCCCAATAAGTGTTAACGTGCGATTGATGTGTGGTCGCGAGCAATTCACCATTGATCGACCCTCTAGTTGATCGAATGACTCTATTCTTGAATTATATAATTGAACCCACCTCTTTTTTTACAACTAATATGGTCCTCTCACAGTGGGATGCCATATGCGAGGGGAGTTCAAGTGAGTTTTGGAACTTTGAGTTGTCTGAGTCATCGAGTATGAAGTTAGACATCGTTGCATCTAAAGGTTCACCTTGGATGTGGTAAATGGATTGCCAGTAGGGAAGGGTGAAGGTGATTCAGATTTATTAGTGATAACCAATGCCTGAAAGGCATTTAGTGCTTTCATTAGCCACACAGATCAGGTTTGGTGACGTTATGCACTGTGAGTTCTCATCAAAGTAAAAAAGGTGGATTTCGTAGGGTCCATCAAGAAACCCTATTTTCTTTGAGTGTGTCCTCTCGGGGAGTTCAAATTTTTTTTCAAAGGGGAGTGTTTGAATTGCATCTTTACATTTTAGGATCCTTGGTTAGGATGAATATGTGACACATGTGCATCATCAAGACCCCTATTTTGGTGAATGTGCTACGAGCGATTAGGTGGGTGTCATAGTATGTTGTGTTTGTTTGTGTTGTCTCAGTTTTGGTGTCATTGTGTGTATCACTCTAATGAGACTCTCTATTTGAGTGTTTTTAATTATTGACTATGAGGTAGGAGATTCTTAAAACAAGAAGGATCCATCCATAGTCCTCAGAGTGAGGTTTAAACGTGGTCATGAACTCCAGGTGTGTATGGGAACCCACCATTATTTATCTCGTCAGTGTTGAGAGTAAAACTAGTTTAATTTGTTTTCTATGTTTGTTCTATTCCAAACGAACCATTTGGGTGCATAAGGGTTTTGTGACTATGTGGAGGCGTGAATTTCTTGTAACCTTAATGTCCCGGTGGTTGCATCCCACTGAATGTAATTTCTTTTAATGGTCAGTATGGTGGTATGTTGGTTAAATCAGCTAAAATTTGAATATTACTCATCCATGGATGTTGGGATGCTGGTTTGTATTCAGTTTTGGTTTTTAAACCCTGATAGTTGGGCTAGGACATCCCCACCCCTTGTGGTGGGGTGTTTTGTCACCATCAAGAAATTTTCAATTTTTTGTATCTTTCCCCAACCTAATGGTGAGGAGACCCACAACGGGTCTTTCTCAAAATTCTTTAGAATGAATTAGTTTTGGAATATTCATAATTGTGGGGAATCTTCTCAGGCCTCCTCATGTCGGTTTTCCAGTTTTGTCTTGGGAGGAAATATGTTCCTAATGATGGGGAGCCCCTCTGGTATTTCCCCATGTTGTCCTTTTGGTTACATTCCTCATATGTGGTCTGATTCTCTTCATTCATTTTGGTCATATGTTGTGGTTTTAATTATATGGCGCATGAGGTGTTTTAATTTTTGAGAATGGTTTCTATGGGTGCGACCCTTTTTTTCCTTGATTGATCAACTGAAGGTGTTCCAGCACGGTGGGGTAGGTGATACTTAGCGAAAGGTCTTTTATGGGTTTCTTGAGGTTGTCTTTGAAGTTAGTTTTTCTATGCATGATGTATTTTCCTCTATCACTTGTTTCCCATTTCAGGGATCCCCTATAAATCATTACGGGTATGTCGTTTTCTACATTGGGTCTCATCCTTAGTTGTGGATCTTCAGGGAGGGAAAGCTTTATGGTGGGTAGAATTGTCACATTCTGACTTTTTCAAATTTGTTTTATTTTATTATTTTTTCGGGACTATAAATTTTTCAGTGGGGTCTGGGTTGGAGACGGTTTTATATTTTGAGTACTTATTCAGAAAAGAACATTTTATCCTTGGCAACGTTCGATGCGCCACTGTTGAAGCCACACAACCACGCCTGGGTCACCACATGGCCTCGCCTGGTTCCTCGCAAGCTTGACCGACATTCATTTAATTAAATAGAATGAGCAAATAATCAAGAAATAAAATTAAAGGAATTATAAAAATAAAATACAAGATGAAAAGGGTGATAAAAATTTCAATGAATTGTTTCAATGGTAATAATAATAATAATATTAGATAATATTATTCTTATTATTATTAGTTTTTAGAATATAGATTTTTTATGATATAATTATTAATATTGTTAACATTTTATTAAGTCATTATTTTTATAATTATTATTACAAAATTATTAATATCATTAATGTTATTACTATTACCAACATAAATTATTATTATTATAATAATTAAATATTATCATTATAATTTTTAATATTTTAATTAATAATATTATCATTATAATTATCCTTGAGGGTATAATTTTTATTAAGATATTATTATTATTCTTATTTTAGTTTATTATTATTTTTGTTATTGTTGTTACTTCTGTTATTATTATTATTATTATTATAAACTTTTATTATATTTATTTTATGATTTAATGCAATTTTTATTAAAAAATGGATGTTAATTACTCATCCTCCCCTAATGTATCATGACCACCCTATCCCTATAACCCTACATCTTTCCTTCCCCAACCATGGCCAGCTCCACTCCCAGTTTCTCCACTAGTTAGCCTTTCCCCTGGAGAATCCACTCTAGCACGCCTCCCATTCTGGGTTCTCCAAACAGTGTGTGCGACCCAAAATCTCCTCTTCCATGCCTCATGCAAACCCATGTTGTCTGGGGTTGTCTAATAGACCTCCATTTTCCCCTACTGGTGTTACTCCTCTTCAGTGTGGCTCGCCTCTAGTACCCTTCTCTCCCCTAGCCCCATGGACAACCTACTCTGGCGGTTGTGCATTCATATAGTGTTTCATATTTACTTTTTTTAGGTTTTGGTGTTTTTTCTATTTTAGGGTTCAACATTGAATACTTTTGGTTTAGTTCTTTGATTTATGGTTCAATTTGATCTATAGGTGGTGCGTTCATTGTTAGATTGGAGTTTCACACCAATTCGTGGAAAATTTGATATCACGGTTAGGTGGTTCCATACCCTTCCATCAATTGATTAATTTAATATGTTTATTTGGTTTTAAGAATGTGTTTATGATCAAAATTTTGGGCGCGAAATATTTCTTTTAGAGTGCTTGGACATGTGCTTGAGTGGAAAATAACTATTTTCATGTTCCTACCCTATTACGCAACCATGAAATCAATTGAAAATTGATTGAGTAATAAAAATAAATGTTTGATGTGGTTATCTTCTACATTTGGTTTTATAGTGATGTTCTATATGGGATAAATTGTGTTTTTGTTATTAATCCTTGGGTGCTAATATAATATATTTTATAAACTGTTTAAGTTGATTTATTTTTTCAAATGAGATGTGAAAATGAGGTCTTAGAATATTTGAGTGCGAAATTGATTTTAAAATGGTATTTTCATGTACAAATTTTTGTTTTTTGGTGCAATGTTTTCAATATGGGAACTAGGAGTTGTTTGGTTTGTGTGGACATAGTTTTCAAGGGTAATTGGGTTGTGTATGTTTAAATGTGGATTTTTAATTTGTAGAAAATCATTTTTTTCATGTTGGCATGGTATTGTTTTCTTGGAAAAGGGGAAAAAATTATTTTGGAAATGGTTTTAAAGAATGGTTTATCTTATAAAGTGTCTTGTCCATTTGTCTTGGTTTTCTTCAGTGTGTGTGAAATGAAAAAATGGTGTCTTGCAAATAATAGTGGTTTATTCTATGCAATTGGTATTTGATATGAAAGATGATGTGTGTCTATTTTAATGGGCTTTTTTTATTTGAAACATATTATTTGAAAGGTAGGCCTTATGGTTTTTGTTTTGGTTTAAAAGAATTTTGTTGGCATTATTGATGTTTTTTATAAGTGGTTTTAATGATGTCATTATTGTGGAAGAGGTGAAACCCATGTTTGAAAAAAGAAAACAAATGTTTTGAGGCACATTTGATTTTAAGAGAGATAATTTGAGTATTTTTAGGGAAAAAAGATGTTGTTCATTTTATAAATGTTATATTAATTATTTAGATGATTTATTAATTTGTTACAATTATGTGAATTATACTTTGAAAAGGATTTGGTGTGATATTTTTTTAAAAAGTGTATTTTAGTTTGTTTTTGGTGTAATGTCTTGTTGCGTCTCATGTAATTGTTTTATTGTGTTTTTCAATGATATATATATATAAATATATATTAAATTATAAATGTGAGGAAAATTATATTTTTAATGGTATTGGTGTTCATTTTATCTTTAAAGATGAGTTTGGTTGTGAAAGTAGTGGATTACGATGTAATTCCTTGTTTGGTTTGTGATATGTGAAAGTGATACACTATGTGAATGTGGAACTTGACTGAGCACAAGGGAAAACCCCGGGTACCTAGGTGGGAAGATTAGGACTAATACGCTACATGACATGTGATAGGTTCATCCCGGTTTCATCTGGATGGATTTAAGTAACAGGACTAACTAATCTTTTATGATGATTTGAGATCACTAGGTTATGGATGTGTTTCCATAATATTGGATCGCGAATGAAATTGATGATTATTGTGGTTCTTATACCACGTTTACACTGAGGTACGATGTCTATAGCGCACCACAAATATTAGATTCCCTAAGGGTTTTACCTGCATTGCTCTACTATTCATGACATGGTGCCTTCCATCAGCATAAAAAAGAGCAATTTAGTATGTGAATCTTGTTTATGAAATTTTCCATCCATTTTAAATTATTATTTTTGAAGTGGGTTTTCTTTCAGTACTCTTTTCTTTTCAATTTTAATTTTTAAATGTATTCCTTAAAAGCGTTTTAAAATTATTGATTTAAATAAACACATTAAATTGTCTTTGAGATGTTGTGGCATAGAACCTTTTTATTTGGTGGTAACCTATTGGGAATTTGGCTCACACACTACCTACACCTTTGGGTGTATGTAGATCCTGACCTTTGTGTATTCCAGGTTGGAGCATCGTGCTTAGTAATGGTGGTTCTGTTTGCTGATGGTCTTCACTTGGAGGTTGGTATTAGAGTTTAGTTCACTATATTTGTTTTTGTTCACTTTGGGTTTTTAGTTGAATTGTAGACTTCATATATTTTTATAGTTTAAAGATTTGTCTGATTGTCTGTTTCCAATTTCAGTTTATTTTTCTTGTAAGTTGTTTTTCTGTCTCTTTTTTGGGTAAATCATTCCCACATGTTTTTTGTTACCCGGGTACTTTTCATAGACCGTGGTGATTGATAACGCCCTTTACGTCTAACCGTAGACCAGGTCAGGCACCAGGTCAGATGATGACTTGGGTTGGTTCATGACATTTAAGGTTGAGTCATTATATGGAGAGATTCCCATAATGTATTTGGTTTACTCATTAATCCCAAAAATAAAAAGTCATGAGTCTAAAACATTACCCAAATAATTTTTTTACTATCTGTATTTACCCATCATTACATGTTCATGCATATTTTTGACACATAATGAATCATGCATAATGAATATGTATAATAATTACACATAGAAATAATTGTGTATCCTAATCATGACACAATGAATAACCAAATTCCATATAGAAATGGTCTCCATGAAATATGGTATTTAAATAATTCTTTTTCATTAATAAAAAATAATATATCAATAAGACTGATTTCTAACTAAATAGATGTTAGGAAAAATAATGGTCAGGTAACATTAGAAAGGTCCCACATAAGTGAGGGTTTTTTGGAAAAATAATAAATAGTCATGAAAGTGGAAAAAGAAATAATTGTTTTCGTAATACTATAAATTAGCTAAAATTGTATTTCATGATATTTTGAGTGATTTTCAAAAATACGAAAGTCTTAAATCATTTTATGGAGTGTTTTTGAAAAGGGTTAAGAAATGAAGATGTTCCCTTTAACTGGACTTTCTTATCTAGAGGAATTGAGAAGAGAATATATAAAACATATATGTACTAATAAAATAAATATTAAATGAGATGGTTAAATTTTTTTTGTAAATATATACAAAATATATGATAACTACATAATAATAATGAAGAGATTGATTGATGTAAAGAGTGATAAAGCTTAATGAAATGAAAAATAGATGTTTGAATAGATCCCTAATATTATGTATGAATACATTTATTACATGTTCTTAAATAGATTGATAATAAAATTGTATTCATAAATTTAATAATTTATAATCCTTTCCATTTATTTTTTATTTATAATAATTATATATGTTCATTTATGGTCAATTTGATGAGTTATAATGTTCAATTTTATCACTTGTAGAGTGTTCATTTCATTGTTTCATTGTCAATTTACTTGTGTATATTTATTTATGTTCATGTTTAATATGAATAATATTCCAAACATGAAGTAAAATTGTATTAATATAGTTATATAATTTTAAATTCTCTCGTATATAATTTTTTTTGGATATGAGGAGGATTCAATTGATAAAATGTTAATGACAAATGTTTTGTTTATTTTGGTGGGCTTTCTAACCATCACACATAAGTTACACTTAATTTAATAACATATATATATATATATATTATTTCATGAAAATGAAATATGTTATTATATACATATTAAAATATTCTTCTACCATAATAAGAGTTGTATGACCATCATTGAAGGCATTAATGAACGTGAAAATTCATTAACTGCATACACTAATAAATGCCAGAATTTGGCCAATGGTTTACATTCATTGAATAAAAGTAACGAGATGACATTCTTGATAGAAAATATACTGTTATAAAAAAATTATAGTATATAGATGATACTGGGATTATTATGCTTTGATGTATGAAATTGTTGATGGGAAAGCAATATAATAAATGAAACTAAAATGGGTAGCTAGAGAAAGTTACCTCTTAAAGGATCCTTTAATAAACATGGAATTGTTCTTCTTATGAGATAAAAATCATCTGGATGTTGGTTGAGTGGATATGATAGTGATTTTAAGATTTTATTAAATCATAAATTATTTGAAGGTGTGGTCAAAGGTGATATTTATAAGGGGGTGAGAGGGGTGGGTTTTTGGAATTTCTTGAAATATTAAAATATAATAAGACAATTTTGGATTCAAATTCATGAAATAGACTATAATGTTATAGTGGGTAAAATTTTAAAACATATATTACCCCATTTTTCTTTATTTATGATTATTTTCATTTTTAAAAATATTAATAAAATTCTATTCGCATTATATATCACTATTTTCCCTTTTGATACAAATAATTACTATAACACTAAAAAAATCATGAAAAGAAGTGAGATTCGAATCTTAAATTTTTATTGTACAAATTTTTTTTCATGTTCATCTTTTGAAATAGTGGATCACCTTAAACATCTCAAAATATATTTATTTTAACATTTTTAGTATCGTTTATCTGATATTTCTATTTACTGAATAAATATTACATCATTATTGTATATGTATTCGAGGTAATTATTTCTTCCCTAAAAATTAAAAATAAATTTCCATGATGAATATAAATATTATTATCTTTAAAATATAATTTATTTTTGATCATATCTTCTAGATAACCACAAATTAAAATGTTATACTTTTTGAAAACAATAGTGTGATATGTTTTATAGTTCAATAAATAAAAAACAATAAACAACTTAATGCTAATATAGTGGACCCAAAATTTAATTAATTAGACCCACAAATGATTTTCAATAAAATTTAATCACCCAATGTAATTAGTGTAAGATTTAGGGTTATTTATAATCTCTATTTTATTATTTGTACTCTTCCTGAATGGCCCAAAGGACTTTTTTTATTCATTTTTTATAACCCCCAATACATGGGATGGGGGAGAACACTTACAAGGCCCGTATGATTTTTATAGATAACATTTCCCATAGGCTTGGAAACATTACAGGCTCAATGTCCTTAATATTATTTGTACACTTAATTATATAATTTACCCTAAACTGGGGTGACAAAATTACTAAGGCTACTATTCATATTGAATAAAAAATAAAAGGGTCAAATTTAACAAATTCATACGTCCTTATTCCAAATATGTAATCCATTTTTTCAAAATTTAAAAAAAATAAGTTTTAGAATTTAATTAAATATGAAACCGAAAAACCACAAAAAATAATTTTTTTGATTCAAATTGTTTACATGTATAAAATTTTTTTATATAAAATTATTATATAATATTTATTTCAAAATCCAAAATTATATTATTTATAATAAAATGGACATAATTAATATTTCAAACTATTACAAAATTTAATTTTAATTTATACATTTATTCAGGAAAACATATTTTTCAATATAAATCTTCTTTTTTAAAAAAAGTTTATAAAAATTTCAGAATATTTATAAATTTCCCAAAAATTCATCCTGAGATAAGTTTTACATTATAAATTTTAAAATTATTTTTTTAAAAATAAATTTTATATGTGTTTCAAATATAATTTTTTTTCAGAGATAACTATATAGTTTATTTTGAAGAAAAAATATTTTTGATGAAGAAAATCACATTAATAAAAAGTTAGTGTTTTTTTATAATAATTAAAAATTATATTTAATTATATAGTTATTAATATTAAACACCACTAATTTTATATCTAGATTAAAATTTTCATGTTATAATAATAATATTTTAATTGTACATTGTGGTTCGTTTAAACTGAGTGTTTCATTATACAAAATCTACTAATGAAATTAATATATTTCACAAAAATATTTGGGTATTAAAAAGGTGATGATTTAGGTGGAGAATCCTATGATGTACTATGTGCGATCATGACACATAAAAGTAATTATAGTGAAATTTGGATTTTTTTATTGAATTATAGCTTGATATTTGAGGAGTTTGATGTAAATTAAATGGTCCTTATTCCCCCCATTTAAGAGGGGATGATAGATATAATTATCCTATAAAGGGATATGAACAATTAGTTAATTATATCCTTTAGATAATATAAATATAGATGAATATTCTATGACATAAAAAAATAGTTCAACTAAGGGGGAAAAGATTAAATTGAACAAAATATATGTAGGCAGATGAAGAGAAGTCCTGAAGTGGATGCTTATAGACATGAAAAAAATTGGGGGTGGATATAAAGGAGGATATTCAAGGAACATAATCACAGTAGGAAATTTTAATTTTTTTAAAAAGAGATACCCGAATATAGGTGTATTTTCATATGTATATATAATCCTTTAAGAAGAATTATATTATGGAATGAAAAGTGAGTTCCTTATGTGACGAGTGGTGGCCATCTTTTTCCATTTTTTTGTGAAAAATGAGTTTGATGTCTAGTGGTTCCCCTTTAATGTGTACATTGAAAAAACATTAGTGTTCTCTAGTGTATTTGGTGCAAAGAAATCACCTTTTTATTCTTCTTGGACTATCCCAGTTAGGGTGAACCCAGTAAAAATCTTTATGTTATTTATTTCATTCATCACTCTTATATATAAAAAAATTGAGCTAAATAGGTTTTCATAACAGCAAAAGAAAATTTTGATTTTATGGTCTTATGGTTTTAATCGACAAAACCATAATATCACCCCCTCAGGGTAGTCTCCCTGATAAGAGAGCATCATTTAATTTACCAAAATCTCAAAAACATTTCTCTCTCTAATAAAAAATAATACAAAATTAAAAATTCAAATTTAATAGATTCAATCCATTATCTATTTAATTATAATTTCTCATTTTAGAAATATAAGAAGACTTAAATATTTACCCCTTTTTATGTAATATCAAGTTGGTATACATGGTTTTAACTAATTATATCTCTATGAATTATCATTTTAATTCGTGATTAAATATTAATACAATATTTTTAACAAATTTAAAAAGAACTTAATTAAAAATATATTTTCATCTCAAAGACATAAAACAATGATAATACAGTTAAACATTATAAATAATATAGAACCCACTAGAGAATGAAGTTGTATTTATTTTCAAAACATTTGAATGGGGATTGAGCTTATTTGAGATGAGTTATATTTTCTAAAGAATGACAGTGAATATTTGAATATTTTTTAGAATTTTTAATGATATTTCAAAAATTCCATAAATTGTACCTTTCTGATGATATTTCAAAAGGAAATATCCTAAATTCAATATGAATGGGTTACTCTTGGGAATATAAATAATACATATGGAAAATTCTATAAAGAATTCTTCTTGTGATACATAATATCCTCCATGAACTCTGAAATGTATTAATTTATTTTTTTGCAATTGCTAAAATTTAAGAATTCCTAAAAAAATAATAGTCGAATGAATCAACAATGAAATTCATATGGATCCATTAATTAATATATAATATTTACTATAATTTAATATTCATTCATGCTAAAACACACTGCGATACCAAATATTCTATGTTTCTGATGTTTGGGTAAACTCTTGAAGAATATTACAATATTATATAAGATTATTACAGTTTTAAAATAATGAAGAGTGTTGATTATAAGAAAATTTGATATGAAATGAAATTTTTATGAATTATAATTTATTAATAATTAATAAAATATTGGGTTATAAATAATAACATAAAGGCTCAACAAAATTAGAAATATTTGTTCTTTCTAATATAATGTATCTTGAAAGAGGATTCAAATGTACCAATGTTGTGTTCTTAATAAAAGTGTAAATATCAACTTGTTTTAATGAGAAAGATTATATTATTTTAAATTTCTTATTATGAAGATTGAAGATGATGATTTTAATATATTAGAAAATGAAAAATATTTCATTGTAATGTTGTAAAGTGATGAAAAAAAATAAAAATCTAGTAAGGAATTCGATATTTAGGAATTCTATGAGGAAAATTCCAAAACATGTCTCTCGATGAGGAGAATATATTTAAAGGGATTAAATACATTATTTCATGTTTTTAATGATAGAAATAGTTAGGAAATTTTGTATGAGTCTATTCAACATTGTGATTTTCTATTCAATGAATCAACCATGAAAAAACATAATAAATCCCATAATGTGAGGAATTTCATTTAGTATTGGATATTTTCATTGGATGTTATCAATCAATAATGAATATTAAGTTGTTGAGGTTATTATGGATAAATAATTCCATCCTATCATTCATTATTTAATTGAGGATAAATACTTATCATTAATGAGATATTTTAGGTATTTGATTTAGAGGAGTCTTTAAGGCCAAGAATAAAGAAGAATTAGATTTTTGATATTAAAGTGAAGTGATATTACTAAAATATGAAATATAAAATATATAGAAGATCTGAATTATATAAATTAACAATTTTGAAGGAATTATATGAATGAAAACTATCCCATATGTATTGTTGTCTAAAGATATGAGGGAGAAGATCAAAATCAGATTAATTTATTTGTAGCAAATTCATACATGGTTCATCATTATTCAAAGGAGTGTTTTTCTTCTTTTTAGAAGTGGTTTCTTATTCATTCTTGGTTGGTACCATAATTTTTACAATGATCTTGGTTATTCCTATTCTAGTAACTAATTCATGATATTAAAATTACAGTATGTGTGCCTGAGAAAAAAACCAAAATACAACAATTTTGTAGTAGTTTATCTTATTTCTGTACCTCATTAGAAAATATTTTATCTTCAATTTTTTTAACTACTACGATTTAAGATATATTTTATAAATAATGAAGAGACTTGTTTTATTTTTGGTAAAATATATTAGCATCAATTAACCCACCTCTTAGTGTTAGTCACATCCAAAGTGACCCTTCCAATTTATATTAGAGTCATGTTAACTCATAAGGTTATCTTTAATTTTAATTATAAATCAATAAATATCAATATATGGTAATAAGATTTCATGTTTTTGAGGGAATCATATCCCTAATATTGAAGAATACTATGGTTCCCTACATTCCCTCATTAGTTCTTGTTTTTAGAATTATTCCGTTATAGGATTCACTTTTCTAGTCGAGACTACATCTTAATATTGAATTGAATTGATTAGTTTGACAATTAATGAATGTTTTATGATGATATATATTCCATATATTTTTAAGGAAATAAATAATTCACGGGGTATGAGGTTACTTACGATATTTGGGATAATATTCATTTTATTTATGAAGGGAATAAGAACATTAATGTATAAAAGTTTCAAATTTCTAGGAAATAGTTTTATGTTGTAATAAATCGTGAAGATAAATATGTTGGTGAATAATTTTCCAATGTTATTGAAATATTTAGTTTCATTATTGAATATAGATAAATTCATGAAGAGTCTATTATTATAAAAAAACTCATTGGAATTTATCCGAGTAATATTGATTCCAACATCATATAAAGAACATAATTAATTCACTTAGGATGTAATACATAGTAAATATAATAATTATGTAATAATAAGAGGATATTACCATAAAATAAATTCTATAAGTATAATCAACATAATTTTAATTCCATTAATGATTTCAATATGGATTATGAGTGTATTTTTCTCAGAAAAAGAAGAGAATATAAAAAATTATGTCAAAAATATATCATTAATAATAAAGAACTTCATACCAGTGAATGATATGAATGTAAGGAAAATTAATTTTAAATTAACTATATCTAAAAATAATTGTACATTCCATTTTTAGGTGTCCCCTAAAAATAAAAAATTAAAATGAAAATGATATAGTTGTTATGATATTCTTCAGTATGCGAGGTCGACCGCAGTGAAATAAATCTCCATCAAAATTATTGAATAAAATATCACCCAAGTTTTTTGATGAAATATTATATATTTTGAAGAAGGAATTTATTTTATAGAATACTGATATTATGGTGAGTAAAATACTATCGATGATACTCAAAAGCTCATTATGGTACAAGAAGAATAACAATTTTATACATCATAGTACGAATCAAAAAATAAATGGGAGTTTTATACTGAATAAGAAGAATCATCAAATGATTCAAACATGAGAATGGGTATCAGGATCTATTTCATAGGGCTAGAGGTTATCCAAGCCTTCAAAATTTCATTTACAAAATAAAACTACTATAATATTGAATGTTTGATGTCAAGGGAAAGAGGGTGGATGTTATAGGGCTTTATCCAATATCTATACTGCTGAAAACAACATGAGATTGATATAGGTTTAAATGTAAGAGGTATTGATTTTAATAGGATAGATTAATGTGTAAATTGTTTCAAATAAAAGTGTTTAGGAGTTTGAAAAATTGCTGATGATTCTGGCTTGGGGAAATTTTATCTAGTTGATTAAATATGATCATTTATCACAATAATTGAATTAAAATTTCATTCTCAAAAAATGGATTGATTAATCTCTCCCCACAAGGAGATTAAACACATAGAATTATGGGTCTTAAATAATACCACTTGTTAAAATCAACCAATAGAGAAGCATCTTGAATTAAAAAAATCAGTATAATCCATTTATCTAATTGAAGTTGTTGTTGTTGAATTAAAATTGTAATGTGTCAGAAAATATAAATGAAATCAGAATTGTTCTGAATGATTCATTTTAATTTTTTACAAAAATAATATGAAGAAGATGAAATTTTAAATAGACATAAAAAAATTTCCAAATTGAATATTTCTCAAATATAAATTTCAAGAAAAAATTAAAATAGAACCATGAAGAACATATTCAAAGAACTAATATAGAGGAAGTAAGAAGAATATGAGGAAACGAAGTCCCCTTTGAAGAGCATCTCAGACCCCTCTAGTATACCTCACACTCATTCACAAAGTAGAGAGTTTGTAGGATAGAATAGGTTTATTTTATAAGTTAGGTATCTATCTCACTCACCCCATCATAGAATTTTTAATGTTATAATGTCACATTTCCCCTCATCACATCTGACTCACAATTTATATCCTTTATTGTTAACCGGTTGGTCACCATAGATAAGAATCAACTTCATTTGGTCTTCATTGAGTTATCAAAAACCTCTCATAGACTCCTCCAATCCATATGAATTCTAAAAATCCTTTACAATTGAAAACAAACTTATATGTTCCACAAACAAAGAATGAATTAATAAATAAAAACATTATAATAATTTGATATAAATTAAATTAAATCATGGTAGTGAAATAGTTATAAAAAATATATTAATTGTTATAATTTGTTTTTTAGATAATTAAATACATTTACATAATTATTATTATTATTATTATAATTAAAATAATTACATATTTAAAATAAATAATTATTGTTTTTAATTATTATTTACTTAAAACATAAAATTGATAAACTAAATAAAAAATAATTATTAATGATATAATAAATTTATAAAAATATACATGTTATCAAAATTAAAATTATTTATTCAAAATTTAATTTATGAAAATATGATTATTTATTTTAAAAATATTTATCTTATTTAATTATTATTATTCTATTTTAATTAATTAATATTTTTATTTTTTTTATTTTTTTACTTATCCCATTATACAGGCGTGTTCAGGGGGTTTTTCTTCACCATGCGAGCTGAGCTCAATCATTTCAATAAGATCTCCACCATCCCTAATGAAATTAGTCTAGTCGAGAGAAACGACACTGGATAATGCCATGGGGGTTCTAGATCCAGTAGTGGTCTAGAAGTGACTTGCGAGAGTTCGGCTTGCATCAGTTGATGGAAGAGTCTCTTCTATTTCTCTTGTGGTGATCCTGAAATCGATGAGCCTTGGTGAAAACACATTTAGGTAGTGACTTCTCCAGTAGTGACATCAGATCGGGTTTATCTGGGGTCCAGTGGAATCAGTTTCAACAAAATTATGAGGGGCATGTTCTTATTTGAGGAGGTGTGACCTCGACATCATAGACCATCACAGATCAGTGAGGTCTAGAGTTTGGTGTTGAAGATGGGCTTCTCCTAGAGTTACCTTCATATCTTGTGTGATATTTTTTCTATCAAAGATGGAAGTCCAATAGTGGAAATAAATGGTTTGATTTATCCAAGGTTGGGTAAACTTGGGAGGAGTCACCGTTGAAGATAGGTGAATGGTGGTGGGTTTACGTTTGGTTGAGCCAACAATGGGCAAACAAAGTAAAAGGATGAGCAATAGCGACTGGTGATCTATAGTGGATGGTTTCCCCAATACTGGGTGTCGTTTCATGAAATGTATGGTCGGGAGTCACCATTATAAATTCCAATAGTGGTTGATTTGAGCAGCGGTGGAACATAGTACTCAGTGGTGGGGTGAATTGCGGAGTTTCCCAAATATGGCTTCTTGGATTTTGTTAGTATGATGGAGATGACTTATTAATTTGGGAGGCTGATGGTGGGTTAGGTTCTACAAGTGGATCTGCCAGTGATGGTTTCTGAGAATCCCAACAGTGTCTCACTAGATAAAATATTTAAAATTATTATTAATATATTAAAAACTATGATATAAATAATGTTAAAAAATAAATAAATTTATTATTACAATTGTGCTCAAACTACTGATTGAATTAATAAAAATATAAAAAAAAGGAATAAATAAATAATTTTTAATAAATAATAATAAAAAATTAGAAAATTTTAATTGAAACTAAAAAAATATAGATTATAACAATGAAATATTTTGATTTTGGAATTCTAAATTGAAACAAAAAATGAAATTTAAAGAATTAAATTAATATCAAATGACATAATAAATATTAAAATTAAAAATTATTGTAAAAAATTATTACAAAGAAAAAATATAAAATATTTAATTAAACAATCAATGATATTAAAATGAATAATTATTTAATTAATAAAAAACAGAAAATTAATAGACTTAAGTTTATTTTATTTAAAATATTAAAAAAATATATAGAAAAAAAACAATATATAAAATCAATGATTTTAAAAGATAAAAAATGAAAATTAAATAAAAAAATATTAATTAAAAATTTAATATATATAATTATTAAAGATAAATTAATAGAAAAAATATGTATTATTAATTATTGAAATGATTAAAAATTTAATAAAAATATGCCAAAAAATAAGTGATTTTTAAGCCATGTCATATTCTTTAACACATAAATATTTCTTATTCTAAAGGAATTCCATTATCTATGGCCTTTTTGAAACAAAAAAAATTTATATACATCTCAAAATAAAGAGATTCATGGTATTCAGAAACCGAGGAAAAAATAGTTATATTGGATTTTCGAATGAAACATTCAAATGGGGTCTTACCTAAATTCATATACCGATTAGGAGATCAATGTATCATAAATATGAAAATTTTCCCAAAAGAATCCAATATGAAGTAAGGTTTCCAACAACAGTATTTAACAATAATTAAAATAATTTGTAGATAAAATATGTATAGACTAAAATAAGAAACCCCCTTGATTAAATTTTATCTAGTGAGAGTCCACACAAATATCCACCGATTTTAAGAGAAAATAAACTCTACTCTTCTATTAATCACCTCAACAACTTCCTTCTCTAAATACCCAATCTAGGAAGACTGGGAACACATATCCAATAGATATATAAAAGTATATTATGGAGTAAAAACATAAATTTATTCTTAGAAAAATAAAAATAAAAGTAAAAAACAAAGACTGACCATTGGTAGAATACCACAATGAATTGAATTTTATATCGTAATTTATACATTTATTGATTCCAAAAATCAAAATAAGAAAAATTTTATTAATGAAAGTAAATTATCTTATAGAATAAAATTAAATCATGGGATTCCTCACATGTAGTGCTAGTTTTAAATTCCCCATCGAAACTCCTGTAAAATTCATCCATGGTCACTAGATCGGTGTTGTTTCTTAAGTTGAAACACGAACATTTGGGCTGATAATTTTCTATATAGAATTTTTTTGGGACCTAAAAGTATGAAAATAGTAAATAATGTTCACCATATGGAAAAATTATTAAGAAAAACTCATTTACATCATGTAATTTCAAAAATAAGTCTTCAATTCGAGTAGAAAAATCATAACCCAATTACTCTTTCTTATTTTCTCTAGGACATTTAGGTTCAGGTGAAAATGTAGGAAATCCATAATGATTTTCCATGAATATTATAAGCCCTAGAATTCAAAAATGGTCATCAAAATAACTCTTAGAAGTAGAGTTATCCAATTGTAGATTAGTTTCAGATGGGCTTTAGATCAGGTGGTCTTTAGATCTGGTGTGGTTTTGTTGTTTTTAACAAGGTAATTAGACGGTGGTAGAAGATGGTATGATTTGGACAATGGTGGGTAAATATGGAATGAGTCACCATTGAAGATAGGGGAATGGCGGTTGGTTGAGGTTTGGTTGGGCCGACATTGGGTGCATAGTGTGAAAGGTCAAGCAATAGTGAGGAGTGAAATTCTATATAAGTTTTCACCAATAGTGGGTGTAGTTTTAGGAATGGAAATGTCTAGAGTGACTATGTGAAATTCCAATGATGGGTGATTTGAGTACCAGTGGAAGGTATTCCCTGAAGGTGGGTGAAATGAGAATTTTTCAAATATGTCTATTTGGTTTTTGTTCTGATGATGGTAGTGGATTATTTTTATCGGTGTCTGGTGTTTTGTCATGTGCTACCTGTGGATCTATTAGCAATGGTTGTTGAGAATTCCAATGGTGGATCACTAGATGAAATATTAGAAAATATTATTAATATATTAAAAACAATGTTAAATCTAAAATTAAAAACTAAATAAAGTTATTATCAAAATAATGTTAATATTTCAAAATGATTTAATAAAAATCATAAAAGGACATAATAAAAAATTAAATATAAAACTATAATACTAAATTCAAAAAATTAAATTTAATTAAATATGAAAAAAATTTAAACTAGAACAATGAAATATTTTGATACTGTAATTTTAAATTGAAATTAGAATGTAAATTTAAATAAATAAATTAATATTTGGGATAACATTAAATATATAAATTAAAAATTTTCATTAAATTATTTTTAAAATAAATAACATAAATGTTTAAATTATTGTATCTATGAAATTTAATTTAATACTTGATTAATTAAAAATAAAATCATATAATTAATAGTTCTTAGTGGAGTAAATTTTGTAAAAAATATTTTGAAAAATAAAATATTGAAAAAAATTAAAAAAACAATTAATAATTTTAAAATCTAAAAAAAATTAATTATATAGATTGATTAGTTAATAAATTAGATAATGTATTTGTTAATAAAAATTCATTGAAAAAATTAAAATAATTAATTATTTATATGATTAAACACTTAATATAAATATGTATAAAATAAAGTGATTTTAAGGCCACATTATATTCACCCACACTTAATTGTTGATTGCTCTCAAGTAATTATATATTTTTATCTTTTTCAAATAGAAACATTTTATTTTACATAAATCTCAAAATGAAGTATATCTTATAATTTAATTATAGTTGAACAAAAACATAAAGTTAGGCTTTTGAAATGAAACATTAAAAAGGTTTTTTAACTATATCCAAATACCTACAAGGAGATCAACGAAATATATACGCATTCAATACTAAGGTTTTCATTACAAATATATGAAACCACATAATGAATTAGTTCAATTAAAAGTTATTTTCCAATTCTAATAGTGATAATAGGTTATATATAATTGTAGAAAAATCATTAAAAGAGAACATTCTACTTTCACTTTGTCCTAGATTCTAAAAAATCAAATTTTAAATTAAATGTTAGTTTGAGTCACATTATTGATATTGCTGAAATAATTTTCATACAATTCAATTGTATTCTTATTTATCTTGGTAAAAAATTCCCCAAACATTGGTGAAATCAATTTGGAATACTATGAACTTGTTTTTTTGTTTGTTTTATTTTTTTTTTGAATTTTATCCATCCATGTAACTTGTGAAATGAACTATGAGGATGCAATAATTTTTAATTTATAAACAGCTTACCCACACAAACACACACCTTGTGCCTAGAATCTCAGATGTGAACCATGGGTTCCCATTTTCCTTTTTACTCCACTTTTAAGGGACTTATAAGACATCCATTAACATTGGATGCCTTAATTGATTAATTCCTTTATAAAATTAAAATAAAAAAGGGTCTGTAAGGTTTGACTTCAAATTTATAGTTTCCTATGTTTATGATCCTAATTCTACATATATATCCTCTATCACTATCATTCTTAGTTCATAATAAAAATACTCAAAAATTTAATATGGAAAATCACTCATTAATCATTTATCCTAAAACGTTTTAAACTCAAAGAAACCATCAATAACTAATATTTTATTTTCTATTAGTAAACAAATAAAATAAATTATGAATTTAAATGAAACAACAATAGAATGTTAACGAATTTTAAAAATTATTACCAATTTTTAACATGATATTTTAGATGGATTTTGTGGGAATACATTAAAGAACATATTATCTAAGAATAATAAGACCCTCTCCCCCAAACATAAAACCCAACTTTTTTCCCACAATTGAATTCAAAGGTGAAGGAAAACATTTGGTCTTCTAAATATAAAAAAATTATTTTCAATTTTGTAGTAAAGAGAAATGTAAAATATTCATACTGAATCTCAAATAAGATATGTTTTTAAAATAAATATTTAACAACAGATTCACCAAAACTCATGCATTATCATTAATGCAAGTGATAAATTTTTTTCCATTAAATTCCAATAGTAGCGTGTAAATATTAATTCCTTGTGAAATGTGTTTGAGAATTTTATGTAATTTCGTTCAATTGGATTAATAATAGAATAAAAAATTAATTATAAACACCCTAAAAGGATAAACATGTTTACTCAAAGAACAAGTACCCATGGGTAATACTCCCCCATACATAATTTATGAACAACGACTCAATTTAAAACCAAATAATAAAAATTAATAATAACAATCTAACATTCTATAATGTTTCTATCATAAAAAAGTAACACAAACTAAAATAAAAATTAATGAAAAAATTCACTAATTAAAATTTGTAGCTTCCTTGATTAAATTTTATCCAGTTAGGCTCCCAAAAAACCTCCTTGTTTTTTGAAGTGAAAAGTGAACTATTATCCTATACTAATGACCTCATCATCATCCTTCTCTAAATAAACAGACTAGGAAAACCAAGAAATAATATATAGTAGAAACATTAAAAAAGATAGGGAAATAAAAATAAATTATTCATAGAAAAATAAGAACAAAAGTTAAAAAAAAGAAAAACCGTGGGTCGACTCCCATAAGGTACTGAATTTTAAATAATTAGTGAGAAATTAATAGATTTAATAAAATAATATAAAAATAACATTTTTTATTTTTGGCATGTAAATTTTATTATTGAAAAAAAACAAATGGGTTTCATTCCATGTAGTGCTTGATTTAAAGTCCCTAGTTATAATCCCATATAATTCATCCATGGTCACCAGGTGGTTGTGGTTTACTATGTTTAAACCATCATATATTCAGTAACCATTTATTTTTTTATAAAAAATGAGATTTATGGGAAACTAAACATATAAAAAAATAGACCTTCAACATATAGAAAAAAAAAACCCATGAAACACCCTTTATCATTTGGGAACTAGATAAAGGAGTAATAATGTTTATTAGAAAAATAATCACCCAATTACCCAATATTAGTTGTATTACGGTATGTAGGTTAATGTGAAAAAAACGAAACTCCCTCAAACTTTGGAATGAAACTTTTAATATCAATGAAAGAAATTGGTCAGCAAAATACCTCTTCATAGTAGTGCTATCAAATTATAGACATGGTTAATATTTCAAGAAATGTAAACTTTTATGTATGTACAAAGGTGAACTATGTGCTTCTAGGAATGTTTTATTATCCTCATCGTTATCCATCTCAGCATCATCCACGAAAGATAATTATGTTCACGGGTTCTTGTGGCTATGTTTTGACTATTAGGTTCAAGTAGGGTTTCTATTATGTGATTAATAGATTTAGTAATAATGGAACATGAGATTAATTCCACTTCCAAAACTACTATTAACTTCTAAATGGTATTCAAGAACTATATCTGTCAAGGAAAATTGTGAAAATCTGAAATAGAATTTGTTTGACCATTCATAGCTTCATGTATGACCATATTATAAATCACATACAAAATAGCCTCACTAGAAAACATAAAATTATGAACCACTTATTATGAGAAATTAACACTTCTTAAATCATCAAGTGTGTGTACAACCTATCATTTTAGTTCATGTTAAAAAACATGAATATAAAAAAAATAAGTTAACTGAAATAGTTTAGTTTTAGTAGAAATAATTTTTACTGTAGCTTCATGAAATTAAGATTTATTTTTATTAAAATTTAAACATTTTTCACATGGTATAGAAACACTATTATCCATTTTATATGGCAAATCAATTGAAGGGTATTTAGTTAAAGGAAAAACTGATAAAAAAAATAAACAATAAATCTCTCTTTAAAACACAACACATTATCAATTTCAACTAAAACATTCCAAATATTGTTGGGACAAAATTTTTAATATAGTGAAGAGTAGTTTTCGAATTAGGATCACAAATATCAGAATTAATTATTTTCATGTTATTGTTCTCTTATAAACTATTATCAATTTAATATTTAGGTTCTTCATTCAAAATGTCAATAATATGGGAGATAAGTTTTTAACATTGAATTTCTCATTATTCAGATTCTACTCAATCTATGTAATATTAATTTCAGTTTTCCTAAAACAATGCTCCATTTCAAATGTAGGGATCATGAAAAGAACTAGCGATTCTTCTTTAAACTATTTTTCTGGATATTCAATTTCCCTTAAGTCATTTTCATTTATGTTTAATTTATATTTATTCATTTTTTAATGTTATTATGAGAATTTTTGATGTTGTCTATCTTCTTGTTATCAGTTTTATATTATTTAGAGACAGTGTTTTTCACTTCCATAATTTCAACCTCACAATCCATTTCACTTTTCCACCCAATTTCTTCTACGATAGTTTATTCAAATTTTTTTTACAATTTCTTCTCATTCCTTAATATTATTTTTATAACTCTTAAAACATTCTTTATGACTTTTGATGTTGTTTATTTTTTATTGATAATTTTTAAATAGGATTTCATTGTTTTGATCCATCATATAGTCTAGATTAGCATCCATTTAACAAACAATTGTTCATCATTTTTTGAAATTTGGTTTGGGATCAAGGAAATATTGATTTTCTTTTATGAAATTAATATGATTTTGTTGATTGTAGATAAGCTACCAGGAAGTGTATCCATCATAGCCACAAAATACACTAAAAAGTCCATTATGATGATTAATTCCCTTATGTACTTCCATTTTCTCTATGAATGAGATTAAACACAAACAGTCACACATATATAATATATTTGTGTCACTAAAATTATGAAATAGGTTATTCAATAAACAACTATATGATTTTTTAAAATAGTTTTTTTTTTTGTTTTGAAAATTTTTCCGCGCAAATCCATCCACAAGAAATGAAAAAAATACATGACATGAACATCATTTATCCCTGAATAAATTTAATTATTTATAAACTCTAATTAACTATAGTAATTCATTTTGGTTTTGAACCACATAAAAGTTTGTTATTGAATTTTTAAATAGAAGACCCACAGTAAACAGTGGTGAAAATATTTGGTTTTTAATATTTTCTTTATAATTGCTAAAAATGAAATTATGATAATAATTGTTTATAATCTAGAAGATGTGGATAATAGTCTTGACCAAGAAGAAACAATAAAAATAATGATCCAATTGTTAGAAGAAGTTGTGGAAATAAAATCATTATAGACGTTTGGGTGAAATTAACACTATCTAGGTTGAATGAATAACTACATTCATTGAAATCATATTGAATTTGAAAAACAATAAAAAGGGTATGGTTTGTCCCTCTTGGATAGAGATTAATACAACAGTTGATGGTTCTTCATTTTCACCAACTTATGAATCACGAAAAAAGGAAAATAATTGGAGAAAAATTTTATCAAAATTAATCTGCCTGATTATTTCCCCTGTTTGAATTTGAAAAAGAGAAATGAGAGACAATTTTAATTCTTACAAAGATGATATCATTGATCAATTATGAATCATGGAAAAGATTGAAGTGAATTATTAAAAATATACGGCCCATTATATCAATAATCCCCAAAAGAATAATAACTACCCATCAATCATATTTAAAACATGCTTAAAAAGTTACAATTGCAATCTATAGAGTGAAGGAATAATGGGAGAAAGGAAATATCGTCAAATATGGATTGCAATCTTTGTTGATCCAGCTTGGGGTTTATCCTCTCATTGTCTGTGGTTCTCTTTCTCTCTGTCCTCTTTATTTTTAGATATTGATCAAATAAATATCCCCAATCATTTATTCTGTAGTATTCCCATTAATTTTTATCCTATATTGTATTCCTTTTGGTTTCCAATAACATCTTACTAACATAACTCAGTCTTATCCTTGGTATCATACATGTATTTTATGCTCTTGCAATCCAGGTGACTTGAGTACTTCCCTTCTAACTAATTTATAACACCCATGTGCTTGATATTATGAAATAACTTAGATGCTTTCTTGGTTCAAACACACACATTACTATAGAAAGATAAAATCAATAAAAAATATCATTTAAAAAACATTAAACAAATTTTATTATGAAATTATTAATAGAGATATTAAATATATTGATAAAAAATTATTTATATTGTTATATTTAGTAAAATTATCATAACATTATAAAAATATAATTATTAATAACTTTATTTCTTATTATTATTAGATTTTAATATTAAATAATTAGGTTTAATTATTTATATTTATTTATTTTATTTTTTATTATTTGTTATTAATATTTAAATTATTAAAATATAATATTTAGTAAAATAGTGATTTCTATAAGTATAATTTTATATTTATATAAACATTAACAAAAAATAATATTTAAATTAAAATTTCTAGATTAGAATAATATTTTTATTATTATGTTTAATTTCTAAATTTTTTTTTACACTCTTTATATTTAATATATTAATTCATAAGAAATATTAATATTAATTTATTATTTTATTTTATTATATAAATTTTTTCTTTTGATTCCCATTATATAGTACTATGCGGGGGGGGGGGGGGGGAGGTTCACATCTAATTCATCTTCTAGGGCCGTCACATTGTGGACAACTTCAGTGAACAAGAAGATATGAGGTGTGAAATTAACCTTCATATCCAACGGCCATAGAACCCATATCCTATGGCTGTAGTGAAAAAAAACCCTCTTTCACCAAGTGTGGCATCAGGTTCTTCAGCGGCTTGGGGTTTCAGTAGGTGACTTTGATGGAATGGAAGGCGACATCATTAGGTCTAGTTATTCATGATGATGAAGTGATTCATAATCGAAGGACGATAGAGTCTCTTGTGGTGTGTTCAAGGTGGAGGTGAATTCTACTTCTCTAGATTTAAGTGGTGGAATGAACATCAGATATGTAGAGGGTGACATTGAGTTTGAAACACCATCAACAGTTCAATCTGTAGATCTGGGTCTGCTAAGAGGTAGTGGGTTTGCAACATTGAGAGTGAAGGGGAATGATCATTTCTCAAATTTAGTGGTGGAAGGTTTTGATTCTTCGTTGGGTTATCCTTTAGGTGGTGAGTGATGAAATGGTGGGTGGACCGGGGGAAGGATCCAATGGTAGCTAGAATGTAACAGTGGCTGGTTTAAGAACTGTGGTATTGAGTTGATCTAGTGATGTTGGTGGTGGGTACTTATTTTTCTTACAATTGAAGGAAATAGTAGTGGGTATGCTTAATGATGGGTGTGGGACTCACTATTGGTTTCTAATAGTGAGTGATCTCATGAGTTCCAAATGTGAGAGTCACAATTTTCATGATAAAAATGAGTCATATGGCGATGGGTGTAGTGAAAGGAGCGAACAATGACTCATTTACACTATTTTGACAGTTGGTGGATGACTCCACTGCAAAATTAAAATTAAAATTTTCAATTTAAAAAATAAAAATAAAAATAAAAATACGTAATAAATATTGAATTTAAAATTTGAAATCTATTTAAATTAAATAAATAAATGTTATTAAAAAAATATCGATTTAATAAATTGTGAAAACATTTGATTAATTAATAAAAAACAAATTACAATAATTTAAAAAATAAAATTAATTTAAAAATAACTATAACGATAATTATTTAGATTATTTGATGAAATAAATAAATTTTAATTAACAAAATAAAATTTATAAATGTTAAAAATAACGTGGAAAACATTTTAATTATTTTAATTGAAAAGTTGAGCTTTTAAAATATTAAAAAAATAATTGAATGACAATTAAATAAAACAATCATTACTTTAATGATTAAATAAAGATGAATTTATTAATTAATAACAAGAAACAAAAATAATACTATTAATCCAATGTTAATCAGAATAAAATCATAAAATGTAAACAGAAAACAATTCACCAGAAAATTAAGTAATACAAAATTATTATATTTCAAATAAAAAAAGAAAATTGTTTATAAAAAATTATTAATTAATTAATTCAATGATAAAATTATTAACGTGATATTATTTAACATTAAAACCATATATAATTAAATAAATAATAAAAAACTAAATAAAAATATGTGGGAAATAATCAAATTTTAAGAGAAATTAATGATTGGGAAACATCTAAGAGGTTACTCAAAAGGTCCTCATGCTACAAGAAGATGAAAATTGATTTATATAACAAGATTAATCAAAAAATAATATGGATTTTAAGACTAAAGAAGAAGATTAATCCAAGCAGTCAACCACGATAAAGGAGATCAAGATGGGATTAATAGATCTTTTCTGTCTAGGAGATAAAAATTTACATCATGAAAAGAAAATTTTCTAAATATAATAAAATACACATTGAGAATGAATTTTTAGTCAGTCAAATAAGTTGAATGATTAAATCTTGAGAATTATGGGAAAATAACTATTATTGATTATATTAATTTCATTATAATTTTTTTGGGACAAGGGACTTATAAATATAAAATAAATAATTCAGAATCTAATAAAGTGAGATAAGAAAATCCAAATATAAAAAATAGATTTTTTTATATGATAAGGTGAGTGTTTCAAACTATAAAAACCAAAAAAATAAATGAAATGGTATTGTCTATGAGGTGATGAACTCAGTTAGTGCTATAGAATAAAATAAAATCAGGGTTTTAGAGAAATGAAGTTAAAAAATAGAAATGTAGATCAGTTATTAATTCATTAAAATAAGAATACCTACTTACATATTGAGGTATGAATTTTTTTAGATAATTTTTACATGAGTGTCAAAATATTAAAAAGTGATCCAAATAAGGGGGGTTTTAATTTAATATAATTTGATACTAAGAATGTAATTGTCCACATATTCATGAAGTAATAGAATTTTATCAAGGAAGTGAATTGAAGTCTATTTTTTTTTCGAAGTGTTTATATAAAAAATAATAACTCTTAGGGTATAATATGACTCCATCTCTAATAAATTGGGATCATAAATTAAGTGGGAGATTAAAAAAACAAAATGAAAACTATTAATTAGATGCAATAGAAAAAGATAATACTAAAACGAATACATTATTTTATGTTTTTAAGAAAAGGGTAAATTTAGTTAATGTTGAATTTTAGTCTTCTAGATCTGAGAAGCCAAAGATCACATAAACTGATTTAAATTTCATGTGATACTTGATTTAAATAATCTAATTAATGCTAAACGATTTTAAAGAGTATTTATTACCATTTCCAACAATTCTAGTAAAAATAATCTAATGAAAATTTATTAGGATGAAATAAAAAGTATTGATAAGAAGTGGATGTGATCAAAAAAACATAAATGTTCTCATCCAAATAACAAACGGTCTAGATATCATAATACGATATATTATTCCAATAATCATATTCACTGGTATCCTCCAAGTTATATTGATATTTATCCTAATTATAAATATTTATAATGTCTATATCCACATTCCTAGAAATATTTAAAGATTATCTGGTAGACACTATACAAGGAAGGATTGAATAATCCTAGTGTGGTCTCTTCTATGAAGGAACAGAGTTGAAGCGCTCCCCATCAGTCATCTTTTTCTTAACACTCAATATTACCACCTTGAAATATCCTTTCCCACCACTACCCAAAGCCATAATAGGTGCACTACTCACTATTTCATCATGATAAACACAACCCTATTTCTCAGATAATTTAAAATACTAAAATAGATTCTAGATTTCCGAGTGACATTCAACATGCTTTGGTCTATCAGTCAGGTTGGTGTCATCATGAGAGTGATTGGGGATCACCAATCCTAGAGACTTTATAAGGGTTTCCCCAGCTAAAGTAACTGATTTAACCAAATTATCCAGATGATCTGATTGGACTCTATGAGCTCTCTAAATTGAGACATACTTCAGTAAACCCTTTCCTTTTATCTTAGAAACCTGAGATTCATATTTCCCATAAGTAATCACATCAGCCATAGTGGAGACTGGCTCCTTGATTACATCACCATCATGAGTGACAGGCATTGAAAAATCTACATATTTCACCAATCACTTCCCTTGTCATATAATTATGGGATGAACCCTTATCCCACTTTCCTCACATGAAACATGATTCTAAAATGTCTCTAAAGTGTTTCCAAAAACAATACATTCATTGTAGAAAATATGATTTTTAATACTCAAAATCAGTTTAAATGTTATTAGAAAGAGTATAAAGTGTTACCTTATAAGTAAAGGGGGAGATAAGTTTAGACTCCACCAAAATCTTGTAAATGTGACCAAACCATACATCATTGTTCTCTTTATCAATACAAATAGGCTTCCCATTTATTGTGGAAATATAATAAAAAAATTCAGATGATAGATTCCCCAATAAATCCCATAAAGAAATTCCCAGAACTGAGAGAAGACATTTGTTATATGCGATATAGTAATGTAAAAATTCCATTCAAATAAGTGAGGATAACTAGGTTTTAATAGAGATGTCACAATTATCTATGCATTAAACATTAATTCATTTGAATTAAACATCAAATGAAGAAATCATTGACCATGAGTGAAGCATTTACAATTAGAGAAAACCCATAAAATTTGGGTTATTCAAATATAAAAATCAATATTCCAAGGTTTTTCACCTTAGGTAAAATAATGTGTGCAATAAAAGAGTTTTCCCCAATATTTATTCCATCAGAAAGAACTATAAGGTCATATTAAACATGTGATGATGAACCCTTATAAAGGATTATACTAATACAAGAATCCTTAAATACACCAAGAGAATGAACAGAAATCATATTTGGCCTGAAGTTATATTCATTAATGATTTAGCATAGGATTGAGAAGGTAAATCATTACCACTAGATTTAATGAGATGCACCATAGAATCCCACAATGACACAATCTCCTTCAGAACAGATGGTTTTTGAAAATAAACATGGTATAGACTGAAAACATCATTAGATCTATGCATAAAATCCTCAGATCTAGTATGGAAACCTGGAATTTCATTTACATCATCAGATCTATCGGGTAGATCTAAAACCAAAAGATGACATGCTATGATGTGAGACTTTAGTGCATCCGTAGGGTTGTGTGAATCAGAAAAACACCACCATTAATGCAGCACATCATCAGATCTATCATTTATATATGAAATTAAAAGATAATATGATGATATGCAAGTCTTTATCACATCTATATGGTTGTGGATATCAGTGAAATGACATGGGTAATGAAAAGTAAAAACTTCCAGTGAAGCACTGCCTAGAGAGAGGAGATTGAATCCGAGGAAGTGAGGGACAGTCATGACCAAACCCTAGAGTCCATCATCAAGATGGAGGCTTCTGATACCAATTCCACCATTAATTACCATTTAAATGATATACTCTTTAAAATCCTTGGTTCTAATGTCTCTAAAATTGTGATAAATTTTATGAAATATAATTAATTTTTTATTTCCATATATGTTGAATCATAATTCTCAAATCGGATCACAATATTGTGATTATATAAATTTCGTTATATTCCTAAATAATTTTTATTCAGATAAGATATTTAAGTATGTATTTTTTTATAAAAAGAGGGTTTTGAACCAAAGGTAGATATTTTAAAATTAGAGAATCCAACAAAAGGTTATTACAAGAGTATAAAATTTTTCAAATATTTATGTCGTAGAAGACTAATTGTATTTGATAGAAGATCATGACAAAATTTATTAGGGAAGAGGTTGTGAGGAAAATTTCAGTTTGGAGATATGGTTATGTAACTAATTGTGAATCCTTTAAAAAATTGAAAATAGATTATAAATGAAACATGATATTTAATAATGAAACTAAATTTCCTTTGGATATATTTAACTCTAATTTTTTTGAATCCATGACAAATAATATAAAAATTTGGGATATTTATTTCATCAATTACCTTTATGATCTCACCAGAATTCCATAAATTGGAAAAATGTCTTAAAAATATCATGATTTGACCATGATTAAAATTTGTGGAAGGATATATAGATGGAAAATATTTTTTTCCTTTGAATAATCAAAGGTTATCAATTGGAATTTATAGTGTAAAAAATTATTTTTAGACCATCTTAATAAACATGGAAGAAGACATGATTTTTATTCACACACCACTCCACAATAGAATGGAGTGGATGATATAAATATTATAAAATTGTTGGATTTTTTTATAAACCATGCTTTCATATCTTGAAACCACAAGATATTTCTAAATGATTTCAATTATAACTACTAGAATAAGAAAACATATTCTCTATAATGCCCATTTTATATATGAATCCTTATGGAATGTGGTAAATGAATAATGAAAATATAAAAAACATTTGTGATTTAGTAGTCCCTGTTTTATCGATAGGAAATGTATAAATAGATTCATATTTGATCAAAATGATATAGAATAAATATTCTATAATTATGAAAAAATGGAATATCTTATAGGTTTTATAATAAAAAAATAGGATATGATAGTGGAATTTGGTTATGTAATAGTCATTCATAATGAAGTGGAGAACAAAAAAATTTCATGATAAAAGATAAAGATAATATTTTTAATTTCAAACCCGTATAAGAAAATAATCTAAACATAGTGATACAGTGTATATAAATTGATTCTATTTACTATAGGGATGAAGAAGAATATTTAGTGTCCATATGAATGTAAATACTAAAGAAACATGTCCATGATAGAATTATTATTGGGAATCATAATTAAGGGGTCTAAAAAAGAAGTTAAATCATTGCTATTGGTCACACTAGACTGATATCAAATATTTAATCCCAACCAATTGATAAATAATTTGAGAAGAAAGAATAGATTTAAGGCTGTAATGAATATCTTTGTCAAAATAAAAATAATGTAACATCATATGATGTTACTAGGCCCAAAATGAAAAAAAATCATTGGAAAAAGTTTGGTTTTATTTAATATGTTAAATGAGAAAAATTAAATTTCTATAAATCCAAAAAAAATCTTGAGATGGTAGTAAAATCATGACAAATATATGTTTTAAGGAAACATTTTCACCAGTGGGTATACGTGATTCCATGAAACGTTTCGATGAAATTACACTTTGTATACACTTTTAAATTTATAAAATGAATTTGACATCTACATTTTAAATGGGGAGATAAGTATAAAATATTCTATAGTGAAAAAATTATTTTTTTATTATATTGATTGAATAAATTTATGCAAATTAAAGAAGGATTATTATTGGTTAGTGTAATCATTGTGATCCCTATATTTTAAGCTAAATGTGTACTTGATAATAATTAAATTTAAAGAATGATAGTTTGAAACAATTTCAGTATAAATAATAATATCTAAACCTCACTCATTTTGATTATGTATGTTAATGATATTATCATGTCATGTAATAAATAGAATATATGTGAATAATATTCATTAACATGGAAAATATGTTCTAGTGTATTTCTATTTTGGAGATAATGTTTTCTAGAGATTACTTATTATCCAAACATTAAATAATATATACATATTAGAAGAAAAATATGCCAAGTTATTGTTGGAGATAGTTGGTATTGGTGGATCAAGATGTGTTTCTTTACTAATCCTTGATATACCAAGTTGAGAAAGCAGAATGATCAGAAAAGAGTGAATGAAAAATTATTTATAAAACATATAGGTAGTCTCTTGTTCTAACTATATGAAGACCTTTTTTTATATTTTATTATTTATTAAGAAAGATATAAATTGAAATGTATAAATATTAATCTCTAGGAAGTAATTATAATTAAATATAACATTATAAGAACATTTCATTATGTTTTGATTCATATGAAGAAAAAAATTCTGTATATAAAAGGAAGGGTGTTGTTTACTGGGCAAGTAGTATTAATTATATAATTTTCAAATTAGGAGGAACATTCATACATAGTAAAATATGTGAATCATGTCATTCCAAGAAGAAATAATCAATCATATTAAGTCCATTTAAGATAGAATATATTGTCTCATCCCAGATATATGATCATATTATTTGGATGAAGGCACTATATGAGGATATAAATGTTGTAGAAAACAATCCAGAGGGTATTCACTATAATAACCATATTTTAATAATTTTTTAATATCTATTAATACCCTCATGGTCAAAGAAAATAAACATAAAATAATATTTTATAAAATAAAAATGTGGATATAGGGATCATATGTCCTTAAATATTTTCCCTCTAAATAGAAAATTATTATATCCATACAAAACCACATTCAATTGAGGATTTTGATATTTTGACACTAAAATGGGAGTTTAACACATTAATAACAACATGGATGTATTTTTTATGTTTCTTTCCATATTCTAATTGTATTTAAATTTATAAAATATTTATACTATGTTTTTGAGGAATATAAAATCCATCATTTAGAAATTAATTAATTATTCATTATGTGAATGGGTGAAAATGATTAAAAAATATTCATTTAATTTCATGTTTAAAGGATCTATGTTGGAATAATTTGTTGATTTTTTCATGAGTAGTTTTAATGTATAAATTATTTACTCATTTTTTACGTATTGTGATATCTAAATTATATGTAGAATTTATTTGTTTAGAACTTATATATTTAAACAAATTGACACCACCCCTTACCTAAACACTCTTTGTTTTCAATTTTATCAATGGGAGAAAAGTATTTTCACATTGGAATTTATTCACAATGGCATATGAGGTGTATATTTTATATTTTATATGAAATAGAAATATACCATATAAACCACAAAAAAATAATGATACTATTGAACAAAAATGAAGATTATTTTTTATTATTTTAAAATTTATTCGAATGAAGTTTGAGAAGATTTTAGTTTATATAGATTGGATAAAGAATATTTTGATGATATAATAATAATTTTTGGATTTTGATGATAGTATAGAAATTTTAGAATTTGAAGGTTCTTAATGAAATTGTTCAAGTAATAAAAATTAAATTGATATGTAATGGTTCCAAAAGGAAATTCAACACAAAAATTAGACTAAGTCGCCAGAGAAATATCATAGTAATATATAATGTCCTCTATGAACACTAAAATGTGAAAATGGCTTTGATGTGAAAATTATATTTTAGAGTTCATAAAAAATTTTCAAATCATTTAATCTATTTTATGATATATAAGTATCATCATATTTATGTTTATTCATTAATTGAGAAATTAATAATGAGATAAATATAATTATCATATAGAATATTAAGAGATTATGATTACTTATAAAAGTAAAAAAGGAGGATCATAGTGATTTGAATGATCCTTTGAGTTGTAAAATATGGAAATGTATTGAAAAATCTCTAATTTGATATGTAAAATATTTTTTATGTATTTATTTCTGATGAGATATAATTTCTTGAATTATTCAATATCTAATATAATATATAAAGGCTCACTATTTTGAAAAATATATGAATCAAAGATAAATTATATTGAAAAAGAATTAAAATGTGTTGAATTTTTCTATTTATTCAAAAAATAAATAACATCAATTATTTATGAGGAATAAATTATTCAGTAAGCTAGTTTTTATTAAGAATAATAATGTTATGAATGTACTATTTTTTATAAATAATAAGACCTATTGTGATATAGTCTGTGGATGAATATCTGAATGAACATAGTTTTATGATTTTAGATGTTTTCATAGAGTAAGTGTAACACCCCAAGATTTTACGAAAAATATTCTTTTTAATTTCATTAATGTCTTGTGTTTTATGCTACACCAAAAGGAGCTTTCACAACACCCATCCCTGACCTGGCTTGCATTACACACAAGCGCGACCTTCCATGATAGCGTGTGTTGTACGCAATACCATGTTTCGCAAAACAACGATATACTATTAAAATATTATTAAAACTAGCCGTTTTGAATAGTAATAACCACTTTTTGAAATTTTTTAATTTTGTTTTTCAAAATAGACTTCATTTTTGGATTCATAATATCGAAATTATCTTAGGGAGAAATTTTGGTACTTTTCGGATAACTTTCATATTCTGATGAATAGTGAAAATTACTAAATTTTAATTAAAAACAACTTTTTTAATCAAGATAATTAATAGTGTTAAATTATTAATTTTAGTGGTTTTAAAGTATATTTAGAATATATTTTCACAATTTAATACAATTCTGGTCATTGTATGTAATTTCACATTTAAACCAGACATAACCAAATATTAATCTTTTGATAGTTATTATCTCTTAAGAACACGCTATTTGTGTGAACGACGAGAATTAATTTTTAAATTAATTAATGCAACTGATATGTTTTGAATTTGGTAAAATTGACATCATTTTTGAGTTCATAATATCAAATATAGCTTAGGCCTAATTTTTGGTATTTTTCTGGAAACTTTCATTTTTTGATGAATAGTGAAACCACTAAGTGGTAGTAAAAAAAATGAATTTTTCATAAAACCTAATTTTACAGCTTCTGTGAGTGGAATTTCAAAAATCCGAGAGACACGTTGATGTCAGTAAAAAAAATTTGGTTCAATGAGATGAAAATATTTTTTGGTGAATAGTTACTTTTTACTTTTTTTTACCACGGTTAAAATTAAATAGGGTAATTAAGGGTAAAAATTATATTATTATTACCCTAACACATGTCCTAATTCTATTGTATAAGATTATTTCGACCAAAAACAACCTTAGAAATAAAATATGACCATTTAGGCCAACTTGGATTAGATTAGGACATTTATTATTATTTAATTCAAAGAAGAGTTAAAAGAGTTAAAATCAATGTTTATTTACTAAAAAAATTTAATATAGGGTTATACATAAGATAAATTCGATTGTAAATATTAATTAGAAAGATAATAAGATTTCATACATAATTATATTTTATTTATAATTTTTATAAATTAAATAAATTAATTTATTTATGACACAATGATGATGCAGTAATTACCATAATAGTGAAACATTAGAATAATTGATATTATAAATACCCAAATAAATATAATTTCAGACTTTTTATGAATTAAACTAATTTTCTAGGTTAATATGGCATGTTAGGATTTATTTAATTAACTTTTGTGGAAGTAATAATTCTATTATGAGTTTCACAAAAATCAACTATTGAATAGTGTCAAAATTGACATAATATAATTTTTAAAACAAATATTATATTATTGATTGTTATTTTATTCCTAAAAATCTAAGTTTCGGCAAAAATACTTATATCATGATAGGGTATCATTAATGGTCTACTTGGGGGTATCTTGGATGTATATGGTAAGTTTAATAACTATATAATATAAAAATACAAAGTGTCATGGTAAATGTCAATCTAATTAACTAAGAGTTAAAACAAAACGATAAGGATAGAATAATGACCTAAACTTGTCTAAATTCTATTTTATGAGAGAATTTAGACCCATCCCCACCTTATCTTCGAAATAAATCAATTTGGAGATATTTAAAACCGAATTTGTCTTTATAATAAAATAATATGTTTAGTTATTCCAAAGGTGCCCCTCTCCTCCCTTATAAAAGGGCACCTCCTCCCCCTCTTCCTCACACCACTTTGAGCATTCAAGATCAGCCAACCACTGCCCATTTCACATTTCCACTTCCCTAGAAACATCCTAGAGGTTCTTGTTTTCTTCAAAGACCAATTTTAGTGCTCCATGAAGAGGACTCAAAGAGCCGCTTCAAAGAAGAGGTAATGTCCGTTATCGATGCTTTCAACTTTATTTCTTCTTCCACTTCTTCTTCTTAGGTTGTTTCATTATGAAGTAATAACATCAGTGTCACTCATATACTGATATTTTATTATAAGTATTAAACAACCCTATTTCACCATCTATCCATCCTACGGAAAACGAAATCACCGCGCGTGCGTACGTACGGAATACCGTCTCCACGCCGTGGTGTAATCTTTTTTCCACCACCACCTTACTTGGATGGGTATAATGGTGTAAATAATAACTCTAAATGATTATTTTAAAGTGATATTGATTCTTAAATATTATACATACACTCCAATATAGTCTCACGATCATGAGAACGATATCATCGCTCGTGCGTACGTACGGACTACCGTCTCCACGACGCGATGAGATTCATTTTCCACGTTAACCATTCATGAATGATTATAAAGTATATATAATAAGTAATCATGAAATATATGACATAATAATGATACTGGATTTATGTGTATATATATGTATGTCATCTACTTAATTCTATTCCACTCAATAAGGAAACGAAAACAACGTTCATGCGTACGTACGACCTACCGTCTCCATGAACGGTGTATTTATTTCCATTTACTGATTTATTATATATATGTATATTCTGAATATATATTATATATAAATCATGTTTTATATTCTGGAATTAAGTAATCATGATCTATGTAATCATATGAATAATTACAAGTCAAAACACGGACAACAAATGAAACAATTTTACCCAAAACGCTCTTTAACATGGAATTTACAAAAGAACGGGTAATATAAAGTCATAAGTGAACCATATATGATATCATAATAATGAGTATGATTCTGGAATAAGTCAATGACATTATTTAAATCATTATACAGGAGGTTCAGACACTTACGAAGCAAATCAGACCTAATGTAAGGGAAAATATCACAATGTCATTTTTATCCGAGATTGATTATACTTTGGTGTTTACTGGGGTGTATTTTATCATCCACATCCATGTTTCCTCAATATGTAATATTATTTCCATCAACCTACAATTTTTTTAAATCTATTTTTACCCTTTGGTGTGTTTTAGTAAAATATATGAAAGGAATCTTTTGTCGTTTTTCGTACGAGGTACTTTTTGACTTTTCATTCAAACGTACGAGAAGAATGTTTTTTTTAACTTATACGGAATGAATGGATTTTTAAAACATTATTACCAAGAAGCTTCCTTTACATGTTTTCAAGTTTATTTTTAATCAACTTCTTTTAGTTTAACATTGTATTAGATGTTAAGAAAATAAAATGTTTTTGAAGTAGAAAGGATATTTTCCTCAAGAATGGAGTTCAAGAGTTTTATCAAAATTATTTCCCATCTAAGATAATATAGGGTTCTGTTTCTATCCCTATTATTACATGGATTTTATTATGTTGTGATGGAAATATTTTTATGAATTCCTTTATCTTATATGAATTGTTTTATGATGTCATGATGTTTAAGATTCCCATTTTTATTACATGGGTTATGAAATGATGTATGATTTACGATTTTGTGGCATATATAATAATGGTTTCATTATGAGATGGGTGGGACCTATATCTCCCTCCAATGCATTGGGTAAAGATTTTATATCTCATGAGATAGACATGGCTGGAACGGCAGGTTAAACCGGTTCAGTAAAACAGGACTGAAACGAGGATTGAACTCGGTTCAGAAATGGACATTGTCCACTAAGACAGTCTTGGGAATGAGTCTTGACTAATAAGAAATGATTCTCTATGATTATATGTGCATGCCACAAAGTTTCATGTTTTATGTTGTTATTATTGGGATTACATTTCACTACCATGATTTATCCCATGTTATGAAATTATTATCTCTTTTTCAGGGTAAGATTTCCAAATTGTTATGTTCTTATGAATATGATGTGATTGATATTTCTTTTATTTACCCTTACTGAGCATTTGAGATATCCCTTTTATGTTTTATTTTCCCCAGGATATAAATAAAGGTTTTAGGTAAGGAAACAAAAAGTGGAAGATCTTTATGGGAGATTTTGAAGGTCTTTCACCACGATTAGAATATTACGTTCCAAGTTTCCAAAGAAACTAAACTATTACGGTCCTTGTGTGTCTGTTTTTGTTATGTATTAAGTATTCCGCAAAAGTAATGTAATTTCCATGTACGTTAAGCTTCGGGTCTCTACAGTTGGTATCAGAGGAAAGGTTTAGTCAACCTTTGGAAACTAGGATGTGAAAACGTTAGTGAGATCCCTTGAGATATTTCTAAGGTATGTCTAGGGATGTCCCTAAGGATAAGTATACGTATAGGATATAGTCCTAGAACTACCGTAACGATCTTAGAATTTAACCTAAGATGGTAGATATTGAAGGTACTCCCCCTTTATTATATTGTTTTCTCTAGCGTGATTTTTACCTCTCACACTATTCTTTTTGGGTTTTAGACGATTTCTGGAACCCGAAGGAACCGTGTTGATCAATGTAATGGAAAATACAATGATTTTCCTCCTAAACAAACAAATGTTATGGGAGATGGAGTGAAAAATATTATTTCTATACTTACACAAGCTATGAATCATTCTGGACTTCCAAATGAGAAGAGAAGGGAACAATATTCTATTGAGTCCTTCGTGAGGGAACGCCCACCTTCTTTCAGTGGGTCTTCTGATCCACTTGTTGCTGAACAATGGATCAGTACTACTGAAAAGATATTTTCATTTCATTAATGTTCTGAACATGATAAAGTCATCTTAGCAGTATATCGTTTGGAAGGTGAAGCTGATCAATGGTGGAATGTTATCAAGAATAAAAGGCCAAGAGATGAAATTGAGTCCATGGAATGGGATGAGTACAAGAACTTATTTTTCAATAAGTACTTCCCTCGTATTCATCATACAAAGACGGAGAAGGAGTTTCTTGAACTAAAGCAAACGGATGATGAATCTGTTGGTATATACGAAGAGAATTTTACAAGGCTTGCCAGGTATGCATCTAGATTTATCATCCAACCTGAAAGTAAAGTTGATCGATTCTTCAGTGGCTTAAAAACAAATTTTTGAAGGGAATTAGCTATAAGATAATTCAGTAGCTATGAAGAAATTGTGCGTTGTGCTATCAAGGTAGAAATGGAAGTTGGTGTTACTTATCCATCTCATAGTTTTGACAAGAAACGAAAGATGGAGTTTATGGAGAAATCTCAGAATAATGGTGAAAATAAGATGAATGTTTCCCTATGCTCAAAGTGTGGAAAGAAGAATGGTGGAGATTGTCTTAGAGGGACAAGTAAATGTTTCAGATGTGGAAAGGAAGGTCATCGGGCATTTGAATGCTGCAATGATGGGATGAAGATGTCTACTGATGCAAACAAAGGAAGGGATACACAGAATGAACCTACTACACTTCAATGCTTCCAGTGCAAGGAAATGGGGCATTATGCTAATAAATGCCCTAATACAAGGGTTAGTGATGATCAACAAGAGAAACCACTTAAGTAAAAGGACAAAGGGAAGTCACATGCGATCACTATTGGCGATGTTGAATATGACAACAATATGGTGGAATTATTAAGTGTTTATGTAATGGGATTCCAAAATAATGTTGTATATAGTATCGTGGAATATTGGAATATTTATGTATTGGTATATTGTGGTTTTCAATGGTATCGGTAACCATGGAATGTGATTGAGATATTTTTGGAAAAAAAAGATGATATACGCATAATGAAAGGAAAACGAGAAAATGAAAATTTTGACCGTATTCATGAGCTCATGACTGATATAAGGAGAAGGTTATATCATGGTTTGAGTATATATAATTTTTTGATTTTGGTATGTGGAAAGTGTTAAATTTTGTCTGCTTTCATGTTTTCACTAAGGTTCAATAGGTATTCATTCTTCAAGAGAATACATGATTAAGGTATTAACATGTTTGTAATTTAACCAACAAGACATATCTTATGATATATGGGGATCAATGATGGTATTAAATATCTGGTAATCATTTTTACTATATTATGAGAGTGGACTGCAGTATTATGGATAAACCTAATGATTGGAATGGATTATGATGGACATAAGTTAGTATTGTCTAAGGATAGAATTTTTTTTGAAATTATTGATGGGATGTTATAGTAATATAGTTTTAGAAAAAGGACAACATGCAGGACGGGCGACAACCCATTGCGTTGGACAAGCCTATGGGAATCGAACCCAGAACCGGAATGCGACTGGCCTTTATCTCCTACCACCAGCCAACAGGAAGTCCCTGGTTAGTATAAACTAGTTTTATTTTATTAAGCGGTATGATATATGAAGTATAAGTTCATTTTTGGAACCATATATGATTAATATAACCATAATATGGACTTATAACTTTTTCTAACCTTTTGTTTGAAAGATATGGAATGACCCATCATTTTATCACATGATCTGCTAACACATCACGAATAACAAATTCAACTTCATTTATTTAAGGGATGAAGTGGAAATTGTTCAATTAACGAACAACAGTTATATTGTACCAAAATCATGTAAGTATTTCTTTTAATTCATCAACTTTAGGGAAATGATCTTGAAAACCAAAAATGTTGTCCTAGTTCCCATATATCCGATGAATCAGATGTTACCTTAGATCATCACCAATCTATAGCTTTGTGATTGTTGGCTTTTTCATATCCATGTTCTCTACCACTCTCCATCAGAACCTGATGGTCAGATTTTTCTTCCATATCCATATTTTCACCTATGTTCTCGTACGTGGAAACCTAGTGATGAGTTAATTTGGGTAACCATTACATTTCATACTTTAGTTTTTAAAGCCATGTTTTGGTATTCCTTTTTACGATGTGGGTTTCTATTAAAGAAACTTTCGAGTAGTAAACCATTTATAACCCCGACGAATTTGGAGGGCGAAATTCATTTTAAGGGGGGTAGAATGTAACACCATAAAGATTTTATGAAAAATATTCTTTTTAATTTCATTAATGTCTTGTGTTTTATGCTACACCAAAGGGAGCTTGCACAACAAGAATCCTTGACTTGGCTTGCATTACACGCAAACACGACCTTCCACGATAGCGTGTGTTGTACGCAATACCAAGTTTCGCTAAACAATGATATGCTATTAAAATATTATTAAAACTAGCCATTATGAATAGTAATGACCACTTTTTGAGATTTTGTAATTTTTTTTTTCAAATTGGACTTCATTTTTGGATTCGGAATATCGAAATTAGGTTAGGGTGAAATTTTGGTACTTTTCGGATAACTTTCATATTCTGATAAATAGTGAAAATTACTAAATTTTAATTAAAAAAAACTTTTTTAATCAAAATAATTAATAGTGATAAATTATTAATTTTAGTGGTTTTAAAGTATATTTAGAATATATTTTTACAATATAATACAATTTTGGTCATTGGATGTAATTTCACATTTAAACCAGACATAAACAAGTGTCAATATTTTGATAGTTATTATCTCTTATGAACACGCTATTTGTGTTGACGACGGGAATTAATTTTTAAATTAATTAATGAAAATTATATGTTTTGAATTTGGTAAAATAGACATCATGTTTGATTTCATAATATCAAATATAGCTTAGGCCTAATATTTGGTATTTTTCTGGAAACATTCATTTTTTTGATGAATAGTGAAACCACTAAGTGGTAGTTAAAAAAAATGAATTTTTCATATAACTTAATTTTATCGCTTCTGTGAGTGGAATTTCAAAAATCCGAGAAACATGATTGATGTCAGAAAGTAAAATGTTGTTCAATGAGATGAAAATAATTTTTTGTGAATAGTAACTTTTTACTTTTTTTTACCACATTTAAAAGTAAATAGGGTAATTAAAGGAAAAAATGATATTATTATTTCCCTAACACATGTCCTAATTCTATTGGATAAGATTAATTCGACCAAAAACAACCTTAGGAATAAAATATGACCATTTATTCCCACTTGGATTAGATTAGGACATTTATTATTATTTAATTCAAAGAAGAGTTAAAAGAGTTAAAATCAAAGTTTATTTACTAAAACATTTTTAATATAGGGTTATACATAAGATAAAATCGATTGTAAATATTCATTAGAAAGAAATAAGATTTCATACATAATGATATTTTATTTATAGTTTTTATACATTAAATAAATTAATTTATTTATGACACAATGATGATGCAGTAATTACCATAATAGTGAAAAATTAGAATAATTGATATTATAAAGACCCAAATAAATATAATTTCAGACTTTTTATGAATTACACTACTTTTATAGGTTAATATGGCATGTTAGGATTTATTTAATTAACTTTGGTCGAAGTAATCATTATGTTATGAGTTTCACAAAAATCAACTATTGAATAGTGTCAAAATTGACATAAAATAATTTTTAAAACAAATATTATATTATTGATTGTTATTTTATTCCTAAAAATCTAAGGTTCGGCCAAGATACTTATATCATGATAGGTGTATCATTAATGGACCACTTGGGGGTCTCTTGGATGTATATGGTATGTTTATTAACTATATAATATAAAAATACAAAGTGTCATGGTAAATGTCAATCTAATTAACTAAGAGATAAAACTAAAATATAAGGTTAGTATAATGACCTAAACATTTATAAATTATATTGTATGAGAGTATTTAGACCCATACCCACCTTATCTTCTAAATAAATCAATTTTGAGCTATTTAAAACCGAATTTGGCTTTATAATAAAATAATATATTTAGTTATTCCAAAGGTGCCCCTCTCCTCCCTTATAAAAGGGCACCTCCTCCCCCTCTTCCTCACACCACATTGAGCCTTCATGCTCGGCCAAACCCCACCCATTTCACTTCCACACTTTCCTAGAAACATACTAGAGGTCCTGGTATTCTTCAAATACCAATTTTAGTGCCCTAAGAAGAGGACTCAAAGAGCCGCTTCAAAGAAGAGGTAATGTCCGTTACCGATTCTTTCAACTTTATTTCTTTTTCAACTTCTTATTCTTAGGTTGTTTAATTATGAAGTAATAACATAAGTATCACTCATATACTGATATGTTATTATAAGTATGAAACAACCCTATTTCACCATCTATCCATTCTACGGAAAACGAAATCACCGCGCGTGCGTATATACGGAATACCGTCTCCACGCTGTGGTGTAATCTATTTTCCACCACCACCTTACATGGATGAGTATAATGGTGTAAATAATCACTATATATGATTGTTTTAAAGTGATATTGATTCTGAAATAGTATACATACACTCCAATACAGTCTGACGATCATGAGAATGATATCATCGCTCGTGCGTACGTACGGACTACCGTCTCCACGACGCGATGAGATTCATTCTCCACGTTAACCATTCATGAATGATTATAAAGTATATTTAATAATTAATCATTAAATATATTACATAATAATGATACTGGATTTATGTGTATATATATTTATGTCATCTACTTAATTCCATTCAACACAATAAGGAAACGAAAACAGCGTTCATGCGTACGTACGACCTACCGTCTCCATGAAAAGTGTATTTCTTTCCATTTACTGATTTATTATATATATGTATATTCTGCATATATATTATATATAAATAATGTTTTATATTCTGGAATTAAGTAATCATGATCTATGTAATCATATGAATAATTACAAGTCAAAACACGGATGACAAATGAAACAATTTTACCCAAAACGCTCTTTAGCATGGAATTTACAAAAGAACATGTTATATAAAGTCATAAGTGAACCGTATAGGATATCATAACAATGAGTATGATTCTGGTATAAGTCAATGACATTATTTAAATCATTATAACGTAGGTTCGGACACTTATGAAGCAAATCAGACCTATGGTAAGGGAAAATATCACAATCTCATTTTTATCCGAGATTGTTTATACTTTGGTATTTATTGGGGTGTATTTTATCATCCACATCCATGTTTCTTCAATATGTAATATTATTTCCATCAACCTACAATTTTTTTTAAATCCATTTTTACCCTTTGGTGAGTTTTAGTAAAATATACTAAAGGAATCTTTTGTCGTTTTTCATACGAGGTTCTTTTTGACTTTTCCAACAAAAGTACGAGAAAAATGTTTTTTTAACTTACACAGCATGAATGGATTTTTAAAAAATTATTTTCAAGAAGCTTCCTTTACAAGTTTTTTATTTTATTTTTAATCAACTTATTTTAGTTTAAAATTGTATGACATGATAAGAAAGGAAAATTTTTTTGAAGTAGAAAGGAGATTTTCTTCAAGAATGGAGTTCAAGAGTTTTATCAAAATTATTTCCCAACTAAGATAATATAGGGTTCTGTTTCTATCCCTATTATTAAATGGATTTGATTATGTTGTGATGGAAATATTTTTATGAATTCCATTATCATATTTGAATTGTTTTATGATGTCATGATGTTTAAGATTCCCATTTTTATTACATGGGTTATGCAATGATGTATGATTTACGATTTTGTGGCACACATAAGAATGGTTTCATTATGAGATGGGTGGGACCTATATCTCCTTCCAATGCATTGGGTAAAGATTTTATATCTAATGAGATAGACATGGCTGGAACGGCAGGTTAAACAGGTTCAATAAAACAGGACTGAAATGAGGAGTGAACTCGGTTCAGAAATGGACATTGTCCACTAAGATAGTCTTGGCAATGAGTCTTGACTAATAAGAAATGATTCTCTATGATTATGTGTGCATGCCACAAAGTTTCATGTTTTATGTTATTATTATTGGGATTGCATTTCACTACCATGATTTATCCCATGTTATGAAATTATGATCTCTTTTGCAGGGTAAGATTTTCAAATTGTTATGTTCTTATGAATATGATGTGATTGATATTTCTTTTGTTTACCCTTACTGAGCATTTTAGCTCACCCTTTTATGTTTTCTTTTCCCTAGGATATAAATAAAGGTTTTAGGTAAGGAAACAAAAAGTGGAAGATCTTTATGGGATATTTTGAAGATCTTTCACCACGATTAAAAGATTACGTTCCAGGTTTCCAAAGACACTAAAGTATTGTGGTCCTTGAGTGTCTGTTTTTGTTATGTATTAAGTATTCCGCAAAAGTAATGTAATGTCAATGTACATTAAGCTTCGGGTCTCTATCGTAAGTTAATGGAAACTATATTTTTCTTGATAAATTGAATACTATATAATATCTTCAAATTGTGATTTTATATCATTAAAGTTTTCTACAACACTAGAATGTGATAAATGACTATGTCACATCATTATAAGAGATTCTATAATAGAAGCATAAAAAATTATGAAGAAGACTATAACATGATGAATTTATTCACACTCTAATAAGTATTCTAAATGTTATAATTATGATATTACTATTATGTGATAATATTTATTATTTAAATAACATTCCAAGATAAGTTTTAACATGACATCGAGGTTAAAGTCCCTAACACATTGAAATTTTTTTAAATATATATATTTCTAATAAATGTAATATTTTATATATTTTTCATTACACAAAAAACTATGTTTATATTTAATTACAAGAAACCTTGAATTTGTCTTGTGTTATACAAAACAATGAGTTATGATTTTATTACCCACAAAACTAAGCTTAAAAGAATCTGACATACTATTAAAAAATTATTATTTAATACTATATTTATCAGCATGCCATTATAATGGAGGGTATTAGTAGGATTAACTAAATTATGAAACTCTGTGGTGTATACATGGATATAAAATTAATTCTTATATTACCAATTGATTATAAACAAAAATAAGAAGCATTTTGAAATAAAAGAAATATTTCTCTTAACATTTGTTTTGAGAAAAAAAAATTTCCTAAATAATAAATTAATCAAACTAAATTTTTGAAATATTTTAATAAAATTTATTAATTATATATTAAATATTTTCTTAATATCAGCCTTATATTTTTTTTTGTAATAGATAATAATAAATTCAAATTTACGCTTAAAAATATTATCTTTCTAAAAATAAATTTTGTCGCATTTTGAAAACATATAATAAAATGAATTAATTTAAATTTTTCATAAATTAATTTGATAAAATAAACTTTATTTTTTAAATAATAATATCATAACTATATTATTTATAATTTTTTGAATTTTTTTGAAATGTTGATTTTGTTATTAATAATGAAAAATAATGATTTTGTTTATTAATGTTCATTTCTTATAAAGCATTTAAAAACATCCATCATTTTTAATATGTATTATAAATTAAATTAGTTAATTTAGGTATATATTAATCGAATTTAGGTTATTGTATTCATTTTAATTATTAATTTTAATATAAAAAATGTAATTTTTTTAATTTTTTTCCTTTGAAATACACTTGTCTCATCATGCATATAGGATTAATTTAAAAATTATAATTTAAATCATTTGTTAATGGAATTTGTAAAAGATATATTAAATATTTTTAATTATAATAATAAATATTATATAATAATAAATGATCACTTTTTTACCATAATTAATTTTAAAAATAATAAAAAATATTTTCCCCACTCAAGGTAGAAATAAGTTTATTGGGGATTAACCTAAAAAGATAAGGATTAAAATGACCTAAAAAGTTATCTAAAATATATTATATTGAAATTTTTCTATACTATATTTTCAAAATATCAATAATAACTCGTTTTTACACTTTTTTCATATCAGACCTATGGGTAAACATATTTTTTTTTCAAAAATTACAAGTGTTCTACTCAATTAACTTCTAAAAGACCACCACGATCCTCTCCTACACACACCATCCAACAATTTCTGTTTTGGCCAATACTTACCCAAATCACTTACCAATTATCTTACTCACATATTAGATAATTTATTTTTATTTTAATGTAATCCTATGAAGGATTTTGGTGAAATCCTAAAGAGGATACCCAAAGAAGAGGTAATATCCTTCAATGAGAGTTTTAATTTTATTTATCCCACCACATTCATAAATTATTGTTAAACCATGATGATGTAATTAAATAATTATATTAAATATAATAACATATTTTTATTTTATTGACCAATAAAAATATCTTCATCTATCATATAGTTTAATAAATGAGCATTCATGTGTAAGGAAAAATTTCGTCTCGTGAACCGATGTCATCCATTTTTCTATTACCACCACTCACGGGTGTTTATGATGATGTATATATAGTATATATATGATATTTATCAATTAATTATACCTATAGAGTAATTATATTATATATAAATTTACATAATTTCCATTTCATAGGGGATATGATAATTTTGTTCACGTGTGTGACAAACTACAGCCTCACGAGGCCATGTGGTTCATTTTTCACTAACTATTAATATAGAATACATAAGGATAAATATAATTCTTATATGATATAGAAATTAAAATATTATTATAATATTTACATATTTAAATTATTAACAAAAAATATACAATTTTATTTCTTTCCTTTTCCCTTATAGAAATATGATAACATTGTTCGTCTGCATGTGGACTACCGCCTTCACGAAGTGATGTGACTATATATTTTTGTCATTAAAAACATGAATGATATTTATGAGTTTTCATAAAAAAATAAGATGCTATTTATTAACATTTTATAATTATTTAAGGATAAAATATTACATATGAATTCTCTTTAATGATAGTCGAAAAATGGAATCATTACACATGAGTACATACGACATACCGTCTACATTATCATAACATGCACCATTTCATGAAATTATATTTCAAGATTGGTATTAAAATTATAATTGATGTGTAAATATGATAATTATTTTAATATTATAATTCTAGATATTATGTAACACTGAAAAACGTTAGAGAACAGAAAATAAAAATGAAAATAAAATGAAAAACAAAGTTATGATTACACAAAATGTGATTTTAAAGAGGAATAGATAGTAAATGGGTAATAAGTAGTCTTAAATAATCAAATATGGTATGATAAATATAAGTATGGTTATATAATATATGTATAATAATTTCATATTTATTATATACAATCAACTAATGTGTATGATGTAATTCAAGACTTAAGATAAAGGATTTATAGTCTCCTATTATATTTATGAGAGATATATGAAAATTCCACACTCATTTAATTTTTTTAGTGTAGAAGCTAACCCTTAGAATTTTTCTTCGTGAATATTAATATTTTATTGATACTTAAAATTTTATTTCATTTAATACTTTAGTAGGGTTTACGTTTCAACTAATTACTAAATCTATAAGAGATTTCAATCCCAGTTTTATTTTTTATAAGGAACAAACCACATTCACAATTTATTTATTTCATGTGGTATATGTACATCACATAAATGTATTTTATGATTATTATACTTAATATTATTTAAATTTAAATATCCTCTTTATGATCAATATTTCATGGGTGAATGGTTCTAAAGATACCAAATTGTATAGGTATCATTCCCTCAAATTTCATTCATGGATTGCTAACTTATGGTATCCACCATCTTATTCCACGAGTTGTATATGATGCCCCATTAACATTTTATATGATAAATATCCTTATATTAATGATATTATAAGTTTCATTTAATGATATTATTTCACAGGGATTGTGATTCAAGGTTACTTATGTGGTGAGTGGTTTATGTTAAATATCATTATTTATATGGATTATTTATGATTATGATTCTATTTTTAAAATATTATAATCCATATCTCAAGAAAATCATGAATTTTATAATTCTCTTTTTATTTCATTAGAATAAATTTTTTTCCATTTATTTTACATTCTCTATATACCCATGATTTCATGAGTTTAGTTTTAAGAAAATGATCAATATTTATCTCTTGAGTTGAAAACCCATTTTTCCCTAAAAATTTCTGTTTTCTCAAAATATTTTTAGGAAATTTTTTTCACCATTCTTAAAATGATTAATTAAATACATTTTTAGCTATATTATTATTTTTATTTCTTTATAGGAGCATTTTACCACTTTTCAAACAATACCTATTTGGATATCTCCAAAATAGTTAATGGAATATTTGTTTTAACATGAATAACATGAATTAAAATTATCACTAATATCATTATTATTTTATTTAAAGCTTATTTTATAACTTTTGAAGTTTTTTTCAAATAAAAGTACATTCAAAAGGTTTATAATGTTTTTTCAAATTTGAATGGTTAATTTCTTCAAGAAATATTTTAAATGGTTATTAGGGATTATTTTATATGTTTTAATATTTTTATTCAACAAAAATAATTTATATTTTTTTTAATTTCAAGTTGTATAAATGATTTTCAAGGAAAAATAATTTTCCTCATCAAATATTCCAAATTATTTACCATTAAATATAATTTTCTATCTATAATTAGATCTTTTAATGCAAAATTATCTTTACTAGTGATATGATCCACGTATTCCATTCTTATTCATTATCCTAATATTGTATGTTTATGAGGATAATATTTTCATAAAATCAATTTCAATTCCACAGGCTATACCATGATAAAACTATCACCAAACCAAATTATTTTTATATGTATTATACTATGATGGAATGTTCATATGATTTGTAAACCTATCTATTTTCCATAGGTTATGATACGATGAATTTTTTTTGAAACCCATTTCATTTTATGGGTTATTATAAGGTGAATATTTTATGACCTTATGGAACACATTTTTATATTTTTTTATGTTTAAGTGGTTAAATTATAACAAAATAATGTTTTTATGTTATAACCTAATATGGTTGGAAAACATATCATGATTTAATGTATTTTGGGTAAATATTTATATATCTTGTGATAGATAGGACTAGAATGTAGAGTGAACAAGGTTCTATAAAGGACATTCTCTACTATGATTGTCTCAAGATGTAACCTAGACTACTATGATGGTTTGGGGAGTGAGACAATTCCACATTGATAGCTTGTGTAGTGAGCCTTTCCTTCTGTGGAAATGACTTTTTATGTTTATTTGAATTGAAAAATTATACATCTTATGATAATGTTATTATCTTAGGGATTATGTTATTTTATGTCATTATTATTCATATCTTATGAAATTAGAATATTTATTCAATGACTCATGATACTAATATTTGATTTGAACAGTATAATTTTCATATTTTAGGCTCACCATCACATACCCTTATGTTCTTTTTATTCACACATATCTCCCTTATTTACCATTATTTAGGATTAGATCTCACATCTCATTATGTTTTTCCCTTGTTTAGGAATAATGGTTTTATGTATGGTATGTTAGTTAATAGTACTGAAAGAAAATATATTTATTAATGATGTTAAAGATATTTCACAAAATAATATGATTGTGTACCCATTATCAAAATACAGAGAAAAATTATGGTCCTATAGGATTTTTTATGTAATTTATTAAATATTCATCTAAAAATATGAATAATAAATGTATAAATTCCTCGATCAATGTAGTCGGTATCAATGAAAAGTATCAGTTAACATTTAGAAAATAGAACAAGAAACCATTTGTGAGATAACTATTTATTTTTATAAGGATATTTCTAGAGATACATCTAAAGATAATATTAAGGATGATTCATTGTATAGGAAAATGTTCTTGAATTTTGGTAAAAGAAAAAGTTAGTAGTTTCCATGTAATTACATCTCTGTCTATACACTATAACTGGATGTTTCCCTGGATCAAAGGTAATTAAGGGTTATAAAACTAAAAAGGGAGCATTAATATAGAATTGATAATAACTTAGTGTACAAAATCATTCCTTTTTCACACCTTGTTTGACACTCTCAAGAAATTTTCTTTGTGAATTTTTTTATTAAATTATAAACTATAATAAAGGCTATAAATTGATAATTACTATGAATGACCTAGGATAGACCAAATTAATAATAGATTAATTGTATGGAGTTGGGATTTATAAATCCTATAATTTATTTTCATTATTTTTTGGTTTCTTATACAGATTAGAATTTATAACACAATGATTTTGTGTTTTATTCAAAGGTGGTAACCCAAAAAAACTAGGTTAACATTGAATGTTATATAATATTTACAAATGATAAGCATAATGAGATGATTAATGGAGTAAATGATATTATGAGTATTATTAATTATTTATCAATGAACATGATTACAAACATACATCTTAAAAACGCTTATACTCACCAAAAAGGGAATGATATAGTTCACTGAGAGTTTGAGTTGTGGAGACTAAGTAGAAATGATGATTTAATTTCGTATATGTTGAGAATTTCGATAAAGAAACGCAAGATAATATATAAGAAATGAAATAAGAAGTTATGGTTGTGGAAAACGATATTTGGAATGAAACTGTAAAGGAAAAAAGAAAATTATTATTTAATGAAACAAATCAGAATAATAGTCTCCCTATTGTATCATCAACTATTAGCTATTTTTTAATATCTATGGTATTTTTATTATGAAAATATATGACCTTAGGGGAATTATCATATATTTAAAATGAAATATTTTTTTATTAATGGTTATATTTTTGGTGATTAAGAGACTAAAAATGAAATATTAAAGGAAATAAGTGTTAAGGAATAAGATAAAGAATCCAGGTTAATGGTTTGATAAGGTAGTGGCTTGATTAAATTGATTATGTATTGTAATTAAAGAATTATATTTGATGAATCATGGAATAATTTTTTGGGTTAATTTTTTTCATTCAGTATATGGAAGTATATACTGAATAGTTCTAATATATTAGAAAATTGATTTAATGGAAATGTAATAGTTAATGGAAAATAAATTATTTGGTGAATATAACCCTTAATATGTTCATGAGGTTAAGAAAATGGTGTTTAGTTTAGATAAAGAGATGATTGATGCGTGTAAATTAAATTGAATAATTTTGATGATCTCAGAACTGATGAGGGATTTGTTGATAATGTATCTTATGTTATCATTGATAAAGTATACAACATTATTAGATCAGTTTAATATGTTCAATTTTCAATGGTTATATACATGAAATTAGAAAGAATGCATGTTTTCTTAGAGGTTTTATTTGAATTCACGTTTTTAACATGTTTTAAGAGAGTATATGACCTAGGTATTGACATATTTATCATATTACCATTCTTAAATTATTACTCATATTCATAGGATTAATGTTGAGTTTGGTAATTAATTTGATATTCTTTATAATGTTTGAATTTTGGGAGGGTCATAAGGATAACCATTTTTTGATAATGTTATGTTCAACATTGGATGAGGTTTTAAGGGTTAATATATTACATCACTATATATATATTTATTCACATTTTCTAACCATTTATTATTATTTTTTAAATAGAGATAGAAGTAATGAATTATAGTTTTATTTATGGATTTTATTTAGAACTTTAAAAAAGAAAATAATATTACATTAGAGTATGAAATGAAGTGGGAATTTAACGAGGAACAACTAGATGATGAAATGGTGCCTACGAATGAAAAATACATCAACAAATAACATTTTCATATTTTATCAATCTAGATCATAATGTAATTCTCCAAAATTAGGTAAAGGATCATGAACTAAAATATTTTCCTTATAGGATCATTTTTTTATGATATGAAAAAACATTTTCATGCATCATTAATTTATGGTTTTTTCAGTTTTATTCTTTGTTAATATTTTATGTATCAACCACATACTTTTGATCAATGATCACTATGAATTAATATGATTGGTTTTTTATTTATTATATGTTAATATATACACTTCCCACACATTTTCATTAATATGGAAACCTAGAATGTATAATTGGAGATGACTTTAAGACATACCTTTTCCCTTTAAAAGAGGATGTTTTTTAACACCTTTGAAGATGTAGGGTTATATGAAGGAATTTTAAAATTCTAAACCATTGATGAGTAAGATTAATTTCAAGGGAGAAATTCATTTTATGGGGGGAATATTATAACACCATGATATTTTGTGAAGTATTGTTTTTCAAAATAACTTAATCTCTTTGATATTTTTCATTATAGACAACACTGATTTAAGTTTTGGTTACGCATAACAATGATTTCATCTTGTATTACTTACACCAATGAGTTTATCTTAAGTTTCAAACAAAATTGAGTTTAAACGAAACATGGCATAAAATTAAATTACTATTATTAAATATGATTTTCATTATATAGGAATTATAATATTGGTATGAAAAGTATTTAGAAAAATAAGAAATTATATATTTTATAAATGTATTTAAATTTTTTTTTCATTGATTACAAAAAAATATAAATTAAAAATTAGTTCTATTTGAAAAAAAGTAATATTATCTTGAAAGCCATTTTTTATGTGAATTGTTTAAAAAAAGTAACTAAATAACTTTTTTAATATTTTAGTTAAATTAATATATTATATATTTAATAAAATGTTTAATATCCATCTTGTATGTTTTTAGTCAAGAGATAAAAATAAATCCAAATTTGTTCTTAAAAATTGTAAATTTCTAAAAGGATAATGTTTCGCCCTTTATGAACATTAAATAAAATTAATTCATTAAATTTTAAAAAACATAATTTTATAAAATAATATTTATTTCAGAAATAATAATATCCGAAAAATCCAAGGGTTAGTTTCTGATTTTTTTTTGAAAATAACATATTCTTTTTTAAATAGTGAAGAACAATTGTTTTATAATAGAATTTTAATTTACATTAATTAATCAAAAAACATTATAATTGTTTTCATGGAGTTTTAAATATAATATTAATTCAATTATATATATATTAATCCAATTTAGGTCATTGAAATAATTTATATCTTTATTTTAATAATAATATTTTTTAAAAATTTTAAAAGTTTTTTTCATTGAAACCCTTCTTTGTCGTCTAGTTTACGAGACTAATTTTCAAATACAATTTTCCACTTATATGAATTAAAATTGGAAAAATTGATTTGAAATTTTTATAAAGAATTATTTATAATATATTATATGGTTATCATAAATTTTTACCATATTCAGTAGTAAAAATTATAAACATTATTTACAACAGTTAAGGTAAAAATGGGTTTACCAATCGATAAACTAAAAAGATAAGGGTTGAAATAATCTAAAAAATTATCCTAATTATATTAATATTCATATTTATACCCTATAATATATAATAATATTTAATTATCAATTTTGGACTCTTTTTAATGGAAAATTGTGGGTATATATTTTTTAAAAAAAATGACAAGTATGGCACTCAACTTACTTATAAAAGTCCATTATCTCTCCTCTTCTCTCCACACCTAGAGACTCTTAATGGTAGAAAAATATCATAAAAAATAACTTTCAAAACTCCATAATATCATCATATTATCCTTATTTCAGGATGAAATCTAACATATGATGGATTTTGGTGCAAACCAAAAGAGGATACAAAAAGAATATGTGACATTCCTCAATGAGTGTTTTTATTTTATTTATTCCCACACCTCCTTAATTTATTTTTAAACCATGATGATATAATAATATATATATATTACATATAATAATATTTTTTATGTTAATTTAAATATAAAATACCTTCTCCAATTCCATAAAATGGGTTATGAAATCATCAATCGTGTGTATGAAATACTACATCTTGTTAGACAGATGTCATTCATTCTTCTCTTACCACCTATAATTATTTACAATGATAATGGATATAATATATATATATATGATATTTAGGACATAATTATTAATTTATAATAATTATATAATATGTACCATTTTTAAATTCCATTTCATAGGGGATACGATAACATCACTCATGTGTACGACGGACTACCACCTCCCATAGAGATGTGATTAATTATTTTCCTATAACTTTATATGTTTGATAATAGGGATAATATTAACACATATATGTTTGATAAATGACATTATTATCATATTACTAACATAATTATCGTTCTTAAAATATTATATATCATTTTATTCCATTCAATTTCACTCAATAAATGATGATAATATCGTTCGTATATTTATGGACTATCGGTATCATGAAACGATGTGACTCCCCATTTTCAAAACCACATCAAATGGATGATATGAATAATTAAATTTAAATAATTTATATTATATTTACATTGTTATTATCATAATGTAAAGATAAAATATTACCTACCCCCTTTTTATTATTATAGTTGAAAATTATAAACGTTACTAATTTTTATGTATGCCCAAATATCTTCATGATTGTAACATACGTATTTTTTAGAAACAATCCTTAATGACTTTATTGAATTTATTATTTTTCAAAAAATCTTATTATTAATTTATTATTATAATTATTATAGTGATTATGGTATTGTAGAGTCCGTATCTTAACAAGCATTAACATTACATAACTTTTTTGGAATACAAAAACATTATACAAACAGATGTGATAAGACCATACTAGTATTATGCCTTTTGAAACATGGAAAAATAAACAGTAGTACACAAATGACCTACGTTATCTCCCTCTAGGTTCTTCTTGACTAGTACCCTTCTTAGAAACCTCAAACATAATACATATCTTCACAACATGGTGAATGAAACATAAAAAGGGGTGCGCTAAAATTCTCAGTAAGGGTAAACTTGGGAGACATGTAAATATAAACAAGATAAAAATTGTATGAGAATGTGATCAAGAAAATAAAAGATCATTCCCTGTATAACAAACATCATGGAATAACGATTTTCAGTTAATATGACATGAATCACGATGAAATAAAGAGTATATGACAATAAATAATAACATAGGAATATGACATGGAACTGTAGAAGCACATAAGAATATACTTATTTCAATAACATCTAAGGATTAACTACCAAGAACATCTTAGTGGAAATAGTCCATTACGGAACCAGGTAATCCCCGTTCCAGCCCTATATTACTGAATTGAGTGACCCTTATTCCGTCTCTATATTACTAAACTGAGTAACCCTCATTCTAGTCCTATATTACTAAATTGAGGAACCCTCATTCCATTCATGTTTTATCTCATTATATATACATATTTATCCAATGCATTAGAGTGAGATATAGTTATCACACATCACATAATGAAATCATACATACATCTTCCAAAAGATCATAAATGAACACATCTTAACCTATGATATGATATGGGTATAATAAATATGTAAACATGTCATAACCTATATAAAGATACAGGTTTCATAATAATTTTATCATAAAACATAAACCATGAAAAGAAGTGGGTTTTACAAGCATATAACATGTGAAAGAGAAACCAGTTTCAAAAGATCATTCCATCAAAACATAATTCATTCAAAGAAAGAATTCGATTGGAAATATTGAATAATTTCACCATAAAGGTATGAGTAATACCAATGGATGTTTTCTCAGATGGAAAATAATTTTGAAATATATTTATAAACACTTATGGAGGAAAATATCATTTCATCGTTATAAAATGTTCTTTATTTCATAAAATCATTGAAGACCGCTTTTTTATTGAAAATATATTTAAAAAATATAAAGGAAACATTTAAAACAACAAAACATTTTAAAAAAAATTACTTATGAATTATCTACATGGATCTTTTGAAAACAAATTTGAAAAAATAGATTTTGAATAAAGTAGATTTCTAACAAAAAAGAGAGGTGGAAAGATTTTACTAAAAACATTATCTTAAGTAACAATTTGGGTAAAAATGTTACTAAAAAATTATGATATCTTGAATACAATGAGTATAATTAAACTCATGAATATTCTAGAATGATGGATCATAATATTTCATTGAAAAAAATGAGGAGATTGTCTCAATAAACACTAATAACCTGGTGACTTGGTGTCATACTCTCCATGTAAGAAAATGAAATTATAAAAAACATAAGAAATCCTAAAAATAAGGATATTTAGTATATAACATGTAAAATGGAATTATATACACCAAAAAAAGGGTTTAGGTTCAAAACAAAAAATGATTCTCAATGAAATCAAATTGTGAAAAAACTATTTTACTTATATGGTAACTTTTTAATGTTAAACCCCATGAAAGAAGGGTCATAAAATGGGAATGTTAATATAAATAAATTGAATTATAATATACATATAATAATATTATTTTTATTAGATACACCAAAATAATGAATGTGTGGCCAACATTATATATATCTCAGAGAAATTAAAAGTGAGATGAAAATACCTTTACCTTATTCCTTGACTCTCAATGTACTCGTACATGATTTCTATATAATAAATGTAAAGTTTTTATAGATATTTTTAATAATAATATTTTTATATCTATTGCCATATATTCCTTTATAATGACCATATATTTCTTGCGTGTTAAGGATCTTATGTTAAGGTTTCACATTGATGAATATTTTCTTTTTTTCACATGTGTATTAATTTGTTATATTGTTGATCTTTATAAATATATCCTGATTCTATAATGTATAACATTATATAAAAATAATATATACATATATTAATTATATTATAATAATTTATTGCATAATTAACTACATAATAGAATATATCATTCATGGATACGAAATGTCGTACATACACATGAATGTTGTTTTATATTTTTATTGTCATAATGAAAGAAAATATGTAAATGAAATTAGTATATATATATACATATATATATATAATTATTACAGTAGCATGAATATATTATATATAACATATATGATTATTAATACCATTCTTAATACATTTCATGTGTTGTGTGAGCGAATCACATCGTTTTGAGGGGGCAGTAGTCCAGACTACTTGAAATTAGATTATCATAATAACACCAAATTGAAAGTATAGAGAAGATTAGTCTGGCCCCTATTCAAGGATGACTCTCAGAAAATGAGTAATGAACCAAATTTTTTCAGTTTTATTACATGGAATATGAGGAGGTTCTTATTGTGATTGAGGGACCTCAATCATATGATATTATATAGATTTATCCCAGTAATCAAGTAAAATTTGGTATGAAAGAACATGAGACAAAGATGTATGATGGTCCTGGAAACAGGGAAAATAATCAAGTTCTTTCCACGATTGATCCTAATAAGATATTTGACCTGAGTGTGATTCTTCATTCTGTAGAGAGTGTTATAGTGAGGAGAGATGACAGAGTAAGTAAATTTTCTCCTATGAAAATCACTGTAAAATGGGTAAGTAGTTCAGATAGTGATAAAGAAAATAGTGAAATCATCATACAATCTTATAGTGAAATTTTTCATTGCAGGCGAAGCAGGAAGTCTGACAGTGATGGAATAAGGACTCTGCCACAAAGGAGGAAAATAAGGAATGATTATTCTTACCTACTAAAGCTGGCGACCACCAGGTCTTCAGTTATGAAGTATAGAGGGGATATTCCTTATTCTAAAAAATGTTTTGGACAATCCAAGAAGGAGGCTTTTTTATTGAAGCAGTTTAAGTTAACAGATAAGTATGTCAATCTCTTGAAGCAATATGAAACGAATTCAGATTGGGAATCACCTACTACAGAGGAAACACCTTATTACGGAGGTGGTTAATGATATGACTATTATGATATGTAAATGTCTCATTTCTTCTAGAACTAATGTCTAGATGCAGGCACGATGTTCACACACATTATTTTTCTTGCTATACTGTACCTTTTCTTTCATTAAATAAATGGTCAGGGGTCTTTCACCTATGACTCACTTATGAGGTTAAAATGTAATTCAAAAGCATAACTACATAGTAAATCTAATATATGACATATATATATATATAGATTCTCAATCATAATGGACAATGTGGTTTTTGGTAAAGGAGAAAAGAACAATCATTGTTTTGTGAGTTAGTGGTTCGCCAAAACATGAAATTGTATGTTCAAAATCCATTAGATAGAGGAGTGTGTAATTTTCAGTCCAAAAAAGAGAATAAAAAAAATCCTAGTATATGGTTTATAATGATTTCTTCACATAATATTTGAACATAGAGAGTTTTTGGGGTTGAGAAAGGAAATAAACGAAATCATCTTGAGAGAAGAAATAAACTCTTAAGTAGCTAACTCCTTATGGATTATGACAAGAGGCTTCCCCGAGAATCTTTCTGCCCAAATGGAGGATTCAATGTATGAGGGAGGATTTTTGGGAGGCTATGAGGTTATATATTATATTAAATTAAATGTTTGGATTTGTTTTAGGAATGGGTAGACATGGTGGCTTTTTATAGGGAAGGAAAAGGACTCATATGGAATTTCTAGAAACAAATTAGGAATATACACATTCTTACCTAATAAAAGTCATAAGAAACTATAAACACTAATTAATTGAAATTTTATGGCTTAAATAAGAAAATAACATGGGTATTGGAATGATTTCTATGTCATTTGGTCCCATTATTTTATTGTTTAGTCCCCAATTAAGCTTAATTTGTCCTTAACTACTATGATTAATTTTAATCCCTTTTACTAATCATTTCAGTTAAAAATTAATATGGTATAATTAGAATATTAAATACTAGACTGAATAAAATAATGAAATTTAGATTTTTGAAATTCACTTCATAGAAGTGAAAAAATTATGATTAGTGATAATACTGTAGATGGGTCGAAATAACATGGTTTTAAAGTAGGAAAAAGTTCAAATGACTGATAAGATTTTATATTCAGCTTCAATGTGAAATTGATTCTAATGAAATAAACTGTATTATTAGATATAATATTTACCTAATGTAATGCTAAAAAATATTTATAATATCATTTGAAATTAATAATTATGTAGACAAAAAGGCGTTTTTTACTAAAAATGTATTTTTCACTATTTATAAAAAATCATGTTTCACTGAAAAAAATCCCAAAAATTCACCCTATAATAATATAGATTTTTTGAATTAAAAAATTAATTTTATTTTTGAAAAATTATATTTTTAAATGTGTCTATAATAAATTTTACTATTAAAAATTTTTCTATTTAAGAAAACAATATTTTTAACATAAAGGGTCTTTACAAAATATCTCATCTTTTATTATCCATATATTTTATTTATAAAAAAATAAAAAAAATATTTTGAAGGTGGTTATTAATATTCATATTACTATATTTAATGGATATTTTAGAATAATCTTTAATTAATAATTAATACAATAAAATAGATGTTTTGTAGAAACTCAGTGTTGCGTGTATCATATGCCAACTCAGTATTGCATGCATCTTACGCCAAACTGGTGTTGCATGTAACGTACACCAAGTCAGTGCTGTATGAGAAAGGAATAACTGACATAGTGCATTATATGACATAAATAAATATTTAAATTTATTCTAAAAAAATAGGTTCATAAAAAAATATGGTGTTATAGGTACAATTATCAAATTAAGATGACTGAAAAAACCATATCAAAAAATATAAAAAAAAACAAAGTGGTTATAGCCTGAAATCTAATATTAATAAATAACTATTAATAAAAAGATAACAATTAGTCATATGTAAAAAATATAATAATATATATACATAATTATAGTTCTAAAATATATGTATAATAATATTATATTTATTACATAGGAGGTTTAAACATATGTGAAGGATGTCAAAACATAAGATAATAGATTCCTTGTCTCTATTTCATTTCTAATAGACATGTGTAAATCACCAGTGGGTTCTTGTTTATAGTTTATATAACTCACCTTTTTTATTTTTTTACTATTATTTTTCTTATTTTCTTGATAATTATCTTTTTTATTTTCTTTTATTCTTTACCGGGGTTTCCGATTCAAAGGATTTTTAATGAGGTAAGAGATTTTGTTCTTGCTTTTATTTTATATGATAAAGAATCTATATTCACCAGGAATTTATTTTAGATTTTTTATATTAATATCATAATGTATTTTATGATGTAGATCATTCAAATTATGATGTTTCATGTATCCATTTTAGGATTCATATTTCATGGGTTTTATGGTTCAAAATTTACCAAATCAGTATGACATTTTGTCTCAAATATCATTTATGGAGACCTATGTAATATTAATCCCATGTATTCTTCTTTGAGGTTTATATACATACAATTTGATAAATTATTTTAGGAATCTCAATATTTTATGATATTCAAAGTTACATTTAATATTATTATTTCACGTACATTATGATTCAAAGTTACAAATGTGGTAATATGTTTATGCTACAATCTTATTTTTTATCATGAATTTTTATGATTATGACTTCAATCATAAAATATTATAAAAAATCTATCAATAAAATATTTTATTTTGTTATCATCTAGTTATTTCATTATATTACATGCTTTTCATTCTTTTTCCACTCTCAATATACCAAAAATTTAAAATTATTATTTTTAAGAAAATTATTTTTATTTCTATCATCAGCCAAAATCCTTTTTTCTGTACAAAAGAATGGTTTCTAAAAATGTTTTTAGGAATTTTTTTTAATATTATAAAAATATTATTTAAATAAATTTTTACCATTTTATGAAATTAATTTTTATAAAAGTATCTTCATGTTTTTTTTCAAACAATTCCCATATGACTTTTAACCAGAATGTCTAAGACGTTGTTTTTTAACATGTATTATGTGAACAAAAATTCCCTCTTTTAAGACCATTATTTTCATTGTATATTATTCTATTAGATTTCATGGACATTTTAAATAAAAAGGTTTTTCAACATTTTTTAAAAAGTTTTATCAAAGATGAAAAATTATTTTAATCATGATATGTTTTAAATAATTTTTTAATTTTTCATTCATAAGGTTCAATGAATATTTACAAATAAAATAAATTTTAATTTTTTATTAATTTTTATTCATAAAATTTAATTTTCATTGAATATTTATGTTCCTTAAGAAATATTGCAAGTGATTTACTATAAAGACCAGTAAAATTCAAGGGAATTTCTTTTCTTAATTTCTCTGGGATTTTACGAGTACGCAGTTTCTGATGGAAACTGATTCCGAAGCCCGGCGTGCCCAGATTCAATTTATGAAATTTAGCTCAGGTAAGTTTAGTGAACAAACGAGCAGGTTTTTCTAACTTTCGAACCGGTGCTCGGAATTGAAATCTGAGTGTACTGATTAAACAGCATCACCAATGATTGCTTAAGAAGACCTTTATTGGAGTTGCATTTTCTCGGGATGAGTTGTTCAATAATAGAATAAGTGTAAATTGAAATAAAGTTGTGTCACAATTTTATTTCTCTTTTATAGGTTTTTTATTCTTAGGCATGGGAGTTGGGGTGTGACCCACTAAAATCCTAACTCCTCTTGATAGGATATTAGTGAGATAGAGGCCACACGAGCCCCACCCCTTCAAATTCCACTATCTCTTCTAACTCCTTTTTAAGTTGATAACTCCCATTAATTTGTAGCTCTCCCGTCTCTCCTCTTTATTCACGCTAACACACATAATCAATTAAGTGGGATTTGTGTTTGAATTTTAAAAATTAAAATGCATGTCTTAAAGTAATAAAATAAGACAATTCTTATTTTATTTTGGGGTCAGTTGTTTGTTGAGAATTGAGAGAGGAAGAGCTATTCTTATCTTGAGGAACTTCATCTTCTTCGGTGAAGAACATCCCTACATCGACAAATAAAGCCGCCACATCATTCCATCTTCTCTCTGCGTCAAATAAAGGGAGACGTCGCTTCCTCCTTGGATGGTCTCCGTCGATGTATATGGAGCCTCACCCCACGACATCGTTTTCCGCGGTGCTAGCATCAGCAAATTTATTTGAGGTAGGGGTTTGTTTATGAATGAGAAATGTTTTTTCCCTTCCATGTTACTGATTCCCTCTAAACCTCTTGTTATGAAACTAATGCTGAAGGAACTGGACCAAACTAACACGGTCTGATTCCTCCGCCGTTCTTATTGTATGGTGTTCTCCAACCATTATTGAGCGATGAATCAAGGAATGTTTTCGGAGGCGATCGGAGGCCCGAAAACATCAGAAATGGACACGAAAAATCGGGAAGACATAAGAATTGGAGTTTTGTAGCAAAAGGATCATCGGAAAAAAGGACAGACGCCTCAGGAGGCATGCTGGCTAGAGGCGTCGTTTCTGGAAAATTCTAGAATAAACAGCGTGTGCTTCCAAAGAACACGCCGTGTAGTGCAGGCATTCAGCGGCAGAAGTATCAGACATCAGAAGAAGTGACACATGGCGTGTGACACAGGTCACACGGTATGTACTGCCCACATGATTTGACAGAGGATACATCGATGGACATGGCATGTATTATCTTCATTAAAGGGAAGAAGCGGCTACGCGAGGCTCGACGTCTAATTTGGGAAACACATGGACACGGGCAGAACCACACGGCCAAGAGGCATGGCTTGTACCACCTTCACATTGGCAGAAGTGGCTTCATTATGACTCAGTGTGTATTCCGGGAATTCACGAACACGGGGTGGAGTACATGGTAGGCACTCAACCACACGGTCAGGTATGGCCGGCGTACACAGAGTCGACCCCAGATGTTTGGACACGGCGTGTAACAATACCACACGTCGTGTCCTTACTTTTTTTACACGAACAACCCTCTGACATTGGATGTGGTTCAACGACAGTACCCATGGACTGAAGACAGGGCTTGTAAGCATACCACACACCGTGGACTTACTATTTACACGACTAGCCCCATGACACATGCCGTTGTACACGGGTAGTACCCAGTGTCTATTGACCCGGTGTGTATCGATTACCTACATGTCGTGTACTTTTCAAAAACGGCTTGGTTGTCTTGTTCTCTATGACTCAGGCACGTTTTTCTTGGTTTTCCCCTAAGACATGGGAGATAACTTTTGGAGACATCATCTCTGGACTTTGTGACGGTTGATGTATCTACCCCTTTGACTCAAGGAGCGGACCCTCCCGGAACCGAGTATGCTGTGTGTGGGAACACTAGAGTTGGCTACGACTATGATGACTACCGTGCTAGGATCCTTCGTGGGTTCGATGACGATGATGACTGTACTTGGATCTTACGTGGGTTTGGCTACGAGGACGACTGTACTTAGATCCTCCATGGGTTTGGCAGCGATGACGACTATACTTGGATCCTACGTGGGTTCGGCAGCAATGGTTACTATACTAGGATATTACGTGGGTTCGGTAGCGACGACTTCTATACGTGGATCCTACGTGGGTTCAGCATGGAAGATGATTCAGAGGATACATATATCATCTCCACCAATCTTCATGAGTAGTATACCTATATGAGTTGAGTATTGAAATTCAATCATTATCTTCGATAAGATTGACTTGTTATCCTGTGTGGATTGGGTTGTGTTTTCCTGTGTGAATTGGGTTGTACTTTCCTATGTGGACTGGGTTGATCTTGGGCTCGTGAGTTGGAGCCGAACTGAAATTAATGTCTTAGGTATATGTATTGGAATATACTTGAGTAGAGTTTATTGATACTTCGTGATTGTATCTTTCCTTTTAAGTTTATCCTTTATGGATTCTGGGAGACCTTTAAGGGTCTTGGGGTCCCTACTGAGTATCATATTCTCACCCCTGCATCAGCTATGCCTGCACTACATTGTGTTGGATGCAGACAACAGACAACACTGATCGTGGTTGAGGCTCGTGGAGGTGGACTGTACCTGGAGGTGGATCACTGGACATGACGTACTCAGAGCAGACGGCTGGACCCAAGGAGATGAGGAGACTATCTGTACCCACCCTTCAGGTAAGATTTCCAGAGGATGGATCAGATTTGCTACTTTACTTTTCTACTGTTGTACTTTATTTTTAGTTTTACTTTACTTTCAATTGGGTTTGTATTCTGGCCCATTTACATTCTAGAACTTACTTTTGTACTGAGTTTACATAGTGTTTACTTCAGCTTTCATACTCTATTGTGTTTCTTTACTTATATAAAGGTAATGCCTTCCCATTTATCTGGATTTACGCATTTGGTGCTAGTCGCCAGCCCCTGGCCTATGGAAGGCGGGCGTGGGGTAGCAACAGCACGGGCCCCGAGGACGAGTCATGAAAAATTGGTATCAGAGGAGTCAGTTCTACAGCAGAACTTAGGACTATGATAATTTCATCTGTGTGAAAAAAATAGTGTTTAGGGTATTGAGTGTGGTTATCAGTCTAGGGAGTCCAGTGTTGGGGCGACAGCCAACATATCCATACACCAGGACCATGACTACTGATTTCCACCTCAATGTACGATAACATTGATTGCATGGGTGTTTCAAAAGTTTTCTTTGTGATTACTTTGTGTCCGCTCACTAGGTATACTATATTAATCGTGGAGCACCTGTTTCTTTCAGGATGGCCCCACGATGGAAGCCATCTAGGGTTCCGAGTTCTGTGTGAGACAACATCCCACGGAGTGACGAGGCATCTGTGCAGGGCCCCATTACAGTGGAGGCACCGACGGTACCTCTACCCACCGAGCCACTGATTCCACCAGCCCCAGCAGCTGGGAGTGCACATCGCCAAAGTGAACTACATGAGTTTCAGCATTAGAGACCACCCAGGTTCTGCAGGGAGATGGACCCTCAGGAAGCCGAGGATTGGTTGGAGGCTGTTGTTCGAGTCTTCAGATTGGTAGGGACACCAGTAGAACTCATGGTGATCCTTGCAGCGAGTCTCCTGCACATGGAAGCAGGTAGATGGTGGAGCCTGATGCTGCAGGTGAACGACGAGGCATCTCTCCTATTGTTGGACTTCTAGAGCCTCTTCCACTCAGAGTTCATTCCAGCCACCCTCCCTGCGGTGTGCATCCAGGAGTTACTACAGCTACGGCATGGCAGCAGGTCAGTAGCCCAATACTCGGCGAGATTTACTGATCCCTCATGCTACTCCACGGACATGGTACGAGACCCATTATTCTGGGCCATAACCTTCGACCAGGGACTGAGGCATGAGATCAGGGCATCGATGATCTCCCTTAGCATTCTGGCGTAGGAAGGCTTACTAGAGCGAGCCCATCTTGTAGAGAGCTTTCTTTCTGAGCCTACACTAGCAGCGAGACCTATCGCAGGATGACACGTAGCGACGTCTTCTACAGATGGTAGTCGACAAATGTCATAGGGGTTCAAGAAGACCAGACCATCAGGTGGATGACCTCAGGACACTGGTTCAGATGTGTGGGGCACACGAAGTAGATCCAGTCATACGAGAGGCATACAATGCTATGCATGCGGTGGACTGGGAAACATGGCTCGGGAATGTCTGACCTGCCATGCAGAGAAGCAACAGACTGTTGAGGGACCACCCAGGCAGAGGCATGGGTTTGACCATGGCTGTCCGTAGGGATCAGGCAGACGAGGCAAAGGATATGGCCGAGCAACGGGTGGTGGGTGACGCTTTGAGGCCCTACCACCACCACCACCAGGAGGTCCACCCTGACCACAGGCAGTTGGCAGACAAAGACAGACTCAACTTCATGCAGTGGAGGCCTATAACCATGGTTCACCTGAAATGATTCGAGGTACTATCTATGTCTACTACACCCTTGATGTAGTTATTATAGACACAGAGTGAGTCATTCTCTCATTTCTGCTGCCCTTGTTCAGAGCTCGGAGATTCTAATGGAGACGTTGGCTCGATCCTTACGACTAGAGACTCCAACAGGTGCAGACTCGATGATTGCACACTGGTTCCAGTAGTGTGAGCTTACTCTAGGAGGCGAGATATTCGGCTGGGATCTTCTTGTAGCGGCGTCGAGGCCTTAAGACGTCATCTTGGGAATGGATTGGTTTTCTACGGTCCATGCTCAGATCGACTGTACTAGGAGCAAGGTGGGATGTGTTCGCACCGATGGGAGCAGTTTCATCTTCACCGGAGAGAAGAGAGCCTTTGCAGCGCTGGATGGACTCATTCAAAGGAGAGGAAACTTGATCACCCATCATTTGGCTAGTCTCATCCTAGGAGCAGTTGATATGTGGAGTCCAATTTTTCTTGTTGTGGTGGATCAGTATGCAGATTTTTTCCCTGACGATGTTCTCGGACTACCTCCTCATAGAGAGGTATACTTCTATATAGACTTGTACCTCGGGACATCCCCGATATCTACTCCAGCATATCGAATGGATCCCTCTGATATTTGAGAGCTACGGGTACAGTTAGAGGACATGGAGTGCAAGGGATTCATCCGACCCAGTGTTTCACCCTGGGCATCCCCGATATTGTTTGCCAAGAAGGCGGACGAGAGCTTGCGACTGTGTGTCGATTACCGTTGCCTGAACCAGGTGACCGTGAAGAACAAGTATCAAATTACTAGGATCGACGACCTCTTTGATGAGTTCAAGGGAGCACGATGGTTCTCAAAGATAGACATTAGGTCAGGCTATCATCAACTTAGATTTCGAGACAAGGATGTGCAGAAGATGACCTTCAGGTGTCAGTATGGCCACTATGAGTTCTTGGTAATGCCTTTGGCATAACCAACGCTCCATTAGTGTTCATGAGTTTCATGAACATGATATTATAGCCTTACCTCGATCAATTTGTCGTATTCTTCATTAATGACATATTAATATACTCGACTACTGAGAAGGAGCACGCCTACCAATTGCGGGTTGGACTAGACACACTCTGAGATCACCATCATTATGGTAAGCTATCGAAGTGTCAGTTCTGGATTGAAGAAGTCCACTTCTTGGGACATATCATCTCAGAGGCGGGAGTTGCGGTGGATCCTATGAAGATCGAGGCAGTGCTAGCTTGGGAGCCACCGAGGAACGTGACGGAGTTGCGGAGTTTCCTAGGTCTGGAAGGTTACTATCGGAGATTTGTACCAGACTTTTCCAGAGTTGCAGCACCACTCTCAGCTTTGAAGAAGATGGGGAAACCCTTCGTGTGGTCGGAAAGATGTTAGAAGAGATTCTAGGAGCTGAGACAGAGATTGACCAGTGCACCCATCTTGAGCCTACTGGAGGAGGGAGTAGGGTACGTAGTTTACTGTGATGCGTCAAGGACCGGACTCAGGTGTTTCCTGATGCAGGATTTAGCAATGATAGCCTATGGATCGCAACGGTTGAGGCATCAAGAGATTAACTATGCTACCCATTACATGGAGATAGCAGCAGTGGTCTTCGACCTGCAGATGTGGCAGAACTATCAGATGGGAAAGCTCTTTACAGTCTATTCTGATCACCAGAGTCTCAGTTATATCTTCTCGAAGAAGGACCTAAACCTGAGATAGTGGCGATGGCTCGAGTTCCTCTAGGACTATGACTTTGAGATAGTCTATACTCCTGGGAAAGGGAACGTAGTAACTGATGCTCTCAATAGGAGGACGGACATCCAGCTACTTGGAGAGGCGACGGAGCAGATAGCTGCTTTGTAGATATCCTTCGATGATAGAGATGGGGCATCCTTTCTATAGTTTATCACAGTCACTCCACCACTTCTTCCATAGGACAGATAGGCACAACGTGGGGACATTTACTGTGAGACGCGACATTCACAAATATCCTCAGGATATGCACTTGATGGACTCTCTATAAGAGGAGAGCATGTCGTCCTTTTCAGAGGACGTACCATGGTACCAGTTGCATTACAGGAGGAGGTTCTGAGAGAGTTTAACACTTCCCCTCTAGCGGTACATCTGGGAGTGGCAAAGATATACCAGGATCTCAGACGACAGCACTGGTTTCCGGGTATGAAGAATTTTGTGGTAGAGTTCGTTTTGCGATTCCTCACTTTCAAGCAGGTGAAGGCAGAGCACTAGGTCCCAGTGGGCTTGGTATAGACCTTGGGGGTCCAGGAGTGGAAGTGGTATGGGATATATATGGATTTCCTGACAGGGCTTCCACGTACATCCAGAGGTCATGACTCCATTTGGGTGATTGTCGACCATCTCACCAAGTCGGCCTACTTCTTACCTATCAGAGAGCAGGGCTTAGTAGAGAGAATGAGACGCCTCTATGTTCAAGAGATCATACGGCTTTATGGTGTCCCATCGAATATCATCTCCGATCGAGATGCTTGGTTTACTTCCCGGCTTTGGAAGGGGTTGCAGGAGGCAATTGGGACGCAGCTATGCCTGAGCACCGCCTTTCACCCACAGACGGATGGTCAGACAGAGAAGACCATTCAGACTCTCAAGGACATGCTCCATGCATGTTTCCTCGACTATGGTCACAGTTGGGAGGATCATATTCCTTTGGTGGAGTTTTCGTACAACAACAACTACCAATCCACCATCGGGATGACACTATACGAGGCATTATACGGATGGCCGTGCAGATCATCTCTGTACTGGACGGACCCTGGGGAGTCAGCACTTGTAGGACCAGAGATGGTCCAGGCCACGACAGAGAAGGTACATGTCATCTAGGAGCGGATGAGAACTGCTCAAAGATGACAGAAGTCCAATGCTGATAGGAGACGAAGACCACTAATGTTCAAGGATGGAAACCACCTTTTCGTACAGGTCTCACCGCAACGTGGATTACGAAGATTTGCCCGAGGTGGCAAGTTATCTCCATGCTTTATCGGACCATTCTTGGTTCTAATCAGGGTAGGTGTGGTGGCTTATCACCTGACTCTTCCACCTCAGTTGCACCAGGTGCTCGACGTCTTCAACGTATCTTAGATGTGGAGATACATGCACAACCCGACGCATATCATCGACCACGGGGAGCTATACATTGATGACGTGGCAACTTTTGCGGAGGTCCTGGTGGAGATAGAGGATCGACAGGAGCAAGTTCTACGTGGATTGTTGATTCCTCTAGTGTGCATCAGGTGGCAGCACAAGAACCTCTAGGAGAGCACATGGGAGCGGGGGGCTTAGATGCGTGCTCAGTATCCTCATTTGTTTCCCTAGTTTGTGATGTACCTTTACAGGGAAGTAAAGCCCTGAGGTGGGAGTAATGTAAAGTCCCGTAAAATTCAAGGAATATTTTTTCTTAATTTCTCTGGGATTTTACGAGTATACAGTTTATGACGACACCTGATTCCGAGGCCTAGTGTGACATGAATCAACTTCGAAGTTTAGCTCGGGTACATTCAGTGAATGTACGAGTGTGTTTTTCAAATTTTGAACTGGTGCTCGGAATCGAAATCTGAGGGCACCAATGAAACCACATCGCTGGTAATTGCTTAGGAAGACCTTTCTTGGAGTTGTGTTTGCTCGGCAAGAGTTGTTTAAAAATGGATTAAGTGTAAAGTGAAATAATGTTGCGTCACAATTTTATTTCTCTTTTCTAGTTGGTTTATTCCTAGGTATGTGAGTTAGGGTGGGACCCACTAAAATCCTAACTCCTCTTGATAGGATATTAGTTAGGTGGGGCCCACATGAGCCCCACCCCTTCAAATTCCTCTAACTCCTCTAACTCCTCTTTAAGTTAACAACTCCCATTAATTTTTAACTCTCCCCTCTCTCCTCTTTAATCAAGCCAACACACATAATCAATTAAGTGTGATTTGTTTTTTAATTTTACAAATTAAAATTCATGGCTTGATGTAATAAAATAAGACAAGTCTTATTTTATATTGGGGTTAGTTTTTGTGTTGAGAATTGAGAGAGGGAGAGATCTTTTTCTATTGAGGAAATTTATCTTCTCCGGTGAAGAACATACCTACATCGAAGAAGAATGCCATTACATTGTTCCATCTTCTCTCCACGTCAAAAAATGGGATACGCCGCTTCCTCCTCGGACATTCTCCGTCGATGTATACAGAGCATCACCCCGCGACGCCGTTTTCCGTGATGCTAGCTTCCAGAAATTTCTTTCAGGTAGGGGTGTGTTTATGAATGAGCATCATTGTTTTACCTTCCATGTTATTGGTTCCCTCTAAACCTCTTTCTATCAAACTAATGTAGAAGGAACTGGACCAAACTAACACGGTCGGATTCTTCCGCCGTTCTTGTTGTATGGTGTTCTCCAACCGTTCTTGAGCGGTGAATCAAGGCATGTTTTTGGAGGCGATCGGAGGCGTGAAAACATCGGAAATGGCCTCAGAACATAAGGACGACCTAAGAACGGGAGTTTTGTAGAAAATGGATCATCAGAAAAAAGGATGGATGCCTCAAGAGGCGTGCTGGCCCGAGGCGTCATTTCTGGAAAATTTCAGAATACACGGTGTGTCCTTCAAAAGCACACGCCGTGTAGTGAAGGAGATCAGCGGCAGTAGTATCGGACATCAGAAGAAGTGAAACATGGCATGTGACACCAGTCACATGGCGTGTACTGTCCACATGGTTTGATAGAGGAGACATCGATCAACAAGGCATGCATTATCTTCATTGAAGGCCAGAAGCAGCTACATGAGGCTTGGCGTGTAATTTGGGAAACACACGGACACGGGAAAAACCACACAGCCAAGAGGCACAGCGTGTACCACCTTCACTTCGGCAGAAGCTGCTTCGTGATGACTCGGCATGTATTCGGGGAATACACGTCCAGGGGGTGGAGTACACGGTAGGTACTCCAACACAGCGCTAGGTATGGCCAGCGTACATGCAGCCGACCCCAGAAGTTTGGATACGTCGTGTAACAATACCACATGCCGTGTACTTACTTTTTTTACATGAATAGCCCTATGAAATGGGATTCGGTACAAGGATAGTACCTGTGGAATGAATACACGGCATGTAACCATACCACATGCCATGTATTTACTATTTACATGACTAGCCCCATGACACGGGCTGTTTCACACGGGTAGTACTAGGTTTTTTAGGACACGGTGTGTATCGATTACCTACACGCCGTGTATTTTTGGAAAATGGATTGGTTTTCTTGTTATCTGTGACTCAGGCACATTTTTCATGGGTTTCCCCTATGAAGTGGGATGGAATGTTGGGATACATCATCTCTGGTCTTCATGATGGTTGATGTATCCACCCCTTTGACTCAAGAAGCGGACCCTCCCCGAATCGAGTGTGCTGTGTGAGGGAACCCTAGAGCTGGCTGCGACTGTGACGACTATCGTGCTGTGATCCTTCATGGGTTCAACGATGATGATGACTGTACTTGGATACTACATTGGTTAGGCAGCGAGGACAACTGTACTTGGATCCTCCGTGGGTTCAGCAATGATGATGACTGTACATGGATCCAATGTGGGTTTGGCAGCGATGGTTACTGTACTAGGATCCGACGTGGGTTCGACAGTGACAACTTCTATACATGGATCCTACGTCGGATCAGTAGGGAAGATGATTCAGAGGCTATATATATCATATCCACCCCTATTTATGAGTAGTATACCTGTGTGAGATGAGTCTTGACTTTCAATCATTATATTCAATATTATTGACTTGATATCCTATGTGGATTGGGTTGTGTTTTCTTGTGTGGATTGGGTTGTACTTTCTTATGTGGACTGGTTTGAACATGGGCATGTGAGTTGGTGCCGAACTAGAATTGTTAACTTAGGTATATGTATGAGAATATACCTAAGTAGAGTTGGTTGATACTTCATGATTATACCTTTCCTTTGTGGTTTATCCTTTGTTGATTCGGGGAGACCCTCGGGGGTCTCGGGGTCCCTACTGAGTGTCGTATACTCACCCCTACACGAGCTATGCCCACACAACATTTTGTTTGTTGTAGATGATGGACAACGCTGATCGTGGTTGAGGCTCGTGGAGATGGACTGTACCTAGAGGTGGATCACCAGACGGGACGTACTCGGAGCGGACGACTGGACCTGAGGAGCTGAGGAGACTATCTGTAACCACCTATTAGGTGGGATTTCTAGAGGATGGCTCGATGTTTCTGCGTTACTTTTTTATTACTATACTTTCTTTTCAGTTTTACTTTAATTTTAGTTGGGTTGGTATTCTAGCCCATGTACTTTGCAGCACTTACTTTTCTACTCAGTTTACTTAGTGTTTACTTCATCTTGCGTACTCTGTTGTATTTCTTTAATTATTTAATGGTAATGACTTCCATTTTATTGGGATTTACACCTTTGGTTCTAGTCTCCAGCCCCTGGCCTATGGAAGGCGAGATTGGGGTAGTCAGGTCTTGGGCCCCAAGGACGGGTCGTGACATTTACATTTCAAAATCATTTACCATCTATGATGACATCATTCGATGTGACATTTTCTTTATTAGGGATATGATCCAAATATACAATTCTCATTCATTATATAAATTGTTAATGATTATGATGGATTTTAAAAAAAACATATTTCTCTTCCACAGGTTTTACTATGGAAAAAATATAATGAAACCTTCTTCTTTTTCTATGGATTATGCTATGATGAAATGATGAAATGATTATGTAACATGTTTCTTTTTTGCAGGTTATGATACGATGAAATATTTGTGAAAGGGATTTCATTTCCTTGGTTATTATAAGATAAATTTTTATGATATTGTGGAACACATATATATTATTTTCATTATGTGATGGTGGTTATGTTATAACCTAGAACATTGGATACATTATAACCAAAAACAGATGATACCTATATCTCCCTCCAATGCATTGTGTAGATATATATATCTCATTAGATAGATAGGACTGGAACTGGGAGTGAACCTTGTTTGGTAAGTTAATTTGTTTACTATGATGGTCTTGGGAGTTCACTGTGACTATTGTTATGTTCTAGGGGGTGAATCCATTCCACTATGATAGTATTTGAAGTGAATCTTGACTATTATGGAAATGGTTTTATATGCTTATATTCATTTCATAATACATTGTATTATGAAATTATAATTATATCATGGTTCATATTATTAGATTTATTTATGATTCATGTCTTATTAACTGTTAATATTAATTCCATAACTCGAGATTCTGATATTTGATATGCTGAATATGGGTTTAAAATTTTATTCCCTTGTCATTATACGCTCTTCTTTATGTTATTCTTATGTGTCCCATTTTTTAACCTTACTTATTATACAATCTCAACATTGATTATTTTTCATTTCCCTATGTTATGAATAAGGGTTTTATGAAATTTATATTTTTAAAGAGTAAAAAAATGAGATGATCAATATGGTAGGTGGTGAAGATATTTCACCAAATTAAAAGATTTTGTACCATGTATCAAAATTGACTAAAAGATTATAGTCCATAGGAATGTGTTTGTGTAATGCATATAATAATCTTATAAAAAATGTAACATCAATGTATAAAATCCCATTTTTCAACAAATACTGATAATTAAGGGGATATTTTAGGTGGTGAATTTAATGGAATTTTAAAGACGAAAAATAATGAAGAATTAATGTGTTGAGGTTAAATTTGTTCCACATTCATAGAATATGAAAAATATTATCCAAGGAATATGATATGTATATAAGAATAAAATAATGGTCAAAAAACTTGTATGATTATTCCATAACAATTTTTAAGGAATACGATGATTTGATAATAACTTGTGTGGATTATTGTATATGTAGAGGGGAAAGAATATCATAATCATATTATTTTATTTGTGTCTTTCAATTTCACAGGTCTCATCAAATGATAATTTCTTGTTTTTCACACAGGTTAGAGTTTATTATAGTTTCAAATTTATTATAAATTTTAGTAATTTGATGATCATTTTCATATATATAGATACTTTTGGAAAATAAAATGAGTGTAACATGGGTGGGATAAAATACACCATATGCCAAGAAAATATTAATCCATCATCTAGGTTGACCTTTTTAAAAATATATAGTGTTCCTTTTAATTTATTAACTATTTTGAGTTAATGAGATATATTTATAGTAATTGAGACATTAAATACAATTTTGAAGAAAAATAGTGACACTGATTCACCCCACATTCAAAAGTAATTGCATCTCTAGTTATCCATTAAAGTAAATATCATATTGTTAATTCCATTTTTTAATACATATTTATGAAAAATAAAATAACAATTTTAGTATATTTGATATAATATTTTAATAAAATTACCATTATCTCTATAAAATTTAAAAATATTATATCTAATGAAAAAAATAAAAATATCAATAACCAGTAATATAAAACATTGTGAAATTTGAATTTTTGTCATATATCTCCCAATATTCCACTGATCTATATTATTCATTATAGTTGTATTAATTGTATATATTGATGATGTTACCTCATAGATTTTACTCAATATAGTAATGTGGTTTTTAGATAATGATAATAGTAGGTGAATATTATGACCATGTATGTTGGTTTGTTAATTCATGACGCATAAACATGTTTTTATGTGATATTTATTATCAGTATACTCATTTATTATATTATGTTTTATAAGACTTCCATCGGTACCAATATTATTAATATTTCAACCAAAATAGAAAGACTCAATTTATATTCATTTTTACTCATTATGGTTCTTTCCATGAAAATTTAACTATGTAATTTTGTTCCATTATTAAATAAGGATAGAGATAATATTATATTTGATAGGAAAGAGTGTATTATTTTATATTTTTTAGATGATATCCATAAACATAGTAATTTTTAGTGTTTAAATAAGAATTAATGGAGTTAAATAAATCTAATGTGAGAAAAGAAACATATTTTAGTCTTCAAAGAAAGAACATTTTCTACTTGAAAACATTATTGTTTCTTAACACAATTCAGAGGATAAATTTAATTAGCTATTGAAATTATTGTGAATGAAAATAATTTTAGGTTTATCAAAATGTGACCTGATTATATGCTAGTTATCATAAATTAGTATATTTATCTAATATTATTAAATCAACAATTTTTTATAAATCATCATTTTCATGGATTATTATTAAAAATAACTGTTAATAATACCAATCATTTTTAATGGTAAATTGAAATATATATGTTTATATAATATGAGGGAAATATTTTTTCAAACATTAATCCACTAAGGTATCCCACATTTACACATGTGCCGATCAATTTACATCCTAACATAGGTTTTCCAATAAAAAATATTGTCTTTTATATTGATTATATATGACTTTCAATTAATATCACTATAATATAGATAATGATTTTGTTTACTAATAAATTAATTCCAAACATTGATGAAAATTAATTTAATATTTAGAATGAGGGGATAATTACATAGTTATATAATTATCAATCTGTGTATTTTATGTCACTACAATTGAATATAATCAAGTTAGATAAGTTAAAAATACAACATTATTTGTTGAAAATATTATTAAAGCTGATAGGAAATATCAAAACATATTGGTCTCATCAATATTGGTAAATTAAATAAGAAATGTGATTGGTTCAAAAATCATAAAGTTTATATCGGCAAAACACCATGTTATTCATAAAAGTGATATGAATTCGATAAATTATATAGTCAATGATTTTTTTATAAACATGAAGGAGTTATGATGTCTGGGTATGAAATGGGGGGTAAATTTATTTTCTTACTGAATATGATTTTTAGCTCTTTGTGTGGTTACAGAGAAATTTTTAAAGATTCAACTATTATGAAATCTTCAATAGGAATTATTTTAAATAGTAATTATGTGATTCATTACAAAATAGATTGTTAATATTTAGATATTTTATTATGAAAAAATTAAAAAAAATTATCATTAATTATGAGATAATAATAAGAACAGTAGTATATAAGATATGTGGATAAGATGATGGTACAATATTTGTTTCTTTTAAAACATAGAAAATCAATTTTCTACACAAATCTCTTGCGGTTGAAATTATTATTAAAAAATATTAAATGAATTATAATAAATTTATATTTCACATATAAAAATTACTTCTGAAGTAAAATTTTAAGTACCTAGGTATATTTTATTTAAATTATTCTCAAATTATATGATCTGATAATTTTGACATTATTGATTTAAAAAATCTAATGAATTGAATAATAATGATTATTCAAAAGGATACTAAAAAATAATTAAAACAAGTTACCAGAGGATCATAATTTCATTTTTTTCTATAATGAAGATGATGAGGTTTATAAACCATCATATATACATTATATTCTATTAGAATCAGATTATTTATCCTGCGATATGGAATAATAGGTAGATAAAAAATCATATCATGATGGTGAGGATTAGTTTTTTAACAAATATAAACACTAAAATGAATCCACTAGTAAAAATAAAAATTTCTATAGTGATAATTATAAATACAATAAAAGGATGGTATATTATTAGAAAATAAAAGAAATGGAATTCAATAAAAATATTACAAAACATTAGAATAAGAATGATTATATGTGGAAAAGTATTAACTATTTCATAGTAAAAAATGGAAACTGATAAGGATGGATAATTATTAGTAATTATTATAAAACATAAATGAAAATTTTGGTAAACTTATTTGGATCATTAATGTCAATTAATCTCACTTATTAATGGGTTAGTAAGTGGTTAAGTCAAATGAATTGTATATAAAGATAAAAATTATCCTAAAAAATATTATTTAATTTTATAAAATTTGTAAATATAGTGGGGGATTAATCTAAATAAGTTGTGAAAATTTTCCATAATACTAATAAACATGATTATTGTAACTATAATAAATTACCATATACTTTGAACATACTACAATAAGTAGAAACTGATATAAAAACAATAATTCAGTAGTTTCATGTCCTTGAAATGATATAAAAGACATGGCCATTTCATGTACATGTATTAAAAATAATAATATTAATGGTTTGTGAAAAATGAATAATTTAAAGGATTATCTTATGGATAGTTTTACTAATAATAGAAACAATGTTATACATAATATTTTTTAAACATTTGAAGAGTTTAAAATTAGTTAAAATAAAACTAAAAAAATTTCCCATCACTTATTTCATACTCCAATCAAATTAAAATCATATGGTAGACACTTGTTTTGTGGTATTTATATAGATAATGTATTTAATTTTTTAATATAATTTCTCATCATATTGAAAAAATTTGGGTTTTTTATTGGAATCAATGTTATCCATCTCAGATAATGTCTGAATACATATTTTTAAATAAGTAGAATATTAGAGATCAATCATCAAAATGTATGGGGTGTTTTGATTATTTTCAATTGGTTTTATATTGGATTAATGTTTTGGGGAAATATGAAATAGGTTAGGGAAGAATAATTTTTTTAGAAAATATAAAACCGTCTACCATAGTAGTAATTAAATAAATGAGGTAGCATAAGAGAAAACTAATGTGTTGGTTAGTAGTTATTTTATAATTTCATGTGTCACATTATTGGATAAGAAATACTAAAGAAATAAATACCCCATGAATTTTTTTTATTGCAAATATTAAATTGATAAAATTAAAATCCTAAAATATTGATCCAATTCAATAATAGGGAATGATTGTGAAGGTGATGATGTTTGGATTAAGTTACAATATTAGTTCATGAAATACTTCTGTAAATCTAAATAACGATTATTGAAAAAGATCACATCACAAATAATGTGTCAAATGACAAAGTTGAAGATCACTCTATAAGTGAATCCATATATGATGAAACTATATAGCTGTATTTTTATATTCTTAAGAATATCATGTCTTAGTGATGTATATCATGACACAACACAACTATTAGTTGTATTTTTTGTTTTCATTCCTCAATAATGGTGGTAATACTATGTTTTGTTTATTTTTGGATTATTTAAAATATTAAAAATATGTTTTATTAGATGATCAATTAGATGATTTTCATTGAACATGGTTGGTTTATGGGTTCCCAATCTATATGGGAATAGTGGAAAATTCAATCGGAATGATTATAAATTATAAATCTATAAGAAAGAAAGTTTTTTTAGTGACAATAGATCTTATACAGAGGGATTAATTTTATATATAAAGAAATGGAAAAGAAGAAATATTATAGATATAAACTAAATTAATGAAAAATAATTTAAAGTGGAAATAGAAGAATAATAAAGGCACCCTTAATGAATTAATGTTTTTTATTTTTGTGGAAATTCTTATGAACAACCATTATGTTGATATTTCTTTGTATATTTTCTCAAAAAATGGCCATAATAATTTAATTGAGGCCATCCTAACCATTGTAATCATGGTAGTGGATAATGATTTTTGTATATAACCACATCATAGGGGTATGTTCCTTAAATGTAGCCCATAGTTATGAAAAATGAAAATACATCAGTTTTTAGTAGTTAATTTAAATATTTCAATAATTTTGTTGCATGTATGATCAGAATTGCTTCACACCATTCTAACCAATGTATTGATAATATCCATTATAATTTTTATTTGATAAAGAATTAAAATCATAATTCACTCTTATTAACGTGTGTTTGGGAGAATATGGTTGTATCAAATGGTATTATGGCTATAAGAATAATCATAATGAATCTGTAATAGGATGTACATTGATATGGTGAATGTATTAAAAGAAAATGAAGTTATATTATTAGATGTGTTTAGTTATGATCTTCATTAGATCTAAATGAAATAAAAAAATGGTATCTTATACATTTTTTTAACTCATTCACACATCATTATATATTAGTGAATGTTGTAATGAAAGTATTGATGAATGAATCTTATATAAATAATCTAAATAATAAATAAATGGAGAAAAATTACATTCAAATTTTATTTCCAATAATATATATGTGAGTTTTTCAGTTTTACATAATACTGACACAATTAAAAAATTATTAAAAGGGTAAAAATATAGTGGAATAGCTCATGGGTCCTAATGTTATGGATATTATGGTAATACCCATGAATAATAATTTTACAATCCATGGGAATATAACCAATGATTTTTTATAGTTGGAGACTGAAATATTTATCACCTCTTGAATCTAGAAGGTGTGTCACCATTTTTTTCTTATACAAATGTGTAGAATGAACACATTATGATCAATCAGAATCTGGTATTCCATAGTGCTGTAAACAATTGAACTCTGAATTAGGGTTTATCCTACTGAAAATTTATGAATTAAAGAAAAATATAATTCTATATATAAAAGTGATATGTTGTGAAGACAATAAATAAGAACTCCATTGAGAATTTATTCATATTCTATGTTGACAAAGTTCCTATAACCATAGTAAGTGTTGAATACTAACATGATTGAACCATGAGAATCATCATTGATATACATCATATGCCTGATATTATTAACACAAATTTCATTGATATTGAGTTTGGGTCCAACACATTTCCCATTTTAATTAACTCAAAGGTCCAATGTAGAGTCGACTCCATATTTCTAGTTTTGAAAAAAGTCTACTGGCATTGGTTCTTAAATATAAGTGAAAAATAACTCTTTTACACAATAATATCATATTAGTAAAAAATGTAAGTAATTAATTTTTCTATTGAGAAGTACTAGATCAATTTACCTATTTCACCTCACTACTAACCCCCAAAGACCAATTATATCATAGAGACAAACACAATGCATGAATAGTATTCAATGGATAGAGATTCAACAAAATGAAATAATACTAACATGAAATACTCAAATCATTTAAGAATAATTGTTATTCACATTCAACTATGAATGAAATTATAAATTAACTACAGTTATTCTCCATAAAAAATGAGTTATTATATATGTATTTTTTAGTTCATGAAACATAAAATTTTTGTGTATATATGGATTACTTTATTTTGAATTTCAATACATATAGTTATAACATTATGTCAAAAATTCTATAACAGGAATCTATAAATGGATGGAATGTAATTTTTCTAAAATTATTATACTAATAGGTAATACATTGGTAACATTTGGATGGTTTTTTATGGATGTATGTATAAGACAAATCCAAAATTATTAGGGTGAAAGAATATTCTTAAAGAACTTACTCTATAATACAAACAATTTCATTTCTATAAACATATAAAATTAGGATAATGAATTGAAAATGAGATGTTACTATTTATTCAAAAATAAATTCTTTAATCTAATGTTGATCTTAATTGTGAACATGTATATTTTTTCATCTGATTTATTTAAAAAAATTACTTACCTGTAGATTTGATGATGATATGGAAGGTGTGATTTTTTAATAAAACCCCCAAAGGATATTCCCACTATTATTCTATCCAAATATTTTGGTTCTTGTAGAAGGAAAATTCCTCCAACCATATCTCGATTATTTACATAGTAATACGACAATACATGAATTATAAGGGAGCTTACAATGTTAGTTAATCCATTCCTCAGTCAAAATGGAATTTTAATCCATTTATATAGTTTATATCCACGATGTTATAACTCATGAAGAATATATAAGTGATGAATTCCTATATCATATATCAATAGAAAATTCACAATAGAATGAAATATTTGTTATGTATTCTACCATTGTCTTGTTTCCATTGTAGAAAAATTATTCATATCACTGTAATATTTTTGAGAAGGTATGATCTTAAAGTGGGTGAGTTATTTTTCTCAAAATAATAAAAAATAAAGATTACATTAAATGAAAATTCATAGGTAGGATGGCATTGTGAAATAGGGTTCTATGTAAGAAAATTATAAAGAACTAATGATGATAAATTATGATTTAATGAATTTATAACAGAATTTGTTTTTTATTGATGAAGAATAGATAATGGAAATGGTCAGAAAAAAATTCAAAAATATATGAAGAAATAAATGTTAACGTGAGGATCATAGAAATATATAAAATGAAGGCTTCATTGAAGGTATTTACATATAAAGTAATAATAAACATAATATTATTGTATTATTGATTTAGTACCCAATGTTCATTGAATAACTGATAAAAAACATTATTCCATCAATGAAATTTGTTGAAGAAAAATTTTCATTTCAAGAAACATGTTGTGATGTTTTGAATTCAATACTGAAAATTTATGAAATCCTTTAGGTTATCAAGAAAAATTTTTTATATATAAAATATAGAAAATGAGATTGATATTTTAGAAAAATACAATGTGAAATAATGAAATAATGTTGATTTTTAAATGAAAATAATTTATTCAAATAAGAAGAAAATATTTGAATGTACACTAATGATTAACTAACATAAATTACTAAATGTGGTTCAAATATTCTTTGGAAACTGATGAATATCTAAATATCCAATTAAATGGGAAAAATTGTAATAGTATTTATAGATGAATCATTGAATATTTTAATAATGACTGTGAATAATAAAGTAAATAAAATTATTAGATATATATCTTTACATTAATAATGTATATGAGGCTGATGTTCAATTTAGTAATAGATAATATGTTAAATAATATTTAAATTGATAAAATGTCAATTTTATAGTCACCCGGGAAAATAGATGACACATTATATATAACTTTAGATCTATATGAAAGGATAAAAACTCTAAATATATCAAGGAATGATGATAATATATCCTACACCTCAAAGAAAAAACTATATTTATGAATATTGTTTTAATGACTCTAATTGTTATCATAAATAATTATATTGTGGGATATATATGATTAAAAAAAATTCCAATGACATCTATGTAGGATTTTTAGAATACCACCAAACTATATTCCTAATGGAAATCGATGTTCATCATAATAATAAAAAGTGTAGGTCTATGCCTCTTATTCTATATATAATTATTCATTTATTCACATATTTATATTCTATCGGTTATTTCATCAATAGAAATTAAAATGAAGGATAACATTATCCATGTTGAGATATAACTGAAGGAGGTGAAAAATAACAGCACATGGATCCTTGATAAGGGTTTTATCCTAGAAAATATAGAAAATTAATAATTTGATGAATATGAAAGACCTTGTTGATGATATATATTTTTTTTTGTTGTTAGAGAATTGAAAGTAGATGTAATATAAAATAAAAGACATGATAGTGATGAATTTACAATTATAGAGGTGATTTATGCGGATATACTTCTATATATTCGCTTTTGTGTTAATAAACATTGTGATTGGAGGCTCAATGTTACATTCAATAAGAATAGATGTCTTGTCAAATAGAATCGTTCACAAACTGAAGAGTAAGAATAACACTTTCCCCCTTATTATATAATAGAGTTAGATCTTGTTCCATTATAATCTTTTCATTATTTATAAAAAACATATATAATTTATCATAAAAAATGAATTTAATTTACATCCTTAATTTTAGGTTAATCTAGGAAAGGACATTTGATTATTTCTTAATAAGGGTGAAGGTGATAAATCTTTAATATACCTAGAATAAAAGGTTATAAACAATTCGATTTAATTCATACTGATATGTTTAGGAAAATTATTTATCCTCAAACATTAGGTAATAGTAAATTCATATTTTATATTCATGATTACCATAAAAAAATATTCACTAGACTCGTGAAGACAAATAAATAAGTTATACAGTGCATCATGTTTTTTTGAAGGTGAGTTAAAAACAAAACCAACCAATCAATAATAAATTTTAATTAGATAATGTTAAGGAAGAAACTTCCTTTAAATAGGAATACTATATATTGTTTTATGCAATTTAGATTAGATTTTCATGTACGAGAACACTGTAATATAATGGTGTTACATAATAAAGGAATCTGATAGTGAGTTACATGGAAAATAAACTACTCATACAAAATTATTTCTCAAGAAAATATTATTATAAGGTAGATAAAGTGGTTGTTTAAAAAATATACTGGTCTTTTCAATGTCCCATAGTGAAAAAACAATATAACATGTGGCATGAAAGGATACAAAAAATTAAAAAATTTAGACAGTTTGGATGAAAGTGTTATAATGGGAATATAAAAGAAAATAATTGTATATATGGTGATAATACAAAAAGATAAAAAAATTTAAGCTACATAACTAAAAGATAATTATAAAAGGGAATCTATAACAGATTGTATAAAATTATGGAGAATTATTAAGTGGTGGTGATTGGAAGAAAATGATGAATATAAATCTAAGAATTTATATTTTACCCTTGTTTAGAATGAAAAGGAAAATATTGAATTTCTTTTTGAGGCCCTCAAAATCTACCACATGATAAGGATTACAAATCCAAATTAATAGTATAGTATATTGTAATAATATATTAACATTTAACAAATAATTAAATATCGGATTTATGGTTGATTAATCCAACAAAATTTGTGACAAATCGACAACATTGTAAAAGAAAAGGATGTGGAATATATAGAACGAAAATACAATATCACAATTATAACGAAATTTTTTCATGGATATGATAATGGATGAGTCTTGGGTTATGTCCATGAATTATGAGTTGGAAAAGATAGTGAAGTACTAATCCTAGGAGATTGTGAGGAGAATAGATGACCACAATTCCATCAAAATGAAAAGGCTATTTAAAATTATATAAGATTTTCATAGTAATATTATCAATGAAAATGAGTGATTAGTTTCTAATGTATACTTTTATCTTGAATAAATAATCATGGAATAATCATTTCCACCATTATAGTGATTTTAGATGAAGATTCTTTTCCATGATTTAATAATTTATAGATATTTAAAACTAGGGGAAATTGATTTAATGAAGGAATTTTTTAATGGAGTAATGAATGAGGAAATATACATTTAACAACAATGGGTGATTCAAAATTGGAATGGTTAATGAAAACTGTGTACATTATAAATGGATTTATATGTCAAAAATAAAATACATTTGTATTGTAACGAGTAGTTGTACATTTATATGAAGATGTTGGAATTAATGTATTTGGGTTTGATCACAACCTCTACAAATAATCAACTAAGGTAGTTTTTCAATATTTCAATATAGATCATGACACATGAATAATCATATTAAAAATTACATACTTTCATTTTTTTATTATGTTTTAATTTAATTATTATATTTAGAGTCACACTAGATTTGCAACAAACCGAAAGGGATGAATTGTTACAACCAATGATATTTTAATTTATATATGTTGGAATTTGAGTTGGAAAAGGGACAGAATGTGGGAAATCATGATTTAATTTGAATAATGGTTTGTGTTTATTTTCAACCATATTTTCCTTCATTTAATGTTTTTGATATTTATGTAAGAAGATATAGAATCATTGAAAGTGGATTTATTAAATAGAAAAAACATGAAAAAACCATGTTAACCATGTTGTGTAAGATGTTATAGATGTGTACACCATAGTGTCCTCACAGTCACAATAAAATTGTATATTTTACATCATAGAGGAATAATCCACACATAAATAAGAACCCAATGAAAATTTGGATTATTTTTAATTAATTTTTTCATGGTCACAACATTTTATTATTTTTAACACATCTATTTTTTTTTTGGAAATTCTCAGAGATCCAATAATAAATGATTCTAGAGGATGAGTAAAATAGTGAAAAACAAAATAAAAAGTGTAAGATAAATAATATATAAATCATGGATAAAAAAATCTCTCTATATATATAGGTATAAAACATAATTTTTTTATTGAAAATTTTCAGAGAAATATTAATAAAAAAGAAAATGATCAAAAATTGAGATCACAAAGGAAAAAGGTTCTATTGTAATGAAAATTCCTACATTTCCAAATCCACATAGTAAGGCCACTGTGATATATTAATGGTGTTATGTCATCCATAATGACGCAATTCCATGTTTTTTTCACCAGTCACAACTTGATATATTACCACATTGAAGTCCACACTACTACAAAATGCCTCCCAATACGGTAGAGGCAACCATCTAGAAACAAGGGTCTGAGGTGGTATATTGGGGAAACTATACCCTCATGGTCAGAGAAACAAAATTGTATTATAAATGGGTAAAAAAATTGAATCATAATAATGACAGATATTTCAGGTAAATAAAATCATCTACAATGTCAAAAAACATCATGCTAGATTGGTACCATATTCAAAATCAGGAGTATATCATAAAGCTATACAAAATGTTGGTGCTTGTACATACATGTATAAAAAAAATAAAGTATATATAATTGAATCACAAGAACAAGCTCAGTCTCTCACTCCCATACTCCCATGCTATAATGAATAAAGCTTCCAAAAATGGGTTCTTTACCCTATCCCAACATGCATCCATGAAGTCCATCTGGGTACTAAACAAAGGGTCAAACATGGTTTGGGACATACATTGTTTGAAACCACTACCAACATCTATATAATATAGTCCTTGAATATAAATTATGTAATGTGTTTATATAAATATAATAAATAGAATAGCATCTGTGAAATAAAAAACATGTTGGGGTTGAACTACCAATGGGATGCCTGATCAACCACAACTATTTATGCCTAAGATGAATTCATCTGAATATGTGACATGCAAATGGCTATGGTCTAACATATATGACAATGTAGTCCATTTAGAAGTCAAATGTATATAGTGGGACCCAAGGTGTAACCAATTCATCCAAGAATGAATAGTAGTAAAATGGGATCCAAGGTGTAACCAAAGAATCCATGTCTTAGTGATAGTAAAAAAAGATCCAATAAGAATCAAGGAATCAATAAACATATTTGGTCCATCCATATTATAGTACATAAACCAGGAAACCAGGATATATGAGACTAAGTGTAATCGAGGGGGTACACCAATGAAATTTAATTGGAAAAATATACAACTGAGTCATTGAAGCATGTGAATATTAAATCTCAGGGTAATAAGGAGTGGGTCCCTAGGGAGGATTCCAAGGTTGTTAATTTCATAACACATCATCTAAATAAATTGAGTGTATCTATGAAATTATAATATCTAGAAAAGGATTCATGTTAATCATCAGTACTATGGTGATTCATTCATGTGTAATAACACAATAAATAAATTCCCTGGTGGTTATGCCCCTTGGAAATTGTCCCATGAATCGGTCTAGTGTCCTCAGAGTGCACAAAGAATTACCACGAGAATACTAGTCTAGATCAAGTTAGACCACACCTATATTAATAAAAATTCCCTTAGTAGTAGTAGGCACCCTAATTTTAAATTAAAAATTATATAAATTCAATGATCATGTCAATTAATTCTCTATATATAAATAAATTACAAGACAATACCTTTTTCATCTAGAAATAAAAAAGGATATATAAGGAGTCATACCATCAATAATTTGATTCCAATTTTATAAGAGACGTGAAGAACATTATTTCCCATTATAATGTATTAATTCATCCATTTAAATAAATCAATGCAATTGATAATGTCAAAACCCCACACTACAATTGTGTTTTGACTATAAAAGTATATAGGTTCCCATAGTAATAATCATAAAACAACCAAGGGGGGGTTCAAGATGATATCATTCACCTCCAGACATAGTTTAATTGTCTAATATAGAGTTTATATTCCAAATTAATCAAATAATATTAGATAAATTTATTTTTGGGTCAAAGTGTAGGTGAGAGAAATGGGTGAACAAACAGCGACCATCATTAATCGATGAGACGTGATGAAAAATCCATAGACCATATAACTAATTCTATTTAAGTAACAAATCTTAAAATATAATACCTTCTTTTGGTCAAAATAATAATAAAATGGTTGAATATACTAATAAATTGAAAAGAACATATAATAGATCGCACCAAAATAGCACCAAAGCTTGTGAGAAAAACCATGAAAGGAAGAAAATGTATTAAATAACATAACAATGTGGATCCAACATTACCAAAATTGGATAAATAAGATTCTATATGGAAGGGTACCACACTAACCCAATATTGATCCATGAAGGAGATCTTATAATGGTTGTCTAATGGGTGCAAGAAGGAAGTCTATAAAATAAAGGCATTCTATCAATTATTTTCAATTAATAAAAGATATATCAATGTTTTTTATATTATTAAAATCATGAACAACTATGGGTTTTCCCTTCTGAGAAAAAAATTCATTCTATGTAAGGTGTGTGTCTTGACCATTTCATTTCATGAATTGAATTCATATATTGAATTTAATTCCCAACATTATTTGGTTCTATTGCTAGGGTCCATATCCTTGATAGCCTCTTACCAGAAATAATCTAATTGTTCTCATGGAGAGAATTCTTTTTCTAGGAAAAAACACAAACATAAATAGGGTTTAACCAAAATTTAAATGATATATAACTCATATTTGGAATTAGTTATTTATAGTCATACCCCTTAATGAAACTTGTCCATTATTATCCCTCCCAAGTGTGGTAAAGCATCATCTAATAATAAATCTAGCCACTGAGCACATTTGTCTTCTTTTATCTCCTTGGTAGCATCTTGCATGTAGTCAAGATTCCAAAACACCCAGTCTAATGGAATTTAAAATCCTCAAATATCCTTCACTCTCTAGTAAATAAAGAAAATATAGTGACCATTAGAAGATTCATCATCATCCAACTTCATGACATCAAGTTGGAAAACATGAAATGATTCTTAGTAATAATGATGTCACCAAAAATGTGGAACATATCATGAATATCACTATATCTATCATGAAGTTCTATCTTATATGCCACTAATCTTCCCCTCTATAAAACCTAAAAAATTTCATCAAAAAAGGAGATGACATACCTTTCTACCTAAAAAACCAATGCACTAATCTAGTAGAAACATAAATGAATACATGATCCCTAACTTCAATATCAAGAGATCATCAACATCAGTTGGTATATGAATTATTCCTATGCTAGCACATATGTATTAATTTCATGATCCGTTAAACCTACTCTAAAGACTTCTAAATTAGACTATGTCCCAATAGTGCTTCCTCCCCTACCTATAACCAGAATAGAGTTGATCTTCACGACCTACCATATAAGGCCTCATTCAGACCCCTATGAATCGTTACATAATAGTGATTTATGTATAAAAACTAAAAAAGATATATATTTTTATCCTAAGAACCTTTAAAATCAAGGAGGCATGGTCGAAGAATTTCCTCCAAAACTTATATCATCTTATCAAACTACCAATTTGTTTTAGGATGGTATTATGTATTCAAAATTACTTGGATACCCATCAACCTCTATAAAACCTTGAAAAAATGGGTAGTAAAAAAACAACCCTATATGATACAACAGTCCTCAGAATAGCATGAAGTTGAATAATCTCTCGATCAAAGTGACTAAAAATTTCATACATAGAAAATTTTTCCTTAATAACTAAGACCGAGATATCTTTATGAAAATATTAACTATTTCCCATATTTAATCATTATGACATGGGTATCTCAATAAAATAGTAAAAAATATTACATGGCAGCATCTTCACATTTCTTCTCAAGAATGGCCAATAGCTGCAAAAGCCATGCTAGTTGCCAGTGGTCCACATTCACCTACTGATAGATGGAAAACATTATAATAATTATTTTTATTTTTATTTTTTACTAGGACACCTATATGTGTGACATATATTAGAATATATTTTTATAATGTCGTGTCTAAGTTCGATGGAGAAATATGTTAGAAGATTTTTTTGAAGAGTTTTTTCTTTTGTTGTGAAAAAATTAAATTAATTTTCATTATAAAGGACATGTAAAATATGATTTTTATTTTCTGATTTGTGTTTCAAAAATATCATATGTTGTTTTGAGAACTTGTGATACAATCCTTATGAAGGCAATTGGGAGAAAAAGTGTTTCCAAATATATTCAGGTTTTATTGAAATGAGATATGTTGTTGGAAGATACAAATGTTACAATGCTTTTCTATGGAAAAAAGATGATGGTAAATGTGGTAGATCAAAGAATAAATATTATTATAGACAAATGTTTTTGTGAATTATTCTGATTTTTGTATAATTTAGATGAAAACAATGAAGCATTAGTGCTCTTCTGGAAGCTTATTTTTAAAATTTCTCAATTTCCTATTAATTTTCATAGTTTTGGGCCTCATAATTTTGAATTTATTGTATATAAAGAAATGAATTTTCACGAAGTATTTCATAAATAATAATTCATAAAGTGTTAATGATAATTCGGGGTCTAAAATGGAGTTATGTAGAGCAGTGAAGGAAACCAACAAATGTAGGATCATGTATTGTAGTGCTATATAGACCACAACGTACGGTACACAAACTGTGAAGGAGAAATGGTTAATGGGATGACCATAGCTCATAGAAGGCTTGAATTTGTGGTTAAGGATATCATTCATGAAATATGGGTGATTATCCATTCATAGATGGAATCAGCCGCTGCGAAGAAGAAAGGTGGTACACAGACCGTGAAGGGAAATTAAAGTTCCCGGGAGGGGATTAGTATGCAGTGATGGCTATACCGCATCAAAAGGATTGAAAAATTTTATTAGTGCAATTTTCATATTTATTTCCCTATATAATGGACATTAATCCCTTCATTATGTAATATATAATTTTATATGAATAGATCCTCACTGCAAGAAATTTTTTGGAGAAGTCTCATGTCGTTTGCGGGGATTGTTTCCATGTTTGGAGAAGCAGTTAGTGGGGAATCATTTTGTAGTTTAGATGGTTCAAAGGGTAAGTATGTCAAATATTTTTTTGGGGAAATGATTCCTACATAAGAAAGGGGACAACATAGGAGATGCAGTCTAGTGAGTAACCATCTATTTGCGAAGCAGAACTGGTCTATAGAAGAATCTAACTTCTTCAAAGCAGGGGTGGTATGTGGAAGAGGGGGGACATCAACAAAGCATTCATCCCTCATGATGAAAATCATTTCATGGAGTATACAAAAAGTTTTTATAGGAATCATGATATTTCATAAGGGATTCAAGGAAGTTCCTACTAGGTTCTGGGTAAGAAAGAGAAGAATTGTTTTCAAAAAGATCAATTTTTTAAATATTGATCATGAAGCACCGAAACGTTGAATTGCATCATTTTTTTCAGAACAATCACACACAGTATTAGATCATTTTTATAGTTGTATAAGATTGTAAGAGAACATCATACTCTTTTTATTCCACATAAACGGATTGTTTTCATGTGGATTGTGTGTTATTGAGTTTTTTTCAAACTATACCATGTATGTAGCTATTCTGGTTGGGTAGTAAACCTTTTAGATTATTGTGTTCCTATGGTTGTGTGGATGAATTGTGTGTATTTTGTAAATAAATATTTAATATGAGGAAATGGTTATTTCACAAGTATGGAAAGAAAAATAAAATGATATCACTGATTCACCCCTCCCCCTCTTAATGATACATGAATCTTAGATGGGTATCATCATATAAACCCCTAGCTTACCAACCATGTATAAGCATGAGACAGTCACATAAATTCTTATCAGATGTTGGTAGGAACCTAGATGAATCCATGGATGTGTTAGACCTCCCCCTCAACAATGATCTATCTTGGCAGTGGGTCCTCTCCTAAAACACTCGCCATTGGGACAAGACACTCATGATCAAATGGTTTCCACTCCAGGGACATTTATAAAAGTGGAGAGGTCACAAATAAATAAATATGGTTTTGATATCTATTCCGGTTGTGAAAATCAAAATTAAAGTCAGAGAATATAGTGATTAGCTTTCACTCATTTATATCCTCTTCCACTACTAGTGTGTATACCCTTCAAATCAAATAATATACAAAAACATTTCCATTCTTATGAGTGTTGGAGTGAACATTATTGAATGAATATAGAAATTAAACCCACATATGCTATCCAATATTTAGTTCATGATGTGTGAAGATATACTTGAATTTTTTATGGTTTGTAAAAACCACAAACCATTCTCTAAGAAAAAATTGTCTCCAATAATCTATGGAATCGAAAAATGTTGTCATCTCAAGATTATGTGTTGTGTAATTCCTCTCATGTGGACACAACTAAATAGACTCATATGACACTAGTTGATCTTCTTTCATGATTACTACTCCATGTATTATTCCTAATGATTTGTAAAAACTATAAAACATCTTCCTAGATCCTGTCGAATCTAGATCGGTTTTGATATCAGTATCCCTTTATGCTCCTCAAAGGATATCTTACTAGATTCTGATCATATGAATTTCACACTCTTCTTATTCACACCAATAATATGTGAAACTATGCATGAAAAGACATGAATATTGTGCCTTTAATAGAAATCAATCCTTAATAATCTATAGATTTCAAAGATATTATTGGGATCGTCCCAGGAAACCGTATTATTCACCTTCTCTAGGTCAATTGATACATCTTCCTATGAGATAGTTTGACAATTAATGATTACCATGTTAATTAAAAATTGGAATTTACTAAGATTATCATAGATCTTGTTATATATTAATGTATTTCATATGATCTAATGATAATTTAAATGGTAATGTGGATTACCAGAATACACTAAGATATCATCAATGAAGTCTACCACAAATGAATCTAGATATGGGTGAAAATCCTAATTCCTAAAAGACATAATAATAGATGATGTATTCATGTGACTAAATGAAATAACCAAATTACTGTAAATATAATACCATCAAATAAATATTTTATGTGGGATCTATGATATTATAATTCATACCAAATGATATACAACCCTAAAATCGATATTATTGAAGACCGTAACTCCACAAAACGGGTCAAAAAGTTCCTCTCTATGATGTAGTGGAAAATAATTCATGACTATAACATGTTTCAACTGAAAATAATCCATAAAAATATGGAGGGTACCATCATCATTTTTGTAGTAAAGTACATGTAAACCCCATGGAGATTTATGGATCTATATAAAAATCATAACAACCAAATCCTCTAGCTACATCTAGTGCTCTTGCCACTCAGTTGTCATCATCCTGTTAAGAGGAATCGATATTAGTGCTACTCCTGTAACTATATTAGTAGAAAATCTACTACTCTTTAAGGATTTATTAAAAAAAATGAAATTAGGGAATACATCCCTAAAATAAACTATTATCAGAGTAAAATCATCCTAATGCATTCCCTAAATATATATATATATATATGCTATAAATCCAGGATATCTTTCTAGAAATCCTATGATTATCTTGTCTATATCTACTGTCATGGACATCACATTAAAACTTGTTAAGATAACTATCATTATATGATAATTTAATCTATACACTGTGGTGATAGAATTCCATTTAAACGTTATAATTGAAAAAACTGGTTAATCACAATAATGATATTGAATCCAGTCCTCTTATGGATAATGATATATTATAAGAAATGAGAACATCCTATCTCAATGGGGAATTCCTTTCCATGGCACACACTCTAAGATCCATTTACCAATATAGTATTATGTGTTATCACACATTATAAATATAAAACCTCTAGAAAGGGCATTCCAAAATATCCATAGATATAGAAGAAAGTGAATCTCCTATATCAAAAAGAGCCGATACTAATGTTGAGGCTACCAAAGTCATACCTCTTATTATACATGGCTCTAAGCCCTTCTCCTCATGTGTTGGTTTTATAATATATATTTTTCCTGATCAATCACCTTAAGATGCATCTTAACTACCCAGAGCATGATCGAATTACTAGTATTTCATATCCTAAGCCCGCCATCCTTGACCATGTCTACCTCTTCGACCAACATGGTCAGTGGTAGTCTAACTTTCATCCTTACATGAAGCTACTGATCCTACTGAAAAAAGTAATAGTTAGTTTAGATCCTCTTCCAATAGGAACTAATGTAATATTCTGGAAACACCATTGAATATTACACATTATACATCATTCATGATACTCAACAAGGTCTTCATTTCACTGAGTCTTTACATGACCACATCTGCTACACAAATGAAAAATAATAGGTCTAACAATATAGATAAAATTGTTTCCATATATGTATAGAGAACACTCAAAACAACGCTTCTTTCCATTGGATGACCTGCTACCCTACCTCATCACTAAACTACCTTGTCTTGTACTATCATATTCACTTATATTACACTCAGTAATAAGGGTCTTGTTCATGATTCCTGAAATATTATCCAAACAAAAAACTTTTATCTGAGACTGGATGGAATACCCCATCCCATCCTCGGAATGTCTCACTCTCAAAATCCCATCATCCATGAAGGATGGTGGAAAATGAAGAATCTTAGAAGAACTAGTTAAATAAGGCATAATTTATATGGATTCTTATTCTTAATGTAGTCACTACCTATCTATATCAGCTCTTAGCATCTCTATAAATAAATAGTTATAGAAATTAGCCTGAAAAATATCTCCAAATAATATCAAAATGCAGGTTATCAAGTGTAATAAAATTCTAATGAAATGTTTTATGAAAAACGAATCATATAAGTAGAGAGCATGGAAATACTCTCTACATGAATCTCTTGGTGATCAATGATAGATAGCATGACCTCTTGGCATGTATCAATAGTCTATGGGGTGCCATCCCTCGAAAATGTGTCTAGATTTTGTTACTGAAAATCTTGCACCAACTCTTTTATAGTAGGGGAAATTCAAATAGATCCCTAAATAGTCCACATAAACGATTGAAAAACTTATCAAAACAATAAATCAATTCCTATTTCATGTATAACTGGATGTTCCACAAGTGGAACTACTATGAGGTTAGGTCCCGGAACATTAGGAACATAGTCATCACCACATTCCTTGATCACAACATCAATAAGTCATGGTGGAATAACATTAGAAAAGGAAAAAACATGCCTCAAATAATAATTAGTATGATAACAATTCTAATTTATTAAGTTTATAAATATAAGGAATACTTTATAAGAGTTTCACACCTCTGCCTGCTCCTAAATCTAGGTTTGTTCATCATATAATGAAACAATAAAATTCTAGAGATACTACATAATTCTCCCAACTAATGTTAGTTCTAGTTTATGTTCTATGATTTATAATAGCTTTTCAATATACATTCTATTTATTTCACATTATAATGAAAAATTCCCCTTAAATTTTAATTGGAATACCTATTTTGGGAAACCATTTCCATTTACCTTAAAACTCAACAATTCTCAAATAAGACATTATGTATATCCATATATATATATAATGATCCACTAAAATGTCTCAATCATTCCCAATTTAAAATGAAATATTCTTTATAAATTGAAAATGGTGTAACATGAAACTGAATCCAATATTTTAGGATAGTTTAAATTGATGCATCACAATTATCAATTTATCAAGGCACACATACTCTTAATATTGAAATTTGAAATATATATTACAGAATCAGACTAATGAATCATCTCATATAACCAATGGTCCATAGATAAAATGTTGTATAATTGGATAATTCAGGATTCATCATCACACAATACTAGAAAAAAACATTTAGGTTGATTCAAACACTTTAATTATTCCAATTTTTTATACCTATAAGAAATTATAGGATAATATTGAATATAAATATCATGGAACAAATAATATAAATCAATAATGAACATAAGAAGTAAATGTTTCAGGACATAATTCATGACATATAAATCATCACACGCCTATACTGATGCACGAGACACTACATCCTTATCTCACAGGGCTAATAATATTAATTAATTTAATAATACTAATGAAATCCCCAACCCATTTTCATAACCCAATAATGAAATTAGTGAAACACTAATAGAAATAATCCAAAATATTGATTTTGATCCTAGGAAATATTTCTTTTTTCCATATACATGGGTTTGCTACTCCTAGGTATACACTCATTATGAAATAACAATACATCTTAGTCTCCTTTATAATAGTAATAATAATAATAATAAGTCAAAAGGAAATTAAATATATGATAACAATTTGTAACATCCCTGGCCTTGTTCACTCTTATTTAATCGAACCCCTTTGGGAACAAACCCGCAAGTCTGCCTGCTATGTTACATATGCTTCCTACTACTAAAAAGGATCTATGGTGGTAGAATGGTGAGACTGTACTTTCATGATCATAGTAGCACAATGATATAATTAATAGATAAATAAACAATAAATTCATAGTAATGATAGACTATAAAGAATAATTAAATCATCTATATAGTAATAATACATCAAGATAATGTGAAACCATATATAAAATGATTATTATTAATGAATGTTATAAAAACATTAATCATACATACATACATGCATAATAAAATTAAAGGAAAAAGGACATCAAATAGCATCACGACTCAAGGCTCAGTCCAACTCTCCCAGGCTCCTATGCTATAATCCTTAATGTATCCATGACATGGTGGTTGTCCCTCTTTCTACCTACTTCCATGATATAATTTTGTGTACCAAACGGAAGATCAAACAATGTGTAACACACAGTCACTAGACTACCACCAATGATATTTGTACAATTATAGTCATAAAATATAATAGATGCTGTGTGGACATAAAAATATAATATATGAGTAAAATTTGTGGAAAATTAATCATCTCAGGAATAGAATCTTCAAGGGATGCATGACAGACCATACCTACTTCATCCTACAATAGACACATCTGAATATGTAACATATAAATGAATAGGGATAAAAAGATATGACACTAGTTTCTAGGTAAAATCAATATATATAGTATTGGACCCATGTAAAAACCAAGGTGTCTAATATGATATAATAATGAAATGGGATTCACGGTGTAACTCATGAATCCAATTAATAATAACAGCAATACATGATCCAAGAGGAATCAAGGAATCCTTGACCATAGAAGTCCAAACTATATCACAGTACATAAAACAAGAATCCTTACTATAAAGGAATAAGTTTAATGGAATGGGTAAAACCATGACATTCCACTTGAATAATATCTAACTATGTTTGCGGAGAATGTCCGTAGTAAAACCTAGGCTAAGCATGATTAGGTACCAAGGGATGAATCCAAGGAGCCTCCAATCCTAAGACATAAACTAAATCCAAGGAGTGTATCTATGTCATTATAATATATATAAAATTATTCAATTGAATCAACAATAATATGTTATTAAATTCACTTATAATAATACATTGACCAAATTCCAACGTCGTTATGTCCCATTCAATGGACCCAATGAATCAGGGGTATCTTATGAGTGCTTAAGGAATTCCCTCAATATTACAAGGATAAATCAAGTCATACAACTCCTATAAAAAGAAAAATTTCATTAGTAGTAATATACACATTAATCCAAATGAAATAATTATGCCCATAGGATAATCATTTGAATTAATTAACTCTATATATATAATTCAATTCCATTCCTTTTTTATCAATAATGAAAAATTACATGTAAGGTGTCATACCATTAAAAATTTCATTCAAATTTATTAATATCTAAGATAAAAAACCTTTCCCATCATAAGGTTTCAATTTATCTATTTAATTTGATCAAAAAACTTGATAAATTGAAACCCCACACCGAAATTGTGTTATGGCTATAAACATATAATGGGGAAAACATGAATAAGAATATAACACCTCATGGGTGGATGAAATTTGGTTCTTTGGCCTTGAGACACAGTTAAGAGTTATCATATGGTGTTTATATTCCCTATTAATTAAATAATTTTATAAAAATTTATTTTTGGTTCAATGCATGGGTGAAACAAATGCACGACACTATAGAAAAAATTTATAAATTGATGAGGCATTAGGGAGATGTCATACACCACATATCTTATGTCATTGGAGGTAAAATCTCCCAATATAGACCCTTGGTTTTTATAAATCAGATGAAAATAAAAGAATAAATATACCTTGATATGTGGTAATATTATCTTTCACCAAAATATCATTTATGATAGTGAGAAAAACTGTGAAAGGGATGAATTAGATTAAATATCACACTGATATTGATCTAACATGACCAATGGTGGCTCACTTAGGGTCTAGATTGAAGATAACTAAAAGAACATATGAGTGATCTATAGAGGAGCTCACATTGTTGTAGAAAGCTATGTGAAAGAAAGATATCTATAAAATGAATGGGTTCATACCCCTTGTTGACACCAGAAAATGCGTCCCAAAAATTTTCCAAATGATCCCATAAATTATACAAGAGTTTAGCCCATTTTTTATTCTTCAATTTGATAGGTCGTAGAGCCCAAATCGAGTTAAGAATTAGTAATTATGGACATTTGATGTTTGGATGGAAAACTGGTTCGCAAAACACATTCGCGAAGCTCCATCCGCAATTGAAGTGCGCCACCACGATGCAAGGAGGAGGGACGGCTCTGTGAAACCCTTTGATCTACATGACCCTCTGTGAAGCAAGGAGGTGGTATGGCTCTATGAACACCTTTGAAATTCGTGACCCTCCTCAAAGTAAGGAGGCGTGACTGCACTGCAGACCCATTTGATGTTCTCAACCAGTCGCAAGGCAAGTTCCATCTTCGCACTGAGCAAACCCTACTTCACGGTGCCTCTCCCCTATAAATACCCAGCTCACCCCCCTTCTCTAGATGGTCACTCCACCCATTGGGTAGCTGATCTCCCAGTTCACGGAGCTACACTTTCCTTCGCGATGCAGCTCTGCGAGCCCATGCTCCGCGAGCATCTTCCTTCACGAAGATCCTCCATGAGTCCATGCTCCGTGAGTATCTTCCTTTGCGAAGCTACTCCGTGAGTCCTTGCAACACGAGTACCTTCATTCATAAAGATGCATCGTGAGTTCATGCTGCATGAGTAGAATTCTTCGCAATGCTACTCCGCAAGTCCATGCTCTGCGAGTCCACGCTCCGCGAGTCCATGCTCCTCGAGACCCCATGTTCTACGAGCCCCTATTCTCTGCAAAGATACTTTGCAAAGTCCTATCCTTTGTGAGGATCCAACCTTTTCTCCCACCAGTCCATAATGTGGGGACTGCACCCCCGCACCCCTGATCGAGCTCTGTATTGGGCTACGGTCCCAGCCCTCCGGGCTTGTCCCTTCGCTACCATCACTAACCACCATGAAAAATGGAGAGTCACGCTGCAAACGTTTCGAGCCTGGATGTCGAAAATTCCCATTGCACCCTTATGCGCAGCTGCCATCCACCTATGGAATACCATGATTTGAGATACTCCTTGTCACGACCCAAAGATTTTCAATGGAAATTCCCTCCTTATATTTATGTCATAAAATCACATGAAAACACTACATAATTAACTACTACCTGATATGTGACCTTTATACATAAGTTTGTCACTTATGTGTTTGGAATTTTTAAAATCTGGCATACACGGTTGTGTTCAAGATGTTTTTTTGGAGTCCGATATGAAATAATTAATTTTTTTGGTGAGTAGTAACCTACCCTAATGAATAGTAACTCACCGTTATGAATATTTATATACCCTAATGAATAGTAACCTCACTAATGATATTATAAAAATAATATTCAAGTTGTAAGTACAATATACCTATATTTTAGAATGAGTTAATTCATGTTTTAAATCTGTTTTTTAAATATTAAAATATGATTTTAATAAAATATTAAAATAATCATATTTAGAAAATTAATTTTGAAAAATGGTCTTCATTTTTGTATTCTGAACGTCGAAAAATGGTTAGGGTTAATTTTTTAAATTTTTCTGAAATAGTTGAAATTTTGATGGATAGTAAAATACGGTAATTTACCGTATGAATACATTATAAGCTAGATAAACTATTCCTTGAATTCTGGCTGATGTCACCACCCATGTTTCAAATTCACAAGACCCATTTACTATTGATGGTCATGGAATTCTTACTATTATTTCTCTTAGAACAAAATAATAAATTAAGGATTATTATATTTTGAAATCCCACTTCTCCTCCACTATAAAAAACCCCCTTCACTCCCTATTCTCTCCACTCCTCTCAAGCTCTAATACTTCTCTAAATTCTACAAAAATCTCTCCCCAAGGTCCTTCCCCAGGGCCAAAATCTCTCATCCTCCTCAAAATACCAAAACCTCTCCCCTTAATAGGTTGTTAAATGAGGAAGTCTCAATAGGTAAATTCATCTTCCAAAGTTTCTTCTTTTATTTTAAGTTCTTTTCTTTTTTATTTTCCTTCCACACCTTCTGTCAACATAATTGAATGATAAATATAGTAACATACATGTACTGGAATGTATTCATTTTGGGGGTATATTTCATTATCTTCTCCCCTTTCCCCACCCATTTATTTAAAAGAAATGAAAGCACCGTTTGAGATGTGATAATTTAGCACATTCGAGGACAATGATTTTTCAATTTCTATTATTATCTTTAATTCTGGTCATGAAACCATTTTTGTTATTGTTGAACCAGATTACTATTTATGTAATATATCCTATTTTTGGTTCTGTAATCTTTTTGTAAAAATGGAATTAAATTATAAATCAAAACACTTTCTTTGTAATCAATCTCACCGAATAACAAAAACGGTTATCACTAAGGTTATACATGTCATAATTAAACATCACTCTAAGTAACCTAATTAAAATTAAAACCATGTAATCTACTAGATATGAAATTAATAATATAACTTCAATTTTGGACAACCACTTTTATCTAGCATATAATCCAAACTTGAATATAAGTGAACCGATCTTTAGAGCCAATTAAAAAAATGAGCTCGAACAATGAAATTGAACCTTATAACTAATCAAAAAGGCATTGAATGAACCAATAAGTGGTATAATAAATAAATTACATATAGAAGAGGTTCTGGACTTAGTAATTAATAATACTAATTTTTTTATTCAGGTCATTAATAACATGTGGAGAACACCACCAGATTTAAGGTATGAGATCCTCCCCTTTTCTCTCTTAATCAAGATTGTCCTCTATACATTGCCTTTTTGTGTGTACTAGAAAATGATGAGGTATGTTTTATAACTTCCCACATAAATCCTTCTGGATTTATAATTGACGTGTAACCCCATTTCAATCTAATCAATTCCTCTTGCTCACACCTGACACCATGCCAATAAAATCATAACGAATTCTACCTGAACCTTCTTTGTTCTCTCAGGTTGCCTTATCTTTCATTCAAAATTTTTTTATCTTATGTATCAATGTGAGTCTTATGAATTCTTGTTAGTTGTACAAGATTCTTATATAATGACACATTCATCACATTATTTCACGGATATACATTATTTTTAATGATTCCATCCTTATAACATTCCAATAAGAAAAGAAGTTTTAAGGGGACTTCCCAAATTTTTTACCCAAATATCAAGTGAACACAATCCTATGTTTTGAAACACCATTCTATTTATAAAATCATTTTTTTTATTATGAAAAAAATTCTTGGTTCAATTCTTGTTTTATATAAAATAATTTCCTCTTTTCTATTTGAAAAGCTCTAGAGTTTTCCTTAAGACCGCACAAAATTGTTTTCATGCTAATGTTTCTAAAATACATATTTTGTATGTTGTCACTTATATTTGTCACCACTTACCATGTTATATTCCTATAAAATCCCCTTAATTTCCATGTATGTTCTAATCCATTCCTTTCATGAACACTTTCATGATACGACCATTGGATATGTTTGGTGTCATGATTGTGGTACCCAATTCATTCCATGGGTACCCTTATTTTTATGTATGGTTGATTATGTATGATTATTTATGAGGAAATATTATTTATTTGGCATGAATATTCATGAATATTCTGAGATGGGTGAGCCTAGATAGCGCTCCAATGCATTGGTAAGGTTACGTCTCAAGATATGCGATGTGAAATGGGATTGGCGGTTAGCCTTGACCTGTACTAAATGGGAAACGGGATTGGAGGTTAGCCTTGACCCATACTAAAGATATGATTTAATATTCTACCACATTTATATGATTCCATGTTCATATTATCCCATGCTTATATTAAATGATTTCACAAGTTTCATGCTTTGGATATCATTATGTCATGCCTCTTAATTCATGTGCTTGAGGTGGATCCTTTTCTTCATTCCCTTACGAGGCATTTTTAGCTCATCCCTTTGTCCATGTGTTCCCCAGGGTACCCTACGCAGATGTAAGGGATCAATGGAGGATAGGATCTCATTATGGAGATTAAATAAAGAAGTGTTTTTATCCCCTTGTTTTATGTTATATTTACCTAGTCTTCCAAGACAATAGAATTAACGATCGTTGGCTTGTACTATGATGGTTATTTATTCTTGAAATAATGAAATGTTTTATGTAAAAGGCTTGGGTCGCTATAGTTGGTATTAGAGGACGGTCTTGTTATTTTTGGAAATTATGAATAGAGCACCTTAGTGATAACCTTAAGGATGAGACCATGTATAAGGAAACAGTCCTAAATTTTGGGGAGTATAGAGTAAGTGTATTATCAAGAAAATAAATCCCTGTCTGGATATGAACAGGTAGAGGTGGCTATGGCACAGATGAGTCTAAAGGTAAAACTCGAAAACACTGCATTGAACTGGACTCGAACGTGAACTGGTGCACGATAATGGGCCTTTCTGCACTCTTAGTTACGACACTCCCAGGGGATATGATTTAGTAGATTCACAAGCATTGTACAAACCATTATTAAGGGAAAAAAAGAAGCCCATGAGAATATAAGTTGAGAAATAGATCAAGGATAACCTATATACAAACCTAAGGAATCACAAGTCATGATATACTTTTTATTTATAATTTCATACTTTTATGTTCAAAGATTATTTTTATGTTCAATAGCTAAGTATTCAAGACCTCTAATTATACGTTCTTTTTCTTAGTTAATGGCGGTAAATAGAATAACATGTTACAACAACCAATGTGAGAGGAAATGTAATGATTTCCTTAATGACATGCCTGATGTGACAGAAGCGGGTGCTCAAAACATCATGGTAGTACTTTCTCAGCTGGATTGAGTTATAAATCTTGGACACCTTATGTGTTAACCATGTTTTAATGATCACAAATCCTATTACTGTTAATTAATATCAATCCAAATTACACATATTTCTAATTATATTCAAGTCTTATGATGATAATTACTCTCTGTATTATTTACAAGTCTTATGGATTATCACAAACTCACTTATATTATCAATTCTTTATATTTATGATTCAAGTTCTCTTACTCTCTAAGGATTAAACTTAAACCATATTCTTCATGTTACTATCTAAGTCTAAATACAGATATTTTTCTATGTATAGAGAAACCGTGATGTTTGACACAGTAAGACGGACTGTGTACAAGACACAGTCAGAGTGACCCAGACTCCGTGAAGGACACACCGTGAAGGACACACCGTGAAGGACACACCGTGAGCTACACACCGTGACCGAGACATCGTGAAGCACTCACCGTAAAGCCCTTACCGTGAATCACTTACCGTGAAGCACTTACAGTGAACCACATACCGTGAAGAATATATCGTGAAGAAGACACCGTTTACATAATCACTGTGACACCGTTTCTTAACTTTTTGTCAATATTATTTAAATAATACTAACGGTCGTATTTGATGTTTTTAATGTAATTAATGTTATTTAATGATAGTTGTTGGCATCTCAGGAAACCGTATCTCGTACCTATGAAAAAGGAATCATTCTTACTTCTTGAACGAGTAGAATATAAGGATGATTGAGATGCAGTAGACATAACAAGTGTATGCAGTGGTGTGCAAGTGTGATGATACAACAAGAAGAACCTACATACACCCGAGAGCACTGTACTGAACCAAAAGAAAAATACTGAGAAAGAAGGAGATTTCAAGACTTTCAAAGAACTCTCATGAGTGCAATACAACACCACTAAAGAACACATGACAAATCAAGAGATCATTTTCACTACTGTAGAACACAAGCTAAACTACCAATCTATTTTTTTCAACAGAAAAACCAGAGAAGGACTAGGAAGCATTTCTGATGAATCCAACGAGTCCAGAGCGACATTGCTAATCACTAGATCTTTATAAACTCTTATCTATTCTCTCTAAGTGATTTTTTATTTACTTTCAATAAATGTGGTATACTCTATATATCTCACACACACTGTCTCCTACACTGAACTGGAGGATATCAAAATCATCACACTAAAACTCTTAACTCTTGTTTACCAACTTCAACTGTAGAAGAGGTCATTGTGTGGCCTGATCTCTGTTTTGTTTCCCACAAAGAACATTGGTAGAGGTCCCTGCGTGGCCTGGACAGTTGTGTAAACTGTTGTTAACCCCGATCCAGGGTGTGGATCAAATTTATATAAATTTGAGAGGACTAAGTCTCGTCTTGAGACTGAACCTCTTTTTACATATTTTGTGCATCTTTATTTTAATTTTAACGTATACTAACTATATCGTTTATACTCCACTACTATTACTTTGATATAGAAAACTATTTTAAACCTACTTTGATAGTTAAATTATCAAGTGTTTACACTTATTGTAAATTAGTAGGATAGTTTCAAAAGTTAGTTTGATCTTGTGGTTAAATTAACTGAGACCTAATCAATCTTTGAGAAGCTAAGTGATCATTTACAATCTCTATAAATTAACTATAGTTTAACTTCTTTTATAAATTGGGGAATTATAAATAGACAATATTTTAACAAAAATTTTAATTGGAACTCAATTCACCCCCCCTCTTGAGTATCCACTATGACCAAAATTTGGTATTAGATGTTGTTTTTATTTAAGGATTTTTTGTAAATACGTTTTTTAACTGTGATTTTAGTTGCATATTTAAAGATCTTAAATTTCTGTTAGTTCTAAATCATATCTCTTTAAATTTAATTTCTAAAATCTAGTTATGGACAATAGACTAGAGGTTGCTGCTACTAACATGCCACCTTTCTTAAATTGTACAAACTATTCTCAGTGGAAGCTTAAAATGAAAATTCATTTAGAAAGAATGGGTTTTGATATTTGGACTGCTATAGAATCTCAATATAAAATTCCAGAAACAGAAAGAACAACTTGGGATGAACCTAAAAAGACTACCTACAATAATAATTGTAAAGCTATGAATGCCATGTACTGTGCTTTAGGAGATGAATATTTTAACATAATTTTTTCTTGTGAAACTGCTTTTGAAATTTGGGAGACTATAGTTGTTTCTCATGAAGGAACAACCAATGTTAAAGAAATGAGATTAAATACATATACTATTAAATATGAAAATTTTAAAATGAAAACTAATGAACCTATTTCTGATATGTATCTCAGGTTCAATGAGATATTCAATACAATGAATTCACTCCGTAAAGCTATTCCAGCAAAGGAAATAATTATGGATACTGATATGTTTACCAGACCGATGGAGAGGCACATCTGTTTCAATCAAATACTCATGTGACATTGCTACTCTACCTCTCAATGAACTCATTGGTAAGCTTATGATGTATGAGGAAGAACTAAAGGTGAATAAAGAGGAAGAGGATGAACCAAAAAGGAAATCATTGGATTTAAAGACTACTTTATCGAAGAACAAAGACAAAGAAAAAGCTCAAATACAAACTGATAGTTCAACAAGTGAAAGCTCAGAATCTAATAGTGATGCTGCAATTGCTCAGATAGCCAGAAGGTTGAATAATTTTTATAGGAAGAATAAATTTTTCAGAAAATAAAATTATAAAGGAAAGTATGAAAAAAGGGACATTGGAAGAAGGACTGGAAAAAGAAAGATAAAAGTGATGAAGTTGTTTGCTAGGAGTGAAAAAGAAAAGGACACATTAAGGTAGACTGCACAAAGCTAAAATTCAAGAAGAAATATGATTACAAGGACAATAAGTACAAGAAAGCAATGAAGGCTACCTGTAGTGCTTCTGAAGACAGCACAAGTGAATCTGAAATGTATGATTCTGAAAGGAATCGTGCCAAAATGTTTTTCACGAAAGACACATCAGAGGTAACCTTAGATACTTCTGTTTTCAATTATTATTATTCTAGAGATAATGCAGATTCTAATTCAGATTCTGAAAACATGAATAGTGAGTAATTATTTGAATATTGTAATATGCTGGAAGAGACATGCAATGAACTTATGGATAAATACAAATCATTGAAGAAACAACATGCTCTCAATACAACTGTTAAAACTGAACTTACTATTGAAAAAGAGAAGAATGCTCAACTGTTAAAGGAGAACACTGAACTGAAAATGTCTAATGAGCAACTTATAAAGTACTTAGAGAAGTTCACAAATTGAAAGGATACACAAACTCAAATGCTAGGAAAGAAAGTGGCACCAAAATACACTACTAGAATAGGCTACAAACCTGGATAAAGACAGTTTACTAAGAATAGATTTATTCCTCAATCTGGACAGAATACTGCTAGTTGTAGTTCTTGAAATCAATATGCTTCAACTAGTTATTCACATAGTTATAAATAAAATAGAGTTTATCCTTCAAAATATATTGATTCTGCAAATTATATGTGACCTATAAGACAAATTTGGGTACCAAAATCATTGATTGCTAACCTGTCTGGACCCAAGATGATCTAGGTACCAAAATCATACTCTATCTAAAATTGTTTTGTAGGAAACCTGCTTGAAGTGTTCCCACAAGAAGACATGGTATTTGGACAGTGGATTTTCAAGACATAGTTCTGGGGATTACTCATGTTTCAAGAGTTTAATAAATGTTGATGGAGGCTATGTCACCTTTGGTGATAATTCTAAAGGAAAGATCATTGGCCTAGGCCAAATTGGTAACACTGATTCAGTTTTAATTTATAAAGTTTTATTTGTCGATGGACTGAAATATAATCTGTTCAGTATTTTTCAATTATGTGATGATTGTTCAAATGTCAAGTTCAAAAATGATTCTTGTAATGTTTTTAATTCGATTTTTTTTAGTATTTTATACTTTAAGAAATGAAAATGTTTATGTTTTTGATCTAAACTTCTTAGCTAAACAAAATGTTACCTATTTAAATACATTTAATAAAGATTCATTGTTGGGGCATAGGATATTAGGACACTGCAATATACACTCACTTAGGAAACTAACTTGGAAAAACTTAGTTAGAGACTTACCCAAACTTGAGTTTCCAAATGACAAAGTGTTTAATCCTTGTCAAAAGGGAAAACAACACAAAATCTATTTCAAACCAAAGAAGGAAGTCTCAACTTATCAACCTCTCGAGTTGGTTCACATGGATCTATTTAGACCATCTGGAGTTTCTAGATTAAATGGGAATCACTATGTCTATGTCATAGTAGATGACTTTTCTAGATATACTTGGGTATACTTCTTAGCTAAAAAAAGTGAATCTTGTTCTTATTTTGTTACATACTCCATGTCTGTAGAAAACCATTGTGGACATAAGATAAAAACTATAAGAAGTGATCATGGTTGTGAGTTTGAAAATCATGAATTTGATTCCTATTGCTCACACAATGGCTATAGTCGTAACTTTTCTTCTACTAGGACACCTCAGCATAATGGTGTAGTAGAAAGAAGAAATAGAACCCTGTAAGAAATTGCTAGAACTATGATTAATGAATATGATCTACCTATTTACTTTTGGGCTGAAGCTGTGAATACAGCTAGTTATATTATTAATAGAGTCTTAATTAGACCTGTTCTTAAGAAGACCCCATATGAGTTATGGAATAATAGAAAACCTAAAGACAAGTAATTTAGAGTCATTGGTTGCAAAGTCTTTAATCTCAATACAAAAGATAATCTTGATATGTTTTCTTCTATAAGTGATGAAGGAATCTATTTAGGATATTCATTAACCATCAAAGCCTACATATTTTTCAATAAGAGAACCAAGTATGTGGAAGAATATGTTCACATAAAATTCAATGAAACTGATCCACATGAGTCTAAAACCACTCTTGAAAATATTGAAGAAGATTTATCTGTTTTGGACCTTAATGATAAAATCAATGAACTTTCTATAAAGACAACCAACTCTAGACTTATTCCATAATTTTCTTCTAATGAACCCGATCCTAGTGAAGAACCTGAAATTTCTAGTTCTACATTTACTAGATCAACTAGAATTCTAAAGAATCATACATTATATTCTATTGTAGGAAATCTTGATAGAGGGACTCGGACTAGAGCTTCTCTTAGAAATCAGGTTGAACATCAAGCCTTCTTGTCACATCATAAACCTAAAAATAATGATGATGCTATTAATGATGAATTTTGGGTAATTTCTATGCAAGAAAAACTCAATCAGTTTGAAATTAATAAATTGTGGAATCTTGTTGAAAGATCTACGGACACATTCACCATAGACACTAAATGGGTGTTTAGAAATAAAGTAAATGAATCTAGAAACATAGTTAGAAACAAATCTAGGATAGTTGAACAAGCCTATAGTCAAGAGGAGGCAATTGACTATGAGGAGACTTTGGCTCTTGTATCCAGATTATAAGCTATTTGTATTTTACTTGCTTATGCTGCACATCTAAATTTCAAACTATATAAAATGGATGTCAAGAGTGCATTCTTAAATGGATGTATTGTTGAGGATGTTTTTCTTGAAAAACCACTTGAATTCCCAAACCCTCATTTTCCAAATCATATTGTCAAATTATCAAAAGCTTTATATGGTTTAAAGAAAGCTCTAAGAGCTTGGTAAGATAGATTAAGTACTTTTCTAATTTCTAAAGGTTTTACAAAAGGTATAGTTGACCCTACTGTTTTTATAAAACGAATTTATAAATATTTTTTAGTTGTAAAAATTTATGTAGATGATATTATTTTTGGATCTTCAAGAAATTCCATATGTACTGATTTTTCTAAAATGATGCAAAATGAATTTGAAATGAGTTTAATGGGTGAAATCAAATTCTTTCTTGGATTTAAAATCTCTCAAAATGATGATGGAATTATTTTAACTCAAAGTAAATATACTAGAGATCTTTTAAAACGTTTTTGATTGGATAACACAAAAGGTAGTGACACTCCCATGAGTACCACCTATAAGTTGGATCTTTATGAAGATAGTAAATCGGTTGATCAAACCACTTATAGAGGAATGATTGGAAGTCTACTCTACCTGACTGCTAGTCATCCTGATATTATGTTTAGTGTGTGAATGTGTACTTGTTTTCATGAAAACCCTAAAGAGTAACATTTAAATTCATTAAAGAGAATTTTCAAATACCTCATGCATAATCCCAATTTAGGACTATTCTATCCCAAAGGAAAATCATTTGAACTAGTTAGTTATTCTAATGCTGATTTTGCTGGATGTAAGTTAGATATAAAAAGCACCTATGGAACAAGTCATCTTTTAGGAAAGTCACTAGTATCATGGTGTAGTAAGAAACAAAATTCTGTTGTGTTATCTACTGCAGAAGATGAATACATAGCTGCTGGATGTTGTTGTGCGCAAATTTTGTGGATGAATCACACATTACTAGATTATGGATAACAATTCAGACACGTCCCAATAAATTGTAACAACACAAGTGCTATAAATATTTCTAAGAATCCTATTTCACATTCTAGGACAAAATATTGATCTGAGACATCACTTTTTGAGGGATCATTATCAAAAAGGTGATATCACTTTGGAATTCATTAGTACTGAATATCATCTTTCTGATATATTCACTAAACCATTAAATTCAGAAAGATTAGACTAAATCATACATGATCTTGGTATGATTAATCATAAATAGATATCTTACTGATCTTAATACTCAATACTTTACTGTTTTTTACTTTACGGTTTCATGCTCACTGTTGCACAGTTACTGTTTCATGCATATTGTCTCACCGTTAAGATATTGTGCTCACGGTATGTTAACTCACTGTCTCACCGTGACTGCACCGAATGGTCACTGTCTCACCGTGATGACCACCAACCGTCTCACCGTGATGACTGTTTTTCATCACACCATAATTCATACTCACGGTCTCACCGTGAAAATTATTTATATTCTTATTTTAACCCCTATCATGGTAATTTTTATTTCACTACTATTTGATTGCCTGTGTTTTTTTTATGACGATTGACTTTCCAAAATGATAAAACATAAGGGTTTCATTCGATTCCTTACCCTAACTCTCTCGTGAATCTTCTCATTCTTGAAAACCTTCTCTTCCCTCACGCACGAACCTTCAGTGGATTCCAAGGATGAAGTGTCCATATTTACCATCATTTGAGAAGCGATGTTCTATGAAACAGAAGAGGATACCGAGGATAGATCCTGAAGTACCTCTAAACCCAAACATAGTAAGCTGTACTGTTGTACCTGAAAAAGAAGTTTTCCTTCAGTGGCTGGTGTCTAGAAAGTCGTTAGTTTTGAATGTTTTGAGAGAACAAGGATGTCTCTATTGGTTCTCTGGACAAAATAGACCGATTTACCCCAGGCTGGTATCACAATTCTACCAATATGTGAAGTTTTCCTTTGATTTTAGAGAAAGATTTATGGTGGCCAGCTGAATCAATCGTTAGAAGTGTTCCTTCTCTTCGAGGCTGTGGCCTGCATGCCTAATAATTCCAAATGAATGAGTTTGTGAAGACTACCAGAGAGACCCTCATCCATCATCTGATATCTTCAATTTGGAAAATGACATGGAAATTCTAACTAGTAATGGCACCAAGTGAAGGTCCATAACTGCTGGATTAGATGGGGAGACTAGACTTCTTTTCAAATTTGTTCAGAATTTGATTAGTCCAAGAAAAGGGGATTTTGCTGTAATGAAGTATCAGGATGTGTTCATGATTCACCTATTGAATAATGGCCATAAGATCAACCTATTCATGTTTGTTATTAACCATATCTATGAGCTGGTCAATGTCACTTCCAAATCCACCTCCTTGTTTTACTCAAGGTTGATTTCAGCCATGTTAGTTTCCAAAGGGATGGTTGGACCGAATGAAGCAAAGTTAGAGGAATTTGATTTCTTCTTATCCAATCCTATCATCAAAAGGATAAAGATAAGATGGAACCCCTGGAAGAAGTAGTTGGTTGAGGATAATGATCAAGTCTATAAAAAGTATAATCCTGTTGATTATCCAAGAAGACCTAAGAATCTATTTGATCCTGGTTTGGAACCAGATGAAGTGGCTGAGTATTCAGAAGAAGAAGAAGAAGAAGAAGAAGTAACAGCAGAATCATCACCTAGAGAAGAAGCTAGAAGACCTCCAATGGAAATAGTTCCTATTGAAAAAGAAAGGGTTGTTGTCCCTTCTGTTATCCCTGCTGAAATACCTCAAGGAGAGGAAGTTGCTGTTGGTTTGGGAGAAGATGAAGCTCCTGCTTCTAGTGAGGATGTCAATCTAGAAAATCATCCTAATGCTGCATGAAAATTGGGTTTTCCTGATTCTGAATAGAAAGAAACCATAGAGACAGACCCTATTGAAGAGGATCTCCCAGTTGAGAAAGAATCAAGTCTGAAAGCTCAACCAGTGGAACAATCGGTTCCAGAGATAATTACCTCTGCTGAAGAGAGGATGTAAATTTCCTTTCAGCTAGAAAGGCAAGAGTTTTATGAAGATATTTGAGATGATATTGATCATGTTTCTGAGCCTATAGTCTCTGAAATGGAAGCATAATTTGAGGGGAAGAAACCTCAAAACCTTGAGATTATGGAAGCTGGATCTGCTGAAGCTTCTCAACCTACTCTCACATATTCTTTTTACAATCGGTATGAGTTCCCAAGATTTTATGATGTGAATGTGTCACAACATGTGACTACAACTGGAATTGCTCTTTCTTCTCTATATTAACTGAAGTCTATAGCTCATCCAGAACCAGTACCAGAAGCAGAGCCTCAATCCGAATCAGAATCTTTGTCTGAAGATGACTCTGCACTACAACCAGAACCAGAGCCTCTACCTTTACCTATACCCTTACCTGAGCATCACTCTTTTCTGACTAAAGATGATCTGAAAGTTTTTGGAGAGACTCTGTTAGCTGGAGTTGAGAAGATCTTATCCACTCAACCTCGTCCAGCGACTCAACTGAGTCAAGAAGATGCCTCCATTCCCTTGGAAAATATTATATTTCATATTCACGCAAGGATGATTCGAGAAATTCAAGAAGTCAGAGTTGAAAATAAGCTGCTATGTGATGATGTTGCAAATCTGAAAAACATGGTAGCAAACTTGAAGAATGAGTTTTCTTTATGATCATAGCCTTCTCCTGTATCTGCCCAAGCACCTGTTGCTGCTTCTCCTTAGCCAACAGATTCCACCCTTTCTAGGGAAATTGTGTCTCAAGTGTATCCATATCTACTATCTTTTGAGGAAAATATTGGAAAAATACACACCAAGATGCTGGAATGTATGAGGGAGCTTTTAGAAATCTGAATAAACTCACAGATGAGTACACTGGATGCCTGCAGAAAGTTCTAAAACAGCTCGATGTTCTATCTGAAGCTGTAAAAACTTTTCCTGCTTCAGGTCAACCATTTGTTCCTCTTTTGGATGATTCTCTGATGAGATCCAGAATCAAGGAAGAACATCAGAATGCCTTAAGTGACTTGGATCTTTGTTCTTTGTCAGAAGTTGTTAAGAATTGTGATCAAGCATCAGACATGGTTAGAATTCATTCTAAGATAGATAATGATGCCCAACAAGAGATCACTAGGAAAATAGATTTTTATCTCACTCAGATTTTATCCAAAATTGATATTACAGATCACTTTAGATATCTTGTGGAAAACCTGAAAATCTCTCCTGTAACTCAAGCTTTTAAAGCTCATGTTTAGAAACTTACAGAGTTAACCAAATTGTTGGACAAATTCATGGAGAATATAGACAATTTTGAAAAGTCTATGCAATATGGTGGTGAAATAATTACTGATTTCATCAAACTTTTAAAGCTATATCTTCATGTGAAGAGTACTGTTGTAGTTGCTCCAGATGCTGCAACCCTTAGACCTCGTCTACATGCCTTAGACTCAACTTCCATGTCAGTCAGCCAAGCTCTTTCTCAGATTCGGCCATTCATTCTTGACCAACCACAACCTAGATCTTCTACTGCTCCTACTTTTGTTCCATCTGTTTTTGAAGTTCTACCCTTACCCTCTTTGTCTGCCACATCTGTTCCTTCTTCTACTTCAGCACCAGCTCCTTCTGCTACTAAAGGAAAGGAAAAGGTGGATCCCTGAAGAGTCAAGAGACTGTTTTCTTTCGTTTAGATGGGATTACATTTCTTGTTTCCGGTTTATATTTCTGTTGTATGATCTATTCTGAACACTTTTTAATGAAAAATTCATTGTTTCATTTAATTTTTTATACTTTTTGATAATCCCAAAAGGAGGAGAAAAACTACAAGTATCACTACTATAATGAGATATGCTATGTTGCATTTCATTTTTATTTTCACTATACATGATTTGTGATCATAAAAAAGGGGGATATTATTGGACAACTCATGTATTAATCATGTTTTAATGATCACAAATCCTATTATTGTTAATTAATCTCAATCTTAATTACACATCTTGCTAATTTTCTTCAAGTATTATGATGTTAATTACTCTCTGTATTATTTACAAGTCTTATGCATGATAAAAAATATCACTTATATTATCATGTCTTTATATTTGTGATTCAATTTCTCTTACTCTATAATGATTAAAATTAATCCATATTCTGCATATTACTATCTAAGTCTAAATACAGATATTTGTCTAAGTATAGAGACACCATGATGTTTGACACAGTAAGACAGACTGTGTACAAGACACAGTCAGAGTGACCTAGACACCATGAAGGACACACCGTGAAGGACACACTATGAAGGACACACCGTGAAGGACACACCATGAAGGACACACCGTGAGCTACTCACCGTGACCGAGACATCGTGAAGCACTCACCGTGAAGCACGTATCGTGAAGCACTTACCGTGAAGCACTTACCATGAACCACATACCGTGAAGACTATAAGGTGAAGAAGACACCATTTACATAATCACTATGACACTGTTTCTTAAATTTTTGTCAATATTATTTAAATAATACTAAAGATCATATTTGATGTTTTTAATGCAATTAATATTATTTAATAATAGTTGTTGGCATGTCAGGAAACCGTATCTTGTACCTATGAAAAGGGAATCATTCCTACTACCAAAACGAGTGGAATATAAGAAAGATTGAGATACAGTACCAGTAACAAGTGTAAGTAGTGGTGTGTAAGTGTGACGATACAACAAGAAGAACCTACATACACCCGAGAGCACTGTACTGAATCAAAAGAACAATCCTGAGGAAGGAGGAGATTACAAGACTTTCAAATAACTATCATGAGTGCAATCCAACACCATTGAAGAACACACGACGAATCAAGAGATCATTTTCACTCCTGTAGAACAAAATCTAAACTACGACACTCTATTTTTCAACAGAAAAACCAGAGAAGGACTAGGAAGCAATTCTACTGAATCCAACGAGTCCAGAGCTGCATTTCTAATCACTATAGCTTTCTAAACATTTATCTATTCTCTCTATGTGATTTTTTTATTTACATTCAAGCAGTGTGGTGTACTCTGTATATCTCACACACACTGTCTCCGGCACTGAAATGGAGGATATCAAAATACTCACTCTAAAACTATTAATTCTTGTTTACCCACATCAACTGTGGAAGAGGTACTTGTGTGGCCTGATCTCTATTTTGTTTCCCATGAAGAACAGTGGTAGAGGTCCCTGCGTGGCCTGGACAGTTGTGTAAACTGTTTTTAACCCCGATCCAGGGTGTGTATCAAATTTATATAAATATGAGAGGACTAAGTCTCGGCTTCAGACTGAACCTCTTATTACATCTGCTTTGCATCTTTAGTTTAATTTTAAAGTATATTAAATATATCTTTTATACTCCGCTTCTATTACTTTGAAATAAAAAACTATTTTAAAGCTACTTTGATAGTTAAATTAACAAGTGTTTATACTTATTGAAAATCAGTAGGTTAGTTTCAAAAGTTAGTTTGATCTTGTGGTTAAATTAACTGAGACCTAATAAATCATTGAGAAGCTAAGTGAACATTTATAATCTGTATAAATTCACTACACTTAAACTTGTTTTATAAATTGGGGAATTTTAAATATAAAATATTTTAACAGAAATTTTAATTGGAACTCAATTCACTCCCCTCTTGAGTATCCACTCCGACCAACAATAAATAATAACTTGAATCCGGTGGAACATCCCCCTCTACCAAGGAAAGAGAAAGTTTTCATAGAATCTTTCATGCGGCAAATGCCCCCATGTCTAGTGGGTTTTCTGATCCATTCCTCATAGAACAATAGATTAAATCCATTGAAAATATTTTCTATGTCCTCTAGTGCTCGGAAGAAGAGAAAGTTGTACTGGTAGTCTATCTTTTTGATGGGGAAGCTGATCAGTGGTGGACACTGATCAAGAATACGAAGTCCCAAGAAGAAATTGATTCCAAAGAATGGGAGAAATTCCAGAGGATGTTCATCAACAAATATTTTCCTCAAAACCTCTATCTCAGGATGAAAAAGGAGAGTTCCTTGGACTTAAGCAGAAGGAAGATAAGTCCATCAGGGCATATAAGTCAAACTTTATAAGGCTTTCATGGTATGCCTTTGGATTTTTCATTAACACCAAAATCAAGGTGGATCACTTATTTAGCAGACTAAAGATGAATCTATGAAACGTGTTGGCAATTGGAGACTTCTATGGCTATGAAGAGATTGTCCGTTGTGCCCTCAAGGTTGAAATGGAGATTGGGAGACTCTCAGTGGTATCACTGGACTAGTGACAAGAAGAAAAAAATGGATAACAAAATGGGAGGTTCATCAAACAAATCCCATGATAGAATGAATCCTCACTTTCCCCTTTGCATGAATTGTGGGAATAAGCATCTTGGTGACTGTCTTAAGGGAACCAAGAATTGCTCCAAATGTGGAAAGTTTGGTCATCTGGCCAAGAACTGCTGAAGGAATATGAAAAATCCCACTAATGATGAAGAATAACAGAAGGTTCAGATCAATACTCAGCCTATAGTGAAGTGTTATTACTACAAGGAACTTGGGTATTATGTGAACAATTTCCCTAAGCCGATGGTTGTCAAAGGAAATTAGCAACAACCTCCAAGGCAATAAGGAAGGGTTTATGCTATCACTACTGCTGAGGTGGACCCAGAAAACGATGTGGTGACTGGAACAATTGTTATTTATTCAAGAATAGAGAGCATACTATTTGATTCTGGTTCTATGCATTCTTCCATATCATGCATGTTTAGTAGAACTATTCAAACACCACCTCAAAATTTGGAGGAAAACTAATCTGTGAGAACAGCGAATGGGGAAATTATCACATCCATGGTTTATAAATCCTCCCCAGTAAATGTTTGTGAACTGAACCTCCCAAAAAATATTTTCATACTTCCTGTAGTGGATTTTGATGCTATCTTGGGCATGGATTGGCTATCTTTGTACAAGGATAACATCAATTGTTGGGAAAAGGAGATTACTCTTCATATCACGAAGCATCCTACGATTCATTTCTTGTGCAAGGTGGAAGATGAGTCTACATTAGAATCTTCATCTCACATTTGGATATTACTTCCTTATGATCATGCATACCTTGCTCAAATGATTGAGAAAATGTAGAGAATCATGCTTGAAGACATGCCCATCCTGAGGGATGACACTGATGTATTCACCGAAAAGTTTCCTGGTCTTCCCCTTGACAGAGAGGTTGAGTTATCAATAGAAATTATCCCCGGATATCTGCCAATCTCAAAGACACCTTACAGAATGGCCACCATAGAGATAGAAGAGACGAAGAAGTAGTTACATAAGAATATGGAGGAGAATTTTATACACCTGAGTGCTTCACCTTGGGTGATCTAGTCCACTTCGTCAAGAGGAAGGATGGATCAATGCGAATCTGCATTGATTATCGTGAGATCAAAAAAATCACTATAAAGAACAAGTATCCCCTTCCACATATATATGACCTGTTCGACCAGCTTTATGGGGCCAGTTATTTCTCTAAGGTGGACCTTCGGTTGGGATGTCAAAACCTAAAGGTGAGGAAGGAAGATATTCCCAAGACTTCCTTTTGAAGGAGATATGGAAACTATGAGTTCATTGTGATTCCCTTATGACTCACTAGTTCTACTAAAATATTCATGGATTTAATGAATAGAGTCTTTAGAGATTACCTCGACAAATTTGTGGTGGTCTTTGCTGATGATATTCTGATATAGTCTAAGAGCGAGGAGGAACATGAGGAGTATTTGAAAACTGTGTTAAAGATTTTGTGAAGAGAGAAATTGTATGCAAAGTATAGTAAATGTGAGTTATGTATTGAGGAAGTATCATTCTTTGTGAATGTTATATCCAAGATAGGGATATATGTGGATCCTTCCCAGACGAAGGCAATTGAAGAGTGGTTGAGGCCAACTTCTGTAATGGATATCCACATATTTGTAGTTCTTACTGGGTATTATCGATGATTTGTGAAGAGATTTTGAAGATTTTCAAACCCAATGACCGAGCTGACATGGAAGGGAGTAAAGTTTGTCTTGTTACATGAATGTGAAGACTACTTTAAGGAGTTGAAAAAGACACTTATCACTGCGCTGGTACTCACACCCCCTTCAAGTGGAGAACTCCTTGTGGTGTATAGTGATGCTTCTAAGAACGGCTTAGGCTATGTGCTAAAGCAAAATGATAAAGTGATAGTCTATGCCTCAAGGAAGCTAACAATCCATGAGAAAAACTATCCCATGCATGATCTGGAGTTGGTGGCTGTGATCTTTGCATTGAAAATCTAGCTGCATTATCTCTATGGGGAAAAATGTGAGATATATACTGAACACAAGAGTCTCAAATATATATTCACATAGAAAGAGCTTAATATGCGCCAACGAAGATGGATAGAGCTCATCAAGGATTATGACTGCTCAATCCACTACAATCCCGGTAAGGAAAAAAAGTTGTTGGATGCTCTAAGTTGAAAGGATCCTGCATCTTTATCTATGATTAATATTGAATAAGATCTGATATTCTTGGATTTGAAAGGATGGACATGTGAATAATTAAGGGAGGAAAATCATCAATCCGTTCTCAAATAATTTCTCAACCATCCCTCTTAGAGAAAATAAAGGTTTCTCAAAGAAAGGATGTGGAAATTCAGAAAAGGGTGGAAGCTATTAAAAATGGGAAATCCTCCGATTTCAAAATTGATGAGGAAGCAGTTGTAAGATTTGGGACATGATTATATATACCATCAAATCCAGTGATAAAGAAGGATCTATTGAATGATACACATAGCTTGACCTTCTCTATCCATCCTGGGAGTACCCAAATGTACTGTGATCTCAAGAACACTTTTGGAGGGATAACATGAATAAAGATATTGCAGAATATATATCAAGGTGATTGGTATGTTAGTAAGTTAAAGCTGAACGAAAAAAGTCCAAAGGTATGATGCAGCCATTGCCTATACCCATGTGGAAATGGGAAAATGGTACTATGGACATTGTCACGGGTCTCCCGAAGACATCGAAGCGAAATAATGTGATATGGTTTGTGGTTGACCGACTCACCAAGACATCTAATTTCATCGCTAGTCGGGAAGATCTCTCACTTGAACAACTTACAAAGTAATATGTGAATGAAGTGGTGAGAAAACACAATGTTCCACTCTCAATTATCTCTAACTGCAATCCAAGGCATACATCTATATTCTGGAGGAGTCATCATTATTCTTTGGGTACTGAATTGAGTTTTAGCATGGCCTATCACCCCCAAACTGAAGGCCAATCTGAAAGAACTATTTAGACTCTTGAAGAAATGCTAAGATCCCGCTCTCTATAATTCAATGGTGGTTGGGATCACCATCTCCCATTGGACGAGTTATCATATAAAAAATTATCCACTCAAGTATTCAGATGGCTCCATATGAATCTCTATATGGAATGTGATGTAGAAATCCAACCTGTTGGGATGAAGTTGGAGAAAGAAAGCAACTTGGACCCGATCTCGTTCAAGAGATGACAGAGAAGGTTCAAGTCATCCAGAAACACATCAAAGCTTCTCAAAGTCAGCAAAAGAGCTATGCTGAAAACCATCGAAGGGACTTGGAGTTAGGCATTGGAGATAAAGACTTCCTTCAAATATGTCCATGGAAGAGAGTCATGTGATTTGTGAAGAAAGGGAAGCTAAGACCATGGTATATTGGCCCCTTTGAGATCCCTGACCGCATAAGAGCTGTGGCCTATCGACTTGAAATTGCACCAAATATGGCTCGAGTTCATGATGTTTTCCACGTATCACTCTTGAGGAAGTACATACCCGATCCCTCACATGATTAAATGCACAGGTGGTGCAGCTTGAAGATGATCTCTCCTATGAGGAGCAGCCAATAAATATTCTGGATCGGAGAGATAAGGTTCTACGCAACAAGAAAACCCATCTTGTCAAAGTTTTGTGGATGAACCATAAGTTTGAGGATGCAACACGGGCATTGGAGGAAGTAATGATGGATTGTTTTTTTTCTTAGTATATAAAACATAATTTTTAGGGTGAAATTTCATAATGGGGGAAGAATGTAACGACCCAAAGTTTTTCAATGGAAATTCCCTTCTTATATTAATGTCATAAAACCACATGAAAATACAACATAATTAACTACTACGTGATAATTTACCTTTAAACATAAGTTTGTCACTTATGTGTTTGGAATTTCGAAAATCCGGCATACACGGTTGTGTTCAAGATGTTTTTTGGAGTCCGATAAGAAAAACATAATTTTTTTGGTGAATAGTAACCTACCCTAATGAATATTAACACACCCTTATTAATATTGATATACCCTAATGAATATTAAACTCACCAATGATATTATAAAAATAATATTCATGTTTGAAGTACAATATACCTATATTTTAGAATGAGTTAATTCATGTTTTAAATCTGGTTTTTAAATAATAAAATATGATTTTAAACAAATATTAAAATAATCATATTTAGAAAATAATTTTTGAAAAATGGACTTCGATTTTGGATTTTGAACGTCGAGAAATGCTTTGGGTTAATTTTTTATATTTTTCTGAAATACATGAAATTTTAATGAATAGTAAATATGGTAATTTAGTGTAGGTATACATTATAAGCTATATAAACTATTCCATGCATCATGGATGATGTCACCACCCATGGTTCAAATTCACATGACCTATTTACTATTCATGGTCTTGGAATTCTTACTATTCTTTTTCTTGGAACAAAATAATAAATTAATGATTATTATATTATGAAATCCCTCTTCTCCTCCACTAGAAAAACGCCCTTCACTCCCTCTTCTCTCCACTCCTCTCAAGCTCCAATACTTCTCTAAATTCTACCCAAATCTCTCCCCAAAGTCCTCCCCCACGTCCAAAATCTCTCATACTCCTCAAAATACCAAAATCTCTTCCCTTAAGAGGTTCTCAAAGGAGGAAGTCTCAAGAGGTAAATCCATCTTCCAAAATTTATTCTTTTCTTTTAAGTTCTTTTCTTTTTTATTTTATTTCCTCACCTCTTGAAACCATAATAGTATGATAAATCTAGTAACATACATGTACTATAATGTCTTAATTTTGTTGGTATATTTCATTATCTTCTCCCCTTTCCCAACCCATTTATTTAAAAGAAATGAAAGCACCGTTTAAGATGTGCTAATTTAGCACATTCAAGGACAATGATTTTTCAATTTCTATTATTATCTTTAATTCTGGTCATGAAACCATTTTTGTTATGGTTGACCCAGATTATTATATATGTAATATATCCTATTTTTGGTTCTATAATATTTTTGTACAAATGGAATTAAATTATAAATCAGAACACATTCTTTGAAATCAATCCCACCGAATAACAAAAACGGTTATGACTAAGGTTATATATGTAATAATTAAAAATCACTCTAAGTAACCTAATTAAAATTAAAACCATGTAATCTCTTAGATATGATATAAATAATATAACTTAATTTCTAGAGAACCACGTTCAGCTACCATATAATCCAAAATTGAATATAAGTGAACCGATCTTCAGAGCCAATTAAACAAATGAGCTCGAACAATGAAATTGAACCTTATAACTAATCAAAAAGCTGTTGAATGAATGAAAAAGTGGTATAATAAATAAATTACATATAGAAGAGGTTCTGGACTTAGTAATTAATAATCCTAATTTTTTTATTCAGGTCATTAATAACATGTGGAGAACACCACCAGATTTAAGGTAAGGGATCCTCCCCTTTTCTCTCTTAATCAAGATTGTCCTCAATACTTTACCTTTTTATGAGTACTTGAAAATGATGCGGTATATTTAAGAACCTCCCATATCCTTCCTTCTAGATTTATTAGTGATGAGTTACCACATTTCTCTCTAATCAATCCCTATGGCTCACACCTGACACCATGCCAATAAAATCATAACGAATTCTACCTGAACCTTATTTGTTCTTTCAGGTTGCCTTATCATTCTTTCAAAATGGTGTTATCTTATCTATCTATGTATGTATTATGAATTATGTTTAGTTGTACAATATTCTTATATCAAGACCCTTTCATCACATTCTTTCGAGGATATAGATGATTTTTAACGATTCCCTCCTTAGAAAATTCCGATAAGCAAAGATGTTTTAAGGGGACTTCCCAAAATTTTTACCCAAATATCAAGTTAACTCAATCCTATTTTTTAAAACACCGTTATATTTATAAAATCAATATTTTTATTATGAAAACATTCTTGGTTCAATTCTGGTTTTATATAAAATAATGTCCTCTTTTCTATTTGAAAATCTCTAGAGTGTTTTCCTTAAGACCGCACAAAATTGTTTTAATGCTAATGCTTATAAAATACATATTTTGTATGTTGTAATTTATATTTGACACCACATAACACGTTATATTCCTATATTACACAATTAATGTCCATGTATGTTCTAATCCTTTCTTGTCATGGACACTTTCATGATACTACCATTGGATATGTTTGGTGTCATGATTGTGGTACCCAATTCATTCCATGGGTACCCATCTATTTATGTATGGTTGATTATGTATGATTATTTATATGGAAAGATTATTTATTTGGCCTGAATATTCATGAATATTTTGAGATGGGTGTGCTTAGATAGCGCTCCAATGCATTGGGTAAGGTTAAGTCTCATGAGATGCGATGTGAAACGGGATTGGCGGTTAGCCTTGCCCTGTACTAAAATGGGAAACGGGATTGGCCGTTAGCCTTGACCCATACTTAATATATGATTTAATATTATTCCATATTTATATGATTCCATGTTTATATGATCCCATTATTATATTAAATTATTTCACAAGTTTCATGCTTTGGATATCATTATATCATGCCTCTTAATTCATGTGCTTGAGGTGTATCCTTATGTTCATTCCCTTACGTGGCATTTTTAGCTCATCCCATTGTTCATGTGTTCCCCAAGGTACCCTACGCAGATGTAAGGGCTCAAATGAAGTTAGGAGCTCATTATGGAGATTAAGTATAGAAGTGTTTTTATACCCATGTTTTATGTTATATGTACCTAGTCTTCCAAGACACTATAATTAGCGATCGTCGGATTGTACGCTGATGGTTATTTATTCTTGAAATAATGACATGTTTTATGTAAAAGGCTTGGGTCGCTATAGCTGGTATTAGAGGATGGTCTTGTTATTTTTGGAGATTAGTAATAGAGCACCTTAGTGATAACCTTATGGATGAGACCAAGTATATGAAAATAGTCCTAAATTTTGGTGAGTATAGAGTAAGTGGTTTATCAAGAAAATACATCATTATCTGGATACGAGAGGGTAGAGGCGGCTCTGCCACAGTTGTATCTAGGGGTAAAACCCGAAAACACTTCATTGAGCTAGACTGGAACGTGAACTGGTGCACGATAATGGCTGTTTCTACACTTTTGGTTACAAAACTCCAAGGGGATATGATTTAGTAGATTCACAAGCATTGTACAAACCATTATTAAGGGACAAAAAGAAGCCCATGAGAATATAAGTTAAGAAATAGATCAAGGATAACCTAGATACAAACCTAAGGAATCACAAGTCCGGATATTCATTTTATTTATAATTTCATACTTTTATGTTAAAAGATTCTTTTTATGTTCAACAGCTAAGTATTCATGACCTCTAATTATACATTCTATTTCTTAGATAATGGTGGGAAATAGAAGAACACGTTCCAACATCCAATGTGAGAGGCAATGTAATGATTTCCTTAATGACATGCCTGATGTGACTAAAGCGAGTGCTCAAAACTTCATGGCACTACATTCTCAGATGTCTTGAGTTATAAATAATAACATGAATCTGGTGGAACTTCCCCCTCATCCAAGGAAAGAGGAAGTTGTCGTAGAATAATTCATGTGGAAAATTGGCCCATGTTTAGTGAGGATTATGATCCCCTCCTCACTAAACAATGGATTAAATCCATTGAAAATATTTTATATGTCCTCCAGTGCTCGGAAGAAGAGAAAGTACCAATTGAAGTCCATATTTTTTATGTGGAAGCTGATCAGTGGTGGACACTGATCAAGAAGACGAAGTCCCGAGAGGAAATTGATTCCATAGAATGGGAGTAATTCAAGAGGATGTTCTTTAACAAATATTTTCCCCAAACCCTCTATCTCAAGATGGAAAGAGAGTTCCTTAGACTCAAGCCGAAGGAAGATAAGACCATTAGGGGATATGAAACGAACTTTACAAGGCTTGTAAGGTATGCCTATGGCTTTTTCATTAACACCAAAAGCTAGGCGGATCGCTTCTTTAGCATACTAAAGCTGAGTATACCAAAAGTGTTGGAAATTGAAGACTTCTACAACTATAGGGAGATTGTCCATTAGGCCCTCAAGGTTGAAATGGAGATTAGAGAGTCTCAGTGGTATCACATTCCTAGTGACAAGAAGCAGAAAATGGAGAAAAAATGGGTGGTGCATCAAACAAATACCATGATGGAAAGAAGCCTCACTTTCCCCTTTGAAAGAATTGTGGGAAGAATCATCTTGGTGACTGTCTCAAGGGAACTAAGAATTGCTTCAAATGTGGAATGTATGGTCATCTGGCCAAGAACTGCTAATGGAATATGAAAAATCCCACTAATGTTGAAGAATAACAGAAGGTTCCGATCAAAACTCAGCCTGCAGTGCAGTGTTTCTAATACAAGTAACTTGGGCATTATGCGAACAATTTCCCTAAGCCGAGGGTTGTCAAAAGCAATCAGAAACAACCTTCAAGGCAATAACGAAGGTCTTAAGCTATCACTACTGCTGAGGTGGAGCCGGAAAATGATGTGGTGACTGGCACACTTGTTATTTATTCAATAATAGAGAACATACTATTTGATTCTAGTTATATGTATTCTTTCATATCATGAAAGTTTAGTTGAACTATTCAAACACCACCTCAAAATTAGGAGGAAAAGTTATTTGTGAGAACAATGAATGGGAAAATTATCACATCCATGGTTTATAACTCCTCCCCAGTTAATGTTTGTGGACAGAACCTCCCAACAAATCTTGTCAAACTTCCTTTAGTGAATTTTGATGCTATCTTGGGCATGGATTGTCTATCTTTGTACAAGGCCAACATCAATTGTTGGGAAAGGGAGATTACTCTTCATATCCCGAAGCATCCTCCTATTCATTTCATGTGAAAGAAGGAAGATGAGTCGCTTTTAGAATCTTCATCTCACGTTTGGATATTGCTTCCTTATGAGCATGCATACCTTGCTCAAATGATTGAGACAATGTAGAGAATCATGCTTGAATACATGCCCATCGTGAGGGATTACACTGATGTATTCCCCGAAGAGTTTCATGGTCTCCCCCCTGACCGATAGGTTGAGTTCTCAATTGAAATTATCCCTAGATATCTGACCATCTCAAAGACACCTTACAGAATGGCCACCATAGATCTAGAAGAGCTAAAGAAGCAGTTACAACAGAATACGGATAAGAGTTTTATAAGCCCAAGTGCTTCACCGTGGGGTGATCTAGTCCTCTTCTTCAAGAAGATGGATGGATCAATGCGCCTCTGCATTGATTATCATGAGATCAATAAAATCAATACAAAGAATAAGTATCCCCTTCCACAGATATATGACCTGTTCGATCATCTTTGTAGGGCCGGTTATTTCTCTAAGGTGGACCTTTGGTCAGGATATCCACAACTAAAGGTGAGGAAGGAAGATATTCCCAAGACTACCTTTAGAATGGGATATCAACAGTATGAGTTCATTGTGATTCTCTTATGACTCACTATTTCTCCAGAAATTTTCATGAATTTAATGAATAGAGTCTTTAGAGATTACCTCGACAAATTTGTGGTCGTCTTTACTGATGATATTATGATATACTCCAAGAGCGAAGAGGAACACGAGGAGTATTTGGAAACTGTGTTAAAGATTTTCTGAAGGGAGAATTTGTATGAAAAGTACAGTAAATGTGAGTTCTGGATGGAGGATGTATCATTCTCGGTTCATGTTATCACCAAGATAGGGATATCTATGGACCCTTCCCAGATGAAGGCAATTGAAGAGTGGTTGGGGCCAACTACTGTAATGGAGATCCACAACATTTTAGGTCTAGCTGAGTATTATCAATGATTCGTTATAAACTTTTCATGATTTTCAAACCCAATGACCAAGCTGACATAGAAGGGAGTAAAGTTCGTCTAGATACATGAATGTGAAGACTATTTCAAGGAGTTGAAAAAGATGCTTATCACTGCACTGGTACACACACTCCCTTGAAGTGGAGAACTGTTTGTGGTGTATAGTGATGCTCCTAAGAAAGGATTAGGCTATGTGATAAATCAAAATGATAAAGTGATAGTCTATGCCTCAAGGAAGATGAAAATCCATGAGAAAAAATATCCCAGGCATGATCTGGAGTTGGCGTCTGTGATCTTTGCATTGAAGATCTAGCAGAATTATCTCTATGGGAAAAAATGTGAGATATATACTGACCAAAAGAGTGTCAAATATATATTCAAATAGAAATAACTTAATATGCCCCCACGAAGATGGATAGAGCTTATCGAGGATTATGACTGCTCAATCCACTACCATCCCGGTAAAAAAAATGTTTGAGGATGCTCTATGTTGAAAGGATCCTGCATGTTTATCAATGATTAGAATTGAATAGGATCCGATCTTCTTGGATTTTAAAGGATGGAAATGGGAATCATTATGGGAGGAACATCATCAATCATTTCTCAAATTATTTCTCAGCCATCCCTCTTAGAGAAAATAAAGGTTTTTCAAAGAAAGGATGTGGAAATTCAGAAAAGGATGGAAGCTATTAAAAATTGGAAATCCTCCAATTTCAAAATTGATGAGGAAGGAGTTATAAGATTTAGGACACTATTATATGTACCATCTAATTCAGAGATAAAGAAGGATCTATTGAATGATTCACATAGCTCGACCTTCTCTATCCATCCAGGGAGTACCCAAATGTACTGTGATCTCCGAGAACACTTCTGGAGGGATAACATGAAGAAAGAGATTGTAAAATATATATTGAGGTGATTGGTATGTCAGTAAGTTAAAGCTGAGTGAAAAAATTCCAAAGTTATGATGTGGCCATTGCCTATACCAATGTGAAAATGGGAAAATGATACTATGGACTTTGTCACGGGTCTCCCGAAGACATTGAAGGGAAATAATGCGATATGGGTTGTGGTTGACCGAATCACCAAGACATATGATTTCATCGCTATTCAGGAAGATCTATCACTTTAACAACTTGCAATGTTATATGTGAAGAATGTGGTGAGACTGCATGACGTTCCACTCTCAATTATCTCCGACTGCAATCCAAGGCTTACATCTATATTCTGGAGGAGTCTTCAACATTATTTAGGTATTGAATTGAGTTTCAGCATGGACTATCACCCCCAAACCGATGGCCAATCTGAAAGAACTATTTAGACTCTTTAATATATGCTAATAGCCTGCTCTCTATAATTCAAAGGTGGTTGGGATCACTATATCCTATTGGATGAGTTATCATAGAAAAAAAAGCTTCCACTCAAGTATTCAGATGGCTCCATATGAATCTCTATATGTAAAGCGATGTAAACTCCAACCTATTGGGATGAAGTTGGAGAAAGAAAGACACTTGGACCCGATCTTGTTCAAGATATGACAGAGAAGGTTCAAGTCATCCAGAAAAACATCAAAGCTGATCAAAGTCAGCAAAAGAGCTACGCTGACAACCATCGAGAGGACTTTTAGTTCGACGTTGGAGATAAGGACTTCCTTTAAATATGTACATGGAAGAGATTTATGTAATTCGGGAAGAAAGGGAAGCTAAGACCAAGGTATATTGGCCCCTTTTAGATCCCTGGCCGCATAGGAGTCGTAACCTATTGACTTGAACTTGCACCAAATATGACTCAAGTTCATGATGTTTTCCACGTATCACTCTTGATGAAGTACATACCTGATCCCTCACATGTACTAAAATCATAGGTGGTGCATCTCGAAGATGATCTCTCCTATGAGGAGCACACAATAAATATTCTAGATCAAAGAGATAAGGTTCTACGCAGCAAGAAAACCCATCTTGTCAAAGTTTTGTGGAGGAACCATAAGATTGAGGAAGAAACATGGGAATTGGAGGAAGCAATGATGGAAAAGTACCAGCACCTGTGTTTGTCTTAGTATATAAAACAAAATTTTGAGGGCGAGTTTTCATAATGGGGGAAGAATGTAACGACCCAAAGTTTTCCAATGGAAATTCCCTTCTTATATTTATGTTATAAAACCACACGAAAACACAACACAATTAACAACTATGTGATAAGTGACCTTTAGACATAAGTTTTTCACTTATGTGTTTGGAATTTCGAAAATCCGGCATACACGGTTGTGTTCAAGATGTTTTTTGGAGTCCGATAAGAAAAACTGAATTTTTTTGGTGAATAGTAACCTACCCTAATGAATAGTAACACACCCTTATGAATATCGATATACCCTAATGAATAGTAACCTCACCATTGATATTATAAAAATAATATTCAAGTTGGAAGTACAATATACCTATGTTTTATAATGAGTTAATTCATGTTTTAAATCTGGTTTTTAAATAATAAAATATGATTTTAATAAAATATTAAAATAATCATATTTAGAAAATTATTTTTGAAAAAAATGGACTTCATTTTTGGATTTTGATCGTTTAAAAATGGTTAGGGTTATTTTTTTATATTTTTCTGAAATACTTGATATTTTGATGATTAGTAAAATACGGTAATTTACCGTATGTATACATTATAAGCTAGATAAACTATTCCTTGCATCATGGTTGATGTCACCACCCATGGTTCAAATTCACAAGACCCATTTACTATTCATGGTCATGGAATTCTTACTATTATTTTTCTTGGAACAAAATAATAAATTAATGATTATTAAATTATGAAATCCCTCTTCTCCTCCACTATAAAAACCCCCTTCACTCCCTCTTCTCTCCACTCCTCTCAAGCTGCAATAATTCTCTAAATTCTGCCCAAATATCTCCCCAAGCTCCTCCCCCATGCCCAAAATCTCTTAGCCTCCTCAAAATAACAAAACCTCTCCCCTTAAGAGGTTCTCAAAGGAGGAAGTCTCAAGAGGTAAGTCCATCTTCCAAAATTTCTTCTTTTCTTTTATGTTATTTTTTTTTATTTTCTTTCCTCACCTCCCGTCACCATAATAGTATGATAAATCCATTAACATACATGTACTAGAATGTCTTCATGCTAGGGGTACATTTCATTATCTTCTCCCCTTTCCCCACCCTTTTATTTGAAAGAAATGAATGCATCGTTTGAAATGTGCTAATTTAGTACATTCAAGGACAACCATTTATAATTTTCTATTATTATATTCAATTCTGGTCGTGAAAATATTTGTGTTATGGTTGAACCAGATTATTATATGTGTAATATATCCTTTTTTTGGTTCTGTAATATTTTGGTACAAATGGAATGAAGTTATAAATCAAAACACATTCTTTGTAATCAAACCCACTGAATAACAAAAACAATTATCACTATGGTTATATATGTAAAAATTCAACATCACTATAAGTAACCTAATTAAATTAAAAACTTGTAATCTCATAGATATTAACTAAATAATATAATTTCAATTCTGGAAAACCACTTTCATCTATCATATAATCCAAACTTGAATCTAAGTGAACCTATCTTTAGAGCTAAGTAAACAAATGAGCTCAAACAATGAAATTAAACCTTATAACTAATCAAAAAGGCTTTGAATGAACTAAAAAGGTGTATAAAAAATAAATTAAATATAAAATTGGTTCTGGACTTATGAATTAATAATCCTAATTTGTTTATTCAGGTCATTATTAACAAGTGGATAACACCACCGGATTTATGTTAAGGGATCCTCCCCTTTTCTCTCTTAATGAAGATTGTCCTATATACATTGAATTTTTATGTGTACTATAAAATGATGGGGTATGTTTAAGATACTCTCCCAGACATACTTATAGATTTATAAGTGATGAGAAACCCCATTTCTCTCTCATAAATCCCTCTTGGTCATACCCGACACCATGCCGATAAAATCATAATGAATTTTACCCGAACCTTCTTTGTTCTTTTGGGTTGCCTTATCTTTCTTTCAAAATGGTGTTATCTTATCCATATATGTGAGTCTTATGAATTATGGTTAGTTGTAAAATATTATTATATCAAGACCCATTCATCACATTCTTTCATGGATATACATGATTTTGAAAGATTCCCTACATAGAATTTTCTGATAAGCAAACCTGTTTTAAGGGGACTTCCCAAAGTTTTTACCCAAATTTCAAGTGAACTGTATTCTATGTTTTAAAACACTATTGAATTTATAAAATCAGTATTGTTATTATGGAAACCTTCTTGGTTAAATTTGTGTATAATATAAAAGAATTTTCTTTTTTCTATTTGAAAATCTCAATAGTGTTTTCCTTAAGACCACACAAAATTGTTTTAATGCTAATGTTTCTAAAATACTTTTTCTGTATGTTGTCACTTATATTTGACACCAATTAACAAGTTATATGCCTATATTACCCTATGAATTTCCATGTCTGTTCTAATCCTTTCCATTCATGTAAACATTCATGATACGCCCATTGGATATGTTTGGTGTCATGATTGTGGTACCCAATTATTTCCATGGGTAACCTTATGTTTAGGTATAGTTGATTATGTTTGAATATTTATGTGAAAAGATTATTTATGTGGCATGAATATTCATGAATATGTTGAGGTGGGTGTGCCTAGAAAGCTCTTCAATGCATTGGGTAAGGTTAAGTCTCAGGAAATGTGATGTGAAACGGGATTGGTGGTTAGCCTTGACCCGTATTAAATTGGGAAACGGTATTGGCGGTTATCCTTGAACCCTACTAAAGATATGATTTAAGATTCTACCACATTTATACGGTTCCATTTTTATATGATCCCCTTCTTATATTTAATGATTTCATAAGTTTCATTCTCTGGATATCATTATGTCAAGCCTCTTAATTCATGTGCTTGAGGTGAATCCTTATGTTCATTCCCTTACTGGGCATTTTTAGCTCCTCCCTTTTTTGATGTGTTCCCCTGGGTACCCTATGCAGATGTAAGGGCTCAAAGGAAGTTAGGAGCTCATTATGGAGATTAAATAAAGAATTTTCTTTTTATCCCCATGTTTTATGTTATATGTACCTAGTATTCCAAGACACTAGACTTAACGATCCTTGGCTTGTAGTATTATGGTTATTTATACATGAAATAATGAAATGTTTTATGTAAAAGGCTTGGGTCACTATACTCCTCCTTACACCATGAAGCACCTTGAGTCGACATATTCCACTTGGTTCATTTCCCATGTCATGAGTTGAGATTATCATCATCAATTCTCCGAGTAACTTGAGTCAAACCATTCCTCATGTAACTCATCCAAACCCCATCACTAGGCTCATATTCCAGGTTGAATGAGAAAGGGCCGCGCATGTATAAGTCCCAAAACCAGCCATTAAGAGGCTTCATATGCCTAATATTCCTATCTACATGACTTTAAACTATAGTGATCCCTATATGACAAATATAGGATGCCTCTTGCCCTATACGAGAGATGCCTTATGCTCCAAGAATAAGATTCCAATAGTCTTATATAAATGACTATAAACTATAGTGCACCATTTGTTCCAAACATAGGATGCCTCTAACTTTGAACAACAAATTCCTTATGCTCCAATAATGAGATTCCAATAGTCTTATCTACATGATTATAAACTATGGTTCTCCCTATGTTCCAAACATAGGATGACTCATTCTCTAAACAAGAGATGCCTTGTGATCCAAGCACGATATGAAAATAGTCCTATCTATATGACTCTAAACTATAGTACGCCATATGTGCAAACATAGGATGACTCTTGCTCCAAAAAATATATGCCTTATTCTCCGAGCATAAGATGCTTCATGCCATTGATACAGTGGCATAATTTCAAGAGCATTTGAATCTGTTCAAACATTCCATCACTCCACATCACTCTTTGCGTGTCCTTCATTCGGATCTTCATCCCCTACCATGTCTCAAGGGACCCACTAAGGGCCTAGTACCATTCCACATCGGCTCACCTAATATCACGGGCCAACGCCCCATAAGACATTGAACAACACTTCGAGTCATTTCTTGTGTTCCATACAGGGTCAGCAGTCGGCCCTCATTTTCTTGTCCTTTTTTCAGGCTAACGTGATATGGATTCTTTGTTTCGAACACGATCAAAATTTATCCTCCATAGCCACGCCACCCTAATTGCATTCTGAATGTTGGGCTTGTAATTCACACTTTTCATCTCCCTTTGTTCGTACTGATTCCAACGCCCCTTGGTGTTATCCCACTTGTGAACATGCACATAGGTGTGGACCCAATAATATGTCTCAACCCACCAGTGGGATGGGATGCCCTCATGGTTAGACATGAGAAATACATTATGGGCAGCTTCCTTGCATAAGCCCCATCCACCATTGCCACTCCATAGCGGCACCCGGGCTGCTTCCTTGCGTAAGCCCCATTCACCATTTCCACTCCATAGCAGCACCTTGGAAGCCTAGAGTGTAAGAACCACAACATATAAGAACTACGTGGTCATTGATCCTTGCCAAGGAAGGGTATGTAAGAAGCCTCCATGAGGTTAAATCCCAACACCCGGTCGTTCTGACCATCTTCTTGTCGGTTCACCAACACCCTGAGTTTCCTAGAGTATAAGCCTCATGCCATCTGAACTACGTGGTCTTTGATCATTGCTAAGGAAGGTTATGTATGAATCCTCCACGAGGTTCAAGCCCACCACACTGGTCATTTCGACCATCTTCACGTCAGTTCACCAACACCTTGGGCAGCCTAGAGTTTATGCCCCACCCCATATGAACTACGTGGTCTTTGATCATTTCCAACACAAGGTACGTATGACGCGTACCTTAGGTTCAATCCCACCACCCATTGGTTGATTCTACCCCTTTCATGTTGATTCACCAAACACCCCACATAAACTATGTGGACATTGATCATTGCCAAGGAAGGGTACGTAAGAAGCCTCGTTGAGGTTCAAGCCCACCATCCATTAGTTCCAACCCCCTTCACGTCAGTTCCCACACCATCCTGAACTATGTGTACATTGATCCTAGCTAAGTCATGGTATGTAGGAAGCCTTTCTGAGGTTCAATCCCACCATCAATCTAGGCCACAGTTCCTCTTTCACGTTGGTTCACCCCCACCCTACATGACATTAAACTTTGGATCTCAATCAGTGGTAAGATGTTGTTTCCTCATTCATTGGTAAGCCATTGTCAACCTCATTCAATAACAAGTTTTTGAAGTCCCCAATCGACATCAAGTCATCATCATGATGAACTACATTGACATTGATTCCCTGCCACAGGGATATATAGGAAGCCTTCTTAAGGTTCAAGCCCTTCATTCATGTCTCATCATGATCTATCCCTCGAACACATGTGTTCTAGGAAGATCATGCCCCAAACCGAGGATCCACTTCCTCTAAATGCCATCCAAGCATCCATTATCATAGGCCGCCTCCTTAAGTGTCCCATCATTTCACCGAACTATGCTAACTTTGATTCCCTACCACGGGGATACGCAAGAAGTCTCTTTCAGGCTAAAGACCAACACAACTGTCACCTTCATGGTGGTCCCATCCCATTCCCCCTCCACACCATTCAACTCTCTATCATCCATCTTGATTCTCGCATGGGCCACCACATCCCTATTAGATCAGGTATCCACCTCCTCGATGCTCCTAACAGTACATGGGCTACTATCCATGTGTAAGCCCCAACATGTATTTAGTTTATTGTCCTTTTTGTGCACCCTTATTCATCACCCCCATTGAACTATGTGGGTTTTGATCTCTATAATCTATACAGGGTACGTAGGAAACCTCCATGAGGTTCAATCCTAGTTAATGGTAAACCTTGGTGTTCCCCAATTCTGGGGTGCACACTCCCTGATCTGCCCTAAGTGTTGGCCAGATCAGCCTTCATAGTGTGTCATCTTCCCTTTATGGGATACAACATCTTGGGTATTCTCTTATCAAGTGTTTTGATCCATCCACATGGTAATCCTTATTGGTGTTCCCTCTTAGGGATGTACCAATCTGATCCGTATATATGGGACTTTCTGATCAGCCTCATTCCATCTCTGTAAGATGTTAAACTCGTTTCCTACCACGTAATAAACATTGGATGCCTGAGGAAAACCTCCGAAGTCACGACATTGGAGTAACCATCTCCGTAAGATGTAAACTCATGGCCTACCTCGTGATAAACATGAGACACCTGAGGAAAACCTCATAAGGCACGCCTTTGGTGTAACTATCTCTTCTAGACATTAAAAATGCTGCATACCCCATGTTAAACATGGTAACCTGAGAATAACCTCAGATACATGCCTATGGAATATGATTCACTACATTCGACACGGGATTCTTCAGGTTTGGTTCCCTTGATATGCCCTCTTCTAAGGAAGAATATAGGTTCTGCAATGTCCACACATCCAGATATTCCCCAACATGCCTGATGTTGTCATCTACTCCAACCCAAGGTTGATAACATGCCAAGATCCCTTGGAATGTATTTACAGAAGCAGCGTAATTAACCAGCATCGACAAAGATATGGCACCTGGAAGATATTCACGAACAACATCTTAATCTATAAGGGAGACCAATACTAGGTAAAGACCTCTGAGGAGGAATACCCAGAGGGAGGAACCGACATCCCATCATCCCATTTTGATCTAGGATAAAACGTTCTTGAATAAGGAACGGATTCCACCCGCCTTTGGAAAGAAGGTATGTGGGGAAACAGCTACGCGTCCTCCATAGACGGACACTCGGGCCCTGGCGAAAGCATCAAGAATAGAAATGGTGAACCTGATAGACATGATTCTCTTCTCCTTCAATAAAAATTAGACCAAATATGTTGAGAAAATTGAGGCATCACAAATGTGAATCCCATCTCCTCATATGTGAGACGATGGTTGCAATCGGGTGTGTAAAGACTAAGGTCCACTAGCTCCTCGCCGATATTGCCGCATTAAGAGGCTGCTCAGGTGGAATCCGCTACCTGAGTCCTTCATTTCATCATTGACTCTGCCACCATAATAGGCTGTGCAGGGGTAATCCTCCCCCGACACCATCGACTCCTCCTCAATCCCACCACCTTAAGAGGCCGCACAGGGGGCATCCACCCCCAACTTCATCTGCTCATCGCTGATCACTTCTACCTAAGAGGTCGTGCAGGTGGCATCCGCCACCAGACTCCTTCGGTTCCTCGTCGATTCGACCTCCTTAATAGGAAGTGTAGGGGAATCCTCCCGTGACTCCATTGGCTCCTCGCCAATCCTGCCGCCTTAGGATGCTGCGTAGGGGGAATCCACCCCCGAGTCCTATGGCTCCTTGCCGACCTAGCCGCCTTAAGTGGTCACGTAGGGGCATCCACCTCCTCGACTCCATAGGCTCCTCGCCGATACTGCCACCTTAAGAGGCCAAGCAGGGGGCATCCGCCGCCGAATCCATCGGCTCCCCGATGATCCTGCTGCCTTATGAGGCCACACAGATGGCATCCACCACCTGAATCCTTCGACTAATCACCAATCTCGCCACATTAAGAGGCCGCATGGGTGGAATCCGCCACCCGACTCTATCAGTTCCACACCAACTCAGCCGCCTTAAGAGGCCGACTAGGTGTCATCCACCACCCGACTCCACCAGCTCTTCACCAACTCCACCACCTTAAGGGTCCACCCAGGTGGCAACCGCCACCTGAATCCATCGGCACCTTGCCGAATCCACCACCTTAAGAGGCCACGTAGGTGCCATCTACCAACCAACTCCATCGGTTCCTCACCAAGCCCACCACCTTAAGAGGCCGTGCAGGGGGGGCATCCACCCCCAACTCCATCAGCTCCTCATGGATCCTGCCCCATAAAGATGATTCATAGGGGAATCCTCCCCTGACTCCATCAGCTCTACGATGACCCCGCCGCCTTTAGAGGGCGCGCAGGTGGCATCTGCAACCCGACTCCATTAGCTCCTCGCAGATCCCACCGCCATAAGAGGTCGCGCAGGGGGCATCTGTGATGCCCCAGGTTTTATGAACTGGTCCAAGTGAACAACTTTATGCTTTTTAGTAATGTATCTCGTTTTATTTTTTGTGATTTTATGGATGTCTCTTGTTTTATTTTATTCCTTGAGTGCTATTAAAGAATTTGAAACAAAATAAAACATGAATAATAAGGTAAACTGTTATATATTTAAAAGTAACATTGCAACGAGACCCAACTAATTGAAAATACCATGCACAAGACCTAACACAGCCACATCGGGACTACTAAGAATAAAAACTCGAGAAATCAGATATTCGTCGTCTTCAGGGTCCATCAGTGTGAAGAATATAATAGCCCGAGCCACGACACACATAATAACACCAATGGTATGAGGAGATCCATCCTTTCTGGTTCAAGAGTTTTGGTTTTTGTAAAATTCCAAGCTTTTATAATGGTCCTTAGAGATATGACCATTATATATATAGTCATTGGCTTTAAAAACATCCTTTGGGTACCGTTGTTAAATTTATGAAAACATGTTTTAATGTTCTTATGATTTTATAATATTTCATGTTTCAAAAAAGAATCATAGTTTCAAAATAAAAAGAGTATTCTTGGAAATAAAATCCTTTTGTTTTCAAAAAATCCTGATGGATACTTATATATTAAAAACTTAGTATTCTTTCTATAAAAGATGTGTTTAAAGGGTGTCTATAATAATAATATCTTTTGATCTCTTAAATTATGAATTTGGGGAAAACTTTTGATCTTTGAAATTTTATGAAAACAGTTAGGTGCGTATTTTAAAGATCCAAATAGTTATACTATTTTTTTTTGAAAAATATGAGAGGTATATATTTAAAAAAAATTATAAAAAAGGATTTAAATTTTAAGTTGAAACTATTTGTTTTTATTGTATATTTACTCATTTTTGTAAAAAAAATTATATTGCACACTATTTTGAACTACGTATACTTAAACTAGTTATTTCGAAAGTCTAAATAAATTTTTATAAAAAAATTATGTTGATATGAAATATATTACATAAGCTAGTAAAAGGATTTAGATTTTAAATTAAAACTTTTTGTTTTTATTGAATTAACTAGCTTTTGTATAAATATTTATACTACACTTTATTTTGAAATAAGCATACTTATACTAGTTATTTTATAAATTTATGAAAGTTTTTAATAAAAAATATTGGTTGGGGCCCGGCCAAGCCGAGGGAATCCCTTAAGGGACAATTCCTCTATGCTGAGACCAAGCCCCAAGGGACCCGAGGTGCCGACCATCAGGGTCCCTGTTATGCAAAGTGTCAACCAGGCCTGAGCCCGAGCCGAGTGAGGGTTCGTCCAGTCACACGCGGGCCCGTGCATAAGGCCCAGGTGTGTGTGTGTTCATGTTATTGCACCGGGAGCGGCGAAGCTTGTTTGTTAAACCGCGCCTCAACCGCGGTGCATTTTGATGTAGGATGCGTTCCACATGATCAGGACCGTCCGATCGAATCACGCTTCGATCTCGACCGTCTGAACCTATTAGACGCGCGATCGCCCCGCATATCACTACGACCGTCCGATCTCACCCAAGATCTAATCCTGACCATTGGTTTCTTTTAAACCGATCTCTTTAAATTTCTTCCCCCACCCTCTCCAGACGTATGATCTTACACTTTGTGAATCTTGGTCATCCATTCCTTTAATGTGTCGATCCATCATCTTCTTCCTCACAACAGCACCCGACCACAGGCCTGCGCAAGGACGCCTCGGCCTCACCCCCTGCACTACTCCCCTTGACTTCTGAACACCCCCTCATAGGGCTCTGTTCCTTCATCTTCACCACGTCGGTCTAGCCTCTTGAGTCGAGTCACCCTTTGTGCACCAAATCCATACTTAAACCCCCTGCCTCTTGAAGTCTTGTCGTCTTCCCCTTCTTCTCCTTTCTCTCCCTCGAACTCCCAACAACCCAGCGTGGTGCACCTGGTCCGAGCCTTCTCCCCAAGCAAGGTAAGTATTCTTGCATGCTTTCCTTCTTTTAAAGAAACCTTTAGTATATATATACATCATATATATGTTTTTATATACTTAATATATAGACCCCTTGGATGGTATCACCTTCAAAGAATCTGTTTTGTGTTCTCTATAGGGTGTATATATCTGTTTCAGATGGTATCACCTTCAAAGAATCTATTTCATGTTCTCTGTAGGGTGCATATATCTATTTCGGATGGTATCTACTTTGAATAAACCCATACCTTTATACTCTCAGTGTATATATATAGTTTATATATATTTATACTTAAATATAAACCCGTAGGGTTGTGTTGTTTTCAAAAGGGGCTTGCAGCCGTGTTTCCAGTTGGGTGCAAGTGTGGTGGTTTTTATGTTTTTAACTCATAATACTACCCTTCTATGTTTTAGTATATACGTTTTATACATATACATAATTATGTATAATGAAATCCATCCGGTTTGAAAACGGGTTTTCCTAATGTTTATTACAATGGTTACAAAGGGAAAAGAGTTATCATACCTTATTCTAAAACAACCCTTAATAATATGGTTCATATATATACGGGTTACTTGTATATATATATATACATATAGGTTATATTTTTTACTTTTTGGGAGGACCTATGTTGGACATGGCTTTGGGGTGTTAAGTTTTGATTGTTTTCTTTCGGTTTTATTTCATAAAACCTATACAGAGATAAATATACAGTTTTCTCTATGTATATACATATATTTATAACCAAAACTCTATCTATTTTTCAGATTTCAAAATGATCCAACATGTAATACTATGCATTATATATTAATGAGGGTTGTTTGAAATTGTTTTACCATGAAAACCCCTCATTGTAAACCTGATATCTATATATCTTTATGTAATCATAAACACATAAACCAATACAAATCAAATTTATGATTTCAAGGGGTGGGTACCAACCTTTATGTAAATCATTATTTTATGCAAACTATGTTTAATTAAAGAGGCATACTTGGCATTTCTCATGATGTGTTTTACCATAAAGGGTGTATTTTTTGTTTGATTTAAGATGTATTAGGGGATTTAAGATTTAATGGGTTATGATATCATGTTGTGTTCATGTATTATCTTAAGACATAATGAACCTACTTTGGTGAATTTATTAATTAATCATGTTATGATTTAATTCATTTACAAGTTCAAGGGCCTATTTATCACCATAACTGATTTCAAGTGTTTTCCTTAAGCACTCCTTTTTCCATGGATTTATAATGACATAGATTCATCATTTAGTATATCATTATTTTATATTCTTTAGCAAAAATATTGTTTTACTAAGCTATGTATTCCTTTGATTAGTTATTGACAAATTTTTCAAAGTTAACTATCATACCTTCTGTTAGAAAAATTTGTGGTGGTTCATTATTTATTATTGTACATAATGCATGTTTATGACATATCACTAAATGAACTAAGAAATTGGATTACCCAAAGTGGTATGGGACACCTTGGGTAAAATGAAAATGAATGAGATATTCAAGGTGTTATGGGACATCTTGAATATACAAACCGTTTAGGTAAAGTATGAATGATATGTGGCTCACATGATAATAAAGACAAATTAACGGTGCACCCTGATAGCGCTCCAATGCATTGGGTAAAGAATTAATCTCTAGAGATGACCTTTTAGACTGATACCTTGGTGAATAACCTTGGTAATTTTTAATGATGCCTTGGGGATGGACCATGGTGAAACGAAATGATTGTCAATATTGAATGTTGATGCCACAGAATTCAATTTATGTAACAAGTTCTATCTAAAGATAAAGTTCTTTTATGACAAATGCCTTAAGTTTTCATAAAGTTCTTATTTCACTGGTATAATCTTGGATGATGATAGGTGTTATCACTTAATAGAATAGTGACCAGCATATGAAAATTTAGTTATTTACTTTATGCGCAACTCTGATCATATATTACTCTTAACTGTTTAATTTATCCTTAATTAAATCACATGTAGTACTTGTTCATGATAACCATTATTACTCCTTCGAGAATTGACATAATTGTTTCATGTTCTTCTTGAAAACATTGATTGAGCATTTTTATGTTATGTGTTATAATTTTCCATTAATGAGTGTTCAATCTCTTTTAAAAGAATGTTTTCAAATGTTACAATGTTTTAATTTCTCTTTAAAACCCCTTACTGAGTATTTCAATGCTCACCCTACGTTTTGATTTAAAATTTTCATATATCAGCTCTTAAAAGATGAATTGTTTCAGAAGTTGCCGATTTCCCAGAACCCGAACAGCATATGATCCTCTCTATGGGACACGATGTGTTGTCAACAAATTGTGTTTTATTTTAAGATAACATGTCATGTTCAGAAGGCACCGACTCTTGGGTTTCTGGGTTCGGGGTCTCTACAGTTGGTATCAGAGGTTCGGTTTGGATCATTCTGGAAATCCAGAAACTGAAACAACAATATATATATATGTATATGTACTTCAATTTTATCAAAAACTGGGTTTTCTTAAATTTCAGATGGAAAACTAAGGCCCAAATCTCTTATCTCTCCCCATAGAGGCCCTAGAGACCATTGTGTATTTACCTAGCCGTGAGGATTTTCTAAACTATGCCCATATCCGCATCACATGAAAACACCATTACGACGTATCCAATTCACCACAAGTGCTTCAGCTGCACCAAGGGGTAGGAATAGATTACCTCCTTATGATGATAACTCAGTTTCCCTCTTATGTGTGTTGGGGAAGGTATCATGAGGGACTTTTCTGAATCTTCACGGTAGGTGAGAGCTTTGGCACTATGATTGATAACCCTTTTCAAGAAGCTGCTGATGACGGAGACCTCTGAGTGGGCTACCTTTGCCAGATTTTAATCTATGGCTTCTGGGGTCAGTTGTTGGACTTTGGAAGGATAAAATATGAGTCCACCTGACTGCCTTGTAGATGAAAAGTGTATGAGGATGTCTCTCAACTTCATACCCCTCATGCTAGACTCATAAGACGTCATAGGTGCCCCCATGAGTTTTCCCCTGAATGCTCGACCTGTGTTTGGTTCGAGGAGTTTGGGAGTTTTGCTTCTCTGTGTAGAGTTCATTTAGTTGGTGGATAAGGGAAAATCAAGCACAAATAATAATAAACATGTGTTTATTGAAATGTTTTATTTCCCCTTCATTGTCTTTACTTTGTAAATAACATTGAATGGTTTTCAAGTGATTGAATTCCCATCTTAAAACTTTCAGATGGAAGGAAAAACCCACCTGTTATCTCTTCCTACTTATATTTTGGAAATCATTGCAATAAAAACGTGTGAGGATGAGTATGAACCCTTCGCAAATTTGTGAAGAACGTGCAAGTAGTGGTTTGAGGTAACAAATTGTCTGAAGATTCTCCGCACCTTCCAGGGGAAAGCCTCCATCTATTACAGCATTGGATCTGCACAGCTAGCCGGACGTGAACGACGAGGAAGTTTCCACGAAGGGCTCTTCTTGTGTTTCACCCTAGGCCGGAACCACACGTCCAGAGTGAAATTTCAAGAGGCTACATTAGAGGGAAATCTTTATGCGGCTTATATGCTCCAACTTCTCACCTTTAGCCTGTTTGACCATATCTATGGCTTCAATGTCTTCGACCGAGACATGATTCGGCAAGTCCTTCATACATTGGTCTGTAAAGACATTTCAGAACATTTTACTGTTCGAGCTTCCCTCTCGAAGCCTGAAGGCCCAAAACATAAGTGAAACCCATCCTATCTTAGGTGTATCTGGACTAGGGAGCTGAAAGAGTTGAGAATCGCTACGGGGATTCCGGTAAATTCACCTGTTGAACCTATACGTTGGTGGAGATGGTGAGAATGTTGCAAAACCTTGTAGTGTTGGGAAATAAATTGCGAGGATGCAATTTTCTAAAGGGGGATAATGTGACGTCCCAGGATTTATGAACTGGTCCAAGTGAAGAATGTTATTCTTTTTAGTAATGTATCTTGTTTTATTTGTTGTTCTTTTAAGGATGTATCTTGTTTTATTTTATGCTTGGAGTGCTATTAAAGAATTTTAAACAAAATAAAACATGAAGAATAAGGTAAACTGATATATATTTAAAAGATACATTGCAACGAGACCCAAATAATTGAAAATACCATGAAAAATACCTAACACAGCCACGTCGAGACTACTAAGAAAAACAACTCGAGTAATTTTATAGTCGTCGTCTTCAGGGTCCATCAGTGTGAATAATATAACATCCAGAGCCCCGGCACACATACTCAACACCAATGGTATGAGGAGATCCATCCTTTCTGGTTCAAGTCTTTTGTTTTTTGTAAAATTCCCTGCTTTTATAATGGTCCTTAGAGATATGACCGTTAAATATATATATATATATATATATCCATTGGGTTTCAAAAAAACATTTGGGTACCATTGATAAATTTATGGAAACTTGTTTTAATGGTCTTATGATTTTATAATATTTCATGTTTCACAAAAGAATCATAGTTTTAAAATAAAAAGAGTATTCTTGGAAATAAAATCCTTTTGTTGTCAAAAAATCCCGATGGATACTTATATATTGAAAACTTAGTATTCTTTTTATAAAAGATGTGTTTAAAGGGTTTCTATAATAATAATATCTTTTGATCTCTTAAATTATGAATTTGGGGAAAACTATTGATCTTTTAAATTTTATGAAAATAGTTAGGTGCATATTTTAAAGATCCAAATAGTTATATTTTTTTTTGAAAAATATGAGAGGTATATCTTTTAAAAAAAATATAACTAAAGGATTTAAATTTTAAGTTGAAACTATTTGTTTTTATTGTGTATTTACTCATTTTTGTACAAATATTTATATTGCAAACTATTTTGAACTACATATATTTAAAGTAGTTATTTCGAAAGTCTAAATAAATTTTTATAAAAAAATTATGTTGATATGAAATATATTACATAAGCTAGTAAAAGGATTTAGATTTCAAATTAAAAATATTTGTTTTTATTGCATTAACTCTCTTTTGTATAAATATTTATACTACACTTTATTTTGAAATAAGCATACTTATACTGGTTATTTTATAAATTTAAATAAGTTTTTAATAAAAAAATATAGGTTGGGGCCCGGCCAAGCCGAGGGCCTCCCTTAAGGGACAAGCCCACTAGGCCAAGACCAAGCCCCAAGGGACCTGAGGTGCCGACCATCGGGGTCCCGGTTATGCATAGTGTCAACCAGGCCTGAGCCTGAGCCGAGTGAGGGTTCGTCCAGTCGCACGCGGACCCGTGTATATGGCCCCAGTGTGTGTGTGTTCGTGTTATTGCACCGGGAGAGGAAGAGCATGTTTGTTAAACCGTTCCTCAACTGCATTGCATTTTGATGTGGGATGCGTTCCGCGTGATCATGATCGCCCGATCAAATCACGCTTCGATATCGACTATCCGAACCTATTAGTCGCGTGATCGCCCCGCGTATCACCACGACCGTCCGATCTGACCCGAGATCTAATCCCAACCATTGGTTTCTTTTAAAACGATCTCTTTGAATTTCTTCCCGCACCCTCTCCAGCCGTGCGATCTTACACTTCGTGAATCCTGGCCATCCATTCCTTTACCGTGTCGAGCCATCGTCTTCTTCCTCGCAACAACACCCGAACAGTAGGCATGCGCAAGGACGCCTCAGCCTCTCCCCCGCACTTCTCCCCTTGACTTCCGAACACCCCCTCCTAGGGCTCTGTTCATTCGTCTCCCACACATCGGTCTAGCCTCTTGGGTCAAGTCACGCTTTGTGCACCAAATCCCTACTTAAACCCCCTTCCTCTTGAAGTTCAGGCGGCTTCTCCTTCTTCTCCTCCCTCAAACTCCCAGCAACCCAGCGTGGTGCACCTGGTCCGAGCCTTCTCCCCAAGCAAGGTAAGGGTTCATGTATGTTTTCCTTCTTTTAAAGAAACCTTCGGTATATATATACAACATATATCTTATTATATATACTTAATAAATAGACCCCTTGGATGGTATCACCTTCAAAGAATCTATTTTGTGTTCTCTATAGGGTGCATATATCTATTTTGGATGGTATCACCTTCAAATAACCTGTTTCGTGTTCTCTGTAGGGTGCATATATCTATTTCGGATAGTTTCTCCTTTGAAGAAACCCATACCTTTACACTATCGGTGTATATGTACAGATTATATATATTTATACTTAAATATAAACCCTTCGGGTTGTGATGTTTTCAAAAGTGTCTTACAGCCGTGTTTCCAGTAGGGTGCAAGTGTGGTGGTTTTTATGTCTTTACCTCATAATACTACCCTTCTATGTTTTAGTATATACGGTTTATATATATACATAATTATGTATAATTAAATCAATCCGGCTTTAAAACGGGTTTTCCTAAAGTTTACTAGAAAGGTTACAAAGGGAAAAGAGTTATCTTACCTTATTCTAAAACAGCCATTAATAATATGGTTCATATATATACGGGTTTCTTTATATTTATATATACATATAGGTTATTTTTTTCTTTTTGGGAGGACCTATGTTGGACAGTGCTTTGGGGTGTTACGTTTTGATTGTTTTCTTTCGGTTTTATTTCATAAAACCTATACAGAGATAAATATACAGTCTTCTCTATGTATATACAGATATTTATAACCAAAACTCTATCTATTTTTCGGATTTAAAAATGATCCAACATGTAATACTATGTATTATATATTAATGAGGGTCGTTTGAAATTGTTTTACCATGAAAACACCTCGTTGTAAACTTGGTATCTATATATCTCTATATACTCATAAACACGTAAACCAATACAAATCAAACTTTTGATTTCAAGGGGTGGGTACCAACCTTTAACTAAATCCTTATCTTATGCTAACTAGGAGTTATTAAAGAGGCATATTGGGCATCGCTCATGATGTGTTTTACCATAAAGGGTGTATTTTGGTTTTATTTAAGATGTATTAGGGGATTTAAGATTTAATGGGTCATGATATCATGTTGTGTTCATGTATTATCTTAAGGCATAATGAACCTACTTTGGTGAATGTATTAATTAATCAAGTTAGGATTTAATTCATTTACAAGTTCAAGGGCCTATTTATCACCATAACTGATTTCAAGTGTTTTCATTAAGCACTCCTTTTTCCATGGATTTATAATGGCAAAGATTCATCATTTAGTATATCATTATTTTATATGCTTTAGTGAAAAGGATGTTTTACTAAGCTATGTATGCCTTTTATTAGTTATTTACCCATTTTGAAAAGTTAACTATTATACCTTTTATTAGAAAAATTTGGGGTGGTTCATTATTTATTACTGTACATAATGCATGCTTATGACATATCACTAAATGAACTTAGAAATTGGATTACCCAAAGTGGTATGGGACACCTTGGGTAAAATGAAAATGAATGAGATATTCAAGGTGGTATGGGACATCTTGAATATACAACCCATTTTGGTAAAGCATGAATGATATGTGGCTCACATGATAATAAAGAAAAATTAAGGGTGCACCCTGATATCACTTCAATGCATTGGGTAAAGACATAATCTCTAGAGATGACCTTTTAGACTGATACCTTGGTGAATAACCTTGGGAATTTTTAATGACACCTTGGGGATGAACCTTGGTGAAACGATATGATTATCAATATTTAATTTTGATGCCACATAATTTAAGTTATGTAACTTGTTCTTTCTAAAGATAAAGTTCTTTTATGACTAATGCCTTTATGTTTTCATAAAGTTCTTATTTCACTGGTATAAGAATGGAGCATTATAGGTGTTATCACTTAATAGAATAGTGACTAGAATATGAAAATTTAGTTATTTCTTTTACGCGCAACTATGATCATACATTACTCTTAACTATTTAATTTATTCTTAATTAAATCACATGTAGTACTTGTTCATGATAACCACTATTACTCCTTAGAGAATTGATATAATTATTTCATGTTCTTATTGAAAACATTGATTGAGCATTTTTATGTTATGAGTTATAATTATCATTTAATGAGTGTTCAATCTCTTTTAAAAGAATGTTTTCAAATGTTACAATGTTTTAATTTCTTTTTAAAACCCCTTAATGAGTATTTCAATTCTCACCCTACGTTTTCACTTAAAATTTTCAGGTATCAGCTCTTAAAAGTTGAATTGTTTCAGAAGTTGCCGGTTTCCCAGAACCCAAACCGCACAAGATCCTCTATATGGGACATGATGTGTTGTAAACAAAGTGTGTTTTATTTTAAGATAACACATCATGTTCAGAAGGAACCGACTAATGGGTTTCTGGGGTCGGGGTCTCTACAGCATCCGTCTGTGACTCCTTCAGCTCCTTGCCGACAATGCCTCGTTAAGAGGCCACATAGGGGGCATCCTCTCGGACTCTATCGACTCCTCGCTAACTCCACCACCTTAATTGGCTGCACTGGTGGAATCTACCACCTGAATCCATCAGATCCTTACTGAGCCTGCCTCCATAAGAGACAATGCTGGGGGCATCCACCCCTGACTCCATTAGCTCCTTGCCGACCCCGCCACCTTAAGAGGTCGTGCAGGGTGAATCCACCCCTGACTCTATCAGATCACCATAAGAGGCCATGCAGGTGGCATCCGCCAACCGAATCCATCAGCTCCTTGCCGATCCCACCACCTTAAGAGGCCTTTCCGGGGGCATGCGACCCCGACTCCTTTGGATCCTCACTAACCCAACCACCTTAAAAGAAAGTCCATGTGGCATCTGACACCTAAATCCATCGGGTTCTCGCTGACTCTACCGCCTGAAGAGTCTAGGCTGGGGGAATCCGCAACTGAATCCACGGCTCCTCACCAAATCTGGCGCCTCGAGAGGCCACACAGGTGGAATCCGCACCCAACTCCATCAGCTCCTCACTGACTCCGCCGCCTCAAGAGGCTGGGTAGGTGGCATCCCCAAGCTGACTCCATCGGCTCCTCATTCCATTTCCAATCATCGTGATCCTATTATTTGGATTCTCATACTCTTCCACATATAAAGGGACCCCCTTCACATACTGGCCTCATGCTGCTTCGGCTCACCTACCGTTTTGGGCCAATGTCCCTAAAGATCTCGGATGATATTTGTGACCTGTCTCATTTTTCAAACATGGTCAGCAGTCAACCCTCATTTGTCATTCCCCATTCCAGGATAACACGATATGGATATTGTGATTCAAACATGGTCAATAGATATCCCCCATCATCATGCCACCATCATTGTGGTCCAGATCTCAAGCATCATGATTCACACATTTCCACTTCCTTATGTTCAGGTGGAATTCCAACATACTTGGATTTACTACTCTACACATATAGGTTCTCTATATAGGTGGGTCAACATCAGTGTGACATCATTAACCTAGTGTCCCATTGTCCCTAAGTTGTGCATACCTATGCTAAGAAATTCCCATCACTACTAATTGTTTCCCACATTGAGCATGACTCATGTGGTCTTCATAGTTCTGTTAGGACGTGTACTGGTGAAATCACGCCACATGTACCTTTTCTTGTCCCGAATGACGTTAACCTGTTCTATCAGAAATATGTATGGCTTGATTACCATCCTCATGGGGTATGTAGGAATTCCCAACCACCTTTCCTTGGTCCTATACTAATATTCACTTTGTATCCCTTTAACTCAAGACTTTCCTCCTGGGATATGTGGTGTGATCCAGACTCCAATCCCTCATTAACATCGGGTTTATAGCTACCGCACCACATACTACCTTCCTGGGATCTACCCTTTCACTACTCATCCTATCATATGATGTTAAACTACCGGAGTCCGTATGTCCTCAACGCATGACACTATAATGTTGTTCTACCCTGAACAAGTTCAAGATTCCCCATGTTAGTCATGGAATGAAATAGATCCCTTGCTATAGATGATTTCACCAATCAGTGGTCGTCTCTGATTACACTGTGCTTCATGAAATACGTTTGACTTGATTCTCATCTTTATGGGATACGTAGTGACACCTAGGCATTTCGCCTCGTGCCCAGACCTAGGGTCATTATCCATATTGGACCCTCGACCCTGATCATGGTCCAATTTCTATGACCTTAAACTAGGAGATTAGAGTCCATGTTCCATGATGTTAAACTGCTAACCATGGTCTAGTAAGTATGATCATTAAACATTGTGAACCGTCCTTACTATATGATATGAAACTACATGTCATTCTAGGGCTTTACCAAAGAGGTCATATTTGGAAGTTTGTATGACCCCTGATCAGACTGATACACCCGCCTAATGTGTATCCACTACAGTGGCAAGATTTCAAGAGTGTTGGACTCCATTCGAACATTCCATCATTCCACACTCCACGCACTGTGTTCCCTTTATTCAGACCCACATCCTATTTCACATCAAAAAGAACCCCCTAACAGTATGGATGCTTAGACTATGGATCACCTACTGTCATGGGACAACATTCTAGAAGACTAATCTGTAGAATTTTGAGTCGGGCACCATGTTTTGAACATGGTCAATGGTCAGCCCTCATTTGTTATCTTCCTTTCAGGATAATGTAATATGGATAGTTTGTTTCGAATGCAGTAAATGTTTATCCTTCATTGTCACACCACCCCCATAATGTTTCAGATTTTGGGTATTGTGATTCACACCTTCTACTCCCCAATGTTCAGATTAATTCTAACCCCCCTAGTGTTACCCCGCTCGTGCATCCGATCATGGTGGGAGAGGAAGGCTTGTAGTCAAAAGATCCATGTTCCAACCTGTGACCCCTCTATCTTTTAGGATTCTCCAAAATGGTGATCAATTACCCATTCTAATTCCCTCACATCTTCTGTTGTTTAGAACTCTCGTACAAAAGCTCATATAATCTCTTGTTCCCTGCACTAAGCATGGCTCATGCGGGCTTAAATATTTAGTTTATTATCTCCTCAATACGATCTATATACCATGGTTCCCAATGTAGGCGTTTTCCTAAGTCGTTTCCTCAGAACGTGGTCTGCCTCTCCATCCTCGTCCTCATTGGACCCCATTCTTAGGGGGGGGGGGATTTTTGAACTGGTATACGTTTCCCCAAAATTTTCCAAATGCTCCCATAAATGATCCAAGAATCTAGCCCATTTCGTAAGCTTCGATTAGATAGGACATATTTATCAAATGGAGTAACAGATTAGGAATTATAGACATTTGAGGTTGGGTTGGAAAACTGGTTTGCGAAGCCCATTTGCAAAGCTCCCTCCTCAATTGCAGAGTGATGCCACGAAGCAAGGATGTGGGACGGCTCTACGAACCCCTTTGAGAATCACAACCCTCCATGAAGCAAGGAAGCAGGATGTCTCTGTGAACCCCTATGACCTTTGCGACTGGCCGTGAAGCAAGGACACGGGGTGGCTCCACAAACCCCTTCGCAACTCACTGCAAGGCATGCTTCGTATTCGTGTTAAGAGAAACATAATTTGTGAAGCCTCTCCCATATAAATACCCAGATCAACCCCCTTTTCTAGATGGTTACTCCACCCCATGCGTAGAAAATCTCCCAGTTCGTGGAGCACCCCATTCCTTCATGAAGCGGCTCTGTTAGCCCACACTTTATGAGCCACTTCTTTCGCGAAGCTACTCCATGAGTCTATCACATGCGAGTATCTTCCTTTGAGAAGCTGCCCTAAGAATAATTTCTCCATGAGAAACTTGATTCATTAAGCTTCTCAGTGAGTCCATGCTTCGTGAGTAGCTTCCTTTGTGATACTACTCCGCGAGTCCATCCACTGTGAGACACCATGCACCAGGAGCCCCTTTTCTCTGCAAATCTACTTCATGAAGTCCTATCCTTTGTGAGGATCCAACCTTCATTCCCACTGGTCTATACCATGGGGATTGTGCCCCCACACCCCTTATTGGGATCAACGTTGTGCTACAGTCCTGGCCCTCTAGGCCGATCCCTTCGCTACCACCAGTGACCCCTTGGAAAATTGACAATTGCACCTCTAACTTCTCGGGCCGAGATGTCGGAAATTCGCATTGCTCCCTTATGCACAGCCACCATCTACCTATGGAATACCATGATTTCAGTTACTCCATCGCACACTATGAAACACCTTGAGTCGAAATATTCCTCCTGGTTCATTTCCCATGTTGCGAGTTGATATTCTCATTATCAATTCCCTGAGTACCTTGTGTCTAACCATTGCTCATGTAAATCATCCAAACCCCATCACTAGGCTCATGTGCTGGGTTGAACGAGAAAGGGACTCCCTAGTATAAGTACCAACAACATCCATTGCAAGGCTCCTTATGCCCAATAGTACAATCTAAAAGAAAATGAATTGTAGTATTTCCTATATGAAAACAAAGGATGCCTCTTGCCCTATACGAGAGATGAATTATTCTCCAAGCATAAGATTATAATAGTCATATCTACATGACTATAAACTATAGTGCACCAAATGTTCCAAACATAGGATGCCTCTTTCTCCAAACAACTGGTGCCTTGTCCTCCATGAATGAGTTTCCAATAGTCCTATCTACATGACAATAAACTATGGTTCTCCCCATGTTCTAAACGTAGGATGCCTATTGATCCAAACAAGAGATGCCTTATGCTCCAAGCATGATATGACAATAGTCTTATCTACATGACTATAAACTGCAGTTAGCCATATTTTCCAAACATAGGATGCCTCTTCCTCCAATCAACAGATGCCTAATGCTCCAATCATTAGATGCCTCATGACATGGTTATAGTGGAAGAAATTCCAGAGCGTTGGAATCCGTTCAAACATTCCATCACTCCACCTCAGGCTTTGTGTTTCCTTCATTTGGAACTTCATCCCCTTCAATATCTGAAGGGACCCCCTAACGGCCTGGTTACATGCCACATCGGCTCAACTACCATGCTGGGACAACGCCCCATAAGACATTGGACAACACTTTGAGCCATGTCCTGTGTTTCGCACACAGTCAGCAGTCAAACCAATTATCTTGTCCCCGTTTTAGGAAAATGTGACATGGATGATGTGTTTCGAATATGGTCAATAGTTATCCCCCATCACCATGCCACCCTCATTGTGCTCAGAATTTAGGGCATGTAATTCACCCTTTTCATATCCCTTTGTTCATACTGATTCTAATTCCCCTTGGTGTTGTCCATCTTGTTCACTTGGGCATAGGTTTTGGCACCATTCATATGCCTTAACCCACTATTGGTTTGGGATTCCCTCATGGCCAGATATGAGGAATACATTACGAGAAAATTCCTTGTGTAATCCCCCTACACCATTTTCGCTCGATAGTGGATCCCGAGCTGCTTCCTTGCATAATCCCCGTTCACCATTGTCGCTCCGTAGCGGCACCCAGGAATCCTAGAGTGTAAGCCCCACACCCCATATGAGCTACGTGGTCTTTGATCTTTTCCCAGGCAGGGTATTTTGGAAGCCTCCAAGAGGTTCAATCCCAACACCTGGTCATTCCGACCATCTTCACATTGGTTCCTAAACACCTTGTGTAGCCTAGAGTGTAAGCCCCATGCCACTTGAAAATCAGGGACTTTGATCCTTGCCAAGGCAGGGTACGTAGGAAGCCTCCACGAGGTTCAAGCCCTCCACCCCGGTTGTTCCATCCATCTTCACATCGGTTCACCAACACCTTGGGAAGCATATAAATTAATCCCCACGACATCTAAACTTCGTGTTATTTGATCCGTGTTGTGGAAAGGTATGCAGGATGCCTCCCTGAGGTTCAAGACAATGACCCATTGGTCATTCCGACCTCCTTCACATAGGTTCACCAAACACCCCACATGAACTATATGGACTTTGATCCTTGCCAAGGTAGGGTACGTATGAAGCCTTCCTGAGATTCAATCTCACCATCCATTGGTTCCAACCCCCTTCACATCAGTTCCCGCAACATTATGAACTGTGTGGTCTTTGATCCTTGACAAGGCATGGAAAGTAGGAAGCCTTACTGAGGTTCAGGCCCACCATTAATCTGGGCCCCAGGTCCTCTTTCAGGCCAGTTCACCCCCATCCTGTATGACATTAAAACACGGACCTCAATAAATAGTAATCCATTGTTTCCCCATTCCGCGATAAGCCGTTTTCAACTTTATTAGGCGATAATCCGTTGAAGTCCCCAGTCGACGGTAAGCCTTCATCAAGATGAACTACATTGAATTTTATTTTCGCCATGGGGATACAAAGGAAGCCTCTATAAGGTTAAAGCCCTTTATTCATGTCTCATCCTGACCTCTCCCTCGATCCCATGTGATCCAGGTAGGCCATGCCCCAACCAAGAGGTTCCAATTCCTATGGGTCCCATCCATGCATACATTCTCATAGGCTGCCTCCTCAGGTGTCCCATCATCCCACCAAACTACGTGGACATTGATTACCTGCAACGAGGATACATAGGAAGTCTCTTTGAGGCTCAAGACCAACAGTATCTTCACCTTCATGAAAGTCACATCCCATTCCTCCTCCACTCCATTCAACTCTCCATCAAATATCCGGATTATCACCCGTGCCACTACATCCCTGCAGGATCATGTCATCCACCTCTATACTGTTCCTAGAAGTACATGGGCTATTATCCATGTGTATTCCCCATCATGTATTCATGTTGTTGTCCTCTGTGTACACCCTTTTTCATCACTCCTTCGAACTACGTCGGTTTTCATCCATATCATCTACACATGGTATGTAGGAAACCTCAATGTGGTTCAATCCCAGTAAATGGTAATCCTTGGTGTTCCCCCATTCTGGGGTGGACACTAAAAGATCTGCCCTTAGTGGTGTCCAAATCATCCTTCACGGTGTGACATCTACCCTTTTTGGGACACTCCATCTTAGGTCTGCTCTTATTGAGTATTCTAATCCATCCACTCGGTAAACCTTCCAAGTGTTCCCTCCTATAGATATACCAATATGATCCGTCTATATGGGACATTCTGATCACCCTCATTCCGCCTCCACAAGATGTTAAACTCACTACTTACCATGTGATAAAATGATATGCATGAGATAAACCTCGGAAGACACTTATTTGGCGTAACTTCCTCTGCAAGATGTTAAACTCACGACCTACTTGATGATAAAAATGAGATACGTAAAGAAAACCTCAGAAGAAATGCCTTTGGTGTAACCGTCTCTTACAACACTTAATCTTTTAGCATACCCTGTGTTAAACATGGGAAGTTGAAAAAAACTTCAAATACATGCCTATGGCATATGATTCCATGCATTTGAAATGGGATTCCCCGGGTTTTGTGCCCTTGAGATTCCCTATTATGAGGAAGAATATAGTTTCCGCAATGTCCATGTATCTAGATTTTCCCCAACAAGACGGATGTTGTCATATATGCTGAATAAAGGTTTCTACCATGTTAAGATCCTTTGGAATGTCCTGACAGAAGGATCATAATTAGCCAGAGTCCACAAAGATATGGAACCAGGAAGATAATCATGAACAACGTCTTAACCTATATGGGATACCTGGACTAGGTTACAATCTTTGAGGAAGAATTCCCGGATGGAGGAACAGACATCCCATCATCCCATTTCGATCAAGGAGAAAACGTCGCTGAATAAGGAACAGATATGGCCCACCATTGGAATGTTAGAATGTGGGGAAATAGCTGTGTGTCCTCCACAGATAGACGCACATGCCTCGACGAAAGTGTTGGAAACAAAATTTTAAAAAACAAAACAAAAACATATTAATGTTGTGAATACTTTTCAAAACGTGAATATATTAAGGTTTACCCAAGGGTAAAATAAATTCATTCATTGTAAGGGATCTTACTAGAACAATTTGTGTCATAAATTGAATTCACATCTAGAATTGGTTTTACATCTTGGATCTATCCCTCTACTTCCTTCTTCCCATAAAAAGCAACAATCATTAATGTGGGTCCTCCCGGTCTAATCCAAAATCACAATTTAACAATGTTTTAATGAGAAATTAATGGTTATATACCTCATATGAATCAGTTGGGATATCACATATCACGTCCTAACATATTACCTTGTTAGAGTCTATATTACTATGGTACCAGTTTCTTTATCACTTGTCAGCTACGCTATTATCAGCTATTATTGATATGATTTTCCATGAAACATCTGATATATCAGGCTACATGATTCAAATAATATCTCACTTGGAAAACGATCCAACCGGAATAAATCCATCTATGATTATAACATCTCTCACCTTACATAATATGAGATTCTCCTTTTACTCACTCACTAATATATTCATTAACATTAAATGATTCAATCTCATGTTAATGACTAATTAAATACCCCTTAATTTCACTTCCATTCAACGATATTCCACCTCTCATTCTCCATTCATCAATAAAGACAAATAAAATCCAAAAATTGCCTTAATATATCAATCGGCATCGATATTTTCAACATGTATTCAAAATTATTGGTTTTATGAATATAATAACATGTTAATGAATTATCCCATAATAATCCTCTTATAAATATTTACTTTAAATAAATACGCTTCATTTTAGTGTGAAACACGCTTTTCATTGAATGATTCATAACACTTTGACTATCATTATTCAATACATATTCCAATCAATCTTTATCTAGATCATCTGAAATTATCTACAAATAATCCATTTAAATCATTACATATTTTAAAATAATTTATTGTTCCTCTATTATTGATAGTTTCAAAATCACTAACAAAACCCAGACAATACATATTTCATTTTATCAATCTACCAGAACAAAAACATGAAGGGCATCCTCAAACCCCATAGGCTGGAAACAAGTTTCATGACATCAAAAAAAATGGCAATATGTGTTTTTTATAAATTAGATTAAAACAAGAAACCTTATTTTTTAAAAATCAGTATGAAGAAGCCTTTATTTTTACATCCAAATAAAATAAAATATCTTTACATAAATAAAATGGTATAAATAAATAGATAAAAGATATTCAAAAATCTATCCCTCCAAGAACCCTCACCTAGATAACTCTATGTCCCAAAAAATTCTATAAAAATAAAATGAAAATAAAATAAGGTTTATGAAATAAGTGTAGTCCTATTGAAATTTATAGATAATTTTATTGGATACATGCTATAAATTATATGAATAAGGGAATCATACAAAATAATTAATATGGAAAACATGGATGGTGTGATAAATTAAACAAAAAATACAGACTAACATACCTCAATTACCATATATATCACTATCCATTAAAAAACCTCAACACTCCATTAGTGGTAATATAAAAACCCAAAAATGAAACTAAAATGTAATTATATGCATGAGAAGTATGTTTAGTAGGAATTTTATGTAATATCACTCAAAGTATCATTTTCAAATAAAATATCCCATTTATAGTAGTTTGAAATACACTAAAAATTTGGTTCCCATTTTACTTTACAACACATCCTATATAAATTTTATCAATCATTTATAATATATCATTTCATGTATTTTAAATGAAAACAATCATTTGAGATATATTTAATAGGACTACATTGTATTTAATGGAAAACATTTTGAAAAACACTTTTCAAACTATTTTAGAAACAACCCTTCCACTGCCATTTAAAATTTTAATGGAGTATGTATATAAGGAAAGATACAAACATACATTAGCAATAATCAAAAGAAGAAAAAAACCATGATTTATAAATTAATATTGTAATATAAATAACTATATAATATTAATTTTATCATGGTAAAATCCCTTGATCATTTACTGAAAGTGGTCCCTCAAGTTCACTATATCAACTAACGATCTAATATGGTCAAATGTTAATATAGTTGTAGAAAGTAAATGAGAAAATTAGGTGGCCATGTGTCATGGAGAAATCCTTCGATGAAAACAAATCAACTCCATGATGGATTACATTCATTTTCTGAGTAGTGTAACACTATGGAGGTCATTCCTGGGTCTATAATTATGGGGTGATCCATCCATTATATAGTATTTAATTCTCCTAGAATGTAGTGTAATTAATGGTGCATTAGTGTGGTTTCTTCCATCCATATCACCAAAACCATAATATAGTTTTTGTTTATATAATAATGTTGAATTAATGACATGGACACTTAAATATGACGTCCCCCCTTAGATGCCCATATTCCCATGATTTTTACCCATTTCAAAAAATGTCTTTGTTAATTTAAAAATGGGAACATGCCTTACAAAAACCCTACAAAATCCATTTAATTTTTAATGTGTTCTTTTATTAACCCATTTTAAAAAATTCAATTCAATAAATACCACAAACCCCTTAAAACAATTTGAATCCTTCATCAAGTAGATTATATTTCAAAAACCGATGTGACATATATAATAAATCATTTAAACTATAATACCCTAATTTCTAGTTATTAAAACAAATTTTATAAAATATAACAATAAAAGGAGGTCATTCTATCCGGGCCTTTACACATCCCATTAAATAATACTATTTGAAATCCAATTATTATACAAAATCATTTGGAAACTCCATTGAATAATCTAATGGGCCGTAATCATTCCATTAAAAATTTATTTGAATTCAAAGACACATTTAAATAAAATAACAATTTACTACCCCAATTTTTCAATTATTTATATTCATATCTTAGAATACTAAAATATAATTATATATATATATATCCCTCCGGTTTCAAAAATTAATAGATTTATATGTGAATATATATATATATATATATGTGTGTGTGTGTGTGTGTGTGTGTCTACCCATGTACATGTGCATAATTAATAGTTCTGAAAAATATTTTTCAAACTCCCCACATTTTTATTAAAATCCAATTTGAAACAAAATATTTGTAAATTTCATTAAACATATTTCTTGAAAATCCATGAAAATATTAAGTGGTAAAAGTTAATTATTTATAAAAATAATAAATACCTCTTAATACATAGAATTAAATTTTTAATGCCAAATATTTAATTTATAAATAAACTTATGTGCATGGAATTTCTAAAATAATGTCGAAATGAATTAAGAGAAAATGTCCATTGAATTAAAGGGAAAAAAATAAGAACTATGTATCCCATTTAATTCGATCCATATATATATATGTTCATATTTATTATCCATAAAAACAAAAAGTATATATTTAAATAACAGGATTTAACAACTTTTGAATTTAGGGGCCTATACAAAGGGAAACATTCCTTAAACTATGTAGAACTCATTTTTTCGATTAACACCACTAGAATGGGCCTTTAGAAAAATCATTGTGAACCCTATGTAATTATAATTTAAAAAATAAAATGAAAAAATAACTGATTATTATTTTTCTACGGTGTGTGCACTGCAAGGGAGGGATAATAAATTAGGACTAAGAAATAAATTGGAGATAACATAGGGAGAGGAAGACTAAAATATGAATATTAGAAATGAAATAATGAACAAAAATGATTTAAATCCATATATGTGGAGTAGTTTAATGCATTTATTATGGTATAAATATGTCAGGTTTTGATGGTTAATGTAGAGAGAGAGGTATATGAAATGTTTTTTATTAAAAAGCGAACGATATTTTAGTAAAACCACAAATTTTTATCTTCTTATGAACAATGAAATGTTTTACTGCATGGTTGGAAAACCAAATTCCAACCATGTGGGCCTTATGGGATGGTATAAAGAACCTATTATATTTAGGTCTCATGGCTATGTTTATTATTTTATATATAAGATAATTGGCTCTATTATGATATATACACATCCAAATGGTTTTCTTAAGGATTCTACTTAACATAACCCAAACATTTGATATTCCAAAAATGTAAAAAATTAAAAAATTAAAACAATTCAGATCAATATTTTAGGAAATGATCCAAAATTATTAAATAAATTAAATAAAATAGAAAATTTAGGGTTTGGGTTTGAATATATTCCCCACCATAACACTTTTTCCCATTAAAGAGCCTTAGATGACACGGTTGGTCCAATAAATAATTGGTTATAACACCCTTACTAATGACATGATATGTGAAACATGAAGAGGGAATATAATTAACACCAATGATATATATTTTTATCCATAATATGATAATCATAAAAACCCAAATTAATCAATTCTCTAATCAAAACAACCACATAGATCTCTAATACAATGTAGGGTAGTACAAATATTAAAATCATAGAATCCCATACTTTTATACATTTACATTACATAATTTTATATGAATATTATTATATAACGTAACTATCCATTACAAAATCATATAGGTCTAGTATCTTTGGAACCATGTATATATAAAAAACTGGTTCATATATGAACTACATCATCTCCCACTAAGTGCTTCATAATAATCACCCCACTTAGACATCATACTTAAAACCATTCCATATAACCTATGGAAATAAACATATGAAAGGGTGATATCATAGTACCTTTTGGAGTAATAAAGGGTGATATAAACATTAAATGAGCACATAGGTATGATAACATGATTATATAATTTTGAAACCAAACTCAGTATATCGTAGATCTTATTCATGAATTGTGGAAAAAAAGATTCTTTGTTCATAAGAAATGAATTAGAAAGGGTTCAAATAATTTTATCGATGAGAGTATATCATTGAAATACGAAATTTAATTGTGTCAGAAAAATAATAATATAAAATAATTTACTTATTTTTCAAGTATTACTTACAATACTATCATAGTATATTGGGTTCACTCCATAAACCATTATAGTAGTCATGTTTCACTCCAAAGACCATCGTAGTGGATAGAGTCCCTTACAGAATGAGGTTTACTCCCAACTCCATTTCATTTTACCTCATGAGATAACCATATTTACCCAATGCATTTAAGGACTATATAATTCCAAATCCACCCATCACATAGTGAAAATCATAAATTTTTATGCCAAAAGAGAATAATTCAACATATCATAAATCTAATTGAACGGTTTAATCATCGACGTCCTTTGGATGATGTCTTCGACAGGTATGTTTTTGGATTCTAGTATTTAAATGATCATGCTATAGTAAGATTACATGAAAATAAACATATCAATATTTCTTTTTCAATGGAGTATGATTTGATCAAGGCGTGGTCCAGTGATCCTTGCATATGCACTGATTCCCATTTTTTTAGTTCAGGTGGTAATTCTAAATTCATATGAAGCGTGATGACCTGACAATGGCAATATGGGTTAGTATACCTGAAATTCCTTTACAGTTTAAAAATCCTCTGACATTGGACATGTTAGGAAACATGATTGGAATATATCTAGGCTCAGATGGTATGACTAGGTCAGTATGTCATCCAGTATCTCCTCAAATGTTTATGTAAGTGGACGTGTCTATAAGGCTAGATTATTTTTTCTGGCTTATTGTTCAAGAATGATTCTGCTGAAAAAACATGTTCTGTTTGAATATTCGTTTGATTATTTCTCTACGTTTAAAAAACTAAGCCATGTTATAACTGTTTTTAGGTGTCAATGTCAGTTGGATACTGGTTCTAGAGGCAGCGATAACAGTTTGGTTGTTCGATCTAGAGTATAGATGATGGAGCCATCATTACTGGGTTCCTCGAGGGACCAACCTAAGGTGGAGAAGTTACCGGATAATATAATAGAGGACAATAAAAAGGTGGCAGATATATTCAATCACCTATGGAAGGATGTGGGAGCTCCTCAAGTTTCTAGGAAATATCCTTCATGTATAGTGGAATGTGGTGTGGTTAGCGAAGGAGGAACCTTGAATTTTGGCCATGTTACTTCTGCACTAGATGTGTGAACAGGAAGTGGTATAAATGATGAAGGTCAATCACAACTGACTGGGGAGGGAAGTGCTAATGGTGTCCAGGACTAGGTAGAACCATGACATGGAATCAATAGAGTGTTGGACGATAAAAATGTACTCCAAATGAGAAGGACTTTGTCTTGTATTAACATGAATAATCACATTTATTTCATGGGTGATCATGGTGGTTCATAGGTCATATGTAGTAGCCTCTCTAGAGTAGAGTCAGGAAAGGAACCCTCAGATGGAAATGAAAATTAAAATGAAATGGGAGAGTATGATATGGGTCTTCATATCCCAAGGAGGAAGAGAAGGAATAAGGAAAATAAATATCTAGGGAGTTTCATTTCCAACAAGATGAATAAAACTAAGGGGAATAAATACTACCCAACTCTTCCTAAACTAACAGAGATGTGGTCGACTAAAAAAGGTGGTAACTTCATGAAGTAATATATATAGGGAGTAGAGGGTAGCAAGAAGAATCCTAGGCCAATTTGTGAAGTCAATGAGGTTCCAATGGGGAATGATCATCTGGAAACCTTGTCAGTTTCTCATGGGGAGGTAGAAGAGCAATAGGCTGGGGACCTTCACAGAGGGAATATACTGCTATCGGATGATGTGTGGTGGGAGGAGGAGGTTGGAAAAAATGTGGTCATGCATACTAGATAATAGTGAGAGGATTCTATAGAACCTGATCAAGTTCTAGAAATTTTTATGCCTTATGGAGAAAAATTAAAGGAGAATGTCCTTATGATTAAGGCCCCAAACGATAAAGCATCGAGCATGATGGAAGGATTGATACATGTGGACACTAATAGTATGAAAAGTTATTGGATTAAAAAGTAGGATCTTATACTGATCAGAGGATTCAACAAAGGGATGATTAATATTGATGAGTACCTGTACGCTTGGGATTATCTAGAAACAGACATTGAAGATCAAATAACAGAGGACCCATTCTTATAGGTACCATTCCTTTCCTAGAAATTATATAGGAATAATTCCACCAATAGGATCAAGTTATATTTCGTCATGTATGTGGTTTAATTTAGTGTTGTATCTGGGTGATCATGGGGTTTCTCACTTATCATTTAAAAGTGTTTTGATAATAATAAAATAACATTTCCGTGATAACCCTAAAAAAGGGCACATGTTTCTTAAACATTTAATCATAGAAAACCCCATTGGAAAGGAATATGTTTCATAAAAATATTTTCCTTGTAATCATAAAATATTAAAAATAATAATATCAATTGTAATAATAGATCATATTCCTAGTATAGAATTAATAACATCAATATATTTCATAATAAATGAAAACAAACTGTTATTTAATATAGTATACTTCATGAGGAAAAAATCAGCTATACATTGAAATCACTTATTTAAGATCTAAAAAATTTATAAAATAATATGGAAATTTTTTTATCACAAAATAACCTTGTAATCTTATAATTCTTCAAATCATTGAGTGTTCATTCCAGTTGGAAATTATTTTCATTCTATATATGTTAAATAAAACACCCCTTTCAAAAATTGGAAAAATATTCAAAAGTAAATAATATTGAAGACGAAAGGAAGATTAAATTTCAAATATTTTGTGAAAATTCATCCATGATTGAAAATTAAATTAAAAAACATAATATAATGTTAAGAAAATTCTTAAATTTTTTTATAAGGCATGTATATAGAATAAATATTATTTCTTTATCGAAGAGAGTGATAAATTATATTTTCCGTAAAACATATTTTAGTATCTTGATTACATAAAAAGAGGAAAATGATTGAAAAAACATAATATCATAAAATAGGCAAAGTATAAATATTGTAATGCATTTCTTGAGGTTTATAACATAATATTTAATCATTAGAAATGTATTCATAAATAATCCCTATAAATAATTGGACTATAACCTAATGTCCTTACCTCGATATCCACATCCACTCGAAGTCGTATATCTTCATTTATAATTAATTTAAATTTCATATAAATTTATTTAATAATCACATTCATACTTATAATATGAAATATGATCTCTTTAAAACATTTCAACACCAATTTGTTAATAATTTCATATTAAATTCATTATTTTTTTGAGTCAAGTGCTTAATTATTTCATTTAAATTTTGGAATAGTAGATATTATCATTATAATTTGATAATTTTTCAATCATATCAAATATTTTATTCATGATATGAATATAATATATATTAAATAGTAATAATTATATTTAGTTATACACAAAAAATTTATTGATAGAAAAATTAATTCCACAATTCATGGAGACGGTTGGTCATACGTATGCATAAATACTCTTATCATTTTTTAAATAGTTGAAGGAATATAAATTAAATAATAATTCATCTTTATATAAAGATAATTAATTCATATAATTCATATAAATATTCATCAAATCCACCCTTTTACTATCCAATAAAATGATAATGTAAAACAACCACATCTATTCCTAGAGGTGGAAGTCCAAACATACACACATGAAAATTATCATTTTACCATGCATTAGAAGGAAATAATATAGACAGGATATTATAATTATAGAATAATATTACCAATACAAAAAATATGGTAATCGAAAATGATTTATTGTTATGTGGAGACGTTAATATGTACATATGCAAACACAAGATTTTTACATCTCAGTTGTTGGGAGAGAGGGAAAATAATGCTAGTTTCATAATCATAATTAAATAATGGATTATTTAGTATATTTAAGATATTATTTTGTGATAAATTATATATTATTATATTAGTTAAAAAATTATCTAAAAAAGAAAGAGATCATTTAGGGAAACTATATCAACTTTGAAATAACTATTCTATATCTATACTAAATGATTGTAGTTTAGGTATTTTGGAAATCCTAGAACCTCTAGAACATGTATATGGAATTTTATAATGTAATTTTTTAGTTTTTGGTTGAGCTATATGTTTCAATTTTTTTTAAAGAAGAGGAACGAGGGGTGTCCTTTTTTAGGGGAGGGAGATGAAATTTTTTAATTTTCTATGAATATTAATATACAATAAAGTTATATTTTGGACAAATGATTCAAAATAGATATAATTAAAAAAACGTTTCAAGGGTTGAAATAAAATCATCCAATAAGATTAACTTATTTTTTATATTATTTTAATCCATATATTTTTTTATTATCCCCTTCTCTATCTATTTTGGACCATAACAATGGTGACAAATATTTCAATCTAAAAGGGTTAGGAATGTTACTATAAATAAAAATACGACACATAAATGGGATATTATTTATATTGGAAACTATATTGCATTTAATTTGGATGATATAATATTTTTATGAGTTATACATAATTTAATATAATATTATTAATTATAAAATATAAGTACTGTCAATTTTAGAATAATTAATTTAATTTGACCTGAAACTCACCAAGAAAATTTTGGAATTAAAATATAATTATTTTACACAACACTAACATGTTAATATTAATCTTAAAAAATAATAGAACACAATAAATCAAAATAAATTAATTACTTATTATATTTTTAATATCATTTATTTTTTTATTAATGGACTAAATATTTTGTTAATGTACTATATGAATTTAAGGTATTTATATAAAAATTAAAGTTATAATGAAATCGACATCATTAAAAAAATTTCATTATATTCAAAATATATATTAATATTAATTAACATCTTTAATTTTTTCCCATGTGAACACATAACTGATATTTAAATTTAAAGTAAAAAAATTTTCTATTTTTCTATAGATTAAAATTATATATATCATTTTTGTAGTAGTTTTTTCTTAAAATAATTAATTTTATAACATATGTTTATACAGATAAAATTCCATTTATAAAATAATAAATAATTTGAATATTTATATCTTTAACATTTAATTTTAAAATATGTTAACCCGATTTATGATTTACTGATGTTATAAATTTTGAAAGGTTTACAGTTCAAAATGAATAAAATAAAAGGATAATAAATACAAAATTTAGACCATATGATTCAAAATATATAATCTGTTTTCATGATTTTAATTTTTTGGGGAATAAATTAATTTTAAAATAAGGGCAGAAATTGTGACAAAAACTATTTTTTAGTAAAATAATATTTAATACATAAAACTATATTTATTCCTATCTCATGATTATAAGAAACATTATATGATTGAAAAACATTTGATAGAATAAATAATATATGGATTTCATTAAAATCATTCTATAATAGTTATTATTTTAATTCATTTAGATAAAAACACGTTGCATGCATAAAAATAGTTTTTCATAAAAATAACTCCATTGTTGCAAAATGTGTTTTATTCTCATTTCTAATTAATTGATATATAATGAACTTATACTATACAATTTTAAACCATATATATTTTAACATTTAGTTATTCCTATTCATACTCATAAATCCAATGTCTAAGTGATAACTTTTAGATTATATATTAATATTTTAATTGTATATTAAATATAATTAAAACTTGACGATTCATGTATCATAAGTTGTCGATTTTTTTTTAAATATTAATTTAAATTAAAATTAAATGATGTTACATTATAACCGACTTATAATGGGTTTCTCCTTTGAAACTATATTACACTGATACACAAAAAATACGATATCTATATTTCATTACATCTTCAAGTTCCCACATAGCTTCTTCAAATTGATGAATCATCAAGACAATGTTGACTAGATGAGTTGTCATGTTTCACAACACTTTATCTTTATTATCCAAGATTTCTACATGTTATTATTCCTATGAAATTTCATGCTCTAGTAGTATAACCTCTGAGTTCGTTACTTGTGACAGATCAAGTACGTACTTCATTGGGAGAGACACATGGAACATATCATAAACCTAATGGAGGTTTAGTGTAATAGGAATGTGATAAGATACCATCTCAACTAAATCAAGAATCTAAAAGATGTCAATATACCCATGGAATAGATTTCATTTATTTCAAAATACTATAACCTTACCCAATGGAGAAGTTCACATAAACACCCTACCACTAACTTCAAGATAATGATCTTAATGATGAGTATTAGCACATCATTTTCGTCAAATCTGAGATACCTTGATATGATACTGAATAACTATAATGTTATCTATTATTTTATAAACTATTTCATCTCCCAATAGCTTTCATTCTCCATCCTCATCCCATAATGTAGGATTTATACACTAATTTCAATATAGATATTCAAAAAGAGAAATATGGATTCTCAAATAAAAGATATATATGAAATAAACTTGTCTAGAGGATGGTAAAAATCCCACCCACCATTGAAATATATATATTAAAATATTGGCATATTTTCTATGGTTTTAATTGTTCTCTAAGACTAATTATCACCCAATGGATGATACAATATTGAAAAATTGAACTTTATATCAAAATCCAGCTGAATAATTTTCCAAGGCATGCTTTAGATCCTGATCTAATACAATTGAATATGGTACTACATTAAACCTTTCAACTTTATTAATATATATTTTGTAAATCTGATCAAGAGGGAAATATTAACTAATCTTAATGAAGTGTACTAAATTCATATGGGAATTGAAAACAATTTAAATAGTATTCTTCCCTTTAGAAGATTTTTGGTGTACTTTGATGAAATAAATACAAATGTATTCCCATTACCATTTTGGTATGGGAAACAATTGTAACATCTAATTATACCACTATCACTAAACCCTAACATATGGTCAAACAATGCATTAAGATTCACACAATGTAATATCTCCCTTCATCCTATCCCACCAATTTTTTTTTAATATCACCATACATATTTATTCTTCGAGGATGAATAGGAAATTGAAAACTATGAACTTCATCAAAAACATCCTTATTCAAGTTTTATATTGATAGGAAACATTCATGTTACTTGAACCTTATCATTATGTAATAAATAATGATAAAATTAGGAATATTTATTCACTTATCCTAGAGTTCCACATATTCCTTATGCTTTTTAATTTGAAATGGATTTATGATTGAACTGTCATTCGATATAGTTAAGATTTTTCCACATACATTATGATTTATTTGTCCATCCTTAAAAAATTCATAAATATTGGATCTTTTATGATCCACATAATATATATAATGGCATGATCCTTTTGAATCGGAGTATTTTCTACATTATTCTCATTCCCACAGTGGTTTTGTATTGAGTAGTTATAATATTCAATAAACTCTAACTATCTTATTTAGAACATATTATGCTATTTTTATTGATTATATAGTTTAATATTTTATGAAAATTATATGTATCACACATTAAACAATATAGATAATGACTATAGATCTTCAATGAAAAAATTAATGCAACTAACTCTAAATTATGAGTTGGGTAATTATAATCCTGAAAATATGGTTTTATAAGGAATAAGATATATCCATTTCATTCTATATAAGAACACATCAGAGTCCCTTTCTTGATGAATAACTATAGAATACAAGCCCATCTCGACACTAGGGTTATGTATTCATAAGTGTACTAAAATACTAATATTTAGTTCTATGAAGTTTTCTTGACATTCAGATGTCCAAATGAAATTGGAACACGTATATATTATCTTAGTGGGTGTATACAATCAATCATAACAAAAAATACTATGGATATTAGTCACAATATATGCTCTGGGACAATGTTTGATAAATTATCTCTTTTATTGATCCATCGATATACCCTCTCTAGATATTATATATCCCAAAAAGGAAATTATTTCTAGGAAACATTCAAACTATGTGATTTCTTCATAAATATTATCCAACATTAGGGTGTTTTGAACGATCCTCATGATATCCTCATGAACATACCTGATCATTGAATATATAATATTATATCTATAAATACTACCCCAAACTGATCAAGTAAATCTGTAAAGAATCTATTCATTAAATACATACATACAATGGGAGAATTAGTAAGACCGAATGGGATTATTAGGTATTCATAGTGGCAATTCATTTTATGGAATGTTTTCATGTGTATATACTTCTTATTTAATCTCAACTAATGAAAATTAGAATGTATATCATTCATGGAAAAGTATTTATCTCTTCATAGATGATCAAACAAGCCATCAGTATGAGGATTATTATTATTATTCTTCATTTTAAACTAGTTAAATGATATATAATCAATAAAGAGTCACATTGATATATCATTATTTATAACCAAAAGAATATGTGAACCATAAATTTATTCACATGGATAAATGAACCCCTTGTCATGATTATTCTAGAGTTGCTTCTTCAATTCTGATATATCAATTAGGGGAATTATAAATGAAGTCTTTGAAAAAGGTGTAGCACTAGGTATGTGTTCTATAGAGAACTAAACATTATAATTCAATGGTATTCAAGAAAAAACTTCCATAAATACATCATTAAAATTTCACACAATATGAATAACATCAATTTTGCGTTTCTTTCAAACTATCTAACATTAGAAACAAATTTGAATAAGTTTTGGAATCTATATAGTGGTTTCAATTTATGTTAATAATTCATATTTTTCATAGCCCTAATAAATGATCATAGGTGGGTTTAGAATATATTACATTAATTACCTTACTATCATTTGATTTGGTATTTATATATATAAATCCAATCCATTCCCAAATAATGTAAAATTAAACTGGATGGAGAATAATGATACTTTTAATAGGCACATTCCTATAAAATTCAATTAGAGAATAATCAAAGAATTGATATGTCAACATTATACCATTATAGGTTTTCACTACTAATTCAATATCTAATAATTGAGGTGGTATATTGAGACCCTGGTCAAATTCATCAAATATAAAACAATGAGAAAATTTAGAATCAAATAAAACATTACCATTACTAGAGTAGATGGTAATTATACCATTCAAGACATCAAATTCATGGGATTATCCTATGAAACGACAACTATAACTTTCTTTAGGTCTAAATAAACTCATACTTCATAGATAATGTTTCCCAATAAGTGGAATTTATCGAACCAAAGGTGTCATTTACTAAGATTAGCATTGAGTTTATGTTCTATCAGTATATTTGACATGATCTCAGGATGGGTTTAATGGTCCTTTATGGAGTGTGAATACAACAAGATATCATCAATAATGTATAAAAAATAGAATAAATATATATGTGGAAAGCATGATTCATAATATCTATAAAGACTGTAGGTTAATTAATGATTCTATACAACATGACTAGGTACTTGTAAACACAATTCCTTCTTCTGAAATCTTTTCAAGGAATGTATAAAATCCTGAAATTCCACTAGTGATATCACTACATCAATTATATATTTGAAACACCACTTTTCCTCATAGCTGATAAACGATTTTTTTATTCTATCCAATGGATTCTGATTCATTATTGTGAGATCATTCAAATGATGGTAATCCATGTAGATCATAATGGAATCATTCTTCTTCTTGGAAAAAGGGACCGGTGAACCCCACGGGGATGTGTTTGGGAATATAAATCCATTAACCTCTATATCCAACAGTAGTTTCTTTATCTACATTAGTTCATTAGGTTCCATTCTATATGGTGGAATGGTCCCTTCTGATACTATTGGTACTACATCAATAGTAACATATACCTCTCACACCATAGGTAGACCAGATAATTCATTAAGAATGATGTCTCTAAAAAACTCTAATATTAGAGGAAATTCATTGGGTTGTAACACATGGTCATATAATTATTGATTAGTGATTTATATTGTAACACTATATAGTCTCTGCTTCACTATTCTGGATCATGTAGCTTTCACATCCCTTTATCCTTTAAATATGTGTCTAATGCCCTCTGGTGATGCTAACATTACCCTTCGATGATATCTATCAATATGGGATCAATAGGGAACTAAGTAATCACTCTCGATTATTATTTTGAATAAATTCATTTCAAGGATGAAAATATCCCACATCAATAGGTATCCACATATATAATGGGATTATCCCTACAGTAGATTATTCCCACTAAACAGGTACCTATCAGGGTGTCTAGATTTATAATTCCATATTTGTGATTGATATTAGGGACAAAACTCTCAGTTATTACATAATATATAAAATATTAACACAAACTTATATAAAATTAAGTATATAATAAAGTGGATGGTACTATAAAATAACCTCGTATAAATGAAGGTCCAGCTATCAATTCCTTTAGCATAGGTTGGGATGCATGTAACTGTCTTCTTACATGACCCTGAGTCACTGCCTGACTGTCCTGAGCAAGGCCACTTTACTGGTGTTATGAAATATAATTTTGACTACCTATTACATGAATACAACATTGGTTAGATCAACTAGTGTTATTATAACAACCTTCCTATTTTGATCATTTTTTCTGCACTTCTAATCAGGGAGTAGGTGTAGATCCCCACTTACTAGAAACTGGAGGGATAGTACTGTAGATTAACTAGATTTACCCCATCCATCTATAGCCTCTACACTCAATTGGATCCCATAATCTTTGATGTTTCATGTGTTTTATCTTCCCACATTGTTGAACGAGAAAAAATTTATCTACATGAGGATCCTGACTTTTAGTACCTCCATGAGTAGCCTAAATATCGATCTTTCCCCCAAGAAGAATAAAAAATAACTCATGGTGATAAACTCTCATGACTCACAACATCATCTTCCCTCAATTTCCTCTATTTAATAATGTTTTCATTGATGATTTTCGAAATTTTAGTCATCTTTAACATGTTGACCTACGATCAGATGGATTAGATCGACCCATCCCTAAATTGGAAAGCCGTAATATAATAATTATAACTACATTAGGAGAGAACCACTGCAGCTCTATGAAATTATATGATTACTCTATAACTAACATACTAAGCTTCTATAGTTTTTTGAATTTTATTGCCCCGTTATCCCTCAAAGTATGGGGAATGAATTAGTTGGAGAAGATTTCCTAAAAAAACCAATCAGTAACTCTATGCCGATCAACTTGGGTGATTACATCCAACCACTTCTTAGATAAATAATTTTTAATACATGATTCTATTTTTAATCCATTCTCTGAAGGTGTCTCAAGATTATTGAATATAAAAAAATTATTCATTCCAATACTCTTCAGCTTCTGGTCCTCCATTTCGGGAAAATGTGGGAGGATGTTGCTGGTAAAATTCATGATTCAACCCGGACATACTCGGGGAAGGTCGAACAACTCCTTTCAATAACAAAATCATATATAGAAAATCATCTATCTAAAAATTTATTTAGTCCTCATATCTTGTATAAGAAGTGGTTCCATAGGTAGAACTACAACATGAACAATTGGATGCTCACAACCTACCACCTTCGGTACATTGTCATCATCGCTATTAAGGTTTGCGCTTGGAGGACGTCATGGTGGCATGAGACATCAATGTCATATGAAGACCATAGATAATATTTATTTAATTGAAAATATTTATTATAGAAACTAAGATAAATATAAGGACTTCATATAAGAGTGATCCCTCTTCTCGACAAACTCAATAAGTGTGTTTTAGAAGATAAAAGAGGCAAAAATAATCTATCTGAGCATAAGTGATATCTATGCCCCAAAACTAAGTACATGATCAATTCTATGTCTCTTTGATAGAAATATATATCAGATGAAAATTTAAAACTTAGATGTCATATTCATTTTAATTCATTCTTATTCAAATATTTAAATTATTATAAAACCATTGAATTAGATGGATTTTATTTTATGATCCATAAGGTCTCATACACCTTGTAAACCAAAATATTTTATCCACATAAACCATAATGATACATGTTCCATCCCATGAAACCAATGGTCCATGGATAAACATGACATTGTTGACTAAATAAGTCATCTTCTTTAACCTATTCAGGAAAACACTGTTATGATATTGTAGGCACATTAAGTATAAATTATTTTTTCTAATCCCTGTAAGAAATGTCATCACAATTTAATAAATATTCCAGGCCCTCAAAATATTCAACAGAGAAATGCACATACAGAAAAGATGTGGCATTGAAAAATACATTGAATATTAATCATATTATTCCTATCATGATGTGTATAATAATTCAAAGACCAAATTTCATCAGGAATAAGTAATGGAATATTAAACACAATAATACTAATTTTAATAATAATAAATAACATGTTCTTCACCCAATATGGGTTTTAATATCAACAATTAATGAAATAATAAAGAATATCAAGTACCCATCCCAGGTAATTTGAGATTCCTCAATACATGGGTAATCTACATCAAGGAATACTGTTAATTCCAAATCAATTTCATTCATAGTATCATGTTTAATAACCAAAATGTAAAATAATTTTAAAAAGAAAAAACAACTAAAACCACTTTGTAATGTCCGGACATGGGATCCATGAAACCTATCCTCACTGAGCGAGTGGTTCACATGCTTTCATGTGCACATGACAATAAAATAAAGGATTCTAAATAGTATAAAGTGTGTAAAGGTGGTACAATATAGAGACTGTACCACATATCTGATTGTAAAAATGGTTAAAAGCAGATACAATCAACAATTAAAGAACGAAATAAATTGAAAGAGTATAAATGCATCAGAATTATAAATATGACTGATATATTAGAAAATCTCAATATCATAAATAAACAAAACAACATAATATATATGTCAAAATCCACTAGGAATTATCTCGAATATCGATGTGTGGAATTTTAATAATAAATATGGAATAGAGTTCAAGTATATACACGAAAACTATACATTCTAGAAAAAAAAACTTCTCCTCTAGAATCTGGAACTAATGACCAGTCTATGAATCACATGCTCCATCTTTAAGAAAAATCATATCAATAATATGTAGAAGGGATCATTCTCTCATCCATACCTACATGAAGATGGTATAATTTGGTTTCAAAGTCATCCTGAGTAGGGTAGGAGATAAAAATATCATTGGGCCTCAAACAATAGTGTCTACATGTAATCCAAGCAGTTCAAATAATTAGACAGTGTGTAAGTTATTCAAAATATGGAAACAACGATGAAGTAAATAACCAGCACACTCAGGTTCCTATAGGAAACCAATAAGGTCTACCTTATTTGTCCCATTATTGGAAGGAACTTATTAATATTTTCTATATATATAGTATATATATATTAAGGATATATTACATTCAATTATATATACCCTGAAAATTCAGATGTAAGTGGCCATATACTTGGAATAATAGTTAATGGTTCAAAATGAAAGAATCATACATCTATGACTTGTATAATTATCCTATAATCATAATAAATATGGTATATTACCTGCATCCCAATAAGAGTGTGATATGTTAAGTAAGACACTCAGGATGATGATTGAGTCATTATATCATCACTCTAAGAAAATGAAATGGATCACAAATCCCACTATCATAACAATATCAATGTTGTGAGAAATAATTCTCAACACCTGATGTAAGGGAGAGTGATACCACCATGCTCAATAATCCCTTTCCATTAATCCTCAACCATGACAAGTAATAATCACATTTATAAAATAATCCATGAATAATTTCCTCAAGTGAATATCATTTAACAATCTGATTATAAATAATTAAATACATTTCATGAGGATCATTTAATGTTACATGTAGAAGATCATTACATTGCATCTCATCAATTAATTAGAGAAAAAACAATCAACCATTTCAAATACATTCACTATAATCCATTTTACATAGAACATCTTATTAAATTTATGAAAATGTGGATCCCAAATTAATAAGCCATTATTTAAAAACCAACTCATTTAATTCATTATATAAGGAATTTCAATTAACAAGGATTAAGTGGTCTGTTCGATTGGATCCTTAGATAAATATGGAAATTTACTACATGGGAAAATATGAATATAGGTTGGACCAAACTTATAAGAGATTATGTTGTCTCTTATAACCTTTAAAAACCAATATAAATTTAAACAATGGACCATATCGAACACTTGAAGTGGTAATCAGGTATTTACACCATTAAACAATAAAAAAATTGAGTTGGAACACCTAAGTGGTTTCGATAAATGGAGTAAATAGACTCTAATTTGATAAAAAAGGTTCATAGATCCTGTATCATGGTGAATGCATAATTTTCATATAAAGGAACCAAATTAAAAGGAACACTCAGAATAAATCCAATGTGTGAGGCAATAGAATATCTATGAAGCGACACAACTCAATGGGAAAGCAATGTGACCAATAACCTCAATGTAATAGACAACTCCTTGACCAATATTAACCTCATATTCAAAGGAGATATGATGAAATATATGAAATGGACTAATTCCATGAAAATAAGGAAAGTGACCTTATCCCTAAATAGCAAGATGGATTCAGAGATAAACATTGATACGAGGTAAAATATCATGGGAGCTTACTGAGACCGATAAAATGCTTTTGATGGATCAAAGATTATAAGTTGGAAAAATGAGATGGCTAGACACCAAGCTTGGGGGGATTATTGAGCTCAAATGAGGAGGAATTTGTTGATGGTCTACTAGAGTATAAAGGGAATGGAGGAATTGTTTTAAGTGTTAAATTAAGGTGAAAATTGTAATATCACCATGAAAATAAGTGGAGCATGGTTGAGGAGCTTAGTTTGAAAAAAATTTGAAACCATGTGTAATCCAATCCTATGTGGGGGGAACACTGTATAGTTAGGTGCATTGTTCGACTAATAAGGCACAAACCATGAAAAAAGTGTCTATACCAAATTTTAGTTGTTATACATAGAAGTGAACATCATGTCTCTTGGTATAAAAAAAACTATGTGGACTATAGTCCCCACTATCCGCAACCTCATGGTTTTAGACACACCATGTATACTAGGCTACATGGTATCTCCAAACCATATGACGTAGTCTTTTACCCGTTTTTTCTAAACTCCAGGCTTCGAGCAAGCCCCAGACGCTCCTAGGACCTTTCTTAAGAAGTTTTACATGTTTACTATGCTTAAACTATGTTTCAAATTGAAAACCAAATGATATGTACCTTCATGAAATTAAGGGTTGTTATACCTAGGTTCCCATATTCCTTTTGAAACCACTAATTTCAGGTAAATACTTAAAACATGTTTCAAAAAATGATATGAACCTAAAAACAAAATTCCATAAAAATCATTTTCATTATTTATAAAACTAATAAAAATAAATTTCTAAATATCTATGTTATAAAAGAAATTCCCAAAATATTTGTCATCAATTCCCCAGAAATATAAATTTTCACTTGAATGCCATTTATTAGATATAAAACCCCCATACATATACATTTTTTTATTTTTAGGAGAACACATTTATCATTTTCAAAACTAAAAATCAGAAATTTAAATAAAACATTATAAGTAAAAAACTTTTTTATCTGAACAATACATAATAAAATATTAAAAATGTATTTAGTACAAAAATTATAAATATTTAATTCAAACGATGACTAGTGTCCTTGTGATACCTAGGCACTGGGCATGATGGACCACGTTCCAACCATTGAACCACCTTTCATTATCATTTTGAACCATGTACTCGAGGTCCAAATGGATTTTCAGTCCCAATGAGTTCACTGTGTACCATAATTTTACACTTATTATCATCCAAAAAGCATAGAATCCATAAAATATAAAAGAATTAAAGGATGAACCCCAAAATCCAAACTCAGAACCCAACTTCCCATGGAAACTCATGGGATAAAGTAATAAAGCGCACAAGACACCCTTTCCAACCATACTTGTTGATATCTGATAGTCCTTTTTTTATATTACTAACCCACCCAAATAATATATTGAAACATAAAAACCTTAAACCACTTAGTAAAACAAGACCTCATACCATTTTCTCATGAACATAACTAATTGTTTTCATCTATCCGACACTCATGTCAAACCATGACACACTTGAAAGTTAATCTGAATTCTTATTGGCTAGTAGCATGTTCCTGGTCATTGAGAATAAATATTGGAATTGATTTATCACTTAAATATATGTAAAAACCAAATCATAAATATAATAGAAAATCATCACAACCCATCCATTTTTAAAATGTACATTCCAAATGATATATGTATATATTAATAAATTTGAATATATAAATAGAAATAAAAAAACCCTCTATACTCCTATTGATTGACATCAATTAGGAATCTCTAAATCCCATTATAACATCCATAGTTAAAAAAATATCTAATAATGTAATTAAACATAGTGAAATTGTATTTTAATAATGTAAATTATTTAAACAGACACACATAAGAAATTATATATGAAATGGATGCAGTAAAAAATCATTTAAAAAATTGTTTGATGATGTGATAAATTAAAATAAAAATTAACAATGGAATACATCATTTTCCTTTTCACATTACACCTACAACTAAAACATGAATACTTCATAAGTAATAATAAAAAATGAGATCACAAAACAAAAATGTAATGATATGGATGTGAAACTGGATTAGAATTACATCCATTTAAAACCACACCCAATTTAATTTTTATAAATAAGAGATCCTTTTAGTCTAGAATGAAATATAATATTATTAAATGGTTTTCATGTCTTTTTATATAATATCCAATATAAATATCATCAATCATTCATCAAATTTCTAATTATTTTATTACAAATGAAATCAATTACATTAGAAACATTTTATCATTTTACACAATGTTTATTGAAAACCCATTTGATTCCCACTTTTGAACAATTTTAAAAATAATCATTCCTTATAACTTTTAATCTTTTAGTGATTTAAGTATATAAGGAATGAAGGAATAATACTTTAATGATTCCAAAATAGGAAAAAAACTATTCATTATAAGTTATTTAAAAGTAAATAAGTAAATATAAAAACAATTAATTACATAAATAATAATAATGGTAATGTTTGTTGCTCTTCTAAAGTTATTGGTCCCTCTAGTTCCTCATATCATGTGATGATATAATCCGGTAAAACCCCAAGAACATATATATTGTAAAAGAGAACATGTTGGGGCCTAGTGGTGTTATGACATCCATCCACAATATCACGTCCAATCTACAAAGATGTACACTCTTTGCTCTAATGGAGGACCAATAAAGAGGTTAGGACATGATGTAGCGATGTGTTTTTATATTTATATTACACTATATCTAATTCACCAGATAATAAGTGCATGTAATAGCCAAGAGGTGTGGTAGAACCGATTAAAGACACCATGACTTTCATCTAGTTTATTTTTTATTGTAATGTGTTTTTATAGAATAGATAGTTAAAATAGCCTCCACCCTTATATTACTGGATATGAATGTTCTTTATCCATTACATCAGAGTGGCATATATTTTAAAAATGATAATATGCCTTCCAAAAACCCATAATAACCATTTCATTTTGACAGGGTCCTTTCATTGATCCATCTAAATAAATTCAATTATTCCAAAAATACATTCCTTGTAAAACCAAATTACCCCTAAATCGAGGAGATATAATTTTAATCAAACATGGGGTAAAAATAATTAATCATAAAAAACTATAATAATATGGTTGAAATTAATTAAAAATCCCTTCCTAAAACTTATCAATGAATGGAGGCTATGCTAATTAGGCCATTAAACATTATATTATATAAACCTTTTTTAAATATTACTATACTTCAAACCCATTGGGAGAAACCCTTTAAAATTCCATTATGGAAAATAATTTCATAAAAAATGATTTCAATTAAGAACCACATTGTAATAAAATGATAGTTTAATATCATAGTTTCTAAATTCCTAATATTACCCACTTATTATTCCCATATAATATATAAATTATTTAAATTCCTCTTATATTAAATGCTTATATTTTCTTATGTGAATTTTATATAGATACATATATATATGTATACTTTTTTATATGTTCTTAACCAAAAGTTTAAAAAAATGAATTTAGAAAAACATATAGTTTTTTTTTGAAAATTGATTTGAAATAATTTATCATTACCTAGAACATTTGGAATTAATTATAATTATTTATGAAGGGACAAAGTAAAATTAATTTAAAATAAAAAACACCTCTTCAAAAATTAAGATATTTTAAAAAATTACAAAAATTATTATAATGAATAACATGGGTGTAAGGTAGTTGTTGTATAATTTTAAAACATACATTTTAAATGAAATGCATCATTTCATTCAATGAAAACCATGTTAAACTTGGCTTTCCATTCCAAAGGAAACTTATAATTTTTATAAATATAAAAAAAATATTTATTATATTAACAACTAATAAGGGTTAGTGATTTCATGATCAATATAAGGGAAACCTATGATAAACAGAGTGAAACTCATTGTCCTTGATAAATGTCGGTGGAAAGGTCTTAATATGTGATTTGAAAACATTCGGTGTAAATAATCACAATCATGAATCTACCTAAACAATTTTTGGTTTGAGTAAGGAATGAACGTCATAATTGAGGGAGATTAAATCAAGAATAGAGAAGAAATAAGACACAATAGAGGGAGGGAAACCCTAACATATAAATATCATACATGGAATCATGTGTATTATTTGTTGGAATTGATAGTATTAGAGTAGGATAGAATTTGGATATAGATCTACCTAGTTTATTTAGTAAAGAGGTTGGGGGACGGAGAATAAGAATAACAATTTTAAATTTAAAAAAGGAGTGGTATTTAAGTAAAACACCATTTTTTGTGTCTAGGCATTGTGAACAGTTAAACAACATGGTTGGGTAGATCTTCTCTGAATCATATAATCCTTATTAGAGGGTTTGTAGAACACAAAAAAGTATGCCTCATGCTTAACATTACCATGTTATGACCATGAAATTTGGAATTGGTTATAGAAATATGTTTTTTAACTCCTTATGGATACAACATAATCTCTACTAACTAGGTGTTAACCATCTTATTATGATAAAAATCTAAAAAATAAAAAATTAACATGGTTTCTCTTGATATCCAAGGAAATGATTAGAAATAATTAAATAAATAATATAAAATATGAAAACTAGGTTTGGAGTGTTTCACCTATCACCTTATATAATTGAAATATTAAACTTACCATAGTTCCTCAATTGGTAAACACATTATATATGAAAATATCATATAATCTACATCTCTTACAAAGTCTTCCTCTAGACACCCCAATAATTAATTTTCATTCCCATAGCAAATATATAAATTCTTTATTTACTAAAAATACATTATTATCAACTTTATTTCTTCTCAAAGATTATTTCTATTTTAGCCGGGTACCTTCTCATAACTCCCACTATATGAGAAATATTAGGTCGAATATAGACCATGAAATAATCAGGATTCGAATATATGATGTCTGTGGATCCTTTTACATTTACTCAACCACTTCTATTCTCTTTGGTGGTTTTACTCTTGATAATTTAAAACATATTTCAAATGGAATAGTTTCAAATTTCTTTCAGTATAATGAAATTTCTCAAAACCATTATAGTCAATTTTTCATAACATAAATGATATAATTATACAAATGTTTTCAATTTTTATCCATTATCGATTTCTCTTGGTTCATTTATGTCTCACTATTTTTCCAACTACCCTTTAATCTCAAAAATCCTCTTGGTACAATATCTTGATATAGGAATTTCATCAATATATTCAATTAATGTAGTTTACACATAACTAATATATTTGAAATAGTATCATTGATCCATTCCATGCCATTTATATGAATTTCTATTATGAATGATTCAAACTTTTTACTCCACTTCCATAATTCCTACTTTTACTTGTATAAAATGTTTTAATGTTTTAACACTAGGTACAAATTTCATGAATGGGAAAATATTTCTTGTTAATCCACGTAAACATCTAACATAAAATTTAATTGAAGGAAATAATTTATCAAATAATTTTTCTGAAGATATAAATAATCAGATGTACAACAACTAGAGCCACCATAATAGTGATGGGATTTACTAATGATGAGAATATTTTAGTGAAATACACACCATAAGTATACTAATTTCATTTCCCCGCTAATTTTTAATCATAAAACATAATAAAATAATATTTTTCCATGACCTGATATATGCACATTTTATGTAATTCCTTAATTCCTTGAAGAAAAGGAATTATATCAAAAGGATTTTTTCTATGAAATGAATAATTATCCTCTTTTATAACAAGCTCCCATATTCCTAACTCCATTAACTACATTTTTTTTCTGATAATTCATGATAACCACAATAATCCATTTTTAATATAATTTAAATGTGATGACTACCAATATATATGGCTTCTCATACATTGTTATATACTTAATTCCAATGTAGGAGAAACCTCTACTAGTTATATTTATATATGGTGAGATACACTTTAATGCTTCTATTTCACATGGAATCATGAATAATTTTTCCCACTATCAGATTAAACTACATGATAGTCTTTATAAATGATTCCTTTATTATATATCACATTTTATATATTTTTCATATTTATGTAGTTGTCATCCTAGATGTAATACTAAAATTATCCACAACTATATCTAACAACGAAACAATGTTTTGACTTTTCATCAAGCTTGTCCCTTGAATCCACATCAATATGTTATTATGTAAAAAAATACTTATAAATTAGAGAGTCCTATATTCTTTCAAAATTAGGTGTCCTTTTATAGAAATTACCCTATTTTTAAAGATGGAGTTTTATTAAATAGATATGTTTTTATATTCTCCTCCTCTAGTGAGAGGGTCTATGATTACCCTGAGGATTTCCTCATACAACTAGATCATTCATCAAATGCTCAATTGATTATTTTATCCAAATCCCTCTATTATGGTGTACATATATGATTTCTCTCCAAATGAATTCCATTATTATAAAATAAGTATATAAATTATTTGTTTTTATAATATCCTCTATTATCAAACCTCAAATATTTTATCTTTGATACTGCATCATTCTTCATAAAGGTATTTCAATTATAAAACATAACAAATGCCTTTGATATTTTCCTAAAAAATTAAACTCATACAATAATTTTCATTCACTGAAAAATTTCATATAATATTATAAACCTCTATTGATTGTACAAGTGAAGGCCCCAAAACCTTCTTGTGTACTAGGTCTACCTCTCTAGACATCAGTTTTCTACCTCATTTTCAAGTGGATGCATTCTTCCATTTTCTATGTAATTTCTACCACAAAAACAAGATCTTATTTCATTCCTTTTCTTCCGAAAACCTCTATATAATTCATAATTATTTGGTATATATTATAATGTATTAGTATTGAATAAAAATAGAATTTTAATTTTAATTTCTTGCATGAAATTTTTTGTGGTGTTTAGTAATGTTCAATTATTTACTCCAGGATCTATGACCGTACCTCCCTCTGTAATTATCCATTAACCACCACTAAACATGGTGAAAAATAATAAATCCTCATTATGTATAACAAAAAAATATTCAGTATTAGTTTTGAACTATAACTCAATTTATATAGAATGATAAAACTCATAATTTTATTTTTTATCTAAGAATTATGCTTTCCCATAATTCGCTAAAGGGCACTTCACCAGTAATAGGTACCTCAAAAAAATTTCAAGATAAATAGTTCTTTCAGAAGAACATCACCACTATAGAATTTTAGTATTCCAATGAGTATAAAATACAAGAATATTTAGTTATATACATAATCAACAATAACATATTCTTGGTTTCTTTACATTCTGTGTTTGCAACCATAGATTCAGGTGCCTTCCACTTTTCTCTATACTAATTATTAATGTTTCATTTCTTCCAATATGAAAAAAAAGGTAGGAATTGGCCCAATATCCCAATCTCAGAAATTTCTTCTTAACTATGATCATATATTATGATTATCTTACAACATGTATCATCCTCTTTCACCCATGTGAAGAATAGAACTAGAGAATATACCCAACTCCATTTTTTGAATGTCCACATTGAGGATCCGTAAATAAACGTCATTTTGTATCATATTTTTATTCCGAATATAAATTCCCATTGATGTTAAATTATATTAATAATTATTATAAAATTAATATAGTAAATAAAGTTCACATACTTCATTATATTTGATAATCCCCACTAATGACAACAAATTTGTGATATTGTTGAATTTGTTGACATGATGAGAAAAATTATTCTCTTTTCGAATCATCTTGTTAAATAATCATCTCATTTATTATAATTATTATGATGTAAAAGGAGTCAAATAAAAATTATGTTTAGCTTGAATTAACTTATTTATCAACTTAACCTTAAAGATTGTGAATTTAATTTTTTTATAAATATAAGGTGTATATCATCCAAACCCTATCAACCCAATAGCACATAGTATATCTTTTATATCACCATTGGGTTTTCACAGAAAAATACAAAGAGTTATATCTATGATAATTTAAATCTTCAATAAATCCTCCACTATCTAATGTTATATCCACAAAAATATCAATCATTACATTTCCTTCTTCTATATTAATCATTCAATTTGAGAAATCATAATTATTTTTTCTAATGAAAGGATTTGATATGGGTTGTTATAGAATTTCAATATATCAATTGAAAGATGATTTCTGGAGAATAATTAAGGGGAAAAAATAATTAAAAGAACATCACAAACATATGGATATATATAGTTTTGTAATAATTCATATCTCCACCGAGAGGCCGAAAAATTAACTATTTTAAGAAAATAAAAGGCGATTTATCAAAGTAAAGAAATTGTGGATAGAATAGATCTCATCAAGAAAACATATTTAATAATAAAACATATTTATAATGTTAGAAATATATACAGTATTTATTTTTTATTATAGTATCAATGAAATGATGTTTATAGAGTTAAAGGTCCTTATTGATATCTCTAGTAATAGGATGCTACAATACCATATCAAACATAATCCGATGGATTACGATGCACAATTATAATAAAAATATATGAGTATAAGGGAAATTAATATTATTTCTCTATAATGGTATTCCAGGAAATATTTTTCATTTTTCTATTTGGTTATTGTTAATAAATATGACACCCAAAATATTTACCACATAAAAAATGATAAGTTCAAATAATAAGGGATTAACCCTTCGAAGAGTGTATTTATCATTAGTTATATTAATTTGGGAATATAACATCATAAAAAACTATGTATATATGTTCCATAGGTATAATTTTTTATTAAACATGGTGGTTATTTCATGACCCCCACAATGATGGTGTTCATGTCATGATTCATTAAAATGAAAAATAATTTGATGAATTCAACATGTAATAATTCAATTATTAATTAATGGTTTTATTAGGAAGCTATTATGAATTTTTCATTTAGAATAATCGTTTCAGATTTGAAATATTTTAATAGATTGATTTGAGTGGCTTCCATGAACATGGATAAAGTATTAGTGTGAACATTTATATAATTGAGAGGGAAAAATAAAAAAATGGTAGAAGTAATATTATTATTGTTGTAGAGTGTAACTAAATTAAATATTCATATCCAAAAGAAGAAATAAAAGAAAAAATAAGTCACCATTGATGGTTTGGTGTTATTTATTTCAATGTAAAATCAATTTGGAAACCATTGTGTTATTATTTTCATGAACCATGTCTCAAAGTAGTGAGTGGAAGGGTAAATTAAAGAACTCTCCTTGTGTTCAGTAGTGATCCATTTATAACACATTTAATCATTATAGTGGATAGTTATTTTGGAAAATCAATATATTTTATAAGAATTCTCCTTGAATGTTTTCTATAGTATTCAACCACATAATATTTATTTGTCCCTTTACTTACTTTTTAATATATGGTTACATTAAAAATATGGTTGGTAATAATAGATTAATAGTAGTCATTCGTATTTTATGAAAATTTATGTTGAAGATTTTAAGTAAAAAATAATTGAAACAATAATTCACCTCCAGTTAGTTTGTGTTTGGGATTCTATGGTTTGAATATTTTTATTTTTTGGGTCATGGAAAAAAATGTGATGATAAAAGGCAATTTAAAATTCAATGAATTTGGTAAATGAATTGAAAAAATTTCATAGTATTATAATTTAATTTAATTTTTTAAAGGTATTATTCTCAATAATGAGATTACAATTTTATCAGAGTATCTTGAGTAAAAACATAGCTACACATATTAAATGAAGTTGATTGATCTAGAACATGTAATCTCAATTTTGTTTTCTTATACTTTATTGAATGATGAAAACCATTGTGTTAGAGATATTGTATTATAATAACATATAACTAAAAAAATTAAACATTTTAGTAGAATTGATAATTTTAATAGTGGTGATGTAATTTATGGGAATGATAAGTCCCTAAATATCAATAGTATTGATTTAGAAAACAATGAGATGAAAATAACTTCTTAAGAGGGTCAATTAGTTAATGGTTTGAGACATAATATTTCGACTTTATATCAATTGTTTTAAATAGAATTATGGTGATATTTTGGAAATAGTTAAATATATTTATAAAATTGAAGGATGAAACTATCAATATGTCCGGGCAATGGTAAAACAAAAATCATTTTCAAATGAAATATCAAAAAATGATTTTTTTTATTGGTATAAAATAAAATAGAATCCCATGAATTTATATATTTGGTCATTTAGTAAAATTGGATCAAAAATATATTTTTTTATAATGATATGTTTATATATATAATGAATTCTAAACATAAAATTGTGAAATCTTGTGAATTATTACATGAATGGAGTATATTTAATAATGGTTATAAATTAGTGGAGTTAAATAAAAAAAGTCCAATTAAACTCAAACATTTGGATTTTAATGCCTATATGAGTCAAAAATTTATAATCGGAGATAATTAATTAATAAATTTTATTGATAATGTATACATAATTACACCTAACAGAAATGATATAAAAATAAAAAAATTTAATTAACAAGTTATTATGAGGAAAATATGTTATGTTATCAATAATATTTGATCCAAAAATTTATTGAAATACTCTAATTAGTGTTTTAAATATATGTTAATAAGAATGGTAATGAAATGAATATAGTGATCCATAAAAGCCTCACAAAAATATTTAAAAATTGAAAACTTAAAAGTTTTGTTGAAATGTGAAATATATTTTTATTTGATCTTGTAACTTTACACTATTTTAGGATTAATGCTACAACAAAGAATTTATTTATTCATAATATATACATAATTTTATCCAAATCATTAAATAATAAATATGATTTAGAGTTTGAGAATAATAAAAACATGAACATATTTAAATCTATAGTAATACATTGTTTTAAAACAAATTAATAGTGGTTATTTTGGAAAGATTAAAAAATTAGTTGATGAGAAGATTGTTATTAGTTATTTACCCAATATAAGATGATATTGATGTTATAATAAGAATAACAAGAGGTTAATGAATATATGTCATTCTTTTGTTTTTTTGGAAACAATACTCTTTTCCGCTAATAACTATTTAATTATTTATTTTAAGAGGCTCATAGGGAAAAATCAAATAAATTGAGTATTATATTAATTGGTGTAACACCACAAAAATTATCAAGTTTTTTATCTTTTTCATTAAAAAAATTAAATAAATATAATCTATTATATAATTTATAAATGATTTTTTAACATAACCACTGAATTTGTGGGTAAAAATAGATGTTACGATATAATTAAATTAATATATAATGTATAATAAATGAGGTTATATAGTAAAAGTATTCTTTATGTGGAACATATGATTGAGGCTGGAAGGTAGGTAGCTTAAATGTGATTTCCCATAAACCATGCTCGACCCAAATGCTATCAAGTGTGGGTTAGTATGATGTTTTTTCAAGATAAATTCAAGCCTATAGAAATCACTATGAGATCCATGATGGCAGAATCATCAATCATGAATACCAATATAGGTTATATAATCCTTAGGTGTCACTTATTTATCCTGAGGGGTTTTGTATATAGATGTTAGGATGATATAAAAATATAATTATCAACATAAAAAATTATATATATATATATATATCAAATTTAAATTTATATATTACACTTTTATAATTTTATAAAAAATATTTTTCATTTATAATTCAATGGTATTCAATTAATTTAGTTAACTAATTATTAAATTCATATATTTTATAAAAATTATTTTACTAAGAATAATATTTTAATATTCAATGAATTTTTTATTTTAGGAAACTAAAAATATTATGGTAAAATGATTATTTAAAAAAATATAATTTTATATTAAAATATAGTAACATTGATTTAGTTATTATCTAATATGAAATAATAATAATAACCTTTAATATTCTGAAAATGTATTTTTAGATAAAAATTGGTTTTTGGTATTTTAATTTGAAAATATGAATTTATGGCTTTTATAAATTGAATTATAATAAATGTCCTCTAAAATAAGGATAATTATTTTGAAAGTTTTATGGAATGTTCATACTATAGTTTTAGGGGAAAAATTAATTACCATGATAAATAATAAAATGAATTAAAAATATAAAAAGGGTAATTTGGCATAGTAAGAATATTAAAAAATTTACTTAACACACATACCGTATGAAATTGATTTTTATATAGAATGTCAATCAAAAATTTCCCACCAATTAATCATTACATTATTCAGTCTACACCCATGTGATTCTTTATTAATGCTTCACCTAGAATTAGTTTCTAAAGAAAGTTCATGATTTCTTCAATATTAATGGGTCACACATACACACTATTCTAGAATCTATTATTAATTGAATTTACCTTAGAAATGAAACCATTTTATCATCCATTATATTCTTATTCTATTTGTGGATGCTAATAGTTACCTGAAACTATCCAATGTCATCCACTTTTAAGTGGTATTTGAAGAGAAAATTCAAACTCTCAATGTGATTATTTTATACTCCGGGACGTGTAATATTTATCCATAACATCCACCTCCTCAAAAAAAATTATTACCATGGTAATATAATTAAATTATAATCATTATTACACATAAATATTATTATATTTATCAAACAAGCATTAATTTTCTCCCATATATCCATTGGAAAATTAAAATGTGGCTCATATTATGTGAAGACTACTACCTCTACAAATAACAAATATCCCTTTTTATCACACACATATATATATATAAGGATACAAAAATAAATTTAATGAATTAAAATTAAATTTATGAAATTATTAATACTTTATAAAAAATAAAAAAGTAAATATATAGATATCTAACATGTTATATATATACCTTAGTTCATTAAAAATTATCGAAATAAACTCATCATCAATTTTATCATTCTGAATCATAAAAAAAGAATAATATTAAAAATTTATAAATAAATATTTACCTTCTATTCAAAAATCATTAATGGTAATTTATTTTATTAATATTATTCTAAAAAGTAATAAAAAACTAAAATTTTAATATAAATTTACTTGTGGGTTTCTATAAATTTCCTTCAATGTGTTCATCATGGATTCCATTCTTGCAACCCTTATCAATTACATATATCTCATGAATGTGGGAATACAAAAAAACATAAATATTATTCCACTACCATTAATAATCTCTTAATTAAAAATTTAATACCAAATAAATAAGATCAACGCCACCATTATGATACTTTTATGGAACAATCAATGTTTCCAACATTCGATGATGAAAATAAACAATAACTATCAAAACAATTATATTAATTTATTATAAATGAAGTGTGAAAAATGATAATTATTTGAATAATAGAATTAAATAATTCATTCTAGTGGTTATTTTTATTATAGAGGAGGTTAAATCACATTAATGAAAATCAGGACTAAAGGTATGTGTTTTTTCATCTTAGTTTCCCTTTCCTGAAATATGCCATTTTCAAAACATGATTCGGTGGTGTGGTATATATACTATCATATGGATATATTGGATTATAATATTCTTCATATTCAAGTGGTTTAAGAATCAATTTAATGTTTTCTAAGTCAATTTCATTTGGTTTAAAACTCACTATTATCTCAAGGGTTTTTTCAAATTAACCGTTTTTCACGAGACCATAACTTTTCTCCTGTGAATACGATCTGATGTGTTTCTTATATTAACCTATTTATTTAACTGATATTGTAATTTGTAATTTTCCCTTTATATCATTAAATTTTTAATGAATTTTTTCTTCCTTGATGAATTTCATTCCTTAATAAATTAATTTATTTGTTAAAAGTAGTTATCATCCTTTTTAATATGCTCTTTGTCATATTTTTCAATACTATTCCATTCTGAAAATATTCATTTCTTATTTTCAACCCCAAAATGTATTATGTGATATGAAAATTATAATTTCCCTTCAACTGTTTTTTAAATTTTGTTTGATTATACTATTCATGATGTCAATTTCAATAATTGTATTTTAAAACAATAAAAGGCTTTTCGATTATCAGTCATATTTTTATCACCAACTCTGCATTTTATTAATTAACCTTTATTTTATTTTGAAGATTAATCATTAATATTTATTCTAAATAGTGACTAAAAATATATTCACATATCCTTATCTAAAATAAAATTGGAATGTTACACACAACTATACATATTTATAATAATGTCAAAATTTCTTTTGAAAAATTATATTATTTTTCTTTTAAGTTTCTATAAAACTATAAATGGTATACCTCATTTAAAGTTATGTTTTATTTATTAACCCTTAAATTATTTATTGAATTTATAGTTCATACCAAACATTGTTTATAATGGTTATGCTCTCTATCACTCTCCTCCCCTTTCTTGACATCATTTTCCTTCTTTGTGTATATATGACTTAATCGAATGGATTAAGGTTGTATCATTTCTATTATTATCTTAATTAAAAATATATTATTTTATAGAGTGTAAATAAATTAATAATTTATGTTTTCTTACTATGAATGTGATTCTATTCATTGACTAGGGAATTATTGAAAATCAATATACTAGTACTATCAATATGTATAATTATTGATTATTATGGAATATTGATTATTTATTAGTGATTAACACTCTTCATATGATTACAATATTGCACTTATGTAGTGACTGGTGGGGCATGAATGTATATATATCACAACAATGACTCAGTAGGACACATAAAAATCTAACTTGGTTATGTGGTTTAAAACATACTTGTTTATTTATGATTTCCTAGAATGAGGCTTTGACTCTAAGTCTATAATGATTGATAATATGAATTCATTGACTATGAAACCATTAATTATAACCCATGTGATTAATTTAATTATTGTTTATACAAGGATTCATTACATACTCATACTATTAGTGATTTGGATATTTTTGTTTTTTATTTACTCCATCCATTTTATTCATGAATTGTTTATATAATGGAGCATTTTACTATATGTTACAACTTAACTAGTATTTGAGCTCACTATTTATATGTTTTACTATCCCTATTAAATGGAAAAATGGCCTTTGCGTGATACATCTATATGGGTATCTTATGAACAAAATTATATGGTTTATTTTGAATATTTATTGTAAAATTTTGAATCCTTATTATTGTTAAATGTTATCAATATATAGGAAATAATTTCATTTTACTTAGTTATTTTATTTATAAAAAACTAAAACTAAAAACATATAATTAATTGTCTATGATTGTAACTTATTTGTTATGGTTTATATTTTAATTGGTTTTGTTTATGTTTTGATTTGTTTAATTGGTTTGAAATATGGTATATAAATAATATGTTTTTAGAAATGGATCTAGGATTATGGGTCTGATGAATAATAGTTGGTATAAATGATTGGTTTAGAAAACATGGGATGTCAGAATAAGTACATGATTTATGTATATTTATCCCTTAGGATTGTTATATGATTTTATGTTAGGTAAATTAATCTATATTTTGGAGAATGTTAACATATTTTTCATGTATACGTGATTTAGGTACATGTTGATTCATATAAAATGAATTTTGTTTGAAGATATGGGTTGAGATCAATTCTAGGATCATAGGGTTTCATATATATTTTTTGGGTTAGGAGTTTTTAAAAATATATTGATTTAATAATTATTATAAATTAAAATAATAATAAATTTTTGGTAAACATTGGGATAAATTAAAATATATGAAATCATAAAAAATTACTATAAACACTACAGGAAAACTGGCATTTTGCGGGGGTTTAAAAACCTACATGAAATGTGTTAAATTATTTTTTATATTTTTTTAAATTTTTTCGAGGATTATTGGTTGTTTGTTAAATAAAAATCCTTGAAATTACGGCAGTTTTGGTCAAACCTCCATGAAATGAAAGGAAAAAAAATAAAAAAAACATTAAAAACCATGAAATCACTAAAAAGAGCATAAATTTTGATCCGGGCGTCCATTGGAGTACCACGACCAGTCAAATAGAAGCTCATGAAGAGATCTAGGGGAACGTATAATCAAAACCCTAGGACTGACTGAGGTGCAAAAGATATGAGTGTTATAAGAAAGTTGAAAAAATTTCTCTCACTTCAAATGACCATAACATTCGCTCCGGGTGTCCGTTTGGGCTCTACCACATATCAAATCGATGACAACGCAGAGAGATATGTACCATATTAACAAACTTCAAGATTTAGTCATGTTTTTTATTATCCCAAAACCCCTCTGAAGGCCTCTGAAACTGGGTTTCCATCACCGGTGTCTCGTCGAACTTGTCTTCAAACGGACCTAACATTCGATCTGCATGTCAGTTCGGACTCTTCTGCCTCCCAAATCATAGGTTGTTTCATTAGCTTCAGTTTGACTAGTCCTGGCACCCACATGGACTCTTGGATCATATGTTATATCCTTTTTTTCGGTATTGAGTTTGATATATTTTTTGATCCCCGGTTTCTAGCACATATTCTCTGCCAGCTTTTTTTTAAAACAGTCATAACTTCTGATCCTCATGTTCATTTTGTCTCTTTCATCTATCATGCCAAAGATAGTTTTAGGATCTTGGATTTGACTTATCGTGGTTCTGGAACAAACTCTCAGATCATAACTTATCTTCATAAATGTGAGTCTAATGTTTTTTTCACTTTCTGACCGTTTTGATGGGTTTTCATGGTTATTCTATTTATTACTGTTTATTTGGTTTTCCATGATATGTTATATTTATTAATGGTTTTTTGGGGGTTATTTTGATTATTATGTACAATTCTTAAGGGGTTTTCCAGAGTTGTCATGAGTTTTCATGCGTTCTCATGCTTTCTAATTCTTCTTCATGCTTCTCCATCCGTTTTCATGCGTTTTCATGATTTTTTATCCCTTATCACGCCTTTTCATACATTTTCATGTGTTTTATTTATTATTATTTATTTATTATTCATAATATACTTTAATATATTTATTATCTATTATTTGATACTGGTTATTTATTATTTATTATTTATTATTTATTATTTATTATTTATTATTTAATTTTTATATTTATTTAATATTTAATATTTAATATTTATTATTTATTATTTAGTATTTAGTATTTATTATTATTATTAATAATATTTTATTTATTATATATTATATATTATATATTATATATTATTATAATTATTTTTTATTACTTATAATTTATAATTTATAATTTATAATTTATTAGTAATTAGTAATTAGTTAGTATTTATTATTTATTATTATTATTATTTATTCATTTATATTATTTATTATGTGTTATTTATTATTATTATTATTTATTATTTATTATTTATTATTTATTATTTACTGTTTTTTATTTTTTATTTTTTATTTTTTATTTATTATTTATATTTATTTATTATAACTTATTTATTATGTGTTATTTATTATTTAATATTTAATATTTATTATTTATGATTTAGTATTTATTATTCAATTTTATTAATTATTAATTATTAATTATTAATTATAATTTATTATTTGTTATTTATTATTATTTATTGCTTGTTACATATTATTTATTATTATTTATTGTTTATTATTTTTTATTTATTATTTGTTATTTGTTTACTACTATTATTATTATTATTATTTATTATTATTATTTGTTTATTATTTGTTGTTTATTATTTATTGTTTATTATTTTTTATTTATTAGTTATTATTTATTATTTATTATTTGTTACTTATTTATCTATAATTATTTATTATGTGTTATTTATTATTATTTTTATTTATTATTTCTCATTTATCATTTATTATTTACTGTTTTTTGTTTTTTATTTATTAGTTATTATTTATTATCTATATTTATTTAATATAATTTATTTATTATGTGTTATTTAGTATTTTTTATTTAATACATATTATTTAATATTTTTTATTTAGTATTTAGTATTTAGTATTTATTTATTATTTATTATTAATTATTATTTGTTATTCGATATTTATTATTTATTATTATTTATTATTTATTGTTTATTACTTATTATTATTTATTATTTAGTGTTTATTATTTATTATTTATTATTATGTATTATTATTAATTATTTGTTTATTAATATTTATTAATATTTATTGTTTATTATATATTCTTTATTCTTTATTATAATTTATTTATTTTTTATTATTAATTATTAATTATAATTTATTTATAGTTTATAATTTATTATTTATTATTATTATTATTATTATTTCTTATTATCATTTATTATTTATTTATTTATAATTATTCGTTATGTGTTATTTATTATTATTATTATTATTTATCATTTATTATTTATTATTTATTATTTATTATTTACTGTTTCCTGTTTATTATTTATTATTTATTATTTATTATTTATATTTATTTATTATAACTGTTTTATTTTGTGTTATTTATTATTTATTGTTTATTAGTTATTATTTTTTTATTTAGTATTTCTGTTTATTTTTATTTATTATTTATTATTAATTATATTTTATTATTTGTTATTTTTTATTTGTTATATATTATTATTTATTGTTTATTATTTATGATTTATTATTATTTATCATTTATTATTTATTATTTATTATTTATTATTTATTATTTATTACATGTTTATTATTATTATTATTTATTATTATTATTTAATATTGTTTATTTTTATTATTTATTTTTTATTGTTTATTGTTTATTATTGTTTATTTTTTGTTTTTTATTATTTTTTATTGTTTATTGTTTATTTATTTTTTATTTTTTGTTATTTATTTTTTATTGTTTATTGTTTACTATTTGTTTTTTTATTTATTGTGTTATTATTTTATTAAATTAATATTTTAATTTCGCGACTTTATTATTTTATTATTTTATTTTCATAATTTTATAATTTATGTACTTATTATTATAATTTTTTTGGATATTCATTATAATAAATAATAAACAATAATAAATAAATAAATAACACAATAAATAACTACTAAAACATTAATTATTAATTAATAATTATTGAATCTTGATTATTGATTATTGCTTACTATTTAATTATTATTGAGTTTATATCTATTAGTTATGTTTTATTTGTTTTTTAATTAGTATATCTATGTATATTAAATTTGTTTTATTAGCCGCATGATGAGCCTGCTAGAGTGGTAAAGTCCTTCGAAAATATGCAAGAGGCTAGGGGTTCAAATATCACCCAATGCAGAATTTATTTATATTGCATGTGCATGGGCATTGTAGAGACTCATACTTGACGTACATGGATATGACACTACTTTTGCAGAATACTTAATACAATAAAATAAGACTCCCAAAGACCATATTAGTTTAGTGTCTTTGGAAACATGGAACATAATCTTCTAATCATGGTGAAATATCTTCAACATCTCCCATAATGATTTTCCCCTTTGGTTTTCTTACCTAAAACCATTCTTTATATCCTGGGAAAAAGAAAACATAAAAAGGGTGAGCTCAAATTCTCAGTAAGGGTAAACATGGAGAATATAAACCAATCTCTAAACATGAACATAAAACAACAAAATCATAAGTAATGACATAAATTTTGGAATTGCATAAGGCATAGATCATAATGGAACATTAACCATGATAAAATAGCATGGGAATAAAACATGTAATTGTGGCAACCATTAATCACATGTTATGATTTTCATAGTAGCCAAGGCATTACTGCCAAGACTATCATTGTGGACAAATTCCCTTATCAAATCGAGTTCTCTCCTCATTCCAGTCCTGTATCGCTGAACTGGATTAACTTGTCATTCCATCCATGTCTATCTCATAAGATATAAATATTTACCCAATGCATTGGAGGGAGATATAGGTCCCACCCATCTTAAAATTAAATCATTCTTACGTGTGCCACAACAGAAACATAAACCATTCATCATAACCCAATGAATAAAATGGGTTTCATAAACATCATCCCATCATAACATAATCCATATAAAACAAAGGGATATAATTTCATCATAAGAATACCCAAACCATGTAAATAATAGAGGCATTATAATTTAAACATACACATATTAAATAATGTCATCTTAGATGGAAAATGGTTTTTATAAAACACTTGAAATGAATTCTGGGAGAAAATACCATTTCTTCTTCAAAATAATTTTTTTTTTCAGAAAATGCCATGAAATTTTAAAAGAAAAGAATTTTGTTGAAAGTAGAAATGAAATCCTGTAGAGTAAGATTCATGAAAATAAGGCGTTATAAACTGTAAAAATCCATTCATGTCGTATCAGTTAAAAAACATTCTCCTCATACTTTTAATAGAAAAGTCAAAAAGTACCACGTATGGTAAACAAAAGAAAGATTCATTCCATAAAAAAAAGTAAAAGTCAAAGATGGGTAAAAAGGACTTTAAATATACAAGGAGGAATATTAAACACTTTATGAAAAACATTTTATGGACATGGATGAAAAATATATCCCCAGTAAATAATTACAAATAAACAATCTCTAATAAGAACGAGATTGGAATAATTATCTCATACCTTAGGTCCAATTTCTTCTGTAAGTGTCTGAAACTCCTGTATTGTTGGTTTAAAAATATTATTATCTTGTTACAGAACCATAATAATATTTATTATATCATATATTATTCACTTATGACTGTATATTATCCCTTCCTTTGTCAATTCGATGAGAAAGCACCGTTTTTGGAAAAATCCTTTCATTTATCATACGTGTTTGGACATGTTTTTCATGATATTATTAATTATTATATCATTATTTACATACTTCCAGAATGTATAAAATGATTTATATATCATATATATTCAGAATATATATATATATAATTGATAGATAAATGAAATGAAACATACCATTCATGGAGACGGCAAGCCGTACGTACGCATGAACGCTGTTTTCCTTTCCTTACTTACTTGAATGGAATAAAGTTGATGAAATATATATATACACAATTATTGTAGAATTATTATGTCATATATATCATTAATATTAATTATATATACTTTATAGTCATTCTTGAATGGTTAATATGGAGAATGAATCTCATCGCGTCGTGGAGACTGTAATCTGTACGTACGCACGAGTGATGATATTGTTCCCATAATTATTGAATGGAATTTGAGTGGATGATATAATATCTCAGAATCAGTATGATGTTATAATAACCATATACAATTATTCTTTACACCATTATACCCATCCAAGTAAGGTGGTGGTGGAAAAATAGATTACACCCCGACGTGGAGATGATATTCCATTCGTATGCACACGCGGTGATTCTATTATTCGTAGGATGGATAGAAGGTGAAATGGGGTTGTTTCATATATATAAAAACATATCAGTATATTATTGATTATGATTTTATTACTTTATAATGAAATAACTAAAGAATAATTAGTTAAAGAAGAATGAAACATGAGATAATCGGTAGGAGAGATTGCATCTTCTTCGATACACCTCTTTTAAGCTACCTCTTAAGGCACTAGAGATGGACTTATGAGGAGAAAATAACATCTATAATATAACTAGAGAGGTTTAGAAGAGAAATTGGCAGGGGTTGTCTGAGCATTAAGGCTCAAAATTGTGTAAAGTGGAGAGGGAGGAGGTTCCCTTTTATAAGAGGGTTGAGGGTCACCTTAGAAAAAACATAAAATATTATTTTATAATAAAGTCATATTCGGTTTATAGTAGCTCCAAATTGATTTATTTCGAAGATAAAGTTGGGATGGGTCGAATCCTCCCAACCAATTGGTTTTAGACACACTTAGGTAACTATTTTAACCTTATCATTTATATTTAACTCTAAGTTAAATAATTTTACCTTTCCCGGGTCTTCTTGTTTTCTTACTCTATTTGGTTAATAACCTTACTATAACAAGCCAAAAGAACCCAAAGTGGTTCATTATTAATATATATAACCTTATCTAAGTCATTTGTCCGACCCATATATTTTTAGGAATATAATATCAATTAATAATATAATATTTGTTTTAAAAATCTTTTATGTCAATTTTGACAATATTTGGTAATTGATTTTTGTGAAAATCATAATTGCATGATTAGTTCTAAAAATGTTAAATAAATAAATAATAATATGTCATATTAACCTAGAAAATTAGTGTAATTCATAAAAAGTCTTAAATTACATTTATTTGGGTATTTATAACATCAAATGTGTTAATATTTCATTAATAAGGCAATTACTCCATCATCATTGTGTCATAAGTAAATTAAAATTTTTATTCTCTAAAAATTATAAATAAAATACCATTATGTAGGAAATATTTTTTTCTTTCTATGTAATATTTATCGTAGAATTTATCTTATGTATAACCCTTTATTAAAAATGTTTTAGTTATTAAACATTGATTTTAACTATTTTATCTCTTCTTTAAATAAAATAATAATAAATGTCCTATTCTAATCCAAGTGGACCTAAAGGGTAATATTTTATTCCTAAGGTTGTTTTTGGTCGAGTTACACTTATCCAATAGAATTAGGACATGTTTTAGGGTAATAATAATATCATTTATACCCTTAATTACCCTATTTACTTTTAACTGTGGTAAATAAAAGTAAAAAGTTATTATTCACTAAAAAGAATTTTTATCATACTGAAGCAAATTTTACATCTTGATATTAACCATGTCTCTCTGATTTTTTAAATTCCACTCACAGAAGTGGTAAAATGATGTTTTATGTAAATATTCAAATTTTCCTAAGAGGTGGGTAAAAGACGGTAAAAAGTTCAATAAAATTTTTATATAACTAAAATTATTATAAAATGACTCCAATTAATTACATTGATCTTATATAGTTATTATTTATCTATTTGGACCAGAAATTAATTTAAATAAAATAAATAATAAAAATTTGGTTTTAACCAATAACTCAGTGTTTTCACTATTCATAAAAAAATGAATATTTTCAGAAACATAACAAAAATTCTCCCAAGTCTAATTTTTATATTCCGAATCCGAAAAGGATTTCCATTTTTAAAGATAAAATTTATAAAATTTTAAAAAGTTGGTATTACTGTTCATAACTGCTAGTTCATAATAATATTATAATAATATCTCGTTTAGTGAACCTCAGTATTGCGTATAACACACGCTATCGAGGAAGGAAGCTCTAGCATGAAGAAGAATCTTAGAATAGTGTTTGCGTATACGGTAAGCTCATATGGTGTTGCTTATAGCGCAAGATAATCTTTTTGTAGCATTCATCCCAAGACATCAAAGTAATTAAAAATAATATTTCTTATAAAATCTCATGGTGTTACATTCTACCGCCCTTAAAATGAATTTCTCCCTCGAAATTCATCATGGTTATAAATCTTTTACTTATTGAATGTTTCTTTCATAGAAACCCACATTGTAAAAAGGAATAATAAATATTAGTTTTAAAAAATAAAGTACAAAACGTAACGGTTACCCAAATTAACTCATCATTGGGTTTCCACGTAGGGGAACATAGGTTAAAATATGGATATGGAAGAGAAATCTAACCATCATGTTCTGTTGGAGAGTGGTAGAGAACATGCCTATGAAAAAACCAATAATCACAAAGTCATAAATTTTTTATGATTTAAGGTACCATCTGATTCATCGGATATAAGGAAACTATGACAACATTTTTGGTTTTCAAGATTATTTCCCAAAAGTTGAAGAATTTGAATTAAAAGTAATACTTACATGATTTTGGTAAAATCTCACCATTGGCCGTTCCTTAAAAAAATTTATACTTCATATCATAGAGAAATGAATATGAATTTTTCATTCATGATGAGTTAGCAGATCATGTGATAGAATGGTGGGTCATTCTATCTATCTCAAAAAAAGGTTACAAAAAGTTATTAAATATACATAAGTCCATATATGGTGAGATTAATCATATTTAGTTCCAAAAATGGACGTATAATTCGTATATCATACCAAATAATAAATTGAAACTAATTTATACTAACCAGGGACTTCCTGTAGGCCATTGGTAGGTGATAAAGGCTTGTCGCACTTTGGTTGTGGGTTTGATTCCTGCAACCTTGTATGACGTGACGGGTTGTCACCCGTTCTATAGGTTTTCCTTTTTCTTAAACTATACAATTATAGCATTGCATAAATAAAATTAAAAAAAAGTTCTAGCTGTAATCAATACTATCTGATGTTCAATTTAATCTATTCCAACCTTAAGACTTATCCAAAATACTGCTTTCCAAACCCATAGTATGAAGAGAACAATTACTAAAAAGGTCACATAACTAGAACTTGAATATCATCATTTATCCCTCATATATCACACGATATATCTTGTTGGTCACATTCCAAACATGTGATTACCTTAATCATGTATTCTTTTTGAAACATTTATTACTATATAGCCTTAGTAAAAACATGAATTCTATCAAATATTAACTCTTTCCACATACCAAAATCCAAGAAATTATATATACTTAAACCATGATATAAATTTGTCCTTATCTCAATCAGGAGATCATGAATACTATCAAACATATTATTTTCTTCTTATCCCTTCATTATGTGCATATCATCTGCTTTCCAAAAATATTTCATTCACTTTTCAAGGTTACCGGTACCATATTCTTATGGAAAATCACAATGGACCAATAAATAGATATTCCAATATACCATAGAAGTACCTCAAAAACATTATTATTTAATACCAATACAAAAACACTTCAATCCAACCTCTTCAATGATTGTCTAGGAATAAGTCCTTCCTTGATTTATAAGTAACTTCTTAGGTCAGGGCGTCGAGTTGGGTAATGCCCATGTTCTCCACAGATAAGACATTGAACTCCATAATAGTTCGTCACTCTATGACCCTTCTCTCCACAAAGATAACATCTACCCCTAAATTTGATGTATTCATCAAGGTTATTCATCCATTATTTAGAAATCTCAATATTCCGTTCACTATTCTCCTCACCATGCAAAAATGCATAAAAGTCCATCTTCCTCTTATTTGATGAACTAGAAATACCACTAATGTTCACCTTGTTAATCATATATCGCGATGACTGATTCGGCATAATCACAATATCTTTCTTTCTAGAAATTATGCAATTTCGTTTCTCATAGTCACCAATTCGTCCATTGGACTCAATGTTGACTCAATTCCTTGTGCTTCCCTCCATTGACAAAAACCAAAAACCATGGTGTCAGAAATAGTTGAAATAACATGGAACAACATAGTAAAAAAAGTCACTTATGGGATGTCTAACTTTTCACACATTCTTTAATCCATGACAACCTAGTTTCTTCCTAGGTTATTCATGATCGTCATCATAATTCTAGGACTGTACCCTATAGTTATACTAATCGTTAGGGACATCCGAAAAAATACCTTATAAATATCTCTATGCTTTTCACTATTGTTTTCGCATCCTAGTTTCCAAAGGATAACTAAACCTTCACTCTAATACCAACTGTAGAGACCCATAATTGACATACCTGGGTATTACATTACTTTTTATGAATACTTAGTACAATAAAAAAACAGACGCCCAAAGACCGTATTAGTTTAGTGTCTTTGGAAACTCAGAACATAATCTTCTAATCATGGTGAAAGATTTTCAACATCTCCCAGAAAGATCTTCCACTTTGTTTTTCTTACCTAAAACCTTTTTCTTCCTGGGGAAAAGAAAACATAAAAATGGAGAGCTCAAATGCTCAGTAAGGGTAAACATGGAGAACATAAAACAATCTCTAAATATTAACATAAAACATCAAAATCATGATAAATGACATAAATCTTGGAAGTGCATAAGGCATAGATCATAATAGAACACTAACCGTGATAAAATAGCATTGGAATAAAACATGTAATTATGCAAACCATTAATAACATGTTATGATTTCCATTGTATCCAAGACATTGTTGACAAGACCATCATAGTGGACAAAGTCGCTTACTGAATCGAGTTCACTCCTCCTTCCAGTCTGGTATCACTGAACCAGATTAATTTTTCCTTCCAGCCATTTCTATCTCATGAGATATAAATATTTACCCAATGCATTGGAGGGACATATAGGTCCCACCCATCTCATAATGAAATCATTCATATGTGTGCCACAACATAAAAATAAATCATTCATCATAACCCAAAGAATAAAATGGGTTTCATAAACACCATGCCATAATAATATAATCCATACAAAACAAATGGATATAATTTCATCATAAGAAACAAAACCATGTAAATAATAGAGACATTATAATTGAAATATACAAATATTAAATAATGTCATCTCAAATGGAAAATTGTTTTGATAAAACACTTGAAATGAATTCTTGAGGAAAACACCCTTTATTCATCAAAACCATTTTCTTTTCACAAAATGCCATCCCATTCTAAAATAAAATATTTTTCTTGAAAATAGTCCTGAAATCTTGTAGAGTAAACTTAATGAAACTAAGGTGTTATAAAACTGTAAAAATCCATTCAATCCATATAAGTTGAAAAAACATTCTCCTCTTACTTTTAACAGAAAAGTCAAAAGGTACCACGTATGGTAAACAAAAGAAAGATTCCTTCCATAACACAAAGTAAAAGTCACGGAAGGGGTAAAATGACTTTAAACATACATTGAATAATATTAAAATCTTTATGAAAAATATTGTTATGGACATGGATGAAAAATATAAACCCAGTAAATACTTAAGAATAAACATTCTCTTATAAGAACAATATTCGAATAATTATCTGTTATTATAGGTCTAGTTTATTCCGTACATGTTCAAAAATCTTGTATAGTGGGTCTAAAAATATAATTAACTTGTAACAGAACAATAATAAAATTTATAATATCATATATGATTCACTTATGACTTTATATTATCAGTTCTTTTGTCAATTCCATGTTAAAGCACCGTTTTGGGTAAAATAGTTTCATTTATCATACGTCTTTAGACTTGTTTTTCTTGATATTATTATTAAATATATCATGCTTTAAATACATATAGAATGTAAAACATGATTTATATATAATATATATTCATTATATATATATAATAGATAGATAAATGAAATGAAACACACCGTTCATGGAGATAGTAGGCCGTAGGTACGCATGAACGTTGTTTTCCTTTCTTTATTGACTTGAATGGAAGTAAGTAGATGAAATATATATATACATAATTCCAGTAGAATTATTATGTCATATATATCATTATTATTCATTATATATACATTATAAACATTCTTGATTGGTTAATATGGAGAATAAATCTCATCGCATCGTGGAGACGGTAATCTGTACGTACGCCCGAGCGATGATATCATTCCCATAATTATTTAATGGAATTGGAGTGGATGATATAATATCTCAGAATCAGTATGATGTTATAATAACCATATATAGTTATTTTTTACACCATTATACACATCCATGTAAGGGGGTGGTGGAAAAACAAATTACACTATGGCGTGGAGACGATATTCTGTACGTACGCACGCGCGATGATTTCGTTCTTCATAGGATGGATAGAAGGTGAAATGGGTTTGTTTAATATTTATAATGAAATATCAATATATTATTGATACTTATGTTATTACTTTATAAAAAACAACTAATGAATAAGAAGTTTAAGAAGAATGAAACTTGAGAGAATCGGTAGAAGAGATTACCTCTTCTTTGACGCACCTCTTTTAAGATTCCTCTTATGGTACTAGAGTTGGTATTTTGAGGAGAAAAAAACTACTATAATATAACTATAGAGGCTTAGAAGAGAAATTTCTTGGGGTTGGATGAGCTTTATGGCTCATATTTGTGTAAATAGGAGAGGGAGTAGGTGCCCTTTTATAAGAGGGGTGAGGGGCACCTTAGAAAAACATAAAATATTATTTTATAATTAAGTCATATTTGGTTTATAATAGATCAAAATTGATTTATTTTGTATCTTAAGTGGGTATGGGTCTAAATACTCCCAACCAATAGGTTTTAGACATGTTTAGGTTAATATTTTAACCTTATCATTTAGATTTAACTCTAAGTTAAATAATTTTCCTTTACCGTGTCTTCTTGTTTTCTTAAAATATATGGTTAAAAACCTTACTATAACAAGAAAAAAGAACCCAAAGTGGTTCAATATTAATATATATAACCTTATCTAATTCATTTGTCTGATCCTTATATTTTTTGGAATTGAATATCAATTAATAATATAATATTTGTTTTCAAAACTGATTTATGTCAATTTTGACACTATTTGGTAATTGATTTTTGTGAAAAACATAAAAGCTTGATTAGTTAGAAACCATTTAATTAAATAAATACTAATATGTCATATTAACCTAAAAAATTAGTGTATTTCATAAAAAGTCTCAAATTAAATTTATTTTGGCATTTATAACATCAATTATGTTAATATTTCATTAATAAGGTAATTACTGCATCATCAATGTGTCATAATTAAATTAAAATATTTAATATCTAAAAATTAAAAATAAAATACCATAATATAGGAAATATATTGATCTTTCTTATGAATATTTATAGTAGAATTTATCTTATGTATAACCCTATATTAAAATATTTTAGTTATTAAACATTGATTTTAACTATTTTAACTCTTCTTTAAATAAAATAATAATAAATGTCCTAATCAAATCCAAGAGGACCTAAAGGGTAATATTGGTTTTACTAAGGTTGTTTTTGTTCGAATTAAACTTATACAGTAGAATTAGGACATGTGCAAGGGTTATAATAATATAATTTTTAACCTTAATTACTCTATTTACTTTTAACCATGGTAAATAAAATTAAAAGGTTACTATTCACCATAAATTATTTTTATCTTATTAAACCATATTTTACTCTTTGATGTTAACCGTGTCTCTTAGATTTTCAAAATTAAACTCACAGAATGGGTAAAATTATTTTTTATGTAAATTTGCAAATTCTAATAAGAGGTCGGTAAAAGACGGTAAAAAGTTCAATAAAATATTTATATATCTAAAATTATTATAATATGACTCCAATGAATTAAATTGATCTTATATAGTAATTATGTATCTATTTTGACCAAAAATAAAAATAAATTAAATAAATAGTACAAATTCGGTTTTAACTAATAACTCAGTGTTTTCATTATTCATCAAAAATTGGATGTTTTAAAAAAAATACAAAAAATTCTCCCTGGGCTAATTTCCATATTCCAAATCAGAAAATGAAGTCCATTTTGAATGATAAAATTTATAAAATTTCAAAAATTGGGTATTACTATTCATAACGGCTAGTTCATAACAATATTATAATAATATCTTGTTTAGTGAAACTCGGTACTGCATATAACACAAGCTATCTAGGAAGGTTGATCTAGAGTGAAACACAAGCCTATAATAGTGGTTGCGTATACTGTTAGAACATACGATTTTGCATATAGAGCAATATAATCTTGGTGTAGCTTATAACACAATACCACAAAGTAATTAAAAATAATATTTGTCAGAACATCTCGGGGTGTTATAGGAATGGGCATGGGCATGGGCACAGGCATGGGCATGGGCATGGGCATGTGAATGGGCATGAGCATGGGTGTGGGAATGAGAATGGGTATGGATAAAGTAAATAACGTAATACGAAATAAATTAGAAATAAATAAAATAAATAAGAAATAAATAAAATAAAAAAATAAAGAAAATAAACAAATATATAAATAAATAAATAAATAAATAACTAAATATATATATATATATAAATAACTAAATAAATAAATAAAAATATGTAAATAAATTAGTAAATAATTAACTAACAAATTAAGTAAAAATTTAAGTAAAAAATTAAGTAAAAAATTAAGTTAATAAGTAAATAAATAAGTAAAAATAAATAAATAAGTAAATAAATACATAAATAAATAAATAAATAAAATAAAATAATAATCATTAGTTACAAAATTAATAAAAAATTAATAATTCAAAAAAATCACAATTAAAAAACCAACACGAACGATTTACTAGCGGTTTAAACCACTGCGAAACGGAAAAATACCGTCGCTAAATATGCATTTTTCCGTAGTGACAGAATAGATTATGTGATTTTATATTAATATAATCCTTATGTAGATAGATCTTTTGATAATTTCTCTATTTATATACAACTAGGGTTTACCTTGGTGATCTTTGGTTGGGTATTAACTCCATTATTAATCAGAGAAAAAAAATGGGTCAAATGACAGACCAAGTTTGAGAGTCCTGGTGGATATGATATATATAATTCAAAATAACATTATGAATTATTATGATGAATTTTCATGCATTTATATATCACAAGTCATGACCATATTATGAAAACCAACATATATTTTCCTTGCTTATAGAAATTAGAAATACGAGGATGTAATTTATTTAATGGGGTAGAACGTGATACCCTTGAAATTATAATACATAATAACCTCTTCAATAAGAAACACCAAATGGAAATGAACAATGCTATAATAAAAATGTAACCATTATAATAATGTGGATGAATTATAGAATATAAACAGAGTTAAACATATTTTTAGAAAAATACATTATTTAGAAGAAATATCCTAAAGTAGTAAATGTTTACTTTACGAGTCTCATTTATTTAAACATGTTCGGTAGGTAGCATCACATGGGTTTTAACTAGACCAGTCCAAATACACATGCTCAAAAGGGTGGCTTGAGTACATTTGATTAAAATGGAAATTCAATCTTTCCTAAATCACTACAATATACATTCTAGTGGAATCACCTCCTTTGTCTACCAGTGCTACTTATTACACATTATATGACTATCTTTAGTGGTTTTGTACATTTAATTTTGGATGAATAAACATTTAATTACTTATATAATGAATTTAATTTATATAATATGTATTATTATAAATACTATATTTATAATTTCAATAAATAAGTAAGGTATTGTTTCATTAAAATGTGTCAAATTAATGTGGGTAAATAACTAATACATTCATTTTATGATAAAATATGAATTTTACTAAAGATTATCTATAATACAATGTTGATTTTTTATTTCAAGAATTTTAAAATATTATAGTTATATGATAATCTTAATAAAATACGTTTTTTGAAAAATATATTGAGTATAATTATTTAGAAATTCATATGAAATAATAATAATAAGAGTTAATATTTTAAAACCACTTTCATACAATTTTCCTTTCAACACATAATATTTTATAATTTTAATTTGATTTCTATATTATTTAAATTAAAATTTATACTCAATTAATTAAAAATATATAGCTATAATTGAGAAATTTCATTACAAGGGTCGTTATATATGTTTAGAAAAATTTATTACCACAATATTTAATTGAACCATAAAATAATGGAAAAAATGAGGTAATCCATTAGGGAATAGATTTTACTAAATTAACATGAAAGATATTACATATAAGTGAAATTTTTATTTTAGGAGACTGAATACCATATCATTCAATAATATTTTTTTACTTAACACGCTATGCTGCAATGTGATTTTGTCTAATCCATTAATTTAAATTTAGTTAACATCAAAATGTACCTCTTCTTCACATTTAATGGATCCCAATACCACCCATATAAAGCCTCACTTATCATATTATTTTCTATTTAAACTCTCCCCATTTTATATCACTATATCCTGATTCTATATTGGAATCCCCTAGTTACATGAATGATTCTAAGGACATCTATTTCTAAGAGGAAATTCAAAGAAATATTAAAGTAATTTACATGTATATTATTGTAACAAACCGAGTAAGTAAATAATAATATATTTTCATATCTGTTAGTATTTATTACATTGTGTTTTAGAGGCTCAAAATGAGAATAAATCCAATCTTAAACATAGAATACTCTAATATTGTTAAAAGATTGTTCTACTACCTTTTGATGGAAAACAATTTTTTAATCTATCTTTTGACAATTTTATAATCTTTATTTGACAAAATAAACTTATTATTTAAAATTTTCACATTGATATTTACTTTGGAAAATTTTTTGGAATTTATTAGACAATGTTCATTTTTTAATTAATAGTTAAAAATACTACATTTTACTTCAAAACTGATTTTTCATCTAATTTTATTTTATTGTTAGATTATCATTTTAGATGGGTTTAATGTTTAATTAGAATAAATTTTTACCATTTAATACAATTTTTGTCATTAGAAATAATTTCACTTTAAAATTTGACATAAACAATTGTTAATCTTTTGTTAGATATTGTTTCTTAAAAACACGCTATTTGTTTTTACAAGGAGAATTATTTTTAAATTAATTGCTGTAATTTCTAAATTTCGAATTTGGTAAAATGGATCCATATTTTTAATCAGATGTTCCAAATTAGGGAATTAAGACCTTTTTGTTTTTTGTCATTATGAATAGTAACGGCGGTAATTATCATGATTAATTAGTAATCAGGTAGCTAAGGATACTAAAATAAAATCATAATAATATAAAATGACCCCAAAATGTGTCAAAATTCACTTTTTTGAGTCATGGCCGACCATGGGAAGATTTTTACCGAACTTTAGGGCCCATGGAGTCACATGGGTGTAATAGTGACATTTATGACATTATTTTTAAAAAGAAGAGAAATATAACAAAGTTTTTTATATCGTATGTAAAAAAATTGTAATTTTGTTAAAATAAATGATCTGTTAGACTATAAAAATTTATTGGAAAGCTAATAAAATTTCCTACATCATGGTAATTTTTTATAATTTATATAATTAAATAAATAAATTTATTTATGACACCATGATGATGTAGTGAATACCACATTAATTAATGATTTAAATAAAATGAAATGATAATGTAAAATCTAAAACATAAAATTTTCAAAAAACCATTTGATGGGTGGATTTCGAACCCTTTTAACCATATCCTCAAAATATATCATTGTGGGAACTGTAAAATAAGAAAATCATTTTATAATAAAGTAACATTTCAAGACTTTCCAAAAGTGACCACCCCCCTCTTATAAACAGCCCCCCACCTCTACCCCATTACCCACAACTTTAAAGACCTTGGCTCATACAACTTCTGATCATATTATTCATCCACATCCCTCTTTTAATCTTAGAAGCCTCACTTGGGGAAGATGTCTTTCCAAGGAAGACTTTGGCACAAATCAGAAAGAGTTACCTGATTTAGAGGTAATGTCTTCTCTCGAGTTTCTTCCTTTAATTATCCTTCTTCACTCACCACTGTCTTATTATTATTTGATACCATAATAACACTAGTATCCCCAATATACTCAATGTTCTTATTATAAGGATTCTACCTACACTCACACACACCTCTGCCTAATGGTTAAAGAACAAACTGTTTCTGTGGGTGGCGAATTACTGCGTCACGAAAAGATGATTATTCAATATTCTTTTAACACCTTTCATGGTGAAAATTATGATAGAACTATATTTATGTATTATATATATTATATTTATGTCCTCTCTATTCTACTATGTTTTATATTTAAAACATACCTTTATTCTTTGTATGTTGTGAAAATGCGATAATTTCATATGAGGAAGTGTGGACTACCGCCCCCTCAAGTGATGTGACTCCTTCATGCCAAACATGGAATTTATAAATAATATAATTAATGAACTTATTTTACCTATGTAAAATATATACTATACTGGAATTATAATATATATACGTCTTATTTAGTTTTAATTCCTTTAATATGACAATGAAATGAAAGTGGCGCTCATGCGTACGTACGACCTACCGTCTCCATGAACAATGCATTTATTTTTTATATCCAAATGTTATGAAATAGTATAAAAATAATATATACTTGTTATATATTATATTTAAATCATTAATACCATTATGGAGATGATTTACTTATAACTACATGGGAAATTCTTTTCAAACATGTTCATTTTTTACTCATGTGCGGAACATCGATAGAACGTATGATATGAACTCACACAATTAACTAATTATTTTAAAATGATAATATGTGATATGAATTGGATAATAAAAATTACAGTAAGTCCTTAAGAAATTATAAATTCACCTATGTTTATTATTCTGGAATATAAATAAGAACTAGAACATGTCGGACTTGAGGTAAGGGACGTTGTCTCAATCTCCTTTCGTTGAGGCATACTTCAATATATATACGTCCTTCTTTTATTAGTTGTATATTAAAACCTTTTGACATTTAATTTCATTCAAATACAATATTTTTATATTATTATTTTTACTAAATGACAAAATTAATTTTTTTGTATTATGTATGTGGCGACAATGACTTCTCTGCCACCGTGACCATTATTTGAGTTTCGGATTCCTCCACAAGCCATAACTTTTTTTAAACGAAAAATAAATACCATGTTTTAAATTCCATTAATTTTGTTATTGGAAATGGTTTTGATAATGTTTACATTATATCAATGTGTTGTATTGATATCTTGTGATTGAAATGTGGAAATGTTATGTTTCCTTTATGCATGTTTTATGTGATACGATTATGTTATTGTTCTTGGAAATTGATTTTGACGTTTGGTGGTTCTATGATAAAATAAGGGTGGGTGAGCCCGAAATAGCTCTCCAATGTATTGGGTAACGTGAAGGAGTTAAATTCTAAGGTTTCTCCGAATATATTTATGTAATATACTATTATGCGCATTCCAAATGTAACCATGAGGGTTACTCCCTACGTAAGAATATTATGAATGACTCAAGTTACCTTTATGTCTTATGATTTATATGAGCTATTCATAAATCTTATGATTTCATGAGGTATGTTAACGTGCTTATGTTTTATGAGAAAATTATGATTTCATTGATTCTTATGTATATATGGACTAATGTTTTCTTTCCATATTTTTATATCCCTTACTAATATTTTTATGCTCATCCCATATTTTTGAAATTTTTTCACAGTTCAAGGGAAAAGTACATGATTTAATCATAGTGTCAAGGAATTGTCAATAAAGAAACCATGTTTTATTTTAAATATGTTTCCTTTGGTGGAAAAAATGAAAATTTTCTTGGATGTAACCACCTTGTTTTAATATGGAATGTCATGCATTATTTACGATCTAATTCTCTAAAACTGTAAACCTGAAAAGATCCTCAATGTGAAGTATTTAAATAATCCAAGATTAAGTAATGTTTAAAGTTGGGGCCTTATGATTATTCACACCTAACCTTTTCATCGTTGTCTTCTTAATAGACCCCCTAAAATAATATTAAAACTACAATAAATATAATGAAATATGTCATTATTATATTTAATTATATTATATTCATAGAAAAACTATTATTTATCATCCTATAATCTATTAGGAAATGAAACCAACACCTTTTTTATGAGAGAACTATTTCTATATTAATGGCTTATTTTAATTTCATAACTTACCTTAATGTATTTTTATAGGAATTTATTAAATATTTAAAAATATTATTTTTACCAGTATAATGATTCAATAAAAATAAATATTTTATTCATATTGAAATCATTACCAATATAAAACCAGTAATTGATGAAATATTACTGAAACTAGCTCATCACAGATATCATCTTCCAAAATTGTAACAAAAATTCCCATCATATAATATTTTTACTTTATAAATCATTTTGGGACTTCTATTATAGTTACTTGAATGGTATTTTTTAATGAATATTTTATAGAATGATGACACAAAATTAAAGGTTTAATATAACAACTCATTTTAATTTGTAAATTACACAAAATGAGTTCATTATATATTACATTATCTTAAAAAAATATTCATTTCATCTATCAAAAAAATTAAGACTACATAAAAAATTAAAACAAATGATTCTATTACCTTGAATAGTATGGTAATTATAAAATCAGTATCAAATAAAGAGGATTGAAATCCCCATTAAGAAACAAGTGCGAAAAAAATCAATGTAAATTAAATTTGATCGTGAAAATAAATAATAACTAACTATTACATGTATACAAAAGATTATAACATATTAACATAAAAAAGGTAATCTATTTGAACATTGTAATTAAACAAGTCATTGATATGTTTTCATTTATTATATTAGTGGTGATAAAATTGTTATATTTATAAATTTTAATTTGTTTTTCAAATAATAAATCCCCACCAATTTATCATTTTGATTAATTTTCATAGACTTTATTTTTAAAGTCATTTTTAGAATTCAATTATCAATATCATAATTAATTTTTTTTATGTTTTTTAAATATTTTCTTGAATTATTTTAAGATGGTACACATTTTATTAAATGTTGTATGAAATCTTTGAAAAACAAGTTTTTAATATTGAAATTATGAATTTTAGCTAATTGAAAGGGTTAATAAGATATTATGAATCTGCCTTATATGATATATTAATACCTCATTTGAGATTTCACATTTTCATATTTTGTTCTATGTGGTATTTTATTCTCATACATTTTTTACCGTGTCCAAATCTTCTATCATATGATATTTTGTAAGGATTTTAAGACATATTCACTTAATGTTTGAATATTATCACTCACATAGAATGTTTTAGGAATAAATATGTTGTTACTACCTAGGTATGAAATTTCTCAACTTATATGATATTATTTCCCTATATGATTATTTACTTTATGAAACTATCAATAATTAAGGAAAAGGTACTTCATGCTACAAGATTTCAACTAACCGTACAACATGGGTGCATAAATTATATTGAAGAGGGATAATAAGAGGATATTGTTATAGGTTGATTAAAATGATAAATAATAGTATACGATGAATTTAAATAAATTTCATATGCATGTCGACGAGGAATATGATTACTTTATCACCTAGAGCCAATTAAAATGTTGTGGTCACACACACGTACAGCTTTCAAAGTATAATTTATATTGGAAATAAAATAAAATTATTTTCAATTAATTTTCATTCTAGACCCAACCCATAAAAGTATAAGGAATAAACAGATAAGGGTAAATAGTAAAGAGTGAGAGAAAAATGAATTTTAGAGGAAGAGATATAATATGAAAGATAAAGGTGAGATAATATACACAGTGTTGTTGTGAGGAAGAAAAATGAATATTGGTATTTAATTGGACATGCTCATATAAACTCCTCACTAGTTGGGGTTGTATGATTGAAGGATGAAACCTTCCAAGTCATTATGTGTTTCATTGGATCTTATTTCTATTCTTCAAAACAATATTTTTGAATGATGGATTTCATATCATTTATTGAATTATTTTCTTATAAACTAATATAATAATTTTCTCTATTAATAAATGTTATGTGGGTGTTCAAATTACATAAATTTCATTGAAAATATATTGTGAATGATCAATGGGATTTTGGTATGGATTATTTTATTTGTGGTATTCACTATTATGTATCACATATATAATTGAAATCTCACATATACCCTGGTATATTTCTGTATATAATAAAATTTATGTGTTTTATTATTTTTCATTATCTAAAATTATGGGAAATACAAAATAGAAAATAATTTTAGTTATGTGTGAATGGGGAATTCAAAATGATATAATTATTCCATGAAAACTAATTTAAAATTTTATCTTTTCACCCTTTACATATATTTCTCAACATTTTCATATTTGAATTCTCATATTATATTATATTTGTTGATATAATTTTTTTCAAACCAAAAAATACCCAATATAGTTTTCATTTCAATTTAAAAATAGAAAAAAATATTATATCATGAAACATTAGTATATAAACCACCCAAAAAGAGAACACAAGGGACCTATTTACATTTTTATGGGATATTTTTATTATAAGCGACCCATGAAATATATTTTTCCATTAACATGCACTATTTATAGGTATTTAATACAAGTTTATTATAATTTTATTATATGTAAATAAATTATAATCCCATTTTTTACCTTTAGATACTGATGTTGAGAGATTATAGGGATTGTGGGATAGAATTGTTAGAGAATCTTCTCTACAAAGTGGTGATTCTACCACTAATATAAAATGATTAAACACTATTAATCCTAAAATTAAAATTGAGAAAAATAACAAATTAAAATAATTAGATTCATTCTATGAGGATAATAATAAAAAACCTATAGAATACATATATTCCCCTACATGATTCGAAGTAAAATCTAATTTTATTCCCAAACACTCATAATTTAATAGACTTCTAGGTGAATGTACAAATATGAATCATAAAGATTCTAGTTATTTCTAGATCAATTTGTAACCCAAAGGAATTGATAGAAATAATATGGTAATTAGAAATTTTCTTTATTGACTATAATGATTTTCTAAATAATTCTATTTTCTTTCAAACTCTATATTGATTCGTGATTTTATTGAGGAAGAATAATTAAAAAATAATTCATTTATCCTAGAGCTTATTCTATTAGAAATAAATTTTTTAGAGTTAGGAAACCTCAATGATAAACATTACCTGAATATTGAGAATGTTTCAAGATACATTATCTTTGTTTCCCCCTCATGAAATAGGTGAACAACATTGGATATAATACTTTTATGAGGGATTATATCAAACTGATGGGATTATGATTGATTTTTTATTTATAATATCTTTATTGGATAAAACATATATTGATTCTTGGACTTTAATTTTAAAAATAGACCAAAATGAAAAATAATTTGTAATTAGAGTTAATTTATATATTAAATATTCATATGAAGTCTCCATTACCAATTATGAAATAAAAACTAATATAAGAAAGAATAAATAGATTACTATAATGGTGAAGTTAGTGATGTTATCTAAAACTCCAGAACCATAACCCAAACATAGAAAAATTTTTAATTATAAGTATACTATGTCATTTATTAATCAACTGAACATATTAGTGTACAATTCACTCAAATAAAAAAACCCCACAAATATAAATATTTTATTTCTTGGAATACCATTTCAGTTCAACCAATATGGACCTTTAAACCCTACCAAAATTTCCTCCAAGGATTGAATAAATTATCACAAAATAGAATTAGATATCTTGAAGAAATAAATAGATTTTTAAAATGATAATTAAATAATTATCAACCTAGGAACTTAAATGATAATTTAGAATAAAATATTTCCCAACCAATATTCCAATGACCCCAGCTTGAGAAACTGGGACATTATATTTATTTTATAGAATAATTAATATGTTAAATAAATATATCCAAAAGACCATATTAGTTTTGTGTCCTTGGAATCATGGAACATAATCTTCTAAAATGGTGAACAATCTTCAACATCTCCAATAAAGATCTTACCCTTTTGTTTTCCTACATAAAAGAATTTTTTATATCATGAAAAAAAATCAATAGTGTGAGCATAAATACTTAGTAAGGGTAACCATGAATATCATAAAACAAACCATTAATTGAAGAATATAAGTACATGAAAATAAATTTTAAATATCAAAATATTGAGTCATGATATAAATCCCAGTAGTACATAAGGAAGAGATCACAAAGGAACATTAACCATGATAAAAAAAATTATAATAAAACATGGAATTGTAGAAAAAAATTAATAACATAATATCATTTCCAATGTACCCATGGAATTACATCCAAGGCCATCATAGTGGACAAAATCCATTACTAAACTAGGTTTTCATGCCGTTCTAGTCATTTATTACTAAAGATGATTTACATATTGTTCTAGCCATGTATTATAAAACCAACATTACATTATATATATATATCTAATGAGAAATAAATATTTAACTAATGAATTTGAAGGATATATATGTCCCACCCATCTCAGAATTAATTCATTCTTAAATGTGCAAAAATAAAACAGAAATCCTTCATTATTGCATAACCTAAGAAATAAAATGGGTTTATTAAACACCATTCCATAATAATACATAAAAAACAAAGGGATTTCATAAAATTATTTCCATCCTAAATAAAATAAAATAAAATTAATAATACAGATATGAACATAACCCTATTCCATCTTAGATGGAAAATAATTATGATAAAACAATTTAACATAATTATTGAGAAAGATGTCCTTTCTTATTCAACAATATTTTCTTTTCTCAAAATGACATGAAAAATTTAAAATAAATTTATTTATAAGAAAAGAAACTTGAAATATTCTAGAGTATTTTTCTTGTAAACAAGGAAGTATGAATATTTAAAGATCTATTCATTCCGTATGACTTAAAAAAACATTCTTCTCGTACTCTTTCTAACAATGTAAAAAAGTACCTTATCTGGAAAATAAACGAAATATTCCTTCCATACCATTTAATAAAACATCAAAAATGAGGAAAATTGAAATTCATAATAGTATAAAAATATAATTAATGTTATATATTTTCGAAATATGGACGTGGATGATAAACATACCCCAGTAAATAATTATGAATAAGAAATCTCAAATAATAATGAGATTATCAAATTAACCCTTTTCATTGGTCCAATTTCATCCTAAAGTGTCCTAAAGTCATTTATAGTGGGTTTAAAATATTATTTACATGTAAAATAACTATTATAATATCTATGATATCATATATGATTCAATTATGACTTTATATTACCTGTTTATTTATCTATTCTATGTTAAAGCAGTGTTTTGTATAATAATCATTTTATTTATTGTACATGTTTTAACATGTTATTCAGGATATTAAAACCCATATCGTGATTTAATTACTTATAGAATGTAAATAATGATTTATATATCACAAATATTAATTATTGAAATATATATAATAGATATATATATGTAATTGAATACACCGTCCATGGAGATGTTAGGCCATACGTACGCTTGAACGTTGTTTCCATTTCCTTATAAAATTGAATGAAAGCAAATAAATGACACACACATATATATATATAAATAAATCTAGAAGTATTATTATGTCATTTATTTTAATATTATTTAATATATATATATAATAATCAATTTTGAATGTGTAACGTGAAGAATGAATCTCATCGTGTCGTGGAGATGGTAGACCATACGTACACATGAGCAAAGATATTAGTCAATTAATGGTTTAATGGTATAGAATTGGATGGAATATTAATTATATAGAAAAATTATAATGTTTTATTAATTATTTATATGAATTTCATGCATCATTATACCCTTGAAAATTTTGTATTGCCGAATAATAAATTACACCATGGTGTGGAGATGATAATCCATAAGAACGCACACATGGTGATATTGTTAATCATTTTATGGATAAAATAGGTATAATGTTGGAACATAATTATAATAAAATTTCAGAATATATATGATACTGTATTTATTAATTTAGTATGGAAAAAACTTAACAATATAAAGTAGAAGAAGAAACATATTTTGAACAAGGTGATAAAACAATAACCTCTATTTCAAGTATCTCCTTTTAGTTTTGACAAAATATATCACTACGATGGATTTAAACCCAAAGTGTGGCCTCTATGATGAATTTATGAATGTTGGGAGGATAGTATTTCAGGTTTTGTCCAAGATAAATGTCTTTGGGGTGTGAATAAAAGTGAAGGGGTAGTGCCCTTTTATAGGAGATATGAGGGGCACACTATGGAAGTCGTTAAATATTAATTTATTATAAAATACAATTTCAGTTTATGATGGTCCCCAACTAATTTATTTGAAATATTATAATGATTATGGGTCTAAATAATTTCATCCAATAGTTTTTAGACATTTTTAGGTCACAAAATTGTATGTATCTCTTACCATTAATCCTTAGTCAAAAACATTAACTCTTACCATGTAATCTAGTATTTCATAATATATGGTTACTATAGTTACTCTAAATTTCCAAAATAAAAAAATTGGATCATTAATGATATTATTAAAATTTAATTCATTTGACCAAATCACTTACTTTTATGACTATTATATCGTTTAATAAAATAGTATTTGATTTCAAAACTCATTTTTGTCAATTTTGACACTATTTAGTAATTGTTTTTTTAAGTCATAAAATCATTATTAATTCAAAAAAATGGCCATATGAAATCCCAAAAAAGTAAATTTAATCAAAAAATATCATTTATGTCATATAAATTTTCAAATAATAGTTATTTTAATTTTTATAATATCATTTATTTGAATATTTCATTAATAATTTAACTAACACATCATTATTGTCTCAAAAATAAATTAATAAATTTAATGACTAAATATTATAAATAAACTACCATGACATATGAAATGATTTTTTATTATAATGACTATTTATAGTGTAATATAACATTTATATAAACCGAAATGATTTTTTTAGTAAGAAGAAACATGTTTGTGTTATATTTCCCATTACCTTAAATTAATTATTATAAAAGGTCATTATCATTCTCAAGTGGCTCCTTGGGGTCCAAAAATCAACCCAAGGATGATCATGGTCGGTTTTATCTCACCAAATAGTTTTATGACACATATTAGGGTAGTTTTATTTTATAATAATAATATTTTTTACCGTTATTTACCTGATTTACCATTTAACAATGGTAAATAAAAAAATTACTGAAGTTTTTATTCTTAATAACCAAAAATAAATGGTAAATATTTTAAAAATTAAGATCATATAATTCCTTATATGTAATAAATTTTTCAAAATTCAATACACAGATTTAGAAGAAATTAATTTCAAACTAATTTATGTTGTAAAATCTAGAAAGTTGGGTTTTATGAAGTAAAAACTATCAAAAGATTGACATGTGTTTATACCCAATTTAAATGTAAAATTATTTGTAATGTCCAAAATAAAATTAAATGCAAAAAAAAATCTAGTTAAAATTTAAAAACAATTAAAAATATAATCTAACAATTCAAATAAATTAAATTAAAATGATGGTTTGAATTAAAATGTAGTATATTTCCTTATTCATTAATATTATAATTTTACCTTTAAAATAAAAAAAAAATTCAAATTAAATTTTGATGTCCCTCTTCCAATGAAGACTTTTATTTTGGAAAATATTATATATGAAAGTTTTAAAAACTAGATTTAGAATGGTTGACCCATCAAAAATTTGTAAAAACGCATTTATTGAAAAATAATTATTTTATCAGAAAAATTGAATTTGTTCTTGTATCATGTCTAGAAAATACATATGGTGAATAATAATGTTATATAATATTCAAAATGTGGTTAATAATATTCATAAAAATGTTTATCTGCCTTTAAATAATAATATTTTAATAATATATCGTTGTTTAGTGAATCCTTGTCTTGCGTACAACGCATTATATCAAGTAAGGTTACTCTTGCATGAAATGCTATCCAAGTCAGTGTTGTGTGTATTGAAAGCTTTCTTTTTCTATTATGTATAACAGAATCCAAACATAGTTCTTTTATAAATTGAAAAAAATCTACACTCAGTGTTGCTTGTATCATCGCCAAATTTGTTTTCCGTGTAACATACGACATGTTAGATTAATGTGAAAGGAATGATTGAATAAGTGCATAGCAAGTTATAAATGAAAATTTTAATTTATTTGAATTAAATGGACCATATAAACTCGGTGTGTTACATTGTACCCCACATATAATGAACTTGACCCATGAAATTCATCAGGGATATAAAAGTATTAATACTTAAATGTTTCTTTCACGGAAACCCACCTCATAAAAAGGAATACTAAAACATCCTTTAAAAAATAGAAGAATAATGGTTACCCAATGTAAATCATCAAAGGGTTTACACATAAAATAACTTAGGTGGGATTAGAAATAATGGGTATAGATGAAAAATCCAACCATCACGTACTGATGTATATTGATAGAGAACAAGATCTGGAGAATATTAACAATGATAAATATGTAAATATATGATAATTTAATAGACCATCAGATTCACTGAATAATAAGGAACAAAGATAATTTTTTTTATCAAGATACTTTCCCTAATTTTGAGGAGTTTTTCATGAGGAAAAATTATTACTATACTTTGGTACAATATAATCATTTTTCATGACTTGAATTATTTCCACATCATAACATATTTAATGTAATGAAGTTGAATTTATCATTCTTGAAGTGTTAGCAAATCATGAAATAGAATGATAGGTCATTCCATCTATCTCAACAAAATGGTTTGAAAAGGTAAATCAAATATGCATAAGTGCACCTATAGAGAGATAAATAAATATTCTAACAAACATAAACCAGAATATAAATTAAACAATGAATAAATGAATTACATTAATAAAATTCCCAAAAATATAATTCTATAGAATGAGGTGAATTAAATTGATTTAACATTTAACTCTAATATCTCATAAGGTAGGTTTTTTGTGTCATATTCCAAACATGTTAATAACTTAATCATGTATTCTATTGATACATGATAATAACAAGTATTATAGTAGGACCATTGTGAATACATTCATTTTTTCACAATTAAATACTTCCTCACACCAAAAATACCGAAAATTATATGTACTCAAATCCATGATATCATTTTTTCCTTATATCAGTCATGATGTTATTAATACTATAAAACCTCTCATTATCTCTTTATTCCTTCATTATGTTCATATCATGTTCTATCTAAAAATATTTCAATAAATTTTCATTATTACTCGTACAATATACTTATGGGAAACCCCAAAGGACCAGTACATAAATATTCCAATATTCCATAATACTATAATATAGATTCTACAAAACTATATTGGAATCCCATTACATAAAAACTTAATCATTCCACCACTATGTTATCATACTCAATATCTCTAATAGATATCACATGTGATTTGCATTTTATATTGGACTTAAGAAGTTTTTGACATAGTTAATCATACATAACCCTTAGATTAGAGAATTAGTTAGAATAATTCCCCATTTCCATTCACTTTCATAATTGAAGTGTGGGTGGTGGGTTCTCTGTATAATTTACACTAATTTCATAATTAGAATAATTTTTCCCATTACATCGGCACTCAACTACTCGATGACCTTCTTTTCCACACTTAAAAAGTTTTTATATTCCCTTTATTATAATATCCAACATTCTTCTTTACACAATTTGAGCATAAGGAAACATTCATCCTTTTTTCAACATTGCTTTTAAATTTCCCCTTTACCTCTATCATTTGTTTCTTTTTAAAACCATGAAACTTATATATAACACCAACATATATTTCCATCATGAAAATATATCCCACTATCTCTTCATAGATACTAAATTCTCTTATAAATAATTCCTTTATAATATTCAGTTTTAATCCACTGTCGAATCGATCAACATTACTTTCTAGCCGAATGATAAATTCAGATGCATACTTCGCACGTCTTGTAAATTTTTCCTCACATGTACAAACAGATTCATTATCCTTTTACATAAGCTGAAGGAAATATTTTTCTATACATATTCTATGTATAATAGGAACATATATATTAAAAAATTTGTTCTTGGACTCATTCCATTCCATTGATTAAATTTCATCTTGTTACATTATATTCTATATTAGATTCCTACATTGGTATTATTCACCATCTGTATTATAAGTAGAAAAAAAGATTTTTTCATGTTCCAAGTAGCTAAGGATGGAAAATATATTTCCTATGGTACTAATCCATTTTTTAGAAACATGTGTATCAAAAGGCCCACTAAAAGAATGTGGACAAGGTATCATGAAGGACTGAACAAAATTTTGTTCCCTTCCCTTCTTATTTGGATGTCCAGAATGATTAATTACTTTTGTAAGTATAGAAATAATATTTTTCATTCCATATCCCATAATATTTGTTTTTTTAGGAGGAGAATAATTTTATATCCAAGTGCATTGATCATTAACATGATTTCTTTTGGTTCCATCCATTCTTTAAAACTCAAAAATTAATCTTGTGAGAGGAAAATATAATATTGGAAAAACTACATATTCAATGGGATTTAAATTCAATCTCTACATCTTATATTTAATACTAGGTTATTCATGATCAATACCATAATTATAGGAAACTATCCTATATTTATACTTTCCCTTAAGTAAATCCCTAGACATACCTTTGAAATATCTCTAGGGATCTCGCTAATGTTTTTGCATTCTAGATTACAAATGTTAACTAAATATTAACTTTGATACCAACTTTAGCAGTTTGGAATTATTTCTAGTGCACTAGAATTGATACCTATAAGAGAACACCATGGGTGGCTACACCCCCTGGGTGGGACACACCATCATCCATAGTGGAATCCATTTCCTCATGAATCCCTTGGGTGAAGAGCCATCCTTCATCCAATGTTCACACATGAGAGTTCTCGAAGATCAGATTCATTCTTACATCCTTTTCACTAATACAAACTATAATGACATAAGATTCACAGACGTGGAAATTAAATTTTTTATGAATACATATACATTACAAAAATTTACGACTATGGACTATATTAGTTTTGTGTCTTTTGAGAATAGTAACATTATCTTCTATCCTGGTGAATGATATTCAACATCTCCCATAAAGATCTTCCCCTTTGGTTTTCCTTCCTAAAACAATTTTTTATATCACTGGGAAGAGAAAAAATAAATAGGTTGAGATCAAATAATTAGTATGTTTAAACACAAGTTACATAAAACAAACCATAATCATAATAATGAAAAAACATGAACATAATGTTTAAATATCAGAATATTAAGCCTCAAAGTAATTCCAGGGAGTATGTAAAGCACCGATCATAAATATATATTAACCATGATAAAAACATCATTAGCATTTAACATGGAATTATAGAAATCAAATAGGCACATAATATGATTTCTATAGTAGCCGATGCATTTCCTCGAAGACCATTATTGTGGAATTGTTTCTCTTAACCATGTTTGCTTGACATTCCAACCATGTATTACTGAACTATATTTACTTGTTGTTCCAACCCTGTATTAATAATGAGGTTTTACTTACCATTCCAGTCATATTTGTATCATGGGATATAAATCATTTCTCAATGAATTGTAAGGGTATATTTTTCCCACCCATCTCATAATTATATTATTCTTACACGTTCCACAAAAAACATAAATAATTCATCATAGTGTAACCCAAAAAATAAAATGGGTTTCTTAAACATCATTCCATCATAATCAATATAAAACAAATAGATTTCATAAAAATAATTCCATCACAAACCCAAAAATATATATGTAATAATAGTTATAGAAACATAACCTTATGTCATCTTATATGGAAAATAATTTTGATAAAACACATGAACTTAACTCTAGAGGAAAATATACTCTCTTCTTCAAAAGTGCATTCTTTTCTCAAAATGCCAAAAAAATTTCAAATAAAATTATTTAGTTGAATATATACATGAAATATTGTACAAGAATATTCATGGAGACAATAAATTTTGAATATGTAAAAATCCAATCATTTTTTAAATGTAAAAAAAATATTCCAATACTTTTTCCAAAAAGGTCAAAAAGTACCTCATATAGAAAACGAAAGAAATATTCCTTCCTTATAAATTAATAAAACATCACTAATTGGTAAAATCGACTTTTAATGATATTATAAAAATATAAATAATATTATATATTTTGGAAACATAGAAATTAATGATAAATATACTCCAGTAAATACTTACGAATAAACAATCATAGATAATAATGAGATTACAAAATTATCCCTTATCTTAGGTCTGATTTGCTATGTATGTGTTCAAAACACCATTATAGTGGGTTTAAAAATACTAATAACATTTCTCAAAAACATTATAATATCTATGTTATCATATATGATTCACTTATGACTTTATATTACCTGTTTATTTATTTATTCCATGTTAAAGCAACGTTTTGTGTAACAATAATTTTATTTAATCTACATGTTTTTACTTGTTATTATTGATATTATTAAATAGATAATTATTCAATTACTTATAGAATGTAAAATTTGATTTATATATCATAAATATTCAGTATGAAATATACATAATCAATAGATAAATGAAATGGAAGACACTGTTCATAGAGACGTTATGCCGTACGTACACATAAACGTTGATTATGTTTCCATATTAAAATGAATAGAAGAAAGTAAATGACACATGTATATATACAGAAAATATAAATTAACATTATTATTTAATATATTTCAATCTTCTTTTTAATATATACATTATAATCAATTTTGAATGGTTAATGTGGAGAATGAATCTAATCGCATTGTAGAGATGGTAGGTCATACATACACACAAGAGAATATATCATTCACTTAATGGTAAAATACTATGGAATTGGATGATATATTAATTATACAGAATAATTTTCTAGACACAGTACTCATTTCAATCCATTATAATCATCATTATACCCATCCGAATTAAGTATTACAGAATAAAAAATTACACCACTTTCTAGAGACAGTATGTCATACGTATGGACACATGGTGACACTAATAGAAAAATGCCCTATACCCACGGTTCAAAACCATCGGTATAGCCCCCAAATCCGTGGGTATAGGCTATACCCACTGTTTTGGGAACTATGGGCTGGAACGACGTCGGTATAGGGGTCTGAACCTATAACCACGGTTTTGGAGAATCGTGGGTATAGGGGAGTCAAATTGTGCACCATGACTGTTCTAGTGTGGCACACAACATACCCCACAGTTATCAAACCGTGGGGTATTTAAATTAAAAAATTCCAAAACAGAAGGGATTTGAACCCGCACACCCGCAGTGCCTCACGGCTACACTACACGAAGTGACCAATTGAGCTATGATATAATTTTACTATATATTTATACATCAAAAAATATAGATGAATTTATTTTATGAGGGTAATTAAAATCCAAAATTGCAGGCAACGAGATTCAAACCCGTAGTCCCGCAGCACATCACGGCTGCGCAACACCAAGGGTCCAACCGAGCTGCGAATTTATCTTGCTATGTATTCATAAATCAATGTATATATATTAATTTAATTCATGTGGGGCACTTCTAATTAATAAAATGTAGATCGTGGGATTCAAACTCGCATCTCATGACCGCAACTCCACTTGTAACCAACCGAAATAAAAAATTATGTGTATATAAATTTATAATTATATAAATACATTAAACTAAACCATAAAGAAATATCTTCCCGCCAAATGTTTTTCGTGCCCCGCCTAATTTTCATTCCCTTCCATAAGCTATACCCACGTTTCTCTACTACCATGGGTATATTTCTTCAAAAAAACCAAATACCCACGGTTTTGAAGAACCGTGGGTATAGGTCTTCGGAAAATACCATATACCCACTGTTCTACAAAACCATGGGTATAGGGGTACCCTATAGACACTATTTTCAAGAACCATGGGTATAGCTGGCCTATACACACACTTTTCGAAAACCGTGGGTATAGGTTCACGTACTATCCCTATACCCACGGTTTTCCAGAAACATGGGTATATGGGTACCCTATACCGACAGTTTTTTGCAAAACTGTGTGTATAGCCCTATTTTCCAGTAGTGTGATATTGTTATTAATAGTATGGATAAAAGAAGGTATAATGTTGAAACATAATTATAAACACAAATCCTAATGTATATGATACTATTTTCATTAATTTATTATAGAAACCGAAAAATAAGAATACGTAGAAGAAGAAAATATTTTTGAAAGAGAAGATAAAACAATTACCTATTTTTCGAGTATCTTCTTTTGATTTGTTGAAAATGACTCCCTATGATGGAACTCTACCAATAGTGTAGCGCATAGGATGAAGTTAGGGAATATGGTTGGTTATTTGGGTAGGTTTTGTCCATGCCAATGTTCTTTAGGGGTGTGAATATAAAAGAGGGAGTGCCCTTTTATAAGAGAGGTAACGGGAAATTTAGGAATGTTTTTATATATTTATTTTTTATAAATTTATTTTCAATTTATAATGCTCTAAAACACATTTATATATAATATAATATGATTATGGGTCTAAATAATCTAAACAAATAGGTTTTAGACATGTTTAATTCATAAACATTACCTTATCCTTTAGCTTTAATAGTTGGTTAAAAAAATTAACTCATACCAAATCTTCTTATATTCTGATAGTATATTCTTAATACTTTTAATATAAAATGAAATGATTAAAAAATTGTATTATTAATGAAATTTTAAAAATTATATAATTCATTTAAATGAACAATTTATTTTAGGACTATTAAATCATTTCATAAATTGTATTTTTTAAAAAACTCATTTATGTCAATTTTAATAGTATTTTTAAATGATTTTTATTAGTCATAAAAAATATATTCCTTAAAAAGGCATTAAAACATCCCCACCATACCAATTTCTTCAAAATTTTTTTAGGGAATCAAAATTCTCAAATTACATTTATTTTAATAGTTATAATATTATTTATTGGAAAATTTCATTAAAAAGGTAATCACAACATCATCATTCTATCATAAATAAATAAATATATTTAGTTTTTAAAAATTATAAATAAAATACAATGACTTATGAAATAATATTATCTTTATATTGACTATTTATAGTCTAAGAGGTTAATTATATAAACCAAAATAAAATTATTTTACTAAAAAGATACATGATTATGTTATATTTCCCTTTACATTAATTTTATTATTTTAAAAGGTCATTATCACACCCAACAATCTCCGTGGGGTCCTAAAATAGAACCAAGGCAGATCATTGTGAGTCATATCTCAAACAATAAGATTATGACATGTGTTACGGTAGTTTTATATTATTATAATATTATGTGTTACCCTTATTTACCAGATTTACCATATAACAATGATAATTACAAATTATTACAGAAGTTAATATTTAAAATATCCAAAAATAATAGGTACCTTTTTACAAAATTTGGACCTTATGATTGCAAATTTTGAATCCATTTCTCAAAACTCAAAACAATGAATTGGCAGATTTTAATTTAAAATTAATTTACTTTTTCAAAACCAGAAAGTGGGTTTTTAAGACATAAAAACATTCAAAAGATTATCTTGGGATTATAGAAAATGTAAATTTAAATTTACTTATAATGAATATATGGATTTAATGATAAAAAGTAATCCAACTACACATTAAAACTTATTAAAAAGATAATAAAAAAATATAATATATTAGAAGAAAAGAATGTGTTGAGATAAAATCAAAAAAATTTCACTATTCATTAAAATATTAACTTTAGAAATAAATACGAAAAATTAAACCAAAGTAAATTTTGATATCTCTAGAAAAAGTTTATTTTTGTCACATAAAGTATATAAATTTTTTGAAAACTAGATTTCAAATGGGCATACCATCAAAATGTGGGAACACTGCATTTTCTAAAAAATACTTATTTTAAACAAAAAATATAATTTTTTCTTATATCATATCTAGAAAAAACATTAGATGATTTTTAATGTTTTATAAAAATAAAAATTTGTTTAATAATATTCATAATGACTAGTATATTTCACATTAAATAACAATATTTTAAAAATATATCATTGTTTAGTTAAGCGCAGTATTGCATACAACCCAAGAAATTGAAGAAGGTCTCTCTAGCATGTAATGCAAGACAAGTTATAGTTGTGTATAGTGAAAATTTACTTTGGTGTTATTAATAACATAATACAGAAATTGTTCTTATATATATTGAACAAAATATATACTCAGGGTTTCTTGTATCGTACGCCAACTCTGGGTTGTGTGTAACATACAATAAGTTGGTTTTGTGTGAAATGAATGTTTGACTTAGTGAATTGATAAATATGAATAGAAATTTAATTTATTCCAAAATAATCGACCATAAAGAACCATTGTGTTACAAATACTCTTCAATGAGAATTATAATTCTCAATTGGGAAAAAATTTCCAACTTGTTCATCCTCTCTAAACGGTATGAAACCTATTTTCAAGAAGCTATGAGAAAACAATTGATTTCGAGGAATACTTGGTGACTGAATTTGGTATATATTATACTAACATTTTTAGAATTAATAACTAACTTAGTTGATGCATAAGTTCCCATACTAATGTAAAATGCACTAAGATAATTGAATGAAGACTGTAATTTTAATTGAATATAGAAGGGGGACAAGGATAAATTACATTAATACTATGAGTTTTAACCATATGTCTGAACCTAATCCCATTAATGAATCTTCCAAAACAATTTCACCTATTTTATAAAAATATTTATAAATTTAATCAACTCAAAATATTAATGGAATTTCGAATGATGTGATTGGTAAAAAATATTCTTTAAAAGGGATATCATTATTATAAAAATATGATTTTTTTGAATTGACGATGAAATTCTGAGAAAGGATGGAATATACTTATATGAAAAATGATCAGTAATAATTTAGTCCACCATTTAGATATCATGGATTTAACTCTCTAGAGAAACCAAGTGTAGAAAACAAAATTAGACAGAAATTGTATAATAACTCGTATCTTTTAGACAATTATCTTAGGATTTATTACATAATGATACACTTAATACAATCCATGAAGAATGAGATTTCATTTTTTCTTTGTAAAATTATCTGATTAACACAATAATGTTAATCATGGATACAATAACATTATATATAAACACCAAAATTTACCTTCATAACTATTGATCTTCTAAAACTACATGGGATAACCTTGGGACATAAAAAAATAAGGGGTGAGTTATAAATCATGGTAAAGGAATACTCAATGAAAAACATGATGACTGTAATATGAGTGAGTAAATATGAATTTAAATGTGATATAAAATGAGTTATAATCATAAAAATGTGAATAAAATCATGATATAAAATGATATTAATAATGAAACATAACGATTGTTGAAAAAAAATATGGTGGCATAATCATATGACAAAGATAACCACAAATACATGATGAAATAGTGTTATTAGGATAAGAAACCATTCACAATACAAGGTATCTATTGAGATAAAAACAGTACCTAATGCATATGATGTATATATATTTCTATGCCCACACATTATTTTTATATTAGGTAAATTCATATTTCTTCCACATAGATCATATAAAATAAGAATACATATAATCAATGTTTATCCCATGATTAATGATTTTGGTGTAAATAAATGGAATTACCTAATAATGTATGTAATATTAAAATCTTGGTCAATACCTTTTAAGGTATATGTGTATCAGTATTCACTGTATTGACATTTGGAATAGAAAATCATAAGATAATTTATGCACCATAATGGGTGAACATAAATATTTATAGAGGGGTCTAGGGAGAGAGAAAAGCGATATCTCATTATCTGTATATTATAGGGATTGTAAAATGGATGTTTGAAAACATATTATGACAATATAAGTTGAAAATTAAAAGGTATTATAAAAATAAATATCTTGAATAATGATGATAAGAGGGTCCATTACCTTTATAGGGTTCTTCTAAATTCTTTGGAGGAGAATATTAATATCTCAAGAACAGCTTGCTAGGGATATAAAGTGGTATATAAAGAGGATCTTTTTTCTTAATGTGTTTTGAGTAATGATGATTGTGATGTTGGGTGGGTATTTAAATAAAAAAATTATAATTCATTATTAAATAGAAAACATATGTTTTTGACATTACTTAATAAAATAATAATACCCACAAACCATCATATAGTTTCTACCAAAGAAGATTGGTTTTTAATATTTTATACGTACATGAACTAGACACATTAAAATAATATCCTTACTGATGTTGAAGTGATCCCTTCTTATAAATACTTGTTTCTAAAATTGTAAAATATAATATAGATTATGGAGGATATAAAATTTGTTTAAAATATTAATAGAGTAACTTAAAAAAATTATTTTAAAGGTAAAAATAATTTTATTCATTGAAAATATTTATTGTATTTATTAAACAATGTTTTGGCTTATAATATGTCACAATATATAGTATATGTTTACACTATATTTAATTTTTACCCATAAATTCAACTATGACAAAAAATTGTAAAAAAATAATCTTTAGATAATTTTGACATTTTGATTTTAAAAATAATATTTAAATTATAAAAATAATAATAAAATTTCATAATTTTCTCTATTAAGAAATATACCATACCAATTGAAAAAATAATGGTTTTATGAAAATAATTATTTTTTACCCTTATACTGAATACACTGTACATTATTAAGTTATATTATCATTTATATTTAAATAAATATTACTTATTATGGTTAAATCATGAAAATATTTTTTACAGTTGATTAAGTTAACAAAAACTCTTTAATTAAAATTATAAATTATTAAAAAAGGAATTTTTTATAGAAGAATTTAATTTTTATCAAAGTCAATTTAAATGTTATAAGAAGGAAGAAAAGCTATAATAATTATCTAATTTAAAAAAATATAAAAATTCATATTGTTGGGTTCTAGATAGATGACCCTTTATCACATGAGCATACACCATAAGGTTAACATGTGTGTTAGTGACCCTTTCATGGGGTGGCTGAGGGAAATTGGTTTGGGTTGTGATATTGTGAATATTGAAATTATCCCACATAAATTTTGATTCATTATTTTTTAGTTGAATACTTTATTTTTATTTGTAATGGGAAAATCAAAATTATTCCACCTCTCTTTGAATCTCTAATTAATGTGATTCATATGGAATTATATGTAACAACATGATCCCAAAATCCTAGAGTTGATGTATTTTTTTAATTGCATTGGAATGACTTCAAGGAATCAAATCTTGAAGGATTGATAAATTTAGTTTTTATGGAATCCAAAATTACATAAATTATACACATAATATATTGAGAAATAGAATATATAAATATGATACATATTAATATGAAATTAATATCAACATTGAAACTCAATCAAATAATTATTCTTCACAACGTAGTGAAAGGAAACATAATAAGGGTATGTTCAAATTTTCATTAAGGGTATGTAAAGCAGGGTTAATAATAAATTAATGAGAATAATAAACATTGAAAGGTAAATATCTAATGATATATTCCATTCAAATAAATATAAAATGCATTATAAATATGGAATGGTAAGAAACTAAAAACAGAATCCCTTTAATCAATAAAGCTAAATATAGAATTAGTCCACATATGTATATACAACATAAATCATCGATAAATAATAACTAAATATAAAAGTGGTAAATTCATAATTATTGTATTCCATGTTTCATAGGTACATTATACCATTACCATCAAAACCTTTCACAATATGGTTTATAACATATAGGGTACAAACCAATTTGGGTTGCCCAACCTTATATCTACTTTCATGAACATTAAATAGACCATTTATAACTTACTAGTTACAAACATTAAGGGGTTTTTCAACCCTATTTAATCTCATGAGACAATCAGTGCATCGAGGGGCTTACATTAATTTGTCCTCAACCTGTGTCAAACCTTTCTAAAGCATTTCTTATATATCGAATAATCGATTTAATAAATAAACAATGTACATTTTCATAAAATGTATTTACTGAATAAAATATACTGATTTATCTATAATTCCTTAGTGAAGTATAAGTAAACATAAGGGATTTGTGTTTTATGAATGAAAATATAATAGAAGCACCATTAAAAATTTATTGTCCTTAATAATATTTAAACATTCAAAAGTTTCCCATACCACATTGAAACATTTGAATCATAATGCCCATAAAGGAATAATAGTAAATGAAACATAAATTATCACTATAATGATATGATTTATTAAATAACCTATCCAAGTTTAGTAAATATACCTTATAAAATTTTAATGTTTCATAACAACAAATAAGCCTCAATGGAATGTAAATTGTGACCAAATCATTTACCTTGAGTCAAAACTCTCACATGTGTATATATATTATTGAATAATAATCATATGTTAATTATATAATTTTTATAACCTTATATATAATTATTATTAATTATAGTTCTTTTATTACAATTTTGTATACAACTTTGTAAACATTTACATTTATGTCACGTGTTTTTGACCAAATTGATTCATTTGTCGAAATGACTTTGGTATGATGGATACTCTTAAGGGTTAAAATCATAATTTTTTTTTAAAATAAAAATAATTAAATAATTATAATATTTTTACATAAATTATAATTTTAAAAGCCAATAATGAATTATGACTATGAATAATGAACCAACATTACAAATATAAAGGCAATAGGATGTTCGTACACACGAGTAGGCTTCCCATTTTCAATGGTCATTATAGAAAGAACGTTACTAACACTATATCATCCAAGAATAATCAATAAATCATAAATATAATTTTATTTTATCCCATATACTCATACATTCAGTTTTCGTGATGCATGAGGAATCACATCATGTCAGGGGGGCGTAGTCCACACGTCCAGGACAGATGTTATAACTTTATAGTGTGTAAAAATGGTAATAATGAAAATGATATATTATATTTAACGAACGGTAATTAAGTAATTTTAATCATGTTTATTTCAATTATATGACATATTTTTAATTTAAGTCATCCTTTATATGTTCCATCTATACTGTGAAAGAATCACATCGCTTTGAGGGGGCTGTTGTCCACACTTTCACAAACGATGTTATTATATTCCCACAATATAGAGTACATAATGTTATGTGTTATAAAAGAATTAAATTATTATAAATACATTATATATATCATGTATAACATATATAAATAGTGTTTCTAGCATAATCTTGATCCATGAAATATGGTAAAGGAAAAATGAACAATATCATTTCACGAGGAGGTAGTTCGTCATACACAAGAATAGTATGTTCATTACCCATTAGATGGAATTGTGTATAATTGTAGGTTGAAACCATAACATAACAATATTTAAGTGTATTAAGGATACTATTTTTGTAATATAATCTTGATATAAGTAGAATATAATGAGTGAAAAAAAATAAAACTAATGATCTTGAGGAAGGAAGTTACCTCTTATTTGGGTAACTTCTTTTGGTTTTCACAAAAGCATTTACAGGGATGGATTTATGAATAAGGAGCGTCATATAGGTATAGGTAAGGAATCATGATTACAAATTTTTGTAGATATTGGATGATCCAATGTGGCTGGAGAGGTGTGAGGAAGGGGAAGGCTTGAGTTCCCTTTTGTAGAGTAGGACGAATGGCAATTGTGCTACTTATGGAGAAAGGAATTACACACATGTTTATCCTAGTGAATGATGATCCAGTAATATAAAGAGGTATATAAAAAGGATAATATGGTCTATATATTCCAATCAAATGGATTTTTGACAACATTCAAGGTAATTTAGGCTCTTAATATTAATGTTTTGTCACTTGTTAAGCACAATTTCACCATAATCATTATAAATAATGTTAATTAATTTCAATAATATTTTTTTGTAAAAACTAAGTTTAATTTAATAGATATTATAAATTATTATGTTTCCTGATATTTAATCTATTTTACCAAATTATATTCACACAATACGTAGAAATTAATATAATATTAATCTCATCGACAGGACAACAATACATGTTTTAAAAGTAAACATGTTCAAATGTTTTAATGTTTTAATACCTAATCTAAAAGTAAAATACATTTAAATGAACTAAATTGGATTAATTGATAAACAATTTATATAATTTTAACTTAAAACCAATTAAACTTATAATATTACAACATTAATAAAATAATTAACCGGCCTTATTACATACATAATCGTGAATTTATTCAAGAAAACACTTCCTTTTACATTGAGAATATTTTCATGTTTTTATCATTAGAGAATTAGTACATAATACATTCATAACATTCACATTGTTATAGAGTGGATACCATAAAAATAGTTTCAATTTTTTCAAAATTTAAAACATTAAAACTTAAAACATGATTCCTTGACAATTATTAAACATTTAAAATGGCTTCAATATTTTACTTGAACGTCCATTAACCAGTTAAAATCATTTGAAACATGGGATGAGCACAAAAACATATTATGGGATATGAAAATATGGAAATAACACATTATTCCATGATTACATGAAACATATGAAATCATTTTCAAAATACATACTTAGCACCTGTTTATATATACTTACGTTGTGAAACATGATATTTCCACAATACATAAGAACATAAGTAGAACCATAAAATATATTTGGTAATTAATTACATAATCTTGTAACCCTATTGACTACCTTATAATTTGTAACCCTTATGGTTACCTTACTATTTGTGAAACCACCACAGTTACACTTGCAGTAACTATATAGCCGATCTCCAAAAAAACACATACCCAATGCATTGGAATGAAATATATGCCCCACCATTCATTATAAACAATTTCCAAGATCGAGAAAAAAATTATACCACATGACTATTACCATAAAAACATTTCTTTTGAATTTTGACAAATATAATATTAAAATAGGATTTTAAAAGAAAACACACTTATTAATATTTTATAATTGAAGTGAGAGTTAATAGAGTAGATGGAATATGTATATAATCTATAAATATGAATGACTAAAAATTTTATAATCAGAATTAATAACAAAAAAATTTAAATGGCATATAAATAATGAAAAATAAGGTTAACCCAAATGATGGAAATCAGGTTAAGAATTCCCTTACCTCAGGCTTGTCTTACGTCAAAATTGTTTAAAAACCCAGTATAATGTTTACTAAAGTGTTATTAGTATTTTAAAGAAACATTTTTATGTTTATAAAATCTAGTATGATATTTTCATAATTACATTTAACACCTTAATTGTTAGTATTTTGTTCCTTGCACTATTTTGGGTGAGTTTTTTTACCTGATTTTCATGATCAGTTCATGATGGATGTTATTATCAATTGGAAGTGAAACTATATAATTGGAATGGAATGGTATTTACATATTTAAAATACAATAATTTATACTATTTATCATTTAGATGTTCTATATGAGGATTATTCATTATTTAAAACATTACTGATGTTCTTTTAGATCATTTTAGTGGTTCATTGATAATAACAACCTCATTTTTTCATAAAAATTAAGACCATGAGTAAAAAATATTTCATGAACCATGCATGAGACATAATAAATATAATATAACTAGTTTCAATAATATAAATGGTTTTTTTACCATATATTAACAAATTAAGGGAAATTGAAATCACATCATCACTGATGTCGGTAATTTGATACATCACAGACAATGTTTTTATTCTTTGAATAAGTGGGAGAGGAGAAGAATAATGATGATGCATTTTACATGAACATGAGAAAATCCATAATATACATGATTTATGGAGATTTCATGCCTCTTGGGTAGCAATAAATGACGAAATAATAATAAATGAATGGAACTCAAAATAAAAGAATAATTCCAAAATACCTTATAAAAATTCGGCATCCTAAAGGTTGTGCCACATGGGTTTAGAAAATATTAAAAAGAGAGGGGACAAGGGTCACCCATCCATAAAAAAATCCGAAATAAGAATATGTCAATTATATAAAGTAAAATAAGAGAATGGTATGGAAACATGAAAGTTATACCACATAAAAGACATTTTTAATGGAAAAAAGAAAGAAATAGAGAATTTTCGTACCTTATAGACTAACTCCTAGATCATGATGGATGGGACTTTGAGGGCTTGAGGAAACATTTTGAGGACTACTAGGGAGGTAATGAGGACTGAGCTTCATTAATGTGGAATTTTTATTGACTTTTATAAAGGAATGGGTTGGTATTTATAGGAAAAGTTAGGGATTATTTTAATAATTTCCATGGGACAACTCATTAGTGGTATTTTCAAAACCATGAGCTTGAACATGGTATTTGCCCATGGTATAAGCCACTTGGGACACCTCATAAATTATATTACTATACAAAATCTAACTGATTTATTGCAACATTATTTTATCATTAATTATGTCATTAACACACCAAAACTAAAAACTGTAATTTTTATTATTCACTTAAAAATCAAATATTTCAGAAAAATCCCCAAAATTCACCCTAACCATTTATCCATGTGTAGAATTAAAAAATTAAGTACTTCTTTTAAAAATAATTTGATATATAATTTAAATTTTATTTTTTCTAAAAAATAATACTTAATTCAACAATTATTAATCTAAAAATTACAACTACTTTTATATCACATTCAAAAAATTAGTTAAGATGTCATTTTCTTAAAGCGATAATAAAATAGAATAATAATTCAAATTACTATTCTTTTGTGAAATATTACTATTAATAAGGGTATCTTACTATTCCCCAAAAAAATATTTGGGTTCTAATAGACACCTAATAACATACTGAACACAATTGTAGGTGACAATTTTTTGAAATTCAAAACATAGAAGTTGTAAAATAATGATTAAAGGATAATTATAAATATCTTTATTAAACAAAATGTCAATAATTTCAATTTATATTTAGAAAACCATGGGGTATTACACTATCCCCACTTTCTGGAAATTACATCCTCACAATTTTAATTACTTATTAAACTAGTCAGGGTACTATTCCCTTATTAAATTTTCCGATTCCCATATTTCTTCTTCATCCATGTAGTTTCTACACAAAACCATTTCCTAGTTCATTACACTATTCAGCAATACTAGTTACCTTCGATAAATAATTTGAACTGGTTTCCCTTCATATGATAGGTTCTCCTCTATCTGAACATCTTTTGGATCAAAACTTTCGTCGAATCTGGTACATACATCCACAACATCGAAACACAAAAACATTGTCTACCTGAGACAAACCCGGAGGCAATGCTACCTGGTATGCATCTGGTCCATCATTCTACAATATTTCAAAAGGACCAATGAACCATGGAATTATCATTCCTTTTATATGAAAACTCATCACACATTTAGAAAGTATTATCTTAAGGAAAAAATTGTAACCATCCTCAAAAGAGAAGCTTTTCTTGCTGTTATATACATAAATATTCAGCCTGCCATGAGCATTCCTCATATACTATTGAATCATCTTCACTTTATTGGCCAATTACTCTAGTAATTCAATCCACATAACTTTTCTTTCTCTTAATTCATCTGAAAATGGTGGAGTCTGACACCACTTTGCATACAAATCCTAAAATGGTCTCATATTTATACTAGAATGAAAACTTTTATTATAAGAAAAATCAAATAATGAATGTTGTTTATCACAACATCTATGGTATTCCATTGATCAAAATTAGAGCATATCCTCCAAATTTTGAATAGTTCATCCTGACTCCCTATGTGATTGAGGAAGAAAAGATGTACTGAAATTTAACATTCTGCCTAATATCTTCTAAAGACCCTTCCAAAAGATAGAAGTGATCCTGGGATCTGGGTCAGATACAATGGAAAGAGGAACTTTATGTAACCTGACAATATAATTGAGTTACAATCGATAAATCTAATCTGAAATAATTGTATCTTGAATAGAATGAAAATGTCTATATTTTGTCAGCTGATCCACAATAACCCAAATTTCATTGTTACCTCGAGATGTATTATGTATTCCCACCAAAAATTCTAGGTATAAATTCTCTAACCCCATCTCTGGAACTAGAATAGGCGGAATCATCCCCTTTGGTAACTGCTGCTCTACTTTACCCTGCTGACATGTCAAACACTTCATGAAAAAAATCATAAATATCCCTTTTCATTCCATACCACTAGTAATACTCTCGAAGGACTCTATACGTCTTAGTACTTCCAATATGAACAAAAAATGGAGAACTATGAGCATCACACAATAATTATTTCTTCAACTGGGAATCACAAAGCACACACAACCTATTTCCCAATCTTAAAACACAATCTTTTTCAAGGTTAATTTCTGGAAGCTTACTCATTTTATCCAATTCAACCTTTTTTTGCAGCTCATGTAATTCCTTCTATGCTTGCTTAATTCTATCTGACAACGAATACTGTACCGAAACCTAAAATAGAAAAAATGTATTCCCTAAACCAACAAATTCTATGCCAAAATTAATCATATCATTAACTAAGGGATCATGTTCCAAACATTACATGGTTAATGATGGAATATTTTTTTGACTCAAGGAATCCACCACTTTGTTTTCTTTTCCATGATGGCAATTGATCATGAAATCATAATCCATTATCATTTCAATCCATCTTCTCTGCCTCATGTTTAATTACTTTTGAGAGAATATATACTTCAGACTTTTATGGTCAGTATATATTTGACATTAAGATATATATAAATGATGCCTCTAAATTTTTAATGAGAAATCCACAGCTTCCAATTCCAAATCATGTGTGGGATAATTTAACTCATAATTTTTTAGTTGTCTTGAAGCATAAGAAATTACTTTATCATTATCCTGCAACACACAACCATGTCCCTTCAATGAAGTATCACTACAGGTGAAGAAATCCCCATTTCAGGAAGGGAACTCCAAAACTGAAGCATTTACCAATCTCTTATTCAGTTCATGAAAATAAAAATCACACACTTCAGTGCAAAGAAATTTAACCCCTTTCTTTGTTAACCTAGCTATCGTCCTAGATAACTAAGAAATGTTCTTAACAAAATGTATGTAATAACCTTCTAATCCAAGAAAACTATGAATCTGGGTAACATTTGTGGGTCTTCTCCATTCAGCAACCACTTTTGTTTTGGCATGATCATCTATTATTCCATATTTATTTACAATTTGTCCAAGAAATGAAATCTGTTGCACGCAAAAATCACAATTTTTGAATTTTCCATACAGTTTGTTTTATTTTCAAGTTTTTAAAACAACCATTAGATGTTTTTCATCTTCCAATTTGTTTTTAGAGAATACAGGTATGTACTAAAAAAATATAACCACAAACATATCCCAGAACTCATGAAATAATCTGTTCATAAGATTCATGAATACAACAGGTGAATTAGTAAACCCTAAGGGAATAAAAAAAATTATAATGCCCATATCTAGTATGAAAGGGTGTTTTTGTGATTTCATCCTCCTTCACCTTCAGGTGATGGTATCCAGATCTCATGTAAATTTAAAATAAGTAAGGAGGTCCCTGGATATGATCAAACAAGTCATCGATATGTGGAAAAGAATTCATGTTTTTAAAATTGGTGTTATTCAATACTCTATAATCAATGAATAGTCTAATGGAACCATATTTCTTTTTAACAAACAAAATAGAGGCTCCCCATGGTGATGTTCTAGGACGAATGAAGCATTTATCAAGGATATCCTGCAATGGATTTTTCAATTAACAAAGTTTTTTTGAGCCATACGATATGGTGGTTATGAAATTGGCTTAGCATCAGGAAGTATGTAAATTGTGAATTAGACATCCTGATCTGGTATGACACCGGGTAACTCATTTGGAAAAACATAAAGGTATTCATTCACCACTGCCACATCATTAATCTGAACAGTTCCCTTGTTTTCAACAATATGAGAAACGTAAATTTCATTTCTATCATTCAACATTTTCTCAGATTTCTTACATGTTATCAATTGTATGGATTCATTCTTGTATAAAAATCATATCTTTTTTCTGAAAAAATAATTCTTTAGCTCTACAATCAATCTTAGCAAGATAAACACAAAGCCAATCCATTTCTAGAATAACATCAAACTCGACTAAGGGTAAAAAAGGCTTTCAGGTAATGTCATTCCATAGACCACAATAAAAAGATTATAATAATCCCTATTTGCTATAATATTCCCCCATGGTGGTTTAACAACAATTTCATGTTTCATTTGTTGAGGTTATATTACCAATTTACCCAAAAATTTCTCAGAGAGGAAGGAATGTGTAGACCCCATACCAGACAAAACATTAGAAAAATCTGAGTGAACAAAAATGTACCTAATAAAACATCATTGGATAGCCCGACATCTAGTGACATAGTTCCAAAGGATCTCACTACACCTTTCTACTTATAGTCTAGCTTCTTTGCATCATTCAGATCTCTCTTTGGGTAGTCATTTGCATAATGACCCATCTCACCACTTTTAAAACACCACATAGTTTTCTTATTAGGTTTTGTCTTACGATCATTTTCATTGCAATCTCATACCATATGTCCAAACATACGACATTTAAAATACTTCCTTGTTTTTCTAAGACATTACCCAATGTGTTTCATGCCACACTTTTCACAAATAAAAAACTGGATTTTCTTACCAACAGACTACATTGGTTTATTCCTACCCATCGCTTTCCACCTGGACCTCATCTTCACCTTATTGTCAAGATGTACGAGATCATCAGAAAACTCCATCTTTGCCCTCTCAGTATATGGAACAAGTTTCTCATAACTTTTGAATTCACTGGAGGCCAACTCCCTCTGATACCTTGGCTTAAATCCTAAGTGAAAGTGGTTGAATTTTTTAATCAAGTTCCAGAATAATATTTGGAGCATACCACGCCAGTCTGGTGAAGTTTTATTCAAACAAATCCACTGAATCCTCCTCCTTTTTCTTCAATTCAATGAATTTCTTCTCTATCTTACGTCACACCACCTTAAGAAAATATTTTTAAAGGAAAATAATTTTAAATTTATCCCACTCCAAAGTATCAAAATCTTCTCTACCCATGATATTATTTACCATTGAGCACCACTGATCAACTTAACCTTCAAAATGATAAATGGAAAGACATACATTTGGATTGTTTGAATATCTCATAATATCGAATATCAATTGGAGGTCTTTAATCCATCCATCAGCCACTACTGGGATAGAATATCCATTGTATGTGTGAGGGTGTTGTCTCATAAAATGTTACACTTTTTTCATGTTCTATTGTGGTTCCTTTGGTTATTCTATTTTGAGGTTTCCCCCACTATTTATTTCTTGCATTAGGTGATCCATTACTGTCATTAACTGCTCAGTTATGATCCTTACCATTCCATGCTGGTGCCTCCCTTCATCAGCTTCCAAGTATCTTCTACGGACAACCATTCTGAACAAAGATATCTTAGATGAAGCAACATGAATATATTTAAATGATATAACATTTCAAATTAATTATAGAGTAAAAATCATTTATGGAATTCTTTTAACATCATCATAACCCCTAATGTTATTTAAACCCTCCTCTGATACTAACTATAAGGACCTAAACTTATTACAAACAAATTGTTTAATTTAGTCATGAAAAAACTTCATTTTATATTGATGATATTTTCAAGTGTAGTTATTTAGAGAATTAAGACATAATAAATTCATAAAATTACACATTTTTACAATTTGGATAACGTAAAAACAGTTTCCATTTTTTTCAAAATTTAAAACTATAAAACTTAAAATATAATTCTATGATAATTATTCAACATAAAACACGGATTAATTCTTTTTATTACACATCCATTAACCAGTTAAAATAATTTAATATGTGCGATGAGAACAAAACCCAATATGTTATATAAAAATAAGTAAATAACCCATTAGTCTATGAATACTTGAAATGTATGATTTCATTTTCAAAATACAAACTTAACATATGTATATATATACTTACGTTGTGAAATATGAGATTTAAACAATACATAAGAACATAAGTAGAACCATAAAGGTAACTTGGGCATTACATACATAATATTGTAACCCTCTCATCTCCATTATAAATTGTAACCCCCCATGACTAACTTACTATTTGTGTAACCATCGTAGTTACATATGGAGTAACTATATACCTGACCTCCAACATAAAAATACCCAATGAATTGGAGGGAAATATAGGTTCCACCCTTTATAATAAAAAATTACCTAGATCCATAACATAATCATAAAAAATGAATATTAGCATAAAAACATTGCTTTTGAATTTTGTAAAATAGAATTTTTAAAGAGGATTTTAAAAGAGAAGTCCCTTATAAATATTATATAATTGAACTGAGAATTAATATAGTGGATGGAATATATATATACTCTATAAATAGACATAATTTAATATAGTATAATCAGAGGTAATCACACAATCAATTTAAATACCACATAAATAATAAAGAATAATATAAACCACAAGGATGGAAATCAGGTTACGAATTCCCTTACCTCAGGCATATCTTACATCAAACAAGTTTAAACATCCGGTAAATGGTTAAAAAAGTGTTATTAGTATTTCAAAGCAAAATTTTTTGTTTATAACTTCTTATATTATAATTTCATAAAATCATTTCAACCCATTAATTGTTAGTATTTTGTTCCTTGGTCTATTTTGGGTGAGTTCTTTACTGGATTTTCAAGATCAGTTTATGATGTTTGTTCTTGTGGATTGGAAGTGAAAATCTAGAATTGGAATGGAAATGTATTTAAATATTTGTAGTATCATAATTAATTCCATTTTTCATTTTAATGTTTTATATGAGGATAATTAATGAGTTAAAACATTATGATGTTTGTTTAGATCATTTTAGTGGTTATTTGATAATAGCAACCTCATTATTGTCTTATAAATTAAAACCATGAGTACAAAAGAATTCATAAACCATGGATGAGACATAATAAATATATTATATGGTGGTTTACCCATTTAAATGATTTCATAACCATACTTTAATGAATTAAGGGAAATTGAAATCACATCATCCATGATGTCAGTAATTTGACACATCACAAACAATGTTTTTATTTCATGAATAAGTGGGAGAGGAGAAGAATAATGATGATGATTTTTAAATGAACATGAGAAAATCTTGAATATATATGATTTGTGGAGATTTCGTGCCTCTTGTGTAAGAATATATGAAAAAATAATAAAAAATAATGGAACTCAAAATAAAAGAATAATTGAGAAATCCCTTAAAACAATTCTACCGCTTAACGACTATGCCACATGGTTTTAGAAAATATTAAAAAGAGAGGAGACCTGTTTCACCCATCAAGATATTAATCATAATAAATAATAGATTAATAATATTAAGGAAATTAATAACATGGTATGGAAACTTGAATGTTATACCATATAAAATAGAATGTGAATGGAAAAAAGAATGAAATTGAGAATTTTCTTAACTTGTAGAGTAACTCCTAGAACATGAATGTTGAAACCTTGCAGGCATGAGGAAACCTCGGTAGGAATACTAGAATGGTATGGAGGCTGTATATTTATTAATATAGAATTTTGAAGGAATTTAATAAAGGAATGTGTTGGTATTTATAGCAACAGTGAGGGATTATTTTAATAATTTCCAATGGACAACTCATTAGTGATATTTGAAAAACACTGGGATTGACCATGGTATTTTCAAATGGTATAAGACACAAGGGACAACTCATATCATATTTTACTATACAAAAGTCTATCATATTTATTACATCATTATTACATCATTAATGATGTCATTAACACACTGACACTCAAAACTGTATTTTTGACAATTCACCAAAAAAATCATGTATTTCAGAAAAATCACCAAAATATACCCAAATTATTTATCAATGTGTAGAATTGAAAAAATGAAGTTTTTTTTTGAAAATAATTTTCTAAATAATTTTAATTTAATTTTTAATTAAAATCATACTTAATTCAGAAAATAATAATTTTAAAACTATAGCAACTTTTATATCAGATTTAAAAAATTAATCAAGATGTCATTATCTAAAAAATTTATGAAAATAGAATAATAATAAAATTAAATATTCACTAATTTCATATAACTATTCATATTTCCATTCATAAGGGTATGCTACAATTAAAAAAAGATAGTTTCAATAGACTCTAAATAACATACTGAACACAACTGTAGATGACTATTTTTCGCAATTCAAAACATAGAAGTAGTAAAATTATGATTAAATGATACTTATAAATATATAAATTAATCAAAATTTCAATCATTTCAATTTATTTTTAGAAAACCTTTTTTTGTTAAAAATAAATCATTCAAAAAAGTAGTTTGGAATTAAAATTTATTATTCTTCAATATTCATTAAAAATTGAAACATCAATGAAAAATAAAAAAATCTCCCTAACATAATTTTTTTTATTAGAAAGAGGATTTTTATTTTGAAATATAATATCTGTAAAGTTTCCAAAATATGTATTTAAAATATGTTATCCTTTAAAAGGTGGTAAATGTGCCATTATAAAAATAGATAATTGTCTGTGTAATGATGGGAATGTTCTCATGTTATGCTAAAAAATCAACTCGATGAATTTAAAAAATATTTTATTGAGTATATGAAAAATAACATTAATTAATATATTTCACTAATAGTAATTAATTTAACATATTATGATAAATAAACTTTTTACATAAAAATAATCTTTTTTAAAAATCATCCCATTATATATTCATTTGGTTTCGATATTCATTTCTAGTTAATAGGTAACCAATGAATTCAACAATATATATTCATAATTTACTTAATCATATTCATAACTATCTATTTAATGTCTAGGATGTACCTTATTATGTTAAATAATAATATTATTAATAATATATTATTGTTATGTAAAACTCAATCTTGCGTGTAACACAAGACATTGAAGGAATTTGTTGTTGCATTTGACATATAATGACATAATGTCCTATGAATTTAATGATATAAATTATATTTAATATATTTTTAATAGTAAATATATAATAAATTCATAGGATATTATATTTCCTTATGTGCTTGGTATTGTGTTTCATTTGAATAGTGTCCCATCTTGGTGTATTTATAACACCGAATATCATTGTTTTCCTTCTTCACTTTGAATTCATTTTCCTTGTGAGTTTTCCCAATGCATGTATAACATACTCCCAGTAATTTCATGAATTTTTCAGTGTGATTATTTCCACAGTTATCACATGTGTGATAATAAATCTTTCCCTTCTTCACTTTTTTTATTTTCTCTTCCTATATCTTCTTCTCTTGAATCTCTTTGAATCCATAAGACTTGGTGAATTTATTATCTCTCTTGATATCACATTAAACTATTTCACCATATGAAGAAACTGTTTGAGAAACCATTTCTCTTTAAAGGCATTTCTTAATTCATTCAAAAAAATAATCAATGTTACATTCTTTATTTCCTAGGAAATTCATTGCATAACTTGATAACCTAGTAAGTGTAGCTTCCTAATCCAAAACACTTTCTTCCATCTATTTCGCTAGCTAAGGAAGATTATCTTCAAAAAAAATTCTGATCTTGAGGGATATATTTATCATATAATTTCTCCTTAAATATTATCTATTCCATGAGTTCTATTTCTTATTCCTCCAACATAATTTAGATCAATGACCACCTGTAATAAGTTTCTCCTTGCAGAAAATTACACACAAGTGTAATCTTATCCTTTTCACCACATCCAAATTCCATAAATATAATATCCACAAACTATATCCACTTCTCATCTTCCATTGGTTCAGTAGTCCCAAAAAATGATTGGTTCCTCTAAAGCATAATGTGACCCCGCATCAGAGAATCCTCAAGTGGAATGGGTCACTATATCCAGGAAGGGTTATGTGTCATGACATGATTAAGTCTCATAATATTTTTGTATCATTCTCAGTTCCAATACCATCTGAATTGATTTTATCAGTAGGAAAATATTTAAAATTTCCATGACTACTAATACAATTCATTCTTCAAGGCTCCATTTCTAAATAGTGGAATTCACTAGATTTGATCATAACAATTTGTAACATGTTTAATCTCAAAACATGTAAAATAGTAATCCTAAATTTAAAATTTATTCCATAACAAATCTCATAATAATAAACATAGATACATTCATGATATCATTAATTTAAAATATTTATAATGTTTTAAAAAGAAAATGTGAATTATTATAAGTGAATCCCCCAAGAGTGTTAAACTAGGTGTGTAGTAAGGTCCTTTTTCATGTACTAGTTTATTCTGATCTAGTCTCGACACACCTCGTCAGAGTAGTTACTACTCATAACATTTGTGGTATAAGACCATCCACTCATATTATCTAAACATGGATGTATTGCTAGGAATACCCACATAATTTATAACTTACCAAAATTCTGTGATGTTATTTTATATATATTCACAAATTATTTCTTAGGGTTATGTTCCAAAATCAATGTTTTCTAAATATAGTTTCCATGCATTCTACTGAACATCCTTTGATACCAATTAATACATCCCAACCCAAAATTCTCAAAGATAGTGCATTATTTTGTTACATTGGAAATATTTCATTGAATAAAATCCTAAAGTATTGATCAGTTTAGCTATGTTAGAAACCCAAATTACATACATGATACACAGAATACATTAGATAATAGAAAAGTTTACACATGGTACATAATAAAATGAAATAGATAGCATCCTTGAAACTCATTCAAAGGATTTATCTTCATAACAAGGGGAATGGAAACATAATTAGGGTGAGATTAAATTATCATTAATGGTGTGTAATGTGGAATAAAAAATTAATTTATGATAATTTTCATCATTGAAAGGTTAATAACTAATAAAACATGCCATTCAAATAACAATATAATGCAATATTAGTATAGAAATGTCGGAAATTGAAAACACGTTCCATTAATTCAATGAAATTTAATATGAAATAAGACCATAGAAATGTAGATAAAAAATATCATATATAAATAATAAATGAAGCTAAATAAGGGAAATAAAAAATTATTGTATTCCTTGATTCCATGGTGCATTATACCTTAACAATTATGATCTTCTACACGATGATTTATAAAATACATTGTAAAAACTGTTTTGGTTTGAAAACATTGTCAATATTATTAATCCCATTCACAAAATAGTTTATATAATACTATTTATAAACATGATGGGTTTTTAAAAAATAATTTCATCATGTGATGCTATCGAATCATCATAGAGATTACATTAAATTTTCCCCATCCTGTGTCATACAAGTCCAAATCATTCTACATATATCCAATAATTGATTTAATAAATATAAAATGTTCCTTATTATAAAATTTATATATGTAATAAAAGATAAATATTTATCAATAATTCATCATTTGAGTATAGGTAAAAAATTTGAAATTGATTAATGTAAATTCCATTGAATGATCATTAAAACAGTCTTGAGGAAAATAATATTTAAATACTCTAAAGTGTCCCATGCCACTTTGAATCTTTTGAATCGTAATACACATGAATAAATAATATCAAATGATACTTATAGTATCATAAAAATATTTATATTCATGATATAACATTTCAATGGTCAGTATATGAACCTTATAAAACTGAAATGGTACATAACAACAAATTAGTCTCAATTAAATGTAATTTGAGAGAAATCCCTAATATAGAGTCCTACTTGTCAGTATGTCTTTGTATTCCCAATAATAAACATCAATTAATTATTTTAATTATTTATTATTACTTTTACTTTTCTTAATAAAATTTACTATACAACTAAATAAAAAATTATTTTTATGTTGGGTGTTTTTGACAAAATTCGATTCGTGTTGCAAAAATGAATTTTATAGGTCGACTATGGTCAAAGGTTTAACTATATAATCATTTCAAAAATAATAATAATGAAAAAATTCAAATATTTATAAATAAATTATACTTTTAAAATTAATTACGAATGGTGGTTATGGAAAAATAAGAGATGTTAGAGTCATGAAGACAGTAGGTCGTACATACGATTGAGTAACGTTTTTATTTTCACTGATTGTTATGGAAATAGGGTAAGTAACACTATATATTAATTAAATTATAATTATATAATAAATAAAATTTTATTTAATCATATATTCTTATAAAAAAATTCTTTTTATGTAAAACAAATTACACTGTGTCAGGGAGGCTGGAGTCCACATGTCCACGACCGACGTTACAACATTTTAGTGAATGAAAAGGGTAATAATTAAAATGGTATATTATATTTTTAGAAAGTTAATTATTTATTTTTTATAATATATATTTAATTTATATTAAATATTTTTAATTGAAACCATCGTTTATATATTTCATGTATATTATGAATGAATCACATCATTTTGAGGGGGCGATGGTCCACACTTCCTCTAATGATGTTATTGTATTACCACAAAAAATGGTGTGCATAAAAGTATATGTAATAAAAGAATAAAATATGTGTAAATACATATCAAATATTTTATATAACAGATATAAATACAAATTACATCATAATTACCATCCATGAGAAGTGGTAAAAAAAAACTTTGTTTCTTGAGGCGGTATTTTACCATACATAAGAATGGTATGTTTGTTACACATTATATTGAAGTGTGTGTAAGTGTAGGTAGAGAAAACAACACAAAAATTATATATAAATTTAGGATATATTTTTAATCTAATAATATAATATGGATAATTTAAGGAGTGTAAATAAAAAAATTATACTTTAGAGTTTGTGGAAGGATGTTCCCTTTTATTCAGGTAACTCCATTTTGTTTGCACCAAAATGATTCCTTGGATGGATTTATAACAAAGGTGATCCTTCTAGGGTTATGGTTGGGATTTTTTGTATATATATATATATATATATACGTATATTATTTTATCCAATTATCTTGAGAGTTGTGGGGAAGTGGGAGGCATGAGTTCCTTCTTTAGTGTGGGATGGGTGACAGTCTTGTAAATTTTGGAAGAGGGAATTCCACCATTATTTATCCCATCAAATTAAGATACTATAATGATCCATAGTAGATATAATGGAGGATAGTGTCAAAATATGTACAGAAAATGGATTTTTGACACATTTCAAGGTCATTTTGCCTCTTAATATTATGGTTTTGTCCATTGATAACATTTATTTTACCTTAATCATTGTAATTAATTTTAATTTGTTTCACTAATATTTTCAGTCAAAAAGAAAGATGAATATATTATAATTTATAAATTATTATAATTAAATATATTGAATCTATCTTAAAAAAATAAAATCACATTTTTCATAAAAAATAATTTAACATTAATCCTTAAGAGGTCACAACAATATAGGTTTTAATATAAAACAATTCAAATGTTTTCTAGGGTTTTATTCCAAATTACAAAGTAAAAAATGATTAAAATGACCTAAATTATATTAATGGATGAATAATTTATATAACATGACTTTATAAACAATTAAAATTATAATTTTATAAAATATATAAATTAGAAGAAAAATAACTTTTGATTTAGAATTCAGTATTTTTCACTATTTTTTAAAAAATGAAACTTCACATAAAAATAAAAAAAAAATATCCCTATCCTAATTTATATGTTTTTTATTAAAATATAAAAATTATTTTTACATATATAATTTATTAAGGTACCAAAAAATTTATTTACAATTGGTTCACCATTAATAGGTGGTAAAAGTGAATTTAAAAAAAGATTTTATTGTATGTATAATATTGGCTATATACTCATATTATGCCTATAAAATGAAATGGACGAATTAAAAAAATATTTTATTGAATATATATTATAACAATTAAATTAATATCAATAAATAAGTGAAATTAAGTTAACATATTAAGATTGATTGCCTTCTGAACTTAAATATAGTCTTTTCTGAAAATGATTCACTTTGTATTCATTTGTACTCTATATTCATTTCTAATTAATATGTAACAAATGAATTAAACTATTTATTTTCATAATCTAGTCAATAATATTCATAATTATAAATTTATCAATAATATTATATATTATTATATTAATTAAATACTTTTTTAATGATATACTATTGTTTCATAAAACGTTGTCTTTTGTGTAACACATGCCATTGAAGAACTCATTATCGTCAATGATGTATGATAACATAGTGTTTCAGGGATTTGAAGCTATAAATTATATCTAATCTATTTTAAATAGTAAATATATTATTAATTATCAGGATATTATATTTACTTCTATTCTTGGTTTTGCATGTCATCCCCCCCATTGAATTAAATGTTCTTACACAAGAATTTTAGTGTGCCACATGATCCAACAAGTTGAGGATATCACTACATCACTCTATATAAATTTGATGTTATCATATCCATTTATATAGCATTCTTAATGATCACTTTACAATGGTTATGTTATCAATGGTTATGATGCTAGTGATATTTTAAATCCCACATAACAAAGTGGTCTACAATAACCAAATTTATTGATTTCTTTTTGTTAACTACATTAATTAATAAGAAATTTATTCATTAACAAAAATATTTTTCATTTATTAGTTTATTGTTAATTAAATTCTTAACCCTTTTATAAATTTAACCCTATAAGTTTCATTTGATACAATAAAATAGATGACAATACTTATATTTTATCACCTATTCTAGTTCTCATGTTTCTTCCTCAAACATGGGGTTCTACCACAACACATTGTCCAAGTGATTTGTCTTGTGTCATATAAATTTATCTCTAGGATCTAATATATTCACAAGATATACCTCATATGAAATAACTATAGAACAAAGGTACCAAATTTGGATTCTATTAATGTGAGGTTTTTGGTATGTACTTGCTAGAGAGGTATACATGGAAGACATAATTTATATTATTTATGTTAGGTTGGAGTGATAGTAGATAAACCATAGCTCTGATACGATCAAGAACCTCAATGGGGGAGATGTATCTAGGACAAATATTTCTCTTTTCCAACAAACTCAAGACTATACTCTATGGTGATATGTGATGGAATCATAATATCCAATCTCAGTCAATATATCACATTGATGATTTTCATCATAACTATTATTTTGGATTTATATGAATTTCATATAATGGTTAATTTTTTGAATTATGCATATTATATCATGGATAAGATTAATTCCACATATATTCCAATATCATACATTGTCCAAGAATTTCTATATTTGAAAGACATCCCATAGAGAGCCTCACAAGGTACCATTTCAATGATATAATAGAAATAGATGTTATATAAAACTCTTCTAAGGAATGGTGCTTGTCCCAAAATCATTCTAAATCCATTAAAAATGATTTTAGCATATTCTATTGAGTTTAAACTATTCTATGAAACTAAAAATCCATTTGAGGTTGATAAAAAGAAAAAAAGACACAGATATTTACCAACAACAACTAAAGTATTATCTAGAACATTAATGTAATCATTGTATCTATATTAGATACAATGAAGATTATTAATAAATGAATTCATACCACACAACTTATGTATGTCCCAGTGATTTGGTTAAGAGAGAAACCTTCAATGATAGTAATGAAATGTGTTATATTGTTATGGTGTTCAACTAACACCTAGATGGAGTTATATCCTTTAGATGTATTGAGAAAAACAACAATGAAATTCATCATTATGTTTTATCTTTTCCATAATTGTAATGGTAATAGATTTATTATACCTATATAATTTTATTATTCATCGTTGTCTTGTTAGGATACCTAGAATTGAGAAACAAATTTCATAGTATCTCTCTACATGTCTTCTAACCATATATGCGTCTTTATATCAATATACGTTATAGTGATTCCTTGATGAATATATAAGGATGATATCTTCACATCACGAAAATTTACATCTTCCATTCCAGTTTTTATAGGTCACATATATGAGATCCAAATAAGATAAAATTTCCTATAATAATGTTAAATTTTGGAATATATGATTCCTTTTTCGTAACACCTCATCATATTTTTAGGCCTCCTTTATTATCTCAAGAGTGGATACTTGAGAAGTTATTTTATATAGGTATAATGAAAATAATTTTATTTTTCCCATGTACTTATTTTTCATCTACAAAAAAGATAAGATCCCTTGAAATCTTCATCATGGATATGGTTTCGGATCTTTTCATCTTAGATAATCTTATACATTATCTTCCATCCTTGGATAATTATTGATGTACCCATCATAATTATTTATTAGCTCGGACTACCTTCATTAATCCATATTGAGATCCTTTTGGGTGAACATCTACTTGATTTTTTTGATCTTAATATTGGTCACTCATGAAACTATAGTGATAATATCAGTAAATATATTTTTTGAAGATCACTATATCTAATCTGAAATAATTTTTTGCCAATTTTTTCAATTAATCATTAATTAAAGGGGGGTAAATTATATAACTTTTCCATTATTCATGTGTAAAAAACCCAATCTGTTGTTGGATGAATCACTTTAGATCAAAAATAATTCCTCACCAGTGGGTACTATGATCATTGGTGTTGTGATTATCCTCTTATTTGACTCTTTAATTATCTCCATATATTCATTATTCTAAGAAACATCTCTATATTTTGATCCATTATAGTTAGTGGGCGTGTAAATGGTGACAATTGTCTAAAACTTATAAGATAGTACCTAGCTAATCCAAGGAAACTAATTATCTTCATCATAGATTTTATTCTAGGACAACTTCAAACTGCATATATTCTTTAAGTGTCCATATATTTCCCTTTACTCAAGATAAAAATATATAGTTATGTTATCTAATCCATATAAAACCCAAATTTTTTGTACTTTGCTGTCAATGTTTTTCATAACGTATTTAGTACATCATTATAATTCACCCTAGGATCCCCCTTAATTTTGGAGTACATAACAATATAATATATAAGGACTACCAAATAATTAACAAAGTAAACTTTAAAAACCATATCCATCAATTCTAGGAAGATATTTTGAGCATTATAGTGACTTAATATCATTACTATGCATCCATAGTTATCATATGTCATTGAAAAATTGGTATTAGTTATATCCTCTTTATTAACATTTACTTGATAATATCCAAACCAATGATCTACCAAAGATAAGTACTCTGATCTATGTTTAAATTTGAATAAGTCATCAATAAATGGAAAAGTATATTTTTTCTCTTTTATGATCTTGATAAGAATATATTAATCAATGAAATGACTCATTGAGCTTTTCTTCTTCTTGATGAAAAGGATCTGTAGAACCCACAATGGATCACTTGGGAATATAATCCTTTATCAAGATTACCCTATGATTTCCTCTTTATCTTATTATGGTAAAGAATCAATATTCTATATAGAGTATTAGATGTTTGATAATATTTGGGATAATGTTTGATTGCGAACTCAACCGTTCTACTAGGAGGAAGTCTTTTTAATTAATTAGTGAATACATCAATGAATTCTATAAATTGGGAATGTCATAAAAGGGTAATGATTTCCATAGTATCAATCATTTGCATTATATACACTTTTCATACAGAAATAATATTATTTCGTGTGATGATGATTCAAATGGTGGTTCAACATCATCCTTGACCTTATATAGAATCAGAGCCTGATTTTTGATATATAAAGTTATTTATTTTTCAGTGAAATTTCTTTTGGCTATATATAAGAAAATATAATCCATGCCCAAATTTACATCCAATTATAATAAATGGAGTATGAATTTTTTTGGTATGTTTATCCTAGAAATGATGACAGTGGATGATTTATATGATTACAAATAAATGATTGACCCTTTTTCCATCTTCACCAGAAATCCAGCTTCAATTTCATTATATATAGTATAGATAATTATATTCAAATTGTATTAAATGAAATAATGCACTATTCCATGGACGATAAGTCTTCATATCACTATTTGATTTGTCTTTTATTCATTTACTACATCCAAAAAATAATTATCAATGAGAGTTTACAAAATACTAAACATGTACATTAAAAAAGAAACTATAAAATGTGAAGAGATAACTATTCAATGAGACATATTTCTTTACCTTGTGAGTTTATATGTTTTAATATTTGTTATCTACAGACAATTTCTTAAGACAAAACATAATGTGGATTTCATTCCATTCAAAACGGTTTTAATGAGATTTTGAATTTACCAAATCAAATACTCTGGGACTGTCAAACCAAGTGTGCAATAAGGCCTTTTTATTTACAAATAGAGTATCAAGTTAATAACCAGTAACCTATTTTCAGTTTTTTACCCATAGGTACATATGTGGAAGATTAATAAAATCCTATAATATCCAAAAATAGATAGGGTTCTTTAGAATCCAATTAATATATAGTTTATCAAAATTAATGGATTTTTTACTCTCTTTTTCCTTCTCCCTAATAAATTATACTATGGTTTTCTAATCATAATTCAAAAAAATATTAAAAACTACCTTTGATACCAAATATGTAAGACATATATTTTAAACAATTTATCACATGATTTATTATATAAAGTAAAACTTAATAAAATAAAAAATGATCATGATTGTTGGTGTGTATGAGATATTAGATACAAAAAAACATGACTTGAAATAATTATTTGATGAGAATATTTTAAAAACATTACAACATTACCATAATATCCACTAATCTTCAAAAAAAATCACAGGATAAACTAACGATGTAAAAAAATGGGTAATCTATAAATACCATTAATGGAATAATCATTATATAACATGTTGAATTTAATACATGTGATTTAATAGGAATATTTATGTGACATAAATCGAGAGAAAATAACTACCATGAACATAAAATCATGATATATGATGATAAAATCAAGGAAAAAAATGGAATTTTTAAAACAAAAAAATGTCACCACAAACATTAGTCAAGGATAACCAACGAGACATCATAAGGTAGTATACATAGGATAACCACCCATTAAGTTTAATGTTTGCCTCATGAGTATGAAAATAAATTTTTATATGGATACATAATTCTAAGACCACCCATCATATTATTATAATTTTTGTTCTATATAGATAATACAACATAATAATTATTTTCATCAATTTTAAAACAATTAATAAAAAGTTTGGATTACAAAAATGGGAGTCAAGATCAATTATGAAAAGGCAAATCAAGGCTAATACCCATTAGTGTAAATGAATATGGGTATTCACCATAAAAATGTTTTCCATGGAAAAGAAAAATACACTTTTTGTAGGATAATAGGTGTTTATAATGATTCATGGAAGTGTTTAATGAGAGTGAAAGGGGGTCTCCCATTACATTTATTTCATAAGTATAAAAAAATTGGTGTGTGAACACATATTATTAGAAAAATTATTTAAATCCAAAATGCATAATAAAAAGAACGTTCTTGAATATAGATGAGAGGGGGAAGATAACATACCCTGAAAGGGTGATTCTAAAATCACGAGAGGAGCTTCAAAAGATATTGGGAAGACAATTCGAGGGATTTATATAAGAAAATATTGAATATAATCCTGATTAAATGATTTTGAGGGTTGTGTACATGTATTTTTGCTATGTATTTATATAAAAAGGTAGTGAAAATGTTTATAAATTTGTAATCATTGGTTTTTGAAATATAACTAATAAAATATTCGAAACCACAAACCATCCAATGGGTTCTTTCTGAGATGAGTTCCTTTCTGTTTTTTATAATTATATGAACCAAAATCCTTAAACTAAGACAATGGGTGTTGTGAAAGTGATTCATGTTCATAAAAATTGATTTTGAAACAATATAATATAATATTGGTTTTGGAGGATTCAATAATGGATTTCCAAATTAATATAAAACCATTAAAAAAATTTATTTAAAATGTGAAATAAATTATTGGTGATAGATAATATATATATTATTTATTACATACCTTTTTGGTTTTTTTGATTTCATAATATATAATGTATATTTATTATATTTTAAATTTAAACATGAAGAATTCACTATATCAAGAAAATTATGAAAAATTCACCATTGTCTAACTTTTAGGTGTTTGTTAAAAAAATAAATTTTTTTATGAACATAATTATCTAAATATAATACTTTACTCATTTAAATAAGATACCTCATTTATTGAAAAAATATAATTTTTCAGTAATAAAATCATTCAAACCCTTATTAATATTACATTGGACATCATTAAATAATAATTTAATTTATATATTTTTTGAATCATATAATTTATATTTAAATAAATATTATTTCTAATATATATTTCATGAAAATATCAGTTATTCTTGAATTTATCAAAGTATAGTTTTCATTATAACCATATATTTTTCAAATTTCACACTTTTTCTTCATATCAAAATCATGTTTTAATCAAAATAATTATAAAATAATATATAAATTATTACAAAAGTAAAAAAATATAATCATTGCAAATTTTAAATAAAATATAAAAATTATTTCTGAAAGGGTCTTGATACATCACCCCATTTAACACTAACATATTCCCAAAGGTTATAGTGTGTGATGGTGAAACCTTTTTAAAGAAGTTCAAAAAACATGGTTTGGGAACTAGTATTGTTAAGGTATAAAATATATCAAAAGTTGTTTTGTTCATGTTTCAATTGTTGAATATCATTTTGGGATTAGGCAAGCTAAAATCCCCGCGACTTAATATCCTTTAGAAGCATTGAAAAGTGAACTTCTTAATGTATAATCCTACTTCTCATAGAACCCTCTCCTTCTATCTTTATCAATTTGACATTATAATAAATATTTAAAATTAATATTAATGTTAAATATATAATAGCTATGTTATTAGTGGTTACAATTCGTAATGGACAGTTAAATATCATAGTCTATAATGGATGAAAATAAGAAAAGCACTACATGTTTTTAATGTGACTACATTACTTTATAAGGAATTGATTCATTCAAAAAAAATATGTCAATTACGAATGTTCATTCTTTTATAGATGTCATATAAATATTTACAATTGCAAAAGAAAATATATCAACTCTTGATAACATGATAAAAATGAAATATGAAATTTTCATGGAAGAGATATCCCCCCTAGAAATGAAATTTAATAGTGTAGATAATGTTTACATAGAGTGAAATTTTTTATAAAACAATCATTATGTTTTTATATAAATTGTAAATTTTCATGAACATTCACTATTTTTTTATAAAATTGGATAATTTAGGTTCAAGGATGTCATTCCAAAAATTGTTCCTTTAATATATTTTATTCCATACAATTTTAATTTATATTTATATGTTTGATAACATAGAATTATTTTAATGGTCATTCATCTTTCTCACTGATATACCATCAATCCCGCTAGAGTTATAGAAAATGTTCTAGTTTAGGTTGGAAATATGGTTTTCCAAACTTATTTTCATGACATATATAGGGAATATTATTTGTTAATCAAATATGCACCTTTCTGTCATAGGTTACCCTTCATGAAAACATATAAATGTATCTCTAATGTCCTCAAACAAAAATTGTCATTAAAATTCAGAAAACATGTATAACATTTAAAAAAAATTCAATCCATTATACACCATTTGAAGATCATTCAACCCCTAAAGTTAATATGATTGGATGGTTTTTTACCAATATATTCTATGATTTCTGAACTAAACTATTTGGTTATTCTGATTATAAAAGCATTTAATTTGAATAATGTTTTTATTGATGTAGAAGAAAATTTCAATAAAATTTCTCCAAAAAATTAAAAATATGAATGTAAATATTTTTTGTAAATTTTTAATGTGGAAATAATGTAGAAATAATTCAATATACTTCTAGTTGTATTTTTATTTTATAAATAATTAAATCTATTAATATTTGAAATGATACTACATCAACTAGCTTATATTTATACATTTTCACATATAATAACTAATGAGGATGTTTAAATTTATAATATTACAATTTAAAATTATTGATATTCTAAACCTTTAAAATCCTAAATTTTTATAAATGAAAAACATGTGCATAGACTATTGTAAAGTCTATTGTCCTTAATACAAATAGTAAATCTACTCATATTTTAAAATAACTAAGATAAAAAATTAATGATGTTGAGTTACATAATCTATTTTTGGCCATTAAATATACCACACATAAATTGGAGATAAATCTATCACCTAAAAATATCATGTATGAATTTCTAGGAAAGAATTAAAAATTACTTATAATTATTTCTAATGATTCGGAAAAATATTAAGAGAACCAACTGGTATGAGTCCATTAAAACATCAGTAAAAATTTAGGATACACCAACTCTGATATACATGGAATAATTACACCAAATCTCATGCATTGAATTCCATTAGATAAAAATATCAAAAAATTTACCAAATTTCAATGATACCAAACCTATATTTTATTGAAGTTGTTATAAAATAAGAAATTACTTTATTAGATATTAGTGTAATACATGCCATATTTGTTATAAAATATGTGTGTCTCATTCATGTTTTCCATAAACAAATTTCCTTACCATCACAAAAAATGAATTTGTTGATATTGTACATATCTGACTTATAAAAAATGTAGGATGAGTATTGAAAATATAAAATTATACTTGGCAAATTTGAAAAAATATTAATCCACTAAATTTTCATCAAAATGTTCTTTAAGGACTAGTTGGATATAACAAATTTTATTATATTAATCAATTCTTAGGTAATTCTGAAATCGAAATAGAATATAAGGATCAAGATAAGATAACATTGTCATGTCCTATGGGTATATTTTCACACAGGTGAATTCTCTTTGTATTGTGAGATACACATAGAACATTTAAATGGTTCATGGTGAGATTATTTTATAGGTATTTAGAAATATTTAAATAGTTTCTATCGATTAATTCAATATTTATATATCATATTGTGAGAAGTGTTTAAAAATTTTGGTTGTTGTCCTTCAAACATGAATAGATAAAAATATTATTATAAATTAGAAAATATTTAATTCCATGGAGAATAAATTAGTTATAAAAGGTCATGTTTTTTCCTAAGATTAAATCCATGTTGATAAGTAAAAATTTGATGTAATTTCATCACTTCCTTACCCATTAACCTGGTGATATGTTAGATCCTCCATTAGACATTGTTTTCTATAGATTTATCATAAAATGGTTTTAATAAATTTTCTTTTCCATTATCTAGGTTCCATCATAGAGAATCATATCTTTTCTTTATTGATAATTTTAAACTATAATTTGAATATTTATAAAAAACTTGAAAACCAAAACCGTATTCCAAACACAGATCGGCGAATTACACATTAAAATGATGACTAATGAGTCTAATATTATTCTTGGTGATATTTTGAGCCAAAACATGGACTTGAAATATATTTTCATTTATTATGATTATATAAGATTATATATATCTAATGTTAATCATATAGCCACTAAGAATGTGTTTTAAATTTTATTTCATTATAATTACTATATTGGTTAATTGTTAGGTTTGAAAGGGACTTTCTTCACTCACCATTCAAAAATATATATTTTGTAAAATACAGTGATTCCAAATGATGAGTATTGAGTAAGATTGTATTATTATAAGTCTTCTATATTAACATAATTTAAAATAAAGGAATCTAAAATCATGTGGAAATTAATTCAAGATATATATCCTCTTTTTTTAAAACAATAAAATCTATTCAAAATTCAATAAAAATGGTCATTTAAAGAAATAACATGTTATTATGAATGGTTTACCATATTATTATGAGTAATTAAATAATATTATTACTAGTGAATTACATCATTTTTTCCCAAACAACAAATTTATATTTTTTTGAGTGATTACTTAAATTATATTTATGATGATCCATACCTATCACATGTTGGAAGTTAAAAAATGATAAGAAGATGCAATGATAATAATAAATTACAGTCTATAATGAAAATAATTTTACATATACAATAATTGGATATTTTATGAATTATTTTACAGAGCAATCACTCTTAAAACATGTTATTATAAGTCTTGGTCGGCATAGAAGAAGTGTTTGAAATATATTAAACAAAATAAATATCATGCACACAATTTTTTCCTAAAAAAGAGGAATTACATCAAAATAATGGCCCAAATTATAAATATAAGTGAAGCATTGAGTTTAGATCATGAGTTTTCCCTTATTAATGACATAACATTTTTCAGCCAATGGAGTTTGTGAAAAAATCAACAAGGGTGTAAAAATGAATATAATAAATTCAATAAATTAGTTTATTTTCTCATTTATGTAGAGGCCTAATAATATATTTATTTATACTATTATAAATTATTTTTATTGTTATCCACATAACCCTATAAATCAACATGATCCATTAGATCCATTATAGTTTATTTTTTTCGAAAAATGACAATCAAATCACAGTTAAAAAATCAACGTGAAATCGATTTATTGAATATTTACAACAACAATGACACATCTTAATTATTCATTAGTGATTGATCCATTTTTTTTACGATATTGTTGTATTTTATTATATTCATGTTTATGATTTCAATGATGAATTAAACTTAATTAAACAACAAGTCGTTTCATAGATCTTCAGTATTGCGGGAATGGGTTATATCTATCTCAGAAATGGGGTGATTTGTTTGTGGATTATTTTATATATATTCATTCAACTTTAAAAATGAAATATATTGATTTCAACACAAACATAAGATTATGTTTTTTTCTCATGTTTGTGATTTTTCTTTTCCTCTCATATCTTTATTCATTTTGGGAAAATAGCTACACTCAAGGTACCAAAAAATAAAAGGAATATAAAGTTATACACCCTTTTGATGGGTAAGTGATTCAATATCACATATCTGAGATCAGTGTGGAATAGGGATTGTGTGATGATGGTAATGAAATGTTGATTAGATTCTATAAGGCATTTGTTGGTGTCTTTCAAGGATGTATAGTGATGGTGAAGGATAGAGATGATTCCAAAACAAATCAAATTACCAGAAATCAAATATATGTTGACTATTTTCCTCAGATAACATATATATGTAATCAATGGGTTTGATTTGCGGTATATATGATGGCAGAAAGGGATTACATGTGAGGAAAATCGTGAATATGGAAAATCATAATATGCACTGTGTACATTTTGGGAACAAACGTCATATGGGACCCCTGGTGTGGCATTTAGAGTTTTCAGATGATGTTAAGTATAACACAATGTATAACCCTATCACATATGATGTGAATCCTCTATAATGGCTCAGTGTGTACATGGAATGGTACACAATCACAAGAAAGATTGTATTGGTATGGGAACTCTATGTATTCAAAAAAACATTACTAGGAATGGTGTATATGAGTATAGTCGTGTACATAGACATAGGAAAAAGTACACGAGCTTTGGAGTTCCATGTTCATTGGAACAAACACATACATAGGTGATTTACATGGTAAAAACCCAGTTTTGAAGGGAAATTTTATGTACTACTAGTAAATGTCATGTACTCCTCCAAAAAAAATTGGATCCCTTTTACTCTGTATCTTGTGAATGTTTTGTCATGGTGTGTTCCCTATATCCAATCTTTGGCGGTTAAAATAGAATCTTGTTCTACACAATGTATTATGATCCTTTTATCCTAACGTATTAGATAGAGTTATATGAATCCTTCCAAAAGTCCTAAAGTGATATTCTCTATCATCATAATTCCATAGATGGATTTAATGGTATCATCATGTCCATCAGTGTGTGAGAATCAATATTCAACATAGCGGGTTATTCCAGATTAAGATTTTGGTTTACCACATGGCCTAGGGTGTCATCCCCATTTAGGAATCCTATTTATTCAGTCATCCAGAGTATACACCAAATGGAAATACCTAATGAGAATGACTTATTGGAAAGATGTATTTATTTTTTTCTAACTCATTTAGTGAATACTTCTAGACATGTTCTATGGGAATCCATTTAATAGATATCCTTTTCTAGTACTACAACTATGACTTTATCATGAGACTGTGTTTTTAGTATATCTTGATATTCCTACTATATGTTCTATTGGAAAATAAATATTTATTGGTGAATGTTATTCTTGTTGTTATTTACCTTTTAGTTTCAGGGTGTGCTACTGAGTATTGTTATACTCACCCCTATATAGGATTTTCCCATGAGTTTCATGTCTTGTGAAGATTACCATCTTTTAAAAATTTCCTAGAGGGACTAGGTTTAACACTCCGAGATTTTATGAAAAATATTCTTTTAATATCATTAATGTCTTGTGTTTTATGCCACACAAAAATTAGCTTTTGATATACGCAACACCATATTTTCTTGCAGTATACACAACACTATTCTTGGCTTGCGTAACACACAATTTCAAGTTCGTTTTGTATAAACTATTCTACGCAACGTTATGTATAGATTTTGTTTAATATATAAATGAAATAAGTTTTGATTATGTTATACGCAATACCAAACATAGATTTCACTACACGCATCCTTGACTTGGCTTTCATTAATAAAGACCTTCCTCGATAGCGTGTGTAGTATGCAATACCGAGTTTCACTAAACGAGATATTATTATAATATTATTATGAACTAGCCGTTATGAATAGTAATACCCACTTTTTGAAATTTTATAAATTTTATCTTTCAAAATGGACTTCATTTTTGGATTCGGAATATCGAAATTATCTTAGGGTGAAATTTTGGTACTTTTCGGATAACTTTCATATTTTGTTGAATAGTGAAAATTACTAAATTTTAATTTAAAACAAATTTTTTTAATTGAATTATTTAATAGTGATAAATCATTAATTTGAGTGGTTTTAAATTATATTTATAATATAGTTTTACCATTTAATACAATGTAGGTCATTGGATGTAATTTCACATTTAAACTAGACATAAACATGTGCCAATCTATTGATAGTTATTATCTCTTAAAAACACGCTATCTGTTTTGACGATGGGAATTAAATTTTAAATTAATTAATGCAACTGTTATGTTTTGAATTTGGTTAAATAGACATCATTTTTGAATTCATAATATCAAATATAGCTTAGGACTAATTTTTTGTATTTTTCTGGAATCTTTCATTTTTTGATGAATAGTGAAACCACTAAGTGGTAGTTAAAAAACTGAATTTTTCATAAAACATAATTTTACGGCTTCTGTGAGTAGAATTTCGAAAATCCGAGAGACACGGTTAATATCAAGGACTAAAATGTGGTTCAATGAGAAGAAAATATTTTTTTGGTGAATAGTAATTTTTTACTTTTATTTAACACGGTTAAAAGTAAATAGGGTAATTAAGGGTAAAAATGATATTATTATTACCCTAACATATGTCCTAATTCTATTAGACAAGTGTAATGCGACCGAAAATAACATTAGGAAAAAAATATGACCATTTAGGCCCACTTGGATTAGATTAGGGCATTTAATATTAATTTATTTAAAGAAAGGTTAAAATAGATAAAATCAATGTTTAATAAGTAAATCTTTTTTAATATAGGTTTATACATAGGATAAATTAGACTATAAATATTCATTATAAAATTAAAAAGATTTCCTACATAATTTTAGTTATTTATAATTTTTATACATTAAATAATTTAATTTATTTATGACACAAAGATGATGCAGTAATTATCTTATTAATGAAATGTTGACATAATTGATGTTATAAATACCCAAATAAATGTAATTTTAGGTTTTTTATGAATTCCACTAATTTTATAGGTTAATACGACTTGTTAGTATTGATTTAATTAATGTTTTTAGAACTAATCATTCTGTTATGATTTTCACAAAATTCAATTACCAAATAGTGTCAAAATTGACATAAAATAGTTTTTAAAACAAATATTATATTATTAATTGTTATTTTATTCCAAAAAATATAATGTTCGGCCAAATGACTTAGATAAGGTTATATATAATAATAATAAACAACTTGGGGTTCGTTTGGCTTTTTATAGTAAGTTTATTAACCTTATAGTGTATGAATACAAGAAGACACGTTAAAAGTAAAATTATTTAACTTAAGGTTAACTCTAAATGATAAGGTTAAAATAGAAACATAAACTTCTCTAAATTCCATTAGATGAGAGGATTTCGACCCATACCCACAATAGCTTCGAAATAAGTCAATTTGGAGCTATTAAAAACCGTATATGACTTTATAATAAAATAATATTTTTTGTTTTTCCAATGGTGCCCCGCTCCTCCCTTATAAAAGGGCACCTCCTCCCTCTCTTCCATACACCACTTTTAGCCTTAATGCTCGGCCAAACCCTGCCAAATTCTCTTCTCCAATTCCATAGAAATATCCTAGAGGTTCTGGTCTTTTTCAAAGACCAATTTTAGTGCCCTAAGAAGAGGTCTCAAAGAGGTGCTTCAAAGAAGAGGTAATATCCGTTACCGATTCTTTCAACTTTATTTCTTCTTCCACTTCTTTTTCTTTAGTTTTTTCATTATGAAGTAATAACATCAGTATAACTCATATAATGATATGTTATTATATGTATGATACAACCCTATTTCACCATCTATCCATCCTACGGAAAACGAAATCACCACGCGTTCATACGTACGGAATACCGTCCCCACGCCGTGGTGAAATCTGTTTTTCCACCAACACCTTACATTGATAGGTATAATGGTGTAAAGAATAGCTATATAGGGTTATTATAACATCATACTGATTCTGATATATTATACCATCCACTCCAATTCTATTCAATAATTATGGGAACGATATCATCCCTCGTGCGTACGTACGGACTGTAAAGACCCGCAAATTTCAAGGAAATTTTTTTTTTCTTAATTTTCTTTGAATTTTACAAGAGCGCAGCTTCATACGGCACCTGATTCCGAGGCCCGGTGTGCCCGGAATCAATTTCCGAAGTTTGGCTCGGGTACGTTCAGTGAACGGACGAGCGGGTTTTTCTATCTTTTGAACCGGTGCCCGGAATCGAATTCTGAGGGCACCGATGAAATCGCAGCGCCGGTATTTGCTTAGAAACGCCTCTTCCGGAGTTGCGTTTGCTCAACCATGGTTTTTTAAAAAAAAAATTGGGCTTTAAGTCGGAAATAAAATAAAGGTTTTGCGACAACTTTATTTTATTTCACTTAAGCCGCTTGGAAGCCACTTGAACTGAGTTAAAGCGGATAGGGTGCTATCCGGAAATACCCTACCCCTTGGTAGGATATTTGTGAGGTGGGGCCCGCACGAGCCCCGCCGTTTCTTTCACTAAGTAACGCACCTGCGAAAACCCGTCAAGTAACTGAAAGGTCAACCGACGCGTTTTCCTTAATTCTTAACAGACCATTTAATTGGGCGGTTTACTTAGTGAATTAAATGGGCTGTTTCATTCGTTGAATTAATTCAACGAATTGATGGGTCGTTACTTACGCGTTGTTGGCGAAATAATAAAATAGACAAACTTGTCTATTTTGGAGGATCCTCCTATTGTGCGAGATCCTCTAAACCTCCACCCTCCTCGCGAAAAACGCGAAGAACGTGAAGAACGCGAAGAACGCCGGAACCGGAATTTGACGACGCACGATCCGCGATGTCAGCAAACTTTTCCGCGACCTTCTTCTTCTTCTTCTTCGGCGCCTCTTCTTCCGCGGCGGACCTACGATCGGAGGTTAAAGGTGAGAATCGAATCTTCTAAATTCTCCCCTTTTTATAATTCGATATCAACGGATTTAAATTAATTAAATCCGTTTGATCTTGATCCGGAGATTGGCGACGCGACGCCGGATACCGCGACGACGCGACGATCCCCTTCTTCCGCGACGAGCAATCCCGCAATGATCCCCCGTTCGGCAACGACAGCTACGAGGTAGGGGTTGTTTGGAATATTTTATTTCCCGTGTTTATTCTTTTAATGTAAAAAACCCGATCTCGGAACAATTTTAATTTATTTAAAATTTTTGTTGGTTATTTCTTTTCCTCTCGTTGATTTTACCTAACGCGGAGGGTGTGGGCCTAACAAACAAGGCCCGGCAACCCTCCGCCGATCTTCCTTTTTGTGCGGATTTGGCGGGCGATGGCAAAAGCACGATGCAAGGGCCAATTGTTGATTCCGCAGTGAAGGACGCGTCCCGGGAGGAATAACGGCGCAGGCGGGAAAGGAATCGGGCCACCGGAGCATCTCCGGCGGCCCGCGGAAGGCGGCGGCGGCACCGGTGGTCGGAGGCGGCGGCGCCCGGCGCGCCGCCGTGGAGGAAATCCGCCGCGGCGGCGGCGGCCGGTTCCGCGGCCGCGCGGAACCGGGAACGGACGCGGCGGCCCGGCCGCGTCCGCGTGATAGGCGGCCCCCCTCCGCGGGGCCGCGCCTTCCACCCAGCCGCGGGGGCGGCGCCCCGCGGCAGCCGCGCTCGGCCGAGCAGGTCCGACCGGCCGGGCCGCGCCCGAGCCGGACCGGACTCGGTCCAACCGGGTCGGGTCGACCCGGTTCGGCCGACCCAGGGGGGGTTCGGGCCGGGTCGCCCCGGGCCCAGAACCCCCGTTTTCGGGCCCTCTTCGGTCTTTTGGCCGTATCTTGGGCCTGGGACCTCCGATTGACGAACCGTCAGCGGCTACACGATCCTTGGATCGATACCGTCATTTCGGTATATTACACTCAAGGTTTCGGAAGACTTTGGGTTCGGCCGGGTTGGTTCGTACGCGAAACCAACCGGGCCCTCGGAGAGGAAACGCTCATAACTCGAGCTGCGGACGTCCGATCGACGTACCGTCAGCTGTGGAGGTTTCCTCTAAGTGAGACGGAACTTTTGGCATACTCCGCCCGAGGATCGGACACAGGCGGAGTACGGTCGGGTTGGTTTTTCTTAAAAACCAACCGGGCCCCTGGGACGAAAATGCCAATAACTCTCAGACCGGGCGTCCGATTGACGCGCCGTCTGTTGCGTTGAGATCCTGTTGTCGATACGGAACATTTGGATACATCAACTTCGGACTACGTGTCAGTTGATGTATCAGACTCTCGGCTCGTGGAGCGGACCCTCCTAGAAGAGCTCGCTGTGTGCGGGAACCCTAGCGCTGGCTGTGACTTCGACGACAGAGCAGAGATCCTCCGTGGACTGCGACGACGACAGAGAAGAGATCCTTCGTGGACTGCGGCGATGACTGTGCAGAGATCCTCAGTGGACTGCGTCGACTACTGCACTCAGCGATCCTATGTGGATCAGTGCTATAGGTCCTGTGTGGGCCCGATCCTGTGTGGGTCATCACCTTACGGTTCTGTGTGAGCCTTGACTACGGGTCCTGTGTAAGCCCGATCCTGTGTGGGTCATCTCTTACGGTTCTGTCTGATCCATTGCTACAGGTCCTGTGTGGGCCCGATCCTGTGTGGGTCATTGCCGAGGTTAGTACCTATCGATCCTTCGTGGGTCCGACGACTTAGATGGTTCAGTGACCATCTTGTCGTCATCTGAAAAAGTATACCTGGTTGAGCTAAATCTTATGTTACTCTCCTTTGTGGATTGTGTTGAACTATCCTATGTGGACTTACTATTTACTCTCCCTAGTGGATTTGAGTCTTGATTTCCTGTGTGGATCGAGTTGACCTTGAGCTCGAGAGCAGAGCTAGAAATGGGGACTTAGGTATATGTATGGGTATATACCTAAGTCGAGTCAGTTATTTCTTCGTGGTTGCCCCTTTCTTTGGTGCTATATCCTTTGTGGATTTCGGGAGACCTTCGGGGGTCTCGAGGTCCTTACTGAGTAGTTTATACTCACCCCTGCACGGGCTATGCCCGCACTTTGTTGTGTTGGATGCAGACGACGGACAGCACTGATCTCGGTTGGGGCGTGGAGCAGGACGGTACCTGGAGGCGGACCACTGGGCGGGACGTGCTCTGAGCGGACGTGGGACCCGAGGAGCCTGGAGGCTATCTGTACCCACCCTTCAGGTGGGATTGCCAGTGGATGACACGAGGCCGCCGTCTTTTCTTCAGTTGTTGTTCTTTACCTTTTCAGTTGTACTTTCAGTTGGGCTTGTATTCCGGCCCCCTTTACTTTTCTGCACTTTGTAGTTACTTTCCTCTTGCTGACTCTTTGGTGGTTGTTACTTATAAAGGCAATGCCTTCCCTGTTTACTGGGATTTTACGGCTTGGTGCTAGTCGCCAGCCCCTGGCCTATGGAAGGCGGGCTTGGGGTAGTCATGGCACGGGCCCCGAGGTCGGGTCATGAAAAATTGGTATCAGAGGCGGTCGGTTCTACCGCAGACTCTGATCGTCTTTTCTTTCTATATGAAGCAATAGTGTTTAGTGTATTGAGTGTGGTTATCAGTTCAGGGAGCCCAGTGTTGGTGCGGCGGCCGACGTATCCGTACACCAGGACCCTGACTCCTAATTTCCGACTTAATGCATGAAAACATTGATTGCGTGTGTGTTTCAAGTTTTCTTTGTGATTACTTGTGTCAGCTCACCGGGTATACTGATCTGCTTCATGAAAGTCTCATGTTTTCCTTGTGATTACTTGTGCCAGCTCACCAGGTATACTGTTCTGACTGTGGTACTCTTGTTCTGCTTTTCAGGATGGCCCCGCGACGACAGCCAGCTAGGGTTCCGAGTGTAGGGCGCGACGGCAGCCCACCGAGCGACGAGGCCTCGGTGCAGGGCCCTTTGCCAGCAGTGGCACCGGCGGTAGCTTTACCCGCCGAGCCACCGATGCTACCAGTACCCGACGCTGACGATGCACGTTGCCTCAGGGCACTGCATGAGTTTCAGAGCCAGCGACCGCCCAGGTTTCGTGGTGAGGCGGACCCCCAGGCCGCCGAGGACTGGCTAGAGGCGGTGGTACTGATCTTTAGGCTAGTGAGGACACCAGCGGATCTCATGGTGATTCTCGTGGTGAGCCTCCTGCAGGCGGCGGCAGGACGATGGTGGAGCTTGATGCTCCAGGTTCACGATGAGGCATCCTTGCTCTGGACGGACTTCGAGAGCCTCTTCCGCTCTGAGTTCGTCCCGGCCACCCTCCGAGTGGTGCACATCCAGGAGCTTCTCCAGCTGCGCCAGGGCAGCATGACGGTCGCTCAGTACGCGGCGAGGTTCACTGACCTATCTCGCTACTCGACCGACATGGTACGGGACCCCTTCTTCCGGGCCCGGACCTTCGACCAGGGCTTGCGGCAGGAGATTCGGGCGTCGCTGATCTCCCTCAGCATTCCGACCCAGGCGGGAGTACTGGAGCGAGCCCTCCTGATCAAGAGCTTCCTGGCAGAGCCTTCTTCAGCGGCGAGACCTAGCGCAGGGCGGCAGGTAGCTGAGTCTTCGGCAGCAGGTAGCCGACGGATGACTTTCGGGTCCAGGAAGACCAGACCCCCACGCAGACGGCCTCAGGACACCGGCTCAGCAGTGCGGGGCACACAGCGGAGTGCCAGCCATCTGAGAGGTAGGCAGTGCTACTCCTGCGGCGGGCAGGGTCACATGGCTCGTGACTGCCCGACTCGCCGATCAGAGGAGCAACAGACGGTGGAGGGGCCACCTAGGCAGAGGCAGAGGGTCGACCGTGGCGGTCCGCAGGGAGGAGGCGGACGAGGCAGAGGAGCTGGCCGAGCAGCGGGTGGTGGGTGACGCTTCCAGGCTCTACCCCCACCACCACCAGGAGGGCCACCTCGACCACAGGGAGCTGGCGGGCAGGGACATGCCCAGCTCCAGGCAGTGGAGGCCTACGACCCCGACATGCCAGAGATGATTCGAGGTACGATCTGTGTCTATTCCACCCTTGCTGCAGTACTTATAGACACAGGAGCGAGTCACTCTTTCATAGCCTCTGCCCTTGTTCGGAGCTCGGAGATTCCGACTGAGCCGTTGGCTCGATCCTTACGGCTAGATACTCCTACGGGAGCAGACTCGACGATTACGCACTGGTGCCGGTAGTGTGAGCTTACTCTAGGAGGCGAGAGCTTCGGCTGGGATCTCCTTGTAGCGGCGTCGAGGCCTTACGACGTCATCTTGGGCATGGATTGGCTATCCACGGTTCGTTCCCAGATCGACTGTTTTAGGCGCAAGGTGCGATGTGTTCGCACCGACGGGAGCAGGTTTACCTTCACCGGCGAGAAGGGAACCTTTGTAGCACAGGATAGACTTCCGCGGAGGAGAGTGCAGCCCATCTCTCATCAGTTGGCTAGCCTCATCCTAGGAGCAGTGGACGTGCGGAGTCCAGTTTTTCCTGCAGTGGTGGACCAGTACGTGGACGTCTTTCCCGACGACGTTCCAGGGCTACCTCCTCGTAGAGAGGTAGACTTTTACATCGACTTGTACCCCGGGACAGCCCCGATATCTACTCCAGCATATCAGATGGCCCCTGCCGAGTTTCGAGAGGTGCGGGTACAGTTGGAGGACTTGCAGAGCAAGGGGTTTATCCAACCCAGTGTTTCACCCTGGGCTTCCCCGATATTGTTCGCCAAGAAGGCGGACGGGAGCTTGCGACTGTGTGTCGACTATCATCGCCTGAACCAGGTGACAATGAGGAACAAGTATCCGCTGCCACGGATTGATGACCTCTTCGATCAGCTCAAGGGAGCGCGGTGGTTCTCGATGATAGACCTCCGGTCAGGCTATCATCAGCTCAGAGTTCGAGATGAGGACGTGCAGAAGACGGCCTTCAGGTGTCGGTATGGCCATTATGAGTTCTTGGTTATGCCATTCGGCGTAACCAATGCTCTAGCAGTGTTCATGAGCCTCATGAACAGGATCTTCCAGCCATACCTCGACCGATTTGTCGTGGTCTTCATTGACGACATTTTGGTATACTCGACGACTGAGGAGGAGCATGCCTACCACCTGCGAGTTGTTCTAGACACACTCCGAGATCACCAGCTTTATGGAAAGCTCTCAAAATGCCAGTTCTGGTTACGTGAGGTCCATTTCTTGGGGCACGTCATCTCTGAGGCTGGAGTTGCAGTGGATCCCGCGAAGATCGAGGCAGTGCTAGCTTGGGAGCCACCTAGGAGCGTGACGGAGGTGCGGAGCTTCTTGGGCCTAGCCGGATACTATCGGAGATTTGTGCCAGACTTCTCCAGAGTTGCGGCACCACTCTTATCCTTGACAAATAAGGGGAAACCCTTTGTGTGGTCAGACAGATGTCAGCAGAGCTTCCAGGAGCTGAGACAGAGATTGACCAGCGCACCTATCTTGAGGTTGCCTGAGGAGGGAGTTGGATACGTAGTTTACTGCGATGCATCAGGGACTGGACTCGGGTGCGTTCTGATGCAGGAGCGGGCCGTGATCTCCTACGGATCACGTCAGTTGAGGCCACATGAGCAGAACTACGCCACTCATGACCTGGAGTTAGCAGCAGTGGTCTTCGCTCTGAAGACTTGGCGGCACTATCTGATGGGCGAGCGCTTCACAGTCTTTTCTGACCACCAGAGTCTCAGGTATATCTTCTCTCAGAAGGACCTGAACCTGAGACAGCGGATATGGCTTGAGTTCCTCCAGGAATATGACTTTGAGATAGTCTATACTCCTGGGAAGGGGAACGTGGTAGCCGATGCCCTCAGCAGGAGGACGGGCATTCAGCTACTTGAGGAGGCGACAGAGCATCTAGCCTCCTTACAGATATCCTTCGTGGATAGAGATGGAGCAGCCTTTCTTCAGTCTCTCATAGTCTCTCCTCCACTTCTACAGCGGGTCAGAGAGGCTCAGCGTGGGGACGCTGACTGTGAGACTCGGCGTGCACTGATATCCTCAGGTCAGGCGCCTGATGGTTTCTCCCTTGGAGCAGAGCACGACATCCTTTTCAGAGGACGTACCTTCGTACCAGTCGCTTTACGAGAGGAGGTGCTGAGAGAGTTTCACACTTCTCCCTTGGCGGTACATCCCGGAGCGGCGAAGATGTACCAGGATCTCAGACGACAACACTGGTGGCCGGGCATGAAGAAAGCTGTGGCAGAGTTCGTTTCACGATGCCTCACCTGCCAGCAGTTGAAGGCAGAGCATCAGGTACCAGCAGGCTTGGTACAGCCCTTGGAGGTCCCGGAGTGGAAGTGGGACGGGATATCTATGGACTTCGTGACTGGACTTCCACGCACTTACAGAGGTCACGACTCAATTTGGGTGATTGTCGACCGACTCACCAAGTCGGCACACTTCTTACCCATCAGAGAGTAGGGCTCAGTGGAGAGCTTGGGACGTCTTTACGTCCAGGAGATCGTACGGCTTCACGGTGTGCCATCGTCTATCGTCTCCGATCGAGATGCTCGTTTCACTTCCCGGCTTTGGAAGGGGTTGCAGGAGGCGTTCGGGACGCGGCTCCATCTGAGCACAGCCTTCCACCCTCAGACGGATGGTCAGACGGAGAGGACCATACAGACACTCGAGGACATGCTCCGTGCATGTGTTCTCGACTTTGGTCGCAGCTGGGAGGACCACCTACCCTTGGTGGAGTTCGCGTACAACAACAACTACCACTCCACCATCGGGATGGCACCATACGAGGCGTTGTACGGCAGACCCTGCAGATCACCGTTGTGCTGGACAGACCCTGGGGAGTCAGCACTCGTGGGACCAGAGATGGTCCGAGCCACGACAGAGAAGGTCCAGATCATCCAGGAGAGGATGAGGACAGCTCAGAGCCGGCAGAAGTCATATGCTGACAAGAGGCGGAGGCCACTAGAGTTCGAGGATGGCGGCCACGTCTTTTTGCGTGTCTCACCTCGACGTGGTTTACGGAGATTTGGCCGAGGTGGCAAGTTGTCTCCACGCTTCATCGGGCCTTTCCAGGTCCTCAGCAAGATAGGAGAGGTGGCTTATCGCCTGGCTCTACCACCTCAGTTGCACCGGGTGCACGACGTTTTCCACGTGTCTCAGCTGAGGAGATACGTGCACGACCCGACGCACATCATCGACTTTGGGGAGCTGGACGTGGACGATGGGGCGACTTTTGCGGAGGTCCCAGTGGAGATCGAGGATCGACAGGAGCGGGTCCTACGTGGGCGGTCGATTCCTCTTGTGCGCGTCAGATGGCAGCACGGGAACCTCGAGGAGAGCACTTGGGAGCGGGAGGCTCAGATGCGTGCTCAGTACCCCCATTTGTTTCCCTAGTTTTTGATGTATCTTTACGGGGACGTAAAGCCCTGAGGTGGGAGTAATGTAAAGACCCGCAAATTTCAAGGAAATTTTTTTTTCTTAATTTTATTTGGAATTTTACAAGAGCGCAGCTTCAGACGGAACCTGATTCCGAGGCCCGGTGTGCCCAGAATCAATTTCCAAAGTTTGGATCGGATACGTTCAGTGAACAGACGAGCGAGTTTTTCTATCTTTTGAACCAGTGCCTGGAATCGAATTCTGAGGGCACCGATGAAATCACAGCGCCGGTATTTGCTTAGAAACGCCTCTTCCGGAGTTGCGTTTGCTCAACCGTGGTTTTTAAAAAAAAATTTGGGCTTTAAGTCGGAAATAAAATAAAGGTTGTGCGACAACTTTATTTTATTTCACTTAAGCCGCTTGGAAGCCACTTGAACTGAGTTAAAGCGGATATGGTGCTATCCGCAAATACCCTACCCCTTTGTAGGATATTTGTGAGATGGGGCCCGCACGAGCCCCGCCGTTTCTTTCGCTAAGTAACGCACCCGCGAAAACCCGTCAAGTAACTGAAAGGTCAACCGACGCGTTTTCCTTAATTCTTAACAGACCATTTAATTGGGCGGTTTACTTCGTGAATTAAATGGGCTGTTTCATTCGTTGAATTAATTCAAATAATTGATGGGTCGTTACTTACGCGTTGTTGGAGAAATAATAAAATAGACAAACTTGTCTATTTTGGAGGATCCTCCTGTTGTGCGAGATCCTCTAAACCTCCACCCTCCTCGCGAAGAACGCGAAGAACGTGAAGAACGCGAAGAACGCCGGAACCGGAATTCGACGACGCACGATCCGCGACGTCAACAAACTTTTCCGCGACCTTCTTCTTCTTCTTCTTCGGCGCCTCTTCTTCCGCGGCGGACCTATGATCGGCGGTAAAAGGTGAGAATCGAATCTTCTAAATTCTCCCTTTTTTATAATTCGATATCAACGGATTTAAATTAATTAAATCTGTTTGATCTTGATCCGGAGATTGGCGACGCGACGCCGGATACCGAGACGACGCGACGATCCCCTTCTTCCGCGACGAGCAATCCCGCGACGATCCCCCGTTCGGCAACGACAGCTGCGAGGTAGGGGTTGTTTGGAATATTTTATTTCCCGTGTTTATTCTTTTAATGTAAAGAACCCGATCTCGGAACAATTTTAATTTATTTAAAATTGTTGTTGGTTATTTCTTTTCCTCCCGTTGATTTTACCTAACGCGGATGGTGCGGGCCTAACAAACAAGGCCCGGCAACCCTCCGCCGATCTTCCTTCTTGTGCGGATTTGGCGGGCGACGGCAAAAGCACGATGCAAGGGCCAATTGTTGATTCCGCAGTAAAGGACGCGTCCCAGGAGGAATAACGGTGCAGGCGGGAAAGGAATCGGGCCACCGGAGCATCTCCGGCGGCCGGAGGCGGCGGCGCCCGGCGCGCCGCCGTGGAGGAAATCTGCCGCCGCTGAAGCCGCGGCGGCGGCGGCCGGTTCCGCGGCCTCACGGAACAGGGAACGGACGCGGCGGCCCGGCCGCGTCCGCGTGATAGGCGGCCCCCCTCTGCGGGGCCGCGCCTTCCACCCAGCCGCGGGGGCGGCGCCCCGCAGCAGCCGCGCTCGGCCGATCGGCCGAGCCGGCCGTGCCGGTCCGACTGGCCGGGCCGCGCCCGAGCCGGACCGGACCCGGTCCAACCGGGTCGGGTCGACCCGGTTCGGCCAACCCAGGGGGGTTCGGGCCGGGTCGCCCCGGGCCCAGAACCCCCGTTTTCGGGCCGTCTTCGGTCTTTTGCCCGTATCATGGGCCTGGGACCTCCGATTGACGAACCATCAACGGCTACACGATCCTTGGATCGAGACGTTCATTTCGGTATATTACACTCAAGGTTTCGGAAGACTTTGGGTTCGGCCGGGTTGGTTCGTACGCGAAACCAACCGGGCCCTCGGAGCGGAAACGCTAATAACTCGAGCTGCGGACGTCCGATCGACGTACCGTCAGCTGTGGAGGTTTCCTCTAAGTGAGACGGAACTTTTGGCATACTCCGCCCGAGGATCGGACACAGGCGGAGTACGGTCGGGTTGGTTTTGCCCTAAAAACCAACCGGGCCCCTGGGACGAAAATGCCAATAACTCTCAGACCTGGCGTCCGATTGACGCGCCGTCTGTTGCGTTGAGATCCTGTTGTCGATACGGAACTTTTGGACACATCAACTTCGGACTACGTGTCAGTTGATGTATCAGCCTCTCGGCTCGTGGAGCGGACCCTCCTAGACGAGCTCGCTGTGTGCGGGAACCCTAACGCTGGCTGTGACTTCGACGACAGAGCAGAGATCCTCCGTGGACTGCGACGACGACAGAGCAGAGATCCTTCGTGGACTGCGGCGACGACTGTGCAGAGATCCTCAGTGGACTGCGTCGACTACTGCACTCAGCGATCCTACATGGATCAGTGCTACAGGTCCTGTGTGGGCCCAATCCTGTGTGGGTCATCACCTTACGGTTCTGTGTGAGCCTTGACTACAGGTCCTGTGTGGGCCCGATCCTGTGTGGGTCATCTCTTACGGTTCTGTGTGATCCATTGCTACAGGTCCTGTGTGGGCCCGATCCTGTGTGGGTCATTGCCGAGGATAGTACCTATCGATCCTTCGTGGGTCCGACGACTTAGATGGTTCGGTGATCATCTTGTCGTCATCTGAAAAATTATACCTGGTTGAGCTGAATCTTATGTTACTCTCCTTTGTGGATTGTGTTGAACTATCCTATCTGGACTTACTATTTACTCTCCCTGGTGGATTTGAGTCTTGCTTTCCTGTGTGGATCGAGTTGACCTTGAGCTCGAGAGCAGAGCTAGAAATGGGGACTTAGGTATATGTATGGGTATATACCTAAGTCGAGTCAGTTGTTTCTTCGTGGTTTCCCCTTTCTTTTGTGCTATATCCTTTGTGGATTTCGGGAGACCTTCGGGGGTCTCGGGGTCCTTACTGAGTAGTTTATACTCACCCCTGCACGGGATATGCCCGCACTTTGTTGTGTTGGATGCAGACGACTGACAGCGCTGATCTCGGTTGGGGCGTGGAGCAGGACGGTACCTGGAGGCGGACCACTGGGCGGGACGTGCTCGGAGCGGACGTGGGACCCGAGGAGCCTGGAGGCTATCTGTACCCACCCTTCAGGTGGGATTGCCAGTGGACGACACGAGGCCGCCGTCTTTTCTTCAGTTTCTGTTCTTTACCTTTTCTGTTGTACTTTTAGTTGGGCTTGTATTCCGGCCCCCTTTACTTTTCTGCACTTTGTAGTTACTTTCCGCTTGCTAACTCTGTGGTGGTTGTTACTTATAAAGGCAATGCGTTCCCTGTTTACCGGGATTTTACGCCTTGGTGCTAGTCGCCAGCCCCTGGCCTATGGAAGGCGGGTTGGGGTAGTCACGGCACGGGCCCCGAGGTCGGGTCGTGAAACGGACTACCGTCTCCACGACGCGATGAGATTCATTCTCCATGTTAACCATACATGAATGATCATAAAGTTTATATAATGAATAATAATGAAATATATTAAATAATAATTATACTGGATTTATTTATATATATATGTATCTCATCCAATAAATTCCATTCAATTCAATGAGGAAACGAAAACAACGTTCATGCGTACGTACGGCCTACCGTCTCTATGAACAGTGTATTTCAATGCATTTATTGATCTATTTTATATATGTATCTTCTGAATATATATTATATATAAATCATGTTTTCTATTCTGGAATTACGTAATCACGATCTGAGTAATCATATGAATAATTACAACTCAAAACATGGATGACAAATGAAACGATTTTACCCAAAACGCTCTTTAACATGGAATTTACAAAACAACGGGTAATATAAAGTCATAAGTGAACCATATATGATATCATAACAATGAATATGATTCTTTAATAAGTCAATGACATTATTTAAATCATTATACAGGAGGTTCAGATATGTACGAAGCATATCGGACCTAAGGTAAGGGATAATTTTGCAAATCTCATTTTTATCCGAGATTTCTTATTCGTAAATATTTACTGGGGTTATTTCTATCATCCATGTCCATGTTTTATAAAAAAATTCACGTATGTTTAAAGTCCTTTTTACCAATTTTTGACTTTTACTACATGGTATTTAAGGAATCCTTCTTTTTTTACCAAACGATGTACTTTTTGACTTTTCTGACATAAGTATGAGGAGAATGTTATTTTTAACTTATACGGCGTGAACAGATTTTTATGGTTTCATAATGCCTCATTTTAATAAATCATACTATAAAAGATTTGATGACTATTTTCATCAAAATTATTTACTTTTAAAATTGCATGGAATTTTTTGAAAATAAAATGATTTTGAAGAAGAAATGATATTTTCCTCAAGAATTCATTTCAAGTGTTTTATAAATATCATTTTGAATCTATGATGACATTATTTCATATGTGTATTTTTCAAGTATAATGTCTCTATGATTTACATGGTTTCACTTTTCTTATGATGAAATATCCATATGTTTTTTATGGATTATGTGGTGATTGGATGATGTTTATGAAACTGATTTTATTCTTTGGGTTACGATGAATGATTTATGTTTATTTTATGGCACAAGTAAAAATGATTCCAATATGAGATCGGGGGGAACTATATCTCCCTCCAATGCATTGGGTAAAGATTTATATCTCATGATATAGACATGGCTAGAACGGTAATTTAATCTGGTTCAGTATTATAGGACTGGAATAAGGAGTGAACTCAATTCAGAAAGGGACTTTGTCCACTCAAATGGTCTTGGTAGCAATGCATTGACTACTATGGAAATCATAACATGTGCTGAATGGTTTCCAAAATTACATGTTTTATTCCAATTATATTTTATCATGGTTGATGTTCCATTATGATATATGCCTTACATACTTCCCTGATTTATGTCTTTGATCAAGATTTTGTTGTTTAAATTTCATGTTCATGTTTTTGCTTCCAAATGTTTATGGATTGTTTTATGTTATCTATGTTTTCCCTTAATTAGCATTTGAGCTCACCTATTTTATGTTTTATTTTCCCCAGGAAATAAAGAAAGGTTTTTGGTAAGGAAACAAAAAGGGGAAGATCGTTATGGGAGTTGTTGAAGATATTTCAACATGATTAGAAGTTTACAGTTCGAGTTTCCAACGACACTAAACTATTATGGTCCTTGTGAGTCTGTTTTTGTTATGTATTAAGTATTCCGCAAAAGTAATGTAATGTCCATGTACGTCAAGATTCGGGCCTCTACAGTTGGTATCAAAGGAATGGATTAGTCAACCTTTGGAAACTAGGATGCGATAACTTTAGTGAGATCCCTAGAGATATTTCTATGGTATGTCTTGGGATGTCCCTAATGTTAAGTATAAGTATAGGTTATAGTCCTATAATTACGATAACGATCTTAGAATTAAACCTTAGATGTTAGATATTGAAGGTACTCCCCCTTTATTATGTTGTTTTCCCAAACATGATTTTTTCCTCTCACACTATACTTTTTGGGTTTTAGACGATGGCTGGAACCCGAAGGAACCATGTTGATCAAAGTAATGGACAATGCAATGATTGTCCTCCTGAACAAACAAATGATATGGGATATAGAGTGAAAAATCTTATTTCTATACTTATACAAGATATGAATCATTCTGGACTTCCTAATGAGCAGAGAAGGGAACAATATTCTACTGAGTCCTTCATGAGGCAACATCCACTTTCTTTCAGTGGGTCTTATGATCCACTTGCTGCTGAACAATGGATCAGTACCACTAAAAAGATATTTTCAGTTCTTCAATGTTCTGAACATGATAAAGTCTTCTTAGCAGTATATCGTTTGGAAGGTGAAGCTGATCAATGGTGGAATATTATCCAGAATATGAGGCCAAGAGATGAAATTGAGTCCATGGAATGGGATGAGTTCAAGAACTTATTTTTCAATAAGTAATTTCCTCGTATTCTTCGAACAAAGATGGAGAAAGAGTTTATTCAACTAAAGAAAAAGGATGAGGAATCTGTTGGTGTATACAAAGTCAATTTTACAATGCTTTCAAGGTATGCATCTGGCATTATCATCCAACCTGAATGTAATGTTGATCGATTCTTTAGTGGCTTAAAACCAAATCATCGAAGGGAATTAGCTATAAGAGACTTCAGCAGCTATGAAGAAATTATGTGTTGTGCTATCAAGGTAGAAATGGAAGTTGTTGTTACTTATCCATCTCATGGTTTTGACATGAAACGAAAGATGGAGTTCATGGAGAAATCTCAGAATAATGGTGAAAAGAAGATGAATGTTTCCTTATGCTCTATGTGTGGAAAGAATCATGGTGGATATTGTCTTAAAGGGACTAGAAAATGTTTTAAGTGTGGAAAAGAAGGTCATCAAGAAGCTGAGTGTCGATGTAATGGAAAAAGGGTTTCTAATTATGTGAATAAAGAAATGACTGCAGAGAACGCACCACCAACACTTCAATGCATCAAGTGAAAAGAAATGGGTCATTATGCAAATAAATGCCCTAATCCATGGGTTGATGATGATCAACGTGAAAAACCTCTTAAGGAAAAGGATAAATGGAAGTCTCATGCGATCACTATTTGTGATGTTGAGTATGTAGATGATGTTGTGTAATGATTATGTTTTTATGTAATGGGATTTCAAACTAGTATCATGGAATCTCATTTATGGTATTGTGGAATTTTTGAATATCTATGTATTGGTTTTCAATAATTATATGGTACTGGTAACCATGAAAAGGTGATTGAAATATTTTTAGAAAGCAGATGAAATGCGCATAATGAAGGGATAAGGAGAAAATAATATGATAGTAATCATGAGCTCATGACAGATACAAGGACTAAGTGATATTATGGTTTGAGTATATACAATTTTTGGGATTTTGGTGTGTGGAAAGTGTTAAAATTTAACAACAATCATGTTTTCACTAAGGATCAATGGGTATTCATTTTTCAAGAGAATACATGATTAAGGTATTCACATGTTTGTAATTTGACCAACAAGATATATCTTATGATATATTGGGGATAAATGATGGCATTGAAGTGATTTTTATGTGACATTTGAAGTAATTATTTTCCTTATACTATGAGCTTGGACCGAAGCATTTTAGATAATCTTAAAGATTAGAATGCATTATGTTAGACATATGTTAGTTCGATATTATTGTTGGAATGTTATAGTAATGTAGTTTTAGAAAAATGACAACCTCCAGGATAGGCGACAACCCATCGCGTCAGACAGGGATGTGGGAATCGAACCCACAACCGAAGTGCGACTGGCCTTTATCGCCTACCACTGGCTTACAGGAAGTCCCTGGTTAGTAGAAACTAGTTCTATTTTATTAAGCGGTATGATATATGAAGTATAAGTTAATTTTTGGAATCGTATATGATTAAACTCACCATAGATGGACTTATGTATATTTGATAAATTTTGCAAGCCTTTTGTTTAAAACAGATGGAATGACCCATCATTCTATCACATCATCTGTTAACACTTCACGAATAACAAATTCAACATCATTTCATTAAGAGATGAAGTGTAAATTGTTCAAAGCACAAACAATAGTGAGATTGTACCAAAATCAAGCAAGTATTTCTTCTAATTCAAAAATTTCAACTTTAGGGAAATGATATTGAAAACCAAAAACGTTGTCCTAGTTCCCTTATATCCGATGAATTAGATGGTACCTTAGATCATCACAAATCTATGGCTTTGTGATTGATGCCTTTTTCATAGCCATGTTCTCTACCACTCTCCATCAGAACTTAATGGTTATATTTTTCTTCCATATCCATAATTTCACCTATTTTCTCCTATATCGAAACCCAGTGATGAGTTTCTTTGGGTAATCGTTAAATTTCATACTTTAGTTTTTAAAATTATGTTTTAGTATTCCTTTTTACGATGTGGGTTTCTCTAAATAGTAAACGATTTATAACCCTGACGAATTTCGATAGAGAAATTCATTTTAAGGGTGGTAGAATGTAACACCCCGAGATTTTAAGAAAAATATTCTTTTAATATCATTGATGTCTTGTGTTGTACGCTACACAAAAATTATCTTGGGATATACGCAACACCGTATTTGCTTGCAAAATACGCAAAACTATTCTTGGCTTGCGTTACACACAATTTTAAGTTCATTTTGTAGAAACTATTCTACGCAAAGTTATGTATTGATTTTGTTTATTGTACATATGAAATAAGTTTTGATTATGTTATACGCAACACCAAATAGAGATTTGACTACATGCATCCCAAACATGGCTTGTATTACACGCAATAAATACCTTCCTCAACAGCGTGTGTAGTACGCAAAACCGAGTTTCACTAAACGAGATATTATTATAATATTATTATGAACTAGCCGTTATGAATAGTAATACCCACTTTTTGAAATTTTATAAATATTATCTTTCAAAATGGACTTCATTTTTTGATTCGGAATATCGAAATTAGCTTAGGGTGAAGTTTTGGTACTTTTCGGATAACTTTCATATTCTGATGAATAGTGAAAATTACTAAATTTTAATTAAAAACAACTTTTTTTAATCGAAATAATTAATAGTGATAAATTATTAATTTGAGTGGTTTTACAGTATATTTAGAATATATTTTTACCATTTAATACAATGTTGGTCATTGGATGGAATTTCACATTTAAACCAGAAATAAACATGTGTCAATCTTTTGATAGTTATTATCTCTTAAAAACACGTTATTTGATTTGACGATGGGAATTAATTTTTAAATTAATTAATTCAACTGATATGTTTTGAATTTGGTTAAACAGACATAATTTTTGAATTCATAATATCAAATATAGCTTAGGCTTAATTTGTGGTATTTTTCTGGAATCTTTCATTTTTTTGATGAATAGTGAAACCAGTAAGTGGTAGTTAAAAAATTGAATTTTTCATAAAACTTATTTTTACCGCTTCTATGAGTGGAATTTCAAAAATCCGAGAGACACTGTTAGTATCAAGGTCTAAAATGTGGTTCAATGAGATGAAAATATTTTTTGGTGAATAGTAACTTTTACTTTTATTTACCATGGTTAAAAGTAAATAGGGTAATTAAGGGTAAAAATGATATTATTATTATCCTAACACATGTCCTAATTCTATTGGACAAGTGTAATTCGACCAAAAATAACCTTAGGAATAAAATATGGCCATTTAGGCCCACTTGAATTCGATTAGGACATTTAATATTAATTTATTTAAAGAAGGGTTAAAACAGTTAAAATCAAAGTTTAATAAGTAAATAATTTTTAATATAGGGTTATACATATGATAAATTAGACTATAAATATTCATTATAAAGATAAAAAGATATACTACATAATGGTAGTATATTTATCATTTTTAGACATTATATAATTTAATTTATTTATGACACAAAGATGATGAAGTAATTATCTTATTAATGAAATATTGACCTAATTGATGTTATAAATACACAAATAAATGTAATTTGAGGTTTTTTATGAATTGCACTAATTATTAGGTTAATATGACATGTTATTATTGATTTAATTAACTAATTTTGAACTTATCATTCTGTTATGATTTTTACAAAAATCAATTACCAAATAGTGTCAAAATTGACATAAAATAGTTTTTAAAACAAATATTATATTATTAATTATTATTTTATTCCTAAAAATCAATGTTTCATCCTAATTACTTATCTAAGGTTATATATATTAATAATAAACAACTTGGGGTTCTTTTGGCTTTTTATAGTAAGATTATTATCCTTATAGTGTAAGAAAACAAGAAGACACGGTAAAAGTAAAATTATTTTCCTAAGGTTAAATCTAAATGATAAGGTTAAAATAAAATCCTAAACTTGTATAAATTCTATTGGAAGAGATTATTTTGACCCATACCCACATTATCTTCTAAATAAATCTATTTGGAGCTATGAAAAACCGAATATGACTTTATAATAAAATAATATTTTTAGTTTTTCCAAAGGTGCCCCTCTCCTCCCTTATAAAAGGGAACCTCCTCCCTCTCTTCCTCACACCACATTGAGCCTTCAATCTCGGCCAAACCCAGCCAAATTCTCTTCTCCACGTTCATAGAAACATACTAGAGGTTCTGGTCTTTTTCAAAGACCAATTTTAGTGCCCTAAGAGGAGGTCTCAAAGAGGCGCTTCAAAGAAGAGGTAATGTCTGTTACCGATTCTTTCAACTTTATTTCTTCTTCCACTTTGTCTTCATTAGTTGTTTCATTATGAAGTAAAAACATAAGTATAACTCATATACTGATGTGTTATTATAAGTATGAAACAACCATATTTCACCATCTATCCATCCTACGAAAAATGAAATCACCATGCATGCGTACGTATGGAATACCGTCTCCACGCCGTGGTGAAATATGTTTTTCCACCAACACCTTACATGGATGGGTATAATGGTGTAAAGAATAAATATATATGGTTATAATAGCATCATAATTATTATTATATATTATACCATCCACTCTAATTCTATTCAATAATTATTGGAATGATATCATTGCTCGTGCGTACGTACGGACTACCGTCTCTACGACGCGATGAGATTCATTCTCCATGTTAACCATACATGAATGATCATAAAGTTTATATAATAAATAATAATGAAATCTATTAAATAATTATGATACTGTATTTATTTATATATATATGTATGTCATCCAATTAACTCCATTCAATTCAATGAGGAAACGAAAACAACGTTCATGTGTACGTACGGCCTACCATCTCCATTAACGGTGTATTTATTTCCATTTATCGATCCATTATATATATATGTATATTATGAATATATATTATATATAAATCATGTTTTATATTCTTTAATTAAGTAATCATGATCCAAGTAATCATATGAATAATTACCAGTCAAACCACTGACGACAAATGAATCGATTTTACCCAAAATGCTCTTTATCATGGAATTTACAAAACAACGGGTAATATATTGTAATAAGTGAACCATATATGAAATCGTAACAATGAATATGATTCTTTAATAAGTCAATGACATTATTTAAGTCATTATACAAGAGTTTCAGATATGTACGAAGCATATCGGATCTAAGGTAAGGGATAATTTTGCAAATCTCATTTTTATCTGAGATTTCTTATTCGTAAGTATTTACTAGGGTTATTTCTATCATCAATTTCCATGTTTTATAAAAGTGTTTTTATGTATTTTTAATGTCCTTTTTACCCATTTTTTACTTTTACTACATGGTATGTAAGGAATATTTCTTTATTTACCATACGAGGTACTTTTTGACTTTTCCGACAAGAGTATGAGGAGAATGTTTTTTAACATATACGGCGTGAACAAATTTTTACGGTTTCATAATTCCTAATTTTCATGAAGATTACTCCACAAGATCTTATGACTATTTTCATCAAAATACTTTTCTTTTAAAATTGAATGGAATTTTTTGAAAAGGAAATGATTTTGAAGTAGAAAGGATATTTTCCTCAAGAATTCATTTGAAGTGTTTTATAAAATTCATTTTCTATCTAAGATGACATTATTTCATATTTGTATGTTTCAAGTATAATGTCTCTATGATTTACATGTTTTCTCTTTTCTTATGATTAAATATCCATTTGTTTTATAAGGATTATGTGATGATTGGATGATGTTTATGAAACCCATTTTATTCTTTCGGTTATGAAGAATGATTTATGTTTATTTTGTGGCACAAGTAAGAATGATTTCAATATGAGATGGGTGGGACCTATATCTCCCTCCAATTCATTGGGTAAAGATTTATATCTCATGAGAAAGACATGGCTGGAACGGTAAGTTAATCTGGTTCAGTGTTACATGACTGGAATGAGGAGTGAACCCGATTCAGAAATGGACTTTGTCCACTAAGATGGTCTTGGAAGCAATGCCTTGGCTACTATGGAAATCATAACATGTGCTAAATGGTTTCCATAATTACAAGTTTTATTCCTATTATATTTTATCATGGTTGATGTTCCATTATGATATATTACTTATGTACTTCCATGATTTATGTCTTTTCTCAATATTTTGATGTTTAAATTTCATGTTCATGTTTTTGCTTCCAAATGTTTATGGATTGTTTTATGTTATCTATGTTTTCCCTTACTGAGAATTTGAGCTCACCCTTTTTATGTTTTATTTTCCCCAAGTAATAAATAAAGGTTTTAGGTAAGGAAACAAAAGGGGGAAGATTGTTATGGGAGTTGTTGAAGATATTTCAACATGATTAGAAGTTTATATTCCGAGTTTCCAAGGACACTAAACTATTACGGTCCTTGTATGTCTGTTTTTGTTATGTATTAAGTATTCGGAAAAAGTAATGTAATTTCCATGTTCGTCACGATTTGGGTCTCTACACCAGGACCAGTTGATTCATAGTGGGCTAGATAGATCGAGGTGTGTTCATTTAGTAACTTCACAATAGTCACCATCTTCACATTGACGTTGTATCTAATTTCTCAAAATTTATATTGGGATTGTATTTGGACATGTTTACTTTCTATTCATTATTTTCATTCTCTAGTTGTGGGATCAGGATGTATGCAATCATGGTTTGTTAGTTGTTTAAAATTTCATAATTTTCTTGTCTTGGATATGTTTTTCATTCCTATAGGTACTTATGATAAGGCCTCCCAAGATAATAACACACCTACTTTGAGCTAGTATCAAATACATGGCCTATTGGAGTATCACTTGGGGTGTTGTGATAAGGGAACCACTAGGATAGTTCATGATTGTGTTGTACTAGAGAAATCAGTTTTACCTTCAGAAGAAATAATGTGGGATTTTTTTGGGGAAACAGAGTTATGTGTTTCAAGATTTCATTTCAAGTCAGGGACTCAAGTGTTGTTTCAATGGATGATGAATACATACGCTGAGTCATTGATCAAATTTCATTGGAAATAGTACAATAGAAAACTGGTTACATGGAACACAATGGTACATGAATCATATAGTATAGGTTGTGATTTCCATGTCATTCTTGGGTTATATCTATAGATATATTCACTGACAATGTTACATATTGTTTATTTCAGGATTCTTCCATGATGCATGCCTTCTAGGATTCAAATTCCGGATAATAAGGGTAATCACCTCAGTTAAAAGGCATCAATATAGGGACTAGTTATAGAGGTGTTACCTATAGGTGGTGCAATATATATACCACAATCTTTAGAGATGAAATTGGATCTCGTAGTACCGTCAGATGAGGTGTACAAGCTGATCACACATCCCTGGTTTCAATGATTGTGTCCCCTTAGTTTCCCTAGTGAGCCTGACCCATATGTGACCACGTAATGGCTTGAGGCAGTCACATGGATTTTCCATCTTATCATGACACAAACCTATCATATAGTAGTTTGGATAGAGATCCTTCTCCATGGATAGGCAGGGTGATGGTGGGGTTTAGTGACCCATTATTATGTTGAGGAATCTCTAGAATGGTTGTAAGTTGAGAAACTTTTCCAAAAGGGGTTCTTTAAAGATTTTATAAGGGTTGTATGAATATAGGAGATTTTGTACCTTCATCATGGAATCATGATAGTAGATGTGTATTCATTGAGGTTCCCCGACCACTACAGGTACTCAATGGATATGTTTAATGATATGTTTTTTTGGGATTAGACCATCAATCATGGATTCAGTTTGGACATACAAGCCAATGTTATAACTATATTAATTCCTAGATATGTTGGGTTTATATATAGAGATTTGGAGGTTGAGAGTTTCCATTCTGAGAAGATGTAGACAGTGGTTGATGGTAGTGGACACATATGGGAAGAAACAATATCAATTGGGAGACGACATCAGTCCCAAGGACCTGGATGTGTGAGGCATTCTAGGATGAGGTCCCAAGATAAAGGGTCTACGATTTCAGGATCATAATACAGGTCTAGTCTGTATAGGGATAGGTATTTATACACATGTGATGATAGGGGACATCATGCATGATATTTTCCAACCCACCATACGAGTTATAGGGAGAAACTGTCTGGACTACAGAGGTAGAGATGCTGGAAGAAATATATATGTCTTTAGGGAAATAGACTTGGATGTGGACCTGGGAGAGTAGCTGAAGGTGGTAGTTTCTTGAAATTGTTACCACCACCACTCATAGGTTGTCTATGCCAGGATTAGGGAACTAGAGGATAGGGGTGGGGGTAGCTGTAGGAAGATGAGGCCACAAACCCACTGGCTCCAGAGATGATAATAGGTACAATATATTTTTTCTACATTATATAAAATACTGATAGAAATAAATACTAGTCATTCATTTATTCCTAGAAATTTTTTTCATGAAATTAAGATTCTTGTTGAGCCCATGGCTTGACCCTTGTTCATAGAGACTCTTTCTGGGGATGAATCCTTGATAGAAAATTTATACCGATAGTGTGACCCAACTATTTGATGTGAGAGTATCTAATGGGATCTATTTATAGTAGTGATGTGTCATTATGATATCATCTTAGGTAAGAACTGTTTATCAATAGTTCATACCCTGGTAAAATATTTTAGGTGTATGATGAGGTGATTTCACAATGATGGGACATGTTTTTCATTAGTTGGTGGAAAGGAAACCATGGAAGTGAAAGATGGACTCAGGTGTAGAAATTTGCAACCAATTACTCATCAATTGGATATAATGTTCCTTGGTGTAGTGAATGTTTTGAGTTTCTGGTTTTCTGTAGTGGTGGTGGAGTATAAGAAAATTTATCTGTAGGATGTTCTAGGCATACATCCCCACTAAGAGATAGAATTATACATTTATCTACACATAACAGAACCTCTATTTCTATGAAAACATATTGGATGGATCCCCTAAAGATTTGCGAGTATAGGTTGATGTTAGAAGAATTATAAAGGATGTTCTTTAATAGACCCAGTTTTTTACCCGTGTCAACGCCTGCGTTTTTCTTTAAGAAGGCATACATGAGGTTCACACTATGGGTGGATTCCCATCTCTTAATATAGGGGGACCATAAATAAAATGTATCCACTATCTATGATTGATGACCTATTTTTCCCATTGAGTGGGGTACGATGCTTCTCTAATATACCTACCAAATCAAGATATCACCAATTATGGGTATAGGAGGATGATATACTGAATACAACATTCATATGTTTCTATAGTCACTATGTGTACATGGGGATCCCATTTGGTGTGTGTTATTCACTAGATGTTTTTATGGGACTCATGAGCTAAATCATTTGACATTTCATAGTACTTTTATTGTAGTCTTCATCAATGATAACCTTTTGTACTCAAATTTTAATTTGGAACATGTGAGGCCCTTTAGGATTATTATAGACATACTCTGAGAGAAAAGTTTTAATTGGAAGCTCTCAAATTTTCAGTTATAGATTCATGTTGTCTACATTCTAGAAACTTTTTTCCAGATGATGGGGTGGAAGTAGAATTAGTGAAGGTCAAGGAAGTGTTAACTTGTGACCCACCCAAGAATGTGAAGAAGTTTTTGAAACATCCTTGGGTTGGAAGGATACTTATAGAGTTTCATCATTTATTTCTCTAAAAAACAACAACATTGAAAAATTTGAACTGAATGGGGTAGACTTTTGTTTAGGTAGAGAGGTTCTAGTAGGCTATTCAGGTGTTTAGATAGATATTTATGAATACTCCCATCCCGATATTGTTATAGTATGGTTTTAATTATGTAGTGTTAAGAGACACACTAAGAACCAATATTGTTTTTGTTTTGATGTATAGGTAGTATATGATGTCATATGGATCAGGTTAGTTATGACTATATGAGAAGAAATATGTTACCGGCTATCTTGAGTTATCAATGGTGGTCTTCACATAGAAGATATGTTGCCTCTATTAGATTTGCTAGTAGTTTATCATATATTCTGACCACAAGAGTTTCATGTATTTATTCTCTTATAAGAATCATATCTTGAGATATAATAGGTTACTATAGACCCTCCCAGATTATTGGTTTGAAACATTTTTCACTACTGGGAAGGGGAATATGATAAAATATGATCTTAAAAAGAGGACATATTTATAGTTGATAAAGTATGTGTGAACCAATTTGGACTTGTTGAAGTTATGCTTTATCTATGGGGATGACAAATCTTAATTCTTATGAAGGGTTATTACCCCTGTTTTTATACTGATTTAGGGGGGAAAACATGTGGATAATGAAAATGAGACCCTACGTACATAGATATCTAATGGGTATACACCAAGAGGGTATCAATATGTAGGGACCATGTAGTTTTTTGGGGATGTACAATGGTGCCTATGATGTTGCAGGAAGAGGTTATGAGAGAGTTTTATAAAACTCTATTAGTGGTACATCTAGGCGTGTCAATGATTTTCTAGGACTTATGATTCCTGTTTTAGTGGCCATGGATGAATAATAGAGTTGCAGTGTTTGTCTCTTAATGCCTTGTGGATTAGAATGTGAAGGAAAAGAACTTTGTTCTATAAAGTTTATCCCAAACACAAGAATTTTAAAAGTGGAATTGTGATGAGACATCCATAGACATCATGATAGGGTTACCATGTATATCTAGGGAAGATGTATTCATCTAGGTTATCATATAATGACTCACCAAGTTTGCGCACTTCTTATATATTTGATAGTATAGTTCAGTATAGATATTGGGGATCCTATTCATGGTGGAGATAGTGCAGCTCCTTGGACTTCCCAATATAGTCATTTACGACTGGGATATATAATTCACATATTAGTTATAGAATGGATTAAATGAGGTTTTAAGGAATCCCTTATGTATTATAATTACTTTTCACCCACTGAATTACAACTAGAATGAGTGGACCATTTAGGTTATGGAGGACATGTTGCAAGATTTCATGTTGGATTTCTCGTTTTTAGGGATGATCACCAAAAATTAGTGTATTTTGAATATGAAAATAGCTACCATTTCACCATCGGTATGGAACCATTCGAGGCCTTTCACAGGTGAACCAGTGGGTCACCACATTTCTAGACTGACCATGGAGAGTTAGCACTTATGGGACCTCAGTTTGTGTGAGTCAATACCAATAAGGGGAAGATCATGTATGATTGGACGAGGAATAAACAAAGATATCAAATGTCCTATTTAGATGGGTGATAGATTCCATTGGTGTTCTAAAATAGAGTAATTGTGCTCTTATGTGTTACAAGTTGATTTGGATTAAATATATTTATCTAGGGAAGAAAGATATCATTTAGGTTCACATCCCAGATATTGTGTCGAGTCTGTGAGGTGGCATACCAGTTAACTCTACCACTACCATTAGCCCAGGTACATGATATCATCTACATATCTCAGTTGAGGAGATACATGCATAATCAATCACATGTTATAAATTAGGAAGAGCAAGACATACAGAATAGAGATACCATTGTCGAGTACCCGATAATGATCTGGGATTGGAATGAGAGGATTCTTCATGGGTGACTATCTCCTTTAGTTTGTTTTTCTAGAGATTTCATGGGAATCTTCAAGAGATAACCTTGGAGTGAGAGGGTCTATTTTGTTCTAAATACTAACTTCTATTTTAGTATCTACGTGTTTCAAATTTTTGGAATATAAATCCCCATGGTCGGGAGAATGTAATGACTTGGATTTTCCTTTTATTATTTTTGGATAATGTATGAATTATTTTCATGAATAGGTGATGAGATATCATGTAATTATAAGGATCAATGTTCCTAAAAATATATTTTTAAAAAATTAATATATCAAATACTAGAAACGAGCAGTTTTCTTGAAAAAGTGGAATAAATTAAAAAAGACTCGAATCAGAAAAAAAGGGAACCATTTATTTTCATGTTTGATTTTTATATTAGGCATGAAATAAATTGTTTTGGCATGGAGGGTTTGTGAAAAAATCATAATGGGTGTTAAATTGAATAAATTGAATAAAATAAATTTATTTATTCTTTCAATGATGGAGTGACCTAATAATCTCATTATAAAAATGACTTTGGAGGATTTTTAGAACTATACACATAACCCAACAAATCAATAAGATCTATTGGATCAATTTTAAGAGATTCCATGGGTGAATGATAATGACATCATAGTTCTATGATTGGAAAACAATATATTCATATGATGTAACGAATAAAAATGATGTAACATCATTATTAATTATTGATCAATCTGAATTGAGCAATAATGTTTTGTTCTTGTCTTCCAATTTTTTATTTCAATTTAATATGAAAATTAATCAACTAATGAATTGATTTTTGAATCATGTGTATTCCAGGCAAGAGATATATTTATCTTGGAATTTAGAGAGTTACTTTTAAATTGATTGTTTATCTATTCATTCATAATTATATTGAAAAAATATTAATGAAAATAAAATCATTGGATAAGGTTTCATACTTATCTTTATGATTGTTCATTTATTCCCCATATCTTCATTCTTTGTGAAAAAATATCATGGTCCGTGGATTGAATAAATAACAAGGAATGAAATGTTCTGCACCATTTTAATGGTGAAATAATCCAACATTGTAGATCTTGAATAGGTATGTCTTGGGGATTAGGTGATGATAGTAGTTATAAATGGTTTAAGATGGATCGAACATGCCGACATGTGGGTTATGGATGCACGGTGATAGTAGAAGTTCGAGAAGATTATAGAATAAATGAGGTGGTTAGAAATTGAATATTTAGGGAAGATCCGCCTCAGTTGACCCATATAAACAATACAATGGAGTTGTTTCTTGAAGATCTGATGGATTATAGGGATGACATGTGAAGATAAAGAATATTTTGAAAAACCACATTGCATGTGGTGTGTATTTCGGGAACAAATGTTGTGTGGGACACATGGTTTGGTGATTAGGGTTTTTGAATGAAGTTAAATATAACACAAAGTTTGACTCAGTCACACAACATGTGAGAAAACAAAGATGGATTTTCATATAAATGGAATGATGCACAAACATGGCCAGGGGTACACAATAATAGGAACCTCATGTACTCCATCATGGACATAGCGAGACTAGGTGTACATGTTCATATATGTGTACATAGACACATGATTAATTACATGGGAATAGGCCCACAATTTTCTATGACACAAAAAAGGATACATACTGTTTTAACATGTAAAAATCTTAGTCAAAAGGGCATGTTGTCTATTTTCCAGTACACGTTGTGTATCCCTTAAATGTTTTCTTAGATCCCTTTTCTTATATATACCATTGATATATTTTACACTACTGAAAATATAGTTATTTCTAACAGATCATTTTTGATAGTCCCCCATCGTAACTGACTTGTTGCAGAAAATCATGTTGAAAATATATAACTTGTGGTATTTAAAAAGACTTATATGTTATGTCCTGTCCCAAATTCTTTTAAAAAATAAAAAAAATATTAATAAATAATAATAATAATAATAATAATAATCTAATAATATTATAAATAAAAATAATAATGAATTTTTAATGCTAATAATAATAATACTAATAAGGTAATTAATAATAATTATGATAATAATTGGGATAATAATAATACCAAAATTATAATTATAATATTAATATAAATAAAAAATGATAATGGTAAACTAATAAAATTTTCTAATAATAAAAATCTCAATATTCCAAAAAAAATTAAAAATTAAAAATAAAATAATTATAATAATAATAATAAAATTATATTAAATAATGATTTCAATAAAATTATAAATAAATAATAAAATATGTAAAATAACAAAAAAGTAAATAAATAATGAAGTAATTAAAAAAAAATTAAAAAAAAACAATATATTTCCTACAATATAAAAAATAAACTATTCAGAAATGTAAATATGTAATATTAAAAAAACATGACATTCAAATTATTTGTAATAAAATGTAAATATATCATTTGGGGTCTTCTGGTGAAGATTATATCACAGGTGGTTTCTAGAGGAACTAACATCACTCGGGGGTCTTCTGGAGGAGTTGGAGGAGATGGTGGAGGAAACTCCATCCCAAAATCATGAGTCATACGATGCATGTACTCCATCGTCTGTTTGCGCTATTATTGCGGTCATCGACACATCTCCTATTCCAGCTGATGCTACAGTTATTGTTACCGACAGAGCTCTTCCTACTCCCTACAATAACTCTATATAAGCTCAATTTGAGCTCACATTTTCTCCTGATATTATGCATTAGATGAGTATGACACTCCATGAACTCCTATAAAGATGGAAAAACACATCCATGCAGTCCCATAATGACTCTTAGGCGTCAATTTAGATCTTATACAAAAAATAAGCCATTCTCAAAGCCATATTGTGTCTCTCACATCCAGGATTCCTCATCAAATATGCAGCCACTTATCTTACAATCAGTCTCATCCAAACTCTAATGTTATGTCTGAGATATCATGAAATCTATGACTCATTAAATTGTAATTTAAATGTAAAATACTAAAAATATTATTTTTTGTTAATTTTAAAACTCAAAATAAATTACATTGACAAAAATATTACAATTGTGATCTCATTTAATCTCTCAAGTGACTAGGACACTATTCATCCCACTATAAACGTCAAACTCAATAATATCAAGTCATTTCAAAACCTATTTTAATTTAAAATAAATAGTTTATATTTAAAATTATTTAAATTATTTAAAAAAATATATACCATATGTTCCCTAGCTATAATGAATGTATGAATACCGACTCAATGTGTCACTTCCTATCTCCCACTGTTATTTAAACCTACGGATGATATGCTATGAAAAAGACCACCAATCTAGTGGGAGCATTATCTATCTCATACCTAAGAAGAAATGTAATCCGTTCAGTGGACGTTACATGACTCCTCAAACTCTATCAATCCTAATTTCATCATTGTTTTCTTTTTTATGGTATGAAAAATTTAACGATAATTGTCACATAGAAACTGCTACTATGCCTTCCAAATAGAGCCAAGCATTATCTAATCGATGTAATATTATAAAACCTACATGTAATTTATTTTATCTTGTAATTATTCAAAAACAATAGAACTAAATATTATTTATTTATGTACCAACCAATGATCAAACATACAATTCTGAACATCAATGAGAATTTGATCCCATGTGACCCATGCTTTAAAAAATAATTGTGCAATATAGTGCTCCCATTTCCAACAACTATGTGTGAAATGATTTGAAAAAAGAACATATAGTCAACAAATTATTTTATAATTAAATTAATGAAAACTAACTAAAATACATAAAAAAAATACCTCTTCATGCGTGTATCGAAGGCATGATGAGGACATAAAAATAAGATATGGTCGGGAATCATCAATCAAGAAATACCATGCCCCCTATGATTCCTCCTTGAAACATCACCACTCTTAGAGTTGATGATCTGATCTCCTACTTGTCCAAAGGTAGATCAGCTTCCCACAAGCAATGAAATAGATCCTCACCCATCTTGAACACAAAATGACTATTGTTAAAAAATAGTTTAAGACAACTATTATATATTGATATTTATTTTATATTATTATAAACATAATTTAACCATGTAAATCTTTATTTTTACACTCATATTCATATCAGATGATTTCAAAGACTTTATATTCTTATTGAGCATCAACAATTTTCTTATGAGTAGCAATTTTACAATCTATAGTAATTTCAATTACATTTGTGTCATCATTAACATCATTGTCACCATCGTCCTTTAATTGTGGTTTGTCATCATATATATTAGTGTCTCTTCATGAAAAAATATTTATTTAGAGAAGTATGTTGAAAATATTCAATTCCTTATACTTATGAAAAACCATATTCACTTGGGTAAATTGAATTTTCCAATTTTTTATTTTTTATTATGATCCACTAATAAACAAACTCACTTGAAGTATCACAATAATTTTCATAATAAATTTGGTTTTATTGATAATAAAATATAAGTGGTTCATTTACTGCATGAATAATTTTATATTTATTATCAAAGATACTATATAGAAAATGAAAACATAAGACCCTCTCAGTATCCCACCTCTAACATTTAGAAAAAATTATATAATTCAATACTAGATAAAAGATATCAATAATTTCATCCAGAAATCTATAAATTTATTCTTCATTTTCTCCACGATGAGGTACTGTCATGAAAACACAACTAATTTTTTTTTATTCTCCATATTTATGTGTATGAAATCTAAATCCACTAACCACATATTCATTATAAGATTTCACCATATTATATTGTGGGTTACTCAATACACGTAGTCGATTATCAATTTTATCAATATGTGGAGAAACCCAAATATTTTTAAACCAATTATCAATATAACAATGAAAAAATTGATTTTATATTTTAAACAATAAATAATATATATTAGCAGTTTTTGAAAATAGCTAGAAACTTTATTTTTGCAATGATCATCAAGAGTTACTGATATAATTAGTGGATGTTGTTTCTTGATATGAATATCATATATCCTTCAAATAATTGAAGATTAAATTTTTTAACAAAGATATTTTTTAATATTTTATAGGATATCACATAGTAAAAATGGTGTCACTTTTTCATAGTTGAGCATGACATATGTATGTGCTATGTAATTTTCATCATCTGAAATCCATTGTTCCTGATCTCCACCGATGCAAAGTTTAGGAGGATTAAAAATCGACAATTTAATGCTTATCTAATCACAAAAATTTATGTTTTTTTTACCCATGTTTTTGTGTTGTAATGTATGTTTATAATGAAAATAATTAGAGATGAAAAAATAAATTTCCTCCTAACAATAAGCATAATCAATTGAGCCTTCAACCGATGCTTTTTCACATACTGGTTTCTTCAATTAATACATGAATCAATCGAATGGTTATATCCACTAGAACAATACAAGACATCTATAATTTTATTCATTTTGATAATTTAATATCAAATGATCCATTGAGTAAAATAAATGTGGTAGGAATATCTTTTCCGGTCTAAATAAAATTTAAACAACTTATTCTTGCTTTCAATTTAGTGAATTGAAGCTTGTTGTCGCCACACAAAAATGTTTAAAAAATATGATATTTCTATTATTTAATCTCAATTAATATAATTGAATAAATATATTAATCGAATCATAATAATTATTTACATTATAACATTACTATCATGACTTTTTAGTCCGATAATATGAATATTTTTTACACATCTTCCCAAATTGAAGCATATCCATCTGTAAGTCCCAAATTTCCAATCCACTAACAAAATAAAATAGATTTTTTTTGGATCGTTTATAAGCTATTTTTCTCTTCATTAATTTATTTGATCTAACATTTTCGAACAATTTGTGTTCTGGTCACCTGAAAATTTGAGAATGAACTAATTATGTCATTACATTATCTTTTCTCTAACCTAGTGTATCGAAAATTGTTGGAAGTAAATTATTAAAGTAGTTTATTTCAATATAAATGACATCCCACATGTGAAGAACCAAAAGATTAGGAAAATATGACAGATCCAAAAAAGGATTAGTTTTACATAATTGTATTCTTTTCCCAAAGCCATCAATTTTCGGTTTTTTTGTTATTGGTCCAATTTTATGGGAGGTAATGAAAATACAATTGATATTAACTATACATCGAAAAAAATTTTATAGGACCATCTCTTTAAATTTTACCTTTTGTGAAATTATTATTGTTGTTATTAAAATGATAATTTGTAATGCCCTAACCCCATTTATGAAAAGTCAGTGCATTATTACATAAGATTGGCATGATTCAAGGAATCATGTCCTGAAAGACCGATCAGTTTAGTAGCCTCGGAAGTACTAGATACATTCATAAGTTTTATATTACATCATGAAATAAATATATCAACACAATTTTTCCCCTTTTGAACAAACTTAAATCCCTAGCTTATCCCTATAGCTTAACCATAAAATAATTATTAACATTCTGGGAAAATTAAAACATATAAATGGGTGAGCTCAAATTCTCATTAAGGATAACAATATAGCAGAAACATTTATAAATAAGAATAAACATTTAAGCCAATGTATTTGACTAAAAAATCCTTTTAAACATAAACATCAGCGTATTATGGTAATGATAAAAATAAGTAATCCCATTTTCATATTCAAATAGATATTCTACTAGTCAAATCATTACATGAAATATCAATTTACACTTTTATAATGATGGAATGCCTAATTCCAGACATCATAACCACATAGTCAAGGACTTGTGCCAAGACTACAAATAAGATTTTGTCAAGGTATATTTCCATGAAACTAGTTTTTCTCATGAGACCTACCTATGCATCATGGATCTAAAGTGGGATCCCCCCATCACATAATAAGTCCAATGCATTCTTCATATGAAAAGGATTAAACATTACATAAATATTAATATTAAAACTAGCATACGAAATGTCTTTAGATTATCTATAATCCATGAATGGTGTAATAATAACAAATCCACCATAAAAAATATCACAAATCCTTCAATACAATATAGAATATTTGTAAAATTATAAATCAACTTTAAACAAGCTTAAAATTCATCAAAAGGATGTTGACATAGATGAAAGAAACACTTTTTTTAGTGAAATAATCCTTTATATTTTGAAATAAATTTAAAAGTCATATAATTATAAAAGAAAACATTTATTTTTAAAATATTCATAAAATAATTTAAGGGAATCTTCAACGATGTTATAACAACATAAAATATCCACCCTCACTGTATATGTTAAAAAACATTCTTACTAATTTTTTTGTCAAAAAGGTCATAAATTACCTTGTTTAGAAAATGAAGGAAAGATTCATTTCAAAACATATAGGGTCAAATTAGGGTATAAATGAATTTAAAACATTTTATAGTTAATAGTAAATTTTTTTTGAAATACAATTTTAAAGAAAACATGGATGTAGATGATAAAGTGGTCCCAGTAGAAACTTACGTAAAAACAACCTCGGATAATAAATAGATTGAGAATATAACCCTTACCTTGTACTTTTCCACAGAAGAGGGTAAATTATCCCATTTTATAATAGTTAAATAATTTTTATTAAATTATAAAATAACAATATACATAAATATGATATCATATATTATCCTATAATATTGCTTTGTCAATAATATTTTAGTAATTTCATCATTTCGGGTGTTAACCGATATGTTTTCCTTTATATTCTCGGTTACATAAGCCTTGTTTGTTAAGGATAGGATGTATTTTATTCATATCCAAAATTATATTAAGTTCTAATAAATTATTATTAATCAGAAAATGAAAAATATTTTTGAATGATTATGATGGGGAATGAATCTCATCGTGTTCGTGGAGACGGTAATCCGTACGTTCACACGAGGAAATATATTATTATATTGATGGTAAAATCATATGTAATTGGATGGTATATAATATATAAAAAATCATTAAAATGTTAAATTTAATATTTAAATTATTTATACTCATTATTATAACCATCCAAATAAAGATGTTTTTAAATAACAAACTACACTACGATGCGGAGATGGTAAGTCGTACGCACGCACGTATGGTGACATTGTCATTCATATGATGGATTGAATATTGACTATAGTTTTAACATTTTAATAAAATCACAGAATATAGATGATATTGTAGTTATTATTTTATAATGGAAATAACAATTAAAGAGGAATTGGAAGAAGAAATGAACTTGAAAGAGGGGAAGAAATATTTACCTCTTATTCGGGTTCTTCCTTTTGATTTGATCAAAATGGATCCTTAGGTAGGCTTTATGAAAAAAGTAAGGACTCAAAGATGAATGGAGGAAATTTTATTTAGATATTTGGGAAGGTTTTGGCTGATACAAATGGTTTTGGAGGTGTGAAATTATGATAAGGGGAAGTAAGCTTTTATAAGAGAGGTGAGGGTCACATTAGGAAATGATTGAAATATTATTTTATAATAAAATAATTTTCGGTTTATAATTTCTCAAAAATGATTTATTTAGAGTATAAGGTGTGGATGTGTCTAAATCCTCTCAACCAATAGGTTTTAGATAGTTCTATGTCACGAGAGTATCCTTATCTACTAGATTTAACTCTTTTTCAAATAGTTTGACATTTACAATGTCTCTTTGTTTCTTTATACTACATGGTTAATAAACATACTATAACAAGATATGAAAACCCCTAGGTGTTCATTGTTAATACATATAACCTTATCTAAGTCCTTTTTTTGGGCCATAGATTTTTATGAAAATAATATTAATTAATAATAAAGTATTTGTTTTAAATACTCAATTATGTCAATTCTGACAATTTTTAGTTCTTGGTTTTTGTGAAAATTATTACAGCATGATTACATCAAAAAAAATATTTAATAAAACCTAACAATTCTTATTAACCTATAAAATTAGTTTAATTCAATAGTAGTCCCAAATTACATTTATTAAGATATTTATAATATTAATTATTTTAATCTCTCATTAATACGGCAATTACTGCATCTTCATTTTGTCATAAATAAATTAAATAATTTAATGACTAAAAAATATAAATAAAATACCATTATTTAAGAAATTATTTTTTCATTATAATGAATGTTTATAGTTGAATTTATATTTTTTATAACCCTATATTGAAAATGGTTTTGTTTTTAAACATTTATATTAACACTTTTATCTCTTCTTTAAATAAAATAATAATAAATGTCCTAATCTAATCCAAGTGGACCAAATAGGACCATATATTATTCCTAAGGTTGTTTTTTTTCTATTTATACTTATCCAATAGAATTAGGACCTGCGTTAGGTTAATTATGATATAATTTTTACACCTAATGACCCTATTTAATTTTAACTGTGGTAAATAATAGTCAATGGTTACTATTCAACAAAATTATTTTCATCTTATTAAACCACATTTTACTTACGGATATTAACAGTTTCTCTCAAATATTTTAAATTTAACTCACAGAAGCGGTAAAATTATGTTTTGTGAAAATTGTCAAATGCTCCTAGGAGGTTGGTAAATGACAGTAAAAAGCTTAATAAAACTTATATATATATAAACTTAGTATAAAATGACTCCAATGAATTATATTGATCATATATAGGTATTATGTATCTATTTTTACCGAAAAAAATTTATTTAAAATAAAAAACTATTTAAAAAAAATTCTGTTTTAACCAATAACGCAATGTTTATACTATTCCTCAAAAATTGAATATTTTCAGAAAAGTTCAAAAAATACACTCTAAACAAATTTCTATTTTCCGAATTCAAAAATGAAATAAATTTTGAAAAATAAAATTTATAAAATTTTAAAAAGTGGGTATTACTATTCATAATGGCTAGTTTGATTGGTCACAGTGTGTTAGAATCTCGAAGTTGCGTACAATGCAAGGTATTGCATTATAAAAAGGGAAGTGTACCGTGGAAGTTCGGGGTGTTACATTCTTCCCTCCTACAAATAATTTCATCCTCTAAATTAATATTATACTACCTATACAAAAAGAATCGGGTGGCTCTTCATCATCGGTTCCTCTGGTTTCCACGTTGCCTCTTCCATATTATGTTTTCTCCATAGATCATTTACCAGACGAGTCATCTGGTTTCTCAGCACGTGTTGTCTTGTATCAAGAATTTTGATTGGATATATACAATAATATAGATAGGGTTCCAGATCAATTTCTTCATAGGTGAGTATATGCATTGGGTCAGGCATGTATTCTTCTGAAAAAAGATAATTGGAATATATCATGAACTTTGGAGAGACTTATAGGCATTTCCAAATGATAAGCTACAACTCCAATTCATTCTAGAATTTCAAAAGTTCTGATGTACCTAGGACTCAATTTACCCTTCTTACTGAAACGTATACCACCCTTCCATGGATATAACTTCAAGAAAATATGGCCTCCTTCCTAAAATTCAAAATCCTTCGTTTATCAGCAAAGATCTTTTTCCTACTTTGATCTTCTTTGACGTGGGTTTGGATAACTTTCATCATTTACATCATTTCCTGAACAATTTCTAGTCCTAAAAGTTTTCTTTTACCTACATCATCCAAACATGTTGGTGTGTGACATATCTTTCTATATAACGCTTCATATGGTTCCATCTGAATACTTGAATATAAGCTATTGTTATAGGAAAATTCTACTGGAGGTAAATGTTGATCCCACATACCATGAATGTCATGTGTGGAAGATGTCAACATGTCTTCTAAGGATTGAATAGTCCATTCTGAATGTCCATCAGTTTGAGGGTGGTAGGAAGTGCTCAAACAAAGTTCAGTATCCTGAGGATTCTAATGAATTTTCTAGAATATTGATGTAAAACATGGAGAACCATTAAAAACCATCAATAGGAGTACACCATGAGTCCTAGAACATCATTAATATATATTCTTGTGAAGCGTTAAAGTGGTAAATCTTCTCTTATAGCATGAAAACGTGCTAACTTGGTATGACGATCAACAATGACCCATATTGTATCATTCCTTCTACGAGTCTTTCGTAGCCCCATGAAAATGACTATGGTACTATTATCCCATTTCCAATCAGGTATGGGAAGACGTTGCATGACTCCTCCAGGATGTTGCCTTCCAGCATTCACTTGTTGTCTAACCATACATCTTGAAACAAAATAAGAAATCTCCATCTTCATGTTGTCCCACCAAAAATGTTCATTCAAGTCACTATACATCTTAGTTCTACCAAGGTGTGTAGAGTAATTGGAGATATGAGCATCATCCAACAATACCGTTTATAGATCAGGTGTATCAGGAATACAATATCTCTTTCCAAATTTCAAAATTCAATTTTTATATACAAAGTCTATCAATATCCCATCATTCACAACATTAATTTTCTATTTAAACTATTCATCATTAGTTTGAGAAATCTTTATCTGTTCTAGTAAAGATATTTTTGAAACCATTTGAAAATGTATTGATGTTTCAGGTTCCATGGTTATTCCCATACACATCATTACTAGATCCATGAAAATATGATCCCTTTCAACTCGCATCTTGTTGAAAACTCCATGATCCTTTCTAATCAAAGCATCTGCCAACTTATTTGCCTCCCCCAAGTTTTAGTGTATAGTGGAATCATAATACTTTAGTACTTCAAGCTATATCTTTTTCCACATGTTTAGTTCTTGTTGTGAGAAAATATACATAAAACTCTTTTGATCACTATAAATCTCACATTTTTCACCATAGAGAGAGTGTCTCTATATTTTAAGAGAAAATATTACAAATACTGACTCAATATCATGAGTGGGATAGTTTTGTTAATGAATTTTAGCTACTGTGATGCATATGCAATAACTCTATCATTCTGCATAAGGACACAACCAAGTACTTTCTTTGAAGCATAACTATAAATAACAAACCCAACATTCACTGATGATAGAGTCAAGATAGGATCATTAACAAATCTTCTCCCTAGCTCTTCAAAACATAATTCACACCCTTTTTTACAAACAAAATTAATACTTTATGAGAGATTTAGGCTAAGGGGATAGCCTATCAGGCATGATTCTGGACAAAACATCGATAATAACCTGCTAAGCCAATAGTAATATGTATCTCATTTGTACTCGTTGGTGCTGGCCATTACTGGATTGCCTTGGTCTTTGAAGGATCAACTAATATTCCATCCTTAGAGACAATATTTTCAAGAAAACAAATCTCTTGAAGCCAAAATTCACACATGATAGACTTCCAATATAATTAATTTCTTCTAAGATTATTTAATAGAATGCGCAAGTGGTTGTCTTGATCTTTGTAGATTTTAGAGTATACCAAGATATCATCAATAAATACTACTAAAACTTCATAATGATATTCCATGAAATATATATTCATTAGATCCACGAAGAGAGAGGGCGCATTAGTCAATCCAAAAGGAATAACTATAAACTCAAAATGCCTGTACCTAGTTCAAATTGTTATTTTCAGAATGTATTCCTTCTTCACAAACAACTGATGATATCCTAATCGAAGGTCGACGTTTTTAAAATATTGAGCTCTATGAAGTTGGTCGAATAAATAAACAATGCGAGGTAGGGGATACTTGTTCTTTATTGTTATAGAATTTATCTCCATGTAGTAAATGCACAACCACATAGATCTGTCTTTCTTCTTAACAAAAGGATAGGGGATCCCCATGGAGAAACACTAGGTTGAATAAATCCTTTATTACTCAATCCCTATAGTTGTTTCTTTAGTTCCACTAATTTCACAGTGGTCATTCTATAAGGGGTCTTCAATATGGTCCTTGAACCAGTAATTAAATAAATATAAAACTCAATTTATCATTCTGGAGGAAGTCCAGGTAAATACTCTAGAAACACATCAATATATTCTTCCACAATAGGTACGTCCTCTATTAGAACATTTATTTACCCACCCACAATTATTTAATTATCATCTTCTCCAACAATTGAATTTAGTAGAGCTACTGCGGGTGGATCTAGATAAGAAATAGATGGAGAGATTTCTTCTCTAATGATAAGGTACTCCTTATCATCATCGAGAATTTTAACCTCCTTCTTTATACAATAAATTTTCGTATCATGGTATGAATGTGAATCCATACCAAGGATTATATAAAAATAAATCATGGGTATGATGGTGAGATCAATAGATAAAGAACATTTATATTACCTAATGGGAATTGTTTCACCAATATTTTTTCTCAATGATACCCCCCTTAGTTGTTTTGACTGAAAACTCCCTTGTTAAATGAAACTAGAAAAATATAATTTTCTTAGAAAACTGGGAAGATATGAAATAATGGGATGATCCACAATCAAATGAAACATTCTCTAAACATGAGGAAACCATTAAAATACCTACCACCACATCTTTCATAGAATCAACCTTAGTATTAGTGATCACATAAGCTTGGCCTTGCTGCCTAGATATTTTTTGAGTTAAGTTCCATTGCTGCTTAGGACATTCATCTGCACAATGCCCCTTTTCTCTAAAATTGTATCATTCAACATTTACAACCTCTTTAATTCCCTTGAAATCATGAGCTAGGTGTCTTTTTTCACTACACTTGTAACTGACTCCCTTTCCCTTCAGGAAAGTACTAAGGTGTTTCTTCCAACATTTACGACAAGATGGATATTCATTATTTTCTTTATTCTCCTTATTTCCATTTCCATAGTGTTCAATAGATTTCTTCTTATCCTAATTTACATTAAATTCGTATGAAATAGATAATTATATTTCTATCTTGATAGCACGTGAGACAATATCATTATATAATAAGAAGGATTGTGAGACTAATTCTCAATAGAAAAATTAGTTTAACCCATCAAAGAATCGATCAATCTTACTACTTGGTTTACATATATAATCTGCAGCATGCCTTGCTAACCTTGTAATGTTAGCCTCATATATTGCGACATTATCATCCTATTTTTTCCTTAGACTCATAAATTTCCTTTCTATATCCGCTCGATGGTCAGGAGGAAAGTATTTTTCTAAAAAAATATCATTAAACTCCCTACATTCCATGCTCAATACTTCTTCATCTTCCTTTTTTTGGATTATTGACAACCATTGATCTACATCTCCCGTGAAGGTATAAAATGCCTTGTTAACTTTTTCCATTTTTCTACTCCCCAAAGCACGAAATTTTTTCTCTATGGTAATTATCCATTGATAAGATAGTAATGGATTTGTACTCCCATTGAATTGTGGTTGTAGTTTCCCCATGAAGAGATCCAACATTTATCCTCCACGTTGTGGATTAAGGTGCCCTTTACGGGTAACGTTATTATCCACAACCTGAGTGAGTTGTCCCATTATGGTGATAAGCTGATTAAAACCACATGTATCACCATCTCCACTATAATGATCTTGATTAGGAGGTAAATCCCTACATGGATTACTTTTGTTGATACAGTTTCTATTCCATTTACTATGAGACATTTCTAAAAAATGGCATACAATAAAGTAGTTTATGAATCACAATACATATTTATGAACTTGTAATACAATTATAATAAATTTATTAGTTTAAATAAATAATCCCTAATCATAAAAATATTTTATTTTAGGAGATATATACTAATAAATACTTTATAATGGTTTGTAATAAAAATTAGAATTATCCTAAGCATATCCCCTAGGAGTGTCGTAACCAAGAGTGCAGCCACACCAGTTGTCGTGCACTAGTTCCCGTTCGAGTCTAGCTCAAAGTAGTGTATTGGGGTTTTAAACCTAGGAACATCTGTGCCAGATCCACCTCTACCTGATCATATCCAGATAGAGAATTATTTTTTTGGAGAACTCAAAAATTCTCTAGAGTACCAAAATTTTAGGATTTTCTTCTGTACTAATCCTCAAAGTCTATCTTACTATAGTGTTATCTAATATGAGTTTTTATAAATATAATTTTCATGGTTTGTACTAAACTTACTCTAATACAAATTGTAACACCCCATCCCCCGCTACCCATAGTTGGTTCATTACTACATTAAATTGGCATGATAAAATGAATCATTTCACAAATGATCGATCAGTTTAGTAGGCTTGGAAGTACTAGAGACATTCTTAAGTTTTACATTACATCAGGAAATAAAACCATCAACAACATTTAGTCACATTTTTAACATAATTATATCATTATACAATCCTTATAGGTCCACCATAAAATACATATTCATATCCTAGGAAAAAAACATAGAATGGAGTGAGTTCAGATGCTCAGTGAGGATAACAATATAGTTGAAACTTTCATAAATAAGCATAAACATTTAAGGCAGTGTATTAGACTAAAACAAAGGTCTTTTAAACAAAAACATCAACATTTTATGGAAAAGATAATATCAAATAATTCCATTTACTTATTCAGATGGATATTCAACTAGTCGAATAATCACAAGAAATATCAATAGCCACTTTCATAAAGATAGAATGTATAATGGTAGACTTCATAACCACATCGTCAAAGCCTTATTCCAAGACTAAAAACAAGATTTCATCAAGGCCTTATTCCAGGAAACTGGTTTGTCTAATGACACCTACTGATGCATTGAGGAGATATAGCGGGCTCCACCCATCACTATCTAAGTCCAATGCATTCCTCATATGAAAATGTTTAAACATAACATAAACATTCGTCTTAAAAATAGCATACGAAATATCAATACTTCATACATAAACAATGAATTGTATAAGAATAAAACATATAAAATCAAACATATCACAAAACCTTCAATAAAATACATAATATTTGTATCATAATAAATCAACTTCAAACAAGCATAAAATCCATCAAAATGATGTTGACATAGATGAAATTTAAACTTTTTTATAGAAATATTTCATTTTATTTTGAAATCATTTATAAGTCATATAATTATCAAATAAAAAATTTATTTTTAAAATAATATAATAAGAATGTAATATAATCATTGACGATGTTATAACGGTGGAAAATATCCACACTCGCCGTATATGATAGAAAAACATTCTTATATTAATTTTGTCAAAAAGGTCATAAATTACCTTCTTTGGAAATAGACGGAATGATTCCTTTAAAAAACACATAAGGTCAAATAAGGGTATAAATTACATTGAATCATTGACTATTAAATAGTAAAAATGTTTTGAAATACCATTTTTTATGAAAACATAGATATGGATGATAAAGAGGTCCGAGTAGACACTTACGGAAAAACAACCTCGAATGATAAAGAGATTGTGAAATTAATCATCCGCTTGTACTTTTCCTTAGTAGAGCGTACATTAACCTCATGTATAATAGTTAGATAATTTTTATTAAATTATACAATATCTATATATATAAATATGATATCATATATGATCCTATAATATTTTTTTGTTAATAATATTTTATTAGTATCGTCGTTTTAGGTGTTAATTGATCTTTTTTACATTATATGATCAGTTACATAGGCCATTATTTTTATTGAGAGGCTATATCTTATTCATATCTAGAATGATATTAAGATTTTATAAATTATTTTTAATCATAAAAATAATGTTATTCTTGATTTATTACGATGGAGAATGAATCTCATCGCGTTCGGGGAGAAGGTAATCCGTACATACGCACGAGAGACAATACCATTATATTGATGGGGAAATCATATTTAATTAGATGGTATATAATAATTACACAATAATTAACATTTGATATTTATTATTTACATCAGTTATACTCATTATTATACCCATCTAATTAATTAAGTGTTTGAATAAGAAACTATACCACGACGTGTAGATGGTAAGACGTACGTACGGATGTATAGTGACATTGTCATTGATATGATGGATATCATAATGAATATGGTTGTACCATTTTAATAAAATCACAGAATATATAATTTACTATAGTTATTATTTTATAATGGAAACTACAAAGAAAGAGGATGTGGAAGAAGAAAATAACTGGAAAGAGTTAATGAAATATTTACCTCTTCTTCGGGTTCTTCATTTTGATTTGATCAGAAGGGATCCATAGGATGGTTTTATGACCAATATAAGGCCTCTAGGATAAATTTAGGAATGTTTGGAGGATATTTTTGTAGGTTTTGTCCAATAAAAATGGCTTTGGGGGTTTTCAATTAAGAGAAGGGGAAGTTCCCTTTTATAAAAGATGTGAGAGTCACTTTAGAAAAAGCTTGAAATATTATTTTATAATAAAATAATTTTCGTTTTATGGTGGCTCAAAATTTATTTATTTAGATGATATGTTGGGGATGTGTGGAAAACCTCTCAACTAATAGGTTTTAGACATTTTTAGGTCAACATATTAACCTTATCTTTTAGATTTAACTCTTATTTAAATAGTTTTAAATTTACCATGTCTCTTTGTATTTTTATATTATATGTTTCACAAACATACTATAACAAGAAAAAAGAATCCCAAGTGGTTCATTATTAATATATATAGTCTTATCTATTTTTTTGGCCTATCCTCATATTTTTGGAAAATAATATCAATTAATAATATAGTATTTGTTTTAAAAATTCAATTATGTCAATTTTGACAATATTTAGTGTTCGTTTTTTGTGAAAATAATAAAATCATGATTAATTCGAAAAAATATTATTTAATAAACCCTAATATGTCATATGAACCTATAAAATTAGTGGAATTCATCAAAATTCTCAATGTACATTTATTTGGATATTTATAATATCAATTAATTTAACCGTACATTAATAAGGTAATTACTACATCATCATTGTGTCATAAATTAATAAACTTATTTTATGTCTAAAATTTATAAATAAAATACCATTATGTAGGAAATTTTTAATATTTTTATTGAATATTTATTTTTGAATTTATATTTTGTGTAAACGTTAATTAAAAAAGTTTTAGTTAATAAACATTGAATTTAATTCTTTTATCTATTATTTAAATAAAATAATAATAAATGTCCTAATATAATCCAAGTGGGACAATTAGGATCATACTTAATTCCTAAGGTTGTTTATGGTGGAATTATACTTATCCAATAGAATTAGAAGATGTGTTAGGGTAATTATGATATCATTTTCCCCCTTAATTACCCTATTTATTTTTAACCGTGGAAAATAAAAGTCAAACGAAACTAGTCACCCAAAATTATTTTCATCGTATTAGACCACATTTTAATTATTAATATTAACCAAGTCACCTGAATTTTTTAAATTCAACTCATAGAAGTGGTAAAATTATGTTTTATGCAAATTTGGAAATGCTCCTAGGAGGTGGGTAAAAGATGGTAAAAAGTTCAATAAAAACTTTATATATCTAATCTTATAATAAAATGACTTCAATGAATAACATTGAAATTATATAATTATTATGTAACTATTTTGACATAAAATAAATTTATATAAAATAAATAACTTTTTAAAAAAAGTCAATTTTAACCATTAATGCAGTGGTTTCACTATTCATCAAAAATTGAATGTTTATAGAAAAATACCAACAAATCACCATAAGATAATTTTGATATTTCGAAATAAGAAATGAATCCCATTTTGAAATATAAAATTTATAAAATTTCAGAAAGTGGTCATTACAATTCATAACGGCTAGTTTGATTAGTCTCGATGTGTTAAAATATTTAAGTTGCGTACAATGCATACTATTGCATTATTCACAGGGAAATGTACCATGGAAGCATGGGGTGTTACCCAATCGGTTCGAAGGAATCTACAATGTCAGTCTAAAAAATAAGATATTTTCCCCTTTAGCGATCATAAACGCTTTGTTGTCTCTGATACATTACATACATGATTTGGGACCATGTGTACTCTATCCAGATAACATTCCACATGATGGGAAGTCACTAATTTTCAAAATCAAAACATATTTTTGTTAGAGCTTTTTTTTCACGGAAACATCCTATGTACTGACACAATTACATCACAATTAATTTACCTCATAAATCAACGGTTTCCAATAAACATCAATATTCATTTTCGAATATATTGGAATTAATAAAATCCAAATGATATATATATCCATCATCAACATCCAAGGGGGTAAATTAAGTAGAGTTATAAGGATAACCCAGCATGAATATTGTCTACTGTATAAACGTAATGGATAGAAATCGTCAGTAGAAACTACCAATTGTTAAAAAGAGTTATTTTCATCAAAGAAGCTGGGAGGTTCTTTGCACCACATTCTAGAGCTCAAAATATTCACTGTTCCATTCTTTACATTATAATTGTGAAAAAACATATATATGAAATATAAATTTGTATCACTATTAAAATGTGAGGAAAAAGGGAAAAACCATGTTGATGATAATTTTTTAGAAAATATTGAAGTATCCATTAATATTTTTGAATATGATTTATTATTTTTATCAAGGAGAGTAAGGATAAACAACATTGTGATGAAAAATAATCATTCTTTTTTTATCAAAAGATCATGGAACTCTTTATCCAATTCTATAATTTTCCACATTTGAAACCAACAAAACAAAAGCCTCAAAAAAACCTAAAATACCCAATAATGATTTCAAAATTGTCTTTAAATTTATTGGGTAGATATTTATAACTTTTTCCGAATTATGGTTATTCATTCACTCATTTATATGTGAAGAAAGTTTTTTCTAGTCCATATTTTTTTGAAATTTAAAAAATATTATGAGGTCAATTAATTATGGTCATTGGGTGATAAAGGAGGTGTAATTTTCTATTGATAAGAAAACTGGGGATTTCCAATCATAGTATTTTAGGTTGCATTAAAATTTATATTTCCATAGTGCTAAAATTTTCAATCACATTGGATTGTGATTTTTAATTATTTGGTGTAATCCTTGTTACATAATTTTATTGGACTTCAAGAGCTATGTGTTAGGAAATAGATAGTGTGTTTCTTTTCATTATGTTTCATTCAATTATCATGGAATAATTCACCACAAATATTTATTCTTTTGTTGAGTTCATTACATTTATTTTTCAAGGAGAATTTTGGAATAACATTAAAACTGGGTTCATTCATATTTAATCAATATTTTAAATAATCATTGATTTGTTTTATAAAACTATACTTACTATGAATGTTTTTCTGAATTATATGAAAATTATAATTTTGATCTTGAAATCATGGATTTTGGAAATGTCTAAGTGTTCGTAGGATATTTTGAGTCTTCCCTATATTAAATTTTCATCCCTCATATGATGTTTTACATTGAAATATTATGATTTGTATGATATTTTTAGTACCTAATTGTTTTAGTTTTTCAATAATCATATCCTGTATGAAATTATCAAGGATCATAAGCCATTTCCCTTAACCGTATATGTGACGAAGAAATAATATTTTAAGTAAAATTTATATTTGTATATTTAAATGTATCTTTATGGTTATGTAAAATGTATGCACTTATTTGGTTCAATGTTTTGTTTTTTAAATACCATTAATTTTTTTCCTTTTCTAATATAGTTGTTGAACAGTGATCACTTGATAAGTATAAATATAGGGATTTAACAAACCCAATTTTTTGTGACAAAGAAAGTGATGACATCATCTAGTAGACTCTCCCCATATGAAGCCCATTTTATGGAGCTTGGAAAGGAGGTGGAGTCTCTAGGATACTCTCTCGACAAAGCCAAAGCCAAGATTCAATACGTAAAGCTCGAGCGAAACCGCCAATGAGAGAAGTGGAAGTTGATAGATATTACCACTCGAGCAATGTTATCCAAGACACCTCAAGAGTATTACACCATCACACTCCTTACCCTAAGGTCTTATGTTGATGTTTTAAGGGGTTATGTTACAATAACCTACTACTACGATTAGGTATATTATTCTTGTATAAAGAATATACATTCTATTTATTATTGTTACTTTGTAAATAGTTTTTTAATCACAAATATTATTTTTAGTTAATATTCAAATAAGAAATATATTTAGATGAATTATTGTATTTTTGAATTAAATAATATTTTAGTAAAATATTATTATTATTATTATTAAATTTCTTTTTATTAATTATAAATTATCGTATAATTTTATTAATGAAATTGTAATTTTTATTACGGTATAAATGCTTTTTTTTTGTCAAAACCCATGAATTATCGGTAAATGTCACCTTTTATTTCAAAAGTAAAAACTCACATATTTAGAAGATTATTTAGATAAAATGAAGATTATTTTTAGAATCAGGTCGTCGAAATTATCCAACGATGACTTTTTAATAATTTTCTAGGACACTCAAATTTTTGGGTAAAAATTAAATGCCGCTTAAATATATAATGTGTTTTATGACATAATAATGATCCAATAGTGAAGTAAAAAAATACAATAAACATCATTTTCATCCAATATATGTTTTAACATTTATATAATGTGATTTTTGGATTGCTAGATTTATTTTACAATGCATTAGTTGACACTTCAAGGCTTATAAAAAATATTTCTTTTTAAATTGTTTTCCTTGGGAGTGTGACTCACCTCCATATAAGAAACCATATTATTTTAAGAAGTAATTATATTGGACTTATTAAATATTTTTTTCACTCCCCATTTTCAAAAATAATGGGCAAAAACGTTGGACTAGTTTGTCGTTTTGATTAGATTAATGTGAGGTGTTCCAAACCAAAATAAAAACGAATTCCATCTCCTTTCCTATATAAACCCACCCAAGCTCCCACTTCCTTTTCAATAAAATCCTTTGAAGTTCGTCTAAACTCTACCCTACTAACCCTAGAATCCTCCCATGGTGCTCCATGCTCCCAAGAAGCCTCTCTCAAGCCTCACCAAAGGTTCTTGGATCACCCTTTCAAGTAAAGGATTTCTTCCTTTCTCATTTTGTCAAATTTTCATTAAGATGTTATTCCCTTTTATATTCATTTAAAAATGTTGGGGTATGATTTCACACCTCCCTCACACAACCTTCTATATGTTTGGATGATTGGAGACCACTTTATCTCTCATTCATTCCTCCAATGTACAACCGTTACCATACTGAAATTTCATGAGTAATTTCTCTCTCCTCTTTTACATCCAAGTAATTATTTTGTATTATACATGTAAATTACATTATGTTTGTTGGAATATTTATCTATAATACCCCCGTGATTATCATATATGGTACATATGATGAGACCCCAATTTATCTATCATCATCCATTTTCATGAATCCCTATGTCACATCGTTATGTAACATAAATTGCACCACATTTGTTTCAATCCAAGATCATTTTGTAGTGAATACCATACCCATTTATCTAACAAGGGTTTTATCATTTAATTATTTATACATATTTAATTTTAATTTCATGTATTTTTTCCACAGTACTTAATCATGCAATAACTTTTGATGTTGATTTATTCCACATTATATGATCCATGTGGCACACTTATGCCTGAAATATAATGTTTATGAATGGTGTGCCCTGATAGAGCTCCAATGCATTGGGTAAAGTATTGTATCATGATACATCATGTGCAATGAGTTTTGAATCAAGATAATTCAATTTCAAAGAGGTTCTACTTGGGTTTTATGTGCAATGAGTATTTACCCATGCTCCATGTGCAATGAGCCTTTGCTCATGCTAAATTCTATGTTACGTGTTGTTTCCACATTTCCATGTTATGATTATCACGATTTATCAAGAATTTATGTTCATTTTTATCTTGTTCTCCATTGATATGCCTATTGTCTAACATGTACTATATTCCTCAAGTTATTCCATGTTTATTTTCTTACTAGGGTTTATAGCTCACCCTTTTCTTTTGAATGTCCTCGGGTTATCTCATGCAATGCTATGTACGAGATAATGTAGTGGTCATGTAAAGGATATTTTCAATAAAGATATTGTATTCCATGTTTTAAGTAGTAATTTAATGATCCTAAAACCGAAAGATACTAGAACTCTCGATTACTATGTTGTATCAGGTGAATTTTATATAATAAATCATGTTTTAGTGTGTAATAATAAACAAGATTGTCATAGTTGTTATCAAATGGTAGGTTTACTTATTATTGGTATTAGGATTAGATAACCCTAGTGATGCCTTAGAGACATGTATAAGTATAATAAAAACATCCCTATGTTTTTATGGGTATTGCGTAAGTGGTTTATCAAGAAAATTCATCCCTATCTAGATACGAGTAGGTAGAGACGGCTCTGGAATAGATATACCTAGGGGTGAAAACCCCGACAAGGAGTTTGGTGCTTGACCTGTGGTTTCCTAGTACACGAAAATGGTCCTTGAAACACTCTTGGATATAACAGTCCCAGGGGATATGCATTGGTAAATTCTAAAATCTCAATATGAACCATTATTAAGGGAATTTAAAAAATACCCTAAGAATATATATTGAATAACATATATTGAATCATATAGATTCATATGTTAAGGAAATAAAATCCCTTTATAATTCATCTATTTTTTCATTGTGTTACCCTTTATGTGTTACCCCTAACTATTCATTTAATCTAGAAAATGGATGGTAAGATGAGGACTAGGGCTAACAACTGATATTAAGGAAAATGTGATGACTATACTAATGAGAATCCCAATCCGATGGGGGAGGGGATCGTGATCTTTGTCAAGATACACTCTTAGTTAACTCATGATTTGAATATAAACCTTGGTCTAGAGGAACATTCAACCCCCCCCCCCAATGAATGAACAAGTCTCTATCGAGAGCTTCATAAGACCAAGGCCTCATACATTTAATAGATCATCTGATACCTCAGTCATTGAACAATGGATTAACTCCATAGAGAATATATTCTCCATCCTTCAATGTTCCAAACAAGTGAAGGTTCTTCTAGATTCTTATCATATGGAGGGTGAAGAAGATCAATGGTAGGCATTGATAAAAAATATGAAGAGTGAGGAATAGATAGAGGTGTTAGAAGGAAAGGATTTCCAAAAGATGTTTTTTTGATAAATATTTTCTGTGCACCCTCCCGCATAAGATGGAAAGGGACTTCCTTGAAATGAAGTAAAAAAACTGACGAATCTTTCAGAACATATGAGAAAAACATTACTAGGCTTGCACTATACACTTTTGTATATTTCATTACTACTGAATGCAAGGTTAACCACTTATATGGTGCCCTAGAACCTATCCTGTAGAAAGACCTAAAAATCCGCCACCTTGACATCCATGAAGAAATTGTATGCTATGCCCACAAGGTTGAAATGGAGATCAGAGAACCTCAGGGGTAACATGGGGATAATAATATTCTAGTGGACATCAATTATGGTGGTATAATGGATAAATCCAATGGTGATAATAAAATCCAGTACCCCACTAGCCAAAGGTGCGGAAAGAAGCACCCAAGAAATTGCCTGAAGGGGATTAGGAAATACATTAGGAGTGGAAGATAAGGGAACCAAGCTATTACCTATCATCAAGGAAAACCCGTGATTATGAGAGAGGAGTTGAACGCTCCATTTGATTCTCAACAAATTGTTCATTTCATAAACTAAAAATAACCATGACACTTTTCAAATCATTTCTCTAAGCCAATGGTTTTCAGAGGAACCAACAACCTCCAAGGTAGTGAGGGAAAGATTTTCCATCACTACTACCAAAGTGAACCCCAAAAATGAAGTGGTGATAGGTACTCTAGTAATTCATTCAAGAATAGAGAACATACTTTTTGATTCAGGTTCAACGTGTATTTATATCCTGATGTTTTTGTAGAACAATCACAACACCACCACAAAACATGTAATTAAAGATGTCGGTGAGTACAAAAAATTGGTCTGTCATTGCGTATAATGAATATAACTCTTCCCCTATCATAATCGATGGATTGAACTTCTAGGCATACCTCATCATACTTACACTAGTGTAATTTCATGTAATTATCATCATGTATGGGTGTTCATTATATAGAGACAAAGAAATTTATGTGACAGGGAAATCACTCTCCATGTGGAGAATCGACCCCCTGATTCGGTACAAGTGCAAAGAGGAAGAAGAATATTCTTTAGATTTATAATCTCAAGTGTGTATATTACTACCCTATGAGAATGAGTATCTGGATAAGATGATTGAGTTTAAGGAGGCAACTATCCTTCAATACATGCCTATTCTGAGGGAATTCAGTAATGTGTTTCTGAGGGAATTGCCTAGTCTTCCTCCTAGAAGATATGTTGAATAATCAATTGATCTTATATGTATGGCATTTTCAATATCCAAGACTCTATAGAATGGATATTGTGGAGAAGGAGGAGCTGAAGAAACAACTATAAGATAATCTGGATAAGGGATTCATATGCCCATGTGCTTCACCTTGGGTTGTACCAATACTCTTCAACTAGTAGAAGAATTGGTCAATGCGTCTTTGCGTAGATTATCACGAGCATAACAAAATCATGATAAATAACAAGTATCCACTCCCACAAATTGATGATTTTTTAGATCAAAGGTGTTGAGAACAATAAATCTAAAAGGTTGATTTAGGGTTGAGATATTATCAAGTAATGGTGAAGAAGGAAGATATCCCCGAGACTGCTTTTCATACAAGGTACGAGCACTATGAATTCATAGTAATGCCTTTCGGACTCAATAATGCTACATCAATTTTCATAGACATAATGAATAGTGTATCTAGAGATTACCACAACAAATTTGTGTTATTCTATATAGATGATATTCTAATATACCCTAAAACGAAGGAGTTTCATGAGGAGCATCTAAGAACTATACTATATTCCTCGCTATAGGAGAATCTCATTGAAAAGTACAACAAGTGTGAGTTTTATTAATGGAGGTCTCATTCTTGGGCCATATCATCACAAGAAATGAGATATATTTGGATCCCTTCAAGATAACTTCAATAGAGGGATGGTCTTGGCCAACATCGGTAACAGATATCTGTAGTCCTTATGTTTAGCAAGATATTATCGACAATTTGTGACAAATTTAACACAATTGTCAAACCATCCTTCCAATCTAACTTATAAGTGTGTAAAATTTTCTTGAAGTGATGAATGTGAAGAATGCTTCAATGAGTTTGGAATAAGGCTTATAACTACGACTTTTATCACATTACCCATACGTGGAGAACATTATGTGGTATTAAGCGATGTTTCGAAGAATGGAATGGGTTGTGTGTTGATGAAAAATGAATATTTCATTTCCCATGCTTCAAGGAAATTGAATGTTCATGAGAATAAATATCGAAAACATGATCTAGAGAAGGTTGTGGGGATCTTTGTTTTAGAAATTTTGTGGAATTATCTCTTTGGGGAGATGTGTGGAATATATACATACCACAAAAACCTCAAGTATATATTCACATAGACAGAGTTGAACATGCGCAAATGAAGATGGTTAGAGCTAATCAAAGACTATGACTGCTCAATCTAATACAACCCTTGTAAAGAAATCAAAGCGGTGGATGCTCTAAGTAGAAAAGGTCCAATGATTCTATTATTGATGAGAATATACAGTATATAATCTTCTTATATTTTATGAAGATAAGCATGGGAATCATAAAGAAGGGAACATCATCAATCCTTTCACAAATGATTGATAAACCATCTCTTTTGTAATGTTTAAATGATGCTCAAAAGGATGAGATGGGAATTTAGTAGAAAATGGAAGCTATCAAAAAAGGAAAATCCTTAGAGATCAAAGTTAATAAAGAAGGAATTATGAGATTTGGGAAAAGACTATGTGTTTCATGCAGTCTAGAGCTGAAAAAGATACTTTTGGATGATGAAAATAGATCAACTTATTCTATTAACCTAGGAAACTCAATGATGTATTGAGAACTATGAGATAATAATAGGTGGGACAATATGAAGAAAGAGATCTCTAAGTATAAATAAATGTACTTGTTGTGTTAGCAAGTGAAGGAAGAGAGGCAGAAGTATAAGGGGATAAAGAAACCATTTCCCTTACTAGCAAGAAAATGGGAGAACAACACCATAGACATTATGACCAGAAATCTAAAGACATACAAAGGAAACAATGTAATCTGGGTTGTTGTGGATTTTCATACAAAGTCTTCACACGTCATTAAAATTTTAGATCATTTCTCATTGTATCAACTAGAATAGATATAATTCTGGGAACTAGTAAGGATGCTTGAAGTACAACTATATATTGTGTTTGATCACGATCCAACATTCACATATATATTTTTGAATAGTCTTCAACATGCTCTAGATACTGAACTGAACAAAAGTAAAACCTATCAACCAAATAAAAATGACATATCTGAGTGATCTATTCAGACATTGGAAGATATCTTATGATCATGTTATATGGATATAAAATGGGGGTGGGACCGACATCTTCTATTGGTGTAATTATCTAACTATAACTATGTCTACATGAGAATCTGAATGGCAACTTATGAAGACATGTATGGGAAGAGGTGCAGAACACCAACATGTTGGGATGAAGTTAGAGAGCGTAAGCTGCTTGGACTAGAAATGGTCGAAGAAATGGTGGAGAAGTTGAAAACCATTTCGTAGAATATCAATGTATCCCAAAGTCGACAAGATTGTTATGCAGATAACTATTGATGAGACCATGAGTTTAAAGTTGGATACATGGTGTTTTTACATGTATATTCAGGGAAGAAGTTCATGAGGTTTGTAAAGAAAGGTTAGATAAGTCCTAGGTACATCATCCCCTTTAATATTCTTGATCAGGTTTGGGTTGTGGCCTATCAACTAGCACTTCCACCTACCCTGTCCAAAGTACATGATGTCATTCATGTATCCCTCTTAAGGATGTACATAACAGTCCCTTCACATGTTATCTCTTAAGATGATATACAACTAGAGGATGATATTTCTTATGAGGAGAAACCATTGAATATCATAGATCGTTGTGGAAAAGTTATAAAAAATAGCACAACATACCTCATCATGGTGTTGTGGATAAAACACATGTTTGACGAAACGACGTGGGAATAGGATGAAGTGATAAAGCATAGTTACCCGCATTTTCTATAGAGTGGGAAAACGAAATTTCAAGTGCAGAATTTTTCAAGGGGGAAGATTATAATTACCAAACAAAATAATGAATATTCCTCATGGTCTATTTAAAATTTTCCTTATGGTTATGTAAAATTTATGTACATATTTGGTTCTATGTTTTGTTTTTTTTAAAACCGTTATAAATTGTGACCATTTATAATATATTCGTCGAATAGTTATCACATAATTAGATTGAATATTGGGCTTTTACAAATCCAATTTACTCAATCAAAGGAAGTGATGACCTCATCCAGTAGACTTACCCTATACAAAGCCCATTTATCGAAGCATGGAATCATTGGACTTCACTCCTGACCAAGCTGAAGATGATATTGAATATGTAATTCTCGAGCGGAATGACCTATGATAGAAGTGGAAGTTGATAGAGATTACCACTCAAGTAATGTTATCTGAGCCATCCCAAGATTCTATCACCATCGCACACTTTACCCTACGGTCTTATGCAGGTGTTTTAAGGGGTTATGTAACAAGACCATTGTACTAAGATTATGTACACTATTCTTGTATAGAGAATATACATTATTTTTATTATTCTTACTTTGTAAATGGTTTTTAAAGAACAAATACAATTTTTAGTTAATATTCAACTAAGAAATATATTTTCATAAATTAATGGACATTTTAATTAAATAATATCTTAATAAAATATTATTTTTATTAATAAATAACTATTTATTAAATATAAATTTATCGTATAATTTTAGGAATGCATTTGTAATTTTTTTAAGGTTTGAAAGCTTTTTCTATCAAAACACATGAATTTTTGATAAATGTATGTTTTTATTTATATTGTAAAATACACATATTTATAAAATTAATTAGATTAAATTGATATTATTTTTGGAATTAGGATATCATAATTATCCAACTGTGAAAATTTGAGATTTTTTTGAGACAACCAATTTTTTGGGTAAAAATGAAATACAGTTCAAATATATAATGTGTTTTATGATGCCATAATGACCCAATAGTGATTTAATAAATGAATATAAACATTAATTTTTTCCAATATATGTTTTACCATTAAAATAATTAGAATTTGGGTTTGTTTTAATTATTTTACAATGTTTTATTAGACCCTTTAATTCTTAAAAAACATTTTGTCTTTATAAATTATTTTCCTTAACAGTATTACTCACCTCCACATAAGCAACCCTATTATTTTAAGAATTTATGCCATTGGAATTATAAAATATTTTTTTCCAATCCCCTTTTAAAAAATCCAAGGGAAAAACCATTGGTTGAATTTTGGTTTGTATTAGTTTAATGTGAGGTGTCCCAAAACTAAATAATAAATAATTTCCTCTCCTTTCCAATACATACCCACCCAAGCTCCTACTTCCTCTTATCTCAAATTATTTAAAGTACGTCCAAAATATTACTTGATTTATATTAAATCCTTCCAAGATGTATCAAGCTCTCAAGAAGCCTCTTTCAAGCCTCTACCAAGCTTTTGTGATCACACATCCAAGTAAGGGATTTCTTATTTTAACATTTTTGTCCAATTTTATTTATGTTGTTCTGCCATGTTGTTTCAAATTAAAAATTTTGGTGTATGATTTCACACTTCCCCCATACTTCCCTCTTTATGTTTGGATTATGGGAGACCCCTTTATCCGTTATTAATTCCTCCAATGTACACCTGTTACTATGACTTTATTCCACGTGGGATTTCTCTCTCCTCTTTTACATCCATGTTATTCTTTTATGTTATGTATCTAAATTTCATTATGTTTGTTTGGACATGTATCTATATGACCTCCTTACCATCCATTTCATTTAAATATTATGAGACAACCATTTCTCTCCATCAACCATTTCCATGAAACCTTATGCCACGTCGTTACGAGGCTGAAATTGCACCACATTTTTTTCATTCCAATATCACTGTGTATTGAATAATATACACATGTCTCTACCAATGGTATTCCCCATTATGCACAAATACATTTTTAATGGTGATTTCATTTATTTCTTCCACATTACTTAATCATGTAATTACTTCTGATGTTGATTGATTACATGTTATATGATCCATCTGGCACAGTTATACATGAAATGAAATTTTTAAGAAGGGTGCTCCATGATAGCGTTCCAATGCATTGGTAAAGTATAGTATCATGATACGACATGTTCAATGAGTGTTGACCCCTGATAATTCAACTTCAAAGAGGGTTTACTCGTGCTTCATGCGCAATGTGTATTTACTCATGCTCCATGTGCAATGAGCCTTGGCTCATGCTAAATCCCATGTTAAGTGTTGTTTCCATATTTTCATGTTATGATTACCATTCTTTATCTTTTATTTAGGTTCATGTTTCCCTTGTAATCCATTTATATTCCTATTGTATAACATTTATTGTATTCCTCATGTTATTCAATTTTTATTGCCTTACTAGTATTTATATCTAACCCTTTTCTTATTCATGTCCTCAGGTTATCCCATGCAATTCTAAGTATGTGAGAATGTAGTGGTCATGTAAAGGAAGATTTCAAAAAACATGTTGTATTCCATGTTTTATGTAGTTTTTTAATTATTTTAAGCCCCAAATACACTATACCACAAGTTAATCTGTGATTTTTTATGTGAATTTTGTGTAATAAATAATTTGTTAGTGTGTAATAAAGAACATGGTTGTCATAGTAGAACTATTTTTCGTCACGTAGAATTTTTTAGGAATGAATATGATAACTCCACCCACTTATGATATTTATAATCCCAAATGATTCATTTTCTTGTATGATGATTTCCAATGATAAATGATTATTAATTAAGGAAAATAAACTTCTCATTACATTATTTTATTCATCTATACACCTTTTTATGTGGATTCTATTAAATAGGGGGATAGTGAGGATCTTCTCATAGGATGATTCCATATATAGATAAAAGGATCTAAAACATGAATATAAATTTATCATTCACATGATTTATGACCATAACTCAACTACCTCCTAGATCTAATCTAAAGGAAGTTACCACATGAATACGAAGCTTCCTGAGGAAAATTAAAGGTGAAAAAATAAACAAAATTCCTACCAATTTTATTGGGAACCTATATAGAAGCCCATTATTTTTAAACATAGATTTTGAATAATTTTAGATGATTATTAATTAAATAACATTTTCTTCCACACCAAAATCATATTTTTACAGTATCATTAGAAACATAAAAAGAAAAAAACTATTTCATAATTGTCTCAAAATTAGTTATTTAATACTATCATCGTTTTAGGCATATACAACTTAATATATTTCTTCAAACCCTGGTGAAAGGAAACATATGAAAAGGGTGAGATCTGATTCCATGTAAGGGTAAACATTTGAGATATGAATATATGCTCATATAAAATCATAATATATTAATAAGAGAATAATATCCTTAAAAAATAGGGTTTATATGAATTTATCATCGATAAAAAACATGATTTATGCATAAAACATTATTATTTTAATAGAAATGGATCATAAGTGTGATAAATCATCATAAATAATTCATAAATAATAATATCATCTCATAAATGTGTGGCACTCACATTGGTATAAAACCATTTTATAATGCCAATATTTACTACCAAGACCATTATACTAAGAATCTACACCTATTTCCCACAGTGGATCAATCACATTGACTTGTTTCCCATAACACATCAAGAATATCGACTTTTTTCCCACAATGTAAATCACATAGACTTGTTTTTTATTACAATATAATGAATTTAAAACGTTACTAAATTCATTGGATATAGATATAGGCCACAACCATTATATATTTAAAAGAATATATATGTGTACCATATGTTCCTAACAAATTCACCAAATTAAAACCCATGAAAACAAATGGTTTTCACAAAAATTGTGCCATCGTATTCATAAGGATGTTATATTTGGATAATATCCCCTGAAAAGCAAATGTTACATAAAGTTTTGCATTATTTAATCAATATAAATCCATCAAAATATTATAAAAACATCTTTTAGTGAAATAACTTTTCCATTTTCAAATCGGTTTTTTTAAAAAGTTATCGAAAAATAAAAGAAAAAATTTTATTAAAAAAGAAAAATATTAAATTAGAAAAATAGAATAAAAAAACCTGATTTCCAGAAAATATGTTCATGATATATATGTTTTACGAAAATTACTTATATATTTATTCAAAAAAATAACAAAGAAATTTGTTTCAAAAATGATAATAGTATTTCATTCAACCTGTATTTTAAATAATCAATAATGGGTAAAAATGATATAAAAATCATAGTAGAATAGTAGAAAATATATTTCAATAATTTTATGGAAAATATTTATATGGAAGATAAATATGCCTACATATATACGTAATCATAAACAATCTCGAATATTGAAGAGATTGTGAAATTAAACCTTTACATCTTTGGTATCTTTTGAATCATAAGAGACATGAATTAAAGAAACATATATTGATATATAAATCACTAAATTATTGTTATAATAATAATAATATAAATTAAGGGGTAGTATATACATCTCAAAAAAGAAACAAGTGGAACATAAGATATATTTCTCCCATAGATAAAAGTGTGACGAGAATCCTGTACCTCAAGTTTTCCTTTCTTAAAAATAACTATAAATACATTTTAAAAAATTTGAATTTATTATCATTCTACAAAAAATAAATTTTTAGACATATAATATTCAATATTATACCTTTATAAAATTTTATCATCTCCTTTTTCAATGATTCCTTATCAAATGTTTTATTCCAAGGTGTTAAAAATTATGTTATCATGAGTATTTTGGTTCAGTTGTTATTGTAATTTTATATTTATATTGTTTAAATCACCCCCATAACATTAATAATGATATAAATATCATTTATATTCATTATATAAACATTTATTGTCATCTATAAATGTGAGTCATATAAAATTGAATTACACCATCCATGGATACACTATTCCATATGTATGCATGTACACTATTATTATATTCCAATGGATGAAAATAATAATGGTAAATATTAACTCACAATTATGGGATAATTATTATATCCTAATTTTTATATATATTTATCAAATTCACCCTCATTAACATCAATGAAAAATAGGAATTGAAAATGAATCAAATCATTGTATGGAGGTGTTAGTCCACACGTACGCAAAAACCAAGTAATCATTTTCAAATGATTTTGATCATAAAAAGGTAGAAATGATATTATCATAATAAAAGTATAAATGATTCATTAATATCATATATAAACATTAATCCCAATGTAATATACTTTTATTAAATTTGGTGATGAAAAATAATTTTTATCGCTATATGGAGAATACAAGTTGTACGTGCACATAATTGATACACTTAAATCTCATTTGATGATTAAGATGGAATAAAATGATATTTTTCTAATAACAATAACATTTCATAATATTATTTTGTTGATTTTATTTTGTTATGACAAATAATATAGATTTATTGACGGTAGAGAAGTGTAGAAATGAATGAGATCTGTTTAGGTGATTACAACTTCTTGGAAAATACTCCTTGAGATATCCTGAAAAGGGCATTAGGGATTGAATTTTAGGAAGAATGAAATCTATAAAATATTCATAGTGAAGTTAAGTAGTTAAATTTTTTTATTTTTATCTAGAATCCCCAATTTGGTGTACATAAGTGAGGGAAGAGGTAACTTTATATAATTTAGGTGAGGGGAAATTTTGGAATTTCTAAAAAGAATAAATTATATTAAATTTATTATGAATATAAATGGTTTAAATGACATATAAATTGAGAAAATATGTTATTTTAGAATATATAATTCCATAACTATACTTTTTATTTATTTTTATGATTTATAATGATTTAAATAAATTATTATTTTCATAAAATTTCATTATTTCCAATTTAGATACCATTCAACGAATTTGGATTAAAATACATTATTAAAAGGTCTAAATGAAATATAATCCTTTAACATAATAATAATATGTTATAGTAACTTATAAAATTCATCTAAATCATTATATTACTAAAATTAAATTTCTTTTAAAAATTTTAAAATCATTTATTAATTGAATAATTATTATATCAATGTATCATATGAAATTAAAGACATTATATTATTAATAAAAATAAAAAATATATTTCAATAATGAAAATAATTATATTAATATATATATTTAAACACATATTCATTAATATAAATTATTACCCTATGTGGACACATAAGCAATATTATAAACAGAGTAAGTTTTCGTAATTTTTTTGATTTAAATAATAATAGCCATTTTCATAGAAACATGTCCAACAAAAAACTTAATTACAATAATAAGGTTATATGGGTCTAATTAAATTCTAATATGAAAAATTAATACATTTATAAATATTTTTTTTACTTGTATCTTTTGTTATTACCCCTTCATTAACACTTTTCAAACATACTAGGACAACAAGATTTGTACTCATTGAGTGTAAATATATTTACTATAAATGATTAAATAGACCATAAATGGCCCAAGTTTGATTTTATCAAATATATCATAGGCACTCTACTGAATATAATATTTTTGGGAGTAACGTATAATTAAATATGATATTATTTCATTTGAAATATTAATAGTTTCAATTTTTTTGAAATGATGATTTCTTTTACATTAATCACATAATTAAAATAATTAACACCAGAAATAAATATTCTAATCCATCCCAAACATGTTATATTCATATATAAAATAATTATATCATAGTATTTAACTAAAATTATCAAAATTTTATTAATTTTAAAACCAGTTATTTGATTTACCAATAATTTAATAATTACTCTCTCATCATTGTTTAAGAATTTAATAAATTTATTTAATACCATAAAGTTATAAATAAATTACTATAATTAAAATATTTTTATTATTTACAAAAATATATTTATATTCATTAAATATGTATTTTATCTCACATCGATGTCCTAAAATCTTATTTAATATGTTATTTTGACTTTTTGAGACTTATATTAGAATTTAACAATCATTTTGAAAATATTTTTTAATTTTTTGGAATTAATTTTAATGCATATTTTATCATTTACTTCAAAAGTTTTTAATATTTTATCAAAATTTATTCAATATATAAGTCTAACAATATTCAGTATTTTTTTATGTCTCGGTGGTATCATAAAAGATACTATATTTTATAAAAATTGTAATTAGTTTTTCTATACACTAAAAATATAACGTATTCAATGGAAGTCTCAAAATTCATTCTTTGATGATATTGATATATATATTTATTGAAAGAATTTTATATTATTAAATTAAATTTCTATGTGTTTCAAAAATTAATTAAAATATTTTTTCAAACAAAAACAATTTTGAAGGACTCTTAATTTTGAAGAATAAGATAACCTTACTGAAAATTAATTTATTATTTCTTAATAATTAATCTATGAATTCATATTTATTAGGTCCATTATATATAGTAAATAATTATTTTTCAAATATTTTTATTTCAAATTAAATGGTAATGTTATAAAGTTTATATTTAAGTAATAATATATAATTGTGCATTAATGGTTGGGGTTTCAGGTAACATAAGTTATCAAAAAAATTAAATATAATTTTATAAAATATTTCATAAAATATCCAGGTATTAAATTATCCCCATTTAATAAACTTTACCTATTAATTTGTATGTTTTGTTCATAATAAATTGATTGATTTTAAAAAATTTCTTTCTTGGGAATAAAATTCAAAAAAAGGATTAATAAAACAACTTCTTAATTAAATAGAACGTGAACTAAGAAGTTTGTCAAGAATAACAGAAAACTAGGTTCACAAATAGGAGAATATTAGTTGTAAGTGGAAAAATGGATATGGAATAAAAATATAACTCCCATATAATGATAAATAGTTATAGAGAACATGGAAATGAAAAATTAAACCGTCTCAAAACCATAAATATGTGATTGGTTAAAAAACCATTGAATTATCAATATGAAATGAAAATGGATGATAGTTTTTGTTTAAAAATGTTTTTCCTAATGATGATAGAATATTTTACTTCAAATACAAAAAATATAACGAAATATAGTTACATCAAAAGAATAATTTCATATTGTAAATAATTTACACCATAATATTATCATTTCTCCAAGCATTAAGGATGGACTTTTAATTCTTTGATCACTAAAATAATGGTATTAAGATCATATACATTATTAAAAGGACTAAAATATATTCCTCATTTCAATAAAAATTAATGAAAAAATATGGATATCATATGTTAAAAAAAAGTGAAAATTGACTAAAGCATTATATGATGAATTACTATATTAATATAAATTCATTTATATTCTTCAAAGTTAATGTTACAAAATTTCTTAAATAAATATCCTCAAAATTCCTTAGAATAATCCCGACCATGTTTGAAACCTACAATTTGAAGTATTTGATAATATATTCTTTTGATATTAATATTACATTTATCTTTAATCGTCATTAGTCATGGATAATGGCATATACCAGAATGTATACACACAAATTACAGTCTCTAAGATATAATAATCACTTATATAAATAAATGACCCTATATCCTAGGTAATATCTACAACCTCAAATATTAATGAATGTTTTAAACTCAAAGGTTATCTAATAATTTAAATATTACATCCCAAAAGTGTCATAAAATTCCCCTATGAAAATAATACACATTAAACCTAACGTTTATATGTACCTCGACCCCATAAATCAATTCGAAAAATATCTTAAGGTTAATCAAAATTACATTACATAAATAATAACATGGGTGTCCAAGACTTTGATCTCGTGATCAACTTCAAACTTATTATCATAAATATTATTCATAAATTTATTTCATATACTATTAAGTATATTTGATTGATAAACTAAAACACTTTTAATAAAATAAATAATCAATATCAATGTCTCCAATATTATCCAATCAATTTTAATCGTGTAATTATACCAAAAAATAATTATTCCTTTTCATGGATATTGGTATTGATCATCATGTTTCTTAAAATCCGTTACGAAAAAATAAATCGGAAAATCCGAAGAAGTATTTGGATTTACTATATCAATATTATTATTAGTTTAAAACATATAAAACATAATTATTCAATCCAAAAAAATTTTCATTTCACATCCCTTTTAAACCATTAACTAGGATTCATCATCTTATTCCCGAATACTCCCTTCATATAACATGTAATATTAATCATATATCAATTTAATGGTTCGTCTTAAATTGAACAAAAGAAATATTATTATATCATTCCATAACATTCATATATTATTTGTAGTATATTTATCATCATTAGTGACTCCATTAATCACATAATCTTGTATATTTTTTTCTAAAGATTACCCATTGAACATATATTTTCCTAATTCCAATGTTTTCCAATTTTAAATCATTCAGCTATCAAGAATAACATAGGGAGAGAATTATTCTCATCCACTGCATTTATGTGACTTTTAATTTTTCCTTGGTTATTATATTCATTATTTTCTTCTATTCCATTCTCTAAATATCATTTTGCTCTTTTGATATATTACCTTTAGGGATTAATCCCACATTCTTCTCATGTGGGAAGGAAAATACACATTCCTCTCAGGTCACTGAAAAACTACATATTTCAATTAGTAGGTGTGTCCAAGAATCTCACCCATGTTGATTTTATTAATCATATAATAATATAGATGATTAGGAATAATGAAAATGTTTATCACTCAATATCTTAATTCAGCTGGTCTATCATAAGAACAACCATTTTATTGATAATCATATTTAGTAATAACTCAGATCCTTTTGGTCCATCCATTTACTAATACTAAAAAGATCAATTTTAGTAACAGTAATTAGGGTGGGAAATCAAATAATAAAGAAATATTATTTAATGGGTGACTAAATTATAACACGTTATTTTATGAATCCATAGATATAACCTATGTTGTTTATGATCATTAAAAAATAGTTTGATTTTATCTTAAAAATTGAATTATCCCTATTATTCTCCTGAATGATTCCTCATTATAGTTTCAAAGGGATAAAAAATCCTAGATATGATCCAAATTTTTAAGACCCATAGTATTCATACATAAATATTAATTCTTAGAAGATGAATATTAATTACAAAACATTTTGATCCACACCCGAATCATATAGGTTTAATACCTTTAAAAACAATGATATAGAAACAAAATATTCATAATTTTCTCCCATTATGATAATCATAACTTAAAGCCTTATTTGACATATAATACATAAAAGATTTATTCATAACCAGGTAAAGGGAACATAATAAAATGTTGTCCTCAAATACTTATTAAGGGTAAATATGGGTTATATAAATATCAGGTTCTTATTAAATCATAATATAGGTATATGATTTTGATATCATGAAGATAACTTAAGGATTTCATTTTGATTATTATTTTGATAATTTACATTTCAAGGGGTGAGGTGGAACCCTTACAAGGCTTGAAGGCTTATAGACAATTACATGACATGTAGTTCATAGATGGAATCACCCAGATATGAAAACTTGGAACTACTCCTCCCAAAGATATGCCATGATATTAGCACATCAGATTTGTAGGGTTAGCCAACTAGCTCTCATATAAAAAGATTAAAAGTTCTAGAATTAATGGAAATTTCATACCTTCTTATTCTTCCAATTCCCATTAGCTCTACTCTAGTGAATTCTCCTACCCCAAATCCTCATCTAAAGTCTTATCCCTTGTTGTCTTACTAGTATATCTGCATCATCATGTGGCCCAAAGGAAATGGGGTGGAATTAAGGAAATAATGTGGCCTGAAGTCCTTAAGAGAGAACTAGAATACATGCATTGGGAGGCCTGAAATCATTACAGGACTCGATGAAAAAACCGGTGGCCCAGAGGCTTAGATGTATTAATAGTTCATGCTGCTAAAGTGTTGAACAATATTTGCTATAGTTTCTGTTAAAATACTTTAACTGTAAATAAGAAATATGTCTCCACCTGGATTTGATCTCGGGTATCTTGGATGCACTTGTTGAGTCCTCACCAACCGAGATGTGGCTCATGTGCATATCATGAACATCACTTATAATGTTCATACACAATCTTTCATAGATCATCAAAATGAGTTATGTCATAAAAAAAATTATTTTCAAAATGCATAGATCATAAGAGTGGAAAATAATCATGAATAATATGCTCCTAAATAAATGTGTGTCACCAAAATTAGAAAAAAAATTTATTTTCTTAATTTCATGGTTAACATCTAAGACCATCAGATCAGGTATCAACACATTTTTCTAATAGTTGATCAAGGTCATCGAATTATTTAATATAATAGGTCAAGAATTTATAATTTTTTATAATAATGGATGAAGAAATTTTATAGGTTTCCCATAATAATATCATGAGATATAATACAGTACCCAATTTATATAAGGTTGATATAGGTCCCACCCATCACATAGTAAAATGAAACATAGGTGTGCCCAAAATCCCAACAGATTCATTATATAAGAACAGATGAATGAAAATGGATTTTAAAAACGTTATATACTAACATTAATAATGACGGTACCCTTGTATCATATCCATAGTACATAATAAGTAAAATAAAGGGTTATTTAATTTTATGAAAATAAATATTATTATAAATAATGAAAAAATAATTTTTTTAAATAACCATCCCATTTTGAATTCACTAATTATAAAAAACATCATAAATATACAGGTAACATTTTCCATAAGAAATAACAATGTAAAATTTTAAAAAAATGTTAAAATCAAGTATAAGTAATGATGGTAGAAAAATATGTTTATTTATTAAATGTTAAAAACATTCCTACCATATTTTAGTCAGAAAGGTCACAAAGTCCTTTTTTTGAAAAATGACAAGAATATTCAATTTAATTCATTTTGTAGAAATTAAGACATGTGTAAAAATGTATTTTAAAAACCACAAAATAATATTATATTATTTTTGAAAAAATATTTATTGAAAATATGGATATTTAAGGGAAAAATACTCTAGTGGTCACTTTAGAATAAATTATCTCAAATATTGATGAGATTTTTGAATAAAATCCTTCCTGCTTTGGCATCATTTGAATCGTAAGGAACATGAAATAAATAAAATTATTTTTATATGTAAATAAAATAATTATATTGATAATAATCATAAATTAAATTCTTTTTTATTATATACAACACATAATATAATCCTGTATAATAGAAGTTATATATCCCACAAAAATAAATGTAAGACACAATTTACTTACCTCAGGAGCACCTTTGTTCAAAATCACTCTAATCGCATATATACTAAAATTAATTTTTTTATAATTCTGTAAAATATTTATGTTAATAATTATAATATCATCTATTATCCCTTTATTACATTTTAGAACCCCCCATTTGTGAATAATTCTTTATTAAAAGTATTATTTCTAGGTGTCAACAATTTCTTTTACCATAAGTATTTTAGTTCAGCAGTTATGGTCCACGTATATTTATATTGGTTATCAAACCTAAATAATATTAATAATATTATAAATATCACATATAATAATTATATACATATTTATATTCATACAAATACTTTTGATATATAAATATGAATTACACCTTTCTAAGAGATGATAGGCTGTATGTACGCATGAACACAATTTTATTTTTTTCCAGTGGACAAAAAAAAATTGAAACACTAATTAAAATTTATAAGATTATAATTATATCATATATATATATAATATATTCATCAAATTCATTATAATTATCTCTCATGTAACTTGTAAATGAAAAATGATTCACATCGCTTTGTAGAGGATGTAGTTTACACATAGGAATGATTAACATTATCATTTTCCAATAGTTTGGAAGGTAAGAATGTATAAATGATATTATAATTAGTGATTTATAATTTATTTCTATATATAATTATAAATATTAAAATCCTCATAATAAATCAAAATTAAATATACTAATGAAAAATTATTTGTATTAGTAAGTGGTGACGGTAAGTCATACGTACACCCAAGTAATAATTTCACTTTTCATATTATGTTAAAGAGGATTTACAATTAATTATTTATAATAATGTAATTTCATAATATTAAAGATGATATATATTTTTATGATAAATACCATAGATTTATAGGAGTTAATTAATAATATAAACAAAAGATATTATGTTAGGGGGTTACTTCTTTATGGAAATGACTCCTTTAGATCTCTTCCATAGGGCTTTAGGGTTAGTCATATGGGAAGACCAAAAATTATATAATTTTTCTCGATAAGTTGGTAAGATAAATTGAAACATTTTGGTCAACTTATAATGCATAATTTGGTTTAAAAATGTTTGGGAGGAGATAACATTTTATCACTAAGGTGATCGTCATTTTTGTTATTTCCCAAAATATTAAAAAATAATAAATCTATTAACAATTATCGAGTTTCCAAATAACCTAAAAATTGAACATGGATGATATTTTTGACAATATATTTTCCATTATTTCTACTTAATATTTTTAATATTTATATAAATTTAAATACAATCATTTAAAACAAAAACAAAAATTTATATTAAACTAAAAATTATTTTACAATATTTAATCACTCAAATTAAATTTTTTTCAACATTTTTCAAGGCATTTATTATATTTTTATTTTTATTGAATAAATAATACCACAAAATTTAATAACAAATTGACATCATTATATTATTTTTTGAAATTAGACGTAATATAATATAATGAGAATTATTTCATTAATATATAAATAGACATTCATATTTTGTCATTACAAGTAGTTTTCCCTATATGGACACAAAAGATATTTTAAAAACAATGAATTTCATTGCGTAACATAATTTTATTTTGAATAATATATCAATATTTTTCATAGAAAATAATACATTATACAAAAAAAATATATTATAATGTGATATCAGCCTAATTCCCATTATCCAATACAAATTATACATGTTTTAGAAATATTATTACCCTTATCTTTTGGTTTAAACCAATCATCAACCCTTTTAAAGCATACCCTGGAAACATGGTTTTTACACATTGAGAGTCAGAAAAGAAACAATAATTGGAAAATTGGACAATAAATATACCATGGCTAAAATTGTAAACTGTATATCAGTCAAATTTCTCAAAATAATATTTTTCAAAATTCTATATCCTTTAATAATATATTCTTTGTTTTTAAATATAATTGTTGTCAATTTTAAGAACAATTCAATACATTGGATTTATTAACATCAATAATAATAGTAAAATTAGAAATAAAAAGTTCAATACATACCTTTTATGTAAAGTTCATCTATAAAATTATATAATAATTTTAATTATTGTAAAATTATTAATAATTTTCCTAATAAAAATTATAATTTTCTGAAAATATGAATTTTTTTTCATTAAATATGAATTTTATGTCTTATATATTTCAAGAAAAATAATATAATATGTTATTTTGAGTTTTCTGTCTAGGATTAATAATTTCCAAAAAATTGGATAATCCGCTTTTTTATAAAACTCCAAAATGAATGTATGACTATAAAAATATTATTTAATTATTAATTCTATATAAGTAATTTGATAATGGTCTTATTCAATCTCAAATATTATCTTTTGGAAGCCATATCATTCTTTTCCAACACTGCCTATGATCTGTGTTGTTACTAAAAATGTTTTTTGTTATTATTATTGAAAAAAATTAAAATTTAAATGTTTTTAATTATTAGTGTATCATATTAATATTATTATAAGAAACATTAGTCATTCCATATGTTTAATAATGTTGTATATTCATAAAAGACAATGTATTTTATAAAAAGGCCAAATTTTTACTATTCACTAAAAATTTAACATCTTAAAAAAACCCAAAATAATATCCTTTTGATAAATATGATATTATGATTTAAAAATGAGATTATTTTATTAATAAACAATTATATGTGTTTTATAAATTAATTATAATACATTCATAAAAATTTCCTTGTGTAACATATTTTTAATTCCTAAAATAACATTACAGAAAATTGTATACTTATTACTTAAAAATTAATCTATTAATTTTTAATAAGTAGGTCCTTTATATATATTTCATAATTTAGTTCATACAATTTATACCTATCAATTTAGTGGTTAGGTTGTAATGTTTATATTAAAATAATAATATTTCTTTCTCTTTTAGATTAGTGTTGATTGTAAAGCAAGATATCAGAGAAATTAACATTAATTTAAAATAAAATTACATAAAATAAATTTTTTTTCATACCCCCAAATAAAATTCACCCTCAAAATTTTGAATTTGTCTCAGTAATAAAATTATTAATATTATAAGATTATTTTTTTGGAAACTCGCATCATAAAAATCTTTAATAAAACATAATCTTGATAACTTATAATGGGAAATTCAAAGGAGATCTTGAATAATAAAAAACTAGGTTCCCGAACAAAAAAATATTACAAGAAAGTGAAGTCTTGGATATGGATGAAAAAAATAACTCCATTGGACTAGTAGAGATAGATAGAGAACATGGCCAGGATAATTTTCACCAACAAAAAATCATAAATATAAGATCGGTTAAAAGGAAACTGATGTATTAGTAATGAAAGTAAACATATCATGTTCTTGTTTCAAAAATATTCTCCTATTGTTGAGAAATTAATTTAATTCATAGACTAATAACATAAGGAATTATACATAATTGATAAAAATAATTTTATTATTCAATAAATTTCTACACTAATATCATATATTTATCTATATTATGTATATTCAAGATGAATTTTTCAAATATATACTACTAAAATAAACTTCTACAGACCATTAAATTCAAAGAATGGATACAGATTTATTTATAACATTATTAAAATTTAATCAAAACCACAATGAATATCATAATGAAAGGTAATTCCAAAAATGAATAATCTTTTATATGAAAAAATACAACATTAATAAAAATTCAGTAACAATAGAAAATATAAAATTAAATCATATGATAAATAACGATCCTAAATAAATCATTAAAATACTCCTAACCATGTTTGAATCCCACAAGATTAAATATTTGACCAAATATTCTTCTATTATTAATTTTATTTTATCTTCAATTATAATTAATCACAGATAAAGTCATATACCTTAATATACAAGCCGTAATCATATAATATCGAAGATATAATAATAATTTTTATAAATAAATTACACTATATCCCAAATAACAACAATAATCACAATATAATTGAATGATTTAACCTTAATGGTTATCTTGTGCCTTTCCTATTGCATCCTCAAAGTGTAATTTGATTTTTCTGACATAATACTTCACATCAAACACAAGGATTATATATACTTCAATGTTGTAAAATTCATACCAAAATATCATTAGTCACATCAAAACTCCATTATATAAAACCTAATAATTGGATTATAATCCTTTTATTTATTGATCAATAATGAACTTTTTAACATAAATATTTTTCCTTATTTATGTTCTCAAATTATTAAATATATTGCAAAAACCCAAATAATCAATACTTATATTCAAAGAAAGATGAAATAAATCACTTTATCATTAAATCACAAAAAAATAAAGGTATACAACACTGTCACATGAATGCTAATCATCTATTAATCCCAACTAGGTGTTTTCACTTTTCATCATTATTTGTAACATTCAAAATATGTTTTCAATAAATTAAAGATAAAAATCCCTAAGCAAATCCGTTGACGTTACTCAAATTTTGATGTCAATATTATCATTAGTTTAATTATTACACAACAAATTTCTTGATTCCGATTATATGAATACTTCATTCACATTAAACCATTAACTATGATTCATCATATTATCCCATAATACATATTCCATATGATATAAAATATTAATCATGAATTAATTTAATTATGTTTCATAATTATATCAAAAGAAATAATATTAAATCATCCGATAAATTTAACATGTCATTGATTGTCTCTTCATCATCATTTATAAAACCATTACTCAAACAATTTTTTATATTTTTTCATGAGCTTTACCTATAGAACATCGGATTTCAAAATTTCCATGCTTTCCACATTTGATACATTTAACCATATATGGTACCACATAGATACAATTATTATTATCCATTACATTAATTGAACTTGTCATTTTTCCTCAGAAATCATAGTTTTTGTGTTCTTTTATTCCACAATAAAAATATATTATTTTTCCCATTTAGATATTACCTTGAGTGATTATTCCCACATTCTCAATATATCGGAAGCTAAGTACTCTTTCATCAATTGTTGTTATGAAACTCTATGTTTCATTTAATATGTGATACTAGTAACATCCCAATTTAAGATTATTAATCATTTAACGATACAATTTATTAGAAATAATTATAATTTTTCACATTACATATCTTATTTCAATTGGTTTCTCATGACGATACTCATTATATTGACCATCACATTCAACATTTTATCGATTCCTTTTTGTTCTAAACAATTTATAGATCAATAAATAAATGTGTGAGTAATAATAATCATAGTGGGATACCACATAATCATGAAAAATAACTAATGGGTGGCTAAATCAGGACACATAATTTAATTAAAAATGATGTTTATCCTATCTAATTCTTGATCCTTATTATTTTTTATTTTATCATATACTTAAACTTATCCTTATAGTTATACATAGAGTATTCTCATTTTCTCCAATTTTTTACTAAACAATACAATAATACCATATATATCCTACTATTCTTGTCATACAGAGATATTATATCCTTATAGATGAGTATTAATTACATAAAATTCCAATCCTTGCTAGACTCTGATAGGTATAGTATCATTAAAAAATGTATAGTTAAACTATTGTTTTATAATTTTTTTCAATTATGTTATTTATTATAAGAACCCTTCATAAAAATATCACACAGAACATTTTTCTGAATAAACTTGGTAAAAAAACATTTGAAAAGTGTGATATTAAAGGATCATAATGGTAAACATGAGGATATCAATATATGATCTTATGAATGTATAATACAAGAATAATATTATGATAAAATGGCCATAACATATATAAATAATATATAATCTATCATATTTCAAAAACAAGATTCAGGTCATAAAACATTATCATTTAATAAGACATTAATCCAAATAGTGAAAAATCATTATAAATGAATCACAAATCATTTGATCAGGTTATAAAAGTTTGGAACCAACATATGTATTATACCATTTCAAAATGTTAAGGTTAACTACCATGACCATCTGATTAAACATAATCACATATTTCCCATATTAAATCATGCACATCAACTTTTCCCCAAAAATATATCATGAGATTTAATAATTTTCTGAATTAATTTAAGGTAGATATAGGTGGAATCCATCAAATAATGAAAACCATATATATTAATTCTATAATGTGATAAAATATTCATCATTCCAGAACCCATAAAAGATAATGGAATCCATAAACATTGTATCATTATTTTCATAAGTATGGAATCATTGTAACATAACAGCAGTGAATAAAACATGAAATCAAGGTTTTTTTATTTCATGAATATTAATTTTGTTAAAAGATCACTATATCATTCTGAAAGCAAATATACTTCTCATTTCGAAAAATCTTATTTAAAATGATGTTCACATATAATGGAAAAAAATTTCTATAAAAAAAATGTAATGTGGAAATGAAATATTAAAATAAAATTTTACTCATGATGGTTCTCCAATAAATTCATGACTTGTATGTTAAAAAACATTCCATTCGATTTTTTTAATAAAATCACTTAGTACATCCTTTGGATAATTAAAATAAAAATCCATTGAAACCATGTTTTAAAAATTCAATCATTTGTAAATATTACTTCAAAAAATCATATGAGTATATTAAAATTTTCATCTAAAACATTTTAGTGAAAATATGTATACATAGGTGAAATATTCCCCATCACAGTATTAAGTATAAAAAATTTTAAATTACTATGAGATAGTCAAATAAAAAACCAACACATTGTTATAATTTTAATTATAATCCCCATGAAATAAAGAAACATATATGGATATGTAAATACTATAATTTTGTAGGTTTAAATCATAAAATAAATTAATGGTAATAATATTCTACATAAAAAAAATCAGATGTATATAAGTTATATGTCCCACTTAAATAAAAGTGAGATAAAAGTCTCTTACCTCATGTTCACCTTTCATTGAATGTATTATAAAATCATATATAATGAATTTAAATTTATTATAATTTTATATTGAATTCATTTTAATACGTATAATATAATATAATATCAATTTATATCATTTCAAAAACATAATTTCTTTTTGAAACATTCTTTATTAATTTTTTTACATGTGTAAATTGTTTCCTTTATCATAAGTATTTTTGTTAAGTAGTCCTAATAATTTTACATTTATCCTTATTCCATCAGATCCATAATATAAATCATGATATAAATATAATATATATTCATTATAGATATATTTAGTTTCATCCATAAATTTTATATAAAAAATGAATTATTCAGTTTATGGAGACGGTAAGCTATGTATTCACATGAATGTTGTTTTCATTTTTTAATGTATAGAATAAAATAATGATAAATATAAATTAATGTTTTTGTGATCATTATTATATCATTTATATCAATGATATTCACCTAATTTTTTGTAATTTCCCTTTAATAAAAATAAAAATGAAAAAGTCCACATCACTTTGCGGAGGTGGTTCTCCACACGTATGCATGAACGAAATTATCATTTTCTAGATGTTAGATATGTAAGAACATTGACATGATATTATCATTATATAAGTATTATTTTTTCATAAATATAATATATAAACTTCAAACACTTCATAATACATATCCTTTTAATATGGCTATAAAATATGAATTCTACCACTACATGGAAACGATAAGTCGTACATACAAATGAGCGATACTTTTACATGTCATTTGATGGTAAAATGGTGTATTATGGTTTTTTCATAATAATATTAACATTGAATAATATTTTGGATGATAAATTTATTAATAAAACATATATTAAGAATAAGTAAATAATATTAGAAATGAATAAGATCAGTTTATGTGATTACATATTCATGGAAAAGTCACATTTAGACCTTCTATAAAGGGATATGAGGATGAAATTTTGGAAATAAAAAAAGATCTATAATGTGTCTTGGTGTGTTTAAAATAGAATATGGTGGGTAGGTTTTATATATACGGCCTATGTTAGTTCAAATATGTGTGGGGGTGGGGGTGTAACCTCATATTATTAACGTAAGATGAATTTTTGGAATTTCTCACTAGATTAAATTGTAATAAATTTATTATCACTAAAAATGGTTTCAAACAACATATAAATGAATAAGGGATTATATTTTAGAACATAAATTATTCCATAATTACCTTTTAATGATATTTTTTATTTATACAGAATTTCATAACATAATTTTCTCATAAAATTTAATTTCTTTCAATTTGACACTTTTAATTTTGTTTGACTTTAGTGAAATACAAAAACGGCCTATATGAAAATATATTTTTTTAACACCATAATAGTATGTTATATTAACCAATAAAATTCATTGAACATGTCAAATCCCTTAAATTACATTTTTCTATTATTTTTAAAATGTTTTATTATATTTGAATATTAATTGATGAAATATTGCATAGATGGTCAATAAAGAGATAAGCTAATTATATAACTACTAAAAATTAAAAATAAATCAATATCAAGAAAATAATTTCATTACTATAAATATAGAAACTACTATTCATTCTTTACATGATTGTTTCCATATGTCGATACACATGAAATTTTAAAAATATTGTAATTGTTTGTAATATTCATTCATTTATATAATATATAATTAATTTTCAAGGGAATGTGTCCTTTTCAAAATATAAAATTAGATCTGAAGGTTATTTGGTTTTAATTACATTCATCAAAATAAAATTATAAAAAATTTGACTTTGTTATTACAGAAATCTTAAAAATTTAACCTTTTGTTAACCCTTTTCAAATATACCATGACAATATGGTTTTTACTCTTCGAGGGTAAATATAGTTACAATAAATGATTAAATGGACCAAAAATCAATAATGGTTGATATTAAAATCATTAAAATAGTTTAGTTTTCTAAATTTCTGATTTTAATTAATTTTCTATCATTTAATAAAATATTATTTATTTCAAAATATCATTGATTTAAATTCTTAGAACTATTCATTACATTTACTTTATTAACATCGTGAAAAAAAGTAAAAAAATTAATAGATATTTTATTACATCCATAACATTTTCTATATATCTATAATATTTATTTAATATATTAAATATCTCAAATTATAATAGTTGTAGTATTTTTAAAACTATTTATTTTATTTTTATTTAAATTAAAATATTTACTCTGTAAATGTTCTATTGTTATTTTGGGTATACATTTAACAAGGAAAAATTATAATTAAATTTCTATAAATAATATTTGTTTGTTATTTAAATATAAACAATTAAATTCTTTCCAAATGTGTTTAACTCATACATATTTCCTGAAAAATTATTTGATAACTTATTTTTACTTTTCCAACCTTACACAATCATTTATTAATAATTTTGGATAAGAAACCAATTATATAACTAAAAAATTATTGTATAACCATAAATATAATCTATAATAATTATTATATAGTATAAATTCTGGGAAATAACTCATTAAATCACAAATATTATCATTAGTGTACTAAATTTGACTTCTTTAGTTCTCCATTGGTACAGAAAGTTTTTTTTTCATTATAGAAACAAATTATAATATATATGTTTGTAATTATTTTTTAGGTTATTTTTTTTATTTTAGAATATAATAAAAATTACATATCTTTCATTAAATTATATATTGTTTTTATGTCTTTGTGGTATAATAAAATATAATTTATTTTATAAAAACTATAATTTTATTTTTTTTATTTTCTTAATAATTAAATGTTCTCAGAAAAAATTAGAAATTATCCTCGAGTTAAATTTGGTGTTCTTATTTATAATATGATTTTATTTTTAATAAATAAAATTTATATTCTTTCTTGAAATATATTATAATATATTCTCAAAATAAATATTGGAGAGAGTATATTTTGGAAAAAAAATAAAAATAATGTAAACCGAGTACTTATTTAATAATAATAAATTAATTAATTTTTTTTGAATGGGTATTCTAAATATATTCAATAATTAGTTTAATAAAATTTATAACCTTCAATTCAACACTTGTATTATAATTTTTATATTTAGTTAATAATTTTTCATTTTTTGTTTTACCTCGATGTTGTATGTAACCCAATATATCAAGGATGTTAAATTTTATTTAAAAATACATTTCCTAAAATATCATGTTGTTACATCCTAATACATAGAAGAATATAATCCCAATATAGGTGGATGAATAGAGATTAAAAAGTTTGATAATGTTTAATTATTTATCGAAGGAGATCATATGATCTAGAAATGCACAGGGACATAGCCGGGGCTGTAATGAGATAGAAATAGGGAGATGAGATCTGATTTAACGATGCTCGGAAAAACTCAAATGTAGATGCCTTTATTTAATCCCTGGTTGAAGACATTCTAGTCTCTATTCATTTCATTTTATTTTTAAATGTTTTTTTTTAATTATTATTGAATGAAGTAGTTCATCTTTTTTCAAAAATGATTCTTTTCTAAACTACTTCAAGTAGTTTCCCAATTTATTAATTTTTTTATTATTTTAACATATTTGAAAATTTATTCTCATAGAGCATAGTGAGTTTAATTAGGTTTACATTATTGGATTACGTTGAGATAATGATTCTAAAAAAATGGTAAAAACACATATACAGTGGTCATCATATAATACCTACACATATTAAAATTTATACTAGTAGATATTATGTAAACAATTGAAAATAAAAATGAAAAAATAATTTTAATCAAGGAAATATTGGTAATTCCAAAGGATCCACACAAATAATCACTACTTATTAAAAAAATTATTTTCTTCCCTATTTTAATATATTTTTTAACATTTTAATCTTTGAATAATCTAATTCTATTCTATATTAAATTTAATTTCGATCAACCACAAAAAAATCACCAATTTTGGTAGAATTAATCAGCCAAAATAAGAGACAAAGTGATTTTTTAATACATAAGTCTAAAAAAATCATTAGGATACTACTCGAGGGGTTTCTTTAATATATTATTTTGGGGATAATTTATTTATAAGACTCACATAACCAATCTAATTCTATCCCTAGGCTAATGTACTTTGAAGAAGGTCGAGAAAAATGATAATGGTTTTCTTATCTTAGTTTCCTTTCATTATTATATGCCATTTTAATAACATGAATTATTTCATGTGGTGTATAAAATTCAATATTTGTGTACATTATCATACATATGATAAAATAAATTTATATTAAAAATAATTTTCACTTTAATTCATTCAATTTCATTTTATTCAAAAAATATGAAATCCAATAGGGTTTCTTTAACTTGCATCCTTTTTATTGAGTCATAGTTTTTATCTATTGAATATGTTTTTACAAGATTATTATACTATTAATTTATTTTATTAAAACAGGATCCGGAATATCACTATACAGAGATTTATTTTTTAAAATACACATTCATATATTTATTTCAACAATAAAAATTGTTCTTGTTAAGAATAACTGTCATCCACACTAAAAACAAATTTCTCTTTAATGACCATACACATTCTTTATTTTTTTTATTTACCTATTTTGAAATAATGATATGTATTTCCTTCTTTTATCTTCTTATTTATTTTTACCACTTTTTTAAATAATGTTTTATTTTTCTATTAATGATGTGTGTTTAAATAAATATAAATTTTAATAATAAAAAAATAAATTACATTAATGATCATATCTTTATTCTCCACACTAATTTTTTAACATAACTAATATTCCATTTAATAGATCTATGATTGATATTTATAAATAAATTATGATTAAATATATCAACATATAAAATTCTCAGAGCTAACATTTGAATGTGACTCATCATAATATCTTTTTTTGACAATTCAAAAATGTCTTACAAAATATTTTTATGATTTTGCTTCCATTTTCCTCTAAAATACTAAAATATATATCAAATTTTAATTTGTATTTCGTGTATCACCATTTAAATTATCTAATGTATATATTGTTTCACCCCCACCTAGTTCACAATAGTCACATTATTTAACACCCTTCTTCCATCTCTTGACAATTTCCACAACCAGGTCCATTTTTTTAATCACACGGACACATGCTATATCATTATCATTATTCAGTGATACATATATCCATTATTCTATATAGTGTGAATAACATAAAAATTCAATGGGTTTTTCAATAAATTCATTCCATTTATTTACCAGGGAATTAATGATAATCCACGTACTCATTATTTTAAGATGAATAATTATTGATTCGTAAGGTTTATTGATTATGTAAATTTTATTCATTATTTCATTTAGTGAAATAATTGGGCATATTTAATGATGTGTGTGGTCAAAAATTATTTTTCCCATCAATGAATCATATAACCTCATGAAATAAACTATGTTGGGTACTTGGTGTAATGATGTCCCATTAATGTATGATGTCATTAGTAGAGGCCTTAGTGATATGTTTATGACGGATAACATCATGTATTAAATTAGTATTAAATCAGTTATTTTTACCCATGTGATTTTTTTTAATTTATATATCATTAATGAATATATTACATTCTAATATTTTTAGTTATGTGTTATTAGTGGATTATTTTTTATTCCTACCATACTAATCATACCTTGTTTATTCCCTGATAGAATCTTTTATATGCTAACCCTTATTGAGTGTTTTAGATAGAATTTTCATATTTTCAATTCCCATGTTTATGAAGGATAGTATTATGTGTGATATATTTTGATGGGGATATTATGTAAATAATTATATGGGTGATGTTGTAGACTAATTATAAAATATGGAATCATAGGCTAACATTGAAAAATTACTATTAGATGATAATAATATGGGTTTATTTAGATAAAGTATTATCCTATATCTCAAAATTCATATAATTAAAAAAATAGATTTGTAAGTAACTCAATAGTTGTTTTTGTTGTTCTATTTTTAGATTTTTAAGTTTAGGATACATAGTTGGTTTCAATATTATAATGTGATGAATGTTTTAATTAACACCATATTCAAGAGTACGGGTCTAAGAAATCAAAATTTCAGTAAAAATTTGAATAGGACACCAGATAATATTCAGATATCTAGTATATTTGAATTAATTGGATATTGTATACATAAATTCACATGGCTAAAGAAACATTTAGTGAATAAAACATCATTTTTTATAATGGTGATAAACTCTAAACTAAAGGGACATTGTCAAATTGATTTTTCACACATATTTTAGTATAGGAAGAACCTAAAATTATGGAATAATATTTACAAAATAATGATTATATAGATTATATAAAATATGAAATAATGAAAAAATGGAATGAATAATGTTGAAAATTATTTCAATGAACTATAGAAAATTATCTGATATGGATTAGGTGGATTTTTAATATTAAACTCAATGAGAAAGGTGATGTAGATTGGAAAAAATATCATCTATATTTTAAGGGAATATCACATTCTTGTTGTATTTATTCTAATGATAGTTTTTTTAAAATATACTTCTTTAAAATTTTAAACTATACATTTCACTTTATGATTAATGAAATTATATAAATTTCCAACTAGATATAAATTTTTCATTTTATAAGGATGAACATGATGTGGATGTTTTCATTCAAGAGTGAAATATATTTAATAACGGAAGATTTAGTTAGAAAGTAGGATACGTAAAATTATATTCTCATACATGTACCCAAATAATAATATTGGAAGCTACATATTTTCTAAATGAATATGACACTGAAAAATGGCAAGGGTTTATTAATATTTGTACCAAAAAATTATTAGTAACAGTAAGATCGAAATATGTATGATGTTTCCTAGATACAATAGGGGTGAATTGTATGTTTAAAAACAAAAAATATTATCCCAATGGAAATATTTGTTTAAAAAGAATAATCAATTTGGATTAACTAAACCCTTTTATGAAAGAATTATGAAATAAACATTATGTTCAATAAATATGATTATCATAATGAAATACATACATAGTTATTCTTAAACATGAATCTAACATAATGTGTATATAATCTTATATAAGAGATAAAAAAAATGTTAAACTGTAGTAAAACTTTTCTATTTGTAATTATTTATAGATGAAATTTAATGAACATGTAAAAGAATTCCATATTTTATCTCAAATAGTAGGCAATAAAAACACTTTTAATAAAGGTAACTTTATATATACATTCAAGGAAGTCTATCATACCCACACTAGGATATTCCCTCGATCCAAAAAAGATCAGATGTATCATCTTCCATGTTATCCGCAAATTTACTCAATTAAAAATGTCACAAGAACCTCTATCATCCTTCAGTTGGAAGCCCCCGATTAAGTTGGTTATCATCTCCTTGGTCTTCCTTTAGCTAGAATACCTCGATCAAAATCACCAAAAATCTGTATCACATAAGGAAAAAATTATTGTTGAATATTTATACAATTTATAACAACTCCCCCTTAGGTTATTAAAAACCGTTAAGAATAATATTCTAATCTATAAGTATTTCTATTAATTTCTAAAATAAATATATTCCCCTTACATAAGGATTCTTTTTTTATGTATTATCCCCTTACTTAAAAATTCTCCTCCTTAGACTAATATATTTTTTAGAAAATTCCACACTTTAGTGATTTACAAAAATAATTGTGTAATAGAAGTTATAAGGAAACTTTTGACTATAGAGTAAATCATTCATTATTATAATGTATATTGGTAATACAATCTTTGTAAAAATTGGTTGAGATATTTTGAATAATTTTATACCTAAATTAATAAACACATTCAAATGTTAGTGATCTGAAAAAAACATTTTATGTTTGGTAGAAAATGATACATACAAATAATCACATTATCTTATTAATAAAAAAGTATACTTGGTTGTTATTGATTTAGTAAATTAAATAGTTATAAAAAATTTATCAAATATCATCTCAATTAAAAATAAATTATCAATGATAACAGTGGAAATGGCGAGGATAAAAAATAATTTTTATTATTTATTTTATGTTTATTATAATGAATAATATCAAAAAAGATTATTATTTATACTCTTAATTTTCCTAAAAAATAATGAATCACAGAAATTGAATCAAATATTATTTTAATGAATTACTTTTACATTTATTTAGAAAGAACACTTGAGTATGGTAATGTTATAAAAAGTATATATGCATTCAATTTTTAGTATTAATTATGTGGATAGGGTAAGAGATATTGATGATATGATATCAAATTAAAGAGGATATTTATTTTTCATGGAATTGTGTTTTTCTGGTAACTGTAAGAATAAAAATACATTCACTCTTAATACTATAAAAGCTATATATATAGTATAATAAAAAAATAAATAAATAACATTAATGAAATTTATATGTAGGGCTTTTCTATTTGAAGTCTCATATCATATTTTCTTTGGGGATAACATTCAATGTGTTATAAAAATTTCAATTATTGTGATAAAAAAATTTATAATTGAGTAAAATCTTATTTTATCAAGGGGAATCTTGAATATAATGATATTTATTTACAAACTTTATCACAAATATTTAAAGAAAAATTCACATATATATTGATGAAGCCCCTAAAAAAGGATTTATTCAAGTTCTTGTTAGTTAAGAATGATTTAATTTTATTTGAAAAATCAATGTGATTATATTTCTAATATATTCTCTATATAATTCATAAAATTTTACAATGAGTGGGAAAATATTTTTTTATTTTCCCAATCAAAGGGGGAGAATTACAATTTGAAAAAATATGATAATTTAATGGATATTAACCACACTAGACTGTGAGGTATAATAAAAAGGGTAGATTTAATGATATATATTAATGTTAGAGACAGTAGTTGCTGAATATTACATAATCAATAATTTTTTAGGTAATTGTCATATTAATATCTATCACTGTCTACTTTCTTGAGTTGTTTATTCATTAGTTTTAATGTTGACATTTTTTATCAATATTATCATGTATATTTTGAGATTAATTTTAGTAGTATTGGTTTTAATGAAATAATGATTTCATGAGAAATAGTAAAACACTATATAGTGAAATTTTTACATGTCATAGTTGTTTCCAATGTACATTGGATAAATGTATTTAAAATAAAATTAATGATGGATTAAGCGACTCTAAAATATGAAACAGAAAATAAGTCATGATTAGTTTCTTTTTTGTATTGATATTTCAAAATGAAACAAATATTTCTTATGTTTTAAGATATATGATGTTTCATCTAGAGACAATTGGAAAATTAATATCCTATAGTTCTAAAAAACATGAATTTTTTTATAAGAAAATTTTATTCATTCCTAGCATGTATTAGAGAATAAATTGGTGAATCTATTCAAATTAAACTAAATGAAGACATTTTAGGGATTATAAAAATATGAATGTATTATTTAATGGTGTTATGAATTAAATATCTCAATCTAAAGTGATCAAATAAATATATCAGGATTTTAAGATCTTGGTTTTTCTAAATAATAAAAAATGCTTTGTTATTTCATAAAAAATTCCATGGCCAGTTTAATAACTATGTTTATTTTCATGGATATTAATTACTTATGTTTCTGGTAGTATAAAAAACAGAACACATTGATTATAGGATTATATTTCAACCAAAGATGCTTTCATGGTTCATGATTACATAGAATATTTTGTATCACTATAAATATTTTTGTATTCTCTTGAATAATGTATGGGATAGACATGCCAATTTTATAAATATATTTATCCATAATAAATGGATGGATTTTAGGTTTCTAATTTCCATAATGGCTTAAATAATCATGTATATGAATGAATAATATCATAGATTTTTTTCATTAATATTGATTATATGGATTGTTGTGAACCAATAATTTTATAATGTACTATAGTTCATTAAATTTATAGGGACATTTTGTATAAGTTTTGAAGTAATCTACGAATAATTATAATTCATCATATATAATATGATAAACAAAATGTGAGTTTGGATAACACCTAATGATAACCTTGCATAATACACTCATATAGAGCCACTGAAACTTCTAAAAAACTTATGTTCATGTTATATATAATTCAAAACATAATCATTCATATTTATTTGACTGGTTAGGTGGGGGATTGTACACAAAAACTAGCAATGTGGGAGACATACTTTTCAGGAAGGGTTATTAGAAAAACAGATCCACCACCATAAAAATTATACTTTACACCAATATGTTCCATATACTCTAAAATTATAAAAGATAATAATAAAATAACACATTAATATGAATCAATAGAATTTTCCACATTCTATTTTTCAAGTAAATAATGATATCACATAATAATTCAATTTAAATAAATAAATATCTTATTTAGAAATTCATTTTTTAATATATCATTTTTTCAAGTTATATATTGTCTAGAGATTCCTTTTTCTGAAATTAATCCTCCATATACATTTAATTTTAAAAAAATTAATTATTTTAAACATAATACTCATGTCTATGAAATGAAAATATACTAATAAATATAAAACATAGTTATTAAAATAATTTTTATATTTGAAAATTTTTTAAAATAGTTTTTACATTAATAAGTTTAAGTAAATTCAAAATTAATTGTAAGCACTCATCAAGAGAGATAAATATTTATTGACATCACATTTAATTTTCATAAAAAATTGGAAAACACACACACATATATATATATATATATTGAAAATAAAACAATCATTGATAAATAATTAAAAGATGATTATATATTTATTATACATGTTTCACAAAATTTAACACCAATCAACATTTAAAAAATTGACCTCAAAATAAATTCCTTATTTTATCATTAACAACCACAGATATAAATATGAATCATGTTATGGTTCTACCTTATTTTCCCCACACACACATGAAAACATAGATACACATACATATTACTAATGAATTATGAATTCTAATTTATTTATTTATCTATAAATTTCAATTTCATTTTAATGTATTCATTTATATATTATTAACATTATAATATGGTAATTTTATTTATTTTCCTGATTTTGTTATAGGTGCAAGTGATATGAGAGAACATGAATAAATTAAATAAATATATGTCAATGTGTTGATATGTTTTAAGAAATTAGAGTACAAAAAAATTTATTATTAGAACTCTGTTGATATTTTTGGTGTAAAATATTCTATTCCAAACCTTTTACTAATTATAATAGTCATTGATTAACAAATAACATCCCATTTTATATTTTTTGATTCCTAAAAGGTGGAATGTTATTTATACTTGAAACATTTTTTATTTATTAAAATGGGGTTTTTTATTTGTAATACGATGAGTTTTATACATCTAATAAAAAAATAATTTACTCATACCCAATAACGAGAATAGAAAATAACAATTTTTTTGACGTAGAAAATGAAATCATTTAAGTTGTTAAAAATATAATTTTTTGGATTTCAAAAGTTGTTTTTAAAAACCAAAACCTCCCTTAGGAAAAAATAGATACATTATTGCCTCAATTATATTATTTTAAGGTTTTAATGTTCTAATTAATAGTTATGTTAAATATTTTATTCAATCATTATTGAGTTTCTAAAGTATCCAATTAACATAAGAAGAGAATCAATGAAAATAGAGACCTATACATGACTCATTTACCAGATTATGAAATTCCAATTGATGTGTGATCCTCACGTGTGAGATACACTATTAGAAATTTATTCATGAAAAAAAAATTACCAAATGGTGTGTTATATTATTTTTATTAAAAATACTTTTTTTATATCTACATATGGATCAATATTAATCATTAGGTTTCTGTATGAATGAATAAAGTGATTTTTTTAGTTACTAACTTGATTTTCTTATGTGGAAAGTCACTACTATATTAATAGATTAAAAAACAAAATAATTATTTCTCATATACATGATATTTTTGTTTTCTTTAGAAAAAATAATATAGGTATAATTTCATATTCATGATTAAATTATTATTATGTCATGTTTCATGAATATATTTTCCACTTGATAGATTAAAACATCTATTTTTTTATTAGGATTATATATTTAATAAAAAAAAATTTTCATATGAATATTATGATACTTTTAATTTTTAATGAAGTGTATAAAATGATTCATTTATTGTTCAATGTTTAATATTTTTTAGTGAGAAGTAAATATTTAATTGAAATACTATATCATCAATTTGATGATGATTAAATTGAAGAAAATGATAAATATTTTGAAACATAATTATATCTATCAATATATACTGAAGAAACTGTTATGATAAGAAAAATCATCAGTAACGAGCCTAAGTAAAGAATATTTAAAAAAAATTCATGAAATTTCAAAAAAAATAATGTAAGAATATAAAATTTTTTATGTCATTATAAGAAATTATTCTTATATTTTTTTAGTGGAACACGTAAATTTTTGTTCCATATTTGTTGATTTATTATTTTTTATCATTAATAATACATTTAAATGTTTATTCATAGTTTATCAAATCAATTATCAGAAGATGTCTAAAAGATTAAAAAAATTATTGTAGAGAACTTTTCATCCCAACATCTCAGTTAATATATGTGAGTGCCTCTTTATCAAGGGACACTATAATACGTATTACACCAGTCTGATATTCCATTCATATATATATTCATGTTCTTTAATTTTTATACAATATTTTTTAAAACTAGTTTAGTATAAAATTATGAATATTCATTAGATCGTAAAAATTTAGAGAAAAAATAGGTGACACTAATTTTTTATCCAAAAAATTAGAATTTTTTTAATGAATTATTCCAATTTTGTTATTATAATTTATGTTTATTTTAGACATTGTTAAAAAATTATACACATATCGTAAATAAAATGGAATGATGAATACTATTTTTATAAAATATATAGAAAATGATGGTTGATGGAGATTCAATTTGTTAAAAAATTTCCATGTTTTTGAATAATATTGTCCATTTTTTTCATAATTAGAATTATTATTAAATTTATAGTGTTCTTGTTTATATATTTGATTAAACAAAAAAACAACCTAAAATTCAAGTTAAATGTAATTAATGTTTATTTTTAATTAATATGGTATAAAATATATTATGTTTTGAATTCTGATTTTTAAGTGGTGATGATACTATGATTATCAATGTATATAATAAATATCTAATGTGTAATTGAAAAAAATGTGTATATCATAATTTATCTTAGAGGGATGTCACAAAAAGTTAATCTTACATATATTAATAAAACATGAAATAAAATTGTTTAAAATGTGAAGAATTAAGATTCCTAGAGTATTATAGGATGATATTATTTTTCATTAAAATATGCCACTAATTTTGAAAATTCGTTTCCGAAATACTCGGTAATGAAAAAATAACTAATGAATTATTTTTATCATATAATATTGAGTATATCACAACGAATGATTCAATAAAAAATTATTATATCCATATATAAAAATTGAATATGATGCTAAATTTAAGGGGTTGAATTAATATTCCATTTCGTCTTATGAGAGGATATAATATTCTTTTTAGTAATGTGAAAAGATGATTTTAATTGTAAAAATTACTGGAAACATGATTTTTAATATAAGATATTTAATTATGTTATATAAAATTATACCATATAATATGATACACAAATGTATTAAATTATGATAGATCACTCTACCAAAGACCCACATAACACTAATAAAAACAAGATTCTATATTCAAACATGATAGGTTGGTTAATCTAAAAAATAGCATATCTATACTTATGATAAACCTCTTTCATAACATATGAAATTAAACAAAATACCAAAATCCTAATGTAAACTATTGAAATAAAAATGATAAATAATTTAATCCTATCAAAATCATATATAATAATTTAAAATTTTAAAAACATTTGATTTACTTAGAACCATATTTCCTATGTGATTTTAAATTAGTAGAAGCGCAGAAAACCTGCAATCATAGATCGTGTTCTTAAAACATATCCTTTAAACACTGTCTTCCATACAAGTGGAGGTGACCTATTATAAACATATTATTATTTTATATCATCTCAATATGATATAAATCAAATATCACAATAATAAATCAATCCAAATTATATAAGTTTTAGTGTATTTGAGGATTAGTTATATAAGAAACATATTTTACAGCACTTGTGTAGTTTTCCCCGTAATTGTGCTACACTATCATCCCTTACATATTTATCATAAATTATAGTCATATTAATAACCCGATTGATTGAAATACAAGAAATGGGTGAAATGAAACACTTAATAAGTGAAGAATAACAACATTTAATCATGTTTATTATTATAATCATAGTATAAAACATGTTCATGTGTGAAATATTCTATTAAAAAGAACATCGATCAATAAAATCTATCCATATGTCATGAAATATGGAAATTTAATATAATATGAACAACCATATACCTTTTGAAACTAAACAAGATGCATAATGCAGAATTATGGGAATATAGCTATGAATGTGACGTTCCATTGAAACATGCCATAAAAAAGAGACTTGGAACAAACATGAGGACTAAGAAAAATCATATTCTATGGATATATAAGAACAACTACTTGTTAGTTTTCATAATATCTAAGAATATGTAACCATTAAATTTTTAGTATATACAAGAAAAACACACCATTCAATTTAATAGAATATAGAATAAGGGACACCCTTTATATTGTGATAATATTCTAGAAAACCCATCCTTTAATTTATAAGCATACCAAATAAGTCTCTCCATATATTTTATGGGTATTTTAAAAATGTCTCACACATAAATTTATGAGAATAACTAATAAATATAATGATATATCATCTCAAGATATATTAAAACATAACCATTACATTAGAGGGTGACATAGGATCCCACCTCTCAACATTAATGTATATATATTCCACTTTGAATCAATAATTTATCATATCATGAAAAACACATTTAATTAAAATGGGTTTTATATCATATAAAATGGGATCATATAAATAAAAATTAGAGATTAGATCAGTTGAAAAAAAATATTAATCAATCAAATAGTGTATTTCAACCTGAAATTTATAAGGTTCTTCATGAAACCTAAATCAAAAGGATTGGGATCTTTTAATTATGATAGTAGAGTCAAAAACACAACAATGTGATTCTAGAAAACAGGTCATAAATTTTTTTAAGAGATAAAACTATGAATCACTCCCAAAAATAATTTTTAGGAATGTAACATGAATATCCCTTATTAGAACCATTTTTATGTAAATATAAATAATGTTTCCCAAAAATAATACAAAGTAGATTTCCATTATAAATGTGGATTGGAAGATAAAAATATAAACATGAAATAGAAATATTTTTTAATATATTGATATTAATTTTATTGATTCTGACATTATAGAGAGAGTGATAAATCATTCATTTGAATATAGGCAAATGGTAATTTTTTTATTAGTATAAATAAATATTTTTTTAATGATAGGATATGATAACATTATTGCGAAGAGTGAACATGGATATGTAATAGAAATAAATCATTTATAGAGGATTTAATCTTTACACCAACAGATTTTATAAATAAATTGTTACATGAATGAAATTACATTGAGAATAAGGAGTTGAATAATTATAATATCATCATTTAATATAATACATAAATCCTAGAAAAACATAATACAAAAGATACAATTACGACCAATTAAATAAATTTTATTCATGAAAACCCCCTAATAACTATTTTATCATTCAAGTTATAAACCTAATAACTTCTTACAATAAAATGGATTTTTAAACCCCTTTAATTTATAAAAAATTATAAATATAAATTCTTGGATTTTATATACACAAATTTTTTTATAAATGTGGTTGATATGACATGTATTTCAGTTAAATAAAATGAGATGATAAAATCTTCAAACTTTAGATACATTTTATAAAAAACCCATCAAAGTGATAGATTGAAATTAAAAATACCCATAAAAAATAGATATTTCATCAAATAATATGTCCAATAGTTATAATGGAAATTATTTAAATGAAATTATTTTTGTTAAACAAGACATGTCTAGAGAAATGAAATTGATTTGAAACACATGTAACATTAATTTATAAATATTTTTGAAGTGATTTGACCTCCTATATAAAAAATATAATTATTAAGTTACCTATTTCACAACCATATACATATATACAATGGTATATACAATTCATATATAATTATTCATTACAAATATATTAGTTATTAATATATTATTTCATCATTAGGTGTTATTATTATAATTGTTTGTATAGTACTTGTTCCATAATGAAATTTTCAATTTTTATTTATAGGTTCAAAGTTAATAATTATGAGATAATTACAGATACATGATAGGTATTTTACAGTGATTGATAATGTTTTACATTCATTTCATAAGAGTTATAAAGATCAGTGGGTGTTATATTAATTAAAAGATAAATAGTATTTTAACCCTTCTAGATCAATAAACCAAAAATAATTACTTCATTAATGTCTAATGTCACAATTAGATATGTTTAAATCATCATCCATATTAGATATTTATAGAATTGTCTACATAGATAACTAAGTAAACCTATAAGAACAAGTTTTATTATATGGGTGAGTATTCTTTAGAATAATATGTTTATTTATCCCTATATTTTTTGGATGTGTTATAGGTTCAAAGATGAGTCTTATAGGAGGAAAGACTATAGTTGAGATGAGTTTTTTTTAAATAAGGATTGTATTATTGCATATTATTCTATGTCATAGGGTCTATTTGGGAGATGAGTCTATAGTATGGATTAAATTCACTGGGGTGGATCCTTGAGAGGAATGATTTTGGAGGTTCTTCCTTTTTTAGGGGAACTATATCCTAGATAATATTTACATCATTCAACTTTCCTTCAAAAATTAAAACTATATGGCTTAGTGGTTCCCTAGTGTCATGGTCCTTCTCATGAATTATTGCATTTCTAGAATGGGCTATACAATGTTTCTCTAATATGGATTTGATCATTCATGTTATAACATATCCTCAATCCTCGTAGTGTTGTCACCTATTTTCCTCCTTGCGCTATGGTAAATGTTGATGTGTTGTTGTTTATTAATTTTTAGTTTGTCAAAAAATTGATAAAACCCCACTATAAAAGTATATCTCAATACATTTTCACATAAACCGAATGTTCATATTAATTATTTCTGAATCCATTTAAACCCGCATTGATTAAAAATAAATCCACTCCTTCTAGAGATATAACTTTTGTTATATGAGTTGAGTTTTCCCACTTTTAATGTTGTTTCCTCAAATTACTATTTTTTATCCTCTCAAGTTGTATTTCTATATTATGTATTTTTATATCATTTAGTATTATAGAGGAAGATTAATTTTTTGTTTTATATTTATGATATGATATTCAAATGAAATGTTTATCCATTATGGGAGATGTGGTTAGAGATATGCAGCTGCAGTTCCATTCTCATTTGAGGAATGTTGAAATCCATGAGGTACGAGAATTGTTTCATATCATCATTCATGTCCTAAATATAAAATTTATCATTCTTTATTTGATTGTGGATATATTAAATTGAAAATAAGTATGAGAAAACTTGATTAATTATAGAATTGGTTTTGTTCTATAACAATGTCATCTGTATATATCATTTTATAAGTTTTCCACTTTTTTCTCTAGACAACATAATATAAATTATTTATTCTACAGTTTAACACATTTTTTGTGTTTGTAAAATAAATAACGTACAATAATAATTTAATTCATGATAACTATATATGACAGATTAATGGTAATTTATAACATAATTCCTTATTTCTAATAGAAAATGATATTATGATTGAGGGATGTATACATAATTTTTTCTTGTTAAAAGATGGTGCATTAGGTTACTTGGGGTAATATCTTATGATAAATAAGTCAGTTATATCATGTTTTTAAACAGTTTTCTATTTGATAAAAATATTTTTTTGGCTGAGCAATCATGTTTTATTATGAATGTTAGATTCAATAGTTATATGACATAGTTTTTATTTGGAATATATATAATTGCCTTTATATCAAGTATGTTATCAGTAGATGTGGATAATTTCATTGATAAATGATTTGATGGAAGGATATCTGATTTTTTAATGATAAAATAGTAGGGAATACAATGTTTAGGGATTAAATTGGAACCAATGATTGAAGGATGGTTGGTTATATGCTTATCAGTGTTGTGGAACAATCCATGACTGATGAAGTGGGATGAATTTGGTTTTTCCCATTGTATGTTCTTCTAAATTCTAGAATGATTTCTTATTAATTAAAATTCTTTAAACATTGGATGGATGGGTTTTATATTTTTTATTTACATTCCCATACTCTTAATGTAGATATAACTGTATGATTTATGAATCTATTTTTTTATATTGGGAAAACTCATCAAGTAACATGAATTATGGATGGATGATGAAAAAATAATTAATCTATGAGGTTTATGTATTGAAAGAATGCATGAATTATGATATTTTTTAGGATCCTTATGGGAGCTTGTATTCTTGGTCGTGTTCAAATAAATATAACTTATAAATGAACGTAATAGTAAAATGTTAAAATAAATAAATAATTAGATGTCTCATTAAATGTATGACTTATTATAAGATATCTAGTCCTCACTAGTGATATTAGGGTGTCTGTGAAATGATAGTTGCAATTCATTTTATGGATATGTAGTTTCTATTACTGTTCTTGTGATCTATATGTATTTCTATGTTATGTAATTTAATATGCTAACCCACCCATGCTTGTTTGTAGACCAGAACATAATGTACAATGGGAGGGTGTCTTCCTGTAATTCTATGTTGAATAAGAATATATAGATGATAATACCCTCTTTCCCCAATATCTTCTTCTAGTAGTACTATGTAATTATATACATGTTGGTTACCTTTCCCACATATGTCTATAAATGGATATAATATTGTGATGTTATTTCACACACATATTTATCCATATATCTTATTCTAAGGACTATTATAGGTATTTCATGTATGTTATGTGATGGATTTCAGTGTAATACACATGGTATGGGTTGTGTTTTCACACATAAATAAATTTTTAATTATCTTGAGATATGGAGGTTGGTGATGAGGTAATGCGATGCATGGGGAATATCATATGACATAATTACATAGGTGTTTTTGGGAAGTATTATTTATTATAGAATGATGTACTTGGATTTAAAAATTTGGTTGGAGTAGAACATATGTGGGAAAGTGGTAGCTGGTTTTCCTTATTCTATATTATGTTTGATGCTATATTATTTCTTTTTTTGATTCTTGGTGAGAGATCCATAGTGAGGTTTGGAACATAGAAAACATGATTATTTGAGGAGTTAGATTCACATATTTATTATGTATATGTTAGTTACATTTCTATATATTTTTCATAGGATACTCAATATGGGATCCTAATTAGAATAAATTTTATGATAACCCTTTATAATGTATTATTTTATAGAACTGTACGCGATGTCTGGTTATTGAGCTGGATATTGATAGACTATGGAGTTTTTTTGGAGTTTTTTTGGATTATTGGTATCTGATGGGGGTAACATTTTTGTAAATTTAGTTTTCTTTTTGATTTTTTTCATTTTTATAACATTAAATGATATTATTGGGACATTCTAATTTTATTTAAATTGCGAGTTATTTGGTGGTTTTATCTTATCTCTCATTTCCCATGTTCTTTTTAAAGTTTATTTCATCCTATTGAGTATAGAATATACCCTCAGTTCTTGCATCCAAACCAAATAATATTAGAGTGATTCAAGAATCATAATATCTATCACATCATTTTTGGCGTAGAGGGTTACCTTTGGGAGAAGTGGTTATTACCAAGTGGTAGTTTTCATGTTAAACAAACATGGTTTTCTTGTTTTGAATAGTTGAAACGAAGGTATAAAATGGTTATCCAATAAATATAATAATATTTCATAATAAATATTATTGGGATGAAATTATATCAACATGGGAACATTATATTTTAATGTTGTAGAAATATAATAAAATTATAATAAATTAATGAGGGTTCATGGAAAATTTTACCTTACTCCTTAGAAGAGTTCCCCCTTTAAATTAGGTTAAGGATTTTAGAGGTAGTTTTATGAGAGGAACATAACCTCTTGGTTGAGGATATAATTTTTGGGGAGTTATTTAGGATGAATTGGGTTATATATAAGAGTCTAAGGGTGTATAGATTAGTGGGATGGTGAGAAATATTTTATAATGGAGTGAGGTGGATTTTTTGTAAAAATATCAAAAGTAATGTCATTATATAAGGGTAATGTGGATCCAAAAAATCAAAATAAAATATATTATGGGGCATATAATGGTTGATTATACCAAAAATATATATTTTTATAAAAAAATTTAACTTTTCATTACTCTTAATAATAATTTTTTAACATTTAATATTTCTAGTTTTTATGGTAGTAACAAATATTTACGTAACTAATTTTCTTTTAAAAAATAAAAATAAAATGGGAATTATTACATGTTATTTACCAAATAATTTCTAAAATATATCAATTCTGTCATATAAAATTTCTAAATATGTGAGAAACTAATTTTAATGATAGCGCACGTAATGAAAAAAAAACTATTTATTGAAAAGTGATCTTTCATGCTTCAAAATAATGGCTACGACAAAATTAACAATGTTATTGATTTTTATTAAAATAAGTGGTCTATAATTAACTAAATAAAATTTAAATATCATTAAAAATTAAAAAAATTAATTAAATATTTTGGAAACATATTTAAAAGAAGAAAATCCCAAATAGATTTTATTAAATTTAAAGATTACATATATTTCTAAAAATGATATATATGGGTTTTATAAAATCTAAATTTCAATGTTAAATGATTTATTTATATTTATAATTGTATTATATATATATATATAAACAAGTATGATAAACATTAAAATCATTTATGTATTATTAATGTGTTAAAAAAGTGATAATTTAGCAAAAAATTATATTTTCCATTATTCACCCCAAAATTCAATATCTCTAGAAAAATATCAACAATTAATATTATGAAAATTTTAACATGACAAAGTAATAAATATAAATAATTTTATAATGTTCATATTATGAAATATATAAAAAAAATTTCATTAAATTAAAAGTAAAATTATAAAGGAAAAATATTATATCTGAAAAATAACGTTTTTAATTGTTATTAGTTTTATATCATGTCAAATTTTAACAAAAATAATGGTATTTTATTTGGTGTTACCAAATATATGATCAGATCTACCTTGATAATGGAATTTTATTTGGTAAAATATAATATTATTTTATAATGAATCAATTTTATTTATTATTATAAAATATTCATAACATAAAAAGTTTTATTTCATAGTAAATATTAATTTATAATCATATTAATTATACGAACTCCAAATGTAAGCAATTTTATTTTTCTAGTATAATTTTATTTATTATAGGTTTTATTATTATTATAATTTTCGTGGTAATGTTCATCTACTATAATGTGGATTGATTTACATTGGTTTATCATGTGAAATAATATATCAAACATGTTCATATTTAAATAAAATATTTTTTAAAATATTTTTATATTATATAAATATATTTTTAATGTATTTTTGTTCACTCCTATGCACATACATTGTCATAAAAAATGTTATTGATAATTTTTTTGTTGAATATTATTGGAAATATGATTTATGGAGGACTGAATATGTCTAAAAACATCTCAGAGTAATGCATATTTGATAATGAATGTGAATCAATTTTAGAAGAATATTTATGATTTTCTCTGATAAATTGAAAATGGTGTGGTTGAAGAATACATATGATGTAATGAAAAAGAATTCAATGATTATAGATACATATAAATGTTTGGGTGTTCATATTAGTCATGAGTTATTTATCTTGTGGGATTTATAGAGAATATCAAATGAGATGACTTGAGCATGCCAGTGGTCTCTCCCCCAAAAGTTTAGTTTTTTCTATTAGTTTATAATTTTTCATACATTAATTTATGTACATAATTTTATTCTTCCTCAATAATTATAAAAACTCAATGAAAAATGGGATCTAATTTAAATAATAAAATCATGGTAATAGACTGCACTGATATTATATTTTGTCTATAATATTCGGTTACAGTTTCTAATATTGTAATCTATTGAAGTAATAATGTTGTGTAGAAAAGGTAGATGGTTGGAGTGACAGTCATCTTTATATACACATTGTATGACTTGTTTTACTATGATAGACATTCAATTATTCCCCTCAGTATCTATTATCGATTAAATGATGTTTATTGAAAAAATAGAGGGTACAAACGTGGTTGGAAGATATTTCTTGGGGGACAGCAAATTAGAATTCATCTAGATGAGATGATTAGTTAAGGTACATTCACTATATTTGGTATCCAAAATAAAAACATCATATAGTATGAAAATTGAAACTCATATATGAGATCACTATAAGTTTTTAATCAAAATTAAAATAATAATTAAAGATGCAATCCTACAACTCATTGATTTTTATTGAGAAAAAAATCTCTATTAAGAATAATAAAAAAACTCATGAGGATACATTATTATTAAATTAATTTTCTAACCGAACACTTTTTTATTTTGTTAAATTTTATATCAATTTTCATTCCACGAAAATATCTTTACATTATTTTTTATTAAAGATAATATATTAATGTAATAAATCATGATAGAAAAAAAATTAATGTTTATTTAGGGAATTTACTGAGTGATGAACTGTGGTTTTACATTCTACTGAAAAAATTAGTTAATAAAAAATACTATAAATATGTTCTAATGATATATATTTGCATCAAATATTATAATATGACCTAGATGTTAATACACCACATAATGTTCTTCAAATAAAAAATAATGAGAAATCTTATTATATACACTTTTCATTGACTACTTATATATTTATTTTATTTAATTCATATTGATTGATTTTTAAAATAGAAATTTTTCGGAATAAATTAAATATCAATTGAATCAGTAAAATAGAAGTATAAATTTAGGTGCTCAACAGACCAACAAAAAAACTAAGTATATAAATCTCTTTAATATTTTTTTATTTAATTACTATTATGATCTTCATGAAATTTTATTATCATAATTTAATTAAAATAAGGATAATGAATAAAAGAGAATGGAGGAGAGAGTGATTTTTTGATTAGTTAAGTTTTCTTCTTTTTTTCTATTCTTGCTATATTAATTGAGGTTTATTTAATAAACAGGTTAATTTGTAATTTGAGATGATTTTTTGAAATATTATTATTTATAAAATCCCAAATACAGAAATGATTAAAAAGTAGGACTTAACTTAAAAAATTTTATTTGAATATTCATGTGAATTTATAATTTTTTTCAAATGTTTATCATAATAACCTTATATATTTTTGTTCCATTTTAATACATTATTTCAACTCATTTTTTTCCAGGGATCCGTGAGTCATGTAATGAGAAATATAAATTTAGGAAATTCTCATTCCAAACAATTAAAGTTCATGATTTATATCAATATACGTGGGGATTGATTTGAAATCTATTTTATCTATTTTCTACAACATTTACAATTCAAAATTATTTTAATCCATTAGAGTCCAAGAATATACTAATGAGTAATGTATAAAAAATATATATAAATACTTATTTGTTAAGTCAGAAATTTTAATTATATAGTGTTAAAAAAATATTTAAGGAAATTCTTTTTTCTGGTAATATTTTAAGAAAAAGCACAATATTTTAGAAAATTTTAAGGTAATTGTTCATTTGGTTGTGGTGAAAAAATGTTCAATAGTTTATTCATCATTTTAATATAAACTTTTCATCTTTTATAGTAAATAAAAAAAGTGTTTATGAAAAAAATTAAAAATTTACAAATTATTTCAAAAAAATAGTGAAACTTTTCAAAAAAAACTCTTAAACATAGGTCGAATCATTGAAATTTACCTATTTCATTAAATTATAAAATAAATTAAAGTTTTATATAAAGAGTCTACTATGAGATATTTTGGAAAGGGGAATGAGTAAATAATTTGTTATTAATATTCAAATTGAATGCCAATTGATATATTGAAAAACAAAACCCTATGTCATGGAATTCAATCGTCGCACAACTATCCACCCACCATAAAACGTTAAATAATACTATTTAAATTCAGTAATTATTTGTATATACATTTTATTTTGTTAGTAGATAATTTATAATGAGATAAATCATGTGGAAATTATGTATGAACTTAAGAAGGGGTTTTTTATTTTTCCTTGAATTGAGAGAGAAAATTCATAAAATATATTTCTATATTATTTCTAGAAATAATCAAGAAATTATAATTGATTCTAATGAGTAAAAATTAATTATTAAATTATATTCATATATAAAGATTAATTATAATATTCGTTGAAGAATATATATTTTTTCAAATTTATACCTTAGAATATTTTATATGACCATTTTTTTTATGGTTCCCAAGAGAGAAATAGAAAATTATGAGGTAGTGGTATATGTATATATATATATATATATTCTATTATTAAATCAACATAGACATTTTATTTTTAAATTATATGGGAATGTATCCCATTTAGGTTATTTAAGATAATATATTTGATTGGATGTAAAATCAGTATAAAATTTTGATTTAAATGTCATTAATTTTTATTTTGTATTTAAATTCATTGAACATGATTTATATGTGAAAGATAATATAATAGATATAAATTTTTCATGGATATCCATGAAAATATTATAGATTTAATGAATTATATTTAAAAATATTTCTATCATAGTTTATGATAATTATATGCTTGCATAATAAACTAGGTCATATATAAATGTAATATGAAATGAATGTGCTATGTCTACCAAGAACTATCATATTTGGAGTATGAAAGGAAGATATCACTACCTTTGATATCTATCTTGGTATATGACTCTCAGGTGTTAGATACAAGGAAATAAAGAACCAAAGTAAGTTTTCACTCACATTTTACAATATATGGTATTTCATTCTAAAATGTAATCACAAAATTTAATATCAATATATAATTAAATAAAGTTGGTTATTTTTATAGGGGTAGGGGTGTAATAATTGTACTATTCAAGATAATTGGGGGATTTATGATCCCTAATAGTAGTACGACATGAAATATGTATTAGTGAAAAAAATAGAAACTACATATCATTATTTAAGATATTTGATGAAGTTAAAGATGTTTTTATAACTTTAGTTTTAATGTTGACATTTTTTTTCAATATTATCATGTATATTTTGAGATTAATTTTAGTATTATTTGTTTTAATGAAATAATGATTTCATGAGAAATAGTAAAACACTATATAGTGAAATTTTTACATGTCATAGTTGTTTCCAATGTACATTGGATAAATGTATTTAAAATAAAATTAATGATGGATTAAGCGACTCTAAAATATGAAACAGAAAATAAGTCATGATTAGTTTCTTTTTTATATTGATATTTCAAAATGAAACAAATATTTCTTATGTTTTAAGATATATGATGTTTCATCTAGAGACAATTTGAAAATAAATATCCTATAGTTCTAAAAAACATGAAATTTTTTATAAGAAAATTTTATTCATTCCTAGCATGTATTAGAGAATAAATTGGTGAATCTATTCAAATTAAACTAAATGAAGACATTTTAGGGATTATAAAAATATGAATGTATTTTTAATGGTGTTATGAATTAAATATCTCAATCTAAAGTGATCAAATAAATATATCAGGATTTTAAGAACTTGGTTTTTCTAAATAATAAAAAATGCTTTGTTATTTCATATAAAATTCCATGGCCAGTTTAATAACTATGTTTATTTTCATGGATATTAATTACTTATGTTTCTGGTAGTATAAAAAACAGAACACATTGATTATAGGATTATATTTCAACCAAAGATGCTTTCATGGTTCATGATTACATAGAATAGTTTGTATCACTATAAATATTTGTGTATTCTCTTGAATAATATATGGGATAGGCATGCCAATTTTATAAATATATTTATCCATAATAAATGGATGGATTTTAGGTTTCTAATTTCCATAATGGCTTAAATAATCATGTATATGAATGAATAATATCATCGATTTTTTTCATTAATATTGATTATATGGATTGTTGTGAACCAATAATTTTATAATGTACTATAGTTCATTAAATTTATAGGGACATTTTGTATAAGTTTTGAAGTAATCTACAAATAATTATAATTCATCATATATAATATGATAAACAAAATGTGAGTTTGGATAACACATAATGATAACCTTGCATAATACACTCATATAGAGCCACTGAAACTTCTAAAAAACTTATGTTCATGTTATATATAATTCAAAACATAATCATTCATATTTATTTGACTGGTTAGGTGGGGGATTGTACACTAAAACTAGAAATGTGGGAGACATACTTTTCAGGAAGGGTTATTAGAAAAACTGATCCACCACCATAAAAATTATACTTTACACCAATATGTTCCATATACTCTAAAATTATACAAGATAATAATAAAATAACACATTAATATGAATCAATAGAATTTTCCACATTCTATTTTTCAAGTAAATAATGATATCACATAATAATTCAATTTAAATAAATAAATATCTTATTTAGAAATTCATTTTTTAATATATCATTTTTTCAAGTTATATATTGTCTAGAGATTCCTTTTTCTGAAATTAATCCTCCAAATACATTTAATTTTTAAAAAATTAATTCTTTTAAACATAATACTCATGTCTATGAAATGAAAATATACTAATAAATATAAAACATAGTTATTAAAATAATTTTTATATTTGAAAATTTTTGAAAATAGTTTTTACATTAATAAGTTTATGTAAATTCAAAATTAATTGTAAGCACTCATCAAGAGAGATAAATATTTAGTGACATCACATTTAATTTTCATAAAAAATTGGAAAACACACACATATATATATATATATATATATATTTTGAAAATAAAACAATCATTGATAAATAATTAAAAGATGATTATATATTTATTATATATGTTTCACAAAATTTAACACCAATCAACATTTAAAAAATTGACCTCAAAATAAATTCCTTATTTTATCATTAATGACCACAGATATAAATATGAATCATGTTATGGTTCTACCTTATTTTCCCCACACACACATGAAAACATAGATACACATACATATTACTAATGAATTATGAATTCTAATTTATTTATTTATCTATTAATTTCAATTTCATTTTAATGTATTCATTTATATATTATTAACATTATAATATGGTAATTTTATTTATTTTCCTGATTTTGTTATAGGTGCAAGTGATATGAGAGAACATGAATAAATTAAATAAATATATGTCAATGTGTTGATATGTTTTAAGAAATTAGAGTACAAAAAAATTTATTATTAGAACTCTGTTGATATTTTTGGTGTAAAATATTCTGTTCCAAACCTTTTACTAATGATAATAGTCATTGATTAACAAATAACATACCATTTTATATGTTTTGATTCCTAAAAGGTGGAATGTTATTTATACTTGAAACATTTTTTATTTATTAAAATTGGGTTTTTTATTTGTAATACGATGAGTTTTATACATCTAATAAAAAAATAATTTACTCATACCCAATAACGAGAATAGAAAATAACAATTTTTTTGACATAGAAAATGAAATCATTTAAGTTGTTAAAAATATAATTTTTTGGATTTCAAAAGTTGTTTTTAAAAACCACAACATCCCTTAGGAAAAAATAGATACATTATTGCCTCAATTATATTATTTTAAGGTTTTAATGTTATAATTAATAGTTATGTTAAATATTTTGTTCAATCATTATTGAGTTTCTAAAGTATCCAATTAACATAGGAAGAGAATCAATGAAAATAGAGACCTATACATGACTCATTTACCAGATTATGAAATTCCAATTGATGTGTGATCCTCACATATTAGATACACTATTAGAAATTTATTCATGAAAAAAAAATTACTAAATGGTGTGTTATATTATTTTTATTAAAAATACTTTTTTTATATCTACATATGGATCAATATTAATCATTAGGTTTCTGTATGAATGAATAAAGTGATTTTTTCTAGTTACTAACTTGAGTTTCTTATGTGGAAAGTCACTACTATATTAATAGATTAAAAAACAAAATAATTATTTCTCATATACATGATATTTTTGTTTTCTTTAGAAAAAATAATATAGGTATAATATCAGATTCATGATTAAATTATTATTATGTCATGTTTCATGAATATATTTTCCACTTGATAGATTAAAACATCTATTTTTTTATTAGGATTATATATTTAATAAAAAAAATTTCATATGAATATTATGATACTTTTAATTTTTAATGAAGTGTATAAAATTATTCATTTATTGTTCAATGTTTAATATTTTTTAGTGAGAAGTAAATATTTAATTGAAAGACTATATCATCAATTTGATGATGATTAAATTGAAGAAAATGATAAATATTTTGAAACATAATTATATCTATCAATATATACTGAAGAAACTGTTATGATAAGACAAATCATCAGTAACGAGCCTAAGTAAAGAATATTTAAAAAAATTTCATGAAATTTCAAAAAAAATAATGTAAGAATATAAAAGTTTTTATGTCATTATAAGAAATTATTCTTATATTTTTTTAGTGGAACATGTAAATTTTTGTTTCATATATGTTGATTCATTATTTTTTATCAGTAATAATACATTTAAATGTTTATTCATAGTTTATCAAATCAATTATCAGAAGATGTCTAAAAGATCAAAAAAATTATTGTTGAGAACTTTTCATCCCAACATCTCAGTTAATATATGTGAGTGCCTCTTTATCAAGGGACACTATAATACGTATTACACCAGTCTGATATTCCATTCATATATATATTCATGTTCTTTAATTTTTATACAATATTTTTTAAAACTAGTTTAGTATCAAATTATGAATATTCATTAGATCGTAAAAATTTAGAGAAAAAATAGGTGACACTAATTTTTTATCCAAAAAATTAGAATTTTTTTAATGAATTATTCCAATTTTGTTATTATAATTTATGTTTATTTTAGACATTGTTAAAAAATTATACACATATCGTAAATAAAATGGAATGATGAAAACTATTTTTATAATATATATAGATAATGATGGTTGATGGAGATTCAATTTGTTAAAAAATTTCCATGTTTTTGAATAATATTGTCCAATTTTTTTCATCATTAGAATTATTATTAAATTTATAGTGTTCTTGTTTATATATCTGATTAAACAAAAAAACAACCTAAAATTCAAGTTAAATGTAATTAATGTTTATTTTTAATTAATATGGTATAGAATATATTATGTTTTGAATTCTGATTTTTAAGTGGTGATGATACTATGATTATCAATGTATATAATAAATATCTAATGTGTAATTGAAAAAAATGTGTATATCATAATTTATCTTAGAGGGATGTCACAAAAAGTTAATCTTACATATATTAATAAAACATGAAATAAAAGTGTTTAAAATATGAAGAATTAAGATTCCTAGAGTATTATAGGATGATATTATTTTTCATTAAAATATGCCACTACTTTTGAAAATTCGTTTTCGAAATACTCGGTAATGAAAAAAATAACTAATGAATTATTTTTATCATATAATATTGAGTATATCACAACAAATGATTCAATAAAAAATTATTATAGCCATATATAAAAATTGAATATGATGCTAAATTTAGGGGGTTGAATTAATATTCCATTTCGTCTTATGAGAGGATATAATATTCTTTTTTGTAATGTGAAAAGATGATTTTAATTGTAAAAATTACTAGAAACATGATTTTTAATATAAGATATTTAATTATGTTATATAAAATTATACCATATAATATGATACACAAATGTATTAAATTATGATAGATCACTCTACTAAAGACCCACATAACACTAATAAAAACAATATTCTATATTCAAACATGATAGGTTGGATAATCTAAAAAATAGCATATCTATACTTATGATAAACCTCTTTTATAACATATGAAATTAAAAAAAATACCAAAATCCTAATGTAAACTATTGAAATAAAAATAATAATTAATTTAATCCTATCAAAATCATATATAATATTTTAAAATTTTAAAAACATTTGATTTACTTAGAACCATATTTCATATGTGATTTTAAATTAGTAGAAGCGCAGAAAACCTGCAATCATAGATCGTGTTCTTAAAACATATCCTTTAAACACTGTCTTCCAAACAAGTGGAGGTGACCTATTATAAACATATTATTATTTTATATCATCTCAATATGATATAAATCAAATATCACAATAATAAATCAATCCAAATTATATAAGTTTTAGTGTATTTGAGGATTAGTTATAAAAGAAACATATTTTACAGCACTTGTGTAGTTTTCCCCGTAATTGTGCTACACTATAATCCCTTACATATTTATCATAAATTATAGTCATATTAATAACCCGATTGATTGAAATACAAGAAATGGGTTAAATGAAACACTTTATAAGTGAAGAATAACAACATTTAATCATGATTATTATTATAATCATAGTATAAAACATGTTCATGTGTGAAATATTCTATTAAAAAGAACATCGATCAATAAAATCTATCCATAAGTCATGAAATATGGAAATTTAATATAATATGAACAACCATATACCTTTTGAAACTAAACAAGATGCATAATGCAGAATTATGGGAATATAGCTATGAATGTGACGTTCCATTGAAACATGCCATAAAAAAGAGACTTGGAACAAACATGAGGACTAAGAAAAATCATATTCTATGGATATATAAGAACAACTACTTGTTAGTTTTCATAATATCTAAGAATATGTAACCATTAAATTTTTAGTATATACAAGACAAACACACCATTCAATTTAATAGAATATAGAATAAGGGACACCCTTTATATTGTGATAATATTCTAGAAAACCCATCCTTTAATTTATAAGCATACCAAATAAGTCTCTCCATATATTTTATGGGTATTTTAAAAATGTCTCACACATAAATTTATGAGAATAACTAATAAATATAATGATATATCATCTCAAGATATATTAAAACATAACCATTACATTAGAGGGTGACATAGGATCCCACCTCTCAACATTAATGTATATATATTCCACTTTGAATCAATAATTTATCATATCATGAAAAACACATTTAATTAAAATGGGTTTTATATCATATAAAATGGGATCATATAAATTAAAATTAGAGATTAGATCAGTTGAAAAAAAATATTAATCAATCAAATAGTGTATTTCAACCTGAAATTTATAAGGTTCTCCATGAAACCTAAATCAAAAGGACTGGGATCTTTTAATTATGATAGTAGAGTCAAAAACACAACAATGTGATTCTAGAAAACAGGTCATTAATTTTTTTTAAGAGATAAAACTATGAATCACTCCCAAAAATAATTTTAAGGAATGTAACATGAATATCCCTTCATAGAACCATTTTAATGTAAATATAAATAATGTTCCCCAAAAATAATACAAAGTAGATTTCCATTATAAATGTGGATTGGAAGATAAAAATATAAACATGAAATAGAAATATTTTTTAATATATTGATATTAATTTTATTGATTCTGACATTGTAGAGAGAGTGATAAATCATTCATTTGAATATAGGCAAATGGTAATTTTTTTATTAGTATAAATAAATATTTTTTTTAATGATAGGATATGATAACATTATTGCGAAGAGTGAACATGGATATGTAATAGAAATAAATCATTTATAGAGGATTTAATCTTTACACCAACAAATTTTATAAATAAATTGTTACATGAATGAAATTACCTTGAGAATAAGGAGTTGAATAATTATAATATCATCATTTAATATAATACATAAATCCTAGAAAAACATAATACAAAAGATACAATTACGACCAATTAAATAAATTTTATTCATGAAAACCCCCTAATAACTATTTTATCATTCAAGTTATAAACCTAATAACTTCTTAAAATAAAATGGATTTTTAAACCCCTTTAATTTATAAAAAATTATAAATATAAATTCTTGGATTTTATATACACAAATTTTTTTATAAATGTGGTTGATATGACATGTATTTCAGTTAAATAAAATGAGATGATAAAATCTTCAAACTTTAGATACATTTTATAAAAAACCCATCAAAGTGATAGATTGAAATTAAAAATACCCATAAAAATAGATATTTCATCAAATAATATGTCCAATAGTTATAATGGAAATTATTTAAATGAAATTATTTTTGTTAAACAAGACATGTCTAGAGAAATGAAATTGATTTGAAACACATGTAACATTAATTTCTAAATATTTTTAAAGTGATTTGACCTCCTATATAAAAAATATAATTATTAAGTTACCTATTTCACAACCATATACATATATACAATGGTATATACAATTCATATATAATTATTCATTACAAATATATTAGTTATTAATATATTATTTCATCATTAGGTGTTATTATTATAATTGTTTTTATAGTACTTGTCCCATAATGAAATTTTCAATTTTTATTTATAGGTTCAAAGTTAATAATTATGAGATAATTACAGATACATGATAGGTATTTTACAGTGATTGATAATGTTTTACATTCATTTCATAAGAGTTATAAAGATCAATGGGTGTTATATTAATTAAAAGATAAATAGTATTTTAACCCTTCTAGATCAATAAACCAAAAATAATTACTTCATTAATGTCTAATGTCACAATTAGTTATGTTTAAATCATCATCCATATTAGATATTTAAAGAATTGTCTACATAGATAGCTAAGTCAACCTATAAGAACAAGTTTTATTATATGGGTGAGTATTCTTTAGAAAGTGATTATTTTGGAATAATATCATTATTATAAATGCATAATGATATTATTTTGATTTTTTAATGTGGTAAGATGTATTATAAGAGATTTGGGGAATTAATAAAATACTATAAAAAATGAAATAAATTACTTTAATGGAGGTGGTATTCTTCAAGAACACATTGATAACAAGTTGAGATGAGTTATTTCATTATGGAACAAGTACTATACAAACAATTATAATACATTGATAACAAATAGACCCTATGATAAAATACGTTTATTTATCCATATATTTTTTGGATGTGTTATAGGTTCAAAGAGGAGTCTTATAGGAGGAAAGACTATAGTTGAGATGAGTTTTTTTAAATAAGGATTGTATTATTGCATATTATTCTATGTCATAGGGTCTATTTGGGAGATGAGTCTATAGTATGGATTAAATTCACTGGGGTGGATCCTTGAGAGGAACGATTTTGGAGGTTCTTCCTTTTTTAGGGGCACTATATCCTAGAGAATATTTACATCATTCAACTTTCCTTCAAAAATTAAAACTATATGGCTTAGTGGTTCCCTAGTGTCATGGTCCTTCTCATGAATTATTGCATTTCTAGAATGGTCTATACCATGTTTCTCTAATATGGATTTGATCATTCATGTTATAACATATCCTCAATCCTCGTAGTGTTGTCACCTATTTTCCTCCTTGCGCTATGGTAAATGTTGATGTGTTGTTGTTTATTAATTTTTAGTTTGTCAATAAATTGATAAAACCCCGCTATAAAAGTATATCTCAAAACATTTTCACATAAACCGAACGTTCATATTAATTATTTCTGAATCCATTTAAACCTGCATTGATTAAAAATAAATCCACTCCTTCTAGAGATATAACTTTTGTTATATGAGTTGAGTTTTCCCACTTTTAATGTTGTTTCTTCAAATTACTATTTTTTATCCTCTCAAGTTGTATTTCTATATTATGTATTTTTATATCATTTAGTATTATAGAGTAAGATTAATTTTTTGTTTTATATTTATGATATGATATTCAAATGAAATGTTTATCCATTATGGGAGATGTGGTTAGAGATATGCAGCTGCAGTTCCATTCTCATTTGAGGAATGTTGAAATCCATGAGGTATGAGAATTGTTTCATATCATCATTCATGTTCTAAATATAAAATTTATCATTCTTTATTTGATTGTGGATATATTAAATTGAAAATAAGTATGAGAAAACTTGATTAATTATAGAATTGGTTTTGTTCTATAACAATGTCATCTGTATATATCATTTTAGAAGTTTTCTACTTTTTTCTCTAGACAACATAATATAAATTATTTATTCTACAGTTTAACACATTTTTTGTGTTTGTAAAATAAATAACGTACAATAATAATTTAATTCATGATAACTATATATGACAGATTAATGGTAATTTATAACATAATTCCTTATTTCTAATAGAAAATGATATTATGATTGAGGGATGTATACATAATTTTTTCTTGTTAAAAGATGGTGCATTAGGTTACTTGGGGTAATATCTTATGATAAATGATTCAGTTATATCATGTTTTTAAACAGTTTTCTATTTGATAAAAATATTTTTTTGGCTGAGCAATCATGTTTTCTTATGAATGTTAGATTCAATAGTTATATGACATAGTTTTTATTTTGGAATATATATAATTGCCTTTATATCAAGTATGTTATCAGTAGATGTGGATAATTTCATTGATAAATGATTTGATGGAAGGATATCTGATTTTTTAATGATAAAATAGTAGGGAATACCATGTTTAGGGATTAAATTGGAACCAATGATTGAAGGATGGTTGGTTATATGCTTATCAGTGTTGTGGAACAATCCATGACTGATGAAGTGGGATGAATTTGGTTTTTCCCATTGTATGTTATTCTAAATTCTAGAATGATTTCTTATTAATTAATATTCTTTAAACATTGGATGGATGGGTTTTATATTTTTTATTTACATTCCCATACTCTTAATGTAGATATAATTGTATGATTTATGAATCTATTTTTTTATATTGGGAAAACTCATCAAGTAACATGAATTATGGATGGATGATGAAAAAATAATTAATCTATGAGGTTTATGTATTGAAAGAATGCATGAATTATGAAATTTTTTAGGATCCTTATGGGAGCTTGTATTCTTGGTCGTGTTCAAATAAATATAACTTATAAATGAACGTAATAGTGAAATGTTAAAATAAATAAATAATTAGATGTCTCATTAAATGTATGACTTATTATAAGATATCTAGTCCTCACTAGTGATATTAGGGTGTCTGTGAAATGATAGTTGCAATTCATTTTATGGATATGTAGTTTCTATTACTGTTCTTGTGATCTATATGTATTTCTATGTTAAGTAATTTAATATGCTAACCCACCCATGCTTGTTTGTAGACCAGAACATAATGTACAATGGGAGGGTGTCTTCCTGTAATTCTATGTTGAATAAGAATATATAGATGATAATACCCTCTTTCCCCAATATCTTCTTCTAGTAGTACTATGTAATTATATACATGTTGGTTACCTTTCCCACATATGTCTATAAATGGATATAATATTGTGATGTTATTTCACACACATATTTATCCATATATCTTATTCTAAGGACTATTATAGGTATTTCATGTATGGTATGTGATGGATTTCAGTGTAATACACATGGTATGGGTTGTGTTTTCACACATAAATAAATTTTTAATTATCTTGAGATATGGAGGTTGGTGATGAGGTAATGCGATGCATGGGGAATATCATATGACATAATTACATAGGTGTTTTTGGGAAGTATTATTTATTATAGGATGATGTCCTTGGATTTAAAAATTTGGTTGGAGTAGAACATATGTGGGAAAGTGGTAGCTGGTTTTCCTTATTCGATATTATGTTTGATGCTATATTATTTCTTTTTTTGATTCTTGGTGAGAGATCCATAGTGAGGTTTGGAACATAGAAAACATGATTATTTGAGGAGTTAGATTCACATATTTATTATGTATAAGTTAGTTACATTTCTATATATTTTTCATAGGATACTCAATATGGGATCCTAATTAGAATAAATTTTATGATAACCCTTTATAATGTATTATTTTATAGAACTGTACGCGATGTCTGGTTATTGAGCTGGATATTGATAGACTATGGAGTTTTTTTTGAGTTTTTTTGGATTATAGGTCTCTAATGGGGGTAACATTTTTGTAAATTTAGTTTTCTTTTTGATTTTTTTCATTTTTATAACATTAAATGATATTATTGGGACATTCTAATTTTATTTAAATTTCGAGTTATTTGGTTGTTTTATCTTATCTCTCATTTCCCATGTTCTTTTTAAAGTTTATTTCATCCTATTGAGTATAGAATATACCCTCAGTTCTTGCATCCAAACAAAATAATATTGGAGTGATTCAAGAATCATAATATCTATCACATAATTTTTGGCGTAGAGGGTTACCTTTGGGAGAAGTGGTTATTACCAAGTGGTAGTTTTCATGTTAAACAAACATGGTTTTCTTGTTTTGAATAGTTGAAACGAAGGTATAAAATGGTTATCCAATAAATATAATAATATTTCATAATATATATTTTTGGGATTAAATTATATCAACATGGGAACATTATATTTTAATGTTGTAGAAATATAATAAAATTACAATAAATTAATGAGGGTTCATGGAAAATTTTACCTTACTCCTTAGAAGAGTTCCCCCTTTAAATTAGGTTAAGGATTTTAGAGGTAGTTTTATGAGAGGAACATAACCTCTTGGTTGAGGATATAATTTTTGGGGAGTTATTTAGGATGAATTGGGTTATATATAAGAGTATAAGGGTGTATAGATTAGTGGGATGGTGAGAAATATTTTATAATGGAGTGAGGTGGATTTTTTGTAAAAATATAAAAAGTAATGTCATTATATAAGGGTAATGTGGATCCAAAAAATCAAAATAAAATATATTATGGGGCATATAATGGTTGATTATACCAAAAATATATATTTTTATAAAAAAATTAACTTTTCATTACTCTTAATAATAATTTTTTAACATTTAATATTTCTAGTTTTTATGGTAGTAACAAATATTTACGTAACTAATTTTCTTTTAAAAAATAAAAATAAAATGGGAATTATTACATGTTATTTACCAAATAATTTCTAAAATATATCAATTCTGTCATATAAAATTTCTAAATATGTGAGAAACTACTTTTAATGATAGTGCACGTAATGGAAAAAAAAATTATTTATTGAAAAGTGATCTTTCATGCTTCAAAATAATGGCTAAGACAAAATTAACAATGTTATTGATTTTTATTAAACTAAGTGGTCTATAATTAACTAAATCATATTTAAATATCATTAAAAATAAAAAAAATTAATTAAATATTTTGGAAACATATTTAAAAGAAGCAATTCCCAAATAGATTTTATTAAATTTAAAGATTACATATATTTCTACAAATGATATATCTGGGTTTTATAAAATCTAAATTTCAATGTTAAATGATTTATTTATATTTATAATTGTATTATATATATATATATAAACAAGTATGATAAACATTAAAATCATTTATGTATTATTAATGTGTTAAAAAAGTGATAATTTAGCAAAAAATTATATTTTCCATTATTCACCCCAAAATTCAATATCTCTAGAAAAATATCAACAATTAATATTATGAAATTTTTTACATGACAAAGTAATAAATATAAATAATTTTATAATATTCATATTATGAAATATATAAAAAAAATTTCATTAAATTAAAATTAAAATTATAAAGGAAAAATATTATATCTGAAAAATAACGTTTTTAATTGTTATTAGTTTTATATCATGTCAAATTTTAACACAAATAATGGTATTTTATTTGGTGTTACCAAATATATGATCAGATCTACCTTGATAATGGAATTTTATTTGGTAAAATATAATATTATTTTATAATGAATCAATTTTATTTATTATTATAAAATATTCATAACTTAAAAAGTTTTATTTCATAGTCAATATTAATTTATAATCATATTAATTATATGATCTCCAAATGTAAGCATTTTTATTTTTCTAGTATAATTTTATTTATTATAGGTTTTATTATTATAATTTTCGTGGTAATGTTCATCTACTATAATGTGGATTGATTTACATTGGTTTATCATGTGAAATAATATATCTAACATGTTCATATTTAAATAAAATATATTTTAAAATATTTTTATATTATATAAATATATTTTTAATTTATTTTTGTTCACTCCTATGCACATACATTGTTATAAAAATGTTATTGATAATTTTTTTATTGAATATTATTGGAAATATGATTTATGGAGGACTGAATATGTCTAAAAACATCTCAGAGTAATGCATATTTGATAATGAATGTGAATCAATTTAAGAAGAATATTTATGATTTTCTCTGATAAATTGAAAATGGTGTGGTTGAAGCATACAGATGATGTAATGAAAAAGAATTCAATGATTATAGATACATATAAATGTTTGGGAGTTCATATTAGTCATGAGTTATTTATCTTTTGGGATTTATAGAGAATATCAAATGAGATGACTTGAGCATGCCAGTTGTCTCTCCCCCAAAAGTTTAGGTTTTTCTATTAGTTTATAATTTTTCATACATTAATTTATGTACATAATTTTATTCTTCCTCAATAATTATAAAAACTCAATGAAAAATGGGATCTAATTTAAATAATAAAATCATGGTAATAGACTGCACTGATATTATATTTTGTCTATAATATTCGGTTACAGTTTCTAATATTGTAATCTATTGAAGTAATAATGTTGTGTAGATAAGGTAGATGGTTGGAGTTACAGTCATCTTTATATACACATTGTATGACTTGTTTTACTATGATAGACATTCAATTATTCCCCTCAGTATCTATTATCGATTAAATGATGTTTATTGAAAAAATAGAGGGTACAAACGTGGTTGGAAGATATTTCTTGGGGGACAGCAAATTAGAATTCATCTAGATGCGATGATTAGTTAAGGTACATTCACTATATTTGGTATCCAAAATAAAAACATCATATAGTATGAAAATTGAAACTCATATATGAGATCACTATAAGTTTTTAATCAAAATTAAAATAATAATTAAAGATGCAATCCTACAACTCATTGATTTTTATTGAGAAAAAAATCTCTATTAAGAATAATAAAAAAACTCATGAGGATACATTATTATTAAATTAATTTTCTAACCGAACACTTTTTTATTTTGTTAAATTTTATATCAATTTTCATTCCACAAAAATATCTTTACATTATTTTTTATTAAAGATAATATATTAATGTAATAAATCATGATAGAAAAAAAATTAATGTTTATTTAGGGAATTTACTGAGTGATGAACTGTGGTTTTACATTCTACTGAAAAAATTAGTTAATAAAAAATACTATAAATATGTTCTAATGATATATATTTGCATCAAATTTTATAATATGACCTAGATGTTAATACACCACATAATGTTCTTCAAATAAAAAATAATGAGAAATCTTATTATATACACTTTTCATTGACTACTTATATATTTATTTTATTTAATTCATATTGATTGATTTTTAAAATAGAAATTTTTCGGAATAAATTAAATATCAATTGAATCAGTAAAATAGAAGTATAAATTTAGGTGCTCAACAGACCAACAAAAAAACTAAGTATATAAATCTCTTTAATATTTTTTATTTAATTACTATTATGATCTTCATGAAATTTTATTATCATAATTTAATTAAAATAAGGATAATGAATAAAAGAGAATGGAGGAGAGAGTGATTTTTTGATTAGTTAAGTTTTCTTCTTTTTTTCTATTCTTGCTATATTAATTGAGGATTATTTAATAAACAGGTTAATTTGTAATTTGAGATGATTTTTTGAAATATTATTATTTATAAAATCCCAAATACAGAAATGATTAAAAAGTAGGACTTAACTTAAAAAATTTTATTTGAATATTCATGTGAATTTATAATTTTTTTCAAATGTTTATCATAATAACCTTATATATTTTTGTTCCATTTTAATACATTATTTCAACTCATTTTTTTCCAGGGATCCATGAGTCATGTAATGAGAAATATAAATTTAGGAAATTCTCATTCCAAACAATTAAAGTTCATGATTTATATCAATATACGTGGGGATTGATTTGAAATCTATTTTATCTATTTTCTACAACATTTACAATTCAAAATTATTTTAATCCATTAGAGTCCAAGAATATACTAATGAGTAATGTATAAAAAATATATATAAATACTTATTTGTTAAGTCAGAAATTTTATTTATATAGTGTTAAAAAAATATTTAAGGAAATTCTTTTTTCTGGTAATATTTTAAGAAAAAGCACAATATTTTAGAAAATTTTAAGGTAATTGTTCATTTGGTTGTGGTGAAAAAATGTTCAATAATTTATTCAACATTTTAATATAAACTTTTCATCTTTTATAGTAAATAAAAAAAGTTTTTATGAAAAAAATTAAAAATTAAAAATTATTTCAAAAAAATAGTGAAACTTTTCAAAAAAAAAACTCTTAAACATAGGTCGAATCATTGAAATTTACCTATTTCATTAAATTATAAAATAAATTAAAATTTTATATAAAGAGTCTACTATGAGATATTTTGGAAAGGGGAATGAGTAAATAATTTGTTATTAATATTCAAATTGAATGCCAATTGATATATTGAAAAACAAAACCCTATGTCATGGAATTCAATCGTCGCACAACTATCCACCCACCATAAAACGTTAAATAATACCATTTAAATTCAGTAATTATTTGTATATACATTTTATTTTGTTAGTAGATAATTTATAATGAGATAAATCATGTGGAAATTATGTATGAACTTAAGAAGGGGTTTTTTATTTTTCCTTGAATAGAGAGAGAAAATTCATAAAATATATTTCTATATTATTTCTAGAAATAATCAAGAAATTATAATTGATTTTAATGAGTAAAAATTAATTATTAAATTATATTCATATATAATGATTAATTATAATATTCGTTGAAGAATATATATTTTTTCAAATTTATACCTTAGAATATTTTATATGACCCTTTTTTTGATGGTTCCCAAGAGAGAAATAGAAAATTATGAGGTAGTGGTATATGTATATATATATATATATATTCTATTATTAAATCAACATAGACATTTTATTTTTAAATTATATGGGAATGTATCCCATTTAGGTTATTTATGATAATATATTTGATTGGATGTAAAATCAGTATAAAATTTTGATTTAAATGTCATTAATTTTTATTTTGTATTTAAATTCATTGAACATGATTTATATGTGAAATATAATATAATAGATCTAAATTTTTCATGGATATCCATGAAAATATTATAGATTTAATGAATTATATTTAAAAATATTTCTATCATAGTTTATGATAATTATATGCTTGCATAATAAACTAGGTCATATATAAATGTAATATGAAATGAATGTGCTATTTCTACCAAGAACTATCATATTTGGAGTATGAAAGGAAGATATCACTACCTTTGATATCTATCTTGGTATATGACTCTCAGGTGTTAGATACAAGGAAATAAAGAACCAAAGTAAGTTTTCACTCACATTTTACAATATATGGTATTTCATTCTAAAATGTAATCACAAAATTTAATATCAATATATAATTAAATAAAGTTGGTTATTTTTATAGGGGTAGGGGTGTAATAATTGTACTATTCAAGATAATTGGGGGATTTACGATCCCTAATAGTAGTACGACATGAAATATGTATTAGTGAAAAAAATAGAAACTACATATCATTCTTTAAGATATTTGATGAAGTTAAAGATGTTTTTATAACTTTATATGACATGGATTTGACTTTGACTATGATTTTCCAAGGATATTTATGAATTTAAGATCATTGGTGAATATTAGATAATAACATATGATATTATTTTATAGATGATGTAATCAATATCATTTAATCATTTACACATTACTATTACCACAACATAGGGAATTATTTCATAATCCATAAACATATAATAATATATAGTTGAATAATAGAAGAATACAAGAAAACCAAAAATCATATCTATAGTGTCTAGAGAAAATGGTAAAATAATTGATTAATTTATTTTTGAGACACAAGTTTGATTTGATATCCACAGAGCCTATATTCACAAACTATCACTCTACTATGCATACTCTATAAAAGAGAATGATGATGACAAGAATTATGGAAGGATAAATGAAAATAAAATGACATATAAATAGGACCATATAACATACAATATTATAAATTTATTAGTATTTAATAATGAAAATAACATGAGTTTCATAAATAAATCTGTAATATGTTCAAGACACTACAACATAGATAACATAGATTTGAAGATTAATTAATGAAAGATAGGGAATCATGACCAATCATTTTATCCATAAAATGAATGATAAAACTGATGTGAGATACATGTTTGTAATGGGGGATTTGGAGGAGAAATCAAAATATTAGAGTTGGTAAATCATTCATGGGTTTCTACCATAAGAGGGAGGCGTAGGATTTATTTTCCATTGATATCTATTTTATTAATAAAATTATCCCATTATAACAATACACCCGATATTATTTAAGAGTTATAATTGAATTGCATTAACTGAGGTAAATTAACTATTCATTTATTACTAGAGTGCATAATATTCTATAAATGTTTCATATATTGTATTCCAAATGAGTAGGTATGGTGTGCTTTAAATGTAGTTATTTTATATAAATATTCATTTTCTATAAAACATCACACTACTTCTTTAACAATGATTTATATTCAATTCAACCCCTTAATAATAACTATATTTATGAATTAATAGAGTTTAGTGGTATAGAATGGTTTGGTGATTACTAAGCATGTATAGAGATATATTGTTCTCATCATTAGAAATATAAGATATGGTTTCATGAGATATTCAATTGATTGTGGAAATATATCTACCATTTTACAAAAAAATATACTATAAAATCACATTTTAAATCATAGAGTGTTTGAAATTATAAGTGATAAAATGTCGGAGGAGGATAATTAAATGATATTTAGTCTTTATATTATTTGGAAATTAGATGATAAAAAAATTAGTATTATATTCATAAAATTAAAATACAAGTGGAATATTGTTGATGCTTCATTCTGTCACAGGGTCTAAATGAATGAAAAGGGAAATACCTTAAACCCAAAATGATTTATCCTTTGAAGAAACATAAAAATTTGACAAAGTCATGAATAATGATTCATTTGAACATGGGTCGCGCAAGTTCCACCAAGGTCGCACATGTATACTTGCACGCCGCCTAGTGGTCACGCATGTGACTTCTGTGCCCTCTTTGAATTTCACCCAGGGTATTCACCAGCCTATAAATACCCCATGTGGGCCCCCCATTTCAGGATGGAAAAATTCCAAAACTCGCATTCGAGCTCTGGTCACCGAAGTCTCATTTGGAATTCATCCGAACACTTATAAGGTAAATTATTACCTAGAATGGAAGGTCTAAATATGGGAAACCGGGCCTAAGTGTTGAAAATAAACAACACATGCATGCCTAAGTGGCCAGCCCTTAACGGAAATGGCCACACTTGCGTGCCACCTTAACTCTTAAACAGAACTAGTGTACCACTATTCTGGAAGCCTCCAGGGATAGTACTAAGGGATTGAGCCAAGTCTCGCCCAAGTATTACCCTAAGGGTTGACCGTCGCGCAAGAACACCTGTGTCACGCAAGTATACTTGCGTGACCAGAACTTGCGCTCCCACACAGGACATGCAGGCCAACTTTTTTTTGGGTGCCTCTCCTTCCTATTTCACATCTCTTATGCTTTTATACCTCTCCTATTCAAGATCCAGCCTTTAAAACCCTATTTAATGCCATTTTTTTGGCATGGATTTGTTGTGGGATTCCTTATCAGAAAGGAATTCTATGGAACATCTCTCAAAACCTAGTTATTTGCATATCGTCATATCACTAAGGTGATAGACATCATTCATTCAACCACATCCTTTAAAGATGAGTGGTTCCCTAGCCTGAGCCTCCTTTTCAAGAGTAAGCCATAGTCATAATTTCTCTAAATCAGGCATTTTCCTTGAGAGTAAGCCCCACTCATAAAATTCCATTAACGTAGGCCTCCTTCTCAGGAATAAGTCCTATGTCTCATGTATCCTTAACAATTGGGAATTCTCTTTAAGAGTAATCCCCAGTCTTCAAGTTCCCAAATATGGGCCTCCTTTTCAAGAGTAATCCCGAATCCAAGTTCTATTAATTTGGGCATCCTCTTTAGGAGTAAGCCCCAAGTCCCCTAACCTGGGCCTCCTTTTCAGGAATAAGCCCCAGTCCTAATTTCCAAAACTGGGCCTCCTTTTCTGGAGTATGCCCCAGTCCAAGTTCCCTAATTTTGGAATCCTCTTTAAGAGTATGCCCCAAATCCTGAATTACCTTAACCTCGGCCTCCTTCTCAGGAATAAGCCCTAGAAATAATATCTCTTAACCAGTCATAACATCTTGTGATTTGGGCTTCCTTCTCAGGAATAAGACACAGTCAAAAATCCCCTCCTAATTCTGGAATCCTCTTCAAGAGTAAGCCCCATGTTAGAGCATTCAAATCACCATAAAGCACATATTCCTTTATGGATCTTGTCTTCGGGTTTCTTCCCTGATGTAAATCCTAATCTTCATTCATCTGGGCTGTCATACTTACATAAGCCCCACATCATATGTTATGATTTCATCATTCAGTGCTACCTTATTCCTTTTCATTGTTGGGTGGAGGTAGAAATAATGAAGCAGAATACCAAGCTCTTATCACAGGATTGGAGTTAGTTCATCATGAAAAAGTGAATCACATAAAGGTGAAAGGTGATTCAGACCTAGTAATAAAACAAGTAAATGGGTATTATACAATACGAAAATAAGAATTAATCCCATTGTATGATTATTTCAGAGAGTTAATGGTGGAATATCCTTTGGAACCGACATTTTCTTATGTCCCGAGATCACAAAATTCTCAAGCAGATTCACTAGCTAATTTAGCCACCACTCTGGCATATCCAAAACGGGACAATACATGCATCAGTATTGCCCCCCATTGTACAATTTCACCTTATTTTCAAATCATAACAGATTAAATCAATGAAATTACTCCCGTTCCTAAACCATATGGTTATACTACGTTATGGATGACACCTATCAGGGAATACCTTCAAAATGGAACAATTCCACATGATAGAGCTATGAAAGAACAAATCTGGCGATGTGTGGTTAATTTTACTTTTAATGAGATCACCTATAGAATAATCTCTACAAAAGATGTTTTGATTTAGTTCTCTTCAGATGAATTGATGGTGAGGAGACAATGGTTGTCATGAAATTAGTGCATATAAAAATCTATGGTTCCCATCAGTTTGGACACTGAATATCTGATCAAATTCAAAGTCTTTGATACTTTTGGCCTTCAATGACACAAGATTGTGTTAATTTCACAATTAAATTTCATTATTTCCATGTAAATGCCAAATTTATTCATCGACCCCTAGATTATCTTCATACTGCAAAATACATGTGGCCATTTGCTACATGGGGAATGGATATAGTGGGACCTTATCCTTCGGCTACAGCCAAGCAGTTTAAGTACATTAATACTACTACAAACTTCTCTTACAAATGGGAAGAGGAAATACCTCTCAATGAATTAGGTTGTAAAAGCATTGTTAGGTTCATCAAGTCAAACATCATTACCAGATTTGGTGTCCCTCATACTATATTGACAGAAAATGGCACCACCTTTTGTTCATCCGAGGTGAGGAAGTTGTACCAAGAATACAACATCAAATCCAATCATTCATCTCAGTACCATGTAGTGGCCAATGGCCAGATAGATGCTTCTAACAGGACTCTTTCAAAAAAACTGTAAAATATGGTGGATAAAGATAAGAAATCAAGGCCTGATAAACGTTTTCATGCTTTATGGGCTTATCGAACCACCACCCACACTGCAACGTGGTCAACTCCATATTCATTTGTATATGGAATAGAAGAAGACATTCCCATTGAGGTTAAATTACCCTCACTTAGAGTATCCATTTGTGATCAGTCATCTATAGATGAAAAATCTCAAAAGTGATTGGATGATTTGGAATAGTTATATGAGAAAATATTGTGCACCATGCACCACTTGGAAGTCTATCAGAATTGAATAGCACGAGATCTCAATAAAAAACTTCATCTTATTTCATTCATTTAGGGAGAATTGTTATCAGTTCTCAGAACTCCAATAATACCAGGAAAGAAACCTCCCAAGCTTGAGCCAAAATGGGAAGGACCTTATTCAATACATAAGGTCTACTCCAATGTAGCTTATTCTTTAATCTCAATGGATGGAGAACACATCATTACTATAACCAATGCTAGATTTCTGAAGAAGTATTTTTTATAACACAAATACTTTATCATCAAGCATGACGTTAAACTACACCATATGTGGTCCATGCATATGACGATAAACAATTTACACAGTTGTCTTCCAATATGACGTTAAACTGTGACGTCCTAACCAAATGACCCTAAACATTACAGAAGTCCCTTACGTCCAGCAAGAGGTTAAACTACACAATCTTTGGTCCATGCATATGAGCTTAAACTGTTCATACTATCATCCAACATGACATTAAACTGTGAAAAAAGTACCTAATACATCCAACTAGATGCTAATCTATTTCTCTTTTGTCCTTACTGCATGACTTTAAACTACATAGCCCCCTTTCATCCAACATGACGTTAAACTATATTTTCTCCATCGTCGTAGCTACAGGTTGCTAAACTATACATCACCCTTACATCCTACATGATGTTAAATTGTGTCTCTATACGTCCTACAAGACATTAAACTGTATTTTTCCCCTGCTACATGAATCTAAACTGTGCAGCACTAATAGTCCTCACTACAAGTCTTTAAACTACATAGTCCCATCATATGTCCTACATGACATTAAACTATGCATCGTTAAGGTTGTCGTTAACTCTTGTTTCTCACACGGAGCATTGAAACACATGAGCTTAGAGTGTAAAAGTAATTATGAACTATTTCTTTGAGCCATCAATCATGCATAATCCTCATACTTCTTTACTCGAACTATGTGGGTTCTGAATCTACTTCTAAAACAAAGGATACGTAGGTAGCCCATCTGTGGGTATGATCCCAACTCTGAAATAATCTATGTCCTTCTGAATGACGATAAACTTCAAGTGCCCCCTGAGTGGCTTTAAAACTAGTATGGTTATCATAATGAACAAGATATTTCTATATAATGTGTTGAAGGATACAATTGACTAATAATCTCTAACAAATACATATGATTCTCTATCAATAAAGAACCTCGAATACATATAAAAGTTTTTCTAAATTTCATTAATACTAATTATAGATTATCAAATCTAAAGGAAATAACATTTTCATATTTGGTAATGTAATAAGGATTCACGAACAAACTTAAATCTATAAAGAGAGTCCTAGAGTATACAATAATTTCCCCCAAAAAGGTGTGATGAGTCCGACCTCCCATCCACCTGACGAATGCAAATTCTTAAGCCTCATCCGTCCAGAACTAGTGAGAACATACCTTTGGAAAGTAGTTACAAATGGATATAGAATAATTGGATGTATCTGGTTCTATGAACAAACCCATTAGAAACCACTTGGAATGTTTGAACCTTAAATCAATGAGGTCATCCCCATTTCCATAGGAAACAAAAAATGGTGAAGCCAATGTGAATCATTAATCAAGTTAAAATGATTTTTTACTTATTTTGTTAGGACCCTATTTAAACTCAATGAGAGGGCCAACTAATCAATCAATAACATAAGTGCTCATCCAAAATATGTAGTGGCCGAGCTTATCTTGATTATGTCTCTTATATCAAATAGGAACTCTTTCCAAAGATCTTCTGCATTACAGAAATTTATTCTCTTAAGTTCACACCTATGAATACCTCTACTGTGAATGCCTCTACTACTACTCCAGCTTGATCGTCGTCCGCTCTGAGGATGATATCACCTAATCAGCATCTTTAACGCTGGGTATCAAATGCACTGGTTAAGGAATACCATAAAAATGGTACTATTCCGACTCTGTAGGCTGCTCGACAGGCCCTCCAAGTCAATAATTCACCCTGGTCATCCAGATAGCGACAACCAGCGATCATGAAGAAGGCGGTGCTAACCACCGTCTCCAACCATTTCGGGTCGTTATCCCTAGAACGCAATCTCCATTACCTCCCATATTCTAAGGAGGTGAATGAGAATTCTACTCATGGCCTTAATTCAAGGAAGTAGGAGTCCTTCCTGAGCGCTCCCACCAACAATCGCCACCAGACACGTGTATCAGTGCGACCTCAATATGATGAGGGTGTCATCTCCATGATTTCTACTCAGGTTCCTCGAACACGAGCAGGCAAGACGAACCACCAGAGGCGACGACCAGTTAACAGTGAGCAGGTTCTAATCTCTTCCATTTCCGGAAAAGTCCACCAACCTAACTTGGTGGCAGGAAACGAGCGAGCACACACAACTGTACATTATAATTCCGTTGTCCAGAAGACTCATCTGGAAGCAACACGCCATTACCACCATGCAATTCCGGTGGATTTATATAGACAGGAAGATACACCTGTTTATAAGTAATCAGCTAGTCAGCAGACTCGTCTGACTAAATACGATGGAGCCCTCCATCCCAATGTGTTGACAACTGGTAAACAGGCACATACACCGGGTTACACTCATCAATCAGGCCAGCAGTCTGTTCTGCCAGTATTGAAGGAAGTTCAACCACATTCGGGGGACTCCAATCAGCTGGCACATTCACCTACTATTATCGATCAAGTCTACCAATAGTCTTGTCTCGTAGCTTCTAGAGATGTCGGTTGGAAAGCCCCGACGACAAAATTGGAGCAGACTCAACTTTCTGCACCCACACATACGTACTATCATAACTCACTGACAGGAAAAGGAGGACAGGAGTAGGAACAGACACCTACTCCATGCACGGAATATATGTATATTCCCATTCCGGCAAATGAAGTCACCAAGCATATTCTATAAATGGTGAAATAACAGAAGCAAATTCCTGCTCATATTATGGATTCCTGCCAGGATATTATAACAGCTTCAGAAGCATCACTAGGAAAGAAATGAAAGTCTATCCCTACCAGGGGGTAACACATCACTAGATCATTCTGGAACAGACAAACACCTTTGTTCCAGTCCAAGAGGGTTGTGGGGCATACTCCCCCATATCATACGGACAACCAAGTCAGGCACATACATCTGATTTGAGAGGAGATAATCAGCCTAACATAATCATTTCAAATTAGCAGGAACATACACAAGCTCATAATAACCACATTCATCAACAAGTGGTTCCTAAAGTGAGTAAGAAGGCATCTAAGAAGAATACCCACCCAACTCAGTCAAGAAATCAAGGGCCAATCTGTAATAAGGCCTTACTCGATGCTGGAGTTCTTGATGCACATAGAAAATTATCTATTTCAACTCAAGATTCTACTATCTCAGTACCCAATAGTATGAACATTAATTCTGAAGGTCTGCACCAGACCGTTCCTCAAGAAGTTTTGCTTCATGACAATTTGGTGGATCTCAAAGTTTCATCTTCAGATGAGAGCCACAAGAACCCTTAGTTTGTCAAGAAGATCAACGAGCAAAATATTTCATCCTTTTCCGTAACCCACCATGGTGGTCCTCCCCATGATAATGAATTTAGCTGCGAAAGTCCTCTCTGCAATAGTAATTCAAATTACCTGTAAAATTAAAAAATGGACAATGTAGTGACGAGAAAGCCATCTTATCATGGTGAACTTGCAAATGTGAAGTCAATCATGTCCGATTATTTTCCTCTAGCAGGTGAAATAATTTCTCAATAAGAAGATTTCTTGGGGTGTAGGTCATTCTTAGAACCACCCGTGAGTCATGCATCTTCTTGTTTGATAAGTTAATTCTCTACCGATCTTGTTGAATCTAATGAAGCATCAAAGAAGCACCACCTTTGGTCTAAACAGGTTGAATAATCTTCATCAAATGATCCGGAGGAAGTACTGAATATGAGAAAACAACTGGAAACAGGTGAATTCTAGTTATGTTTTGGCCTTTGGCTGACTCTCAGTATGACATTCCGGAGATGTTGATGAAAGATATAATTTGTGATATTCGTCTCATCATATGGTAACACTTTTTCAGTTTAAAAAGAAAATATTATCTTATGATGAATATGAAAATAATTTCAAGATAATAGAAGGGTTACAATGCCAAATTGACTTTATATCTCTCTCTATTTCTCAATATCCGAAAGCTGAAAAGCAGCAGAGAGCCCTTCAGCGTTCATGCCTTGGTGCACAAAGAAGACATCGCTAATAAATTTCCAATTCCTCCATCCAGTATTCATATCAGGGGATGGGGTGTTTATAGAGCACTGAATTTCACTATACTCTCCATCCAAAAAAGCCCGCTGAAAGTGGTCTCATGAAATTTTATTGCCCATGGCCGACCACAACCAACTGGTTTTGTTTGTAATCAAAGGCTTGCTCAACTATAGGCCTCAACTAGTTCTTCTCAAAATCAGGAATACAGAGAACAAGTTGTTGAATGACTTCTGCATAAAGAAAATGAGAATATTTAATAGGATTCTCGTTTGTAACGTGCACATCATCATGTGACAGAACTGTCAGAAATCATCAAAAGGTCTTTTGAGCTGGGTGATAAGAGTGGCTGCAGGTAAATGCATCCAGCCAATTTCTGGAACAATGTCTGTAAGGTGAGGATATATTTTAAGAATATCTCATATATAGAGACTCAAGAGCCACCCCAGCTTTCCAGACTGAGGACTATTTTAACCCAACCCTCATAATCAATAAATATGATTTGAGGAGTTGAGAAAAAATAGCAGGAACAGTCCCAGTCCACATGACTGGGGACTTTTTCAATTCCTCAATCTCTACCTCAGATAAATTCCGTCATCTCTCGATTAGAGAAGAAGCCATAAGAGGAATGAAAAGCCGAATTATCAGAATATTTCCTCCACATTATGGTTCGTCAAAAATTTCCTGAGGGATCGAATCAACAAAAGGAAATGTCTCATCAAGTACATGGAAGAAGACAATATCACAGAAATAATGATAGAAGGGATGCAATGTGTTATGCATCAATCAATGTCATCAACACCATTGTTTCTGATCATCCAGATGAGGCTCACCCAGAGCGATTAGATGAAGAGGCTCCTGATCAAGAGGATGTATGCAGAGACACAAATGAAGAAGGTGTGCGTACAAGAAATCAACGGATTACCCAAAATCTAGGTAATCATTCAAGTAACCCACATCCCCCTCTTTGAAAGGTGTCCAATAGGGGGAAAGGAAAGAATAAGGTTACATACCCTTCCTCTGGAGAAGGCCAATCGCTCTCATTAGTGAAAAGATTCACACAACAAGAAGAAGAGATAAAGGAATTATAGAGGTTGAATGTAGAACTACTTCAAAGTAGTCTTACTCCTAAGCATACTAGAGTCACTCAGCCAAGGGAATTTGTTGCGGGTACTAAGATGGATCAAGATTATCCACATTTATTAGTACACCCACATAGGTCTAATCCTATGGGTCAAGTGAAACAACAACAGGCAATACTACCATCAGTGGTAGTCCCGGTCACCACACCTATCTAAGCTCCAGTTATTGCACATGCACAGGTCCATTATCAACAAGATGTTTCTCAAAAGTTAATGACTACCAATTAGTCATTAACATCTCAGTTGGAAGATATGGAAGGAAAGCGTGCACCAGTTCAATTGGAGAAGAGAGATCACCCTGAATGCGTAGACGCAATCCCTCCCCAATCAAATTTTTCAAGTAACACATTCCCAATCTTTAATGGTTCGGAATACCTAGAGTAACACTTAACATGTTTTTTTCTCATTTCGATCCTATGATGGGAACCCCTCAGAAATAAGAAGCAGTTAAGCTCAGGTGTTTTGTACAATCATTACAAGGCCCTGCTTTTGTCTGGTATACAAGCTTGCAATCTCGGTCAATTACCGGATGGGAGGATCTCCGTCCACAATTCCTTCTTCAATTCAGCTCAACGTTGCCAAAGACAATAGTTTTTTATCTTAAACCCTGTTAAAAAGGGAGAGTGAAAGGGTTTCAAATTTCATTTCTCACTGGAAGGGATTAACATATTCCTTGAGCTTTGCACTTCCTCAAGAAGAATTGTTTCCAATCTACGTGGGAAATATGCATGATGAATTATTCACACCATTGATCCCTGTGAAATACATAGGAGGGTTTAGAGACCTTACTTCAATCGCTCAACAGATTGAAAACTCTCTTGTAAAGACTAATGTTAAAGCTCGTGTAATTCCATCAGCTCTAGGAAGGATAATGGGTAAAGCAGATATTGTTATAGTTATTCTCAAATAAGAACATGTACCTGCTTCTACTTCAAGGTCTTCATATTCTCGAAGGGATCCACCTCATGAGCATCAACAACAGAGACCATTTCATCAATATGATCATAGTGGTCAAAGACAAAAACAATTTGAGGATTTAAAGAAGAAAATGTACTCTTTCTGAAATTAACACGTTCCTAATTACTTCATTTTGGCTCTGGAAAATAATTTGGTTCAATTTACAAGGCCCAAAAGGCCAAATAAAGAAGGAGATGAAGACCATCCCAATTATTGCCCATTTCATCAGATATTTGGGTATCCCATTCAGGAGTGTTTTGTCTTCAAATACCTCCTGCAAAAGATGGTGGACTCGGGACAAGTCATATTGTAAGTTTCTTCAGCTCAGGTAGCATGTGTAACTGCTACAAATCCATATGATGAAGGCGAGAGGAAAGAAGTCAAAAACAAAAATTCATAGAAATATGATGATTGGATGGTCAGAAAAATGATCAACCGAACTCATGCCATTTTTTGAACGCAATTGATGAAACCAATTGTGTCTTCTTCTATGAATACCACAGGAAAACCCTTTTCATCAGGGGAAAAATCCTCAAAGAAATGGCATAATTCAACAAAAGAGGAACAATCAAAAGAAGATGAGATCGTGTGAAAGCCCCAATTGTCTTTGACTCTGGCAGATTATATGCCATCTACTTCGCAGCTACGGGCACCATCCCACCAAATGGTACAACCTAAACTGGCTAATCAGGCATAGTCTTCATCATATGAAAAGTTGATCTTTGTTTCTATTAACACGATTCACGTAAAAAATCCATATGCCAGTCACAATTTTGATTTTTATGAGCCTGAATTCCTTGTATCAAACAAAGGAATCAGAGGGATTTCTAGAGGGTCTAGGTACAGGGGAATATGTGGATCTTTAAGAGGCCACTATTTTAATTTTACCACTGGTAGAACTATGTATTCAGCAAAAACTCATTGTAGAACCCTTTAATGAGCTCTATAAGAACAAGAAAATTCTTCCACTAATAGCAGACTCATTCCTGGAAGAATTATTCTGGAAGATTGGTTGGAGGTTCCATCTTCTAACTCTTAGCATGTAAATAGACATATTCGGTCTAATTTTACAAATCTCGGGGTATTACCAACTCCTACCCCGATACAAGATGCATCAACTTCAAAAGCATCAACCTCTAAGGCACCTGCAAAACCACATGTTTCTTTTGGGAAACGCAGAAATTTGGATCAAAATTATCATGTATTGAAAAACTTGACCCAAATAACGGCCATGTTATCAATTTTGGATGCTTTGAATTTATCAAAGGATCTTCGGGAGGAACTCATCGAGGCTTTGTTGAGTCCTCAAGAGTTTGAAACTGAAATAGTTGCAGCTGAATTCTACCATGTAGAGAATAATCCTGCAGAATTCCATGTAGTGATATCTTTTACTGATGAATATGAAGATGATGTCGTGCATGGACATATTATACCTTTGTACTTATTTGGAAAGGTCAATGGTGTAGACGTCCGAAGAGTTTTCATTGAAAATGGTTCAGGAGTCAACCTCATCCCTATTCGTACACATCATCGATTGGGCCTCACAGAATCTGATTTATCTCCTTCTACTTTGATGTTACAAGGATATGACAAAATGAACAAGAACAAATGGGCGATATTACACTCAGAACTCAATTTTGAGATCTTTTATCCAATTCAGATTTCATGGTTGTTGATCAAGACTCATCCATCAACATCTTGCTTGGAAGACCCTGGCTACATGAACATAGGCTATCCCTTCATTGTACCATTAATGTCTCAAATATAGTTTCGATGGTAAAATTGGGACATTGTATGGTGATAAGTCCCCATTCAAGACATGTGAATCTCAATACATTGAGGCGGAATTCTGTCACATGAAGGGAAAGGAGAAATCCACAACAAGGGAGATTACCAAAGTTAATGCTCCATATGGTTTGGAAATGATTCCAGTAAATCCATTTACACATGTGAGTACAGATTATATATTGCCTATCAGTCAGATTGACAGGATAGAATGAAATCAAAATAAAATTATGGAAACTTCCATAATTTCAATTATGGAAACATCCATAATGTCAATTATGGAAATCAAGCCAGACATCATGGGAGAAAGTGGTGATCCACCAATCAATGATGAAATCTCAAATGGAGATGTCTTCATTTCATCCGTTGAAATCCAGAAAGTCTATAATTCCCCAATCAGGCCAAGAGAAGTTATAGTAATGGCAGAGGAGAATGATGATGTCGATTATCAATCCATTATCTCCTTTATATTACCCATCGAAGACCTTTCATCATCAATAGGGTCAGAAATGGAAGCCTCTTCTTCAAGATGTTAAAATTTTAACATCTCTTATAATCATGGAAATTTCTCTTCTTCATCTTCTATGAAAGTAGAAACAGAAGAAAGAAAACATGTTAAAGAATAAGAGGAAAAACTTAGGGATTCTCCGCCATCATTTGAAGAGGGTATCTCTACCACCGTGGATGAACTCAGAGAAATAAATCTGGGTACAAAAGAAGATCCACGCCCCAATTTAATTAGTGCATGCATGACTCTTGAATATAAAGAGTTGTATATATCTTTTTTAAGGAAATATTGATATATATATATTTTCTTGGAACTATACAGAGATTCCAGGGCTTGATCCTGATGTTGCCACTCATCGTCTGGGTTTTCCAGAAGGACATCGAGGATTCAAACAAGCCGCTAGAAGAACACACCCAACTTATGCTTCCAAAATTGAGGTTGATGTGGATAATAATATCAAAGATAACTTCGTCAGAGAAGTTCAATATCCCAAATTGATGGCTAATATTGTCTCAATGAAAATGAAGAATGGGAAAATTAGAGTTCTCATAGATTTCGGATATCTTAATCGACATTGTCTTAAGAATGATTTTCCAGTACCAATTACAGAACTCTTAATTGATGCAACAACTGTATATGAAGCACTTTCCTTAATGGATGGCTATTCTGGATATAATCAAATCTGAATGGCTCATGAAGATGAAGAATCTACAGCCTTCAGATCCCCTCATGGTGTGTTTTTCTATCGGGTAATGCCCTTTGACCTGAAGATTGTAGGTGCAACATATCAGCCTGCCATGAATCGTATATTCAAACCCTTTTTAGGGAAGTTTGTTGAATGAAATGTGGATTATTTTGTGGTTAAATCCAAACAATGTTCTAATCACTTGGCTGATTTGGAAGTCATATTCCAAAAAACATCGGCAACAAAATTTGAAGATGAACCCCTTAAAATGTGCTGTTGGGGTAACTTCATGAAAATTTTATTGGCTTCATTGTATGCCATTGTGGTATTGAGGTCGATCCTAAGAAGCCAATTAAATCCTTGGTATGTCACCTCCTAAAAATTTAAAGGAATTGAGAGGACTTCAAGGACACATGTTCTATATTCGGCATTTCATCACCAATTTGGCAGGCAAAAGTTTACCTGTCACCAAATTGATGAAGAAGGGAGTCACTTACTAGTGGAATGAATAATGTAAAGAAGAATTCGATATTCTCATGAAGTATCTCGTCAGACCACTGGTGTTAATGCCACATGTTGAAGGAAGACCACTTATCCTTTATGTGACTGCTCTAGAGCGATCATCGGGTGTCTTTCTTACTCAGAGGAATGCTGCTGGGAATGAAAACAACCTCTACTGTCTTAGTCGGACTATTCTTAAAGTAGAAACCCGATACTCAAATATTGAAAAGTGCTGCATAGCATTAATCTTTGCAGTTCAGTAGTTGAGAAACCACCTACAACATCATGAGGTCCAATTGGTATCTCACAATAACCCACTCAAATTCATCCTTAGTCCTCCTATTATTACAGAACGTCTAGCAAGGTGGGAAGTTATTTTTCAACAATATGATATTCTGTATGTGTCTCAAAAGGCAATTAAGGGCCAAGCTCTGGATGATTTCCTCGCTGAACATCCTTCAGTAGAAGATACATCTTCTTATATTGAACTTCCTGGTGAGGATGTCGTTTCTATTCAAGATAGTCTTCAAACATAGGAAATGTACTTTTATGGTGCTTCCAGAAGTCCAACAAGAATGAAAATGGAAGATCCTAAATTAAACAAAGTTGGGTTAGGAATCGTACTCATTTCCATGGAAAAGGCAGTGCTACCTTTTTCCTTCTCATTGATGGGAGGTGGTACAAATAATGAAGCAGAATACCAAGCTCTTATCGCAGGATTGGAGTTACCGCTTCAAGAACAAGTGAATCACTTAAAGCTGAAAGGTGATTCAAACATGGTAATCAAACAAGTCAATAGAGACTATGCAATCAGAAAAGAAGAATCAATCCCTTTGTATGATTACGTCAGAGAGTTAATGGAGGAATTTCCTTCGGAAGTGACATTTTCTTATCTCTTGAGGTCACAAAATGCTCAAGATGATGGACTGGATAATATAGCCATAGCTCTGGAAGATCTAAATCAGGACAAGACAAGCATCAGTATTGTCCACCATCGTACAATTTCACCTTATATTCAAATCAGAACAGAGGAAATCAATAAAATTATTCCCATTCCTGAACCATATGGTCATACTATGGGATGGATGACACCTATCAGGGAATACCTTCAAAATGGAACACTTCCACCTGATAGAGTTGGTAATCAACAAATCCGGTGACATGTGGTTAATTTTACTCATTATGATAGCTCGGATCACCTAGAGAAAATTCTCTACAAAATAGGTTTTGATGGAGTTCTCTTTAGATGCATTTATGGTAAAGAGACAATGGCTGTCATGAAAGAACTGCATGCAGGAATCAGTGGTTCCCATCAGTCTGGGCACAGACTATCTAATCAAATTCGAAGTATTGGATACTTTTGTCCTTAAATGATACAAGATTGTGTTGATTTCATAAAGAAATTTAATTATTTCCAAGTACATTACATGTTCATTTATCAACTCCCGGAGTTAATTCATACAGCTAAATACACATGGCCATCTGCCACATGGGGAATGGATATAGTGTAACCTTATTCTTCGGCTATATCCAAGCAGTTTAAGTAAATTCTTACTACTACTGACTTCTTTTCCAAATGGGAAGAGGCAATACCTCTCAAATAAGTCGGTTCTAAAAGCATTGTTAGCTGCATCAAGTCTAACATCATTACCAGATTTGGTGTCCCTCATACCATATTGACGGACAATGGCACCAACTTCTATTCATCTGAGGTGAAGAAGTGGTATCACGAAAACAACATCAAATCCAATAATTCATCTTAGAATCATGTAGTGGAAAATGTACAGATAGAAGCTTTCAAGAAGACTCTTTGAAACATATTGGAAAAGATGGGGGATAAAATAAGAAATCTTGGCCTGATAAACTTTTTCATGCTTTGTGGGCATGTCAGACCACCACCCACACTGCAACGTAGTCAACTCCATATTCATTGTTATATAGAATAGAATCAGTCTTGCCCATTGAGGTTCAATTAACCTCGCTCAGAGTAGCCATTTGTGATCTGTAATCAATATATGAACAATCTAAAAAGATATTGGATGAATTGGAATGGTTAGATGAGAAAAGATTGTTCACCCTGTACCACATGGAAGTCTATAAGAATCGAATAGCACAAGATTTCAACAAAAAAATTTGTATTCGTTAATTCTTTCAGGGAGAATTGCTATTAGTTCTCAGAAATCCAATGATACCAGGAAATAAACCTCCCAAGCTTGAGCCAAAATGAGAAGGACTTTATTCAATACATAAGGTCTATTCCAAAGAAGCTTATTCTTTAATCTGAATGGATGGAGAACTCATCACTACTCCAACCAATGCTAGATTTATGAAGAAGTATTTTGTGTAACACAAATAATTTATCATCCAAAAATATTTTAAACTGCAGCATCTCCGGTCCATGTATATGACTTTAAACTATTTTCACCCTTGTCATCCAACATGACGTTAAATTGTCATTTCTGAACTACATGATGCTAAACTGTACAGAAGTCCCTTACGTCCAACAAGACATTAAAATAAATAATCTCTAGTCCATGCATATGACCTTAAACTATTCGTACCATCATCCAACATGATGTTAAACAATGAAAAAATTCCCTAATACGTCCAACAAGACATTAAACTGTGTAGTTTTTGTCCTTACTACATGACTTTAAACTGTACAGTCCCAATTTCATCTAACATGACGTTAATCTTTATTTTCCCCATCATCTTAGCTGTATGATGCTGAACTATACAATACCCTTACACCCAACATGACATTTAACGATGTCCCTATACGTCATACATGACAGTAAACTCTATTTTGTCCCTACTACATGACACTAAACTATGCAGCACCAATAGTCCTCACTGCAAGACATTAAACTACATAGTCCCTTCATATATCCTACATGACATTAAATTGTGCATCGTTAAGGTTTTTTTACCTCTTTCTTCTCACACCAATTTTGAGTCACGTGAGATTAGAGTAAACTTCAACCATAACACCCTCTCTGGGCCGCTAACCATGCGTAAGTCCCAACACAATTTTTAGGTTGTTGTTCTACAAAAACAACTTGATCACCAATTCAATATTCAATTGAACTTCGCGGACTTTAATCCTTACCTTCTAGGCTGGGTATGTTGGCAACCTTCTAATGTTCAAGCCCAAAACCAATCTCTTCACATCGGTTCACCTCCATTTCATATAATGTTAATCTGTGAAGCATCCCCAGAACCAATACTTTTTACATTGGTTCACCACTGGTTCATGCATATGACCTGAAACTACTCACACTTTTTGTCATGTACAATAATAAACTACAACATTATTTGACATCCTCACCTGAGAGGGAATCATTATTTACATTAATCTCCAATCTTGTTATATTCCAAAGACTATGTGCATACATGGCAATGCTTGAACCTTTTATCTTAGGTCAAATCATCATTACACTAATGTCCACTTTTACCCTTCATATGTACAAACCAAATATTTACAGAGGGTATTTCAAGAACTATGTGTGGCTTGATTACCATCCTTATGGGATACATAGGAACGTTCTAGTATCCCTCGAATCCAGCCCCAACCCTTTGGGCCTAACCCCAAATTCCATTTTCAGTCCCCTGGCTGAAAATTCCCAGTGAAAACAGACACAGCGTATTCATTATTATGGTCCGAGCTCTATGACCCTAAACTAAGATTTCCTATACTCTCATCCCACATGAAGTTAAACTATATTTCAAGAACTATGTATGGCTTGATTCCTATCCTTATGGGATACATAGTTAAGACCAACATTTCAATTCAGGACCCATCCACAACATAATTTTGGTTAGCATTGGTCTGTGTATCTCTACATGCATTGAACAATGCCCATTTTGAGGTGTCATACTCCAAACCGAAAATACTTACATATCTCCATAACCCTTTTCATGACTTCCGGTCACAAAATGTTTGATACATGAGAGTTCTTTTTCCTGACTATATAGCACGTTCCCCTCGGCAGCCTTGCATAAACAGTCTACAAAACAGACTTGGCATCCAAAATATGCAATTATTTGACTATGCAGCCAATTCCCTTAGGCATCCCAACATAATTCAACCTCCTAATGGGTTTGTTAAATAATGGTAACATCATTCTTGGGAGGAAAACCTATTCTGTCCTTATTTGATTTAATGACAATATATAGGGATCCACAAAAAATATCCATCCTTAACATATTTGTATCATACTCTTTTTCATGATCTAGAAGTATTCATGTATATGGTTTATATTTACCTTCCCTACGTTTAGGTCAGACCTTCGTAGGAGTGACATTCATCCAGTTCATAGACAATCTTGTTTGGAAATATCTTCTCCATATTCAAGTACCTCTCTCCATACAATAAACTCTATGATTTGGAAAATTTGAATCCCCGTAAACTTCCACTATCTTTTTAGTAGATGGAAAGTAAATTTCTGAGAGTTCTTTTGCCTGACTATGTAGCACGTTCCCTTAGGCGGCCTTGCATAAGTAGTCTACATTATAGACCTGTCAGCAAAAAGATGCTATTATTTGACTATACAACCAATTCCCTTAGGTCGCCCTACACAATTAAACCCCCTAATGTGTTTTTTAAAAAGTGGTAACTTAATTCATGGGAACTACTTATTCTAATGACTTATAACCATTTTTCATATCATTCCTCAAATTTAAAATTTCTTAAGTCATTGTTTAGTTATTTTTCTTCATAATCGAACATGGTAATATGTATTCAGATATGTTATCAAGGAATTGAGTCAATGTTAATCCATTCGGTCACAGATATTTCGACCTTAAACAATAGCCTTTTTATGTCTGACGTGCATGACTTTAAACATCCCACAAAAGACAAGGGAACTCTGAACAAAAGTCAAGTACCAGCTCACTAAACATACATTTCATATGATTTAGGTAATATTGGGCAATTAAAAGATTCAAAGTTTGTAGGGTTATTTTTTATAATCCTAGAAAAAAATGAAACTATTCTCACTAGGCCCATTGGCTTAGGTAAACATTTAATGAAGGTAGAAAAATAAGGCATGAAAAAATGACTGAAGATGAAAGTGTTTTTCATTTCATGCACAAATTTTAGAAGGACATCCACAGACTGGAGTCTTTATTCTTTTCCAAATAATTAAAAAAGGCTATCAATATAAATCTTAATTTTATTTGCAGCATCATGAGCTTCCTCAGCCACCACATGAAGCTCACGCACTTGACCAACATCACTCTTCTCAGCTTGATAGAGTGCTTTCATGGCATCTGCGATGGATTTCATACCATTCGTTTGAGCCCCTTCTAGTGAATTATTAAGTCGGTCATGTTCCCCAGTAACAACATCTAATTGTTGCTGAAGGTGCATCTTCTGGAAAACTTTCTCTTTTATCTTATGCTTTATATCCTTCAACTTGGAAGCATGATCAGCCTATGTTCAGGATACCACAACCTTAAATTTTCTAATATTGGCTTACAACCTTACTCTAGTCAAATCCTGATGTTACTTCTTCTCATGCTCCTTTCTGAAGAAGAATTGTTTTACCGTGACATGGATCTTTAGATATCAAAAACCACCAAGTCCCAACAAGAAGAACATGGATGACAGTCATGGAATTTTCTATGACAGCTCTTCTAAAGGCATGTCAGATATGATCTTCCATATGTTCTGTCATGCCTTGCGTTGTGAATATTGGATCACCTTTTGTATATTCGGGTCTGACATAGCATCAATGTCACAAGGGGGAATATAATCCGGGATTTATGTACTTAGGGAAGTGCCCTGTTTTGCTCCTTCCCCCTTTGTCACATTCTATTCCCGTTGGGGCGGAAGCTGAGGCTTCACCTCCAAATCTACCCACTGAAATTGATGAACCTTCATAATAAATTAAAAGTTTGGTTAGTTTCAAAGGATAACAAAAGATTATTGTCTATCTTGTAAATTAAGTACATTCTCAAAACAATTTCTATCTCTTACCCAATGGTAGATCAGTAGCTTGAGAGGACTCCTCCCCGTCCTTCCTAGAATTTACAGGATTTTTAAGTCGAGTTTCAGTAATCTTTGTCAAGTTATGCTCTACTTGAGCTAATGTCTCTTAAATAGTAGGATTTTCTGTACCCCCTTCAGGCACTGACAGTTTAGGAGCTTTTCTAGATAAAACTACTCATTTCAACCAATCATGATCAGAGATATAATAAGAAGTTATATTTAATAGGACGAAGGATAACAATCACGTCCATAATCTTCTAAATTACATGGTAATTTAACATGATATATAAAATCTTAAAAAGACGCGCCAAGTTCCATCATTTCATCCAATGTAATCTTAGAATCCTGGTTAATCTCACTAGTGGGAGAATTCGATATGTCTTCTTGGTGACCTTCATTCTGCGGCCTCTTAACCTTGACAACATCTTCAGATAAAATAGCCGCATCGGTGGCAATGGCTTCCAAAAGCTCTAGTGTAGGAGTTGAACCTAAAGTACCATAGAATTAAAGTCAGTTGATGTTTCATTCAACATTTTATGAAGAATTGTTAACTTACCACAAGCAGACTCTTCTCTTCATGTAACAACAGTATGATGGATATTTTTAACAGACATTAGATCTTCTCTAGGAGCAGCCAAGTTAGCATGAACTTGTGATCATTCACTAGTACTCTCCATGGTACTCAAAGGAGGGTTAGTCCTCTCCCTCAAAGGGGAAATTGATGAAGCCCCTGAAATTAAAAAAATATATATGAGCAACCTTTTCATGGGTTAAGACTCATGATTATCTGAAGGACTTACCACTACTGAAGAAGTGTTTAGTTGTGGACTTCTTCCTTCGATTACTTTGTCTCTTTGGTTTATTGGGAGTGTCAACAGCCTTCTTTACAGATACATGAATTGGATAATGGAATGCCATGTCCAACTCCTGATTCATGGCTTGTCGGCCTGGAGATATCTCTCCCGACATGCGAAGATATTCATTAGCCCAAATGGCAGTACCACTAGGGCTATACTGTAGTGATGGAACCTCATCAGTTCCTTTCTTTTAAAGCAGTGGGATAAAGAAAATAATTTCCTTAATTAACAAAGATTTGTCTAAAATCATGTTTCAAATAAAAGAAGGAAAGAAATTTACATCTTCAGGAGCCATGAAATCGTACCATTCCACATCTCTGGAAGCACCAATCCCCTATGTGGTGTCATGATCAATCATTTCATTCACCCTCTTGGTGAATGAAATGGAATCATAGGTAGAATTTGTGAGAATTTACAGCTCTCTGATGTATGCATGAACTTCATCAGGGATGTCTTTGTAACAGATATCTGTAAAAGCCAGAAGATTCCCAATCAGAGGGAGGTGTAGCCCCTCGCACAAATCAATCCATGCAGTTTCAGCATCGTAGTATAAACTCTGCCATGTCTGGATAGCCTCTGGTCGTAGATATTCATTATGTATACCAGAAGGCTCTAAGGAAGGTCCTACAATCATGGACTTCAGCTTCATCCCACCTCCTGTAAGTACAGATAGAGAATAAGAAAATAAGACTTGTTTCTATATAATGTAATTCTGATTAAATTTCTCTAATGAAGTATCTCACTAGGAGTCGATGGAGATGGTCTCTTGATTCTGATAGGGGAATTATATCTGGCATGAGGCAACATTTCGACATGTTTTGCCTTATCATCCCCATCATGAGAATCCGAAAAATCAACTTCGGGAGTTCCAGAAGAACCACCTTCCAGATGAAGGGTTTATTTCTCTACGGTTCTTTTCCTTTTCCCCACCTGATAAACAAATTGATTCAACACCCCTCCAGGGTACGATGTTATCCAGTTCTCAGCATACCATGTAGTCAAATTACTCGTCGCATTATAATCTGGTAGATCGAAAACTGGCCCAGTCTTCCCCCTAGATGTTAGCAAACATATTTGTCGGGCAACCATCAGATGTTGCTCTAACATGACATGAACAGGGGGAGAAACAATAGTTTGCTGTAAGAACTTGAATTGTTGTGAAAATCTGTATAGAGCATAGGCCTCACATAAAATATCTCTGTCAATCCTGGTGACTAGTACACCATCTATGTAGGCCAGCATGTATTCCCTCAATTCTAGGTTGGTTGTTCCATCATCAGAAAACCGCTCGGTCGGTGGGTTTCCATAATGAAAGAAATTGAATTCCTTATACATTCTCAGCCCCACCTTCATGTCAGAGGGATTGAGATGTAGTGGAGAAATTACCGAGAATTCCTACACTGATGGCTTGAAAGAACTTACGGGGATCTATACTCCATTCTATATATTATACGTCCTGACTTGAGTGGCGATCCATCCCCACAAAACATGAAATGGTCCCACTATTCTCAAAGGAGACATACCCATGAAGACATGGAGTAATCTCCGTTGAATCTTTGTTAAAATGGGGGTATCCAACACAACTATTTTCCTCTCAGCCAACTTAGCTGCAATAACGAAGGTCTCCGGTCCGACACCTCCATTCGAGTCCCAGACAGGAAAAAGATAAACACTGAGACACAATGCCAAGAAGCCCACAAGAAGACTCTTCTTTGGGATTCTCTGATTCATTTCATATCCCCGCTTCTCAAATTCTCCTTCTTTTAAAGTCGGTCAGAATATGCCAGGAGCACCCCACTTCTCTGTTTTGGGGTAGGAGGTAGGATGAGTACAGGTGGGCCCCTTCTCCTTGGGCTACTTCTCCTTTGATCCCTTCTCATTCATCTCATTCTTCTAATTCATGGTAAGAAAAATAATCATCCACTCCTCTGGATGAATATCCTTTCTAGAATTATTTAATGAGGTCTTCGAACTCTTGAGCTTGTGAAAGATTTTTAATATTTTTCGAGCCAAAGCTGGGGTCTTCTCAGAATCAGTCCATGTCACCTTATGGGGGGGGATGAATTCATCATACATATCGCCCGAAATTGGAGACCCTAAGATCTTGTGAACATCCCATAGACTGATTCCTACTTCTCCATGATTAAAATGGAATGAAATTTTTTATGAGATCCAATGGCTGAGTATCTCCAGAACAAAGTAATCATTCCTATAAACATATGTTTTCCCAACTTATATGGATTAATATATTGCAACTCCTTTCAAATCCTCAACAAAATATGTGCAGGTTTGTCTCAAAATGTATGTCGACATCCAGGTTGGCTTCACACGTCCTCCAGGACGAAAGTCCCAAATCTTCTTCCAGCCATTGGATTGATCCATCTGAGAGTTTTGAAAAATTGAGGGATAACAATGTGGTTGCAACTTAGGATTTTGAGGTTTCAGATCTGAGGAACATGGGATATGATACATTATGTAGGCCTTCTCCACTATTCCAGCATTTCCAAATGCTCCTCCACTTGAGATATTTGCTGAATCAAAATTGGTGTAATTCTGAAACAAAGACATTGGGAGATAATTCTTCGCCTCTGGAATGGTGACTTCTCGCAGATGACCATAGCCATACAAAGGTAGATAAATACTCTGTGGGAAGTCAATATGATACTTCTTCAGGTACTTGCCCAAATATGGAAGAGTGTTGTCGCAGACAGTATAATAATCATGGCCAATGATGTTCATCATATCATCAACTCGCATGCTAGCGAGTTCATCAGTCATTCCGATTCTCTTGGGAGCCATTTTATATTCACAAAAGTTGAATAATTAACTCTTAATTAAGTTTATTTTTCATAAATTTTGTGAAGAAAAGTGAAAAAATGTCCAAGGTATTAAGGCTCGCATGTCCCAAAGTTGGTGTTCAAGTATCAGCGTGTCACACAAGTTTTGGCACGTAGGTATCAACATTCAACTCCAAATTCCTCAACAGCAGCGTGATAGCAAATAAACAATGGAAAATAGAGAAACTTGCATGGAGATGGAAACTTTCTTGGCGAGAGCTCGTATGTTTGAAATCCGGGTGCATTGCGCGAGAATGGAATCATATATATAGGCCATGCCTTAATCCTATGTGCCTAAAGCCAGCGCGCGCAACCCTGCACGCCTAAAGCCAGCGCGTGCAACGCTATGCACCTAAAGCCAGCACACTCATCACTTGCACGCCACCATCTCGGCGCTCAACACTTGCACACCATATGTTCCTTGGTTTTCTTCTTTACCTCAGAGTCACATCCTTTTTTATTTCAGATCCAACTCTGAGGGGGGACTTTTGTCGACACTCCTTTCCTTCATAGAGTCTAAACGAATGAAAATGGAAATAACTTAAACCCAAAATGATTCATCCTTTGAAGAAACATCAAAAATTGACAAAGGAATGAACAAAGATTCATTTGAACTTGGGTCGCGAAAGTTCCACCAATGTCTCACATGTATACTTACACGCCGCCTAGTGGTCGCGTAGGTGACTTGCGCGCCCTCTATGAATTTCACGAAGGGTCTTCACCAGCTTATAAATACCCCCTGTGGGACCCATTTCAGGACGGAAAAATTCCAAAACTCATATTCGAGCTCTGTTCACCCAAGTCTCTTATGAAAGTCTTTCGAACCCCTCTAAGATAATATCTTGCCTAGAATGGAAGGTCTAAACAGGGGAAACAAGGCCTAAGTGTTGAAACTCATCAAAACATGCGTTCCTAAGTGGCCTACCCTTAAGGTAAATAGCCACACTTATGCGCCACCTTACCCCTTCAACAGAACTTGTGTACCAATCTTTTGGAAGCCTATAGGGATAATACTAAGGTCTTTATCCATGTATCTCCCAAGTATAACCCTAAGGGTTGACCAACACGCAAGTACCCCTATGTCACGCAAGTCTACTTGCGCGACCAGAACTTGCGTGCCCAGGCAGAACCTATGCGACAACTTATTTTTGGGTGTCTCTCCTACCTATTTGACCTACCTTATGCTTATTTACCTCTCCTATTTAAGATCCGGCTTTAAAACCCCTTTTTAAAGCCATTACTTTTGGCATGCCTTCCTTGTTGGCTTCCTTATGTGAAAAGAATTCTATGGAACATCTCTCAAAGCCTAGTTATTTACATATCTTCATATCAATAAGGCGAGAGACTTCATTCATTCAACCTCATACTTAAAATATAAGAGTTTCCCTAACATGTGCCTCTTTTCAGGAGTAAGCCCCAGTCATAATTTCTCTAAATCAAGAATTTTCCTTAGGAGTAAGCCCCACTCATAAAATTCCATTAACTTAGGCCTCCTTCTCAGGAATAAGTCCTATGTATCAATTCCCCTTAAAAAAGTCCATCTACCTTATGAGTTATCCCCAGTCTTCCTGTTCCCAAATATGGGCCTCCTTTTCCGGAGTAATCCCCAATCCAAGTTCTCTTAATTTAGGCATCCTCCTCAGGAGTATTCCATATGTCCCCTAACCTGGGCCTCCTTTTAAGAATAAGCCCCAGTCATAATTTCCTAACCTTCGCCTCCTTTTCAGGAGTAAGCCCCAGTCCATTTTTCCTAATTTTGGCATCCTCCTTAGGAGTAAACCCCAAATCCCAAATTCCCTTAACCTCGGCCTCCTTCTCTGGAATAATCCCCAGTCACAATTTCTCTTAACTAGTCATAACTTCTTTTTATTTGAGCTTCCCTCTCAAGAATAATCCCCAGTCAGAAATCCCCTCCTAATTTGGGAATCCTCCTCAGGAGTACGCCCTAGGTTAGAGAATTCAAATCTCCATAATGCACATATACCTTTATGGTCCTTTTCTTCGGGTTTCTTCCCTGACGTAAATCGTAATCTCCATTCAGCTGGGCAATCATACATACATATGCCCCACATCATTTTTTCATAATCTCATCCTTTCATGGCACAATTGTTTGGTTTTACCAATACCTCTTGTTTCTCATATAGAGCATTGACTCACATGGGCTTAGAGTGTAAAAGTAATTATAAAATCTTTCTTTGAGCCATCAATCATGCACAAACCTCATACTTACTTACTCAAACTACGTGGTTTCTGATTCCTTTTCTAAAACAAAGGATACGTAGGTAGCCCATCTGTAGGTATGATCCCAACTCTGAAATAATATTTTTCCTTCTAAATGACAATAAACTTTAAGTGCCCCGCTAAGTGTCTTTAAAACCAGTATGGTTATCATAATGACCAAGAGATTTCTATATAATGTGTCGAAGGATACCATTGACTAAGAATCTTTAACAAATACAGATGATTCTTTATCGATGAATAACCTCGAATAAATATAAATGATTCTCTAAATTTCATTCATACCAATTATTGATTGTCAGATCTAAAGGAAAGCTCATTTTCATACTTAGTAATGTAATAAGGATTCACGAACATAACTTAAATCTATAAAGAGAGTCCCGGGGTAGACAATAATTCCCCCCAAAAAGGTGTGATGAGTCCGACCTCCCATCCTCTCGACCAATGAATATTATTTAGCCACATCAGTCCAGAACTAGTGAGCACATACCTTTGGAAAGTATGTCCAAATGGATATAGAATAATTGTATGTTTCCGGTTCTAAGAAAAACCCGTTAGAAACCATATGTAATGTTTGAACCTTAAATCAATGAGTTCATCCCCATTTCCAGAGGAAAAAAATATTATTCCTATTGAATCATTTTTTCACAAATAATTATCCTTTTCATTTCATTTTTTCTTTTGTTTTATGTTTATAGACCAACAATCTATATTTTTTTCATTATTTTGTAATGAAAATAAAAAATAATAATAAGCCATGAAAAAATAATAATTATGATGTATTGAGTGACCTCTATAGAATATGGACTATGGTTTTATATTCTAATTTATTCCAGTTAAAATTATAAATATTATATATGGATCCCATAAAAGTTCATCGTACCGAATATAGTATTGTTATTGAGGAGTTTGATAAATCAAACTTGGTTTTTAAGATAAAATGTAGTAAAATTGAATTATTTAATTTTCTTTTGGTATTTTAATTTTACATTTATTTGTTTTAAGAAGGGAGAAAAAATGTTTATAACACTAAGATATATGGATTCACTAATAAAAGAAGATAATATTTATATCTTCTAATAACAAACCATAATTAAAACAATAGGTTTTATCTCTCATTGATATTCTTTTATGTGTTATAAAATTGTAATCTTCTTTATTTTTTGTTTTCAATAAAGAATTAAACTAAAAAAATATCGTAAATAAATAAATGTGAGACATATTTAATGACAAGAATTTAATGTTTTCCTTTTCATAATCTTGAGATTAATTTAATATCTTTTTAAATTTAAATTATCATATAATTTTGGGAATTTCTTTTCATTTTATAGTTTACCCAGAATGGCATGAAGCATGAGTAAAACCCTTACTCCCGATGATTTATTAAACTAAAATAAAATAGTAAAGTGATTAGATGATGTTCAATGAATTTTTACCAATTAGAGAATAATTAAATAGAAAAAAATGTGATAATAAAAACCTATAAATAATTATTGTATGGAGAAGATAGATCCCAACATGAAAATGTCTCATTAATACACCTTTCCCAATGCTTAGGTCTTCACTAAAGTCTTCATGTAGAATACAATAGTCTGCAATCATCCATGTAATACATCATTTATGTATTCATTGTACACTTCCCAAGGGTATAATATAAATCTCCTCTCTAGTAGTGTCCCAGTAATAAAATAAAAAATTCTATAGTTAGTGTAAAAATATGAAGGATGAACTTCTACAATTCTTATATTTCAATATCAAAGTAACATAATATATGATAAAACAAGAGCCAATAATGAACATGATATGCTTCCAGAACCATCATTTCATGTATTTATCTATCATAAAGAAACAAATCATTATTCATAAATCTGCATTGTTGTTTTGTTGAGTGGAAATTAACATACCATGATTGGAGTATCTATTTTTTTAATCCTTTTAATTGATTCCCACCAATGTCACCAAAAGAGAGGACATCCCAGTTTTTATGAATACCATACTATGCAATTCCAACTCATCCTACTCATATAAATAGTTTTATTAGATTGTTAATGCTTCATTTAGTCAATATTATTAACCAAATATATTCAGAACCAACTTGACCAAATTTTAAAGGAGTGTTATGGAATGAATGAATGTCTAGAGTGATCAGTCCAGTGGGCTCCAATTCCCCGATCTTCCCTAAAAATAGAATGTATAAAATAAAATAAAAATTTTAAACTCATAAAAATGTAAATTTGTCAATATAATAATGTATTTTTAATGTAAAATCACATTTAAATTTAGATAAATTTCAAATCCCATGTATAAATGTTTTTCACAATTTTTTACTTAATGAATAGAGTGATTTCTATAAAATTATGAAATTCACATTAAATTTTATTTTTCTTAAGAGTATTGAGTCTTGTATTGATCTCTAGAACATATCATAGATATCTATTAAAACTATTTGGGTTAATAATTTGTATAAATATGGTTTACACAATGCTTTTAATACACTATGTCCATTTTAGACTAAATTTTCAGTTCAATGATTATTGAGACCATAAATACCTTGAATCTATTGATATGTTTTCTATAATATAATATAATATTTTTTTATCGATCAATTACATGAGTACAATTTATTAAATATTATTTAATCAATATGGGAGTAAATTAATTATTATTATGAATTAAATGATTTTTTTGTGAATATTCCCTAATATATTCATGTTCTATAAAGGGTAGAATCACATGTTCTAGAGTGGGTAATGTGATATGATTTAGAACAATTTTTTTATTTTTTTAGTTAATTAGTAAAAAAATTAATAATTTAAAAAATTAGATTAATTAAAACTTTTCTAAGGATGTGTAAGTCTTATAGTTTCATTGATACATTTTTAAGGTAATTGGAATTGAATAATAATGTTCAGAGGCACTTGAGGGATGAAAAATCAAATTGCACAACAAGATTCAGCATCTTTCAATGATATAATTTCCATAAATGAAAAAGTTTTGAGGGAGACGATATTACACAGTAATTTTTATTTAAATTTCATTATTTGGTTCATAGATATAATGATCCATGAGTAAATAATTCATTAAATAGAGCCTACATGACAATATAGTGCCCATGATTTTTGTGTTTCGTTTGTCTTGAAGTGGGTAATTAATTTTATGTGAGAAGTATATTTTCACGATGGATATATATATAAAATTATAATATAATCATCCATTAAAATATATTCTGGAGGTGTATGAAAATTTTAATAGTTTTAGGATATTAGATAGGTTTTATCATTATGAAGTATGCAATAATTCTTCGATATTAGGTTTGATGATCAATTTTTTTTCCTCTGAATCATAAAAATTATTAGTGGTCACACCACAATATATTATCTTACATTATAATATTCCTAGAAGTTACATAGCTGTAGGATTATATTTTCAATAAGAATATAATTCTCAACTAAGTTATAGATTAAATCCATGATATTAATGGTCATTCCTCAATGTACTTAGTTAGATAACGATTCTTTCCAATGTAAAACTTATAGATTTTTTATTATGAAATATTTCAAATTAAATTGAGGCTACTACAAATTTTTCCTCAAATAATTAAAACAATATGTATTGTGATGATGAAATTTTGAGTAGTCCAACAACATAGAATAAATTGGGAGAAGTTAAAAGAAGGTGTTTACTTCTGAGTTTGGTTTTTGACATTAAAATTTGAATAATGTAGAAAAAATATTTATTTCCAAGGAAGAGTTAGATAATGTGTATTTATTTTATTTTAAGAGATTCTTATGATGGAACATGATGTATAATTCAAAAAAAGGCTAAATTACCTTTTTCAATTATATTCATGAAGTTGAAACACATGGAATTTGAAGTATTAAGTTTATACAGATGTGAATATTTACTAAAATGATTTGTGAACATATTTTATGAGATTAAACATTTTGATTGATATTTATAAAATTTTTATTCATTAAAATAACTAATTAAATTAGAAATGATGGTGTTAGTTGTTGAAAAAATGGTTCTTTGAATATTTTATCATAAAATGTATATATAAAGAAGTCTTTTGAATAAAAGGTGGAAATTATATTCAAAAAATAGGTGTATCCCATGAATGTTATAAGACTCAAATTATTATATCTTCTTAATATTTTAAGTTTTTTAATTTACCAACTAAATAAATTGCATAATTTACATAAACCAATATTCCAAAAAACGAATTTCCATTCTCAATCACCCTAGGCCAGCATAAGTTCCATGTGTATAATGTATGGATTTAAAATGATTTATTTGAAATAAATCATATATAATAAATAAATATATATATGTGAAAATAATCTTTTATAAAAAAATATATATATGCTAGAATAAATAAATTAAAATGGAAACCAATTTCAAAACAATAAATACATTAATGGTTAATGACTCAATAAAAATCAACATATGGATCCCAATAATCTTTATTTCTACCTCCCACATAGATTCACATATCAGTTAGTGGTAAAATTATAAAAAAAGATATATATATAATAAATATAAGATAGATCAAAGAGGAAAATTATACAAAAACACCACTGTGTGTATTTTTAGGTCATGCAAATTCATAGTATGGTACTAATGTTCCAAGGTTTGGATATTCCATTGGGGGGCTAGAGGTAAATCAAGGATAATTTTTACAATTTCATCCTAATAAATAATCCTTCATGACTGGATAATGTTTGGTCATATAATATTGTGTCTCTCAACATTACTTGAATATTTTAGGAAGTATAAATCACAACACATAATCATATTTTACAAGGATCATTCCAAATGTGGGTATTTAATCCTATATTTCTTCTGGTCAATTATTGAGTCCTAGATTACATCTATAATTTTCATGTCATTACATGATAGTGGCAATTTTACTCAATGTATATTTCAAGGATATCTATATATATAGAAGATAAGGTAAATTTTTATTCAATAATATTTATAGAGCTATATCATAAAAAATCTAATTTGTTATTTTGGATCGACCAGTAATTAAATAGTTTCCCTTCCTATTGATGGGCAAAATATCATAAATATTCATTTTTCTTCTTGTAACATAAAAATTGAAATCTTATGTTTGTGTATGGATCTTCAGCTTCCTCAATAATGAAATTATAGTCACATGCATCCCTGACTTCCCTTCCCGATCCATGAGAATGATCAAGCTGTGCATGAGATCATAGACACATAGTCTGATCTTCTACTTCCATATTGGTAAGCCCTCAAATGATAAGTAACTTCATGTATTTCCTCAATACTAAAATTAAGATAATGTAGAGTTTGGGTTGATCTTGTCAAAGATTTATATAGATGTTCTTCAATGAACAATGAATCTACACCAATGTTCACAATTATAAATGAAAATATTCAATAATTCATTTTCATCTTATAAATTCATAGAATATAATGAATAATATTTCCCTTTTGAAATTTTGAAGAACCACATGAATAATTACTAAAAAATATTTCCTTAAAAATAAAATCTTTTATCTTATATAATAATTAAAAAAAAATGAATTCTAAATTCCCCAAAATATGGACCATGATCCCTCATATATAATATACATTAATCGTACAATGAAACTCATATTGGATCAGGACATTGACCAACATAATAGAATATTAATGATCCAAATTCTAAAAAAGAAATAATTTATTTAATGTTATTTATCATAATATTTGAAAAAATCGATTCATCATTTCAAAACACTTTATGTATTGATAGTTTCATAAGAGTAAAATGAATTTTAGGGAAATCTTAATTATGTATTTTTATCTCTCTATTTTCCACTTTCGATGGTATTTTGTAAGAGTAAATTACTCTAAATTTTTTCACATCATCCATATAGAATCTAATGATAGGCCCTTTTGAGGTCAAAATAATGATCATTATTAAGAGGCATCAGATCTAATAATGAAAAACTACAACATTATAAATGAATCTTATACTAAAAACTCTTATGGTGGATGAATCATATTGTGATTGACTAATATGGTAATATAATCATAAAAAAATTGACTCTTACTCCAATCAATATTATTTTATAAACATTTACACCAAATAAATCATATTACAAAAATATTTTATGGTGATTTACTCCTATGATAATTGAATCCCTCACCAATTTACTTTAAAAATTATCACTATTTTATGAATTTATCTTATCTTGATTTACTATTATGCCAACTGAATTTTATAGTGTCAAGGCATAACCATATTTTCGTTAAATACAAAAAAATATAGAGATGTAAAAAAATAAACAAATATCATCACATAACCATATCTATCAAATTAAATCAACTAAAAAACATTACAAACATATTTACAACTATATAACCATACATTATTGACAATAAATATAATCCTCAACAATTCAATTGGGTACATCCATCTCCCCCTTTATATTTGTTTTCATCCTCACTCAAATTATTATAAAACTCAATAACGTGCTCCAATGTTCATCAAATCATATCCCTTATAAAGTTAGAATAATCTGGAACTACCCCGTTGGAAAATGTAATTACATTGAGATAATTAAATTTATTTGTGATACAAAATTATGATAATAAATTTTCATGTTATCCCCCTCAGTTCCTGGAATCACCACTTTTACCCCATTTTTAACATAACCCCAACTCTTGATTTAGAATAGAGATGATTTTATTGTGCATATTATTTTCCTTCGACACCACTTATAATTACTTGTGGGGAATGATCAAACATTTTAAGTTCTAATTAATATATATAAATTAATCATCATCCCCAATTTCTCAAATCATTCCTTGTTCATAGAATTAGTGAATATTGTACTGATATGGTCTCAGTTAAAAATGAAATGTATATTTAAACCTGGTTTAAAATGATTTTCCTTTATTATATTTATTTCAATGGTTTTATAAATTAATTTTAACATAATGTTTTTATAATTTCAATTAATCATTTTATTTAAATTTTAATTTTTATAATTTTATCCTATATTCACCCTTAAATTCTGAATCAGATCCTTCATCAAAACATTCCTTGTACAAGCATTGGTGGTAGTAACATATTCGACCTCTTTGTTACTCATTACAACTGAGTTCTATTTCATGAAATTATTCCTTACAAGTATTCTTCCATGAAGAAATATTCCTCTTGAAATTAAAATTATATTATCCCAGTCACATCTAAATTACCCATTAATGAATCTAAATATTTTCATGTTCTCTCCTTTATTGTACAATTTTACAAAACTCAATGTTACATTGATAAATCTATTAACTCTATTGGAATGAGTTAAATTTTATTATTTTAGACCCATTGATATATCATACATAATCTCATTCTATATAAAAAGTTTCTTACCAATATGGTGAGTTATAGTTTGATGTTGCCTAATCATATAAAATACCTTTGATTTAAACATTCTCTTTCAATATCCATTGAATATTTATTTTCATCCCATATAAGTGTAGATAATGAAATAGAATTTTATCAGATTAATTTATTTAGTAATTATCTTATTCAATTTTATTTTCATAGGAAATTAAATTCTTCCTCGTAAAATACATGTAATCATATAAAATAAAATGTCTCTCATAGTATGGAAATCAGAATTTATTGTTTAGTTTTCCTAAATGATTCATTAATATAACACACATGGGGACCAATGAAAATTATTTAATTATCATAGAAAATTATAAAAAAATATCCCACATTAATTTCAATATGTTACAAAAGTGTTTATAATATTTCCACTGAAATTTTATTTCTCCTTAGATAGATGATTATATAGCGATTCACTATTAAATTATTATCTTACACCACAGTTTTAAATTAGTTTTGTAATGAATATTTAAAATCTAATAATTAATTTAACCTCATTTCTTATTAAATGAATTAATGTTTATCACTTTTAAAATGGCCAACTATACTTTTTTTATGTTTTCATTGACGGTGGAGGTGATTTGGAGGCTTGGAGATCATCCAAAGAAAAAATGGGCCAAACTGCGTGGCATCCCATGGACATATGTCCACTGTTTGGAACAGTATGAAAATTAATTGCATCCAAATTGACTTGAATTTGTAGTCCTCTCAATATCATCATGGGATAAAACTGTTATTAAGAAACATAATCCAAATCCGTCCATCTGTTGGCCCATCAAAACCATTCTGTCTAGAATACAGAATCTGCCCGAATTTAAACATTTGTTTCAGTATTTCGACCACATATCTTAGTAAGTTGTACTAAAAGAAACCGAATTATAAAGGGAGAAATTAAAGAGGCTTTGTAACAACTCTTCCCTATTGGTCATGTCTTGATATGGCTTTATACTATTCCAAAACCATGACACAAGTGGTCTCTCAAAAACAGGGTTCCTGAAACCATATTCCATTTTGGTTATTAAAAAGGCACCATGGGTACCTCATCTGTATGTTCATCCAAGAAGTGAAGATCTACCATTTTGAAGTCCTATAGAATTATAATCCTCATCCTTGATGTTTTGTAGTCCCCTATCCTCATTGGGGGATCTAGGATGAAGGTGAAGTTCCCCTCGAGCTTCATCCTCCCTATGTTGAGCTAAATAGTGGATAATAATTTTGAGGGATCTACACACACCTGAGAAGGTGTTCCATCACTTTTTATTCTATGATTTTCTATAATTTGTGTGCTAAATATTTCACTTATTTTTTATCTTGACATGATGCTCGTATGATTTCATTTCTAGTTTTAAAAGTATGTGTATCACTATTTATTTCGACACCGATTGGGTTGAGATTTCAAGTTGGAATCTTGGGTTGTTCCTATAGGAAAATACACGAGTACTATTTATCTCACACATACATAAGATATCAGTATGATTTTTTATCCTTCCTTCTTTATTCATGATACCCAAATCTTGACAACACGATTGATTTGATAAGGGGTGGTTCTTCGAGATTCGTTTAAGAGGGAAGTAGAGATCTTGAAAACCCTCAACCAAAGGATTCCATTAAACCATGTGAATTTTCCAGAATGATGAACCCACCAAGAATTTTATTAAACATTAAATTGTCTCGTTATCTCAAAATTAAAAAACACCAATTTTATTTATCAACTATTATACTATTTAAATCAAGTCATTCTCTTTAAACTGTTTTAAAACCACCAATCTTTTAGTACTTCTTTTTAAAATAACACACTCTAAATCCATGAACTCTCCATAAGAGACAACCTAGGGTCTGCCATATAGTATAAATCCACCTTAAAATCATAATCAATTAGACATGTCATGACAAAGCAGTCAAATTTTTGCGTTGTTTCGGGGGAGCACTTCAATTTTTTGTGTGTGTTTTTGTAAAGATATTTACAAATTTTGTGAATATATATTTACCTTCTCAATCATTTTGTGTTCTAATTTATTGGTAATATTGTTTTGGTACATTATGTGTTATAATACTTGAGACTTACATCCTTTCAAACCTCAACTAGAGAGGATCCAAAATTAGTGACACCGAGTCATAGAAGAGAACCCTTCAAAGGAGGACACACAAAACATCGACACTCTTCCTGATCCTTCCTCTTATTCTTCCAAAAACAACATAAAAACGTAAATAAATTTTCATAAATTGGAAGAAAATAACAATAAATTAAATGAACTAACCTCACCTGATGTTGATATCCAACCCACGAACATTCAAATGAAGGGTGAGGAACCCAATATTAAAATAAAATCCAGTCTAATTTATTTATTACCATGATTTCATGAACTCTATAGAGAAGATACTCACAGGAATTTAAAATAATTTAATCTAGTTTTTTCTAAATTAAAACCATCTAATGTGGATGATGAAAAATTAAATTTTAGATCATTTACATTTTCTTTAGAATATATAACAAAATATTGCTTATATTAGGTTACTTTCTAAATAAGAGGTTGGGAAGTCATGAAATGCCTTTTTCCTAAAAAGTATTTCCCAGCCTATCGAATTTCAACAATAAAGAAGTAAATTTGTGGTATAATACAATCTCAACAGGAAACACTTTATGAATATGGGAAATCATTAAATATATTTTTTTAAGCTATCCACACCACCAAATAATTGAACAACATTTAATTCAGTAATTTAAGGAAGTTTTAATTCATATTGACTGAAATATGATTTATATTGCTGATGGTGGTGCACTATTTGATGAAACCCCAATTGATGCAAGGAAAATAATTTATAACATGACACAGAACAATGAAAAATTTGGTACAAGGTCTAATATACACATTTTAGGTGTTAATGAGGTGTAATGTACCGAATTTGAGTGGAAGGACGACACGAAGTTCGATGACGCAAATACCCTTCTTCGATAACATGTTATTTCCCAAGGGGAATTCCAATCTCCTCCTCCCATATATTGTGTTATATGTTTTTTTGAAACCCACCACTCTGACCAATGCCCCAAATTGAGAGAAACATCTGAAAGTTATGAGGTAATCATTCTAGGTCTCCCCTATAACCAACCCTTTAGTAAATAACCTGAATATCCATCCAAACCTGGGTGGAAGGAAAGCCAAGCCTATAAGAAAAGGGTTATTCATACTAGCCTCATCAACCATGGATCATACGTGTTCAGAGTAGTCATCCACCAGCACTACCAAGAAATCCTAAAACCCCCAATGGACTTTCCAACAACACATCCCAAAACTAAGCCTATCCTAGATGATATTATTAAACAAATGGTTTCCAATAATCTCCAATTATATCAAACCACCTAGGTGGCCATACAAGACCTCAAAATCCAATTAGTCCAACATTATAACTAGGTTGGGGGAAATTCAATGTCATGGGTCGGGTAAACTACCCTCTCAACTAGTAGTCAACCCTAGGGATAAAGGAAATGTTAGTTCCATCATCCATAGGAGAGGTAAACAACTTAAAACCCAAATGAACCCTCCAATAGAGTCATCCCCTCTTAAAGAATCCATAATACCATCCACTGGTAAAAATGGTCCAGGAGAAAAAAATCCATGACCTCAAAGAAGTCCTACCAATGGAAAGAGTGTGTATATCGATGAATCTCATATCACAACCATTCCTCTTCCATTTCCCCAAAGGAAAACCCAACTAATAAAACAAAAGGAAACTGAAAATGATAAGGAAATATTGGAAACTTTCAAAAAATTAAAGGTTAACATTTTATTTATTGTTTTCATGAGGACAATTCCATGATTCATCATGTTTATAAGGGAGATGTGTACACACTAATGGATAATTCGAGGTGATGATACGGTAATCATGGGGAGGTATGTCTCATCATTGATATAACCATCACTAACTACCAAATTCTTTAATCCTGGAACCATCTCGATTCCATGAACCATATATGAGTATTAATTTTCCAATGTTATGCTTGATATAGGTGCCTCAATAAATGTGATGCCTCACTCCATTTACACTACATTTCACAATGGATAATTGAATCCAATTGGGATAATCATTCATCTAGAAAATAAGAGTATAGTACACCCATCTATTGTGTTAGATGATGTCCTTGTGAGGGTTTAAAAATTAATTTTTCCTACTAATATTTATGTTCATAAAATATAAGATGATTGTATGAATGGATATTCCCAAATTATATTAGGGAGACCTTTCTTGAAAATTGTCAAACACATAATTAATTCCCAACATTATCTATGGAATTTGGTGGTGACATAGTCTATTTAGATAACCTTGATGCCATGAATCACCCCTCAGTAGAACATTCATCTCTCTGTTAATTCAATTGATGTAATCCCTTCCTCTGAACAACAAAATTCCTTTCCCCGGATCCCCTTTATAATTTTTATCATTGATTGAAATTATTGGTAATAAATCATGCATTGATTGTTGTAGTTTTCCTATAGAAATGTAATGCATGTTGGTTAATTAATGATTTCTTGAACACTGAGGCTCCAATGACCATCGATGATACTTATAAGCTTGTAAAAGCTCATTCCTCATCTAAGGATGATACCATTGAGTTGTTAGATTTGATCAGTGACCTATCACTTTCACACACACTCCCATAAATCCAAAATACCACTGAATTAGAACTAAAACAATAGTCTAAAGATTTAAAATATTATTATCATGTGAATAGAAACAAGTTGTGCGTCATCATTGGCAGTTCAATTCCTTATGAGTATGAATTGTGACTGCTTGAACTTTTGAGGGAGTATAAAAAATCATTGGGATGGACACTTGATGAAATTCCGGGTATTATCACATCAACTGGAACACATCATATATTGTTAAATGATGAGACTAATCTGGTGAGGCAATCAAAATTTCAACTGAACCCATCCATCCTAGAAGTTCTGAAAAAAGGTGGTAACAAAATTATTGGCTACTGAAATCATTTACCCAATCTATGATAGCCAATGGGTCTTACCCATTCAATTAGTTCCTAAAACATTGTCCTGGAAGTAATGAAAAATGAAAATAATTAATTGGTTCCAACTCCTATGAAGAATAGTTGGTGTGTCTGTATAGACTATCTCCAACTAAACCAACACACTAGGAAGGACCATTTAACTTTGCCATTCATTGACCAAGTGCAAGAGAGTCTTATGGGTAAGATCCATTAGTGTTTTCTTGATGTTTATTTTGGATATTTTCAAATCCATTTTTCCCCTGAGGATCTGGAATAGATAATCTTTACTTGCCACTTTCGCACATTTGCATATAAGAGGATGCCATTTGGTCTATGAAATGCTCTGGGTGCTGTCCAACGATGCTTGGTTAGTATTTTTCCAGATTACTTGTAGAATTTCATGGAAGTATTCATGGATGATTTCATTATTTAAGGCCATTCCTTTGATGAATGAATAAGTTTTCTTGGTTCAGTCCTACATTTCTATATTGAAAAGAATCATGGAATAAATTATAATAAATTTTATTTTATGGTGCGACAAGGTATAGTTTTGGGACATGTTATTTCTGGAGATGGTATCCAAGTAGATAAATGAAAATTGGATGTTATTTATTCCTTATCATTCCCCAAAAAATGAATGGAATGTGCAGATTTTCCTAGGTCATGCTGGATTTTACAGTCGTTTCATTCATGATTGTTGTAAATTTGCACTCCCTCTCTCCAGATTACTCTAAAATGAAAAACAGTTTTTTAAATAATGAATGTGAGGAATATTTTAATAAGTTAAAATGGAGTCTCATGTCACCCCCGATAATCCAACAACCTCAGTGGGATTTACCATTCGTGATCATGTGTGACGCCTCAAACTATGCATTTGGGGAAGTTTTGTCACAAAGGGTCGATCGAGCTCCACATGTCATTGCATATGCCTCACGTACTTTAGACACTTCAAAAGAAAACTACACCACAACTGAATATGAATTACTTTCCATGTTTTTTTCCTTGGGAAAATTCAGGTCATAACTTTTAGGCTCCAAATTAATTGTTTTCTCAGACCATGCAGCCCTCCAATATCTCTTTAAGAAAACAAAATCCGAACCACATCTCATTCACTAGATGCTCCTCCTTCAGGAATTCCATTTTGAAAATAGAGATAAAAAAACATAATAGAATGTAGTGGCTAACAATATCAATATGATTCACCCATCCTCAGATATTGAATCATCCCAATGTATTCACATAAATGAAATGTTTCTGGGGGAGAAATTATACCGAGTGTATGATGATATTCCATGGAATGATGAAATAGTAAGTTATTTGTTAGTATATATCATTCCCATGGATTTCAATACAACCCAAGCCAGTCATCTAATAGATGATTCTCATTGGTACTTTTGGTACGAACCATACCTGTGGCACTCATGTAGTGATCAAGTCCATATGTTTTGTGTCCCCGATAGTGAGTTTCAGTCTATCAATAGATTCTTCTACACTCTTGCATGTGGGACTACATTGGCCCCCAACGAACTGCTCAAAAAATTCTAGATTCTGGCTTCTTTTGGCCATCACTTTTTCAGGATTCCCGTGATTTTTGAAAATCTTTTCCTTAATTTCAAATAATAGGTAATGCCTCTAAAAGAAATGAAATACCACAACAACCATTTCTCTTTCATTAAATTTTAGATGTTTGAGGTATTAACGTTATGGGGTCATTTCCCAATTCCATTAGGAATTTGTACATTATTCTGGAAGATGATAATGTGTCGAAATGGGTAGATGTAAGACCAACAAGGACTAATAATTCTAAGGTAGTCGTATCATTTTTGAGCACCCAAATCTTCTGTAGGTTTGGATTACCTAGTTTATTTATATGTGACCAGTGTTCTCATTTCTGCAACTGAACATTGAAATCACATTTTTTTTGGTATGGGGTTGGTTATCAAGTGTCTACTAATTATCACCCATAGAACAATGGTCTATCTTATTTGTCAAATACAAAGGTAAAACAAATTCTTGAAAAAATGGTTCAAATGAATCAAAAAGATTGGAATCTTTGACTTGATGGTTCATTATGGGAATAATATACTACTTTCAAAACTCCCATTAGAAAGTCACCATATCAGCTAGTGTTTGGAAAGAGTTGTCACATGCCTGTTGATATTGAGCATTAGGCCTACTGCACCATCACAAAATGCAATTATAATGCTTTTGGTGAAGGTGCTTAAAGGATGTTATAGATTCATGACTTGGGGTAAATGAGTAGAGATGCATATGATAACTCCATGATTTATAAGGAGAGAACAAAGGATTCCCATGACCATCTCATTCTTCATCATTAGTTCCACATTGGGCATATGGTCCTCCTTTATACTATCATGCTGAAGTTACATCCATGTAAGCTTCAATCCAGTTTTCTTGTCCCATATACTGTTATCAATGTATCTCCATTTGGTGTTGTTTATGTTCAAAATGAATAAACCAAACAAACCTTCACTTTCAAAGGGAAGCGGCTGAAGCACTTCCACGAAGCCCTTCATGAGTTCCTGATTGAGTAACTCCTTGTTCAATATGCAGCATACCAATAAAACACACTAGGTTTTATCATTCTTTCTCACATTCTATATTATTACATTGAGGAGTCTACACATTCTAGGTGTGGGGGATGGGTATATTCCTGGGTTAGTAAGTAATTTTCATTATCTTTCTTCTTTCGTCTCTTTTTTCCTTTAATATTGGATTTTCACTTTTCCACATATTTTTTGGTTCATTAGGATTTTCATTGAATTTCATGTTTCTTTACTTTTTTTCCTTATTAATTGCATTTTCACTTTTACCCATCTTTTTGGGTTCATTATAATTTTCATTGTTTTTCTTTTTTTCTTCTCTTTTTCACTATCTGTATTGCATTTTCACATTTCCCCATATTTCAGGGTCCCTTAGGATTTTCATTTCCTTTCTTCTTTGTTATGTTGTTTTGCCTTCATTATGGTATTTTTACTCCCATACTTATGTTCCAAAAGACATGGAACTTACAGATAATGCATGTTGAAATTTTTTATTCCATGCTGATTTAACTATTGATAAAAAATATGTATTTGTTTTGGATTGAATGTTTGTATGATTTTAATACTATGGAGAAATTTTTATTAAATTGTTTTTTTGTCAATGATATAAATAGTTGTATCACTGTGAAACACTTGAGATGATTTATGCCCCTTTGTGAGTATTTTTTTGGATAATTGTGTCACTAGTATCGCCATAAATGTTTGAACTGAACCACAAAGTGTGAATATTACATACTTAATTTAATGTAAATATATGTTATGTTAATATTTTTCAACTTTAAATGATATTTAAATATACTCATTTATTATCTGATATGTTTCGTTACTTACTAAATTGACCTAGGCATGTATACCTAATGTTTGACGGTTTTACCCCTTCAAAAAAATGTGTTGTGTCTTGGGTAGATCAAAAACCACTCCTCCAAAACCTTTGATCTTTTTATAACTGTTTCATCTACAGTCTCTTGGAGATCATACAATGGTTGAGAGATGAATGTGAGATTTTTTCCAAATGAAACTTCTAAAAAACAAAAATAATAAATGAGGGGAATGATGAAATGTGCAACATATCAAGAAATCTAGGTTAAGAGCATATGATTTGACTATATATAATGTTTATGTGAGTGTGTCTTGAAATTTTATTTCAAAGGATATAGGTCTGGTTTGGTGAAAAATATCATTTAATGTTGAATAATGTTAAAATAATCCATATTCATTGGATTGATAGTGGAAATAATTGCATGGAATGGTTTTTACACACACACTTGGAGAGTAAGTGAAATGGTTGAATTTTGAATAGTTTTTTCAATTTGGGTTCATGAATCTCTCTAAATTTCATTGTGATATGATTTATGAGACATCATTCTCCATTTTGTTTAGGAATAACTCCTTGGTGTGGTTCATGTATTGATTACATTACTTTAATGAATTAAAATTTCCTCCAATGTTGAATCTTCTTGATGTTGGGAATATATACATGTATCATTTTTTTATTATATATTACTTTTACCTGAAGTGAAAATGTTTAGAAATGGTTGTGTGCATAAAAAGTGATTCACTATTCAATTCCACCCTTACACAGTTTTTTTAAACTAGTTTTTTAATGAACATTCAAAATACAATAATAAATTTCAATTCATTTTTATTCAATGAAAAAATGTTTATTAATTTTATAAATTGTAATTATAATTGTTTAGATATTTTCATTAAAGGTGGAGGTGATTTGGAGGCCCTTAGATCATCCAAAAGAAAAATGGGCCAAACATGATGGCATCCCATGGACATTTGTCTACTATTTTGAATAATAAAAAATTATGTGTATACAAATAGACTAAAATATTGTGGGACTCTCCAAAATATCATGGGATATAACACTTATTAATAAACTGATGGCGAATTCAGCCATATGGTGGCCCATCTGAACCATTCTTTCTAGGAGAAATAATCTTCCGAAATTCAATGTTTGTTTCGATATTTTGACCATATCTCCCAATCCATTTGTCTCATATCCTCCAAATTCTATAGGGACATAGTAAAGAGGCAGAATATAAACTCATCCCTTTTGGTCAAGTTGTGATATGGCTTTCTACTATTCCGAAACCAAGACACTATTGGTATTTAAAAAATAGGGTGCCCAAAACCATGTCCCATTTTGGCTATAAAAAGGCACCATGGGCACCTCATTTGTATGTTCGGCCACGGAGGGATGCTATTCCATTTTCAAGTCCTATAGGATTATCCTCTTCATCATTGAAGTTTTGGAGTCCCATATCCTCATAGTGGGATCAAGGATGAAGGTGATGTTCAACCCGATCTTCGTCCTCCTCCCGATGTCGAGCAATAGAGTGGACGATCATTTTAAGGGAGCTACACACACACATGAGAGGGATTTACAACAATTTTTCTTCCAATGGGTTTGTGTAATTTGTTTAATAAATGTTTCACATACTTCTTATCTTGACATAAATATCCTATGATTTAATTTCTATTATTAATATTAAGTGAAACACTTTTTATTTCAAAACCGATGGGGTGGGGATTTCATGTGGGAATCTTGGGTTGTTCCGATTGGACAAGACAAGAGTCAAATTTATCTCACACATATAAAATATTTTAGTATTATTTGGTATCCTTTATTCTCTATGATTGATACCCAAACATTTAAAACATTATTTTTTTTTCAAGGGGTAGTTCTTATAGCATCGTTTAAGAGGAAAGAGAGATGTTATGATCTTGACAACCCTCAACCAAATTATTCTATTAAACCATGTGTATTTTTCAGAATTATGAACTCACTACGATGTGTATTGAACTTTAAATGATCTAATTATCTCCAAATTCTAAAAAAACACTTTTATTTATCAACTATTAAACTCTTTAAATCAAGACATTTTCAATAAACTGTTTTAAAACCGCCCCACTTTTAGTACATATTATTAAAAACGCACACTCTAAACCCACGAATGCTCCTTAATAGATAACCTAGGGTCTTTTGTATACTATAAATTGGCCATAAAATCATAATCAATTTGATGTGTCATGAAAACCTAGTCACTAAGAATTAATCATAGAATACATATCTATAAGAGTCTGTTTTATCCTATGGAGGACATTTTTAAAATTTCAAACAATTACTCCATCATTGCTAAGAACAACCCATTTCAGATACACAATATAAACATGTTCTTCCAACTATCCATTAAAAAATGTATATTTGAAAACTATTTGGTATTTTATTACTTAATATTAGCTTCATGTTCTTGGAATATTATTTTAGATTCTAGTACTGAAATAAATGAATATGTTTCTTCATAATCAACTCATTCAACCTGTGAGTATACCTTCAAAACATGCGTGGTATTATTCCCTTTAAATATAACTTTGTTATTTAATTTCTACATGATGAAGTACATTGAAAAAATTACATTTCTTTATCATAATTGTTGAATAATATCCCATGTAGAAATTTTTTTTACCATACAATATGAAACCTCACACATAGCATAGACACATGATTTATACATGAATAATTTATCCCCAAATTATTGTTAAATTTGAATGATAAGAGAAAAATATTTTTTTATCCACACATTCACTCTATTTTTTATTTGATATTTCTAATATATCACTATAATATTGGCTTCTATGTGATTTTTTAGTTCTTCATACTTCTTTTTAAACATCAGTAGCATGCCCCTCTAATCTATTCTGGTAAAAATAAACACCAAATCCATGCATCTCATTTTTTTTCAATACGTCCTTTCTAATAAATCATTGCACATTCATCATCAATATCATTAAAATATAATTCTACAACAAAATTTATGTTTGTAAGTTTTCCCTGTTTTTTACATCCCAAAATTCAATTACTTGATATATTCTTTTATTCTAGCAAATTTAGCCTTGTCCATTTTATATGTATCAAAAAATGATACAATATTCAAAAAACACATAAAAAATATATTTTTAAATCATTATATGATAATGAATATCATATACCACTATATATTGAGATAATGTAGGTAATGTTGAAATTCAACCCGTTTCACATCTTATTAACATTTATTATTTTATTTTATGGATTTATTATATTTTTGATAATTTTATATTATTTTCAAATTAAATAATGAATATTTTTCTTATAAATAATGTGTTTTACATGTTTTATAAGGTTTTATTTAAAATAAAAAACATTATTAAAAATATATATTGAATTTCATAAAATCTAATTAAAATTTTAAATAAAATTATCAAATATATATTATTTTGATTTTTTTATTCACCCATAAAAAAAGTATTTTTGGGTGAATAGTGAAATTGAAAAATGTTATCAAAACATTTAACTTTTTTGAAGTACATAAAAGGTAATATTATTATTTGGAATTTTTTGATGTAATATTGGTCCCAATTAAAATATATTTCCCATTAATTCTTATAATAATTTTTTTTATTTTGTTATATAAAATATTTTTAGTAAGAAATTCACATAAACAATATTTTTTATTGTATTAATTGATGTTATATTAAAAATAATTTCTCTTAATTCAAGAAATATATTATATAAAAATATTTTTTTAATTTATGTAATAAGGTTTATTTTTATAATTCACATAATTTTGATTTTATTTCATCATGAATAGAAACAATGGTAAAAAAATTGTCAAGAAGATAAGGGGAAAAGATTTAATTAAGGAAAAATTTATGTGATAAGGTAAAAAATTATTATATTAAATATTAATAAGAGATAGTATTTAGACCATTATCATCTTATATTCTAAATGGTATATATTTTTTCCACATTACAATGAATAATATTGTATATTAATTTAAAATGATAAATTCTACCAGAGTGTCACTCCACTCAATCATAAGAAGAAACATAATATCCTCTATTATTAACATATTTAGAGACATTTTTCACAACCATTACCTATCCAAATGACATCAAACCCCCCCCCATATTATTGAGTTCATTGATTCACCAAAATATCATCCTAGAATGACTAATGAGTAAAAAATGATGATTTAAAAAAAGAAGAATATATCTTAACTGAGTATTGTCATGAATATTTATGCATCCATATCCTTAAAATATTATATATCCATGATGATATGATGAAAATATTGTCCTGAATATTCTTAAATTTTATTATGTCGATTTTAAAATTGTTTTTCTTTTGATTTTCATAATATGGAAAAGGAAATCATCGCTCATGCGTACATGTGGTCTACCACCTCAAAAAGTGATGTGTTTTTTCGTCAAAACCTTATAGAATGAATATTTTAATGGATTTGATAATATTTAATATATTCTTGATATATTAATTATTTGAGGATGATAATATATTTCATACAATTTTACCCTTTCATTCCATGTAAAATGATAATGACACTCATGTATACATGTTAATAGACACAATAAAAAAGCGATGTGATTCCTTCATCATTCTTGTCTTTAATGAATGGTTATGAAATATTATTTATTTGTTATATAATTTTAATTTTTTCATTATTAATTTTTTAAATATTATTTAACAATCGTCCCTTTTAACATGGTTATCATACCAAATGTTTTCTGTGATTAGTAACTGAAAATTTTCAAAATAATATATATGAACATAACTGATTTATTAACTATATATAAGTGGTAATGAATTTAAAAAAAGAGATAATAATAATCTGATAAAGACAATAATTTTCAATATTAATGAAAATAATTAATATAGGATTATTTATAGAATATAAATTATGTACATGGGATCTTATACTCAAGGTAAGGTATTTTTCATTAAAAACTATTTTAAATGTTTTCATGATTTATTCTTCTCATTTTCATCCATATCCATGTAGTATAAAAGAATTTATTTATATTAATAATATATTTAATTTTTTTTCAAATTTATTTCAAAGAATGTTTTACATTATTATTGATTATTTAAAAAAAATCATTCAAAAATTTCCAACACTATTATTTTTTAAATTTTTTTAAAAATATGAATGAAATATTTTATAAATATATAATAAAATAGTGAAATTTGTAATAATCATTAACATTATTCATTAAGAATAATCCTATTAAATTTATAATGATTTTACAAAATATTATGGCATTTTATAGTTCTTCATTGAATTTGTATTGGAAGTGACTTCTATGAAATTGTAAAAATGGTTATGTTTTTATATTAATCACAAATATTATTATATATATATGTGATAAATATAATAAATTATGTTATTTTATGATGAAAATAAGATATATTATGTGTTTTGTATATGTCATAGTCCATATATGTTTTTATGATGAAGTGTGATCTTGATATAGTTCTCTAATTTGTTTGGTAATGAATTTTATTCAATAGAAAATATATATTTTAATTAACCGAGTAGGATATTCTATTTGAAAAAATTATTAAAAAGTGATTAAAATATTGATATAAAGATTATATCTCATGGTTCCCACATGACTATTTTATATCTATAAATGAGTTTTCAAATATGTATTTTGATTTTATAATGTAGTAAAATGAATATATAGATAAAGGAATTTTTATGCCCCTTTTATTTGTAAGATCAATTTTTTTCAAGAAAATATATCAATGAGTACCCATGTTTTAAAAGAAACTCTTTGGATTATGATTTTTTTCCTTTTAGATTTATTATTATAAGATTTACCTTACTCTTTGGGAAATTATCCTTATTCCATTATGAAGAAAATGAATATTTGAGCTCAATTATTATTATGAAAAATGGAACAATTTCATATTGGATTTCTTGTTTTTCAATAGTTCACTAATGTGTTTCTTTTTTTGTATAACTTACTGGGGTTTCTTCACTTCCCAATTTTCCAAATTATTTCTTAGGGCCTAATTAATAGTAGAAACATAGATATTTTAATGTGTCCTCGATGTCGATTAACATTTAAATATAAAAATGAGTTTTTAATTGAATATTAACTCTAACTTAATAATGTTTTTTGTATGAAAAAAAAATATCGAGTGGATTTTTCATCATTTTTTTGAAAGGTATTGATAAATTGTATTTTATTTTTATTTTCTATAATTCAACCCCTTATATATTTTGGTAATCTAAGAGATATTAATGCTTTCTATTGAAGTTATAATTATGGGTAGATTATGGAGTGTTTTTATAGATAGTGTCAGATAAAAAATTATATAACTTTATTGGTATGTAAATTATAAAGAATATAAATTTAAGGGATCTATATATTATGTTATCGTGATAAACCATTGAGTGTTCCAATTTTTCTTCATCTAATAAATGTTTGATTGAAAAAAATCTAATGTGGAAATAATGTGAATAAAGTGTAATGATACGGAAATGAAAATATACTTTTGAGAAATCAACATGTAATGGTTAAAATTTAAACAAAAGTGTTTTAATATATGTTAACTTTGTTTACATAGACTATTAATAGTGGTATCCAAAAAGGAGTGTTATTAAAATCTCTATAGGGGAACATATCTATAGTAGGCAATTTCTGGAAATAAAAAACTCTAAATTTTAGAGAAACCTCATATCTTGTGGTAAATAATGAATGGATAAAAGTTCTTGAACATATATTTGATTTATTGAGTTATTTTTAATATTAGAATATAATTCATTCCACTTATTTTATTTAAGGTGATTTAAAATAATTTTTTCATTGGTTACGATATCAATAGGAAAATTAGGAGATTAATTCCACTGTGTAAACATTATTTAGGAATACTTTTCATGAAAACTATTTGCCTATTGTTTTTAACCATTGGATATAATGAAATTTTTTATGTATTAATAAAAATGAGGATGAATCAATTATCACTTATAAATCCATTTTTATATGATTTTCATGGCAGGAAATAAATTTTATTCTTGGCACTGATTGCCATATTAATAGGCTTTTCCCAATATTGAAAAAAATATATTATAAAGAGTATTGGCCTTCCATGAATCTAGAAAATATGACAATGTTTTACCAAGTTTAGATAATATTGAGATATATATTCTATAATTTTATTATTACAAAAATAAGAAATAGTTCAGGCAGAGAGAAATTGTGAATCATTCTTAGATGAAATATGATGACAAGAGGTCCAAATTTACGAACTATGATAAGTGTTCTAAGAAAAATCTATTTATGTTTACTATAAAATCTATAATTTCTTATCAATATCGAATATTGAGTCATTTCACTCATGATTATATGTAAAAAAACCAAGGTAATGGTTAGGCCATATACAAAAAGCCAGCAGTGAGATGCTTAAAATATGATGAGATGATCGATTATGTTGATGTGTTTCTAAAAAATCATTAGTTGCTGGAATATTCAAGAAAATTTTCATATGTTCATGGAAAAATAATTAATTTATAACTAAAAAAATTAAATATCATCAAATTATGTGGTTGCTGATGCATTGATTTTTATATCAGATTAAGGAAATGTTATGTTTGAATCTAGTTATGAACATTATTTTTTTATCTCTAGGTAATTTTCAAGTAAAACAAAAATATTTACTCAAGAGAAGGAAAAATAAAATTTAGTAATAAATCATGGAGGTATTTTTGAGGGAAACAATATTTATATGAACCTTTAAATGAGTAATTATGGGGTTATTTTAAAAAAATAATTTTATTTCCCATATTTGAGTTTATGTTATCCTAGGTATGGATTAAATTTTAGTTTATCTTGATAATATATATTGTCAAGATAATGATGTTATATTGATTTATCAGAGGTAGTATTAATTAGTATGCGAGAATGTGTTCATTACAATGGTAACATATCACGAAGCTAAGAAACTAATGATAGTTGGTAGTGAAAGTTATATTTCGAATATTATAATAAGAGGTTAGTTTTTCTGATTCATGATGTTTCAATAATAAACAAATATATGAATGTGTTTCTATATGATGTTCCTATTTTTATTCCTGATTGATTGGTTTAATTCACTATTATCTTATAATTATTCACTAAGCTAATTTCAAAACCCCCATATCGAATGGATCTAATAGAGTTGTTGGAATTTAAAAGGTTATTACATGGATTTCTTGATAAGGGTTTTATTTGTCCAAGTACTTCTCAATTGAGTGATCCTATATTGATACTAAAATAGAAGGATGGTTCAAATAAAATTTTCATTGATTATAAAGAACACAATAATAATACAATTCAAAAAAAGTGTTACCTACCTCATAAAGATGACTTTTTTTCGTCATTATAGAGTGAAATTACTTTCAATGATTAATATTAGTTTTTATATCAACATTTTAATGTATTGGAAGAATTCCTTTCATAGACATTTTTTCAGGCTAGGTATGAGAATTAAGAGTTTGGGTTTATTCCCTTTAGGATGACTAATCTGCCTCATGTTTTTATGGATCATATAGATAATGTTATCTATAATTTTTTTAGACAAATTTGTTTTTTTTTTCATTGATGATATTATATTATATATCAAAAATTATGAAGAACATGAGAACAATATTATAATTGTACTATAAACATTAAATGAAAATTGTTTGTTGTAAAATATAGAAAATGTTATTTTTTTAAATAGATTGATTTTATTTGAAATATTATGTTTAAATATTGAAAAAATATTTCACATACTAAATATAAGTTTGGTTAATACCGTGCAGAGCTAGAAATGTAACTTTAATTTTCTGTTTTCTTGAATGATATTTTACTATTGATGGTTTGTTAAAAAAATTTCATCTAGGTAACTAAGTAAATTATCTATAAAAGGTGTTAAATTAACCTTGATAAAGGAACGTGATGAATTTTTTCAATAATTAAATAGAATATTAATTAATGATCAATTATTTAATTTCTATCTAGAAATGGTGTTATATTATTTTATATTGATGCTTCGTTGAAGGGACATGGTTGTGTCTTGATGCACGATTATCTGGTAATTTCCCATGCATCATTCCAATTGAAAATATACGAAAAAATTTCTCATTGAATGATCTTGAAATGCCTACAGTAGTTTTTTATTAAAAATATGTATAGTTATCTTTTATAAGGGGAAAATTTTAAAATATATACTAACCAAAAAATTTAAAATCATATATTCATTCATGAAGAGTTTATCGTGAGGGAGAGAAGATTGTTGGAACCGATGAAAGATTATGATTACAGGATTCACTATTTTCTTGGTGATGAACCAAATGTATTTAATTAATTGATCTGAAAATAAAATTCATAATTACTTAGTCTTTTTTTGGAATTTTGTCATTTGGTTAATGATTAAATGAATAGTGTTCTAGAAATTATGAATTCTAGAGCTCTTACTCTTTTGGTTATTGTTTTAGTGAAAAAATCACTTTCGTATAAAATTATGTACGCCTAGAGAAATGATCAAGGATTTCATGGAAGATTATAGTCAGTTATACATGGTATGTTTCAACAATTAATTATTGATAAAAATGAGTTAAATGATTTTAAATGAGTTTATTTTTGAAAATTCTTCCCCAGTTGGAAATGAAATTATTAGGTAATTCTCATAAATCATTGTTTTTTATTTTAATTCAAAAAAATTATATGTATTGTGACATTCTAATATAGTATTAGTCAAAATGAATGAAGAAGGATATTAGTGATTTTATTGCGAAATGATTCACTTTAAAAATAGTTAATTTGAGGTGATTTTAACTGAAGGGGATGGCTTTTTCCTTTCCCAATTTCGAATTAAAAATTAGAGAAAACATCTATTTATTCCATGGTATGATTTCTAATGGGATGTTTTGGTAATAATGTGATTTTATTTATTTTATCAAAAAGAAAATATACTCATTTTATTCCTATTTGGTATACTATTTATCGACATTATAGAAAAATATTCAACTTTGGAAGAAATGATTCATACATGCTCAATTGATAATCATTGATTTTTGAATTCACATCACTCATTGGTGAATTTTTTTTATATTGAAAATATTCATTTTTGTATAGAGATCGAACCTTTTGAGGTAATATATGTAAAGTGGTATTATAATCCATCATGTTATGAGTATTTCGATAAAAGACTCTTATTGATACCAGAACCGATAAGTGAAATGACCGATATGGGAAAGATGGTTTATCAATGTATGAGGGTAGCACTGATCATGAAGAAGAGTTATGAAGACAACATGAGAAAATAACTTTCATTTGAGGTAGGATATAATGGTTTTTTAAAAATATATACATTCAATGGTGTTTTTAATTTTTACCAAAAAACATTTTGAAGCTTGATTTACTTTTCTTTATTATATGATAGAAAAAGTTGGACCAATTTCTAATGGAGTATCCATACCACCAGTTTTATCTCAGGTACATGATCTATTTCATATATTATTATTATGGAAATATATACCTGATGAATCCCATGTTTTGATACCCAAGGCAGTAGTATTTGAAGAGAATAATTACAATGTGGAAAAAATAGTGTATATTATTGATTAAAAAGATAACATGTTATATGATAAGATAACTCACTTGATTAATTATTTTTAGAAGTACCATAATATTGAGGAAGTGACATGGGAACATGAAAGGGTTATAATGGAATAATATATTCGTGTGTTCAATTAATGAATAAAATTGTGAAGATGAAATATCTATAATTAGGGTTGAATTATATATCCTATTTAATTTAAATAAAAAGAATTTTTTTCTTATTAATATTAATTATTAGATTTTATATACACTCTTTCATTATAATAATTTTATTTCATTTATTAAATTAAATATGAAATAGATTTACCTTAACTATACTATTTTCCATGTATTATATTTTATAATTTTAAATGTAATTATTTTAAATAGAGAAATTTAATTGGATAAAATTTTCATCATTTTTGACATCATGATATCATATTTATATTTGGGCTAATTTTTGGGAATTTTTTGAAATGATTGTTTTTTGGGTAAATCGTGAAAAATAATGATTTTATTGAAATTGTCATTTTTTTATTATAAAAATTTTACAATTATATTTTTTTATTTTTGAAGTAAAATGAGTTCCAATTATATAAAATTCATTAAATTAATTTGATATGAATAAATAATACATATTATTTTGGTATAAAATATTTGTTTGGTGTAAATGGGTGTAAAAACAATTTTTATTTCATTTTTCAATCATAAATTAATTTAAATTTCTAAAAAATGATATTCAATTATGAAAAATTAAATTATTATTTTTTATAAGTATTTCAAAATTTCTTAATATTTTCAATTTCATTTTTGTTCATAATTGATAGTAGTCACGGTAATGAGGTGATACGACAGTAAAGGGTAAAACATGTTAATTTTTGTTAAAACTAAGTGGTTTGACAAAAAGTTATCATCCAAAACCTTATTTCCTGAATTGAACATCCTCATGATTTCATGAATTAACATAATGTATTTATTAACTATATTTAAAATAATAATAATGAAAAAAGGGTTAATATTATGTTAATGGTCTTAAAAATGTTTTTTATGAAACAGAAAAATTAATATATGTATTTATAGAATAATTAAAATACATATTTAGAGTGTTATTCCTAATTTAGTGATTTTTTATTAAAACCATGCATTAAATGTTTTTTCTTCTCTTTTTACACCATAACCATGTTATTGAGAAATTTATGTTATGTTATTAATTTAATAAAATTTACCGAAAATGAAAATTTAAATAATATTTAAATATATTTACAGAGTTTTAAAATAATATTTTTAAACTATTCTTAAACAGGTTATTGTGTACATTTTTTAAAAGTGTGAAAGGAAACTTCTGTAACATATTTTAATGATCATAATTTACCTATATCATGATCTTTAATAATTAAAAGTATTCATCATTATGATTTCATTTTGTTTTCAAACAAATTTCATCCAAAACCTTATTTCATGAATTGAACATCCTCATGATTTCTTGAATAAACATAATGTATTTATTAACTATATTCAAAATAATAATAATGAAAAAAGGGTTAATAATATGTTAATGGTCTTAAAAATGTTTCTTATAAAACATAATAATTAATATATGTATTTATAGAATAATTAAAATACATTTTTAGAGAGTTATTCCTAATTTAGTGATTTTTTATTAAAAACATGCATTAAATGTTTTTTCTTCTCTTTTTACACCATAACCATGTTATTAAGAAATTTATGTTATGTTATTAATTTAATAAAATTTACTGAAAATGAAAATTTAAATAATATTTAAATATATTTACAGAGTTTTTAAAATAATATTTTTAAACTTTTCTTAAACAGGTTATTGTGTACATTTTTTAAAAGTGTGAAAGGAAACTTCTCTAACATATTTTGAATGATCATAATTTACCTTTATCATGATCTTTAATAATTAAAAATATTCATCATTATGATTTCATTTTGTTTTCAAAAAAATTTCATATTTCCGGTTTTTGTAAAAAAAATTTGTTTTACATTTAAAAAATATTTTTATCCTTAATTTTTTATAGATCCAAAAAGTGATTTTGTATATGTTTTAAAAATAATAATTTATGGAAATTTATGATGAATGTGAATGATTTTATTAATTTTATTTATATTAAGGTCATAATAAATAATTCATTCTGATGTGTGAGCTTGATATATCTCTTCAATGCATTGGGTAATGATTTTTTTCTATATGAAATATATATTGGAAATAATTGAGTTGGTTATTCCATTTACAAGAGTAATCATAAGATTGATTTAAAGAGTGATATAGAGATGATTTCAAAAAATACATATATTAAAATTAAATTCCTTCAAATATGTTTTTATTAACATAATTAGAGTTCTTAAGGTGGGATAATGAGTATATGTTTAATGTAATTTTGATTCCCCTTTTAATATTGAAAACATTATTTTCCATGAGAAATATTTCCTACGTACCCATGTTTTAGAAGAAAATAAAAAATTATTTCTTTTTTAAAGGTTTATTGTGATGTATTTTACGATATTATATTTTAGTTAATATTATATCATGAGTATGAAAAGTAATATTTTTTTTTAATTTATATTATGTAATAGAGGAAAACAATTTAAGGGATCTCATTATTTTCATAATGAAAAAAAATTATTATTTCTTTATGTTCCTATTAATAATTTCATTTATTCTCATCCAATTTTTTTAAATTTTTTCCCATTAACTAAGGATTATTAATAATAATATAAAAGACTATATTTTTTCTATATATTTCATCATTAATGAAGTGAAAATAATTTTCTTCGATAATGTTATAAAAATACATGTTTTCAAAATATGATTTATACCAATTGATATATCCCAAGAATAAATAAAATATATTTTGAATTTATAAAAACTAAACCTAATAAATTGAAAAAAAATCCAAGATCTAAAAATTTAATTTCTATATATGTTTGATACATGGCCCTCTTGTTTTATATTAATTATACAATATCTCCCAAAGGAAACATTCTCACATGCTATACTTATAGAAACATCATAGATAGATATTTTCTATTGAACATGGTGAAGGGAAACATAAGATATAAGTGTCATCATAAGTTTAATATGGGTAAACATAGAAGGTAACAATCGATCCACATAGGTGAACATGGATGAGTATGTGGGTATGATAATAAATCAGTGTGCATTGTGACAACATAATAAAATCATGCCCAATAAAACATTATTCACGATTCAAGGAATAATTTTCTGATATATGTTAATAAATGAGATATAAAAATTTGTAACCATGAGTTAATATTAATTATCTAGCAATCATAATATAGTCATGAATCATGAAATTGAGATGTGAAACAAGCATATGATATGAAATTATGACACCGTGAACATATCTAAATATAATAATATATTCACAAAAACATGTGAAAAACGTTTTTAGAAATCATGTACTTGAGAAAAAATGTGAACAATTATACCCACAATTAAGTCAATGAATTTTATTGAATAAATACACAGACAATAACTTCGATTGAAAAATTCTTGAGAAAACATATTCAAAGTGATGCCGATGCATGAACTTGTGAGAAACGTTATCTGTAAAATTTTAAATGAATAAAATTATGAGAAAAATAATTCTATATTTATTTATATGCACTAATATTATATCACATCTTTCCCAACTTTTTTCTAAACATCTTATTATGAGAAAATGTATCTATAATCACATTCACATAACAAATAATGATTATATATCAACCATTACCACTAAAAAACATCCGAAATATCCCATCAATAATCACATACAAATAAAAAATTAGGAAAAATTTTGTTTTAAATCTATTGGAGGAAAAAAAATAGTAATGATGTCATTAATAATTTCCATTAATAAACCTTTTAAGAAGATATATTTAACCATTTCCACACATAATATTCTGAACAAATACATATATAATCATATTAATGCATATGAACATGAGGTCATGAGATATAAAATCTTACCCAATATATAGTGGATCTATAAAAAACCCACCCATCACATAATGAAAATAAATAAAAATTAAAACATTAAAAATTTCATAATATCTTAATTAACTAGTGTGGGAGATATAGGTTTCTTGAAAACTTTCACATGATTTTATAATAAGGCATCAATATGAAAAATGTTTACGAAATCATTAGAAAATATCCCCAGGGGAGAATAAGAATAATTAAAGGGTACTGATATTTGTTACACATACCTCATAAGGGAATAATAAAATTACCTACAATAAAAGAGTAGAAATTACTATTGTTTGATTTTAATAAATTTTATTCATAACAGAAAATTTCACAAATTAATGATCATAAGAGTGACAGCGGGTAACCATGAAAACATGAAAATGAAGCCACATAATTTAAAAATTATATAAAATAGGTAAAAGTATTTTATGAAATAATAATTAAATGTAATTTTTTTGTAATAACATTGTAATTAATGTTATATCCTGAGAAAATAGATTATATGAAATGTGTTTTCGGATATTCATTTAAACCCTTTTTAAATTCAGTTAATGGTTACATAAAATGTCTATAAAATATATTTAAATTAAAGATAAGAGATTATATATATATATATTAATGTTTAATATATACATAGTGGATAATAGTTACTTATAAAAATTAAGAGTAAATATCATCTATACATATATGTATCTTTTATGTTGGATTGTAATTTGAGTAAAAGTAAAATTTTAAGAATAATTTAATACCAAAAATAACTATAAGAAAAGAAGAAAAATATTTTTTTTATTTTCAAAAAATATTATTTTCTTATATAGATGTTAAAACATTTATAAAAAATATCAATTTCACAATAATATTGGTAAAAAATCCTTACTAATTTTGTAATGTATTAATCAGTACCCTATAAGGGTGGGAACCCCATATATAATTTTAATTATCTTGATTTTTAATAATGGAATTACGAAAATAATTCATGGGAAGCATATAAAACACACAAAAACGTCTTTTATATGGATTATAGCATAATGAATTAAAATTGATATTAAAAGAAATATACCTTTTCAACAAAATCTGTGGACACGACATGGATAAATTACATCCATCTGGATATAGGTTACTTTAGAATTATGGATTTATGATTTATATTGGATCCAAATACCCCAAAAAGTCTATAAGGTTTATGGTAAAAAGAAAATAGTTATACACTAAATAGAGACCATAGGTGAAAGTGTATTATAGAAGTGGTATAAAAGGAGTACCTTTAATGGTATGTTTTGAGTAATATTTCTATAAATTAGCATTCCATAATGTATAAGTTTATCATTATATAAGGAATGTGGAAAAAAGGATTAGAGATAATTAATATTTGATCATTCCTTTATACACACATTTACATATATGTGTTTATGTAATATAATGTGTTTACCCCTTAATTTAACCAATTTTCCCCTCATTTTACCTTTACTGTGGTATACCAATTTTTTCCTCCGTAAGATACTTATATGTCTATCAAATAAAATAATCTTATAAAAAATTTATATTCTTATAAAATATTTATTAACCATTTAATATAATTCAATATAAATATATGAAATTTATTTAAAAAATGTATTTTGAAATAATATCTATTCTGAATCATATTTACTAGCAATTACTAAATAAATAATGGTCAATATATTAGTTATATTGTGAAACATTAATTTGAATATATTTTTTAAAAGTGATCAATTTATATAGCTAATCTAATAATATACAATACCTAGAAAATATTTGTTGAAAATATCAATTTTGACATTAACTAATTTTAATCACATCCCCTTAAAATCAATTTATTTTCATATAAACCATATATTTTATCAAAGAATTTGAACTATAATATTTCTTAAAATTTTATAAATACAAAAAATCATTCTTTAAAAATAATTATTATTCATATTAATTATAAAACATAAAAAAATTATTTTATAATAATATATTTTAATGAAATATTATCCCTTTAATTTTTCTAGATTTTTTATTAATAAAAAAATATAATATTTTTAATTTGATAGAAAAGATTAAAAAATCAATATTCATATTGGATACATGAATATCGAATAATTATATATCAAATGACCATATTTAGAATGATGATATTTGAAAATACTATATTTTCAAATTTTATATGTATAAAAACTAGTAAAAAACATACCACATTTAATAAATTGGTAACATTCCCTTCTAAATGGGTGGGTAATAGAACCATATACAAGTTCAAAATTAATTATAGTTTTCTGTTGAACACCATGCCTCAATTGCTCTAAAAAGGATTCAATAATTAGTTTCATTCTGACACTCAACTCACACATACAAGTATATTCATAATCATTATCACCATAAGTTCATGGAATTAAATTATTTCCTAGATCTTGGTGTTTATGTCGTATCAAGTTTGGTAGGATTTCAGTACACTTATCTATGAGTTTATAGGTAGAAAAATCATCCAGGTTTTATCATAATTGAATAAATTTTACTGGGTTTCATAATATTCAGAAACATAATCAATTTAGAATCATCATTTTATTTATTTATTATTTATGGAAAGAGAATTTATAGGGGAAAATTAATCATGACCATAGGTTCCCTCTCAACTTCCTCAACGATTAGATTCTTTCCTTTATTGTTCATAAATCATAAATTTCCCACCCTTTATTATTCAGGAGCTTAAGTCGGCTATGATATAATAGTGGATTGGTTGTTTAAATTTACTAATTGGGAAGCTTCTAATGTTAGTTCATCCAGTTCAAAAAAAAATTCTTGGAAACCTGATTTGGGATCCCCTTTGATATAATGAGGAGTCTTTCAAACACTCATAGTGGTTTACACCAAGGAATTGTATTTTTGATTGGACTCGGTTGTTCTAAAAAGCATAATTTTCCCCAATCATCATCATTTCTAACGAATTATATAACCTATAACTGATTTTTTTGACTTAAATTATTATTATTCATTATTTAAAAAATTATCCTTATTTTTGTCATCAAACTAGAAAATCAATTCTAAGATCATCCCTTTGAATTAATCATATGAACATTATGTCTTATCCATTAGTAGATGATGAAACTTCTATATATTCTCTTGTAAATTCTGGGTAATAGTAAGTCTTCGCACTTATTTTATCAATAAAATAAAATTTGGTATGATTTTTGATAACTTTGATATAATATTTTTTTGAATGGGTCATAATTATACTATATTATATAGATATATGAACCAGAATTATCATTTTTTGAGAAATGAGACAACATATAAATGTAGATAAAGTAATAATATGAATGAAATAATATACCTCATAGATAAATTTGGTCCCAGAGATTTTTTTGACTATTTTCATTGTTAATTATATTTGATTATGCTTCATCTTGATAGGTGTGTATGGTCTCCATTCTAATTATTCCCCCTATAGAAAAGTTTTAACAAGAATTATATTCCAAATCATCAAAAACCCCATTGGGCCACTATACTATTTTTTAGAGAAAATATTCTTTGGATGTCTGATAAACAATGGATTGATGATATGGTGTAAGAATATTAAATATTGTATCCATGATAATATATGGATTACAATGTTTTTTTGGTAATGATCAAATAATCCTTTAATACTTATCTCAATCGTCATTGAATAATTCAATTGTATTTTTAAAAATCTAATGATCATATGCTGAAAATAAAAAATAAATCACCTTGGGTAAAACATCCTGAAAACATCATTATAAATCATGTCCCTTGAATCCAACTATCTTATTCCAATAGATGGAATAAAATTTTTACATTTCCCATTAATAAAATTAGGTAAAAAACACAATTTCAATTCCTCCTCACTTAGCCTTCTATGTGGATACTATTTAACTATAACCCGGAAATACTAAATGGAATCTATTGAATCATCCTTATTGGAAAGCGCATATTAATATAGTATCATAGAGATGTGAAAATTTGTCAATATCATAGTATTTGTATCATGGTGTTTCCCAAATAAAATTTGGGTTATTTGATATTGTCATCACCAGGAACTCATTAAACCTCACACTATGGATAAATTCATTTCCCATTAGTGAAGAGTATACATTTTCTTTTTGTTGATATTTTAATTTCATTTATTGAGTAGGTTTTTCTCATAATTTTAAATTTTATATTCTTTTCATATATTTTAATGCACTCATATGTTTTTAATGTTAAATTTTAACTCATTGAGGTCATCATATAATGAATCAGGTTGCATTCAACACCTTTTGAAAAAAATACAATACAATGAAAATATGGGGTTTTTTTCTTCTATTTGGTCACATGTGATTTTACCCAGAAATTGTTCCAAATTTTGACATGAAATTTATTGAAAATTGTGAAAAATATTTATTTTCACCATTTACTATATATTAGTATTTGGGAAATTTGGGTTCAAAATTAATAGAAATGTAGTTTTGTGAACCAATTGAAAATAAAATTGAACAAATAAAATTTATCTATTGGTGAAAAGATGGTGGGGAAGCAGATATATTAAATATTGGGAACAAAAATAAATCCAAGGTCATTAGAAGGGAAATTAGATTAATAATGTAAAATAGTTTTATAAAATAGATCAATGAGAATTGGATGGATGGAAGGACCATTTTATTATGTTTTTATTTTTATTTTATTTTTTTCTCACCAAGGGTCATCCACTTTAACACCCCAAAATTATAACGTATAACATTGTATTCATTATTTTTATTAACATACCTCACCAAATTAATAAAGCGAAAGTATTAACCTGATAAATTAAAAATATAACTAAATATAATAAATCATATAGCTTAAAATTCCCACAAAAAACCTACCTCAATAGCTTATATTTCTTACAAGATCAATATTTCACAATATATTGAGCTACATGCAAGACTATGTTACACAAAATAACTATGTATTATTAATATATTATTATTATATAACATAAAATAGATTTTATGTTAGAGATTATGAATAATATTAACTAACTTAAAAAAATGTAGGGATTATATTGATCTAAAATGAATTCATTGGTAAAAAATTAATGAGAAATGAAAATAAGAACCAATTGGGTATGAAAGAAAATATTATTTTTTTATTCTTCCAAAGGAGTTTTATCATAATAAAAATAATTAATTACATTTAAATGATATAAATAAAATATATATGTTATATATTCAATAAAATATTATTTATATTTACCAATTAGGATTTATTAGCTTTTGATAAGAACAAACCAAATATCTCACATAAAAATCTATATTTTTATTGAAGAACATTTACCACGTTTTAATTCGGATTCAATTTTAAATATTTATTTTTAAAAGGTAATTAAATTAATATGTAAAAATAAACATTATATTTCAATTCAAAACATAACAATTAAGTTAGGGTGACTTTTTTATAATTATTAAAAACATATCAATTTTTAATGAGCAATTAAAAATACAGATTTTTCTTTCAAAACAACATTATCATCCAATTTATTTTTAGGGAAAAAATATATGTTTCATTTTTTAAATCTTAAATAGATCATATTTTTATCAAATAATACAATTTATTTCATTGTAACAACTTTAATTTTTAAATTAATTAAAAAACATAGAAAATTTTCGCACATCGTTACTTTTAAACCCCTCTTTGTCGTCACCCCTATAGGATGAATTCAAAATTAATTTCTGCCAATTCTATTATTAAAATTTGAATAAATGTATTCAATATATATAATAATAATAATTAAGAATGTATAACAATAAAAACATTGTTTTTGATTAAAAATATTATTGAAAGTAATTAAAATTTAATACACTGATTAAAATTAGATTAATGTTAATATAGAACTAAACATTAACAATATTTCACAAAACAACCTATAAAAATTTCAAAAATCTATTGGATAACCATACATAGACCTTATAATAACTTTAATTCAATAGAGACCATTATTGGATCCACTTTAAATGTGAAAAACATGAATCAAATTCCTTTGTAAAAATATTACAAGAGTGTCACTCCCCATCCACTCTAAAAGGCCTGCACTCCTCAAACGTCCTCACTCCTCTCATGAGACATTGGTTCAACCAATAGCCACAAAAATATATCCTAATAATATTTCCACCCATCCATTAATCCATCCCTTGGGTAGGAATAAATCCAAGGAAGCCTTATGGTTCCAAAAAATTAGTTCCCTGATTAAGAGGTTACATCATTCAATAAGCATTTTAGATTTATTTTCATTATCCACTTCATAAAACATTTGTATCCCACTCATTAATAACATAAATATTATCCTAAATAAACTTCTATGTTCTTATTCTATGTTTTATACCTACACTTACACACACATCCATCAAACAGGTAGTGGAAGTATGCTTTTTGTGTACAGGGAACTACTTCCTTACAAAACGAGGATTGTTCATGTTTCATTAAAACCCTATCATGATGTCCATTATGATGGAAAATATATTTATATATATTATATATGATATCTATAATTTCTTTAATCTTATTTAATTATTAATCAAAATATATATTTGTACTTTCAATTTTGTGTAAAAAGATCACATGGTTTGTTGAAGTCTGAACAACCACCACTCAACATGATGTGATTCATTCACACGATACATGAAATGTATAAAATATTTTTTAAAACTAAAAAAAATTGAAATTATAAAACTATATATTTTATTCCTAAATTAATTAATTTTTATAATTAATAAATATATATATACATATATTCCATGTTTTTGTTAACATTTCATACACAATGTGATAGCATTGTTCGTTGATGTGTGGATTGCCGCCTCCTAAATATGATGTAATTCCTTTTTCACCATAAGAATCATATTTATATAAGTTTATATGATTATATAATATGTTATTTATTATATAATCATAAATCTAGGAAATATTAATTTATTTAACTTATTTCTATAATGATCATTGAAAAATGGTAACGTCACTCATGTTTACAAACAACCTACCTTCTCTATGAGTATATCATTGATACGATTTTCATAACCATAATTAATGACTGGTTAATAAGTATAATATATGTATAAATATTATAATTATTCCATGGTTATTATTATTTAGATGTTATATAATGAACAATTTTAATATATTTGACCTACTATGTTTTTTTATACATAACCCGAAGATGGTTAAAACACTCTATATAAAAAAAATTATTAAGTAGTTGTATATAACATATTAATAAGTGAAAAAATATATAAACATGAAAAATGTTTTCAAGAAAGTATGAAATTAATTTATGTTTATTATAAATGTATTTAAAGGATGTTTAATCGAAAGGAAACATAAGTTAATGGATTTAATCTAAATTTACATTGTATTGATGCTTTTTTGTTGTTATGAATATAGTTTCTTTTCAATGGTGTATATAATAAAATTTATCATGATTTATCATGAATCTCCTTAATCTCATGACATTATAAATTTTATTTTATTTTATTCCTTCATGATACATATAATTTAAAATGTTTTAATGTTGTATGGGACACATTGGAATATTTAAAGATAATTTTCTTCAATGATACTTTTTATGATCATTCATTTGAATTAAAGGAAATTATAAGACATTTTTCAATAATCCTAAAATTTTACTATACTCTGGTTAATCATTACCTTTTCATGTATCAGAAACATTTGCTACTCTTTTATACTCAATGTGAATTAGAAAATGTTTTATAAAAAACATGTAATTGTTTCTCTCTCTAGTTAGAGAAATGAATATTATTATAAAATACTTGTTTTATTAAAATTATTCCCAAAAAATTAAACATGATTGGATAAAAAAAATTTACCCCTTTTTTTATTTTACCAATGATTTCAAATGAATCTTATTGTCCTACTCTGAAAAATTAATTTTTCTGACATTTAATTGTGAAAAATGAATGTTCTATTACCTCTTATGGCGTGGACATATTTACACACCATTATTTTCATAGAGATTGTTTTAAAAAGATTAAAAGGATATATTTTAATGAGAATGTTATAAAATGTTATTTTCAATGAAATGGTTTTAAAAAAGATGATATTTTCCTCAATAATTTTTTTTAAAAATATATTTTTATATTATTTCTATTCATCAACAATAATAACATTTTATTTTACATTGCATCTAATATTTTTTTATCAATACTATCTTATTTCCTACTCGGGTTGTTTTTAAATTTATTCTACCAAAGATAGTATTCACTTTCACATCCATGATTTATTTAAATCCACTTGAAATATAAAATTTCCACTAATCATTTAGCATAGAATTCCCCCAAAATATCCATATCATTTTTCTTGAATATGATTATTTACTAAAATATATTCCTTTTTTCATATGGTGTTTACTTTTAAATTTATTTGATTATTTATCAAATATTGATAAAGATATATCATTTATTTAATACTGTTATTATATTAGGAATTTTGTTAATTTAAATACTTTTTACATGAACTTTACTAGTTGGGGATTGGTTATTGAAATACATACGGGTTTGATACTGGTTAATGAATGTTCTCTGTGTTGGAGACTAGTAAATCAAATCCACTCATTACATCAATAGTATCATGAGATAAAAATAGTTGGTCATTAACCAATCATGTTTGTTTCAATACAATATAGACTAGTGTCTGCACAAACTTTTAACACTATTGTGAGAGGTCTGGATGATATAAATTTTCATTTCCCTAATACATTATGTCCATTAGGAAAATATTTCCCTCGTTTATTTTATGTTATTATTCATCCATGATATTTTGTTTTAAAATATATATGTATACATTTCATTTCTAGTAATTTAGATGGCATATGTTTCCAGTTATTAACTTTCCATATTCATTAAACACTTCTATTCAGTTTATTGATTATATTGAATTGGTGTTCAGTTATTACCTTTCTATATTGTTTACACACTTCCATTGAGGTTATTTATTACATGAAACATGTGTTCTATTGTTTAGCTTTCCATATTGAATGTTCTCATTGATTTATTTTTTATTCCCCAATATTTTACTTATACTGAGCATTTGAGCGCACCTTTATTATGTTTCCTTTACTAGGAATCCAAGATACATACTATGAATAATATAAAGTGATTAAATTGATGGAATAGAGTTATGCTAGAAGATATTTATTTATAAATATAAATCCAAATTATATTATAACTAGTATATTCATTTAAAATAAATGAGTTATTTACATATGTAGTTTTCTATGTCTACTAAACTCTCAGTCAATCCAGGGATAATTCCTTGTAATAATTATAATGTAATTGATATATGACATATAATCCAGGCTATCTGGGGCTTAGTTTCTATAGTTGGTATAATAAGAAGTTTAGTAGCAACCTTGGGAACTAGACATATGATAACCAAGATTAGATAATGTAATATGAAGGTAGATCTCTATGATATGTATATAAGAACACCGTATAGATTTGGAAAAGTAGAAATTATATGGGTCTTCCATCAAATACACCACATTTTGATTACTAAAAGTGGATTTGGTTTTTGAACATATGTACATAAGAGTAATAATTCTGAAACTATGTTCCAATCCTGGCTTGGGGTAACCCGGTAAATGAAAACATGACATACTCTGTACATAGTTTGACACACACATAGGACATGTCTAGGATAATTAAAATTTTATTTATATTCTATTTTGAATAATTTGAATACATAATAACAAACAATAACCAAGGTTAAACCTAAGGAATTTCTATTGGAGATATTCCATCATGATTTAGAAATAAATTAATTGATGTTATCGATAAATCCTAGACCATGGAAGGGCCTTTGAGGAAATAAATGGTTGAAGTATTTATTTATTAGGTTTGTATTAAAAATTTTAGTTTAAAGGTTATTTAGTAATTAATCATATTTCAAGGATTTAAATTATATTTTTTTGGAAATTATATTAACATGGTTTTCGAAAAGGAAACCCTTTAAGATAGGTGACAACCATTTGAATCAGGCAAGGATACAGGACTTGAACCCATTATCGAAGGAAAATAAGGTTTTGATTACAACCACTTACCTATGAAATGTTCTCATTAATATGTCATTGTTTTTAGTTAAAAAATTTGATAAATAGATACTATTTATAAGACAGTAGTGTTAATTTTATGGTATATAGATTAATATCCTCTATATATATATATTTTAAAATATATAGAGAAAAATTTTCATAATTGTTACTCATTTATATTCATTATGATCCTCTGAATGTTTTTTAGTGATTAAAACCTGAGAAATTCATTATTGGTAATTAGTTACTAGGATTAAAGGCATGATTTACAATTTGATTAAAGTATAACAAAAAGTTAAGATTGTTTATATGAATTTGAAAACTATCATGTAATAATTTTTCCTTGTATTATTGGTTAGTAAAATAATTTACCTACATTAGGAAAAGGACTTTTAATTAAAATTTAGTACTAATACAAGAATTTCCATTGAACCGATGGTCTATTAAATCTTCAAAAAAATTATGGATTTTAGTCCCTCAAATTTATATTGATTATTTAGTTGATTAGGATTGATGACCTCGATCACTAAATTTAAATATTTATACTTTTCCTCTATATTTGTATTTTCACTTACCACCAATGTTATCCAACATAGAGACCTACAAATATGGTAGACAATGTGACCTTTTTACATCGCATTCTGTATTTTCTAGACGATGTTTTACAAACCCTTCTCATGATATGGGAAATCAATATATGAAAATATCAAGAAACCTAGTACTGGGATCAAGTTTAAGTTGTGAGGATGGAATTTAATTAAGTTGGAGAAAATGTAACACCCATAAATTATAAATTACCGCTTTGTATTGTTTAGTGTTTATAACTTGAAATAATAAGTGTAAAAAAGGAAAATATTAACCCGATACATTACAATCTTAACTAAATATAATTAGTTAAATATCTTCAAATGAACTAAATATGTCCTTCCATAATAGATTGTGTTTCACACAAGAGTGATCTTCCATGACATCTTGCGTTACAAGAATGATCGAATTTCATCAAATAATAATATATTATTAAAATATTATTATAATATGAAAAAACAAAGCGAATGTGTCAGTAGTTATGAATAATATTAACAATATTATAAAAATTTATGGTTTATATATATATATAATTAATTATTTAGTTACCAATTAATGGGAAACAAAATAAGTTCTAATTAGATACAAAAATAGATATTATTATTTTTATACTTCAAAGGAGTTTTCTCTAAAAAAATATAAATTTAAAATTAGTGAATTAATTAAATGGAGTATATATATTATATATTTAAACAAAATATTTTTTATATTTAGCCATTATGTTTTATAAGAATAATATAGAAAAAAAGTTATATTTCATATAGAAAACACTATTTATATCAAAGAACATTTAATAAATTATAATTGAGAACCCATTTAAAATCTTTATTTCTTATAATTTAATTGATTTAATATTTTTAACTAATCATAATATTTGAATTAGAAGCATAAAAATTAGTTTTTTTGTTTTTTTAAATTTTTTTGAAAACACATTATTTTTTAATGAATAGTTAAAAAATAATGAATTTTAGTTCGAAACTACTTTTTCATGTAATTTATTTTAAAATAAAAATTACACTTTTAGTTTTTTTCATGTTTAATTTTTTTAATATTTTTAACAATTAATACATTTTATTTCATTTTAATCATTTTAATGTTGAAATTTATTACCAAAACATAAAAAACTTATAGGCATTTCTAAATTAAAACCCCTCGTTATCATCCTGCCTACATGATGAATTTTAAAATAAATTATGGAACATATATGATTGTAATATGGAAAAAAGGATTCAATATTTTGAAATTTAAAAATATATAAGGTCTTATAATAACAATTTTCTTTTTCCCCAAATTATTATTGAAATTAATTAAATTTCATGACAATGATTATGGTTAAATTGAGCATAATTTGGAAACAAACCTTATCCATATGTCCCAAAACAACATATAATCTTGTCAAAAATCCATTATATGGACATATATGGACCATGAAATACATTTTTCCAAATTATTTCCATTATAAGATCCGTATTCAATGTAAAAACATGCATGGAATTCCATTGTAAAAATATTACAGGACTGTCACTTCTCATTGCCTATAAAATGCCTCTTCCCATCCAACATCCTCACACCTCTCAATACAGTTTGGATCAACCATGATTTACTGAAATTGATCCTAAAATTTGCTACCATAATCATAGAATCCTTAAATTAGGCATTAAGAAACTTTAGGAAGCATTTTTTGTAAAAACCCAAAGTAATTTCACGATTAAGAGGTAAAATCTTGCCTTATGATTTTTAGATTTGATTCCATTATCCACTACCTAAGTCCTCTTTTTTAAATTAATTTTTAAGAAATGTATCATAAATTTAATAGTATGTTTTTATGCTCTATATTTTCACTACACATACACAAACATCCGTCTAATGGGTATTTAACATACTATTTCTGTGTACGGTGAATTACTGCCTCACGAAACGATGATTGTTCATTTTCCTTTCACCACCTTTCACGGTGGAGAATATAATAGAACTATATTTAAATTTTTCTATATTATATTTATTATTTATTTATGCTTCTTTAATTGTTTTATAATACTCACCTTTATATTTTTCATTTTTTGTATAAACGATAAAATTTATTGTGGAAGTGTGGACTACCACCCACTCAAAGAGAGGTGATTTGGTCACATTATAAATGAAATGTATAAAATATTTTTTTATTAAAAATTTAAGACATAAAAACTTATATATTTTATTAACGACATATTCAATTTCTATAAATAATAAATAAATATATATATATATATATATCATTTTCTTTATTACCCTTCCCCATTGAAAGTGATAACGTCATTTATAGACATGTGGATTACCACCTCCTTGATATGATGTGATTCCTTTTACATAAAAATAATGATATATATATAAGTATGTATTATTAAATAATATGTAATTTATTATATAATTATCATTGTGGATTGATATTATTATACTTACCTTCTTTCCATAAATATCATTAAAAAATGTGACCGTTACTCATGCATATGTACAACCTATAATCTCTATGAGTCTAACATTGTATAATTTTTCATAACCATATTTTATGATTGGTTCAAAAAAATATGTTATATTGAAAAATAAAATAATTATTTCATGATTATTATTCTGTATATTGTATATAAATACCATTTTGACCATAGTTGAAATACCAAATTTTTTTAACATATAATCTGAATTCAGTCAAAACCCCCGCGTAAACAAAATTGATTAAATAGTTTTATATAAAATGATAATAAGTAAAACAAAATTAATTAAAAAATTAAAAAAAGGTTTCAATAAAGTATATAATTTACGTATGTTTATTATAGATTAATTTAAAATGAATTTACTTTCATGGAAATGAATGGTAAAGGATTTCATGTAAATATACATTCCATTGAGACTTATTTGTTGTTATGCACCTAGTTTTTTTAAAATGAGTATATAAATCCCTATTTAATTATATATTAGGAATATCCTAACTCTAATTATAATATATATTTATTTTTATATTTTTATTTCATTAGTATTATCATTTAAAATGTTTTAATGTTGAATTGGACACTTTAGAATGATTAAAGATTATTTTACTCAATGATATTTTTTGCAATAATTTATTTCTATTCAAGATAATTATATAAACAGTTTTCAATAACTCTTTAGTTATCATCTATTATGGTTAATCATGATTTTTTTTCAATTATTATTATCATTTTCCACTCTTTAGTACTCAATGTGTTTTAGAAAATGTTTTTATAAAAACCGAAAATAATTTCACTCTTTAGTTGGAGAACTATTTTATTATAGAAACCATGTTTTACTAAAATGATTTCAAAAATATTTTTAAATTTATTTGGTAAATACATTTTCACACTTTTTCCTTTTACTAATTTTTTAATGGAATATTCTTTTCACTTTTTGGGAAATTCATTTTTCTGACCATTAACTGCAAAAATATAATGTTTTCCCCGTACAACCTATTTGGATTTTCTAGTAATAAATTATATAAAGTTTCCACTTTCGTATTAACAAGACAATTTTTATAAGATATTTTTACGTAGTGATTTTATATTGAAATTTTTTTAAATGGTTTTTTCAAAACCCAATGATATTTTTCTAAGGAATTTTTTTTTAAATTATTCAATAGTACTTTTCATTCATCAATAATAAGAACCCCTTATTGAACATTACATAAGATTTGATGTATTCATACCATTATGTTTCCTCCTTGGGATTGTTTTTTATTGATTTTGAAAAGGTTAGTATTTATATATACTTCATTTGTTTATTTTAATCACCTTGATATATTTAATTAAATATAATAATTTGACATTTAATTTCCCATAAATATCCATAATTGTTTTTGTGAATATGATTATTGGATGTACCATATAAAATTATTCATAAGATGTTTTTATATTAAATCCATTTTATTGTTTGCAAAATTTTGATAAACCTGTATCCTTTATTCAATAGAGATATATTACAAAGAACATTGTTTATTTAAATTATGTGTACATGAAATCTATGGGATGATGACTTCTTAATGAAGGACCTATGGGTTAATGAATGTATAACTAAAGATCCATAGTTTGGGGATAGGCTAATGAAATCCCCCTAATGAATTGGAACTCTCATTATATTAATTTAGTTTGAGAACAACCTTTTAGTTTGTTTCAATGTAGTATAGATATGTTTCTTCCCATAGTTTAAACAATATTTTCAATGCGCTTGATGGTATAGGTTTTTATGTGCCTTAGACATGGAATCTATTAAGAAAGAATTTCCCACATTTAGATTTTTTTATTATTCTACCTTGAGATATTATGTTGACATATCTATCGATTCATTTCATTTTTAGTTAATTAGATGGAATTTGATTCTAATTATTAAATTTCTATATTGTTTACACAATTTCATTTAATTTATTGATTACATGGAATTTGTGTTTAGTTATTACCTTTCATTTATTATGCACTTTCATTACGTTTATTTATTAAATAGAATATGTTTTAATTTATTTACCTTCCAATATTGAATATTCTAAATGAATTATTATTACTTCCACTATATTTTTAACTTAATAGGAATTTAAGATAACCCTTATTATAGATTTTCCCAAGAATACAAGAATCATATTACAAAACACATATAGTGATTTACAAGAGGGATTAGAGTTTTCATTGACATCATTTATTTAAAAAGAATAAAAAATATAATATTTTAATATGTGTATTCATTTTTAACAGATGACTCATTTACATATCTGGTTTACGAAGACTAATATACTCTATGTTATTTGGGATTTGATTCCTTATAATAATACCAATGTAATTGATAGCAGATGTTGGCTCCAAGATATATGGGTTTAGGTTGCAGCATCCAATGATAGACCAAATAAAGTAACTATCCATTTATCTCAAGTTGATAGTCTCCGTATGAAATTAGCATTCAGTTTCTCAACTAAAATTTTATTTTACCCACTCATTGAGGAACCCTGGTAGCCCACCACTATGTCAAAATTACACATATCAGTTAGACATAAAAATAGAAAGTTATTAATGGAAAAAACCAACAAATATCCTACTTAGTTTGGATAGTTGAAAATACTTATCACTTTATTAGTAGTAAAAGTGTGGAATCTAATATCCCCTAACACCTATGTGAGGGTAAAATCCAACGTAAACCTCATTTCCCAACGAATGATTTTTAAAACCATCTAGATAATGGAATTCATGAAATTCATGAAATGATTATGAAACAATGTAAGATAATGAGACCGAAAATATATTGAATTTACACACAAGGGATTTAGAATAAAAAACATTGTTTAGTATTCTCTCAAATAAGTTTTCTCTGGGAATCTCTACTTTTCTCATAAACTATTCATTCATGTCTTCATGTTTTTTTTTTCAAAAAACACCGTCCATTTTTCCTCATTCATGATTATATTATTTGTCACATCATGTTTTCTAATAAAAAATAAATCCTCATATTCACTAAAAAACTCTTACATACTTTTTAGAAACTGCTACGAGCCACCTCACAGATGATTGAAATGTTGGAGTTATATATTTATAGAAAACAATACATTCAACTACAAGAATGATGTTCAATTACTATCAAAATAGGTTATATTCTCGAGATATTAATTCCCATGAATATACTATATTTATCACATAGTTCGTATTGATGTATATGTTTGATTTGATGTAGTTGTTTCTTTTCAAAGACAATTATGATTGACGTAGTAGAATGGGACACATAATAGATTATTATTCTATCCAACTCTTCATATAGAAATTTTCATTAATTTATCTATTTCCTTTTATATATCCAATTATTACTACATAACTCAACATAAGTGTAGGATATTAAAACTTGAGTATCCAAATTAGAATATATCCTTTGTTGATGTTGGAATTTTTTCTGATATATGCGATTCGTGCTGTATTTCATATATCTATGTAATCAATGTGACATTATTCATTGGTTCTACTCCCAAATATGAAATTTCATTCACCATAGGTATTATATTTAGATAAATAAATCTTATAAGTTAAACTTGCATGACTCAATCCTATAAAACCTTCCCTCACAAATCGTTCCATTCAAATGGGAACCTCCATCCTTCAGTAATGGTATCTAATGACAACATGAAGATAAAAAAATACAAGAGGTGGAATATATGGTCTATTTAGTGGATTAGTTCACATTTATGCTAATTATAATTCAATCCAAGATGATTCTACATTGAATATCATTTTAGATGGAATGAACAGAAGAAGTAGTGGGTTTAACAAAATCAACATTGGATGGGCTTACGCAATATAATTCATCATCACATATATGAAAATTGGATACTTTCAAGAATAGATAAATCAATAACCATTTAATACAAATTTAGTTCTAGGGAATTCAACAAAAAAATTAATCCTGGGATGTTTCTAAAGTATAGATGATCCAGATTTAATTAACTTTGAACAAAAACCTCTATATTTATGTTTTTTAATTCCTATCAGGAAATTTTCAAATAATGTTAAATTTATTTAAAATAAATCAAATTATTTTCCAAAAACCATTGGTTAAATTTTAATTAAAATATTTAGGAATAGTTAATCCCCCAATAAAATAATTAAAATTATAAATATAAATGAATAGAAATATTTAATATTTTCTCTCCAACCATGAAATTTATCTACTAAAATCATAATTAAGCATTTAAAGCTGATTTAATAGATCAAAATATATCTAGAAACGTGTGAAATAATGGTTTCAAATCAGTAGGAAACATTTATAATTAAAAATTAGTTAATCGGAATCAAAATTTAACCATAAAAAAATCAATTTTTCCAAAATTTTATCATAACATAGACAATAATGAACTGATATAACACAATAAAAAGAAACATAGTTAAAAATCCCTATATATAGTGTGAAAACATTTCATGTACATTAGTTATCCTCTCATATACCAATATTATTACATATTTAAAATATTTGGACCCTTTTAGGATTTTCCCCTATCATAATCTATTTTATCCTTTTTTATCATTTTTTATTATGACAAAATATTTTAGGACAAAGTCTAATGATTTTAGGATGTAATTTTCACAGTCCCAAAATAGATTTTATGGGTAGAACATGACCAAATGGTTCATGGTTTGATTAAATACTGAATATTAATCTTATAGTATTTTTCATTTTTATAAATTAAATATAAGTTTATAATATATCATGAAATGTAGAAATGAATTTCTAATATCATCACTTAATGGAGGTGGTCGATTCGATGTACTCCTCGGAGACACTGCCACATTCTAGTGAATATAAGTGTAATAAATTCAGGATTATATCATATTCCCAAATAATAAATTATTTCATAAATATCATAAATATTCCTTTGATCCATTATATTAACCAACCATATAATTCAATGATGAAAAAAAGAAACACATCACTTCATGTATGTTATATTTCACACAAATTCTTGAATGATGATTTAATTTATAATTGAATATAAAATTAGATGAATAGGGGTCATAAAATCAACATAGTAACATTATAATATACTGAATTTATAATGATTTTTATTTTTTTCATGGTTATAAAATATTGTAATGATGTTAAGGATGAATTAATCATTAAAAGAGAATCCAAATTAAGAAAAAGATGATAAGATTTAATTTTATTTGATTCTTTAAATCCATGAATATAATTTCATCATTAGTTTGTGTGCTTTAGTCATTCTCTCTTTCGTCCCACATTACAAATGATTAATATATGTGATAAATATTTTTATTCCTTATTCAATAAAATGAAATTTTATATATCGTGATATGTTTTAAAAGATGATAATATATCCATCATATATTTATTACAACCTATATTGTTTTAATAATATAAGATAATATCCATAATGAATAAACATTCATATGTACAAATATTAAATTTATTTTTAATTTTAATGAATAATATCCAATTTCAACATAACATTTTTAGAAAATAACATACCATATATATCAACTAAAAATTAATAAAAATAAATCAATGAACATATTAACCTCAAAGGTTCTTTTATATCATTTATCTTATATTACAAAATTTAATAATATATTAAAACCCAATAAAAAATCTCCCAAAATATTTTTGATCACCACAAATTACAAATATTTAAATCTTAAAATTTTTTATATTCCTTTATTTCATATGGTAAACCATTTACTTTTAACCGATGATGATAACAATAACTCTTAAAGTATCCTCAATCTATAACATTCTATTCTCTAATGGTTTATAAATATATTCATTGAAACAGACTGTAATTCTCATGTCTAGAATCCATGGATCTGGGAAAAAATATTATTTACTATTATTGATTTGATATGAGACAATTCAGATGAATTTTAATATTTCATAAATATTTTATAAGAAAAATATATTTATAAACATATATATGAAATATTTTTTTGGATTATAGTATTCGATAAATAAAAAACAATTTACATAACTAATCAAAATTTATTAAATAAAAGTGGAATTATTCCCATCATTCCCATATTTTTTTCCATAATGATGAATAAATATATGTCATAATGTTATCCTTTAATTATAAATTCCTTTTAATTACATACATAACGTAATTCATCATATTTATGGGAAATGTAACCATGGGAAGAGTGAGCACCAATAATAAATAAGGGTAAACATAAACCAAAATAAAATATCACTAGTTAGGATAATATGATAAAAATGTTATTAGAACAATATCAATGTGCATGGTAATAACATTTTTTGATTCATACTCATAAACACATTTATTATAAAATAACATTCCTGGAATATAACAAGATTAATTTGAGTTAAAAATCACGAACTAGGTAAAATATGTATTGTTTAGAGGAACCATTAAACACATAGAATGAATATAGAAAACATTTTTGTATCTGGGGGAATTATAATTTCATTATGGAGTCATTTAAATAATATAATCCCAAAATTCTCCTTAGGGTTACTTCCAACCAGTTAAATCTACATTCTCTTAGGAGTTACATATATTTATTTGAGATCATTTCCCCTTAGCTATAATTTTAATCTAGTTAACTTCATAACATTAACTTATACATTATACAACTCTCTTTGGCTCACCCATAATAATCAACAATTTTAATGATTTATAACATCAGTAATGTAAAAATATTTTTCATTTATTCATAAAATTAATTAAAATAACCTACATTCCCTTCATAACATGATTATCCTATGGATAAGGGTTCTTGAAAAATTTATCAAGAAAATTATAACAATACCGCAAAATAAAATATTTGGATGGTATCATTGTAGAATAACCACATTTATTTGTAGGAAAAAGCATGGATCATATTACAAATGAACTTATTTTAAAAGTTAATCTGATCAATTCTTTGAAAATACAAAAGATATAATTTTGTTTGAATTTCATTAAAATATAAAAATAAATATATAAAATTTTTAAAAAATAATTTCATTGAAAAAAACATGGAAACATGAAAATGAAGTTTTAAATTAATGAAATTTAATAATGGTGGGAAAACCCATTAATTCAGAAAATATTAAAACATAGGTTTGGTTAACAAATTTTTTAAAATGTAATAAATTGTACAATTGGAAATAACTGTAATAAATAATTTTAAAACCACTGAAAATAAATCCTAATTGTGTTGAAATTGATTATAAATAATTATTGGATCCCTGAAAAAGAATTCTTTAATTGTTTTTAAAGAACATAGACATGAAAAACTATTCACTAATCAAAGATGATTAATATGGTCATCTTTTCTTAAAAAAAATTTCTTCCCTATAATATGTACCAAGATAATGTTAATTAAATGAACTCCTTAAAATATAAAATATATCTATATTTAAAGAAATATATAAACCTTCAATGAAAGGTACTATATAACATTACATATTTTACTTTTAACTTAGACTCTCTCGATTCGAATGACACAGAAACATAAAGCCTCACTAACATTTGAATCACATCCCTTTTATATTAATAACATCAGATGAAATTTATTATAAAAATAATGTTAATAAATTTATGACACAACATATAAAATGGTCATTATATGTAACATATAAACAAAACTAGGTGTATAACATGAAACAATACTGAAATGAAGAAACTATATAAAAATAGTGACATTGAAACTGTGATTTAATCAGTGACCTGATTAGGTTAATCAAATTTATATCCACAAAAAAAATTAAAGACAAAATTATAATTTATAATTAATTTAACACATATTCATTTCCTGAGATACTCAATAAATAATAAATAAATAAAAATGAATAAAATATTAGTTAAGAGACCGCTTGCCTCTAGTTGCAACATATCCCATTAATTCGTTATTTTCATTAATAATAAAAAAATATTTTTTATTTAAATTATTACTAAACATTTTCAAGTTTATTATATTATCATAGTCCTTTTTATTTAATTAATTACTATATATTATACTATTTCTAAATTGATTATGTTAATGTAGGATTCCTTGAGGACGAACAATTCATAATCCCAAAACTACTTCTGTATGTTAATAATTGTCAATGTGGTAATGGATTAATCATATAAATAAGAATTATAATTAAATAATTAAAATTTTCATACATTAAATAATTTTTTAGAGAAATTTAGGAAAAATGGACATTGATAAAATAACATTATTTCATGGAGGTGGTAGACCAGATGTTACCAAGATAAGTGTCATCATTTTCCAATGAATAAAACTGTTAGAAAATAAGGTATATTGTATGCTCATATAATATAAATTATGTCATAAAAATTTTATATATTAGTTTCACCCATTATTTTATCTATCATTGTGTGCCGGTGATTTTAAAACCACATCGCTTCAGGGAGGTGGAAGTACAAACATTTGTGTGAACAATGTTTTCATTTTTTCATATTATGGAAATTGAGATAAATAAGGATTTTTAATTTATAATAACAACATATATATATATTTAACATACTAATTTTATTTAATGATCATTATTATAGAATTTATTATATGTGGATGAATAAATAAATATAAGAACACTTAGTTATTAATTTTATCTATTCTTTGTAAAACTCCCTTTAGCATACAACTTCAGCCTTATAGGTTAGTCTCTTATTCATACTAAAACCTCTAGGATAAATTGGGGATGTATGGGAAGGGATTTGGAGATATCATGGTCTATCTAAATGGTTCCATAGTCTTGAGTAGCAAGGGAAATGATGTATCCTTTTATAAGTGAGGTAGTGGAAATCATTTAAATAAAAGAAATATTAATATATTAATGTTATATAATTAAGATAAAATATATAAAAATTTCCATATATAAAATGATAAGGAGGGAAATGATGAAATAATTTAAATAAATTTATACAAGTTTAAAGGAAATATTGAACCTTATCCCTTAGTATAAACCTCTCATTAACCCTTTTAATAATAACTCTATTTACAATGTTTTCAATCTATAAATGTATTGAATGTAATTTTAACCATGAAAACTGAAACATGAGTGAAAATTGACGATATAATATAAAATTTACATTAAAATTGTGTTATGATAAAGTTTTAAATAATTATTTTAAATTAAATTTTAATCAAAAATTCATTATAACGTCATTTTTGTGACTATTAATATATTTTTATATTAAAAGAATCAACATTATAATGGAATTCAATAATAACAACATTAAAAATAAAATATAATTTAAAATAATCAATGAAATTTATTTAAAACCATAATTAATTGAGAAAATATTATTATCAATATTTTTAAAATCATTTACTTTATTTTTATATATCTTGAACAACTGTTGTATTAAAAATGACTAAAAAATCTAGGTAATTATATCTTCAATAATAACTAAAAATAATTTATTATTATTTTAATAAATTATTCATATTCAATTTAAATATTTATAGTCATTAATATGATAATTTTATTTCTTTAAATAGATTTTTGAGTTCCTAAAATAAACATAGTGACATTTTTTAATTCTCTCTTTCGAAAAATAATATAAAGGTTTTAATTAGTGGAATGTGAAACCAAAATTCCAAATTTATATATAAAGGATTATTATTTTAGAAATAAACTCATAAAATGAGTAATACCATTGTTTGTATTTATTTATAGACTGTATCCCCTAGTTTTGACCACTTTTACCCTTGTTACTATTTTCCTTGGTGATAATTTTTTTTCAATTTTACTATTCATAATGACTAAAATTTAAATACAACATATTACATATTTTGAATATTCTAATTCCAAATATGGAATTAATTTTTTTAAAAAAAAATTATAGAACTGTTAAAAAAGAATTTTAATAAAATTTCTTGAAGCACAATGGAAAGGTGTTTTCGGAAAAATAATCATTTTATGAATAAATTTTTTTTCATACAAATTTAATGAATAAATTTTGATTCCCATTAAACTAAGTAGATTGTTTTTAATTTAATTAGGCTAATTTTTCATTAAAATTAATTTAGAATAAAATTTTACTGAAAAAATTATTTAAAATAGATGATATTTTATATATAGACGGTATTATTCACATTTTTGAAAAAATCTGATATTTTATTTTAAAAAAAACAGACCATGATATATGATTGAAATTAAAATATAATAATATATGTTTATTTTAGAATAAATTTCCATATGTGATGTAAAATAACTATATTATCTTCTTATAGAATCTTAAAAAATATATTTTCATTAAACTGTATTTTTTACGAAAAAATGACATTATTCTCAATACTTTTTTAATAATCACAATAAAAAGAATTTGAACTAATTTGGTTGGATATATTATATAAAAATTCAATTAATTAAATAAATCAGTAGTGGTTAATTTAATCTATAAGATTACAATTCACACAATAAAAATATCTCTTTTACCATAAAATGATTGTTTATTCATTTATAAACAATTAGTAATCAATATAATATTTATTATTCATTTTATTACATAAAAACATTACATATATTTATATATTCCTAATGTAATTTTTCATATTCATACATTAGACTTAAAATTCTTGGTTATAATGATCAGATTTAAAAAAACTTTTTATATTATATCGCAGATCTCTATTAATCTCAACATTCATTTTGTCACATATAATAAAACATAATACCCTATAAATAAATATTAAATAAAATAAAATGTTTTACATTTATGTATTCATGTATAAAATGAAACCTATTAAAAAATCTGTGAGTAGTCATGTCCATGCACAAACATATAAAAACATATATCTAAAATAATGTCAAAAAATAAATCAATAAACAAAACTATCCACAATTATGTCCAAATATGACATCATTATAACATATGATAAAAACTTTATCAGACGTGTTGGGTGAGGTAGAGGACCCACCAATCAAATTATGAGAATCTGTACATAAATCATGTTTAATTCTATCATAGTATAATTAAATCTTGTGAAAGAAACATGTTTAAGGGAAAATTCTATGAGACATTGTAATAATCCCACCAAGGATAGATACTTCATTTTTTTCATTAGATTATATCCCTTTTTAGGAGTAATAATAATTAAAACATTCTCACACAAATAATATTTTTTAAGAGAACCAAGAAAATTTCATTTTAAAATGATAAGACATACCCTTTTTGTATTTAGTAACATTTATTTCAAATTTAAAAACTCACATAACATAGAGAATATGAGTTAGATAAGAAGAAAAGGAAAAATTGAAAGCATAATTAATTAAAAAAAATTAAAAAAAAAGAAACTTATTAAATGAAAATGTTATAAAAAATAATATTCTTTACAAACAATTTTTAAGAATTTAAAATCTATAAAAAAATAGATCATATAGAAAACATAAAAAAAGTCTTCTCAAACAGTTGAAAAGAAATTAAATCTTAATAAAAAATATCATAATTAAGAAAATTTTGGTTTAATTCAAATCCAAAAAACAATATTTTTAATAAGACAATAGTGTGTAATGATTCTAAACAAAATTTAATAGAAATGGGTCACTTAGAATAAAATAAATTTTTTATCGATTTTTACCCTGAAGGAACGTAAAATGGTAAGAACACAAGAAAATATAGGAATTAATCACATGATAAGAAATTATAGTAGGTTTAGTGGATAATTAATATACAATTTCCCCAAATAATACATAAAAGTTAAAAATCATTATTTAAAAATTACATTGGTAATGTAACAGTTATGAATTTTATATCTGGAAAATCAAAACAATATAATATTGAAACATTTAGAATTTTTTTTAAATCCATAAAATATAAAGTAATGTATAATGAATAAATGATTGATTAGTATATAAATAAAACAAATGGTATTTTTTGTTAAGATAGATTGTATAAAAATGATGGAAATATAGAAGAGAAAAAACATATCTTTATAACCTAATCCCACAAAAAGAGCTTCAAAAAATTTGATGAATTCTCACCTTATTAATATGGGTTCATTTATAATAAGGTTTTTAGGAATCCTTATTAAAACCAAAATACACCAATTGTCTATAAATTAATTTTTATAATAATAATGGGTAATAATTTAATATTGAACTAAATGAAAATGCGTTTTAGAAGGGGTTAAGGAGGGGCCCTTTTATATGTATATTTTGAGTGGAATTTATATAAATTATCATTCCACAATGTATAATGAATTTTTTTAGAGGGATGAAAAATATTGAATGAAAAAATGAATGTGGGATAATGTTTTTTCATGGTAGACTTCATACAGACATTTATATATATTATTTATGATATTTTATTTTATTGGAACATTTATTAACCCTCTTTTAAATTATTTTATCATTACCCTGGAAACTCAATTTTTACCATGATATATAATTAATATAAAAATAATAATAATGAAATTATAAAAAAAATTAAGTTCAACAAATAAAATTTGGAAATCTATTTAATATAAATAAAATTAAAAATATAAGAATTTAACTTATAAAGGGAAATATTATATATTAAAAAAAATACATTAAAAGGAAAATTCCATTATAAAAAAATATGTACTCATAATAACATTTTATATATATTAATAATTAGATTTGTGACTGCTTATTTTCTATACAATGGAGAACTATATTTGATTTCACCATTAATATTGATGAAGTAAATTTAATAAGGTAATGTATTTAAAAAATAAAAAAAATATTTAGAAAATAATATTTTGAATCATTAATTTTTTTTAAACAATCCTAATAAAAATAATTATTTCTAATTTATATATTAAATTTTATTAACACATAGGTATTATAATATTTATTATGATGCTATAAATATATAAAATCATAATACAATAAGAATGATGATTCTTAAATCCTAAAATTTATGTTTATAATGAAACAATTAAACTAAAACATTATCTTTATTTCATTCCAAAATTATTTATTATTATTGAATTGTATTATTTTATAATTTTTATAAATTTTATTCAACTAAAAAATACTTATTGTATACATGAATATGAAATGAAAAAAAAATCAAATGGCCATATTCCCAATGATCATATTTTCAAGGACCATATCTATAATGGTAGTATTTTATTCATATATATATCATTATAAATGACACTCAAATAATACATCATATTTATGTTTTCTCCACCATTCAATTATATTTCATTTGACTTACTTCTTTATATAGTTTTAATTGGGGTTATATTCATCAAGGAAATAATTTGGACAATGATTTCATGTTTATGGTAATTTTTAGATGCATGTATATTCATCTTATACTTTTCTTATTAATGTTTCATTGTGAATACTCATAATGGACTTCGTTTTATATTTCATTTTAATATTTCTCCAAATAAAAATGTTACACAATTTGTGTTAGTTTTTCATTATATGTGATATTAGCTAAGTGTATCTATAATATAGAAAGGACTTAGGAAGAGATATCAAATGAGCTGTCAACCTTAATATACTATATCCCCTTACATAAATTATTTACTTGATATTTTAATTATCTCTCCCTTATGAAAATAGTTGAGGGTATCTATAAGATATTAAGGATACAAGAAATAATATATAATGACATATTTATCTTAGTATATTATATAATAAAAGAAAGATCAGGTTTTCACTTGATATCCTTATAGATGATCCATACATAATACTCTTCTTCATATATAATAGAAATATAAGAAACCATTGATATTTAATACATAGTATGGGTAAAAAATAGAGTTAAGAATGGAATATCATAAATTATAATAAGAAAATAATGTGCTAATGAGAGAAAAATCATGGTGAAAGGTTATAACAAATGAGAATCATATGCCATAAATTAAAAAAATAATGAGTTATAGAAAATATATTAGGAATTACATAAATATGAGACATAAAACTGTATATATCTATGTATATAATAATGATATAGAGATAATGAAATAGTAAATTGATAAAACATAAATATGTGGTCATTTAACAAGAATTAGAAATCACAATATTGGGAATACAAATAATTGAAATCAGAACCACATAAATAATATTGTGAAAAAATACCAAAAATAATTTCCACACACAATCATGTGACAAAAGATAAAAAACCATATCCAAACAAATTTTTTTAAACAAATATACATACAATTAGGTCCATTTTTAAACTTTTTCATGAAGATATTCTCAGTCATGTACATAAAAATTTATAAAAAATCTATATACAATATGGTAAACGTAGAATATTTTAAAAATATCTATCAATAATAATTTAAAAATAAAAATTTATGAATAATTCAATACATATTCATTTCCATTCCCAATAATATGAAAATATTTACCCAATATGATTTCCATATAGTCTTGTGAATAAACCTATTTGAAATACAGTTCCTTAAAAAGTTACAAACAATGTTTTATTTTACCATGTCCTTTAAAATACATGTGGATTGTTTTATCTAGAATCATATATAAGAATATAATTATCAAAAATGATATCTATAGTAGTTTCCATAAACTAGATTGGGAAATCATTTTCTACAATCATATCTTCATACAAATCCAGGAATAAAGTTACCCTCAATCAAGTTCATTCATGAAATAATTATGTCATGAGATATAAAATTTAAAAAATTAAATTTATTGATATACCACACTTATTCATCACAAAACTATGAACCATACCTATGAAAACATTTATAAATCCATTATAACTTAATTAACTAGTATTAAATAAATTGGTTTTATTGAAACATCTATATGAAATAATTATAATATATCTAGGAAAACAAGGTGGGTAGTATTAATGATTCATAAGAAACATTGAAAAAATATTTTTATTGATGAAAAACAAATTATAAGATCATTATGAAATTACATTGAAATATAGGATGAATTACACATTTAAGCTTGTAATAAAATTATTTCAAAGTGAAAATTTAGAAAAAAGTGGAAATAGTAATTACATTATAAAGCTATGAAATCATTAAAAGGTGGGTAAATTATGAAAAATATATATATAAATAAGATAATATGTTCATTTATAAATAATTTAAAAGGAATATTATGTTCATAATTTTATAATGAATGTAAATTTAGTAGAAGGATAATCATGTCATCTTTTTTTATGATACATTTCATACCGTTATAATTAAATTATTTGTTATTAGAATACTAGATTCTATAATAATTGAATCATAGAGAAGTAAATCCATAAAGAAATATGTAGAATATGAATATAGAGGATAAATATTTCAAACCAATAAAAGAATAGGTTGGGTTGGATACTCTAAAAGAATCCATTTGGATGAATTGTGAACTGAAAATGGTAAAATGGTATGAATAAATTTAATCCCAATGAATAACTTTGGAAAAAGAAAAGATTTTTTTAGAGATAAATAATATATATTTTTCATAGATTCAATTTAGAAATTAAGAAATCAAAATTTGAAAATGTGACAGGTAAAGAAACCTTTTTGGATTTGATAAATTTTGAATTAAATCCCCAAGAAATGGGAAAACATAGATTGATTTTTATGCCTTTATTTCATGAAATTAATGATGTCAATATTTCATGGGATATATACGAAAAAATGAAAATTAATTTTTATTATGGATTTTATCTCGAATAATGGAAATTTAGATTATAATATACATAACTTTATTATTAAATTCTATCAAAATACATTAACCCCTTTGATGAATTCTCTCATTCTCAGTATTTTGCCATATAGAATGAAGTATTTAGGATTCATTATTATAACCATTTCTCCAATATTATAATTCGGGATTTAGGAAAGGAATTAAAATATATTTTTATGTGACAACAAATGGAAATGGTGGGGTCCTTTATATGTGAGTTTTGAGTAGTATTTCAATAAATTATCATTCCTCCAATCATAAGGTCCTCATTTTAAAATTATTGTATATAAAATAATGGGAAAATATATTATTGATATGTTTTGTAACAAAAATCTATCATGCACACATATTTATATATATTTTTATACTATGTTATGTTTTTATCAATTATTTTGACCACTTTTTACCTCACATACCTTCACTGAGGCAACAAATTTTTTACCTTGGTAATTTATTTTTATTCCTAAAAATAAAATTAAACATATAAAATAAATTTTATGTGATGATTAGATATTTTTAATATATTTAATATAATTAAACAATTAAATATTATAATTTAACATTTTAAAGGAATGTATTATATATATAAAAATACAAATTTTAATTAAAAATTTCCTTCTAAACCCAATGTGTTCAAAATAATAATTTTAATAATTATATAATTTAATGAGTTTTAATATATTTTTTATATTTTGAAACATTACATTATTTTCTTCATTTGAAATTTATTACTTTTATTTATTGAAGTAAAAAATAAAAAAATACATAAAAACAATTATTTGACAAATATGATTTTTAAAATAAAATATTTCTTATAAAATCCATTAGAAATAAATTACCTCTATTATAAAAATTAAATCCCATAAATAAAAAATTATTATAAAATTTATTTGAAATATAAAATTTATAAACTCATTAAATAATAATAATAATATATAACTGAAAAAATATAATTATAGAATAAAAAATATATATTCAATATAATAAATTTATTTCATTCTATTATTATTTATTATTTTTGAATAATATTTTTTCCAATATTTTTCAAATGATTAAACAAATTCAATATAATTATTAGATAAATATATACCCAATGAAAATATATCAAATTACCATACATATAGTGGTCATATTTTATTCCTATATAAATCCTCACAAAAATCATTAAAATAGTTCACTACATTTAGCTCTCTCTCTCTCTCATAATTTATATTATATTTCCACTAATTTAACATATTTACATAGTTTAAATCATAGTGTAGATCTTCATGGAATGATAGGGTATATGGATTTTTTATTAGTGGTATTTTTATTTTCATTTTCTTTATTTCATCAAACACTATTCCTAATATTACCTCATATTGTATTCTTATATTGTATTAATATTAATCTTTCGTTATAATATTTTATACCAATTAAATTTAATATATACCATTATCATTTGATTTTGAGTGTGAAAACAGATATTCAAATATGTATTTCATTAAAGGGAAATCCATATTAAAATTGCAAGGTTTTACACATTTTGAAATGGAAAAGTTTTCTATCCACTATAACATTGTGATACTATAATATTGTAAACTAAATCTCCTTATCTCAACTATGCACATATTATTTGTATATGCTAATACATTTTTTGGGGTGTATAAGAAGTAATATTATTATTTTTTAATCCATAATTCACAATGTAGGAATGATTTTTTTCTCACTACCAATTTTAGATAATAGATTCTAATTACACATCCTCGGTTGTTTCTCAACACTTTTTATGATAGATTTTATCATATTAATTGATTTTTATTTTTATATAATTAAAAGAAAATTTATCATTTTGGTATAACTGTAAAAGTATATTATGAAGTAAATATAATATTAAGTGGACTTTTGTTTCATTAACAATCCAAAATCATTGTGTATCTATTTTAATAGTATTGTGGATGATATTTTCAAACCATTTGTGACATCGCTAAGTAAAATTTACATTTCAGTATGTATCAATGATATATTATATTTATATATTATATTTAGATAAGTCTCTTACCATACCTCCATTCCAAATAAAAATTTGTCTTATTTTAAGGATTTGGTCTAATATTCTATTCCACAATATTTTTCAATATTTTCTAATCAAATAAAAAAATTAGTTGATTCTCCAATTCCAAATATGATAACACTAGTTATTTAAATTTGTTGATTAATTTTATATATTTTATCTTATTGAGGTGATATGTTTTTTTATTACATTAATAATATTTTATTTGGTACAAATATGAGTCGTACTTATAAAGTCATATTTATGTCCTACCACAAAAATAACATCTTTTGAAATTAGTTTTTATGCTCTAATTTAAGCTACTCTAGTTCCATTAATATTTATATACATTTCATTTACAAATATAACTGAACCACAAAAATATTTATTAATATTATTCAATATATTTGTTTCTCTTGTATTGTTTTATGATTATAATGTATTAAAAGTCCATTTTTACGTCTCTTTTATTCATTAAAAGGTACTATAATTACTAGTAACATTTCAACATTCTTACATCTCATAGTCATTCATTCTTCAATATCTTATTGTGTTTCATTTGTAAGTATTTCTATAAAATCCATTTCATAGTGACCATATAGGTTAGTCCTCATACATATTTCTTACATGGGTTAAAATCAAATTTTATATAGTCACTATTGTAAATTTAAACTCATTTCTTGCTTCCTATTATACCTACTTCTTCCAATTCTCATATAGATCCCCCTTAAATCAAATATTATATGACTAAATTTAAGTGATATATTATTTTATATAACACATTAACAATATTTAAATACTCCATAACACAAACACTATACTATGAAAATAAATTTCCCATGAAATAATTTAGCATGTAAGTAATTTTTATCTGTTTGTATTGATAAATTCTATCTTCCATCAACTTTGGTTTAGAGAAGGATTCATTTTCCTTATTTAAATAATTTACATTAAAATTTCTACCCTATATTGGGTATTTCAACCTTTTTTATTAGAATAACATTAAATAAATTTACTTGTTGTTTAAACATTATTTAAATTATAAATTATCATTGGTTAAAATTTTACATGAAAAAAGTGCAGAACAATTCTCGGTGTTATATAATTACTATACAACTACTTATATGAAATTATAATAATAATTACTCAATGTAACTATTTTATTATTATCATTAAGAAAACATTACTCTATTTTGTTTGGTTCTTCTTTTGAAGTAGTAATTTTACATTCAAACTATATTATAATAATTTCCTTCTCGAGAACACAAAAATTAAATAGATTAATTTCATTAACATAATAATTTATTTATTGAAAAACTATTCATTTCTTTTCTTCAGTCTCAATATCTCTTTATTTTGTGAGTTTATTACAATATTTTAATGTTTTTTCATCTCATGTGGCCCTTTACTATCATTTTATGACACGTGTTCAATACATGTTTCAATAACCTTTTCCTCACTACATGAGTATAATCTTTTCCATCAATATGAATCAGAAATTTTGAAAATGTTATAGTATTTTATTTATATAACTAACTAATTTTTATAGATTTTTATTGATATTATTTACCCAATATTAAAAATATTTCACCCTATTTAAATAATTATTTACTCTACAAATTTTATTCACCTCCTTATATCCTATTGATTATTTATTCGTAGGATCATTCCTCAGGTTCATCATCATGATTATATCTATTTTTTTAATCAATTCTCTATGAAATTTTAATAGAAGAACATGAAATCATCATTATTGGTTTTGTTTCATTTTATTAAATCAATTCCATTTCTCATAAAAAAGATATTGTTCATTTCTATCTTATAATGTTCACTACATTCCCCATCATCTTATAATTCCATAGAGGATCCAACTTCTTTTTCCGTATTATTCGAATTATTAACGGATTTGAATTCTAACTCCTATTAATCCCATTTATTAAAAACATGTGATTTTATTATCTCATAGTTGAGAATATTATTGTGCATCTAATATATTGTTATATTGTTTTTTCAATAATGGATGAAACATTTCCAAATATGTTTTCTATATAATTTCACATTAGTTTCTTAAAAATACTAGATTTATCTATATTCTCTTGAAAAACCCTCCTAAGAAAAAATATAAAATTAAAAATATTAAAATATTCATTAATTTCATAATATTATTAAATTTTAATTTCATTACACATTGATCTCTAGATTTACAATTTTGGTTTTTTAATTGTAAATTCTCTTATTATATGTTATCCATCTTTTCATATGATTCCATAGTAGCTCTATGTCCCAATACATTTTCTAGACTTTTATCAGTCCTAGAAGATAATAATATATTCCATTCATTCTCATGTACCTATAAACATATTTTTTCAACATTGGTCAATGTAGAATATATCCTAAGCTATAGAAATCCCATATTCATTATGTTAATGGCCTCTAAAAATTATTTTATAAAATATAAAAGCATATTTGTCTTACATCCATGAAAATTATTTCCATAAAATATGGGATCCAAAATTGATAATGCAATTAGTAGTATTTATTGAATAGAATTGGATCTTAGAGGAAACCTAGTTATCTCTCATACCACTTGAAGTACTCGGGTTAGGTGTAATAACTGGGTGTGAGAGAGGTTGAATTAGGTATATGTATTATAATTTTATATTTATTAATCAAAATATATTACATGTTAATTTTATATCCTATATTCATGTGTCTCTTAGACTTATTATAACATTGATTAAAAGAAAAGTAATAAGATACCCTCTATATTTTTACAATTCATCCCAAATATCTTTACTTAATCTATCAACGGATTGGTTCATGATCTAATATATAGTTAAAGAATATAATTTTCATGTTATTTTAATGGAAGAGTTGTGTTCATACAAAAATCTTATAGGGACATCTATAAAAATATAGGATAATGGAAGTGTCACGAACCAGCCCTAGTCGACCCTAAACCAGTCACAAGGGACAACCCGTGGCAAGTCCCGGTGAGGAGTTCCCGATCCTCCCGGGATGGTGAAAAGAACTAATGGAATCAATAAAGTACACAAGGGAATGATTTTTCCCATTTATAAACAATAAAATAGACAATAGAAAGAAATGGACAGCCAAAAATACATTTATATAAAAACTGAACTGAACATTATTTGTATAAGAAAATAAATGTACAACTAAACAAACAACTTATCTGACCAAACTCGATAACCAAATAACTCCACGTGACCCTTCTGGTCACTCTCCAACATAAATTGATCAAACGTCGCCCAAGGCGATCGAACTCAAGTAAAAACCTGCACAAGGGCTAAAAAAGGAATAAGACAATAGGATTGACAATTAAAACTCAGTACAGTAGCCCGATATTCTATTCCCAATGAACCAGATCAAAACAAAGACAATTGTAACACCCATTTTTCATGTCTTTTTTTCGATCCAATTCATCAGGAATAGAATATATGGCTAACCTACTAAGTTTTAATACTCACTCCTATTGTCTTCTTTATTTTTTATCCCTTGTGCAGGTTTCAACTTGAGTTCGATCGCCTTGGGTGATGTTTGATCATTATGTTAGAGAGTAACCAGATGGGTCACATGGAATTATTTTGTTATCAGCTATGGTCAGATATGTTGTTGGTTTAGTTGTACTTTCAGTTTCGTCTACAAATAATGTTCAGTTCTGTTTTTATATAAATGTATTTTGGGCTGTCCATTTCATTCCACTATTTGTTTTATTATTTATATGTGGGAGAAATTAATCCCTTGTGTTCTCTATGGATTACCTTAGTGATTTTCAACATCCCAAGAGGATCGATAATTCCTCTCTGGACTTGTAGTGGGATGGCCCTTGTGACTAGTTCAGGGTCGACTAGGGCTGCTTCGTGACAAAATGGTATTAGAGGAGTTCGGCTTTTAGCAGACCATTATTTTTATAGTTCTGTTGTTATTTGGGGATGTCAATGAATATGTATTAGTATTGTTGGTACTTTATGGGTATGTTAGGAAGAGCGTCACGAACTCTTTCTCATTCTGATCCTTAAAATTCCATCGGATGTCAGGTTTTATTAGTGTCCTTTGTTTTTACTGATTGTTTGGTGTTGGGACATGACAAGGAGAGTCTGAATAATGGAATCTGTGAGCTCACAGGTCCTGGAAATCCATGTGGGGCTAGGGCATGGTCCTAATAAGTCTCTCAGTTTTGGTGGTGTGTTTGAAATATGTACGCCAACCATATGGGCAAGTCACCCACTAACACTAGTTTCCTTTTTGGTTTTCTTGTAAAATTCATGTTTTCTGAGATTTGGTTTTCAAAATCCTTATGTGGGAATTATGGAAATGGGTTATAAAGGAAGGATTGAATTTATAAAAGTAGAAAATGTGTTTTCAAAAATTAAATATAAGGATAGTTTTGGTGAGGTTGTGTTTTTTAATCTAATTTTTTTGGAGGAATTGGAAATGATTTAATGAGATTGGATTTTCCCTAATCTAAACATGTGGTTTGTTGGAATAAAATGTTTTGATAGTGTGAATCATTTTAAAGTAATTATGCATATTTTTATTGAATGGGGTGTTTTTGGCTGTTGAATAGTGTTTAAATATGATGAATAGTTTTTATAAATTTGGTTTTGTGTGGCTGGTGTAGTTCTGGAAAGGGGTTTTGGATTTTGTGGTTGTCAGATTATGAAAAGAGACATTGCTGAATTTTTTTTAAAAATGGGAAGGGTCTATTTGAAATAGAATGGTTGTTTTTGTAAGTTCTATTAAATTAAATGGATTTTTTTTATTCAATTGGTTATTTATCAAGTGTGGTTTGTTTTGTTGAATATAAAGAGGGTTATTGAGTTGGTGGTTGGTGTTCCTTTTGTTAGTACATGATTTTTGGAATGATGTCGTTTTGTTTTATCCATTGGTTTTTTCATGGGTTCTCAGATGCATTGTTTTATTGATATCTGGTATGATAGACTATATGGAATTGTTGTTGATTGTATAGGGTGGCACGTTAATGTTCATGTTAGTGAGACTTGATGAATCACCATTGGTGAATTTGAAATTCCACCAAGTTAGTTTTTTTCAAAAGTTTAATTTACTAAATAAAAGTGATGTTTATTTGAACCAACGGTTATGTGGATGATTTATCCTATTTATTAGAAGTGTTGTCTATTCAGTATGAATTATTATAATATAGAATCCATACTATTATTGAATCATGAGATGGGATCTTGTTTGTTGCTCGGTTTTCGAGTAATGTTCAGTTGGTTTCAAAATATGTGTTGGATGTTTTTATCTGGCCACAGATAGTACTATGTTCAAAATACTTCCAATTGATAAACCTTGGATTCTTTCTCATGATTCACAAGCCATATCCACATCCTAAAATAATTCCACATTATGTCAGTTTAAATAGAGAGATGTTTAAGATTGATTTAAAGTGCTTCATGTTCGTGATAATTCCTGTAGACATAGCTGGTGTGTTCGTTGATGTTGTGTTTTTCACCGTATTTGTTTTTCAATTCTACTCCTCGTTCTAAGTGATATAGAATTTTGATACATATCTACGAGTTCCTATTTAGATGAGAGTGTCTTGTTGAGTATGTGAGTTTTTTTGTGGTGTGATACTTAGCACCTGACTGTGGGGAAGCAGATGATTCATGATTTAGGGCTCCAGCAATAGGCCTCAGAGTAATGCTTTTCACACATTAAGAAAATCTACAGAGGTGTGGGACCCTTTACCCGGCTCCTACCTCCACCATTTTGGTAAGTTAGTTTCTATGTCTATTTTTTGGTTCCTCCTTACTATGAATTTCCATTTATCACAACAAGTGAAGTGGACTTACCCCTCACATAGTGTTTATGGTTATGCCTCCACAGACATGGGTTTCCGATCAATGTCCCTTTGTAGACCACCTTGGTAAATCGGGTGTGGTATTGCTGTTACCTATTCATAGGTGGGGATTTTTTGGAAGTTCCTTGGTTTCTTTTTTGGTTCCAGTGGCCCAATTATTGGGTCCCCTTCCCTCAACTCCCCAAGTGGTGGGGGTCCGGATCAGTGCTGAAAGTGTTGGCCCATTTCTTGTCCCCTCTGCTCAGGAGTGGGTGGTTTATATTTTGATGTTGTAACCCTCTTCACATGGGTATGTGGGTTGTTTTGGGAGAGTTTTTTTGGACTCGTGAATGTAAGGTAATGTTGATTACTTGTTTTTTTGTTTCTAGTTGGGTTCTAAGGGTGGGGAGACCCACTGAATGTATCATTGATTTTTCCTCCTATGAACTTGTCTCATGCTAGTTGTTTATTAATGTTGGGGAGTCCATTCTGTACTCCACTAGATTCCTTGGTTTTCTTTACTGTTGGTTAGTATGGTTGATTTTTTTTCATTGGGAGAAGGCCCAACAATCAGGTTCTTGGCTTGGATGTGGAGGTGGTGGCTTGATGTATCCGTTGATTTTCTCAAAGTGGTTGTGATTTGGTGTTTTGTATGCGAAAGAGGGTAAAGTTATGTTGATGGAAAATGATATTTAACTTGATTTATATGTTGGATCATGTTGATATGGAATCATTAGGTGTTTATATTTCATGTAGAAAGTGTTATGACTTTCTAGGGGAGGAAACATTAATGGTGGGGATAATTATCACACCCAGTTTTTCATGACTTTGTTTTGATCCGATTCATTAGTAATAGAATATCGGGCTAACCTATTGAGTTTTAATACTCCCACATATAGTCTTCTTATTTTTGTATCCCTTGTGAAGGTTTCAGGTTGAGTTTGATCGCCTTGGGAGACGTTTAATCATTATGTTGGAGAGTGACCATAAGGGTCACATGGAGTTATTTGGTTATCGGGTTTGGTCAGATGAGTAATTGGTTTAGTTGTACTTTTAGTTTCTTGTAAAAATAATGTTCAGGTCAATTTTTATATAAATGTATTTTGGGTTATCCAAATCTTTACGTTGTTTGTTTTATTGTTTATAGATGGGATAAATCTTTCCCTTTTTTACTCTATTGATGCCCTTGGTTTTTATCGCCATCCCAGGAGGATCAGGAACTCCACTTGGGACATGTCGAGAGCTAGCCCTTATGTCCGGTTCAGGGTTGACTCAGGATGGTTCATGACAGGAAGTATCATTTCATGAATATTATTATAAATAACACAAAATTATGACATTTATTTAACTATAACCACTAGTTCATTAATAATTTATTATATTCTTGACATAAACATGTTATTTAGTGTTCAACTAGAGACCTAAACGTCAAATTATAAACCCCCTTCTTGTCGATAGAATGTTGATTGATAGAAAAATGAAAGAACAAGATAATGTACATTATTCCTTATAATGTTTAGGCATTTTATTATATATTTTTCATTTTAAAGGATACTATTTTAAAATTTATATAGCACATGCATACATGGAATTAAATGAAATAAAAAATAATATTATTAAAATATCTCTATAATAACCTATACATTCGAATATAAGGTATAAATATAAATAATAATATTATGAAATTTATATATTATTTTTTAGATAATAATAAATAATAATAAATCATACATTAATTATTAATTTGTTTTAAATGAGTATAAAATCATTAAATGTAAAAGACATATTTTTCATTAAATGATTTCATGTGTGAATTGTATTTTGACATTAATAGATTAAATTAATTACTATTGATCCATAATTATAATGAACTTATTTGATTATGTATCAAACTAAATGAATTATTATGCATTTAATAATTTTTATTAGAAAAATAATGTTAATAATTTCATTTTATGCTTTAAAAATAAATATTATTTAAAATGGGTTTTATTGCATTTTTAATGGAAATTAAATTTATTTAAAATTAGTTTTATTATATTTTAAATGAAAAATAAATATTAATATTGAAAAAATCATTTCATCTTTGTCTAAGGAATAATTATAAGGTTTTGTTTTTGAATAATTTTTTTTTGAATAAATAAAAAAATCATTTTTTTTTAAAAAATGTCATTTATTTTCATTTAATAATGTGATTTAAAATTGACATGTTATCTCAAATTTAGTGTTAAATTAAAATTTTATCTATTATAATAAAAACAATAATTAATTTCATATGAATGACTATTACATTTTATTTTTGCATCTGTTCATTTTTCTGCATGAAAATGAATTATTTAATAAATAGTTTTCTATAAATTTTCCATACATGTAATAAAATAAATCTCATTAAATTATAGGAATTTAATAAAAAAAATGATTTAAATTTTATAATATATATGTTCAAATACGGCTAGTATTTTAATTTTTTATACAGAATGGTAAACATGGTAAATGATTTTTTCCGAAGTAATATGTTGAACAAGTTAATTTAGTTTAAAATTATTGGACAATGTCATCAAATAAACAAAAAATGTTTTTATGATAATGATTAGAAACTATTCTTCCTAACCTATTTTGTGTGGAATATTTTTTTGATTTTCCATTGATAATGAAATTTAGATTACATTAAGATAAGAAAAATTAAAAATGTCACTATAATTTAATTAATCAATTATAGTGTGATTTTAAATGAGTTCACATATATGATGAAGATATAGAAAAAATTATTATTAATATTATTAAATAAATTTCATGATATTAATTTATTTTTACTTTTTTAAATTTTATAATTACTTAAAATATTTAATCATCGTAGATGCAACATCATTGAATGCCGGTGAAAAATAGAAGAAAAATTTCCTAAAATAATAAAATTTATTTTCATTGGATATTTAATAGTAATAGAAGTTTTTTATAGATCGAAAATAAAATTATATAGTGTTTTAAATATTCAAATTATAAGTACATGGAAATCCTGATGTTTGTAAAGTCAGAATATGTGAATTGTCCCAAAAATGACATTAAAAATATTTTTTTCCTACAATATTTACTAAATTATTTCAAAAATAAAAAATTAATATTTCATAAATGTAATTGTAATTTTTCAATATTATAAAATATTTTACTATTATTATCCACTTTTCTCTTAGTAAATACATTGTTGACCCTTAATGACTATGTATTGAGTTACCATGATAAATTCTAAAAGGGGTAACAATGGTTTAAACTAATCTGATAATGTTAAAAATAACCTCAAAACTTATCAAAATCATATTATTTGAGTATATTTACACAATATATAATTTTATATTCAAAATATATACAAATTCGAAACACGTTTCTAGTAATTTAACATTATATTATTAGAATGGAATAATTATAATTGTATAACACACCACACTTATAAAATCGAATGACATTTATTCACTTCATCACACATCATTCCACATTTATTTCATTTAAGTCCAGACAAAATACATTCCTATATATTATATCTACTTTAAAAATAATTTTTTCTTCCCCTGTGATAACCCTAGCAATTCTTTAGGTGTAATCCATTAGAGGACTTCCTAAAAAGTGGTATTAATCATAACTAGGTTCTTTCATTTTATTATTTCTTTACATCACCTTTAATTATATCCAAAAATTGATAATATAATAACATTAGCATCTAAAATATACCAAAATGTTATTTTTATGATGTAAAAATAGTTATTAATCTCATTTTCCATTATATGATAAATGAAAATTTTTTTATGTGTATGTGTGCACAACCACCTCTACGAAGCAACGTGATTTATTCTGTATCACCAAAACACAAGGGTGATTGTAATGATATATATAAAAAAGATATATGATATTAATGAAATAATTATTATTCTTTATTGATAATATATTACTAACCTTGTCACCCTTTCATCCTATGAGAAATTATAACATTATTCAGGTTTATATTTGAACTACCACCTCTATGTAGCGATGTGACTTATTTATCATGTCAGAAATTCATGAATGATTATAAATTTTTATTTTAGTTATAAAAATGATAAATATTTCATTATTAATATTTTGTATAGTAATAATCTAGGACCAATATGTAAGGACAAGAACTATTAAACTGAGATTATACGAATTAAAGAATAGTTGACACTCAAGATGATGTTGTTAATACGAATCGTTAATATACTATTTATAAAATATTTTTATTGAATCATATATCATATGATAATTAGGGCTTATGATTTAATATATATTTATAATAAATATAAATTTATTTAATTGTAGGATAATTGTGAATATGAATCATGTTGGAGTCGAGTTAAGGTGATTTTTTCACATTTCTACTTCTTTGAGAATTATTTTACATTATGCACCAAATTATATTTGGGAAATTAAATGATACTAATTTCTTAAACACCATATATTTTATTATTTGGTAGTTATATTTTTTGTTTTAATATTTTTTTTATATTTTTTTACTTTTTATCTATAATCAACATTTAGGCTTCATTTAATGTACTTTCTTTCAGAAAAAAATCTTGTTTTAAACACTTAATTCCAACTCATTTTCTTCAATTTCGGTTTACATTATAATTTATCTTTAAAATGGATAAATATTCCTATATTTTTGATAAATTTCCTTTTCAATAAAGTTTTACATTCTTTATAAATATTTTAAAAGGATACATTTCAATATTTGTAATGTTCGTTATTTTTATCATTTTAGAAAATTGAAAAAAGGATGATTTTAATGCATAAATATTTACTTCTCATTCCTATTATCATAGAAATTAATCATTATAATAAATTATTTTCATTCATACAATGATATTTGAATATATATATCCATTTTCACAAAATTATATTAATTTTTGTTTTTAATGTCACAAAAAAAATTTATTTTATTAATTGAATGAAAGAAATTAATGGTTTTTATAAATTTATTTATACACATTAATATAATGATTATATTTTTAATGATTATATTCCACATTAATTTATACTCCAAAAAGTCTTTGTTTAACAATATAATATTCATTTAGGTTTATTATTGTATTCTTTTATCCATTACAAATTTACGGTTTTTTTATTAGTTAACATCCCCATGATCACATTCATTATCCAAACCATTAATTCATTGGATATTATTTTATCATCCATGTCATTATTTCAATATTTATGTATTTTAACAACCTAATTTATTCAACATTGATGTTTTACATAGTGTACCACTTCTATATTTTGTATTCGTTAAAGGAAGATTATTTAGAATGATGATTTTAATTATTGGAAAAATATTATCCATTGATAATGAAATATGGATAAATTATGATTTATAAGTAATTTTCAGAATGAATTGAATTGATCATAAATATATTTTAAATCCATATGATAATAAAGTAGTTGGTGGGGCCCCATTATATAGAGTCTCTCAATTCCTTGACAGATTTAATGAGACAAAATAATAGTAATTCCACATTATATGGGTACCTAGATTTCACCTACCCATTTTTTAATAATGATGAATTGGCTAAGGCCTTTTTGGAATGCTTTATGATAAACTTTCTCAAGATCCTTTTTTTACAACCAGATTTTTAATTATCCACTCTTCCTGGGTGTTTATGCCTTCTTTAATCATGATATCATTCATTTTAAATAACCTTTAATAAAAATATCAGTTCTCCTATTGTTTTCTTTCCTTTCTCCATGATATGAGTATTTTTATTATGAATAATTTCAAGACATAAAGAATATTTCATAAGGAATGTATTTATATTTCTGACATAATATTCACATTACATCAATATAGAGTTTCCCAAGGAAAATAAAATGATGGAATCTTGCTTGATGTGGTCCCTTGTATCTTATATAAATTTAATAAAGTAAAATGTATCTCTACCTTACTGGATTCAGGGATTTTATAGCTGGAATTAGAGAATTTTTAGAAGAACCCTTGGAAACTAGATTTTATATAAATATAGTAAATATGTGAATTATAAACATCTCATAGATTATTTGAGTACATTTAATGTATTTGTATTACACTTCTAATAAGTCATAATAAATTTAGACTAAATAATTTTCTTATTTTGGTATCGTATTTATTGATGTTATCATAATATACACTATGGATTATAAAGAGATTAAAAATAATTTTAGAATCATTTAAAAATATTTTAGAAGAAAATGATATATTTTAGAAATTTTCTAAGTGTCAACATTGATGATAGAATAGTTATTTTCATGAAAATATTGCCTCATTGGATGGAATACGAATTGATGTTTTTATAATAAATGGAGATAAATTACTAACTGTTGTTGATGGAAAAAAGATTTATTGATTTAAAATAATGGTTATTATGGTTATGTTAGAGAATATATTATTATGATGTAGTGGTATTTATCAATTTCAGTTTGGTGTAAAGAGTAATAGAAATCATCAAAGTATTGTTTTGATAAAATTTTGATGTTTGGGTATAATATTTGATGTTTGGAAGAATATTTTTAATTATATATATCACCCTCAAAATATATTATTTTGAAAATATTATATTTTTGGTGATATATATTGAAGAATTTATAAATGTATTTTATATTTTTATGCGATATAAAATGATGATTCTTGGAGTATTTTATGAAATTTTTTGTAGTCTATCTTGTGAAAAATTATTTTCATGAATATTTGTTTTGCAAATATTCATATTTGGGGCATGAAGGTTGTTTGTGGATTAAAAAAGTATGATGATTTTGCATGAATAAGTTATCGAGACAATATTTTTTTAGAATAAAATTTAATAAATCAAATTTATGGACAACTAAATTTATCTTGGTTATTATTAATAGCATAGTGATTAATTTATAGGAATTTTTATTAATTTTGATTTTTTTATATTGATGTAGCCATTTTAGTTTTATATGGTAGTAATTACATTTCGATATTTTATAGTCCTTATAATTGATTAAAAGTTTATTTTTGTTACATCGATTTAGAATAATAATTATATATTATAATGAAACACATCAAAATAATAAATCATCCTTATAGAATTTGATGAAATAAATTATCTAAATTTTATCATATTTTTATATTCTAATGGTTAATGAATCTCCCAATATCATGAAAAATATTGAAAAATATATCATGTATTATGTAAAACAATATCACTCAATATCCTAAATAAGAAGTGGATCAAGAGGCCACCATTGAAACTAATAATGTTATTAATTTCCCTAATATGTAATAGGATACTATGATGGGGTTAGATTCTCAAGAGTGTGGTAAAAAAAATCCGCTAGGAACCATGATTATGAATCATCCTTCCTACATGTTGAGGGAGGTTTCATGTGTGAATACTATCACTATTAACATATCCTCTGATGATGCTAATGTGGACAATATAGAACCCCCTTTAGGAGTTTCAAAATCATTGATGAATTCCAATGTTGATGATAACCCATCATTTCCATCATTAGGTCTGGAATTATTTTCAATAACCATGATGTAGCGTGGGCAGGATAACCAGGACTACCTACTTGAAGATAGTAAAATCAACATGAACTAGCCCCTTTTTCATGATCAGGTATAAACAATCCATAAAATATTTCACAAGATAGGGTCTTTCTATAGATGCTTGACAGTTTTTAAAATGATTTACCAACAGGAATAAGATGTCTCTTTTACTTGGGTCCTGTTTAACATAGATTCCAGAAAAAGCCCAGATTGTGAAAATGTAGGGGGTATACAACATTACCATTATAAATTCAACCCTATTTCAATTGTCTTTGGGTTTTAAGACACAAAATTCACTCATCATATGGATGGAATAACTGTAAAATGAAATTGAGATAGAGGAGACTTGTAATAAAAATTCAAGTATTATAAAATTGGGAAAGGAACCAAGGGGAAGAATGGTCCCATAAAGGGGGCCTCAATATAGGGGAAATACATCTATAAAAAAATGAAGATCATATTTTTGAATTATCAAGTTGTTGGGAATGATCACAAGTTCATATACCTTATAAATCTGACTACGACCAACAAACTCATCCTGATTGGAGTTTAGCCAAAGATAAAATTACATGATTGTAAGGGTTTAAATTTCAACTCCCATTGATATTCCCTTATGGAAAAATACATTCAATAACATGATGAGGAAAATTTATGGGTGATAATGCATGACTCCATCAATAACACTCATGTATTCAGAGGCATCATGTCATTAAAACTTCTTTTAGTCTACATAATTTTAGTTTCTCTATGTATTTAAATATTACTCCAATTCTTATATTAAATGAAGGGAGATATTAACTGAGTTTATGTTCATATCTTACAACATGGTAGAAAAATATATTATTATATGTGACCTTAATATTTTTCGTTTCCTTGAGGTGAAAATAGGTTATCCCATTTGATGACATGTAGATAATGAGTTTACTCACCTTATTAACCCAGGAAACCTCATTGAGGTACCCACTGTTGATGTTTATTTTACATGGTGAAGGTATAATATAAATGAAAGGAATTCTAGTAAGATGGATAGTTTCTTCACAAAATTTGCTGTTTGTAATGAAATGGATAATACTATGGGTTATATACTCCCAAAACCCCACATTGATCCCTATCTGTTAATGATTAACATGATTGTTGGTAGGCCAAGGGAATTCCATATTCCCTTTAAATTAATAATGCACGTATCATCATCCAAGGATTTAGAGAAGTTATTCAAACTGTGTGGGAACTTATAAACCTATGTAACCCTATTTAGACTCCATCATCCAAATTAAGAAAAAATGATTTGTAAGGAATGTAGAAAGTTCTATTTTTCTAAGATGGATGAAGACATTAAATATACTAAAACTCATCTTCTTCATTTCCAAAACAATAAAACCTTCTAAAGTGTTCCCACCCAATATTATATCTATTCCCCCTAAAAAGTTATTGACATTATCAACACAATGGAAAATTTGGTCATTTCCAAGAATATTATACGATGGCTGGAGAATGGAGGAACAAATTCCAAATTATTTCATATCCTTTATAAAGAGAATAAAATTAATAAGGTTTTTCAATGCCCTAAATATCAATGGTTTTCTGCTTACCTCTAAAAATGAAATATCCATTATGGTGACTAATTACTTTGTAGATATGTAATTAAAAATGGATTTGATAACATGCACATGTTATTTAACAATATCACCCCTAGTATTGATGATTAATAAAACAATATACTAGTTGATTTATTGGGGGATACTGATGTAAAAGTACACATGTTCTACCAATATATTGATAGTGCTGCTAGGCCATCTTGTTTTACCAACATGTCATTTATGATCCACTAGCATATCATCCATGAAGATGTCCCAAATGTAGTGAGGGAATTATTTTAGATGCTTTCATTCCCTATAGTGGAATCTGAAATTACGTTACATTAATTATACAAAAATATAATGTTGTGGACATTATAGACTTATGAATGTTTTCAATTGGAAACATAATACCTAAAATCATAATTAAAATCATGCCCATGACACTGGGGGACATTTCCAAGGGACTCAAAACTCAAAATTTGTTTGGATTTGATCCTATAAGATATATTAAAACTCATATTTTCACTACATCCAAGAGAATTAATGTAATGAGTTAATAGGTGAAATAAGGATAAATACTTATAAATATTTTCATCTATAAGGACTTTGACATGATGAAGTGTATATTTATCCTCTTAGTCCATAAAATTAATGGCTTTTCCATTATGTTTAATAATCTAAATCATGTGTTCTTAAAGAGTTATAGGCTATCATTTATTTTCAATGGATCTCCATGGAGATCCCTTGAAATGATATTTGGGAGATAGGTAAGGTCATCCCCTTCCTGTTTGGTTGTTTTCTCATTCTAAATACTATATAAGATTATGTCTTTTTGACCATGTACAAGATAATATTTTCAATCAAACCAATGGTCGGAGGGGACCCCATTCCCCTTCTTATGTATTTTATGCTGATATAATCCCTTTGTTTGGGAATATTTATATGACAACTATTTATTTCATTAAACCCATTTTGTGTGTTAACAAGACATTTCTAGCCAGAAATCAGATGGAAGAATTACTTTTTGATATTTGGAGAAGGGGACACAATATTAAAAAGATGACAGGTCTCTAAATCCCTTGGTGTTAATAGAGGCTCTTAACACATTAATTAGGTTGGGTTCATCATTTTTTGGGGAAATTAAATAAATTATATATATATAACACATATTCTATAATAATTTATCATATGTCGACATGTATAAGGAATGGAATATCCCAAACTAGGAGAATATTCCTTGTTAACTAGGGTATCAATTCCATGTTTTCGTATTCCTTCTCAATATAAATTTGGTCTAAGGCACCCATTAAGGAATTCTTGGGGTGATTATAAATTTCATATGGATTTGGTTTACCTAAGAGAAAAAGAATATCATGTTATCCTATAATGTTATCATCAAACCAATTGATATTGGAGGCATATGAATTAAATAACTAATCCATTTTAAATAATTGTTTCTAAATAAATTGACCAAGAGACTCTTAAATTACAATAAAATCATAATATAGTTTATATAAAATAATTTTATCTCAATATTGAATGCATTTTACTCATTTTATACCTCATCCTTCATTTGTAATGATTTGGAATCCACCTATAGTAATAATTTATAATGCTCAAGATAGATTGAATGCAAGTAGTAAAATATTAATGCATGGAGCTCTCCATGGTTGAGTATACCTATACAAGATTCTATTTACATTCTTTTTAAGCATATTCATACACCATTTATGATATATATGATGACAACATTGGTAATTTTGTTTTTCATTCTTTATATAACCAATCTATAATTGAAAGGTATTCTTACATTGATCGGGACACCATGATTTTGAAAACTTATTCCACTGGTTAATTAACTAATGGGGATAGGTATAGAAATATGTATATCAAAACAACTAAAAACATCTATGGCTACTAGATTTTAGATAACCTTACAATTATCCTGTTTTGTTCATAATCTGGTGGATTGGGAAGGGGGGTATGCCTGTCTATAGCAACCTTTAAAAGACTAGACAAAAAATTTCATTATTATGCCATATTTTTCTTACTACTATTGAATCCATTGACTATGACTTTTTTAATTTTAGAAACACATGCAGACTTTGGAGCAAGATGAAGGAAATTATGGGATGGTGCCTCCAAATTGGAATCATAGAAGCTCTGATTGAATCCACCACTAGCACTAGTTGAAGTGATCAAATATTATCTATCATTATGGTTGATACTATTGTTATCCATAGCATAATATTGAAATCATGTAATTATGTTTTCTCTAACAATATAATCCCATCCATTCATTTAGGAACATAATATGTGTATATGGATTTCCTCATCGCCTCAAAAAATCAAACAGGATGTTTGAATAATTACATAAATAATTGTATTATTTTGGGAAGCCTTGGTGTACCTGGAAGAACCATAATGCCTTTGGTGATGATGTTAATTATGTGGATCCATCCAATTACCCCTTAGCCAAAAGTTAATATTGATGGGCCAGCAATAGGTGCACCCAGACGTTCAGGTTGTGGTAGTGTCTTCTGCACCAAATGAGGATTCTTTACAGGCTATTTGTAATGAAAAATTATGGCATGTGTATTCAATTGATTCAATGATGTTGTCCATGATTAAGGAAACTAAATATAATTCACATCATTGCTTTATATTTTTATGGTTGTAATCTAACTTAAAAATGGAAGTTGAATGTTTGAAGAGTTGACCAAAGAATGTTCTATGGAAAATTCTACCACCCTAGACTGAATATCTTCATCTCATTTATAGTATAACTATTTAGATAAATCATGATTATAAGGCGGCATACCAGGTTTTTGATGCATTTTCAAAGAATTACTTGAATATTCAACCTAAGCGTGTTCCTTTGTCGCACAATAACCATACGTATGTTATGTTGAGGAAGATGTGAATCAAACCTTGTACACCCGACTTTGTAAACACACTTGTAATGTCATGAATTATATTTTGATTAATATATTTTGTTGGAATGGGGAATCCATGCTTTTAGACCATTTTTGTAATAGTGACCATTTTTAAATCTATTCACTTGGAAATGGGCAATAGAGGTTAATTATGGTCAAAACTATGAGATAAGTTCTCAATAGAAACAAGAAACATTAATTTATTTCATTGAATGATATGTATTATTCCATATCATTCCTAAATTTTATTATATTTTATGTTTTTTATAATAACATTTATATTACATGATTTAAAGAGTAAATTAAAAATGTAATTCCATATTTTAATTCATATAATATTGTTTTGTACAAATAAAAAGATATTTGTAATATATATATAAATGATTATTATGAAGCTGAATAAATTATATTTATTATAGATATTTATTTTCATTTTATTAACTTTATAATAAAATAAATTATTACTCATCATTGATTAAACACCTACACTAATAGGTGAAAAATATATTTAAAGAGTATTATAATATTAAAATTAATGTGATTTTGATAATATAATGTATTTATTGATTTTTATGGGTCAAAATTAAATTATGTAATGTTCGAAAAATTTATGTTATAAATTAATTGAAGTATTTATTTTTTTAATTTCAAATAATGTAAATACTCTCGAAAATGAATTTAGGATATTTTCAATTAATCGGTATTTAATTAAAAATTTCAAAAATCATAAAAATATTGTTCATTGTCATATTACTGAAAAATTGTCTAGAATATCAATTATTTTAAACTTATTATCCACTTTCACAATTTTAATAAAATTAATGGCTCGGAATTTTTTTTCATATTACAATGGTATGGGTTCAAAATGGGTGATGAGGGGAAAATCTAAATAAGTTATGATAAAAATAATATAAGACACGTCTATAGCAACTAATGAATTTATTTTGACCTTATATCTTCCCAATATCTGCATTAAACCATGTTCTACCATTTTAATTGGAATGTAACCTCATATTATTTAATATTTTAGAATAATTACATGTTTTCCACCCACATGAACTATAAAAGGAATCAACCAATCCTACCTTTCTCACAGAACATGGCTTATTTATATCATAAAATAGAAACAGAAACCACCAATCCAAACTTCCTCACACTACATGGGTTAGTTATATACAAATTATAATGAATTACAAAATGTAACATATATATACTGGACTACTTTTATGTTTATGGGATAAACCTTATTCATCTCATTTTTCATCCAATAGAATGTGGAAATTTCTCTTCTGTGTACATGTACACGACCACCTCTATGAAGATATGTGTTTCCTTTTTCATCATCTCCATGAAAGGATGAGTATTATGATATATTTAATATATATATATATATATATATATATAATAAATAATTATGATTACTAAAATAAAATTCTTACCATATATCATTTTCATCTATTGGAAAATGATACCATCTTTCAAATATATGTTTGAACTACCACATCCCTGAAGTGATGTGATCAATATCTACTATATGTCATTAAGGAATTATTGTAAACACACATTCAATATAAAAATAGGATATTTATTTCATGATTAAAATTTTAGAAATTATGAAACCATGATGAATTTTCAATGACAATAAATACAGAATATAATCTTTTATGAAAAATGGAACAATTAAAATTGTAATGATGACGTTAAAAAAGGATTCTTAATAAGTGGATTGTATAATTTTATAATTAAATAATATATGGTTGGATGACCATGAATATGTTTCTATTATAGTTTTAAAATAAATATAAATTTGTTATATAGAAGTTTTAGAGTGAATATGATGCAAGTAATACTGACGTAAGAGTAAATTTGTCTCATTTCCACATCCATGTCATATGTTTTAATTATGCACCTTATTAATTTTACGCATTGTATATATTTTCTCATGGAAACATTATTCCATAAATTCAAATATTTTCATGGAATTTAATGATTTTTTTATATTTTTTAATTTTTTGGTTTTTGATTCAAATATTACCAAGTAATTAATGTATTTTTATTTAAATGTAATATTATATTCTGTTGTTTAGGTTCAAATTTCATTTTGGAATACTATATAATTGTAGTCACATAAAACACGTATATTTTATTATCCTATGGTTATGATTTATATGATTAATCTCAATTTATTGTCATGTTTGATCATGATTAATCAAGGAAACTACATTTTAGGGACATTATTGTATTGTATATTATTTTAATGTCTTCTATTCAACACATTTTCTTCCACATTGATATTTTTTAAAATGATTCATATATATCCATTATTTTTCTCAAAATATGTAAAAATATCTTTCAAATCACTTTTTATTTTATTTATAATGTATTAAAATATAAAATTTTCAACATTTTCTATATTATTTTTTTTAAAATTTTTATAAAAGATAAATTTTTTGTATATATAGATTGAATGTTTTCCCCATAATCGTGGTTTTTATTAAATAAAATTATTTATTTAAAAGTATACAGTGTTATATTAATTTAAACTATGTTTAACTCCACAATATTTCATGAAATATTTTATTTATTACCAATAAATATAACTTATCTTAAAACTATTGTTACATGACACACTGGATTTCAACGAGAAGAAATATATTATTAGTATTATTATTAAAAAATTACGGTTATAAACTATCTCTTAAGCATACTGGGAAAAATATGAATAGATAAATTATTAAAATTTCTTATAAATATTACATATAATGAAATTATATTTCAAATAAGTTCTTAATTTTTATTAAATACATTAATTTCGTAAAATATATAATTCTCTCACAAAAAATATTTTTAGAGATTTTTTTTCAAAATTAAAATTTCCCACATTTAAAAATTTTATTTTGAAAATATAAATTCAGTTTTAGAATCACCTATAAAAGGAAACCACCAATACTACCTTCCTCATGCAACAAGGGTTATTTATATCCAAATCATGATGATATAAGAAAAGTAATAACTATATACTTGTGAATATTTATGTTTATGGGATAAACCTAATTCATCTCATTATCTATCCAATAGAATGTGAAAAATTCTCTTGACTGTACGTGTTCACAACCACCTCCATTAAGATATGTGTTCAATTTTTCCTAATATCCATGAATGGATGGGTATTATTATATTTATAAATATATTCATGAAAAAATTATGATTATTAAAATATAACAAAATACTTACCTTCTGTCATTTTCATCTGTTGGAAACTGCCAATCCTACCTTCATCACACTACAAGGATTATTTATATCTAAATATTGATTATATAAGAATGGTAACATATATATAATGGTGTGTTTTTTGGTATATGGGATAACCTTTATTCATCTCATTTTCTATCCAATGCAAAGTGAAAAATACTCTTGTGTGTACGTGTGCACAACCACCTTCGTGAAGAGATGTGTTTCATTTTTCATAATCTATTAGAAAGGATGGGTATTATGATATATTTATTAATATATATATATATATATTTAAGAAATAATTATGATTATTAAATTATAATAAAATACTTACCTTTTATCATTTTCATCTGTTGGATGATGATACCATCTTTCATATATATGTTTGGACTACCACATCCATGATGTTATGTGATTAATATCTACTGTATGTAATCAATAAATAATTGTAAATACATTTTTAATTTAAAAATAATATATATATTTCTGGATTAATTTTTATAAATTATGAAACTATGAACAATATTAAAGGACTATAAATACTGACTAGAAACATTAATGAAAAATAAAAAATTAAACACCGTAATGACGATGTTAATAAATGATTATTAATAATTGGATTATATAATGTTATAATTCAATAATATATTATTTTATGACCATGAGAATAGTTCTATTATAGTTTTAAAATAAATATAAATTTGTTATAATGAAGTTTAAGAGTGAATATGAAGCAAGTCAGACTGTGGTAAGGGTAAATTTGTCTCATTTCCACTGCCATGACATATGTTTTACATGAGGCACCTAATTAATTTTACAAATTGTAAATATTTCTATATAGAAACATTATGAAATAAATTAAAATTTATTTATGGTATAAAATTTATTTTTTTTATCTTTTTAATTTTGATTTTTTTATTCAAATGTTACCAAATCAGTAATGGGGTTTTGTTTAAATGTTATATTATATTGTGTTTGATCATGTTTTATTTCATTAAGGAAAACTATATAATTGTAATAACATAAGACAAATATATTTTATTATCCTATAGTTGTGTTTTTTTGGATTAATTTCTATTTATTGTAATGCTTGATCATGATTATTCAAGTATGATACATTTGAGCGACATTCTATTTATATATCTTATTTTAATGATTTCTATCCAATACTTTTCTTCCAAGTGGATATTATTTTAAATGATTCGTGTATATTTTTAATTATTCCCTAATATTCTAAAAATATCTTTTAAATAAATTTTTTGTTCATTTATAAAGTATTAAAATATAAAATTTTCAACATTTTCTATATTAGTTTTTCTCAAATTTTTATAAAACTAAAATTTAATAGTATTTTCATATTAAACCCTTGTACCCATCATTATAGTGGTTATTAATTAAAAATATATCTTTAAAATTATACAATGTTATATTAAATGATATTATGTTTTACTCCCCAAGATTTTATGAAATAATTTATTTATTTTTAATAAATATAATTTCTTCTACAACTATTGTTACATGGCACACTAAATTTCAATGAAAAACAATATAATATTAGTACTATTTTTTAAAAATTATTTTTTTAACCTATCCATAAAAAATAGATTTATCTATAAGAATAAAAATAATAATAAAATTACTTATAAATTTTTAGATAATTAAATTATATTTAAAATAAGTTCTTAATATTTATAAAAAAATTATTTTCTTAGAAAATATAATTTTCTCAAGACAAATATTTTTAAAAATTTTTATTGCAAATTAAAATTTCCCAATTTTATAAAATTTATTCAGAAAAAATAAATTCAAATTTAGATTCAATGGTTCTAATTATTTTTTCTTTATTTTTTTGGATTTTTCTTAAAAATTTAAAATCATAATGATTAATTAATATTGCTAATATTTATTAAAAACTGCATTTTCTCAAAGAATTTACAATGTATCACATTATTTAAAAAAATTTAAGTATAAATAGAAAAATAATTTTATTATTAATATAATTTAGATCATTATAACGAAATTCATGTCTATATTGTACATTGAATCATTATGTTCTTAGTAACCATTGTCTTTATAAAAATTATTTTTCGTCATGTTTGTGGGTTTGAAATTAAATTAAAATTAATTGTTTATTAGAATGACATTACTAATAATTGATTTAATTTTTTTAATATTAATAATTAAAATTATATAGTAATTTTATGATAATTTTTCATCATAATGAATCGAAAAAACAGTAGAAATAAATTACTGTGATTCTGGTAGAAAGGGTCTACCAAGGGTTATACTAAAATTATAAAAACAAAAATAACCTAAAATCTTTCAAACTCCTATTTAATGGACATATTTTGACCTTATTGATTATAATGTTCAATAATAACCCATTTTGGATCCTTTAATCATGTGTAAAATTTTGGTTGAGAATTTGAAAAAATCAAGTGTGTCCTCTCCCCCATTTATAAAAAGGGAAGCCATCTCCTTCCCTCTATTAACATACAAAGCCTTTCAGATCAGCCTAAAACCATCTATATATCATCTTTAATCCCTTAAAAATATCCTAGAGGCCTTATTTTTATCAGGTAACCCTTATTAAAAGGATTTAGGTAATTTCCTAATGATGTTCTCCAAAAAAGAGGTATAATTTTAAACAATAAATTTTTCATTAATTTCTTCATCCACATAATTTAAATTTTCTGTAATAATGTATTTATATGAAATTAAAAGTCAAGGGATGAATCTATAATTTAATATTATCATAAATTACGTCAAATAATATCATTTATTATTCTTGAACCACCCGTTTTTAATGATTTATCCTATTATTGACGTAAACATGTTATTTAGTGTTCCACTATATGCGTTTAGAAGAAATTATATACCCTATTATTTTCGATATAATGTTGAATTCCATAATAATTTAGGAACAATATCTTGAACATTAATCCTAATAATATCATTATATTATAGATTATTTTTTCTATGTTAAAGGATATTATTTTGGAAATTATACACAACATCCAACCCCAAGAAGAAATGAAACATAGAATAATATTATTTAAATATATTTATTATAAGAAATACATTGGGCTGGTGGTGAAAGTATAAGTAATCATATTATGAAATTCATATATAATTTTTTCCAATCATGAAATGAATAAAAAATCATACATTAATTACTAATAAGTTCCAAATGAAGAGAAAATCATTTAAAGTTAAACTATATATATTTTTTCATAAAATAAATTTTTAAGTATAAAATATCATTTTACCTTAATAGGATAAATTAATTACTATTTATAAATTTTTCTAATAGAATGTTTATATTATCAATCAAATTTAATGAATTATCATTCATTTAATTATAGTTCTTAGGTAAGTAATGATAAAAAAATCATTTTAGGCATCAAAAATAAATATTCATCAAAAATGTGTTTTATATATTTTTATGGACATTAATTTTAATATAAACTAATTTTATAAAATTTAAATGAAAATTTAATATACTATTTTAAATAATAATTTCATAATATTATATTTATGAATTTTTATTTTTTATAGAAGTATTTATTTTTTACTTAATAGTAAAAATATTATTATTAACAAAAATGTCATTTCATTTTTTTAATCAAGTAATTGCAAATTATCATGGAATGTGGGATTTTCAATTAAATTAAAATATAATAAAGATTAGTATAATAACTATAATTAAGGTCATATGAGTAATAATTATATTTTATTTTGGTATAAGTTCATTTTTATGCTCAAAACATAATTTTCTAGAAATGGTTTTCGATGAATTTTTCATTCTTATATTGAAATTAAGTTCATCTAATACTAGTCATTAGAAAATAATAAATTGAATTCATATTTTTATAAATATGGTCCAAATTTTATTTATATTTCAATTTTTTACAATAAATATTAACCATGGTATAATATTTTTTCCATGGTAATGTGTTTATCATGTTAATTTATTTTAATATTATTGGATAAGTTCATAAAATCAATAAAAAAATATATTTTCCAATGAGATTAATTAGGTCAGATATTTCCTCTATTATAATATATTAGATTTGTTTTGTGATTTTAATTTGATAATTGAATTTATTTATATTTATGTAAAGAATAAATTCAAAATTTCATAATCATTTCTTTTATTATCTATAATGTAATTTTATAGAAATACAAATATTTTTCAAAATATATAAAAATATTATCTTTACAATAACTAAATAAATATTGTGATATTAATTTGTTATACTTTTTTTAATGGTATAATTACCTATAATACTTCATCGTTGTTGATGAAACACCAATGAAAGTTGGTGAAATTGTTTTTAAAAAATAATAAAATCGATTTTTCATAGACAATTTTATTTATTATAAGATTTTTGATGATCAAAATTTAATTTATGTAGTGTTATAAATATGAAAATTTTAACTAGATATAAATCATGTTGTTTTTAAAGACACCTTTTCTGAATATTTCCATAAATGATTGTAAAGATATTTTATTTTTATCAATATTTACATAATTGAATTATGAATAAAAAAATATTATATTTCATAAATTTAATGATAAATGTTTTGTAATATATTACATTTACACTTATGATCCACATTTCTTTTTGTAATGACACTTTTGACAATTAATTACTATGCATTGTGTTACCATAGTAAGCGTTAAAAGGTAGAAACAAGGTTTAAAATAAAGTGACAATGATTAGAATAACCTCAAAACTGATCAAAATAAAATTATTTGAATTTAGTTTTACCATATATCATATAATATTAAAAATAGATGAAATTTAGCACAAATTTTCATGGAATATCAAATTATAGTGTTTTAATGTTTGGAATAATTACAAGTGTGAAACCCACCTCAATTATAAATGCGAACCACATATATTCACTTCTCTGAAAATATTAATCTTTTAGTGAATCTAATATTATCCATAATAACTAAATATATTCTTTATCCAATTTAAAAATAGTTTTTAAATCCCATGAGGTAATCTTATATAGGCTTACGGTATAATCCAAAGGAGGATTTCTAATGAAGTTGTGTATCTCTTAATCGGGATTATTAATTTTATTTCATCTTTTTCCACTATAAATTTTTTCCTACACATGATAATATAATATCATTAGCATCTTAAATATACTTAATTGTTATTCTTCACATGGAAGAATGTTTCTTCTTATCATTTTCAATACTATGGTAAATAAAAACATTTCTTGGGTGTACATGTGGACTACCTCCTCCACAATGTAATGTGGTTTGTTTTTCATCACTACCTCAGAAGAATGATTATTACCATAGTTATTATAAACATATATGAAATTAGTGACATATTTATTATTTTTAATTAATAATATATTACATACCTTCTTACTCTTTCATCTTCTGAATTTTGATAAAATTATTTGTGTGTACGTATGAACTACCACCTCTATGTAGCATTGTGGCTCATTTCTCTTCTCAAACAATATTAAATGATTATAAATTTGTAGTTAATATATAAAAATTATTAATATTTCATTATTAATATTTTTTATATCATTAAACCATGAACAAGATATATGTATATGAACTACAAAACATATAATTGTTCGCAGAAGAGAAAAATTAATAGTCAGGATAATGATGATGGTATTGAATTGTTAATATATTATTTATGAAATATTATAATAAAATAATATATTATTTGATAAATATTAATTCTCTTTTTATTCATATTTATAATAAATATAAATTTATTAAATTTTAGTATAAGATAAAATATTAAACATGTTAGAGTTGTGTTAATTGTAAATGTTTCACAATTCCACTTACTTGAAACTTGTATTATATTATTCACCTAATTTATTTTGACATTGTTTATATATTTTAACTTTGAAATTTTATACCATGATTTCATATTTATTCTGGGTATTCATTGTTTTTTATTTATTTTATCTATTATAATGGGCTTCGATTCAAAATCTTCCAACGTAGAAAAGGATTTTTATTACAATCATAGTTTATTTTTGGACTATTCATGTCAATATTTCCATTGTGGAAGTTAAATGATACTAACATCTTAAATCAAATAGATTTTCTTCTGATTAAATTTTATTTGGGGTATTATGTTTTTTTATATTTCTTATATTGTTTTCATCAAGATTCATCAAGTAATATTAACATAAGGAATATTATTTTTAAAAAATATATATTATTTTTATTTCTTTATTCCTACTCCTATTCTTCATTTTAAATGTAATTTTAAATTAATCTTCAAAATTATTAATATTTATTAACATATTAATATTTTTTCCTTTCAATCACTTTTTAATTTATTAAAAAATAATTTAAAATTATATATTTTAACATTTGTAGAATGAGTTATTTACAAAAAAATTAAAATTAAAGACTAAATGTTTTTAAATTATACAGCATGAATGATATTTTCTATTACCATAGACATTAATTATTGTCAATAATATAATTCATGTTAATAGGGTTGTTTTAATATAAAATCATTTTCTTAGTATTTTGTGAGTTTTTTATTTTTATTCATACTGAGAGAACACTGTATTATTTTCCTAGAGGAATGAGAAAAATTAATTTCAATTTTTTATTTTTTTACACAATGATACAAGTAATTTAGATTTATTGACACTCTTACACATTGAAATATATTCCCAAAATAAATTTTTTTAACAAAGAACCTTCTTTTCTGGTGAAATACTTTTCTTTATTTATCTATTAATGATTCAAGGTTTTGTGTTCATTTAATTCATAATGATCACATTATTTATCATGCTCAATTATTTTATTAGACATTATTTTATCGTTAATTTCCATATTTTATTGTTCATGTAATTTAACAATATCATTTCTTGAAAATATCTGTTTTATCATCAATTTTCAACTTCTAAATATGGAATCAGTTAATGAATTATTATTGTGGAAGATTATTTCATTAATTTGAGAAATATTCCAAATTAATTATGAAATATGGATAAATTATGATTTTGAACGAATTTTTATAATTAATTAAATTAGTCATTCAGTATATTTGGAATCCATATGATATGAATGTGGTGGGTGGGGTATGATTAAATATAGTTCCTTGATGCAACTATAAGTTTCATGAAACTATAATTATTAGCATTCAATATTAAATGTGTACATAGTTTACACCCACCCAATTATTTATAATGTTGTATTGGGAAATGCCTTTATGGAACGATTCAGGATAATTTGTGTGAGGCTTCTATGGGATATTAATGAATGTCCATATTAATTTATTTAATTTATTAATAACTCATTTTCAATTATCCATTTTATTTTTATATTTATATTATACATGTTCACTAAATGTTAAATTGGTTATAAAAAGAGACATTTTTTTGAAAATTGTAATAACATTATGTTCAACGAAGACATAAAACACTATAGAATGTATAAAAATATTAATGACCAAAATAAACCTATTGGATGTGATCTCCCTATATAATTTCATGGATAGATCTAGAAAATTATTTATCCAATATTTCTCTGATAATATATTTGAATTGACAGGACAATTTGTCTCTTGCTTGCAAGAACTTCTCTAATTTAATCTTTTTATTATTGATGATTCTAATCGAGATTAAATATATATTTTTGATCCAACAATCATTCTCCTTTCTAGTGTTCATATGATTCTCTATCCGATTAATTCTATCCATATCCTTCTTAAAAGAACGAATAATTAATACCTTCTAGAGTATGTATTCCTTATAGTGCATAAGAAGCTCCCATGTTATTTCGATGAATTCTACCTCCACTCCCTACTGCGAGCCAACCATGGTCGCTGATGGGGATTCACCCATTTTATCCTCCATTAAAAAACCTAATAATTTCCTCCTTGAAATACAAAACTAGTTTCATGTGTTCCTTCCTTTTCAGTCAAAACCACCCACCTTCCCTGTTGGATTTTAAAACCAAAATTGAATACTCTTGCATGATAGCTCCCCCCACTAGTGATTTTATATCCATTGAAGGAGTATTCTTTATTAACTTTCCGGAGTCTGATTCCACACCTTTTTACAATTTGGACTCCCCTTATTCGTACCATTATGTCATCATGTAGAGAATCGGGTTACCTTTCCTCCCTCTCAGTGTTGTTTTCATTACCTGATTATCTTTTTATAACTGCTTTTTTCTTATTCATGTAGTCATGATAAGGTTCTGGTTTTTACAGTTATTATCAGTGAAATTTCTAGAGAAAAGGTTTCCTCACATAACATTCCGTGATCTAGAACCACCCCTCATAGAACTATGGGGGTCTTTCCCATTTTCTAACATTGGTTATGTGTCTGTTTCATTATCCCTCATATAATAATCATTAAGATACTTTGATCTATCTTCCTTAATTTTCCATTTTGTAATAAAAGTTTTATAAATATCGAGACCAAAATTCTCATTCACATCCACATTCAATGTACTGATATGATTTTGTAGTTTTAGAGTAGAGTATTGGACTTGCCGACCAAGATACATTTCCGATAGAGGAGCCAGAATTTGGTCAGAAATGACTTGAATTAGAGGTTGTGGGGTAGTTATAGTCCTTTTACCCACACCCTCTACTTTCACCTTATTCGTGAAGGTGGTAGATTCCATTAGAGTTGACTATCCAAGATTAACCTTTACCTATGATGATGAGATAGAAAAACCAAAATCCTGTTTCAACCATTAAAAGGTGTCTACCAGCATTGTAGTAACTGAAAATGTGATCAAACACATCATGGGAGGATCAACTCTGAAAAATCTTCTGATAATGAGGGGAAGCTAAGAGTAACCTCATTCAGTATGGAATGTTATATGTCCCTTTTTTCCTATTTACGTCCTCACTAACATGAAAAAGAAAATCCCCCCCCTAAGATTACAAGAGAGACTGAAATGCATCTTTGACTCGGATACAATCAGTTATTTATAGCATAATTCTTCCACTACCGAGATCCACAGCAATTCAAATAAGGGTTTTGAGACATTAGTATCAACACACACATGTGGGGAGATCGAGTGACAAACAACACTTTCTCATGAGTCAGAGAATATATAGTGTCTAACAAAATTTCATAACAGAGAAATTATTTAAGGGTTTTGAAAAGAAAGAAGGGGTTCAAGAATCCTGACACACAATGTTTACATCAGAGAATCCTAATTCATATGAAGATGATAGTTCCATATTAATAGAGATAAATGAAACTTGTTGTACGATCTAATGGAACATGACCATGTATTGATGAAAAATTTCATTATTGAAAAGCTAACTATATCATTCTTCTTATCAAGAATTCCAATTATCGCCATCTCATATTAACTACAAGAAGACAAAAAAGTGATCAAAGGATTCAATTGATAGACATTGTGATATAAAATAATACACTAATATCAAATTCAACAAATTTGAATATTATGTAAATGCTGAGTTTTAAATTACGAGTTTAGGTGAAGAATCATAAAGTTCATGGACTTTTGCACTTAAATAAATGATTAGGAAAGGTTAGATGAAATAAGGAATGGAGAAAGAGAAAAATTTGTATGATAAGGATGTACATACCCATCTTATAGGGAATATATGCTAATGGTGACTATCAGCATAGTCTAGGACATGGATGTGGAAGAAAACTAGATCATCATTAGTTTCTCATCACCACATGATCATATTAGACAAGCATGTTCATCAATATCATGTTTTTAATTAAATGATGTGTGTTTCTATTATCCACTCTTCCATATTATTTATGCCTTATTTACGCATGATATATTTCTTTTTTACGCAACCCTTAATGAATATATTTGCTCATATGTTTTTTTTGGTTTATCTAGATAATAATATTGTTATTTTGATTAACATCAATGTTACAATATTATTTCATATGGTAGGATATTATATTACTAATTTAATATTGAAATCAAGTCACTCTAGAGTTTTCAAAGACAAATAAAATGATTAAATCATATGTGGTTTTGTCCCTCGTATCATATATCATTTTACTAAAGTAGAAACTATATATAGGATTTTAGATTGAATTCTTCTACAGTTGGTATCATAGAATGTTTACTAGAAAATGTTGAAACAGTTTTTTAATTAACATAGTTTATATGAGAATTATAAAACCCTCATATATTAATTGAGTACTTTTATGGATTTTTATTCCATTTCTCAATATTCATGATGAATTTGGACAAACTATGTTAGTGTCACTACTTAGGGATAGAGACTAATGAAAACAGGGGAATAAAAACTGATGGTTAATTGATGGATTAGAATGCTGTGTTTTATGGGGTTTATTTACGTTATTATAAGATACACTATGGATTATAAAGACTGTGTGAATTAATTTAGAATCAATCAAGAATATTTTAGAGAAAAATGAGATATATGAGAAATTTTTTAAGTGCTAATACTGATTTTAGAATGTTGCATTTCATGGAAATATTTCCTCTATGGATATAATATCGATTTATCATTATATGATAAATATAAATGAATTACTAATATTCTTTGATGAATGTAAAATTTTGGGAATAAAATTTATTTTAATTATGGATTAGTCATAGAATATATTATTATAATGATATGTTACTGATGAATGTTAGTTTCTCATGAGGATTAAGAGAAATCATTTGAGCATTGTTCTAATAAATTTTTTTATTGGGAAATGTTATATATGTGAATTTCCAAACCATATGTCTATTTACATCAATCTCCGTAAAAATTTATTTTTATGAAATTACTATAATTTTTTAGATATATATTGATTAATATATAGATTTTTTTTTATGTTTGTTAGGTTATATGAAATGGTGATCCTTGGTTAATTTTGTGGTATTTTTACTTGTTTTTCTATGAAAAAATATTATTAGAATACAAATTAGAAATATTCAAATTTTAGTGATAATGGTTTTGTGGTGAATAAAAAAATAAGATCATTATGGAAGAAAACGTATCTAGGTAATTTGTATTTTAGGCTCCATTTTAATTGATCATATTTGAAAAAATTTATATTGATATTGGTGACTATTAACATTTTAGTTAATAATTTGTATGATGGTCAATTAATATTGATTATTATTGTCACAACCTGACCTATTCTAGGGTTCAAGATGAAACAACCCCCATCTCACCTCCAAAGTCCTGGGGTGGAGACTAGTGTCAAAGACATAATGACCACAAGGAGACCTTTTCTAATGTACCTGTTCAAATACACATATCCAACTTGATGCAATGTGGCGAGGGAGAAATGTAAAAGATATAACCTTCTGGAAAAGTAAAGTCAAGAAGGTATGGACCACCTAAACCATACAAGTAAAGTAAATTAAATAGAATGTAAGAAATGTAAAAATACACACCCAACCGGTACAATGTCCTAACATTAATGAAAAATTAAAAACAATAATGGAAGCCCTGCTCCGGTAATCAAAACATTGACCACCACTCACGGTTCAGGGACCCGTAATCTTGATCCCCATTATATCATAGTCAAACCTATATACTATCTTTATAAATGTTGATATGTGTGGGAAAATCCCATGAAGGGGTTAGTATAAACATACTCAGTATGACACCCCAAAATTGAGAGGGATTTGTAAGAGATTCAAGAGGAAAAGAAGTATATTAGATATTACAAAGTATAGTAAACCAGTATAGCTCAAACCAAAAATGAAGTCATGTACTCTCATTCAAACAAAAGGAGCTAGATATGGTGGAAAATTTAACTTATAATTTCATATTCAGTGCCTATAGTTGGATATTTGACTCTTTCGACCATGAAAGGCCAAACATGGAAAGCACATGGAATACCCAACACGTCTTCATCTATCCTAGAAGGAGAGTAACCAGATCCAAGGGATTTGGAACTCCAATAAGGTGTAAATATATATATATATATATATATATATATATATTCTCAAACCAAAAAAACCCAATCATGTGAGTTTTGGGATCTCTCTCTTCAATAATAGTATAGGAAAAGAGTCAATAATAGTTCTACGAGTAACCACAATTGATAACCAAATTCCACACATCTTCCCTGAGCTACAAGTCAAAGGGGATCAAACACCACACCTTATTACTATCCGATTTGGAATATTATACCTCATCTATATGATTTTAGGTCATGTCACCAGGATGAATCTTGGTGGGGAAGGCTCCCACTTACTTGTGAGTCCTTGGTTAGGACAAAAAAAATCTTGTCAATGATTCATCAGTGAACACCACTATCGAACCATGTTGAAAGAGCAATACACTAGAGGGTAAGCCGCGAAGACTAAATGACAAACACCAGTGTCTAGACCTTATGGAGGGTAAGTCTGATAGAGTATACTATGAACACCATTCCCAAGCCCCGCTGTAGGGTAAGCATCAATGAGTATACAGAGAAAGATAGTGCACAACCCCGCTGGAGAGTAAGCCCAGAAGAATCATTAGAAAACACCACTGTCCAGCTCCACTGGAGGGTATACTTGTACTACTCTGATGATTTTGAAACCATCACTTCTATTATTATCATCATCGAACACTACTAGATCAACATTGAGTTCAGAAAACTTCTCTTCAAAAATCAAATTTCAAAATTGATGTCACCATTGCATTCGACATGAAAACCCACAGAGGATATGATATTTAATTTCCCATAATAGACAACTGGTGAAAGGGTGTGTTTAAATGAAAGACACCCAAATAGGTCAAAGTAAGGCTTAAATCCTAACACCAAATTTCAAATTCTCATATTTATGCCAAATATCAATCTCAAGTATAGGGTTATGTTATCACAAAAAGCATGTCAAGTGGACACCCAACTTAGAAGATATGAGAATTTGAGTTTGTAGAAGATGGTACTAAGGCCATTTGATAGAGTCACGGTTGGTCCACCGACTGATCTCGCTACGGAGGATACCGTAGTGGTAAATCAAGATGGTTAAACATCACTATCATCAGGTTTAATTGAGCCAATTACCCGACCCAAACCACTGGGGCAGGGCTCTTCCCACTCACTAACGCAGACCAGCCCGCTGCTAAGAACAAGTCCATCCTGCAGTTTAGTCATTGTTGGAATCAATGTGGCTGTCCTACCATGATGGATTTATAGTAATTGTCTTCCTCTGGGATCATGTGATCAGACACTACCTAATTGACAGCCGGGCCATGTGGCGCGGCCACGTCACGACATCCCTACTGCCGTAGTACCGCCACTGCCCGCAGCACTGGCTACGCCCCGACAGTCTTTTATGGAGACTTTCAGGTTCTATCTGGTATCCCAATCATAATTTTGTTAGTAAATCAGGACCCAAATGACAATTAATTCACTGCAACTGCCTCATATCATTGATCTATCGTGGATCTTATGCACCCAAAAGTTGTCGGTAGAAAACCCAAACAATATGCCAAGAATGAATATTTAAACACAGATAGATGGCCTTGTTTGAGAGTCCATCAATGATTTAGCTATTATACGATGTGGGGAAAATTAAATGAAACTTATATTTGAAGAATAAATTGAATCAAAACTCAAGACATGGAAAATCCTAACTTGTTCACACCATTTTTTGTAGTTGATGTGTCTGTTGATCTCCTGCTTCAATCCACCAAATAATTCATATTGTTTTCTCTTCATTCCAATAGATAATGATGAAGAACATATTGAGAGGGAAATATTATGGTTTTTTTAGGTTGGGAGAGAGATATATTAGTGTTTACCCTAATATAAATCACTGAACCCAATATATAGTCGTCCCTCTTGAAAAGAGAAACAGAAACCATCATAGCCTCTCATTATATGTCATTCCTAAAAAACAACCCATTACAAACTCAAACGACGTCTCAGATTTCCAATCTGAGCCTCTTTTTGATTGTTATTCAGCATGATATCAGAGCTAAAATAATTTCTTTTAATTACGATTCTTCTCCTGGATAGTGTTTTCTCAAGGGATCCCACTTCGAATAATGTTATGTACCATATAGGGTAAACATCGTGTTCCAGACTTCAATCATTCCTTAGAATTCTGATCTATGCTACATTTTAGCAGTTATCTTTTTTACATTGAGTGCACTGTACAAAATATATGTAATATTTTTATAAAATTAATTTCGAGAACACCATGCCTTGAAATTTAACACTGTCTGAGATATGAACACTAGAAATATATATAAAAAAAATCCAATGTGGTAAAAAGAGAAAATATGGTCGCTACATCATTCCCTACATCAATTATTTCAACTATTGAAAATAAAAAAACTAGAAAAAACGTGGGATACTGTAACACCCCGAGCTTCCACGATACGCTTCTCATTCAATAATGTAATAGCTTGCATTGTACGCAACTTCGAGATCTAAAACACCGTGACTAATCAAAGTAGCCGTTATGAATAGTAATAACCACTTTTTAAAATTATAGAAATTTTGTATTTCAAAATGGACTTCATTTTTGTATTCGTAATATCGAAATTATCCTAAGTTGAATTTTTTGTAACTTTCTGAGAACTTCCAATTTTTTTATGAATAGTGAAAAATACTTAAAACAACTTTTTTAATCAAAATAATTTATTGTGATAAATTATACTATTTAGTGGTTTTAAAGTATAATTAGAATATATTTTTACCATTTTATCCAATGGTGGTCATTAGAATTCATTTAACATTGAAATTTGACATAAACAATTGCCAATCTTTTGATATAAATTGTTTCTAAAAAACACGCTATTTGTTGTGACAGCGGGAATTAATTATAAAATTAACTAATGCAACTTATATGTTTGGAATTTTGTAAAATAGAAATCATTCTTGAATTCGGAATATCAATTATAGCTTAGGGTGAAATTTTGGCTTTGTTCTGAAAAACATCAATTTTTGATGAATAGTGAAACCACTAAGTGGTAGTTAAATAACTGATTTTTCGTTTAAATGAAATATTACCACTTCTGTGATTTGATTTTCAAAAATCCGACATTCATGGTTGTCATTAAGAAGTAAAATGTGGTTCAATGAGATTAAAATAAATTTTTGGTGAATAGTAACTTTTAAGTTCTTAATCGCGATTAGAGGTAATTAGTGTAGTTTAAGTAAAAATGATGTTTTAATAATATGAGATGAGCTTGACACTTGTCCTACTCATATTGGATGAGTCATGGCCGACCAAGACAACCCATGGGTCAACTTGGGGACCCCATGGAGCCACTTTAGTTGGAAAATGACATTAATATATATTTATTTAATGTTAAAATTAAATTGACACAAACATGAGTTGTTTTACTAAAACAGTTTTTAAGTGAGGTTACACAAGTCCCAATTTTGACTATAAATATTCATTAGAAAGCTAAAAAGATTTACTACATCATATTATTTTTTATATAATTTTTAGACATTAAATAAATTAAATAATATATGACATCATTATGATGCAGCGATGACCTCATTATTTAACGATTTAAATAAAATGAGAAGATAATGTAAAATCCAAGGCTTACACTTGTCCAAATCCTATTGGATGAGGAGCTTTCGAACCCTTATCACCTTATCCACGAATTATATAAGTGTGGGACCTTTAGAATCCGAAAATAATTGTAAAATAATGTAACATTTCAATATTTCCAAAAGTGCCCCTCCTCTCCACTTATAAAAGGCCCCCACCTCTCCCACCTAATTTACACTTTCAAGCCATTTGGCTCAGCCAAACTCTGCCCAAATACTCTCCCAACATCCCCCTATTACTCCTAGAAGCCTCACTTTGGGCATAACTCTTCCCAAGGATGCCTTTGGCTCAAATCAAAAAGAGTTACCCGATTTTGAGGTAATGTCTTCTCTAATGTTGTTTTGTTTTATTTTTCTTCTCCAACCCCCTAAAATATTTTTATTCATTTATTTTTTAACAACACTAGTATCCTCAATATACTAGGATGTTTTTATAAGAAGTATTCGAGCTACACTTACACACACCTACATCTAATGGTTAAAGAACATACGGTTTCTGTGGATGGCGAATTTCTGCCTCACGAAACGATGATTGTTCAACACTCATATAACACCCTCAAAGGTGGCCATTAAGATGTCACTATTTTTATATATGATATATATTATGTTTATGTTTTCATTATTATTCTTTATTTCTCATTTATGGCATACTTTATTATTTCCATTATGGGTAAAACGTGATAATTTCATTTTAGGAAGTGCGGACTACCGCCCCCTCAAAGTGATTTGAATCGTTAATACCATATGTGGGATGTATAAAGGATGGATTAAATGGTATTATACACTATATTATACTGGATTTATATTATACATTTATATCATTATGATTTCATTCCATTAAATACGAAATAGAAATGAAAGTAGCGTTTATGCGTACGTACGGCTTACCGTCTCCATGAACGGTGCATTTCATTTCTTACCTCTAAATGTTACATAATATTATAAATGAATGTATATAATGGATATATATGATATATATGAGATCTAAATCATGAATATAATTCTGGAGATAATGGATATTCTACCACATAAACAACTTGTAATTATAAGAAGTTTATTGTTGACTCAAGTACCAAAGATCGACAAAACGACCGTTATTAACTTAAATAATTACATAATGTTCATAACATTGTAATAAGTGATATAAAAAGGATAATGAAATTAATAATGATTCTTAATAAGGTATATATTAACTCTAGTTTACTATTCAGGAGGTTAAAGAACGGTTGAGTCAAGTCAGACACAAGGTAAGGGGATTTCTTAACCCAACTTCCATTCTTTGGGTTAATCTCCTACTTTCAAATTATGTCATAATATTATTATGTCTTATTTTTTATTCTTTATGTGTACCTATAGTGAATACACATAATCTATCTATTTTATTTTAAAAATGATCTTTTTAAGGACTTCGTCTCAATCTCCTTTCATTGAGGCATATTTGGCTTTATACACAACATTCTTTTATACAGTGTACAAACCCCTTTGACTTTTATGTTTATTCAAAAGGAATCTTTTTTATACGAAGAATTTTACTAAACGACAAAAGGGAATGTTTTTCTTTCCATACTTATGCGGCGACAACGACTTCTCCGCCGCTGTGACCATTATTTGAGATTCGGCTTCCTCTACAGGCCATCATTTTTTTTAATTAAAAATAAATACAAAGTTCTAACTTTCTTTTATTTTGGTATTAAAAATGGTTTTGAAACCGTTTTTATTATATCAATGTGTTGTATTTATACCTTGTGATTGAAATGTGGAAATGTTATGTTTCCTTTATGAATGTTTTATGTGATACGATTAAGTTATGTTTTATGATATGTTTAAACCTACTCATATGAGGAATGCATTGGACTTAATAAGTGACGGGTGGAGCCCGCTATAGCTCCTCGATGCATCAGCAGGTCTCATGAGACAAACTAGTGTCTTGGCACCAGGCCTTGAAAAAATCTTATTTGTGGTATTGGCACGAGGCCTTGGCTACGTGGTTATGATAGTCTGGCATTATGCATTCCATCATTATGAAAGTGGTTATTGATATTGCATGTGATTATTCGACCAGTAGAATATCCATGTGAAGAAGTAAATGGCATTATCTCATTTTAAATTTGCCATATTATGTTGATGTTCATGTTTAAAAGTCTTTTTTTAGTTACACATTGCCTTAAATGTTTATGTTTATTTATGAAAGCTTCCGTAATATTGTTAACCTTACTGAGCATCTGAGCTCACCCCTTTCAATGTTTTAATACTTATTCTAGGATGTGAAGAAGTATTTTATGAATGACCTGCAGGGATAGTCAGAAGAGGATATGAGTGTGGACTATGAAGACTTTGTTATTAGTTTTTCACTTTATGATGTAATGTAAGACTTATGAATGTATCTAGTGTTTCCAAGGCTACTAAACTAATCGGTCTTTCGAGACATGATCTTTTGTGATCATGCCAATGTTACGAAGTAACGCACCGGCTCGGGGTAGCTGGGGTCGGGGCGTTACAGTTGGTATCAAAGGCAGTTTAGTACTAACCTTGGAAGCTAGATTTAGATAAACTCTGATTAGAGCACATAGCCCAAAGATATACTTTGAGGATTATTATAGAAGAACATCCTAGAATTTTGGTATTATAGAGATGTTATGAGTTTTCCGAGCAATACATCCCTGTCTGGATACGAGCAGGTAGAGGCGGCTTTGGCACAGATGTACCTAGGGGTAAAACCAGAAAACACCACTTTGAGCTAGACTCGAACGGGAACTGGTGCACGACAATGGGCCTTGCTGCACTCTTGGTTACGACACTCCCGGGGGATATGCTTAGGATAATTCTCATTTTCTTTACAAACCACTATAAAGGGTTATGATTATATACATCCTCAAAGAAAACATTTTTATGATTATGGATTATATCCATAAATAGTTCAATTTATTATAAGTGTTTTCAAGTTTGTTATTATGTATTTCGATTCATAAACTAGCCTAGTTTATGGAATTGTATAGAAATGGCGCCCAGTAGAAGGAATGTGAACTCCATCAATACGTATGATCCAAAGAGTAAGAAGGATCATATATTTCATGGTATTAAGCAAACATTTAGAAGGGAAATGTTCTCCCATGTGTAATCAACATATGATGAAATAGTATCATGTGTTAATAAGATAAGTAGAGAATTCTCTGAGTCTTATGGATTTGAAGGGATGAAAGAGAAGAAAAGGATGGAAGAGAGAATGATGGATAAAGGGATGAGGGAAAAGAGGAATTTCCCAATATGTGATAACTGTGGGAAGAAACACCTTGGAATTTGCCTGAAGGGAATGGGAGTTTGTTATAAGTGTGGAGAAAAAGGACACCAAGTGCGTGACTGCAAGGGTAAGAAAAAGGTTTCAAATGTACAATGCTTCATCTGCAAGGAGTGGGGACACTACGCAAACCAATGTTCAAATCATTAGAGTATCCCCCCAAATGATGTTATTGGATAATAATCAAGTTATGATACTACCACAGATGAGGAGGAATGATTAGAGTTCTTATGTTGTTATTAAAGAACTTTGTAATTTGAGTGTTGTATCAATGATGTATGGGTTATAATAATTATGGAGTATATAAGGATTGTACTGCAGTACTATTTCATCTAGGACTTGAGATTGTGTGGAACCAAGAAAAGTTACTCCACAGTAGGTTAAATTTTTGGAAAATATATGGTTGAGAGAAAGATAAACCATAATATGGTTCTGATACCGAGATAGTGATTTGGGAATAAGACATGATTGATTCGGATAAATTATGTTGGATATTATTAAAATCCTTGAAACTGATTAATGATTTGTATACATTTTTGGATAGAAGGAGTATATCTAGTTTTCTATAAGGAATAAGGTATCATGAATGTAATCAATAAGGATTTATTGTAATTCAGTATGTTGCATTGTTTTAAAAGAATACATGATGAAGGTGTTCACATGTTGTTACGCAGGAAAAAAAGGAGCTTCATTATGTTTACCTTCCTCATAAAATCTGGACTGTGAGTTGGACAGAAGTATTTTGGATAACTATAAAGGATGGAATGGATTATATTTTACATTGGATACTATTGTTAAGTTTATTTTAGGATATTTATAAAAAGGAAAACACGCAGACCGAGTGACAACCCATCGCGTCGGACAAAGCTGTGGGTATCGAACCCACAACCATAGTGCGATTGGGATTAATCGCCTACCACTGGACTACGTGAAGTCCCTGGTTATTACAAAATAGTTTTTCTAATCTAAATGGTATGTGTTAATATTTGGAACCTTATACAATTAGGATAAATAGAATATTTTTGAGTTCTATTACCTTTTAGAGTGAAAGATGGGTTTTTGGTAAAAATTTATTAAAGAATGAAAGTCTACATGACAAGTATGTATCTTCCCTTACGTTCTTAGTAAATCTCCTAAATAAATTCTTTAAATTTATAAAAGGTGACTTAAAACAAAAACGTTGCTAGTTAACTTTTCCAACTGGGGATTCAATGACCGTTTAACCAATCACAAGTTTGTGATTTTCTTATTGTTAACTTTCTCCTAATCCAGTTTTCTACAACTCTCCATCAGACCTTGATGGTTTCTTTTTCTTCCATATCTATATTTTCATAGAATCCTAGTATGGGCTATCTTGGGTGACCTTTGTATTTATCTTGCTTTCTTTTAATGTTATATATTTATTAACCTTATTTCTGATGTGAGTTTTCCTCAAAGGTATTTTCTCTTTTCAACCTTTTATTTTCAAAGAAAAATTTCAAATTGCGAGGATGCAATTTATTGAAGGAGGGGAGAATTTAATACCCCGAGCTTCCACGATACGCTTCTCATTCAATAATGCAATAGCTTGCATTGTACGCAACTTCGAGTTCTAAAACACCGCGACTAATCAAAGTAGCCGTTATGAATAGTAATAACCACTTTTTAAAATTATAGAAATTTTATATTTCAAAATGGACCTCATTTTTGTATTCGTAATATCGAAATTATCCTAAGTTGAATTTTTTGTAACTTTCTGAGAACTTCCAATTTTTTTTATGAATAGTGAAAAATACTTAAAACAACTTTTTTAATCAAAATAATTTATTTTGATAAATTATACTATTTAGTGGTTTTAAAGTATAATTAGAATATATTTTTACCATTTTATCCAATGGTGGTCATTAGAATTAATTTAACATTGAAATTGGACATAAACAATTGCCAATCTTTTGATATAAATTGTTTCTAAAAAACACGCTATTTGTTGTGACAGCGGAAATTAATTATAAAATTAACTAATGCAACTTATATGTTTGTAATTTTTTAAAATATACATCATTTTTGAATTTGGAATATCAATTATAGCTTAGGGTGAAATTTTGGCTTTGTTCTGAAAATCTTCAATTTTTGATGAATAGTGAAACCACTAAGTGGTAGTTAAATAACTGATTTTTCGTTTAAATGAAATATTACCACTTATGTGATTTGATTTTCAAAAATCCGACATACATGGTTGTCATTAAGAAGTAAAATGTGGTTCAATGAGATTAAAATAAATTTTTGGCGAATAGTAACTTTTAAGTTCTTAATCGCGATTAGAGGTAATTAGTGTAGTTTAAGGTAAAAATGATGTTTTAATAATATGAGATGAGCTTGACACTTTTCCTACTCATATTTTATGAATCATGGCCGACCAAGACAACCCATGGGTCAACTTGGGGACCCCATGGAGCCACTTTAGTTGGAAAATGACATAAATATATATTTATTTAATGTTAAAATTAAATAGACACAAACATGAGTTGTTTTACTAAAACAGTTTTTAAGTGGGGTTACACAAGTTCCAATTTTGACTATAAATATTCATTAGAAAGATAAAATGGTTTCCTACATCATATTATTTTTTATATAATTTTTAGACATTAAATAAATTAAATTATATATGACATCATTATGATGCAGTGATGACCTCATTATTTAACGATTTAAAAAAAATGAGAAGATAATGTAAAATCCAAGGCTTACACTTTTCAAAGCCTATTGTATGAAGAGATTTCGAACCCTTATCACCTTATACACTAATTATATAAGCTTGGGACCTTTAGAATCCGAAAAGCATTGTAAAATAATGTAACATTTCAATCTTTCCAAAAGTGCCCCTCCTCTCCACTTATAAAAGGCCCCCACCTCTCCCACCACATTTACACTTTCAAGCCATTTGGCTCGGCCAAACTCTGCCCAAATACTCTCCTAACTTCGCTCTCTTACTCCTAGAAGCCTAACTTTGGGCATAACTCTTCCCAAGGAAGCCTTTGGCTCAAATCAATAAGAGTTACCCGATTTTGAGGTAATGTCTTCTCTAATGTTGTTTGGTTTTATTTTTCTTCTCCAACCCCCTAAACTCTTTTTATTCATTTCTTTTGTAACAACACCAGTATCCTCAATATACTAGGATGTTGTTATAAGAAGTATTCGAGCTACACTTACACACACCTACATCTAATGGTTAAAGAACATACGGTTTCTGTGGATGGCGAATTTCTGCCTCACGAAACGATGATTGTTCAACAATCATATAACACCTTCAACGGTGGCCATTAAGATGTCACTATTTTTATATATGATATATATTATGTTTATGTTTTACTTATGATTCTGTATTTCTCATTTATGGCATACTTTATGATTTCCATTATGGGTAAAACGCGATAATTTTATTTTAGGAAGTGCGGACTACCGCCCCCTCAAAGTGATTTGAATAGTTAATACCATATGTGGGATGTGTAAAGGATGGATTAAATGGTATTATACACGATATTATACTTTAATTATATTATACATTTATATTATTATGATTTCATTCCATTAAATACGAAATAGAAATGAAAGTAGCGTTCATCCGTACGTACGGCTTACCGTCTCCATGAACGGTGCATTTCATTTCTTACCTCTAAATGTTACATAATATTATAAATGAATGTGTATACTGGATATATATGATATATATGAGATCTAAATAATTAATATAATTCTGGAGATAATGGATATTCTACCACATAAACAACTTGTAATTATAATAAGTTTATTGTTGACTCAAGTACCAAAGATCGACAAAACGACCGTTATTAAATTAAATAATTACATAATGTTCATAACATTGTAATAAGTGATATAAAAAGGATAATGAAATTAAAAATGGTTCTTAATAAGGTATATATTAACTCTAGTTTACTATTCAGGAGGTTAAAGAACGGTTGAGTCAAGTTAGACACGAGGTAAGGGAATTTCTTAACCCAACTTCCATTCTTTGGGTTAATCTCCTACTTTCAAATTATGTCATAATATTATTATGTATTATTTTGTATTCTTTACGTGTACCTATATTGAATACACATAATAGATCTATTTTATTTTAAAAATGATATTTTTAAGGTCTTCGTCTCAATCTCCTTTCATTGAGGCATATTTGGCTTTATACACAACTTTATTTTATACAGTGTATAAACCCCTTTGACTTTTATGTTTATTCAAAAAGAATATTTTTTATACGAAGCGTTTTACTAAACGTCAAAAGGGAATGTTTTTCTTTCCGTACTTATGCGGCGACAACGACTTCTCTGCCGCCGTGACCATTATTTGAGATTCGGCTTCCTCTACAAGCCATCATTTTTTTAATGAAAAATAAATACAAAGTTTTAACTTTCTTTTATTTTGGTATTGAAAATGGTTTTGAAAGCGTTTTTATTATATCAATGCGTTGTATTTATATCTTGTGATTGAAATGTGGAAATGTTATTTTTACTTCATGCATGTTTTATGTGATACGATTATGTTATGGTATATGATATGTTTAAGCCTACTCATATGAGGAATGCATTGGACTTAATAAGTGACGGGTGGAGCCCGCTATAGCTCCTCGATGCATCGGCAGGTCTCATGAGACAAACTAGTGTCTTCGCACTAGGCCTTGACAAAATCTTATTTGTGGTCTTGGCACGAGGCCTTGGCTACGTGGTTATGATAGTCTGGCATTATGCATTCCATCATTATGAAAGTGGTTATTGATATTGCATGTGATTATTCGACCAGTAGAATATCCATGTGAAGAAGTAAATGGCATTATCTCATTTTACATTTGCCATATTATGTTGATGTTCAAGTTTAAAATTCTTTTGTTTTAGTTACACATTGCCTTAAATGTTTATGTTTATTTATGAAAGCTTCCGTAATATTTTTAAACTTACTGAGCATCTGAGCTCACCCCTTTCAATGTTTTTATACTTTTTCCAGGATGTGAAGAAGTATTTTATGAATGAACTGCAGGGATAGTCAGAAGAGGATTTGAGTGTGGACTATGAAGAATTTGTTATTAGTTTTTCACTTTATGATGTAATGTAAGACTTATGAATGTATCTAGTGTTTCCAAGGCTACTAAACTAATCGGTCTTTCCAGACATGATCTTTTGTGATCATGCCAATGTTACGAAGTAACGCACCGGCTCTGGGTAGCAGGGGTCGGGGCGTTACAGATACTGTGCCTGGAACTAGATCTCCTATTCCCAGGAAATGTCCTACACGTTTTCGTATTACCACTGGACTTGAACCAAGTGGATGACTTGTCCCCATAAGTTTTATCATGTCGATCCTCGACCTCCACTGGGTGATCCATAGTGGTGGCTTCATACTCGAAGTCTAAATGACCCCAAAAAATGACGTATGTTGGGTCATGTTTGTACTTCATCATTTTCAACATGTTGAAGAATTCTTGAACCCGCTCCAACTGTGGGGGTAGGGCAAGGTGGTAGGTGATTTCACCAACCCTCTTCATGATCTCAAATGGACTTATTAACCGTGGGGTTTCATTCCTCCATGTTGGAACCTATACATTCGGCATCGTGGGGAGACTCTCAATAATATTTTGTCTCCCTCCTCAAACTCCAATGGACGACAACAGCGGTCTTCATATGAATTATGTCTACTTTGGGCCATCATCATCCGTTCACGAACGACCTGCACCTTCTCTGTTGTGGCTTGCACTAACATCAGGACCATGAGGGATGATTCTCCAACTTACGTCCAACACAAAGGTGACCTGCAATGTCTAACATATTGGGACTTATATGTTTCTATGCCGATGGTAGAGTATTATCTATTGTCATATGAAAACTCCACTAAAGGCTGGTGATCTTCCCAGCTCTAGTCAAAATCTAGCATGTAGGTCCCCGTCATATTCTCTAGAAACTAGATAATGTACTCATCCATCCCATCATTAAATGGGTGAAAGGAAGTACTCGTATGCAATTCCACCCCATATTTCTCTTTTCAACATCTCTATAACAATTATGTAAACTACAGTTCACATTTTTTGGAAAATTACACTGGGTACCCTATGAAATCAGTCATTCTCTTGTAAGTACAACTGCCCAAAACACTCCACCAAACTCTTATCCCTGATATAAATGATGTGGGATTAATTGGTATATCGGTCCACTATCACCGAGATGGATTAATGGGCCTTCGATTTATGTGGAGTCACAATGATAAATTCGATGGATATGTCATCCACCATCCGCTAAGGGATGTCAAGGGGTTGGAGAAAACCAGTCCGAACCAGATGCTCAACAATCACCTATTGACACATAATGCATGGGGAGGATAACCTAAAAATGACTCATTTAATTATGGACCACTAAAATAGCATCTAAATATCACTATACATATTCCCCACACTGGGATGTACAGCTAAGGGTAATGTATGGACCTCCTGTATTACCTTCTCCCTCATCGCAATTGGAATCATTGTTCTCCCCTAGAACAAGATCTCGCGATTTATCTTTATGAATACCCATCATGTGTGTCACCAATGGATATATGGCCATGTACAACATAACATTAGATATATCTTAATTGTGAATCTCTCACATGATCAAGGGGAGATTTATTCAACACCATCAACTATAAAATAAATTTACCCTCCTGCTCTACCAGCGTCTGTTATAGGGAAGCTTACTACTCTGAAGCTTCCTATACATGGAAATACCAAGACTTCCAAATGAAGGATTTAGATTCAAAATATACCTTACCTATGGTATACATTATATTGACTTCATACACCTATAGGACCACCAATCAGTGTTGTTGTCTCAGATTCAGACCTTTTTGAGTAACGATATACCCGAGGCTATAATTGTTTTATTAAACCAGAAAGCACTCTTCTAAGAGGTAGGGTCTCAAAATCATCCATGAAAAGACCACCATAGTGAACTCTAAGTCATGAATCTCATAGTTATACTAATGGGATCACAACAACTATGACATGTACATGATTAATGTCTGTCATTTCATCAAAATGCAACTTAGTCATCCTCCTATGGCATTTTGGTACACAACAAACTAAACAGCCTCCTCTGGCTTTCTTATAACAGGAGTGTTTTCAACCTCTTCATAAACTCTTTTATGGACATCTATCACATATAAGACTACATAAATTACTTTATTTTCCATTTTAAAGTGGTCAAAAGGGATACGATCTTGGATTAGTCTTCAAAAATTCAATGTTAGCACCCAACCAAACCAAGAAAACTCTACACCTTTAACGCATTCTTGGGTTTTTCCAATGCATGCTCTACCCCGATATTGATTAAATCTATTTCTAAACCAACTTCAGAGATTACATGACCAAAAAAGTGAACCATGTGTATCCAGAACTGATACATTGAGATATGTCCATTGAGATAGTGCTCTTGATGAAAAACATGGGCAATCCTCAAGTTATTTGTGTGTTCCTACACTGATATAGAGTAGAAAAGAATATTTTCAATGAAGACAACAACATCTCGGCCCATGTAGGGATAGTATCCCTAGTTAATAAAATCCATGAAAATTGATGGGGGGTTATCACACTGAAAGGCCTAACTAAGATCTTATAATACTTGTAGATACATCGAAAGACCAACTTCAGAATATCAGCTTCATAAAATCATAGCTAGTGGAAGATAGATCTCATTTCAATCTTCGAGAATTATATTGCACCACAAAACTATTTCATGAGGTCATTGATCCACAGTATGGGGTACATGTTCTTTTTCATGGCCTGATTAACATGATGATAATACACAAAAATCTGTAAACTTCTTTCTTCCTTCTTCACTATTAGAACCAGTTTTTCCAAATGGGAGACACATGGATTGATTAAACCATTCTCCCAATGGTCCAACAACAGAAAAAATAACTCCTAGAGTTTGGTGGATTCCATATAATATGCCGTTGAAGATATCAGGACAGCCCTGGTTTAAAATCAATGAAAAAATCCATCTATCCCCTAAGAGGTAATCCCTAGACATATTTAGAGAATATGTCCACACAATCCTCCAAAACAGATGTATCCCAAGTTTTTAATTATTTTTCAGCAACAATGGTCACCCTCACTAACTGATTTGAATATATCTGTAAATATCTTGTTCATAGAAATTTCATTCCCTGCTACAAGGCCTCGTTCAACAAAAAAGTGAACCCTATCCAACCAGTATACATAAATCAATCTAGCCTGCAATGATTGTCATTTAGGGATTAAAAATGTAAAATTTTGTCCATGACCATGATGAATTCATAAGGCACCATCATGGTGTCTAATAGGTCACATATGAACATTTGTTCTCTAAATGAAATATCACAGTACCGAATGATAAAAGATGTAGAAGAGGAACATCTCGTAGAAACCTCGAGACAATGTTTCTTTAATAAGGCCTCTACTGGGACCTCCAAATCCTATACCAAGAGTTAAAAGATAAAAGTATTACTGGATAAAGATTCTACTAATACTGATGTAAGAGTATCACAAGCATAGATTGTACCTCATATCATCTCAATCATAGGAGGATCATGAATTTTTAAACCATGTAGCTTCTTGAAGCCCCGAATGATAGCTCCCTGATCCCAACATGGGTCACCTAGTGGTCGTCGGAACTCATAGCATCGCCCCCACCACCTATTCCCTCTTTTCCTTATCCTTCTACTCTTCTCACACAACCTCTCTAGGGACCAACCTGATCACAGAAATGCCTCTGCCGTGGTGGTCCCCCTACTGCAAGTCTGAGGTTCTCAGGTCGTCGGGTCTTGTAGTTTTTCACCATGTGACCATTCCCATAACCAACATAGAATCATCCCTATCTTGGTTTTTCTAGAGTTCTATACTTCCTTAATGTTTTCCAACCATGTGGCCGAGCCTATTCCTATAAAGGTCCCCTGCATCGTGGTCCTGCTATATGACATCTATCACCTATTATGTACACATCCTCTATGAAGTGACCACTACCAGTCCTAGCTAACTGGTATCCCTCTGTTAGGAACCACTTTATGATGAGCTCCCACTCTATCACCCCATCCTTGGATGGGATACACAGGGTCACTTTGCCCTCACAGATCTGTTGATGGAAACCCTTATCAAACATCCATGCCCAGAAGTAACTATCAGGGATCATATCCCAGGAGAAGAATGTAAGCATAGATAACCTATATGTGAATGAAACTACTATCATGGATACCTTATATATATAATGAATCTATTAAATCCTAATATCTCATATGATCGTGGGGGGGGGGGGAACTCCACACGAATCATCTACTAAAACTCATCCCATGAGAGAGTCATCTCATCGGGAAACTAGGTAACTAAACCCCAATAGAACATAGCCGGCCCGGGGAAAAGGTTTCCTACCAAGGATTCCATCTGGTCTAACAGAGTCTGCACTAGTCTAAAAATGTGGATCATCGTATCCTTCTAGTCCTCTGTCCCTAGAGGTTCTGTATCATAACAAAACCCTAGCTCTCTATGATGGTGGAACTTATCTTGTGTGATAATCATGTGCACATCCTCGACCTGTGCTATGGGTACTAACTTATTCTCCATAGGTGGAGGTAATACATCTAGGCCACATAGAGGATTGAGATTTAATAATGTTCCCATAACTGTGACGTGATCACTCTCTTAGTTTTTTATCATAATCCAGAGCGGGTAACTTGGCTGGATATCTTCACAGAGGAATCATAAAAATAATCAATGGGTACTGCGGTAAGATAAGAATATATATATATATATATCATGAAAAACAAAAAATGGCAGCTTACTTAACAAGTAATTTCAATGACTCCATCCTATATGAGACATGTACAATTAATCCCTACAACATGTTTCTTCGCATTCCAAGTTGACAAGTCGGTAATGAGGGTCCAAGTGTAACGTTATTTCAGATGTTGCACCATAACTAGACTCCCACACCCTATTGCCTCTATAAATACACATTGGCACCATTTCCCTATACACAAACAATCCCTTTATGGCTAAATATCTAAACAACATCCTAAGGAATTATCTTTCTCCGATAAAACATTGAAACAACCTGAACCATTCTGAGGCTTGGGCTACAACTACCCAAAGATCTCCTCCATTGTCCAAAGGGTGGTGACAAGAACAAATGGAACTAAAAATATGGGGAGGAATTTTATAATGTACCTATACACATGAAAGACCCACTTGATGAAAAGTACTTATAGAGAAAAGTAAATGATTAAACCTGCTATAAAAGTAGCCTCGAGTATTCATGGACCACTAAAACGGTATGAGTACATTAATGTAAAAAGAAATGAAAAAAGGAAAAAATACATCCCTATCTAGTACTGTTTCCCAAAATAATTATAAATAGAGAAGCTACTATGGAATCCCTACTCTGGGAATCCAATCTATGACCATTGTACACAGTTTAAGCACCTACGATCCTAAGCTCCTTGATTTCATAATTAAACCTATTTATTTCATGCATTAAGCATGATACGTACGACCAATGACCATGTGGGTGCGAGTATGAACATAAATATATGGATTCCTTGAAAACGAGTGGGACCAATAAGAGATAAAAGAAGAAAGGAATGAGATCAGATAGAAAAAATATATGTAAATGAGTGCATCTTATCTGATCATGAAAGTAAAGTAAGCTCATATAAACACCCGGTGGTAGAGACTATACAAATTTTAACATATCATTAAGTCTTATCTAGCTATAAAAAGATATTAGGATCATAATACCATGATAGTCTAGACAAGGAAAGCTTGTGGAATACTCTGCACGTCTTTACCTCTCCCAGAAGGACAGCAACCCGAACCAATTGAGTGGGAATAACAATTTTGTGTAAATATATATTTTCTCAGACAATGGAAACCAAAAAAAGGGAGTAAGGAGATCACTATCTCAAAGCTCAACCAAGGTTATGAGTCACTAACATTTATAAGAGTAACCACCATTAAGTCCCAAAGTCCACATGTCTACCCTGAACTGCAATTCACATGGGATAAAACACAATACCTTGATATTATCTACGTTGGATGTGTATGCCTCATCTACAAAATTTTAGGAAGCGTCACTAGAATGTGTCTTGGTGGGTAATGTTCCCCTCTTGCACATGAGCCCAACGTTATGCCAAAACATGTCTCGTCACTGCTTTTTTAGTAAACACCGTGGCTCTGCACCACTAAAAGGGTGATACATAATATGGTAAGAACCAAGGTGAATACAATGAATGCCACTTCCTAGTCCCACTAGATGTTAAGCCTCAAATAATATTTGACAAGTTCCACCACATATCCCCACTTTTGGGTAAGCCTCAAAGACAATATAAAGAATTCTACTGCCCATCCCCACTAGATGTTAAGCCTGTAAGAGTCATCAACGAATGTTGATATATAATTTCACTAGGGGGTCAGCTGATACTACTCTAGAGATTCTGAAACCATAACTAAAATTACTGTGATCTTCGACCACCGCTAGATGATAAAAGATTTCAGAACACCTCTCTTCGTAACCAAGATGTCGAAACTGAGTTCACTATCACATTATATGTGAAAAAATATGTAAGATATTGTATTAATTTTCACAAAATGGAAAACTAGTGAAATCATTCTTATCCCCGTAAGAAACCCAATAATATAAAAGTGGACCGTACTTCCAAAACCTGAATTTCAAATTCCAAAACTTACCTCAAAATGTCATCCTTGAAGGGAGGGTTATTCTACCACAGATAGAACATCAAATGAATGCCCAATATAGAATATATGGGCATTTGAGTCTGTAGAATAGGCCACAGGGCTGGGTGGGTGACTTGTAGTGGGTCCACCTACTGCGAAGATCGACCGGCCATCCACGCCCACACCACAATAGCTGCTCACTAAGGATGGGCCCGAACCACTCACCGACATGGCCAATCCTGCTACCAACAGTGGTTCTGACCTATGGTCTGGTCACTCTTTGTGTTAACGTGGCTGACCAAACCTAATGGGTTTTCAGCAATGGTCGCCACTTGGGATCCCACGGAGTGACCCCAACCAACCGAAATCCTAGCCTCATGGTACAACCACGTTGTAACACCACCGCTATCGTGGTGTTTCTGGTGCTTCGCAGCCTTCCACTGTTGGTGCCCTGACAATCTATTCTAGGGATCGCTAGGGTAAATCCAATCACCCAATCATGATTCTGTCAACATATTGGGTCCCGCTGGGAAGATTTGTTCACTACAATGGCCTCAGAACCTTAATCCACTGGTGATATTGATCGCCCAATGTTTTCAACAAAAAACTCAATGAATATGTCAATAACGATCATTTAAACATAGATTTATGGCCTTGTTCGAGCAGACATTCATGACATAGTAATTATGTGAGGACAAACAATGCAACAAAATAGTTATTCGAAGAAGAAATTTAATCGAAACACAAAAATGTGGTATATCCTACCTCGTTTCGGCCGTTTGTTATAGGCGATGCATGCACAATGCTCCTTCATCGATAAATCGAATATTTTTAGAATTTTTAACCTCATTCTGGGAAGCAATGATAAAAAATGGGTAGATAGAGAAATAAATTAGGTTCTTAGAGGTAGAGAGATAGATTAGGGTTTAACCATAAAATGAATCACTTCACCCAATTTATTTTCATCCCTTTTGCCACAGAAAACTAAAACCATCTCACCCTCTCCTTTTATGACATGCTGAGGAAAAACACCCCAATCTAAACTCAAAAGTTGTATTATATTTCAAATCCACGCCTCCATTTGAATATTATTTAGCATGACATCAAGGGTAAAGTAATTTTTTTTAATTATGATTCTACCCCCAAATAATGTTTTCCAAAGTAGTCACATTCTATTGGAAGTTATGCCCCTCCAACGGTAAACCCTACCTTCCGAACACAATCATGGCCTCATATTTCTGATCCGAGCTACCATTTATGTGTTATACCATTTTTTTGCATTCCCCATATAATATATAAATATTATTTTTATAAAATTAATTTCGAGAACATAGAGTAGTGGAATTGCATTCTATTTAAGTGCCTCACTCTGTAAATATATACAAAATTATTTCAAAGTGTTACAAGGTGAAAAGCAGGTCTTATTAATTATTTTATCATGAAGTAACCATTTTAGTTTTAGATGGGTGGAATAGAATTTCCCTATTTTTGAGACCGTGAAATTGATTAAAAGTTTATATTTTGTGCCTGAATTTGGGAAAATAATTCATTATCATGATTGTACACATCAGATGATGAAATAGTGCATACAAAATTAGAAGAAATGAAATAATAAAATATTATCATATTTTTATATTCAAAATTTTAATGAAATTTCTCCAAAGAAAGAAAATTATTTGTAGATATAACATGTATTATGTGAAATATATCAATAAACAATCTATGTCTTCCTTTAAAACAAATTTTAATGTTTGAGCCTTATAGTCATTAATGTATAATATGATTCCTCCACATAGCCTAAAAATTAAAGTTCATGATAAAATATATGTCCAATTTTATTAATATGTTAAGATATATTATGTTTAGAAAAGGATAATTAAAATTGTGATGATAAAATATTTATTTATAGGGGATAATGTATTTACATGATATTTTAGATGTATTTCCTTTTTATGGAACACTATGATTGATTGCATACACCGCTACAACCCTGATCTTTAAAAAACAATGAAATAAAATTATTTAAATATAATGATAGTAAATTATTAATATACAAGAAATAATGAATATAAATAATAATATTATTAAATATGAATATAAATTCTTAAAATAATAAAATTAATCATCAATAATACATAGATTATTAATTGGTTTCAAATAAAGATTAAATCTTTTTAGGGAAAAATTGATTTTTTCTACAAAATAGATTTCATGTGGGAAATGTATATCATTATTAATAATTTAAATTAATTACTATTTACAAATGATTATAATGAAATAATTAAATTATATATCTAATTTAATTAATTAAAATTAATTTTATTATGGTTATTTAGAATGTAATGATAAATAAATAATTTTTGCATGACCATTATATTTTCCTAAAAAATAGTTTTATTGACCTTTTTGAAAGGATATTACAATAAATTCTGTCAAAATTTATAAATTTGTAATTAGAATATTGATATAATTTTTGAAATTATACTTTCAAATTTTATTGAGTTTTTTTATATCAATCCCAATATATTCATTTTTTATTCAAAATTTAAAAGAATAATTTTGAAAAATTCCCATTTCTTTTATTTAAATATTGTAATTTAAATCACACATGTGTTTTTGGATTTTATTTTAAGTTAAAATTGTATTGATTTATTTGGAAATAATAAAATTAATAACATATAAGTCAATATTATATTTAATTTTGGTGTATGTTATTATGGTTATTTTTTATAGAACCTATTTTGATGTGTTCTGTTTGCTTATATTCAAAAAAAATTCTCCAAAATATATGAATTTAACCTAGAAAAATATATTTAAAAATCAAAATCCAGATGATCAAATTTAACAAATATTTTAATTCCATTTTTTCTCATAATGATTAGTAACCATTTTAAAAGATAATCACCACAGTAATGGGTAAAAGAGTATAAATATGGGTAAAAATGTGGGACAATTTCACAAAAAAAAAAGAAACATTAATTTATTTAACTAAATGTTATTGATCTGACCATATCATTTCTATATTTTAATATATGGTATTTTTAAGAAATTTTCGTTTTATATTAACATTTATATTACTTTAATTAATAATGAATTAAAAATGAAACTCTCATTGTTTTTATATCATTAATAAGTTTTTATTGGAATAAAAAAATGTTCTGAATAGATATAAATTGATATATTGAAGTTGAATATATGAATCTTTTGAATGATTTTTTTTATTTCTGTTAATAGTATAATATCATAAAAAACATACTCAAAACTAATGAAACACATGTAATAGTAAGTGAGAACAAAATTAAAAAATAGTAAAATAGTAAAATTGATGTGGTTTTCGTACATTAATTTCATAATTTATTTTTATAGATAAAAATTAAATTACATAATGTTTCAAGTATTTATATTAGATCTTAATGTATATAATTATGTTTCTAGACTCAAATTTTTAGAATAGTCTTAATAATAATTTTATTATATTTTCAATCAAGAAATATTTAATTAATTGTATCAAAAATATTGAAAATATTATCCCTTATCTTGATATTAAAAAAAGGTGTGTGAAATCAACCATTTTATATATATAGTCTCCTTTACCTATTTTAATGACATTATTGACTCATAAAGAAAAAGTTTCAAATTATTATGTAAATGGTTCAAAAGGGGTTATGAGGGGTTAAGAAAAAATGTATGGGTGAAAATAACCTAAAATATTTTATAAACCCACATTAATGAACGTATTTAAACCATATATCGTACAAATATCTACATATATCGATGTTTAAACCATTTTTCCACGAAAAAATCCCCATATAAGTGAAAAATATAGAATAATTACTTGTGCGCTTGCCACATCAATTGTTAAAGGAAACCACCAATCATCTCTTTCTCACACATAATGGATCATTTATTTTAAGAAAAATATTCCCAAATACTATTCAAGATTCCATATCCATATCTTGGATATTTTTTCCATTATCTAAGACTATCCTTATAAGGAATATGGTTTAAGACAAAAAATTATGTCCATTGAAGAGGTATGACACTTAAATGAATTCTTTCATTTTTTAAGACTTTAAACTCCTTCAATTATATCTTAATCATGATGGTATAAAACCATAATTAAGATATATATACATATATATATTATATTTATATAACTAAACTTATTCATATAGTTTTCTATCCAATGGGATGTGAAAAATTTCTTCTCTGTACGTGTGCAAAACCACCTCAATAAAGATATGTGTTACATTTTTCATCACCTCCTCGAAAGGTTGGATAATATAATTTTTTTGATGAATATATATATATATATATTATTCATGAAATAATTATGATTATTAAAAAATATTTTACATCTAAACATTTATCTCGTTAATTTCTTAGGAAATGAAAAAATCATCCATATATACATTCAGAATACCATGTCCATGAACCAATGTCATTGATTTCTCTTCTATGTAATCCATAAAAAATTACAAATAAATATTTAATGTATCAAAAATTATTTATTTCATCTTTAATATTTCATAAATTATGAAACCATGAATAAGATTCAAGGACTAGAAATACTAAATTGAATCTTAATCGAAATGAGGAACATTTAACACCCGTAATGATGATGTTAATAATTAATTGTTAATAAGTGGTTGACACAATATTGTAATTTATTAATATATTGTATTACAACTAAAAAGGTTTCCAATATAGATTTATAATAAATATAAATTTATTATTTTGACGTTTAAGATTAATTACAGAGAAATATAGATTGTTGTAAGAGTGATTTCATCTCATTTAAACATCCAAGTGATATGTTTTACAAATATGCACCTAATGTATTTAATATATTTTACTTTGTGAATTCAATGTTGAAAATTATGTTGGAGTTATATAACAATCTCAAGGGTTTAGAAAGATAAGGAATATGGTGTCCAAAGGAAAATATAAAAATCAAGGAGGGATGTAAATACTTCAAACTTATAATTTCCAAAACTATGGGAAAGATAATATAGGATAGTCCTGAAAAATAAGGTGTTTCATGTGTGGGAATCTTGAACATGAATAAAAATAATAAATAAGTGATTTGAAGTGGAAATTCAAGGAACAAAATGGAGGGAATGATCAACAGAATAAACTACCCCCAATATACTATTTCAAGTACATAAAATATTGGAATTATGAGACTCAATTCCCCAATCCAAGAGTTAATATGGATCATAATACATAACAGAGTCTGACGAAAAGTGAAAAATGGAAAGTGTACACAATCACAATAGATGATGTGAATAATGATAATTATGAAAAAACTTATCCTCCCCCATCTGCTTAGCTGGGGAGTCCATGTTCTATTTTTTATGAACAAGACCTATGATAATAATATTATTCATCCTTTTGTGATGTTTCATGTGATTATATCAATTTACATGGATTTTTTAAATGTAAAATAATATTAGATGTTCTATTACTGTATGGATAAACCCATCTATAAAATCAAAAAAAAAATTGTATAAGATAAGTGCATATTTTATGAATAAATGGTGAATTTTTTTTTGGAAGGGTAATAAGGTTAACCATCATTGTAATTTTATATGGTAATATTCAGGTTATGAATTAGGGGTTAATGTATTATCTCAACATATGAGTATTTAAGCATATTTGATAACATGTTCCAACTTTTTTTGTTTTGATAATGATAGATGGAATGACATATAATTTGATTTATGTTTCCAATAATGTAGTTGTAATTTAGGAATAAAAATTTCAAAAAAATCATGAAATAAGATATAAAGTGGAAATTCAGAGAGGTATAATCAGAGGGAGGGATTGTGTACAAGATATATAATAAAATCATGTATGTATATTTCTTTATGTACCTAGATAGTAAAATAATTTCTCTATGAGTAGGATATTGGAAATGATTTATCCTAATAACATCATTTCTATAGAATATATGGCCTTATAAATCCTCAGAGATATAGTTTTTATATGTTCTAAACCATCCAATTATTATTTACATTCTAATGATCAATGATATCTATCACTCTTTATATTTTATTACACTTTTCTCCCAGGCCAAATATTTACTCCAAACTTATGTTCTTGGTTGATTAAACCTCATTATGAGTTAAATTTTCTTATATTTATGGAAGAAATTTTATTTTTAAATGATTTTTTAGTATTAATTTTTACAATATGGGTGTTAAAGAATGGAGGTTTCAAATATCAACCCCTTCATAATCCAACCAAATTTTGATGGAACATTTTCTTTTATGGGGGGTAGAATGTGACATCCTGAGAATTTTTTAATTATTTTTGTCAATGTTCCATTAATATTTTTGATATTTTTCATTTATTATAAAATTGAATATATTTTTTTTTATTAATTATCTACTTTTGTTTTTAATACACCACATAGAAAACTTATATTATCTTGCGCTACACCCAACAATGAATTGGCTTCTGTTACAAAAAACACCCAGTTTCTATGAAATATCATTTTATTATTATAAATATTTAATCTATATAGTTATATCATATTCATTAAATTTAGTAATATTTTTATAAATAACTACTTTTAAAATATTATTGATAATGGTTTTATATAAAAAATCATCTTGATAATAAAACATGTAATAATGGTAGTCGTTTTATGTTAGAAAATACTATTTTCTCAAATGAAATTATTTTTATATAATTCTATGAATGATAATAAAATTAAAATTAGAAACTCATAGTGATTTAATTTTATAAAATAAAATAAAATTTTGAATTATTAATGGTGAAATTATATTTGGCAGAAATTTTAGGATTTTTTTTGATAAACATCCTTTTTGGGTGAATAGTAAAACAATAATGAATTTTAATTTGAAACTTCTTTTTCATATAACTATTTATAGAGATAAATTATACTTTATGTTTGTTTTAAATTCATAATAGATCTATTATTCATATATTACTAAAATTTTGGTCATTTAAATAATTTTTATATTGAATTTAGATGCCAACTCTTAATGAAGTTTTGAACATTAAAACATTGAAACCCTAGCTTTTTCACCACGTCAATAGGATTAGCGTTGAACATAATTTTGAAACCTTTATGCATTGAATTTTAAAAAATTTATTTACATTTTTGGAATCAGTATAATATTTATACTCTAATAAGTTAAAAAAATTATAAAACATATTATCGAATGTGATTGAAATTAAATATATCAATTAAGGTAAAATTAAGCCTAATAGATGACTAAACCCTAAAAATAAGGGTAAAAAATTACCTAAAAACTTGTCCAAAAAACATTTTATTTCAATGTTACAGATATAAAAATTACATTGTTTAGTTTATTAAGTTTTTACGACTCTGTATAGGTTAAAATTATGTTACACAAAACATGTTTTAAAAAATGCCATGTGTGTACTCTCCCTCCACTATAAAATGCAAACACCTCTCCCCCTTCTCCAAGCTCTCAAAAAAATGATGTTCGTCCAAGAGATACCCAATTAAAATTTAAAAAACTTTCTCATACTTATTTAATCATCCATTTGGGCACAAATTCAATAAAGGAATCCCTTTTGTGCAAACAAAAAGGAGTTACTGAAAGAAAAGGTAACATCATTCATTAAGCTATATTACATTACTATAATTCTCAAATACCTTAATTATTATTATTAAATGCACACATAATAGGCTCAATATCTTGAATATTATTTTATGATGTTATTGTATGGGTTATAACTATGCATACATACATTTCCATCTAATGGGTAATGAACATACAATTCTTGTGTAAGGAGAACTACTGCCTAACAAAATGATGGTGTTTTTTTTTCAATTTGCAACTATCATTGTTGGTAATTATGATTAAAAATATATTTTTATTTGATATATAAGATTAATTTATTCTTCATTAATTTTTATATAACATATATCATCATTTTTCCATTTTCTGTAACAATGGTAATTTCGTTTGGTAAAGTGTGGACAACCACATCCACAATGTGATAAGATTCATTCACACACATCATGAAATGTATTAGGAATTTGTTATGAAAAATCTATAATTTATATATTAAATAATATAGATACTATATTTATATTATATACATACAAACATTTCATTTACTTATTTCTATAAATATAATAGAAAATAAAAAACAACGTTCATACGTATCTGTGGCCTACCATCTCCATGAACGGTGTATTCCATTACATATTTACAAATTATCTAGACCATTTAAAATCATATATGATGAATATAAATGATATTTATACCATTATTTACATTATTAAAATCATGACATAATTATGAGCACAAAAAATATAACAAATTATGATTCATGTGAAAAATAAAGCGGATATTATCCAAAACAAAACTGTAACGTGGAATTGCTAGTAAAGGTGTAATATAAAGATATATGTGAATAATATATGGTATTAGATATAATAATATGGTTTTTTAGAAGATTTATAATAAAATTATATTAATTATTCATGAAATTTGATTTTGTACAATGAAATTAAAGACTAATGGTAGGGGAATTTCACCTCACATTTATTTTTTTGACAAACATTTCATATTCAACACTCACTTATTTTGTGTGGTGTATATAGTGACATAAAACAAGTTATATCAGTAATCACAATATTAAATTTTATTAAAATATTTAAATTTATGCAATTTATTCATGGGGATTATGATTCTTAATCTAATCAAGTATTGAGTGTTTTCTCATGTCACTTTTAATTTCCGTGAGGAAAAAACCATGTTCAACTCCTATTAATTATATGTGGTGGGAATAATTATGATGGATGTGTCATATAATTTTTTTATGTAAATTTATATGTATTTAAAATTATTTTTATTAAATATATTTCATGGGTTTTTTTCACAAAATCTACCATATGAATAAAGTAGTTTTTTCTCAATTTTTTTGTTTTTAGACACATGTTTTTTTATGAAAGTATATTATTTTATAAAGTGTATACAATAAAATTTAAATGTTATATCATTACCTCTTTATTTTCATGATATTTTATGCTTCATGTAATTTCATTTTCATTCATAGGAAGTATAATTAAATGGTACAATGTGATAAGTGTTTATTGAAACAATATCATCATTTATCATGATTGTTCATGATTCTTCCTCCATTAATGAAATATTACAATAAATATCTCAATAAATCTAATTTATTGTCTTATAATATAGTTACTCATGATATAATCATGTAATGGTACCATTTTCCTACTTGTTGTTACATAATACGATTAAAACAATTTTTTATAAAAAAGTTATACTTAACCTCTCCCTTCGGTCAGAAATCAGGGTTCTCCCAAAACCATGTTTTACAATATTTTCCAATATTTATTTATATTTTAAAAATTATTTTGAAATAAATGGTTTTTATAATGTTTTATATATTTAATTTTTTTTTTAAATTTTTTTTGAAGAAAAATGTTATCAAAATGTATTTAAAATTATTTTATAGGTTTTTAAGGAATGGTTTTTCAAAAAGTTTTCAAGATTAATTCATATGTTTTCAACTAAAAATGATTCCAAAATTATTTCAATAGTGTTTTATAAGTTTTCATGATAATTGTTTTGAAAAAAAATTATGTGTTACAAATATCATTTCTATGAATACAGGAAATGTTCATCAAGAAATGTTTGTAAGGTATATTTCCAATAAATTTTCAATCTAAGGTGACATCTGTTGATATTACCCATGCCCTTCTAGGAAATCATCCAAATGAAGCATTAATATTCTTTAGGTAATGGTTCATGATTTTATGGAATGATTATTATGACACCCATTTCTCTTCCATGGGTTATATGGTTTTGAAACCCACTTCTTCTCATGGGTTATGATCTGATGAAATAATTATCATACCTATCTCTTTTACATATATAATGATATTATCCAAGGTTTATGATTAACATTTCATTTCATGGGTTATGATTTGAATATTTTTTATAATATTTTGGCACATCTATTTTATGATGTTTGAAACCTATATTTCCCACCAATGCATTGAGTAATGATGAATGAATAATGAGTATAATTGTTCTACATGATCCTAATTACATGATGAAATTGTTATGAATAGGCATGGTTTCATGTCCATATGTTTATGTGTGAACCTGATTACATGTTCACAATATTATGCATGGACAAGGTTTCATATCTTTAGGTTATACATGATCCTAATTATATGTTCATAATGTTATTCATTAACCTAATTTCATTTTTAAAACATTATAAATGGACATAGATTCATGTCCATGAGTGTATGTATCGGTATTGTTTCATGTTATTAACACAATGAGTGAACATGTTTCTACTTATACATGTTCACAGTGTTACATGTAAATGTGAATGACACAATTCCATGAATAATTCATATGTTATGATTTTATATATCATGCTTTTAAATATCAAATGGTTTATTTCATATAATCATATTACCATTATTCAATGATTCTTTTTTTGTTCTTTGATATGAAATGTATGATCTACAAATGATATTTTCATGTTCTTGTTCCCCTATGTTTATGTTATTATATGGTATTTCCTTTATTTACACATATTACAATTTCTATATCACCTCATTGTCTGATTCCATTCCCTTGGTTATGAGGAATGTTTTTAAGTCGGATTACAAATGTGAAAGATCCTTAAGGGATATGTTAAAGAACATTCACTATACTAGAAGAAAGTGTTCCATGTTTACATGGACAGTAAACTATTATGGTCCTCGGGAATATATTTCTATAATGTTCAATATATTTATCTAAAACATTCTAATATCAATTTATTTTAATCCTAGATGAATATAAAGAAGAATTATATTATATATTATAGGTCTAACAGGGGTTCTTTTTATGAAGAACATAGTGAGAGATGATGTTGATCACTTAAAAACTTGTTGTTCATGTATCAGAATTTACAAAGTCAGTTGAAATAATTTTTATCCATGTATGGTAATTTTAGGTAATTAATATTCATATATTAAAGTATATAAATTATTATTAGAAATTTGGGGTCTTTAAAATATTTTTCACAATATTCTGGAAATTTTTATTTATTGATAATACTGAAAGAAAAGGATATTATTTTATAAAGTAATGATAACAATGTGGAATGAGATTTATAAATTATGTTTTAAACAATGTTACAAGAACGTTATGTTTAATTTTTTCCATCCAAATATTTTACTCCCAAAAGTAATGTTTTTCTAAAATACATTAAATTTAGATGATTTTATGGTATTCATTTATAATTTACCAATTTATTATTTCCTAGTCACTAACTTTATCAAGATAAATTTCTTTATAGTGATCCAAAATTTAATTTGAAATTATTTTCTCTGACATGTACATATATTTTGTATCATGGATTTAAATGAAATAAATTTTTCTACATTATTATTGTCTCAACCCAATACCACCCTTATATGTGTTATTATTTAAAGGAAGTTTATCATGAATTATTATTTTATTGACATGTGAAATATTCTATATTGATTGTTCTATATAAATAAAAAATAATTTATAGAGACTTCTGGGAATGAATTTTACATATTATTCAATATATAGAAAATTCATATGAAATGGATGAGATTGATGGGATCCATTAATAGATAACCCCTCGATGAATTGAATTGGTATAATGAAACAGATTATCATGAATTTCAAATTTTTTAGGTGTTTGATTTGTATGTAATTTTGTATTATGAATGATTTTTTAGTAAAGTACTTCATTGTAATATTCATTTTAACTTAGTTGAGGCCTTGATGAAAAGTTCATGTGTGTCAATCATTGTGAATTTCTTTTTTTAATAACATACATTCCATTAGCCATGTGATTTTTTTACATTATTCATAAATGGTAGTTGAAATCATGTTTTTGATTTGGGGGAATTCATTTTCATTATCAACTATAACATATGGATTATGAATTATATACTCATGATAGCTTCCATTTTATATAAACCTTATTCAATATATGAGATCACCCTTAATATTTTTCAATTATCTAGGATATGAGGAATGTTATTTTGAATTATTTTAAGTGTGAAAGAATGTTTCATAATATATGTGTTTATATTACATATTTATCATGGGAATAGAATATTTATATAATTTTCTATGAGTTTGAATTGGTAAATCCTGTTTGTTTAGTTCTCCAGTTTATTATACTCATATAAAAAAGTAAACATTATCTATGGGTTACTGGATTTCAGGATTATACAAATCTCTATTATAAATCAATAAAAACGACTTATCTATACATGATATCATTAAAACACAAGTTATTCTTCTCAAACCTCATTAACTAGCCCTTAGATAGTCATAAACATCCAATATTTACACAATATTAAGTATAATCCCGTTCTTGGTTTTTTTATTTTCACTATTTTCAATGTAGAAATTCTTTAAAGAAATAATTTTTTGGAACCCATGTTATCAATTCATGATCATAATATTATTTCAATTATTTTCCTCTTATATGTTTATATAATATATTTCATGATATTTCCATAATTAAATATGGAAATACCATTTAATTGTTGATTACAAAATAACTCTCTAAAAATGGAAGCTTATATCACAGACATTTTTTTTCAAATATTTTAATATGAAATTTACATGAATATTACCTATGATAATTCATATTTAATATTTATCAATATTATGATAAAACATATACTGTATCACTTGTTTGATGAGAGTCCTATTATTTTAAAGACTCCATGTTTTGTAATGTTTTATCTGATTTAATTTTTTTGTTTTTGAAATATCATGAGTAATACAATTCATCATTATGAAATTATTATTTAATGTCCCAATTCCATGCGCCTCCCAAAGGTACCCCATACACTATAGGTCACATGGACTAAATCATGTTTCCCTTAACTCTAGAAAATTCCTACTAGTAGGTAGGACCATGGTTGTGATAGTGGGGAAAAAATTCTTTCATTGGAATAACAACATAGTGGAATAAAAATAATATACAAGAGTACAAACAGTAGTATCATAAAATAAGAAAATATAAAAATACTGAAAGTAAATAGACAATAGGAGCAAAAATAAAAATGATTCATGTCTCATATGTCTAATATAGTATCCAAACATTTCATAATAATAGAAATACTGTACTAAACAATAGTATAAAAGAACATGTAAACTTCAATAGAATCACAAGCTTCTTCTTTGCCTCATGCTCTTCATCTCTACATCTATCAAGTACCTAAACTATAAGAGATATTTCCCATATCTATACCCATAATAATAATAACTATTTGGGCCTAAAAGCATGCCCCAAACATGGTGTGAGATGAATACCAACAGGCAACCACCCAGTGGTTTGTGCCAAACATTTAGTGAATATATATACCCAGAAAATTGAAAAATATAGTAATCAACAAGTAAGTCATCAAAATAAAAAAACAACTATTTCAAACAAAATTCAAGCTACATTTATTAATTATTCAACCAATCAGTCATAATATACCCTCTGGGAATGTTCTCACAGTCTCACCCCTTTGGTTTGACCTGTCATTTAAATCAATAAAGATATAACATCCCTCTAGGAATGCTCCAATAGTCTTACCACTTTGGTCACATGGAAACAAAGAATATATGAGGAACCACTCAACAACAATTCCCCCTATGGTATTTTAATGTTAAACAAATTACTCTCTGAGAAAACATTCAATCTCAATTTCCCTTGTATTCTCATAACGGTAGACTATAGACACTATAAGGGAGAACGCACGGTGGAACCCCCCTATGGTATCACAATGCGAAAAAGTAAAATAGACGCTATGGGGAAGCCCTCAATGTCAATTCCCCCTATGGTAAAACTATACCAGGTTCTCACAACCCTGTGTAATATAATAATGCATAAATGAAATCTAGAAGCCAATGTAAATCTAAAATACTACTTGTCTAACCAACTATAATGAATATCACATGCATGTCATATCATATAAACTCAATCCTAAAAACACTATGTATGGAAAAAAAAAATTCTAACAGGTAGTTCTAGACCCGACTACCAATATTAAACAAACATGGAAAATAAATCCATAAGCAAGGTGATAAACCGATGGAAAATTATTTTTTATTTTATTATCAAATCACTTTTAGGGAGAAAGTGAGAAACCGCCATATCCAACAAAACAACCAAAATAAATAGCAAATAAAAGCCCAATCAGATTACCTGTTCCACCTCTCCCCAACAGCTATATCAAGTTAAAGACCTCCACCAAAGAATGAGCACTCATAAAATAGTCCCATGTAGAGATGAATGGGCACGGTACCAATTTCTAATCCATACCCACTCATTCTTCCACTCCAGGTGCCATGCAGAAGTGGGAAACTCATGCTCTGAAACCCATCTGATGTGGAACCAGAAAACGAGATGGAAACAAAACACACAAATTATCTTATAAACACAAAAAACCTACAATGAAATACCCCATTTTATATGAGTTAAGTGCAGCAGATAAACCAATCATTAGCCAAGTCTTATCCTATACTCACATGTGCTACCACAACACCCATACCATATGAACTGACCAGCCACAGATAACCTTTGCACTGCGATGAACAATCCAGATAGGATGCTCCTCTAACAATGCATCCACCGTCATATCATCCTTCACTAGTAGGAAAATCTGAGATGGTTCAGAGATGTAATATTGTATCTAAGAATCATGGAAGACGTCATGCATGACCTGATACCTCTACGGTAACATTAGTTGATAGGAAACCTGAATGACTCTCTCCAAAACCTCAAACGGTCTGACATATCTCAGTGAAATCTTTCCCTATATCCTAATCTCTTGGGTCCCTACCTCGGTTTGACTCATAGGAAAACCTACTCTGTGCCCTCGAACTCCATAGGTCGTCTCATTCTATTAGCATAATCTTTTTTCCCTGACTATACATTAGTCATCCTCTATCAAATCAACTCCACCAGATATGTGGTCTCTTAGACAAGATGAGGTCCCAACGTAGATTTCTCTCATGGTTTTATCTAAAATAGGGGTACCGACTGGCATGGATTACTGGACATGGTCTCATAAGGTTCCATCTGAATAGTCTATTGAAAACTATTATTGTTGCAAAATTCCACCAAAGGTATGTTCTTCTCCCATGAACCTCCAAAATCTTAGAAGAATGATCGAAGCATGTCCTCCAGCACATAAATCCTATGGTCAGTATGACCATCTATCTAGGGATGGTAAGATATAAAGAGCATTACATGTATACCCAAAGCCCTCTGTAGTCCTTGACATACTCGAGATGTAAAATGGACATCCTGATAAGAAATGATGGAGTGCAGAACCACATGTAAATGCAAAATCTCTCATATGTACAACCTTCCCAGCTCATCAACACTGAGGTTTTCATTGATCGTCAAGATGTTTTCACCTTAGTAAGTCAATCAATGACAACCAAAACTACATAATTCCTTTGGGGAAACCACTGAAAACTTATATGAAGTCTATCACGAAATCATACCACTTCCACTCAAGAATTTGTAACTATTAAAAAATATATGTTGGTCACTGATGCTTCGCCTTCACCTAATGACAGGTGTAATAGGTCATCATAAAAGCAGTAGTATCTCTCTTCATATAGGACCACCAGTACTGATGTTTTACATCTTGATACATCGTGGTTCCACCAGGATGAACTGCCCAAACCGAGGAATGAAAATCCCAAAAATGCTCCTCATCTAGGTCTGTTGACACCCCTACATACCCACAAAAGTGAAAGATCTCATCCTCACCTACAGTCTATCAAGGAATAGTTTCCTCTCATAATAGTCTATCTCATAGAACTAGGACTTTAGAATATGATAGCTTCCTCAATCTTACTCGATCAAGTATATTAGAGATAATATTTATACATGAATGGAATTTCTACCCCTTTCTGTTGTGCACCTCCAAATGCATTGAAGATAATAGAGACCTAAGCATACACTCACATATGGCCTCTGTAACTTCCGGTATCTGATTCCTCCTACTCAGATAATCAGCCCCTATGTTTCCTTTCCCAGGCTTATAGGAAAGCTCAATGTCAAAGGACTGATGGTACTCAACCCACATTCGATGTACCAAATTCAGGTCACACTGGGTAAAGATATAATTTAGGATTTTTTTGGTTAGTGTACACCATAAAATTCTCTCACAGAAGGTAATGTCTCCAATAGTGAAAGTAATGAACAACTTCTACCAACTCAGGATCATGTGTCAGGCAATTCTTCTCATATTTCCCTAACTACCGAGACCTGTATGCAACAACGCCTTCCCCCTAACTAAGAATTTCACTTGGACTGATACCATATGCATCATATTAAATAGTATAACACTTTCTAGGCTCTGGAAAAAATAGTTTCAGCGTTGAATTGAATCTCCCTTTCATCTCCTGAATGGTAGAATCGTAAGAATCTGTCCACAGGTACTTTGCACCCTTTTTAGTCAGGCCCGTTAGGGGTGCTAATTTGTGTTAAAAGTTTAATATCAAATGTCTGTAGTAACCATCCAACCCTAGAAAACTTTGTACCTCAAAGAAATTCATTAGCTTCTCCCAGGAAACTATGGCTCTCACTCACCCTAGGTAGACTAATACTCTTGTATGTGTGTTAAAATGACCACGAATTAAATATGGACCATCTAAAAGTGGCATTTTGAGATCTTAATATATAACTAATGCTCTCTCAGTGTACTCAAAATGATCTCAATATGGGTAGCATGGTCATGTCGAGTGTGTGGGTACACCAAGATATCGTCCATGAAAAACACCACAAAGGAGTGCATGTATGGATGGAACACTGGGATCATCAATGCCATAAAAACCACAAGCATGTTCGTGAGACTGAAAAACATAACCACATACTCATATAGACCCTACCATTTATAAAATTCTATATGTGGTATATCTTATGGTCTAACGTGTATCTTATATTAACTGGATCTCAATTAAATCATTGAGAACTCTTGGGATCCATGAAACTGATCAAAGATGTCACTCCAATCATCTTTAAATAAATTATTTTATTAATTTTCTAGGTATCAGGTAGTCTAGGTGGAATACTGACTTAAATTTGTATGTTCTTATTTAAAAACATGTGGTTTGGCTTTGACAATGTTCGTCACGCCGCTATCAAAGCTGCGTGACCTCACCTAAGTCACCACATGTCCTCACATGGTTCACTGCACGCCCTGACCGATGTTCAACTAATTAAATATAATGACTTATAAATAAATAAATAAAATTTAAGAGGATTAAAATGAAAATAAAATAAAATAATAATAGATAAAAATATAATGGGTTGTTTTAATATTTAATTATATTATTAATTATTATTATGTATTATTATTTATATTAGTGATTCTAATTAAGATAGTTAGTTTATAAATATTATCCTTGTTTTAGTTATTATTATTACAACTATTTTTATAATTATTATAAATATTATACTCTTTAATATATTTTTTTGTTTTTTTAGTTTTATTTTTTTGTTTTTTTTTATAAAAAGTGTTAGGGTTTCCCCCTCCCAATTCTTACGGGTTGCCTTCTTTCCCCCCTTTGAGCCCACTTGACCACCCCGTCCTCCTCCTATAGGTTTCGGCCAAAACCCTCCCAGCCAGTCGCTGGCACAGTTGAATTCCCCTCTGATCACGCCTCCATCCATGACTAACTAGGATCGTACAATAGCTCCCCAAGTTGGTACCACCCACAACACTTTACCTCTATTCTTTGTCGCCCCGACCCCCCCTCACGGTCAAGCATTTAGCAAAACCACATCTACCTCGGCATGTGCCTACTAGGCGAGTTGGCCTTTCGGTGACGGGACCTACCGACCGAGATCATGTTGCGCTTCTTCCTCTCCACCTCCCTCCAGTAGATCTCTTCACCTCTTGGACAGGGTTTTGGTCTTTGTTCTTTGGGGTTGCGTTTTTTTTTCAGCAGCTAGGGTAACATATTAGGGTTTTAATTTGGGATATTCTTGTTCAATCTTGTGGATTATTGTTTAAATTCAGTTTTCTTGTTGTAATATTGGTCAACGATCGAAGAATTCACTTTAAATTTTGGGTAATTGAATACTAAGGTAGGTGTTTCTATTTTTAAAAATTATTTGATAAGATAATTCCCATGCATGGTTAATTTATAATATTCCTTGATTAATTGTTTTTGGTGTGGATTTGGTTATCTTGAAGTTTTTATATGCGTTATATTTGATTTATAGTATGATTATATGATGTGGGTATGTTCATTGGTTGAAAACGTATTTCTAGTCGATTGTTAGTGTTTAATAATATGTACAGTTAGCTTTTCATTTGTGCAGGTGATGTTAATTGTGTTATGACATTGCGTTTCTTGTGCTTGGTCATAAGTAAAGGTGTTGTGTTGGATGATAAGGTTATTGCTGTGAAAACCTTTGTTTAGTTGTCTACTAGAGTTTTATAAAGGTTTTGTTTGTTTTTTGAAAATGTGAAAAGTGCACTGTTTATGTTCTAGTGTAGTAGTCAGATGCGTTTTGTGAAAAAAGAGGGTTTGAGTGGACTTTTGGTTTTTAAAATTCATGTTTTATCTTCTATAATTACATAATTAAATATCTAGTGTTTTATTTAATTGGGAAAATGGTCTTTTAATTGTGCGGTTGGGTTATTAAATGATGTAAGTTGTGCAGGTTGTGTTCTTGATTTGGCGTTGGGTATGTTCGGTCAGCGAGGAGGGATGATTTGTTTATTTTATCTTAAGTCATGTTATGTTTCTGATTAAATAATTGGTTGACAATGAATATAATATGTTTTAATAAATAATTATTAACAATGAATAAATTGTTTTAATTGAGTTTGAAAAAGACTTTTGATGTGCGTACTATTTCAAATGCATTTTTCTGTGTGTGTAAGTGTGCGGTTTGGTTTAGGTAACACCCTGCCTATTTTATTCACCTGAGATTGACATTAAATATGATATTGAAACATCTTGAGCACAAGAGGTGAAGCCTGGGTACTAGGTGGGCAGACTAAATCTTGCATGGTAGTGATACAGAACCGGCTCTGGCCCAGTTTCACATAGCTATTTTAACAATTACAATACATATTAATCAAAAGATGATGGTTGGATACAACTAGGTAATATATTTTTTTCCCTACTAGTGGATCATGCACGAGAAAATATTTTTTTGGTGATTCTTATTCCACTATTCATCGAGATGCAATGTTCTAGGGTCCCATTCTTTCTTTTTCCAAGTACCTATAGGGCCTATCCCACATTTGGTTCTGCTGGACTATTATACACTCAATGTTGGCATATAATGTTGTTTTTGGTTTTTCATGAAGGTTTGGGTTCTTCTTAAATGCATGTGTGTTTTCTTTTAATTAAGTTGTTTCCTTTGAAAGTGTTTTCTTTATAGAAACTATTTCATTAAAATTGTTTGACCTTTGATATCCTTTCATTTATTTATCCTGGAAATTTATTTGTCATTAAATGATTATACATGGAACCTTTTTGTATAGTGATGTCCTACTGGGTATTTGGCTCACACCCTACACACACCTTTGGGTGTATATAGACTTTGTTCCTTGTGTATTCCAGGTTGAGTAATCGTGCCTAGTGATGGTGGTTCTGGTTGTCGATGGTTTTTTCTATACAGGTATAGCGATGATGGTTTGAGGAGGTGGCTCCTCACGTTGCATAAAGGTGTGGATAAATGTGTAATTTTTCATTCATTTTCATCTTCATAGAGTTTTGGGTGGAGTTGTAACCTTTATTATTATTCCAATTTTTAGGGTCCTTTTGGTTTGGTTTTCCAGCCTTTATTTTTTTGTTTTGTCAATTGTTTTTCTATCTCTTATTTCAGATAAACCATTCCCACATGTTACTCTGGATACCTGAGCACTTGTGCCAGCATGTGGGGATCAGGAACACCCTTCGGGCCATGTCGAAGACTGGGTCGGGTGCCAGGTCAGATGGCGACCCGTCCTGGTTCGTGACAAAATTGTATTAGAGGAGGTTTTCTCTCTTGGGTTTTGCACCTTTGGGATAGAGTTGGGTAAACCAAATTTAATTTTTTCAGAACTCGACATTCTATTTACGAGCAAGGTGAGTGACCAGCACACCTCTCGATGGGACTCGAGTTACTAGAGTATGTTGAGGTTTGTATAAGTCATTGGTAATTCTGAATAATTGTGTTGAGGGAAAATGAATGGGGAGTAGGGTCAGTGGTCCGAGTGAGCCCTTTGGGTCTTGAAGGCCATGTGGAGTGGGGGACGCTGTTCTAGAATACCCTATGTGGTGGGGGCGTGATTGGTGTATGGCCGCCAACCATATCTTCCAGTCACGCATTGAAACTAGTTTTCTCTTGTATCATCCCTCGTCTCCTTGTTTTGGACTCATGGAAATCTCGTTTTTATTTAAAAATGATTTGGTATTAGAAAATATTTTGAAATGAAGCTCTTTGAAATTAAAATAATGTGTAAGGTTTGAAAAGCAGGGGTTGAATATTTCGGTTTTGAAAAATGGAAATGTTTGGTTTTGATCCTTGGTGTTCTCATGGGAATCCACATGCATGGGAATATATGGAAAGACAAATGGTCAATGCATGAGTAGATGAGTGCATGGATGGACATTTGGTGGGTGCTATTGTGGCATTGGAACATGCATGTGTGCGACACATGTGACACCATTAACGTCTGTTCAACCCACCATATTTGTTTATTTTCCATAAGTTTTGTTCAATTAAAATTGTGTCATTGTTTGGTGTGTCCATGTGTTTTGGAAATGTTGGATGTGAGGCATTTCGAGCTGAGAATCCTTTCTGACTGATTTATGTCTTGAGTTTGAATTCTTATTTGTATGTTGGTGTGAAAACATGTGGTTAGTGGATTCTTTTGAAAGGTGCTTTGGGAAGCCCTTGCAGTGGTTCTCCCTGAATGTTTATTGTTCACATGTGGTATGTCTTGGCTATTGGACCTATTGGATTGGGTCCATGGTTCTATTTATTGACTAGTGTCCACCCCCATAATGTATTTATAGGCAATCAGTGTGTAGCCATGGGTAATTCACCGCAGGTCGGCCCTCTAGTTGATTAACCTGAGGACACTCCCTTTTTAGATATAGTTCTATGTTTTCCCCTAACCTTTTGGTTTAAGCAGATCCTCATACATCGGAATGACAGAAGTGAGAGGAGTTTAAGGAATCTTTGGTCTCTTTGAGTTGTATTGGTTGTCAGGTATGATGTTTGACATCATTGTGTCAGAAGGTTTCCCCTAGAAACGGTTAAAGGAAATTCCAGCGGGGAAGGGTGAAGGTGGTTCAGAGTTATCGGTGTTGACCGATAGTTTGAAAGGATTGTAGATCTTCCATTGGCCGTAAGAGTCATGATTGGAGACATCTTGCATCGTGAGTTCTCTTGATGGGAAAAGGTGGATTTCGTATTATCCTTCACGAATCTATATTTTTATAGTAGTGTGTCCTCTTGGGGAGCTATAATTCTTTTCTTGTTCAAAGGGGAGTGTTTCTCGTGTTCCTTTTCCTTATTTGGTTCTTGGTTAAGGTGATGAGGTGATGTATGTGCATAATATTAACCCCTATTTTGGCAGATGTGCTGTGATCAAGTAGTTGGATGTCATGGTGTGTCCTGTTTTTTGGTGTTGTCTCGGTTGCGGTGTGGATGCGTGTGGCACCAAAAATGAGAATCTCCATTTGGGAGTCTTCGATACATGGCCTTGCAGCAGACGATTGTTACAACATGACGGAACTAGGAATATGCCTCGGAGTGAAGCCAACATGTGGTCAGGAACCCTGAGAGTGTATGAGACCATGACTTTATTTCTGTCATCAGTGCTAAAGGTAAAGGAAGTTTAAATTGTTTTTTGTTGTTATTCCATTTCGAACAAACTATTTTGGTGTGTATGTATTCCTTGACTATGTTGAGGCATGGTAGTCTCATTGTCTTAAAGTCCTGGGGTTTTATCCGATCAGATGTAATCAAGTTGAGCAGCCTTTATGGGGTCTGTTTGGGTGAATTAGTCTCAAAGTTTAACGATGTATGTCTAGGGAAGTGGAGATGTTTGTTTGTATTGGGTCATGGTTTTAACTCCCAAGTAGTTGGACCCCACCCTCCCCATCCTTAGTGGTGTGGTGTTTAGTCACCATCAGAAAATTTTCAATGTTCTATATCTATAGTTAGTTCTAATGGTGGGGAGACCCACATTCAGTCTTGCACAAATGTCTCTGGAATGAATTAGTGTTGGAATTTTCTTTAATGTTGGGGAGTCTAGTCAAACCTCCAAGTTTTGGTCTTCCAGTCTCACCTTTGGTGTTGGTAGGTTCATAATAGTGGGGAGTCCCTTGGGGTTCCCCATGTTGACCTTTTGGGTCTGTCTCTAATGATGGCTTGGTGGTAATTGATAAGAGTGTTCATTAGATGTGGTTTGACCATGTTTTCTCATTCTACCAAAATGGTGTGGTTTTCTTTTAATAGTGGTTGAGATGTTTTGGCTTGTTAAGTTGATTTTCGTGGGAGTGAATGTTCCCTTCCATGGTTAGTCAACAAGAGGTGTTTTAGCTCTTTGGGGTAGGCGAAACATATCTGAAAGTCTTTTTACGAGTTTTTTGTTGTTGTCTTTGAGTCAATATCCCTGAACACGATGTGTTTTCCTCCATTCACTTGTTTTAAAAAAGATACTCATTGAACCTCAAGGGGTGACATTTCTTACTCTGTTTCTCAGCCTTAGTTGTGGATTTTTGAGGATGGAATGCTTTATGGTGGGTAGAATTGCCACACCCATCATCTTTAAGTAAATTATTTTCTTAATTTTATGGGTATCAGGTAGTCCGGGTTGAAGATCGACATAAATTTTCAAGTACTTATTTAAAAACACATGGTTTGGCCTTGATAGTGTTCGTCACGCCACTGTCGATGTCGCACGGCCTCGCCTGGGTCACCGCATGGCCTCACTCAGTTCACCGCACACCCTGCTCGATGGTCAAATAATTAGATAAAATTACTTATTAAAAAAGAAATAAATTTATTGAGGAATATAATGATAATAAAATAAAATAAAAAGACATAAAAATATAATGGGTTGTTTTTATATTTGATGATATTATTATTTATTATTGTGTATTATTATTTATATTAGTGATGATCATTAAGATATTTTATTTTTATTAATATTATCCTTGTTTTTGTTTTTATTATTATCATTATAATTAAAATTATTATTCATATTATTCCCTTTAATAATTTTTTTATTTGTTTTTAGTTTTATTTTTTCTTGTATTTCTTTATAACTCGCATTAAGGTTTTCCCCCTTCCAATTCTTGCTGCCTACCTCGTCTCCCCCTTTGAGTTCGCTCGACCCCCCCCCATCCTCTTCCTGTAGGTTTCGGTCGGAACACTCGATGCCATCCACTTGCATAGCCAGATTCCCCTCGGCTCACGCATCCCTCAACGACAGACCTAGATCCTGCCCCAGCTCCCCAATCAGGTGCCACCCATAGCTCTTTCCCACTATTAATCATCATCCCTAACCCCCCTGGCAACTCTGTTTTCAAAACTGCCCGAACCTCCACTCGCACCACCCACGCTGGTCAGCCTTCTGGTGATCGTACCTCCTGACCGAGCTCATGTTGCGCTGCTACCTCTCCCCCTCCCTCTAGTAGAGCTATTCACCTCTTGGCTTGTGTTTTTGTCCTTGTTCTATGGGGTTTATTTTTTTTCAGCAACTAGGGTGACATATTAGGGTCTTAATTTTGGGTGTTCTTGTTCAATATTAATGATTAGGGTTTAAATTCAGTTTTCATATTGTGTGATTGGTGGGTGATAGAATAATTTACACAAAATTTTTGGAAAAATCAACACCGAAATAGGTGGTTATACATTTAATAATTATTTTATATGATAATTTTTATTCATAGTTAATTTATAATATTCCTTGATTATTTCTTTTGGGAGTAGATTTGGTTATCTTGATGTTTTTGTATGCGTTATATTTGTTTGTTAATATGTTAATGTTGTTTGGGTACGTTTATTGGTAGAAATCTTATTTATAGTCAATTTTTAGTGTTTAACAATATGTGCAGTTATCATTTCAATTGTGGAAGTGGTGCAAATTTGGTTTCAACATGGCATTTCTTGTCCTTGTTCATAAGTGAAGGTGTTGTGTTAGTTGAGTAGGTTGTTGCTGTTAGAACCTTGGCTGAGCTTTCTACTAATGTTTTATAAAGGTTGCATTTGTTATGTTAAAATTTGCAATGTGTGTGTTTTATGTAATGGTGTTGCGTTCACATGTGTTTTTTTTTCAAAAAGAGGGTTTGAGTGAAATTATGGTGTTTAAAGTTGTGTTTTAACTTTTGGAATTGCTTAATAAAATTTCTAGTGTCTTATTTAATTGGGAAAATTGTCTTTTTATTGTGTGGTTGGGTTATTAACTGATGTAAGCGGTGTAGGTTGTGTTCTTGATTTGGCATCGTGTATGTTTGGTTAAGAAGGAGATATGATTTGTTTATTTTGTGTTAAGTTGTGTTATGTTTCTTATTAAATAATTTTTTGGCAACGAATTTAATATGTTTTAATAAATAATTCGTAACATTAAGAAATTTTTTGAATGTGGGTTGGTAAAGTCTTTTTGTGTGTGTACTATTTCAAATGAAGTTTTGTGTGTGTGCAAGTGTGGTGTTGGGATTAGGTAACACCTTCTCTATTATATTCATCTATTTTTGACAAGAAATGTGAAAATGAAACCTATTGATCACAAATGGGGAAGCCTGGGTACTAGGTGGGCGGACTAGATCTAGCATTCTAGTGATACAGAAGTGGATCTAGCCCATTTTCACATAGCTAGTTTGACGATTACAACAATAACTAAACATTGGACAATGGTTGGAGACCACTATGTTATGGATGTGTTTCCCTAATAGTTACTCATGAATGAAAATGTATTTTGTTCAAATTCCTATACTACAGTTCACCAAGACACGATGTTCTAGGGTACCATTCATTCTTTTTTCTAGTACCTATAGGTCCTTTCCCACTTTTGGTGCTCCTAGCCTACTGTACAGTCACTTACGGAATACGGTGTAGTTTTTGGGATTTCATGAAGTTTTGGGTTTTTCTTAAATAAAAGGGTGTTTTCTCTTAATTAAGTTGTTTCTTTTAAAGTGTTTTCCATATATAAAATGTTTCATTAAAAAATTACGAGCTTTGATCTCCATTAATTTATTTATCCTAAAAATGTATTTGACATTTTATGTTTATACATGGAACCGTTTTGTTGGGTGACATCCTACTGGGCATTTGTCTTACACCCTACATACCCCATTGGGTGTATCTAGACCTTGTTCCTTGTGTATTCCTGGTTGAGGTATCATTCATAGTGACGGTGGTTCGGGTTTTCGATGGTTTTTTCCCATGCAGATCTGGAGATGGCTCTTTGAGTAGATGGATCCTCGAATTTAATGAATGTGTAGACAAATGTGTCAGTTTTCATTCATTGCTTTCTTCATAGATTTTTGGGTGTAGTTGTATCCTTTATGTTTTGTCGAATGTTAAGGGGCCTTTTAGTTTGGTTTTCCAGAATTTATTTATTTTTCTTGTCAGCTATTTTTCTGTCTCTTATTTTAGGCAAACCATTCCCACTTGTTACTATGAATACCTAGGAACTTGTCCCAGACCATGGGGATCAGAAATGCCCGTCGGGACATACCGTAGACTGGGTCGGGCAACGGGTCAGATGGCGATCCGACCTGGTTCGTGAAAAATTAGATCATCAACTATGGAAAGGGATATGGTTTCTTGACTGTCAACTAGTTAGATTCTAACAATCCACACAAATTCTGGCCTAATGTCCACCTTCTTCACAAATATGACAAGGAAACTACATGGAGAAGTACTGGGATCAATGAAACCCTATGCCTATAAATCCTATAACAGCTTCATGATCTCCTTCAACTTCGGTGTTTCAATCTTGAAAGGACTAATGTACCCCAATGTCACCCCGAACACAATCTCAATAGAAAATTATACCATTCACTCTAGAGGAAAACTAGAAAATTTGTTAGTAAATACATCCTTGAAATGATTAACCATTGAAGAATGTCTATCTGTGAAGTTCCCTAGTCATCCAAATACAGACTAGCAATCTCAGTTGTATTACATCTCAACCCTTGATGCTTAGGTCATGCTCTTCTCACAAGGATATCCCATTTCCCATTATGAAGAAACAATCCACACTATGGTGATGTGAAACGCACCCTAAAATAATAAAAATTGACAATCTCTAGGAAGGAAACTAACTATTCCATTCTGATAATGACGTCATAACACGTCATATCTAAGACATAAGGGTTACAAAAGAAGTGACATTCACCAAACTCAAGATGGAACTCCTTGCACTGACATACACTTTCCTTTCTAGTCTCCATTAGTGTGTCCAATGTCATGATATCATTAGAAGTAATGAAAAAAAATCCCGAGTCTCTTCACAAAAAAACACAGATTTGAAACTATGGTAATCCCCTATGTCCAAAAGAGTGGAAGCTAAAAATGAGGCAACCAAAATTGTACTTCTAACCGTATAGGTTTTGGGGTCCTATTCATGTTGGGTTTTGTCTAGTGAAAATGCCTATCCTGCACCGTAGCACTATGAAGTTTTATGTGTTCCCTGAGCTAATCCACCCTACGGCTATCATAAACCTTGGGTCTGACCACTCCGGCCATGACTTCCACCTTAGCCTGAATATCCAGACGAACTCTAGTCTCTGGAATGATTAGAAACTAGTGGTCCAACTCCAGCATGTAGAGTTATTGAACAACCCATATCACCAGCAACTGGTGAGAAAATCTAAAAAAATGCTAAATATGATCCATATTTGCACAATATCGGTACTCAACTGGGTCTCTTGGGAAATGTGCCCTCGTATTCCCTCTTTTTCCACACTGGTAGCGTACCACCTAACTACCTGAAGAAGTACCTCGCCTACTCATATCTCCACAAGTATACCCCCTAAAATGCTTCAAACTATCAGATAGAGGAATACCAACTCCATTTGCCGAGTTTCCCTAGAACACAAATCTAGAATCCCTTAGGTTGTGTTATGTGATCAGCACCTGTTTGACTATAAATTTTCTGAATGTTCACCTAAATAAGTTCACCAGAGATCACATGTCATAACTAAGACCATCTTCAATCATTACCTCTAGAAATAACTCATCACCACCTAGAATGGGTGTGCAAGACTGTAACTCTGTGAAGCAAGAAGAATACTCCATGACTGAGAGTGTACCATACACTAAACTCATGATTTATCCTTCTCAGTCCACCATCAATGTATTTGATTAAATGTACTCATGGATGGTCTGCTAGAACTCTGCCATTCCATAAGTTTTTGGCATTATAACTATGATATAAAATCCCACAATCTCTTGGTTGAATACTGAACCATTTTTGTAGCAACTTTCACCCTCCACTATAGAGGATCCCCAGATGCTCGAAGATAAGAAATATGTCTTCTAACCATCACTACGCAGCCTAAGGGCCTCCATCCCGAAAAAAGTGGGAAGATGTTTCTACTAAAAAACCCATTTCAACTCAGCCATAGATGTGGTAGGATGTGATACTTCCTGAAAGGTCCACATAAAATTCATTAAGACTTCTCATAACTATGTTTTGACACCCATATATGGAATTATGGTTGGTGACAAGATACGCATGATGGGAGGATCTGTTGGTAGTCCCTGATCTTCCATGTCTGGTGTCTGATCATTGCCCTATATCTAGTGTACAATAGGAGGAAATCTTTGTGGTAAGACACTACAAGGTCATGTGCGCAAATCATTTCATTATTATCATGGACTGAAACATAGAAGTGAATAAAAGGAATAGGAGGAAAAAAACATTCTCATTTTTTAAAAGATGTGTACATGTCTTGTATGAACACTACAGGGTGTGTTCCCTTGAGAATTTACATGGGTGTGTACTTCTATGAACCTTTGTCAGATAACACCCCATACACACGACATGTTTTCTCTTGACATAGTGTGTATTGGAATTTTTCCCACATCCCAAGTTCCTCTACAGTGCTTGGATGCACGATTCTCTTAGAAAAAAACAACACGGTGTGATTATGCCAGACACAATGTGTACCAGAAGGGTTTTATCAACCCTTGTCATTAGTCACACGGTCAAATACACATGGTATGTTCTAGATGAACATGACGTGTAAAACCCGAGTTTTATCAATCTATGTCATCAATCACACAGTTGGATACATGGTCTCTATAACACAACGTGTACTCCTGAGTCACGACGCGTAAAACCTATGTTTTAACCACCCATGTCATTTGTCCGATGGATGGATACACGGTCCATACATAATGGTGTGTACCCCAAGTACACAACGTGTGCCACAAAAAATTTTCCAACCTCGTCTCTCTTCCCACACATCCAGTCACATGGTTAAGGACTATACAACATGTATATACAGTAAACAACATGTACTTCTGAAAATTTGTTCTTGAACAAACTAGCACATGGTGTGTATTAACCATACACACCATGTATTCTAGGTTTTTCCTAACATTAAGCCTCAAAAACTACTTTGGAACCCCATAAAAACACTAAAACAAATAATAATGTTACAAATTTTGACCCATGTGGGCTTATACTCCTCCCGAATCAATGCTTGTCATCATATTCATATATATATATATTTTTTAATGGTAGTTCTTTGGTCAAAGACCATAGCACAATTTATTGATAAACAAAACAGGGTTACAAGGGGCGAAAAGATGGGATTTTTTTACAATCTCTATCAATAAGGTAAAATAAGTCAGAAGGAATAGAGTCCATCCAAGTCATGTGTTGATGAACTCCTTTGTTGGTAAGAGCATCAGCAACAACATTTGCTTCCCGGTAGGCATGAGTAGCTATATAGTCCATCCCGTGTAGCAAATTCAGACAATTCATCCATCGTGTGGTAAGAGTCCAGGCCAGATGGATGTTTCCATTCCAGATGGCAAGAATGATAGTGGTTGAATCACTTTCTATCCAGAGCTTTCTCCAACCTCTTTGATGTGCAAAATCAACAGCATGAATGACCCCCAACATTTCCGCCTCCAGAGAAGAAGAGTGAACACAACCAACAAAGAAGCAGCCCAGACACTGCCCAGCTGAGTCTCTGAAGATGGCACCACAACTGGCAGGTCCTGGGTTGCCTTTGGAGGTGACATCGACGTTCACTTTAATCCATCCTGGCATTGGAGATTTCCAGAATACTTCAAATGAGTGTTTGGGCTTTGGGTAGATGCCAGGAACACGGAGCTGTCGAAGAATCACAAAGTCACCAACTGAGTTGTTACAACAGTCTTTTTGTATTGAGGCAGCTTCATGAACCGCCAGAAGAATCCGAGATTTCCCTGCATTAAGATTGAGACGGTGATTGTTGTGAATGAGGGAGTTTCGGACGTACCAGATCTCATGAAGAAGCTCTGCCACTGCCGTCAGGAAAAGGTTTTTTATCTGCATAGAAATATCATATCTAGTACAATTTTTTATAAACAAGGAAATTGAGTCAGTAAAGAACCATCTATTATTAAATAAATCAGAAATATAATTCCAAAGAGCAGAGGCCGTCGCGCAAGATAGGAAGAGATGATTGGCATACTCCCTATGTTGATTACACAGGCGACACTTAGAACAGAGTTGAATACCAAAAGTTTGGAGACAGGTTTCCGTTGGCAGTCTATTATGGGCAATGCGCCAAATAAGGGTGAGCCTAGAAGGTTTAATCCAGGGTTTGTTAAATTGATTCACCCATAGGAAACTAGAGTCATTATCAGAGAAATTATGCTTATAATAATTCTTTGAATCCAGGATGCAATTGGTAAAAGGCTCCCAAACAAGGAAATCAACATTAGGAGAAAAAAGATGATTGTCAATAATTTGAGAAATATTGTCAGGGAGATCATGATGGTGAGATTGCAAAACCTCCTTTATAGTCTGATTAGTATCATCAGGAGGATTATGTGAGGGTAACAAGGATATCGGGGGGGGGGGGTACCACACCAATTGTCACACCAAAAATTAATGGAAGAATCATCACTGACGATCCATCTAGAGTTTTGCATGATCCTATGATAAGAGTCCCAGATAGAGGGCCAGATGGATGAGTTGATGAAATTAAGATTACCTTTTAAGAGCTTAAAGAGGAATCTATGGTGTAGGAAATCAGTGGCCTTAGAAGTGGAGTTGATAATGTGCCAAGTGAGGCGGGCCTGAAGAGCATCATTGAACAGATTTAGATTTTTTATGCCAATACCACCATTAGCAATGGGTTTACAACAAGATTTACAAGGTATTGTAACAAGTTTCTTTTCAAAAATGATTCCAGACCAAATGAAGTTCTTAATATAAGTGTTAATGTTTTTTAAAATGCTGACGGGCCATTTATAAACCATGAAGGAATAGACCATATTAGAAACAATGGTCGATTTAACCAAACAAATTCTCCCAGCCATGGAGAGAGTTTTGCCTTTCCAGCTAGCGAGTTGATTTGTGATTTGATCAATGATGTTAGCGAAGTAGGTAGCTTTGGGCCTACCCCAAAATATTGGAACACCCAAATAGTTGAAGGGAAAGAAACCCTCTTTAATACCCAGATAGGTGGTGATATTAGATTTCCTTCTTACAGGAAAAATTTTTCCAAAAAAGATATACGATTTGTCCCAAGAAATTGCTTGCCCAGAGATTTGTTCATAGTGAGAAATCGCTTGCTTAAGAACATGAATATTTTTTTATCCCCTTTTATGAATAAGATAATATCATCAGCATATAAAAGGTGGGTAGGGGCATTTAAATTCCTGGCAACTTGAATAGGTTTAAGCATATGTTGATCAACCAGCTTGTTAAGAAGTCTACTTAGGTAATCCTCAGCAATAACGAAAATGATAGCAGAAAGAGGGTCACACTGCCTGACTCCCTTTGAACAATTGAAAAAACCTCTAGGAGTACCATTAATCAGGATCGAGATATAGGCTGAGTGAAAGAGGGTCTTAATTCTACCAATGAAAGAATCATTAAAGCCAAAGTTTTTTAGAACTTTGAAGATAAAATTCCAGTCAATGGTATCAAAAGCCTTTCTGATATCATGTTTGATTGCCACATTGCACCCTCTTGTGCTTCTATTTAAACTATTGGAACATTCTGAAGTAAGACAGATACAGTCTTGGATTGACCTACATTTAATAAAGCCAAATTGGTTCTAAGAGACAATTTTATTGCAGATAGGAGCAAGTCTATTAGCAATAATTTTAGTAATAATTTTATAGATAGTGTTAATCAGAGCGATGGGTCTGAATTGGTGAATCTCAGAAGCATTCTCAACCTTAGGAATTAAGGTTAGAAATTGAGCATTGATTCCATGAGGAAGATATCCGTGGGTGAAAAAGGACTTAACAAGGTTACAAACATCATTGCGAATTATATCCCAATGTTTTTGGAAGAAACCATTGTTGAATCCATCCGGACTAGGAGCACTGTCAGGATTAAGACCAAAGACTGTGTCTTTGATTTCATGTTCAAGAGGGATGCTTAAAAGAGTCTCATTGTCTTGATCATCCACCATTAAAGGAATAATATCCGGTTCAAGATCAATATTTATATCAGGAACATTAAAAATGCTATAAAAGTACGAGGTGACATGGTCCGCAATCGATTCTTCAGAATCAATGATCAGTTCATTTTTAATGAGCCTAGTAAGGGGGCGGTTGACCTTTCTAATTCTTTGAAGACAGTTATAGAATTTTGTATTTCGATCACCATCGGTTAGCCATTTAGTCCTGAACGTTTTTTACGAATATTGTCCTTGAAAGTAAGAAGGGAATTAAGTTTAGAAGAGATATTAGCTTCCAATTGAGGATCCATTTTTAAATCTGATTTTGTGTTCTGAGTCTGGATACGATTGAGTTCCTCTTCAAGATAGGAGATATCAGAATCAATTTGAGTATTAGATTTTTTGCAGCAACCTTTCAGTGCCTGTTTGAGAATTTTAAATTTGCGTAAACAGGCGAAAGGATCATTATGATGTTTCATGGAGTTCCAGGTTACATCGATAAAGGTGACACATTCAGAGTTCGAGGACCAAGCGTTATTAAACTTGAAGGGGATGACAGGCTTACGATCATTCGTAAGAATGCTAACAAGGATAGGATGATGATCAGAGTTGAGCCTCGGGAGGGTTACACTGGTTATTTTGTCTCAGTTGTCGAGAGTCTTCATGTTGACGAAAGCTCTGTCAAGTTTACTAGCAACAGTTTTGTGTTGATGCATCCTATACCAAGTGTATTTAGTAGAAATTAACAGTGAAATAAATCTAATGATCCACCAAATTCTGATCCATGAGAGCCCATAAAACCTGAGAGACCAATATTTTACACTCATACAAAAGAAACATTTCATATCAAAAATACCCTATCAAATAATAGGTATTCTATTAAGGAATATATCACAACAACATGCAGATCTAGAACAATGTCTCTCACAACAACATGCAATCTGTAATTCAGTATACATGGCATGACAGGAATGCATGAAATGTGATCTATATTAAGTAACAATATGATGAATGATATTGAATACCCTCATCTCATAAGGTTGTAATAGAAATAGAACCTCAATAATGTCAATGATAACACCAGAAAACATGTGAATCACCCAACGGTGAAACCAAATCAACTGTTACAATTGAAAAAATAGAAAATTGAAATAATCAAGGCATATTGGATTTTCCTTATACACGAGTTAGCTACTCTTGGGAAAAACCTATTGCCAACTACCTATTTCCTTCATATCCCAGTCTATATACTTTAAAAATTTAGTCAAAGAAGAAAATAATCCTATGATACCACTTTGTAACATACTGATTCTTGGTTCCTCCAAAAGGTGCCCCATACCTAGTTGGTGACATGGCCTCAAATGCAATTCCCAAAATTCCATAGTCTTCCGACTAGATGTGAGGGCCTTGGGTGTGATAGTGGTGAAACTATTCCCTCATTGTCCGAGTAACGCATCAGAATGATAATAATATACAACAAAAAAGTCGTAAACCCTTAAAATAATCAAATAATAGATGACTGAAAGTAAATAAAAAACTGGAGAAAATATATAAATGATTCATGTCACAAATATCTTAGAAAGCATCCAAACGTGTCACTATGCTATAAATACAGTAATAAACCAAAGTAAAAATAAAAAATTTAAACTTTCGTAGGATCTCAAGCCTCATATTTGTCTCATTCTCTCCAGATCCATGACCATCCAGTATTTAGTGTAGAAGAGAACATTGCCTTTTTCTATATCAGAAACAATATAATCTACTTGGTCCCAAAAGAATGACTCAAACAAGGTGTGAGATGATTCCAAATAAGAAACAACCCAATCATTTGTGCCTAACTATCAATGAATATGTCACGAACCGAATCTGGTCGCCTTCTAAATTGGCACCCAACCTGGTTCGTGGAAGGACACAAAGGGTGTTCTCGATCTCCATGGGCTAGCACAAGTGCCCAGTTATCATTGAATGATGTTGGGGAAAGATTTACCTGAATTTTTAAAAATAAAATGACAAAAAAAACCAAGAAACCAAAACTAGATTTTTCAAACCAAAACATCATTTAATAAAATTCAGAACTGAATTAACAAATTATAAACAATTTATGAAGATAATTAAAATGGTACAAAACCATGAAAAGATATCCCAAGAACATCCACCTGGAAAGAGAAACCTCCCTCAATCCATCTCCACAACACTGCATCACGATGGACCACTAAAAACCCGAACCAATGACATTAAACCTTTACCCAAACCTGTAACACAAAATATGAAAGTCTACTTACACCCAATGGTGTATGTAGGGTGTGATACAAATACCAGTAGGATTCCACCACTAAGAGATTCCATGTGATAAAAATTTAAAGGCAAAAATCATACATGTTTTCAAAATCATGAAAAGCTAGTTACAATTTCTAAAAGATGCAACTTTGAATAAAAACAGTTTTCAAGTGGTCTATTTTAAAGGGTTAACACTTTTAAAATAAACAATGAAGCTACTGAATTTTCTAGGAAAATGTACTATTTGTCGACGGTAAGTATAAAGTAACTAATGACCACAAGCAATAGGAAATAACCCCTAGGCACTAGCTAGCTTTGGGTCCTAGGTATCTCGTATCTTAGTGAGAGTAACCATCACAAATATCCATTCCCGAGCATGAGCCCCTAGTAGGGAACATACCAATAAACTAGTGGTCACCAATAATCATAATCATGGTTTAGTTATAGATTTATGTTTCAATCTAGCTAAGTAAAACTGAGGCCAAACCCCACAGATTTACTAGCATACTAGTACACGTCCACCCACCTGGATACCCAGGTTTTCCCCTTGTTCTCAAACATGTTCAACAAGTAAAGAAATATACATTGAACACGAAATTATAATATCCACATCACAAATTCACCAAAATCCCATATGTATACCACATGAGTCACAAAAGTACATTTTTCATTGAAAAGGATTTTGAAATTCGACTCACACCAAAACACCCCACAACACATTTCACATTTCTTCATCACTTTCACGAAAACATTAAAAAATATTATAAAACAATTATATGATATTTCAACTCATATAATAGCCCACACACATGGAACATAAATTTCATTTCATAATAAAAAATACAAATTTTCACATCACACTCACACAAAACAGTTCACATCACATTCACACCTATTTCACACCTAAATATCTCCCTCAAACAATTCAATAAAATATTTCCAAGATGATACATATCACATAACAAACTTTAAAAAAATGAAATGGACCTTTTAAAAATATACTCCTACCAAAACATTTTGCTGATATAGTTTTACCTCTTACACAACTCAATAAAACATTAAAAACGCTCATAAAACAATTATAAGGAGTATATCCAAGCTTTGCACAAAAAACCCATTTCGAAAACCTATTTTTAAGTCAAAATTACACCAAGACCCTACCAAAATAGAATTGTCAGCCCAATAAACATTTACTAATAAACATTGAAATGTTATATAATCACCTTGAACAATATCACAAAAGATACACTTGAGAACACAAAAAACCCATAAAACACTTTCAAGGAGTATAACAAGGTTATACACATAACACCCTATTCAAAGACCCCCCGTTTTAGGCCCACATGACACTATATCATTACCCAACCAAAATTGGAATCACCTTTAAACAAATAATAAATCACTCCCACATTTTACAAAACTACCACGGGAGATAACACATGAAATACATTTGAAAAAATACACACTTGAAACAAAAATGTAACATTTATACCAAATAGATTATTATTTCTACCAAAAATGGTTTTCAAATAATACAAAAAATATATAGAACATGAAAAATTATCTAATAAATAATACTAACTCATCATTAGATGTTTACCCACGGAATCACCTACCGAAATTGTCGAATCCCTCAAAACATGGTGTGAAACATCAACCACACCACCCCAACACCACAAGGATGATATATCCATCCCTAGAACACATATTCTCACCGAAAGTATCAAGGTTAAACCCTAGGTATGAACCCTCGGTTATGGACACTTTGGAATATCATGAAAGAGGGAAGAAACCCTAAGGAAATGGTAGAAGTGGAAGAGAGGAACACTTACATTGAAAAAATCATGAAGTAATTACCCCGAATTAACCAAATGTTGAATCTCAAAGCAACAAAACCTGATAGTGAGGCTTGATTAATGAGGAGAATGTCATGTGGTGAATGAAATGGGGGAAAAGATTAATTATTGAAGGATATATGAACGAATGAGTTTACATCTTCAAATCTAGATGATTTGATTAATTCAAAGAAGAATCTCCCTCCTTTGGGGTTCAAAAGAGCTCTAAAAATGCAAAACCGATAATGGGGGTGATCCTAGGGATAGTGGATTTACGAGGGATGTGTAATCAGAAAAAAAATATAAAATTAAGGAGATATTAAATTATTAATAATAATTTTTATGGAAATAAATAGGCCTTCGATCAGGCTTAGTGCCTTAAATAAAAAATGAAATACACCATGATTATGGATTTTTAAATGGTCCAAATTAATGTGGTGGTGTTTAAAGTTTAAGGGATGAAATGTAGGAATAGTAATGGATAAAAGAAGTTGAAAAATTAAGGATTTATAAAATAAACAAAATTAATTTTTAAATTTGGAATTGGGCTCACGGTTTGGCCCAAATCATAAAAACTCACCCCTTTCCCCAAAAATTCTTGGGAAACCCCCAAATAAAAGAAATAATGGAAATTAAATTAAAAATAACATTAAAATATGTTATGTATGTGAAAAAATACATATAGTAGGAAAAATGAAAAATGATGTAATAAACAAGGAGGTTCTCAAAAGTAAACAATCCTATAGTTTCAAACTACATTCATGCACATTTAGTAATTATTCAACCAATCATTCACAAGAAACCATCTGGGAAAGTTCTCCTAGTCTCACCCATCTGGTTCAAATTACCATTTAAATCAATAAAGATAAAAGAATATTTTTGGAATGATCACATTGTCTAACCCCTTTGGACACTTGAAAACAAAGACTCTTTGAGGAAACACTCACGATCAATTCCCCTTATACAATTTTAATGACAAACTATAGAATATATAAAGAATAAATCAACGCCAATTCCACGAATGGTCTCATTATAGTATATTATAGACACTATGAGGGACCACTCACCTTCAATCCCCTTTATGGTCTCCAATGTGAAAAGTATAATAGACACTCTAGGGAAGCCCTCAATGACAATTACCCCTATAGTCTAACTATAGCTGGTTCTCATAGCCCCGTGAAATATAATAATGAACAAATGATATCTAGTAGAAAAAATTAAATCTCAAATACTACTTGGATGAACAACTACAATAACTATCACTTGCATGTCCTATCATATCAACTCCTTCCTAACAGCACTAGGCATGAAAAAAAACAACCTAAAATGAAGTTCTATACCCAACAACTAATATTAAACAAACATGGGACACAAATCCATAAGAAAGGTAATGAACCTAATTTATAGTAAAAACCCTTTCCCATGAAAATAAACAAAAGCAGGAATCAATGGGATTAAAATTCCAAGACACACAATACCCTAAACAAGGATATTCAACAATTTTTGAAAATTTAATCCAACGACAACTAAGGAAAGGCACAAATCACCTACCTCATTGTTTTACGATCAGTATAGTTGAACCTTAGCCTTTAAATCATCCTTGAATGTCATAGATCTAGAAAAATGCAAAAACTCTCAACCTTGAATATCCCACGAAAGAAGAAATATCGGGATGAGAGGTTCTAGATTAATGAAGAACTCAAAAATTGGATTCCAATCCAACTAACAATATTTGATTCGGAGAATCGAAAATGGATCGAATTCTTAATGAACGATCATCACTCTTGGTCCCTCCTAGGAGAGATGGTGTTAGAAGAAGACAATTCTTGGGAATTATATGTGGCCCCTATATGATTTGACAACTAAAAGAAAAGTACATGACATGTTCATTTAATGTACGTGTTGTGTACATTCCTCGATTGGACCTTTCTTTAAGAGGTCTACAGGTCACCCCACACAACCATGTACTCATCTATTAAACATCCATTACATGGATACCTATTGAAATAGGGTACACATCATGTTCTCCTATGTACACGACATATACTCCTTAAATTTCCAAAACACTTCGTCTTCACAAAAACCCCTAAAAGGAATATCCATACCTAATATGAAGATCTAGGTTCTTACAAATTCTTATGACAATATTTTGTAAAATGTAAAATGAAAAATTTGAAAATATTAGTTATTCCATTAATTTTTTGTATTCCCACATGAAACACTATTTTATAAGTGTAAATGACTCATATAAATCTCATTTAATCCTTACGAAATCCAATGAATGAATTGTACAGAGTCAAAAAAAAGATCTTTTTGGGAAATAAAAATTATTACAAATGAATCACATAAAAAATTAACCTTATTTAAATAACTCTTCTGGAGGATGATAGTTATGATGATTGAATCTAATGAATATTGATTCTTATGACTTTTGACTCTTATTGTGGTAACTCTTATGATAGTCAAAATTATTCCAAATGGATCTTATATTGAATGAGAATTATAATGATTTGATCAAATTGTAATTTAATACTATTTGAATTGAATTTAAATATTTTCACTCGTGTATTTTTTACTTTTACGATGAATAAATTTTACAAAGAATGAATCTAATAAATTTTAGATATAAATAATTTTTCATTTAATCCAAAAAAATGATAATTTTCCAAATCAAATAAAATAAAAAAATACATTCTCCATCACATAAATTAATCTCAAGAATATAAAAAAAATAATTCCAATGATCTACACATACATGGTTTACAAAAAATACATCATTTATAAATTCCATTAGATTTTTCAAATACCACAAAAAATCTATGTAATTCATTTTATATGAAAAAACTCATAAGAGTAATTCACGATATGTTTTAGAAAAAATGTCATTTTTTCTTTTATTAAAATTAAAAACCAGTTTTTTTTGTTTCATTGTAAACACAACATTATTTTCTATAAAAAATGGAGTTATGTGATAAATATAAAAATAATTTAACAAATTTAATGATATAAAAAATAACATAAGAAAAAAATATATGTGAATTACAAAAAAATGTATATATCATCAAAAATAAAAATATTCTAAAAGGTAAATCATAACATTATGTAGTAAATAATATAATTAAAATTTATCCTGTGAATCATTAATAATATTTAAGGGGTAACCTAGGACATATGTAATGAAACCACCTTGGTCCGATAGTGTGAAACCAATGGAACATGACTCGATACACCCTCATAAAATTTTTAGGTAGCATTCTACATCGGGGAGTGAAATAAGGGCACATTCCTATGTGAAATCATGAAATAAATAATAGCAATCCTTGATTACCCACATAATACCAAAGGATCATATGTAAACTATGAAAATCAATAACTAAATTTAAAAAACCAAAACATTTAGTAAATAATATGAAAGGGGATTATACATTTGAAATAAAAAAATAAACAACATTTAATAAATATAATACATGTTCATAATATATAACAAAAATATAAATCATTGTTCTTAATAAATAAAAACTATATTTATATTCTTTATAATTCATTTTAGATTAATCATTCATGTGGTCATTTATAAAATTACATTATATGAATGAAAATAAATTCTTGAAAAATTATATATATTCTCTTGAAATACTATTTATAAAAACAAATCACCATCGAAAATTTTCTTAATAAATCAAATTTAATCAAAAAATATATCTAAGAAGTTTAAAAAAACATTTTGTTTAAGATAAATTATTGAAAAAATAAATATTATAATAACAACAATTATCAATTTATACCGAACTGAGAATTCCCAAAACCATGGGAATAATTTATGATTCTTTGGAAGTGATATTATATAAGAACTCAATTGAAGGAAAACACATTAATATAACACATGAAACCTAAGTGGATTGAAAGAAAATAAGTTACATAGATAACCCTACTAGACTGTTGAAAAAAATCGACACCATTACTAAAAGGATATGAATCCAGGCTATGAATGGGTTTACATTTCAATGAAACTAAAGATGTAATGAGATATGTTGGTTTCTAATTAACATAAAAAGCATACTCTTTCATGAACCGTTATAGAGAGAATAGGTAAGAAATAGAAGAGAAAAAGAAATAAAATGGAAAAAGATAAAGGGAAAAATAGGTATAAACTTAGATCCATGGAACATCCTATATAATAATTAAAGAAAAGTGGGATACATATATTCCTCCCCACATGAGCTCCAGCTTCATAGAATTTGGAGAAAATTGAGATTACTGAGTTTTATTACAAATGCAAGTACCAATGACAAATATGATATTATGTTAATATTAATAAAATTATTTCAATTTACCTTTCTATAAATATATTGATAATAATTACTATTTATTAAATATTTATTCCACCAAAAAACAACATTAGTCATTGAATAATTAATTAATTTAAATAAAAAATATTTCATAATAAAAACATGTATTAATAATTCAACCAGAACACCTTAAATAAAATTACACATTTATTTAATGAAAATTTGGAGTGAAAATTTTAAAATATAAAATATATATATAATTTTGAAGATTATATTACTCATAAATTCTACTTTTAAATTAAATAAATTTCCAATTAAAGGTCTTAAGAATTAAAGTCATGAAAAATGATTTTTTTTACAAACTTATAAACCCATAGGATTACCATGAATAACTCCAATAATGATTCAATAACTATGAGACTTTAAATGAAAAAATACAATAAAATTAATGGAGAGTCAAAACCTTCATAAATGATTCCTATAGTGAAATTTTAAAAAAACCTAATTTAATATATTTCCATTTATAAAATATTATTACCAAAAAATAGTCATTGAAAAAAAATATATGAGTGTGTAATAATTTAGTTATTTGGGAGAATTTTACATATGTTAGGAGACATTTATATGTTTAAAGGTAATATAAAATTTATATTTGTCTATATCCAGGATTATTAGTGGTAGATATATTTGATTTCATTGGGTTCTTGGAGTCCAAATAATTTAATTAATATCATTAATAATCTGTAAAAAATGATGAAAAAATTTATAAAATTGGAAAATTTTATCACATTAATAGATGAGAAAGGGTTTTCGTTCATTGATTGTAAAAAAATTTGATATACTCATTCACCCCTATTTTTATAACCATAACAACATTAATAACAATAAACCTCTAGGTATCCAAGGGAATCTATTAGTAAAGAGTATAATATTTAATAAATCATTGAGGGGTGTGTTTATATGGTTATTAAAAAGCAATGTTATTCATGTCATGTTAGTTGTAATGTTATATTTTTCATCTTACTCCTCAAAGAAAAAATAATAATTTTATGATGATTATTAAAAATTGGAAAAAGTTGAATATATATATATATATATATGATGAATAAAGGGGTTTAATAATTAAATTTTTTATGGTATTATTTAACTATTAACCTATTAAAAAATACTGAATAAATTATTGATTACTGAAAACAGGGGAATGATATTGAGTGAAAAAATGATTATTCATTTAACTAAATCCTATACATTATACATGAAAAAAACCTCACTTTAAAAGTATTGTTTCGAAATAATTATTTACCTACAATTACCTTCAAAATATTAAATTGAAAAATTCCTAATTAATGAAACACACATTTTTTACTCTTAGTAAATATTTCAGAATGACAGTAAGATAATAAAAATCATGAATAAAGTTATGAAGATTAATAAATGTCTATAATTCATTGAGTGAAGAGATTTATGATTAAAAAATGTATATATAAATTTTTAATGGCTATAAGAAAATATTAGTATAGGTTTCAATGGATATAATTTTTTTTTAAATTTTATTCATAAATAATAAATGACACCTCTAAGGATTATTGAAGTTTTGTCTTATCTATATTTTGATTTCAAGTAGTGTTTGTATGTCATTTAAATATTATTTTTTATAATACATAAAAATATAATAATGTATAAGTAATAAAACTGCATTTTATATAATTTAATCCAGTTATTATTAGAATATAACAAATATATTTTAACATAATAACTCTTATTACAAAATTTATATTATTTTGGTTTGTTTATATGGATTAAATAAAAAATGAAACATAAAATAATATTTGAATGAATTTATTTATAATTTTGGATATAAATATCATGTTGGATCTTCAATTAGTTGTTTTCATAATTGTTTTGAAGATCTCAATGGATTACAAATAGAAATTTAATATTTAATGTTTTATTTAAAATGTGATATATATTATAATTTATAAAAGTGGGGTTCCAAAAAAATTAATTTATACATTTATGAATGAAATGTGAAATTAAATTACTTTGTATGTGAAGAAATGAGAGCTATATGATATGTAGATACCACTTTCTAATATATATCTCAGTGAATATTAATCCTATAGAAAGGAATACTTTGAAACTAAAAACCCAAAGAATATTAAAATATTCTATTTATGAATTTGTTTATCAAGTCCTATATTGAAATAACACATTATGATATTAATATATTCTAAACCAAATATTATTCTATCTTTATGAGGCATTTAAATACAATTATATTTAAACATATCTGAAGCTATTATATCTCTATCAGTATTATGACATCACAGTTGAAATAGTGAGGATAATAGAAAATTGGATATCTATATTTACCATATCTCATATCCGTAATGTTAATTATACCACTAAATATAAATAATTACATTCATTTACTTTGATATTATAGAGAAACTGATGAAAAAAATTCATAAATATATACCAGATAATATATGTAAATATCATTTTCATCATGAGATAAATAATAACATATATTTATTTATGATATTAATTTATGATAATGTTGGGATTTACATAAAAAATCATCATTTTTTTAAAAACCATAACCAAACTGATGAAGGATCCATGAAATCCATTATTCAAATTCCTTCCATTTCTAGATGATAATATAATAGTCATTTCTGTATAATTTATCCATATAGATAGTTTGATATCTGGGTGTCTTATATGTCCACTTGAGTACTCATTTTTCAATATAATGTTAAAATAAATAATGTATAATAGAGTATGGAAAGAACATATAGAGATTATTTAGGATTTTCATGTGGGAAAATAACTTAAAATATGTGATACTTATATACTTTATGAAATATTTAAATAATTTGTATTATTCAGTAGTGTTTTTTCATGAAATCATGATTTTAAACAAAATGTGAGATGCCCTTAATATAAATTACCGATATAACCATGCCGTTATATTAGAGGGAATAATTATAACTAAATTTTAAAAATATACGATAAATTTAAATAAATTATATGTCATATTTTTTATTTTAGTGACTAAAATTAATGAGATGTGTATGTTATGTAATTGAAAAGATATTTTTGATATTTATCAAATAAATATTAAAAGAATGTTTGTCTTCCTTTTAATGGAAAACATTTTTCAATTTATGATTTAGACACATTTATAAGTTTAATATGATAATGTAAACCTTTTTTTTGGAATCGGAATATAAATGTTTACTTTGGTTAAAATTCAGATATTATTCTGATAAACAACCAAATTTGATGAATTGTAAAAATACACTAAATTTTAATAGAAAACAACTTTTTCATTGAGATAATTTATATGGTAATATTTAATGGTTTTAAAGTATAAATACAATATGTTATTACCATTTATATAATGTATGTTATTACCATTAATTTTACATTGAATTCATGGGTACAAATGTTTCAATCTTTTCTAAGGTTATAAATTTTAAAACTCATTTTCTCAACAATGGGATTAATTTTAAATGATTTACAAAAACTTTTGTGTCTTGAATTTGGAAAAATTTATTCCATATTTTGAATCATTAGGTCCAAATTATGATAAAATATTTCTTTTATTCTTTGCGCATTATGAATAGAAATTATAGTAAATTTCATTTACAACAATTAAAGGTAAATCCATTAATTAAAAGTGAATGTAATATTAAAAAATTACCCTAACACTTGTATTAATATAATTATAATATTATATTTGTCTATAAAATATACTTCGGTCGAACGGGTATCAATTATAAACCACTTGGATGAGATTAAGGAATTTAATTAATTTTATTTATTGAAATGTGAAATATGTCTCACTCAAAATTTAATCATTAATATATTTTTAATATATGGTTATAAAGAATATAAATTCAATTATAAATATAAATTTTAAACACTAAATGTTTTTCTTTATCATGGTAATTTTTTTGTACTTTTTAAGAAATACAAAATTTCCATAATAGCTTATATATTAATGATGCAGAAACAATTTATTTAGTGAAAAATAAATAATATAGTTTTTATTAAAATAATAATTCCCATCAGAAGGCCTAAAAAATGAAAAACAAAACATATTGGTCGAGTAAAGAGAAACCATAAGCAAACAAGGGTTGACTTATTGACCATTTGGAACTTTATAAAAGTGATTATAACACTTATATTATTTTAATTTTAATGATGTCAAAGTTGTCACCTTCATAATTTAATAAATATAACATTTTAAAATGTGATTTTTTAGAAGATAAATTCGACTAAAAGTATTATTAAAAAATCTATTAAATTTTTCATCATCATAGTATTTTATTATTAATTTTTATGAAATAAATAATAAAATTATATAATTATACAAAAATGTTGTAGTAATTATTTAATAAGAGAAATATCAAATAAATGGATTTTAGAATATTAACATAAATATTTTATGAACATATTAATGTTATGCACAAATTTTAAGATGAATATGACGTATTAGGAATCTATTAAATATTTTCTAGAATATATCTTCTGTGTGGATTTTATTTGAATTCAAATAAATGAATAGTTTCATAATTGACTCTATTGATATTTTACATAAATAACAAAATATTAAATTGTTTAAAAATCACAAAAAAATTAAAAAAATTAAAAAATTAAAATTATATCGTCGAAAATGTCATAATGTATCATATTATTGACAATTCACAACACATATGTTAGTATTTAAAACCATTTGAAATGTAGAAAATTATAACCAAAAATAAAATTAAATAGACAAAATAAGTATAAATCGAATTGATAAGGTTCAAAATAAAATCCAAATATGTTTAAATTTTATTTTTTGATTATATAGAATCCCTATATCGCGTCATCTTCTATGTTGAGACATTTTTGATGTTTTTATGTGGGGTTTTATTTAATTATAATTTAATATTTTTGAGGTTTTCAAAAGTGCCCCTCTCATCTCTTATAAAGGGGAACCAATTCCTTCTCCCATTCACTCCATTTTGATCTTTCAAAATCAGAAAATCCCTGGCCATTTATCTTTTCAACATTCCAATAAACATACTTGGGGTCCTGGCTTTCTTCAATAACCAACTTCTGTTCCCTATGAGGAGTTTTAGAAGAGGCGTGTCAAAGAAGAGGTAATACCTTTTACCAATTCTTTGAAACTCATTTCTTATTTAACATCCTCTATATGAGTTGTTTAATTATTAAGTAATAAATCTAGTATCACTTGTATTGTCACATCCCATGTTTTGAACCGGATAAAATACCAAGGTTTTGGAACTTTTTCTTTTATCAACGGGTCAGTTTTAAAAACCATGCATAGGAGCAAGGTCCCGAGTTTCGAAACCGTTATAAGTGGTGATATCAGACTATGCGCAGTACATTTAACTATGTGGGTCAAATCATACTCTTGGGTGTGTTTTATTAATTGATTAAAAATTAAAATAAAAAGGAAATAAAATAATTAAAACCTATCTAACTCTCCCTCACACTCACTCGAAAGAACCCCCAACGGCGCACCTCTGTCCTCTCCCGTGAGCCACGCGTGACCCCCCTCTCCCTCTCATCCTCCCTCGGCCAAATGTGCAGCAGCCAGACCTCCAGCACGGCATCCCCCTCTCCTTCTCCTCCTCCCTCGGTTGACCCCACAGCAGCCACGCAAAGCGGTTCGGACTGAACTACTACAGCGTGCAATGACCTTACACGAGACCTCCTCCTTCCGTGGATTATTTCGTCCGGTTTTCATCACATTCATGATTCCATCCACCACGGTAAATACTTAAGATGATTTCTTCATCCTCAATTTGATGATTCATCCCGATTTTCGGTGCCCATTTGGTTTGGCCGAATTTAGGGTTTTTGTGGTAACCCGAATTTTTGGATTTCTTTTGGTTTTAGAGTTTGAAAATGATTCCTTGGGAATCTTTGATGCACGTTCCGGCAACCGTTGCCGAAGGTGATGTGGTTCGGGTGGTTTCAGACATTTGTTATGGTTTTGGGGTAAGGATTTCACCTCTTCCTTTGTTTCACACTTGTTAAATTTGGGGCTTTTGATGTTTATGAGTCCCTGGCTTGTCGTTGGCATTGCGTTGAGCTTCGAGGTGTGGTTCGCCTTCGTTTTGGTCTATCGCCAGCACCCGAGGTAAGGATTTGTTATTTCAGGTTGGTTTTTCCTTGCCTAAATTGGTTTATCTTTGTGTCTTAAGGTTCGTAGTAGTTGTCTTATAGTGTATTGGAGGTTTTAGCATGGTTTTGAGTCGCCAGAGTCTTGGAGACTCACCTGCGCAAGAATAGGTACATATTTATATGTACGTGGGATCCCCGGCATGCGTATATGTGTCCATGGAAGTGAATATACACGTACTGGGCTATTTGTCCCCATTGCATATATAAAAAGTGCCTGCTTAGGTGAGAAGAGATAGGTGTATATGTATAATCATATGTGTAAGGATCCTCTTGTGCACGCTCATGGACATGCGGAGCGTGTACGTAGAGGCTAGGTATCCTTATATGTATGTGAAATCACATATGCCTCATGGGGGGAGCAGCAACGTCTCTTAGTTAGAAAGAACCAAGATCCGTAGTGGATGGATGGATCCCCCTTGATGTAGGGTCCCTCTCCTTTCCCTTTAAATTTAAGTAAAGTAATAGTGAGTTTAATATTAAACTTCCTTAGCATTTTAATTATGCAAGTTTATTTCGGATTAAATGGTTCTATGTAAATCATGTGAATTACGGGAACAAAATAAAAGAGGTTGTTTGGACACTAAACTAACGATTTAATAATAAAACCCCTCTTTCGAGGTGCGCTGCCTTCAATCTAAAAATGTAGAAATATCGTTTCCTGATTGCCTTCCTTATTGTTTGACTTCTTAATTTTGTTATGTTTTGAATGAGTTTTAAAGTAAATGCTAAATATCACTAAATGAAATGTTTGATGAAGTAATGACATGTTTTCTTATAAAACTCCTCCAATGGAGGTGAGATGCCTTCAAAATACGAATGAAGTAGTAGATTTCTTGTGCTTGCTTTCTTAAATGTCTTATGACTCTTTATGCTTGACATTATACTTGGAAAATGACATGCGTGTACTTGTACCTTACTGGTTACCTCAAATGATGTTGCTTCTTGAAAAATAATAAATGAGACATGACACCTCTTATGTTCATGTCTTAACAAGTAATTAGAACTTCTAGGGTAGGGTGTTTAACCTCTGCCCTTTACTTCGGCACTTATGTCATGCCACGTCTTGTGCCGCTTGTCATAAACTTATGATGATGCCTCATTATTTCTTTTTGAAATTCTTGGGTGGTTCGCTCATGCCCATTGTGGTTTTCATTTATGGTGAATCCCATCCTGGGTTATCACTTTTCCTCTTGGCCACCCCTTGGGTGTGCCCCACCTAAATGCCCCCCCTTCTTCCATGTTAATTATGTTATAAATGTAACGTGATAGTTTGAATTGAATTCCATTCTTGAACAAGTTTTCTTGTACCTTTTAATGTCATTAATAACCCATCATCGAGGCATGTTGATGCCATACACTTTTGTTTACCTTCTATTTCTCTTTCATGATCCATAATTCTGATTACAGATAATTAATTATAAGAACTAATTAGGAAATGTTTAGAAAATATTTAGATAATTAAATGCGAAGAATTAATTATGAAATGGGAATTGTGTTGACTGATTAATTAATTGATAAATTGTAATAAATAAATGAGATTTCGGGACCTAGACATGGCGTTCCAGACAAATTTAAAAGTTGGGTTTGGACAAGGCATTCCTTCCCAATGGTTATCCAAACTTGTCATATTGGGTGTTAGACATGGCGATCTACACCAAATGTGATTCGGGGTGTTAGACATTGCGATCTACACCGAATAATTATCTAGGTGTTAGACATGGTGATCTACACCAAATGTGATTTAAGGTGTTAGACGTAGCGATCAACACCAAATGAGAACTGGGGTTCTTGACATGGATTTCAACACAAAATGAATGATAATAACTATTTATGAAAATAATGAGAGATGTGGGCAAAACCCGAGTGAATTGTGATCAAATAAAGAAAGGTAAGAATGAATGGATTTCCAATATGAGTTGAAATGATAAGTTAATAAATAGAGAAAGTGAGAAAAATGATAAAAAGAGTTTTTATGCTTGAATGAAATTTACTTGTGTTGTTTTAAACAGGTTCTTATTCAAGCTATGGGCTGAGGCAGTTATTTCCATCAGGTGTCCTTTTTGGAACCTGGACGGGTGTTTATAGTTTGTAGTCTATCGTTATACTTAGAAAATACCAGCACGTTGTTTAATTATATTTCATGGTGTAGATTGGGCTAGACCTTAGTGGTTCCATCCTACTGAAATATATATCTCACACCCAACTCGGGCCTCCATTGCACTGAGGTACCTGAGTAGATTCAATTTGGTTACAGGACCTTGTCGTTGTTGTTTCTTGTACAAGGAGTTAGAAGCAATTGACCGAGTTGGGGCTCGAGATTCTCATGGAGATCGCCCTCGGGGATTGAGACTTTTGTTTATTTACATCTGCATTGATTTTAAGTATGTCGCATGATTTAATGCTTCCATTGTTTCATTAGCATGTCATGCATGCATCTCCAATATTAACTGATGCTCACCAATTTTATTCAACCCTTATAAATGAAAAATGGTTTTTGCTGTTTTCTTATTATTTACATTACTTTCGTTTTTTCTGTATTTTGTCCTTTTTTCACTTTGATAAGAGGGTATAGTCTCCCACCTGACGTTCCTTACACCCTCACCACTAGTTGGAAATCTTTGGCATAAGGGGAGACGCACTTAAGGACATTTCACGAACTAACTCCATTGTTGCTATATTTTGTCCTTTTTCATCACTATGATAAGAGGGTATAGTCTCCCCCCTAACATAACATACACCCTCGCCGCTAGTCGGCAACCTCTGGTGTAAGGGGAGACAAGCTTGAGTCCATGTCGCGGGCTGGCTCGGATGACAGGTCTAGGGTCGAGCCATGTTGGTTCATGAAAAAATGGTATCAAAGTGTCTTTTTTTCTTTCATTGTTTTGCTATTTTTGGGATTGGTAGAAAATATACTAGGAATGTGTCCTCACTTGGTTTAATAGCCATGCTTGGTACTGATCACCCCACGTATGGTAAATGACCATGTGAACAGGGTTGGGATTGTTGTTCATGCTTTTTGATATTACAGTTGATATGATTTCACCTCGAGTGATTGGTGTAATTTCTGCTACATATGGTTTATGAGCATTATAGTATTTAACCTTTAACCTGTTATGGTAAAGAAAAAGCATTTCATGCATCATAATAGGTGCTTAGAGATTCACATATCATGCATATATATCATGCCATGTAGTTTCATTAGTAATATGCTTGTTGGTATGTATTTTGTGCCTTGAATATTCTATGTATTGTACTTGTTTACCATTCCCTTTTAGATAACACGTTTTAGTGGTAGATCTAACATGATTGAGTGATAATATGGCATGCTTCTGTGCCATGCTTCTGTGTTATAGCATGTTTTTAATAGTTTCATCATGTTACTCTGTGTTTACTGCTTATGATGGCATGTCTTTCTTTGGTTTTACCGGGGTTGTGAATGAATGGGAACCAATTTTCGATTGTACGGTGTATGGGCACCTTACAACCGGGAAGGGGTAACCTGTATATTAAAACCATTCCGAACATGATATAAATACCTTTGTGGGGCTATTGGTAAAAATGTAATGTTTTGGAAATCAAAATGCGAAAGTAAATATGGTATTGATAAAAAGGGGAGTCGGTTTTCAATCCATGAAGTGTATCAGCACATCATGAATTGGGAAATGACACCCCATATTAAATGTAAAGGCTTGATGTATTGTGAAATGATTAAATGAAAAGGTAGTTTGACTTCAAAATTGAAAGGTTTTGGATAACTGTTAAATGTGAACCTAGACCCAAGTAGGTCAGTTGAGAAGTGTTCTACGAGATAACCCAGTTGAGGTGTTTGAAATTTTAAAAGGGATTTGAGTAACTGATTGGGACTTCTTTTTGAAGACCCTGTGATGATTAAAATGGAACCCTCATAGGTCGCCTTTTAGGTTAAATGGTTTTTTTTCTCTTTTGATTGATAAAGATTGGATGTATATGAATGTTTAATGTTTTTTAAATGATGTTTTGTTGTGAAAAACTTCCATGTTTGCTTGATGTGTGGTTATAACATTGAAATAATTAATGTTTAAATGAGATAAGAAGTTAAGGTCTTGGTAATGGAACCCGTTGTGGTGTTTTGAAACCCTGGTGTAAGGGATAGTTTTGAGAATCTCATCAAGTTGCCTTGGAACATGACCGTAGGTGTCTCGGTAGGAGTTATTTTCTTTTTCGGTGGCTTGATGGTTGGATTTTGAGCCTAGAGAGTTTGTTTCGCGTGACCATGCATTAGTTTTGATGTTTGATCTTCGTAAGGGGCTAGCTCGTGGTTGGTAGAACCCTTAGAATTTTAATGCATTGCTTGTACAATGGGTTTTCTGACGTGAGGTGTTGTTCGGGTGTCGTTGTCCATAGTCAGACTCCCCTAGCTTAAATTGACACCTTTGTTCGGAAGTGTGGTCATGTTTTCCTTGACCTTTGTTTCGGGCTTTAGAATCATGTAGCGCTCTTTTCCAACAGGTTATAAAATCTCAATTATGTGTCGTCGTGGTGTTTAAATTGGGAAATGAGTGTTGCCTCAGATTTTAATGGCTTATGTGTCGCTTGCCTAACAAATGTTCAATCGTGTTTTGGACGTTTAAAGGCGCAACATGACCCTTTGTGCAAGACTTCCTGAATAGCGTAGTATGGGTGAGGGTTCCGTTGTTCCCGAATGGATTCTCGGGGATGAGAAGTTCTAAAGTGGGGAGGTTGTCACATCCCGTGTTTTGAACCGGATAAAATACCAAGGTTTTTGAATGTTTTCTTTTATCAACAGGTCAAATTTAAAAACCAAGCTTCGAAAGCGAGGTCCTATGTTTTGGAACCGTTATAAGCGGTGATATCGGACTACACGCGGTAGGTTTAACCGTGCGGGTCAAACCGTGTGCTTGGGGGTGTTTTAGTTTTTGATAAAAAATTAAAATAAAAAGGAAATAAAATAATTAAAACCTATCTTACTCTCCCTCACCCTCACTCAGCATAACCCCCCATGGTGCACCTCCTTCCTCTCCCATGAGCCACGCGAGACCCCCCCTCTCCCTCTTCTCCTCCCTCGGACGACCTTGCAGCAGCCGAACCACCAGCGCAGCAGCCCCCTCTCCCTCTCCTCCTCCCTCGGCCGACCCCGCAGCAGCCGCGCAAAGCGGTTCGGACCGAACCGCTGCAGCACACAACAGCCCGACACGCGACCTCCTCCTTCCATGGAGGATTTTGTCTAGTTTTATTCACCTTTAGGTTTCGATCCACCATGGTAATGTCTTTAGGTGCGTCCTTCATCCTCGATTTGACGATTCGTCCCCTTTTTCGGTGCCTGTTTGGTTTGCCCAAATTTAGGGTTTTTGTGGTAACCCGGATTTTTGGCATTCATTTGGTTTTAGGCCATGAAAATAATTCCATGGGACTCCTTGATGCGCATTCCAGAAACCCCCACCAAATCCGAAGCGGTTCGTGTGGTTTCAGACCGTCGTTATGGTTTCGAGGTAAGGATTTCACCTCTTGCTTTGTTTCACACTTGTTAAATTTGGGGCATTTAATGTTTATGTGTATCTAGCTTGTCATTGGCATTGTGTTGAGATTCGCGGTGTGTTTCTCCTTCATTTTGGTTTGTCTCCAGCACCCGAGGTAAGGGTTTATTATTTCTGTTTGGTTTTTCCTTGCCTAAATTGGTTTATCATTGGGTCTTAAGGTCTATAGTGGTTGTCTTGTAGTGCGTTGGAGGTTTTGGCATGGTTTCGAGTCCCCAGAGTCTAGGAGACTTTCCTGCACAGGCATAGGTGCGTATTTATATGTACATGAGTTCCCCCAACGTGAATATATTTGTCCATGGCAGTGAATATACATATACAGGGCTAGTTGTCCCCATTCCATATATAAAAAGTGCATGCGCAGGTGAGCGGGGACAGGTGTATGTGTATAAGCATATGTGTTAGGATCCTCTTGTGCACGCTCAGGGCCATGCGGAGCGTGTTCATAGAGGCTAGGTGTCCTTATAATTATGTGAAATCACATATGCCTCGTGGGGGGAGCAGCAACGGCTCTTAGTTAGAAAGCTCCAAGAGCTAGACTGGACGGATGGATCCACCTTGTGGTAGGGTCCCTCTCCTTTCCCTTTAAATTTAAGTAAACCAACAGTGAGTTTAATATTACGGTTCCTCAGCATTTTAATTATGCATGTTTAGTTCTGATTAAATTCTTCTATGCATATCGTGTGAATTGCAGGAACAAGATAAAATAGGTTGTTTGGTCACTAATCAAACGATTTAATAATAATACCCCTCTTTTGAGGTGTGCTGCCTTCAATCTAAAAATGTATCAATAGACTTTCATGATTGCCTTCCTTATTCTTTGACTTATTAATTTTTTTAACTGTTTAATGAGTTTTAATGTAAATGATAAATATCACTAAATGAATTGTTTGATAAAGTAATGACATGTTTTCTAATAAAACTCCTCCAATGGAGGTGATCTGCCTTCAAAATAAAATTGTAGTAGTAGAGTTTTTGGGCTTCCTTACTTAAATGTCTTATGACTCTTTATACATGACATTATACGTGACAAATGACATGCTTGTACTTGTACATTACTGGTTACCTCAAATGACATTAATTCTTGAAAAATAATAAATGATCCATGACACCTCCTAAGTTCATGGATTAATATGTAATTAGAACTTCTAGGGTAGGGTGTTTAACCTCTTACCTTTACTTCAGCACTAATGTCATGACATGTCTTGTGCCACTTGTCACAACCTTCCGGCGATGCCTCATTATTTCTTATTGAAATTCTTGGGTGGTTTTCTCATGCCCATTGTGGCCTTCGTTTATTGTGAAGCCCATCCTGGGTGCTAGCTTTGCCTCTTGGCCACCCCTTGCGTGTGCCCCACCAAAACGCCCCCATTCTTCCAGGTTCTTTATGTTATAAATGTAACACAATAGTTTGAATTGAATTTCTTGCTTGAACAAGTTGGATTCTATCTTTTAAGGTCATTAATAACCCATCATTGAGGCATGTTGATGCCATCTACTTTTTTTTACCTTCTATTTCTCAAGAAAGTTCCAGAATTATGATTAAAGATAATTAATTATGATAACTAATTAAGAAAAATTGAGAACATATTTGGATAATTAAATGTGAAAAAACAATTTTGAAATGTGAATTGTGTCGACTGATTAATAAATTGATAAATGGTAATAAATAAATGATATTTTGGGTCTTAGACATGGCATTCTAGATCAATTTAAAGTTGGATTTGGACATGGTGTTCCTTCCCAATGGTTATCCAAGCTTGTGATATAGGGTGTTAGACATGGAGATCTACACCGAATTATTATCTAGGTGCTAGACATGGCGATCTACACCAAATGTGATTAGGGGTGTTAGACATGGCGATATACACCGAATAATTATGTAGGTGTTAGACATGGAGATCTACACCGAATATGATTCAAGGTGTTAGACATGTCAATCTACACCAAATGAGAATTGGGGTGCTTGACATGGCATTCAACACCAATCTAATGATAATAATGATTTATGAAAAGAATGAGAGATGTGGGTAAAAGCCGAGTGAATTGTGATAAAACAAAGATAGGTAAGAATGAATGGATTTCCAATATGAGTTGAAATGATAATTGAATAAATAGATTAAGTGAGAAAAATGATAAAATGTGTTTTTATGCTTGAAAAAAATTTTCCTGTGTTATTTTAAACAGGTTCTTATTCCGACTATGGGTCGAGTCAGTTATTGTCATCAGGTGTCATTTTTGGAACCTGGATAGGAATTTTTTGTATGTATTGTATCGTTATTGTTCTAAAATACCAGAACATTGTTTAATTATATTTCATGGTCTAGAGTGGGCTAGACCTTGGTGGTTACGGCCTACTGAGATATATATCTCACACCCTACTTGCGCCTCCATTGCACTGGGGTACCCAAGTAGATTCTATTTGGTTGCAGGACCTTGTCGTTGCTGTTTCCTGTACTTGGAGTTAGGAGCAAGGGACCGAGTTGGGGATCAGGATGATCATGGAGATCGCCCTCGGGGCTTGAGACTTATGTTTATTTACTTCCGTGTTGCTGTGTAATTATGTCCCGTGGTTTAATGCTTCCATTGTATCATTATAATGTCATGCATGAATATCTTATATAAACTGAATCTCACCAATTTTATTCAAACCTTATAGACGAAAAATATTTTCCGATGTTTTCTTATTATTTACACTACTTCCGTTGTTGATGTATTTTTTCCTTTTTCTTCACTTTGATAAGAGGGTATAGTCTCCCCCCTGACTTACCTTACACCCTCGACGTTAGTCGGCAACCTCTAGCGTAAGGGGAGATGCGCTTGAGGCCATGTCACGGGCTAGCTCGGGTGACCGGTTTAGGGTCGACCCAGGTTGGTTCGTGACATGTATACATATATATTATTTTTAATATTAAACAACTATATTCCATCTTTTATCCATCCTATAAAAAATAAAATCACCACGTATGTGTGTGTACGGCCTATAGTCTCCACTCTGTGGTGTAATATTTTTCTTCATCAACAACATACTTGGATGGGTCTAATGATGAATGAAATAACTATATATGACTATTGTACAATGATATTGATTCTGAAATATTATACACCATAAACTACAATACATTTCTACAATCATGAGAATGATATCGTTGCTCGTGTTTATGTACAACAAACTATCTCCATGATGTGATGTGATTCATTATACATGATATTCATTGATGAATGATTATATAAATGAATTGAATGAATAAATATGATTTATATTATACTAAAACCATTCTTTGAATGATATAACTATAACCCAAAAAGGGGAATAATAATTTATTCCACAAAACATGCATAAGAACATAAAGTAGTTAACACCTGAATAACAAGTAACAACAAAATGTTAGTATTAAACAGATAATAATATGACCATATATGATATCATAACAATGAATATGAATCTCAAATAAGTCAATGAAATTATTTGAATCTTTATACAATATATTCAGATATGTACAAAGTGTATCATACCAAAGGTAAGGGAAATTATCCCAATTTCATTTTTATCTGAGATAGTTTATACATCAGTATTTACAGGGGCATGTTTATCATACACTTCCATGTTTCCTAAATACGTAATATTATTTCTGTACACCTATAATTTTAGAAATAGAATTTTACCTAATGGTGATTTTTTATTAAAACCTATGAAAGGAAACTTTTTCCTTTTTAGTATGAGATACTTTTTGACTTTTCTGGCCATATTATGAGAAGAATGTTTTTGTACTTATATGTCATAAATAGATTTTTATGATTTTATAGATAATTATTTCCATGAATAATCCTTTAAATGTTTTCATTTTTATATTCAATTAAACTATTTTATCTTAAAATTTCATGATATATTGAAAAAATAAAATGTATTTTAAGATGAAAGGATATTTTCCACAATAACTATGTTCATGTGTTTTTTCAAAATTATATTCCATCTAGGATGATATAGGGTTATTCTTATATCACTATTATTACTTATATTTGATTATGTAATGATGGAATTATTTTTCTGAAGTCCTTTTGTCTTATATATATTGTTTTAAAATTGCATGATGATTAAGAATCCCTTTTTATTTCAAGGGTTATGCTCTGTTGTATGATTTTGGATTTTTTGGCACACATCAGAATGGTTTTATTATGAGATGGGTGGGACCTATATCAGCATCCAATGAATTGGGAAAATATTTATATCTCATCATATAGATATTGATGGAATAGAAAGTTAATCTTGTTCTGTGATATAGGACTAGAACGAGGAGTGAACTCAGTTATATAATGAACATTGTCCACTATGATAGTCTTGGAAATGAGTTATGAAAAATATAAAAATATTTTCTTTGATTATGTGTGTATGCCACATATTTTCATGTCATATTTTTTCTTGATTAGGATTACATTGCAGTTCTATTATTTATCCCAGGGAACGATATTATGATCTCTTATGCAGGATAAAATTATCAAATGCTATGATCTAAAGAACATTATATGATTGACATTTCCTTTGCTTTCCCTTACTGAGTATATGAGCTCAACATTTTTTATGTTTCCTTTCCCCGGGTAAGAACGAAGGGTATTAAATATGATATTTCAAAAATGATTCTAGTTATAATCAAATAAATTAGAGACAATTTAGATGCTTTATGAATCAGTTGTTTTTGTTTCCCAGTTTTAAAATACATTATACATATATGGTCCTATCAGGATTTTATAATACGTTGAAATAAATATAAATCAATTTTAATGTATTAACAATTTATGTAATGTATGGATACCTATAGATGGTATTGGAGGAAAGGTATAGATAACCTTTTGAAACTAGGATTTGAATGCCTTTGTAGGAATCCTAACAATATGTATAAGAATATGAACAATCCTAGTGTTTTAGAAACAGCCAAGAAAAAACTATGATAAGACCAAAAGTGTGAAATTTGATTCTTGATTATGTGGTTTCCCTGTTTTGATTAGTGTTGCTCAAACTATTCTTCTTGGTTTTAGTCATTGGTGGGAACCTGGAAGAACCGTGTTAATGATGAATGTGATAGGCAATGAAATTATTGTCCCCCTGAGAAACCAAATGTTAATAGAGTTGGAATGAAAAATCTTGTAGCCATGCTCACACAACATTCTCAATATATAAATAATGCATGACTTACAAATGAGAAAATTTAAGAGAAAAATTCTGTTGAATCCTTCATGAGTTACTGTCTAACTTCATGCAGCGGGTCTTCTGATCCATTAGTGGCTGAACATTGGAACAATACCATGGAAAAGATATTTTCAGTTTTACAATGTTCTGAAGATGAAAAATTCATCGTAGTAGTATATCGATTAGAAGGCGAATCTGATCAATTGTGGAATCTTATCAAGAATACGAGGAAAAGATAAGAAATTGACACCATGGATTGGGATGAGTTCAAGGACTTATTTTTCAATAAGTACTTCCCTTGTATTCTTTTAACAAATATAGAGAAGTATTTTCTTGAACTGAAGAAAAAGGATGCTGAATCTGTTGGTACCTATGAAGAACATTTTACAAGACATGCAAGGAATTCTTCTAGAATTATTATCCATCATAAGAGTAAGATCGATTGATTCATTAGTGGCTTAAAACCATGTTTTTGAAGGGAATTAGCCATTATAGACTTCAATAGCTATGAGGAAATTGTTCTATGTCCCCTCATGGTTGATATGGAGATTAGTATAACCCATCTATCATATTGGTTTGATAAGAAGAGGAATGTGGAATTTAATGGAAAATCTAATGACCACACTAAAAAGAAGACATGTTTTCCCTTAGTCTCAATGTGTGGGAAGAAACATGTATATAATTTTATTAAAGGGACAATTAAATGATTTAAGTGTGTAAAAGAAGGTTATCAGGAAATTGAATGATGAAGAGATGGGAATAAGATGTCTAATGATGTGAACAAAGATAATGCTACATAGAATGCTCCTCCTACACCTCAATGTTATAAGTGCAAGGAAGTGGCGCATTATTCCAATAAATTCCCTAATAAACTATTTTTTATGATGATTGAAATCATCAAACTCATAAGGCCAAATAAAAATGAATGTCACATGAATTTATATTGGTGATGTAGAGTACGATAATGAAGAGGTGAAAGATACACCTACCATCCAATCTAAAGTATGAAATATTTTATTTGAATATGGACCAACCCACTCTTTTATTTCTGATGAATTTTTTAAGGGTATCTCCATATCACCTCAACAACTAGATGTTATGCTAGATGTGAAAAAACATAATGGCACAACAATCACATCAAAAGTTTTAAATTATTCTCCAATTGATGTTTGTGGTAAAATCACTTCCTACAAATCTTGTGATCCTTCCTATAGTGTAATTTGAAATAATTCATGGCTTGGATTGGATTTCCTTATATGGAGCTCATATCAATTTCCCAAGAAGAGAAGTCACATTTTATATTACAAATCAATCAATGATCATCTATCGATGCATGGATGAATATAACCTTAAAGTGGAAATTTCATCCATCTTATGGGTCTTGATTACAATAAATGAAGGTTATTTATCTCAAATGGTTGGAGAAAGAGACATTATTAAGATTACTCTCATTGTATGAGAGTTTTATGACGTCTTTCTAGAGGAATTGTCAGTTATTCCACCAAATTGTGAAGTTGAGAATTCAATTGAACTCATATTGGGTGCTATGACTATTTCAAATACACCATATAGAATGGAAAAAATTGAGTTGTAGGAAATGAATATGAAACTCCAATAGAATCTTGATAAGTAATTCATATGCCCTAGTGCATCACCATGGGGTGCACCAGCTCTGTTTCTTAAGAAGAATGATTGATCAATGAGACTCTGCATTGATTATCGAGAACTTAACAGGATCACTGTCATGAAAAAATATCATCTCTCATGAATTGATGACTTATTTGAACAACTAAACAGAGCATAATACTTTTCCATGATTTATCTTCAATCATGGTTTCATCAATTAATGGTCAAAAGGAGGATATACCAAAGATGGGTTTTCGTAAAAGGTATAAACACTAGTAATTTATAATGATTCTTTTTTGTATTAATAATTCCCCTGCTATCTTCATGGATCTAATAAATAGAGTCTTTAGAGTCTATCTTGATCAGTTTGTGGTAGTTCTTATAGATGATATTCGTTTCTATTCAAAGAGTAAGTAAGAACATGAAGATGACTTACGAATTGTATTAAGTACCGTAAGAAAGGAGATTCATTATGCCAAATTTACTAAGTGTTAATTTGGGCTTAAAATTGTTTCATTTTTGGGTCACATAAACTCAAGAGAGGGGATATCTGTTTATCCAGCAAAAATAAATGTTATTGAATGATGGTCAAGGATGACGACAATAAGTGTGATCTAATTTTTTTCTTGGTTAGTCCTATTAATATCAATGTATTGTGACATATTTTTCACTATTATCTAATCAACACACCAATTTGACTCAAAAAGGAGTTATGTTCATTTACATGGAGGAATGTGAAAATAATTTCAAAGAGTTAAAAAGTAGGTTAGCCAGTGCACCTTTTTTCACACTTCCTTGTAGTTGGGAAAAGTTTGTCATCAATAGTGATGCATCCAAGAAGGTACTACGGTGTGTTCTCTAGAAAAATGATATGGTTATTACTTATTCCTCCTGACAGTTGAAAATCCATGAGAAAAATTCCCCAACTCATGATTTTGAGTTTGGTGCGGTAATATTTTCATTAAAATATAGCATCGTTATCTTAATGGTGAAAGGTGTGATGTTTATACTAATCATAAAAGTTTTAAGTATATTTTCACAAAAAAAGAGATGAATATGTTCCAAAGAATATGGATGGTGTTGATTAAAGATTACAACTGCTCCATGCATTACAACCCTAGGAAAGTAAACATGTTGGAAGAACCATTAAGCTGACAAGACCATGCCACCATATCCATGATAAGGATCAAGAAAGATCCAATATCTATGGATTTTCAAATGATGGGTCATGAAATTATAATGTAAGGGGAGAAATCATATCTTTCTCAAATGAATGTTCAACCATATGTACATGTGATGATTAAAAAGGCCTAGAAGGCAGATAAAGAGTTGTAGGAGAATGTGAGAAATGTTCCTAAATTCAACATTTATTATGATGAAATAATAAGGTTCCGAAATCAGGGATGTGTTCCTCCCATGCCATAATTAAAGAAGGAAATATTGGATGATTCTCATAGATTTTCATTCTTTGTTCACCTTGGAAGCACGAATATGTATAAGGACCTGAAACAGTACTTCTGGTGGGATGGAATGAAAAGAGATGTTGCTGAATATGTCTCTCGATTCTTGGTTTCTCAGCAACTTAAGGATAAAAGACATAAGTCTAAGGGGATGTTACAACCACTACCCATACCAGAATTTAAATTATAAAACAACAATACAGGATTTGTCACCACACGTCCAAAAACATCCAAAGGCAATAATGCTATATTGGTTATTGTTGGTTGTATTACGAATTCATCACACTTCATTACTATTAGGGAGGATTTATCTCTTGATTAGCCTGATAAGATATATGTAAAATAAGTGGTACGATTTCATGGACTACCACTTTTCATTAAATCTGATCGGGATCCGAGGAATACCTCGATGTTCTGGAGAATTCTTCAGCATGCTCTAGATACAGAGTTGAGTTTTAGTATATATTATTATCCTCAGATTGACGGTTAGTCAGAGAGGAAATTTAAAACTCTAGAAATCATTTTATGAACATTCTCTATGGATTTAAAGGGTTTTTGGAATCAACACATACCATTGGTGGAATTTTATTACAACAATAGCTTTAACTCTAGTCTTCAGTTTGCTCCTTATGGAGCCCTTTATGGAAAGAAGGGAAGAACTCCAACATGTTGGGATAAATATGGGGAAAGAATGATATTAGTACCTGGTATTTTTAATGAAATGGTAGAAAATTTTTGATCTATTCAACAACATATAAGAGTATCTCAGAGTCGAAAAAAAAGTTATGCTGACAACCGAAGAAAATGCCTGTAATTTGATGTGGGAGATAAGGTTTTCTTATGAATATCTCCCTGGGAGGGAGTAATGAGATTTATAAAGAAGGGAAAGATCAACCCTAGGTATATTGATCCTTTTTAAATTCTGGATCATGTTGGAAAGGCAGCTTACTGATTGGTGCTTTCACCGAATCTTTCTCTAGTACATGATGTGTTCCATATATCCCTCTTGAGAAAGTACATTCATGATCCTTCACATGTACTAATCCAAGAAGTTATACTTATAAAGAAATATCATTCTTATAAAGAGAACCCGATAGATATTTTGGATCATAGCAAAAAATTTCTACTAAACAAAACCACTCGATTAGTTAATGTTTTATGGTGGAACCACCCATTAGAAGAAGCTGCATGAGAACTTGAGAATATGACGAGGGAGAGGTATACTCATCTATTTATTTCCATGTGAATAATTTCAAGAAAGAAATTATGTTTAAGGGGGATAGAATGTAATGCCTTTATGTTTTATGAAATATTTAAATAATTTTTATTCTTGAGTAGCTTGTTTTGCATGAAATCATGATTTTAAACAAACCGTGAGATGCCATAAATATAAGTTAACATTATAACCTATCCATTTTTGTCAATAGGAATAAATATTACTCACTTTTAAAGATCTATGGTAAATTTAAATCAATTATATTTCATATTAGTTATTTGACTGAATGAAATTAATGAGATATGTATGTTATATAATTAAAATGATATTTTTTATATTCATCAAATAGATATTAATGAAATTTTTTCCACCTTTTAATGGAATTTTTGTAATTTAATATTTAGGAAAATTAATAATATTAATATGAAATTTTAAACCTTTTAATTGGAATTGGGATATAAAAATTTACGTTGGTTAAAATTATGATATTTTTTTGATAAACATCATAATTTGAATAATTGTAAAAATAAGCTAAATTTTAATTAAAACATCTTTTTCATCGAGATAATTTATATGGTTAAATGATAATATTTAATAGTTTTAATGTATAAATATAATATATTTTTAACATTTAATATAATGTATGTTATTACCATTAATTTTAAATTGAATTCATGTGTACAACCATTTCAATCTTTTACAATGTTTTAACTTTTAAAACCTATTTTCTCAACAATGAGATTAATTTTCAATTAATTACCGCAACTTCATTGTCATCAATTAAAAAACATGGATTCCATATTTTGAATCATTAGGTTAAAATTCTGTTAATAGGTATATTTTATTATTTGGGCATTATAAGTAGTAACTACCCTAAATTTTATTTACCCCAATTAAAGGTAAATCAAGTAATAAAGGGTAAAAATAATATTATAGAATTACAGAAACACTTGTACTAATATAATTAGATGATTATAGTTCTCCCTAAAATATACTTTTGTCGAAAGGGTATATATTAGAACCTTCATGGATGGGATTAACACATTTAGTTTAAGTTATTTAATGAATAGTGAAACATGTCTCACTCAAACTTTAATAAATAAATTATTTTTAATATATGGTTATACATAATATAAATTATATTATTAATTCTTTTTTAAAATCTAAAATATTATTATTAATCTTGGTAATTTATTTATAATTTTTATAAAATATATATTTATTTTAATAGCTTATACATTAATGATGCATAAATTATTTATTTAGTGAGAAATCAATAATATAGTTTTTATTAAAATACTAATACACATAAAAAGGCCCCAAAACATGACAAACCATTATTGGTCGAGTAAATATGAATGATAAGCATCCATGGGTCGACATTTTGACCATTTTGAGAGTTATAAAAGATGTTATGACTCTTATGTTATTTTATATTAAATGATGTAAAATTTGTCACCTTCTGAATTTAATAATTATAACATTTTAAAAATTGGGGTTTTTAGAAGATAAATTCAACTAAAAGTATTATTAAGAAATATATTAGCTTTTTATTCATCATAGTATTTTATTTTTTATTTTTATGCAAAAAATAAGTATATTAAATAATAATACAAAAATGTTGTAGTAATTATTTGAATAAAAGAAATATCAAATAAATGGTTTTAAAAATATTAAAATAAATAATATATAAACATATTAATGTGGTCCATGAATTTTCCAGATGAAAATGACATATTAGGAATTTATTAAATATTTTGGTTCATATATATCTTCTTGTGTAGATTTTATTTAAATTCAAATAAATGAATAATGTCAAAATTGTCTCTACTGATATTTTATAAAAACAACATATTATTAAATTGCATAAAAATCAAAAAAAATATTTAAAAAATAAAATTTGGAAATTATATGGTCCAAAAGGTCATAAATTATACAACTATGTAAAATTAATATCACATATATAATTATTTATAACAATTTAAAATTTAGTATATTATTACCACAAATAAAATTAAATAGATTAAATAAGGATAAATCAAAATGTATAGGTTCAAAATAAAATAAAAACATGTTTAAATTGAGAATATTAAAACCATATATTATCTCATATTTAATGTGGATTAATTTTTGAGGTGTTAATGTGGGTTATTATTTTATTATAAATTAATATTTTGAGGTTTCCAAAAGTTCTCCTCTCCTCTCTTATAAAAGGGCACTTATTCCCTCTCCCCTCCACTCTATTCTGAGCTTCCAAACTCGGCCAAACCCTGACCATATCCTTTATCACCTTCCCTAGTGACACAATAGAGGTCATGGTCTTCATAAAATACCAATTTTAGATCCCTAAGAGATGTTTGAGAAGAGGAATGTCAAAGTAGAGGTAATATCCTTTACCGATTAATTCAAACATATTTCTTCTTCTACTTACCTCTATATGAGTTGTTTAAAAATAAAGTAATAACTCTAGTATCACTTGTGTACTTATATGTTTCTATGAATATTAATCAAACATATTATATCTTTTATCAATCCTGTATAAAAATAAAACCACCACACGTGCGTACGTACGGCCTACCATCTCCACATTGTGGTGTAATCTTTTTTCCTTCACCAACATAAATGGATGGGTATAATGATGAATGAAATAACATTATATTATCATTGTAATGTGATATTGACTTTTAAATATTATACACCATACACTTCAATACAATTCCACAATCATGGGAATGATATATTCACTCGTGCGTTTGTACGGCCTACCGTCTCCACGATGTGGTGCAATTCGTTCTACATGATCTTTTTTGAAGACTAATAATAAAAATTAATATAATGAATAAATATGATATATATTATACTAATACCATTCTATAAACTATATAACTATATCCAAAAAAAGGAATAATAATTTATTCAAAAAAATATGCATAAGAACATAAAGCAGCTAACACTTGAATAACGAATAACAAGGGATTGTTAGTAATAACATTATAAGAATATGACCATATATGATATCTAAACAATGAATATGACTCTGGAATAAGTCAATGACATTATTTAAATCATTATACAGGAATATCAGATATGTACAAACATATCGGACCTAAGGTGTGTGAAAATATCACAATCTCATTTTTATCCGAGATTGTTTATAATTCAGTATTTACTAGGTCATATTTATCATCCACATCCATGTGTCTTAAATATGTAATATTATTTCTATCCTCATAAAATTTTTCAAATCCAATTTTACTCATTGCTGAATTTTTTTAAAATATATGAAAAGAATATTTTTCATTTTTTAGTATGAGATACTTTTTTACTTTTCCCGCCAAAGTATGAGAATAATGTTTTTTAATTTATATGGTATGAACATATTTTTATGATTTTATGAAGACTTTTTTCCATGAAGCATCTATTACAGGTTTTCATGATTTTATAATTAACTTATTTCATTTTAAAATTTCATGACATGTTGTTAATAGAAAATGTTTTTCAAGAATGAAGGATATTTTCTTCAAGAACAAAGTTCAAGTGTTTTATCAAAAATATTTTCCATCGAAGATGATATATGGTTCTATTTATATCACTATTATTAATTTTAATTGATTATGTTATGATGGAAATATTTTTATGAAGTGATTTTATCTTATACTGATTATGTTATGATGGCATGATGTTTAAGAAACCCATTTTATTACATGTGTTATGCTATTATGTATGATTTATGATTTTGTGGCCCACATAAGAATGGTTTCATTATGAGACGGGTGTGATTTATATATCCCTCCAATTCATTGGGTAACGATTTATATCTAATGAGATAGAAAAGGCTATAATGGCATGTTAATTCAGTTTAGTGATACAAGAATAAAATGAGTGAAATCGGTTCAGTAATGGACTTTTTCCACTACGATGGACTGGGAAATGAGCCATGACTAATATGAAATTATTTTTTATGATTATGTGTGCACGCCAGAATGTTTCATGTCTTATTTTATATTGATTGTAATTACATTACAGTTCTACGATTTATCCCATGACATGATATTATGTTCACTTATACCGGATAATATTTACAAAAGTTCTGATCATAGGAACATGATATGATTGACATTTACTTTGTTTACCCTTACTGAGAATTTTAGATCACCCTTTTGTATGTTTTTCCCTAGGTAAGGAAAAAGGGTATTAAATATGATATGCCAAAAAGTATTCTAATTATGATCAAATAAAAAGGAGACAATGTAGATGCTTTATGAACCATTTCTTTATGATTTCTTGTTTCTAAAGACATTATACCTATACTATACTTTCATGGTTTTGTGAAATATTGTAATAAATATAATTCAATTCTAATGTATTAACAATGTATATAATGTATGGATTTTTATAAAATCTATTAAAGGGTGTTGTCTGTTAAATTAAAAGAATGTGTAATATTATGATCAATATAAATGATGATTACTCCAATACCATGTGGACTTAACATAGTTTATTAATGAATTATATATCGATAAAAAATCTATAAAGTTCTATAAATCACATATTAAAAGTCAAAGGGTTATAGTGGATGGGTTTTTTATTGATGGAATATTTAGAGGATCTCAATAGAGATGAGACGGAAAATATTAGGGGATTTTCCCTTAATAATGGAGTTTATTTACTTTTAATTTATTATTAATTTTAATTAAATATTATTTATATTTAAATGTTCTCACTCGATAACTATAAAAACACTTTTCATACATTTTTTATTAAAAGTGACTAATTTAAAAGAATGTATTGATTAATATTTTCCTAAATTTCTAATATGAATTTACTATTTATTATATTATTTGAGGATTAATTGTTTGTTGTTTTTTTATAGTTGGTTCCCCTTCATCTATACATTATTCAAATTCTTTTCCTGTGATTGATATTCAATGATTCCCCACAATATGCACTGCTCTTGAAAGTGTTGAATTAGTTCATGATCTATGCTTATTTGACATTAGACTATATATATTGGGATTATCATCTAATTTTTAATCATATTAGTAGAGGTATCAAAATAAAAATAACCTAAAAGGGGATAGACACCAAAATTTCATAGCGGATGAACACAAAAAATCACATTTGAGATATAATGACACTAGTAAAAAACATTAATAAATAACGAGGAACATATGGATGAATATATTGAGCCTTTATATTGAGTGATAAATAGATGATAAAATATATATATCAACAAAAAATATAACATTGATGAAAAAATTCTTTCATTTAAAAATTTAAATCTAACAGTAGTTTTTTTATTTCTTTTAATACAATTTTTTTCTAATTACAAAAACAAATGTATAATTACTTATCTCTTTAATAATGAAAATATCACAATATAACAAACCATGTCATGAAGAAAATTACATCATTTTTAGAAAGAACTTTTACAGATCTCAAATGTTTTTCCATTCAATGGTATACCATAGTTAATAAGAAAAACTATTTATTTTAATTTTTGATATATGCATACATCATTTGTCATGATAGGAACATAATCCGAGCTTGATGTTAAATTAAAGAATTCATTAATTATTGGGGATAAAGATACTGAAAGAAAGGTGGTATAAAGTTATAAATATATATAAAGTATATGGTAATGTAAATTATGTAATTATGATACGGTTGATTGAAAATTTTAAATATCTTCACTTAATTAATTGTCGAATACCTGCAAAATTCCATTAATTCCACATGGTGGAAAAGATTAATAATGTAATTGTGGTCATAATATAACTAAATCTACTAATATTTATTATTTTTTTCTTATATAATTATTCCCATGACTATAATAAATTAAAAAATAATACAGTACTTTAACAATTTTAAACTATTAGTTAGTAAGAATCCCACATTTTACCTTTGTGGTTTCATTGGGTTGATTGTGTTTGTTGAAATGAATAGTAGACATGGTCAGTTTTGAGGATACAATATGGTCTTCAAATATATAAAAAAATTATCCATAAAAAAATTATGGAAGATCTAGATTGTTTATAAGAAGTTTTTTATATATGGTGGCAGTGTTTCCTTGTTCTTGTTAAAAAAAAATTTTCCGTCCTAAATTTTGAAGAGATATAATTTTTCTCGAGAATGTAAGACTTTTAAACAAAATTGGATGTTGGTAAGATGATATAGGAGATTCATGATTTTGTTCTTATATGGATATTTAAGGACACCTCATCAATATATGTACATGAAAATTGTTTTTTCAATGTGACATAGTTTTTTGAATGATAGGGTTTCATGATGTAGATGGAGATTCATGAATAGGTGAAAAGTTTCTAAATATTTATGTTTTATAGTTTCCTTAGTAATATATAGAAAATGAATTTTTTTCATACAAGTACAGTTTCATGAAGAGAATATAGTTGTTATATGTAGGTGGATTTTAATGAATTCCTGAAATAAAAATGGGGTTTTTATGATGGTATATTGTTGAATGATAAAGGAAATATCAAATCATTATAATTTATCTGGTAAAGAATGTTTTATGTCATTCTAGTGAGTGAAAGGTAGATTCATGATGGTTCATCCATTATAGAAAATAGGTTTGTACCTAATCATTTTTGTATCCCATACCATTGTGAATTTGAGGTCTCTAAATCACACAAAATTTATAGGAATATATTTTTGGAACAATTTTGTTTCTAATGTAAACCAAAGACTCAGTCATCATTTATGGAAAGAAATGGAGCCTTTTTTATAACACCATGTTAGTTACGTTACAATATATTAGTTGCGTGATATTTTAGATTTTTTTTTAAAATAGAAAATTAGTTTGAAATTTAGTGCTTCATAACAAAATATATTCTTTGTGAAAATGTTGTAATTATAGAAACAAAACATAAAATTTTCATGAATACTAGGGAATTTTAATGTAATTCATTGAAAGGTTGCTTAAAGGAAAATGTTTCATGAGACCTCAAGGAATTTTCAATAAAAAAAATTTGTATATTATTATTGAACATGTGTATTAATGTTGAGCTTCATGACACTCATAACGAGGTATAAAAAATATTTATTCAATTATTGAACAGAATAATATTCTATTGTAGAAGTGTATGCACTTTAGTTAAGATATAATTGAACATTCAATTGTGTAATGGGTAGTGATCGATGATGGAAAATGATTCCACAAAAAATGAAAAATTGCACTATTGTTTATTTAATTTTGGATCATTAAAATAATTTCATTTTTTTCTCTTATGCTGTATCCCAGTGCAGGTGAACCATTTAAAATTGTTCTCTCTTGGGTACATTTTCATTTCTGCTCATAAAAATCTATGAGAATAGAATAGAATAGAATTTTGTATAATAGTGTAAAAAATTCCAAACAAGGGATAGTTTTAATCTATCATAAATTGATCATACCCCATACCCTTTTACATTATTTAACTTTTAGATAAAAAACCCTCAATCAAAATATTATTAATGATTATAATTAAATATAAAATTACATTTTATGTGATAAAATAATTAATAAAGAATGGTGTTGGAAATAAATTTGAAAAAATGGGTTCTTATAAAATGAATAATTTAATTATTTTATTAATTAATTACGATAATTGATTGAATGTTTTTAAAATATAATTCATATCATTATGGTCAAATAAACCAAATAAACATAAATCAATTTCAAAAAAATTATTAAAAATTTAATTAAAATAACTTTATTATGTTCAACATTAAAATGAAAATTATTAATCTAAACTATTTTCCAATATTAAATCCAATAAAACATATTCTGAATCTTTTTTTGAAAAATGTCTTCATAAAATAAATATTAATTAAAATTAATAAATAAATTGGAATGAAAATTAAAAATTAAATAATCATTTTTTAAAAAAATCAAAAATATTAGATTATATAACGATCCTTATACACTTAGTATCTTAACTATTAAAATACTAACTACTCATGATAAAAGAAATTTAAATAATCATTACACTTACTATCTTATGAATACATAATAAAAGAATGAAATAATATATTTGAATTGGAAAGAATAGATGAAAGAATCAATAAAAATGATTAAATGGAACTTACTATATTGAAGGAATAAATCGTCAAAAAAATTATTAGTAATGGATGATTTCTCATGAAAACTATGAAATATAAATTTCTCTCTAAACCATCTAAAACAATATTTTTTTTAAAAATTTACGTACGTTTGTACGGTGTTACATTCACATGGTTTGGTTTCTCTATATATGGATAAGAGATTAAATTCTCATTATGATCAATCCCAAACGATGTGAATATATTTATTTTCTGGGCCATGACATGGCTTCATGATGTAGTGTGTGCTGGATTCGTCATTTTATTTGAAATTTAAGATATCTATAATGATACAAACTGAAAGACGTGTATCATATAATGTGTATTAATATTTATATATGATTCCATGAAAATCATTTTACCAGATCTCAAAATTTCATGGTAAATTGTTGTCGATATTTTTTTATAATTTAAATTCACTGTGGCCATTATTTTGGTCATTATATTCAAATTCATTTGAATAAAAATTACCACAACAGACACCGTAACATTATATTCACCAATTTTTTGCTTCTTCAAAATTTATATCATTTTCTATCATCTTCAATTTTTTTCTGCATAATTCATCTACAGTCCTTATTTTTCAAATCAAACACAATAACCTTGAAATTTTTTTAAAAAAAAAATTCATTGTTTTATTCATTTTACATTAATATTTTCCAAAGATCATTAGTTCCGTTATCATTTTATTATATACTGGTAATCATCAAGAATAATATAATTTGGAAAAAATAAATTCAACTTCACAACAAATTAGTTAAAATTAAATTAATAAAAAATGATGTATAAAATACCCCCGACACATAATATTTTTATTAAGTTTAATAAACAATGTAAATATTAATATTGATTAAAATATTAGTTTAATATGAGAAATATAGAGTCAATAATTTTAATAAATAAAATATTTTGAATGAAATTCATCGCATTTTTTACGGTCATCCTATAATGGCCTATTATTTTAGACAATTTAATCGGTATACTATGTCATATAACTGGTGTCACAATCTACCAAAAAAATAAAATACCACAAAAAAATTAATAAGAAGTTATTAATAATGTATTAATTAACACTATTATGGTAAACCGTTGTTATTTATTTCCATTAGAAGGCTAATAATTAATAAAAGTTAATATTTAAAAGGTAATTTTAAATAAATTTTTTATTTATAATGTAAATTTTCTTTTAAAAAGGAAAAATAACAAATTTTTTAATAAAATTTCAAAAATTAATATAAAATTTTCAATTCTTCATAGAAAAATTATTTTATGATGAAATTTTTAAATTTTTCTAAAATAATTGGATTTTAATGGAATAGTGAAATACTAATTAATCTCATCGCTTTTATAAAATTATATTATTATATGAATACATTGAATGTTTTTGAAATAATTTACCTATAATATTATATATTATCTAATATAATATTATTTTTGTAATATAAATTTTATTTTATAAACCCATATTAAACATTATGAAATTTAATGAAGCATAGTAATTAAAAAATTTGACTTTCTTTTATTAATTATAGATTTATGAAATAAAAGACTTGGTTTTTTTTAATTTCTAAATAATTAATAATTGAATTGTAATAATTATTATAAATTCATTGTAATAAATGGTCTTTGGTGGTTGATGATTGAAAATAAAGTGGTTGTGAATTGATTTCCTCAATAAAAAATTAATTTAAAAACAAGATCGAATAAAATCCACCTATTAAAACAAATATTATTAGTTAATCATTCTTTAATAATTTAGATAAAATGTAGTTTAATGATTTTATATTAAGAAGAAAATTTTACAATAGTTGAGTATATATTATATTCTAAATTTTTTGTGCATGAGATAGATTGTTGATAAACAAAAAAACAACACACTATTTGGAGGTAAAAGAAACAAACAAATAAGGATGGAAATAAAATATGAAGAATGTAGTGATTCTCTGTCAGAATTACTACAAATGTTTGAGTCTCATGGGATGTGGCTTTAAGATTTTAATGGATCGGACCCTCCTGGTCCCTAAATTTTCCAAATTATAGTATTTGGGGTTCCCCGGAAACCATTAGTGAGTCAGGAAGGCATCAGTGTTGGTGGAGGGGTGTCAACATTGTGGCACCTATCGGTGCCACCAATCAATTTAACTGATGGGTCTCACTGATCGGTCTCCTCGATTGATTTTACTGATCATCCTCATTGATTAGTTTCACCGATTATCCTCACTGGTCAGTCTCACTGATTGGTGACACACCCAAAGAGTGTCACAAAGGGTTGTTAGTGTTATTTCCCCAGTGTTCTTGTAATGCCTATTCTAAGATTTTGTACATCTTTTAAAGTTGTTTTTGTCTATCATTAATACCATATATAGTATCATAAATCCTCTAAGAGTGGGGATACCCTTTATTTACCAAAACATGCGGCTTCTTATCTATGTCACAACTTTGCTGCATTTCAGTTTCACCCCAATTACATGTTTTCTCCTTTTAAAGTTAATTTATCCACTCACAGCATATTTTCGGAAATTATTAAATCTTATTTACATATTACATTTGAAACTACTCAACTTTTTGGGTTGACCATGATCCTCTTTTTATGCACATCTATATAGCACATCCCTTAACTCTAGGATTGGGCCTTTTATCACACCAATATCTTCTTATTCTATGGTCTATTTCTTTTTCCCTTGGTACTCTTGGAATCCATCTTTGAGAGAAGAGTTATGCCTCCACGATGAGCCTTCATGATCAATTATTCTTAGAGATTCTTGACGCATGACTACAATTCTTGGTTCAATGAGAAAACATTGATCCATGATTATCCAGGTATGTGTTTTTCCTTCGTCTCTATTTACTATGCATAATGTGTGGTCAGTATAATGATTTTCCCTCAAGAAGTAGACGAATACAACTTTAACAAAGATAATACATGGAATTTTAATAATGAAGGGGTGGGAAATTTGATGATTTTTCAATTTTATATAATTTTTATGATGGGAAATGTATGGGATTATGTCCACTAAAAATCAAGGCCACTGGTGGTTGTTTCATACACACTAATGAAGCTTGGTTTTCTATATAATCATATGATTGAATGACTATAACATGGAAAATAGTTATTCAAGTAATCATGGTTGAATAAACAGATTCTTGATGAATAAGAAACCTTTTTTGATCACCCTGGTTAACCAACAAAAATATAAAACATAATGAATGTTGTTGGCTAAATCTGGAAAACGTTTTTAGCCTATTTTATTGATATGTACAGTTGTTCTATTTAATATTTTGTGGCTGATGTGGTTTAGAATGAAATATCAGGTTGAGAGGTTGTTGGATTGTAATTTTGGGGCTGTGTGTGGATGGTAGAAAATATTGTGGACAGTGTATTTGGGGATTTGTTTCGTTCTAGTACATTAAGGGATCTCACAGATCCATTTTTATATTATTAGTTACAAGATAACCTAGTGTTAATGATAAAACATTTTCTTGGATGTTTTCATATAGTTGTTTCTTTGGATTGTGGTTGTGACTGCATGATTCTTGATATTATAGTAGTATTTAAAGGAAATCATTTTAACAAGATAAAAAGAATAGGGACAATGTGGGAAATTTTTTCCAAAAATGGGTTGTGCTCTTGTCCTGACTATTGTATACCTGGGCATGTAGGGATAGAAGTAAGAGTTGTTATGTATGGGATAGTTTTTGGTTTCAAGACCCTTAGGTTTGGATGAGTGATTGATTACCTATATGTATAAAATTTCTTTCTTTTTTTTCTTATATGCACCCCAGCCATGTTGAGCACTTTGTGCTAAACACCCCCATTTCTTGGGGGATAGTGTTTTCCCAACATTCTTATGAGTGGCTGGTTATTAGCTCATTTTTTACCTCTCCTAGGTAGACCAATAATTTTTATGTAGGTTGTGATGACCATATTTTTATTATGCCCTAAAAATCCTTGGGAAGGGCATGTTGTGGTGGTTTGCCTAGGTGTCTGTGGGTAGGTTTGCCTCCCATGTGCCTTCGAGTTTTGGACCAAGTTTCATAAGGTGAAGCATTGGTTTTTCTGGCCCAATTGTCTTCAGGAATGGAAGTTGTTGATGTGGCCCAGGTGGCTTAGGGTGTAGTTATGCATGGTTGTGGTGGCCAAGGTGTCTTTGGGGGGGATAGATGTGTGGTTGGGATATCCCATATGGGTTTTGTTGTGGGCAGAAGTGGGACTACCATGGGATCTGTGGGGTAGGTATGATGTGTTGGATGTCCTTAATAACTAGTTGGAATGTGTTATGGGATACCCAAATATCAATGTGTTGTTTCTATTACTTTACCTAAAATACATTATTTGGGGAGTGTAACATGGTGAATCTGGGTGGGTAGTTTCCTTGCTAGGAGTTTGGGATATCAATATTTCTCACCGGGCATTATAATGTCTCCCCATATGAACACGAGAACTTTTGGTTTTCCTTAATGATTATACCTATATACTCACCATACATATATAAAAATAATTTCAGTTTTCCCGGAGGACATTGAAGACCATTCAGGACCTTACTAGATCGTTGTCAGGACAATTTTCATTGCTTCCTTTCATTCTTTTTGTACATTCCTTCGGATTTTTCATGTACTTTGTTGTACTTTTTTTGTACATGAATGTGGAAAATGGTTTTTGGCATTACATTTACTTTCATTATATGGATTTTTTTAGATATACCGTCATATCACCCAATATTGTTCTTCAAAAATGTTAATTCGTTCCACACTATGTGAGATTATATACCCTTGGTACCTGTTGCCTCTTTGGGGCCTACTAAAGGCAGACACGAGGGGTCATTATATCTCATTGAACTTGAAGAAGTAAGATCCTTGCAGTTTTATGTCCCTTCCCTCATATTTGAGAAGGTAATTCATGACATGGAGGATCATGATTTGCTTATCTAAATTTTCTGAAAAACAAATCATTTTAATGATAAATATTTCTATTTGTAAGAATGTATATTGATACTAAATGATTTTAATCATTCATAGATTAATGTATTTAAGATTTTAATTTTTAAAATACTAAATAATGATCTTTTCAGTATTCACTAAGTTCACTCCTTAACCATAAATTCACTAAGAGGGAAATGGAAGGAGTTCTTCTTAAATATATATAACTGAAGATCTGAAAATCCATTAAGGGATAATCTTGAATATTTCATGAAACCTCATGGTAGGATCTGAATTTTTCTTCAATTAATCCATTGAATAATTATATAAAAATAAATAAATAATCCATCACAATAATTAAATTAATATTTTCATTGGGAACATTTAATTAAAATGAATCAAATTAGCGATGGTGGAAGTTACATGTTGTGTCTCATGTATGGAAGTGAGTCAGTGTATCAGTGAGTTGGAATGGTTATAGGTTATGTGATGGTAGATGATATGATGGTATGTAATATGATAGTAGGTATTGTGGTGGTTGGTCATCTAGATGTTGGTCATATGATGGTGACTCATCCTTTGTGGTGAGTCAATTTTAGTAGTGGTGAATCTCTAGTGGTGAGTAAAGTCTTACAGTGACTCATCTCTGATGGTGAGTCTAGTATGGGATGACACGTCTCTAGTGGTGAGTCTAGTCTGGAGGTGTCTCATCTATTGTGGTGTGTGACGTGTGGTTGTGACTCATCTCTTCTAGCGATCCAAATCAAGTGGTTAATCATTTCAACACAAATCCAAATTTCTACAAATTATTCTTTATAAAATAATATACTACCATACCATATAAAACTCATTATAATTATAAGAATCATGTTTTATGAGCATTAAATCAAATATGTTCAAATAATATTTCTATAAAAGAAAAGAGTTGCCAAACATATCCCCGTTTTTTATGATCACAAATCATGGAATTTTTGAAACCATGTATACATTAATCATTGGCATAAAATATTTGTATTTGAAAAAGTATAGAAATTTTATTAACAAAGTACAAAGATAATGTGATGGTTTGAATATAAATTCTAAAATAGAAGATAGATAAAGATGATATCAAAGATAAGATATGATATGATAGACTAAAAATAAAAAAAAATTCCCATAATTACTATCCCCATAAAATTAATTCTATAATTACCCTCCCCCAATTGGCAGTATCAAAAAGTGATTATATAAAAAGGTAAATTAAAAGAATAACATGATGAATAATAAGAGAAATTTAGTTAATGTCAAAAGTTATTTTATTATATCCAGAAACAAGTATAATAAAAATAATATGAAATACTTTTCAATGAAAATTTCTACATTGAGACACTCTTAGAATGGGTACAAGGAAGAACATGTAATTTTCCCTTATTAGAAAAAGGGGATTAAAGGTAGTGTCTTAGGGAACCGAGGTAGTGGCTATATGGAATGATGTAGATGTGGGTAGCTCTTTGATAATCACAAACTAACGATTTTTTACTAAATTTACTATATACAAAATAATGTTTTGAAACTATATAAGAAAAGCAGAATTTGGATTCTGGACAACAACTTTTCCGAAATGTATAGAGGTAGTAGATATATTAGATATAAGAGAGGTCACTAGAATAGAAACAGAATATACTACTTCTATAATCTACACATGCATGAAAAAATTCACCAGATTGATGTATTATATAATAATGTTTCTACCATGATCTATGTCACTAGATTAGTAATTATTTTCCTATATAAGCAAACTGAGAAGTGGTGTCATCTCCTTAAATTTATTGACATACTCTTTGAATTCTTAGGTAACTATAGATATTAAGAGGTTCTTAACCAAAAACAAGAAGTGAAGAAAAGTTAATTATTAGTGAAAATATTGGTAACGTAATATTTCATTTCCATTGTGATGGGTTCCCTATCAATTTTGACACCATATCAACATTCCATTACCAACATATAATTAAGGTCACCATTTTGATTGATCTAACTTAGATCCTTCTAATGATTAGCATGAATATTTCTTATATTTGTATGAAGATCCTCTATAATAATAGGCTGAATGAGAATTGTATCAAAGGATGTTGAGGGAGGTGGAGTAAAAGAAGTATAATCCACTTAAGGTAATTCTTCAACCATACAACTAAAATTGACTAACTGGATGAAGAGGTTCTCACTTTCTCATCCACTATAGGCTTGATGGTATCCATATAATTGGATAACATTATATTCTCAATCTAAACATCCAAAATGTGAAGAATCATGTTATGATAGATGTATAATACATCTAAATCAATTTAGTGTCTACCATCAGTCTCACTAACCCGTGTGTCTAGAGGGTTGTAATCCCAAAATATCCTACCATAATCAAAGAGAAACTTCTCTCTCTAAAAGACTTCATATCATCTCTATAAGTAGCATATGAAAGGAAATAAAATTTATAAATAAGAAAGGGTGAATCATATGTCTCAACGTGAGGAAAAATAGCATCTTCTTTCTCAAACATGGAAGTTACATGTGAAATAAATTATTGAAGATCTCATATTACATCAATTTTCCCAAAAAAGGATCCCCTAGGATGTATCTCAAATATATATGGTATTTTAGGTCAACAATAGTTTGGTTATATTCTCTCACCATAACTAGAGCTAGAATAATCGATTACATGCCTCACATTCCCTTGAAATCATTCCCACTCATTAAAATATGTGACATTCTTTTGGCAATATGATGAGTCACGAGGTTCAACATCAGTTGTGTGAACTCGGTGGCTAAAAAACTATCTTATTACTCCCCCTCAATAGATGCGCACATATCAAATATGTCAAAAAAGCCTCATAATTTCATATATATTATGGGGTCTCACCTTCGACATATTATAAATAGAAAAAACTAGAGAAAAATTTTGTTTCTGTGTCATTTCATGAACTTCTGGACAATCATGATTAGATTCATCATCATTATCATCTACATTATCATATCCTTCATCTATGGCGTCCTCATCACCTTAATAATTTCCATTTTCATCATAATATAAATATATAACTTCTTTATAATATTTATCAGAAAAAAATTGTACTAATCAAATCATGAAACATATATTTCCTCTTTATCATCATCTTTATCACTCAATAAGATATATTCAATATGTAGATAATCTAGAGGACTAGTCAGAGTAAAATATAATGTTGGAATCTTATGTATGTATGAAAATTTCCCTCCTCAATTATGAACCCCTCATCATTAATTGATACATCATCAGAATAATATTCATTATCTTCATGTAAATATTAAACTACCTCATATGGATGCAATCTAGGATAAATATGGTTCTTTGATCCATTAAGATGAATGGAGGATAAAATAACTCATATATATTACCAAAATCAATAGACTCTTTATTCATCCATTATATAAAATTTAACTTCAATATTTTACATATAAAATTAGTAAAAAAATCACCACACATCACTTCAGTTACATTATCTGCATCAATTAATACATTATCTCCATGAATAAAAAATTTAATATTATGATAAATATGTGAATTAGAACAGGATGATGTTCGCCACATCTCTATTATATTCACCATAATATATATTCACATATTTATTACTTCTTATCATCATATAATGTATTTGAGATAAAAATCCTTATATCCCATAGTGGTGAAGTGTCCTTTCATAGTGAATAACATGTGATATATAAAAATAAAGAATAATATTCACTCACCATCAAATTTAGTTGTTTCTTTTCTTTATCGGGATTCATCTCTTATCAGCACCACTAAAGAATTATTTTAATCAAATGATTCACTATCACTGGGAATGTTCCATTTATAATCAATTTATACTCTTTCACATGGTACTTTAATTCACATAACCCATTATTTCAATGATTATACAACCATTTTTTTATCTATCATTTTTCTAATATGATTTTATTTTTCCCAATACTGAACAGAAAATATTTATAAATTTTTCACAATCCTATGGTAGAATAGAATATTATTAATTGAGAAACAGTATATCCATCCATGTTCTTGGATTACTAAGATCACCTATTATTTTAGAGACAAAAAACATTCATCATTTAATTGTTTCTTGGAAAACAATGTATGATTTATTAGTTTCATGTTTTTTTGTTTGACTACTTGTACAATAAATTCTCCTCTCGGCTTCTTTGAAGGTTGTGACTCTTTGGGACATGACCCGGTATGTTTCTTAATAATCCCATTTCAATCATGTGAAATTTCATGCAAGGATGAGATATGTATATGGTTTAGGATATAAAGGGTAGAGGATAGTTTCAAAGGATATTAGGGGTGAGGGATAGTGTTAGTTGAAGTTAAACATAATTCCCATTTTATATCATTTAGATATTTGATAATGAAAATTGAAAAAAATATTTCTATATTTTCATTGTAATTATGGAATATCTCAATGGAAACTCATTACAATGATGGATTAATCTATCTATTGGTTGTCCAATGGTAGGTTTTCCTATATTGGGATCTCCAAAGGTGCTTTTTCAATGATATAATCTTCCAAAAATTTATCATTCCTAATTCATCATTAATGTATTTCAATCTCTCATAATTCAATTGATTTTTAAAAATATAAATAAGCTAATATTAGGTTCTGAGGAATTCAATATTTTGTATCACTCATTTGAAAGTGATCTCTCAAAAATTTTGGTTATAAATCAATATTATTTGTTTTCGACTGACACATAATATTCAGGGAAATATTTATTTCACTTATGTTCTCAACATTGATTAGGATATGTCTGAATTGATATCAAATATCAATTAGATTTAGTTTCACCCACAAAATTTGTCACAAAAAATTCTTAGACCTATGTATTCAACATTAACTGTAGATAGTGAAAATTAATTTTCATTCTTACTTCATCGAGTATGAGATACATTCCAAAAATATGGCACATTCTAGAGGCGGATTATTTATCGTACTTGAAACTAAAAAAAATTAGTATCTGAATAACCCACTAGATCATATTCTTTCCCTATATGATAGACCTTTACTAAGTTGTTTTTATATATAAGGTTTTTGAATTTTTTTAAAAGTATGAAAATGAGACTCTTTTAGGTTTTCATGGATATGATAACACATAAACACAATAAACATAACATAATTCCATCTAGAAGTTAAGTATACTAGAACTCAAATCATACCACTATAACTGGTTTGATCAAATATATTTATAGTTTCATCATGATCCAACATATCGGTGGTACTTAGAAAAGAATCAATTATTTTAGTTATATCCATACAAAAAATTTTAATACGATATTTCATCTATATATGTTGATTTAAAATAATTAAATTTTATTTTAAAAATTATGAATACAAGGAAATAATTTTATTTCACCCATTTAACTCATTTAAAATTCATTTGGAATCATTTTTCACACATTAGTACCCATATAATATTTACAATATAAAATGACAATACCATCCACATAGATTGTTTCAGTAAATATATTTTGAAATTATTTTCAATAAAATGAAAGGGATTTTAAAAAAAATTAAAAAATGGAAATAGAAATGAGATTATCCTATAATACAAATATCTAAGATTCTCTTTAAATCTATAGAAATTATTTGTTAATTTAAGGACATAATTAAGAAATTAAGGATTAGGAAAAATGTTGGTTGTTCAAAAAATAAAAACTCAACTATAAATACATTCATGAATACACTTTTTACATTCATTGAATATATTTTTAAAACCAAATGTGTTGCATATAAATTCAGTATTATATTATATTTAAAATAAGACACTAGTGTAGTGCTTTCTTCATAGTCAACACCCACTTTGTTAGTCTCCATTTTGAGCAAAGAAGAATACCATAGTATAAATAGAATATTTATTTAAAAGGACATTTAAATTGTGTTTCCCATTTAAATTAAAAAATATAGATGGGAAAAACATGTCCACGTAATCAAAATTTCAGGGTTGAAAATTTGATTCTTCTTTTATTGATTTGAAAGATATATTGTGTTGCTTCTTATTTTGGCATCAACTAATAAAATTTATGTTGGAATTCATGTATAGTTAGATATATCCCTAACCCTTTTAATGTACTATTTATATGTGAGTGAATATTTCAATGGACTGGTTTCCTCTAAAAAACAAGATAATTTTTGGAAGGCACATAGACAAGAAATATTTCTAGAAAATAAAGAGTTTGAATTAATAGCAGAAACATTGTGACATCATAAATCAGAAAAAAAAATTAGAACAAAAAACATTGTAATTATTATTTTCCAATATCAAATATAATCCATAATAACATAAATATGAAATTGTAACCATATTGTACATTAATTCATCTACAAACAATAATTTAGAAATTAAAAATGACATATACATACCATTTTGGAAAGGAAAAATATTTTCCCTTTGGTATTGTAACCCAAAGTAACATGCCTCCCACATAATTTTATCATTTTTTGAATGCACGAGTATTATATAGTAATTTTTTTGAATAAAAACTATATATATACACTATGTTCTTACCAGATCTGTTCTATCAGGCTTCCTATAAATCATGTCTTGGACCAATAATTATTTTGGTAACAAAATACTCTTGGGTCTCGAAATATAAGTAATTAAGGATTTATGAACCCGTAATTTATTAATAGGATTCATATAAAAATATTTTCAACTATAATAAATAAAATAATTATTACTTACAAATTATTAAAAACTAGTATCATCAATTGAAATGGGATTGAAACTATTTTTAACTATTCTCCTCTATCAGGGTTTATACACAATACAAGTGGAGTATTTTGGTTCGTTTTGTTTCCAAACATTTAGGTGATAGTGTTTATCTCATTAGGAAATATTTCATGATCTTATTTCAGTTTCTCATTATAAAATTGAAAAACTTTAGTTCCCTTTAACATTTTTGAATTTTTCTCTTTTCTATAGTAAGACCGGATTTAAAATTTGAGGATAATGAATGATTTTTCATTATAATATTATATTTATCAAAATTTTCATTGATTATACATAAAACACGTTTCAATATTCAAAAATATCATTATTTGAAATATTTCATCATTATTTTCCTCTCTAGATTGAGTAGAAATAACCATAGGTGAATTAAGACGGATATTTGGTACCTCAGTTGTGTTTTTCATGAAACACATGATTGCACTATCATGTTTTTCCTCATTTATAGTTTCGAAAACACTTATAATAGATTTATAAGAATGCAATATTTATTTTATTATATTCTTTTATTTCCTATCATTTTCATCATATCTCATTTCATATTTTGGATATTGAATATTATCATTTAAATTACCTTTCTGTTTCCATTCATAGGATAATATTTGATTAGAATTGTCATCTATCTTCCAATATTTCTTCCAATTTACTATATTATAATATTTTTTATTATATATTGGTATAATAATGAAAATATTAGTCTTTTAAAACTTATTAAATGTTCTTTCATGATTTTATATCTATTACCCACTATATACTGATGATTTTTCACCACTTGAACGTTTAGGATGAAGTTTGTCCTTCTATTTTGAGCGAGTGGTATTGAAGGATAAAAACATACTTTTAGGTTCATCATATTATTATATATTAAAATTATATTCTCCAAATAACTAAATAATTTTACAATAATCACCTTTAAAGGTTGTTTATTGATAACACACGATTCTATTATTGATACTATGGTTCCGCTCCATCTTTATGGATGGTATATAAGAACTCACAAGACATGGTATTATTTAGTGATATTTTACACAAAGAATGAATTTTATTTAAAATATCATCAAACCTGAGATAAATTTTATAAATATGATCATCATGAATAATTTTAAATGTAACATATTTAATATAGTAAGTATTTAATCACATTTCTTTCAAATTATATGTTCCCTCATGAGAAACACTTAATGTGTCCAAAATATCAAAATAAGGGGTTCAAGAAGAAATTAAATTGAATTCCTCATCAACCAAAGCATAATATGGATAATTCATAAATTTAAAATAGTTTTTAAAAGATGTTTGAGTAGATTCAACAATTTTTTATCTAGTAGTACTATGCATTTAATATTTATCTACAATATCATTCCGAATTTCAAAACTCATGCTCTCAATATGAATTCTTATATATATTTTTCACTAATTATAGTTTGTTACATTGTTGAGAGGTGGTATGCAGGTAGTACAAGATTGTTCTATATTGTGATGAAACACCTCAATTACCCTAGTTATCTAATAAACAAGAAAATCCTGACATGGGCCGAATTTCATTCCTGATCCCCATGGGATGGAGACTATAACATGGAATCATACAACATGCATCTGGGAAGGAATTTTCTACAAAACATAGTATAAGAATGACATGAAATTAAATATAAATAAAAAAGAAACTTATCTGGGAGTAATGTACTGGAATACGATACGGAATAAAAGATAAATATACATGAAACATATTACCAAATGGGGAAAAATATCCCAAGGTCCCTAAGGACACAAATCACCACAACTAGGGTTTAAAAGCTGGATCCTCTACCAAGGGAAACTTTCCCCTTTCTCAAACCCAGAATAATAAAATCTACAAACACCCAAATAAATATTTAGGTTGTGATCATTAGCCTAGTATGATACTAGTAATGATTTAATAACAGATTCCAAATATAGATTATCCAAATAATAATAATTTTTATTTTTAAAAAATATGTGTTTGAAAATTAAAAATCATATTTAAAAATATATATACATTTCCAAAATTGTAAAAAATACGTTTAAATTATTTGGTTTACTTTACAAGAGATGGAATATTTCTAAAACAATGGCTTAAATAAAATAGGTACATAAAATTGTTTCTACAAATATAACTATGTAATGTAAAAAAACTTCTACAATAATGACATGCATTTACATGTTATATATAAATAAAAAAGTGACCAACATGGTGATCATACAAAATGAATTTTAGTATTAAATAGCTATAGGATTATTCACTCTCTACGTGATCTCATAAACATGAGTATACTCACATCCCCCTAATAATGGCCAGAGGTGACTCATCACCCTCTCATCGGGGATGTGATCTACCACAATTATGTTTTAGAACATTGTAATAGTGTAGAGTGTATGAAGATAACTCACTAACTACCTAAGGCTTTAATGTGCTCTTACATGATGGAAAACATACATTAAGACTGTAAAAAATACAACAAATCCCATTATTTCATTTCAATAATTCCAATTTCATTACATTTAAAACAATAATAGGAATTAATCTAAATCATCCATTTCCCAAAGATAAAACCATTGGGATTTTATTAAATCATTTTTAATACAATTTCAAAAGTTTAAAATCTATTCAAAACCAATTACATATTTTTTACAATTCATTTCCAAAATTAATTTCCACAATTTATTTGAAAACATTTCCACCAAATCCAAAATCTAAATTCAACAATTTAAATTTTCCAATATCAGTAAAAATCAATAAAATCAATAGAAATGTGGGTTTTACAAAATTTTCAGGCAAAAACAATTTCAAATCTCTCAGTTCTTTAGAATCAGGGTCTTTTACATAAATTGAAATAAAATTTAATTACGTGAATTTAAATCAATAATTGAAATAAATCAAGAAATAAAAGGAAAATAAATTTCGCTAATAATGATGTAACCACTTACCATTTCTTCAAACCCAACACTCACAATGACACTCATCAATAGAACAATTTTTTATAAGAACTCAAAAAACATTCTAGAGGAAGGGTATAACAATACATGGAAATAGTTCCACCAATTCCAAGAATATCCATTGAAAAATGAATATAGTAGAAATATAAAAACATAAATAACAATGACGAATGCTTATAAGGATATCAAACACCAAAGAAATGATGATTGGTGTGAAAATAATGGATACTGAATGGTTGGAGTGCTCCATGAATTACTAGGGAGGGCCTTAGGTTGAATGAATAGGAATTAGAGATGAATGAAAGAAGAAATTCCAATAACTGTTGTTCTTTTATAGGCTAATTTCGGGCCGTTACACGACAAGTAATACAGTTACATGGTTTGAAAATTTTAATTTCTATAACAGAAAAAACACATCAAAATTTGAATATCATTTTACAATTGGCTATTAAACGAATCCTAATACCAATAAAAGTCATGATATTCTTATTTTTTGTAATCATCCAAATGAATACCATTTTTCTTGGAAGCAAAATGCTCGGAGGTGAGAACTATTCTTTACCTTCATCAGAATGTGTAGTGACCACTCAGAATGTGTACCCATCACAATGTAAAGTTGTTCATAGTGTACATATATAACCATTACATGACGTGTAACGCTACTACATCACATTCAATGCTCTGGAAGTCTGCAAAAAATCATTCTTAAGGCTGAAAAAAAAATTTGACATCACCATTAAAAGTATCCTCCCATTTCAAAATCGACTATTACCCAAATAATATAAAGGAAAACCATGAAAATATTTATATTCTTTTTTTAGAATTGTAAAGGGTTGTTATAACCACCCCACCATTAGAACATTCTTCCCCTAGAAAGGATAGGTATAATATTTCATGCCAATGAGATGACTCCACCCCTCTCTCATTGGTTCCTCACATTCCCACATCTATTGAATATTAGAAACATGATTTAATTACACATGAACTAAAGGTATTATCCTCAAATTGAGTACATTGGTCCTAAAATCAAGAACTATGATTGGCCATTCAGTCAAAGATAAATCAGGCACAATCTTAATACCACTCCAACAAATGATGTGAGATGGATCAGAATGATATTTTCTCAGCTGCAATACATTGATCATGTTATGTATCGACAGAAGCTGTAGTGGAAGTTCTAAATAGTAAGAAACTTTCCCCACTTGACCAACAACCTCAAATGGTCCCCAAAAATGGGAATCATGATTCCCATTCCTCAAAAGTTGTTGAAGACCATACCAAGGTGAAAAATTCAAGAACACCTTATCAACAACTAAAAACACCAATGTTCGGTGTTGTTTGTCATCATAAGACTTATATTGGCTCTTTTCTATCAAAATTCACTAACGAATCAGACGAATACTAGTTATCATCTCTGGCACCAAGCATGGTCCATCCACGGAACTTTCACTAACCTTCGACCAGATAAATAGAGTTTTATAAGGCCAACCACACAATGCCTCAAAAGGAACCATCATGGTCATGTATTGGCAACATTTGTTACAAGTGAACTCAATCTATCCCAAGTGATCATCCCATGTCCCAATAAAGTCAAGAACGCATGCGGGAAGCATATTCTTAAGAATATGCATAGCTCTCAATGTATGGCCATCAATATATGGATGGTAGGCCATGCTAAGATAAACCTGATATCCTAGCTCCTCCGTAATTCCTCTAAAAATATGAGTAGTAAATTGTGGGAATCTAATAGATTCTATAGTATAAGGAACACCAAGAAATTGAATGATACCATTCACATAGAGATTCCCCCACTCCTCACCTTTGGCTTCATCTTGAATGGGTACAAAGTGACCCAACTTGGTCCGCCTGATGATCATATCTCATATCACATTCTTCCTCCTCTGGGTATGTGGCTACCCAACGAGAAAAACCATATAGATCTATTCCCACTAGAATGTTATGATTGCATGTGGCTATAGTAAACCTGAAGGATTATGGTTCTCGGCTTCCACTTGTAGTCATGGATAGAAATCAGAGATAATCTCATCATTGTATCTTCTTATACCATGAACCCAAAATAGCCACCATATATCATAGATCATATTTTTGTTCTTAGGTGCACTACCAAGTAAGAATGACGAACCCCCCCCCCCAACATAGCATTCCTTGTCATTGATGGAACAAAAATGCTATTATGATTTCATAGAACACATTATTTGGAGAATTTCCACTAGGGCACTATATCCCAACCATAAATAGTGTATCTAATTCTATGAAATTCATCATGAATATATTAGTCCAAAAGAATCGACTTGGGAAGAGTGGATGTCAAATGAACACTAGCTAATGTAACTTCAACCCCTTTATCCTAAACTCCAATAAAAAACTGTGCGAATAGATCCATCAAATTCCAATCTAATGATTCCTTCACTGCATGGGATGGATGTTTCCTTCTCAATGCGCATGTAATGACATTATCTTTCCGTGTTGTATAGGTGATGTCAAATTCGTAAGACTTCAGGTACTCCTCCCAACATCTCCAGTAAATATTCAAATAATTTTGAGAGAATATATAACTTAGGATTTGTGGAGTGAATACTTATTAAATCATTCTTCGTAAAGGTTGTGCTTCCAATTTTTAAGTGTGTGCATCATAACTATATGTTCATGTTCATGGGTAGCATAATTCTTATTATGTGGCTTCAGATTTAGAGATCCATAGGCAACAACATGAATACTTTGCACAACAACACAACCCATTCTCAAACGTGATGCATCACAAAAGACCACATAACTTTTCATAAACTTTAGAAGAATCAACATGGGTATAGTAGTCAATAGAAATTTTAAATACACAAAATAATTCAGAAATTTATCATTCCATGAAAAATTCAACCCTTTCAAGTTAGAGTAGTCATCAGAGAATCCAAATTAGAGGAGTTATTCACGAACCAACTATAATATCCGAATAATCCGATAAATATCCGAATCTCAAAGACATTTTGTGGTCACTCCCAAGTCATAACACCCTTCACCATCTCAGGATCAACTAATATAGCCTGTTCAGACTCCACATGTCCCCATATTTTTATTTTGCAAACCCAGAAATTACACTTTGAAAGCATGGAATAGATTCGGTGACTTCATAGAAGACATATAATTATTTTTAGATGATTCACATACTCGTCTTTGAAATTTTTGTATAAATAATGTAATTCACAATGACTAACAAAAAGGTCTCTAGATACTCATGGAAAATACTTTTCATCAAAGACATGAATAATATAGAAGTATTTGATAGGCTAAAGGGTATAACTAGGTACACATAATGGACACACTGTCTCTAAATTGATGTTATCTTAATGTTAGATTATGTTATGCTCAAATTATGGTACCGAGATCAATGTACAATCTTATAAAACCACTTCTCACTTTTCAACAGATCTAATAGATCATCCATCTGTGGAATTGGATAATGGTTATTTACCATAACATGAGTGATAATTCAGTAATAAACACATAAGATAAAGGAACCATCACCCTTCTCAACGAATAGAACTTTCCAAACACAAGGTGAGACACTTAGGCTTATTAAGAAATTTTCAAGAATATTGTCTAACTATGAATTTAGCTCATTCAGTTTAGTTGGATCAATTTTGTATGAGGGAATGAAACTGGTTGACTACCAGGCATTAAGTCAATAGAGAACTCAAATTCCATTACTAGTGGAAGACTAGAGATATCTAAGAAAATGTGTTAGGAAAATTGATGATGACTAGAGGGAGAACTACACTCATTCGATCCTACCCCATATCAAAAGAAAATACTAATTTCACATTCCCAAATTATAGATAAGAAGCTCTAACTCTACTTGACCTTGGGACCTAATATCCATAGAAGACAAGAGACACAACACTGGGTGTAGTAAAGTAGTCCCATTTAATATAACAATAAATCTAAGCATTATTAGAAATGAGAAAATACATCTTATAAGTAACATCAGTATATTCCATGTTGAGAACTAGGAATCTTCAAGACAGATCAACATTTGAAAGAGAGAAGACATGAGAGGGACTATGAAGACCCTATTATATCTTCATTCCAAGGGGTGTCGTAATATCCATTTGACATGATAGTTGATCCATATGAATATTAGGATTATGACAATAATTTTTGAATTAAACGAATGATATGGAAAAATTTCAAATAGTGCAGTCACTAATGATGATTCAATAGTAATGGTACCTATCACGATCATTGGACCACTACCTGCTTCCATTTGGAGACTCATCCACTATGTGAAGAAGTGTCATTACAGATGATTGTGGTTGGAACCCATTTTATGTGAAGCATTTTATTTCAACAATGTTTGAGGAGGATATGATGATATTATTCTACTACATGCTATGGATATGTGATAGGAGAAGGTTTATAAGTGTCCTGGATATCCTCAGGATCTTTAGATCATGGTTTCCTTAGTTAAGACCCTTGTAGAATTTCCTTTCAATACACACTGATAGTAAGGATTAAAACCACCTTCTAGTGCTGTAGGAGGTCCCAAATTACTTTAACATTGAGAAATAACATGGGAATTAGGACACATCCATTTTATATTAAATGAACCAACATTTCCATAGGGATAAATGGAAATGTTGTAAACCCAGACATTATAGCCAATTCTATCTCAACCGTTATCTCCATATCCAGTAGATCTATATAATTGGGATATATTAACATGAAATCCATTGAAATGTTATCTGATCAAATCCATAACTCAAATTGTTGACCCTTCAACCTTTCATCAGATACTATATCAGGTGAAAACTGCAGTAGCCCAGTAAATTGATTTGAATACCTATTCACTATTTTTTTGTATTTCTCATGCTTTATAAAATTCACAAACTTGTCCGAAATCATTGAATCTGGATAGAACGGGTAGATTAAAATAACATTAAAGTCCTTCAATATTTTCCATCATGCTTTTTTTCCATCAGCATCATGACCCACAATCTCTTATTAGGTCCCCCCAACATGATGGTGGCACACTTCACCTTGCTCATGTCTGGTGTCTCCAGGTATTCAAACAGAAATTGTATCTTGCTCAAGAATTCCTCAACTTATTGTGGATTAGTGAAGACCTTAAAAATGGTGGCTTCTAGGAAAGGAACTCTTGATGATGATTCTAATGAAAATTCTCTTTAGGGTCCATTAGATGATCCTAAATGATGATTATAGGTGGTGCTTGTCTCAGATCTTGGATATTGGGAAAAACACCTCCACTAGATTTGGGTCCACTAGAGGATTCAATTGTTGTGGCTCAATACCATCTTCCACATAGATCTAACTTACACGTCTTCTCAGAGGCATGATGCTACTCAACACCAGTAGAACACTTTTAGAGAACTATCAAATAGAGTAACAAGGGAAACATAAAAAAAATATAAAGAAAATTTATTTTTATTTCAATATAACCAAATCAAAAAAAGGTAAAATACTAGAACTAATCTACAATAATTTTTTCTTTAACAACCCTCGGTGACTTGAGGTTCATTATGGTGAGAGCATCTCGGGCACTGAATCACAACTACCTTTAATGCTCCATAAAAATTTAAAAATTCATACAGAATTGAAGTGAAAATATCAAAAACCTCTATTGAAACCATTTTTAACAGCCCAGTCCATCCCATGATCATGATTTTTTCTACTAGTGGTATAAAAACTCTACTCATTGTTACCTATTTAAACATGATTTATTACCTAAACTTGTACATAATACGAGATAGTATATCATTATTTCTAGTGTATTTAGGGCATAATAAAATTACTTAACAACTTAAAAAATGAAATACACGTCATTATTGAAAACCTCTTTTACATGAACACAATATTCATTCGTACATAGCATTGCATGGGATAACCAGAGAAAATATGTAATAAAAATCTGAGATATAAGCCCGGTAAGGGTGTAAACAAAGAATAAAATGAAGAATGCAATACATGTTTGGAAATAGTGAAATTAATGGTTCATGATAGAAACATGAACATAAATTCATGATATCGTGTGATTATTATAACATGGAAATGTGACAAAAAAAATAAAACAGTACATCATTAAAATAAAAGAATCTGGTAAAACCTTGTACCAACATGGTGGAAGAAGTCCTATAAAGGAATCAGGTAATCCTACATCCTTGAATGATGTATCATGATACTAAATATAACCCAATGCATTGAAGAACTATTTAGGAACACCCTACATAATCATTTCAATACCAGGCATCAGTGTTCCACATAGATCATATAACATGGATTAATTCAACATAACCAGCTATTCTAGGATCAAGGAATGTGAAATTCATACAATTATGTCACTATTATACATGTGTGTGTGCATAAGTTTTAATACCCTTGATAGGGGAATGGGTTGGGTATTCACTACATGATTATTTTGGCCTTGAAAATTGATGTGAAATTTTGTTATCAAAACATCATCGCATGGAAATTCATAAATTTGGTTTATGAGAGAGAAAATGGGTCTCTATCAATTTATACGTGGGATCGAAATTAATGGTATCATGGACCATAATATCCAATAATATAAAATTTAATTTTAGATGTATAATATAAAATAAATTCTTGAATGTAAATTAGAAGAGAGAAATCCCTTATAAAATTTGAGTATTGTAACGGGTGGGTTCAAATGATCATTGGGGGTCTTAATGGTATGGAATGGAATATCCCATAATGTCTACATTAAATTGAATGTAAAAAGGTATGAAAAAACATATCCCAAATCAATCAAACAAAAATTAAAATTTATGAGAAAATATTTGTTCTTGATGAAAAAAGAGAGAGTGAGATCCCTTACGTGGATGTGTTAACCCAAAGTCTTGGGGGAGGATTTTTTGGAGTTTGGGGGATCCTTGGAAGGACTATAAAGAATAGGGGACAAAAATTGGTCGATCTTAATAGAGATTGACTGAACTGAAATGGGTTCTTGGGTATGTTTCTATAGGAATGGTGGGCGAATTCTCTATTATTTTGGTTTCAGACACATTACACTAAACTATTCAAAACCACGAATCATACCAGGGTTTTTCCCATGGTTTCTGAAATTAGGGATTGGTATATATTATTTTTTAATCTTATGGGAAGAATATATTAAAATGTTTCCATTTCTTATTGGTAAATGAGTCATATTTCATGAAAACGATTTTAAAAATATTAAAATATATTATTGGTCTTCAATGATTCAAAAATGATTTGTAAAATAAATAAAATAAACCTAATATTATATTATTTTAATATAAAAATAATATTTTTCCCAATATACATTTTATAGTATTTTTATTCGATAATTATTGTGTAATTTTGTATCTTAATACACATTATAAATTTATACAGTATTATATTTTTACCCAAAAAATCAAATATCACATAAAATTATAAATAAATAATAGTTGGATAATTTATACTTCTCGAATAAAATAAAAATATTTGTCTAAATAATTTTCTAAATATGATAAATTTCACTTTTCAAATAAAAACTAACAATTATTGAAAATTGATGTTATTTGGAAAAAATAGTTTTCAATCCATAATAAATGTTACCTTTTCCTTCATAAAATTTATATGATAATTAATATTTTATAAATGTAATTAAATAATAATATTATATTAAAATATTATTAATATAAAAATTACATTGATTCATCAAAATAGATTCCCTAATTGAATTAGAATATTAACCAAAAAACTATTTGTGCTTTATAGAATCATTTACAAAGTAACAATAATATAATGAAACTATATTAATTATTATATGAAAAAAATAATCAAAATTATATGGTATTGATTCATAACCATTTATTACCCCAGTATATTCCCTATGAGTAAGGTGTGTGATAGTGGGGCTTTCGTGGGGTTGTTTGGTGAACACAGTTGGGGTCGTGATCACAAGTATCATTAACATCTCCAATAAATAGTCTCTTTAATGCTTATGTTATTGGATGTTTTCTTAGTCCTTGTTAGGGAGAAGACTAGAAATTCGATCTCCCTATTATGGTATGATAAATGATCTTCATAGGGTAGGATCCTACTAGTTTAGGCTATCATTAATTTTTTCTATACCAAATGGATTATTTAAACCCTATACTTATTCTGGTCATGTGATCAAATTTCAATGATTATTTTATCAATGTTAATGATTCTAAAGAGTAATTTTAATTGAATTGGATATAATAAAAAAAGGAGTGCAAGTTTTTTATACATCGACGAGTCTTTTAATTTAAAGAAAGGTAATTTCATTTATAAATGTTCAAGTCATTAAAATCGTCCCCCTTAATATATTTTAACCTCAAAATTTCCTTTTCCCAAACCATAAAAAGACGAGGGTAACCCTAAATCATCACATATTTTGATTTACACATCAATTCTGTAAACTTGTTGTTTCTCAACAACACATTGACAAGATGCATTGTCTTATATTGTAGAAATTTCTCTATGATCTAAGATCTTCAGCAGCTTCACCTCATTGGAGAGGTCATTATCCAATGGAACCACCTCAGGATTGAGTACATGTTATTGGTTGGGTATGAACTTCTTCATGAGTGATACATGGAATACATAATGTACTTGAAATCAATTTGGTGGGAGTTCATGTTGATAGGACACTACATCAATGCAATCTAGGATCTCAAAAGGGATGATGTACTTGAACTAGGCTTTCCATTATTATAAAATATCATGAATATATTCCAAGGAAATATTTATAAGAATAACATGTCTCTAACTTAAAACTCTATGTACCATCGATTATTATTAGCACATCTCTTTTGTCAATTCTATGTTGCTTTGATATGTTGCTTGATGGTTCAATCCTTCTCCACCATTTCATCGACCATTCTAGGAACAAGAAGTTTTTGTTACCCAACACCATCCCAAAATTTTGGTGTTCTATACCTCTTACCATATAGGGATTCAAAAGGATCTATTTGGATTATTGACAAAAACTGTTATTACTAGAGAACTAAACCAAAGAAATATTTTGGTTCCATCAACCTTTGAAGTCCATTGTTAATGCTCTCAACAGTTACTAAAGTGTTTTGATAGTCTTCTCAAATTATAAATCATTTTTAGGGTGATCGGCCATGCACTGTGTTCAATTCATATTGGAGATTGTTCCAGAACATATTGGTGAATATAGGATCTCGATCGGACACAATCGATAGTGGAACTCCATGCAGCCTTACCACTTCTCTAGTGTATATTCATGTTAGTTGATCTAGTAATAAACCGTCATGAATTTCAATGAAGTGTGCATCTTTGTATGATGATCAACAACAACCCAGATAGTATTTTTTTCATTGGATGTATCCAGATGTCCAGTGACAATGTACATGGTGCTTTTTTCCATTTCAATGTTTTTCTGGGTAATGGTTCAACATTACCTTAAAATTCTTCCGCTCATAATTCACTAGACGAAATACTAGGAACCTGGATGTATATTTAGCAATCTATTTCTTCCTTTTATTCCACAAATCATTCTATTGTACATATCAATTCATCATTATATTTCATGGGTGGATGGAAAAATTCATTCTAGGTGAATCATCAAAAATATCAGTGTTTAACTCTAGATATGATGAAACATATATTCTTGAAGAAAATATAACAATTCCTAATTAATTAAAATTTAACTCTATGGATTTTCCTTTTTTAATTTTTTCTAATTTCATCTCAATTCCCACAAAATATTTTCGAGCATCCTTTATCCTATACAAAACAGACAATTGAGGAATCTTTTATGAAATGATTTACAATTTTCCCTTATTTATTATTTTCATATGAATCTTCATTATATATATAAATATTGGATACTTTTAAATTATAATAAAATGATATAAATGATGGGTCCTTTCTAATTATTGAATACACCACCTTGTTTTCTTTCCCCAGTTGGTAATGGATTGAGTAGTTGTAATCCTTGATCATCTATAACCACATTCATTGGTGGATATCCACATATTTATATGTGAATATATATTTTAGATATTTGTGATCAATATATGTTTAACACATATCTCCAATGTGATAATTCTTCAATATTTTTAATGAAAAGATCACAGCTTCCAACTCCAAATCATGCATGGTATAGCTTTTCTAATGGATTTTAAACTTCCTTGAGGAAATGGTTAGAGGTTTTTATTTCTACATCAACACACATGTCATTAACCTCATCACTAGATCACTAATGATTAGGAAAATCTCCCCACTTATGGGTAGTATGAACATAGGGTTAGTTAAAAACTCTTTGTCAACTCCATGAATTTATCTTCACATTCATAATACCAAGAAAAAATGACTCCTTTCCATGTTATCTTGTTAAGAGGATTTTAAAATCATGATAAATTTCTCAAAAATATACAATAACATTCTTCTAACCCCCTAAAGATATGGATATCCATTACATATTTTGTACCTAGAAATCCATCAATTTAATTTTTTTAAATATTATCATATATCCCATTACTTGTGATGACATGCCCCAATATTGAGACTTCCATTAAGAAAAACTCACACTTGATTACTTTGAATAGAGGTTACCCTGTACAAATGTCTCTAGAATAGTAATTATATGCTCTTAATTCTCCTCCTTGTTTTAGATTATATTAGAATATTATCTATCAAGTGCATTACAAATTTTATGAGGTAATCTCCAAAGACTCTATTTATCAAGTCCATAGAGATTACTTATGATTCATGAAACCCTAATGTATTTTGGAATGAATGAATGTTTTTTATGTGAATTATTTTTTTGCTGAAAATAATGAAACTCAAATCAAACAAATTAATTTGAAATGTAATGAAAATAATGATTTTATTTATTAAAGCAGTAAAACGTTACATTGTAAAAAGGATTTTTGGTGGCCGTGGGTGATTTAATAAATACATTATATTTTCATTACGTTTTTTAAATATATCAATGTATTATATTTAGTCAAATGAATATATGGTTTCGAATTGAAGATATACTTTGTATTTGTATTTTAAAAAGATAATACTTATAACCAAGGTGTTTCTTTTAAAATGAATATAAATTTATAAAAGTAATGAGATGTACTATGTTAACTATGGGATGTAATGATTTTATATATGAGGATGTTAATATATAAGTTCTGTATCTTTCAACATTTTTGTGTTTAATAATTTTTTTGATAAAATTTGTTGAATACCACTCAATTTGGTCAGGGTAATTTTTAAAGGCCAAGTCCTCAAGCTATGCGTGGGAATCTAACATAGGAACCCAAAATCAGGAAGAGAGGGAAACCTTGGAGGATCACATGCATGGTTCATTCAGTGTTACACATGGTCTAAGACATGTGTGGTGTGGGATAATCATGTGCATGCCTGCGTAGAAGGCCTGATGATGCACTCGTGTAGCGGTTTGGATAAGGCCTATGTGGAGACCCATGTATAGGGGCCCTAGAGTGTGTTTGTGTGCTATTACCCAATGGATGGTGTTCCATTTTCTAGATGGCGGTCCCAAAACCATGTAGGTTTCGATTTGTGATGGAAATTTTTTCAGAGATTAGTAATCTTATATGTAGATCTATGTGCATTATATCTCATCCATCCACTTCTTTTAAACCGATTTATTTCTTCGCATCCGCTGATAGTCATCCAATCAAACTGAGATGAGGTGATCCATTCTTCGAATTTTCACACATCTTCTTCATCGAGACCTCACACCGCACTAGTTCCTAAGGATCCCTCCACATCCTATACTCCTCCTTATCTGGTGAGTCATCCTACCACTCTCAGCATACCAGTCCTCTAGTTTCCTTTTTTACATAAGTCTACAAGGTTGAATTAGTTTAATGAAAACCCAAACCACTTCACATACATGTATCCCATAATATATGTATATATATATATATATGAACAACTGATTAATTTAGTGGTTACATTGATTATTTTTTTCTTTTCTAAAATAGTTTGATTCGTATTTCTTTGATTATTTTTTATTCTTAAACCATAGTATATATATATATATATAGTTTATATAAACCCATATTTCACACCTAACCCTATAGGTTTTTTCATCCAAACCATCCATTATCCTCAACTCGGCTCAAGCTCAAATTTGAAGTCAATTAAGGGTTTATTTACCTTCTTTTCTTATATAAAAATATCGTATATACAATTATGTGTATATATTTATTTTCATAGTTTCCAATCATAAATTTTTAATAATTTTGAAATACTGACTATCAATATCTCACTAAATTTTTATGCCTATAATACTTATAAAGGATTACAATGATTTGTTTTTGAGTTTTCTATTCTCATACATACATATATATATATATGTTGTTATAAATTTATATATATATATAGTTTTTATTCATAATATGATTTAGATTTTCATATAATATATATTATTGATTAAATAATGGTTTTGATGTATATAATTCTTCTATGTATTTATGAAACATCATTTTAGTTGTGGAAACTATATATGTATACACTTTGTGTAAATATGGTGTTATACAACACTCAATCGAAAACTATATAAGGTATTCTAAATGATGATTATTAATATTTAATTGATGATTATGATGTTTATAAAACATGAAAAAAGTATTATAAGTTATGTTTTTGGAGTTCTTTAAACTCATATAATATTATTTGTAAATATGATTTTGTATAAATGTCTAAGTCAACCCATTTGTAGTTTATTTTTAAAGGATGAACAATTATTTTTCAAATAGTGTTTCCCTACATGAATATTTTATAAAAGGATTCTTTTGATTATCTATTTATTTATGCAAAACCTATATATATATATAAATATGTATGAATATATGACTATATAAGATTTCATTAATATATGTCAATATGGATTTCATGTAAAGATGTTTTTAATGGTATTATATTTGATAATATATTATTATATTGAAAATAAAATTTTATTTTTAGGCATTAATATATATGTATAAACATATTTATACTCACTTTTTTACATGTTTTACATTTGTAAGTCAATCCATGAATTTATTATTTTCATTTACATTGGCTAATTAAATGTTTGAACATGAATACTAAATCATAATGACAGAGAATATCAAAACCTTGTTTCTTATTATGTGGCCAAAATTTGGAAAGGGGTCATTATGATGTTTTCATGAGATGCATATATCTCAATTTATAATTTTTGGATAAAATTATGGAATTATCATTTGTTTAATACAGATATATACATTCATAAACACATATTGTTAAGTGTGATTAATTATTTTCTAATGCATCAATATCTTACATGAAATGAATGTTTTCCAATTACAACTGTTATATTTTAATAAATTATGAATCATTCCCAATGAATATTATTAGTTATTAATGGTTATGATTTAATTTCTTTGACAGTCCCATTTATCAGTGTATGGTTTAAAAATCAATGTTAAATATCTTAAATTCCATATCATTTATATTATTATATAAAATTATTACATTCTTGAAAAAAATGGTTTTTAATTTAAGAGTTATTATTTTATGTGATTAAACTAAACAATCTGTTATTTTATGTTCACCAGTTATCATCACATCTACAAAACTGTATCTAATTTTCCATGAATGTAATTGATACTCTGATATGTCCATTTCATAAAGTATAACTAAAATAAATTTTTGTTTTTAGAATAATGTTTACATTTAATTCATGATTCACTTTATTTATGTTTCATGACCCATACCTCGAGGCCAGTGTCATGACTACCCCAACCCTGCCTTCCATAGGACAAGGGCTGGTGACTAGCACTATAAAGGTGTATCCCTAAAACGGAAATGCATTTCCTTTTTAAACTGTAAAGTCACACAGTCCAAGAACACAAAAATAATAAATACGAAGTAAACTATGGTAGTAAAAGTGTGCTAAATTTAAAGTGGTCGGGATACAAGACCAACTGAAATGTACAAGTACAACTAAATGTACAAATAAAGCTGAAAAGAGAAAAACAACACCTGGATCATTTATCAAGGATCCGACCTGAAGGGTTGGTATAGATCACGATCAGTAGTCCCTACATCATGTAACGCCATGTGGTCAACCTCCGAGTATCATCTGATCCCGGCTCCCTCATCCTCATTCAATGTTGTATGTCTTTTTCATATGACACAACAAGGTGCGGGTGTAGCCCGTGGAGGGGTGAGTATAACATTACTCAGTTGGGACACTAAGCCCACTGTAGGTCTCCCAGGTTTCCACAATGGAAATACCACAATTAAAGACCCAAATATCAAAGCACGAAGCAATAAACATCAACAATACTTAGTTATATTGTCATACATATACTTGAGTTATGAAGACATATCCATCTCATAGACGAGGAAATAATACCCCAATTATAACACCAAAAAGGTATAAGTACCACACAGATAACACCACGTAGATAGAAGTACCACACATGTATCACACAATGATTGAAGTACCCCACACATAACCCCACGAAGATAACACCATGAAGTTAGATGTACCACACAGGCAACACCAAGAATATAGAAGTACCACATAGGTTACACCAAAATGATTACATCACGAATGTAACGCCACAAAGGTAGAAGTGCCACATAGGTACCACCATAGAGATAGATGTACCACACAAGTATCACCACAAAGATAACACCAAGAAGGTAGAAGGAAAACATTGGTAACACCATAAAGATAACACCATAGAGGTATAAGTTCCATATAGGTAACACCACAAAGATAGAGGAACCACACAGGTAACACCACAATGATAACACTATGAAGGTAGAAGTACCACACAGGTTACACCACAATAATAAGAGCATTACAAAAGTAACATCACAAAGGAAGAAGTACCACACATGTAACACCACGAAGGTAGAATTACAACATAGGTAACACCACAAAGATTGAAGGATCACATAGGTAACACCACAAAGATTGAATCGCCCCATAGGTAGAACTAAAAAGATAAAAGTACCACACAAGTAACACCATGACAGTTGAAGTACCACACAGGTAAACCCACGAGGTTAACACGAAGAATGTTAAAGAAACAGCTCACATCATGTATAACATAAGTATAAAAGTACAAATGATTAGTCAAAAGGTAGTTCATCTTATTCTTTTAAGAGGCACTATTGCTGACCCATATATGATCTTTATGTACTAACCCCCGCTGACCCTCATAGGATCTAACCCACAGAGGATCAATAAGTACTAAACCCCTATGACCCACATAGGATCGATATTCACTAACCCACATTGGATCATTGAGTTCTGACCCCCACAAGATCTAATAGATGCTGACCCACACATGATCGATAGATGATGACCCACACAGGATTGATGTTCTTCCTTCACATTACAGCCTGCCACAGGATTCCTCGCACCAGGTGCGTTCGAGTTCTATGAAATCAGCCCATAAAGATAATGGTCATATCGAGACCGCATCTATGATTCAAGAAGGAGTAATCAAAAAGAACACTATGTTGTAAGGTCTCCAACGTGACAGACGGTGCGTCAATCAGACACCCAGTCTATGAGTTATAAGCATTTTAGTTTCGGGGCCCAGTTGGACTCGGTTTCTATCCAACATGACCATAATCCAACTATCTCCAAAACTCTAGTGTAGTATACCCAAAGGACCATCTCGATCCAAGGATCCCAATACCACAAACTGTTCTTCAAATAGACATTTGGTTCATAAGATATGTCCCTTTAAGTGTTGCAGGGTCTGGTGGGGCCCAGGTCCGGTCCGACCCGGTCAAACTGACCCAGCCCGACCAGGTCGGTGCGGGGCCAAGGTTTGGACGAGCCTAAAAGGAGGAGTCCCACAAAGGGTGACCCATAAAGCACGACACCCAAGGGGGCAGCCCAGCCCTGTGAGGCGCGACCCTCAAAGGGGTGGCCCGCGGTCCACCTGAGCTAGCAAGGAGATGTTTTTACCCTTGGTATCTCTAATCTTATGGATGCTAATTGGATTTGTGTCATGGAATCACCATGTGGGTGTCACCCGGTCATCGTAGAACCCATAGGGTTGGTGGGGGATCTGCCTTAACAGCGACATCGTCCGCGACCCCCTGCACGACAGCGGCGCGCCGGTTGCACTGCTTTCCTGCTCGTTAGTGATGTGTTGGTCGCGCTGCCTCCCATTCCATGGCCGGTCGATGTGTCGGCCGCCTTCTCCAACCACTGTGGCTGACGAGTCATGGCTCTTTTCTCAATGGTGGCACACAACGTTGCTCTTCAACTCCTCCATGGCCGCCCGGTACCGGCTGCTCCAATGACAACTGTGGCTTAGTGTCGTGGCCTCCTCTTGTGGAATACATTGGTGTGCCACCTCCTTCATAGTTGGTTGGTTCCTCAACACTAACGATATTCCATAGAGTGTGTAAGCGTATAAAAGTAGCAGCGGTTTTGGGCCAAGTTTTTTAGTCTGGCGCCATCCACGTTAGCTCATAATCATGAGGGTGTTAAAGGGTTCAATAAATTCACGTGAATTTAAACAAGGATCAAACCCCTTCCTAAATTACTATGGAAAAACACCTGAAGTTGAGGAGATGGATTAGTGTTTTATATCCCTGCATCTAGCCTCCAATGACGTCACTTGACCATGGATTATCTGTGTGGGGTTTTGGTGTTATTAGTCCCTGATCTCTAGAACTGGCTCTATCCTCTAAGGGATCGGCATCTCGGCACTTTGTCAGTACTTCGTTTCTTGGTAATATAGTATCGACGCCTATACCCATGCTGCATATAAATAGAATAAGGGGAGGGTAAGTAATGGCATTGAGAATTAATGGGGTCTCATTAATTAGGATCCTTCCTAATTCTCCATGCCATCTTTACATAAGATTTAATGTTCAAGCCATTTATTGGCTTGAAACACCGCTAGTCCCACATTGTTGTTTGTCTATCAGAGGGAAAGAAAGAAAATAAAAATTAACTATGTTATTTTTATTATTCATTAAAAAGTCCCAAAACATAATTTTTTCTCCAAACCTACATCAGTTAAAGTAATGTCTCCCTTAATTGTATCTCAGTGTTGTGGATTAAATGGTGAAGTTGTAATTTTAATTCGAGAACCGATTCAAATGTTTGGAAATACTACTCATGCATTTGTTGAATGTACCTAAATAAATGTTCAGAAATTTATTAAAGATCACCTTCTACCCACGTCGGTTGATATTAGTCACTATCTAAGGGAATCACATCCCAACAAAGTCAAATGTACTCTTGGATTTTCAATCTGAGTTACCATTTAGAAGTTATTGATTTTACAATAAAATAATTGTCACTTAATTATATTATTTACGACCATAAACAAACTTATAGAGGTGGACCATACCAGCCAATGTTAGTAATAGTCTAAGGAAAGAACACCCTAACGAGTTTATCAGTGGTCTTCGATTTTCAATATGAGTTATCATTCGTGAGTTACAAGCTTCTAAAAAATAAAATAAAATAATTTTATTATTCTATTTACGGTTATGCCATTTTCACGGTTTCCCACTAGAGGCATGCGCTGACTATAAACATGTTGAGCCTAGGGTAAACCCACCATCATAAATGCAATAGTGCCCTCAGATTCCGGATATGAGAATGCATTTAAGAGTTATTCCACGTTTTCATGAAAACTTCAGACAATTGTTAATTAAAGCTTAACAAAACATCGACAGATTATTCAGGGCACTCCGAGCCTCGGAATCACGTTCCATCAAATTTCAAGGTCTCTAAATAATCCCATATAAATAAAAAAATTACATTGAAAATATGGGTCATTATATTCTCGCCACCTTTGGTATTTTTGTCCACAAGAGCCACAACATAATATTTGGAAACAAATGGGGGTACAGAGCATGAATCTGAGCCTCCCGCTACCATGTGCTATCTTAGAGGTTCCCGTGATACCATCAAACCCAGACCAGAGGTATAGACCACCCACGAAGGAACTGGTCCTGTAGATCCTCAATCTCTACTAGAAACACCGTAAACATTTCCCAACAATCAATGTCTAGATCTCCATGGTCAATGATGTGATATGGGTTAGGCACGTATCTACTCAACTGGGATATGTTGAATATGTCATGCACCCTCTCCAACTACAGTGGAAATGCCAAAATGTATACCACCTCGCCAATCCACCTTAGTATCATAAATTTTCTAATAAACCTTAGTGATAACTTGTCGCCTCATCCAAATCTCTATAAACCTCCTTGAGGTGAGACCCATATGAAGTCATGGTCTCCTTCCTCAAACTATTAATGTCTATGCCTCCTATCAGCATAAGACTTCTACCAGCTCTATACAGTCTTCACTTGCTGACAAATGAGGCATCATGATACAAACTATACCACTACATCATTCTTCCCTGGCCACTAGTATTGACACCGGAGGTCCTTGGCCATCTTCATCGCTCCATGATATACTGTTCAAGCAGATTTGTGGTTCTCCCTCAACACCTCCCCCCAATGCATCACTGGGACCATGGTGTATCCTCTAAAGATGATGGCGTGCTCCCCACCTTTATAATATCTTTCAGGAAATTGTCCTGAGGATATTTGAGAATTTCGGGATTTATTGTTTACGTCCCAAGACGTGCCTCCTGAATTCGCTGAAGAATTGGGGGAGTGAAAATCACAGACTAGATGTAATATGCTCCATCTTTATCTATGAAGGATATCTATAGCACAACTAGATTCTTTGACGTGTCACTCAGCAACTATAGACTAGACCTCCTACTGAGTGCACCTACTACCATGTTCCCCTTTCAAGAAGTATATACTATCTTCACGTCATATTCCAAAATGAACTCTATCCATCGTCGTTGTTTTAGCTCCTAAAATCTCCACTGACACTTATCTATCAACATGAATGGCTCCCCCTTCTTTTTCAAATCTGTCAAGACTGCCACTACCCTGGAGAAGTCTAGTTTAAAACTTTAGTAGTACCCAGCCAAAGCAGAAGTCCATATCCCTTTGAGGAAGAAATCCTAGAAACATATTTTAAAAATATGTCCCCACACTCTTCCACTCTTTTTGGGATCTGAAAACTCAATACTCTAGTTGCCACGATCGTAAGGATGGCTGACTCAAGAGTGATCGATTGTACCCTCTTAGGCTTGAGTTTTTCATGTACTACCTAGGTTTCGTTTTTTTCCGACCAAGGAAAACCCCATTCAAATGTTGTGGATAAACCACAAAATTTTTTCCCAATAATGTTAATCTGAGTATAATCTATGGATGTTCAGTCCAAAACCAAACTAATGGCGTAAGGCCTCGACACTGCCACCAAGAGGTTCCTACCGAAACTCTCACCTCAATGCCCAGATCACATTGTCCGCATAAGTGTGATTATCGAGTCTCCTCCCAATGGTATCTCTTGCCATAATGGTAAAGTCAATAGTTTAACCAAAAACTCTAGGTCTGGGAAAAGAATCATGGAAAGAAGGAAAGATTAATTCATAAGCCTATTAACACAACAACTAGTAGTAGACCCAGATCATACCATTAATCATTCATATAGCCCTTGGGTCACACTGCTTGACCACATGCAGCTACTCCTTCCCATATCATCCTGCTCCCTAAGCCTAGTGGGGACCACATTGTGGTGGTGGTTGTAACATGTCAAAATTTATACCACCGCATGTTGCTCTCCTAGATCTACTTCCACATATACTGCCTTGAAAATTCTTCTATCCATATTAGGTCCTCTTCCCAAAACATTTTACACACCCAACTCTCTAAGACTGGCGTTGGTTTCTTGATTTCCCACTATTAACATCCACTGGCTACTTCCACTCAACAAAATAAAATTCAACCACATTGTTTCTCTCTGTCACCCTAAAATAAGTAGAAATGAGTATAGAAATTGTGTTGGCTCAGATGTCCCAAAACACACCTAGCGTGGAAGTTAGATCCTTGAAGCATAGACCGCAGTGTATTCATCGAGCACCTGGGATAGTCGATATACCTTGATGAATACTCATCTACTGACATGTCGTCTTGCCGAAGCAGTATAAGCACTAGGGAACAGTCATCCATTTTCACATTATGGAATGAGACCCCCTTCTCAGTGGAAGGTTCTTAAGGTTGTTGATAGAAAAATTCCCCTCATTTCAAGATTTGGGTAAACTAAACCGTGTCATCATCCTGTTGTGCCATGTAGAAGGATATCTACCTGGACCACCATCTGATCGAATGGTGCCCTGGCTAGATGGAAACTTGACCACCTCCTCAAGCCATGCCTTAGATTCCTGTAATTAGTGCTGGCCTCATATCATGAGGGTTATTTGATGATAAAACATGTGTAAATAACTAAGACAACATGTGTTCTATACTGGTATAGCTAGTTGTAACTTCTGATCAACATGTAGTGACATAGTTGGTACACCACCCAAAGGTGCTAACACCATAAGAGGGCCCTACATTGAGCCCTCATCACTTGGTGGGTGGGCATCATGTACTACCTCCAGAATTATAACTGGCTATCTACGTGGTGACATCCAGATAAGGAACAGATGCGTCATAGTCATTATGTTATACCTGGGGAGATAACTCCAAAGAAACCAAGGGAATACATTTCCAAAACACACGCAATTAGTGCGTTCATGAACCAAGTCAGAAATCAGAATTTAGTGTCCTATTGTATGGATACCTGGGCCACCGCACAAACCCTGGACTCCCCGAACTGAAAAATCCACTGATAACACTTATCACAATTTCCACATTGAAACGATTAGAGTCTTAGTTCATTGGTAGACATGACTCCATTAATACATCTTCGTCAATACCCATCCCTTGTTTCCCATGTCGTGACTTCCCAAATCCCTCCTTCCATAGGCCAGGGGCAGGCAGAGACACACAGTCCAAGAACACAATAAGAAGAACTAAGAAGTAAACAACTATAGTAAAATTTTGCTGAAACTGAAGGGGTAGAATACAATCCCAAATGAAAACTACAAGTAAAACTGTAACTACAAAGACAACTGAAAATTGAAAACCCACTCATGGATCATCCACCGAGGATCCTACTTGAATGGTAGGTACATCTCACGATTAGTTGTCCCTGCGTCATGTCACACCAAATGGTCCACTTCAGAGTATCATCCGGTCCCAGCACCCTCATCCACATTCAATGCTTCCTGTCATATAAACAAGACACAACATGGTGCGGGTGTATCCCATACGGGGGTCCGTATAATGTTACTCAGTAGGGACCCCGAGACCCCCATAGGTCTCTCAGAGTTCCACAAAAGAAATACCACAAATCAAGACCTCAATATCAACTTCAGAAGAAATTGACATGAACTCTACATAGGTATATGCCCATAAATATACCTATTTTATCAAGACATACTCATCTCATACACAAGGGAAGAATACCACGAAGGTAGAAGTACCACACATATAACTACATGAAGATAGAAGTACAACATAGGTAACACACAAAGATATAAGTACCACCCAGGTAACACCACAAATATAACACCATGAAGGTAAAAGTACCACATAGGCAACACCACTAAGATAAAAGTACAACATAGGTGACACCAAGAAGATAACACCCCAAAGGTAAATCAACGAAGGTAGATATACCACATAGGTAACACCATGAATATATAAGTACGAAACATGTATCACAACAAAGATAACACCCTGAAGGTAAACGTACCACATAGGTAACACCACTAAGATAACACCACAAAGGTAAAAGTGCCACAAAGATAACACCGCAAAGATAGAAGTACCACAAGGGTAACACCACAATGATAACACCACAAAGGTTGAAGGGCCACACCGGTAACACCACAAAGATAGAAGCACCACACATGTAACTCCAAAAAGATAGAAGTACCACACAGGTAAAACCATGAAGGTAGAAGTACCACACAGGTAAAACCATGAAGCTAGAAGTACCACACAAGTAACACCACAATGGTAGAAGCAACACACAGGTAACAACACAAAGACTGAAGTTCCACACATGTAATACCATGAATGTATAAGTAAAATATAGGTAACACCACAAAGTTAACACCACTATGGTTAGAGACTCAACTCACATGAGGTATAAATTAAGTACCAAAGTTTATATATTTAGTCGTAAGCTAGATCATTTTATTATGTTAAGTGGCACTACTGCTGACACGCACATAGTCGATAGGTACTAACCCCTGGAGACCCACAAAGGATCTAACCCACATAGGTTCAGTATGTGCTAACCCACATAGGTTAACTGAGCACTGACCCACACAAGATTTGATATATGTGGACCCCCATAGGAAAAATGGTCTTCCTTCACATTATAGTCTGCCACATTATTCCTCACACTAGGGGCGCTCGAGTTTCGTAGAATCTGCCCCTCGAGATATATGTCATACCTCAACTCCCACTAAGCTCCAAAAAGGATTACCCCAAAGGACAAATATGTATTAAGTGTTCCAAAAAGATAGAAAGTGTATCAATTAGATACATGTTCTATGAGTTATAATCATTTTAGTGCTGAAGGCCTGGTTGGATTCGGGTTCAATCCAACCTGGTCATACTCCAATTGTCTCCAAAACTCATGTAGAGTATACCTAAAGGACCGTATCGATACAAGGATAAAAAAGTTTCAAAAGATTCTTCAAAAAAACATATAGTTCTTAATATATATCTCTTTATGTGATCCTATGTCCGGTATGGCCCAGGTCCGTTCTAACCCAGCCTGGGTTGGGCCGCGGCGGGCTCAGCCCGGCCTGCAAGGGGTAGACTAGGCCCACTAGGTGGCGGCCTACTGGTCAGGTTCCCACAAGGTAGTGACCCCCTCAGCGGCAGCCCCACCTGGTGGTGGCCAGCTTGATAGGAAGCCTAGCCGTGTGAGGTGTGGCCAGCAGTCTACCTGAGAATGCAATGGGGGAGCATTTCGCCTGGATATCTCGAATGGCCCTAAGGCCATTCATCTTAGTGAAATGGTGGCTTCATATGGGCACCACCCGGTCTCCAAGGAACCCGCTTGGTATAGGTGGGTTCTACCTCCACGGTGGCATTGGCTATGGACCTCTTCTAGCAGTTGATGCACTAGTTTCCCCACCTCCCCTTTAGAGGCCAGCTGATTTGTAGGCCCCCTCCTCCTATCGTCACGGCTGAGGAGGCATAGCACTTAGCTCAATAGAGGCACCCATTGGCCCGCTCCTTGTACTCCACGGTCGACCATTGTTATCTTCATAGATGACCACCAATTTTAGTGCTGATAATTCCTCTTGTGGTGTGCGTCTATTTGTCGCCTCCTTCGTAGCCGGTTGGAGCCGACAGGCTGACTGTTGTTCATGGAGAGCGCAATGGAAGAAAAGTAGCATAGGGTTCGGGCAGGGTTCAGTTGGGCCATGACCTCCATGTTATCTTGTAATCATGATGGATGATAAAAGGGTTCATGAAATGCAATTTAATTTAAACAAGGATCAAAACCCTACCTCAAGAATGTTGGAGAAACCCATGCGGTTGAGGAAGTGGATTGGTGTTCGTTGTCCCCGTAGATATCCTCCAACCACATCTTTTGGTCATCAATCTTTAGTTGGGGGATTAAGTGTCACTCATTGCCACCCTCCAAAACTGGCTCCGTCCTCTAAGGATTTGGTGTCTCGACATATTTTCATCACTTCGCAGTTTGGTGAAGTAGTGTCGACACGTCTTCCCAAGCCTCCATATAAATACGGGAGGGGAGGGTAAGTAACGACGTTGAGAATTAATGAGTTCTCATTAATTATTAAACTTCTTAATTACACAATGACTTCATTATATAAGATTGAAGGGTCAAAAAATTTATTGGCTTGACACACCTCTTGTCCCACATTGTCATTTGTCCATTGGAGGGAAAGAAAAAAAAATTAACTAATTTTTTATAATATTCTTTAAAAATACCCAAAACTTTACATTTTCTCTAGAACTATTACGGTCAATGTGAATCCTCCATTAATTGAATCCCAGCACTGTAGATTCAATAGTGCCCTGAGATTTTTAATCTGAGAACCAATTCCATAGTTAGAAAACTTTGATCGCACGTTTACCAAACATACAAAAAAAGTTCATAAAATTATTAATATTCACAAAAAACTGGCATCAGTGGAGGTTAGGATCTTCCTAAGGAAAAAATGGCCCAATAAACTAAATGGTAGTCTCGAATATTCAATCTGAGGTACCATTTAGATGTAATTAATTTTACAATAAAATAATTGTCACATAATTATTTTATTTACGTCCAGGAACTAACATTCACTGGTGGCCATCACCATCCAATGTTAGTATCATTATAATTAATTCATACCCTCATGAGTTTAGCAGTGGTCTGAGATTTTCAATTCGAGTTACTGTTTGTGAGTTATAAGAAGTTGAAGATAAAAAAATCATTTAATTTTTTTATTTACGGTTATACCATTTTCGTGTTTCCCCACGTGAGGCTTGCGCTGACAAAACTTATGCCATGCCTAGGGTAAACCTGCCATCATAAATACCATGGTGCCCTCATATTTTTGTTTTTGGAAACCATTTACAATTTATTCCAATTTTTTCAGGAAAACTGCTTACGTGTGCTAATTAAAGCTTAACAAAACATCGACAGATCATTCCGAGCACTCAAGGCCTCAGAATCAAGTTCCATATGATTTTTTGTTTTCAAAATAATTCCATATAATTAAAAAAATTACATGAAAAATATGTTTTTTTACATTATGAATATAGACGGTAATTGAAATAATGAAATTAATCTCTAATAATAACTTTTGAATTAGAAATCTAATTATTCCATGTGGTATGGGACACATTAAAGAGATGACATTTAATTATTCAATGTGGTATGTGAAAATTTGAATAAGATACATTTTTATTATTCAATTTGGTATGTGACACTTTTAATGAAAGACATTTATTTATTCACTGTGGTACAAGACACATTGAATAAAATAAATTTAATTATTCAATGTGGCCTGGGACACCATGAATAAGAGTCATTTAATTATTCAATGTTTTATTGGACACCATGAATAAGATATATTTAATAAATCAATGTTTTATGGGACACTTTGAATAAGAGACAATTAATTATTCAATGTGGTATGTGATACATTTAATTAGATACATTTAATTATAAAATGTGGTATGGGACACTATGATCAAATGACATTTAGTTATTCAAAGTGGTATGGGGAACTTTGAATTAGAGACATTTAATTATTCAAAGTGGTATGGGACACCTTGAATAAGATACATTTAATTATTCAAAGTGTTTTGGGACACCTTTTATAAGATAAATTCAATAAATCAAAGTGTTGTGGGACACATTGATTTAAAAACACTGTTAGACATATAAAAATTGCATAAGACATATAATCTGATGGGTGAGGACTATTATAGCCTCTCGATGCATCAACATGTCTCATGAGACAAACTAAGTCATTGAATAAGGCCAAGAAAAAATTATAATGAAATACATTGCACGATTCCTCAACAGAATGTTTATGATTGTCCTACATTATGCGTTCTCTCATTATGTGATTATTATTTAACAAACCATGTGAATATTCGACTAGTAGAACATAATTAGTTATGAATATTGTACTTATGACTATAATAATAAATTCACAATCCAAAATTATGTATGTAATTATAAAATAACTTTTAAAGAAAAATTGGAATCTATTTTCAAAACATTAATTCAAATTCAAGATAATTAACCTACCATTTTAGGAATTAAATTTAATGTGATAAGTGAATTATGCTATTGTTTGCTATGAAATAAAATGAAATTATTATAGCATGTGATAATTTGTACCTACACCCTTGCATGTCACTCTTAATATAGTTTGATCAACTCCTGACTTATATTTAGCATTACATTCACTTTTTTACAAGTATGCATATTTTGAAATGTGTTTTGTTACTATCCTTTAAATAAATATATAAATACTTGTTTAGGATAATTACCTAAAAATTATTTATAGTGACCATCGAAAAATGATGATGATGTACTAAATGAAATGCCATTTTCTATTCATAAAATGTTGTATGTTTGTTTTATAATTTTAAAAGGGCTTTTATTTTAAAGGAATTTTATTCATTATTTTTAAAACCCCTTACATCACATACTTGTGATCACCCTATGTCATTAATTTATTTTAGAGGAATAATAGATTTGTAACCTTTGAGTTATTCAACATGATGCTGGCATCGAGGAGTTTTTCAAGATCAGTTTTGAGGAAACGTATCAGCTGTATCTTGTTTTCCAGTTTCAAGATCATGAACATCATTTATTATGAATATGATGTGTAATTTTATCTGCTTGTTTTTTAAAAAAATACACACCATTTTTCAGGATCCGGCTTCAGGATTCTGGGGTCGGGGCATTATAGTTGGTATCATAGGAACGTTCAAGAAAATTCTGAAAAATTATATTAAAAATAATATATATATATATATATATGTGCCTTTCTATGTAAATCATTTTATTAAAATTTTTAGATGGAAGGTCAGAGAACACCAAAAAATATTTTTACTCTTCCCAGCAAATCACTAGAAACCATAATTTTAAAATCTTGTTTAGATGAATTTTAGCCCTTTGGAAATCATTGTTTGACCTGAAAACATCTTTACCAAATATCTAACACTCCTAGTGTACTTCACATAAATCGAGGAGAAGGATTGGTTTATTTCCTCATTGTTCATGGTTAAATACCATTCTATTCACATCAAGTAAATTACTTTGTGGTCCTCTTTAAATGGTTCACCATAGATGATATTTTTCTATCCTTAGAGGATTTATAAGAAACTACAAGAGAGGGTGACATATGTGAAATATGATTATGTCATATATTGTTTCATAATTTATTTGGTCGAGTTAGAGACTATGAAATTTTAGAGGTCATGCCTTTTTCATTCTTTTTACAGACATCAAGTCCATGATGATTTCTCCCAACATTACACCCCTCATGCAACTCTCTCAAGATATTATAGTTGTGTCCATGTTTTTGACCTGATTTTCCCATGTTGTATCTGTACCAATGAAATAATGGAATTTGAAACTATAATGGTGATTTTCTTAACTAGAATGAATAGGGAAAATTGTTGTCACTAGTGGATTTAGTGAAGAGATATCAAGGTGGATATCATAAGGTCAATTCATATTAGACTATGAGAGTATGATCGAATTGAGAACATAACATTATTTTGATGGGGAATAATATGACACCCCAAAAACATAATGTATTTTTGAATTAATGGAAAATTTATAATGTGAATTATTATTTTGTTGCAAATAATGAAACTCAAATAAAATTAATTAAAGTAAAAAGGAATGAAAAAGAGAAACTTTTATTTATTAAAAAACTGAATTGTTACTTTGTAATAAGGCTTTGAGGTGATCATTGGTGTTTTAATAACACTATTATATATTCATTAAGTGTTTTAAATTTATTAAACTGTTTTCTTTAGTTAAATAAAAATATGGTTTCAAATTTTAGATTTATTTTATATTTGAATTTTAAAAATATTATACATATAACCATGACGTTTCTTATAAAATGAATATAAATTTATAAATTTAATGATAAATATTTGGTTAATGATAGTAATCAGTGATTTTATATATGAGGATCTTAATATATAAGTTTTTTCTCTTTTAAAATTTTTGTGTTTAATAAATTTCTTTTGATAAAAGTTGGTCGTGTACACCACAATTGGACTGAGGGAAGCCATGAAGGCCAAGTCCTCAAGGTCTGAGTTTGAGTCTCAGATTGGAAACTGATATCAGGAAGAGAGAGAATGTAATGACCCAGAAAATTAATGACATTTTTTTGGTATATTTAAATGCCTTATTATGGTTATGTAAAATGTATGCACTTATTTGGTTCTTTGTTTTGATTTTTTTTACCATTGCAAATATAAACGTTGAATAGTTATCACATGAGTAGTATAAATATAGGTCTTTAACAAATCCAATTTACTTAGAGAAAGGAAGTCTTAACCTACTCCAGTAGACATTCCCCAAAAGAAGACCATTTTTTTGACCATGAAAAGGAGGTGGCATCATTGGGCATCTCTTTTAACCAATCCCAAGCAGAGATTGAACACGTTAAGCTCCAGCAGAACCGACTACTGGAGAAGTGAATTTTAATAGAGATTACCACCTGAGCGATGTTATCCAAGGTACCCCAAGAGTCTGTCACCATCACACACCATACCCAATAGTCTTATGCATGTATTATACAGGGTTATGTAACAATATCCTATCACTATTACTATATAGGTTATTCTTTTATAGAGAATATACATTCTTTTTATTGTTACTTTGTAAATAGTTTTTAAAGCACAAATAATATTTTTTGTTTATATTCAACTAAGAAATACATTTTGATAAATTAATGTATTTTTAATTAAATAATATTTTAATAAAATATTATTATTATTTCTAAATTTCTTTTTATAAAATATAAATTATCGTATAATTTTATGCATGCAATTGTAATTTTTTATTATGGTTTGAAAGCTATTTTTGCCAAAACCCATGAATTTTCGATAAATGTCATTTTTTAATTTAAAAGTAAAAATTCAAATATTTATATAATTATATAAATAAAATTTATATTATTTCTAGAATCAGGACATCGTAATTATGCAAATGTGAATTTTTCATAATTTCTTGAGACAGTCGAATTTTTAGGTAAAAATTAAATACCTTTTAAATATATAATGTGTTTTATGACATCATAATTCCCCGATAGTGATGTAATAAATTACTATTAACATTATTTTCGTCCAATATATGTTTTAACATTAAAATAATTTGATTTTGGGTTTGTTTTATTTATTTTAAAAAGAATTATTGTACCCTTCGAGAATTATAATTTTTTATGTCTTTTGAAATTGTTTTCCATGAGACTGTGACTCAACTCCACATAAGAATCCCTTTTATTTTAAGATGTTATTCCATTGAAATTATAAAATATTCTCCTCCACTCCCCTTTGGAAAAAATCATGGGATGGTATGTGGTTTTGATTAGTTTAATGTGAGGTGTCCCAGACCTAAATAATAAAGTATTCCCTCTCATTTCCTATATAAACACACCCAAGCTCCCACTTCCTAATCACTCAATGCCTTTTTAGTTCTACAAAACCCTTACATAATCTCTCTATAATCCCCATAAGGTTCCCAAAGCTCCCAATAAGCTTCTCTCAAGCCTCTCCCAAGCTTTTGGGATCACACTTCCAAGTAAGGGATTTCTCCCTATCTCATTTTGGTTCAATTTTATTTATGTTGTTAGGCCCATTTGATTTCAATTAAAAATTATGGCGTATGATTTTTCACTTCTGCCATACATCCCGCTTTATGTTTGTATGATGGGAGACCCATTTCTCTCTCATTAATGCCTCTCATGTACACCTGTTACCATTATGATATTCAGTGAGGGATTTCATTATCCTCTTTTACATCCATGTATTCTTTTTTATTATCCATCTAAAATCCATTGCATTATTTGGTACATGTGTCTATATGAACCCATTACTATCCATTTCCTATAAATACTATGAGACACCCATTCCTCCCTCATCAACCATTATCATGAATCCTTATGTCACGATGTCGAAATTGCACCGCGTTTTTCCATGCCAAGATCATTGTGTAGTGAATACAGTACCCATGTCTCTATCAATGGTATTCACATTTATTAAAAAATATACATATTGAATGGTAAATTCATTTATTCATTCCATATTACATAATAGTGTAATAACTTATGAGGTTAATGTTTTCCATGTTATATGATCAATGTAGCACACTAATGTATGAAATTAAATGTTTAAGAAGGGTGTGCCTTGATAGTGCTCCAATGCATTGGGTGAAGTGTAGTATCATGATATGTCATGTGCAATGAGTGTTTTATAATGCTAATTTATGTTCAATTAGGTTCTACTCATGCTTCATTTTCAATGAGGGTTTACTCATGCTTCATGTGGAATGAGCAGTGGATCATGCTAAAATCATGTTAAATGTAGTTGCCACATCACCAAGTTATGATTTTCATGCTTTATCATGCCTTTGTGTGCATATTTCTCTTGGGATATATTGATATGCCTATTTTCTAACACATATTGTGTTCCTCATGTTATTCAATATTTATTCCCTTATTGGTCTTTATAGCTCACCCTTTTCTTATGCATGTCCCCATGTTATCCCATGACATGCTAAGTACGAGGGAATGTAGTGGTCATGTAAAGGATGTTTTCAATAAAGATGTTTTATTTCATGTTTGAAGTTGTTATTTAATGATCCTAAGCCTCAAAGACACTATAACTCTCGATATTCTATGTCGTATCAAGTGATGTTTATGTAATAAATCATGTTTAAGTATGTAATAAAGAGTAGGGTTATAATAGTTGTTATCAAATGATAGGTTTTGTTATTTTTGGGATTATGAATTGAAAACCCTAGTGATACCTTAAAGATAAGACGATGTGTGATAAAAAAATTCTTATGTTTTGGTTTGTATTAAGTAAATGGGTTTTCAAGCTAATACATCTCTATCTAGATACGATTAGGTAGAGGCGGATCTAGCACAGATGTTGCTAGGGTTGAAAACCCTGACTTGGAGTTTTGGGCTTGACTTGGTGTATTGTGGTACATGAAAATGGGCCTTGCTTAACTCTTGTTTATGACACACCATGTGGGTATTCATTGGTAAATTCACAAACATATTATGAAAAATTATTTAGGGAGTTCAAAACCCCTCCTAAGAATATATGTTGGATAACATAGATTGAAGCCAATGGATTCAGATGTTAATGAAATAAAATCTATTTATAGGTCATCTATTTTGTCCTTTGATTACCCTTTATGTGTTATCCCTAACATTCCTTTTATTCCAGCCAATGGATAGAATAGGAGGACATGGGCTAACAACCGATTAAAGATCAATGTGATGATTGTGCTAATGAGATACCAAATCTGATGAGAGCGGGAATCACGAACTTTGTCACGATTCTCTCTCAGTTAACTCAATCTTTGAATAGAAACCTGGGTAAAGAGGAATGTTCAACCCCCCCCCCCCCCCCTAAGAATGAACAAGTCACTATCGAGAGTTTAATGATACAAATTCCTCCTACTTTTAATGGATTATCTGATCCCTTAATCACCAAACAATGGATCAACTCCATTTAAATGATATTCCTTATCAATAAATGTTCTGAACAAGATATGGTTCTCCTAGTTACTTATCATATAGATGGTGAATCCTATCAATGGTGGTCAATTATCAAAAATAAAAAACATGAGGATGAGATTGAGGCGTTAGAATTGAAGGATATTCAGAAGATATTTTTTGTTAAATAATTTTTGTGCACCCTCCGACTTAAGACGAAAAGAAACTTCCTTGACCTCATGAATAAAGATGCTGAATTTGTTGGAGCGTACGAGGAAAACATCAGAAGTCTTGCAAGATATACTTCCATCTATGTCGTTACCCCTAAATTCAAGGTTGACTGCTACATTGGTGGGCTGAAACCTATCTTGCAGAAAGCCCTGGAAATCCACCGCATCAATAGATGTGGGGAAATTTTCGGATGTCCCTTCAAGGTTGAAATGAATATTGGAGAACGTTAGGGGTATCATTGGGATATGAATCATAAGGTGGAATTGAATTCTAGTGGTCTGATGGATAAATCCAATGGTTCTAAGAAAATCCAATACCAGGCATGAAAAAGGTATGGAATGAAGTACCCTAAAAATTGCCTGAAGTGGATGAGGAAATTCTTTAGGTGTGGAAGAGAAGGACACCTAGCTGTAAACTATTGACAAGAGAAACCACAGCTACGATAGAAGAGAGGAATGCTCCATTCGACTCTCAATGCATATTTCATTGCTTCAACATCAATGAACTAGGGCATCATTCAATTTAATTCCATAGGATAAGGGTTTTTTGAAGCATCCAACAACCTCCAAGGATGAATTGGTGAGCTTTTTCCATCACTATAGCCTAAGTGAACCCCAACTGCGAAGTGGAAACACGTACACTAGTTATTCATTCAAGAATAGTGAACATACTTTTTTTTCAGGTTCTATGCAATCTTTTACATACCGAATGATTAGAAAAACAATCCCAACACCACCAAAAATCATGGATGTAAATATGTTAGTGAGTAAAAAAAATTGGAAATCATTATATCCCATAAATATAACTCCTCCCTTGTCATAATCGGTGGATTGAACTTCCTGGAGAACCTCATCATACGCCCTATAGTAGAATTCGATGCAAATCTTGGCATGAATTGGATTTCCCTATATAGAGACAACATAAATTGTCGTGAGAGGGAAATCACTCTACATTTGGAGAATCAACCCCCAATTTTATACAAGTACATGTAGGAAGATGAATATTTTTTAGATCTATCATCTCAACCATGGAAATTACTATGCTATGAGTATCCGTATCTAGCTCAAATGGTTATGTCTAATGAGGAAAACATCCATGATGACAAGCCAATTGTGGGGGAATTCACTGACATGTTTCCCAAGGAATTTCCTAGTTTTTCTCCTAGAAGACGTGTTGAATTATCAATTGATCTTATACCTAGAGAATTGACAATATCCAATACTCTATAGAGAATGGATGTTTTGGAACATGAGGAGCTGAAGAAATAACTATTGGAGAATCTAGATAAAGGGTTTATATGCCCAAGTGCTTCACCATGGGGTGCACCAGTCCTTTTCATCAAGAAGAAGGATTGGTCTATGAAACATTGCATGGATTATCCTGAGCTCAAAAAATCACATTAAATAACAACTATCATCTTCCATAAATTGATGACTTTTTCAATCAGCTGTGTGGATCACAATACTTCTCCAAGGTAGATTTTCGATCGAGATATTATCATGTACGGGTGATGAAGGAAGATATCACCATGACTTATATTAATATATGATATGGGCACTATGAATTCATAGTAATGCCTTTCGAACTCACTAATTCTCCAAAAATATTTATTGACTTTATGAATAGATTTTTTAGAGACTACCTTGAAAATCCTATGCTATTATTTATAGATGATATTCAAATATACTTCAAAACTAAAGAGGATCATGAGGAGCATCTAATAACTATTCTAGAGACCTTAAAAATGGATAAGATCTATCCAAAGTTCAACTATTGTGAGTTATTGTTGAATGAGTTCCCATTCTTGGGCCATATCATCACAAGAAATGGGATATCTGGGGATCCCACAAAGACAACTACAATAGAAGGATGGATAAGGCTATCATCAGTAACAGATATCCGTAGCTTCCTGGGGTAGATGGATATTATCAACGATTTGTGATAAATTTGTCACGATTGTCAAACCCTCTTACCTAGCTAACTCAGAAGGGAGTAATGTTTTCTTGGAGTGATTAATGTGAAAAATGTTTCAAGGAGTTGAAAAAGAGGATTATCACTGTGCCTGTGCTCTCATTACCCACTAGTGGATAACCTTTTGTAGTATTCAATGAAACTTTGATGTAGGTCATGGGTTGTGTGTTTATGTAAAATACAAAGCCATTTCCTATGCTTCAAGGCAATTAAATGTTCATGAGCTGAATTATCTAACACATGATCTAGAGTTAGCTGCCATGATCTTCCCATTAAAAATTTGGTGGAATTATCTCTTTGGGGAGAAGTGTGAAATATATATGGACCACAAAATCCCCAATTATATATTCACATAGAAATGGTGGGACATGTTCCAATGAAGATGGTTAGAGATGCTAAAAGACTATGACTTCTCAATCCATTATCTCATGGGATAAGAGAACAAGGTGGCTGATGCTTGAAGTAGAAAGTAGCCCGGGATTCTATCATTGATGAAATTTGAAAAGGATCTAAAATTCTCTGATTTGATGAAGATAGAAATGGGAATCATAAAGAAGGGAACATGATCAATCTTTTGATAAATGATTCCTCAGCAGTATCTTTTATAAAGGTTAACGGATGCTCAAAAGATGATGTGGGAACTCAGAAGAAAGTGGAAGCTTTTAGAATAGGGAAATCTGTGGAGTTCAATGTTAATGACAAATGGATTATGAGATTTGGGAAAATATTATGTGTTCCATCATGTCTGGTGCCGAAGAAGGATCTTTTGGATGATGCACATAGTTCAAATTTCTTTATTCACCTATGAAACACAAGGATGTATTGAGATATTTGAGATCAATATTGGTGGGATAATATGAAGAAGGAGATCATTCAGTATGCATAAATGTGCTTTGTGGGTTAGCATGTGAAGGAAGAGAGGTATATATTTAACAGGATGATGCAACCATTGCCCATACCAGCATGTAAATGGGCGAAAATCACTATGGACATCATCACTAGACTTATGAAGTAATACAATGGAAACAATGCAATCTGTGTTGTTGTGGATCGTCTTACAAAGTCTTCACACTTCATTGAAATTTGGTAGGATTTCTCATTGGATAAACTAGAAAAGATATACGCCCGAGAAGAGGTAAGGTTGCATGGAGTACGACTATCTAGTGTACCTGATCGAGATCCAAGATTCACCTCTATGTTTTGGAAGAGTCTTCAACATGATCTGGATACTGAAATGAACTTCAGTATGACCTATCATCCTCAAATTGAGGGCCAATATGAGCGAACTATTCAGACATTGGAAGGTATGTCAAGATCAAATTCAATGGAATTTAAAGGAGGTTGGGAAAAACATATTCCTCTAGTTTAATTCTCCTATAATAACAGTTCCCAATCAAGAATCCTAATTGAACATTATGAAGACCAATATTGGAATAGTTGTAGAACAACGACATGTTGGGATGATGTTAGTGAGCGTTAGCTACTGGGACCCGAAATTGTCAAAGAAATGGTAGAGAATGTGAAAACCATTCAGTAGCATATCAAGGTAGCCCAGAGTCGACAGAAGAGGTATTTAGATTACCATCTATGAGACCTTGAGTTTTACATTGGAGACAATATATTTCTACGCATATCATTATGGAATAATGTCATTAGGATTGGAAATAAATGTATGTTAAGTCCTAGGTACATCGACCCCTAAGAGATTCTTGATCGTGTTGGGGTGTGGCCTATCTACATGCCCATACATCTACCATGGCCACAATACATGATTTCTTTCATGTTTCCTTATTAAAAATGTACATAACAGACCCTTCACATGTACACTCATTATAGGTATTACATCTAGAGGATGATATTTCTTATGAGGAGAAACCAATGAAGATCTTAGATCATAGAGAAAAATTTCTATGAAAAAAGACAATGACCATCATCAAGTTGTTGTGAAAAAACCACAAGTATGAAGAAGTGACATGGTAATCAGAAGAAGTGTCGAAACAGATTTTCGATTATTTGTTTTACAGTGGTAATAGGAAATTTCGAGGTTGAAATTTCTTAAGGGGGAATATTGTAACAACCTAAAAAAAGTTATGGAAACTCCTCTTGGTATATTTATATGTCTCATCATGGTTTTGTAAAAATTATGCAGTTATATGGTTTTATGTTGGTTTTTTAAAATACAACTATGAATTGTGACCATTGCTAATATAGTCATTTAATAGTGATCACATGATTAATATAAATATAGGGATTTAACAAATCAAATTTACTACAACAAAGGAAGCGATGGCCCCATCCAGTAGACTTTCCCCATACAAATCCCATTTTTTGTAGCTTGAAAAGGAGGTTGAGTCATTGGGATTCACTCGTGACCAATCCCAAGTTGTGCTTCAACACGTTAAGCATGTGTGGAACTGACTATGGGAGAAGTGGATGTTGATAGGGATTACCACCCCAGCAGTGTTATCAGAGACACCCCAAGAGTCTATCAACATCACTAACCTTACACATCAGTATTATGCGGGTGTTATAAGGGGTTATGTAATGAGACACTAGAACTATGACTATATGCTTTATTCTTTTATATGGAATATACATTATTTTTATTGTTACGCTGTAAATAGTTTTTAAAGCACGAATAGTATTATTAGTTAATATTCAAATAATAAATATATTTTTATGAATTAATAGATTTTTGAATTAATGAATATTTTAGTAATATATTATTATTATTATTAAACATATTATTATTAAATATAAATTATCGTATAATTTTATGAATATAATTGAAATTTTTTATTGTGGTCTGAATGTTGTTTTTGTCAAAACCCCTGAATTACCAATAAATGTCAATTTTTATTTTAAAAGTAAAAATTCACATATTTAGGAGTCTATTTACATAAAAGGAATATTATTTTTTGTAATCAGGAAATTGATATTATCCAATTGTGAATTTTTCATAATTTTCAGAGATAGTCGAATCTTTGGGTAAAAAATAAATATCGTTTAAATATATAAAGTGTTTTATGACATCATAATGACCCAATAGTGATGAAATAAAATACTATAAACATTATTTTCAGCCAATATATGTTTTCCCATTTAAATAATGTGATTTTGGATTTTTTTTACTTTACAAAGCTTTAGTGGACACTTCATTTCTTATAATAAATTTTGTCTTTTGAAATTCTTTTACTTGAGAGTGTCACTCACCTCCACATAAGAAACCATATTATTTTAAGAATTTAGTCCATTGGACTTATAAAATATTGTTTTACACTCCCCTTTAGAAAAACTATGGGAAAAAACATGGGCTGTTTTGTGGTTTTGATTAGTTTATTGCGAGGTGTCCCAAACCTAAATAATAAATAATTCCCTTTCCATTCCTATATAAATCCACCCAAGATCCCACTTCCTCTCCCATAAAATCATTTGAAGTTAGAACATACCCATAACTCCTCTATCTAGAATCATCCTATTGTTCCCAAATATCCCAATAATCCCCTCTCAAGCCTCTCTAAATCGTTTGGTATCACACTTCCTTGTAAGGGATTTCTTCCTTTCCATTTTTGTCCAAATTTCTTTAAATTGTTATGCCATTTTTTTCAATTAAAAATGTTGGGGTATGATTTATCACCTCCCCCATAATTCTATTTTTTTTTGATTATGGAGTCCCCTTTATCTATCATTAATGCCTCCCGTGTACACCTGTTATGATTCCGAAATTTCATGAATGATTTGTCTCTCCTCTTTTACATCCAAGTATTCTTTTGTATTATGCATATAAATTACAGTATGATTGTTGGGACTTGTATTTATATGACCTCCTTATAGTCCATTTCATTTATATATGATGAGACACACATTTCTCTCTCATCAACAATTTTTATTAACCTCTATGTCACGTCGTTATGCTGCCGAAATTGCATCGCATTTTTCCAAGCCAAGATCATTGTGTAGTGAATACCATACCCAGGTCTCTACCAAGGGTATTCTACTTTATGAACACATACATATTGAATGGTACATTAATGTATTTATTCCACATTACTTAACTATGGAATAACATATGATGTTGACTGATTCCATGTTATATAATCCATGTGGCACACTTATTCATGAAGTGAAATGTTTAAGAAGGGTGTGCCCTGATAATGCTCCAATGCATTAGGTAATGTATATTATCATGATACATCATGTTCAATGAGTTTTTTCTAATGATAATTCAAGTGAAATGAGGTTCTACTCATGCTTCAAGTGCAATGAGGGTTTACTCATGCTTCATGTGTAATGAGCCTTGGCTCAGGCTAAAGTCATGCTAAATGTTGTTGCCACATTTAATGTTATGATTTTCAAGCTTTATCATGCCTTTATATTCATGTTTCTATTCTGATGCATTGATGTACCATTTTTATAACATGTATTGCGTTCCTAATGTTATTCCATGTTTATTCCCTTACTAGTCTATAAAGCTCACCATTTTCTTATGCATGCCCTTAGGTTTTTCCTTTCAATTCAATGTACGATAGAATGTCGTTGTTGTGTAAAGGAAGTTTTCAATAAATATGTTTTATTTCAGGTTTTAAGTTGTTATGTTATTATCCTAATCATTGAAGAAACTAGGCATCTCGATCTTCTTTGTTTTATCATGTGATGTTTCTGTAATAAATGATGTTTTAGTATGTAATAAAGACCACGGTTGTCATAGAGAACCCTTAGGGAAGTGCAATCATGGTGAATACTGAGCCACACGTGGGTCAATCCATTAATGGTGTTGGATAAGCAAGAACTTGCTCATTTATAATTCCCAATAGAGTGATCATGTAGGTTTTGGGCCAAGGCCTGCACAAATCCCTATGTATTGGGCACCCAGTGTTTATCTATTATTACCTAATGGACAACGCGCCTTCGTCTATATTGAAATCCCAAAACTGTATAGGTTTCGATGTGCGACAACAATTTTTGTCGAGAGATGTAATATCACCAATATATCTCTACGTGCTAGATCCTAGTTGTCTGCTTCTTTTAAAACGATTGATTTCTTCACATCTGCCCCAACCATCCAATCATAACAATATGATAGGAGCAATTCATCCAATTTACACTCTTCTTCCTTATCATGTCTTCACGTCGTACAAGTACTGGGGATCCCATCCCCTCCCCTACTCCGCCTTAACCCCTGGGTCCTCCAATCACTCTCCACGGACTAGTCATCTAGTTTCCTATTTCCACAACTCAACTTGGGTGGAATAGTTTAATGAAAATAAAAACATCTTCCCATACATGTTTTCGATAAAATAAATATAGCAAAAAAGAACCAATATATTTAGTTTTTAACATGATTGTGGTTTTTGTTCTTTTTTGTTATAGATATATTCTAGTTTTGTAGTTTATTTTTTATGTTTAAACTATAGTGTATAAAAATATAAATACACAGTTTATATAAACCCATCTTGCTCACATAACCCTATGGGTCATATTTTCATCACAACCCTCCATCATCCTCTACACAGATCAACCTCACCTTTGAAGTAAATTATGTGATTATTTATCTTTTTTTTATATGAAAACACCATCTATACACTTATGTTTATATAAAACTTTTCTCAGTTACCAATCCAAAATTGTTTATATTTTTAAAATTTTGATTATCAGTATTTATCTGATATTTTGATGCATATAATAGTTTTAAAGGTTTACTATGATTTGTTTATGAGTTTCCTAAATTCATATATACATATATGTATGTATGCAGTTATATATATATAATCCTTATAATATTAGTTTTTAATATAAAAATTATTAGTGAATAACTAATTTCTTTAAAGTATATAATGCTTGATAGGATTTATTAATCATCATTTTAGTGATTCAAATTCCATATATATAAACTTTGTTTCCATTTGATGTTATAAAACATTAAATGCTAAACTATATTAGGCTTTCTAAATATTGATTACCTGTATTTAATTGGTGTTTATGATGCGTATAACACTTGAAAATGCATTTTAAATGATTTTATAAAAGTATATAAACTAATATAATGATATTTGTAAATATGATTTTTTGTAAATGTCACAGTCAACCTATTTTATGATTGCATTAAAAGGATGAACAATTATTTTTAAAAGGGGGGTTTCCCAACAAACATATTTTACATAAGTATTATTTTGATTCAGTATTTATTTATGAAAACCCATATAGATATATATGTATATATATAAGTATGTAAAATTTCATAAATATATATTCAATATTGTTTTCATTTAATGATGTTTTTAATGGTTTAATATTTTATATGATTTAATGATATTGAAAATAAATGATATATTTTCGCATAAATATATATATTCATAAACATATTTATACTCACCATCTTACATGTTTTATATTTTTATTTAAATCCATGAATTTGATATTTTCAATTAATTGTATTAATTTAATGTGTGGTCATGAATACTAATTCATAATGGAAAACAATAACAAAACATGTTTTGTTTTTGTGCACCCCAAATTTTAAAATGGATTATTTCTTTGTTATCATTACAAGCATACAACTCAGTTTATAATTTCGGTATATAAGGTTGGAATCATATTTTGTTTAATTCAAATATTTACATGCATAAACACATATAGTAAAGTGTGTTATTTATTTTCTCATTCATCAATATCTAACATTAAATGAATGTTTTACATTTATAATTATTATATTTTATTACATGATGAATCTTCCATAATAAATACTATTAGTTTTTAAAGAATATGATATAATTTTTCTCTCACTCCCATTCATTAGAGTATGGTTTAAACATGAATTATAATTATCTAAAATTCAAAAACATGCATTTTATTTTATAAAATGTTTACTTTAATGAAATAAGGGTTTTAATTTAACATTTATTATTTTATGTGCCAAACTAAATAATCTATTATTTTTTGTCCATCAATTACCATCATGTGTCTAAAAGTGTGTCTATTTGTCCATGTAATCCTTGGATTATTTGATTCTATCTTAACCTATTGTATAACTGAAAAACTTTGCAGATTTTTTAGTAATTTTTACATTTAATGAAAGATTCACATTATTTATGAATATATACAATAATTTCCAAAATGAAATTTATCATTTGTAATAAGTAATGGATTAAGAATTTGATTATTCAATGTGGTATGGATAACATTGAATAAGACAAATTTAATTATTCAATATTGTATGGGACACTTGGAATTAAAGGCATTTAATTAGTCAATGTGGAATGAGAAATATTGAATAAGATACATTAAAGTATTCAAGGTGGTATGGGAGACATTGAATAAGAGAGAGTTAATTATTAAAATTGGTATGGGACCCCATAAATAAGAGACATTTAATTATTCTATGTGGTATGAGACACCTTGAATAAGAGATATTTAATAAATAAATGTGGTATGAGACAGTTTGATTTAAAGACATATTTAGTCATATTAGGAATGCATGTAACTTATTATGTGACAAGTGAGGCCCGCAATAGCCTCCTAATGCATTGATAGGTCTCATGAGGAAAACTATGTTTTTAAATGTGGCCTTGATAGAATGATTATATTGGTCATGGAACATAGCCTTAATAGAATTTTTATGATTGTATTGCATAATAAATTCACTCATTATGTGATTAGTATTTAATGAACCATGTGAATGTCTGACTAGTAGAATATCCTTGGCTAAGAATCTTTTACTTATCACATTGGTAATAAATACACATGGCATAATGATTTATGTACATAGAAAATCATTTATAATGAAAGTCTATCATATATTTCAAGAACTTTAATACAAAAGTTTGATAATATATCATTCATTTCATGAATTGAATTTAATATGATAAGAAATTTATGAAGTTTTTAATGTTCAATTCTAAGAATGTATTACTTCAGGTGTTAATTTGTACCGGCACCCTTTCGTGTCACCCATAATTTAGTTTGATCAAGTCTCGACTTATATGATGCATTCCTTGCATTTTTTTCACATGTATGCAAATTCTGAAATGTGTTTTATTAGAATCCTTTAAAAAATATATAAATACTTCTGTTTGAGATTTACCTACAAATTATTTCTTTTATCCTTTGAAAATTTTTGATGATAAACGATAATAAAAGTAGTTTTCTTTTAATAAAATGTTTTATGAATGTTTACTTATTTTAAAATGGATGTTAAAAAATAGATTTTATTTATTATTTTCAAATCCTTTTACTGGGCATACTTGTGCTCACCATTTGTCTTTAGTTTATTTTTGCATGACTAATGTATTTGTTCTCTTAGAGTTATTCTTTGTGGTGGTAGCATTGAGGAGTTTCTCTCATTCAATGTTGATGAAATGTATCAGTTGTATCCAATTTCCGAAAACCATGATTGGGATGATCCTCTATGATTAGATATGATGTGTAATTTTATTAGCATAATTATATAAAAAAATTACAAACCATGTTTCAGGCACCAAAAATAGGCTTCTTGGGTTGTGGCATTACAATTATTATCAGAGAAATGGTCTAGACAATTTTTGAAATTAAAAAAAATAAAATATTTAGGAATTATATGATGAGTATAACTTTTTATGAGAATTCTCATATGGTATATGAGAGAAGAAACAAATCTTCTGTCTCTTCCTAATGACGCACTAAAAACCATATTTGTCAAATCGTGTTAAGATGACTTCGACCCCTAGGTAAATAATTGTGTGACCTAAAAACATATTTACCACATATCTATCATTCGTAGTATATATCACCTCTATTGAGGATCTGGATTTTTTTATTTCTCGATGGTTCATGCTCATATCCCATTCTATACACAATAATGAATATACTTTCATGTCCTCTTTAAATTTTTATCCCTAGAAAATATTTTCCTACCCTTGGGGGATTCCATAGAATCTTCAAGAGAAGGTGACCTCCGCATAACATATCTATGTCAAATCATGTTCTACAGTCTATATGGTCATGTTAGAGATATTGAAATTATAGAGGTAGATCATTTTCATTCATTTTATATAAATCATTTCCATGCCTATGTCAACCAACATTACACACCTCATGACTCTTTTTTGACATACTATAGATGTGTACATGATTTTTACCCAAGTAGCACATTCTGCATCAGGACTAGAGATATTGAGGAATTTGAAACTGAGCGGGAGATCACATATCCATAAGGAACTGGGAAAATTTCCATCAATGGTGGATTTGTCGAAGAGACATCAAGGAGTATTTTAGAAGGTCAACTCCCATAAGATTATAAGATTATGATAAAATTGCAAGGACACAATTCTTTTGTGGGGGGAATAATGTAGTTCCCTAAACCCATAATGTATTTTGTAATGAATTACATTTTTTTAATGTGAATTATTATTTTGGTTATAATAATTAAACAAAGATAAAATGAGTTGAAAATAAAAGTAATGAAAATAGAATCATTTATTTATTAGAACACTGATACGCTACTCGTAAAAAGGAATTCATTTGACTTTTTGTGTTTTAATAAAACCATGATATTCTCATTATGTGTTTTAAATTTATTAATGTGTAATCATTATTTAATTGAAAATATGGTTTCAAATCGAAGATGTATTTCATATTTGGATTTTAAAAATATATTATATATAACCATGAGTTTTTCATAAATTAAAATAAATTCATTAATGTAATAAGATTTATTTTGTTAACAATGGGAAGGAATAATTTTATATAAGATAAATTTAACCTATATGTTATATCTATTTTACCATTTTTTGCAATAAATTCTTTTTGATAAAAATTGGATGAGTTCCCCACAATTTTCCTGAAGTGCATCCTTGAAATCCAAGACCCCATGTTCTGAGTGGGCATCTCAAATAGGCAATCAAATTCCATCATAGTAATAACCCTTAGAGGAGCTCATGCGTGGTGAATACTATGTCAAACATAGTCCAAGAAATTCACGGTGTTGGCTAAGTGCACATAGGACCATCTATAAGGCCCACTAGAGCACACATGTAGGGCTAGTTCAATAGCCTATATAGGGACCCATGTATTTAAACCCCTGATTGTGTGCATATATTATTACCCAATGGTCGACACCCCATCATAAATATGGTCATCTTGAAACCATGTACTTTTCGATGTGGGGTGAAATTTTTTCTTAAGAGGACTAATCTTGGTCATAGTTTTCTACACATTAGATCACATCCATCAACTTCTTTTAAACCGATCGATTTCTTCACGTTCTCCTGCATTCGTTCGATCATACCAAAATTATCTTAAGAATTCTTAATATTTCCACTACTCTTCTTCATCGATACCTCATGATGCACTAGTACCAGTGGATCAATCATTCCCCACTTCTCCTATTTCACTTGTGGGTCCTCCTATAACTCTCCACAAATCAATCGTCTAGTTTTGTTTTTACACAAGTCTACGTGGGTGCATTAGTTAAATGAAAACCCAAACTACTTCCCATAAAAGATTCTAGTAAAATATATATATATAATAAAAATACCGATTAATTTCTGGTTTACCAGGATTATGGTTTTTTTCTTTGATGAAATTGTTAGATTCGAGTTTCTTTGTTTATATTATATGTTTAAACCGTAATATATATATATATATATATATTATAAATCCATTTTAAACACATAACCCTATTGGTTTGTTTTCCTCCCAACCTTCTATCATCCTTTTCTCGGATCAACCTCACTATTTATTTCATGTAATGGTTTATTTACATTTTTTATATGAGAAACCTATATGTACACTTACGTATATTTACAGCCTTTCATAGTTTCCAATCCTAAATTTTTTAGATTTTTCAATTGGTGATTATCAATACATAACTGATATTTGGATGCCTATAATAATTGTAAGGGTTTACTAAGATTTCATTGAGTTTAATAAACACATACATATATATATATATATATGCAGTAATATATATATCTTTGTGTGTTTTAATAATCATAATCTGATTTAGGTTTTTATATATTTGATGTTATAAATTAAGTAATATTTTTGAAGTATATAATGCTTGTATGGATTTACTAAACATCCTTTTAGTTATGATAATTCTATATATATGAAAATTGATTATATACGAGGTTATATACCATTGAATCCTAAACTATATTAGGTTTTCAAAATGTTGATTACAAGTATTTAATTGATGTCTATGATGCATATAACACCTGAAAAGTTTTCCTAAGTGATTTATTTGGAGTGTTAAAAAATCATATAATTATATTTCTATATACAGTATTGTATATATGGCATAATCAACCTATTTGTGTTTCTTTTTATTGGATGAACCATTATATTTAAAAGAGGTTCTTCCGTACACAAATATTTTATATAATGATTTATTTGTTTCTTTATTTATCTATGAAAACCCAATATATATATGTATATATATAAGTATGTACAATTTCAAAAATATATGCCAATTTTTATTCATTTAAATATCTTTTATTGTTATTTTATTTGATATGAATTTAAATGATGAAAAATGAAATTTATGTTTAGGAATAAATATATATATGTATTAGCATATTTGTACTCACCATTTTACATGTTTTACATTAATAATTCAATCCATGAATTTAATATATTTTTTATGTCCTAATTGAATGTGAGATCATGAATTCTAATTCATAATTGAAAACAATAAGAAAACATTTTTTTGTTATTGTGTGCCAAAATTTTTAAAAGGAGTCATTACCTTGTAATCAATAGTTCCATACATCTAAATTTATAATTTGAGGCTAAAAAGTGGGAATTATATTTAGTTTGATACATATATATATATATTAATATATAAACAAATATAGTGAAGTGTCTTTAATTATTTTCTCATGCATCAATATCATACTTGAAATGAATTTTTTAGGTTTGTAATTATTATATTTCAATTCATCAAGAATCTGTGACAATGAATATTATTAGTTATGAAAGATTATTATTTAATTTTGTTGACAATAAATTTTCTTAGTTTATGTTTTAAACATGAATGATAACTATATTAAATTAAGAAAAATTTATTATAGTATTTAAAAATTTTACATTCACGAAACTTGGGGTTTATTTTAAGATTTGTTATTTTTTGGGACAAACATAAACAATCTATTATTTTATGTGCACTTGTTATCATTAAATGTAAAAAAGTGTGTCTATTTTTTCATGGATGTAATTGATAATTTTAAGTATCCAATACCTAATTTATAACTAAAAATCTATTCAATTTTTTATTAATGTTTAAATTTAACACATTATTCACTTTATTTATGAATATAAAAAGTAATTTCATAAATTAAATTTGTCTCATATAATAACTTATGGATTATTAATTTAATTATTCAATTTGATTTGGGAAACATTGAATACAATAAATTTAATTATTCAATGTGTCATGAGACTGATTGTATAAAACAAATTTTTTATTCAAATTGGTATGGGACACTTTGAATAAGATACATTTAATTATTCTGTGTGCTATGGGACACATTAAATAAGAGACATTTAATTATTCAAAATGGAATGGGTAACCTTGTATAAGAGACATTTAATTCTTCAAAGTGATATGGGACACCTTTAATAAGAGTCTATTTATAAATTATTGTGGTATGTGACACTCTGTTTAAAAGACATATTTATAAAAATGTGGAAATCATAGGACATATTATGTTATGGATGATCCCCTCTATAGCCTCTTGTTGCATTTATAGTCTCAGGAGACACACTAGGTCTTGGCCTGAGGCCTTGATAAAATGATTATGTAGGTCATTTCATGAGGTCCTGACATAATGTTTCTTATTTTCTTGTATTATTCATTCCCTCATTATGTGACTAGTATATAACCAACTATGAGAATATTTGACTTTCAGAATATCATTGGTTAAGAATTTTGTAATTAACACTATGGTAATATATGAAAATGAAATAATTATGTATGTACATTGAAAATAAATTTTAAAGAACGTTAAGAATCTCTTTTCAAAACATTAATACACAACATAGATAATTCATCTATCATTTCATTACATTCATTTAATGTGATAAGTGTTTTATGATATTTTTTCAACTGAAATTCTAAGGATGTATTATTTCATGTGCTAATTTTTACTTTCACCATTTCATGTCACCCTTAATTTAGTTTGATCAACTCCCAGCTTATATTCATCATTCCATGAATTTTTTCAATAGTATGCATATTTTGAAATGTGTTTTATTGAATCCCTTAAATAAATATATAAATAATTATGTATTATATTTCCTTATAATTAATTTCCAGTAACCATTGAAAAATTATGATGAATTTCTATAATATATATTGTTTACTTTTAAGAAATTTTTTTATGTATTTATAATTATTTTAAAAGGGACTTTTAAACAAATGATTTTTTTGGTTATTTTTATAACACCTTACTATGCATACTTTTTCTCACTCTCTAACATAATTTATTTTTATAGGATTAGTAGATATGTCAGCATTGAGTTATTCTATGTGGTGGAAACCCCAGGGAGCTTATCTTATTTAGTTGTGAAGAGAAGTATCATTTATATCTAGTTTTATAGAACCTAGACGGGGAAGATCCTCTTTGATGACATGTGATGTGTAATTTTATCATCACATTTTTATAAAAAAAATTCACAACATGTTTTCGGAACTAGATACGGGCTTCTTGGGTTGGGGCGTCACATTATTTGAGAATTAGTGAGTATAAAAGGCATTAAAATGAATTCCTAGTAACCGTACCTTTTATGAAAAGCTGTCATGGGGATATCACACATATTCAACCATACATAGTAACATCCCAACCACAGATCCACCTTGGTAAATTATTCTGCTCCATGTAGCAGATCAAATAATTCATCAATTTCTTGGAAAAGGATACTTGTAACTTGTAGTGTTTTTTTGAGCTCATGATAATTAATGAAAAGGGACATTGACACTTCCTTCTTCTTGAAAAAGAGATCTGGTGCACCCCATGGTGATGCACTTTGGAGTAGAATTCCTTTATCGTGATTATTTTTTAGTTGTTTCCTTACCTCCTAGTGCTCCAAAACAACCATTATATATGGAGTTTTGGATATTGGAAACACCCCAGGTATATGATCAATTAAGAATTCAATATCTCTACTTAGAGGAAGGCTAGGAAATTTTTCAAGAAACACATCAGCCAATTCCCTCACATTAGGCATGCCTTACAGGATGGTTCCTTCCTTAGACTTGATCATCTGAGAAAAATACACAAGAACATATGGTATTAATATCCATGCTTGAGATGATGGTGCGAAAGGAGAATTGTCTTCCTTCATTCACTTTTTTTGAATCAGGGGTCGATTCACCATATAGAGAGTGATTTATCTCTCGTGGCAATTAATGTTGTATCTAAATAGGGAAATACAATTTCTGCCATGAATTACATCAATATATAATAAGGTATGTATGATGATATTTACCGAGAAGTTAAATCAATAAATTTGGATAGTAGAGGATTCATATGCATGAGATGAATTAATTACTCCATTTTTTATTTTCAACAACATATCTACTTCCATGATTTATGGTGCTGTTTGAATTGTTCTATTAAACTTTTGGATATAAAATTATGTGTAGAAAAATAATCTAAAAGTACATTCAATATTACTAAATGAACGCAAAGCATACCTTTCACCACTTTGTTGCGAGGATTCACATCTATCGTAGGGACGGAAAAATCTAGCCCATGCTTCCTTGGAGATTTTTGATTGCGTCTAAAAAACCATGGCTTAGGGAACTGTTTCACAAAGTGCACTAGTTCTTTGTAGTTGTATCAATAAACAACACATTGAGGATTGAACAAAGAATTAATTTTATTTATCACAGAAGTGGGGTTTTCTTGCTGAAAATTTATGTCTAGGTTCACTTCCTTCTCACACCAATATAACTTCCTCATCCCCTTCAAGAAATTTCCATGTTCTTCTTTCACTACTTTTGACATGAACTGTGCTGGATTTGTTTTTGCACCATTGGATTTATCTGTCATACATCCTGATTTAAATTCCACTTTTTGATTCATATCATCATGATACGCCTATGATTTATTGATCTCCATCTTGAATTTGAGGTCACTTCAGACAATATTCTCACAGGTGTCGATGTCGTGGAGCACCAAGGATTTCCATATGTTAGTTTTTAGCCCCCAAATAAGTGGTCGACATTGAATTTGGGGGTAAAATAATAACCAGAGGTGTATCTAATTTTTTTTTGTGAATTATATTAATCATACTCCCCAACAAAATTGTCTTCCATTTTCATGATTGTAAGGAAGTCTACTTCCATTTTAAGACCGAGGGTGAACGGAAAATATTTTTCAAAAAACATTTTCTAAAAATTCATCCATCCCATAACCTCTATCTCTTCCTCAGGATTCGTATTTCTGATCAATGTCAACCATTGATGAACAATAACCTCAATATTATTTTCAACCAAAATAACCTTATTTTTTCTAGAACATTTAAGGAAGGATAATATATTCTGAATGGATTTGATTCATTTTTTAGCAAATGAGGGATGAGATGAACCATTGTATGTAGGAGGCATTTGTCTCATGAAGCTATAGATTGTGACTTGTTCTTTATTAGGGGTGGGGGTTTGAAGCTCTTCTTAATCCAGGATTATATTAAAATAATGAGTTAACTGAAGAAGTATCATAAAAAATATTTGGATTGCCACTCCCATTAAATGTGGCATCTCATCAGAGTAGTCATAACATTTATCATTTCATCAGTTGTTAGCTTTATCCATGCAATTACTGCCCATGGGTGAGAATAAAAATAAAATTATGGGTAAAAATTTTAAACAACTAAACACATAAAGGAGAATCCAATGAAGAAATGGATGGGTTATAAATTATATTAATCTTTGTACCTAATGAATTCCTAAACATCGATCTAAGTTACCCTGGTCTACTTCCTAATATATATTCTTGGGGGAAATTATTTTGTTCCCTTAATAATGGTCCATACTAATCTTATGTATTCACCAAAGCATATCCCCCTGGAGTGTCAAACCAAGAGTGTAGAATGGCCCTTTGTCGTGCACCGGTTTTTATTAGATTCTATATCAAAGCATATCATTCATGTTGTAACCTTATATACATATATTTCATAGCCACATATACTTGTTTGTATCATGGTATGGATATATTTCAATGATAAACCACTTACTCTATACTCACCAATATTTTGGGATTATTTTTTTATACTAAGTCGTATCCATAAAGATTTTAGTAATGTTTTCTAATCCTAATCACAAATATAACAAAACATATCCTCTGATATCAACGATAATAACCATACTCTTTATTTCATATTTATAAATGATTTAGTACATAAACCTGAACATAATACAACTTAAAATATTTAGGGGCCTAGTGTTATTGGGGCTTGGGGACATTACAGAACAACATACAACATGAAATAAACATCTTTATTGAAAACTTCTTTTACATGACCACAATATTCTTTCATATTTACATTGGATGGGATAACCTGAGGACATACATATGAAAAGGGTGAGATATAATGCCCAGTAAATGAGATAACAAGTCATAACATGAACAATACAATACATGTTAGGAAATAAGAATATCAATGGATCATAACAGAAAGATGAACATGAAGGAATTATATAACATGATTATCTTAACTTGGATATGTGGAAACAACATAAAATGCCGAACCATTAACATAATGGAATCCGTTAAACCAATTTCCTAACCTAGTGGAAGAAAATTCTTCTAAATTAATATGTTAAACCCCTATACCAACATGAATTGTCAGGATACTAAACATTACCTGATTCTTTGGAGCACCATCCGTGCATACCCTTCATATGGATTTCAATCCCATGCTTGAGTTTGCCATGTAGATCATATAACATTGATTCATTCAACATAATCATTCATTACATGATAAATTAATGTATAATTAATACATGTATGTGACCATTATATAGTTATTCATGCATAAAGGTGAATACCCTTTATATATGAATGGGTGTGATATTGACAACATGATGATTTTGTCATGGAAAATCATAGTGAAATTTTGGCAGTATAAGGATGTCATAATGAAATTCATAAATTTGGTTGATGAGAGTTAATGGCATATATCATAATTTAGATTTGGAATAGAAATTAAGGGTTTTATTTAACATAATACCCCAACATGTGAAATGGAATATATATGGATAAAATAAATGTATTGATTGAATGGAAATGAGAAGATAGAAATATCTTTTGGATTTTCTAGAAAGTAATAGGTGGGGTTTAAGGATCATAGAGAAGATTAATGGGATTTAAAGGAATATAAAATCATGTATAAAAAAACTGGATTATAATTAGTTATGTAAGAACATATCCCAAGTTAAGAAAATGTAATTTAAAAGGCATGACATAAAAGAGGTTCTTATATAAAAATGAGATAGGGAGATCCCTTACTTGGATGTGTGATGAAAAAGGCTTGGGGGATTCTTGAGAGCTTGAGGGAACCTTAAAAGGACTATAAAGAGTAGGGGTAAGAGTGTGTTAGTGTTTCAAATAGAATCAGTGAAGATATACCATTGCTTGGATGGTTTTTTATCAGAAAGGTGGGGGAAGTCTTTATTATTTTGTTTTTCGATACTATATACAGTAATATTCAAAACCACAAACCATCGCATGGTTTATACCAAGGGTTTATCGAAATGGTGAGTGGTATAAATTGTTTTATAAGGATTAGGTCCAATGATATTAAAATAATTACCATTACTATATTAAAGTGAGTCATACCTTCAAAGAAATAAATTTAAAAATAAAAAATTATGTTATAGGTCTTGGCGGATTCACTGTGGCTTCATAAAATAACAAATATAAACATAAAATTAAATTAGATTAAAGGAAAAAAATTACTATTTTTTTATTATACCTTTTAAATTAATTTATTACATCACTGTTGGGTCATTATTATGTCATAAAACATATTATATACTTATAGGGTATTTAATTTTTACCTAAAAATTCGACTGTCTCAAAAAATTAAGAAAAAAATCACTATTGGATAATTTCTATTTCATGATTCAGAAAATAATATTCAATTTATCTAAATAATTTTAAAAATATAAAAAAAATTACTTTTAAAGTAAAAAATTTCATTTATCGAAAATTGATGGGTTTTGGAAAAATAGTTTTCAAAATATAATATAACTTACTATTGACTTCATAAATATTATATGATCATAAATATTTCATAAATTTAATTTATGAAAAATAATTTGTAAAAATATTTTTATTTTCAAAAATATATTAATTCATCAAAATAGATCCCTTGATTGAATTGGAATTTTAACCAAAAATACTATTTTTTCTCTAGAAAATAATTTATAAAGTAATAATAAAATAATGAATATTTATTAACTATTCTATGAAAAAAAAATCAAAATTATAAGTATTGATAAATATATCTTTATTACAATTTAATATTCCCTAAGAGTATGATTTGCGATAGTGGGGATTTCTTGGGGTTGTTCGGTGAACACGGATTAGGTCGTGATCTCAATGATCTTGAACTTACATTGTAAATGGTTTCACTCATGTTTAACTTGTTGGATAATGGATTGGGATTAGTCTAGGGAAAATCCCAGAAATAATATCTCCCTTGAAATTTCTGATAAATGGATTTCATAGTTTACAATCCTACTTGTTGAGTCCATCACTTCCTATGACTATAAAAAAAGGATTTGTTAAAACCTCATATTTATACTAGTAATGCGACCACTTTTCAATGGATATATTTTCAATGGTAAGAATAATAAATCGTCATTTAAGTTGAATTTTATATAATAAAACAACAAGAGTGAATTTTTTCTATATATATTAACATTTATTTATAATAAATAGTATTTTATTCATAAATTTTTAGGTCATTACATGGGGCCTAGAGTGCACAATTTTCTTTCCCTAGGTTTGGCCCTCATGTATCCCCAGGAAAAGTCCTCGTGATGGGAGATGTATCCAAACCACCTTATAATTGGGTTATTCATCCTCCTCATCATTAGATGTGGTGTAACCATAATCCACCACCTAAATGGGACCAACATACTCTCTTGCACATCAAATGGAACTTTCCTATGATACCACTTTGTCACAATCTAGCATGGGTACCACAGTAACATGATAAACAAGACAGTCCTGACAGGGTCTAAAAGGAATTACAGATCCCCATATGTTTGGGACTAGCACATGGAATCATAAAACATCAAGTGGGAATGAATTTTTCCGAAATCATAATGGAAGACATACAAGCAAGTGAATATGCATCTAAAAGAAACTCCACTGGGAGTAAGGTACCAGAATAAAACAATTCATAAAGGACAAAATTACTACATCCAAAGTACCAAATGTGGAAAATAACCCATGTTCCCTAAGAAACAACTCACTGCAACTAGGTTTCAATAGCTTGATCTTACACTAATAGATATTATCCCCTCACATTATCATATATGAAGAAAATATACAAACACCCGAAGGGAAAAGTTGGTCTTGAGCCTAATCCTATGAGGATACCATGAAAGATTCTATAATATATTCCAAATATAAATTATCTATAGAAATACGTTCAATTTAAAAAATATATTGGTTTGGAAATTCAAAAGCACATTTAAGCAAAAAAAGTTATACATTTTCAGAATGATGGACAATATATTTATTGAAGATGCATTTCATTACAATATATGGAATGTTTCTAAAACAATGGATTTATTAAAATAGGTACATAAAACAATTTATGTAAATCCTGAAAAGGAATGTAAAGTAGTTTTACAATGTTAGAAAACATTTATATCTTGTGTATGAATAATCAAGTGAGAAATAGGGTCATCTTCCAAAAGGTATGATAGTATTAACTAGCTATATGATCCCACACTCTCTGATTTACCTTAGTAAAATTATTATACTCACATCCACCTAACATTAGACTGAGACAACTTGTCACCCTCCCATCGGGGACGTGACCCACTACATGAATGTTTTAGAATGTTTTAATTTCATAGAGTGTATCCAAATAATTCTTCAATTACCTAAGGAATGAATGTGATATTACATGATGGGAAAGGTATTATAAGACTGCTCAAAATACAATAAATCCCTTTATTCCATTTCAGAAAATCCAATTTTATTCCATTTAAAACATAAATCAGTTTTAATTAAAAAAAATTGCATTTCCATAAGGTAAATCCACTAGGTTTATATCAAATCATTTTAAGACATGTTCGTAATTTTGAAATAAATTCAAAACCAATTCCATTGAATTAATATTTCATTTACACAATTAAATTAAATTATTTATTTTGAAAATTATATCAAATACACAATTTAAATTCAATAATAAAATCATCCAATTTCAATAAACACATCCCTATTCAATAGAATTGGGGTTTTTCCAAATTTCCTAGATAATTCCTTTTTCTAATCCCCCAGTTAACTAGAATCATGTTTTATTAATATAATTTCAAGAATCATTGATCCATTGAATTTAAATAAAAAATTGAATTAAATGATGAAATACAAGGATAATAAATTTATATTGTAATAAAGGAACCACCTTACTTTTTTCCAAAGCCAGATACTTGAATTAACACCTATCAACAAGAATGAAGATGTTCAATATCACTAATATAATACTAGAAGCAAGATAAAACACCATAGGTCCCAAATTCATCATTTATATATTATCCATTGTAAACACTAGAGTGGAGAACGAGAGAAACCCAAAGAACCATGATGAAAGATTACACAAATATCAATCACCAATGAAATGATGATAAAATCCAAAAGAAAAGATCAAGAAGTGTTGGAAGGCTGAATGAATTTCTAGGGAAGTCCTTGGATCGATAGAAGATGAATTATGAAGGAATGAATGGAGAAATTGTAAACACACTACTTCTTTTATAGGCTGTTTTCAGGGAATTACATGACATGTACTCCACATACATGTTGGGAGAGATTTAATTTCTGTAATAGACAAAATGCATCAAAATTTTCAACACCTCTTTAAAATCGTGTATTACATGTCATGTAGTATGAATACACATTGTAAAATGATTATGTTTTTTAAATGTTGAAATGCATACCATTATTCAATAAAAACTGATTCACCATGTTAAAAATCATTCATGAACTACATCATGACGTGTAGTGACCACTCACAATGTGTATCCATTGTATCTTGATGTACTTCACAACATGAATGAAGAACCATTAAAAAATGTATAATGTTATTACCGGACTTGTAATGCTATTACAAGGCTTGTAGTGATCTACAAATTTGAAGAAATTCCTTGGTAAGGATAGAAAAACCACAAACATATCACTTTAACATTAATGGTATCCTCCCAATTCAATCATAACCCTTTCCCAAATAATAAAAATGAATACCCATACAATATTTAAGGTGTACCTATTAAAACTGTAACAGTGTGATACACCTATTATCCATTAATGAACTAAATATACATCTAATTGTGATTTAATATCTGAAAAACACAACAAAAATAACATGGATTTGATATTGATTCTTGGTTGGAGTGAGTAAATCAAGAGGGGGTGAATTTAGTTCCATAATAATTTTTTTAAAATATGTTCAAATAAAGTCTGCTTATTTAAATGAATATTCATAACTAATCAAAAGTATGGGATAAAATTATTTTGTTCTCTTAAAAAATTACTCAATGCAGGGTTAATAATCATTTAAAACAATATGAATATAATTCTAACTTTTTAAATCAATTTACTCAGTCAAATGGTGATATAACTACATGTTAATATTGACTATAAAAGTAAACATATTATAATGTTTGAAAAAAATGATGATTAAATATTTAAAATTAAGAAAAAAAAGTCATACAAAAGAATAAAAGAAGGGGTTCAATCTCAATATGAGACCTAATCCCATACACTTGGCAATCATTTCTACAAAGTATATTATATAAAAATAATATGATACAAAATATAGATAATGTATAAAAATAAAAAAAATACAAGCTATCCAATCTCAAAGGACTCTTGCATAGTTATACGTGGAAAGAAAACTACTTAAGACACATAAAGACAACTTCCAAAAACACTATTACAAAATATAATAAAATTGGTGGGTGAGAATATATTTAATTATCTAGTTATAGTGTATGAGACAATTTGTTAAAAAAATATAACAAACAACACAATGATTGAATATAATATAAAAAAATAGAAAGTGAAGGAAATAAAATATTGAAAAGGTACTGCTTTTCAGTCTAAATTTCTCCAAATGCTCGAGTTTCCTCAGATGTGGCTTGGTGAGGAGCTCATGTTGTTCCTCAGAAAGTTGTAGTAAAATAGAGCATCGTAAAGTTCTCATTCTACATAGGTATTAAAGGAGATTGATCTTCCATGAGTTTCACACTTTCAAATATGAATGGCTATAGGATTTAAGTGTGTTAAATATTAAATTGAAACCTTTATATTATTCAATACATTAAGTAATTGTTCACAAATACAAAGAGAGATAGAGTCATTCAGAAATATATATTACTAAATGAATGAACAACCTTTGAAGGATACTTATAATATTTCTTAAACCAAATACTGAGATTTGATGTTGACTTTAATGAATTCATGGAATAAGTAAATAAATATAAAAATATATTGTATCTAATTAATTTAAATAATATATAATTTTGGATGATTTAATTCATATTCGTTAGAATATCACCAATGGAAGATAAAGATAGTGAATCATGCATTTATATGAGTAACTATAGTGGAGAATCATGATGGAATTATATCATCTATAATTAGTTCATCTTAGGGTAGTTCATTCGGTGATAAGTCATTTATTGATAGTTCAACTAGAGTTATTTTATCTAATAATGATTCAACACTATTGATGAAGATGGTATATCAGTGACTCATCTCTTGTAGTGAGTCAAGTCTGGCAGTTTCACATCACTAGAAATGAGTCTAGTCAGATGCCCAATCATCTTTGGTGGTGATTCAAATATTTTGATAAATCATATCTAGTAGTGATTTATGTTTTTTGGTTACTCACCTTGATAATGTGTCATGTCTGGCAGTGAATCATTTCAACACATATCCAAATTTCATGTATTTTTTAATTTTTATTATAATATACTAATGTAAAAAACCATAAAAACATAAGAATCATAATTTTTTTCATTTAAACCCAGAGTTTTAAATACTATTTTCATACAATAAAAGAGTATTAAATGGTATTGAGAATTAAATACTAATCATAAAATATTATTTTTGAAAATAAAAATTTTCAAAAAAAACATTTTTTACGGATACATGAACTATCATTAAGATTAACTTCCCAAAACATTGAAAGTAAAATTGATAGAAGGATTCTAATATTAGAGTTAATAAAGTTGAAATTATTTGATATATCCAATTTCAATTTTGGTTAAAAATTATGACTTTTAGGATTAATGAAAAATAACATTATAATGGTAAACAAATTATTTAAAAATTATTGTTGTATTAATATCAAGAAATTGTTATCGACTAAATTAAATATCAATACATTAAATAATAAATATAAAATAATTTATAGAAAAATAAATATACAGTTTCATGGTCATTTAATAGTTTTTTAGTATAATTTATTTTGAAAAATCATTAATGGTAAAAATCCTATGTTTCTAATAATATAGTATTTCATCACGTTATCAGTTTTAATTTTAATTTTATTTTTAATATATTTATAATTGTAATTAGATTAAATATACATTAAATTTAGTTCGACTAAACTAATAAATTTTTATATGGGTTATATTATTTGTTTAATAAAGCATAAAATCACATGCCTAAATAAATGTTACCAAAAATAAAAGAAAAAAATGTAAATAAATAATGCTAAAAAACCTATAAGATGTTTATAACATGTGGGAAAACTTGTGGTTATTCTATGATAAACATAAGAACACCCCACAATCTTTAATTTTAAAACATTAAATCCATTTACAAGGGAGTAGTTTATAGGAAATACTTGAAAATTTAAAGTATTTTTGAAAGTGTATCATCTCACTCCTTATAAAAGGATACCATATACTATCCCTTAAAAGCTAAACCTTGTAACATGCCGACCTAGATTACACATAACTGGTGATATGATTTTGTGGTTCACTAGCCCTCAAGCGGACCTCCCCATATTCCAAAGGCTTCCAACTAAGATAGAGGGCCCAATAGGTTATAGTGGGGAGACTATTCACCCTTATTAGAGTAAGAAAGCAATGTAAAACAATTATGTACCAGAAATAGTGTAATCTAAACAAAGTGTGGAAGAAAATAATGAACTAAAATAAAACATGATATTATAATAACTTAAATTCTTTAGAATCCCTAATAGATATCCATAAAATAAAACCATGGTCCCCAACTGGGCCAACCATATAAATAGAAATAAAAATTTAACTGAAAGTAAATGTACAGGGCTCTAATAATAACTCTGATCCAAACCATGTACCCAATATCCAGACACTGTACAGCTATATCAAGATCAGGAGAAAAACTCAAGAAACTATGCATGAAGATGAAACACTAGGCCTCAACCCTATCAACCATGTAACTTCTGATTAACCTGAAAGCATATATAATGTCAATATACACCCAAAGGTGCACATGTAGGGGTGAGAAACAATCTCTATAGGACACCCCAACAAGAAAAATTTAATTTTTCTATTAAAATTGCATGTTAAAGAAACATGCTCAGCCTAGCTGATGAACAACAAAAATGTGAAAAAACCAATGTGAGCCCATAGTCAAATCCAATATCCATAATCTCTGTCAATGAGGAAAGTTACACCATGGATGTCCATATGAATATATGTATAAATTTATAGTCCCATAACTATACACATATAAATTAATATGAATATTCATAAGAATTAGGATCAAAGAAAAATGAAACCACATCAATATTTGAACCTTATGTCCATATACCAAATCGACATATACCTACCTTTATAAATCCTAAAAAACATTCTGAGCGAGATACGTCACCACATGGGATATTCATCCTACCCAGGATAACCTATAATCACCTATAAGCACCAACAAAGACATAGTATACCAATGTATAATCATGTAAAGAAGGATACTGTATACTAACAGTCATTCCAATAATGATTAATGTAACCCACTTCATCCAACACCATGTAAACAAATTCCATACCCCCATGGTCGTATCCATGGCACTCATCTAGGGAGTCTACATTAAGTCCCATGTGATTCCTAGTGGAAATCGGTCATGGAACTAGTTGGTGTCCTAGAAGCATGTCAACAATACATTTGTTACATGAGCCGATTCAATCCAGAGCCACGAGGAAGCATGGCCATAGGAATCAAATGGAATCAACACCAAAGGAGCATAATCCACACAATGCATCGACTAACACATTATATCTCCATAGAGATCCATACATGTCATCTATAACCCATTCCAGCAACACACGTGAGTATGCCCACTCTTGTAAACCATTTCACATTCCATCAAAAGTCATGGGTGTACCCACACATTCATCACAGGCTGAGGAGAGTGTAGTAATCCCCACCACAAATCACAAGAATATGAGTCCTTCCAAATAATTCCTACAACATGAATCCAAGTATCACTCAAGGCATACAAGAAAACATGTAAGGCTCATATCCATGTCCTGGGTAACATCTATGGGTACTAGAAATGTGGTAGAAAATAATGTATCATAAGATGAATCCATAGAGAGAACATTTGGGAATCTCAACAAGCAAGAAATATGCCTCGTGACCCACACAAAAACCACCAACCAAGAATTAACTCTTGTAAACACATATACATGTGTAAATCCAAGATAGATAAAAAAACAAGTAAGGTTTTCATGAATTCCCAACCCAACACGTCATCCACAGCCCCATGGGCATATCTATTTGGCACTGGTTTTGCTGTAACACCCCGATATTTTATGAGATTTATTCTTTTTAATTTCTTTCAAATCTTTTGTTGTACGCTACACTAGGATTATATTGCACTATACGCAAGACCGTATTGGCTTTCAGTATATGCAACACTATTCTTGGATCGTGTTACACACAATTTCAAGTTCATTTGATCGTAGTTATTCTACACAACATTGAGTGTATATATATATATATATATTCAATGTATAATGAAATATGGTCGGATTCTGTTATACACAAAAACAAAGGAGTCTTGAACTACACGTAACCCTGAATTGGCTTACATTACACGAAATCACAACCTTCCACGATAGCGTGTGTTGTACTCAATACCGAGTATCACTAAACAATGATATGTTATTAAAATATTATATAAACTATATGTTAGGAATAGTAATACCCAATTTTTGAAATTTTATAAATTTTATCATTCAAAAATGGAATTCATTTTTGGATTTGGAATATCGAAATTAGCCTAGGGTGAATTTTTGGTATTTTTCAGAAAACATTCAATTTTTTATGAATAGTGAAAACACTAGGTTACTATTTAAAAACCGACTTTTTATTTAAATAATTATTTATTGAATTTAAATTTATTTTTGGTCAAAATTGATACATAATACCTATATAAGTTCAATGTAATTAATTGGAGTCATTTTATAATAATTTTAGATATATAAAAATTTTATTGAACTTTTCACCGTCTTTTACCCACCTCCTAGGAGAATTTGAAAATTTACATAAAACATAATTTTACTGCTTCTATGAGTGTAATTAAGAAAATACGAGAGACAAGGTTAATATCAAGGAGTAAAATGTTGTTCAATAAGATGGAAATTATTTTTGGTGAATAGTAACTTTTTACTTTTATTTACCACTGTTAAAAGTAAATAGGGTAACTAAGGGTAAAAACTATATTATTATTACCCTAACGCATATCCTAATTCTATTGGATAATTTTAATTCTACCAAAAATAACCTTAGGAATAAAATATTACCCTTTAGGTCCACTTGGATTAGATTATGACATTTATTATTATTTTATATAAAGAAGAGATAAAATAGTTAAAATCAAAGTTTAATAACTAAAATTTTTTTAATATAAGGTTATACATAAGCTAAATTCGACTATAAAAATTCATTAGAATTATAAACATATTTCCTACCTAATGGTATTTTATTTAAAATTTTTATACATTAAATATGTTAATTTATTTATGACACAATGGTGTGGCAGTAATTACCTAAATAATGAAATATTAAAATAATTGATATTATAAATACCCAAATAAATGTAATTTGAGACTTTTTCTGCATTACAATAATTTTATAAGTTAATATGACATGTTATTATTGATTTAATTAACATTTTTTGAACTAATCATTGTGTTATTATTTTCACAAAAATCAGTTACGAAATTGTGTCAAAATTGACATAAAATAGTTTTTAAACAAATATTAAATTATTAATTGTTATTATATTGCTAAAAATCTATGGTTCAGAAAAATGACATAGATAAGGTTATATATATAAATAATGAACCACTTCGGGTTCGTTTGGATTTTTATAGTATGTTTATTAACCATGCAGTGTAAGAAATCAAGAAGACACGGTAAAAGTTAAATTATTTAACTTAGTGTTAAATCTAAATGATAAGGTTAAAATAGTAACCTAAACTTTCCTAAAACCAATTTTTTGAGAGGTTTTAGACCCATACCCACTTTAGCTTCTAAATAAATCAATTCAGAGCTATTATAAATCGAATATGACTTTATTATAAAATAATATTTAAAGTTTTTCCAAAGGTTCCCCTCTCCTCCCTTAAAAAAATGGCACCCCTTACCTCTTCTCTTCTCACCCTTTTGATCCTCAAAGCTCATCCATCCCCATAAAATTAATCTTCTAAACCTCTATAGTTACATCATAGGGGATTTTTTCTTCTCAAAAGACCAACTCTAGTGCCCTAAGAATATGTTTAAAGGAGGTGCGTTGGGGATGAGGTAATCTCTTCTACCAACTCTTTCAAGTTTCTTTCTTCTTCCACTTCCTCTTATTTAGTTGTTTCATTATAAATTAATAACATCAGGATTAATTATATACTTATATGTTATTATAAATATAAAACAACCCTATTTCATCTTCTATCCATCCTACGGAAAACTAAATCACCGCCCGTGCGTACGTACGGAATACAGTCTCCACACCGTGGTGTAATCAGTTTTCCACCACCACCTTACTTGGATGGGTATAATGGTGTAAAGAATAACTATATATAATTATTATAACATCATATTGATTATATTATATTATATCACCCACTCCAATACCATTCAATAAATGTGGGAACGGTATCATCGCTCGTTCGTACGGATTATCGCCCCCACGACATGATGAGATTCATTTTCCATGTTAACAATTCAAGAATGATTATAAAGTATATATAATATGTAATCATGAAATATATGACATAATAATCCTAATATATTTATGTATATATATATATATATGTATGTCATCTACTTAATTCAATTCAATTCAATAAGGAAACGAAAAAACAGTGTTCATGCGTACGTACAGCCTACCGTCTCCATGAACGGTGTATTTATTTCCATTTATTGATCTATTATATATATGTATATTATGAATATATATTATATATAAATCATGTTTTATATTCTGTAATTAATTAATCATTATCTTAGTAATCATATTAATAATTACAAGTCAAAACACGGATGATAAATGAAATGATTTTACCCAAAACACTTCTTTAACATGGAGTTGACAAATGAACAGATAATGTAAAGTCATAAGTGAATCATTTATGATATCATAAATATTATTATGGTTCTGTTACAATTTAATAAAATTTTTAAACCCACTATACAGGAGTCTCAGACACATACAATAGAAATTTGACATAAGGTAATGGAAAATCTCGCAATCTCATTTTTATATGAGATTGTTTATAATTCAGAATTTATTGGGGAATATTTATCATCCACATCCATGTTTCCTCAATATGTAATATTATTTCTATCATCATAAATGTTTTTAAATAAAATTTTACCCATTGGTGAGTTTTTAGTAAATGATATGAAATTAATTGTTTTTTTTGTATGAAGTACTTTTTGACTTTTCCAGCCAATGTACGAGAAAAATGTTTTTTATGTTATACGGCATGAACAGATTTTTATGGATTCATAACACATAATTTTAATTAATCTTACTCTACATGTTATCATGGTTATTTTAAATGAAATCCTTTTCTTTTAAAATTGTGTGGAAAATTTTGAAAAGAGAATGATTTTGGAGAAGGGTTTTTTTTTCAAGAATTCATTTCAAATGTTTTATCAAAACTATTTTCCATCTAAGATGACATTATATAGCATGATTATATTTCAAGCATAATGTCTCTATTATTTACATGGTGTTATTTTTCTTATGAATAAATGAAATCCATTTGTTTTATATGGATTATGTGATGATGGGATGATGTTTATGAAACCCATTTTATTTTTTGGGTTATGATGAATGTTTTAAGTTTATTTTGTGGCACAAGTAAGAATGATTTCATTTTGAGATGGGTGGGACCTATATCTCCCTCCAACTCATTTGGTAACGATTTATATCTCATGAGATAGAAATGTCTGGAATGGTAAGTTAATCCGGTTCAGTGATACATGACTGGAATGAGGAGTGAACTCGGTTCAGAAAGGGACTTTGTCCACTAGGATGGTCTTGGCATCAATGCCTTGGATAATATGGAAATCATATCATGTGATTAATGGTTTGATACAATTAACTATTTTATTCCCATGATATTTTATCATTATTGATGTTCCCTTATGATATATGCCTTACATACTTCTATGATTTATGTCTTTTCTCAAGATTTTGATATTTAGATTTTATGTTCAAGTTTTTGCATTCTAATGTTTATGGATTGTTTTATGTTCTCCATTTTTAGCCTTACTGAGCATTTGATCTCACCATTTTTATGCTTTATTTTCCCCAGGATATAAAGAAAGGTTTTAGGTAAGAAATCCAAAAGGGGAAGATCTTTATGGGAGATGTTGAAGGTCTTTCACCATGATTAGAAGATTAAATTCGGTGTTTCCAAAGACACTAAACTAATACGTTATTTGGGTGTCTATTTTTGTCATGTATTAAGTATTCCTCAAAATTAATGTAATGTCCATGTACGTCAATCTTGGGTCCCGACAATTTTTATCAGAGTGAAGGTTTAGTTAACCTTTATAAATTAGGATGCGAAAACTTTAGTGAAATCTCTAGAGATATTTCTACAGTATGTCTAGGGATGTCCCTAAGGATATGTATATGGTTAGGTTATAGTCCTAGAATTATGGTAACGATCATATAATTTATCCTAAGATGTAAGATATTGACGGTACTCCCCCTTTATTATGTTTTTTCCCTATCATGATTTTTTCTTCTCACACTATTCTTTTTGGGTTTTAGAAAATGGCTGGAAATAGGAAGATTCACGATAATGGATGATATGATGGACAATGGAATGATATTCTACATGAGCAAACAAATGAAATGGTATTTGGAAGTCCAAACATCGTTATTATGCATAATCATAAATCTCATAATATGATCAATAATCTCATGTTTTCTAAGTTTCCCGCCTCGGCTAATAAGAGAAATATGGAGTTTCATGATGATAATGGAGGAAAGAAAGTTCAATTTATCTCATGTAGATCATGTGGGAAGAGGCATCAAGGAGAATGTTTCAAAGGAACTGGAAGATTATTTTGGTGTGGAAAAGAAGGACCCAAATCCATTAAGTATAATGGAAAAGGTTCAGTTAACACCATTGAGAAGGATAATGGTATTGCTACAACATCCACAGTGATTAGATGTTTTAAATGTGGAAGTTATGGGAATTATGCAAACCAATACCCTAAGGGAAAATCTCATGAAGAGAATCAGCATGGTTATATGTGTAGTATTTATGTGGATGATGATGAGGAGACTGAAAATGATATATGAGATGAAAGAAGTGTTGAAGCTTGGTCAATGGTTTAAGAAGGTAGTGGGATGATTATATGTTTATCAAGAGTTATGTTGTATAGGTAATTTAATGGTACTAGGGAATAAAAAAACATCTAAGGATTATTAAACTATTGTTTTTCCTAAAGTATTAGAAAGTATATGTTGAATGGTACTGGTAACCATGAAAGGTTATTCAGATATTTTTGGAAAGAAGATGATATGTGCATAATGAAGGGATAAAGAGAAAATGAAATTTTGATAGTATTCATGATATCGTGATTGATATAAATACTATGTGATATCATGGTTTATGTATATAGATTTTTGGGATTTTGGTATGTGGAAGGAGATAATTTTTGATAGCACTCATATTTTCTCTAAGGTTCTATGGTTATTCATGTTTCAAATGAATACATGATTATGGTATTAACATGTTTGGAATGTGACAAACAAGATATATATTATGATATATGGGGGATAAATTATGGTATTCATGTGCTAGTTATGTGACCTTTCAAGTAACAATTTTCTTTATACTATGAGATTGGACAGATGTATTTTGGATAAGCCTAAAGATTAGAATGGATTATGTTGTACATAAGATAATATTATTTAAGGATAGAACTTGTTTTTAGATATTATTTCTGGAATGTTATAATAGTATAGTTTTAGAAAAAGGACAACCTTTCGGATGAGCGACCACCTGTCACGTCAGACAAGGCTATGGGAATCGAACCCACAACTGAAGTACGACATGCCTTTATCACATACCAATGGCCTACAGGAAGTCCCTGGTTAGTAGAAACTAGTTTTATTATATTAAGTGGTATGATAGATGAAGTATAAGTCTATTTTTGGAATTATATATGATTAACCTCACCATAGATTGACTTATGTATATTTGATAACTTTTGCTAAAATTATGTTTGAGACAAACGGAATGACCTATCATTCTATAGCAGGATCTTCTAACACTACACGGAAGACACGTTCAACTTCATTTTTAAAGGAGATGATGTGGAAATTGTTCATGGCACAAACAATAGTGAGATTGTACCAAAATCAAGTAAATATTTCTTCAAATTCAAAATTTTCAACATTAGGGAAATGATTTTAAAAACCAAAAATGTTGTCCAAGTGCTCATATATCTGATGAATTAGATGGTACCTTAGATCATCACAAATTTAGGGCTTTTGGATTGTTGTATTTTTAATAGTCATGTCCTCTACCACTCTCTATCAGAACTTGATGGTTAGATTTCTCTTCCATATCCATATTTTCACCTATGTTATCCTATGTGGAAAGCTAGTGATTAGTTAATTTGGGTAACTATTACATTTTATACTTTATCTTTAAAGATAAGTTTTGGAATTCCTTTTTACGATGTGGGTTTCTATGAAAAAAACTCTCATGTAATAAACCATTTATAACCCCAATGAACTTCAAGGGTGAAATTCATTTTAAGGGGGCGTAGAATGTAACACCCCAAGATTTTATGAGATTTATGCTTCTTAATTTCATTTATATCATCTATTGTACGCTACACAAAGATTATCTTGCGCTATACACAAGATCGTATTATCTTGCAGTATATGCCACACTATTCTTGGATCGTGTTACCCAAAATTTCAAGTTCGTTTGATAGTAGATATTCTACGGAAAATTGAGTGTATATATATATATTCAATGTATAAATGAAATATGGTCGGATTCTGTTATATGAAAGAACATAGGATTCTTTCACTACACGCAAACCTGACTTGGCTTACATTACACGCAATCCCAACCTTCCACGATAGCGTGTGTTTTACGCAATACCGAGTTTCACTAAACAACAATATATTATTAAAATATTATATAAACTAGCCATTATGAATATTAATACAGAGTTTTTGAAATTTTATAAATTTTATCTTTCAAAATTGACTTCATTTTTGGATTCGGAATATCGAAATTACCCTAGGGTGAATTTTTTGTATTTTTCAGAAAACATTCAATTTTTTATGAATAGTGAAAACACTAGGTTACTATTTAAAAACCGACTTTTTATTTAAATATTTATTTATTTTATTTAAATTTATTTTAGGAAAAAATTGATACATATTATGTATATAAGTTCAATGTAATTCATTGGAGTCATTTTATAATAATTTTAGATATATAAAAAGTATATTTAACTTTTCATCGTCTTTTACCCACCTCCTAGAAAAATTTGAAAATTTACATTAAACATAATTTTACCGCTTCTGTGAGTGGAAATTCGAAAATCCAAGAGACACGGTTATTATAAAGGTGTAAAATGTGGTTCAATAAGACAAAAGTAATTTTTGGTGAATAGTATCTTTTTTACATTTATTTACCACGATTAAAAGTAAATAGGGCAATTAAGGGTAAGAATGATATTATAATTACACAAACACATGTCCTAATTCTATTGTATAAGTGTAATTCGACCAAAAACAACCTTAGAAAGAAAATATTTCCCTTTAGGTCCACTTGGATTATATTAAGACATTTATTATTATTTTATTTAAAGAAGAGTTAAAATAGTAAAAATCAATGTTTAATAATTAAAACATTTTTAATATAGGGTTATACATAAGCTAAATTCGACTATAAATATTCATTACAAAGATAAAAATATTTACTACTTAATAGTATTTTATTTATAATTTTTAGACATTAAATAATTTAATTTATTTATGACACAATGGCGATGTAGTAATTAATTAAATAATGAAATATTAAAAAAATTGATATTATAAATACGCAAATAAAGTTATTTTTGAGACTTTTTATGAATTACAATAATTATATAGGTTACTATGACATGTTAGTATTGATTTATGTAACTTTGTTTGAACTAATAATGCTGTTATGATTGTCACAAAAATCAATTACCAAATAGTGTCAAAATTGACATAAAATATTTTTTAAACAAATATTATGTTATTAATTGTTATTATATTCTTAAAAATATAAGGATCAGAAAAATTAATTATATGAGGTTATATATATAAATAATGAACCAATTGGGGTTCGTTTGGATTGTTATAGGATGTTTATTAACCATGTAGTGTAAGAAAACAAGAAGACACGGTAAAAGTTAAATAATTTAACTTAGTGTTAATTCTAAATGATAAGGTCAAAATAGTAACCTAAACTTGTTTAAAACCTATTGGTTGAGAGTATTACGACCCATACCCACTTTATCTTCGAAATAAATCAATTTTGAGCTATTATAAACCAAATATGACTTTATTATAAAATAATATTTTAAGTTTTTCCAAAGGTGCCCCTCTCATCCCTTATAAAAAGGTCACCCCTTCCCTCTTCTCATCATGACATTTTGATCCTTGAAGATCGCCCAACCCCTACCAATTACTCTTCTCAACCTCTATAGTTACATAATAGAGGTTCTAGTATTCTCAAAAGACCAACTCTAGTTCCATAAGAAGAATTTTAAAGGAGGTTTGTCGATGAAAAGGTAATCTCTTCTACCGACTCTTTCGAGTTTCTCTCTTCTTCTACTTCCTCTTCATTAGATGTTTCATTATAAAGTAATAAAATAAGTATTACATATATACTGATATATTATTATAAATATGAAACAACCATATTTCACCTTCTATCTATTATACGGAAAATGAAACCACCGTGTGTGCATACGTACAGAATAATGTCTCCACTTCGTGGTGTAATCAATTTTTCCACCACCACCTTACTTGGATGGGTATAATTGTGTAAAGAATAACTATACATAATTATTATAAACTCATACTGATTCTATGATATTATATCATTCTATCCAATAACATTCAATAAATATGGGAACGATATCATTGCTGGTCCGTACGGATTACCGTCTCCACGACGCGATGAGATTCATTTTCAATGTTAAAAATTCAAGAATGATTATAAAGTATATAGAATAAGTAATCATGAAATATATGACATAATAATGATACTATATATATATATATATATATATTTATGTCATCTACTTAGTTCCATTCAATTCAATAACGAAACAAAAAAATAGTGTCCATGCGTACGTACGGCTTACCGTCTCCATGCATGGTGTATTTATTTCCATTTATAGATCTAATTTATATGTGTATATGCTGAATATATATTATATATAAATCATGTTTTATATTCTGGAATTAAGTAATCATGATCTAAGTAATCATATTAATAATAAGAAGTCAAAACACTGATGATAAATGAAACGATTTTACCCAAAACACTGCTTTGACATGGAATTGACAAATGAACAGATAATGTAAAGTTGTAAGTGAATCATATATAATATCATATTTAATATTATGGTTCTTTTACAAGTTAATAATATGTTTAAACCCACTATACAGGAGTCTCAGACAAATACAAAAGAAATTGGACATAAGGTAAGAGAGAATCTCAAAATCTCATTTTTATCCGATATTGTTTATACTTCAGAATTTACTGGGAAATATTTATCATCCACATCCATGTATCCTCAATTTATAATATAATTTCAATCCTCTTACTATTTTTTAAATCCAAATTTACCCATTGGTGAGTCTTCCCTCTGGAATTGGGGATGACCTCGTTGATTGAAGGTTCAAACATTCCAATCGGGTTCTAATGAGTTTGTTCGTAGAACCAGAAACACCAAATGATTCCATATCCATTTTGACCTACTTTCCAAATGTAGGTTCTCATTAGTTGTGGACTTATGAGGCTTAGGAATTTACATTGGTCGATAGGATGTGAGGTCGGACTCATCACACCTTTTTAGGGGAATTATTATCTACTCCAGGACTCTATTTATAGATTTAAGTTATGTTGGTGAATCCTTATTACATTACCAAGTATAAAATGATATTTCCTTTAGATCTGACAATAACTGATTGATATGTAGGAAATTTAGAGAATATTTTATATGTATTCGAGGTTCTTCATTTATAGAGAATCATCTGTATTTGTTATATTTTCTTAGTCAATGGTATCCTTCAATACATAAAAGTCACTTGGTCATTATGATGACCATACTAGTTTTAAAGCCAATCACTGGGGCACATGAAGTTTATTTTTCATTCAGAAGTACATGAATTATTTTAGATCTGGGATCACACCCGTAGATGGGCTACCTACGTATCGTTTATTTAAAAAAAGGAATCAGAACACATGTAGTTCGAGTGAGGGAGTATGATATTTATGAATGATTGATGGCTCCAAGAAAGATTTCATGATTACTTTTACACTCTAAGCTCATGTGAGTCATGCTCAGTGTGAGAATCAAGAGGTATTGGTGAAACCATAAAATTGTGCCACGAAAGATGCAATGATGTGGGGATTATGTATGTATGAATTCCAAAAATAGACGAGTACTGGGTTTTACTTCTGGGAAGAAACATAAGAAAAAGGTCCATAAACGTATATGTACTTCATGGAGATTTGGATACTCTAACATGGTGCTTACTCGTGAGGAAGAGGACCAAATTAGGAGGGGATATTTTAATTGGGTTTTACTCCTATGAAGGAAACACATATCAAAATTAAATTAAGACTGGTTAAGAGAAATTAATACTTGGGATTACTCCTGAGAAGGAGGCCCAGGTTAAGGGACTTGGGGATGACTCCTAAGGAGGATGTCAATATTTGTAGACTTTGAGAGTGGGGCTTATTCTTGAATATGAAGCCCAAGTTAAGAGAACCATGGTTGGGGCTTACTCTTGAGGGGGGTGCCCCTATTTGGGAACTTAGAGACTGGGGATTACTCCTGAAAAGGAAACCCATGTTAAGGGAATTATGACTAGGGATTACTCCTAAAGAGGATTCCCAGATTAGGGGACCTGGGGCTTACTCTTGAAAAGGAGAACCAAATTAATGAGGACTTGGGGCTTACTCTAGAGGAAGATGCCCAAATTATTGATAATTTGGACTGGGGCTTACTCTTGAAAAGCAGTCCAATGTTAAGGATTCTCTCATCTTAAAGGATGAGGTTGAATGAATGAAATCTCTGACCTTAGTGAAATGAGGATATGTAAATCACTAGGTTTTAAGAGATGTTCCACAAAATTCCTTTCAGATAAGGAATCCAACAAAGGAATCATTCCATGAATGGATTTGGAGAGAGTTATGACGGCTTAATCCTAAAGAGGAGAGGTGGATAGGTGTAAGAGGGGTGAAAAGGGAAGGAAGGGTGCCCAAAAAGAGAGGGGCGTGCAAGTACTGCGTGGGCGTGCAATTGCTGTGTGGGCGTGAAAGTGTACCAGCGCGACACATGTGTACTTGCACGACAGCCAATCCTTAGTGTATAACTTGAGCGAGGCTTGGCTCAGGCCCTTAATAATACTACTAGAGACTTCCAGAAGAGAGGCTCACAAGTTATGTGGAAGGGGTAAGGTGGTGCGCAAGTGTGGCCATTTCCCTTAAGGTCTGGCCACCCAGGCGCACAAGTGTTGATGATTTTCAACACTTAGGCCTTCCTCCACCTGTTTAGATCTTCCGTTCTAGGTAAAAATTTACCTTAGAAGTGTTCGAATGTTTTGATAAGAGACTAGGGTGCCGGGAGCTCAAATCTGAGGTTCTGGATTTTTTCTTCCTATAAATGGGGGGACCACAGGGGTTATTAATAGGCTAGAGAAGACCCTGGGAAAATTTCAAAGAAGGCGTGTAAGTCACCTCTGTGACCACTGGGCAGTGCGCAAGTATACTTGTGTGACTTTTGTGGAACTTGCGTGACCCATGTTCATTTAAATATTGGTTTATGTCTTTGTCAATTTTTAATGTTTCTTCAAAGGATGAATCACTTTGGGTTCAAGGTATTTCCCTTTACATTATTTTAGACTCTGTGATGGAAAGGATCATCAACAAAAGTCCCCCCTTAGAGTTGGATCCGAATGAAATGAGGATGTGACTCTAAGGAAAAGAAGAAAACCAAGGAACATGCGGCACACAAGTTCGGTTGAGCACGCAAATTGCGGCATGCAGCTGGTGAGTCGTGTAGGTGTCGGTGCGAAAAGGTGCGTCCTAGACTATATATACACGGTCATGCCTCATGCAAAGCATCGAATTTCAGAATTTCGAGCTCTCACCGCGCAAGATAACTTTGCCATGAAAGTTACTTGTTTTCCGATGTTTCTTCGTTGTCACGCTACTGTCAAGGTATTTGGACTTCAGCTGTTATACTTGCGCACCAAAAACCCGTGTGGCACATCATACTTGCGTGCCAAGATTAGACTTGCACGCCTTAATGCCTTTGACATTTTTTTTCAAATTTCATCACAAATTTTATGAAAAATAAACCCATTTAAGTGTTAATTCATTTAACTTTTGTGCAGATTCAATGTCTCCCCAGATAATTGGAACGGCTGATGAACTAGCTAGCAAACGGATTGATGATATGATGAGCATCATTGGCTATGATTACTATACCATCTGCGACAGAACTCTCCCTGATTTGGATAAGTATTTGAAGAAGTATCATCATGATTTCACCTAGAGAATTTATCTGCCTTTGTATGGATATGGTCATCTGTGATAAGTTACCATTATAGAGGCAAAGAACTATCTCCCAATTTCTTGGATTCAGAATTATAACAACTTTTCTTTAGCAAATATTTCATGTGGAGGAGTATTTCCATGTGCTGGAATAGTGGAGAAGGCACATATGATGTATCATAGCCCTTGTACTCCAGATCTGAAACCTCATTATCCCGAGATGTAACCACATTGTTATCCCTCAATCATCCAAAATTCTCAGATGGATCAATCAAAAGGCTGGAAGAAGTGCTGGGAAATCCATCCTGGAGGAAGTGTGAAGCCAACCTGGATGTGGGCATATTGGTTGTGACAAACCTGTGCAATGTTTGCCGAGGATTTGAAAGGGGTTGTGATATATGAAGTCGTCTGGGCTGGGAAAACATATGTTTATAGGCTTGATAACTTCGTGCCAGAGAAACTTAGCCATTACATCCCAGAAACAAATTCATTCCATCTAAATCATGGAGAAGTAGGCATCAGTCTATGGGATTTCCACAAGATCTCAGGGGATCCAATTCTAAGTGATATGTATGATGAATTAATTCCTCCCAAGGTGACTTGTAATGATTCGGGAAAGACCCCAGCTTTGGTTCCGGAATTATTGAAAATATTCCACAAGATCAAGAGTTTAGAGACCTCCCTGACTCATTCTAGAAAGGATATTCATCTAGAGGAATGGATGAATATATTTCTTATCGATAATCCGGAGAAGGAGCCAATGGAAAATGGATCTAAGGAGAAGGAATCCAAGAAGAAGGGTCCCAAGAAGAAGAGGCCCACTCGTCCTACCACTTGCCCCAAAACGGAGAAAAGGGGTTATCCTGGAACATTCTAGCCGACCCTAGAAGAAGGGGAATTTGAAATATGGGTATATGAGGTGAATTAGAGAATCCCAAATAAGACTCATCTGGTGGGCTTCGTGGCTTTATGGCTCAGCGTTTATCTTCTACCAGTTAGGGACTCGAAGGGAGGTATCAGGCCAAGAACATTCGTTATTACGGAAAAGTTGTCTGAGGGGTAGATGGTTGGGTTGGATACCCCTATTTTAGAAAATATTCACAAGATCTTACTCCATGAATTCATTGGTAAGTCTCCCTTAAGAATAGTGGGACCATTCCATGTTTTATGGGGATGGATCGCTACTCACTTCAGGACGTATAATGTACAGAATGGAGTACAAATACCTAGAAGTTCTTTCAGGCCATCAATGCAGGAATTCTCTGGAATTGCTTCACTAGCTCTCAATTCTTATGACACAAAGGTGAGGCTGAGAATGTATAAGGAATTTAATTTCTTTCCTTATGGAAATCTGCCAACCGGGCGGTTTGTTGATGATGGAACATCCATCCAAGATTTGAGGGCATACATGCTGGCCTATAGAGATGGTGTGTTGGTCGCCAGAATTGATGGAGAGATTATATGCGTGGCTTATGCTCCATATAGATTTTCACATCAATTTGTGTTTTTATAGTAGACTGCTGTATCTCCCCCCGTGCATGCCAGGTCAGATCAACATCCGATGGTTGCCTGGAAACTATGGTTGTTGACATCTAGGGAGAAGACTGGGGTAGTGTTTGAGATACCAGTTGAAAAAGCGGCATATAAATTGAATACATGGTATGTCAAGCAATGGATAACATCATACCATAGAGGGGTTTTGAATAACCTGGTCTATCAGGTGGGGAAAAGGAAGAGGAATTTAGAGAAAGAAACCCTTCCTCATGAAGGTGATTCTTCCACATATGAAGCTGATTTTCCAGATTCCTCATCTAGGACTAACTCACCCGATTCCCAGGATGGGGATGATGAGGCACAACAGGAGGAAAAGCGGCCTTGTGGACGATATAATCCTCCCGTCAGAATCAAAAGACCCACTCCATCAACTCCTGGTATGTTACTTCATTGTGGCAATTTAATCACCATTATTTTATAAAGCAACGAGTATTATTTTCTTATTCTTAATCAGTAGTTGTAGGAGATGGGAAGAAGCTGAAGTAGAAGATTGTAGGACCTTCCTCACAGCCTTCTGGTACACATACTAAATATCTATCAACAGAGGGTTTCCAGACATTGTAGTGTCTATATTGTGGCACTGAAACTGCCTGGTTGGATTTGTGTGAGGGGATACACCTCCCTGGAATAGGGAGTCTTCTGGCTTCTACAGATATCCAATACAAGGATAACCCCAATAAAGTGCGAGATTATATCAGAGAGCTGGAAATGGTCATATACGCCACATACGATTCCATTCCTATTACCAAGAGGGTGAAGGAAATGATAGATCGTGGCGCCACTGAGCGGACTGATGAGGAGTGGCACAATTATGTGGATCATGAAGATGTATGTTTTATTTCCTTATTTACATTACATCTTGACTTTTCAAATCTTTTTTACTCAAGGAAATTATTTTCTTCATCCAGAAGCTTGCAAAAAAAGGAACTACTGAGGTTCTGTCGCCAGAATCTAGCCCTGGTAGAACTTCCATTGGGGTTGCTTGTGAATCTGCACATGAATTTGGAAAGATATCATTAGAAAAATACGCCGTGAATGAGGAGTTGGACATGGCCTTCCATTCTCCAATTCAAGTACCTATAAGGGAGATTGCCGATACTCCCAAAAACCAAAGAAGAAAAGGAAATGAATAAGGAAGTCCATAGCTAAGCGCTCCATTAGTAGCGGTAAGTCCTTCAGATAATTATGAGTCTATACCCATGAAAAAGGTTCCTCATATTTCTTGGTATTTCAAGGGCTTTTTCAATTTCCCCTCTAAGGGAGAGGACTGATCCTCCTTTGAGGACCATGGAGGGTGTTGTTGAAAAATCACAAATTCAGGCTAACTTGGATGCTCCTAGAGAAGAGCCAGCATCTATTCCCAGTATTTCTCCTACTACTATTGCAAGAAGAGAAGAACGTGCTTCTGGTAAGTTAAATGTTATTCATTAAATGTTTGAATGTAACATTGACTGAATTCCATTCTGTGATACTTCAGGTTCAACCCCTACATTAGAGCTTTTGGTGGCTATTGCAACTAATTCTGTGATTTTATCTGAAGATGCTGTCTAAGGTCAGGGACCATAGGATGAAGGTCGCCAAGAAGACACATCGAATTCTCACACTGGTGAGACTAACCAGGATTATGAGATGACAATAGATGAAATGATGGAACTTGGTGCATCTTTTGACGATTTTATAAATCATGTTAAATTACCATTTAATTTAAAATATTATGGACATGAGTGTTATCCTTCAACCTATTAAAAAAACATCTTATTACATGTATAATCATGATCGGTTCAAATATGCAGCTATATCTAAGCAAGCTGTTGAACTACCAATGCCAGAAGGGGGTACATAAAACCCTATTATTACAGAGACATTAGCGCAAGTGGAGCTGAACCCCGTAGATCTTCCTCAAACTCACCCTGAAAATCCCGTTGAGGCTTGGAAAGATGGGGAGGGGCCTTATCAAGTTACTGATCTACTGTTGGGTAAGTTATAACAATATTTGAAACTGTAATTATTTGAAAGACAGTCAACTAACTTTTGTTATCCTTTGAAACTAACCAAAGCTTTAAATTGATTATACAGGGCCATCAATTCCAGTGGCTAGATCTGGAGGTGAGGCCTCAGCCTCCACCCCAACAGGAATTGAAAGTGAAGAAGCACAGTTCAGGGGGGGAAGGAGTAGACTGGGGCACTTCCTTAAGTGAATTAATCCCAGATTACATTCCCCCATGTGACAGTGATGCTGATTCAGATCCAGAAATACATAAGGCATTCCAATTTTCCTGACGCAAGGCATTGAAAAACATATAGAAGATCATATCTGAAGTGCCTTTAGAAGATCTATCATTGAATATCCCTCAACTATCATCCCTATTTATCATTCTGGGACATGGCGGTTTTGGATATCAAAATATCCATGTCGTGGTAAAACATGTCATCTTATGGAGGGAGCATGAGCAATAGTGTTGTGAAGATCTGACCAGGGTGAAGTTTTCAGCCAATATTAGCGAATTTGAGGCTGCAGTATCCTGGGATGAGGCTGAATATGCTGCCAGGATGAAGAAACTGAAGAATAAGATTAAAGATAAAGTCTTCCAGTAGACGCACCTTCATCAATAAATAGATGTTGTAACTGGAGAACTTTACCAACTCAATAATTCACTAGAGGGAGCTCAAACGAGTGGTATAAAAGCCATCGCAGATGCCAAGAAAGAACTCCATCGGGCTGAAAAGATTGAAGTTGGTCGAGTGCATGAGATTCAAGTAGCTGTTGATGAATCTCGGGATGATGTACACCTAGTGAAGACTTATGTTGACAGTCTTTTGTAATCTCTTGGAAAAGAGAAGAGACTCCAATCTGTGGACATCCTTCTAATTCTTGGGCATCAAATGAAAAACACTCTCATATTCAATCATTTGTACACGCACTTTACTTTGATACCTGCTTTATATTTTTACCAAAACCATTGGGTCTAGTAAGCATAGTTTGATTTTTACTAGGATTATTATAAATAACACTACAAACATTGAATCATTTAATTGCTCAATATTACCGAAATCATACAAAATGTTTGTTTAATGAGCTGGAACATGACTTTTATTCAGATTTCCCTTGTCTTTTGTGGGTAGTTTAAAGTCATGCACATTGGACATAAAGAGGCTAATGTTTAAGGTCGAAATAGCTTTGACCTAATGGGTTAAAATTGATTCAATTCCTTGACAACGTATCTAAAAACATTTTACCACCCTCGTGTATGAAGGAAAACATGTAAACTACGACTTAAGAAATTTCGAATCTGAGGAGTGATACGAAAAAGGTCTAAAAGGAATTAGAAGATGTAGTTCCCAAGAATGAATTTACCATTATTTAACAAACCCGTTAGGGGATTGAATTATGCAGCGCCACATAAGTGCATTGCTACATAGTCAAATAATAGTATCTTTTGGCTGACAATTCTGTTATGTAGACTGTTTATGCAAGGACACCTAAGGGAATGTGCTATATAGTCAGGAAAAATAACTCTAAGAAATTTAATTTTGTACTGCTAAAAAGCCAGCGGATGTTTATGGAGATTCAAATTTTCCAAATCATAGAGTTTGCTGTATGGATAGAGGTACTTGAATGTGGAGAAGATATTCTCAAGCAAGATTGTCTAAGAACTGGATGAATGCCTCTCTTATGAAAGTCTGACCCAAATTTAGGGAATAGAAATATAAACCATAGACTTGAATACTTTCAGATCATGAAGAAAATAACATGAAACAAATATGTTAAGGATGACTATTTTTTGGGGATCCTTACATATTTTTTATAAGACCCATAAGTAAAAAAGAGGTTTTCTTCCCCAGAATGAAGTTACAATTATTTTAAAAACCTGTTAGGGGGTTGAATTACACAGGGCCACCTAAGGCCATTGGTTGCATAGTTAAATAATAGTATCTTTTGGATAAGAAGTCTATTATGTAGATTGTTTATGCAAGGCCGCCTAAGGGAACGTGCAGCATTGTCAGGCAAAGGAACTCTCATAAATTGGAAATTTTGTGACCAGAAGTCAAGAAAATTGGTAATTATGATCTGAAAATATTTAATGTTTGGATTATGACACAAAAAGATGTGTATTTTCCAATGTATGCATAGATACACAGAAAAATTCTAACCATAATCATGTTGTGACTCGGTCTTGAATTGAAATATTGGTCTTCACTACGTATCCCATAAGGATGGAAATCAAGACATATGTAGTTCTTGAAATACAATTTAATGTTGTGTGGGATGAAAGTGTAAGAGAACATAGTTTAGGGTCATAGAACTCAGAGAATTACAAGAAATACACAGTGTGTATTTTCATATGGACTTTTCAGCCAAGGGACTCAAAGTGGAATATGGGGTTAGGCCCAAAGTCTTGGGGATGGATTCATGGGACACTCGTAGGTTCCTATGTATCTCATAAGGATGGGAATAAATCCCACGTAGTTCTAGAAATACCCCATGTAAAATATGGTTTGTACATGTGAAGGGTGAAAGGAGAATTTAGTAAAATGATGGTTTAACCCAAGATAAGAGGATCAGGTATTTCCATGTATGCACATAGTCTTCGAAATATAACATGATTAAAAATCAATGTATATAATGATTCTCTCTCAGGTGAGGGTATCAAAGAATGTTGTAGTTTATTTTTATACAGGAAAAAAGTGTTGTATAGTTTAACGTCGTATAACAAGGATGAAGGTGGAACAATGTAAAGATATTGATTATGGGGGAATTTTCACGAATCAACATCATATGAGATGCAGGTGAACCGATGTGAAGAAATTGGTTTTTGGCTTGAACCTTGGGAGGTTGCCTATGTACCCAGCCTGTAAGGCAAGGCTCATAGTCCGCGTAGTTCATTTAAAGAATGAATTACTGATCAAGTTGTTCTTGGGGACAACGAAAAAAAATGGTGTTGGGACTTACACATGGTTAGCGGCCCGGAGAGGGTGTTATGGTTGAAATTTTCTCTAAGATCACGTGAGTTATACTTGGTGTGAGAAACAAGAGGTGGCAACAACCCTAAAGATGCACAGTTTAATGTCATCTAGGTCATATGAAGGAACTACGCAGTTTAATATCTTACAGTTTGGAATATTGATAATGCACAATTTAGTGTCATATTGAAGGGACAAAATACAGTTTAACGTCATGTAGGAAGTATTATGGGATTTCTATATAGTTTAGCATCATGTAGTTAGGAAGATGGGGACAATACATTTTAATGACATTTTGGACAAAAAAGGGGATTGTGCAGTCTAATGTCATGCAGTATGGACAAAAGAGGACATAGTTTAACATCATGTTGGACATATTAGGGACTTTTTCACAGTGTAACATCATGTTGGATGAAAAAGGGATGATACAGTTTATCATCATGTTGGTCGAAAGTGTGAATAGTTTTAAGTCATATGTATGGACCATTGGTTATGAAATTTAACGTCTTGCTGGACGTAAGGGACTTCTGTACAGTTTAACGTCATGTAGTTAGGACATCACAATTTAACATCATGTTGGACGTAAGATCCAATAGTTTAAAGTTGTATGAACCGACCCTTGGTTATGCAGTTTAACATCTTACTGGATGAAATGAATACACAAATTTGAAGGTCATATGCATGGACTGTCAATATATTTTGTGTTTATACAAAATATTTCATCAGATGTATGGCATTGTTTGGAGTAGTGATGAGTTCTCCATCCATTGAGATTAAAGAATAAGCTCCATTGGAGTAGACCTTATGTATTGAATAAGGTCCTTCCCATTTTTTCTCAAGCATGGAAGGTTTCTTTCCGGTATCATTGGAGTTATGAGAACTAATACCAATTCTCCTTGAACGAATGAATGAAGACAAACTTTTTTAGTGAAGGATTTTTCTATTCAATTCTGATAGACTTCCAAGTGGTGCAGGGTGCACAATCTTTTCTCATCTAATCGTTTTAATTCATCCAATCTCTTTTGAGATTGTTCGTCAGTAGATGAATCATCACAAATGGCTACTCTGAGCGAGGGATGTTGAACCTCAATTGGAAAGACTGCTTCCGTTCCATATACCAATGAATATGGAGTTGACTACTTTGCAGTGCGGGTGGTGGTCCGTTATGCCCATAAATCATGAAAGAATTTATTAGGACATGATTTCTTCTCTATATCCACCATCTTTTTTAGTATATTTGACATAGTCTTGTTGAAAGATTCTATTTGACCATTGTCCACTACATGATACTCAGACGAATGGTTGAATTTAATGTTGTATTCTTCATACAACTTCCTCACTTCAGATGAACATAAGTTGGTGCCATTGTCCGTCAATATGGTATGAGGGACACCAAATCTAGTAATGATGATAGACTTGATAAAGCTAACAATGCATTTATAACTGACTTCATTGAGGGGTATTTCCACTGCCCATTTGGAAAAGAAGTCAGTAGCAGAAAGAATATACTTCAACTTCATGGATGTAGCTAAAGGATAAGGTCCCACTACATCCATTCCCAATGTGGAAAATGGCCAAGAGTATTTAGATGTATGAAGAAACTATGGGGGTTGATGAATGAAGTTTGAATATACATGGCATGAATGACACTTCATTGTGAAATCAACACAATATTGTATCATTGACGACCAAAAGTATCCAAGCCTTCTAATTTGATCAGATAGTCTATGTCCATACTGGATGGCACCACAAACTCCTGCATGCAATTATTTCATGACAACCATTGTCTCTTCACCATCAATACATCTGAAGAGAATTTCATCAAAACCCCTTTTTAGAGATCTTTCTCTATGTGATATGGGCTATCATTAAGAGTGAAATTGACCACCTGTCTCCAGACTTGTTCTTTCCCGGCTCTATCTGGTGGAAGTGTTCCATTTTGAAGGTATTCCCTGATAAGTGTCATACATCATATAGTATGACTATATGGTTATGAGAGGGGACTAATTTCACTGATTTCCTCTGTTCTGATTTGAACAAAAGGTGAAATTGTACGATGGTGGGAAATACTGATGGTTGTCTCTTCCTGATTTGGATCTGCCAGAGCTGTGGCTATATTAGCCAGTGCGTCAGCCTGGGCATTTTTTGATCTAGGGACATAAGAAAATTTCAATTCTGAAGGGAATTCCTCCAGTAACTCTCTGACATAATCATACAAAGGGATTAGCTCTTCTTTTCGGATGGTATAATCCCCATTGACTTGTTTGATTACCAGGTCTGAATCACCTTTCACCTTTAAGTGTTTCAATTGTTCTTGAAGCGCCAACTCCAATCCTATAATAAGAGCTTGATATTCTGCTTCATTATTTGTACCGCCCCACAACAATGAAAAGGAATAGGGTAACACTGCCTTTTATGGAGAAATGAGCACAACTGCTAACCCAACTTTGTTGAATTTAGGATGTAACATTTTCCTCCCTGTTGGAATTTTGGAAGCACCATTTAACTACATTTCCCATGTTTGAAGACTTTCTTGAATAGTGAAGACTTCCTCATAAGGGATTTCAATATCTAAAGATGTTTCATCCACCGAATGGTGTTCAGTATGGAAATCAGCTAATGCATGGCCCTTTATTTCCTTTTGATACATATATTGAATGTCAAATTGCCGCAAAATAACATCCCACCTTTCCAGTCGTCCTGTAAGCATTGGACGACTAACGATGAATTTGAGTGGGTTTTTACGAGATACCAATTGGATCTTGTGATGTTGTAGGTAATGCCTCAACATCTGAACTATAAAGATTAATTCTAGGCAGCACTTCTCAATATGTGAATATCGGGTTTCTGCTTCAAGCATAGTCCGATCGAGATAGTAGAGGTTGTTTTCATTCCCAGCATCATTCTTTTGAGCAAGAAATGAAGCCAATGATCACTCTAAATCTGTCACATAGAGGATAAGTGTTCTTACTTCAACAGGTGTCATTAATAGTGGTGGACTCAAGATATACTTCTTAAGAATATCTAATGCTTCTTGACATTCTTCAGTCCACTTGTATGTGACTCCCTTCTTCATCATTTTGGTGAAGGGTAAACTTTTTCTTGCAAAATTGGCGATGGAACGCCGAATATAGGCTAAGTATCCTTGAAGTCCTCTCAATTCCATTTAATTTCGAGGAGGTGACATACAAAGGATTGAATTTGACTTCTCAGGATCGACTTTGATACCACGATGACATACAACAAAGCTGAGAAATTTTCCTAAGGTTACCCCAAAAGCACATTTTACTAGGTTATTCTTCAAATTATGTTGCTGAAGTTTGTGGAATATGATTTCCAAATCAGCCAAGTGATTAGAACGTTGATTGGATTTGACCACCAAATCATCAATATAGCATTCAACAAACTTCCCAAAAAGGGTTTGAAGATACGATGCATGGCATGCTGATATGGTGCGCATGCATTCTTTAGGCCAAAGGGCATTACCCAATAGAAAAACACACCCTGAGGGGATTTGAAGGCTGTAGATTCCTCATATTATAGAGACATTAAGATTTAATTCTATCCAGCATATCCATCCATGAAGGAGAGTGTTTCATAGACAGATGTTCCGTCAATTAAGAGTTCTGTAATTTGTCCTGGAAAATCATCCTTAGGACAATGCCGATTAAGATCTCTGAAATCAATGCTAACTCTAATTTGACCATTCTTCTTTTTCACTGGGACAATATTAGCCAGCCATTTGGGATTTTGAACTTCTCAAATGAAGTTATCTTTAATATGCTTATCCACTTCAGCCTCAATTTTGGAAGCATAGGTTGGGTGTGTTCTTCTAGTAGCTTGTATGAATTCTCGATGTTCTTCAGAAAAACCCAAACGACGAGTGGAAACATCAGGATCAAGCCCTAGATTATCTTTATATTTCCAAGCAAATATATCTCTATTTTTTCTTTATAAAGGAATTATGCATCTCTTGCTCTTCAAGATTCATGGATGCACTAATTAAAGTGGGGCGTGGATCTTCTTTTGTACCCAAATATATTTCTCTGACTTCATCCACGGTGTTAGAGATACCCTCTTCAAATAATTGAGGATCATCCCTGAGATCTCCTTCTTCTTCATCAACATGTATTATTTCATTTGATTCTACTTTCATAGTAGATGATGAAGTATAATTTTCATGATCAGAAGAGATGTTAAAATTTTGAACACCTTGAAGAAGAAGCTTTCATTTCCGCCACGATTGATGATGAAGGGTCTTCCTTAGGTAATAAAGAGGAGATGATGGATTGAGAATTTACATAATAGTTAACCTCTAACATTTCTATAACCTACTCTATCCTGATTGAAGATGTATAGACTTACTGGATTTCATCATAAGAAAATAATGATATCCCCATTTGGGCTTTCATCACTGCTTGGTGGATCATTACTTTATCCCATGCTGTCTGGCTTGATTGTTGTAATTGACATTATGGAAGTTTCCATAGGTGTATTTTGATTTGATTCTATCCGATCAATTTGACTAATAGGACACACATAATCTATACTCACATGTTTGAATGAGTTTACTGGAATCTTTTCCAAACCATATGGAGCATTAACTTTGGTAATCTCCCTTTTTGTGGATTTCTCTTTTCCCTTCATGTGATAGAATTCCGCCTCAATATATTGAGATTCACATGTATTGAATGGGTAATTATCACCATATAATGTCCCAATTTGACCACCAAAACAATATTTGAGACATTGATGGTATGATTAAGGGATAGCCGCATGCCGATGTAGCCAGGGTCTTCCAAGAAAGATGTTGAAGGCTGAATCTTGATCAATAACCATGAAATCTGAGTGTAATCTCACCCAGTGGTTCTTGTTCATTTTTATAATATCCTTGTAACATCAAAGTATACGGAGATAAATCAGATTCTGTGAGGCCCAATCGACGATGTGTACAAATGGGGATGAGGTTGAATCTTGAACCATTATCAATGAAGACCCTCCGTACGTCTACACCATTTAACTTTCCAGATAAGTATAAAGGTCTAATATGTCCATGAACGACATCATATTCATCTTTATCTATGAAAGATATTACTTCATGGAATTCTGCAGGATTATTCTCAACATGGTAGGCTTCAGCCACAACAATTTCAGTTTCAACCTCCTTAGGACTTGAAAAAGCCATGATGAGTGCATCACGAAGATCCTTTGATAACTTCAAGGACTCCAGGATAGATAACATTGCCAGTATATGGGCCAAGTGTTTCAATACATCATACTTTTGATCCAAAGGTCTGTGTTTCCCAATAGGAACATGTGGTTTAGAAGATGCCTTGGAAGTTGATGCGTTGGAAGTTGATGCATCTTATACCGGGATATGAGTTGGAAACACTCCTGGATTTGGAAGATAAGACCAATAAGGTCTATTTACTTTCTGAGATGATGAAGATGGAACCCTCAACCGATCTTCTAGAATAATTGTGCCAGGACTAAGTCTTCCTTGTGTGGAAGAACTTTCCTGTTCTTATTGAGCTCATTGAAGGGCTCTGTCAGGAGTTTTTTCCGCATACACGGTTCTAGAAGGGGTAGAATTGGAATAACTTCTTCTGAAAGATTGATGTCTTCCCCTATATCCTGAGCCTATGAAGCTTCCTCTGATTTCTCTATTAGATATGGGGAACCCAAGTTCATCAAATTCAAAATGGTGATTTGCATAAGGATTTGTTAAGTGAATCATATTAACAAAACTGAATATTAACTCTTCAGCCAATAAAGACTCTTCCTGACTAGGCAATTTAGGTTGTGCCGTTTGGTGGGGTGGTGCCCGTGGCTTCGAAGTAGATGGCATCAAATCTTCCAGAGTAAAATACAAATTGGGATTTGACACATACTCATATTCTTTTGATTCTACTTTTTTCTTAGAATCATGTAGTTTCTTTGATGATTTTCCCTCTGGTGAGAGGGTTTTGTTGCAGCATTCATAGCATAAGACACAATGGGTTTCTTCAATTGTGTTCGCAAAATGTCATGAGTTTGGTTGATCATTTTTCTGGCCATCCAATAATCATATTTTTGCAAAAAAAATTCTTGACTTCTTGACACTCACCCTCCTCCTCTAGATCTATAGCAGTAACACATGCTACCTGAACTAGAGAACCTTTCTGTTTGACTTGTCCCAAGTCAACAATTTTTTGTTGGAGATCCTTGAAAACAAAACACTCCTGAATGTGATGCCCCAAAATTTGATGAAATGGCCAATAATTGGGACAGTTTTCATATCCTTCCTTTTTTGGCTTCTTGGGCCTTGGCAACTGAACCAAATTATTTTCCATAGCTGAAATTAAGTAACAAGGAACTTTTTCATTTCGGAAAGAGTAAACTTTTCTCTTTTGATCCTCAAATTGTTTTAGCCTTTGATATCATTGATCATCTTAATGAAATGACCTCTGTTGTTGACGCTCAGGAAGTGGAGACCTTTGAGATGATGAAGGTTTTGATGTTGAAATAGGTACAGGTGCTTGTTTAAGCATAACTGTAGCAGTATCTACTTTACCCATTATTTTTCCTGGAGATGATGGAATTACATGAGCTTTAACCGAAGTCTTTATAAGAAATTCTTCAATCTGTTAAGCGATTGAAGTAAGATCTCAAAACCCTCCTGTGTATTTCATAGGGAACAACGGTGTACGCAAATCATCACGTAAATTTTCCACACTGATTGGCAATAATTACTCTTGAGGGAGTGCTCAGCTTAGGGAATATGTTAATCCCTTCCAGCGAGCAATGAAATCTAAGTCCCTTTCATTATCCCTTTTCTTAATGTTTGTAAGATCAAAAACTATTGTCTTTGGAAACATTGAGATGAACTGAAGAAGGAATTTTTGGCGAGGATCCTCCCATCTGGTAATTGACCAGGATTGCAAGCTTGTCTACCAGACAGAAGAAGGTCCTTGTAATGACTGTACAAAACACCTGAGCTTCACTACTTCCTGTTGTTGAAGGGTTCCCATCATTGGATCGTAACGAGAATCAAAATGTGTTAAGTGTTGCTTTGGGTCTACCGAACCGTTAAAGATTGGGAATGTGGTACTTGCAAAATTTGATGGGGGAGGAATTGCATCAACCCATTCAGGAAAAGCACTCTTTTCTAGTTGAATTTGAGCAGGTTTTCCCTCCATAGCTTCCAACTGAGCTATTAATGACTCAATAGTAGTTATTAACATTTGAGAAACATCTAGTTGACCTTAGAGATGAATAGGTGCAATAACTGGAGCTTGGATACATGTGGTGACTGGTGATGCAACTGATGGTTGCACCACCAATTTTTGTTGCACTTGACCCGTAGTATTAGACCTGTGAGGGTGTACTAATAGAGGATGATATTCTTGATCCATATTAGTAGCCACAACAAATTCTATTGGCTGACTGACTCCAGCACACATAGGAGGAATACTACCCTGAAGTATTTCTGTATTCAACCTCCTCAATTCCATCATTTCTTCCTCTTGTTGTGAAAATATTTTCTCTAGCCAGAAAGATTGGCCTTCTCCAGAGGAAGGGTATGTCACCTGATTCTTTCCTTTCCCCTTGTTGGATCCCTTTCGGAAAGGGGGAAGTGGGTTACTTGAAGGAATAGCCAGGTTCTGAGTAATCATTTGATTTCGTGTACACACACCTTCTTCATCTGTGTCTGTGCATACAACTTCTTGAGCAGGAACCTCTTCATATGATCCCTCTGAGTGAACCTCATCAGGTGGATCAGAAACAATGACATTGATGACATTTATTGATGCATAACGCATTGCATCCCTTCTATCGGTATTTTTACAATATTGTCTTCTTCCATGTCCTTGATGAGACATTGACTTTTGTTGATTCGTTCCCTCAGGAACATCTTGAAGAACCATAATTTTGAGGGAATCTCCTGATAATTTGGTTCTTCATTCCTCTTGAGGCTTCTCCCCCAATCAAGAGAAGACTGACTTTCTCTGAGGGAGAGATTGAGGATTTGAAAAAGTCCCCAGCCAAGTGGACTCGGGTTGTTCATGCTCAACTCCTCGAATCCTATTTATTGATTCTGAGGGTTGGGTTAAAAGAGTCCCCAGTCTGGCAAGATGGGGTGGTTCTTGACATGCTATATCTAAGGCTTTCTTGAATGTTCTCCTGATCATACAGACCATAGTCCAGAAAATAGCTGGATGCATCATCCTGTATCCACTTTTATCACTCGGCTCAAAAGACCATTGGATCATTTATGACACTTCAGTCACTTGATGATGTGCTTGATCCAAATGAGAGGCCTGTTCAATATTCTCATTTTCTTGATGCATGAGTAATTCAACAACTTGTTCTCTGTACACTTGATTATGAGAGGAACTATTTGAATCATGTTCTTGGGCATGCTTTTTATTACAAACAAAACCCAAAATGTGTCCGTCCATGGGAAATAACATTTCATGAGACCATTTTCGGCGGGCATTGCTAACTAGATTGAATAGTGAAATGTAGTACTCCATGAACACCCCATCCTCTGATATGAATACCAGATGGGGCATTGGAAATTAACTGGTGCAATCTTCTTAGTGCGCCAAGGCATGAACGCTGAAGGGCTCTCTGCTGCTTTTCAGCCTTCGGATATCGAGAAACTAAGAGAGATGAAAAGTATATTTGGAATTGTAACCCTTCTATTATCTTCATATGATTTTCATATTCCTCGTAAGATTATATTTTCTTTTTCTACTGAAAAAGTGTTTTCCATATTTTGAGACGAATATCATGAATTCCATCTTCAGTCCACATTTCTGGAATGTCATACTGAGAATCAGCCAAAGGCCAAAACAAAACTGGCACATCACCTCTTTACATTTGTTTTCTCATATTTAGTACTTACTCTTTATCATTCAATGAATATTCTTCTACCTGATCAGACCAGAGCTGGTGCTTCCTTATATCTTCATCGGATTCAACAAGATTAGTAGATAAATCACTGATAAAACTAGAAGATGCATGACTTAGGGGTGGTTCGAGGAATGACCTACACCCCGAGATATCTTCTGGTTGAGAAAGTATTTCACCTGTTAATGGTAAAGCATCATACATGACTGGCTTCACATTTTCAAGTGCCTCAAGATAAGAGGGAATTCTCGTCACTACATTGTATGTTGGAGAATTTTCCAGGCAATGTGAATCACTACTGCAGAGAGGACTTTTGCAGCGAAATTCATCATCATAGGGAGGACCACCATGGTGGGTGACAACAAAAGATGAAACATTTTTCTCCTTGATCTTCTGACCACACAGAGGGTTCTTGTAACTCTCATCTGAAGATGAAACTTCAAGATCGACCAAATTTCCACGAAGCAAGCCTTCATGAGGAAGTGTCTGGTGCAAACATTTAGAATTAATGTTCCCACTATTGGGAACTGAGAGAGTAGAATCTTGAGTTGAAACAGATAGTTTTCATATTTCATCAAGAACTCTAGCATCTAGTAAGGCCTTATTACAGACTGGCCCTTTATTTTTTGACTATGATGGGCGGGTTTTCTTCTTAGATGCCTTATTACTCAATTTGGGAGGTCTATGTGCCTGCTAAAGAGAAATGATCAGGTTTGGATGATTATATCCGCTCAAACCAGGTGTATGTGCCTGACTTGGTTGTCTGTAAGATATGGGGAGTATGCCCCACAACCCTCTTGGACTGGAACATATGTGTGTGTCTATTCTGGAGTGAATTGTTGATGTGTCACTCCATTGGTTGGGATAAATTTATGTGTCTTTCCTTGAGATACTGATGAAGCTATTATAATATCCTGGTAGGCATCCAGAATATGAGCATGGATTTGATTCTTCTCTTTCACAATTGATAGAATATTCTTGGTGACTTCAGCTGTCGGAACGGGGATATACATACATTTTGTTCTTGGAGTAGGTGTATGTGTGTACTCTTGTCCTCCATTTCCTCTAAGTGAATCCTGACAGTACTCAAGTGTGGGGGAAGAGAGTTGAGTCTGCCTAATGTTTGTCACCGGAGCTTTTCGAATGACTTCTCCGAATGCTACCAAACGAGACTATTGGTAGGCTTGATCAATAATAGCAGGTGTATGTGCCTTCTGATTGTACTCCTCCAAATGTGGTTGATGAGCTTCCTTAAATACTGACAGACGAGGCTGCTGGCAGGATTGATGAGTGTAAGCAGGTGTATGTACCTGTTTACCAGTTGTCAACACATTGGGTTGGCGAACTCCATCACATGTAGTCAGACAAGCCTATTGATTAGCTGATGATTTATAAACACGTGTTTGTTCATGTCTATAGTACTCTACTGTAATTGCCTAGTGGGATTGGCGTGATGCTGCCAGACGAGTCAGCTGGACAACGGAATTAAAACGGGCAGGTGTGTGTGCCCGCTCTTTGCTTGCCACCAAGTTAGGTTGGTGGACTTCTTCGGAAATGGAAGAGTTGATAACCTTCTCACTATTAACTGGTTTTCGCCTCTAGTGGTTCATCTTGCCTGATCGGGTTCAAGGAACCTGATCCGAATGCCTCGAGACGACACCCTCATCATGTTGAGGGCACACTGTCGCACGAGTTTGGCGACGATTGTTTATGGGAGCCATCAGGAAGTACTCTTGTCTCCTTGAATTAAGTCCCGGAGGGAGATGCTCATTCACCTCCTCAGAATATGGGAGGGAATGCTTTTTGCGTTTTGGGGATGACTGTAATGGACCGGACCCCTCTGGTCCATTCCTTTGTTGAAATCGATGTGGTTAACACGGCGCGTGTAAAAATGATAATTATTAATGATAAAAACGAAGAAGAATTTATAAAAAATTAAAAGATGCTTTGTCAGTTTATTATATTAAATAATAAAGATGGTGATATAAAGTGCGTGATTAATTAAATTAAAAGGGGTTTTAATTCTAAATAAGAATTTAAAAAATAAGGCGTTTAGTTTAATATTAATTGAGAAATTGTTGGAATTAAATTAGAATAATAATAATAGGTTTTTTGTTATTAATATTATTCATAATATTAATGAGAAATTAATAAAATGAGTTATGTCTCGGGTCAACGAAACACACATATTAATGAAATTAACGTCTTATTTTAAAACGCGTGGAAACCGCGTGACGTGTCGTGTGTTGACCAGTCAAAACACGTAACGGGTGTACAGTCACACCATGTATTCATCAATACACGCTGCATACTGTTTTACCTATTCGTTGGCTATATAAGAAAGGGTCGCAGATTATTTCCATACGAATCGCTTCTTCTTCGCACGACGACACTCTTGGATGATCAAGAAGTCTTCCTCCTCTATCTTCTTTGTCCGAACTCCGATCGTCGATCCGTCAGCGGCCACAGGATCGTAGCGACGAGACGAAGCTTCTAAGCCCGGAATTGTCACCTTTCCCTCCAGCCTTCCTTCTCCAGCTTCCATCCTAGGAGGCGTTTGTTGGGTTTGGCGAAGGTGGAGGACACCAAAGGGCATCGTCGGAAGTGACGTGATCGGGACATTTTGAGGTAGGGATCTCACCTTTGTCTCTCTAATTTGTGTATCATGTGTGGCGGGTATCCTTTTGTTTTCATGAGAAATGGTTGAACCTTTAAATAAAGATAATAACTGGTTAAAGAATGGGGCTGGGAAGTTAGTGATTGTTGTTAACTTACTTTTTATATCCTATGATATTATATTTGTGAATTGAATGAGCTTCTACCTACTGAAAATAAAAGTCATTTGGGGCCTTTGCTTACGCAATTAAATGTTCCCCTCTCCTTCTGTATTTTCTTATGGATGGAAACTTCATGGAATGTGGAAATTGGTTAATCACGTAAAGTTGACTTTTTAAATGAAAATCTAGAACCCTTGTGTGATCACCCCGGTTGAACCAAAGTGGAATAGTGAACATGTGGGTGTTGGCTTGGTTACCTGGCATGTGTTGGGGGTGTTTTGTGGGTTGTTGTTGTTTGGGTGAGCAGCGGGGCTGCGACGTTTGGGTGGTGATCTTATTGGAATGGTTGATGGTGGAAACGTGGAGGTGTGAAATGTTTTGTAAACGATGGGGTTGAAATGGGAAGTGGCTGGTTGTGGAAAATGCATTTATTTATGAAAAGTGTTTTGATTTTGAAAAGTGTTTTGAAGTAAAAAGGTGTTTTCAAATGCGTAAATGTTTTGTGTGTGGAAAGGGTTTTATGTGTGGAAATTTGAAATAAATGAATGATGGAATGTTGTATGGTTGTGATAATATTTTGTAAATGAAATGGCATGTGGTTGATTGCATTTTACCTAACCTTGGTTATGGATGGCAGGGATATGTTTTTGAAAGGTTTTGTCTGGATGATAGTTGCCCAGTAGTAATAATTTGTTAAACCATTGCATGAAACATGAAAACCTAAATGGGGTTGGGGGTTGATTGTTTGGTTGTTGATGCATGCTTCGTGGTAGCAGTGCCAAGGAACATGCTCAGTTTCTCTTTTTAAGAAGCCAAAGGTTGGGCTGTGTGTTTGGTATATGTATATATATAATTGTATCTTTGTGTTTTGTCGCACCACACCCATGTCAAGCACCTAGTGCCGGACACTCCCATTTTATGGGAGAGGGTGTTCCCCCTTAGTTACTAGCTCCTTCCTGCTCCTTCTTCCATAGGCTATGATGGCTTGAGGTGACCTTACACCCAAGACTCTTCGGGTAGGTCTCGGAGGCTGTGATGGCTTGAGGTGACCTTTAGCCCAAGACTCTTCGGGCAGGCTTACCGTTCCCAAGAACCTTCGAGATGAGGCCCAGGTGTCTGCGGGTGGGTTAGTGGTTGTGGCCCAGGTGTGTGAGGGCGAGATGCGTGGTTGTGAGGCCCAGGTGTGTGCGGACGGGATGCGTGGTTTGGCCCAGGTGTGTGCGGGCGGGAAGAGTGTGGTAGCGTCAGGACGTTTTCCGTTAGGAAGAGCAGCATCTAATTAAGTGGGAAATGGTGCGGGGTACCCAATACTTTTGTTCTATATATATACTAAACTTTTTTGTGTTACTTGGTGAGTGTGACCAGTGAGGCTGGGTGGATAGTTTTTCCTTGTTAGTTTCTCGTTCTTCTGTTTTCTCACAGGACCTTAGGGTGTCTCCCCACTTGTGCACGAGAGCTTTAGGTTTCCCTACTGAGTATACTTGTATGCTCACCCTAATTTTACTTTCTGGTTTCCAGGAGGACTACCAGGGCCGTGCGGGACCCTACTAGTCGGGCAGTTGGAGTTGTTGCAGTTGTTGTTCTCTTGTTTTCTTTGGAATTGTACTTTTGAGCTTCCTTGTACTTGTACCTTGTTTTAAAAATTGTTTAAACAATCATGTGGGCTTGGTTTGGGTTTATTTATATACACTTGTTCTTTTCCATTTTTGGTGGTTGACTTGTCCTATTTCCCGATCCAAAATAATAAAAAGGGTAATGCCTCCCATATTTGTGAAAACTCATACCCTTGGTGCTAGTCGCCAACCCGGGGCCTACTGGAGGCGGGACTCGGGGGTCATTATCTCCCTTTCACCATTGCCAGCTCAGGAGGGGCATCTTTGGTGGGAGGGGGTCATGACAGAATGGTATCAGAGCTGATGGTTGAGAGATAGGATGGAGTCTGGAGTTAGGCACAGTGAGGATTGCATGGGATGGTAGGGCAACGGTGTTCGTTAATCTTGGTGCGTGACAGAGGCCAGGGAAGACCGGCTAGGACACGAGATTTTTGGGCCCCCCGTGATCCGATGCAAGGACTCTGAGCCTACCGAATGACCAAGTGAGACTATATTGATTGCAGGGTAGACACCCTAGGGAAGGTACATGAATCATCATGTTTGTGTTTTACTTGATTTGGGTGTTCTGGGAAAAAAATTGAAATAAAATGATAATTAAAACTTTGAGTTTTTCATTACAACTTGGGCTTAGGCGTTCCCTGTTTACCGAACAACTATGGAACCTAGACGTCAACAGAACGGCAGAGGAGTGGGACACAGACAGTTTCATGCAATAGAAGTGGCAACCCTAGCAAGGCCATAGATCGAGAGAGATGTTTCCGGTTTTACTTAAATTCTCTCATTTATGTTTTGTTTAAATTCAAGATCATTACACTCCATTGTTGGAACTCTTTTGCTCATTCTCTGGGCCTGGGCCTTGTTTTTGTGAGTTTTTAATGCTATGTTTTAAATGTACATGAAGAGCCCTATCATGTGGGGAGGGGAAGACCAAATCCCTAATCGAGACGCATTAATGTGGATGCGATTTAACCCGTGCAGGCGAGTCAGTGCTGCCTAAAGCGGATAAGATCTCGACATGGGAGAAGGAATTCCTCAAGCCATGTGTCCGGGCAGTGTGTAGGTTGTACGTTTTTGGGTGCAGTTGAAAAAAAAACCCTAATATATGGAAGTGGGAAGGCCCAGTCCTTAATCGAGATGCATTAATGCGAATGCGATTAAACCCGTGAAGGCGAGTCAGTGCCCCCTAAAGCGGATAATATCTCGACATAGGAGAGGGAATTCCTAACTTACATAATTAGGGTTGTCGGTTGTTTCATGTTATGACAAGAGCCCTAAGAGGTATCTTTCGGAGTGGTTGTTTGGATCCTTTCTTTTTCTTGGTTGGTTTTTAATTCTCGAGGACAAGAATGTTTTAAGAGGTATCTGATGTAATGTACCGGACCCCTCCGGTCCATTCCATTGTTGAAATCGATGTGGTAAACACGACGCGCGTAACAATGATAATTATTAATGATAAAAACGAAGAAGAATTTATAAAAAATTAAAAGATGATTTGTCAGTTTATTATATTAAATAATAAAGATGGTGATATAAAGTGCGTGATTAATTAAATTAAAAGGGGTTTTAATTCAAAATAAGAATTTAAAAAATAAGGTGTTTAGTTTAATATTAATTGAGAAATTGTTGGAATTAAATTAGAATAATAATAATAGGTGTTGTATTATTAATATTATTCATAATATTAAAGAGAAATTAATAAAATGAGTTATGTCTCGGGTCAACGAAACACACATATTAATAAAATTAACGTCTTATTTTAAAACGCGTGGAAACCGCGTGACGTGTCGTGTGTTGACCAGTCAAAACACGTAACGGGTGTATAGTCACACCGTGTATTCATCAATACACGCTGCATACTATTTTACCTATTCGTTGTCTATATAAGAAAGGGTCACGGATTATTTCCAGACGAATCGCTTCTTCTTCGCATGACGACACTCTTGGATGATCAAGAAGTCTTCCTCCTCTAACTTCTTTGTCCGAACTCCGATCGTCGATCCGTCAGCGGCCACAGGATCGTAGCGACGAGACGAAGCTTCTATGCCCGGACTTGTCACCTTTCCTTCCGGCCTTCCTTCTCCAGCTTCCATCCTAGGAGGTGTTTGTTGGGTTTGGCGAAGGCGGAGGACACCAAAGGACGTCGTCGGAAGCAACGTGATCGGGACCTTTTGAGGTAGGGATCTCACCTTTGTCTCTCTAATTTGTGTATCATGTGTGGCGGGTATCCTTTTGTTTTCATGAGAAATGGTTGAACCTTTAAATAAAGATAATAACCGGTTAATGAATGGGGCTGGGAAGTTAGTGATTGTTGTTACCTTACTTTTTATATCCTGTGATATTATATTTGTGAATTGAATGAGCTTCTACCTACTGAAAATCATAGTCGTTGGGGGCCTTTGCTTAAGCAATTAAATGATTCCCTCTCCTTCTGTATTTTCTTATGGATGGAAACTTCATGGAATGTGGAAATTGGTTAATCACATAAAGTTGACTTTTTAAATGAAAATCTAGAACCCTTGTGTGATCACCCCGGTTGAACCAAAATGGAATAATAAACATGTGGGTGTTGGCATGGTTACGTGGCATGTGTTGGGGGTGTTTTGTGGGCTGTTGTGGTTTGGGTGAGTAGCGGGGCTGCGACGTTTGGGTGGTGATCTTATTGGAATGGTTGATGGTGGAAACGTGGAGGTGTGAAATGTTTTGTAAATGATGGGGTTGAAATGGGAAGTGGTTGGTTGTGGAAAATGCCTTTATTTATGAAAAGTGTTTTGATTATGAATAGTGTTTTGAAGTAAAAAGGTGTTTTCAAATGCGAAAATGTTTTGTGTGTGGAAAGGGTTTTATGTGTGGAACTTTGAAATAAATGAATGATGGAATGTTGTATGGTTGTGATAATCTATTGTAAATGAAATGTCTTGTGGTTGCTTGCGATTTACCTAACCTTGGTTGTGGATGGCAGGGATCTGTTTGTGAAAGATTTTGTCTGGATGATAGTTGCCCAATAGTAATAATTTGTTAAACCATTTCATGAAACATGAAAACCTAAATGGGGTTGGGGTTTGATTGTTTGGTTGTTGATGCATGCTTCGTGGTAGCAGTGCCGAGGCACATGCTCAGTTTCTCTTTTTAAGAAGCCATAGGTTGGGATGTGTGTTTGGTATTTGTATATATATAATTGTATATTTGTGTTTTGTCGCACCACACCCATGTCAAGCACCTAGTGCCGAACACTCCCATTTTATGGGAGAGGGTGTTCCCCCTTAGTTACTAGCTCTTTCTTGTTCCTTCTTCCATAGGCTATGATGGCTTGAGGTGACCTTACACCCAAGACTCTTCGGGTAGGTCTCGGAGGCTGTGATGGCTTGAGGCGACCTTTAGCCCAAGGCTCTTCGGGCAGGCTTACCATTCCCAAGAACCTTCGGGATGAGGCCCAGGTGTCTGCGGGTGGGTTAGTGGTTGTGGCCCAGGTGTGTGCGGGCGAGATGCATGGTTGTGAGGCCCAGGTGTGTGCGGGCGGGATGCGTGGTTTGGCCCAGGTGTGTGCGGGCGGGAAGAGTGTGGTAGCGTCAGGACGTTTTCCGTTAGGAAGATCAGTATCTAATTAAGTGGGAAATGGTGCGGGGTACCCAATACTTTTGTTCTATATATATACTATACTTGTTTGTGTTACTTGGTGAGTGTGACCAGTGAGGCTGTGTGGATAGTTTTTCCTTGTTAGTTTTTGGTTCTTCTGCTTTCTCACGGGACCTTAGGGTGTCTTCCCACTTGTGCACAAGAGCTTTAGGTTTCCCTACTGAGTATACTTGTATGCTCACCCTACGTTTACTTTCAGGTTTCCAGGAGGACTACCAGGGCCGTGCGGGACCCTACTAGTCGGGCAGTTGGAGTTGTTGCAGTTGTTGTTCTCTTGTTTTCTTTGGCATTGTACTTTTGAGCTTCCTTGTACTTGTACCTTGTTATAAAAATTGTTTAAACATGCATGTGGTCTTGGTTTGGGTTTATTTATATACACTTGTTCTTTTCCCTTTTTGGTGGTTGACTTGTCCTATTTCCCGATCCAAAATAATAAAAAGTGTAATGCCTCCCATATTTGTGAAAACTCATACCCTTGGTGCTAGTCGCCAACCCAGGGCCTACTGGAGGCGGGACTCGGGGGTCATTATCTCCCTTTCACCATTGCCAGCTCAGGAGGGGCATCTTTGGTGGGAGGGGGTCGTGACAATGATGCCCCGAAATGGTTGGAGATAGTGGTTAGCATCGTCTGCTTCTTGGTCACTAGTTGTCACTGTCCGTATGACCAGGGTGAGTTGTTCACTTGGAGGGCTTGTCGAGCAGCCTCCAATGATTGAATGGTACCGTGTTGATGGTAATCCTTAACCAGCGCATTTGATACCTAGTGTTGAAGACGCTGAATAGGTTAGGTTTCCCTCAGAGGAGATGACGATTCAGTAGGAGTAGTAGTAGAGGTATTCACAATAGTGAACTTAAGAAAATCCATTCTTGTATTGCAAAATATCTTGGAAAAGATTGCATGTTTGATATAACAAACATTATCAAGATAAGTTCAGCAGATACATCTTTTGGATGGGCACATATGTTATTTTATTTCTTTGTTGGCCCTCTCATTGAGTTTAAATAGGGTCCTAACAAATAGGTAAAACATCACTTTAACTTGGTTAAGGAATCACATTGGGTTCAGCATTTTTTGTTTCCTCTGGAATTGGGGATGACCTCATTGATTGAAGGTTCAAACATTCCAATCGGTTTCTAACGGGTTTTCTTGTAGAACCGGAAACATCTAATGATCCCATTTCCATTTGGACCTACTTTCCAAAGGTACGTTCTCATTAGTTGTGGACTAAGGAGGATTAGGAATTTTCATTGGTCGAGAGGATGGGAGGTCAGACTCATCAAACCTTTTTGAGGGAAATTATTTTCATCTCTGGGACTCTCATTATAGATTTATGTTATTTTCGTGAATCCTTATTACATTACCAAGTATAAAATGATATTTCCTTTAGATCTGACAATCAATGTTTGATATGTAGGAAATTTAGATAATATTTTAAATTTATTCGAGGTTCTTCATCGATAGAGAGTCATCTGTATTTGTTAGATATTCTTAGTCAATGGTATCCTTATATACATAAAAGTCTCTTGGTCATTATGATGACTATACTGGTTTTAAAGCCACTCAGTGGGGAACTTGAAGTTTATTTATCATTCATAGGGACATTAATTATTTCAGATTTGGGATCATACCCGCATATGGGATACCTATGTATCCTTTATTAAAAAAAAAGGAATCAAAACCCACATTTTTCGAGTGAGGGAGTATGATATTTATGCATGATTGATGGCTCCAAGAAAGATTTCATGATTACTTTTACACTCTAAGCTCACGTGAGTCATGGTTGGTGTGAGAAACAAGAGGTATTGGTGAAACGAGACAATTTTCCCACGAAAGATTCAATGATGTGGGGATTATGTACATATGACTGCCTAAAATAGATGAATATTGGGATTTACTTCAGGGAAGAAACCCAAGAACAAGGTCCAACAAGGTATATGTAGTTCATGGAGATTTGGATACTCTAACATGGGACTTACTCCTGATGAATATTCCGAAATTAGGAGGGAACATTATAATTGGGTTTTAATCCTGATAAGGAAACCCAGATCAAAAGTAAATTAAGACTGGTTAAGAGAAATTAATATTGGGGCATACTCCTGAGAAGGAGGCCCAGGTTAAGGGACTCGGGGCTGACTCCTATAGAGTATTCACATATTTGTAGACTTTGAGACTGAGGCTTATTCCTGAAGAGGAAGCCCAGGTTAAGAGAACCATGGTTGGGGATTACTCTTGAAGAGGATGCCCCTATTTGGGAACTTGGAGAATGGGGCTTACTCTTGAAAACGAAACCCGGGTTAAGGGAATTATGAATGGGGATTACTCCTAAGGAAGATTCACAGATTAGGGGACTTGGGTATTACTCCTGAAAAGGATGCCTAAATTAATGAGAACGTGGGGCCTATTCTTGAGGAATATTCCCAAATTAATGAGAATTTGGACTAGGGATTACTCCTGAAAAGGAGGCCCAGCTTATGGATTCTCTCATCTTGAAGGATGAGGATGAATGAATGAAATCTCTAACCTTATTGATATGAGGATATGTAAATCGCTAGGTTTTAAGAGATGTTCCACAAAATTACTTTCAGATAAGGAATCCAACAACGAAATCATTCCATGAATGGATTTGGGGAGAGTTCTGAAGGCTTATTCTTGATGAGGAGAGGTGGATAGGTGTAAGAGGGGTGAAATGGACAGGAAGGGCACCCAAAAAAGAGGGGGGTGCATGTACTACATGGGCATGCAAGTACTGCATGGGAGCACAAGTCCTGGTCACGTAGGTGTACCTACGCGACACAAGGGTACATGTGCGACAGCTAATCCTTAGTGTATAACTTGGGTGAGGCATGGCTCAATCCCTTAATACTACCCCTAGAGACTTCTAGAAGAGAGGTGCGCATGTTATGTGGAAGGGGTAAAGCAGCGCATAAGTGTGGCCATTTCCCTTAAGGGCTGGCCACCCAGGCGTGCAAGTGTTGATGAGTTTCAACACTTAGGCCTTCCTCCACTTCATTATATCTTCCGTTCTAGGTAAAAAAATACCTTAGAAGTGTTCTAAAGCTTTGAGAATAGACTAGGGCATCGAGAGCTCAAATCTAAGGTTCTGGAATTTTTCGTCCATTAAATGGGGGCCCATAGGGGGTATTTACAGGCTAGAGAAGACCCTGGGTGAATTTCAAAGAAGGTTTGCAAGTCACCTACACGACCACTAGGCGGCTCACACGTATACTTGCGCAACCTTAGTGGAACTTGTGCGACCCCAGTGCATTTTAATATTGGTTCATGTCTTGGTCAATTTGTTATGTTTCTTCAAAGAATGAATCACTTTGGGTTCAACGTATTTACATTTACATTCTTTTATAATCTGTGATGGAAAAGAGAGTCAACAATGAGTTTTTAGTAAAAGATATGAAAGGAATCATTTATCGTTTTTAATAAGAAGTACTTTTTGACTTTTCTGGCCAAAGAATGAGAAGAATTTTTTTTAACTTATATGGCATGAACAGATTTTTACGGTTTCTTAACTCCTAATTTTCATTAATCTTACCCTACAATTGTTCATGGATATTTTCAATAAAATACTTTTCTTTTAAAATTATGTGGCACTTGGTGAAACAGAAGTTATTTTGAAGAAGAAAGGATATTTTACTCAAGAATTCATTTCAAGTGTTTCATCAATACTATCTTCCATCTAAGATGAAATTATTTAGCATGTTTATGTTTCAAGTATAATGTCTTTATTATTTAAATGGTGTTTTTTATCATATAAAGAAATGACATCAATTTGTTTTATAGGGATTATGTGATTATGGGATGATGTTTATGGAACCCATTTTATTCTTTGGGTTATGATGAATTTTGTAAGTTTATTTTGTGGTATAAGTAAGAATGATTTGATTTGGAGATGTGTGGGACCAATATCTCCCTAAAATGCATTGGCTAAAAACATATTTCTCATTATATAGATGTGGATAGAATGCTAAGTTAATCCGGTTTAGTGATATGGGACTGGAACGAGGAGTGAACTCAGTTCCGAAAGGGACTTTGTCCACTAAGAGGGTCTTGGAAGCAACGCCTTTGCTACTATGAAAATCATATCATGTGATTAATGGTTTTCCACAATTAAATGTTTTATTACCATGCTATTTTATCTTGATTAACGTTCCCTTATGATATATTCCTTACATACTTCCAAAATTTATGTCTTCCCTCATGATTTTGATGTTTAGATTTTATGTTCATGTTTTTGGATTCAAATGTTTATGGATTGTTTTATGTTCTCTATGTTTACCCTTACAGAGCATTTGAGCTCACCCTTTTTATGTTTTCATTTTCCGAAGATATAAAGAAAGGATTTAGGTAAGAAAACCAAAAGGGTAAGATCTTTATGGGAGATGTTGATGATCATTCACCATGATTAGAAAATTACATTTCGAGTTTCCAATGTCACTAAACTGAAACGGTCTTTGGGCGTCTGTTTTTTCATGTATAAAGTATTCCAAAAAAGTAATGTAATGTCCTTGTATGTAAAGCTTGGGTATTTCCATCTAGGTTACACCAAAACACTATATATACGAAACCCAATGAACAACTCATTGTCAATCAAACCAGAAGCACACGCTTGGTCCCTCAAGTCAAACACTAAGAGACATGCTTCTCAAGATCCTCCATGAAAACAAAACTACAAGCATCCTACTCATGATTGTTAGCTATAAATGTTGACGAAGGAACCATACATGGGATCCTCTAACAATAAGAAAATGGAGATATCCTATTGAGGATCCTTATTATGATATGCAAGAATAGTGATCAAAAAGGGACTCCCTAGATCAACATAGAAAAAATGGATTTCCTCAGCGGATCTTTAGAATCAAAAGGTTTCATTTCCTCATATGCCAGAAGGGAATTATTCACAATGGTAGCTTCCTCAAAAGAAATAATTAAAGGAGATAGCTCATAGCTCATCTCAGATCAAATGTCTCGACTAGGTTGGTCCAAACACCCATCCTTTCATTCACACCATGTCTCAATTTCAAGAGTCTACTGGATTCGTTAATTAGTGGAAGAACCTCTCCATTTATATAGATGCCCCCTAAAAACCCATTAGGATACCTCATAACACTCCATGGATTTCACTATCATGATACATGGGAAAAAATACTCTTAATAGGCTAGTGTCAGGTCTAATTCCAGCATCGGGACATGAATACATAAGAAACCCCCAATAGGTTACAAGGGGATAGTATACAGTGTGTAACCTTGGTACACGTCGTTTAATCCCATCCCAAAACATGGGCATGTTCTCTAGCTATATTGGGAGTGTAACGTTCTAGGTACACAACATGTAACATGGGTACAAAATCTGTACCCTACTAGGGTTACATTCTTGTGACCATCAACAGGATTATCCATTTACATTGCCATGTAGTTTACATATACATGGTGTTCCACCCTACACGAGGTCTGGCTAGGTACTCTACACGACCATATACCCCTACATGGGTAGACATGCCTAGATACTCGGCCACATAACCATGTGCTTGTACAAGGCATGTATACCCCATACATGTTGTGTACTCCTTCAAACATCATCTTCCTTGAATATGAAGAACATATGGTGTGTCACCCCAAACAATGATCCATGTAACCTAGTTTCCTCGAACAAGAGACTCTTAGATTACCCAAAACCCCTATTTTCAACCACAAAACAACATATCCGGCCTAAAGTGGAAATGAGAAATAATTCATAGGATTTATATTTAGAAAATTGAATAACTAAGGGGGTCTATGGGGAAAAGATAAATAGGTCTACCTTCATGATGAGACTGATGAATCATTGATATATTTCACCATACATGGTCTCCAAATGCAGAATTAGTTCGCCGAGTGATTCACGACGGTACCCTTCATTCCTTAAATCTCTCTAAATTTTTACCTTCCCCCATTCTCTCTCAATTTAGAGGTGTTGTAGGAGCTATAAGAGAGGTATGTGTGATAAGGAGGAGATAAAATAGAAATGAAAAAAAATATAAGAAAGAGAAAGATTAAATGGAAGTAAAATAAAATGGTGCATGAGCCAACCCGGTTACAAGAATCCATTTAATGTCTCTACTAGGCTAAACTGACCATTCCAAACTTAAAGTAATAGATGAAATAAAAATCTGATTCTTTGTTAAAATGTTATAGCTGAATGAATCTCCACGAATAATTTAATATTTAACATAATAATATTAAATATGAATTATTCTTTTAATATTCAATAGGGTCATATTTTCATCAAACTCTTGTCCAAGGGTAAACACAATATTCCAGGACCCACGGAGTGGTCATAAATTTTTTCCATAATCACCTTCAAGTGGAAAAGACCATTTACCCCTTTATAAGAATCTAAAAGCAAAATTATAAATTTCTCTTCAAGCCAACAGTCTGAAAAAAACGAGTTTTTACAAACTTCCCCCCATAAACATTATTGTCCCCGAAAATCATAGGGAAAATACCAACATCAATTCTCTCAACCTGAGAATCATCATTAACAATAAATATGGACATTCCAATGTCCAACCTCATAGTTCCATCAAATGCCTTCAACACAGAAGGCATGTTAACTATGATCAATCGGGTACTCCCAACCATAAGAATACCCTTATCATCATCTCAAAAGCAACCTACAAGCCCAATGACCCACAAAACACACTGAAGATCAATTAAAAATGAGGGAAACCAAACTTAAATAGTAAAATGTGTAATCCCAACAATACTCTTTACTTTACCCCAGACATAGATTGAAAACTCAATAGGTTTCCTTCCTCAATAGGGTTGAAAATTAAATGGAGAAATATATCTTCATAGGGATGATTCTCTCTCAGCATACTCATGAAAAATAAATATAGCGCTTCATCATATCTAGAAGGAGTACACTAATACTCCAACAAGGGAATATATAGCTCTTTCCAAGCCATACTAACATGCTGCCAAAACTAGCAAAGATTCATCCGGGGGTCAACCATCTCATGGAACCCCAACATTTCTTGACATCACCCCTACCATAGAGGGAAATTCCATCACATCATCTAGGGGCTTAGACCTTGGAAATATAGGAAACATCAGTCCTCATCTCGTACCCATTCACTCACCCATTTATATACAAATGATACCATGAACAACAAGTTTCCATCATTATCACTTATCTCATACTCCATCATGTCTTCCACCACAAGGCTAAACATTTAATGCTACTCAACATGTCTTCTTCATAAGACAGAATATCCCATTGAACTCATCTTCAAAATACAACACCTAAACCATTCATTGATTTCCCATTGTAGTTCCAATCATGAGCTTCTACATGTACTCTAACTATATTAGCATAAATGGAAATGCTTGTTGACTGGACAAGGCACTCGAACAATCCTTCCCGTCAAAACCAGTCTTAAAAAAAATAGTCACCCAAGGTGCTCCATCCAATACTAAAGGACTAAATATGCCCATAACGAAATAATTGAGCCCATATCATCTCTAGATCACAATAGAGCATAAAATTCAATATCAATACCTAAAAAGGAATATGAAAACGTTTTCCAACCACTATCACATTGGTTTCCCATAAACCAAATTGAAATCGACCTACAAGGGACTATGTAAAAATATGGGAATCTAGGTATCTCACCTAGCCATATAGAAAAATCATCACTACAGGGTCACATGGTTTAACCACCTATCCAAAAATATCCAAACTCTCAAAAGTAATTAAAGATCACAACAGCCTATGAGGGTAAAAAATGAAAACACGACCTACAAGGGCCCAATCCTCTCTGGTCACCCATAGAAAGAATTAATATATGAAGGACATAACTATAGATTAAGAAAAACTGAACTGACAGTCACCAGGTATCTATGTACATCAATACCCCATAGTGTTACAATTTATAATAAATGACTTGGTATATCTTAGCACCATACTAAACAATATGACTAGATAACCACCGAGTAGAGAAACAACACCCACCACGGGGTTCATCGGGAATAAATCACGTGCCACATTGACCTAATAGGGTCACTTCACCTCATGTGCATGAGGACTAATTCATTATCTTCATAACAAAATTCCTCGACATAGATCCACATATCCTTCCACTAATAAAACTTTGTAACATCCTGACCTGGATTCTATTGAATCGATGCTCCATGATTATGAATCACCAAGCCTCAACCACACCTCCCCATATTCCAGAGGCTACTGAATATAATAAAGGTATAAAGCAGTGATAGTGGGGAGATTATGACCTCATATAAGGGTAAGAAAACTGTGGACAACAACGAATTATCATACATAGCAGAAATTAAATATAGTTAGGAAGAAAATAAATAATTTAAATATAACATGATATAATAATAAATGGAATGTTGAAAAATTCCGAAAAATTATCCATATAATAAAGAAAAAGTCACTCACCGAGCCTACTATATAGATATAAAGTAGAAGAAGTAAGCGAAAGAAATATTATAGGTCTCTCCTACTAATTCAAATAAAAAACAAATACCCAATCTCCAAACACTGTCAAACCACACCTGCCCGATTAGAAGAACCACTCATGTAGCTCCACTCAAACATGAATCACTAGGACTCATCCCTATAAACCATGAAAATCTTTATCAACTAGAATGTATATATAATTTCTACACATACACCAAGGTGCACGTTCAGGGGTGATCAAGAATCTCAGAAGGCCACCCCAACAAGAATCCTATTACGGTGTGGCTAAAAGTGTATGGAAAAGAAAAGTGCTCAGCCTAGATGAAGCATAAATAAAAAATTAAGCAAAACCAATGTTATCCCACAGTCGAATCCAGGGTCCCTAATCTCTGTCAACTAGGAAGGTTCCACCATAGATGTCTATATCTATATAATTATACATCAATAGTCCTGTAACTGTAAAAATATATATTAATATGAATATTCATTGGTATATGAGTAAAAAACGAGAATCCACATCAGCTGTCGAACATTGGGTCCATAATTGAGATCAATATATACCTCCTTTGTCCAATGTTGGAAAAATCTTTGAGCAGGATACGTCACCACAAGGGATACTCGTCTTTCTCGGTCTCACCTATACTCACCTCTAATGACACGCAAGGATATCATATACCAGTGATCAATCCTGTAAATAAGGATATCGTATATTAATGGTCAATACTATATAGATTATTGTTACCCACATTAGCCTACACCATGTAAACAAGTGTCAATCCCAAGTGTTCGATCCATGGAACTCATCCAATGCGTCCAAATAAAAATTCTATACCACGAAGGACTGGATCAACAAAACACATCCTTGGAATCCACCTTGAATCTTATGGGAATCCTAGTGGATTCAAAGTGTAAGATATATTTGGGGTCCTATGATAATGTAAATAGCACATGAAATATGAGAGACCAAGAAACATAGATCCATGGGGAATCATGGTAAGAGGCATCCCACAGAATCAAGTACCTAGTGGAATACTCAACACAAGGCATCTAATTTCCTACTCCAAATAAATGGAGATCCATCCATTGAATAAATAAAACCACTAAATTATCATACATGAGTATACCCACTCATTTAAAGCATCTCATATTACATCAAATGGCATGGATATACCCACTCAGACATCACATGATGAAGAAAGCGTAATCATACCCACCACAAATCAGAAGCCTATGAGTCCATCTAAGGAATTCCTGCAATGGGAATCCATGTATCCCTCAAGGCGCGTAAGAAAACATGTATGGATCAATATCCATGTCCAAAGTACCATCTCTAGGTACCAGTAAAGCATCATAAAAGCATGGATCGGATTCTAGATCCATGGAGAGTGTCTCTGGGCAACCCAATAAGTAAGAAACATGCCTCATGTCAGGATCAATTGCTACCAATAAGGAATTACCTCTAGTAAAAAATATTACATCAGAAAATCCAATTCATATATAAAAAAATGAGTGGGGGTGGCCGAAATGACCATCCCAAGAATCCAGCCACAGCCACATGGGAATATCAGTTCAAAATGGGTTATTGGTTACACATGAACACCATATCTACCCAAACCAAATGTACAGATTAGTGTCTTTTAAACAATGGTCACCCACTAGGTCCCCCCAAGTCAAACAATGAGGGTAATCCTACTCAGGATCCTCAATGATAACCCAAGCACAAGAATCCTACTCGGTATCCTTAGCTATAAAAGCAAAAGGTGGAATACTATAGGTGATCCTAGAAAGGTATAAAATATAGTTATCCTACATGGGATCCTCAATATGATACTAAAGAAGGGGGATCCAAAACTATAATCCTTATATCAACAATAAGAAAAGGAATCCCTAATGGGTTCCTTATAAGAAACATTCCTTACACTCTTAGAGGTTATAAGGGAAGGTCTCATAAGGGGAAGACCGTCCAAAGAAAAGGTCATATCAAATGGCTAATTTTTCATCTCAGAAAAAAGGACTCTACTATGGTGGTCTAAAAACACACCATTTCATTCATGAAAATCCTGAATTTTAGGAGACAAATAGATTCATTTATTAGGGGAACAACCTCTCTATTTCGATACATCTCCCAAAACACCCATTAAGAGTCTTTATAATGATATATAGGTTTCACCATCGTGATCTATGTAGATAACTAATAAGAATGGACTTCTCTCGAGACCAATTTCAACATCCAAGGAAGAAATAATGACCCCCCAAATGGTTTGTTTCATTGTTCCTTGGAATGTGTGTTCTAGTTAGGAATCACTGCTTCCAGACAGTTTCAATTTGATTTTTTTTTGTAACCAGAAACATAAAATAGTTCTTTATCCAAAATGGAACAACATTCTAAATGTAGACATCCATTGACATTGAACATATGATACATAAGAACATGCATTGGTCTAGAGTATGGGAGGTCAGACTCATCACAAATTTTTGGGTGAATTATTGTCTACTCTAGGACTTCCATATAATTTTGAGAAATTTTCATGAATCCTTGTTAATTAACCAATTATAAATTAGGGTTTCCATGGAATTTTCAATCAATTATTATCATGTGTGAAAATTAAAATCATCTTTACGTATTCAAGGGTCTTCATTTGTAACACCCCGAACTTCCACAATACGCCTCTCTTTCAATAATGCAATAGCTTGCATTGTACCCAAGTTCAAGTTCTAACACACCGCGACTAATCAAAGTAACCGTTATGAATAGTAATACCCACTTTTTAAATATATAGAAATTTTATATTTCAAAATGGACTTCAATTTTGTATTCTTAATATCGAAATTAGCCTATGTTGAATTTTTGGTATTTTTCTGAGAACTTCCAATTTTCTATGAATAGTGAAAAATACATAAAAACTACTTTTTGTATCAAAATAATTTATAGTGATAAATTATACTATTGAGTAGTTTTAAAGTTTAATTAGAATATATTTTTACCATTTTATCCAATTGTGTTCATTAGAATTAATTTCACTTTAAAATTGGACATAAACAATTGTCAATCTTTTGATATATATTGTTTCTTAAAAACACGCTATTTGTTATGACAGCGGGAATTAATTATGAAATTAATTAATGAAACAAATATGTTTGGAATTTTTTAAAATAGAAATAATTTTTGAATTCAGAATATCAATTATATATTAGGGTGAAATTTTGGCATTGTTCTGAAAAACTTCAATTTTTTATGAATAGTGGAACCACTAAGTGGTAGTTAAAAAACTGATTTTTCGTTTAAATTAAACATTACCACTTTTGTGATTTGATTTTCAAAAATCCGACATACATGGTTTTCATTAGGATGTAAAATGTGGTTCAATGGGATTAAAATAATTTTTTGGTGAATAGTACCTTTTAAGTTTAATTAATCGTGATTAAAGGTAATTAGTGATATTTAAGGTAAAAATTATATTATAAAAATATGAAAATACATTTACACTTGTCCTACCCCTATTGGATGTGTCATGGCCGACCAAAAAAATCCATGGGTCAACTTGGGGACCCCATGGAGCCACTTTGGTAAGAAAATGACATAAATAACTTTTATTTAAAGTTAAAATAATAATGTCACAAACATAAGTTGTTTTACTAAAACAATTTTTAAATGGTGTTATAAGAATCATATTTTTGAATATAAATATTCATTTGAAAGATAAAATGATTTACTACATCATGATTGTTTTTTTATAATTTTTATACATTAAATAAATTAAATTATTTATGACACCATGATGATGCATCGATTACCTCATTAATTAACGATTTAAATAAAATGAAAAGATAAGGTAAAATACAAGGCTTACACTTGTCAAAAACCTATTGTATGGGTATATTTAGAACCCCTATCACCTTAGACTCGAAATATATAATTTTGGGACCTCTAAAAATCCGAAATGTAGCTCATAATAATGTAACATTTCCTTACATTCCAAGAGTGCCCCTCCTCTCCTCTTATAAAAGGCCCACACCACTACCACCTTACTCACACTTTAGAATCCTTTTGGCTCAGCCAAACTGTTCCAAAATAATCTCCCAACTTCCCTATCTTACTCCTACAAGACTCACTTTGGGAAGAATTCTTCCCAAGGAAGCCTTTGGCTCAAATCAAAAGTGTTACCCGATTTTAAGGTAATGACTTCTCTTATGTTATTTTGTTTTATTTTGATTCTACATCCCCCTAAAATCTTTTTATTCATTTCTTTTGTAAAAACACCAGTATCCTAAATATACTAGGATGTTTTTATAATAATTATTCGAGCTACACTTACACACACCTCCATCAAATGGTTAATGAACATACTGTTTCTGTGGATGGCGAATTTCTGCCTCACGAAACGATGATTGTTCAATACTCATATAACACCTTAAAAGGTGGAAATTATGATGACAATATTTTTATATATGATATATATTATGTTTTTGTTTTCCATATGATTTTTTATTTTTCATTTATGGCATACCTTTATGGTTTCCATTATCGGTAAACGCGATATTTTCATTTTAGGAAGTGCTGACTACCGCCCCCTCAAAATGATTTGAATCGTTGATGCCATATGTGGGATGTATAAAGGATGGAGTAAATGTTATTATACACTATATTATACTGGAATTATATTATAAATTTATATCATTATGATTTCATTCCATTAAATACGAAATAGAAATGAAAGTAGCGTTCATGAGTACGTACGGCTTACCGTCTCCATGAATGGTGCATTTCATTTCATACCTCTAAATGTTAAGTAATATTATAAATGAATGTATATACTGGAAATATATGATATATATGATATCTAAATCATGAATATAATTCTGGATATAATGGATATTTTACCACATGAACAACATGTAATTATAAGAAGTTTATTTTTGACTCAAGTACCAAAGATCGACAAAACGACCGTTATTAACGTAAATAACTACATAATGTTCATAACATGGTAATAAGTGATATAAAAGGAATAAAAAACTTGAAAAATGTTCTTAAGAAATTATAAATTAACTCTAGTTTTTTATTCAGGAGGTTAAAGAATAGTCGAGTCATGACAGGACGCAAGGTAAGGGAATTTCTTAACCCAATTTCCATTCTTTGGGTTAATCTTCTACTTTCCAATTATGTCATGATATTATTATGTCCTATCTTGAATTTATACTTTATTTATGTGTAAATACAGTGAATAAACATAATAGACTTATCATATTTTAAAAATTGATCTTTGTATGGGACTTCGTATCAATCTCCTTTCATTGAGGCATATTTTGTTTTATACACAACCTTTCATTTATACGGTGTATAAACCCCTTTGACTTTTACTTTTATTCAAAAGGAATATTTTCATATGAAGCGTTATTACTAAATGAAAAAATGAATGTTTTTTTGTCATACGTATGCGGCGACAATGACTTCTCTGCCGCCGTGACTATTATTTGAGTTTCAGCTTCCTCTATAAGCCATAACTTTTTTTAAAAAGAAAAATAAATATCATGTTTTACTTTTCTTTAATTTTGGTATTGAAAATGGTTTTGATAAAGTTTTTATTATATCAATGAGTTGTATTGATATCTTGTGATGGAAGTGTGGAAATATTATGTTTCCTTTATGCATGTTTTATGTGATACAATTATGTTATTGTTTATGATATGTTTTAACCTGTTCATATGTGGAATGCATTGGACTTAATAAGTGACGGGTGGAGCCCGCTATAGCTCCTTTATGCATCATTAGGTCTCATGAGACAAACTATTGTCTTGGCATGAGGACTTGACAGAATCTTATTTGTGGTCTTGGCACGAGGCCTTGGCTACGTGGTTATGATAGTCTGGCATTATGCATTCCATCATTATGAAAGTGGTTATTGATATTGTATGAGATTATTCAACTAGTAGAATATCCATGTGAGTAAGTAAATGGAATTATTTAATTTTATTTTTTCAATATTATGTTGAATTTAAAGTTTAAAAAGGCTATTGTTTTATTTATACATTGCCTTAAATGTTAATGTTTATTTATTAAATATTCCAAAATATTGTTATCCTTACTGAGCATCTCAGCTCACCCCTTTCAATGTTTTAATATTTTCCAGGATGTGAAGAATTATTTTATGAATGAACTGTAGGGATAGTCAGAAGAGGATATGAGTGTGGACTATGGAGACTTTTTTTATTGCAGTTTTTCACTTTATGATGTAATGTAACGTTTATGAATGTATCTAGTGTTTCCAAGGCTACTAAAATAATTGGTATTTCGAGACTTGATCTTTGGGGATCATGCCAATGTTACGAAGTAATGCACTGACTCTGGGTAGCTGGGGTCGGGGAGTTACAGTTGGTATCAGAGATAGTTTAGTACTAACCATGGAAGCTAGATTTAGATTAACTCTGATTATAGCACATAGCCCGGAGATAGACTTTGAGGATTAGTATAGAAGAACTTCCTAGAATTTTGGTATTATAGAGATTTTGTGATTTTTCCGAGCAATACATCCCGGTCTGGATTCGAGTAGGTAGAGGCTGCTCTGGCACAGATGTACCTAGGGGTAAAACCCGAAAACACCGCTTTGAGCTAGACTCGAACGGGAACTGGTGCACGACAACGAGCCTTGCTGCACTCTTGGTTACGACACTCCTGGGGGATATGATTAGGATAATTCTTATTTTATTTACAAACCACTATGAAGGGTTATGAGTATATACTTCTTCAAGGAAAACATTTTTATGATTATGAATTATATCCATAAATAGTTCGATTTATGTTATGTATTTTACAAGTATGGAATTATGTATATTGATTCAGAAACTAATCTAGTTTATGCCATTGTTTAGAAATGGCGCCCATTAGAAGGAATGTGAACTCCATCAATATGTATGATCCAAAGAGTAAGAAGGATCATATCTTTCATAGTATCAAGCCAACATTTAGAAGGGAAATAGTCTCCCATGTGTTCTCAACATATGAAGAAATAGTATCATGTGTTAATAAGATATGTAGATAATTCTCTGAGTCTTATTGATTTGAAGGGATGAAAGAGAAGAAAAGGATGGAAGAGAGAATGATGGATAAAGGGATGAGGGAAAAAGAATTTTACAATATGTGATAACTGTGGGAAGAAACACCTTGGAACTTTCCTGGAGGGAATGGGAGTTTTTTATAAGTGTGGAGAAAAAGGACACCATGTTTGTGACTTCAAGGGTAAGATAAAGGTTTCAAATGTACAATACTTCATCTACAAGGAGTGGGGACACTACGCAAACCAATGTCCAAATCATCAGAGTATGCCCCAAATGATGTTATTGGATAATAATCAAGTTATGATACTACTAAAGATGAGGAGGAATGATTAGAGTTCTAATGTTGTTATTAAATAATTTTTTCATTTGAGTGTTGTATCAATGATGTATTGGTTAAAATAATTATGGAGTATATAAAGATTGTTCTGCAGTACTATTTCATCAAGGACATGAGATTGTGTGGAACCAAGAAAAGTGACTCCACAGCAGGTTAAATTTTTGGAAAATATATGGTTGAGAGAAAGATAAACCATAATATGGTTCTGATACCGAGATAGTGATTTTGGAATAATACATGATTTATTTGGATAAATTATATTGGATATTCATAACTTCCTTGAAACTGATTAATGATTTGTATACATTTTTGGATAGAAGGAGTATATCTAGTATTCTATAAGGAATAAGGGATCATGAATGTAATAAATAAGGATTTATGGTAATTAAGTATGTTGAAGTGTTTTAAAAGAATACATGATGAAGGTGTTCACATGTTGTTACGTGGAAAAAAGTATCTTCATTATGTTTATTTTCCTTATAAAATTTGGACTGTGAGTTGGAAAGAAGTATTTTGGATAACTATAAAGGTTGGAATGGATTAAGTTGATCTTTGGATAGTATTTTTTAAGGTTAAAACATTTATGAAGATTATTTTTGGAATATTATAATACTATAGTTTTAGGAAAAGGACAACCTGTAGAGTGGGGCATAACCCATCGTGTCGGACAAAGCTGCAGGAATCGAACCCACAACCATAGTGCGATAGGCCGTTATTACCTACCACTAGACTACAGGAAGTCCCTGGTTATTACACAATAGTTTTCCTAATCTAAATGGTATGTGTTAGTATTTTGAACCTTGTACAATTAGGATAAATATAATATTTTTGAGTTCTGTTATCTTTTTGAGTGAAAGATGAGTTTGTGGTAGAAATTAGTTGAAGGTTGAAACTCTACTTGTCAAGAATAAATATATATACCTATCTCGTATTCTATGAATAAATTAATTCCTAAACTTTAGTAAAGGGGTATTAAAACAAAAAATGTGTTATCCTAATACCTTATGTCTTGTTGAACTGATAATATTTTAAATCATCAATGATTAAAGGCTTTGAGGCCGTCAATTTTACTATTGTTTGTGATTGATGACCTCAATCACTCCCTACAAACATTTACGTTTTTCCTCCAATTTTATGTCTCTAATTTCCATCAATGTTCTCCTTATCGAGATCATAATTTGGTAGTGACTTTCTCATTTCCCTTTCGCTCTTATTAAGGGTAAATTTTATTAACCTTATTTCCGATGTGGGTTTTCTACAAACGTATTTTATATTTTCAACCATTTATTTTCAAATAAAAATTTCAAATTTCTAGGACACAATTTATTGAAGGAGGGTAGAATGTAACTCCCCGAACTTCCACAATACGCCTCTCCTTCAATAATGCAATAGCTTGCATTATATGCAAGTTCGAGTTCTAACACACCGTGACTAATCAAAGTAACCGTTATGAATAGTAATACCCACTTTTTAAAATTATAGAAATTTAATATTTCAAAATGGACTTCAATTTTGTATTCGTAATATCGAAATTAGCCTATGTTGAATTTTTGGTATTTTTCTGAGAACTTCCAATTTTCTATGAATAGTGAAAAATACATAATAACTACTTTTTGAATCAAAATAATTTATAGTGATAAATTATACTATTTGGTGGTTGTAAAGTATAATTAGAATATATTTTTACCATTTTATCCAATTGTGTTCATTAGAATTAATTTCACTTTAAAATTGGACATAAACAATTGTCAATATTTTGATATATATTGTTTCATAAAAACACGCTATTTGTTATGACAGCGGGAATTAATTATGAAATTAATTAATGAAACTTATATGTTTGGAATTTTATAAAATAGACATCATTTTTGAATTCAGAATATCAATTATAGCTTCGGGTGAAATTTTGGCATTGTTCTAAAAAATTTCAATTTTTGATGAATAGTGAAACCACTAAGTGGTAGTTAAAAAACTGATTTTTCGTTTAAATGAAACATTACCACCTCTGTGATTTGATTTTCAAAAATCCGACATACATGGTTGTCATTAGGAAGTAAAATGTGGTTCAATGGGATTGAAATAATTTTTTGGGTGAATAGTAACTTTTAAGTTTAATTAATCGTGATTAAAGGTCATTAGTGATATTTAAGCTAAAAATGATATTATAAAAATATGAAAATACCTTTACACTTGTCCTACCCCTATTGGATGTGTCATGGACGAACAAGACAATCCATGGGTCAACTTGGGGACCCCATGGATCCACTTTGGTAGGAAAATGACATAAATAACTTTTATTTGAAGTTAAAATAAAAATGTCAGAAACATAAGTTGTTTTACTAAAACAATTTTTAAATGGTGTTATAAAAGTCATAGTTTGGACTATAAATATTCATTCGAAAGCTAAAAAGATTTCATACATCATGATATTTTTTTATATTTTTTAGACATTAAATAAATTAAATTACTTATGACACCATGATGAAGCATCGATTACCTCATTAATTAAAGATTTAAAAAAATGAAAAGATAATGTAAAATACAAGGCTTAAAATTGTCAAAATCCTATTGGATGGGTCGATTTAGAACCTATATCACCTTAGCCTCGAAATATATAATTGTGGGACCTCTAAAAATCCGAAATTTATCTCATAATAATGTAACATTTCCCTACATTCCAAGAGTGCCCCTACTCTCCTCTTATAAAAGGCCCCCACCACTACCACCTTACTCACACATTCAAAGCCTTTTGGCTCGGCCATCCTCTGCCCAAATACTCTCCCAACTTCCCTCTCTTACTCCTAGAAGCATCACTTGGGGCATAATTCTTCCCAAGGAATTCGTTGGCTCAAATCAAAAGAGTTACCCGATTTTAAGGTAATGTCTTCTCTTATGTTATTTTGTTTTATTTTGCTTCTCCAACCCCCTAAACTCTTTTTATTAATTTCTTTTGTAACAAAAACAGTATCCTAAATATACTAGTATTTTTTTATAAGAATTATTTGAGCTACACTTACACACACCTACATTTAATGGTTAAAGAACATATTGTTTCTCTGGATGGTGAATTTCTACATCACGAAATGATGATTGTTCAACACTCATATTAAACCTTCAAAGGTGGACATTATGATGAAAATATTTTTAAATATGATATATATTATGTTTTTGTTTTCTTTATTATTTTTTATTTTTCATTTATTGCATACCTTTATGGTTTCCATTATGGGTAAACGCGATATTTTCATTTTAGGAAGTGCGGACTACAGCCCCCTCAAAGTGATTTGAATCGTTAATACCATATGTGGGATGTATAAAGGATGGGGTAAATGGTATTATACACTATATTATACTGGAATTATATTATACATTTATATCATTATGATTTCATTCCATTAAATACGAAATAGAAATGAAAGTAGCATTCATGCGTACGTACGGCTTACCGTCTCCATGAACGATGCATTTCATTTCTTACCTCTAAATGTTACATAATATTATAAATGAATGTATATACTGGAAATATATGATTTATATTATATTTAAATCATGAATATAATTCTGGATATAATGGATATTTCACCACATGAACAACTTGTAATTATAAGAAGTTTATTTTTGACTCAAGTACCAAAGATCGACAAAATGACCGTTATTAACTTAAATAATTGCATAATGTTCATAACATAGTAATAAGTGATATAAAAGGAATAAAAAACTTGAAAAAGGTTCTTATAAAATTATAAATTAACTTTAGTATATTATTCAAGATTTTAAAGAATGGTCGAGTCAAGACATGACGCAAGGTAAGGGAATTTCTTAACCCAATTTCCATTATTTGGGTTAATCTCCTACTTTCAAATTATTTCATGATATTATTATGTCCTATATTGCATTTATACTTTATTTATGTGTAAATACAGTGAATAAACATAAAAGAATTATTTTATTTTATAAAATGATCTTTGTATGGGACTTCGTCTCAATCTCCTTTCATTGAGGCATATTTTTTTATACACAACCTTTCATTTATACGGTGTATAAACACCTTTCACTTTTACTTTTATTCAAAAAGAATATTTTCATACGAAGCATTTTTACTAAACGACAAAAGGAATGTTTTTTTTTTCGTACGTATGCGGCGACAATGACTTCTCCTCCGCCGTGACTATTATTTGAGTTTCAGCTTCCTCTATAAGCCATAACTTTTTTTAAAAAGAAAAATAAATATCATGTTCTACTTTTCTTTTATTTTGGTATTGAAAATGGTTTTGATAAAGTTTTTATTATATCAATGTGTTGTATTGATATCTTGTGATGGAAGTTTGGAAATCTTATGTTTCCTTTATATATATTGTATGTGATACAATTATGTTATGGTTTATGATATGTTTAAACCTGTTCATATGAGGAATGTTCTTGACTTAATAAGTGACGGGTGGAGCCCGCTATAGCTCCTCGATGCATCGGTAGGTCTCATGAGACAAACTAGTGTCTTGGAACAAGGCCTTGACAAAATCTTATTTGTAGTCTTGGCATGAGGCCTTGGCTACGTGGTTATGATAGTATGGAATTATGCATTCCATCATTATGAAAGTGGTTATTGATATTGCATGAGATTATTCGACTAGAATAATATCCATGTGAGTAAGTAAATGGCATTATTTAATTTTATTTTTGCCTTATCATGTTGATGTTCATGTTTAAAAAGGCTTTTGTTTTAGTTATACATTGCCTTAAATGTTAATGTTTATTTATGAAAGCTTCCGCAATATTTTTATCCTTATTGAGCATCTGAGCTCACCCCTTTCAATGGTTTAATATTTTATAGGATGTGAAGAAGTATTTTATGAATGACCTGCAGAGATAGTCAGAAGAGGATATGAGTGTGAACTATGGAGACTTTTTTATTGTAGTTTTTCACTTTATTATGTAATGTAACGTTTATGAATGTATCTAGTGTTTCCAAGGCTACTAAACTAATCAGTCTTTCGAGACTTGATCTTTTGTGATCATGCCAATGTTATGAAGTAATGCACCGACTCTGGGTAGCTGGGGTCGGTGTGTTACATCATTAATGGAAACATGCATATGTATTTGAAGTTCTATATCAATAGTATCATCTCATATACAATTTATATATTCATTTAACCATCATTATGATGATACTGGTTTTAGGGCACTTAGTGTAGTACTCTAAAATTTATTATCGTCTAGGGAGACAAAGGATCACTTTGATGTCTGGATCATGCCCATAAATGGGATACCTCTATATCCTTGTAAAAGGAATAATAACCCTTATAGTTCGGTGCTAATTAATGGGACAGATCATACCATTTAAGGTCATGTGATAAGGACCAAGCCATATAGTTTAATGTCATGTTGTAATGACATCTATGAGAATGGTTTTTAGTCAACTATTGGTGTGGGACTTAGGCCTAAAAAGCCCTTGGAACATGGAAATAATATGGGTTTATTGGATAGATTAGACCCTATTGGGAATATGGCCTAGGAAGTACATGGTTGATTTGATGTATTGGGTTTGAATCTCAGAGATGCTTCCTACATATCCCATTTGGATGAGAATCAAATCTCATGTAATTAGATGAATCTATGAGGATATTGTAGTCATTTGGGGGAAATGTTTTCGAGTATAATTACTAAAAAGTATTCCTTGGTGATAGGGGTTAAGTAGGGGATTACTCCTAAGTATGATGCTAGGATTATTGGAATTAGGGTTGGATTCATGAAGAGAATATCCAGTGATCTTGGGCCCTAATTTGGAACTCCTATGTATCCCAATTGCAGTGAGAATTAGAGTTCTCATAGTTCAAGATTTTTAGTTTTTGAGGATTTTGGGATCATCACAAATCTATAATCCCATGTCAGTCATGATCAGTGTGAGAAACAAGAGTATGTGAAAAATTCAACCAAGGCACCCACAACATTCCTCTTCCATAGGTGGAAGAGGATTCGCCTACAGCGAAAATGGTGGATGAGGCTGAGGAAATCGTAGAAGAGGGAAAGGGGGTGAGCCTTCCCTTTATTCACTTTATAATATAAAATTGTCCAATCTAAGGAATGAGTGAAGGTGAAGGATGTAGAAAGTAATAATACTGCAACCTCCTACATAAAAGGTTAGGGACATACACTAGAATGGTTGTGCAAGTGGATCTCATGAGAAGAAGGAGACTTATCATTTGATTGTATGGAATAACCAGTGTGAACCGTACCTTCCCTACCAAAGACCTGATGTATTGGTATTTATAGATAAAACAAAAAAGACAAAAACCGAACACTAATCCTCCAAACTGGGAACATCCGGTCATTGTTCCTGAGAGAAAGGTCTATGTGGCTACTGATATACAAACCCACAAAGACTCCATAAATCCTAAAACCATAGTAAAAAATGTGGGAAACCTATGTCTGTGGATATAAAAACCCAAATAAGAGACTTGTTGATGTGCCTTTTACATAGCTTTGATAAGTCATGAGGTTTTGGTGGAGGCTTCATCATAGTCTATTTATAATAAGGGATCCAAGGGAGGAAATACACTACCATTAGTGGCTTTGAAGAGGGTTCAAAATATGATGTTCATGCCTTGTGCGTAGCTATAGAGTGTAGGTACCCCACATAGGTGTGTGGGCGTAGGTACCTCGCGTAGGTGTGCAGTTTATGCGTACCCCATAGGCCATACCAATTATAGAGTAAAATGCATTAATATTGTAAAACCAAACCTATTAAAGATTCAAATTGTGAATGGCTTTCAAAACATACATATCCATTCTAATTATCTCTTCACGTTTGTTTTTAGAGATCTACCTGAGATTATTTGGGGGATCTGTGTGAAAGAACTACATAATGAGATCTTCAAGATGTCATTAATCATTTTCTGTTGTCAAATGAAAATCCCAAATTTCCCATTCATAGGCAAGGTGGGGCTTGGTGAAATGAAATATTTTGGAATTGGTCTTCCAGATATCCCATCCATGTAGTTCCTCTGTGTAGGTGTATATAAAGTATGTTTCTGAATAAGTCCACGAAGTATGTTTTCCATGCAGGTCGGTAACGCAGGTGTGCCACACAGGTCCTAAAAAATTTGTATATCCTTTCAGTTATTTGAGCATCATCTTTGAGATTTTTAAATATCCAAGGGGAAAATTCATAGACATTTTGTCTTCCTAACGTGTGTCAACAAAATGCACCCCTCCAGATTAGATCTGATTAGAATGTGGGTCGAGTCCTGAGGTGCGATTGTGGAGAAAATACTATAGAGTAATTGTGGAGCTGTGCTGGTTTACCATGTATCTATTTCACCTAGGCATGCTATGTAGGTCTGTCAATGTCTATAAATAGGTTTGTTCCATTATGATTGTATGCAACAGAGCCTTCATATTTTCCACTCTTGGTGTTTATCTTTTTCTTCTAGCCTTTCCGTGTTGTGCTCTCGCATATGTTCCATGAAATATTAATAAGGTGAAACAATATGAGTGATGGATCTATGTAGAAGGACTTTGTTGAAGTATTTATGATAATATCCTTATCTAAGGACCTACTCAGATGACCTTGTCAAAGGAACTATGCGAAGAATTTACTTTTCAACATTTTTAAATTCCTTAAGTTGAAATTTTAATTTTCTTATGTCAAAATTTCAACCAAATAGGTGGAATATAAAAATTAATTTGTAGGAGATGGCTTACATGATAGCCTCTACTGGGGAATATAAGGTTCATCAAAAATATATGATGGAGATCATCAGACTAGAATATTATGATGTTGTTGAGTGTACTCATCCTGGACTATGGAAAGGTTTAATTCCATACTAACAGGAATATCCACAATGTCCTTATCTTCTCTTATACGGGCATTTCATTTTTCAATATGACCACATTTCATTCCTTGAAAAATATTTTCCAAATGATTTGTTTCTTCAGTACTCCATTTGTCCATTCATTAACATTAATGTGAGCAGTATTACATTTAATGTGGAAAAAATACCCATTAAATGCATCCTACACCAGAGTCGTTGTACTCCTGATAAGAAATATCATGTTATATAATGATTGAAACATTACTATGATTAAACATTTCATGATTCCCAATCAAATAATTATAACAGTTGGAATAAATACTGGGATCTTTTTTCTAGAGGAGGAGTGAAACTTGAATGTATGTGGGCATTTCAGTATTCCATACTTCTGTAGAATTCTGGAATGATATATTAGATGATTATATATCATGATGCTGTCTGGATGGGAATAAATTATGTTTATAAGAATGAACTCAATAGTAAATTACCCAGACGATGGAGTACACAAACAAATTACATCCTTTTAACACTAAGAGAAGTTGCAATGAATTTTTAAAATATTTACCAAATAGTTTGGGTTCCTATTCTTGGGGAAATGGCTGATGACTTCTTTCCTCCGTGGACAACATGGGGTGATGTTACCAGGAAACCACCACTAGCTCTTGAATTGTTCAACATTGAAATGAAATTTCCTAATTAAAAGAATAAAATTCATTTCCATGTGTGTATGGAAAACATTTTAGAACCAACAACATAGAAAGATCCCACCTGCGAACGTCGTACTAATTGTACTACCATAGATAACTGAGGTCGTTCGGGCACATATTGGCCCACATTTGGGAGATGTGACTACTAGAACTAGGGATATAAATTCAAATATGATAATGATGAAAATTAATGCTCAGTTGAATTACTTTTCATCTAGATAAGAATTTATTTTCATCCAATCCATGCATCTGGAGGCGGTGTAAGGCCATGGATTTTTTGTTGCAGCTAAATTGGTAGAGGGAAAGTATATTGAGATAGAAAATCATGTATTGGAAAAAATTAATTATTCCATACTACATTTATACAATTATAAGGCTCCATTTAGAATTTTAGGGCCATTATAAGTGTTATAGTTATGGAATGTGGAAGACATTTCTTCATAATCAATGTTGAATATGGTTAGAGTCCCCAATGGTCGATTCAACCCATTTTCACAGATTGTTTTGAGTATTCAGCCATAGAACATGAGACCTGATGTTGTTCTGACGGAATTGAATGCATCAAGAGAATTCATAATTTTTTCATTTTGGTAACCCAACAAATAGAACGTTTACTTATGATGGTAAGGAATATCTTTATGTTCTGAGATCTTGCGTGATGGAATTCAAGGATAGTGTACTATCAACCAAGATTTAAGGTGAGATTATCTCTGAGGATTATGTCCCGTATAGGTTTTCACACCAGTCCATATGTCTTCAATAATCAAACACTTTCCCACCCATGTATGATATAAATGATAAATATCCAATGGTAGTGAGAAAATAATAGATTTTTATGGCTTTAGAGGAATCCAAATTATCAATTACTATTCCTCTATTAGATGCATCAATCGGATTTGATACTGGATAAGCCAAATCATGGGCTTCATTATACACTCAGGTAGATTTGAAAAACTGAATCTATTGGGTGGCAGCCACAATGAATATTCTTCTTAGTAATTTTGGTAAATTTTTTAAATCCATAGATGATGCAGTGGTTTTATTAGTTTTAGAGGCTTAAAAACATCTCTCAGAAGGTATAGAAGAAAGATTATGGATCGGGAAACAATACCTCTGGCACCGAGGTGTACCAGCCACAACCACCAGAATGAGATTCCCATCCCATATATTTACTTTTCTGTTGAAGATGGGAGGCATGAGGAGGCCCACCAGTCAGAAGGTGTTGATTTTTCCCCACAATCATCCATATTGAAACCGAATTATGTGCAGCCTTCAACAATTCAATTTTGGGAGATCAAGACTTTTGAAATTAGGGATGTATAGATATTATTCCAACATGTCCTCCATATATCGAATGTGGGTAACATTAAAGAACATTTTGATTTTCATCTATATAACAAGTTGTATGAATTACATGAGTATATTATATAGTTGGAGAAAATTATATACGAAACTCATAAAAAAATCTCAGGACTTGAACTAGTATCCTATATGATGGAACTTGGGATAAAAGAAGGGGTAATTATTAACCCTAAGGAGTAATGAGACATTTATGTCAATACTGAGAATGTATTTTCCTTTTATTTTTTCACAATTATTCTGTTTCATTCACCAACTTTAATCTCTTTGAGATTTCATTTATCAGCTTGAATTTAGGGCAGGAACCTTCATATAGGTTCTCAGCTCACCAAGGTGTAGACCTATAGGTTCCACCATCGACACATTGAATGATTGTCCCAAGTTTCCAGTACATTATCTAGTAGCGATACTCATGACTGGGTAATGGAAATAGAAAATCGTCATCCATTACATTAGGTTTCTCCTCCTAAGAGGAGTGTTTCAATTTCTATGTATTTTTATGAAATGAAATTAAGTGAACAATGAGATTGTTCATAATTGTTCATCGAAGAAGTAATTATTTATATTGTTCTCGGCCATTATAGCTTCCTTGATATAGATTAGTAATCACATTAATCTTTTAATATGATATTTATCTCTCTCCTCTCATAAGGGATTAATAACTTATCCCTCAAGAACATAGATGGAAGCTCATGTAGAAACATATGTTCATGTTGATGAATCTACTACCTTGACATATAAAACATCAAAAGGTTCATTTATACCTCCTACTAATTATATTGAGAGAGAGAAAACCCATGGTAATATCCAATAAATTTCTCTCGAATATTACAATCTATTATAATATTATTCCCTTCAACATATCTCAGATCAGTTTCCCGATCCAACGGATCTTGAAATCATCAATGCTGATATTCCTATCACTCTGGAAGAATGGAATAAATATCCTGGGTAGTCTGAGGTAGATACTGGTGTTGAACCAAACCTGGCCCGATTTGATGATGTTGTTCTAGTTGACGAGATGGCATAATATATTTTTAGTGGAGCCAATTTGGGAATCAACCAACATTTGTTGGGTTCCTTAAATGGTGAGGATGCTATAACATTCCAATCCACATACACTAAAATGATGGATGCCATTAATCCATACATTGATATTCCATGTTCCATCAAAGAGTTTGTAGATTTTTATGAGGAATTCCAAGGACATAAGTTTTCATTATTGTATTTTTCATACATAATTTTTCTTATATTACATGGTAAATCACATCAAATTTCATCTTATGGAGATTTGTCTACAGAGAATGTTGCAAAGGCTCATCAAGAATGGGGAATTCCACACTATACTTATTCTACTGATTCAGGAAAAATACTTACTAAGGAACCCATGTTGAGAGACATTACTGAGCCTTAAGTTATGACAATTGGATAAAATAAGTAGAATTCCCCACCTTATTAAACAGCTGATCATGTAGCTAAGGCAGAGAACAATATGGATGAATCTTATCATGCGGATGACTTATTACTGGGTAAATGTTATCAACTGTATAGATAGGGCTTTATTTTTGAAATTCATCTGAATCCGACAATGATATTGATTCATCATTTAGGGTTATCATCTCAGACTAAGAAGGCTAATGTTTAATGTCACACATCTTTGACCATAAATTTTTAAATTAGATCCTAAAAAGGTCCATTGTCTAAGAATTCGTCGAGTATTCTTAAAATAATTTTATGGGGGATATTGTTTAATAATTCTTAGTGTCAAACAATCTATAACATGAATAAACATTAATAAGGTATCCTCCTATAATGAAGTTATCATTATTCAACAAACCTATTATGGGGTTTGTATTATGAAAACTGGAAATGGAATATGATGCCTTGCTAAAAAATGGTATCTTTTGAATAACATACCTACTTATGTTGGAAAATTATGAAAGGAAACCTATGGGAACATACTACATATTCATGAAAACAATCTCTAAATAATTTAACATTTTATTTTTGATAAACAAGGGTAAATAAGATTTGAGTGAGTGAAGACAATATTGGGTGGCTTTTCCATAGAATGAGATTTTAAGAATAAAGGTTTATCTATTATGACATATGTAATTAATAGAAAAACACATCCTAAGAAATTTGGTGTATTAGGAATGGTAAAAAAATTCATAAATGGGCTCTCTAATATCATGATATATAGTTTTAAGTCATTAAATGGGGACATTGTACTGTTCAGTTTAAATTCATGCATCGAGGAAAATGAACTATGTAGTTTTATGTCATGTAGTAAGGACATTGTGTGGTTTTAATTCAAAGTTTCATTTAACATTTACCAAATATTTGAGACTCTCCAATTTCTTGATAATATGTTTTCAAATATACTACCATGATCAAGTATGGAATGGAAAAATTATAAACTATGATTTATGAATTTATAGATCTAAATAATGATATGGGAAAAGGGATAAAAGGAATTAAAGGAATCCTTTCCTAAGAACGATGTTACCATTATTTTACAAACCTCTTATGTGGGTTGTATTTTGCAGGGCTTTCTAAAGAATATACTATATAACCAAATTGTGAAATATTTTAACTGAAAAGCCCATTATGTAAGAAACTTATGCAAGGACACCTGGGGGAACATATGGAATATTCAAGTAAAAGAGCCCACAAAAGGTATAAATTCTATTGCTAAATGGAGACAAAAGTTTATGGATATTCATATTTTCCACAGCACAACATTTGGTTTATGGGGAATGGAATTTGAATAAGGAAGGATTATTTCATATCATGGTTTCCATAGAATTTGAGGAATAGTATTTCTATGAAGGTCTCACCCAAACGTAGAATGTATGGTGTTTGTTGTTTTATGTCATACAACTCAGAGAAAAATTGAAAAATTCGATGATATGTGGTCAAATGATCCAAGGTCAATTCATATTTCTTTGAACACATGGAGGGGGAAATGTGTAACCAATGGTCTTGATGAATTTCAAATCCAAATAAATATAGTACAAAGAATATACATGGTAGAAAACTTTAATATACCGATTCCTGTATATTTTCAGCAATTTTTGAAGAGGAAAAAGGCACTTTAACCCTGAATAAAGTTACCATTATTTGGAAAACCTGTTATGGGGCCTATATTATGCAGAAAAAATTAGGGAATATGATGAATAGAAAAATAGTGGAATCTATTGACTGGAATGCCTATTATGTAAGCCACTTATACAAGTCCACCTAGGGGAATGTACTCCTTAGTCTAGAAAAAGAGATCTCAGATATCAGAAACCATGCCTCTAAAAACTTTTAGAATGATTAAGAAGATCTAATAATATTCAAGATTAAAATTATGAAAAATAAAAGGGATAATGAAATATTTGAATCAATGTTGTCCATGATTTTGGATTCCCTTACATAGATCTGACTCATACGTAAAATGGAGGCATTTCTTGTTTCTATGGTGGGATCTCTAAATAGAGGACCCAAAATAATGACTCCCACAAGGATGGTTAATTATATATTGAACAGAGATAAAATTTTTTCTCATGGATGATACTATAATATAAGGCCTAGATTTTACTACATAATCAATGCACATGTATTTCATTGGGTGTTATCATTTTAATTTCATGAATTGTGGACAATTTCCTATGATGTTTATAGTCATTCAGTGAAGACATGAAGTGATTTCGATGTAAATAATTGTATTATGGCTAGATTTGGGAATTAAACCTTATTGTCACTAAGTATCTCATATAAATGAAAATAAATCCATACATAGTTCTTTGAAAACATCGTATATAGGTTTGATTCATACACAAGAATTCCGGGGGGGGTTCATGGTGGCGATTGGTCACAATATTGGAGATCTAGGAATCTCTACATATCCCATTAGAAATAAAAATCATTCTAGACATAGTTCTTGAAATTATCATTTCCCATGAAAATTGAGTTTGATGTGAGGGATGGGGGATTTTTAACACATTCTGGAAGAATGGATAAAATTAAGACTCAAAATGGTTTGAAGATAAAACCATGTATCATAAAAGGGCACTCGGTATAAATATAGTTCATATACAGGGGGAGATAATGAAAATAAATTTCTTTGTGATTGTCACTAGGACCAAGATTGGGGATTTTTGCATGTCTATTTATCCCATTTGAAATGAGAATCAAGCCACTAAAAGTTACTGAAATTAGTTATCTTTGTAGATCAAATTCAAACATTGGGAGAAATAAAACTCAAGTTTCCCGGAGGAGTATCCATGATTTATGTGATGCTTGCACATGGAAGCTCTTAACGTCCAATAAATAAGTCATGAACCATATAGTTTCATTTCCTATAATAAGGAAAAATGATGTCAATCAGTTTAATGTCATGTGATATGGATAAATATTCTACATGTTTTTATATCATGTAGCATAGATTCATATGGGTTTTATGATATTTAATTTCTTGTACCTAGGACTTTGTGATGTGTAGTTTTGAGTCATAAATTGTGGACATATGATGTGTAGATACATAATGTACTTATTCAATAATCTCTCAATGGTTGGATTTGTAGTAAGTTCTCCATCCATTGTTGTTAAGAAATAATCTCCATTTTAGTAGACCTTATGTATTTAATAAGGACCTTCCCACTTTGGATCAAGCTTGGGGGACTTCTTTCTAGGTATCATTGGAGTACTGAGGACCAATACCAATTCTCCTTAAATAAACAAGTAGAAGAGAACAATATTTTAAAATTTTCATTATATTCTGTTATGATAGACTTCTAAATGATGAAAAGTATGAAATATACTTTGGGCTAATCATTCCAACTCATCAAATCATTTTTAAGACTTTTCATTTGTAGATAACTCATTGCATATTGCAATTTTGAGTAAAGGAAATTCCATTTCATTTGGAAAATATGCTTTTGTTCCATATACCAATGAATATGGAGTTCCCTGAATGGTTGTACAGATAGTAGTCTGATATTCCCATAAATTATGAAAAAATTTATCTGGAGAAGATTTCTTATATTTATCCACATAATTCTAGAGTATATATTATATAGTTTTGTATATATCCTCTATTTTTCATTGTTCGGTTCATGATATAGAGAAGAATGGTTGGATTTGATATTATGCTCCTCATATAACATCTTTATATCAACATAACATAAATTGGTGTCCTTGTTTGTCAATATATTATATGGGAAAAAAATCTACTAATGATATTATCTCTGACAATGCAAACAATGATTTTGGCTCTGACAACTTTGAAGGGTATTGCCTACGCACATTTGGAGATGGAATCAGAAGCCGTATGACTGTACTTGAATTTCTTGGATATAGATGGAGGATAAGGTTCTACTACATCTATTACCCATTATAAAAATAGACATGATTATTTAGTTGAATGTAACGAATCTAGGGATAGATGGAGGAAGTTGTCATGCACTTGAGAGGGATAAAATTTCATGGTGAAATATGCACAATCCAATGTCATTGAAGTCCATAAGTATCGAAGCCTTCAGATTTGATCAGAAACCTTATGCCTGACTAGGGAGAACCACAAGCTCTTGCATGTACTTATTTCATGACAACGAGAATTTATTCTCCATCAATAAACCTGAATAGGACTCCATCGAAGCATCATTTTTATAGGATTGTCTAGAGATCTAGGCTATAATAATGAGTGATATTAACCACTCATCATCATATTTGTTCTTTTCCAGTTCTATATGGTTAAATTTGTAAATTTGGAAGGTATTCCATGTTGGGTTTCATCCATAAGATAGTATGACCATACTATTCAGAAATAGGGGTGATTTAATTAATTTCTCTATTCTATTTTGAATGAAAGGTGAGACCAAACGACGATGGGAAATACTAATGGTTGTCTCTTCCTAGTGTGGATATTTCAAGGATATGGATGCATTATCCAATGCATCATCTTGGGCATTTTTTTTATTGTGATACATAAGAAAATGTTGTCTCTAAGAGGAATTCATCCAATAAACCTATGTCATAATTAGAAAAAGTGATTAATTCTTATTTTATGATAGCATAATCCCAATTGATCTGTTTAATTACCAACTCTGAATCACCCTTCAAATTCAGGTGGTTTACTTGTACCTGGAGTACCAATTCATGGCCTGTAATGAGAACTTGATATTCTACCTCATTGTTGGAACAACCTTCTAGCAAAAAAATGAATATGGAAACACTAACATTTATAGGGAGATAAGTACAATTCCTAACCCAAAATTGTTGAGTTGGGGGTTTTCCATTCTCTTCCATGTTGGACATCTAAAAGCACCATCAACGTAGATTTCCCATGTTCGGGGATTATCAGGAATAGAGAAGACTTCTTCATCAGAATGTTCAGTATTCAATGAGTTATATTATGTAGATAAATGCTTAGCATAAAAGTTTTCCAACAATTGGCCTTTGTTTTGAGGCAAAAAATGGATATCGAATTGATTCAAATGAACTACCCACCATGCCAAACATCCTATAAGTATAGGATGACTTAGAAAAAAAATCACTAGGTTATTGGGAGGCCCTAATTATACCTCATGATGTTGCAGGTAGTGCCTCAATTCTTCTACTGCAAAGATTAATGCCTGAAAAAAAAATCTTGATACGTGAATATTGAGACTCTCTATCAATCATAGTTTGTTTAATATAGTATAGACTATTTGCTTTATCAGTATCATTCTTTTGGGCAAGGAAGGAAACCAGTGATCACTATAAAGATGTAACATATAAAATAAGTGGATTTTTATTGAAAAGGTGGCATAAATATTGGTTTAATCAAGAGATATATCTTGAGGGTATCAAATTCCTTTTGGTAGTCTTCATCCCATTGATAGGTGACTCCCTTCTACATTTATCTTATGAAGTGTTAATAATTTCCCGTCAAATTGGTGATAAATAACCAAATACAACCCGCATTTCCTTGTTTTCCTCTTAATTCATTCAAAATTTGAGGAGGTGACAAGCCATGGATTGATTTTATTTTCTCAATATCACCTTCGATTCCATGATGGTGTACAAAGAAACTGAGTAATTTTCCTGAGGTTACCCCAAAAATATATTTCAATGGATTCATCTTTAAATTATGTTGTTAATTTTTTTTTAATATGGTCTCCAAATTAGTCAGGTGATCAAAACATTGTATGTATTTAACAACCAAATCAACCAAATAACACTTGAAATTTGTTCCTATGAAGGATTTGACGATATGGTGCATGGGACGTTGATACGATGTACCTACATTCTTTAAGCGAAAGGGAATTACTCTATATAAAAACAAATAATTAAGGCGTCAAAAGGCTGTATATTATTCATCCTCTAGGTCCGTTCATATTTTATTGTACCTAGAGTATTCATCCATAAATGAATGATCTTCATAGACAGTAGTTTAATCAGTTAAATACTATTTGTTCAGAACTAGAAAGTCATCTTTGGGATAATGTATGTTACGATATCTGAAATCGATGAAATCACTGATTTTCATTTTATTTATTTTCACTGGAACAATGTTGTCCAGCCATTTGGGATATTGAAAATCCCTAAAAAATTAATCCTTAATAATCCTGTAAACATTAGCTTCGATTTTATAGGAATGAGATGGGTGTCTTCTTATTGTGACATTCTTGAATCCTCAATGATCTTCTAGAAAACACAAATTATGAGTAGCTACATCAGGATTATGTCTTGGAATTTTTGTATAGTTATAAGAAAATATATATCAATTTTTCTTTTAAAATGATTTATACATATCTTTCTCTATATAAGTCATGGATTCACTAATTAAAGCAGGGTGTGGATCTTATTCTATAATCAAATTTATTTCATTGAGCTCATCCACACTAGTGAATATGCCTTCCTCAAATATTAGAGAAGTATACTAGATATCTTCTTCTTATTATTCTTACTTATGTGTCACTTATTATTTTTATTTTAACATGGTAGATGATGAAGAATAACATTCAAATCTTGGGGAGAAGTCTGTATTTGAACATTCAAAAAAAGAGGAAACCATTTTTAACCCTGCTGATGATGAAGGGTCTTCCTATTCTATTGAAGAGAAGATGATGGATTGAGAATCAATATCCTTGCCTTTTTTAAAAATTAAAAAATATTCCACTATCTTAACATCTAATATAAAGACATTATAATGACCTTAAAATTTCAAAGAATATATTTTTTTTATTTATTTGGGATTTTACGAGTTCGCAGTTTCTGACGGCGCCTGATTCTGAGGCCCGGTGTGTCCGGAATCAGTTTCCGTAGTATAGCTCGGGTTCGTTCAGTGAACGAACGAGCGAGTTTTTATATCTTTTGAACCAGTACTCAGAATCAAAGTCATAGGGCACCAATAAATCCACAGCGCCGGTTTTTCCTTAGGAACACCTTTTCTGGGGTTGCTTTTTCTCGGGTGAGGTTATTAAATAAATGGGTTAACTGATGAGTGAAATAAAAGTTTGTGCTACAATTTTTTATTTCTATTCTAAGCAGTTATAACCTATGCATGGAAGTTAAGGTGGGACCCACTACATCCAAACACCACTTGGTAGGATAATTGTGATGTGGGGCCCACATGAGCACCACCACTTCAAATACCTTAAAACCTACCTCGTGCATTTAAATGTGTAACACACCCGCACACCCTTTTAAATGACTTGTCAACTCTCGCAATTAATTGGACTGTTAAAGGCTCTTCAATTAATTTATTTAATTGAATGGGATCTTTTGAACTTCAATTAAATGTTGGCATGTGTGTGTGTGAATAAAATAAGACAATGTATTATTTTATTCTTGGTTGATTCGTTGAGTGGAAAAAAGGAGATAACTCTCATGGTCTGGAAGAACTTCAACTTCTTCGCGCTGAATGCCAAGTCTACTACGAAGAACTACATCACCGCAAGGGGAGATCTCCATGCCACATATTCTCCTCTCCGCAGCCGGTGAGAGATGCCTTTTCTGGAGAACGACGACATGCCTTATCCTTCATCGAGCGAACACCGACAACGCTTATGGAGCCTTGATCCGCGACGCCACCTTCTGCGATGTCCTTTTCCCACAACGATCCTCGTTCGATGACTTCATCGAGGTAGGGGTTTTAATTTTTTTGTTTGTGAATATTCTTTGCGTTCTTCGTTAAATATTGGGACCACCTGTTATCAATTTAACGGGAGGAGGTCGGACCGCCCGAACACGGACGATCCTCCTACCCATTTGTTTTTGTATTCGTTGTAGTTCGAACGAAGGCGGCGCGGTGCAACGACACCGCGGGGAAAAAAGGAAGAACATGATGAAGAAGCGTGGTGCCGTCGTGCCGCTCCATTGAGGTTGAAAGAAGCCGCGACCAGAGCAGGGTTGCGGCGGAGGGGCGCGGTGCTGTTGCGCCACACCGGATGACCACAATGAGGCCGCAACCGGAGCGGGGCAGCCGTAGAGGGGCACGGCGCTGTCGCGCCGCGCCGATCGGACAAGGGCTACGGTCTAAGGCCGCGTAGGTGCTGGGAAGGGCGACCTTAATCACTAGCCGCCGACGCTTCGGAGTGGAGGGATCGCGGGGTCCAACGGCGGCGGCACCGGCCAACCAACCAGGCCGGCCGTTTTGGAAGAACTGGGGGTCGTAACCACCGGCTGTCAAAGGAGAGGGACCCCACAAGGGGGGTCCACCGTTGCCAACAATGGGGGAAGCACACCCCCCCTTTGTGCAAAAGCTCAGCCAGCGTCGATCTGCCCTGCTCGGCCGGCGCCGAGCCGCCTAAACCGGGCCGGCCGCGCCGGGTCAGGTCGCGACGGGCTGGGCCGCCCGCGCCTTGCCGTGCCGTGCCGGCTTGTCCGGGCCATGCCATCCAGGCCGGGCTGCACCCTAATGGGCCGGACCTAGGCCGGGTCGACCATGTTCGGGCCGACCCAGGGGGTCTCGGGCCGGGTCGGTCCGGGCCCAAAACCCCCTAAAAAACGGACAGGTTCGTTCAAATTCCCGTAACATGGGCTATAGACCTCTGATCTACGCAACTTCAGTTGCAATGTGCTCATTGGATCTAGAAGGTCGTTTCGATATATTACACTCAGGGTTTCATAAAACTTTGGGTATGGCCGGGTTGGTTCGAACAGGAAACCAACCGGGCCCTCAGAGCGGAAACACCTATAACTTGATTTCCAGACATTATATTGACATTCCATCGACTTTGTTGGATTACTCTTAGTGAGATAGACCTATTGGATTATTCCACTTGAGGTTTCGACAAAGTTGGAGTACAGTCGGGTTGGTTTTGACTTAAATAAAATGAACCAGGTCCTTGGGACGAGAAAGCTAATAACTCTCAGACCAGGCGTCCGATTGACGAGCCGTTTATCGTGATGAGTTCCTATCGATGAGACGGAACATTGGGATAAATAAACTCCGGAATATGTGTCATTTGATGTATCGACCCCTTGGCTCATGGAACGGACCCTCCCATAAACGAGCATGTTGTGTGCGGGAACCCTAGAGCTCGCTCCGACTGCGACCACAACCGTACAGGAATCTTCGGTGGGTTCGACAGTGAAGAATTTCGTACTAGAATCCTCTGTGGGTTCGATGAAGATGACAACCATACCAGAATCCTCTATGGGTTCTACAGTGAAGACTTTCGTACTGGAATCCTTTGTGGGTTCGACGATGATGTCAACCGTACTGGAATCCTCCGTGGGTTCGACGGTGAAGACTCTTGTACTGGAATCCTCCATGGCTTCGATGACGATGAAAACCATACTAAAATCCTCCATGGTTTTGGGGGTGACCACTACTGTACATGTATCGTATGTGGGTCCAACAATATTGACCTCTGTTGTATAATCCAATGTGGGTCCGACAGAGTAGCATGACTAGTATCCTACGTGGGTCCGACAGCTTATCTGGTCTAGTATCCTACGTGGGTCCCAGCTAGATGAATCATTAACTACATCTGATCATCTCCTTTGGATTTACAAAAGATTTATACCTATGTGAGCTGAGTCTTGATTTTCAATCTTTATCATTGATTGACTTACTTTCCTGTGTGGACTGGGTTGTACTTTCCTGTGTGGACTGAGTTGTACTTTCCTGTGTGGACTGGGTTGTACATGAGCTCATGAGTTGGAGTTGAACTGGATTTGATGACTTAGGTATATGTATGGGCATATAACTAAGTAGAGTTGGATGATACTTCGTGATTGAATCTTTACTTTGTGGTTTATCCTATGTGGATTTAGGGAGACCTTTGAGGGTCTCGGGGTCCCTACTGACTAGTGTATACTCACACCTGTACGGGCTTCGCCCGCACTACGTTGTGATGGTTGCAAAAGATGGACATTACTGACCATGGCTGAGGCTTGTAGAGATGGACGATACCCAGAGGAGAATCTCAGGTTGAGTTAGTGCCTGGAGGTGGATTTCATGACGAGTCGGTACCCGGAGGAGATGGACGGACGCGGAGTACTGTGGAGGAGATCTGTACCTTCCCTTCATGTAGGAAGCTAAAGGATGATCCAGGAGCGGCTTGTCAACTTTTAGTTGTCATCCTTTTAGTTGTACTTTACTTTCAGTTGTATCTGTACCTTTCTTTTGGGCTTGTATTTCTGGCCCCTTGTACTTTCAGCATGTTTGATTTTTAGTTTACTTAGTGTTTACTCTGGTTTTCTCACTCTATGGTGTTTGTTTACATTATAAAGTCAATTCATTCCCTTTGATCGGGATTTACGCCTTTGGTTCTAGACGCTAGCCCCTGGTCTTTGGAAAGTGAGCTTGGGGTAGTCACAACACGTGCCCCAAGGACGGGTCGTGAAAATTTGGTTTTAGAGGAGTCGCTTCTACCGCAGAACTCATGAATCTGATCATTCTTCTATGTGAAGAAATAGTGGTAATGGTATTGATTGTAGTTATCAGTCTAGGGAGTCCAGTGTCGGTGTGGTGGCTGACGTATCCATACACCAGGACCATGACTTCTGATTTCTGACTCAGTGCACGAAAACACTGATTGCATGTGTGTTTCAAAATTTTTCTTTGCGATTACTTTGTGTCAGCTCACAAGGTATTCTTTTATGACCATGGCACACCTTTTTCTTTTCAGGATGTCCCCACGACGACAGCCAACTAGGGTTCCGAGCTTTGTACGAGATGATAGCCCACCGAGCAATGAGGCCTCGGTGTAGGGCCCTTTTACAGTGGAGGCACCGACGGTACTTATACCCATTGAGCCACCGATGCCATCAGCCCCATCCTCTGAGAGTGCACGTCGCCTTAGTGCACTTCATGAGTTTCAGCATCAGAGACCGCCTAGGTTCCATGGGGAGACGGAACCTCAGGCAGCTGAGGATTGGATAGAGGCTGTTTTTCGAGTTTTCAGGTTAGTGGGGACACCAGCTGACCTCATGGCGATCCTTGCAGTGAGTCTCCTACACGCGGCAGCATGCAGATGGTGGAGCCTGATGGTCCAGGTGCACAAAGAGGAATCACTCCATTGGATGGACTTTGAGAGCCTCTTCCGCTCAGAGTTCGTCCCAACCACCCTCCGTGCGGTGCTCATTCAGGAGCTACTACAGCTGCGGCATGGCAGCATGACCGTGGCCCAGTACTTGGAGTGGTTTACTAATCTCTCGCGCTACTCCATAGATATGGTACCGGACCCATTCTTCCGGGCCCGGACCTTAGAGCAGGGGCTGAGACAGGAGATCAGGTCTGTGATGATCTCCCTCAACATTTTGATGCATGCATGGGTGTTGGAGAGAGCCCTTCTAGTGGAGAGTTTTCTCGTCGAGCAGTCACCAGCGGCGGGACACTCCACAGGACGACCCATGGAGAAGTCTTCTACAGCTGTAGTAGACAGATGATGTAGAGGTCTAAACGGGCCAGACCATCAGACGAGCAATCTAAGGATGCAAGTTCAGTTGTGCGGGGCACATGAAGGAGATCCAGCTACACGAGAAACAGGCAGTGCTACGCATTCAGCGGGCATGGTCACATGGCTCGAGACTTCCCGACTCGTCCTTCGGGTTAGTAGTAGGCAATAGAGGGACCTCTTAGGTAGAGGTTCAACCTTGGTAGTCCGCAGGGAGCATGCATATAAGGTAGAGGAGCGGGCCGAGCAGCGGGTGGTGGGAGACGCTTTGAGACCCCACCACCACCACCACCACCAGGAAGACCACCCCGACCACAGAGAACGGGTGGACAAGGGAGTGCTCAACTATAGGAAGCTGAGGCAAATGACCATGAAGCTCTTGGAGTAGATGGACAAGAGTGGGAGTAGCTCAAGACATGGGGACTTTTGTTCATTTTGATTCTAGCATTGTTGATGTTATGTGACTTTGCACCTTGACCTGCAGTAGTAAAAGGCAATTGATCCTGTGATGTTTTGTTCTCTGTCCTTTTTTATGTAGTTGATACTAAGAGGTTTCGGTTTAAAAGTGTTCACTTGACCCTCACTTTTGAGATACCTAATGGAAGAGACCGAGTGACCACACACTGATGCCCATAGTGTGACTCAACCCTTGGAGGTGAGAGTAATAGTTGGATCTCTTGGTCATAGCGTCGAGACCCTGCGACGTCATCCTTGGTTTGGATGAGTATCATCCATGTCGGGATTTACTATATTAGGAAAGGAACGTGGTTTATCCAGGGGATGAGACCAGATTTCTCTTATCGGCAAAGAAGAAATATTAGCAGCTCTTTTAGGACCAAATAAGGTTCAGGTCATCCAGGAGTGGATGGGGTCAGCTCAGAGCTGACAAAAGACTTATGCTGACAGGAGGTGGAGACCACTAGTTTTCGAGGATGGTGACCACGTTTTCTTACGGGTCTCACCTCGACGTGGATTACGGAGTTTTGGATGGGGAGGTAAGTTATCTCCGCGCTTCATCGGACCCTTCGTGGACCTCAACAGGGTAGGCGATGTGGTTTACCGCTTGACCCATCCACCTCAGTTGCACCAGGTGCACGATAACATCCACGTATCTCAACTGAGGAGATACGTTCTTGACCCAATGCATATCATCGACAATGGGGAGATGGACATTGGATATGGGGAGTCTTTTGTGGAGGTCCCGGTGGAGATCGAGGATCGACAGGAGAGGGTCCTATGTGGACGGTCGATACCTCTAGTGCACATCAAGTGGCAGCACATGAACCTCTAATAGATCACATGAGAGCGGGAGGCTCAGTTGCGTGCTCAGTACCACTTTTGTTTCCCTAGTTTTTGTTATTTCTTTTTGAGGAAATAAATCTCGGAGGTGGGAGTAATGTAAAGACCTGGAAATTTCAAGGAATTTTTTTTAATTTCTTTGGGATTTTACGAGTGTGCAGTTTTTGACGGCACCTGATTCCGAGGCCCGATGTTCCCGAAATCAATTTCCGAAGTTTAGCTCCGGTACATTCAGTGAACGAATGAGCGGGTTTTTATAACTTTTGAACTAGTACTCAGAATCGAAATATGAGGGCACTGATAAATCCGAAACACTGGTTTTTACTTAGGAACACCTTTTCTGGAGTTGCATTTTCTCGGGTGTGGTTATTAAATAAATGGGTTAACAGAGGAGTGAAATAAATGTTGGTGATACAATTTTTTATTTCTATTCTAAGTAGTTATAACCTATGCAATGAAGTTGAGGTGGGACCCACTACATCCTAACACCACCTGGTAGGATAATAGTTAGGTGGGTCCACACGAGCCCCACCCCTTTAAATCCCTTAAAACCTCCCATGTGCATTTAATTGTGTAACACACCCGCACCCCCTTTTAAATGACATGTCAACTCTCGCAATTAATTGGACTGTTAAAGGCTCTTCAATTAATTTAATTAATTGAATGGGATCTGTTGAATTTCAATATAATGTCGGCATGTGTTTGTGTGAATAAAATAAGACAATGTCTTATTTTATTGTTGGTTGATTCGTTGTGTCGAAAAAAGGAGAGAACTCTCATGGTCTTGAAGAACATCATCATCTTCGGGAAGAACGCCGAGTCTACGATGAAGAACTCTGTAACCGCAAGGGGAGATCGCCATGCCTCCTCCTCTCTTCTCTACAGCCGGTGAGAGATGCCTTTTTTGGAGAACGACGATGTTCCAAATCCTTCATCGGGCAAACACTGATGACATTTACGGAGCCTCGATCCGTGAAGCTATCTTCTGCGACGCCGTCTTTCACAATGCCATCTTCCGCGATGTCCTTTTCCTACAACGATCCTCGTTCAATGAATTCATCGAGGTAGGGGATTGAATCTTTTTGTTCGTGAATTCTCTTTGTGTTCTTCATTAAATATTTGGGCCGCCTGTTATCAATTTAACGGTAGGAGGTTGGACCACCTAAACACGGCCAATCCTCCACCCCCTTTTTTGTTGTATTCGTTGCGGTTCGAACGAAGGAGGCACGGTGCAACGACACCATGCGGAAACAAGGAAGAACAAGGCGATGAAGCGCAGGGTTGTTGCACGACGCCGTTGAGGCCGAAAGAAGCTGCAGCCGGAGTAGGGCCGCAGCGGAGGGGCGCAGTGCCGTCGCGCCGCACCGGAGGACCACGAAGAAGCCGCAACTGGAGCGGGGCCACGACGGAAGGGTGCGGTGATATCGCGCCGTTCTGGTTAGACAAGGCCTGTTTCCTAAGTCCGCATCGGTGCAGGGAAGGGCGTCCGGAATCACCAGCTTCCGGCACTTTGGAGGGGCCGGACCGCGGGGTCACGAGGCAGCGGCACCTGCCGGCCAACCGGGCCGGCCGTTTCGGAAGAACTGGGGGTCATAACCCCCGGATGGAAATGGGGTGGTCCCCCACAAGGGGGGCCGCCGTAACAAACAAGGTGGGCAGTGCGCCCACCCATTACGTGACCGCTCGGCCAACGCTGAGCCGCCCAGGCCGGACCGACCGCGCCGGGCTGGAGTGCCCGTGCCAGGCAGAGCCGCGACGGGCCGGGCCGGGCTGTGACGGGCCTGGACACCCAATCCTGGTCGGGCCGCTCCCTAATGGGCTGGAACCAGACCCGGGGTCGGGTCGGTCTGGGCCCAAAACCCCCTAAAAAAGGACTTGTTCATTCAGACGCCCATAACTTGGGCTGTAGACCTCCGATCGACGCACCGTCAGTTGCGATGTAATCCTTGGATCGAGAAGCGCGTTTCAATATATTACACTCAAGGCTTCTGAAAACTTTGTCTACAGCCGGGTTGGTTCGAACATGAAACCAATCGGGCCCTCATAGTGAAAATGCCTATAACTTGAGCTCCAGACGACCAATTGACGTGTCGTCGACTTTGATGGATTCCTCTTTGTGAGACGGACCTTTTGGATTATTCCTCTATAGGTTTCGACATAGTTAGAGTACGGTCGGGTTGGTTTTGACTTAAAAAAACAACTGGGCCCCTGGGACGAGTAAGAAAATAACTCCCAGTCCGGGTGTCCGATTGTCGCGCCATCTGAAATGATGAGTTCTGATCGACGGGACAGAACTTTGGGATACATAAAATTTGGACTACGTGTCATTTGATGTATCAACCTCTTGGCTCATGGAGCGGACCCTCCCGGAAACAAGCATGTTGTGTGCGGGAACACTAGAGATGGTTGCGACTGCGTTTACAACCGTACTCGAATCTTCCGTGGGTTCGACGGTGAAGACTTTCGTACTGGAATCCTCTGTGGGGTCGAAGATGATGAAAACCATACTGGAATCCTCCATGGGTTCGATGATGAATACTTCTGTACTAGAATCCTCCATGGGTTCGATGACGACCAAGACCATACTAGAATCCTCCATGGGTTCTGCGGTGACGACTACTGTACTTGTATCCTATGTGGGCTTGACAGTATTGTCCTCTGTTGTAGTATCCTACGTGGGTCTGACAGAGTAGGTGGAAAAGTATCCTACGTGGGTCCGACAGCTTAGCTGGTCTAGTATCCTATCTGGGTCCCAGCAAGATGAATCAGTAACTACATCTGATCATATCGTTTTGCTTTACAAATGATGTATACATGTGTGAGATGAGTCTTGATTTTCAATCTTTATCATTGATTGACTTACTTTCTTGTTTGTTCTGGGTTGTACTTTCCTGTGTGGAATGGGTTGTACATTCCTGTGTGGACTGGGTTGTACTTTCATGTGTGGACTGGGTTGTACTTTCTTGTGTGGACTGGGTTGTACTTGATCTCGTTAGCTGAAGCTGAATTGGATTTGATGACTTAGGTATATGAATGGGAATATACCTAAGTAGATTTGGATGATACTTCATGATTGTATCTTTAATTTTTGGTTTATCCTATGTGGATTCAGGGAGACCTTCGAGGGTCTCGGGGTCCCTACTGAGTAGCGTATACTCACCCCTGCATGGGGTTTGCCCGCACTACGTTGTGTTGGTTACATATGACGTACATCACTGATCGTGGTTGAGGTTTGTATAGCTAGACGGTACCCGGTGGAGAATCTCTGGTTGAGTCGGTGCCCAGAGGTGGATTTCACGACGATTCAGTACCTAGAGGAGATGCACGGATATGGAGTGCTGAGGAGTAGATCTGTACCTACCCTTCAGGTAGGAAGCCGGAGGACGATCCAGGAGCAGCTTGTCCCCTTTCAGCTATTGTCTTTTGAGTTGTACTTTACTTTCAGTTGTAGCTGTACCTTTCTTTTGGGCTTGTATTTTTGGCCCCTTGTACTTTCAGCACGTTTGATTTACAGTTTACTTAGTGTTTACTCTTATTTTCTCACTTTGCGGTGTTTTTTTACCTTATAAAGGAAATGCCTTCTTTTTTATCGGCATTTACGCCTTTGGTGCTAGTCACAAGACCCTGGACTTTGGAAGGCGGGCTTGGGGTAGTCATGGTACGGGCCCCGAGGATGGGTCGTGACAGACATGATGTAGTTCGGTGGATGAAATGAATACATCTATGTTTATGCTTTCACCTATCGTTGGTAAATCAATAATTTCTCTCATATCGTTTGGTTTGATTTCTGCAATTGACATTATAAAATTCATTGGATGAGTACTTGGATTTGGGTATATCCATAAAATTGATTTATAGTTAACATATAATCTATATTCAATTGTTTGAACGAGTTATGTAAGATCTTTTCTAGGCCATTCATAGCATTGATTCTCGTTACTTATTTTTCATGGGCCTCATTCCCTTTGTGTGATAAAATTCTGCCTCAATGTACAGAGATTCAAATGTTTTTAATGAATCATTATCACTATACAATTTCTTGATTTGAAAAATTAATCAATAAATGAGACATTGGTGATATGAAGAAAAAGTGACACATGTTGATGTAGCCAAGGATTTCTATATAGAAGGTTGATGGGTGTGTCCTGACGGACAATGATGAAATCTGAATTAGAAACAATATCCCCCAAATGAGTTATGAGTGTAATATCAAATAAAGGTTGTTGATCATTCTTTTCATAACCTTGAACCATCAAAGTGGATGTAGATATATCAGATTCAGTGAAACCTAATTGATGAAGTGTACAGATGGGAAACAATATGACTTCTGAGCCATTATCAATAAAGACACTTCGGATGTCTGTATCATTAACCCTTCTACATATATAAAATGGCATGATATATACATGTAAAAAATCATCGTTATCTTCATTTTTGAATGAAATGACCGCGTGAAAATTTGCAGGATCATTCTCTGTACATTACACCTCAGTAGAATCAACTTCAATTTCAATTTCCTGAGGACTTGACAAAGCCCCTATAAGTAATTTTCAAAGATATATTTAAAAATACAAGTCATTCATGATTTAAAACATGGATTTTACTTGGGATAACTATTTCAAAACATTATACACTTTTCCTATGGTCTAAAATTTCTATCAAGGAGATGTGGTTTTTTAGATGCCTTGAAATTTGATGATCCTGATGTAAATGTACCATGTGTTGGGGAATAGGCAGTAAATACTTTGTCTTTTGTTATATTAGACTGAATAGGTCTATCTAATTTATGATATAATGATTGTGTGACCTCTAATTGTTTATTAAATATAATCATATCAGGACTGATCCTATCATGTGTTTGGGAATTTCCATGTTCTTGCTAAGACCATTGAAGGGCTCACCCAAAATTTTCTATTGCATAAATGGTTCAAGTAGGGGTAGAGTTAAAATTTTGTTTCATTTAATATCCATGTCATCCCATATATCCTCAACCTTTGTATCTTCCTCTCATTCCCCTATATGGTATAGGGAATCTAGGATCATCATATCCAAATTCATCATTTGAATTTGAGTCCGTTAAGTGAATAAACTTAACGAAATCAATGATCCTCTTCACATGTGATAAGAATTCTTCTTGACAGTTTGGTTATAATTGTGCCATTTGGTGGGGTGGTTCTTGTGCTTTTGAAACAAATGGCATGAAGTCTTCCAAAGTCAAGGAAAAATTTGGCCTTGACATGAGCTCTTCCTCTTATTACTACTCTTTACCCTTCGGATCAAGTTACTTCATTTAAGATTTACTTTTTGAGAACTAGTCATATGATGAATATAGAATTACTTTGGTAGAAGGGGTATAAGACACAATTAATTGTTTCAAATCTGTTCGTAGAATAGCATGAGTTTCGTTGATCATTTTCTTGATCATCCAATCATTATAATTTTGTGCATTTTTTTAATTCATGCAATTCACCATCTTTTCTGGATCATTAGTAGTAACAAATAATACTTGGCCTGACAAAAATTTCAGTTTCTCTATGCCCAGAGTCTACCATTTTTTGTAGGAGGTCTTTAAAAAAAATCCTTAAGGGGATGCCCCAACATTTGATGAATGTGACAATAATTTGGATGATCTTAATCTTCTTCCTTGTTTGGTTTCTTCAGTCTTGGAAACTGAACCAAATTGTTTTTCAATGCTATAATGAAGTAACTAGGAACTTTTTCATTTCAAAATGAATAAAAATCGTTCTTTAATTTCTATAAATATCTCCATAATTGATCTTTTTTATCATCTTTGTGAGGCTGTCATTGCTGCTGATGCTCTAGATTTAGAGCCCAAAGATATAATGATGGATTTGAAGTAGAAGTAGGTATAGGTTCTAATGTGAGTGTAACTGTAGCATGCTGTAATTTCCTAGTTATCCTTTGTAGAGATGATGGAATTATATGAGATTGAACATTAGTTTCCACAATGTAGTCCTCCAGTTGTTGGGAGATTGAATAAAGTTATCTAAACCCTCCTGTGTATTTCATAGGGATCAGTGGTGTGGGAAACTCATCACACAGCTTTGCCACACAATTTGGCAGTAACCCTTATTAAAGAAGATCCGTATTTAATGAATATCTTAATCCTTTCCATTGAAGAATGAAATATGATACTCTTTCATTTTATCTTGCTTTACAATATTTATGGCAAATAATGTAGTGTTTGGTAGTGTTGATCTTAATTAGAGAATGAATTTTTGACCGAGGTCTTCCCATATAGTGATTGATCCAAACTGTAAACATGTATACTAGACAAAACCTAGCCCCTATAATGATAGAAAAAATCATTTAAGCTTTACAGATTCATGTTGTTGAGTGGTCCCTATCATGGGATCATGACAGGAAACAAAATTCGTTAAGTGTTTCTCTGGATCTACCGAACCAATAATGATTGGAAATGTAGTATACAAAAAATTTGGCGTGGGAGGGATCAGATCCACCCATTTAAGGTAATCATTATTTTATGATTTTAAATGTGCATGACTTTATTCCATATCTTCTAATCAAGTTTTTAATGACTTGATTATATTCATAAGCATTTGAGGAATATCTGGATGAGCTAAGACCTATACAGGTACAACAGCTGAATCATGAACTGGTGTGATGACCGACACGACTGCTGGTGGTGTTGCTGCTAGTATTTGTCTTGGATTAGCCATTGGTATTGACTTATATAGTTGTGTTTGATCCTTCCCTTTCTCTATACCCAATAGAGTTAAATTATTATTAGCATATGTAGTTTCAACAAACCCTCTTTGCTGAGGACATCCTACAGGATGTGCATGTTTGGGATCTTCTTAGGGAGCATGTCTAGTAGAAATGTTACAATGAATTAACTCTATATTGAGTCATTTCAACTCCTTCATCTCCTCATACTACTGGTTATATCTTTCGTCAAGCTAATCAGATTGACCTTCTCTAGTAGAAATTTGAGATGTTATTTGACTTTACCTTTCCCCTTGTTAGATGCCTTTCAATAGAGTGGGAGTTGGATACATGAATGAATACATATATTTGGGGTAATTTTATGATTTTTTTCATGTACACCTCCTCAGTTTTTGTAGCATGTACTGTGTTCTAGATACGAACATCATCTTCTAACCCCACTGAAATAGAATCATTCTCTGAAGGATTTTCTATAATTATATTGATGACATTTACTAATTCATAATGCATTGGTGGAATTCATTTAGTATCTTTGGAAGATATTCCCCTAATTTATATTCCATGAAACTATGTTCTCATACATGATTCATTCACTAAAACTTTTTAATGGTAAAAAAAATGATAAGAATCTTTGTATAGTTCAGTTGTGCATAAAGTTTTTGGCTTCATCCCTATTCAGGAAAAAAAATGACTTCTGTTGAGATGGGAATTGTAGATGTAAAAAAGGCCCAATTTCTAACAGCTGGGGATATTGGGTTTCTTCTTCATAAAACCTTCAAACATAGTTTATTTAATTATAATGTTGAATTAAACATGACCCCAACACTGTAGTCTGCGGTTCTTCAAAAATTGCTATAGCAGAGTTTCATGCAGCTTCTCTTCTAATTTTTGAAAATTTTGGTCCAAAAATTGGTTGTATGAATTATTCAACAACCAATTAAATCACTAAAAGCACAACAAATTATCACCGATTGACTGGTCATGGTTATGGTGCTCTGATAATGTGAATAGAAGCACTCAGGTCGAATCCTTGGTGACAATACTTTTTAATAGTCGGTTGTTTTTGGTTGAATGTATTCTGACTGGGGGGTTTGTTTATAAGGATTATGAAATAATATATGGATGATGTATCATTTAAAAAATTGATAAATATTGGGGCGAGTTAATCAATAGTTAGTTAATATTGTGATATCTTTGAGCCTTGCTTCATATTGCATTAAATTAACATCCATGTCAGAAGTTGACGTTGTTTTTATATTCCAAAGTGTTACATATTTAATCCATGACATAAATTAACTAGGATTCAATTCTAAATCAGTACATGATTTTGGTATTGTATTTATGTTTCCAATAATCCATGGAATCCATACGTTAAAAAAAATATGTCATTAATCCTTGACATGTTATGTTGAACATACACAATGTTAATTCAAAGAATACTCATCGAGCAAAAGCTCTCAATCGCTTAACATCCAAAAATTATAACTCACACCAATGATAAATTTACTCAGTAATTAAAATTATTTTTAATATAGTTATAATTATTATGATGATAAATTAAAAATATAATAAAAATAAAGGGATAAGAAAGGAGTGGTGCGTCGAACACACAATCAAACGATGATGGTAATTAAAAACGAACATTAGATTGAATTAGAAAGAAAAATAAGGGAAGCGGATTAAAGTGTATTTAAACTATTTTAGAAAAATATATACTAAAATACAGATGTTAGATGAGAAAAGGGGATATTGAGGAATAAACATGCATTAAAACAGAATTACAAAAAACATTTACAAGATTACAATAATGAAGAACAAAAAAGTTAAAGGACACAAATAGAGGAGCAATGGTATCTCAAGTGAAAACATGAGTATGTAAGGTCCTCTAAATACCTTGTAAAGTCTTTTTTCATGCCAATATTTTCTCATCACTTATCAAATGCCAACTCCTTTGAAGTAGTGGAGGGGGTGTATTTATAGCCCCAAGAGTGGACTGTTTGCATTCCCAATTTGTCCCCCCATTTGAATTTCCATTTTGGATATTCATACAGACAAATCTCAAGATATCCAATTCTTCAATATTGTAGATAATAATTTTAGAAGACCTATTGAAAACTTTGGAGTCATTTGGAATGATGGAGCCAATGTTATGGGGGTTTCATTAAACAAAGTTAAACGTCTATTTCAATCCATTATTTTTAGAGGGCCGAAATCTGAATTGGTTTATAAATAGGAATATGCCTAAAAATCCAAAAATATTATTAATCATAATCTAACAACTATATATCCTCTTAATCACTTCAAAATCTCATCTTGATTTGATGACCACTTCATGAGCTATGTCATGAATAGTGTCCAGATTTTAATTTCCAGACATAATGGTGGGATGGACTTCAATGCATCAGTTGGGCCACATTTCGTTGAAGTTGTACCTTGAAAATTTTATCCAAGATATATTAAATTTTCCTCAGACCATTGTATTAGATTTAAATAATTTCTACTTCATGAGTCATCCCAGTAATTCTATCTTCATGGATTGACCAGTTTCTTCACAGATTATTTGGGCCTTTTGTATGGACAACATGACCCTAAAATTTGACTATTTGGCCCATGGTAATTTCTAAGGAAATGTTTTAATTTGAGTAAGGAACCCTAAAAAACAATAATTGTTCATTTTTAATAACTAGGGTGATATTTATTATTAAAATATTAAACATACTAGAATCTTGATGAATTCAAATAGTGTTCAAAATTTATAATTTGTATTTAAACATTTTTATTTCACCCAAATTATGCACAATTCATATAAAATCAATAAAGGGAGTATATAATTAGTTATGAAAATATTAATAACATCAAATCCCCCACACTTATCCCGATTCTTTTCCACATGTGCAATAAATATAAAAACACTACAATATCATTTTCCCTCACAAACTAAAATTAAAATTTTGTTTTCACCACATAGTAGAGGTTTAGTAAATTTAACTCATCTATATTGAATTACAAAATTTTTTTTTACAGAAAATATGTTCCAAAAACAATTTATTTATTCATTATAAAATTTAGAAAAGGAGAATGGTGGCATAGAAAACTTACTCCTCTCAAGATGATAAAATTAGTTTATGGAGCTTCACTCATTCACCAACAAGTAGGGATAATCGTAGAGTTTGTAATATCTCTAAGCTTATAATTTCTATCCTAACATGATCATAAATTAAAATGTCTTTTTGGGGTTTTCTTATGGCTATATAATGGTAAGAAGATGATATCTAAATAATAGGAAAAATGTGGAAAAATACTAACATGTAAAAAGAAATGCATAATTTTTTTGAAATGAAACATGGAAGTAAATGGAAACACATATTTATAGGGGAATACTTTTGTGATGAAAGACACATGAGATGAATACAATTTTAAGGGGATGATAAGATGAAATATTTAAAAAATCTAAAAGCATCTCAAAAAGACATAAGTGTTCTTTTATTTTTATGTTTCTTTTTTTTTGCATTTTTCAAAATTTGAACTTTAAAATGATCTCACAATCATATCCCAATAAATGGTTGATCTTCTCATGACACTAAATGTATAATTTATAACGAGATCAGAGGTTGAGGAAGAGTGATTTTTGACCTGCCAAAGACAAAACCCAATTTTTTGTTCTTCTATTGGTTTGATATATTTTTTTAAAAATTTTTCAATAACATATACAAAATTACATAAATGAATGTACATTGAATTACCCAATACTCATTGAATGAAATCCTATTCCCCACACTAAAATTGACGCTTTCCCTCAAGCATATGATTACATGGTTAAATCAACAAATAGTACCCAAAATGAAATCCATTCCCCCAGATACATAAATTTTAAAAACTAATTCCACAAAAATCCATGTTTATATTAGGTGGGAAAAGGTATTGGTCTTGTAAAGTGGTTATCAAATAAAATTTTTTCATAGGCTCAAAGGGGCTTTCAAAAGGAGGATTAATGTAACGGAAATTTGAGGTTATTTGGCTATTGTGATTCTCTTGTGGTTCAAAAAATGCCTCTATCATATTAATCCACACTAAAGTAAGAAATTAATATTGATTGTTCACAAATTGAAGACTCAAAAATGGGGGTGAAAAACACACATTTAAATAATATAACAATAGTTTACTTTGGCATGAAATAAAGTGGTGTTCCTCATGGGTGGGGAAAATCTGTTTTCAAATAAAAAATTGATCATTCAAAATTTTTTGGGGTTGAAAAAATATTCCTTATCCATAAATATGTTGAAGACACAATATTTTTGAGATGAAACCATGCATGTTGACTCCCCAAAATGGTTGAAAAATGTTAAAAATTGATGGTGAGTAATTATGACTTTTTTGGGATGTTTCACATTTTGGTTAACTTTTTTTGTGTTTTTAAATTACAGAAACACAAAAACGAGAAAGAGTAAATAATAAAATTAGATAAGGAAAGTGGTAAAAAATGATAATGAGAGATTAATAAGAAGAAGAAAGAGAGAGAAATAGATATAGATGGAGTTAAAGGGAAAGATTCGCCCCTTGGTTTGGATTTTGTGGGGCGTTGTCTCCATCTGGTGGTGGGTCTACTACAGAATTTGTGGATCCAGTGGAAGTCACTGTTGTTCTGTGATTGTTCATCCTCTCATGGTGACAATTTAACTGATGTACATTAACCATGAATATCATTTTGGAAGAGGGTTCTTAGAATTTCACTACACCAAATGGGTAAACATGAGAAACAAGAAAAGAACCTTCCCAATCAGAATTATGCTTACCTGGGTCAAGCCAAAATTGAGAGTTGAAAACAAATACCTTTTCAACTTCATGGAATAACTTTCTCATGATGTATTTTTCATGGAATACCTTATCCTTTTATTTTTATATATTGGAATTCTCATTGGGTTCGAGTCGAAGCTCCTCCAGTTCAGCCAATCGCAAAAATCATTCTTCACCATATTTTTCACAATCAAAATTACAGGTTTTCACAACCACAGAAGACTTATGGTAGATTTCATCGGGTAAATGAAATGCTTAACCAAAAACTTTCATAAAATGAGACATCCCATTAGGTGTTATATAGGTAGTTCGATATGATAAAAGTGCATCACCATGTCTTTTAGGGAAGTCTTTTTTGGTGGTTTTGAAAATTCTCCCAATCACTCTTTTCACTTCACTATTTGAAATTTCAGCCATGCCATTTGTTTTGGGGTGATATGAAGTTAATGTTTTATGTACAACAACATTCTTTTTAAAAAGGTTTTCCATTATTTTATTACAAAAATGGATCCTAAGTCACTTATCAAGGCACGTGGTTTGCCAAATCGTAAGAAGATTTTTATCTTTAGGATCTCACTAATAGTATGTGAATCATCTTTTATAGTGGGTTTGGCCTCAAACCACTTAGATACATAATAAAAAAAATACAATGTATGAGAATCCATTGGTATGGGGAATGGTCCCATGAAATCGAAGCCCCAAACATTGAATATATCACAGAAAATTAAATTCTATTGGGGGATTTAATTTCTCTTTGAAATTGTTCTAAACATTTAGAAAATGGGACATGATTAATAGAACTCATGTGATTCCATAAAAAGTGATGTCCAAAATAATCTAGAGTCTAGGATCTTTTGGGGGTTCCTATGTGGTCCATATTGGCCACCACCAGGCATTGAGTAACACAAATCAAAGATGGATGAATGTTCATTTTCATCAACACATCTCATAATTACGATTTTTTCCCTAATTTTCTAAATCTTATTTCCTTCCAAAAAATAGAAATTTGAATCACTTTTCAACATCTTTTTTTTTCTTTTGAAAATTCGCAGAAAAAATACAATAAATGAAGTTATTTACAATTGAGACGTACCATTATATTTTTGGAGTCATCGATGAAAGGTTCTCAGTTGGAATGTCTGGATCAATTATTTCAAAATGATAATAATTACAAATTCTTCTCAAGTTATTAGCCACATGGTTTTCATTTCCTAGTCTATCATTGATTTGACGGTCAAACTCTTGGAGAATTAGGATACATCTTATTATCTTTGGTTTAGAATCCTTTTTCTTATATAAAAACATTATAGCACAATCATCTGTGAAGATGATGATTTTGGCACCTATGAAATAGGGCCGAAATTTATCTAAGGAAAATCCACTTATAAAAGTTTATTTGTTGTCACAATGTAGTAATATTGAGTTTAATCTAATATTTTTGAGGCAAAATAGATGAAAAGATAATGTTTTTATCTTACTTGACCAATAACAGCCGCAATGGCTCTATCAAGAAGCATCACACATCAATTCAAAGGGTAAAGACTAATATGTGGTTGGAATATCGGGGTAGATTTAAGAGAAATTTAGAATTCAATAAATTATCCCTTGCAAACCTCATCAAAATGGAATGTGTCATAATTTTGGAGAAACCGAATGAGTGAGAGGGAAATCCTACTGATGTTATGGATGAATTGACAACAGAAACTGGCATGACCAAGGAAAAAATGGATGTCTCAAACAAAACTGAATTTAGGAAGTGATTGGATCACTTCAATTTTGGTAGGATATACTTCAATATGATCTTGTGAGACTATGTGCCCTATAAAAATCCCATTTGAAACCATGATGTGATTTTTTTAATATTTAACACAGGGTTACACATGACACACTTTTGGAGGACTAGAGAGAGTAAATTCAAGCAAGATTCAAGTGACTCACCATAAATGGTAATTTCGTCAATGAAGACTTCCATGTAGTGTTTAATGAATTTAGAAAAGATACTCATCATAGACCTCTATAATGTTTAAGGGGTATTGAAAACACCAATATGCATTCTCTTATATTCATATGTTTCAAAGGGGAAAGTGACAATAGTTTTTTCTTGGTCATGAGGTGTGATTGGGATTTGAAAGTAATTAGTGTATCCACCAAGAAAGAAATAGTGATACTTTATGACTAATAGTTCAAGCATTTGATGAAGGAATGGAAGAGGGTAGTGATCTTTTATTGTTACAACATTGAATTTCCTGTAGTCAATTTACTCACGCCATTTTTTCTTCACTCGAGTTGTGAATAACTCTCCATGTTAATTTGTGACAACAATTATCCCACATTTATTATATACAATTTTAATTGGACTAACCCAATCAATATCATAAATTGGGTAGAAAATATCAACTTTAAAAGGCTTTGGGATCTCATTCCTAACTACCTCAAGGATGAGTGGATTGTGTCTTCTTTGTGGCTGTCTAATTGGTTGGGATGACACCTCAAGATGGATGTGATGCATACAAAGAGCACGGTTGATTCCTGGTATGTCATATAGGGTCTACCCTAAGGATTTTTTGTTTTCCTCTAACACTTGACCAAGTTTTGACTCCTTAGTTTCGGTATGTGAATTAGAGATAATGACAAGATAAGAGTGATCATGGAAGAGGAATCCATATTTCTGGTGTTCATGAAGGGGTTTTAGATCAATCACATCTTTCATTTGTGGGTTACACAACTCAGGAATGTATGAAGGGACTTCAGTGGCTTCAGATTCATTTTTAATAATATTGTACATGGTGGAGCAATAAGGATTAGTGTTGAAGTGGGATTTAAGAGATTTTTCAAGATACTCTAGATTGATGGGGTATATGAATAAAAGGACCACATAAACATCACCATTTATGAAATGGTTAATGATGGTGCATATTTCACAAGATTCTATCTCGTTAGAACATGATGAACATGTTGAAATAGGGTAAAATTGACTCTCTGAAGTGTCCTCAGAAACATGGATTGATAATGCAGAGTGATCCTCAGATGTGTATCGTATGGCTTGGAAAATGATGAACATGACCAGTTGGTCAAAAAATTACATGGATAAGATGCCTAAATGGACATCAATATTGGTTTTAGTTGTCATTATGAATGGTATTCCTAGAATTAAGGGTGATGGAGAAGAGATCGTGTCACCTTCCATGTCAATGTCATAGAAATCAGCTGGTAAGATAAGATTGTTAACATGAACAAGGACTTCCTCGATTAAACCCTACGGACTAGAAGTTCTTTGATTGGCCAATTGAATGACAACACTCGTTGGGTTCATGGGACCTAGAACAAGGTCGGATAAGATGGATTTTATCATGCCATTAATTGAGGCTCCTAGGTCTATGAGTGCATCATAATGTTTGAACATCCAATTTAGCAAGGTACTGAAAATGTCCTTGGACTTTTTCACTTTATTAGAATAGAATGTTGGGTGGAAACATTTTCAATGGTCCTGAGTTTCCTCTTGAGGGTGAATAATTCCTTAAGAACCTTGGAATACTTATGGATTTGTTTTATGTAATATAGTAGTGGAATGTTGACATCAACACATCTTAACATGTCAAGCATTTCAGGATCAAATTAAAAGTACTTCTTTGGCTAAGAAGCAACTTGAGGAAAAGGAATTGGGTTCCTAAGGGGAATGGAAGGTGGTGATGGAAAGGCTTCAGATTCCTTTTCATGTTTTTTTTCATTTTCTAGGTCACCATTCAAAGGTTGTTAGAGGATATATCTTTAGGAATATCAATTTACTTTCTCTATCTAAGAGAAATTGTACTTACATTACCCTTGGGGTTGTTTCATGGTTGAGCATGGAGTTGAGAAGAATTTGATTGTAGTCATTGTCTCATGTGGGATGAAAGTTGACTAATATAGGTTACAATGTTTTTGTGGCTATACTGGATGGATGAGGAAAGATATTTCGCTGCACTTTCCAATGGTTTCTTGGAATAATTGTCTTGTCCCAAATTGGGATTAACATGATTTTGGTTATTGGGAAAGAGATTATATTTCTTTGGGAATTGAGAAGGATCACTATGGTTATGGAATCCTGGAGGAGTAGGAGGAGGATTTCTCCCTTATTGTTGATGGATAAATGGATAATGTTGTTAGAAGTTACCTACACCTTGACCATAATGGAGTTGGTTTGGGTTTTGAGGAGGAAATTTAGGGAAGAGGTTTCCATACCTTATTCATTATTTATAAAAAGAAGAGAAAGGCTCAATGTGAGGTTGGTTTGAGGTTCTAATAACTAACCTGATTGTTGAGGGTTGGTATTTTGATGAGTATAGGCTACATTGATCTCCATTGATTGAGATGAATCATATAGATCAACTTGAAGTTGTAGGGTGGTGTCTATTGGATGAGTTGGAGAGTTACAGATTATCTAGATTTTGATAGGTCTAGGACTCATTGATTGTAGAGAAGATGAGGATGGAGCTTTAGAAGCCACATCTAGTTTTCACACAAAACCTGTAAGTTCACTCATCCACTAAATCATCTTATTCGTATCTATGGATCGGTTGTTTTGGACTTATTTTACTTGATCATGTGCTCCAGTATGGAATTTCTACGTGTTTCTATCCATGTTACATATCATATCTCTTGTAGTTGCATGAGTTTTATAAACAAGAGCACCACCACATGTGGAATCAATGAGAGTTATCTCCATAGCCAATAACCCATCATAGATGTATTATATCAAGATTTGGTCTAGAATTGTGTTGTGTTGGTATGTTTCAACAAGATTTTTGAACCTCTACTAGTACTCATTGAGTGATTCATTTGGGAACTGATGGATACCGCTTGTTTCCTTACGGATAGAAGTAGTATGAAAAGCAGGAAAAAATTTCTCTAAGAAGAGTCAATTCATCTCATTCCATGTGGTCATGGAACTAGGAGGAAGGATTTAGAGCCATTAATTGGCATAGTTATCTAATGATAAATAGTATTCTTGGTTTTTTATTTGTTCCTCAGAAACCCCTTGAGGCTTCATGGTAGAGCACACCACTTAGAACTCTTTAAGGTGGAGATGTGGATCCTCATCGACTAACCTTTCAAAATGGGGTAGAAGATGAAGCAAACCCGATTTGAGTTCAAAGGATGATTCTATGTTTTGATACTGAATACCAAGAGGTTGGTAATTCATATTAGAGACAACTTGTTCATTACATGTTTTTCCCTACGATTGGTCATTTCTAATTCAATTGGTTGGACAGGGACAAGTTCTTGAATTATTGGATTATCAGTTATATTCCTATTAAGTTGGTTAAGTGTTCGCTAAATTTCTTGGTCAAACAAATCTGAGGGATTTTTCGGAGCATATGGGGAATTAGGATAGATTTTTGAAGATTGAGGAAGGCATGTTTTTCTGTGTTTTTTTCGTTTATGATTTTTAGGAGAAGGCGAGTTTTTATTTTTGTTTTTTTCTTAAGTTTTTTTTAATTTTTTTTGTTTTTTTACAATAACCAGATACTAAGGACTACTTAAAGTACCATCCCCGACACTGGATCCATTTGAAAGTGCGGTTGATTATCACCTATGGACCGGTCAAGGTTACGTTTCTCTACTAATATGTATAGAAGCACTCTGGTTGAATCCTCGGTGTTGATACTTTTTAATAATTGATTGTTTTTAGTTGATTGTATTCTCATTGGGGGGTTTGTTTGAAAAGATTATGAAATAATTTATGTATGATTTATGATATAAAAAATTAATAAATATTGGGGTGAGTTCATCAATAGGTAATTGAACATGTGATATCTTTTAGCTTGGATTTGTATTGTATTAAATTGACACCCATGTTACAGGTTGACGTTGATTGGAATTCATAATTGATATGGATTCCATCCAAGAATCAAATTAACTAGGATTATAATTTCAATTAATACATATATTTGGTAGTGTATTTATGGTTCCAAAAATCCATGTAATCTATATGTTGAAGAAAAAATATCATTAATCCATGACATTTTATGTTTGAAATACACAATGTTAATTCAATGAATACTCATCGAGAAAAAGCTCTCAATCTCTTAACATACCTAAATTATAACTCACCCTTGTGAGAGATTTACTCATCCAATTAAATTATTAGTAATCTATTTATAGGGATTATGATGATAAATTAAAAAGATAAGAAAAATAAGGGGATAAGAAAAGAGTGGTGCATCGAAAACAAACACAAACAATGATGATAATTAAAAACGAACATTAGATTGAATGAGAAAGAAAAACAAGGGAAGGAGATTCAAATGTATTTAAACTCTTTTAAGAACATTATTATTAAACTACAGATTATGCATGAGAGTAATAGATAGTGATGAATAAACTGGCATTAAAATAGAATAAAAAAGTCTTACAAGATTACAATAATGAAGAACACAAAAGTTAAAAGAAACAAGGAGAGGAGGAAGGGTATATCAAGTGAAAACAAGAGTATGGAAGGTCGTCCCAATCCCATTTGAAGGATTTGGTCGTGCTAATATGTGATCCTCTATTCTGAAATTCCAACTCCTTTGAAGGGGAGAAGGCAGATATATTTATAGCCCATGGATGTGGACTGTTTGCATTCTCAATCTATCCCTCCATTTGAATCTCAAATTTGGCTCTTCAGTGAGTCGAATACCGAAATAGACTCTTCTTGAATGTTGTATATGATATTTTTGGTTGACTTGTCACAACATTTTGAGTCATTTGGACTTATGTATCCAATGTTATGGCAGTTTTATTAAACAAAGTTAAACTGTCCATTTCAATACATACTTTTTAGAAGGACGAAATGTGAATGGGTTTATCAATAGACAGAAACCCTTAAATCCAAAAACATTTTTAAAAAATGTAGGTATCCTATGTCTCCTCTTTCCTACATCAAAATTTCATATTTTTTTGATTTTTAAATCATTATCTATGACTTGAATAGTGTATGGAGTTTAATTTTAGTTTAGAATGGTGGACTGGACATCAAATCATCCGTTGGGGCCAGTGTATTTGGAGACGGGCCTAGAAATTTTTTTAAAAGATGTCTTGATTCGTCCCTAGAAATTTGGAGGATAATTAATGGATTTGTACTTCTGAAGTGAGCCCAGTAATTATATCTTTATGGATTGTCCAGTTACTTAACAGATTATTTGGGCTTTATTATGTGGTAAAATATGTCCCTCCAAATTGACAATTTTTTCCAAGGTTTCTTATAATAAAATGGTTTAATTTGAGTATGGAACACCAAAAAACCAGAATCATGGAATTTGGATTTTTAGGGTGAGATTTAGTATTAAAACATCAAACAGACATGAAACTGGATTATTCAAATAGTGCTCAAAAATTATAATTAATATTTAAACATTAATATTTCAAACAAATTATGCATATTCTATATAAATCAGTAAAGGGGATGTATAATAATTTATTAAAATATTAATAACATCAATCATCTATTTTGGAAGACTTATATGGTATTTCCAAAATCTGTGCCATATGATGGATGTCATCCTCTAAGCGAGTGGCCTTGAGAATGATCTCATATGCATGATGAAAAATTATCTCAATACCTTTATCTCTTTGGAAATGACTCTGATGAGAGATAATTGAGTCCTGTTCCAGATTGTATACTTTATTTCACACAAAATCATTTGATTTTAGCCAACTATGCGCAATAACATTTCATGAGGCAACTTTTGTTGGGATTTTATGATTTCGGAGCACAATGAAATGAAAAGCTCCATCTACACCCCATCCTTTGATATGAATACCAGATAGGGTAATAAAAAAAACTAACACAACCTCTTGAGTGAATTAAGGAATGCACACTGGAGGGTTCTCTTCTACCTTTAAACCTTTAGATATTTGGAAAATGAGAGAGATGCGAAGTCTATTTGGTGTTACAGCCCTTCTATTACCATTACATGACATTGATATTTTCTATATGGTAATATATTGGCTTTCAAATAGAAAATAGTTTTCCATATGTTGAGGCAGATATCATTACTGCAATCTTTTTCCATCAATTTCTGAATCTTGTATTGAGAGTTTGCCAAAGGCCAGAACAATACTAGTACATCAACATTCACCAATTGTTTTTTGATGTTAAAATTATCTTCATCATCTATTACTAGAGGTTTCTCCACTTGGTCAAACCAAAGAGGATGCTTATTTATTATTCTATTACAAATAATGAAATTAGTCACTTTTTCGTCTATTATATTAGAAGTAAAATTAACTAAGGGAGGTTCATAGAATCATAGTTTCCTTTAGATTTCTTTTGGTTGAGAAAGTATATAACCTATTACTGGCATGGTATCAGGGACGACTGGACTTATGTTGGAAGGTTCCCTGAGGATAGAGAAATTTCTCATTACTAAATTATTAATTACATAATTATCTTGACAATGTGAAACACATTTGCAGAGAAAACATTTGCAGAAAATGACATCATGGGGAGGACCCCCATGGTGCATTATAAAAAAGGATAATTCACCTATATCCTTGGTCTTATAGACATACAGAGGGATTATGTGGATCTCATCCATAGATAGGATCTCTAGATTGACTGATGTTTCATAAATAAATCCTTCAGGGTGAATTTTCTTATGTGGAACATCATAATTAATATTATTAATTCCATAATATGGTTATGGGAGAGTAGGATATTGAGTTGAAAAATATATATGTCTAAGGGATAAATGAACTCCATCATTAAGAGGAGCGAAATCACTGACTGGATTTTGATTTACCAACTATGTTTGGAGAGACTTCTTCATTAATTCAATTTTAAACCTAGTCAGAGACACTTGCTGGGAGAAGTGATTATCATGGTCTTGTGTATGTTCCTGCATTATAGTGGTCATTAGAATGGGCCAATTATCTCAAATTTGAAATGTTGGATTTTCCTGATCTAGTTATCCATATGATATATGGGAGTGTTCCTCAAAACCCTTATAGAATGGAACATAGGTGTATTTATGGTCTGGGATGGCAAGATAATGTTTCATCCTAAGTGTGGGGATTTTTGTATGTGTCAGATCCCCTAGTATTTGTAAAGTTTTAATAATGATATTTTAGAATTATTCAAGAATATGGGTAGAAATTTTTGACTGCACATTCACCATTTATAAGATGTGTTTGGTGGATTTAGCATTCGGAATAGTAATATACATCCATTCCATATCCATAGTACCTTTATATGCCTGCTCCTGTCCTCATTTTCCGGTTAGTGGATACTGACAGTAATCATGTCTGGGGGAAGAGAATTGAGTCTACCCTAGGGTTTTCATTAGAACATTCCCACTACATTATCTGTGTGCTGCTAAACAAGATTGTTGGCAAGATTTGTGAATGCTGGAAGGTTTATCTTCCGACTGGTTATTTTCCACCAAGTCTCATTTATGGTATTCTTTCAATAATAATAGACGAGAATGCTAGAAGAATGGGTGACTATAAGTAGGTGTATTTTCCTACATACCAGTTTCCACAATATTTGACAGGTGGGCTTCCTTGAATGTAGCCAGAAGAGACTACAAACTTGTTGCTTGTTTTTATGTAGGTGTACGTGCATGTTCATGGTACTCCACTATATTCTTCTAGTGTAATTGGTGGGTTTCTACAAGATGAGTCCGTTGGACAGTGGAATTGAGATGGATGAGTGTATGTGCTTGTTTTTTATTTTCCCTCATGTTATGTTGATGGAATTATACAGGGGTAAAAGGTAAAAACATGCTCATTTTTTTCCAGACTTTTACCCTATTAGTTCATCTTTCATGACTGGGTCTTAGGGACCTGTGCCAAACAACCGAAGGAAACACACCCATCATTTTGGGGGTCCATAGTAACACGATTATACTAACAATGATATTTGGTAGGAGCCCTAAATAATGACCCATGTATCTTTCAGTTGAGACCTTGAGTGACCTCTTAATCCACCGTCCTATAGTATAAGAGGGACTTGTTGTTGCGTTTTGAGAATAAAGAACTGAAATAGTTGAAGACAGTGGTTGGAACCGTCTTCTTGTTGACCATCAGCCATCAATGACCAGATTATCAGGGGTTATTGTTAACATGGAGAGCATGTTGGGTTTCCTCAATGGTTGGGAAAGTATCGTGTTGATGGTACTCTCAAAATCGTAAATTTGAGACCCAATGTTGAAGATGTTGTGTTGGTTATAACATCCTTCTAGAGGATGAGGATTCTTTTTGAGTAGCGGTCGAGGAATTAAAAGGTAAAAACTTGAAGGAATCCATTTGGAATGAAGGGAGTTCTGAGAAAACTATGAAAAACCATGAACTCCATTAAATAAATATATTTTTAGATTGATACATGCATGATTGATACCTTTTTCTGGACTTCATTTATCAATTGATATGGTTCTGAAAGGTGGGTAACACTATTAACATGGTTAAGGATTCACATCGAGTTCACCAATTTTGTTTTGTGGATACATGGAATACGGGTTTTGGTTAGGAATCACTACTTCTAGGAAGTTTCCATTAGATTTATTTATGGAACCAGAAACATCAAATAGTTCTTTATCAATAATTTAACTTCCTTCCAAAGTCGTCCATTCGATGAGTTTGAAATTATGATACTTAATAACATGAATTGGTTGATAGGATGGAAGTTCAGACTTATCACACCCATTTCGGTGTAATTATTGTCTACTTAGGGAATGTCATATATATTTGATATATTTTCATGATTCCTTATGAATTCACCAATTATAACATAGGTTTCCCATAGAATGTTCAATAAATTATTATCATGTGTAAAATTTAGAATCACCTATATGTATTTGAGATTCTTAATTAACGGAAAAATCTATATGTATTCATGTTTCCGCACCAGTAGTTTCCTCTCATATACAATTTATAGATTCTTTTAACCATCGTTATGATGATACTGGTTTTTAATCCACTCGATGGGGAAATCTAGAATTTATTATCATCCAGAGAGATGAATGTTTGATTTGATGTTGGGAACATACACCTAAAATGGCTACCAATGTATCCATGTGAAAGGAATATGAACCCCTTGTAGTTCAGTGCTACTTAATGGGACACATCATACCTTTTAATGTCAATTTATAAGGACCTAGTCGTATAGTTTAATATCACATGGTACGAAAATCTAAGTGAAATGTTCTTTTAAAATGTTTGGTGGGGGAATTATACCTAAGAAACCCATGGAACTTGTAAAAGAATATTGGATTCCATGTTAGATTAAATCCTATTGGGAATATGGCCCTAGAAGAATAGGATTGATTTGAGGTATTAGATTTGAACCTTGGAGAGGTTTCCTACATATCCCATTGGGATGGGAATCAAATCCTGCATAGTTTGATGCATCTATTATGAGATTATAGTCCTCTGAGAGAAATTACTTTGTGCTTACTTCATAAAAAGTATGCCTCAGTGATATAGGGGCTTAAATCGTAGCATGCTCTTAAAGAGGATGCCCAGATTAAGGGAATTAGGGTTGGATTCTTAAAGAGTATATTCAGTGATCTCACACCCTAATTAAGGCTTCCTACATATCCCAATTATGGTGGGAATCATAGTTCTCATAGTTTAATATTTTTAGGTTGTGCAGATGTTGTGATGATCACAATTCTCTAAGCCCATGTGAGTCAGGCTTGATATGAGAAAGAAGATGATGTAAAAGATTCAACAAAGGAACCCACACTTTTCGTTCTCTACTGGTGGATGGGGAAGCACCTAAGATGGTGAGGCGAGATGCGGCCAAGCTGACTATGGAAGAAGGAGAGGAGACGATCCTTCCCTATATTCACTTTACATTAGACAAGATCCCAATGTAAGGAATGATGGAAGGTGAAATAAGTAGAGTGGAGCAAGACTGCATGATTTTATTTGAATGGATAAGGGATTACACAAGGATGGAAGCCCTAGTGAATATCCGGAGAGGAAGGAGACTTCTCATTTTTGTGTGTGGATAAGAATGTATAAACTGTAAATTTTCTACCAAACACACAATGTTCTGGGTTTTAGAGAAAAAAGGGGAGGATAGAACATGAACCCTTATCCTCAAAACAAGGAACTTACCGACACTGTTCTTGGGAGAATGGTTCATGTGATTACAGATATATAACCCCATATACACTCAATGAACACTAACCCCATTGTAAAATAAATGTTTGAAACCTCTGACTGTGGATATACAAACCCATATAGGAGACACACTAATGAGTGTTGCTAGAATTTTTGATAAATAAGGAGGTTTTTGTGGAGGCTTCAACATAGTCCCTTTAAGATAAGGGAACAATGGATGGACAAAGCTATCCATGATTGGATTTGAGAAGGGATAACAAGATAATGTGTAGACCCTATCAAAATCTTTGTAGTGTAGGTACCCCGCATAGGTGGGCCGCGTAGGTACCTCGCGTAGGTGTGCTATATAGGTGTACCGTGTTGGCCTTAGAGATGACTGAAGAAAATTCTTCAACATAGGGAATACAACCCTATGAAAGCTCCAAATTGGGAGTGAATTTGAAACAATTCTTATCCCACCTACTTATCTATTTTCTCGTGATCTAGACACCAACATTAGACAATTTGAGGGATCTGGGTGAAAGAGCTATGCAATGGGAGCTTCAAGAAGCCTTCCAAATTTTTTAGTTATTAAATGAGGAGCCCAAGGGTACTATTTATATGAAAGGTGGGGGGATAGTCCAATGAAATTTTCTAGTGTAGGTATTCTATGCATCCTTTCCACGTAGTTCTTATATGTAGGTGTATATAAATTATACTATCGGGTAGGTCTCCCATGCAGGTCTGCCACGCAGGTCCTCAAAAATTATCTTGCTTTTGAGTACATCGAGCTTTGTCTTTGAGATTTTGAAATATTTAAGGGGAATATTCATTTTTTTTCTTTTTAAGGTGTGTCATTATGTTTACCCAGGGATGGTACATGATGTGTAACCTCAGTAAACAACATGTACTCCCATCACACTATATGAACGTATACTCTATCCGTCTTGGGAAAGTAACGCACCAGGTACATGGCGTGTACCCTACATAGGCTACATGCCTGTGTAACTCACCTGGCTTGGCCATTTACATGGAAATGATGTGTACTTTTTCATGGGGTTCCATCCTACATGAGGTCTAGTCGGGTACTCTACAAATCCATTTACCCCTACACGGGTAGACATGATTGTGTACTTGGCCACACAGCCAAGTGATTATACAAGACATATACACCCCATAAACAGCATGTACTCCATTAAACATCATCTTCCCCAAATGGGAATAACATACATTGTTTCACCCCCGAGGACACACATTGTAACCTAGTTTCGCTGAATAGGGGACCCTTGGATCACCCAAAACACGAATTATCACCCCCAAGACGACATATCCGACCTCAAGTGGCAACAAGAAATAATAAAAAAGATTTTATTTATAAAAAAGAATGAATTTGAGGGAATTCACTAAAAATATAAATGGGCCTACATTAGAGCTTAAATAGTTGATTATTCGCTTGATTTCACCATCCACAGTCACAACACGCTGACTCTGCGCGTCGAGGGATTTGCAATAATATCTCTCTTCCTATCAAATTATCTCCCTCCTTCTCCCTTCTACTTTTATATCTTTGTCAAGTATTATATTAGAATAAACTAGAGTGTCATTTATGATATGTTTGATAATATTAGAGAAAAGAAAATATAATAAAAAGGAAAAGAAGAAAAAAATGAAATGAAAAAGTGGCGCGACCCAGCTCTGGAACCTCACTCAAGTTTATGGCTTGCCTTGGATAAACACTCTGTTCTAGAATCAATGGTGTAGATTGAATAAAAATCTTACACTCTGTTAAAAAGTTACAACCAAACAAACCTATGAATATAATTTAATATTTAATTTAATAAAATTATATATGAATTATTCTTATAAAATTTGAACAGGTTGGATTTTCACCAAACTCCAATCCTAGGGTAAGCACTATATTCTGGGACCAATGGAGAGGTAATAAAAATTATCTAAGATCATGTTTTTCGGAAAAATAACTATTTTACACGAATTACTAGCATCTAAAAGAAAAAATTAAAATTTCTACTCAAAACTACTATTCAGAAAAACACGGGTCCTTACACACCTATCCATTGAATTACTACTTTAAAAATTAAAATTATACTATGAATATAACACTATATGAAAAAGATAATTCCATATTAATTCATAGTTTTCTTAAAATATTCAATTTCTAGAAAACATCCATGCTAAAAATCAAGTCTCTGATGTAATTATTATGTCCATGTGTTTTTATTTTTAATATTACTATTTCAAATATATTATTACCATAACAATATGTTGAATTAATTATAATTGGTATACTGATATGTTTTTATATTAACGGTATAACCATGTGTTATTCATTTCTGTCAACCCATAAAAACAAAAGAACATCATTAGTGTGTTCCATGTACTACCACCTCACTAGAGCGAGATATTTTTTTGTTCATTAACATCTTTCATGTATGGTATTAATTGAATAAAGTAGTAAAAAAAATTATATGACATATAATTACGATTAATTAATTTCAATTAATATCGTATTTCACCACCTCAAATTCATTGAGAATTATGAACTCTACTTGTTTTTAAATTCAGATTATCACCGCCATGATGAACCAATTTTCATTTTTTATCTAGATTTATATTAATTCTATAAAAAAATTAAATATGTTTCAACGTAATTTAAAAAAAATCAATATAATTCTTATATAGTGTATTATATCAAAAGAAACACATCCTCAACCCTATATAACTATCGTGTTAAGCATGATCATGTTTGGGCCGATTTAACCACCTATGTGAACAATGCATTAAAATAAAATTATGGATGAATATGGAAAAATGAAAACTAATATTATGATAATTTCCTAAAAATAATAATAATTATTTGGTTCTAGGAAAAATATATTATGATTTTAATTAATTAATAATGTATCACATTTATTCATTGAAATTACCGATATTAGATGTTGTTAATTCAGTTTTAAAACAATATAACCCAAACACATATAGAATAAAATAACAACAATATAAATCCATATAATTTATATATTATATAAATTAAAATAATTATAAAAATAAAATAGGTATTAAATGATGGGTAATGATATGAAAATCTCTAACCAAATGAAAAAGAGTTCAAATTAGGAACACATTATTTTCCTAATATGCTATAACTAGTCAATTCCCTCAAGAAAAAGATTTATAATAAGGATTATAAAAAGGTTCTATTGATATGAAATTATATTAAATAGGATATGAAGTTATATATTTTTTGTTTTCCATTAGGATGGAGTGTCATCATCTAAACATGGGAATAATGTAAGTGTTTCGTCTCTATTTTTCCTTCTTTGAGACACACTTTATTTCATGCACCTAATATTTTATAAATGGTGTGAATAGTATATATTGGTTGTATAATATAATTAATAATTTTTAACGTGGTATTTTAACATAAATTTAAATCCTTATTTTTTAAATTTTTTTGAAAGTTATTTTAATCATTGAGGAATATTCGTTTCAATTTCCCCTTCATTGAGACATTGTTTGTATCAAGAACTTATTTTCATTTAAGTGGTGTGAATACAACCTATATAATATATTATATCATGAATTAATAATGTATTCATGGTATTATAAGTTATATTTAATGTTAATTCTCCTTCAATATTTTTGATTTCACTATTAACATGTTGCAAGGTTTTATTTTAAAGTTTCATTTAAAATTCGAGACCTCTCAAATGTGATAATCCATCTAGGAAATTTTTATAGTCCTTTATTCGAAATCCTAAAAAAATATGATTATTTTAATCATAAATTTATCTTTACCTTATTTTAAATTGATATTTCTAAAATTTTCTCCAAAATTTTAGTTTTCGACAATATTATTTCAAAATGTACAAAGGGTATTCCATCATTTTGAAAATAAATATTCGTTATCCATTCCAATGTTTCTTTTACTTTCTATTATTTTTTTTTCAATATTATATTATAAAAATATTATTTTTAAATTTACATTTATCAATGTATTTGTATTTATTTTATTAATATCTTTATGTTTTTGTCATGTTTACATTATTAAATATTCTCATAAAAGTAAAAGTTTTCAAAAAAATTCACTTATCCTTTTTGAAACCATAATTTATTTTAATAAAAATTTGTTTTAAATTATTTATAATAATTATTTCCGAACTACCAATTTATCTTAATAATAATATTATTGATTTCAATTATCACCTCAATGGTTAAAAAATGTTTTTTAACAAATTTGTTATTTCCACATATATTTACACTCCAAGTATGATTTTTAAAAAATTGATGTTTTAATAATATTTTATTTGTTATTATAATATGAGTTTTTTTTAAAAATTGAGTGTATGAATATTTATTAATTTTGTTTGTTTAGGTTATTTTTTGTTCTTGACTGTTTTATGAAACCAATTATTTTCCATGTGTTCCTCATTGGATAATGAGTGTTTTATTTTCAAGTTGCATGAAAATGTTTATATATTTAGAAGTACGGGACATATATATCCCTGAAATGAGTCGGTTAAAATATTATATCTCAAGAGATATAAATTCCCCCTAACAAGATTATCATGTCTCAAGGTACAATTTTACATGTTAACTTGTCTAAAAACCCTTATGTCAACAAAGGGTGACTATGATTGAATAATTCAGTATGCATTATTTTACAGGTGAACAATTAACAAATTATCTAGGTTTTCAAAGAGCGAGTGGGAAGTTGCTATTATATAGTCACAATTTTACATATAAACATGTTGGTGAGTAGCCAGGTTTATAAGGATAAGAAATTTTAGGTTTATGATTGGGCCATTTCATGTTTTTATCACGCTATTAAATGTTTTCATGTTTTTCAATGTTTTTAATGTATTTATTAATTCTATATAACTCTCAAATGTTATATGATTATTCATATTTTTTAGTACAAGTCATTTATTTTAGGATTCATTTATGATATTCTTTTTATCTTATATAGCTCCATCATGTTTCTAAACTTTTATGCACGATATGTTCCTCTTATATTATTTTATTATTATATTTATTATTGTATCCATCATATTTATGATAAAATACATCATGATATGTATCTTCACTTACTGATCATCTGATCTGAACCTTTTGTTATGTTTCTAATCCCTAGGCAATGATAAACATTTTATAATGTGAGATATCAACAAAGGGTCTAGAGATATATGTTTTCTGGAAGACATTTTTAATGAATTATAAAATAAGTTCTTTAGTCTGCTAACCTCTAAGACATTAAACCTCTCAATATGTGAAAATTGCGACTATTTTGAAATTTATTATTTAAACCATGATATTAATTTAAAATTTCATTCCTGTTTTGATTATCTTTTTTAAGTAGGAAGAATATCATGGTTTAGTTATTTTAGAGATTACATTAGCTATATTTGTATATTAATTTAATTACATTTATAGTTACAGTGAGAAAAAATGAGTGAAAACTATTGAGTGAAGTAAAATTATAGAATAATATTTTGAAATATCATTATGCTCTTGAGAAATTGGGTTTCTTATAAAAATATCCATATCTAACAATTATAAATGGTATTAGACTGTAGAATAAATGCAATGAGGTATAATACTTAGAAAAAAGATGGTTGAGAATTGACTCTATCATCAACCAGATGTAAGATGTGGGGGACTCAGATTTAACAACTTGTTGGTCACTTTGAGGGGATATTATTTTTTTCATCAAATTAAATTTATGAACAGTTGTGAATGATTTATTTCATAGTTACATTAAGGGATTTGGTTGTGATATTTGATAGACTACAAATTAAACGTTCCTATGTAGATCCAATAGAGATATATGATTAAGTAAGTATGACATAGTTGAAATTAATGTTTTCCAGTTTTAAACGAATATTTAAATAGAGAATACACATTGTCATTGATATTTCACCTGTAAATACACAAATTATTTTTTATATTATCATAATATTTTTTTTGTATTTTGTTTATCCAAGAAAAGGAAATAAAGATGTGAAAGGTATGCCTCTAAGAGATCTTATGAATATTATTATGGGTAAGTAATTTCTAAATATTATCATGGTTAATGAGTTGGATATCTCAATAGATGGTATACATTAATTTTCTAATGGATATCTGATCTAGTTAAATTAGAAAAAATTAAATAAAATTTCAACTAAGAAATTTAATTAAAATAGTATAATGTACTGATAAGATAGTTTAGATCCTTTAAAAGACTATCTTTGTTATATAAATTTTGTAACATGTTACAAAAACTGGAAAAAAATCACAAAATTTTAATAATTCAGTATTAATAATTCTATTTTAAAAATTAATATAGTAAACTATTAATAGTTAATATCATTATATTATAAAAAGTTAATATGAGTAAATATTAAAAATTCCATTTCTAATAAAAATTATTTTAATTATATGATGAACATAATTTCTGAAATAAATATTTAAAAATATTATAATTTAAATTTAATAAAATAATTATTTTAATTCCTCCTAAAATTCAAATTTATTTGAATTATTAATATTTTTTAAATAAAGTTATTTTCATGTGAATAGTGAAAATTGACTTTAATGTCATCACTTCCATAAAATTATTTTATTATATAAACTCATTGAAGGTTTTCAAATTATAATTCCTAAAAATTGTGATATATTAAATTAGAATAAATAATTTTGAAAAATTAATTTTGAATTTATAAACCAGTTTTCAACATCTTCAAATATCTTGTACTGTTTTAATTAAAATTTTCTCTCAACTATTTTTAAATTAATTATATCATGATAAATTTATATTTTTAATTAATTTTATTTCTAAATAAATATAAATTTAGTGATTTTATTTATGTTAAATTCATTGGAATCAATAATATTAATAATTTTATCATAATCATAGATAATTGTTTTAATTAGGATATTTTTTTTTTGAAATATCTGATTTCACCTGATAAATTTGCTAATGTTAGGATTAATATCCATATAAATAAGAAGTTATTATAATTAAATTATTTCTCTATTTGATATAATAATTTTTATTTTTTTCAATATGACCAATTTATTTTTTTGGAAAAAATGTTTATTATTATGACTAATATTAATTACAATGAAAGTGGTAATACAATTATTTTTCAATTAATGTCTTATTAATATAAATAAATTTTTATCAATTATATTATATTACAATATTTAAAATAGTAAATTTATTGTGATTTATAAATAATTAAATAATTATATTAACCAAAATTTAATTTTTAATCAATACTAAATCTGATTAAAATTTAATAGTAGTTTAAATGTAATTTTTCTAATAAATCGTATTTTCTACACATTATATGTTTTAATTTAATATTAATTTTTTTTAAAAAAATTATTTTATTTGGATGAAATATATGATATTTATATCATATCCAATAAAATATATATCAGTAAAGTTTTATGATTAGTAAAACAGAAAATTACATTGTTAAAAACTAGTTACCTTGTGTAAAAGTAAGTAAAAGTTAATTATCAATACATAGTGTTGTAAACCCTATAACATGATTAAAAAAAATAAGAACACATTTTTTTTCCTTGAAAATACAATATAATCCCAAAAAACTATAATTTATGAACATTGGATTCAATGGCCTTTGAATAACGTCATGGATTTATAGAATAATGGCGAGTGTTTTCAAAAAATATCTACTTTTCTCCCATTATAAATGGATACCACTAAAATATTTTATACCTACTCTTATAAATATAATTAATCCTAAAAAATATGTCCATTAACCCGTAACCTTCTCACATAATAGTAATTCCCTTCTTACTCACTAATAGATCAATCCATTAAATATCATGATAACTTCCAATTGAATAATCAAGTCTCCTATGTAAGTATTAAATCCTTCTTATCTTTATATTCTATATCATACAGTTCACTATAATAATATTATTATTTTAGTGTCGTTTTAATAATTATATGTCGTTATATTAATACGATAACACTTTTTAATTCACTTACAATCACTTATAAAATCAAAAAAAACATCATTCTTTCTTTCCACAAACTACCACCTCTCTGAAGCAACATTGTTTTTGTTCATTAATTCAATCCATGGATGGTATTGATATTATAAATGATGAAAAGAAATTATATGTAACTTAAATTTTATATTATTAAATTTCAATTTAATATCCACCTTTATCCCCTCTCAAGCATTATGAAATGAGAATAAAAAAAATTCCAACATTAAGATTATCACCTCCATGTGAATTTTTCATTTTTTCATATATTTTTTCTCATATTATCAAATTATATTTATATGATTTTACATAATATAAAATATTATAGAGAATTATAATATGCTATATTGATATTATATATAAATAAGAACATGTTTTTTATACCCAACTATCGAGTTTAAGTGTTTTAGAGTTTGGGTCGGTTTAACAACCTATGTGAAAAATGGATTAAAATATGATTATGTATATCAATTGGAAAATGGAAACTAATATTATTATAAAATTAAAAGTAAATAATAATTTTTTATGGTTCGGGAAATATTATATTAATTATTTAACATATTATTAATGTAACATTTTCATTCACTAAAATTGTTGGAATAAACCATTATGAATTTTGTTTCTACATAATGTAACCAAAACCCAGAGGGAAATGAAAGAAGAAACATTTCAGTATACAGAAGTTATATTTTATATAATATTAACATATATATCACTAATAAAATAAATTTAAAATGATGGGTAATTATATCAATATTATTAAATGTGATCATCATAATACACTATAACTAATTTATATACTCATGATAAAGAATTATAATTGCGATGTCCAAAACTGGAATTCCACTAAACCCATTCCTTGAGAATTGTTGGTCCCATGAACCATGGTGCATCTCCCCATATACTGGTGCATGTTTAATTTTAGTAGGGGTGTGTAGGTAGTACATTATGGAGACTATACACCCATATCAGAGTAACACAATAGATACAACAAATAGTAAATAGTATTAGCAGCATAATAAAATATAAATACAGAGTATACAATGAGATCATGATAAAAAACTAAATAACAAAGAGGTGGACGAAATAGATAACTAAATATAATGTCCAAAATATTCATAGGTCATGTATGATACAAACTAATAAGCAGGGAATTCTTGTACAAAAGAAAACAAAAAACCAACAATAGGAATCCTAAAAAATAAAAATTATGCTCCATAATATCTCAATCGTATACTCGATCATCTTCAACTAGGCTCCAACTAAGTATTATGAATGAAAATCCCGATGAATGGTACTTTCCCCTAGCCACATCTATAAGGAAAAAATATTATCTTATTCCAAAGTAGAATAAGTAGCGTGTGATATAAATATATATAGTCCACCAGCAAATGTGTCTACATTTAAATTGAGTAGGTGCTTGAATCTATTCAGTGTAAAGGTATAATAAGAAATGTAAGGAAATGGAAAATAAATAAGAAACTTCCAGCTCATGTTCTTATAAGACTCCTGGCAGGTCTACCTACTTCAGATCAATGACTGTATGTCTAATCATGTAACCATATATATATATATATATATATATATATATATATATATTTCTGGGTTTTATGGGGATGTAACGTGTATGATCAAAACACAGGACTACACAATAATACGATCTACTCTTGGGGTAGTAAGCCTGAACTATTTTAATGGGAGCCTGGGTCTCCATGCCCTTCTAAGGCCCTTAAAATCATCCCCCCATATATATATATATCATGATGGTGTAATATAATTCCCATCCCTAATAATATATATATATCATTCAAAATGTAGCAGCATAACCATTTATAACATGTATCATAAGGAAAGAAATGTTATACATTTATAATTAAAAACAGACGAAGGAATTTTTATATTATCCTTTCTAAACAATACCCAACACCTCTCATCCATGTCATTACCATATTCAATTCCATTTAAAACATTTCAATTGAATAGTAAATTTATGAATTCATAGACAAAATACATGGGTTAAACAATCTTATACATGTCAAGACTATGGAGTTCATTTCAATGGAAATATGACATCATGTGTTAGTCACTCTAATTAAATTTATCCAATTTAATTTTTCTAACATGGAAAATATATTTCAAGGTATTGGTGTCAAGGAAAATGCCTCAAGGTAAAATACTCACACAACCATTTGGGAAATTCCATGCCAAATTATTCAAAAAACCAATTTGACATCTAAAATTCAATTATATACACATGAGATATAGATTATCCCATTAAGAAGGTAAACCAACAATTATTTCAGAATGTTATTCATTTTGGACCCTTTGGACAAAATGACCATGTTTAGGTGTCACACCTAAGGGTGTAGATACAATGCAAGGGTTATGTCTAATTTACTAAACAAAACTCAATTAATAATTATTTTAGAACTAGTGTTAGTTAGACATGAAGGAAACATTACAATAAATATTCTGTATAATGATTGGTATATGGACTAATCAGAATAATTAAAAATGACCAAAACTCAAGTGGAAAACAATGTGACCACATACCTTAGGGTCATAGATGATGCATTTCTTGATATCGACCTCATATTTGAAGCAGGTTGGATGATATCTGAGTCTCAACCCAATGGCCTAAAAATATGGAGAATGAGCCTACATCTAAATAGATAAATAAAGTATGAGATTTACCCAGGTAAGTTGAGTACCTGAGGTTGGCCTTACTTTGGGATATCTAGTACCTTTGATGGAATTGGATTCAGATGTTGGGCAAGGTTGTATCATGAGAAAGATACATGATGGATTTTGGAACCCTATGGGAGTATAAACCCTTGAATGCTTTTATAGAAAATGAGGGAAAGAAGAAATAGGTTTAAGGATTAAATAGGGGTAATTATACTTTTTCCCCAAAATCCAACTATTCTTGTTTTGTGCATACAGTATAGAAACAGTACACAAACCATTCTAAATAGTTATGTCCTCTATCTACTGCTGGCTTCATGGCTATGTTCCTGATCCCACATGGTTGTATAAAAACTGTGAGGATTTTCAAGTTCTCCTGTCTATATCTACATAGATATGCACCATGTGTCGCACAATTAATTTAAATAGTGAAACATAGTAATTTTTTTACATTTCAAAAACTCCATTTTATGAATAAGCCCAAAAATCTCTCGTGACCTCTAAAAGATGATTAAGACTAATAAATAATTCCATTTAATGTATTTAAATTAAAAAGCATAAGATATTTACCATTGGGAAATATCAGTGGATTGAAACCTCTTCATATATCAACTTCTTCTTGAGTTCGACTTCTAAGGTTAAATAAGTACCGTCAGCTAAGAGTTCTGGCCATTGAGATTGTAAATCTACTTACCACTCCCTAGTCTCTTCTTATACATTGTCTTGATTCAATATCACCCATACAAGAGGAACATACATTATATGGAGTGTCATCACACTCCAATCTACTATAAACACCTGATATTCCACTATAGAAGCATCTATATGAAATTTAAATTATTTGAGATGAAATACATTGGTCAGATCTAGACTGTTTCAGTGAAGATGAGATGCATTAATGACATACTACATGGACTTCTCTCAATGAGGAAATGTTAGTTGGTAAGCCGTTGGTCCGATCTGGTTCACAACCATGAAGGGTTCAACAATCCTAGAAGATAAATTTCCTTAATTATAAATATATTTATGCCCCAACCTAGGTGATACAATTAAGAAAACATTTTCCTGGACTCAAACAGAAGATTTTTTATTCTTCTATTAGAATATGACTGATATTTGGATTGACCTATCAATATATGATTTAAAATAAACTAGAAAATCTATTAACTCTCAAATATCATATGTGGTCCAAACACAACTACCTCCCTTGCCAATAAAAAAATAATGGAGAGAAGTAAGGCCTAACATGAAAGGATTCATAGGGAGAAATCTCAATTGTGGGATGCTAATTATATTTATAAAAAAATTACACCAGAAGAATGTGGTTTTACCATGATCCTATAATGTTAGGGACACACACTCAATGCATAAACTTCTAAAATGATTTTTAAAATATGCATGTACATCATTATTTGGGTGATAGGACACACTTAGAAGTACCTACATACCCAGGTCCTTTTGTAACCCCTTCTAGAATCACAACATAAAGTAAGTTTCTATATCATAAATATCAGAATGAGGATATAAATGATGATGTAGCACCTCTTTAATGTATATCCACTTTATCATGTCTACTTAGAAGTTATCTCTCACATATAAAAACTTTGAATCCTTCACCAGACAATCAACCGCAAACCACACAATGTCATTTCATGAGTTGATCTAGGTAAAATAGTCAGAAGTTATATCATAAATTATCCCATTTCAAATCAAGAATGGAAATTGGATAAGGAATCACAATCTAACAGTGATGTTTTTACTTTTCCCATTGAGAAGTAGAACATCATGTTTTGAAACTGACTATCGAGATTTCATTATGGTCCACTAATTTTGGTGTTATGGATCCCAATACATTTTTGTGACATCATGGTTAAAAACCCATTATGAGGAATAGAAATACCTCATCAACTCCTCACTGATGTCTACTAGGACTAACACATGCCCACAAAACAATAGAGTATCTTCCCCACCGATTGTCTGCCACAAATTAGTTTCATCATCAAATAAACTTTCTCAAAGGAAAAAGGCCTTCAAGATCATATAGCTATATTTACCTTACTCATTCCATAAGATTGGATTTCATCACTAAGTTTGAGATAATAGTATAACCATGATCCCCCTAAAACTCAACATGAATCTCCAAGAACGAGGCCATAATTTTAAATTCATTAATAGATTCAAGAACCACTAATGTTTGAGTCTTCATGGTCAGATAAAAGGCTTCTGAATTCCCATTTCCAAGAATGTAGGAAAACTCAAAATCTAACAATTGTATGTACTCGACCCACCTACATTGCCTGATATTCAGATCAAACTGGGTGAAGATGTATTTGAGGATTTTTTAGTCTATGACTACCACAAAATTATCTCCCACAATATTGTTCCTCCATCAATGAAAGGTCTAAATAATGATAGAGAGATCAACGTCATGCGTTGGATTGTTCCACTCATGAGGCCTCAACCTATGAGAACTATATGAAATTACTCTCTTTTCTTTCATTTGAATAGATCCAATCCTATGACCCGATCTTTCATAGTAGAACGTTTAGGCCCTACCTATCTTTTTATGAATTAGTATCATCACTACTGTCAGTCTTCCCATGAGCTCCAGAATGAATTATTGATAATCTTTAGAAAATTCTAATTTCACACCAATTTTTGTCTGGATAGTAAGAAACACATCTAGTTGTGAGAAATCCTAGATGAAGTATCAATATTATCTAGAATTCCCCAAGAAACTCTGATGATAAACGATGGTCTTTATATGCTCCTAAAGAAAAATAGTCGTGATATCTTCTAGGTCAACTGATACTCTTGACTCCAAGATGATATGACCCAAGAAGTGGATTTATCATTCTTGAAATAGAATTTATATATCATAACATAGAGATGATGCTCTCTTTGTGTATTCATCATTATCTCAAGATTTTTTTGATATTTTATTATGAAGATTGAATACAAAAAGATATCATTAAACTAGAAAACCAAAAATGAATCAAAAAATTGGTGGAAGACCTAGTTGGTAAGATCCATGAGAATTGAGGTGGGTTCGTGAGTCTGAATGGCATAACCAGTACCTTATAGAAAGAAAAAATACTCCATAAATCTTTGTGATGTATGTCTAAAGACCTGATATGCACTTAATTATATATTGTCCTAACATATTTCTTATAAAACAACTCCAATCCTCAGATCCGATCAATGAGGTAATATATTCCTTGGAATTTATAGCAGTTCACGAGTTCCATCTTGATCTAGTAGTTTATAATTTACAAAAATCCCAAGGTTACCACTCAGCTTCTTGGAATTGATGACAGAAGATCCCCAAGAATATGTATTGGGTCGTATAAAGCCTTTTGCCTCCAGATCCTCCAACTTCATATTGATTTCCAGAAGCTCCTTTACTTCCATCCTATAAAGAGGAATGATCATTGGTGCTACTTTTGAGATATGTTAAATTTTAAAATCTCCCTCTCACAATGGAGGTAGAAAAAGAGTAGTCCTCATGAAAGAGGTCACTAAAACTATACACTAATTGTGGAAACATAACTGGTATTAACACCTGTTCATTAATATAAAGAAAGGACACCAATTATGTAACACTACCCAAACACTTCTTCTCAAGACCTACCTGTGTCATATTAACATCTCATCCTTTATTATGGACATGTGTTATACCCTTTTTTGATGTAAATGTTAACATCCTATGATTGCATTCAATATGGTGACCACAATGAAGTAGCATGTCCATAAAAAATATTACGTCCTAGCCTCTCATGTAAATAACATTCATGTTCCATATGAATATGTTACCACCTACTTCAATGGGACAATTTTGATGATGAAGATTGTCATCTAAATGGATACCTAATGGCATATCCAGTGTCATCATGCCATCATAGTACTCAATGTTGTAGCCGAAACTCTCAGTGATTATGTCAAGTATTAAAGAGTGATATGTTCCTATGTTAAACAAATATGACACTAATGTGGAGGAAACTAAAATAGTACATTGTATAGTAGATGCTCTGGTTCTCTACTCCTACAGCGTAGGCTGGACTGCCTGTAACTGGCTTATACTGTATCCCTGAGTCAATTCCTAACTACCCAAAGTAATCCCTCTCTACTATCATGGATAATCATATGTCTAGTTTACTCTAGCTTAAAAACCACCTCTTCCTAATAGATCAATTTTATTCTTGATGCCTAACTATCATGGTCCTACTGACCCTACTCCAGATTGAGGTGTAGGTGTGAATTAATACTCTCAAGGCACAAGATGGAAAGAATTGTATTAAAGGTTGAGAGGCTCATTCATTCCACATCCTATATACTCAATAAGAATGCTTGGAAACATCTTTTTGACATTCCCTATAACTTTTCAGTAGTGATAGATAAGAGAACTACATACTAAAGAAGTCTGACCACTACTATAACCATAAGATTATTTAAATTGTCTTTTTATCCCCAAAATATATCCAATGGGGTCCTTTAGTTCCAAATTTTATTAGCCCACACTGTCCTCCTCTCTTAGATTTTCGTTATTTATTAGGGCCAAGTTGGATATTTCAGTAATTATTGTCAAATTGCAGACATTGGCGTATTATCAAATGGCATAACCCAACACATCATCAAATCACCTAACATTCATCAGATAATAAGTGTCTAGAGACGGATCAACACTATAAAACATAGATAAACAACAATATTATTCCATAACTAACATATTCACCTATTATAGATTCGTGTATTCTATAGGCCTTATAGTCCTCAGATTCTTAGAAAATAAGTAGTCATAGATGAAGGACTAAAAGTAAAAATAGACAATGTCCCAATATTTTCCTACCAGGGTGATGAAACACCAACATTTCACGGATGAATCCTGAAGCATGTAAAAAGTAAGCTGGACCCTCTTCTCTAGATTCATCTCTAGATGCTCGAATAAATATAAGATTTCATGAATCAAAGACTCTTCAGCAAGTGGTCTTCCATCCCTAGAGAATGTAGGAGTATGTTGCTAGTAGAACTCATGAGTCAACACTGCCATACTCAGGATAGGTCAAGCTCTGCATTCCATGTACTAAAACATAAATAGAAAAATATCCTGAAACTGGGAGTTAATTCCCATATTATGTATAGGAATAGAATATAGAAGTGGTCCAATAAAAGGAATTAATGGAGGCTCAGTGTCCGACACCTCAAGAACATAATCTTCACCACCTTCGGGGCATGTGACATGAGGATGTCATGGTGTAATAACAAAATAATTCCAAGTGAACATATTAAAAATGGATCAGGATATTAAAAGGATTATATTTATGAACCAAGTATAGGTACTAAATAAATCCTATTAATATAACACACCTCTATACCTACTTCAAAATCCATGCGTAGATAGTAGAATAGACCATAAAAGTCTATAAGAATGAAGAAACATGCACTACCCACTACTAAGGCTAGGTCCAGGTCAAGATTATATGTTAAGAATGTGCAAGATGGTTGTTTCCAAGTTATAATTAATTTCTTACTTGAAAAGGTAATAATTTGAAAATTTAAAATGATCAAATTAGTATATCCAATGATTTTCCATTTTCTTACCCATCAGGATCAATACACCTTATAAACTAGAATGTGGAACTCACTTGGATATCATTATCATTTAAATTGATCTTGTTCAAGTAATTATACCATTTTAAATGGTCGAGCTAACTGGAAGTCCATTTTCTGACCATAAAGGCTCGTACACCTTATAAATCAAAGAGTTGAAGCCACTAAACTCACACCATATTATGATCTAATTACTTCAAGATGTGTTAGTGAAATTTTATGCATATTACAAGGAACAATGATTATGTAAGGGAAAATTATTAGCTAAATTTAAATGTGAAATGGAAAAAAATGAATGGTCATTACATCTTGTTCCTATAATGATTCACTATTGTAACTCATAATTATCATTTAATTAGGTGAAATAATGAAATCATAATTTCTACAACATCAATATCAATAACATCACAAAATGCGTGAAGCACCTAAGGATGAATTTATATCAACCATAATAGTCATATAAAATAAATCAGAGTCCAAACAACCTGGATTTTACCCTGAACATGGGTTTTTGAAACTCATTAATGACTTGAAACCATGTCTTAAGCATTTACAATCTTGATTCTATCATCTAAAAATATTTATCCTAGATTTTAACATTCTCTGTTACCACTTTGTGACGTCCTAGACCTAGATGCAATTTAACATGTTCCCCAAGACTGGTTAGCGACATGACCCCTGCCACATCTCCTCATATTCCAGAGGCTTCCAACTAGTAGTGGGGTGGAATAGGTAGTACAACAGGGAAACTATACCCCCAAGTCAATGTAACATATCGAATATACAAAATAGTAAACAGTATATGAAGAATAATAAAATATACTGAAACCATAAACAGTGAATGAATTACAATAAATTAAATAACCATGTAGCACAAGAAATTTATAACTGAATATAATGACCAAAATCCTCAAATTCCATCTTTGAAACAAAAATATATACATCTAATTCTAGTATAAAATAAAACCGAAAATAAGAATTACGTATTCTAACAAAAAGTGAATAAGAGAACAAGATCAAAAATCAGCTATATAGCATCTCGAGCACATGCTTGATCCTCTTCCCCTAAATGCCACTATTTAGTACAAATCATCAACCTAAAGAGTGGTGAATTCCTCTATCAATACGTAAAAAAATCTTTCTAGGTGCTCGATGCACCCCATGTAGTGTGTGAGATTTATATATGTATTCAACCACCAACATTGTCTATATATAAACCGAGTTGGTGATCATATCTATTCAGTGTTAAGATATAAGAAGGAATGTAATATAATGAAAAATAAACAAATAACTTCTATGTTAGGTTCCCAAAGGTCACCTGTTTGGTCTACACACTTCAGATCATGGATGGAAATTATGATTGTGTCAATATATATATATATATATAAAGTCACACACATATATATATACGTATTATTAATTAGGGGATGGATGGGGACATAATACACTGGTTCCCCATACCAGACCTCTAGCTAATAAGCTGTACTCAATTGGTAGTAAGCCCAAATTGAGATAAGGTTATCTTGGGTCGACATTTCTTGTCATGGACCTTACCATCATCACAATATATATATATATATCATGAATGGGGTAATTTCCCTCCCAACCATAAATTTTTATATGGATCATTAACATAGTAGTGTCATAACCATTCATAACTGGTAACATACAACAAAACCATCTTATGTATTTCAAATTAATAATTGAAAAGGCTTGGTTAAATTATCCATTCTGTACATGAGAAAAATACACTCATTCTTTTCATTGGACGTTATTTAATCTCATTAAAAAATTGAATTGACAGATGCAATTTATTAAAGCATAGGAACGAGGCATAATTTAAATGATCCTATATAAGTCCAGACCATGGAGTTAATTTTATGGAAAGTAAGACACCATGTGTGAGTCATTCATTTCCAGCCATCCAAATAAATCTTCCTGACATGGAAAATTCATTTCAAGTTACATGTGTTATGTCAAATGTCTCAAATTCAGATACTCACATTCCCATTTTATAAATATTATGACAAAGGAGTAAAAACAACCATTGGATACATGGAGTTAAATTAAATACACATGATACAAGGATTACACCATTATAAAGGAAAACATGATATATATTTGGGAAAATTAATCATTTTTAATCTGGTCAAAATGAACATATCTCGGTGGCACACCTATAGGTTTCCAAACACAGAATGGGTGATGTCTAATTCCCTATACAAGACCCAATAAACATATATCTAGGATCCAGGGTCAGTTAGACATGAATAAACCAATACATTAAATATTCTTCATAAATGAAAAAATGCATTAAAGATAATAATTAACAAATGAAAAAAATTCAAATGGAAAACAATATGAACACCTAACATAGGGTCATAGAAGATTTCTTGCTTGATATCGACCATAGAATTGAATCAGGTTAGATTAGATCTATGTTTCATTTCAATATCATTATAATTGGGAAAATGAGCTTGCATATAAATAGTATAATAAAAGGAGATATTTACTAAGAAAAGTGGAATACATGAGGTTATCATTACCTTGGAAAATCCAATGCCTTCAATGAAATTATAATTGGATTATATACAAAGGGGTATAAAGATAAAGAAGATTGATGTATTTTCGAACCCTATGGAAGGAGAAACCATTACAAAAATTCTAGAGAAGTGTGGAGAAAGGATAAAGAACTTTAAGTATTAAATATGTTGGAATGGTAATTATTCCCCAAAAAACAACTACCAATGGTTTAAATTCCATGTGAAAACCATGGTAAATAGCTTTATCCCCTATCTACAATAGGCGAAACGGTCATGTACATGGTTTTATATGGGTGTACACATACTATGTGAACATGTAGGTTACCTTAATGGAGTCTTACATGTGTGTGTGATGGATTTCAGGATTTAGGTCGACCATGATTCCCATTATTTGTCCCTTTTCCAAAACTTGAAGCTCTGAATGATCTCTAGATGCTCCAAAGACCTCCATGATTTGATTAAGACTCCTAAATCAGGCCATTTTATGTATTTAAATTAAATAACAGAAATCTGTACCATTGGTAAAAGTTTGGTAATTATAGAAAAAATATAAAATTGTTATTTTTAAGATAAATGATATGATTTGGATAATAATTTAGCAATGTTTTTTGTATATGAGTTTTGAGTTTCATATTTTATAGAAGGAAACAATGTAAGGTTTTCATTATGAAATTTCCCACTTTGAGACACAGATTATTAATTGAACCTAATTTCTTATAAATGGTGTGTATACTATATATTGGTTGTATTATATCATGAATAAAATTTATCATATTTTTTAACTTCAGTTTCAATCTCTATCTCTTTCAATGTTTTTTATTATATTAGTTTATAACTCATAAGGGATTATTTTTTCTAAATTTCCCCTTCGATGATAGAATTTTTTGTATTACATATCAATTATAATTTAAGCGGTGTGTATATTGACAAAATTATATCGTATTGAATGAATTAAATCTCAATTAATGTTATTATATGTTCCATTTAATGGAAATTAATCTTTATGATTATTGATTTGAATGTTACACATTCTATAAGGGTATATTTTCAATTTCCAACCAAAAATAAAGAACTATGAAATGTGATATTCCATTTCTAAAATTTTTATAATAATTTATTATAAATCCTTTATAATTTTATTTTAATAAAGATTTATTTTTTAAACAACATCTTATCCTTAACTAATTTTAAATGGGTTTATTTAAAATCAGGTAATTAATTTGTGTTTTGAAAATGGTTATTTCAAAAAGTTCAATAGGTTTTTTAGTCCACTCCTAAACAAATGATTTCTGATCCTCTCGATATTTTAGTTTCATAAAAGCTATATATTTTTAAGGTATCCATTATTAAATAATATTTTTAAATGTAAAAAATTTTAAATCAATTTCCTCTTTTTTTATTAAAAACATTATGTCTTTTTCATGTTGTCATTATTAAATATGCATTCTAAAAGTAACCGTTAGAAATGAATTTTCAATTATTTTACAGAAAACATGTTTTCATTTTCATGATTAAATTAATAAATATTATCATAAAATTAAATGTTTTTCAAATTACCTTCATATCTCATTATGAAAACATTTATGTATTATCAATGAATTTTTAGTTGGATCCATTTATAATATGGTTTTTGAAATTCTTCTCTTTCACTTCACAAACATGTTTTATAATTTAATTTTCACTAAAATGTTTTATATTGTTTTGTGAAATATTCTTTATTTTTTTTTGATATTTACCATTATTGGTTTATTTAAAATGAAGTGATGTTTTTATCACATTTTAAATGTTTTTTTGATATTTTTTCTTCTGAAAAAGTTAGTTTGGATATCCAATGTTTTTTAAATACATGTTAGGTGATGTTTTTGAATGTTTTATGAAACCAATTATTTTTTCCATGTTTTTTTATAAGATGAATGGTTTATTTTTTGTGGAAAAAATTCATTGATTGTGAGATGTTTGAAACCAATATCTATATCTAATACATTGGGTAATGGATTATATATAATGTTCTATAAATTTATTATTAAAAGGATAGTTATATTCTAGTAATACAAAGGGTGAGTATGATGGATTTATGATCTACTCACAATTTCATGTATTAATAGGTTATAAATTTTCAATTTTTACAATGTTTGGGGTGATGGAATTAATATCAATAAACATTTTATGTGTTAAAATGATAAAAAGTAACATGGTTCGAAAAGGGAGGCTATAATGGACTTAATCACTACTCAGAATGTTAACTGTGATTAGGTTATCAAGTATATATGTTCATAAATGGGGAATGTAAAGGAATTAATCCCAAGTTACACTTTCTCATTTTAGAATCATATTGATTAGCCATGTTCACAATGATAAGATATAATATATTTATGATAGTGAACCAATTTCATGTTTATCGTGTTATTTGTTTTTATTATTATGACTTATTTTTTAAGTATTATTCACTATTATATCATGATCATGTGGTTTATAAATATTGATATTTAATTATGAAAGGTCATTATTTATGGTTTCATAATGATCTTATCAAGAACTTATATTTATCACTAAAATTTTTATTATTATTATCGATTGTATTTTGAAATTATATTATTTTTTAATATCTTTATCAAATTCTTTTTTACATTCATGATCTACTAATTAATAATATGAATTTTCATTGACTATGAAATTGAGATCTCCCCTTTATCATGTTTCTTATCTGTAGGTTATTAAAATTATATTAATGTAATTTATAAGTCATGTCTATCTTTGGACACTCCACATCCTCCTAAATTACACAATTAATTAACATTATTAAATTAAATTTAAAATATATATTCCTTTCCCAAATTACCATTCAAATTTTCTAAGATATTCATGTCCACATTTGGGTCTTCCTTAACCGAAATTAATTAATCACATCACCAAAGTTAATTTATTTATAGTTATACCAAATATAATGTATATACACTATATTCATAAGACATTAATATATGTAAATCACTATATTATAATTCATAAAACAAAAATCAAGTGGTATTTTGAAATTGGTAGTTATAAGTTGACTCTTTAAGGAAAACGATATAAATGTTGAAAATTTACAGAAAGAGGCATAAATTGGTATATTAATTTCATGATTTTATTTTATGATAAATAAAAATTATTTCAATAATTCCTTATGAAAAATTCATCACTAAAAATCAATTTTTTCTTTTTGCTTTCATTTTATAATTTCATAAACCCACTGACGTAAAAAATGAAAAATTGTTCCAGATTTTTATAAAATTTTTCCCCTACAAATATGTGAATCATTTAAGAATGATGTGAAATAATATATTAAAACATATATTTCAAACCAAATAATAATTTTTCCTATATTCACAATGAATCAATAATGTTTCTCACATTTTAGCAAAAAAATAATCATAAAATGAAACTAAATAAATTGTGTATAAAAATATAATTTAGCATGAAATGATGCTTACATAATGCACAATTTATGAACACTATGGGAATAAATGTTGTTAAAATATAATGAGTGACTAAATCCATAAGACGACAAAAAAGGCCCTCAATCATCTTAATGTGGTTTAAAAACAATAATTTTTAAAAAGTTCTAATGTAACTTCTAGTAGTGATGTATATCTATAGAATAACTCAAGATATTGGGTATGATATTGAATATATTAAAGGGTATAGAGTAACTCTCAAAAATTATATTATCATATTTTGAAATCTCTAATGACATGAATATAAAATATTCAACCAATTCGTTATAAGTTTAGATAATTAATGATAGACAATAAAATCTATTCAAAATTCATATTTTTTTTTAAAAAAAGAACTTTTATTCAATTTTCTTAATGTCTAACTATATCTATAAATTCTTATGTCAATCAATATTTACAAAAGTAAAAAAAATTCATATGAAAAATAAATAAATAAAAAATTGTGTAAAGAAATTTTTTTTGTATTCATCATACCTTCCAATCATAAATCGAGAAGAAAATAACTATTTCAGTTAAAATTGAGAGATTCCATTACAAATTTTAAATAAAAAATCGACAAATAAATTGAAAAATATAAAGGACTAACCTAAATTTTCTCACACCTAATTACACTGATCTATGGGTTAAATTAGAACTTATGTTCTTAGAAAATCTATAATTTTTTATAACAAAATTTCCTCAAAAAAAGTTTTTGTAAATTATAAAAATCATAAATGTCAAATTATGATGATTAAAATTAAATTTTGAATTTGACTTGAATTTATTCAATTATTTTTCTCATAATATATATTACACTAATTTTTTAATGAAATAAAAGGAATTGGTAATTTATAAATGAAATTATGCATGAACTAAAATAATTCATAATATTCCATAGGAATACTATAAAAATATACCACCATTAAATAATTATTTTTAACCTCTGGTTTTGGGGAATGATTATAATTTATCAATTTTCAATGAAAAATTATTAAATTCATATATAACAATTTTTGAAAATTTTTATTAGCATGTCACGAAAAAATATGTGTTTGATAACTCGATATTACAACGAATAGTGTAAATGGGGTACCCATAATATCTAAATATGAAAGGGATGAATGAAAATATTCCCTACATTTTGGGTAAGTATGCAGTCCCTAAAAATGGAATAGTGATTAATTCAATGATGGAGATTCTGGAATCACCAGTAAATCTAATTGTGAACACACTATAAGTTTTTGTATAACCACAAATGTGATGGTGTAAAATGTTCAAAAAAATCAATTATCTCATGAGTTGGGGTAGCTAATATATAATTTTTAATTAGATTCAAGATTTTAACCCTATAGTTCATTTTCTTAGCTAGGTCCAAAAATACTTCTTCTTTTGGGTTTCTTTTGAAATCTATATTTTTTTACTATTTGTTTTATCAAAATTAACATTATTATGTTTGTATTCTTCCTTATATATAATATTGGATGTTTGAACTAATTATATGTATTAAATTAATAAAAAAATATATTGATTCTCATTCCCTTTGGTTTTGTGGTTAAACATAGAGGAGATATGGGTTGGTCAGCTACAGAAATTTATGTTTATGCAATATTAGATTTATTTTAATCCACCACAATGATGATATAATGAGTTTTTTTCTTAATGGGACAAACAAATGTCAAACTGTTATGTAAGTTAGTATGATAATTTGGTGGAGATAAGTTATGGTTCTCAAGATCAACTTTTTACAAACTTCTAGGTTAAATAAACCTATTATTGATAGATATTATAATGATATCATGTTATTAGTTGGTATAGGATGATTTTATTCATGGTTTGGTTATCATGGGGCCATTTTAAATAGATGTATCGAAATTTAATACCCTTGTCTAGTGGATGGGAAATTATAGAGGGAATTCACATTTATAATCTGATTAACTGTCAAATTTTTAGTTAGACATGAGAAAAGGATTTCTAGGTTGGAAATTTGTAGAAATGAGTATTTAAGAATAAAATAGGGACAATGATATAGTTTTAGTGGCTTATGTGGTATTTTACTATTTCAAGTGGTTTTAGAGGCATTCGTCCAAAAGGTTTAGTGTCACATTCAAGCATATAGAAGAGGGTTTTAACAATCCCCTTACTTAGGACCACTAGCCAATGGGTGGCCTAGGGATGATTTGATGGTGATCCATATGATATACAACAAGAGGAAAATAAATAGTTTATTTCCATTGGGGTGATTATTCATTAGAAAAAAATCCCATTAATTCATTCTGGGAAACCCCTTCCCTTCCCCTCTCTAAATTTCATCCCCATTTTTCTCTAATATCACCCTAAAACATGCATCACTCCCTATAATCTTCAGAGGGATGAATCTCCTTTATCCAACATCCATTTGAGGTGGTTTGAGATGCGTATTGGGGATTTAGGTATGTTTATAGAATTTTCAGTCTCTAATTGTAATACACCAAGATTCCACGGTATGTTTCTCTTTGAATAATGAAATAGCTTGAGATGTACGCAACATTGAGTTCTAGCACACCAAGACCAATCAAACTAGCCTTTATGAATATTAATAACCACTTTTTAAAATTTCCTAAATTCTATTTTTTTAAAATTGACTTCATTTTTAGATTCAAAATATCAATATTATCTTATGGTGAATTTTTTGTATATTTCTAAAAACATTAAATTTTTGATGAATTGTGAAAAACACTGTGTTATTGATTAAAACAACCTTTTTTAAAATAATTATTTATTTTATTTAAATTTATTTTTGGTTAAAATATATAAAAATACATTAATAAGTTCAATTTAATTATTTGGAGTCATTTTATAATAAAATTAGATGTTTAAAATTTTATTGAACAATTTAACGTCTTTTACCCACTTTCTAGGCACATTTAAAAATTTGCATAATATTTAATTTTACTGAGTCTGTGAATTATATTTAAAAAATGTGAGTGACTTTGTTTAAAACAATAAGTAAAATTTGGTTCAATAGGATGAAAATCTTTTTATGTGAATAGTACCTATTGAATTTTATTTACCACGGTTAAAAGTAAATAGGGTAATTAATTGTAAAAATGATATTTTAATTACCCAAACACATTTCATAATTCTATTGGATAAGTGTTTTTTGACCAAAATCATCCTTACGAATAAAATATGATCCTTTATGATCTTCTTGGATTAGAATAGGACATTTATAATTATTTAATTTAATGAAGAGATACAGGTGTTAAGTTCAAATTTTCGTAATAAATTTTTTTTATATAGGGTTATACAAAAGATAAATTTGATTATAAATTTTAATTAGAAATATAAAAATATTTTCTACATAAGAGAATTTAATTTATAGTTTTTAGACATTTAATAATAATATTTATTTATGACACAATGATGATTCAGTAATTACCTTATTAATGAAAGGTAAAATTATTTTATTTTAAAAATATCCAAATAAATGTAAATTGATACTTTTGATGAATTACAAAAATTTTATAGTTTAATATTATATTATAGGATTGATTTAATTTATATTTTTGTAGTATAAATTTTTTTTTACTTTCAAAAAAAACCAAATACTAAATAGTTTCAAAATTGACATATAGAGTTTTCAAAACAAATACTATATTATTAATTGATATAATATTCCTAAAAATAAAAGGTTTTTATAGAGAACTTATATAAGGTTATATATGCGAATAATTAACCACATGGGATTCTCTTGACTTTTTATAGTATGTTAATTAACCATTTATTATAATAATACAACAATACATAGTAAATGTTTAACTTTTTAAATCTGAGTTAAATCTATAAGATAAGGTTTATATGGTGACCTAAACATGTCTAAAACCTTTTGGTTGAGAGGTTTTCAACCCATCCCCACCGTATCATTGAATCAAATACTTTTTGAGCCATTATAAATTGAATATGACTATATAATAAAATAATGTTTCAATTATTTCCTAAAGTGACCCTCACATCTCTTATAAAAGAGTATTTCCCCTTCCCTCAATATCACACCTCAAAAGACATATTGATCAGCCAAACCATGCTCAAAGAATTTATAAACTACCCTCACTTCAACCAAGAGGCCTTAAGTTTATCATAAATTTGACATATGGAGCCCTTTTGATAAAATCAAAAGGAAGCACCCGATGAAGAGGTCAAAATTTCATCACCCTTTTCAATGTTCATTTCTTCTTCCACTTCCTCTTTCATTGTTGTTTCCATACGAAAATAATAACAATATTACCTTATATATACTTTGATGTTGTTATAAATATGGTACAACCATATTCATTATTCAATCAATGCTATGAATGACAAAGTCACCATATGAGCGTACGTACGACTTACTATCTCCCTATCATGGTATAGTTTTTTATTCAACACTTCATTTTTTGGATGGTTACTATAATGAGTATAAATGATGTAAATAATAAATATAACATGTTAATAATTACATATATTTTATATACCATCCAATTACATACTATTTCAACATCAATAGGATCATATTTTCTATCGTTTGTACGTATGGATTACCATCTCCATGAACGCGATGATTTATTCCACATCGTATCCATTAAAGATTAATTTTCATTTTATGATTAAAAATAATGATTATGATATTAATATAATTATTGATATGAATTAAATACATCCTATCCATAACAAACCTGGCTTACATAAAAATACATATAAAGTAAAATGAATCAGTTAACCGCCTAAAGAATGATACTAATGAAATACTGTTAACAAAAAAATATTATAAGGTCATATATAGTATCATATTTATGTATATGGTTATTGTATTTAATAACTATGTTCTAACAGTTAATATATGAGATTTTTTATAGGTGAGTAACTACTGGGACCTCTTTATCATCCACATCTGTGTTTTTTTAAAAAAGTATTCAGAAATGTTTTTACTATTTCCTAGAACATGGGTTAAAGTCATTTAAACCCTTTTTTGACTTTATATAAAACATTTTGAAAGGAATATTTCCATCATTTTACAAACAAGGTAATTTATTACCTTTTTGAAAAATTAAGGTAAGAATACTTTTTAAGGTATACGGCGGGTGTGGCTATTTTCCATCATTATAACATCTTAGAAGATTTCCTTAAAAGCTTACAAAAATACTTTGAAAATTTCTGATTTCATTAATTTTGAATGATTTCAATGTAGAATAAAATATTTGACTCAAATAGCCCAAATCCATATTTTTTGTATTTTAAATATCCATTTTGAGGATAAATGGTAAATGGTACATTTCCAAAAACTAAAACAAACATCAACTTGACATTAAAACAAATTCACGGTTCAAAACCGAAGACATCAAACCGCCAAATTCAATAGTTGAAAATACTGCATGATCCCACTTAAACAGCCTCGGGTAGCGAGAGCCTCAAACCACGCTTCCTAACATGAATCATCATCATCAAGAAAACACATCATAGAAAATTATTACCTTCAACTTCCATTGACACCCACAATCTACTGGAACCAGAGAGGCCGGAGAAAACCACAATTCATCGACCTACTGAAGCTTCAAACCACGATCACCGGAAACACCAAACTGACATTATCTTATCACCTTTGAATCGAACCCGAATCCATAACTATATCCTTCTTCAGAGTAACAAGGCCCACCGTCATCACATCCCACACCAGACACTGAAGAACTTCACCACTGAAAAACACCAAAAAAGGCTTCGATGGCCACCAAAAACCACCAGAATCCATTTTCGTCGACATTTAGAACCATTGTCATCGATTCAAAACCACAAATCATTTAAATAACATGGAAAAACAACCTTTCCACATTTGAAAATCCACCGTGAGTTTAACCAGTCCCGAGACACCACCAGAAAAGGAATGGGGAAAAAATGAAAACCCCAGGTCTTGAAATAAGTATATTACGATTAACCTATAGAAATAGGATAAGGGATACGATTATGTTCAAAGAGGACACAGTGTTGTTTTTTTTCCATTTCATGATGGAATGTAAAACTTATGTATGTTTTTAGTACTTCCAAGTCTACTAAACTAATCGGTTCCTCGACACATGAACTTTGGTGATCATGAATATGTTATGTAATAATGCATTGACTCTAGGTAACTAGGGTCGGGGAATTATAGTTGGTATCATAGAAATTTTAGTTTAAATCTTGGATGATAGATTTGGAAAAAATATGATTAGTGAACATTACCCAAAGATAGACTTTTAGGATTAGTATAGAAAACTTCCTAGATTTTTGGTAATGTCTATATTTTGTGTATTCTCTATGAAATACATCCATGTCTTGATACGACTAGGTAGAGGCGGCTGTGAAATAGAGGTACCTAGGAGTCAAAACTACAATAAGGATTTTTGGTCATGATGTGGGGATTCCTAGTAAATGAAAACAGTCATTGCTGTACTCTTTGTTTCAACACTCTTGGTTGATATGATTAGGATAACTCACATTTTATTTAAAAACCATTAAGAAGAATTTATGAGTAAATAATTCCTCAATGAAAACAGTTTTTAATGATTATGTATTTTATGCACAAATGGTTCGATTCATATTAGGTATTTTAGTAGTTTTAAATAATTAGTTTTTAAACATAAACTAAACTACTGTATTCCATTTTTTAGAGATAGTTCCTAGTAGAAGGACTGGGAACTGTGTCAGTGTGCATAATCTATGTAGGGATTTCTCTGATACTTGATATAATTATAGTGGAGCTGGATATGAAACAAGTTCGGAACAAATAATAACAATATTGGGAAAAATCACTCAGGTTATAAATAATAACCTTACCCATATAGAGCACCCAGATCCACAACATAGAGGATAAATGTTAAACGACTTCATGAGGCAACAACCACCAACATTCAATGGCACTAAAAATCCATTTGTAACTCACTAATGGTTAAGATACTTAGAGAAAATATTTCATTCATTGGGGAGTGGCGAAATAGAAAATGTTTTCATGGTAGTTTGTCACCTCACATGAGATACAGATCAATGGTGGTCATTAATTCCAAACCAAAAAGAAGATGATGAAGTTTAAAATTTTCAATGGAGGGAGTAAAAATATCTTTTCATTGAAAAATACATTCCTTATGATCATTGATAGAATATGGAAATAAAATTTATGAGTCTTAAGAAAAACGATGATGAGAATGTCTCATTGAATGAGGATAACATTACAAGGTTAGCAGGGCATGTTTTAGATTATATATGTATCCCAAAATGAATGATTGGTCGATTCATTGATGGTTTAAAACCATTTATTTGTCGAGAATTATTCTCAAAATACTTATCTTCATATAAAGATGTAGTCTCATGTTCTATCATGAATGAAAATGAATTATCTTTGTCTTACGACATTAAAGCAATGTAAGAGAATAATTGATCTGCTAAACACTTTGGAAATAGAAATAAGGGTAAGTTGGGAAAATTTGAATTTCCATCCTACAAAAAATCTTGGAAGAAACACTTAATTACTTGCCTGAATGGAATGGGAGTCTATTACAGGTGTGGTGAAAAAGGCCACCAAGCTCATGATTTCAAGGTAAATAAAGAGTCTATCAATTTTTAATTCTTCAGTTGTTGATAAATGGGGAATTATGAAAATGAATTTCCTTAGCACGAAAAAAATACCTACTAAAATTACAAGGGAGCAAGGCCAAGCCTATGTGATCAATACTGCAGTAGTTGAAGCTATGAATGACATTAAGGAAGGTAATTTAGTGATTTCCCCGAATTTATCCAAATCTTTATTTTATTTTATATCATCTCATTGTTTCACATCTTTCCAGTTTTCTAAGAAAATTGGATATTTCCAATTTGATTTGACATGGGATTTGTCTGTAAAAACTCCTAAGAGAGTTATCATTGTAATAAATATTTTTGAATCAGTTCGCATTAGGGCACATAAATAATCTTTATCTACTGATCTCATATTCTTACCCGTGATTGAATTTGATATAATCCTTAGTATATATTGGATTTCGATGCATGATGCAAATATTTATTATAAGAAGAAGGAGGTTACAATTTTTGATGATGATAAAGAGTACCTTATATTTAGAGTAGAAATGTCACCATCTGATTCTCATCTATATCCACCCCCAGTAACTCTACTAAATTCAATTATTGGGGAGGAATATAGTAAAATTACTATGGTTGAGGAAAGGAATGTTCAAATAGAGTACATACATATTGTTCAATAATATGTTTTCGTGTTTCCTAAGGATTTAACTGGACATCCTCCATAACGAGAAATTTAGTGTTCAATTGATTTAATTCATAGTTCATTTCCCATATCAAAGACCCCTTACAAAATGGCCACTATAGAATTAGGGGAACTAATGAAACCACAAGAGGAATTGAGTAATAAAGGATTTATTCACCATAGTGTTTCTCCATGTGGATCCCTTGTTCTTTTTGTTAAGAAGAAAGATGGATCTATGAGGTTGTGCATTGGCTATAGGGAGATTAATTGTATATAAATAATGAAAAAGTGTCACATACCTCACATTAATGAATTATTCGATGAACATAATAGATCTCAATAATTTTCAAAGATTGAATTTGGATCTGGATATCATCAGTTGTGTGTGAAGAAGTAAGACATTTTGAAGACAACATTTCTTACCAGGTATTGGCATTGCGAGTTTACAGTATTGCCATTGGGACTAACTAATTCACCCTCTATCTTCATAGTTCTATTGAATAGAGTTTTCAAAGAATATCTTTTTGACATTGTAGTGGTATTTATTGACGATATATTGTTAAACTCTAAATGATATTAATATCATGAAAATCAATTTCTCTCTATTTTAAAGACATTTAAAAGGAATAAATTATATGGGATGTTCAGCATGTATGAATTCTAGCTTTAGGATATTTGTTTTCATTTCTGTATTATATCTAAGGATGGAATCTCTATTGATCATTCAATGAAAAAGGCAATACAGTAATGGCCAGAACTGATGAGTGTAACTAAGGTATGAAGTTTTATTGGGTTTTTATGTTATTATTGACATTTCGTATATAATTTTTCCTGATTGGATAACCCATTAACCAGGCTCACAAGTAAAGGTGATAATTTTTTTTGCAAAAAAAAAAGAGTGTGAAGAATATTTTGAGGAACTGAAGATAAGATTATTCAGTGCTCATATCTGAACTCTACCATCGATTAATGATGGGTTTTTTTATAGATATTCTTGAACAAAAGTTCTTGGTTGTTTCCTTATGCAGAATGATAGAGTTATTGCCTATGCATCACAACGTCTAAAAATTCTGGAACAAACTATCCCACTCATGATATTGAGTTAGCTGTTTTAATCTTTGCATTGATGATATAGAGACACTATCTCTACAGGGGAAAAATGTGAGATATATACTGATCACAAGAGTTTGAAGTATATTTTCACACATAAAGAACTCAATATGATAAAATGATGATGTCATGAAATACTGAAGGATTTTTATTTCACTATACACTACAACCTGAGGGAGGCAAATAAGGTTGAAGATGATTTGAGAGAAAGGATCATGAAGTATTGAACAATATTAAAGTTTAAAGGGATCCTATGTTCTTGGATCTATTAAAGATGTATATGGGAATAATCATGGAAGGTGAAACATCAATTCTTTATATAATGGTTTCCAAGCCATCCTTACTAGAAAGTATAAAATGTTCTGAGACAGATTATGAGGAGTTTCGAAAGAAAATTATAGCTTTGAATGATGGGAGGTTGATTGAATTCATTTATGAAGATGGAATTTTTAAATTTGGGAAGATACATTATGTTCCTAACATATATAATCTAAAAAGGTAATTTTTGGATGATTCTCATATCTTCAATTTCTCTATACACCCTGGTAGAACTACTATGTATACAGATTTTGTGGAACATTTATGGTGGGACCATAAGAAGAGGGAGATTGCTGATTATGTGTCCATATGTATGGTTTTCATCAGATGACGGTAGGAAGACAACATCCTAAAGAATTCATGCAACCTATTACAATACCTGAGTAGAAAATTGATTATTTTATGGTGGAATTTTTCATGCGGCTACCAAAGACTCCTATAAGGAATGATGCAATATTGGTCATTTTTTATCATCTTACCATGTCAGTACATTTTATGGCTATAAGATATGATTTACCACTTGAACATTTACCAAGACTATATATTAATGATGTTGTAATACTTCAAGGTATACCGTTATGAATTGTTTCTGATCGTGATCCCCATTTTACATCAAGATTGTGGAAATGTCTTCAGAAATCCCTAGACACTAAGCATTGTTTTAGCACTGCCTACCACCATCAAACTAATGGACAATCTGAACGGACTATTCAAACCTTAGAAGACCTGTTGAGTTGTATCTCACTCGAATTTATTGGTATGTGGGATCAATATTTACCTCCGGTCAAATTTTCCTATAACAATAGCTTCCATTCATGTATTTGACGATAACATATGATTTGGTGTATGAAATGAGATATCACACACCATCTTGTTGGGATGATTTTGGTGAAAGAAAACTTGTATTCCCAAAACATGTTGAAGAAACAATAGAAAAGGTGATCATTATCCAAACCCACATCAACGATGATCAAAGTAGGAAATTGATATATGATGATAATAGAAGGAAGTATTAGGAATTTTAAGTAGGAGATCATGTTTTCTTGAAGGTATCGCCATGGAAGGGTGTTATATGATTCAGTAATAAACGAAAATTAAGTTCCAATTACATCAGACCTTTCAAAATTCTAGAATGAATTGGAGTTGTATCATACCATTTAGCAATGCCTTTATGTCTCTCCAAAGTTCATGATGTGTTACACGTATCACTATTGAGAAAATACATGCATGACCTAATTCATGTACACACCTTTGAGGAAAAAGAACTAGAATCTGATTTTCCTTATTGTGAAGAGTATGTCAAGATTATTGATACTAGATAATAAGTGTTAAGAAATAAAAATACTCATCTAGTAAATGTTCTAAATAGATACCATATGAAGGAAGATGCAACATTGAAACCTGAGGAACTTATGATGAAGAACCACCCGAATATTTTTATACAATAGTATTCTAGAAATTTCGAGGATGAAATTTTTTTTAGTAGGGATGAATGTAAAACCACAAGATTCTATGGTATGTTTCTATTTTAATAATTCAATAGCTTGGGTTGTACGCAACATTAAGTTCTAGAACACCACGACCAAAAAAACCATCCATTATTAATATTAATACCCACAGTTTGAAATTTTATAAATTTTATTTTTCAAAATGGACTTCATTTTTGGATTTAGAATATCAAAATTATCTTAGTGTGAATTTGTTTTTCTGAAAACATTCAATTTTACATGAATAGTGATAAACTCTGCGTAATTTTTTAAAAACTACTTTTTATTTAAATAATTATTTGTTTTATATTAATTTATTTTATGTCAATATAGATACATAATACCTATATAAGTTAAATTTAATTCATTGGAAGAATTTTATAATAAAATTATATGGATAAAATTTTATTGAACATTTTAACATCATTTACCCACCTTCTGGGCAAATATACAAATTTTTATAAAATGTAATTTTACCAATTATATGAATTGAATTACAAAAATTAGAGAGAGATGGTTGACATTATTTATTAATATGTGGTTTAATAGGAAGAAAATAATTTTTTCTAATTAGTATCATTTCAATTTTATTTAACACGGTTAAATGTAAATAGGGTAATTAAAGTAAAAATGATATTATAATTACCCTAACACGAGTCCTAATTCTAATGGATAAATTTTTTATGAGAAAAATAAACTTTAGGAATAAAATATTTTCCACTTTGATCCACTTGGAATAAATTATGAAATTTTTTATTATTTTGTTTATTGACGTGTAAAAAGTGTTAAATTCAAATTTTCTCAACTAAATAATTATTAATATAGGATTATACATAAGAAAAATTCGACTATAAATATTAATCAGAAATATAAAATGAATTCCTACATAAATGAATTTTATTTATAATTTTTAGACATTAAATAATTAAATTTAATTATGACACAATGATGATGTAGTAATTACCTTATTAATTTACATATAAATTAATTGATATTATAAATATAAAAATAAATTCGAATGGAAACTTTTTCTTCATTGCACTAATTTTATAGGTTAATATGACATATTTTTATTTATTTAACTTATTTTATTCTATGTAATCAGTATTTTTTGACCTTCAAAAAAACCAAATACTAAATGGTGTCAAAATTGACACAAATGATTTTTTAAAACAAATACTATATTATAAATTGATATAAAATTTTCAAAAATCTAAAGATCAGGCGGAGGACATTGATATGATTATATATTTGAATAATGAACCACTTGGGGTTCTCTTGGATTTTAATAATATGTTTATTAACCATTTAATAAAATAATACAAGAATACATGGGATAGTTAAAATATTTAACTAAGAGTTACATCTAAAAGATAAGGTTAATATGGTTAACTAATCCTTTATAAAACCTATTGGTTGATAGGTTTTCAACCAAACCCCACATTAACCTCGAAAAAAATAATTTTGGAGCCATTATAAATCCAAAACAAGTGTATACTAAATTTATATGTCAAGATTTTCCTAAATTGACCCTCACATCTCTTATAAAAACATTATTCCCATTCTCTCAAAATCACACCTCCAAAGCCATTTCTCTCGTACCAACCCAACACAAATATAATTAGAACTACCATCGCTTCATCATAGAGGCCTTAAATTGATAAAAAAGCTAACCTATTGTGCCATTTTGATCAATTAAAAAAATCATCTAAAGAAGAGGTAATAATTTCATCACCTCTTTCTTGGTTCTTTTCTTCTTCCACATCCTCTGTGATTGAAGTTTCCATAATAAAATAATATCTCCCGTACCTTAAACATTATATGATGTTATTATAAATATGTTATAACCATATTAATTATTGTATCTATCTTATTAATGACAATGTCGCCATACATGTGTACGTACAGCTTACCGTCTCCACAATGTATGTAGTTTGTTATTCAACACTTCAATATATGAATGGTATAATAGTGTGTATAATAGATTTAAATAATAAATAAAAAATGTTAATGATTCTTTATATAAGATATAAATTCCAATTACATGAGATTTAACCATCAATATAATGGTATTTTTGCCCGTTCGTATGTACGGATTACCGTCTCCATGAATGCGATGAGATTCATTCCCCATCATAACCATTCAAGAATATTTTTTTATGATAAAAAATAATGTATAATAACTTAAAATAATTCTAGATATTAATCAAATACATACTTTTGATAAAAAACATGACTTATGTAACAAAACATATAAAGGAAAATGAATCAGTTAACACCCAAAACAATGATACTAATGAAATATTATTAACAAAAAAAATTAGAAGATCATATATAATATCATATTTATGTATATGGTTCCTTTATAATTTAATAAAAATTATTTAACTATAATAAAAGAGGTTAATATAACCTCATCCATGGAAAAGTACAAGGTAAGAGATAATTTTACAATCGCTTTATGATCCGAGGTTGTTTATGAGTTAGTATCTATTAGGACCTCTTTGTCGTCTACATTTGTGTTTCTTAAAAATGTATTTAAAAACATTTTTACAATTTCATATAATATGGGTAAAATTCATTTATACCATTTTTTTACATTTTATAAAATGTTTTTAAAGGAATCTTTCTGTCGTTTTCCTAACAGGGTACTTTATGACCTTTCCGAAAAATTACGGTAAGAATGTTTTTAATGCATACGGCGGGTAGTTTATGAACTTTTCATATTCTAGTCATAATATGAATGGATATATTATGTTTCAATATTTTCATATGAGGAATTACTTAGACTTAGTAATTGATTGGTGGGCACCACAATAGCTCGTTGATTTATTCGTAGTTCTAATGAGACAAACTAGAGTCTTAGAACATGGCCTTGACAAGATCATTGTGTATTCATGTCACAAGGGAATAACTATGTGGTTATTATGTCTAGAAATATGCATTTCAACATTATGAAAGTTTTTACAGATATTACATGTGATTATTCAACTAGTAGAATATCCATGTGAATAAGTAAACAGAATTATGTTATTTACCTTTTCTATATTATGTGGAAGTCTATGTTTAAATGGATTGTGTTTGAGTATTATAAATTTCATTTAGTATTTATGATTATTTATGATGGAGTTTTATATATTTTTATCCTTAATGGGAATCTGATCTCAGCCTTTTCAATTTTTTATTTTTTCCAATATGTGAAGAAGTATATTACGATTAACCGGTAGAAATAGGCTAATGGATATGAGTCTATTCGAAGGGGACACAATTTTGTTGTTTTTTCATTTCATGGTGCAATGTAAAACTTATATATGTATCTATTACGTCAAATTCTACTAAACTAATTGGTCTTTCGAGACATGGTCTCTTGTGTTCATGCCAATGTTATATAATAATGCACCGACTTTGGGTAACTAGGGATGGGGAGTTACACCTATATTTAGTTCCTTAATTTTATAGTTCCCTATTTGGAATAATCTTATAGTACCAATATTCATATCATTTGTATCTTTTTTATTTTTAATAATTTTTTCTTAAACATAAGTTGACGTTGGGTCGGTGGATGTCTAATAGGATGTGGTAGTTGGTACCTGAATTTAATAAATGCTTACATATTATTTTTCTTAGGTGATGTGGTATGTTTTCATGCACACATTGTCATGCATAGACCTAATTTATTTAGAATATTTTAAAAGGAAAATTTCTAAAATTTATTACATTATAAATTCTTTCAACATTAGAAAAATTTGACACCTAGTGGAATACCATGGTAGTGAAATTATCCTTTATTTTTGAAAAAAATGTTAGTAACTATTTTGTGAAATGTAAATTGGTCACGTTAATGAGATTATTATAAAAAAAGATGCTGGTACTTACTATGGTTTGATATCATTTGATGATTAAAAATTATTAAAATGGATGAAAATGATATTTTGAATTAAATTAATGCTTTTAAAATGGGGTTTCAAATCAATTGATGTTGTAATTGGAAAAAAATAATCCGGAAATGGTAATGATGTAGTGAATTTGTATCAATATTTTTATGTAATGGGTAATATATGATTAATAGACAGTGTTAAAATGTATATTAAATTGGAATGGTAATGTGATCCAGTGAGTATTTAAAATGAAATAGATTTAGTATTGAAATGGGAAATTGATGAATTGTAATGAATGTGATTCTTGATTTCCATTCATTGAAATTAAACAATTGTTTCACAAAAAATATATATTTTTTAATCAATGTAATTCATCATTGTCCACAAAATAATTAAATGTAATAAATGGTTATGAAATAAAATGATTAATGTGATTTTTACTTCATGGGAGTTATAGGATGAGATTATGACTTCAATATAATACAAGAAATTTAATAATGAAAATTTGAGTGCCAATATTATCTATGATACCTTATGGTTGGGAATACTATGATGTGAACATGGATTTTATGGGAATTCTAGGGGTGAGAGTTTGGATTCAATTTCATGCCAGATACTAGGAAATGATCTGAATGAGGAGATGAGAACATAGATACCTTTGGAGTTATAGAATGAGTGTTTTTATTTTGTGTGATACTTGATACTATGGGAAGTCTGTGAATACTGAGATCAGTATTGTTATTAATAAATTATGACATTTTAATGATGATATGAGAACTGAGATTCTATTTCACAATACATGTTACATGGTAATATTTGGATGAGTTCTTGTATTCCAAATGATATTTCATGATATTGGGGAATTTAATGATGATTTATTTAATTCCATTAGAATAAAAATTACGTATGATCCTCATGATGTTATTATAGTCACATCAACAATACTCGATGTAGGTTTCATCCGACCTTGGGTGTCACCATAGTGGCCCTAAATCATGGTTGTTTATTTGTATATTTAGATTTGATTCTTAATTTAGAGTACCATGCATGAAATAATTAGTTTTAATATCTTTTTTAAGAGCATAATTGGTGGTGGAATACTAAGTTATACACATACACTACTCAGTTCACCATGGAAATTGGGAATGTAAGAAGATACTATTATAGATAGTAGGGATATTTTTTATGAAATGTCGTGATATTAATGATAGTTCCTTGTTTATTAGTAGGGGTATATAATATAAAACCTAGAAGGACTTAGGACAAATTTTGTATGATATTTTTTTAGTTTTATTTTTCTATTTGGTTTTCTATGTATATGATTCACAATTGGGGGATCTATTCAGACATGCATAGTAAATTCATTTTTTATAGAATTATGATGATTGATTTATTTCCTTTCACATTACATGCCCAATATAAGATGTTTGTTGGGATTTGTTGTTATGTTTTTCTATTATTTAAATATTTATACCTCCACTGACCTAAGTGTATAGTCTCCCCAAGGTATCATCATACATCCTCACTAATAGTCAGAATCCTAAGCCATATGGGGAGGTGTTCTTGAAGATTTGGTGACAACTGGTATGACCATTGTTCATAGTAATCTTGGTTGGGGTATTATAATATGATATCATAGTAGTATATTCCATTTTAATACTATTTTAGAATGGTATATAATAGTATTTGATGTTTTGGGGCATAGTAATGAGCTCATGCCTAAGAATAATCCACTAATGCATGGAAGAATTCCAAGTTCCCATGGATGCTAATTTATCGTTTAATTCATTGCATACAAATGAATTTTATTTTAACCATAATTAAAGAACATGATTTATGATTTCATGAATCACAGTAATTTTTCTATTGACTTGGTATGGCTGGAGAGGTTGTGTGTGTTCTTATATCATGATTGTAACATAATATTTTTGTATCATCCATATATTTTCATTTATTGCTATTTATGTTACTTGGGATTATTAGAAGAAAATGATTATATTTATCTAATTTATATTTCAATTTGGTTATGAATTCTAATTTTTTAAAAATTTGTTATTTATCTAAATTATTATATATGTCTTATATTGTGTTTTCCAATATATGTATATGGTGGAGTCTTACATTAAAATTCAATATATGATCTCTTGATTAATAAAAGATCAAAAATAATTTTTTTGTTTTTTTATTGGATAAATAGTGTGTTCATAAGATCATTATAAGCAATTTTTCACTATTCATGTGAATGTATCCCTATTTAATATAGCCTTGGAATGTGTAAAATTTAGAAAAAACTAAGAAAGGATGAATTTAAATCATAAAATTGGAATACTATAAATCCTATTGAAAATTTTATCATATGGATATATATTTTAATAATAACTGAGATTCCTAACAAAAAATGGGTTGACAAAACCCCCATGAGGGATTTGTGGACCATAAGTATTTTTTAGTGTTCTATCTAATAAAGGGTTGATGGGGTTCTAAAGAGATCCAATTTGGTGAAAACCTTATGCTTTTGTGGTGTGTTTAATAGTATATATAATATATGTTATGACCAAGGTTGAGATGTGATGTTTTACAATACTTGTTAATATGGTTTTACCTAACCCGGGAGTGGGTAGGATGGATAAAATTCAGACTTATACTTGAGAATCCTTAGTAGGATGTTTGGAATACTAGATGTATGTTTACCTATAGATAAGAACAACTGTTATCCCATGAGAGGTAATACATTTGATTCATGATTTAAGGGATCGATGAAAGGAACTAGTGACTCTTGACAGTGACAAAGGATTAGTGATTCAGTTCCTTGTGACATGTGAGAGTAACTCATTGTAGGGGTTAAGAAAGTTCCATGAGTTCCTTTAAGGTAGGAAACTTGTGTGAATGATTACGTTATATTTTGATCATGTGTAGTCCCTTGTAACATGTACCTAGTTCCTAGATATATTCCTTGAGTATGTTTTATAAGTTTATTATAACAAGATAGTATGTTTTGGATTACACATGAGAGACCATACGTTTCTGTACAACCATAAGAGAGGTTTGGGAAAAGGAATGAAAATTATTAATTTTTTATTCATATGTACTAACAGTAAAATTGTGAGTACATTAATGTATTTAAATGTGAAATAACATGGTGTTTCCATACTTTGTATCACATTTTGGTGGAGTGAAGGATTTGATATGTGCATAACCCTATTGAGTTTGAGATGCACTTCCAGTAGGTTGGTGGGTGGAGGGATAAACACATAGTGTTCTTGAACTGCACCACTTTTTGGGGTAGTCACTTAGTGGACCTCGGTACCAATGAAGTGTCTGATTATATGGAATAGTACCAAGGGTTATCATGGTTAAATAAGGTTGAGATATTTCTGATCATGGTTAGTAATTTATGTGTGTGAGCCTAGTTTGGATGTGACATGACACATGGGTGTGTGATTCATGATATGATATTGGTTTTTTTCTGGTGTGCACCCAATTGGATTTTGTGTATCAAGGTAGTGCATTATAGTAGGGTTTGTGGAAAGTACATTTTGGACTAGTGAGTGGGCTTGTATGGGACGAGGGCCATTGAAAGTAAGGATGTATTATAGGAATATTTTATTAAGGTTAATTAGAAAGTTGAAAACTTTGATTGAGAGGGGGGCCTCAGTTTGTATCAGAGTGTTTTGGAACTATCAATCTAGAAGACACTTCCATGTTATGAATTGGTTAAAAGGAGGGAATAGTATGAGAATAGTGACAAGATGGTACTAATGGAAGGATCTATTGGGGATGGTTATCAATATTAGTGTAAATAGATCTATAATGTAGAGATCCCACCATAAACCATTAGACTATGTGACCTTCATTTTAGATATATATTACTGAGTATCGAGGATGGTGTTAAATGAACTAAGATTGAGAAATGTGTGATGTATATAGTTATTCTTGGCTATAAATCATTTTTCCATAACTAAATAATATTTTCAGATATGGAAACGACATGGGATATGCTATTTGGATACTGATCTTTTGGTGTAATGAAAAGGAAACTCTTATGGTGGGGAGCATTAGGCCAATTATGGTGTGTGACCCAAATAAATTTAAGAGATATTTTTTATGAATATTACATGGGGATATGCCTCAGATATCTATGATGGAATAAAACATCAGTAGACATGTAATTTAATTATAATTTTCATTCCTTTTTTAATTCCTATGTTAATTTCTCTGTGATGATGGTTAGAGTCTAGAAAGTTGTTTTAGGATCTGAATTGAATTGTGGGATTATAGCATAGTTTGGAGTGGTGTAATTCTACAGAATAGGTGAGAGAACATTGAATAGCGTCAGTAGTCAGTGATCAAACAAATGAATCACATTGGGGTGGGTATTTTACCATGGGGGGTTTCTGGAGGATCATGAGGTTCAATTAGTGGTCATGGTATAATTTTTAGGTTGTTTTGAAGTGTGTCAATGGTCGAAAGCAAAGTGTTATTGAGATAGTTCAACAGAATGAGGTCATAATATAGTTTTATACTGTAATTAAATGTAGTTAATTTAAAAATACATCATATATATCATATATTAAATAATGAGGATATTTTTTATATTTATCAATTGATTTTCTGGAAAAATTTATTGTATTCGTCTTGTGCTTGGACAGTGGATGAATATCTTTTTTTGACCATTATTTGGAAAAAAATGGTATAATATGTCTGAATGATGTTATCATGTCTTTATAGGTGTTATTCATGTAAAACAACACCAATTACACTATTAGAACATGGAAATGGTGTTATTTTTGGCAATTCAGATGTTGGGAAGTATCTTGGCTTATAACTGGACTTCTTAGGACACTCTCTATGGTGAGGGGATCCATAAAAAAAATGATAAATTTGGATAAAATACAATTATTTTTCAGATAAATAGCCTTATTTATGTTTCATAATGATATTTTGGAGTTCATTGGACAAAGAGGATCAATTTTCAAATAACAAAAAATTCCTGTTTTTGAAGCGAATTAGGCATTCTGGAATAGAGCACAACCATTTGAAATAAAATTGAAAATCCAAATAGGTATAGTGATGCATTTAAATTAATATTTTGAATTATAAGATATGATATGTGTTATGGTGGGGATATTATAACACCCCATGTTAGATGGATGTGAAGGTCCCATATGAAATTGAAATTTTCATTCTAATGGATGATAAAACTTCAAATTTGACATTAAAATAGGTTTTAGTTCTTGAACACATTAATCATGTGTATTTATATGAGAAATGTGGATCATGAAGTATCCTGGAGGGATCAGGTGAGCATTAGTGTTTTTGGGTGGTTACAGTGGCATGATACAAAAGGTTTTTGTACAACCTACTAGATGATGGAAACTTTTATTAGCAATCCCATGACCAAGAGTAGCTAGGGTGACAAAGGCTCCTAGAAAATGTTTATTCATGGAAAGAAAAATAATTTCATTTTGGTTCCACACATTATTCATCCAAATAAATATTTCCAACCAATTTCATTCTTGTACGACAAACATACACCCCTCCCTTCCCATCCCCTCTGCATTAATGACTACCCCCAATCCCTTGTCTGATTCAAATTTCATCTGATACAAATAGAGCTTGAGGTAAGGATATGAGACTACCGCCCTCTTATCATATGATCCTTCATTATACAATTATCTCATATTAAATTAATCTAATATTCCAAATTTTCGTGGTTTTTTATTTCTCAATTTCTACCATGTCATGATGAACTGAAATCTGATATTGGAATAGTTGACTTCTCTAAAAATGATTTGGTTAGTATGTAAATATAAAGTAAAATGAATCATTTTTTCTCTATTAGTAAATTTTATGGTCATGGTAGATTTTTCATTCATCATTATATTTTAAATATGATTTTTTAAATGATTTTTTCTTTAATTTAACTTCTTTTGAAAACCATATCCTTGAAAAAACGTGATTCCTTGTGGAGCACCTTTGTAAGAAGACCAACCATGATTTTGCCACCTAAAGGGTAATATTTTTTTATGAAATGTATATAGATAGTGTTAGTGGGTTAATTCTTGTTAATTTTTCTTATTTATTATGGCTTTATATCATTATATTAGTAGTGATGTTTTAAATTGTTAAAGATAGAATTAAGAATTAAATTGAAGGTTTTGAAGTTGGATTTAAAAACTGTTAATCTTGTAAATGGAATTAATGAATCTTGAGATAAAAATGTATTAATTAATTAATATACGTGGTTTATGAAATGGGTAATGGATGTATTATTTAAATTGGTGACCTATAAATTATAATGAATTTGTAATGTGAATCGTTGAATTTTATGTGTGAAATGTGTTCAATATTGAGTTATATAATCGATGATTTATAACGAAAGGGATTATTGAGATACATTATTATTTTGAAATTGAATAACTGATTCATGAAAGGGAAGAGAGTTAATAATTCTTTTAATTTTACTTAGGTCAAATGATAGTTAACTGGAATAAATGAACAACTAATAAAACTATAAAAATGATTCCTAATACTAAAAAATTTCAATATGATCATCCAATTTCCATAGGATACATTAAATTTTAAAATTCCTAGTTGAGAACCTGGTTTTTTGTGATTTTTGATAATTGTGAATTTCATGATGAGTGAAAATATTCTGTGGGAAATGAAAATATGATAATCTTGATTTTGTGTGATATCTGATACTACCGATTGATTCTAACATAGGGATAACATCTGAGAATCCATTGGAATTAAAGGATAACCATTTGGATTCCATGCGATAACTGATATAAGGGGAAATCTAAGAATATTGTGATGAATATTGTCATGATACTGGGTGAATTGTTACTACCAAAATTAGTGGTCAGATTCCATATTATACTACATGTCACATGGGAATTTTGGGATGAGTACTCAGATTCCATATGATAATTCATGATAATGGGGAATATGTGGATGATTTCCTAGACTTTGTGTGTTTTTTATGGTGACACGGTTATCATGAAGTTCATAGAGATACCTCAACACTAGCTAAAAAAGCTATGATATGACGCTTGGTGTCATTGTAGAGCCCATGAATATGGTTCATTTTTTAATTAGATCACCAATCATGCACTTATTTATCTAAGAGGCCATTTTAGTGTTTTCATTGTTTCTAGCCTACTGATTTTTAATCACATCCTAATCAGGACACCATAGAACTTGGGTACCAAAAAAGACACTATTTTTTACCAAATGGATAGACATAGGGTAATCAGTGATGTTAATGATAACAGTATTAACATGCTAGCTTGAGCATGTACATTGGAACCAAGAATGAATCCAGACCAATTTTTTTATTAGATTTAGTTTGTTTCTACACTTTTACTTTCATTTTCTATGTATCTGATCCACCCATGGGGGTCCATTTTTTCATTTATTTCAAAAACAATTTTATGGAATTATGATGATTTATTTATACCATATAACATTCCATGTATTATAAACAATGTTAATTCATCTCGGTTTATATGTGTTATTTTATTTATGCTACAACTTCTTCTATTACTAGAGGGTATAGTCTCCTCATTGTATCTAAATATAACCTTACTTTTAATCAGTAGGAACTAGTTTATAGGGAGGAACACATATGTTCTTGTTGTGACTACTTTTATGGGCACCGATATGTGGTCTGGGTTGGTGGGATCTTACACCCAACTTCACCCTTCCCACAATGTGATCACACAACTCAATAATTTTCTACGAAATAATTGTTATATAATCAAATTTGGTCATTGTTTTAGAGAAATTATCAATTATACATACATATGAATATGGATGTAGATAATAGATAGTATACCAAACAAATGATTTCTCGTGTATCTCAAATTTTACTATATAAAATCAAGAAATGGGGGCTCAATTACTCAAAAAACTTATATAATTACCAAATTGATATATATATTTATTTTTTATAAATTTAAAAGGTATATCCACTATACTAACACTATGGATGATAAGGGATTTAATGAGTCAATAACCATTGGGGACTTCATTAAATTTATAATAAAATAACCCCTCATGTCCATCCCTTTTCCTTTGATCTTCACACACTCATAATTCATGATATATATGCTTGTAAAATTAAATGGTGGAATTTATAAAAAATAATGTAAAATTAATATCTCTAGTTGATTCACCATAACATGTTTTTAAACATTAACTATCCAATATTTATTAAATCAACTATTTATTACTCTTTTTATTGAATTATAAAATTATAATATTTAGCACTATCTACTTAATTATATGATTTTTGACCTCTTTTTGATATGCATTGTCTATAATGGGTAGAATTACATATTCATTAATGTATAAATTATATATAGGTCTAAGAAAAATAAAATTTAACTACGTACATATCGACCCTTATTGAATACATGGATGTTTTCAATTGAAATATCATACATCTTATTATAAAATTACATTCTTATAATCATAAGAAATGTTTTTTATGAAAATAGAAACGAATTCTATCTAAAACTCAGCCATAACATCAAAAATTAAATTTAAATATATATTTCTTAAATATAACTATATTTTTGATTCTATAAAAACCTTATTCAAATTTTTAGGCCTCAAATTAATAACAAGCCACTATTTTTATTTTTATGAGATTTAACTATTTTTTCACAATCAGTAATGGGAATTTCATAAACATATAAAATGTGTATATCCAATTGATTGTTGAATAATTTAACTCATATCTTGGAAATTAGTACTTCAAATGGGTGTGTTGGGTGATTAGTTATAGAGATATGGTTTTAATTATGTTTGGGAAGAAGGAAAATATTTTGGTTCAAGGGTGTTTTATACGAGTTCTATAATATATTATTTTAGAATACGAACATTTATTTTTTTGTTATGGTGGGATGACCATAAATGTTTTGGAGATATTAATATAGAATATATTTTTGGTATAATTGGAACCACACACCGTTTTTGTTATGTTGGTCTGATTTAGTATCAAAAATTGGACCTTGGGGTTTAATCAGTAATGAGACCTTGGCGATGTCTGATTTAATGATTTTTTTGAATGAAAAGGATTATATAATTATGTGAATGGTTTTCATGGAGGGATTGAAAGATATTAGGGGAATAAATCATGATTGGGAAGCACTTAGTTTTGTAAGAGGTATTATATAGGGGATTGGATGTCTTTTAGGGATTAAATGGGTATAAAATTGTATATTATAATACTTTATATCTATATTAGGTTTGACCATGATTTAAATATTGGTCAACGTACCATGGATTAACGAAATTAAAAAAATATGGAAGAAACCATGATGTTTTATGGTTATACTTCTCATGATGTGGGGATCGACTTCTTGGGTTTGGGTAATATTCAACATATCAGGATCTGTACATTCATACTTATAGTTTCTAGGTTTTGGTTAGTGCAAAAACAAGATATTGGGCTACAGAAATTATGACCTAGATCATGTATCTTATAAAATATTCCCAATATCTATATATTCCACAATATTAGTGGATATGATAATTTTCTTCAATATTGTTTGGATGAGTTAATTGAAAATTGTCACTGTATTTAGAAAACTATTTTGGGAGATGTGATAGTAGTGGTGGATTTGAGATGGGTAGGGGATATCAAAAAATTATTAATTAAATGTGGTGAGATATGTTAAAGGATGAATTAAATTTTTCAAAAAAATGTATGTTATGGGTAACCACAATGTTGTGAGAATCCTGATATAATAGAAATTTTAATATGTATAGGTCTTAGATCAACTATGAAATGGTTTGGAAATGATTTATTATTTTTTAGTGATTGGATATGAAAATCTTTTGGAAAATTGGTCTAGTGGATTGACCATATAATTATATTTGGGGTTTTTACAGAAATTGAGAACAACTATAGAAAACCCTTATCACATACAACTTATTTTTCATGACACCCACTGAAAATGTAGACCACAATAAAAAAGTATATGGATAATACTTGTTTTTAGGTTTTTATAAAAAAAGTTTGTTAATGAAATGGATAGGGAAGGAATTCTTTAGTAATATCCCTCATCCTATAGTGAAACTATGCTTACCGTGACACTATTATGTAATAACATGTCTTCCTGATATCCTCTAGATATCTTATTTCTATTTATAATTTGTTCAATTTATTTACCATAACTTATCTATATATTTTTACCTCAAAATTAATATTTTATTTCGAGTGGGATTCTATTATGATTCAAAATTAAAAAAAATTAACTAATGTTTCATTATATAATAATAAAAAATTTAATAAATTCATGAAAATAGAGTATGGTTTTTTATTTCTTTAAAAACAAACATGGGTTGTATCAAAGATAACATTTAATTTAATCTCCAGATATACAAATAACATGATTTAGTTAAATTTATATGGAATAAGGAATAATTCATAGAATCTCTCTTTGAATATATTTAACCAATGTAAATTGACATCGAACAAGGTTCCATTCTTACTTTATATCTGTATTAGATGTTCCACATCATATTATTTTCAAGAGGACCATGTATTTATTTAATAATATATCTTAATCTAATATAATTTTTCTATATATATTATCATATTATTTGTAGATTATTATATAAGAATGATCATCATATTCAGAATATTATATGATATATGTCGAGTTCTAGTAACAAGTGACATGGAATTGCAAAATTCATATTGATTTGATATGTTCCTACTGGATTTTTAAAGGCTATTGGGTATGACCATAAATAATTATCATGATTATTACTAAAATAATTTTTCATTAATACCATTTTTCTCAATAATGTTTTTCTTATGTTACTAGTTAATTGAGCTTTAATACTAGTTTTTTTGTATTGATATGTGTTTTCATTAAAAAAATCTTTAAAAAACTAGATAAATAAACTCGATATATGACTGTTGATTTTTTAACGTATTTACATAGTATTAAAAAAGAATTCATGTCTAAGAAAAAAATTCTTCCTAAAAAATATAATGAGAAGACTCATCATAATATTTGCTGTTATAATGAATTCCTCAAATTATATCTTGTAATAAACACAAAAAGAATGAATGATTTACTAAAATACTTTAGGAATGGATCTATGAAATCAATTCACCAAATATTGAATGAAATTAATTTATGAATTTGTTAGTAAGTAATTACAATACAAATTATAATATTCTTTATCCTTTGGAATCACTGACTTATTGTCCCAAATCACCGTGCTTCCTCTTGAATAATTGTATAAAATCTCAAATATTGAAAAAGAATTTATAACATTATATTAAGACCATTTATCAATACCAATGGTGATAAATGGAAGAGTATTTGTATTACTTTCACTATAGATTTGATTACAGTTGTATTAATAATTTAATCACTTTATTTATTAAAAACAATATTATCCTCAACGTAATGAATATGTTGTCAAAAAATTATTTCATTTACGTATATAATAATTAATGTTAGATTATTCCAATCACCAAATAATTAAAATTATTGATAAATTATGGATCCTTATAAAAATTAGAACGAATGAGTTTCTTATCAAAAAAAATCATCAATATCAATATTTTATTTTCCTCGACATTCCCCAATGTTAATCTGGACTAGTATTCATCCATAAAAAAGATGTCGACTTCATAGTGTGTCATAGTGGGGAGGACTACACCACAACCCAATGTTTTTCATAATAGGGGGAGAATCCCTTACGGTCTACTCATGGTTGTCTTCGACATGGATACATTATCCACATCACACCCAAGGGATCTTGAATCATAGTCCTATGGCCCATTTCATAGGAATAAGACTACATATTATTCTATGGGTGGAGACTTGTAATTTTACATTAGGTTTCCTAATTTTTTTTGGCAATTTAGGATTTGGGAAATGGTTTATTTTTTAGAATATAAACTCTCACATCCTCTATTAATCCTCTATTATGGGGGAATGATGTTGGGTTTGATTCATTGATAAAATTGGGAGGGTTCCTCAATCCATATCCTTCAATTTCGAAAATGCCTCACTCTATCTCTCTAGAAATAGTAGTCAGACTAGACCCCCACACGACCTCTAGCACACCACCCCATATTATTTATGTTCCCAAAATTTATTGTGTATTTGTTTTTCAATTTCCTGAACTTTGAATTATATTTTTTTCCTAATTTTTGGTGTTATTTTATTTTATACTCATGAAAACATTATCCTCTAATTAATGAAGTGAGTATAAATAAAATGACACTGTTGGGTTTCTACAATTATATGACCGTTGGTCATTATGACCGATGGAAACTAAACACTTAACATTATGGTTATTTTTTATAAATACTTGTGATCATGGTTAATTAATACAGAATGAATAGTCAATGGCCATATCCAGTAGACTCAGGCCATATGAAGCACATCTGTCAGATCTTGGGAAGGAGGTATAATCACATGGTTTTTCTCGGGACTATTCCCAAGATAAACTCCAACATGTGATGCTCGAAGGAAATAACATATGGGATAAGTTCAAGCTGATAGAATTCCACCCCCGGGTAATGTTGTCTGAGATGCCCCATGATTCTATCACCATAGAACACCTTAAACTTAGGTCCTATGTAGGTGTTATATGGGGATATGTAACAAGACCATAGTAACTTTGTTTAACTCTTTTGTATATAAATGTTTTTAGTTATTATTCTGGTAAAATTTGTGATTTAAAATGTCCGAATAAATATAGGATGAATATTATTGATTAATTTTTAAAAAATAGAATTTAAAAATATTTTTTTAGTCCATAAAATACTAATAATGTTAAATGATTTTCAAAATTTGGTCTTCCACAATTGTGACTAGTAATAAATTTAGAGTCTAATAAGATCAGATTAATTTTTAGGGAATTGTAAAGTATGAATTTTAATATTACCCTAATGAATTGTAATGAATAGTGATAAATATTAATGTAAAGTAAATCATCCATAAAATAGAAAGTTCACCAATGATTGTATAAATATAATTTAGACATCTTAAAAGTATAAAATAGTCATAACATAAGTATGTGATATTATTTATGTCATAAATATTTTAATCAAAATTTCATGATTAATTTAAGAATTTAAAAGTGAAATGTATTTTCACACTATCTAATAATAAATTATTACTTTATTGTCTTATGGTTATACGATAATTTCATGTCACCATTATTAATTTCTGAAGGTGTTAAATAACGAGTAATATTTTTAGAGTTTTTTCTAAATAAATTAAGATTTAATTTAAAAATTAAATTGAAAGTATTTTGAAAATTATATTCATAAAATGGAGTTCATTTTTAAATTTATAAATATATTTTATGTCAGGGTGAATTTATGATATTTTTATAAAAGTTTTTTTTGTTTCAGTGAATAGTATAAATACATTTTTGAGTTTCAGTGTGATTAATGACATCATTAATGATGTAATAATGATGAAATAATTCTAATCAACTTACAAATATTATAATATGTTATTAGGTGTCTCAGGTGACCAATACCATGGGAAAATACTATATGAAACCCCATGGTTTTTCAAATACCACTTATGGGGTGTCCCTTGAAAATTAATAAAATATTCCCTCAATTTTGCTATCAAAACCAAGCCATTCCGTCATACCTTTCATTTGGAATATTTCTCAATAATAAACTAGAATTTTTTTTCATCCCAAGGAGTCCTCCAAAGGATCACTCAATCCTCCAAGGTCCCAACCATTGAGCATTCAATGTGACTCTTCATTGTAAGGGAACCTTTCACCATTCTCTTTTAATTTATCAATTCCATTATGATATGCATACTAGTTTTCATTTAATTATATGGGGGTATGTTATTCTATATATCTATTATTTCTTTTTAATGTACAAATGATAAAATACCCTTTCCCCTATCAAAAAATTACTTTTTGAAATTTTAAGTGACGTCGTTAGGCTGCCGAATATTCATAAAAGAAAAAAAATCTTCTATTTTCTTTCAATTTTTTTTCATATGGTATTTCATTGAAATATAAATACCGTGAAATTATTTCTATTATATTCAGTCCTTATATTTTGTTATGCGTTATTTTTGAGTGGTTGACCATTGTGCCCTCTATTTTATGTTTTCTAAAACCATGTTACGTAGCCATTATGCTACAGAATTTTCATCCTAAAATCACCCTCTCTTTTTTCGCAACAAATTATGTTTTTTTATTTGTATGAATACCAAATTTATTTAAATTTATAGAGGTATTTACCAAGACATATATTTTTCTATTTGATTATATAATTGACAAACAAATTACCCTTACTCCCTTTCCATGGGTACTAAATGAAATAATCTTCTTATTTTTAAGAACTTTTAAAAAATGTCCGGATTTTAAAGTGAAATACATTTATTTTACTCTCTATGGGTTATTTATGAAATATAATATTATGATATATGTGGATCATATTAAAATAAATACATATTAAGGGTGCACGCTAATAGAGCTACAATGCACTGGGTAAAGAATTTAATCTCTCAAGATGACGAGTTTCACGATACCGTGGTGAATAACCTTGGAAATGTTTGTGACACCATGGTGAAGAACCTTGGTGATATGTTCATGAATGTCTAAGTTAAATGATGCAGCCGCATATTCATGTTATGATTCATGTTCCTTATATTATGATATTCATATTTTTCCAATTCTCATGTCTTATGTTTTTCATGAAGAATCTTATTGATTTCACAAATAAACTGATTCCCTTGTTTTCCTTACTAGAACATCTAGACCACCATTCCTTTTATATATATCTCTAGGTTTTGAGAATTAGTAATTATACATAAGATAAAATATTCAATAAGCTTTCAAGGGGATTTAAAAGAGTGTTTTATGTTTTCATGTTTTATTCTTCCGGATTTCCAAGACACTAGACGTTAGTGATCCTCTATTCTAAAATGTAATTAAATGTTATGTAATAAAAAGGTCGGATGTCATAGTTGGTATAAAAGGGTAATTTAGTTATTTATAGAAATTAAGAAATGAAAAATATAGGAATAATCAAATATAAATGTTTATATATAATGAAACATCTTAGTATTTTGGTGAAATATTAAATAAGGGGTTTTCGAACAAATAAATCCATGTATGGATATGAACAAGTGGATGTGGCTCTGGCACAGATGTACCTATGAGTGAAAACTCGGAAAACAAATTTCAGTCTTGACCTGGGGTATCCTGGTACATGAAAACAGGCCTTGTTGTACATCTGGTATGACACTCCTCGGGGATATGTTCGGTAAGTAACAATATTTTTTATGAATCATTATGAATGATTTATAGAGAAATGAATTTGTTTAAAGCATGAAGTATTAAGAAATAAAATTCTTTATAGTTATAATATTCGTAAATGAAATAATTTTCTAACTAATTATTCTTTTAGACAATGTAGTGAAATAGGAGGAACCGTGCAAATGGTGACCGCAATGGACCATGTGATGAAGACTCTCGGATGGAAGCCGGAATGGAAACATTCCTGTGAATGATGAAAAAACTGACTCATTTTATGGAAAATAACTTGAATCAACTGCTGGGTCTGATCTCACTGCAAAGGGAACAACAATCTGTTGAGTCATTTATGTGTCAACAACCACCAAACATCAGTGGATCGACCGACACTAGTGTAGAAAACATTATTTACGTCTCCATTTTTTACGTCAGTTATATATAACCGACATGATAATCTGTGAAATGTGGTTTTTTATATTAGTTATTTTATAACCGACGTAACAAATGCAGTGAGTATATTATTAATGTCGGTTATTTTAATTACTGATGTTACAAATCACTCGTGTTTGGTTTTTAAGTCAGTTATGTTATAACCGACGTAAAAAACCAAAGCGCGGGGGGTTTTTTACGTCGGTTATTTGATAACCGACGTAAAAAATGAGATATCTTCGGGATTTTTACGTCGGTTATAAAATAATTGACGTAAAGAACTATGATTTTGGAGGTCTTTTTTTCGTCGGTTATTGTATAACCGATGTAAAAAAGCCATATCTGATACATTTATAATGTCGGTTATTATAATAACAGTTGTTATATAATAATTTTAAAAATTAACAATCCCTGAGGATTTTCATTTATGAATTTTTGTTCGACAGTCTGGCGGGTTGTCTCTCTCGCTCGATAAACCCTAATCGGCTCGTCGATCTCACTGTTAAAATCATTTTTCCTACAACGTTTATCATCTTTACTCTCCTCAGATCTATCATCTCAACTCGCAACACTCAAGTAAGACTTCAACGAATTTATTTCGTTCGTTTTTATCCCGGATAGCCTATATTTATGTTTTGTGAATTTTGTGTGCTTTTTTTCGTTGGTTTATTGTGCTTTCAACTCGTTCGATTTTTGTGTTCTTGTTTTCCCAGATCTATCATCTCAACTCGTTTTGTGTGCTTTCAACTCGCAACACAAAAGGCATTCCAAAACCCCCATTTCATGTAAGCCTTCAACTTGAAACCCTATATTTTTGTATGCTTTCTATCATTCGTTTTGCCTACATCGTATATTTTTTGTGGTCCCAAAATTTTTTTGATGGATTTGGATATGTCTTTAATTTTATGTATTCATTTTATCTTGAAATGGGGTGCTTTTAATGTGTCACTCTTAGGTTAATATTTTGGTGTATTTTATAACCTATGAAAGTGATTCATTAATTTTCAAAGGGGAATCCAATTATGGTTTTTTAATTCTTTGTTGTCATGTGGGCCTCAAATTGGGGGTTTTGAATGGGTGTTATGTGTAATCCTTATCACACTTCTTGAAGGTGTTTAATGAAAATTTTGGTTTTTCATGTGTATTGTTTGTGACATTATTTGAGGTAAATTATTAAAATATGGATGTTGTTTAATAAATGTGTATTGAGATGAAATTTATATTTTGGATTTGTATTCGTATGATTTTTTTCTTGAATGGGGGTTTCGAATGTCTTTTGTGTGCAAAACATGGTTATTCCTCTTGGGATTGTTTTTTGAAAATTCAAAAGGATTTAGTGTGTTACAAAAAGTGATAAAATTATGTAAAGGAAATATTTTGGCAATGTTATTCACCTAATAAGGGTTTTTGAAAGGTAAAGAGGTGATTTAAGATGTCAAAAATTTTCAGAATGTTTTATAAATTGTGGAATTGTTTTATTAAATTGTGATGTTGGTGCGAAACATGATTGTGGACTATTTTGTGTGACTTTTTTGATAAAATAAATTATGATATTAGTTATCGATAAACTTGTGATCATTTGACTAGTTGAATATAAATGATTATTTTTAATTATCATACGATCATTTAAGTAGCCATATTTAATAATATTTAATTCCATCTATTTCATGATGACGTATATATTAAATGCATGTGTTTTTCATTGTTCTCCATCCCTGGTTTTATATGTAAACCATTGTTTGGGGGGTTGTCTGTGGGGTGGGGAGTTGTCCAGAGGGTTGGGGGGTGTCCATGGGGGTGCCCAAGGGGATGGGTGGGTGTGGGGGGCTGTCCAAGGGGGTGGAGGCCTGTCCAGAGGGTTTTAGGGGTTGTCCGGGGGGTGGGGGTAGTCCAGAGGGTTTGGGGTGTCCAGGGGGGTGTCCAAGTAGCCCAGTGGTGGGGTGGTGTCCAGGAGTGGTGGGGGTGCTGTCTGGAGGAGTGGGGTGCTGTCCAGGGGGTGGGGTGCTGTCCAGGGGGTGGGGGATGTCCAAAGGGTTGGGGGGTGTCCAGCGGCGTGTCCCAGGGGGTAGGGGGTGGAGGTGGTGTCCATGAGGAGTGGGGGTGTTGTCTAGAGGGGTGGGGGCTGTTCAGGGGTTTGGGGGGTTGTCCAGAGGGTTGGGGGTGTCCAGGGGGGTGGGGGGGATGTCCAAGGGGGTGTAGTCCTATCCAGAGGGTTTTGGGGGTTGTCTGGGGGTGGGGGGATGTCCAGAGGGTTGGGGGTGTCCAGGGTTGTTTGGATTTACATTGTGATTTTCTCCATCTGAATTTTTATTTTTAATATGACTTGATTCTCAGGTTTACTCCATTCTCTCCAATTTTCTATCAACTATGTAGGCGCCATGGTTTTCTTTTATTTAATGGAATTTAAAACTGTTATATCTAACTATATTTTGTTTTAATAATAATGTTCATGCAAATTTTGTTAAATACACATAGATTTGTTTTATATTTCAAAATTTTTTTACATTCAAATTAATATTTTTTTCATATAAACTTATATTTGTCTTATATTAAAAATATATATATTTTTGATATTTGTTATAGGTAATAATGAGTCGAAGTTGGATTACGGAACATCGAATGATCAATGAATAGGAGGAAGGTGTTGATTCCCTTTTGGAATTTGCTAAACGAAATGTTCCAAGTAGTGACATTTTTTTCTATCCATGCCTGAAATGTTTGAATATGAAGAAGTTGAAAGGTGCAGAGATAATATACCATCTGATATGTCATGGTTTAAATCCGAGTTACATCTCTTGGATTTGGAATGGTGAAACTGGACGAAATGTCACTAATGATGATGATTCACAAGATGGTAACTCAGATGGAATTGAAGAAATGATTCGCGATATTGTAGCAGAACATATTGAGATAGAACCGACAGTTGCTCGTCTATATGGTGATGGTGAAAAACCATTATATCCTGGTTGTACAGATTTTACGGTTTTTTCGGCGGTGTTAAGATTGATTAACCTATAGGATAAACATGGATGGAGTGATAGAAGTTTTACAGAGATGCTACAATTGATGAAATACATTCTTCTAAAAGATAACGATCTTCCAGATTCACATTACAAGGACAAGAAAATATTATGCCCGATGGGATTGGGAGACAAGAAAATGCATGTCTGTCTGAATGACTTCATTATATATAGGAAGGAATATTAATTTTTGTTAGAGTGTCCTAAATGTGGGACATCACGGTATAAGGTGAAAGAAAAATCATAGGCTGATGTAGAGATTACAAAGCTCCATTCAAAGGAATTTTGGTATCTTCATATATTTCATTGTTTCAAACGTTTATTTGCTAATTTACATGATGCAAAAAGGTTAAGATGGCATGATGATGAGCAAGTATGTGATGGAAAAATACGTCATCCAGGTAATTGTACACAATGGAAGAAAATAGATGTGCAATATTCTACATTTGGAAATGAAATTAGAAATCTCAGACCAGGGTTGTGCATAGATGGAATGAATCCATACCGAACCCTCAGTAGCACACATAGTTCATGGTCTGTTTTGTTGGTAATTTACAACCTCTCTTCTGAAGTTTTTATGAAGCGCAAATATGTCATGTTGAGTATAATGATCTCTGGTTCAAAGAAACCTATCAATGATATCGATGTTTACTTTTCACCGTTGATTGATGATTTGAAACTGTTATGGGCTGATGGTATTAGGGTGTATGATTCTTATAAAATGGAATATTTTCAACTATATGCAGTGCTTCTATTCACTATAAATGACTTCCTAGTGTATGGAAATTTGTCTGGAAATAGTGTTAAATGGCATAAATCTTGTCCAATTTTCAAACAATAGACATCATATTGTCAATTTCATTATGGGAGGAAAACAGTGTACATGGGGCATCAAAAGTTTTTGACTATGGATCATCCTTATAGAAGACTAAAAAAGTCATTCAATGGCTCACAAGAATTTGATACTGCTCCAAAACCTTTATCCCCTGATCCATATTTTGAGAGGGTGAAAAACCTTGATGTGATATTGGAAAAGACACAGAAATATGGTAATGATAGACATATTTGGAAGAAAAGGTCAATATTTTTTGAGCTACCATATTGGAGGTATCATGAAGTTAAACATAATATTGATGTCATGCATGTGGAGAAGAATATCTATGATTGTTTGATTGGAACATTGTTAGATATTAAAGGAAAGACAAAAGATGTTTTGAATGCAAGATTAGACTTACTATCAATGGGAATACGTTTGGAGTTAGCTCCCACTCCTAATGGAAGACGAACATATCTTCCCCCGGCTTGTCATACATTATCAAAGAGGGAGAAAATTAGCTTCTGTCAATGTCTTCATGATATCAAAGTGGCTCAAGGTTATTCTTCTAATGAAATTTTTTTTTCTCATTAAAGGACTTGAATTTTATAGGTATGAAATCACATGATTGTCACGTCATGATGCAACAAATTCTACCAGTTGCATTGCGTGGAATATTGCCCATTCGTGTCAGAAATACTACAATGAAGTTGTGATATTTTTTCAATTCAATTTGTAACAAGATGATTGATGTGAATGCTTTGAACATTTTGGAAAAGGATGCAATTTTTATACATTGTCAATTGGAATTTTATTTTCCTCCAACTTTTTTTGATATAATGGTTCATTTAATGATTCATCTGGTTCGAGAAATAAAGCTTTGTGGAACTGTATATATTTGTTGGATGTATCCTATTGAAAGGTATATGAAAATATTAAAGGGGTATGTTAAAAATCCATATCGACCAGAAGCCTCCATTATTGAAAAGTATATTTCTGAGGAGGTAGCAGATTTTTGTACGAGCTACCTGGCTATGGAGCAACACATAGGTTTGCCTCCATCTCGCCATGAACGAGTTAATATTGAGGGAAAGGGGATTCGTGGCTTGAAATTCAAATCATTTTCTGGTGAACAGATGAAGAAGTTAGAATCATACATCTTGAATAACATAACTGATGCTCAAATGTATATCACATTGCATATTAATGAGTTGAAACAATGTCATCCAAAGAAGAAAGAAATGAGGATTTTGAATGAGAAAAACAAAACTTTTTTGTCATGGATTAAAAAGACTTTTCTTGGTAGATCAGATGTATCAGAGACATTAAAATGGATAGTGGTTGGTCCATGTTTAATTGTGATAAAATGGTCCAGTTATGAAATTAATGGTTCTACTTTTCAAATGAAAGCTCAGAACAACAGAAGTGCAGTTCAGAATAGTGGTTTATTGGTGTTTGCAGAAGCGATGAATGTTTTGAGTGCTAAGGAAAAAAACCCAATTTCTGCATCAAGTACATATTATGGAGTGATTGAAGACATATGGGAGGTTGATTACTTTAAAATTAAAGTTCCTGTTTTTAAATGTAAATGGTTTATCGGTAACAAAAGTGTCAGAAACGATGAATTTGGAATGACACTTGTTAATCAGAATAGATTGGAAGATACAACTGATTCTTTTATAAAGGAAACACATGCAAAACAAATTTTCTATGTAGTATATCAATCAGATATGTAGTGGGTTGTTGTTTTACAAGGAAAAAAACAATCTGTTGGTGAGGATGAACTTAATGAAGATGTTGATTTATGTGAGATCCCTACTTCTATGGAAAGATTAATAGAACATAATGATGTGAATGTTGAAGACATTGTTTGTGCCATAAGGAACGATCGCGATGAAGGAATTTAGGAAAAGAATCCATTTGTACATTCCTAAAATTACAGGTAACATATGTTTATTTCCTGTTTACATTTATTTTTTTCATAAATGTTATATATTGTAAGTTATTTATTTTTTAAAACATGTTATAAAACAAAATAAGTATAAGTTTTTGTTTGTTTTAAGTTTGTTTTGTTTACATTATCATGTTTATAACCATTACATGAATTATATATCTATTATTTTTGTTCAGTGACAATTAATTTACCATGTTTACCATGTTTACTAGGTTTACCATGTTTACCAACTTGACCATCTTGACCATCTTGACCATCTTTACCATTGTTTAACATACTTACCATATTACCAATGTTTACTATTACGTTACTTGGTACAGTTTTCTATTTTCTAATTACAGTGGTTTTAAAATATTTGAATTTCTATATTTGTATCTTATTTAATTATTAAAACATGTTTTAAAAAAAAATAAGTATAAGTTTTTGTTTTTTTTAAGTTTGTTTAGTTTACTTTATCATGTTTATAACCATTACATGAATTATATATCTATTATTTTTGTTCATTGAAAATTACTTTACCATGTTTACCATGTTAACCAAGTTTACCATGTTTACCATCTTGACCATCTTGACCATCTTGACCATATTTACCATTTTTTAACATGATTACCATATTACCAATGTTAACTATTATGTAACTTAGTACACTTTTCTATTTTCATATTATAGTAGTATTAAAATATTTGAATTTGTATATTTGTGAACTGAATTTTGTTTTTTTGATTTGAAGGATAATGACATATCATTCAGTTGATGAACCACATGATTCTGGAGATGAGAATATTTCTGATCATACCTCTGGGGATGAACATTCACATGCTCCTATTAAGAAAAGGAGTTCAAAGGTTGGTAATCCTGGGTGCACATGTTTACCAAAATTATTACTTGCATGTACGCAGGATCAGAGGATAGTTGTTGAGTTTGATGATGATGATATTCCTAGAGGTCCGAATGCAAAAGATTTTAAGAGTTTTGTAGCAACTCAGGCTAAGAGAAAAGTAAGCATTATATATGATTATTGAAGAAGTGTGTATAAAGTGATAATATCTCAGTTGTGGGAGACGATTTTTGTATGATCTCTTGTCATTGTTTGATTATTCTTTTAATGTTTATAGTATATATAATATGTTTAACATCTTCTTTTTCAGAAGACATTTGATATTACTGACAATGGAGGAGTCAGGAAGAAATGCTTATCATTGGATGCCAGGAGATGGAGGGATTTCAAATCAACCCTCTCATCTGATTTCATTTATGGTAATAGGAGTCATGAAAATCCATGTCGTATATATCCTTTTATAGATGAAGACACATGGAGACAGTTTTTTGAAGCTAGAAGAAAAGAGTCATTTTTTGTAAGGGCAATGTAAACTTTTAGAATCATTCTTATATAAATGATTTTATTAATGTTTTGTTAATGATTTCTTTTTCTTAAATTACAGAAAACAAGGAAAGCTCATCAGGAGATCCAATCGAAAAATTTATACCCTAATAGTTTATCTCGGGGAGGGTATGCATTATTGGAAGAACAAATGATGGCTGAAAATTTTCAACAACTAAGAGATGAGTCTTCAAGATCTAGATAGGTGGCCCCTCCATCCCCTCCATATAGACATGAAAAATGGAAGAGAGCTCGGAAGGGAAAAAAGGTCAATATCATTCGGAATAATAGAGAATCGTAGCTGAGAGGATTGTGTGATATCTATTTTATTTATTTAAGTTAACTATTTTCTTCATATAATTTCAATCATTACAGAAATGTTCAATTAATTAATACAGGACTCTCTTGGGGAGCAGAGTTCACAGGGGACATTTACAGCTACTAGGAGGGATGATATTTTATCTGCAGCATTGGGAAGGCCCGAACATCCTGGCCATGTAAGTGGATATCAGGTAGGTGTATCGGTAAGAAACGTGTTGCCGCGTTCTTAAACATCTAACGTTGAGGGGGTTTATAAAAAAATATAATCCTTGGAGTCTGAAGTTCAAAATATTAATGCGACGATGGAGGACAAGATTAGAGCATCAGTGCAGTCTATGTTTGCAGAAATGCAATGACAATTTCAGACTGTATCTCCCACTCCTCCACCTCCCCCTGCAGAGCCCATTATTTATCCTCTACCTCCCCCAGTAGCTTCCACTCCCCCAACTCAGCCTGTGGACCCCATTTTTTTTCCTACTCCTCCGCCGCAGCTTCCTACTTATTGCGAGTTGTATGTTGATGATTCTCAACATCATATAGTAGCATATGGGTTGGTATATTGTATAGAAGATACAGTTAATCATCAACAATTAGAGGTACATAATCAGAGGGTTACTATATAAGATATTATAGATAGATCAGCTAGGGTACCAATACCTACAGATGTGGTGGCGACAGTTGGACAGAGTATCGACCATTTTTTAATTTTGCCATACAGACTTCTTCAACTCATTACCATAGAGGTATGAATGTTATATATTTTATTTTGTTTTTTTATTAAAGTTGTTTTATCATTTGAAAACTAATATATTTTTCAATTTATTTTTTCAGGAATACATTAATGGTAAAGAAATACTGTATAGACAACAACAAAGACAAATGGCTATGACATTAGATACAAATTCTATTAGTCTTGACAGATTGTCAATATATTCAAATTTGTTGGTTGGTTATTATGAGTTTCCAATGGGAGCTCATGTTTGTGGACGTGAAATAAGTGTGGGGATTACGAACACTGATATCTTGGATCTTGTTACTGGAGATAAGTTGGGCATCAATGTGGTGAAATTTATTTGCATGTAAGTCTTAACACCTTTTCCCTGTATTATATTTATTAAAAATATATACTTATGTATGTTTTGTATTAGGTATCTTTATAAAACTTGTGAGAGGAATGAGCTGACAGATGTATATGGATTCATGGACCCGCAATTGATTTCCCCTAAAGCATGTGCATTGAATAAGGAACAAAGAATGGTTTATATTTCTGAAACACTTGAAAAGAATACAGTTACACAATGTTGGATGATGCCTTTTTGTGAGAGGTATGAAACACATTTCTCTTATAGAATTAATTATCTTTTAATATAAAAAATCACTAACGTTTAATTCCCTTTTTTCAGTGATCATTGGATGTTAGGGGTTTTTTTCCAAAGGGAGAGAGCACTTTATTGGATATGCTCTGTCCATGGTGATGTGTGGGAATATTTTAAGAATATATTGGAAAAGTAATTTTCAATTTCTCAATAGTATTATATATTATTATGAATTTTAAATTTACCCCATTCATATTATTTTCTAACAGTGCATGCACCTACTTTCGAAAAAACACAATGAAAAGGAATGCAAAGATCAAATATGTAAATGCGAAGGTAAATATCCATTTATAATTTTTACTTTTTGATATATTACATAAAAATTATATATTGAATTTACAATCATTCAAATAGAATTGTCATGAACAATAAGGCGTCATCGAATGTGGATATTATATGTTATGATTTATGTATGAAATAATAACAACTGGGACAGTTGTGAATTTTGACCGGGTATGATTTCCTCTTAAACTTTGCCATAATATTTCAATTTGATTTATTCATTATACACGTTAACTACTTTCCTTTTCATTTGTAGCTTTTTGATGAACCTCAACCATATACTGCGGAAGACATAAAACACTTACAAGTGGAGTGGTGAAATCATTTTACAGGTTTGATTGAATTTTAGTTGTTTGTAATGTAAAATATAATTTTGAATATTGTCGTTGTAATTGAGTATTAGGTAGTTGTTTAGGTTGGATATAGTATTTTTTGAATTTGACAGTGTAAGTTTTGAATTTTATATATGTGAATGTTTTATTTTTCTCTACTTCTTGTTTTGGTCAACTTATGATGGTTTTTCTGGTATGGATTTTGGTATGTATGGGAGTGGTTCCAAGGGTATGGGTGTGTGTTCAGTGGGGTTGGGGGTGTCCAGGGGTCTGGGAGGGCTGTTCGTTGGGGTGGGGGCAGTCTAGGTGGGTGGGCGGGCTATCCAGGGATGTGGGAGGGCGGTCCAAGGGTGTGGGAGTGCTGCCTAGGGGGTGGGGGGTATACATGATGGTGAGGGGGGGGGGGGGGGGTTGTCCAGGGGTGTTTGGGGCTCTCCAGGTGTGTGGCGAGGGCTGTCAAGTGGGGTTAGGGGGTGAGGGGGTGTTGTTCAGGTGGGTGCGGGGTTATTGAGGGGTGTTTGGGGCTTTCCAGGGGGTCGAGGGGCAGTCCAGGGGTGTGGTGGGGGCTCCAATGGGGTGGGGTGAGGGCTGTCCAGGGGGTATACATGAGGGTGGGGGGAGGGCTGTCTAGGGGGTATACATGAGGGTGGGGTCTCCAATGGGGTGGGGGAGGGCTGTCCATGGGGTATAGATGAGGGTGGGGGCTGTCTAGTGGGGATAGTTTTATATGTTATCAATGTAAATGCTTAAATTTGATCTCCTTCTTTTTTTGTGGTACAATTTCTTGATTTGTTTTCTGGTTGATTCTGGGGGAGAGAAGATGACTGCATTCAATTTTTTTAAAAAAGAAATTGGCTTCCACGTCGGTTATTTTATAAACTACATGATAATGAAAATAGGAAGGGTTTCGCACGTCTGTTATTTCATAACCGATGTGGTAAAAAGCCTGGGAAATGGTTTATCACGTCGGTTATTTGAAAAACGACGTGATAAAGAAAACGAGAAGGGTTTATAACGTCGATTATTTTATAACCGACGTGATAGAAGGACTGGGAAAGGGTTTATAACGTCGGTTATTTAATAACCGACTTGATAGAAGGACTGGGAAAGGGTTTATAACATTGGTTATTTAATAACCGATGTGATACAAGGCCTGGGAAATGGTTTATCACGTCGGTTATTAAATAACCGACGTGAAACCCGGGGGGGCTGCGTTTATAATGTCGGTTATTATATAACCGACGTGATAAACCCCCCTCCCCCCGGTTTATCACGGCTGTTATAGAATAACCGACGTGAGAAACCCCCCCGGACCAGTTTATCATGTCGGTTATTCAATAAACGACGTGAAACACGGGGCGGGGGGGGGGGGGGGGCTGGGTTTATAACGTCAGTTATATAATAACCGACATGATAAAACCCCCTCCCCCTAGTTTATCACGTCGGTTATAGAATAACCGATGTGATAAACTAGTTCGAAGGGGGGGGGGGGCTATCATGTCGGTTAATAAATAACTGACGTGATAAATGATTTCGCAGGCCTTTTATCATGTCGGTTATTTAATAACCGACGTGATAAACCATTTCCCATGCCTTGTATCATTTCGGTTATTAAATAACAGAAGGGATAAACGATTTCCCAGGCCTTTTATCACGTCGATTATTAAAACAACCGATGTGATAAACAACCTGATTTTTGTTTTTGTCGTCGGTTTTTAAATAACCGACGTAAAAACGTTATTTTTAACGTCGCCTGTATTAACGTCGTCTAGAACCCGACGTAAAAAACTGAAAATAACCGACGTAAAAAACGTTTTTTTCACTAGTGCGAACTATTGAATGATAAATAGTGGATGAACTATATAGAGATGATCTTTTCTATTCTCCACTTTTCATAGAAAGAGGAGGTCACACTATATGCCTATCACTAAGAGGAGAAGTTGATCAGTGGTGGGAACTGTTTAAAAACACGAGGCTAAGAGATAAGGTGGAAGTTATGGAGTGGGAAGAGTTCAGAGGTATCTTCTTCAGTATGTTCTTCCATCATTCCATGAGAATAAGAATAAATAAAGTGTTTCTCAAGATGTTGCAGAAGGATAATGAATTTATGGGAAGCTACGAGATGAAATTTACCTACCGTCCCCATTATTCCTCATGTTTTTTCATGGTTCGTAGTGGGTAGGTTGATAGATTTGTTGGTGGATTAAGCCCACATATGCAGAAGAATCGATCCAACCTAGAATATGATAGATATGAGGAGATCATGAAGAGTGCGATGAAAGTCGAGCTAGAGTTTCGTGAGATGCAGTGGTCTCATAAATATATTTAAAAGAATAGATCGATGGATCCAAGCTCTGGGAGGATCTTTGACCAGGTAAGAGGAAGAATGAATGTTCAACATCCCACATGTAACAAATGTGGGAAGAAACACTTGGGGAACTGCTTTCTCGGAAGCAAGAAGTGCTATAAGTGTGGAAGAGATGGCCATATCTTGCGGAATTGTCATAGTGAGGTGAAGCCTCAACTCCCAAACACTAATGACAAGGGGGAGATGGTATAGTCTCTATATGATGTCAGATGCTAAATGTGTGGAAAAAATTGCCACATTTCCAATCATTGTCCAAATATGAGGGCAGAGGAGGGGAATCACTATCAACCTCATGAATTTCTGAGGGAGAAAAGTCATGATTTTTATATCACTATGGATGAAGTTCAAGTGCCAAATGATGTGGTGGAAGGTACTCTTTTTGTTCTCCCAAATAATGAATGTACTTTGTTTGATTTTGGTTCAACACATTCCATTATTTCTTCCAAGTTTGAAATGAATTTAGAATCAACTCCCTGTTTTCTAAAAGTATAGTTTTCTGTCATGACTCGTGGTGGGTTTATCCAAGCATTGATAGTGTTTAGAAACTCTAGTATTTACTTTATTGAGCACAATATTATTGCCAATATATTTTTCATTTATATTGTAGAGTTTGACATTATTATAGTGATGGACTGGATCTCAATGTATAATGGTAAGATAAAATACAGAAGCAGGTAAATATACGATTTCTTGAATGGAAAACTTACAGTTATCTTCCAAGGAGAGATATCTCATCCTGATCATTGTCTAGAAGAACCTCCAATATCCTTCTTTATAAAGTTGATTAGTGAATAAGAAGAAGGAAATGATAGTTTATAGATAGACAATGTCCCCATCATCCAGGAATACATTGAAATATTTTTTGTAGAGTTTTCTAGACCTCCCCCAGAAAGAGAGGTAAAGATCTCCATTGAACTCCTACCAAGATCTTATCCGTTATCAAATACCACATATAGGATATAAAATGTGAAGCTTGAGGAATTAAAGAAACAACACCAAGTTCTTTTGGGGAAGGTGTTAATCTGAATAATTGTGTCTCCTTGGGGGGAAAATATTCTATTTGTGATGAAGAATGATGATTTGATGTGGCTATGAAATGATTATAGAGAACATAACGGGATCACAGTAAAGAAAAAATACCTTCTTCCATGAATTTATGACTTATTTGACCATCTTCGTGGCGGTCACTTCTTTTCTAAGATTGATCTTTATTCTGTTTATCATTAATTGAGGGTGAATAATGAATATATTCCCAAGACCGCATTCTGAACAAGATATGATTATTATGTGTTTGTTGTTATTCCCTTCGAACTGACTAATTCACCTTCTACTTTTATGGAATTGATGAATAGAGTATTTAAGGACTACTTTGATAACTTTTTAGTTGTTTTTAATGATAATATTCTGATATATTACAAAAGTCATGAGGAGTATGAGGTTCATCTATGTGTTATTTTGAAAACTCTATAAAGGGAGATTCTTTTTTCGGAAATTCCAAATGTGTGAATTCTGGATGAGACAAGTTGATTTATCGAGGAACATTACAAAAAATAAAGGAATCACAGTTGACCCTACAATCAAGACATTTGTATAGAAGTGGCCTTAGAATACAAAAATAACTAATATTCGTAGTTTCCATGTATTAGAGAGAAATTATAGGAGGTTTTTGAGAAAATTTCATGACTTTCGAATCCATTCACCATGTTAACTTGAAAAGGGGTAAAGTTCATCTTGACTAAAGAGAGTGATGAATGTTTCCAAGAGCTTAAGAAGAGATTGGTTAATGCACATGTGTTATCATTTCCTTAATGTGTTGAAGTATTCTTTATTTTTAGTGACACATCTTTAAAAAGTCTTGGGTGTGTCCTTATGAAAAATGAAAAGGTCATTTCTTATGCATATCAACAGTTGAAGACTCATGAGCAGAATTATCTTACACATGCTCTGGAGCATGCTGTTATCGTTTTTCTCTCAAGATATGGAGGCACTATCTTTATGGGGGGAAATGTGATATATATACATACAATATAATTTTGAAGTATATTTTTACACCAAAGGAATTAAAAATGATACAAAGGAGATGGTTGGAACTTATTGAAGTCTATGATTGTTTAATTCATTATCAACCCAGAATAGGAAACAAAGTTTATTATGCATTATGTTGGAAAGAACTAGTTGTTCTTTCCAGGATGAGGATTCAAAGAGATCCTTTGATCAATGACCTGGTAAACCTATACATGGGAATTATAAGGTAAAGGACATCATCAATCATAACCCAAATGATTTCTCAACTAACATTACTATATATGATCATGAAAGCTCAAAAAAAGATCCTTTGTTAAAAAAGATTTTGGAGTGGCTGATGAATGGGATGTTTTCTGAGTTCAATATTGACCATGAAGGTGTAATAAAATTTCATACAAGACTATGTTTTCTATCTATTATGGTAATAAAGACGGAGTTGATGGATGAAGCTCATATATATACTTTCTCTATACATCCTTGAAGAAAAAAATGTATAGGGACCTTCGTGATCATTATTGGTGGGATAATATGAAAACGTGAATTGTTTACTACACTTTATGGTTCTAGGTTTGTAAGAATGTGAAGACAGAGCAACAACATCCAAAAGGTGTATTTCAACCACAACCCATACCAGCAAGGAATTGGGAAAATATCAATATGGACTTCATCACCAGTCTCTTAAGAAATTCCAAATAAAACAATGCAATATGGTTTATTGTGGACCATATCACCTAGACTCCCCATTTTATCTCTATTCGGGAAGGTTTATCTGTTGATAAAAATTCCAGGATTTACATGAAAAAAGTGGTAAGGCTGCATGGAGTTCCAATTTCTATCATATCTGATCGTGATCGAAGGAACACATCAAAATTCTGGAGAAGCTTTCAACATGCTATGAGCACTAAATTTGATTTTAATATGACCCATCACCCCCAAACTGATGTCCAATCTAAACGGAATATTCAAACACTTGAGTAAATGATGATAACATGTTTAGTGGAATTTAAAAGTGATGGTATCAACAAATACCTCTATTTGAGTTCCCTTACAACAATAGATTCCACTCAAGCATTCAAATGGCACCCTATGAAGCTTTATATGGGAAGAGATGTAGAACTCCAACTTGTTGGGATGAAGCTAGTGATAGAAAGATTATTGGGCCTAATATTGTGCAAGACATGATATAAACAGTCCATGCCATCCATAAACACATTAAGGATGCTCAGAGTTAGAAAAATAACGTTGTCTACAAATGTAGAAGGGACTTGGAGATTGATTTTGGTGACAAAGTTGTTCTTCGAATTTAACCTATGAAGAGACTCATAGGTTTTGGGAAGAATTTTAAGCTCATCCCTAGGCACATTTGCCGCTACTAAATCCTTGATTGCGTGGGAATGGTGGCCTAATGGCTTGCACTTTCTCAAAATCAAGAATAAGTTCATGATTTCTTCCCTGTATCCCTCTGGAGGAAGTATATACCTAACCTTTCACATGTAATAAATCTAGAGGTGGTACAACTGGAACATGACCTCTCTTTTGAGGAGTATTCATTGGAGATCTTGGATCATAAATACAAGGTTCTATGATACTAGAGTACACACCTTATTAAGGTGTTATAGAGGAACCACCAACGCGAAGAATCCATGTGGGAACCAAAGGAGTCTATGGGGAATATGTACCCACACCTATTCACTTGTGTGGGTACGAGTAAAAGTTTCGTGGAAGAAATTTCTTAAGGGAGGAAGAATGTAACAACCCAAACAATTGAATTATATTTGTTTCCTAATTTTTTGTGTTATTTTATTTTAAACTCAAGAAAACATTATCCTCTAATTAATAATGTGAGTATAATTAAAATTATACTGTTAGGATTTGACATTAAGATGACCGTTGGTAAATATGATAATTTGAAACTAATCTCATAACATTACAATATTTTTTAAAAATACAAGTGATCATGGTTAATTAATATAGAATGAAAAGTCGATGGCCTCATCCAATAGACTTCGGCCATATGAAGCCCATTTTTCAGAGCTTGGGAAGGAGGTCGCATCACTTTGATTTTCTGTGGACCAATACCAATCAGAAAACCAACATTTGAAGCTTGAACGGAATCACATATGGGATAAGATCAAGCTAATAGAAATCAGCACTTGGGAAATGTTGTCGGAGATTCCCCACAATTATATCACCATATAACACCTTACACTTATGAAATATGCAGCTATTATATGGGGCTACGTAATGAGACCATAGTTACTTTGATGAATCATTTTGTATAAATAAAATTTTCACTTCTTATTATGGTAAAATTTATGATTTTCAAATGTTTGGATAAATATAGAATGAATATTTATGAATAATTTTGAAAAAAATGGTATTTTAAAATATTTAAGTTAACTTTATTTAATAAATAATTTTATATGATTTTCAAAAAAATTGTCTTCTTTAGTTGTGACCAGTAAGAAATTTAGAGTCTAATAAGATCAACATTATTTCTTGTGAATAGTAAAGTATGAATTATAATATTACCGATATGAATTTTAATTATTTTTAATGAATATTAAATCGTCAAAAAATAGAAACATCACCCATGAATGTATAAATATAATTTAGACATCTTAGAAGAAAAAAATGGTCATAATATAAATATGGGAATTAGGTATGTCATAAATATTATAATTACAATTTCAGGATTAATTTAATAATTTAAAATTGAAATTTATTTTCGTAAAATGTTTTTAAAAAGTATTAATTTATTTTATTATGGTTATAAGAGAACTTTATGTGACCATTAAAAATTTCTCATGCTGTTATAAAATGCATTAGAGTTTGAAAGTTGTTATTTTTAAATAAATTAGGATTTTATTTAAAAATTAAATAAAAAATATTTAGAAAATTAATTTCATAAAATGGAGTTAATTTTTTAATTCAGAGCATTGATATTAGGTAAGGATTAATTTATGATATTTTTATATAATGTTTTGTTTTTTAGTAAATAGTAAACATACAGTTTTGAGTTTCGGTGTGATTAATGAAATCATTAATTATGTAATAATAATGACATAATTATGGTTGAATTTTTAATATTATGATATTTTATGATGTGTCCCATGTGGCCAATACCATGGGAAAAACCATGGGCTATCCTATGGTTTTGCAAATACCACTGATTTGGTGTCCCTTGAAAATTAATAAAATATTCCCTCAATTTTTTTATAAATACCAAGCCATTACCTCATTCCTTTCATTACAAAATCCTCCTAAATGAAGATCTAGTATTTTTTTATATCCCTTGGAGTCCTCCCAAGGTTCCCTCAATCCCCCCAAGGTCCCTACCTTCGATATTTCAAAATCACTCCTCAAGGTAAGGGAACCTTTCGCACTCCTCTTTTATGTCATGACTTCCATTATGTTATGTATTATAGTTTCCATTATGTTATGTTGGGGAATGTTATTATATATCTTTATTGTTATAAATTTTATTCCTAGTTGGTGATAAACCCTTTCTTCTCTAACAAACTGATTTTCTGTAATTTTAAGTGACGTCTTTAGGCTACTGAATTTTCATAAACTAAATCACATTTCCATTTGTATTTCATGTTTCATTTTCATATGGTATGTCATTAAAATATCCATACAATGAACTTATTAATATATTATATTGTCCCTTTACTATTTTATGAGTTATTTCTTGTGTGGGTGACCATTGTCCCCTCTAATTTTAATGTTACCTAAAACCATGCCACATATCCATTATGCTGTAGAATTTTCGTCTCCAAATCTCTATCTTTTTCACAAGAAATTATCTTGTTTTATTTAAATGAATACCCAATATAATTTCATTTACAAAGGTATTCATAAATAAATAAAATTGATCTATTTGATCCTGGAATTGACATACTTATAACCCTCACTCCCTTTCCATGGCTTATAAATGACATAATGATCTTATTTTTAAGCTCTTTTAATAAATGTCATGATTTTGATGTGAAACCCATTTATTTTACACTCTATGGGTTATTTATGAAATGTATGATTATTATATATGTGTATCACATGAAAATAAATAAATATTAATAGTGCTCTCTAATAGAGATCCAATGCATTGGGCAATAATGTAATCTCTAGAGATGAAAAGTTTCATGATACCTTGGTGAATAACCATGGTAATTTTTATGACACCTTGGGGATGAAACATGGTGATATGTTCATTAATGTCTAAATTAAATGTTGTATCGACATATTTAAGTTACGATTAATGTTATTATTATTATTGTATTCATATTTTTTCGTTTCTAATGTTATATGTTTTTCATCAAGATTCTTATTGATATCACAAGTAAATTGATCCCCTTGCATTCCTTACTGGGACTTCTGATTACCCTTTCCTTTGATGTATGTCTCCAGTTTATGAGATGCAATAATTTTACATAGTATTGAATTTTCATGAATCTTTTCAAGGGGATTTAAAATAGTGTTGTATGTTTCAATGTTTTTTTCTTGATGTCCATGAAACTGGATATTAAAGATCCTATATTGTAATATGTAATGAAAAGTTATGTAATAAAAAGGATGGATATCATATGTTGGATTATATTTAAGAGACTATACTCCCATATCTTTATATTCAACCATAAATTAATAATAAAAAATCATAAAAAATAATGTCTGTAATGAATTTAATGAATGAACTTTCCATTTTAAAAAGAATTCTTACATAAAGTCATACATTAATGATTTCCCACATTAAAAATCAAATATACATATAAAAATTACATAAAATACATTATAGGCCTACCTACCACTATGAGATATAAAATACTCCAATAACCAATCCCATCTCACTTACTCCTTCTCAAACATATAATCTCAAGCGTCAACTGAAACTAAACATGGACAAAGTGAGAGACGTTTAGGTATCAATGATCCATGACAGGTTGAAAAATGTGTTATTAGATTCCTAATTAGGGATCCACCAATGTTTTATATTACTATATCGATAATATAGAGTTGTGTTAATGTGATATCATTAATATAAAATAAAACACTACTTCAAATAAAATGAATAAAATCGCCAGCATTGCCTTCTTCGAGATGATTCTTGAATAACTATGAAAACATCACAAGAAACATCCCAATCATTGACACAACCACCCAAAGTGTGCATACATAATACCTTTTCCATGCCCAATATTCATCACTGGTCATGATGTTCATGACCTTTATCAACCGTACATGCCCTGAATAACACCAGACTGTCATTGAGTATGAGAATCACATCAGGAAAACAATTTTCCGCACAATGTGATCCCATGATCACACCTTCATCATCATTATTGATGGACCATAAATTTTTATCATGAAACCCTTATCCTCAATACCTCAGTCTAATCCCCATGGTAATACATTATAATTATCAATGTCAAGAGAGGGATTGGTTCTTAGGGGGAGGGGGAGGCCCTATGAATTATAATAAGTCCATTTGTGAGTGACTCATGTGTGAATCAAGAATTCAAAATGGAATAACCTCCCTATATGTCATGGTGTACTCTCTTTAGAATCCAATATTTTTTCTCTCCTTATCCATACTTTTAGTGGTTCATATGACTAATCCTATCAGGGAATCCAATTCATTGATAAAGGGGATCAAACATCCATCCTCAAGATTTCCAGCATCTCGGTTCGAGGATGTATGCCAACCCACTACCTCATACCTCTGTTTTAACAATAAGAAACATCGACATTCCTGACATTATATTGGTATCCATATTTGAACCAATAACCTAACAATTCATAGTGGTATGAGAATGACTATGTAACCCCTACCATTTTAGAATTATTGTATATTTGTCCACACAAGCTATAATGATGTATCATTGGTACCAGCTATAATAATACAACCTTTCATCAACCAAATCACTAGATGATAGATGAGATAGGCATATATCCAAAATATATCATGAGATCATATCCTGAACAAATCATGAATATTAGGGCCACATCTTTCTCAATATGAGATTCCTTAGAATCATGGTAAAACACCATAATACCATGTCCAATGGATGATTACTATGAATCTATAGCAAACAAATATCATTAAAAATAACTAAATAAAACATATCAAAGATTGTAATAATATCCTTTATCATTACAATATACATACCCCCTTGCACACACAGGTGTTATATATGACTTGGTTACACTAACTACTATCTCTAACCACAGACACATAAACCTTGTAAAGATTATCTTTAAAAATGGCACCCTCATGGTTCCACAAGATCATTAATGTGTCATAGGAATCCTTCTCGAGATCCTTGAACACAACTATTTTATTTTTCATACACCTAATCCATGGAGGAAATCTCATTCCATGACATCATACAAGTTATCTCATAGCCTCTCTAGGCTTTGGAGTACACCGAACTAGATATTGTTTTAGAAGATTGTTTAAGGCCCATCACTATGTCTCAGGTATCTTTTTTTTGGGTCAAATAATCCCATCTTGATTCCAATTTTACTATTATCTATCCACCTTGGAAAATTACATCATAGGGGCCCTCAATTAGCCTATAAGGGTCATAAATCTCAAATCATGCCATAACCCCATGTGGAGGTATCCTTGTGTCTAGGTAATATATTAGTCTAGGACTTGGTCATCAGTAGATACAACGTCATGCTACTTTCCGAGATCCTTGGAATATGTGGAGCTTAATCCCTTTACATTTGGGGGCTCAAACAATTTACCAAGATAAATTTAAATGCTGTTAAAATTAAATTATCCAAATTATCTAAAAAGAAAAATTCATTTTAAATAAATAGGCCAACAACTTCACTATAGTGATTGAACATAACAAACATCATAACCCAATACACTATAACAAAATAGGTAAGGTATAAATACCATCTTCCTCAAAATAATCCATTCTATTTAATCTGAATCCTTGCATTTCATTTCCTATGATCATCTAATCCTTATCCAAGCTTCATCTATTCCTGATCCATCACATTATAACCAATATCAACCATAACATCAAAAATATTTTATTATAAGAAATTATAAGAATTTTTTTATTTTTTCATGGAACATAATAAATTTTGAACATCAACATATTGTATAATGATCAAAAAATTATTCAGAAATTCGGTTTCGGCCATCATCAACACACCCTTGAAACCATTTTGGGTCAAATACATTACATACACAATCAATTACATAATAAACTATTATTAATCTTAATAAAATAAAAATAAAAAGGCAATTATGCAATGTACCATTTATAAAATTTTTATTCAATATAGTGGGTCATAATCTCAAGATTTCCCTTAACTAGGTTTCTTTAAATCCCCATAAAGAAATGCTTAATATCACCTCCTTCGAAGAAATATCATCTTTTCAGTATACCAAAAAATGATACAATCAACGGAAAATGATGGATAATATGAATTATGGAGGTGTTAGATTCCAAACCTAAAAATGTCTAAAAAATAAACATAATAATAGCTATGAAATGAGGGAATTATATATGAGAGTTCCAAGCAAATCCACCTCCCCGCGTACGTCCAAAACCTTAAGAAAAAAGGGTGACAACACCTATAAAACCCTAAAAATGATTTTCACATACTGTAATAGAGGTTCATTCTATGATTATTCATGTAATGTTTGCTTACCCCAATTTTGAACATTTATATAATGAATATGATATTCTCATCATGAAACCACTACAAAAACTCCTTTACCACATTATTACTTCTTGCTCCTCCTCCAATATCCTCCCAAAGCACAGGTCACCACCCGATCATTGATCCCCATCTGAAAAGAACCCCTATTCAGTTTCGTAAAACCTAGAGATTCTGGATATTTTCTCTATTCCCTAAAATTAGTTATCCACAAAACCAGAACTGAAATTTACACCATATTTTTCCAACATCAATGGATGTGGATCCTCAAAAACAACCAGCCATAACACATCCCATCCTGTTGTAATATCATTGACCATTCATACAATGAATATTAATTCCTGGGCATATATATCAGGATCAATATATCATGCTCAATCCCCAGATAACCAACGCTCTTCCATAGATGACCTATGAACACCAATCACACATTTCACTAGATATTAAGTCACCCACCCTCTTAATGATACCAACCCCAAAATAGAAATCAACAACCCTATCTCTCACAACACACTATGTTTTTTAACAGATTCATCTAGAGCCCTATATTTGTCTCTTCAATAAGACACAACTTATGAAGGCTGTTCTCATAACATATTGTTTCCCTCCATAGAAATCACCTACCAATTGTGAATTTACTATGGTGCACCAAAACACTTTTTATATCCCGTATGATACTCCCATCATAGACTCTCTTTAATTGTATCTGACCTCAATAAAAAGAATAAATTATTCCTACTCCATAAGAATATACTCAAAATTATCAGTCACACCCATTGACACTTCCAAAAAGGTAATTCATACTTCCAACTCTATATATACACAAAAACCCCAAACACACGGCCCTACTAATAATCTGATCCATAGTAAAATCTTCTCATGCATCTAAATCATTTATTCATCAAAGGGAACTTCCTTATATTTCATCACATGTTTCACCCCTAAAACATATGATTAAAATAGGTTTCGACACTAAAACATGTTATAAAAAATTTCATCACATGATTCTCCCATAAACCTTTTGATGAAATGTGGATTCACCCCATAAAGCATGTGAAAAAATTAGTTCACTCCCAGTAACATGCCATGAAATATGGACTTTCTCAAAAACAATAAAATGAATCACAGGTCACCCCCAAAATAATCCTCTTTCCACACTGGGATCATACTGATCTCAATACCAACGAACCATTTTTATTCATTATCCCATCTAAACATGAAATCAGGTATTCACTTACTCAAATCATCTATCTAATGACAAGTCTATCCAACACAATACAATCATAAGGTCATCAATCCATGGACCATGCTTTATAAATTCTCAAATGAAATGGAAAAATATGATCATATACATTATACCAGATATCCAACACAAAGAATAAAGAATTCCATGTTTCAAGATAATGAGAATGTCATCCTTGGAAAAAAAAACTCCAATCATAAAAAGTATCACACTTTTAAATGGATAATTTTTCACTACCCACCCCATTTCCTACATTATATCTATCATATAGAGGTTGAGAAACCACAATTGGTTTTATCAAATCATGTGTGTCTCTCCTCCCAATCCACACTTTTTGTCCTATAAAAACATATATAGGATCATTCATTATCAACTATGAAAATATAATATGTTATTTGTTGATTTCTCCCTACTATAGATGGAAATTTCTCAATTCATTATACTCTATTTATCCTCTACCCTAAAATGACTATAACTTATAAAAATTTAAATAGGTACCATGCATAAAAAGTGTGTTCTATCTCAATCTCTTCTAAAAAATGGATATACACTCCCATAAACCTAGTCACAAAAGCATTACTCTCTCTCTCTTAATTTTCATGTCATTAAACTAAGATGACACAATAAACCACATACCATTTTCCATGGCCTGTAATTTCATCAAACCAACTAAATTCCTAGCCGCCACCCTGGTAAAAGGACTAATATTATCATTAAGATGTTGATGGGGTAAATTAGTTATGTTTTCTATGATTATATTTCTGATGAGAAGACCTTATCCTACAATTAAATTCATATTTCCTTTCACAAAACAAGTATACAGTAACAAACATAAGAACAAAATCATTTTCAGTTTTTGTTACTCAATAATACTATCATGTCCGTAGAATGGTATGGCATTAATAGAATATCACACAATCCTGTATAAAATAATTATATTAATACAGAAATATTGCAATATACTTATACAAATGTTTCTCAATAATTAATCAAAAATTCATATTCTCTTCACATAGATAAATAATATCACAAACTATTTATAAAACTATAAAAAACATGACCAATAAGATTCATTATATTTATATTGTATGACTTTTATTCACTCTTTATTTTAATGTAATAACATATTTTTCACAATATTTACATGTAGTAAGAAATAATTTTTTTTTTCAGTTTATTGGTTATCTTCATGATAGGATGGCCTATTAGTTTTTGTTGTTGGTTTGTTTGATCAACACCTTCTAATACTTAAATCTATTACTTTCTTGATAAATAGAAAAAAAATGTCATAATATCAATTAATTCAAATCATCATATATTCAATCCAATCCCACATGATATACATATATTTTTAGTTTCTAACTGAAGGATCTTATAAGTATTTATCTTTAACCATTATAAACTTATTCATCAAATAAATTCATCACACCATCTATCTGATACAAAAATATGGGACGTCTATGTTCAATAATATATGTTCAATGAATCTTTATATTGTCTATTTGATCATCTTTTTATTTAAATTAAGTTTTATCAAATTTGTTCACATGTGAACAGTGTCAATATAGGTTTGTCCCCCCATCACATTAGTTGAGATTGAAAGATTATAAGTGAGATCCCAAATTCAATTTCCTACTTAATGAAATCTCAAATCACAAATCTCCTTTACATATAAAATACACTATATGATTATAAAACATTATATAGTCTTCATGAATTTTCTAGGAATGATTTCTCATTCAAGTCACTTCTTCAAACTTTCTTAACATTGTTGTTATGAAATTTATTCACAAACTCTTATCATATTAGGATAACATACTAAATTTTAATGTATCAATATCATAACACATTTAATATACTTAAATTATATTTTAAGCTAACTAAGAACTAGTATATATTCATACCAAACATCCATCGGGTAATATGTCGTATCATCACTTCCATCCAATGCATCTCTATCCATTAATTCTTCATCTTAGTTGAAACAATTCAATTTTATTCTAAAATTCACTTCCTCTTTTTGAGGATTTTCATTAGAATAATTTGTCTAATGAAAATCATATAGAATCATATTCTTGATAAATTCATCCACAAACATAGGTTTGATGGACTTATTTTCATTGATGAAATATCAAAAATTAAGTAGACTCTATCTAATGAACCAGTATAGAAACCATAGTATTTTGAATGTCACTCAAAATTTAACACCCTAAGATTTGGTGAATTAGGTTACCCAAAATTAATTTAATTTTTACATTATTTTTTTCATGCAACACTAAAAATAGTTTATTATATATTAATCCACTACGTTTAGCTATAATTATACAAAAAAAATATTAATTGTTAACTACACACAACGTAAATTTTATCTTTATCTACATATCACACTGAGTTCATATTGCATTACACGGAACCATGATATTCTTTAATTGATTATGTAACATGATAGATGATTTTTTTACTGAACTATAATGTATTTTTAAAATAATATTATTTAATATAATTAGATATAAACGGGATCATAAATTAGAGGTTATGAATAGTATTAATTATCTTATGAAAATATATGGATGACCAATATATAATATGAATTCATAGGTAACAAATTAGTTAGAAATGAAAATATAAGAACCAATTGAATACAAAGAATTATTTTTTATTTTTATGATCTCAATGGTGTTGTTTCATAATAAATAAAATTAATGAAAATCAGTGAGTGAAATTAATATAATAACCATATTATATATTCAATAAAATATTTTTTATATTCATCCAATATGTTTGATATGCAGTTGAAAATAGAAAACTCCATTTTATGTTTAAAAACCTATATTTTTATAAAGGTAGATTTTATCACCATTTAATAGCGAACACATTTAAGAAAATTAGAACATTAATAGATTTAATATGTTAATATAAACTTCATCTTTGAAAATAAAACATAAAAATTAGGTTTGCATAAATTTTTCATATTTTTCTATTTGGTTTCATTTAATAATGGATAGATAAAAATAATAATTTTTATTTCAAAATTGGATTTTTTAATCTTAAATTTTAACATTAATTTTTTTTAATTTGTATTAAATGTCACATAAGATCATATTTTTATAAATTAATCTAATACGGGTCAGTGGAATTAGTTTCACTTTCAAATTGGGTATTATAACATAGCAATATTTTGGATGTTTTTACAATAAAAACATGCATTATCATCCTCTCTATGAGATTTAGTTAAAATTAATTTCCTCCCATTATGTGATTAGAATATAGAATAATTATTTACATATTTTGAATCGGAATATTTTGCAGTTTCTAAAATTCCCACATTAGTTTCTGAAAAAATATATTATATAGTAATTAAAATTAATTACAATGATTAAGGAAGAAATATTCATAACAAAGGACTAAACCATCGTCTTTTGGGCCCAAATGACTAAGAAACATGTCCAATATATTTTTTATCGATATTTTTATACAATATAATCTATTTTATCTAATTTAGGAAATTATGGGATCAATGTTACATGGAAAAATGTGGGTGGAATTCCCATTCAAAAACATTATTGGAGATTCCCTCCTCCTCCACTATAAAAGGCCTCCACCCTTCCCCACCCAATCCCTAACACCTCTCAAGCCCCATTAGATCAACCAAGATCTTACAAAATAGGATTTAAACGTACCTATCCTTATCCCAGAATCCTCCCATTTGGATGAAATGAATCTGTGGATTCCCTTTGGTGAAAACGAAAATGACTTACCCTAATAAAAGATAACATATTTCCTTAAGATCTTTGGTTTTATTTTTATTATTCACTCGCTAAACTATTATTATTACATGATTATATTAAAAATTAACCAAAATATAATTGTTTTTTAATTTACTAATGGTTCTACCTACACTTAAACACACTTATATGTAATGCGTAACGAACATACTGATTACGTGTACGGTGAACTACCACCTCACCCAACGACGATTGTTAATTTTTCTATTACCATATCTATAGGTCAAAATTTTGTTGAACACAATATATATATATATTATATGATATTAATAATGTATGTTTTCTTATGTAATTTTAATTTACAAAATACATTTATTATTTTCATCTTGTTTAAATACAACAATTTTGTTTGAGAAAGTGTCGACTACCACCCCCTCAAATAGAAGTGATTCATCAACACATTAAATCGAATATATTAAGGATGAATTTATGGAAAATATATTATATATATTAAATTGTAATTATAAGGTAATTTTATTATATAAATATATTGCATTTTATTTCTTTCTAGCAATGTGATAATAAAATGGAAATAACATTCATGCGTACGTACGACCTATCGTCTCCTTGAGCAGTTTATTACATATGAATAAATCTATATTATATTTATTATTATAATAAAAATATAAAAAATATAAATATTATTAATATCATGGTTTAAATTATGGAAATTAAGATATCAGTATAAAGACCGTATATAAAATAATTATTTAACAAGAAAACAATAAAGCAAATATTACCTGAAGAGAAACCTTTACATAGAAATGTTAATAAACGGGTAATATAATATCATAATCAAACCATGTATGGTATTATATATAAGAATATGGAACATATGTATATATATATATTTTAGAATAAAATTCAATTTATTATATAGGATTTTTGAATAAGTATGATGAGACTGAAGACACACGGTAAGGGGATTTCATCTCACTTTTTTATTTCTGTGAGATACAAGCCTTAATCACCAATCATTTCATTTGTGTAGTGTGTATAATACCCATGGATGTATTATATAAAATAAATTATTTAATTTATGGGTATTTACATATCAATTCTACGATATTTCTTTTGTAACACCCCATGATTTCATAGTACGTTATTTCTTCAAAGTAATGCAACAACTAGAACTACACGCAATACCGAGTTCAAGGGAACCACGACTTACCAAATTATCCGTTCAAAAGAGTTTATGAATCGTATTAACTAAATTTTGAACTTTATATAATCCTTATAATTTTAGAATCCATATTGGGATTTTCTTTGAAATAATGAATAAAAATTCATTTTTTCACAAAAAAGAAGTATGTTTTAAAAATAATAATATTTTACCGCCTTTTATTGGCGAAAATTTTTTAAATTCAATATTTGAAACTTTTATATATCTAATCTGAAAAAATGAACATCTTATTTAGAAATGGAACATAAGAATTTAGTTTCAATAAATTTTTGGTGTTTTTTAATAACTTTCATATTTGGATGAATAGTGAAAAATGTTATATTTTAACTGAAAACAACTTTTTTAATCAAAATAATTTTTAGTTTTAAATTATAAATTTTTATGGTTTGTATGAACAAATATATTATATTTTTACAATTTAATCCAATTCTATTCATTGGAATTATTTTCACTTCGAAATTGAACATAAACAAGTATTAATCTTTTGTTAGTTATTTATTCTTAAAAACACGCCTTTTGGTTTTGAAAAATGGAATTAATTATAAATTAATAAATGAAACATCTATGCTTTCAATTTTTTAAAATATACATAGTTCTTTAATTCAAAATAAAAAAATTATCATAGGGTGAAATCTTAATATTTTTCCAAAAACATTCATTTTTTGATGTATAGTGAAAACCACAGAGTCATTGGTTAAAACCGAACATTTAATTAAACAATTATTTGTTTTATTTAAATTTATTTTATGTAAAAATAGATAAATAATACCTATATATTTTAAATATAAATAATTGGAGTCATTTTATAATAATTTTAGATATTAGAAAATTTTATTGTACTTTTTACAGTCTTTTACCCATCCTCTAGAAGAATTTGCAAATTCATATAAAACATAATTTTACCACATCTGTGAGTTTATTTTATAGAAGAAGAGAGATAAGATTGATATCAATAATTAAAATATTTTAAAATACGATGAAAGTAATTTTTGGTGAATAATAACGTTTTACTTTTATTTACAACGGTTAAAAGTGAAAGGGTAATTAAGGGTAAAAATGATATTATTATTACCCTAACACATGTCCTAATTCTATTGGATAAGTATAATTAAAAAAAAATAACATTAGGAATAAAATACGATCCTTTAGGTCCAATTGCCTTAGATTAGTCCATTTATTATTATTTTATGTAAATAAGAGTTAAAAGAGTTAAAATCAAAGTTTAATAACTAAAACATTTTTAATATAGGGTCATAAATAAAATAAATTTGACAATGAATATTAATTGAAATAAAAAAATATTTCATACATAATGGATTTTTATTTATAAATTTTAGACATTAAATAATTAAATTTATTTATGACACAATGATGATGCAGTAATTACCATATTAATGAATGATTAAAATAATTGATATTATAAATATCGAAATAAATGTAATTTGGATATTTTTATGAATAAAAATAGTTTTATAAGTTAATATGACATGTTAGGGTTGTTTATATATATATTTTTCAAAGTAATAATGATTTTATGAATTTATCAGAAACAACATACCATATATTGTCAAAATTGACATAAAAGAGTTTTTAAAACAAATATTATATTATTAATTGATAATATATTTATTAAAATCTAAGGTTCAGAAAGAAGATATATTTATTGATAGGTGTATCATTAATGAACTACTTGGGGTTCTCTTAGATGTCTATAGTAAGTTCATTAACCATATATTATAAAAACACAATGAGGTGTGGTAAATGTCAAACTTGTTAACTAAGAGTTAAATCTGAAGGAAAAAGTTATTACAGTGACCCAAACCTATCTAAATCCTATTTGTCAAGATTGTTTCGACCCATACCACCTTATCCCCTAAAGGAATCATTTTTGAGCCATTATAAACCGAAAATTATTTTATTAGAAAATAATATTTCAAGCTTTTCCTAAAGTGTCCCTCACCTCTCTTATAAAAGGGCACGTCCCCTTCTCGTAATTTCACACATTAAATTCATTTTGGGTCAGCCAACACCTGCCTAAATATGCCCCAACATTCTTCCTTTCATCCTAGAGGACTTCATTTGATCATAAAGCCAACCTATGGATCCCTTTTGATCAAATCAAAAGGAAGAACCTGAATAAGAGGTAAATATTTCATCGACTCTTTCAAGTTCGTTTCTTCTTCCACATCCTCCTTCTTTGTTGTTTCTATTCTAAAATAATAACTCCATAATCATCTATATACTATGATGTTATTATAAAAATTTTATAACCATATTCATTATTCTATACATCATATAAATGAAAAAGTCACCATACGTGCGTACGTACTGATTATAGTCTCCACGTCGTGGTGTAGTTTGTTATTCAAACATTTCATTATTTGGATGGGTATAATAATGAGTATAACTGATTTAAATACTAAATATAACATGTTAATGATTCTGTATATATTATATATCATCATATTACATATTATTTCTCCATAAATATAATTATATTGTCGCTCATGCGTATGTATGGATTATCGTCTCCACGACGCGATGAGATTCATTTCCAAGTTCACCATTCAACAATGATTATAATATATATATATATATATAATTAATAATATTTTTATATATAAAATAATAATTCTACTTTAGATATGAATATATATATATATATATATGTACTTACATATTTCTTATTCACTTAGTTCCGTTCAATACGATATGAAAACGGAAACAACGTTTATGCGTACGTACTGCCTACAGTCTCCATAAACGGTGTTTTCCATTTCATATATATGTCTATTATACATATTTATATTCAAAATATATATGATGTTTTATATTATGGAATTAGTTAAATCATGATCTAAGTGATATAATCAAGAAAAAAAAGTTAAAACACGCACGATTAAGAATGTGAATATTACTCGAAATGTTAATTTAACTTGGAAATTATTATTAATTGGTTAGTATAAGGTCATAAATGAATCATGCATGATATCATAAATATTTATATGGATCTAGAATAATTTAATAACATACTGTGGTCTTTATACAGGAGGTTAAATGTGCCCACATCTAAAGGAAAGTACAAAGTAAGGGGTTTTTATTTCACTTTTAATTCTGTGAGATTTCCATTGTTCACCACTTATTAATTTCTTGTAGTGTATTATGTACTGCCATTTGATATATTATCATGATTCTCATTATGTTCATGATATTCTGTCATTCATTTTGTGTTTATTGACTATTTTTCATATTACTCAATTGATTACAATGAGTTAAGGGTTAATTTCACAATATCTTTATTATCCGAGGTTGTTTTTACGTAAGTATCTACTGGGAACTCTTTATCATCCACATACATGATTCATAAAAATGTATTTCGAAACATTTTTACTATTTAATAGTTAATGGGGTAAAGTCATTTATACCCTTATTTGACCTTATATGTTTTTAAAGGAATCTTTCCATCGTTTTCCAAACAAGGTACTTTATGACTTTTTGACAAAATTAATGTAAGAATTTTTTTTAACTTATACAGTGGGTGTGAATATTTTCCACTATTATAACATCATCGAAGCTTCTCTTACAATATTATAAGAATTTTTTCAAAGGAAATGTTTTCTCTATAATTCTGTGACTCTTATATGAATTCAAATTAGAAATATGTATTTCTCTAAAAAAATGTTTTGATTTCATATATGTCAACATCATTTTATGGATTTTAAGTTTATTTTAAGTTGATTTATTATGATATGAAACTTCCATATTGTATTGAAGGTTTTTTCATATGTTTGACTATGTATGTGTTATTTTTAAACCATTGATGGTTTCTGGTTAAAGCATTGACATTTTTTATGCTAATTTAAATATGAATGTGAATGTCATATTTCAACCTTTTCATATGAGGAATTTATTGGACTTAGTAAGTGACGGTTGGAGCCTGCTATAGATCCTTGATGCATCGGTAGGTCTCATGAGACAAACTAGTGTCATTGCATAAGGCCTTGACAAAATCATATTTTAAGTCTTGGAACAAGGCCATGACTATGTGGTTATGAATGTCTAGAATTATGCATTTTATAATTATGAAAGTTGATATTGATATTTAATGTGATTATTCGGATAGTAGAATATCCATGTGAATAAGTAAATGGAATTATTTGATTTTATATTTTCTATATTATACTGATGATCATGTTTAAAAGGCATTTGTTTTATTCTTAAACATTTTCTTTAATTGTTTATTCTTATTTATTAAAGTTTCTTCGATATTGTTATCCACAATGAGCATCTGAGATCACCCCTTTCTATGTTTTGTTGTTCCCAGGATGCTAAGTAGTATATTATGACTGACCTGTAGTGATAGTCTATGGGATCTCAGTGTTTTCTATGGTAAAAATATTGTTGTAGTTTTCCATTTTATGATTTAATGTAAAATTCGTGAATGTAATCTATTTTCCATAACTGCTAAACTGATCGGTATTTCAGGACATGATTTCTTGTAATCATGCCAATATATTAAAATAAGGAAGCAAATTTGGGTAACTCAGTTCGGGATGTTATAGTTGGTTTCATAGGATGTTTTGTAACAACCTTGTAAACTAGATTTAGATAAATTTTAATTAGATAACATTACCCTAAGATTTAATTTGAGGATTAGTATAGACGATCTTCCAAGAATTTTGGTAATGTAGATATTTTTTAGTCTTCCAAGAAAATACATCCCTGTGTGGATACAAATTGGTAAAAGCTGCTCTAGAACAGATGTACCTAGGGGTAAAACCTGGAAACACTACTTTGAGCTAGACTCAAACGGGAATTGGTGCATGACAATTGGCCTTGCTTTACTCTTGGTAAAGACAATCTGGAGGGATATTCTTAGGAATATTATCATTTTCTTTACAAACCATTAGTAAGGGTTTATGATTATATAAAACCTCAATGAAATTTTTTTATGACTATGTATTATACCAATAAACTGTTCAACTTATGTTAAGTGTTTTACAAGTTTGGAATTATTAATTATGCTTCATAAACTGGCCTAGTGTATGACATTGTTTAGAAATGGCATCCGGTAGAAGGAATGAGAACTCCAATAATAGGTATGATCCGTAGAGTAAGAATGATCATATCTTTAATATTATTAAGAAAACATTTAGAAGGAAAATTATACCCCACATATTTTTAACATATGAAAAAATAGTTTCATCAGTTGATAAGATATTTAAATAATTCATTGATTTTTATGGCGATGAAAGGAATCCATAGAAGAAAAGGATGGTAGATAGAATGATGGATAAAGGGAAGAGGGGAAAGAAGGATTTTCCCATATGTTATAATTTTGGAAAGAGTCACCATGGTAAATTCTTGAAGGGAATGGGAATTTGTTATGAGTGTACAGAAAAATGACATCAGGTACATGATTGAAATGATAAGAGAAAGGTTTCATGTGTACAATTCATCATCTACAAGGAGTTGGGACACTACGCCAATCAATGTCCAAATCATCCGAGTATACACCGAATGATGCTATTGGATAATTATAAAGCTATGATACTACCACTGATGAAGAGGAATGACTAGTGTTCTTATGTTGTTATTAAAATAATATGACATTTTAGTGTTATATTGATGATATACATGTAACAAGAATTATGGAAATAAATAAGGATTGTACTATAGTAATATTTCATTGAGGATTTGAGATTATATGGTTTTATAAAGAGTGAAACAAAAAAAAAAGATAAATTTTTTGGAAAATACATTTCGGGAGGAAAGGTAAACATTAATATAGTCCTAATACTGAGGTAGTAATTTTGGAATAATAGATGGTTGATATAGATATATTATATTGGATATTCATGACTTCCTTTGAACTGATTAATAGTTTTTTATTTCATCATTGTTGGAATATTCAATATTTTTGGATATAAAGAATATATGAAGTATTATATAAAGGATAAGGGATCATGAATGTAATCAATAAGGTTTTATGGTAATTCAAGGTGTTAACATGCATTAAAATAATACACGACGAATGTGTTTACATGTTATTACGTGGAAAAAATGATCTTCGTTGTATTTCACATCTATAAAAAGTTTGTACAATGAGTTTCGATAGAAGTATTTTGTATAAGTCTAAAGTTTGGAATGGATTAAGTTTGAAATTGGATATTATGGTCAAGGTTATTTTTGGATTTTTATAAAAATGAAAACATGCAGACCATGTGACAATCTGTAGAATCGAACAAAGCTGTAGGAATTGAACCCGCAACCATAATGCGATTGGGATTTCTCACCTAACACTGGACAATATGATGTCCCTGGATTTTATAATATAGTTTTTTAGAGGGTATGATAGGAGAATTATAAATTCATTATTTTTTGAACCGTATACAATTAGGATAAATAGATTTTTTTAAATCTTTTTGAGTAAAAGAAGAGTTTGTGGTAGGAATTAGTCGAAGGGTGAAACCCTACATGTCAAATATATATGTATATATATATATATATATATAATTTTTTCCCTCTTAATATATGGGTAATTTTATTCTTAAACTTTATGGAAGGGATCTTGAATCCAAAAATTTGTTATCCTAATACCTTATTTTTTGATGAACTGATGGTATTTCAAATCATCAGAGATTGATGGATTTGAGGCCCTCAAATTTACACTTGTTTGTGATTGATGACCTCGATCACTCCCTATAAATATTTATGTTCTTCCACCAATTAGGTGTCTTTAATTGCCACAAATTTTTTTCTAATATAAATCAAAATTTATTGGTTACCCTATCATTTCACTTTTCCTCTTATTAAGACTAAATTTTATTAACCCAATTTCCGATATGGGTTTTCACACAATGGTATTTTCTAGTTTAAACAATTTAATTTCAAAAATCAATTTCAAATTTCAAGGACACAATTTATAGAATGAGGGACTAATGTAACACCCCAATATTTCATAGTATGTTATTTCTTCAAAGTAATCCAATAACTTGCACTACGTGCAACACCGAGTTTTAGCACACCATGACTTACCAAAATAGCCGTTCAGAAGAGGTTATGAATAATATTAAAAATATTATGGACATTGTACAATCCATATAAATTTAGAATTTATATTATGAGTTTCTTTTACATAATGAATAAAATTAACTAATTTTTAGATAAAGGAAGTATTTTTAAAAAAAATACAATTTTACCGCCTTTCAATGAAGAACCCTTTTTAAATAAAATATTTGAATCTTTTATATATTAAATTTGACAAAATAAACATCTTCATTATAAATGGGACATAAGAATTTAGTTTCATGAAATATTTGGTGTTTTTATGATAACATTTATATGTGGGTGAATAGTGAAAAATACTATATTTTAACTAAAAAACGTTTTTAATCAAAATAATTTGTAGTGTTAAATTATATATTTTAATTATTTTGAAGTAAAAATAGATTATATTTTTAAAATTAAATCCATTGTTATTCAATGGATGTAATTTCACTTTAAAATTGAACATAAACAAGTATCAATCTTTTGATAGTTATTATTTCTTAAAAACACGCTTTTTGGTTTTGAAAATGGGAATTAAATTTAAATTAATAAATTAAACTTCTATGTTTTTAATTTGGTAATATATAATGAGTTTTTGAATTCATAATACCAAAATTATCTTAGGGTGAAATTTTAATATTTTTCTGAAAACATTCAATTTTTGATGAATAGTGAAAAACACTGAGTTATTGGTTAACACCGTCACATTAATTAAATAATTATTTAATTTTTTTAAATTTATTTTAGGTCAAAATAGATACATAATACCTATATATGTTCAATATAATTCTTTGTAGTCAGTTTATATTAATTTTAGATATATAAAAATTTTGTTGAACTTTTTATAGTCTTTTACCCATCTCCTAGGCGCATCTGCAAATTCACATAAAAATTAATTTTACCACTTCTGTGAGCTGAATTACAAAAATCTTAGATACAAGGTTGTTATCCGTATGTAATATGTGGTTCAATAAGATAAAAATAATTTTTTGTGAATAGTAACTTTATACCTTTATTTACCATGGTTAAAAGTGAATATAATAATTAATGGTAAAAATGATATTATTATTACCCTAAAACATGTCCTAATTTTATTGGATAGGAATAATTAGACCAAAAACAACCTTAGGAATAAAATATGATCCTTTAGTTTCACTTTGATTAGATTAGGCCATTTATTCTTATTTTATTTAAAGATGAGTTGAAAGAGTTAAAATCAATGTTTAATAACTTAATCATTTTTAATATAGGGTTATACATAAGATAAATTTGACTATAAATTTTCATTAGAAATATAAAAAGATATAATACATAATTTTATTTTACTTATAATTTTTAGACATTGAATAATTAAATTTAATTATGACACAATGAAGATGCAATATTTACCGTATTAATGAATGATTATAATAATTGATATTATAAATATCTACAAAAATGTAATTTCAGACATTTTATATATTCCACTTATTTTCTAGGTTAACATGACATGTTAGGGTTATTTATATGATTTTTTTTATTTAATAATGCTGTTATAAATTTATCAAAAACAAAATATCAAATAGTGTTAAAATTGACATAAAAGAGTTTTTAAAACAAATATTATATTATTAATTGATATTCTATTCCTAAAAATATAAGGTTCGATGAAAATAATAATATAATGATAGATGTATCATTAGTGAACCACTTTAGGTTCTATTGGAAGTCTACAGTTAGTTTATTAACCATATAATTTAAAAATACAAAGAGACGTGGTAAATGTCAAAATAATTATCTAAGAGTTAAATCTAAAATATAAAGTTATTATAGTGAAACAAACCTGTCTAAAACCTATTGTATGAAATTATTTCGACCCATCCCCACAATATCCTTTAATTAAATCATTTTGTAGAAAATAGAAACCAAAAATGATTTTATTATAAAATAATATTTCATGCTTTTCCTAAAGTGACCCTCACATCTCTTATAAAAGTGAAGTTCCCCTTCTATTAAATTCACATCACAAAGGCCTTTTTTCTGGGAAAAACCCTTCCAAAATATCCTCCCAACATTCCTCCCATCATCCTAGAGGCCTTACATTGAACATAAATCCATTTTAATGAGCCCTTTTGATCAAATCAAAATGAAGAACCCGAAAAATGGGTAAATATTTCATCACCTCTTTCAAGTTTTTTCTTCTTCCACATCCTCTTTCTTTATTGTTTCCATTCTATAATAATAAATATAGTATCCTATATATATTTTTATGTTATTATAAAAATGGTATAACCATATTCATTAATCTATCAATCCTATAAATGAAAAAGTCACCATACGTGCGTATGTATGGATTACCATCTCGACGTCATGGTGTATTTTGTTATTCAAACACTTCATTATTTGGATGGGTAAAATAATGAGTATAACTAATGTAAATAATAAATATAACATGTTAATTATTTTGTATGATTGATATACCATCCAATATTATATTATTCCAATACCAACATAATGATATTGTCGCTCGTGCGTACTTACGGATTACCGTCTCCACGACGCGATGTGATTCAATTCCACGTTCACCATTCAATGATGATTATAATATATATATATATCATTAATATGTATGTAAAATATGACATAATAATTCTACTGGTGATATGAATATATATATATATATATGTAATTACATATATATTATTCACTTAGTTCCGTTTAATATGATATGAAAATGGAAACATGGTTTGTGCATACGTACGGTCTACCATCTCCATAAACTGTGTTTTCCATTTCATATATGTGTCTATTAAACATATTTATATTATAAATATATATGATTTTTTATATTATAGATGTATTTAATTCATGATCTATGTGATATAATCAAGAAAAATAATCTAAAACACATACGATAAAGAAAGCGATTATTACACGAAATGATAATTTAAAAAAGAAATTATTATTAATTGGATATTATAATGTCATAAATGAATCATGTATGATGTCATAAATATTTATATTGTTATGTAATAATTTATTAACATACTATCGTCTTTAAACAAGAGGTTAAATGTACCATCAACTAAAGGAATGTACAATGTAAGGGGCTTCTTATCTAACTTGTAATTCTGTGAGCTTTGCATTGTTCACCAATTATTATTTTCTTGTGATGTATATTGTACTTCCATTTGATATATATTATCATGATTCACTTTATATTCATGATATTCTATGATTCATTTGGTGGTTATTGACTATTGTTCATATGACTCGATTGATTACAATGAGTTAAAGGTTAATTTCACAGTCTCTTTATTATCCGAGGCTGTTTTTACGTAAGTATCTACTGGGACTTATTTATCATCCACATCCATGTTTCTTAAAAATTTATTTCAAAACATTTTTACTATTTACTTGAAAATTGGGTAATGTCATTTATACCCTTATTTGGCATTATATGTTTTTAAATGAATCTTTTTTTCAATTTCCAAACAAGGTTCTTCATGACCTTTTTGAGAATATTAAAGGTAAGAATGTTTTGTTAACATATATTGAGGGTGTGTCTATTTTCTGCTGTAATAACATTGTCGAAGATTCCTTTACAAGCTTATAAGAATATTTTTAAAATCATTGTTTTCTCTATAATTATGTGACACTTAAATGATTTAAAAATAAGAAGATATATTTCTCTAAAAAAGGTTTTGATTTCACCTATGTCAATATCTTTTGATTGAATTTAAGTTTATTTGAAGTTGACTTATTATGATACAAAACATCAATATTTTATTTAAGGTTCGATGATATGATTGACTGCAGATGTGCTATTTTTATACCATTCGTGGATTACGGTTAAAGTATTGACATTTCATATGCTAGTTTTAATATAAATGTTTATGTTATATTTCATCATTTTTATATGAGGAATCTATTGGACTTAGTAAGTGATGGGTGGAACCCACTATAGCTCTTCGACGCATCGGAAGGTCTAATGAGACAAACTAGTATCTTGGCATAAGGCCATGACAAAATCTTATTTGTATTCTTGGAACATGGCCTTGACTATGTGGTTATGAATGTATGGCATTATTCATTCCACCATTATGAAAGTGGATATTGATATTTAATGTGATTATTCTAATAGTATAATATCTATGTGCATATGTAAATGGAATTATATGATTTTATATTTTCCATATTATGTTGAAGTTCAAGTTTATAAGGCTTTTGTTTTAGTCTTATACATTGCCTTAAATGATTATGATTATTTATAAATGTTTTTTCTATATTGTTATCCTTACTAAGCATCTGAGTTTACCCATTTCTATGATTTATTTTTCCCAAGAAGTGAAGAAGGATATTATGAATAACTGAAAGGGATAGTCTATGGGATCTCAGTGTTGTCTTTGGAAATAATTTTTTTTTAGTTTTCCATTTTATGATGTAATGTAAACATCATGTATGTAACCTATTTTCCATGACTGGAAAACCAATCTGTCTTTTGGGACTTGATTCCTTATAATCATGCCAATGTATTAAAATAATGCACCGACTCTGGGTAACTGTGGTCGGGGCATGATAACATTAATGGGGTTTATGTTTCAAAAGTTACCAAATTTGAAAGATAGTTTCGTCTCAGTTTTCCTTTTTTTGAGATACATGTTTTTTTATACACCTACATTCTTTTTTCAAGGAGTATTTGGCATGTTTTATAATAAATGTAATTAATTTCAGGATATTTTAAACATGATGTTATATTAATTTCATACATGAGGATTATGATTCAATGTTATGATGTTATAAGATGATTATTGAAACAACCACATCGTTTATCAAAGTTGTTTATGATTACGCTTCCATTGATGAGATAAAATGATTAATCTATCCTGAAATCTCATGTTTTTTTATTACCCACAAGATATTAATCTAATATAATTTTTTTTACCATTTCTACACTCTTTGGTATTTTATATAATTAAGAAAATATTTTTTGAAAGTGATGATATATCATTCAATTTAGTCGGAAATCTATGTTTTTTTAAAAAAGTGATTTTGGAGACTAAATTAAAAAATGATTTACTTTTTCCCTATTATATTAAATGAAATTTGTCCCCAAATTGTACATTTTAAAAATGTGTTTTGGAATAAATATTCTAGTCATTTTACAATCAATACAATGTTATAATCATTTAAGGTATAAGGGACTCTTCAGTATATAAAAACACTCCTATCAAAACCATAGTTTTCTTGATGATGACATTATAAGATTACATGTTTATTATTAATGGAAAAAGTAATTTATTAACATATGGGACATTAATTGTTTTTATTGTGTTTTTAACTGAAAATGGTTTTTAATTATTTTTGTGATCAATTTTTCTTTTATATGTATTAAAAATATGTTTAAAGAAAAAGGTTTTCAAAAATTTATACGGATTTAAATATAATTTTAAACATTTTCATTAATTCCAAATATTCTTTTAATGTTTTTTCAATGATATGGATTCTAAAACAATTTCATGACTATTTTATAAGCTTTCATGGTAAATGATTTTCATAATTTTTTTAAGTTCCCTTTATATGTTTTATAATAAAAACATTTCAAAAATTATTTGTAAAATTTATGTATAAATTTATATTATTATTTTCTATAAAATGTTTTTCAAAAGATTTTATGCCTTAAATATACTTTTTCAAAAGAAATGGGTATTTTTCTCACAATATTTTTTTAAAATATATTTCCAATTTATTATCCCTCTAAGATGTCATCCATTGATTGTACTCACACCCTTCTCGGATATGATTCAAATGTCCCATTCAAATTATTTATTTTAATGGTTTATATTTTTATGGTAAAATGTATATGAAACCCATTTCTATTTCAGGGGTTACATGTTAATGAAACACATTTCTATTTCACTTGTTAAATTCTTATAAAACCCACTTATTTTCACGGGTTAGGATTTAACAAAATGGTTAGGAATCACATCTATTTTCCATAATTTATTATGTGATGAAATTAGAATGATTCCAACATAATTTCATAGGTTATAATTTCTTATTTTTAAAATAAATCTCTTTTCACGGATCATGATATGATGATTGTTTTGGGTAACATGTACATATTATTTTATTTTTTGATGGGTGGGGCCTATATATCCCTTCAATTCATTGGGTAATAAAAACTGGTATATGAGATAATAGTGTAAACGGGATATACCAAAGACTAATAATAATATGGTGCACTTGTTGTTTCCTAAGTTAAAAAACATGAAGGTACACAGTTGTATCCCAAGCTTGAAAATTGGAAGGAACATAGGTTATAGCCCAAGCCCAAAAACACTAAGGTACACGAGTTATAAACCAAGACTGTAGATAAGAAGGTACAAGGGTTGTATCCCATTAATGAAAATAAGAAGGTACACAGGTTTTTGAATTATATCAAAAACAATAATGTACCCTATTTCTATCTCAATCCCAAAAATAATAAGGTACACGGGTTGTATCCCAACACTAGAAATAAACATGTGAACAGTTTATTACCCTAGCCTAAAAATAATATGGTACATGGGTTGTTTTTAATTCCTATAAAAGGTGGAATATGGGATGTTATCCCAATCATGAAGAAGGTAAACAGGTTGTAGACAGAACATAACAATTTATGAAGGTCTCAGTGGGTAGCCTTGACAAAAATGTATCTATGTTTATTTGTTTTCCAAACATTCATGTCGCATTACTATTTTATTCTTTCATGGACTATTTTTATTATCTCCTTATGTTTAAAATAATATGATTTACTAACATTTATTCAATGATTCATGTTAATGTTATTCGATATGTAGGGAATGATCATCTATTTTTTGTATAATATTCACATACCCTTATTCAAATGATTTTGTTTACAAATCGACCTTGTTTACACTTACTAATCATTTGAGCTCACCCCTTTTTATGTTTATATTAACCCAGGATAGGAATATATGTATTATAATTCATGTTTATAAGAAGGTTTCTAATCTAAACAAACCAATTGGGAAATAATGAACCTTTCTTAAGTTCCATTTTATATGTTTTCATGTTTCCAATGGAAATACACTAAGACGGTATATGACAATTTACCTTCGGTACCGCCTATTTTGACACTCCTAAGGGATATCTTTTAGGAATTATCAATATTTTTATGAACCATATTGAAGGATTTAAATATAATAAGACTATGAATATCATATGATGGACCTATACTTTCATAGATTAATAAAGTAGGTGTAATGATTTAGACATCCTATAAGTAATTATTTGTCAATATTATGTGGTTTTATTTTATGATATGTGTTTTAGCCATATGATTTCAGGTTTTAGTAAATTAATAGAACTATAAGGAACATGGTTAAAATTTAATGGTTCAGATGTGGAAATTATGGAAATTATGAATATTAATTTCCCATGAAGATATATCATAAAGAGAATCAGGAAGGTGGTATGGAAAGTGGTTATATATTTGAAGATAATGAAACTAAAAATGGATTTTTAAATGAATGAGATGTTCTTCTAATATTGTTTACATTAATAATAAAAAACATTAATAAATTAATGTTTAGAAACCATAAAAAATGTTTCATATTTCACATTCTAGAATTATTTATTAAGGAATAAGTTGATGAAGCCAGGGTAATTGTTTATGAATAAACTATGATGAATGAAGTATTTATGTTTTGGAATAAAAAGATTATGTTATATTAATGGAAAAAAAATATAAGTATTTTTATTTTATGTTTTCATTAATGATTAAAAAGGAAATGTTGAATGTTGATAAGTACATATAGAGGTGATATTTTTATAAGAGTTAGGTAACCCTTACTTAAGTCGTGAAATTGAAATAAAGATGTTTTGATATAGATATGTTTGATATGAAAAAGTAAATTTGAAGGTACGTATTACAATTTAATGGATGATTGAAAAAGGGTTCTATGTCATTAAGGATTATGTTTACAACATCATGGATTTAATGAATTTATCCTGTTATCATTTGAATAAGGAACCATGCATGTTTTCTAAAAGGGAATAAGGTAATCTATGTTACTACCTTGCTTCAAGGTAATACTCAATGATATTATACACATGTTTGGAATTTATAAACCATGTGGTTATTTGTGATATATGGGGGATCAATATTTATATGATTTTGTTACTTTCATTCTAATTTTTTGGATTTTAAAATTTTTTGAAGGGTTATATAGTTATCCATTAATGGAAATATTATGTTAAACATTAGAGGACGTATCTATTATGGATATTTTATTAAAACCCATTGTTAAAAGAAATTGAAGTGATTAACATTATTTAAAGGATTTCCATATTATTTATTTCAAAATTTATATTTGTGTGGTTTTGGAAATTTAAATCATGTATGTTGGGTGAAAACAATCATCTCTGGATGGGATGTAGGTATCAAACCAATAACCAAAGGATGATAAGGGTTTGATTCCAACCACTGGCCTGTGTGATTTCCTGGTTATTGTGTAATTATTTTTGATGAATAAATATTTATGATGAAATATTAGAGTTACTTTTTAGGTTCTGAGGATAATATATTAACCACATTGATTTTGATGAGTATTAAAAGAGAAATAGTTACACTTCTCATTATTTTACAGGCCACATTATATTCTAAAAATGTATTTTGGTACTTAAGACATAAAATTTAGTTTCTATATATCCATTTCATGAAGTAATGGATGAATTAGATATAAATAAATTAAATAAAAGATATTCAATTTTTATAAAAATATATCATGTAAATTATTTCCATAAATTCTTTATCAATGAAATAATAACTCAACATTATGATAAAGATAAAAATTATTTGGTCATTACCCCTTATTTTTTTTTCAATGATGTCTTTTTATGTAATCAAATATTTATGACATTGAGGCCCTTAGCTTTTATTTGATCATTAACAAGTTTTTGAATTATGACCTCAATAACTCATTATAAATATTTAGGCATTCCCTCCAGGTCTAATCATTACTCCCAACATCTGTTCTCTTATGAAGAAACCCTGTTATATGTTTCTTTGGGTAACAATTATGGTTTTATCTTTCCAATTTTGAGGTAATTTTTTAGTATTCCTTTTTATGATGTTGGATTATTTTACATAAACATTAAAATATTAAACCTCTGATAAAAAAAATATTTTTGAGGAAAAATTCATTTTAAGGGGGTTTGAATGTAACAAACCCTGATTTTATGAATTATTATTATTTAATTAAATTAATCTTTTTGATATTTTTTTTTTCACGCAACACAAAAAATATTATATATTATATTAAATCACTTTGTCTCACTTTCATTATACGACAATCCAAGTTAATCTTGCACCAAACATAAGATAAATTCCTGGTTTCTCTACATGTAACATTGAGTTTAACATGCAATACACACAATAATGAATATACTCAGGGGCTTGCGTAACACGCACAACCGAGTTTTAAAAAATAGTAATATATTTTTAACTTATTATAATTTAATACAATAAGATATAACCTTGCCATTAAATTGACTGATATAAATAATATTAACTAACATATAAAGATATATGGTTTATAAAAATATTATATGAATTGCTAGGATACCAATTAATTTGAAATGATAATATAAGAACATATTCCATATAAAGGATTGATTTTTATTTTTTATGCTCCCAATAGGTTTTTTTATTAAAATAATTAATTAATTAATATTATTTAGTTATATTAATGTAAAATATATCTTATATTTTCAATCAAATATTTTTTATATTCATCCAATATATTACATAGACTTATGATAAGAACAAACCTAATTTTATGCTTAAGAACCAATATTTTTAAAAAGGTAGTTTGTCCACCTTTTATGGAGATCCCATTTTCATTCCAATTTTTTTTATAAAATTTATAGATTTTATAGGTAAAAATAAACATCATATCTGAAATTAGAATATAAAAATTATGTTAGGTTCAATTTTTATTACATTTCCGTATGGTTTCATTTTTTAGTGAATTGTTATAAAAATTGAATTTTAATTCAAAACATCTTTTTTCATCTACTTTATTTATAGGGTCATTTTTTTATAATTAGTTTCCCATTATTATTAGATAATAGTTTTATCAATTAATAAAATTTGGGTTGTTGTAATCAATTTCACTTTGAATTGTGGTATAAATATACAACGTTCTTTTGGATGTTTTTATTCTAAAATCACACATTATTTTTCCATATGAGGGATTTAATTTAAACAAAATTCACCCAATTAAGTCATTTTAAACTGAAAAAATGTATTAAATATTTTAAATAACCATAATATATAATTTATAATATTGTCAAATTTGTTTTTGACCAAAAATATTCATGAAAATTAATTTAATTAATTACAATGATTAAGGGAAATTAATGTTTACAATGGAATAAACCATAATCATAAGGTCCCAAATGTCCTATACAAAATTCAAAGAGCCATTTTATTGCAATTTTTCAATGATATACTCCTTTTTCTTAAATGTTTTATATTATGGGATCAAATTTCCATTAGAAAACATGAGTGGAATTCCTTTTCCTGAAATTTATAAGAGTGTCACTCCTCGTCCAATATAAAAAGGACTCCTCTCCTCCCACTTCCTAAAAACTATCAAGAAAATTTATAATGAACATGATCCAACAAAATTGATCCTAAAAATACCTACCCTAATCTTAGAGTCCACCCCTTTGGTATAAATGAATCCTTGGTTTTTCTTTGATGCAAAACAAAAAGAGTTAACTGAATTAGAGGTAACATCTTCTCTTAAGCTCTTTAGTTTTATATCCATTCCCCAATCCACCAAATATTTTTATTCCATTATCAAATAAAAAACCAAACACGCTACCCTCTAATTGGCAATGAATATATTATTAAATGTTCTGGGAACTACCGCCTCAGAAAACAATTGTTGTTCAATTTTTCTTTTACCACTTATCAAGGTGGAAATTATGATGAAAAATATATTTATATATGATATATATTATATCTATAATTTCGTGATTATTATTTAATTTTTATTTATAACAATCTAATATCTGTTCGATCTTGTGTAAATACGATAATTTATTTTGAGGAACTGTGAACTACCGTCTTCTCAAAGTGATGTGATCCAATCAAAAAGTACGTGGAATGTAATAATTATGTGTTTAGTTAACATATATGATATAAATTACATAATAATTATATTGTAATGTTATTATATAAATATATAAATTTATGTCATTTTGATTCAATATTTTAATACGATAATAAAATAGAAGAACATTCATTCATATATACGACCAACCATCCCCATGAATGTCGTATTCAATATTAATATTAATATATTGTGTTTTGAATTCTTGAAAACATGATATACATATAGGGACCAAATATATAACATAATAACACACTTTTGAAAAACAAAGAGAATGTTACCCAAAGTGAAACCTTAACATAGAAATATCAATAATATTAGAATATAAAGTCAAAATAAAACCATATATGGTATTATATCTAAGAATATGGTTCTTCTGATAGATTTATATTAAACTTAAATTTATTATATATGAGTTTGTAATGAGTACTATAATATTATGGGCAAAGGTAAGGGTATTTCATTTTAATTTTTATTTCCATGAGATACAGTCTTTAATAACAACTCATTTTGTTTGAGTGGTCTGTATAATACCCAAGGATGATTTGTAAGAATATTATTATTAAATTTCGGGTGTTTACATATCCATTCAATTATCTTTCATTCATGGTATTTATGATTCAAAAGATAACATGTTGGTAAGATAGTTTTTCCCAATTTTAATTTTATCAGGAACATGTTTTTTAATAACCCTATATTATTTTTTATAGTTGTATTGGATAGATTATATGTGGAATATATTTCATTTAATGATATTTTATGATTAATTTAAATTAATTTTTTACATGAGGATTACAATTCAATGTTACCAAGTGAAAATTTTTTTATTGAGAAAACATCATCATTTATCAAGATGGATTATGATTATGATGGAATTAATGAAATAATATGTTCGGTCTATGAATAACTCTCAAGACATTTTTTAACCTCTGTATATTTATTTCATATCCGTGTAATGGAATTATTTTAACACTTTTTTATACTTATGATAAATTATAAAATGATAGTATAATATTTTGTACAGATCATTCCTTTCGATCAGAAATATTTTTTCTTTGAAACACGTGATTTCTAAAAATGATTTCAATTTTTTTTAAATTTATATGATGTAAAAGGAAAAAGTTACTCATGTATTACCTTTTAAAAAAAGTTTTTAGAGGTAATATTCTTGATCATTCTTGATCAAGACACTTTTATGAACAGTGATGTTAAAAAGGAATCATCCAAAATTAAAAACATACCCACCATCATGGATGTAATTTACATAATTATTCCATTATATGTTTACAGCTTTATTTTAAGGGAATAATGTTTTCCATTTTTTTTTATCAGTACTTCTATTAAAATATTTCAAATCTATTTTTTAAAGAAAAATGATTTGAAAAATTTTTAATGTTTAAAAATGTATTTTAATGGTTTTAAATAATATTATATATGTTATAAAAGTTTTTTAAAATAAATGGTTTGAAAAACGTCTTGAAGCCCCATTTAAATGTTTTCAAGGAAAATTATTTTCGAAAAGAATTAATGATGATTTAGTATGTTTTCAAAAAAATGCTACCCAAAATTTTACCAAATATTTCTATGTAATATTTAATGTATATATTCATGAAAATGGTTTTCAAAAGGATATATATTTTAAAGAATCTATTTCAAATAAGAAAGTATATTTTTATCAAGAAATGTTTTTATAAGATATTTCACAATTATTTTCAATCTAATATGACAACAATTTATGTTACTCAATCCCTTTTAGAAATTTATTCAAATGATCCCTTCATATTTTTCTTTGAATGGTTTTTTATGGCATGATGTATATAAAACCCAATTCACATTCATTGGTTATGTGTTTATGAAACTCGTTAACCATTCACGTGTTATATGCTTATGAAACCGGATTCATTTGATAGTGTTTTATTTGATTAAATGGATATTAACCTATCAATTTTCCATAGGATATGATGTGATCAAATGTTAATGAAACCCATATAATTTTATGGGTTATAATTGATGTTATTATAAACCATCGCTTTTCATGGGTCATGATATGACGAATGTATTATTTCACATGTATGTATGTTTAATTTTGTGATAAGTGGGACTTATATCTCCCTACAATAAATTGGGAAATGATAAATGTCATATGAGATAAATGGGTAACCTAGTTTTAACCTAATATTTAAAATATACTAGGGCACGACATGTTTAAAAATCCTGAAAACATGATGGTGCAAAGGTTGTAGCCCATACCTAAATAAAAAGGGCACAAAAGTTGTATCCTAAGACCAAAGACAAGAAGGTACATGGCTTATAGGCCAATACCACAAAAAAGTCGTTACAATGTTTTTAGACCATTCCTAGAAACAAGAGGATACACAGTATGTATCCAAATACTAAAAAGAGATAGGTACACTGATGTAGCCCTATCTGGACAAAAAAGAATGTACATCTGTTACAGTCCAAGCCTGAAAATAGGAAGTTTCATAAGTTATTTCCCAAGCCTAAAAATAAGAGGGCACATGGGTTGTTTCCAAATCCATAAAATAATTGGGGACCTGTGTTTTATCCCTAACCTAAAGTAGTTAAATGATTCATTTACCAAGAATAATATGTTATAAAGGACTTGGTAGGTACCCTTGAGATAGGATTTTCTATACATATATGTATTCCAGACATCCATGTCTAATTCTAATTGAATGATTTCATTGACAGTGTTCTTTGTTTCCCTATGGTTAATTACATATGAAATTATATATTTTATTCCTTGATTCATGATTATGATATTTTATATAAAGGGAATAATATTTTATTTTTGGGATCATGTTCTCATACCCTTATTCTCATGATTATGTTTACATATCTCCTTTATTTACCCTTACCGAGCATCTAATGTCACCTATTTTTATATTTAAAATACCCAAGGATATTAAGATATTAATTCTGATTGATTTTCTTATGAATAAGGTTGGTCCAGGAGAACCTAGTGGGATATAATCTAGCTCTCTTATATACCAGTGTGTATGTTTCCATGTTTACAAAGGCACTAAAATAGTATAATATTTTGTAATCTATATGTGTAATATTTTAAATATTTCCCAAAAATTATGTAATGTTTATGTATGTTAAGGCTGGATTGTTATATGAAACCCTGTATCTGAAGAAATTTCACTATGTATAAATGTATATCAGATAGATGTTGATCGATGGAATCACTTGATGATATTCATATAATGATTTACCTAGAAACATGCCATTGATCATTGAAAATCATTATTCTTGTGGGAAATAATTACAAAAACATTTTTAATATCACATTTTACATCCCTAGCTTTGACAAACATTACAATGATAGAGAAAAAAACATCACTCAGCCTAACCTTTGTGAGATAGATACTATCTAGAATCATTACAATTTTGTGTTGATCATTACATAGTTGTTTGATGACCATTATATAAATCATCTCTAAAACCTAACTCATGCACCATTGGATGACTAACAATTTTAGGTGAAGTAAAAAATTCATTATAGAAAGATCATTATACACATGAATGATTTTATTCAAAATTATACTTAATAAATAATCCTGAAAATTTTCATTAGTTGTTATGTTAGGAACATAAGAATATAAGAGAATAAATATGTTTTTATTTGGAACACACTATCTAAAGAACATATAAAGAAGATAAGATAAATATTATTCCTTCATATTTATTTGATAACCATTGACCAGAACAGTTTATCTGAAAGACAAGGTCTTATATCATACATCCAACTATGTATATTAGATAATTCATCGTCATCTGACCACATTTCTTGCAAAACATAAATATGTTACGTGATTTGTTACATAACAATGTTATGATAAAAAAATAGGTTATTAAAATATAACACTTCAATGAAATTTTTTTAATAACCAACTTCATATTATGTCCTTTAGATCCATTAAAATCTATCCAAAAGTTGTCCCCACATTCTCCCCTTTGGACTTTGTTATCCAACAAGGAACCAAAATCCCCAAAACATTATGACCCACATAAATGATTATATATTAAAACATTATAGTCTTACATTATTGAACATGATGTAGGAAGAATAAATTATTGAACAATTATACTATGTAGTCCATAAACACAGATTTAGAAGACTTTATACACATATTTGTTAGAAAATATTTTCAATGTTTCTCAAAAAATTAACTTTTCATATATTCATTATGTTATTTATATACAAATCAATAAACTATGAAAATATTTAAAAAAATTTAAAATCATATCGTACACATTTTAAAAAGTCACCAATAAATAATTTATTCCTGAAAAATTAATCACTCACCAACTGATAGATCTATGTTACCCATTTATATCTAATTTAAAAAAAATATTCAAATACTATATGATAGATATTATGGATTCAAATACCTTATACTTGGAGAGAGAGAGGTTGAACATCCATTATGGACATCATATTATGAAATATTTCCCTTTTCAATAATTATGTGAATATAAAAGGAATAATATCTTTAATGGAAAAATTATTGCATTAGTTCATTCGTTTTGAAATTTTCTTTGATGATGTGATATTTGATATTAATTTTCATGAAATGGGAATATTTCACTATATTTTATAAGATATTTACATCACTTTGATTTTTATAACACAAGAGAAGGGATTAATTTACAATTACTGAACAATATTGATAATATGATTTCTTCAACATACGTATTGTTATAACTTGATGGGCTGATACATACTCTGATTTAGTTATTCAGAGTGTAACTAATTTTTTTCTTTTAATGACTACATAAATAACATTCTAATAAAAAAATAAAACAGATATTGATCTTTCTTATCAACACATCCTTTCCAATCTATATCTATAAAACCAAACCTATGAAAAAAGTTAATCTATCATATTTAATTTCTAAAGTAGTTGTGCCTTTGATATATTTAAGAATTATTTTTCCCACATTAGGATGATATTCTTTTTTATCACATTGATACCTCGATGTAAATTTAATATATTACATAATATTAGGTATTAAATCTGTCAGATATAATAAGATTCTAAAAAATATCCAAAACAAATTAAGATCACATTCCATTCCTTTTACCGCATTTGTTAAATAATTTCCATATGAAATTGGTGGAAAAATTGGTATTTACTCTTCCATGTTATATTTCCACAAAAGTTACATATAACACATTCCATTATATTTGAAAATATATTTCATATTTTTTTAGATTTTTTTCCAACGAAAGTATTAAATTTCACCCAACAAGGACATTTCAAATAATTTTTTCATATCCCTAGAAAATTGTTCACATGTTTCTTTGTCATTCCAAAAAATATGATATCCCCATAATAAACAATAACAAGGTGGAAAAATATTAATTTTATATTATATATAGGTTACTGTATACTATTACATTATTGATGTACAACATCCTTAAGAAAATATAAAATCATTAATACCAAGATTCCAAATCATATTTTATCCCTTATAAGGCCTATTATAGTTTTAACACCTGGATATCTTCTTTCACAAGAATGATGTATCATAGATGATAAAGTAAAACTTATTTATTTATCTCTTAACAAATATATGTTGACATGTATGCATCTATAAAATATTATATCATCACATTTTTATAATAGAAATAAATATTATCGTAGTTATTAATCTATTAAATGAAGTAAATTTTTCATCAAAGTCAACCCCTTGAAATATTTGGATACCATTACGTTATAGTCATTCATTATTTAATATGATTTCACCCTTTTCAGTCCAATTCTTTTAGAACACACACATTTCACCGATCACATTCATATATATATTTTTGGTTACATTTTCCCATGTATTATTCTTATAACACGAATTTATCTATTTAATTATAGAATTAATATACTATTCAGGCTTCAAATCATCACTAATAGATTTTGGTTCAAATTTTGTGTATTAGGAGTCATGGTAATTAACGTTGACCTTATTATAGACTGAAACCATTGTTTTTTATCTTCAATGATGCTATAAACATCCATTTTCCTACACATCATATGATTTGATTAATGTTATTGTTCATTTCAACATAACATAGTTGTGTAAAGTTCACTAATCTCATGATTAATTCTTTGCTCTTAAAAATAATCTCTAAATATTCCATTATCATATTTAATACCTTTTTCTTTCAAAATTTTCTTTATATAATATACACATCCATTATCTTCACTTCTCCAAAAAATTATAAAATTTTTTAGATCCTGTAATTAATGTTTCTATAAAATTATACATGTAATGAGAGTAATGTCATTAATAAGTGAAAAAAATTTACTTACCTCTATTTTTTGATTATTTAGAAATGGGTTTGTAAATGTTATAATTGATCAGATCCAATAGATGAGTTTTATGTATCTCAACCTTCTTACAAACTAAGGTTGAAATATTCTCTTTTTTTCACATGTAACAACACCAATCTCTTATTATTTTTATATCATGAATATGATAAATACTTTATATATTTATAATCATTCTTATTTTCTATTCACAAATATACTATATCATTTTATGTCAAAGATGAATTTATTCCCCAATTATAAGATATGATGATATTTTTTCATCATCAAATTGGAAGGTGTTTCCCTCAGTTCATTGGCTTCTGACAACGATATTCCAATGTTGCATCATCTTAACAAAAAAACCATTTTCTCTAAAGACACCATTGTTACCATCATAAAAGGTTTTTGAAATTATTAAAAATTATGTTTCATTCTATCTACTAACATGGATATTTTTTATTTTTTATTTTATTCCCAAATTATAGCATTTCCAACACCTTTAATTCAAAGTGACTCATCACATCCAAAATTCATTGTACCTTCCTTCAAATAATTCAAATTTTCCATAAAATATTAATATAATTTAATATGTGAATAAAACCTATTATCTAGTATCCATGGTCATTTGCCTTTTATAGATTTGATAGTAGTTTAGAAAAATGTGATCTTTTTATATCCCTTATCATTCTTCTTATAAGGATTTTATGATTTAATATAGGAACATTTTATCCTCGGTTCATTAAATTACATCCTATTGCAATAGTTCTACATTGATAAAACCAATCATAAGTGTTTTCAAGGGTCAAAATTTATTTTCAATATTTAAATTGATTTTACCATGTTATCACTTTTGAGGGGATTGACTCCCTCTCAACCATCACCTCCAGTTCCACCTAGTTTAACTGTATTTTTGTAGATTAAAACCAAAAATATTTTCGATATTTTCATATCCTCCGTAATAAATATATAGATAATACAAATAATATTTCTCTCTATAATATGTATACTTTAAGATGTTGTATACCTTATCTTCATCAACTTTATTACCTTCTATTTTGAAAAAATTTTGTGAATCAATTTCATTATTACCTATTGATATTTTCATTTTAAAAGTGGACTTATTATCAACCACTATAGAATCACCATCATTATCTACTTTGAGGTCAGACATTCTAAAAATAGATACTCTTGGAATTTAAACTCAAAAACTTAATTCGGCAATAAATGTGTTCTTAAATTACTTTTTCATCTTATGATATTAATTATTCATATAAACCATTGAAGATAAAATTTTTCAATCCATCATAGGTTGACACTTATTTTAACTTTTACCAGCTTCTTAATAGATTTTGTGATATTTTAAACTCTTTTCTCATTTTTATTATTATTTTATTGTTAAATTTTTAATATGTCATCAATTAAATTTATTATTTATTAATTATTGGTGTTGGTTTTTCTATATTCATAAAAATACTTATATATACCATCATTCTATTTAAACAACATTGATTTTTATTCATGAAATGGTTCTTTAATTATTTTTAGAATATTTCATTCTCCAACATATTGTTATACAATTTAATTTTTATAATCATCACATGATATTTTTTCAATTAATTTTTGAAAATACAATCTATCTTAGTCACATATTTTCCATTATCTTATGAACCAATAATTTCTTTTTTACTGAGTTTTTTATTATTCTATTTTGAGATAAGATTATTTTTCATTAGAAACATCATAGAAATTATCAATTTATTCTATGTTGTCATTATATTCCTCACAAAAATTTTATTTCTTATTTTATATTTGTATAATTCCAAATTATTTCCATTATAATAAGAATTTGAATTTTAAAAATAATTTTTGATGTATTTTTTCCACCTAAATTTTCCTCCTTTTATCAAGAAAAATTTGAAAAAAAATGTTAAATATCACCATTGAAAAACAATTTTATGAGTAAGATTACTTCCTATATTAAAACTCATAATTTTCTACTTATAAAAAAATTGACAAAAATTCATTGAAGTTTATATTAACATCATATTTTGGTGTCAGATACACTAACTATTTGATCGCGAACATTCTTAAACATTACTTCATTAGAATCTTTGATGGAAATTTCCCAATCAGCCTTCTCAATGTTATTTCTAACATTCTATCTTCCCATTATAGATGTGATGAATGTACTATGTAGATAATATTGATATGTAGTTTCAGGTCCTGTTTAATCTAAAGATAAAACATTAAACTAAAAAAATTGGGAAGCAATTCTAATATTTTTCTTCAAAATGATTGTATCTTAAAACATCTCAGAAAGATATTTTATGGTTATAAAAATGTTATTACCTATTGTAAAGAAGTCACTAACAGATTCATTGTCCAACCATCATAATATCATTATATTCCATTTTCTAGATTTGTAACTTCAATTTATTTACAATCTTATTTCCTTCATAGACATAATTTAATTTGTTTAATATTTCATTATCAATTCAAACTCATTTAACTATAAACAACTTAATTTTAGAGAGTGAGGAAGGGAAAACATTTCTATCTTTTCCTTAACTATTCAAATATTTTGAATCATCTATTATGTGTGTATCCTGATCATGTGGTGAAAAAATATATTTAAAAACATCTAAAAATACTAAACCCTATGAAATAAGATAATAAAACAATCTATAATTCTATATATGATGGTTATTTTAATCACAAACAATAATCCAATTATTTTTCATAGAAATTTGAAAATAAATTGAAACATTTATTTTCATAGAACATTAGAATATATTCAAATAATTGTACCTTTTATCTAATACCACATGAAATAAAAACTATGTTTATTGAAATAGGTATGGGTTTAATCAGTGATATATTTTATTTATGATTTTAGTTTTTATATAGAAACATTTATATATAGTTTAAATCAATATGACATTTCTAAAAACATGATTTTAGGCAGAAACATTGGAACATAAGTTTTTATAAGCTACACTACCCCATAAAAGAATCTACCCCTTTTCATGGATTTAAAATAATTAAAAACAAAAAAATCCGTGAGAAAATAATTCCTTTTTGATTTTATTGTGAGAATGGAATGTCCATACACTTCCATATCACTATAATTGATCAACTGTGCATGTGGTCCTTGCATTGGTAAATGATATAAATGTTTTTGACAACTATAGGAAAACATCATCAATGGATTTAGTATCTTATCATTATGATGCTTGTAAATCCTTTACTAATTTCCTTTTTTAGGAAATTATATATTTAATTAGATGGCCATATGGGAGGTTCATCTGGTAGGTTCTTCTGATAGGTTCATCTAATAAACTAATCCCAGTTCTTCTATTTGTTTCCACCATGATATATGAGACAAAAAATATACGACTTTCTATTTATTATTTTCCACAAGAATTCTTTTTGATAAAACTTAATATAAAAAATATTTTTTGTGTCTGATCTATAAATTTATCAAATGTTCAACTACATCCTTTCTAACACTATTCACTTATTCATTTATTCACATCATCTACTTGAAACTAACTAATGTGAATCCTCTATACAGTAATGTTTTTATATGCTTATTCTAAAATTCTTTTTGTTAAACCATCAAACTTTACATAATTTATTTAAACTTCTATGCATATAGATTTTGTCATTGTGTATTCGTTCGTACACCCCCATTATATAGTTGTGTTTAAAAGTGTAAATCTGGGATACCAAAATCTTTTTTATACTAAATGAAAAATAAAATTTTTAATCTCATACTATCTAAAAATACACATGATGCATCAGAATAATTCTAGTTTCATCCTAATATTTCATGGAAAACATCATCATCATTATCCCTTCATCAAACATCATTATCCAAAATATTTTTTAAAATCAACACACTTTTATATTATAGTAATACATAATACATTATAAGAATGTCACAACATTATGTAACTTTTATGATAATTATGAAATATTTATAATGAATATCAAACCAATGGATCTTCATATTTCTCATCCATCTAACAATAGTAAATAATAACATTTCTTTCTGATGCACATCCCTCCATTATTTATTCGAAATAATAGATATTTTTTTTAACTTCACCACCCAAGAACTTACTCGGTATAATTATTTTTTACATAATTCCCTTACCAATGAACATAAAATAGTATCTTAAATCTGATAACTTAATCAACAATTATTTTTGATAACCTCCAATTCAATTCATTTCGTGGGAACATTAGCTTCCTCTTTCAAATGATTATTCATAAAATCCTTAGCTAAATAAATTTTTGTTTAAAAATAGCATCCATTATTTTCATAATATTTAAAAATATTTATCTGATGGAATCTGGCATATATAAGTGTCTAATGATATTTATTCAATGAAATCAACTATAGCTTCGCTTTCTTATCAAAAAATATTTCTTCTTATTGATAGTAATTAAAATAATTTATTTTGTAGTACATTTTACCACCACAGCATCCATTAATAATAAAAAACATTGATAACAAACTTCACACAAAATATCATCTATATAATATATATTTTTTTGAAACATGATTCATGTGGACAGATCATTACAGAGTGGATGGTTTTCTCTTACACAAAGACCACTTTAACCTCTTGTGGATAACAATAGTTGAAAACTACTTTTTATTTTAATAAAAATATTATTATAAAAAAATATTATACTCAAGCATTATTTTCTCGCCATTTTCACTTAGGAATGAATAATTATTTGTTTCATTACTCATGAAGTTAAAAACATAAGAAAAACCATGCATCACCATATTTTTTTATCAAACACTATATGATATTGAACTTCTAACCATGGTTTGGTAATCATTTTTCCTTTAACATCATATGATAACTTCATAAAAAATAAATTTTCAAATAGAATTCATTTGATATCATCCATTTGATCAGGTTTGTCAGATCACAAATATTCATCTGATCACTCATATTTGATAACATAACTTATTTAACTGATTTATATTCTTAACAAGGGTATGTATAATGCTTTGATAAAATTGATAATATATTGTAAAAACTATATTACAACATGTATCTTCCAAACTCCATTAGATCAATTAAATTATCTCTATTATTATAATCCCAACACCAGTCATCATTCTAAATAATGTGTATGTATATGTGCTCTTACCACATACTAAAACACATCCAAACAATAAGACAAATAATTAACCAATCCTACCCCAAAATCTCCACTTGAAACCAAGAAACTTTAAGTATATCTCATTACCAAAGATCCATTACCCAAGTTTATTTGTGTAAATATATCCTAAGTCATACACATGCCTCCCCACATATATAAAACTCATAAAAAAATCAAACCACACTAATTGGTTACACTAACACACTATTCCTCAGCCCACTTATATTTGAGTCATATGAAAAGGGTTACTAGTCTCCCCCTTCCACCCCGACAATCAGGTTTTACAACGGTTCACAACCCATGATCATCATCCCATCCCCACATCAAGGTGCATCCCTGGTATCAACATACAAAACACACACATTAGGGTCCTCGTATTCACATTTATAAGGTGCATCAGGATATACATTTATCCTACCATGGAAATTATTTCCACTGATAATCTTTATACAATATATCTCCCTTGAGAATCCAAACTCATATAGGGTCATATATATATATATATATCATCCATGGAAAAATATATCCAAGGAAAACAAAATATCTGTATCAGTTAAGTAAAAATTCATACAAAAATATGTAATAAATTATTTTATTGTTTTTTACTAACACATAAGATATCTATGAATCATGTCACGACCCATAAGAACCCTCACTAAACTTGAATCACCAATGATGATCCATATTAACAACTATAACCACAAGTTTCAACAAGATAGAGTATCATTCAATCCTACATGGGAAAACACTATATATTTTATTACAATAAATTTAAATAACCAAACCTGAAATGTATTTCCAACTAGTATATATTTTTAAGATATGTATCCCACTGATAACTATCACACATTTTGGTTAATTATATTTTCATTAAAATATATGTTGTAAAATAATGTATAGGTTATTAATCGAACCTTGTGTAACTAAAGATGATGAATTATAACCCACTAAGGGTTTATGCTAAGTCATCATGTGCTTCACTAGACAATAAGGATATCATCATGTCCCATACAGTGATATAATATACCATTTGAAATAATAAGAATCTCATTATACATCTACATATCCTTTCTTCATATAAAAATAAAAATATATGTTTATTTAGATGATTTTAAATCTAGCAAGAACTTATATGGAATGGAAATATTTGTAGTTGTAGAAAAATTAAATATATGAACAAATAATTAGTGAAAAAAACAAACAAAAATGTCTATTGTGTCATTTGAATCCAATGTCCCAACTCATGATGCATGAGACACATTGGTAAGTATGGTGTAAGAAAATTATAATGAACTGGTCTATTACCAATGGTCCAAGAACAAAAAATCCTTAATTGTCCATAAATCTAAAAACTATGTGTATCACCATACTGAAAGTCATATAAATTTTATATATAAAATCAATTACACAAAACCCATCCCTATAGATATAGAAATATGATCAATGAGGGTATTCATGAAGTACCATCCCTGTGACCATCATAAGATTTGAAACATCTGTAAAACATGTGGCTACTATATAAGAAAAAAAAATACATCTTATACCACGTTGTAACACCCCTCCATCTTTCAATATGAACAGTAATCGGACCAGTCCACCACATGCCTCCCCTTACAATAGAGGTTATGAACTAGTAACTTGGTCATATAGGAATACTATGGCTATAATATACACCGATTTTAGAGTGCAGAAAAATAAATAAATAACCAAACCCAAAACACATAAATGTATGTATAAAAGTGAAGAAAATACACCTGAAAATAAATATGAAATGCTGACATATGGTATTAAAAACTGAATCAAATGCTATGCCAATATCATATATAGTTGGAAATAAAAAATAAAATATAATCTTTATTTCCAGTCAAATCCAAACCACAATCTAATATCCATCCCCATTGAGGATTCTCAAATTTGAACACAAGATCTTTGGAGTCATCCCAACCAGAACTTATTACATGTTAGACCTACTCAATTTCCATTTTTTAAAACCCACCCATGAAATGTGTCAGTATATAACTCAGTAGGAAACCACTAAAGTGTTCCTACAATTTCTCATAATGTAGTTATATTTCAATATGATGTGATTACCATAAAATAAAAAAATTAAAAAACTAAAATAACGAAAACAACCAATATTACTTGCTTCATCAAAATATCTATCATCACGTCACGAGGATTGTTTGTAAAAGAAACCCAGCATCCCAAAGGGCACAAAAATATAACGTAGTCCATGCCAAATCATCATCCCCTTTCATTAAATTTACAACCCCAAATGACCATAACTTCTTTCACCAACACCAGAGTTCATCTGGGCATTTTAATCACCTTAGAGGAACCTATGTACACATCATGGAGATTTCACACACATGCATACATTATGATGGGTGGCTGAAACTAGAGCATCATAATAAATACCTCTTCATCAAGAACTTCATATTAACCCCATGGTAATAAATGTACATTTTCAATTTCAAGATAACAACTAATTATTAAGAGGGTAAGGCCATGTTATATCCTATATTTCTTGGAATGATTTATTCCTTGATGAACTATGAAATCAAAAGGTAATACATTCCCAGCTTAGCCTAGTTTCTTATCCAATGTATCCATTATCTTTCATATCCTAAGTTGAATAATGATTGGTGAAAACACTATATCTGATAGGGGTATCTAATGCGTTCATCGAGGCGATCCAACATTCACCCTCATGATGTACAACAACCATTATTAGGAATATTTTCCCACCAAACACACCATTATCACCATTCAATTGTAAGGAAATGTTGGCATCTTGATGGATTACAGGTATCCCATTAGTACCTCACAACCTAAGTGTTATCAATGCTATATAATATTAAAAGAACCCCAAAATTCTCGAAAACATTTATACATAAAGATATAAATTGTTAGTTTAACTCCCATTATCATCACACTGCCCACTAACCCTAATGCTCACACATTTCATATGGGTTCTAGGTGAAAATAACTACCAACTCCACCCATTGACACATATAACTACATATGGTCATATCTCAATTTGGAACCTATAGACGGCCCCCCAAGATCACCAATATATCTATAAAATATCACACATGATCATCATTCGGAACTTTTAATTCAGGTCTAAACCCAATTCATGGAGTAAACCCCATCCATAATAATCCTCAATGTTATTTTATTGCCTCACATTTCATAGGGTTATTTCATAAAGGTGATTATATTTAGAGATGGCTCAAGTCCCATCTCTATTTTCCGGATACTCCAAACTGGTCAACTAATCCCATCCAAAGTACACATTAAATATGGTATATCCATTAAGGCTAAGTAGATCAATAGAGTCCTCAAACTAAATACCAAGGCTATCCATCCCAGGTCATGCCACACCCCTTTTGGATGTTTCCAATAATCATTGTAACTTCTTTATCAATGCCATAGCCATCAGTGGTCATGGTTTCCAGCCAATTCCCATGGTCCTCAAAGGAATTTTTTCTTTGTCTCTTTATTTTTTATCCCCCATATTAATTTACAAATTTAAACAAAAATACTATTTAATTTATATTATCCATATCCATGTAGTTTTATCAAATAATTTATATTACAATCATGTTAAGGAATTTTTCAACAAAGCTATGGTATTCCCTATTTTACATTTTTATATAATGTACCAAAATACTTAAGAAAACACACTTCTCAATTATCTGGGTTTTATTATGGGTAATAATATGTAATAAATTATGAATTAATGTTTAATTATTAGAAGGGTTTTCATAGTTTGTATGAAATGATGGTTTAGTTATATTTTGAATCAAATTAGAAAAAACATGAAAAATACTTCAAGATAAGACAGAACATACAAATACATTTCTTAATTTTGGTAAAGTATAGAGTATGTGGTTTCAATGAAAATAAATCACTTTTTTGATACTATAAGTGGTTTTTTCCTGAGCATTGATTCACCTAAGGAAAAAACACAATAATATTTCTTTAGGAAGAACTCATTCGTGTATATGTGCATGAAAATAGACCATGATTCACGCTACAATTGAAACTCCTTAGGGATATGCATTTCTAAATCAAAAATCACATTATGAACCATTATTGAGTGAATAAAACTCATATGTATCATTCTATAAAATAGATCATTGATAACATATATTCAATCCAATAAATTTCTAATTTAAGGTATAAATTAAATTTTTATGTTATCCCATTAATATTATTAGATTCATGTTTATGAATTTAATAGTTTAAGAATTATTTTCCCTAATATTCAATTTATTTTCACCAACGTCCATATATAAGAGGAACTATGTAAATGACCAATGTGAAGGGAAATGTGATGACTGCCCAAAAATGATTCACAACCTAATGGGATTATAAATCTCAATGATTGTGATGATACTCTATTAGATGAAACATATTCTTAATAGAAAACTAGATCATTAGGGATTCCAAAAACCCCTTATGAAATATCAATATACATTTGAGAACATTATGTAGAAATTCTATCAACATTTCAATGGCTCATATGATCCCTTAATCATAAAATAATGGATAATTGTTTTTCAGAATATATTCTTCATCCTTCGATGTTCCAATCAAGAGAACATTATAAAAGATATATATAGTATAGAGGGAGATATTGATCAGTTGTAGACATTTATCAATAATATGAATCTAGATAATGAGATCAAAATAATGGGGTTGATGGATTTCTATAAAATTTGTTTCAATAAATATTTTCCTCTCACACTTCGAATTAAATTTGAAAGGAATCACATTTCCATCATCCAAAATCACAATGCATACATTAGGGAATACAAGGAAAACATAACTTGACATATATGATATGCCTCTACCATTGTCAGTACCCCCCAAATAAAATTTTAACCACTTATCTTTTTAGATAAAATCCAATCCTTGAAAATTTGTAGTGATCTGAGAATTTAATAGTTATGATGAAAACTGCACAATTTGTCCTCAAAGATCAAATAGAGATCAGTAAATCTCAATCATATCATGAGGATAATAAGGGGAAAGGATGGGTCTAATTATCATTGAGATATGGATAAATGTAATGATGCTAAAAAATTTCAATAAACAAGTTTTCAAATACTCTAAAATAATAACCCATGAAATTTTCTAAGCGACTGGGAAAATTCTTTCAGTACGTGAAGGAATGACACATACCAAGAAATTTTTAATGACATAAACACAATAATGTTATGGAGGAATTAAATTTTCCATTCAATGCTTATCTCATTGCTCATTTTTTCCATATTATGGAAGAAGGGACGTTTCATACCAATTCACTAAGATAATAGTTTTTTAAGACAACTAATGACATCCAAGGAACCAAGTATGATATTATTCCATCAAACATACTAATGTGTATTATGAAAATGAAGTGATCATATGTATGCTAGTGATTAATTTAATAATATTGAATGTAATTTTTTATTCATGTTCCATTCATTCTTCAATATCACAGTAGTTCGATAATACCATTAAAATAACATGCAAAATCATATTAGTTGAACTGTTAATGAAAATTAACAATTGGGAAATTATTTAATCATAAAAATATAACTCCTAACATATCAAAATTTTTGGTTTTAACATCCTAATGAACCTTGTGATAACTCCATTTAGTGTAATTTGATGCAATTGTGGGTCTGTATTGAATTTCCTTATATGTATCTAACATAAATTTCCGTGTGAAGGAAGTTACTCCCATGATCTCGAATTGTCCCCCAATTCTGTATAAACGAAATATGAGGATGAATATTATTCATCACCATCATCTCATGCATGGATACTATTTCCCTTTGTTCAAGAATATCTTTATCAAATGATTGAGTCTAATGAAAAGATCATTCTTGAAGATATTCACATTATGATGGAATATACTGATGCTTTTCTCGAACAATTGTTTAGTCTTCCTCAAGGTCAAGAGGTATAATTTTAAATAGAAATTATTATTGGGGAATTTATATTATCCATGAATCAAAATGGAATGGTATTTTTTCGTACATGATGATTTGAAGACACAAATAAAAGGGAATTTTGATAAAGGGTTAATACACCCAAGTACTTCACTCTGGGGTTCACCTGTCCGGTTTGTCAACGAGAAAGATGTGTCAATTTTATTTTTCATTTACTATCATGAGATAAAAGATATCATCATAAATAAAAATAATCCTCTACCATGTCTTGATGAATTCATTAATCAACTATATATATCCTAATACATCTCTAAGGTGGATCTTTGGTTAATGTATGATCATGTATGGGTAATGAAAGAGGATATCTACAGTACTACTTTATGCACATTTTATGGGAACAATGAGTTCATTTTAGAGCCCTTAAAAATCACTAATTCTATGACAATATTCATATACATGATTCATATATAGTTTATATATTAATTTAAATTTTTTTGGTAGTTTTCAAAGATGTTATTCAACTATAATCCAAAATCATGGATGAGTATAGATAGTTTCATAGAACTCTTTTCAAGATCTTATAAAAAGGGAATATTTATGAAATGTACATCAAATGTGGTTTATAGATAATAAAAATATCATTAATTGGAAATATTGTCACATGAAATAGGATATATATGGACCTTTCATTGATTAAAGAAATTGTAGGATTTTTTAGGCAAAGTCGATGATAGAAATTCATATTTTCCATATATTAGTTGGGTATTTTAAATTTGTTTCGACAAATGTATCACAATATTCAAACCCTCTGACCATTCATACTCTGAAGGGAATCACGTTTTATTGGAATAGTGACTGTGAATAGAGAATGATATAGTAGGAATGGAGACTTATTACTACAACTATACCTACACTAACCACAGGTGGAGAACATTTAGTGGAATACAACACTGATTTGATGAATGGTTTGGGATGTGTGTTAATTAATAATTATAAAGTAGCAGCCTATGCCTCCAATAAATTTATGTCCTATGAAATGAACTACCCAAAAAATTATATTGAGTATTCTATAATGATCTACACATTTATTGTTCGTTGAAATTTTATCTTTTTAGAGAATTTTTAATTATATATATATCACAAGTGACTCATGTTTATATCCACTTAGAAATAGGAGAATATTTTCCAATGATGATTGTTATAGCTAATTAAGGACTATGACTACTAAATTAACTAATGTCATGCCAAATGGAATAAAGTATATGGTTATAAAGGATCATTCAATTTAATCATTTATAAGATATTATAATGATATAATATTTACAGAAAGAAAAAGATTGACATGAGAATCATAAAGGAAGGAACATTGTTAATCCTTTTATAAATGTTTTCTCAGTCATCATTTCTCAATAGGATAAAGAATTATCAATTAGATGATGTGAGTATTCAAAAGAAAGTTAAAGCTACAAGAACATGGAATTCATATATATCAATGCTATCGAAGAATGAGATGTCAAATTTGGGTCATGATGTCATGTGATATGAATTCTTGAGTTAAGGAAGGACCTGTTGGATGATGCAGATAGATTAAACTTCTAAACCATCAAGGATGTGAAAACATTTCTTGAGAACCTCTTAACCACTATTGGTGGGACTTATGAAGGAGGAAATGAGATAATATACATCAATGTGTCTTGTATGTTAGTATATGGTGGAAGAAAGGAAATATTCTAGGGTATGATGAAATAATTACTATACCTACATGAAAATTGGAAAACATAACCATAGAATTTGTGACGAACCAGCACGAGTCGACCCTGAATCGGTCACCCGAGCCGGTCCGCGGCAAGTCCCGAGGGGCGTTCCCGATCCCCCCGGGATGGTAACAAGTGCCGGGAATTGAAATTTTAATCATTGGGAAAGATTTCAGCCCAAAACAAAAACAGGATCAAAAGAAAGAATATAACTAAAAAACAGACAACACTAATAATAGAAACAAAACTACGTCACAAACATACCTCCATGTCACCTCACGGTCACCACCCAACTAAACACCAGCGTCGCTCCATCACTGAGTGACTAAACCAGGAAAAAAAACCTGAACACAAGGAACCTGCAACTGAAATGGTAAAAGATAGGCGTGAGAACAAAAAGTACTCATTAGGTGAGCCCAACAACAAATCTCAATGAACTACTAGTAAATAAAGAATCTACAAATTCCAGTTTTGAACTATAATGTATAAAAGTAAGATTTTATAATGTTTCACTTAAAAATAAAAACACGAGCCATTACCCATGTTCTTTTTCAAAAGTTGGATTCCTTTCATTCATTCCAAACTCATTCTAAAGGGAAAGAAGTGTTACATTTTCAAATCTTACAGAAAGAAAATAATGTATCTTCATTTGAAAAGCTTTTTCTAAAAATCTAACAGTATATGTATAAGCTGTGAAGGACGACTGAAGGTAAACAAGCAAGGAAAACAAGTGCAAGTAAAGGTAAACTAGATGTTATAAGAAATAATCATGGGCCATCCTAAAAATCCCTAGATAACCCCTTGACGTACTCGGGTTCAGACTACCTGCCGACATGGTAATCCACAGTCAATAACCAACTAGCCGCCCTAATAGCCAACCAGTGGCACACCCCACAAGGCCTTTCCTAACAAGGGGGAACTAACCTGTCTAATCAGGGTTAGCCAGCAACCGTCAATCGATTCTCTAAAAGACGCCTAGGAACCCACAGTAGTTTTAATAATACAGTGTAAGTGGGAGGCCCTCGCATGCGTGACTCATCTCACCGCACTTACCAACCCCTTACACGGACACCGCTACACAAAAACCCTCGAAGGGAAGTCCCTCTGTAGAGATGAACCATAAGTATGTATATATATAAGTATTCAGTTCACAATTAACAAAGTGCCAACCGGGCCGCCACATCATTTACATTTAAACCATTTAATATCAAATCATTTCAAAAGTATATGACACACGCCATTTCATTGAAAACTAGGAACACACATAGAACTTCATTTAAGACACTCAAATCAGCATATTATACCTGAGACACATTGGTATTACAAGTGAAAATCATTTTCCAATTTCCAAACGCAACCCACTTTTATCAAGATCCAAACGGGCCTTTAATCACTTTTTGAAGGAATGTTATTTCTCAAATGAAATCCAAACATTATTTCACGTGTCAAAGGAAAATATTTTTCAACAACCAAGAACCACACTTAAAGTTTCCAAAATCAAGTTTAAAGTTCATACGGGCATTTCCTCTAATCAAGGTTCTAAGAAAACACCATTTTCCATAAATAATACACCTATTAATTTACACACACCAAAAACACTTCAAAACACAATTCACCATGACTTTCACATTTCAAAAAGAACCCATTTAGAAATATTACTATGGAAGCACACAATTAAAACCAAGAAAAACACTTTCAATGAAACACTAGAATTAAACAGCTTTCATTATCAGCAGATCACCACAATATAAATAACTACTTAATAATACTTTTAAATTTACTGAAACTCAAAAAAAAGATAAGGAATAAATAAATTCTAAATTTAAAGGCGAGTGCAATGGGAGACCTACCTCAACTTGAAATCCAAACACACGGTGTGTCACACCTCGCACAAATGCACCAACACACGAACGTTGAAGACCACAGTATCGTGAGGTTATCTCGCCAACGCATTGCATCAAATGCACAACAATTAAAATCACATAACCACCGACTAATAATAATTCATATAAAAACTTAAATATATATATATATATAAATATATAGACGTTGATATTAAAAATATTTCAAGCCATAGAAGTGCAAGCCTCACATCGATTCACTAACTGAACCCAATGATGCACCACACCTCATGCAGGCGCGTACGCACCTGCAAGCTGAAGACCTCCGCGTTGCGGAATTAATCCACCAACACGCTGAACAAACCAAACAATTAATCAACCAACCACAATATATATATATATATATATATATATATATTCACACGACACAAAACATACCTGAGCGCAGACGTGCTCGACCGCCGGGTTGCGCACCGATTTCTGGGTGCGCCGCTGGACGGTGCAAGGTAGCGACGGCTGGCCTGAGTGTAGAAAAATGACGGGAGGCCCGAATAGGCGGCCGGAGGGGTTCAGGCCAAAGGAGGCTCGCCGGAGCTTAGTCGGAGTTCGCCGGAGGGAGTCGGAAGCCGCTGGCGGGTGGCGGGGCTCGCCGGAAAACAGCTGGAGGCTGCCGGAATAGGGCAGGGGTGCTGTAGGCGGAAGCCGGGGGGTGCGGGAGGAGGTGCGGCGGCCAGAACGGGAGCCGGATGGGGCGGGGGTGTAGGACAGGGGTGCGGCCGGCCAAGGAGGTGCAGGGGGGTGCGGTTCAGCGGCTGGGGTGGCCGGAACAGGAGCCGTCTGGACAGGGGGGTCGCCGGATGTCGGGGCGGAGACACTGGAAGCCGGGGCGGGGAGCGCGCAGAAGGGGAGCACGTAGAAGGGGCCAGGTGCGGCGAGCGCAGAGCTGGGGTGATCGAAGGGGCCGGCCGGCGGCAGGCTGGAGGGGAGCGTGCAGGAGGGGCCAGACGGCGGTGGGTTGGAGGCAGCAAGAGGCGGCGCAGGCCGGCCAAACCAGCAAGGGGGGGGAGAAAAACGGGGGAGAGAGAGAGATGGGAGAGGGTGGCGGCTGTGTAGGTTTAGGGTTAGGATTATATATATATATATATATATATATATTTGATAATAAAAATAATAATAATGATAAAAAAATTTATAATAATAATAATAACAATAAAATAATGATAATAAATAAATAAAAAAATTGTTAATTATAATAATAATAACTATTTTGATTAAAATATTTAAAATAATAAAATCATTTAAAAATAACACACTTATATATATTTATAAATATATATATATATATATATATATATCTATAAACATATAAACGTAAATACAATTAACATATATATATATATATAACATATATATAGACATAAACATATATAAACATATATATATATATATATACATATATAGACATATATACATATATATATATATATTAATATACACATATATAAAAACATATATAAAAATACTACAATAATGATAATACAATTTAAATGGTAACAATAAAAAAATGTCAACATAAAAATTTTAATATTTAAAATGCCGGGTGAACACACGGTCACCCGGGCTGAACGCACGGTCACCGCTAACGATGCGGTGACCGCGCACCGGCACGAAACCGCCAAAACAAATAAACTTCGAAAAAAATTTAAACCGGGACCAAGAAAGAAGAAAAATAAGGTCATCAGCGGTCGGGGTGTGACAATTCTCCCCACCATAGACACATTCTGCCCTCAGAAAGTCACCAAGCCAAAAGTCGGTCAAGATTCAGGTCTAAGCCCAAACGGAACTAAAAGAACTGAAGAGAACTGAGAATCTCGGGATGACCTTACTCTACATAGGTCACACCTGACCGATGCAAGAGAAAACTGAAGTCTGAGGTTGAGGGGAGAACACGAAGGGGTTCTCCCCACCACAAGAACATAACTGGTTTGAAACTTTAACACCCAAAACATACTACCACAAGGAGGCGGGTCCAGTGCGGGAACTCATAACCGATCCAAACTGACTCCTATATTATGATCTGAACAAAACCTCCATCAAAATGTTGACCCCTCTACTAGAGTCAACAAGCTTCAACATCAGGGATAACCCACCGAAAATACTAAACCAAACATCGAGTCAGAAACATGACCCATTGAAATCCATCAAACATAACTACATCCGACAAGCATAACTAAACCAAGGTCAACCTACACAAAGGTCTAACGCACTTTATGAAAGACACAAGATTTGCAAGATCACATCAACACAAACAATATTGTTTGGATTTTAATTGAACAAATTCATCATTACTTCATAGCAGGACAATGTTCTTACAACGATGTTGAAACTTTAATAGCATATATGCCTTCACCGTCTATTGGCCTTGTTGAATATGCACAAGCTCTCCCTTTTCCTCTAGCTTCACTTCCTCAGGTACAAACCATTGGATGGAAACGATTTTAATGACATCCCACGTCACTCCAACTTGCATTGACGATGGGGTAACCATCTTCCACCGGTCCAGAGCTGGACCCTCAAACAACTCCACAATTGCACGAACATTAACAATATCGGGAGTTCCCAACGTTCTAAAGACAGGCTCCACTCCCTCGAGCCATTCCACTGCCTCCAACGGGCCCTGATCACCATGAAGAATAGGCAAAGTCTGAGGAGGGCCAAAAATTGTGGATGCCTTTTCTGAATCCTTAGAGACCTTTCTGGGCGGCATTTCCTGAGCGACACATAAAACACAAAGCCAAACCCAATATCAAACCCAAGAAACATCAATAAAAGCGCCTTCATCAAAAACAGTCAGCATAAAGTCCAAAGAAACACAAACACAACCCAAAATAAAATCTACTTTTTAAAATCCCCTCATTATTTTAGACTTTAAAACCACCCTCTTTAAAAACTACTTTCCAAAACCAATCCACTTTCAAACCAAAAACATTCCAAAACCGTTTCCCCTTTAAAACCAATTTAGAAAACATGGTCAGGCCTTTAATTTCAAATACACACCCAGGTAATCTCATGAACCGTTGCACATGTCTTCTTCCACTATCCAGTAATATTTGCACCAACACACATTTGTTTTCCATGCATTCTCACACATGTGCAAACGTTCATAAAGAGGACCTGGGGTTTCATCCCGAACCATTATCGACCAACTCCAAGCAATAACGAATTTGAAATTCAAGAGATTTCAGTTTTAAACCCCATTTCATACATTTAAAGTCTTTTTAAAGAAACCAATCCAATTTTTCAAAAACCATTTTCATTTCCAACAACGTACCTACACAGACCAAAAAAATGCAGCATCCAAATTTGCATTAACCACTGGAGTGAGGGACTAGTAGTCACGCTCAACCTGGGGACATGGTAGTGGGTCATGTCCCAAGTCAGGGTCGACCACTAGGAGGAATTCAAACCATGTAATCAAAATCAACATGGGTCACTTCTCCATGTGAAATCACGATGTAACGTCGTCTTGCCTCCGTTGTCATCTCTCAATCCAAGACAAACCAGAAAGAGACAAGGACACAATTCCCGGACTACCCCTGGCGACTCGAGGAGCGGGACGGGCGAGGTTTCATGATGTCCTTCCCGTACCTACCTCTCGAGTCCCGACAGTCCTAATCTCCACCTACCAGACATCCCAAATACCAAGAAGCTCCTCTGATACCATTTTGTCACGAACCAGCCCGAGTCGACCCTGAACCGGTCACCCGAGCCAGTCCGCGGCAAGTGCCGAGGGGTGTTCTCGGTCCCCCCGGGATGGAAACAAGTGTCGGGCATTAAAATTTTAATCATTGGGAATGATTTCATCCCAAACCAAAAACAGGATCAAATGAAATAATATAACTAAACAAAACAGACAACAATAACAACAGAAACAAAACTACGTCAAAAAAATACCTCCACGTGACCTCACGGTCACCACCCGACTAAACACCAGCGTCGCTCCATCACTGAGTGACTCAACCAGGAAAAAAAACTTGAACACAAGGAACCTGCAACTGAAATGGTAAAAGATAGGCATGAGCACAAAATGTACTCAGTAGGTGAGCCCAACAACAAATCCCAAAGCACTGCCAGTAAATAAAGAATCTACATATTCCAGGTTTGAACTACAATGTATAAAATTAAGCTTTTATAATGTTTCACTTAAAAATCAAAACACGAGCCATTAGCCTTGTTCTTTTTCAAAAGTTGGATTCCTTTCATTCATGCCAAACTCATTCTAAAGGAAAAAAAGTGTTACATTTTCAAATCTTACACAAAGAAAATAAAGTATCTTCATTTGAAAAACATTTTCCCAAAATCTAACAGTATAAGTATAAGTTGTGAAGGACGACTAAAGGTAAAGAAGCAAGGAAAAAAAGTGCAAGTAAAGGTAAACTAGAAGTTATAAGCGATAACCATGGGCAATCCTAAACATCCCTAGAAAAGACCTAGACATACACGGGTTCAGACTAACTGCCGACATGGTACTCCACAGTCAATAACCAACTGGCCGCCCAAACAGCCAAACCGTGGCACGCCCCACAAGGCCTTACCTACCAAGGGGGAACTAACCCGTCTAATCGGGGTTAGCCATCAACTGTCACTCGATTCTCTAAAAGACGCCCAGGAACCCACGGTAGTTTTAATAATACTGTGTAAGTGGGAGGCCCTCGCACGCGTGACTCATCTCACCGCACTTGCCAACCCCTTACACGGACACCGCTACACGACAACCCTCGAAGGGAAGTCCCTCTGTAGAGATTCCCCATAAGTACGTATATATATAAGCAGTCAGTTCACAATTAACAATGTCCCAACCGGGACGCCACATCATTTACATTTAAACCATTCAATATCAAAGAATTTCTAATGTATATGACACACGTCATTTCGTTGAAAACCAGGAACACACTTAGAACTTCATTTAAGACACTCCAATCAGCATATTAAACCTGAAACACGTTGGTATCACAAGAAAAAATCATTTTCCAATTTCAAAACGCACCCAACTTTTATCAAGAGCCAAACAGGCCTTTGATCACTTTTTGAAGGAATGTTATTTCTCAAATGAAATCCAAACTTTATTTCACGTGTCAAAGGAAAATATTTTTCAACAACCAAGAACCACACTTAATGTTTCCAAAATCATGTTTAAAGCTCATACGGGCATTTCCTCTAATCAAGGTTCTAAGAAAACACCATTTTCTATAAACAACACACCTACTAATTTACACACACCAAAAACACTTCAAAACACAATTCAACAAGCCTTTCACATTTCATAAAGAACCCATTTAGCAATATTACTAAGGAAGCACAAAATTAAAACCAAGAAAAACAATTTCAATGAAACGCTAGAATTAAACAGCTTTCATTATCAGGAGATCACCACACTATAAATAACTACTTAATAATACTTTTAAATTTACTGAAACTCAATAAAAAGACAAGGAATAAATAAATTCTAAATCTAAAGGCGAGTGCAATGGGATACCTACCTCATCTTGAAATCCAAATGCATGGTGTGTCGCACCTCGCACAAACGCACCAACACACGCACATTGACGACCATAGTATCGCGACGTTATCTCGCCAACGCGCTGCATCAAACACACAACAATTAAAATCACATAACCACCGACTAATAATAATTCATATATAAACATAAATAAATAAATATATATATACATATATATATACACAAATATATAGACGTTGATATATAAAATATTTCAAGCCAAATCAGTGAAAACCTCACCTCGATTCGCTAACTAAACCCGATGATGCACCACACCTCGTGCAGGCGCGTACGCACTTCCAAGTTGAAGACCTCCGCGTTGCGGAATTAATCCGTCAATGCTCTGCAAAAACCAAACAATTAATCAACCAACCACAAAATATAAATATATATATATTCACACGACATAAATCTTACCTCGTCGCAGACGTGCTTGACCGCCGGGTCGCGCACCGATTTCTGGGTGCACTGCTGGCTGGCGCAAGGCGGCGGCGGCTGGCCGGAGTGCAGAAAACCGACGGGAGGCCCTAATGGGTGGAAGGAGGGGTGCATGACAAAGGCGGCTCTCCGGAGCTTGGCCGGAGTTCACTGGAGGGAGTTGGAAGCCGCTGGCTGGCGGCGGGACTCGCTGGAAAACTGCTGGAGGCCGCCGGAATAGGGCATGGGCGCTGTAGGCGGAAGCCGGGGGGTGCGGGAGGAGGTGCGGCGACCGGAACGGGAGCCGGACGGGGCGGGGGTGTAAAACAGGGGTGCGGCCAGCCAGGGAGGTGCAGGGGGGTGCGGGCCGGTGACTGGGGTGGACGGAACATGAGCCGTTTGGACATGGGGGGGGGGTCGCCAGACGTCGGGGCGGAGAAGCTGGAAGCCGGGGCGGGGAGTGCGCAAGAAGGGGAGCGCGTAGAAGAGGCCAGGTGTGGGGAGTGCGGAGCGCGGAGCTGGGGTGAGCGGAGGGGCCGGACGATGGCAGGCTGGAGGGGAGCGCACAGGAGGGGCCGGACGGCGGCGGGCTGGAGGCAGCAAGTGGCGGCGCAGGCCGGCCAAACCAGCAAGGGGGGAGAAAAATGGGGGAGAGAGAGAGGGGAGATGGTGGCGGCTGGGTAGGTTTAGGGTTAGGATTATATATATATATATATATTTGATAATAATAATAATAATAATGATAAAAAAAATTTATAATAATAATAATAACAATAAAATAATGATAATAAAAAAATTGTTAATTATAATAATAATAACTATTTTGATCAAAATATTTAAAATAATAAAATCATATAAAAATAACACACTTATATATATTTATACATATATAGAGAGATATATATATATATATCTATAAACATATAAATGTAAATACAATAGACATATATATATATATATAACATATATATAGACATTAACATATATAAACATATATATATATACATATATCGACATATATACATATATATACATTAATATACACATATATAAAAACAAATATAAAAATACTACAATAATGATAATACAATTTAAATGGTAATAATAATAAAATGTCAACATAAAAATTTTAATATTTAAAACGCCGGGTGAACACACGGTCACCCGGGCTGAACGCACGGTCACCGCTAACGATGTGGTTACCGCGCACCGGCGCGAAACCGCCAACACAAATAAACATCAAAATAAATTTAAACCGGGACAAAGAACGAAGAAAAATAAGGACATCAGCGGTCGGTGTGTGACAGAATTTGAAACTAGTCATCTAAAGACATCCAGAGGAAATAATTTTATATCGGTCATGGTGGATCATCACAAAAATTATAATCACTTAATTGAAATTAAAGATGAATTATTATTTGATAATATTACAAGGATATACATTAGAAAATTGTTGAGGCCTTATAGAAAAAAATTATTGGTTTTGTTAGATTAAAATCCATGATTTAACTCTGATTTTTGTAAGAGCCTCCACAATGATCAAAATTTTGTGTTGAATATCAGAATAACGAATCACCATTAAAATAATGTCAAATATGAGTGTACTATCTATAAACATGAGGAAATTATGAGAAAATGATAATTTTACTTAAAAGAGTGATGATGTCAAAATCATCATCTCTTCTATTATTCATAAAATAATATTCTCCAATAGAGAATCCTTATAGATCCTTATGAATAAATTTATAGAAATAGGTTGAGAACACCTACATGATAGGATGATGTTGGGTAATAGAAGCTAATGGGTCCTGAAATGGTCAAGGAAATTGTGGAAAATATCAAGACCATTCAGCAACACATCAAATATTATTTGAATCAACAAAAAATCTATCTTGACAATCATCGATGTGGTATAGAGTTTGAAGATGATGAAACTTTTTTCCTCTGCATACCTTTATACAATAAGTTCATGATATTTGGTAGTAATTAAAATATAATTCCATGATATATATTCCCATTTGTGATCATTGATCACATCAGATAGGTGTCTTATCAACTATTACTCTCACATAAACTACGTCATGTACTTGACATGTTATACATATAATTATAGAGAATTTAACTTCCAGACCACTCACATATACTAAATCTATAGTCTCTACTATTTTAGAATTATTTTTCTTATGAGGAGTATCCAATGGAAGGCTTGGATAATTGATATAATGTTCTATGAAATAAGATAATGGACCTGGTCAATGTGATATGAGTAAACCAAAATATTGAAGAAAAAATATGGGAGCTAAAAGAGGTGGTGAAATAGATTTACTGTCATTAGTTTTACTATGTCAAATAAAAATTTTGGGGTGAAAATATCTGATGGAGGGATGGTTGTAATGATGTGAACTTTTATTAATAAAATCCCCTTTGTGGTGGAATTAAGTTCCCTACAATATATTATGGTTATTTAAAAAAATCCATGGTTTTATTATATCCTATTGGATTTAAAATACAATTATGTAATCTCACCTTTTTGATAATATAGTCATTGTACATTTATTATATTATTAGAAAAAATATAAGATTTTGACAAATTTATTTGGCACATATAAATTAAGTGATGTCCTTAATCATTAGGATCATACCCTATACCCCCATTTATATGAGGTTCAGATGGAGATATAATCTTGATGATATTCCATTAACCCATCCCAAGATGACATCTAACTAATTAATAACTAGTGAAATCTTTTATGGGAGATGTTCAGGATAATCAAGATCACAGCCCAAACCATGTACATTGAACCACCCCATAAATGTTTCACCATAACATACCTTACCCTTATGGAATTTTATGGTGTAATAATTGTATATGCATCAAGACATTAATAATATAATTATTTATAGAGGACATTTAAAAGGATTATGTCTATATTAACTTTTTATTATTACTTCTTTTTAAATGTTCTTTTGTTTTTATTAGTAATACAAAAAATCTTATTTTTGGTTAATATTGATAATTATTTTAGTAATTTATAGATTAATCTATTTTTTAGATAAATAATATATTGATAAGTTGTTGTTATGGAATATCATTTTTTAAATATAAATTATCATATAAATTGTTTTGTATTCAAATGATATTTTTATAAGGGATAAAAAATTTTGATTGTCAAAAAAACTAGCATTTGTCAATAAATACCAGTTCTTAAATTAAAAAAATAAAATATTTTAAATATTAGATGGATAAAATAAATATTATTTTTTTAATAATAACATTTAATTATATAATGGTTAATTTTTCTTATTTTTCATGGAGAGGTGAATTTTAATGTAAAATTTAAATATGGTAGAAATATAATTTTTGTATTATTACATCATAGTGAACCAAAAATGTTTTAATAATTACTATAAAGGGTATCAATGACCGAATATATGTTACCATTTTAATATAATGTTATTTTAAGTTTATTTTACTAATTTTATAAATCCTTTAGTTATCATCCAAAAGATAAAATATATTTTCATGTTTTAAAATCATCTCATTAAGGGAATGAATCACATCAACCAAACTAGGGTAAATATAATAATTTGTTTGGAAGTTAAATAAATAATGAAATCAATATTATTTTGTGGAAAAAATGGATAGAAACCAGGTTAATTTTTATGGTTTTATTACATAATCCTATAGAGTCCAAAACCAACGATTGAGAAATAATTAAGATTTCCGCACTCGTTTCCCAAATAAGAACATCAAAACTCTAATTTATATTAACTAAAAATTATTTAATCATTTCCTTACTCTACCCTACAAAATTTAGAGTCCTCCCATGTTTTCCATTGTTCATAAAATTATCTTATCAAGCATTTGGAATCACCCACTCAAGGTAAGGGATCTCCCAATCTGTGTTTAATTCATGCACCTCGTTTTTGTTATGCCTCTTAATTTCTATTAGGTCATATTGTGATATATACATAAATATACAATTTAATTTAAATTATATTTCTATAGGGTGAGATACCACTTTCACTCACATTATTCCCTCTTCTCAACCTTTTTATACACTTGTTACCATGAATAAATTTTTTCACGTATCATTTCCTTCTCTTCTTTATTCAGTCGTCTTATTTATATATTTCTTTTATTATACAATTACAAAGTTTTGGATAAATTATTCAATATTTCCATTAGTTTTCTTATGATATATAAATTATTAGACACAAATTTCACTCTCATCTACCCCTACCATGAATATTTATGTTCTCCTATAATGCTTCTGAAATTTCACCATGATTTCCCATGCCAAAAAAATGTGTAGTGAATACTTGTACCAATTTCTTATCAAGGATATTAACCTTTATTAAATTATAAATATTTAATCTACAATTAACATGAATGTGTTACACACATAATTATAATATTGTAAAATGTGATGACAAATGATTCCATGTTTTGTGATCTATCTGGAGAAATTAAGCATGTGAATAAAGTGAAACTGATTTGTGCGCCTAGAAGTATATAGCTCTCGAATAAATTATGAAATTTTTAGCCTCATAATGATTCACTGAAGGGATTATGGGGTGAGCATAACCCATAATGGAACTTTCTCCATCATGACACCTTTTCTGTTAGGTGTAACATATTTTTATTATGTAGTGTTAGAAGTTGTTTCAAAATTTCCCATGTTTCATTTATGTGATCATGTTATATAATGATATATTGTAAATTTTTAAGTGTGTAACCCATTTTATATATTTTTGATATGAATATATTCTAACATATAATAAATTATTAATATTATTCTATGTTTATTCCTTTAGTGGGCTATATATATAACCCCTTTCTTATATATGTCCCTAGGTTATCCAATTCAGATTTAAGAATGATGAAATATTATGTTCACATTATGGATTTTTTCAATAATGACGATGTATTCCATATTTCATGTTGTTATTTAATATACATAATTCTGAAATACACTATACTTCTCATTCTTCTAGGTTATATAACGTGTATTATTATGTAATATATCATGAATTAAAGTGTAATAAAGAGAAGAGTTGTCAAATCTTCCATGACCTCCAGTTTGATTCCCTAATCTATTCCCTACACTTGGTAATATCATTCCTATACTAGGGTACCCTGTATTATTCCGTTACTAGAACATCCAATGAAAATAAAACCACATATTTGATGAGGGGTAGCAGAGTCCTTCCCATAATATTTTACTTGTATTGATCCCCTACCACTCTAATAATGTGATAATTTCCTCCAAAATTTATAGATATTACCCTACATACCATAGGAATGTGAGTCCAATGTAGGGTATATTGAATGAGGTAAATTTTTGACAAACATTCCACACTTCTATAAAATTAATTTAACATGGTCCTGATAAAGACTCCTATTACCGTTAGTGCTCTACCATCTATTTCATTGGCGATAATTGTCATAGGGGAACATAATTCCACTAGAAGAAGAGCTCCCAGTTCACATACTGAAATATGCCTGCCACTCCTTAGGGCCTCTCACAGAGTCTACTCCATGATGAGGGTTTGGATCATCACATTTGAAAACCTGATCAATAATAAATTGTTCACATGTGATATGATCTCATAGTTAATCCCATCCCTAAAACCTTTCACCATATAGCTCTCATAAAATGTCTAATATGGTATAAATAGTTGCATGTCGTTGAAACATCCAATTTAGTCTATCACTAACATTCCCTCATGTGTGAGGTCCATGGACTCATAAAACATCTCACCACCCAAATTATTTGGAATTTCATGGCTCAATAACTTTATCATAAATTCCATCAAAGATAATTCCTCATGTTACGTAGATTACTGTAGAATATCCCACCAATGTGTGGTAGTGCCACAAATCAGATTTGTATAAAGATTCACCAACCTATTAGTGAGTTTCTCAATGTGATTAAAGATAATATGGATTGAATCAATCTTGAAATCCTCTTCCAAGGTGTCTCTCTCCCTATTGATGATTAGCGGATGATGTAGCTAAAACTATCTCATCAGCTCATACATCTAAGGCATGATGTGAATACATCTGATCCACATGTGATATAGGTAGCTATGATTCAGCTAGGTTAGGATAATTATGTTACCTACTATCTTGAGGATAAATTTGATAAAAAAAGGTGTAATTTTCTCTAAAATACGTAGTCCTTAGAACATAGGCTATATATAGGTTCGAAATCAACAGGTGTTAAGAATAAAGAATCATTGAATCATGGATTGTCTAAACAAGGATCACCTATTTTTTGACATGACGTAACAATTCTTTTCAATCCATTTATTAGATATAACTTGTATCTGATATCACATTGAATAAAGTAAATTATATCACAAGTAATAAATAGGTCCCATTTATAAATAATTCATGTAATGATATATCAATATGTGCATTTAATGATGCATGCATACTCATCTCACTAAAAATTGGAACATGAGAGTAAATAAAAATAAATAAAAGAATCACAGAACATGATGAAACCTATGGGTGAAATAAAAATAATTTTAACATGAGAACATCATTAACAACAATCACATCCCCAGGAAATTGAATTTTTCCATGAAAATGGGTCAGATACACCAATTCACAATATCATAACATGTCCCAATACGTTATTGTATCATGTCTCACCTTTCCAAAAATCACTGAATCGTAATTGAATAACATCCCTATGACGCTAATTTGTAACATATATAAATTTTAACTCTCTCATGTGGCCAAATTGGGTTGGTCACTTTACCTCAAGGGTCCCTTACCATACACTAGATGGTGGGACAAGAAATGGGGTTGTGATTTATATATTTTGGGGACTATACCCCATGGTATTGAGTTAAATTGTAGTTTAAATGAACTGTCAGAAAAATATAATTAGGGTAATGTAAATAGCATAAATTTTACATCATATATGTAAGTGGAAGATAAATGAACCAAAAAACTAAATAATTAAAAATCATGTAATGATATGATCAGATGTATCTAACTGTAAAATTGAAAATATAAATAAATGAATATGGTATCATAAGTAATCTCATAAGAACTTAGTCCCAAACCCCATGTTAGTACCATCTATAGTATCCAACCCATCTAGAAAGAGGAAACCAGCAACAAGGTCCCATCCCCTTTTCCAAACCCGAGTCCCTATAATCTTCTCAATACCAATCAATAAAAAGAATATGTTATGAGTAAAAATATGTGTGATGACACCACTATTTTTTTAAAAAACTACATGAAATAATGTTATATAGTGGTGTATTAATTAATAAATTAACACAATCCATAAATCAACCTACTTCAGCAGAAAGACACAATGCATCTAAACATGTTGTAAAACTATGCCAACTATAAGCATAAACTTTGTATAATAACATAACTGTGAATCTCCATCAATATAATTAGTTCATACTATGGTAAAATACTTATATATAAAAATTTCCACTTGCATCATAAGGCCAGTCCCACTATATAATAATTTTGGTATGAATCAACCAGTCTTACCCTGTATGTAGTCATTTCTGTATGAATATCTTCATTGAGACTTCTATATTTGAATTTATGCATGTGACACTACGTTGATCCCACTATATAATCATTTCATCATGTATCACTGGTCCAAAACCTCTATATAATCATTTCATCCCGTATGACTAAAAAATCCATAACTATAAGGATATCACAATATCACATCAAAAACCTCAATGGATAATTACAAAAATTACCATATTCATTAAACTAATCTTCCATTTATATATAAAATTATCAATAATAATATAAATATAAATAAACTATTACCTAGTTGATTTTATGTCCATAAATCTCATAGAAACCCAATTCATTTGAAACACACATGAATCTAGTTGCCAATTAATTGTCAATCCTGGGTCAGCTCATAAAACTAGTTTCCAAAAGTTGGTTTTAATAATAATTAAATATATATTGATAAAAAACATAAACTAACTAATGATTTCCCATTATCTATTCAAAAAATTAATTATAGTTCATGTAATGTCACCTCTATGTAAATATTGAACAAACTCACACAATTAAAAAATAATATTTTTCGGATTTAGACCACCTTCCTTTGTTTTAAGAGAAATGAAATGATTCCAAGAAGGAACACCAATAAGAACAAAACCGTGGTATATAATGAAAAGAATATTCATCCGGAAAGTTCCATATCAGCAACCAAATATAATATGGCCCAAAGGATTCCACCTCCACAAAATGGAATGAGTTAAGAGAGGGGAATTCCTTAGAAGAACCACTCACTATGAATTAAATGCATGATCAGAACATCTAGAAGGGATAGAATGTCACCAAATTTTCCTAGAGATCACCCAAAGTAATAGAGGGATATTTTGAACTTGAGGAGTGAAATAAATCACTACTCAATGTAGCTTAAAACTATCGGATCTGATAAAGATATGGCATGCAACCCTCCTTCAAAAAATCTATTTATAATTTTTTTTGTTTTATTCAAAAAAATATGTCATGTCATGTGAATTAACACATTCCCAAAAATTTCATGATGTGTAATTAGGATTCATTATCTATATCCAGTTTATTCCATGAACCTATTCTTGGCCTATAATCCTTTTCACAGCATCATCATGGTGGCAGTTACACGTCATGTAACCCATTTACAATGTGTGATAATCCCTTGAAGATAGATTTCAAACCTACTTCTCTCAAAAAATCTAACTCATCTATGAATCCATAAATACATATATAATACCCTTGCAATATCATCTAACAGATTTTTCCATGAATTCTATTAATTAAAAAAACATCAAAAAAAATTATGTTATTTTTCCCAGCAGGGATCTTTATCTACAAATGAGACATAACTAACATGGTATAATTGAAATGTAAACCCTAAAAAATATTTATAGCTCAATACTCAAAGAGGTATGTTCCTAGAGAAATATATGATCTTACTTGGTTAGACAGTCATGGTTTTGGGATTGATTCACATAACAAACCCGATGGGCCTAAATCCCAACGAACTCGGCCACACCCGAGTCCAGCCCTCTGGTAGTTAGTAGACCCCCACCCGCAGGCAGATAACAGTCCCCCACCTCAGACTGTCCCAGATAACACATGACAGGAATTATCCCCTTCCTGAAGAGGATTTGAATCGCCTCCCCCACAACTCAAACTAGAGAGAACAGTCATAATGGCCAACCGAGAAGTGTTATGAGTACCAATGTAATTTAGTTTCTTTAAAATAATTGAGTTTGTTTAATTATATTGGTGTGACATGAGTTTTTAAGATAATTGAGATTGTGTTTGGAACATTGTGCCATGTTTATGTCATATAAAGATTGTCTTTTTGGAAACCAGTTTTGTGATATTTAGAAACTTTTTATGAAACTGTTTATTTAGTTTTTCTAACCATGCAAGACATGCATTTTCTATTCTGGTATGTTAAGGATGTGCGGTTGATCATAAGAGATAATTTTTAAGGGTTTATTGGGATTATTATTTGTGGGTTACTCTTTGTAAATTGTTTCATAAATTTTAAAGTGGATTAGTAAATAATGTAGGTGGTGTGAGTTGTGTTTGGAAAACATTTCAAGGGGGTTCTATCACGCTGTTTGTTCATTTGGATTGTTTTAAGTCTGTGTTTGTGTTTGTTACGGATCGGTTCAAAATGACCAATAGTTCTGTATCTGATGATACGCGGACCTGCTTTCCAAAGGCAGGAATTCACTGGGTGATTTAGCCAACGACACTTAAGAACTCACATTGGTCGAGAGGATGGGAAGTCAGGCTCATCGCACCCTTTTGGGGGGAAATTATTTTCTATTCTGAGACTCTCTTATCGATTTATGACTTATTCATATGTTCTTGAATCATTGGTTTATACCAAAGTATAATATCAACGAATTACTCCTGGTTGGAAATGGTCAGCTAAACGTAGGGATTAAGAATCATTATGGCTTGAGTTTTACCATCCCCCATTGGATTAATGACTCCGAGGAGTTCATAATCATTGATACGACATTGGTTTAAATCTGTGTAACCGGGCACTCTTGAGTTTATTGTCATCTTAGGGGGATAGATAACAACTTGAGTGTTTGGATAAAACCAATTATATGGTCTTCCTATGTTACCTTGTGAGAGGAATCAGAATCCTCATATTTTGGTTGGGGATGGGTCTTACACTCTGAGGCATCCCAAGATGTTGGAAAACTGACGTAAAGGGGGTCGGAATGACCGATCGTCGAGCTTGAAACTCAGAATGGCTTCCTACGTTCCTCGCATTGGAAACAAGGATCAATGTCTACATAGTTCGCGAGTACAGTTTAGCATCTCATGGGATGAAGGATGAATTGACATGAAGAGGGATGGAATGACCGATTGTTATTCTTGAACCTCAGAGAGGCTTCCTACGAACCCCACCTAGGAGACATGGATCAAAGTCCACATAATTCACAGGAGGTGGTGTCGGAGTACCGACGTCAAGATGGACCAGGGGTCCGATGGGTAATTGGATTGAACCTTGTGGAGGACTCCTACATACCATGCCGTGATATGGATCAAAGTCCTTGTAGTTCACAGGAGGTGGTGTCAGAGAACCGATGTGAAGATGGACCGGGGGTCCGATGGGTAATGGGCTTGAACCTTGTGGTCACTTCAAACATACAATGCCTTAACATTGATAAAAGTCCTCAAATTTATCAAGAGGTTGTGGTCATGGATGGTTCTTACTCTAGGCTCACGTGAGTCATCCTTGGTGTGAGAAACAAGAGGTAATAGAGACTTGACGATCACGTCACAAAAGGTGCATCTGTGGGAAGCGAAGTGGCGCTTACGCATAGGGCGGCCCGAGAAATGGAGATTGGGAAATACTCCATGATTGAGGACTAATGGCGACAAAGAGCAGTGGGAGAGGGAAAGGGTAACCCTGTGTCCATCAACCCTCTTGGTACTTTGCACCAGGGAACTACGGAGGTGCATGGATGCTACCTCCAGCAAGAAAATCTATGGGCTTACACCAAGGAGGCTGACCGAGTACCTTCCTCCTGTATGACCATGAGGGAATCCCAACTCAATGGTGGGTTGAGGATTATAATTGAGGAGTACACCTATGTGAAAGTGCAAAAGCAGGATAACACCAAGGGTATTGGAATCAGTCCGTTCAAAGGGAGGTGAAACGCGTGAATCACACGCCCAACATTCGAAATGCGGTGTGGGTGCCGTGACGATGTAGGATGACTGCTGACCGTGTTCAAAACACAACATCCATATCTTGTTAGCCTTAAGTGGGGACAAACAAATGTGGGTAGACTGTTGACCATGTTTGAAACACAGGACCTGACTCGAATTTTTGTCTAATGTCTTATGGGGCGTTGTCTACGGACGGAAGGTGAGTCGATGCGGCATGGGTTCAGCCCATTAGGGGGTCCCTTTAGACATGGAAGAGAATGAATATCTGAATGATGGACACTAAAAGCGTGGACTGGAGTGATAGAATATTTGGATGGATTTATTCGCTCTTGAAATTATTCCACTGTAATCATGGAATTCATCATCTTATGCTTGGAGCATAATGCATCTATTGCATAGAGTAAGGGGAATCCTATGTCTGGAATATAGGGATCACTACAGTTTAGAGTCATGTAGATCGGACTGTTTCCATATAGTATAACATCATATGGATTGGAAAATGGCCATATAGTTTAACGTCATGTGGTCAGGATGACTAGGTAGGAGATACCTAGCAATGGTTGGTGTGAGACTTACGCAAGGGAAGCCCCTTCTAGATGAACCGAGCAAAAGTATCTGGGTAATGGGGTTATAAGAGAGTCATGAGGAGTAGCTCAACACATAGAATGTATAGGATGGATGTTTCAGTGGTATAAGGGTGAAATAGAAAATATTGTTGACCAACACGTAAAAGTCCATGGTGTGACTCTCCATTTTTCATAGGGGTCAGTGATGGTAGTGAATGGACCATCCCATAGGGCCGGGACTGCGGATGGTCACAAAACATTACCACTGGGAGCAATTTCTCTAGCGTCTCCCCATGGGTTTTCACACATCCACCCCCCCCCCCTTACATTTTTGGTTCCCCCCGGTGACTATTTATAGAGTAATGAAGTGGCTATATGGATGGGAACATGACACTTTTTGTGGAATCCCATGAAGGAATCCTCACCTGCGGACAACTCGGTCAACCATGGATTTTTGGAACCGAGATTCGAGGGATTGCTCTCATGTTATGCACCACTCTACCTCTATTCCACGAACGACGAGGTCTGTAGCCTCATATGGCTTCCACCTCCATTTAGAGAGATATGTTGTTTGTGGCCACATACAGATTCTACCTCCCTTTCGCGAACGACGGTGCACACGAAATCGGCCGGTTGACACGGTTCGCAGCTGGGGCGGTTCGTGATGGTGGACCGACCAGGAGCCCATTCTTCTTTGCACCCATGGAGGGTCCCTGGCTCTGTTCCACGAACAATAGTTGTCTGTAGAGGGGGTAGGCTTTCTGAATCAACTGTCTTCATGGTTCGTGCATGTGTATGCCCTCTGCCTCAATTTCGAAAACGACAACGTCTACAGTAGGGCAGTTCGCCGAACCGACCATGTACTATTGCTGGGAACTGGTACGTGGAGAGGATCAGCCCTTCTCTATGTTTGGGGTAATTGTATTTCCCATTTTTGGAATTTTCCTGACCCTATACTGTTATTTTAGTAATTGTTCATTTGTTGCATCATGTTTGTGAGGAAAACCCACGATACTGAGATCATCAGCTTGTGCGTGCATGCACACCTTTAATATTCATATCATGTCGTCGTGTTCGAGCTGCAAATTGAGGTATCTCCCTCACTGCACTCACCATTAAATTTAGAATTTAATAATTTCTTTACTTTTCATTAATTTTTAATATATGAGATATAGAATTTGATAATTATTTTTGTTCTATTTACTTGAAGTATATGATGATATTTGTTTTATACATGGAACATGAAATATTTTCTTTGTTAGTTGACGATCCATAGTGAAAGAATGACTATTTTTCCTTTGAAAATAACTCAGGATTTTTCAATTAAGGTTTTGATTTAATGGTAAATGTTTTCTCTTGACACATGAGCAATTTTTAAGGTTTCACTTGAGAAATGGTGATTCTTTTGAAAGTTTCAGAACGCCTATTTTTCACTTTAATAAAATAAATAAATTTGAAAAACCTTATTTGGGGAGACTAATGGCTGATCTTGTTTTGTTCTTTGATTGGGTAAGATTCTAGTGTGTCATGTTTGTGAATTGTGACTAGTTAAATTATTGACATTGTTCACTCACACCATTTTATTACACATTTTGACATGGGAATTGGCATAGTAATTGAATCTTCTAACAATGATTGCTGGACTATTTTAGATTACTCACTGCCTAGTGGCCCATAGTACGGAATTTGCTCTGTAATGGGATTGGGCCCCTGGGTTAGGCCAGGTAGGGATACCCCAAGAGATTGGGCATTATGATGTTATTTGTAGTTGGAATGACTTCTTGAGGAGTCACACGTATAGTTCATTCTGAATGGTACACGAGATCCTAGGTTCGACCCCTGTCTTTTTAGATCTTTGTTGCAAGCAGTGATGAATGGTGCACTAGTAAGTGTATCTACATTGACCTTGATATTTAGTTACCATTTCTCATTTTTGTGTGATGTTTTCTTGGAAAATGGTTATGTAGTTATTATTTTTTCTTTAAAATTTTTCTCAAATGAAAGTGTTTTTTTCTCATTGTAGACATCTGAAAAAGGAATAATAAATTTTCATTTTAAAATTTCTATTTGCAGTAATGAAAAAAACATAGTTTAGAAAATAAATTAGTGAATTTGTTATGGGTTTTTCTCATGTAAAATATTTATGAAAACATATTTATATAAATTTTATCTCAAATTTTAAATTAATGAATTCGTTATTTAATGATTTTTCCATCGTAAGTTGAATAAGTTGGGCCTACCTATTGAGTTTTAATACTCATGCCTGTAGTGTTTTATTTTTTTTGTTTCTGTTATAGGATTGTATTGAGCTTGTTTGTTATGGGAAATATTTGGTTGTGGTTTTGTGAGCAACTCTTAGGGTCGTCAGGAGTTCTGACCATTGTAAGGTTAGTCGTTTTTTTTCAATGTTTCGTTTTTCAGGTTGTTTATTTTTTGTACATTTTTATACCATTTTTTCATCTTTACATAACTTCATTTAGATAAATCATTCCTGTGTGCTTTTTTTTGAAGCCCTGGTGCTTGAAGCCAGCCAAATAGGATCTGGAATTCCTCATGGACCTTTTCGCGGATCGACTCATGTGTCCTTTCAAGGGATGACCCAGGTTGGTTTGTGTATAAATGGTTATCAGAGGTGTTAGATATTGAGTAAAACTTTTTTTAGAGAGCCCATAATTATTTGAGGTTGACATGGTAGAAGGAGTAGAATTTTTGGGATGCAAGGCATAGGGATGAGAATAACATCATGAACCCTTGCTCGTTTCAAAACTCGAGTTACCATGGTATATTTGAGTTGTCGATGCCTTTTAGTTCTTTTGAATTCTTTATGTTGTCAAAGGAAATGGATGTTAGGACAGTGACCTACATGATCATTCATGGTCTGGAAAGCCATGTAGAGCTAGGGTAATTACCCTAGTGTGCTCTTTTTGATGATGGCGAGACTGGAGAATAGCCACCAACCATATGATTGAGTCACCAATCGGCAGTAGTTTGTCCTTGTGGATCATTTTGGTCTTCTTTAATTCTAAGAATCATTTCTTATGTTATATTTTTTAGATTGTGAAATGTTTAATTTAAAATTGAAATGACTATGTTTTGATTGTGTTCTTTGTTTCCATGCTTCATAGTGTTATCCCGCATGACAGTTTGATGGATGTCCGAGGTGCATTTTCGGGTGGTGCACCCCTAGAAAAACCTCCAGTTGATCAACATATAGACTATGTCTAGGAATTATGGATGTTGAACCCTCCCATGTTTTATGGTCACACAGATCCACTTGAGACGGAGGAGAGGTTGCGGAAGATTCAGAGGAACTTCGGTTTCACTGGGTTTCTTATGTCATTGAAGGTGAAGTTGGCTACCATTATACATGAAGGTCCAACCTGGAAATGGTGGAAGTCTATGTCTTGAAGAAATCCTCAAGAATATCTCTGTTGGTAATTGTTCAAGTCTTCATTCATCCAACGATACATCTCCGAGTTGATGATGTTTAGGATAAGGGTGGAGATGTGTTGTCCTAAGCAAGGTGATGAATCAGTACTAGATTTCATTCAAAATTTCTTAGACCTAGTTCTGTATAACCAATGGTTGGTTGAAAACCATCCTGGGAAGGCACACCAATTTGAGTCTGGACTCTGACCTGAATTGTGATCGAAAGTGGAAGATCTCAACCTAACCACATTCTCAGATGTTATGGGGAAATCCTTTCTTGCTAAAGCCGAGTTAGCAGGAGTACTTGAGGGGGAGAGTACTCAAACCTTGGGATGCAGTGCAAAGAAAAGAAATAAGAAGAATGGGAATCAAGCTAATGCTAGTGGCTCTAGTAGGGGTATCAAGAGGCCTTCAGACATTCAATCATATTCTTCACAATGTAATGTTGTGATCTGTCACTTGTGTGATAGGTAGGGTCACAAAAGGCAGATGTTCCAGAGTGCTCGACAACCTGCCCTAGTTGTGGATGTCTGGGTCACTTCCAGCGATTCTACCAAGGTGTTTCCATGATGTGCGTTGAGGGCTGACTTGGCTCGTCAAAGGTAACATTTTCTCGTTTACAGTAGTAGGGTAATGTTGGAGGATAATTTTGACATTTTCTCATCATAGATTGTCTTGGATGTAGTAGTCGTCTCATGTATCATTTGGTGGTGTTTATTTTCATTCAATAGTAATAATGGTTGTGGATGATCCTTTTTGAAACTTTTATTTTATTTGAAGTGAGTTTGTTGAAATTATAGTTTGTGGGTTAGGTTTAGGGATTTATAAAGCCTGACTGTGTCGCAAGAGATGCTTCAATCATCAGGGCTCCAGCCAAAGGTCTCGGAGTGAAGGTTTCACATCGTCCGGTGAACCCTAGTGGTGAAAAAGGGCCAGGGTTTATTCTTTTGTCTTTAGTGTGGCATGGTTTGTGTTCTTATGAGGGCGCGACATTGTTGATATGGAGATGGAGGTAGTTTCGATGCTCTATTAGTTTGAACTTTTCCTTCTCCCCCCTCTTGGTGGGGGGTTTTGGATATTATGGAAAGGCTTCGTGTTTCATTAACCTTGCTTGTTCTTATGGTGGGGAGACCCACCCTCGGTCTCATAGAGTTACACGTAAAATAGTTTAGTGTTAGCCTGATCCTTATGGTGATGAGTCTGTTCGAACCTCCCCATGTAAGTATCAGAGTTACTTTTCATTTACACTTTGTTGGTGGGTGGGCTCGTGTGGAACCACCTAATCCAATGTTATTTCCGTTGAGTAGACATTTGGATTGGAGTACACCACATTGTCCCTTTGGACTATTATTATGGAAAAAACATCTAATAATGTTTATTTTAATTCCTGGAGTGAAATGGATGGTTTAGGTTTCTCTTGGTGATGGATATGGTGATAATGTTTTAAGGATAAGTTGTCTGTCAGGGTTTTTTGTTGTCTGTTTAGATTGATAAACTAGAGGCGCTTAATCTTCTAGAGGTGGGTGACACTTAAAGAGCTTCATCATTGGGTCTATATTTTGTTATGGATTTCCAGGGGTAGAAATTATTATGGTGGGGAGAATTGTCACACCCGTACCTATTTTATTATTTTATTTTATTACTTCTGTATCCTTAAAAAAAAGTAGTCGAGGTACGTGTGGAATTCCGAATGATATTTTTGAGTTTTTTAAAAAAGTGTGTGTTTTTTAGTGCACATTGTTGGATGCATGGGAGGAGCATGCATTGGAAACCCGGTGCAGCATTGCCCAGAAATTTATACGATCCGCCTTCCTTTAGAAAAATTAAAATGGGTAAAAAATTATTGTTGTTAATAATTTTATAATTTTTATTCAAAATAAAATGATAATTATTATTATTATTATTAAATGTTCTATTAATATTAATATAATTATAAAAATTGTTACTGATGTTATTTTTATAAAAAATGAAATAACAATCATTATTCTCACCATTTAAAATTATTATTAGTCACGTCGGTCTACCATGTAGTTGCTCGACATTTAAAATGAAGTGAAGCAATTAATGATGATAATAAAATTATTAGTGTTTCATATGATATTTTTATTATTATTATTAGTTTTTTTCTTGTTTATTTTTTAATTTATTAATAAATTAAAATTATTATTATGTTGTTAATAAATTATTATTATTATTATTATTATTATTATACTTCTCTTCTTATTAACTTTCTTTATATTTTCTATGAATAATATTTTAATTTGTTTCATTCATTTTTTTGTTTAATTTTTATCTCATTTTTTCAATCTAATTCTAATTCAGGTGGCTCCCCCTCTCTGGGCATGTCACCAGCACCTCCCTTCTCTTTTTCTCCTTGCGTAGTATTGCCTCCTACGCATCAACTAACCCACACTCCTCCAGCTCCGGCCACGCACAAACAAATTTCTAGCCTCCCTCAATGCACCCCCCCAACTCCCCAGCACGATGTGACTCTCGATCCGCACTGAACCCGCGTCCATCTTCATGGATACATCCATATCTATGCTTCTTGCTTCCCCGCATCTCTAGCCTCGGTCTATCTTCCCACCGCACTCTCCACCTGTATCCCCACCAAGCAGACTTCACCTCCCGTCCATGTGATCTCAGGCTAGTGGTACTCTGTAGCCTCCCTTCATTCCTGCCTCCTCCTAAAACCCTTCACCCTCAGGCCACCAACACTGATTGACATGAAACCCTCATAAAATAGCCCCTCCCTGCAATGGTCGTGCAACACTATCCGGCTGTGAGGAACTATGTCTCCCACTCATCATCGTCCGACCGGCACACATCGAGCTACCCTTCTCGATGTTTGGTGGACCTACCTCTAGTTGGTCTACTATCAGCACACCAACCCTCCAGCTGTTTAAACCCAGGAATATCCCCTATCTGAGTACCCACTACCCGACCTCATCTCACTAGTGCACCCCCTTCCCTTTACAGCACCCTCATGTCACGCCTTCTACCCTTTCCATCGTGCACCCGTTAGGACCGCAACCACCATTGATTTGGCTAGCTCCCACAGGTACAACATGAACATTTTCCCAACCAACAACCCTCCCTTCCAGTGTGTGTTGACTCTTTTTAACTTTCACATGACCCCTTTTTCATCCCTTGATCATCATGTGGTGCATCGCAACCCCCCAAACTACTTCGACCAACTCCACCGTTGGCGGCACTAGTCTTCGTGTCGCTGTTAACAATGTTGGTGACCTTACCAATGCACCGCAACACCACTTCAGTAATTTTTCCTATCCTGTGACCACATGGGTGGAGCACGTCTCCCCACCAAGGTGATTTTTGCGTCGTTTCATGCTTTAATATTAGATAATTAATTTAATGTTGGTTATGTTTAATTAAATTGGTGGGATTTTTTTTATTATTGACTTTGTCTAATTAGATTTGTGCGACGTGAGTTTTTAAAATAATTGAGTTTTTTTTGACACATTGTTCCTTGTTTATGTTAAATAAAGAATGATTTTTTGGAAACCAGTTTTGTGAGGTTTAGTATTTTTATATGAAATTGTGTATTTAGTCTTTTTGACCATGCTTGTTTTGAATTTTCTATTCTTCTATGTTGAGGATGTGTGGTTGATAATAAAAGAGGGATTTGAAGAGGTTATTGGGTGTGTAACCCATGGGTTACTCATTGAAAACTGTTTCATAAATTTTAAAGTGGTTTAATAAATTACATAGGTGGTATGAGTTGGGTTTTGAAAACATGTCAAAAAGGTTCTTTTTCATTGATTGTTCATTTGGATTGTTTTGAGTCCATGATTGTGTAATTTTAGTTATTGTGCATTTGTTGCAGCATGTCAGTGACTAAACCACATGATACTGTGATTATCAGCTTGTGTGTGCTTCCACACCTTTGTGAGGTGTGTCATTTAATCATTTTCGAGTGGAAATTTGGAGTATGTCCCCAACTATACATGCCTTCATATTTAGAATTTATTAATTTCATAATATTTCATTAATTTTTAATAAATTAAAAACAGTATTAGATAATTATTTTTGGAGTAATTACATGATGTATACAAAGCTGTTTATTTTATACAAAACACATGAAATATTTTCTTGGTGAATTCACACACAATAGTGAAATAATTCTCGTTTGGCATATGAACATAATTCACAGATTTTCATGTGTGGTTCTAGTTTGATGGTAATTTTTTTCTTCTAACACATGAGAAAATGTTTTGGTTTCACTAGAGAAATGGTGTTTCGTTTAAATGTTTCATAAGATCGTTTTGCAATTTAATAAAATAAATTAATTTGAAAAACCTTCTTTGATGTGACTCAAGGGAGATCATGTTTTGTTCTTCAATTGTGTGAGATTATTGTGTGTGATGTTTGTACGTCGTGACTGGTTACTTCATTGACATTTTTGAATCACCAATTTTTATTACACGTGTTGAAATAAGAACTTGGCATATTAAGTAATTCTTCTAAGTACGATTTCTACAGTAGTTTAGATTATAGACTGGCTAGTGGCCATTGGTATAGACTTTTCTCTACTAGGGGATTGGGCCCCTTAGTTATACCAGGTAGTGAAACACTGATCGTTTGGGCATTATGACATCATCGAGAGTAGTCATGCCTTCAGGATGAGTCACTTGTGTAGTGCGTTCTGGATTGTTCATGAGCTCCAAGGTTCGACCCATGTCGTTTCGTCTCATTGTTGCTAGCAGTGATGAATGTTTTACTTGTATGTGTATGTATATTACCCTAGTTGTTTTCATACAATTTTGAATTTTTTGTGATGTTTTCATTTTAAATGATGATATGGTTTTGAGTAGTTTTCCAAAAATGGTTATCAAATGAAAGTGTTTTTTTCTCCTTGTAAAAATTTGAAAATAGAAAAACCACTTTCATTTTTAATATTTCTATTAGAACTAATGAAAAGAACATAGTTTTGAAATAAATAAGTGAAATGGATTATGGTTTGTTTTCAATTAAAATATTTATGAAAACCATTTTATATAAACTGTAGCTAAAAAATGAAATTAGCGAATTCTTTATTTAATGGTGTGTGCGTTGAGAATTGAATTCGTTGATCCCAACTACTGAGTTTTAATACTCATTCCTATAGTGTTCTATTATTTTTTGTAATAGTCATTGGTTTTACATGATATTGTTCTACGTGGGTGAGAGTTGGCTGTGATTTGGTGAGAAACACTCAGGGTCACGAGGAGTTTTAATCGTGGTCAGATTAATTGTTGTTGTTGATCTTTCTTTTGTATTTAATTTTGTTTAATTTTTGTATGTTGTTTAATTTTTGTATATTGTTCTACCTTTGTCTATTTCATTACTTAATTTCATTGGGAGAAATAATTCCTATGTTATTTCTATTTATTCCCTGGTGTTTGTCGCTTACCCTGAAGGATCGGGAAATCTCTCGGGCCTTATCGCAGATCGGCTGAGGTGACTAGTCCAGGGTCGAATCGGGTTGGTTCATGACAATTCCCATGTGTCTAGAAATTGTGATGTTTGTAAAGACTTGATTGTGATTCCTCATGTTGTTAGATAAGCCTTAAATGTGTGAGGATAATTTACAATGGGTTAGGCATGTGAGGATTTGGTTATTAATATTTTAATATTGGGATTCAGAGTCTAGGCGTGTGATCAGGTTGTACAATAATATATAGACCTCAGGTTATACCAAGGATGAGTTGTATATTGAGTGAGAAACTATGAGATGGTTTTTAGTGGATAGTGGATCAATATTCCTTTATAGGAGGGTAATAATTGGAATGAACTTTTCGGGATATTTTAATGTGTAGTGTGGGTGAATGTCGACATTGGGTATATTTGGTATGAATGATGGTTTCAATTGGTGAATATATTGTGTGCGGTTCCATTGAAACATTTTCAACTTATGGAGGCTCCAAACAAAGGTTTCAGTGGTAGTACATGGGTGAGATCCTCATGGCTGTGGTAGCCTGGAGTTTCGGTTCTTGAAACTGTTGTTTTCATGGAGGCATATTAATGGGACCCATTTTGGTTGGTTCATAAAAAGAGGTTTATGTGAATACATATTGATGTGGGTGCACCATAAAATGTTGGTGGTTGTAATGGAAGAAACTTTGGTCAGTCAAGAGTTGGTGGTTGTTTTTTTTGGTTTTTTTTAGGGATGAGTGGTTCGCTCATTCCCGATCATTAGAATATGTAATGAATGGAAAATGGACCATTTATATAAGATATTGATTATTGGATGATGAGGATATTTCACTTTTGGGGGGAACATCGTATTTTTTACCAGTGAATCGGCATCATTATATAAATTTCATGGAGGTGTTGAGATTATTTGGTGGAAAATCAAGAGTATACATTGATGCCTATGTGAAATATGAGTTGATGTGATCAAGTTCCTTATTATGTTTGTATCATCCTTAGGGTGGAGTTGTTATGATCCAAGGGTGAGTGGATTAGGAATATATTAGTGCTCATGGATGGAGAATGATAACTACTATGAGGGTGATTGACCAATGGAATTACACATATAGATAGGTTTGGATAGTGGTGTCACTATTTGGACAATAATTCATTTCCTTTTAGAGTTATGTATTTGTTATCAACTGGTGTGGTGATACATCATTAAGTCAAACTGCCACTTTTGGAGAAAATTATTCTATATGAGGTCTGATTTTTGATTTTTTGTAGTGTAGGATGTCGGGAAGTACAAATTGCAGCAATAGCATAATTAAAAACAAGTCTAGCATTATAGGGGATTTTCTAAAGTTGATTTCTGTTATGGCCTTTCAAAGGGAGGGTTGAGCCATGTCCATGAAATTTCCTTTAGGATCGGAGTCTTATTGTTGGAAAAACTGAAATATTAGGGATAAATATGTTGATGAAATCATGGGTTTTGGGGGGATATGGGTGTTTTTACCATTATCTCAATCATATAATTTTGAGTGAGGTTGTGGCTAACCTTATAGTGATTAATATAATTTTGTGTGTATATTTTTGTAGAAAAGTAATTTTTAGATATCAGAGATGGATCACAATGATTAGATATTTAATTCATTATCATTGTATGTCTCATTTATGTCTGGTGGATTACTAGATTTTTTTTGAGGACATCAATCCCATTATTGTAGATTACTTAATGACACATATATATCAATGTAATTATTTTGAGAGTGAATTATATTATTTATGGGTGATTTTTATTTTCTATGAATTTTTTCTCGGACCATTATTTTAGAGGTTTGAAAATCATAAAGAGATGTTATTTGATTTGGAATGAGGCCCAGATAAGTGACTTCATGTTTGGTTGTGCATTTGACGATGTTTGGGGGAGGCATGTAGCTAAATATTCTGTATATGCGGGATATAATAGTATATCATAGTGCAATGTGGTGTGGTTGTTGGTGAAGGTTTATGACCACACCATAACTGATGCATTTATAAAACACCCTTGAATATAAATCCTTGGTATCAATATTATCGTCAATAGGTTGTGCCCAATGTAACACCAAACTCTCACAACAACCAAATAAAACAGACCATTACATAATAAAATTTAACGAATAATAAAATAATTAGTTTATTGTAAATTAATAATAAAATAAAATAAATATATGTTATTATTTTTTTCTTAAATTTCTTTTAAAAAATGTTATCTTTTCAATAACCATTTAAAAAACATATTTTTAATATTTCTTTATAACATAAATTTACCATATTATAAATTTTATATATATCAGTAATATAAACATTTATTAAAATATATATTAATATTTAGTAATTTATAAATCTATATAAAATAATTTTAAATACAATTGATGTTTGAAAAAATCATTATTTTTTTAAAAAATATACTTTTTTCATATTAAATTGAATTTTATTTTAAAATATATATATATATATATATATTAATTTTAATATGATAATGAATAAAAGATTTTTTTTTGATTTTGTATATATTATCTTATGATTAATTTGTGATATTTTCAAAAAAAATGATTTATCATGGAATTTTTTATATATTGTTTTTACAGAATCAATGTCTTTCAAGGAATTGTTATTTTATAATATTGGATGAGAAATTTATGAAACAAATTTTTTGAAGAAAAATTTATTTTATATTTTATAATAAAAATTTGAAAATATTCATACTAGTTTAAAAGAATGTATTTTGGTTTTATAACACAATTTATAACATTCTAGAGAAATTATATTTCATACATTTTATAACTATTACTTAAATATTTATTGTATTAATATTAAAAGTAATATAAACTTAAATAGATATCATATATAAAATCATCAATTGATAATTATATAAGATGAACCATTATATTTTTAATCATAATGGATAATTTATTTCAGTAAAAGCTACTTACCATGGTAAAAGATAAAATGGAAAAATTTACAATATAAGAGTAAATGACATAAAAATGTTTTAAATATTATTAGGAATGTGTGTTAGATTCATTGCGCAACCATATCACTTGTACCCTCCATTACTTCTCAATTCTGTATCCATTTTCAATAAGAGTGACTACCTATTATTCAAAAGATTTGGGTATTTAAAAAAACAACATCCCTTTTTTTATAAAAGATTATCTCTTCTCCTGATAGATACTAACATCATACACCCATTAGTTCCTAACAAAAACATTCTGATCATCTCTTCAACATTCCAGTGAAACTTTAAGATTTCAGGGTCATTCCAATGGGAAACCCTCAAGGGCCTAACCACCTATACAAAGGAAAAAATCCATGAATTGAGGTGTAAATTACCAACTTCTATATTCTCATTTCTATTTTTATACATTCACATATTATTCACAAAATTACTCCTTAACGTATTAAAATGATATAATTACTGTAATGATTATAATATAATGTTATAATGATGATTTTATAATAATTAAACACCTTTCTAGTTTTAATTAAGAAACACAAATGCATTAATCGTGTGTACATGCGGACAATAATCCCCATGATGTAACATGTTTTATTTCTATTCACCTCCATAAATGGATGGTAATAACAGGTAATTTAAAATATATGTATAGTATTTATGAATTTTTTAGATTATTAAGTGATAAACCATATTACTCTATATTCACATTCCATGGAATATGAAATCATGAACCATGCATACGTGTGGACTAGCGCCCCCATGAAACAATTGATTTCAGAATTTCTATTCATTGATAAATTTGATGGTTGTTAAAGAGAATGGGTTTAATCAATATATATTATATCTACTTAATGACTATAAAAAATATTAAAAATATGATAAATAGAAAATAGTGGCAAATTCAACCATCGAGAAGAGTGTTCAATGGCAAAAAATGATTTCATAGTTTTATGAAATAACATTTTATAGGTTATATTATTATTATAATTACTTTTGAATCATAAATAACATAATAATAAACACTAAATAAGATCATTATAATTCTTTTATAATTATATTGTAACTAAATAACTTCATATCCATTTATTATTTATTGTATGTTCTATTTTGGGTATTCTTAACCACCTATAAAGAAACAATAAAAATTTATATCATGAATTATTCTTGGAATATAATTTATGGTAGTATGTTATATTGATCATTATACATTGAGTTTTTTATTTTTTGGAATGGTAATAAAAATTTCAAATCATTATTTAACAATACCCCCCTTCATTCACTAAGAATGATCAAAATAAGGTCATTGAAAATTCATCATCAAATATCATAACCTAAACCCTCATAAAATCATATTATAACCCTATAAATAATTGTGAAACATAAATTCCAATACCTTGTATGATCTATGAATTTTGAACTTTTTGAGAAGAATAAATAATGAAAGTGTTCTTATGAATATATTTCAAAATGATCTTGATTACTCACACCGGAAAGTGAAATAGATAAAAAATAACTAATATTCATATATATAATAATTATGAATGAATTTTATTAAGGGATATATTGTAACACATAAGACACTTCTGAAAAAATTAAGTACTATATCATGACGTATAAAGCAAATTCTCCCTTTAATTTGATTTTGTAAAAGAATTTACTTAAAAGTTAAATTTTAGAATTTTAAACTATCCATTATAATTATGTTGTTTAATTCATCATATTAGAATTATCATAGTATGAATTGTAGTTATTTTTCTAAAAGGCTACTTTTTTGTAAAAAAAATTCAGTTTTCACAAAACATTTAATTCGAATGACTTTATTATTATAATATAATGATTGATATGATTATAAAACCTTTTATGTAATTGAACAGAAATTATATAAATAAGATTATACATTTTAAAATATTATTTAACCATAGAAAACACAATTAATTTATCTTTTCAACCAACAAAATCTTAATTAAATATAAAAATCATTTTTGGGTTTTAATTATATAAACTATTTTTAAGTTAAAGTAGGCGTTGTGTTTTACTAAAAGACACATATCCAGTATTTATTTTATAAGTAATGAATTTAGGTCTTAAAAATATGTATCCCGAAAATAATTTTACAATTTATAAATATTAATAGTAATATCATTATTTATCTAAAATAGTTATTTACACGATTAATCATATTTACTTTGAAATTCAATTTTCACACCTTCAGTAATTTGTTTTTTATAAAAACTATTTCCAAATGTAAAATTAAAAAATATTTTTTAATGGATAAACATTAAAATTTTAATTAAGAGTATGTATAAATATTTTAAAATTATTTTCATGTTGAAGGTACAAGGGATAAAATGAATTTAACAATGTGTAAAAGATTAAAAAATATTAGCAAAAAATTCCTAAAATTGAATAGTTGTTATTTTTTTCGATAAATAACTATATACCCTACACTTATGTACATTTTTGACCCAATTACCCTTGAATAGATCCATGACATTATTGAACAGTGGAAAGCTATTCCAAAAACAACCATTCCCTTGTCTTGTAAATCGAGACCATCTTCAAAACATCCTGGTAAAAATCCCACTAGAACATATCTTTTAAAATATTCCATTTTCTCTCTGAATTAAATTATCTAATGAATGTAATCACTTATTCAATCAAAGATAGACTACGGCTGTCAAATTCAATGATAGTTCCATGAAAAAATCTATTGAACAATGTTACTATTATTAACCACTTAGTTTCCTTCCTAATTACGTTATTTTAAATTTAATATGTATAATCTAATATTATTATCTTATTATTTTATATACACTATAATTTTACTATATTATGGGAAGTGTTGTTCTTTTTTCATATACAATATCAACTAAGAAATACTAATACATATTTTATTTGTTGTGATCACTACCATATCTATGACATAACATGCTCCATTTTCCATAAACACCTATCATGGTATGATATAAGGAATATGTTAAGGGATACATATGACATTTATTATAAAATTAATATTTTGGTGTGACATATTTATGAAACTGTTAGGTACATGGAAAAAATGAAATGATTATTAGTTTAATATTGTAAAATATCTATACAAAGAGGTTTTTTTTCAAAAATAATAAAGATTTAGTATCAATAAATACTTACTATAAATCCATATAATTATGAAATTTGAAAATAAAATAAAACATATAATATCACTATAAACCTATAATAATGATAATAAAACCTAACTATCTTATTATAATGCACTACTCATGGTAGGTTCAAATTTTGGACGGTTTAACCAGCTTTTAAACAATTCTACAAATGTATCCCAAAGATGAATATAAAAACAAATTTAATAGAATAATGTGAAATATATGTGTTATTAATTAAATTTTTTACTTTTTATATATTATATAATGTTATTATTCATCAAATAATGAAACACATTTTCTTCGTTATAAATCACCAAAACATGTTTGTTATCGACTTCATCTTCGAGGATAGTGCCTACAACAATCCTGAAAGTGGTTTGAAACATCATTTTTTATTACAAATAAACACTAAAATTATCATCAGTTACATAGTTGTCAATAAATTTTAATGACAATGTAAATTAACCATAGATTTATGAAATATATATATACAATCAAAACTATAAACACATGATTTTGAAAATCTGAATAATTCATATAGAGAATGACCATTTATACAGATTATAAATGAAAAATGATATAAATAAATTTACTAAATATATTATTATTGTTTAAATTTTTCGATTATACGGGGGTAATGTACGTTTTTTTAAATTTAGAACAATAGCTAGGGGGTTTTCCCTTATCAAATTCCACTCTATGAGATATAATTTATATTTTTATCCTAATTTCTTTTATGTGATGTATATACCCCAATTTGAAATTTCATGTCATTAAATTTATTTATTAATTTTACTTTTATGATCAATATTCTTTCATCTATTCCAATTTATTATTATTTAATATGGAAGTTGCCCATAAATGTGGGATGTTCATCTTTATTTTTATTCTTTTGGACTTAGGTAATAATAACTACATTTTTATATTATGTGCTGCATGAAATTCAATTGAGTAATTTTTCAGTGTTACTCATGAAATAAATAATATTTACAATATATATTTGTGTCACCCTGTTATAATCTCTTCATTTTACAATAACATTTTCACGGTGTGAAAATCATATTATGTTTATGTAAGGTAAATATGTGAGTCATTTTCATCAAAATACATCCCTCATTAGATACTACAACTTTGGTGCTACTATAGAATAAATGCATATAGGGTTTATCACCCTAAAAAGTGTTGGTGATCACTTAATCAATAATCCCCCTAATTTAGGTTAAGGGTAATTAGGGCTATATTTCATTGGCCTTCTTCCAATAGAATCTATTTAAAACATGTACTATCTTATATGAATAACCCAACACATTTAAGGTACCCTCTCAACTCTATTTCTTTAATAAGTGTAGTTAATTTTGCTTTTATGAAACCCCATGTATTATATGATTATTATGGGATATTCATTTATACAATCATAACATTCTATTGAATGGGGATGAATTTGATATGCATGTTTCTCATTATAGGGATAAAGTATTATTTTCAGTAAGAGTTTCATCAGTGAATAGTATGAATGGTATTTTTGACTATTATGGTGAATTTATTAGACTTAATGAAGTTGAGGGTGGGTCCCATCATTATATTTCCAATCTATTAATTGATTGGTCTTATAAGAAAAAACATGTTGGGTTTTAATGTATACCTATTTACAATACAAGATAATGTTTTGACTGTGGTCTCAAGGATAGGAAATGATTTCTTGACCCAAGACCATAATAATAATTTTTTGATGTATGGAATATTTAATTCCATTAGTATGATATCCATTATTATTTTCATCCATTTTTTCATTAATGACCATGGATATTCAATGACCTATGTTTTTATTGATTATGGAATCATGTTATTCATTAATTCATTTCATATCACATATTCCATGTTTATTTTAGGTAACCTTCCATTTTTTCTACTACATACCTTCTATATGAGATCACTCATGTGTGTTTTTCATTACCCGAGTACCATATAAAATTAATTTGCACAATTTTTTGGTATTTTGTGGATGTTATATTTATGTTTTGAAAATTATTCTCATGAAAGTTCTTATGCTTTTCATTTTTAGTGAATGTATGTATCTATTTTTACAAGACTAATAAACCTTGTGTTCATTTGGGAACACATTTAATTTTTAGAAATAATGTTCTATAACTTCTGGATTTGGGTTTTTAGGGTATAATAATTTATAGCTGGTATTAGATAATATTTTCTAGCATCCTTGGGAACAAGATTTATGTAATACCCCGACCATAGTTACCCAGAGTCAGTGCATTATTACATGACATTGTCATGATACAAGGAATCTTATCATGAAAGACTGATCAATTTAGTATCCTTGTAAGTACTAGATACATTCATAAGTTTTATGTTACATCATGATATAAACACATCAAAAATATTTTGTCCCATATTGAACACACTTATATCCTTCACCTATCCATCCACGTCATCCATGAAATACATCTTCACATCCTGGGAATAATAAAACAAAGAATGTGGTGAACTCTGATTCTCGGTAAGGATAACAATATAGCAGAAACATTCATAAATAACCATAAACATTTATGGAAATGTAGAAGACTAAAACAAAAGCCTTCTAAACATATACTACAACATAATATTTCAAATATAAAATAAAAAAATTCAATTTACTTATTCACATGAATATTCTACTAGTATAATAATCACATGAAATATAAATATCCACTTTCATAATGATGGAATGTCTAATATCAGACTTCAAAACCACATAGTCAAGGCAATGTTCAAAGACTATAAATATGATTTTGTCAAGGACTTGTTACAAGACACTAGTCTGTCTCATGAGACCTTCTGATTCATCGATAGGTTATATCTGGCTCCACCAGTCACTTACTAAGTCCAATTCAATCCTCATATGAAAAGTTTTAAACATAACATAAACATTAGTATTAAAAAAAGAATACGAAATGTCAATAATTAAGCCATATACCATGAATGATATAATAAGAACACATCTACAATCACACATATCACAAAACTATAAATACAATATAGGTGATTTTTACTATAATAATTCAACCTCAAACTAGCTTAAATTCCATTAAAAGGATGTTGACATAGATGAAATCAATACTTTTTTTAGAGAAATATATATTTCTATTTTGAAATCATTTAAAATTCATATAATTATAATAGTAAAAAGTTATTTGAAAAATATTCTTATAGATTGTAAAGGAAGATTCTACGATGTTTTTGGGGAATAGAATAGTTGCACTCGCCATATATGTTAAAAAAACATTTTTACCTTAATTTTGTCGAAAAGGTTATAAAGTACCTTATTTGGAAAATGACAGAAAGATTCCATTAAAAAAATATAAGACTAAATAAGGGTGTAAATGAAATTAACCCATTGTCTAGTAAATATTTAAAATAATAAGAAATAAATTTTTATGAAAACACAGATGTGGATGATAAAGAGGCCCCCATAGATACTTACGTAAAGAAAACTTCGGATAATAAAGAGACGGTTGAATTAACCTTTACCTTGTAATTTTAATTGGTCAATGGTACTTTAACCTCTTGTAAAATAGTTAAATAATTATTATTAAATTATACAAGAACTACATACATAAATATAATATCTTATATGATCCTCTAATATTGCGTTGTTAATAATATTTTAGTAGTATCATCATTTCAGGTGTTAGATAATCCGTTGTCCATTATATGCATAGTTACGTAAGAATTTTTTGTTATAGGTAGGATTTTTTTATTCATATCCAGAATGATATTAATTTATTAGACATTATTTTTAATCATAAAATGAAAATTATTCTTCAATGATTATGATGGAGAATGAATCTCATCGTGTTCGTGGAGACGGTAATCCGTACGTACGCACGAGCGACAATATCATTATATTGATGGTCAAAACATATGTAATTTGATGGTATATCATATATACAGAATAAATAAAATGTTATATTTATTATTTACATCATTTATAGTCATTATTATACTAATCTAAATAATTAATTGTTTTAATAATAAACTATACCACTACGTGGAGACGGTAAGCCGTACGTATGTACGTATGGTGACATTGTCATTAATATGATGAATAGAACAATGAATACTGTTGTACCATTTTAATAACATCATATTATATAGAATATATTAGAGTTATTTTTTATAATAGAAACAACAAAGAAAAGGAAGTGGAAGAAGAAAAGAACATGAAAGAGGTGATGAAATATTTACCTCTTCTTCAGGTTCTTCCACTTGATTTGATCAAAAAGGCTCCTTTGGTCGGCTTTATGATAAATGTAAGTCTTTTAGGTTGAAGGTAAAATAGTTGGGAGGATATTTTGGCAGGTGTTGGCTGACCGAAAAGGCTTTGGAGGTGTGAAAGTAAGAGAAGGTGAAGTGGATTTTTATAAGATAGGTGAGGGTCTCTTTAAGAGAATCTTGAAATATTATTTTATAATAAGATAATTTTTGGTTTATAATGGATCCAAAATGATCTATATCTAGGATTTGGTGGTTATGGGTCGAAAACCTCTCAACCAATAGGTTTTAGATTGGTTTAGGTCATTATATTAACCTTATCTTTTAGACATAACTCTTAGTTAAAGTGTTTGATATTTACCTTGTCTCTTTGTATTTTTCTAATATATGGTTAATAAACATACTATAGCAAGACAAGAGAACACCATGTGGTTCATTATTAATATATCTTACCTCACCTAAGTCCTTTGGCTGAAACTTATATTTTTAGTAATATTATATCAATTAATAATATATTATTTGTTTTAAAAACCAAATTATGTCAATTTTGACACTATTTAGCATTTGATTTTTGTTAAAGCCATAAAAACATTATAACTTAGAATAAAATTTATTTAATCAATTATAAAATTTCATATTAGCATATCAAATTATTTTAATTCATCAGAAGCCTCAATTTAAATTTATTTGGATATTTATAATATCAATTATTTAAATATTTCCTTAATAATGTAAGTACTGCATCATCATTATGCCATAAATAAAATAAACTATTTAATGTCTAAAACTTATAAATAAAATACTTTATGTAGGAAATAATTTTATTTTTCTAATTAATAGTTATTGTTGAATTTATATTCTATGTAATCCTATATTAAAATTTGTTTAGTTATTAAATATAGAATTTAACTCTTTTAACTCTTCTTTTAATAAACTAATAATAAATTTCCAAATCTAATCCAAGTGGACCAAAGAGGAACATATTTTATTACTAAGGTTATTTTTGGTTAAATAATAATTATACAATAGAATTAGGACTTGTGGTAGGGTAATTATGATATCATTTTAACCCTCAATTACCCTATTTACTTTTAACCGTGGTAAATAAAAGTCAAAAGATACAATTCACCAAAAATTATTTTCATCATATTGAATCACATTTTAATTAATCAGATTAATAGTGTCTCTTGTATTTTTGAAATTAAACTCACCCAAGAAGTAAAATTATGATTTATGTAAATTTGCAAATGCTCCTAGGAGTTTGGTAAATGACTGTAAAAAGTTTAATAAAATTCTAATATATCTAAACATATTTTAAAATGACTCCAATGAAATACATTGATCATATATAGGTATATGTATCTATTTTGACCTAAATAAATTTAAATAATATAAATAATTATTTAAATAAAAAGTCGGTTTTAACCAATAATGCAATATTTTCACTAATCATCAAAAATAGAATGTTTTCAGAAAAATACAAAATATTCACCCTAAGCTAATTTCGATATTCCGGATTCAAAAAGAAAGTCCATTTTAGAAAATAAAATTTATAAACTTTCCAAAATTTTGTATTTCAATTCAAAACGACTAGTTTGATTGGTCGCAGTGTGTTAGAATCTCAATGTTTGGTATAATTCAAGTTATTGTATTATTCAAAGGGAAATGTACTGTAGAAGCTTAGGGTGTTACATTCTTCCCTCCTTAAAATATTTTCATCCTTGAAATTTTTATAATACTACTCTACAAAAAGATTTGGGTGTCTCTTAATCATAAGTTCTACTAGTTCCCATGTTGCCTCTTCCATCTTATTGTTTCTCGGTAGAAATTTTACTAGATGAGTCATCTGGTTTCTCAGATTTTGTTCTCTTATATTAAGAATTTTGACATGCTCTTCACAATAAGACATATCATGTTACAATTCAATTCCTCATAGGTAAGAACATGTGTTGGGCCAGGTGTGTATTTTCTCAATATTGATACATAGAACACATCATGACCATTGGAGAGACTTGGAGGCATTTCAAAATGATACACTACAACTATAATTAGTTCTAGAATTTATCAAGGTCTGATTTACCTGGGACTCAATTTATCATTCTTATTGAATTAAATAACTCCCTTCCATGGACATACCTTCCAAACAACATGATCTCTTACCTGAAATTCCAAATTCTTTCATCAGTTATCAGCATAGATCTTCTACCTATATTGAGATTCTTTGATGTGGGTTTGGATAACAATAAATTTTTCCATCGTTTCCTCATTAATTTCTTGTCCTACATGTTTTCATTCACCAACATCCTCCCAGAAAGTTGGTGTGTGAAATCTCTTACCGTATATTGCTTTATATGGTTCCACCTGAATTCTGGAATGCAAGATATTGTTATAGGAAAATTCAACCAGATGTAAATATTGATCCAACATACCTTGAATGTAATGTGAGAAAGATCTAGACATGTCTTATATAGTTGGAATAGTCCGTTCTGATTTTCCATCAATTTGAGGGTGGTAGGAAGTACTCAAATAATGTTCGGTATCCAAGATTTTCTAAAGATTTTTCCAGAATCATGATGTAAAATGGGGATCAAGATTAGAAACAATTGATAGGGGTACACCATGGAGTCTTAGAACATCATTAATATATAGTCTTTCCAGACGTTCAAGTTGTAAATCTTCTCTTGTAGTAAGAAAATGTGATGACCTGGTAAGACGATCAACAATGACCCATACTACATCATTCCTTCTAGGAGTCTTTTGTATCCCCATGAAAAATTCCATCATAATATTATCCCCCATCCACTTTGGTATGGATAGAGGTTGCATGAATCCACCAGGCTATTGCCTTTTAGCTTTAACTTGTTGACAAATGATACATTTTCACACAAAATTAGAAATCTCCCTCTTTATGTTGTCCCACCAAAAATGTTCCTTTAAATCTCTATACATAATGGTGATCCAAAGGTGTATAGAGAAATTGGAGATATGATCATCATCCATTAATTATATTTTTTAGATCAGGTACGTTATGAACACAATGTTTCTTCAAAAATTTCAAAATTCCATCTTCATATACGAAGTCACTCAATCTCCCAGCATTCACAGCTTTAATCTTCTTGTGAAACTACTAGTTAGCAGTATGAGAACTCTTTATCCTTTCATGTATAGATGGTTTTTCTACCATTTGAAAAAGTATTTACGTCTCACATTCTATGTTTATTCCCATATACATCTTTACTAGATCCATGAAAATATGATCCCTTTAAACTCTCAACTTGTTCAAAACTACATGATACTTTCTACTCAATGCATATCCCACCTTATTTGCCTTCTCTGGGTGGTAGTGTATAGTGAATTCATAATCCTTGATTAGTTCAAACCATCATCTTTTCCTCATGTTGAGTAATTTCTATGAGAAAATATATTTCAAACTCTCATGATCAATATAAATATCACATTTTACACCGTAGAGATAGTGTCTCCATATTTTCATAGAAATGATTATAGATTCTAAATAAAGATCATGAGTAGGATAGTTTTTCTTATGAGTTTTTAGTTTTCGGGATGCATAAGAAATATATATACCATTTTTCATAATGAAACAACCAAGTCCATTCATTGAAGCATCACAATAAAAAAAAACCATCATTCCCCGATGGTAGAGTCGAGATATGATAATTGACTAATATTCTCTCCATTTCATCAAAACATTCATTACAATATTTTTTCCAAACAAATATAACCCATCAATGTGTGAGCTTGGTTAATGGGTTATCTAATCAGGAAAAATTCTGGACAAAATACCGATAATAACCTAAAAAACCCAATAAAACAGCGTACCCTAGTTATACACATCAGTGTTGTCCATTCTTGGATTTCCTTGGTCTTTAAAGGATCAATAAATATCCATACTTAGAGACAATATGGAAAAGTAATGAAATCTAATTAATCTAGAATTCACACTGGGTAAACATCCCATATAATTCAATTCTTATAAGTTTCTTTAGAATAATGCTCAAGTGATTTTCATCATCTTGGTAGATTTTGGAGTATACCAAGATATCCCCAATAAATAACACTAGAAAGTCATCAAGATATTCTTTTAAAACACTATTCATTAGATCCATGAATATAGAGGTTGTGTTAGTTAATCCAAAAGTCATTACTATAATCTTGTAATGATCAAACCTTGTTCGCAATAATGTTTTCAGAATGTCTTCCTTCTTCTCACACAACAAATGACATCCAAATCGAAGTTCAATCATTGAAAAATGTGGCTCTCCAGGATGTTGGTCAAATAAATCATCAATACGAGGTAGAGGATACTAGTTCGTTATTTTTATACCATTGATCTCTCTATAGTCAATGCACAACCTCATAGATCTATCTATCTTTTTAACAGAAAGGATAGGGGATCCCCATAGAGAAACAGTAGGGAGAATAAATCCCTTATTCCTCAATTATTCTAGTTGTTTTTTTACATCCACTAATTCAACTATGACATTTCTACAAGGGGTATTAAATATGGTCATGTAACCAGAAATAACATCAATGGATAACAAAATTTCTTGACCTGGAGGATGTCTAGGTAAATCGTCTAGAAACGAAGAAACATATTCTTATAAAATACGTACGTCCACCATTCGAACATTATTTTCCTCACCCATAATTATTTCATTCTCATCCTCCCAAATAATTTAATTTAGTAGAGTCACTGGGGTGGATCTAGATATGAATCAGGTGGTGGCATTTATACTCTAAATTTAAGGTACTCCTTATCATCTTCAAAAATTAAAACCTTATTCTACTTAAAATTAATTTTTTCATCATGATCTAGAATACAATCCATACAGAGGAATATATCAAATTCAATCATTGGTATGACAATGAGATCAGTAAATAAAAGAACATTTATATGCCCTAATGGGAACTAATTCACAAAACATTATTGTGATGATACTTCCCTTAGGTGTTTTGATTGACAACTCCCTCATTAAGTCAAATTGAAAATATCTAATTTTCGTAGCAAACTAGGAAGTTATGAAATAATGAAATGATGAAAAATAAAATAAATCATTGGCTAAACATGAATAAATAACTAATTTGCCTACCACCATGCCTTTCAGAGCTTCAACCATAGCAGTAGTGATCACATAAGCTTTGCCTTCCTCCCAGTGCATTTTGTGAGGTACGCTCCCTTGGAGATTAGGACATTAATTTTCATAATTCCCCTTTTCTCTACAATTGTAGAATTTAACATTGATATAATATTTCTTTCCATTACAATCACAAACATGGTGACCTTTTTTGCCACACTTGAAACAGACTCTCATTCCCTTCATGAACGTACTGGGGTGTTTCATCCAAAATTTACCGCAAGATGGATTTTAAAGTTTTTAGTTTATCCCCTTATTTCCATTCTTAGAGTGTTCAAAAAATCACTTTTTCTCTTTATTTTATATAAAGTCCTAAAAAGTAGAGATTTTATTTTCTATCTTAATAGAGAATGAGAAAATATCTACGTATGGTGAGAAGGATTGTGAGAATAATTCTCGATAGAGAAATGGTTTTATCCTATAATAGAATTAAAAAATATTACTCCTTGGGTTATGTATATAATTTATTGCATGCCTTGATAACCTTGTAATGTTAGACTCATACTGCGTGACATTCTCATCTACCATTTTCCTCAGACTCAAGAAATTTTCTTTCCATATCTTCTCAATGGTCACGAGGAAAGTATTTTTCTAATAAAATATCTTTAAACTCCCTCCATTCCATGTTTGATACTTATTCATATTACTTTAAGTTTTGATTCAATGACAACCAATTATCCACATCTCCCGTGAGGCAATAAACTACCATGAAAACTTTTTCCATTTCTTTACTCCCCAAAGAAAAAAATATTTTCTCTAAGGAACTGATCCATTTCTCAGGTAGTAATGGATTTTTACTCCCATTGAATATTTTTGGTAGTTTCCTCATGAAGAAGTATAATATTTATCCTAAATGTTGTAGACAAGGGTGATCTATACGGGTAAGGTTATTATTAATAACCTAAGTGTGTTTTCCCAGTATGGCGATTAGCTGATCAGCACCAGTTACATCACCAGATCCACGATAATATTATAAATTAGGATTACAATCCCTACATGGATTATGTGGGTTGATAAGGCTTCCATTCCTTCTACTAGGTTAAATTTTTAAACAATGTAATACACTAGATTAGTTTATGAATCAAAATACATAATTCCAAACTTGTAAAACAGTTATCATAAATTGAGTAGTTAATGGGTATAATCTATAATAATAAAAATTATTTCCTTGAGGAATTATATACACATAAACCCTTCATAATGGGTTTTAAATAAATTGAGAATTATTATACGCATATCCCCTTGAGTGTCCCATCCAAGAGTGCGGCAAGACCTGTTATTGTGCACCAGTTCCATTCAAGTCTATCTCAAAGTGGTATTTTTACGTTTTACCCCTAGATACACCTATGCCAGAACCGCTACTACCAGTTAGTATCCAGATAAGGATGCATTTCTTGGAAAAAACACAAAATATCAACATTTCCAAAATTCTAGTAATTTATTCTATACTAATCCTCAATGTTTATCTTTAGGTAATGTTTTTTAATCAGAGTTTTTCTAAATCTGGCTTGCAAGGTTTGTAGTAAACTTTCTCGGATACCAATTGTAATGCCCCGAGCCCAGTTACCCATAGTCAGAGAATTATTACATAACATTGGCATGATACAAGGAATCATGTTTCGAAATACAGATCAGTTTAGTATCCTTATAAGTACTACATACATTCATAAGGTTTATATTACATTCTGAAATAAAAACATAAAAAAATTTCCCCCTTTTGAAGAAAAATATATCTTTATCCTATCGAAGTAGGTCAACCATAAAAAACTTCTTTACATCCTTATAGAAATAAAACCTAGAAAGGGGTGAACTCAAATGCTCAATAAGGATAAAAATCTTGCGGAAACATTCATAAATAGGAACCAACATTTAAGACAATGTATAAGACTAAAATAAAAGCCTTTTAAACATAAACATGAGAATAATATAAAAATATAAAATCAAATAATGTAATTTACATATTCACATGGATATTATTCTTGTTGAATAATCACATTCAATATAAATAGCCTCTTTTATAACGATGGAATGCATAATTACAGAGTTCATAACCACATAGTCAAGGCCTTGTGGCAATACTAAAAAAAATATTTTGTCAAGGAGTTGTTCGAAAACACTAGTTTGTCTCATGAGACCTACCAATTCATTGAGGAGATATAGCTGGCTCCATCCGTCACTTACTAAGTCCAATTCATTTTTCATATTAAGAGGTTTAATCATAACATAAAAATTTGTATTAAAACTAGCACACAAAATAACCATACATTATCAATAAACCTTGAATGGTATAATAATAACACATCCACAGTCAAAGATATCAAAAAAATTCAATACAATACAGTAGATTTGTATCATAATAAATTATCTTCGAACTAGGTTAAAATCCATCAAAAGGATGTTGTCATAGATGAAATAAAATATTTTTAGGGAAATATCTCTTTTTATTTTGAAATCGTTTAAAAGTTATATAATTATAAAAGAAAACATTTATTTTAAAAATATTATTATAATATTGTAATGGAATCTTAAACGTTGTTATAATAGTATGAAATAGCCACACTCGCTGTATAAGTAAGAAAACATTATTACATTAATTTTGTCAAAAATCTCATAATGTACCTAGTTTGGAAAATGACTGTATGAATCCTTTCAAAACATATAAGGTCAAAGAACGGTATAAATGACATTAACCCAATTTCTAGTAAATAGTAAATATATTTTGAAATAAATTTTTACGAAAACGTATATGTGGATGATAAAGAGGTTCCAGTAGATACTTACATAAAATCAACCTCGGATAATAAAGAGATTGTGGAATTAACCCTTAACTTGTACTTTTCCTTGGTCAAGGGTACATTATACTCTTGTTTAATAGTTAAATAATTGTTATTAAATTATACAAGAACTATATAAATAAATATTATATCATATATGATCCTCTAATATTGCTTTGATAATAATATTTTAGAATTATCATCTTTTCGGGTGTAAGCTATTCTGCTTTCCGGGATATGCTCAGTTACGTAAGCAATGATTGTTATGGATAGGAGGTATTTTCTTGATGGTGAAATCGTATGTAATTGGATGGTATATCAAATATAAATAATCATTAAATTGTTATATTTATTATTTACATCAGTTATACTCATTATTATACCTATACAAATACTAAAGAGTTTGAATAACAAACTACACAACAACGTGGAGACGGTAAGCCGTACGTACGCACTTATGGCGTCATTGTCATTCGTATGATGGATAGTATAATGAATATGGTATTAAAATTTTAATGACATCATATTATATAGAAGATACTAGAGTTATTATTTGATAATGGAAACAACAAAGAAATAGGAAGTGGAATAAGAAAAGAACTTGAAAGAGGTGATGAAATATTTACCTCTTCTTCGAGTTCTCCCTTTTGATATGATCAAAAGGGCTCCTTAGGTTGACATTATGTTCAATTTAAGGACTCTATGTTGAGTATAGGATAGTTGAGAGGATATTTGGGTAGGGGTTGGCCGAGAAAAAAGTCTTCGGATGTGACAAATTATGTGTAGGTGAAGTGGCCTTTTATAAGCAAGGTGAAGGTCACTTTAGAAAAAGCTTGAAATATTATATTGTAATAAAATAATATTCGATTTATAATGTCTCCAAATAAAATTGTGAGTATAAGGTGGTTATGGGTCGAAAAACTCTCAAAAAATTGGTCTTAGAAAAAAATAGGTCATCATATTAATCTTATCTTTGAGATTTAACTCTTAGTAAAATAGTTTGACATTTACCATGTCTCCTTATATTTTTATATTATATGGATATTAAACATATGATAATAATCCAAGAGAACCCAATGTGTTTAATTATTAATTTATATAACCTTATCTATATCCTTTTGCAGAAAATTATATTTTTAAAAATATTATATCAATTAATAATATATTATTGGTTATAAAATGTCAATTATGTCATTTTTTACACAATATAGAATTTGATTTTTTTAAAAGCCATAAAAATTTTATCACTTCGAATAAAATTTATTTAAACAATCATAACATGTAATATTAATCTATAAAACTAGTTTAATTCATCATAAATTTCAATGTACATTTATTTGGATATTTATAATATCAATTATTTTAATATTACATTATTAATTTATTTACAGCATCATCATTGTGTCATTAATAAATTAACATATTTAATGTCTAAGAATTATAAATAAAATAAAATTAATTACGAAATATTTTTATCTTTATAATTATTTTTTTAGTTTAATTTATATTGTGTTTATCCCTATATTAAAAATGGTTTAGTTATTTAACATTGAATTTAACTCTTTTAACTCTTCTATAAATAAAATAATAATAAATGTCTTAATCTAATACAAGTGGACCAAAAATGATCATATTTTATTCCTAAGGTTGTTTTTGGTCGAATTATACTTATCCAATAGAATTATGAAAAGTGTTAGGGTAATTATAATATCATTTTTACCCTTAATCACCCTGTTTACTTTTAACCATGGCTAATAAACGCCAAAAGGTACTATTCACCAAAAAATATTTTCATCTTATTGAACCAAATTTTCCTTACTTATATTAACTATGTCCCTTGGATTTTTTAAATTCAATACACAGAGTTGGTAAAATTAGGTTTTATGAAAATTTGGAAATGATCCTTGGAGGTGGGTAAAAGACAGAAAAAAGTTCAATAAAATTGTTATATATCTAAACATTTTATAAAATGACATCAATTAATTACATTAAACATATATATGTATTATTTACCAACTTTTACCTAAAATAAATTTATATAAAAATCTAATTATTTAAATAAAAAGTCAGTTTTAACCAATAACGCAGTGTTTTTCACTATTAATCATAAATTGAATGTTTTCAGAAATATTACATAAATTCACCATAAGGCAATTTAGATATTCTAAATTCAAAATTGAAGTCCATTTTGAAAATTAAAATTTATTAAATTTCAAAAAGTTGGTATTACTATTCATAACGGCTAGTTTTATTGTTCTTGGTGTGTTCGAAAGTCAACGTTTTGTACATTGCAGGATATTTTATTATTCTAAGGGAAACGTACCATGAAATCTTGGGATGTTAAAATTTTGATGAACCATGTTATATTGCACATGTATTGTATAAAAATCTCAATATTTCTCGGTATCACTCTTGAAAACATAGTAGTACTTGTGTCTTACAATTGAATATATTAGGTTAATAATGTTAAGAGATGGTGACTAATGGATGGAATGGGATTTATATCATTACACATAGTTAATGTATGTATATTTATGATGAGAAGATAAATGAATCTAGACTACAAAATAACTATATCACAACCATATTAGAGTATTTTAACCATTTTTTGAAAAATATGTTTTACCATATAGAGTATCATAACTTTCCACAACATGGGATAACTATGTTGGGTCAATTCATGTGACAATATCCTAAAATATTAATGGAACTATTAATCCATTGATAGTTGAACAATGGATAGAGTCCCTATAGAATATTCTTCTTCCTTTTGGAACTAGTGATAAGGAAAAAAATTCATCATGCTAGTCTATAGCTTGAATGGAGATACCTCACCTCTTGAGACTTTTCTAGAAAACCCCCCAATAGCTATCCTTATTGAGATTATGTGTAAAGTGGTAGATCAAGTGTGATCTATGGATAAATAATGTATCCAAAGAATATATTATATAGATGTATTAAAAAATTTCATATATGTTTTTCTAAAAGATATTTTTGGTCATCCACCAGTGTGTGATGTTGAGTTTTTTGTTGAACTCATACTAGTTGCGAGACCCATTTCTAAAAATTCTTATAAAATGTAACTGGGGGATTTTTTGTATCTATGTAAATATCTTCAAGAGTATGTTGATAAGGTATATCTATTCCCCAGTGTTTAAACATGTGGAAACTATATATTAATCATGAAATTTAATGATGATTCAATGAGATTGTGCATCAATTTTAGAATGATAAATGGAATCACATTAAATAATAAGCATCATTTATCACCCAATGATGAATTATTTGATCAACGTCATGGAGCCCAAGTATTTTATAATATTTATATTTTTCTAGTAATCATACACTAATGGTGAAGAAGGATGATATACTAAATAATGAATTTCAAACAATGTATAGAAATTATGAGTTTATGATAATGTATAATATATTAACTAATGATGATATTTTATTTTTTGATATAATGAATAGAGTATTCAAAGAGTATCTTGAAAAAATGGATGTGCAATTAATTAAATTTATTTTCAAATACTCTAATTGTTACGTAGAGAATGAAATTCATCACTGAATAATTATAGGGACCCTCAAAAACAATATTTAAATAGGATGTATATTATGTGTGCATTTTTGAAAAATGATGTTTTTTTTCTTGTTTGTATCATCTCCAAGGAAATATATTTGTGAGACCCAAAAAGGAAAAGGTATATGAATAATGACCTTCAATGAGAAAAATATCTGATATATGTCGTTTCCATGTCATAACATGTTACTATTAGATGTTTTTTCAAGATTCGCCTACCAATAACACCTATAAAACAACATAACATGTAAAGGGATTAAATTCACATTTTCAAGTGAATGCAACGAATTTTTTTATGATAATAAGAGGATACTATTTAATTCACAGGTATTTTATATACCATCTGGTACAGAAATATTTTTATGTTAGTGTGATTCATCAATGAATATATTTGGGTGTGTGTTATATAGAATTATATAGAGATTTAATATGCATCAAGGAAATTAAAAATCCATGAAAAGAACTATCCAACTCATCAATTTGAACTGGAATCTGAAATATTTTCCATTAAAATATGGTGACACAACCTCTATGGTGAAATATGTGATATATATGGAATAAAGGGTTTTTATGTGTATCATAACTCATAATGAGGTCAACATGTGGAAAATATATTGGATTGAACAACACAAGGACTATGATTTCTCAATAAACATCCACCTTGGAATGAAAACAATGTAGGTGACGAATTGAGTAGGAGGGAAAAGGTAGTTATGAACATGATGATTATTAACAAGTACACCCATATACGAGGATCGTTTAAAGATAGATATGGTGATATATGTTAATGGTTAAAAATCATTACATTTACAAGAAATTGTTAAAGTATCCTAACAAAATAGTATAGAGATTTCCTAACATGATGATGAGAACTCACAATTGAAAATTAAAGCATTTAGTTGTGAAAATATTAAATAAATTATATATTTAGGTGGATTATTGATGTTTGGAATGAGGTAATGTGGTCCATCCATAATAGTGTTGGATATGGAACTATGAGATGAAGCACACAGGACAAATTTCATCATACACCCTGGTAGCATAATGATTTCCAAGAATTTAAGAGAGCAATTCTGGTGGGATGGAATGAACTAGGAAAATGAAGGCTATGTGTATGGATTCGTAGTATGAAAGTAAGTAAAGGCTAGAAAGAAATCCCAATTGAATCATGAATCCTATTCCTATTGCAGTATATAAGTGTGAAGATGATACAAGTGAATTTTACACTAGACCCCCAAATACGCCAAGGAATAATGATGACATTTGTTCCATTGATGATAGTATTAATATTATATTCCATTTGAAAGCGTTAAGAGTTGATATACACCATTATAATCATTCATTTCTCTATATCAATGAAATTAAAAGGTTTATTAGGGAACCATTATTCATTTTATCTGATCACGGAAGTTGAATTACATTGAAATTTTGGAAGAGTATTGAAAGAGATGAAAATAATAAGATAAATTTAAGGATTTCTTACCATCTAGAAATTAATGGGAAAATTGAAATGACTCTCTAGTATTTTAATACATTTTGAGATCTTATTCTCTTGACCTCCATGGTATATGGGATAGCTAACAACCTTTTGTGTAATATTCATTCAAAATTATTTTCTATTAAAAAATACAAATGGAAAAAAATTAGAATTGTATAGAAAATTGTGTCGTAATCCAACCAGTTGGGTTGAATTTAGTTAAATAAAAGTAGTTTCCCTAGATATTTTAACGGAGACAACACATGATGTAATAAATAATTAGGATCACATTGAGAAACCCAATGTAGAAAACAAAGTCGTATCGCTAATTGAAGGAATGAAATTTAATTTCAATTTGGGGAATCTGTATTCTTGAAGGATTCACTATAAAAGAGAATCATAATATTTGGTAAAATGGGGATGTTAAACCCTAGGAACAATTGTCCATTTGACATATTATAAGTAATTGGGGTTCAAGATTATCAGTTTTTCATGTCACCCAAACCCTTATAAAGTTAAAATATTCCTTAATGTTTCTTTATTAAAAAATACATGCTGGATCCAATGCATGTTCTCAAAGATAAAGGAATAAATTTAAAGACTTGCTTCTCTTATAATGAGGATATGTTCAAGATTCTTGAGACAAATGAGTAGGTATTATAGAAGTGGAAAACTCATTTAGAATTCTTTTTAAGAAATATTTAACTAGAGGAGGAAACATAGGATCCTAAAGAATGTATAAGGAAGGAGTATCCACATATATTAAATAAATGAAATATACACAAATTTAGAGGACAAAATTATTTTTCCCTGGAGAATCTAATACACAAATTATACTATAGTAGTTAAACATTATATTTTGGACAATTGAAAAATGTTTCCTCTATAGAGCCTTTATTCAAGATTTTATTTTAATGTTGGATTTTATAATTTTAAAATTTATAAATGAATTATATTATTTAAAACAATTATCATAATTAATATAAATTATCATGGTTAATTATTATTTTTTTCAGAAAATGTCTATTTTTTGAAAATTAGGATTATCATGAAACATGGTATTTTCATGATTTTATCCTTTTATAAGAATGACATAGAATTTTAGAAACACTTTAATGTAATAATATATGAGTTTCATGAATATAATTTTTCATTTTGAAATACTATATTAATAGACAAAACGTATAGAAATTTTTTTAGAAATAATTAAAATGTAACATCAAAAAAAGTTATAGTCATGATCATAGTGTAATCAGTTATTTTAAAGGCATAATTAGTTTTTTCATTCGTTAAGGGCCTTATATCCTTTATTTATATTCAAATAAATATATTTAGATTTTTCAAAAAAGTATCCATGTTAATTTTACATTATATATAATTCAATTCTTAAAAGAAAATTTCATGAGATTAATAATGTTTAGTTTAAAATTATCTAAACATATATTTTTAAATTTATTTGGATAAAATTATTTTAAAATAAAAAATTTCAAGTATAAAATTAGATAAAATATTCATTCTTTATTATCTATAATAAAATTAATTACTATAATTTGAAATTAATAAAAAATGTAAAATTAATAAGGTTAAATTATGTTTTACATAATTTTAAAATCATATAACATTTATAAAACATTATTAGAATTTCATGGTTGAGAATTTTCTAAACCCATAGTTTTTTCCCCTTAAATTTTTATGTATTATTGATCCATTTATCTTTAAATTGATTCATGACATTTTAGAAAAATATAGTTGTGTTCCAAAAAAGTATACTTCCCTTCACATATAAAATGGGAATATATTCAGCACATCAAGATAGACTTACCCTTGGAATTTATAATAAAATCCATCAATTTATCCCCAAGAACCTTCTTCCAATAATAAATCTCATGTTAACTCATATCTAGACTTTTAATTTCAAATTCACAGAGACACCCAAAATAAATTAACTCATCAACATATGTATTCCCAAAACAGAAATTTCTTCTCAATTATATTTTTTGAAATTTATTCTATAAAAAATTATATAAATATATTATTATTATTATAGTATAATTTTACAGTATCTATGTGATTATCATTATTTATTAATATGAAATCCCCATTAATAAAAATAAATTCCTTGATAGTGTATTGTAAAAATTACCAAATCGATGAAGTAATGTGTTTCTTTTTCCCTCATCTCCTTATAATGATTGATATGAGGATGGTATTAAATGATAATATGATTATTATGGTATAATTAAGTTTTTTTGTGAAAAATTTAGGAACATATTGATCATATGGCCATCAAACAGTAATTTTTAGTTTAATAATTTAAAATTTGGGTTGTGAGAGTATTCTCTTTTATTTAAATTGAATAGTGGTTTAATATCCATTATTTCTTAATATACTTCCATATATTTATGATATATGAAAATAATTATCAGTAAATTATAATAGTATACTCATGTTCTAAAGTTATGAAAACTAAACATGTCTGGATTGGTTTAACATTATGAAAATACTAAACATATATTTCAGTGATGGCTATGAGAATATATTTACATGTATAATATTATTTAAAATAAAAAATAAAAAATTTTAGATATATTATATCATTATTTAATCCCTCAATTATGGAAAAACCTTTTTTTAATAAAACCCCCAAAATATGCTTATCATTAACATCATCTTCATGGATAAAGACCAAAATGTCATCCACGGTATTTGAAACCTCATAAATTAATATATGTGATTCTCTAAGATTAACAATAATTACCAATTAATAATTAAATAATAATTTAAAATTTATATGAATATCTCTATTATGAAACATTTACAAATGATCAAAACTACAAACACTTGATGAAGAAAATCGAAAGAATTCATGTATAGATTGACCATTTATTTGGATTATGAACAAAAATAGACAATATTAAGGTTATAAATTATTTTATTAGGATATAAATAAATATTATAAATATTGTTAAATAATTTTTATGGATTTCTGAACAAGTAGTAAGGGTTTTTACATCACAAATTCCTCTCTTAAAGACATAATTTGTGGTATGCACCTAATTTCAATTAAATGGTGTATATACTACCTATTTGATAAGTTATGTCTTAAAATTTATTTATTATGGGCAATCTAAAATAATTTTTAATACCTATATTATAATATTTTATGATTCAATTTATAGCCCATAAAATTGTTGATATTATCTATATGAATTTTAATCATTTGGGACTAAGATTATAATCACAACATATTTTCATTTCTGTGGTGTGTGCATTTCAATGAATGAATTTTTCATATTACTCATTAAATATAATAGATTTAAAATTATTTATTATTATCTCTCCCTATTTTATATTAATATAAATTTACCTTTTCCTTCATAGAAAAATCATCCTATGTTTTGGTAAAGTGAAACTCTGTGTAATTTCCTAGAAATTGCATCCATATCTAAATAAAAGAATGTAAATACAGATATATCACAATATCGCCTAAGGGTATTCACCCCAAAAATGGTCTATGATGATTTAACTCAACCATCATAACTATTCAAGATGAGTGGTCAAAAGAGTACACATCTTGAGAGACTCTCTCTCAAGGGATATTATTTGGAATATTCAAACATAATTAATAACCCATGATGAAGGAATTTTATTACCATTCTATTGGTCACAAAAAATGGAAATATATTAAATCAAATTACTATATTTTGTGGATAAATTAGAAAATTTTATATACAATCACTACTATATTTCATTAATAAGGTTATTTCCTGTTATAGTGATGATACCCCTTGTATTCTAGGTTTATTAAGGGATGTTCTCCAAAAAACCAACATTACTTTATTTAATGTTAATTTATTTGATATGTATTCTTATAATTATATATATAATTAGGTTTTATTCTGAACCATTTTTTGGGTAATAGTATTAAATATCTTTGTGACTCATATGATTAATTTACTAGACTTAATAGAGTGACTAGGGGGGCGAACACTATGTTTCTTCATAAATAATTGATATGTTTCATGATAAAATATGGCTTCGGTTTTCATGTATACCCCATCCCATTTTAGTATAATTTATTTAATTTATTATCGAGGAAAACAAATTTTCCTTGGAATATTTTCTTGATATAATTTTTTTGATGAAATTCATTATTCATTTTATCAATAGTGATCAATGATTATTATTAGCCATGTTTTAATTTATTTACATGAATATATAATGAATTCAGATTCTATAGATTATGGATTCATATTTTTAATTTATTAATTATATATTTCTTATTCCATGTTTGTGTAATGCATGCTTCCATCGTATGTTACTCCATGTTGAGGATTTGAGCTTACCCTATTTTTTTCCATTACCTAGAAAACCTAGACTAAGACTATGTGATATTTTTATAGATATGATGGAATGGTTTTTCATGTTATTAAAATATTGTCAGGTTATTTGTTATGTTCTTCATGTGTAATGTATTTATGAATTCAATCTTCTAATATTACTAAAGTATTTGATCCTTTAGTGACTCAAATTCATGATTCCAATAATAAAATATAACTACAATTGATGTGTTTATATAGTTCAAAATTATTCATATATATATATATGAAAAATATCTAAATTGGGTGATGAATATAGTTAATGATCTTATATAAGAGGTTATAGTGTATTTCGACAAATAACATATTGAAATTTTTGGTTCTTTGTTTCTAATTTGATTTCCTTGAAACATGTTTTAGTTATAAAACATGGTTAAATTTTCATGGTTTGAATACATCCGATTGTTTATTTTCTATCCTATTTATATTATAATTCATGATATTCATCATTTAATTTAATATTCATCCTATCATGGGGGTTTGATTAAAAATTTACAATTATTTTTAGTGTTTTTTGGGGCCAATTATTATTTTTGAGACATAATACATTTCTATCACCATGGTTTCCTTGTATCAGAATGTTTTGGGAAAGGCCTTTTAATTAGTAAAAAAAGAAAGAAATACTTTTAAATGGGTATAGGAAAACCCATTATAAGCCCATAGGCCTTGAGGCACATAGACTCAAAATTAAAGGGCTTGAAAGACCAAAGAGAAAAATACATTAAAAATTAAATGTCAAATATTGACTAAATCCCAATGTTTGTAACAGTGAAATATCATAATCAATCCCAAGCACTGTCACGCTGCGGTATAGTCCATGATGGTAACCCTTCACTATCATGCTTCACCATCCCACTAACAATATCATAGATCCATCTAGAAAAATCCTCATGGGAACCCCAGATCTGCATTGGGGTTCCAAGAATCTGTCTCCTTGAGCATATCCTCTTCATCCACCACAAATCCTATGACCCCTTTCGATGACCCACCCCATCATAACCAGCCCACCCCTATCCCAACCACCATACACCAATGCAGTGTCGTCGCCTCCATGAAACCTATTACCCAAATGGTTATCTGATTCCACCACATGGCCCCATGATGAAATTAACCACCATAGCCAGATCTACACTCATTAATTGAGTTCCATCTAAAGGACACATCGTCTGTCAAAGAAACTGCCCCATCTGAAGCTGCATCAATGCAACTATCGCTCTCACACACCAATCTGAATAGATCTAATCCATATTTGATAACTCTTGGTCTACTCGTTCGGAATGCTCCACACTGGTACGTGATACTTGGTGTATTGGATAAAATAATCATCCTTTATCTTGTTTTTTTAAGCGTCGATGTCTCAAGGTAAAGATGAGACTTTAGAGTATAGATAGATTCAGCCTCCTAGACTAGGAAATTGACTCTCCAAATAATTCATTACATGGAATTCAACAATCAATGACTGATTCTGATTTCTCATGCCTTCACGGACATTAAGATAAGCTTTCCTTGGATCTAAACAATCTGCTCACTCTTAGAGACAATATTCAAAAGGTGATGTATAATGTTAAGTGGCTTACATATGGTGATAAAAATACCAAGTTTTTTAATGCCATACAATGGAGTAAAAAAGCTAATAGGCCAATCTATCTTCTCAAAGATGGAGATGTTATTCTTGATGATCATCTGAGTCACTCGAATCACATTTTCTCTTTCTATCAGAACCTCTTTAATGGTCCCAAATGAAATGAGGAACTCTTGGATTGCATTATTCCTCCCCTTGTTAGTGATGACGACAAATCAATGTTAATCAGAGTACACTCAGATATATAAATAAAGAATGATTTCATTGGGCTTAAAAAAATATAGCTCTCCTGGGCTTGATGGATTCACAAATCACTTCTTCCTTTTTTACTGGGATATCATACAGGTAGATGTTTGCAGGCTGGTCAAGTATTTCTTTAGTAATGGATCAAAAATTCATGGAATCAATGAAAAATTCATTTCCTTAATTCAAAGGTTGTAAATGCTAGTGATATTAATCATTTCAGAACTGTTGGCCTGATTAATACTATACAGAAAATTCTCACGAAGATCTTGGCAAACAGGCCTGCCCGTATCTCTTATAAAATAATTTCTGGAATCAGTTTGGTTATGTTAATGGAATAAGAATACAATATTGTCTCTCCAATCCAACTTAATGTGTGAACCTTCTTCAAAAACCCGCACGAGGAGGGGGTATTGACCTCAAATTGGACATCGGAACAGCTTTTTATACCATTGATTGGGACTTCATTGGTAACATTCTGAACATATTTGGTTTTCATCTGACATTTATTCAGTGGTCTTAAACTTTGATTAGCTCAGCCTATATCTCCATTCTTATCAATGGATCACCTAAAGGCTAATTTAAGTGCTCTAGATGGGTAAGACAGGGAGACCCCTTGTCTTCAATTATCAATCCCATTGCAAAAGATCATCTTAATCGACTGATTACTTATAATGTCGAATAGGGGAACCTGAAGGTTCTTCAAGATAACATCGGTACCTATTCCCCCTCACATTTTCTCTTTGGTGATGAAATAATCATCTTTATTCAAGGAGGAAAAAGAAACATTCATAATCTCAAATCCATCCTCCATCACTATGAGCTTGTCTCTGGACATGAGGTTAGCTGGAATAAATCCTTCCTTTTCATTGGGAAGAACATTTCAGAATCCAGGAAGCATTGTATGATTCAAAACCTCGGCATTAGATAAGGTTCATTCCCTTTCAGATATCATGGAGTCCAAATGTTTTTAGGTAGACCGCGATCCAACTACTTTACTGAAGCGGTTTGTCAAGTTAGGAGAACTCTCTCCAATTGGAAAGGAAAAGATCTTTCTATGGTAGGAAGAATCTTCTTAGTTAAACATGTGATCAACTCCAAACTTGTTTATTCTTTTATGGTGTACTTCTAGCCTGATTGTACATTTAAAATTAAGGGAATTTTTTTGGAGTTGCATCATTCTTGAAAGGAAAATTATCACTGCTCTGTGGACGAAATCTTGTTTACCACTCATGATGGGGGGTCTTGGGATTAAGAATATTGATCTCTTTAATAATTCCCTTAAAGATCAATTTATTTGGAGACTTATTAATGTAAAATAATAATCTATTGACTTTATTAGACCAAGAATCCTTACTAGAGTGATTTCTTGAAAGTTTACACATATGCAGTCATCTGTTTGACCTGGTTTGAAAAAGATTTATCAATAGGTCAATAATCACTCCCAATGGTTCGTGAATGCCTCCTCCAAGCTGAAATTATGGAGGGACAACTGGAAATGGAAACTTTTAATTGACTGTATAAATGATGATTCTCTAGATGTTGATTTAGATGCCTCTATTTGTGATCAAATTGAGCTGAGCCACAATCTGCCTACTCATATTGTGAAAATTTTTAACTTGTATGATTTTATAAATTCTGATGATATCATGGCATGGGAACCAAGTGAAAATGTAATTCATGACTCTAAAATCTTCTACTACCATTCTATACTGAGCACTTCTTCCAATGCTGTCCAGAATTTAAGAAGATGGGTACAACCCTCGCGGTTTACTCTTCTCTGGAGAATTCAACTGCAAAAACTACCAGTGGACAGAAATCTTCAAAAAGTTGGTATCTCTCTTTGTTCAAGATGCCATATGTACTATCAATATAGAAACGACTTGGATAATTTATTCCTCTCTTGGAAAAATTCTACATCAATCTAGATATTTATTTTTGACCTCTTTAGAATATCAATACCGCATGTTGGCAGCATAGCAGATTTTCTGCACTTTATTTCAGCAGAAAAGTTCTCTATGAAGATTCGAATCCTCTTCCTTTTGGCATGTGCTGAAACATTCCACACTCTTTGGAGAGGAAGGAAAAAATTTAGGCATGAAAAGTCCACTTAAAATCACAATTCTGCCATATCCAACATTCTTACAATGACTTGAAATGCAAATCAGTTTCACACTAAACACTGCCACAATTCCATCAAAGACATTGCAGTCTTGAGAAGGGTTCATCTGGAAGGTAATTTCCCAAAACCTATGGGTACTATAGAAATTTTCTGGAACCCTCCATTTGCAGGTTGCATCAAATGCAATCTTGACGGTTCCTCAAAGGGAAATCCTAGACCAGCTGGTTATGGTATTGTTTTCAGAGTCCACAATAGTAACTTTCTTGAAGGATTTTGTGGCTCTTGTGGTCATGCCAGTGCCCTTGAAGCTGAGATGATGTCACTAATAAATGAAGTTGAAATGGCTCATCAATGAAATTGGAATAATATCTAGTTTGAAAGTGATTCCACTACTATTGTGAAAGCTGCTAGAAAGAACTAGATTCACCTTGCCTGGAAACTTACCATGAAATGGGTCAAATTCCTTGACACTCTTGCCTCCAATAACTTTATAATCACACATGTTTATCGTGAAACCAACTCTCATGCTGATAGACTTGAAAATAAAGGTATTTCTGAAGCCTCTGGGGTGCATTTGACCACACATGATGAGGATTTTCTCAATATTCTTAATAGAGATAAATGTAAAATTCCAACATTCAGACTCTTATAATTTGTTTTGTTTAATCAAGAAATTACTTCTTTCCTTTTACAAAAATAAATTAAACCAAAACCAGGATCTTTGATGCTTGAGAACACTATCCTCTATAGTTTTCACACAAAAGATGATTGTTTCTGCCAAAGTCGCACCCCCATTTCCATGTATGGTGTATATATTTCACATGGATTTATTTTAATCATAATTATTTGATTTTATGGGATATGATGAGTCAAATAGTATTCCATTATTCAAATGGATATTCATTCAATTGTTTCGCTACTAGTAATGATTTAGGAAAACTCTACTTTTATTCATTGATTTTTCATCTTTCTCTTGAACTCATTTCTTATTTTCATGCTAATGTAGATTTTTTATTAAATTATGTGTTATTCTACCATCTTTTCTTATGAATTCAAATTCATCCACATAAATACTTGTCAAATATTTCTTACGTTATGAGTACATTTCCTATAAGGGATACTAATTGTCAAAATCGATTCTGTTTCAGTTATAATGTTTTATCTTGAACATTTTTTTCCATTATTGGGTTATGTAACCATAATATTTTATATAAGTTATTGTATAATACACTAATAAAAAATTATATCTTAATAAAAAGATGTTTTTATTACACTTTATAAAATTAGGATTTTCATCTAATAGAGTTTCAAATAATGAAAAAGGATCCTATTATAATTAAAAAATTTATCTATGGATACACATTTCCTATAAAAACATTAATTTCATTTTCAAAGATCCATTATTATATATTAATTTTAAAAGGATTATTTAATTCCTTCACTTCCCATTTTTAAAGGTTACTTTTAAATGTGATCTATTTGTTTATATCTACATCAATTCTTAAAATGTTTTCTAAAATTTCATTTCTGTTTTCAGCTACATTTTTTTATATTCATAATGATTTACATTCATCGTATTAATTTAACATGATACATTCTCAAATATATATATAATTTATGAGATTGATGTTTCGGCATAAAATGGAACGATTATTCAACCCATTATATATGAAAACATTTAATGAAATATTTTGATAGGATGATTTTAATATATATAAATATCCTTATGATTTTCCATTGTTACACCCATGATATGTTCTTTTTCAATCATATTTCTTCTTTCACAAGATGGATTATGCATTTTTATTATCTATCATGGATATGATAAATCAATACCATTATCTTACATAACCATCCATCATGAAGAGGAATAAAATTTCTTCCAATTCCATCACATTGTGAACACTCTATAATTATTTCCCTTTATTTTTGAGTGTTCACTGATATTCCATAAATTAACTGATTGGGGGAAATTATTGAAATTAAAAGAAACACTTAATCTATACAATGTAAATCCCATGTTCATTTTCTTGGTTGATGGTTATTTGACTATAATGTTTCTAAATATATTTAAATACCCATATATATTCTATTTTTTTATAATGTTGATGAATTCCTAATGTGAATCCCTTTAAAAATAATATGATATTAATTTATCCTATGGATTATTTTTTATATGATAAATTGAAGAAATTTTTGTTTCTATGTGTTTATTATAATGTTTTGAATGAAATATTTTTCCTTTACAAGAATTCTTTAGGTGGTATTAATAATTTATTTCCTATGGCACATGTACATATGGATGAATGATTGGTGGGTCCTATGTCACTCACCATGGAATTGATAACAAAATCTATCTCACAAGATAAGTTTTCTTGAATACAAAATAGTTTCCTCTAAGTGTGGGTACTTATAGTCTAGATCATGTTTTTAATTTTCCATATAATAATATTTTATTCAATATTTATAAGGTATCATGATGTTATATTCTCATGGCTCTTCTTTATTGGATAATTTTTCACACTCTTTATTTAGGAATTTTTCATGATATCATGATTTATCTTATATAATTTGTTGGGTATAACATTATTTTATATCCTAATTACACTATAATGATTATATTATTTTCAATTATAATAAATTTTTTATTACACATGTTTACACTTATCAAATATTTGATCTCTCCCCTTTATTATGTTTCGTTTTCATATGGTTATTAATACGAGTGTATCCTATTAGAATACTAGAAGGGTTTTTAGTATAGTCAGATTATTGAGAAATGAAAAAATATTTTGTGAAATGTTTTTCCTGTGTTATTGGCCTAAAAAGTCACTAAACGAAAATGTTATCCATGTTGTGTAAGATTATTATGGGAATATATAATGATGTGAATTTTTTCATGTTTATAAATGATTCTCTCACATTTTATCAAATTTCATTTATTAAAGTATTTGTTTTTGGCATCATAAAAGGGATTGTGAGTATACATAACCTTAGTATTTTCTGGCACGGTGAAGCTGTAAAGGACTATGGGGCTACCAATGTATGTTGTGAATTTTATTAACCATAGCTCGATGATAGATCATATCATATACCTTTATAGATCATGGAAGAACACAATTCATCCAATGTTATATTATACAATGTAGAGGACGACTATTACATGGTGGTCCCTCCATATTAATGCATATTTGTACTATAATATGACTGGGTAGGAAAGAATGTGTCATAACATAAAGGATTGTAATATAGAAGGGTTGGACCTCATATGATACTCATGAAAGGTTATGGAATAGTGTATTTCATGACACCTCTTGGTTATTGAACCATGGTCCTAGGACCCACACCCATGAATACACCAACCGATTTTTTAGTTTTTCGAGACAAGTAATTTAGAAAACATATCCACTATACATTTTGAGTATGAGGTCTTTGGATGAGGCCCAAATTAGTTGCATCTCTCCTCCATAATCTTCCATAAATCCTCTATGGTTGGGAAATGATTATGGATGTAATTATATGGTAATTTAATGTGATTTCCCTCAGTCCCCTCATTCCATTTTTATTTCTACAAAATCCTTATATTTGTTGATGGACTAGGCCATGTCGTACTATTACTTCAACCAAATACTAGTAGAATGAGGTGAAATTGTTAGGGATCTCAAATATGCTATATATATAAGGACATGAGATAATTAATTCATGTTATATCACATTGTTCGGTTAATTATATATCAATTGGGGAATTCATTATGTGATTGTGGTGAAATTGGTTGAATTTAGAGATTATCCATGAATCATGGAATAGATAATTTAGTAGGGATGGGTTAAGGGGGGTTTCATTTACCATAAATGTATGGTTGGTCCCAATTGCAACATAAAAGGGTTTATGGACATGTTTTTAGGAATTTATAACATGTTTCTTATTTGGAAGAATTAAATATGTGTAATTATGATTAATTATTTTTTTTCATGATAAGAGGAAGGTTTCATAGAGGATAGATGGGCTTATATGAGGCTTGGGGGATCATTGTGAGCGGTTACCATTTTTTTGGGTAGTATGCCATTTATATAATTACATCGTCCTAGATATTTACAATAATATATGCCTATATATTTAAATGGGTTCTTGAATAGTGAATAATGACTAGTAGAGTCCCAAGCTGAGATAGAATGGTGGAATTTAGTCCTCTAAGGTGAGACCAAATACCCTTTATCAAATTTGGTAATTTGGGATCACCACAAAATAATGTATACCAGGGTAATGGGGTCTGGATGGGCTAACAAGATTCCATAAAGAGGTGCTTGGACATGAGATGAGATGTATGATATTCTAGGGTGAGTTCCATGGTCTAGTGGGATAGCACGAGGGACATGGGTGCATGTGATGTAGGTGAGACATCCTATAGTGGGTGGAGAGTATTAAAGATTTATATGAGAAGTATAATTACTCTATGTACCGATGTACATAATTATGTGGGGTTTCAACTGCGTGACGTTTTAAGGGATCTCTCTTAGGAGATGTGTAACTAGATCTTGGTGAGGGTTATTTGAGTACATCAAAAATTTGAATTGTGATTTCAAGTGGGTATTTCATTGGGAGTTCAAACCTACACGTTGAGGATACTATTGGATATAACGTGATGCTTTATATAGTCATTGGGTAGCTTTAGAAGGGATGATGTGGGACTTCGAAAATCATGTGGACCGCCTACATGTGATATGTGTAAGAGGAATATTTCATGTTGTGTTGTTATTGATGGGTGATGAGTCTCATATAATATCGATTATTAGAGACCATGATGGTTCTGAGGGACTAAATGGAAGCCTTGATGTGTGATGTGAACAAGGTTAAAAGTGATTACCATTGTCTCAAGAAAAAAGTTATCTAAAATTAACTAGTGAATTTTGTAATTGTTTGTTGACATTTCATATACTATATATTCATGTGATATGTCATGGACCCATTATGGGAGTGGATCCCAAGAACTACATATTTATGTGTGATATTGAATTGGGAAGAATTCATGTTTTAGATGGGGTCATACCTTGCATAAACATGTATTTGGTGAGAAGAAAATAGTGTATCCATGATTAAACATTACTAGGAGTATCTTAGATAACTACATAGACCAATAAGAGTGAGTGGATGTGACATGAGATTTGAATAATGGATCCTTAATTGTGTGATAAGTTAGTAGGCTGATATGGGGATGCATAATCATCCCCTTATTATTTAGGTAGTGATTTTTAGTCTATGTGACACCATACCTGACATATTTTAGTAAATGATGGTATATATTATAATATATGGTGGAAAGATTCTAGTATAATGTTGACGTAGGTAAGTACAAGAAGCATGGTGTCCAGTTTAGAATACAGTAGCCTAATAGGTGTGTGTACGTCATGGGCATTATATTAGTCTATATTTCACAAGATGAACCGATGAGAATTGTTTTTATTTTACCCTCATGAATATGAACACATATTAAGAAATATGTTGGGGGTGATTGTTGATACAATAATGAGTTACACGTTCAAACATTCAATGGGAAAAAACTTCTTTGTGAAAACCTTATGTTTTCACTAATGTTTAGCATAGGTTATATAGGGTATTGAGCCAAAGTATATTATCATGAGTCAAATATTGGTATGAGGGAATGGGATTTAGGTAGTTTCTTTGTTTATATTTCATTTCTTCTGTTAATTTTTAATTTTACATCATACTAGTAGGAAATAAGTGTATGCTTTGTAGAAAAACATCATTTAGGTTATTAAATGTGTTGATTTATTCATTATACTCTAATAATGAAATATTTTCAATATTTTTTATAATGGATCACTATAATATTTAGTAAATAGTCAACCTAAAGCATTTTTTAGGTCCTCTTTTCAAGTCAACATACAAGGGCATATGGGGAGGTGCAATTTAAGCCTTATAGTAACCTCGACTCTAGACCTACCGATTGGACAATGAATGGGGCCTTAAAATATGCGAGTTATTAGTCAACCTATATTTGAATAATATTTAATAGAACCCGTAATGAATCAACTTTATATAATATATCTATGAATTTATTTCACTATGGTACCCTTAGTTTTTTTTCACTTTTACATCAGTAGGGCCAAAATCTTTTCCTTTTCAGGAAATTAGGTATGCAATGGCTATTTTCTATCCAACCATGTAGTAAAATTTTTCCCAATTAACTACTAGAAAATTTTCATTATATCTTTTTATTTTAAAATAATTTTTAAATTCATACCTCAAAAATATCATCCATATACTAAAAAATCATATTGTAATATCTCTAAAAACAAATTTACTGTGTGAGAAATGATATTTTTTTTACACCAAAGGAATTTTATTGATTTATTAAGCATGTTAAGTGATAGTAAATAATTATTACTGTCTATGTAAAAAAGTAAATTTAATTCTTTCTTAGTATACTAGATCCATAATTAATCAATTGGAACTAAAATATATATCCAAAATTCATTATAATTTTTACTCAACTAACCTATAAAGAATATAATCTATTAATAGGAGTAGGTATTTTTATACATATTTTTTCCATTATCTTATTTTAATCAATCCAACCTCTCTATGAGAAAAAATAACATGTTGGGATTAATTAATTAGATTAATTTTTTATTGTCATATTTCCTCCATTCATTAGAAAAACATAAAGTGGGATAATCTATTCAGTATTTCAAAAAAAATATTTATCACTAATGTCATTAAAAATAATAATTTATGTATTTATTCCTCATTCAATGGGGAATTTAGTCTACTTATCAATTGAAAACATGTTATAATTCCTTTCTCTGAGAATAATTTTTATGTGTTGATAGGGTTGTTAATTCCTTGAATATCCACAATATCATGATATCTTACTTTATTCCATTTCTATAATAGTTATAAAATATTTTATTATTTTTATTTTATCCAATAAATATTAACAAAAATTTAAAAAAATTATTTTTCTTCTATAAAATCAATACCCCAATGGTTTTGTAGTGTATCTTGCCAATGTAATGGTGGCTTGATGATCAGTGGTGTCAACAATGTATGAGTGTCCCTTGATAAATCTTCTTAGACATTATAAATCCATATTCATAATCATCCTTTAAATTAATGTTTTTTATTTGATTTCTAGGATTCCATTAATAATTTACATTATGTTCTCATATTTCTATTCAAATTGACTGAACATGGTTTGATGATATTAATTCAAAAAAATAAAATAACACTGAAATCATTGATTTCAATGGAATGATTAAAAATATTTATAAGTTAAAAGTCTACTTAGTCATCAACAATTCATAAAAACAATCTCATTCAATTTAAATCGAACAATCCTTTATCTAGGTATAATAATAGTGTCCCTAGGATAATCCATAAATCACATTTATAATTTCTTCCAGAATATAAAATTTAACATGAAATATAATATTACCACATTTAAATGGATATCTTCAATAATTGTATCATCAAACTTCATAGAATGATCGAAATTTTACAGGGAAACCATTACATTCCTTGGTTAAATGAACCCTAAAATGAAGAACATACACATGGTAATCTAATTAACATTCACTACGCAAATTTCTCAATGCCTTCCAAAATGTGAATGATATAATCGGTCACCAAATGTGGAAACATCTTAGATCACTTACCATGATATATTTCCAATAAAAAATGGAGTACAAATTAATTAATGAGATTAATATGAGATATATGACGTTTTAGAAGAAAATAATTCATGAATAATATATACATCCAAAATAAATAGAATTTATTGATGATGGGTATATTGAAATAAATTAATAAAGATAATAAAACCTATATTCCAAATTTTTTTGTAATTAATTTCCTTGTCCTATTTCATAATGGTAATTGGTTCTCTTGTAACTCCAATTTTCTATATTTTTTAGATATGTCTTATTTTCCATATTTTAGAGGTTTCTATTCTTATTATCCATTATTTTTATCTTCTGTTTTCTAATCACTCTATTCATAATAAATCTTTTATTATTATTATTTCATATCCTCATTATTCTTCATTTCTAGTATCTCTCCCCCACAATGAAATTCTACCAATTTCACATACAATCAAGGGATTTTTCTTTATTTTATCCAACTCAATACTAGGTAAACAGTCTAATAATAGTTTTTAGTTTTTTCTACACTCATTATAAATATTATAGAAAATTTTTTGGTTCATCAATTAATATTATTGGTTGATCATATACTTATCTAACATTTTTATATATTCGATGTGATGGTTATCAAGATATGGGTTTCTACATTTCTATTGTCGCTCAAACTCCTAAAATAGTTTTTTTAAATTTGTCTATAAGAGGATGGAATTCCAAATAAAATACTCTTAATCATTATATTTTATATATTTATTAAGATGGAACTAGATCAATTATTATTACTTATCCAATGTTTTAATTGTACATTACAATATTTGGGTTTGTATTGGGATATAATAGGAACCACTAAAATTTTATATATTATTTTAAATGTATGATTTACCACCTATATTTTTAATATAATGGATTATTTTCATAGAAAATAGTTGACTACACATTTTAGTAACATTTTCCAACCATATATTTCACTGGATTATGAAACAAGGGTTTGTGTTGGATGATGACATGCTACCAATGAAAATATAAAGAGACATGGAAAAGGATTCAACATAGATAGCCATGTGAGTGTCATAATCTACAAGTTGTATTACTATCCATTGTGTTCCTATATAATTTATCCAATGTATGAATGCGTGATGTATTTCATTATGCTTATCCAATAAAATAATACTATTTTATGTAAATATCATCTATCTACAGAATGAGTAATAATAAAATAATTCATTATATGTAAACCCCATTAAAACATTTTTTTTATTCATCCAAATTTCATTTATATGGTTTCAGAACACTATAAATACCTCTCTGAGTAAATACCATGAATTTTGAATAGAATTTTCATCTTATCGAACAAGTTATTATATAATTTATATCATTGTAAATTTTATTTATAGTGATAAGTATTTATAAAAAATACCATTGCTAATAATTTTCAATGGGTAATGGACCAAAAAAAGTAGCCATCATTTTTTCATATCCATGCGATATAATAGATATTTTCACTATTCTAAGGAATCTATTTGGAATATATTATACTAGAATGAATCCTATATATCTAAAAAGCTAGAGAGATGGAAATTATTATATTTTGGTTATAGCCAAAAAATCATAATTTTGTATGATTTGTGTCATGACCCCCTCCCCACAATGTGTACCCCTCCTAGGCCGGCAATGCGAGAAGGTAGATAACGCCCCCCATGTTCATCCTTCATTAGGCCTCAGGTTGGAGACTAGCACCGAGGGTATAATAAAACACAAATGGGAGGCATTACCCTCCAAGATAACACATGCCGAATAGAGAGATAAGATAGACACCAATAAACTCCAAATCAGAACTTGAAATATAAAAGAAACCCAATTTCACAAATAGAATGTCAGGAAAAAGTACTATAACTGAAAGGGAAAACTGGAAGTACCCAAAAGAAAGTAAAAATAGCTGCAACCACAAGCCCGAACAGCTCATGAAACCACAAGCTAGTAGAAACTAGCATGATATCCAACCTGATCCATGTGACTATAAAAAAAATTATATATACATGGGGTGAGTATAACAGTATAACCAGTAGGGTACTTCATAAAGCCTCTCTTTCAAAATTAGATAAATCATGCTAAATCCCAGTGAACACAAGTGAAACCAACTCATTACGAAAATAGGTATACTATGTTCCCAACCTCACCATGGCTACTCTCACAAAGTAACACATACAAGAATATATCATATAGTAAAGAATATCAAGGGTACCCCGCTACTACTTCCCTACTGGTTTTCCTATTTTCCCCAACGACATACGTCATGTGCATCTCTCTTCAGAGGCTTTCTCGAAGACACCTGGGCTATGCACCACACCATCCTCACACCCAAAAGTAACCATGTAGTTTCTAGGAGCTAGTACATCTCGCATAATGTGTATCATACGTTAGGTATTATACCTCAAGAAATTACGCCCCATACACCTATTCAGGATCCTCAAGCCATCACATCCTATACATGTTACACCTATAGTAGTCCATAAGATACTATATCCAGAATATATGTGTGTGAATAACCACAATCCATTACATCCCTCTACACACAAATATTGGTGAAACTAACCATTGTGCCTAATAGAACTAGTATCTACCAATAGAAGAGAGAGGGGGTCAATAGGGTGTAGTAAGCCATTCATCCTCCCACAAAAATGTTGGGGAAGACCCCCCCCCCCCAGGGCTCAGAATCCCCACGGTGCCAATTTCCCTTACTGACAGGGCAGAGTAGCATATAGAAACACAAAAAGTACAGAATATTATATAACTCACAACCACACTATGGGCATAACCTAGTCTTAGACAAAACTATAGCTAACGTCTCTCAGACTCCGGGATGCCACTTCTAAGACTAAGTATCTTATAAGAACACAAATATTTAATGGATTTATTATATTACTTCATTCCATTTTTATCAATTTCACTTTTCGTTAATTAATTCTTCAAACATTAATTAACCATGAACAATTCCACATTAAATTCCATTAACACCACATCCAAAAATTCCACTATCCTTTCAAAGGTTCTCAACCTCATCATTATGATTCAACAAACTGCAACCCCATGGGTTAACATCATTTATTCATTCACTCATTGTAGAATTACATTCCCATATTCTCAGTCATTCTATAAAATCAACCTATGCTACTAAACACAAGGGGGCTCAACACGGTGAGTATACGTACTACCCGTCAATTGTTTTCCGCCTATAGCATGAACGTAGACCCAATATGTAACATCCCAAGTATGTAATGAATAATAGATATTTTTATCTATGTCTATTATTGATTAAGATAGTGTTATAGAGGCTTAAAATGAAAATAAATACAATCTTATGCATGGAATACACTAATATTCTTAAAAGATTGTTTTACTGCCTTTTGATGAAAAACCATTTTTGAATCTAAATTTTGACAATTTTATAAACTATGTTTTTCAAAATAAACTTATTCTTTAAGATTGGGACATCAAAATTTACCTTGTGTGAATTTTTGATATTTTTCTGACAATGTTCATTTTTTAATGAATAGTGAAAAATACTGCATTTTACATCAAAAATGCTTTTTAATCTAATTTATTTATATGATTAGATTATGTTTTGAATTGGTTTTGAAGTGAAATTAGAATATATTTTTACCATTTTATCCAATGGTGGTCATTAGAATCAATTTCACTTTGAAATTAGACTTAAACTGGTGTCAATCTTTTGATACTTATTGTTTTGTAAAAACACACTATTTTCTCTGGCAGCGGGAATTAATTATTAAATTAATTAATGTGACTTATATGATTTGAATTTTGTAAAATAGACTTCATTTTTGAATTCGGAATATCAAATATAGCTTAGGGTGAATTTTTGGTAATTTTCTGAAAAACTTCAATTTTTGATGAATAGTGAAACCACTAAGTGGTAATCAAGCAAACTGATTTTTCAGTTAAATGAAAGTTTACCACTAATGTGTATTGAATTTTGAAAATCCGACATACATGGTTGTCATTAAGAAGTAAAATGTGGTTCAATGAGATTATAATAATTTTTTGGTGAATAGTAACTTATTAAGTTCTTAATCGCGATTAGTGGTAAATAGGGTAGTTTAAGGTATAAATAATGCTTTAATAATAGGAAATGACCTAGACACATGTCCCATCCTTATTGGTTGTGTCATGGCCGACCCAGACAAGCCATGGGTCAACTTGGGGACCCCATGGAGACACATTGGTTTGGAAATGACATAAATAACTTTTTATTAAATGTTAAAGTAAAAATGACACAAACAAGAGATGTTTTACGAAAAAAAATTTACATGGGGATATAAAGATCATATTTTTGATTATAAATAGTAATTGGAGAGATAAAAAGATTTCCTACATCATAGTATTTTTTTTATGATTTTTAGACATTAAATAAATTAAATTATTTATGACATAATAATGATGCAGCGATGACATCATTATTTGACGATTTAAATAAAATGGAAAGATAATGTAAAATCTATGAACTAAACGTGGACAAAACCAATTGGATGAGTGGATGTCGAAGCCTTATCACCATATACATGAATTATATCAATGTGGGACCTTTTGAAACCGAAACACATTTTCAAATAAAGTAATATTTCTTTACTGTTCAAAAGTGCCCCTCCTCTTCTCTTATAAAAGGCCCCCACCTCTACCTCATTTCACACACTTCTCAAGCCTTTGTCTCGGCCAACACCTGCCCATTTACTCTCTCCATATCCCTCTCCTCATCCTAGAGGATTCCCTTTGGGCATAAGCCTTTCAAAAGAAGCCTTTAGTCTCAAATCAAAAGGAGTTACACTTTTTAAGGTAATTCATTCTCTCATGTTCATTTGTTTTATTTTGCTTCTCCAACCCCCTAAACTCTTTTTATTTACTCCTTTTGTAACAACAACAGTATATTAAATATAATAGGATGTTTTTATAAGATTTATTTGAGCTACACTCTCACACAACTACATAAAATGGTTAAAGAACATACGGTTTCCGTGGATGGCAAAATTCTGCCTCCCGAAACGATGATTGTTCAACACTCATTTAACACCTTCAAAGGTGTCCATTATGATGAAACTATTTTTATATATGATATATAATATGTTTATGTTTTCCTTAAGCTTCTGTTTTTTTCATTTTGGGCATACCTTTATGGTTTCCATTATGGGTAAACATGATATCTTCATTTTGGAAAGTGCAGACTACAGCCCCCTCAAAGTGATTTGATTCGTTAAATACCATATGTGGGACATATAAAGGATGGAACTATGATATTATATATGATATTATACTGGAAGTATAATATACCTTTATATAATTATGATTCCATTCTATAAAATACGAAATAGAAATGAAAGTAGCGTTCATGCGTACGTACGGCTTACCGTCTCCATGAACGGTGCATTTTATTTCTTACCTCTAAATGATTATGTAATATTATAAATGCATTTATGTACTGGATATATATGACATATATGATATCTAAATCATGAATACCATTCTGGATATAATGAACCTTTGACCAAATTAACAACATGTAAGTGTAAGAAGTCTATTTTTGACTTAAGAACCAAATACCGACAAAATGAACATTATTAACTTAACTGATTACATGATGTTCATAACATGGTATAAAAGGAATAATGAACTTGAAAAAGATTAATAAGCAAGTAGAGATTAACTCAAGTTTATTATTCAGGAGATTAAAGAACGGTCGGGTCACGTCGGATACGAGGTATGGGACTTCGTCTCAATCTCCTTTCGTTGAGGCATATTTTATTTTATACACAACTTTCTTTTATACGGTGTATAAACCCCTTTGACTTTTATGTTTATTCAAAAGGAATATTTTTTATACGAAGTGTTTACTAAATGAAAAAAGGGAATGTTTAGGTCGTACGTATGCGGTGACAACGACTTCTCCGCCGTCGTGACCGTTATTTGAGTTTCGGCTTCCTCTACAAGCCATACCTTCTTTTTTTAAAGAAAAATAAATACCATGTTTTACTTTTCTTTTATTTTGGTATGGAAAATGGTTTTCACAATGTTTTTGTGTTGTATTGATATCTTGTGATTGAAATGTGGAAATGTTATGTTTCCTTTATTCATGTTTTATGTGATACGATTATGTTATGGTTCTTGGGCATTATTATGAAGACGGGTGGTTCCGTGATAAACTAAGGGCGGGTGAGCCCGATATAGCTCTCCAATGCATTGGGTAACGCGAAGAAGTGAAACGTTAAGGTTTCTCCGAAGATATTTTAGGGAATATACTGTGATGGGTATTCCAAACGTAACCAAGAGGGTTACTCCCTACGTAAGAATGTTATGAATGCCTCAAGTTACCTTTACGTCTTATGATTTCTATGATTTATTCATGATTTGATGAGGTATGTTAAAGTGATTATGTTTTATGGGTAAAGTATAATTTCACTCTTATGTATGTATGTACCCATGTTTCCTTTCCATGTTTTTATAACCCATACTGAGTTTTTATGCTCATCCCAAGTTTTTGAAATGTTTTTTACAGGTCAAGGGAAAGGTACATGATAAGATGATAGAGTCTAGGATGTGTCAAGAAATAATCCATGTTTTATTTTAAATGTGTTTCCATTGATGGGAATGAAGAATACTATCTTTATGTAACCACTTTGTTTATATGTGGAATGTAATGCAAGTTTTATGATCTAATTCTCTAAAACTCTAAACCCGAAAAGATCATCAATGTGTAATCTTGTAATAACTCAAGATTAAGTAAGGTTTAAGGCTGGGGCCTTATATTTGGTATCAGAGGTAGGTTTAGATAACTTTAGGGGTTAGAATTCTATTAAATGATTATCCAAAAATATTTTCTTTTTGAAATGATATAGCATTTAAAGATTACCATGTTAATTCATCTAAGACATGTTTGTTCAGAATGGTTTTCCGTAGAGGAAACAGGGAAGCAGTGCTAGGAAGGCATACAGAAGGAAATAACCTTCCGACTCAGCATCCAGAAATGGTCGGAATTGGAACTGAACAGTTTGTTGTAGTGATGGCGTAGTTGACTCAAGTGATAAATGGTGGTGGTATCCATGCACGAGATCAGCCAGATCAACCGCAGAGGAACATGTCAGTGGTGGAACATTTCATGAGGCAACATCCACCATCATTCAGAGGATCATCTGACCCTGTGCTAGCTGAAGGGTGGATTAAAGCACTGGAGAAGATTTTTGATGTCATGGGGTGTTCAGACAATCAAAAGGCTAGTCTTGCTATTTACAGTTTGGAGGGTGAAGCAGATCAGTGGTGGTCTATGGTTAAAAATATCAGGGACGCCGATGAGATTGATTCTCTTGACTGGGATGAATTCAAAGGTATGTTTATTGAGAAGTATTTTCCTAAGGCTGTTCGACTTAGGATGGAGAAGCAATTCTTGGAATTGAGGCAAGAGGAAGACTCAGTGGCTGCCTATGATGAAAGGTTCACTCAATTGGCAAGGTATGCTCTATATTTTATCCGGGACCTTGATAGTAAAATCAATCGTTTTTACTCAGGATTAAAGCCAAAGTATCGAAGGGCATTAGCTTCTTGTGAGTTTAAAAGTTATGAAAAGCTTGTTCAAGGTGCTGATAAGGTGGAAATAGAGTTTTCTGGTGACCAAGTTTTCTATAACAACCAGCAGAAGAAGAGACCGAGGTGGCAGGAGAAAGGTAATAATTCTTTAAAAAAGTCTGATGGTAAGAGAACTAAGTTTCCAGTTTGTGATAGATGTGGCAAAAGGCATGCTGGGGAATGTCTTCTGAATTCTGGAAAGTGCTACCGATGTGGTAAGATGGGACATAAGGCTCGTGATTGCACTGAAAAGGATCAAGGAGAAGGTAAGAACAAATTTGATTTACAGTTAGTGAAATGTTATAAGTGCAATGAGATGGGTCACTTTGCAAACGAGTGTCCGACAAAGAGCTTGAGTGATGGGAAGCAGTTAGACTACAAGCAGAAAGGGGTGGTGAAATCCTTTGCAACTACTTCAGCAGATGTCGGGCCATCAAATGAAGTGGTATCAGGTACTTTGTTTGTTTTTTCAGATTATGCCAGTGTGTTGTTTGATTCGGGGTCTACACATTATTTCATCTCTGAAACCTTTTCTAGTAAAATGGGAATACCATCTCAAGAAATGACTCCTGATCTTTTGGTAAAAACACTTGGGGGAAATGTTGAGGCAAAAAGAATTTATAAGAATATTCCTATCCTTATCTGTGGAAAGAACCTACTGGCAAACCTTATTGTTCTACCTCTAGTAGATTTTGATGTTATCCTGGGTATGGATTGGCTCTCTATTTACCATGCTAAGATTGACTGTAGATCTAAAGAAGTTTCTTTTCAGAAAGACTTTCAGTTTGTTTACAAGAATGAACCCTTACTTTTGATAACATATCAAGAGGCCGAGAAACTTGTAAAAGATGGAAATGAATGTTACCTTGCACACGTCGTTGGAAATAAAGGAACTGTTCAGATTAATGATGTGCCGGTGGTAAATGAGTATCCTGATGTTTTTCCTAATGAGTTGCCTGGAATAATACCAGACCGGGAAGTTGAGTTTACTGTTGACTTAATTCCTGATGCTAAGCCAATTTCGAAACCCCCTTATCGAATGGCACAAATTGAACTTTTAGAGTTGAAGGAGAAATTGAAAGATTTATTAGAGAAAGGTTTCATTAGACCGAGCACATCACCATGGGGTGCTCCTATTTTATTTGTTAAAAAGAAAGATGGTTCTATGAGGCTTTGCATTGATTATAGAGCCTTGAATAATATCACTGTTAAGAACAAATATCCTTTGCCTCATATCGATGATTTGTTTGATCAGCTCCAGGGAGCTCAGTTTTTTTCAAAGATTGACTTGAGATCGGGGTACCATCAGCTGAAGGTAAAGGAGGCAGATATTCCGAAGACCGCGTTCCGTACAAGATATGGCCATTATGAATATGTAGTAATTCCTTTTGGGCTAACCAATGCACCTGCTGTATTCATGGACTTAATGAATAGAATTTTCCATGAGTTCTTGGATAAGTTTGTGGTGGTTTTCATTGATGATATTTTAGTGTTTTCTAAAAGTAAAGAGGAGCATGAAAAAAATTTAAGGGTTATCTTGAAAACCTTAAAAGAAAAGAAACTGTATGGGAAATTTAGCAAGTGTGAGTTTTGGTTGCAACAAATTTCTTTCCTTGGTCACATTGTTTATAAAGATGGAATAACTGTTGATCCTGCAAAAACAAAAGTAGTGGAAGAATGGCCAAGACCCACAAATGTAACCGAGATTCGTAGCTTCCTTGGTTTGGTGGGCTATTACCGAAGGTTTGTTAGAAATTTTTCACGGTTATCTAGTCCAATGACTAAGCTAACTCGGAAGGGTGTTAAGTTTATCTGGATAAAAGATTGTGATGATTGTTTTCAGGAATTGAAAAGAAGATTGGTGAATGCTCTAGTTTTGGCACTACCTTCCAGGAATGGTGAGTTTGTTATATACAGTGATGCTTCATTGAAAGGACTTGGTTGCGTCCTAATACAGAATGATCAGGTAATTGCTTATGCTTCACGACAGTTGAAAACTCATGAGGTAAACTACCCTACACATGATTTGGAATTAGCTGCTGTTGTTTTTGCTTTAAAAATTTGGAGGCATCATTTGTATGGAGTAAAGTGTGAAATATATACCGATCACAAAAGTTTAAAGTATATATTCACTCAGAAAGAGTTAAACATGAGACATAGGAGATGGCTAGAATTAATCAAGGATTATGATTGTACAATTCATTACCATCCGGGAAAAGAAAATAAAGTGGCTGATGTTTTGAGTCGAAAAAGTAATGCTTCATTAACAATGTTGCGTTTGGAACGTGATCCTTTGGTTAAGGATTTGATGAACTTTGGCATAGAAGTTGTTGGTGTAGTAAGTCCTTCTTTTTTGTTTCAGGTATCAGTGAGATCTTCTCTATCATATAGAATCAAGCAAGCACAAAAGCAAGACAGTGAGTTGCAGAAAAAGGTAGAGTTGGTTCAGAAAGGTAAGTTGCCTGAATTCAACATTGATAATGATTATGTTTTGAGATTTGGGAAGAGATTGTGTGTGCCTTGTGATTCAAAGTTGAAGAGAGAGTTCTTATGTGAAGCTCATAGTTCTCCGTTTTCAGTTCATCCGGGCAGTACTAAGATGTATAGAGATCTGCGGGAGTATTACTGGTGGGATGGAATGAAAATAGATATTGCTGATTTTACTGTGAAGTGTTTGACTTGTCAGCAGGTTAAAGCAGAGCGGAAGTTACCGAAAGGGATGCTTCAGCCTTTACCAGTGCCAGAGTGGAAATGGGAGAATATATCCATGGACTTTGTTGTTGGATTACCAAAGACATCTCGAGGTAATAATGAAATCTGGGTTATTGTTGATCGCTTGACCAAATATGCTCATTTCCTTACTATACGAGATACTTTCTCTCTTGATCAACTTTCCCATTTGTATCTTAAAGAGATAGTCAGGTTACATGGAGTTCCTCTCTCTATTGTATCGGATCGTGATCCCAGGTTTACTTCTAACTTTTGGAAAGGCCTTCAGAAGTCGTTGGGTACTAAATTAAATTTTAGTACATCTTTTCATCCTCAATCAGATGGGCAGTCAGAACGAACAATTCAGACATTGGAGTATATTCTACGATCTTGTTCTATGGATTATCAGGGAAGTTGGGACCAACATCTTTCTTTGGTTGAATTTTCATATAATAACAGTTTTCATTCTAGTATACAGATGGCACCATTTCAGGCATTATATGGGAAGCGGTGTCGAACTCCAGCTTTCTGGGATGAAGTGGGTGAAAGGAAGTTGATGGGACCAGAATTGGTAGAAGAGATGGCAGAAAAAGTTCAGCTGATTCAGAAACACGTGAGAAAAGCTCAGAGCAGGCAGAAGAGTTATGCGGATAACCAGAGGAAAGATCTATCTTTCGAGGTAGGTGATCATGTTTTTCTCAAGGTTTCTCCTTGGAAAAGTGTGATGAGATTTGGTAAGAAAGGAAAGTTGAGTCCAAGGTTCATTGGACCATACGGAATTCTTGGAGAGAGTTGGATCAGTTGCATACCGAGTGGCTTTACCTCCGAGTTTATCTCAGGTACACAATGTTTTTCACGTTTCGATGTTGAGAAAGTATATGCTAGATCCATCTCATGTTTTGAGATCAGAGGTAGTTCAGCTAGAAGAGAACCTATCTTATGAGGAACAACCGGTCCAGATTCTTGACCACAGGGAGCAAGTGTTACGGAATAAGGTGATTAAGCAGGTAAAAGTTTTGTGAAAAAACCACATGATTGAAGAGGCAACATGGGAATCTGAAAATGCAATGAGGGATAAGTACCCCCATTTATTCGATAAATAAATAAATTACGGGGACGCAATTTTCTAAAGGGGGGAAGTATGTAACATCCCAAGTAAGTAATGAATAATATATACTTTTATCTATGTCTATTAATGATTAATATAGTGTTATAGAGGCTTAAAATGAAAATAAATACAATCTTATGCATGGAATACACTAATATTCTTAAAAGATTGTTTTACTGCCTTTTGATGGAAAACCATTTTTGAATCTATATTTTGAAAATTTTATAAACTATTTTTGTCAAAATAAACTTATTCTTTATGATTGGGACATCAAAATTTACCTTGTGTGAATTTTTGGTATTTTTCTGACAATGTTCATTTTTTAATGAATTGTGAAAAATACTGCATTTTACATCAAAACTGATTTTTAATATAATTTATTTATATTATTAGATTATGTTTTGAATTGGTTTTGAAGTGAAATTAGAATATATTTTTACCATTTTATCCAATGGTGGTCATTGGAATCAATTTCACTTTGAAATTAGACATAAACTGGTGTCAATCTTTTGATACTTATTGTTTTATAAAAACACGCTATTTTCTCTGGCAGCGGGAATTAATTTTTAAATTAATTAATGTGACTTATATGATTTGAATTTTGTAAAATAGGCTTCATTTTTGAATTCGGAATATCAAATATATCTTAGGGTGAATTTTTGGTAATTTTCTGAAAAACTTCAATTTTTGATGAATAGTGAAACCACTAAGTGGTAATCAAGCAAACTGATTTTTCAGTTAAATGAAAGTTTACCACTAATGTGTATTGAATTTTGAATATCCGACATACATGGTTGTCATTAAGAAGTAAAATGTGGTTCAATGAGATTATAATAAATTTTTGGTGAATAGTAACTTATTAAGTTCTTAATCGCGATTAGTGGTAATTAGGGTAGTTTAAGGTATAAATAATGATTTAATAATAGGAAATGACCTAGACACATGTCCCAACCATATTGGATGTGTCATGGAAGACCCAGACAAGCCATGGGTCAACTTGGGGACCCCATGGAGACACTTTGGTTTGGAAATGACATAAATAACTTTTTATTAAATGTTAAAGTAAAAATGACACAAACAAGAGATGTTTTACGAAAACAATTTTTACATGGGGTTATAAAGATCAGATTTTTGATTATAAATAGTCATTGGAAAGATAAAAATATTTCCTACATCATATTATTTTTTTTATGATTTTTAGACATTAAATAAATTAAATTATTTGTGACATAATAATGATGCAGCGATGACATCATTATTGGACGATTTAAATAAAATGGAAAGATAATGTAAAATCTATGAACTAAACATGGCCAAAACCAATTGGATGAGTGGATTTAGAAGAATTATCACCTTATCCACGAATTATATCAATGTGGGACCTTTTGAAACCGAAAAATTTTTTCAAATAAAGTAATATTTCTTTACTTTCCAAAAGTGCCCCTCCTCTCCTCTTATAAAAGGCCCACACCTCTACCTCATTTCACACACATCTCAAGCCTTTGGCTCGGCCAACACCTGCCCATTTACACTCTCCACATACCTCTACTCATCCTAGAGGATTCCCTTTGGGAAGAATCATTTCAAAGGAAGCCTTTTGGCTCAAATAAAAAGGAGTTACACTTTTTAAGGTAATTCATTCTCTCATGTTCATTTGTTTTATTTTGCTTCTCCAACCCCCTAAACTCTTCTTATTTACTCCTTTTGTAACAACAACAGTATATTCAATATACTAGGATGTTTTTATAAGATTTATTTGAGCTACACTCTTACACAACTACATAAAATGGTTAAAGAACATACGGTTTCCGTGGATGGCGAAATTCTACCTCCCGAAACGATGATTGTTCAACACTCATTTAACACCTTCAAAGGTGGCCATTATGATGTCACTATTTTTATATATGATATATAATATGTTTATGTTTTCCTTAAGCTTCTATTTTTTTCATTTTGGGCATACCTTTATGGTTTCCATTATGGGTAAACACGATATCTTCATTTTAGGAAGTGCAGACTACCACCCCCTCAAAATGATTTGATTTGTTAAATACCATATTTGGGACATATAAAGGATGGAACTATGATATTATATATGATATTATACTGTAATTATAATATACCTTTATATAATTATGATTCCATTCTATAAAATACGAAATAGAAATGAAAGTAGCGTTCATGCGTACGTACGGCTTACCGTCTCCATGAACGGTGCATTTTATTTCTTACCTCTAAATGATTATGTAATATTATAAATGCATGTATTTACTGGATATATATGACATATATTATATCTAAATCATGAATACCATTCTGGATATAATGAACCTTTGACCAAATTAACAACATGTAAGTGTAAGAAGTCTATTTTTGACTTAAGAACCAAATACTGACAAAATGAACATTATTAACTTAACTGATTACATGATGTTCATAACTTGGTATAAAAGGAATAATGAACTTGAAAAATATTCATAAGCAAGTAGAGATTAACTCATGTTTATTATTCAGTAGATTAAATAACGGTCGGGTCACATCGGATACGAGGTATGGGACTTCGTCTCAATCTCCTTTCGTTGAGGCATATTTTATTTTATACACAACTTTCTTTTATACGGTGTATAAACCCCTTTGACATTTATGTTTATTCAAAAGTAATCTTTTTTATACGAAGCGTTTACTAAACGACAAAAGGGAATGTTTTTTTCGTACGTATGCGGCAACAACAACTTCTCCTTCGTCGTGACCGTTATTTGAGTTTCGGCTTCCTCTACAAGCCATACCTTCTTTTTTAAAAGAAAAATAAATACCAAGTTTTACTTTTCTTTTATTTTGGTATGGAAAATGGTTTTCACAATGTTTTTGTGTTGTATTGATATCTTGTGATTGAAATGTGGAAATGTTATGTTTCCTTTATGCATGTTTTATGTGATACGATTATGTTATGGTTCTTGGGAATTATTATGAAGACGGGTGGTTCTGTGATAAACTATGGGCGGGTGAGCCCGATATAGCTCTCCAATGCATTGGGTAACGTGAAGGAGTGAAACGTTAAGGTTTCTCCGAAGAGATTTTAGGGAATATACTGTGATGGGTATTCCAAACGTAACCAAGAGGGTTACTCCTTACGTAAGAATGTTATGAATGCCTCAAGTTACCTTTACGTCTTATGATTTCTATGATTTATTCATGATTTGATGAGGTATGTTAAAGTGATTATGTTTTATGGGTAAAGTATGATTTCACTCTTATGTATGTATGTACCCATGTTTCCTTTCCATGTTTATATAACCCATACGGAGTTTTTATTCTCATCCCAAGTTTTTGAAATGTTTTTCACAGGTCAAGGGAAAGGTACATGATAAGATGATAGAGTCAAGGATGTGTCAAGAAATAATCCATGTTTTATTTTAAATGTGTTTCCATTGATGAGAATGAAGAATACTATCTTTATGTAACCACTTTGTTTATATGTGGAATGTATTGCAAGTTTTATGATCTAATTCTCTAAAACTCTAAACCCGAAAAGATCCTCAATGTGTAATCTTGTAATAACTCAAGATTAAGTAAGGTTTAAGGCTGGGGCCTTATACAATATCCCTTGAGAGGCTAAACAGGGAAAGCACGTTGCATACCCCGTGCTTCTTCGCCTCTTTCTGAAGAAGGGTAAGCAAGACCAGCTGCCTTGAGCAGTGGGTAAAAGTAAAGCAGATAAACTACCAAATAATCAAAAAGCATCCAACAATCACATCAATCTCATTCCATCGTCCTTGGTGTCCTCGCCGACACCCACATGCATAAACCGATGCATCTCACCACTCTTGGCGTCATCCTATGACACAACCAAAAGGCCTATATGCCTCCACATATCACAACACCCCTCCAGGTTCACATCACAACACAAGAAACATGAAATAAAACATCACAACAATTGGGATATGAACCATTCCAAAAATAAGAGTGTAACTCAGAACCCTTCAAGGAATTATAAAATAATCAATTTCTTTAAACCATCTTGAATTAACAGATTTAATCTGTTGGTTCCAACAACAGGAACCTTACTAGTAAGCTACCTCAAAAGATTATACATGTGTAATATTCCAATTTGATTAACATCAAATTACGACAGGAACCAGATTCATTCAAATGCCTCTTTATCTTTAGCCAAACAAATTTCAATTACTCCCGGTTTACGTTCTTTACCAATTTCCACCATGAACAACCACTAAGAAAGGAAATCATATATATCACACTATCCAGCAAAACATAAGGCAATAACATACAATCAATATGATTTATTTATCTGATTCAAAGTATTTTATTATGTCAATTCCATTGTCATCCAGCGGGGTTCAAAATGCTAAAAATATAGTTGCACATACAGGAAAGATAGGAAACGAATCCCCTACCTTAGAGGCCTTTGACGAAAACCCCAACAGACGAAGAATATACATGAAATCCGAGTTAATTCTCCATGAATCCTCCTTATATATCTTCTCCTAAAACAACCAAGACCAAATCTCATAAAATTATACATCCACACACTTAGTTCTACCAATAGCAGTCATATATCTAATATCCAGAGAGAAGAGGAGGAGTTGATCTATGTTGATCAAAGAACCAAACCATGAACGTTCATATAACTCAAGAAATCGGATTCGATTCGCCAAGATAATCTTTTGGATCGCATCCAAAATGCTTCGGAGAGGTTCTCCTAACTTCAAGGGAGGGTAATCCCATGTTATGGACTCTTAGGGGCTCAAATAAACCATTTAGAAGATAATGGAGTCAGATCCTCAATTTTAGGATCTAGAATTAAGTGCCCACATGGTTAGTCAGCACGGATCGACAAACTGTGAACAAACTGTGCGTTAGCTTATGCCTCATCAAACACTCCTCGCATAGTTAGGCCGCACGGTTAGATAAACAATGCGCTAACTATGTGTTAGCCACTTTATCTAAAACCAACATCGCACGGTTTTGCCTCATGGTTTAGGCAAACTTTTCACCAATCGTTCGAAAGCTATTTACCTTCAGCTTTCCTTAAAAGTCCACCCAAACACACCCCCAAGTCGCCATGACCTCCCAAAACACCTCCAGCACCACATTTTCATAATGGAATGGACCAGAGAGGTCCGGGACATTACATCAGACACCTCTCAAAACATTATCATACTCGAGAATCCAAAACCCACTTAAAGAGAAAACGAAACAGGGTCTGAACAACCACCCATCGAGATACCTATCAAAAGAGTGCAAGACACCAAAGCAACAAAGGGTTACATCTCATAAACATGAATGTTTCATAACCACACAAGTTACAATGATACATAAAAATAGTTAAACATCCATAAACTTTGGGTACTTAGCACGTATCTGTGACTCACGTTCCCATCTACTCTCCTCCAAGCCACCGTGTCACCATAAGACATGATCCAAAGGAATAGAACGCCTGAACAACACCTTCTCCTTGCGGTATTGGATCTCCACAGGTCGCTCCTCAATGGTTTCATCATCATCAACATCGATATCTCTCCAATCGATGGTGTGAGAGTCATCTTGAAGATAACGATAGAGTTGTGATACAAGGAAAACCTCATGTATCCGACTCATCTGAGGGGGATGTGCTACTCGATACGCCACATCTCCAACATGATCTAACAACCTAAATGGCCCAAAAAACCGGTGGATAAGTTTACTTCCATGTCCAAGACATCACTGCCCACGATGGGGAGTCACCTTCAGAAACACATGATCCCCAACATTAAACTCTAATGGTGTCATTACTTGATTGGAATATGATTTCTACCGATCTTCCATTGTCTTCATCCTCTCACGAAGCACCTGAACCATATCTGTTGTATTTTGCACTAGTTCCGGTCCAAGAATTGCTGACTCTCCAACCCCAGTCCAACACAACAGAGAATGGAAGGGCCAGACATACAAGGCTTCATACGGCGCCATACCGATGGTGGAGTGAAAACGATTATTGTAAGCGAACTCCACCAAGGCTAAGTGCCTCATCCACGAGCCTCCAAAATTGAGAACATAAGAGCATAAAATGTATTCAAGAGTCTAGATGGTTCGCTCTATCTGACCATCTGTTGGAGGATGAAAAGAAGTTCTAAGGCATAGTTGAGAACCAAAAGCATGTTGGAGACATCTCCACACCCTAGAGGTAAAATGAGGATCTTGATCAGAAATGATCATCCTTGGGACTCCATTAAGTCTCACCACCTCCTCTAGATATTTCCTCGACCAAACATCCACTAAGTTCAACTCCTTGATCGCTATGAAGTGAGCGGAATTTGATAAACGATCAACTACCACCCCAATAGCATCATGTCCTCCCGGAGCTCGAGGTAAACCAGTAACAAAGTCTATTGAGATATCCTCCCACTTCCAATAAGGAATATCTAATGGCTAGAGAAGACCACCTAGAACACGGTGTTCGACATTAACCTTATGGAAGACTAAACATCAAGACATAAAGACCGTAACTGCATGCTTCGGCCCAGGCCACCAAAACATACTCCTCAAGGATTGGTACATCTTTGTCATGCCAGGATGTAATCCTAAGGGTGAACTATGGAAGTCTCTGAGAACCATCTCTTGCATCGCCAAGGGAACAAAAATACTTCCATGATACAAAACCCAGTGTTGTTCATCCACTGACCAACCATCAGGGGCCTCACCACAAACAACTCAGTCTCTCCGAACCTCCACCTCAAGATCCCCCAACTGGGTGTCTTCCACCTTCTACATCAGGGAAGACTGTACCGTCATCTGAAACAGACAACCTCTACCCCCAACTTCACCCATATCAAGATGCAATAATGGAAACTCTTCCATTACTCTCCATGAATCACCAGATTCACACACAGCATAACTACGTGCCTTTTGACTGAGTGCATCAGCTATAACATTACCTTTACCAGGTGTATACAAAATTTCAATGTCATATTCCTGTAATAACTCCATCCACAGAAGCTGTCGTAATTTCAAGTCACGCTGGGAGAAAACATACCTCAAACTCTTATTATCGGTGAAAACCACAAAGCTCTCACCAATGAGGTAATGTCTCCCAACATTAGAGAAAACACCATGTATTCCAACTCAAGATCATGGGTCGAATAGTTGCGTTCATGGGGATGTAACTGCCGAGACCTATAAGAAAAAACTGACCTCTACTGCATGAGAACACAGCCTAACCCCAGATGTGGAGCATCATAGAAAACATTAAACTGAACTCCCTCACCTGGAAGACAAAGGACTTGAGCACATACTAACTTCTATTTTAGATACTCCAAATCTACCTGACACTGATCAGTCCATATGAATGTCTGATCCTTCCAAGTCAAAACTGTTAGAGGAGTCGCAACTCGAAAGAAATTAGCTACGAACCTACTGTAATAGACTGAGAGACCAAGGAAACTTCGCACCTCTGACACTATCTTGGGGGCTTCCCAAGACACAACTTCTTCTATCTTCGATGGATCCATAGCTGCTCCCTGTTAGGAAACAACATGCCTTATGAAATTGACTTCTCGATCCCAAAACTCACACTTTGACAATTTTCCAAATAGCTGATGTTGACGAAGGACTTCCAAAAAGGCATGTAGATGTTTTGCATGCTCCCCCTTAGACGTGGAGTACACAAGGATTTCACTCATAAAAACCACCAATAACTTGTCCAGGAACTCCCGGAACACATCATTCATCAATCCCATGAACACAGCTGGAGCATTCGTTATGCCGAAAGACATTATAACGAACTCATAATGCCCATGATGACAATGAAAATTAGTCATCAGAATATCCTCATCCTTCACACGCATCTGATGATATCCCAACCACAATTCGATATTTGAGATCCAACTTTCACCCTTCTACTGATCGAATAATTCATCAATCCACGAAAGAGGATAGCGATTCTTTATTGTCACTTCATTTAAGCGAAGATAATCGACACACAACAACAAACTGTTCAGTCATTAAGGATTAACTTATGAATTTTTCATTCCTTCTTTTTTTGAAAATCACAAACACCTTATCTTACTGAAAATATGATTTTACCATATATTTAACTTCTATATGGAAATTTTATTTATCCAAGGAAATCTACCCTTACCTAGAATTCATTACTCAAAACATAATTTTTCATAAGTGTAAAAATTCTATTCATATCTAAAATCTCGGAATCATATAATACATAGACATGAAGCATTCTATTTTAGGATCTGAATTCCTGTTACGAACTTTTGTGATGTTCTACTCTGAATTCTTTATTACGAACATTTATAATGTTCGACTTTGAATTCTGATTACAAACATGTATAAAATTTTAACTACAGATTTTTATGATGAATTATGATTACGAATTCTGATGATGAATTCTGATGATGAATTCAAATTATGAATTCTCATTACTAATTCTGATGATGAATTGTGATTACGAATTCTCATTAAAAATTCATATGATTAATTCTGATTACAAATTCTAATTACGGATTCAGAGATAGAATTCTGATTACGAATTCTCATTATTAATTCTAATGAATAATTATGATTATGAATTCTCATTAATAATTTTGATGAGGAATTTTTATTACGAATTCTCATTAAAAATTCTGATAATGCATTGTGATTATGAATTCTCATTACGAATTTTGATGAGGAGTTCTGATTAAGAATTCTCATTACAAATTCCATAGAAAAACAGAATCTGAATATCCCTATATCATATACTCCGAATTCATTTACTTGAATTCGAAACTTTTATTTACATTCATTTGGAATATCATTTTTTGGTTATACTTACACCTGTTTAGTTATAAAAAGATGTTGTGCTTTCAGTTAGTCACTAACCATTGTTTGAGTGACACATGTACAGGTCCCACTGTAATACAAGGAAAAATATGACCGTTAGAGGAGGGAGCCAACCGTTGAAGCCACGCCTATAAATAGGAGCTCATTTTAAAAGAGCTCACAACTTTTAGAGACTATAGGAAAAGTGCTGGTGAAGTGATTTATAGAAAGAGGATCTTATAATCTCTCATGCTTCGTGCAGAAAGTTTTGAACTGGTCCTTCAATATTTTCTTCATGCTGACATGCTTTGTATAGAGGTTTGCTTACCTTTAAAATCAGAGACTTCTTTTTATGAAGTCAGAGGTGGTGATTTCCTTAAAAACCGAGGGCTTGCGGGGATAGCGAGACAGATACCGATCTTTGGATTGAGGGATTACATGGGCTTGGGTATGATAGACTTTCTTGAAATTATAAATCAAGGTACCTCTTTTCCAGGGTTGTTGGATACCCTCATCTTTTGGTTAAAAGAGTTTATACTTTTTACTTATAGTTTTACTACTTTGGTTTTTCCACTGTATTTGTATTCTTGAGGAAAGTATAACTTTATGATACTTCCTCATACTTGTTCTCTATGTAGTTAGATTCTATACGATTTATGGTAGAATTTCATTTGTTGTAAACTTTTGTTATGTTTCATTTCCCGAATCACTTTTCCGGAATCTAGATAGATTATAGAACATAGAGGAGTTGTGAATTTTGGATCTCCTTAAAAGTTCCAAAGGAATTCTTCAAATCATAAAATTCACCCCCTCCCTCTAGTATTTTTACCTCATTTTACATATTTGATCCTACATTTGGTATTATATAGTATATCATACTCAGACATACCACTCTAACTCAAACTACCATCAGCATTCTTCACAAATAAAACTGGTGCACCCCATGGTGACACACATGGTCGAAAAAAACCATACTGCAACTGAACATTAAGATGTATACGTAGCTCTCACAACTCAGAAGGGGCCATCCTATATGGAGACATAGAAATAAGAGAAGCTTATGGCTGTAGCTCAATCCCAAACTTGATCTCTCATCGAGGAGGTAGTGCTACAACCTCTTCTAGAAAAAAATCTGTGTACTCCTCTACGACTCTTGGAAACGCCAACTGCCGAACCTCTGAAGAACACAACATCATCTCAGCCATCACAGACGATAAAGATGGAACACACCTATAACCCATCCGAGGATCTCGCTCACTAACAAACACCACTTGTTCTCCATCCTCACCAAAGAAAACAACCTCCCTCCGGAAGAAATCTATGATATCCTGCACCTAATACAACCAATCCATGCATGGGATGACGTTGTATGGTTGTATTCATAAAAATAGTAAATCTCCCAAAGAGAGGTGTTTCCCCAACACTAGCTCATAGTCGTTACATAATTTGTAAAAGACAGATCGACCTCAAACTGGCATAGTCAACGCCAGACGCACTGGATGTATCACTACCTCAATTCCCAAAGCATGGACGAAGGTAGGTGATATGAAGGATTGTGTAGCTCCTGAATAAAACAAGGCATACACGAAGGTAGAAAACAAGAAAAGGGTTCCTCGAACGACATATGGATTGTCTAGAGCTGGCAAAGCTATAGCATGAAGCTGACCACGACCTCGTCCACGGCCTCTCTGACCCTGATAATGACAACCACCTTGGTCCTGCTCTACTCTCTAAGGATGGGGAGCATCATGGGGATGTCTTCTGCCTACCCCATCCACCCACTGCTGATCTAAAGCTGATGCAACTGGTTGTTTCTGCCTCAGCTAGAACTGCCTCAATGGAAGAACCTAAAGCGTAGTGCTTGGTGCACGATGACCGCTCTGAAAGGTCAGGAACTCCTACTGCTAATGACCACAAACACCACAAGAATAAAAAGCGCATCATCCCTGGAATAGGCCTAAGAGTTGCTGTTTCTGGAGAATCTAGATGTAAAGGGCTGGGAACTACCCCCGACTGAACATAACTCTTGTGCTCTAAAACTTGGAACCCCAGACCACAGCCTTGCTTCATGAGGGACCATGACGATCCCCACTCATGATGATTCGGTCTTGGACAAAGTCCTCTCAACAACCTCTTCCCTCCCTTGTACCTCAAGATATGCCTTTAGCATAAATGGGGTGACATGGCGTTGGATCTCTGGACATAAATCCTCCTCTAAATTTCTCGCCCTGGCCTCCTCATCTGGTAACAGGTCTAAAGCATATCATAAAAGGTTCCTGAAACGGATTCCAAACTCTCGAGCACTGGACCCCCCCTATCGAAGGGTAAGATGCTCTAGGTGACTGGACGCCTTTTTTTTCATGGAAAGAAACTCGACTCTAAACTTGTCTCAGAACTCCTCCCATGAGATCGCTGACTCCTCAAAATCCCCAAGGAACAAGAACCACCACAGCCTCGCTACACCATGCAACATTGTCACCGCTTAGTCCACCCAGTACTCCTTCCGAGCTCAGATCAAACTGAAGCCTATCTTGACCTCCTTCAAATAGTCTTTCGTGACTACATCTGAAACGGAGCCCTCATAGTTCTGTAGACTTGGGTGCTGAAACACTTAGAGTGACTTCTTCCAAGTGCCTTCATCGTCATTCTCTACCCTGCGGTGATCTGCTGGAATAGCCTGGTGGACATTTTCTGCGCAACCCTAATGAGGACGTCGACCTGGAGCCATAACTGTAAAATAAAAAACACTTAGATCTTCTATGCCTGGAATATGGAATACTCAACATTAATTAATCAATTGTTTTATTTTATTCATTTTAGGTTATCCTATCCCAATGTCTACCCATTCAAACATTAGAACAAATATGAATGAGGAATTATCCTTTCCTAGGTCTCTACCCTGCAACCGGTATCACCTTGTTTTGTAGCCTTTTTAATATTAAAGGTCCATACAACAGATCATAGGGGTCCCTAAACGCTTATGTCTCAGCTGGTCTCCAGTGTTTACCTCACTTGACAGACATTAATGACACCATTTCCCTACCAACCCATGAAACCTCATCTGTGCTGAACTCCAAAATCCATCCTATCCCTCAACCAGACCTCTGATACCACTCTGTCACGACACCCTCCCCACAAAGTGTACCCCTCATGGGCCAAAAATTCTAGAAAGGTGATAATGGCCCCCGAGTCCTGCCTCCAATAGGCCCTGGGTTTGCGACTAGCACCGAGGGTATAGTAACAAACAAATGGGAGGCATTACCCTCTATGAGAACACATGCCGAAGAGAGAGATAAGATAGACACCAATTAACTCCAACTTAGAAATGAAAATATAAAAGAAACCCAAGTGCACAAATAGAATTTCATGAAAAAGTAATACAACTGAAAGGGAAAACTGCAAGTACCCAAAGAAAGTAAAAACAACTACAACCACAAGCCCGAACAGCTCCTACAACCCCAAGCTAGTAGAAACCAGCTTGATCTCCAACCTACTCCAAGAGACCTGAAAAATAGTTTATATATACGTAGGCTATGTATAACAGTATACTCAATAGGATCATCCCTGAAGACTCCCGTGCAAAATTAGAGAAATCATGCTAAATCCCAGTGAACACAAGTGAAAACAAATCCTCACCTAAACAGGTATACTATGTTCCCAACCTCACCATGGATACTCTCACCAAGTAACGCATACAAGAATATATCATATAGTAAAGAATATCAAGGTTACCCCACTACTAGTTCGTTAATGATTTTCTGCTTTTCCCAAATGACCTATGTCCTCTGTATCTCTCTCCAAAGGCTTTCATGTAGACACCTAGGCTATGCTCCTCCATCTGCACCACGTGCACCACAAAGGCTTGCCCGCAGACTTCTGGGTGAAGGACCACACCATCCTCACAACCAAAAGTAACCAGGTTGTTTTTGGGAGCCATCACTGATCAAATAACATGTATCATACGTCAGGTATTATACCTCAAGCCATTACAGCCCATACACCATGTAAGGATCCTCAATCCATCACAGCCTATACACATTACACTTATAGTAGTCCATAGGATACTATATCATGAATGTATGTGTGTGAATAACCACAATACATTTATGCCCTCTACACACATATGTGTCAAAAAATAACCTCTGTGCTTAATGGAACTAGTATCTACCAATAGAAGAGGGCAGGGTCAAAAGGGGGTAGTCATCCATTCTTCCTCCCACCAGAATGTTGGGGAAAACACACCCATGGCTTAGAATCCTTGGGGTGCCAATTTCCCTTACTGACAGGGTGGAGTATCATATAGAAACACAAAAAGTACAGAATATACTATAACTCACAACCACACTGTGGGAAAAAAATCATTTTAGACACAACTGTAGCTAACGTCTCTCGGACATCAGGCTTCCACTTCTATGACTAGGTATTATATAAGCTCACAACCATTTAAGGGCTTTATTAGATTACTTCATTATATTTTCATCAATTCCATTGTAAGTTTATTAACTCTTCAAACATTAATTAACCATGAAAAATTCCACATTAAATTCCATTAACACCACATTCAAAAATTACACTGTCGTTTTAAAAGTACTCAACCTCATCATTAAGTTTCAAAAAACACTAACCCCATGGGTTAACATCATTTATTCAAACATTCATTACATAATCACTTTACCATATTCACTTGCATTCTATAAAAGCATCTTATGCTACTAAACACAAAGGGGCTCAACACGGTGAGTAGATGTACGACCCGTCGAGTCTTTTCCACCTATAGCATGAGCGTAGACCCATTCTCCATTGAGAGGATAAAAACGGAAAGCACGTGGCATACACCGCATTTCCTAGCCTCTTTCGGAAGAAGGGTAAGCAAGATAAGATTCCCTGAGCGGTGGGGAAAAGTAAAGCAGATAAACAACCACAGAATCAACAAGAATCCAATAATAACATCCATCCCATTCCATCATCCCTAGTGTCCTCCCAGAAACCCAGATGCATAAACCAATGCATCTCTCCACTCTAGGATTTATCCGCAGCCACAAAAAAAGGTCTCTATGCCTCCACATATCACAACACCCCTCCAGGGTCACATCGCAGCATATGAAGAAGGAAATCAAACATCACATCAATTGTGATATGACACTTTCAACAAACAATATGGTAACTCAGAACCCTTCAAGGAATTATCAAACAATCACATTTTTTAATACATATTGTATTAACAGATTTAATCTGTTGGTTCAAAAATATGGATCCTAACCAGTAAGCTATCAAAAAATATTATACATGCTTATTATTCCAATTTTATTAACATCAAATTAAAACAAGAACCATATTCATTCACATTACTCGTTATATTTAGCCAAAAAAAATATCAATTAGTCCGAATTTACGTAATTTACCATTTTCCACCAAGAACAACCGCTAAGCAAGGAAAGTATAGATATCGCACTATCTAACAAAACATGAGGCAATAACATACAATCGATATGATTTATTTATCCGGTTCAAAGTATTTTATTAGTTAAATTCCATTTTCATCTCGCGGGATTCAACATGTGGAAAATACAGTTGCATGAAAACGAAAGAGAGGCAATGAATCCCCTACCACAAGGCTTTTGATGAAAACCCCAATAGAAAAAGAACGTACGAGAAATCCAGGTTGATTCTCCAAGAATCCTCCTTAGATATCTTCTCCTAACACAATGAAGACCAAATCTCATCATATTCAACATCCAAAAACTTAGTTATACCCATAACAGGCATAGATCTAAGATCTCGAGAGAAGAGGAGGAGTACATATAAGTAGATCTATGAAACCAAACAAGAACGATCTCATACCTCAGGAAACTGGCTTCGATTCTCTACGAGAAGCAGTCTGATCACCACCAAAACTCTTGGGAGAAGTTTTTCTACTTTCAAGGGAGGTTTATCCCGAGTTATGTCCATATATGTGCCTAAACGAACCATTTAGAGGCAAAATAAGTTAGTTCCACAATTTTAGGATCTAGATCTAAGTGTTCGCACGGCTAGTCTGCACGGTTTGACAAACTGTGTGGTAACAGTGTGTTAGCTTATTCCTCATCAAACACTCCTCACATGGTTAGGCCACACGGTTAGATAAACCGTGTGCTGATCGTGCGTTAGACACTGTCTCCAAAACCAACCTTACATGGTTTGGCTGCATGGTTTAGGCAAACCGTGCGCCATCTGTGTGAAAGATATTTCCCTTTAGCTTTCCATATAATTCCTCTTAAATGCCCCCCAAGTAACCCTGACCTCCCAGAACACGTCTAGCACCACATTTTCACAAAGGAATGGATCAAAGAGGTCCGGTCCATCACAATTTATGAACACTAAGATTGATATTAATTTTTTGACCAATATAAATGGTATGATAATGATTTTTGTAGTCCTGGTGATGAATAATAGTCCATAGTATATGAAGGTTCAAGATGATTCTATTTGATATACTAATTCATTCATGATGATCATTATGTAGGTTGTAGGCATTGTGGAAGGATCAGATAAGGAAAGACCAACTACTATGTTTTTTATGGTCGATGACTAATTTAATATTTAAATAATGATTAACACTGTGAGAAATAGATTTTAATCCTAAAATATAGGTAGCGGGAAAAAACTAGAACTAAATCGCAAGATTACACATATTAGTTTTAATAAATTTAATAAATTAAATAATTAACATGGGATAAATTCATTCTTCATTGATGTACCTATCAATTTTTATATTCCATGCCACCATTTCATTGTATGAATAAACAATATATTCCCTCTAGTGGATATAGAAACGTATTCCATAAATATCTAAATGAAACTGTAGGAATCTTTGTGTGTCTGTAAGATAGATCCCAATGTATACTGTGTTCTCCTTTGATCTCCTAGAGAACTGATTTAAGGAAGGTGTTTTTTGTTCTCTCCAGACATGAGAGTGGATATAGAGGAGGATATTTCTCCTTTATTGATAGTGTTCTTTTATAGGGGGTGCTTTGGGATTTTGAGAGTATTTTCTCTAGATCTCAGTATGCACAACTTAAAATGAATATGCTCTATTGATAAAATAATAAAATTGTGTTTATATACCAATGAGTTTTAAATAAAAATAATTTCACACGTGACCATTATTATTTCAGTAATCCCTATGGAACCCCATATATATTTATATATATTATTAATATTTATTTTCATGTTCTAAACACAAAATTAAAATAAAATTCTATTTATTCAAATAATATTCGATATATATTATTTAATACTGGTCCATTAAAATCGTTCTTCCATTCCTCAATAATTTTTATTACGCCTTGAATATTGACTGTTTATTGAACAAATAAATGTCACTACATTATTCAATAGTAAATAAATAAATATTATGTTAACTATATTGAAAATAAATAGTTATTATGTATTCTTCATATATAATATTCTCTCAAGTAACTAGTTAAAAAATAAATAAAATAAAGTAAACATGAATTGTTATTATACCTGGTCTAGGTATAATATTTATTTAACTCTCAAATTATAAAATAATAATATTTTAGTTAACTGATATTGTGGATACATATTTTGTGTGACCCTTTAGGCCTCTACCACGATTGAATTAGGCAATCTAGTCTAAATTATAAGGATAACTTCTTAAAACACACCAAGGAACCCATAGAGAATGAAGTTAATTCACTAAGTATATAACACCTCTTACAGATACTTGTTGTTTAATATAATATCTTTATTGTGATACCTCTAACCAAGATGGATGCATGTTGGTGACATCAACATATAAGCACTTTGTCTCATTATTTTACTTTCTAGAAATCATACATAACTATAGAACACCATGGAGATGAATTAAATTAGGCTATATCATTTCCATTAAAGGTTCTAAGATATAAACATCCATCAAATAATTGAATAGAGAAATCCAATCACACATTATTCATTAATTAAATTTTACTTATGAAGTACCAAATGTATCCTACCTTTTCCATAGTTATAGGTTATCATGTATTTTTTTCAATAATTCAATGTATGTGACTTATAACTCAAATTTATAATAATGTAAAATTATAACGATAAACACACATGTACAAAGATATTAACTTCCAATGACACATATAAATATGTTTTTCCTACTAGAGGGTCTCAGTTTTATAGTATCATGCACTAGATATTACCATGTTCACACACCATAAGAAGGTTCCTAAAATTAATGTTAGTATCCACTCTTGATAGCATTTATCAGTTGTATAATTAAATGATTTCATATAGCTATAGAGCATATATTTTATAATATTATCATAGATCGTCTTGTTCCCAATCACTGCAGGGAATAACTATGACCTTTCATTGTTCCAGACACTTTTATGAAATTATAACAAACTATTTTATTCTGAATAACAATCATGGTATGATACAGTCATTGTTAATATTATAAACAATTAATTCATGTTACCATAATGTTCATAGAATTTTTATAAGAGGAAACAAATATAATAAACTATAAACATAAACTGGAGACAACATCTAATAAGCTTCATTCGGCTAGCTCTCCCACGACACTCATGCTTTTGTTGAGATAAAAATTTAGTCAAGTGGTACAATACATTTTATTCTCTAGGATATATTAGGACTTTAACTAAACTAATCTAATAAAAATCCCATATGAGATTATTCATAGAGAATATTTTATTTGTCTATTGGTCTGGACTTCTCTTTTTTTGAAGATCCATCACTATATTATTATCAAAATATACATTGATAGTGTTTTTAATACTCTGAACCACGTAAACATCCTCGAAAAATTTTCATATATTAAATGATTCCACAATACAAATTTATTGGGTCCTGAATACTAGGTACCATGTCAATATCCTTGAAAAAGTTTCATATCTTAATGGATTCAATGGATACATCAGAAGCCACAATATACTTAGATTATTTAATAAAATCAGCAAAAAATGGTTACTTTGAAATATTCAAGCTCACAGCTCCCCTACTACGATAAAAAACATATCCTGGTTGTAACTTCAAATAATTCCGATCTTTATAAAAAATAGAATTAGTATAAAACCTCATAACTATCTCCCCATCACTTACATACACCTGTAAAATATCTTTCATTCTTCTCGTATGCTTAATAATAACCATAACAATTGACCAATATTAATATCTGAGATATGCTTGATATCTACCTACCATGATCAATGCATTGGAAATACCATGTATTGTATGTAAAATTCTATAAATGATTGATCCAACCACTAATGTATATGGGATATTATAAATTATATCATTATCTTGTTGTGTCTCAAGAAACATTTTATTATAATGATGTATACCATGTGGACCTCAAACGAATCTCCTCTGGGATTTTCCCATACAGAATCTCCTTAATATCTACTCAATGTATATACATTGAATTAGTTCATGTAGTAACATTGATATATCATGAATGACCATGTCCTTTGGAAAATAATATGTTTTACTTACGTTCTTCAGTAAGAAACTCTTTTTTTAACTAGTCCTAAATAGATTTTTTGAGCAGAATGTTGTTTCAAATAAGTAATATGTTATTGTAAGATCCCGACCGTTTCACAAGATTTAACTAGCTTGTTTATTGGAATTAATTTTGAATGGTTTTCATTATAACTTGTTTGGGTAATGATTTCGGTAAAATTGTTGAATTTTATTATTAGGATAGGCTTTTTAGGATTTTTACATGTCTCTCACATATTGTTTTAATGTTTTTCACCTGGGTTGTCTATTGTTAAACAATGTGTTCATGGGGGTTGCATGGTTTGAGCAAGGATACACTAAGTGTGAAAGGGGGTCACATGGTTTGTACATTGTTAAAAAATCATATAGCATAATTTAGTAACTGGCTGCATGGTTAGGCACATGGATAATACCAATCGCGTGACTTAGCCCAAAAAACCATGCATGCGGCAATTAATGTTATGAATTTTGGTTTTAAAATTACTCGAATATCTATATAAAAATAAAATTGATGATATGTTGACAAAAAATATAATTATATCACTTTTAGAGGCTCCCAGATGCATTCTATGTCACTCTAACCGTTGTTATCGGCATTTCGAAGCATGTATGCCACATCTTCACCTCATCAGGTATGTGGTTTCTCCCCGATTGATTTCCCATGTATCTCCCATTATTCTACAGTTGTTTTTTTGAGTTGTTATCATATTTGTGTTTGATATAGACTTATATTTCTCAAATTAAGATCTATAATGGTTGCATATAGATATTTATTTAATTATATATTATTTTATTTAGTCATTGATTAAGGTTTCAGATCAAGATTGTGTGTATCATCACGTCCTTCATTGATTCACTTCAAAATGGGGTCTTCCATTAGCTAACAACCAATAAATGAATTGAGATAGGTGGTCTATAATTAAAATCTAAATTTCTTGATATTGATTATGTTTATTTAATTATTGAATTTCTACTGCTTTCTTCTTAATTGCATTTTAACAAATTTTATTAATTATTTAGGAAAATTTATTAATTAAGGGAGTTGTGAAATTGGGTATATTGAATTGATTTAGATTGACCAATTAATTTAGGAATTAATTTGGTGTATTTAATTAATTGGGATATAAAAATTAATTTAGGAATTAATTATGGATATTATAATTTTTGAGATGGAACAATTTATTGCGTAATTAATTAGAGATATTGAATTATATAAGTTGGTATAATTAATTGTTTAATAAATTATTATCATTTTTTGATTGCATATCTAATAAATTATTTTAATAATTAATTAATGGAAGTAATGATTTTAGTTAATTTATCAATTAATTAATTGAGTAATGTAATTATTTAATTGTTCAATTAAATAATTGGGTTAATAAGATTAATTAATTGATTAATTAATTAATAGAGTAACATGATTATTAATTTTTTATTTAAATATTTGGATTTAAGGGATTAATTAATTGATGATAAAATGTACGTATCAACGTGGTTACTAAATTATTTTTAAAAAAAAATTGATTATTGAGATTAATTAATTGAAGAAATAATTAATTTATTAATGTGATTATTTAATTTATAATTAAATAATGGGGTTGATGGGATTAATTAATTAATTAATTAATTAATGGGGAAATATTATTATTTAGTTAATTAATTAAATAATTGGGTTTATGTGATTAATTAGATGATGGTTTCATTAATGGAGTAATGTGATTATTTAATTTTTAAATCATATAATGGGAATGATGAGATTAATTAATTGATGAATTAACTAATTGAGTAATTTTTTTTAATTATTGGATTAAATAGTAGGAATGATGGGTTTAATTAATTGATGAATTAATTAATGTATTAATTTGATTATTTAATTGTTGAATTAAGTAATACGTTTGATGAGATTAATTAAATGATGAAATAATAAATGTAGTACTGTGATTATTTAATTGTAGAATTATATTATGGGATTGATGGGATTAATTCATTTATAAATTGATTAATATGGTAAATTCATTATTTAATTATTTAATTATGTAATTGGATTTATTGTATTAATTAAAAGATGAATTATTGAATTGAGTAATGTCATTTTTTAATAGTTGAATTAAATATTATGTTTGAGTGGATTGACTGATTTATGGATTGATTATAGGGTAATGAGATTATTTAATTGTTTAATTAAGTAATGAGATTTAGGGAATTAATTAATTGATGAACCAATTAGTAGAATAATGTGATTATTTAATTTTTTAATTATATAAGGGGATTTGTGAGATTAATTAACTTATGAATTAACTAGTGGAGTAATGTGATTATTCAAATATTGAACTAAATAGTGGGATTGATGGGATTAATTATTTGAGGAATTAATTAATGAGAGTAGTGTGATTATTTAATTTTATAATTAAATAATTTTATTAATGGGGCTAATTAATTTAATTAATTAACTGGATTGACATGGATAATTAATTGGTGAATTAATTAAAGGTATTGAAAATGATTAATTAATAATGAATTAATTAATGGAATTTGACATAAAAAATTAATCAGACAATTTATTTAAGAGATTGAATGTGAGTGATTAATTTAGGAATTAATTAATGGAAATTGATGCAAACAACTAATTAGTGAATTAATAAATGGATTTGAATGTGATTAATTTATTGGGAATTAATTAATGGAGTAGGCATGAAACATTAGATGGTGAATTATGTAAAGGAATATAATGTGATTAGTTAATTTTGGAATTAAGATTTTACAAAAATTGAACAATTATTGATGTATTAATTGAATAAATTGAATGTGAATAATTATTTGTTGAATTAATTAATGAAATATTGCGATTATGGTATTTGGATAATGTATTGTTGAATTAGTTATTGAGTTATTGTTATTATGGAGCTAATAGAATTAATTATTGAATAAATTATTTTAATTTAGAGACAGTGGTGCGATTAATTATTTGAAGAATTAATTAAAGGAATTATAATGATTAATTAATTTATAAATTAATATATTGGTTGATGTGATTAATTAATTTCTGAATTGATTAATGTATTGGTTATGGATAATTAAATTTTAAATTAATTAGTTATATTTAAATGACTAATTAATTGTTCAATTAATCAATGGAATTGTTTTGATCAATAAATTATTGAATTAAATGATGAATTTGATGTGATCAATTAATTGTTATGTTAATTAATGGGTTATTGTGATATTTTAGTATTGAAAAAAATAGAATAATGTTGATTAATCCTGAATAATGTGATGCATATGATATATGTTTGTTATTGATAATGGATTGTGGGACACATACTGATGCTCCACGTACCCACTAGGCTGCTAGATAAGAAATTCTAGAAAAACCCTCATACTGTATGTTCTTGATTGATAAACGGTATGTGAGATAGGTAATGATGATCCAATTACACATGGAGTGCTTGTCATGGAGTTAAATATTAAAATCATGTATGATAAATTTCCTTGGATAAGGAATGATGCTCCAAATACCCATGAGGTCTGAGTTTAGGACTGATTCTCTAAATACTCTCATGGCCATAGAAATGGTGTTACCCCCAAAAAACATTCTATTGGACTATGGTTCCAATTGGAAATAATGATGAATTCATGTGACATGGATAATGAAATACCATTTTTTATAATGAAATGTGAATTGAATATGTGACATGGTTAAGATGCGGCACATGACCAACCTAGTATTGAAATACAAGTGTCCTTCAGAACCCATTAGATTATGTGGTTAAACAAAGAATAAATGATAATGTGAAAACTATTTAGATAATAATTGTGCATATTTCTTAATAAAAATTCATAAAATTCTATTAACTGGATATTATTTTAGAATTCATTTGGTAGTGGACTATTGAGTTGTTCTCACATCCTACTTGGACTACCTAATCGGTAGCCGAATTTGTTTAACATTTTCATGATATTATTATGAAAAATGGCATATGATACATGTGTGATTTGGTATGGATCATTGGTGAGGGAACCAGAAATGGTTTGAGTCATGCTTAAGAGTTTTCTGTTTATTTACTTTTTGGGTTTTCATTTTGACACATGTCTTATACTTTAGTATGTCGTTTCAACTATTCAATTTTGATATTTTATTTCCATTTTTCTTCATCGTGAGATACTACTATTGTTCTAGTTATCATCATACATTATTTTTTATTGTTTATTTATTTGAAATTGTGTATTATATAGATAAAAAAATGTATAGTCTCCATGTGACTCATATTTGACCATCGTTTATAGTCGATAGCCTCTGGAATAAGAGGAGGTGTGCTTGAGGTCATGTGACCAGCTTCCTCGGGGAACCGATATGTGGGGCCCGAGTCTGGATGTTATAATAAGATATTTGTGTATTTTTTATTCCTTTAAATTTGTATTACTATATATAAAAAGTACATGAGACTTGGAATATTTTTATTTTAGTGAAGATCGTGTGCATGGGAGTACCTACCCAATTTACAATGTTATAAGACAAGCACCCGTGGAGGAATTGTATTCATTATTGTTTTATATTATAGTTGAATAATATTTTACTTTTGGTGATTCACATATTATACGATGTGATTTTTTGTTTTTGGATTTCGATATTTCACTCATGGCCCAGTATGACATGAGAGTTGATTTTTCATTCGTTATACTAGGAACATTGGATTATTTTATGACACACATCTTTTTAGTCATGCAAAAGAAAATGCGTTTTGGTTCTATAGTTAAACATGAAATTTTTTTCCATACTATTCCATTTTAAATGAAAAGGTGGATAATATGACATTGAAATCATAAAAAATGATTATTCATGTTGTGAATAAATGGGTTGATAATGAATGATGAATATTGAGAATGAGTTTAACCATTGTTAACTATGAATTGGATTTATGATGGTTAAGGGAAGTCATCACACCTCTATTTTGACCAATTATTGGGGTTTGGGGGGGAACGAATTATTTTCGATTCTTATGTTTTCGTTGTGGTAGGTAACAACAATGATGAATGATAGGTGGTTGTGTTCACCAGAAAATTCATAACATACATTTAATTCGTGACGATCATGTCCACTACCTTGGAATCATCCCACAGAAGATGAGAAAGCTATGTATTTATTCCAATATATATATATGAGTGTGATTTAGTTTGATATGGGATCCCTTAAATGTTTCCCTTATAATGTTATATATGTGGATATGCATGGGGGAAGGTACACCATCAAAATTTTAAAGAATAGATTCCCAAGATGGACTAGATGTCGATAAATACTGAGGGATCCACACTCAGATGATGGGAACATGTAGCGGATGATGATTTTTTTCATAAGAATTTTTAAAAGGACACACCCACATTTCAGGGTTTAATATCTATTTATATCATTGGCCATAGTGGTTTACCATCTTGGAAAAGATGTGTTAATGAATCTCCAAATGCAGGGATAGGTGTTCTAGTAGTTATTGTGTTGAGCAAGACCCTGGGTTGGAAGTGGTGGCATGAGAATGCTAATGAGGAACCTGTATGGTGTGTGTTTAAATGATATGAGTAAAGTATAGGTGGGACATAGAGGTGATTGGTGTATATGCATCCCATGAATTTTTTATTTCAATACTGAGTACCAATTTTGGATTTTGTTCATGTAGATGTTAGGAATGATGTGTTGGGAAACACATTTTTTATGTTGATGATGTTGATATTTAGATGGATCCTCCCTTTGATTAGTATCTGATACTTGTGTTGTATTGTAGTGAGAATGTGATGTCGGGAATGACCATGTTGATTGATAATTTTTGGGGAAACCTCATCATGTTCAAGAGGAAACATGTGAAAGAGAAGTGGATATGATGGTTCAGTGTCCTTTTTTTGACATAGAATATTAAGGATACAATGTTGTATAGCTCAAGGATGAGATGTTATAATATAGAGAGATTTTAAGATCCTGATATTTCTGGATATGTCAGGTTATTGTTTATGGATATTCATTTTTTGTGTCTTCTAAAAAACATGTTTGGGATATATATTTTGTGAATTTGCGTGAAAATTGAAAAATTTTGGAAGGTGGAATTGTTTTTAATGGTTATTACATGATTTGTTCATAGTTAAACAAAGTGTGCAAGGGAATTTCATGGTTTTCACATAGTTTGAGTACGGTTAAACAAAGTGTTCAAGGGGGTTGTATGGTTTGTACATGGCTAAACAAATCATGTAGCCTAATTGTGAAACTATGTGCATGGTTAGACACATGGTTAGTCCTAACAATATGACTTAACCAAGAAAATTGTGCATGTATAAATTTATGTTATGGGTTCTAGTTTTAAAATAACCCAAACCCCCATATAAACATTAAATTTTCCCTATCCCAATCAAAATCCAATTTTATCATTTTTCGAGTCTCTTAGACTCATTACATGTTCCAAAACCCCTATTCTTGGCTATTCAAATTTTGGTTGGAAGATTTGAAACACATAAACTAGGTTATTTCTTCCCAATTTATTTTCCATCTCTCTCGCTATAATCCCTTTCCAATTCATTCAGTTTTTTGTTATCAAATGTATAGTTGGATATAGATCTAGATTTATTGAATATATATCTTAGCATGATGGATTTTGATTAGGATTTACGAGATATTGTTTGGTTTAATCATGGATTTAGTTTTTAGATATTAATAGTGTTCCCTGTCAAGTACTTGATTGATCTGCATCATATTGGGGATTTCGTTTGCCCAATTTCTCATCCATTATTTGAGGAAGATTTTCTATATCTTAAATTCCAATATTTTTAATTTTATAATGTGTATGTAATTTTAGAATTTATATTTTTTTATTAGAAAATTTGTTTTCCAACATTGAATTAATTAGTTTTGTTAATTAATTAATTAATATATTTGTAAAATTAATGGATATTGATTTGATTGAGATAAACTAGTTAATTTAGTATTTGTGATATTGAATTGACTATTATAGAATGATTAATTTAGAATCTAATTGGGGATATTGATTTGATTGTGATGGAACAAATAATTGATGAATAAATTTAGGTTACATATTTCTCTAAGTTGTAATAATTAATTAATGAATTAATTACGGGAATTTTTTTGTGATTACTGATATATTTAAATATCTTTCCAATTAATTAAAGTTAGAAATGTGTTTAATTAATTTATGAATTAATTAATAGAGTTATGTGATTATTTAGTTATTGAATTTAATAATGGGATATATGTTATTTATTAGCTGATGAATTAATTAATGGTGTAATTTGATTTTTTATTTACTGAATTAATGAGTCGCATTATTGCGATTAATAAATTGATGAATTAATTAATGGAGTAATGTCATTATTTAGTTTTTTAATTAATTAATGGTTTTATGGGATTAATTAATTTATGAATTAATTAATGGATTAATGTGATTGTTTATTTGTTGAATTAAATAATTGGATTGATCGGATTGATTAATTGATGAATTAATTAACGGAGTAATGAGATTATATAAATTTTTAATTTATTAATGGGATTTATGGGACAAATTAAATGATGAATTTATTCATGGAGTAAGGTGATTATTTAACTATTTATTTAAATAATTGGATTGATGGGATTAATTAACTGATTGATTAATTAATTTAGTAATTTTATTATTAGATTATTGTATTGAATAATAGGATTAATTTTATTCATTAATTTTCGAATTATTTAATGGTGTAATTCGATTATTTAATTATTGAATTAAATAATTGTACTGATGGTATTAATTAATTTATAGTTCTGTTAATGAAGCGATGTGATTACTTAATTATTGAATTAAATAATGAGATTAACTGTATTAATTAATTGATGAATTAATTAATGGATTAATATGACTATTTTATTATCAAATTAGATAATGATACTTATGGGATTAATTAATTGATGAATTAATAAATTCAGTAACGTAATTATTTAATTATTTAAATAAGTAATGGGATTTATGGGATTAATTCATTAATTAATTATTTAATGGATTAATGAAATTATTTAATTGTTGAATTAAATAATGGGATTAATGGGATTAATTATTTGATGAATTATTTAATGGTATTGTCATGGAAAATAAATTATTGAATTAATTAGAGGGATTTTATGTGATAAATTAATTGTAAATTAATTAATGAAATTTGAAATGGAAAATTAATTGGATAATTAATAGATGGTATTGACTGTGTTTAATTTGTTGTGAAATTAATTGACTAAAACTGATGCAAAGAATTAATTGGTAAAATAATTGATGTAGTTTACTGTGATTACTTAATTATTGAGTTAATTAGTGGAGTTGAAATGAACAATTATTTCATGAAATAATTTACGGGGTAAAATGTGAATAATTATTTATGGAATTAAGAATTGGAGATGACAAGAATAATTAATTGTTGAATTAATTGATGAAATTGAGTGTTAATAATTAATTGTGTAATTTCTTATTGAAATATTATTATTGTGTAATTGAGGTAATTAATTAATGAAATGATTATCTAGATATAATGATTGTTGTACTATGATAATTCATTATTGAATAAATTTATGTAATTTTGAGACTTTGATGTGAATAATTAATTAATATATTAATAAATGGAATTGTTGTGATTAATTAATTTTTGAAATAATTTATGATATTGACATGATTAATTAATAATTTTTTTATGTAGTAGATTTGTTGTAATAAATTAACTAATGGTTTTTTGTGATGCATTAATAATGTGATGGAAGAATAATGATTATTATTCTTGAATAATGTGATGTATGAGATATATGATCTTGATAGAGAATAGGTCATAGGGAATAGACTGATGCTCCAAATACACATGGGGGTGATTGATATAGACCCAACTACATGTTATATACAATTTATTGACAATATGGGTGTGAGGAAGGGACTGATTCCCTAATACTATTTGGGTTCTAGACATTGTGTTTTACACCCAAAGCATGTATGCTAAATTGCATGGGATATGGATTGAAACTCCTAATAACTATGAGGTGTGCGATAGGGACTGATGCTCCAAATACTAGTGGGGTGCAAGAAATGGAGTTCTACCCCTAAAACAGTATAGTTGTGCTATGGTTCTAGGTGTCCATAATAATGAATTGAGATGACATGGATAATGTAATACTTTATGTTATAAAATTTTTTGAGTTATATCTGTGACATGGTTTTTACCTTACATGAGATGACGAATGTATTGATGTGCGGGTTTCCTCGAGGTCCTAACATTTTATGTGGTTAAATAAAAAATAATTTATAATGTGAGAAATCCTTACATATTAATTTTACTTATTTATTTACACAACTATATACACTATTATTAACTGGATATTGTTTTCGACAATTTTTATGGTTTCCTATGGAGTTGTACTCAAACCCTAATCATTCCTCCTGATAGGTACTAGAATTGATTTCATGATTACAAGATAGGATAAGAAAAAATTCCTTGTTTTTTATTTTTTATTTGGGATGGAGCATTGAATGAAAGAACTGAACATGGATTGGGGCCACTTGGGAGTTTTCCAGGTATTCACTTTTGGTTTTTTCATTTTTACACATGTAACATAGATTAGTATGGCATATCTATTGTTCAATTTTGATACTATATTTCCAGTTTCAGTCATCTTGAGATATTGTTATTGTTATTGTTATGATTATATTATATTTTTTTATTTATTTCCACAATCATTTTACACTAAAAAATTGGGTATAGTCTCCCAATGGCTGATAATTGATCTTCACTACTACATGGAAGGCCTTGTCATATGGGGAGGCATGCATGGTGTCATGTGACCAACCGGATCATGGAACTGATGGGTGGAACCAAGGTCAATACATTATAGTAATAACTATAAACTACTAGAATAATGACACCATTCCCACTAAACATTTTGTAAAAAAAATATCTCGATTTAGTTTTTAATGAAACCAATTTATTTAATAACATTATCAAATAAAATGTTTCATGACATGGAAAAAATTTCAACCCATAATTATATATATGAAACTGGAAAATACATTTATAATTAGTGGTTTCTTCATTCCCTTTTAGTTTTTTAATAAATTCATATTCCTAATGTTTCCCATTAAGAAAATCATTATATATTTACATCTCCCATATTCTATATTCATGGTATGTTATTATAGAAAATATAATATCATGGATATAAACATAGAAAATGATAAAAATTTGTCATCATAGTCAATTCTTTTACACTATTTAAAAACATTAACCAGTATCCCTTCTTTTTAGATAGTTACATTACCTTCAATGTGATGTTTTCTCTTGAATGACCATTTAAATATTATAGGCCTTACATCGATTAAATAATTGACTAGAACCCAAACATGGTTCTAATTTGTTGAATCTATTACACAATTCATGTCATCTTTTCATCATGACTATTCTTAGCTCTCTAATAAATCATTTCAGGATATATGTTCATCATTTTCAACCAATAATAAGTAACCATCATTGGTGACTAGAAAAAATTATTTCAAATATTCTCTTACTACTCTAGAGGTCATTCATCATTTCTTTGGTTATGTAAATTCTTCTTCAATGGTGACCTATGGAATCTGTTACTTCAGTAAATCTTGTGAGTATTTAGAATCAACTTCCTTGAATTCAATATTTCTCCAACTCTTCCTTTTGAATATGTGTTCCCTCTAATGAAATACATGTTTTTTTGGCTAAGGTCACTTTATTTTCTGAAATGTTATATTATAAATTCCACTTTATTTCCACAAGATACCCTATAATGAAACACTATCTTCCCATAGGTTATTTTTTGTTACCTAATAAGGCCTTACAAAAAGCCTTGAAATCCTATTCATGTTTATAGGAAAAAACATAGATCATTCAACACTATAACTCAAAGGGAATTATATTTTTAATTTTTTTTGCATCTCAGTTTAGTGTTTATTCCATATTTTTTTAATTCATATCACTCAAAGAATAATTTTCATGAATCATTATTGACCTTACCATTCCAAAAAATTGTTGGTTATTACTTTCACTAATGCTATTACAATATGTTTTAGAAGGTGGAGTGAGTCAAAATAGAATCTCTGATTCTCATATGATGTCTATGAAATCATTGTTGAGATATTAAATACCTCATTCTGATATGAGATTCATAATATTATCTCCAATTTTATTCTCTAATTCATTCTATAATTCTTTGATTTTTAAAAATAATGTAGACTTATAACTATGCAATTATAAGTATCCATATTAACTCAAGTTATAAAAAATTTTATGAAGTTAGAATAACTCCAAAAAGCATCCACACCAAATTGTACGAACATATTAGTGTGGAATAAACCTAAAATATATGATGGAATTTAAACATGTCCACTGAATGATAGTTTTTGATTTTTTGCATACAAAAAACCATAGATACTTTCAAGTGGTTTTATCTCAAAATAGTCAAAATAACCATCTAAATAGATCATTTTCAAATGCTTCTTCTTAAGATGGAAATAAAATTGATGTCATAGCTTGGTGTTATATGATTTTTGTTAACAAGATTCATTATCTATTTCTAAAACTTGGATATCATAAATTAATACGTAAAAACAATTATTTAATAGTTCCATACCATAAAAAAAGTTTTCTTTATAAAAAAACAATTACATGAAATATTGAAAATAAAACCATCCTTATGTAGTAATTATATAGAAAATTTGTTTATGAAATAGTTCTTACGTAAAAAATAACCCTTAAAACTAATGTTATTCATGTTGAAAAAGGAAGGTGTTAGTCACCAATAGCTATTTCATCCACCCTTTCTCCATTGAAAACTCCCAAATATACATATAATAAAGTAATATTTAATAAAATTCCTTGGTATTACACGTGGATGCATATTAGAAATCCAAAATCTTCATTTAAGACCTACTGTGTATATATATATATATATATTACACTTAATATAAAATGTATCTTTAGCTTCCCCTCTCTTTTTGGTGAAGTTCTTCTTCCAATGTCCTTACTAAGAAGATGAAAAATATACTATCTCCATTTTCATTCTCTACCTCTAGATATTATTCATCTTGGAAGGATTCTGATCAAGATATGTATACTTATTCAGTGTCTTGGGACCCTTCTTCATGTTCTTCATTTTCTTATTCACTATAAGGACCACATGTTTTTTACTGCCCAAGTGCTTAACAACATGTTGAATCAGATTATGATGTTCTAAAAATACTCTCCAAATTATTGATCATATAATAATAAATAATAACATAAGATAAATACTTGGTAGGGAAGAATGTATGGGATTTATATAAAACACATCTGAGAATTTAATCCCTAATACATCTAATAATTTATTGTATATAATAATAATGACTTCATGAGGTCCAAGTGTGACCAAATATAAAATAATTTTCATTAAAAGTTAATTTTAGATCTCGTATATGTCTTTCATTGACTTCATTGATATATATATTGGAGGTGATACGTCATCCTATATGAATACATGTCCTCTTGTTTCTTGAAAATATCACTAGTCATCATGGAGAGAATGAAACACTAAAAACCATTGAATCATCCAAATGATTCTCATAGAAAGATAAATTTTTGTCACTATTGATATTACTAGGTGAAAATTTAATACCTTATTCCAAAAAACACAAATGTAATTCATGGAATAAGATAATGAAAATGTGCCCTTTCTATTCATGTAAATTATTTATTATTAGAAGGTTATCCTTTTAAATTGTTGTTAATAGTGGAATGTTTGAGGACATATTTATGAATTTTTTATAAAAATTATATGAGAAGATTGTTAGTACATTATTTGATAAAATTTAAAAAAGTAAATAAATATTATATTTATTAATCTCCTAGTGTTTTTTTGAAACAAATTTTCCAACTGATTGGAATCATAATATCTAGTTTAATGGAAATTTACATGTATTGGATTTATATTCCCCTTCTAATCACCCAATGTTTGGATGATCAAAATTTTTGATGGATTTTTGGGAGGCAACCCCAATTACAATTTCATTGACTCACTGTTAGATTAAATGTTGAGTGGTCTCTCCAATCTAAAATACTAAAAATCATTAAATATTATTTCCTCAATATTTTCCTCTCAGTCACACCGATTACTTATTTTTATGTGAACCCTTAATGTGAACTAAATTTTGTTAACAGAAAACATCATCTTAAAATTCCCTGATAATTATAATCACTACAACATTAGCTAATCAATAACACCAAAATATTGTTCAATTGTAATTTAATTTGTGGGAGGCTATACCAATGTAATATGTATAATTCATGGATACTATTGAAAATGTGTAAATTCTCAATTTTTATCTTTATTATATTATTTCTTATATAAATTTTTTTTCTTAACTGACTAAAAATTTCATAGTTATTGTTTACACGTATGTAAAATTATTTTAGTTCTAATTTTCCTGCATCTTAAATCATTAATTCATGTGATCATGGAAACAAAATACATAATGAACTGACCATTAATGTTAATAGAAATAAAACAAAAAACATGAAAGATCATGATTTTTTATGATTGTTGTTATCTAGTGGTTAATCAACTATTTGTTAACCCAGGGGATGAATACTTTGAACCATTTATGTTTAATGTTGCAGATTTCCACTTGTTCACCTATATATCTCTCTAGGATTATTTTCACATGGATTTTATACATGAAAAACCACCACTATTATTGGTGCCCCATCAATTACATATGTTTTTTACTCCCATGAATGTGAGGGGAGCTAAATGATTGATTTGGGAATTTACATAAAATAAACCATGGACAAAGAAGCCCTTATATAACGAGAGGAGATATAAGACATAGTTTAATAATTTAATTTAATAATAAATTAAATTAATTCAATTATTTATGATGCTCTTTTATTGTATCGTGATCATCCAAATGCATGGAATGAATTGTTAATTTTATAAAATTGGTATTCAATTATATCTATTAATATTTAAGAAAAATATGGCATAAATTAATTAATCATCTTATTTAATTAATAAAATCATTTATCAATAAAAAATAAACTAAATTTTATTGATGTTCTCTTCCATTAGAAATTATAAAAAAATTATGTTAAGGAATTTAAAATTAACTATTTTTGAAAATTTTAACTTGGAGGAAAAATGGTAAGTAATCATCCAAACTACATAATGTGAATTATAATCAAACTCTGTTTAATTTTATGGAATATGTCATAAACAAAATATCATATAATTTCATGGCATGTACTATTAAATTAATGAAAATAGATAATAAAACCTATTTACAATACATTTTGTGCATCCATTCACAAAGTGTAATAACTAAAATACAACATATACATGGTATGAAGACATTAAACTTATATAATGTTACATTAAATATATATATATATATATATATCCAATCACATGGAACACACTATTAACATAATGATCACATAGAACTCATGTTGATATTTATTTATAGTATAATAATTTATCTATTAAATATACATAATTTTGTAGAAGTATACGACAAGTCTACTAAATCAATACGACATTTATTATTCTCGCAATCTATCTTTAACACATTCCTAGGGACTCATTCTGTCACTATTCCAGGAAACATTATGGAGTACTTGATGTGTATATGGGATACATTTCATATTTTCTCTGAGTAAAATGGTTATTAGTCACAGAGGTCATTAGTCACATAGGCTATGTAAGAGGATAGTCGACCCATATGTGATTAGATGACTACTCATCGTGTATAGAAGATAAATAGTATGTACTCTGAATGACCATGTTGCAGGCTAGACTGGTTAATATCTGGTTTATAATTAAATTCAACATGCATAGAAAATTACCACACCATGAATTAATTCTTGATTAATATGTGTTATGTTAAATACCACTACATGGGGTGAAACTTGAAGTAATATGACAATTAATATTTTTTCATTCAGCTAGACTCCTTATCACCTCCAAATAAAATATTCAAATTTAATTTTTTTATACAATTATGGGGTTTTATTATATTTTTGGGAAATAGGAAGTAATAATATATAATGTCCCACAATATGGATGAAATGATGATTAAATTATAATTGAAAATTAATAAAAATTAATAAAAATAAATAAATAAATTAATTAATTTTAAATTAATATAATTAATAATGTGACATATCTGATACCACTAGTAGGTTTTGGTAATAAAAAATCATTGGATGGTGCTTTCCAAACATTAATTTTTCACATGATTTATGATTCATTAGGAATTTACATGAAAATACATATTTTTATCAATGTAATTTAATTAATGAATATAGAGAATGAATAAATATTGGAAACAAGATGAAAGATCATAAAATATTATATATAATTAATTTAAGCAATTAATGAGTTACCTTGATAGAAATTCATTCATCAATGGTGGATATAACAATTCTGGTATGTATTACCAACATTTCATTAAAGGAATCAAGAATAGATTCCCTAATGTAGAAATAAAATTATCCTGTGAAACTCTAAATGGAATGATATGATTATCTAGGTGCTGGAATGAAATCTATTAATTCAAGATTCATTTTCCTTTGATCACCTCTAGAACCACTTCAATGAAGGGTTCTATTTAATCGTATCTTGGATTGTGAGTAGTGGAGGAGGATCACACAATATTTTGGATTTTGTTCTTGTATATGTGGATCTCTAATGTATTGAGAGGATTATCTTCAGATCTAGTGGTGCATAGAAAAAAATTAATTGGATCTATTAAAAAATATAATTAGATTTATATACTACTAGTGTTAGAAGAAAATATTTACACTTGCTCCCTCTATTTTTTTTGTAATTTCTATCTAACCCCTTGTCTATAAAAAATATTATTATCATTATATCATGACATGCGATATACTCATGTAATAAATATAATAATTTTTATTCAAATAAAATTCAATATATAATATTTCACACCATAAAATTAAACATGGTATGTCATTCGTCCAAAAATATTTATCATTCCTTCAATAATGACTATTTAGTGAGTAAATAATTATCTACGCATTATTAACTAATACAAAATAAATATTATATTTAGTAAAATGAAAAAAATATATTAATATTATCTCGAGTAATTGGTGATAGAATATATGTGATTCAGGAAACATGAATAATTACTAATCCATGCATGGGAATAATATTTATTCAACTTGTCAAAAGAAAAATAATATTATATTATTTAATTGATATTTTCAATATTTTTTGTGTTTGATCTAATATGATTCCTTCATAGTTTCATTTGGAAAACCAAACTAAATTTCATCTTTACCATCTTGAAATTTGCCCAAGCAACCATAGAGAATGAAGTTAATTCTTGAGTGACATAATACCGCATACAGTTCCTTACTGTGTAATACAATTACTGTATCATGATACCTCAAATCATGTTGTTTGAATGCATGTTACATCAATATATATGCTCACTATCTTTTTCCTTGAAATTAAAGAAATCAAACATTACTATAGAATACCATCTCCTTGGATTTATTTTTGATATTTCATTTCTATAAAAGGGAATGAGTTGTTTACTTCTATTATATAACTCAAGTAATAAATCATGCATCACATTATTCATTAATTAAATATTAATTAGGACACACCTAATGTATCCTACCTCACAATGAACATATATTTTAATTTTATTTGACAATAAATCAAATTAAGTGAATTATAATACTCATTATTAGTAATCATGAATTCTAAGGATCAATAAACACACTCATAGATATAAAGATCAAATGAATCATATAAATGTTGATTTATTTATAGTGGGTATCATTCTCATATATCCTACATTGGATATTACTAAAGTAACACACTGGGAGAATGTTTATATAATTTATATGAGTCTCCAGCCCTGAAATCCAATATTATTTGGGTCTATAAAATTATTTCATCATGATATCAAACATACATTTTGGAATATTGTGGAGGAACTTATGGGTTCTCATAATAGGGGGTCTGATATGATCACTCAGTGCAATAATTACTCTCAGGAAATTATCACATACTATGTTAAATAGAAGACTAATCATGATGTGATAAATAAAATATTAGTATTTATGGAAATGAATTATTGTTATCAAAAAATATACAGAATTTTTCCATATACTACCTACAATATCACCTCAAAGGTAAAATCCCATATTAATTAATATTTTCTAATAATGTGATTATGTACTTCAATGATTTCACTTAAATCTTTTATATCCAACTGACAAATCCTAGGTCTAAAATCCCTCAGTTATCTTCAATATACATTCCTTGGTCAAGTAATTTGAGACTGTTCATTCAAAAATAGTCCTATTAATGTAAAAACAAAATATCAAAACATTTAATGAGAAAAAAAAATAAAAAAAATTTATTGGAGAAATGGGTTTGGTGAATTTTATAGTATTTGAGTCATTTTAGTTCACCATCATCCTAGTAATTCCATTGAATATGGAGGATTAAACCACTATATATATTTTTATAATTATTAAGCCTTAATTTAAACATTACAAGGAAATGTAATTAACTTAAAAAATATATTTTATGAATTAAAAAGGATTACTATAGAAATATGTATGAAATAAAATTTAATGTATCCATTTGTATAATTATAACTGTCCCATTATTGATAAATCAATTAACTGAATTAGTTTCAAGGCAATTTAAACGTAATAAATGTATTTATTTAGAGATTTTTCAATTATAGTTAAATTAATATAAATATTTATTTCCTTGAAAGGAAATAAAATAAATGAATTCAGATCAACAGAAAAATAAAATGGTGCAATCAAATCATTATTTGAAATACATTCCTCTATATTATAATGGAAAATATCCCTCAACGAATCCATTTATAAAAGACTTATTAAGCAATAATATTAAATTTATGTCATATTATAGATATATATATATATATATATATATATTAATTTATATTCATAAATGAATGTAAAATATTAATTAACAATCATTTTACTTAGGACTCGTTACCTCTTAGAATAAAAGTCTATCACAATAAAAAAATTAATCATCTATGGACAAATTATCCTAATTAATAATACTGAATGAATAAAAAATGAATTTATGTCATGAAAAAATGAATAAATAACTAATAAAAGAAAAATTCGTAATAAAAAGTTCAGTAAATAAATTATCATATTAAAAGTTCTCTAATGGAAAAGTAGTAAATGTAAATAAAGTAATCAAAAATATCTTAAATATACTATAAAGAACCAAAATTTTCATAAAACTAAACTATTCAATTTCTAGTAAAAATCCACTATTATATTTATTATATTTCTTGTCTCAAATTTTAAAAATTCACTATGTTCAATAAAATATTAAAAAAATATATCTATCATATATACTACGATCAACCTTAATGGCATGTTGTGTACTAGATTCCCCATTTTATTTATAACTCACAAATTCCAAATACAAGTAATTTAGAATATATATATGTTATTTTTATACTAAATAATTAAATTAACAATAAATTTAAATTTTTATTCAATATATATTTAGTACATGGTTGATTAGTCATGGTTATATAAGTTTAAATTATATTTACTCTAGTTATGGTTTCGGTTATTTTCGTCAATTTATTTGGAATAAAATTAACCATCACTCACAACATTTATTAGCGATCACTATGATTTCGATTCCGTAAATGAAATATCTTTCTACAATTATTTATCTCATCGATTCCACAATGGTATTAAATGATACCATACTATAGCTGGTAAAAACAAAATCCTAAACTATCAGCCAATGAAAACTCTAAAGATACATTATTGATCAGTATATTTAATTGATTAAATTATAAATGATATAAATTTATATTAACACAATAAAAGTAAATTTTAAAATCATTATAATGTTTTAATATCATGATAAATCATTTTTTATTTTAAAATAATATGTTTATTTTATAAATAAATAATTAATATTTTAAAAATTATCTCACATTTCACCTAATAAATTTATAATCCTTTATTCCTCTACAGTTTTAAAATTAACTTATGTCAGATTCAAAAAAGAATTATTTTTAATTAAATTTAAAATTGTAAATAATTAGGTCAAAATTATATAAAGTAAACAATTTCAATTTTAGGAATTAAATATTAGTTAATAATATAGAAAATAGTTAATGTGGTGAAACAAAAAAGTTCAATAGTTGAAAATGTAATAGAATGAACTGAAAAAAAGTTTAAATCATGCATTAAATTTAATTTTATATATGTTCTCGACTAACACACTATCAAAAAATTATTTATGTTTTTGGAACCAATTACCTTGAGAGTTAATTCATATTATTAAAATGTTATGGGTATTTTGAAAAAAAATACATTAATTTTCACTTATAGAAGTGTTCTCCCACCACACCATCAATAAAAATCTCAAATTATAAATTACAATTTAAAATAGACCATTCTATGTCCCATTAAATATTTTCTTTCTTCCATTATCTTCATTTCATAATTGTTTTGCCAAATAAATCCATTTTTATGGGATCCTCTAAGGAAATATCAATGTGCCCAACATAAGTGATCATTTTTATATAACTTGTTTCCATTTTATCATAACATTAGAAATATAATTTTCTCACACCTATATGGTTTCTTAAATATTGTTTATATAAAAAATTTTATTATTCTAAGGGAATAATAATTTACTATATTTTTACATTTCATTATGAAAAAATTAACTTTCATGTTTGCTTTTGGATTATAGCCTCTAAGAAGCATCATGTTTCTTTTTCCCTAATCACATTACAAAGAAGGTACTCATTTTTAGTTTAATAAATAATTATTATATTTAAAAAAATATTTAACATTATTATAGTATTTTTTTACAATTTTCCATTATTCCATGGAATATTAAATCCTTAGCCATGCATACGTGTGGACAACAACCTCTAGGAAAAAATGTATTTCCATAATTATTTTCATCAGTGCCATTAATAGACGATCAAGATAACATGTTTAATGAATAGAATTTTATTTTTATAAAATAATTATTATAATAATTATGAAAATATAATAAAAAATAGACAACATGAATAATAATCTATTGGGGTAAATTCCACCATCTAAAAGAGTGTTCACATAAAAAAATGATTCTTTCATTGGTGAAAATAAATTCATATAGTTTATAATAATCTTTTAATTATATATAATTATAACATAATAGACTAATTAAAATTAAATACATTAATTATAATTCTATTATATGAATAATATAACCAAATTAATATATAATTATAAATTAGTTATGATATGTTATTTCTTGGTTTGGTTTAATCACCTGCATAGTTAATATTATAAATATATATCATGGAAGACTATGGAATTTTATTTTATTTTAATATATGATATAAATATTTAAATAATTATTTTTATTGTTTTTGGATATTTTATTTAAATATTTAATTAATTAATTAAGAAAACAATCTTTTATTATCATGGATCAATGAAGATTCTTGTTATCGATTTCATCTTCATGGATAAAGAATAAAAAACCCATAAAACAAATTTGAAATGTTATAAATTATTATAAATAATCCGTTACAATATATTATATAACCTTGTAAATATTATCTTCCTAATTATAATGAATATAGACACTACTATTATGAAACTAGTACCATCAATAAAAAATATAAGCTCCTCGTGTAGGAAAATATGTAAGAACAATAATTTATATAGATATTGATTATATAATATGGTTATAAATTAAATTAGGTATGATTAATGTTCTAAATAAAATTATTAAGATAAGTCATCTTGTATAAATTTGAATGAATTACGTTCGTAGAAGTTGAGACAAGAGGTAATGGTCTTCCATATCTAATTCTTATATTTGAGGATCCTTTTTTATAACACACCAAATTAACATTATGTGGTGTGTGTACATCATATTTTATATTTTATGTCATGAAGTTTATTTTATTCATGGTATTTCAAGACCAATTTTAATCTATATCTTTCATGATTATTTTATATAATTTCTACCTAATCCATAAATGGTTAATTCCATAAAAATTTTAATTCATGGGGTCCCCTATTATATTTATGAATTATTTTATTTTTTGTGGTTCATGTATTCCCATGTAAGAAGTTTAAACATAACCCACTTGAATTTCAATGGATTTACAAGTCAATATTATTATTTTTCTTATATATTATATTAATTCAAGTTTCACCAATGTCATTTTAAATATCAATATCTTCCATGGTGGAAAACCCATCATGAGTTTTGTCAACTGAAAGTGCATTTAATTTACTAGAAAAAATACATTTATGGATAACAGGAATTGCATACATGTGTAGAATTGATTCAATTAGTGTTAATACCCCCCCAAATGGTCCGTTGAGTATTTTATCAATCATCAATTTGATGCACAATGAGTGGTCATATGATATAACACCAAGATATACACTCTTCAGTGATATTATTTATAATATAAACACAGTCTTTATAAACCATGATAAGGGATTGTTTTCACACATTTTCATCTATTTCCTACCAATAAAATCTGTTAAACCAAATTACTATAATATATGTATAATCAAACATCTTATATATACCCCTATATTATATATCATTATTAAGTTTACATCCTATTAATTTGATGATACCATACATATTATATATTGATTAAGAGAAATTGTTATAGAGGAACACATTATTCCATTGAATAAGGATTCATTTTTTCATATATTTAATTATAAGGAGTTCCATGTTTTAATACATCTAGAGGATCTATAGGGTAGGGTAGGAAATTTATTATTTACCATTAGAATGAAGGCATTGAACTTAATTAGGTTATAAATGTGGATGGGAATTATATCTCTCCTTGATGAATCTAAAGGACTCATGATACAAAAATACTTTATTTTTGGTATATAACTCTACCCATATTATTATAGAATATTTTTACGAGGCATTGACAATATGTCTTCATTTCTAACATTTTGAATTTCATTATTCTGAGCTTAATTTTTATTATTATCCTTGTTTTTGTAATTGTTCCTTAATACTGTTTTCCATGAGTTTCAATTTATTATGGATTCATGTTACCCATTAATAACTACCATATAACATGTTCCAGGTTTAGGTTATGATAATATCCACTATTTTCTACTCCATAAAGAGAATTTTTCCTCACCGTTATTTGTTTTTTCTACCCTATGAATGCTAACGTGGAAATATGTGAAGTTATTAAGGATGTTATGGAAGTTATATTAGATTTCTAATAATGTTTTCATGTTTCATCTCGTTTTATAAATATAATATTTTAACTTATATTGTATTCCAAGACTACTATGAAAATTGATAATTATGGAACTCCTTTATCTTATAATAATAATGTAATATAACTACTCTATTTGGATTTCTAGAGTCTAGGTTGTTATCGTTGGTACCAAAGGATGTTTAATAGGAACATTGACTGTAATATTTAGAGGATCCATTTTAGAAAAACATGTATTAATTAAACTCCTTGATATTTCATGGTAATAATATATAAAACGTAATAGTAATTATATTTTACAATTCGAATATTAGGAGATAATTACATGTATGATATTTCAGAGAGATGGTGACTCATACGAAGACTTGAAACTATATCAAAACTCAAAGTTTTTATTGGGGTATTCTAACTAATAAATCAATCAATCTCGTTTATAGGATAATGATATCATAACCATATTATTTTTGTTGAGAAAGTTTATAAAAAATATTATTTCCCATATAGATTGGCATTTCGGTCAATAAAATGGTGTTAATATGTTGGGCCACCGCATCTAACAAAAAATACAGAATCAAATGGGACAACTAATCAATTGGTAGCTGAACAATACAAAAAATACATTGAGAATATCTTTATCATTGTGGAATGTTTTAAAAAAATCTAAAATTCATCATAGACGTCTATTATGTGAATGTAGTTACAAACCAACAGTGGTAGTTAATTTAAAACACAATATATATATTTGATACAATTTTCAATGAACATTTATATCATTATAGGATATTTGATAAAATAATTTCTTCATGATAAAAGAGATAAAATTGAAAGGAAGTTCCTTAATATTAGTCAAAATTAGGAGGAAAATATTGGAGATTAAGTGGCTAACCTTAAAAGGTTATCATAAGATATTTAAGGCTATGTAGGTATAATATAAATTAAGATTATTATTTTTTTATGTGTTAAAGGAAACCCTTCAAAGGCTATTAGTCTCTAAAATCATTTCATCGTTTGAAGATTTAATCTCAATTACATTTAATACTGAAATAGATTTCATTTTGATGAATATATTCACAGAAAATAAATAGAATAATGGATCAGATAAGAATAATGGGAAGAGAAATTTAGTAAAGGGGAATAAAGTCATGAAGATATTTCTTATATTCAATAACGTTGGTAAGAAATATTGTGGGGATTATAGGAAGGAAACAATAATTTTTTATAGGTATATAAAAAAATCAAATATGTTCATGAATGAAATTAAAATGTATAATTTGATGGAGTTAGTAGTGTGGTTAAAATACATTATTTAAACTAATTCTTCAATTGTTAAGGAGATTTACCTCAAAAAGGGTAATGGGGATATTCCAAGCATATTTAATTACCACTACTGAATTCATAATTCTAACGATGATGTGGAATGTACTTTTATCATATCCTAAAAATTATCTAATATTTTATTTTAAACTATATCATTAAATTCTTTTGGGATTTAATTAAATTTAAAAAACAATTTATATTTTCTTAGTTCCCTAGTATGAAATTTATCAATTAAGACACCTAGTGGAAATATTTTAAAAAAAATGATATGTCTGTCTCTTGTAATTGGAATCATAATCCCCTATTTAAAATAGTTTTTTATTATACCTATGGTTTTATTTTATATATTCCTTGGATGTTTTAAATTTATATATATAATGAAAAATACATTTCCATGAGAAGGTGATTAAATTTTTTGAAGGTGAGGTGTAATATCATTACATTATTTGGGAAACCTAAATATATAAATCATGTTTGTATATTACCCTATTAGATATCCTTAATGAATTTATGGGATTATAAGAATATAATGTATCATCTATGGATAAGGAATATGTCATAAGAATATTTGTTTTACCAATAAAACATAAAATCATTGATGTTTTTCTATATTTTTTCCGTTTTCAACCACATGAGTGTGAAGTTGAGTTCCCAATTGAAATCATTCATAAAGTAAAACATGTATCAATGAATTAATATATAATGGAACCACTAGAGTTGGATTAATTTAATAAATATATTTTGGAGTTTTCTGATAAAGGATTTATACATACAATAATTTCATTATTGGGAACCCTTGTTTTATTGTTGAAAATAAAGGATGAGTCTGTGAGGTTTGTTACTAATTATAGCGGGATCAATGAAATAAAAATTCCTTGATAACTTATTTTTTCCATGTAATGTTTCCAAATACATTTCAAATATCGATATTTAATATGTATATCATTAGATAAGTGTGGTTAAGGATAATATATTGATGTATGAGTGTTGAACAACATATAAACATTATGGGTTTACTTTAATTCCCATTATATTAAATAATGCATATTTTTTCTTTATAGATATGCTCAACCAATTATTCAATGATTATCTTGATAAAATTGTATTAGTATTCATTGATAAAATATTAATATTCCCTAAGAGATAGTAATATCATGATATCCATCTGCACATAATTCTAGACAGCGTAAGGAAAAATTATATTATATGAAATATAGTAAGTGTGATTTTAATATTAATGGGGTTTCATTTATTGTCCATATAATCTTTATGGATGTAATATTTGTTGATACTTTGAGGGATAGGGTAGACGAATTATGCACCACATCAAAAAATACAACCGAGAAACATAGTTTCATGATGTTTTTAAGTTAATATTGGTGGTTTGTTCAAGATCTGTCTCAGATAGCCAACTCATTAACCAAGTTAAACTATATTGTTTAATGTTTTCATAGTCTAGGGAATGTGAGTAAACTTTTGAAGATATATAGATTACACTAATTAATTCACAAATATTATTTCTACCATTATGTAAGGAATGTTATGTAATATATAGTGATGTATCTTTGTATTTGGGGTGGATCCTAAGAGGTAACCCCCCATAATAATTTATCGAAAAGATCAATGTTTGAATCCCAGAAATCCCCTTTCAGGTACTTATGATGTATTTACTGATGCAGGTGCTGACATAGGGGCTGGTGACGCAAACTTCATATGGAGAAATGGCGATGTTGGCATGATGTAATAGGCGGCGAAGACCCATGTATGTGTTTTTGCAAGAATGGCATTTATACTATAAAAATGGGGCCTTATACCATATTTTGTTGGGAATATTTGAATCTCATTAAAAATGTTTATTAGACCTATATATATGTAATATATAAATAATGAGTGACAAACCTTTTCATCCCATTATTATGTTGTGTGTGTGTGAGATTATTTTTAATTATACCCTCATGATACTAATATAAAAATATATACTTATAGTGATTTTTCAATTATGGAAATTTGTTTTTCATTATGTATAATTATAGAGTAGTTTATTATAAATCATGGAAATTGAAAATATATGAATATAACTACCCAACTCCTGACCATGAACTTGAAAATGAAAATTTTACTTAAAAATTTAGTGAAAATATCTATATGGTAAATGATATGATATATATATATATTTATTTAAAATTATTATTAATATATTCTCTAAGAATGATATCAACATAAAGTTATAAATATGGATATAAAAACTCTATGACAATGATTTCACAACACAATTCCACCCTATTAAGGAAAACAAGGTGGATGATTCATTGAGTAGGGGGAACTATATAATTCAAACCATGATGAGGATTGAAAACAATATATATATATATAAAGATCTAGTAATGTTGAATATAGTTAAATTTTTGTGAGAGATTCCATATATTATTTTTTTAAGGAATTGTTTGACGTTACTCACATTAAAAAATAGAATATTTCAAGTGAGATGGAAGAAACTTAAATATATAATAAATTATTAAATGATCAATAATTGACAGACTGCGTCTATAGAGATGGAGTGATGATTTTAGGAAAGAGGTTTTGAGATTCATCAACAAGTGTGTAAAATATTGAACTATTAAATAAGCACATAGATCATGTTTCTCAATACACCTTGGTAGTAGAGATATTTATGCTGATTTAAGATAATGAAATTTATGGGATGTCATAATGTGGGAAATTGTAGAGTACATGTATAGATATATAGTATACTAATAAAAATTCCTAAGGGAGTCATGTATCCTCTATTTATACCTATATATATGTGGGAAATTATTATGATAGAAATTTACATTGGATATTAAAATACTACATTTATAAATAATTTTTATAGTTCATTGATAATCACCATACAATGTCTTCTCATTTCATAGCAATAGGTGATGATTTATCCCTTGGAAATAGTGAATGGAACTATATAAATGAAATTGAAAGGATTAATTGGGAACCTATATCAATAATATTTTATCATGAACCTTGGTTCATATCAAAATTTAGGAGGATCATTTAAAGGTTTATTGACACTGAGGTACATTTATGTACCACCCGTCATCCAAAAGCCAATGGGTAGTTTGAAAGGAAAATCTAGACATTGAGAGACATCAATAGATCATGTTCTCCTCGCTTCCTTAGTATATATAATCAATATATAACTTTAGAAGAATTTTTATAAAATAATACGTTTTATTGGAGCATCTAGATTACACAATATGAATGACTGTTTGGGAAGATGATTCATACTCTAACCAATTGGGAGGGTGTTAGAGAACGAATTAGAGTTCTGATAATCTTATGGGGGAGACCACTATTAATTAATGAACTAATAAAGATCTTAATAGAGATTCACAGCTAAAAAAGTTCTATGAAGTTAATTTAATTAATGAATTTTTATATCAATTGGGGGATTATTTATTCATAAATCTTTTACCATGGAAAGGAGTTATTATATTTTGTTAAAATGAGAAGCTAATAACTATTTACTCTGGGAATTTTGAAATATTTGAATGAATATGTGTTTTTTTCTACTAATTTTCTATATTGAACACACTTTCTAAAGTACACAAAAACTTCCATGTTTCATTACTATGAAAATAAAATCCAAATCCCATTCATTTTTTCAATTTTTTGGAAATATTGTAGGATACAAACATATCTTTTAATGATGTTTCTATCAAATTTTTTGATATTAGATGAAAAATTTTGTAGAATAAGAAAACTCAATTGGTGAAAGAACACTGTTAAAAATAAAAAACTACATGTGGTAATATAGGTTCATGAATGATTTATAAAGAAGAAATGTCCACATTTTTTAGTAGTTGATGTATAGAACAAAATTTTGGATGAAATTGTTTCAGTGATGGGGGGAGAATGTAATACACTATAGTATCAAAAAAACATATCTTGAACTATAAGACAATATACACTCAAAATATACTTTACCTAATATTATAACTAAAATATTTATTTCTAAAGTTTATATTTTCAATAAAAAAAATAAGTTTTTTTATTTTCATAATTGAATTACCTTAAGATAAAATTTAGATATTTCTTATGAAATGACTGATTTTTGTGTGATAGTGTAAATATCATTTATATTAAAACAGTTAATTTTATGAAATCACTGGGATATAAGAATAAAATATAAATATAAAAAACAAATAATTTTAGAAAATATATTTTTTATGTAACATTATACAATTTAAAATATTATTATTAATTTTTAATCATATATATGATATTTTGAATCTCATGTAAGATTTTATAATAAAATTGTATTAATGAAATATACAATTACTATTTTAAAATTTAATTATATAATATTTATAGATTTATTAATATTAAATGTATATAAAATTTGGAATTATTATTTATAATTTACATAAAATTTACATTTTTAGGGTAAAAAGGATAATTTTGTATGAATATAAATAGATATGACTATAAAAGATAAAATGTTAAGGGTAGGAAATCAAATGTTATGGTGTTTTAAAATATTTAAAAAATTGATTTGGATGAATTTTTTTGTGGATTTATTGACCATATCCTTTCCCCACTTCCTCATTTTAAAATTTTGGGGCAACATTCATTGAGAGATACTTTCAATTAATGTTTTTTTGTGTTTTTACAAAAATGACTTCTCTTTTAACATATTTAAGGGGTATCACACCTACCCTTTAATACCACTCAAAAAATTATGATTCCTAATAAAAAATGATCATTTCCCCACACCTTGAGTCATATAATTCTAAAAATATCTCAGGGTGAAAATATTTTACCCATATCCATTTATTTATAATGTCCTCCAAAGAAATAAAAAAGCACTCAAAATGCGTAATAAAATTTAAATAACTTATTTATTTTAAATTTTACCTTTACAATTATAAAATTCTCATCACTATATGGTAAAATAAAAATTATTTTTTAAATAATGTTATTATTTTATGTTAATATTCATTAACCCCAATTTCAATTTACCTTAAGGAAAACCAAAACAACGTTCATGTGTGTGTGTTGATTATTGCCTCCAAAAAGAACATTGTTTCAAAATCCTTAACCACCCTACACAACTATTCAAAATAGTTATTTTTATAAATAAGTTCGAAATTTAATTCATATTATATATTCTTAAATGAAAAAAAAATTATACATTTTTATCATTCAATAGTAAAATAAAATGTCAATCATGCATATTTGTGGACTAATATCTTCGTTTAATGATTAATTTCCATCTTTCTTTATAGAACCAAATTACATTTGTAGTTATCATAATTATTTTAATGGATATATCTAATATTTTTGAAATTATTAAGGTTTCTTAATTGAAATCGGACCACCAATTTTAAATATTATCAACAAAAAACAATGGAAAATTAAATAATTCAAATGTGTGTTCCAAGAGAACAAATTATTTCTTTTATACTGTGAAATAGCATCTTATTAGTTATCCTAGTCATATAATTCCTCAAAATTTTGGTATAAACAAATAATAAAAAATATTCTTTTAACATTATGATTCTTTTATTTTTATGTTATAACTAAATTACTATAGAATTAACTATTAATTTTGATATGTCCTTATTTTAGACTATTGAACAATCTACATGAACAACGTAATTAATTTTTATGATGGATGAAGAAGGGAATTTAATTTCATTAAATATATGATATAAATAAGTAGATTATTATTTTTTTGGATATGGAAATATTATGTTAATATTTATTTCTATAATTAAGAAAACACCTTTTGATCATTAATGATCACCGAAACATTATTGTTATAAATTCCAAAGTCAAGGATAGAGAATAAAATTTCCTTAAAAAATAAAAAAAATTATTTTAAAGAATCCATTATAGTAATAGTAATTTAAATGGTTTGAATTGACATATAATAAATAATTAATATGGTCAGTGATCTTTTGAAACTATTACAAATGATTAAATCTATAAAGACCAGATGTGGGAAAAGAGGTAAAATTTATAGTTTATATATAAAATGATTATATATCTCGAGGAAAACTGGAAATGTGAGTGACTGAGGTTCTCAATTAATTAATTAATATTTATATGTTTGTGAGAATGGTGATAAAATTATGTTCATGGAATTTTTGATAGGGTTAAGTGTTTTATACCTTAAATTACACTCATTGAGAAATGTTTCATATTATCCCATAATTTATTTTGCTTGTTTCGTATAATTTATATTTGAGAAGTTATATTTAGAAATTTCAATAATTCCAATTATTCTATGTTCAAATTGAAGCCCCCTATTTTAATTTATTTTTATTAAATTTATACCCAATCCATTACTAGTGGTTTCAATATCAATTTTAATTATTTTATAATCATTCTATATTGACCACCAGCATACTGTTTTATGGGGAATGTATTTCCAAGAAATGATTTTTACCATATTTTAATTTAATTTTGATAGATTTAAAATTATATGTATTAATACCTACCACATTTTATTTAGAATCAATGGCTACCAAAACCTTTTAAATAATAAATACGTCCCTTGGTGAAAAAACCAACCTATAATTTAATAATGTAAATGTTTTTTAACTTCCTAGAAAATAAATACATGTCTAGATGAGGGAATTTGGACGTGGTTGTGGAACAAATGAACCTATGAGGAATCACCAAGAAAATCGTTGGTTGTTTTATATTTGGCATCCTAGAATCAATTATTTCTAATTTTATTACATCAGTATTTAATGTTTTTAAATAAGAGACATCTTATTACATATATTTAATTATTCTTCATGACTATGATGTAATAATTCCTAGAGTATTTGTCACATTAATAAGTTTATATCCATTACCAATTATAATGAGATCATTGATGTTCTATGAAAATATTATTGAATATTATACTATAGTTGGATGATATATTTTCATGAGACACATTGTATATTGACTATTAGGTGGGAGTACTCATAAGAAGATGAGACTTTATCTCATGAAGTTCGCACATGGAAAACTCCAAGACGAGAGGTTATGGGAATAAACCCTCCTGTAGGAATTCTGTATGTTTTTTTCATTGTATATTCCTATCTATGAGCATGTTTAAGGGTCCTTAGTCTTCTATATTATCATTAATGTGTGTCCTAACTCACACAATTTGATTTACTGAGGAAAACTATCATTCCATATGTTTTTGGGAGGTAAGGTATGTTGGGTGTGTCATAAGTGACATTTTATTAATGGATAAGTCATGTAAGGATTTTTCACTTCGATTTATGGATGTTGATATCTCGAACCTTTGATTGAAATATAATAGTCCCTCTAAATTTTATGGCTATATTGTAAAGATCAATTTATTTCATGTATTCACTGAATGATGTATCAAGATAATAGGTTGATGAAACTATTATGAAACCTTCTTGATGATATATTGAGGCAAAGAGATTATATTACACAGTGAATATTCATATATGGATTTCGTCATTGTGACATAAAATTAATTCTATTGGGGTTTTGTCCCTTTTCTAACTAGTAATCGTGGATTTTATGCAGGCCCACCTAATTTCAAAGACAATGATTTCAAGAGGGTCGCACAGTAAGGGTTTCATGTGGTATTGATTAAATTCAATTTGAATTTAATTAATGAAATAAATATTATTCTCTAGAATATGGAATAATTTTATTCCTGTTAAATTATTTGTATAAATTAAATTAAATATATTTATTTATTTTATTGATCATTTAATATATATTTATTGTCTAGTTGTTAAATAAAATATTAATTTAAATGATTAATTTTTTTATTTATTCAATTTTTAAATAAATTGAAGTGGATTCTGATAATATCAAGGAATGTCTTGTTGTAAAATAATTATTTTCAAGGTGGTAAATAATTAATTAAATAGTCGGAAGAAGACAAAATAATAATAATTTTGTTATCATTATGTGGAACATAATTTCATTTATTATTCTGTTTTGCTGATATTAGCACACCACAAATATTGGTGATGTTATTGTTATTATGTATAATGGGTTTTCTCTTTGGTTATGAATGTATTTAATTTCTATTATGCAATTAAATACTCTAACTGAAACCCCATGTCCTTAATAGATAGGTACATCTATTGTTCCATTACGCCTGGTGAACCAAATTTCCAATTGTGAGAGAATTATTGAGCCAAAACAATTTCTCTCTTGAATTCTATCCTATACCCTCTCAAGAATGAAATATTTTATTCATAAATGAAGAACATGTGCTAAATAATGACTGATGCAAGGCACTCACTTCACCACTCTAGCACGTAGAGAACAAGTGGTTTCAATATGAGGCCATTAAAACACATGTGGATCGCCACTAGAGGGATTCTATTTTGGATCCTCACAATCCCAATGAGAAAATATATAAGGGTCATTCTAGATTGTCAAAGTCATCAATGATTAATGTACCACAGATCTAGGTATTTTATCTATGTATAAATTTTTTAAATTAATTATAATCATGATGTAAATGTTCATATCACCAGTATCAAGTTCACTTTTCATCTTTTGTCATGATCATTGATCTCAGTTTCTGGGTACTCTTGTTTATCATCGTATTCATATCGTACTGGTCATCGATTATAGTAAATGAAAACATAGTCCCTACCAACTACCATACTTCTGCTACTTTTGAATCCTATATGTGGTATTAGAGTGGGTTTCATCATCAATTAAATTTTTTGAAAAATTTATTGATGATTTAGGATTTAATAATTTAATTTTTCAATTCATTATTAATCATTATTGTATTTAGGATTCTGATATTCGTTCTTCCACATTAATTTCTCATATATCAAATAGAAATGAATAATTGTTGGATTAAAATTATAGTGAGGAACTCATTAGGAGGTGCTGACGATTCTTTCCATGTGACACAGAAGTACACCTCAGGTGTTTTGACTTTCACATCATGGTCTCTTCTATACAAACTATGTAATATGGACATATTTTTTGTGTAGTCGTGTTCATTTCATCAGGAGTAATTTGTAAATTTCTCAAGTTGTGATCATTTATTGCACACAGTTTAATTAAATTTACACCACCTGTTGACTGGGAGATATAGGCACATTTTTACCGAATTACATGCCTTGTGGCCCATTGGACATGGAGTGTAGTCCCTTTAGGTTAGGAGCATATCTGTGTTTCCCATACAGGGATTGAGCCACACGGTAACCATGTAACATTCAGAAAACACAGCATGTATCCCACTATACATGCCATATACACAAAAACATCAGAATTATGCCTCACATGCTGAGTCCCTACGTGTGTACTTTAGGAATGATGGTGAAGGTAGTCCACAACGTGTAGTCGGATGTACACACCGTGTACATCAACAAATTACATGATGTTTAAACATTAATGTTTGTGAAATGTTCAAAACTACTTATCATGCATAAATCATACTATCGGTTTTTACACTATGCATTGAAAAAATATGTATGCTATATGTCTGAAGAGTAAAATATTATAATTAACATAATACATGTTTGGAAGATTTGAAAATGTATTCACTAGGGTACCTCTATGGTACATTTATGTACGAGGATGAGAATCTAAATGAATTTATAAATTGGAATTTAGATAAAACGACATATTAATTATTGATAATAATTAGTCGATTCAAGAATGATATATCTCGATGAGAATGATTAAATAATTGAATGATAGTTTTATTAATTACTAAAATCACTGCTCGTATGTGGATATTCATGAGCTAGACCAGACCTTTGCTTGTGATTGGTATCTTTTAATTAAAATTTTGGCATACTGTCCATCTCTTCTCATTAATATGTAGGGACTGCATGCCAATGGTTTCTTTTATGTAATGCCCCTTTGTACCCTCCATCATTGTGTAAGTAAAATATCATATGTAATGGATGGAGATCACATGCTAGTGGAGGCAGTTCAAGCTATAACTGAGATAAAACCAATCAAAAGTGAATCAAAGGCAGACATATGGAATGATATATACATGAATCCAAATGGATCAAGGTGTTTCTCCCCTCAGTCATGGAGTGTTTATCAACTGCTAGATAAAATAACCATTATAAAATCTCATGATCATGCTCTATACATTATCTTCATTCTATTAGATACATGGTATATCATTATGTATGTGTTTCTGCAATCACATAATTAATGAATTAAAAAATCAATAATGATGGAACTAAAATAAACCAGGCTTATGCGTAAATATTATCAACACATGGTGAATCTCTTAAGAAATTTCTTCTTATTATTAACATGAATGTGATAAAGATAAAAATAAATTTATTCATAAATAATAAAAATACATACATCTAATATTTAGTCAGACTAAGCATTCTATTATTTTATTTAAGTGAAATAATCAATTAAAATATGTGTTTGACCAGCCCTTATTGGGACAATTACATTTATACAAGAATTCCTTATGAAAGGTTCACGTTGACTTAACCATATTACATCATGAAGAGTAACCATTGTTAGACTTGTTGTAATATTAGAGGCATGTGTGGTGGATATCCAAGGTAGGATTTCAACATTGGGGAGTCCACTGAACAGATAAAGGAGTTGTAAGCCTACCATTAGTAATGACCTACCTACCTAAATACCTTCAAACAACATGTCCATCTCCTGTTGTGGTTAATAAAAATTGAATATAGATCCTTTTTATTGCAAAATTCAAGAAACTATACATTTTGAGTTCAATGGGACGGCTATTGGGACATCATAAAATAGTTGCATACTAAATAAAATTAATTTATTATATCTCATTAAAATGTAATCAAGAGTGTTGGTCAGAGTCTAACTCTCATGATGGGGTGAAATGTTATCCAATAAAAAATTCGGTTAAATTTTTTTACCTAAATTATTCACCCAATTAAAATTAAAACAGAACAATTAATCATGGTAATAATATTATAACAATTTAACTATTCAAAAAACTTTTCAAAAGATGGATTAATTCTTATTAGTTTCAATATATAAAATTTAGACAATTTTTTAAACTATTATAATAAGGATAAATAGCTATAACTACTATCCAAGACTAACTATCAAAGTCAAATTTACATTTTAGAAACATAAATTAAAATAGAGAAAGCATAAATAGAAACACAAAGAGTATAAAACAAGTGGTTCAGTCTCACGTTGAGACCTAATCCACTCCACTGGGTGATCACCTTCCATTAATAATTTTATATTGATAAAATAGATCCCCAATGAGAATTTTATATTAGTACATAGGATTCTCTAGGTCACATGAACTCTTCCACTTTTCTTTATGGGGAAAAACAACCAAGACACACTATACCTCTTAAACTATTATACGTGGGAAAACAAACAAAGTGTAGAATGATATTCAATTGAAGATATCTTTTGTCCTCTATTATAATAAAGGAGACAATGACTGTTTTTATATAGAAGCCCACACTGCTTGAAAGCTTATTAAAATAGTACACAACAAGGAAAGGTTGATGAGTGAGTATTATAAATTCTCTATGTCTTAATCTATGAAACTGTGGACTTTCAGAACGAAGCACATGAACGTTTGGTAGAATATTGAAAAAAAAAAGAGTAACATGAGTTTCATTTTTTGGTTTCCCATTGTATGATATATGTTTTGTATCTCATGTACTCTTGTAGAGACCTGTAGCGTGACGTACATGACCATTAGATTACTTTTCTGGAATACTTAATACACAACAAAAACAGACACACAAGGATCGTAATAGTTTAGTGTCTTTGGAAACTCGGAATATAAACTTCTAATCATGTTGAAATATCTTAAACAACTCCCATAATGATCTTCCCCTTTTTGTTTCCTTACCTAAAACCTTTATTTATTTCCTAGGGAAAATAAAAAATAAAAAGGGTGAGATAAAATGCTTAGTAAGGGAAAACATAGATAACATAAAACAATCCATAAACATTTGGAAGCAAAAACATGAACATGAAATTTAAACTTCAAAATCTTGAGAAAAGACATAAATCATGGAAGTACGTAAGGCATATATCATAATGGGACATCAACCATGATAAAATATAATGGGAAAAAACATGTAATTATGGAAACCATTCAACACATGTTATGATTTCCATAGTAGCGAAGGAATTGCTTCCAAGACCATCTTAGTGGACAAAGTCCCTTTTTGAATCGAGTTCACTCCACGTTCCAGTCCTGTAACACTGAACCAGATTAACTTACCATTCCATCCATGTCTATGTCATGAGATATAAATCATTACCCAATTCATTGGAGGGAAATATATCTCCCACCCATCTCATATTGAAATCATTCTTACTTGTGCCAAAAAATAAACATAAATCATTCATAATAATCGAAAGAATAAAATGGGTTTCATAAAAATCATCCAATCATCACATAATCCATATAAAACAAATTGATATTTCATCATAAGAAAAGTGAAACCATGTAAATCATAGAGACATTATACTTGAAACATACACATATGAAATAATGTCATCTTAGATGGAAAATAAATTTTATAAAACACTTGAAATGAATTCATGAGGAAAATATCATTTCTTCTTCATAATCGTTTTCTTTTCACAAAATTCCTTTCCATTTTAAAAGAAATGTATTTTGATGAAAATAGTCATAAAATCTTGTAGAGTATACTTCATGAAAATGAGGCATTATTAAAACATAAAAATCCCTTCACGCCGTATAAGTTAAAAATAACATTCTCCTCGTACTTTTGTCGGAAAAGTCAAAAAGTACCTCGTATGGTAAACAAAAGAATGATTCCTTACATACCATGTAGTAAAAGACAAAAATGTGTAAAAGGGACTTTAAACATACATGAAAACACTTTTATAAAACATAGACATGGATGATAGAAATAACCGCAGTAAATACTTACGAATAAACAATCTCGGATAAAAATGAGATTTGCAAAATTATCCCTTACCTTAGGTCTGACATGCTTCGTACGTATCCAAACCTCCTGTATAATGATTTAAATAATGACATTGAATTATTATAGAATCGTATTCATTGTTATGATATCATATATGGTTCACTTATGACTTTATATTACCCGTTCATTTGTACATTCCATGATAAAGAGCGTTTTGGGTAAAATCGCTTCATTTGTCGTCCGTGTTTTGACTTGTAATTATTCATATGATTACTTAGATCATGATTACTTTATTATAGAATATAAAACATTATTTATATATAATATATATTCAGAATATACATATATATAATAGATCGATAAATGGAAATAAATACACCGTTCATGGAGACGGTAGGTCGTACGTACGCATGAACATTGTTTTTGTTTCCTCATTTAATTGAATGGAATTAATTGGATGAAATACACATATATATATACATAAATCCAGTAGAATTATTATATAATATATATAATTATTATTCATTATATAAACTTTATGATCATTCATGTATGGTTAACATGGATAATTAATCTCATCGCGTCGTGGAGACAGTAGTCCGTATATACGCACGAGCGATGATATCGTTCCCATAATTATTCAAAAGAATTGGAGTGGATGGTAAAATATATAAGAATCAGTATGATGTTATAATAACCATATATAATTATTCTTTACATCATTATACCCATCCATGTATGGTGTTGTTGGAAAAACAGATTTCACCACGGCGTGGAGACGATATTCCGTACGTACGCACGCGTGGTGATTTCGTTTACCGTAGGATGGTTAGATGGTGAAATAGGGTTGATTAATACTTAGAAAAACATATCAGTATATGATTTATACTGAAGTTATTACTTCATAATGAAACAACTATAGAAGAAGAAGTTGAAGAATAAATAAAGTTGAAAGAATCGGTAACAGACATTACCTCTTCTTTGAAGCGCCTCTTTGAGACCTCCTCTTAGGAACCTAAAATTGGTCTTTGAAGAAGACCAGAACCTCAAGGATGTTTCTATAGAAGAGGAGAAGAGAATTTTCCAGGGGTTGGCCGAGCTTGAAGGCTCAAAGTGGTGTGAGGAAGAGAGGGAGGAGGTGCCCTTTTATAAGGGAGGAGAGGGGCACCTTTGGAAAAACTAAAAAAATTATTTTATTATAAAGTCATATTCGGTTTTTAATAACTCCAAATTGATTTATTTCGAAGCTGATGTGGTGATGGGTCAAAGTACTCTAATAAAATAGAATTTAGAAAAGTTTAGGTTTCTATTTTAACCTTATCATTTAGATTTAACATTAAGTTAAATAATTTTACTTGTATCGTGTCTTCTTGTTTTATTACACTATATGGTTAATAAACATACTATAAAAAGCCAAAAGAACACCCATTTGTATATTATTAATATATATAACCTTATCTAAGTCATTTGGCCGATCCTTAGATTTTTAGGAATAAAATAACAATTAATAATATAATATTTGTTTTAAAAACTATTTTATGTCAATTTTGACACTATTTGGTATTTGATTTTTGTGAAAACCATAACAGAATTACGAGTTCGAAAAAAGTTAATTAAATCAATAATAACATGTCATATTAACCTAGAAAATTATTGGAATTCAAAAAACCTCAAATTACATTTATTTGGGTATTTATAACATCAATTATTTCAATATTTCATTAATAAGATAATTACTGCATCATCTTTGTGTCATAAATAAATTAAATTATTTAATGTCTAAATATTATAAATAAAATACCAATATATTGGAAATCTTATTATCTTTCTAATGAATATTTATAGTCTAATTTATCTTATGTATAACCCTATATTAAAAATAATTTACTTATTAAACATTGATTTTAACTATTTTAACCCTTCTTTAAATAAATTAATATTAAATGTCCTAATCTAATCCATGTGGGCCTAAATGGTCATATTTTATTCCTAAGGTTATTTTTGGTCGAATTACATTTTTCCAATAGAATTAGGACATGTTTTAGGGTAAATAATAATATCATTTTTACCCTTAATTACAGTATTTACTTTTAACCGTGGTAAATAAAAATAAAAAGTTACTATTGACCAAAAAAAATATTTTCATCTCATTGAACCACATTTTAGTCCTTGATATTAACCGTGGCTCTCGGATTTTCGAAATTCCACTCACAGAAGCTGTAAAATTAAGTTTTATGAAAAATACAGTTTTTTAACTACCACTTAGTGGTTTCACTATTCATAAAAAAATGCATGTTTCCAGAAAAATACCAAAAATTAGGCCTAAGCCATATTTGATATTATGAATTCAAAAATTATGTCTATTTAACCATATTCAAAACATTTTAGTTTCATTAATTAAGTTAAAAATTAATTCCCATCTTCAAAACAAATAGCGTGTTTTTAAGAGATATTAACTATCAAAAGATTGACATGTGTTTATGTCTGGTTTAAATGTGAAATTACATCCAATGACCAACTTTTTATTAAATGGTAAAAATATATTCTAAATATACTTTAAAACCACTCAAATTAATAATTTATCACTATTAATTATTTCGATTAAAAAAGTTGTTTTTAATTAAAATTTAGTAATTTTCACTATTCATCAGAGTCTGAAAGTTATCCGAAAAGTACCAAAATTTCACCCTAAGATAATTTCGATATTCCAAATCCAAAAATGAATTCCATTTTGAAAGATAAACTTTATAAAATTTCAAAAAGTGGGTATTGATATTCATAATGGCTAGTTCATAATAATATTATAATAATATCTCGTTTAGTGAAACTCAGTATTGCGTACTACACATGCTATCAAAGAAGGTCTTTATTGCATGTAATGCAACCCAATTCAGGGCTGCGTGTAGGGAGAGCTCTGTTTGGTGTTTCATATAACATAATCAAAACTTATTTCATTTATATATTAAACAAAATCTATACATAACATTGCGTAGAATAGTTTCTACAAAACGAACTTGAAATTGTGTGTAACGCAAGCCACGAATAGTGTAAAGTATACTGCAAGAAAATACGGTGTTGCGTATATCACAAACTAATTTTGGTGTCGCGTACAACACAATACATCAATGATATTAAAGGAATATTTTTCATAAATTCTCAGGGTGTTACATTCTACCCCCTTAAAATGAATTTCGCCCTCGAAATTCATTGGGGTTATAAATCGTTTACTATTTATAGAAACCCACATCATAAAAAGGAATACTAAAACACAATTTTAATAACTAAAGTATGAAATGTAACGATTACCCAAAGAAACACATCACTGGGTTTCCATATAGGAGAACATAGGTAAAAATATGGATATGGAAGAAAAATCTAACCATCAAGTTCTAATGGAGAGTGGTAGAGAACATGGCTATGAAAAATCCATCAATCACAAAGCCATAGATTTGTGATTATCCAAGGTACCATCTGATTCATCAGATATTAGGGAACTAGGGAAACATTTTTGGTTTTCAATATCATTTCCCTAAAGTTGAAATTTTTTAATTAGAATAAATACTTTCTTGATTTTGGAACAATCTCACTATTGTTCGTGCATTGAACAATTTCCACTTCATCTCGTAAAGAAATGAAGTTGAATTTGTTATTCGTTAAGTGTTAAAAAATCTTGTGATAGAATAATGGGTCATTACATCTGTTTCAAACAAAAGGTTTGCAAAAGTTATCAAATATACATAAGTCCATATACGGTGAGGTTAATCATATACGATTCCAAAAATGAACCTATACTTCATATATCATACAGTTTAATAAAATAAAATTATTTTCTACTAACCAGGGACTTCCAGTATGCCAGTGGTAGGCGATAAAGTCCAGTCGTACTTTCGTTGTGGGTTCGATTCCCACATCCTTGTCCAACGCGATGGGATGTCGCTTGTCCTGCAGGTTGTCCTTTTTCTAAAACTACATTACTATAACATCCGATCAATAATATTGAACTAACTTATGTCCAACATAATCCATTCCAATCTTTAGGCTTATCTAAAATACATTGGTCCAGGCTCATAGTATAAAGAAAATAATTACTTGAAATGTCACATAACAATCATGTGAATTCCATCATTTATCCCCCATATACCATAAGATATATCTTGTTGGTCAAATTACAAACATGTGAATACCTTAATCATGTATTCTCTTGAATAATGAATACCCATTGAACCTTAGTGAAAACATGAATGTTGGTAAATTTTAACACTTTCCACACACCAAAATCCCTAAAATTCTATATACTCAACCCATAATATCACTTAGTCCTTGTATCAGTCATGAGCTCATGATTACTATCATATTATTTTCTCCTTATCCCTTCAATATGCGCATTTCATCTACTTTCTAAAAATATTTCAATCACCTTTTCATGGTTACCAGTACCATATAATTATTGAAAACCAATACAAAGATATTACAAAATTCCACAATACCATAAATGAGATTCCATGATACTATTTTGAAATCCCATTATATAAAAACATTATCATTACAAAACATCATTTTCATACTCAACATCACAATTAGTGATCGCATGAGACTTCCCTTTATCCATTGCCTTAAGAGGTTGCTCATGTTGATCATCATTAACCCGTGGATTAGGGCATTTATTAGCATAATGCCCCATTTACTTGCACTTGAAGCATTGAAGTGTTGGTGGTGCGTTCTCTGCAGTCTTTTCATTATTCACATAATTAGAAACCATTTTTCCATTACTTTGACACTCAGCTACTCGATGAACCTATTTTTCACACATAAAACATTTTCTAGTCCCTTTAAGACAATCCCCACCATGCTTCTATCCACACTTTGAGCATAAGGAAACATTAATCTTCTTTTCACCATTATTCTGAGATTTCTCCTTGAACTCCATCTTTCGTTTCATGTCAAAACCATGAGATGGATAAGTAACACCAACTTCCATTTCTACCTTGATAGCAAAACGCACAATTTCTTCATAGCTACTGAAGTCTTTTATAGCTAATTCCCTTCAAAGATTTGGTTTTAATCCACTAAAGAATCGATCAACTTTACTTTTAGGTTGGATGATAAAGCCATATGCATACATTGAAAGCCTTGTAAAATTCGCTTCGTATACACCAAAATATTCATCATCCTTTTGCTTTAGTTCAAGAAACTCCTTCTCCATCTTGGTTCGAAGAATACGAGGGAAGTACTTATTGAAAAATAAGTTCCTGAACTCGTCCCATTCCATGGACTCAATTTCATCTCTTGGCCTCATATTCTTGATACGATTCCACCATTGATCAGCTTCACCTTCCAAACGATATACTGCTAAGATGACTTTATCATGTTCAAAACATTGATGAACTGAAAATATCTTTTCGGTTTTACTGATCCATTTTCCAGCAGCAAGTGGATCAGAAGACCCACTGAAAGAAGGTGGACGTTTCCTCATGAAGGACTCAATAAGATATTATTCCATTCTCTTCTCATTTGCAAGTACAGAATGATTCATAGCTTGTGTAAGTACAGTAATATGATTTTTCACCCCATATCCCATAACATTTGTTTTTTCAATAGGAAAATAATTGCATTGTCCATTTCATTGATCAACATGGTTCCTTCGGGTTCCACCCATCGTCTAAACCCCAAAAAGAATAGTGTGAGAGGAAAAAATCATGCTAGAGAAAACAACATAATAAAGGGGGAGTACCTTAAATATCTAACATATTAGGTTTAATTCTAAGATATTTACTGTAATTATAGGATTATATCCTATACTTCTACTTATCCTTAAAGACATCCCTAGACATCCCTTAGAAATATCTCTAGGGATCTCACTAAAGTTATCACATCATAGTTGGCAATGGTTGACTAAACCTTTCTTCTGATACCAACTGTAGAGACCCGAAGCTTGACATACATGGAAATTACATTACTTTTGAGGAATACTTAATACATAACAAAAACAGACACACAAGGACCGTAGTATTTTACTTTCTTTGGAAACTAGGAATATAAACTTCTAATCATGTTTAAATATCTTCAACAACTCCCATAACGATCTTCCCCTTTTTGTTTCCTTACCTAAAAACTTTCCTTATTTCCTGGGGAAAATAAAACAGAAAAAGGGTGAGCTCAAATGCTCAGTAAGGGAAAACATAGATAACATAAAACAATCCATAAACATTTGGAAGCAAAAACATGAACATGAAATTTAAACATCAAAATCTTGAGCAAAGACATAAATTGTGGAAGTACGTAAGGAATATATCATAATGGGACATCAACCATGATAAAATATAATGGGAATAAATCATGTAATTGTAGAAACCATTCAAAACATGTCATAATTTCCATAGAATCCAAGGCATTGCTTCCATGACCATCTTAGTGGACAAAGTCCCTTTTTGAAGTGAGATCACTCCTCGTTCCAGTCCTGTAACACTAAATCGGATTAACTTACCATTCCATCCATGTACATCTCATGAGATATAAATCTTTACCCAATGCATTGGAGGGAGATATAGGTCCCACCCATCTCATATTGAAATCATTCTTAATTCTGCCACAAAATAAACATAAATCATTCATCATAACCGAAAGAATAAAATGGGTTTCATAAAAATCATCCAATCGTCACATAATCCATATAAAACAAATGGATATTTTATCATAAGAAAAGTGAAACCATGTAAATCACAGAGACATTATAAATGAAACATACACATATAAAATAATGTCATCTTAGATGGAAAATGATTTTTATAAAACACTTGAAATGAATTCTTGAGGAAAATATCCTTTCTTCTTCAAAATCATTTTCTTTTCACAAAATTCCATGTAATTTTAAAAGAATAATATTTAATTAAAATATTCATAAAATCTTGTACAGTATGCTTCATGAAAATGCGAAATTATGAAACCGTAAAAATCCGTTCACGCCGTATAAGTTAAAAATAACATTCTCCTCGTACTTTTGTTGGAAAAGTCAAAAAGTACCTCGTATGGTAAACAAAATACTGATTCCTTACATACCATGTAGTAAAAGTCAAAAATGGGTAAAAAAGGCTTTAAACATACATGAACACACTTTTATAAAACATGGACATGGATGATAGAAATAACCCCAGTAAATACTTACGAATAAGCATTCTCAGATAAAAATCATATTTGCAAAATTATCCCTTACCTTATGTCCGATATGCTTCATACCTATCTAAAACTCCAGTATAATGATTTAAATAACTTCATTGACTTATTAAAGAATCATATTCATTGTGATTTTATCATATATGGTTCACTTATGACTTTATATTACCCGTTCATTTGTAAATTTCCTGTTAAAGAGCGTTTTGTGTAAAATTGTTTCATTTGTCTTCCGTGTTTTGACTTGTAATTATTCATATGATTACTTAGATCATGATTATATAACTCCAGAATATAAAACATGATTTATATATAATATATATTCGTAATATACATATATATAATAGATCGATAAATGGAATGAAATACACAGTTCATGGAGACGGTAGGTCGTAAGTACCCATGAACGTTGTTTTCATTTCCTCATTGAATTGAATGGAATTAATTGGATGACATACATATATATATACATAAATCCAGTAGAATTATTATTTAATATATTTCATTATTAGTCATTATATAAAATTTATGATCATTCATGTATGGTTAACATGGAGAATGAATCTCATCACGTCGTGGAGACGGTAGTCCGTACGAACGCACGAGCGATGATATCGTTCCCATAATTTTTGAATAGAATAGAAGTGGGTGTTATAATATATCAGAATCAGTATGATGTTATAATAACCATATATAGTTATTCTTTACACCATTTTACCCATTCATGTAAGGTGTTTGTGAAAAAACAGATTTTACCACAGTGTGGAGATGGTATTCCGTACGTACACATGCGTGGTGATTTTGTTTTCCATAGGATGGATAGAAGGTGAGATAGGGATGTTTCATACTTATAATAACATATCATTATATGAGTAATACTGATGTTATTACTTCATTATGAATCAACTAAAGAAGAAAAAGTGGAAGAATAAATAATGTTGAAAGAATCGGTAACAGACATTACCTCTTCTTTGAAGCGCATCTTTGAGACCTCCTCTTAGGGAACTAAAATCGGTCTTTGAAGAAGACCAGAACCTCTGGGATGTTTCTATGGAAGTGAAGAAGAGAATTTGTCAGGGTATGGCCGAGCTTGAAGGCTCAATGTGGTGTGAGGAAGAGAGGGAGGAGGTTCTCTTTTATAAGGGAGGAGAGGGGAACCTTTGGAAAAACTAAAAATATTATTTTATTATAAAGTCATATTCGTTTTTTAATAGCTCCAAATTGATTTATTTCAAAGCTAATGTGGGTATGGGTCCAAATCCTCTAATTCAATATAATTTAGACAAGTTTAGGTTTCTATTTTAACCTTATCATTTGGATTTAACCTTAAGTTAAATAATTTTACTTTTACAGTGTCTTCTTGTTTTCTTACACTATAAGGTTAATAAACATACTATAAAAAGAAAAATAACCCCCAGTTGTTTATTATTAATCTATGAAACCTTATCTAAGTCATTTGTCCGAACATTATATTTTTAGGAATAAATAACAATTAATAATATAATATTTGTTTTAATAACTATTTTATGTCAATTTTGACACTATGTGGTAATTGATTTTTTTGAAAATCATAACAGAATGATTAGTTAGAAAAAAGTTAATTAAATAAATAATAACATATCATATTAACCTAGAAAACTAGTTTAATTCATAAAAAACCTCAAATTATATTTATTTGCGTATTTATAACATCAATTATGTCAATATTTCATTAATAAGATAATTACTGAATCATCTTTGTGTCATAAATAAATTAAATTTTTTAGTGTATAAAAATTATAAATAAAATACTATTATTTATGAAATCATTTTATCTTTCTAATGAATATTTATAGTCTAATTTATCTTACGTATAACCCTATATTAAAAAATTATTAACTTATTAAACATTGATTTTAACTATTTTAACCCTTCTTTAAATAAATTAATATTTAATCTCCTAATCTACTCCAGGTGGGCCTAAATGATCATATGTTATTCCTAAGGTTATTTTTGGTCGAATTACATTTATCCAATAGAATTAGGGCATGTTTTAGGGTAATAATAATATCATTTTTACCCTTAATTACTCTATTTAATTTTAACCGTGGTAAATAAAAGTAAAAAGTTACTATTCAACAAAAAAATATTTTCGTCACATTGAACCACATTTTCATCCTTGATATTAATCATGTCTCTCGAATTTTCGAAATTCCACTCACAGAAGTGGTAAATTTAATTTTTATGAAAAATTTAGTTTTTTTATCTACCACTTAGTGGTTTCACTATTCCTCCAAAAATGAACGTTTCCAGAAAAATACCAAAAATTAGGCAAAATCTATAGTTGATATTATGAATTCAAAAATGATGTCTATTTAACCAAATTCAAAACATATCAGTTGCATTAATTAATTTAAAAATTATTTCCCGTCCTCAAAACATATAGTGTGTTTTTAAGAGTTAATAACTATCAAAAGATTGACACATGTTTATGTCTGGTTTAAATGTGAAATTAAATTCAATGACGAACATTGTATTAAATGGTAAAAATATATTCTAAATATTCTTTAAAACCACACAAATTAATAATTTATCACTATTAATTATTTCGATTAAAAAAGTTGTCTTTAATTAAAATTTAGTAATTTTCACTATTCATTAGAGTATGAAAGTTATCCGAAAAGTACCAAAATTTCACCCTAAGCTAATTTCGATATTTCGAATCCAAAAATAAAGTCCATTTTGAATGATAAAATTTATAAAATTTCAAAAATTGGGTATTACTATTCATAACGGCTAATTCATAATAATATTATAATAATATCTCGTTTAGAGAAACTCAATATTGCGTACTACACACGCTATCAAGGAAGGTCTTTATTGCGTGTAATGCAATCCATGTCAGGGCTGCGTGTAGTGAATTCTCTTTTTGGTGTTTCATATAACATAATCAAAACTTATTTCATTTATACATTAAAAAAAAATCTATACATAACTTTGCGTAGAATAGTTTCTACAAAATGAACTTGAAATTGTGTGTAACGCAAGCCAAGAATGGTGTTTTGTATACTGCAAGAAAATACGGTGTTTCTTATATCACGAGATAATTTTGGTGTAGCGTACAACACAAGAAATTAATGATATTAAAAGAATATTTTTCATAAAATCTCAGGGTGTTACAACTTCTAATCTACAATATTTCAGAATTTTTGGAATCAATAGTTCTTCTTTTTTTCTTCAGAGTATATGTTCTTCTATCTTATATGTGGTTAAATTCATGAACACTTTCTCGTGCATACTTCCCTCAGCCTCGTGGTTTTTTTTATTTCAAGTTTATATGTTGGAACTAATATGATGAATTATTTCTATACATCATACCTCATTATTTCCGGTGACATGTCTACCAACGATCCTTAATTATGTCAGTTCCATAAAATGAATCAAATAAGACCATTATAAATATCATTGAAATTGAAACTACAAAAGATTGAAAAGTAATTATGAAATGTTGTTACTTTTTATCATGAAATGGTGTCAATAGGAAACAATGTCTTCATTTTTTCCTTTGAGTGATGTTACAAGCATGGTGCCACCATTGCATTAAGATCATGAACCAAAAGTACAAATGTGGTGCCAGGATCAGAGTGTCTTATGTAATGGTGTCTAGTCCATTTTCAAATCATTAAACGATGTCTTGGTGATGGTAGCAAGAAACTGGTGTCAAAGACATTATGAAATATGAAACGAGTTACGGTGTCAGAGTCATAGTGGCAGGGTTACGATGTCAGTTTTTTGGTGTCATGGTTATGGTGTTATAAACATTTCAAAAATCCCCAACCAGTGGCAGACATACAATTTCATTTTCATAGACAAATATCTATAAAATAGTCTTAAAAAAATATTCACATAATGAGTTGGACTTATGAATTAGTATAACAAAACAATATAGAACATGTTCAAATATAGTTTACAAAATTCAAACATGATTTATTTGATTTTGAATCAAGATATTGTGAATGGTTATACCATGAGTTGTCAGAATTAAATCATTGGGTAACCAACAATTTCTACCCATGATTTGTGATATATTAAACAATTTTAACGTGATTTGTGATCACTAAAACATTATTTACACATAAGGATTCCAACAATATCTCCTTTTATGATCCAAAATAATTTGAGTGAAATGATATTTAAATGACTTCTCTCATTCTCCCCCTTTCAAGATTAACAAAATGAATGTAAATATAAATAAAATAATGACTGACTGTTGGAAAAGAGGAAACAATAAATGGCATCAGTAAACATTGGATTGAATTGAATGATAATATGCATTACCAACATTAGTAAAAAAATAAAAATCATCCCTATAAAAAATTCATCCTTCACATATCTTTAGGGTCACCAGTATTACCTTTTCCCTTATAAGATATAGCAGGAGGACCTACAAGAGCAGAAAGAGTGGTAGAAGGGGTTGAGCCAATTTTTAGAGAAGCAATAGGGAATCCATTAAAAGCATAAGGTGATATAGTTGGTATTGTTGAAGACTGAGTCAAGGATTCATTAATGATAACAGGTCTTATCTAGCTCAGAGCCTGAGATATAGACATGGTAGTAGGGGCAAAGGAAGTGGATGAAGAAGGGGTTGAGATATTCCACAATGGGGTAGTTTTAAGTTCCATAATGGCATTTCCTTCCACATAAAGATAAGGCTTCAACAGCATAATGAAATCACTAATGATCTCACCACCATACTGCATTTCCTTCATAAAATCATCTTTTTTATCCTAGAACATTACCAACATAGGAGTGAGATCATTAAAATTATGGACTTCGGTCTTGAAGGATTGAGTGACAGGAAGAATTTCCAAATTCTCTACATGGTACTTGAAATGATTAGTAAGATCATTCTTAGAGTTAATCCTATTAAATTAGAAATCCACTTTCATAGATATATATTCATGAGAATAATTGGAAATCATTTAATGAATCATACTAAATCTAGTATGTGGTTAGTATTCTTGATGATAGTAGATAAACATTACTTATCAATACCACATAATGCTAACTGAAGTTCTTCTTTAATAAACGTTATGATCATATCAATGTCTATAGGTGGAGAGGACTGTCCATATGCTATAATGGATGATGTGATATACTTAAGTTGATTTTGAAATTTTGTTAAACTTCACTTATACTCATCAGTTATCTAGTAAAGTCCAACAACAAGATCACACATATCATTGGAAATCATGATGTTTCACTCAACCACTTTTTCATATATTAATGTAAAATTTAGTTGAATTAAATTACAGTGACTCGCTGAATTAAAATATTCTTTGGGAGGACCACGAATAAGAGGTGTTTGTGGTTCTAGATGCATACAATAGGTTACCTATATATTAAAAATTGGTTTCCATTGAAACAAAATGTAAATATCTATGCCTTTAATTGATGCCTCTTGGGTATCTTTCCTATCAAAATATGTAGGAAACTTGTACTAGGTATTCACAGTGCTTTGATCAATAGTATTAGGAACTTGAACACTTTTTAAACTGGAGTGTTTCTCTCCCTCAACAGGTTCATTTCTTCTGGGAGTAATATATTTAATATCTTGACCAATTTCAAAAAATTTATCTCTAATAGGATCAACAATATCCTTTCTAGAAACATGAAATACCTGTTCCATTCTTTCCAATGTAGATGGGATTATTTTAGGATCATATTGTTCTTTTGGTTATTCCCTAGCGATAAAGAATTCATCACTAAAATGTTCTTCAAAAAGATCATCAGGAATATCTTGTTCGTCTAGGCTAGCATCATGATCATTTTCAGCAATATGTAAATATTTTATAACAACATATTGTGGAAAAGACACGCCACTATTTTTTTTTCCAAGTTAGCTCCTTCATTAGGTAAAACTACTGCATCTTCTACTCCTTCATCGGAATAATAAAAAAAATTATATGGTTCTAATCCATGGTCATATTTTTTCTTTGGTCTTGTAGGATACTCTACTGGATTAAATATTCCATTCAATCATTCATTGCCTTCCTCCGAAGTCTTTTTACAAGGTTTTTTTTATAATTTTCATCCTTTTGATTTTATACATTGAGATACATAACTCATTATATTCAATAAATTATTAATTCAGGCCAACTTTTCATTTGGCATACAACATTGCTGAGATTAGTCATGAATAAAAAATAGGTAGATTATGAAGTTGTCATGATCATTTCAATCAAGTTAATAATATCATACTTACAAAGATTAATCTTGTCCCTATTTTTCAAATGATGTATTAGGAATAAATATTGATACATAAGAGTAGAAATCTTTTCATTTATTTGGAAAAATAATATCTCAGATGAACTTAAATAGTAGCCTTATCTCACCATCCATCTCAGAAGAAATTTCCCTTATTTACTTCTTATTTCTAGTCAATCATCGAAGGGCCTCTTCTTAGATAAAAACACCACTAGGAAGAGTACCTCCTTGTAGTCCTAAAATATTCTTTCATGAGTTATACCTATGAAGATTCCCCATAACCTCAAAGTAAATGTATAACATTGACCATTAATCCAGCTACTTACTACAAAGTAAGGTTCTGTGTTAAATGAAAACTAGACATATTGATAAAATGGATAAACACGTTTTGGATAAATTTTCCTTTTTTTTAAACCAATTCATCCTTCCTCGATCTTCAATTACATTAAAAACTAGTGAATTACTTGTCACCAACCATTTAGAACAAACATCATTTTCTAGTAATATTATTTCATCATTAAGATTTGGATTCCACAGTCTATCATGAATTACTTTTACTGCCTTTTTCACTTTCTTTGGATATCTACACTTCCCAGGAGTTGATGAAGATGCACGCTTCATTCTAGGCATCCCACGCGGGTTCGATAAAGATGATGGGCTGGATAAGGACTAATGGATTGAGAGAGAAGGGTTTTGGTTTCTAGAGAAGAGAGATCTAGTGAAGAGATGATTGAATGATATTGAATTTCTATCATTTAGGGATTCCAATTGTAGGAAATTCAAAAATGTGGCATAAAAACAAAAAAAATAATCGATTCAACGGTACGAGACATAGAAATAAATAAAATGGAAATTGATTTATTATGGTAAGTTCTGAATTTGTTTTCATAGTGGAATCATTATGCTGTGACTTTAAATGGTGTGACTGTATCATTAAGACAACAAGTGTATGATAGTAATTGATAGATAGTATCAATGAGACCATAAATATGGGAGATTAATTCCAATAAACTATCATTTGAAAATGTGAATGTTAAAACCATAGACTGTGAAAATATAAGTGTGAGAAAATAACATTGAGATGGTAATATTTTTTTACTTCAGACATATCATTCCTAATTCATGAATGATGTAATTTATCCTTCCATAATTTAATGTCTTAGTGAATATATCAGAAAGAAGATGTCCAGTTCAAATGAATTCCAAAGTGATATAACCTTTTTGATAATGATCTTATAAAAAGTGATTCCTGATATTAATATGATTTTTCCTAGAGTGCGAAACAATATTCTTATAAATTTTAATAGCACATTTATTGTCACAATTTGCAGGACCATTTCTGAATTGATATCCATAATCTATTAATGTGTGTTTCATCCCCAAAATTTGTGCACAAAAACTATCAGCAACTATGTGTTCCAACTTAGTATTAGATAAGGCAACAAAATATTGTTTTATACTAAATCATAAAACCAATGACTACCCCCAATACGTTACATGTCCTAGAGGTTCTATTTCTTCTTAACTTGAATCCACCAAAATTAGCATCATAAAGACTCACTATATCAAATGATTATCCTTTAGGGTAAAAAAACCTAAATTTATAGTATTTTTAAGTATTTTAAAATTATAATAACTGCATTTAATTTACATCCTGTGGGATTAGATTGAAAAAAGGCACACATACACACACTAAACAATATATTTAACCTACTAGTTGTTAAATAGTGAAATCATCCAATCATTCCTTTGTACGTGGTTTGATCAATAAATTTATCATCTTTATCAATATTCAACTGAAAAGTATTAATCCGATGAGTGTCACTTATTTTGAAGATATCAAATCAAAAATGTTTTAGAAGAAAATCAGTATATTTATATTGATTTAAAAGGATACCATATTTATTTTGAAAAATATAGAATCCATGAAATAAATTATTTTCGTCCATCAAAATCATTTCAAATTAACATTGCATCATTTTAGAAATATAAATAGATAATTAATTTTTTGAAGATCCAAAAATAATATCATCAACATTGATTTGAACAACTAAAAAGTATTTATAAATTTATTTAATAAAAATAGTAGGATCATCAATTCCATTTGTAAAACCTTTTGAAATGAGAAAATTACTTAGTCTAGCATACCAAGCTCTTGGTGCTTGTTTTAAAAAAAAATATTTCTTTTGTTAATTTGAAAACATGATTTTAAAAATGATTGTTTGTAAAAATATTTAATTTTTAAAAAACATCTTCAACTATATACCCATTAAGGAATACACTTTTAACATTCATTTGATAATGTTTGAAATGAAGATTGGTTGCAATATAAAGTAGGATTTTGAAGGCCTCATGTATAAGAGTAGGTAAAAATGTTTCTTCATATTCAATGATTTAATCTAGACTATAACCATGGGCAACCAATCTTTCTTTATTTATAAAAATATTACCATATTCATCTATTTTTTCCTAAACACCCACTTAGATCATATGGTCATAGTGGCTTTCGTTCTATCCAAATATTTTCAAACATTATTTTTTTTAAATTTATTAACTTCTTCTTGCATAGAGATCACCAAAAAAATCCTCACTAATAACATCTACGATGTTTTTAGGTTTAAACTATAAAAGGAAAGCTTGATATTCATCCTGATTTTTATTATAAGATCTACATTGTGTTACTTTTTCTAAATCTCCAACAATGTTATATAAAGGATGATTTTTTAGGGTTCTAGTTGGTTTAGAAAATGAGGGGATATTAATTTTGGATTTGTTTATAGGTTCATGTTCAACATGTTCATATGCTGATGAATTTCCAAAACAGTTTGATATAATATATTTCTTGACAAGAGGATTAGATGAATTGGTCTTTATCTCTAGATATTTCATATCATATTCAATATTTTATTGGGAGGTCTTAGGTTCATGTGGATCCATTTCATCAAATTTTACATGTACAAATTTGTCAAAAAAAAGTCTTTTGTTAAAGACTCTATAGTCTTTACTAGAGGTTGAATAAATTATGAAGAATCATTCATCACCACTGGATGAAGATTTTTCAAGATTATCTTTGGTATGAAAAATATAAAGTTTGAAACCAAAAACAATTAAATAACTAAATTTCCATTTCTTATTTTTCCACAACACAAAATGAGTTTATTTAATAATTTACCTATTAAGACTATATTAATTATTTACTAAGATGTATTCATAGCCTCATAACAAATGTAAACCCATTGGTCGAATTCATTAAGATTTGTTCAAGTGATTTCTTGTAATGTTCTATTCATTCATTACACAAACCCATTGTGTTGAGGTGTCCTAGGGGAAGAGATGTTTCGACTATAGACATTTTTTGAGAAAAATGATTCAATGTCTTGGTCATCAAAATTACATACATGATCACTTTATAAGGATTATATTCTATGTTCTCTAATATTTTCCACTATTTTAACATACTTGGTGAAGTAAATACATGCTTCTCTTTTGTGAGCTAAGAAATAATTCAAAGAATACCTAGGATAGTTCTCTAAAATAACATAGACATAGTGCTTCCAATTTAAAAAAGAAACTCAAGTTGGTAAAAACTAGTCCATGTGAACCAAATATAAATATTGATATGTTGAAACTTCCTTCCTCTAATTGAACGATATATTGTGTTGTCTACCCTTTTGAAAAGGATTACATAATTTTTCATATCGAAACTCATGTATGGGTAGGTCATTAACTAATCCTTTTCTAGTAAGATTCCTATTAGAGTGTATATTTTAGTGTCTTAGTCTATTATGCCAAATCCAAGATTCATTGTGTAATAGACTTAAGGTTTAAACATTTTTTGAATCTAAAGAATATTTGTTGAAACCATAAACATTTATTGTATAATGGTAGAAATTATCAATTTGTTTTTAGACTTACAAACTTTACAAACATCTTTTTCAAATTTACCATGAAATCATTCATCACATAATTATTAAATACTACGAATATTATATTTCATTCCATCAGGAAAGAGTACTTTAAAAATTATAACTAAGTTATAGTTACCAATCTGACATAAGCTAAATATTTTTCCTTTAGAATTTCCACCAAAGGGGATATTCCAAACATAAATCTTGATAAAATTATTTAATATTTAATAATAATTTGTCATGTGTCTTTAACATCTGCAGACCATGTACAATAATCTTTTATAATATAACTTTAGACAAGTTTCTTATAAAATTAAAAAAAATAGATTTTGGTACTCAGACATGTTTTGGTCTAGTGACATAACTAATCAGTGATTTATGAATGCATATATGATTCATAGGATTCCAATTATAATTATATAATATATTTAAAAAATATACTATATTTTTTATCGAAAAACTATAGGCAGTAAATGATTTTTCAGAACTGGAACTAGCAGTAGAATATTTTTTTGGGTAGGAAAAAAATATTTTCTTGATTTAGTTACAAAATTTGTATTTTATATATTTATCTATCCAGGCTGATATCTAATACCAGAAATGTATTTAGGTTCCATTTGTTTTCCATGAATTTGAGAAAGATTATTTTTTCCATTGGTAAAATTTTTTATATCTTTATTCAATTTCTCATTATAAATTTTAATGACATTTTTTTAGAAGCTGAGCATTCTTCCCCTTTTAAGTAGTATGTTTAGACCTAAATTATAAAGTAGGAGAAATATGTTTCATTAAAGATTTATATTTATCTTTTATTTTATTTAAATTTTCGTCAATCATGTTACAATATTCAAATAATTCATCACTTTTTATAATTTTATAATGAAATTCATTTTTTTAATAGTAAGAATTTTGGGAAAAAGAATATAAGGTTACCTAAGATCTGTTTCCCATAAAAAAATTATTTTCCATGTTACCTTCATCATCATGAGATGATCCTAATTCTCTAGAGATATCCTCAGAGGAACTAAAGGTGGATTTCATAGCTTTCTTATACATCTTTTCTTTAATTTAATACTTATTTTTATATTTTATTTTTGTAAAGTTAGCTTTGAAAAGTCCTCCCTTCTTACATTAATAGTAGAAATTATCTTTTGATTTGTCATTTCAACTCCAATACTTTTTCTAGTTTCCCTAGTTATCCTACCTTTCTTTATAATTGGGTTTCCTAAAAAACTTTTTATCATGTAGAATTTCATGAATTCTATGGCCAGCTGATCTATCTCTTCATCACTATCTGATGTTAATTAAACATTACTAGATCATTCAATAGATGCTTTCACCATCCATTTTCATTATTCTTAGAGGGACTATTCTTGAATTCTATAAATCTCCTATTCTGTTCATTACATTCTTCTTTGTTGACATTCATCTCTTCTTCAAACATCATAAACATTACAATGATTTCATTAACAACTAAGTTGATGATTTCACATGAGTCTCTAATGGAAACAAAAGTTCATCTTTATATATCAGGTAATCATATTAAAATTCTCGTAATTTGTTCTTTGGTAGTAACATCTCTTCTGAGAGAGATAATAGCGTTCTCTATTTCAATAATCCTAAGATTTATTTTAGAGATAGGATCATCAAGCTTCATTTTCATGTTATCATATTTAATAGTATAAGTGTTAAGTATAATTTCCATAACACTAGAGGTTTCTTCAAAAAAAATAATGTATCCCAAATTTTATGTGATGTTTTACATGATGAAATGATGTAAAATTATTCATACCATAGAGAATAGTATTAGTCATTCATTTCTTTAAAATTATTGTTATAAGAAACCTTAGTTGGGCCATCTTATTTAGTTATAGCAGTAGCATGAATCTTATATTCATCAACAATTGAGGACCAATTCTCAAAACCCATACATTCTATGTGATTTTTCATTTTAATTTTTCATTGTGCATAATTCATTCAATTAAATAATAGAGGTCTGTTGGTAGCAGATCCTTCCAATATATTTTCCATAATTAGAAAAAAAAGGTGACACAATTTTGGTTTTAGTAAACTATAAAATTTAAAAACTAATAGATATTTGAGGATCATTTAAAACACAACTAAAATCACAGTTGAAAATTATGTTAAAAAGATTAGAAATTTAAAATTTAGAAAACCTAGATTTTAATAAATCCTCGGATATCAAATGTTGCTCATAGTAGAACAATAATTAGGGGGGTTAATTGTGTTCCTATAAAAATTTATGTTAAAATTTTTACATAAAAGGATTCATCCAATGAAATTTAAAACAAGATAGTTAATCAAGGTAATAAGATTATAATAGTTTTACGGTTCAAAAGCTATCAAAATATGGATTAATTATTAGTAGTATTAATATGAGATATTGAAACATCTTTTGAAACTATTATAATACATAAAAAAAGTAATAAGTATTATCCATGAATAAATATCAATATAATATTTAGTTTTCTGAAAATTAAATTAAAACCGAGAATTACTAAATAAAAACACATAGAGGATAAAACAAGTAGTTCAATCTCAAGTCAAGACCTAATCAACATCACTTAGTGATCACCTACGACCATGAATTTTATTTGAATAAACTTGATCCACACTAAGAACTATATATTAACACCCAGGATTGTCAAGGTCACAAGACCTCTTGCACTATTCTTCAAGGGAAAACAAAAAATCAGGGCACACAAAACCTCTCCCACTATTATATGTTGAAAAATATATAGATATGTATATTAGAATTATATTTGAGTGAGGTTATCTTGTGTCATCCAATTTAATTAAGGATTCAATGAGGGTTGTAATATAGTCACTCACACATCTAGAAAGCTAATAAAAATTTTACACAAAAAAAGAAAATTGGATGATAGAGTATTAGAAATAGTCATTTTGTCTCATTATAGAGCTATAGACTTGTTGGATAAAGCTGATGAAAAATTTTCATCCTCTTGTGAAAAATAGAGTATCGCAAGCATCGTGTTCTACTTTCCAGTTCTATGATATGTTCTTTCTATCTCATGTGCTTCTAATCTATAGCAATAATGAATTTTTTGAATTGATTGTTCTTCTTTTTTCTATAGTGTATACATTATTCTATCTTTCATGTGTTTCACTTCACAAACTATCACTCATGTATACTTCTGTGAGTCTCATGATTTTGTTTTTATTTTGGGAGCATGTGTTGGAGATGGCATGAATTATGATTTCTACACCTCATACCTCGTACTATTAGGTGACATGTCTACGAAGAAAGATTAATTATTTCAGTTTCATTAAATGACTCAAATATGATCATTAGAAATGACATTTACATTTTCAATATAAAATATAGAAAAGTGATTGAGAAATTGTGTCATAGTTTTTCTTGAAATGGTGTTACTAGGAAACATTGACTTCTCTTTTGCCTTTGAGCAGTGAGACAGTCATGGTGCCACCGTTGCATTGAGTTCTGAATCCGATAGCACAGATGTGGTGTTTGAAGCGTAGTGTCTCACATAAAAGTGCCTAATCCATTTTTAGAACATCAAACCATTTGTTGAAGATGTTTTCAAGTAACCAGTGTCCCAAACACTATAAAATCGGAAACTAGTTACGATGTCTAAGTCATGCTGTCAGGGTTATAGTGTCAATAACATTTCATAATTCCAGAACCTGTGGTAAAAAAATGGTCTCTCAAACAAAGATAAATATTTGTAATATTATCTTAATAAATTAATATTATCAAAATGAGTTCAAATTAATCATTAGTATAATAATATATAGTAGAACAGTATGAAATATTGTTTACTAGATTCAAACATGATATACATGATTCTGAATCAGGATCCTGTGAACGTTTATACTGTGAGTTGTAACCATTAAAGCATAGGGATACCAAAAACTGCTACACATGATTTGTGATAGATGAAACAATTATAACATGATTTTTGATCATTAATTCATGATTAAAAAATGAGGAGTCCAAAAATATCCCCATTTATTTGATGATCACAAATCATGGTATTTAAATGCATATCATTGTAGTTAAATGAGATTTAAAATCCTATTCTAATTCTCCCCCTTTTGGGATTATCAAAATGAATATCAAGAAAAATAAATTAAAGAATGAATGAAGGAAAGAGGAAAAAAACTAATATTAGTGGATATTTTATTAAATAGAAATATAAGATCCATTGAAAACATGAGAAAAAATACAAAGCATACCAATTAAGAAGACATCATTCACTTATCTTTAGGGTCATTAGTCTTCTCTTTTCCCCTATCAAAAATATCAGGGGGATCCATAGGAGAAGAAGTTGTGGTAGAAGGGGTTGTGACAATTGTTATAGAAGGAAGATTGATTCCTTAAAAAACAAAAGATCCTAGATTTGGTTTGGATGAACACCGAGGCAATGATTGGTCAATGATAACTGGTATGATCTAGCTCAGAGCTTGAGATACCAATATGGTAGCAAGATAAAAGGAATTGGATGAGGAATGGGTTGAGAAATTCCATAAAGGGGAAGCTATAGGTTCCATAATGGTAGTGATTTTCACATGAATATAATGCTTCAACAACATAATGAAATTAGTAATGATCTCCCCACTATACTTATTTTCCTTCTCAAAATATTCTTTTTTCTCCAAGAACATGTACAATAGTGGAATGTAATCATTATGCTTTTGGACATGAGACATTAATGAATGAATTATATGTGGAATTCCCAAATAATATACAAGGTAATTGAAGTTATTAGTCAGATCTTGCATAGAGTAAATCATATTAAATTAGAAATACACTTTCATTGAAATATATTCTTGAGATTCATTGGAAATATTTTATTGAATCTTTACTAAATCAAGTACACAGTCAAAATTCATAATGACAGTAGAAAAAATTTCCTTAACAATAACTCTCAAAGCTGAATGACATTCTTCTTTAACAGCAGTTTGGATCTGATCACTGTCTATAGGTGGAGATTACTATCTAGCGTCCATTGAAGATTTAAGGGCTGACGTGAGAGACTTAAGTTGATATAAATATTTATATAAACATCATATATACACCTTAGTCATCTTGTTAAGGCCTCAACAATCTCACAAATCTATTTGGCTATTTTGATGTTTCTCTCAGCCACTTTAACATATTTTGATGTCAAATTTGGTAGAATCATATATACAACTTTTTGTCGGATCTAGTCACTAACAACCTCAATAGGATGGGTAGTTGGGACTTTTCTAGTCTGCAAAAAAAATTTCAAATCTTTAACCACAGATCTGATAGACCTAGCCTCATAAATCAACTATTTATTATCAATCCTATCTTCTTATATATCAGGAATCATTTTTGGTTGAATTTTCCATATGGTATTCTCTAAAAGCCAGGAAGAATCTATATCACTAAGATTTATCATAGGAGAAGGATTTGATTTCATGATCATTTCAAATCCAGTTAAAAGAGTATCTCAAAATAATTTCAAATCACTGCAAGTGAAAAAATTAGAATATACTTGTGTAGGTTTAGGAACCCTAGTTATAATATGATCAGGCTCCTTAGAAGAGGATACATCTATAGGAGAAATTAGAATCAATAAAAACATAGTATAAATATATATGCCTTTAACCGAGACCTCATGGGTATTTTCTATATCAAAATTGCTTGGAAACTTATACCAAGTATCCATAATTCCTTGGTCAACATGATTGGGAACATGAACACTTTTTAATCACGGGTGTTTCTCCCCATCAATAGGTGAATCTATTCTAGGATGAAGAGATTCAGTCTCCTAACCCATTTCAAAATTTTCATCTCTAACAAGATAAACCATATCTTTTCAATCTACCTAAAAGGCAAGTTCCATTAATTCCTCATCTAATATAATTATTTCAAGATTGTCTTGTTATTTTGATTTTCCCCAATAGCAAGGAATTTTCAATAACAAATTCATTAAAATGGTCCTCATGAATATCTTGTTCCTATATACTTATAGCATGATGTTTTTTTGCAATAGGTACATCTTTTACAACTACATCTTGTGGAACAAAATGGATGATATCTTCTTCATCAATGACAAATCCATGTTTACGTGCAACAACTACATATTCTACTGCATCCAAAAAAGAAATAATTTCATCTGGTTCCTAACTAGGGTCATATTTTTTATAGGTCATATAGTAGTCTTGACTGGATTAAAGTTTTCATTCCATCATTCATTTTCCTCCACACAAGACTATTTCCAAGGTTCTTAACAAAATTACATCCTTCTGATTGTATCCATTGAGATATAGAACTCAAAATCTTCAATAAATTCTTATATCGGACCAACTAATCATCTAGAATAAAAAACTATAGAGATTAGTCTTGAATAAAACAAAGAGGTAGATTTCAAAGTTAACTTGATCATTTCACACATGTAATGTATAATATAATTAAACAGATTAATCTTGTTCCCATTTTTCAATAGATGTATCAAGAATATATTTTGATACATAATGTTAGAAGAATATCATTTCCATAGACCAATAAGACATCAGATAAACATAAATTTTAGCCTTTTATCACAATAAAAATTAGTAGTAATTGTCCTTATTTTCATTGTATTTCCAATCAAACATCCTAGGGTCTCTTCTAAGAAAAAACGTCATTGGTTGGAGAAGGACCGCTTTGGTAATCCTCAAATATCTCTTTATGAGGTATCCCTAGGTATCCAGCCCATAACCACAATGAAAAAGAACACCTTCGATAATTAACGCAGATTTGTACTATAAAGTCATCTTTATTGTTGAATGAAAAGAGGACACACTAATAAAACTGAGAGACATGTTTTGGATAAATTGGACTTTTCTCTTTTGTGAACCACTTTATCTATCCATGTTCCTCCATTACTTTCAAAACTAGTGAATTACTTGGCAACAACCATTTTAGATGAGCTTTCTATTATGGTACTACAATTTTATCCGTAAACTGTGGATTCAATGGTCCCTCATTAATTACAGTCGGTGAAATTTTTACTTTTTTCTATGATATACACTTATCAAGACTTGTAAAATATGGGAACATCATTTTCTTCATCCAATGCAGGTTCGAGGAAGGTGAAGGGCTGGAAGAGGACTAACAGTTTGAGAGAGAAGGGATTTAGTTTCGAGAGAATAGATCTCTAGTGAATATTTTAGTGAATGATATTGAGTTTTTATCATTGAGGTATTTCAAACATCACAAATTCAAAAAAACGACATAAAAACAAAAAAAATCAATACCATGATATGATATATAAAATTAAACAAAAAGAAAACTTAGTTACTATAGTGATACCAGAACTGATTGTCATGGAATCATTATTATGGTGTGAATCCAAATGGTGTGGTTGTATCATTAAGACAAAAAGTGTATGAAAATAATCAAGAAATGGTAACTATGAGCCCATAAACATGAGAATGTAATTCAAAGATAGTAACTTGTAAAACCATGTATCATGAAACTTAAAAACTGTGAAACACAATGGGTGAGACAATAAATTCGAGACTGTACACTTTTTTACTTATGACATACCATTCCTAATTCATGAATTATATAATTTATCTTTTCATAATTTAATGGATTAGTGAATATATTGTCAACATGATATTTAGTTCCAATGAATTCCAAAGTGATATCAAAATTTTGAAAATTATATATCATAAAGTGATGTTGTAAATCAATATTTTTTGTCCTAGAGTGTGAAATAGGATTCATTGAATTGTTAATAGCACTTGTATTAACATAATTTTTTGGAAAATGTCCGAATTGATATTCATATTATAGTAATGTGTGTCTCATCCAAAAAATTTGTGCATAAAAATCTACCAGCAGCTATGTATTAATCCTCGATAGTAGATAATGAAATAGAATATTTTTTCTTACAACACTGTTAAACTAATGACTTTCCCAAAAAGTGACATGTCCCAGAGATGCTCTTTATATCTAATGTTCATCCACCAAAATATGCATCAGAATAACTCACTAAATTAAAATGATTACCTATGAGGATAAAGAACTAAAGTAATAGTATATACGACGTGTTTAAAAATTATTTTACTAGAATTTATGTGATATTATTTCAGATTATATTGAAAATGGGAACACATACCCACACTAATCATTATATCTATCCTACTAGTAGTCATTTAGTGAAAACATCCAATCATTACTCTATAATGGGTTTGATCAATAGATTTAACATCTTCATCATGATCTAACATACAAGTTGTACTCATTGAAGTTTCACTACTTTTGGGGATATCAAATCCAAAACGTTTTAGAATATCTTTATTATATTTGAATTAATATAAAATGATACTTGTTTATTATGGAAAATTTGAAATCCAAGAATGAATTTAATTTCACCAATAAAACTCATTTCAAATTCACTTTGCATTATTTTAGATATATAAATACCTAAATAATTTAATTATGATCGAAAAATAATAACATCAACATAGATTTGAATCACTAAAACATATTTATAAATTAATTTTGTAAAAATAGTAGGATCATAAATTCCTTTTGTAAAAGCTTTTGTAATCAGAAAAGTACTTAGTCTGACATACCAAGCTCTTGGATCTTGTTCTAAACTATATAAATCCATTTTTAATTTGAAAACATTATTTTGAATATATGGTTTTGTAAAAAGAGGGGGTTGTTAATCAAAAATATATACAACTATATACATATTTTTGAATGTACTTTTAAAATCAATTTGATAATGTTTGAAATTAATAAGGGAAGAGGAAGCGAAATGGATTCTGATGAATTCATGTCTACCAAGTGGTGAAAGTGTTTCCTCAGAGTAAATGACTTCTTCATAACTATAACCTTGGGAAACCAATCTAGATTCATTTTTAACAATCTTACCAGATTTATATACATTGTTCCCAAACACCCACTTAGTTCCTATAGTCAAAGTGTCATTGGTTCTATCCAGAAGTTTCCAAACATTATTTCATCCCAATTGATTGTGTTTTTCTTGTTTAGGCATCACAAAAAATTATTTGATGATAACATCATCAATGATTTTATGTTAATGTTTTGAGAAGAATCCCTGATGTTCAACATGATTTTAATAAAATCTCTAGTTTGTGTCCCTTTATCAAAATCTATAATAATAACATATAAATGATGATTCTTTAGAGTTATAGTTGGTCTAGAAAAGGATGGGATAGTAATTTTAGGTTCATCTATAGGTTTGGGATCATCAAGTCCATATTCTAAATAATTTTCTAAGCTATTTTATTTAAAAGATTTCCTAACATGAGGATTAGATGAATTTTCATTTATGGTCAGATTTGTAATATAATGTTCATTATTCTCTAGGGAGGTCTTGGGTTCATGTGGATATGTTTCATCAAATTTGACATGTACAGATTCTTCCATAGATTTTGTTCTTTAGTTAAAGACTCTATTGTCTTTACTAGAGGTTGAGTAATCTAAGAAAACTCCTTCATCAAAATTTTATGCAAATTTTTCAAAGTTATCCGTGTTATTATGAATATAAACTTTGAAACCAAAAACATTAATGTAACTAAATTCGGGATTTTTATTGATCCATAACTCAAAGGGAGTTCTTTTAAGAATAAGTTTAATTATGAATCTATTAATTTTGTAGTATGTTGTTTTCACAGCATCATCCAAAAAGGTAAAAAGGTTGGTCATATTCATTAGTCCTTGTTCTAGTAATTTCTTGTAATGTTCTACTCCTTCTTTCCACAACTCTATTTTGCTGAGGTGTCCTAGGGGGAGAGAAGTTATTACTATAGCCGTTGTTTGAGAAAAAATATTCAATGTCTGTATTTTTAATCTCCCGACCATGATAACTTGTTAAGGATTTTTTTTCTAATTCCACTTAGATTTTCCACTATTTTGTGATGCATGGGGAATTAAGTACATGTTTTACTTTTGTGAGATATGAAATAAGTCCATGTATACCTAGAATAGTCATCTACAAGAGCATAGACCTAGTTCTTTCCATTTATACTAGAAATATGATATAGTCTAAAAAATTCCATGTGAACTAACACTAAATGTATAGAAGATAAAACTTCTATCTTTTATATAAATGATATCCTGTGTTTTTTTCCATTTTTATATTGATTTCAAACATTATCATTTAGAATCTCAAGATTCAGTTGGTCTTTGACTAAGAATTTTTTAGTAAGCTTTCTAAGGGAGTTATTGTTGCAGTGTCATAATATTCTTATAGAAAATACAAGACACTTTGAGAAATAAAATTCGACATTAAAAATTTTGAGAACTAAAGAATCTAGGTTAATGGAATAAAAATTTTCATTACTAAACGAGGAAAATATCAGTTCATTTTTAGAGTTGAAAACATTTCAAGAATCATTTTCATATGAAACATGAAATCTGCCTTCACATTATTTTGAAATACTATAAAATTATTGCTTTGGTTTATCAAAAAGGAGTAATTTAGAAATTTAAATTGATTTAGAGTTACCAATCCGGCCTAAGATAGTTATTCATCATTTATCATGGTCACTAAAGGTGACATTTCCACCATCAATATCGATTACATTCTTGAAGCATGAAGAGTATTCTATCATGTGTCTAGAACATCCATAGTCCATGTATCATAAACATTTACAAGATCTCATCATATAGGTTTCTTAAAACATAATCAATCAAAAAAATATTTTGGTACCCACACTTGTTTGGGTCCAATGATATTAATAATCATTTATTTTGGAACCCACATTAGATTCATAGGTTTATTATTTATATTTAATAATATATTTGAAAAATAGACTCTATTTGTTCTAGAAAAACTATAGAAAGTTAAATATATTTCAGAACCAGAACTACCATCAAAATTTTTATTTTGGGTAGAAAACAAAATTTTCATATTTAGTTACAAAATGTGTTTTTGATAGGTTACTCTATCAGGACTGATATCCAATACCAAAACTGGATTTAGGATCTATCTATCTATAATGAATTTAAGTAAGAGTATTTTTTACCATGGTAAATATTTCTATATCATTCTTTAATTTCTCACTAGAAATGATTGAGTATTTGTTCTCATTGAGAAGCTAAGCACTCCTCCTCTTTTAAGTAGAATGTTCAGACTAAGTAGTTACAGTAAGAGCATATTGTTTCATTAAATATTTATATTTATCTTTTCATTAATTGAATGTCTCTTATAGAATGTTATAATATTATAATAATTAATCACTTTTCATATTTTTAGAATAACATTTATTTTTAGAATCGTACGAATTTTGTACCATTGAATATATTGTTATATCAGAAGTGTATTTTCTAAAACACATATTTTCCATGTTATCTTTCTCATCAAGAGATGACGATGATTCTCTAGAGATATCCTTAGAGCCACTCCTGGTGGCTTTCATGGATTTACGGTACTTCTTGTTTTTTATACTAATTTTTATATTTTAATTTTGGACTGTGAGATTTTACAGGTCCTCTCGTTTTACATTCAAAGTAGAAAATCTTTTCTGAGTTGTCATTTTTATCTTATCCTTTTTCAAGTTTTCCTTATTTTCATACCATTCTATATAATTAGGCTTCCTTAAGAACTTTTTCTTCGAGTATAATTCCCTTAATCTTTTGGCTAGGTGAGCTATTTCTTCATCACTATAAGAAATTAATTCTTCATTAATAGAGAATTCAATAGAGGCTAGAACCTTATCTCTTTCCTTGTTTATAAAGGTAGTGGTCTTGAATTATATAGATTTCCTCTTAGGTTCTTCTTCTTCTTCTTTTTTAACTTTTAGCACTTCTTCATACATCATCAATATTTAAATAAGTTCATTGACTGGTAATTTAATGATGTCACTTGAGTCTCTATTGTAAATAGAAGTTAATCTCCATCTATTAGGTAATTATATTAGAATCCCCATAATTATTTCCTTGGTAGTAACATCTCCTCCAAGAGAGATTTTAGTGTTCACTATTTCATAAAACCTGGGATACATGTTAGAAATACGATCATAAAGATTCATTTTAAAATATTCATATTTAATAGTATATGTGTTGTGTCTCATTTCCATAACTGTAGTGGTTCCTTCAAGAAAAACATACAATGTATCCCTAATTTCATGGGTTGTTTTACATTCTGAAAATCTTTTAAATTATTCATCTCCTATAGAACAGTATTTGGTATTTATTTTATTGAAATTATTTTTATATGAAATCTTAGTTGGGTCATCCAATGTAGATCTAAAAGTATAAGTAATCTTATATTCATCTACAATTGAGTACCAAACCTCATAACCCATACATTTTAAGTGCATCTTAATTTTAATTTTCCATTGTGAAAATTTTTTTCCATTAAATAATATATTTATATAGGTAAAAAATCCTTACAACATATTATACATAAGCGGACAATAAAGTTAATAATTTTATGTTTCAAGGAACTAAGAAATTTTGAACTAACAGAAATTTGAAGATATATTAGAACAAAAATAAAATAATAGTTGAAATATATATTAAACAGTTTGGTAACATATAAATTTGAAAATAATGATTTTAATAACTCCACTGATACAAAATGTTGGTTTGATTTGGACACTCAAGAGGTGCTAAAATGAGTTACTGTAAAAATTTTGGTTTAAAAGGTTTACTTAAAATATTCTCTCAATTAAAATAAAAATATGCTAGCTAATCAAGGTAATGAGATTATTATAGTTAGAATGGGGAAATAGCTTTGCAAAATATGGATTAATTCATAGTAGTATCAATATAAAATATTGACATGACTTTTTAAACTATTTAAATAAGGAAAAACAGTTATAACCACTATCCAAGAATAATTATCAAATTAAAATTTAGTTTTCTGAATAATAAATTAAAATAGAGAAAGACAAAATTGAAACACAGAGTGGATAAAACAACTAGTTCATTCTCAATTTGAGACCTAGTCCACTCTACTTGGTGATAACCTACCACCATAAAGTTTATATTACTAAACTTGATCCTCACAAAGAATTTTATATTAATACATTAGAATTTCAAGGTCACAAGACCTCATCCACTATAATTATTCGAAGAGAACTACCTGGTCACATTGTATATCTTCCACTATTATATGTGGGAAAACAAACAATGTTTAAAAAGATATTCTAGTGAGTATATCTTGTATCATATAGTTTAATGCAAAATATAGATATTGTTTTAATAAATAAAAAACACATATCAAAAGCTAATAAAAATAGTACACATCAGAGAAATAATTATGATACCATATAAGATATTCTCTATGTGTTTCTCAATGCAGCTGTAGACTTATAGGATAAAGCAGATGGAAATTTAGAATCCTATTATAAAAATTAATGTATCTAGAGTCTCGTATTCTAGTTTCTAGTTGTATTATATGTGATTTGAATCTCATTCTCTTATAATATACAACAGTCCATCCTTTTTTTAATCTATAATTTGTATTTTGATCTTCAGTGTATGCGTTCTTCTATCTATCATGTGGTTAACTTCATAAACTCTTTCTCGCATCTACTTCTTTGACTCCCGTGATTTTGTTTTTATTTCGGGTGCATGTGTTTGATCCAATATGAATCATGACTATTAGAAATAAAATTTAAATTTAAACTACTAAAGAAAAAAAGTGAATAATAAATGGGTTCATAGTTTTTATTGAAACAGTGTCACTGGGAATCAATGTATTTTATTTTTCCATTTAGTGTTCAGATAGTCACGATTCCATAATTTCATTGATATTAGGAACCGATAGCATAGATACTATGTCTAGATCATAGTATCTTAAGTAATGGTTTCAAGTACTTTTTCAAAAAATTGAACTGTGTCTTGGTGATGTTGGAAAGGAAACGGTGCCACAAAATAATGTAATATAAAACTGGTTATGGTGTCTAAGTCACAATGTCGGGGTTATGGTGTTAGGGTTACATAGTTATGTTTACTGTATCAGGGTTACGAGGTCAGAGACATTGCCAAAATCCGAAACTGATGGAAAAATATGGTTTCTCAGACATAGAAAAATATTTTTAAAACTATCTTAAGAAATAATATTTATACAATTAATTATACATATGTATTAGTGTAATAAAAATTTATAGAACAAGATCAGATATATTTTTCAAGATTCAATAATTGTTGATAAGATTCGTAATCAGGATCTTGTGAATGTTTATACCATGAGTTTTAAGCATTAATTCATAGGGGAAACAATAATTTTTACAAATGATTTGTGATAGATTAGACAAGGTTAAAATAATTTTTGATCATTAAAACATGATTAACACATTATAATTCCAACAAATATTGTACTAATAATCTACTCTTTCAATTATAGAATAAAATGACAAGATCAAACACACTATTTGTATAATCAATTCAGTATAAAGAATAAATCCTCACCAGAAGTAACTTGATAGAATGGTTTACAAGCCTTCAATTTTTTCTATTCCATGAAATGAATTATTACGTTCTAGAGTCAGCAGTACCTGATCCACCTTCAAATGATGCATGTGATGATGATTTTTTGGTCTATGAGAATCATATGAACAACACGCTTGATGTTAAATGTTTCGTTATTTCATAAATTTCTATTGAAATCATGAATCTCATGAAAACATGGATGTGTATAGTATTCTCAAGTACCTCCAAGGTATTTACTAGTAGATTGAAAGAAAAGAAATTTTTTAGATATCCAATGCACACTTTCAGAGTATGCTTGGAGGGGGTTCCTCGATTAGGCCTCACAATGTCAAGAACATTTTCTATATTGAGTGTCTGGAGGTTCTAGTTTTTAAACTATCCAAGGAACTGGGCACCGATATCATTCTCCCATCATTACCTCAGAGCTTCTATAGTTTTGTTGTAAATTTCAATACGGACAACACTGATAAATCTCTATCTAATATTCTTATCCTCATTCTCCATGTGGACAATGGTACGAAGCATGATAAGCCTTCTGTCATTATGGAAACTAAAAGGAATGAGAAGAAAAAGAGAATTAAGCCGAAATCTTCTTCACACCCTTCGATGAAAAAAAGGATCAAGGGATAGGCAAGAGAACATGATTCTATTTGTTTCGCATATGTAAAGAAGGACCACTAGAATAAAATCTGCACCTATCCAACCAATCAGGTGGAAGATTTAGGTGAACTTTTTATTAGGTTCAATTTATCTATTTATATAAATTGGGTATTGAATATAGCTTTTTATATTCACATATATATTAATAAAAGGATAAAAGTAGATTTAAGAAAATTAACTAGGGGATAAATAAACTAGAATCCATGGAGATAGACTTTCTACTGTAGTAGTTGGGGACTACCACCTCCCATTGCCGATGTGGGTGATCTTGGGGTTAATTGGATTTTATTATGTTCCTTCTATAAACAAAATTTTTTTTATGTATTTTTACAATATACAAATGGATTTTTTTCAAGTTCAGAAATAAATTTTACTTCTTTTACATAAATAGTATTTTTTGGTAGGGAACAAGAATACAATGGTCATTGCATATTAGATTACAGAAACCATGTAATGGAAGCCGATAACAAATATATTTTACATGACTCATACCACATCCCACATTTCCATTAATAGATAGGTCATTTAAATGAGAAAATCCTGACAAATTTACATCAATATGGATATTTAGATTCTTTCAATATGTGACCACTTGGTGTATGTATTGCTTGTTTAGAAGAAAAAATGACCAAAGAACCATTTAACTAGAATGGTGGATGGGAGAAAGAGAATCATGAATTGGTTCATACTAATGTGTGTGGACTAATTTCAATTGAAGAAATGGGTGGAAAGTCATACTACATAACTATTAGTGATAATATTATTAGATATTGATATGTCTACTTAATGAGGAATATGTATGATTCTTTTGATAAGTTCAAGGGATACAAGAATGAATTTTATCACAATCTTGGTGATAAGATTAAGAAAATATTCTTTGACTGAGGTGGAGAGTATATTAATCAAGACATCATTTTTTATTTATGCGAGTTTTGGATCAAATCCCATCTCACTCCTGCTTACACACCTTAGTGCAATTGTGTAAGAAAAAGTAGGAACCACACATTATTGGACAAGGTGAGATCAAAGATGATTCATGCAAGTCTTCCATTATCCTTTTGGGGATATGAGTTACAAATAGAAGGAAACATACATAACCAAGTACCTATTGAATCGATAAATGGTATTCCATACAAGATTTGGAGTGGATGATAATCCATGTTATATAATGTACATGTGTGGAGTACTGTAGAATTTGTTAAGGCCTCTTCAGGTTACCTACTTTCACCACGAGGTACTATGTGTACCTTTATAAGTTACCCCTAAGAAATAAAGGGATATTACCTATATAAACCATCATAAAAAACGTTATAGTGGAAATACATTCTATATTCCCTGAGATGGATCTCATATTCAAATGTGATAGTGGGACTGAGATAGGAATTAATGGAGTCTAGCCTCAAGGTACAAAATAGTTGGTACAAGAGAAGATTCCAAAAATCCACATAGAAAAAACATCTATTCTTGAGACACAAGTACTACATAAGAGTACAGTAGTGGTTATAGAATCAGAATGATATAGTTTTAATGTTATATGGGATTGTTACTCATTATTAGTTGATACTAATGATCCTCTAACCAACAAAGAATCAGTTTTTAGCACATAAGTTACAAAGTGGAAAGAATCCATGAATTCTGAAATGGACTCCAAGTACCAAAACCAAGTCTTGATTTTGGTAGATCCTACAGTTGCTATAAATCCGAAGTGTTTAAAATGGGTATTCTAGAGGAAACATGAAATGGGAGGAAAGGTTAGTACCTATAAGAAATGATTGGTTTCAATAGGGATCAAACAACGTCAAGGAATTGAATACGATGAATTATTTTCACTATTTGAAAATCTAAAATCATTGAGAATTATATTGGAAATTTCTACAAACATTGAATATGAAATTTAGAAACTTTAGGTCAAGAAATCATTCCTTAAAATTAAACATTAGAATGATGTCTACATAACACAACCTGAAGTGATTCTGACTCCAAAATATGCCAATAAGATATGCATGTTGCAGATATCAATTTAAAGATTAAAGAAAGTGTCCAGGTTAAGGAATAATCATTTTGATGAATGCAAAACATAATTTGGTTTTATAAATAATGAATATGAACCATGTGTTTAAAAATTGTTTAGTGGGAGTGCAATGATTTTCTTAATAGTATATGTTGATGACATATTAACTATAGTAAACGATATACTAATCTCACAGTCTATTTAGGCATGGTTGAATAAATTCTTATCCAAGAAGGAAATATGTGAGGCATCATATATTATTGGGATCAAGATCCATCATGACAAATACAAGAGAATGCTGGGCCTAATTCAGTGTATATACATTGAAATGACACAGAAGAGATTTTTTATAGAACAATCCAAGAGTGGATTATTTCCAACACCACATGACATTCATCATTCTAAGAAAATGTTTCCTCAAAAGCATGAGGAAAGGGACATAAAGAAATGACTCAATATGCATCAGCGATTGGTTAATTCATCTATACGATACCATGTACTAGGCTAGATAAAGTCTAGGCATTATGTGTGGGGGAAACATATCAAGCTGACCCATGTGTCCACCATTGTATGGAAGTCAAGACAATCCTTATGTATCTAAGGCATACTAAAGATATGTTCTTGGTTTATATAGTAGATGAGTAACTACTCATCATAGTGTATGAATATTCATGTTTCTAGACTGATTAGGATTACATGATGTCACATAATGGATACATATTCACTTTGAATGAAGGTTCTGTGAGATGGAAGAGCTCATAGAATAGTGTGGTCACTGATTCTATAGCAGAGTCTGAGTATATCACATCTTCTAAGGAAGTTTAGAATATGTTTTCATGTGAAGCTTTTTCAAGGAGATAGATGTGGTACCATGTAGTAAATATACCATCACACATTATTTGTGATAATACTGCAGTGGTTTCTCTCACAAAAGAGCCAATGTCACATCAGCAGACAATGCACCTACTTTGATAGTATAAATTTTTTAGGGATTTATATGAGAGAGGTGAAGATGTAGCGAGAATTATTTCTAGAGAAGAAAATGTTTTAGAACCCTTGACTAAAGCCTTGACATAGCAGAAACATTATCATCATGTGAGGTCTAGTAGACTGAAAGTTATAGGAATTTTTCTTTAGTCCACGTGGGAGTTTTTTAGAGTTAGATTCCAGAACCAACTATTTAAACTCTTAGTAAAATAAAATTTTAGGTATTTAAATATTAATCATCTTAATACATATTTTCCATGGTTCTCCTTTACTATGATGTAATAATTTCCTAGAGTATTTTTCACATCGACAACGTCATAGCACTTCCCTGGTATGATGAAAACCTTGATGTTTTGTGAAATTATTCTTGAATATAGTTCTACAGTTGGATTTCATACAATTATGGGACACATAGTACATAGACTGTATAGTGTGTTTACACAAAAATAGATGATATTTATTATCATGATGTTTTCACTTGGTAATCTCCAAGACGGGAGGTTCAAAGAATAGACCCGCCGGTCAGAATTCTGTATGTTTTGGTTTCATCGGATATTCATATATTCGAGTCTGTGTAATGGTCCATAGACATTATGATTACTATTAATTTTTTTCATGACACACACACATTGATTTACTAAAGAAAATCATCACTCCATATGTTGGCAGGAATGATGGTAGGTTGGGTGACTCTCGAGTGACATGTCATTAATGGGTAAGTTAAGGAATGATTTGTACCTTCCATTTTTGGATGTTGATGACTCATACCATTGATTGAAATAGAAAAATTGACCTAAATTCCATGTCCATGGTGTAACGATGACTTTATTTCACATTGTTAGAGGATGATGTATCAAGAAAACATGTTGATGAAACTATCATTAATCCTTCTTGATGAGATATATAGACAAAGGGATTATGTTATACAGTGATATTCCTTATGTGGATTTCATCATTATGACATTATATTCTTTATCTTGGTTTCCTAGAACCATTTCTAGATAGTACTCTTGGACATTATGAAAGCACGCATAATTCCAATGAGAAAGAAATCTTATAGGGTCACTCACTATGTGTATATTTTTTTACCGATTAAATATTATTGTAATTTAATTAATAGAATAAATATTATTCTCAAGATGGTGGAATAATTTTATTCATGTAAAAATGATCACATAAATTAAACTGAAATTAATTTTTAATTTTATTTAACGTTTAATAAATATTTATTTACTAGTTTGTAAATAAAATATTTATTTATGAGAATAAATTATTTATTTATTTTTTTGGGTGCATAATAAATAGAAGGGTAGTTTGATTGGACCAAGGCCGATCTGGTAGTAAAATAACTATTTTGATGATGGTAAATAATTATTTAACTTATTGATAGAATAAAAAATAATACTAATACCTTTTCATTATGTGGAATGGGATTTCATTTATGATTCTATTTTCCGCAAGTTGGCACACCACAAATAGTGGTGCTATTATTGTTATTACATATCATGGAGTTTCTCTATGTTTATTAATGTACTTAATTATTGTTATGCAATTAAATATTTTTCTCAAAACCTATGTCATTAAATAGACTGGTACACCTATTTTTCCATTACACCTGGTGAACCAAATTTATAGTGGTGAGACAATTATTTAGCCAAAAATATTTCTCTCTCGAATCTGATCCTCTATCCCTTGAAGAATGAGATGTTTTCATCATGACCAAGGAATATGCAATCAAGAATGACTGATTCAAGACACTGGATTCACCACACTAGCACCTGGAAGAATGAGTGGTGTCGACTGGAGGCCATCAGAACACATGTTGATCACCAAAAGAGGGATTCTGGTTTAGATTCTCACAGGTTCAGTGAGACAATCCACAAGTGTCATTCCAAATGATCAACATCATAAAAGAAGAATGTTCCAAATATCCAGGTAATTAATTTCCAGAAAAATTATTATAATTAATTATTGACATGATGTGAAAGATCCTCTCTCTAGGATCTATCACCCTTTATTAATTTTGTACAATTCATTGTTCTTAATATTTGGATACTAGGGATTATGATCATATTGATCCTAGATTGGTCATTGATTATAGGGAAGGAAATGTGGGGTCCTACCAACTACCAGGCTTCTGCTCTGTTCGGATCCTACAGGCTGAACATTGAATCAATCATCACTCTAATGTACAATGTGTGAGACTAATAATAAACACCTATATTGACACTCTTTAGGGAAATGTTTTAGCATATTAACATAAACATTATAAACCATGATGAAGGATTTTTACCCACCAGTTCGTTTGTCTCCTTCCAAATAAAACTATTGAACCCAAATAATATATTCCATGGATAACACAGCACACATAAAGTACCCCTGGTACTATATTTCTTAGATAATGATAATTCAAATTACATTGATGATTCCCCACAACATCATAGTTGATATTGTTATGTTAGTCTAGACATAAATATTTTCCACTAAATTAAGAAGTTTGTTTTCAAATATTTTTCTTTTTATGGGTATCTATATTTTTATTTAGATATTGGTGTATTTATGAATTGCATGAATTCCTCATTTACTATTACGATGAATGAGATAAACATAATCAGGTGATGGGGGGATTTTATAATTATATAGCCCCTTGATGCATCGATATGTCATATTTGACAAAGTGTTTGGTTTTTTTTATACTCTTCTCCATATATCAGAAAAGTTCCATAGATCAAGACACAACAACCTTTTTTGATGTTCTATATTATGCATTGCATCTGTAAAATATCAATGATTAATGTTATCCATGTTTTCATTATTAATATTGATTATTATTTTTTTGTTTTAAGTTTACTATTGACTCATGTTTTCTACTTATTCATTTCATATCACATGATCCATTTTATGTACTCATATAATTCATTTTATGATAATCCTTATAGAGAATTAAATATCACCCTTATTTTTTTACATTACCAAGGAAAACTAATGGACAAATGTGTGAAATTTTCAAGGATATGATAGAAGGGATAATAATTCTCTTGCAATGTGTTAATATCGGAAATATCATGTTTTTGAATTTAATGTATGTATTTATCTAGTATAGAAATACTACTATGATGTTCGATCCTTTTGGAACTCTTGTATTTCTTACGAATAATGTAATAGAAATACCATGATTTAGATTTCGGATTCTTATTTGTAATAACAATTATTTTTAACTCCTAATTTTTTAATAACACATAAAGAAAATATATATATATATATAAGATTCCACATCATTATATAATTTTATGAGATCAGTATTTTCAATGGTCTGGATTTTAATTTCACGGCTTTAATCAAATTACAATCATTATGAAGAGATATATATTTCATGAAATGAATTCAATTCCACACAATAATACAATATTTAAATGAATAAAGTAATAAAACAATGTGGTAATTTTAATTAAATTATTCATTAAAGATGATGAAGATTTGATCTGAATAAGTGGTATTAAAGAGAATCTAGGGGATTCCATGATTATTAAGAACATAAATTACATATTTTTAATCATGTCTAATGAAATAGATTTTCTCTGGATGGTTGTGATTTAAATTAATTTCCATGGGATGAAATATAATTTGTATTTATTGTATATGATATATGTAAATCTGATTAAATAAAAATAAAATTATGAGAAATTAATTTCATTTAATATATTATAGAATTTTAGGTCTCAATATTATATCTATAAATTATAAGAGGGTTCCTATTCATATGAATAAATTATAAAGTTGTTCGAAAAAATAATATTACATATCTTATAAAATATTTAATAATTATGGAAACATATCACTAAAACATGAAATATAAATGTTAAAATTCAAAAATATTCGATCATATCTTCAATAATTATCTTTAGATAAAATTATATGGAATTTATGTTTATAGTGACTCGTTTGGATGTTTTCCATTTAATAAAACATTAAAATTTTCAAATATGTTCCATCAAATATAAAAGTAAGAAGATCATGAACGGTAATGAAATTGAATATTGAATCAATAATGGACGGATTTGAATGTAATTATACTGAATGGGAAGTTATTGTAAAACATATGGATAATGAATGAATATTTTTTTCTGAAGTGAATTAATAAGAGTTATCTAGTAACATGTACAAGAGAGTTAATGAAGTTAAAATAGTTACATAAAAGAATTTTTTTTCTAAAAAGAGTAGTTATAGGTACCATATAGAAAATATTTTAGTTTAATTAATATAATAAAAATTTTAATTGGGTTACATTAATTTAAAATGAATTTGATAATGATCAAGATGAGAAAGAGTTGATGTTGTAGAATTAAGTTGAGATGATAAAAATCGTACATATAGATAAGAAGAAAATGAATGATGTTCTACAATAGAAGACAAATTAAAATTAAATGGAACATAATTTAATTTAATAAATAAAATTATGTGGAAAATAATTTGAATTAATTCATCTTATTCTTTGAATATATATTTAATAGAGTTGGTAAATTTCCTACAAAAATGAGATGTCTTGTGTGTAATCTAAAAATTATTACAATTTCATTGATAATTAAACACCATATTATAAATATATATATATATATTATAATTTAATTATTTTCCTATAATTATTAAGATCAAAATGGAATGAATGGAGATAATGTGTGCCGATTCAAAAAATTAGGTAATTAAATCATTATAATCTAAAAATATCATCCTCAAGTACATTATTATTATTAATTTCAAGGATAAAATTATAATAATATTTTAAACCTTATTTTTGATAATTTTAGAATATATCTTTATTTTTTTGTGGGTAAATGATTAAAATAATTATTCATGTGAGAAAAATTGAAATATTGTAGAATTGGAAAAAAATTATTTCCAAAAGAAAAAGATTATTTTATAGTTACAATAGGTACCATAGTTTTTTTATTATTTTGAGATAAAATTTATCATTTCATTTTAATATATCAGTTATTTATTGTCTTCTTCATTTTAGATGCCTATTTAGTGGAAGCTAGTTTATAAAATAAATAAATCTTAAGGGGATGATAAAATTTCCTAATGAAATCTAATTTGTTAAATTTAGTTGTCAAATGATCCGGGAGAAATGTTTGATGAATTGGGTCACTATATATATATTATTATTGATATTATCATTAAATTTTTGAGAAAAATTAAATAATATAAAGTATTTCTTAATAATAGGGAAAACATTGATCGATATTTTAGTGAAAATTACACTAAAATCATTTCCAAAAGAAAATACTTCTTTATTAGAAAAAACCTATTATCTCAGATGACACATGAAATAAAACATTTGAATGGATGTAATAAGTAAAGAATAATATTTTGTCACATAATTAAATAATTTATCTCTCATATTCACTGGTCTTTACATAATAAATATTAGTGAAATAATTCCAATATAAAAGATAAATGTTTTATTGATGGATTGAAACCCAAAAATATGGTGTTTCTCAATAAATAAATTTATTTTAATGAAGGATTAATTCTATGTAACACAGTTGGTTTATTTTTATATATTTATTAGTGTATAATGAATTAGAGGATTGTAATCTAATATAAAATTTTCTAAAAATTTATTGTATTTGAGTTTAAAGGATGAATGTAATCAGTGCCAAAAAAGATTTTTTTAGATTGTATAATGAAAATTTAACATGTTGACTCTATAATTGTATTTTTTATCTTTTAATTTATTTATTATAGAAAAATATTGTATATATTCTACATGATATAATTTTATATAGATGAAACTTCACATAAGAAAATGGATATTCAAATGGGTCAACCCATTTAGCTAATTTACTATGATTTACAATGGATGATTATGCAGTAATGACCACATTAAGTTATGTATTTTGAATATTAATTAAATATTCCACACACATCATAAGTATTATTAATTTATCAAATAATTAGATGATATAAAATGTTTTATTAGTTTTTATAGGGTGTATAGAAAAAGAATATAGTTATATGATGTAGAATATTAGATAGGACAACTGGGATGGGTATAAAAATTGGAAGATTCCTGATTTATTAGAGAATAATAGAGCTGGTATGAGGAAAATACTTTATAATATCACAAGAAAATGGTGTCACTAAGAGATATAATATATTTTTTGTGGGAATTTCTCATACCATGTTATGTGGAAATAGAAAATCTCATTATATATTAAAGTATGTTATTTGAGTAGTGATTCACATTCACAATCCTTATTTATTTAATCATATTTTAGATATGTCTCTATAAGGGATTAATTTCATGAAAATATTATTTATAATTTTTATATGGGTTTTTTGATGTGATTTTTTAATCATTTTGAATGAACTAAACATGTGCAAGTTTGAGATTTTGCTGAGTGTATGGGATATTATTTGTATATTGAATGAATAAAAAAGGATATCATTGTTAAAATAGGATGTAAGGGATTACAATAAATATACCAGATGTGAAGGTGTATTGACGCCATTTTGATAAGTATGGAACGAATAAAAATTAGATAGAATATGAAGAACTGTGTGAATATCTGTTTAAGTGATTGACCATAAATTTAATATGTATTGATATTTATGTGACAAGATACCACTTTTTTTTATAAAAATATTTTTTAAATTAAAAGAAATGTTATTTAGTTTTTCGATGGATGGAAAATTAATTTAATGATAAAATATTGATTTAAAAAAAAATTATCTCGTTTCACAAGGGATATCCTTGAGGATAATATTGTATACCTATCTGATTTCTATATATGAATTAAATCATAATAATGAAGACTTAAAGCATCAAGATTGGATTTATGTATTAAATAATGATTTATATCAATGTAATAAAAATATTCCATGTTTTTTATTATGATTCTATTTTATTGTAATTATTATTGAATATATTGTATGTATTTAAATAAACACAATGAATGGTATGAATTAGAAAGGAAATAAATGATAATAGTTTACAAGGGATACTCTCAAGTAGAGGGAATATGTAATGTCTAAGACCCAGATTCCACTAAATGGTTATGTGATCCTCTTTGGCCACATATCCTCAAGCTTATCTAACCAAATATCAAAAGATTTAGACTACTAGTGAGGTCTTATAGTGTGTTTTTACGGAGACTATTCCCTCTAGTTAGAGTGTAACATAGAATTATAAAACATGAAAATCAATAGGGGAAGCAATATAATAGTAATAAAATAGATAAATAGAAAGAATATATAATAAATTATAGAATTAATTTAATATAGAGTGATAATCAATTCATGTCCCTACAATGTATCCAAACCAGGTATACATGCATTAGTACAATACATATTTCAAAGTACCAAAAATATCAAAAGTATGATTTCTGAATAGAATTTCTATCCTCATATCAACCCAATGAAAACCTACTCTGAATATAAGACCTCGTGTTATTATATTATTTTATCTCATTAAAGTAATTTAATAGCTTGTGCTACACGCAACACCGAGATCAAACACACAACGACTTAACAAACAAACCGTAAAAAACGGTTATGAATAGTAATAACTGAATTTTGAATTTAACATAATTTATATAATTTTAGAGTCATATTTTGTTTCTCTTTGACATAATATAAGGAAATATTTTACTTTTTAGATAAAAGAAGTATTTTCCAAAAAAAAGCATTTATACAACTTATTTAATAGAGATTTATCTTTAAAACAAATATTTGGCACTATTATATAATCAATATAATGGAATTAAATTATTGTTTAGAATCGGTAGAAAAAAATTAGTATGGATTAATGTTTTTGTACTTTTCCGATAACATTCATATTTTGATGAATAGTGAAAAAATATTAATTTTTAATTGAAAACAACCTTTTTAATCAAAATAATTTATAGTGATAAATTATGCATTTGAATGTTTTGGAAGTATAATTAGATTATATTTTTATCATTTAATACAATTTTGTTCATTATAAGTAATTTTACATTTAAATTTGATATAAACACATGTCAACCTTTTGATAGTTTTTACTTTTTTTACAAAACCCGCCATTTGGTTTTGAGAACTGGAATTAAGGGTAAACATGATAACATAATTACCCTGAAACATGTCCTAATTCTATTGGATAAGTATAAATTGACAAAAAAAAATTAAGAATAAAATATGACCCTTTTTCGTACACTTTGATTAGATTAGAACATTTATTATTATTTTATTTTAAAAAGAGTTAAAAAATTTAAATTCAATTTTTAATAACTAAACCATTTTTAATATAGGGTTTTACATAATATATATTCAACTATAAATATTAATTATAAATCTAAAGAGATTTCATACATTTTGATATTTTATTTATAATTTTTATACATTACATTATTTAACATATTTATGACACAATGATGATGCAGTAATTACCTTAATAATGAAATATTAAAATAATTGGTATTATAAATATCCAAATAAATGAAATTTGAGACTTTTGATGAATTAAAATAATTTTCTATGCTGATATGTCATGTTGGTATTGGAAATATGAATTTTTCTCGAATTAATATTGTTGTTAGGAGTTTATGAAAAATCATTAAATAAATAATAAAAAATTTGACATAACTGAGTTTTTAAAACAAATAATATATTATTAGTAGATATAATATTCCTAAAAATCTAAGGATCAAAAAAGGGACGTAATAATATTATATATGTCATTAATGATCCTATTCGGTTCGCTTGGACGTTTATAGTATCGTTATTATCAATATAAAATAAAATTACAAAGATACATGGTAAATGTAAAACTATTTAACTAAGAGTTAAATCTAAAAGATAAGGTTAATATGATGACCTAAACCTGTCTAAAACATATTTTTTGAGAGTTTTTCTACCCATCCCCACATTTTCATTTAATTAACTCATTTTGGGGCCATGATAAACCGAAAATTATTTTATTATAAAATAATATTTCAATCTATTCCTAAAGTGACCCTAACCTCTCTTATAAAAGGGCACTTCCACCTATCTAAAATTCAGACCTTAAAATCCATTTTCATCAGCCAAACACAACACAAATTTCCTCAAAACATTTTTACCTTTATTCTAGATGCATTCCATTGGTCATAAAACCAACCTATGGAGCCCTTTTGTTCAAACCAAAACAAAGAACCCAAAAAGAGGTAAATATTTCATCACCTCTTCCAAGTTCTTTTCTTATTCCACTTCCTCTTTATTTATTGTTTCCATTAAAAAATAATAACTCCAATATATTCTATATAATTTTTTGTTATTATAAAAATGATACAACCATATTAATTATTCTATCCATCCTATAAATAACAATGTAACCATACGTGCGTACGTATGGATTACCATCTCCACGTTATGGTGTAATTATTTATTCAAACACTTCATTATTTTTATGGGTATAATAATGAGTAAAACTGATTTAAATAAAAAATATAACATTTTGATTACTATGTATGTTTGACATACCAACCGATTACATACTATTTCTCCATCAATATAATGGTATGGATGCTCGTGCGTATGTACGGATTACTGTCTCCACAACGCGATGGGATTCATTTCTATGTTCACCATTCAACGATGATTATAAAATATATATATATATATATCATTAATAAGAATTTAATATATTAAATAATAAATGTATAGACCCAATATTGACATACATGGAAATTACACTACTTTTGCGGAATACTAAATACTTGACAAAAATAGACGCCCAAAGACTGTATTAGTTTAGTGTATTTGGAAACTCAGAACGTAATCTTCTAATCGTTGTGAAAGATCTTCAGCATCTCCCATAAAGATTATCCCCTTTTTTTCTTACCTAAAACCTTTCATTATAACCTGGGGAAAATAAAACATAAAAAGTGTGAGCTCAAATTCTTAGTAGGGGTAAACATAGAGAACATAAAACAATCCATAAACATTTGAATGAAAAAACATGAACATAAATTCTAAACATCAAAATCTTGAGGAAAGACATAAATCATGTAAGTATGTAAGGAATATATCATAAGGGAACATCAATCATGATAAAATATCACGTGAATAAAACATTTAATTTTTGAAAACCCTTAATCACATGATATGATTTCCATAGTAGTAAAGGCATTGCTGCCAAACCTTCTTAGTGGAAAAAGTCCCTTTCTGAATCGAGTTCACTCCCCGTTCTACTCCGGTATCAGTGAACCGGATTAACATAACATTCTATCCATGTCTATCTCATGAGATATACATATTTTCCCAATCTATTGGAGGGAGATATAGGTCTCACCCATCTCAAATTGAAATCATTTTTACTTCTTCCACAAAATAAACATTAAACATTCATCATAACCTAAAGAATAAAATGGGTTTCATAAACATCATCCCATCATCACATAATCCATATAAAACAAATGTATGTCATTTCTTCATAAGAAAAATAAAACCATGTAAATAATAGAGACATTACACTTAAAACATAAACATGTTAAATAATTTCATCTTAGATGGAAAATATTTTTGATAAAACACTTGAAATGAATTCTTGAGGAAAATATCCTTTCTTCTTCAAAATCATTTTCTTTTCACAAAATGACACAGAATTTAAAAGAAAATGATTTTATTGAAAATAACCATGAAAAACTTTAAAGTAAGATTAATTAAAATTAGGTGTTATGAAACCATAAAAATCTGTTCATTCTGTATAAGTTTAGAAAACATTCTTCTCGTACATTGGTCGGCAAAGTCAAAAAGTACTTCGTACTAAAAATGACAAAAGAATACATTCATATCTTTTACTAATAACTCAAAAATGGGTATAATGGTATTTAAAAATTTTTAGGAGGATAGAAATAATATTATATATTGAGGAAAAATGGATGTGGATGATAAATATTACCTACTAAATTCGGAAGTATAAACAATCTCAGATAAAAATGAGATTGTGAGATTTTCCCTTACCTTATGTCCAATTTATCATGTATGTGTATGAGACTCATGTATAGTGGGTTTAAACATATTATTAACTTGTTACAGAACCACAATTATATTTATGATATTATATATGATTTACTTACGACTTTACATTATCTGTTCATTTGTCAATTCTATGATAAAGCAGTGTTTTGGGTAAAATCGTTTCATTTATCATCAGTGTTTTGACTTATAATTTTTAATATGATTACATAGATCATGATTAAATAATTCTAGAATATAAAACTTGATTTATATATTATTAATATTCAGAATATACATACATATAATAGATCAATAAATGGAAAGAAATACATCGTTCATGGAGACGGTAGGCCGTACATACGCATGAATGTTGTTTTTTCGTTTCCTTATTGAATTGAATGGAATTAAGTAGATGACATACATATATATATAAATAAATCAATTATAATTATTATGTAATATATTTCATGATTAATTATTATATATTCTTTATAATCATCCTTGAATTGTTATCATGTAAAATGAATCTCATCACGTCGTGGAGACGGTAATCCGTACGTATACACGAGTGATGATATCGTTCCCATATTTATTGAATGGTATTGGAGTGGATGATATAATATCCTAGAATCCGTATGATGTTATAATAATTATATATAGTTATTCTTTACACCATTATACCCATCCAAGTAAGGTGGTGGTGGAAAAACTTATTACACCACGACGTGGAGACGGTATTCCGCACGTACGCACACACGGTGATTTCTTTTTCTGTAGGATGGATAGAAGTTGAAATAGGGTTGTTTCATATTTATAATAACATATAATTATATATTTAATACTTATTTTATTACTTTATAATGAAAAAACTAAATAAGGGGAAGTAAAAGAAGAAAAAAACATGAAAGTGTCGGTAGAAGAGACTACCTCTTCCTCGACGTACCACCTTTAAAATTCTTCTTAGGGCACTAGAGTTCATCTTTTGAGAAGAACATAACCTATATGATGTAACTAGATAGGTTTAGAAGAGAAATTGTTATGGTTTGGACATGATTCAAGGCTCAAAAGGGTTTTAAGAGAAGAGGGAAGGGGTTCCCTTTTTATAAGGGAGGAGAGGGGCACCTTTGAAAAAACGTAAAATATTATTTTATAATAAAGTCATATTCGGTTTATAATAGCTCCAAATGATTTATATCAAAGCCAAAATGGGGATGGGTCGAACCCTTCTCTACCAATAGGTTTTATACAAGTATAGGTTACTATTTTAACCTTATCATTTAGATTTAACACTGAGTTAAATAATTTATCTTTTACCGTGTCTTCTTGTTTTCTTACATTACATAGTTAATAAACATACTATAACAAGCCAAACGTACCCCAAGTGTTTCATTATTAATATATATAACCTTATATATGTCATTTGGGAGAACCATATATTTTTAGGAATATAATAACAATTAAAAATATATTATTTGTTTAAAAACTATTTTATGTCAATTTTGACAATATTTGGTAATTGATTTTTGTGAAAATCATAACAGCACGATTAGTCCGAAAAAAGTTAATTAAATAAATAATAACATGTGATATTAACCTATAAAATTTGTGTAATTCATAAAAAGTCTCAAATTACATTTATTTGGGTTTCCATAATATCAATTATTTTAATATTTCATTATTTAGTTAATTACTGCATCACTGTTGTGTCATAAATAAATTAATTTATTTAATGTCTAAAAATTATAAATAAAATACCATTAGTTTTGAAATATTTATAGATTTATAATTAATATTTATATTCTAATTGACCTTATGTATTGCCCTATATAAAAAATGTTTTATTTATTAAACTTTGATTTTTACTATTTTAACTCTTCTTTAAATAAAATAATAATAAATGTCCTAATCTAATCCAAGTGGACCTAAAGGGAAGTATTTTATTCCTATGGTTGTTTTTGGTCAAATTACACTTACACAATAGAATTAGGACATGTGTTAGGGTAATAATAATATCATTTTTACCCTTAATTTCCCTATTTACTTTTAAATATGGTAAATAAAATTTAAAAGTTACTATTCTCCAAAAATTATTTTTATCTTATTGAAACACATTATACTCCTTTATATTAACCATGATTCTTGGATTTTTAAAATTCCACTCACAGAAGTGGTAAAATTATGTTTCATTTAAAATTTCAAATTCTCCTAGGAGGTGGGTAAAAGACGGTGAAAAGTTCAATAAAATTTTTATATATTTAAAATTATTATAAAATGACTCTAATGAATTAAATTGAACTTATATAGGTATTAGGAATCAATTTTTACATAATATAAATTTTAATAAAATAAATAATTATTTAAATAAAAAGTCGGTTTTTAAATAGTAACCTAGTGTTTTAACTATTCATCAAAAATTGAAAGTTTTCTAAAAAATACAAAAAATTCACTCCAGGATAATTTCGATATACCGAATCCAAAAATGAAGTCCATTTTGAATGATAAAATTTATAAAATTTTAAAAATTGGGTATTACTATTCATAACGGCTAGTTTATATAATATTTTAATAACATATCGTTGTTAAGTGAAACTCGGTATTGCGTACAACACACGTTATCGTGGAAGGTTGCGATTGTGTGTAATGTAGGCCAAGTCAGGGTTGCATGTAGTGCAATACTCCTTTGTTGTTGTGTATAATAGAATCTGACCATATTTCATTTATACATTGAAAATATATATATATATATACACTAAATGTTTCATAGAATAACTACTATCAAACAAACTTGAAATTGTGTGTAACACGATCCAAGAATAGTATTGCGTATACTGCAAGCTAATATGGTTTGGTGTATAGCGCAAGATAATCTTGGTTTAGCGTACAATAGAAGATATGAAAGAAATTAAAAATAATAAATCTCATAAAATATCGAGGTGTTACATTCTACCCCCCTCAAAATGAATTTCACCTTTGAAATTCCTCGGGTTTATAAATGGTTTATTACATGATATTTTCTTATATAGAAACCCACATCGTAAAACGGAATACCCAAACATATCTTTAAAAACTAAAGTATGAAACGTAACAGTTACCCAAATTAACTAATCACTGAGTATCTACATAGGATAACATAGGTGAAAATATGGATATGGAAGAGAAATCTAACCATCATATTCTGATGGAGAGTGGTAGAGGACATGGCTTTGAAAAAGCCAACAATCACAAAGCCATAAATTTGTGATGATATAAGGTACCATCTGATTCATCAGATATATGAGAACTAGGAAAAAATTTTGGGTTTTCAATATCATTTCCCTAAAGTTGAAAATATTGAATTAGAATAAATACTTACTTGATTTTGGTACAATATCACTATTTTTTGTTCCTTGAACAATCTCCACTTCATCTCTTAAAGAAATTTAGTTGATTTTGTCATTTGTGAAGTGTTAGCAGATCATTTGATAGAATGATAGATCATTCCGTCTGTCTCAAAAATAAGGTTAGAAAAAGTTATAAAATATACATAAGTCCATCTATGGTGATGTTAATTGTATATGATTCCAAAAATAGACTTATAATTCATATATCATACAGCTTAATATAATAAAAGCAGCTTCTACTAACTAGGGACTTCCGGTAGGCCAGTGGTATGCGATAATGGTATGTAGTACTTTAGTTGTGGGTTCGATTCCCAAAGCCTTGTCCAACGCGACGGGTTGTCGGTCATCCAATGAGTTGTCCTTTTTCTAAAACCATACTATTATAACATTCCAGAAATAATATAAAAAAAGTTCTATCTATAAATAATACTATCTTATGTCCAACATAATCCATTCTAATCTTTTTGCTTATACAAAATACATTTGTCCAATCTCATCGTATAAATAAATTGGTTACATGAAGGGTCACATAACAAGCATGTGAATACCATCATTTATCCCCCATTTATCATAAGATATATCTTGTTGGTCACATTCCTAAAATTTGAAATCCTTACTCGTGTATTATTTTGAAACATGAATTACCATAGAACCTTAGTGAAAACATGAGTGCTGTCAAAAATTAAATCTTTCCACATACCAAAATCCCAAAAATTCTATATACTCAATCCATGATATCACTTAGTACTTATATCAATCAAGATCTCATGAATACTATCAAAATTTCATTTTCTCTTTATCCCTTCATTATTTTAATATCATCTTCTTTCCAAAAATATCTGAATAATCTTTTTTGGTTACTAGTACCATTCAACATATACTTTGAAATACTTTAGGAAAAACTATAGTTTAACAATCCTTAGATGTTTCATTATTCCCTAGTACCATTAAATTACCTATACAACATAACTCTGGATAATCATACAATCATCCCACTACCTTCTTAAATCATTGACCAATATTCAACACTTCATTCATCTCATATATCATTTATAGTCCCCTCATCTTCATCCACATAAATACTACCCATATGACCATTATTATTCTCTTCATGAGATATTCCCTTAGGGAATTGGTTTTCATAATGCCCATACATTCTAAATATAAAACATCTAATCATTGTTGATGTCGTAGCAATACCATTATCCTTCTCAATGGTGTTAACTGAACCTTTTCCTTTGCACTTACTAGATTTGAATTGTAGAGACCTAAATCATAACGTACATGGGCATTACTTTACTTTTGTGGAATACTTAGTACATTACAAAAACACACACACAAGGACCGTAATAGTTTAGTGTATTTGGAAACTCGGAATATAATCTTCTAATCATGGTGAAAGATATTCAACATCTCCCATAAAGATCTTACCATTTTTTCTTACCAAAAAACTTTTATATATATCCTGGGGAAAGGAAAACATAAAAGGGTGAGCTCAAATGCTCAGTAAGGGTAAACAAAAGGAATATCAATCACATCATATTCATAAGAACTTAACATTTTGGAAATCATAACCTACAAAAGAGATCATAATATCATAACATGGGATAAATCATAGTAGTGAAATGTAATCCCAATAATCACAACTTAAAACATGAAACTTTGTGGCATACACACATAATCATAGATAATAATTTCTTATTAGTCAAGACTCATTGCCAAGACTATCTTAGTGGACAAAGTCCATTTCAGAACCAAGTTCACTCCTTGTTTCAGTCCTGTTTCACTGAACCGGTTTAACCTACCGTTCCAGCCATGTCTATCTCATGAGATATAAAATCTTTACCCAATGCATTGGAGGGATATATAGGTCCCACCCATCTCATAATGATACCATTCTTATGTGTGCCACACAATCATAAACCATACATCATAGCATAACCCATGTAATAAAAATGGGAATCTTAAACATCATAACATCATAAAACAATTCATATAATATAAAGGAATTCATAAAAATATTTCCATCACAACATAATCAAATCAATGTAACAATAGGGATAGAAACAGAACCCTATTTTATCTTAAATGGAAAATAATTTTGATAAAACACTTGAACTTCGTTCTTGAGGAAAATATCCTTTCTACTTCAAAAACACTATTCCTTTCTTAACATGTCATACAATTCTAAACTAAAAGAATTTGATTAAAAATAAACTTGAAAACTTGTAAAGGAATCTTCTTGTAAATAATGTTTTAATATTCCATTCTTGTCGTATAAGTTAAAAAAACATTCTTCTCGTACTTTTGTCGGAAAAGTCAAAAAGTACCTCGTATGAAAAATGACAAAATATTCCTTTCGTATCTTTTACTAAAAACTCACTGAAGGGTAAAATTGGATTTAAAAAATTGTAGGTGGATGGAATAAATTTTACATATTGAGTAAACATTGATGTGGATGATAAAATACACCCTAGTAAATACCAAAGTATAAACAATCTCAGATAAAATGAGATTGTGATATTTTCCTTACCTTAGGTCTGATTTTCATCTTAAGTGTCCGAAACTCCGGTATAATTATTTAAATAATGTCATTGACTTATTCCAGAATCATACTCATTGTTATTATATCATATAGGGTTCACTTATGAATATATATTACCCGTTCTTTTGTAAATTCCATGTTAAAGAGCGTTTTGGGTAAAATCGTTTCATTTTTTGTCCGTGTTTTGACTTGTAATTATTCATATGATTACTTAGATCATGATTAATTAATTGAAGAATATAAAACATTATTTATATATAATATTTATTCAGAATATACATATATATAATAGATTAGTAAATGGAAAGAAATACACCGTTCATGGAGACGGAGGTCGTACGTACGCATGAATGCTGTTTTTTTTCCTTATTGAGTTGAATGGATTTAAGTTGATAACATACATATATATACACATAAATCCAGTATCATTATTATGTCATATAATTCATTATTTCTTATTATATATACTTTTTAATCATTCATGAATGGTTAACGTGGAGAATGAATCTCATCGCGTCGTAGAGACGGTAGTCCGTACGTACGCACGAGCGATGATATCATTCTCATGATAGTGGAATTGTATTGGACTGTATTTATACTCATTCAGAATCAATATCAATTTACAATAATCACATATAGTTATTATGTACATTATTATACCCATCAAAGTAAGGTGGTGATGGAAAATAGAGTACACCACGGCGTGGAGACGGTATTCCGTACGTACGCACGCGCGATGATTTCGTTTTTCGTAGGATGCATAGGTGGTGAAATAGAGTTGTTTCATACTTATTATAACATATCAGTATATTAGTGATACTGATGTTATTACTTCATAATGAAACAACCTAAGAAGAAGAAGTGGAAGAAGAAATAAAGTTGAAAGAATCGGTAACGGACATTACCTCTTCTTTGAAGCGCCTCTTTGAGATCTCATTTTAGGGCACTAAAATTGGTCTTTGAGGAAAACCAGAACATATAGGATGTTTCTAGGGAAGTGGAGAAGAGAATTATTCAGGGGATGTCCGAGCTTGAAGGCTCAATGTGGTGTGAGGAAGAGAGGGAGGAGGTGCTCTTTTATAAGGGAGGAGAGGGGCACCTTTGGAAAAACTAAAAATATTATTTTATTATAAATACAAGTTCGGTTTTAAATAGATCCAAATTGATTTATTTAAACGCTAAGGTGGTGATGGGTCGAAATACTCTCAAAAAATAGTATTTAGACAATTTTAGGTTCCTATTTTAACCTTATCATTTAGATTTGACATTAAGTTAAATAATTTTACTTTTACCATGTCTTCACGCGTTCTTATACTATAAGGTTAATAAACTTACTATAACAATCCAAACGAACCCCAAGTTGTTTATTATTAATATATATAACCTTATATAAGTCATTTGGCTGATCCTTAGATGTTTAGGAATAAAATAACAATTAATAATATAAAAGTTGTTTTAAAAATTATTTTAAGTCAATTTTGACACTATTTAGTAATTGATTTTTGTGAAAATCATAACAGAATTATTAGTTCGAAAAAAGTTAATTAAATCAATAATAACACGTCATATTAACCTAAAAAATTATTGTAATTTTTAAAAAGTCTCCAATTACATTTATTTAGGTATTTATAACATCAATTATGTCAATATTTTATTAATAAGATAATTACTGCATCATGATTGTGTCATAAATAAGTTAAATTATATAATGTCTAAAAATTACAAATAAAATACCATTATGTAATAAATCTCATTAGCTTTCTAATTAATATTTATAGTCTAATTTATCTTATATATATACCTATATTAATAATTATTTAGTTATTAAATTTGATTTTAACTATTTTAACCCTTCTTTAAATAAATTAATAATAAATGTCCTAATCTAATCCAAGTGGGCATAAATGGTCATATTTTATTCCTAAGGGTGTTTCTGGTCGAATTAAAATTATCCAATAGAATTAGGACATATTTTAGGGTAATAATAATATCATTTTTACCCTTAATTACCCTATTTACTTTTAACCGTGGTAAAAAAAGTAAAACGTTACTATTCACCAAAAATTATTTTCATCTCATTGAACCACATTTTACATACGGACATCAACCGTGTCTCTCGGATTTTTGAAATTCCACTCAAATAAGCGGTAAAATTAAGTTTTATGAAAAATTCATTTTTTTAACTACCACTTAGTGGTGTCACTATTCATCAAAAAATAAATATTTCTTGAAAAATACCAAAAATTAAGCCTAAGCTATATTTGATATTATGAACTGAAAAATGATGTCTATTTTACCAAATTCAAAACATATCAGTTGCATTACTTAATTTAAAAATCAATTCCCGCCGTCAAAACAAATAGCGTGTTCTTAAGGGATAATAACTATCAAAACATTGACACTTGTTTATGTCTGGTTTAAATGTGATATTAAATCCAATGACCAACATTGTATTAAACTGTAAGAAAATTTTCTAAATATAATTTAAAACCACTCAAATTAATAATTTATCACTATTAATTATTTCGATTAAAAAGGTTGTTTTTAATAAAAATTTAGTAATTTTCACTATTCATCAGAAAATGGATGTTATCCGAAAAGTACCAAAATTTCACCCTAAGCTAATTTCCATATTACGAAACCAAAAATGAAGTCAATTTTGAAAAAAAAATTCAAAATTTCAAAAAGTGGTTATTACTATTCATAACGTCTAGTTTTAATAATATTTTAATAGCTTATTGTTGTTTAGTGAAACTCGTTATTGCGTACTACACACGCTATAGAGGAAGGTCGTGATTGCGTGTAATGCAAGGAAAGTAAAGGATGCGTGTTGTGCAAGCTCCTTTTGGTGTAGCGTACAACACAAGACACTAGTAAAATTAAAAAGAATATTTTTCATAAAATCTCGGGGTGTTACATTCTACCCCCCTTAAAATGAATTTCGCCATCGAAATTCGTCGGTGTTATAAATGGTTTACTACTCGAATGTTTCTTTAATAGAAACCCACATCGTAAAAAGGAATACCAAAACCAATCTTTAAAAAAAGTATGAAACGTAATGGCTACCAAAATAAACTAATCACTGGGTTTCCACATAGGTGAAAATATGGATATGGAAGAGAAATCTAACCATCATGTTCTGATGGAGAGTGGTAGAGAACATGGCTATGGAAAAGCTAGAAATCACAAAGCCATAAATTTGTGACGATCTATGGTACCATCTGATTCATCAGATATAAGATCACGAGGACAACAATTTTGGTTTTCAATATCATTTCCCTAAAGTTGGTGAGATTGGAATAAGAAGAAATACTTTCGTGATTTTGGTATAGTCTCACTGTTGGTCATTCTTGGGGAAATTTCCACTTCATCTCTTAATGAAATGAAGTTGAATTTGTCATTCATTATGTGTTAGCAGATCATGTGATAGAATGATGGGTCATTCCATCTATCTCAAACAAAAGGTTGGAAAAGTTATCAAAAATACATAAGTCCATCTATAGTGAGATTAATCATATATGGTTCCTAAAATGGACTTATACTTCATATATCATACTGCTTAATATAATAAAACTAGTTTCTACTAAACAGGGACTTCTTGTAGGCTAGTGGTAGGCGATAAAGTACAGTCTCACTTCGGTTGTGGGTTCGATTCCCACATCCTTGTCCGATGCGATGGTCTATCTCCCGTCCTGCAGGTTGTCCTTTTTCTAAAGCTATATTACTATAACATACCATCAATAATATCAAAAAAAGTTCTATCCTTAAACAATACTAACATAATCCATTCCAATCTTTGGTATTATCTAAAATTCTTCAGTCCAAGCTCATAGTATAAAGGAAATGATTACTTGAAATGTCACATAATAATCACGTGAATTCCATCATTTATCCCCCAAATATCATAACATATATCTTGTTGGTCAAATTACAAACATGTGAATACCTTAATCATTTATTCTATTAAAGAATGAATACCCATTAATTAAACCATAGTGAAAACATGAATGCAGTTAAAAGTTAACACTTTCCACATACCAAAATCCTCAAAATTCCTTATACTCAAACCATGATATCACTTAGTCCTTATATCAATCATGAGCTCATGAATACAATAAAACATCTCATTATCTTCTTATCCCTTCATTGTGCGCATATCATCTGCTTACCAAAAATATCTCAATCACTTTCCATGGTTACCAGTACAATAAAATTATTAAAGACCACAATATTCCAATACATAAATATTCCAATATTCCACGATACTGTATACAACATTATTTTGGAATCCCATTACATAAACACTAAATCATTCCACCACATCGTTGTCATATTCAACATTGCCAATAGTGATCGCATGTGACTTCCCTTTTTCCTTTTCCTTAAGTGGTTGCTCATGTTGATCATCACTAACCCTTGTATTAGGGCATTTATTAGCATAATGCCCCATTTCCTTTCACTTGAAGCATTGAAGTGTTGGTGGTGAATTCTATGCAGTCTTTTCTTTATTCACATCATTAGAAACCCTTTTTCCATTACTTCGACACTCAGCTGGTCAATGACCTTATTTTACACACTTAAAACATTATCTAGTCCCTTTAATACAATCTCCACCATGATTCATTCCACACTTTGAGCATAATAAAACATTCATCTTCTTTTCACAATTATTCTGAGATTTCTCCTTGAACTCCATCTTTCGTTTCTTGTCAAAACTATGAGATGGATAAGTAACACCAACTTCCATTTCTACCTTTATAGCACAATGCACAATTTCTTCATAGCTACTGAAGTCTCTTATAGCTAATGCCCTTCGATGATTTGGTTTTAAGCCACTGAAGAATCGATCAACTTTAGTTTCAGGTTGGATGTTAAATCCAGATGCATACCTTGCAGGCCTTGTAAAATTCTCTTCGTATATACCAACAGATTCATCATCCTTTTTCTTTAGTTCAAGAAACTCATTCTCCATCTTTGTTCGAAGAATACGAGGGAAGTACTTATTGAAAAATAAGTTCTTGAAATCGTCCCATTCCATGGACTCAATTTCATCTCTTGGCCTTGTATTCTTGATAAGATTCCACCATTGATCAGCATCACCTTCCAAAGGATACACTGCTAAGATGACTTTATCATGTTCAGAACATTGAAGAACTGAAAATATCTTTTCAGTATTATTGATCCATTGTTCAACAACAAGTGGATCAGAAGAACCACTGATAGAAGGTGGCATTGCCTCATGAAGGACTCAATAGAATATTGTTCCCTTCTTTACTCATTTGGATGTCCATAATGATTCATACCTTGTGTAAGTATAGAAATAATATTTTTCACTCCATCTCCCATAACATTTGTTTGTTCAGGAGGAAAATCATTGCATTGTCCATTACATTGATCAACACGGTTCCTTCGGGTTACATCCATCGTCTAAAACCCAAAAAGAATAGTGTGAGAGGAAAAAATCATGCTACGAAAAACAATATAATAAAGGGGAAGTAACTTCAATATCTAACATCTTGGGTTACCATAATTCTAGTACTATAACCTATACTTATACTTAACCTTAGGGACATCCCTAGACATACCTTAGAAATATCTCTAGGGATCTCACTAAAGTTCTCACATCCTAGTTTCAAAAGGTTGACTAAATGTATCCTCTAATACCAACTGTAGAGACCCGAAGCTTAACGTACATGGACATTACATTACTTTTGCAGAATAATTAGTACATTACAAAAACACACACACAAGGACCAGAATAGTTTTGTGTCTTTGGAAACTCAGAATATAATCTTCTAATCATGGTGAAAGATCATCAACATCTCCTATAGAGATCTTCCCTTTTTTTCTTACCTAAAACCATTCTTTATATCCTGGGGAAAAGAAAACATAAAAGGGTGAGCTAAAATTCTCAGTAAGTGTAAACAAAAGAAATATCAATCACATCATATTCATAATAACATAACATTTTGGAAATCTTAACCTGCAAAAGAGATCAGAATATCATAACATGGGATAAATCATAGTAGTGAAATGTAATCCCAATAATCATAACTTAAAACATGAAACTTTGAGGCATACACACGTAATCATAGAGAATCATTTCTTAATAGTCAAGACTCATTTCCAAGACTATCTTAGTGGACAAAGTCCATTTCTGAACCCAGTTCACTCCTCGTTTCAGTCCTATTTTACTGAACCGGTTTAACCTGCCATTCCAGCCATGTCTATCTCATGAGATATAAAATCGTTACCCAATTCATTTGAGGGAGATATTGGTACCACCCATCTCATAATGATACCATTCTTATGTGTGCCACAAAATCATAAACCATACATCATAGCATAACCCATGTAATAAAAATGGGAATCTTAAACATCGTGACATCATAAAACAATTCATATAAGATAAAGGAATTCATAAATATATTTCCATCACAACATAATCAAATAAATGTAATAATATGGATAGAAAAATAAACCTATTTTATTTTATATGGAAAATAATTTTGATAAAACACTTGAACTCCATTCTTGAGGAAAATATCCTTTCTACCTCAAAAAAACTTACATTTCTTGACATGTCATTAAATTCTAAACTAAAAGAAGTTGATTAAAAATAAACTTGAAAACTTGTAAAGAAATATTCTTGGAAATAATGTTTTAAAATTCCATTCAGGCCGTATAAGTTAAAAAAACATTCTTCTCGTACTTTTGTCGAAAAAGTCAAAAAGTACCTCATACGAAAAACGACAAAAGATTCCTTTCATATCTTTTACTAAAAACTCGCCGAAGGGTAAAATTGTATTTAAACAATTGTAGTTGGATAGAAACAATATTACATATTGATGAAACATTGATGTGGATGATAAAATACACCCCAGTAAATACCAAAGTATAAACAATTTCGGATAAAATGAGATTGTGATATTTTCCGTACATTAGGCCCGATTTTCTTCGTAAGTTTCCGAACCTCCTGTATAATGATTTAAATAATTTCATTGACTTATTCCAGAATCATACTCATTGTTATGATATCATATATGGTTCACTTATTACTTTATATTACCCGTTCTTTAGTAAATTCCATGTTAAAGAGCGTTTTGGGTAAAATCGTTTCATTTTTCGTCCGTGTTTTGACTTGTAATTATTCATATGATTACTTAGATCAGGATTACTTAATTCCAGAATATAAAACATGATTTATATATAACATATATCAGAATATACATATATATAATAGATCAGTAAATGGAATGAAATACACCATTCATAGAGATGGTAGGTCGTACGTACGCATGAACGATGTTTTTGTTTCCTTATTGAGTTGAATGGAATTAAGTAGATGACATACATATATATACACATAAATCCAGTATCATTGTTATGTCATATATTTAATGATTACTTATTATATGTACTTTATAATTATTCATGAATTATTAGCGTGGAGAATGAATCTCATCGCATCGTGGAGACGGTAGTCCGTACGTACGCAAAAGCGATGATATCAATCTCATGATCGTGGAATTGTATTGGAGTGTATGTATAATTTTCCAGAATCAGTACCACTTTACAATAATAATATATAGTTATTATTTACACCATTATATCCACCCAAGTAAGGTGGTGGTGGAAAATAGATTACACCACGGCGTGGAGACTGTATTCCGTACGTACGCATGGACGGTTATTTCGTTTTCCATAGGATGGATAGGTGGTGAAATAGGGTTGTTTCATACTTATAATAACATATAAGTATATGAGTGATCCTTATGTTATTACTTCATAATGATACAGCCTATGAAGAGGAAATGGAAAAATAAATAAAGTTGAAAGAATCGGTAACGGACATTACCTCTTCTTTGAAGCGCCTCTTTGAGATCTCCTTTTAGGGAACTAAAATTGGTCTTTCAGGAAGACCAGAACATCTAGAATGTTTCTAGGGTAGTGTAGAAGAAAATTTGGCAGGGGTTGGCCGAGAGTGAAGGCTAAAAGTGGTGTGAGGAAGAGAGGGAGGAGGTGCCTTTTTATAAAGGAGGGGAGGAGCACCTTTGGAAAAAATAAAAATATTATTTTATTATAAAGTCAAGTTCGGTTTTAAAAAGCTCCAAATTGATTTATTTCAAATATAAGTTGGGGATGGGTCTAAATAATCTCATCCAATAGAATTTGGACAAGTTTAGGTTCCTATTTAAACCTTATCATTTAGATTTTACATTTAGTTAAATAATTTTACTTTTGTCGTGTCTGCTTGTGTTCTTATACTGTAAGATTAATAAACATACTATAATCAGACAAACAAACCCCAAGTTGTTTATTATTAATATATATAACCTTATCTAAGTCATTTGGCCGACCCTTAGATTTTTATGAATAAAATAACAATTAATAATATAATATTTGTTTTAAAAACTGTTTTATGTCAATTTTGACACTACTTAGTAATTGATTTTTGTGAAAATCATAACAGAATTATTAGTTCAAAAAATGTCAATGAAATCAATAATAAAATGTCATATTAACCTAAAAAATTATTGTAATTCATAAAAAGTCTCAAATTACATTTATTTGGGTATTTATAACATCAATTATGTCAATATTTTATTAAAAAGATAACCACAACATCATCATTGTGTCAGAAATAAATTAAATTATTTAATGACTAAAAATTAAAAATAAAAGACCATTATGTATTAAATATCTTAATATTTATAATTAATATTTATAGTCTAATTTATCTTATTTATAAACCTATATTAAAAATTATTTAGTTATTAAACTTTGATGTAAACTATTTTAAGCCTTCTTTGAATAAATTAATAATGAATGTCCTAATCTAATCCATGTGGGCCTAAATAGTCATATTTTTTTCCTAAGCTTGTTTTTAGCCGAATTACACTTATCCAATAGAATTAAGACATTTTTTAGGGTAATAATAACATCATTTTTACCCTTAATTGCCCTATTTACTTTTATCCGTGGTAAAAAAAGTAAAAAGACACTATTAACCAAAAAATATTTTAATCTCATTGAACCAAATTTTACTTACAGACATCAACTGTGTCTCTCATATTTTTGAAATTCCACTCACATAAGCAGTAAAATTACGTTTTATGAAAAATTAATTTTTTTTAACTACCACTTAGTGGTTTCACTATTCATCAAAAAATGAAAGTTTCCAGAAAAATACCAAAAATTAAGCCAAATATATATTTGATATTATGAGCTGAAAAATGATGTCTATTTCACCAAATTAAAAACATATTAGTTGCATTACTTAATTTAAAAATTAATTCCCATCGTCAAAACAAATAGCGTGTTCTTAAGAGATAATAACTATCAAAAGATTGACACTTGTTTATGTCTGGTTTAATTGTGAAATTACATCCAATGACCAATATTGTATTAAACTGTAAAAATATATTCTAAATATACTTTAAAACCACTCAAATTAATAATTTATCACTATTAATTATTTCGATTAAAAATGTTGTTTTTAATTAAAATTTAGTACTTTTCTCTATTCATCAGAAAATGGAAGTTATCCGAAAAGTACAAAAACTTCACCCTAAGTTAATTTCGATATTCTGAATCCAAAAATGAAGTCCATTTTGAAAAATAAAATTTAAAAAATTTCAAAAATTGGTTATTACTATTCATATCGGCTAGTTTTAATAATATTTTAATAGCAAATTGTTGTTTAGTGAAACTTGTTACTGCGTACTACACATGCTATCGAGGAAGTTCGCGATTGCGTGTAATGCAAGGAAAGTAAAGGATGCATGTTGTGAAAGCTCCTGTTGGTGTAGCGTACAACACAAGACATTAGTAAAATTAAAAAGAATATTTTTCATAAAATCTCGGGGTGTTACATGTATCCTTCTTTTCCACACCCAAATCATCTTCTAGTTCTTTTGGAAAATTCTTCATGATGCCTCTTCCCACATGATTTAAATGAGAGAATTTGAACTTTCTTTCCTCTATTATCATCATGAAACTCTATCTTTATAATATTAGATGAGTCGGGGAACTTACCAATGTTGAGATTATTGAACATATTATTAGATTGATAATTAAACATAATAACGATGTTTGGACTTCCAAATCCCATTTCATTTGTTTACTCATGAAGAATACCATTTCATTGTCCATCATATCCTCCATTATCGTGAATCTTACTGTTTCCAGCCATTTTGTAAAACCCAAAAAAATAGTGTGAGAGGCAAAAATCATGCTAGGGAAAACAAAATAATAAAGGGTGAGTACCATCAATATCATACAACTTAGGTTAAATTCTAAGATCGTCACCGTAATTCTAGGACTATAATCTATACAAATACTTATCCTTAGGGACATCCCTATACATACCTTAGAAATATCGCTAGGGATTTCACTAAAGTTTTCGCATCCTAGTTTCCAAAGGTTAACTAAACCTTCTTTCTGATACCAATTGTAGAGACCCAAGATTGATGTACATGAAAATTACATTAATTTTTTGGAATACTTAATACATTACAAAAAACAGACGCCCAAAGGCAATATTAATTTGGTGTCTTTGGAAACTCGGAACATAATCTTCTAATCATGTTGAAAGATCTTCACCGTCTCCCATAAAAATCTTCCCCTTTTGAGTTTCATACCTAAAACCTTTCTTTATATCCTGGGGAAAAAAGCATAAAAAGGGTGAGATAAAATGCTCAGTAAGGGTAAAGATATAGAACATAAAACAATCCTTAAACATTTGAATGCAAAAACTTGAACATAAAATCTAAACTTCAATATCTTGAGTAAAGAGATAAATCTTGGAAGTATGTAAGGAATATATCACAAGGGAACATCAGTCATGATAAAATATCATGGGAATAGAACATTTAATTGTGGACAACCATTATGCACATGATATGATTTCTATAGTAGCCAATGAGTTGCTTCTAATACCATCTTAGTGTACAAAGTCCCTTTTTGAACTGAGTTCACTTCTTGTTCCATTCCTATATCATAGAACCAGATTAACTTACCTTTCTAGCCATGTCTATATCATGAGATATAAATGTTTACCCAATGAATTGGAGGGAGATATAGGTCCCACCCATCTCAAAATGAAATCATTATTACTTGTGCCACAAAATAAACTTAAAAACATTTATCATAACCCAAAGATTAAAATGGGTTTCATAAACATCATCCCATCATCACATAATCTATATAAAACAAATGGATGTCATTTCTTCATAAGAAAAATAACACCGTGTAAATAATAGAGACATTATAGTTGAAACAAAAACATGCTTAATAATTTCAGCTTATATGTAAAATATTTTTGATAAAACACTTGAAATGAATTTTTGAGGAAAATATCCTATCTTATTCAAAATAAATTTCTTTTCACAAAATGCCAAAAAATTTTAAAAGGAAATTATATTATTGAAAATTAACATGAGAACATGTAGAGTAAGATTAATAAAAATTAGGCGTTATGAAATCGTAAAAGTACGTTCATGCCGTATAAGTTTAAAAAACATTATTCTCATACATTGGCTAGAAAAGTCAAAAAGAACTTCGTACTAAAAACGAAAAAAGATTATTTTAATATACTTTACTAAAAACTAACCAATGGGTAAAATTGGATTTAATCAATTGTATTAGGATAGAAATAGTATTACATATTGAGGAAACATAGATGTTGATGACAAATATTCCCTAGTTAATTCTGAAGTATAAACAATCTCATATAAAAATAAGATTGCGAGATTTTCCCTTACCTTATGCCAAATTTCTTCTGTATGTGTCTATGAATCCTGTATAGTGGGATTAAAAATATTATTAACTTGTTACATAACCATACTAATATTTATGATATCATATATGATTCAATTACGAATTTACATTATCTGTTCATTTGTCAATTCCATGTTAAAGCAATGTTTTGGGTAAAATCGTTTCATTTATCATCCGTGTTTTGACTTATAATTATTAATATGATTACCTAGATCATTATTAATTATTTACAGAATATAAAACATGATTTTTCTATAAAATATATTCAAATATAAATATATATAATATATCGATATATGGAAAGAAATACACCGTTCATGGAGACGGTAGCCCGTACGTACGCATGAACATTGTTTTATCTTTTCCTTGTTGAAATGAATGGAAATAAGTAGATGACATACATATATATACATAAATATAGTAGAATTATTATTTCATATATTTCATGATTACTTATTATATATACTTTATAATCATTCTTGAGTTGTTAACATAGAAAATGAATCTCATCGCGTCGTGGAGATGGTAATCCGTACATGCGCACGCGCGGTGATATCGTTCCCATATTTATTGAATGGTATTGGAGTGGATGATATAATTTCATAGAATCAGTATTATGTTATAATAATTATATATAGTTAATCTTTACACCATTGTAAACATCCAGGTAAGGTGGTGGTGGAAAAACAAATTACACCACGGCGTGGAGACGGTATTCCGTAACAACGCACGCACGGTGATTTCATTTTCCATAGGATGGATAGAAGGTTAAATAAGGTTGTTTCTTATTTATAATAACATATCAGTATATAATTAATACTGATTTTCTTACTTTATAAAAAAAACTAATGAATAGGAAGTAGAAGAAGAAAGAAACTTGAAAGAGTCGGTAGAAGATATTACCTCTTCCTCGACACACCTCCTTTAAACTTCTTCATAGAGCACTAGAGTTGGACTTTTGAGAAGACCATAACCTCTATAATGTAACTAAAGAGGTTGAGAAGTGTAATTGGCATGGTTTATCCTAGCTTCAAGGCTCAAAAGAATGTGATGTGAAGAGGGAAGGGGAGCCCTTTTTATAAGGGAGGAGAGTGGCACCTTTGGAAAAACTTAAAATATTATTTTATAATAAAGTCATATTTATTTTATAATAGCATAAAACTGATTTATTTTGAAGCTAAAGTGGGGATGGGTCGAAATCCTATCAATAAATAGGGTTTAGACATGTTTAGGTTACTATTTTAACCTCATCATTTAGATTTAACACTAAGTTAAATAATTTAACTTTTACCATGTCTCCTTATTTTTCTTACACTACATGGTTAATAAACATACTATAACAAGCCAAACGAACCCCAAGTGGTTCATTGTTAATATATATACCCTTATACATGTCATTTTTCTGAACATTAGATTTTTAGGAATATAATAAAAATTAATAATATAATATTTGTTTAAAAAATATTTTATGTCAATTTTAACACTATTTGGTAATTGATTTTTGTGAAACTCATAACAACATGATTAGTTCTAAAAAAGTTAATTAAATAAATAATAACATGTCATATTAACCAATAAAATTAGTTAAATTCATAAAAAGTCTCAAATTACATTTATTTTGGTACTTATAATATCAATTATTTTAATATTTCATTATTTAGGTAATTACTGCATCACCATTGTGTCATAAATAAATTAAATTATTTAATGTCTAAAAATTATAAATAAATTAAAATTAGGTATGAAATCTGTTTCTCTTTCAATTGAATATTTATATTCTAATTTATCTTATGAATAACCCTATATGAAAAAAGTTTTAGTCATTAAACATTGATTTTAACTATTTTAAGTCTTCTTTAAATAAAATAATAATAAATGTCCTAATCTAATCCATGTGGATATAAAGGGAAATATTTTATTACTAAGGTTGTTTTTTGTCTAATTAAACTTATCCAATAGAATTATTACATGTTTTAGGGTAATAATAATATCATTTTACACTTAATTACCCTATTTACTTTTAACCGTGGTAAATAAAAGAAAAAATTTACTATTCAACAAAAATTATTTTTATCTTATAGAACCACATTTTGTTCCCTGATATTAATCGTGTCTCTCGGATTTTCAAAATTCCACTCACAGAAGTGGTAAAATTAAGTTTTTTTGTACATTTTCAAATTCTCCTACGAGGTGGGTAAAAGGCGGTGAAAAGTTCAATAAAATTTTTATATATCTAAAATTATTATAAAATGACTCCAATTAATTACATTTAACTTATATAGGTATTATATAGAAAACTTTACCAAAAATAAATTTAAATAAAATAAATAGTTATTTAAATAAAAAAGTCATTTTTTAAATAGTAACAAAGTGTTTTCACTATTCATCAAAAATTTAATGTTTTCTGAAAAATACCAAAAATTCATCCTAGGATAATTTTGATATTCTAAATCCAAAAATGAAGTACATTTTAAAAGATAAAATTTATAAAATTTCGAAAAGTGGGTATTAATATTGATAACAGCTAGTTTATATAATATTTTAATAATATATTGTTGTTTAGTGAAACTCAGTATTGCGTACAACACAAGCTATCGTGGAAGGTTACGATTGTGTGTAATATAGGCCATGTGAGGGTTGTGTGTAGTACAAGACTCCTTTTTTGTTGTGTATAAAAGAATCTGATCATATTTCATTTATACATTGAATATAAATATATATATACACTCAATGTTTCATAGAATAACTACTATCAAACGAACATGAAATTGTGTGTAACACGATCCAAAAATAGTGTTGCGTATACTGCAAGCTAATATGGTCTTTCGTATAGAGCAAGATAATATTGGTGTAGCGTGTAACAGAAGATATGAAAGAAATTAAAAAGAATAAATATCATAAAATCTCGCGGTGTTACAATAATTCTACTGTAGATATATATATATATATATATATATATATACTTACATATATCTTATTCACTCAATTCCGTTCAATACGATATGATAATGGAAAAAACGTTTATGCGTACATACAGCCTACCGTCTCCATAAATGATGTTTTCCATTTCATATATACATATATGATACATATTTATGTTCTAAATATATATTATATTTAATCATGTTTTATATTCTGCAAGTATTTAAATCATGATCTATTTGATACAATCGAGAGAAACAATTTAAAACACGTACAATACAAAAAGCGATTATTACCCTAAATGTTAATTTAACCTAGAAATTATAATTAAATGGGTTGTATAATGTCATAAATTAATCATGTATGATATATATAATATTAATATGGTTCTGGTATAATTTAATAACACACTAAAGTCTTTATACAGGAGGTTAAACATACCCTTGACTAAAGGAAAGTGCAAGGTAATGGTTAATTTCACAATTTCTTTATTATCTGAGGTTGTTTTTACGTAAGTATCTTCTAGTACATATTTATTATCCATGTCTATGTTTCATGAAAGATATTTCAAATGGATTCTTTTAAGGGACTTTTTTAATAAAACATCATTTTAATTGTTTTAAATATTTATTCATGTAAATCATTTTCATTAATGTCCATGTTTTTTAAAATGGTTTTTAAGGATTTATATATATGGAAATGTATGTTTTTTGAAAATATTAAGTCATTTAAAAAAATTAAAATTTTTTAGGGGACAATTTTATTAAAAAATGTCTTTAATTTTCTTCCTTTATAAATTGTGTGACTTTTAATGGTTTTCCTAAAAAAGAGATATTTCTATCAAAGAGTTTTACAAATCATTTTCATATATGTCAACATCCTCTGATGGATTTTAAACTTGTTTGAAGTTGATTTACTATGATACAAATATTCCATATTGTATTGAAGGTTTTGTGATATGTTTGAATCTGGATGTGTTATTTTTATAGCATTCATGGTTTATGGATAATGTATTGACATTTCGTATGCTAGTTTTAATATGAATGTTTATGGTCTGTTAAAACCATTTCATATGAAGAATGCATTGGATTTAGTATGTGACGGGTGGAGCCTGAAATAGCTCCTCGATGCATCGGTAGGTATCATGAGACAAACTAGTGTCTTGACATAAGGACTTAGAAAAATCTTATATGTAGTCTTGGAACAAGGCCATGACTATGTGGTTATGAAGTTTGGAATTATGCATTCTATCATTATGAAAGTGGCTGTTGATATTTCATGTGATTAATCGACTAGTAAAATATCCATGTGAATAAGTAAATGGAATTATTTGATTTTATCTTTTCCATATTATGTTTATGTTTAAGTTTAAAAGGATTCTGTTTTAGTTAAATACATTTCCTTAAATTTTTATTCTTATTTATGAAATTTTCGGATACATTGTTATCCTTACATAGCATCTGAGCTCCCCCTTTATATATTTTTATTTTTCCCAGGATGTGAAGAAGTATTTTATGATTGATAATGAGGGTTATGTTAAGAGATTAATGACATTCTAAAAGGATCATTATGTTGTGTTTTATTTTCTAATGTGTAATTTAACGTTCTTGTATGTATTCTATGTTACAATACTGCTAAACATGTCGGTCTTTCGAGACTTGATTCCAAGTAATCTTGCCAATGTATTATAATAATGCACTGACTCCCATAAGAAGGGTCGGGGAATTACACTTAATCATGATTCAAAGTCACAAATTGTTTTGTGGGTTCTTACACTAAGCTCTTCCAATATATAAATAGTCTGTCCTAGTGCCCAATGATGACCCAAAATGGATGTGAGATAAAACACTACTAGGTCACCACTGAGGTGTCTATATCAAATCAAGGATATTAGATATAAGAAAAAGTAAAATTAAATATATTTCATAGTTAAGAAGTAGTTAAATGGAAGTATCCCATAGAATATGTGATATAAGACAAGTAATACTTCTTATCCAAACATGGCTCCCTACAAAACATGGTCCATGCTCTTATAATAAGGAAACTACAATGTGAAAGGGATAAACCACTAAAATAATGACTTATACACAATATCTCATATAACCCATGTTCCTGTCATACAACATGTAATATCAAATTAACTACGACTAATAATTATAATCATAAATGTCATATAAACCTCGTTTACCCTCTATAATCAATAATATCAAATTTACCACAGACATGCCATATAATCAAGGTGCTAGACCCCTCAAGGTGAAATCTAATGGGTAGTGGGCCAAGGAATCCTCTTGGAGTCCCAAGTGAATCTTTGTGGAAACTCATTTTTTTCTTGAATTAGGGACCAATGAGATTATCTATTGGCCATTTCGACTATGTACCTAACCAAACTAGATCCAAGGGGTATCAAGGTCAATTAAATTCCATGGTATCAGAATTTGTGGATAATATGGGTCCAATGTATTCTCTAATTCTTTTAGAATGCATGGTGTATCACACCCATGGAATCCTATGAAATCATTCATCATTTAAAAAATATACCATTTCAAAAATCCACATTCAATGTGTTTACCCACTCATATAATAGTTCATATAAAATTATATTCCCTGAGTCTACCCACTCATATTATAATTACATATATTCCATTTATTCAAGATCGTCAACATACCATGTAGGAAAATAATATCTTATTTAATAAATTCAGTTCAAGTAATTTATTAATGGGATTCCTCTAACTATGAAAACACTAACTCATCCCATGTATAGTGTAAAAAAGACATAGGAAAATGAAATTCACATGGCACCCCCCATGGGTTACCGTGTTCAAGAAATATCAATATAACTAAAGGGAATTTCTAATAGGTTTCACATCTTTTAATATGATTAATAATTTAATTTTTAAGAATTTTAAGAAACTATGATATGTTGAATAATGGAAATTATCTTTATAAATCACCAACCACTCGGGAGAAGTATATTCCACCTAACATTGGTCTTTAGTATAGTGATGTTTTATCATCAACATTCAGTTCGACTCATATTAGAAGAAAAATGATGAAAGGAAAAAAATAATGAAAATCAGGAAAATTATCTTTTACCTAAATAATGAAACGGATACCAAGACAAATGAATAATGAAGAAAAAGAATTGATTACTTATAAGTGTGGATCCAATGATATTGAATGTGGTTGATTCTATGTTCGTATGGATGATCATGATCAAAATATATCATATAGATTCATGGAGATCTTCCTGTGTGAATGGGATTCCCATTGAAGGTGATAAAGATGATTCTTATGTTTTAACACTCATCAAGGGAAAAATTTTCATTTTACCTCAAAAATATTGGTGGCATTGTTTGGTTGCACTATAGCCCAATAATGTCCCTAACTGTTCAACATTAAATATAAGAAGGTGAACCTCAAAAGATTAGTGTTCATGGTTTTCCAAAACATCTTTATACCATGTTTCAGACCATTGTAAAAAATTGTTGTGGATATCACATCGGCATGTGACTACATCTGCATGGTTTCCTCAAACAGTGTGGCCTATAGTTGTCCTCTATCTAGACTCACCTAGTTTGATGTAACTGTTTAACCTATGTCACATAGTATCCACTAACCATACATCGTGTCCTGTTTTTCAAAAAAAAATTGGGCTTCATAATCTGAACATTCCTCGAAGACCCCGATACCCCCATGAAATCAAAGGGTTTTTACATCATGTCATATATAATAATTTAAACCAAAAATTATCTCTACCTCATTTAATGACATGATATCTTATAATATACCCCTCCTTAAAAAACTTCATCCCCAAATTTCCCATCAATGGTGGTTATGATTCATCTATGACTAACTCTATCCACTGAGAACATATGTCTGCCTATAATTCCAAATATTCGTCTTATATATTGTCATTCTTCTATATCACCCATACTATATGAACTAAAAATCCTATTATAACCTCTGTTAACCTCTCAATGATATGAGTTGGATGATTATCAAGGGACTCCTCAACAGGTTACTCCACCTCCAAATGTTGTAAATGTAATATTTGTTTGAATGAAAATAGAAAAACATTGATAAATGAAATATTCCATGCATGGCCCAGTACCTCTTATATTGCATCAATTAATAAGCTACTAGACCGACTCTCTCTAGAATCTGTAATAACCCAACAAATCATGGTGAAAGACTACCATGCCTTAGATTCATCTATGTCCTCGCCTTTGTGATATAAAAAAAATACATGATCTCCTACATCAAAATATATTGTGTTTCTATAGAGATAAATGTATAATTTATATAGAGTCATTATAGTATCCATATGCCTTCTGATAAAATGGAACATCTCACCAGTCTCCTGAATGAGATGTGGCCCCATAAGGTCTTCTGCACCAACCTTAAACTGGAAAATGGGAATTTTTCATGGTATTCCATTCCATTAATCATAGGCTTCCATTTTTATACTATATTGATATCTATTATTGTAGATTAACTCACCTATTGGTAAATTCCACTCCTAAGAGGGCCCAAAATCCTTGAATCATGTACGAAACATTTCCTCAAGCACCTATATCAGCCATTATAACTATCCATCTACCTGGGAGTATTATTATGTTATTAGAAGCACCTATGTAGATAGTTCCCTTGGAAAAAATTCCTAGAAACGATCAGTACATCATGATCCCAAATTTGAAATGATAGAAATGGGGGCCCTGTGATGTCGTACCATATCATGAATGTACAACATCCCAAGACCATCCACACTAGTGGTATAATTTCTCGAGAGGAAATGAGAAACATTCATGAGACATTCAAAAACAAACCAAAACTTATAACTACCATGAGGCAACCGTGGTAACCCGGTTAAAAAATCTATCATGAAATCATTTAATTTCATCAATGGAATAGATAAGTACTATAAAATTCCAACTAGTCTCTAATGTTAATCCTTCACATGTTGACTAGTGGATGACCTCAAAACATACACGATCCACCCCACATTTCATTACCATCAAGAAATACAAACTATGTATCTCATGGTAAGTCTTGGTGATAATGATATTCATTTTAAAAAATGAGGCATGAGACTCCCTCATCAGCTTCTCATGTATTTCCATTGAAACCCAAATACAGAAAAGGATATAAAAAATATAATCCCCACCTATTGAATAACCCGGAGGTTGGTCCTCACCTTCCACACTCTCCTATATGATTAGGCCCTCTGAATCCAATTGATAACTCATCATCACGTTATCAAGTATAGTGTGAGTCACAACTGTGGATACTGAAAGTAAAATTACTGTAGGTAAACATCCCACATTTACTTCCTTATATTCATATCATGATATGTAAATATATACTATAAACTCTTTATGGTATGTGCGCACAACAAAATGATCTCGAGGTATGTAAAATCTCCAACAGTGAAAATCATAGAGAACTATGGACAACTCGTGATCATGTGTCAGGTAATTCCTCTCATGTGTCCTCACTTTTCATGACTCATACACAATGAATCAATCCCCCATACATTATAATTACTCCAAGACTAATACTTTATGATTCATAATAAAAAGTGTAAATTTTTATATTATCTACAAGAATCAGGACTAATGCTGAAATCAATCTCCCTTTCATCAATTGAAATGATATCTAATTGGTTTCAATACATAAAAACATCTGAACCATTTAGTGAAGTCTGTAGATAATATTTCTAGGAATGAGAGTTCTCGTATGATATGCCTATACATCATGAAATCCCCAATTAAATCCTTATGTCAAATATATTCTTGGGATTCTCCCCAGAAATATTATCTCTCACCTTCTAAGTGTTAACTAATACACTTGTCTCAGAGATAGTATGACCTATAAAGTGAATATTATCCACCATAGTGTGGAAAACTATGATATTATAATAATATTGAGGCTATCTTATTGTATTTATAAATATGTTAAGATTTTTTCCCTGGCCATTTATATTGTGATAATGCACCAAGATATAAACCATGAAAAAAAATGAATCCATATAAATATGGAAACTCAGGTCATCAGTTCCATGAAAACAGTTGTCCCTGTTTTGAGACATAATAGAATAACTAGAAACTTGTATAGTCTATACCTTCTATTAAAATATGTACAATGTATGTATTTAGTTTTAAAATGAACATGGTGGTATCCAAATCTTAAAACATTTTTCGAGAACACTGTTGCTCCTAAAATCATGTCAAAAAGTTCATCTTTACATGGAAAATGATAATGGTTCATAACTATTAACTTTTCAAAATTATTATAATCCATGGATTGCCTAAATGTACCATACTTTCCTTTTCACAAAAAGGACCACAAAATCCCACCGAGAAGTATTGGGTCAAACAAACCTCCTTACCTCCAAATCCACATTCAGTATCTTGATATCCTCTAACTCTATCATATCCATATTGTAATGAGGATTGTAATTTGGTGCATCTATTGACAATACATTGATGTATAATAAACCGCTATATTATTAATAAAAAACATAATATTTATCATATAAAATATCTCTAAGAATATAATTCAATAGATGTAAATCTTCCTTTCATGATCATAGATAATGCAGATAAAAGATATCCATCTACAAAATCATCCCACCCCTCCCATGATGTTATTTTCTAGTTCATATTTCCTAGATATCCCATTCCCCATTTGAGTATAAATTGTTCCCTCTTATGATGTCATTGTCACCTTTCAGTGATAGAATTCATCATAAGATCGATAACCTACTAGATAGTACATTATATGTATGAAGTCATACCTGGTCATCGCATTGAAAAAAACATTGTAGAAAAATAAAAAACCACCAATATTTAGCATAAACTCTCTTCATTGATGAAAAAACTCAATCATGGTCCCTAACAAAGTGTCATGAATCATAATTCTACAGGTACATATATAAAATAATTGATGCCGCTATTTCAAAAAGAGGAAATAAAATAGTATAGGCTAGTAATATTGTACCTCTCAACGTAGATGTTTTTGTGACCTACTCATTTCGGGTAGAATATAATGGTAGATCTGACCTGAACCACAACCTCATGAAAAAAACAAGCTACTTAGAGTAGTCCTTATTTGTTAAATCGGTAGAATAGGTGTATGAATGTCTCATAAATGACCACCAAAACCTCATCTTAATCATCCTATGATATTACAGGTCCCTTCCAGACATAGTTCATTGAAACCCTCTCATGAAACTGGTGTTAGATCTAACCCCCAACCGCCCACTGCTGGAGGGAAGGTCCTATATAAATATTGCACATGGACCATGCTACTGCAATCTCAGCACTCGTCTAGGTTATGATCATACTATTTTATTATTTTTCCATATATTTTGCACTAATGATAAGAAAAATGAGATATCGTACCTCATAGAGTGGATGGTACACATACCATAGTATGCCTCAAAATGGTTCTTCCTATAACTAGAATTCAATATACTTCGTCAAGTTATTATACCACAGTATTCTACGCATCCAGCATCCCTTTGGTTATGCTCTGTATCAGTGCATGATTCACAATTTTAGTAGTTTTATTCTACATAAACAAATTTAATTAAGATCAAATGAATTGTCAGAGACCTTCCTCGATGTATCTCTCCCATGATAACTCATTAGCAAAGCACATCATTATAAAATATTTTATCTCTATAAAGAATGTAAAGTAATCTATAATTGTTATAGTGCAATGATCCAAATAGAAGAACACAGGACCCGGATCATCCATCATTGTTTCTAGGAAATTGTAATCATAGAACATAGTTTCTATATAATCCCAAAAATAGACCCCTATTCCTATCATCATAGTTTAGAACATATCAACAATTATTCTCTTCTCTAGAAATAATATATGTTGGGATCCTCACTCTCATCTAAGGGATATGTCTTCAATTTCTCCATGATCAATTGACTAATCTCATTAAAAATCTATACAGCTTGTGGATTTCCATCACCCAAAAACATGGTTTCATGATACATATATAACAAATGATTTATATCAACTATATAAATTATAGGTTGTGGTTATCCCTGAAAAATAAACATAATGTCGAAAAAATTCATATAGAAAAATGCATCGGCACATGTTTTTGATAAAGCTACAGGTTCCCCAGCTAGATCTATAAGAGGACACAATGGTATCCCCTGATAGAAAAACCCTAGATCAGTGACAGCACCACCCTAATGGATTATGAATGTTGGTCACTATGGCAGCATCCATCTAATATAATAAACAATCACCTCTAAAATGAATGATTTCAATGTTCAAAGCTAAAATAATAGGACATGAAAAAAAAATCCTATGAATAGGATGTACCGCACAACCTTCTACAAAATATAGGACTATTAAAAATAGAAAGACACAAACATTATTAAGGATTATTCCTAAATCTCACTCAAAATTTGGGCCATGTTCATGTTTAAATTTCATATTTTTCAATTTCCACATCATTTTCTTGTTTATTTAAAATTTCAAATTAAATGGATACCCCAAATGGTTCACTAATTCTGATACATAATGTCCCCCACTCCTCATTAACTGAGATATCGGTTTCACCTAATCCACACCATAATTTGTTCCCGTACATGATACTCATGTTCCATGACTCAATGTGCCCCAATTGGGTTCTTAGGGTGTATGTTGTAGCCTATTAAGGAAAACAATCCTTAGGTTACGCCATGAACTATAAGTACCAACCATGTTTCTCAATGAAATACAAAGAACATATTTAAAATCAATAATTAGATCTATAAATACACCAATAAAAACATCAAAATAGCATGTAGAGCGTCTAATATGGTTTGTAATAGTGTATGGAATATAAATCATGTGAAGGGCCTAACTTGATGCATGATATGGAATAACCTCATCTCATAAAGAGGAAAAAATTAAACCCTCAATCACAAAAATGATAACATAACAATTGATGTTTATCACATAATGGTTGTATTAAATCATCATTAATAGTCAAAATCTAGTTGGCAACAATTTTCATTCAAGGAAATTTGAATTTTTCCTAATCATGGGTCAGCTACTACAATGAACTTCAAATTTCCATATTCAAATTCCTTCCAATCCCTTTCTATTATCTCAAAATATTAAGTCAGACCATAAAAAGTGTTTTCTCATATAGCACTTTGTAATGACCCACTCCCAGATACCACTGAATGATTCCCTAAGCATGTTTAGTCACATGGCCTCAAGCACATCTCCCCAAAGGACATTGGATTCTGACAAGCAATAAGGGCATATGGTGTGTCTTTGGGGAGACTCTTCCCACATGATAGTGTATAACATAGTTCTCGTAAACATAAAAATATATAGTGAAAGAAGAATAATTATTAAGGAATATATTAATATAATTAATAGATAAAAATTCCCGAAGTAATGTCATATATAATTACTATCATGCAAGGTGTCAAAAAAGTAGTGAAAACTGTTTTGTAGGAATTATTACAAGACATATATAAAAATAAAAAAAATATGAAAAAGAAATATCATTGAATAGAATCATAGGCCTCAGATCGGTCTCATGAACCCCTACACTAATGAATTCCACACAATAAATCACTTAATAATGAGTGCTTTCCACAATCCCAACCTATATCCAAATAGTATGTCCGAGTACCCAATTGATTTTTGAATAGTGTGTGACAATAAATCTCAGTTGGTCACCAAAAATAGTGCCTCTTTAGATATTTTATATTAAATATTGTCTAAATAATGTTGTAATATTTATCACAATTAAGAAATAAATAATTCTAATGTTCCTATGTGTTATGTAGTACAAAAATAGTGATACAATATTTCCCAACTTGGCTCCCTTCAAAACAGTGGTCAGAGTCTTATAACAAGGTTGATAGAATGTGAATAGAATTAACCACCATGGCCATGGCATAAAAAAATATATATTATATAACCCACATACATATCATACAACCTACAATATTATATCATCTATATCCATGAAATATAATTAGAAATGTCATATTAGCCACGTCTGCACCATAGATCCAAGTATATCATATTTACCATGACCGAGCTGTATAATCAAAGTGTCAGACCATGAATGATTGGATCCGTGTTGTAAAGGACCAATAAACCTTTTTCTAGTCCCAATTTTATTTTGATGAATAATCAGTTCTGATTGAATTAGTTTCCATAGAACATGTCTATGACTATGTCCACTATGAGCCCAACCAAATTGGATACAAGAGGTAGCAGGGTAGAAAGAATCCCTAGGAATCATATCCAATCGGCATATAGGTCCAAGTGAATATATACTAGTTCCATGACCCATGGTGTATCACAACAATGGCATCATATACAATCATTCATCATTCAATGCATTTATTATTTCAACAATCCACATTAAATGAGTTTACCCACTCATACTACTATTCTTGTCAAATTCAATTCAATGAATTTACCCAAACATGTAAAAATTCTATACAAACCATTTAATAAATACCATAAATATGAAAATGATGGAAACCATATCCTATATTATAAATTCAGTTCAAGTCATTAATTAAAAAGATTAATCGATCTATAAAAGAACTAAATCACCCCATGGTTTTTTTAAAAAAGGCATAGGGAATGGAAATTCCCATTGAAGACCTCATAGATTTCCTTTTTGTGGAAAACCCTACAACACATATCACCATAACTAAATGGAATACCAAACGTGTTTCATTTCATTTAATTTAATTATTCAATAAATTTTCTGGGACATGTTGGAATGTATGGTAGGTGACACAATGAAAACTAAATCTATAATAAATAAAACCACTCTAGAAAGGTATGTATCACCCACCTTATGTTCTTATTAGATTTATTGTCTACTATTATCATTTGATTCTACATTGATCATACAAAAAAATAATGGTTGAATGTCATGAAATTAAGGAAAAATAGTTTTCACTAAAATAGCACCATCAATAATAAGAAAAACAAAGAATGATAGAAAAGGAATTGAGTACTCATTTGTGTGGATCCAACGAGGCTGAAGACACACAATTCAATTTTCTAAAACGTTCTTTGGCCGAATTATTGGAAAACCAATACACTAACTGCACTCACTTCAATGTAATGATAATATCCTCACATGGTTAGTGAACACAGTTTTCCAACCCTGTGTAAATCGTGTCTCAGTCCACTATCAAAAATAGCAGAGGATATCACATGATTCTAGACCTCCATTCAAATGGTTTCCACAAACTGTGTTTCCAATTTCTCCCATACGTCCAAAACATCAAAGTTATTAGTAATCACGTGATATTCCTCTCATTGTTTCTACTAACCATGCAACCTATGTTGTTTTTATAAAAAATACAGGATGAAGGCTCTGAACAAGCCTCATAAACCCCTAATAATCCCATGAACTAAAAGTGTATTAACATTAGGTTATAATTAAGGATTTATTCCAATAAAAAAAATCTTAACCTTAAAATAAATCCTAGTATCATTATATTTAGAATTTGATAGAAAATGCTATCTTCTATAAATTCATGGAACCATTAAAATAGTTCATTAAATCCCAACTCAAAGTATATAAAAGAAATTTCAAATGGATATTAATATTTAATTTGAATGTTTTTATCCTGATGAAATAGTATAAATTGACTAACATAATATAGTTTTATATGAATATGATTACATAATTTTGAAAATGTTCAAGGAAGCATTTTATATTATTAGGATAACCATGAGTGGTTATATATAATTAATGGATTTTCATTTCAAATTCATTGAAATTCAAGCAAATAATAAATGATATTAGTTTTTGGTAAATTATTTCTCAATGAAATAACTCATCAATAATATTAGTGTCAATGATATGATTTTTAATAGAAATAATAAATATGTTTTATTATAATTTTAAACTAAGATGAATAATGTTTTGTATATGTAAATACAAAAATATATAAGATACCTTTTTACTATAAATCAATCAAGGAAATGATTAATTTTTCTTAGGATAGATATGATTGAGAACCATTGATATTTATTTTGAATGAATGTTTGATAGGATCAAGGTACTCAAATAGTATTAGGAAATAAACATAATATAGATGATAAGAGAAACATAATTAAAGAAATCATAGTTTAAAAACTCATTGGGAGTTAATTATTACAAATTTATACAAGACTAAATATTTTTTATGATGTTTCATTATGTTCTCAATATTAAATTAAACCAAATAATTATAACTACATTATTTTGATGTAAAACCTATTTTATGTACAACGGTTGATTCTTTTTTGGTGATATTTTATAAAATTCAAAATCATGAATTTATTAAATCAATTTAAGAGGATTAGGAAGAATGAATTGATGACGAGAAGTATATATATTTTTTAGTGTTCATTTAAGGATAAAAGTACATTTCTTATCCCATAATGAATCAGATTATATTTACATAAAGTACAATGGTAATGGAATAATTAGTTTCAAATCAAGTGATCATATATGTTAGGTGACTACACTACTTAAATTTCAGTGTTTTGTGACAGGTTATTTGTGAATGGAGCTCATCACAAAACCCCTTTTGCGATAGGGTCCCATCGTAAATATTCTGTTGTGGAAAACAACGTCGCAAATAGAATTTTTTCAATGAGCCTATCGCAAATAGATGTCTGATTAAAAACATTATATATACGTGAACATTTCGTGATAGGCCCGTAAATAGCATGTTTGTTATAAACCTGTTGTGACGGGCCCGTCACAACAATGATATTGCGAATGTAAAGCAAACCATCACAAAAACTTTTAAATAATATTTATATAACCTATTTGTGATGGCCCCCCATCACAAAAGGCCCCGTCACAAATAATTATTAAAAAATATAAAAAAATATAACTTTGATTAATAAAAAATATTATTATTATTAAAATTATAAAAAATAAAAATTATACAAATTCCCAATATTTTCAAATACTTAATAAAATAAATAAAAATTAAATAATGAAATAATAAAATAATAAAATAATTATTAATGAAAAAAATTATATTTATATAATTAAAATATTAGAAAAATATTAAAATTCTAAATATTCAGAAAAAAATATAAAAAAATCATAAAATACTTCTATTATTATTATTATTCATAAAATAAAAAGACATTATAAAATATAATATTAATAATAAATATTACCATATTAACATATTAAAAGGGAAAACAAATATGCAGCATTCGCACAAACATAATAGACAAAAACTGTAAATAGATAATATTATAATAAATATTTAATTAAAATGTATTTAACAGAACAAGAAAATTACTCGGGGTGGGGGATAGTCTTCTAGAGGAGCTGGAGGAGTTGGAGAAGATATTAGCGGAAACTTCATCCTTAAACTACGAGTCAGACAGCACATTCACTCTATCTGCTCGTTCTGCTGCTGCTGCCATCAATGCCTATCATCCTCGGGTTTCTGCTGCTACTGCTGTCATCGACCCATGTCATCCTCGTGCTATTGATTTTGCTGCAGCCATCGATGCATGTCCTCCTAGAGTTTCAGTTGCTTCTACTGACACATCTCTTCTTGATACTTCTGTAAACTCTCAATAAGCTCAGTTTGAGCTCCCAACTACTCCTGATGATGTGAGCTAGAAGATGATGCCTCTCCATGAGCTCATCTCGAGCTGGATGCCGACATCAGAGCAGTACCATAATAATTCCCATGAGTCAAATGAGAGTCGATACCAACTACTCGGCCCTTGTCGAAGTTATATTGGGTCACCTGCATCTATGCCACCTCATCGGAATGGTGGGAACTAGACTGATCATCCATCTCAGCCTGACTCTCAACCCGTGTATGAGAGGTCGCAGCAACATATGAATCATTCAGTTTCAATTTTAAATTAAAATAGTGAAAATATTATATGTCGTTAACTAATCTATCAATGGATTCAAATAAAAATCAATATTATTTTTTGAATTTACATCGATTAATAAGGTCAAAAAGATATAGGGATCCTTCATCAACATATGTGAAGGTAAATTTTATAGATTTATAAAGACAATTCAACATGAATACTAACTATCATAAGAACCAAACAGACTGAAACCGTCAAAAGGAAGACCCAATCACATGTTCCGGGCTTCTAAAACAAATGATAGATGTAGTCATTCAAAATGTTTCCATGAATCACAATCAGATGGATGATTCATGGTTTTATTAGTTGAAATCATGGATTTGATCCCTGACATCATTGACGCAATGTTCTAAGACATAAAAAAACACTATAACCTGGCTGTATGGGGGGAATATCTCAACTGTTTCTCATGATTCGATCCAGACTTCACCAGTTGAGAATCTTTATACCTTGATTGTCCATATGTGGGACAACTATCCAATGAATCATTTTCACTAGAATATAAGATGCAATCATTTAAACATGAATTGATCTTCCAATAACTATGTCCAAGATCATGAACCAACATCTTACTCTTATAGTAATTTAAAGGCAACACATTTTCGTTAGGTAAAGGTGTTTTAACCAATGAAAATAACAGATCAAAACAGTTATTTAACATTGCATTATCTAATTTAATAGCAATAAAATTTTCATCTGCGTCAAATTTTCTCTTAATGCATCCAAGAAATAATTCATCCATAGTAGACCTCAACAACTCATAGAATTCATATGGTTCCCAGTCAGGGGTTAAATCAATAGCATCCTAGATTTTAGTTTGTTGGACAGATATAACTGCAACATCATATACTAAATTCTAAAACCATGATGGATCTGGAATCAAGTTATTGATATCTTATCTGGAGCTGCATTTACTGTTTTGATACCAAAAATCATAATTTTGTTTGAAAACCAAACCACAAGAGATGTCCTCAACCTTGTCAAATGTCTCAAACGTTCTCAAAGCACATTTTTTACAAGGACACAAAATTTTGCTTTCTAAAACAAATTATGGATTTGATGATAAAAATGATAAAAAAGATTCAACACCCTTAATATATATTCGATTTAAACAAGACTCGTTTGGATTTCTTTCCTGATTTTTCGAAGCGCATTCATCTAATAATGACTGTTGTCGACTTCCTTGATCCATATTTTTCTACAAAATATAAAATCATTATGGTTTTTGAATAAATTGTAAATAGAAAAACACTATCCAAAAAAGAAGATAAATAATTACTACTACTTATTGTTATTTATTGTTATTTATTTCTATTTATTCTTATTTATTTCAATTTATTTCTATTTATTTCTATTTATTCATATTTATTTCTAGTTATTACTATTTATTACTATTTATTATTAATTATTAGTATTTATAAGTATTTATTAGTATTTATTTCTAATCATAACTAATTATTACTAATTATTCCTATTTATTACTATTTATTATTATTTATTACAATTTATTGGTATTTATTAGTATATATTATTATTTATTACTAATTATTACTAATTATTAATAATTCTTACTAATTCTTACCAATTATTACTAATTATCACTAGTTATGACTAATTATTACTGATTATTACTATTTTTTACTAATAATTACTAATTATTACAATTTATAAATATTTATTTCTAATTATTACTAATTATTACTAATTATTACTAATTATTAGTAATTATTTCTAAGTATAAGTATTTATTAGAATTTATTACAATTTATTAGTATTTATTACTATTTATTTGTATATATTGCTATTTATTACTATTTATTACTATTTATTAATATATATTTAAAATTATTACTATTTATTTCTATTTATTAATTTTTTTTACTAATTCTTACTAATTATAACTAATTTTAACTAATTACTACTAATTATTATTAATTATTACTGATTATTATTGATTATTAATATTCATTAATAATTATTACTAATTATTACTAATTATTACTATTTATTAATATATATTAGTATTTATTCATATTTTCTAGTGTTTATAACTATTTATTAGTATTTATTTTTATTTATTATTCATTATTTGTATTTATTAGTATTTATTAGTGTTGATAAGTATTTATTACTATTTATTGGTATTTATTTCAATTTATTTATATTTATTATAATTTATTACGATTTATTACGATTTATTTTTATATATTAGTATTTATTAAAATTTATTAGTATTTATTAGTATTTATTAGTGTTTATTAGTATTTTTTAGTAATTATTACAAATGATTACTATTTATTACTAATTATTACTATTAATTAGTATTTATTACTATATATAAGTATTTATTACTATTCATTAGTATTTATTAATATTTATTAGTATTTATTACTATTAAATATTATTTATTACAAATTATTAATATTTATTACTATATATTACTATATATTATTAATTATTAGTATTTATTTCTATCTATTACTATTTATTAGTATTTTTTAGTATTTATTAGTATTTATTACAAATTATTAGTAATTACTAATATTTATTACTAATTGTTAATATTTAATATAATTATTATTCCAGTTATTACTATTTTTTTAATAATTAATAATTAGTGTTAATTAATATTAATTACTGCAAAATATAGCTACTAATTACTAATTATCGCAAATTAATTATATGCATTAGTAATTATCATTAATAATAATTAATTATTACTAACTACTAAGAATTAGTACTAATAATTTAACTTTATTATTACAAAGAAATACTGATGATAAAACAATTTAAATCTAACTTAATTTCAACTAATCAACAATAATTAAAATTAATATAAAGAAATGACATAAATACTAATTTAAATAAAACATAAATACCATTAAACATGATCTCTTATAATTGTAGGCATCTTCACAACTTCATTGTAAAAAAACATACTCTAAAAAAATTTCAATCTAAAAATAGAGTTCACAGAAGTAGAGGACGAAGGAATTTAGGAAGACGGAAGGAAAAAGAGAGTGGGTATATATATACGATAGATTATTTGTGACAGAACTATTAGGGACGGGATTTCCGTCGCTAATAGTACTTTTTTGTGATGGGTCCAATCACTAATACCTTTGGCCGCATTAATTACGATCGACGGTTAAATAATTATTTGCGATGGGTAACATCGCAAAAAGTGACTTGCCGACATACTATTTGAAACCGGACAACATCCCATCGCAAATAGGTTTTTACCACCGCTGGGGATTTGCGAAGGGTGATGGCTACATGTCCCAAATAATCTTTCACGCGATTTGTCACCCAAACCACTCCAATCTGCACGTATTTTTTTGCAACGGGGTGCCTATTTCCAACACAAATATCCTCTTCTTGGACTATTTGTTATAGTATTTATTCCCCTTACCAATAACCCATAACAAGTAATCGTTTTTCCCATAGTGATGTAGTATTAAGTAATAGACCTCATAACGAAACAAAAAATTTCATTATTTAACTACTTTAATAATTAGTGTGAGGCTAATAATAAAAATATGCTAGTTTAAATATTCAATCTTAGAATATTGACATCATGTACATCTATATCATTAAAAATTTAGATAAATTCTTTTGTATGTTAGTGTATTATACTATAAAAGATTATTTGATATATGTTCATTTCTAACCATTTCCTAAATATTTATTTTAAAAATTAATCATGATAATTGTTGATTATGGGAGTTCAAACTGGTGTCTCTCATGGTTATGGTATGGTTGCATTCTGATCTCTTTTTTTTATTTGATTTTATGATTACAATGTGGGGGATTTTTAAAAAAATATGTAATATGTTATTTTTAAAAGTGGTATAATACTTTTAGGTGGTGACTATAAATAGAAATCTACAATTTCAAAATTCATATGTGAATGAATATATGATCCTTATTTGTGTGTGTGGGTGATGATGAACTATTTTTATGTGGTTGTTGAGAATTACTGTTGAAAAATTGTAAGTAAATATGAAGGGCATGTCTAAACAAAAAGATAAGAATATATAAATAGAAAATTATAAATCTATTTTGTCCACAGGTTGGTAAAGTGATGAAAGTGTTATTTCATTTCTATATGACATTGAAAATATATTTTAGTCATTATTATAACACATAGAAATTCCATCATGTTGGACTAGAATTTTCAAATAGAAACTAAACTAGAATGAATAATTTTAATAGTAACGTTTATCCCTATTAAATGATGGTGGAAGTTTTTTTGATCCCATTTAATGAGTTACTATTATAATATGAAAATTATAATCATATATTATCTAATTAATTGGTATTACTTTATTAATACTTAGTGATTTATTTATTTATTTGGATTTAAGACTAAAAAATGAATCATTATTTTCTAATAAATTCCAAAGGGGGATAATTTTTAGAAAATCACTATTCATGTTGAAAAATATGAAATCCCTTAATGATCAAGTTTCAACAATAATTAAAAGATAATATTTTATATGTTTATTGATTTCTTTATATTGAATAAATTCTTTATATATGTTATATAAATTTTTTAAGATATATATGAAGATAAAAAATATGAAATATTTATTTCTAAAGGATGATTCTACATGATAAATAATTTATGCGAATTACTAGAGAATATTTGATGTATTGAATATTGAGATATAAGATGTTCGTGTGCTAATTTGAAAAGCATGTTATCCTAGTTCCTGATGATGAATTGGCTGAAAATGGGGGTGAAAATATCTTCTTGGACATTTTAAAAAATTAAAAAATGGTGTTCAATATAATAGTAATAAAATATATTGTGTACATATAATATAATAGTTTAAATTTATATAGCCTAAATAATGAAATGTAGTTAAAAAATTAAAATAATGAACACTTCTTATTTAGAGTTATTTTATAAACATGATCTTACATATACTCGTTACTCAATCCTTCTCCTTGAGAGTATTGTTACCCACTAAAAAACATCACATTTGAAGGGAGTGGTATGATTTTAAAAACTGACCATTTTTATATGTGGAAGTACAACCCAAAAAAAATCATTCCAAATTTTTATGGAATAAGGAACAACCAAAATCACATGAATTTTATATGATATCAAAAATCAAACAATCATACCTTTTTTAGAGGTATAACTAAAAACAAATATTATTTTAGAAGGTAAACGTATAAACTGATTGTGATTTACCAAATACAAAATCAAAAGAAAACAATGATGCAACTAGAAATAAAAAATAGAAAAATATATCAATTTTGGTCTCTTATAACTTCAATGAAATATTAGTATATTGAATATCCCTTTGTGATCACAACTGTGTAACAAAATTAATAGTTTTAAAACATTATATACTGTGTATATCATATGTATTAGTTTATCTATACTATCCACTAGTCATTGAGTTCCATCATTCCAAATTTATATACAAATTATACAATATTCACCGCATTAATCTTAATAATTTATTCCATGTTCTTCTTTTTCATATTTTTATGATGTGTATTTCATTTCCACAAGAGTATCAAACACATACAACAACCTGCATTTGAATAATTAACTAGATAAAAAATATGGAAATTTATGAAAAAATAAAATTTTAATATACTTGTTAGATCATATTTATGTTAAAAACAATTAAATATTTAATATAAATCAAAATACCCACCGAGAAGAAATAATAGAAGAACTCTAAAAAATAATATATCATAATTGCTTTTTAAATGAAAACACAAAAAATCATAAGATACATAGATTGAACATATAAAAATAAAAATATATACCTATATAATAAGGTATTTTACATGATAGATGTAACGCCCCGACCCCAATTACCCATAGTCGGTGCATTATAACATAACATTAAAATGATCACAAGAGACCATGTCCTAAAATACCGACCAGTTTAGTATCCTTGGAATTACTATATATGTACATAAGATTAACATTACATTATGAAATGAAAATGAAACATTGTGTCTCTATTGAACACATTCATATCCCTTTTCTTATCCCTACAGGTTAGTCATAATATAAATCTTCTTATCCTGGGAAAAATAAAACGTAAGATAGTGGTGATCTCAGATGATCATTAAGGATAAAATTATAGTGGAAATTATCATAAATAAGCATAAACATTTAAGGTAAATAATAAGAGTAAAACACAATCCTTTTAAACAGAAGAATCAGTATAATATGGAAATGAGAAATCAAATAAGTCCATTTACATATTCACATGGATATTATACTAGTTTTATAATGACATGTAATATCAATAGATAATCTCATAATAATGTAATGAAGAAATTTGGATATCATAAAAACATAGTTAAGGCCTCATTTCAGACTATCAATACAATTGGGAATATTATATCATAACAAATCAACATCAATTAAACATAAAATCCCACAATAGATGTTGACACAAATCAAATAAATCAAAAAAACATATGAGATTAATATATCTCTCTATATTGAAAAAATTTACATGTTTCATAATTATAAAATAAACCATTTATTTTTAAAGTATACTTATAATCTTGTAAGGAAATCATTTAAGGTATTATGATGGAAAAAAATAGCCAAAACTGTCTGATAATATTAAAAAAAATTCATTCAACAATTTTGTCAAAATGGTCATAAAAGATCTTGTTTAAAAAATGATGGAAGGATTACTCTCAGAAAATTTTATAGAAAGTCAAAAAGGGAAAAAATGAATTTATCCCAAAATTTGAAATATAGTAAAAATATTTTGAAATAATTTTTTTATGATACATGGATGTGGATGATAAAGAAGTGTAGTAGATACTTACATATAAAAATCCTCAAATAATAAAGAGATTGCAAAATTAATCCTTAACATGAAAATTTCCTTCTTCAAGGGTATGTTAACCTCCTATATATTTGTTAAATTATAGTTATTATATAATTCAATAACCACATATATAAATATGATATCATATATGATCCTTTAATATTTATTTGTTATTAATGTTTCAGTATTATCTTTATTTTGTGTGTTAACTGATTCATTTTCCTTTTTATGTTTAGTTACATAAGTCATGTTTTTCAGGGATAGGATGTGTTTGATTTTAATCCCAAATTATATTATGTTCTTAATAATTATTTTTAATCATCTAATGAAAATTAATTTGAATTGTTATAATGGGGAAGAAATATCATCACGTCGCGGAGACGGCAATCCATACGTACGCATGAGTGGAAGTATCATTATATTGATGGGGAAATCATATGTAATTAGATATTATAATATATTATATATAATAATTAACATGTTATATTTACTGTTTACCTTGATTATACACATTATTATACACATCCAAATAATTTATTGTTGAATAACAAAATACTCCACGATTTGGAGACGGTATATCGAACATACACATGCACGATGATTATGTCATTAATAGGATAGATAGAATAATGAGTATTTTTTTAACTTATTTATAATAAAATCTTAGTATGTATAAGTTACTGGATTTATTATTTTAGTATATATAAAAAGGAAGAGGAAGTAGAAAAGAATATTGAAAGAGGTGGTAAAATAAATACCTCTTCTTTAGGTGCTTCTTTTTTATTTGAACAAAAAGACTCTATAGTTTGGTTTTCTGAATAGTGTATGGTATTTAAAATTAATTTAGGGTAGTTGGAAGGAGATTTTGGAATGTTTTGGCCAAATCAAATGTCATTGGAGGTGCGAATTTAAGAGAAGGGGATGTTCCCTTTTATAAGAGAGGTGAGGGGCACTTTAGGGAAAACAAAAAAAATTAATTTATTATAAAATTATCTTCTTTTTATAGAATCTAAAAATTGATTTATTTAGACTATAGAATGTGTATAGATATAAAAAATCACAAAAATAGGTTTTAGACATATGTAGGTCACCATATTAACCGTATGTTTTATATTTAACCCTTAGTTAAATTGTTTAACTTTTACCATGTCTTCTTGTTTTTTTGTACTACACGGTAAATATATTTACTATAAAATGGGAAGAGACACACATGTGGTTAAATAATGACATGTGTACAATTATCTTATCCATATTTTCTAATATTATATTTTTAGGACTATTTTATAATTTAATTAAATATTATTTGTTTTAAAAAATCATTTATGTCATGATTGAGACTATTTAGTAATTGGATTTCTGTTAAAGACATAACAACTCGATTCCTTTGAAGAAAATACCTTTAATCAACCCTAAATATTATTAATCACTTTGAAAATTCGTTGGTAACACCAACAGTTTCGATTAACATTTTTTTAATATTTATTATATTATTTATTTTAATTATTAACTAATAAGATAATTACTGCATCGTCATTATGTCATAATTACTGCATCATCATTATGAATAGTAATAACCACTTTTTGAAATTTTATAAATTTTATTTTACAAAATGGACTTCATTTTTTGATTCGGAATACCAAAATTAGCCTAGGGTGAAATTTTGGTATTTTTCTGAAAACTTTCAATTTTTGATGAATAGTGAAACCACTAAGTGGTAGGTTAAAAACTGACTTTTGCATAAAACTTAATTTTACCGCTTCTGTGAATGGAATTTCGAAAATCCAACAGCCACGGTTGATATCAGTAAGTAAAATGTGGTTCAATGAGATAAAAATAATTTTTTGGCGAATAGTAACTTTTTACTTTTTTACCGTGGTTAATAGTAAATAGGGTAACTAAGGGTAAATATGATATTACTATTACCCTAACACATGTCTTAATTCTATTGGATAAGTGTAATTCGACCAACAAAAACCTTATGAATATAATATGACCATTTAGGTCCACTTGGATTAGATTATGACATTTAATATTATTTTATTTAATGAATAGTTAAAATAGTTAAAATCAAAGTTTAATAACTAAAACATTTTTAATATGGGGTTATACATAAGATAAATTCGACTATAAAAATTCATTAGAAATATAAAAAGATTTCCTACACAATGATATTTTATTTATAATTTTTAGACTTTAAATAAATTAATTTATTTATGACACAACGATGATGCAGTAATTACACTTTTAATGAAATGTTAACATAATTGATGTTATAAATGCCCAAATAAAAGTAATTTGAGACTTTTTATGAATTCCAATAATTTTCTAGGTTACTATGATATTTTAGTGTTGATTTAATCAACTTGGTTCGAACATATAATTCTGTTACGACTTTCACAAAAATCATATATCAAATAGTGTCAAAATTGACACAAAATAGTTTTTAAATCAAATATTATATTATTAATTGTTATTTTATTCCTAAAAATCTACGTTTCTGCCAAATGACTTAGATAAGGATATATATATTAATAATAAACAACTTTGGGTTCGTTTGGAATGTTATAGTAAGTGTATTAACCATATAGTGTAAGAAAACAAAAAGACACGGTAAAAGTTAAATTATTTAACTTAGAGTTAAATATAATTGATAAGGTTAAAATAATAACCTAAAATTGTCTAAATCCTATTGGTTGATATTATTTCGACCCATACCCACTTTACCTTCTAAATAAGACCCTTTTGAACCATTATAAACCGATTTTGACTTTAATATAAAATAATATTTTGAGATATTCCTAAGGTGCCCCTCTCCTCCCTTATAAAAGGGGACATCCTCCCCCTCCTCCTCACACCAATTTGAGAACTCAAGCTCGAAACACCCCTGCCAAAATCCCTTCTCCACTTCCCTAGAATAATCCTAGAGGTCCTCGTCTTCTTCAAAGACCAATCTTAGTTCCCTAAGTGGAGGATTCAAAGAGGCGTTTCAAATAAGAGGTAATATCCACTACCGATCTTTTCAATTTCATTATTCTTCAACTTCTTCTTCTTTAGTTGTTTCATGATAAAGTAATAACATAAGTATTACTTACATACTGATATGTTATTATAAATATGAAACAACCCTAATTCATCTTCTATCCATCCTACGGAAAAATGCAATCACCGCGCGTGCGTACGTACAGAATACCGTCTCCACGCCGTGGTGTAATCTATTTTCCACCATCACCTTACAAGGATGGGTATAATGGTGTAATGAGTAACTATATATGATTATTATAAAGTGATATTGATACTGAAATAGTATAAATATACTTAAATACAATTCCACGATCATGGGAACAATATCATCGCTCGTGCATACGTACGGAATACCATCTCCACGATGTGATGCGACTCGTTCTACATGATCATCATTACATAATAATTATATAAATTAATTGAATGAATAAATATGATATATGTTACACTAATACCATTCTGGATATAAGTTATCTATAACCTTAAAATAAGAATAAGAATTTATTCGGCAAAACACGCATAAGAACAAAAGGCAATAAAGACCCGAGTAACAAGTAACAATGAAATATTACTAATAAGAAGCTAAGAATATGACCATATATGATATCATATCAATATGTATGATTCTGGAATAATTCAATAACATTATTTAAACAATTATATAGGAGCTTCGGACACGTACAAAGCATATCGGACCTAAGGTAAGGGAAATATCACAATCTCATTTTTATCCGAGATTGTTTATACATTGGTATTTACTAGGGTGTATTTTATCATCAACATCCATGTTTCCTCAATATGTAATATTATTTCTATCCACCTAAAATTGTTTAAATCGAATTTTACCCTTCGGTGAGTTTTTAGTAAAGGATATGAAAGGAATCTTTTGTCATTTTCCGTACGAGGTACTTTTGGACTTTTCCGACAAAAGTACGGGAAGAATTTTTTTTTAACTTATACGGCATGAATGGATTTTTAAAAACATTATTTCCAATAATCTTCCTTTACAAGTTTTCTAGTTTATTTTGAATCAACTTCTTCTAGTTTATAATTGTATGACATGTTATGAAAGGAAATGTATTTTTGAAGTAGAAAGGATATTTTCTTCAAGAATGGAGTTCAAATGTTTTATCAAAATTATTTTCCATCTATGATAATATAGGGTTCTGTTTTTATCCCTATTATTACATTTATTTGATTATGTTTTGAGGGAATTATTTTTATGAAGTCATTTACCTTATATAATTTGTTTTATGAGGTCATGATGTTTCAAGAATCCCATTTTTCTTACATGTGTTATGCGATGATGTATGATTTATGATTATGTGGAACATATAAGAAAGGATTCATTATAAGATTGGTGGGACCTATATCTCCATCCAATGCATTGGGTAAAGATTTATATCTCATGATATAGACATGGCTAGAACGGAAGGTTATTTCGGTTCAGTGATAGAGGAATGAAACGAGGAGTGAACTCGGTTCAGAAATGGACTTTGTCTGCTAAGATAGTCTTGGCAATGAGTCATGACTAACAAGAAATGATTTTCCATGATTATGTGTGCATGCCACAAAGTTTCAAGTTTTATGTTATGATTATGGGGATCTCATTTTCACTTCTATGATTTATTCCATGTTAAAATATTATGATCTCTCTTGCAGGTTATGATTTTCAAAAAGATATGATATGATTTTTATTTCCTTTATTTTCCCTTGCTGAGCATTTGAGCTCATCCTTTTTTGTATGTTTTCTTTTCCCCAGGTTAGGAAGATGGATATTAAGTAGAATATTATAAAAGGAACCCTAGATATATTGAAATAAATGGGAGATACTGTAGAAGATTTATGAACCAATTTTTTATGTTTCCCAGTATCTAAAGACACTATACCTATATGGTCCTTTGTGGTTTTGTCATATGTTGTAATAAGTGTGCTTGAATTTTGATGTATTAACAATGTATGTAAAGTATGGGTCGTTATAAAAAATACCAAAAATACAGCTTCAGATAATTTTGATATTATGAATCCATAAATGAAGTCCATTTTGAAATATAAAATATAAAAATTTCATAAATTTGGTATTACTATTCGTAAATACTTTTTAAAGGTCTAGTTTGATTGGTAGTGGTGTGCTAGAACTCAGGACTACGTACAACACAAACTATTGTATTATTCAAAGAGAAGTGTATCATGGATGCTTCGGGTGATTCAATAGAAATATTATATGATAGAAATTTTATATGATATATTTCCCATGGGAATATAATTTCATAAGAATAATCTTTTTTAGTTAGAAATATTGTGTGATATACATTTTGTATGAATAATTAAAAATCCCTCATGAGTATTCAAATATATCATTCCCAAAAATATTTTTTATATCATTGTAGAAATGAATTATTGATAAAAATGTTTTTCATAAACCAATATATAATTCCATGTAAACATCATTAAATGTATTTTTGTAAGCATGAATTATGTTAACATGATTCTATACACAAAAATAATTCAGGTAAACAAAACATGTATGAGTATTTTCTTGTGTTTATATGAGACATTATATGAATCAAATTAATCACTTCATTTCCATATATGAATCACTGTATTTTATATATGAGTAATATTAATTTCTATCTCTCTCCTTATGTACAACAATGAAATGTTTAGTGAAAATTTAATACAGTTATAGAAGATGAATAAGATTCATTTTTCTATTGAAGGGAACAATCACTCATGATTTTCATTTATGTTTATTTTTCTAACCTCAAATATTTATATCAGGAAATAAAATATGGTGGTCTCATTTTTTGATTATATTAATATAAATAAATTAAATAAGAAAACCCACATAGAAGTCATCTTGAAATTGAAAGGATCTGGGTTTGATCTCAATAGTCCTTTATTATTTTGGGTATATCACCTAAAAATAAGGTCACAATTAATCATTAATTTCTCTAGTTATATTAATTTTCTGTGTTTATGAAGCCTCACAATCCTCACACTACATTCCCATCCTACATTATCTAATGTAAATAGGGCATGAACATACTCAATTGAGGTAGAGAATATCCCAACACCCGGTTAAAACTCTATGTTGTACATCCAATAATTTGTAAAAATGCAATTTTTGGGATTATTTTAAAAAAAAATTTGAAAAAATAATTTGATGGAGTGGAGAAGTTTTAATAAATAGGAATAATGCTGAAGATGAGCATTGATCCACTTCTACCCCACTCACTGTCGTATTAATTATTGAAATGAAAATGATAATGAAATGAATATTATGGATTTATAATCCCTTGAAATAACAGCTAGGGAACATTTTGAAAAATTAAGTATATATAACCATTATATATTAAATGATTCTTTTTGGAGGAGAGATAATAAATATAATGATTATAAATGAATTATTTCAAATTTAAAACTTGTAAAAATAATTACAGTAAATGTTTTTATCTAAATCCCATAGTAGGATCATTTTTTAGATGGGAGTGGGAAACATTATATTTTTATCATACAATCTTATTTATTCTCATAAAATTATTGACACCAGCTGAAAAAAATGATCCTCAAATTATATTCCACATGCATAGTAAAGGATTCATTATGGCTTACGTGATCTCATTAGTAATATTCCCCTTCCTGGAATTCATTCCCTAAACACTTCACCTCCATATTATTTTAGAAGATCTATGTGATGATTATATATTAAATATATTCTTGGTATCATCAAATATTTGAAATTGGTTTTCTTAGTTTTATTTCCCTTTTTATGTATTTAATATTGTATTCCAATAATGAAGATAACCATTATGTATGTTTTTATGACCACAACAATTCACCTATAATTTCTCTATAATTATTTAAAACTATTAGAGTACCATTATATATATATGTTTGGAGTTCGATTACCCTATAATAGAGTCTATATAACCCTGAAATATCATGTGTAGAACCATCACAAATCTAAGGGAGAAAGGGTGTAACCATGATAGAGATACACTAGTTACAGATCATCATTTACACAGTTTGAATATTCAACATGTTAACCTTGTACTACATCTTGAGGAACATTATGTAATACCTCTATGTTATATGATAAGTAAAATATATATTATCAAATTTTACCCTTATATTATAATATACCTCTTACATACAGATAATAAAAATGATAATAAAAAAATTGAGATAATATTTCAATAGATTTAATTCATAATAATAAAATCAATTAAGAAACATGAAAATTATCATGTTAAAACATTAGAATAATTATTAAATTTTATATATGGCTCCATTATTATATCCAAGGTGAATATAGAACTAAAATCAATGATTCATTCCATTTATCAAAATAATTCTTAATTTCAATATGTTACACCTTTAAATGAATTTCTCCAGATCTATAACAATTTGGGGGTTATTTATAAATATAGATATATAAAAATTGGAGAATATTGACACTCATCACTCTAATATTGATAACTTATTTCACTACACTGTAATATAAGAAATTATAATTATTAAAAATAATTTTTCACCTAGGTTCATATAAATAACTATTAAATAGAAGATCAAGACCCTTCTATATTATAGTTTTAATGTTATGGATTATTTTATTTTCATCCAGAATAAAGATGGTCTAAAATGATATTTTTATGAGCCATTAGAATGTAACAATCTATTTATTAAATCCCTAGTGTAACATCCCGACATGGATTCCACAAGATGGTTCCTAGAAATGGTGGGTCACATTGCCTCATTCTCAACACCCCAAACAGAAAAAGATTACAATTAGTATTAAGGGACTAGGGTGTGTCTTTGGGGATAATACTATCTAATGTCAGAGTTTATCATAGTTGTAAAATATTATTTGTCAATAGTTGATACATAAACTCTATAATATATATTAAAAAAATACAAGATGGAAATACATGAACAATGCAAAAGAAATATAATATATAAAATTATATACCATGTCATGTATTTATAAATAAGAAAAATATGTACATTGATATCCAGTACAATACATGTATTAAAATACCAAAATGATCAAAAATGACTGTCTCAAGATGGAAACATGAGCCTATCTTGGTCCTTTGCTCTCTAGATCTTAATCATAGAACGAATGAAGCATCATATTGTGGGTGGTTTCCCTAATACCTACTTCCATACATGATGACTATTCAGGTAACTATAAATAACCTAAATAGAGTGTGAGATAGAACTCATTAGACCACCACCAAGGAATTCTATAACATATCCAATCTATGATATATAATCTGAAATAGTCTGTAGTATATCACATGTATAATTGCACTAAATGTAAATGATATAATTATAGATTATATTTTATAGACTACAGATGTTTCCTATAAGAAATAGTAAATATTTCATAACAAGCGAAGATGTAATGTATAAATTCATATTTAAAACTATTTGTATACCATCAATAATCGGATACCCACACTAGAGCTATCTATAGATTATAAAAAAGTTCCAATATGGCCCCACAATGTAATTAAGTGTAACAATATTCCAGAACCATGACATATAATAAATATAATAACATTCATTGCATCTAATCCATATAATCATAGTCCCCCACAATGAACACGTTGTGTAATCAAAGGTATTTAATCTTGAAGGGATGGATCCAATGTTTAAAATCACAAGGAATACATGTTGAGTCCCTAGAGAATCAAGATGAAAACTTGGTAAAGACATGGGTGGGGTCCATGGAGCATATCAACAGAGCATGTCTAATTTGAGACCAATAAATCTGGATCAATGAGGATGCAAGGACCACAAAATCCAACTTAGTCAAGATCCATGGAGTAAAAAGGTCCAAGTCATCCACTACCATATACTAGATCCATGGGAGAAACATACATGGAATCTATGGAATCTATATCCAAGATATACCAACCATTAAATCCATTACCATAATCAAATAATTATCTCAATTCATTAAAAATTCATTTCACAATTAATCAAAATCTATGAGTTCATCCAACTCATTTAAATAATTTCATTACAGGACATTTAATCAAAAGGAAAAACATGCCATCACATATCCTCATAGAACCTGATAAATTCAACATTATCAAATCATTAAATTAAAGTATCAATTAGTTGAAAATAAATCCTCAAACTAGGAAATTTCACATACTACAACAATTGGTATAAAAATGGAATATAAAATGAAAAACCCCTTTGGTGGCCTAGGTTTTGGATAAAAACTTCCAAAAAACTCAATGGTTATAGTGGGTAACCTAATCATGTTTCAATTTATTTAATTATTGATTTTAACGAATTTAAGGGTCACTATAAAAATTTCAAACAAACAGAAAAATTGTGGAATTATATAAAATAGTAAAACTATATGTGAAATTCTATTGTCCACATAACCTAGGTCTGTAGTAGAGAACACATCTATTATAGAGCACTAATTTAGTGCATATTTTCTACAAAGATGAAGAACGAATGGAAATACAAATAACATGGAATAAGAGTTGATACTGAAATAGCACAGTGGGTACCATGTTAAATAAGTTACAATATAAGAGGAATAAATAATTCATCAACATGGATCCAATAATAATTATGGTTTCTGAATCATAATGCATATGGAGAAACAGTGGAAAATCCTTTTTATTGAAATTCAAAGGGGGATCTCCCATTCCAAGGGCTATTAGGTAGAGTGAATGTGAGGATAAAAAAAGAATCTAAAAAATTTAATAGTAGAATCAAAATTTTCTATAAATTTGTTGGGTCACAAAATTTGGTGGAACGGTTAGGAAAACCATCTGGAAAAAATAATCCCATCACTGTGTCAAGTGGTCCCTCTCACCGTTTTATACAGATGATTTTAATTACTATGTGAAATTATTTTCCAAAATTTCTGTTAAAATTTTCATTTTCTCCCGCACCCGAATGTTCCCCCTTCAATATGGGTTACTCAAAATGTGGTTCTCTTGATAGAGGTGTGGACCACCTCTCATGGTTTTACCATATTTTGTGGCTTGGGTCACATGGTTTTTAATAACCTTGTGGCACAACATCCATTTCCATCGACCAGATCTCTAGGATTTGAATAATCCCCACACACTCCTGCAATCCCAATAATCTCATTAAGTACTCACAATATGACAAAATAAAGGAGTTAGATAGAAATAATACATTATACCTCATTGGAAAACCTAGGATCTTATAACATCCACATTAAATCAATTTATCCCCAAATTTCCTATCCCACAATGGTTACGAATCACTTGGAATAACTCATACCTCTAAGCATGTATGTCAGAATCACTCTCCCATTTCTCATTCTATAAAAGTATATTCTATTGTAGTATCAATACTAGAAGAAATAACTAAAATAAGAGACCCTATAAAATCCTTTCAATGATTAAAATATGATTCTTCTCAATGGATACATCAACTATTATGTCCACCTCATTGGGACATAGAGCATGAGATAGGTTGGAGTGATAATGGTGAAGCTGAGATACATGGAAGACATCAGGCATATCTAGGAACCTATGGGGTAACATCAACCCACATGCTACTCGATGGACAATCTCCAAAATCTATAATTATAGAACAAATCTTGGTGAAGTATTTCAGTGTCTCTTGATAAATCAATGTACTAACCTTTTTTAAATATGTAAAGAAAAATTATCCCTCTCCTCAAACTCTTGTGGTCATAACTGGTGATCAATGTATGAATTATTTATTGATTGTGAAGTATACATCTATATTGAGATGAACTAGTTGAGATCATAATTCAGTGGTTTGAGTCACGGTCCTGGTAAAGCATCCTCAAACAACTCTATAAGTATAGGAATGATTAACATGGACTATCATTAAAATAATAATAATATTCCAACTATATAGTTATATGATAGCTATTATTGTAGGTGAACTCAACCAATGGAATATTCCACTCCCAAGAACACCCAAAATAAAGGATGCATGTCCTAAACATTCTATCAAGAACCAAAATCATGCACTCTAACTTTCCCTTATTATGAGTGTGGAATTTTGGCCTTAGAATCAACTCAATACCTAAATCCATGTACAAACTATGTAAGAAACAATATGTGAACTGAGTGTCCCTCTCTAATGAAATGGTCCAAGGAACCCCATGAAGTCAAATTATCTCATAGTAATACAACCTCCCATGATCATCTACTAATAGGGTCTTTTTAATGGTAATTAATTGAGAATCCTTTTTTTATTTTATCCACAATAACCCAAATAAAATCACTACCTTGAGTTAACTATGGAAACCCAATCATGTAATCCATCACAAAATCTTCCTGTTTCCACTCAGGAATAGATAACTATTGTAATTGTCCAGATGGTCTCAGATGTTATGTCTTAACCTCTTGATAGGTTGTACACCCATTAACAAAACCATTTATCTCACATTTTATCCTTGACCACCAATAAGGCTTACAGAAATATTGATACTTCATGGTAACATCAACATGATCTTCCCAAAAGTGGCATTAAAATCACACATAACATCCTAACCTATGAATACAGGAACTAAAATTCAAACCCTAATATACATAAATTCATCCTCACCCATAGTCTACCCTAGATGAGGGTCCTCACCAGCCACACTCTCCTATAGAAATAGGCCTTTAGTATTAGATAAATGTATCATTCTCACTCAAAACATAAGAGTAAAAGTATAAATTAAGGATAATATAAAAGAATGACCATCACTTTTCTACACCTGCAAGTGCATCTTGAAAAAAAGTCCATAAACTAACACTCACTACTATTCTCTATAATTGCTTGAATAAGATCCCTCTTACCGAGTGATTTAGCCTATATATTTCCCTTTCTTGGTATATAAGCAAGAATAATTTCATAATTCTATAGGTACTTAACCCATCTCCACTAGCTAAATTTAGATTACACTATGCTAATTTATGGTTGAGGATTTTGTGATTGGTATACAACATAAAATTATCTCCCAGTAAATATTTCCTCTAACAACCAAAGGCATGTAAAATAACAGAAAAATCAAGATTGTGCATTGTGTAATTATTCTGGTGTGAAATCAACTAATGAGACTTGTATTCCATGAATCCATACCCTTGAATCATGAATCACTTATCTTGATACCTTATGCACCATAATACATAGTGTAGCTCATATCCTACTATAGGAGAGTCAGGATAGATGCTAATGGTAGTCTCCCTATTGCCTCCTGAAGGAATTATCATAGGAATCTTTCTATTAAATCATCACACCCTCCTTAGAGAATCCCATAAGAGGTTATATTATAAATTATTAGTCTCTAATGAAACACTTATATTATATATGTGTCCCCATAAAAAAAGTTTATAAAATATATTTTTGGGGTACTCAAGGTAAACTAAATCATTCACCGTCTCTAGGTCAACTAATACTCGTATCTCTAAGCAAATATGACCCATGAAGTGAATCATTTCAATATAGAAGTGGAAATTTGTGAGCATAGAATATAACTGAAGCTCTCTCAGTTTTTCAAAACAATTCTCAAGATTTTTGGAATGGTCTTTTAGATTGTGAAGATAAACCATTATATTTTTTATTAATACCAAAAAAATCCAGAAAATGATGTAAAATTTGTTTCATCGGTGAGATGAAAACTATTGGTGTTTTTGTGAGACTAAATGACATAAATAAATACTTATATAGACTATATCTGCTATAGAAATCTATATGAAGTAATTCCTCATGTCAAACACACACACGGTGATAACCCAAACTCAAATGAATTTCCCTGGACACCTTAGTACCATGAATATGATCAATATGTTCAAATAGTTGTGCTAGGGAAACCTATTACTTAACCATAAAATGGTTCGATTTCTGATAATAAAAACATATACTAAGGGTACCATCAAAATTTTGTCAAAATGGAATAGTGAACCCCATAGTGACGAACTAGGTTATGTAAACCCCTTTCCTTCTAAGTCCGCTTATATCATCTAGAGATCCTAAAACATCATATAATCCATCCATTAAGGAGTAATGTATATTAGTTTATATCATGGGACTATATCAATAGATAACTCCACCTCCATCTCAAAAGGTATGCTAGAAATGTAATCTAGGAAAATATCCCCAAAATGATCAACCGCAAGAGACAAATAGGGTTGATAAGATCCATGATCATCCAGATATATCATAGAAATATGGTTTTTCATCTTTCATATCATGCGATGCTTTGTCTAGTTCATCTTTCCTTGACATCCCACTCACATTTGGGAATAGGAAATCTACCCTATGGTGTGGTGAAGGTTACCCTGCAATGATAGAATTCCATACGGGATTGACAAGAATCTAGTTTTCATATCCAATATATTATTTCAAACACTATAATATTGAGGGAAAAAAGATCACACATAAAGTTACACCCACCAATATAAATTGGGATCTCCCAGTACTTTTGTAAACCCTCCATTCTAATTCCCTATGGAGTATCTATGGTCATACAACCCTAAAAAATTTAAAAAAGCCTAAATCATTCCTCAACATATGTATACATGAATACATTAAAAGTATGAGTAACAAAATTAGTTGATACAATATTATATGATAACAATTCATGTATCTCACTATATATGTTCCGAAAATAAAATCCTCTAGGGAAGGACGCACATAATACATATGGAATAAACTGTAGCCCTATAAAACTACCTCACCTCTTAAAGAAAGACAACATTGTTGTCTAGGTAAAATTAGTTCCTAGCTACTTCGACCATGATCACCATCTCGGCCTAACGAACTAGTATTACCCTAGTTCCCAACATGATATGGGGCTATTAATCCCTCTCTTGAAACTAGATTCAGAGATGACTCCTATTTTCTAATTTCTCAGGGGTATATCTATGAAAAAAATATTTTATGTAGCCCATATTTCCACAATCGTTTCACTTCACTAGGTATCAATCACACTGATTCCTCATTTAAACCAATATCCATCAGTGGTGAAAAAAGTCAATACTACTAAAAGAAATATCCTAACTCATAATGACCGAACTAGAGGCCTCAAAACACCTTTTGCTACAAGAATAATCTCATCCTATGGGTCAATATCCTAAATATAATTTCACCACACCCCTATCTTCCACATGGTTCCTCTCTATGGAATGATAATAATTCAATATCCGTACAATAGCTATCAACCAAAACATGTTGACAAGGGTTAAAATAGCAGATATGAAACCTTCCTCGAAGTGTCTCACCCTCGACAGCTCATCATCATGATATATATTCATAAAATAATTCAACTAAGCAATTCATGATGACTACTCCATAACAGTAATAACACCCATGTCCAGAAACATAAAATTAGTATCCCACTTTTTTTCTATGTATCCAGAAAAAAGTATGTATATAACATAAATTGGAAATCACACCAAACCATATCTCAGATCATATCAGCCTAGTTTAAAACATACCACCATGGCCTAGTTCCTCCCCAATGAATATATATCATGAGAATATATATCCACTAATGTGTTGTCTTAAGTTTCTCAAAAATAAATAGCATTGTTTCAAGACATTTCTCAACAACCATTGGACAAAAATCCATAGAAAATATGGGCACACTCAATGAATGTAACATATGCTTCATCTCTTCTATAGATAGGGTAGGATGTTGTGTTCCATAAAAAGGATCCATATATTGTATAAAACAACATGTAATTGGGCCTCAACACCCATATATAGTACAAATATTGGTTTCATAGTAGGAAATATATTAGTATTTACTCTTAGCCCATGGCTCACTACCACTAAATCATGGTCATTACCACCCTTTGAGATTATGACTAGATAAATTCATGGGGGAATACATATATAATGAAAAACATTAATTTTAAACCATAGATAACTCAAAAATCATATTTTATAATCTTTGGATAGTTTGAATCTATCTTATAAACATTCCATATCCTTCTTATTTCTCTTAAATGTAGGACTATGGGAAAAAGGAAACTATCATAAACATCACTAGAGACACTTCCCAAAACCCCCTGAAAAGGTAGGTCTATGTCATGTTCTCTATTTCACCACTTAATTTTCATTTCAATTTCATATTTATATCACATTTCCCTAAATGGTTTAACCAAATGGGTCACCACTTTTAATCCATAAGGGTACATAAACCACATGAAATGAAATGTAGAATCCACCTAATTCATACCATAACACGTTCCAATCCTTGTGACCAATGGTCCAGGACTCAACATTCCATTTTTTGCTAATTTGGGTGTCTGCTATAGGCTAAACAGGAAAACACTATTTTTGTTATGAAAAATACTCTATGTACCAACCATGTTTCTCTATTACTTGTAATAATACTTATAGGATAAAAATTATATCACAATACTCACATATCACAATGTCATGTAGTCAATAAATATATCTTATATGGAATGGATAAATGCATTTCCTGTAAATCCATAAAAAACATAGAATTATGAATGTGATGCAAACCCACATCTCATTGGTCTAACATAAAAATCCATAATCATAAGGAAAATAAAATAAAAACTATGTAACCAACCAATGTAATCAAATTAACATTAATTAGAATGAATGAGATAAAAAATTCCATTCTATAAAATTTGTCTTTTTCTTGTTCATTGGTTAACTACACCAGGGAAATAATTAATACCAAATAGAAATATATTACTAATCTATATCAATTATCTCAAAATATTATTAAACCCAAAAAAGAAATCCCATTGAAACCACTTTGTAAAATATCGAACTGGTTGCCACTAAACAGTGCCCTGACCTAGTAGGATACATGGCCTCAAGCATGCCTCCCCAAATTTCAGATGTTTCTGACTATAATTTACATGCAAGGGTGTGTCTGTGGTGATACTATTATTTCATCTTAGAATGTAACATAGTGTAATAATATTAATAATAAACAACAAAATAAATAAATGAACGAGATAAATGATAATAATCTAATAGAGTAGTAAATAAACAATCACAGAAACCAATCTCAAATACCAAATGATATATTATGTCACGTATCTACAACATAGTAAAATAGCTATATAGATAGTTATTACAATACAAATATAAAAAACCTTAATGAAAAAAAATGACAATCTGTAGATATCAACGTTAGCATATATCGTTATTGTGACCCATGCTCCTATACACAGAACAAATGAATCAACATATAGTTGGAACAGCCCATACTACAAATACATACCCATGATGTCTATTGGGGTACATAACATTTTCCTAGTCAGGGTGTCAGATAACGCTCATTTGGAAAACACCAATGGTGTCTTTAACAAATCCGATCATTGTAATATAAGCAGAAATAGTGTGCATTATATTATAGGTATAAACATAATCAATGTAAATTATAAATGTTTATACGGTACTTTATAGTATACAAACACTCATTATAAACAATAGTCAAGATCCCATGATAATGGTAGAGGAAAATCAGGCAAAAAGATGTAAAACTACAAGTCTATCATCAGTATTATGATACCCATACCAGGGATATCTGTAATTCATAAAAGAAATCAGGAATGTGATTTCCATGTAAACATGTATAAGAAACCACCATGGCCACACATTATAAACTATTACATAATATTAAACATAGTGATACCATATAATCATGTTCATCCAAAACATAAAGGCCATGTAAACAAAGGTATCAGGCCATGAAGGGAAAATCTGTTTTATAGAAGACCAAGGCATCCACATCGAGTCCAATGAGCATCTCAATGGAAATAAGGAAATGAATTTAGTGGGGCCCAATGGTAATTTCAATAGACCATGTCCATTATGATCATATCCAAGCCATTTCGTAGGAGTATCAAGGCCCAATGTGTCCTACAGAATCAATATCCAATGAGTAAAAAGGTCCAGGGCATCAACTTCCATAAACACGATTCATGGGAAAAAATACCTAGAATCAATGGAATTAAGATCCAAGGTATACCAACCAAGGTATACACTACCATAACCAAATCATCATCTCATTCCCTTCTCATGTAATTTCATAATTAATCACATTCCATGAGTTCATCAAAATTATTTACATGATTTTTATGAAGTACATTTAATAAAAAGAAAACAAATGTCATCACATGACATCATATAACTAGTTGGCATGAAATAACTCCTACCAATAAATTAAATTCACATTTAGTTAAAAAGGTATTCTTATATCTAGGAAAGCTAACACACACCCAAATTTTGTGAATAAAATGGTAAAATACAATGTCACATTCCATAGGTGGCATCATTTCGGGATAATATCCTACAACAAACTCAAACATGATAGCGAAAGACCAAATCAGGTTCCAATTCATTCAATTCGACCATTTATTTAATTTATGGGGATACTATAGATATTAAAGTGTTAAATGAAACATTTTAATGCTATAAAATATCCACACTATATAAGAAAAGTTATAGACCACCTAACATAGGTCCGTAGAAGAGAACACATCCATTATCATCCTCTGATTCAACATAGATCAGCAGAAAAATGAGGAATGAAAGAAATTAAAGAAAATAGAGAATAATATATTGAACATAAATATCGCAACCAATATTAATTCAAATGAGTAATGACATAAGAGTAATAATTAAATCATTGACACGGAACCAACGAGATCGACGATGTTTGAATTCATGTCTGGATGGGGAAATGGGGGCCATGCCTATAGATTGAGAATTTAAGGGGTTATCCCATGGTTAGGGATATCTTATATAGAGAATAAGAATATAAAAAAAGGTTTTAAATTATTTTATGGTAGAAATGGTAATTTCACAGAATATTATATGGTCTTATGATTTGGATGCACAGTTGGTCAAACTGGGTATTTATCATGCACCCTTAACTATGTCAAGAAGGGAATCAAACAGTTTCATGGGACTAGAATGAATTTCCATGCACAAACTATGCCCAATACCTATATTAAAAATTGTTTGTACTCTCACAGGAGAGTTCTCCATCATTCACATGGTTTCCTTAAACCGTTTACCTCTTCATAGAGGCATGAACCACCCCACATGATTTAACCAAACCATGGGGTGTGGTTCACATTATTTCTATTATCCATCTGAGTAAATGGGTTTTTCCAAAAATTGTCCCTTTGTAATATAAATATTCCTCAAACACTCTAATATCTCAATTTATCACATTAATCACTCACTATAGGACAAAATCATAGAGTTCAAATAAAAAGAAGAAGATATGTACCATATATAAAAACCCAGGATCTTACATGTAGATCATTTAAAGGGTTTAAAAGAATTATATCATTCATGATAAAAAGGAATCTCATTCGTGGAATCTCTCCACGGTTTTGATATATCTAAGGTATATCCAAATAGGCCATCCACATTTATAAAATTAGAGTATGGTGGTTTCTCATTGGTTGGTGATCTTAATGATCTTAAATAACCACATGATATTTGTAGGTCTTCAATCCTTGGGTGCATCATCAGTTTAGAAGGTGATAATAACTAGTCTAATATATATCCCAAATCATATTTACTACATTATAGAGTAACAGTAACTAGAAATTGATTAAAAAAGGTAATGGGTTTGTTCGTATAATTCTCAGTTCAAATGTGGATTTAGACTTAGTCTTCAAAACTGCAAACCTTCATTTTTAACCTGCAGTTGTCCAAATATATAAATGAGTTACTTACATCAATCCTTTCAACCAGGGTCATTCCAAATAATAGATATGGATTAGGATTCATATCGTATGTAGGATATTTTGTCCACAAAAATTCTATAATGACCTTGCATCATTATTTATAATTCTCTTAAACCATTAACAATGAATCTTGAATGTCGACATCGGTAATTATTCTTGGATCATTATTGATTTCATTATTTAATCAAATCTTCCAGAAGTGATCAATATTATTTCTGGTGATCATAAATATGAATTAAATATTTTTATGAGTATTTTACACCTTACATTGAGGTATGTGAATTTATGGGAAACTAAATCATCAATTTTATGGTGGTTAATAAGTTGGTCAAACCTACAATTGATATTTCAAGATGAAAAAAATAGTAACACAAATTCAATGGAATTTCCTTAGAGAAAATAGATCTATCGAAGAAAATTAATAATAAGAAATTTATGAATTTTTAACACACTTTTCCTAGTATTAAAAAATTCTCCTAGATGATCTTACGTTGAGAATAGTGATTTAGAATAATATTACAAATATACGTCTTCTCCTTCAAATACAAATATAGGTTCTCTTATTACTATTTATGTTGGAGAAGAATCCCTAGAGAATAAAAATTTCTCTTTTATTTCTATGAAAGTTGCAGAGGACATCATGAAACTGATTAGATCTATTAATCCTAAGATAAAATTAGGATATTTGATCTTAATGATTTATATATTCCTTCTCAATATAGTAAAAGATAATTTTATCATCCCCCTCATGACACCGTTGAAAAAATATGATTACTATGTATTAGAAGACATCAAGAATTTTAAAAATCCTAGTGAGTCTACTGCTGATGTCACTTTTGTGAAATACTAAGAGATCCGTATAAAATATAATCAGCACTATAACACACTACAGGAAACCAAAATTACCAGAACAATGGAATATTCCTACAATAAAATGGATTCTTCTCGTTCTAAAAATGAGATTATAAATGATACTAAAGAAACTAAATTATCATATGATCATGGTAACTAATATAATAACACTATTCTACATGTTGAGTATGAAGAAATTAGTGAATCCATAATTTCAAATGTGAAAAATACAAAATAAAAAACAAAATATTCTTGGAAGAAGAAATCATGAATAAAGAATAATAAGGTTTCTAATCCCAAATACAAATCTAAATGAATAATTTCATCTGGAACTATTAAATAGTGGGAAATTATGAAACAACTGAATCTTTACATAGATTTATTAAAATTAATGATCCCAAAAATCATGGTATTTTTATGTTATGTAAATTTTAATCTAAGGATTTTATAGTCTAGAAAATAGTGTATATGATATCATTACTGAAAAAACAATATCACAACTATTAAATTTATCTGGTTCTTTTGTGATTCAACAGTTGGTAGTGTCTTAAATTCAATAATGAGAACAAAATGACCACTGGAAAAGATATAATTCAGGAAAAATTATAGGTTTTCATATTTTATTTATCATAAAAATATGTACCATTAAATAACGGGGTTATGGAAGAAACTTTTAAAACATCACTACTAGAATCTTGGAACACTAGAGTGGTGACAATATATTCTGTTATTTTTAGTGAAAAAATGGTTTTTGTCAACTACACCATCATTTATAGAAAATAAAAAACATATATTAATGGTATAATCCTAATTTAAATCATGTTATTTAGGGCCATTTATAGTTCATATTGAATGAACATCAACAAATCTATTGCTAGAATTCTTGATTAAGCCTTCTTTAATTAGATGACCATTGAAAAATGAGAAAATATTTATAGAATCACATTTTTAAATAATAACTCTTAAAACTATCCAATAATGGTTAGCCTAATAATTATATATCTCAATTCCCACTCCACATATGGTCTTAAAAATCATGGTTATCCCACCCTGATTGTGGAAATCATATCTTGATCTCTAGAATTGAAATGATGCTTTTTTATATGTTATGAAATTGAATCTTTAGAAATAAAATTCGATGTTCTAGTGAAAGGAAACCTTCATCACAAATAACAGGAATATTTTTTGTCTTGATTATAATATTATTTTCATATATGATGAATCAACTCATAATTATTTCATCTTGGACCTCCACTAAAAAATGAACTCACTACTAAAATAAAATCCCTAGTCTCTATGAACGAAAAAATTTAGATGGATACCTTCACGGGTTAGTTGATAAATATTAGGGATAGGGATTAAAAATTACAAAACTATCATAAAATATCCATAATATCTTTTACACCTCTCACTTTCTTCAAATATTTTGATAGTGTTATTTATAATGACGATGTTCATACAGAACATACAATATCAAACTTTCCCAAAATTTTCAATGGGCCTGATCTCAATAATGAATTAGATCCTCATATTATACAAAGTTTCATGATCATTAAATAGAACATCTATATTAATAGTGTCCCATAGGATTTTTTTAATCAAATAACCAGTTTTCATTATCTATCCTAATAGTTCGCTAGGTTCTAGTGTTATTACAAATTACTTTTTCAAAAACAATTGGGCATTTATTCATCTGGATATGTTCATGTTGGTCACACCATTATATTCTAATGGGACAATTCCACAATGAATTAATGACCAATCCTTCACTCTAATTCCCAAATAAGAAGATGAATCTTAGAAACATCATTTTATTACAATTTATGTCATCAACACCATCTATAAAATCATTATCATGATCTTTTCTGATATACATGATACAATTTCTAATAAAATTATCTCCTAAATTTAGTTCATTTTTATCAAGGATTGAACCAATTTGGATTATCTTGACATAAATTAAAAATATTTTTATATATATATGGAAATAAACATAGTCGAAATAATTTTTCTCAATCAGGATATTATAAAATCATTTGACACTATGGAATGTAACTTCATTTACAAGGTCCTTCATAGTTTTGGATTTGATAGTTTTTTCATCAACTACATCAATTCTAATTGTGGATATACACAAATTTTAGTTCCACTTAATGTATATCATATGGGATACCTAAAATGTTTAGTGTGGATTATACAATGATATCCCCTCTCTACCATCCTCCTAAATATTGGTAAATATTATTTAAAATTGATCTCTACTCACATTGTGGATCAAGGAAAACATAAAATCATTCATGCATTGAGAAATCTTACTATCCACCCCTAACAACTACAGGTAGATGATTTCATCTATTTATTGTATGAATTTAAAAGTGATATTCAAAAGTTCAAAAAATCCCTCTCTTACTATGATTCCATTTTGGGACGTGCCACTAAATGGAAGAAATATTTTATATATATTGAGAAGGGATTTCCCCTACCTAAAGAACATGAATTATGATGGACCTGGGTATTAATAAAAAAGAAATTACCCTTACCTGCATTGGTGTTAAAAATATATGGGGAAACACAATGAGATTTTTTTTTGGTATCACTGGTAAAATTAAGAATCAACTCTCAACATGGAATGTATTGTCCCTCTTAATGATCGATATGACTTGGATGGTCAAATCTAACATAATATCTGAACTAGTTTACTCTGTTTTGATTTACCAATGGCATATACAACATTTTAAGGACTAAAATTTTTTTATTTGCATTTTTTTATTTGTAGACACATTGAAATGAAATTGTTCACTATTTTATAGACCATATGTTCTGAGACTCTTATTCATAGTGGTATGGGAATCAAGAACCTAAATTTTTTTAATGAATCTCTCTATTCCCGTTAGACATGGAATATTTTCAATAGTGTATTGGAATCCAATAGATTCCTTATATCTAAATTTATTTGTAAATTGAGAAGGGATAGTCAGTAGTACTATGAGTCTTATATTTGGCCTTCAATAAAGTCATACATATTTGTCATTTTATCACACTAGAGATGGATCCCAAGAAGGGAGTTCTATATTAATATATTGATTAGAAACACAATTAGTACTCTTATAATTTAACTATTAAATCCCCAAAAATTCCTAAGAATCAATATTTCTATATCTAGTATTTTATGCTCACTCCCACTCAGACATGCTGGGGGATGTCACCAGTCTCATTAACAGTTTTTTTTGCACCCTGTGATGATTTGTTGGTGTGGAAACTATTTGGACTAAAATTTTAGACTCTAAAGTCTATTTTAATGCCACTTTTATTTATTTCATAAATTATTGTATGTATATTAAAATATTTTACAGGCCTCAGATTAAGTCATCATTGCAATCCCACATTTGACATCTTCCATATAACCGAGTCCCCATTGACACATGATTTCAAACATTAAATATTTATCTTTTTCTAGATTCCTCATTTATAATATAAATAGGGAATATTAAAACAATATTTTATTCTTTTTTATAACTATGAGGATTTATTGAAATCACACCCTGGTTTTATAAAGTTACACTATTTGATAATTTTTGCCTCTCTTCCCAGTTTAATAATTGTATAGAGATGAATCTATCTCCCAAACATGGAAACCACATAAAAATTATTATATAAGAGTTTATAAATTTTATATTTCTTGGATGTAACTCCTTTATAATTACGTAGATTCACTTAATCACTCAACCATAACTTGTTAAGACCATTACTTCGATTAAGGATTAAAAATATCTTCAATGTGGTCATTGTTTCAACTATATTCATGACTTAATTATACTGAGATGACTTGGTATTATTAGAAATTACAAGATATATATTTAAATCTTTATATATTTCTATTTTTCTGAAATTCTTTGATGGATGATAATTATTTTTGATGGTTTCTTTAAATAAATGTGGGACCATTGGGATAGGGTTCTATCTTCTTTTTTCATTGTAGAGGGGACCTTGTTTACCTATACGGAACATGTGGCATCTCTTCATCCCTAGATGATGAAATACATAGAGTTTTAACTAAGGTATATTTTAAGAGGACAAAAAGATATAAAAACATTTTCTTGAAAGTGACATTGCCAGTATTGTGAAATCTTTTGGTAATGTCTTGATCTATATTTCATGAAAACTCACAACCAGAGGAATGGAATGTTTTCTTTTCTTTTCTATATATATCTATATCCTCACACGTATTTCATGAGAGGTATTTTCATGTAGATGTGACTCATAATAACGGATTCAATAATGATATTACAAGACATAATGATCGTCCTTCTGATAATCTTCTTTTTTTTAGAACTAATGTAATAAACATCCCTCATTTAGAATAATTTATCATTTTATTTTTATCAAAAAATATTTAGTCAATATCTCTAAGGTTTCACCCTTTTTAAATAAAATTAGTCATTCAATGATTGGGTTCAAATTTACCCTCACAAAAATACAATCAATTTTTATTCTTAGGAACATAATGATTTTTTCCCATCCAACTGTCGTGTAATGAACATAATGGATATACAAATTAACTTATTACTCACACAATTTGTGACTAATCATATCAGAACATAATTAGGGGATACCATTTATTTTTTTCTCAATTTTCAATGGAAATTAAGGAATATATTATATACTATCTCCCTGACCTGTTCATTTTCAAAGAGGATAACATACATACGATCATGTTCAAAAATGTAATTTCGTCACATTTTAAATTAAATTATAATTAAAAATCTCTAACATAATCATTTTATTAGTATTATGAAAAACAATTCCATAAATATAGTCAATATTTTCATTCTTCCATATTTTAATTCCATCAATTTTATAATTCCTGAAATCATAAAAACTAATAGCCCTTCATCCCCTACGAAGGAAAAATTTTAAATTCATTTTTCATTTTCTAAAACCACTATTAAATGATAAATAAGAAATAAAATACAAAGACAAAATGAACAATTTTATTTAATTTAGCTGAAATTGATTTCCAAAAATTTTAAAACTTCTCAAAAATGTGTTTGATATCACCCCCACATATTTTCAACATTTCCCAATTTACACATAAAAATGCACATAGTATTAGTCCTAAACCAATTGTAATATGATATAAAATACCTGTTATACGCTTAATATATAGTTTTAGTTATGTAATATCTTATGTTAGTTATATATAACCTTTATCTATCTTCTTAGAGTGTCGTAAACATATAGAAACCAATAAAAAACCTAATAATACTACAAATCGTTTTTTTCTTTTTCTGAAAGCTATTTTAAGGGTTTTTGGTACCCAATACATGATTTCCCACTTCAAATTCACCATATTAAAGTTAATACATAGAAACATGCAGTGAAAATTAACCTTACAAAATTCATAATCAAACAAACCAGACAGCGACCTCGATCATCATGCCCTCGAGCCAGACACCTGTCAGCATCGAAGGATGGACCCTGCCGCCTTGAGCCTCGAGCCACCGTCTAACTCGCCGATGCGAATCACCAGTGACCGTCGAACCACCGGTAATCCATCAACCTTCATCTCCACCGAAACACCGCTGGCAGGAGCCCCTTAGAAACCATCATTGCAAACCACAAAAACAACACCGACAACAAATGTAACAGTGTAAGAAAAAAACATGTTTTTTTCCTCCAAATAGGGGTTATGTTTTTTCATTCCACAACAAGAAAATTTTCAATTATAAGTAGTAGAAAAGGGGTTATGTGTCATTAATTTTAACCACTATATCGTAGTGGTTACCGCGTTCTTCAGTACATTATCTTTCTCCTTGAGTAGACGCCTATACACAGTCTTTTGACATTTATACACTTATTTTGAGAGGATTATATAACTATGTGGTGATAAATTCAGTAGTGTTATTATTAATTATGATCCCAAACTATTTTCTTCTAATTCTTTAGTTATTTATTGATATATGATTTTTCAAAAACATAACTATGGAAAAATTAATAATGTATTTAGAATTTTTTATAAATTAAAATAGGTTTAGTTAAGATTGATATTCATTTTATTACAAATGGAAAATTGGTCATTTATTTCATAATAAGTGGATAATAGGGTCACGTCATCTATATTTTCATCTTTTATATAGTATTTTATGTATATATGAAGGGGTTATTCAATAATAATATCAAAATTTACTTTACTTCATAAAAGTTTAAAAAATATCCTATAGAATAATTTTAAAATTTTTTAGATTGGATTTCAAAAAATTATCAAATCAATACTCATTCAAATAGTCTTCATATACTGACAGACATGGGTAGACCACGTGTATGTGATAATAATTCCAATAAGTGGATTTCCATCTAGTTTATCTGGATGTGATTTTTCAATAAGGATGTACTCCCTTTTTACATACACTTCATCAATATAGATAAGAATGAGTGTAGAAAAATCCATTATCCCAAACAAATATAAACTAGTTGGTAGTTAAAAATTAATAAAATTGGATTAATTTACATTCAATTTTATGAATTACCTCTCATTAATTTTGGATTGTTATTATTTGGGATCATGAATAACCCTTATGGTTTATCTTTTAACTATGATGCATTTTGGGTCCATCAATTTGTAATTTCAGAAGAAATTTTCAATCCCTTCAACATCCTCGTCCAATACATGATCCAATTGAGTAAGTTATTGTATTAAATCATTGGGACTTAATATTTTATGATATAATATAATATTGTTATGAAACTATTTACATTATAATATAAACACATTCATTTATTTTAGAATATATTTATTATTCTATGTGAATATACTGTTGAAAATATTATAGAGTGGATGAGAGAAGTAGTGTAAATTCCATCCTATAATAAATTTGGATCCCATCCATTCTATCTCAAAATTGAAAATAAGTGTCATTATTGCTTCACTATGATTTTAAATTTTCAACATAATAGATATTAGTTGAAAATTGAGTTTTGGTAAAAGTCATAAAATAAATTTGAATGAAATGGGTCTCCCTTAGCAATATTACTTTTTATTTTTTCTTCAAAAATCAGGGCCACTGAGTTAATATTTACATTATTAATTTGTGGTGGGTATTTATCTTAAATTTTTTCCTCTAATATTATTATCAAGAAGAAGTAAGGATATAATTTTGGTTCATTCTCTCATAAAAATATTTAGTATTCTTATTTTTTTGTTCCATTTGGTAATGAATAGAATATGTGACATAATCATGATTATTTTGTAGTCAATCAATGTTTATTATTTATTAATCATTTTGCTCAAGAACATGTGAACAAAAATTATTGGTATGTTCATTTATCAAGGAAGTAAATGATATTAATAATAAAATCACTATTTTTAACAAGGATGGATAATAATAATTCATTAATTGATATTTATTGTATAGTTAAATTTAACCCTATAATCGATATAAAATAGAAACAAATGTTTGGAAATCATTGATAATATGAATGAACAATTTTCAAAAACATTAAATGAGATACTAATCCACTTGGGTAATATAGATAGTGATGTGAATGGTTGTTTTTCCCTTGTAATAATTTATTAAATAATTAGATAACTTGATATTAATTTTAGGAAGTTGACTATGTATAGTTATTATTGCGAATGGAATATGCACTCATTAACTTCAGCTATGTTTTTTATTTTCAAAAATTGTTGGAAAATTAAAAAAATAGAGGGATATTGGTTTTTTATTTTAAAAATTTAATCATTGGAAAGATGTAGTCACACAAATAATTTTTTTTGAAAATATAGGGGCACAATTTGGATGTAAAGGGTCCTTAATTATCTAGGGGCTATTCTGAAACAAAAATCATGTTAGAGTTAATCATCAATTGATCCTATATAATATAACTAATGTTTTTAACATACACTAAATACATCCATCTACATATTGAGCCATTATCCTCCTTTTTGAAAACATCATAAACACACTCAAATGTGGATTCCATTATCCCAACACCCATACCCAATCATATATTTGTCATCCCTATATTAATTTCACTATAACTATATAATATTTAGACTCATATAAGGGAGGGATAAATTATTTTATAGTGTTGAAAAAAATAGAAAATAACATATGATGACAATAAACCCACTTCACACCGATTCACTGTAATATAATAGATGCGAATAAAAATTCTATGGAATTAAAGAATGTGGATTTAGAAGCCTATGACCATCCCCTGGAGGAAGTTCTCCCTAACAACAGAATTAGTGATCATAGTTGATAGAGGAGAAATAATGAACGTGAAGAATATTATTTATTGAATATAATATTACCAATATAAAATATAATTATTGAAAAAGTTGACATAAATATACAGTACAGAGAACCATTTCAAAATTAAGTGGGAAACACATATAGAAACAAAACATTTTTCTCTATCCTCTCATAATTTCAGTGATGGGTTAATAACTCCCATATTCATGAGGTTTTAATGCACATGAAAAACTAAAGGGGAAAAAAGGATTCAATGAGATAATATTAAATCATTACCTAAAATCAATCCATACCATATTCACATCATCCCCTTATTCATTTAGATTATCATTTGGTGACCATTTTTTCTGATATCTCCCTAATTTGGTTGCGCTATAGAAATGGAGTTTTAATTTTATTTTCCCATTTTGGGTATTTGGATTTTATGGTAGAATTTTTATTAACCTTACGTTTTTCATTTATTAACTTTATGAAGAATTTTTAAAAGATTTAAACATATGAGGGAGTGAGGGTATAACCATTCCACATTATAATTGGCCACAACTCTACATTTAGGAAGCATGAATAGTTTTCATGTCACCCTTGATGAACTTGTGGATTACCTTTACACAACACCTACTTGTGTTGGAATAAAGCCTTTATATATCCTAAGAAGTTACCATTATTTGAGAATATACTTCATTCATATGGATAACAAAAAATTAAAAAATAATATACAATTTTAATGAATGATTTATACATATCTCTTTTATAGAAAATTGAATTTTGAAAGATTAAAATTAAAATTTTGAAACATTAGAAATGTTATGAAAATACATTTATGGATTCCATAGTTAAATAACAGAATTATTAAACAATATTTATTAAATTATTCCATCCATTTATCGTAATATGATTAGAGTTCTTAAAATAAACCAAATAAACTAATTATCATGGGTCTCAATAATTGTAAGGTTATTTATCAATTAATTGTAGTTAATAATTGGAAATTTTATCTAAACTCATTCAGGATTTTTAATACTATGCTTGAGTCATTTTCAATTTGTTTATAAGTCATTTATTATAAAACTTTGAAGAAAAAACTAAAACACCAAAAGCTGCATAATATTAAATAGTATAAAAAATATTTAAAAACAATAATGAAAATAGTTGTGATAATAAATAATGTATTCATTGAGTATTAATTACTTTAGTAAATTATAATTATAAATTGTATTAAAAATAAATATTTTAGGTATTCATAATATTCAAAACAAAAAATAAAATACCGTTATTTTATAAATCTTTCATAAAAAAAAACATTCTTAACAGAAGCCCCCTCTTGAAAATTATAGATCTGGAAAAAGAATTTTACACCCCCTAATTTTAAATTTTTAAAGAAGGATTAAAAAAATGATAATTTAGATAAAAACATGATTTATTTATAAAACAACCCTTTATAATGAAATGATGTAATATGTTTATAAAAAATCACCTAATATATCATAAAAATTATTTGAACTTAATCCAAAATATATTAAAATTTTGAGAATATATTTTAATCAATTTTCTTATTAAAAAATTATTATTTATAAATTCCCCCTGAATAATTTTACATTATCTAAACACGTAACTCTATGATGTTACCAACTTATAAATTGAATAGAAAATTAGACAATAAACATCAATTTATAAAATCCATTTTTGAAAACATATTCGACATCATGAATTAGTTAGAGATAGAAATAAATATTTAATACATTATTGTATTTAATAAAATAATCATTAATAAAATTATATATTTCATTTTCCAAAAAAAAATTTATCTAGTTATTTACTAAATATTTCAAAAAGTATATTATCAGATGAAATAAATTCCAAATTAATATCCCTTTTATTAAAATGATCTCTTATATAATGAAATATAAAACCTATTTTCTTAGTTTTACAATAATAAAAAGAGTTATTTAAAAATTAAATAATTGATATGTTATAATAATAAAATGTGATTTTTTTAAAAAAATTTCAAAATTATATAATTTTTATTTAATATAATAATTTTAGCACAAAAATTATAAAATATTATATACCCAGTTGTAGTTATGGATAAAGTAACTAATAATTTATTTTCAGATCTACATGAAATTATACATTTACCATCTAAATGAAATATAATTGAATTATTATTTTTATAAATCTTACATCCACCATAATCTAAATCGGAATAAAAAATTAAATCAATATATTCCTTCAAAGACTAAAATTTACTATAATATAAAGTTAACTAAATATATATATTATGATTCATTTAAAATCCTTTAGGTTAATTTATTTTCATTTATATTGAATCCTAGCACAAATAAAAAAATAAACATAAAATAGGTATTGAAGTAGTAAAATATAAAAATATTCCTATCAATCCTTGAATTTTTTTGGCATATATGTGTTTTCTATATTCATCTAAATCCATATTTGATTCATATTCATATGAGTTATAAAAATGTTACTAGTGTGTAAATCATACATATTAGCTAAAATTTTAATATAAATATATTGATTAAAAAATATTCCATATTTTATTTCTGAAATATGATTCCCAGCATAGAAATATAATTCACTAATTATGTAAAAAAAAATTTATGTGTCAAAAATATAAAAAATTCATCAAACTATAAATCACATAAATATCATAAATTAATATCATCACAATTTATTATCATAATTAACATTTAATTTGAGTCATGCTTGGAAGGCAAATTTTGATAAAATTTACGTTTATAAATTACATTCATTAATAAGAAACAAATTAATCCTCCCGTACTAATCTCTAAGAGGAATATTAAGAACATATTAATATTTTAATAATTAATATGAAATATTTTTAGGATTATCATTCTCTATAAATTGTATTTAGATATCAAATACAGCTTCAAAAATTTCACAATTTAGAAATTTAGTTTTAGTATCTAATTCAAGAGAGTTAAAACCTAAACAATGTAAAATATAATAATATTATAATATCATAATATCAAAAATCATAAAACATGTGGAATATATTCATAAAATTCAATTCACTACACATGAAAAATAATTTATCATCTATTCTAGCTTCATTCATAGAAAAATTACTAAATTAATCTATTTTATTCATAATACCCCATATAGTTCCTATAATTTTGATTATCATTAATGGGTTTTACCAAAGTTTAAAAAACTAATTATAGATAATTGATTATGGTAACATTGCAGAAAATAAATAAAATATCAATCATTCAATGGTTAAAATAACTTCATTGGGCATGAATTCAGAAACAAAAGAAAAACGGTAATAATAAATTTTAAAATAATTTTTGGTTTGCATTGAATTTCAAAATGTCCAATGAAATTAACAATAAGATGGTTATTTGGAGTCATAAAATTATTTTTATGTCATTTATTAGGAGAACCCTCCCCATAAACTGATGTAACATCATTATTATATTCTTCTTCAAAAAATAATATCTTTTAAAATTTCATCAATATTTTCTAAATTTGATTTGTTATTACCATTGTATTTATCAAATTTAAAATATCTAAACTTTTAAACTAAAAAATACCTATTATTATATAATCTATAAGGCTTAATAGTTTTATAATATCCTAAATAACTAACATCATCACTTTTAGCATAACTTCTTTATAAAATTTTAATTTATTATGTAAGTTCCAAACTATAACACCAAATACTCTAAAATAACCATTCTTAGGATTAATTACATCAATCAATTCAGAAGGGTTTTTATTTAAAATTATAATGATTAGAACTCCATTTAGAAGATAAAAATCTTTAGTTATAGCTTTGTCTCAATAATACTAATCCAATTATATTTATTGAGCATAGTTTTATCCATTTCCACAACAGATATATTTTTTTCTATATATAAGACCATTTTATATGGTTTCCCTAAGAAATATAAATTTTGGAAATATAAATTGTATTTAAATAATTTTTAAATATTGAACTATATTTTTTTTGAAAACATTGTTACATCTAATTGAGATAATTAGATAACTTTTTTTACTTTGGCCTAATTTTAAAATATTAACTAACATAGTTAGTTTTTAACTTTTATGGGTTGGTATATAATTCTAATTAAATGCTCTAAAATAATAAAAAAATTATAAATGTGGACTTAATTCCACTTAAATGTGTAGAAGTTAAGAGACCAAGGAAATATATATGTAGTAATTTCAAAGGAGTTATAGTTTTAGTAATGTTAATATATTTTATGTTTCTTTATATTGATTATATTTTAACCAATAATCACAAACCAAAAACATATTTTTTAGTTTGGGAAATTATAAAACATTCATATACCTCAACAGTTTATACAAACTCTATAATATTGAATGTCCATACCACTTATTCCATAAAATATCATCTAATTATATATAATTAAGACACTTAAAATTATAATTAGTTACCTCAAAATATTGAGTAAAATAAATAATGTTTTCTAAACATTTCATAATATAAAAAATATTCATTTTTAAAAACAAAACATATTTTATCTTCAAGATAATTAGTTACTACATAATCATAAATCTAGGAAACTCTTATTAAGTTATGTTTTTATCCATATACAAAAGGAACCATTGGATTAAAAAATGTACGGAAAACACCAACATCACTACATAAATTAATCTAGAATATTTAGTTATGATTGAATGTGATAGTGCCTCCAACACATTAATTTTACGATCAAAATATCAATGGTCTGCCAGACATATTTCTATAGTTTTAACTATAGATATACCATATATCGTTGACAATCATAAGGAATATTTCTTCAAATCAATCATGTAAATTATTTTTATCCCTCTATATTTTAAGACCAATAATATTATTTTATGTTTTCTTAGGTATCTAAATAGATTTGTGACATTATATTGTGGTTATTAAACAAGATAAATTCATTTAAATAAGATATCTTGAGTAATTTTTTTTTATTAAATCATAAAAAATATTAATTATCATAATTACCTCTTATGTTATAACTAAACCATGTGATATTATAAACACCCCATTTGGTGATTATCGTAAAAACAGTACATCTTATGTGTTTTTTAATTTTAAGAAAACAATATTTTACATTTTATGGTATATTCATATACATCATGTTATGAAAATTATTTTTCCGTTGAAAAAAACTATATATAATTTCATTCCAAATAATAATTTATTTCATAAGAATTTAATTGTATTTTTGTGAAATTTTAAAATCATTAAAATAAATTATTCGAACAAGTTGATATATTTTTTAATACATTATTTTCTTAATCAGTTTATATTTTCTTTAAAGTTGATTCATATCATCCAATAAAATTAAATTTCTATTATTCCAATTAATTATACATTGATATAAATTTTTTTTACTTATCATTATGATTTTATGATTCACGTAATCAATAATTAAATATGAAATGATTTAGTTTTAATTATTATTATCTTAAACAATATTTATTATATTTCTAATAAAAATAGACATACATGTTCACATGGGTGTTAGAATTATTTTTCATAACATTTTCAATATATTTTACTTGAATATTATTAAGAAACTCAACAATTTAAAAAAATAATGATGTATTTACTATATTGTTTATACAAATTTATAAAATTAAAAGTTTTATAATTTGAATCTTATCTAAAATTATAATATGAGTAATTATTAGATTCAATTATAGTATTTTTTCTAAAATAGATAATACTTTGTTTTTAAAATTTTATAATTATAAATGCCCTTACCCCAATTGACAAGAGCCGATGACTTATTTTGTTACATTGGCACATAAACATTGAAGAAACATATCAAAGGATGGAATAGTTTAGTAGTTTTGGAAACTAGATTACAAAAAATAAATGTGACATTAAAACATCAAATGAATTACAATATATCAATAAATTTTGAATAAAAAAACTCCTAGATTATCCCTGCAGGACATTCATAATACACATCTTCACATTCTCGGAAAAAAATATAAGAATTTGGGATCATATGGTTAGTAAGGGTAAACATGAGAATGAAAGAATAAATAAATAATAAGGCATGGTGAATGAAAAAAAACACACACCATTAAAAGTAATGTTGAACATAATTTAGTGGAAATATAAACTGATACAATATTTCCAAAAGTGTGCCTAAACATGGATATTATACTAGTTCAATATTCACCTGGAATATCAATTACAAGTTTCATAATAAAGTAATGCATAATGAGGGACATCATAACCATACTATCAAGGCCTCATTCCTAGACTATACAAAAACAAGTAAAACCCCAAACTAGTTTGTCTCATGATACCTATTGATTCATCAAGGAGATGTAGCGTGGCCAAACCCACACTAACTAATTCAAATTAATTCCACATATGAAAGGTGAGAATCATAATAAACATATAAACAGGTATTGAAGCTATCATCTGAAATTTAAATAACAATCCTCCATCTCTAAATGTGAACACTAACCAAAAGAATAATATTGTGAATGGTATCAAGATAGAATATCCACAGTAAAACTAATCATAAAACACCAAGAAAAATATTGCAGATGATATTATAAAATATTATTCCTAGTTAAATATAATTCTTAACAAGATTGTTGAAATATATGAAAATACTCTTTTAAAATCATCGTGGAATAGTCGAGACAAGTAAACTTTTTCTTAGCAATAAATATTAAATTTAGAAAAAATATTCATATAAAACTAGAATCAAACTATCTTATATTTTTCATAACAAAATGGTTTATTATATGAAAATATTTTTTTCAAAAATAAATATTACAGAGTGCACTTGAAAATAGGTAATTATTTGAGAAGTTCCCTTCAATCAGGCTTGTTTGTCGAGAAGAACTTGAGAAAGATCCATTTAAAAAAAGCATCTCCCATTAAAATAAAGAATGATTATGAAGGATACATATATATAGAAACCTAAAAAAGAATTTAAGAGGATTATTTATGAATAATTATAATTTTAATAGGGGGAATGTGTGAAAAATTGTAACATGAATGAAAATGGAGGTTCAGGTAAAAACCCTTACCATATGTATGAATGTGTTCCCCACTTTAACATAATATCCAAGATAATAAAATTAATGAAATTAATTAAATAATATAGAACCTTTTATACATGTATTTGATTTATTTTAATTTTATTATGTTATTTTATGGCTATTTTTGTTCTTATAAGAAAACATTTTATTATTTGGGAGGACTAATTTATATGTTTTTCACCATCGATTTACTTGTATATGAATGTGGATGTTCATGAATAATTGGTATAACTCTCTAGAATATAAATAATATTTTAATAAAGAAAAATATATGTTTAATTGGTATTAATTATTATTTTTTCCATATATGAGGATGAGTCATTAAATTACAGGTTAATGATAATCATTTTACTTAACATTAGTGGGTTTTCGGACACGACGAACTCGGTTTGTTCAATTATTTAATATCATGTATATATCATGGATTTATAACATTAAATAAGATATAACACATATTTTATAATCATTTCCAACCAAAAAAAAGTTTTCATGACTAGCCTGGATGGATAAAATGAAGAACAAAATTATGTCTTCCATGAAGGTTTTAAATCGGCACCTCCTTGGAAATGATTTAACTTTTAGAATAAAAGAGACAGAGAAAATAGTTTAATAATTTATATTCCATTAACAAAATATAATTATAGTATATGTATTATAAATTAGATATCATGATCATTTTTATAGATGAGGTGAGGAGATAATAATAGAAGGAATATACTTGAAAAGTAATTAAAAGGAAAACGAACAAGATCTTACCTCTTGAATAGCACTTCTTTAGAACCTCCATAAGGGCATTTGTTTTGGACTTTTGATGAAACCAAGATCTTTTAGAAGTGTAGGAGAGTCTTATGGAGGATATTAGATAGAAATTTGACATTTATCAAGGCTTGGATGTGTGAGGAGAAGGGGTAGTGAGGGGTGGTATTTATAGTAAAGAAGAGAGGTGATTTCTCATTCATTATTTTATCAACACAAGAAATAGTGTTCATTATTATGAATAATTATAGTAATATGAGAATTTGTGTTCCAAAATAGAGTTATTAAAAACATTTATGATGTTAGGAATATTTTATTTAACTTATAATGTATAAAAACCATAAATTTTCATATTTTACTATTCACAAAAATTCAACTATTTTAGAAAAATCCTAAAAAATCACCCAAAACATTTTTCAATGTGATGATTCCCAAAATGAAATTCGTCCCACAAATAAATATTTCAAAAAATAATAAATTTAAATTTTATTCAAATTCATCATTTACTCAAAAAATACAAATTTTAAATCTATAAGTGATTTTGTGACACTTTCAAAAATTAAATAAGGTCTCATAAAATTATCCTTTAATCATAAGATAAAAAATAGTGATTTATGAATAAAATTTTTGAGAATTTATTTTCTGTTGATTCATTATATTAATTATAAAAGTTTTATTAAATATTTATGACTCTCAATAATACAAACAGTAAATCAATAATTTGAAAAAAAATTAATTACCTATACTATGATATATTTATACCACACTTTAAATTATAAGGTTCTTAAATTTTATTTATAAAAAACATGGGTGAAGTAACTATTTTTTTGATAGTTTATGATTCATCAATGTCATATTAAATTTTCTATGGTTAGGTTAATATTTCATCTGTATAGGTTCCTTAACATCTAGAAACACATATTATTTCATTCCTTATAACTTTATGATGTTATTATTATGTTATACAAGTTATTATAGGTGAGATATTATATATGAAATAAATATTATAATTTTAATTTAATTGATATAGTTTCATGATATTACATTCTAACCTCCTAAAAAATTTCATCGTTGAAATTTTCAGATTTTCACCCCCAAAAAATGAATTGGGTATTTATTCATCATATGGTCTTTAGGTTCCCACTTCGCCTCATACATTTTATGATTTTTCTATAGTATTCTTACTATAAGTGTTTTATGATTCCTCAAGACCTATAATTTAGTGTTTACAATATAGGTATTCGCTTTGTAGTAAGATAAGTCAGGTCTAATTATATTCCTTCAGAAGTGAGTATGTGTGTTGGGTTTGGCATGTACTTCCACAACAAGGAGATGTGGAACACATTGTGTACATTAGAAAGGATAAGAGACATTTATATAGAAAAAAGCATATATCAGATTATCTCTTGACTTTGAAAAGAACTAATGTATCTAGTGGTATGTTTTGCTTTGTTCCAAAATCATCTAATACCCTTCCATCAAGATAAATTGAAGAAAATGTGATCTCCCACTTGAAATTCAAAATCCTTCCTTTGATTATCAAAAAAGTTATTTTTTTGTAATTTTAGATGTAGTGATATGTGTTTGAATAGTCTTTTCTTTTTCTATTATTCCCTCTATAATCTCGAGTCCCACAATATTCCATTCACTAGCATCATCCCAACAAATTTGAGTGAGACATCTCTTTCCATATAATGCTTTATATGGTTCCATTTGAAATCATGAATTGAAACTATTATTGTACACAAAATACATCTCAAAGGAAAATATAGATCCCACATACCATGAAAGTCATGTGAACATGATCTCTACATGTATTCTAATGTTTTTATCATTCTCTCTGACTACCCATTAGATTGAGGTTGATAACTAGTACTCAAACGAAGCTTCGTATCCAATGATTTATAAACTCATTTCCAAAATTTCGATGTCAGTCATGGATTGCGATTAGAAAATATAGAAATATATTCTCCATGAAGTCTTACAATTTATTTAATGTAGATTCATGAAAGGAACTCATGTAGAAAATCCTCACTTATATATTTGAAATTTTTATATTTGGTAATATGATTAAAAATAACCCATATTACATCATTATTTCATGGTTTTTTTGGTAATACAAGGTAAAAATAAATAGTTCTGTATTCCCATTTCTATGTAAGAATATGTAGGGGTTGCCTGAATCCTCATGGATGTTATCTTTCAGATTTAACCTATTGATAGAATAATCATCTTGATAAATAATTTGTAATTTATCAACTCATATAATCCCACTATAATTTTCCCTTCACATCTCTATACATCTTAGCATTACCACGATGAATAGTGAAACTTGAGACCCAAGAATCATCCAATAACTCCATATTTATCTCAGGTATAGAGAGAACACACAAGATCCTACAAAATTTCATAATTCTATTCTCACACAATAAGTGGAAACTTCCCATCATTGACAACATTAATTTAAATTTGAATATTTTCATTAGTACACTGAGACCTTTTTATTCATTCTAATAATGATGGCCGGTAAAATAGTTGAAAGAGTAAAGATGTTTCAACAACCATGATAACTTTGATATCCATATTTTCTAGATCCATGTACGTAGGATATTTTTTAGACAAAATCTTGTTAAAAACTCCATGACCCTTCATACTCAAAGCATCTACTTATTTATTTTCCTTCCATGGGTGGTATTGTGTTGAACACTAAAACAACTTCAGTAGCATGATCCATCAACTTTTTCTCATGTTGAGTTCTTTATATGATAAAATATATTTAAAAATCTTTTTATTCATATATATATATATATCACATGTTTTACCAAGGTATTGTTTCTCTATATCATTATATAAATGATTATAGATTCTAACTCGAGATCATGAGATGGATTTTTCAGTTCATGAGTTTTCAACTTCTTTGATGCTTATTCAATAACTTGTTCATTTTGTATAAAGACCCAACCATGTTCATTAACTGAAGAATAAATAAAAATCACAAACTCTCCATTTCCATATGGTAGAGTCAGGATCAGACCATTCACCAATCATTTATTCAATTATTGAATACATTATTCAGATTATTTTTTTTCCACATAATATTAACCACTTTATGAGTAATCTTGGTTAATAGGTTAGAGAATCAGTCGATGTTCTGAATGAAATGGTGATAATAAACTATTAACCAAATAAAACTATGTTCTTATGTTAGGTTCATTGGTGTATTCCATTCCTGATCTTCCTTTATCATAAAAGGATCAAATAAAATTCCATCATTATAGAAAATATGATTAGGAAAGGAAACTATTTGATGCTAGAATTCGTATTTTCTAAACATCCCAAATAAAAAATGTCATCTACGTGTCTTAATAATAATGCATAAGTGGTTATCATGAACTTCATAGATTTTTTAGTTTACCAAGATATCATTAAAAAATAATAATAAAAATTCATCATGATATTCTATGAAAACATTATTCATTAGATTCATGATGACATTGGGAAAAGTACTCAATTCAAATGGAATTACAATAAACTCGAAATGCACATACAGGGTTTGAAACACTATTGTTAGAATATATTCCTCCCTCACATGTAACTAAGGATATCCAGATCAAATTCCAAACCTAGAAAAATATTTGGCTCTTTGTAGTTGACCAAATAAATCATCAATGCAAGGGAGAGGATTCTTTTTCTTTATCATAATAGTATTGATTTATCTATAGTCAACACCCATCCTCATGGATCCATATTACTTCTTGAAAAGAGAACAAAGGATCCCCATGGAGAAACACATGTTATAATAAATCCTTTATCAGTCAATTCCATTAGGTGGTTTATTATCTATACAAATTCAATTGTGACCACTATAAAAGGAGTCATTGATATATTCCTTTCACTAGAAATTAAATCAATGAAAAACTCAACTTCCAACTCTGAAGGATTTCCATATAAATCCTATGAGAATACAACTGTGTATTCTTGCACGACAGGTACTTTCTCAATTAATTGATTTTTTCCTCACCCATAGATACTTCTTTCTATTCCTCCCCAATATTTCATTTATATGAGCAACTTGGGGTAGATCATGATATGAAATAGATTGTGATATTTCGTCTCTAATGATAATGTACTCTTCACCCTTCTTAAAATTTGTACCTTTCTACTTCTAGAAAAAGATTTTTTTATTTTAATATGAAATCCTATCCATACGTGGAATTATGTCAATATAAATAAGAGGTATCATGATAAGTTCAAAAAATAAAACATGTTTATGTGTCAAAAAGGTGACTAATTGAAACATCATTATTGATAGGATACATCCTTTAAGAGTTAATACTGAATACTCCTTTTTTAAATCAAATTGGAAATATCTAGTTTTCGTAGAAAACTAGGAAGATATAAATGAACTTGATGACCCCGAATCAAATAATTTATTGGTTATGTTTGAGGAAATGATTAGAGTAACTTCCACCAAATAATTAAGAACTTCAACCTCAGTAGTTTTGGTCGCATAATATTGGCCTTACTCCCTTTTCATTCTCTAAAAAATATATCCTTGATGTCTACGATAGTCATAGGGATAATGTACCATATATTAAAAATAATAGAATTAAACATCGGTAGATTCATTCTTTCCCTCTAAATCATGGTATTTGTGACCATTTTCCCTGAATTTGTAAGAGAGTCTCATTTCCTTTAGGTACGTAATCGGGTGTTTCTTCCCAAAATTACTGTAAGGTGGAATGTAAATCGTTACTGTATTAAAAATTTCCTCATTTCATTTTATAGATTATTGATCATCACAAATTTTCTATTTATTTTCATTAAAGTCATAAGACACAAATAATTCCTTTTCTATATTTATAGCACATGAGACCAAATTTTCGTAAGGATGAGAATGATTGAAAGACCAATGCCGATCATCTGAATGGTTTTAATCCATTAAATAACTAATAAATATAACTCCTTGGGTTATGAATATAGTTTTCAGAATTCCTTTATATCTATGTGAATCTATATTTATATATTGAAACATTCACTTCATCCTTTTTCCTTAGACTCAAAAATAGACATTCCATATCCTCCCATTCTACATGAAGATATTATTTTTCTATGAAATAATATTTAAATTATCTCCATTCCATGTATGTTATTTCTTCATCCTCCATGTTTTGAAGCAATAAAAACCAATGATATAATCTCAAAAATGATGGTAAATTTCTATAACAACTCTATCCATTTCATTACACCCCAAAGAGAGAAATATATTTTCGAAAGAAATTATCCACCACTCTGCTACGAATGTGTTCATTCTTCCATTAAAGGAGGGATTCTATTGTTTCGTAATGAAATCATAAACTACTCCAATATTTGTTCGATATGAATCCTCTATATGGTTATGGTTATAATTCATAACCAGTTTATACTATTCCAATATAGTTATAAGATGCTTAGTACTAGTAACAGCTCCCGAACCAACATCATTATCATGCATAAGAGGAAATCCCTATATAGGATATTCATGTTCACGAGGATTCCATTTCTTCTACTAGGATCCAATTGAATATAATGGAATACATTAAATTATGTTACAAATCATAATGTATATTATTGACCTATCAAAACACTTAACAAAAATTGAAATTTTATGCCGGTATAATCTAATAATCATAATAATTTTTTCTATGGGGACATATTTATTTTTAAATATTAATTAATGGTTTGTAATTAAAATGTAAATTATACTAAGAATATCCCCTAGGAGTGTCAAACAATTTGAATAGTGGGGACCTTTGTAGTGTACCATGTTATCCCGAGTCATTCCCGGGACACCTTATCAGAGTTGTTACACCTAGGTACATATGTCCCAGAAACATGACCACTTATAGAATCCATATATTTTTTTATTTCTAAGATGAATCTAAAAATCTATACATTTCCAATATTCTAGGATATTCCTGAATTATTATCTTCAATGTCTATCTTAGGGTTTTTCACTAATCTATGTTTTCTACATCTAGTTTCCATGTTTTCTAAAAAAATATCCTTTAATAACTATATTTTCAATCACACATAAACTATTATATTATCCCTACAATTCATTAATATTACAAATATGTTCATCCTAGGGAATATTTAAATATAATAAAGGGGTTATCTCAGATTCTCAATAATGGTATAAAATTTAGCAGAAGAATAAATAAACAATAAGTGATGGTGAATAATAGGAAACACATAACATTAAATCTAAACTTGAGCATAATATTAATGAAATATGAACTAATTAAAATTTTCCACAAAAATACATAACCATTGATATTCTCCTAGTCAAATAATCACATTGAATATCTATTACTAGTTTCATAATGTTGGAATTCATAATTCTAGACATAATAACCATACTGTCAAGGTCATGTTCCATGTCTATAAATAAATTGGTAAAAACCCATACTAGTTTGTCTCATGAGACCTATTAACACACTAAGAGGATATTGAGGGCCCCAAAAACACATAAAAAGACCAATGAATTACTCATTTGGAATTGGAGAAGCATAGTCAACATATATATTCATATTTATTCCAACATATGAAATATAAATAACATTCCCTGATAAGTAAATATAAACACCAATCATTTTGGGTATTATGGTGAATGGTATCAAGATAAAACATCCACAATAAAACTAATAATAATCCATTCAATAAAATATGGTACATTATATAATAAAATTTTAACCCCAATAAAAATTAATAGTGTACTAGAGTGTTTAAATAGATGAAAACACTCTTATAAAATCATCTGGTAGTACCTGAGAGAAATATTATTTTAATTTACAAAAAACATTATTGTGGAAAAATATTTTCATAAAATCATAAGTAAACTAAAATAGTTTTTCCTTATAAAATGGGATATTTTAAGAAAAATCATGGTTTATTGAAATAGATTATAGAGTGCACATGAAAGTAGTTAACAATTTCTGAAGATCCCTTAAATCGGGCTTGTTTATCGGGAAGAACTTGAGAAATATTATTTTAAAACATGTAACTCCCCATAAGATAAAGAAGGATTATGATTGTTAAACATATATATAACATTGACACATAATTTATGAGGATTAAATAAAATAATAAAAATTTAATTTTGATTAAGTGATAAATAAGATTAACCGGAAAGAAAACAGAGGTTTACGTAGAAACCCTTATGTTATATCCAAATGTGTTATGCACATGACCTTAATATCATAGATAATCAATTTAAATACATTAATTAATTAATTCATATCATTTTGTAAATTTATTTTATTTATTATAATTTTATTACATTAAATTATATTTTTTTGGATGAGTTATATGATACAATTTTATTGTTCGGTAGCGCTTGTTTCCTTGGTTTTCACAATCCATATACTTTTATATGAGTATGAAAGTTCACGATGAATGGGAATAATTATCCAAATGTTTTATAATATGTTATTAATGAACAAAACTTATTTTAATTGTTTTTAGTTATTATTTTTTCCCATATATGTGTTTAAATCATAACATAACATGTTAATGATAATCGTTTTGCTTAATTTTTTGCTTTTTTCGATCACAATGAACTAATATTGTTATATTATTTAATATCATGTATATATGATGGTTCCAAAAAATTATATAAGATAAAATATATTTTTTTAAATAATACATCCATAAAAATGGTTTCATTACCTACCCTGAAGGATAATTTAAATAACAAAGCATCATCATCCACAAATGTTGCAAATCGGCACCTCCCAGTTGATGATTTTGTTTTAATATTAAAATAAAGGGAGAGAATTTGATGAATGGTATTGAATTAACATGATATAATTCCATTATATAGATGAAAATATATTTATAATTATTATTTAGATAAATGTGGTGACGATAATGTAATAAAAAAAGAACCTGAAAATAAATTAAAAGGAGAACGAAAGAGATTTTACCTCATGAGTACTCCACCTTGACAACCTCTATAAGGGGATTGGTTTTCGAATTTTTATGAGACCATGTGATCCATGGTGTGATAGAGAGTCTTATGGATATAATTATTAAGACAATTGACATGGTAAAAAGAATGGAATGCTTGAGGAGAGGGGGTGACGAGGGGTTGTACTTATAGTGGATCGAAGGGGCGATTTCTCATTATTTTATTATTTAGCTCAAAACCAGAAATATTGTTAATTATTCTGACTAATTATAGTAATAAATACATTTTAGTTAGAAACACGGTCTATTTCATCACTCATGATGTTAGTAATAGTGTATTTCACTTATAATGTATAAATACCATAAATCATGATATATTTCTATTCACAAAAATCATCTATTTTAGAAAAATACAAAAAAAATTACCCCAACCATTTTTTAATGTGTAGAATCCAAAAATTAACACCATTTCTAGAAACTAATTTTCTATATATGATAAATTAAATTCTTAATTAAAAATATCTTTTATTCAAAAATACATATTTTAAATAAACAACCTATTTTTTAAAAATTTCTAAAATTAACTATGGTTTCACATAATTATAATAAAATCATAGGACAAAAAAATATGGATTTATGAATAAATTTTATCAAAATTAATTTTCATGTGAATAATTTTATTAATTATAAAAATGTAATGAAAAATTTATTACTCAAAAATTCCAACATCTTGTAAATAATTTTAAAATTTTGAATTACCTAAACTATGATATAATTATATCATATTATCAATTATAAAATTCCTAAATTTTATTTATTCAATCACGGGTGAAGTTAAAATTTATTTAGGTGACTTACTATTTATAAGGGTTATATAATTTTTCCTAAGGTCAAGTAACTATTTAACCGGTATTGGTTCCTTAACTTATAGAAACACCTATTATTTCATTCATTGTTAATTTATGATCCTTGTATTATGTTCTCTGCATGATTTTATTTGGTATGTTCTATATGAAATAAACATTAGAAGAGGATTTTCATTAATATAATTCTTGTGAGTTAAATTCCCCCCCCCCCTCCTATAAAAATTCCATCCTCAAGAATTCAATATTTTCATGCCATAAAAAGATTTTGGTAGTTCATAATATGCTTCTCAAGCTCCCATGATGCCTCTTCAATTTTATGATTTTTATAATGTACCATTACCACCCGAGTCCTATGATTCCTCAACACTTTTTATTTAGTGTCTAGAATTCAGATAGGTTGTTCATAGTAAGATATGTCTGGGTCTAATTCAATTCCTTTATAATTGACTACAAGTTTTGAGTCTGGCATGTACTTCCTTAAAAATAACATGTGGAACACATTATATACCTTAGATATTATTGTAAGAAATTCCAAAAATTAATCCATAGATTAAATTATCTCTATAATTTCAAAGGGAGAAATGTATGTGGGTCTCAGTTTCCATTTCATACAAAATATTATAACACCCATCCCTGGAGATAACATTAACAAAAAGTGTTCTTCAAATTTTAATTCCAAATCCATCCATATATTATCAGCATAGATATTTTTTATACATTGAGCTACACTGATATGGGGTTGAATAGTCAATAATGTTTCTCTTGTTTTCTCTACAAGCTCTGGTCCCACAAGCATCCTTTTCACCATATTTATTCCAACAAGTGGTTTTTGACAACACCTTCCACACAATGTTGTATGTGGTTCCATTTTAATACTAAAATGAAAACTATTATTGTACACAAACTCTAACAAATAAATACAAATATTATATACCGTGAATGTCATGTGACTATGATCACAACATGTCCATTAATGCTTGGATCATTTTTTCTGACATCCCGTCAATTTGATGGTGATAAACAATACACAAATGAAGCTCAATATCTAAAATTTTTGATGATTTTTCTAAAATATCTATGTAAATTAAGTATCAAAATCATCTAAATTATAAATAGGTTCCCCCTGATGTCATGAAACTTCATTATTGTATTTTATTTCATAGTGATCCAGTAGAAAATTGTCTCTTATACTGAGGAAATTTTGATATTTGGTATATCTATCAACAATCACCCATATTGGATGATTATTTCATAATGGTTTTAGTAATCCACTGGTAAAATCTATAGTTATGCCAACCCATTTACATGTAATAATAGTCAGGGGTTGAATGAATCAAATATGATGTTGTCTTTCGGCTATCACTATTTGAAAAACTAAACATGTTAATACATAATGGAGAATTTCTCACATCATATTATCCTACCAAAAATATTTCATCAGTTATCTATTAATCATTGTGTAACTAGGGTGTATTGGGAAATTTGAGGTGTGGGTATCATCCAATTACTACCTTTTTAGCGTAGTTTTAGAGGGAATATATAGCCTCCTCTCAAATTTTCGAATTCTATCCTCAGACATGATGTCTGGAAACTTCCCATAATTCACAACCTTAATTTTCTTTTAAACATTCACAACATTACAATAGAAATATTGAATTATTTCCAATAAATATTGTTGGAAAAATATTTTAAAATGTAATGATGTTCCATGTTCTTTGATAATTTCTATATCCATCTTGCCATGATCCATATACAATAGATTTTTTCCAATCCTCAACTTGTTCATAACACCATAATCATTCATACTCAATGCATCTTCTACCTTATTTTCATTCCATAGGTGGTAATGTTTTGAAAAATAATAATCCATGACTAGAAAGATCTATCACCTTTTCATAACTTAGAGTTATTTATATGATAAAATATATATCATACTCATGTGATCGTTATATAAATCACATCTTTTACCATAAAGATAATGTCTCCAAATGTTTATAGAATATAATACAGCTACTAATTCAAGATAATGAGTTTGATAGTTTTTTTAGGAGTTCTTAACTACATTGATACATAAGAAATAACTATTTTATTCTAAATATTTATATAGACATGTCCTTTATTGGATGAATCCCTTTAACCACAATCCAACCATTTCCAAATGGTAGAGTTAGGATCCGAGATTCATCGAACCCTTATTTAATTCTTTAAATCATTCTTCACATTATTTTTTCCACATGTACTTAAACCACTAACATGTAACCTTGGATAATAGGTTAGGATGTGTGATGAACTTATTAATTAAAGACTTATAATAACATGATAAACCAATAAAACTACATACCGAGTATATTTTTGTTGTTTTAAGACATTTTTTGAACCACCATTGCATTTTTAGGTTCAATTAAGATTCCATACTTTGATACAAATTGTCCATGAAAAGAAACTACTTGAAACATGAATTTACACATTTTAACATACCATATAACGCATTTCTTCTAATAGTATATAAAATAATGTGTAATTGAAGATCTTCATAGAGATCGAATGTAACACCCGAGACTTTTATGTTATATAAATCATCAAAGGAATCTTTTTCTACACAACACTTGCTTGGCTTGCTTTACACGCAATCGTGACCTTCCTCGATAGCTTGCGTCGTACGCAATACCGAGTTTCACTAAACAATAATATGCTATTAAAACTAGCCGTTATGAATAGTAATAACCACTTTTTGAAATTTTATAAATTTTATTTTTCAAAATGGACTTCATTTTTGGACTCAGAATATCGAAATTAGCCTAGGGTGAAATTTTGGTATTTTTCTGAAAACTTTCAATTTTTGATGAATAGTAGAAACCACTAAGTGGTAGGTTAAAAACTAAATTTTCAATAAAACTTTATTTTACCGCTTCTGTGAATGGAATTTCAAAAATCCGACAGACACGGTTGATGTCAGTATGTAAAATGTGGTTCAATGAGATAAAAATAATTTTTTGGTGAATAGTAACTTTTTACTATTTTTACCGCGGTTAATAGTAAATAGGGTAACTAAGGGTAAATATGATATTAATATTACCCTAACACATGTCCTAATTCTATTGGACAAGTGTAATTCGACCAAAAACAAACTTAGGAATAAAATATGACCATTTAGGCCCACTTGGATTAGATTAGGACATTTATTATTAATTTCTTTAAAGAAGGGTTAAAATAGTTAAAATCAAAGTTTAATAAGTAAATAATTTTTAATATGGGGTTATACATAAAATAAATTCGATTTTAAATATTCATTAGAAAGATAAAAACATTTCCTACATAATGGTATTTTATTTGTAATTTTTAGACATCAAATAATTTAATTTATTTATGACACAAAGATGATGCAGTAATTATCTTATTAATGAAATATTGACAAAATTGATAATATAAATACCAAAATAAATGTAATTTGAGACTTTTTATGAATTCCACTAATTTTATAGGTTACTATGATATATTAGTGTTGATTGAATCATCTTGGTTCGAACATATAAATCTGTTATGACTTTCACAAAAATCATATATCAAATAGTGTCAAAATTGACACAAAATAGTTTTTAAATCAAATATTATATTATTAATTGTTATTTTATTCCTAAAAATCTAAGGTTCGGACAAATGACTTAGATAAAGATATATATATTAATAATAAACAATTTGGGGTTCGTTTGGCATGTTATAGTAAGTGTATTAACCATATAGTGAAAGAAAACAAAAAGACACGGTAAAAGTTAAATTAATTAACTTAGAGTTAAATCTAATTGATAAGGTTAAAATAATACCCTAAACTTGTCTAAATCCTATTGGTTGATAGGTTTTCGACCCATCCCCACTTTAGCTTCGAAATAAGACCCTTTGGAACCATTATAAACCGATTTTGACTTTATTATAAAATAATATTTTGAGATATTCCTAAGGTGCCCCTCTCCTCCCTTATAAAAGGGAACCTCCTCCCCCTCCTCCTCACACCAATTTGAGCACTCAAGCTCGGCCAACCCCTGCCATTTTCTCCTCTCCACTTATCTAGAATAATCCTAGAGGTCCTGGTCTTCTCCAAAGACCAATCTTAGTTCCTTAAGTGGAGGATTCAAAGAGGCGTTCCAATGAAGGGGTAATATCCATTACCGATCTTTTCAATTTCTTTTTTCTTCAACTTCTTCTTATTTAGTTGTTTCATGATAAAGTAATAACATAAGTATTACATACATACTGATATGTTATTATAAATATGAAACAACCCTAATTCACCTTCTATCCATCCTACGGAAAAATGAAATCACCGCGCGTGCGTACGTACGGAATACCGTCTCCACGCCGTGGTGTAATCTATTTTCCACCATCACCTTACAAGGATGGGTATAATGGTGTAATGAGTAACTATATATGATTATTATTAAGTAATATTGATACTGAAATAATATATATATATACTCCAATACAATTCCACGATCATAGGAACGATATCATCACTCGTGCGTACGTACGGAATACCGTCTCCACGATGTGATGCGACTCGTTCTACATGATCTTCATTTCATAATGATTATATAAATGAATTGAATGAATGAATATGGTATATACTACACTAATACCATTCTGGAAATGAATTATCTATAACCTAAAGATAAGAATATGAATTTATTCAACAAAACACGCATAAGAACAAAAAGTTATAAAGACCCGAGTAACAAGTAACAATGAAATATTACTAACAAGAAGCTAATAATATGACCATATATGATATCATATCAATATGTATGATTCTGGAATAAGTCAATAACATTATTTAAACCATTATACAGGAGCTTCGGACATGAACAAAGCAAATCGGACCTAAGGTAAGGGAAATATCACAATCTCATTTTTATCCGAGATTGTTTATTCGTAAGTATTTACTGGGGTGTATTTTATCATCCACATCCATGTTTACTAAATATGTAATATTATTTCCATCCACCTAAAATTGTTTAAATCCATTTTTACCCTTCGGTGAGTTTTTAGTAATACGTATGAAAGGAATCTTTTGTCGTTTTTCGTACGAGGTACTTTTTGACTTTTCCGACAAAAGTACGAAGAATGTTTTTTTAACTTGTACAGCACGAACAGATTTCTTCTGTTTTATAAAGCCTTATTTTCATGAAGCTTCCTCTAAAAGATTTCATGACTATTTTCAATAAAATCTCTTTCTTTTAAAATTTCATGATGTTTTGTGAAAATAAATTGATTTTGAAGAAGAAAGGATATTTTCCTCAAGAATTCAATTCAAGTGTTTTATCAAAATTATTTTCCATCTAAGATAATAAAGGGTTCTGTTTCTATCCATATTTTTACATTGATTTGACTATGTGGTGATGGAATTATGTTTATGAATTCCTTTATCTTATATGAATTGATTTATGATGTCATGATGTTTCAAGAATCCCATTTTTGTTACATGGGTTATGCTATGATGTATGGTTTATGATTTTGTGGCACACATAAGAATGGTATCATTATGAGATGGGTGGGACCTATATCTCCCTCAAATGCATTGGGTAAAGATTTTATATCTCATGAGATAGACATGGCTGGAACGGAAGGTTATTTCGGTTCAGTGATACAGGACTGAAACGAGGAGTGAACTCGGTTCAGAAAGGGACTTTGTCCACTAAGATAGTCTTGGCAATGAGTCATGACTAACAAGAAATGATTTTCCATGATTATGTGTGCATGCCACAAAGTTTCAAGTTTTATGTTATGATTATGGGGATCTCATTTTCACTTCTATGATTTATTCCATGTTAAGATATTATGATCTCTTTTGCAGGTTTTGATTTTCATAAAGATATGATATGATTTTTATTTCCTTTATTTTCCCTTGCTGAGCATTTGAGCTCACCCTTTTATGTTTTCTTTTCCCCAGGTCAGGAAGATGGATATTAAGTAGAATATGCTAAAAGGGACCCTAGATATGATGATATAAATGGGAGACACTGTATAAGATTTATGAACCAGTTGTTTATGTTTCCCAGTTTCTAAAGACACTATACCTATACGTTCCTTTGTGGTTTTGTCATATGTTGTAATAAGTGTGCTTCAATTTTGAAGTATTAACAATGTATGTAAAGTGTGGGTCGTTATAGTTGGTATCAGAGGAAAGGTATAGTCAACCTTTGGAAACTAGGATGTGAAAGCCTTAGTAAGAACCCTAAGGATAAGTCTAAGCATAGAACACAATCTTAGAAATGGCCATGAATAACCTAGGATAAGACCATAAGCATGAAAATTTTTTTTTCTTGAATTATGTGGTTTCCTATTATAATTAGTGTTGCTCACACTATTCTTCTTGGTTTTAGTCAATGGCTGGAACCCGAAGGAACCGTGTTAATGCGGAATGCGATGGGCAATGTAATGATTGTCCCCCTGAGCAACCAAACGATATGGGAGCTGGAATGCAAAATCTTGTAGTCATGCTCACACAACTTTCTCAAGCTATGAATCATGCAGGATTTCCAAACGAACAAAGGAGGGAGCAACATTCTGTTGAATCCTTCATGAGGTAGCGTCCACCTTCTTTCAGCGGGTCTACTGATCCATTAGTTGCTGAACAATGGATTAGTACTACTGAAAAGATATTTTCAGTTCTTCAATGTTCTGAGCATGATAAAGTCATCCTAGCAGTGTATCGTTTGGAAGGAGATGCGGATCAATGGTGGAATCTTGTTAAGAATATGAGGAAAAGGGATGAAATTGATTCTATGGAATGGGACGAGTTCAAGAACTTATTTTTCAATAAGTACTTCCCTCGTATTCTCCGAACAAAGATGGAGAAAGAGTTCCTTGAACTGAAGCAAAGGGATGATGAATCTGTTGGTACCTATGAAGCAAATTTTACCAGACTTGCAAGGTACGCTTCTGGTATTATTATCCAACCTGAGAGTAAGATTGATCAATTCTTTAGTGGCTTAAAACCAAGTCTTCGAAGGGCGTTATCCATAAGGGACTTCAATAGCTACGAGGAAATCGTTCGATGTGCTCTCAAAGTCGAGATGGAGATTGGAGTAACCCATCAGTCACATGGGTTTGATTAGAAGAGGAAGATGGAATTCAAAGAAAAATCTAAAGAGCACACGGAAAAGAAGATGAGCTTTTCCTTATGCTCAAAGTGTGGAAAGAAACATGGAGGGAGTTGTCTTAAAGGGACAAGTAAATGTTTTAAATGTGGAAAAGAAGGTCATCGGGCATTTGAATGCCGTGATAATGGGAAGAAGATGTCTAATAACGCAAACAAAGGAAGGGATACACAGAATGAACCTACTACACTTCAATGTTTCAAGTGCAAGGAGATGGGGCATTATGCCAATCGATGCCCAAATCCAAGGGTTGATGATGATGGTCGACGTCAACAAACTCTTAAGGCTAAAGACAAAGGAAAGTCACATGCAATTTCTATCAGCGATGTGGAGTACGATAACGATGTGGTGAAAGGTACACTTACCATCCACTCTAAAGTAGAAAATGTTTTATTTGATTCTGGATCCACCCACTCTTTTATTTCTGAAAAATTTTCTAAGGGTATCACCGTATTACCTCAACAATTAGATGTTGAGTTAGTTGTGACAACACCTAATGGCACATCAATCGCATCAAAAGTTTATAATTCTTTTCCGATCGAAGTTTGTGGGAAAGTGCTTCCTGCAAATATTGTGATCCTTCCTTTAGTGGAATTTGATGTGATTCTTGGCATGGATTGGCTTTCTCTACATGGAGATCATATCAATTGCCAAAGAAGGGAAGTCACATTTCATATTCCAGATCAATCTACGATCGTATACCAATGCATGGATGAACATAACCTTCCAGTGGAAATTTCTTCCATCTTATGGGTATTGATTCCACTAAATGAAGGTTATTTATCTCAAATGGTTGGTGAGAAACTCACGATTAAGAATATGCTCATTGTACGGGAGTTTGATGATGTCTTTCCGGAGGAATTTCCAGGTCTTCCACCAAATCGTGAAGTTGAGTTTTCAATAGAACTCGTACCGGGTGCTTTGCCTATTTCAAAGACACCTTATAGAATGGCCCCAATTGAGTTGCAGGAATTGAAGAAGCAACTCCAAGAGAATCTTGATAAGGGATTCATACGCCCTAGTGCGTCACCTTGGGGAGCACCTGTTTTATTTGTTAAGAAGAAAGATGGATCAATGAGACTCTGCATTGATTATCGAGAACTTAACAAGATCACTATCAAGAACAAATATCCTCTCCCACGCATTGATGACTTATTTGACCAACTACGCGGAGCTCAATACTTTTCCAAGATTGATCTTCGTTCAGGGTATCATCAATTAAGGGTCAAAAGGGAGGATATACCAAAGACGGCTTTCCGTACAAGGTATGGACACTATGAATTTATAGTGATGCCATTTGGTCTTACTAATGCCTCTGCTATCATCATGGATCTAATGAATAGAGTCTTTAGAGACTATCTTGATCAATTTGTGGTAGTTGTTATAGACGATATTCTTGTCTATTCAAAGAGCAAGGAAGAGCATGAAGATCACTTGAGAATTATATTGAAGACCCTGAGAAAGGAGAAGCTTTATGCCAAATTTACCAAATGTAATTTTTGGCTTCAAAAAGTTGCATTTTTGGGTCACATAATCTCAAAAGAGGGGATATCTGTGGATCCAGCAAAAACAGAGGTTATCAAAAGATGGTCAAGACCAACAACAGTAACTGAGATCTGAAGTTATCTTGGTTTGGCTGGATATTATCGACGTTTTGTAAAAGATTTTTCACGATTATCTAATCCACTCACCAAGTTGACTTGGAAAGGAGTTAAGTTTGTCTGGACAGAGGAATGTGAAAACAATTTCAAGGAGTTGAAAAGAAGGTTATCCAGTGCACCTGTGCTCACACTGCCTTGTAGTGGAGAAAGGTTTGTGATCTACAGTGATGCATCCAAGAAGGGATTGGGGTGTGTTCTTATGCAAAATGATATGGTGATAGCTTATGCCTCACGACAGTTGAAAATCCATGAGCAAAATTACCCAACACATGATTTGGAGTTGGCTGCGGTAATCTTTGCATTAAAGATTTGGAGGCATTACCTTTATGGTGAAAGGTGTGATATTTATACTGATCATAAAAGTTTAATGTATATTTTCACACAAAAGGAGCTGAATATGCGCCAAAGAAGATGGTTGGAGCTGATTAAGGATTATGACTGCTCAATCCATTACCACCCTGGGAAAGCAAACAAGGTGGCAGATGCATTAAGTCGACAAGACCATGCTAGTTTATCCATGATGAGGATCACAAAATATCCAATATTTATGGATTTACAAAGGATGGATCTTGGAATTATAATGGAAGGGGAAAAATCTTATCTTTCTCAAATGAATGTTCAACCATCTATACATGTGAAGATTAAAGAGGCACAGAACGAAGATGTCGAGTTACAAAAGAAGGTGAGAAATGTTCCTGAATTCAACCTTGATTGTGATGGGATAATAAAGTTCAGGAATCGGGTTTGCGTTCCTCCCATCCCCGAATTAAAGAAAGAGCTGCTGGATGAGGCTCATAGTTCTTCATTCTCTATTCATCCTGGAAGCACGAAGATGTATAGGGACCTGAAAGAGTACTTCTGGTGGGATGTCATGAAAAGAGATTTTGCTGAATATGTCTCTCGAGGCTTGGTTTGTCAACATGTTAAAGCTGAGAGACAGAAGTCTAAGGTGATGTTACAACCATTACCCATACCCGAATGGAAATGGGAAAACATCATTATGGACTTTGTCACAGGACTTCCTAAAACATCCAAAGGAAATAATGCTATCTGGGTCATAGTTGATCGTCTTACAAAGTCTGCACACTTCATTGCTATTAGAGAGGATTTCTCTCTAGATCAGCTTGCCAGGATATATGTAAAGGAAGTGGTAAGATTGCATGGAGTACCACTTTCTATTATATCTGATCGAGATCCGAGATTGACCTCGAAGTTCTGGCGAAGTCTTCAGCATACTCTGGATACAGAGTTGAGTTTCAGCACTGCTTATCATCCCCAGACAGATGGTCAGTCTGAGAGAACAATTCAAACCCTAGAAGATATGTTGAGAGCTTGCTCTATGGATTTCAAAGGAGGTTGGGATCAACACCTACCTTTGGTGGAATTTTCTTATAATAATAGCTTTCACTCTAGTATTCAGATGGCTCCTTATGAAGCTCTCTATGGAAAGAAATGCAGGACTCCAACTTGCTGGGATGAAGTTGGGGAAAGAAAGCTATTAGGACCTGATCTCATTGATGAAATGGCAGAAAAGGTTAGATCTATTCAACAACACATAAGAGCAGCTCAGAGTCGACAGAAAAGTTATGCCGACAACCAAAGAAAAGACCTAGAGTTTGAAGTGGGTGATAAAGTGTTCTTACGAATATCTCCCTCGAAGAGGGTTATGAGATTTGGAAAGAAGGGGAAGTTGAGCCCAAGATATATCGGTCCTTTTGAAATACTGGATCGTGTTGGGAAGGTAGCTTACCGATTGGCGCTTCCACCGAATCTCTCTCAAGTTCACGATGTGTTCCACGTATCTCTCCTGAGAAAGTCATACCAGATCCTTCACATGTACTCAGCTCAGAAGTTGTACCGCTGGAGCAAGATCTTTCTTATGAAGAACAGCCGATAGAGATTCTGGATCGTAGCGAAAAAGTCCTACGAAACAAGACCACTCACTTGGTGAAAGTTTTATGGAGGAACCACCAACTTGAAGAAGCTACATGGGAGCTTGAGGATATGATGAGGGAGAAGTATCCTCATTTGTTTGTTACAAAGTGACGAATTTCGAGGGCGAAATTCTTTTTAAGGGGGGGTAGAATGTAACACCTGAGACTTTTATGTTATATAAATCATCAAAGGAATCTTTTTCTACACAACACTTGCTTGGCTTGCTTTACACGCAATCACGACCTTCCTCGATAGCTTGCGTCGTACGCAATACCGAGTTTCACTAAACAACAATATGCTATTAAAACTAGCCGTTATGAATAGTAATAACCACTTTTTGAAATTTTATAAATTTTATTTTTCAAAATGGACTTCATTTTTGGACTCATAATATCGAAATTAGCCTAGGGTGAAATTTTGGTATTTTTCTGAAAACTTTCAATTTTTGATGAATAGTGAAACCACTAAGTGGTAGGTTAAAAACCGAATTTTGCATAAAACATAATTTTACCGCTTCTGTGAATGGAATTTCAAAAATCCGACAGACACGGTTGATGTCAATAAGTAAAATCTGGTTCAATGAGATAAAAATAATTTTTTGGTGAATAGTAACTTTTAACTATTTTTACCGCGGTTAATAGTAAATAGGGTAACTAAGGGTAAATATGATATTAATATTACCCTAACACATGTCCTAATTCTATTGGACAAGTTTAATTCGACCAAAAACAAACTTAGGAATAAAATATGACCATTTAGGCCCACTTGGATTAGATTAGGACATTTATTATTAATTTATTTAAAGAAGGGTTAAAATAGTTAAAATCAAAGTTTAATAAGTAAATCATTTTTAATATGGGGTTATACAAAAGATAAATTCGATTGTAAATATTCATTAGAAAGATAAAAAGATTTCATACATAATGGTATTTTATTTGTAATTTTTAGACATCAAATAATTTAATTTATTTATGACACAAAGATGATGCAGTAATTATCTTATTAATGAAATATTGACAAAATTGATAATATAAATACCAAAATAAATGTAATTTGAGACTTTTTATGAATTCCACTAATTTTCTAGGTTACTATGATATATTATTGTTGATTTAATAAACTTGGTTCGAACATATAATTCTGTTATGACTTTCACAAAAATCATATATCAAATAGTGTCAAAATTGACACATAATAGTTTTTAAATCAAATATTATATTATTAATTGTTATTTTATTCCTAAAAATCTAAGGTTCGGCCAAATGACTTAGATAAGGATATATATACTAATAATAAACAATTTGGGGTTCGTTTGGCATGTTATGGTAAGTGTATTAACCATATAGTGAAAGAAAACAAAAAGACACGGTAAAAGTTAAATTAATTAACTTAGAGTTAAATCTAATTGATAAGGTTAAAATAATACCCTAAACTTGTCTAAATCATATTGGTTGATAGTATTTCGACCCATCCCCACTTTAGCTTCGAAATAAGACCCTTTGGAACCATTATAAACCGATTTTGACTTTATTATAAAATAATATTTTGAGATATTCCTAAGGTGCCCCTCTCCTCCCTTATAAAAGGGCACCTCCTCCCCCTCCTCCTCACACCAATTTGAGAACTCAAGCTCGGCCAACCCCTGCCATTTTCTCCTCTCCACTTCCCTAGAATAATCCTAGAGGTCCTGGTCTTCTCCAAAGACCAATCTTAGTTCCTTAAGTGGAGGATTCAAAGAGGCGTTCCAAAGAAGAGGTAATATCCATTACTGATCTTTTCAATTTCTTTCTTCTTCAACTTCTTCTTCTTTAGTTGTTTCATGATAAAGTAATAACATCAGTATTACTTACATACTGATATGTTATTATAAATATGAAACAACCCTAATTCACCTTCTATCCATCCTACAAAAAAATGAAATCTCCGCGTGTGCGTACGTACGGAATACCGTCTCCACGCCGTGGTGTAATCAATTTTCCACCATCACCTTACAAGGATGGGTATAATGGTGTAATGAGTAACTATATATTATTATTATTAAGTAATATTGATACTGAAATAATATATATATATACTCCAATACAATTCCACGATCATAGGAACGATATCATCACTCGTGCGTACGTACGGAATACCGTCTCCACGATGTGATGCGACTCGTTCTACATGATCTTCATTTCATAATGATTATATAAATGAATTGAATGAATGAATATGGAATATACTACACTAATACCATTCTGGAAATGAATTATCTATAACCTAAAGATAAGAATAATAATTTATTCAACAAAACACGCATAAGAACAAAAAGTTATAAAGACCCGAGTAACAAGTAACAATGAAATATTACTAACAAGAAGCTAATAATATGACCATATATGATATCATATCAATATGTATGATTCTGGAATAAGTCAATAACATTATTTAAACCATTATACAGGAGCTTCGGACACGAACAAAGCAAATCGGACCTAAGGTAAGGGAAATATCACAATCTCATTTTTATCCGAGATTGTTTATTCGTAAGTATTTACTGGGGTGTATTTTATCATCCACATCCATGTTTACTCAATATGTAATATTATTTCCATCCACCTAAAATTGTTTAAATCCATTTTTACCCTTAGGCGAGTTTTTAGTAATACGTATGAAAGGAATCTTTTATCGTTTTTCGTACGAGGTACTTTTTGACTTTTCCGACAAAAGTACGAAGAATGTTTTTTTTAACTTATACGGCACGAATGGATTTCTACTGTTTTATAAAGCCTTATTTTCATGAAGCTTCCTCTAAAATATTTCATGACTATTTTCAATAAAATCTCTTTCTTTTAAAATTTCATGATATTTTGTGAAAAGAAATTGATTTTGAAGAAGAAAGGATATTTTCCTCAAGAATTCAATTCAAGTGTTTTATCAAAATTATTTTCCATCTAAGATAATAAAGGGTTCTGTTTCTATCCATATTTTTACATTGATTTGACTATGTTGTGATGGAATTATGTTTATGAATTCCTTTATCTTATATGAATTGATTTATGATGTCATGATGTTTCAAGAATCCCATTTTTGTTACATGGGTTATGCTATGATGTATGGTTTATGATTTTGTGGCACACATAAAAATGGTATCATTATGAGATGGGTGGGACCTATATCTCCCTCCAATGCATTGGGTAAAGATTTTATATCTCATGAGATAGACATGGCTGGAACGGAGGGTTATTTCGGTTCAGTGATACAGGACTGAAACGAGGAGTGAACTCGGTTCAGAAAGGGACTTTTTCCACTAAGATAGTCTTGGCAATGAGTCATGACTAACAAGAAATGATTTTCCATGATTATGTGTGCATTCCACAAAGTTTCACGTTTTATGTTATGATTATGGGGATCTCATTTTCACTTCTATGATTTATTCCATGTTAAGATATTATAATCTCTTTTGCAGGTTTTGATTTTCATAAAGATATGATATGATTTTTATTTCCTTTATTTTCCCTTGCTGAGCATTTGAGCTCACCCTTTTATGTTTTCTTTTCCCCAGGTCAGGAAGATGGATATTAAGTAGAATATTCTAAAAGGGACCCTAGATATGATGATATAAATGGGAGACACTGTAGAAGATTTATGAACCAGTTGTTTATGTTTCCCAGTTTCTAAAGACACTATACCTATACGGTCCTTTGTGGTTTTGTCATATGTGGTAATAAGTGTGCTTCAATTTTGAAGTATTAACAATGTATGTAAAGTGTGGCTCGTTATATCGAAGTACACCATGATATCATCAATAAATACCACAAAAAAGTCACAATGATATTCCTTCAAAATGATATTCATTTGATCCATGAAAACAAATGGTGCATTGGTTAGTCCAACAAGGCATTACTTTAAACTCATAATGCACATACCTCGTCAGAAATGTTGTATTTGGATAATCATCCTTCCACACAAGAAATAGATGATATCTAAATAAATGTTCAATCTTAGAAAAATATTACGCTCTGTAATGTTGATCAAATAAATCACCAAAGAGGGGGATTTGTGTAACGACCCAACGTTTTTCAATGGAAATTCCATTATTATAATTATGTTAAAAAATAACATGAAGAAACAACATAATGAACTACTAAGTGATAATTGAACATTAATCATAATTTTTTCACTTCTGTGTTTTGAATTTTGAAAATCCAACATAGAAGGTTGTGTTCAAGATGATTTTTGGAGTCTAATGAAACAGAAATAATATTCGGTGAATAGTAACGTACACTTGTGAATAGTAACCTACCCTTATGAATAGTAATATGACGATTATTAATAGTAAATCATCCAACATCAAAGTAAAATTACACATGATTAATTAAATAAAATTTAAACATCACAGAAAGTGACACTTTGACCTTAGTAAACGTTTGGGTATTCTGTAAGTCATAAATAAATAATTTTAATTAATTAATTAATTTAAAAAAAACTATTTACTTAAAATGTGTTCATTAATTAAAAAAAATGTCTTATAGTTTTTTAATAATTTTATAAGACCCTATGTAATTTTCGAAAGCACTATAAAATCAGTTTAATTTTAAAAACTGTGTTTTTAAGTAAATTATGATTTAATCGAAATATTAAATTAATAATATTTATAAAATTATTTTTGAAAAACTGAATTCATTTTTGGATTCTACACGTTGAAAAATGGTTGGGGTAAAATTTTGGGATTTTTCTGAAATACTTGAATATTTGATGAATAGTGAAATATCGTAATTTACACAAATAAGCTAATTATAGAGTCATGTGTGATGTTCAACTGATGTAATACCACTTGGTTCTGGATCACATGATAAAATTACTATTTTTATCCATTCAAGACTCACTATTCCATGTATTAGGAGAAACCAATAAACTAATGAATTTTATATTAAAGAAACCCCTCTCCCCTCCACTATAAAAACCACCATTCACACCCTCATTTACTCACACCTCTCAAGATCCAAGACTTCTCTAAAATCTGAAAAAACATCCTCCCTATACCCTCTCCCACGTTCAATTTCTTCTGGTCTAATCAAAATATCAATCCTAACTTCTTTAAGGAGGATCTCAAGAGGAAGATTTAAGAGGTAATTTCTCTCCCTCTTCTTCTTTAATTTACTTTCAAGTTCAAGTTCATATCTTGATCTATCCCCACCAATAATCATCTATATTTTATTGTAACTCATGTATTATAAATCTACTGAAATTTTATAATGATAGTGGGATATTATATCATCCAACCCCCTTTCCCTCTTCACTTTATTTTATTAAAGAGAATGTTGTTCGTGTGGTGTTAATTTTTCACCTTCAAGAACGACATTCTTTCGTCTTCCATTTCTACCTTCAGATCTGGTCATGAAAACATTTTTATGGTTGAACCAGAACATTTTATATGTTTAATATCCTATTTAATGTTCTATAAATATCTTATTTTCATAGTGCTAGTGATAAAATAAAACAAGTTCATTATGATCGTAAAATCACTCAAATTAACCAAAACAATCATCATTTAATTATTATCTAATGATTCATCAACATGGATCTAATATAATTCATTATAAGATCATTAAAAATTCTCTAATATCATTAATCACATGTAATAACATTTCTGGTTTTTTATCCATGTTCTACCCGAACTTCAATTTAAGAATACAAGTGAACCACTCAAGAAAACCATAAAAACAGACATTCCCGAAAAATGTTTTTTTACTCTATAAATCATCCAAAGGCACATAAAATCACTTAATAAAACCATAATGAACCATATTAATGTTCACAAGGTTCTAGATTTCTAATTAATTAATATACTATCATTATGCAGGACATTAAAGAGAATAAGCATTCAGATACAAGGTAAGGGGAAATTCTCGAACCCAACTTTCATCCTACGGGTTTTCCCTCATTCACTCCTTTTTGATATGGTTACTCCATAAAATTATTTTTTTTCATCATTTTCATTCCTTTTTTTGATATACATTTTATTCACTGGTATTTGTAAAAAATGAAATGTTTTCCAAAAGAACTCTTCTATCAAGAAAACACCTTTTACTTTTTATTCAAGATTGACGGTTCTTGTAACATGTATGTAATTCCATTATTATTTTGGGAACCCAATGTTTATGAATGTGTTGTTGTGAGCTGAAAATCATTCATTTTAATGGTATTGTTATTTTCATTTATGTTATTTTTTCATTGTGGAATGTAAGTTAAATGATAATGTTATGATGTGACGGGTGCACCCAGAATTATATAGCGCAATATGAATGTTTAAATGTGACGGGTGCACCCGAAATTATACAGAACTCCAATGAATTGTGTAAAGTGATGAAACTCATGAGTAAATGTGAAATGATTTGTGAAAATGATCCTATCATGGTTCAAAATTATGTGTGGTATTTAACCACTAAAACACTATATTTTATTTCATTTCATTTCCAAATTTCATGTCTTATATTTATGCTTCCTCTCATGTTCATGATCTTTTCCCCATGTTATTATTATGCTCATTCCATGATATAATATTCCTATCTACCCTAATATTGGGCTTTTAGATCACCCCTTTTAATGTATATCCTTAGGTGGATACATGTACTAAGGAGAGAACATGTTCCAATAAGAAGCTAGAGAAGAAGAAATTAAATGAATGTGTATGCTTGATGTTGTACTTTCTATGTATGGTCCTAGTATTCCCAGGAAACTAAACCGTTGGATCCTCTATGTGGAATAATATTATGTTATTTATCTTTAAAATCATTTAATAGTAATGTAATAAAAGTTAGGGTCTCTATAGTTGGTATCAGAGGAAAGGTTTAGTTAATTTGGGAATTAGGATTAGTGAACCATAGAGAAAACCTCTAGCATGACACTATGTACAAAAATCCACACAAGAATATTTACATAGGGATCCCATATGTTATTTTTTTGTTATAAATTTTTTAAATGAATAATTTATTCATGAATTACTTATGTTTTGTTCTATCCTTTCCTATTTGAGAAAATGGTGGGAACTAGGAGAAATTAGACCAACAACTTGTGCGAGGGCCAACACAACGATTGCCCGAACGACATCCCAAAGGATTTGGGAGGTGGAGATCAAAACATCATGGATATTCTTACCCAATTATCTCTGGTAATGAACAATAACCATAATAATGGGTAACTACCTCCTTCACCAAAGAGGGAGAAACTGGCTATCAAATTCTTTATGTGGCAACGACCACCGACGTTTTGTGGATCTTCTGATCCACTGGTTGCGGAATAGTGGGTCAACTAAATAGAGAATATCTTTTTTGTTCTTCACTATTCTGAGTTGGAGAAGCGGACCCTAGCCGTTTATCATCTAGATGGGGAAGATGATCAAAGGTGTGTTTTGATTAAGAACACCAAGCCAAATGAGTAAATAGAAGAGATGGAATGGGAAGACTTTAATATAATGTTTCTAAATAAGTATTTCCCACAAACTCTTCGTAAGAAGATGGAGAGAGAATTCATATAGATCAAGAAAAAATAAGGAGAATATGTCAAAACCTATGAAGAAAATTTCACAAGGCTTGCAAGGTACACTTCGTGTTTTTTATCAACAATGAAAACAAAATTGATATATTCTTAAGTAGATTAAAACCACACCTTGGAAAGGATCTTGCAATTCGAGACATTGGGTGTTATAAAGAATTTGTTCTATGTGATCTCAATGTGGAGATGGAGTTTGGATAATGGTCCCATGGATATGGGGATAAGAAACGAAATATGAAGTTTCAAGCTGGAGGATCTAATGTCAAAAGTGGGAAGAAAACTCAATGAACCACATGCCAAAAATGTGGGAAGTTACACTATGGGAACTGCATCAAAGGGATGGGGAAGTGCTTCAATTGCCGGAAAGAAGGAAACCATGCTCAAGAGTGTCGAAAAGACATGAAGAGAGAGGATAATGTAACATATGAAAAGAGATAACCACTCATGGTTCAATACTAAAACTGTAGGGAGTTATGGAACTATGAAAACCAATTCACTAAACCTTGAGCTCTCGAGGTTAATCAGTGTCAGCAACCCTTGAAGCCAAAGGAACAAGGGAAGTCTTATGCAATCATTACTACGGAAGTGGGGAAATCTAATGAAGTCATACAAGGTACACTTCCTATTCACTCAAGAATGGAAAAAGTCTTATTTGATTCTACTTATACGCATTCCTTTATATCTTTCATGTTTGATAGAGCTATGGAATTGAAGCCCCGAATCCTTGAGGTAGTGATATCTTAAAAAACATCATGTGGTGAAATCATTTCATCCCAAGTGTTTGACTCTTTTCCTTTTTGCATATGTGGAAATATTCTTCCAGAAAATATCTTAATACTTCCCTTGGTGGAATTTGACACTATAATGGGAATGGATTGGATCTCTTTATATAGAGCACATATCAACTGTCAGGAAAATGAAATATATTTTCATATTCCGAACCATCCCATGCTCCTCTACAAATGCAAGGAAGGTCATGAATCTCCTTTGAAAAATACTTCAATGATGTGGGTGTTGATTCTCTATGAAGAATCATTCCTCGCCCAAATGGTTGATTCGAAGGAAAGTTCAAAACTTGAGGAAATTCCAATCGTGAGGGAATACAGTGATGTATTTATTGGAGAGTTACCCGGAATTCCCTGAGATCATGAGGTAGAGTTCTCAATTGAACTCATACCCAGAGCTACTCATATCTCGAAGTGTCCCTATAGGATGGATCCTATCGAACTGGAGGAGTTAAATAAGCATCTGCAAGAGCATCTGGACAAAGGTTTTATACGCCCTAGTGCAACACCTTGTGGTGCGCCAGTACTCTTTGTGATTAGGAAGGATGGAACAATGTGACTATGTATCGATTTTCGGGAACTTAACAAGATCACCATCAAGAATAAGTATCATATCCCAAGGATTGATGGCTTGTTCGATCAGTTAAGAGGAGGTAAATATATATAAAAGGTGGATCTTCATTCTGGATATCATCAGGTAAAGGTGAGGAAGGAATATATTCAGAAGACTATCATCCGTACAAGGTATGGGCACTATGATTTTTTGGTGATGCCCTTAAGACTTACTAATGCCCCTGAAATCATCTTGGATTCGATGAATATAGTCTTTAGGCATTACCTCAAAAAATATGTGGTAGTGTTTATGGATGATATTATCATCTACTATAAGAGAAAGGAGGAACATGAAGAACATATAATACATGTATTGGCGACATTATGAAAGGAGAAGTTGTACGCCATGTTCAGCAAGTGTGATTTTTGGATGAAGCAAGTCATGTTTTTGGGACATGTGATCACAAGTGATGAAATTTGTGTGTATCCTTCAATGAAAAAGGTGATTGAGGAATGGCCCAAGCCCTCTAGTGTCACAGAAACATTTAGTTTTCTTGGATTAGCTGGGTACTACCGAAGTTTTGTGTGAAACTTCTCACGATTGTCAAGCCCGCTAACTATGTTAACAAGGAAAGGGGTAAAGTTTGTCTGGATGGAAGAATGTGAGGGAAGATTCAAGGAGATAATGAGAAGGCTGATCACTGAACCTATACTACACTATTGAAAAGTGGAGAATGTTTTGTTATTTACAGTGATGCTTCAATGAAATTATTGGGTTGCATACTCAAGAAAAAATGACAATGTGATAGACTACGCCTCAAGACAGTTGAAGATCCATGAGCAGAACTACCCGACACATGATCTAGAGCTAGCAGCTATGGTTTTTTCCTTGAAACTCTAGTGGCACTGCCTTTATGGTGAGAAGTGTGAAATATACGCCGACCAGAAGAGCCTAATGTATATATTCACATTGAAGGAGCTCAATATGGGTCAAAAGAAATGGTTAGAGCTAATCAAGGATTCTGATTGCTCTATTCACTATCATCCTAGAAAGGCGAACAAGGTAGCTGATGCACTAAGCAGAAAAGAACCTGCTATTATATCCATGTTGCGGTTTGAGAAATACCCTATCATATTGGATATGCAAAGAATGGATTTGAAAATCATAAGGGAAGGGGATACATCCTACCTTTCCAAAATCATTCGGAAACCATCCATCCAAGAGAATATTAAGTAAGCACAAAAGGATGATGTGGAGATACAGAAGAGGGTGAATTTAGTACAGGAAGGGAAGCTTCAACAGTTCACATTAATGATGATGGTGTGATTTGGATTGGAACATGGCTTTCTGTGCCTTCACCACCTAGGATAAAGAAGGATCTACTGGACAATGCACATAGCTCAACATTCTATCTCTATCCTAGGAGTACCAAGTTGTACCGTTATCTCCAAGAACACTTCTGGTGGTATAACATGAGGAATGAAATTGCAGAATATATATCTAGGTGATTGGTATGTCATCAATTTAATGCTGAGTGAAAAAAGTCCAAAGGTATGATGCAGCCATTGCCTAACCCCATGTGGAAATGGGAAAATGTTACTATGGACTTTGTCACAGGTCTCCCGAAGATGTCAAAGCGAAATAATGTGATATGAGTTGTGGTTGACTGACTCACCATGACTTCCCATTTAATCACTATTCGGGAAGCTCTCTCACTTGAAAAACTTGCAAAGATATATGTGAAATAAGTAGTGAGACTGCACGGTGTTCAACTCTCAATTGTCTCTGACCGTGATCCAAGGTTCACATCTAAATTATGGAGGAGCCTTCAACATGCTTTAAGTACTGAATTAAATTTCAGAATGGATTATCACCCCCAAACTGATAGCCAATCTGAAAGGAATATTCAGACACTTGATGATATGCTAAGAGCATGCTCTCTATAATTAAAATTTTTATGGGATTAGCATCTCCCATTTGATGAGTTATCATAAAACAATAGCTTCCACTCGAGTATTCTGATGGCTCCATATGAAGCTCTATATGGAAAGAGATGTAGAACTCCAACCTATTGGGATGAAGTTGGAGAATGAAAGCTACATGGACCTGATCTTGTTCAAGATATGACAGAGAAGGATCAAGTCATCCAGAAACACAACAAAGTTGCTCAAAGTCGGAAAAAGAGCTATGATTACATCTATCGAAGGGACTTTGAGTTCATCATTGGAGATAAATTCTTCTTTTCTATATCTCCATGGATGAGAGTCATGCTATTTGTGAAGAAATGGAATCTAATCCCAAGGTACATTGGACCCTTTGAGATCCTTGACCACATAGGATCTGCGGCCTATCGACTTGCACTTCCACCGAATATGGCTCACGTTCATTATGTTTTTTTTTGTATCCCTACTGAGTAAGTACATACCAGACCCCTCACATGTACTAAACTCATAGGTGGTGGAGTTAGAAGATGATATCTCCTATGAGAAGCAGCCAGTAAAGATTCTGGATCGGAGAGATAATGTTCTATGCAACAATACATCCCATATTGTCAACATGTGGGGGATGAACTGTAAGTTTGAGGAAGAAACATGGGAACTAGAAGAGGCAATGAAGGATAAGTACCCTCACATGTTTGTTTAAAGTGAAATTTCAGGGGCGAAATTCCTAAAGGGGAAAAATGTAACGACCCAATGTTTTTCAATGGAAATTCCATTCTTATAGTTATGTCATAAAGTAACAAGAAGACACAACATAATGAACTACTATGTGATAAGTGACCTTTAAATAGATGTTTTTATCTTCTGTGTTTTGGATTTTTGAAAATCTGACAAACATGGTTGTGTTCAATATGATTTTTTGATTCTAATGAAACAAAAATAATTTTATATGAATAGTAACGTACCCTTGTGAATAGTAACCTAACCTTATGAATAATAATATGACCTTTATTAATAGTAAATCATCCAACATAATATTATCCTTAACCATGATTAATTAAATGAAATTTAGACATCTTAGAAAGTGAAAATTTGTACTTAGTGAATGTTTTGTTATTTTGTAATTCATAAATAACTAATGATAATTAATTAATTAATTTAAAAGTAAATTAATTTTCGTAAAATTAGTTCATAATATAACAAATCATTGTCCTATAGTTTTTAGTTAATTTTATAAGACCCAACATAATTTTTAAAAGCACTATAAAATCAGTTTAATTTTAGAAACAGTTTTTTAAGTAAATTATGATTTTAATTAAATATTAAATTAATAATATTTAGAAAATTATTTTTGAAAAATGGACTTCATTTTTGGAATATAAATGTTTTAAAATGGTTGGGGTAAAATTTTGGTATTTTTCTGAAATACTTGAATTTTTTATGAATAGTAAAATACTTTAATTTACAAAAATAGGCTAATTATAGTGTCATTTGTGATGTTATACTGATGTAAGACCGCGTGTTTCGGGATAACATGATAAAATTACTATTAGTGGTCAACCAAGACTCAGTATTCCTTGTCTTAAGGGAAATTAATAAACTAATGAATTTTATATTAAGGAAACCCCTCTCCCCTCCACTATAAAACCCACCCTTCAAAACCTCATTTCCTCACACCACTCAAGCTCAAATCATTCTCTAAAATCATCCCAAACATCCTCCCTAGACACTCTCCCACTTCCATGATATTCTAGTCTCATCAAAATACCAATCCTAAATTCCTTAAGGAGGATCTCAAGTGGAATATTTAAGAGGCAATTTCTCTCCCTATTCTTCATTAATTTCTATTCATGTTCAAGTTCATTTCTTGATCTCTCCCCACATATAGTCATCTAAATGGTATTTTAAATATTTTATTATTCATATACTAGAATTTTATAATGATAATGGGACATTATATCATCTAATTCCCTTTCTCTCTTCCTCTTATTTTATTAAAGAGAACGTTGTTTGTGAGGTGTAAATTTTTCCCTAACAAGAACGACATGCTTTCTTCTTCCATTTATACCTTCAGATATGGTCATGAAACCATTTTTATGGTTGAAAAAGAACATGTTATATGTATTATCTCCTATTTAATATTTTTGAACTAACTTATGCACATAGTGATAGTGATAAAATAAAACAAGTTCATTATGATCGAAAAAACGCTCAAATTAACCCAAACAATCATCATTTAATTATTATCTAATGATTCATCCACATGGATCTAATATAATTTATTATAATATCATTAAAACTCATGTAATATCATTAATAACATGTAATATCAGTTCTGGATGTTTACCCATGTTCTACCCAAACATTAATTTAAGAATACATGTGAACCACTCAAGAAAACTATAAAAACAAACATTCCTGGTCAATGTTTTTAAACTCTATAACTCATCCAAAAGAATGTAAAATCACTTAATAAAACCATAATGAACCCTATTAATTTAAAAAAGGTTCTGTATTTATTATTAATGAATATAATGTTTTTATACACGACATTAAAGAGAAGTAAGCATTCAGATACAAGTTAAGGGCAAATTCTCTAACCCAACATTCATCCTTCGCGTTCTCCCTCTTTCACTCTTTTGTGAAATGGTTACTCCTTAAAAATATTTTTTTCATCATTGTCATTAATTTTTGGTATATACATGTTAGTCACTGTTATTTATTAGAAACCAAATGTTTTCTAAGATAACTCTTCTTTCAAGAACACACCTTTTACTTCTCATTCAAGATTCAAGGTTCATGTAACATGTATATTATTACCTCATTCTTTTGGGAACCCAATGTTTATGTATGTGTTTTTATGAGATGAAACCCATTACTTTTCATGGGTTTGTTATGGTAATTTATGTTACATGTTCATTGTGGCATGAATGATAAATGATAATGTTACGATGTGATGGGTGCACCCGAAATTATATAGCGCAATATGAATGTTTAAATGTGACGGGTGCGCCCGGAATTATACCGTACTCCAATGAATTGGGTACAATGATGAATCTCATGATTAAATCTGAAATTATTTTTGAACAAGATTCTATCTTGGTTCAAAAGTGTATGTGTTAGTTAACAAATAATACATGATATTTCAATTTTATGCATTGCCACATTTCAAGTCTTATATTTATGTTTCCTCTAATGTTCATGAACTTTTCCCCATGATTTGATTATGGTCATCCCATGCTATTCTATTCTTATATATTATCTTACTGGGATTTTAGCTAACCCCTTTTTATGTATATTCTCAGGTGGCTACATGTACTAAGAAGAGGACAAGTGCCAATAAGAAGCTAGAGAAGAATAAATTAAATGAATGTTTATGCTTGATTTTGTACTTGCTATGTATGGTCCTTGTTTTCCCAAGACACTAAACCATTGGATCCTCTATGTTTAATAACATTATATTGTTTATATGTAAAATTATATAATAGTAATGTAAGAAAAGGTAGGGTCTCTATAATATGACATAGGTTCATTATCGTAATAGCATTGATTTCCTTACATTCAATACACATCCTCATGTATCAATCCTGCCTCCGGACAATCAGAACAGGGAATCCCCATGGGGAAAAATTAGGTTGAATAAATCCTTTATCACTCAATTCCTCTATTATTTTATTTATCTCTATTAATTTCACTATTCCCATTTTATAAGGTGTCGTTGATATAGGTCACACCCCATGAATTAAATCCCTAGAAAACTCAATTTCTTGAACCCAATGATGTCCATGGAAGTCCTCTATAAATACATGAATTTATTCTTACACAATAAGTATATCCTCAGTTTGATGATTTATTTCCTAACCCATAGATAAAATGTTCACTTCCTCCCCAAGAATTTCATTTAGAAGAGCTTGTGTCGGTGGATCTAGATAAGAATCGGATGACATGGTTTCTTCTATAAAGATAAGGAACTCTATATGATTCCCAAAAATTGTAACATAATTTTTCTTACTATATATTTTTTCATAATAATTTAAAATAAAATACCTACCTATAATTATATCGATGTAATTCTTATATATAATGATAATTCTAGCTACTAAATCACATTTATGTGTCATAAAGAACACTGATTGAAACATCTTTTTTCAATGATACATCCCTTAGATGTTTTTATAGTCAACTCCTTTATTAAATCAAATTAAAAATTTCTAAAATTATTTTAAAACTAGGAAGATATGAAAGAATTCAATGATCTATAATCAAATAACATATTGGCTAATTTTGAGGAAATGATTAGAGTACCCACCACCATATAATTAAGAAGTTCAACCACTGCAGTTTTGATCCCAAAATCATTTCCTTATATGAATCATTTGTCCATAAAATTTATTAAATTCATGTGCATAATGTCCCATATCATAAAAATTATAGAATTGACTATTGAAATATTCATTCTTACCACTGTAATCATGGGATTGGTGGATTTTTTACCACAATTATTACATACTCCCATTCCCATCAGGAATGTACTAGTGTTTCTCATCCCATAATTTCTATAATGTAGAAATTCAAGTCTTCCATTCTTCCCCATTTATTTATTTCTATTTTCAAGTTGTATAGTATCAATCTTATTATCATGATTTCCATTAAATTCATAAGACATAAATAAATAAGTTTTATCTTGATATCACATTAGATTATATATTTAAATGAGATGAAATTTTGGCAGACCATAGCCCATCATATGAATGTTTTTAAAACATATATGATCTGATAAATCATACTACTTGAGTTATGTATGAATAGTTTAGCGTTCTTGAATACCATTTGAAGATAGATTTATAATTTTCTACATTATCATCCTCCTTTTTCTTCATACTCAGAAAATTCTTTTACATATCCACTTATTGTTCAGGAGGAAAATATTTTTCAAAGAAATGTTCTTTAAACTCTATCCATTACATGTCTACTATTTCTTCCTCCTCATTCAAATTTTTAATAAATGAGCCCCATTTATCGGAACCTCCCAATAGATGATAAATTTTCCTAAAGACCTTCTTTCATTTGTTATATCCTAGTGAGAGAAATATATTTTTTAAAGAACTTATCCACTGCTCTCCTACAAATGGTTTTGTAGTCCCATTTAATGATGGATGTTATTTTCACTTATAGTTGTCTATCACTGGTCCACATTTTGGATCTAGATGCTCCATGCATATAATTTTATTATTCATAACCTGAGTTAGGTATATTAGTATAGATATACGTTTCTCAGCACTCATCCTGACTCTAGAACCAACATCATAATCATGCCTAAGAGTGGAATACCTACATGGGATATGCATAGTCATGCAGTTTTCATTCCTTAAACTAGGATCTAATTTTCAATAATGGAACACAATAAATTGGGTTATGAATCATAATTAATAATTTCGAACTAAAAAACAGTTAACATAAATAAATATTTTATGTATTTCTATTCTCATAATAATAAGAATGGTTTCTTTGGGGAAATATTTACATCTAAATCCATTTCAATGATTTGTAATGAAAACCTGTAGTATAATAAGAACATCCTCTATGGGTGTCAAACTAGGTGTACATTAAGGACCATTATTGTGTACTTGGATACATCGAGTCAGTCATGTGACCCTTCTTAGAGTTTTTACTCCTAGGTACATCTATGATATAACCATATCTACTTGTAGAATCTAGATAGGGATGTATTTCTAGGAAGATCCACATAATAACCACCGTACCAAAATTATTGAATATTCTTGTACACATGTCATCAATTTCTATATTAGGTTCTTGTTCCCTAATCAATGTTTTCTAAATCTATTTTCCAAGGATTCTACATAAATTCCTTTAATACCAATTACGAAGATCATGAACCAAGTTTCCCAGAGGTGGTGCTTTATTTAATTTAAATAGAATATAAACAATTATGACAACTCCTAAAGGAATTAATAATTTAATAGTTTTGGGAAACCAAATTAAATATATGAACTATACATTACTACATGAAAAGAAATACAAGATATCAAATTCTTTTCAATCACACATTAACTCATAGATTATCCACACATGTAATTCATATTAGAAATACTTACATCCTAGGAAAAATATTACATAAAAAATTGGTCAGATCAGATTCTTAGAGACTATAATAAATATAACATAAGCATAAATAAACAAAAGGCAATGAAAATGTCAAAAAACACATGACATTAAAAATAACGTTGTGCATAAAAGGGATTAAATTTAAACTGATTAAATAATCCCATAACATTACTTAAACGAGGATATTATAGGAGTTTAATAATCACATGGATTATCAATTACCAGTATCATAATATGGTAATAAATAAGTTGGGACATCATAACCATACTGTCATGGCCACCTTCCAAGACCATACATAAATGGGTAAAAACCCAAAATAGTTTTCGGATGAGACCTAACGAGGCACTTAGGGGATACATCTGGCCTCACCAAACACATTATAAGTCCAATGTATCCCTCATAAGAAAGGGTAGTGTCATAGCCAAAATATACATTCATATTGAGGAAAACTTATTATATTTAAATAACATACCCTAATCAGTAATGATAAACAGTAACCATTAAAATTAATATGGAGAATGGTATCAAGATAGAACAACCACATTATAATTAATCATAAACCACTCAATAAAACCTGGTAGCTAATATCATAAAATATTAATCCCAAATAAACACAAGACTAAACAAGAGTTTTGAAACAGATGAAAAAACTCTTATAGGATCATCGAGAAATACTTGAGAGATATAATCTATTACTTTTAAAAGAGTGTTATTTTGAAAAAATATTTGTATAAATCATTTTTTTAAAAATATTGTTTTTTCATATTAAATTTAGTGAGTTTATAAAAATAATGGTGTCTTAAAATATATTATAAACTGCACATAAAAAATATGTAATAATATGATGAGTTCCATGGAATTGGGTCTGTTTATTAAGAATAACATGAGAAAGATCATTTTCAAACATGATACTCCTCAAAAAATAAAAAATGATTAATATTATGACATATATATATATATATAATATTAATATAGAATTTATTAGGAGTACATAATAATAATTAAAATTTTCAATTGGGTTAAATAGTGAAGAGTGAGTATCCTGAAAGCAAATGGATGTTCAGGTAGAATCCCTTAAGTTATGTCTGAATTTGTTCTATACTTGACCATAATTTCTAGGATAATCAAATAAAATATATTAATTCAATAGACCAATATCATTTATGAATTTATTTTATTTAGGATAATTTTATTAATTTATTTTGTGGCCATTTTTATATGTTATAAGAGCCCATTTTATTGCTCGGGGACAACCATTTCTTTGGTTTTCATGATCGATATACATGTATATAAGTAGGGATATTCTTTTTAAAGTGGTATAATTATAGAGAATTAGAATTATATGTTGTTAATGAACAATAAATAAGTGTTAATGGAATTATTTATTATTTTTTCTATATATGAGGGGGAATTAGTAGATAACATATTTTTGATAATCATTTAGCTAATTTTTAGAGGTTTTTTATCACAATAAACTAGTTTAGTTCTATTATTTGATATCATATATATATATATATATATGATAGTTCCATAACATTATATAATATATAATACATATTTTATAATCTGGATAAAACATTAAAATGATTTCATGAACATCCTTGAAGTATAAATTTAAAAACTAATGGTCATCGCCCCTGAAGGATATAAATTGGAATGTAGAGACCCGAATCTTGACGTACATGGACATTACATTACTTTTGAGGAATACTTAGTACATCACAAAAACACACACACAAGGATCGTAATAGTTTAGTGTCTTTGGAAACTCGGATCGTAATCTTCTAATCCTGGTGAAAGATCTTCAACATCTCCCATAAAGATATTCCCCTTTTTTATACCTAAAACCATTCTTTATATCCTGGGGAAAAGTAAACATAAAAGGGTGAGCTCAAATGCTCAGTAAGGGTAAAAAAAAGAAATATCAATCACATCATATTTATAAGAACATAACATTTTGGAAATCTTAACCTGCAAAAGAGAGCATAATTTCATAACATGGGATAAATCATAGTAGTGAAATGAAATCCCAATAATCATAACTTAAAACATGAAACATTGTGGCATACACACATAATCTTAGAGAATCATTTCTTGTTAGTCAAGACTCATTTCCAAGACTATCTTAGTGGACAAAGTCCCTTTCTGAACCGAATCACCCTCGTTTCAGTCCTGTTTCACTGAACCGGTATAACCTACCATTCCAGCCATGTCTATCTCATGAGATATAAAATCTTTACCCAATTCATTGGAGGGAGATATAGGTCCCACCCATCTCATAATGATACAATTCTTATGTGTGCCACAAAATCATAAACCATACATCATTGCATAACCCATGTAATAAAAATGGGATTCTTAAACAACATGACATCATAAAACAATTCATATAAGATAAAGGAATTCATAAAAATAATTCCATCACAACATAATCAAAACAATGTAATAATATGGATAAAAATAGAACCCTTTATTATCGTTGATGGAAAATAATTTTGATAAAACACTTGAACTCCATTCTTGAGGAAAATATCCTTTCTTCTTCAAAAACACTTTTCCTTTTTTAACATGTCAAAAAATTCAAAACTAAAAGAAGTTGATTAAAAATAAACTTGAAAACTTGTAAAGGAAGATTCTTGGAAATAATGTTTTAAAAATCCATTCATGCCGTATAATTTAAAAGAAAACATTCTTCTCGTACTTTTGTCGGAAAAGTCAAAAAGTACCTCGTACGAAAAACAACAAAAGATTCCTTTCATATCTCTTACTAAAATCTCACCGAAGGGTAAAATTGGATTTAAACTATTTTAGGTGGATGTAAATAATATTACATTTTAATGAAACATGGATGTGGATGATAAAATACACCCTAGTAAATACCATAGTATAAACAATCTCGGATAAAAATGAGATTGTGATATTTCCCTTTCCTTAGGTCCGATTTGCTTCGTAAGTGTCTGAACCTCCTGTATAATGATTTAAATAATGTCATTGACTTATTACAGAACCGTATTCATTATTATCATATCATATATGGTTCACTTATGACTTTATATTACCCGTTCTTTTGTAAATTCCATGTTAAAAAGCGTTTTGGGTAAAATTGATTCATTTGTCGTCCGTGTTTTGACTTGTTATTATTCATATGATTACATAAATCATGATTACTTAATTCCAGAATATAAAACATGATTTATATATATATATATATATATTCAGAATATACATATATATAATAAATCAGTAAATGGAAAGAAATACACCGTTCATGGAGACGGTAGGCCGTACGTACGCATGAACGCTGTTTTTGTTTCCTTATTGAGTTGAATGGAATTAAGTAGATGTCATACATATATACATAAATCCATTAGCATTATAGTGTCATATATTTCATTATTATTTCTTATATATACTTTATAATCATTCATAAATGGTTAACATGGAGAATGAATCTCATCGCGTCGTGGAGACGGTAGTCCGTACGTACGCACAAGCGATGATATCATTTCCATAATTATTGAATTGAATTAGAGTTGATGATACAATATATCAAAATCATTATTATGTTATAATAACTATATATATTTATTATTTACACCATAATACCCATCCATATAAGTTGTTGGTGGAAAAGCAGATTACACCACGGCGTGGAGACGGTATTCCGTACGTACGCACGCGCGGTGATTTCTTTTTCTGTAGGATTGATAGATGGTTAAATAGGGTTGTTTCATACATATAATAACATATCAGTATATGCGTGATACTGATTTATTACTTCATAATGGAAAAACCTTAGAAGAAGAAGTGGAAGAAGAAATAAAGGTGAAATAATTGGTAACAGAAATTACCTCTTCTTTAAAGCGCCTCTTTGAGACCTCCTCTTAGGGTACAAAAAGTGGTCTTTGAGGAAGAAAAGAACCTCTAGGATGTTTCTAGGGAAGTGGAGATGAGAATTTGGCAGAGGTTGGCCGATCTTGAAGTCTCAAAGTTGTGTGAGGAAGAGAGGGAGGAGGTTCCCTTTTATAAGGGAGGAGAAGGGTACCTTTGGAATAACTAAAACTATTATTTTATTATAAAGTCAAATTCGGTTTTAAGTAGATCCAAATTGATTTATTTAGAATCTAAAGTGGGTATGGGTCGAAATCCTCTCATCCAATAGAATTTAAACAAGTTTATGTTATTATTTTAACCTTATCATTTAGATTTAACATTAAGTTAAATAATTTTACTTTTACCGTGTCTTCTTCTGTTCTTATACTATAAGGTTAATAAAATTACTATATCAAGCCAAACGAACCCCAAGTTGTTTATTATTAATATATATAACCTTATCTAAGTCATTTGGTCGAACCTTAGATTTTTAGGAATAAAATAACAATTAATAATATAATATTTGTTTTAAAAACTATTTTATGACAATTTTGACACTATTTAGTAATTGATTTTTTTGAAAATCCTAACAGAATGATAAGTTAGAAAAAAGTTAATTAAATCGATACTAACATGTCATATTAACCTATGAAATTAGTGGAATTTATAAAAAGTCTCAAATTAGATTTATTTGGGTATTTATAACATCAATTATGTCAATATTTCATTAATAAGATAATTACTGCATCATCATTGTGTCATAAAAAAATTAAATTATTTAATATCTAAAAATTACAAATAAAATACCATTATGTAGTAAATATTTTTATCTTTCTAATGAATATTTATAGTCGAATTTATCTTATGTATAGCCCTATATTAAAAATATTTTATTAAATAAACATTGATTTTAACTCTTTTAACTCTTCTTTGAATTAAATAATAATAAATGTCCTAATCTAATCCAAGTGGGCCTAAATGGTCATATTTTAATCCTAATCTTGTTTTTGGTCGAATTAAACTTATCCAATAGAATTTGGACATGTGTTAGGGTAATAATAATATCAATTTTACCCTTAATTACCCTATTTACTTTTAACTGTGGTAAAAAAAGTAAAAAGTTACTATTCACCAAAAAATTATTTTCATCTCATTGAACCACATTTTACTTACTGACATCAACCGTGTCTCTCGGATTTTTGAAATTCCACTCACAGAAGTGGTAAAATTAAGTTTTATGAACAATTCAGTTTTTTAACTACCACTTAGTGGTTTCACTATTCATCAAAAATTGAAAGTTTTCAGAAAAATACCAAAAATTAGGCCTAAGCTATATTTGATATTATGAACTCAAAAATGATTTCTATTTTACCAAATTAATAATCTATCACTATTAATTATTTCGATTGAAAAATTTGTTTTTAATTAAAATTTTTTAATTTTCACTATTCATCAAAATATGAAAGTAATCCGAAAATCACCAAAATTTCACCCTAAGCTAATTTCGATATTCGGAATCCATAAATGAAGTCCATTTTGAAAAATAAAGTTTACAAAATTTCAAAAAGTGGTTATTACTATTTATAACGGCTAGTTTTAATAATATCTTAATAGCATATCGTTGTTTAGCGAAACATGGTGTTGCGTACAACCCACGCTATCGTGGAAGGTCGCGATTGCGTGTAATTCAAGCTAGGTCAGAGATGTGTGTTGTGAATGCTCCTTTTGGTTTAGCGTATAACACAAGACATTAATGAAATTAAAAAGAATATTTTTCATAAAATCTCGGGGTGTTACATTCTACCCCCCTTAAAATGAATTTCGCCCTCGAAATTCGTCGGGGCTATAAATGGTTTACTATTCGAAAGTTTCCTTAATCGAAACCCACAACGTAAAAAGGAATTCCAAAACCAATCTTTAAAAAAAACTATGAAACGTAATGGTTACCCAAATAAACTAATCACTGGGTTTCCACATAGGTGAAAATATGGATATGGAAGAGAAATCTAACCATCATGTTCTGAAGGAGAGTGGTAGAGAACATGGCTATGGAAAAGCTAGCAATCACAAATCCATAAATTTTTTACGATCTAAGGTACCATCTGATTAATCAGATATAAGAGCACTAGGACAACATTTTTGGTTTTCAAGATCGTTTCCCTAAAGTTGAAGAATTTGAATTAGAATATATACTTACTTTATTTTCGTACAATCTCACTTTTGTTCGTGCCTTGAACAATTTCCGCTTCATCTCTTAAATAGATGAAGTTGAATTTGTTATTCGTGAAGTGTTAGTAAGACAGGTCATTCCCTATCTCAAACAAAAGGTTAGCAAAAGTTATTAAATATACATAAGTCATTCTTTAGTGAGATTAATCATATATGGTTCCTAAAATGGACTTACACTTCATATATCATACCGCTTAATAAAATAAAACTAGTTTCTACTAAACAAGGACTTCCTGTAGGCCAGTGGTAGGAGATAAAGGCCAGTCGCACTTCGGTTGTGGGTTCGATTCCCACAGCCTTGTCCGACGCGATGGGTTGTCGCCCGTCCTGCAGGTTGTCCTTTTTCTAAAACTATATTACTATAACATCCCATCAATAATATCGAAAAACTTTTATCCTTAAACAATACTATCTTATGTCCAACATAATCCATTTCAATCTTTAGGCTTATCCATAATACTGCAGTCCACTCTCATAATATATTGAAAAAAATTACCAGAGATTTAATACCATCGTTGATCCCCATATATCATAAGATATGTCTTGTTGGTCACATTCCAATCATGTGAATACGTTAATAGTGTATTCTCTTGAAAAATGAATACCAATTAAGCCTTAGTGAAAACATGAATGCTGTCAAAAGTTAACTCTTTCCACATAGCAAAATCCAAAAATTCTATATACTCAAACCATGATATCACTTAGTCCTTATATCAATCATGAGCTCATGAATACTGTCAAAAATTTCATTTTCTCTTTATCACTTCATTATGCGCATATCATCCACTTTCCAAAAAAATATCTGAATAACCTTTCATTGTTACCCATACCATTTATCATAAACATTCAAAACTTAAGGAAAGACAACAGTGTAACAATCCTTAGATGTCTTTTTATTCTATAGTACAACATTACACTTGATAAACATGTAATCATTCCACTACCTTCTTAAACCATTGATCGAGCTTCAACAATTCTTTCATCTCACATATCATTTGTAGTCTCTTCATCATCATCAACAAAAATACTACCCATACGACCATACCGATTCTCTTCATGAGACATTCCCTTAGGGAATTGGTTTGCATAATGCCCGTACATTCCACATTTAAAACATTTAACCATTGTTGATGTCGTATCAATACCATTAACCTCATCCATGGTGTTAACTGAAACTTTTCCATTGCACTTACTGGCTTTGATTCCTTCTTTTCCACACCCAAAACATCTTCCAGTTCCTTTGAAACATTCTCCTTGATGCCTCTTACCACATGATTTACATAGGGGAAATTGAACTTTCATTCCTCTATGATCATCATGAAACTCCATCTTTCTCTTATTAGCCAAGTCAGGAAACATACCAAATTTTACTTTATTGATCATATTATGAGATTGCTGATTCGGCATAATAATGATGTTTGGACTTCCAAATCCCATTTCATTTGATTTCTTATGAAGAATAGCATTCCATTGTCCATCATATCCTCCATTATCGTGAATCATCTTGTTTCCAGCCATTTTCAAAAACCCAAAAAGAATAGTGTGGGTTGAAAAAATCATGCTAGGGAAAACAACATAATAAAGGGGGAGTACACTCAATATCTAACATCTTAGGTTAAATTCTAAGATCGTTAGCTCAATTCTAGGACTATAACCTATACACATACTTAACCTTAGAGACATCCCAAGACATACCTTAGAAATATCTCTAGGGATCTCACTAAAGTTCGTGCATCCTAGTTTCCAAAGGTTGACTAAATCTTTCCTCTGATACCAACTGTAGAGACCCGAAGCTTGACGTACATGGACATTACATTACTTTTGTGGAATACTTAGTACGTAACCAAAACACACACACAAGGATCGTAATAGTTTTGTGTCTTTGGAAACTCGGAACGTAATCTTCTAATCCTGGTGAAAGATCTTCAACATCTCCCATAAAGATCTTCCCCTTTTTTTTAATACCTAAAACCTTTCTTTATATCCTAGGGAAAAGTAAACATAAAAGGGTGAGCTCAAATTCTCAGTAAGGGTAAACAAAAGAAATATCAATCACATCATATTCATAAGAACATATCTTTTTGGAAATCTTAACCTGCAAAAGAGAGCAAAATTTCATAACATGGGATAAATCATAATAGTGAAATGAAATCCCAATAATTATAACTTAAAACATGAAACATTGTGGCATACACACATAATCTTAGAGAATCATTTCTTGTTAGTCAAGACTCATGGCCAAGACTATCTTAGTGGATAAATTCCCTTTCTGAACCAAGTCACCCTCGTTTCAGTCCTGTTTCACTGAACCGGTATAACCTACCATTCCAGCCATGTCTATCTCATGGGTTATAAAATCTTTACCCAATGTATTGGAGGGAGATATAGGTCCCACCAATCTCATAATTATACCATTCTTATGTGTGCCACAATATCATAAACCATACATCATTGCATAACCCATTTAATAAAAATGGGATTCTTAAACAACATGACATCATAAAACAATTCATATAAGATAAAGGAATTCATAAAAATAAATCCATCACAACATAATAAAATCAATGTAATAATAGGGATAAAAACAGAACCCTTTAATATCTTAGATGGAAAATAATTTTGATAAAACACTTGAACTCCATTCTTGAGGAAAATATCCTTTCTTCTTCAAAAACACTTTTCCTTTTTTAACATGTCAAAAAATTCTAAACTAAAAGAAGTTGATTAAAAATAAGCTTGAAAACTTTTAAAGGAATCTTCATGGAAATAATGTTTTAAAAATACATTCATGCTGTATATGTTAAAAGAAAACATTCTTCTCGTACTTTTGTCAGAAAAGTCAAAAAGTATCTCGTACGAAAAACGACAAAAGATTCCTTTCATATCTTTTACTAAAATCTCACTGAAGGGTAAAATTGGATTTAATCAATTTTAGGTGGATGTAAATAATAGTACATTTTGATGAAACATGGATTTGGATGATAAAATACACCCTAGTAAATACCAAATTATAAACAATCTTGGATAAAAATGAGATTGTGATATTTCCCTTACCTTAGGTCCGATTTGCTTCGTTAGTGTCCGAACCTCCTGTATAATGATTTAAATAATGTCATTGACTTATTACAGAATCATATTCATTATTATGATACCATATATGGTTCACTTATGACTTTATATTACCCGTTCTTTTGTAAATTCCATGTTAAAGAGCGTTTTGGGTAAAATTGTTTCATTTGTCGTCCGTGTTTTGACTTGTAATTATTCATATGATTAATTAAATCATGATTACTTAATTTCAGAATATAAAAAATGATATATATATATATATATATATTCAGAATATACATATATATAATAAATCAGTAAATGGAAGGAAATACACCGTTCATGGAGACGGTAGGCCGTACGTACGCATGAACGCTGTTTTTGTTTCCTTATTGAGTTGAATGAAATTAAGTAGATGTCATACATATATACATAAATCCAGTAGAATTATAATGTCATATATTTCATTATTATTTCTTATATATACTTTATAATCATTCTTAAATGGTTAACATGGAGAATGAATCTCATCGCGTCGTGGAGACGGAAGTCCGTACGTACGCACAAGCGATGATATCATTTCCATAATTATTGAATTGAATTGGAGTGGATGATACAATATATCAGAATCATTATTATGTTATAATAACTATATATAGTTATTCATTACACCATAATACCCATCCATGTAAGGTGTTGGTGGAAAAGCAGATTACACCACGGCGTGGAGACGGTATTCCGTAGGTACGCACGCGCGGTGATTTCGTTTTCTGTAGGATGGATAGATGGTGAAATAGGGTTGTTTCATACTTATAATAACATATCAATATATGAGTGATACTGATGTTATTAGTTCATAATGAAACAACCTTAGAAGAAGAAGTAGAAGAAGAAATAAAGGTGAAATAATTGGTAACGGAAATTACCTCTTCTTTGAAGCGCCTCTTTGAGACCTCCTCTTAGGGTACACAAATTGGTCTTTGAGGAAGACCAGAACCTCTAGGATGTTTCTAGGGAAGTGGAGAAGAGAATTTGGAAGAGGTGGGCCGAGCTTGAAGGCTCAAAGTTGTGTGAGGAAGAGAGGGATGATGTGCCCTTCTATAAGGGAGGAAGGGGGTACCTTTGGAATAACTAAAACTATTATTTTATTATAAAGTCAAAATCGGTTTTAGGTATCTCCAAATTGATTTATTTCGAAGATAAAGTGGGGATTGGTCGAAATCCTCTCATCCAATATAATTTAGACAATTTTATGTTCCTATTTTAAAATTATCATTTAGATTTAACATTAAGTTAAATAATTTTACTTTTACCGTGTCTTCTTGTGTTCTTATACTATATGGTTAATAAACTTGCTATATCAAGGCAAAAGATCCCCAAGTTGTTTATTATTAATATATATAACCTTATCGAAGTCATTTGGCCGAACCTTAGATTTTTTGGAATAAAATAAAAAGTAATAATATAATATTTGTTTTAAAAACTATTTTATGTCAATTTTGACACTATTTAGTAATTGATTTTTGTGAAAATTTTAACAGAATGATATGTTCGAAAAAAGTTAATTAAATCAATACTAACATGTCATATTAACCTAGAAAATTAGTTTAATTCATAAAAAGTCTCAAATTATATTTATTTGGGTATTTATAACATCAATTATGTCAATATTTCATTAATAAGATAATTACTGCATCATCATTGTGTCATAAATAAATTAAATTATTTAATGTATAAAATTTTTAAATAAAATACCATTATGTATTAAATATTTTTATCTTTCTAATTAATATTTATAGTCGAATTTATCTTATGTATAACCCTATATTAAAAATGTTTTATTAAATAAACATTGATTTTAACTCTTTTAACTCTTCTTTGAATTAAATAATAATAAATGTCCAAATCTAATCCAAGTGGGCCTAAATGGTCATATTATATTCATAAGGTTTCTTTTGGTCGAATTAAACTTATCAAATAGAATTAGGACATGTGTTAGGGTAATAATAATATCATTTTTACCCTTAAATACCCTATTTACATTTAACCGTGGTAAAAAAAGTAAAAAGTTACTATTCAGAAAAAAATTATTTTCATCCCATTTAACCACATTTTACTTACTGAAATCAACCGTGTCTCTAGTAATTTTGAAATTCCACTCACAGAAGCGGTAAAATTAAGTTTTATGAACAATTCAGTTTTTTTAACTACCACTTAGTGGTTTCACTATTCATCAAAAATTGAAAGTTTTCAGAAAAATACCAAAAATTAGGCCTAAGCTATATTTGATATTATGAACACAAAAATGATTTCTATTTTAAAAAATACAAAACATATCAGTTGAATTAATTAATTTAAAAATTAATTCCCGTCGTCAAAACAAAAGGCGTGTTTTTAAGAGATAATAACTATCAAAAGACTGACAGTTGTTTATAACTGGTTTAAATGTGAAATTACATCCAATGACCAACATTGTATTAAATTGTAAAAATATATTATAAATATACTTTAAAACCACTCAAATTAATAATTTATCACTATTAATTATTTCGATTGAAAAAGTTGTTTTTTATTAAAATTTAGTAATTTTCACTATTCATCAAAATATGAAAGTTATCCGAAAATCACCAAAATTTCACCCTAAGCTAATTTTGATATTATGAATCCATAAATGAAGTCCATTTTGAAAAATAAAATTTACAAAATTTCAAAAAGTGGTTATTACTATTCATAACGGGTAGTTTTAATAATATCTTAATAGCATATCGTTGTTTAGCGAAACTTGGTGTTGCGTACAACACACGCTATCATGGAAGTTCCCGATTGAGTGTAATTCATGCCAGGTCAGAGATGTGTGTTGTGAAAGCTCCTTTTGGTGTAGCGTATAACACAAGACATTAATGAAATTAAAAAGAATATTTTTTATAAAATCTCGGTGTGTTACATGGAACCTCCCGAAAGATGATTTCGTTTTTAAAAAAAAGGGGGAGAGAGATCGAAGAGAGTTTGATGAAGTATATTAAATTAAAATGATATATTTAAGTATATATATGATATTATATTTATCATGATCAATTTTATTGAGTATATGATTAAGGAGAAAAAAAGAAAAGAACATGAAAGTAAATTAAAAAGAAATGAAAGAGGATTTTACCACTTGAATACTCCTGTTGGTTACCCTCCATAAGGAGATTTACTTCTTTCTTGGGATGACATTAATAGAACCCAGATGTGGGGGAGATTATTTAGGAAAATATATGTCTGAAATTTGAAAATTACAAATACTTGGATGGTTGGAGGAGAAGGGGTGGTGAGAGGTGGTATTTATAGTGGAAGAGATGGGTGATTTATCATTATTTTATTCATTATTATATTATATATCTTAGGACAATAAATACTATTAATTCTTATGACTAATTTTATTAATAAGTTAATTTGAGTTTTAACAACGATTTTGTATAACAAATATGATTTTAGGAATAGTGTATTTCACTTCAAATTTATAAATACTACAAAACCCATATTATTATATTCATAAAAAATTCAAATATTTTAGAAACATTCAAATGATTTTCCCTAAAAAATTTATTTCATGTATATTAAAAAAAATTCATTTTAGGAAAATTATTCTCTCAATATGATTAATTAAATATTAATTAAGATCACTACTTACTTGAAAAATATAGATTTTAATTATCTAACTGATTTTATAACACTTTCCAAAATTTAAATAAGTACTCATAAAAATATCCTAAAACAATAAAACAAAAACTAATGATTTAAGAATTCGTTTTATGAAAATAAATTTTCCTTTAAATAATTTTATTAATTATTAAATTTTATTTAAATAATTGTAACTCTCAAAAACACCACCACTTAATTAATAATTTTTAAATGTTTCATTTACCTATACTATAATATAATTATATAATACATTCAACTATAAGATCCCAAAATTTTATTTATACAAACAAGGGTGTGGTGACTCTTTATTCAGTTGATTTACTATTTATAAGGGTAATATTACTGTTCCTAAGGTCAATTTATTATTTCATAATTATGGGTTCCTTAACATTTGGAAAAATCTCTTATTTCATTCGTTATTCATTTATGTTGTTTTTATTATGTTATCTATGTGATTTTATGTTGTCTATGCTGTATGAAATAAATAATAGAAGTGAAATTTCATTGATATTGTTATGGTTCGCTAAAATAAAAGGAGAATTTGGTACATTAAAAATGTAACCAATAATGAAATTTTATCTATGTCATATTTATATCCTTATGAATCATATTATACGGAATTATAAGAAATAGTAGTGTTTGATTAAAACAAAATATGTTTCTTCTTTTTAGACTCATCTTATTTTATATTATTCAACAAAAATTAATACTACTATCATAATCCAATGAGTTCATCAAAATAACACTCCTTAAGATTCGTTCTCTCGTTGATTTCCACCCTCTTCATAAGAAACATTATTGATATTTATTTTCATCCCATACCTTCCATACATAAATATTGCATCTTGTTAGATGAATATTTAGTAAATAGTATTACAATGCATGCTAGAATCATATATGTTTAGTATTTTGGAAAACTTGGATCCATAAAAAACCTATTCATAAGAGGTATACATCATATCCCATGATTGTCTTTACAACCATAACCCTTTGTAATGCCCCGACCCCAGTTACCTATAGTGGGATCATTATTACGAAACATTAGCATGATCATAAGGAAATCCTGTCCGGAATGACCGATCAGTTTAGTATTATGGAAAACAAGATTCATAAATAAGTTCAACATACAACTTGAAAATAAATACAACACTAATTTATTCCGTTAGAAACATCCATGCCTCCTAGATTAAGCCGTCAAGTCAATCATAATTAACTTCTTCGCATCTTGTGAAAAATAAAACATAGAAAGGGGTGAGCCCATATGCTTAGTAAGGGTAACAATATAGCGGAAAATTTCATAAATAAGAATAAATATTTAAGGCAATGACTGAGACTAAAACAAAAGACTTTCAAAATTGTTCATTATAATAATATGGAATAGATAAAATCAAAATAATTCCATTTAATTACTCACATGGAAATTCTACTTCTCAAATAATCGAATGCAATATCAATAGCCACATTAATAGTGATGGAATTCATAATGGAAGACTTTAATAACAACATACTCAAGGCCTTGTTCCATGACTATAAATAAGATTTTTTCAAGGCCTTGTTCCAAGACACTAGTTTGTATCATGATACCCACCGATTCATCGAGGATCTATAGCGGGCTGCACCTGTCACAATCTAAGCCCAATTCAGTCCTCATATTAAATGTTTTATACATTACATAAAAAATCGTATTAAAACTAGCATAAAAAATGTCAATAATTAATCCATAAACCATGAATGGTATAAAAATAACACATCCAGAGTCAAACATATCACAAAACCTTCAATACAATATGGATGTTTTGTATCAAAATAAATCAACTTCAAATAAACATAAAACCCATCAAAGGATGTTGATATAGATGAAATCAAAACGTTTTTTAGAGAAATATCCCTTTCTATTTTAAAATAATTTAAAATAAATATAATTTTAAAAGAAAATATTTTTTTAGGAAATATTCTTATTATCTTGTAAGGGACGCTTCGATGATGTTATAACGGTGGAAAATATCCGCACCCTCCGTATATGTTAAAAATAAGACATTCTTACCTTAATTTTGTCGAAAAGGTTATAAGGTCCTTGTTTGGAAAACGATGGAAAGATGCCTTTATAAAAATATTATAAAAATTCAAACAAGGATATAAATGAATTTATCCCATTTTCTATAAAATAGTAAGAATGTTATGAAATATATATTTAAGAAACATGGTTGTGGATGATAATGAGGTCTCAGTAGATACTTACATAAAAACTACCTCAGATAATAAAGTGATTGTGAAATTAACCCTTACCTTGTACTTTTCCTTGGTCAAGGGTAGGTTAACCTCTTGTACAGTGGTGAAATAATTGTTGTTAAAATATACAACAATCATATACATTAATATGATATCATATATTATCTTTTAACATTTCTTTGTTTATAATATTTTAGTATTATCGTCGTTTCTGTTGTTAAGAGGTTCGTTTTCCTTTATATGCATTGTTATGTAAGTAATGTTTGGTATGGATAGGATGTATATTATTCATATTCAGGTTGATATTACGTCTTTAAACATTATTTTTAGTCATTTAATAAAAATTATTCTTCAATGGATACGATGGGGAATGAATCTCATCACGTTCGTGGGGATGGTAATCTATACGTACGCATGAGCGACAATATCATTATTTTGATATTAAAATAATATATAATTAGATATTATATCATATATAAAGAATAATTATCATTTTATATTTATTATTTAAATAAATTACACATCATTATAATACAAATCCAAATAATAATGTGTTGAATAACAATTACACCATGACGTGGAGTTGGTAAGTTGTATGTACGCATGTAGGTACCATGTCACTCAAATGATGGATAGAATAATGAATTTGGTTGTACCATATTTATAATAACATCAAAGTATATAGAAGATACTAGAGTTATTGTTTTCGAATGGAATCAAAAAAGAAAGAGTAAGTGGAAGAAGAAAATAACTTAAAAGAGGGTGGTGAAATTATTACCTCTTCTTCGGGTTCTTCCAATTGATTTGATCAAAAGGGCTATTTGGGGTGGATTTTTGACAAAAGTGTGGCCTCTTGAATGAGTTGAGGGTTTTTGGGATGATACATGGGTAGGTGTTGTATTATCCAAAGGCTTGATAATTTTGAGTAATGTGTAGGAAGTGAGGGCTTTTTATAAAGGAGGGAGGGGCTCTTTATGAATGTTTGAAACAATTATTTTATAATAACCACATTTTCTGTTTCAAAAGGTCAACTATTCATTAATAAAAAAATTAAGATGAATAATGGTCGAAATAAAATATTCCAATAATATTCGTACAAGTTTTGGATATTGTTTTAATATTAATAATCTTATTTATTTAAATCATTTATTAATGAGGTAAATATTGCATATTTATAGTGTCCTAAATAATTTAATTTATTTGATGTCCAAAAAATATAAAAAAATTACCATGATATATGAAATATTTTTATCATTCCATTGAATAATTATAGTCAAATAAATAGCTTATATAACCCCATGTAAGAATTTATTTACTAATAGATATTTGTTTTTTTTCATTTTTGTCTTTACATTAAAATTAATTAATATAAAATGTCATTCTTACTCCCATGTGGCTCCATGGGGTCCCAAATTAAACCCAAGGATTCCCATGGTCAGATATGTATTATCCAAAAGGATTATGACATAGTTTAGGGTAATTTAACATTATTATAATATTATATTTTACCATTATTTATTATATTTACCCTTTAATCATGATAAATAAAATATTTACTGAAGTAAATATTTAAAATTTCTAAAAATAAAAGTTATCTATTTACAAAATTTAGACCTAATAATTATAAATATGGAATCCATTTTTCCAAATTCAAAAAACATAAGTGGCAGAAATTAATTTAATATTAATTCCCACCGTCAAAACAAAAGGCGTGTTTTTAAGAAATACTAACTATCAAAATATTGACACTTGTTTATGTTCAATTTAAATGTGAAATTACATCCAATAAACAACATTATATTAAATGTAAAATATATAATCTAATTACCATTTAAAACCTCTCAAAATTACAATTTAACACTATAAATTATTTTGATTAAAAAATATGTTTTTAATTAAAATTTTGTATTTTTTACTATTCATAAAAATATAAAAGTTTTCAGAACATTGCCAAAAAATCACAGAAATATAATTTTGATATTCTGAATCCAAATATGAAGTCCATTTTGAATGATAAAATTTATAAAATTTCAAAAAGTGGGTATTACTATTCATAATGACTACTTTGATTGGCCACATTGTGTTAGAATCTCGATATTGCCTACAACATATGCTACTGTATTATTCAAAGAGAAGTGTCCCTTGGAAGCATGGGGTGTTAAATTCTCCCCAACATCAAATAATATCATCCTTGAAATTTCTTGAATATTAATACAAAAAAAACACACGTGGTTCTTCATCATAAGTTCCTCGGGTTCCCACGTTGCCTCTTCAATCTTATGGTTTCTTCGTAGAAATTTTACAGGACAAGTTGTCTGGTTTCTCTACACTTGTTCGTTGGTATCAAGAATATTGACATGCTCTTCGTGATAAGACACATCGGGTTCTAGTTCTAATTCCTCATAGGTGAGTACATGTGTTGGGTCAAGAATGTATTTTCTCAGCAGAGATACGGGGAACACATCGTGGACTTTGAAGAGTCTTGGCAACATTGCCAAATGGTAAGATACAACCCCAATTACTTATTGAATTTCGAAAGGTCTGATGTACCTATGACTTAATTTTCCATTCTTTATAAAACTTATAAAACCCTTCCATGATGATACCTTCATGAAAACATGATCTCCTACCTGAAATTCTAAATCCTTCCTTCAGTTATCAATATAGCTCTTCTGTCTACATTGACCTGCTTTGATGTGGGTTTGGATTATATTCACCTTTTCAATTTTTTCCTCCACAATTTCTAGGCCTATGAGTTATCTTTCACCAACATCATCCCAAATAGTTGGTATGCGACATCTATTTCATGATAATTCTTCATATAGTGCCATTTGAATACATTAATTAAAGCTATTATTATATGAAAATTCTACCAGAGGTAAATATTGATCTCACATACCTTGAAAGTCAAGTGACCAAGATCACAACAAGTCATTTAAGGATTGAATTGTTCGTTTTGATTGTCCATCAGTTTGATAATGGTAGGGAGTGCTCAAATAAAGTTCAGTATCTAGGTTCTTCTAAAGACTCTTGTAGAATCTTGATGTAAAACGGGGATCACGATCAGAAACAATCAATAGGGGTAAACCATGAAGTCTTAAAACTTCATTAATATATAGTCTTTCTAGACGTCCAAGTGGTAAATATTATCTTATAGCATGAAAATGTGCTACTTGGTAAAACGATCAACAATGACCCATATTGCATCATTCCTTCGAGGAGTTTTTGGTAGCCCCATTACAATGTCCATTGTAATATCATCCCATTTCCACTCAGGTATGGTAAGAGGTTTCATGACTCTTCTAGTGTATTTCATTCCAGCTTTCACTTATGGGAAATTCATACATCTAAACAAAAAATCAGAAATCTCCCTCTTCATGTTCTCCCACCAAAAATTTTCTTTCAATTTCCTATTCATCTTTGTTCTACCAGGATGTATATAGAAATTAGATCTATGAGAATCATCCAAGAATTCCCTTTTTAGATTAGTTATATTGGGAACACAAATTCTCTTCCCAAATTTCAAAATTCCATCTTCATACACAATGTCACTCAATCTCCCATGATTCACATCATTAATCTTATTTTGAAACTCTTGATCATTAGTTTGAGAACATTTTATCCTTTATAATATATATGGTTTGGAAACCATTTGAAAAAATATAGATGATCCAAATTCCATGGTTATTCCCATATCCATCTTTACTAGATCCATGTGAATACGATCCCTTTCAACTCTCATGTTGTTCAAAACTACATGATCTTTTCTAGTCAAAGCATCTGCCACATTATTTTCCTTCCCTGGGTGTTATTGTATTATACAATCATAATCCATTAGTAGTTCAATCCATCTTCTTTTCCTCATGTTGAGTTCTTTCTATATGAAAATATACTTCAAACTCCAGTGATCAGTATATATCTCAAATTTTTCACCTTAAAGATAATGTCTCCATATATTCTAAGTAAATATTACAGCTGCTAACTCATGATCATGAGTAGGATAGTTTTTCTCATGAATTTTTAGCTGTCGTGATACATAGGCAATAAACCTATCATTATTCCTAAGGACACAACCAAGTCCTTTCTTTAAAGAATTGCTATAAATGACAGACCCATCATTCCCTGATGGTAGTGTCAATATAGGATCATTCACTAATCTTATCTTCAGTTATTCAAATCATTCTTTGCAATCGTTTGTCCAAAAAAACAAAACCCCTTTTCATGTGAGCTTTGTTAATGGGTTAGCCAACCGGGAAAAATTTTGGACCAAATGTTGATAATAACCTACTAAAACAATAAAATTGCGTACCTCGGTTATACTCGTTGGTGCTGGCCATTCATGGATTTCCATGTTCTTAGAAGGATAAAAATAGATTCCATCCTTTGAGAAAATATGACCAAGAAAAGGAATCTCCTGATGCCATAATTCACACATGATAACATTCCCAAATAATTCATGTCTTTTAAGAGTCTTCAAGATACTGCGCAAGTGATTTTCATGATATTCGTAGCTTTTAGTGTATACCAAGATATGATCAATAAATACCACTACAAATTCATCAAAATATTCCTTGAAAACTATGTTGATTATATACATGAAAATAGAGGGTGCATTAGTCAGCCCGAAAGGCATTACTATCAACTTGTAATGCACGTACCTGGTTCAAAATGATGTCTTTAGAACTTCTTCCTTTATCAAAAAAAAACTGATGATATCTAGATCAAATGTAAATCTTTGAAAAATATTGAGCTCTGTGAAGTTGGTCGAAAAAATCATTAATTCAAGGTAAGGTACACTTTTACTTTATTGGTATATCATTGATGTCCCTATATTAAATGCACAACCTCATAGATCTTTCTTTCTTCTCAACAAATAAGAAATGGGCACCCCATGGAGAAACACTAGGGCGTATAAGTCCTTTATTACTCACTTCCTCTAGTTGATTCTTTTGTTCCACTAATTCTGCAGTGGGAATTCTATAGGGGGTATTCTAAATGGGCCTTGAACTAGGAATTATGTCATTATAAAATTGGATTTTTCATTCTTGAGGATGTCCAGGTAAATCCTCTAGAAACAAGTCAACATATTATTTCTCAATAGGTACATCCTATATTTGAAAATTCCTTTCCCCACCCATTGTTATTTCATTCTCTTCCTCCCCGATAATTGAATTTGCAGAGCTACTAGGGGTCAATCTTGATAATAATCATATGGTGACATTTCTGCTCTAAATATAAGTTACTCTTTATCATCATCAAAAATTGTAACATACTTATTCTTAAAATAAAGTTTTGCATCATGGTCTGAAAGACAATAGAAACTGAGTATTATATCAAATTCAATCATGGGTATGACGATGAGATCAGCAGATAAAGAACATTTATATGACCTATTGGGAACTGATTCACAAAACATTATTTCAATGATACTTCCCTTAGGAGTTTTGACTGTCAACTCCATTTTTAAATCAAATTGGGAATATCTAATTTTATTAGCAAACTAGGACGATATGAAACAATGTGATGATCCAAAATCAAATAAAGTATTTTCTAAACATGAGGAAACCATTAAATTACATACCACCACATCTTTTAAATCTTAAACCTCAGCATTAGTGATAGCATATGAGAGGCCTTGATCCCTTGTCCTTTTCTGAGGTACGTTTCTTGGTTCTTAGGACATTCATTTGCATAATGTCCCATCTCCCTACAATTGTAGCATTGAACATCGGTAGCTTCATTATTTCCCTTACAATCATGATATTGGTGGCATTTTTTCCCATACTTGTAACAGACACCCATTCATATTCAACATTTTCCTTCTACCCCTTATTTCCATTTCCAGAGTGTTCAACAGATCTCTTCTTCTCTTTCTTTTCTTTAGTGTCGTAAGACTTAGAGAATTCATTTTCTGTCTTTATAGTACATGAGACAATATTTTCATAAATATCGAAGGATTGTGAAACTAATGCTCGACGGAGAAATGGATTTAACCAATCAATGAAGTGATCATTCTTACTTCTTCGGTTACTTATATAATCTTCTGCATGACTTTCTATCCTTGTGAAGTTAGATTTATATTTTGTAACATTCTCATCCTCCTTTTGCCTCAGACTCAGAAATTGTCTTTCCATATCCACTCGATAGTCATGATGAATGAAGTTTTCTATGAAAATCTATTTAAACACCCTACATTAAATATTTGATACTTCATCATCTTGTTTTGTGTTTTGAATAAATGGCCTCCATTGATCAGCATCTCCAGTGAGGCGGTAAACAACCATGACAACTTTTCCCTTTCACTACTCCCCAAGGCATGGAATATTTTCTCTAAGGAATTTATCCATTTCACAGCTACTAGTGGATTTGTACCCCCATTGAATGATGGTGGGTTTTTCCTCATGAAGCTATCTAAGATTGATCCTCCATGCTGTGGATCATGGTGCTCCATACGGTTAAGGTTATTATTCATAATCGGAGTGAGTTTTCCGAATATTGTGATAAATAGATCAGAACTGGTTGTATCACCAGTGCCACTATAATTATCTTGAGCAGGAGGGAAATCCCTACATGGAGTGTGTGTATTGATACAGTTTACATTCCTTCCAATAGGTGCCATTTCTAAAAAGTGGCATAAAATAGGTTAGTTTATGAATAGAAATACATACTTCCATACATTTAAAACACTTAACATAAATTGAACTGTTTATGGATATAATCCATAATCATAAAAAAAATTCTTTGAGGAAGCATATACTTATAAACCCTTCATAATGGTTTCTAATGAAAATTAAAATTATCCTAATAATATCCCCCAGGAGTGTCGTAACCAAGAGTGCAGCACAACCCGTTTTCATGCACCAGTTCCTGTCGAGTCTAGATCAAAGCAGTGTTTTCATATTTTACCCCATGGTATATCTATGCCAGACTCGCCCCTACCTAATCGTATACAGACAAGGATTTATTTCTTGGAATACTTAAAAAATATCTACATTACCAGAACACTAGGATGTTCTTCTATAATAATCCTCAAAGTATATCTTAGGGTAATTTTCTCTAATCATAGTTTATCTAAATCTAGTTTCCACAGTTTTTACTAAACTTCCTCTGAAACCAACTTTAATGCACTGACCCCTTTTACCTTGAGTCAGTGCATTATTACGTAACAAGGTCATGATCACAAGGAAATCATGTCCTGAAAGACCGATCAGTTTAGAATTATTGGAAAACATATTCATAGATAAGTACAACTTTACAACTTGAATAGAAATACAACACTAATTTTTTTTAGAAACATCCAAGACTCCTAAATTAAGACTACAAGTTAATCATAATTAACTTATTTGCATCCGGAGAAAAATAAAACATAGAAAGGGGTGATCTCAGATACTCAGTAAGGATAACAATATAGCAGAAGCTTTTATAAATAAGAATAAACTTTAAGGAAATGCATGAGACTAAAACAAAATCCTTTTAAACATGATCTTCAACATAATATGAAAAATTTAAAATCAAAATAATTCTATTTAATTACCCAAATAGATTTTCTTGTAGTCAAATAATCGCATGAAATATCAATAGCCACTTTTGTAATGATGGAATGGATAGTTCCAGACTTTCATAAACACATAGTCAAGGAATTTTTCCAAGAATACAAATAATATTTTTTCAGGGCCCTATTCCAAGACACCAGTTTTTCTCATGAGACCTATGGATGCATTTAAGAGCTATAGCAGGCTCCACCCATCACATACTAAGTCCAATTCATTCCTCATATTAAAAGGTTTAAACATAACATAAACATTCGTATTAAAACTTTCATATGAAATGTCAATACTTTATCCATAAACCATGAATGATATAAAAATAACACATCGACTGTCAAACATATCACAAAACCTTCAATACAATATGGAAGTTTTGTATCATAATAAATCAACATCAAATAAAATTAAAATCCGTCAAAGAATGTAGATATAGATGAAATCAAAACCTATTTTAAGAGAAATATCTCTTTCCATTTTGAAATCATTTAAAATTAATACAATTATAAAAGAAAACATTTATTTTTTGAAATATTCTTATAATAATGTAAGGGAATATTTCATGATGTTATAATGGTGGAAAATAGCCGCACCCTCCTTATAAGATAAAAAATGACATTCTTACCTTAATTTTGTTGAAAAGGTTATAGAGGACCTTATTTGGAAAACGACGGAAAGATTCCTTTATAAATATATTATAATGATTAAAAAAGGGTATAAATGACTTTAACACATATTTAATAAAATATAAATAATGTTTTGAAATATATTTTTAAGAAATATGGATGTGGCTGATAAGGAGTCCCCAGTAGATACTTATGTAAAAACAACCTCAGATAATAAAGAGATTGTGAAATTAACCCTTACCTTGTAATTTTCCTTAGTCGAGGGTAGGTTAACCTCTTACATTTTGGTGAAATAATTGTTATTAAATTATACAAGAATCATATACATAAATATGATATCTTATATGATATTTTAACATTGCTTTGTTAATAGTATATTACTATTATCGTCGTTTTGGGTGTTAACTAGTTCATTTTCCTTTATATGCATTGTTACATAAGTAATTTTTGTTATGGATAGGATGTATATTATTCATATTAAGGATGATATTAAGTCTTTAAACATTATTTTTAATCAATTAATGAAAATTATTTTGAATGGATACAATGGGGAATAAATCTCATCGCGTTCATGGAGATGGTAGTCTGTACGTACGCACGAGAGACAATATCATTTTTTGATATTAAAATAATATATAACTGGATACTATATCATATATAAATTATAAGTATCATGTTATATTTATTATTTACATCAATTAAACATCATTATTATTCCAATCAAAATAATAATGTATTTAATAACAATTGAATCATGACGTGGAGACGGTAAGTTGTACGTAAACACGTATGGGGACATGTTATTCAAAGGATAGATATAATAATGAATTTGGTTGTAAAATATTTATAATATCATCATAGTATATATAAGATACTATATTTATTATTTTATAATGGAAACAGCAAAGAAAGAGGATGTGGAAGAAGAAAATAACATAAAAGAGGGTGGTGAAATTATTAACTTTTCTTTGGGTTCTTCCTTTTTTTTATCAAAAGGGCTCCTTAGGTTGCCTTTCTGACTAAAGTAAGGACTCTAAAATTAAGTGAAGGACGTTGGGAGGATATTTGGGAAGGTTTTCTATTAACCAAATTCTTGAGTAGTGTGAGAAATGGGTAGTAATTGAGGTCTTTTTATAAGGGAGAGGAGGGGCTCTTTAGGAAAGTTTTAAACAATTATTTTATTATAACCTCAATTTAAATTTAAAAAGGTAAAATATTAAATAGAAAAAAAATTAATATGAATCATGGTAGAAATAAAATAATTCAATATGATTTGGACAGGTTTTTAATAATTTTTTAATAATTATAATCTTATTTATTTAAATCAATTATTAATAAGTTAAATATTGCATCATTATTGTGTCATAATTAATTTAATTTTTTTGATGTCCAAAAATTATAAAAAAGATAACATGATGTAGGGAATATATTTTTATTTAAATAGAATATTTATAGTTGAATATATAACTTCTAAAATCCATTGTAAAAATTTATTTACTAAAATATATTGGTTTATGTCATTTTTGTCTTTAAATTAAATTATTTTATATAAAATGTCATTATTACTCCCATGTGGATCCATGGGGACCCAAATTCAATCCAAGGATACCCATGGTCTGCTATGTATCTTCTAATAGGATTAGGACACATGATAGGTTAATTTAATATTATTATAATTTTATATTTTTCCCTTATTTATTATCTTTACCCTTTAATCATGGTAAATAAAATATTTTCTAAAGTAAATATTTAAAATGTATAAAAATAAAAGTTACCTATTTCAACAATTTGGACCTTAAATTAACATGTATGGTATCCATTTTTCCAAATTCAAAACACATAGGTGGAAAAAAATTAATTCTCATTGTCAGAACAAAAAGCATGTTTTTGTGAAATAATAATTATCAAAACATTGACACTTGTTTATATTCAGTAGAAATGTGAAATTACATCCAATGACAATAATTATATTAAATGGTAAAAATATATTCTAATTATACTTTAAAAAAACGCAAATTTATAATTTAACACTGTAAATTATTTTGATAAAAATAGTTGTTTTTAATTAAAATTTAGTATTTCTCACTATTCATAAAAATATGAAATTTATCAGAAATGTGCCAAAAATTTTCCCTAATATAATTTTGATATTCCGAATAAAAAATGATGTCCATTTTTAATGATAAAATTTATAAAATTTCGAAAAGTGGGTATTGTTATTCATAATGACTACTTTGATTGGTCGTAGTGTGTCAGAATCTCGAAGTCGCGTACAACACATGCTACTGCATTATTCAAAGAGAAGCGTATTATGGAAGCTTGGAGTGTTACAACCTTCAAATACATGTCATAAATTAATAAATTCTTTATTACCTGATAAATGAAAATATATGAATGTGTGAACATGGATGGTGGTAAATGGTTAAAAATAGATATATCAATTATTACTTAATAAAAACACGAGCATTATGTTATATGAACAAGAACATAACATTTCATAAGCATACCAAACATAATATAGATAATATTTTTCATCATTGAATAGACATAGTTAGATAATAATACATCAATAATATTCTAATCAAAGAACATGATCCATTAGATAATCACTTCAACATATGTAATAAGTTATAATCATTCAAACAAGCATATTAAACCAATTATTTAGACAAATACAACTAATTATTTGATCATAGTGGATTGGGTACTCTCCCCATTTCATTATATATAATGTCAAAGATTATAAACCTAACTACAATTTTTGAAATAGCCCCTTACTAAATTGGGATCACTCCCAATTCCATTCTTTATTATCTCATCACATATAAATATTTACAAAATTCATTAGAGGGATGTATAATTACAGGTTCACACATCACGTAATTAAAACAATATTTATATTTTTCATAAGATCATAAAAAATTAAACATTGTAGAACCCATGGAAAGGAAATTTATTTCATAAAAATTTTGTTATTTCTTCATAAAAAACCCCATGTAAAAGACTTTTGTTTCATAAATGTTTCATCATTACATAATTAACTCATGGAAAATATATAATTTTCATAGAATCATCCATAAAATATCATCACGATAAGCCCTAAATTTAATGAAATTTGTTGGTGTCATGGGATCATAATCCTATTAATGCATAAGTTTCATAAACAAACATTATCATTGATGAAAAATAACATTAAAATATCATTTGAAAATTTCCTGAGGAAAATACCATTTTGACATTAAAACCACTTATTTAAAATCTATGATATTTCCAAATTTTTATAAAAACATTTTCTTGGGAAATATAATCTTAAAATTATAAAGAAAATTTCAAATCATTGGTCGACCATGATGATGGGAAATTCATTTTGTTCCAGGTAAGTTAAAATAAATATTCATTTCACTTTTCGGTAAAAAGTCAAAAGGACCTAAATAGAAAAAAAGGAAAAATTATTCCTTTAAATTTTTTTAATAAGAATTAATACATTGGTATAATTAATTAAAAAATTAATAGTATAATAGGAATATTATTCTATAAAACATTATTATAATACAATGAAATGGAAGAAAATCGATTTCTCAATGAAAAAAGAAATAATGACTTATTTTTATAAAATTTATTATTTCAGTCTCATGAATACATTAAGGGGTAAAATTATAGGAAAAAAATTTAATATAAAAAAATAAAAATAGTATATTAAAACTTTGGTTTTCCAAGAGTGTTAGACCAAATCAATTTAACCATCTATAATATTATTATAAATAACCCTAATAAAAAATTATATTTGACAATAAATCCAATAACTAATGTTTTAAATTCATCAAAATCATTAAAATAACATTAATAATAGATTTAAATATATAATGCTTACAGAATATAATCATATATATACTTATAATATCATATATTATCCACTAATATCATTTAAACACCTATTTATTATTAATTCGTCATTAAAACATATGTTTTTGGGTGTAAATTGTTTCATTTTTATTAGAATGTTGGGCTTCATTTTCCAGTCATTCCATTGATCCTGGTTCTATCATATCCATAATGTCTATATATATTTTAATATTTTATATAGTACTTATGTATAGATATATATATATATATAAATAGTCATCCATGACAGGTATCGATGGAATAATGAATTTCACTATCTAAAAAGATGGTAGCCCGTACAAATGCATTAACAAAAAATTTTACTTTTAGAAGGATCAAAAAAAGTACAATAATAATTCCAATTTAAAAATAATTATTATGTTAAATATATATTATAGATTTTATGTCTATTATTATTATCATCAATTTAAAAAGGAAATTAACGAAAAATTAAATTGTTTCATGGAGGTGGTAGTTGATGCGCATGCACGAGAGATGCTATAATTTTCCAAGGGTTACAGATTTTAGAAGTTAAATATGATATTAATATTAAAAAAGAAAAATTATATCACAAATATCATATATAAACACTTAACCGATCATAATAACCATCCATGAAATATGGATGGAAAATAAATTGTATTGTTATGTGGATGCGACAGTCAACACGTACACATAGGCGATAGTTTCAATTCCCATTTGATGGAAAATATGGAGAATAAAGTGGATTAATTAATCATAATTATATTATATTATTTTAAAAATATTTCATTTATTATTTTATTAATAATACAATATAATTAGAAGTGTAGGATGATAAAATATTTTTAATGTGGTTGGGTCGAATTATTACCTCTTATTCAGTATGCCATGTTAAAATAATTTCATAAGGACCCATGGAATGGTCAACTAAGAATAAAAGAACCTATAATTTTTGAGTAAGAAATTTAATTTTAATGTCTTCATATTTCTGTATAATTTATTTATATGGAATTATTTCAAGACCAACTGTTGAGACGAAGTGCGATTCTGAGGCCATGAGTTCCCAGAATGACCCATCAAAAATGGATAAGCTTTTTATACCGTGCATGATTGGTTTTCATGAAAATATGGAATAAATATTAAATAGGTGCCTTTATTACAAATATGATGGATCTTTTCCATTCAGGATGGATGATTTCCCTTAGGCGCCACATAGGATAAGTCAGCGTAGTCCTCTAGTGAGAAAACCTGAAAAAGGCATAACCGTAAATAAATTTATTAAATAAAATTATTTAATTTCACAAATGATTATAACTCATGAATGGAGAATCATATTGAAAATCTGATTCCATTGCTGAGGTCATGAGGGTAGGCTTTCCTTAGGTAGAACCTAACATTAGCTGGGACAGACCAACAATGGAAGTTAGCTCTTTGCCACAACTAAAATAATTAAGTAAAAAATATTTTACTATTAAATCCACATAAATTCTAAATAGTAACTACAATTAAAAATCCAATATTAATATTGAGATCTCGGGGATGTGTTCCCCTTAGGTGCTGCCTAACCTCGATCGACACTGGTTGTGGGTGGAAGTTGTTTTTTTCTGAACATTTTTTAAGCTACATTAGTAAACATGCGTGTGGGGTTTTATATCTTATAAACAAATGCTCAGATGGAAAATATGAGGGCATCTTTGAATTCCCAATGCCGAGATTCACATTGGATAAGCGTAATATAGACTGCAATGGTTTGAATAGAAAAGATAAATTTTTCACTTTTTGGAAAAATAATAATATAACACTTTGAGTTTTTTGTTCTTTTCTTAAATCATTGAGTCATAGTGGGAAAAATTGTAGCATAATGACGAGCATTAAATGGGGGTCATTTAATGACTTATTTCATTTTTGATGGTAACTACAATACAATTTTAATTAATGGTTCATTAATCAAGGTTCATTAATGAAACACATTAATGAACACGACATCAAGATTTTTTTCTTTTTATTCAATCCTTTAAAAATAGATTAATAACTGAAAGGGAAACCATTGAAGTAACTCCAACTAAATCCCTCTCCCATGAGGAACTGAGAATGAAAATCAATCATTGGAGGATATGATCTGGAGATTGATCAGTGACAATGAAAACCAAAGAATATATAATGTTAATGAATGTATAATCAATCCCTAGTCCGCTATTTATTAAACTGAATCCAGGTAGGGGATTTAAGTTCTCTATGTTTTTAATGATTCCTCTTATCCATTCTTGAAAAGTACAATGAACACAGATCTACCAACAAACAGGTTGATCCATAAATCATTCATTCTTGGGTGGAGGATGTTGGGGGGTCTTGATTTAGGGTTTTTCTAAATTTATATGATGACTATCTTCATCCCCATTATTAAATGATAACACTAAGGGATTAGGATGATTCAAACAAGGACTAGACCCTCTTTCAATCCTTGGTGTAGAGAGTTCTTCATGGGTGATCAAGAAACATGGTGGAATGGAGTTTTTGTGGATTTTTCTGTGAATTTGGTGACCTAAGTGTGTAACACCCCGAGATTTTATGAAAAATATTCCCTTTAATTTCATTAATTTCTTGTGTTATACACTATACCAAAAGTAGCTTTCACAACACACATCTCTGACCTGGCTTGAATTACAGGCAATCATGACCTTCCACGATAGCGTGTGTTGTACGCAACACCAACTTTCGCTAAACAACGATATGCTATTAAGATATTATTAAAACTAGCCGTTATGAATAGTAATAACCACTTTTTGAAATTTTGTAAATTTTATTTTTCAAAATCGACTTCATTTATGGATTCATAATATCGAAATTAGCTTAGGGTGAAATTTTGGTGATTTTTGGATAACTTTCATATTTTGATGAATAGTGAAATTACTAAATTTTAATTAAAAACTAATTTTTCAATTGAAATAATTAATAGTGATAAATTATTAATTTGAGTTGTTTTAAAGTATATTTAAAATATATTTTTACAATTTAATACAATGTTGGTCATTGGATTTAATTTCACATTTAAACCAGTTATAAACAAGTGTCAATCTTTTGATAGTTATTATCTCTTAAAAACACGCCTTTTGTTTTACGACGGGAATTAATTTTTAAATTAATTAATGAAACTGATATGTTTTGAATTTGGTAAAATAGAAATTATTTTTTGGTTCATAATATCAAATATATCTTAGGCCTAATTTTTGGCATTTTTCTGAAAACTTTCAATTTTTGATGAATAGTGAAACCACTAAGTGGTAGTTAAAAAAACTGAATTGTTCATAAAACATAATTTTACTGCTTCTGTGAGAGAAATTTCAAAAATCCGAGAGACACGGTTGATGTCAGTAAGTAAAATGTGGTTCAATGAGATGAAAGTAATTTTTTGGTGAATAGTAACTTTTTACTTTTTTTACCACGGTTAAAAGTAAATAGGGTAATTAAGGGTAAAAATGATATTATTATTACCCTAACACATGTCCTAATTCTATTGTATAAGTTTAATTCGACCGAAAACAACCTTATGAATATAATATGACCATTTAGGCCCACTTGGATTAGATTAGGACATTTATTATTATTTAATTCAAAGAAGAGTTAAAAGAGTTAAAATCAAACTTTATTTAATAAACCATTTTTAATATAGGGTTATAAATAAGATAAATTAGACTATAAATATTCATTAGAAAGCTAAAAATATTTACTACATAATGGTATTTTATTTTTAATTTTTAGACATTAAAAAAGGTAATTTATATATCACACAATGATGATGCAGTAATTATCTTATTAACGAAATATTGACATAATTGATGTTATAAATACCCAAATAAATATAATTTGAGACTTTTTAGGAACTAAACTAATTTTATAGGTTAATATGATATGTTATGGTTGATTTAATCAACTTGTTTTGAACATATAATTCTGTTATGACTTTCATAAAAATCATATATCAAATAGTGTCAAAATTGACACAAAATAGTTTTTAAGTAAAATATTTTATTATTAATTGTTATTTTATTCCTAAAAATCTAAGGTTTGGCCAAATGACTTAGATACGGATATATATATTAATAATAAACAACTTGGGGTTCGTTTGGCATGTTATAGTATGTTTATTAACCATATAGTGTAAGAAAACAAAAAGACACGGTAAAAGTAAAATTATTTAACTTAGAGTTAAATCTAATTGATAAGGTTAAAATAGTAACCTAAACTTGTCTAAATCCTATTGGTTGATAGGATTTCTACCCATCCCCACTTTACCTTAGAAAGAAGACCCTTTTGAGCTATTTAAAACCGAATTTTACTTTATAATAAAATAATAGTTTTAGTTATTCCAAAGGTACCCCTCTCCTCCCTTATAAAAGGGAACCTCCTCCCTCTCTTCCTCACACAACTTTGAGCCTTAAAGCTCGGCCAACCTCTGCCAAATTCTCTTATCCACTTCCCCAGAAACATCCTAGAGGTTCTAGTCTTCCTCAAAGACCAATTTTGGTACCCTAAGAGGAGGTCTCAAAGAGGCGCTTCAAAGAAGAGTAATTTCCGTTACCAATTCTTTCACCTTTATTTCTTCTTCCACTTCTTCTTCTAATTTTGTTTCATTATGAAGTAATAAAATCAGTATCACTAATATACTGATATGTTATTATATGTATGAAACAACCCTATTTCACCATCTATCCATCCTACGGATAATGAAATCACCGCGCGTGTGTACGTACGGAATACCGTCTCCACGCCGTGGTGTAATCTTCTTTTCCACCAACACCTTACATGGATGGGTATTATGTTGTAAAGAATAAATATATATAGTTATTATAACATAATAATGATTCTGATATATTTTATCATCCACTCCAATTCAATTCAATAATTATGGAAATGATATCATCGCTTGTGCGTACGTACGGACTACCGTCTCCACGACACGATGAGATTCATTCTCCATGTTAACCATTTAAGAATGATTATAAAGTATATATAAGCAATAATAATGAAATATATGACATTATAAAGCTACTGGATATATGTATATACGTATGACATCTACTTAATTCCATTCAACTCAATAAGGAAACGAAAACAGCGTTCATGCGTACGTACGGCCTACCGTCTCTATGAACGGTGTATTTCTTTCCATTTACTGATTTATTATATATATTTATATTCTGAATATATATATATATAAATCATGTTTTATATTATGGAATTATGTAATCATGATTTATGTAATCATATGAATAATTACATGTCAAAACACGGACGACAAATGAAACAATTTTACCCAAAACGCTCTTTAACATTGAATTTACAAAAGAACGGGTAATATAAAGTCATAAGTGAACCATATATGATTTCATAATAATGATTATGATTCTGTAATAAGTCAATGACATTATTTAAATCATTATACAGGAGGTTCGGACACTTACGAAGCAAATCGGACCTAAGGTAAGGGAAATATCACAATCTCATTTTTATCCGAGATTGTTTATACTTTGGTATTTACTAGGGTGTATTTTATCATCCACATCCATGTTTCATCAAAATTTAATATTATTTACATACACCTAAAATTGTTTAAATCCAATTTTACCCTTCGGTGAGATTTTAGTAAAAGACATGAAAGGAATCTTTTGTCGTTTTTCGTACGAGGTACTTTTTGACTTTTCCGACAAAAGTACGAGAAGAATGTTTTATTTTAACTTATACGGCATGAATGGATTTTTAAAACATTATTTCCATGAAGCTTCCTTTACAAGTTTTCAAGTTTATTTTTAATCAACTTCTTTTAGTTTAGAATTTTTTGACATGTTAAAAAAGGAAAAGTGTTTTTGAAGAAGAAAGGATATTTTCTTCAAGAATGGAGTTCAAGTGTTTTATCAAAATTATTTTCCATCTAAGATAATAAAGGGTTCAGTTTTTAACACTATTATTACATGGATTTGATTATGTTGTGATGTAATTATTTTTATGAATTCATTTATCTTATATGAATTGTTTTATGACGTCATGTTGTTTAAGAATCTCATTTTTATTACATGGGTTATGCAATGATGTATGGTTTATGATTTTGTGGCACACATAAGAATGGTATAATTATGAGATGGGTGGGACCTATATCTCCCTCCAATGAATTGGGTAAAGATTTTATATCTCATGAGATAGACATGGCTGGAATGGTAGGTTATACCGGTTCAGTGAAACAGGACTGAAACGAGGGTGACTCGGTTCAGAAAGGGACTTAGTCCACTAAGATAGTCTTGGCAATGAGTCTTGACTAACAAGAAATGATTCTCTAAGATTATGTGTTTATTCCAAAATGTTTCATGTTTTAAATTATGATTATTGGGATTTCATTTCACTACTATGATTTATCCCATGTTATGAAATTATGCTCTCTTTTGCAGGTTAAGATTTCCAAAATGTTATGTTCTTATGAATATGATGTGATTGATATTTATTTTGTTTACCCTTACTGAGAATTTGAGCTCAACCTTTTATGTTTACTTTTACCCAGGATATAAAGAAAGGTTTTAGGTATAAAAAATTGGGATGATCTTTATGGGAGATGTTGATGATCTTTCACCAGGATTAGAAGATTATGTTCCGAGTTTCCAAATAAACTAAACTATTACGATCATTGTGTGTGTGTTTTTGTTATGTACTAAGTATTCCACAAAAGTAATGTAATGTCCATGTACGTCATCCATCGGGTCTCTATAGTTGGTATCAGAGGAAAGGTTTAGTCAACCATTGGAAACTAGGATGCGAGAACTTTAGTGAGATCCCTAGAGATATTTCTAAGGTATGTCTAGGGATGTCTCTAAGGTTAAGTATACGTATAGTTTATAGTTCTAGAATTGCACTAATGATCTTATAATTTAACCTAATATGTTAGATATTGAGGGTACTCCCCCTTTATTATGTTGTTTTCCCTAGCATGATTTTTGCATCTCACACTATTCTTTTTGGGTTATAGAAAATGGCTGGAAACAAGATGATTCACGATAATGGAGGATATGATGGACAATGGAATGATATTCTTCATAAGCAATCAAATGAAATGGGATTTGGAAGTCCAAACATCATTATTATGCTGAATCAGCAATCTCATAATATGATCAATAAAGTAAAATTTGGTAAGTTTCCTAACTCGGCAAATAAGAGAAAGATGGAGTTTCATGATGATCATAGAAGAAAGAAAGTTCAATTTCCCCTATGTAAATCATGTGGGAAGACACATCAAGGTGAATGTTTCAAAGGAACTAGAAGATGCTTTGGGTGTGGAAAAGAAGGACACAAATCCAGTAAGTGCAATGGAAAAGTTTCAGTTAACACCATGGATGAGGTTAATGGTATTGCTACGACATCAACAATGGTTAAATGTTTTAAATGTGGAATGTACGGGCATTATGCAAACCAATGCCCTAAGGGAATGTCTCATGAAGAGAATAGGTATGGTCGTATGGGTAGTATTTTTGTTGATGATGAAGAAAAGACTACAAATGATATGTGAGATGAAATAATTATTGAAGCTCGGTTAATGGTTTAAGAAGGTAGTGGAGTGATTACATGTTTATCAAGTGTAATGTTGTACTATACAAAAAAAAGTCATCTAAGGATTGTTACACTGTGGTCTTTCCTTAAGTTTTGAATTTTTATGATGAATGGTATGAGTAACAATGAAAGGTTATTCAGATAATTTTTTTTGAAAGTGGATGATATGCGCATAATGAAGTGATAAAGAGAAAATGAAATGTTTGACAGTATTCATGAGCTCTTGATTGATATAAGGACAAAGTGATATCATGGTTTGAGTATATAGAATTTTTGGATTTTGGTATGTGGAAAGAGTTAACTTTTGATAGCATTCATGTTTTCACTAAGGTTTAATTGGTATTCATTTTTCAAGAGAATAAATGATTAAGGTATTAACATGATTGGAAGGTGACCAACAAGACATATCTTATGATATATGGGGATCAACGATGGTATGAAATCTCTGGTAATTGTTTTCACTATATTATGAGAGTGGACTACAGTATTATAGATAAGCCTAAATATTGGAATGGATTATGTTGGACATAAGATAGTATTGTTTAAGGATAGAAGTTTTTCGATATTATTGATGGGATGTTATAGTAATATAGTTTTAGAAAAAGGACAACCTGCAGGAGGGGCGACAACCCATCGCGTCGGACAAGGCTATGGGAATCGAACCCACAACCGATGTGCGACTGGCCTTTATCGCCTACCTCTGGCCTACAGGAAGTCCCTGTTTAGTAGAAACTAGTTTTATTTTATTAAGCGGTATGATATATGAAGTACAACTCCATTTTAGGGACCATATATGATTAATCCCACTAAAGAATGACTTATGTTTATTTAATAACTTTTGCTAACCTTTTGTTTGAGAGAGGGAATGACCTGTCATACTCACACTTCATGAATAACAAATTCAACTTCATCTATTTAAGAGATGAAGTGGAAATTGTTCAAGGCACGAACAACAGTGAGATTGTACCAAAATAAAGTAAGTATATATTCTAATTCAAATTCTTCAACTTTAGGGAAACGATCTTGAAAACCAAAAATGATGTCCTAGTGCTCTTATATCTGATTAATCAGATGGTACCTTAGATCGTCACAAATTTATGGATGTGTGATTGCTAGATTTTCCATAGCCATGTTCTCTACCACTCTCCATCAGAACATGATGGTTATATTTCTCTTCCATATACATATTTTCACCTATGTGGAAACCCGTTGATTAGTTTATTTGGGTAACCGTTACATTTCGTAATTTTTTTTAAAGATTGGTTTTGGTATTACTTTTTACAATGTGGGTTTCGATTAAAGAAACTTTCGAATAGTAAACCATTTATAACCCCGACGAATTTCGAGGGCGAAATTCATTTTAAGGGGGGTAGAATGTAACACCCCGATATTTTATGAAAAATATTCTTTTTAATATCATTAATGTCTTGTGTTATACGCTACACCAAAAGGAGCATTCAAAACACACATCTCTGACCTGGCATGAATTACACGCAATCGCGACCTTCCACGATAGCGTGTGTTGTACGTAACACCAAGTTTCACTAAACAACGATATGCTATTAAGATATTATTAAAACTAGCCGTTATGAATAGTAATAACCACTTTTTGAAATTTTGCAAATTTTATTTTTCAAAATGGACTTCATTTATGGATTCAGAATATCGAAATTATCTTAGGGTGAAATTTTGGTGATTTTCGGATAACTTTCATATTTTGATGAATAGTGAAAATTACTAAATTTTAATTAAAAACAACTTTTTCAATCGAAGTAATTAATAGAGATAAATTATTAATTTGAGTGGTTTTAAAGTAAATTTAGAATATATTTTTACAATTTAATACAATGTTGGTCATTGGATGTAAATTCACATTTAAACTAGTTATAAATAATTGTCTATCTTTTGATAGTTATTATCTCTTAAAAACATGCCTTTTGTTTTGACGACGGGAATTAATTTTTAAATTAATTAATGCAACTGATATGTTTTGAATTTGGTAAAATAGAAATAATTTTTGAGTTCATAATATCAAATATAGCTTAGGCCTAATTTTTGGTATTTTTCTGAAAACTTTCAATTTTTGATTAATAGTGAAACCACTAAGTAGTAGTTAAAAAAAACTGAATTGTTCATAAAAAATAATTTTACCACTTCTGTGAGTGGAATTTCAAAAATCCAAGAGACACGGTTGATGTCAGTAAGTAATATGTGGTTCAATGAGATGAAACTAATTTTTTGGTGAATAGTAACTTTTTACTTTTTTTTACCACGGTTAAAAGTAAATAGGGTAATTAAGGGTAAAAATGATATTATTATTACCCTAACATATGTCCTAATTCTATTGGATAAGTGTAATTCGACCAAAAAAACCTTATGAATATAATATTACCATTTAGGCCCACTTGGATTAGATTAGGACATTTATTATTATTTAATTCAAAGAAGAGTTAAAAGAGTTAAAATAAAAGTTTATTTAATAAAACATTTTTAATATAGGGTTATACATAAGATAAATTCGACTATAAATATTAATTAGAAATATAGAAATATTTACTACATGATGGTATTTTATTTGTATTTTTTAGACATTAAATAATTTAATTTATTTATGACACAATGATGATGCAGTAATTATCTTATTAATGAAATATTGACATAATTGATGTTATAAATATCCAAATAAATATAATTTGAGACTTTTTATGAATTCCACTAATTTTCTAGGTTAATATGACATGTTATTGTTGATTTAATTAAATTGGTTCGAACATATAATTCTGTTATGACTTTTACAAAAATCATATATCAAATAGTGTCAAAATTGACACAAAATAGTATTTAAATAAAATATTATATTATTAATTCTTATTTTATTCCTAAAAATCTAAGGTTCGGCCAAATGACGTAGATACGGATATATATATTAATAATAAACAACATGGGGTTCGTTTGGAATGTTATAGTAAGTGTATTAACCATATACTGTAAGAAAACAAAAAAGACACGGTAAAAGTTAAATTATTTAACTTCGAGTTAAATCTAATTGATAAGGTTAAAATAATAACATAAACTTGTCTAAATCCTCTTGGTTGATAGTGTTTCGACCCATCCCCACTTTACCTTCGAAATAAGACCCTTTGGATCTATTTAAAACCTAATTTGACTTTATAATAAAATAATAGTTTTAGTTATTCCAAAGGTACCCCTCTCCGCCCTTATAAAAGGGAACATCCACCCTCTCTTCCTCACAGAACATTGAGCCTTCAAGCTCGGCCAACCTCTTCCAAATTCTCTTCTCCACTTCCCTAGAAACATCCTAGAGGTTCTGGTCTTCCTCAAAGACCAATTTTTGTACCCTAAGAGGAGGTCTCAAAGAGGCGCTTCAAAGAAGAGGTAATTTCCGTTACCAATTCTTTCACCTTTATTTATTCTTCCACTTCTTCTTATAAGTTTGTTTCATTATGAAGTAATAAAATTAGTATCACTCATATACTGATATGTTATTATAAGTATGAAACAACCCTATTTCACCATCTATCCATCCTACGGAAAATGAAATCACCGCGCGTGCGTACGTACGGAATACTGTCTCCACGCCGTGGTGTAATCTGCTTTTCCACCAACACCTTACATAGATGGGTATTATGGTGTAAATAATAACTATATATAGTTATTATAACATAATAATGATTATGATATATTGTATCATCCACTCCAATTCAATTCAATAATTATGGAAAATGATATCATCGCTTGTGCGTACGTACGGACTACCGTCTCCACGACGCGATGAGATTCATTCTCCATGTTAACCATTTAAGAATGATTATAAAGTATATATAAGAAATAATAATGAAATATATGACATTATAAAGCTACTGGATTTATGTATATATGTATGAAATCTACTTAATTCCATTCAACTCAAATAGGAAACGAAAACAGCGTTCATGCGTACGTACGGCCTACCGTCTCCATGAATGGTGTATTTCTTTCCATTTACTGATTTATTATATATATGTATATTCTGAATATATATATAAATCATGTTTTATATTCTAGAATTAAGTAATCATGATTTAAGTAATCATATGAATAATTACAAGTCAAAACACGGACGACAAATGAAACAATTTTACCCAAAATGCTCTTTAACATGGAATTTACAAAAGAACGGGTAATATAAAGTCATAAGTGAACCATATATGATATCATAATAATGAAAATGATTCTGTAATAAGTAAATGACATTATTTAAATCATTATACAGGAGTTTCGGACACTTATGAAGCAAATCGGACCTAAGGTAAGGGAAATATCACAATCTCATTTTTATCCAAGATAGTTTATACTTTGGTTTTTACTAGGGTGTATTTTATCATCGACATCCATGTTTCTTCAAAATGTAATATTATTTACATCCACCTAAAATTTTTTAAATCCAATTTTACCCTTCGGTGAGATTTTAGTAAAAGATATGAAAGGAATCTTTTGTCGTTTTTCGTATGAGGTACTTTTTGACTTTTCCGACAAAAGTACGAGGAGAATGTTTTCTTTTAACTTATACGGAATGAATGGATTTTTAAAAAATTATTTCCAAGAAGCTTCCTTTACAAGTTTTCATGTTTATTTTTAATCAACTTATTTTAGTTTAGAATTTTTTGACATGTAAAAAAAGGAAAAGTGTTTTTGAAGAAGAAAGGATATTTTCCTCAAGAATGGAGTTCAAGTGTTTTATCAAAATTATTTTCCATCTAAGATAATAAAGGGTTCTGTTTTTATCCCTATTGTTACACTGATTTTATTATGTTGTGATGGAATTATTTTTATGAATTACTTTATCTTATATGAATTATTTTATGATGTCATGTTGTTTAAGAATCCCATTTTTATTACATGGGTTATGCAGTGATGTATGGTTTATGATTTTGTGGCACACATAAGAATGGTATCATTATGATATGGGTGGGACCTATATATCCCTCCAATGCATTGGGTAAACATTTTATATCTCATGAGATATACATGGCTGGAATGGTAGGTTATACCGGTTCAGTGAAACAGGACTGAAACGAGGGTGACTCGGTTCAGAAAGGGACTTTGTCCACTAAGATAGTCCTGGAAATGAGTCTTGACTAACAAGAAATGATTCTCTAAGATTATGTGGGTATTCCAAAATGTTTCATGTTTTATGTTATGATTATTGGGATTTCATTTCACTACTATGATTTATCCCATGTTATGAAATTATGCTCACTTTTGCAGGTTAAGATTTCCCAAATGTTATGTTCTTATGAATATGATGTGATTGATATTTCTTTTGTTTACCCTTACTGAGCATTTGAGATCAACCTTTTATGTTTACTTTTCCCCCGGATATAAATAAAGTTTTTAGGTATAAAAAAAAGGGGAAAATCTTTATGGGAGATGTTGAAGATCTTTCACTAGGATTAGAAGATTACGTTCCGAGTTTCCAAAGAAACTAAACTATTACGATCCTTGTGTGTGTTTTTGTTATGTACTAAGTACTCCGCAAAAGTAATGTAATGTCCATGTACGTCAAGCTTCGGGTCTCTATAGTTGGTATTAGAGGAAAGGTTTAGTCAACCTTTGGAAACTAGGATGCGAGAACTTTAGTGAGATCCCTAGATATATTTCTAAGGTATGTCTAGGGATGTCTCTAAGGTTAAGTATACGTATAGGTTATAGTCCTAGAATTGCCATAACGATCTTAGAATTTAACCTAACATGTTAGATATTGAGGGTACTCCCCCTTTATTATGTGGTTTTCCCTAGCATGATTTTTTCATCTCACACTATTCTTTTTGGGTTTAAGAAAATGGCTGGAAACAAGATGATTCACGATAATGGAGGATATGATGGACAATGGAATGATATTCTTCATAAGAAATCAAATGAAATGGGATTTGGAAGTCCAAACATCATTATTATGCCGAATCAGCAATATCATAATATGATCAATAAAGTAAAATTTGGTAAGTTTCCTGACTCGGCTAATAAGAGAAAGATAGAGTTTCATGATGATCATAGAGGAAAGAAAGTTCAATTTCCCCTATGTAAATCTTGTGGGAAGAGTCATCAAGGAGAATGTTTCAAAGGAACTGGAAGATGCTTTGGGTGTGGAAAAGAAGGACACAAATCCAGTAAGTGCAATGAAAAAGTTTCAGTTAACACCATGGATGAGGTTAATGGTATTGCTACGACATCAACAATGGTTAAATGTTTTAAATGTGGAATGTACGGGCATTATGGAAACCAATTCCCTAAGGGAATGTCTCATGAAGAGAATCGGTATGGTCGTATGGGTAGTATTTTTGTTGATGATGATGAAGAGACTACAAATGATATGTGAGATGAAAGAATTGTTGAAGCTCGGTCAATGGTTTAAGAAGGTAGTGGAATGATTACATGTTTATCAAGTGTAATGTTGTACTATAGAATAAAAAGACATATAAGGATTGTTACACTGTTGTCTTTCCTTAAGTTTTGAAAGTTTATGATGAATGGTATGAGTAACAATGAAAGGTTATTCAGATATTTTTTTTGTAAAGTGGATGATATGTGCATAATGAAGTGATAAAGAGAAAATGAAATGTTTGACAGTATTCATGAGCTCATGATTGATATAAGGACTAAGTGATATCATGGTTTGAGTATATAGATTTTTTGGATTTTGGTATGTGGAAAGACATAACTTTTGATAGCATTCATGTTTTCACTAAGGTTTAATTGGTCTTAATTTTTCAAGAGAATACATTATTAAGGTATTCACATGATTGGAATGTGACCAACAAGACATATCTTATGATATATGGGGATCAACGATGGTATTAAATCTCTGGTAATTGTTTTCACTATATTATGAGAGTGGACTGTAGTATTATGGATAAGACTAAAGATTGGAATGGATTATGTTGTACATAAGATAGTATTGTTTAAGGATAGAAGTTTTTCGATATTACTAATGGGATGTTATAGTAATATAGTTTTAGAAAAAGGAAAACCTGCAGGACGGGCGACAGCCCATCGCGTCGGACAAGGCTATGGGAATCGAACCCACAACCGAAGTGCGACTGGCCTTTATCGCCTACCACTGGCCTACATGAAGTCCCTGTTGTGTAGAAACTAGTTTTATTATATTAAGCGGTATGATATATGAAGTATAAGTCCATTTTAGGAACCATATATGATTAATCTCACTAAAGAATGACTTATGTATATTTAATAACTTTTGCTAACCTTTTGTTTGAGACAGGGAATGACCTGTCATACTAACACTTCACGAATAACAAATTCAACTTCATCTATTTAAGATTTGAAGTGGAAATTGTTCAAGGAACGAACAACAGTGAGATTGTACCAAAATAAAGTATATATTCTAATTCAAATTCTTCAACTTTAAGGGAAACGATCTTGAAAACCAAAAATGCTGTCCTAGTGCTCTTATATCTGATTAATCAGATGGTACCTTATATCGTCACAAATTTATGGATTTGTGATTGCAAGATTTTCCATAGCCATGTTCTCTACCACTCTCCATCAGAACATGATGGTTAGATTTCTCTTCCATATCAATATTTTCACCTATGTGGAAACCCAGTGATTAGTTTATTTGGGTAACCGTTACATTTCATACTTTTGTTTTTAAAGATTGGTTTTGGTATTCCTTTTTACGATGTGGGTTTCGATTAAAGAAACTTACTAATAGTAAACCATTTATAACCCCGACGAATTTCATGGGCGAAATTCATTTTAAGGGGGGTAGAATGTAACACCCCGAGATTTTATGAAAAATATTCTTTTTAATTTCATTAATGTCTTGTGTTATACGCTACACCAAAAGGAGCTTTCACAACACACATCTCTAACCTGGCTTGAATTACACACAATCGCGACCTTCCACGATAGCGTGTGTTGTACGCAACACCAAGTTTCGCTAAACAACGATATGCTATTAAGATATTATTAAAACTAGCCGTTCTGAATAGTAATAACCACTTTTTGAATGTTTGTAAATTTTATTTTTCAAAATGGACTTCATTTATGGATTCAGAATATCGAAATTATCTTAGGGTGAAATTTTGGTGATTTTCGGATAACTTTCATATTTTGATGAATAGTGAATATTACTAAATTTTAATTAAAAACAACTTTTTCAATCAAAATAATTAATAGTCATAAATTATTAATTTTAGTGGTTTTAAAGTATATTTAGAATATATTTTTACAATTTAATACAATGTTGGTCATTGGATGTAATTTCACATTTAAACCAGTTATAAACAAGTGTCAATCTTTTGATAGTTATTATCTCTTAAAAACACGCCTTTTGTTCTGACGACGGGAATTAATTTTTAAATAAATTAATGCAAATGATATGTTTTGAATTTGGTAAAATAGAAATAATTTTTGAGTTCATAATATCAAATATACCTTAGGCCTAATTTTTGGTATTTTTCAGAAAACTTTAAATTTTTGATGAATAGTGAAACCACTAAGTGGTAGTTAAAAAAACTGAATTGTTCATAAAACATAATTTTACCGCTTCTGTGATTGGAATTTCACAAATCTGAGAGACACGGTTGATGTCAGTAAGTAAAATGTGGTTCAATGAGATGAAAATAATTTTTTGGTGAATAGTAACTTTTTACTTTTTTTACCACGGTTAAAAGTAAATAGGGTAATTAAGGGTAAAAATGATATTATTATTACCCTACAACATGTCCTAATTCTATTAGATAAGTGTAATTCGACCAAAAACAACCTTATGAATATAATATGACCATTTAGACCCACTTGGATTAGATTAAGACATTTATTATTATTTAATTCAAAGAAGACTTAAAAGAGTTAAAATCAACATTTATTTAATAAAACATTTTTAATATAGGGTTATACATAAGATAAATTCGACTATAAATATTAATTAGAAAGATAAAAGGATTTAATACATAATGGTATTTTATTTGTAATTTTTAGACATTAAACAATTTAATTTATTTATGACACAATGATGATGCAGTAATTATCTTATTAATGAAATATTGACATAATTGATGTTATAAATGCCCAAATAAATATAATTTGAGACTTTTTATGAATTACACTAATTTTTAAGGTTAATATGAAATGTTAGTGTTGATTTAATCAACTTGGTTCGAACATATAATTCTGTTATGACTTTCACAAAAATCATATATCAAATAATGTCAAAATTGACACAAAATAGTTTTTAAATCAAATATTATATTAATAAATGTTATTTTATTCCTAAAAATCTAAGGTTCGGCCAAAAGAATTATATAAGGATATATATATTAATAATAAATAACTTGGGGTTCGTTTTGCATGTTAAAGTAAGTGTATTAACCATATAGTGTAAGAAAACAAAAAGACACGGTAAAAGTTAAATTATTTAACATAGAGTTAAATCTAATTGATATGGTTAAAATAATAACCTAAACTAGTCTAAATCCTATTGGTTGATATGATTTAGACCCATCCCCACTTACCTTCTAAATAAGACCCTTTGGAGATATTTAAAACCGAATTTGACTTTATAATAAAATAATAGTTTTAGTTATTCCAAAGGTACCCCTCTCCTCCCTTATAAAAGGGCACCTCATCCCTCTCTTCCTCACACAACATTGAGCCTTCAAGCTCATCCAACCTCTGCCAAATTATCTTATCCACTTCCCTAGAATCATCCTAGAGGTTCTGGTCTTCCTCAAAGACCAATTTTTGTACCCTAAGAGGAGGTCTCAAAGAGGCGCTTCAAAGAAGAGGTAATTTCCTTTACCAATTCTTTCACATTTATTTCTTTTTCCACTTCTTCTTATAAGGTTGTTTCATTATGAAGTAATAACATCAGTATCACTCATATAATGATATTTTATTATAAGTATGAAACAACCCTTTTTCACCATCTATCCATCCTACGGAAAACGAAATCACCGCGCGTGCATACGTACGGAATACCGTCTCCACGCCGTGGTGTAATCTGCTTTTCCACCAACACCTTACATGGATGGGTATTATGGTGTAAAGAATAACTATATATAGTTATTATAACATAATAATGATTCTGATATATTGTATCATCCACTCCAATTCAATTCAATAATTATGGAAATGATATCATCGCTTGTGCGTACGTACGGACTACCGTCTCCACGACGCGATGAGATTCATTCTCCTTGTTAACCATTTGAGAATTATAATAAAGTATATATAAGAAATAATAATGAAATATATGACATTATAAAGATACTGGATTTATGTATATATGTATGACTTCTACTTAATTCCATTCAACTCAATAAGGAAACGAAAACAGCGTTCATGCGTACGTACGGCCTACCGTCTCCATGAACGGTGTATTTGTTTCCATTTACTGATTTATTATATATATGTATATTCTGAATATATATATATATAAATCATGTTTTATATTCTTGAATTAAGTAATCATGATTTAAGTAATCATATGAATAATTACATGTCAAAACACGGACGACAAATGAAACAAATTTACCCAAAACGCTCTTTAACATGGAATTTACAAAAGAACGGGTAATATAAAGTCATAAGTGAACCATATATGATATAATAATAATTAATATGATTCTGTAATAAGTCAATGACATTATTTAAATCATTATACAGGAGGTTCGGACACTTACAAAGCAAATCGGACCTAAGGTAAGGGAAATATCACAATCTCATTTTTATCAGAGATTGTTTATACTTTGGTATTTACTAGGGTGTATTTTATCATCCACATCCATGTTTCTTCAAAATGTAATATTATTTACATCCACCTAAAATTTTTTAAATCTAATTTTACCCTTCGGTGAGATTTTAGTAAAAGATATGAAAGGAATCTTTTGTCGTTTTTCGTATGAGGTACTTTTTGACTTTTCCGACAAAAGTACGAGAAGAATGTTTTCTTTTAACTTATATGGAATGAATGGATTTTTAAAACATTATTTCCAAGAAGCTTCTTTTACAAGTTTTCAAGTTTATTTTTAATCAACTTCTTTTAGTTTAGAATTTTTTGACATGTTAAAAAAGGAAAAGTGTTTTGGAAGAAGAAAGGATATTTTCCTCAAGAATGGAGTTCAAGTGTTTTATCAAAATTATTTTCCATCTAAGATAATAAAGGGTTATATTTTTATCCCTATTATTACATTGATTTGATTATGTTGTGATGGAATTATTTTTATGAATTCCTTTATCTTATATGAATTGTTTTATGATGTCATGTTGTTTAAGAATCCCATTTTTATTACGTGGGTTATGCAAGGATGTATGGTTTATGATTTTGTGGCACACATAAGAATGGTATCATTATGAGATGGGTGGGACCTATATCTCCCTTCAATGAATTGGGTAAAGATTTTATATCTCATGAGATAGACATGGATGGAATGGTATGTTATACCGGTTCAGTGAAACAGGACTGAAATGAGGGTGACTCGGTTCAGAAAGGGACTTTGTCCACTAAGACAGTCTTGGAAATGAGTCTTGACTAACAAGAAATGATTTTCTAAGATTATGTGTGTATTCCACAATGTTTCATGTTTTAAGTTATGATTATTGGGATTTCATTTCTGTAACACCCCGAGATTTTATGAAAAATATTATTTAATTTCATTAATGTCTTATGTTGTATTCTACACCAAGATTACCTTGCGCTATACGCAACACTATATTACCTTGCAGTATACGCAACACTATTCTTGGACCGTGTTACACACAATTTTGATAATAGTTATTCTACGCAACATTGAGTATATATATATATATTAAATGTATAAATGAAATATGTTTGGATTCTGTTATACGAAACAACGAAGAATTCTTTCACAACACTCAACCCTTACTTGGCTTGCATTACACGCAATCGTGACCTTCCTCGATAGCGTGTGTTGTACGCAATACCGGGTTTTAATAAACAAAGTTATATTATTATAATATTGTCATGAACTAGCCGTTATGAATAGTATTAACTAAAATTTGAATTTTATAACATTATTATTCATCTTACACATTTCTAGAACATGGTATAAGAACAAAATAAATTTTTCGGGTAAAATAAGTATTTTTCAAAAAATGCAGTTTTACCAGCTTTTGATGGCGCACCCACTTTAAATATATTTTTTAAAATGTTTGTATGTTCAATTTGACAAAATAATATTCTTCTTTTGAATCAGGATATAAAAATTTACATTAGATAAAGTTTTGATATTTTTCCGATAACTTTCATATTTTAATGAATAGTAAAAACACGCTATATTTTAATTAAAAACAACTTTTTTCATCGTAATATCTTATGTGGTTAAATTATAATATTGAATGTTTTTAAAGTATAAATAGAATATATTTTTACCATTAAATATAATGTATGTCATTAGCATTTATTTTACCTTGAATTCGTAGGTTAAATCAATTCAATCTTTTGCAATGTTTTAAGCAAAAACCCGTTTTAATTCGACAACGAGATTAATTTTAATTTAATTTCTGCAACTTCTGTATTTTGAATTTTAAAAAATGGATTCCATATTTGGAATCAGTGGGTCCAAATTATGTTAATAAGCTACTTTTTATTTTTGGGAATTATGAATAGTAACTACGGTAAATTTTATTTACCATAGTTAAAGGTAAATCATGTAATTAAGGGTAAATATAATATTTTAAAATTACCCTAACAAATATCAAAATCCTATTGGATGACTAAAAGTAGACCCATATCACCTAAGGGTCGGATTAGAATCATTTAATGGACATTTTTCCATGAAAATAACTTAATTATTATTAAAACCAAAGAAAGTGACAACATGTCACTCTCTTAAATCTTATAAGTATATTAATTTTAATTTAGTGATAAACTTCATGAAACATCGAACATGAATAGTCTCCATAAAGATAATGAAATTATCTACATCATATAAATTTATTTATAATTTTTAGGGATTAAATAATTATCATTAATTATGACACAATAGTGATGCAGAAATTGTTTATCTAGTGAAAAATCAAGAATAGTGTTTTTATTAAACTCATAGTGACCATAAAATTCACAAATACCTAACCAAAACTTATTGTACATGTAAATGTAAACCATAAGAATCCAATGGTCGAATATTTGACCATTTGGAGCCTTATAAAAGCGATTATGACACTTATATTATTTTATTTTAAATGATGCCAAAGTTGTCACCTTCATAATTTAATAAATATAACAATTTAAATATTGTGATTTTAAGATGATAAATTCGAGTAAAAGTATTATTGTGAAATGTAATGTATTTATCTTCATCATAGGATTTTATTTTTAATTTTTATACAACAAATAAGTATATTAAATAATTATACAAAAATGATGTAGTAATTATTTTATTAAGAGATAAACCAAATAAATGGTTTTAAAAATAATGAAATAAATAATATATGAACTATTTAATGTTATAAAATAATTCTATAGAAACATATGACCTTTTATTAATATATTAAAGCTTTTAGTTCGAACATATCTTCTGTATATATTTTATTTAAATTCAAATAAATGAATAGTGTCAAAATTGACACTATTGTTATTTTACAAAAATAACATATTATAAAACTGTTTAAAAATCACAAAAATATTTAAAAATTATAAATTTATATTTATATGGTCTATAATGTTATAAAATAAACAATTATGGAAAATTAACAAAAAAATAAGTAATTATTTGTTATAATTTAAAATTTAGAATTTTATTACCACAAATAAACTTAAATAGATTAAATAAGGATAAATCAAAATGATAAGGTTTAAAATAAGATCCAAACATGTCTAAATTTGATTTTTTGATGGGATTACAACCCTATCTCATCAAATCTTCGAATATGAGTCATTTTTGGAGGTTTTTAATTGGGGTTAGATTTATTATAAATTAATATTTTTAAGAATTCCTAAGGTGCCCCTCTCCTCCCTTATAAAAGGGAACCTCCTCCCCCTTTTCCTCACACCAAATTGAGCACTCAAGCTCAGCCAAACCCTGCCAAAATCCCTTCTCCACTTCCCTAGAATAATCCTAGAGGTCCTGGTCTTCTTCAAAGACCCATCTAAGTTCCCTAAGTGAAGGATTCAAAGAAGCGTTCCAAAGAAGAGGTAATATCCATTACCGATCTTTTCAATTTTCTTTCTTCTTCAACTTCTTCTTCTTTAGTTGTTTCATGATAAAGTAATAACATTAGTATTTCTTATATACTGATATGTTATTATAAATATGAAACAACTCTAATTAACCTTCTATCCATCCTAATGAAAAAGGAAATCACCGCGCGTGCGTACGTACGGAATACCGTCTCCACGCCGTGGTGTAATCTATTTTCCGCCACCACCTTAATTGGATGGGTATAATGGTTTAATGAGTAACTATATATGATTATTATAAATTGATATTGATACTGAAATAGTATACATACACTTCAACACAATTCCATGACCATGAGAATGATATCATCGCTCGTGCGTACGTACGGACTACCGTCTCCACGACGCGATGAGATTCATTCTCAATGATTAACCTTTCATGAATGATTATAAAGTATATATAATAAGTACTAATGAAATGTATGACATAATAATGATACTGGAATTATTTATATGTATGTCATCTACTTAATTCCGTTCAATTCAATAAGGAAACGAAAACAGCGTTCATGCGTACGTACGGACTACCGTCTCCATGAACGGTGTATTTCTTTCCATTTACTGATTTATTATATATGTATATTCTGAATATATATATATAAATAATGTTTTATGTAATCATGATCTAAGTAATCATATGAATAATTATAAGTTAAAAACACGAACGACAAATGAGACGATTTTACCCAAAACGCTACTTTAACATGAATTTACAAAAGAACGGGTAATATAAAGTCATAAGTGGATCATATATGATATAATAACAATGAATATGATTCTGGAATAAGTCAATAACATTATTTAAACCATTATACAGGAGCTTCAGACACGTACAAAGCAAATTGGACCTAAGGTAAGGGGAAATATCACAATCTCATTTTTATCCGAGATTGTTTATTCGTAAATACTTACTGGGGTGTATTTTATCATCCACATCCATGTTTCATCAATATGTAATATTATTTCCATCCAACTACAATTGTTTAAATCCATTTTTACCCTTCGGTGAGTTTTTAGTAATATGTATGAAAGGAATCTTTTGTCGTTTTTCGTACGAGGTACTTTTTGACTTTTCGGACAAAAGTACGAAGAATGTTTTTTTTAACTTATACGGCATGAATGGATTTTTAAAACATTGTTTCCAAGATGCTTCCCTTACAAGTTTTCAAGTTTCTTTGTAATCAACTTCTTTTATTTTAAATATGTAAGACATGTTATGAAAGGAAAAAATGTTTTTTTGAAGAAGAAAGGATATTTTCCTCAAGAATGGAGTTCAAATGTTTTATCAAAATTATTTTCCATCTAAGATAATATAGGGTTCTGTTTTTATCCCTATTATTACATTGATTTGATTATGTTGTGAGGGATTATTTTTATTAAGTCATTTACCTTATATGGTTTGTTTTATGATGTCATGATGTTTCAAGAATCCCATTTTTATTACATGGGTTATGCAATGATGTATGATTTATGATTTTGTGGCACACATAAGAAAGGATTCATTATGAGATGGGTGGGACCTATATCTCCCTCCAATGCATTGGGTAAAGATTTTATATCTCATGAGATAGACATGGCTAAAATGGTAGGTTATACCGGTTCAGTGAAACAGGACTGAAACGAGGGTTACTCGATTCAGAAAGGGACTTCGTCCACTAAGATAGTCTTGGCAATGAGTCTTGACTAACAAGAAATGATTCTCTATGATTATGTGTGTATGCCACAAAGTTCATGTTTTAAGTTATGATTATTGGGATTTCATTTCACTACTATGATTTATCCCATGTTATGAAATTATGCTCTCTTTTGTAGGTTAAGATTTCCAAAAGTTATGTTCTTATGAATATTATGTGATTGATTTTTCTTTTGTATACCTTTACTGAGCATTTGAGCTCACCCTTTTATGTTTTCTTTTCCCCAGGATATAAAGAAAGGTTTTAGGTAAAATAAAGGGAAGATCTTTATGGGAGATATTGAAGATCTTTCACCACGATTAGAGGATTATATTCCGAGTTTCCAAAGACACTAAACTATTACGATCCTTGTGTGTGTGTTTTTTGTTATGTACTAAGTATTCCGCAAATGTAATGTAATGTCCATGTACGTCAGGCTTTGGGTCTCTACCGTTGGTATCAGAGGAAAGGTTTAGTCAACCTTTGGAAACTAGGATGCGAGAACTTTAGTGAGATCCCTAGAGATATTTCTACGGTATGTCTAGGGATGTCTCTAAGGTTAAGTATGAGTATAGGTTATAGTACTAGAATTACGCTAACGATCATAGAATTAAACCTAAGATGTTAGATATTGAAGTTACTCCCCCTTTATTATGATTTTTTCCTCTCACACTATTCTTTTGGGTTTTAGAAAATGGCTGGAAACAAGATGATTCACGATAATGGAGGATATGATGGACAATGGAATGATATTCTTCATAATGAAATGGGATTTGGAAGTCCAAACATCATTATTATGCCGAATCAGCAATCTCATAATATGATCAATAAAGTAAAATTTGGTAAGTTTCCTGACTCGGCTAATAAGAGAAAGATGGAGTTTCATGATGATCATAGAGGAAAGAAAGTTCAATTTCCCCTATGTAAATCATGTGGGAAGAGGCATCAAAGAGAATGTTTCAAAGGAACTGGAAGATGCTTTGGGTGTGGAAAAGAAGGAGACAAAGCAAGTAAATGCAAAGGAAAAGGTTCAGTTAACAACATGGATGAGGATAATGGTATTTCTACGACATCAACAATGGTTAAATGTTTTAAATGTGGAATGTACGGGCATTATGCAAACCAATGCCCTAAGGGAAAGTCTCATGAAGATAATCAGTATGGTCGTATGGGAAGTATTTATGTGGATGATGATGAAGAGACTACAAATGATATGTGAGATGAAAGAATTGTTGAAGCTCGGTCAATGGTTTAAGAATGTAGTGGAATGATTACATGTTTATCATATGTAATGTTGTATAAGTAATCTCATGGCACTATGGAATAAAGAGACATGTAAGGATTGTTACATTGTTGTCTGATTAATGTTACCAGTATCCATGAAAGGTTATTAAGATATTTTTAGAATGTAGATGATATGCGCATAATGAAGGGATAAGGAGAAAATAAAATGTTTGATAGTATTCATGAGCTCATGACTGATATAAGGAGAAGTTTATATCATGGTTTGAGTATATAGAATTTTTGGATTTTGGTATGTGGAAAGAGTTAACTTTTGACAGCATTCATGTTTTCAATAAGGTTTAATGGGTATTCATATTTTTTCAAGAGAATACATCATTAAAGTATTCACATGATTGGAATGTGACCAACAAGATATATGGGGGATAAATGATGGTATTCACATGCTTGGTTGGCGACATTTCAAGTAATCATTTTCTTTATACTATGAGCTTGGACCGAAGTATTTTAGATAAGCTTATAATGGATTATGTTGGACATAAGTTAGGATAAAACGTTTTTCGATATTATTGATGGGATGTTATTGTAATATAGCTTTAGAAAAAGGACAACCTGCAGGACTGGCGACAGCCCATCGCGTCGGACAAGGCTGTGGGAATCGAACCCACAACCGAAGTGCGACTGGCCTTTATCGCCTACCACTGTCCTACAGGAAGTCCCTGTTTAGTATAAACTAGTTTTATTATATTAAGCAGTATGATATATGAAGTATAAGTCCATTTTAGGAACCATATATGATTAATCTCACTATAGAATGACTTATGTTTATTTAATAACTTTTGCTAACCTTTTTGGTTGAGATAGATGGAATGACCCGTCATTCTATCACATGATCTGCTAACACTTCACGAATAACAAATTCAACTTCATTTATTTAAGAGATGAAGTAGAATTGTTCAAGGCACGAACAACAGTGAGATTGTACCAAAATAAAGTAAGTATTTATTCTAACTTTAGGGAAATGATCTTGAGAACCAAAAATGTTGTCCTAGTGCCCTTATATCCGATGAATCAGATGGTACCCTAGATCATCACAAATTTATGGCTTTGTGATTGCTAGCTTTTCCATAGCCATGTTCTCTACCACTCTCCATCAGAACATGATGGTTAGATTTCTCTTCCATATCCATATTCTCACCTATGTGGAAACCCAGTGATTAGTTTATTTGGGTAACCGTTACGTTTCATACTTTTGTTTTTAAAGATAAGTTTTGGTATTCCTTTTTACGATGTGGGTTTCTATCAAAGAAACTTTCAAATAGTAAACCATTTATAACCCCGACGAATTTCGAGGGCGAAATTCATTTTAAGGGGGGTAGAATGTAACACCCCGAGATTTTATGAAAAATATTATTTAATTTCATTAATGTCTTATGTTGTATTCTACACCAAGATTACCTTGCGCTATACGCAACACTATATTAGCTTGCAGTATACGCAACACTATTCTTGGACCGTGTTACACACAATTTTGATAATAGTTATTCTACGCAACATTGAGTATATATATATATATTAAATGTATAAATGAAATATGTTTGGATTCTGTTATACGAAACAACGAATAATTCTTTCACAACACGCAACCCTTACTTGGCTTGCATTACACGCAATCGCGACCTTCCTCGATAGCGTGTGTTGTACGCAATACCGGGTTTTAATAAACAAAGTTATATTATTATAATATTGTCATGAACTAGCCGTTATGAATAGTATTAACTAAAATTTGAATTTTATAACATTATTATTCATCTTACACATTTCTAGAACATGGTATAAGAACAAAATAAATTTTTCGGGTAAAATAAGTATTTTTCAAAAAATGCAGTTTTACCACCTTTTGATGGCGCACCCACTTTAAATATAGTTTTTGACATGTTTATATGTTCAATTTGACAAAATAATATTCTTCTTTTGAATCAGGATATAAAAATTTACATTAGATAAAGTTTTGATATTTTTCCGATAACTTTCATATTTTAATGAATAGTAAAAACACGCTATATTTTAATTAAAAACAACTTTTTTCATCGTAATATCTTATGTGGTTAAATTATAATATTGAATGTTTTTAAAGTATAAATAGAATATATTTTTACCATTAAATATAATGTATGTCATTAGCATTGATTTTACCTTGAATTCGTAGGTTAAATCAATTCAATCTTTTGCAATGTTTTAAGAAAAAACCCGTTTTAATTCGACAACGGGATTAATTTTAATTTAATTTCTGCAACTTCTGTGTTTTGAATTTTAAAAAATGGATTCCATATTTGGAATCAGTGGGTCCAAATTATGTTAATAAGCTACTTTTTATTTTTGGGAATTATGAATAGTAACTACGGTAAATTTTATTTACCATAGTTAAAGGTAAATCAGGTAATTAAGGGTAAATATAATATTTTAAAATTACCCTAACAAATATCAAAATCCTATTGGATGACTAAAAGTAGACCCATATCACCTAAGGGTTAGATTAGAATCATTTAATGGACATTTGTCCATGAAAATAACTTAATTATTATTAAAACCAAAGAAAGTGACAACATGTCACTCTCTTAAATCTTATAAGTATATTAATTTTAATTTAGTGATAAACTTCATGAAACATCGAACATGAATAGTCTCCAGAAAGATAATGAAATTATCCACATCATATAAATTTATTTATAATTTTTAGGGATTAAATAATTATCATTAATTATGACACAATAGTGATGCAGAAATTGTTTATCTAGTGAAAAATCAAGAATATTGTATTTATTAAACTCATAGTGACCATAAAATTCACAAATACATAACCAAAACTTATTGTACATGTAAATGTAAACCATAAGAATCCAATGGTCGAATATTTGACCATTTGGAGCCTTATAAAAGCGATTATGACACTTATATTATTTTATTTTAAATGATGCCAAAGTTGTCACCTTCATAATTTAATAAATATAACAATTTAAATATTGTGATTTTAAGATGATAAATTCGAGTAAAAGTATTATTGTGAAAGGTAATGTATTTATCTTCATCATAGGATTTTATTTTTAATTTTTATACCACAAATAAGTATATTAAATAATTATACAAAAATGATGTAGTAATTATTTTATTAAGAGATAAACCAAATAAATGGTTTTAAAAATAATGAAATAAATATTATATGAACTATTTAATGTGATAAACTAATTTTATAGATACATATGACCTTTTATTAATATATTAAAGCTTTTAGTTCGAACATATCTTCTGTATATATTTTATTTAAATTCAAATAAATGAATAGTGTCAAAATTGACACTATTGTTATTTTACAAAAATAACATATTATAAAATTGTTTAAAAATCACAAAAATATTTAAAAATTATAAATTTATATTTATATGGTCTATAATGTTATAAAGTAAACAATTATGGAAAATTCACAAAAAATAAGTAATTATTTGTTATAATTTAATATTTAGAATTTTATTACCACAAATAAACTTAAATAGATTAAATAAGGATAAATCAAAATGATAAGGTTTAAAATAAGATCCAAACATGTCTAAATTTGATTGTTTGATGGGATTACAACCCTATCTCATCTAATCTTCGAATATGAGTCATTTTTGGTGGTTTTTAATTGGGGTTAGATTTATTATAAATTAATATTTTTAAGAATTCCTAAGGTGCCCCTCTCCTCCCTTATAAAAGGGCACCTCCTCCCCCTCCTCCTCACACCAAATTGAGCACTCAAGATCAGACAACCCCTGCCAAAATCCCTTCTCCACTTCCCTAGAATAATCCTAGAGGTCCTGGTCTTCTTCAAAGACCAATCTTAGTTCCCTAAGTGAAGGATTCAAAGAAGCGTTCCAAAGAAGAGGTAATATCCATTACCGATCTTTTCCATTTTCTTTCTTCTTCAACTTCTTCTTCTTTAGTTGTTTCATGATAAAGTAATAACATAAGTTTTTCTTATATACTGATATGTTATTATAAATATGAAACAACTCTAATTAACCTTCTATCCATCCTACGGAAAAAGGAAATCACCGCGCGTGCGTACGTACGGAATACCGTCTCCACGCCGTGGTGTAATCTATTTTCCGCCACCACCTTAATTGGATGTGTATAATGGTTTAATGAGTAACTATATATGATTATTATAAAGTGATATTGATACTGAAATAGTATACATACTCTTCAACACAATTCCACGACCATGAGAATGATATCATCGCTCGTGCGTACGTACGGACTACCGTCTCCATGACGCGATGAGATTCATTCTCAATGATTAACCATTAATGAATGATTATAAAGTATATATAATAAGGACTAATGAAATATATGACATAATAATGATACTGGAATTATTTATATGTATGTCATCTACTTAATTCTGTTCAATTCAATAAGGAAACGAAAACAGCGTTCATGCATACGTACGGACTACCGTCTCCATGAACGGTGTATTTCTTTCCATTTACTGATTTATTATATATGTATATTCTGAATATATGTATATAAATAATGTTTTATGTAATCATGATCTAAGTAATCATATGAATAATTACAAGTTAAAAACACAAACGACAAATGAGACGATTTTACCCAAAACGCTACTTTAACATGAATTTACAAAAGAACGGGTAATATAAAGTCATAAGTGGATCATATATGATATAATAACAATGAATATGATTCTGGAATAAGTCAATAACATTATTTAAACCATTATACAGGAGCTTCGGACACGTACAAAGCAAATTGGACCTAAGGTAAGGGGAAATATCACAATCTCATTTTTATCCGAGATTGTTTATTCGTAAGTACTTACTGGGGTGTATTTTATCATCCACATCCATGTTTCATCAATATGTAATATTATTTCCATCCACCTACAATTGTTTAAATCCATTTTTACCCTTCGGTGAGTTTTTAGTAATATGTATGAAAGGAATCTTTTGTCGTTTTTCGTACGAGGTACTTTTTGACTTTTCCGACAAAAGTACGAAGAATGTTTTTTTTAACTTATACGGCATGAATGGATTTTTAAAACGTTGTTTCCAAGATGCTTCCTTTACAAGTTTTCAAGTTTATTTGTAATCAACATCTTTTATTTTAAAGATGTATGACATGTTATGAAAGGAAAAATGTTTTTTTGAAGAAGAAAGGATATTTTCCTCAAGAATGGAGTTCAAATGTTTTATCAAAATTATTTTCCATCTAAGATAATATAGGGTTCTGTTTTTATCCCTATTATTACATTGATTTGATTATGTGGTGAGGGATTATTTTTATTAAGTCATTTACCTTATATGGTTTGTTTTATGACGTCATGATGTTTCAAGAATCCCATTTTTATTACATGGGTTATGCAATCATGTATGATTTATGATTTTGTGGCACACATAAGAAAGGATTCATTATGAGATGGGTGGGACCTATATCTCCCTCCAATGCATTGGGTAAAGATTTTATATCTAATGAGATAGACATGGCTGAAATGGTAGGTTATACCGGTTCAGTGAAACAGGACTGAAACGAGGGTTACTCGATTCAGAAAGGGACTTCGTCCACTAAGATAGTCTTGGCAATGAGTCTTGACTAACAAGAAATGATTCTCTATGATTATGTGTGTATGCCACAAAGTTTCATGTTTAAAGTTATGATTATTGGGATTTCATTTCACTACTATGATTTATCCCATGTTATGAAATTATGCTCTCTTTTGTAGGTTAATATTTCCAAAAGTTATGTTCTTATGAATATTATGTGATTGATTTTTCTTTTGTATACCCTTACTGAGCATTTGAGCTCACCCTTTTATGTTTTCTTTTCCCCAGGATATAAAGAAAGGTTTTAGGTAAAATAAAGGGATGATCTTTATGGGAGATATTGAAGATCTTTCACCACGATTAGAGGATTATATTCCGAGTTTTCAAAGACACTAAACTGTTACAATCCTTGTGTGTCTGTTTTTTGTTATGTACTAAGTATTCCGCAAATGTAATGTAATGTCCATGTACGTCAGGCTTCGGGTCTCTACAATTTCACTACTATGATTTATCCCATGTTATGAAATTATGCTCTCTTTTGCAGGTTAAGATTTCCAAAATGTTATGTTCTTATGAATATGATGTGATTGATATTTCTTTTGTTTACCCTTACTGAGCATTTGAGCTCAACCTTTTATGTTTACTTTTCCCCAGGATATAAAGAAAGGTTTTAGGTATAAAAAAAGGGGATGATCTTTATGGGATATGTTGAAGATCTTTCACCAGGATTAGAAGATTACATTCTGAGTTTCCAAAGAAACTAAACTATTACGATCCTTGTGTGTGTGATTTTGTTATGTACTAAGTATTCTGCAAAAGTAATGTAATGTCCATGTACGTCAAGCTTCGGGTCTCTATAGTTGGTATCATAGGAAAGGTTTAGTCAACCTTTGGAAACTAGGATGCGAGAACTTTAGTGAGATCCCTAGGGATATTTCTAAGGTATGTCTAGGGATGTCTCTAAGGTTAAGTTTATATATAGGTTATAGTCCTAGAATTGCGCTAAAGATCTTAGAATTTAACCTAAGATGTTATATATTGAGGGTACTCCCCCTTTATTATGTTGTTTTCCCTAGAATGATTTTTGCATCTCACACTATTCTTTTTGGGTTTTAGAAAATGGCAGGAAACAATATGATTCACGATAATGGAGGATATAATGGACAATGGAATGATATTCTATACAAGCAATCAAATGAAATGGGATTTGGAAGTCCAAACATCATTATTATGCCGAATCAGCAATCTCATAATATGATCAATAAACTAAAATTTGGTAAGTTTCCTGACTCGACTAATAAGAGAAAGATAGAGTTTCATGATGATCATAGAGGAAAGAAAGTTCAATTTCCCCTATGTAAATCATGTGGGAAGAGGCATCAAGGAGAATGTTTCAAAGGAACTGGAAGATGCTTTGGGTGTGGAAAAGAAGGACACAAAGCCAGTAAGTGCAATGGAAAAGTTTCAGTTAACACCATGGATGAGGTTAAGGGTATTGCTACGACATCAACAATGGTTAAATGTTTTAAATGTGGAATGTACGGGCATTATTCAAACCAATGCCCTAAGGGAATATCTCATGAAGAGAATCAGTATGGTCGTATGGGTAGTATTTTTGTTGATGATGATTAAGAGACTACAAATGACATGTGAGATGAAAGAATTGTTGAAGCTCAGTCAATGGTTTAAGAAGGTAGTGTATTGATTACATGTTTATCAAGTGTAATGTTGTACTATAGAATAAAAATACATCTAAGGATTGTTACACTGTTGTCTTTCCTTAAATTTTGAAAGTTTATGATGAATGGTATGAGTAACAATGAAAGGTTATTCAGATATTTTTTTGAAAGTGGATGATATGCGCATAATGAAGTGATAAAGTGAAAATGAAATGTTTGACAGTATTCATGAGCTCATGATTGATATAAGGACTAAGTGATATCATGGTTTGAGTATATAGAATTTTTGGATTTTGGTATGTGGAAAGAGTTAACTTTTGATAGCATTCATGTTTTCACTAAGGTTTAATTGGTATTCATTTTTCTTGAGAATACATGATTAAGGTATTCACATGATTGGAATGTGACCAACAAGACATATCTTATGATATATGGGGATCAATGATGGTATTAAATCTCTGGTAATTGTTTTCACTATATTATGAGAGTGGACTGCAGTATTATGGATAAGCCTAAAGATTGGAATGGATTATGTTGGACATAAGATAGTATTGTTTAAGGATAGAAGTTTTTCGATATTATTGATGAGATGTTATAGTAATATAGTTTTAGAAAAAGGACAACCTGCAGGACGGGCGACAGCCCATCACGTCGGACAAGGCTATGGGAATCGAACCCACAACGGAAGTGCGACTGGCCTTTATCGCCTACCACTAGCCTACAGGAAGTCCCTGTTTAGAAGAAACTAGTTTTATATTATTAAGCGGTATGATATATGAAGTATAAGTCCATTTTAGGAACCATATATGATTAATCTCACTAAAGAATGACTTATGTATATTTAATAACTTTTCTAACCTTTTGTTTGAGATAGGGAATGACCTGTCATACTAACACTTCACGAATAACAAATTCAACTTCACCTATTTAAGAGATGAAGTGGAAATTGTTCAAGGCACGAACAATAGTGAGATTGTACCAAAATAAAGTAAGTATATATTCTAATTCAAATTCTTCAACTTTAAGGAAACCATCTTGAAAACCAAAAATGCTGTCCTAGTGCTCTATTATCTGATTAATCATATGGTACCTTAGATCGTCATAAATTTATGGATTTGTGATTGCTAGCTTTTCCATAGCCATGTTCTCTACCACTCTCCATCAGAACATGATGGTAAGATTTCTCTTCCATATCCATATTTTCACCTATGTCGAAACCCAGTGATTAGTTTATTTGGGTAACCGTTACATTTCATACTTTTGTTTATAAAGATTTGTTTTGGTATTCCTTTTTACGATGTGGGTTTCGATTAAAGAAACTTTCGAATAGTAAACCATTTATAACCCCGATGAATTTCGAGGGAGAAATTCATTTAAGGGGGGTAGAATGTAACACCCCGAGATTTTATGAAAAATATTCTTTTTAATTTCATTAATTTCTTGTGTTATACGCTACACCAAAAGTAGATTTCACAACACACATCTCTGACCTGGCTTGAATTACATGCAATCGCGACCTTCCATGATAGCGTGTGTTGTACGCAACACCAAGTTTCGCTAAACAACGATATGCTATTAAGATATTATTAAAACTAGTTGTTATGAATAGTAATAACCACTTTTTGAAATTTTGTAAATTTTATTTTTCAAAATGGACTTCATTTAAGGATTCAGAATATCGAAATTAGCTTAGGGTGAAATTTTGGTGATTTTCAGATAACTTTCATATTTTGATGAATAGTGAAAATTACTAAATTTTAATTAAAAACAACTTTTTCAATCGAAATAATTAATAGTGATAAATTATTAATTTGAGTGGTTTTAAAGTATATTTAGAATATATTTTTACAATTTAATACAATGTTGGTCATTGGATGTAATTTCACATTTAAACTAGTAATAAACAAGTGTCAATCTTTTGATAGTTATTACCTCTTAAAAAAACGCCTTTTGTTTTGACGACGGGAATTAATTTTTAAATTAATTAATTCAATTTATATGTTTTGAATTTGGTAAAATAGAAATAATTTTTGAGTTCATAATATCAAATATAGCTTAGGCCTAATTTATGGTATTTTTCTGAAAACTTTCAAATTTTGATGAATAGTGAAACCACTAAGTGGTAGTTAAAAAAACTGAATTGTTCATAAAACATAATTTTACCACTTCAGTGAGTGGAATTTCAAATATCCAAGAGACACTGTTGATTTCAATAAGTAAAATGTGGTTCAATGAGATGAAAATAATTTTTTGGTCAATAGTGACTTTTTACTTTTTTTACCACGGTTAAAAGTGAATAGGGTAATTAAGGGTAAAAATGATATTATTATTACCCTAAAAGATGTCCTAATTCTATTGGATAAGTTTAATTCGACCATAAACAACCTTATGAATATAATATGACCATTTAGGCCCACTTGGATTAGATTAGGACATTTATTATTATTTAATTCAAAGAAGAGTTAAAAGAGTTAAAATCAAAGTTTATTTAATAAAACATTTTTAATATAGGGTTATACATAAGATTAATTATACTATAAATATTAATTAGAAAGATAAAAATATTTACTACATAATGGTATTTTATTTTTAATTTTTAGACATTAAATAATTTAATTTATTTATGACATAATGATGATGCAGTAATTATCTTATTAATGAAATATTGACATAATTGATGTTATAAATATCCAAATAAATATAATTTGAGACTTTTTATGAATTCCACTAATTTTCTATGTTAATATGACATGTTAGTGTTGATTTATGCAACTTGTTTCGAACATATAATTCTGTTATGACTTTCACAAAAATCAAATATCAAATAGTGTCAAAATTGACACAAAATAGTTTTTAAAACAAATATTATATTATTAATTGATATATTATTCCTAAAAAAATCTAAGGATCGGCCAAATGACTTAGATAAGGTTATATATATTAATAATAAACAACTTGGGGTTTTTTTGGCTTGATATAGTATGTTTATTAACCTTATAGTATAAGAACACAAGAAGACACGGTAAAAGTAAAATTATTTAACGTAATGTTAAATCTAAATGATAAGGTTAAAATAGGAACATAAACTTGTCTAAATTCTATTGGATGAGATTATTTCGACCCATCCCCACTTTAGCTTCGAAATAAATCAATTTGGAGCTACTTAAAACCGAATTTGACTTTATAATAAAATAATAGTTTTAGTTATTCCAAAGGTACCCCTCTCCTACCTTATAAAAGGGCACCTCCTCCCTCTCTTCCTCACACAACTTTGAGCCTTCAAACTCGGCCAACCTCTGCCAAATTCTCTTCTACACTTCCCTAGCAACATCATAGAGGTTCTGGTCTTCCTCAAAGACCAATTTTTGTACCCTAAGAGGAGGTCTCAAAGAGGCGCTTCAAAGAAGAGGTAATTTCCGTTACCAATTCTTTCACCTTTATTTCTTCTTCCACTTCTTCTTCTAAGATTGTTTCATTACGAAGTAATAAAATCAGTATCACTAATATACTGATATGTTATTATATGTATGAAACAACCCTATTTCACCATCTATCCATCCTACGGAAAACGAAATCACCGCGCGTGCGTACGTACGGAATACCGTCTCCACGCCGTGGTGTAATCTGCTTTTCCACCAACACCTTACATGGATGGGTAATATGGTGTAAAGAATAAATATATATAGTTATTATAACATAATAATGATTCTGATATATTGTATCATCCACTCCAATTCAATTCAATAATTATGGAAATGATATCATCGCTTGTGCGTACGTACGGACTACCGTCTCCACGACATGATGAGATTCATTCTCCATGTTAACCGTTTAAGAATGATTATAAAGTATATATAAGAAATAATAATTAAATATATGACATTATAAAGCTACTGGATTTATGTATATATGTATGACATCTACTTAATTCCATTCAACTCAATAGGGAAGTGAAAATAGCGTTCATGCGTACGTACGGCCTACCGTCTCCATGAACGGTGTATTTCATTCCATTTACTGATTTATTATATATATGTATATTCTGAATATATATATATAAATAATTTTTTATATTCTGTAATTAAGTAATAATGATTTAAGTAATCATATGAATAATTACAAGTCAAAACACGGACGACAAATGAAACAATTTTACCCAAAACGCTCTTTAACATGGAATTTACAAAAGAACGGGTAATATAAAGTCATAAGTGAACCACATATGATATCATAATAATGAATATGATTCTGTAATAAGTCAATGACATTATTTATATCATTATACTGGAGGTTCGGACACTTACGAAGAAAATCGGACCTAAGGTAAGGGAAATATCACAATCTCATTTTTATCCGAGATTGTTTATACTTTGGTATTTACTAGGGTGTATTTTATCATCCACATCCATGTTTCTTCAAAATGTAATATTATTTACATCCACCTAAAATTTTTTAAATCCAATTTTACCCTTCGGTGGGATTTTAGTAAAAGATATGAAATGAATCTTTTTTCGTTTTTTGTAAGAGGTACTTTTTGACTTTTTCGACAAAAGTATGAGAAGAATGTTTCCTTTTAAATTATACGGCATGAATGGATTTTTAAAACATTATTTCCAAGAAGCTTCCTTTACAAGTTTTCAAGTATATTTTTAATCAGCTTCTTTTAGTTTAGAATTTTTTGACATGTTAAAAAAGGAAAAGTGTTTTTGAATAAGAAAGGATATTTTCCTCAAGAATGGAGTTCAAGTGTTTTATCAAAATTATTTTCCATATAAGGTAATAAAGGGTTCTGTTTTTATCCCTATTATTACATTGATTTGATTATGTTGTGATGGAATTATTTTTATGAATTCCTTTATCTTATATGAATTGTTTTATGATGTCATGTTGTTTAAGAATCCCATTTTTATTACATGGGTTATGCAATGATGTATGGTTTATGATTTTGTGGAACATATAAGAATGGTATCATTATGAGATGGGTGGGACCTATATATCCCTCAAATGCATTGGGTAAAGATTTTATACCTCATGAGATAGAAATGGATGGAATGGTAGGTAATACCGGTTCAGTGAAAGAGGACTGAAACGAGGGTGACTTGGTTCAGAAAGGGACTTTGTCCACTAAGATAGTCTTGGCAATGAGTCTTGACTAAAAAGAAATGATTCTATAAGATTATGTGTGTATGCCACAATGTTTCATTTTTTAAGTTATGATTATTGGGATTTCATTTCACTACTATGATTTATCCCATGTTATGAAATTATGCTCTCTTTTGCAGGTTAAGATTTCCAAAATGTTATGTTCTTATGAATATGATGTGATTGATATTTCTTTTGTTTACCCTTACTGAGCATTTGAGATCACCCTTTTATGTTTACTTTTCCCCAGGATATAAAGAAAGGTTTTAGGTATAAAAAAAGGGGAAGATCTTTATGGGAGATTTTGAATGTCTTTCACCAAGATTAGAAGATTACGTTCCGAGTTTCCAAAGACATTAAACTATTAGGATCCTTGTGTGTGAGTTTTTGTTATGTACTAAGTATTCCATAAAAGTAATGTAATATCCATGTACGTCAAGCTTAGGGTCTCTACAAAGTGTCCATTAGGCCAAGACGAGATGGAAAATGGACCACCATAGCATCTCTAGTAGCCCGCAGAAAGTGCCACTCGCTCAGGTCCACCAGCGGAGTGGCGGATGGCCCATACATGCTGCATGGATGATGCAGTTCTCGTAAGTGCCACAGTAAGAAGAGGCTGACGGCTCTCGCCTACCATGTCGAGGAGGAGAAGTCCACTTGGGATGCTCAGTGGACGTGTGAAACAGATGGCTCAAGATACCCATTATGGGAAGACATGGGTGGGGCTCACTGAAGGAACTAAATGCCCATCGTCAGATCAAGCGCAACAGGCTAGCACCCCGTGGGCCAAGTTCTTCAGGTGGGCCCACCCATCCAGGTGGGTTGGGCCTCCTGCGGGCCAGACCCGCTAGCTGGGCCAGACCTACCATCGGTCAAGACATGGGGACCCATCGGTCCATTTGTTCCAAAGCTTTACTGGACTCGAACCTGACCAGAATATTTTCAGTAAAAGGACTATAACTTGTATACTTTGTGTCTGATTGATACACCTTCTGTGGAATGAGGGCCCTTACATTGATTTTGTCCTTTTGATATACTTTAATTGAGTTTTTCTAGATTATGGATAACATTCGGGTTGGATGAGACTCGAATCTAACTAGGCTATATTTTCCACTCTGCCTATATATTATAGATTGGGCATCAAATTGATGCATTGTCTTCCACATTCGAAACCATATGAAAATATGGTTCTTGTGGTTAATTCTAAGTTGGACTTCATGGTGGATGAGATATGACTGATAGCTTGAGGATAAAAACCTCTGAAAGTCAAGTGTGCTAAGTGCGGGAATCCAGTTTCTAGCTCTGTAGTGAAGAAAGAATAGTAATCCTCTTAGTGGTTCAGCACCTATTAATCCTCATTTGGTTAGAACCTAGTGATCCTCTGTGGGTCCACGCCTAGAGATCCCTTGTGGGTTGACACCTAGAGATCCTCTGTAGATCAGAACCTAGCGATCCTCTGAGTGGGTCAGCAACTAGTAATCCTCCATGGTTCAACACATATCGAGCCTCTTTGGGTTAACACCTAGCGATCCTCTATTTGTCAGAACCTAGAAATACTCTACTGGTCATCACCTAGAAACCTTATACAGATATATAGAAATATCCTCTAAAGAGAATAAGATGATCTTTCTTTAATACTAGTCATCTTTACACCTGTACATACCTTATATCAGGCATGAGTTGCGCCTTTTACTTTATGCTATGGTGTTGAGGTCGTTCTTGGAGGATTTACCTCTGAGGTATTTTTCTTTTTGTTGTTTACCATCATGAATTACTAAGAGACCTTTGGGGGTCTCATGGTCCCTACTAAGAATTGATATACTCACCTCGGCACAGGCTTTTCCTGCACGTGTTATGTGTGGTGAAAATGATTGATGTTTCGATAGAGGTGCTCTGGGGGACGAGACTGGTGGACACTACACTGGTGGACATGGTGGGAATAGACCAGGTGGGGCCTAGTAGGACAAGGCTGGAATGAAATACAACTTCATATTCTAGTAGCTTCACTACTCTCACGATTAGGTGGGTTTTTTTCCATGGATGTCCATCAGAGTTCCTTTTTGTACATTACTATATTTAGTTCCTTATTGGGTTTGTATTCTGGACTACTTACTTTCATGTGTAATTCCATTATGCCTATGTTTTGTGGTATACTTGTTTCCCCCTTTCATGTGTTGGGATGTGGTTGGATGTGTGTGAATATTGGTTTAAAGGAAATGCATTTACATTGCCGGATATAGCTTTATGATGTTGGTCATCATCCCCTGACCTTGGGAAAGTGGGCTTGGGGTTGTCACAGAATAGGACCCAGGGGACAGGTCATGACAAAGTGGTAACATAGGGTGGTCAGTTACACTAGAATAATAATGTGTATGTAATTTAAATGGGGGAAATATTTTTATGTGTCTTGAGTTCGGCTTTTAGTCTGAGAAGTCCAGTGTTGGTGCAGTGGCCAATGTATCAACACACCAGGACCCTAAATTCTGTTTTCTGCCTCGGTACATGAAATCACTAGTTTCATGTGTTTTGGAAATGTTTTTCTCTTTATATCATTTGAGTCGGATAACCACATATATCTTTTTGAACATCTTTCATCTTAATTATCTTTCAAGATGCCTACACGCAGACAGCCATCCAGGATTCCAATGTGTGACCATGAGGATAGTCTACAAAGTTATGAGGCTTTAATATAGGGACTGTTGTACCTTTTAGCAGTGTCCCTGCAATACCACTTCCTATTGGTTAGTAGTTACTACCATCACTACTCATATAGAACACATATAGGCTCAGTTGCTTCCACAAGTTTCAGCAATATATACCCCTCATGTTCTGAGGTGAGCTCAACTCAAAGGTGGCTAAGGAATGGCTTCATGTGGTGACCGAGTTTCCTTCCTGCCATGTCTCCATTAGATCAAATGGAGGCCCTGGTAGTGAGCCTGCTACGTGGCGTAGTAGGGCGATGACAATAGTTAGATTAATCTGAACATATGATGAGGTGAATATTCTATGGAAAAAGCATGGAAAACATCATTATAGAAGGGCTCTATTTCCATAAAAATATAGGGGGTATGTGTACCCAAGTGCTTTTACAGCTTCAGTTGGATGACATGTCCACAATTCAGTATTCATCAAGGCATACTAACTATTGCAGGTAAACAATGAATATAATATGACATGTTTTTCAGGGCTCAGACCTCTGAGAGAGATGTTTTTAGGGACATATAGGGAAGTAGTATTCCTATGTGAATTCCTAATTAAATTACATTTCTAGAGAGAACCATTGTGGTTGAATTTCTATTGTTCAGAAGATGTAGCTAGTGAATGTCAGCAGTGGGAATATAGTAAACTGATGTCAGTCTAAAAGACTTGGATGTATAGAATGCTTCTGGGTAAGGATGTGATAGAAAAATATGAATCTGCATGAAAAATACATGTAAGAGGAACAAGGATAGAGGAAGGAGGTGGTATACATTTCATCATGTTACAACCACCACCCCAATGTGGTCCTCACCAGGCTCAAGGATTTGTAGGATAGGGAAAGGGAGTAGCTGCTTGCAGTTATGGAATAAGATCTTAGGGATCTAGGAATGATTTGAGGTATGGTTTGTGTCTACTAATAGCATTCATATTAATAGACATTAACTAATCATTCCTTCTTGTCATAAATTATGTTCAAGACCAAGAGTTTCTATTTAATCTATGGACTAGATCCATACATTAGGAGATTCCAATGGTAGGAGAATCGATAATCACACATATATCAATGGTGTGATCTGTCCGTTGAGGTGAGAGTTTCAGTTGGAACCACTTGGTTGTATCTTTGAGGCCTTATGTTGTCCGTATAGGTATGGACTGGTCATCCATAGTTCATTCTCAGGTTGACTATTTTAGGCAATATTATGTGGTATATCTAAATCATTGTAATGTGGGTTTCCTTGGTCCACGAAAACAGAAAACCATGCAGCACAGATAAACTCATTCATATGTGGGTGTAGTGGATCACTCTTGAGTCGGCCAACCATACCCTCATGAAAGCAGGTGTTCTGAGTTTGAGTTCCAAATAGTAGTGGAGGAGTGCATGAACATTCTTTAAAAATATGTTTCCAAGATTACCTCCCTATAGGGATGGGGAATTCTACAATTACTTGTACCTAGGGATGACACCAATATCTACAACTTTATATCATATGGATCCCCTGGTGATCTAGGAGGTGATAGTACAATTTGGGGAATTAAAGAGGAAGGCCTTGTAAGACCCACTGTTTGAGGTTATCTTCCGATTAAGGACACTTTAAACAAGTTTCCATAGAGAACAGTACCCACTAACAAATGGTCGATGGGAACATCAATCAGTTAAAGTGGGTATCCTTTCACTTTTATGGAAGGGTGATTATAGGCTTTTCAGAAGTTGATACATTGGCGATTATTGGATTTCTTCCATGAGTATGACATTGAGATACTCTATACTCTGAGGAAGAAGAACGTGGTGTCTCACACGCTCAATAAAAGGTCTGGTTTGGAGCTACTGAGTGAGGAGATTGGGCAGCTATCCGCGGTGCAGATACCCTTCATGGATAATGATGGATAATCTTACATCTAGTCTATGACTGTCACTCCCCAACTCCTTCAGTGAGGTAGAGAGGAACAACATGTGGATGTTCATTATGAGGCCCGACATGCTCATAGAGCCTATGGATATTCTACTAATGAATTTTCGATATGTGGGGATCACGTACTCATTTTCAGAGGATGCACCATGGTACTAGTGACATTACAGGAGGAGGTGTTGGGGGATTTCCATACATACCCTTTGGTAATACATCCTGGTGTGGTGAAGATCTACCTAACGTTAGTATTGGTTACCATGGATGGAGAAAGAGGTGGAAAAGTTCGTATCACTGTACCTCACTTGTTAGCAAGTGGGAGGTGAGAATTAGGTTACAACATGCTTGAGCACAAATTTTACCCGAACATATGATCAGACGAACATAACCATATAGACACTGTAGGACATGCTTCATTCTTGTGTCATTGATTTTGGTCATAGTTGGTAGGACCACCCACCACTGGTCGATTTTTCTTACATCAATGGATATCACTCCACCATTGGAGTGGCAATGTTTGACGCCTTGTACGGGAAGTAATTAAGATCGCCTCTATGATGGAAAAACCAAGGAGAGTCATCACTCATGTGTCTAGAGTTGGTATGATATACCACTAAGAAAGCGCAAATCATCCTTGAGTAGATGAGGACTACACAGGGAAGTTATAAGTACTATGACTATAGTTGATAGATACCCTTGGAGTTCGAGGAGGGACACGATGTTTTCATATAGGGATTACCGCAATGGGGATTGCCATGATTTGGCTGGGGTGGAAAGATATATCATAGGTTCATCGGAACATTTTAGATCCTCGGTCGAGTTGCTGAGGTTGCGTACCACTGAGATCTTCCCCCATAGATGCACTGGGTGCACAATATTTTTCATCTGTCTTAGTGAGGAGGAACATGCCTGATCCATTGAACATCATCGACTAAGGAGATCTGGGCAATAACAGTAGGGTGATATATGAAAAGTTCCTAGTGGAGATAGAGGAATGACATGATCATGTTCTTTGTGGAAGGCTTGATTCCTCTGGTGCTCGTTTGATGGCAGTACTGTAATATCTAGGAGAGAACATGTGAGTGAGAGGCACAAAATCTAGCTCAGTACCCCCTCATGTTTGATTTGCCATTTTTTTTCTTTTGGGGACATAAATAACTAAGGTGGGAAAATGTAATGTCTTGGAATTTCCATATAATTATTTTATATGGAATTCTTTCGAGACTAGGTATTGAGACGATGTGTGATCCCAAGGCCCTAACTGCCCGGAATGACCCGTTAACAATAGATATGCATTATATAGTGGGAATGAGCGGATTTCATTAAAAAGTGGAGTAACTCTTAAAAGGGTTCCTGAATCACAAATATGAGGGCATCGTTGCATTCATTATGAGGGTTTTACCGTTGGTGCAACTTATGTTTAGTTAGCGCATGACATTGGTGAGAAAGCAGAAAAATGGAATAACTATAAATAAAATAATTAAATAAAATCATAGTATTTTTCAAATACTTATAAATAACGAATGGAGACTCAGATTAAAAATCTGAGACCACAACTGAGATCGTTAGGGTATGCTTTCCTTAGGGATATCCTAAAAATGGTCGGGGCGTGCCAACAACGGAAGATAGTTTTTTATAGTAACAAAAATAATTAAGTAACAATTATTATATAATTAAATCCTTATAACATCTAAACAAAAACACGAATTGAAAATATGGGAGTATAGTTTAACTTTTTGGGGCATGTTACCCTTAGGCAGAGCCTATTCTCGATTAGTGCAGGTCGAGGGTGAAAGACACTTTTTTTAAACGTTTTTTAAGGTACGTTCAGAAATCCTACGTGTAGGGTTTTCTATCATTCGAATTTGTGCTTAGATTGAAAATATGAGGGAACTATTGAATTTTCACCACTGGTATTCACTTAGGACATGATTAACATCAATCGGTAAGGGTTGAATGAAATAATTATATTTTGGAATTTTTTGAAAAATAATAAAACTACTCTTTTTGTATTATTTTATTTTCTTCAACCGTTGAGCGATGGTTGGTGGAATTGCAGTGTAATGACGAGCACTAAATGAGGGTCATTTAATGACTCATTTATTTTTTTGTGTAACTGAAACACCTATTTATTAATGGTTCATTCTTCAAGGTTCATTAATAAACCATATTAATGAACACAACATCATGATTTTTTTCATTAAATTCAATCCGTTGGCGAACGGATTATGGGCCGCGGGGGAAACCTCTAATGTAATGCCAATTAAATCCCTCTCTAATGAAGAATGGAGAATGAACGACGATTGCTGGAGGATCGGATATGATGATCGACTAGAAATTTTGAACATATAATCCCTCCCTCTTCTGCAATGGCTTCATCCATATCTAGGTAGGGGATTTAATTTCTCAAAGTGTTTAATGATTCCTCTTATCCATTCATGAAAAATAAAATGAACACAGATAAACTGACTAATGGGTTGATCCGCGACTCATTCATTTTGGCAAGAGGTTGTTGATGGATCTTGATTTGGGGTTTTTCATAATCTATATGATGACTTTTGTCAACCCCACAATTAAATGCTAACGGATAGGGCGTGGTTCGATCTGAATAAGTCATAGATTCTCCACCGATCATTGGTGTCGAGTGTTCTTCATGGTTGACCAAGCAATTTGGAAGAAAAGAGTTTTTTTGGGTTTCTCTGGGACGGTGGTGACCCAAGAGTCCAGTAGAAGCAGAGGGGATGGAAAATGGACCACCATAGAATCATTGGTGGCTTTTGGAAGGTGCCACCTGTGCGGAACCGCCTCCACGGTGACGTCGAAGCCCGGAGGAAGCAGACGACCCACGTCGGCCCCGTATAAGAGAAGTGGCCCGCTCGGGCCTCTTGGAAAACAAGAAAAGTGTCCAGCTCATTTCAGCCATTAAGGGGAGACGGGTTGGCGCCTATTGGAACCTCTAGTCAAAGGATTCAGACACCTAGAGTTTGGTCCAGCGCAACCAGCCCTCACCACAAGGACAGGGTTCTTAAGGTGGGTTGTGCCCCGCTAGGTGGGACGAACAACATGCATGTTGGACCCGCCCCATGGGATGGACTTGGGGACCCAATGGGCTAGTTGGGATGGACCCTTAATGGACCCTCACCGGCTACTCTAGTTCTATCAGGTCGGACCAGACTCGGAGCCGACCAACCCTATTTCACTAAAACAGTTATAACTCGCAGACCAGGTGTCCAATTAATGCACCGTATGCGGCATAAGGACAATTGAAAAAAGATGGTACTTTTGAGGTACTCTAATTAATTTATTATAGAATCTAATTTATGGACTGGCTGGATCGGATTCAAGTCCAACTGGGTCCTATTACATTTTTCCTCAATCTTACAGACCAGACAACTGATTGACACATCATCTATCATGTTGAAACCCTTAAGAAATGATATTCCATGGGGTTAATTCTATGTGAGACATAATTTTGGTTGAGATATGACCTATATATTGTGGATAGGACCCTCCAAAAATCTAGCGTTCTATGTGTGGGAATCCAGTTGCTGGTTGTGATGTGAAGAAACAATAGAGATTCTTTGAGTCGGCCAACACCTAGAGATCCTCTGTAGGTCCAAGCCTACTATTTCTCTGTGGGGAGGCACCGTGGGATCCACTATGGGTCAACACCAATCAATACACTATAGGTATGCACATACCAATACTATGTGGGTAAGCACCTAGAGATCCTTTGAGTGGGTCATCACATTGCGATCCCCTATGGGTCAACACCTAGCGATCCTATTAGGGTCCACACATTGCGATCCTCTATGAGTCTGCACATAGAGATCCTCTGTGAGTTAACACCAAGAGAACATGTGCATATCAGAAACAATATCCTCTCAAAATAATAAGATGATCATGCTTTATGACTAATCTCATTTACTTTAGTACAAATTTTGTACCCGGTTTGAGCTGTGTCATTTTCTTTGTGATATGTGGTTGTGGTCTAGCTTGGTGTTTTTACCTCCGGGCCATTTTTCATTGTGGGGTTTTCATTCATGTATTACTGAAATACCATTAGGGGTATCCAAGTTATGCATTTTGTGTTTTTATACTCACCCCTATATGGGATTCTCCCATGCGTGTTGTGTCTGGTGCAGACGATCGACATTTCGACAGAGGTGCTTATGGGGGATGGGATTGAAATGTGCTAAAATGGTGGATTTGGTAGCCTAGGACTAGGTGGGGACCTGTAAGACTGGGAAGGCATGACATACTACTTTGGATTCTAGTAGCTTCAAAAATATCATGATTAGGTGGGCTTTTTTGCGGATTTCCATCAGAGTTCCCTTTTGTACATACTATTTTTAGTTCTTTGTTGGGTTTGTATTATGGCCCACTTACATTAACTTCTACTTGCACTCAGCCTTTTTTTGGTATAATTGTTCCCCCCCTTTCAGTGTGTTGGGATGTGGTTGGATGTGTGTCTATAGTGGTTTAATGCTAATGCCTTCCCTTTTTGAGATATTCTTTTCCGGTTCTTGTCACCAACCCCTGGCCTATGGATGCAGGTTTGGGGTAGTCTTGAAACAGGCCCTGGGGATGGGTCATGAAAATTATAATATAATTAGTTATATATTTTATCTATATGTCTATATGTGGTTTAATTAAATTAATAAATGGGTATCCTTTTGTACGTGGGGGAGAGGGAACACTTTTAATTTCTTAAAAGATTGAAATATATTAATTCTATACTCAGGAAAAATGATTCAAAATGGAAGGACATTAAAAATTGGGATATTAGGAAGTAGAAATATGGACATGAAATGGTATTTAGAAATGTTTTATTGGTAATATTACAATTATGTGTTGCTTTAACCACCAGTAATATATTATTACTTTAAACCTACAAAACATGAAAAAATTTATTTTCCAATAAAAATGTATTCGTATGTACTATAATAATTAAAATAACAATGCAATATAAAATAAATTCTAGTGAACTTATTTGGATAATTAATAATATAAATGAATTATTTGAACTTTTTAATTCATTTTTAAATAATATGGAAATTTATAAATGATTTTAATGAAAATCCACTTCTCAATATAAATCGGTATTTTTTCACAATTCATTGAAAAATAAGAAATTTTATACAATTATAATAATTTTACTCTATGATAAATTCGAAATAATGTTTTCAAAAATTAATTTCATTTTACTTTATGAAATATCTAAATATTATAAATAAATAATTATATTATATAATCATAAAAATTAATGTTTTTGGGAAATTTTTTTTAGAACCATATAAATACTTTACTAAAAATTGAATAATTATTTATCAATATATTTTATTTATAGAAAACCTCTTAAAAATAAGAAAAATAATTTTTCTATTCATATTTATATCACCATGTAAATTGATTAATTATTGATGTAGTATGAACATAATATGGGGAGAATATGTGAGATACCCTACTCTAGCTCGAATCTACATAGATGTAGTTGCCAGAAGAACTACTGATGCCTAGCCCAACACAAATGATGTTGTGGTCCCAGATCTTCTCATCAACCCTAAAAATATTTCTCACAATGGATAGCCATGTATTTCTTTATGAACAAATGATGTAACTCTTCTTGATTTAGATTTAGGATTTTTTTTCATTGTTTGGTTGTTACCTATCTGCATACCATCATTTAAATACTTGATAACTTCTCTTCAAACCATTGGAATCTCGGGATTTCATCTCGATATTTTGAATTCTTCAAATTTTGTTTTTCTACATTCCTATGAGGATGATTATTATAGGATTTTGGTGAGGTGATATTGGTTTTTTTGGGCTGTTCTATGAGTGTTCTCAAATGGAACCCCGACTTCAACACCTTTTTTGAGTCTCCCTTTATTTTAAAATGAATCAACTTCCCTAGGCTACTACATCAATATATTGATCAAACAATCATTTTTCTGATTAATATGCTCATTTAAAATCCATTAAATATGGATTTAATGTTGAGGAATCTCTCCATACCAAAAGTTCCTAGAATATTTTATGAAATTGATGTCTTTATGTATCTTAATTTCTAAATTTGGATTTAGATTGGTCAGTATGGCTTCTTTCAAGGTGATTTTTATGAACAACTACCTGATTACCATCACTCTTTACTTATGCATGGACATTACCAGAAGGAATGTGATACGCTCAGACAACCCGATGCCAAGAATGTCACTTGGATTTGGAAAGTAAAGCAGAAACCGAAAATAGATGTGATTAATGATAGTAATGTATCTAATGTTGTCCCCTCTACTAATGGATGGTAATAAAATGATGAGAACACAAAAGTTATGGTATATAATTTCTAGCCTTCTCAGTATGCACATCATTGTAATAAAATGATATGTTTTTTTATCCAATAAATAAGGTCAGTGTCAGTACAGTTCCTTCCCCCTTATTGGAGGAATAATAGAAAAACATTGAATAACATGATAAAGGAGATATATAGCATCTTGAAATTTCTAATTTTAGTGATTAGTTGATTTAGGTTGGGGATAAACCAAATAAAATTTTGGGAAAATTTTGAAAATCAACTGTTATAAAAAGAAAAACCCTATGGTTAATGCTGATAGATTCATTAACCAAAATTATAGGAAAAGAAGAAAAAGTAGAGACTACTCTCATCATGAAAGATAAATTTTCACATGATCTCTTGAAGCCACTATCATTGATATTGAACCTCCAACCACTAATACTGATATTGAAACTCCAACACACACATATATGTTCGATCAATCAATTGAAAAATCTAATTCTTATGAGGAAAAAAGATGAGGGAAAAAATAATCGTGTGTAAATAGATTCCTATTACAATGAGGATGAGGTGGGAGAAGCAGTTGATGCCTGGATGGAAGAACATGATGTGATCACATTCGATAAATATAAAGATGGTATATTTAATATTTAGAAATACCATGAAATGAGAAATTGGAGGTTCATTAGGATGTTAGATGAACATAAAATAAATAATGATTTCAACTTCTAAGTCATATCATGGGAATTATTTTTCAATAATATTTTTTTTGTGATAGAGTTTTCGGTGTAGTTCTGTTTTCCCATGATTTGAAGTGTTTTTTGGGGATTCCTCCCTTTATAATGAAATTGAGCCTTTTCGGTCGTGCATGGATTTCATAATATCAGGTGCATCTCAGTCTGGTTAAAGTGTGTCATTATAACCTATCAATGATGTTTAAGCCTTCTCCAATTTTTCGTGAATTTTATTGAAAGGGAAATGAGTTGATATTTTTTCGGTGCATGAACCTCGATCTATTTATGCATGTTATGTAGTATATATTTCGATATGTTTTTTCCCTATAATTTCATGATCTATTGAACCATATTAAAATAAGTGATAGGATTATATAGCCAAAGAGACCATGAGAAAGACCTGATGTACAGGGGGTGGATGTGATAGAGTCAAGAATTAGAAATCAGAAACAAAAACTATTTTGAATGTTTTGAAGCTAGAAAATATAGATCAATCAGTTTACAAGGGAATGATAGTGTGAATGGAGATTTTTTTTACAAATCATCTAAAAATAGTTTCGATTCCAACAAGTTCAAATAGAAACTCACTATGGTTAAGATATCAATGGGAAGCCTAATTCCCCCTTTTGGAGGAACCTTCTTGAAAGTCCAAGTAAAAAAGGATTGAATCCTTTTCTGTTTAGTAACATATTTTCTACAATGAGTGGGCAGTATCCCTTAAAAAGATGGATTGATGATATTGATCCTTATAGAATGAGGGAGGGTGTTGGCTGGCAATACTACCCATGTAACATGATTTGGTGGTGATATTAATTATCAATATTTTCATGATGGAGTGTCACTAGTGGGGAGATGTTGTTGTTAAGCTACTATTTCAGTATTTTTTGAGAATGATTTTTGCTTCTGATCCTTGATTGAGATCTAGTCACAAATTTGTATATTGGATAATAGTTTCTACTCATGGAGTTCAAGATATTGTTTTCTGAGCAAACTATTGTTTCAAATCATTGAAGTATTTAGAACTATAATATATATAATGCTAAGAGGATCCACCAACCCATATCTGGAATCATCATGTTTGAGGAGTTCATTGACAGTTTGATGGACATGTTTGATGAAACTTGAGATTTTGTTTTTTCCTCATGGAAACCTCATATTGTACCCCCACCCCCTCCCCCTCAATTCCATATTGGTGTAATCTCTTTACACCTAATTCTTGTATTATAAGAATATTATTTAAATAAATTTCACTAGGGCATGAATTTAGTGACGAATTCATACCACTAATTTTATAAAAAAATATTCATATCACAATATTGATATCTTGTTTATAATGGTATACATTATCATCGTTCATTAATATTGAAAGTTGTATCAATAAATATCAAATAAATTTAATTAAAAAGAAATATATGATAAAATACTGGGGTTTTACTTTCAACCCCCCCCCCCCCATAAGAAAAAAAATCTACTAAAAATTCATTACATTGATTCCAAAAAATGAGGATATCCCTATTTCATTACATCTTTAGGTTCCCATGTATCTTATTTTAATTTTTGATTCCTCTAATGAACATTAACTAGGTGAGTTTTCTTTCTATGTAATGCTTTATCTGTACATTGTATTATTTATACTAGTTGATCATTATATAAATGATCACGATAGAGTGGTACAACCACTATATTTAGTACATGTGACTGATTAGGTATTTACATCAACATAAGAGATACATGGAACAAATTATCCACATGCAAGAGGTTCAATGAATGTGATAACAAATAAGATACAACCCCCTTAATCAAAAACCATGATTGGTAAAATATAAATAGGGAATAGAGTTCCCATATTTCAATATCTCAAATACTTATTCCATGGGAAAATGTTATGAAATACTTTATCACCAAAATTGATTTTCATATTTCACTAATGATTTTAATGATAACTTATCTATAAACTCTAGGATTTATTAATTTTATGTTAAATGGATTTAACAATCCCTTCAATTTCCACAGTTATCTATGGTGATAATATCATTAATTCTCTATCTTCATCCCATAAAACTTGATATCAATTTTTTTCCATAGAGGTCTTTATAATGATCCTCAAGAATACACAAGTTAAATCTATTTTGTCAAAAAAAAATACTAGATAAGGGTATTGATAAGGAAATCATATGAAATCCTAAGTATATGATCATAATATATCCTATAGGGATGGAATGGTTCTCTCAGACTAGTCACCTGTATGATAATGATAAGAATAACTAAAACAAAAATAATAATCACGATCATGTTGAACACTTTTCGAAAACATTTCAATAAACCTTTGATTATGATATGATACAATAGAATATAACTCTCTAGTGAACATTACCACATTCTTAATGCTTATTCTAATAGCTGATTAGGATAGAAATATTCTATGATAGAAAAGATGTGTGTTAAATTCAAATGTAAATAGACTACAACACAAATAGAATTGTGAAAAATTATATTTTTTTGGGATTTTGTTGAAAAAATCCAGGGTGATGTATTTCTGTTTCTAGTTTACTATGAGTAATGGTTATAACATACCCTTGTAATTTTTTATCTCATTCAAAAATTGACGACATACCAATCACTGAGATATATTTTCTATTATATCAATTTTCATGTGATCCCAATACAAATACAATTTCATATTTCATTTTATCTTCGTACATATATGATGAAAATAGAAGGATGAACTATGAGAATCATCAAATAGATCCATCTAAAAATTAGTTATGGACAGAACATGAATATTGTTATGGAAACATATCATTCAATTACATTCATAGTTGAACATAGGAACATTTTCCACCTACATTTTCTTCTCTACACCATCCTTATACAACTATCAAATATTCACATGATTATATGGTTGAAAACATGTTTTAATATGTTAATTTTTCACATCCTCCATCACGTTTCTAGGGTATTTTATATCCAAAATCATAAATATTGAATATTTTTTATGACCATCATCATAGATAAGATAACATAATCAATTAAACTCAAAGAATATTCCACCTTATTTACATTCTAGGGGGTTATGTTTTGAGAAGTTATAATCATTAATCATCTATAGCCATCTTCTCTTGGGTATTTTTAGATATTTTTTGAGTGAATATATACATTAAACTTTTAATATATATATATATTAATATATATATATATCACATTTATCAAAAATTATATTTTCAATATAAATTTAATGAAATAAGTTACTACATATATATGAAAATCATGAGTTGGGTAATTGTTCTAATGAACAATCAATTATCGTATGGTATTAGATATATACAAATAATTAGGCCTCATGAATAATCCCAAAAAAATCTATAATTTGTTGTTAAATATTAAAAACCATTCTCTATTGTTTGTTATTGTAAACATAAGTGTAATGAACAACCTTCTTTTTGTTCATTGATGTTATCATCACATTCAATTGTCCAACAAAAAATGGATCCTTTAGGATTTAACTTGTTCATTTGATTGTAAATACATGAGAAATTATCAAAATTGTGTCAATGATTTCTAGAAAAATAATGAAAATTATGGATCTCAGTTATAGTGGTTATTCCATGATAACATTCAATAACATTGATCTAAAATGGATCCACTGATATATCCCCACTATATATTATATTACCTTAAAATGATACATTTTAATCTAATATTCACTATTGTTAAATGTTTTATAGATCTTCTCCTTCCACGGGGTCTTTAGTAAAATCATCAAGTGATCTTTATTACGCTTTTGAATTATTAATATCAATGACATTCCTCTATAAATACCATCACAAATTAATTTGGAAAATTTATAGTGATCCTATTTAATAAATACCTGGAGATATGTGTGGCATGAAAATGACCAAATGGAATCACTATAAATTCATCGTCTCTATACACCATTAGGAATGTTTTTTGTGTAAATATTCACTTTGTACCCTTAACTGATAGTATCTAGATCAAATATAAATATTAGAAAATTACTCAAATCAGCATAAATGATCAAAAAATAATTAATATGTTTAATTAATTTAATTTTTTTATCTTATTATGTTCTTAAAAATCAATGAAGAGTCACTTTTGTCCATATTACTTCTTATAAAAATGTGCAGGTTCACCCCATGGTGACACACATAACCAAATGAATCCCTTATCAATATTGTCTTTGAGATTCATCTTAAATTATTGAAACTCAGTAAGGACGATTCTATATAGAGTCCTTGAACCATGTTTATCACTAGTAATTAGTTAAAATGATAACTCAACATCATGGTTTTGTAGAATCCAAGTCACTTCTTCATGAAATATATTAAAAAAATATCTTACAATATATATATCATTGATGTTCATTTTCTCCCCAACCCTCTGAGATAACCTCTGTTTTTAATAGGAATCATGAAACATATAAATGATGTATTTTAAATTGGGAATAAATATTTTTAATTAAACTAATAGATGATCATAAGTAGTTCAGAATACAAAATGGGAATTCCCTTCCTCAGAAATTCAAGTGGATTTTATGTTAAAAAAAATCCATGGCTAAGATTAAATCATTACGAACTAGAGTGAGAGTAATGAGATATATAGGAAGTTCATTACCCTAGACATCCATCAGTATGGAATTATATCCTTGAGATTAGATTAATATAAAAATAAGGGTTTTCAATGGTAATTCAACATCTACTAATTGGTGGGGTTGTTGTCATAGCATTATAAAATTCAATAGATAGAAAAGAGTGGTAGATCCATAATCAAATAAGACAATAATAGTTCTAGATTAGATGATTTTTGTAACTTTATCTCATTCATTATTTCACCCAACATTGGAAATAATGATCAAATAATTTTTCCTTTTGTCTTTAAGATGTAGAAGTTTGTAATGCCAGTCATGTTCATTAGCCTTTAGATTTGAGTACTAGATAGAAAAATTCCCATACACCATGAATTTTAACCATTGGAGTGATAGGGTATAATTATATAGATCATTCCCACCATTCAAAAAATTGTCTAACTTCATTCCAACATGATGGAATTTGATTTACTTATCACCTTACATTCCATACATAATACACTTAGTAATCCCCTTAAAACAATTTCCTTTATGTTTCATTCCACACATAGTGTAATGACCCAACCTTAGGAAAAATTTATATTAAATCAAAATATATGAATATTCATATAATATCATAATGATATATTATATATTCGTATTGGTCTAGTTCCTTTGGAATCATGGATACATAAAATCCCGGTTCATATGCGAACTGCATCATTTCACACTATGTTATTCAAAACTAGCACACTTATTACACATATCATCCATTATAACATTATTAAAAACATAGGTAATGGACACACAATAAAGTGTGACATTCGAATATCAATAATGATAAATAATAAAGATATCAATAAAACATAAGAATAAGGGTTTACGAACATGAAAATAAAATTTTAAAACCATACTTTGAATGTCATATATCACAAACATGAATCATGGAATAAATATTAAATGATCATAAGTCATTAATAATAAATAAATAAAATAAAACAAATCCATGAGATCATAACATTAGCATAATACATAAATTTTTTACATGCAAAAATTCATAAATATTATTTTTTCAATTTTACCAACAATAATATTCATGACATTGTAGGAATGGGATCACCTTCCATGTACCTACAATGGGCTTGGGATAACCTCTTGTGTACCCTTATTTGGGAATGGGATAACCGCTCATGTACCCCCTATTTTGGTATTGGGATAACCTCCCATGTACACTATTTTAGTTATTTTGATATACTATTATGTACCATCCTTTTTTTATTCTTGGGATAACCTTATGTGAACCCACTCTTTGGTATTGGGATAACCACCCATGTACCCAATTTTTTTAGGCTTTAGATAACCTCATATGTTCACTTTGATCTCACTTAACATTAATAATTACCCAATTAATTGGAGGGACTTATATTTAGTACCTTTATCTGTTTAGTACATGACCACCAATCGTATTTATTAATTTAATATACATATATAGTTATAACATAACCAAAGTACTTTGTTATAAGATCACCATCATACTTGGTTTATAAAAAACCACCCATCACGTAACTAAAATCATACATACATGTCTCAAAAGATCATAAAATACTTATCTTATCAAATCCCTTGAAAATGAAATGTGTTTCATAGACATTCCATTATAGCATATCCTAGGGAAAATAATATTGTTTCATAAAACTTTTATGATTTCCTCATAGTATAACCCATGGAAAATTATTGAGTTACAAAAACATATTGGAATCATATACATAAACCACCATGAGAAATAATAAATATGTATTATTGTATCACATCACTTGTAAAGCTTATGTGACATCAATAAATTTTATCTACTGTGGAAAATGACAATGAATGATTAGATAGAACATTTATTGATGAAAATATCATTTTGATTTGGAAACTACATATTTAAAATCTAATAATTTCCCAATTGATGAATAAAAAATTTTCATTGAAAACATACTTATAAACATGTAATGTAATCATCACATCATTGGGAAATCATAATGGTAGAAAATATTGTTCATGTTGTACATGTTAAATTGAATATTTATTTCACGTTTTTCTTAAAAAGTAAAAAGATCATTGTTCGTAAAATAACAAGAATATTAATTTAATAATATAATAAAAAATTTAAAACATGGGTAATTTTGGATTTAAAAAATAATCATATAATATTAATGTAAATAATATTTTTTTTAAAAATGACATGGATGAAAAACTATTTTTGACTGAAGATAGAATTGATGTTTGTTTTCCATAAAAACAGTCTTTTGTATCTTGATTTAAAAAAGAGATGAAAAATAAAGGAAATAATTAATCTTTAAAAAATATTCATAGGATTAAAAATTAACGAGTTTATTGAGATATATATCATAATATTTAATAATCATAAACTTAATAATAATCATTCCTGATAAACTATGATAGTGTAACATAAAACCTTTACTAAATTTGAAATTTTTGAATCCTGAGACCCATAAATTAATGAAAAATATATAGGCATGTAAATACATTAAAACACTATAATAATCATTATAAAATACCTTAATATGTTTTATATTTTGATTTCATGACCTAGTAGCTAAAAATGAGTGCTCGAGCCAATTGGAAACCTGGCCTTAAGCTCGCCTCCCCATACAAGAAGAGGCTTCCGGCTAGGAGTGAGGGACTACAATGTGTTATTTGGGAGACTATTAACTCGTGTTAGATTGAATAATATCAGATATAATATAATCTAAAAAATGGATTAAAATATATTTATAAGTATAATAAATTAACAAACTTGAAGCATAAGATTAACATAACCATATATCAAAAATAATCAAATAAAAAGATGGAAACTAAATCATATAAAAATGATAATGTAATTTCATGTATCTAAAAAATATGAAAATATATATACAAGGTACCTAGAAATACATGCTATATATGAGAATGAAAAATTTAAAAATCAATCCATCGTCCTGAGCATTGGATCAGTAATCAGCTTCTATGCTCCATTATAAAGAAGCTAGAAACATATGGATTCCCAAGAGGAAATCTTCCACATTTAAACACCTCCATACATATAATCTACTCAGGTTACATTTTTGTCAAAGGGAGGGTGTGAGATAAATCTCAATAGACCACCAAAAACAATGTCTATACCATCCACTCTGTGAATATATACAAATAGTGTGTTGGTAAATATAAATTTAAACAATTAATAAATAAATAACTCCTAATTTATTCAGCCTCATTTGGTAATGCCTTTGAACGTGAAATCATTTAATTAAAAAAATTTGTTTAGTTTATATAGATAATTCACATGATGTGTAAGAAATCCTTATAGTATAACACGATAATAATAAAAGAGGATTCAATGTGAAACCAATTCATCCATAACATCAAGGGTCAGACAACTCATATATGTATCTCATGTACTCCTCCTATAAAGGGGGTTTTTATTTTAATAAAAGGAAAATAACCTATTTCATTCCACAAAAAATTATTCTAATTGAGTTAAAGGATCTCATCCAATGGAAAATGGGTTAAGTATGATGGATCCCAAAGGGTTGAATCCCTGGAGCCATGTGTCCAAATACATCAAGCTAGTTCCAAGGAGTGTATCTAAGGAATCCTAATATCTATATGATAGTGATAGGATCCTACGAAAACAAATTGGGAATATTTTAGTAGATAATAACAGTGTTCCATGAAATTTATTTAATTTGGAAATCAACTCCTTGAGTCAAAATGGAATCCTCTGGGTGCTCCATGAATTCCCTTATGAATCCTTTATTGGATCATGTCTCACACATCCAAACAATATACAATGGTTTATATTAAATGGGTTATTTATAGAAATTTAATTATTTAAGTAAGATAATTTAATAGTCATTCCAATTTAATAATAAAAAATTTTATATTTCATTACCTTTCATACTAGATGATAATTATAATTAGGACATGAAAGTAATTATGATTCCATTTTATAAACATTTAATGGTTTCATTCCTTGTTGGACAGTAATTGCATTATTACTTCATCCAATAATCAATAATTTGGATCAATCATTTAGATTTCATAAAAAACAAGGATGGATAAGGACATGTAAATATAAGATGTTCATTCTTAATTAAATAGTCCAAGTGACATATATATATACACTTTTAGTTTAGCATTTTATTATTAATTAATTAATTATAACACTTAACATTGAAGTGTCAAGTGAATAATATTCTCATGATAATAATTAAATTTCATAATTATAATATTTTAATATATGTTTCCATTAGTAGGGTCATTCCACACATTCGAATGTTTTCTTATATAAAGCATCGTTGTTTACTAAGGCATAATTAAGGAAACAAACAAAATGTGGCAAAAGTCATTGAGGTCTCATTGTCCAATGGGATGGTGAACATGTCTAGAATCAGATATATAATATGACCATAATGATTATAATAATGTTATCTGAATTTAATAATAAACACCCAATTAAATCGACATGTGCCAAATGACTGCAATTTAAAAGATGGTTTGACTAGTGGGATGGGTCATAGACCACCTTCCTCAAGCCTATCGTACTCTCATCATCCAATATCAACCATTAGATACGATGGGATATAAAGAAAACAAAACAATAGATCAATATCCTAAAAATAGTGAATATGAGCCTGCAACAACAGATAATTTTTGAGATGAGGAAAAATGAAAATGTGAGGCTAAGGAATGATGAAAATGACTAGAGGAATATATAGAGACTAACAGAAGATTGATATATCTTTGTAAAAAGGGGATATAAAAAAATCTATTTCATTCAAATTGTGGGATTTATCTACCCAAGGGGGGATCTCATTCTATCAATAGGAGGAGAAAGAGAAAAGGAATTAAATTTATAAATGTTATAGGGGGAAAACACATTTCACCCATTTTAACAGGGTCACATGGTTTGGCCACACGGTTGGGAAAACCATGAAAAAATTATGCACCTCCTACTGACCAAGGAGGGACCCCAAATATTTTCATATCCATGTTTTGACTAACTATGCACAAACTGTGATACACTCGAGTTCTAAATTTTTTTGAGCTACCCACTTGGGTGTGCACCTATGGTTGTACGTTTTTCTCAAGATGATCATCCTCCTAAATACCACTAACATGCCCTAAATGGTTGGGTAAACCATGTGAAATGTCTTTCACAGTATCTAATAACCATGTATCCCAATAATTGTCTCCACCGGCTAGGGTACCAACATCATAACAAGCCCTTGGTACCCGTGAATCTTCCATAAAATCATTCAGAAGAAATAATAACCCTAATGTAAGAAATCAAAACAAAAATTAAAGGATCCACACATAATGAATGAACCCAGTTTATATAGTATTATACCCTTAAAGAAAGTTTTCCCTATGTTCAACTTTCAGGTTTGGTGAAACACTGTTTGAAACCAACTCTGACCACTTTGCATATATGTCGGTCTTCCACTCCCATATCTCTTACAATACAAAATAATGATGCCATAGTGCCCACAGAAAAGCGAAAAACTATCCATGGTGCACGTTCATGTTCAATTTAATTATGTGTATAAGTTACTCATAAGATGAATAATAGGAATATAACTCAACAACTATGGGATAAAAATAATGAGGTGTATCTTCATGATAACTGGGTAGCTATAATACATGGGAGACATCATGCCTGGAATGATTCCTCTGAGGTAGTAGCAACTGACAGGATACTGTACAAACTCTTTTATAAATAGAAGATGTCTTGAAATAATATGGAAGTATCTTCCATTATATTTCTATCCAAATATTCCCATTATTGGGTGATACCTTCAAGATAACATGAGCCCCATCCTAGAACTCCATTGGTTATCAGTAGTGATCTACATAAGATTCTTATTTAGACTGAGCTGTAAACAGTTGCTTCCAGATCAATTGAAAATCCTATATATTCTCCAACATCATATAAGTATCTTATAGAAATTACTCTACTTCCTCTAACTAATACATGGGTGAAGGAAAGAACCTACCATAAAGGAATCATAATGTTATATTTAAATAATCCCCTCAAATCCATTATTATTTGCAAAATAAACTAGACTTATATTATTATCCTAAGAACGTATGAAATCAAGAACACCTAACTAGAACATGTACTCTAACATATGTATAATCTGTTTTATCATTACATTAGTCTAGAGGTGAAAAGAAGTGCTTATGAGAACCTATTTACCCATATCACTCTATAAACACAACCATAACATGAATATGAAATGTTCTTCCTAATATGAAATAATAGTATGTGGGAACCATGTAGAAATATAATATCACATGCATATAATATTCTTACCACATGTTTTGAGAAATTCTATAAGATATTATGGATATTGGATACTATAGTCAGTCAATCCATGACTATACAATCTATGTTACTATAACTAGGTTCTCTCTTTTAGACAACTAAAAATACTATTAAAACGTATTCCCATTTCTATTTCGGGACTAAAAACAACTATAATAACCTAGTAGATCATTTTTTCTCTATATTAACCTGAAAAAATGTGTAACACCTAATGATAAGACCATTTGTTTGACATTTCATATTATCCCACTAATACTAGCCTGCCATATCTTGATATATATTGGAGATGCATGTGTGAATTTCCCTCTATGAAGCATGGAACACTCGCATTGGTTCCTCTCTCATATTCATGGTAACCCAAATACTCCCATGTTATTATAGGATTCATTCTCTATCATCTAAATAATATGGATGTAGGTCCTCCAATAAAATACTATCTTATAGAGAGAAACCTTCTGGATATGAAAACTAACAACCTTTTACCCTATTATAGAGTAAAGCAGTATCATTCATGGAATTTACACAAGAATACACATGAATCTCAAATAATTATAGATACCTATCATAAAAGTTGTCCATTAACTTCGATTCATCGCTAGCTTCATGTGTGTCCTATGCTTGATTTTTCCAACTCATCGCATCAGCTACCGCAATACATTTTCTAAGCATATAAGAAAGCTCAATGTCAAATGTATGATGGTATTCAACCAATAAACATATCTTTGGATTAATTTCAGGATTTGAAAACAAATATTTGAGTCTCTTATTGTGCTTATACACTATATAGTACTTACCCATTACATAGTGTTTGTAAAAGTGAAAGGCATGGAAAACTATTAATATATTGATATCATGCATCAGGTAATTTACCACATGGGGACTCAATATATGAGATCTGTAAAAAAATTGTTATATATTCCTACATAAGCACTATACGAACCTCAATTCATCATTCTTCAATGAAAATTGCATCACATATGGCACGATCTAGTAGAATCAAAATTCTTTACAAAGTAATCATTTCTTTAAGCACATAAAATATTTTCCCGCATGCTTCTGACCATGTGATGATCACTACTTACTACATAAGGCCATTGATAGGTGAAAAAAAAGATTGATAATTCTTCTATTATTTTCATATTATATAAAACCATCACCATGAAACTCCCTGAATCAAACACATTCTTGCACTACTCCCACAAAACCACAACACTCAACATCTCAGGGATAATGGATACACATTATTATATGATGATATGACAAAATAAGTTAAATATTTTGATCTAGAAGATGAAGTCATAAATAAAATCATAAATATAATTCTCATTTAATGTATTCAATGAAGTCTCAAGATGTTTATATTGGTCTTTATGAGTAGGATAATACACCATGATGTCTTCTACAAAGACAATGAGAAAATAATACAGATAGGGGTGGAAAACCATATTCATCAAATACATGAAAATGGCGGGAATGTTCACAAGACCGAACGACATGACCAGATACTCATATAAATAGTATTGAGCATGAAAATATATACATGGTATATATGAATTTCAACCTATTGATAACCTAATCTCAGGTCGATCTTCAAGAATACCATAGATCCTAGAAGCTTGTAAAAGAAATCATCTATATGCTTGTTCAACTATAGGTAGTTCATTCTTATCCAAATTTTCCCATCAATCATTTTGGAAAAAAAATATGAGTGCACCAAAAAAATAGGTAGTCAGTATGATCAATCCTTTGGACTATATATCATATAACTATCTATTAAGGTCTATAAGTATATAATGTTCCATCTTGTATAGAGGAATAGATAGTAGAGACTCTTCTATAATAAGATCCATTGTGAATTTCACATCTCTCTCATGAGGTAAGATAGAAAATTCATCAGGAAAGAAATTCCTCAAATGATATTCTATGGTAGGAAAAACACTCTAAGGAAATCCATGCTCCTCTATGAGAAGACTAACAATCTTGTGCTAACTAAACTAATCCCATTATTCTCTTGTCACAATATAATAACATGGACATCCTAATCACACATTTGGAGATTAATAAATCCCTATGATGATCTAAAAGGTTCTATGTTGTGATAACAGTCAACATTGGATTGATATTGAAGATACCCAGTTAGGATCAAAGTATCATTGAGAGGGGGAGTGGTGAATCAGTGATAACTATTCCTTTTATGTTTCCTTATAAAATGACCACCACCTCTTATTAACTATTTATTTTGTTGAAAAATATTATTGAACAACACAATCATTATAACACAAGAATTTATAAGGTTCACTACTCATAAAAAGTAGAAAATTCCTTGGTATATTTTATAAATAATCCAAAACCACACAATCCACTAGAAAAAAATCACTTTTGTGGTATAAAATGAGTATGATGTTTCCATACACTCATGTATGACTTCTAAAACAACACAATATTGATGTTATTCTTCTACAACAAGATGCTGGTAGGAATTCCCTTGAGTCCTTCACAAAATATCTTTATTCGTTCATAGAATTCATGTACCCTCTATGAGATGAGTTGAAATGCTTAGTTTTTATGCTTTAGAAACAACCACTACTTCTATAGACTGTCTCTATTCCATATACCACTGATGCTCTGTGCACTGCTTCCACATACCACCTATGTGCACCACTTTCATGTACTACCTCTGCGTATTGATTCAACAAACTAAATAAATTTACTACCTCTACATATAAATTTCAACCTTTATGTAATTTATTCTTCTAGAGACTAATTATTCCTTTTTCATGAACCATATTTTCTTCTTCAGACAAATTTTTCCTTCACAGAATCATTCCTCAGCTAACTGTTTCCCTTCACAGTATTCTCCCAGAATAACTTCTCTGAACATAACCAAATTCTTCCTCAGAGATAACATATAATATTATGAAAATATATGTCAATTAAATATGGTATTTCAACTCCTTATATAGGAAAATAGATCTATAAAATCCTCTAATTCTATATTTATCCAAATCTTCGATGTGGTACATCCTTCACCATGTACCGTGTGGTCCCATAAATAGTTTTCCCATCACGATTCATTTACAACCATTATTTATTCATATTATCTAAAATCACCACCCATATTAGTCTAGAAAAAAGTCATCATATGTATTGTTGGACTTCTGCAAACTATGATACACCTGTGAACTGTTTCTCTTATGTGGTATACATACTGTGCTTTGTGGTTCAGAAATCTCTCTTATGTGGAATCCTTCATTTTTAAATTTTCCCTCGCATCTCCAGGTACATATTATGTATTATATAAAATATACTTCATATTCTGTGTACATTTCTTCATTGAAATTATTTATTCACAATAAATCATACCAAACGTCGGATTTTGAGGCCCAAAAATTTGGCAAACACTAGGAAACAATGCCACTTTAAACAAACTGTTGTTTTTATGCATTCTTCGGGGAAAACATCATATATATGGATGAGTTTGTTTTTTACCCATATTCCTTCTTTCCAATTTTGTGTGACATTCCTCTATTCTTCAAATATTTTTTTACCTTGGTTGAAATGGGGTGACATGATGTTGGTCTCTTCTATTGTGGATCCCTTCTCAGTATTCATCGATAAGTTCGAGTATCCCATAATGATTAAGACATTCTGTGTGAAACTCATCCTGGATTTATATATGTGTCGTGGAAAGAAAATTAAACTTCTATTATCAAGACCTTCCTAATGGGTTCATGTTAAGGTAGTAACCTTCATTCTAGAGGGTAGTCACATTAGGGCATCATTGGCATGTCTAGATGGTGAAACACTAGTACAACTATATTTTACCAAATATGATGGATTCTTAGGGTGTGGAAGCCTAAAGAATCCAATGTAAAATATGTGTAATTATATGTAGTAGGGATGTATCTGAGTTTTTCCTCAGCTTCCCATGTTTGACATAGGGTATTCTACAAGTTTAACATCTAGCAGAGATGAATCAGACTGATTAGAACACTAAAAATAATGGATCATTTTGGTAATTCCCTGGGGGGAGAACATAGAATATTTACCTGTTGTATGGGGAAGAACTCCCAATAAGGATGTACCAAGGGTTCCATGTCCCAAAAAGGGGAAGGTTTCAAACTATGAAGACCGATTTGGACACCATGAATGGAAGATCCAAGAAGAGTATGGGTTCACAAAAATGGTACATCAAGGTATACTATTTTATAGATTTGAACCTCAAAGAGGCATCCTACATACTCTATTTAGATGGTAGGGATAAAAACCCATGTAATTCGAATAGGTGAGTCATGGGATCAGGCTATAAACAAGGGACAACAACCTTAATGCATGTGGGGGATTATGCATGGTTAGAGGCTTGGGTAATAAAAATAGTGATGAGGTAAATGGGGAATACACATGGTAAGATTCCCATATGGATGTCATAATTTCACCATGATGTGGCAGCCAAGGTAAAACTAGGAAGGATATGGATGATGTGTCAAAGGATGGAATGAATGTGGATGAAACTGAGAACTAATTTGAAGTTTTTAGTATTGTGCTTGAACCTTGACTATGTTTCCTTATTATCCCAATGGGTAGAGAATAAAAGTACTCGTAGATCTAGAAATGGGATGGCGAGACACATGAGAAGGTGACTAGGGAGAATAGACACATGAATGGGGGGCCGAAAAATGGAATCAATGGATTAAGGAATGATCTTTTCGAGACAAAATAGATCAACGGATGAACTAGGATGGGACAAGCGTGTTGTTCTTGAACGTCAAGGAGGCTTCCCACACACCTTTCAAAAAAGGTAAAAGATAAATGTCAATGTAGTTTGGATATGGCAGCATAGTATTACGGTGTATGTAATTCCAAGAATCCAGATGCTCAGAGCCCATTCATTATTTTTATACATTGGCATGATTACAAGGGATCAAGTCTTGAAGTATTGATTAGTTTAGCAGTTTTTAAAAATAGATTATATACATGAACATTAAATTACAATTTAAAATATAAAATGAAATATATATATGTTACATTGATAATTACATTATTCCTCTATCATAACCCTACATATCAATCATAATAGACTTCTTGGAATCCTGTGGAAACAAAAAAAATAAAGGGGTGAGCTCAGATGCTCAGTAATGGTAAATAATTTGGCGGAATCTATAAACATTTGATGCCTGATGTGTAATAAAAACAATATCATTTTAATCATAAAGTTGAACATAATATGGAATAATTAAGTCAAACATTACCATTTATACATGAACAAGGATATTCAACTAGACGAATAATCCCATGTAATAACTAATTTCATAATGAGGGAATGTATAATGTCGTACATCATAACCACATAGTCAAGGCCTCATGCCAAAAATTCAAATAAATTTTTTGAAAAGGGATTGGGCCAAGACACTAATTTTTCTAATGAAACATACCGATGCATAGAGGGGAAATAGAATTCCCCGCCCGTCACTTATTATGTCCAATTCATTCCTCATATGAAAAAGGGTGAAACATAACATAAACATTTGTACTAAAACTAGAATACAAAATGTAAATAATTTACCCATAAACCATGAATGGTATAAAAAAAGAACATCCACAATCAAACATATCATAACTCATTATATACAGTATAAAAGATTGTATTATAGTAAATCATCCTCAATTAAGAAAAATATGCAATAATGGATGTTGACATAGTGGAAAATATTCAATAAAACTATTTGATAGAAATACCCATTTTCATGAAATCGTTTACAAGTCGCAAAATTTATTAAGGAAGTAAATTAAAATATATTTTTCAATCTAAGTTTCCCATAATAATTCAAAATATTTCAAATAAATCAACACTTTAAAACAATAATGGAGTCGTAAATAAATCCTTAAAATTATTTTGAAAACAAGGACCCCAATTAAAAATATTTAGAAAAATAAATTCTTAAAAACATTTAAAATGATCATATAGTTAAATAATCCCTTAAAAAAACCAAAAAAAATTTCTTTTAAATTTTTTCTAATGAAATAGGTACATAGATGATAAATATTTTTCATTGGATACTTACAAATGAATAATCTCAGATAATAATGAGATTGAATAAATAACCCTTACCTTGTATTTTCCTTTGGTCGAGGGGATGTTAAAACACCTGTGTAATGACCATAGTATATTATTAAATTATACAAGAACCATATTCATATTATTTCATACATGATTCTTTTATAACATTATACTACCCATTTAATAATAATTACCATGTTAATTTAACATTTTGGGTAATAGACACATTCTTTATTGTACGTGTTTTAACTTGTTATTCTTGATCGTATCATATTGATCATCATTTACATACATCCAAAATATAGAACATGATTTATATATAATATATATTCATAATATAAAAAATTATAATAGATAGATATACGAAATTGAAACATCGTTCATGGAGACGGTAGTCCATACGTACGCATGAACATTGTTTCTATTTTCTTATCGTATAGTATGAAAGTATGTAGACAACATATATTTATCTAAAAAATATATATTATTCTAGTATAAATATTATTTAATATATCTCATATTTAATAAATAAATATATATTTTTATAAAAGTTCTTGAATGGCGATCTTTGAAGATGAATCTCCTCGCGTTGTGGAGAAGGTAAGTCGTACGTACGTACAAGCGACAATATCAAACTATCAATGGTAAAATAGTGTTTAATTGGATGGTATATAATATATAAAGATTTTTTAAATTTTATATTCATTATTTAAAGAAATTATACTCATTATTATACCCACCCAAAAAAATTAGTGTTGATTAACAAACTACACCACAAAGTGGGGACAGTAAGTCATACGTTTGCATGTATGGTGACTTTGTCATTCATAGGATGAATATAATAATGAATATTGTTTTACCATATTTATAATGATATATATTTATGTATAAGGTACTGTACATATTAATTATAAATGGAAATAACAAATAATGTGAAAGTGGAAGATGAAAATAATATTAAAATAGGAAATGAAATAGTTACATCTTACTCTGTTGCTTTCTTCTGATTTGAACAAAAGGGCTCCATATTATGGATTTCAGATCAAAGAAAATCCTCTAGGAATATGTGAGGGTAGTTGTGATGAAAATTGATCCAGGTTTTTCCATGCCAAATAGCTTTTTATGTGTGATGCTAAGAGAAGTGGAGGTACCCTTTTATAAGAGAGGTACGAGGCACTTTTAAAAAAATCATGAAATTTTAATTTATTATAAAATCATTTCTGGTTTCTAATAACTCAAAATTATTTTATTTCGATGATAAAGAAGGTATTGGTCTAAATCTGTACAACCAATTGTGTTTTTATTAGTTTAGGTCACTATATTAACCTTATCTTTTAGATTTAACTCTTAGTTAGGTAGTTTAACTTTTACCAGGTCTTCATATATTATTATAATACATGGTTAATAAACAAATTATAAAATTTCATGAGAACCTCAAGTGGTACATTAATGAAAAATATATCATTATATATATTCATTGGACGATCCTTATAATTATAGGACTATAATATAATATAATATAATAGTTTTTTTAAGTTCATTTATCTCGATTTTGACAATATTTAGTATTTTGTTTTTTTAAGTTTCAAAAACATTCTTACTTAAAACAAAATTCGTTGAATAAACCCTAACATTTCATATTAACTTATAAAATTTGTGGAATGCATCAAAAGTATCAATTTACTTTTATTTGAATATTTATAAAATCAATTATTTTAGTCATTCATTAATAAGGTAATTACTGCATCATTATTGTGTCATATATAAATTTAAATATTTAATGTATAAAAATCATAAATAAAACACCATGATTTAGGATATATTTTTATATTTATAATGAATATTTATAGTCTAATTTATCTTATTTATTACCCTATATTAAAGATGTTTTAGTTATTAAAACATTAATTTAACACTTTTAACTCTCATTTAAATAAAATAAAAATAAATGTCCTAATCTAATCCATGTGGATAAAAAAGGACAATATTTTATTCTTATTCTTGATTTGAGTCAAAATAAACTTATCCAATTAAACTAAGACATGTGTTAGGTTAATTATAATATGATTTTTACCTTTAATTACCCTATTTAATTTTATCCTTGGTAAATAAAATTCAACATTTACTACTCATCAAAAATTATTTTCATCATATTGAACTAAATTTTAGTAACTGATTTCAAATATGTCTCTCGTATTTTTAATATTAAATTCACAAAAGTGGTAAAATTATGTTTTATAAAAATTTGAAAATGTGCCTAGAAGGTGGGTAAAAGAACATAAAAACGTTCAATGAAATTTTATTTGATTAATTTTTTGTAAAATAAATCCAATGAATTAAATTTGAATAATATATGTATTATGTTAATATTTTTAATATAAGAAATATTTTTAATTAAAATAATTATTTAAATGGAAAAGTTTGTTTTTATCTACAATGTAATGTTTTTCACTATTACTGATAATTTTAATGTTTTTAGAAAAATACAAAAAATTCACCCAAATATAATTTTGATATTAGAAATTCAAAAATGATGTCATTTTTTCAAATTCAAAACATATAAGTTTAATTAGTTAATTGAAAATTAATTCATGTTGTCGAAACATGAACGTGGGTTTCTAAGAAGTAAAAACTATCACAAGATTGGCATGCATTTATGTTTAATTAAAATGTAAAATTACATCCAATGAAAAAAATAGTATTAAATGATAAAAATATAATCTAAATATACTTTAAAACCACTCAAATGTATAATTTAACACTATAAATTATTTTCATTAAAAAACTTGTTTTCAATTGAAATTTAGTATTTTTTCACTAGTTACAAAAATATGTAGGTCTCTAGAAAAGTCCCAGAAATTTATCCAAAATATTTTATATATCCCAATTCCAAAGAGGAATTTAATTAAATGAAATTTAATATTTAAAAGTGTAAAATATTGGATTTAAAAAGTGTGCTCCCTTAAAAAGTGGAAATCTACTTTTTTTGAAAAATAATTATTTTATCTGAAAAATTTAATTTTATCTTATAATATGATTAAAGAAACACATAATGTGTAGTTTATAATTATATGGAGTATAGAAAATTCAAAATTTATTTAATACTTTTCATAAATTCTTTTTGAATTTCTTTTTTGGTGATTCATGGTACACTCAAACTCGGTGTTGTGCGTAGTTAACGCTATTGAAAGAGATAACATACTATGAAAATTTTTGGGTGTTACATTCTACTCTTCTTCATAAAATTGTGTACTCATAATTTCAAATTTTTTTCAATAATAAATAGTTTTAAATATAAAATACATTTGTGGAAAACCCACTCTAAAAATAGGGTTAACAAAATATAGTCTTAATAAGAGGAAAAGTAAAATGAAACAGTCACCACCAAATTATGGTTTCGAATAATATAACATTTGTGGAAATTATAGACATGTAATTTGAGGAAAAATTTAAATATTTATAGGGAATGATTGAGCTCATTAATCACAAAAAGTAAACAATATAGGGAAAAATGAGTGCCTCAAAGCAATAAATATATAACGATTTAAAATATCAACTAACATAAGGTATTAAAATTACACAATTTTGGTTTTATGTTCCTTAAAATAATGTTTTCGAATTAATTTTTTTCATCAAAAAGAATAAATATAAATACTTGATAATCCATCTATTAAATAATTTCTACCACAAACTCATATTTCACATCAAAAAGATAATAGAACTCAAAAATGTTTTATTTAACCTAATTGTATTGGGATTAAAAAATGAATTAATAATTCATATTTTATACCATTTAAAAAACTACATTATACAAACTAGTAAATCATGTAGGCTAGTGGTAGGTGATGCACCGTTGTCTCTATTCTGTTGTGGGTTCACATCTCACAGCCTTGCCAGACGTGATGGGTTGTTGTCCGGACTCAGGGTTGTTCTTTTTATAATAAAAAAATAACAATCTTAAGAAATTATTTAACCTTAAAAAATAGTATCCAATTTCAAACTTAATCCATTCCATCCTTTATACATATCCACAATACATCAGTCCAAACTCACATTCCAATTTATTTTTTCAGAAAGTAACAAAATATACATGTGAATACCTTCAACGTGTATTTACTAATACATGGTAATAAAGTGAATTACCATAAAACCACATTTAATACGTTCATTCTTCCTCATTACTTATGTAAAACATAGAATTCATAAAATACTCTTTAAATACAAAATTTTTAAAACTCCAACAATCATGGAATAAACAAACAATTAATTAGTTTCAGGGTAGGTATGAATATCCAATATAATTTTTCTACATCAATCATATCTTATTCCAAAGTCGTTATACCCTTTTTAGAAACATATTGATGGTTATATATAACCCAAACATATATTTTCCAAATAGAATTACTTTCTATTGAATCACTTTTCTTAGAATAATATAATCTCAAATCCTCAAATGAAATAGTACTGCAGTACAATCCTTATTTATTTCCATAATTCATATACCCAGTACATCGTTGATACAACACTCAAATGACATAACATACGTACAGTAGTCATTACTCTTCATTTTTTGTAGTATAATAACTTGTTTATTATATAATAGCATCAATTAGGGCATACTATGATTATTTGGACATTGATTCATGTTGTGTCCAAACTCTTTATTGATGAAGCACTATAAATTTGAACCCTTTTCTTACCCTTAAAATCATGAATGTGGGGTCTTTTTTCTCCAAATTTTTAACATACTTCCATTACCAACAATAATTTACAAAGGTGATTCTTTCCATTGTTATCACATGTGAAAAAATCCTTATTTCCCTTCTTCCCTTCATCCATATTTTTTGAAATCCTCTTCATTTCTTACTTCCCTTCAAAGCCACAGGACTCAGATAATTCTTTACATATCTTACTGACACTTGATAATATTTCTTCATATGATAAAGATACGTGGGAGACTATTTCCCTTCAAAATATTGGCATAAAAACATGAAATATATGATCATTCTTACACACTGGATCATGCGTATTGTTTTATTTTACATTACTTATCTTAGCTATCATTTCTAAATGATAGCATACACTAGATTAGATAATATCATATTGTATAATCAGAAAACTAGAAAAATTATCAACTTTATTTTAATATTTTCACACATCTTGTCCCATAAATATGGTTTCATTGCGGAAATATGTACCCATAAAATTCTTCATTATTGTTTGTAAAGAAAATGTGAATTATCCTAATCATATCCCCTAAGCATGTCAAACCAGGTTCCCAGTAAGGCCCATTTTCATGTACCATGATACCCTAGGTCAAGCCCAGAACTCATTGTCAGAGTTTTAACTCCTTATTACATATTGGATGCAACCACATCCACTTGTAGTATCTAGACAGAGACGTATTTCATGGAAAACACACATAATATCTACATTAACAATTTTTTTTATATTCTTCTATACTAATCTTCAACGTCTATCATTGTGTAATGTCTTGTAATCCTTGTTAATATTAATCTAATTTCCAATGATATTTCTAGACTTCCCCTTATACCAACTATAACACCCTGACTTTAGAATCTCAGAGCCGGTGCATTGTTTTAATAAATTGGAAGGATAACAAGGGAGAAAGTCCAGAAGGACTGGTCATTTTAGTATTATTGGAAAATAGATTTCATACATGAACATTACATAATAATTTCAAACAAAAAATAAAAATAGATAATCCTTTCATAATTACATTATTCCTTTAGATTAACCCATCATACCAATCATAATACATTGCTTATAATCATGGAAAAACAAAATAGAAGAAAGGGGTGAGCTCAGATGCTCAGTAAGGGAAAATAATTTAGTAGAATCTATAAAATTTTAAGAAAATATGTATAATAAAAAAATCCCTTTAATCATAAACATGAACATAATATGGGAAAAATAAATAAAAATCAACATATACACATGCACATGGATATTCAAATATTTGAATAATAATATATAATAACTAATTTCATAACGAGGGAATTCATACTGCTGGACATCATAACCACACAGTTAAGGCCTCGTGCCAAGAATACAAATAAAATTCTTTCAAGTCCTTGTTCCATGACATTAATTTGTCTCAGGAGACCTACTAATGCATCGAGTGGCTATAGGGGGCCCCTCCCATCACTTATTATGTCCAATGAATCCCTCATATGATAAATTGTGAAACAAAACATAAATATTTGTATTAAAAATAGAATAAGAAATTTTGACACATTAACCATAAACCATGGATGGTATAAATGTAAATCATCCACAGTCAAACATATCACAACTCATTCAATAAAATATTGAATATTGTGTTATATTAAATCATCCTCAATCAAGATTAATATCCAATAAAGGATGTTGAAATTGTTGAAAATAATCAATATAAATCTTTGAGAGAAATAGCCCATTTCATGAAATCGTTTAAAAGTCGAAAAATTTATAAATTAAGTCATTTAAAAGTTATTTTTGAATCAATGTGCCCCATACCACATCGAAACTTTTCAAATAAATGATAACTTTAAAACAATCATGTCCACATAAATAAATCCTTAAAATCATTTTGAAAACATGGGCATTAATTAAACATATTTACAAAAATAAATCCTTAAAGACATTTAAAATGACTGTCTTCATAAAGAGTACCTTCCACAAAACCTGAATATATTCATCTTTAAAATATTGAAATTAAACATGGAAATAGATGAGAAATACATCCCAATAGATACTTATAGATAAACAATCTCTGATAATAATGATATTGAGGAAATAACCATTACCTAGTTCCTTCCTTTGGTCGAGGGTACGTTTAATCACCTATATAATGACAATAGTATATATTTAAATTATAAAATAACCATATTCATATTATTTCATACATGATTCATTTATGATTTCATAATAAGCATTTAATAATAATTTCCATGTTAATGTAATATTTCGGGTAATAGTTGCATTCTTAATCGTTCGTGTTTTAACATGTTATTACTGATCGTATCAAATAGATCATGATTTAAATACTTAAAAATTATAAAAAATTATTTATATATCATATATATTTAGAATATAAATAATTATAGTTGATAGATATATGAAATTGAAACACCATTCACGGAGACTGTAGTTCGTACGTATGCATGAATATTGTTTCTGTTTTCATATCGTTTAATATGTGAGTAAGTAAAAAACATATAGATATCTAAAAAATATTATTCCAATATAAAAAATATTTTATATTTCTATCACATAATCAATATATATATTTGTATAACAAATCATGAATGGTGATCGTTGAAGATGAATCTCATCGTGTCGTGGAGACGGTAAGTCGTACGTACGCGCAGACGACAATATAATTCTGTCGATGATAAAAAGGAGTTTAATTGGATGGTATATAATATATACATAATAATTACCAGGTTATATTCAATATTTAGATTAATTATACTCATTTTTATACCAATTAAAATAATTTAGTATTGAATAAAAAACTACACCACAACGTGGAGATGGTAAGTTGTCCCTACATATGTATGGTGACTTTGTCATTCATAGGATGGATATAATAATTAATATGGGTTTACAATATTTATAATAACTCCTCAGTATGTATAAGATACTATAGTTATGATTTTAGTATGGAAATAACCAATAATGGTGATGTGACAAAGAAAAAAACATTATAAGAGTTGATGAAATAATTACATCTTCTTCGGGTGCTTCCTTTTGATTTGATCAACAGGGCTCCTTAGGTTGGATTTATGATCAAAAAAGGCCTCTATGATAATTTTAGGATTGTTGGGAGGAGATATGAACAGGGGTTTCCCAAGAAAAAAGAGCTTTTGGCTGGAATTTAAATCAAGTGGAAGTAGCCTTTTATAAGAGAGGTGAGGGGCACTTTAGGAAAATCTTGAAATATTAATTTATTTTAAAATAATTTTCTGTTTTAATATCTTAAAATCAATTAATTCGGAAGATAAGGTGTGTATGGGTCAAAATAATCTCAACTAATATGATTTCTACATGTTTTGGTCACTATATTAACCTTATCTATTTGATTTAACCTTTAGTTATAGAGATTAACTTTTACCATATCTTCTTGTATTATTATAATACATGGTTAATACACATTAAATAAAATTCCATGAAAAACTAATGTGGTTCAATAATAAAATTTATATAATTATATAAGTCCTTTGGCTGAACCTTATATTTTTAGGACGATTATATAATTTAATAAAATAGTTTTTTTATAAAACTCATTTATTTCAATTTTCACACTATTTTGTATTTGGTTTTTGTGAAAGTCATAACAACATGATTAATTAGAAAAAAATTCATTAATTCAACCCTAACATTTCATATTAACCTATATAATTCTTGTAATGCATCAAAAATCTCAATTTAAATTTATTTTATTATTTATAACATCAATTATTTTGGTCTTTCATTTATTAGGAAATTAATGCATCATCATTGTGTCATAAATAAATTCAATTACTTATTTTATAAATATTATAAATAAAACACCATGATGTTGGAAATATTTTTTGATTTATAATTAATATATTTAGTCTAATTTATCTTATGTATAACGTTATATTAAAAATTATTTAGTTATTAAAATTTTAATCTATCACTTTTAACTTTTATTTTAATAAAATAATAATAAATGTCCTAATTTAATCCATGTGGATCAAAAGGATCATATTTTAATCCTAATTTTGAATTAGGTCGAAATACCATATCCAATTACATTATGACATGTTTTAGCGTAATTTTAATATTATTTGTACCTTTAATTTCTTTATTTACTTTTAACTTTGGTAAATAAAATTTAAAAGTTACTATTCACCAAGAATTATTTTCATCTTCTTGAACAAAATTTTATTTATTGATGTAAACCTTTTCTCCCAGATTTTTGAAATTTAATTCATAGAAGTAGTAAAGTTTCTTTTTATGCAAATTTGCAAATGTTCCTAGAAGGTGGGTAAAACACGTTAAAAATGATCAATAAAAATTTCTATATCTAATCATATTATAAAATGTTTCCAATGAATAACATTGGACTAATATATGTTTTATGTATCTATTTTTAATTGAATAAATATTATAAATTAAAATAATTATTTAAATGGAAAAGTCAGTTTTTATCTACAACACAAAGTTTTTCACTTCTCATCAAAAATTAATGTTTTTTGAAAATTACCATAAATTCACCCAAAGATAATTTTGATATTCAAAATTTAAAAATGATTTGAATTTTACCAAATTCAAAATGAAAAAGTTGAATTAGTTAATTTAGAATGAATTCCCATTTTCAAAACTAGAAATCAGGTTTTTAAGTTGTAAAAACTATCAAAAGATTGACATTTTTTAGGCGTATTTAAAAAGGAACATTACTTCCAATGACCAATATTGGATTAAATGGTAAAAATATAATTTAATAATACTTTAAAACATCTCAAATTTATAATTTAACACTATAAATTATTTTTATTAAAAAAATTCAATTAAATTTTTTTATTTTTTCACTATTTATCAAAATATGAATGTTATTATAAAAGTAACAAAAAATTATCCAAACTAAATTTGTGTGTCTTAATAACAATGAGGAATTGAATTATATCAAATTCAATATAAAAAAGTGTAAAATATTTCATTTAAAAATCATTCCCCATTAAATGGTGGAAAACAATATTTTTAAAAAAATACTTCTTTTATCTAAAAAATAGAATTTGTTCTTATATTATTTCTAAAAAAATAATATGAATGTTAAAATTATATGGAGTATATAAAATTTTATATTTAGTTAATACTATTTATTACCACTTTAGGAATAACTATATTTGTAAGTCGTCGTGCACTCGAACTCGGTGTGGTGGGTAGTGAAAGCTACTGAAATCAATAACGCGCTATGAAATCTAGGGGTGTTAAAGTGTACACAATGGACAAATAAACAAATACATTATGGGGATTACGTGTGGTAAGAAGACCATTGTAGGAGGGTCACTCTGGGTTGGAGAATTGTGGATTGAGTGTGGGTATTACACATGGGTAGCATCATATGAACTAGTTTGACACTACCAAATGGTTGACCAAGGATGTGGGTCCCAACAATTGAAATTCCCAAATTTACTAGTGTTAGTGGATAAAACATATGGAGGCTTCCTATATACCCTACTGATTAGACATGGATCAAAACCCACATTGTTTGTAAGAATACAGTTTAACATCATGCATGATGGAAGGGGTATATTGTTTAATTTCATGTGAGATGAGGGTGAACTGATGTGAAGTGGTCGGGACTGATGGGTGATGGTCTTGAAACATAGGGATTCTTACTACATACCTTGTTTGAAAGTGTAAATGATTAAAGTCCATATAGTTCATTATAAAGGGTCACGGAGCGTACACTTCGTTAGCAGCCCAAAGAGAATGTCCTCGTTGAAGCCCACTTTGTGCTCATGTGAGCTATGCTCGGTGTGAGAAAAAATAGGCAACTATAGACCGAATCATCTTTTCATGAGAGATGAAACAAAGAGTGGTGATGCGGGGATAACACATGGATAGAATCTATAAGAAGAAAAATTGGATTAATTTGAAAGGGAAGCCCATGTATGGGTTCAGATGTATGATGTGTATATGACCACCGTACATGGGGAACCATATCAAGGGGTGTCGGGGCTTACACTAGGTCTTCCTGGTGTTCACATGGAGACAAAGTGAAACAGGAGTGGATGGGTGAGAGGGTGATAGTTCACATCCCCTTTATAGTCCTCTCATAGCTTGTCACTAATGTATTGATCATAGTTTAACATTGGGTGTTGAGGATGCGGGATTTCATGTTCGTTTAATATCCTATAGCTCGAATGATAGGGACATGCTCCATAAAACTAGGACATATGTAATTTTACCAACTCAAAGATGGGGATGGTATGGTACAAGATATTACAGGTATTAGGTGAGGTGGAGTGATCCATTTAGGTGTCCATGTTAGAAAGTCTATGTTAAGAAGCAATGGTTGTAATCATTCCTATATGAAGAAGCACAAGGAAAATAAACACAACACGAAGTACAATTCATAGATCCTTTAAATCACTTCATTTAATCCTAGAGGGATGCACAGGAGAGGAGTTTTCCAAGAAGGAGACCTTGAAAAAAAGGTCTTTAAGATGATTTTTACGTTGCAAAGAAGATGGCTTCAGATAATCTATAGTGCTTTGTGAAGAGGATGGTCTTCATGAATGAACGAATCTTTGAAAAGTAGTAATTCTTTGTGAATGGATGTTTTCATGGAAGTAGAGCTTCACAATAGAAAATAACTCTTTATTTGGAGAGTGCATCATGAAGACCTAATGCTTCACAAAACCTCATGAACCTTTAAGGGGGCCCCTTATATTCCAAGGTAATAGGCCTTCACAATGTTAATCCCCGCCATTAGTGGGGACTATGAAGAGAATAAAGAGGCATGACTCAAAGAAGCCATGTACCATTGGAGATTTAGTTTATAATTCATGAAGGTCATTGCAAAATGTGAGCATGGTAGGAGAAATGATGGAGTAATAGTGGATTTAAATGGGGGGTTGAGGATGCTATTTATAGGCAATGATGGATGATGGGGGATACAGTTGTCACTGCAGAGAAAATCTAGGCCCCATAAAGAGAAGATAATGCTGTTGGACTCACATACGGTCTATCAATTGGATGATTTTATAATTCAATGCAGATACATGGGGAAGCCAGAGAGAGGTAGGGCTCTGTCATGTCACAAAGGGGGGTTTGTAAGGCAGTACACAGGATGTGGCCCACTAATATCTCGTCAAACCATGAAGGTGTTAGGATTTCTCATACTCATAGAGGGTTTTTCATGGATAGTCATGATCTCAATTGTGGGATGACTATGCTGAGGACATCAATAACCAATCCCTTTGACATCGTTTTGATGGATTTGAAGGCCATTTTGAGTCTATATTCACTTTGAACCCTATTACTTTTTCTATGCTTCATGTGGCATGATTTTCATTTCCAATAAATTCCCCCCCTCGGAATGAGAGATGAAGGGAATGTGGGTAATATTATGAGGGTAAGTCACCGAAAAACTAGACGGATTGAAAAAAGGAAGATCATGAAGTTGGGTCATGATTTAGGATCACAAAGTGATATTTTGAATCATCATCATAAAACAATAGTGTGAACTGGTATTGAAATGTGGCATTGACGGAAGGGTGTTGCAAAGCACAGGTGAAGGTCACTGTGAAGAGAAGTCGCATGTCAATGCGAAGCCCGGGAAAAAGTCAACAGGAAGGCCAAGTGGCCTCCCCTACAAATAGGTGAACATAGGTATTTTGTCCAGACATGGTCTCCATGAAATATTTCATGGTTTCCCTCTCTTCATGAAGAAATCCTCCTTGTGAAATAGACTATGCAAATTGGGTTCTTTAGACTGGTATTCCATGAACCCTTTAGTGAATCTAAGAATCTCGATCTAATTTTTCCTTTGAGATTGTGGCCAAGATCTAGGATGATTTGTGGAGTACTATCTCTTTGTTAATTTTCTTTACAAATGGTCTTTGAAAAGGACATCGTGATCTGATAAAAAAAAAATTTCTTATCCTTAGGCCAATAGATGTTTATGAGGTTGCTCGAGAGGTAAGTGCTAACTCTGCCTAATGTTTGGCCATGGAAAACAATATTCCAATAGGGGAATATGTACTGATAAACTATGATCACCAATAATTGATAGTGATGCTAATAGAAGTGAAAAAATAATATCCATTGTGAATGTGATTGTTGTTTAATGAATTAATCTTACTTGAGGATGTCTTTATTCTATAGGCAATCAAAGATGAACCAACTTACTAGTTCAGAAGCACCCTAGAACAATATGAATTATATAGCGATGTGGATGGACATAATGGAAAGGATCATACTCCTATCACAACATACATTCTGTACATGCACATTGAAAACATCGATGGAAAGGACATTGTGGAAGAGATGCCTCCACCATATTATATGACCGTTATCAAGGCAGGGCTTGGGAATCCCAAAAATGGCTAGATCAGAAGCTGGGATCTACACCAAGGAAAAAACATTTCCAATTAGTGATCCTAGATGTACTGGGCATTCACAACCTATGAAGAGTTAGCGATAATTTTGGGATATTTAAGACTATACAATGATGGTTGGGATTCTCAAATTGGAAATTCCCAACCGAAGGAGTTCATACTCGAACTGCTAAGCTAGTGGTCATCAGATACCAACACATTCAATATATACCATAGGGTGGTTGGTATCTGCCTAAGGGGCCTTAATCAATTTTTTGGCATCCCGATCATTGGAGTGATTTATGATGAGTCCCTTCCAAAAATTAACTTTTAGGGGGATGCGGAAAAAATTATGCCTATGAAGATGGCACTGCTAGATTTAGTAATAGGAAAAAATGGTGATAATAAAAACACCCAATATTTCTACATCATGTAGTGGTTCGACTACATTCAAAACATCCTATCGGAGGAAGGGACACTACCGAAAAGACCCTCACATAAACAAGATGAGATCAATTTTGAATGGAGGGATGATATTATGGAAATTAGAGGATAGGAAAAGGAAGATAAGGGGGTTAATGTGTCAAAACTGAGAAGCAACCCATATTCAGGCCGGCTGCAATCATCTTGGCATTGATCTGCAGGTGGGTGTTACCAGTCAGAGATTCTCACATGGGAGTAAGATTGAGAATTTTGAACTAGGGGGCTTGACTGGCTGGTGTATAATGTGTGAACCAGTGAAAATTGTTGTTAGTGATGTTATACCATTTACAATGGCACATCAGCGAGGGAAAGTGGTCGTTGTGGTCATGCAGACAATTCCATTTTATGTATATCTAGATTTCAGCACATATGGGGGGTTAATAACATCTCAACACCATCTCATTAGGATGAATACACTCTCAGCAAGAAAATTTGAATATCATAGTGAGCACCCCCTATGACTTGACACATCGACCATGTTGGGTAAGCTATGGTGGGAAGGAAAATTAATTTTCCACCCATTTACTCTACTGAATGAATCATATACATAAGATGTAATAAACACTATTGAGAAATTTTTTTAAATTCATTCCTTTCTAGGGGGTATTCTAGTGGGGTAGGTAAATTGTGAACCCATATGCGAGCCCTATAGTCTACACTTGTTTATGAGATAGCTCAGATGTATGTAGAGACTAACCCCAAGTGTGTATCTTGGGGTTCTCAGTGAGAATAATCTATGCTTAATAAGACATACATGGATGAGGATCACACGGGAGGTTGGGAATATGAATATTGAGTTTCCCCCAACCATGACTACATTCATATTATTTCAAAAATACACACTGATTTTGGGAATAAGCTACCCAGGAGATACCATCTTGGATACCATATCTATAGTCCTCATGCCTTGACGTTAGTGATTGGGGATGGTGGTATATTGCGAGAGTTGTTCCAATGTGTGCTAGTGTGAAGATGCTATTATAGTAGGGGCATCGGGCCACAAACATACCCCGCTGGTAGGTGAAGGGTATCACATAGGTTGAGCCTAGCTATTCTAACTAGAGGATCCCAAGAGAGATAGAATCATCAAGTTAATTTCATTGGTGGTCTCCCTTGGACCCAATGAAGTGGGTTAATCAAGAATTTATTCTTTCTAAAGTTTTTAATCTACCAAATAGGAAAGACTATGAATACTACATGTGATAACTTTGTACTAATGAGCATTGGGTGAACTTAAACAATAATGGAATGGAGCTAGTGGAACTCAATATTGTGAAGGTTGTTTTCGATGTGGTCATTCCCGATTGAAGAATTTTTTTTGGGAACTGTAGAAAATCGTTTACTCTATTGGTACTACATACCCATTGATTGTATAGGTAAGGGAGTTGTTGAACAAGCCCATTCAGCAATAGATTCGAAATCTCAATTAGTGGAACATTTACCACAATCTGATGACTTATACAGTTCTTAGGAGGAAGAGGAAGTGGGGGAAGACCTCCAAAAGGGTGACACGGATGTGGTTTCAAATAAGTTCCCTCTAGAAGAATTTGAAATAGTTTCCTCATAGGGGAATTACCTAAGCATGTTTGCCGCGACTCTTGAAGTTAGCTCTAACTCAATTTTGATATTTAATTTCCCTTATTACTTAATATTGGTCAATCAACTAAAAAATATCTTTGCATGAGGATCTTTGCAACACCCAGAGATTTTATGAAAAATATTCTTCTTAATTTCTTTAATGTCTTGTGTTGTACGGTACACCAAAAGGAGCCTGCACAACACACATCCTTGACTTGCCTTGCATTACATGCAATCACGACCTTCCTCGATAGCGTGTGTACTACGCAATAACGAGTTTCACTAAACAACAATATGCTATTAAAATATTCTTAAAACTAGCCGTTATGAATAGTAATAACCACTTTTTGAAATTTTTTAAATTTTATTTTTCAAAATGGACTTCATTTTTGGATTCAGAATATCGAAATTAGCTTAGGGTTAAATTTTGGTACTTTTTAGATAACTTCCATTTTCTGATGAATAGTGAAAATTACTAAATTGTAATTAAAAACAACCTTTTTAATCAAAATAATTAATAGTGATAAATTATTAATTTGAGTGGTTTTAAAGTATATTTATAATAAATTTTTAATGTTTAATACAATGTTGGTCATTGAATGTAAATTCACATTTAAACCAGACATAAACAAGTGTCAATCTTTTGATAGTTATTATCTCTTAAGAACATGCTATTTGATTCGACGACGGGAATTAATTTTTAAAATAAGTAATGAAATTGATATGTTTTGAATTTGGTAAAATAGACATCATTTTTCAGTTCATAATATCAAATATAGATTAGGCCTAATTTTTGGTATTTTTCTGGAAACTTTCATTTTTTGATGAATAGTGAAACCACTAAGTGGTAGTTAAAAAATGAATTTTTCATAAAACATAATTTTACCACATCTGTGAGTGGAATTTCAAAAATCCTAGAGATGCGGTTGATGTACGTATGTAAAATTTGGTTCAATGAGATTAAAATAATTTTTGGTGAATAGTAACTTTTTACTTTTTTTACCACGGTTAAAAGTAAATAAGGTAATTAAGGGTAAAAATGATATTATTATTACCCTAACACATGTCCTAATTCTATTGGATAAGTGTAATTCGACCTTAAAAAACCATAGGAATTTAATATGACCATTTAGGGCCACATGTATTAGATTAGGACATTTAATATTAATTTATTTATAGAAGGGTTAAAATAGTTAAAATCAAAGTTTAATAAGTAAATAATTTTTTATATAAGGTTATAAATAAGATAAATTCGACTATAAATATTAATTAGAAAGATAAAAAGATTTAATACATAATGGTATTTTTTTGTAATTTTTAGACTTTAATTTATTTAATTTATTTATGACACAATGATGATGCAGTAATTATCTTATTAATGAAATATTGACATAATTGATTTATAAATACCCAAATAAATGTAATTTGACACTTTTTATGAATTCAAATAATTTTATATGTTAATATGACATTTTAGTATTGATTTAATTAAAAAAAAATTTGAACTAATAATTCTGTTATGATTTTCACAAATATCAATTACCAAATAGTGTCAAAATTGACATAAAATTGTTTTTAAAACAAATTTTATATTATTAATTTTTATTTTATTCCAAAAAATATACGGTTCAGAAGAATTACTTATATAAGGTTATATATATTAATAATAAAAAACTTGGGGTTCTTTTGGCTTGATATAGTATGTTTATTAACATTATAGTGTATGAAAACAAGAAGACACGGTAAAAGTTAAATTATCTAACTTAAAGTTAAATCTAAATGATACGGTTAAAATTGATACCTAAACTTGTCTAAATTATATTAGATGAGAGGATTTAGACCCATACCAACCTTATCTTTGAACTACATCAATTTGGAGCTATTAAAAACAGAATTTGAGTTTATAATAAAATAATATTTTTTTCTTATTCCAAAGGTGCCCCTCTCCTCCCTTATAAAAGGGCACCACCTCCCTCTCTTCCTAACACCACTTTGAGCCTTCATGCTCGTAAAACCCCTGAAATAATCTCTTGTCCACTTCCCTAGAAACATCCTAGAGGTTCTGGTCTTCCTCAAAGACCAATTTTAGTGCCCTAAAAGGAGATCTCAAAGAGGCGCTTTAAAGAAGAGGTAATGTCCGTTACCGATTCTTTCAAATTAATTTATTCATCCACTTCTTATTCATAGTTTGTTTCATTATGAAGTAATAACATCAGTATAAATCATATAATGATATTTTATTATAATTATGAAACAACCCTATTTCACCACCTATCCATTCTACGGAAAACAAAATCATCGCGCGTGTGTACGTACAGAATACCGTCTCCATGCCGTGGTGTAATCTATTTTCCACCACAACCTAACTTGGATGGGTATAATGGTGTACATAATAACTATATATGATTATTTTAACGTGATATTGATTCTTAAAGAGTATACATACACTCCAATACAATTCCATGATCATGAGAATGATATCATCACTTGTGTGTATGTACGGACTACCGTCTCCAAGACGCGATGAGATTCATTCTCCACGTTAACCATTCATGAATGATTATAAAGAATATATAATAAGTAATCATGAAATATATGACATAATAATGATAATGGATTTATGTGTATATATATGTATGTCATCTACTTAATTCCATTCAACTCAATAAGGAAACGATAACAGCGTTCATGCGTACGTACGGCCTACCGTCTCCATGAACGGTGTATTTCATTCCATTTACTGATCTATTATATATATGTATATTCTGAATATATATTATATATAAATCATTTTTTATATTCTGGAATTAAGTAATCATGATCTATGTAATCAGATGAATAATTACATGTCAAAACACGGATGAAAAATGAAACGATTTTACCCAAAACGCTCTTTAACATTGAATTTACAAAAGAATGGATAATATAAAGTCATAAGTGAACCATATATGATATCATAACAATGATTATGATTCTGGAATAAGTCAATGACATTATTTAAATCATTATACCGGAGTTTCGGACACTTACGATGAAAATCGAACCTAAGGTAAGGAAAATATCACAATCTCATTTTATCTGAGATTGTTTATAATTTGGTATTTACTGGGGTGTATTTTATCATCCACATCCATGTTTCCTCAATATGTAATATTATTTCCATCCAAATACAATTGTTTAAATCCAATTTTACCCTTCGGTGAGTTTTTAGTAAATGATATGAAAGTATACTTTTGTCGTTTTTCGTACGAGGTACTTTTTGACTTTTCCGACAAAAGGACGAGAAGAATGTTTTTTTTAACTTATACGGCATGAATGGATTTTAAAAAAATTATTTCCAAGAAGCTTCCTTTAAAAGTTTTCAAGTTTATTTTTAATCAACTTCTTTTAGTTTAAAATTGTATGACATGTTAAGAAATGAAAAATGTTTTTGAATTAGAAAGGATATTTTCATCAAGAATGGAGTTCAATCGTTTTATCAAAATTATTTTACATCTAAGATAATATAGAGTTCTGTTTCTATCCCTATTATTACAAGGATTTTTTAATGTTGTGATGGAAATATTTTTATGAATTCCTTTATCTTATATGAATTGTTTTATGATGTCACAATGTTTAAGATTCCCATTTTTATTACATGGGTTATGTAATGATGTATGATTTATGATTTTGTGGCACACATAAGAATGGTATCATTATGAGATGGGTGGGATATATATCTCCCTCTAATAAATTGGGTAACGATTTTATATTTCATGAGATAGACATGGCTAGAACGGTAGGTTAAACCGGTTCAGTGAAACAGGACTGAAACGAGGAGTGGACTCGGTTCATAAATGGACTTTGTCCACTAAGATAGTCTTGGCAATGAGTCTTGACTAATAATAAATGATTCTCTATTATTATGTGTGTATGCCACAAAGTTTCATGTTTTAAGTTATGATTATTTTGATTACATTTCACTACTATGATTTATCCCATGTTATGATATTATGATCTCTTTTGCAGGTTAAGATTTCCAAAATGTTATGTTCTTATGAATATGATGTGATTGATATTTCTTTTGTTTACCCTTACTGAGCATTTGAGCTCACCCTTTTATGTTTTATTTTCCCCAGGATATAAAGAAATTTTTTAGTTAAAAAAAGAAAGATCTTTATGGGAGATTTTGAAGATCATTCACCACGATTAGAAGATTATATTCTGAGTTTCCAAAGACACTAAACTATTACGGTCCTTGTGTGGGTGTTTTTGTTATGTACTAAGTATTCTAAAAAATTAATTTAATGTCCATTTATTTTAAGCTTCGGGTCGTTATAGTTGGTATCAGAGGAATGGTTTAGTCAACCATTGGAAACTAGGATGCGAAAACGTTAGTGAGATCCCTAGAGATATTTCTAAGGTATGTATAGGGATGTACCTAAGGATAAATATACGTATAGGATATAGTCTTAGAACTATAGTAACGATATTAGAATTTAAACTAAGATGTTAGATATTGAAGGTACTCCCCATTTATTGTGTTGTTTTTCCTAGCATGATTTTTTCCTCTCACACTATTCTTTTTGGGTTTTAGACGATGGATGGAACCCGAAGGAACCGTATTGATCAATGTAATGGACAATGAAAATATTGTCCTCCTGAACAAACAAATTTTATGGGAGATGGAGTGAAAAATCTTATTTCTATACTTACACAATAAATGAATCATTCTAGACTTACAAATGAGCAGAGAAGGGAACAATATTCTATTGAGTCTTTCATGAGGCAACGTCCACCTTCTTTCAGTGGGACTTTTGATCCACTTGTTACTGAACAATGGATCGGTACTACTGAAAAGATATTTTCAGTTCATCAATGTTCTGAACATGATAATTTCATCTTAGCATTGTATCGTTTGGAAGGTGATGTTGATCAATGGTGGAATCTTATCAAGAATACGAGGCCAAGAGATGAAATTGAGTCCATGTAATGGGACGAGTTCAAGAACTTATTTTTCAATAAGTACTTCCCTCGTATTCTTCGAACATTGATGGAAAAGGAGTTTCTTGAACTAAAGAAAAAGGATGATGAATCTGTTGGTATATACGAAGAGAATTTTACAATGCTTTCAAGGTATGAATCTGGATTTATCATCCAACCTGAAAGTAAAGTTGATCGATTATTCAGTGGATTAAAACCAAATCTTCAAAGGTAATTAGCTATAAGAGACTTCAGTAGATATGAAGAAATTGTGCGTTGTGCTATGAAGGTAGAAATGGATCTTGGTGTTACTTATCCATCTCATAGTTTTGACAAGAAACAAAAGATGGAGTTCGAGGAGAAATCTCAGAATAATGGTGAAAAGAAGATGAATGTTTCCTTATGCTCAAGGTGTGGAAAGATGCATGGTGGAGATTGTCTTAATGGGACTAGAAAATGTTTTAAGTGTGGAGAAGAAGGTCATCGAGTAGCTGAGTGTCGAAGTAATGGAAAGAGGGTTGATAATGGTGTGAATAAAGAAAAGACTGCAGATAACGCACCAACAACACTTCAATGCTTCAAGTGGAATGAAATGGGGCATTATCCTAACAAATTCCCTAATCCAAGGGTTAGTGATGATCGACATGAGAAACCACTTAAGGCAATGGACAATGGGAAGTCACATGGGATCACTATAGGCGATGTTGAATATGACAACGATGTGGTGGAATGATTAAGTGTTTATGTAATGGGATTCCAAAATAATGTTGTATATAGTATCGTGAAATATTGGAATATTTATGTATTGGTATATTGTGGTTTTCAATAATTTTATGGTACCAGTAACCATGGAATGTGATTGAGATATTTTTGGTAAGAAGATGATATGAGAATAATGAAGGGATAAGAAGATAATGAGTTGTTTGATTGTATTCATGAGCTCATGATTAATATAAGGACTATGTGATATCACGGTTTGAGTATAAATAATTTTGAGGATTTTGGTATGTGGAAAGTGTTAACTTTTAACTGCATTCATGTTTTCACAATGGTTCACTTAATGGGTATTCATTCTTCAAGAGAATACATGATTAAGGTATTCATATGTTTATAATTTCACCAACAAGATATATCTTATGATATATGGGGGATAAATGATGTAATTCACATGATTGTTATGTGACATTTCGAGTAATCATTTCCTTTATACTATGAGCTTGGACCGAAGTATTTTAGATAAGCCTAAAGATTAGAATGGATCATGTCGGACAGAAGTTAGTATTGTATAAGGATAGAACTTTTTTCGATATTATTGATGGGATGTTATAGTAATATAGTTTTAGAAAAAGGACAACCTGCAGGACGGGCGACAACCCATCGCGTCGGACAAGGCTGTGGGAATCGAACCCACAACTGAAGTGAGACTAGCCATTATCGCCTACCACTGGCCTACAGGAAGTCCCTATTTAGTAGAAACTAGTCTTATTATATTAAGCATTATGATATATGAAGTATAAGTCCATTTTAGGAACCATATATGATTAATCTCACTATAAATGGACTTATGTATTTTTTGATAACTTTTCCAACCTTTTGTTTGAGATAGATGGAATGACCCATCATTCTATCACATGATCTGATAACACATCATGAATGAAAAATTCAACTTCATTTCTTTAAGAGATGAAGTGGAAATTGTCCAAAAAATGACCAACGGTGAGACTATACCAAAATCAGGAAAGTATTTCTTCTTATTCCAATCTCACCATCTTTAGGGAAATGATATTGAAAACCAAAAATGTTGTCCTAGTGATCTTATATCTGATGAATCAGATGGTACCTTAGATCATCACAAATTTATGTCTTTGAGATTTCTGGATTTTCCATAGCCATGTTCTCTACCACTCTCCATCAGAACATGGTGGTTAGATTTCTCTTCCATATCCATATTTTCACCTATGTGGAAACCCAGTGATTAGTTTATTTGGGTAACTGTTATGTTTCATACTTTTGTTTTTAAAGATTGGTTTTGGTATTCCTTTTTACGATGTGGGTTTCTATTAAAGAAACTTTCTAGTAGTAAACCATTTATAACCCCGACGAATTTCGAGGGAGAAATTCATTTTAAGGGGGGTAGAATGTAACACCCCGAGATTTTATGAAATATATTCTTTTTAATTTCATTAATGTCTTGTGTTGTATGCTACACCAAAAGTAGCTTGCACAATACGCATCCTTGACATACCTTGCATTACACGGAATCGAGACCTTCCTCGATAGCGTGTGTACTACGCAATAACGAGTTTCACTAAACAAGAATATGCTATTAAAATATTATTAAAACTAGCCGTTATGAATAGTAATAACCACTTTTTGAAATTTTGTAAATTTTATTTTTCAAAATTGACATCATTTTTGGATTCGGAATATCGAAATTATATTCGGGTGAAATTTTGGTACTTTTCGGATAACTTCCATTTTCTGATGAATAGTGAAAATTACTATATTTTAATTAAAAACAACCTTTTTAATAGAAATAATTAATAGTGATAAATTATTAATTTTGAGTGGTTTTAAAGTATATTTAGAATATAATTTTAAAGTTTAATACAATTTTGGTCATTGGATGTAATTTCACTTTTAATCCAGACGTAAACATGTGTCAATCTTTTGATTGTTATTATCTCTTAAGAACACGCTATTTGTTTTGACGATGGGAATTAATATTTAAATTAAGTAATTCAACTGATATGTTTTGAATTTGGTAAAATAGACTTCATTTTTCAGTTCATAATATCAAATATAGCTTAGGCCTAATTTTTTGTATTTTTCTGGAAACTTTCATTTTTTGATGAATAGGAAAACCACTAAGTGGTAGTTAAAAAAATGAATTTTTCATAAAACATAATTTTACCACTTCTGTGAGTGAAATTTCAAAAATCCGAGAGACACGGTTGATGTCCGTATGTAAAATGTGGTTCAATGAGATGAAAATAATTTTTGGTGAATAGTAACTTTTTACTTTTTTTACCATGGTTAAAAGTAAATAGAGTAATTAAGGGTAAAAATGATATTATTATTACCCTAAAACATGTCATAATTCTATTGGATAAGTTTAATTCGACCAAAAACAACCATAGGAATAAAATATGACTATTTAGGCCCACTTGGATTAGATTAGGACATTTAATATTAATTTATTTAAAGAAGGGTTAAAATAGTTAAAATCAAAGTTTAATAATTAAATCATTTTTAATATCGGGTTATACATAAGATAAATTAGACTATAAATATTCATTAGAAAGATAAAAAGAGTTCCTATATAATGGTATTTTATTTGTAAATTTTAGACTTTATATAATTAATTTATTTATGACACAATGATGATGTAGTAATTATCTTATTAATGAAATATTGACATAATTGATGTTATAAATACCCATATAAATGTAATTTGAGACTTTTTATGAATTCCAATAATTTTATATGTTACTATGACATGTAAGTATGGATTTAATTAAATTTTTTCGAACTAATCATTCTGTTATGATTTTCAAAAAAATCAATTACCAAACAGTGTCAAAATTGACATAAAATTATTTTTAAATCAAATATTATGTTATTAATTTTTATTTTATTCCTAAAAATCTAAGGTTCATCCAAATTACTTAGATAAGGTTATATATATTAATAATAAACAACTTGGGTTTCGTTTGTCTTGATATAGTTATTTTATTAACCTTATAGTGTAAGAAAACAAGAAGACAAAGTAAAAGTTAAATTATCTAACTTAAAGTAAAATCTAAATGATAAGGATAAAATTGATATCTAAACGTGTCTAAATTCTATTGGATTAGAGTAGTTCGACCCATACCCACCTTAGCATCTAAATATATCAATTTGGAGCTATTTAAAACCGAATTTGACTTTGTAATAAAATAATATTTTTAGTTATTCCAAATGTGCCCCTCTCCTCCCTTATAAAAGGGCACCTCCTCCCTCTATTCCTCACACCACTTTGAGCCTTCAATCTCGGCCAAGCCCTGCCAAATTCTCTTCTAAAATTCCCTAGAAACATCCTAGAGGTTCTGGTCTTCCTCAAAGACCAATTTTAGTGCCCTAAAAGGAGATCTCAAAGAGGCACTTCAAAGAAAAGGTAATGTCTATTACCGATTCTTTCAACTTTATTTCTTCTTCCACTTCTTCTTCTTTGGTTGTTTCATTATGAAGTAATAACATCAGTATCACTCATATAATTATATGTTATTATAAGTATGAAACAACCCTATTTCACTATCTATCCATCCTACGGAAAACGAAATCATCGTGCGTGCGTACGTACGGAATACCGTCTCCACGCCGTGGTGTAATCTATTTTCCACCACCACCTTACGTGGATGGGTATAATGGTGTACATAATAGATATATATTATTATTGTAATGTGATATTGATCTGAAAGAGTATACATACACTACAATACAATTCCATGATCATGAGAACGATATCATCGCTCGTGTGTACGTACAGACTACCGTCTCCACGACGCGATGAGATTAATTCTCCATGTTAACCATTCATGAATGATTATAAAGTATATATAATAAGTAATCATGAAATATATAAAATAATATTGATACATTATTTATGTTTATATATATGTATGTCATCTACTTAATTCCATTCAACTCAATAAGGAAACGAAAACAACGTTCATGCGTACGTACGACCTACCGTCTCCATGAATGGTGTATTTCTTTCCATTTACTGATCTATTATATATATGTATATTCTGAATATATATTATATATAAATCATGTTTTATATTCAGGAATTAAGTAATCATGATCTAAGTAATCATATGAATAATTACAAGTCAAAACACAGACGATAAATGAAACGATTTTACCCAAAACGCTCTTTAACATGGAATTTACAAAAGAACGGGAAATATAAAGTCATAAGTGAACAATATATGACATCATAACAATGATTATGATTCTGAATAAGTCAATTACATTATTTAAATCATTATACAGGAGTTTCAGACACTTACGAAGAAAATCGGACCTAAGGTAAGGAAAATATCACAATCTCATTTTATCCGAGATTGTTTATACTTTGGTATTTACTGGGGTGTATTTTATCATCCACATACATGTTTACTCAATATGTAATATTATTTCCATCCACCTACAATTGTTTAAATCTAATTTTACCCTTCCGTGAGTTTTTTGTAAAAGATATGAAAGGAATCTTTTGTCATTTTTCGTACGAGGTACTTTTTGACTTTTCTGACAAAAGGATGAGAAGAGTGTTTTTTTAAAATTATACGGCATGAATGGATTTTAAAAAAATTATTTCTAAGAATATTAATTTACATGTTTTCATGTTTATTTTTAATCAAATTCTTTTATATTAACATTGTATGACATGTTAATAAAGGAAAAATGTTTTTGAAGTAGAAAGGATATTTTCCTCAAGAATAGAGTTCAAGAGTTTTATCAAAATTACTTTCCATCTAATATAATATAGGGTTCTGTTTCTATCCCTATTATTACATGGATTTGATTATGTTGTGATGGAAATATTTTTATGAATTCCTTTATCTTATATGAATTGTTTTATGATGTCACGATGTTTAAGATTCCCATTTTTATTACATGGGTTTTGTAATGATGTATGATTTTGTGGCACACATAAGAATGGTATCATTATGAGATGGGTGGGACCTATATCTCCCTCCAATGCATTGGGTAAAGATTTTATATCTCATGAGATAGACATGGATGGAACGGCAGGTTAAGCCGATTCAGTGAAACAGGACTGAAATGAGGAGTGAACTCAGTTCAGAAATGGACTTTTTCCTCTAAGATAGTCTTGGAAATGAGTCTTGAATAATAAGAAATGATTCTATATGATTATGTGTGTATGCCACAAAGTTTCATGTTTTAAGTTATGATTATTGGGATTACATTTCACTACTATGATTTATCCCATGTTATGATATTATGATCACTTTTGCAGGTTAATATTTCCAAAATGTCATGTTCTCATGAATATGATGTGATTGATATTTCTTTTTTTTACCCTTACTGAGAATTTGAGCTCACCCTTTTATGTTTTCTTTTCCCCTGGATATAAAGAATGTTTTTAGGTAAAAAAAGGGAGATCTTTATGGGAGATGTTGAAGATCTTTCGCCACGATTAGAAGATTATATTCCATGTTTCCAAAGACACTAAACTATTACGGACCTTGTGTGTGTGTTTTTGTTATGTACTAAGTATTCCACAAAATTAATGTAATGTCCATGTACGTTAAGCTTCGGGTCGTTATAGTTGGTATCAGAGGAAAAGTTTAGTCAACCTTTGGAAACTACGATGCGAAAACGTTAGTGAGATCCCTAGAGATATTTCTAAGGTATGTATAGGGATGTCACTAAGGATAAATATACATATAGGATATAGTCCTAGAACTATGGTAACGGTCATAGAATATAACCTAAGATGTTAGATATTGAAGGTACTCCCCATTTATTGTGTTGTTTTTTCTAGCATGATTTTCCCCCTCACACTATTCTTTTTGGGTTTTAGACGATGGCTGGAACCCGAAGGAACCATGTTGATCAATGTAATGGACAATGCAATGATTGTCCTCCTGAACAAATAAATGTTATGGGAGATGGAGTGAAAATTCTTATTTCTATACTTACACAAGATAATAATCATTCTGGACTTCCAAATGAGCAGAGAAGGGAACAATATTCTATTGAGTCCTTCATGAGGTAATGTCCACCTTCTTTCAGTGGGTCTTCTGATCCACTTTTTTCTGAACAATGGATTAGTACTACTGAAAAGATATTTTTAGTTCATTAATGTTCTGAACATGATAAATTCATCTTAGCAGTGTATCGTTTGAAAGGTGATGTTGATAAATGGTGGAATCTTATCATGAATACGAGGCCAAGAGATGAAATTGAGTCCATGGAATGAGATGAGTTCAATAACTTATTTTTCAATAAGTACTTCCCTTGTATTCCTTGAAAAATGATGGATAAGGAGTTTCTTGAACTAAAGCAAAAGGATGATGAATCCGTTGGTATATACGAAGCGAATTTTACAAGTCTTGCAAGGTATGCATCTGGATTTATCATCCAACATGAAAGTAAAGTTGATCAATTCTTCAGTGGCTTAAAAACAAATCTTCGAAGGTCATTAGCTATAAGAGACTTCAGTAGCTATGAAGAAATTATGCGTTGTGCTATCAAGGTAGAAATGGAAGTTGGTGTTACTTATCCATATCATAGTTTTCACAAGAAAAGAAAGATGGAGTTCAAGGATAAATCTCATAATAATGGTAAAAAGAAGATGAATGTTTCCTTATGCTCAAAGTGTGGAAAGAAGCATGGTGGAGATTGTCTTAAAGGGACTAGAAAATGATTTAAATGTGGAAAAGAAGGTCATCGAGTAGCTGAGTGTCGAAGTAATGGAAAAAGGTTTGATAATGGTGTGAATAAAGAAAAGACTGCAGAGAATGCACCAACATCACTTCAATGCTTCAAGTGCAATGAAATGGGGCATTACGCTAATAAATTCCCTAATCCAAGGGTTAGTGATGATCGACATGAGCAACCACATTAGGGAAAGGACAAAGGGAAGTCACATGCGATCACTATTGGCGATATTGAATATGACAACGATGTGATGGAATGATTAAGTGTTTATGTAATGGGATTCCAAAATAATGTTGTATATAGTATCATGGAATATTGTAATATTTATGTATTGGTATATTGTGGTTTTAAATAATTTTATGGTACCGGTAACCATGGAAAGTGATGGAGATATTTTTGGTAAGCAGATGATATGAGCATAATTAAGGGATAAGAAGATAATGAGATTTTTTATTGTATTAATGAGCTCATGATTGATATAAGGACTAAGTGATATCATGGTTTGAGTATAATGAATTTTGAGGATTCTGGTATGTGGAAAGTGTTAACTTTTAACTGCATTCATGTTTTCATTATGGTTCAATTAATGGGTATTCATTATTCAAGAGAATACATGATTAATGTATTCCCATGTTTATAATTTGACCAACAAGATATATCTTATGATATATGGAGGATAAATGATGGCATTCACGTGATTGTTATGTGACATTTCAAGTAATCATTTCCTTTATACTATGAGCTTGGACCGAAGTATTTTAGATAATCCAAAAGATTGGAATGGATTATGTTGGACAGAAATTAGTATTGTTTAAGGATTGAACTTTTTTCGATATTATTGATGGGATGTTATAGTAATATAGCTTTGGAAAAAGGACAACCTGCAGGGCGGGCGACAGCCCATCGCGTCGGACAAGGCTGTGGGAATCGAACCCACAACCGAAGTGCGACTGGCCTTTATCGCCTACCACTAGCATACAAGAAGTCCATGTTTAGTAGAAAATTGTTTTATTATATTGAGCAGTATGATATATGAAGTATAATTCCATTTTAGGAACCATATATGATTACTCTCACTATAGATGGACTTATGTATTTTTTGATAACTTTTCCAACATTTTTTTTGAGACAGATGGAATGACCCATCATTCTATCACATGATCTTCTAACACATCATGAATGACAAATTAAACATCATTTCTTTAAGAGATGAAGTGGAAATTGTCCAAAGAACGACCAACGGTGAGACTATACAAAAATAAAAAAATTATTTCTTCTTATTCCAATCTCACCAACTTTAGGGAAATGATATTGAAAACCAAAAATGTTTTCCTAGTGATCTTATATCTGATGAATCAGATGGTACCTTAGATCGTCACAAATTTATGGCTTTGAGATTGCTGGATTTTCCATAGCCATGTTCTCTACCACTCTCCATCAGAACATGATTGTTAGATTTCTCTTCCATATCCATATTTTCACATATGTGGAAACCCAGTGATTAGTTTATTTGGGTAACCATTACGTTTCATACTTTTGTTTTTAAAGATTGGGTTTGGTATTCGTTTTTACGATATGGGTTTCTATTAAAGAAACTTTCTAGTAGTAAACCATTTATAACCCCGACGAATTTCTAGGGCGAAATTCATTTTAAGGGGGGTAGAATGTAACACCCCGAGATTTTATGAAATATAATCATTTTAATTGCATTAATGTCTTGTGTTTTACGGTACACCAAAAGGAGATTTCATAACACGCATCCTTGACTTTCCTTGCATTACACACAATCGCGACCTTCCTCGATAGCGTGTGTACTATGCAATAACGAGTTTCACTAAACAACAATATGCTATTAAAATATAATTAAAACTAGCCGTTATGAATAGTAATAACAACTTTTTGAAATTTTGTAAATTTTATTTTTCAAAATGTACTTCATTTTTGGATTCGTAATATCGAAATTAGCTTAGGGTGAAATGTTGGTAATTTTCGGATAACTTCCATTTTCTGATGAATAGTGAAAATTACTAAATTTTAATTAAAAAGAATCTTTATAATCGAAATAATTAATAGTGATAAATTATTAATTTCCATGGTTATAAAGTATATTTAGAATATATTTTTAACGTTTAATACAATGTTGTTCATTGGATGTAATTTCACATTTAAACCAGACATAAACAAATGTCAATCTTTTGATAGTTATTATCTCTTAAGAACACGCTATTTGTTTTGATGATGGGAATTAATTTTTAAATTAAGTAATGCAACTAATATTTTTTGAATTTGGTAAAATAGACATCATTTTTCAGTTCATAATATCAAATATAGCTTAGGCCTATTTTTTGGTATTTTTCTGGAAACTTTCATTTTTTGATGAATAGTGAAACCACTAAGTGGTAGTTAAAAAAAATGAATTTTTCATAAAACATAATTTTACCAGTTCTGTGAGTGGAATATTAAAAATCCGAGAGACACTGTTTATGTCCGTAAGTAAAATGTGGTTCAATGAGATGAAAATAATTTCTGGTGAATAGTAACTTTTTACTTTTTTTACCACGATTAAAAGTAAATAGGGTAATTAAAGGTACAAATTATCTTATTATTACCCTAAAACATGTCCTAATTATATTGGATAAGTTTAATTCGACCAAAAACAACCATAGGAATAAAATATGACCATTTAGGCCCACTTGGATTAGATTAGGACATTTAATATTAATTTATTTAAAGAACGGTTAAAATAGTTAAAATCAAAGTTTAATAAGTAAATAATTTTTAATATATGGTTATACATATGATAAATTCGACTATAAATGTTCATTAGAAATATAATAAAATTTCCTACATAATGGTATTTTATTTTTAATTTTTAGACTTTAAATAATTTAATTTATTTATGACACAATGATGATGCAGTAATTATCTTATTAATGAAATATTGACATAATTGATGTTATAAATACCCAAATAAATTTCATTTGATACTTTTTATAAATTACAATAATTTTATATGTTAATATGACATGTTCGTATTGATTTAATTAAATGTTTTAGAACTAATCATTCTGTTATTATTTTCACAAAAATCAATTACCAAATAGTGGAAAAATTGACATAAAATTGTTTTAAAAAAAATATTATATTATTAACTGTTATTTTATTCCTAAAAATCTAAGGTTCGACCAAATTACTTAGATATGGTTATATATATTAATAATAAACAACTTGGGGGTCGTTTGGCTTGATATAGTAATTTTATTCACCTTATAGTGTAAGAAAACAAGAAGACACGGTAAAAGTTAAATTATCTAACTTAATTTTAAATCTAAATGATAAGGTTAAGATTGATACCTAAACTTGTCTAAATTATAGTTTATGAGAGTATTAATACCCATACCCACCTAGTCTTCTAAATATATCAATTTTTAGATATTAAAAACCGAATTTGACTTTGTAATAAAATAATATTTTTAGTTATTCCAAAGGTGCCCCTCTCCTCCCTTATAAAAAGGCACCTCCTCCCTCTCTTCCTCACGCCACATTGAGCCTTCAAGATCGCCCAAACCCTGCCAAATTATCTTCTCCACTTCCCTAGAAACATCCTAGAGGTTCTGGTATTCCTCAAATACCAATTTTATTGCCCTAAAAGGAGATCTCAAAGAGGCGCTTCAAAGAAGAGGTGATATCCGTTACCGATTCTTTCAACTTTATTTCTTCTTCCACTTCTTCTTCATAGATTGGTTGATTATGAAGTAATAACATAAGTATAACTAATATACTGATATGTTATTATAAGTATGAAACAACCCTATTTGACCACCTATCCATCCTACGGAAAACGAAATCACCGCCCGTGCATACGTACGGAATACCGTCTCCACGCTGTGGTGTAATCTATTTTCCACCACCACCTTAATTGGATGGGTATAATGGTGTAAATAATAACTATATATGATTATTGTAACGTGATATTGATTCTTAAAGAGTATACATACACTCCAATACAATCCCACAATCATTGGAACGATATCATCGCTCGTGTGTATGTACGGACTACCGTCTCCACGACGCGATGAGATTCATTCTCCACATTAACCATTCATGAATGATTATAATGTATATATAATAAGTAATCATGAAACAAATTACATATTAATGATACTGGATTTATGTGTATATATATGTATGTCATCTACTTAATTCCATTCAACTCAATAAGGAAACGAAAACAACGTTCATGCGTACGAACGACCTACCGTCTCCATGAACGGTGTATTTCTTTCCATTTACTGATCTATTATATATATGTATATTCTGAATATATATTATATATAAATCATTTATTATATTCTGGAATTAATTAATCATGATCTAAGTAATAATATGAATAATTACAAGTCAAAACACTTACGAAAAATGAAACGATTTTTCCCAAAATGCACTTTAACATGGAATTTACAAAAGAACGGGTAATATAAAGTCATATGTGAACCATATATGATATCATGACAATGAGTATGATTCTGGAATAATTAAGTGACATTATTTAAATCATTATACAGGAGGTTCAAACACTTACGAAGAAAATCGGACCTAAGGTAAGGAAAATATCACAATCTCATTTTATCCGAGATTGTTTATACTTTGGTATTTACTAGGGTGTATTTTATCATCCACATCCATGTTTCTTCAATATGTAATATTATTTCCATCCACCTACAATTTTTTAAATCCAATTTTACCATTCGGTGAGTTTTTAGTAAAAGATATGAAAGTAATATTTTGTCATTTTTCGTACAAGGTACTTTTTGACTTTTCCGACAAAAGGACGAGAAAAATGTTTTTTTAACTTTACGGCATGAATGGATTTTAAAAAAATTATTTCCAAGAATCTTCCTTTACAAGTTTTGAAGTTTATTTTTAATCAACTTCTTTTAGTTTAAAATTGTATGACATGTTAAGAAAGGGAAAATGATTTTGAAGTAGAAAGGATATTTTCCTCAAGAATGGAGTTCAAGAGTTTTATCAAAATTATTTTCCATATAAGATAATATTGGGTTCTGTTTCTATCCCTTTTATTACATGGATTTGATTATATTGTGATGGAAATATTTTTAAGAATTCCTTTATCTTATATGAATTGTTTTATGATGTCACAGTGTTTAAGATCCCCATATTTATTACATGGGTCATGTAATGATGTATGATTTATGATTTTGTGGCACACATAAGAATGGTATCATTATGAGATGGGTGGGACCTATATCTCTCTCCAATTCATTGGGTAAAGATTTTATATCTCATGATATATACATGGCTGGAACGCCAGGTTAAACCGGTTCAGTTAAATAGGACTGAAACGAGGAGTCAACTCGGTTCAGAAATGGACTTTTTCCACTCAGATAGTCTTGGAAATGAGTCTTGACTAATAAGAAATGATTCTCTATTATAATGTGTGTATGCCACAAAGTTTCATGTTTTAAGTTATGATTATTGGGATTACATTTCACTACTATGATTTATCCCATGTTATGATATTATGATCTCTTTTTCATGATAAGATTTCCAAAATGTTATGTTCTTATGAATATGATGTGATTGATATTTCTTCTTTTTACCCTTAATGAGAATTTCAGCTCACCCTTTTATGTTTTCTTTTCCCCAGGATATAAAGAAAGGTTTTAGGTAAAAAAAGAAAGATCTTTATGGGAGATGTTGAAGATCTTTCTCCACGATTAGAAGATTATATTCCGAGTTTCCAAAGACACTAAACTATTACGGTCCTTGTGTGTGTGTTTTTGTTATGTACTAAGTATTCCGAAAAAGTAATGTAATGTCCATGTACATTAAGATTCAGGTTGTTATAATCTTGAACCATGTTCTCCCACTGATGGGGATGATGGAAAATGGATAGGTGTAGAGGATTGGAAACCTAGACCAGCAACTGGTGAGATGATAGTTGCACAATCCATTAGTGCTGGGGAATAGAGGGTGGTATCCATGAATCCTTCAAAGTCCAAGACCTTTTGTGGAGGACCAAACCCTGGAATCATGTAAATGATAGGACTAATGCTGGATCATGTGGCTATCCAACATAAGTTCCCCACCTTCAGGGCCTCATATGTTGATTGGATAATCAAGATGGGTAACATGAACCGTGTCAGAATTTTTCACCAGATGGAACAAATGCTTCTTGTTCAAGTGGATGGAGGAAACGGGATCCACTCCAAATAGGGATGTTGGACCATATATATAAGGCCCCAGCCTTAAACCTTACTTAATCTTGAGTTATTATAAGATTACACATTGAGGATATTTTCAGGTTTAGTGTTTTAGAGAATTAGATCATGAAACTTGCATTACATTCCACATTTAAACAAAGTGGTAACATAAAAGACTGTATTCATTCTTCCCATAAACAAAAACATATTTAAAATAAAACACGGATTCTTTCTTGACACATCCTTGACACTATCATCACATCATGTACCTTTCCCTTGACTTTTGAAAAACATTTCAAAAACTTGGGATGAGCATAAAAAGCTCAGTAAGAGTTATAAAAATATGGAAAGGAAACATGAGTTCATATATACATTATAATGAAATCATACTTTACCCATAAAACATAGGCATATCAAATCATGAATAAATATAGAAATCATTAGACATAAAAGGTATCTTGAGGCATTCATAACATTCTTACGTAGGGAGTAACCCTCTTGGTTACATTTGGAATACCCACCACAGTATATTCCCTAAATCTCTTCGGAGAAACCTTAACGTTTCACTCTTTCGCGTTACCCAATGCATTAGAGAGCTATATCGGGCTCACCCGCCCTTAGTTTATCACGGAACCACCCTTTTTCATAACAATGCCCAAGAACCATAACATAAACGTATAACATAAAACATGCATAAAGTAAACATAACATTTCCACATTTCAATCACAATATAACATTTTAGGATATTGAAATAATGAATCCATTCAAAAAGAAACCATTTCCAGAACCATTTAAAACATTTAATAAATAGAATTTTGAATCAAAGTGTCCCATACCACCTTGAAGCTTTTAAAATTTTAAACCATTAATATCCATATAAATAAATCCTTAAAACCACTTTGAAAAGATGGATATTAATATGAAAAAATAATTAAAACATTTAAATCGATATATTGGTTAAAGGGTTCTACCAAAATTAGAGACACTTGAATACAATAATGGAGGAATAACATTTAGTCAGAAATTTATAATATCATGAGAATAAATTGATTCATGATATAGTATTCCAAAGGACATTATATTCACCATATAAGTGTTAATTGGTTCATAACAACAATTAAGTCTCAGTAGAAATGTCAAATGTGATGAATTCCCTTATAAAGATGGAATCCTTAAATTAAGTATAATTCAATCTCAAAATTATGTGTGAAAAATATAAATACACCCAATATAAGTGGATATTAAGTGTAAAAATATAAAAGGTCATTCACACATATTCAATAACTACATGTTGAACCCAAAGAAATTGAAATTGGGTTAAAAAGTTCCCTTGGTAAAATTCGACAGCCTAACGACATCAGTTCAAAATTCAGAAAATGAGTTGATGAGAGATAAAAAGGGCATCTCATCACTTGGAAATAAAATTAAATCATTAAGGATATAAAATAACATATCCCAACATAATAGTATATGAATTAAAAGACATTAAAAAATTAGTCTTTTAAAAAAAGGAGGGTGAAAGGTCCCCTTATCGAGTTGGGTAACTTTCGAAACGTACACCCCATTGAAGAAGGGTCATACAATGAAGATGTGAATACCCATTAATGAAATTATACTACAAAAAGTTTATAATAATGGGAAGTACATACACCACTCAAAGGAAATTTTGGAAAATGTAGCATAAATCTTAAGGGAATAAAAGTGAGATGAAAAATCCCTTACAAAAACTCGGCAGCCTAACAACACCACATAAAACTTCCAAAATGGATTGATGAGAGGAAATAAGGTATCTCATCATATTACCAGAAAATGTACAGCGAGATTAATTTAATAGAATATCCCCCATCATAACAAAGAGGAGCTTAAAAGAAGTGACATAAAGGAGAGTACTTAAAAAGAAAGAGAGAGGTTATATCTCTTACAAAAATTCGGCAGCCTAACGGTGCCACTCAAAACTTCCAAAATGGATTTATGAAAGAGAATAGGGTCTCTCATCATTTGAACATAAAAATTACAGTAAGAGTAATATAAAAGAACATCCCAATAACAAGAAATATGATCTTTAAAAGGAATGACATAAAAGATTGTACTTAAAAAGAAAGAGAGGAGTAGGATCCCTTACCTCGTGTCCGACTTGACTCGATCATTCATTAATCTCCTGAATAATAAACTTGAGTTAATTTCTACTTCCTTAATAACCTTTTTCAAGTTCATTATTACTTTTATATCACTTATTACCATGTCATAAACATTATGTAATCATTTATGTTAATAATAATTTTTTGTCGATATTTGGTTCTTAAGTCGATAGTGGACTTCTTACAAATACATGTTGTTCGTGTGGCCAAATGTCCATTATATACAGAATTTTATTCATGATTTAGATATCATATATATCATATATATCCAGTATATTCATCCATTTATAATATTACATAACATTTAGAGTTATGAAATGAAATGCACCGTTCATGAAGACGGTAAGCCGTACGTACGCATGAACGCTACTTCCATTTCTATTTCATATTTAATGGAATTAAAACATAATGATACATAATAATATTTTAATTCCAGTATGATATCATATATAATATCATTAAATATATCCTTTATACGTACCACATATGGTATTAACGAATCAAATCACTTTGAGGGGGCGGTAGTCCGCACTTCCTTAAATAATGATATCGTGTTTACCCATAATGGAAACCATAAAGGTATGCCATATATGAAAAATACAGAATCTTAAGTAAAACATAAAAATATTAGATATCATATATAAATATAGTGTCATCTTAATGTCCACCTTTGAAGGTGTTAGAAGATTGTTGAACAATCGTCGTTTCGGGAGGCAGAAATTCGCCATCCACGGAAACAGTATGTTCTTTAACCATTAGATGTAGGTGTGTGTAAGTGTAGCTGTAATAATTCTTATAAAAACATCCAAGTAAATTTAATATACTCGAGTAGTTACAAAAGAAATGAATAAAAAGAGTTTAGGGTGTTGGAGAAGTAACATAATATAAAAGGACTCAAGTGAAGACATTACCATAAAATCGGGTAACTTCCTTTGATTTGAGCTCAAAGGCTTCCTTGGAAAGGATTATGCCCAAAGTGAGGCTTCAAGGAGTTAGAGAGGGATTGGGAGAGACAAAATGGGCAGGGGTTGGCCGAGCGAAAGGCTTTGGAAGTGTGGCTATGGAGGTAGAGGTGGGGGCCATTTATAAGAGGAGAGGAGGGGCACTTTTGGAATGGTATAAAATGTACCATTATTTCCAAATGAGTTTCGGATTTTAATGGTCTCATATTGATGTGTTTAGAGGATAAGGTGATAATGGTTCTAAATCCACCCATACAATATTTTTTTGACATGTTTAGTTCTTAGATTTTACATTATCTTTCCATATTATTTAAATCGTTAAATAATGAGGTCGTCGCTGCATCATTATGATGTCATAAATAATTTAATTTATTTAATGTCTAAAAATTATAAAAAAAATACTATGATGTAGGAAATATTTTTATCATTCCAATGAATATTTATAGTCCAAAAGATCATTTATTTAGACAAAACTAAAAATAATTTACATAGGTGATACATTCCTTGTCACATTTATCATTTTTTAAAAATAAATAGATAATAAATCACTTTCTCACAAAAGTGATTCCATGGGGCCCCCAAGTTTGGAGAAAGTCATCCCATGGTCGGCCAGGAGACAACCAGTAGCCTTAGGACACATTTTTTGGTAATTTTTTATTATTATGATATTATCTTATTATCTTTAACTACCCGATTACTCATTAATCAAAATAATTAAAGATAATTACCGTCATTACTATTCATAATGTCCAAAAACAAAAGAGTCTTAAATAAATAATTTGGACCTTATAATTCCAAATATGTAATTCATTTTACCAAATTCCAAACAAATAAATTTGAATAATTAATTTAAAAAAACTTCCCGTCCTCAAAACAAATAGCTGGTTTTTTAGAAACAATATTTATGAAAAGATTGGCACCTGTTTATGCCTAATTCCAAAGTGAAATTATTCCCAATGACCATAATTTAATTAAATGGTAAAAATATATTCTAATTACACTTTAAAACAAATTAAAAAGATAATATAACCATATAATTAAATTATATGAAAAAGCAGTTTTGATGTAAAATGCAGTATTTTTCACTATTCATTGAAAAATGAACACTGTTAGAAAAATACCAAAAATTAACCCAAGGTAAATTTCAATGTCCCAATCATAAAAAATATGTTTATTTTGAAAAATAGAGCTTATAAAATTTTCAAAAAGTGGATTTAAAATGGGTTCTCCATCAAAAGGCAGTTAATCGACCTTTTAAAGAATATTAGAATGTTTTCGCTTAAAAACTGGATTCATTTGCATTTTTAATCCTCTAAAATTTATTTTAAAGAGTAAAAATATTTGACCAACATATATAATTATTTTTGAGTTAGTTCTGTTCATTCCCACCATTACAATGGCTAGGCGTTAATTACCATTTAAAATAGTATTATTTTATTATTAGAGTGCAATGTAAGATTCCCAAGAAACTCGTTGTTGCATTTTGGGTACGCCATCGAGCATAGCATCCCCTTTAAAGTAATATTAATATTTTATTCACAAATATGGATAAATATAAATTTGTCATATTCTTTATTTACCTGCGGTGTTACATCCTTCCCTATTTTGGGAATTGCGTCCTTGCAGTTTTTTAATCGGGCTTGGAAACATCAATGAAAGTCCCACATCAGAACAAAAATCGGCAAAACAATCACATTAAAATAAAGAAAGATAAGTACAAAGGTCACCTGAGTTAACCCATACTAGGATTCCAAGTATGAAAATATGAACATGGAGGAAAAAACAAAGGGTCATGTTCTGATGGAGAGTGATAGAAAACATGTTTAGGACAAAGTTAACCACAAGAAAAACACAAACTTGTGATGGGTTAAACGGTATTCGATTCCCCAGTAGGAAAAGTTAATAGACAAAATTTTTTTAAGTTACTTTTTATTGAGGAATTTATTCATAAGGAAACATAATCACTTATCATATTGACTTTCAACTTTTATTATATTCCTTACACAAACTCATATTTTCTCCAAAAGAGGAGTATTTAGGAAGACTTGTTCACATTAAGAGTACTATAATCAACATCTAGAGAATCACCTAATCCAAAAAAGAGAACTATATACTTCCCATGTCTTTATACTTTAACCAAAACCAAAACCAAAAAGGTTAGTACAAGATCAGATAATACAGAAAAGGATAACCCTTTATAAAAAGAAAATCTATGCTTAATCTCCAAAATTTGTTCAAAAAAAACCCAAAGTTCAACGAGGACCATTCGATAAAAAATTTGTCCATAAATTTCTAAAAAGTAAACCAAACTAAGGTTGAAACCCAAATATTTGAAGGATTTAGTCACATAGTCTTCCAAGTTAAATCGTAACATTTATCTCCAAACAACATCAGTTGCTCCTAAAGTCTCGTATTGAAAAGTAATTAACCTAATCACCTATCCTCCAAGATAGGTTAATAATTTCCATAGATAACCCAAAATAAGATCATTCTAGATTCATAAGATCATCTAACTAAAAACAATTAGTTAAACTAACCAGGGACTTCACGTAGTCCAGTGGTAGGTGATAAATTCCAGTTGCACTTTGGTTGTGGGTTCGATTCCTAAAGCATTGTCCGACGCGACGGGTTGTCACACGGTCTGCGTGTTGTCCTTTTTCCAAAACTATATAATTCTCAAATCATTCCCCAAAAAGTGATAAAACCATAAAAAATAACCATAACATAATTTAACCTCAATTTTATCTCATGCCTTTCACTTCCATCATAACATATAGTAACCCATAATTACCTCAAAAGTAAGGATCATATAAACCAAAATGGTTCTTTATAACTATGTCCAAAAAAGAACAGATAATTATTCCTTGAATAAAATTTTCATTTGTTAAACATCAGGGTTACACATACTATAAAAAGTCTTCTAATGTAACCCCATCATCAAAAGAGACTTAATACTCTTAAGAATTTCACCATAACTCTTGAAGCCCATATATGTTGACTTCTTACTCACTCAACATTTTTCATGATCCATTAACCATTACTTTCCAACTTATTCTGAAATAATTATTTCCTACAAACAAAATCATGAATCATATCCTAATATTCCAAAATAGGAAAACAAAAGTTATGAAATAATCCATACCTTTGATTGGTCATTTTCAGCTTCTTCATCCTCAATCGGAATGGAATTAGGTATTGGTAAACGAATATTTGTACGCTCTTGGTGATCCCATTCACGAAACTTCTTCATAGGACATGTGTTTACATAATGACAATGCACCCCACATTTAAAACATTCAATTGATCCCTTAGAAAGAACTTATTTCCCTTTCCCCGAGTCAACTGGATGCTTCCTTTTTTCCATGGCAGGTTCTTGCTTTATGACCTTCATTTCCACATCTATAGCATATTTCTGTCCCTTTGAAACATTTTCCTAGGTGCTTCCTTCCACATCTCTGACACAATGGTTTTTGAACACACTTACCTTTATGATTATCACCTGTCGTTCTGTAGGGACTTGTTTCTTGTATATATGATGCCTTAGAGAAATCACCAAGGTTTAGGTGGGCAATCATGACTCGAGATAGTTGGTTGAGGATAATCACAAGAGTTCTCATTGCAGACCCCATATCATTGAGTTCCTTGCTCAAAAAACTCTCACAGTTTCCTTCACATCCATTGTTACTTTAGTGCCTCCTAGATCCAGCAATTTACTAAAACCAAAAAGGCCAGTGTGAGTATATCAACAAAACCATCATATACTAATGAGTAAGATAAACAATAAGATATACTTACTCATTCACTTTATCTAAAACTAGGACTACTTCTGAAATCCTATCCATTATGGTACTGTCACTTATACTTAGAGAATACCCTATCCTCTAAAGTTATCTAAACTGACCTTTGATACCAACTATAAGGCCCCAGGCATAAACCTTATTTAATCATGAGTTATTACAAGATTACACATTGAGGATCTTTTCAGGTTTAGAGTTTTAGAGAATTAGATCATGAAAATTGCATTACATTCCACATTTAAACAAAGTGGTAACATAAAAGACAATATTCATTCTTCCCATCAATGGAAACATATTTAAAATAAAACACGGATTCTTTCTTGACACATCCTTGACACTATCATCACATCATGTACATTTCCCTTGACCTATGAAAAACATTTCAAAAACTTGGTATGAGCATAAAAAGCTCAGTAAGAGTTATAAAAATATGGAAAGGAAACATGAGTTCATATATACATTAGAATGAAATCATACTTTACCCATAAAAAATAGGCATATCAAATCATGAATAAATCATAGAAATCATAAGATATAAAAGGTATCTTGAGGCATTCATAACATTCTTACGTAGGGAGTAACCCTCTTGGTTAAGTTTGGAATACCCACCACAGTATATTCCCTAAATCTCTTTGGTGAAACCTTAATGTTTCACTCCTTCGCGTTACCCAATGCAATGGAGATCTATATCGGGCTCACCCGCCCTTAGTTTATCATGGAACCACCCATTTTCATAACAATTCCCAAGAACTATAAAATAAACGTATCACATAAAACATTCATAAAGTAAACATAACATTTCCACATTTCAATCACAATATAACATTTTAGGATATTGAAATAATGAATCCATTAAAAAAGAAACCATTTCCAAAACCATTTAAAACATTTAATAAAGATATTTTTTAATTAAAGTGTCCCATACCACCTTAAAGCTTTTAAAATTTTAAACCATCAGTATCCCTATAAATAAATCCTTAAAACCACTTTGAATACATGGATATTAATAAGAACAAATAATTAAAACATTTAAAGCGATATTTTGGTTAAAGGGGTTCTACCAAAATTAGAGACACTTGAATACAATAATTGAGGAATAATATTTAGTCAGAACATTAAATATCATGAGAATAAATGGATTAATGATATAATTTTCCAAAGGACAGTATATACAACATATAAGAGTGAATTTGTGCATAACAAAAATGAAGTCTTGGTAGAAATGTTAAATGTGATGAATTCCCTTATAAAGAAGGTGTCCTTAAATTAAGGATAATTCAATCTCAAAATTATGTGTGAAAAATATAAATACACCCAATATAAGTGGAGATTAAGTGTTAAATAATAAAAGGTAATTCACACATATTCAAAAGATGACATATTCAATAACTACATGTTGAACCCAAAGAAATCGAAATTGGGTTAAAAAGTTCCCTTGGTAAAATTTGACAGCCTAACGACATCACTTCAAAATTCAGAAAATGAGTTGATGAGAGATAAAAAGGGAATCTCATCACATGGACATAAAATTTACATCAATAAGGATATAAAATAACATATCCCAACATAATAGTATGTGAATTAAAAGACCTAACAAAATAAGTCTTCTAAAAAGAGGAGGGTGAAAGGTCCCCTTACTGAGTTGGGTAACATTCGAAACGTACACCCCATGGAAGAAGGGTCATACAATGAAGATTTGAATACCCATAAATGAAATTATACTACAAAATTTTTATAATAATGGGCAGTACATAAACCACTCAAAGGAAATTTTGGAAAATGTAGCATAAATCTCACGGGAATAAAAGTGAGATAAAAAATCCCTTACGAAAACTCGTTAGCCTAACGACGCCACTTAAAACATCCAAAATGGATTGATGAGAGGAAATAGGGTATCTCATCATATTACCATAAAATGTACAGCGAGAGGAATATAAAGGAACATACCCCATCATAACAAAGAGGATCTTAAAAGAAGTGACATAAAGGAGAGTACTTAAAAAGAAAGAGAGAGGTTATATCTCTTACGAAAATTCGGCAGCCTAAGGGCGCCACTCAAAACTTCCAAAATGGATTGATGAGAGATAATAGGGTCTCTCATCATTTTAACATAAAAATTTCAGTAAGAGTAATATAAAATAACATCCCAATAACAAGAAAGATGAGCTTTAAAAGGAATGACATAAAAGATTGTACTTAAAAAGAAAGAGAGGAGTAGGATCCCTTACCTCGGGTCCGACTTGACTCGATCGTTCTTTAATCTCCTGAATAATAAACATGAGTTAATTTATACTTCCTTAAGAACCTTTTTCATGTTCATTATTCTTTTTATATCCCTTATTACAATGTCATAAACATTATGTAATAATTTAAGTTAATAATTTTTTTTCCCGATATTTGGTTCTTAAGTCGAAAGTGGACTTCCTACAATTACATGTTGTTCATGTGACCAAATGTTCATTATATCTAGAATTTTATTCATGATGTTGATATCATATATATCATATATATCCAGTATATTCATGAATTTATAATATTACATAACATTTAGATTTAAGAAATGAAATGCACCGTTCATGGAGACGGTAAGCCGTACGTACGCATGAACGCTACTTCCATTTCTATTTCATATTTAATGGAATTAAAACATAATGATACATAATATTATTTTAATTCCAGTATGGTATCATATGTAATATCATTAAATATATCCTTTATATGTATCACATATGGTATTAACGAATCAAATCACGTTGAGGGGGCGGTAGTCTGCACTTCCTTAAATGAAGATATCACGTTTACACATAATGGAAACCATAAAGGTATGCCATAAATGAAAAATACAGAAGTTTAAGTAAACCATATACATATTAGATATCATATATAAATATAGTGTCATCTTAATGGCCACCTTTGATGTTTTTTGAAGAATGTTGAACAATCATCGTTTCGGGAGGCAGAAATTCTCCATCCACGGAAACAGTATGTTCTTTAACCATTAGATGTAGGTGTGTGTAAGTGTAGCTAGAATCCTTCATATAAAAAAATCATAGTATATTTAATATACTGGAGTTTTTATAAAGGAAAAGAATGAAAAGAGTTTAGGGGGTTGGAGAAGTAATATAATACAAAAGGACTCAATTGAAGACATTACCTTAAAATCAGGTAGCTTCCTTTGATTTGAGATCAAAGGCTTTCTTGGAAAGGATTCTGCCCAAAGTGAGGCTTCATGGAGTTAGAGAGGGATGGGGAGAGACAAACTGGGAAGGGTTTCGCCGAGCCAAAGGCTTTGTAAGTGTGGGTAAGGAGGTAGAGGTGGGGGCCTTTTATAAAAGGAGAGGAGGGGCACTCTTGGAAAGGTATAAAATGTAACATTATTTCAAAATGAGTTTCAGATTTTAATGGTCCCACATTGATGTGTTTCGAGTATAAGGTGATAAGGGTTCGAAATACACCCATAAAATAGGTTTTTTACATGTTTAGGTCTTAGATTTTACATTATATTTCCATTTTATTTAAATCGTTAAATAATGAGGTCATCGCTGCATCATCATGATGTCATAAATAATTTAATTTATTTAATGACTAAAAATTATAAAACAGAATACTATAATGTAGGAAATCGTTTTATCTTTCCAATGAATATTTATAGTCCAAAAGATAATTTATGTAGAAAAAATGAAAAATATTTTACATAGGTGATATATTCTTTGTAACATTTAACATTTTTTAAAAACAAATAGATAAAAAGTCACTTTCTCACAAAAGTGATTCCATGGGGCCCCCAAGATTGGCACAAGTCATCCCATGGTCGGCCATGAGACAACCAGTAGCTTTAGGACACATTTTGTGGTCATTTATTTATTATTATGATACTATCATATTATCTTTAACTACCCGATTACTCATTAATCAAAATAATTAAAGATAATTACCGTCGTTACTATTCATAATGTCCAAAAACAAAATAGTTTTAATTAAATAACATTGACCTTATGATTCCAAATATGTAATTAATTTTACCAAATTCCAAACACATAAATTTCTATAATTAATTTAAAAAAACTTCCCATTGTCAAAACAAATAGCGGGTTTTTTAGAAACAATATTTATGAAAAGTTTGGCACTTGTTTATGCCTAATTCCAAAGTGAAATTAATCCCAATGACCATCATTGAATTACATGGTAAAAATATATTCTAATTACACTTTAATACAAATTAAAAATATAATATAACCATATAATTAAATTATATAAAAAAGCAGTTTTGATGTAAAATGCAGTATTATTCACTATTCATTGGAAAATGAACATTGTCAGAAAAATACCAAAAATTAACCCAAGGTAAATTTCAATGTCCCAATCATAAATAATATGTTTATTTTGAAAAATAGAGATTATAAAATTTTCAAAAAGTGGATTTAAAAGGGGTTCACCATCAAAAGGCGGTTAATCGACCTTTTAAAGAATATTAGAATGTTTTCGCTTAAAAACTGGATTCATTTGCATTTTTTATCCTCTAAAATTTATTGTAAAGATTAAGAATATTTGACCAACATATATAATTATTTTGTTGTTAGTTCTGTTCACTCCCTCCATTACAACGGCTAGGCGTTAAATACCATTTAAAATAATATTATTTTACTATTAGAGTGCAACGTAAGATTCCCAAGAAACTCGTTGTTGCGTGTTGGGTACGCCATCGAGCATAGAATCCCCTTTAAAGTAATATTAATATTTTATTCACAAATATAGATAAATATAAAGATGTAATATTCTTTATTTACCTGGGGTGTTACAGTATAGAAATCAGTTCTAGGGATGAATAGGCCATTGTTCCTTATTGAACACCGACGATGATGGCAGATACCACTAGTGAGACAATGTCTAGAGATGGATGGGTAGAAATCATTGAATTAGAATAATGTGATGAATACCAACCCAAATATGATCCTTCTACATATATCGTAGAGGCATTTCAAGAATACGATCCTATTGGTCTAGAGGAGAGTGATGAAACCACTTCAAATGAAGAGGATATCAAGACTATCTACCACTAGTCATGGATGCTAATCAAACACCTCGTCAATAAGACCCCTTGATAAGAGTGGGTAATACAGTTGATAAAAATTCATCTCCGGTTGCACGAAATATGTGGCGGATGAGTGGATACCGAAAACCCTCATATGCTCATTCGATATTACCTTATCGATAAAGTGTGGGAGGATTAGTGTTTCCTCAGTGCTGACTTGCAACGAAGGAAGGAAATCAACACCAAGAAGTCTCATCAGGTTGAATAAGAGATCCAGAACATGGGAATGTTGAAATATGTTTGATAATCCTTCATTGACACCCAAGAAGAGCTCATATAACAATTATAAGCTCAACTGGAGGAATTCAAAGAGATTATAAGGCAAGCATCCTATGAAATGGCCGACATCCAAACTAATACGGATCGAGTAGTGAAAATGGAAGATAAACAACTCCCTATGGCTGAAAAATTAGAGCGGTGTTTTAGAAGACAACAAAAACTCCAAGAGGCCACAAACCAAAGTGTATTAGAGCTGAGACAATCCTTTAAAGAGGTTAACCCATCTGTTTGAGAGGCTAATCTATTTGGGTAGCAATTTTCATGGTGTAACAAAATACCTTCATTCTCACTCAAATATTTTGGCTGTATGCATGAGTATTTTATCTTCATTGACTAATACATATCATTTTTATCTATGAAAAAACATGTGATCAGCCCTTAAGATCACTTGGGATATTCTTGGAGTGATAAACAAGGGATGACAAAAACAAATTTCACCTTAAATACAAGAGTGCCAACCAGTCACTGGAAATGTGGTATTTGAATGACCAATCTGAGATTTAAGAGGAATGATGGGGGCGTGAGGTTAGGGAAGGGAGTTCCTTGAATATCAAAACATCCCTTTCCCAACATGGTCTAGTGAAAGAGTGGTATAATTACAAGTGTGTTACAATAAATCCGATTGAAGGGGTGTGGAATGTGTGAATCACGATACCCGAAATTTGAAGCACATTGTGGGTGGAATGATGATGGAGGATAATTTTTAACCAAAATTCAAAACAGAGAATTCACATCACATTAACTTGAATTTAGAAAAGGATAATGAGGTATAACCAATGACTGTATTCAAAAACACGTGGTGAAACCCAAAGTACCCCCCTGATGTCCTCTATAATGTTGTCCTAGGATGGTAGGTGAGTCTTAAGGCCATGCATCCTGACCATTAGGGGGTTCCTTCGAACCTGAAAGTTAATGAGGATCTGAATTAGAGGGAATGGAAAGTGTGGTGATGGAATGATGGGATGTATGAATATAATCCCAAACTCTTGAAATTAGGCCATCATTATGAAAGTACATTGGGTGAGCGTGTCGGTCTGAAAAAATATCAAATCTACTACGAACATGAAATCTTTGGTGAGTACAAAAAATGCCTAGAATTTTTACATCATGAAAATGAGGACGATAGAAGAATAGTCTTTCATAGTATAGTGATGAAGATATATGGAATAGTTTAGAGTCATACGAGCATGACATTTTGTAATTATTAATATTATACTTAATGGACCCTAGTTAACAGTTTAATACCATGTTACATGGACTAGGGATTCATAATTTAGGGTAAGATAATATGGATCGTAATTAGGGTAAAAGAGATGGAAGTGTTAATGGACTTGTGGATGGGCATGAGGTGAGGTTCCTGGGCATCGATATGGGTCCAGGGATGGTAGGAATGTAGTTACACATATTTTTTAAATCACATCATGGTCAGAAACCAACACTGGTGGGGGTAATTCTCTCTAGAAATGAAACCAAAGCATCCCATAATTGTTATGGGGCATCCTAAACATATCCTTGGTAGAGATGTTGTTTTTGGTCATGCGTTGAATCACATGGTCACCACAAAGGATAGATATTTATTGCACTGCATAAACCTGATTTGAATGAGGAAAAAATAATTCCACACCTCACCACACGTTCTTAAAAGGGGTCCTATAGCCAACAGGCCAGAATGTTGAAAGGGGGTGTGATTGGACCATAGAAGAAGAGTTTGGGCATCATTGGATATCTCATGAGAATAATAATCAAGCCATATGTAGTACATGAATATGGAATAATAAATTGAAAATAAAAAAAATTAATGATATCATATCTAGTGAGGAAAATCATAATTATTTCACAGTTGAATGTCATGCAATCTAGGACATTGAATGTCTTAGTTTAAATGTAGTAGTGTTTCGAATAAAAGTGGAAGATTCTAGAAGATAAAATATGTTGCATGCCTACATAAAGCAACCGGGTGTGAATGAGGACAATGTATTCTGCACCACACCAAAAATTCCCAATAGAATTCACATAGTTAAATATAATGATATCTGGACTAGGAGACTAGAGCTCCTAGTTTCTAGTCATAGAGTTCAGACCAAAAAGGAAGTGTGACACTTCCTGGAAGGTAAAAACCTTACCAAAATACCTATTTCTACGTGATACATTCTCATTTTGGGAAACAATGGGGGAAAAGATCTTTAAAATTCATTGAATCACATTGTAGGGGATGAAGGTGGAGAGTCAATGATGACCCCATGACACTAGTTCACCCTCTTAGTACATAATGGTACACAGTGGGATAACACGGAGGGTGTCGATGATTTTTCTCAACATGATGAATTGTGAAGTGATGTGAATAATGAAACCAATATTTAGGTTGTAATGGTCTCGGTGCAACAATGGAGGATAACAGATGACTATATTTGAAGTAGAGTATTTTCCCAAATAACCTGGGATGCGAACAAAAAGTGATTGTCGACCACTAACCATATTTCTTATGTGGGGCCTATTTCAAATGTCTTTTGAGATCCTCCTAGACTATGGACCAATATGGTAGAAAATTCATAAGAATTAGTGTATATTATGTCTCGGGGTCCATTTGGATGTGAGAAATGATTGAGACCCAAATAAAGGGACATAAAAAGAATTCAGATGAAATAGAGGCTTGTCCATCCAGGACCCAAAACTCTAGGTCCTAAACCATAACACATATGAGCCCATTGATATCATATTTTAGTGGATAAGGGGCTCATTTAAGGGTGGAAAACCTGAGAAGGATAGTGGAGGAATTGTAAAACTTGGTTCTGGACACAAAGATGAAATTTATTTTCATTAATATGTATCCCATAACTATTGGAATCATGAAATACATAGTACTTGAATTCCATGTATTTTAACATCATACAACAAGGTCACATGTGAAAGAATGAGGTTCAAATGGGAGTGTGAATGGAGGGATAAAGCATACTTGATGTGAATGAGGACAAATGTCCACATCACAATGTGTGTAATCCCAAGCAGGAACCACAGGAGAAGGGGTGTGAAAAGGTCAAGGGTCCTGGGCTGGGCACAAATACACAATGTTCGAGAGTTCCTAAATATCCCATTTGGATGGGAATAAACTCATATTTAGTTATTTAATAACATGAAATTTAAATCCTACAATAAGGATGATTTAATATTTGTTTAAGGTCATTGATCTCAGACCATAGATGCCCAGATGAATGTCTTGTGCTTGGGATAGAAGGGTATAGAAAAGTTAATCACTATACCCGATATTTACGACATCGTGGGGATAGAGATAATGATAGAGGATAATTGTTGACCAAATTCTCAACATAGTATCCATATCATGTGATCTGGAATGATAAAAAAATATTTAGAACAAACCATTGACAATATTTATAGTGCGGACTTGTATCAAATTTTTTTGACACCCTCGAAAACATTGTTCCAAGAAGTTTGGTTAGCCATGTTGGAATGTGACTAGTACACTATGTGGTCCTTTCATATATAAAAGATGATAGAAACTAAAATAAAGGGATCACAGGAATCATTGAAGTAACCATGAAGTTTAACATCATGCACTAATGAAGGGGAAGATCTTAATTATGGTCGTATAGATCTGACCATGAGGTATGTTTACCGCCTATAGTTTATAATCATACATGACAAATGGAATATTAGCTTATGGAAGTAGAGATGGAATAGTTTGCAGATTATCCTCATGTAGGACAAATGGGATCTTCATTTAAGTCATATAACTCAGAATTTTTGTAGTTTAACATCATGTATAATGAAATAGATCTTAGATTATGGACAAAGTGCTCAGACTGGTTGAAGTTTATCATCATGTAGGAAGAAAGGGATCACAGTTTAAGCTCTTACAACATGGACCTTTTGCAGTGTATCTTCATGTAGGATGAAATGAATCATAGTTTAAGTTCATCTATCCCAAAAAAAATTAGTTTATCATCTTGTAGATTGAATGGGATCATAGTTTAAGGTTTTAGAGCTCAGACTGTTTGTATTTTAACATCATCTATAAAAAAATAGATCATAGATTAATTTTTTAGAGCTCAAACTATTTATTGTTTATCGTCATTTTAGATTAAAGGGATCTTAGTTCATGATCATAGATCTTGGAATTTTTTTTATCTTCATTTTGGATGAATGGGATATTAGATTGAGGTATTAGATATTAGGCTTTTTGTAGTTAATCATAATTTTGGATGTTAGGGAACTTAGTTTAAGGTCATAGAGCTGGGACTGTATGTAGTTTATCATCATGTATGATGAAATGGATCTTAGTTTATGATCATAGAGATCATAATTTTTTTAGTTTATCATCATGTATGATGAAAGGTATCTTATTTTATACTCGTAGAGCATGAAATGTTTGTAGTTTATCATCATGAAGTATGGATGGGATATTAGTTTATGGTCCTAGAGTTTGGGGAATTTTCTATTATGATCATGTAGGATAAAAGGTATTTTAGTTTATTTTCAAAGAGCTCAAACTGTTTGCAATTTATCATTATGTAGGACTAAAGGGACCACTCATTTGATGTATTTACTAATTAATTTGGTTTTGGTGGGATGATTAATCATCTCTCCAAACATAGTGACTGGAGAGTTTGAACCATTGGGGTAATCCTATTGAATGTTGAATGCTCCCTCCCATTTGGGCTCTAACATTGGTGGATTCCTATATGGTATCATTATCATTATCTAGGAATAAACTGAGTCACCTTGTAGGAAGGATCATATAAAAAATTTCGGATTTAGATCCCTAACAATCTTGTTCTGATGCCTCCAAAAATTATTCAATGCCTAGAACCTCATCAAGGGATTCTAGTTCATCCAAATGGTCATCTATTAATTTTTGTGACATATGTTTATTTTAAATAGAAATGTGGTTAGTTGGTAACTGAATCTTGATAGGATGTACTACCTCGGTAACATATACAAGGGAATATAAAGTCACCAAGCTGGAATTATGTGTCATTTTTCAGTAATCCCAGAGTGTGTTTTGAGCATGTTTGAAAAAATATTCTTTTACAAACCAACCATTTTATAGAAGATCTTAGCGGTGTTTTTTTGAACTCCTTGATATACCCATTTTCTTGTGCGTGATAGCGAGAGGTATGATTAGATTGGATATTTTACATAGATTAAAATATTTTTAGATCGTCTTCTTGGAAGTTGGTGTCATTATCAGTGAGGATGGAACGAGGGACTCTGAATCAATCGATGATATTAGAGATCTTGAAGTCAATGATTGAATGTGACATGAATTATTTGAGAAGAATTGGCTCTGCCCACATAGAAATGAAATTTGTACTAGTAATGAAGCACCTGAATTGGCGAGCCATTGCTGGTGGATATTGTCCCATGACATCAAGTCCCTAGACTACAAAAGGAAAAGAGTAATTGGTTGTATTAAGAGGTTATGGCGGTCGATGATGAAAGATGGAGTTGATCTAGAACACATGGTTCTCTTAGAAAAAATGATTTAGTCATGGATCATTGTGTCCAAAAGTATCCCAACCTTTAGATTTAGTGGGAGAGCTTTATCCTGGCCTGATGAGGTCTATACTAAATTTTATGAACATCATGTATGACTTTGGTAATCAAATTTCCATGAAATAAGCGAAGGATAACTCCATCAAACCCATGTTTTTAGAGGATATCCTCAAGTTTTGGACCACTCGAGAGGGTGAACTGCACTGTGGGATGACATATTAATTCACGTTTATCTATTTTGGTCACGAGATTAACAGATTGTAGAGAACAAAATCATCGAGTTGTCCAATCAAGGGTCTCTACTACCACATTAAGAAGACACAGTGGTCCAGATATGCACACACCAGTAGTAAGATGGATTACGTTCTTCTTTTCATCATCTAATGGAGTGACATTAGTATTGAATATTCAATGCATGACATGGATAATCAAAGCATCCTACTCAGGCTCTGTAAGGATGCAGTAGGGATGGACAAGCTATCTTCTCATCCATTCTTTGATTGTGGGACATGAGTATCCACTATTGGAGATGGGAATTGGAGAATTATCTATTGAGTTCAATCTAACATCGATAAAGGATCTGGATTCCTAATGACGTAGTCACCAGTGGTTTTTTGGATGACCTTCTTAGAGTCCCCCCCACATGTCAGTGAGGAACGCCAATCTCAAGGGCCAACTCAAGGACATTGATATCATCCTGGTACTCTCCCTCGTTGTGGGTATACCGTTATGAAAATAGGAATGAATATGTTAAAGAATCATATGCAGTTGTGGTGAAGATGATTCCCAAGACTATCATGTTGTTCTTGGGATCATTGAGTATCATGTCGGTTGGGCTTCAAAAAGCACCATCAAAGAGAATCATCCAACATGTCATGGATTGATCCACTAACAGTATTTCCTCATATGGGAAATCATAATATAGAGACTACTCTTTGGGGGCTAGATGTGACGATTTAAAGTCTGCCACCACCTAATAATTGATATCTTTTTTAAGAATGAACCTCATGCTGAACTACTAAAGTATCCCAGCCCATTGATCTAGACAACCTGTCATCATGATATGGTTATGAATATATTTCATAAAGTCTACATGTGACACCATCTATATCTCATGATGTTGTCGGTAATGTTGCAATTTCTACATTGTGAATACCAGTTCATGTAAAATCTTTTCGATAGAGGAATATCTGGTCTCTATATCTAAGAGCATGCGACTGAGATAATATAAACTCATCATCATACATTTATTGATATTCTGGGTGAGAAGGGTGTTGAGGGGTAATTCTTGGGTGGTCACATAGAGGACCAACATCGATCTGGAGATAGTGGCATCATAACTAGAGTTTGTTGTAGGTACTGTTTGATTTCCTCAAAATCAGTCCAACACTCCTCATCCCACTGATAATAGACACCTTTGTTCATGAGCACAGAAAAGGTCTTACAATTAATAGATAGATTCATGATTAATCGACATATGTAGGATATGTGTCCTTTAATACCATAGAGCTTCAGATGGTTTCATAGATGAGGCATCGGACTGATGTCCTGGATCTTCTCTCGATTGATCTTGATGCCTCTGTATCTGAAAACAAAGTTGAGAAAATTTGCATAGGTAACCTCAAAGGCACACATTAAGGGGTAAATCATCAAGGGGAGGGAAAAAAGGAATATGAAAACTTTATAATGATCTATATGGTGTTGCTGATGCAAGTGGGTCTTAACCCCCCCAAATCAACCACATTTCTTTTCAATAATTTCTTGAGGATCATGTAAAATATAGGGTGTATGACACGTTGATAGGTGGTTCCAGAATTCATTAAACTAAATGGAATTACCCAATAATAGAAGATATTCTATGGTTCTCAGAATACTTTGGATTCTTTATCCTCGGGATCCATTATATATATATATATATATATATATATAATACCCATCCCTGAAAGTGAGATCATGGAATCTAGCAGTAGGGTTGATTAGTAGCAATGCTACATGAAGGGGAAGACCATCCTTCATATAGTGATTGTTGAGATCCAAAAATTTGATATCTAATATGTTTTTCTATTATTATTTCATATGGTAATGATGTCATCATTCCATTTTGGGTTCTGTACTACCCTAATAAAGTTTGATTTAAGGGTTTTTTCAACCAGAGCCTCGACCATGACACTATGAGATGGGTGCATATTTTAGGAGATAGTTTGAACTTGTGATGGTTTACCAGGAAACCAAGGTGGTGGATGAAGACATGGGGATACATTCTTGTAATCTCGTTGTATCACTATGATGATGCCGCCTCTTGAAATCCACCTACTACTATTGTTCTTCTGCAAACATGGTTGCACTGATTAGTATTGGTTTTAGATCTATCATAGGTTCACATGTACAAACAAATAAATGGTGGTGGATAATCCTTCCAAAATGTTTTAGGAAAATCCCTCAAATAATCTTTATCATCCACAAAGAGAGGTTCATGGGAATGGGAAATTCCTTGGAGTTGGTTGACCCCTAAAGAATGATGGTGTTGAATTGAGGAGTGGTGTAATCTTCATTAGGTGACTCCAACATTGTGAAAATCTAGGTGATGAGGGATGTTGATCTAATTCCATTAGGACATTGAACCAATGGTCCTCTTTTGATAAAATCAAAGTAGTAGTGGCACGTCATCTTGAGTTGGTTAAACCAATCTTGATAGAACAAAAAATTATTCCACATTTCTATTTCCAAGGGGTTAACATCACAATAATTTACAATGGAAAGGGGATTTGGGGTCACTATATCCTGATTCCAGATATAGTATGAAGTAATATTCCTACATTCCTTATACTTAGGAATAACCTTTTTTACTTCTTCAAGAAATGACGTACCAGTGCCCCAGTTCTAGGTTCATATCATCCAATTGGTGGATTAGGAGAATAAATGTTTCCTTCTAATCTATCCATGGGTCAAAAAAAATTGTAATATTCTCATCCTCATTGGCATGAAACTCGATTCCCATGCTCCTTCAGTAGTTAACTTCCATTTTGTGGGATTCATAAGACAAATTTTGATATGCATCACCATGAAGCATACCCAGTCGACCATTAAAGGATTACATGAGGCACTGGTTGTAGGAGGATGGGAAAATCACATACAGATGGAGCTCTGGTGTACCCATCAACACAATGTAGAAGGCATCCTATAATAAAACCATGAACTATGTGTTGGAAATCCGGCCACTAAATTGGCACTTCATGTGTATTTTACCAATAATAATATTCTATCATAACCTTGAATCTTCAGGTTAATTGATTTAAGATCTATTTCAGATACCCCTTTATTTTAGTGTGTTCGATTTTGGATAAAAATAATCCTAGAACATGTGTCGATGAGTCATCGATGAACTTCCACACTATTGAACTGAACAATTATGTATACTGGGCGAATATACCCCTATTTGGGAGAACCTTCAACTTTACTAGAGAATGAAATGATGGAATGACATTCCTCATGCACAACTTCTTCATCATGGAAGGTTTTTGGGGTTGCTATCTCAGTCTCAAACTGGAGGCGGCTTCTTAAATCCTCTATAAGGGATTCACACATATCTACAAATAGCTGGAGAGCCTTTAAGATCAATAGAATTATTTGAATGATATAACGGAGCTTAAGTACATCATAATTCAATTTTAGCTGAAAACTTCTTCCGACAGGTGGTTTCTCCATGGTAGGAGGTATAGGTAATGCCACAGGTTGAACAAGTGGATTTCATCTTGTGCTGAAGATATCATACTTCTCATCCTTTGGTTCATGTAGAGTCACCACTAGCTAACAACCAAATGACTCAGGTCATTCCATAACTATACATAGCATATCATAGCATGCTCATGGTGGATCTACCCGATCAAGATATACAATCATCGATGGGGGTGAATCTGAAAAAATAGGATGAGAAGGCTACATGTGTTGAGCTCTACACTGACCCTACAATCTGGTCTCAATGGAATTAATGTCTTGGCTAAGATAACTAGCTTGAACATTCTGGTGATTCTCATACCAATATATATTTCAACACTCACATAAACTGGGGAATTTATGAGGATATTCTTGGTGTCGTTCATCATCAATAACCATGTAAGGTTTTACCGATTCGATGGTATTCACCAAAGCATACTACTAATCATCACATGTGGAAGCCTCCATTGTTTGATGAATTGTTGGGAAAATACCCATCTCAATGGGAATGAAATATAATAGTGTACGTGAAGGAATTGGCATAGGTGGAGGGAGTCGATCTCCCATTCATTTTCAGTGCCATCACCCACATGATGTTGAAAGCTGAGGTGTTGATGTAGAAGTTATAGCTGGTGGTATCACGACAACCTCCAGAGGATTAGACTGATTGAAATGGGAATGGATAATAACATGAGAATGAGTGACTTCCTTGCGAGCTATTCAGTCATCGTAATATGGGGAACCACAGCTAAAGGTATTTTCCATTCACCTTCACTGTCACTATCGGGCTTCAAAAACACACATTCTACCTATGTCTGGGCCTAACCCAATATGACAATGTTTATATCTACGTAATATTGGAGTTAATATTAGAACACATAACATTACATGACGGAGTACCAAAGTAACTTGTCGTATAAACAATAGTTGGTTCGATCAGTGAGATTTACCACTTCAGGCCTCTGACTTTCTGGCAACTGTAGGATTCCCTAATCCAGGGCACTCTGAAAATAACTGGGGACCTAATACTTATTGAATTTTTATGTCTAGTTTATTAGATAAAGTAAAGTGGCCCTAGGGTCCTAAACATATAGAGGGGTTGGATCCTAGTGAGGTGGTGGAACATGGTAGTCTCACATAGGCGAGGGTGGTGCATTGCGCGGTGCCACCTACAAATTCTGAGGCATACCATTCTGAGCCTAAGGGTATGTTAGAGGTAGTAACCATTAGTGAGGTAATGTAATTGTATTTACTTGTAACAATTCAAACTATCTAGGTGCCTCTATATATGTAGAAACATTGGTCTTTTCCATGGCGACTCTTCTTGTCGGAGCTGTGGGAGGCAACAAATGTTCCTTCTTAACTTGCTATAAGGCTACTTCTAAATATTGATATTCTCAGGGAAATTAGGAAACCCACATTGAATGTTCGGAATGAATAGATTATGTGCAATTTCACTCATCAAATTCCCTATGAACTTCATTAGTAGTTTCTCTTGAGTTAGTGGTGTATCGAGTGTGTATAAGAGGCCCATCTACCTGGTGATAAATTCTATGACACGCTCATATGTCCTTTTCATAAACATGAACATTTTTCCAATATTAGTTTTGCAGGTGGTGAATCTGAAATCATATAGAAACTACCTTTGTGGATCCTCTAAACTAGATATGGACCAAATGTGTAACTGGTTTTACTAAACGAATCTCGGATCTTCCTATGTCTATACAAAACACTAGAGTTTAGCAGCCCCTGATGTGATAGAGTTTACAACATGGATCCACATCCTGAAATGATGTTTCCCTGATATTGTGACAGGTCTCCCATACCATTGAAAGGGTATAAGGTAGTAGTTATGAAACCCTAGTTTGTTAGAAGGTCATCCATCAATGCCGGATACGGCTTAACATCCGGTAGGATTTCCACCATTCATGTTTCAGAATCCCCGAGAAGAGAAATAAGAGTGTCCCTCAGATCATGCTATTGAGGATTGAAATCATTGAAAGGATTTATAATTATTATTTCTGTGTCAGATTCTACAATGTGTTAAGCTATATGAGCATGTCATGGAGCTACTGTTGGGATGATCAGATGGGTTGCTAGAGGAACCTACGAAGCGGCTCGTAGAACATGAGGAGCAGCTGGTAGAACCTGATCTAGGTCATGTGTAATATTCTCTGACAACTCTGGTTGATTTGGAGATGCATAGAATTCTCAAATTCAATAAACTCCAACTTCTACCAGATCCAGTTGGGTAGGGTTTTCAAGATCCCATAGAAGATCCTCACTGAGGGGAAGCTGTACCAACCCCTTCTACCCCGATTGTGGATTACCATAATCTGGCTGCCACCCCACTAGGAATTCAGCAAGTATTTAATCCCCAATATTCATCTATTCAATGTCATACTTATGGAACACAAACTTTTTAGGATCATCCTCCGTATTATGAATTGATCCAGACAGGACAGGGGGCTTGATAGTTTCTTCGGTCTCATTACCATTACAGGGGTCTTGACTAAGAGACATTGACTCGGATGGTGCATGGAGGCTATGAAAAGTACATTACTGGTGAGTGTTGACATTTTCATAGATTTATGGGAGTTGTGCTACCCTATTGGTAAGTTCAAATTCTCTTAATCTTGTGTTGATTCCCCCTTACGGGTATATCTCATGAATGACCATTTTCTCTATGATGACATTCAAAACCATATCATTGATATCACTAAGTAAACCGGGATGGCGTTGTATAGGAATAAAATATAAGAAATCATACATCCCCCAACTATGGATGTGGAAATGTGGGTAATCCTTTTTAATAACACTATGGAGAATAGTAAAGCACTGTATGCCTCACTGCTAGAGAGTTCGATGATAAATGGTAGTTGTAGGGTGCTAAGCCACAGTGAGTGTTACCAAATCAACCAAGAAGAAATGATGACCAGTTTTTTCAATGTGTTATTAGGTCTTTGGGTATGCTAACTATCGATAAAGAATACAGAAATGATTCGTCCTTAAGGTTCGGTGGAAGCACATATGCTCGTCGTTTGTGAGGGACTCTTGAATATTGAATATTTTTGTCACAATCATCTAAAATATCTCAGGGCGATGGTCCACTGTGAGAATGTCCAATTAAATTAAAGCCTCAAACCCAGGATCCATCCCATTGTTTCCTTATTCATCGATATGGAGGTTGAGGGACTAGTAACGACACTGATGTGAACAGTTGCATCGGTAGGCTGGTCAAGGAGAGTACAGTGCATGAGCTGAAAAATTACTGCATCTTGAGCTATCATTCATAGAATTATCTGACTACATCACCCCATACTATAATGATAGGGTGATGAAAATTTCTTTCTACGTAGGGATGAAATTAATTGGTTGTAGATCAAGTTGGTGCTCATCATCGACGGGTCCCACAAACAGTTCTACATGATCTCTTATCAAAGTATAGAATGATCCTGGTGATGACAGGGAGGATTACACAACAAGAGCCTAGAAAAAACTAAGCCTTCATCCTCTTGTATGTATCTATGAATGGATTCCGGGATTGGGTGCATCTCTCTTTCTGTGCTAAAAATGATAATACACCAAATTTCAATCCCAGACCCTAATATATTGGATCAGGGTGAGGGATCCATCACCGAGTCACACTTCGATTGATTTTCTGAAAAGTGGAATAGTTTGACCATGATCTGAGGTTTCTCATAGCTCTTCCTCTGGGTATTATGACCATACCTCCTTCCCCAATATGGTTCGTCATGAAGGGTAATATCTTTGATTTGTGTATGACCTCTTCTTGGATAAAATGGGGTGTGAGGGACACATATTCAGATGTCGAATGGAACATGGGGAGAACATCCGTGTTTGGGAATGATGGAGTATGAGGGCCACCAATAAAGATGTAATGTATATGGGGGACCTTGAGAGTGATGGGTGATGGGGAAAGGATGTCATTTCCATTAGTTGATGTTGTAGTGGGGGGAATCTCCATACTAAATGTCATCACCATAGTTCAGCCAGCGATGACTGAAACTAGCACTAGTGATTGAGGATGTCAACCTAGCCTGTCTGAGGGGTGGTTGAGGCCTTAATACCGATCAATAATAGAGATTCCCTTTTTCATAGGTAACAAGGATGTGATTTTACATGTTGTTACTTGATTATACCACTGAAGCCATAGAAGATGATGATCCCTGGCGGGCATCCTCCCAAGCATTCAGTATAAATTGACGTCTAGTCAACAATGCTTGGGATGGTTATGGAAGGGTATGGACCACCTTAACATTGTTCTGTGGGACTGTCCAGTGGAGTTGTTATGGGATTGTGGGATCCCTTATTAGAGGTCCCATGGATAGAGTCACAACTATGAGGAGTTTTACACACCTTACATCATTGGAAAAAGGGTGTGAGTGATAGGAGTTTTCCAAGAAGATGATAATGAAATGATTGATGATCAGAGTGGGGATTGGAGGATCACTACGTGAACCTTGGGATGGAGGCATCGGTGGGGCATAAAATCCTCAAAATACTAATGTGCCATATCCCTTGATGTGATGGAACCCTCCAGTTTGTACTGTTGAATAAGATTATCAATCGCCATCATTAAAATAAATTCAGAGGGTGATATGGGGTGTGGGAGTATAGTATTTGTGGTCATGGGAATTTTTTAAGAAGAGGTGACGTGATGCGACATTTCTACATTTGTATAGCCCCTACCCATGCATCTGTGTGCAGGTGGTGATCACTTTCCTAATGTTGTATCTTGTGTCCTAGAAAGAAGGAAGATTCAACCATCAATAAATATTTTAGAAATGTGATCCCTATTTCCCTAGCATCGTTAAGTCTTCTATGGTTAAATAGAAAGATCCACACTAATGACATCACATACTAGGATTCCCAATGATTAACTGACCCAAATCTAGATGAGTTTTATGGAATTCCCAATATTTTCATGCCAGGACTTGGTGACAAAAAGAAATATATACTAAAACACTTATTGACATATGGTCATGTTCCTAAACGTAGGACAACTCTATGGAGGCCATCTCGAACTAGGACCTTTGGCATGGGTTTGATGGATTGTAAGGCAATTTTGAGTTTAGATTCACATTGAACCCTTCATATTTTTCCATGCCTCAAGTGGCATGAATTTTGGTGCTAACAACTAATTCATTAAACTCAAACCCTACGGATTCTTGATCATACTCTTTAATCATGAGATTCTTATATAATAATTTTTAACCATTGATAGATATTTTTATCATAATTATATTTATGAGGATATTATTGAAACATTATTGTCTTCCAATAGAATATTTCTTTCCAATATAATCTAAATACGACTAAAAAACCATTACTTCTCATTTTCATACTAAATATTGCATCAAAAGTTCTACAAAAATCATCTGATATTTGTGAAATACAAATAAGAAAAGCATCATCAAATTTCTCAATGATTTTACAAAGTGAATTGATTTCTAATTTTGACAAAAAAGGATAAAACATTTCAAAATAAACTATCCATGATACCTTGTCTATCCATATTTTTGCCAATATATATGAAACCAATGAATCAATCATGAGAATGAATTTTAATCCAATTATTTGGAGGATAAAGAGGTTCATAAAGAAGGTATAACATTATAGCTCAAGTGGGTAGTCCCTACATTAGAGTATTCCCATAAACCTCACACCCAACACCTTGTTAAGGGTCATCACCCCATAGAAGTAGTAAACCTTGAAATCGAGATGTTCCATGGATTTAATAAGGATAAAGGGGAGACAGAAACCTATATCAAATAAGGCAGACACAATAGTGTAGCATTCTATCATAGTACATTATTTTGTAGATGGTCCTACAGTTTGATCCTCAGGTAACAAATGTAAAAAATGAAATTGGCCAAATCTATGGCCATGTGCTATAGCTAGAATGCTATGAGAAGGTATACTCCACTAGAATTGATAATCATAAATATAACTACCACACCCAATACCTCCATCTCGTTTAGATATATTAGAAAGACTAAAACATCATGACTGACATGGAGCCACTGATCCTTCCCATGAAGGTGGAGCTAGTTCAGACCCTATTCCAAGAGAAGAAGGATGAATGGTCTATTAGAATTTTTTAATAGGACCCATATGGCCTAATGGAAGACACTTAATGGAGAATCAATCACAAGAAGGATATATATTCACATTTTATCCATCTTGATGGAATATACCATATTTTCCAATGTGGGTACTCTAGATGACACTACGTCAATGAGAAAGTTCAAGGATACACTTGCTACTACTAGTAGAGCAAATTCACTGCCTTAGAACTGAACCAGTTTTCCTAGAACTATTAGCTTTTTCATTTTTCTCTCATTTTTAATAGATATATTCAGTCTCTCACAAAAGGTAGGAATGAAAATGACATTTACCTATGTGTGGATGAATCACCTAAGTCTATCGTCAAAATGCATCAATCTTGATATATCATCACTTGGTAGAAGTTTATAATGAACTAAAACATAGAAAAATATGTTGAATAATCCATTGAAATTTTAGAAACATACAAAAGGTTCATGATTTCTTTTGAATAGTTAGTTCTCAGTATTTATGGAAAAAATTAATCTGATAAGTCAGGCTAGAAGTCTTCCCATACCACAACTTTATGATGACCATATTCATTAATCATATCCCTCTAGAATTTGTAAGAATCTAAAAACATGTAGGTGGGAATATTAACCCTCCTCCCTTAAGGACTATAGAAATGTTAAAAGATTTAAATAGTGTATAATAGAAAAGAATAAATAGTTTTTAGACCACCATATTCCAATAATATGGAAGGATTATGCTGTTGGAACTCATGGGTTAGACTAACAATAGTTTGTGTAGGTCATGTAATACTCTCTATAGATTACATTTTATTTAGAAAAACTTCTTCAAAATGAGTGTTAGTGCCTAGTTTGGTTATAAAAGGATTTTACTAAGCTGGAACTATAGAATGTATCATTGGTAGCCCAGGTCCCACCACCCCTTCATCATGGTGATCACCACATCTCTGTTGTATGAATAGAGGTCATTATAATGTCATTTCTCTAAAAATTATACACACAATACTTAGAATAAGAATTTTAAACAGATCGAAGCACCAATGGATGAATTATATAGTAATAAACGTTCCCTACCCAAAATAATACCCTATAGACCCCCATATAAGTGTAAAATATTGGTAGGTTTTCAAATATAATTTTACAAATGTTCTATTAGGTGAATGGTCACTAACACCTAGCTTCTTCATTTACTGTTATACATATGATTTTATAAGTTACATTTTCAATTTGATATTTTTAATTTATTATGTACAGATATTAATGTTTGATTAAATGGATCTTCAATCTCACCAAAAAGGGACCTAGTTACATTATAACTGAAAGAGATATCCTTTTAATTTTAATCAGCCCTCATCTTCATTTGGTCTCAAACTCTTACAGTTGATATGATATGGATCAAAATTTTAAATTAACCATTCCAATTCACAAGGGCTCATACCCCTCATGAATTGGAGATTATAGTCACCCAATTACATCCAAATATAAGCTCATGTAACCAGAGGTAGATAGATTTCATCGGTAAAAAACTAAATATTTAAGATTCCATCATCCACCTATATATGAAAACACTATATGGATTTATGCAGACACTTTAAAAAGGAATTTCCCTTACCCTACTGAAAATGTCACTTGTACAGACATAGATAACAACCGTATCTCACCAAATAATCCTAGGAAACATAGACAATTCATGTTATAAAATGCATCTCTATGGTATGAAATATATATGGAATGTAAATATTACATGCCTATGACAATGTATGTATTAATTTTATTTTCCACAAAAAGAAAAGATTAATATTCAAAAATTAAATGAAATATCAATATTCATGTGCATCATCCAATGGTGAATTTATTTCGACTATAATAGAAAAAATATAGAACACAAATTTCCCATTCCCGAGAAGCATGTAATTTACTAATAATGTGGGATAACTACTCCAATGCATGGCTTATAACCATGTTTGAATATATAACTAATAAATAATATATATTCCATAAATAATAATACAAAATAAAACATTCATTAAAAATTACACATTATAATGTCCTAGGCCTATATCCAATAAACGGTTTCCTTGATCTTGTTGCCTACATGGACTTATGCATGCCTCCTCATATGATAGAGGCTACTGAATTGCTGCGAGGGAATAGAGTTATCCCTGGGGAGACTATTACCTCAACTCAAATTGTATTATAGATTATATAATACAATATAATAGAAGTAAAATAATATCAAAAGCAATATATTTATTTAAAGAACTATAAGTGGATGATAATTGTAAATAACAATGAACAATAATATTCTCAATAGTAGGACACTGAATCATATAAATAATAATAATTTTATGTCATATATCTAAAAAATGTAAAAATTAGATACATTTTAGAAGGAAATAAATTCACAACAAGAGAACAAAAAAGTTCCAAAAAAAAATCAAGTATCTCAAGCACTGGCTCATTCATCTCTTACAAAGATCCATCATAAGAAATAAATAATTTGCATTCATCAAAAGCGATATTCAGACCATTATCAAAAAATTATTGCATATAGTCTTCCCATTTACCATCAAAGTCCTGAATTCATTTTCTAATAAATCTTAACATTCCACCACCAATGATGTCTATACCATATAGTCTCTAAATATAATTTGGTAGCGTGTAGGTGTATATAAATGTAATAAGATTCAAAATAAATAACTCATAACATCTTATTCATCAGATATTAATGTATCTAAAAATTTGAACATTTAATTAATAATGTTTTGTTTATTTTTTTAGATAAGTCATGTTAGGTGTAGAAAAAACTGACAATATTACATGATAATAAGACAATATTATACAAGTTGTAACCAAGGAATTGCTAGTCTCAGGGGCCAAGAAACTCATTGAAGTACCTCCTGTAGTCTAGAAATTATGTGGGGGTGGGTAGTGTAATACTAGGGGTATAACCTAAGAAATTCCAATGTAAAATGTTCTTACCCAGCCATGGAATCTCATCCAATGTAAAATGGGATAAACATGACTACACCGAATGGGGTGAATCTATGGTGCCACATTTCCAAAGACATTAAGATGGATCCAAGGTCTGTATATGAGGCATCCAAGTATCTGAAATGTTTCAAGATGATCATAAGAGTTACTTTCAGGAATTCACTATTAAACAAGTAGCATGTTTCAAGTTGGGTATGTCCCTATCCAACTGACTCCTTGAAAAAAAATTGTGCCCTCTAACTTCTCAAGTAATTCCCTCGAGAAGCCATGGTTTTCTCAAGTTTGAAAACATCTATTAATATAAAAAGTCCCACATTCAATGGTATCATTATAAATAATTCATTCATTCATTAACTCTATGTAATAATCATTCCATTTAGTAATTCTATAGGTTCATTCCATTGCCTTTCATACTAGGTGACAAGAATATAGGGGACATGAAAGCATTACCAATTCAATTTATAGTCATTTAATGTGTTAATTCCATGGATTAAAGGAAACCCCCTTTTACATTATTATGTATTAAATTATTTATTTCATTCCATTATCTTCCGTACACATAAAATGGAGATCTATTGTCATGTAAATATAATCAATTCATTCATAATTAACTAGTTCGAGTGATATCCAAACATATAAATTCCATTAAAAATTTAAAGGTTCATTAATAAACGGGTTAACTTAAAATAGATGGGATAAGGGAATACCCTACTCTTTTTAACCATTAAAAATTCAATATTAATTTAATTTAATTGGCATTCCCATTAGTTGGGTCGATCAACACACCTGAATAGTGTCCTAGATAAACACTCATGGGATAACATGAAATTATTAAGGAAACACCCTACTTGTGTTGGATGATGTTGAGGTATCAAACTCATGTAGTGTGGTGAGAATGTATATAATGGGCTCTAGAATATAATAACAATGAATATAATCATGGAATATGAATTTAATAAGAATCACCAAATGAAATCGTCATGCACAGAATGATATATTTTTATTAAATTGAGGTTGTTGATGGATGATTCATAGTCCAACTTCTTTGATCCTATAAAAAGCGTCACATCTAGTGACATCCCTTAGATAGTCCAGGACCAGAAGAAAATATAAGAATAAATCAGCACCCAAAAAATTAGTTATGTGAGCCATCACAAAGATAGTATCTTTGATAGAAGGAAAAATTATGAAGTAAGACTACATACTAAAGAGAATACATTGAATAATCCAACGAGGCCAATGGAATTTTTATTAGACTATTGAAGTATGATATATCAAAAAAAATATTTTTTGTCCAAGGTGGGAGCACTATAAGTAAGAGAGGACCTCATTCTGTCAGTTGGAGGGGAATGGAAAAACTAATTATGTTTATAAATGTTTTATGGGAAAAATTGAAATTTCAAATTTTCTAAAATAGGTCATATTGTTTGGATATATGGTTTGATAAAGGGTATCCCTCCCACTGACAAAGGGGGAACCGATACAGTTTCATGTCCAGGGGTTTATTAATAATGCAAAAACCTTGACAAATGATAATTCTAAAAGGTGATGAGCTTCCTGCGCGGGAGTGTATCTCAAGAATCTTGGTTTTACAAAACAATAAAACCTCCTACAGAAAAATTAACATCCTAAAAATGTTAGGTAAATATCATGTATTATCTCACACAGTTTCTACTAAGAGTGTGGCCTAGTCCTTTTCTCTACCACACACGGTTCTGGTCACAGAACAAGACTTGGGTAACCCTAATAACTTCCAATCCTCATTAGGAATCCTTTATAGGACTAATTAAATGGTTTTGATAAAAAATTAAAGAATCCATACCTCATAAAAAACATGGTTCGTACATATATAAATCATACAAAATAAATAAGTTGTGAATATGGCATGTATCCAACAGAATTAATGTGAGATGAAAATCTAATACCTTAGATTTGAATTACAATGTAAATTTTAAATCATCCAATATAATAAATATATATTTATTATATATAAATTAATGAAACATAATATTATATATCATACCTTATATTTCAAACTCATAACTTTTTCTCACCCTTTTATTAAATTTTTTATTGAAATCATTATTCCTGAAGATAACTACTTCGTTTTTTATTTATATTTTGGTTCAGTGGTTTTGGTCCCAATACATTGATTGTTGTAAAATAATATATATAATTTTAACCATGTTATAAATATAATATATATTCATTATTTCTATTTTTATATAAATCCACCAAAATCGTAGATAAAAAATGAAATACACTGTTTATGGAGATAGTAGGTCATATGTACACATAAAAGTTGTTTTCATCTTCTCAATTGATGAAAACAATAAAGGTAAATATTAATTAACCATTAGAGAAGAATATTTATAATATTTATACCATTTTTATTAATTACATTTATCATTTTCCCCATCCATGTAAAAAATGAAAAAAATCACATTACTTTCTAAAGGCGGTTGTCAACACGTACGCATGCGTGATGTTATCATTTTATAATAGATTGTAAGGTAAAAAGTTATATATGATATTATAATTCATATTTTATATAATTTTCATTATTATCATATATAAACATTAAATCTGTCATTATCTCCATCCGTGATAGGTTTTGATGTAGAATGAATTACATCGGTTTGTGAGGCTGCAATCCATTATACACACGATCGACTATTTTGTTTCTCATTTGATAGAAGAGGAAAAGTATGTTGTATATTAGACTAAAATAGTAAAAAATATATAAATTTTATATAATTATGTTTTTATATCATCATGTTTTATTATGATTTTATGGATTTGGATAAATAAATTAACCAAATGCATAGTTTAGAATTACACCTCTTCTTTAGAAAACCTGTTTAGGTTAATAACTAAATCCTTCATATGATTGTTTCCTAATTCAAATAATTTCACTATTATGTTGGTAGAATAAATAGTGATATATTTTGGTAGGTAATGTCTTAAAAATTTTATATGGATGTTTTAAGATGAATGGAGTTGGGGTGCCCTTTTTATGTGAGTGAGATGTCACCCTTAGATTTTTTTTAAAAAAAAATTTATTCCCATTCATTACACAGGAAAACAGTTTCCAAAATGATTCATTAATGATCATTAGTTGTTATGAACTATAAATAATACCATAAATTGTAAATTTAAATTATTTTAGGTAATTAAATATTTATATTTTTAGCTTAACACCCTCATAAACCTGTTTTAAACACGTCGATAGTAATTAATATTTAATATTTTTACAATTTATTATGAAAAAACATTTATTTTAACTATGTATAAAAAATTATTTTTTATAATTTAAAATATGAAATATATATTTCCAAATTACATTCAAATAATTTTTCAATTTTAATTCAAAATTAAAACATTATACATGATTGAAAAATATGTTTCCAATCTGAAATTTTTCATAATTACATAGTGTTTTAATATAAAAAATCATATTTAATTTTAATTTGATTACCGCAATTTGATTAGTAAAAATATAATTTAACTCATTTTAGAATAAAAAATTTAAATTAAGCTATTAATTTGTAAATTATATAAAGGAAAAAGAATTTATTAATTAAAATTAGAATTTTCAATATTAATTACAAAATTACCTCTTTAGAAAAATCCTAAAAATCCACCATAAGATAATTTTTACAGGATGATTAAAGAAATAAATATATTATTTCAAATAAATAGTCCATATGTGGAAGAAAATTAAAATTATTTTACAAAAAAAATTAAAATTTATTATTGGGAGAAAAAATTATTTGAGGAGAATATAAAAATTTACATAAAATTAATTACATAAATGTATATTTTTTTTATAAAAAATATATATACATAATTTTTAAAATATGCTAATTTATATACATGATTAAAATTTTAATTTTTTGTTATAATTTCCATGTTTAAACATTAATATTAATAGTATATAGATGTTCTTTAAATATTTGACATGTATTTAATTCATTCAATAAACAAAATTAAATTTACATGAAATAAAAAATATAATTCAAGATTCCCCATTTGATTAAACATAAATAATAAATAAAATACCATATTATTATATCCATGGTTTTTATTTTTATAATTTCAATTTAATTTCTTCTTTCTTTTATTATCAAAAAATCTCAAATTTATGATTATCTCCAATATCCATCCCCACCTTGATGGAACATTGAATAATTTCATCATATCTACTACATTATCTAATTTATAACACCATTTGGAGACTTGTTTTATTCTATTTGAGGATTTATCAATCTTACGTTCCAGTTGGATGATAAAAATATCACTGTACCCTTTAATTTTTACGAAATTTTAAACATATCTACTAACAGATTCATCATTCTTATTCTTTAGCTCAAATAATTACTTTTCCATTTTAATATGAAGAAAATGAGGAAAATTAGTATTCAAAAATAATCTCTTAAACACATAAAAACCATGGAGTATACTTTATCATGTTACCTAATGATCGTTATATGATTCCACCTTTAATAAAAATTTCATTACAAATGATATGGTTCTAAAATAAATTTTTCATGTTTTGACCAATGGAAAACAAAAATTAATTTTAGTCGTACTGATCTTTTACTAAGAAATTTGTGGATCAGTGGACCTACTAAATAATGGTGGAGTCTCACTCCTGAAGGAATCAATAGAACATTATTCCCTCATTTTATTATTAGTAATCTTATAATGATTCATTGATTGAGAATGTTTTATAAGAAAAGATACATTATTTTTATTCAAACACCGGTAACATATGGTTTCAGTGGAAAAATCCTTAAATTTTCCATCACAATTAGTATTAACATAATTTCACTAGTTTCCATCCATTTAATAAATCCTACATGAATAGTGTGAGAAATTATAATCACAGTAGAAAACCATATAATCATAAAAATAATTTATGGGATGTAAAAATAAGAGACCCTCTTTTTAATCTATTACACCCTAGGTTTATCCTAGGTCAGAAATTATAATCATGTATTAAAATCCTTTATAATAATTCATTAATAAAATGTTAATTAAATCAATATTATCTATTAGGAGTTTTAATCTAAGTGAACTATATGGGAATGCTTAGTGGGCACTATAATGGTTGCTGAAATATACTCAACCAGTTTTTTCTAGGGTTATAACCCTTATTTCATCATTATCCAAAATATTTACTTCTTTAGTATCTATATTGGGAAGTTTTTATTTGAATAAAACAAATTTCATTACCATAACATAAGGAATTATAATATAAATAAGATTATCCCATGGGTTCTCTCTAAATTTTTTTCATTACTTTTTCTAAAGGAAATTATGCCTTTTTATGAAACCAACAATAGGGACCCATAATTTTTAGAAATACATATTATATCTTATTAGATTAGTGTTCATTAAACAAAATTATGATCCATAGTAGAATAAATCAATTTTAGTGTGTTTGAAAACATGGATACATAACGAATTTTTCATAACATATCTACATTATGTACCAAAATATTTTTCAAAACTATCACCCTTATTATAAATATCATTTTTAAATCCTTCATTCGTAAACTGGGGAAAGGAAGAATATGAAATGGTTTTCTTCGATGTAATATATATTTCAACTAGTGTTATATCAATAATCTCTTATACATAAAATGAGAATAAAAAGAACAAAATATGAACGTATAATTTGAAAAACATAACCATAATATCACTAATCATAATCATTAGTCTGATCATAAATATTAGAAGTTAAAATGACATGAATAATAAATAAATAAATAACATGGTCCATGAGAGAATAACATTGGAATAAGTCCAATTTTTTTGGAATATATATAAAAATATTAAATAATTTCTTTCCTAAGGGATAACACCCATGACTCTCATAGTAAACTGGGTTCACTCCCCATTACATTATATGTATAGTAAAAATTCTCCCACATAACAATCAATGTTTACAGAGTCCCTTATTGAGCTAGGTTCAGACCCCATTCCAATCCTTATTATATCATCTTATTTTAATATTTTATAAATACATTGGAGGTATATATAAATATAGTCCCATCCATCTAATAATATTATACAGACACATGTGTTCCACAAGATCATAAAATGTTTATCAAAGAATAAACCCTTAATTAAAATGGGATTCCTAAAAATTTCATCATTTCATCATAACATAACCTAATAAAAGAAACTCCTTTCATAAAGGTTTTATCATAACATAATTTACTACTAGAAAAGAAATGGGATTCATATAATCATTATTAAAATCATCATCATCATAATACATCCAAATAATTAATGTTTATAGTTTAAGTAGATCAAATCCCCAATAAACCACAAGTAACATAAAATGATGTTATTATAGAAGAATATTTCCTTTAAATGATCACTATATCATTTCTTTAGGAAAATACAATTTTCAGATTAATATTACATTTTCAAAAATAGAAAAATATCCAATATATTATAATTTTTTATATTAAAATATACCTATAAACTTGAAAGATAATATTAATATAGTATAGGGGTTATGATTTTGGGAAATCATGTTAATTTTGTGCATGTTAAAACAAATATTCTATTCACATTTCTGATAAAGAGATTGAACTACCATTGAAAATGTCAAGAAAATTCCATTTTTAATCATTTTATAGAAACTAAAAATTTTGTAACAATTAAATTAAAAACCACATTATTATAACAATACTCTTTGAATCCTTTTTTATAAAATATGGGTATAGAATAAAATTAAATTTCAACGAAAGAGATAAATAAATTTTAATTTCTATTAAATTATTGTTTTGGTATCTTGAATAGAAAAATAGATAAAAATAATAGGTAAAACTGTAGTCTCAATAAATAACTATAGGATAATAATCTTCATATTTTCCCTTAGAGGTAGATTATAAAATTTCATCATCAGAAACATAGACATAAAAAATCCATCTAAAAAATGAGTTGAAAGATAAATCACTTACCTGAAGTTCCAATTGTATCGAAAGTGTTGTTATATATTTTATAATAAATTAAAATTTTAAATCAATATATTGATTAAAAATTAAAGTACATATATTATCAAATAATATCCACTTATAAAATTTCATCACCCATTTATCTACAATTACATATTGAAATCATCATTTTTAGGTGATAACTGATTTGTTTATCATAATAATTTCGATTTGGAAGTTCTCATCCTTGTAAATTGATCATGATTATGTACTCCCTATAATGATAATAATTATAAAAAAATCATATTTATACATTATATATATATTATTAATCCATAAAACTTATAAATATAAAAATTAATTTCACAATTCATAGAGACGGTAGGTCATATGTATTCAGGAACATAGTTTTCACTATTAGATGGATGGGAAAAAATCATGTGACATGATACTTAACCATTAAATAACAATAATTAAATCATATATATCATATATATTAAATAAATATAACCCTATTAATATCCATGCAAAATTGAAATTAAAAATGAAACAAATATATGTGTAGAGGTGGTAGTCATCATGTATACACGATCGAACATATAGCTTTCTAGTGGGAGGGAAGGAATGAAGGTATTTGGAAAATTATAATTCAATAATAATTATTATATATTTAATATCATATATGAACATAAAATATCATAATAACATTTGATGAAATATGGTGATGGAAAATGATTTGTATTTCTATGTGGAGGTGGTGGTCTATACATACACGAGAAATAATTTCACTTATAATTTGGTGGAAAAGAGGGTTAATTGTGTTGGTCACATAATACAAATAAAATTTCATTACATTTATGATAAAAAATATTTTTTTTATGATTTAAACCATGAAATTGTGGTAGTTATTTGAAGAAGTAAATTGAATGAGGTCGGGTAGGATGATTACCTATTTTTGGTATGCCTCCTTTATATCCATTTTTAAGAACCATTGAAATTGTATTCCTATAATATAAAGAAATTAAATTCATCCCTATAAATGTTTATATGAGAATATTAAATAGTTTGGTTATGCTATATGGATCAATGTGGTGTAATGAAGACAAAGGAGGGGTGCCATTTTATAATTGAGAGTTAGGACACACATCGAATTTCTTAAATGTTTAAAATATAATAGTATCATACTAATGAAAAATGATTCCAAATTCTTTGAAATTAATATTCTGGATAAAGTAAGGTTAACATATTTTCATAAAATTGGAATTATAAATGATGGATTTGAAAACAAACCCCAATCTCTTATTTTATCTTCATCCCCCCTTAGTAAACAAAATTTAACATTAACCATGATGATATTTTTACTAATTTTAAAATACATTTTCAAATTATATTAATTTTAATGATTATATGTTAAAAATTATTATAAATAATATTTATCAAATTTTATTAAATTAAATATACATTATTTGTTGAATTTAATTTTATATTAAACACAAAAATGTAATGGAAATAAATTTCCTATAAAAAATGTTTTCTTTAAAAAATTTATATATACTAAAATCAAATATAAAAGTAATTAAATGGACCTCAATTATAACATAGTTAATATAAATGATCAATTTTTAATTTTAAAATTATTTGAAGAAGCAAAAATTGTAAAATCTATATTTTTCAATTTTATTTGTAAAATCATTCAATTTATTAAATTATTCAAAATTACTCTAAGATAATTTTTAAATTTTATTTAAATAATAAATTACAGTTTTTATAATAAATTTTCTAAAGGTTGATAAAATTAATTATATTTTTTTCTTTCAAAATACCATTTTTAGGTAAAATTTATTTTTGATTCATAATAATACATCACCAATAACTGATAATTAATATATATATATATCAATACTTTACCCAAAACCTTTATACAAAATAGATAAAATTTGTTCATTCTTATTAATAATACCAATTTCTTAACTAGGTTAAAATAGTATAATAAATTATCTTTCATATAAACCTATGGTTTCATTTATCATAAGCTATCAAAGAAATAGTTTAATGTGAAATATATCATAAAATTATTTGGTTTCACATAGGTTATGAAATATCTATTCATACAATAATCTAATTTATGATTCCCCTCTATATTCCCCAATCCCATTTATTATACTTGTGTATATGTTGAATATTTTCTTCACACATTCATCTTATCACATATTAATGTACTTTTACTCCTCACATATCATTAAAAATTTATTTTATTTATTTTTTTTAAACTGTAGTGTGTTACATGATGTTTTTCAATCTTTTATATGGGTTGTCATACATTTTCATTCAAAGATAAAATAATTGTTTTGAATAACATGATAAAATATATTTAGTACTCTTACATTAAAAATATTAATACACCATTACTTATAAGTGTATATAGATCAGAATGAAGTATTTTTTATGGTTTTACAATTATCATTCAATTATTTATACTTATATGTTCAGGATATGATTCCTTAATGGAATGTCAATATCCTTAGTAACTACTTTCAAAATGATGATTTTTTATGGATATATCTAAAATTTCAGTTCATTCATGTCACTTAAATAGAAAATTACATAGATATTTATGTTTAGAATAATGTTTGTAAAAATAATGGACCAGAAAGAGATCATAGGTCTAAAAGGAATTTTATTTGAAACCAATTATTATCAAAATATTAGAAATAAAATAGTTAAGGGAGTAGTGAATAAACATTACAAAACTGTAATCATATTAATAATTCATTGTTCAATATAATTCTAATAAAAATTAATGCTTTTTTAGTAAAAAATTATTATGTTCATGCAATATCAGTAATGAAGTGAAGGTGAAAAATAAGAACAATGAACACACATTTTTTATTGTATTTCAGGTTAACAAGATCCTAAAACTATTATTCACCCCTATTTAACTCATTAGGAATGGTAATCTATTAAAAAATAACTTTTTAAGGGTGTTATAAGCTATTATTATCCCAAATTATCAACACCATTACACAAATCCCAGACTATACTATCCATCCTTTATAGGGACCAATTCCCAAAAAATCACCATAATTCTTGATGATCGTAAAAACATGGCCATAAATATCTTTTTTTGGTGTTCATATAAATAAAAAATTATTAAGGAATCGAAAAGCATAATCCTATAGTGTATTCCAAAATAAAAATTAAAAATTAAAATATGATGAAATAAAAAAATATAAAGTAGAATGGAATGTTGTTTAATCTGATAAATAACGTAAGAAAAATATTACCTTGTTTGTGCTCTCTTTAGAATTGAAATATAGTAGTAAAAGTAATATTAGTAATATCATAAATAGTTATTATCTTATATATATTGGTTTTTGTATTCTATCGTTATCACATCGAGTTCCATTATTCGTTAATTATTTAAAAAATAGACATCTCCTCCATATTAATGATCTCTATCATGTGTATGTCTTTATATTAATAAATGTTCTCTAAAATAATTAAATTAGCATCAAAATATTATAACATCTAACACAATAAAACTACAACAGTGGAAAATATAGAAATATATGGAAAATAGTATTTTGATTATACTACTTATATCATATATATATGTTATCAAAATTAATAATATTTTTTACTACACCTTAATAAATCTTGACCAGCAGAAAATTATAAACTAAGGAAAATAGAGTATTTTAAAGTATTTAAAAATGGAAAAAATAAATATGATATAAATGGATTCTTAAATGATACAATAATATGTATAATAATATAGTCTCATAGGATAGATATATCATATGATATAAATTTCATAATATATATACTTTTTATGATGGATATCTCATATGAAATAAATTTTCTAAGATATAACATATTAGATATAAAATCTAAAATAAATATTCTCATATAATTCATTTAAAAAATTGTATGAATTATTACTAATGATCTACGTAAAAATGATTTTGAATATATATTTAAATATGATTTGAAAACAAAATTTCATGAAATTATTTTTCATTCCCCATAAAAATCATTGGGTAATTATTATACTATTATTAGAAAAATATCATGTATACATTCATTATATGATTGTTTTATAGTGTTTTTAGTAAATATTGTGTTTTTACATTTAATTTAATTTCTAAATATGTTTAATGTCATTATTAATATTATTCAATTTAGTTTGGTGTATGATTATTCTACTTTTTTGATTATGAGACATTTTTTATACTTTTTGAAAAAAAATAGTAAAACCAAAAAAGTATCATAATGTGAAATAAATAGAAATATGTTCACAAAAACTATCTAATTAAGTATAATTAATTAACATTTTATAAATTACTAAAAATTTGTTTGATAAATAAATTTACAATATTTTAAAAATAACATTTTGAAGTATTTTTAATATTTGATACCTGAAATAAAAAAATAATGACATTAAAAATACACCGAACATAAATTGAAATATTTTCACCAGAAATATAAGTCGTTGATGTATTTATATAAGACACTTATTTATGAAATATTTTATATAATATTCTCATATCATCAACAATTTACGTTTGAAATTCATCATGTAGTTTATTGGTTAATGAATGTTTATGATGGTTACACTAGTTTTCTAATGGAATAAATCACATCATTTTTTAATGTCTTAATTCATATTAAAAATATACATATAATATTTCTTAGGGTTAATTTATTGTTTAGATTGAGATTTATCTATCAATATGATATGAATAAAAAAAATTATGGTATTGTGAAAAATATGTTGTCTTTGTTTGACAATAGGAAGGTGACACCCCACATTTTTTCTGGAATAATGCTAGGGATAAGGAAAAAAATCATTTTATTATCAAACACTTCACGGTAATTTTTTGAACTGTAGTTTTTTTCAGTAGTTGAGATATAAATGATTCAACTGTTTTGAAATATTATTTTTTAATTTTATTTTGCCATGGGTTTTTAAAATCATATATATATATATATATATATTATTATTTTAGAATTTACTATGAATTAAAAAAAATTAAGTGTATCAGAAGTGTCTTTGAGGTCTTATAATGTAGTTTCTATTTGAAATTACAAATTAATGGAAAAGAGATAAGATATAAGAATATTATTATTAGATAAACATTATTTTATTAATTTTTAATGTGTGATAACTTCAATTTAATGATTATTTTTATAACTAACTAAATGTTGAAGACTACTCTGGTTTCATAAAAAATATTTTTAATTTTTACTATATTTAATAAAATCAATAAAATATTTCTCTTATAGTTTAATGTTTATGAAGTTGTATTTGAAAAATAAGACTCATTTTATGACAAAAAATAAATGTGTAAGGAAGAGAAATTAGAAAAATAAGGTCCTTGTTGTTTAACATTATCATACCTATCTATATTTTTTGGAGTATATGATAATTTGAGTTAATTAATTTGTAATGTATGTAGGTATATAGTCCACTAAATTATATTGATCATATTTATTTGGGTTATGACTATAGGTTATTTTAGTCATTTTAAAAATAGAACCATTCATTTTTACCAGTTATTCTTGTAAATATTTTTTTTCATAGAGTGGTTCTTTATTTCTCCTCATCAATCAAATAAGTAAAAAATAATTATTAGTTGAAATATAGAATTAATAAATCTTGATTCAATGGTTCTATTAATATTATATAGAATGCAACTATTTTTTCACCCACCTATTATTTAATCCTTGTGTGTGCTCTTCAACTTGGGTATCCTTAAACTGTATATTTTATTTATTTTTAACTTATATCAAATCTGTAGTATATACCAAAATTATTTATATAGAAATGTGGTTACTTCTTATAATTTAAATTTCTTTAAAAATAATTAATTTGATATATGTAACATCCCAAGTAAGTTAAGAATTATGGATTTTCATATCTATGTCTATTTATGAATTAGATAGATTTTTAAAGGCATGAAATGATAACAAATCCAATCTTAAGCATTGAATTCTCATATATTTTTAAAAGATTGTTTTACCACCTTTTGATTGTGAACAATTTTTAGATATATCTTTTTACAATTTTATAATCTCTATTTGTCAAAATAATCTTATTCTTTAGTATTGGGACATTGAAATTTACTTTGAATAAAGTTTTGTTATTTTTCTGACAATGTTCATTTTTTATGAATAGTGAAAATGGTGGATTTTATTTCAAAACTACATTTTCATATAATTTAATTATATTTATAGATTATATTTTTAATTGTTTTTAAAGTGTAAATAGAATATATTTTTTCCATTTAATCCAATGGTGGTCATTGGAATTAATTTTACTTTGAAATTGGACATAAAAAATTGTCAAACATTTGATAGATATTGTTTCTAAAAAAACACTGCTATTTGTTTTGACAACGGGAATTATTTTTTAAATTAGTTAATAAAATTTCTATGATTGGAATCCCATGAAATTTATTCCATATTTGGAATCATAATTTCCAAATTATGTAATTAAGACTCTTTTTTTTGGACATTATGAATAGTAATGACTATAATTATCTTTAATTATCATAATTAATTAGTAATCTGGTAGTTAAGGGTAATAAAATAATTTCATAATAATATAAAATGACAACAACTTGTTTCCTAATTCTACTGGTTGTGTCATGGCCGACCATGTTATTCCTTGTGCCAAACACTAGGACCCCATGGAATCACTTTTGGGTGATAGTGACTCTATCATTTTATGTTTTTTAAAAGGAAAGTATAACAAAAGTATGTATCACCCAAGTAAAACAATTTTAGTTTTGTATGTGTAAACTATCTCTTAGATTATAAATATTCATTGGAAAGATAAAACAATTTCCTACATCATAGTATTTTATTCAATTTTAATACATTAAATAAATTAATTTATTTATGACACCATGATGATGCATCGACTACCTCATTAATGGATGATTTAAATAAAATGGAAAGATAATGTAAAATATAAGACATAAACTTGTAAAAGACCTATTGGATGGGTGGATTTCGAAAACATATCACATTATCCTCGAAATATATCAATTTGGGACCTTAAAAATCCGAAACTCATTATATAATAAAGTAACATTTCTTGACTTTACAAGAGTGCCCCCATCCCTCTTATAAAAGGCCCCCACCTCTACCACCTTACCCACACCTCTCAAGCCTTTGGATCGGCCAAACACTACTCATTTTATATCTCCATATCCATATATGCTTCCATAAAGCCTTACCGTATGCAGAAAGCTCAACAAGAAACCCTTTTGGTTCAAACCAAGAGGAGTTACCCGATTTAAAGAAGATTAAAGAATGATCGAGTCAAGTCGGACACGAGGTATGGGACTTCGTCTAAATCTCTTTTCATTGAGGAATATTTTGTTTTATACACAACATTCTTTTATATGGTGTATAAACCCTTTTGACTTATACTTTCATTCAAAAGGAATCTTTTTATACGAATTGTTTTACTAAAAGACAAAAGGGATTATTTTCATCTTACATATGCCGCAACAACGACTCCTCCACCGCCTTGACCATTTTTTGAGTTTTGGCTTCCTCTACAAGCTATAACATTTTTTAAAATTAAAAATAAATACCATGTTTTACATATCTTTTATTTTTCTATTGAAAATGGTTTTGATAATGTTTTGATTATATCAATGTTTTATATTGATATCTTATGATTGAAATGTGGAGATGTTATGTTTCCTTTATGCATGTTTTATGTGATACGATTGTGTTATGCTTCCTGGGAATTGTTTATGAAGACGGTTGGTTCCGTGATAAACTAAGGGCAGGTTAGCCCATGATAGATCTCCAATGAATTGGGTAACACGAAGGATTTAAACGCTATGGTTTCTCCGAAGAGATTTAAGGAATATGTTGTGATGAGTATTCCAAAAGTAACCATGATGGTTACTCCCTAAGTAAGAATGTTATGAATTTCTCATGTTACCTTTATGTCTTATGTTTTCTATGGATTATTCATAAATCTTATTATTTCATGAGGTATGAAAAAGTGCTTATGTTTTATGAGTAAAGTATGATTTAATTAATTCGTATGTATTCATGGACTAATGTTTTCATTTTGTACTTTTATATCCCCTACTGAGCTTTTTGTTATCATCCCATGTTTTTGAAATGTTTTTCACAGGTCAAGGGAAAATTACATGATGTGATTATAGTGTCGAGGAAGTGTCGTGAAATAATCGTTGTTTTATTTTGAATATGGCTCCTTTGATGGGAAAAATGAATATTGTCTTTTATGTAACCACCTTGTACAAATGTGGAATGTAATGCATGATTTACGATCTAATTCTCTAAAACTCTATACATGAAAAGATCCTCAATTTGTATTCTTGAAATAACTCAATATTAAGTAATGTTTAAGGTTGTTTCCTTATAGTTGGTATCAGAGGCCGGTTTAGATAACTTTAGGAGTTATAATTCTATTAAATGATTATCCAAAAATATTTTTTTTATTGTCAAATGGAAATGATATTGCATTTTAAGATTACCATGTTTCTTCATTTAAGACATGTTTGTTCAGAATGGTTTTCCGCAGAGGAAACAAGAAAGTAGTGCTAGAAAGGCATACAGAAGGAATTGACCTTCCAAATCTGCATCCTCAGATGGTCGAAATTGGAACTAAGCTGTTTGTTGCAATAATGGTGCATTTAACTCAAGCGATAAATGGTGGTGGATTCCATGCATGAGATCAGCCAGATCAACCGCAGAGGAACATGTCAGTGGTGGAACATTTCATGAGGCAAAATCCCACATCATTCAGAAAATCAACAGACCTTGTTCTAGCTGAATGGCGGATTAAATCACTGGAAAAGATTCTCAATGTCATGCGGTGTTCAGACAATCAAAAGGTTAGTCATGCTATATATCGTTTTGAGGGTGAAGCAAATAAGTGGTGGTCGATGGTTAAAAATATCAGGGACGCTGATGCGATTGATGCTCTTGTCTAGGATCAATTCAAAGGTATGTTTCTTGAGAAATATTTTCCTAAGGCTGTTCGACTTAGGATGGAAAAACAATTCATGGAATTGAGGCAAGAGGATGACTCAGTGGATGCTTATGAAGAAAAGTTCACTCTATTGGGAAGGTATGCTCCAAATTTTATCTGAGACATTGATAGTAAAATTAATCATTTTTACTCAGGATTAAATCCAAAATATCGAAGGGTTTTAGCTTCTTGCGAGTTCAAGAGTTATGAAAATCTTGTTCGATGTGCTGAGAATGTGGAAATGGTGTTATCTGATGATCATGTGTTATATAACAACAAACAGAAGAAGAGACTGAGGTGATAGTGGAAATGGAAGAATACTTCAAAGAATTCTGATGGTAAGAAATCTAAGTTTTCAGTTTGTGATAAATGTGGTAAAAGGCATGCTGGGGAATGTCTTCTGAATTCCGGAAAGTGCTACCGATGTTGTAATATGGGACATAAGGCTTGTGATTTCACTAAAAAAGACCAGGGTGATGGTAAGACCAATTTTGATTTACAGTTAGTGAAATGTTTCAAGTGTAATAAGATGGGTCACTATACAAACTACTATCCGAAAAAGAGCTCAAATGATGGGAAGCAGTCAGAGTACAAGCAGGAAGGTGTGGTGAAATCCTTTGCAACTACTTCAGCAGATGTTGGGACATCAAATTAAGTGGTATCATGTACTTTGTTTTTTTTTCAGATTATGCGAATGGTTTGTTTGATTCGGAGTCTACACATTATTTCATCTCTGAAAAATTTTCTAGTAAAATGGTAATTACATCTCAAGAAATTACTCCTAAACTTGTGGTAAAAACACATGGGGGAAATTTTGAGGCAAAAAGAATTTATAAGAATCTTCATATCCTTATCCGTGGAAAGAACGTACTTTAAAACCTCATTGATTTACCTCCAGTAGAGTTTGATGTTATCTTGAGTATGGATTGGGTCTTTGTTTACCATTCTATGATTGATTGTAGAGGTAAAGATGTTTCTTTTACGAATTACTTTCAGTTTGTGTACAAGAATGAACACTTACAGTTGATAACATATCAAGAGGTTTTCAAACCTTTAAAATATGGAAATAAATGATACCTTTCACATATTATTGAAAAAAATGGAACTGTTCATATTAATGATGTACCAGTGGTAAATGAGTATCCTGATGTTTTTCCTAATGAGTTTCCTAGAATAATAACATATTGGGAAGTTGAATTTACTGTTGACTTAGTTCCTAATGCTAAGCCCATTTCAAAACCCCCTTATCGAATTTCTCACATTGAAATTTTAGAGTTGGAGGATAAATTTCAATATTTATTATAGAAAGGTTTCATTCGACCTAGAACATCACCATTGAGTGATCCTGTCTTATTTGTTAAAAAGAAAGATTGTTCTATGATACTTTGCATTGATTATAGACCCATGAAATATATCACTGTTAAGAACAAATATCTTTTGCCTCATATCAATGATTTGTTTTATTAGATCCAGGGAGCATAGTATTTTTCAATGATTGACCTGAGATCTGGGTACCATCAGTTGAAGGTAAAGGAAGCTGATGTTCCGAAGACTACGTTTCATACAAGATATGGCCATTATGAATTTTTTGTAATTCATTTTGGGCTAACCAATGCACCTGCTATTTTCATGGACATTATGAATAGAACTTTAGATGAGTTCTTGGATAAGTTTTTGGTTATTTTCATTGATGATATTTTGGTGTTTTCTAAAAGTAAAGAAGAGCATGAAAGCAATTTAAGGGTTATTTTACATACATTAAAATAAAATAAATTGTATGGGAAATTCAGAAAGTGTGAGTTTTGGTTGAAACAAATTTCTTTCCATGGTTACATTGTTTCTAAAGATGGAATAACTGTAGATCTTTAAAAAACAATGGTTGTTGAAGAATGGCCAAGACCCATAAATGTAACTAAGATTCATAGTTTTCTGGGTTTGGGAGGCTATTATCGATGGTTTGTTAGAAATTTTTCACCGTTATCTAGTCCAATGACTAAGCTAACTCGGAAAGGAGTTATGTTTATCTGTAAAAATGAATGTGAGGAATGTTTTCCGGAGTTGAAAAGAAGATTAGTGAATGCTCCAGTTTTGGCACTACCTTCTAGGAATGGTGAGTATGTTATCTACAGTAATTATTCATTGAAAGGACTTGGTTGCATTCTAATGTAGAATGATAATGTAATTTCTTATGCTTCACAACAGTTGAAAACTCATGAGGTAAATTACCCCACACATGATTTGGAATTAGCTGCTGTTTTTTTCACTTTAAAAATTTGGAGGCAACATTTATATGGTGTAAAGTGTGAAATATATACTGATCACAAAAGATTAGAGTATATATTCACTTATAAATAATTGAACATGAGACAGAGGAGATAGCTAAGAATTAATCATGGATTATGATTGTACATTTCATTACCATTCGGGAAAATCAAATAAACTGGATGCTGCTTTGTGTCGAAAAAGTAATGCTTCATTAAACATGTTACGTTTGGAACATGATCCTTTGTTTAAGGATTTGATGAACCTTGGCATCAAATTTTTTGGTGTAGGAAGTTCATCTATTTTGTTTCAGGTGTCACTGATATCATCACTATTAGACAGAATAAATCTAACACAGAAGCAAGACATTGAGTTGCAAAAAAAAAAGATAGAGCTGGTTCAGAAGGGTATGTTTCCTGAATTCAACATTGATAATGATTGTGTTTTCAGATTTGGGAAGAGATTGTGTCTGCCTTGTAATTTACAGTTGAAGAGATAGTTGTCATGTGAAGCTCATAGTTCTCTATTTTTAGTTCGTCCTGGTTGTACTAAGATGTATAGAGATCTTCGGGAGTATTACTGATGGGATGGAATGAAAAGAGATATTGCATATTTTACTGTGATGTGTTTGACTTGTCAACAGGTTAAAGAAGAGCGGCGGTTACAGAAAGGGATGCTTCAGCCTTTACCAGTGCTAGAGTGGAAATGGGAGAATATATCAATGGTCTTTATTGTGGGATTGCAGAAAACACCACGTGGTAATAATGCAATCTGGGTTATTGTTGATCACTTGACTAAATCTTCTCATTTCCTTGCTATAAGAGATAATTTTTCTCTAGATCAACTTTCTCGTTTGTATCATAAAGAGATAGTCAGGTTACTTGGAGTTCCCATCTCCATTGTATCGGATTGTGATCCTAGGTTTACTCCTAACTTTTGGATAGGCCTTCATAAGTTGTTGGGTACTGAATTAAATTTTAGTACATCTTTTCATCCTCAATCAGATGGGCTGTCAGAACGAACAATTCAGACATTGGAGGATATGCTACATGCTTGTTTGATGGATTATTAGGGAAGTTGGGACCAACATCTTTCTTTTGTTGAGTTGTTTTATAATAACAGTTTTCATTCTAGTATAAAGATGGAACAATTTGATGCATTATATGGGAAGGTGGTGTCGAACTCCAGCCTTTTGGGATGAAGTAGGTGAAATGAAGTTGATGGGACCAGAATTGGTAGAAGAGTTGGACGAAAAATTTCAGATGATACAGAAACACATGAGAACAGCTCAGAGCAGGGAGAAAAGTTACGCAGAAAACAGGATGAAGTATCTCTCTTTTGAGGTAGGTGTTCATGTCTTACTTAAAGATTCACCATGGAAAAGAGTGATGCAATTTGGTAAGAAAGGAAAGTTGATATCATAGTTCATTGGACCATATGAAATTCTAGAGATAGTTGGATCAGTTTCATACCAGGTGGCTTTACCTCCAAGTTTATCTGAGGTACATAATGTTTTTCATGTTTCAATGTTAAGGAAGTACACTCCAGATCCATATCATGTTTTGATTCTAGAGGTAGTTCAGCTGGAAAAGAATCTATATTATTAGGAACAACCAGTTAGATTCTTGACCATAGGGAGCAATTGTTGCGGAATAAGGTGATTCATCAAGTAATGGTTTTATGAAAAAACCACATGATTGAAGAGGCAACATGGGAATCTGAAAATGAAATGAGGGATAAATACCCCCACTTATTCGATATGTAAATAAATTGTGAGGATGAAATTTTCTAAAGAGGGAAGTATATAACATCCCATGTAAGTAAATAATTAGGTATTTTCATTTCTATGTCTATTTATGAATTATATAGTGTTTTAAATGCTTAAAATGAGAATAAATCAAATCTTAATCATTGATTTCTAATATATTTTTTAAAAGATTGTTTTACCTCCTTTTGATGGTGAACCATATTTTAATATATCTTTTGAAAATTTTATAAGATCTATTTGTCAAAATAAACTTATTCTTTAGTATTGGGAAATTGAAATTTACTTTGGACAAATTTTTGGTATTTTTCTTACAATGTTCGTTTTTAATGAATAGTGAAAAATACTGCATTTTATTTCAAAACATCTTTTTCATCTAATTTAATTATATGGATAGATTATATTTTTAATTGTTTTTTAAGTTTAAATAGAATATATTTTTACCTTTTAATCCAATGATGGTCATTGTAATTAATTTCACTTTGAAATTTGACATAAAAAATTGTCAATCTTTTGATAGATATTATTTCTAAAAAACCCGCTATTTGTTTTGACAATGAGAATTATTTTTTAAATTAATTACTCCAATTTAAGTGTTTGGAATTTGGTAAAATGGATTCCATATTTGTAATCAGAAGTTCCAAATTATGTTATTAAGATCCTTTTGTTTTTCGACATTATGGATAGTAATGACGATAATTATCTTTAATTATCGTAATTTGTTAGGAATCGGGTAGTTAACGGTAATAAAATAATATCATAATAATATAAAATGACCCCAACATGTGTCCTAATTCTATTGGTTTTGTCATGTAAGGCCATGGGATTTCCTTGTTCCAAACATTGGGACCCCATGGAATCACTTTCGGGTGATAGTGACACTTTATCATTTTATGTTTTTTAAAACGAAAGTATAACAAAAGTATGTATCACACAAGTAAAAAACATTTAGTTTTGTATATGTAAATGATCTATTAGACTATAAATATTCATTGGAAATATAAAAATATTTCTACATCATAGTATTTTTTTTATAATTTTTATACATTATATAAATTAATTAATTTATGACATCGTGATGATGCATCGATTACCTCATTAACGGATGAGTTAAATAAAATGACAAGATAATGTAAATTCTAAGACTTACACTTGTCAAAGACCTATTGGATGGGTTGATTTAGAAACCTTATCAAATTATCCCAGAAATATATCATTGTGGGACCTTAAAAATCATAAACTCATTATATTATAAAGTAACATTTCTTGAGTTTCCAAGAGTGCCCCTCCTCCCTCTAATAAAAGGCCCCCACCTCTACCACCATACCCACACCTCTCAAGCCCTTGGCTCGGCCAAAATATGCTCATTTTATCTCTCCACATTCCTCTTTTCTTCCTAGAAGCCTTACCTTAGGCAGAAATCTATTTAAGAAACCATTTTCGTTCAATCCAAGAGGATTTACACGATTAAAAGGAGATTAAAGAACGATAGAGTCATGTCAGACATGAGCTATGGGACTCCGTCTCAATCTCCATTAATTGAGGCATATTTTTTTAAAACACAAAATTATTTTATATGGTGTATAAACCCCTTTGACTTTTACTTTTATTCAAAAGTAATATTTTTATACGAAGCGTTTTACTAAATGAAAGAAGGGAATGTTTTTGTCTTAGGTATGGGGCAACAACGACTTCTCTGCCGCAGTGACCATTATTTGAGTTTCGGATTCCTCTACAAGCCATAACTTTTTTTAAATGAAAAATAAATACCATTTTTACTTTTCATTTATTTTTATATTGAAAACGGTTTTGATAATGTTTTGATTATATCCATTTGTTGTATTGATATATTATGATTGAAATGTGGAGATGTTATGTTTCCTTTTTGGATGTTTTATTTGATACGATTGTGTTATGGTTCTTGGGAATTATTTATGAAGATGGGTGGTTCCATGATAATATAAGGGTGGGTGAGCCCGTGATAGCTCTCCAATGCATTGGGCAGCGTAAACGAGCTAAATGATAAGGTATCTCTAAAGATATTTAGGGAATATATTATGATGGGTATTCCAAACGTAACCATGAGGGTTACTCCCTACGTAAAAATGTTATGAATGACTCAAGTTACCTTTATTTCCTATGTTTTATATGATTTATTCATAAATCTTATGATTTCATGAGGTATGAAAAAGTTATTATGTTTTATGATTAAAGTATGATTTCATTAATTCTTATGTATACATGGACTAATGTTTTCATTCCATACTTTTATATCCCTTACTGAGCTATTTATACTCATCCCAAGTTTTTTATATTTTTGTCATAGGTCAAGGGAAAAGTATATGATGTGATGATAGTGTCAAGGAAGTTTCATGAAGGAATCTATGTTTTATTTTGAATATGGTTCATGTGATGGGAAAAATGAATATTTCCTTTTATGTAACCACCTTGTTCAAATATGGAATGTAAAGCATGATTTATGATATAATTCTCTAAATATCTAAACAGGAAATGATCCCCAATGTGTATTCTTGAAATAACTCAATATTAAGTAATGTTTATGGATAGGTCCTTATAATATATCATTAACACATGTTCTGATTGTGGAAATGTTGTTAGGGGAGAAAACAATTTAAATGTTAAATTTTGATGTATACTTTTAATTTATATATATATAAATATCTCTATTATTAGTATTTTATTATTATTTTTCACTAAATCATTTTTGATTTCAAAATAAAATTTCCTTGTATTTATATATGAATCATCAATTTATAATATAATTTTCATCTTTCAATTTAATATTGGAGTTAATGGAATGTTAAAAATGATATAACACTCAAATCTGTCGATAGAATAAAAGAAACATGATCTAATAGAAATAATAATGGTTATTATATATCTCTAAATAATAATTTAACATAGTAAAAAATATATAACGTTGCTGAAAATTTATTGACACGAATAATTAACTTCAATATATTTTTAATATTAACATACATACATTCATATCCTTGAGGAAAACTAAATTTGAATCTAATGTATGATTTAATTCATTTGTTACCAAAAATATATATAAATTTTGAATAATAATTATATAAATATTATAAGGAATTACATACCATATATTGGACCTTGAAACCACATTGATTGACTGAGGTATTTTTTAACTATGTTCACTCAAATTTTATCATGAATATGACAAGACGAATTGATTCTATTAAGGGAACACCCAAACTAGATGATTGGAGTATATGAAACATTTATTATCAAAATAATTTTCCTAACATTAAAATCATCCAAAATAATATATATATATATATATACGGAATAACAAAATCATAGGGATAAATACATCATGAATATTAGGAAAAAATTAAAATACTCTATTCAATTTGTCTTCATTAGTAAAAAGGGGTCAATTGTGAATTCAATGTTTTTTGAAGGTGATTCTTATGGATAACAAATATATTGAGTTTTTAATTACATTTATCAATGGAGAAACATTTATATGGTGGTGAATAATTTGTAATAGTTTTATAAATTTTTTCAAATAATCAAATTTGAGTGAATAATGTTATGATTCAGTCTAAAAAACTCTCTCTCTCTCTCATTTGTATTAAATAATTATAAAATATTAGTATAACACAATATATTTTACAAGGATAGATCCCAAAATGATAGCCTACTACTTTCCATGGTTTAAATATATCGAGACATGAATTTTATTATCACTATTTTATATTAGTGATTATTAGTGTTTCCCGATTCACGTATAGTATTTGGGTTAGTGTCATTCAAAAAAGTCAAAGATTCTAACAAATTTGTGAATAAAATAGAGTTTTATTTATACTCAAAAAACTAATATTTTGTTATTACTATTTTTTAATTTTGTGATTCATGATCTTTATCACTTTACTATATTTTATTACATCAGATAATAATAAATTATTTTGGTCATTATACTACTTCCAAATAGAGATTATTTCATAATTATGCATGTTTTTGTTCTACTTTGTATCTCTCATTAGTCAATACAACAATTATTCACTGTAATAATGCATTGAGATCTCATCTTTATTCACGTGAATGTTATTTCAATTCATTTAAAACATTCATATTCTTATAATAAATGTGAAAAAATATTCTATAGAAAAATATGTAAAATCTAATCTAACAAGGCTTAAATATATTCTATGGATAATGAATTATATAAAAATTAAAGCATTAAATTTATATATGAATTTGAAATATTGGAATTTTAAATCTTCATGAAATTAACACTATGGTCGTCTCATTTAATTACAATTTTAATATCCATAAAAATAAGATTGAATCATGGAATTGGCCCTAGCTATGAAATCATTGATTTTTTATGAAGAAAAATAATATTATGAATGAATTTCACGAAGGATATTCACATAAATTCCACGAATAATCCCAATATTATATAGTCTCTCAATTTCACATCATAATATTCCCTTATTTCGCCTTATAGAGTTCACGATTCACCTTATGTAGTTTTAAAATTCACCTTAAAAATACTAGGAATCACTATATGGTCCCTATGTTCACTTTAGGGGGTATTGTACTAAACCATATAGAGGTTTGGAATAAACCTTACAATTTAATCCCTTCATCAATACTGACAAACCTATTTAATGGAAACCTGATGTAAACTCACAATAAACCTTATAAATACCATTAAGAAAATTATAAATTTTCTAAAATCATTAAATTCATCTCTTCCTCAACCTTATAAAAATTATAATATACATTAAAATGTTAACATATAAACATACAAAATAATATAGTTAATCCTTACGATCTTTTTCCAACATACATTGATATCATGAATTTTACATTTTATAAAATTATTGGATAACATTATGATGTTTTAAGGAATTACCATATGAAGTACACTATGAACCTTATAATGTCAAGACATATCACTTTTTTGGACATGGTAAAATGAGTTACAAACTGCCAAGAAATATACAGAAAACAACTTCCATCCATTCTAGACTATCTCCAAATAACAGAAGACACTTGAAAAAATATTTTCAAATATCCTTGAATGTTTCATTATCATGGTTTAAAACAAATATATATCCTCTAAAAACCCCATTGTGTTCTTTAATAATAAATATTAAATTTTTATACAACCACATTAATCTCATTCAAAACTCAACTACTCTCAAGATTCATTCAATTAGTCCAAATAACACATAATATTAATTATTAAATCACCACATTGGATAATTTAATGTTTTTATTTAATTTCATCCCTCGAGGAGAAGAAAATTTTAGCCTTTAAATTAGAATGTCCCCCACCTAACAAAAGAACTATCCATTTAATGGTTTCACCACTTTTTAATATAATTATAGCTCATGGATTTATAAGAAATAAATAGATTTAGTTCAATTATGAAAAATAGTTGTACCATATTACATCCACCTGGATAACATAATCAAAACATCAGTGGGGGTTGATGCCCAATTCCTCTTAAGAATGTGCTAAATACTAAACATTGTTTTTAGTATTAAGTTCTCAAACCTATACTTGGGCCTATCCATAGTGAATATATCATCAAACTAGTAAAATATAGGAATTAATTCCATCATTAAATCACAATTGTATACAATTTCATTGATAAAGTGAAATGTGATATCAATTTTCTTAGATCTTCAGTGATTCAAAGTATTTCATGAAATATGAACTTCAATTTTATAATCAAATGGAATATTAAGAAGTATTTAAATGTTCACCCTCAAATATTTATGATACTATATAGTTCATATCATTTGTATGTAATAATTAACAACAACAACATATTCATATTTTGTGGTTATTATAGTAAATATTTATTTATTCTTGTTGTTACAGTTTACACAGCTTCATCCCAGTAAAAAAATTCCACATGAATTAGTTTGTTACTCATCATAATATTCTACATAGTCAGCGTTAATATGACTAGACTTATTTAGGTATTCATAGAACTATTAAAACATTTATAAAACCAAATTCCAATTTAATATCATTAAGAACCATTTTACCTTCTGTTTGATGATATTCTTTAGAATAAATCTAGTACAAGGAACAAAAAATAGAAATATTTACTTAATCAAGTATGGATATAGAGTTTTGAGGCAGGTTATATCATCATCTACTGAATGTGTGTTAGTTTGTGAGACGAGGGGTTTTTATTATAATTCCTCACCCTCCTCCCTATCTATATCAGAGTAATCATATCACTTATGAAATTTACATTGTTCATATGATTATTTATCATATTATAATTTTATTTATCACTAACCATATTTTTATCTTCATCATTTTAATGTACTGAGATTGTGACAACACCATAAAACTCAGTTTCAATATTTTGTTCATTTGATATATCAAAAAATTACTCACATTATTGTAGTTTATATAATACTAAATTAACTAAAAAAATATTTTAATCATTTTCATTAATATTATGATCACAAGAGTCAATATCCTTATTATAATACATGATATATAATTTTTATCCTTTTCCATTTGAAAGGTATCCAAAAAAGATACCCAGCTTATCCTTATCATTATTTTCCCAATCTTGAGTATTTGATTTTTATGATTGAAGGGATGATAGAAACTATAAAATATCACAAAAGTCACATAAAATTACCAAAATATCATATTATTTCAATTTGGAGTTTAGAATTCCTTATTAACAGTTCTGGATGTCTATAGTTATGATCACATAATTTCACTATGAGAATTTTGAACTGACATACATGGGTAATAATGTTCTTCCCATATCAAAAATTACATTATTCGTTATTTCAGCTAAAATAATATGTTGAGAAGAATTATAATCACTAAATTCTTTCTCAATCACATGATTATTCTTGTATGATTCAAATGATTTGTCATTTTTCTCTAGAACATTTTCAATCCCAAGCATCCTGATATAAACTAGATGCTCTATTTCATATTTTCTTCTCAAACCCATAAACATATCAAACACATATGACTTAATTATCAGGAAACAATAATCACCTCATTAATTTATATTTATCAGGAACTTTAATAAAACATTCTCTAGTTTACTATTGTTTCACAGGTCCACATAAATATTAGTGGGCCAACATAAGTGGTCTAGTTGATTATATATTAACTTATTTATGATACTAGTGGGATAGATGTTTTTATTTAAAGATCAAAATGGTGATATCATTTAATTCCTACATGTCCCATGTGGTTTCACCACTTATTTTTTAGTAGAAATTATTGGATAGATCACTATTGTATAAATATATCCTCAAAGGAGTTGGAACATTATTTGGTTTGAATGTGACTCTACCAAAATTATGTCAGCTGTTAGAGATAGGAAAAAATAATCTCTCTAGGAAGTTGGTGGATAGATATTACATCCTCCATGATATGATCTCTCTATTTAATTATATTATAACTCATGGTTTAGAATCCAAATATACTGATGATGGCCTTTCAATTAATGTGGTGATTGATAATGTGGTCAGTTCCTCCAACACACTTCATATTGATATAATTTTCATTTTCCAAAGGGTCAAATGTAATATTACTTTTGTTAGACAATTGAAAATTTATTTATATATTTTGAGATTCATTGAAATCATTTTTCTCAAAAAAAAATCAAATGTTTCTAAGCCTCTGATAATAAATATATTCTTTTCCTTTTCACTAATGTAGAATAAATTATAGAGAACTCTTATATAAAACATGTATCAAATAGATATTTTTATTTTGAAAAAATTATTCCATATTTAAATCATTTTATGTGTCATGTAAAATATTATAAAATGTACTCTCATTAAACTTTTAAGATTTTATGTCTCATGTTTGGAGGGAGTTGGAGAGAAACTCTATGATTGATAAGTGAACTAGAGTTGGTACTAGCTATAAGAGCTATTTCATGGAACAAATAGTACATTAATAACATTTATATTTTTATAAATAGAATCCATGATCCATTTTAATTATATGAAAATAAAATCTTACTTGAATTATATTCACAACATGAATTGGTCACTCATGATTTTAAAACGAGGCGATGTCATTTTTTGTTTGTATTCAAGATGGATGATTCCAATTATAAACCATGTATTTATAAAACATAATTATTTTCTACAGAGGGATTTATGAGGTGTATTCATGATCCAAATCTCATTAAAATTGTGCCTCCTCCATAGATCCATAGGATTGTATTAGAAAATTTTAGGTTCTTATATCTATTACAAGCCTCTTTGATAGTTCTTTGATATTCATAATAATTGTTTTCTCTTATTTTAGTATATATTTTTCATTTTCCTCTTATTATTTTTATTTCTATATTTTTATAGATTGGTTTTTATTAGTTTTTTTTGGAGTTTATTGATCGGTATATTATATCCCTCTGTCAATTGTAGATTCATTTGTGGGTATGTCATTTTTGTAACACTTTTTTCTATTGATTTTGGTGTGGCACATTAGAGTCTTATAGTATTTTTAATCAAAAATTATCCTCTGATCATTTTATTTTTATAATTAAATTAGATTAATTAAGAATTGATTTTAGGTCCTATTTTCATTTTTATTGTGTTCCCTTTACTCTCATTGTGTGTTGATTCCATCGTGGTTAGTGTGTAAAAGGAGTTTTAGGTGAGTGGTTCTTTCTCTAGAATATAACATTTGAACTATAATTTCTCTTGGTTTTGTAAAACAATTTCTAAATTATTTTATATGTTTGTTTTATTTCTGAGTAAATTTATTTCATATAAAAGATGCGATTTCACCACAATTTAGAAAAGGAAAGGGTTTTTTTCAAAAAATTATCAAAGTTAATGTGAAACTAGTTTTTGAATAAGGTTTATGATGAATAAAGGGATACATGAAATGTGACCTTAAATTTTGAAATATTATGATAAATACAGCACAAAGGAGACTTTGGTACTAAGGTGGAAGTTTTGGTATAAGGCCCTATCCACTATTGTTGTAAGGGGGTTCATATTTTAGGTTATTACTCTAATCCCTATACATAAATTCTTGCAATATAGGGACATCAGTTCACACTAGTCATCGATGTTAATGGATGTATGAGTGACAAAGCTAGATTGAACTTTAATAATCTATGCTTCAATAATATCACAATATAGCCTACATTGAGCCATGAAACTGGTCAACTGAACATGTTGGTCTCCTATAATACATTGTTTTTATTCCCACCACATAAGAGGATATTACCGACATGGGTAACTTATGAGACTAATAATTATCCCCATTATCCAAAACATGTACTTATAATCTACTTTGTCTTCACATATAAACACCCAATTAATCTTCCCTTGTGGTAAACAATTTTGATCAGTACTATAATCCATTAACATTTAACAATGGATTTCTAGTTAGGTTGGCAACAGAAAATAAGGGAACACCTTTTTAGCATGGTTAGTAACATTTATAATTTTATGTTCTCTTTTCCATTTGTTTTGCACTCCTCCCCCAATTAAAAACAATTAACCACATGGGTGTCATAGAATAATGTGGTTACCTTTTTAGTACACCACAAGAGATTAACCACTTTTTTCACTTATAAAACTAGTAATTATCCCTACTGGAAGAAAACATGTTTTTCCATTTTTCTTTTTACTCACACACTCAATCCTTAAGAAACTTCATAAGAGGTATTACATCTTGGTCACTACTCTAGGAAAAGAAATATAAACTATGAATTTCTAATTTTATAGGCTCTGAAAAAAATAATCCTTATTGACATAGGTAGTAAAATTTATTCTTTTGGTTCTATATTCTTGGGGTGTTACACATACCCTCATCACCCTTAAAGTATGTGACATCATTGTGGACCCCAATCCTCAAATTGAAGAGTTTCACTGCACATCTAGCAGGGTATTAGCCTGTATAAAATTTTTATGAACCTACCTACCATGGGCCATGTTCTTGGTCAAATAACCCCATGGGTCTTGTAAAATACCTTTGTTTCCTTCATATAACACTATAGGCTATTATCCACTAGCATCACATATTAAACTAATAACTATCATCATATGCCAGTGCATGTTCTTTTGGACTTCCTTTTCCTCACTCATTCACAACCTAGGAAACAACCCATGAAGTCATATATCCTAACCACTACTCAAGGAAATGTTGGGTCAACTATGTAGTTCTAATTAATTAGTCTCCTAAAACAAAAGGCGATTCATGCTGATAAGTGTAGTGTAATTTATCATTTTTTAGTCTTTTTTCATGAGGTGTTACAGTTTCCCCACCCCATGAAACTACATTTAAATAATAAAAAAACTCATTGTGGACCCCAAGCCTCAATTATAGTCTATTTTATTACACATATTATTGGGTGTATTTTCTTATACTATGGTTTCCTTCCCATCACACCATAGGTTATTACCCCTTAGGGTCACTTGTCAAACAAGTATCTATCCATAAAAGCCAAACCATTTTCTTTCAGTATGCTTTTCCTCACTCTCACATATCCTAAGAAAGCACATAAACCTCATTGTGGACGCCAATACTCAAAACTAGGCATTTTAATTTCACATATAGATTGGAATCTTCCCTAAATTAATAGTTTCCAACCTAGCATAACACCATCCATTAACCACTGGGGTCACTTATCAAATTAATAAATATACCCATATGAAAACACATGTCCTTCTAGTAGTCTTTGTCTGCACTGACACACACCCTAGAAAACATCCTTAGAGGCCACCCTTCCTGATCCCGATTTAAGGACATGCACACATAACTATGGGGTTCTAATTAGTCAGTCGCCCAAAAAACAAAAGTTAGCCATGTTGAGATGTGCAGTATCATTTTTCCATTAATGATCATTTTTATTGTGTGTTACACTCTTCACACACCCACACCCCCACCCCCATTTAAAGAACAATGAGCTCATTGTGTTCCCCAAGTATAAAACCCATGTAGTATCACTACACAACTAGATGGGTATTTTCCCAGATACCATTTCTCATGACCCTATATACCACATCCCATGAATCTAGTCAAACGAGCCCATTGATATTATTTAATACATTGGTTTAATTCCTAGTACACTGTAGGCTATTACCAATTGCGGTCACATGTCAAACAAATAATTTTCCACATATCCCAATACTTGTTCTTTGGGTCTACTTGACCCTCACTAACACAATCCCAGAGAAGATTCCAAGGATTTCACCCATACAAATCACTAATACAGGCAATGAATGATATATTATGGGGACATAATCAGGTAGGATTCTAAAAATAAAGGTACACCTTTTTAACAATGGTAGTTTTATTTATCCGTTTAATTTATCCTTTCCAAGGGTGTCAGAGTGCCGCCAAATCCGGCCAACACTACTTCACCTGATTCATTATTACCTCACTAGAACTCATCCTAGAAAACATACTAAGATGTTATCCATCTAGATAAATACACTTGACCAAGAAATATATACTATAGAGTACTAATTATGTAGGCTCCCAAAAAAAAGTTTCACCTTATTGAAATGGGTATTATTATTCAGCCTTTTATGTTCTATTCTCTAAAGTTATCACACTCCCCCGCCCCCTTTAAAGAAAAACAACTGCGTTGTAGGAAGCAAGCCTCAATCCTTGATAGTGTCACTAAACATTTTGTAGGGTATTGTCAGTGATTCAATTTTCCATGACCTTACATAACCCAATTCATGAACTTATTCAACATGGTGTTTTTTATTACCATTTTCCATAACCATACCTACCTCAAGACAAGAACCTAGCCTACTGATCAAATGGGTACTTTATAATACCTATATTTCTAAAACATCTTACAACATGATATTACCTACGGGGATAAGTAATCAAAATAATAACTGAACCCATAAGCCAACACATGTTCTTCTGGTCAACTTTTCCACCCACTCACACACACCATATGAAAAATATAAGGAGGTCACCCATCCTGATCACCAATCTAGACCATGAATTCTTAACTATGATTTCATTAATGGGTAGTCTCATGAAAAGAAAGGGGATCCTTTTTTATATTGGCAATAACATATTTCCTTTTATGTTCTCTTTTCTCGGGGTGTTACACTCTACCCCTTTTACAAAACATTGTCCTCTTTGTGGACCCCAAGCCTCGAATTTGGGTAATTTCACCAAGAATTAAGATAGGTATTGGATCTAATACAAATTTTCATGAGCCGAAATACCTCAAGACATGAAAATTTCTAGATTAACCCATGTGTATTTTATAATACATTTTCATTCCATCCCAGTACAACACAAACTATTACCTGGGGGTATTACACACCCATATCCTTTAATGAACAACTACAACATTGTGGACAGCAAGGATATATCATAGTGAGTTTTTAAAAACATCTGGTTGCGTATTTGACCTAATACAATTTTTTAGGAACCTACTTACCTTAGTCCATGAACCTTGTCAACTAACCCCATGGGCTATATGTAAAACCATGGTTTCCTACCCAATACAAAATGGGAATTTACCCACCAGGGTAACTTATCATACTATTAACATTCCCAATAGGATAACACAATTTAATCTTTTCTACTTTGTCCTCACTCACAAAAACACAACCTAGGAATCAACTCGACCCATTTTTATCATTAATCCATTCCCAGAACACAGAGCTTTGGATTTCTAATCTGTTTGGAACCTAAAAAGATAGGTGAAACTTATCAACATGGGTAGTATCATTTCATACTTTTCTATTCACATTTCTAGTGGTGATATACTATCCCAACTATAGAGCATGAGGACATCATTGTGGAAACGAAGCCTCAATCCTAGGCATTTTCACTGAACGTCTAGCTGGGTATTTTCTATGATAGCAATTTCCATGATGCTACCTTCCTGAGGGAATGAACATGGTCAACTGATACCATGGTAATTTTGTAATATGATTTTATAATTCCGATCACAACATAATATGTTACCCCTCAAGGTCCCTTATCAATGTAATATCATTCCTTATAAGATAACACATGTTCTTTTGGCATTCTTTATTCTCACTCACACACACCCCAAGAAACATACTAGGGATTCACCCATACAAATCACTACTCCATGTCATGAATTCATATTTGATGAGTTATAGTCTGGTAGAATCCCTAAAATAAGATTTCACCTTGTGGATAAGTGATGTAACATTTATCCTTTTATGTCCCATTTTATAGGTTTGTTACACTATGTGGAATTGATGTTTGTGTTACATTTGAAATAATTAGCGGTCAAATTAATGATTATAAAATCATTACTTGTGATATATATATAATTTTTTTTCAATAAAAATATTTTAATATATTATAATTATCAAATTAATTTCACTGAATAAATATTTACGATATTAATGCTGATAATCATTTAATAATAAATGTAAAATATTGTGGTTATTATAATAATTATTATTATGCTGGGAAAATGAAAGTTTTGTTCCATCAAATATATTGTATATTTGGGTTTATATATATGTAATGTTAATGTATATATATATATTAGTTAAATATATATACAACTGTATACATATATATTTCTGTTTATATGTTTAAAAGTAATATATATATATATATATATGAGAGATTTTTAAAAAACATAATGGTTGAATACATATTTTTAAAAGAGGAGCCTAGAAAAAAACACATGAAATAAATGATATGTGGAACATGGATATAAATTGAGAGAATAAAATATTACGACATAAATATAATAATTTATTATGAAATTTTTAATTTCTATAATTGATTTGTCTTGGGTATTTGCTTATAGTTTCTATGTTGGAATTTAATATTTTATTCATTCTTGAATAAAGGAGGAAAATTTTAATTGATTAAATGAATATATATATATATATATATATATATATAATTGATAGTGGTAATTTTAGTCATATCAAAATGGGTATGGTTCTAGGATGCAATGGTACAATCAAACTCAGCCTCTATCTTTTTTAGTCAAACTTGTACCTATGGTTTGAGTTTCCTTACCTTTATGATCCTTGTATATGCTATTTTCATGATATATTGTTTTTATTAACCCATGCATGTTATGAGATGAATGTGGTTGGGTGAGTAGTGATTCATATTTCATTATCATGACCACGTGATCATGTGTTCCTCATGAAATTTTTCTTGATGTAACTTGTTCTTATTTTATACGACTTGTATTTTTTATGGTGTTTAATTTCATGTGGAACTGTGTTTCATGTATAATGATTATTTTGTAGAGCCTTGAAGTTATAGTGATGCAGTCTTAAAGTCATTAAATGATGGATTGTTTATCCCTATAGAGGGATGCAAATTAGTTTCCAATAGAATCACCTAATGAAGTCCAAAAGTCCATAAATTTAGATGTGGCTATCCCTATAGAGGAATTTTAACAAGTGGATGATCAGTAGATGCCATTATTTGATTCCAACAGTCTTGGGATGTCAGTGATTAAAAAAATAAGATAGATCATGATAGACTTAATGGATCATTAGGAGTTCTGGGAGACATTCAATAACACGGTGGGGTGAGTAGTTAGATATTGAGGAATGTCTCACATACCCAGTGTTAACCACCAAATGTCTGGGGTTGTCCTTTTTTTATATGGAGGAATGTATGGAATACTTAGTGCCATTCACCGATTGGGTTTGATGAGATGTTATATTAGGGAGAATGTACAGTGTTCCAGATGACAACCACTGGCTATGTGGGGGGAGATATATTAGTTTTGTTGTTATATTATGAATCTTCTAACATATTTACCGAAAACGAGACGAAGTACGTGGGGTCAGAGTTTGTAGTGTCTTGGTCATTGCATGATGACTTAAAACATTTATGATTGTAAGTTTATATGAGAATCTACATATGTCATGACATATATATATATATATATATATATATTAGATGTTAAGAATCTTTTGGTGGTGTCTTACTGTGTATTTTACTCACACCATGCTCAGGAATTTATTTTTTGTAGTAGATTTTATGGTCCCTAATCTAACATAGAGAAATGAACCTATGGTGGAAAGATTATCAGTGGATCATGGATGTGTTGTGGAATGAGATAAACTTCGATGGACCACATAGTTGTTTATTTATTTTTTCACTATTTATCTACTACTTACATTCAAGATAAGCTAACCACATTGGGATATATTGTTATATGTATTCCTTGTATTTAGGTTCATTATGTTTACATGAATTCTTTATTTATTTTTGTTATTATTTGTTATTATTAACATACTATTAATTGATAGATAGAGTATAATATCCCCCTTTTATAATTAAACTCTCATTTCTAGTTAGTAGCCTCTTGCATATAGGGACACACCATTATGGTCATGTAGCATCCATCTTAGACTCGGTGGTTCAGGTCTGGATGTTACATTTACCATTAGGATATTTTGTACTATATTCCCATTGATATCAATGGTTTGATAATTTAAACTAGTAATTTTCAATATTCATTGAAACTCACTTATCTTTTTTTGGATGTATAGAAATATATGAACTATTTTCTATGATTTTCATATAAAATAGTGTAACTATTTATCATGACATGTTTTTTATAAATTAACCATATTAAAATTATTTTCAGGAGCCTATATATGTAATTTCTAGGTGGGTTCCTTCTGAACCTATTTAGATCACACCCATTATATTTCCAAGAGAATATGTAAACCTTTGTATTATATTTTGATGCAGGAAAAAGAGAAGTGTTGTCTTCAGGGAGTAATGTTTATCTCAACAGGGAAAGAGTAACTGGTGGTGAGATGGTGGATCATTTCAAAATTTTAACAACAAATATTTATTATGGTTCTAATATTATATTTTTATTATTGAACATGTTACTTGCTATTTTATCTTATTTTTTATCTATTTTTTATGTACTACTATATTTAATTTATTATAACATGTATTATTTTTTTTGTTTCCATTATATATGACATGTATCCAATTTTATATTGTGTGAAATCCATCCATCTTATTATTGTTTTACACTTGGGTGCTAGTAACCAGCCCATGAAGACAAGGAACACCCATTGAGTTAGTAAGAGATTAGTCTATGAACTTGTTTTAGAATATATCCCAGGTTTGCTCACTACTAGTTGGTATCATAGTTTTTATTTCTTCAATATTTATTTTTTTGGGACATCAAGTAGTCAAAAATTAGATTTTCCAAACATGATAGGTATGTTGTGATGAGTTCTTAGCTAGAACATGCCATAAATAGCCTCAAGTTACTATGGGATGTTTGGATTTGTGTCTCCATTGTTTATTTATAATTTAGATCAAAATTTATGATATTTATATTAAAAATAATATTATCTTATTTTATTATTGTTCACTGGTATTTTTGGTGTGTACAAATAATCCACTAAAACACCATCTATGAGTTCTTTATAAGATTGTAGTGAGAGATTATCCTCAATGGATTAATCCTTTGGATTAAAATATATTAGAGTCCATCATTTAGAAATATTCAACAATGGGCCAGAATATGATGTGGATAAAAATATACCTTCAGTTTAGGTCAATGATCCTGATTTGAAACAATGATATAAAAATGGAAGGGATCAATCTAAAGTGTTTCGAAATAAACATCCCTGATACCTTAATTTTATAAATAATCCCTATGATGTAAAGGACATTATGTACAAGATGGATTAGGTTTTAAACTTCTGGTATACACCTGAGTCCATCAATGTGATATGAGAAGTGTTCAAGATCGAGGGTCCCAGTATGCGGTGTTGGGATTCCATTGTATAGGGAGACTAACACATGATATTGGATTGGAAGGGTATTAAGACCCCCCTATTCTAAAATTTCAATATAAAATCATTGATAACAGATAAATATATAGGGGTTATCTTTATGAATAATTTATATCATTCATTGTACGAATCGTAAAATCTTGTTGAAGTGATGGTTCATTTTCTCTTTTGGGAGTAATGAATAATCAACTGAACGATCAGAAATAACATCATGGTTTTTAGGAAACATTTTATTTCAGTTATACATGAATAAGAATGCCTCCAATGAAAAAATGGTCATTAGGGACATGATGGTGGATATATATATTGAAGGAAATATTGGATTCAATATATCTTCTATTCTATCCATTTACAATTTCAGAAAAACATAGAGAATGAAAAGGAAGTAACATAACAATCATAAGAGTGGTTGATGTGATCTTAGTAGTGGGACATCCCTACACCATCAAAATAATCCAGTAGTGTGACCCTAACATCTTGTTTTTGTTGAGTGGTAGGTCACACCAGGTTAAATTATACCATGCCCACAAAGATATATTTTTCTTATAGTAGCCAAGTCCATATGTAGATATTCCATCAGTTACCTTTATTAAACTTAATGGTCAGGAATATTTAGCTCAAATTATACTATTTCATATTCACAAGTATCAATGTCCATAGGTATCATGACATTTTCCTTAATAGTGAACTGTTTTCACAAGGTGGATATGTTTCCAACAGATGTAGACACATGATCGACTATAGAGAGTGTTGTTATTATTGTTGCTTCCTCTATATAATTTCCTTTTCTTGATTAATGTTACTTGAACTCATTTATATCTTTTAATTTTTTTAATTCGATAAAACCATTAAAAAATATAATTCCATTATTTTTTAGAGATGCAGACGCATATTGGAAAGAGGACAGAGATTTTGTTTCACTAACATTTATATTCCAAGTTGATATCTAATATAGATTAACTATAAGACTTCCTAGTTCTTGGAAATAATATTTTTAATATCATAATTTGTTTATATTGGATAGTATCTCATCATGCTAGGATTTATTTTTTTTATAAATGTGTTTAATAATCTACTACCTTTGGGAGTTGTAATATTTTTGGGTAGAGTGAGTTATGAGGTCTGGTCATCCAGGACCTTCTATATTATTACTCTAGAGTTTATTCATTATTAATTCAGTTATGCCTTATGATGATCACACTATTGGTATTATTCCCTCAGTTTTTTGGGACATCCATGAGGTCTTTCCATATGACTACTTCATTCTACTCTAGAAAGGGATGTAGAGTTTATGATCAATCCTTTGATAGGTAGTTAATTGAATTTGATACCCTCTGATAAAATGGATCCTACAAAGCTAATATATCTCATGATATAGCTTGATTACGTAATAGAGAATTGTTGTGTTCACCATTTTGATTTATATTGGGAATCCCCTATAGTCTTTTCCAAAAAGGTTGATGGTTAAATTTATATTTGGTTCAATTATCAGAAGTTAAAATAGTGACTATTATGAATAATTACCTATTCCATATTTGGATGACTCGATTGATTACTTAAAGTGGCAACTATAGTTTTTCAAAATCAATATTCAGTTAAGTAAGCCTCAACTAAGAGTTCAGGTGTATGATATCCTTATGAATTCTTTTAAGAGAAGGTATTTCCATTATGAGTTTCCATTAATTTTATTTTATCTAATTAGTTCCCATGTAGTATTTATGGATTTTATGATTTTTATAATCTACCATTGTACTGACACATTTTTATATTGTTAATGATTTATGTCCTAGTTTATTCAAGATCTAAGAATAGGAAATAACACCACGTACATTTTTTTTTGGAAATAGTGATGTTTCAACATTTTTATAAGAATATATCAAAATGAAATTTCTAGATTGAAAATATCAATTTAATGGGGCATATGATTTAAGAAATGGATTACATTTGATCCTAGGTAGGTAAAGGTTTGTATTCATGGTAACAACCAGGGATCTTCCTTGAGATACATACCATCCTTGTTATTTCTAGATAAAATCATTGAAATTAAGGATTTATCAATTTTCTCATCACCATTGAGTAATCTCACCATGAATGGGGTGAAATTTAAACGGGATTCAAAATATCAGACCTATATTAATGAGATTAATTGGATTTTTGACATCATCACCTATATTAATCATTCCAAATCCTGATAATTTCAATATGATATATTATGATGATTCTAGTATCGTTCTAGGTTGTATTCTTATGCATAATTATAATGATATGTCCTAATGTTATTATCATTTCTGGCCACGTGAGAAAAATTTACACACTCATGATTTGGATCATTCTACTGTTATTAATTCCCTTTTGTATTTTCGGTACTATCATTTATGCGATATGTTAATGGGATTTTCCAATAATATGTTTTTAAGATATATATTTTCTAATAAGTACTTAAATATCAAGAATAGGTTATGGATGGAGTTCCTCCATACATTTGACATAGATATCACCAACACATCAGAAATGGAATGTTGTTGATGACTCTATTAGAAAGAATTTTCCATCCCTTCATGTCTCAGAATTGAATGAAGAGTCAAACCTTAAGATTTTTTCTCTCTAGTTTTATATTTTTAATAAAATGGGGATTTACTTTTTTCTCTAACATTTTTTCAATTATAATAATGTCCACATGAGTCTATTATTTAGGACTAGTATCCGGATGAAACGTGCAAAGGAGACTAAGTAAACATATAGGTGGGGAGACCACTTCTAATTGTTTTATCCCTTATGTTGATTCTATCGAATTTAGGAATCTTTTTCCATCTCCCATCAGGAAATTAATATTCTAATGCATTCATAGATCCTAATGAGAGATCCAACCTATAACAATGACGATGTTTTATGGCATGAGATTTCATTTATAGAGGCTGGGTATAAAAGCCAACATCATATATTGTGCTTCACATTGTTACACCATCAAACTGATAATGGAAAATAACATAAAGCCTTATTTTTGACTCCATTCTCTTCATGTGTTGTTTTTTTAAATAGTACAATGATTCCATGTGATTCATTTTTGGATTTCTATAGACACCCTGAGTAAACAGTTATGTATGGGTGGTGATTGACTAGTTGATGAAATAAGATCATTTTATTTGGATTATGGACGTGAATAATATTGATGATATTATTAATCTACATTTTCATGAGATTTTTGAGGTTGAATGGGGTCCACATTATCATCAACATAGATTGGTATCCTTGTTTTACCTCATAGATATGGAAGACTATCCATGAGGTGATAAGGACTCAATTCAGTTTGATAATTTCCCATCATCCACATATAAATGGCTATAAGAAGAAATATATTCAAATACTAGAGGATATTCACTATTATTACTTCTTGGATCTTGGTGGAGGGTTGGAAATTGTCTATGGACTGGTTATTTATTCTTCAAAAAATAGTTTCTATATATTGAACTTGATGTCCCCATTTGAGGGTTTCTATTGTCACCTATTCATGTTAACACTTTATTTGGGAGTCATGCGGGGGTCTCTCTCATGGGACAGAGTCCCATTGAAGAGAAATCATAGAGGATTTATTATATACATTATTTCCATGTTACAACTCATAATTTGATGAAATCCATTACGTATTTTGGATCTCATCCTTTAGAGTTTTCGGATTCTGAATAGGTTTTCATGAATGTTTCTCTTCAAATGGGTCACCGACATCTTAAGAAATAAGGACATTTATATTTATGATATATTTGACCATTTTTTATAACTACATGGGTTGGTAATATTTCTTATTTATTGGGATATTAAGCTCAATTTTTAGGTAAACATGATGTTTTCCATATATCACAACTGCGAATAGACCATCATGATCTTCCACATGCCCTGAGTTGGGATGACACTATGATTGGACTTTTTGTTTTTAGTAGGAAAAATGTTGATATCATGGATTATAAAATGAAATTTCCACATCATAATAATATTTCATTGGTCAATTTATTTTGGTCATGGATAAAAATTTCTCTTTACATGTGAGAATGAATCATCAATGAGAGTTCAATGGCCTAAGGTCTTTCTGGATCACCCTTCCTCTATATGAATTTATCGGGACATAAAATATTTAGTTAATTTAATTATGAAATTTTCTTTAAGGTACACTATATTTTAATTTTTTTAGAGTTATTTTTCCGGATATAATGGTATTAGTGATGAACTAGGTGTTTTTTGATGATCTGGAGCAGGAGATCGCTAATAGAGTCCATTCATTTCAAAAAACATTTATTCATAATTTGAATTTGGTTAAAAAAATTAAATGATCCGAGTTCAGAAAAGAAAAGTTATTTAGGTTTTAAACAATAATAACATTTTTTATTGCTAACTCCATATTTTAAATGAGGTAACACATTTTTTGATTTTCATGAAAGTGGGATGATTCAAAATGAAAACCATGAATTTACATCATGTAATGTTTCTATCCAATTAATTTTTATATGTTTTATGCTTTAATCTCCTAAAATTTGACATGAAACACATCCCTAAAACCCTTGGGATGATCCTAAAATTTTTGGGAGGTTCCAACTCTTCCATCCCTCTCTAATTGATGTTATGATCTCCCTATTATTTGGTTACTCTTCTTTTGGAAAGTGTGATACATTATTTTCCCATTTTCATTATATATATTGGATTTAGAATATATGAGGGGATTTATATTTGGATTCTTTTTATTAGGATGTGATCTATATATATCCTTTTTAAATTCATTTTTTTATTTTACTTTTGGGGTTATTTATTATGTTATTTGTGGTGTGGTGGGAAAGCTTCCTGAGTTATCAATTGATCTAACTTCTCTAGTGACCCTTTTGTTTATGGAATTTAATTCAAATATTTCAGAATCAATGTTTGGGCATTTTTTCATTACTCTCATGTTCCCATTACATTCATCATGTGTAGATCACATAATGGTTGGTGTGTGACCTGAGTATAATGGAGGTTGTTTCTACAATAGACTATGAAATATAAACAGTAATTTCTATTTAATTTATAAATTATTATATAAATGAATTAGAATGATGTATTGATTTTGTATATAAATATATTTTTCTGGAAGGATGGTTTTCCCCTTGATTTGGTAAATGAAATGTGTTTTTCAAATCACTATGAAATGGATTTCAAAATTAATTTTTAGATTTATTTTTTCATGTATAAATGTGTGTTTGAAATAAAAAATTCTATTTATAATGATTTGATAAATTCCGTATATGGTATCCTTGCATAATTTGGTGTAAGGTGTGGTATTGGGACTCATCCATCTACATTATAACGGAGTTATCTTTATGTGCTCTTCCAACATTACAATAATGTACATGTGTGGGTTATATAACGTGATAAAAAATTTATGTGGGTAACTTATGGGGTGTTTCTCTATTCCATAGACTTTGATCCATGCGCTTTAAGGACTAGAGTGCGATGTAGTCATCAATGTTTATAGAGGAATGAGTGACTTATCCAGATTATGATTTGTGATTTTATTCTTGTTAACCATTACTCATTGTTCTATTTTTGACTTGATATTCATGTTTTGGTAAATGTACATTTTAGATTAAATTATTATTTGAAACTATTCTAAATGGTATTGTTTTGTATATATGGTAAAAGTGGAACTATTTATGATAATTTTCATAAAAAACATTATTTTGTTTGATTAAATATATTTTGTAATTTGAGAGTATTGTGATTATTTTACAATGTATTGTTACAGAATGGCTTAGTGGTATCATAATGAGTCTAGTTAGATCAATCCTTACATATTCCATCATGTATTTGGAGACATTGTAATGTATGTTGACGTAGGAAGAGGCAAGGAACCTTTTTTAGGAGGTGAGTTATATGTTCCCTTGGTGTGAGTATCTTGGGTTTAGAGAGTTCTATGTTTGCCACATTGAATATTTGGAAGATTTCATTTGTTTAGTAGTCCTTTTTGGTTGTTGGACATGTTCCAGTGAGTTTTATCTTTCCACATTTCAGTTGTATAAAAAGTGTTTTATTTATAAGAATATGGTATGTATTATATTTCAGGTTTCTAATCTATATATATTCCATATATCTTATTTCATAATGGGATAGACCATTCCACATTGTTTTTGGTTATTACTAGAGTTATAGTTTTGAGCTCGTGGGGATTAGAAATGCACTTAGGGCCTGTAGAGAATTTGTTTAGGTTCCATTTTTTAAGGGAATACTAGGTTGGTTTGTTAAAATGAGACTACTATAGTTTAAAATAACTACATTACCCTCATAACAAAGTTAAAATATACTAAATAGGTTATATTTATTTCCACCATCAAATAACATATCATTTGACTCTAACATATGAGCCTTAATTTCAACTAATCCAATCCCATTGATTTTATAGGATTATTCATTAACAAAGGTCATTTAATCACCATTGGGCTCATTAATTTTTTTGAAACATGAAATCATAAATGATGTATGATGAGAATCCATTGCTAGTTTCAAATAATTTCTCTTCTTGTTGGCATTTAGATTCACCCCAATAATAAGTTACTTTTCTATCATAGAATTCTTAAGAGTATTCATTATCTCAATAGTTTATTTTTTTCAACTATTATTACTTATCATTCATTATTATTCCCAATGAATGGTTTCTTACAATATTTAATAATTCTTATGAAGAATATCATAAAAATTGAATACGTACCCCAGTGAACTTATATTTACTAACTAGTTTCCCACATTTTTCCATTTATGTTCATTTGATAGATCCCACTTAATTATATCCATATATGGTATCGTGGAAGTGATATATTATACTATTTTAGAATATTTATTTATTCCCTATAAAATCATTTACTCTACCAGTAGTCTTTAAACCTTGTTCCACATTAGGACTTATGAGTTTCCAATTAGTTATAGAAAACTGTCATGAAACATTTATAACCACTATTTTCATTTTTAGGAAAACATTCCTTATAAAGTTACTCTTAATCTTTCATCATGTTGATGAATTTTTTTTATAAACATAAGCTTTATTATTTTTACTGTTATAAACATCAATATTAGTTGATAAAAATTATACATTTTTGTGATATATCATTGTAGATTGAAGATGAACATTTTTAAACACTTCTCAATATTATATAATTATTCTGACTTTAACTCCATAATATTAATGTAGTCATGTTTCATATATATAAGTGTATTTTAATTATTAAGACACCATGGCATAGATATAACATGATCCTCTTCTCTAGAAACAATTATAATTTAAAATTCCTTCAAAATTACTTCTGGATCATGGTAATAATATTGATCATTTCGATGAAATTATTAACCCTATTGTGAAAGTTATATTAAATTTTCTCTACCTAGTTGACGTTATTATAAAAAAACTATTTCAATATTATTTTTTGAGTTTCATTTTAAGACACACATTGTAATCAGTTCTATACATCTATTTTATGTAATATTTCTCACCTTATTCCTCACTTATTGAAAATTCTTCTTTTCAACAAATAAGTTCAATTATGTTCATAGTTTTTTCAGCATAATATTCCATATAATCAGTACATCTATAATTTTTTTTCTTCTTATTTACTCAGCACACTTGTTTTATTTCCCCTTTGAATATTTATTTTATCATCACTATTATTTAATTATTCTTTACAACTTATTCTGTTAGCCTTTTCATGATTCCTCTTTTCTTATTCTTCTTGTTCTTCATTCCTTTCACTCTTCCTCCATGAATATTCTATTATAAAATATCAAATTCCTCCACTGAATCATTTGATTAGTAATTTTAAATTGTATTTTCCTTTATAATGTTTTTAAATTTTAATATATAAAGGAACATACATTTTTTATTCCCATCACATTTATAAGATTTATCTAAATCACTAAAGAATTCAGATTCATCCTCATTGATCTTCCATAAGTTCATGGCCTTAAATTCCATAATTTCTTTATAATTTTTCTTAAAAAATCAACCTTTTATAATATCATAATTATGAATATTGTTTTATTATTTATCATGGTAAATACCATATTTTTTATTTATAACCAAAATATATTCATTAAATATATCAAAGAAAATTATCATTAACATCAAACAACAATAGAGTCATAAAATATTTCACCATATCCCCATATGTAACATATTATATCATCCACCCAGGTTAAATAATCATCATGATTCTAATATTCATACATTATAATTTCATTAAATTTATCCATATAGTTTTTTAATTTTGATTATTTTATCATTAAATTCCCTAAATGTAGGTTTTCAAACTTGTCCCTCATGTCATAAGTAGTTTAGTTCCCCATAACTTTTGTATAGTATTTATCTATATAGAAGAAATAATATTTCATCAAGATTTTGCATAGCTCCATGTTTATTTTATCTAAAAAATTCATGGGATTAGCCATTCCAATCGGTGGGAAAGTCACTATGACAACATCACTAACCTCTACAACATATGAAAACAACTATAGATATATCCATTTCATCCAAATATGATTGTTATTCATAATGGAATTTGGAATTCCCCTACTAGTAAAAAAATTCATGTTATACATACCTTTCCATTAAAATAATAGGATTTGAGAAGAAAAAATTATTTATCTGATACCACATAATGTTCCCATGTCAACAGTGTACCACGGGGGGGGGGGGGGGGGGGGGGGGGGGGTAATCAACGAATCACATTGATTAAGTTAATTTAAATTAGAGACATGTGTCTGATGAAGGTCATGATACATTATTAACAACCCTCTCTCACTATACCCAATATAAAATTGTATTAATATATGCAAAACACATAGATTATTTTAGATAGTTCAGCATGAAGGTGAGATCTAACTCCTTTACACATTGAAAATATATCCAAAAATGTATTTTAATTTCACTATGGGATTATATTGGTAACACATATAGTTAAATACAAAAAAATGGCTTGGTGTGTATAATCACCATTTCTAGGTAGGCACCATCCATGTCTTAGATAAAATTTGGGGACGTTTATACTTGAACAACCAATATTAAAAGAATTTACATCTCTCTTGTTGGTGAAAAATATATTAAATGATTTTTAGGATATAATATCCTTACATAATATGATCTTATATTAGTAGTCATTTTAATATGGAATTGATATTAGGGAAACAACATAAAAGTAATCCATACTCATTAGTTATTCAAAATAATATCCCATTACATGAGAAAATACATGCACATGATGTTCTACTAAATTATTTGACAAATCACTCAAATGATCAAAAATAAGATCTATTTTCCTCAACCTAGTTTGAAATCACTAATATAAAATAGGTTTCTCTCCTTATATCTCCATTTATTTGATACATGAATTATTTAGTGAAGTAATGTATTTGAATCTCTTCATAATTCATGAACAAATAAATTCGCATAAATTTGAATCATTTATATTTCCAAAATAAATATGAATTATATTTCCAAATATAATAGGGAAAAAACCCTTTCATAATTTTGTGTAACATATTATAAAATCAATGAAATAAAAAAATAGAATCGCTAATTGAAAATAATAATTTCAAATATTTGAATTTAGAATCTCCATGAATTTCATCCTAGGATACTCTCATTTAATCTTTACTCAAATCCTTACAAAACCATTATTGATTCATGGATCTGGAAATAGTAGTTATATTTAATATTAATTAAAAAATACATCATTTTTATAAATTCCATGGTTAGTATTATCTGATATTTTAGTAATTATCATAACCATACAATGACTATATATGTCACCTTAAGAATTTCCCCTATGTCACTTTAAGGTATTCATGGATCTCTTTATGAATTTTATGATTCACATTTTGATGTTATTGTATGAAATTAATGTATCTAAAATTCAATTTACAAAGAATTGTAATAAAAATTAAATATATGAAAAATAAAACATACAATATTTTCCCATTTTCAAAACTCATAATCTGATTCAATGGAAACCATGTGAAGACTCATAATAAACATTTTGAATCCCTTTATAAGGTTAACTAATTTTCCAAAACCACCGAATTATGTTATTCTTAATCATTACGAATATTCTAATATACTATTACAGGTTAATTGGTAACCCTGTAATGTACTATAGTTGAACAATATAAATTATTTCAACCATATGAAGATATCATTGTCTATTTTATCAATTCCTAAACATAAATTATAATGTTGTAGGTTGGTATATTAGGACGTACCATATACACCTTACAAGTACTGAACATTTCAAATATTCATACATAATATAAAATATCTAAATTCACTGAAATATTCATATAAACTCTTTCATCCATTACATAACATATATAAATAACCAAAAACACTTCAGAAATATCCTCAAACTTCCCTCACAAATTTTTCCTCATGGTTAAAAAATAAGAACCTTTGATAATTCCATTTCTTATGTCAATACTACTGTATATTATCACATATTGAAAAATTTAGTGTGTAACTATATTGAATATGTTATATATTATAAATAATTTTTATTTTAGATCCTTGGTCTAATTCAGTTCAACCGAGAGGGGGATGAATCCATTGGATAGTATTTTTATGTCGTCTCTTTTTTATTTTAGAGGATTAAACTAGTTAAAGTCTAAATCATCCCAATTTCAATTACTAACCCTAACATCATGTGTAATTAAAAAAATAACAAAAAAGGTATTACTAAATTCAACAAAAAAATATTAATAAATTCTATGATTGGTTAGCCCCTTCAATCATGGATGATTTCAATATATACACATGTGATTACACTAAAATTATCCCAATCATATCAGTAAAGAGACCAATTGTGCACTTTTATTAGAGTCATGGGTTAGAATATAAAATCCCACTATAAGAGAAGATCCCAAAGAATAATGACTTCTATATGATCAAATCCAATTATGGTACACATGATATTAATCTTCCTCCAAGAAAAAACGAAATAAAATAGTTTTATATTTTACACCACCTTCATGAACTTCAGTAGTTTGCATTTTTTATCACTACAACTACTCTTGAATTCTAACAACAACTCTCCAAGGATTTTTGTTTTTTGAGTAACTTAGACACTCATGTTTTTTAGATCCCATACTCCTTCAAATTCAACAAACATTTATCTATTATAATTTATATAATATTACAGTGTATAGACCTCTTGACATTTCTGAGAATATAAAACATGAATATTATTCACAATAATGTTTTAATTTATTATTCTACAGATATAAATTCACTATTTAATTGGGAATATTACATTCCAAAATGGAAATTTGGAAACTCATTGAACTATTTAAGTATTAGAATTACCATATTTTAAATTATTTATCTGAATCCCAATTTTAATATTCCCTGAAACATAATTTATCTTGAATTGAAATATCTATTAAGACTCGTTTTTCTTTCCGTATTCAAGATAAATTCAATGTCACATATTTTTATTTTCTAAAAATGCTATTTTTTTATGAAATATCAACATGTTCATTTAAATAAATTCCTCAACACAATATAATATTACTGGTGAGAAATGTATAGCATCTTACAATTCTATCTCGAAACAACATCATCTTAATTTTGAGGCTAAAATATTCTCATGAATCATAATACTTCTTCATATGACTTATTTTTATTGAGGGTTAGTTATGAATCATTGAATATTAAATTCAATATTTATTTGAACATTGTGTGTATATATTTCTTCTTAAATTACATATTATAAACCTCATATATCTCATTCTAATAATTCTTCTAAAAATAGTTCTTTATTTATTCCCTATAAAGACCTCATACACTATTTTCAAAGGATAAAACGTAATATATTGTTTTTATGGTCTAATAGTTCTTTAAAATGTTATACAAAATAATGGATCCTTTTTAAGTTTTTATAAACAATGAATTCTTTAATGTATAAGTTATATAACATTTTAAAATTTTATGTACAATTTGAAGATCTTGTTTCTTCAAAAATGGTTGTACCCTTCTATGCTCCTATATACCCTATGAAGGTTTCTTATGAAGATGAATGTTATATATGAAGGTATTGTATTTTACTTTATGAAGTATTATTTACTCAAAGAATTCCATTATATTGTTTATTCAATTTTAATTTTATTTTATTGCATTGTCACCTTAATCATGTTTTCCTCAATGAAATGATTTTGACCTTTTATTTGGGAATATCATAACTTACACATTTTTTATCATGTGAAAAACATCTTGCATGTTTATTTTAAAATATTATGTAATCAATATTTATTATATGTTCCATGTATCTTAGAAGTTCAGTATATGTCATAAAAAGGTTACTTCTTATCGAATCGATTTCCCAACCATTCTATGGATTAATTTCATCAATCCACTTCTACTTTATTTTGTGGGTCCCTTATCAAGAATGAAACTTAACGATGAACCTACAAACCTCTTATAGACATAATATAAATTTTTTAAGACAAAAAATTATGCACTGTGACTTTTATTTTACTATAGAGATCAATTCACAAACAATCATCACATTTATAAACTACTATATTTATGTTCTCTATCCATATCCTTCTAGATGAATCACAAATCATAAATAAACATTAAATATTGAAGAGACTCAATTATACTTATAAAAACCCATTGATATTATTTTTTCACATTCTTAATACTATTTAAAAAAAAAATTATTTTATTATATCATATATTATAATAAAATTACATATATAAAACTAATATTGAGTATTTATCATTTTAAAATTCCTTTTGATGCATTATATCACACATTAATGTAATCTTGCAGTGTTTAATATAAATTATGGAAAACTAACGTATAAGGGAGAAAGAGGTAGTGGTATCCAACAACAAATAACACCTATAAATTAATATTTATTGATACAAAATATATGATCATTGGACTTTATATCACATATTGTTATTTGTATGTGTCACATTCATTTTTTTTTCTTAGGGATCATATTTATTCCAACATCCAAATATCAGAAAAAGTATTAATATATTATATATAAATCTTTCTCCTCCAAATCATATGGGAAAATTTTGAAACCATTTTATAGTTTTTATATACATAAAATCTCTATTATAATATAAAATAAAATCTAATAGTGGTTAAAAAGGTTTCTATTAAAAAATCTCATTCACATGACGTTTTTTGACACTCTAAAGTTTTTTTTAGATTATAAATGATTATAAATTAAAAATTAATTATTATAAATAATTAGTTATTGTAAAAATGATCCTGAATGGTCTATTTATATATCATGAATCACTATAAAATGATGCACTATATTTACCTCTACAACCCATTAACAATTAAATTTCATGTTATCTCATGATATCAACTACCACTGTAAGACATAAAATATTTTAATAACATTTGGGAAAGATAATATATTATAAAAAATATGAGCAATTATTTACCAAGTATAAATAATAGAACATATGTAGTCTATCTAGATAAATACATCACAAGTTTTTCATCTATATTGATGAAAATAAAACATATTAGTAGTCTAGGTCATGCCATACTGTTACATAATATTTTTTATTGAAGACTCATATGTAACATTATTGAGAGAAAATAATTTCATTTTTAAGTAAATCGTACTATATAATTTAGAATATATCCATCAACCCCCAATTTTCACACCGTTAAGAGTAACAAAATGTTGTTTTCTATATATAAATTCTAACATTCAGGGTACATTGTTAACTTTATATAATATTTATTACTATATAGAATATTCCAAAATTATTATAACCACATTATATATTTCATTTTATATTGTTTAACCAAGAGATTTAATCCATAAAATATGTCGCACATATGTCTCATTGGTGAACATTACATCTCTATTCAACTCTAAACTAGCACATAACATTAATTGTACAAAAACTATTCATTTTTATGTGGATTATTGACCAATGATAACATAGATATTTATCACTAGGTTTTTGAATATAATTTCAGTCTCATATAATATATACAACAGACATGACTAAATAAAATATTTGAATTTATTCTGAAAAACTTGTAATATTATTATATTTTAATACTGTTTTAGAATATAATGATAAAACCTATTACATATGAATCATCCCTATATCATGCTAACATATAATAAATATAAATGATCATATATATATATATCATTATAAATTATTTCTTGTAATATAACGATTTATCATTTTAAACATCATTATGTAGAAACCTTATATACCGTCATCCGATAGATTGAACCTCCCACCAACTCATTAGCGATATAACATACTAGAAGAACAACTATTTAATAAATTATGAGATTATTATTCTTTATAATTTTGTTTAACATAAGGAAAATTTATCCAAATTTAATTACATAATTATATCCAACATTTTGATATATTGTAACATTTTTTATCGAAAATAAGAAAAAAAAATTCAAAATTTCTAAACATTCTTATTGATTATTACAATATTTACTAATAAGATATATATATATATATATATATTTGACTAATTAATTTTGCAATATTTGTTAATGAAACTCTTACATTAATCATTAAGTAAATAAAATATTTTAAATACTTTACATTTTATAGGATCACTTCTTAAAAATGTACACATAGATTAAACTTGTGTCAATAAAATTAATAATTATTTATTTATATATTTCTCCAAGTTTTAAAATTCGTTATCATTAATTATAAATCACCCTAATATTTTAGAAACTAATTTCCTAAAAAATAAATTTTTTAAATAAAAAACATTATGCCTCAAAGATAAGAAAATTGATTTTAATTAATGGGGAAAAACATTCAAAATCATATATCAAATTAAATTATTTCATGGTATGTAATTTTTTATTATAAAAAATATAATAATATGAGACATTTGATCATTTTAAAAAACATATGAATATATTATTTTTATATTGATCTCTTCCAAATAATCTTAACATCTTTATCAATATCATATACTTCCCATTAATGTTATAGAGTGTAATTTATTAACATAAACCATGTGAATCAAAACAAATTTATTTTCTAAAAATTAAATGTTTATTATTATAAAAATTCCTTTCATATTTTCAATTAACAAGGTATTAAAAATAATGGGACATAGAATTGGTTCATATATTAAAATTGTTCAATCTAATCTAAGGAAAATTTTACATTCTCTAAACTAAAACACATTATTAATTTATTAAACATAAATTCAAAAAATCCATTTATCGATTCCTCGTAATTTCAAAAAATCACATATATATGAAAAAAATTATAAAGTAAAATTGGTGTATATAGCTCGATTAAAGAAAATAGTAGACTTACATAAAATAAATAATCGATGTGTACACTTTATGAATTTTTCACTTATTTTGATGTTTTTTTCAGAATTAAATTTTCAATATACTATATTTCCACTAAAAAATATTTCCAATACACTCTGACACCCCTCATAGTTTAAAATAAGTTTATATGCTATTTTTATTTAAAAATATTATTCTTATCCTTTAGGATAAACATATTACACTTAATTGTTTCACCATCATTGTAGTGCATGGTGAAGAAAATACAAGTTTGTAAACAAAAATATGCATCTTATTGATAAGACTGAATAATATTATGTAACAATATTCCATTTTATAATTAATAATTTATTGTTAAAATTTCATTGAAAATAGTTTCAACATTAATTCACTAGTTATATATACTATCAAAAGATAAACACTTTATTAATTTAAATCTTTACCAAAATATAACTAGTATATCTCATAGTAAAGTCACATAGATCATAGATCCTTCTGGTTTAGATTTATCAATGTATCATTACGTGGTACACTTATTTTATAATAAATTTTACCATTTCTCCAAACTCAAAATCTTTTTTCTTCCATCTCGACTTCTCATTTGATATACATAAATTCAAAACATAGTGAAGGGAATCATAATTGTAACACATTGATATTTAAAAAGAGGACATTCTTTTCAATATATACAATTATAGAAAACATCGAGTGTATATGAGAATTTAATATTCTAATACTTAATGATATATTTATTTTTAAATAAATTAAAAATATTTGATGGCTTGTTGAACATGAAACCCTATGTATAAAAGAATCGTAAAATAGTACCCCATTATAACCTAGCCAATAAATTTGTGGGTATAAATAGTAAAAAATAAATTATTAAGAGTATTTTGTTTAATAATATATAAATTAATTCTTTTTACAACTATTTATTAGTTATAAAATTAAATCATTTGAATGGAATAGGTTTAATTTCTAAAAAACATTGTTTTTATAAAAGAATAATTATTCATCCTTTAAAAAAAGAAATTAAAATTATTTTTTAAAAACTTTTAAAAAATTAATTTGAACAAATTTTATTCATTCATGAAATCATAATTTCAAAATTAATTTATGATGTAGTTTCATGATTTTTATAAAATGATTTATTTTATAATGAATCGTGGAAAATAGTGAATTTTATTGAGACTTTATATGTCATTAAAATTAATTAAATAGATAAACTATATTTAAATTTTTCTTAATGTAAATTTTTTTCACTTATATTAAATGTAAACTTATTTATATCATTATAATAATTTCCATATTTAATTTAGGTATTAACGATTTCTACACTTATGAATACATTCTCTCTAGAAACCCGCTTTTTGTCACATTTATGAGTATAATTTTATATAGGGCTTATCCAATTATTTGAAATATAATTGAAAAAATAGAATACATATTAGGAATAAAAAAAATTTATCTTATCCATTAAATTCAATGTAAATTTCTAGGGTAATGAGTAGGAAAAGTTGTTTAAATTAATTATTGTGGTTAATGTAAATAATAATTTACTGAGGCTTATATTATGTAGATAAGGGCTGAAATTACCTAAAACATTTTCCAAAACCAATTTTATGGCCATATATAAATAATATAATAAAATTATCTATAATTTCAAAAACATTATGTTTTTACCATGATACACACATTTATTTAACATCTTTTTTTCCAAAAATTCCATGTTTGTCCTCTCTCCTAATTATAAATGAACACCCACTCTCCTATCCACTTCACACATACAAAAACCATTTGGAAAAAAAATAATTTCCCAAATCACTTCCTTATTATCCTACTGACAACCTCTAGAATTTTTTTATAAGAAATTTACCATAAGATGGGTTTTGGTGCAATCTGAAAGAAGTTGTACAAATAAGAGGTAATGATTTTTAACATCCATTTTTTTGTTCTTCTTATACATCCTTAAAATATTATTAAAATATGATTATTTTCTATTTTTCTTATCGTAGATATACTGTTATTTTATTATTTTACATTAATGTAAAATATTGATATACTCTTCTATCAAAAGGTAAATGCAACTATTGATCGTGTGTACGATAAACTACCACCTCGCAAACAGATGTAATTTATTTTATGCACCTTACAAGGATGGATATATGATGGATTTCACACATGAATATGATATTAATTATATTATTATACAAATTAAAATATAATACCACAAAAAACACATTACTTTCCATGATTTTGAATTATGATATTGTTTCCCGTATATATAGTGGGTAACCGCCCCACGAAGCGATGTGATTATATCTTCACATAAAATTTACATATAATTGAATAAGGATAAATTTATTAAAAACTAGTTGATATATGTTAAATAATATTGAATATATAAAATTAATCTATCACTTGCTTTATTACCCTTTCACCCATTACACAAATGATAACATTAATCACGCATATGTATGGTATACATTCTCTATGAAACGATGTGATCCCTTCTCCATGTTGAATATTAAATAATGATTGAAAAATTAAACATAATGAAAAAATTATATTTATTACATTAATATAATTTTGGAGTTGATGTTATTATAAAATAGTCTCTTGAAATTGATCTTTTAAGTTAAAACACGCTTGAGAAAGCAAAGGGAGTTATTCCTTCAAAAAACAGTAATAATGAAATATTAATAAGAAACAGGTAAAAATAAATTATAAAAGGATAATATAAGATATTATAAATAAGATTATGATTCTTGTATAAATTAATAATAATAATAAACAAATTATAATTTATTTTAAATCATGGTCAACAAAAAGAAAGCATGAAGTAAATTACAGCTTCCATATTTCCCTCAATTGATGCATGTTGAAATTTTATGCACCAAATTTGTTTTATATGTTGTATATATTACCCCATTTAAATATAACACAATTATTCATTAATAATTCATGTTTATTTAAGATTCATTTTAATTTATTTCATTCTAGGGTATTTTAATTGAAAATCTCCAAATGGAAAAGAATTACAGACTCAATTTTATTGAATTTGGTTACATTAAATCTTTATTAACATTGATATTCATTCATAATTTTTTTAATGAATTTATATTATATTATATTTTCATAAATATATCTGAATTTTAATTTAAAAATGATAACCATAATATATTCATTTATTAATTCTAACACTAATGTTATTATTATTTTGAGGGTTCATTTCATAATATCATTTTAATTTGGATTGTTTATGCTTTACTTTCTAATAAAGGAAATAATTTGATCATTGGATAATAAATCAATTTAATTTATTCCCCTAAATATAATCATGAATTTTATAATTGATAGTACCATTTTATCACACTTTGGTGCTAAAAATTATTGGAAAAGTATTGTTTATAAAATATGTCATCATTTCTCACTTCGTTAAAAAACACTTTTTCTTCCAAAACCATATTTTAAAAAAATAATTTTATTATTGTAAAAATTATTTATTGAAGAAATTTTTACAAATAATAATTTTTTTCTTAAAAAATTAGAAGGACCCTTCCTATTGTTTGTAATTTACCAAAAATGTGAAAAGAAATATATAATTTACATTAACTACATGTATGGAACATACCACCATCATGAACAAAACACGTTTTAAATCATCAATCATATTTTTAAAATGTTTTTTTCAATGTAAATTATTTTCAATCTATTTTCTGAACATATAGTTTTAAAAATATTTTCATTAAAAATTATATTTTCATCAAAAATGATCATAATGAATATTTAATGGAATACATATTAATCAATGACAAAATAAATTTAAATTACTAATATTCCCATAATGATATGTGGTATTAATACCATCATTGTTCATTATTTTTAATTTTTATGATGATTTTGACCAAGAAAATATTGATGTTGGTATTCTTGATTAATTTTTTTATTCATTCACATTCCCTTGAATATTAACTTTCATATGATCATTGAACATTAAATATCTCCTAAATATGAGTATTATTTATCATAGATATTTTTATTAATTAAAATGTATATAATTTAAACATATGGTGTTATACATTTATTTTTTATTTATTTTCTAGTGAAATATTCATAAATATGTATTATTTACTCTATAGGGATTTTTGATTATAAGTCACATTTTTTATAAATTAAATTGATTATTAAATATATGTGGAATACTTTAGACATGCAGTGATCTATTGGGACTAAAATTATATATCCATTTGATGAATTTGTATTATCATGTGGGTAATTGAAAAGATAAAATTAAATGACTTTCATCCTATATTTTTAATGTTTTCATTAAAGGTATTGACAATAGAGGTATCATGATTCATGTCCTCATGAAATCCAAAAATTAATTATTTACATTATTAAGAATTCATTTATTATTATCTATAGGATTTTAACCGTGATATCATCTCTAGATGCATTTAATTCCATGTTATTTAATTAATACCATTTGTTTTCTATAACTATCATTTCTATATTTATTTTGGATTATCAGTTAATGATAATCAATATATTAAAATGGCATGCGTGATTAGTTATTTACTAGTACATCTTTATCATTCCATATCAATTCATGTTATTAAATTTATTTAAACGTCATGTGTGTTATGTTATTTACTTTATCATATTTATTATGCATTATCTATTCTAGATTGTAATGTCATTTAAATAGAAAGAATTTTATGTTATTTACATATCTATATTATTTGTGAATTATCTATTAATGATAGTCAGTTTATTTAAATATTTTGTGACTTCAGTTTTTAACCATTCCATATTTATTATTCCTTATCAAATCCTAATAGTCATGTTATTGATTAAACGGAATGTTTTTTAAGAAATTTACCCTTCCATATTGATTAAGTAATACATATTATTCTTCATTTACTCATGATAGCTTCTGCATTATGAAACATTTACCGATCATTTGATCTCATCACTTTTTTGATTCATTTAACCAGAATACATAAATTATATATTAAATCATATAAAAGGATATTATTGAGGAAATAATTTTATTATTAAAAAATTATGTTATATTTTTTCATTTATATATAATTCAAGACACAAATATGTATTTATTTTTCAAAGGATACAAAAATATTTAGTCATTCGAGATGTGATTCCTAGTAACTAATAGAAATATAATAAAGTAGGAACTTACAACATGTTACTATTGTCGGGGTTGTTACAATATGTATCAGAAGATGTTCAGTAAAATCTATTAGAACTGGATTTTGGAAGACATAGGTGAGGGATCATATTGCTATAATAGATATTGATGATAAGTGATAAATGAACAACCAAAAGTTTTGGTATGGAAGAGATTATAAATATTTCTATATAAATACATCCCAATTTAGATAATACGAGTGGATATGGTTCTGGGAAAAATATTCCTATGAGATATAACTCTGAAAAAGGTGCATCAACCTTGACTCAAGCATTACATGGTATATGACATTGAGCCTTATTGTTCCCCTGATTTGAATCTCTGGGGGTATATGATTTAGATAATTCACATTTTCATTACAGACCACTATAATGTATTTAAATAGATGATAAAAATGAATAAGGGTGGTTAAACCTAATGTCTCTAGATTGAGAGTAATTATTCATGTTTTATAAAGTCTATAAATAATTAAATGTTTTTCCACTATCATTATTGTTTCAAAAAAATACTTTTTGGTTCAAATCTATTGTTAGAACCAAAAATAATCATGCTAGCAATGAATATTAAGTAAAATTTGGTGATTATGGGAAATCTAATTAGATCATGAGAGGAGTGAATGATATCATCATTTTGCTTAATCAGTTATCCAGAAATTTGATTAACAACATATAGATTGACCAACTCTCTGATTCATGACGTAATAGATTGATAGAGTTCATAAAAGACTATGTAGTATAGAATATTCATAAAAGAATGATTGGTTTTATTCATATAAAAAATGTGGAGATATACACAATGGAATGTTCTATAAATGAACATAGAAATTTTTATTGGGTGGGAATTAAGGGAATAATTCAATGAACTGGTAGAAAAAATGAAAAGTAAATGGAATGAAATAAATATCATCGTATGGATCCATTTATAGTTATTTTTCTTCAATTTTCAGAATATGGGATTTATCTAAGTCAATTCCTTCAATTAATGGATAATTCCATGACTAAAGAAAGACATGTATTGAAATAAAATTGTCAACGTACTTGAGTGTTGGTATTCCGAAAGTATATTTTAGATGTGTGTTTACTATTGTTATTTTCATTAGATGAGTCTTGAAAATATAAGGATTATGTTAAATTTTATAATAATATATGTCTTCATTAACAAAATACTTATGAATAAAATCATGGGTTTATTATTTTATGATTGATCATATGTTCTATGCCTTCAACACCCCTTTTTTCGGTTTATGTTATGGGATTTTTCTATCTTTGAGGATGTTTTTATAAAATATTTCTTGGAATAAAACATATCGGTTTGGTATAGGAAAAACTTATTTTCAAACAAAGTCCCTTACATTTTTTGACTTATGAAGAAATGTATTGAGAACCTTTAATCCTTATCTTCTCTTTTATGTTTTAGTAATTATGGCTTATCACAATTTGTGAATTTAACAAGAATTAACATAATATTGGTTTATAAAAAGGAAATCCAAAATTATTGGTAATAATATGTCATATCCAGCAATGAAATGTGGTTTAAACCCACAATTAAAGGATGATATGGGTTTAATTCATACCACTATCCCAAAGATGTTCTTGTTAATATGTAATTATTTCTAAATAAAAATTTTGAAAAAATCATTAATGATGAAACAATAGTGTTAAAATTGAAGTGTAGAGATTAATAACTTATTCCAACCATATTGGATTTTTAAAATAGTTAGAGGTAAACATAAGTTATTGACACTATTTTATGGATCTTGTGATCTAATAAAAGTTATTTGAGTGCTTCAGGTTTTTAAAAAATATTTTTTTATTATAATTTATTATACTTAGAGATTAATTATAAATTGATCAGGGAACAAAAAAAGGATTTAATTATGCTCATCAAATATAAATACTTCAAGAAATTATATTTTCTTCTATTCATAAATAGAAAAAAATAATCAACAATAGGAAAAATGATCATGAAAGGAATGTTATTATATTAACTCCTTATTTAATAAATAAAATTGTATTTTAAATCATTATAAATTTATGGTTCGGTGGTTGTTCAAATTCTATTTAGCATTGAAATTATTATCATCAATGGCCTCTATCAATGTCTGAAATTGTCTACGATTTCTTCAGGACAATATCTTCGCATACAACATATGTATTCCTACATATAAACCTAGTTATTTGTTATTTCAGAAGGCCTTCATATTTCAATTTCTCTATTATAATGTGGTTGTATTTTTAAACCTCTTACAATGTTGGTTTTTCGTCAATTTTCTTTCCAAATGTAAATCCATTGACTACTAAGAAAAATTATAAATTGTGGGGCTATACACTAGTACAAGAATGACCTTTAGCAGCCGCCAAAAGCCGTCGCTAAAAGCCTATAGTGGCCGGCTAGCGTCCGCTAAACGGCGGCCGCTTTTTCCCCGTCGTTGTTACTATCAGTGACCGCCATTTGGCGGACGCTGTAGGCAAGCCGGGACGGGCTATAGCGGCCGTTATAGGTCTCATTGAAAAACCTTCAGCGGCCGCCATTTGGCGGCCGCTTATAAATTTTATTTTAAAAAAAAATGCATTATACATTAATATACCCAAATAAATCCCGACTATCATCTTCCAAGATCCGCATCCATCATCACATATAACTGCATAACAAAATATAATAAAAAACTTACTACCGAATAAAACCTAGAAAACAAATATTTAACTTCAAACTTACTGTAAAATATCTAAATTACTTGATTTTCAAAATAATATTCATAATTTTTATTACCGTTTTAAAATTTTAAAATCATTAATTCTATTTTTTTAATTGGATTTTTTTCCTGTGATTTCAGGTCAATCTGATGTCGTCCGCTATGAGTTTGACAGTTAGACGCCCGTTTTGGCCGTTTTTGACACCAGAACGGCGTTCCCGGTCACCGCAGGCACACGACATGTCTGATTTACGTTCGGTCTGCTCGAGCACATCACAATTCACTCACCCTTTGATGTCGTCTGATTTCAGGCCATTCGGACTTCGTTCGGCCCATTTGGACCCCCCATGCACGTTTATCAAGCGCGCACAACACTTAAAGAACGCATAATGAGCCCTACCGTGCAGACCGCACGTCTGATTGACGTTCCGTCTACGTTTTCACATTGAGAATAATAATTGGATTGTTTTCCTGTGATTTCAGGTCATGCCGATGTCTTCCACTTTGAGTTTGACCGTTAGACGACCGTTTTGGCCGTTTATGACACCAGAACTGCGTTCGCGGTCACCGCGGGCACACGGCACGTCCGATTGATGTGTCGTCTACTCGACCACATCACAATTCACTCATCCTTTGATGTAATCCGATTTCAGGCCATTCGGACTTCATTCGGCTTGTTTGGACCCCCCTCCCCCCCCCCCCACGCGCGTTTATCAAGCGCGCGCAAGACTTAAAGAACACATAATGAGCCCTACGGCGCAAACCACACATCCGATTGACGTGCCGTCTATGCGTGCACGTCGCGAATAATAATTGGATTGTAGTCCTGTGATTTCAGGTCAATCCTATGTCATCCGCTATTAGTTTGACAGTAACACCCCAAGCTTCCACGATACGCTTCTCTTTCAATAATGCAATAGCGTGCGTTGTACGCAAGTTCGAGATTCTAACACACCGTGACTAATCAAAATAGCCATTATGAATAGTAATACCCAATTTTTGAAATTATATATATTTTATATTTCTAAAGGGAATTCATTTTTGGATTCGGAATGTCGAAATAAGCCTATGTCGAATTGTTTGTAATTTTCTGAGAACTTCCAAATTTTTATGAATAGTGAGAAATACTTAAAAACAACTTTTTTAATCAAAATAATTTATAGTGATAAATTATAATATTGAGTGGTTTTAAAGTATAATTAGAATATATTTTTACCATTATATCCAATGGTGGTCATTATAATTAATTTAACATTGAAATTGGACATAAACAATTTTCAATCTTTTGATATATATTGTTTCTTAAAAACATGCTCTTTGTTGTGACAGAAGGAATTAATTATAAAATTAATTAATTCAACTTATATGTTTGTAATTTTTTAAAATATACATCATTTTTGGATTTGGAATATCAATTATAGCTTAGGGTGAAATTTTGGCATTGTTCTGAAAAACTTCAATTTTTGATGAATAGTGAAACCACTAAGTGGTAGTTAAAAAACTGATTTTTTGTTTAAATGAAACATTACCACTTCTGTGATTTGATTTTCAAAAATCCGACATACATGGTTGTCATTAGGAAGTAAAATGTGCTTCAATGGGATTAAAATAATTTTTTGGTGAATAGTAACTTTTAAGTTTAATTAATCGCGATTATAGGTAATTAGTGAAATTTAAGGTAAATATAATGTTATAATAATAGGAAATGACCATGACACTTGTCCTACCCCTATTGGATGATTCATGGCCGACCCATACAAACCATGGATCAACTTGGGGACCCCATGGAGCCACTTTGGTAGGGAAATGACATTAAAAACTTTTTATTTAATATTAAAATAAAAATGTCACAAACAAGAGTTGTTTTACTAAAACAATTTTTAAATGGGGTTATACAAGTCATATTTTTTACTATAAATGTTAATTAGAAATATAAGAATATTTCCTACATCATGATATTTTTTTATAATTTTTTGACATTAAATAAATTAAATTATTTATGACACCATGATGGTGCAGCGATTACCTCATTAATTAATGATTTAAATAAAATGAAAAGATAATGTAAAATATAAGCATTAAACTTGACCAAATCCTATTGGATGAAATTATTTTGAACCCTTATCACCTTAGCGTCGAATTATATAAGCGTGGGACCTTTATAATCTGCAAATCATTGTATAAAAATGTTACATTTTTTTTACTTTCCAAGAGTGCCCCTCCTCTCCACTTATAAAAGGCCCCCACCACTACCACCTTAATCACACTATCAAAGACTTTTGGCTCATCCAACCTCTACTGAAATACTCTCCCAACTTCCCTTCCATACTCCTAGAAGCCTCGCCTTGGGTAGAAGTCTTCCCAAGGAATCCTTTGGCTCAAATCAAAAAGAGTTACTCGATTTTAAGGTAATGTCTTCTCTAATGTTGTTTTGTTTTATTTTGCTTCTCCAACCCCTTAACCACTTTTTATTACATTCTATTGTAACAAAAACAGTACCATCAATATACTAAGATGTAGTTATAATGATTATTCAAGATAAATTTACACACACCTACATCTAATGGTTAAAGAACATACGGTTTCTGTGGATGGCGAATTTCTACCTCACGAAACGATGATTGTTCAACACTCATATAACACCTTAAAAAGTGGCCATTATGATGACACTATATTTATATATGATATATATTATGTTTTTATTTTCCTTATTATTTTTTATTTTTCATTTATGTCATACCATTATGGTTTCCATTATGGGTAAACACGATATTTTCATTTTAGGAAATGCGGACTACCGCCTCCTGAAAGTTATTTGAATCTTTAATACCATATGTGGGCTGTATAAAGGATGGATTAAATGTTATTATACAATATATTATACTGGTATTATATTATAAATTTAGAACATTATGATTTCATTCCATTAAATATGAAATAGAAATGAAAGTAGCATTCATGCGTACGTACGGCTTACCGTCTCCATGAACGGTGAATTTCATTTCTTACCTCTAAATGTTACTTAGTATTATGAATGAATGTATATACTGGATATATATGATATATATGATATCTACATCATGAAAATAATTCTGGATATAATGGATATTTCACCACATGAACAAGTTGTAATTATAAGAAGTTTATTTTTGACTCAAGCACCATAGATCGACAAAATGACCGTTATTAACTTAAATAATTACATAATGTTCATAACATGGTAATAAGTGATATAAAAGGAATAAAAAACTTGAAAAAGGTTCCTAAGCAATTATAAATTAACTCTAGTTTATTATTCAGGAGGTTAATGAACGGTCGAGTCAAGACAGGACGCAAGGTAATGGAACTTCTTAACACAATTTCTATTCTTTGGGTTAATCTCCTACTTTCAAATTATGTCATGATATTATTATGTCCTATCTTGTATTTGTACTTTATTTAAGTGTACTTATAGTGAATACACATAATAGATCTACTTTATTTAAAAAAATGATCTTTGTAAGGGTCTTCGTCTCAATATCCTTTCATTGAGGCATATTTGGTTTTATACACAACTTTCCTTTATACGGTGTATAAACCCCATTTAATTTTAATTATATTCAAAAGAAATCTTTTTATACGAAGTGTTTTTACTAAACGAAAAAAGGAATGTTTTTTTTACGTATGCGGAAACAACGAATTCTCCGCCGCCGTGACCATTATTTGAGTTTCGGCTTCCTCTACAAGCCATACATTTTTTTAAAAAGAAAAATAAATACCATGTTTTACTTTTGTTTTATTCTGGTATTGAAAATAGTTTTGAATGTGTTTTTATTATATCAATGTGTTGTATTGATATCTTGTGATTGAAATGTGTAAATGTTATGTTTCCTTTATTCATGTTTTATGTGATACGATTATGTTATGGTTTATGATATGTTTAAACCTGTTCATATGTGGAATGCATTGGACTTAACAAGTGACGGGTGGAGCCCGCTATAGATCCTCGATGCATAGGCAGGTATCATGAGACAAACTAGTGTCTTGGCACGAGGCCTTGACAAAATATTATTTGTGGTCTTGGCATGAGGCCTTGGCTACGTTGTTATGATAGTCTGTCATTATGCATTCCATCATTATGAAAGTGGATATTGATATTTCATGTGAATATTTGACCAGTAGAATATCCATGTGAGTAAGTAAATGGCATTATTTCATTTTATTTTTTCCATATTATGCTAAATTTCAAGTTTAAAAGGCTTTTGTTTTAGTTATACATTGCTTTAAATTTTAATGTTTGTTTATGAAAGCATCCGCTATATTGTTATCCATACTGTGCATCTGAGCTCACCCCTTTAAATGTTTTAATATTTTCCAGGATGTGAAGAAGTATTTTATGAATGACCTATAGGGATAGTCAGAAGAGGATATTAGTGTGGACTATGAAGACTATGTTATTAGTTTTTCACTTTATAATGTAATGTAATGTTTATGAATGTATCTAGTGTTTCCAAGGCTACTAAACTAATCGGTCTTTCGAGACTTGATCTTTTGTGATCATGCCAATGTTACCAAATAATGAAACGACTCTGGGTTGCTGGGGTCAGGGCGTTACATTGACAGTTAGATGCCCGTTTTGGCCGTTTATGACACCAGAATGGCGTTCCTGGTCATCGCGGGCACATGGCACGTCCGATTGACGTGCCTTCTACTTGACCACATCACAATTCACTCACCCTTTGATGTCGTCTGATTTCTGGCCATTCGGACTTTGTTCGGCCCATTTGGACCCCCGCACGCATGTTTATCAAGCGCGCGCAACACGTAAAGAACACATAATGTGCCCTACGGCACAGACCGCACGTCCGATTGACGTTCCATTTTCACGTGCACATCGTGAATAATTATTGGATTGTTGTCCTATTATTTCAGGTCAATCTGATGTCGTCCGCTATGTGTTTGACCGTTAGACGCATGTTTTGGCCATTTATGACACTAGAGCGGCATTCCCGGTCACCGCGGGCACATGGCACGTCTGATTGACGTGCCATCTACTCGACCACATCAAAATTCACTAAACCTTTGATGTCGTCTGATTTCAGGCCATTCGGACTTCGTTCGGCCCATTTGGACCCCCACCCGCGTTTATCAAGTGCGTGCAACACTTAAAGAACGCATAATGAGCCCTACCGCACAGACCGCACGTCCGATTGACGTGCCATCAGCGTGTGCATGTCACAATTCACTCACCCTAAAAAGATAAAAATATTGAAAGAGTTCTTGGGCTTCTCCCAAGAAACAACTGTCTGGAGTTTCTCTCCATCCACTGACACACCTTCCTCTGAAATTATTTGACCCAATAACTATACATATATAATCAATACAAAACTGACATATATATAGCTTGACGTATAGTCAATATGTGTAATCTGTATGATGTAAAGATGTTGGGTATGATCATAATCACTCTTGGAGTGCACGAAGATTTCATCCACAAATATTAAAACAAACTAATCTAGGTAAAAAAGGAAAATTATATTCATCATCGATATAAAAAATTCTAAAGAATTCATCAAGAAAAATGAAATTACCTCATGCATGGGGTTCATTCTCATCTGGATAACCAATATCACTGTTATGTCCACCCGATGTATTCGGAGCGTACAATATATATCAATATTATTCATCTTAAACATATCAATAAAATTCAATCTGAGTATGGTTTGTTTTATTGTTTACGTGTGGCGCCACTTGTTGCATCGTCATTTCATCGATACGCGACGACATCTGTGACAAACTCTCCTCGTACTCTACACGTAGCTGCTGAAACTGTGAATCAAAATTGCGATGCATATCCTGCATGGAAGGATTTATCTCAGCCTGTGTGTGCATCCCTGACTCTCTGCATGCACCCATCACACCTGCTCTAAAAACTGCACGTCGTGGGACACCATCACCATAAGTCAAAGAATAACCATGACTGTCACGCCCCACGACACTGTGAAATATTTCATCTCTACGCACAATACGACGACGTTTCTCCTATGGAAACTCTGCTAACTGAGCGTCAAACTGAGCCTGTAGCATATAATGAATACATGAAAAAATATTAATAATTTATATAAAATAAAAATACAATTATTAATTAGTAAAAAGTATTCTTACTATATCACCGGCAACATCGGGATCACCCGCCCTACGAGTCCTCATCCATATGGACATCCGATCGATTGGCTCTCCGCGTTGGTGTAACTATAATAAAGGGGTTCACCATGTTATTCTACAATATTTTTAAAATATGAATGAAATAGTGAATTCTGAACTTTCATCATGTCTAAGATGTGACACATGTCGAGTGCCAAGTCTAGAAGGCATGGCCTGAATCACCCGATTATGTGAATGACAAGCAGACTCGGTCTACATTCAACATATTTACTTAATAGACATTTGTAAAATTAGATATTTATAGATTAAAAGTAATAAATCTTACCATCATTGCCTCACTCGACCAAAACACAACCAAATCCTGCCACTGCGTAGGACGAATTCCCGGAGGGACTCACTGTAGAATGTCTGGCACACCCGCAAATGGTGTCCAGTGATCTCTCTTCACCCTTGACTTGTAATCCTTCCATAATTTTTGGCATTTGGACATAAAAACAGCCTGAAACTCATCTGGACAGGATGAAAAATTATCCTGTTAAAAATATTGTCAGTAAATGGGACAATAATAATAATATCATGAAAAATTAAACATTGAATTTACCTGAACCTCCCTCCATAATATGTCCATCGTATCCTGAGGGAAAGAACTCCAGTCACGAGTCGTCAGATGGAATCTGTGTGAGTCTCGTATCATATTCCCAAACTGACGACTCAATGCAGTAGCACCATCTCCAACTGGATGAAATGTGGCGTCAAATAGCACATCCAATCAGGCTCTAGAGTTCCAGGATCGAACCCCTCTACCAGGACCCCTGCGTTTGCTGGAAGAAGCAGTAGATCCTGATAAATATAAATTCATAATTCAATTACAATATAAATTAATTATTAGAAATAGTTAGGGAAATATAAACAGAAAATTGCAATAAATTAACATAGAAAAATGAAAACATACATACCAACAACATCAGGTGAACCACTGTGGCCACCCTGTGACATACATACATTAAAAGAAATTATAGTTAAATCAAGCAATTTTGATACATATATAACTCATAAATATTTTTACAAATAATAAATAGGAATATAATTACAATTTCCACTAATCATTCAAGTCTATCGTATCACCTTCAACTGTCTCTCTAGTCCATTTTATATCTTCATCTCATACAGCTATTGTTGTTTGGTCAAGTGTTTGATAAGGAAATGTGACAACTTCAGGTTCCTCTTGGTCAATCAGAAAAACCCCTCTTCTAGACATTTTCACCACAAATTTCCAATCAAAATCAATGCCGACAAAGTAAACTTGTTCTTCTTGCGATGTCAGTATGAAGGGGTCATTGCTAACCCGGTCAAATTTATATAGCATATTGTTAAAGTTTACTAATGTAAATTGGAAGTTATCAACTTTCGTTCCACGAACTAGATTGACCCAATCACACCATAACAATATGTGTTTTAAGACACGATCATAAATAACCACAATAATATCTCTCAACAATCCATAATAATATCCCGCACCAACAAAAGAACAACCAACGCCACTATTTTGTGTGGCTCAGTTCATGTCAACATCGCTAATATGAAATCAAAATCCGTTAGCATCCAAAGACTTGTAGCGACGAGCTGTAATAAATGGACCATCAGCTAGTTGGTTGAGTTCTTCGCTCACATGATGGGTTAAATTACGTAACTTTTGAATCTGCAAATTTCACATATATAGTTTAATGGATAAAGGAAAGTTAAAATACAACTTAGTTGCACTATAAAAATATTAAATCAATTATACGTACATGAGTCTTGAACCACTCATGAAATGTGTTGAAATGATGTTTTTGGATTTGATACTTAGTTGCATGGGGCCTTTCACATTTCAACTCAGCGATATGCATCCTAAATCACAACACAATATAAGGTAAGCAATAAAATAAATATATAAACAAAATACACATCAACTATGAAACATACTGTATCAATGGAATAACTGATGGAGTGTTGCACAACACATATCAATGAGCTTGAACCCACTCGCCGTTCCACATATAAAATGTTATTCCTTCTCCAATTGGACCCTCGTCAGTCTGGGACGGTTTATCTACCTTTGTTTTAACCTCATCAATATATGAAGCACAGAAATTAGTACACTCATCCATTAAATATCCCTTGGATGTTGATGCTTCTGGAAGATCTTTTTTGTGCACATAGAGTTTCAATGTATTTAAGTATCGCTCTATTGGATACATCCACCTGAATTGCACGGGACCGCCAGCAATGACTTCACCAGTTAAATGCATGTTCAAGTGAACCATGAAATCAAAAAAAGACGGTGGAAAGAGTTTTTCTAGGTGACATAGTGCAAGAACAATCTTATCCTGAAGCTTTTTCAAATCACTCATGCGATGATTCCTAAAACAGAGCTATCTGAAAAAATTAGAAATTCCAATCAACGGCTCAACAACCTGGGAAGGTAAGCAATCATGAATTGCTATAGGAATTAACTGTTGAAGCAGAATTTTATTATCATGACTTTTCAAACCCTATAATGTCATGCTCATCAAATTCACGTGCTTCTAAATATTAGAGCAATAACCATCTGGCACCTTAACAATCTTCAAAATTGATAGAAATGTTTGTTTCTCTTTTTTACGCATTGTGTACTGTGCAGTAGGCATGTATGCCTGATTACCTTCACCCAATTGTAAATGTAAAGGTTTTCCCAGTCCCATTTCTTGTAAATCACATCGAGCATTAGCATTGTCCTTTGATTTCCCCTTGACGCCTAAAATGGTGCACAAAATATTATCACATACATTTTTTTCAATGTGCATCACATCTAAATTATGCCTTAAAATATTATATTTCCAATAAGGAAATTCAAAAAAAATACATCGTTTCTTCTGATTATGACTTCGCTGTCTATTCGCAGTAGGAATAGAAGGCAATGCAGGAACCAATAAATCATGAAAATCATACATTGTACGGATGTTTTCTTCATCATGTTGTGCACAAATTTCAACCCCAGACAGTATTTGTGGTGATGGGTCAAACTCTATATTCCCATCAAACGATACACGTACTTTTCTGAACCTGTTCAATGGAGGAAGAAAGCGTATGTGACCAAGATATTCCCACTTTCTATAGTGCTTAAGCCATATAGATTTCTTACTCTTATTACAATAAGGGAAAGAAAATTCTCTTTTTGTAATCCAACCGGATAAGTTAGTTTACGCTAGGAAATCATTAATTGTCCATAACAAAGCGGCCCGAAGTCTAAACATTTCATTTTCTGCTGAGTCAAAAGTCATTACACCATCGGCCCAAAATTCTTGCAGCTCATCAATCAAAGGTTGCATATAATAATAGATTTTATCACCAGGTCCTCTCGGTCCATCAATTAGATTTGACAGTAACAAAAATGATTGCTTCATACATACCCATGGTGGAATGTTGTATGGAACCAACACCACTGGCCATGTACTATGTGTCGCACCAACTATGGACCTAAATGGGTTAAGACCATCTGCTGCCAAAACCAGTTGAATATTACGATCATCTCGGGAAAAGTCTGGGTGTCTCTGATCAAACTCTTTCCATGTCAGTGAATCTTCCGGGTGAGTTAATTTATCAACGTATTTCTTTCTCTCTGAATGCCAAGTCATCAATTTAGCAATTTTAGTGGACAAGAAGAATCTCTTCAGTCTCGGTTTCAGTGGGAAATAACACATCTGTTTAGCGGAAACGTGTTTCCCTTGATTCAAGACTCTCCTAGGAAGAATCTGACTAACTTGATTAATCTCATTGGTCTTCCACCTGGATGTACAGAAGACAGTAAAATTATTTAATTGTGCATTCTCTTTTCTGAACTACATACAATTATTGCTACATGCATCAATTGTATCATATGTAAAACCAAGATCATCGATTAACTTGAAATCTTGATAGAATGACTCCGGAATCTTCGCTCCACCAGGGAGTACCTTCTTCAATAATACCAACAACATGTCGAATGAGGTGTCTGACCACTGGTTCAAGGCCTTCAGGTGTAACAATTCAACGATGAACGACAGTTTACTAAATTCAGTGCATCCATGATATAATTCAGTACACGCATCGTCATAAATTTCAAAGAATTTCAATGCTTCTCCATCTGCAGAAGAACGAGGATTACTCAATCCAACGTTGTCATTTACAACATTACTGTCTTCAGATTTAAACGGACGCATCGTATCATTCAGCATTATGTTCATCGGATCAACTTTTCTTGAATCAACATTCATATGAATATTTTCTGAGCGATGACATGAAACATAATCTTCTCCCTGATGCATCCATGTCTTATAGTTTTTCAAAAACCCATTCAAATAAAATTTTCTCTAACACTATCTTGTTTGAAGAGATATCTATTTACACATTTTCTGCATGGACAACTAATCATATTGCTTGGAAATTTGTTGGTGAAATCCATTAATCGATTAATCCCCTCATAATATTCAGCTCAAAATCTATCTTGCATATCAATCCAACTCCTATCCATATATGTATTTATTAGAAATAAAAAGTGAAATATCTTATTTAAATTATAAAAAAAACATATCATTAAAATTTAAAAAAAAAATTTGTATAAAAAAAATTACCTGCGGACGGACTCGACCGCGGGTAACAGGGTCTCACTCGATTGCGGATCCATGACGGCGCAGTGACTTGACGACAAAGGTTCGATGGCCAGACTCGAAAGGAGCGGAACCATTGGACGAAGCGTGGATGGTTCTACATGGCGGGGCACAATGGACCAGAAGGGTCCAACGGAGGCAGGAGGACTTAACGGAGGGATGCAACGGGGCCGCGAGGGGACGGCGGCGGCAGGGCTGTCCAAAGGTGAAGCGCGGGATGGGGTGGGGGTTGCCGGGTCGCGGGGGTGTCAGGGTCACGGGGGCGCAGCGCGGAGGCAAGGTGGTGGGGGTCGTCGAGGTGCAGTGCGGGCAGGGGGTGTCGGGGTCACGGGGGCGCAACATGGAGGCAAGGAAGTGGGGGTTGCTAGGGTTTCCAGTGGTGCAGCACGGAGGCAAGGTGGTGGGGATCACCGGGGGTCGGGGTCGCTAGGGGTCGGGTCACCGGGGGTCGGGTCGCCGGGGTCACCGGGAGGTCGGGGGTCAGGGGTCGGGGTTGACAGGGGTCGCGGTCGCCGGTGGGGTCGGGGTTGTCAGTGGTTGGGGAGAGGTTGACGGGGGTCGAGGAGGGTCGCCGGGGGTCGGGAGGGGTCGCCGGGGGTCGGGGAGGGTCGCCAGGGGTTGGGGCCGGGGAGGGTCGTCGGGGGTCAGGGTCGGGGTCGCGGGGTCGGGGAAGGGGGGGTCGTGGTGTTGGGGAGGGGAGGGAGGGGATGGAGGGGAAATAGGGGTTTTCTTAGGAAAAATTACAGCGGTCGCCATTTGGCGGCCGCTATAGGAGACCCGCCTCCAAAACCAGATTTTCTAGTAGGGATAATTTGTTAAAGGTGGGGAGAATATAACACTTTGAGGTTTTAAAAGAATAAAATTATATATGAATAAATATTTGAAATAAAATTCAAAAAATATAATGGAATGTATGTCCTTAATACTACATGAAATATCTAATTTTATGCTAATTTGATCTATTCGATAACATGAAGAACACGCCACCCTAGGTCTAAAAAACCGTAATATTGTATACCTTTATAACCTAATAATTAGATGGGATAATAAGAAAATTGATAAATGAATTATGGGAAGTATATTATAAAAAATATATAATCAAATTCAATGGTTATCTTTTGATTACTAATAAAATAAGAACCATTTAAAATAAAAAATCAATGTTTACTGAAATTTTAAATATTTCAGAATTTCAGTTTAGTCATGCATTCAATATATAATTTAAAAATATTTTTTAAAAATTTATGATTTGAATTTTACAAATTTAACTTCCTTTTTTATATAATCATATGAATGATAACTTAGGGTGACTATTTTTTATTATCTAAAATGTTTCATTTTTTACTGAATAAAGAAAAAAGAAATGATTAATTAAAAAAAGTACCAAATTGTTTAAATTATTTTCATAGTTAAATTATATTTTTAATTGTTTTTAATGTAAAATTAGTTCAATTATATTAAAATTTATCTAATTTAGTTCATTCTAATTAATCTCATATAAAATATAGACATTATAACCCTCTATACATAAGGATGTGTTCTCTTTGGAAACACACATTCTTATCCAATCTGTAGGTGTAGTTTTAAACTAGATTCTGCCATATCTTTGAATATAATTTACAGAAATGGATTCCATGTTTGAGGTTATCATAATTCTTTTCTAATATATTCAAATAAATTTTTTTCCATTATTAATTATCAAAAAAGTAAAAAATACTTATTGTGGTTATTATAAGAACTGGTTTACCGAGTTGTTAAACAAAGAAGAAAATGGTAATAATGTCTTACCAAATTTTCCAAAACCGATTATATGGAAATATATAGGCCTTATAACCTATAAATTTTGATAATGTCCCTTTTTTGGCTTTTTTAGAGACATATACATGTTTCAAATTTCTTATTTTCAAAAATTCTATGTATATCTTCTCCTGCACTTATTTAAGGCCACCCCTCTGCTCCCCTAGCCACACATGCCACATTATTTTTTAAGAAAATACCAACCAAAATCATTTAAAAAATCCAATAATAAATCCTCTAAACATTGATTGGATCATAAATACATCATAAGAATAATTTTCCTTAAGACATAAAGAGTTTTCTAAAGATTATGTACTGTTCCTAAATTGGTGTTTTTTATTTTGATTCTTCATCTAGATATATGAATTATTATTAAAAATTGATTATATAATATAATTAGTATCATAAATACATTAATATATTATTAAGTTAATTGAATTACCAATATCCATATCCTCTTTCATCAAATGAGAAAAAAATCATTGATCATTTATACAACCGTCTATACCCTCGTGAATCAGTATAATTTTTTTTTGCATCGCCACCATTAGTGGATATATATAATAATTTATATCATAAATTTAAATGATATAATTATGCATTTTTAATTTTAATATAAAATATATCATCATACCTTCGATTCCATTTTAAATATGATAATTCTACTCAAGTTTATGAAGGACTACCACTTCATGAAGCGATGTGAATCGTTTTTCACATACTCTTTATATAGAATGTAGTAATGAGGAATTAAATAAATATATTTGACATATATTAAATTATATTTATTATTGGAAGTTAATATATCACTTATTAGTTTATCATTTCTCTAGTTAATGAAAAGATAATGTCGCTCATCGAATTCATACGACTTATTATCTACACGAATTGATGTGTTCCATTTTCCATGTTTAAATATAGAAAATAACATTAAAATTATATCTAATATAAATTATGATATTTATAATATTTATATAATTATGAATATTATGGAAATTTATAATATTCTCATTAAATATTATTTAATGTTATAACTTGGAGCACAAAACAAGGAAACTATCTATCAAAACAATAGTAATAATGAATTATTATTAACAAACAGGTTGTAAGATATTATAAGAGGATCATATATGATAATATGAATATGAATATGGTTATAGTATAAAATTATAAAATTATATTAACCATTATAAATTATTTTAAACCATGATAAAAAAAGGAAGTGCGAGGTAAGGGACGACATATCAATTTCCATTCATTGAGGCATATTATAAGTTTATGTACCTAATTGCATTTATATGGTTCATCTAATACCCTTTTTTAATGTAAAATCATGATCTATTAATAATTATATGTATTTTAGGGAAAATTTGATTTATTTAATCCTATCTTAGTTCACCTTATAATTTCCAACTTGTATGGAATTTCATAACTAAATATCATTTGATTAGGTTGTATTACATCATGACTATACTTAATATTCAATAATTATGTGTGTAATGAATTATTCAAATGATATTGTTTAAATTATTTTATGTGGATTTATGTTTGATATGAATAATTGATTCATTGATTAATAACCACTTTAACGTTATGATATTTGTGGGGGTTTATTTCACAATCTCATTTTATTTGGGATAATTTATGATTGAATTTCCATTAAATAAAATTATTTGATCATTGGATAATTAAACCATTCATTTTTCTTATCATGTATATATTAATTAATTTTCATGTAATAGTACCTTTTACCACTCATTATAACTTAAAATTATTTAATTTTTTTTTGATATTATCCAACTTTATTTCATTTTTTGGCCGATAATAATTTTTTTGAAACCATGATTTCTAATATTATTATGAAAAATATTTCTAACACACAAAAATTGATTTATTAATGACATTTTTTCACATGTTTAAATTTTTAAAAATATTTTAATGGAATCTTCATGTATTTTTTAAACCATACCACTTTTTTCTTTTATAAAAAATGTAAAAATAGTATTTTTTTAATAAGTACGAAATATACTGAATTTACCATTATCATGAGAACTCTTTGTATTAATGATTAATTATTAAGTTTCTATGGTTATTAATTATAAATTTATATTGAAAATATATTAGTGAAAATTTAGTTTTAAAAATATTTCAAATTTAAAAGTATATTTTCCTCAATACTGTTTTTAATGAAAATTTTGGTATTTATTTAGATCAATGAATATTTTTTACTAAAACTCAACTTGGGATTTATATTTTTGATTAAATTATTATTCATTATTTGAATGGATTATGATTATTTTGACTCTAGAATGTATGAGCTCTCAATTTATTGATTTATTTTTATAGTTATAAACATTCCCTTAAAAAGTTCACTTTCCAGGGATCATTACACTTTAAATTTTCCCTAGTTTTCCATATTATTTTTCATTGGTATTTTATTTATAAGATAATATATTTTTATCTATAAAAAGTTATATATTTAATGTTATAAAATTAATTGGAAAATTTTTATATATCCATATTCATTGGTCAATATAGAAATTTTTTGATAAGAAACATTATTCATGAATAAAATTGATTAGTAAAGATATGTGGAAAAAATTGGTCATGTTCTCAGGATTCAATGTATGTATTATATATCCACTCAATGAATTAGTAATCTCATAAGGAGAATTAGTGAGAAACAATTAAATGAGATTCAACCTATTGATGGAAACTGTATTATGAATGTTTTGGATAATAGGGGTATCCTGATACCTCAGAGTAATACGTCTAATTATTATGAAAATCCTTAATTAAAAATTTAATAATTATTATCCATGATATTTTCATAATGATATTACCTATTGAGGCATTTCATTCACTATTTTCGATTAAATGACATTTTTTTCAATTATTTCACATTCCGTACTGATTATACCTTATGTATTCATGATAGTGATGTTATATAATTGTAATTTGTTTTATGTTATTTACCAAAAAATATTATCTATTGGTTATATATTGATCATATTCATGTAATTTAATTGTATTGTAGGTTATGTTATTTACCTTTCCATATTGATTACTATATTTCTATTAATTGTATTAATGATATTTAGATTTTAGATGCCTACATATATTTAACATTCCATATTGATTATTCATTATATATTCTTGATATTCATGTTTTTCAAATAGAAATTCGATTCAGTTATTTACCATACTATATTGATTATTCTTTATCTAATCATGATTTTCTATTTTTGATTAAATTTAATGTGTGTCAAGATATTTACCTTTCCATGTTGAGTATTCCATATTAATTATTATTCAATTAAAAATGATAAATTCAACTTTATATAACTCTTATAAACCATATGACATCACCTTTATTTCATTTCCTTTCCCAAGAATCTAAGAAGTGTACAATGAATGATATTTGATGATAATTTAGAAGCGATAATGAAATTATTAAGAAACATATGTTTTAATTTTTTATTAAAATATAATGATAGTCTCATGTATGAAACAAGTTTACAAAGACAACTAAATTATTTGATCCTTGAGTATGGGAATACTTGCGTCTTATTCTAATTTAATTAAGTAGATGCCAGTTCTGGGTTACTGCAATTGAAATAACATCAATAAGAAATAGGTGAGCCCAAATTATATATAAGGGAAAACATATCTTCATGTAATTAATGCTATAATAGACATCAAATTTTGTTTAAAATAATAATAATATTGATATATTTCATAACAAGAAACACTGCACATTAAAATAATTGATATATATTTTAAATTATTTTCACAATATGACATTATATCCTATTAGTGGAATTAATGGGTTTGAATATTAGTAAATTAATTAAGAAATATATGTAGTATTTCAATACACATTTTAATTTTACTGATGAATTCTTAGTAAATAAGAACCAATTTTTAAATGAAGACAATTTATTCTTCAAAAATGAATTATCTTCTAAAATTATTTCCTTAAAATTTGAATGGATATTATATTTAATTTATCAAATGTTCAAATTTTTTTTCCTAAAATCAACATCGCTTTTGAAAGAATCATATCCAAATTAACATAGGTGGAATTTTTTATATTTCTTAAATGAATAATTTTTTTTCAGTGAATGGTGAAAATAATGATTATTATAAGGCTCTAAATTCTTTTCATTAAATCAATTAGTGTTAATGTATAATTATTTTTATTATTTTGTCTTAAAGTTACTTCTCAATATAGTCATTTTTAATAATTTAATTAATTCTATTTTAATAATAAATATTCCATATTTTTATATATGTTAAGTTTTATGACAAAGAATAAATTTTTCTAAATTTTTTTTATGTTATGTAAATTGATATTTAATATTTATTACATATACTTTTAGATATTGAATTATAAAAAATGGATACCATATTTTGAATTAGGAGTTTAAAATTTGATAAATCACTACATTTTATTATTTACATTATTTATAATATCCATTGTCAATATTTGTGACATTAGTAAGGGTGATATGGGTAAACGGGGTTAAGACCATGTGGTGACGTCTCAAAATAAACCCAAATCTTGCATTTATATCACATTTCTGGACATATTTGACAATATTGATAAAATGGTATAATATATGATATTTTGTTCCACTTATCTTGATGATGACATATATATTAATTTATGTAGAAGAGATTCCATAATTTCACTCTCTTCCTTCTAAGTTATTTTATATGATTGCATATGGATAAGAATATCTTAATAATTAATCTGAATGATTATTTTTAGATGATAATTTTTTTTAAAGGTAGTAACTTATTTCTAATTTTTAAAAATGTTATAATTACCTTAAATTATTACATAATGAGAATAAAATTCAATTAAAGGTTTTAGAAAAAAAATAAAAATAAAATATTTTTTCATAATAATATTTTTGATGAATTATGATTTGAAAATAATTTTATCATAAATATTAATATATAATTAATTTTTAATGTTTTTATATTAAAATATATTTTTTATATTGAGATCATTAAAGTAAAATTAAATCAATACTGTCAAAAATTAAAATAATGATATTTAATGAAATCTAATATTTTGTTAAATTATTTTAAATTACAAAAAAAATAAAGGGGACATGTTTGATTGAATGGACTAATTTTTTATCCCATTTTCATTTTGGATCCTATTTTTACGTTTCATTTCAAATTATAACCCATTAATGTTTATAATTATTGTCGTGGTTACAATTTAAAATTGTTTACCAAGGGATACACAATGTGATATGGGAATGCTATCCAATTAATATTGTATAAACCCTATTTTTCTAACATATTTATACCTCGAACCTTCCAAAATGTTATTATATTTCCATTTAGAATCAATTTTTTTATTATGACACTATTATAATGTAATCATTTATGAAATTCCATGCTTATGTTCTCCCCCACTTAGAAAAGGACACCCCTCATTTCTATTATATACATCGCATTACACCCCCTATATATTGGCCAAAATATAACAAATATATTTTAAAATTACCAAAAAATGATTTATTGGATATTTTATTATTTTAAGACCATGCTAATGGTCCTCAGGAATGTATATAAAGGATGCATGCTAAATAAGATGTCACCATACTACCTAACATGTTTCAAGTTAATTGTCCTTATAACTCGTATAAATCATTGGTATTTATCATAGAATACTAAATATAATGACATAAAAAATACTATAATGGTATAATTATTTGTAACCACCATTATTACCCTAATCTTTTATCAAAAGGCATTTCAAAATATCCCTCATGGGTAGTGTGGACTACCACCACTACAAAACGATACAATTCAATTTCAATCACCATCATTATTTGATTGTTACTATGATGAGTTTAAATATTATATATGATATTTATTAAATAAAAATTATTAATTAGTTATAACATCATATAAATCTTTTTACATTCTAATCTATTGGAAATTGAGAACTTTTCTCTAGAATATGTGTGGACTACCAAATCCAAGAAGAGACGTGATTTATTTTTCATTTCAATTCTAATTTGATGTTTATATTGGTATATATAATAAATTTATATTTTATTTATGATATAATTATTTATATTTAATAAAAAAATTGTATATATCAATGTTTCTTTATTTATACCTGAAAATTAAAATTTCATTCATTCGTCCATTCGGCCTACCGTAGCTATGAATGAGGTAAATAATTTCCCAAATATATACATTTTTTATGAGTATACAAATGTATAAAACTAATATATATGATATCTATATTATTATTTACATTAAAAATATTCTGTAAACTTGATCAGAGTAAAAGGATTAGATCTTCTGAACCAAAAGTTTCATGAAGAATGAAAACAATCAACGTCATAAAACTACTATTTTAATAAGTAATTTTCATTAAATTGGTTTTTAGAATTTATAAGTGGGTCCTATAAAATTTTATAAGTTTATAAGTTATTATATTATTTAACTATAATAATTTTATATTTATTATATAGGAGGATGGAACAACATTTAGGAATCTAAAACCTATGTTAATGGGATTCCTTATCTCACATTTATTTTTGTATGACATATGTCATATTCACCACTTGCTTCAACTCTATTTTGTATAATATTCCCATGAATAAATTTTATAATTTATTAAGAAAATTATATATATTTAAAGGCCTTTAAAATTATATCTCTTCCATTAGGGTTTTATTTATATATTACCAATGTGGTAAGTGTTTTTCGACTCCATATTGTTTCATTGAGACATGTTTGATATTATGAACCAATTTTTCTTTATGTAGTAAATATACTATACATTTGGATTGATATACCATTATTCTATATATTATAATGATATTAAATGATTATTTTGAAGTAATTATTTCATGGGTATTATGATTCAATTTCTACTAAAGTGGTTTGTGATTTTTGTTAAAATATCATTATTTTTCAAGATTGTTTAAAATTAAGTTTTTTATGATGAAATTTCAGGATATACATCTCAGTAGACTCATTAATTTTCACATCATATGGGTATTAATTTCTTTTTAGAGTATTTATATTATATTCCCCTCACTGGTACTTAAAATTATTGAGAAAATGTTCTTAAAAAACGAGACATTATTTCCTCATTGGTCAAAAATAATTTCTTTCGATATCCTTATTTTTGAAAAAATGTTTTTAAGAATATTTTTAATACTCATATATGATATTTTAAATATTTGGTTTTCCATTTTATAAATTTTTATAAAATGGTTTAAAATTAATCGTCTAATTTTTTTTAAATAAGTACTTTTGAATTTTTACAGAAAATGTGAATGGAGGATTTTTATAAACATAAACAAAATGAACATAACTTCCCATAATCGTGAATACAAAATTATTACTATATAAGTTTCAAATTTTATTTTCAAAGATAATTTTTTCTATAATATTTCGGAAATTTTAGGATTTTAATTAAGTGATTTCAATTTCCAAAGGGTATTTTTCTAAAAAATATTTCAGTAGTGTTTTAAGGCAATTTTTCATCTATGATAACTTACATTGATTTTAATTATGCTTTACTTGGAAAATGATACAATTATAGTATAATAATTATTTTCATGATGGTTTATGATTATTATAATGATATGTTTAATAAAAAAATTTAATTTTCATAGATTAAAAAATGATGAAATGATGAAATGTTTATAAAACAAGTTTCATTTCAAATGGTTATGATATGTTGATATGGTGAATGTTTTATGATACCATGGAACACATATGAACATATAGAAATTATGTGATAGGTGGAATAAGAATTATATTTTCCTCAAATTAATTGGGTGAATTTGGATATCTCATAGGATAATAATAATTGTAATTGAATGTGAACCCAATCCAGTATAGAGCTCTATAAATTATTATTGTTTTTGTAATGAACCATTACTTAAGATATGTTGGAATTCAGATTGATCCAAATCCACTATGAGAGTTTTAATGGTCGAGTTATTTTAAAATTTTACATTTTGGGAGATCTAGTCCCAGAGTTTCCAATGGATGTCCCATGGAGTTTGGAGTGTAAAAGGAGGATAAAGAGTTCATATTGCAAGTCATGAGGTTTATAAAGTATCGAGTGATGTGATGTACATTAATGGTGGTCACAATTGCATAGATTGGTTTTTTGTGGAATAAAATATTAGGGGTGGAGTTTTAGTGCTTCTTCTATTTTTGGTATAGATACATCATGGAGTTGGGTCATGGAATATCCTTTAATGTTTAATGGTTTTGAGGTTGTGGATATGGGGAAGGGGCTTATTGGAGGATTTTATCTGTTACTCAAATTTTTTCAGAGTTTTGTCATGGTCACCTAACCATGATGTCGAGTCTTAGAAGAGTGAGTTTGGATGGTCCTCTGTTTTTTGGGTAGCTGCATCATGGAGTATGTTTTGACACAAGATGCCTGTTATTACATTCTTTATATAGTGTGGTTTTTTCAGCAATACCGTGGTATCAACCATATTTATTAGATATGTACCATGGGTCTCACTATGATAATCATTCATTACATTTTCTAGAGAGGATTATTTTTTCTCTATCAACTTTATGTTATGTTATTCCCTTTTTTAGCAGTGTTATGCTTTGTGAGTAATGTTGTGAGATGATCTTATCTTTTTGTTACTTCCTAAAAATTCACACACCACTTCAAACCCTAAAATTTTTATAGATTTTCTCTCATATATTTGGATACCCAAGTGCAACTATATGATAAATTTTATCAACCATTTAGTGGCTTTCAGCCCTAGGCATTTGAAATTATTGCAAAGTGGTTTTAGATGACAACCCCAATTGTATTCTCCCTATTATATTCAAGTTCTTCATCTAGAAATGTATGTGGTTTGGAGAAACCATTTTTTTATTGTATTTTTTGAAAGTTAATGACATGGATTATTAAATTCTTGGATTATCTCACTCCATTCCATAGTTATGGTTCTTGTTGGTTGTTTTCCTCTTGATCCATCCTTTCATCAAGGTTTGAAAATAATCAATTAGGGCAGGTTATCCTTCATCCTTCTTATAACTAAATCATGTGGGAGGTTTATTCTTATTTATCCATTGAAATATTGTTTCTATATAACCTAATCGAGATAATTAATTAGTTTTAGATGAATTGAAGGGTATAAGGAATGAAATGGATTATTTACCAATATTTATATTACTGTTATTGAAATTATACATACTTTTTTTGTTACTAAAAATACGGGATTTAGGGTTATTAGTTTCCTAAAGTGGATATGATTGTGGAACCATTGTTAAGTGATTTCATGTTATCATCTTGAATTAATTGTAAAAAACATAAATTTGTCTAATAAATTAGTTTCCCATGGATATTATGGTTTTCTTTAAAATTTAATAGAAATAAATAAGTGAATGCGATGATAATTAGCTGGAAAATTTTATAGTGAAATATAAGAAATGTGGTGTGTTGTGTAGTTGTGATGTGTTGTTTTGATGTGTAGTTATGATGTCTCTTTGTGTGTGGAAACTAAAATAGATATTCATGTGATGAATTTTTTTTGTTGAGATGTGGTTTTGATGGTAATATGTGTTTGGGAAGGGAAGTGGTTGTCTTGTGAAATTTTGGTGGTAATGTTGGGATTGTTTGAATGAGGAAGATTAGTTTTTTACTACGTAGTATTATGATTGTTTTCTAGTAGTGAATAAATTATTTTTCTTATAATGAAACTATTGTGTCATGGGTTGGATTATAAAAGTAATGATCTTTATAAATTTATAGGGTCGGATGATGTGGTTGTGGATTAAAATGAAAAATAATAAGTTAGAAAAATGATATTTTTTTGTATTTGAAAAACAAGGAAAATTATTTAATATGAAATAAAGATGAAATGTGTCTTGTTCCTTGATTATTGTAGATTTATTATGGGGTATTTTTCATTTAGTGATCATTTTGATTGTAGGTAAAGATATAAGGCCTCGAGGGATATGTTATGAGTTGGGATGGTACTCTAATTTTGAACATTTAGGTTAACATAATTCATAGATGTTATTATATATACATTGAATTTTCATTTGATTTTAATACATAACTCACCCATGTAGATAACTATATAATAATAACCAAATATTATGATTCTTTTATTATAACATATATTTGGAAATTATGGATGGATGGTTACCCCCACACCTCCACTCTCCCTTCATGATGTCAAGGATATAATGGGGATTTGATATCAAAAAAGTAAAAAGTTTACTATAGTGATTTTTATGAGATTATAACATGGTGTATAGTAGGGGTATTTTTTTATAGGAAGAGGTAATGTGGTTGAATTATATTATGTTATGATACCTTATTATTTAGGTTTCTCAGTTATGGATGATAAGTGAAGTACTATGTGTCTATAAGCAAGATGATATATGGTGTGATGGTCAAGGATTCAATTGGTAAAACGTGATGTGTTGTGATTTCCTAGGAATAAATGAGAGATATGTGATTTGATATGATGGACCATTTCTCTTCAAGAAGGGTTCTATATTGAATATATGGGAGGACTAGGACATACAATGTTGGAGTGTGAGAGAAAAAATCTAGTTTAGAAGTAGGTTAGGGTACCTATTATTTGATATGCCCTTTATTCTGTTATTATAATTAAATGTGTTATTTTATTAGTGTTCCTTGATGATGTTGGGATTGGCCAGTTAACTGATTTATGTGTTTTAGGTTGTACAGTTTTCTCGTAGGTTTATTTGTATTCTATATTCACATTTATCTGAGAGACATTGGTTGTGGTCCTACTAAGTAAATTTTTTTATCACCCTATATATATAAAAACTATTTTTCAGTTATCTAGTAGTACATCATGGACTATGATGAAACTTTCTATCTCAGGTAGTGGATTTATTTTTGTGCCACTACATTATGATTTTCTTTTGGTATTTTATTTGGTGACTATTCGATTATTATTATTTTATACATTCAATGTGGGATTGTTTACATTTAATATTATTTTTTTCAGTGATTTTATATGGTTGATTTATCAAGTCTCCTAATACTATATTAGAAATGGTAACACCTTCCAATTATCTAATATTTTTATACTCTCATTACTTTCCTCCATCCTAGAGCATATGGAAACTAGGACATTGGAGTCATTAACTCTATTCTTTCATGGTCATCACATGTGTGGTAAATTCAAATGGAGTGGGTCACGATAATGTATGGTCAATGGTTTTGGTTGAGATGATAGATGTGGTTTGGATTTATGAACATTGACAATTGTATGGGTTGATATGGAAATGATTTCTATTGATCATGTTTCTTGACATAGTACTAGGAATACATGCTATGAAATATTTTTTTGGGCCCCCTATGATCCAATGTAATTTCCATGAGCCAACCAAAGGAAAAATTGAGGTGGTTCCATTGTATTGTTATATACATAGTATAGGTATATGCATGATTACTTCATGTTTTATTATTTGAAATGGGTGATCTTGGTAAGTAAAAAAATAAATTTAATAAACCACGATTCAATTAAATTATATACGAGTTGGATATCTCATTTTCTCTTTTTAATTATGGATCATATATATCTCTACATGGGTTCATGATTGTGAGGTCTGGTAGGCTAAATCAATTTATTATCATAGATTTGATCTAGATGAGGATATGGATCAGTAGATTAAAAGTTTGGGCACATTATAGTGGAAGGATTTTGAAAATTATGAGGGAAATATATCATATCTTGATAATAAATACTAGTTTCAGGAGATATATATTTCATTTATTTTGATATGTTCATAGTAAGGGTACTAGATCCCTTTTATATTTTGATAGCTACAGGGATCAACGTTTCTGTAGTAGACACTATTTCTTGGTGACTGTATGGAAGAATATTTGTTGTGTTCAATATAAAAAAATTAGTTCTACATGATGATCCTATCATTGATCGTGAAAGTAGTGAAGTGGAATGATATACGTTCTCCTAAGTAGGGGATAATGTCTGGGTAGGATATTAAGATTGTGTTTATGTATCATTTTTACTTCTCCAATAATCTATTTCCAAATGAAGATTCCCATTCTGGTTGTCTTGTGAAGGGACTTCATCTTTCTATATATTATATAGTTACACTTTTTTTCATTTTTTATGTACTTGTAAGTTTATAAGAAGGAATATGTGATAGAGAAGATTAATTTTTGATGAGGATTACCATTATTTGATAACCAATATGGCCCCTTGAGGAGTATATTTATCGGTGGAAGGTACCAGGAGGCAGGGCCTTCTATGTTTTGACTAGAGGGGATTCAACCTAATTAGATTCTTTTTACCCCTCTATGGAAAATGGTTTTTAGACATTAATAGGTTGCCTTGGGACGGTGTGGTTCATCTATTGTGGTCATAGTAATCATCCAAATTACATTCCAGTGGTGTTGGATATTATCATGGTGGGGGTTTTTTGGTTTAGAGTTAAACATATCGTAAGCATCTAGATACGTTTTTTTAGTAATAGGGGAATCCATATTATACTTTTCAAAGAGGATATGTCTCCGAAAGATGTCGAAATTAGATTCTCTTCATCATCTAGTACCCCAATCCCAAGATGTGCATGGTCATGGAGGTGTTCATCAACAAAGATGAAAGGGAGGTAGGAGTGAACATTATAATATAGTGTATGTTCTATAATAATAGGGCCAATGATCAATATATGTATGATTAGATTTCTTTACTAACTGTTATTTTTCCATGTCTAATTTTTGAACTTCACAGTCCTTTGATACACCCACTATATTCCATGCATTATGACTGTATATAGAGAGGTTTCTAATTCCTCTAATGTTTACAACACCAGTTGGAGTCATGACCATGTTTTTTGATGTGGTTTGTGCGTCTTGAGTGATTATGGGTCCAAATGAATCTTTTGGGGATCTTCTCTTTCCATAAATTTAGAAATATTATATCATATTCAACATAAAATGGGTATACTCTATACACCGTGTTATCGAAAAATTATGGTGGAGATTAATGTCCATAGACCTGGATTGTTAAGGATAATTTTTCATTGGAGATCAAATTTTTTAGTTGGAAAATATAAATGTGAATACCCTCATTTTTTTGATATCTGAGTTATATATGGAATCTGTATACATTAGGATGGTGGAGCCTCTCAGTTTCATTAGAGAGTTTATAAATTTTTTATAGGTTGTGTTGATCCTACAAAATGGATGTGATATCTGATTCAACATTTATTTTCATTATATTTATTCTTTTATTACAATGTAACATTATTATATTCCACCCTATGATTTTTGGGATTTTATGATTCAAACAGATGATATAATGTATAAAGGTTTCATATCATATAGTCATTCCTCTTAGGGTGCTTTAGTTTTATTCTACATGGAGGATAGCAGTATAAGGTTGGGTATAGACTAATTAAGGCTGAACTAGGTTATGATCAAAAATTTAAAACATGTTCTAATGAATGATGATATTTTTATCAGCTAATAAGATCTAGTTAGTTCTCCAATGTCGATTTGTATATTTGGTATCACTAGACTAGAGTAAAAGTGGTCGATATCTGAAAGACTGCCTCCTCATTCAGGTATGGGAAGATCATGTTCATAGTCATTTCATTTATCATTTCAAAACCACTAGTTATATTTAGTGTGATTATGAACTCCATGATCCATGATTTCCTAAACAAGTCTGTAGTTTTTCTCATCAATGAAATCTTAATCTACTCAAAGATCACAGAGGACCATACCTATCATCTCAAATATATCATGTAGGTCCTTATTTTGAAAAATATTTATATAAATATATATTTGAGTGAGTATTATAAACAATAGGTTAATTTAATTGGCATGGGGTTTCCTAGAAGAGTGTGTTCAGGGACCTATTAATGATCAGGTATGTTGTTTCATGGGAAGCACCATAGAATATTGAAGTGGTTTGTTGTTTTCTTGATCTCATGGGCTATTGAAGGAGTTATATGTTTTATTTATTATGTATTTCATACCTATTGGTATAGTTGGATAGAATACCACATTAGTTTATATAAATTGCTCATTGTTTGGTAGTGTTTGGCTACCTGATGGGTAGGTTGACTAGTGCTCCTGTGTATTGGTTTCTAGTGGAGTGGGTGATGTTTTAGGTGTTCTGTGACACTTCCTATATGAGTATGGAATCAATATTGACATAAAAAATGATTTATATCTTAGGGGTATATACATTTATTCCTCCGAGAGTGTAACTATGCCACCAATTATTTGGAGCATGTAGTAGTTCAGTTTATTCTTATTTTTTTGGTGACTTTACCACATTTCTGAATGATTTGGTGTCTTAACCGATATTAATTGCATGTTGTATATCATCACCCTATGTGATCAAAATCTGTGGTATAATAGGTGGATAATGTTTCTCAAGGGTTATAACATCTAGATCCCATACTCCTCAGAAAAGGGAAATGTTTGGAATGATTCATTGATCACGACTGTTTTAATGGAAGTTGTTTTAATTTATACAAATTATTGGGAATCAGTGGAGGGGTTTATAGACCTTCACCTTGATGAATGATTTATTGATATATGAGGCTTTTTATTTCAGATAACAGTACATTATTCTCTGATGTAGATGGTGTGAGACTCACCGTGGTGGAATAAATGGTGTACATTAAGTGTGATTGTTTTCAATATAATGTTCCATCACATGGATGGTCAAAGGACAGTAATAACCAAATATTATTTTGGTGTAGACTATTTTTTATATTTTTTATGCATGATGGATCCATTCATGATTTTCATAGATCAAATTTATCACTACTCCATAGATAATCTAAGATATATAGTGGTATTATAATGATCTTTGTGTAGCCCAAGAGGAAAAGGATTGTTGTAATTTTTGTAGATCCCTGTCTTCTGTTACAAAATCAAAATGATTATCACTAATAGTGTACCAATATTTTCATCCATTAGATATCCCCGAGTGTAATTGGGATTAAATCATTATAGATTCAGTCATAGGTTACCCAAAAAAGGTAGGATTTTATGTTTTATGGGTAATCATGTATTGGATAAGTAATTTGGATTACTTCTTATGGATAAAGGAGTTGATAATCATGGATATCAAGGAAAAAGGTATGGGGATGAGGTTATGAAACTACATAGAGTTTTTATGTATGTTTTTTTATCATGAAAATCATTTTAACTCATGATATTGGATATGATAAAATCATTCATTTGGGACACTATTTTACCTCATCACTATGTCTGAACTCAAACAAAAGCGAAGGTGAATCATTCCCTCTAGATGAAGGATTAGTATTTTCATGAATGTATAGTAGAAATTCAAGGATTTTTGGAAAATATATATCCTTTGGTTGAGTTTTGTTATAAAAATCTATACCACTCATTCATCGGTATGGCCCAATTTTAGTTTTTATAGGGATGATTATGTTGTTCATTGTCATTCAATATAGAGGTTAGGGGTTTATCAATTCTCGATCTAGATTTATTGAAGAGAATGGATTGGATAATATATGTTCTTAATTAGAGGATGATATAAGAATATGATCAGAAGAAGTCTTATTTCAATCGTATAAGTTTTACCTTGGAGATCGTAATGAAAGAAAATTTTCTCATTAAATATTATTCTAATCATGGTATGTGAATGTTTGGAAGGGGGAGAAAGATCTGACCCATGTTTTTTGGGACCTTTTAGGTGTTGGGTAGTTTTGTGAGTTTTTGTATTGGATTGATCTTCTTCTATGACTAGGCATGACCAATGATGTATTCCTCATATCTTAGAACTATCTGTATCTTCAAAATTACTCCAATTTCTTTTTCATTGGATTGTTGTATATGTAGGATATTTATATTGATGGAGTAGTAAGTGTAGATCCATGATTTCAAGAAGAAGGTATTTTGTGGATGCAACATTCTACTGGGTAATGTGTCTTGGAGGAATGGAGGTTTTTAGGTTAGTAATCAAGGGCATGATATGCTAATTCATTCACTGGATCCAAATTTGTTTGTATTGTTGTCTTGATTTTTTATTCCCTGTATAAGTGATTATTGAACCTCACTACATTATGTGATGTTAATTTTCCATTCATGAGGGTTTTTATAGAATATTCAAGAATGTAAATAGGAGATAATCATTTCCTAATGAAGATGTGTTATATATTGATACATTTTTACACCATGAAGGTTACTTAGTATCTCCCAAATAGGTTAATATATTTTAAGGGGAAGTGGAATTTCTTGATATATATGATTGGGGTTATGTTTTTTGTTTATTATAGTAGTCATTTTATGGGAATTTTGTGGGTTGGAATGGTGGTGTGGATGGATGTAATTGAGGGATGGTTTGGGGTTGGTGTGATATGGTGGAAGAGTTTCAGTTTTGAAGTTATCTCTAAAAGGTATCTCAAAAGGTGGTTTTTGGCCCACTTTATGTATTTCTTTGTTTTGGTTTTGGATTTTATTCTTATGGTCTAGAATAATTTATGAGTCATTTTATGTGATAGCTTAAACATTTTTGCCAATTACATTGTGGGATATCGGGTTTTAGAGGTGTTTTCAGAAATATAGGGGTGTTTGGAGGGTAAAACGAGGGGTTGTAGCTATGATTACAATTATATAGGTTTATAAGATGTGAAATGATGGGAAATATCATAAATTTTGTCCCATAGGAATATTTTTTTTATTGTGGTGTAAACGATCAAGGGGGGGGGTTTAGTGATTCATCCATTTTTTGATATAGCAATGCCATGGAAAAGGGGTGTAATGTTGCAACATCTATTATATTGTGTAGAGTTGTTATATATGGTTTAGGGGCTTAGAAGATTATTTATGTGGTTATTTCAAATTATAAATATCTATATCATGGTAGTCAAACTATTCCATGTAATCTGAGAAGAGAGAGTTCTATTGTTTGGTTATTTTTAAGGGTAGTGTCTCCATAGAGTGGGGATTCCACATAAGACCCTTCTTGAAAATTTCCTATTGCAGCGGCTGGTTTTTTATTCACTATGGTTTTCTTCATAGTTTTTTAGATCTACAACATGAAACATGATATGTTTCTCCAAAGAAACTTTGACTGACCATGATATAGTATGGTCACCCCCATTTTCCATGGTCTTCCCTTTTACTTTAGTTTTGTTTCAGGTTAAATGGGGTAGTTACAAAACCTTATGTTTTCCAGAACATGTATAAAATATAAAAAATCATTCATACTGTACATTTTTTTTGGATATTCTCTCACTATGTGGGAGGGAAAAGTGTGTCCTTAAGAGGTCTTATATCCCACATTCAATTTCATTCGACCATATAATTTGGATATCAACCCATATTTGTTTTAGGTGAGGCCCCATTTTCATGTCCCTATTACCATCCAATTGTTCATTTAGAGAATGCAATAGAATGGGGAAACAATTAATTTTGATTTTTTCGGTAAGGGAATAATTTGGATTGTTTTTCTTTTCTAGGATGATCATGATGTCTTCCTCTTTTTTTGGGAATAGTAAAGTCTTCCCCTTGGTGCGACATTGCATAGTAGTTTGGAAAGCATTTTTTTAATGTGGGGATACGTTTTTATTCTTCTGTCCTTATAATGTTAGAGGGGTTATGATTTTTTTATTCTTTTTGAAGATGGATTCCATCTAGATTAAAAAATACATTGAATTTTTTTATTTGAAATATAAGGGGAAGGGGAATGAAATAAATACCTTACTAATTTTGATTGTATTGTTTTTTATGTTTTACGTGCTTTATTCCATACTAAAAATCAATGACATTAGGGGTTATGTTTTTTATAGTGGATATGATTGTAGATCCTTTTTTGTGTGATTAATTTTTATGACCACTAATTAATGGGATAAATTTTTTTGTCTAGATAATAATTTTTTTCCATTGAAATTATTTATTCTAAGATTATTTCTTGAAAAAATTAATTAAAGGCTTTGAAAATACCATTGCTAATTACAATATGAAAGATGTTAATACGGGTTGGGTTGTTTTATTTTAATTTTTAGTTGTGATGTGTGGTTGTGGTGTGTGTGTGGCGGTTGAAATGGTAATGTGTTTGGATTCGATGTTTGTGGTGTAATGTGGTTGTGAATTATGATGCTGTTTTGATGGTATGTCTAGGTAATGAGATATGGTAGTGGAAATTTCGGTCTTGATTGCATGATATATATGACCATTTTTTATATTGTGTGGTGTTTTAATAGCTTCCTATTAGTGATTTAATAAATTCATTAATGATGGATATAAAATGGAATAGGATGGTTTGGCTAATTAATTATTGGTTTAAAATGGGAGGATTAGAAAATGTGACTGATTCTTAAAATTTAAATAAATTTGAGATGGATAATTCTAATTTTTTTCATAATTTTAAAATATGAAAATTTGTTTAATTTTAATAATATAATGAAATATGTATTTAGGATTGTGTTTTGTTGGTTTCTGGTGTATTTTTTGGAATTCAATGGTGGTAGGGAAAGAAGATAATGTTGTGAGCCCTTTGGGGTGATGTTGTGAGTTGTAATGGTAATAGTACTGAGAACCCATACTTTGGGATTATGATTTGAAAATATTATACATCAATTGTATTTCCATGTATTTTTTATACACCACCCAAGTCAACCACTATATTTTGACAACCAAATATTTTGGGGGAGTTTTCCCAATATCCCAATTGTGATGATGGATGACTGTCAACCCCCACTTCAATGCTCTCTCTTCCATGTGAGCTTCATATTCTTGGGTTGGGATAACCAAAAGTAAAAAATTCATTATGTTGATGTGTGATGAGATGATGAAATTTATTATAGTGGGGTTCATTCATGGTATTAGGATGAAAAAAAGACTTATATCGATCAGGTTCATGATAATATATTATTCTATTTATGTTGTTGTAGATGTGATGTGATGGACTATGTTTTAGTGGGTGAGATGAGATGTAGAATGATGGACCAAGTGTTTATAGGTGATATGTGAATTGTAATGATGGTATAGGTTTCCACAATTAATATGTGTGGGTCAAGGTCTCTTTAATTAGATTTACCTATATAGTAGATAAGAGTGTCAAAAAATATGATGTTGGGGTGTGAGAGATGAAAACTAATGGGAAAGTGGTTTGGGGTATTCTTTTACTGAGATGAATATAATTATTCTTTTATACATGGATGTGTTATTTGGTTTGTGTTCCTTTGTGAGTTTGGGATTCTTTATTTAACACCCTGATATTTTGTGAAATATTATTTTCGAATTTATATAATGTTATTTATAATTTTCATTTCACAAAATGTTGAATATAGATTTATTTATATATAATCACTAAGTTTGGATTAAAAAATACACAACAACAAATTAATATTCGAATACACATGAAAATTATATTAAATTCTGGTACATGATACACTATGTTTTTCTTTTATTACCAACAATATTGAGTTCTATGAATAGCTTGGCGGACACACAAAGCTTCTTTTTACCGATCACACTAAACTATTGATATTTTTATTAAAATATTTTTATATTTAACACGTATTCATTGGAATATTTGTTCTAAATAAGATTAAATAAATTTTTAAAATAATATCCAAAAATATAAAAATTATTCATTTGGTTATAAATTAGTTTTAAATAAATTTTTGAACAATTTGTAAATAATTAAATTACTTACCGTAGAAAACGTTTTCCCTATGTAAAAAATAAATTTTATAACAATAATTTAAAACACTTTTGAAGAATGATTTCAATAAAAAATTTATATTTTATGTTCAATCAATATATTTGATATTCATCAAATAGATTTTATATGTATATGGTACGAAGAAATATAAATTTTGGAGTAATTTTTTTTTAAATGTAAATTTACCAACATTTAATGGATAACTTATTTTAAATGTAAATTTTGACACTTATATAATTTTTATTTTAAAATATATACATAATTTTTTATATTTGAATATAAAAATTTACTTTGGGATAATTTTTCTGATTTTTTTGATACATTTCATTTTTTACAGAATAGTGAATCATACTGAATTTTAATTCAAAAAATGTATTTTGTATAATTCATTTATTTAAATAAAATATATATTAATTTTTTTTATAATGTATAATTATATCAATAATACATCAATTAATGAATATTAGTTCTTTATAAATAATTTCACATTGAAATTCAATATAAAAAATTATAATTTTTGTAATTGTTGGATATAAAACCACACATTCATTCAATATTTGAGGGATTAATTTTAAATTAATTTCTACAAGTTATATATTTAGTATTTTGATAAATGATTTCTATATTTTTAATTTACATAATTTATAATGTTTATAATGGTCAGCATAGTTTTTTAAATAAATATTTATGAATATAATTAAAATAAAATATTGTGATTTAGGTAAAAATGAGTTTACTTAGTGGTTAACTGTAACACCCTGATATTTATTGAGAAGTATTTAGTTTTTATGTATTATATTATAAAAACACCAAAAGAATCTTTCACTACACACAACATTGTCTTGGCTTGTGTTAAACGCAAGATCAACCTTCCTCGATAGCTTGCGTTTTATGCAATACCGAGTTTCACTAAACAATGATATGTTATTAAAATATTAAATAAACTAGCCATTATAAATAGTAATACCTACTTTTTGAAATTTAATAAATTTTATCTTTCAAAATGTACTTCATTTCTGGATTCTGAATATCGAAATTAGCCTAGGGTGAATTTTTGGTAGTTTTCTGAAAACATTAAATTTTTTATGAATACTGAAAAACACTGAGATATAATTTAAAACCGAATTTCATCATTTAAATAATTATTTATTTTATTTAAATTTATTTTATGTCAAAATATATACATAATACCTATATATGTTCAATGTAATTCATCAGAGTCATTTTGTAATAATTTTTTATATATAAAAATTTTATTGAACTTTTGACCGTCTTTCAGCCATCTCCTATAAGAATTTTGAAATTTATAAAAAAACAAATTTTACCACTTTTTTGTGTGGAATATTAAAAATTCAAGAGACGCAGTTGATATCGGTATATAAATTGTGGTTCAATAAGATAAAAATCATTTTTGGTGAATGGTAAGTTTTTACTTTTATTTACCACGGTTAAAAGTAAATATGATAATTAAGGGTTAAAATGATATTTTTATTACCATAACACATGTCCGAATTCTATTGGATATGTGTAATTCGACCAAAAACAACCATAGGAAAAAAAATATGACCCTTTAGGACCACTTGGATTTGATTAGGTCATTTATTATTATTTAATTCAAAGAAGAGTTAAAAGAGTTAAAATCAATGTTTAATAAGTAAAACATTTTTAATATAGATTTATCCATAAGATAAACATAAATATAAATATTCATTAGATATAATAAAATATTTCCAACATAGTGGTATTTTGTTTTTAATTTTTAGACATTAAATAATTTAATTTATTTATGACACAATGATGTTGCAGTAATTACCTTATTAATTAAATATTAACATAATTGATATTATAAAAATCATAATAAATGTAATTTTATACTTTTTAAGAATTAAAAAAAATTTCTCTGTTAATATAACATAATAGGGTTAGTTAGATGAATTTTTTTCGAAGTAATAATGATGTTTTAAATTTTAAAAAATATATACAAAAATACTGTCAAAATTGACATAAAAGAGTTTTTAAAACAAATATTATATTATTAATTATTATTACATTCCTAAAAATCTACAGTTCGGCAAAAAGACATATATAATAATATATATGACATTAATGAACCAATTCGGGGTATATTAGAAGTTTATAGTATGTTTATTAACAATAGAGTGTAATAATACAAGAAGACATGGTAAAAGGTAAATTATTTAACATAGAGGTAAATCTAAATGATAAGGTTAAAATGGTAACCTAAACATGTATAAGACCTATTGGATGAGATGAATTTGAACCCTCCCCACCATATATTCGATATTAGTCAATTTGGAGCCACTATAAACCGAATAAGACTTTATAATAAAATAATATTTTATGTTTTTCCTAAGATTCCCCTCTCCTCTCTTATAAAAGTGCACCTACTCCCTCTACACATTTCAACATTTTGAGCTTTAATGCTCTGCCAAACCCATTAAATTTCTATTATCAACCTCCCTAGAAACATACTAGAGGTCTTGGTCTTCTTCAAAGACCAACTTTAGTATCCTAAGAGGAGGTTAAGAAGAGGCGTGTCAAATAAGAGGTAATATACTTTATTGTTCCTTTACAATTTATTTCTTCTTCTACTTATTATTATTTATTTGTTTCATCATAAATTAATAATATTAGTATCACTAATATACTGATATCTTATTATAAATATGAAACAACCCTATTTCACCTTCTATCAATCCTACAGAAAATGAAATCACAGCGCGTGCGTACGTACAGAATACCAACTCCACATCGTGGTATAATCTCTTTTCCACCACCACATTACATGGATGGTTATAATAGTGTAATTAATAACTATATGTGATTATTAAAATATCATAATAATTCTGATACTTTCCATTGTCAACTCCAATACCATTTAATAATTATTGGAATGATATCATCGTCCATGCGTACGTACGGCCTACCGTCTCCACGATGTGATGCAAATCGTTCTACATGATCATCACTGAATAATGCTTATATAAATTAATTTAATGAATTTAATGAATTAATATGATATATATTACACAAATACCATTTTGTCAATGAGGTATATATAACCTAAAAATAGTAATAAGAATCTATTTTTCAAAACACGCATAACATCATAAATGAATGAAAACATTAATAACTAGTAGTAATGAAATATTACTAATAAGAAGATAGGAATATGACCATATATGATATCATATCAATGAATATGATTCATTAAAAATTAAATGACATTATTTAAATCATTATATAGGAGGTAAAAATACATAAGAATCATATCAGTCCTAAGGTAAGGGAAAATCTCACAATCTCATTTTTATCCGAGATTATTTATACTTCAGAATTTACTGGGCCATATTTATCATCCACTTACATGTTTCCTCAGTATGTAATATTATTTATATCTTCCTAAATTTTTTTAAATCCAGTTCTACCTATGGGTGAATTTTAGAAAAAAAAATGTGAAAGGAATCTTATTTCATTTTTAGAATGAGATTGTTTTTGAATTTTCCAGCCAAAGTACTAGAAGAATGTTTTTTTAACTTATATGGAATGAATGAATTTTTTTGATTTCATAGAAAATTATTTCCATGAAGCTACCTTTACAATTTTTCATGTTTATTTTTAACTAACTTCTTTTAGTTTAATTTTGTATGACATGTATTGAATGGAAAATTATTTTTGAAATAGAATGGATATTTTCTTCAAGAATGGATTTTAAGTGTTTTATCAAAATTATTTTCCATCTAAGATAATATAGGATTCTATTTATATCATTATTTTTATATTTATTTGATTATATTATGATGGAATTATATTTATGAAGCCTATTTATCTTATATGGATTATGTTATGATGGCATAATGTTTATGAATCCCATTTTTTATTACATGGCTTATGATATGATATACGATTTATGATTTTGTGGAAGACATAATAATGGTATAATTATGAGATGGGTGGGACCTATATCTCCCTCCAATGCATTGGGTAAAGATTTATATCTCATGAGATAGACATGTGTGGAATGGAAAGTTAATCTGTTTTAGTGATACATGAGAGGAACAAGGAGTGAACTCAGTTCAGAAATGGACTTTGATTGAAATGATAGTCTTGGAATTGAGTGTTGACTAATATGAAATGATTTTCTATGATTATGTGTGTATTCCAAAAAGTTTCATGTTTTATGTTATGATAACTGGTATTACATTTTTCTACTATGATTTATCTCATGTTATGATACAATGATCTCTTTTGTAGGTTATTAATTTCAAAATATTATATTCATATGAATATTATATGATTGATATTTCCATTTTTTACCCTTAGTGAGCATTTGAGCTCACCCTTTTGTATGTTTTCTTTTCCCCAGGTCAGGAAGTAGGGTATTAAGTTGGATATTCCAAAAGGGACTCTATATATGATGAAATAAACAGGTGACAATGTAGATGCTTTATGAACTAGTTGATTATGTTTCCCAATTTTTAAAGACATTATACCTATACAGTCCTATCATGAGTTTGTTATATGTTGTAATAAGTATGAATCAATTCTGAAGTAATAACAATTTATATAGTGTACGGGTTTTTATAGTTGGTATCAAAGGAATTTTATAGTCATCCTTTGGAAACTAGGATGTGAAAGCCTTTGTAAGAACCCTAAGGATATGTCTAATAATATAACACAATATTAGTGTTTTAGAGATGACCATGAATAACCTATGACAAGACCTAAAGTGTGAAATTTTATTCTTGATTATGTGGTTTTTCAATTATGATTAGTGTTTCTCACAATATGCTTATTGGTTTTAGTCAATTCCTGGAACCCAAATGAACCGTGTTAATGCTAAATGTGATGTGAAATGCAATGATTTTCCACCTGAGCAACCCAACATTATCGGAGCTAGAATTAAAAATCTTATAGCCATACTCACACAACTTTCTCAAGATATGAATCATGAAGAACATCAAAATGGGAAAAGGAAGGAGCAACATTCCATTAATTCCTTCATGAGGCAGCTTTCACCCTCATTCAGCGGGTCTACTGATCCATTAGTGGCTAAACAGTGGATCAGTACCACTGAAAAGATATTTTTATTTCTTCAATGTTCTGAACATGATAAAGTCATATTAGAAGTATATCGTTTGGAAGGTGAATCTGATCAATGGTGGAATATTATCAAGAATACGAGGCAAATAGATGAAATTGAGTCCATGGAATGGGACAAGTTCAAGAACATATTTTTCAATAAGTACTCCCCCCGTATTCTTCGAAAAAAGATGGAGAAGGAGTTTCTTGAAATAAAGAAAAAGTATGATGAATCTGTTGGTACCTATGAAGAAAATGTTACAAGACATGCATGGTATGCATCTAGAATTATTATACAACCTGTGAGTAAGATCGATCGATTCTTTAGTGGCATAAAACCAAGTCTTCAAAGTGCGTTAGACATAAGGGACTTTAATAGTTATGAGGAAATTGGTCGATGTGCTCTCAAGGTTGAGATGGATATTGGAGTAACCCATCAGTCTTATGGGTTTGATAAGAAGAGGAAAATGGAATTCAAAGAGAAATCTAAAGAACATACTGAAAAAAAGATGAGTTTTACCTTATGATCTATGTGTGTAGGAAAACATATAAGGAATTTAATTAAATGGACAAGTAAATGTTTCAAATGAGGAAAAAATTCATCGGGCATTTGAATGCCACATTGATGTGAAAAAGATGTCTACTGATACGAACAAAGAAAAGGCTACACAGAATGCATCTCCTAAAATTCAAGGTTACAATTGTAAGGAAACAGGGCATTATGCTAATCAATGCCCTAATCCAAAGGTCATTGATGATTAACGACATCAACAAACTCTTAAGGAAAAAGACAAAGGAAAGCCACATGCAATTTATATCGGTTATGTGGAGTATGATGATGAAGTGGAGAAAGGTACACATACCATACACTCTAAAGTAGAAAATGTTTTATTTGATTCTGGATCCACCCACTCTTTTATTTCAGAATAATTTTCTAAGGGTATCTTCGTACTACCTTATCAATTATCTGTTAAGTTAGCTGTGACAACTCATAATGGCACAACGGTTGCATTAAAGTTTTATAAATCTTCTCTAATTGATGTTTGTGGGAATATTCTTCTTGAAAATCTTGTGATCCTTCCTATAGTGGAATTTGATGTGATTCTTGGAATGGATTGGATTTACTTATATGGAGCTCATATCGATTGCCAAATAAGGGAAGTCACATTTCATATTTTAGATAATTCAATGATCATCTATCGATGCAAGGATGAATAAAACCTTCTAGTGGATATTTCGTCAATATTATAGGTCTTGATTCCAATAAATGATGGTTATTTATCTAAAATGGTTGGAGAGAAACTCAAGATTAAGAATACACCCATTATAATGGATTTTGATGATGTATTTTCAGAGGAATTTCCAGGTCTTCCACCAAATCGGGAAGTTTAGTTTTCAATAGAACTCATATCGGGTGCTACGCCCATTTCAAAGACACCTTATAGAATGGCCCCAATTGAGTTGCTGGAATTGAAGAAGAAACTCCAAGAGAATCTTGATAAGGGATTCATAGGCCATAGTGCATCACCTTAGGGAGCACCTATTCTATTTTTGATGAAGAAAGATGGATCAATGAGACTCTGCATTGATTATCGATAACTTAACAAGATCACTATGAAGAACAAATATCATCTCCCACGTATTGATGACTTATTTGACCAACTACATGGAGCTCAATACTTTTCCAAGATTGATATTCATCCAGGGTATAATCAATTAAGGGTAAAAAGGTAGGATATACAAAAGTTGGTTTTCCATACAAGGTATGGACATTTTGAATTTATAGTGATGCAATTTGGTCTTACTAATGCCCCTGCTATCTTCATGGTTCTAATGAATAGAGTCTTTAGAGAATATCTTGATCATTTTGTGGTAGTCTTTAAATATGATATTCTTGTCTATTAAATGTGTAAGTAAGAACATGAAGATCACTTGATAATTGTATAAAATACCCTAAGAAAGGAGAATCTTTATGAAAAGTTTACCAACTGTTATTTTTTGATTCAAAAAGTTTCATTTTTGACTCACATAATCTCAAAAGAGGGGATATCTATGGATCGAGAAAAAACACAGTTTATCAAAAGATGATCGAGTCCAACAACAGTAACTGAGATCCGAATATTTCTTGATTTGGCTGAATATTATCGATGTTTTTTGAATGATTTTTCATGATTATCTAATCCACTCAACAGGTTGAATCGAAAAGGAGTTAAGTTCGTTTGGACAGAAAAGTGTGAAGAGAATTTTAAGGATTTTAAAAGAAGGTCATCCAGTGCACCTGTGCTCACACTACCTTGTAGTAGAAAAAGGTTTTTATCTACAGTGATTCATCCAGGAAGGGATTGGGGTGTGTTATCATGCAAAATGAAATGTTGATAGCTTATGCTTCACGACAGTTGAAAATCCATGAGCAAAATTACCCAACTCATGATTTGGAGTTAGTTGTGGGAATATTCACATTCATTGTTTGGAGGCATTATCTTTATGCTGAGAAGTGTGATATTAAACTGATCATAAAAGTATAAAGATTATTTTCACACAAAAGGAGCTGAATATGCGCCAAATAAGATGGTTGGAGATGATTAAGGATTACGACTGATCAATTCATTACCATGCTGGGAAAGAAAACTATGTGGAAGACACATTAAGTCGATAAGACCATGATAGCTTATCCATGATGAGGAAAAAAAGATCCAATATTTATGGATTTACAAAGTATGGATCATGGAATTATAATGGAAGGGGAAGCATATTATCTTTCTAAGATGAATGTTCAACCATATATACATGTGAAGATTAAAGAGGCATAGAAATAAGATGTAGATTTAGAAAAGAAGGTGAGAATTGTTCCTGAATTCCACGTTGATTGTGATGAAATAATAATGTTTAGGAATCGGGTTTGTGTTCCTCACATCCCTTAATTAATGATGAAAATATTGGATGAAGCTCATAGTTCCTCATTCTCTATTCACCGTGGAATAACGAAGATGTATAGAGACTTAAAGGAGTACTTCTGGTGGGATTGCACGAAAGGAGATGTTGCTGAATATGTCTCTCGATGCTTGGTATGTCATCAAGTTAAAGCTGAGAGACAGATGTCTAAGGGGATGTTACAACCATTACCCATACAATAATGGAAATAGGAAAACATCCCTATGGAATTTTTCATTGGACTTCCTAAAATATCTAAAGGCAATAATGCTATCTGGGTTATAGTTAATCGTCTTATGAAGCCAGTACACTTCATTGTTATTAGAGAATATTTCTCTCTTGATCATCTTGCCAGGATATATGTGAAGGAAGTGGTAAGATTTCATGGTGTACAACTTTCCATTATATCTGATTGGGATCTAATGTTTACCTCGAAGTTTTGGCGATGTCTTCAGCATACTCAAGATACAGAGTTGAGTTTCAGCACTGCTTATCATCCTCAGAAAGAAGATCAGTCTGAGAGGACAATTCAAACTCTAGAAGACATGTTGAGATCTTTCTCTATGGATTTCAAAGGTGGTTGGGATCAACACCTACCATTGGTGGAATATTCTTATAATAATAGCTTTTACTCAAGTATTCAAAAGGCTCCTTTTGAAGCTCTCTATGGAAAGAAATGCAGAACTCTAACTTGCTGGGATGAAGTTGGGGAAAGAATTCTATTAGGACCTGATCTTGTTGATGAGATGGAAGAAAAGGTCTGATCTATTCAACAACACATAAGAGCATCTCAGAGTCAACAAAAAAATAATGCTGACAACCGAAAAAAAAGACCTAGAGTTTAAAGTGGGTGATAAAGTTTTCTTACTATTATCCCCTTGGAAGAGAGTGATGGGATTTGGAACGAAGGGCAAGTTGAGCCCCAGGTATATTAGTCCTTTTGAAATATTGGATCGTGTTAAGAAGGTAGCTTTCCGATTTTTTCTTCAAGAAAATCCTCTCAAGTTCATGATGTGTTCCATGTATCTCTATTGAGAAAGTATATACCTGATCCTTCACATGTACTATGCTCAGAAGTTGTACCGCTGGAGCAATATCTTTCTTATGAAGAACAGCTGATAGAGATTCTAGATCATAGCGAAAAAGTCCTACGAAACTAGACCACTATCATGGTGAAATTTTTATGGAGGAACCACCAATTAAAGAATCTACATGGGAACTTGAGGATATGATGAGGGAGAGGTATCCTCATTTGTTCGTTACGAAGTGACGAATTTTGAGGGTGAAGTTATTTGTAAGGGGCGTAGAATATAACACCATGAGATTTAATGAGAAATATTTTGTTTTTATGTATTATTTTATACGCAACACCAAAGGAATCTTTCACTACACACGACACTGCCTTGGATTGCATTACATGCAAGAGAAACCTTCTTTGATAGCTTGCGTTGTACGCAATACCGAGTTTCACTAAACAACGATATGTTATTAAAATATTATATAAACTAGCTGTTATGAATAGTAATACCCACTTTTTGAAATTTTATAAATTTTATCTTTCAAAATGGACGTCATTTCTGGATTCAGAATATCGAAATTTGCCTAAGGATAATTTTTATTATTTTTCTAAAAACATTAAATTTTTTATGAATAGTGAAAAAAAACGTAGTTATAATTTAAAAGCTAATTTTTTTATTAAAAAAATATTTATTTTATTTAAATTTATTTTAGGTCAAAATAGATACATAATACCTACATAAGTTCAATGCAATTTATTGGAGTCATTTTATAATAATTTTGGATATATAAATACTTTATTGAACTTTTGACCGTCTTTTACCCATCTCCTAAGAGAATTTGGAAATTTACATAAATCTTAATTTTACCACTTTTGTGAGTGAAATTTCAAAAGTTCAAGAGACATAGTTTATATCGGTAGGTAATATTTTGTTCAATAAGATAAAAATAATTATTGGAGAATAGTAACTATATACTTTTATTTACCACGGTTAAAAGTAAATAGTGTAATTAAGGGTAAAAATGATATTTTTATTAACATAACACATGTACTCATTCTATTGGATAAGTGTAATTCAACCAATAACAACCATAGGAATTAAATATGACCCTTTAGGTCCACTTGGATTAGATTTGGACTTTTATTATTATTTAATTCAAAGAAGAGTTAAAATAGTTAAAATCAATGTTTAATAGGTAAACAAATTTTAATATAGAGTTATCTATAAGATAAATTTGACTATAAATATTAATTACAAATCTTAAAGGATTTCTTACATAATGGAATTTTGTTTATAATTTTTAGACATTGAATATTTTAATTTATTTATTACCCAATGATGATGTAGTAATTACCTTATTAATGAAATATTAAAATAATTAATAATATAAATACCAAAATAAATGTAATTTGAGACTTTTTAGGAATTAAACTAATTTTCTATGTTAATATAACATATTAGGGTTAGTTAGTTGAATTGTATTCGAATTAATGATGTTGTTATTAATTTAATAAAAAAATACCAACTACTTTCAAAATTGACATAAAGGAGTTTTCAAAAAAAATATTATATTAATAATTGTTATTATATTACTAAAAATATATGGTTCGGCCAGAAGACTTATATAAAAATATATATGACATTAATTAACCAATTGGTGTTCTATTGGCTGTTTATAGTATGTTTTTAACAATATATTGTAAGAATACAAGAAGACACGGTAAAAGTTGAATTATTTAACCTAGTGTTAAATCTAAATGATAAGGTTAAAATGGTAACCTAAACTTGTATAAAACATATTGGTTGAGAGGATTTCGACCCATCCCCATTTTAGCTTCAAAATAAGACACTTTGGAGCCATTATAAATGGAATATGATTTTATTATAAAATAATATTTTAAGTTTTTCTTAAGGTCCCCCTCTCCTCCCTTATAAAAGGGAACCTCCTCCCACTCCACTTTACAACATTTTTATCCTTAAACTCAGAAAAACCCTATCCATTTCTCTTATAAATTTTCATAGAAAGATTCTATAGGTCATGGCCTTTTTTAAAGACAAAATTTAGTAACCTAATAGGAGGTTAAGCAGAGGGGCGTCAAAGAAGAGGTAATATCTTTCACCGATCCTTTACAGTTTATTTCTTCTTATACATATTATTCATTATTTGTTTCATCATAATTTAATAACATCAGTATAACTCATATACTGATATGTTATTATAAATATGAAACAACCCTATTTCACCTTTTATCCATCCTACGGAAAATGAAATTTCCGCGCATGCGTACGTACGGAATATCGTCTCCACGTCGTGGTGTAATATGTTTTCCACCACCACCTTACATGGATGGGTATAATGGGGTAAATAATAACAATAAATTATTATTATAACATGATAATAATTCTGAGACATTCCATCATCCTCTCCAATAAAAATAAATTATTATGGGAACGATATCATCACTTGTGCGTACGTACGACCTACCGTCTCCACGATGTGATGTTACTCATTTTATGTGATCTCTATTGAATAATGCTTATATAAATTATTTGAATGAATAAATATGATATATATTACACTAATAACATTCATTAAATGAGGTATCTACATCCTAAACAGAGAAATAAGAATCCATTCGACAAAACACGCATATGAACATAAAGTAATGAACCCCCCAAATAACAAGTAGTAATGAAATATTACTAATAAGAAGATAACAATATTACCATATATGATATCATAAAAATGAATATTATTATGTAATAAATCAATGAAATTATTTAAATAATTATACAGGAGGTTCAGATATATACGAAGCATATCGGACCTAAGGTAAGGGAAAATCTCACAACCTCATTTTTATCCGAATTTAAAATACTTCAGAATTTACTGGGGCATATTTATCATCCACATCCATGTTTACAAAATATGTAATTTTATTTCTATCCTCATAAAATTTTTCAAATCCAATTCTACCTATGGGTGAATTTTAGTAAAAGATATGAAGGGAATCTTTTGTCCTTTTCAATACGAGATACTTTTTTACTTTTTCGGCCAAAGTACGTGAGAAATGTTTCTTTATCTTATACGACATGAATGGATTTTTTGTGATTTAAGATAACATTATTTCCATGAAGATTCTTTTACATGTTTTCAGGTTTATTTTTAATTAATTTCTTTTAGTTTAAAATTGTATGACATGTTAAGAATGGAAAAATGATTTTGAAGTAGAAAGGATATTTTTTCTCAAGAATGGAGTTCAAGTGTTTTATCAAAATTATTTTCCATCTAAGATAATATAAGGGTTCTGTATCTATCCCTATTTTTACATTTATTTGATTATGTTATGATGGAATTATTTCTATGAATTCATTTTATCTTATATGGATTATGTTATGATGGAATGACGTTTAAGAATCTCATTTTTGTTACATGGGCTATGCTATGATATATGATTTATGATTTTGTGGAACACATAATAATGGTATCATTATGAGATGTGTGGAACCTATATCTCCCTCAAATGCATTGGGTAAAGATTTATAACTCATGAGATAGACATCGAGGGAATGACTAGTTAATCACATTCAGTGATATAGGACTGGAACGAGGAGTGAACTCAGTTCAGAAATAGTCTTTGTCCACTATGATAGTCTTGGAAATGAGTATTGGCTAATATGAAATGATTTTCTATGATTATGTGTGTATGCCACAAAGTTTCATGTTTTATGTATTGATTATTGGGATTACATTTCACTACTATGATTTATCCCATGTTATGATATAATGATCTCTTTTACAGGTTAATATTTTCAAAATGTAATGTTTTTTTATGAAAATGATATGATTTATATTTCCTTTGTTTACCCTCACTGAGTATTTTAGCTCACCCTATTGCATGTTTTCTTTTCCCCAGGTCAGGAAGAAGCGTATTAACTAGGATATTCTAAATGGGACTCTAGATATGATGAAATAAACGGGAGACAACATTGATCCTTTATGAACCGGTTGTTTATGTTTCCCTGTTTCGAAATACACTATACCTATATGGTCATATCATGGTTTTTTTATATGTTGTAATAAGTATGCTTCAATTCTGAAGTAGTAACAATGTATGTAAATTATGGTTCGTATATTAACATTAACATCAGGTGCCAAATACCATTAAAACCTATCCAAAATCAATTTTCTATCCATATAACGATCATATCCTCCGTTTTCTAAAAAATGTACAATTTTTCGTGCAACGTCCACTACCCTAGATCCATAAAACTAGTTCCCCAAGCGGAGTATCCTTATGACCTCAAGTGCACCTCCCCATATGCTAGAGGTTTATTACAATTATTGAGGGTCTGATAAATCATGTGGGAAGACTATACCCACCTTACCGGAGTAACGCACAATAGATACCATATTATATAGTGAATATAATAGGCAATAACCAAAAACATTCATCACTAACAAATTCCTCAAATTGGGTAGATACCACAAACAACCTTTATGTATAAAAATTCATATTAAATGTGTAAAAAATGATGAAAATCCCAAAATAGTGATGACATATAAATCCCCAAAACATGTCCCAACTCAATGTCTGGAACATCATATTCACATCGTTATCCCATATTATCTCCCTAAAATAAGTCCACCTCCCTTATCCTGACCTGAAATAAGGGTGTCTTCTTGGGTACCCTAGCATAACCCAATAAGTGTGTGAAGAAAACGTAGTACGCCACCACCAACAGTGACTACAAATTAACTAGTCTAAATATATAGTATGTTAATGCACTAAATAAATTGAAAGGTAAAAATATATAAACTTGGGTTTCAATTGATATCACTATACAATTTAAGAGTTGTTATTATTTCTTACCATTCATCACTCATATTATATTCATTACTAAATTAATTTCCATCAAAATCTATATGGGTTAGTCTTTACGTAATTTAGTGTACGACTAAAGCTAGTCAATTCCATTCCATAAGAGAATAAGTCATCATTCCGATCTAAATAAGAACATACATTTCATAATGAAATACATAACCCATACAATGGACCCCTGGTCTAGGTAGCCTCATCCAATACATCTATCATGGGCATAGATCCTTGATCAACTTCTCTAACCCATTCATTAAGTGGTGGGTATATAGCCTCAATCTAACCCGACCCATGGGCATATATTCACAATTCCAACACCCCAAAACTACCATGCCATGTGCACAAGATTATTAATCCATTAACCACATATACCATATCACAAACCATGCTCAAAACATACACAGAATAATTCACCATTCATATATCATTCAATACATAATTAGTTACCGTTATATAATGTAATTCCATAGTAACCATTTAAAATTAATTTTTCATTTACACATTAACATTATTCAAAATACTCCCATTTTTGATGTTATCAATTAAATTCAATTTACATTAATTTCATTTATATTCTACATGTAACTCAAAATCAAGATCTATCCCATTAGCAAACTTACCAATTTAATTACATAACCTATTTAACTCATTTTCCTTTTCGTACCATAACACATTAACATTATTGATCATTTTCTTACATTCTCCCATTTAACAAATTCTAAAATTTCTTATATTTTATCCCATTTTACAAAATAATAATTTCAATATAATTTAACAATTTAACAAATTTCTTTTTTTACATGTCTTAATCCACTAATTCATTTCATGGACAATTCACAATTCATTCAGCACAATCACATTATTTCAACCAACCAATTTAATACTATAAAAAATCCCATTTCTAATATTATGGTATAAATACAACTATAAATATTTTAATTTTATCTCAACATACAAGTAAACATGTGAAAAATGGGATATAAATTATCACAAGTCAAATATAATATTAACATTGTAATTTCCCCCATTCTGGATCATTGGAACACCACACAAGTGTCCATAAATTAGTCAACTCCATATCAATTCATCCCATGAGGTTTATGAGAGGTACAATTAATCGTTTATCCAACCATTTTTGAAATCCATTTAAGGTAATTAATTTCACAATGTGTAAGAACAATTAAAACAACTCCAAATCTTCATTTTTATTTAAAGACTATGGGATATAACTTGAAGACCACCAACCTCATATCGGAAGATTAATCAAACCATAACATTCTCCTTAGATCTGGATTAACAGACTTGTTGAAGCACATACCGATGATCTACTATAAAAAAGTGGGTTTTAGGGCATTGGATGAATAAGAACAAAACCACAATCCCTAATCCAAAAAAGAGAAAAAATAGAAGGATTAGACAAACCAACTTCATTGAGTTACAACAAATGGAGCACTAAATGGCTTAGAATCGAAGGAAATTTAATCTTCTAAAGATTGGGAGAGTTTGGTTCACCACTACGGATTGAGCGGGGTGAAATGTGAGAAAATAGATTGAGGATATTAAATTACCATATGAGTAGTTTGGTAAATTAAAACTCTTTAATGGGGCATAGGGTTTGGCTGCACGATTTTACAAACCAGTAAAAACATCATTTCAACCACTATCCAAGAGGGGTAAAGCAACATGGTTACATTGGGAGGACAGTATAGATTGGAAAATCATGTTCCAAACATGGATAATTTTTATATCCATGCTCACACAGTTTGGATCTCACCATTTTACATTTTTCTTAATCATGCACCCCTACACTTGGCAATTGGGGTTTTTGCGCATGTTTATCTCTAACCACGTGCCAACCATGGAACATGAACTAGATGTCCAAATTCCACATTAATTAATGTATCTAACCCCTAGAACACCACCTCTACATCCCTTATACACCTTTCAAAAATTTAATTATCAAACTTTATGGAATTAAAACAAACATATAAACATGATCACACAACCATGTAGTCTGGGGTCTTACAACCTCCCAACCATATAAAGGTTTTTCTCAAACCGTACATTACATAAATCATTTTCCTAAAAAGGTGTTAATATTATGACACTAAAACCACAAATATGTCTCCATATCCAATGTTTATTCATAAATATTTCCATGTTTCCATAAAACATGAACCAATTGTACATCCTTTCCCCACAAGACTTCATTACTATGAATAAAACTATGAACCGTATGATTTTCGAAGGATTAATCCACCTTAAGCCGCAGATCAACCAAAATAATTCTATAGGGAAGCCTATGAACATTGCCTAAACCATATAACAAGGAAGCATTGTATATATCACCAAACTACCGAGGGAGATCCAATAGACATTATAACAGATCGAACCTATCCACAACTCTTGTCCCAATTTACTTGGACCTATAAAGCCATCTTTTTAAAATTCCAATGTTAACCACACATGGACCTTCCCATGGAATACATGGTTTTACCACCAAATTTTTTGACCTACATAATTCCACAACTCATGGGCCAACAACCTCACTCCATACTCAAATATATGAATTAAACACCAAGAATAACCTTCATCTCATGGTTGGCATCTAGTCAATACCTAATCCAACACATGTCACCAAAACTAAAACACTAAGATTATTCTTACCTGAGTCCCTCGACAATAAACATCTTTTACTTAATGATCTTAATACTTCCTGATATGGTTCTCTCAACATATGTTTTATCTTATACCCCTTATCTTCTGGTGGTTGGGACCTTTACTATGTAATATGTAATGGCCCAGACCTCTCTGACCCTTTCCTTTTTCAAAAAAAAGGTCATGAAGTGTTATGGAGGGTAAAATGGACTTTTCCCACACTTTCCAAAATTTTGACTACACACTGTGTGCCTAAACTACACGCCGTGTAGTCCTTCCCCATGTATGTGTTACCCTCAAACCGTGTGTTGACCAGTCAATGGCCGCGGAGCCGTGTTGGAAGTCGCGTGGGGACCGTGTAAAATAACCGAGTACACGCTGTGTACCATAAAGTACTCGCTGTGTACTTTTCCTTTTCTCACCTATAAAAGGAGGGGTCCACTCCTCCTTTCAACTCACCCCACTACTCCCCTTTCCTCTAAGCAGAGTTCTCCCAAGACACTCGAAGGCTCTTTCTTCCATAACATCTTCATCTGAGCTCCGATTTACGATCTGTCAGTGGCCATGGGATAGTAACGATGAGTCGGAACTTCTAAGCTTAGATTTGTTGTCTTTCCTTCGGCCTTTCATTTCTAAAATCCACCCGGGGAGGTTTTCCCGGGACTCGACAGAATTGACGGACGCTGACGGATGTCTTCTAATGTTGATCCATGGGAGCATTGCGATCAGAACCTGTTGAGGTAGGGATCTTAGCTTTGTCTCTCTCTCTTTTGTGCATCATGCGGCATGGGTATCCTCTTGTTTTCATGAGAAACAGTTGAACCATTAAATAAAGATAATAACTGGTCAAACAACGGGGTTGGGAAGTTTTTGATTGTTGTTACTTTACACACTGTGATATTATGTTATGAATTGAATATGATTATGCCTATTGAGAATCACGGTCATTGGGGGCCTTTGCTTAAGCAATTAAATGTTTCCCTATCTTTTAGACCGTTTTGTGGATGGAACCTTGTGGAATATGAAAGTTTGTTAATCAAATAAAGTTGGATATTAAAATTATAGAACCCTTGTGTGATTACCCCGGTTGAACAAAATGGAATAATGAACATGTGGGTGTTGTCTTGGATACGTGGCATTTGATGGGGGTGTTTTGTGGGTTGTTTTGGATAGGGTGAACAGTGGGGCTGCGGTTGGCTTGGTTATGGGTTGGTGTGCATGTCATCTTGGTAACAGGTAGTGGGGCTACGATAAATGGTATTAAAGGGGAAATGATGTACGGTACGGTTGTGTTTATGGTGGTTGGCAGCGGGGCTTCAGGACTGGGTTTAAATGTGAACGGGCTATGGGTTGTGAAATTAAATTAAAGTAGAAGAGTTAATAAATGGTGGGGCGTGGTAATAGAACAAAGTTAATAATCAATGGGGATGTTTGGTTGATAAGAAGGGCCTGGTTGTGTTTCTTGCATTTTCCTAACTTTATTTGTGGATGGCAGGGATATGTTTTACGAACGATTGATGTGGTTGGTTGTGGATAGTTTCCCAGCAGTTAAGGAACTAAATAATCTAATTCTGCAGAAACATAAAAACCTAAATGGTGTTGGGGTTGTTTGTTGTATGCATGCTTCGTAGTAGCAGTTCCGAGGCATGTGCTCAGTTTTTCTGGTTTGAATACATAGGTTGGGTTGTGTAGTTGGTATATATCTATATATATCTGTATCTTTTGTGTTATATCACACCCCACCCATGTTGATCACTTAGTGTTGAACACTCCCATTTCATGGGAGAGGGTGTTTTTCCCTTAGTTACTAGCTCTTTCCTACTCCTTCTCGCCTAGGCTGTGATGGCTTGAGGCGAACTTACACCTAATAATCTTTGGGTAGGTTTCGATTGGGGTGGCTTAGGCCCAAGACTCTTCGGACAGGTTCTACTTTTTTCCAAGAATCTTCGGGATGAGGCCCAGGTGTGTACAGGTGGGATATGTGGTTGTGAGGCATAGGTGTGTGCCGGCAAGATATGTGGTTGTGAGGCCCAGGTGTGTGCGGGCAGGATATGTGGTGGTGAGGCCCTGGTGTGTGCGGGTGAGGAGAGTGTGGCAGCGTCAGGACGTTCATCGTTAGGAAGAAAAGCTAACTAAGGGGAACTGGTGTGGGGTACCAAATACTCTTGTTTCTTATATACTACTACCTTTTGTGCTTGTGTTTTGGTGAGTGTGGCTGGTGAGGTTGGGTGGATAGAATTCCTTTCTAGGTTTCTTCTGTTGTTCTCACAGGACATTAGGATGTCTCGCCACTTTTGCACGAGAGCTTTAGGTTTCCCTACTGAGTATGCTTGTATGATCACCCTATGTTTACTTTCAGGTTTCCAGGAGGACTACCAGGGCCGTGCGGGACCCTACTAGTCAGACAGTTGGAGTTTTTGCAGTTGTTGTTCAATTGTTTTATTTTGATATTGTACTTTGAGATTTCTTGTACTTGTACCTTGTTATAAAATTGTTTAAACTTGCATGTGGGATTGGTTTGGGTTTATTTCTATACACTTGTTCTTTTTTCCTTTTCGGTGGTTGACTTTCCCTTTTTCCCGATCCTAAATAAATAATAAAAGGGTAATGCCTCCCATAGTTGTGAAAACTCATACCCTTGGCGCTAGTCGCCACCCTGGGGCCTACTGGAGGCGGGACTCGGGTGTCATTATCTCCCTTTCACCATTTCCAGTTCAGGAGGGGCATCTTTGTTGGGAGGGGGTTGTAACAGAATGGTATCAGAGGTGATGGTTGAGAGATAGGATGGAGTCTGGATTTAGGCATAGTGAGGATTGCATGGGATGGTATGGTGACAATGTTAGTCAATCATGGTGCGTGACATAGGCCAGGGAATACCGGCTAGGACACGGGATTTTAGGCCCCCCATGATCTGATGCAAGGACTCTGAACCTACCGAAAGACCAAGTGATTCTACATTGATTGCAGGGTAGATACCCTAGGTAAGGTACATGCATCATCATGATTGTGTTTTACTTGATTTGTGTGTTCTGGGAAGGAAATTGAAATAAAATGATAAAAAACCTTGAGTTATCCTTACTACTTGGGCTTAGGCGATCCTTGATTACTGTACAGCTATGGCACCTGGACGTCGTCCCCGGGTGGCTCAGACGGCCGAGTCCCAGCAGATTTAGGTGGTCGATTAGCTGAGGATTGACTGAGAGGTGGAATATAGCCAGTGGATGAAGACTCTCCGTTCTTTCCAGCGACAGACCCTCAAGAAGTACGAGGGTAGTACTTCAGATACGGAGACGGAGGGGTGGCTTGAGGAGCTATGGATTGCTTTTACCTTGATCCGTGCTCTGAGGGAGTACTAGGTTCCCCTAGCAGTTAGTCATTTGAGAGGCGCAGCGCGACAACAGTGGACACACTACCTTGGAGAGAGGATAGAGGCAGAGGTTCCTTGGGATGACTTTGAGAAGGAATTCCTTTCTTCCATGATCAAGGCAGAGAATCGGCAGGAGTTACTCTCCCTTCAATAGGGGAGTATGTCAGTATGAGAGTTGGGGAACATTTTCAAGGATATCCTACGCTTTTCTCCGGATCTCTTTCCGTATGAGGAGTCTCGGGCGAGATGTTTGGAGGAGGCGCTCCGTCCTTCGCTCCAGTATGTTGTCACCCCCTTCACACTTCCGACGTACTTGGAGGTACAGAAGAAGGCAGAGGTTGTAAAGAGGATGCACTCACTGGGAGGTGCACCCCGAGAGGGGATCCAGCCAGGCTCGTCGAAGGGGAAGGCAGTCAGCAGTAGGTCTCCTGCAACGGGACCTTCTAGGTTCAAACTAGTGGGGAGCAGGCCAAATCAGTTCAAGTTCAGATCTTCGGGTCCTCGTCCCTTTTTCATGAGCCCAGGACTGAGGTGTTTTTCTTGTGGAGGAATTGGGAACGTTTAGAGTCGGTGCCCGACCTGAGCTTAGTATAGTGGAGGTGGGAAGGTTCAACACCCACCTCAGCAGCACCAGTTGCCGGTGAGGCCCTTCCAGAAGTAGCAGGACCATGCTCCTCCGAAGGCATACTTTACGGGAGGAGGCCGACCTCAGGGTACTCCTTAGGGACCTAGACCAGGGCGTGGTCGGGGAAGTGGATGACATCAGAGAGGTAAAGGAGCTAGGCATGGATAGTTGCATGCAACATAGTTGACAGCTCCAATAGGACTAGAGGTGGTGCGAGGTATGATTTTTTTGTTCAGCACTCTTGTTTCTGCTTTGTTCGATTCGGGAGCTTTGCACTCCTTTGTTGCACCGGTTCTAGAACATTCCTTGGGACTATACGTAGAGATACATTCTGTACCACTGGTACTGAGTACACCAGTTGGAGGCCAGACCAGCGTATCTTGTCTTTTCTGGGTATGTGGGCTAATGTTGGGACCACATCGATCTAGTGGGGACCTTCTTCTGTTACAGATGCAGCCATACGATGTCAACCTAGGCATCGAGTGGTTGTTTTCTGTTGGTGCCGTTATCGACTGCTTCCGGAGAAGAGTCATGTTCTCCGACGTGGATGGGCAGCGTGCAGCTTTTGATGGCGAGAGGAGATATCAGGTGGGAAGCCGGCATGTGGAGCCTCTCCTTTCTTTGTTAGGTGGGCTATCAGTGGTTCCAGCTGATACAGAGAGGATAGAATTCCCAGAGATTCTTGGGGAGTTCCTAGATTTTTTTCCTTATGAGTTTGTGACTCTACCCCCCTAACGTGACGTTGAGTTTGGGATAGACTTACATCCTGGTGCCCATCCTATTTCGATGGCCCCTTATTCGATGGCACCTTCAGAGTTGCGGGAGTTGCGGATTCAGATTGACGATCTGAGGGAGAAGGGTTTTGTTCGACCCAGTGTATCTCCATGGGGTGCTCTAGTTTTGTTTGTGAAGAAGGCAGATGGTGGTCTCAGGATATGCATAGACTACCGAAGGTTGAACCAGGTAACGGTCCAGAACTGCTATCCCCTCCCAAGGATAGATGATCTCTTCGACCAACTGAGAGGGGAAGGTTGTTTTTCCAAGATTGATCTATGATCTAGATATCATCAGCTGAGGGTAAAGGACAATTACATCTCGAAGACGACTTTCAGGTGCAGGTATGGGCACTTCGAGTTTGTGGTGATGATGTTTGGAGTTACGAATGTACCGAATGTGTTCATGGGACTTATGAACTTTGTCTTCTGAGAGTTTCTTGACTAGTTCATCATTGTTTTTATCGATGACATCCTGATCTACTCAAGGTCAGAGGAGGAGCACGTTGAGCATCTCAGGGTAGTCTTGGAAGTCCTTCAACACCACCAGCTTTACAGGAAATTGTCGATGTGTAAGTTCTTGACACAAGAAGTACACATCCTTTGGCACGTGGTGTCTAACCATGGAGTGTCAGTGGACCCATAAAAGGTGGAGGAAGTTGTTTCTTGGGTAGCACCCAAGAGCGTGGTAGAAGTTCGTAGTTTCCTGGGGTTAGCAGGTTACTATCGGAGGTTCGTTTAGGACTTCTCTCGAGTTGCTGCTCCTTTGACAGCTTTGACGAGGAAGAACCAGGTCTTCCTATGGAGCGAGTAGTGCCAGAAAGCTTTTGACTACCTGAAGGAGAAGTTGGTCAGTGCTCCTGTACATAGGTTTCCAGAGGAAGGGTTGTTGTTTGAGGTGTTTTGTGATGCTTCTGGAATTGGTATGGGTTGTGTACTGATACAGCAGAAGGGAGTGATCTGTTATGGGTTTAGGCAGTTACGCCCTCACGAGCGTAACTATGCCACCCATGACCTAGAGCTTGCAGAAGTAGTGTTCACACTGAATTTTTACAAACGTTACCTTTTTAGGGAGCGCTTTTTGGTCTTCTCGGATCACACGACCCTGTGTCATATCTTCTCCTAGTGTGATATGAACTTACGGCAACAGATATGGGTCGAGTTTCTCCAAGACTATGACTTTGAGATCTCTTACACTAAAGGTACATGCAACGTTGTGCCTGATGCCCTGAGCAGTAAGTCGCATTAGGAAGTGGTTCAGGAATCTATCTATGCTTAGAAGGCGATGGAAGAGTTGGCTTCCTTGCACTTAGATGTAATGGAAGAAGGTGTTAGAGGTTGTTTGTTTAAGATGACGGTGCAGTCCTCCTTGTTGCAGTAGGTGGAAGAGTCTCAGTGGGGGGACTCCGAGGCAGAAGTGATTTGGGATCGTGTCGATTAGGGGAACGCTCCAGAAGGATGGTCAGAGGACAGCCGACATCAAATGCTTTTCCATGGAATGATGTTTATCCCAGAGACAATGTGTGAGGAACTTCTCTGTTAGATCCATAACTCAGCCTTGGTGGTACATCCAGGAGTTTCGAAAATGTACCGAGGCCCGAGGGAATAGTTTTGGTGGCCCAGGGTGAAATGGGCAGTGGAAGAGTTTGTGGCTAAATTCCTAGTGTGTCAGCAAGTGAAGGCTGAACACAGTGTTCCCAGTGGTTTGTTTCACCCTTTAGATGTCCCTGAGTGGAAGTGGGATGACATATCAATGGACTTCGTCACAGGACTACCTAGAGCTCAGGGTGGTTATGATGTTATCTGGGTGGTGGTGGATTGACTGACGAAATCAGCTCACTTCATAGAAATTAAGGAGTCAGGCCCGATGAATACCTTAGCACAGATGTACGTAGACGAAGCTATGTGGTGGCATGGAGTCCCAAAGACTATCATCTCAGATCAGGATACTCAGTTTACCTCACGATTCTGGAGGGGGTTACATCATGATTTTGGCACCCAGCTACGCCTTAGCATTGCTTTCCACCCCCAAACCGATGGAAAGACAGAGCGGACTATCCAGACGTTGGAGGAAATGCTGGGAGCATGCGTTCAGGATTTCGGAGGATCATGGCTACGACACTTGCCGTTAGTAGTGTTTTCCTACAAGAACAGCTTCCACTCTACTATTAGCATGGCACCGTTTGAAGATTTGTATGGAAGACCATGTCGTTCACCCATTTTCTAGGAAGAGGTTGGTGAGACAGGTGCTCTTGGACCGGAGGTAGTGTAGAGAACCACAGGGAAAGTCCAGCTTGTACGTGAGAGGATGAAAGCGGATCAGGACAGACAGAAGTTTTATGCTGGTCGTCGGAGGAGGCCCTTGGAGTTCGAGGTGGGAGATCATGTGTTCTTAAAGGTTTCCCCTCGACGGGGGAAACGGAAGTTTGGGAAAGGCAGTAAGCTCTCACATAGGTTCATTGGACATTTTGAGGTGCTGAGGCGGGTCGGCGAGGTGGCATATCAGCTGGCCCTGCCACCTCAGTTGGAGAAGGTTCATGACATCTTCCACGTCTCCCAGCTTCATCGGTACTTACATGACAACTCTCATGTTATCGACTGGGGAGTGTTAGATATGGGAGACGACGTGACCTTCGAGGAATGACCAGTCAGGATCGAAGATCGTAAAGAGAAGGTGCTTCGTGGATGAACCATTCTGTTGTTTCGTGTGTTGTGGAGGCATGGTGGCCTCGAGGAGAGCACTTGGGAGTGGGAGACCCAGATGCACACTCAGTACCCGGAGTTTTTTTGACTTGTGTTTTTTCCTTGTTCTTATTAGCTTTGTGTTGATGTTGTACATTGTACCTTTGATATATGTAATTCTTGGATTTTCAGTTGTGATACCTTTTTGTTTCCTTTCCCTGGTAATGTGTGACATGTCTGAATGTGTGGGGAAAGGTTAAAACCTTATCCTTAATCGAGACGCATTAATGCGGATGCGATTGAACCCATGTGGGCGAGTTAGTGCCGCCTAAAGAGGATAATATCTCCACATTGGAGAAGGAATTTACCAAACCCACATGTTCGGGCAGTGTGTAGGTTGTGCGGTGTTGGGGGCGGTGTGAGTTGAAAAATCCTAATGTATGGAAGTGGGAAGACTCGATTCTTAATCGAGACACATTAATGAGGATGCGATTAAACCCGTGCAGGAGAGTCAGTGCCGCCTAAAGAGGATAATATCTCGACTTGGGAGAAGGAATTCCTAACACCTATAATTAGGTTTGGTGGTTGGGTTCCTGTTATAACGAGTTCCCTAAGAGGTATCTTTTTGAGTTTCCTCTGGGTTGGTTTTGAATTCTCGGGGATGAGAATGTTTTTAGAGGTATTTGATGTAATGGCCCGGACCTCTCCGGCACTTTCCTTTATCAAAAAGAAGGTCACGAAGTGTTCTAGGGGGTAAAATGGACTTTTCCCACACTTTCCAGAATTTTGAGTACACGTCGTGTGTCTAAACTACACGTCGTGTAGTCCTTCCCCGCGTATGTGTTACCCTCAAACCGTGTGTTGACCAGTCAACAGCCACAGAGCCGTGTTGGAAGCCGCGTGGGGACCATGTAAAATAACCAAGTACACACTGTGTACCATAAAGTACATGCCGTGTACCATTCCTTTTCTCACCTATAAAAGGAGTGGTCCCCTCCTCCTTTCAACTCACCCCTCTCCTCCCCTTTCCTCTGAGAAGAGTTCTCCCAAGAGACTCGAAGGCTCTTTCTTCCATAACTTCTTCGTTCAAGCTCCGATTTACGATCTGTTAGTTGCCACGGGATTGTAACGACGAGGCGGAACTTCCAAGCTTGGATCAGTTGTCTTTCCTTCGGACTTTCCTTTCCGAATTCCACCCGAGGAGGTTTTTCCGGGACTCGACGGAAGCGACGAACGCCGACAGAAATCTTCTAAAGTTGATCCGAGGGAGCATTGCGATCAGAACGTGTTGAGGTAGGGATCATACATTTTTCTATCTCTATTTTGTGCATCATACGGGGTGGGTATCCTCTTGTTTTCATGAGAAATACTTGAACCATTAAATAAAGATAATAACTGGTCAAACAACGGGGTTGGGAAGTCTGTGATTGATGTTACTTTACACCATATGATATTTTGTTATGAATTGAATATGATTATGCCTACTAAAAATCACGGTCGTTGGGGGCCTTTGCTTGCGCAATTAAATGTTTCCCTATCTTTTAGACCATTTTGTGGATTGAAACTTGTGGAATGTGAATGTTGGTTAATCACGTAAAGTTGGCTATTAAAAATATGGAACCCTTTTGTGATCACCATGGTTGAACAAAATGGAATAATGAACATGTGGGTGTTGGCTTGGATACGTGGCATTTGATGGGAGTGTTTTGTTGGTCGTTGTGGATAGGGTGAGCAGCGGGGCTATGGTTGGCTTGGTTATGGGTTGGTGTGAATGATATGTTGGTAACGGGCAGCGGGGTTGCGATAAATGGTATTAAAGGGGAAATGATGTGCGGTACGGTTGTGGTTATAGTGGTCGGTAGCGGGGATGCAGGGATAGGTTTAAATGTGAACGGGCTATGGGTTGTGAATATTAAATTAAAGTGGAAGAGTTAATAAATGGTGGGACATGGTAATGGAATGGAGTTAATAATCAATGGGGCTGGATGGTTGATAAGAAGGGATTGGTTGTGATGCTTTCATTTTCCTAACTTGATTTGTGGATGACAGGGATATGTTTTACGAACGATCTATGGGGTTGGTTGTGGATTGTTTCCCAGTAGTTAAGGAACTAAATAATCTAATTCTGCTGAAACGTAAAAACCTAAATGGGGTTGGTGTTGTTTGTTGTATGCATGATTCATAGTAGCAGTGTTGAGGCACGTGCTCAGTTTCTCTGTTTAGAAGCCATAGGTTGGGCTGTGTGGTTGGTATATATATATATCTGTATCTTTTGTGTTTTATCGCACCCCACCCATGTTGAGCACTTAGTGCCGAAAACTCCCATTTCATGGGAGAGGGTGTTTTTCCCTTAGTTACTAGCTCTTTCCTGCTCCTTCTCCCCTAGGCTTTGATGTCTTGATGCGACCTTACACCTAAGACTCTTTGGGTAGATTTTGATTGGGGTGTCGTAGGCCCAAGACTCTTCAGGAAGGTTCTACTTTTTCCCAAGAATCTTCGGGATGAGGCCTAGGTGTGTGCGGGTGGGATATGTGGTTGTGAGGCCCAGGTGTGTGCGGGCGGGATAAGTGGTTGTGAGGCCCAGGTGTGTGAGGGTGGGATATGTGCTTGTGAGTCCCAGGTGTGTGCAGGAGGGATACATGGTGGTGAGGCTCAGGTGTGTGCGGGTGGGGAGAGTGTGACAGCGTCAGGACGTTCGTTGTTAGGAAGAGCAGATAACTAAAGGGGACTGATGTGGGGTACCCAATTCTCTTGTTTCTTATATACTACTACCTGTTGTGCCTGTGTTTTGGTGAGTATGGCTGGTGAGGTTGGGTAGATAGAATTTCTTGCTAGGTTTCTTCTGTTGTTCTCATGGGACATTAGGATGTCTCCCCACTTGTGCGTGAGAGATTTAGGTTTCCCTACTTAGTATACTTGTATGCTCACCCTACGTTTACTTTCAGGTTTCCAGGAGGACAACCAGGGCCGTGCAGGACCCTACTAGTCAGACAGTTGGAGTTGTTGCAGTTTTTGTTCTCTTGTTTTATTTTGGAATTGTACATTGATCATTCTTGTACATTTACCTTGTTATAACATTGTTTAAACATGCATGTGGGCTTGGTTTGGGATTATTTCTATACACTTGTTATTTTTCCTTTTTGGTTCTTGACTTGTCCTATTTCCCAATCCTAAATAAATAATAAAAGGGTAATTCCTCCCATATTTGTGAAAACTCATACCCTTGGTGCTAGTCTCCACCCCGGGGCCTACTGGAGGCGGGACTCGGGGGTCATTATCTCCCTTTCACCATTACTAGATCAGGAGGGGAATCTTTGGTGGGAGGGGGTCATGACATAATAAAAGACCATCATTCCATCATCTCAAATCCACTACCATCCTAATTCATTTCCTGACTCATCATACCCAGTCATCCACAAAAACACGATACTACATGGGTATCCAGCCTTTCCATTAAAACCACCTATTTGGACATGTATCCACCACCAATTTTATTACTATGAAAATCACATCCTCTATCATGTTAACCTTCATCTTAAAAAAATACTTGCAACTAAGAACATAAAATTAGATGTGGGTCTTACCATATTTCATGTGTTCGTTTTCCATTTCATGTCTAAAAACCCATAATTGGATTTCCTTTAAACACCACTCTTCAACTTTTGACATTCTACACCTTCACGTTATCATGAAACCTCCTCACCTAAGGTGTTTTACTATCATCCAACACACGTATTGAAATTATTACCTGACATATTCTAAACTCGACAAGCAAAGAAACCACTCCATGAAATTGTTGTGCTTTACTGTACCCATAAACATTTCCAACTCATGAACTTGTTCCATACATATTCTTACTAGAGATGAATCGCTTCATACCCAATTTTTTCACAATCATTGAAACATATTTTTCTCTAAAAAAACATTCACTGATGGAGGATTTCAAATCACCATTTTCCCCCACTCCAAGCCAGTTTGATATGTCCCTTAGCATTATCATCATGTAAAAGTTCATTTTCTCTATTAAAATACAACTACCCATCTTGAAAAATATGACTTAATGCCTATGGAAACTCCTTGTTCATCCAATCACAGCTTTCATAGTCTATCCCAAATATTCAATGTTGTTCTAGAACCCGACCATCCCTGCCATAGACCATTTCATTGTATTATCACACCATTTAAAGACAATAATAGAGGCATCTATAGTTTCATTTGTAGGGACCCTATTCTGAAGACAATTATCTACTCTTCTAACCAGCACATCCACGGTCCACGTGGACTTTTCCGAGGAAGTCAACATGAAGCTCATGATTTCCCCTCCGCGTCATGATTCCCCCACATCAACTCTAGACTCTACAACAAATATCCATGACTGAATCATCACTCCCCATGTTAGATGTTTATTAATCTCTATCTTCATTGAGAAATTAAAACAACCATGGATCACACTTCAACCATAATTTAAACTCTAATTCATTGATTTCACATTCTATATTTTCAGAAAATAAAATATTAAACCTCACTAGATACCCATTCCCGGATCCAGATATCATCACCCATAACAGTCAACAACACCCGGTCTATCCAAAGGACCTAACCCATATTCAATGGTGGATTACATTCCAAAACACAAATCCACATAAATATCTTCATCAGGTTAATCTCTATGATGTATCACATCCAACCAAAACACATTCAAGTCATTAAGAGTAAAGATAGATCTCTCTCAGCATACTTGGGAAGATATCATGTTGTTGGGCCTGATCATCTCTTAAATGAAATACGCTGCGAATTCATCGAATAACACCACACAAAAATATCCATCATCAATACCACCTCCCCATATAGGGAGACCTTCACCTATCGAGCGTCAATGGACACCCAACCCATAAGATCTCATAAACCCCTAGACACCAAAACTCGGGAAGGGTTACCCACAAAACTCACCAATGACCCAGGAATCACCTCCAATAATGTGTGATCCAATGATTCCTTTGACACAGAAACCACCACACCTATTAGTTTCTACTAGAAAGACTCTTGCGATTATCAATGGAAACATAAAGAACCAACAAACCAGTCGAGGACCAATCAATATGTCCCACAACCTGTTCTTCCCACTAAATTCTCAAAAAATTAAAGGTTACTATTTCTAAGAGGATTGTTTTCTAATACCAAGTGGAATAACGCCTTCCGAACACATGCCTGTATTTTTAACACCTTAGATCCTTCATGGTGTATCACTTTTTTGTGACCACACAAAGAAACAGACTTCATATCACACTGAAAAAATATCACTAAATAGTAGTCCAAATTCCTGCTAACTCGGCTGAAAATGCTTCCTAGTAAATCATACTCATCTGCCTCATGAAAATATCAAAATATCACATGACCAAAAAACCATTATTACAAAAAATCCCCACCATGTAACAACTCTCACATCTACTGTCACCTTCTCGTCAAAATAATTAGTTCATGATTCAGTCACCCTTGTACTGTCTCCTCGAATTCAACATTGAGGTCTCCAATAATCATCATTAAAATAGATGTTTCATGGAAAATGATCGAATCATTTGAAACCATAATTTAAACCAAAACTAGCACTCATGTTCCTTCATGAGAAAGACACTAGGGAACAGCCTTTCACTTCTACCAAAAACTCGATGACACTAATTGTGCTTCGATCCAACCTTTGAAACAACCACCCATACATCAAATTCTAATTACCCATCAATACTAGGCCAGAATCCTTTGTAGATACCCCCAATTTTGCCAAAACTATAAATGCACACCCAATGATTGAGTCCCATCACGCAAATCATCTACCTTCCAATGTATCCCAATAGGCCAACCCTGCACTAGGAAATTCCTTTTTCGTTCGACATCCAAAGTCCAAAACACACTCTTCTGAGATACACACCCCAAAATCTAAAGAATCCTTATCCTAAATCGCTCATATGTCACCTATAATCTTGAATGATAAAATATTTTGAAAATAATGTACGGATAAGTAAAATCCATTTTACCTCTCTCTAATCCATACACATCCATCCATAGACAAATTGTTTCTCACAGATGGTACTGATACCCTTGCTGCGAACACATAGTGCCTCGGACACCAAGTGACCATTCACTTTAGGTTCAACTCTATAACAACACAACTACAACCCAGGGAACCAACAACACAGACATCTATTTCATACGTAATGAAACATGCTCGATCATAGCCCACAAGGGTTACCTCATCCATTTTGTAAGACAATACCTCTCATCCTCATGATCACCTCCTATCCAATGGTATTCCAAGAGAAACCCCTCTATCCAAAACAAAATACTCACCAAGGTATCTTAACTAAGAAACTCTATATAACCAAACCATCTTTGCACAAAATCTATTCAAAACACTAGGGACACCCATCTCCTATGTCCCCTCATCTTCTAACATAAAAAATTCTAGAAATTAATTTCCACCTAATATGGAAATCATTAGTGGGTCTTACAACTGAAACAATTTATTCAAGTTAGACATTCATGGATTTATCATCCCAAGGTACCATTCTGTCATTTTCATAAATGACAGAATTTCTCAAGAAACTGCTCCTCTCCTCTATCTTCCTGAACCAACATAACCTCCTTACCCCTTTTTGGAAGATCAATCTCAACAATTTTCTCCTAAAACCCAACTAGTACATGCCATCATGATAAAATTTTTATACAATTCCTAACACACATCTCCAAACACATAACATGAAACACAAACAATTTACACAAAAGAAAGACCCCTACTAGCCATAAAACCCATTTTAATTCACTATCAGTATATACAACATCAAATCTAGAACCCAACCCACTAACATCCCTACTATGAGTCAGGATCAACATTGGAAAAACCAATCTACATAGTCACAATTATTTAATTATAAACCCTTTTTAAACCATTTATCCTTATAAGAAGAAAAATAATATACATTAAACACTTTTTTTAGTATAAAATTTATTTACAATTAATGTTTTAACATATTCACAACTCATTATAATAAACATTTTGACTTATTTATGACCATTCATTAAGAAACGTTCTACAACAATTATTTAAAATTCTTTATATTTGACCATTTTAATCATTGTCATTAGACATTCCATTCCGTAATTTTTCAAGAAGTAAAATGAACCCTACACTTCATTTCCCACACACAGATACATTGTATGCCTCTCATGAGGCATTCCGATTTTATACCTAGGTTCATACAATGATAAATGAAAGAAAAACCTTATTCTATTTATTACATTACAAAAATATCATAAAAATTCACATCACACAAAAACCAAATAAACTAATAGTGCAATATCATTAAACTGTATAAACAGATATCAAGAAAAACAATTTATAACATAGGTACATGGGTATTCCCTCATACATAAGTTATCTACTCCCAAGAACAATCTAATTTCCATGGCTTGACACGTCATATCCTTCTATCTACCATTATAAAAAATAACACCACATAAAATAACTATTATGATACTAGTTTGTAATGTCCTTGACTGGGGATCCACTAAACTGATGCCTTGAGGTGAGTCCCCACATGACTTCATTCACACCTCCAAATAACCAAGATGATTCCAATTAGAAGTGAGGTTATGATAAATCACATGGGGATACTATACCCTCTATACCAGAGTAAGGAAATACAAATAATATATAAAAGAAAGGAAACAATAGGAACATACCATAAACATGGATATCCATCCAATTTCCCAAAAAGGGTAAAAACTTAAAACTACTAGTAAATATGCATTGTCAAGATAATAGTAACATAAATTAAGAAAACCAAAAATAAAGCTAATAAACGAGTCCCTACAATGGGTTCTGACTCTATGTGTCAAACCTTGTCTATGAACATACATAGCCCAACATGACTTTGTAGCATATGCCCCTTGACCTTGTCCTGACCTACAACAATGAAGTCTTCTTTGGCACCCAACGATGGCCCAAGCAGGTTGTGAGTACCACTCACTTGGAAAAAACCAATGGTGTTTACAAAATATACAGTCTAATAAGGGAGTTCATGAATTTACAAAATATATTTCAATGTAAACAAAGAAATACTCGGGTTTCATTAGATTATATTAGAAACATTAATGATTTTCATCATTTATTTCATTTTTTCTCTTATACTATCATCATTACAAAATTCACTTGCATCACTTGTTACATGGGTTAGGGTTCAAATAATTTAAACTATGGAATAAGATAATAAATTAATCTGTGTAAGGGAATAAGTCACGTTCCATATATCAAATGTAATAATCATTTCATAAAAAAATACATTAAACATTCCTTGGATCCTTAGTCTAGGAAGTCTCATATAATGAATCTATTAGGTGAATAAATCCTATTTCCTCTTCCCTAAAACATGCATTAAAGGATGGGTTTTAGAGCCTCAGTGTAACCCAACCCATGGTCATAGATCATCAAGTCCAATACCCCACAACTACCCTTATATGTGAATATTTTTATTTTTTCATTAAACACATATACCATATCAGAAAACATGCTCAAACAATAAACTAAAATAATTTACCCTTTATATATGATTCAATATATAATTCCTTCTCATTACATAGCCTATTGTCATATTTATCATTTATAATTAATTTCTCATTAACCTGTTACTGTAATAAAAAACTACCCCTTATGACATTTTATCAATTAAATGACATCTACATAAATTTCATATTCATTCTACATGTAACTCATCCTCAATATCTAGTCTATTTTCACACTCAAAATTTACGTTTTGTACTAATTTAACTCATTTCTCTTTTGGAACCTTAACACATTAACATAATTGATCATTTAAGGACTTGGACCAATCAATATATTCCCCATTTCCAATACATTAACCCAATTAACAAAATTATCATTTCACAAGATCAAAACCATTTGACATGTCATAATTTTCACATTCATTAGACAACTTATTATTTTTTTTGATGATTCACCTGTGAGATATCATAATAAATTTATTTCACCCATGCCATTTCATAATAAGAAATAAAATACCCTATGAAATTTTCAATGTATAGGTACAACTATAAACATTCTCTTTTTCCTCAAATAATATATAAACATGTTCAAAAAGGGATCAACATTATTACAAGTCAAGTCTATGATTAAAAATATAATTTTCCACTTTCAAGAAGGTCAGAACACCATAGGGGTTACTCCAAATTTTTATATTCAATCCCATTGCCTCCCATGGGTATCATGGAAGGATCAATTCATAATTTATCCAACCATTTTTCTATAATCATTTAATGAAATTTCATAAAAAAAGTTTTAACAATTAATAATACTATGAATGCTCAAATAATGATCAAGACATTGTGATATAACTTTAAGGCCACCTTCATCATATCATAATATGAACAAACCATTAACATTCACCATTGATTTAGATTCACACACTCTTTGGAGCCTTATCCTATGGTCATCCAAAAAATTGGCCTTTTGGGATTTGAATGAAGAATAATGTAACAAGAAGCCAAAATTTGAAAAAGATTAGTATGAGAAGGATTAGACTCACCTATAGATTTGATTCAAAACCAAAGATACACCAATTGGATTAGAATCGAAGGAGACTGATCCATGATAATCTTGGGAGAGAATATTTTGTCTTCAAGGATATAGGAGGTAGAAATGTGAGGAAAATATGGTGAGGATAATTAAATTTGTAGGGACAGTTTGATAAGTTAAGAGATTTAAATGTGGAACATTATTCAGCCATAATATTTTCAAAAATGTACAGAAACCATCCTCTAGCCACTATCTATGTAGGGTTAAGACGCACAATTACATGGGGAGGACCGTATAGTATGAAAAATTGTGCATCAAATGTATAGAATGCCTCTATATTAGCCTGAATGGCTTGTATATCCACCTCTCATTGTTTTCTTGACTCTGAATTACTTATATAAGATATCATGGTTCTGCAGAAAAGTTACCTATTACCATGCACCAACCATGAAACATACACCAGATGGAAAAAATCCACTTTTTTCATGTCTTGGACCCATAAAACACCCCATGATCCCTCAAAAACACGGTAAGAATTTAACTAGAAAACATTAAGGAAAATAAACCAAAACTTCAATAATAACATACCTCCAAACACTCTGGGATCTTATAATTGGATTTACATGATCTACGTTAGACCTCTAAATAGTTTTTACATTTTTTTAAAAATAAATCCACACATCCACTATAAAAGGGCACTCAACCACCTCATTTCCTCAAACCTCTAATCAAATTATTTACTATTGAAAACATACCAAATAAAATCCCAAATTCACTCCATTGAATCTATAAGACTCACATTGGTAAAATATATAATCATGTTATCCCTTTGGAGAAAACAAAAATCAACAAAGCAGGTAGTGTTAACTTCATTCCAAAAGCTCTTTTTCATTATTTTCATTCTCAATCCCACAATTATTAGTATTGAATTGCTATATAATAACCTAAGTATACTAAATGTTTGAATATTTTATTATTCAGATTGTTATACCTACACCTACACATAGTTCCATCAAATGTGTAATATAATTGTCATTCAAGTGTACGGTGGAATACCGCCTCGTGAAATGAGGGCGTTAATTGTTTATTTACCACCTCTCATGGTTGGGAAATATGATGGACATGATTTTATTTTTTAATATATATTATTTTTATTAGTTATTTATGATTATATAATTATTACAAAAAGCATACCTTCATGCTTTCCATTTTTTGTAAATACAATATCTTCATATATGGACGTGTGGACTACTGCTTCCTCAAAGTGATGTGATTCTTTCACACATTATAAATAATGTAATAAGGATTGGATGTGTTAACAAATATGATATATAGGAAATAATAATTTTAATTTACATTTCTTCTATTTATTTTAATACAACAATAAAACGGAAAAAACGTTCATGTGTCTGTAGGGCCTACCTTCTCCATCAACGGTGTATTAAATTTCATATTTATATATATTATAGATTATAATAAATATTTTTTTATATTATATATATGCTATTTACATTTGTTTTAATTAATTAAAAATGTATATCATTATCTATGTATGTTGATCAAGAATAACAATTTAAAACTTATATGAAAAGAAAAGAAGATATTACCCGAAATATAACATTAACATGAAATTTTTAATAAATGGTTAACATAGAATCATAATTATATAATATATTTAATTATATATCAGAATATTATTCTTGGTTTTATTTATAATAATCTTATACATTTTATGCAGGTGGTCTTAATGTGTATAAATAAATTGAAGGCTTAAGGTAATGGTTTTATCATCCCACTTTTATTTCGGTGAGATCTATGATATAATCACCACTTATTAGTGTTCTGTCACATATATAATGACATATGAAATGTTAAATCCTAAATTAAATATAATTTATGAAAATAAATGTTTTAATTGATTTTATTATTTCATGGGGTTCTACAGTAAAAAGTTACTCATGTAGTAAGAGGATTTATACTCTCACTTTGTTCGTGAGACTTAAGACATATTCACCAATGATTTATCTTTTATGGTGTATATAATTATACTAAATTTTTTCCATGATTATTATACATAATTTTATGGGTATTTACATATAACATTGATGATATTCATTTCATGTTTATTATGGTTCAAAAGTTACCAAATCATTAGTGTTATTTTTTCACTATTTTCCTTCATGGATAAACATGGCATATTATGAACCTATATTTTTCTATGGGGTGTATATAGTGACCCTTGAAATGATTTATATTTAATATCATTATTTTCATGTTATTTTAATCATCTATTATTGTTATTATTTTAATATTATGGTTATTTAATGTTACCGAAGTGGTAACAGTTTATTGCAACAATCTCATCATTTATAGAGATTAGTTAGTATTATAATTCCATTGGTAAATTTTATGATACATATCTAAATATGTCTCATGATTTGTCTTATACTATTTTCTCCATTAAATATTCATCTATGGTTACCATTTTTTAATCTTTTTGTTACTTAATATTATTAAAAAATTATTTCTATGAATATCGGATATTATTTCACTCTTCGGTTATAAATTTGTTTAATTTACAAAAAAATGTTTTCTAAAAATGATTTCGAACATGATTTACTACGATGAATAATAGATATTTATACCGATGTATTTAATTTTTAATAAATATTTTTTAAAAAATTATTATTTTTTATATTTTTATCGAGGCCATTGTCTAAAAATTTGATGGTGTAAAAGGAATGGTATACATAATCGGATTTACCAACTGTTATTACCATGAAGATTTTTTTGAATGTTTATAAGGTTATATATAAAAGAAAATTTATTTCTAATATCATTTAAATTCAAGATCTTAAATTTTTTTCCAATGAAATAATTCAAAAAAATTTATATTTTAAAAACTGCATAAAATGGTTTTCAAAGAATCAATTATATGTTTTCATGTTTATTTTCAAAGGAAAATTATTTCAAAATGTTTATAGATAAAAAATGTTTTCCTAATAGGAAATGATATTTTATCCAAGAAATGATTTAATTTTATTTCATTATATCTTTTTATTTTTTTTAAATTTGATAAATAGAAAAGGATTTGGAAATATTTTTATGTTTTTAAATTTAATTTTCAAATAAAATCTATGTTCCAAGTGATCATTCAATATCCATATCCAAATAGGATAAAATTATTTTGTATAGATTATTCTTTACACATTTATGATCCAATGAGAGAATTATTATTCTTTATTTTAATGGTTTAGTATTAAGATGAAAAGTTGATTATAAAACCCACTTCCCTTCCACGGTTTATACCATGAAGAAATGATTATGAAACCAACTTTCATTTACAGTGTATTCTATGAAGGAATGATTATCAAACATGAATTATTCAATAGGTAATGAATGGAAGAAATGATAATCATACCCATTTCATTTCATTGGTTATGATATAATTTTTATGAAATACATATCCTTTTATATGGCTCATGATATGGGGAATGTGTTATCTTGTGGCACATGTTTGAATGATTTTATTATTTGACTGGTGGGACATATCTCCCTTTAATGAATTTGTTAATTATTTAGATATATCCTGATATAGGACGTTATGGAAGAAGGAGTGAACATGATTTAGTAATAAAGGGCTAGGATAAGGAGTGAATTCAGTTCCATAATATCGAGCTGGAATGAGGAGTGAACATTTTTCAGTAATAAAAGGATGGAATGGGAGTTGAACTCTATTTATTAATGAACGTTATGAACAATGATGGATTTATATTCAATAATACAATGCTGGAATAAAGAATTAACTTCATTTAGAAATACAAGTATTCAATGGGAGGTGAACTTAGTTTAGTAATATAGAGATTGAATTATGATCAAATCTGGTATAGTAAAATAATCCTAGAAAATTTGGCGAAATCCAATTCAGTAATATAGCACTGGAACAGGGAGTGAACCATATTATGTAATGTACTTTTTCCACTATGATGGTATTGGTTGTGAAGCATAACTACTAATATGTTTTGGGGAGTTAACCCATTCCACTATGATGGCCCTGGAATTTTTCCTTGACTACTATGGAAATCAATTTACATATTTATGTGTCTACCACAATCACAAGTCTTGTTCTTATTTTATGATATCAGGGATGATTCTATAAATATCATTGTGATTCATGTTTCTTTTTAAACTCAATATTTATGTTATAAATATGAATTATGATAATTGATATGTATGGTACGATCTTATATTGTTTTGATCATGTTCTCATACCCTTGTGATCCTTTTATGTTTATATATCTCCATTCCATACACATACTGTGCATATAAGCTCAACATTTTCTTATATTTCCATTCAACTGGTTAAAAATAAATCCTTTCTATATGATTACTAAATCAGAACATATTTATGGGAGAAATTTAGGATCATTCACCATGTTTTATGTTTATTTAATCATGTTTTCAATGAATATAATCTATTATGGTCCATTGGAATTTATTTTTATCGTTTTCAAAATATTCATCTTAAATGTTCTAATAAACATATATGTTAAGCCTGGTTTTCTATAGTTGGTATCAAGGGAATGGTTTAGTTAACTTTTGAAAACAATGATGAGAAAATGTTAGTGAAATCCATAGGTATATTTCTAAGGATATGTCTAGGGATGTCTTAATGGATAATCCTATGCTCTCATATATTTAAAATTATGTATCGTGAAATAGAATTATTACAAGTAGTTATTAATGACTATGTGGTTTCCTATTATGATAAGTTTTTTCACCCTATTTTTTATTGTTTTATTACATTGTGGAAACAAGAATAATCATGGTTAACATTGAATGTTATAGATTTGGAATGTATGGTCATCACTAAAATTGATTTCCTATGTGGAAATATCATGAAGAGAAACATGAAGGTGGTATGAGTTTTCTTTATAATAATGAAGCTAAAGAGACTTCATACTACATGTTAATGGAATTATATTTCCATTTGTTATTTTTTATATTAAACACTATAATCATGATTAAATAATGTTTGAGGAAACATAAGATGTTATTCCTATTTAATATTAAACAAAGGGGGTATTATGTAATAATTTTTTGAAGCCTGAGTAATGGGTTATGAAAAATTTTGGATGATTTAAGTGTATATGTTTTTGGAATCAACAATTATGATATATGAATAATGAAAAATATATTTTGTTTCAGTATAAGTTTTCGATTAATGATTTAAAAGGATATGTTTAATGGGTTCACGTGTTAGAAAATTTATTTATTTGAAATTTTAAATTTAAATTAAGGGATTGTTACGCTTAATGTGTTCCCAAGGTTTAGATAATGGTGTTTGGATAATAATGTGTTGGATATGAATAAAATTACTAGATGATACTGATTTCCAATGAAATAATTGTGAATTTTTTGACAATGTGGTTTATATTATCATTGTTGAAGTCTACAACTTCTTGGATTTTTGAATTATATACAACCATCATTAGAATAAGGAAACATGCATGATTTGATTAAGGATGTATGGTAACTCATTTTATTTCCATGTTTCAAGATAATATATTATTAATGAATTAAAATGTGTTGTTTGTGAGAAATAATACCTTCTTTGCGATATTCAAGGTATGAATAATAATATATTTTTGATAATTTTAGAAAAAATATTTCTAATGTGATGGAAATTTATCCTGAGAAGGTGGACCATTTATTTAATAGATTGTCTTAAAAATTTGATGAGGTTTTAGAGATTAATGTATTATCTATTATTTTGAGAATTTAATCATATTGGATATACTATGATGTTAATTTCATTTGAGATACTAACTAATGAAAAAATTAATAACTTATTATATTACCTCGTGATTTATTAGTAAATCTAGGACAAAGAATTCACCTTCATTTTTTGAAGTTATAAATAATGTGTAAAAAGAGCACGACACAACCAATGAGTTAGATTATGCATATGAAAATGTATAATATCTCGTAAGTAAATTACCTTATGTACATATATGTTAAAATAATTCTCAACCCATGAAAAGGATATTGAAAATTACCTATCCTAATACAATAATTTTTATTGAACTAATTTTCTAATAAATCATTATTGATTTGTGGTTTTGAGACCACTAAATTTACATTGATATTTCATTCACTAGTGATCAATGGTATTTATCACTCTATAATTTTTTTATGATCTTACTATATTTCCAATATTCACTCCAAACCTATGTTCTCATATTTGGAAATCTAGTGATGAGTTACTTTTGGGAACCATTATAGTAACCAAATTCCCTTTTTAAAGGAATATTTAGTATTTATTTTTATGATGTGGGTTCCCAAGAAACAAAAATTAATGTATTAAAACATTGAAAACCAAAATTAATTTCAAAGGAGAAATTAAATTTAAGGGATGGGTTTTTATATAATACCCTGAGATTCTATTAAATATATATTTTGAAATAATTCATTCTTTTTATATTATCCATTCCACACCACATTGAATATAGATTTTGTTATATGAAGGCACTATGTTTTCATTACATTATACAAAAACCCATGTTAATCATCTGATAAATACAACACATAGATTCACTTTCAATACACAATGTTTTTTTGACTTTCATTGCCTGCAATATTGGGTTATTTTGATACTTTTTGTTAAACACAAGGTTGAGTTTTACTAAGCCCCAATATACTTCTAATATTTTCATTAGAATATTATTATAGTTACTTTGTATCCATTGAAATGAATGTTATGAATAACATTAACTAAATTGTGAAAATATTATTTAAATATATATATATATATAAAAAAGAGTTGTTTATTAATATGTTATTTAGAAATAAATATATGAACAATTTGAAAATCAATAAAATAATTTTTATAAGAAAACTATTTTCTATATACAATAACAATTTTATCTCAAAATATTAAATAGAGCAATTTTTATGATTATTTTTATACAAATTAAAATATTACATATTCAATAAATATTTTGAATACTTATAAAACATATTTGAGTGGTATAATATTAGAATAAATCAAATTTTATGAATTGATAGATACATTTTTCGAAAATGTTCTTCTACCTCTGTTTAATGAAAACCCCATTATAAATAAATATTTTTTAACTTCTATAATTTTTATAAGAGAAAATATATATCAATATTTAAATTTTAATGTCAATATTTACATTGGGTTTGTTTTTTGTTATTTTGATGTAAAGTATAATTTTTTGATGAATAGTGAGAAATACTAAATTATAATTTAAAAATGAAATCTAGTAAAAACAATTATATTGTTAACATATATATTAATATGGTTTTAAAGTAATTTTTATCAAGTATACACAAATTAGTACAATTCAAAAAAATTGTACCTATTTCACATTAAAATTGGATATAAAAACATTTTCATCTTTTTAAACTTTTTCGCATTAAAACATGATTTCAAGATACGTCTCTCGGATTATAATATTTACATGTGATTGTGTGGAATTTAATTTCATTCTTTAAATATGACAAAAAATGAAACAAACCTTCACGTGTATGTATTCCCAACCGTCTCATAAGAACTGAGTCTTCCATTTCACACTAATTTATTTTATACTGTTTTTTAAATATATATATATAATGAATATATAGGATATTTAAGTAATTTTTTACATTTTGAAAATAATAAAATAATTATTTATGTATGAAGGTCATGAATAACAAGTCAAAACATATAAGAAAACAAAGCAGATATTAATCATAATGAAACATTAATAAAAAATTATTAATAAAAGTTCAATATAAAACCAAATATAAAAAATATATGGTATTATATATGAGAATCTATATCTGTGGAACATTCATTATAAAAAAATACTTCGTATACAAGAGTATTGAACTTGTATAATGAATGTTAGGACTTAAGTTAAAGTTTTTATTGTCTCAATTTTATTTATATGTGACTTATGCTATACTAGTTACTTATTCTTGTTGAGTACTGTATATAGAGAACAATTAGATGTTCCACGCGTAATTTAAATTATTTAATGATATTATATCTTCTAGTTTTTTTATTCATTCATGGGTACCCTTATTCAAAAGATACTCAGGAAGTAAGGGGATTTCTTGTTTCACATATGTTTCTATGAGACATATGCCTTATTCACCACTCTATTATTTTGTGTGGTCTATATTATTCCCATTAATGTTTTTTATGATTCATATATGTAAATTTATGGTTATTTACACATCACTTTTATGATATATCTTTCATGGGGTTTATGGTTCAAAATATACTAAATTGGTAACATAATATTGTCTACATTTGCCTTCTTTGAGACACATACATTGTTATAAAACAATACTTTTCTATGATGTGTATATACTAACATTTTACATGTAATTTCATGAATATAATAATTTTAATGATATTTTAAGATTCCTAAAATGATAATATTTTTATATAACTATGATTCTAATTTACCAATGTGGTAACTGTTTATTTCTTCAATCTCATTATTTATCATCATTATTTGTAGTTATTCTTCTATTAATGAAATATTCAGATATATATATATATCTCAATAAATATCATTATTTTAGTTATCATATTGTTATCCTTGAAATATCCATGTATTGGTACCATATAACCACTATTTTTTAATTAAAAAAAAATTTAGAATGGTTTTCTAATAAATTCTTCCTTATTTCACTATTTGGTTTAAAATATTTTTATTCAAAAAGACATGTTTTCAATTTTTTTAAAACATTATACTATGTTGTGTGAATGAAAATTTTAACCATTATTTAACATTTTAATAAAAAATAATTCAAATGGAATCTCATAATTTTTCCTTATTATGAACCTTTTATAAAACTTTTATTTAGTAAAAGGAATGTTCTGTAGGTATTGACTTACCTACTGTCATTTCATTAAAGATTTATTTGAGATTGAAAAAATATTTTTAGAATAATTTATTTAATAATATTTGGTAAATTTGTTTTTTTAATGTGTTTTTCAAATTAAATGGGTTTAAAAAATGTTTAATATTTTAAAGAGTTTAAAATGGTTTTCAATGATTCCTTTAAATTTTTTCATGATTAATTTCAAAGGAAAAGTGTTTTTAAAATGTTTATTAATAAAAACTCAAAGAGGAAATAATATTTACATCAAAAAATGATTTAAAATATTTATAATGATTCCTATATATGTTTTGAAAGTGGGTTCAAAGAGTAGGTTTTAGAAAATGGTATATGTTTAAAATGATATTTTCAAAGAAAATTTATTTTCCAAGTCATCATTCAAAATCCTTTTTTATCTAAGATGATATACTCTAACTTAGTTTATCCTTTACAAGTTTTATGATCCAAGGAAATAATTGTTTTATTTCATTGAATGGTTTGTGATTAATATGTCATGTTGTTTTTTAAACTCATTTATCACCATTAGGTTATACCTTGATGAAACGCTTAAGAAACATTATTCATTTCACATGTTATTATATGATGGAATGATTAATAAAACTTTCAATTTTCCATAGGTTAGGATATGATGACGTGTTTATGAAGCCCATTTCAATTCAAGGGTTATGATATGTTGTTTATTAAACCCATTTGTTTGTTACGGGTTATGATATGATACATGTTTTATCATCTAGTGGCACACATATGTATGATTTCATTATGTGATGGGTGGGACATATATTTCTCCAATGCATTGCCTAATGATTTATATATATCGTGAGATATAATGGGTGGGAAAAGGAGTGATATCGGTTTATTAATACATATATGGACCTAATAGTGAACATGATTCAGTAATTCCAGGCTGTAATGAAGAATGAACTCGATTTAGTAATACATTAATAGAATGGGAGGTGAACCCGGTTCAGTAATATTGGACTGGAATAGGGAGTAAAATTTTATAAAGAATATAGTTTCAGAATGAGGAGAGAACTCGATTCACAACTATAGGGTTGGAATTAGAGGTGAATATTTTTTATAATACTACAAAACCCACTTATAAAAGTGTTGTCATTTAACAGCCCTTGAAAAATTCATTGATAAAGTTCATCTTTATCATCACTAAAATCATAACATCAAAAATGAAGCCTTTATAATTGCTTCGTTTTAGAACTAATATATGTTAACCATTATCAGTGCTTTAGAGTAACACTGATAAAGGAATCCTATATCAGTGCTTCATTTATAGTGTAGATAAAAGGTTTAAATTATCAACATGTATTTAGAGATGGAAAAATCTTCTTTTCATCTGCACTTTTTAAGTGGTGGTTCAGGTCTATAATAAAATTAAAATTTTAATAAGTAAAAATAAAATGAGAAAATTAAGAAAAATATCAAAAAAATTATTAATTAAACAATTGTTGATAAAAAATGACTAAATTTAATATATATATATATATTATAAATGTAAACAAATATTCTATATTAATTATAGATATATAAAACAAATACGTATAATATATATAAAATATTAATTAAAAATTGTTAATGTCATCTTAATTTTTAGTATTGTTTTACTTTTAAATTTTACCTATATTAAAAGTCATGTGTTCCATTTATTTCATGTACACACATATATATTTGTATATATATATGCTAATGCATTTTTATGAAAGAAAAACACACACAAATATATCTACACAATATATAGAAACAAATACACCTAATATTTATATAATTTATTAAAATTTTAGTTTATTTTCTAATTTCAATATAACATGATACATTTAATATATATATTTATTTTAATCGGTCAAATTTTATTTATTTGTTTTCAAAACTACATTTAGTGTATTCTTTTTAATGTTTTTTATTATTTATTATGTTTTTGAAATTAATATTTTTTTATTATCTAATTATATTTATTTATTTATTATGTTTTAATATATATAATATGAATTCATCCGATTCAATATATATATCCCTATTTTTCTTAATAAATTATGTTTAATTGATAAAACCTATCCATTTTTTCAATATTTATACTCTGTACTCATTTTGAATTATTCAACTTCCATAATTTTTAAAACACATGGATTTTAGATTATATTTCCATTAATAATGTTAAAAATGTATTTATAATTATCTAATTAGAAATAAATATATAATATATATTTACTTTTTTTGAATGGAAACAACAACACCCTCATTACATGTCTTAAGCATCCAAATGAGTAGCCCACCACATGTAAACATCTTAAAGAGCCCCAGGCTCACCCTTCGCCGTGTGGTTGACACTACGTTAGACCACCCAACCCCACGCATCCCAATACATAAGAGGTGATTACATCAGTGGTGGTGAAATTATGATGACAAAACACAACTAGCATGAATCGAAACCCCAACTCCAATGATCCAAGCGAACAATACAACCACATGGCCACCCTTATTAGAAAAATATATATTTACTATATTTACAATTATTATAAGTAAACTTTTATTATTTTTGAAATTATTATATATATAATTTCAAATAAATAATAATAAGTATTTAAATAAATATAAAATTATAATAATGTTATTTAATAAATAATAATTTGTTTATAATTATATTTAAATAATTTTAATTACAAAAAATTTAACAGTGCTTTGGAGGCATGAAAAAGATCAAAATTTATCAGTATTAAAAAGGCACTGATAAAAGAAATGTTTATTAGTGGTTATAAATTTAGTGCCGATAAAAGAGATCTTTTTCGGTGCTTTTATGAAAGCATAGTTAAAAGTGTCAATGGTATATTTATAAAAACCCTAACCATGACTCAATCATTGATGATTGTCAAACTCTCGCAGAGCTCCTCTACTTCCAGCACAACTCCTCTACATTTTCATGGAATAATCAAGTCCTGAATACAATGTTTTTTACTTTATACTCATCCTCTATAATTGATTGAACTTTTGGGTTCCTATTTTTTCATTTCTCGACTATTTTAAACATGAAGAACCCTACATATCTTTTCATCAATACTGAAATACAGTTATTGTGGTTTAGTTTCTTTTTTTTCCATTCATTTGTATTTTTCTATTCATTCAATTTCTCCTTAGATACACACATTGATGGTTTAATCTCCTTTCGACATTAACAGGGATACCATTCATCCCCGCTCTATTTTATCTTCATTTAAATAATATAGGGTTCCAAAATCAATGTAGTTTATCGAATTTATTTTATTATTGATATTAAGGATTCATTATGAGGGTTTTTAAGTATTAGGGGATACTATTTTTTTGGCCCAATTTATGGGTGATGTACATATAGAAACCAAGGTAGGTGTAAAAATCCTTAAAAAATGTTTTTAGATTTTTTTAATTCGTGTATAATTTTAAACCATGAAATATATTATTTAGATTTATAATTTTTCTGAATAATTTTTTTTGGAATGAAATACAATATTGAATTAATTAATCACATTTCAAATTATTTTATTGATGAATGTTGTGAGAGTTTTATTTTTTAAATTCATTCAAGATTATTATTAAACATAACTATGGGTTACAAAGAGTGCTGGGAAATTTATTTGGTGAGAAATGTATGCTCAATTTTTTAAATTTTTTTATAGATTTTATAGAATTAAGATATTATATGGTAAAGGAAATAAAAATACATAGATACATATAAAGATTTTGTTTCATAAAATTATGTAAGTTATCCATGGTTGGATAGTTGAGAAAGAGAACTATGAAATGTAATTTATTAATATATTTATTAATTAATATATATAGATAAATTATTTATAGGAAAAAAATAATTTGAAAACGAATCTAACATGGTGAATAACTGTAGAGAGAATAAAAATTGATTATAATATACTTTTTATGGTTTGTATATTTATGTCCTATAAGTCAGGATAATTTTTATCCATGTCCAAAATGCGGAATATTTAGATATGATCCCCCTATGGTAATTAATCCTTTTTCATTCCATATTTGAAACTCCCTTTATATATTATCAATATTTATCACTATGTTAAGGAGTTAGTAATTATTCAGTGATCATTGGTCCACAAGAATATTTCTATGATTGGAGGGTAGTGTAATCTTCTCAAAGGCTAGAATGCTTTGTTTGATGCTTTAGTGCTATAAATCAATCATATTCCATTGATGAATCAATATGGATTCCCCTAATCATATATTACTAGTATGGAGTATAAGGTTTCTTTATTTCCATTCAGATATATTTTTATGATAAATCGACCCTTTTTATGTTTTTTATCCCACTAGTGATCATAAGATGATATGCTAAAACTCATATGTGTTATCAGATACTTGTTATTTGGGGACAAAATTTATCAATCTAAAAGCATTTTAAATTAATAAATGTCAAATTATATTATTTCAATATCATATATTATGATATGATGGATTTCTTTGTTCTACCCTACCATATGGCTATTATATATCAATTAGGGAGACATTTTTAGCTATTACGTCAGTGTAGGTAAATATAGTACATTAATACATAGATGATTGATTGTATTCTATCACTTGAAAATGGATTGGACACCCCCTTTCAAACTAGCCTTCCATCCATCATTAAGATATGGAAGATAGTGAATCATCTGAAGGGAAGATTAAATAAAGGCAGTGAAAGATATTGTACTGTATTATTGAAGTATTATATCTCAATTCATTTTTTCATGCAAAATGCCTGAAATTTTGGACTATTATGCATGGAGTGTATTGATTTGTTATTATTCAATAAAAATTAAATGTTTGACTAATCATGATAAAAATGGCTTCGGAACATGACATTATTTTCCATACTGATAAACAATTGATTATTAATGATGAAACTATGGAATTATTAAGGGATCAACAACACATTGTTAAAAAAAGTGAATAAAAAAAACAACACGACAACATAGTTTTGTATAAAATTATCAAGGAAATAATTCAAGGAATAAAACATGAAGTTGGTTAGAATAAATGCGAAAGAACTATTGACCCTAATAAGTCGTCATTCATTAGTTATTAAGGGATAACAATGAGGCTAAATGTGAAAATTGAAAGTGACATATGATTTCATTTCCAACCTATAATGAAGGAAATACTTTGAAAATATATAATGGAAATGTTACAATATAATTATCTATTTTACTAAAAATATATATAATGAAACATTGATTTGGTATTCATTATTCCATGAAGTATTCATTTATTTTAAAATATTACAGTATTAAATTTTTCTTAATGCCCACTAGAAAATCTCATATAGGCTTCTAGACACTTGTAACAAAGTTAAATATTAGTGATGTTGGATGGAAATTAAATCCCCAGCCACCACTTTGTTATGAATATTTTTATAAAGAAGGAATGATGGTCTACTTTCAGTAATCATCATAATGAGAAATCAATTAATGAAACTTTTATCGATAATATATTATTTTACACTGTTTATTTTATCCAACATGATTCATAATTTATAGTTAATCTATCAAAAAATGATTGAAGAAAATAATTATCAGGCATAAAAACTAATAAAACCCTATCATAAGGGAATGATAAGGTATGCTTCATTAGAGAAAAAATTGATATTTATTTTAAATCAACAATAAAATTTACATTATGTGATAAAAAACCACATATGATCCTTTTTTTATTTGATGATTGATAAATTAATATATGAATAAACATATACCACACATCATGTGCTATGGAATGATGGTCGTATAAATACAGATTATATATTAGTTCATTAAAACAAAAAATTATTATGGAAAAAATGTGTAACTATAAAATAATTGTAATTCATTATGATTTATACCAATATTATATAAAATAATTATTTTCATATTTTTTATATGGTTTATATGTAAGAATTGAAAATGAACATACCCAATGAAAAGTTACTTTCAGTGGCTTTGAAGTCGCATAAACAATATTGTCATGTTAGAGGATTTGGTTTTGGAGTATCTCCTCAAAAAAATTCCTACAAGATAAAACCACATGATGATACATATAATATGATGGGTTGAATGTATTAAAAAATAGAGTCACTTCAAGATATTATTTTTTGGTTTTTTGGGAATACTAATGTATTATAAAAGATCAAAGAGAACTGGTAGTGGAGAAAAGATCTGTACATGGTCCAAATGATCCCCCTTGTTTCGAGGCAAATCATTCCCGACAAAACATAGCCTGGGTAATCAATTTTTTTATTTAACTTTCTCATAAATTTGAATAAATCATCATGTGATATCTTTATATCTCTATAATTATGTATGTTTTAATAGTATTTTATTTATTTTTTGTATACACACATGTACCACCATGTCAAGAGGGGTACAATGTATAATATCCTCAGAGACCAGCAACACAATCAACCCTCCAAAAAGATCACATGGTAGTGGGGATTGAGTTAGATTGTGAGATGAATACTGAGTTTCCAATTATACGTGATGGTAAATATATTACAATGGTCTAAGCTACTATTGTAGGTTTCATAGCATGACTATCTAATCATATACATAAACATGAGGTATGTCTTGAAAAACAAAATTTAAGTAAAAAATATAATAGTTGATGATAAATGGTCTGAAATGAGGTATAATATTTCCAATGGATAATGTGGCGGAGGAAAGATAGGTTGAATCAAGAAAATATAGTGAATCATCTATGGAAACAATAAAAATCTATGATTAACTTTTATCCACTAGTTCTAGAGCAACATTTTCAACATTACTACTACATACAGATGCCACATTTAGAGATAATTATATCACATACAATCATAATGAAGAAGATTTATTTGGATCTTCCATTATTTATTAAATTGATCTCGATACTCTAAATAATATTCTCAAGAATTAATGGCTGGGAATTTAAATTTCAAATACATACATATCGTACATTTTTATAAAACTTCTATCAAAATAGTGTGCTAAATATGATTATTAGACTTAATAACTATTCATATCTTCACCCAGAATTTATATTATAACTATATAAAGGCATGATCGTGTGAAGAGTTATTTGTATTCATTAATCCCACTATCCTTTCTAAATTAAAAATTTCATTGGAAAAGTAAGAAATAGATAAGAAAAAATATGAGGTACTTGAAGAATTTAATAAAAAATAATTAGATGACATAAACTTTTTAATGACTAAAATGAAAGGGTAAAATACTACATTCTAATAATAGAAAATATATTTTAAATTTTTTCATTACATAATTGATTTTAATTTCTTAGGGAGAACTAGATACAAATAGTAGTCAATATAGAAAACATGAATAATTATTTATTGGATTTAATACATGGATTTCCAATTCACCAACCACACATAATGTGTACTGTGAATATGTAATACACTAGAACCAATATTTTTTTGATAACATATAAATTATATATTAAGACAATGTTTTAAGGATAATTTATTTTGATAGGTTGGTTGATAAATACATGTTAAATCCTAGCATGGGGTTGGTGTTTGAAAATCTCAATCCATGAGATTTCTACCAATGGAAAAATAAATTGTTATATATAGAAATATTTATATACCAAAACATTTCAAAATGATTTACATATATTGGTCAATGTTTCTACAGTGTTTAAAACTAGATTTTGCAATCGATTATGGATATTATGTTCGAAAATTTATGAGAGAAATCATACAACATGAAAATACTATAATCTACCAACATGTAATTTTATATGGTAATTAAAATTTCATTAAATATATTATATAATAATTTTTCAATTATAGTTTTCCGTACTATGAAGATTTCTAACAATAAAGTTACCCAAAAGATGAAATAAATTTTTTTAGATATGAGTAGGCAATGTACATTATGTTAGAATGTATACTGAAAAAATATTTAGGTGATTATAAGATATTTTTTTTGATCTAGTATGAGTTATGACTTTTGAAATATATTTGGGGTGTGAATCATTATGTGAGAAGTCTTATATACTATTTTTGATCTCTTTATCAAGGAGAAGATTAATGGTTGAAAAACATTTGTTTATAAACACTGACCTTCAAACTGAATTTTTTTTAGGGAAATAAGGAGGTAGAAGTGGAGGTATAGAAAAAGGTGAAGGTAGAAGAAGAGTTGTAGGTGAAAGTTGAGGCTGAGTTGATGTCAATTACTGATGTGGAAGAGGAGGCAATGGAGAATACCAAGGTTTAGAATATGGTGGAGAATGTTAAGAAGTGCTGACTTGAAAACAATAAAATAGTTTGGAAGTGAATTATATACGTGTCATTTCATGATTTTATTTGGGATTTCATTAAATGTTCACATAATAAATTTTACGTAAGATAATATCCATTATGTTCTTTTCTAGTTAAAATTTACATTTTAGAAAATGAAACACAAGGTGTACTCAAAATTGATAAAATACATTCAGATTACTTTTCTAAATTAGAGAAATAATCCATACATCATTTTGTATGTTTAGGGACCACCCACACCACAATTTGATGCATAGTGTGACCATTATGACACCAACTGCATCATTTTTATTCAGATTTTAATTAATGATAGTTAAAAAACAATTGACATACTCAAAACAATGAAAAAACTTCAGACTATTCAGGTAATTTTGGAAACAGACCCATACATCATTTGGGACATGTAGGGATCAGCCGTACCTTAATCTGAATCATGGTGTGACTCATATGATTCTATGTTTGTCTTTTTATTCACAACAAACATAAATTTTAGTCTAATAAAATCTGACATATTCAATATAGAAAAAATTTCCGATTTTATTTATTCTTTAGAAAAATTATCCATGAGTAATTTGGGATGTGTAGAATTCATCTGTGCATAAATCAGATGCACAATGTTGATACAAGTGCGTATTTTTTATTCAAAGTTTACATTAATTTTAGTAACAAAACTGACATACTCAAAACTGAGAAAATGAATTCATATTATTTTGGGACTTTTAGAAAAAAAATCCATTCATAAATTGTGACATGTAAGGATTAGTAAAATCATTATCTGATGCATGGTGTGACCAGTATGACTCCAACTAAATCATTCGTATTCAAAAGTGTCAATAATTTTAATCCAAAAAATGTTAAATTATTAAAAACAAAGAAAACACACATTGATTATTTTTATACTTTAGTGAAATGATCCATAAGAAATTTTCTATGAGTAGCATCTAGCAACGCCTTAATCTGATGCAGGTTGTGACTAGTATAACTCCAAGTGAATCTTTTTTCATCCAAATTGACATTAGTTTTAGTAAAAAACAAATTATGTACTGAAAAATAAGAAAAAAATTATTATTGTTGTGGTAGTTTACTAAAATGATCTATACATCATTTGGGACTTGTAGAGATCATCCAAACCTCAATCTGAGACATGGTTTAACTGGTATGACTCTATGGATGTCTTTTTATTCAAAACTAACATTAATTTTAATAAAAAAAATTACTGACATACTCAATACTGATAAAATTCATTCTTATTATTTTGATACATCATGAAAATGAACAATTAATCATTTTGGATGTATATCATTCATCTGGGCCTCAATCCAATGTATGGTGTGATAGGTATGACTCCAAGTGTGTCATTTTTATTCCAAACCGACATTAATTTTATTCAAATAAAACACAACAACTGACGTACTCTATAATAGTGTTTGATTTTTCTTATATTTTTGTTCGAAATGTTATTTCAATTAAATTGGATATTTGAGTCTTATTTTGGTAAATTTTGCAGGTTTTTATACAGATGTCGTATGTTGTTGCATCACAATGCACCTATTTCTAGGGATGCAATGTTATTCAGCATTACACTATAGTGTTCAAAATTATTAGTTCTATAAAATATTCCAATAAATCATTCCTTTATCAGTGATTTTGGAAGAACAGGTATAGTTTATATATATCTTCACATTAAAAAACATTGAGAAATCAAATTTTTTTAGTGAAAATAAAATTTGTAATAAATCAAATATATATTAGGGAAAATAATACCACTTATAAAAGACACCATTTATCAGTGTATTTAAAAGAACACACAAATTTACTATTTATCAACACTAAATAAATACGTTGATAAATTGGGTCTTTTACCAGTACATTTAAAAGCACAGATAAATGTATGATTTCTTAGGGCTTGTTTTCAATGATAAACATATCCTTAATCCACATGTATTAGCACTGGTATATGTGATGGACAGTTAAATGTGATAAGGATATAATGATCATATCTAGCAATGATAAATGAGAATTCTATAATTTTTAAAGGTTTGTTTTCTATAAGTTTTAGTAATACTTTGCTTTAATGAAGAGAGAATTTTGTTGACTAATACAAAGAAAGAATGGGAGGTGAACTTGGATCAATAATAAAGGGATGGAATGATGAGTGAAATCAGTTCAGTAATGGAATTTGATCACTAAGATGGTATTGGGACTGAACCATGACTTGTAATATTGTGTGGGGGTGTGAACACATTCCAATTTGATATCCTTTTCATTATTCATTGACTACTATAGAAATAATTTTATATGTTTTTGTGTCTTCCACAATCAGATGTCTTAGAATTGTGTTATGATCTATTGGATTATGCTCTTGATTTTATTGTGATTAATATCTCATTAACTATTTATATTTATTACCTAATACATGATTATGTTCTTTTATATAAAAGTCATAATCTTATAATGTCAATATCATGTTCTCATACCCCTATACTCATGTTATTATTATATATCTCCCATTTTTTACTATTACTGATCATCTAAACTCTCCCCTTTATTACGTTTTCTTTTCCCATGTTATGAAAAAAGGTTTTAACACTAGGGGAAGAACATTTAACACGTCATTATTTTTCACGTCGGTTATATATAACTGACGTGCAGGGTTGTAAAAATCGATTTATCATGCCGATTATAAAATAACCGACATGATAAATCGATGAAAATAAATATATAATGTCGGTTATTTTATAACCAACATAATAAAAACTGAGATTTTCTTTATCACGTCGGTTATAAAATAACCAATGTGATAAAGATAATCTCAGCAATTTATCACGTCAATTATCAAAAGAACCGACATGATAAAGCTCCATTTATCAAATCAGTTATTTTTAACTAATGTGATAAATTTGTTTCAATGTAGGTTATTAAATAACCAATGTAATAAACATAAAAAATTGTTTTCCAAGATGGTTATTAAATAACTGATGTGATAAACATTTTAAATGATGTATCACACCCTGTATTTAGTCATTCTCTTTTCTTCAATCAGGTGACCTGCGACTCGTCTCTCTCACATGGAAAACCTATAAAGTATTCCTCGATGTCATGCCCTCCAGCCTCAGTTTTCCAAAATAATTGTTCACATTTATTATCATTAGATCTATCTGGTTAACTCTTAACACTCAACTAAGCCTCACACATCTCAGTTTAAGTTTTTATTTTTCGCTATGCCCTAAACTATTTTTTTGAGATGTTATTCTAATTTTTTCTTCCTATCATGGTAAGTTTAATAGTGTTCATTTATACCATGATAAATTATTTTCTGGAAAAATAAACCTATTGAAGTGATATCATGAATGTTTACAATATTTTTGTGTTCTATCATGTGTATGTGCGCATACAGGGGGTTTATTAGGAGGTGGGGGTAGTGCAAGTGTGTTGGGTTTCCAGGGGCTTCGGGGCTATCCAGGGGGGTGGGGTGTCTAGGGGGTGTCAAAGGGGGTGGTGGGTTGTTTCCAGGGGTGTGGGGGCTGTCGAAATGGGATGGGGGTGTCCTAGTGGGTGGGTGTGGGTCCAGGGGGTGAGGTAGATGTCTATGTTGGTAGGGGTGTCCTGGGTTGGGGGGTGTCCAGGGGGTGAGTGGGATGTCCAAGGGGGTAGGGGTTTCTAGGGGTGGGGTGTCCATGGGGGGGGCTATCAAGAGGGATGGGGGCTTTCCAGAGGGTGGGGGCTATCCAGAGGGTTTGGGGACTATCTAGGGGTGGTGGGTGTTCTGAGGAGTGGGGGATGTCTAATGGGGTGGTGGTGTCCAGGGGGTCCCAGGGGGTGGGGGCGGTGTCTAGGGGGGTGATTTCTAATGGAGTAGGGGTGTCTAGGGGTGGGGTCGTATCGAGGGGGGTGAGGGGGATATCCAGGGGTGCGAGGTGTCCAAGGGTGTAGGGGGTGGGGGTGGTGTCCTGGGGTGGGGGTGGTTTCCAGGGGGTGAGTGGGATATCCATGGTGGTATGGGGTGTCCAGGGGGGTGGGGTGTCTAGGGGGTGGGGGTTGTCAAGAGGGGTTGGGGGCTGTTCCGGGAATGGGGGGGTTTCCGAGGGGGTGGTGCTGTCCAGGGGGTGTCCAAGGCGGTGGGGGTGGTGTCCAAGGGGAGTGATGGTGATTTCCAAGGGGGTGGGGTTTCCATGGGTGGGGGTTTCCATGGGGTGATGTGGATGTCCAGGGGTGGGGGTGTACAGGGGGTGTGGGGGTGTGGGGGTGTCTAGGTGGGTGTCTAATGGGGTAGGGTGTGGGGGTGGTGTCTGGGTGGTGAGGGGGCTTTCCAAGCGGTAGGGGTGTCCATGGGGTGGGGGTGGTGTCCTGGGGGTGGGGGTGTCTAGGGGGTGTTGGTGTCTAGGGGTGAGTGGGTTGTCTATGTGGGTAGGGGGTATCTTTGGGCATTGGTTGCGGCTGATCACACAGCTCCTTGATTCCTTAACCACGATGCCAACGTCGTCGAGTGCCCTTTTTCCCACGAATCATATATTTGTGTGTGATGTTTCCCTTGGAAGTGATGTCGCGGTCTCCTTTCCATGTTCGGTGTTTAGTTCAGTAGTGTTTCGTTCACAGTTGTGATTCATGCTTCAAGTCCCCTTTTCCAGATCTGTTCCATTCTGGTGTGTTCATTCTCTTCTGCTTCACCACCGGGTTGGCTCTTCTGATGTACAGGGTCATCACTTAGTGTTTTTGTTGGAAACCATGGTGTGGAACACAAGCAGGAACTTTCGTGGATGTCGAAGGTTCAACCTATGACCAGTTTGTAGCTACTGTGGATGTCGAGGAGTTCTTCACCTTGATGGTTTTTTATTTCTTTGGTTTTCTCTTCTATTGCATCAAACTCTGTCATGCACAACCCAAATTTTTTTGTGTTCGATGGACTCCGTGATTATTCAGATTGCACAGGTGGTCATGGTGATGTTTGAACTGACTTACTTCTCTTTTGATGGTTCTGTGTGTTGAGGTATTTTTTGGGTGGTTCTGATCCTAGACAATGTTATTTACCCAACCTTCTTAAGACTTGTGTCGCATACTGGTGCTCACTTTGCCTTAGTGATTCTTCTTTTTGTTTTCTAAATCTCTTTTGGGCAGATCTGGACTTGGGAATGGTTTCAAACCCAACCTGCATATGGTTCCCATTGCTTGTCCGGTTCTCACTAACCCAAAAAGTGACTTATTTGAAAATAAAAAAAGAAGTTTTAGCTATTTAATTTTAACAACAAAACTCCTCCCTCTCCCTCATTTGGAACATGAAACCTAATGAGTATCCTCCTCCTATTCTTCATGCCTCTCACCTCCTTCCAATGATGATTACATGTGGTTTCTATAAGTTTGGGAGTTATTTTCCATTTAATATCCTATTTCTCCCTCATCTCCTTCACCCTTTTTCTTTGAATTTATTCTTCTTCATTATTAGTTCCTTTTGTCTAGGGTTCTTGTTTCATTGTTTCTAAATTTAGGGTATTTTCATTTTAACATTCTTCATGGTATTTTGTGCTCATTTGGACCTTCTTGATTCCATTTTGAGTGCTCATCATTGAAGGTGTCTTAGATTGAGGTAGGTTTCCCTATGAATTGGCCTTTAAATTTAAGAATCATTGATTTCATGATGATGACACTTAATTTGTTGCTTGTTAAAATTATATAATTTTTTGAAAGATTGCTTGATTTAAATCAAGTTTCATTCCCATTGAATTAAAACTTGTGGAATTATTTTACATATCCCTACACAGCACGTGTTTGACTAAAAGCATGTTTGGACTTTACAAGAGGTTTATGATTTCCAAATGATTTTATTCCTTCAAAAATGTGTTTCAAATATTTCTTGGATTCCTAAATGGTGAGTTTGGATACTTTTGAAAATGATTTTCTTTTAAAATAATGGGCATGGCCCGGATGGAACTTTCATAATGTGGGGTTTCCTTGGAAAACTCTCCATGGAATGTGTCTCATTCCATGTAATTATTAAAAGGAATGGGAATGTCCTTGGTATGGGACTTCCATTTTGTGTTGATGGACCTAAAGAAAGGGGACTTCTTTGGAGTGGTGTTCTGGGGTAATTCTCGTGGGTGTGTGGCTTATGTGTGTCTTTTTCTTATTATTTATATATTGTTGATTGTTTGATACTCCTTGGATCACCGAAATTCTAGACATAACATGGTAACCTGGAATTGTTAGTGGATTAATCTAGAATTCTTGATCTAGTAACTTAAGATTATGCTCTGGATAATTTACCATTATTATAAACAGCTCTTCTTTGGGGATGGTTACCCTCATGTGTTAGGGTTGTTTTATTGCATCAATCACGGCGAAAGGATGGATTTGGTTACAATATGTTCTAGATTTTCCCCTAATCTCATAGTTATTACCATGTTATCTGATACTTTTTTATTCGTGGAGGATAATCTAGGTGCCTCATCTGGCATGGTTAGTTTAATAACACTTACCCATTTCCCTCATTATGTCTTCAATGATTATGCACCCTAATTGTGGTGTGTATCTATGGTAAAATTGAATTATTGGTTTTAAATGTTTTCATGATGATTATTTTTAGAAAAACTATGTTTATTTTCCTGCAAATATAGATGTTATGATCTATTAAATGCTAATTATATTTATTTTGGTATAACAATTCTTTATGAAAATTTATTTCTTAGATTATGAGATGAATAGAAAATAAATCAAAGAATAACCAATGGATGGAAATGTTATTTTATAATGTAACTAAATAATATAATTACATATTCTCATATTCTATATCATTACAGTAAATTAATCCATCTAATTTTTCAAATTTATTTTAAAACAAAAAAAATAATGCTTTTACATTCATTTTCGATGAATTGTTAGTCTTCTCACTGCTCATTTATTTATGGTTTTGTGGACATTATAATTCTCAAGATAACATTCTTTATCACCCTCTATTAGTTCATAGATGTTATTTTTCTCCCATATCCCTATAATTTTATTTCACATGAATGTTATTCTTATTTGGGATCCTCATTATGTGTTATTTCTGTTAAACATCATGTTTTTGACTTCCCCTTTTCAAATGAAGATTTATCATCCCTATATAAATTGTGGGTTTTCAATAACACTATTTTAAACTATATAACCATTGATAATAGTGGTAAAATCGTGAATTCAAAATTTATTTATATTGGTATTATTTAACACCCCAAATATTTATTTTAGAAGAATAATAAGCTCAATATTTTTCTCAGCAGACAACAATATTCTATATGACATTTGAGATATATTATAAAAATAACGTTATTTAAAATGCTTCTATTAATATAATGTTTTTTGAATTATATAGTATGTGTATGAGTAACATCATTAGGAAATATATGTATAGTTCTCCCTATCAATACAAATCTATTAATTAATTATTAATATATATGAACTTAATTTTTGTAGAAAATTCATTTAATGCTTACAAAATATCATTTTAATCAAAAAATTACTTCATATCATTTTTTGTGTTGAATTTATTTCTAATTTATACCAATTAACAAAATTTTAATTTATAAATTAACATAATTTTTAAATCAATATATCAAAATTAAAATCATGTAAATTTTTTGGAATTTTTCTAAAATGATTGTATATTTTCATTGAATAATGAAAATACAATATTTTTTACCATTTCATGAGATCATGGAGCGTGTCATGCTCACTCTTTGTGCGAGATCCTAGAATGAACCCCTATGAAAAAACATAGCCCAAACCCTATGAGTGAACACTATTTTCACAAGATTTGGGTGTGGACCCATAGTGAAAATCCCAAGAATGAACCCCTCGTGTGAACCACTAGCACGAAGCTGTTTCACGAAGTATGATCGCCCTTTTCATGAGCTCCTATAGTAAACCAAAATATTTGTTTTGATAAGATATTTATTCAGTTCATGCATAATAGTTTTAGATAATGTAAATTCCTTCACGATTCCTCTTTATAAACCTCCTTTTCTATGATCCCTGAGTGTGTCCTCCTTCAATGTAAACCCCTTTCGTGAACCTTCTTTACCAAAAAACATATGGTGTCGAACACCTTTCTGAGATCTCACCACGAACCTCTCTCATACATCTCATCATAACAATACATTAAGAGAAAATTCATCAATGTTTATTGAAAACTTATAGAATATTTATAGGCAGAAACCTAACACCTTAACACAAGAAATCACACCAAAAATCATGGTAAACATTCAACCTCATCGACATCATGTGATCCATGAGATCCAGGTGTGATATCTTCTTGAGATTTAGGAGTTTAGACATTTATGCTAACTCTTCACAACTTATATGACATCCAGACTTTGTAAACAAATGTAAACCTTGTCAACAAACCCAATCAACCCTAAAATAATATCATTAGATATTTTTCCCAAAAATCTACCCCATTATGTTTGTTGACAGCTCTTCAAAATTTGATAACGAATTCAATATTCCTTCATCTTCTTACAAAAATTATCTTCATGCGATTCTGATAGTGATCAATGAATTAATAAGCTGGAACTCTAAGCCTACAAGATCCATGATCAACATCAAAATAAATAGTATCATTAAAATTTCATCAATTAATCACTTCATTCCCAAACCCCTTAGCATATTTCACAATGAACATCATATTTTCTGACATATAACCTTTAATCAATCTTTATTAGCATCATCAGATTTAAAACTACACCAATATCATCGATCCTTTTATCACCTAAAAAACTACATATCAGCTTCTCCCCTATCTTGATTAATACTTTTTATCCCCTTTTATACCTAAAATTTCTCCCCCATTGTTAATTAAAATAATGGTCACCTCATTCTGGTCAGAAATATGGAAAGAAAAAAATCAACATATCTGGGAAAAACTCATCATACAGTTGCAATATGGGCTCCTGCATGAACCATTTTTTATGTTCAAGGACGCGACTAAACTATAAGATCCAATTGATGATGTTCAAATGCCTCTTTGCGTTTGGACTTTGTCAAAAAAAATTCAACCTACTGTTTTATAGGAACATACTCCTATATTAAAATCCCTTGTTCGACCTTATCCTTGATAAAATGATACTTGGTTTAAATGCGCTTTATCTTAGAGTTATGGATTGGATTTTTTTAGATTTATAACACTTGAATTATCATAATGGATTCTGATTGATGACATGACATCAAATCCAAGATTATCAAGCTTCAACTACATCCAATATAATTGTGTTCAATATTGAGTAGATGTAATGTATTCAACATCTGTGGTGCTCAATGAAATGTAATCTTGTTTCTTACTTAGCCATGAAATATACAATCTTCCAAGATAGAATTCCCCAAATGATGTCCATTTTCTATCATCTCTTCAACCTTACCAATCTGCATCTGTATGTCCTAATAACTCTTACTCATATTCTTCATTGTACATCAAAATGAAATCCACCAAGTATTTGATATAATGAAGTATTATTTTCACTATAATCCAGTGGCTTCAGGTGAAAATAAATTGATACTATGCTACTTGGAGCATGGAAAAAACAATATATGTTCTCTTTGATATAATTTACAATTGAATGCCAATTATTTTTTTATATTTTATAAATGTTTATATATTTCATTCATAATCACATGACAGTTTAATCTGGTTAGCCACTAGATTCTTCATCTTGTAGGATTTATCGATTCCAAATATTCTGAAAATCACTTTACCATATTTAGAATGATATATTAATGTGACATTGTTTCGTTGTGTCACATATTAACCACGGAAAACCCTCAGTTCACCAATCATTAACATTTCAAATTCAATTATCTTGAATTTGGGGAATAGATTGCACTCTGCTTCATCTATTCTACCAAATATTATGTCATTGACATATACCAGCACCATCATCCTTTGATTACTATCTCTTTTTTCAAGTATATTGTAATCAACTCTACCATACTAAAATCCACGATTATTAATAAATAGATATATCCCAGAATACCATGACCTTGGTGCATTATTCTACCCATATTACACTTTCTTTATCCAACAAACTATGTTCTCGTCATCATGAGTGATAAAACCATTCGGATTCTCAATGTAGACCTCTTCCTATAAAACCAATTCAGAAATTATTACTTGACATCCATCTGGATAATATTGAAATTTCATTTCATAATAAGGGCCAAGAATAATATGATTTTCTTTATCATTGCAACAGGTGAAACTATTTCATCAACACCAATACCCTCTATCTGGGAGTACCTACTGCACACTATTCATGCTTTGTTTCAAATCACACCACCATCATCATTTATCATTTGGTGAAAGACCCATTTAGTCCAAATTAAAGTTAGGGTTCCCCCTCACCCCTTGAAAGTTGTATTATCACAAATCAATAAAAAATAAAGGCCCTCGAGCCATTGGACCTCTCAAAATAATCTCCCTTGTTCTAATCATCTCAATTTTTTATTGTTATTCATTCATATCTTGATACCAATTTTTATATCAAACTACTTCATCGATAAATATAGGCTCTACCTACATTAAGAATAATGTTTTTTTTAGAGTATTTATCCTTTATATCTGCAATGTCACTGTCTGATCATCAATTGTGTTTTCTCTATCGATTTAACCTCTTCTATTTAATCATTATGTATTATTGGATTATGATCATCCTTTTAACTATCCAAATCATCTTTTCAATCAACTTATATAACTGGAACATCTCAAGATCTTCTTATCTCTTCACCACTATCCTCTTAATATTTATCATGTATTTTAGGATGATTATACTCATTCTATACTATTGTTATATAATTTCTTTCAAATATTTTTCCTGCCTCTTATTGAAGAATTTATATGCTTCACATTTCATTTGGTATCTAAAAAATATTTCGTTATCTCTAAGGGATTAAAAATTCCTTTTTTCTCATTATTGAGAATGAAACATAATATTCTGAAGAATAAAATTTACTTAAATGATGGTTTCATTCCGTACCGTATATTTTAGGGTTTATTATCTTATTTTGGACATAATAACACTCTATGTGATGTGTAGAATGATTTTTTCGTTAATTGCTTCCAAAATATTTCTGAAATATAATTCTTTATTATCATTGTTCTATCCATGTTGTTGATAATCTGAATTTCTTATCAAATAATCTGTTTTGACGTGGAGTTCTTACTAACAAAACAAGGTTCTTTATCCTCTGTTTCTCGATATAATCCTCTAATTGGATATTTGTGAACTCTTTTCCATTATATGTTTAGATCATCCAGATTCCTTCACCCATCATCTTTTTGACCACACATTGAAATGTTTTTATACAAATAAACACCATAGATTTGTGGTTGATGACCAAAACCAATGCCATTCTATAAAAACCCTAAATTAAGAGAAGATAGTATGTCCTCCCATCAATATCTCTTGGTTAAATAGACCCACATACATGAATATTTTACAAATCAATATCTTATGTTTACCTTTTAACTTTTAACTTATAAGTATTTTGAATGATCTCCTCTTATTGAAAAGCATCATACATATGAGTACGATCACATGATAATATAGGGAGGTCTCAAAAAGTATCACATTTCACAAGATCATCAAAATAATTTTATCTCATGTGGCCAAGAAATTTTTTCCATAACAAATTATGTTATTTCATGGACAAAAAGAACATATATTCTTCTCTACCCACAAATTAGAGATTCCATTTTCTACCATTTGATTATAAAACAATTTTCCCAAAATTTTCCCTAATGAAAAATAAATTCAATGAACATATTATGACATGTCATAAGTCACATAGGTTACTAAAACTACGAAATTTTTGACAGATATCTTCACTAATTAATACATCAACACTTTTCATGTCTCTTCCACCAAACCTGGATTTTCCAAATCCAAAAATCCTAAGGCCTTCACCATTACATTATCTTATGATGCATTATTTATCTTATTTTTTTATATCACTAATTCCTTATTTCCTATAATATGGTAGGTGTATCCACTATCAATGATCTATATTCCAATTCAATCTAATGATTTGGATGTAATATCTCAAATCACTTACTATTAAACTATATTCTTTTTAGTCCATAATTTTTCATCATACCTAGTAAAAATTAATTATCTAAGTCTTCCTTGAAGTATGATAGTCTAGCTTCATCTTATAACACTGTAAACTTATTTTTCATTTTCACCTCATTTGATGATAGATTTAATTTATTATTATATCCAAATTCATTCTTCATTGACACATTTCTATGTATTTTAGATGATTAATATATATCCATGTTCCTAAATCCTCCACACATGAAGTAGATACCATCAAATATTATTCTAAAATTCTGATTTCTGTATATCTACCTCTATATGTATTGTTCCCATCAGTACGTAATGGTTATTTAATAAGAATTTTTTTGAGTGTATCCTCTTTAAAAAACAACCACATATCATGTGAGGTTCATTACTCCATGGAAATATTTTACTTCTGATTCACCCTTAGGTTCTGTGAATAATGCGGTTGTAATTCGTACCCAAATCAATCATCAAACATAGAGAATGTTCTTATGGTCTAACTTTATTCAACGCTAATTTCGGTTTTCTATCAATTCTTATTCAATTCATATCAATTGTAATTTTCTAATGCTTTTACTCAACTAAACCTCTATCCTCTACTTCCATCTTATTTGGTTCCAAAAATATATTATTTCCCAATATCATCTCAATATTCAAGAGTTTTTTCTGATCCTTAACCCCTCTTCTTAGGACAACGAATTCATCTTCACGTTCTTCGATTAACATGATTTTATCTTTTCTATTGCTAGTCAAACTATTAATTTGTCTTCTCAATTATTCAATTTTGATCATTTACTAGACAACATTTTCAAAGCATCATGGAATTTAATTCTCCAGTTTCTCAGTTTTCTCATTCAATTTAGACTTCTCTTTTTCCTAATGTAGCATATAATGTTTGGAATCATGATCAACATTATTTGATTTCATTGTTTTGGCTCTCCAGTAATCTATATCTTCATGTTTAGCTTATAATAAAACCTATAGGTAAAATCTTCTTTAAAATTATCTTTATTCATTGCAACCTTCCACCCTTTTCGGGGTTTTTTGTCAAATACCACCATAGATTCTTCTTAATTATCCTTGCTGTCCTCTGACTCTTCTTCCTTAGATTCTTCTGAACTGTAATCTTACTTTGATAGTAGACTCTTAATTTTGAATACTTTTCTCCAAATATTTTGTATTACCATTCACATAGGCTAAAATAATTATTCAAGGTAACTTTAGCATCATCAGCATTATCATATTGAAGCTTCATAGGGAACCTTGCTACAAGTTTTCCACCCGTTCCACATCAAAAAAAGCATGTAAGAGTTTCCCTTTGACCATTTCTTTTCCATTTTATAAATTTGATGAAACAAATGACATTAAAATTTCGAAATCTTAGATTTCATACACATCTTAAACAGAGATATTTTCAAGGTCTGTAATTCCAATTCATTGGACTTCCCTTTTTCCGAAACATTGTTATCATCATTTCTTATTTAATATGATACAAGAGTAATTTGTATTTTATCTAATGTCATATCCCTAGGATTATTATCTTTTAACATTTAAACATTAAGATTGATCAATGGTTTAAGTTTTATCAAGTTAAACTTAAAAATCCTTATATAATTTATAATTTATCTAAAACCATGCATTTCATTCACAATAACATTCACCGAGTCAAAGAATGTGTCAAAAACTCCATTGGGTGCATTTTTAGATCCTCTTACATGTTCCGTAAAACCTACATATTTTCCTCTCTGAAATTTTGTTTACCCTAATAAATAGTTAGAAAATTTTCCCACATATCATGTGACGTCTTTCATTACATTACCATCATATAGATTTCATTGGATAGGGATCTCACTAATGCCTTCAATTCATTAGAATTAGAATCCTATTCTCTTCTTCCTACTTCTAATGAAGAACCACTTTTGAGACTAGATAAAATTACATGCATAACTATTGTAAAGACATCAATTTCTAAATATCAAATGCACTACTACATCTGATTCATCAATAATTGAAAATTATTTTCATTGAAGATCGAAACCCCTTTTTGATTGAAAATATTCATTCCTTCAACTGAGATAGAAACACTAAATATAAAAATTCCATATGATACCAATTGTAATCCAATTTGGTTAAATTTTCTAATAGGGTGGGGTTGAATCAAGGTATGATAGATTAAATCAACCTCCCCTTTGGATCATGATTCTCTATTAAAAAAACACTTTTCTCTCCCACTCTGGTAGTAATGTATGAGCATAATTGAAATCATGAATGAGGATCATTGAAATTACATGGTTCACCATTACTAGGATACATCCATATATCATACAACGGTTACATGATGATGTAACAAAATCCACTAAGGATCAATAATGAATTTCAGGTTTCAGGATAGATAACACCTATGCCCATGATCACTACCTTTACAATGTTTAGGGATAACTCACTACTTTCCCAAGTGTCACTACCATTGTCTCTTTCTCTGGATCACTACCAATAAATATGATCACATTATTCCACTTCCATTTCACACTTCTCTAGGAAGGGATTCACCCATTTTTTATAGACATATAGGTACATTCATTTTTAGGGATGATCACATCGTCACTTATATTTAGATTCTCTGTTGAATTTCATTCTGAGAATCTTCTTCACTACTATGAAAACATCTGGATGTAGAAATCACACATTCTAATCAACGAGAACACACTTATCTATTATATAAAAATGTTAATTACATCTAAGTTTTAAATATCTATAAAATATTTCAAGTCATCCTTTAACTAATTTGAATGTATATGTGAATAAACATATTCTAAAAATATTATTTAATGGTCTAATCCTTTGTCTTATTCTTCTCCTTTAGATTATAGATATGAAAAAGTTTATTTTCATAGTGAAATTTAAAAGAATATCTCTATGTTCAATATTATAGTGTGTAACTGTAACGTCTTGACCCGAAATCCCCTAAAACAGTGCTCCGAGCCGATTAATCACAAGGCCTCATGTGCACCTCTCCGTACGTCAGATGTTGTCGACTAGTAGCGAGGGACTAGGGTGTGATATTGGGGAGACTATGCCCTCAAACCAGAGTAAGAAAACAGTTGAAATAACTAAGTATCATACACAACATAATGTAAAAAAGAGTGTGGAAGTAATAAACTACTGAAATAGAACAATATGTGATAGTAAATTGATGTAAAAGCCCGGACAGCTCGGTAATACAATACAACCCTGGTCCCCCACCATGCCGACCATACAGATTAAAGTACAAAAAAAAACCTAAAGTAAAAGTACAAATCTCTTCTACTAACTCTGATCCAATCCATGTACTCGATCTCCATAAAATATCGAACTGTAGCAGCCTAATCAGTAGAACCACTCGAGTATCTCTTCTTGATCATGAAACATTGGGCCTCAGCTCTATCCACCATGAAACTCGTTTTCAACCTGAAAAGCAGGCATAAGATCTACAGGTACAACGAGGTTCACAGGAAAGAGTGAGAAATAATCTTACTAGGTCACCCCGACAAGCAACCTATAACTGTGCTCCTATGTGTATGCAATAGCAATGTGCTCAGCCTACCTGGAACATAAAAAAAGAAGTAAACCAAACATGCAACCATAGTCAATCCTAGGGTACGTAAACCCTGTCAACTAGGCATGTGGAACCATGGATGTCCATGTCTATATACATACACATGTATAGTCTCATACCTATACACATATAAATAAATATTTATATTCATGATTAAGTGATTAAAATAACAAAAAAACATTAGAAATTGATCATTAGGACCATGAGCTCGATCTCCTGGACATCCGATTCAAGGGAATTGAGTTGGACATCGTGCCACTCAAGTCATGTATCATTTAGTCGATCTCTGGGTCCGTAATCCCATCAACATGTAGCTGCTTCATAGAACGCCCGAATTATGTATCTAAAATGATAAACAATAAAAATTAACCCTCTGGGAAGTACTCACAGCCCATCCCCTCTGGTTCAATCAATCAAAAACAAGAAAGAAGATAGCGCAACAGGTAACCCTCTATGAAGTACTCACATCCTATCCCCTATGGTATTACCTAGAAATATAAGAAACCCTCTGGGAAGTACAAAAAGTCTCACCCCTCTGGTTTAGCTAAACCATTGACTCTTTGGGGAAGCACTCAACGTCAATTCCCCCTATAGTCTAGTATCGTACTAAAGGCACTCTGGGGAACCACTAGACGTCAATTCCCCCAATGGCCCATGTCGAGGAACTACCGACACTATGAGGAAGCACTCAATGTCAATTACCCATGTGGTTTCACATCATATTATAAAGACACTATGCAGAATCCCTTACATCCATTCCCTGTGTGGTCTATACACCAGGTTCTCATAGCCCTGTGTAATTCAAGTAAGTGTAGCATCACATATCGTCCCATGTAACCCTCAATATCTCCCTGGATAATAGTCTAAAGCATGGTAAAATAAACTATTTACCATCAAACACCTTTACTCATGAACCCCTGGAATATAAGGCCATCAAAAATACAAGAAAGACACATCGCATCAGGCTCGTCAACCACCAAATAGGAAGCACCTCTGGTAAACACTACAACATCAGAAAACCCAGTCAGATATAAACAAACAAGTGTGGGTGGCCCAAACGCCCAACCCAACAATAAATCCAAATACCAAAGGAATTACATGTTTGGCATGAGTTCTAGGTGACACCCTATTACCAAATCCACCCATATAGAACACAACAACTTAGGGCCGGTCAATCAATGAGAAACTGCTAGGTCCATCAAGTAAAACACCGAGGAGGCATCATACTTAGGATCCTCCAAGTAAACATGAGCGAAGGCATCCAACGTGGGATACTTAGTGAAGATAAAGAGTGGAATCCTACATGGGATCCTCAAAGAAAGGAAAACATAGGCATTCCATAACATGGTTCCTATCAAAGGAAGAACAAGAGAGAGTTCCAACAAGGGACTCCCTAGGCCAGCACACAAGCAATGACATCCCCCATGGGATCCATAGAAGTACCTGGTCTCAAATCCTCAGAGGCAAGAAGGGAACATCTCCATGAGAAATGTCTTCTAAATCATTGGTTATGGGAGATATCTCATAGCTCATCTATAATTTATGTTTTCATCTATGTTGGTCTGAACACCCAACTTTTCATCAAGGCCATGTCTCACTATCAGGTGACAACTGAAATTGATAATTGGAGGAAGAACCCCCCCTTTAGATAGAAACCAAAAAAACTCCATTTATATGACCTCTAAATGGAAACAAGATTTCAAAATTGCAATCTAAGTTAAAAAACACTTAAAATAGACTACTCAGACACCTAATTCAGACTTCTAGAGCATATGATATCCCAAAATTACTAAATTGAAGTAGTACATGGCCAAAGCACATGGCCAGAGCACATTAGGCCTGCCTATGTAATAGTACAGGATGTGTAAATTACTGTAAATTGAATTTTCTATTGAAAAAGTCACCCCATGTTCATTTTCACTAAAACACATGCCCAAGTACCACTACACGACGTGTACTTATAGTACACGACGAGTACTCCAAAAAAACCACTGTTTTGTGTCCTATTTCACACGGTGAGTGACACAGCCACCCACTACACGGCGTGTACTCAAACAACATGGTTTGTACTTAATAAAACATCATATTCCCCTAACGGGAAGAATACATGGTGTGTACCCCTAGAATACATGCCATGTATTCTGACGAGAAATCCCTGAAAACACCCGAAACGCTCGTTTTCGCCCCTGAAACAACAGATCAAGCCCAAAGGGATTACAAGAAAGAAATATGAGCCATTAAAGGATTAAAGATAAATGTTTAAATAGGATAAATGGTGAAGAAATAAATGGACTTACCTTCGGGTGGAAACTGTCGATGCTTCAGTTGATTTCACTACTCCCTTTTGCCGCACACCGACTTAGTGCATCGAGAGCTTTGAATCGGTACCCCTGTTACCTCCAAACTCTGTCTCTTTCTCAATACCCATATCTAACATAGGTCACATCCAAGGGGTCGGCATAGGATATGTGCACATGTAGGAAGAGGAAAGAAGAGAGAAGAAAAGAAAAAGAAAGAAGAAAAGAAAAGGAAGAAAAAGGGGCTCGGGCCTGCCCCGGCGTCCAACATGATTTTATGCCTTTCCTAGGCTAAAATCTCTATTCTAGACTCAACGGCATAAATGGAATCTCAATATGATGCTCCATTTAATAGTTATTTCCAAACAAACATTAATTTACTATTTAATATATAATTTAATAATATTAAATATTAAATATTCCACTAAAATTTAAACAGCTCAGATTTCCTCCAAACTCATGTCCTAGGGTAAACAACCTATCCCGGGACTAACATAGTGGTCAGAAAAATTACCTGAGATTATATAGTAAGGGAAAATGACCATTTTACCCCTCAAGAGCATCCAATAGCCAAAAATACAAATTTATTCTCAATGAAACATTTCGGAAAAACACGGGTTCTTACAAACTCCCCACCATAAACCTTCTCATTCTCAAGAAGCCTAGTGAAGAACAAGAAACCATGCTCATAACCCGATCATCTACACAACCATGATATATAAACTCTCTAACGACCTACCTTATAGCGTTAACTTCCAACTTCTACATAGAAGATATTAAACTGTGACTATACTAGTACTCCCCACCAAAGGAATACCCTTCTCTTCATCTTAAAAGAAATCTATGAGGTGAAAATCCCACTAGAAAACACTGAAGCATAATTGGAATAGAAAAACCTTCATCAAAAGGCCAATGGTGCACTCCCCACCATATGGCCTTCCATAAATTTCTTCGAGAGCACAACTAGAGTTGGTTCTATCCTCAATAGGGACGAAAATTATGAATGAAAAAACTATCTCGATGTAGGGTCAAAGATCTGTCATCATAATCAAGATGAATCAAGATAGTGCATGATTGTCTCTTATAGGAGTACATTAAGATTTCCCCGAAGGGGTGTCTAGCTCCCTCCGAGCGACACTAACATCCTGCCAAACCCGACCATGATTCAACCACGGGTCAAAAATTTCACAGTAAACCTAAATTTCACAAATTCACCTCTACAAAATAAGGATATTCCAAAAAATATTCCAGGATCCGAGTCCATAGAAATTCTTGAAACATCAGTCCTCAGAACACACTAGGCCACTCACCAATTTAGATTCAAATGATGCCACCCACAACAGTAACATCAGAATCACTGTTCGACCAGGCTAGGCACCTAAATAGGCATGCTCATCAAAATAGTTCAGGAAAAACAAACACCGCCAAAAGGCATTGAAAAACGATGGATAACTATTCACACAAAGGTTTCCCAATAATAGAAAAAGACATCGAGCTACAAGGGTTCAAGTCAAAACCAAGGGTATCAAGTTCTTCCACCTAGCCCTATAGAAAAATCATCAATACTTGGTCACATGGTCTAACCACCTATCCCAATAGTTCCAAAACCACTAAGAAGAAGGTAAAATTCACAATGAACAAAGAATGGAAAAACCAAAACACAGCCTGCAAGGGCCTTGATCCTCTCTCCGCATCCTCAGCAGGAATGACTCCTGGAGTCCAGAACCCAAGCTGGAGAAAAACTGAACTGACACTCATCGGGTATCTGTATATAGAAATACCACAAGGAGGTCTAGTTCACATGAAAATACATGTTATCTATCGACATCGTTCTCAACGATCCGACTATATAACCACAAGCTCGATAAACAACACCCAATAAGTGTTAAATAGAAAGGAATCATGTGCCATATCGGCCAATTGGGGTCTCTACACCACCTATGCCCAAGGACTGAGTCATCATCCTCGCACCAATGCCTCAAAATATATCCACATAACCTGCCATTAGTGTAAAAATAATGTGTAATTGGACCCAATGGTCTCATTCATCAGTAAACACACACACTAGCATAGTTGTATGATATGAATCTTACATGCCTATTATGATCAATGAGACGTCTCTTTCCTTTGTCGACCAGGATTCAAAATCCAACCTTGGAATCTAACAATGGCCAAGATCCATAGATCCATAGTATATCAAAACACCACACAACTTGTTCATTGCTTAAGGAAAAAATCATACACAACTGTAACATTGCAAAATCCGAATAGTAATCCCAATCCCTGGAAACCCGGAATTCTTTCCATAAAAAGTGTTCTCAATGCACCAACCAAATATCCATCACAGGTTCTATCACATTCTTAATAATCTTTTCTACCATATCCAAAATAGTAAATACAATAAAAGAAAACTCCTTTGATACAACTTTGAAACATCCTGACCTGGAAGCCACTAAACTGGTGCTTCGAACCTGTTTTCCACAAGGCCTCAAGCGCACCTCCTCGTACGCCAGAGGCTTCTGACTAGTAGTGAGGGCTTAGGGTGTGATAGTGGGGAGAATATTCCCTCATACCAGAGTAATAAAATATCAGAAATTACTATGTATCATACACAGCCGAATGTAAACAGAGTGCGGAAGTAATAAACTACGAAAATAGAAAAAGATGTAATAGTAAAATGTTGTAAAATCTTGAAAAAATATTCAATAAAATAAAACAATGGTCACCCACCTGTAAAAACATATAGATACAATTACAAAAGAAACTAAAAGTAAAAGATCAGGTGTTTTCTACTAACTCCGAGCCAATCCATGTACCTCATCCTCAGACAGTATCGAACTGCAGCAGCCCGATATGTAGAACTACTCGAGAAGCTCTGCATGAGCATGAAACACTAGGCCTCAGCCCTATCCACCATGAAAATCTTGATCAACCTAAAAATTAGACATAATCTCTACATGTACACAGAGGTTCACGTGCAGGTGTGAGAAATAATCTCAGTAGGGCACCCTGACATGCAACCTATAATTGTACTGGTATGTGTATGCAATTGCAACGTGATCAGCCTAGCTGGAACACAACAAAGGAAGTAAACCAAACGTGAAACCATAGTCAATACTATGGTATGTAAACCTTGTCAACTGTGCAACTTCCACCATGGATGTCCATATCTATATACATGTACATGTATAGTACCATACCTATACACATATACATAAATATTGATATTCATGATTAAGTGATTAAAATAAGAAGAACAACATTAGAAGTTGATCCTTGGGAACATAAACATGATATCTTGGAAATACTATGTAAGGGCATTGAGCTGGACGTCTAGCCACTCATGTCGTGTATCATTATGTAGATATCTGGTTGCGAAATCCCATAAAGATGTACATGATTTGGCCAACGTCAAAATTATGTCTTTGAACAAGCAAAAAAAAAAAGTAACCCTATGGGAAGTACTCATAGGCTGTCCCCTCTGGTTCAATCACTCAAACACAAGAAAGCAGATAACATAACTACTAACCCTATAGGATGTACTCACAACCTATCCCCTCTTGTCCTACCTAGGAACACAAGAAACCCTCTGGGAAGCAAACACAGTCTCACCCCTCTGGATTAGCTAAAGCATAGACTCTCTGGTGAAGCTCTCACCATCAATTCCCCCTATAGTCTCATATCATAATAATGGCGCTCTAGGGAAGCACTCAACATCAATTACCCAGGTGGCCCACGTCGAGGAACTACAGACACTCTAGAGAATCACTCAATGTCAATTCCCTATGTGGTCTCACATCGTATTATAAAGACACTATGGAGAAGGCCTTACGTCCATTCTCCCTATGGTCAATACACCATGTTCTCACGGCCCTGTGTAAGTCAAGTAAGGGTAGCATTGCGTATCATCCCATGTAAACCTCAAGAAATACTTGGATTACAATATACAGTAAGGTAAAATAGACTATTTACAATTAAGCACATTTACTCAGGAACCCAAGGAATAGAAGGCATCCAACAAGCAAGAAAGATGCATCGCGTCAGTCTCGGCAACCACCAACCACTGAGCACCTCTAGTAAACAAAACAACATCAGCAAACCATGTCAGATATAAATGAACAAGTGCGGGTGGCCCGAACACCCAACCCAACAATGCATCAAAAGCCCAAAGGAATTACCATTTTGGAACGAATCCTAGGTGACACCCGATCACCATCTCTTCCCAAACCCAAAACATCATCTCCGGGTCAGTCAAACAATGAGCACCCGCTGGGTCCCTCAAGTAAAACACAAAAGAGGCATCATACTCGACATCCTCCATGTAAACACGAGCGAAGGCATCAAACATGGGATTCTTTGCAAAGAGAAAGAGAGGAATACTACATAGGATCCTCGGAGTAAAGAAAACATAGGAATTATAAAACATGGTTCCTATCAAATGAAGAACACGATACAGATCCTATAAGGGACTTCCTTGTTCAGCACACAAGCAAAGGCATCCCTCAGGGGATTTTTCGAAGTACCCGGTCTCAAAGCCTCACAGGACAGAAGGGAACATCTCACAAGGGAAGAATATTCTAAAGCATATGTTATGGTAGACAAATCATAGCTCATCTCTTATAAATGGACTCATCTATATTGGTTTTAACACCCAACCTTTCATCCACTCCAAGTCTCACTCTCATGTAACAATAGAACTCAATAACTGGAGCAAGAACACCTTCATTTATATAGAATCCCCCAAACACCCTTTATATGACCTTTAAATGAAAATTAGATTCCACCATTATGATCTACATGGAAAAACTCTTAGAATCGACTACTCACACGCCCAATTATGACTTCTAGAGCATAAGATATCCCAAAATTACTAAATTGAAGTCGTACATGGCCAGAGCACATTGGGCCTACCTGTGTAACAGTACACAGTGTGTAATTTACTGTACATGGCATGAACTATTCAAAAAATGTCACCACATGTTTATTTTCACCAAAATGCATGCCCAAGTACCACTACACGGTGTGTACATACAGTACATGGCATGTACTCCAAAAAAACCATCATTTCGTGTTCTATTTCACACGGTCAGTCACACAGCCACCCAATACATGGTGTGTACTCAATGTAAATGGTATGTGCTTAAGAAAATCTCATCTTTCCCCAAATGGGAAAAACACATGGCGTGTACCCCTAGAATACACACCGTTTATTTTGGGTTTTTCGACGGGAAATCCCTAAAAACGCCCGAAACGCCCGTTTTCAACCCAGAAAGAATTGATTGAGCCCCATGGGCTTACAAGCAAGAAATATAAGGCTTTAAAGACTTAATAAAACATTTTTAAAGAGGCCATGTGGCTAAAACATAAATGGCCCTACCTTCAGGAGCAATTCACTGAAGCTTCATTTGATTTCACCACTCCCGGTTGTCGTACACTGACTCAGCGCATCGAGAGCTTTGAATCGGAACCCCGCTTACCTCCCAACTATCTCTCTTTCTCAATACCAATATCTCCAATAGGTCAAGGTCGAGGGGGGAGGTGTATGAGATATGCGCACGGAGGAGGATCAAAGAAGAGATAAGAAAAGAAAAGGAAAGACGAAAAGAAAAGGAAGAAAAAGGGGCACGGGTTGGCCCTGGTGCCCGACATGAGTTTATGCCTTCCCTAGGCTAAACTCCCCATTCTGAACTCAACCGCGCAGAAAAAATCTCAATATAATGCTATGATTAATAGTTATTTCTAACAGTACCAGCATGAATAATTTGATATTTAATTTAATAATATTAAATAATAATTTTTCCTCTAAAATTCGAACAACTCCGATTTCCACCAAACTCATGTCCAAGGGTAAACACCCTATTCGTGGACCAACAAGGTGGTCGGAAAAATTACCAGAGATTAGCTGTTAGGGGAAAATGACCATTTTACCCCTCATGAGAATCCAAAAGAAAAAAATTCAAATTTATACTCAAAAACACTGTCCGGAAATACACGGGATCTTACAGTACCAATGCACTGGATCCTGGGGAGTATCATGTTCACTCTTTTTATGAGCTCCCAGCGCAAACATGTATGAAAACACCTAATGAAAACACTTAGTGTGAACCCTATTTGTGTGTGATCCTTGTGAAATACTATAGCTTGAACTCGTGGCATGAACCCCTAGTGTGATCCCCTTTGAAATAACCATGTTCCTTCTTTTAGAGATATCATGGAGAAAACCTTTTTTCGTTCATTACCCAAGAAATTGTTCTTATCATGCACAACAATTTTAGAAAATATAAATTAATTCAAAATTCCACTCTATGAACCTAATTCACCACAAACCCTTGGCGTGAACCTCCTTCCCTGTGAACCCCTAGAGTGAGCCTTCTTCACCAAGCATCTTAGGGTGTGATCCTCATTCATGAGATCTCACCAAGATCCTCTATCAGACATAACTTTAGTTCAATAATTTTTGAGAATCTTTCCAAGTGATTAATGACGGGTTATAGGGTATTCATAGGAACAAAACATAATCCTTAAATCCCCAAATCACACCAAAAATCATGGACAACCATCCACATAATGGAAGTCAAATGCTCAATGAGATCCGGGTGTAAGATCTACTAACACATTATTATTTCATATATCCATGATAAAACGTCACGCCTTCTTTGAAAACCAAACTTTTTCAACTACCTCAATCATTTTTCACAAAAAAACATCAACACAAAACCACTATCATGAGGGATGTTTTCCCCCCAAGATCACATTGATCATGATTATTTATTCATATAACTTATCATTTTTAATGCCTTATTAAATATTTCATGATTAATTATTAATGTATTCATTTATATGAGTTATTTTTTTATTTATTCATGCACTTGGATTAGTTAATCCAACCCATATTCATAAATTTTCACACTAAATAAATTCACTTTTTAATAATTATGTTTACCATAACATAGAATTTCAGTTCACCCTTCTTAATCATCCTTTCCCCTTAGTTATTAAGAATAATTTTGAATGATTTATATGTATAAGGGTATTATATGCCTAATGATGATGACCTAATGTCGAATATAAAAAAGATGAATAATGTTTGAGATAATATTATTATATAAGAATAAATTGTTTATAAATCCTTGATATTAACCATTATACCTAATTCCCTAAAATTATACTCCAAAAGGCTAATAATAATTATTTTCATCCACTATTTAATTCTTATGTTATAATTTTTGGATGGAGAAAATTGTGTCAACTTTATCAGTAAAAATTCTAAAAATGTAATGAATACGATTTTAGCTGTGGATTCGAGAGTTCATGTTTTGACCTATAATTGAATAAAACATGATACCCCCTTGATACCCCACAGGTACAACACCAATGGGATATCCCATGGGGGGAATACTAGTAATAATAATAATAGATGATAATTTGAAGCATTATATGGAAAATTAATATATGAACCATAATATTTATTAACGAAAAAATGTAGTAAAAGTATAAAACATGAGTAGAAAATAACTTACACCATCAGATAATTTTAGGATTACTAAAAAATTATACTTCAAAAAAAAAGTGAACCATACACCCTATAGGTCTTAAACCAAGGTAACCCTTAATCTGGATTCCACTGTGACATCACAACTGATAAATTTCAATTTATCATGTTACAACAACAAAAAAGGATTAAATTATGGGTATCATCAATCATAACCCATCCATTAGGGAGAATGAGTACGTCTTTACATAATTAAATGTGAATCATCAATAGGGAATCACCAATTTCATCCTACTTACGATCATTGACCCAATAAATATCCTAAAATGAAATCCATATGTTCATTGAGATATAACCATCTACGTAAAATATCAGTGATGTAGGCCCCATCTATAAATATAATTCATCTAAAGAATGGTAACCCCATAAATCATTTAGATGATTCATTTTTCATAGTTCAAGTCATAATTTAACCCTGATGATAATAATAAAAATAATTAAATATTAATACTAATTAAAATTTCAAAACATCTATAATGAAATACATTTTCACCAATTGTAATCAAAAAATAATAAAAACCTCAATCAGAAAATAATACTCATAATTTTCATGTGATTCCAAATTACATTATGATTTTACACGTATTTATAAAAATATAAATATTTATTAATAAACAAAATTTCATTTTTGTCAGTACCATTATTTTCTTATTTTGATTTTAATATTTTTCAGGTTATAAATTTCTAAAATCTTCTTCTAGTCTATATAAAAATTAATAAAAACATTTATTGAAATAATAAATTCAAATAATATAAAAAAGAATAATTCCTCACATGATGATTCAAAATCCCCCACCTATAAGACTATCAATAGTAATCATCATCATAAAATAAATCTTATATAATAATTATTTAATTTCCACCATTATTATTAAATTTACCAATATAATAAAAAAACATCTATTAAAAAATTTAATGAAATACATTAAATTTTTTTTATAAATCCAAAAAAACATCTATTTATCAATAAGAAATACAAAAGAAGTATGTTAATTGAAAATATAATTAAATTATATAAAATTAGATTAATACATTGATGTGCAACATTAAAATGAATTTCATTTTATTGAATAATTGAATCAATTTTTATATATTATAATAAAATACCAATCATTGAATATTAAACAAATATGACATAATAATTTATTTATTTGACATTGTATAAAATTTTTATAACCCTTTTATAGATTAAGAATTACGTAAAATATCATAATGTCACATGAAAATAATATACTTCAATATAAATAATTATTTCCTCAAAATAAATAAATATTTATTTTTTTGTAAAATTTATTTCATTTATATCCCAATATAATTTACAAAAATAATATCATAATTATATTATTGAAGGATTCCTCAACAAGGAAATGATCTTATTGTTACACTCCAACTGCCATAGTTTATTTTAACCACATAAATATCCTTTGTAATTATTTTTTTTTATAAATCACGACAATAACATTAGTCATATGTGGTCCCCTTCCCTCTACATCCATCCTACCTCCTCAATTGTGCGCCCCTATACTCCACAAGCTCTCCCTCTACAACCCCATTCAATTTTTAATAGTGGGACCCACCCCTCCATGTGCCCTCCCTCCATACCCCTCTTCCATCATCAGTAGAGAGCCCATCCCCTCTATGATCACATTCCCCCTACATCCCTCATCCCTATTTTACATCGATCATAGAATCCCACAGTAATCCCATCACATTCATTACCCACTCCCCTCGGTATCCCTCTTCCATCTTCTACATCCACCTCTAAAGCCTATTATGATATACTCTCTTATTCATCCCACTTCCATCTTCACTGTCGGTCATGTTTAGCTTCCAATCCCACATCAATCCCATCTATAAATAATCCCTCTATAAGATCATGCTCCGCTATATCACCCCCTACTTGTGAAATATCAACTCAAACTCTCATCCCACATTACGTTCATGCTCTTATAGAGTGCATCCCGATTCATAATCAATAAAATATGGCTGAATGTAATTAAATTATATTTTAATTTCCACATTTTCTATTGATTAAATTTAAATCTATTTTGTTTTCGTGGTCTAGTATTACATTGATTCAGTTTTTCTATGGGTTATTTAATTTAGGGAACCTTGGATTGTTTATGATTTTTTTACACTCAAATTGGATATGGAATATTTTGATACAGTTGATTCTATTAATTATTTTTTTCATTGTAGTTGAATTCATTTACATTTAATTTATTTTAGTTTAGTTTTTTAAGGCCAGTTAAATATTTATTCTAGTTCATTAAGAATATATGGTTAGTTCAGATTAGGTTAATTTAGTTTAATATCATTCAAGTAAATTATAAATGAACCAAATATTTTTTATTTTCCATTATTTTTATATATAAAAATATTCAATTTGACTCAATTTAGTTTGTTTTTTTTTTGATTTAGTATGTTTTGAATTTCTTTGGGTTAGACTCATTGAGTTTAGTTTAGTTTTTTTGTTGTGTTAATTTTCTTGAGTTTTATCAGGTTTGATTCCATTCTATCTCAGTCTGTCTGGTTCTGATCAGTTTGATATTGTTTTAGATTTTTTTTGTTTTGATAAGGTTTTTCTATGATATGTAATTTTTTTCTGGTTCACATTTGTTGACTAAATTAATTTATATTCCATTTTATCCTTTTCAATTGAAGGTATTTTTTTCTAACATAGTTCATTTACTATTTTTCACGGATTTTTTGATTCATTCATTGTAGAGACCCGAAGCCTGAAGTACATGGACATTACATTACTTTTGCAGAATACTTATTACATAACAAAAACACAAACACAAGGATCGTAATAGTTTAGTGTCTTTGGAAACTCGGAATATAATCTTCTAATCGTGGTGAAAGATCTTCAACATCTCCCATAAAGATCTTCTATTTTTTTTACCTAAAACCTTTCTTTATATACTGGGGAAAAAACATAAAAGGGTGAGCTCAAATGCTCAGTAAGGGTAAACAAAAGACATATCAATCACATCATATTCATAAGAACATAAAATTTTGGAAATCTTAACCTGCAAAAGAGAGCATAATTTCATAACATGGGATAAATCTTAGTAGTGAAATGAAATCCCAATAATCATATCTTAAAACATGTACTTTGTGGCATAAACACATAATCATAGAGAATCATATATTATTAGTCAAGACTCATTTCCAAGACTATATTAGTGGACAAAGTCCATTTCTGAACCGAGTCACCCTCATTTCAGTCATGTCTCACTGAACCGGTATAACCTACCGTTCCAGCCATGTCGATCTCATGAGATATAAAATCTTTACCCAATGAATTGGAAGGAGATATAGGTCCCACCCATCTCATAATGATACCATTCTTATGTGTGCCACAAAATCATAAACCATACATCATATCATAACCCTTGTAATAAAAATGTGAATCTTAAACATCATGACATCATAAAACAATTCATATAAGATAAAGGAATTCATAAAAATAATTCCATCACAACATAGTCAAATCAATGTAATAATAGGGATATAAACAGAACCCTTTATTATATTAGATGGAAAATAATTTTGATAAAACACTTGAACTCCATTATTGAGGAAAATATCCTTTCTTCTTCAAAAACATTTTCCTTTCTTAACATGTCATACAATTTTAAACTAAAAGAAGTTGATTAAAAATAATCTTGAAATCTTGTAAAGGAAGCTTCTTGGAAATAATGTTCTAAAAATCCATTCATGTCGTACAAGTTTAAAAAACAATTTTCTTACTTTTGTCGAAAAGGTCAAAAAATACCTCGTACGAAAAACGAAAAAATATTCCTTTTATATCTTTTACTAAAAACTCACCAAAGGGTAAAATTGGATTTAAACAATTGTAGGTGAATGGAAATAATATTACATATTGAGGAAACATGGATGTGGATGATAAAATACACCACAGTAAATTCCAATGTATAAACAATCTCGGATAAAAATGAGATTGTGATATTTCCCTTACCTTTGGTCCGATTTGCTTCGTAAGTGTCTGAACCCCCTCTTCTTTGAAGCTCCTTTTTGAGACCTCCTCTTAGGGAACTAAAATTGGTCTTTGTGGAAGACCAGAACCTCTAGGATGTTTCTAGGGAAGTGGAGAAGATAATTTTGTAGGAGTTGGCTGAGCCTGAAGGCTCAAATTTGAGTGAGGAAGAGAGGGAGGGGGTTCCCTTTTATAAGGGAGGAGAGGGGCACCATTGGAATAACTAAAAATATTAATTTATCATAAAGTCAAGTTCGGTTTTAAATAGCTCCAAATTGATTTATTTCGAGGATAAGGTGGGTATGGGTATAAATTCTCTCATCCAATAAAATTTAGACATGTTTAGGTTCTTATTTTAACCTTATCATTTAGATTTAACATTAAGTTAAATAATTTTACTTTTACGGTGTCTTCTTGTGTTCTTACACTATAAGGTTAATAAACTTACTATAAGAAGCCAAACAAACCCCATATTGTTTATTATTAATATATATAACCTTATATAAGTCATTTGGCCGAACCTTAGATTTTTAGGAATAAAATAACAATTAATAATAAAATATGTTTTTAAAAAACTATTTTATGTCAATTTTGACACTATTTAGTAATAGATTTTTGTGAAAATCATACAAAATGATAAGTTCAAAAAAATTTAATTAAATAAATACTAACATGTCATATTATCTTAGAAAATTAGTTTAATTCATAAAAAATCTAAAATTATATTTATTTGGGTATTTATAACATCAATTATGTCAATATTTCATTAATTAGATAATTATTGCATCATCGTTGTGTCATAAATAAATTAAATTATTTAATGTCTAAAAATTACAAATAAAATACCATTATGTAGGAAATCTTTTTAGATTTCTAATTAATATTTATAGTCGAATTTATCTTATGTATAACCCCATATTAAAAATGGTTTAGTAAATAAACTTTGATTTTAACTCTTTTAACCCTTCTTTAAATAAATTGATAATAAATGTCCTAATCTAATCCAAGTGGGCCGAAATGGTCATATTTTATTCCTAAGTTTGTTTTTGGTCGAATTACACTTGTCCAATAGAATTAGGACATGTTTTAGGGTAATAATAATATCATTTCTACCCTTAATTACCCAATTTACCTTTAACCGTGGTAAAAAAAATAAAAAGTTACTATTCACCAAAAATTTATTTTCTTCTCATTGAACCACATTTTACTTACTGAAATCAACCGTGTCTCTAGAATTTTTTAAATTCCACTCACAGAAGCGGTAAAATATATTTTTATGAACAATTCAGTTTTTTTAACTACCACTTAGTGGTTTCACTATTCATCAAAAATTGAAAGTTTTCAGAAAAATACCAAAAATTAGGCCTAAGATATATTTGATATTATGAACTCAAAAATGATGTCTATTTTACCAAATTCAAAACATATCAGTTGCATTAACTAATTTAAAAATTAATTCCCATTGTCAAAACAAATGGCGTGTTTTTGAGAGATAATAACTATCAAAAGATTGACACTTGTTTATGCTTGGTTTAAATGTGAAATTACATCCAATGACTAACATTGTATTAAATTGTAAAAATATATTCTAAATATACTTTAAAACCACTAAAATTAATAATTTATTACTATTAATTATTTCGATTGAAAAAGTTGTTTTTAATTAAAATTTAGTAATTTCCATTATTCATCAAAATATGAAAGTTATCCGAAAATTACCAAAATTTCACCCTAAGTTAATTTCGATATTCCGAATCGAAAAATGAAGTCCATTTTGAAAAATAAAATTTACAAAATTTCAAAAAGTGGTTATTACTATTCATAACGGCTAGTTTTAATAATATTTTAATAGCATATCGTTGTTTAGTGAAACATGGTATTGCGTACTACACACGCTATCAAGGAAGGTCGCGATTGCGTGTAATGAAAAACAAGTCAAGGATGCGTGTTGTGCAAGATTATTTTGGTGTATCATACAACACAAGACATTAATGAAATTAAAAAGAATATTTTTCATAAAATCTCGGGGCGTTACATTCTACCCCCCTTAAAATGAATTTCTCCCTCAAAATTCGTCGGGGTTATAAATTGTTTACTATTCGAAAGTTTCTTTTATCGAAACCCACATCGTAAAATGGAATACCAAAACCAATATTTAAAAACAAAAGTATGAAACGTAACGGTTACCCAAATAAACTAATCACTGGGTTTCCACATTGGTGAAAATATGGATATGGAAGAAAAATATAACCATCATGTTCTAATGGAGAGTGGTAGAGAACATGGCTATGGAAAAGCCAACAATCACAAATCCATAAATTTGTGATGATCTAAGGTACCATATGATTAATCAGATATAAGAGCACAAGGAAAACATTTTTGGTTTTCAAGATCGTTTCCCTAAAGTTGAAGAATTTGAAATAGAATAAATACTTACTTTATTTTGGTACAATCTCGCTGTTGTTCATTCCTTGAACAATTTCCACTTCATATCTTAAATAAATGAAGATGAATTTGTTATTCGTGAAGTGTTAGTATGACAGGTCATTCCCTGTCCCAAACAAAAGGTTAGCAAAAGTTATTAAATATGCATAAGTCATTCTATAGTGAGATTAATCATATATGGTTCCTAAAATGAACTTATACTTCATATATCATACTGCTTAATAAAATAAAACTAGTTTGTACTAACCAGGGACTTCCTGTAGGCCAGTGATAGGCGATAAAGGCCAGTCGCACTTCGGTTGTGGGTTCGATTCCCACAGCCTTGTCCAACGCGATGGGCTGTCGCCCGTCCTGCAGGTTGTCCTTTTTCTAAAGCTATATTACTAAAACATCCCATCAATAATACTAAATTATGTCCAACGTAATCCATTCCAATCTTTAGGCTTATCCATAATACTGTCGTCCACTCTCAGAGATTTAATACTATCGTTGATCCCCATATATCATAAGATATATCTTGTTGATCACAATCCAAACATTCGAAGGCCTTAATCTTGTACTCTCTTGAATACCCATTGAACCATAGTGAAAACGTGAATGCAGTTAAAAGATAACAGTTTCCATATACCAAAATCCTCAAAATTCTATATACTCAAACAATGATATCACTTAGTCCTTATATAAATCATGAGCTCAAGAATACTGTTAAACATTTCAGTTTCTCGTTTTCCCTTCATTATGTGCATATCATCTTATTTCCAAAAATATCTCAATCACTATGAATACCACATTAGACCAATACATAAATATTCCAATACTCCATGATACAACATTATTTTGGAATCCCATTACATAAACACTTAATCATTCCACCACATCATTTTAATATTCAACATCACCAATAGTGATCGTATGTGACTTCCCTTTGTCCTTTGCCTTAAGTGGTTGCTCATGTTGATCACCACTAACCCTTGGATTAGGGCATTTATTAGCATAATTCCCCATTTCCTTTCACTTGAAGCATTGAAGTGTTGGTGGTGCGTTATCTGCAGTGTTTCCTTTATTCACATCATTAGAAACCCTTTTTCCATTACTTCGACACTCAGCTGCTCGATGACCTTCTTTTCCACACTTAAAACATTTTCTAGTCCCATTAAGACAATATCCACCATGCTTCTTTCCAAACTTTGTGCATAAGGAAACATTCATCTTCTTTTCACCATTATTCTGAGATTTCTCCTTGAACATCATCTTTTGTTTCTTGTCAAAACCATGAGATGGATATGTAACACCAACTTCCATTTCTACCTTGATAGCACAACGCACAATTTCTTCATAGCTACTGAAGTCTCTTATAGCTAATGCCCTTCGAAGAATTGGTTTTAAGCCACTGAAAAATCGATCAACTTTACTTTCAGTTTGGATGATAATGCCAGATGCATAGCTTGCAAGTCTTGTAAAATTCGCTTCGTATATACCAACGGATTCATCATCCTTTTGCTTTAGTTCGAGAAACACCTTCTTCATCTTTGTTCGAAGAATACGAGGGAAGTAATTATTGAAAAATAAATTCTTGAACTCGTCCCATTCCATGGACTCAATTTCATCTCTTGGCATCGTATTCTTGATAAGATTCCACCATTGATCAGCTTCACCTTCCAAACGATATACTGCTAAGATGATTTTATCATGCTCAGAACATTGAAGAACTGAAAATATCTTTTTAGTGGTACTGATCCATTGTTCAGTAACAAGTGGATCGGAAGACCCACTGAAAGAAGGTGGACGTTGCCTCATGAAGGACTCAATAGAATATTGTTCCCTTCTCTGCTCATTTGGAAGTCCAGAATGATTCATAGCTTGTGTAAGTATAGCAATAAGATTTTGCACTCCATCTCCCATAACATTTGTTTGTTCAGGAGGGCAATCATTGCATTGTCCATTGCATTGATCAACACGGTTCCTTCGGGTTCCAGCCATCGTCTAAAACCCAAAAAGAATAGTGTGAGAGGAAAAAATCATGCTAGGTAAAACAACATAATAAAGGGGGAGTACCTTCAATGTCCAACATCTTAGGTTAAATTCTATGATCATTACCGTAGTTCTAGGACTATATCCTATACGTATAATTATCCTTTGGGACATCCCTATACATACCTTAGAAATATCTCAAGGGATCTCACTAACGTTTTCGCATCCTAGTTTCTAAAGGTTGACTAAACCTTTCCTCTGATACCAACTGTAGAGACCCGAATCCTGACGTACATGGACATTACATTACTTTTGTGGAATACTTAGTACATAACAAAAACACACACATAAGGATCGTAATAGTTTAGTGTCTTTGGAAACTCGGAATATAATCTTCTAATCGTGGTGAAAGATCTTCAACATCTCCCATAAATAACTTCTATTTTTTTAACTAAAACCTTTCTTTATATCCTGGGGAAAAGAAAACATAAAAGGGTGAGCTCAAATGGTTAGTAAGGGTAAAAAAAAGAAATATCAATCACATCATATTCATAAGAACATAAAATTTTGGAAATCTTAACCTGCAAAAGAGAGCATAATTTCATAACATGGGATAAATCTTAGTAGTGAAATGAAATCCCAATAATCATAACTTAAAACATGAAACTTTGTGGAATAAACAAATAATCATAGAGAATCATATCTTATTAGTCAAGACTCATTTCCAAGACTATCTTAGTGGACCAAGTCCATTTCTGAACCGAGTCACCCTCGTTTCAGTCCTGTTTCACTGAACCGGTATAACCTACCCTTCCAGCCATGTCTATCTCATGAGATATAAAATCTTTACCCAATGCATTGGAGGGAGATATAGGTCCCAACCATCTCATAATGATACCATTATTATGTGTGCCACAAAATCATAAACCATACATCATAGCATAACCCTTGTAATAAAAATGGGAATCTTAAACATCATGACATCATAAAACAATTCATATAAGATAAACGAATTCATAAAAATAATTCAATCACAACATAGTCAAATCAATGTAATAATAGGGATAGAAAAAGAACCCTTTATTATCTTAGATGGAAAATAATTTTGATAAAACACTTGAACTCCATTCTTGAGGAAAATATCCTTTCTTCTTCAAGAACATTTTCCTTTCTTAACATGTCATACAATTTTAAACTAAAAGAAGTTGATTAAAAATAAACTTGAAAACTTGTAAAGGAAGCTTCTTGGAAATAATGTTTTAAAAATACATTCATTTCGTATAAGTTAAAAAAACATTCTTCGTACTTTTGTCAGAAAAGTCAAAAAATACCTCGTACGAAAAACGGAAAAAGATTACATTTATATCTTTTACTAAAAACTCACCAAAGGGTAAAATTGGATTTAAACAATTGTAGGTGAATGGAAATAATATTACATATTGAGGAAACATGGATGTGGATGATAAAATACACCCCAGTAAATTCCAAAGTATACACAATCTCGGATAAAAATGAGTTTGTGATATTTCCCTTACCTTTGGTCCGATTTGCTTCGTAAGTGTCCGAACCTCCTCTTTTTTGAAGTGCCTTTTTGAGACTTCCTCTTAGAGAACTTAAATTTGTCTTTGAGGAAGACCAGAACCTCTAGGATATTTCTAGGGAAGTGGAGAAGAGAATTTGGCAGGGGTTGGCCGAGCTTGAAGGCTCAAAGTTGTGTGAGGAAGAGAGGGAGGGGGTGCCCTTTTATAAGGGAGGAGAGGGGCACCATTGGAATAACTAAAAATATTATTTTATTATAAAGTCAACATCGGTTTTAAATAGCTCCAAATTGATTTATTTAGAGGCTAAGGTGGGGATGGGTCTAAATACTCTCATCCAATAGAATTTAGACAAGTTTATGTTCCTATTTTAACCTTATCATTTAGATTTAACATTAAGTTAAATAATTTTACTTTTACCATGTCTTCTTGTGTTCTTACACTATAATGTTAATAAAATTACTATAAGAAGCCAAAAGAACCCCATATTGTTTATTATTAATATATATAACCTTATATAAGTCATATTTCCGATCCTTATATTTTTAGGAATAAAATAACAAATAATAATATAATATTGTTTTTAAAAACAATTTTATGTCAATTTTGACACTATTTATTAATTGATTTTTGTGAAAATCATAACAAAATGATAAGTTCGAAAAAAGTTAATTAAATCAATACTAACATGTTATATTATCCTATAAAATTAGTTTAATTCCTAAAAAGTCTCAAATTATATTTATTTGGGTATTTATAACATGAATTATGTCAATATTTCATTAATTAGATAATTACTGCATCATCTTTGTGTCATAAATAAATTAAATTATTTAATGTCTAAAAATTACAAATAAAATACCATTATGTAGGAAATATTTTTATCTTTCTAATGAATATTTATAGTCGAATGTATATTATGTATAACCCCATATTAATAATGTTTTAGTAAATAAACTTTGATTTTAACTCTTTTAACCCTTCTTTAAATAAATTAATAATAAATGTCCTAATCTAATCCAAGTGGGCCTAAATGGTCATATTTTATTCCTAAGTTTGTTTTTGGTCGAATTACACTTTTCCAATAGAATTAGGACATGTGTTTGGGTAATAATAATATCATTTCTACCCTTAATTACCCTATTTACTTTTAACCGTGGTAAAAAAAAGTTACTATTCACCAAAAAATTATTTTCATCTCATTGAACCACATTTTACTAACTGACATCAACCTTATCTCTCGGATTTTTGAAATTCCACTCAGAGAAGCGGTAAAATTAAGTTTTATGAACAATTCAGTTTTTTTAACTACCACTTAGTGGTTTCACTATTCATCAAAAATTGAAAGTTTTCAGAAAAATACCAAAAATTAGGCCTAAGCTATATTTGATATTATGAACACAAGAATGATGTCTATTTTACCAAAATTAAAACATATCAGTCACATTAACTAATTTAAAAATTCATTCCCATTGTCAAAACAAATGGCGTGTTTTTAAGAGATAATAACTATCAAAAGATTGACACTTGTTTATGTTTGGTTTAAATGTGAAATTACATCCAATGACTAACATTGTATTAAATTTTAAAAATATATTCTAAATATACTTTAAAACCACTAAAATTAATAATTTATTACTATTAATTATTTTGATTGAAAAAGTTGTTTTTAATTAAAATTTAGTAATTTCCACTATTCATCAAAATATGAAAGTTATCCGAAAATTACCAAAATTTCACCCTAAGCTAATTTCGATATTCCGAATCCAAAAATGAAGTACATTTTGAAAAATAAAATTTAAAATATTTCAAAAAGTGGTTATTACTTTTCATAACGGCTAGTTTTAATAATATTTTAATAACATATCGTTGTTTAGTGAAACTCGGTATTGCGTACTACACACGCTATCAAAGAAGGTCGTGATTGCGTGTAATGAAAAACAAGTCAAGGATGCGTATTGTGAAAGCTCCTTTTGGTGTAGCGTACAACACAAGACATTAATTAAATTAAAAAGAATATTTTTCATAAAATCTCGGGGCATTACATTCATATTCTATTTTTGTTGTTGATGAACTATATTTGGGTTTGATTAATTTAGTTTGATTTAGTTTATATCTATTTTAATTTGTTTATTAAATTTTATAGATTTTAATTAAAATATATTTAGTTATTTTTGGTTCAATTTGATTGATGTATAATTTAGTATTATAGGGTTTATTTTGTTTGGGTCAATTTAAGTTCTTTATCTGGATTTAGTTTAGTTCATGTTAGTAAAATTATTTTTTCATCATTTCTAGTCATTTAAAACTATAGGAATCCATGGTACTTTGAAACTACTGGAAAATATAATGTATTTTTTGGGGTCACACTTTAATGTTATTCAAGATAATATTTATGATATTGTGATAGATTTAAAATACTAAGAAATAAAATAAAAATTAATAATATCCTTCCAAACAAAATTTATTAATCCACAATGTTAGATGTAAGAGTAATTTATTAAATTATTCCCCTCCTTTAATCCATGGTGACACTAAATTTTCTCTATGTATAGATATTTTTTTAATTGGTAAAATATAAGTTGATATCAATGAAAATAATTAAAAAATATTTTGATGAATAAATATTTTTTATTGTTTATATTTACTTGATTATTTTCAGGTATTTGATCAAATAAATTTAATAATTATATTTTATGGGAATTTGAAAAAGGATACCTATACAATATTATTACCCATTATCCCTAAAAATAATAATTAAATGGTAATAAAATTGAGAGATCAATAATATTTTAGGAAATAATATTTATAAATAATAATTTATTTTGAATTTGGGTTTTAATTAATATTAGTGCCACATATTAGTCACAATTTGGATTATGAGATGTATAAATTATTTATGAACAATACAACATATAATCACCACCATCATTACTATAATGAACATAAATTATTATACATGTGATTTTTAAAGGCTTTTTTTCATGTATATTACAAATATATGGATTGTTATATAATCAATTAATAGTGCATGGTATGACATGCCATGAGACTGACTTATGGTGTCTTAACAACCGTTTTTCAATTTGTGGATTTGTAATACATTTTATATGTTGTGTGTTAGTTATAATGTGTTTTATTTGTAGTAGTATTATGATCATTATTTCGAAAATAATGTATTTTGAAAAAATAATGATTTTTCTCCGTATATTTAGAGTTATTTAATGTTGTGTTGTTTTTTTATAATTTTCACATCACTTCTAGAATATTCAGGTTATTATGTCTTATGAGTAAGTTTGGAGAAACAAATAATGGAAAAAAATCACTATATTAGAGAAGCTAAACTAATAAATATGATTATTCAGGTGAGTACCTCAATTATTTATTGACTATGTACGAACATTAAAGAAATTATATATAATATTTATTAGAATCATCAAGATGAAAACGTGTATTTAGTTAGGATTGGTCAATTAGATTATAATATAGGATCAACCCTAAATGTAGTCCCCATACATGCAATGTCTCACAGTCCATGAGTCTTCCGTCATCAGATATGAACCAAGGGTAACCTTCCTAGGTATCTTGGTGTAACTTGATGCACATGCTTGAGTTCAGTAGAACACCAAAAACTACAACATCAATCACATGAATTAGAGAAACTTCATTTCAACTGTTAATTTTTTGACACTTATTTGAACATCTCTACCAATGTGATCCCTCTCTCAGGACTCCTTGATAGGGAGACCAACTCTCTGTACCGTGTACCATAGAGAATCCTCACACAATACAATTATTTGGGGGACCACATTTACCTCCACATAAAAGCGTGTCCACTTCTATCAAATGTATATTAAAGCAATGATGCACCTAAGCCTCTCCAATATGGTGAATAGTTAGATACTCCTACAACTAGGTAACCTCATTCAACCTACACAAATTATAGTGTGTTAGTTCTCCAAACTCTATGTATTATGGTGAACCATAGTCCATTCCATCGAATAGAGTTACCAGTTAGTTTAATGTAAATAATAGTGTGAATATATCCTCATAGACCTATGGTTTAACATTCACTTTCTAGGTCCCTATCATTGGTCCCTGTTTTCCAAGGTCCCCTCCATGGGATCCTAAAATAATAATCCCAGTTTTCAATGCTGGTGTGAACCATGTAGACCAAGTATTTATTTGATTAAAAGGAATCTAAAATGTGATTTATCTTTCTATCACATTTCAAATACACTTGATCTATTCTAACATAAGTGATAGAGATGATTTTTTAACTAAATATAACCTCATTCCAATGAAAAATTAAATTATGTTACCCTTTACTCATGGTTAAATAACACATGTAACCCCTTTTACACATGAAACATCATATTTAACTCCCTTTAGATATAATATATCTTATTCAATGTCTACATATTTCATACATAATTCCTTCTATGTCAACGAAAAAAGAATAAATCATAAACAGTCATCATAGAAAATAATCACATATTATATATCCATCCTATAAATACAAAAAATGTGTAATATTCAAAAAATGTAATATTTATAATTCAATAAAAATATTATCAATTAAATAAAAAATTATTGTAGTAATAAAATTACTGAAAAAACATCTTTCAATTAAAAATATTTCTAGATCTGTTGACGCCCAACAAATTAACATTGAAATATCTAAAAAGGAAGAAATACCTAAATATGGGTAAAAATGTTCCATATAAAAAATGATGAAAAGGTGTCATGAACTCACAGATTTCATAAGCCTCTATGAGAAAAATTTTAACAAGTCCATACGAACGTCAGATGAATGAGAGACACTAAACACATGACCAAAAATTAATGTTATGTAGATCCTTTTACAAGTCCTTATGCTCTTGAGATGGAATCCCAGAAAAATGGGGATCATGCAACAGCTTCCTATTGAGAAACCAAAGGTCAGAAAAATTTTATATAGTAGGAACATGCCAATCCATCAAAAAATACATTGAAAATTGGAGGAAAATAAACAAAATATTGGAGCCTCTCGTGTTCATAGACATCATGTGACATGACCTGATGTGTTTTTAGAGACATTGAAATCCCATAGTGACGTGTCCACCTCTCCATGAGATAACCCACTGGTATGTCACCCTCAACAGGTAAAGGGCTACAGACATGTCCTAGATGTCATGAACTCCACAATTATCTCCATAATTTATATAGAATGGTTTTCCATTGAAATTAGTGTGCATCACCATATGAATAATATTTTTCATTTTATGAATCACCAGTTGGGAGACTTATTGTCTTCCACAATACTCATTAAAATTCACAAGATCCCTAGGGCATTGAAAAATAAAAAAATGAATAAAATAGAAAATTTGGGATCCTATATTGGATGTATGATTAATGAAATATGATAATGCGCAATGAAATTCTTCAAAAATTAACTTTGGAATGATGGAATTATCTCATAGATGACCCCTATAAATTAATCCTTTCCTTAAGAAAGGTAGCAGGTATGTCACTTATGATCATTTTAATTATTTTTAATAGGTTCCCTGATGTCACTACGTCCCATGAACGTATCACATTGACAATTTGAAAGTCTTTTTTCATTCTCACATTTGGAGGAAATACCCCTTTAATTGGATAGATTCCAATAAACGGGTCTTGGAAGAGATGATCTTGTAGTCGGTAAAACTCATGAGACTTCCCCAAAATGACCTACAATAAGATCTCAGGAAATGAATGAGATCCAATCCTCCCACCGACCCCTTTGTGTATTTTCATGATCCACATTGTACAAATAATTGAATTATTGGGGTGGCGTCACCTATAAATCCCCCACCCCAATGACAAAAAATGAATCTTTGGGTCCGCACAACCACGTACACATTCATTATAGAATGTTTTTCTTTTGAGTTTTTCATATCAAGATAAGAATGTTTTCCCATCTGTAAAAATCTAGGGAACCACTTATGAGAATCAAGCAACATGAATAGGCACTTTACGTGATACCTTATAGATTATTTGAATTAATTCTCATGGGTAATGTGAAGAAAATCATGCACACCTAATTATATAAAATATAATTAAACAAGATAACACATAAAAAGTCTTTGGAATATGAATTAAAAGGCTTGAACTATGACCTAAAATATTGGGGACTTATACAAAGAAGACATACACTAATCATCACGATCTTTACATAAACCACCGTGTAAATGAAACATCAATAGTATATGACTCCTAGATCACACGATGAACCTTGAATATACTATTTAGATCATGAGAAGTCCCCCAAACAGTTCCTATAAATACACATGAAATCCCCAGGTTATGCCACCCAATTCTCAAAAAAAACCCAAGATATATGTCCACACCTCACGAAGTCCTCATGAAATGTCTCTCAAATATTAAGGAAACACCAAAATATGTTAGCTATGTCTTTGGATGGCACTGGGACAGGTTTAAAGGATCATGTGATGTCCTCTAGACAATCTATCTAGATCTTGTGACATCCTCTGGATATGTCAACCATCTTTTCACGATGACGCAAGAACACGTTAGCCAGGACATGTACCACCCTCCAGACATGTCACACTATCTATTTATACACCATCAAAGCCTATTAGCTAGCATCCATGCTGAAAATAACGTCATTCATATGGATTATGTGACATCCTCAAGGAACTTTATCTGAGATCATTTGTTTGATTCCAAGATCAACTTTCCAGGTATTGCAATGTGTTTAGGAAAAGAGATCCTTGGTCATGTTATGACCTTCAAAAAATGGAATCCATATTATGTGATTTACTATTAGACAATCCGTTGGATCATTATATTCTCATTGTACATGTAAAGGAGATATCATCTAACATGATAAAAATAAAATCATGTCTTGTTGAATAGAAAATCAACATAAGTTGGTAGATAAGATGTCTAGGGAAAGATGGAATTCTAGGACTTGATAACTATGCACATCCTATATAGGAGGAAATATAGTTGTGTAAGCCCCTGTTTCAACTATTTTGGGAACTAAAATTCCTTTTATAACTATTATATGTATGATTGGTTCTTAAGGATCAAGATCCATAATAATAATACGATGGGATGTCTGTACACAGAAGTCATGCGTCCACATGATGTGATACTATCCATTTTCCATACCTTGATTCCCACACCGGGAATAACTCATATGGGTATAGTAATTTTCAATGATTTTATCATTCACAAAGGGAATTATATGTGTGTGTCCCTTAACGAATGAAATATGATGAATCTAATTCCTACCATAACTAGGATACATAGGACACCTTCTTAAGGTCTAAGATAAAATTAGAATCCACTTTAGTGTAATTCCTTCAATGTATACAAAATTTTTAGCATTGGTACTCATTCTATCACATTTTATGATGATACTTCCTCATGCACCAACAAATTTATAAATCACCTTAAATGATGAATAAAATTATTTTCATAATTATGATACATAGGAAACCTTCCAAATCCATGAAACATATATTAAGAATCTAATGGTCTATCCCAACATGTTATTATTACATCGATACACAATATGGATGATTAATTTTTATCCACTGTTTCTCACACAACGAAATGCTCAAGTGGGATTAGAGAGTTGTGGTGATCCCATCATTAGCATCCTAAATATATAATAAATAGGGAAACCCCTGTTTATAATCATGATTGGTGGAATGATGTTACTACCCTCCATAAAAGGGTATCAACCTTGGGGAAAGTCAAAAGGGTGTCAATGAATTATGTTAAATTTTATTCATTCCATAATAAAGATATGTATGTAGTATTCCAAGGAAATGAGCTTTAATACTAGGTTCCTATGTTCATACATATATTTTATTTACAAATGAAATTTAATTTAGTTGGTTCAATGAACTACATGAGATTTTATTCCTATTATAAAGATGATATGTAGGATGCCCCTTAGTGGATTAATCCCATCATTGACATATTAACCCACTCCACAGATAACAAAAAACAATAAATTGCCTAGTTATATGGATTCAACATATAAGAATATAACCACTAAAGGGGAATTTATAAAGAACCATAGATAAATATGTATGGATTCAGAAACAAGATACACAAACTCATTTCATATGAAGAGACTTAACCTAGGATCATTTTGTATTGGTTACCAATTTCATATACATATTTGTAACTGGTTACTAAACAGGTTGTAAATATATAAGAATTTTTTGTAGTAGATAATAATTTCCCCCAAAAGGGCCTGATGATCCATAACTCCAATCCCATAGACCAATGTGAGGTCATGAGATTCATTAGCTCAAAACATAAAATAGAATCATACCCTTGGAATGTAGATTTCTACCAAGTTATAAAGGTGGAATCCATTGGTTGTTTCCTCAAGGGATAGAAAATGGCAAGCCCAACAATAATGATTTTATAAATTCAATTACCCCCACAAGAATCAAACCATTATGTTAGGACGACCACATATTTTTGATGAAATAATAATGGGGAAGTATAAGATAAATAATTTCACAATGGAATCTACTTCATAAGATAAAAAGGATATACTTTCTAGTTCTCACCATACAATTGAATTTACTATCTCATGAGTGGTTCCTTATCCCCAAAACCTATGAGAAACAAAAATGGTAAACCCAATGTGATTCAATCTTGTTAGAAAATTATTGTATTATTATCCATCAGGCCATTCTGTTTCCATTCTCAATGAAAATAGAAATGGTAAACCCAATGTTATGATTTAAAATATATATATTATTGGATTACAATGAAATGGATCCTATGGATGATCTTCTCTAACTATGGTTCTCACGAAATAATTCAACCATCTCTTTAACATGTCTACTAGAGTAGAAAGGTTGAATTGGGACTAAAAGGAAAATTGTGTTACACAAGCATATAGGGTTGGGAACATATCACGTCTATAATTGTGCAATGATTGTTGACCTTATTTCATGTTGTCTTCATGACTGTAGATACTGCTCGCATCAACAACACCCTAATCTGAGATGTTGTCTTCATCAATGACCATTATGGAAAATCAGTTGCAACAGGAATCCTTGTTCAGCCCACAATCACCTCACTAGCATGACATCTTCAGCACGAGGTGACCAATCAAATTTTCAAAAAAAATACTATTGACATATTATAATCTCCACCATCGATGATACATGAAAGTGTCTTCATGTACTAAATATGATGAGTCCTCATCTTCCAAATAAAGCTATAGTAAAGTATGTATCTCTCTTTTCCATATCCAACCACATTTAATGTTTATAACTAGAGTGATTAAATCACCAAATTTAGTATTCTATGAAGTAGTATCAACAATATATTTATGTCTCCCTTCCAATTATATGGCCACTAAGGAGGGATCCTATTAGCCAATGTTGCCAGCGTAATCCCGCAGGAACCCTTCAGTCACCTACTGAGCGTACCACCCTATACACTGCAACCCCAGACACCCATATGGATAATCATTAATGGCCTCATATCCCCTATCCCTTCAATGATGTCTTCATCATATTCTACTAATATTTAATGAGAAGGCTCACATCTTTTCTCACTCAAAACTGTATGTGGATGTATTCCATCATTATGAATGAGGGAGGTACATATCCACATCCCTATAGATGAAAATAATTTTCATGTTCTAATGAAATAAAGAGGATAGTAGTGGGATTATATCCCATATTTAATATAAGATACATTCCAGTATACAGTGAAGATAAAAACTGTTCAGGATTATATCAATGCAACAACATTTCTAAAATACTATTACATATTAGAAAAAACTATAGAAATCCATCACCATATCATGGAACTAGTATAGATATTTTTAAAATTGTATATTCCTATCCATAAAATTATGGTATATTAGCACTCTAATAATTCAGAATAAGTGGTGTCTCTAGATAAAGAACATAGTCTTTCTACCACATAAAACATTTATCAACATATTTAATTAAAGCATGAGGTGCCGGACAAGGATCATATCCCCATTCCAGCAAGTGATTACCATGTGAGAGCAGAGCATGCCTTGGGATATCCTCATATCACTATCATAAAAATTCAAAAGCTATTCCAAAGGACCAGGATCAGGCTCATATCCACGTTCTATCTAGGGGATATGAAGTGAGAGAGGTACATGCATCCAGTCGATGAAGACCAGCTACATAATATAATGTCCTATGATTAGGGACATGCCAATATTCTAGTTGGGGCTCACCAAGTCAGAATGGAATATTTATCATGACATGCTCATATTCCTATCATCGAATCTACCTAGCATTTTAAAATATATCACAATGGTCGGGTGCATACTCCTACTTCCACTAACAAAAAAACATCACCAACTTCCTTAAAAGGAAATATAAATGGGGTCTCATATTAATTTTCCCATCACAAAGGTTGTTCACCATATTCTAACAGGGAATTTATATTCCTACTAGGATCATAATCTCGTTCCGACGAGCGCTCTATGTGTGAGTGTCGCATATGCCTCAAAGAAGAATAATTTCTTTATTATTGAAGACTACAAGAATATTATAAAGGCTAGAAAGTGGTATGATACTCCCATTTGACTAAGGATCACCAATTGAAATGGAGCATGCCTTGGGAGAAGCTTATATTCATGTTAATAATGAATAAGTTCATTGGAATATTTCAGCTATTTCTCAGCTACGAGCTCATAGTCTCATAGTTCCAAATGGTCATAAATATGGTTCTTCAACCATCATACAACATGTGAGTATCCCTATAAAATTCTATAATTAATGTTGACATATACTACCCACAATGTAGAATGACGAACATATCACTAATCTACTCAATGATAGTGTCCTTGGGTTGTTTGAGACTCATTCAAAACACATAAATGGTCTATATACTATTCAAATAAAAAATATTACAATCATTACAATGATATTCCACCTCTTAGTAGTGTAAAAATTGATCACAAGGACTATATTCATGACATCCATGATGGTCAGGATCTCTATGGTGAAACCTTCGAGGGATAGGGAAATACCCCCTTTCTTAGACACCATCATACCGAGAGGTTTTGAAAACATAGATTACATTATATAAGGGAGAGCTCGAAACATCAGGGCCAACCATATTAAGTATCCAATAAACAATCAAAAACACTCAACTCCGGTCAGCATGCTACATCAAGAAGCACCTTATATTGTTTGATCAGATAGATCCATGTATGTCTGATAAAGTGGAAACCAACATTGATATTTGGAGAGAGTTTTCATAATGAACCTCCCCATAATTATATGGCCTCTTTCCACATTAGACTATGAGACTCCATATGAGTTAGAGGAGTTCATGCCTTATCTATTCCAAAATATGAGGGAAGATCATTAGAGATTGAAGACAATACTCCTCCCTTATCTATGATATGAAGGTCACATTAAGACCATTAGGATACTCTATTTTTATCAATACCTGGCTGAATTCTCCATGGTCTGGGATATAATATTGTAATATCACATTTCAAATTTTCAACAAGCTTGTAGCCATTACATCAAATTTCTTTTGAAATTGATAGTTGAAGAAATTTTAGGTATCTGTATTCAATTATGGGGAACATATAGAGTTTTGTACTTCACCACACCCCTAGATAAAAAAACCCCTTAGATATGGTTTTGTGTACATATATAGCCTCTAGAGAAATCAACATACTATGTAATTGTCATAACATTTGTTCACTACAACAAAACACGCATACATCAATGACACCAAGACATCATGAATGGAGGAATAAGATATCGAGAAATTTTTTAAACATGGCCCCTTGAAGAAACATGAATTAATTTTAGACATGAAATATAAGGATGCATTCAATGTTGTGGAATACTATAGAAAATGACTCACATTATTGGCTAACATCGCACCCATATCATGTATGATAACAACTATACCACATGAATTATAGCATAGTAATAGCTCCATTTTTTCTATCCATGATCGTATCTAGCCTTCTATGTTGAGGGAATATTTACCACCACCTCCACCACTAATATTTTTAATTTCTAAGAGGATTATGGACATTTCAACATTTTCTACAAAAAGACCCTCTAATATTTGATTGGGGGATTTATATCTCACAGGTCATCTCCATGTTAATCATCCTCTGAGAGGGTCGTAGGGAAATCGACAGTGATTCTATATCATCAATATTCCATGGGTCTAGTTGAATTTGTATCTTAAATATTATCCCATGAATCATCAACTCCCCTATTATAAGTCATTTATTAAACAATATGATCAATCAATGCAAATTATAGCCCCATATATGCTCTGTCTCATAGAGATGGGTAATTTTATCAATAAACATCAAATAGAGAATTATTCTTATATAGTTTTGTGGTTAAATATCGAAATTTGACATCCCATAAATTCCTCTCCCCACAAGAAAAACCTCCACTATTCGAGGCACATTAGACATCCATGACAAGAAACTCCCTCATGGTCAATACAAAATAACTTATACTAGAGAATATTAAAATTATGGAAATCAAACCCCACATTGGTCATAATCCCTAATGGCCAAAAATTGGAAATGGTTAGAAGAATGAATCTAATACATGAAGGAAAGAATCATCATGTTGCATTTAAAGGAACAGGACAACCACTGTTTCCTAATATATCAATGTTAATGATTTAAATTTATATATAATATTTATGGTGGATAAAAATGAATATTCACATGACAGTAACATAGAAATTTATTTTGAGACTATTCATACATGGTTACACCAATTGAGGTTGTATCCACCTGAAACCAAAGAATAGTGAAAACTCTAGAACCTATGAATTTGGAGTTTCCACCTCTCTGGGAGGACACTTTCAAAGATATATTGAAAGGTGTAGCTATATCTCAATAATAACATTGATTATTTGAATTTTATTTCATGGAGAAATACTTGGGATAATTTGAAATTGAGATATAAACTCTTATAAAACTCAACATTGAGGTACTCATATGAAATATTTCCATTGGGTATCATTTTCAAATAGAGGTGACTGTCCCTCCCCCCATACATATGTACCTAGAATATTTGTCTACATAGATTGAATCTAGGCCTCAGGTCAGCTTCACATCCAAGAAGATAGTATAAATAAATGATGAATTTGAAAATGATCATGACTTCCCTTCATTACAGAGATAAACTCTCCCATGAAAATGTAATAATTAAGTATTTACACAAATTCAGATTCAGTGAGAGAAAAAAATAGGGCCAAATCATCAGGACCTTCTCTCTACCTAAAGAAGGGTGGTAACTTAAATTGTAGTTCCTTTTAAAATTATCAACATCATCAAGTACTTATCTTCTAGAATGGAATATTTTATGTAGTGATACACACCTATGATACATGAAAAGAATCAATATCCTGAATGGGTTGATGATACATTAACTCCTTTCAATTTCATAAATCCTACCTTCACTACCATTGATGGTGTTGGATATCATGAACAACATCAAAACCACTTTCTATCCCAATGCAGTATGATGATGTGCCCTTGATATCTGAAGGAGGTGACCATGATGAGGTGTTTTGTACAATATCTTATATAAACAAAATTTGTTTGGTACATTAGCCTTCTAGCAGGATACGTTCCATAATGGGAAGACCTTCTTCATTAATTCCATTAACGTTTTAGATCCATTTTGAGGAACACAATAATGAAATTCATAATTAACTACTATAAATGTGAAATTGATAGGTATAATAATTTCATAGATGGATGAAATGGTTTAAAAAGATCTTCATGCACCTATAATACCAATGAAGTATCTAGGTTGGTTTTGTGAGATTGCAGAACTGGAAAAAAATTGTGAGATTCAATATAGTGAACCTGGGAAAAATCTAATCTCATACCTTCATGTCCCAAACACCCCCCATTAGATCATGTCGATTGTCAAAAATATAAATCACCCTTGGCAAGAAGCACAGAGAAATCATGGTCACCTGAGACTTGAGGAACATATGAACAATTCATTCTCCTTATGAAGTGAACAATTTATTAGTTTTTTCCTTGAAAGTATGAACAAAAATATACTCAATCTAACACAAACCAGGAAGACCAAGTAGGAAAACCTCATTGACCATCCCTACTACATCCCCTTCATGGGATGGTTGGGTTAAAATATTTCAAACAACATAATATTCAAATATTTCCTTCACATCATGATTGATTTCAGAAAACTAGTGGTAGATAACTTCTCATGTTAGGTGGAATGAATAACTGTTTCTATATTATATGAATAGTATGATTTTTTAAAATTTCAAGCCAAGCGTGGAGTAAATTTCAATAACTGGGTGAATCAAAAAATTGTTTAATGGTCTCATGAAACCTTGAGAACATAGCTATACAGAACCACTATTTCTCTACCACATAAGAAGGTGACATCAAATACGTATCTCTATTATGGATGCATCCATCTAACATAGGATTGGATAAAATAGGAAGAGTCATATTCTTCTCCAACATAAGCTCTAACTCCTGCAAATATCTTCCCGGCAACATCTACATCATGGGAACCACCACACCAAATAGAACACTAATAAGAAAAATATCTCATTTTTTTTTCAAATAATACACCTAGAAGACATATTTTCCGCTACTGAAAATTAAAATTAATATGAGTTCCATGCACCTAACCAAGAATCCTGAGGCCACCTGTACAACAACTGAGGATACATGGAATAACACTAGTGTGGTCGGACCAAATATTGGAGTAAAATCATCAGAAAATGACATATATACAATTGTGACCCATTGGATAGGTCTCTATAAATCCCAAAATAAGTCATAGATTTATCTCATAACCCTAAAGTGGACGTCCACAAATAGTTCTCTGGAATTATCTCCTAGTTGGGGTGCGATTACCCGGTCATCCTAGGAAACAGGGGAGGCAAGCATGACTGATTATAATGGAAGTAGATTCTCCCTCAACCTCTATACAAACACTAGGCATATCCACATAAAATACCTTAAATTTTGATCCACATGTCAATGAAAAAATCTAAATTAGGAGGAACTGACCTCAAACAAAAAATTATAGCATTTTGAAATAGCATATTATTTTCCCAATAAAGCTCTCAATCCTCCACGTGCTACATCATTCTAATGAACTATGAGTGGAACTAGTTGAATCCCTCCATATCCCATAGTAATTAATGATAGATGTTTCTACACACGAGGTATATAAAATAGAGACCATTTTATTAGAATTCAATGTCACCATCTCATTCATAGAACAGGAGGGACAAGGTTTCATTGAGGGAAACATCTTACCCCTATATGTTTAGGGAAGAATCCGTAATGTCGATATCTGAAAGGGCCTTGATTGACAATGGATCTAGGATTAATGTCATCATTATAATATGACTATGTTGTTTCAAATATAGTAATAGGGATTTTCTCCAACAAATTTGACCATTAAACGGTATGATAAGCTTGAAGAAAGATCTCTATGGAATTTCAAACTCAAATTTCATTTTGGGGCAAGACATCTTATGCTGATATTATAGTTATCTAACAAGTAGCTGCATATAATTTTTTTCTTGTAAGCTCCTGACTTCGTTGTCACATAGCGGTATACTAAACATTCCATCAATGTATGAAATACCCCATAAGTGGAAGTGTTGAAATATTACATTGTTAAATTTCCCTCTTTGAGAGTTATAAATCCAAATATGATAAATAATTTTTCTAAAAAAATAATGGAAATTAACTATTGGTGGATGATGATATACAAGTTGTAAAACCCAATGGATTGGGGATTCCTGTAAAATCCATGGAGTCTGCTCAAAAGTGATTATGTTCTCCCCATAAATCTAAGTGACATAAAAACATGTCCCCAAAGGCACATTCCCCTTCAATCCTTAGAATCATGAAAATAGAAAAATAAACTTCGACATCTCTTTGTAATGACTCTACCACAAGGTTATGATATTGTCTTTTCCCCTGACCTCTCTCACCCCGATATCAATAGAGATTCCCCCATATTGTCCACTCCTCATATAATTCCTCCATAGACACATTGATGGAAGTGTAAGAGGATGACCTTAAGAACTCCCCTCTCCAATTAGGGGTGGTGAATCCACCACTATCGATGAGCATATAAATTTAAATCATGGAATAGAAGAACACCAATGACATACACTGGTTACATCCACCATAACCTTTAAAAAAAATATTTGTAAATCGTAATTCTAAAGAAACACTAATATGTGTTCACTCGGATCTATATATAAATGTCTAAACCGAATCTATATGTTTCTATTCACTATCATAGATTTCTAGATGACCATAGAGTCTTTAAAAAGACATCCAAAAGGATTCACCTATCTCATCTTACAAATGTATAGGTGGATGTTGAATAATTGATAAAATCTAGCTTTGTTTTAATAGTACAATACCCACAATGTCTTTCCAATATTGAACCCATTAATAAAATGGATGGTAATATTAGGGTATACATTGATTTTAGGTACCTTAATTGACTATTCCCAAAGTAAAATATCCCATTATTGACCCGAAAACTATTTATATTTGAAACTAAAATATTCCAAACACTATCCTTCATGGATGTGTACTTAGGGTAAAATTAGATAAGGATTCCCCATGAACATGATGAAAACACAAGCTTTAGAACACCCTAAAGGGTTTTTTTATATCAAGTCATTCCATTTAGAATAGTTAATGTTTGATCCGCTTTTCACTGATGCATTAATTATATATTTTGGCCATTAATAGGAAGGAGGGATGAATCTCATGTCAACGACATGGTTTTCCAATCCCAATAGTGATATGATCACTTCATTGGACATCAAATTGTCTTTAATATGCCACAAAAACAAAATATTAAGATTAATCTATTGAAATTTTCTTCCAAATTAATATCAAGGAAGTTCCTTGGTTTTTTGTTATGCCACCATGACATCATGGTTGAAAAAAATGACCAGTGAAATTTAACTATGTAAACTCCCATTAATCTTAAATAATATAGTGGAATCAAATGGAACCTTATACACATTCAATGTTTGATAGATATATTGAACAATAAAATACATCCCTTTCACCATGATATGGATGATTGGAATCACCTACCAATGGGATATAGAATTACATGAATTGTTAAAAAGTCTCATGATGTATCTATTAAACACACTAGACCTAATTCCAGATGATTAGTGAAATCCACTCATCTAATATTTAGATTCCATGGAATTTTCACTTATCACCCTCCATATAAAAAATGAAATGCATAGGGTTTGGGAATAGACTTTATTACCTCATCAAAATAATGTTTGGTACTCAGACTCGATTCTCATATTTTAGAAGAACTTCTAGACACACATCATTACAATTCAAATGATTAGGCATTACATGTTGCCCCATATATTCATTATGTTCTATAATATTGATGTGTTTGAATAAATCCATGTTCGACCCATGCTAACTGCACATTTGGCTCAATGGGAGGACATTGTGCAACAATATGACTTCCTATTCATTTCACAGAATGAGGTGAAGGGTCAAGCCCTGAATGATTTCCCCACGACATATACTACCCTATAAAGTACACTAATAGACATAGAACTCCCAGAAAATGGGGTTTTCTGTGCCAATGAATCTCCCTAGTCATGGGAGATGTATTTTTATGGAACCATCATTAGTATTTTCATTAAAAGGATGGAATACTAGAAGATAAATCAGGTTATATTAGGTATTTAATTAGTTTCCCCAGACACATAAAATTTTCCCTAATCATTCTCATTATCCAAAGGCTACACAAATAATGAGGTAGGATACCAAGACATCATCACTGGGGTAGAATGAGGCCTAAAACTACATACAACCTCTCTAATTATCAAAGGGGATTTGGAACTACTGATAAACAATTTCGATGGGAAAAATGCGATGAAAATGGATAATTGGTCCCTTTCAATGGCTATGTCAAGGAAATAATGAAATAATTCACTTTTTATCACACATTTCATCATGTTCACTAGTCATAGAATACTCAAACCTATGTGTTGGATAATTATGCCATAGTCCTTGAAAACCCTGATCAGGTTGAATAAATATTTTTTTATCCAGCACCAAATAATGTTCATGTTGATTATTGTATATGATATGGATGGAATACTCTATTTCAACACCACCATGGATCATGATGATAGAATGTCCACGAATTTGTATATGGTTCCCATAATCGTTTATCCAAAATAGGACTCTACCAATAGAACAATCTATAACTGAATATATTTGGCATTGTGCAACAATATTAAACCACTTAGATGACTAAAAGGAGAAAACATTACACTATAGGAGAGGATTAAATGGAATCCTACTCAACATCATAGAATAATAAGATATGAAGAGTGTTATGGAAGAATTCAAAGCATGATCCTATGGTGATCAGCACTCTATGACCATACCCTTCAACTAAATCAGGAGGCTAGGATATTACTCGAACCCCATGATATTAGACTATAGTAAATTCACCAAAAAATAAACAGAAATCCCTATACATGAAAAAATTATCAAATATTCCAAGGAATTCCAACATAAAAATGTATATTAATTACCATTCTCTATTTGGGGAATGGATGTTGTTTGTTAATATTACATATCCACAATTAACCAATTTTTGTACATCCTCACTACAACCTACTTCTTAACTAGATGGGCTGGTGGAATACCGCTCAAGGAACTTTTGAAGAATCATATCATCCACTTCTTAAATCCACATATAATCTCATGGTACAAGGACTCTGAAACAATATTTATGGACAATGAAACCAAATTCTATTTTTTGGAAATGATGGAATCATACCTAGATAATAACATTGAGTCCAATCACTCTTCCAAATATCATGCAGCTAAAATTGACTAATTGATTCCTTCAAAAAGACCTTGTAAAACATACACTTAAAGATGGTGAATAATGTCATGAATCCATGACTAGAAAATCTCAACTCGGTATTACGATATGACCGTACCATGACACACACTTCTCTGTAAAATACTCAATGCTCCTTGGTGTTTGGGACCATGGTAGCATTTCCCATATTAAACCATTTTCCCTGACTTTTAAAATCTATTTGAAAAAAACTCTTGAATGGTGAGACACCAAAAAAGCGGGTTGATGAGATGGAATTCTAGGATGGGGTCATGTTGAGTACAGTGTACCACATTTAATTCCATCTAAATTGGATCAGACAAGCCTTCAATAAAAATGTCATGCTCTATTAGGTACTCCTAGGATAATTATTGTTGGATCTCAGAACCCAATTGAAACTAGGGAAGAATCCTCCAATGTTGGAATCCAAATAAGAAGGGTCTTATATCATATATATGTTCTATCATAATGGAACCTACTCATCGGAAAAAATGGATGGGGAACGTGCACACCCCAATAAAAGTGAGGCATATCAAGAGATAAATTTCATGGATGGAAATAAGAGTCTTGTCCTGATAGAAAGACAAAGTTGAATAATGTCTCCCATCCAAACCACATGACGTTAAATGTATGGAGTTCTTCTGGATGTATTATTTTAAACTACATAATTGCATCCCAGACATATAAAATTAAATTTAATAGGAACACCTTCTCCACATAACACTAAACTATATGGAGAATATCCTCACTGCATGATGTTCAACTACATAGATCCCCCAATGGTTCATCATCATTTATATCGAGAATAATGTTTCCTAATGACAATAATTTAAACAGAATAGTGTATCACAACCTAATCACATAATGATGAAAAATAAAAAACCTGCCATTATGTTATAATATTAATTTTCACGTAATATGTCTTCACCATATGACGTTAAACTGCATGAGAAGCAGCATTTCACTAACGACTCACCGTACAAGAGATATATCTGTGTGAGACAAGGATGAATTTCCCCTATCCCCATATGAGACTCATCTCCACATGGGGATTCTATTTTTCTAATAACTATTATTAGATTGATTTATTTTTTCCTTGGATATATAGTGACCTCAATCCTCAATTTTTGGGAGCAACCAAATTGTCACTTCCTATTAATATTGGTTGACCCTTTTCCTCATTGAAATATGTTATACTACATGGCTATTGTCATATCCCTACAAAATTAATCTTCATGGGTTATTAGAATTACATACAACTTGATTCTCATTTCAATTTGATACGTAGGGATGCCATGATACTATATCATGGTCCATCCACCATATGATATAAAATTACCAGGCCCTATACTTAGTAATCACTACATTGTGAAAATTATCATGGCAATTACATGTTTCTCAAACAAGAATAGATCACATGATATTAAGAATTCAGAAAGGGATTCCATGCACAAATATGGAATATCATCTCATCAATGGGTTATCATGATCCTAAATGAAATACCATAAAAGGTATACCATGATTTCTCATTGCATGGATTTAAAATGTATAGTTTATACCCCTTGCATGACATAAAACTACACATTCATGTGGACCATGATCTAGTGTACCATTATTGTTGGTTATGCTATCCCTCCACACCTCTATTGAAGAGAAACGTTTGAATTGATTCATAACACATATTGATACATACTGATGATATAATATCCATACCTAAGTCATGTCGAAACAAATATATATAAATCACCCCCCTCATTGAATATAGTTCACACTTGTGTAGTAATTTGATGTTCCAAGAACAATGTATGGATTGATTCCTATAACCATAGGTTACAAAGTGACACTCAAATTTACATCCATGGGACCATCTATAATACAACTTTTTATGTCAAGAAGCCCCCTCACTTCTGTGTGATGTTTAATGGAATTTTTCTAGAAAAACTATGTGTGTAATGATGTTTTTAATAATAGTATATGTAGTGACACCCGAATATCAAATCCTAGGCCTTGATAAAATAATCAATAAAAATAATTCCCACCTATATGTTCTAATCTAGCCTACATAGAGAGTTCATTTTTCAAGATCTATGTGTTTCTTGACTATTATCACTATATGATATATAGGGATTATTGAATCTAAAATCCTAGTACCTTCTATAACAACCAATAAAAATTATTCTCAACTACATTATGGTGATCCATATAAGAAAATGTTTCTTATTTACGTGTCCAGTCTATTTGTTGTCTTGTTTTTCATGTAATATATGTTGAATCTATTTTTACATTGTGTGCCATATCCTAACCACATTATGTTAAACTGCATGGAAAATGTCTGTAATTTGTGACTTTTAGATACACAAAAGAATGTACATCCCTTCTACAATATGTTAAAATATATAGACCATTATTCATTGTTATCCCTTAATAAATGAACATAAGAGACCTATCCTAGTAATCCACAATATATGGTTCTTCCTCCATCTTGTAAACCCATCAGTTGATAATCCATAAATCATGTATATAGAACCTAATGTTTTCACAAGCATTTCCTCTCCCTTGGAAAGTAAAATTTATCTCAAGGAATGAACATGCTATTGATGCATTAGGGATCAAACCTACCACCCATGAGAAATCATTGATCAATTAGGATGGATTTCTATCCCTTGTGGATCTGATGTTACCATGACGGAACTCATCGCCTGATGGTGTTCTAGGTCATACCTAGTATTATTTTCCCATATCAATACTCATGATATGATAGCCTCAATCTATTATTTAAAACATTTTCATCCCCCACTAAGAAGTGTGTTACAGTTCTGTTGACCCAAATTATACCAATTAGGCTATTGTGTATCATCCCCTCATATTAGGTCCATTAATTTCATGATGATAAACTACCAGCAATTTTTTCAATGATATAATGACAAAAAAATATAGCCTATAGTTTTCAAAATTTGTATACCTTTAACATATAATAAAATAAGCATGAAATATTTTAAGTTTAAAGAAAACAATGGGTGGCCATAAGAATATTAATGTCTTCACTTTCTAATCTCTTCATCTATATATTTTAGAAAAACATTTTGCTACAAATAAATAAGGAATAAATCTCATAGATCTTACTTTTTAGACCTATTAAAATCCAAAAAATGATCATTGTCCCTCCTAGTTCATAAGAACATAGATTAATGATTTTTCACATCCCCTCACCATGAGAATATGTTTATAAGGTAGTGACACAACTTTTAATGGGCCATAACCCTTATTGGATGTTACATGTTCCACAATTTATACTTTATTATTTGACTGACCTAGATCACTGTAATTCTTTTGTGGCCCTTAAAAAGGATACATGGATTCATGTGATACTTCTTTAAATATGAATTTATTTATATGGTTCATCATATATTCCTAGGGTAGTTAACCAATTGTGTCACTATGAAAAAAGGTATTTCTAATACTTATGAGCCCTAACACCACTAATGAATAACTCATCACCTAAGTGTTTTCTTGGACATTAATGGTATTATTTTCCTATATCCTCTTCATTAATTTATCACTTCAGACTATGATTTACAAACCCCATACCATACTATCCAAATAGATTATACATCCCCTACATTACGTCACCATGTTTTGTACACATACTCAAATAAAGAATATGACACTCTATTATCAATCCAATGATTTCCCACAACTTATCATTAAAAAACATATGTAAATAGGGCTCAATCATCATAATTAAGATAAGAACTACTCTACGGTTGAAAACCCCTTCTTGGATTGCTTTCCCTCTATACCCAAACATATTATATAGATGATTCGGTCTGCATAAAACTTTCATGGATTTTGAAAATGAGTGAATAAGGTCTTTTATAGACTATGATTTCAATCCATAATGAATTTTTCCAACCGTCCATAGGTATATCCTTCTTTCATTAATAGAAAATAAATCCTTCTGGGCCTTGGAAACGCTTTGTCGAATATAGGACCTTAGTGCATCATTGGTCCTCCTTGACTTTTATACTACATTCCATAATTATTTACTCAAAATTATGTATTATGAATTACCTCATTAACATTTTAATTATATAGGTAGACCCTGAATCCCTAGTATTTCTCCCTCAACCAAAATTATACAAATATAAATTTAACAACCCTTGTAAAATTGTTGTGATATCTGTCTTCGACAATGCTACCAATGCATAAGTCCTTTGAACAACAAACTAGAGTCATCTCTTCCTTATATGAAAGGACATTTAATCGTAATGATCCTTGAAAAAAATATGAAAAAACTCACAGTACTAGCAGTTTTTGATTCATTTATGGAATTTCTTCACCATATTACAAGATCATCGATCAAGTCCTAATACTACGACGTTAACTGGAATGGAATCTAAACCTCCCTGCTAATAGACCATGAAAACTAACGATAGATGATCGGACCTAAAAGACCCTAAAATAAAACTATATAAGGGCCAATAAAAAAGACACCAAACTATAGTTGTAGAAGGTCTGAGATAAAAGACCCTAAACAAGAGAGATAAAATGTCTATGTAAAAAGACCCTAAAATACAAATATAAAATGTCGAAGTTAAAAATCCCTAAACTGTAGTGGTAGAAGGTCTAATCTCAAATACCCTAATCTAATGTGATGTAACATTTGATATAAAAGACCATAAAATATATAATAATATGGTCCTATCTAAAATAACAAAAACAATATTTATAGAGGGTCTAAGCTGAAAGAACATAACTATAGTGATAAAAGGCCCGAGGTAAAAAACCATAAACTACATCACAACAATGATTTAGTTTGAAAGAATCATTAATAACATAACAAACAACATATTTAATTAAAAAATAAAATAAAAAACATTCTCCAAGACTATGGACATATGAAAAATATAGATCACTCTCAATCTATGATATATATTTTAACCAATTATCTTATTGTGAAATAGCTAATCAAATGATAACTGAAACAAATATATCATTGAGTAATGAAATGATTGTTTGTAATTCATTATAATTTCCTAAGAATAATCTTTTATGATTTAAACATTTAGATTAATACATTTAGGTGTTCTTGATATTAAAGAAATTATTTGTATTTTAAGTGATTCATATTTCTTCGGATCAGTGAAAATTCATACGAGTCATGAAATAAAAAAACCTAGACCAAAAAAAGAATGGTTCATAAAACACATAAATTAAAATCATGTAATAGTATTTATCTATAAATTTTGGAGTCTCACCATTAATAAAATTAAGAATATAATTCATGTAAATGATATAACAATAATATGAATTGAATGGCTGATCTAGTCATGTTCGCATGAGTCCGGTGAGAAGAATCAATTTAATGTGGAAGTTTCAATTTCAATACCTCTTCTACTCCTTCCCTATGATGGAGTGTCTTGAAAAATATATTTAGCTCATCAAATATTTTGTGAAGAATTTCCAATGATGATGATACTGCTGGGAGGTCTAGCCACCTAGGAGTTATGATTTCTTTATATCAACATATCTTCATTGTCCAAGAGTCCATAAGGACATACAAATCAAATATAAACTATTGAGTCTACTCCCATGACTTCATGGACACCGTCATCAATTTGCTAAGGGGATCCCCATCTAAATGATCATGAAATACCCACTCGTTAGTGGAGAAATATTTTTGAGTCAGGATACATTGTCTCAAGATCATGTATAGTGGTTGATGGTAAAATCCATCTTTCTGTATGTAAACAAATAGCTAAAGATTGTATTCCACTTGGTCAGGAAATGTTTTCATAGGAGTATCAATAATAATGGTGGAACTTGCTACCTAATTATTGTGTTATGTGTTAGGTATTTTGTAGATACTAAGAAAGAAAGATAGGATTTACTGTATTGTCTTCAATCAATAGAGGCATGGCCTGTTTCATGTTCTGAAGGGCTAATGTCCTCTATATATTCTTTGAATCTATTAGGACGACCATCAATTAGATGAGGGTGATTCCTTGATGTATCTCCCAAGTCCTGAATCAAATCTATTATTATTATATATAAATTGGTCCATGAGGAAAATATGTTTTCAAAACAATGAACTGATTGTATTACCATCCCACCTAGGTCAGCTACTACCCAATCTATGGAATTATCTTGAGAATCAAAGATATAAGAAACTATAGATTGATGAATTATATTAGTATCAGTGTCTTTTTATTCAAGCATAATCCCAAGTTATTGAATGATATCTGGTTGTTGATCTCCTTGTATGTCGTATGAAGGAATACGAGAGACCCTTTTGTTGTATCCAAACTGAACAGAAAAATGATTTGGTGTATATGGCTTACAGATGATAAAATATTCTGTCCTGGCTTTAAGAACCCCATATCGAATGGAGATCAAGTAAAATATTTCGATATGAGATCCTCCACAGTCATCAACGACTATCATAGTCATTATAGGATATGGGGTGAAATAATAGGTATCAAATATAGGTTGTCCATTAGTAAGCTCTGAAAATCCTAGTGACATGGACCCAACCCTATATATTTATAATAACCAAATATTAGATAAGGCATGGTGGATCCCAGTGGAATTTTCGTATTCATATTAATGGAAATTATCCTCTATCAGACCAGATAAAAAATTAAAATGGTCCAGTAATCCAATCATGGATGTTTCCCTTCTAAATGCGGAACAAGAGATGATAAATCCATGAAAGGGATGGTACCTACAAAATAAGGCTTTATCCCTCAAATATTCACTCTTTCATCACCATCATCCTATCCAATATTCATGAATGCATGTCCCCATAAATGAAATGCTAAGCCTTATGAATCAAGGCCATGATGTTAGCTTTAGATTGTCTAAGAGAGATATATGGATTAACAAGGTATCCCCATGATGTATGATCCCTATCTTCAAAACTATATCAATATGAACTGAAACTATCACAAACCATTTAGAAATAGCACTGATGGGGGTTTATAGAAGTTTTCTTATCATTGTTGTGATAAATAAAAATATTGATATAATTAAGGAAAGGGATAAGTATAAATAAATTCATCCACTTTAATAACTTTTCCTTCAAATTAATGAACATGTTCCTCACCCATGATGAGAGTTTTATAAGGGTCATCCTAGATGTTAGTGGTGGGATGTAATTATTCATACATAATTCGAAGAGGGGGAATCCTAATTATTTCATAGATATTCTAGAGACTAATTCCTACTTAATCATTGGATAGGTGAAATTAGTTGGTTGTTAGTTACAAAATACATACCAATTCCATTATAAGATCATTTTGATGATAATGAATAAATTGTGAAATCTATACAACTTCATAAAGATAGAGAAAATATAACTTCTCATCAAACATGAAGTAGTGTTTCCGGATAAAGAATAACCCCTCACTTTCATCAAAAAAGTTACAACCGTGAAGGGTATCCCACTTCATGATCCATCCATTATAGGGGTTGTTCATAGAAGAGAAAATAGTACTCAAATAGCTCTGACTAATGGAATGTATAGAAAAATTACAACTGTCTGAAACCAATGGAGTGTTTTTTAACATATATTACAGCCCCCATATCAAGCTATGACTAGTCGGACATCTGTTGAAATAGTCATCTAAATACAATAACGGGAATTTGACACCCAAAAAGATGGAATATTTTAATATAAATAAGTAATCAAAATATATCTAGAAATAGAAGCCCATATAGAGGAAGTCAGTGTGAAAAAGGATAATTCTACAGATCTAATGGAAGAATCCATTTCCAAACCACGTTATTAGAATTTATGTTGTATATAAGGTCATCATTATAGTTTCTCGAAACCATGGACCTTTTATTAGCCGTACAATAGGATCTACGATGAGATCAAAATTTATTTGAACAAAATTATGTGGCATATGTCAGGAGAAGAAAATATTATAAAAGGAAATACATATAATTCCAATAATATTCACGGAATTTGACTTCATGAATTTCGAGAAAATAATAGAATTAGATTATAAAAAACATCTCAATCACATATAAATTATAATTGTTAAAAAAACTGGTGTCATACCACCATACATTATGAAAAATATTACTTTTATGTTCTAAAAATAATTAATTTTTTTTCTAACACTTGAAAAAAATTGTGTCAAAATAGCATCAGCGTTCATGGTAATTATATCACCACCCAAATTAAAATGATTACAATATATAGTATAGTTTATTAATAATCAAAATTATTGTTTAAATTAATTGATATATAATTTTGTAATCAGACTCATGATATGCTTTTAATGCACTCACATAATGATCAAGGGATGTCCTAGGGAAAATTCTCAGTCATTGGGTTATATGAATCAATCATTAAAAATACCTCAATTTCAATATATCACATGTTTAAAGTAAATATAATCGTGTGGTAGGTGTATTATCTAATAAAAAATAATAGAAATGAATGTTATGTAGTGTTTCTAGATAACCAATTTTTGTGAAATGATGGTAGACGAGGATATGCGTGTTTTGGTACACACTCATCTTTGTAAACCCCCTTACAATCTTTTAATTTTTTCTTTTACTTTTATTTATTAATTTTATGGTTGGCTCACCCAGACCCTAGAACTTATTGGTTTATATTCAATGTAAAGTTAAATATAAATGTGAAATTTTATAATGTATGATGATTCAGATAGAAATAAACTCATACAATGTTATATTGGAAGGTGTTTTATTTATTTTTTTGACCTTATCACAAGTTTTCAACTTCAGTTAAACAATTTTACCATTTTATGGGTTGATAAACTATTCTCATGGTCATTATTCATTATATTTAAATATAAAATTTTAATTATTACATATTATAAATATACAGAATAAAAAATATGAATCTATTTTATAATATTTGATTTCCGGAAATAATAGTAATTAATTTCAAAATTTGTTCTTGAGAAGAAACAAAACCCCTTTTTAAGAAAATACCCATTTTTTTCAAAATTATGATTTTCTACAAAAAACATGTTTAAAGATGATTTGTAATGAAATAATTAAATTTTGTTAAATATAATGAAATTAATTTTATATAAAAAATTTAAAAAAAATGATAATTTTAAATTACCTTATTAGAATCAAATAAATGTAATCTTTGGTAAAGTTAGTATTTTAACAATAAATCTAACATTAAATCCTCTCTGAAAAATCCCAATAAAACATCTTATAATTATTTAAAAAAATATGATTTGAAAAAAAACTAATTTTATTAATGTAAATTTCTATATGTGTTATAAATGAGTCATAATATTCTCCCCAAAAAATTAATAATTTTTTTTTGTAGAAAATGTACTTTTGGAAGTATAAAATGAATTTATACACATTCTATATATAGTAAACATAACTAAATTAACTCTAATATTTTTTATTAAATATACAACATTGAAAATTCAAAAAAATCCTTCATATTCAGTTACTGTCATAATTAACTATGATAGAAATACACAATTTACATAGAAAACAATTTAATGAAAATATATCATTTAAAATCCAATTATATAATGTTTATTTATAAAAATCTGATGATCTAGGTATGAATTATTATATATTTTATTGAAAAAGAAAATTTTGATATTTTTTTTAGTCATTTAACTCATATTCATACCTCAAATATAATTATAATGTTATAATAGTCATATTTAAATAATAATATTTCGATAGTATATACTAGTACATTTTAGAAATTCTTTTTGAATAAACCACTATATCTAACATAATATTATTTAAATAAACTAATTTTTAAATATTTTGATATTAAATTAATCCCTTACCTCAACAATATCATCACTTTTTGCTTTTTAGGAACAAGATTTTCTTGAGATCGAGATTACACAAAGAGAGACTTTAGAAACCTGAAGCTTAATATCACTATCAAAATGGAAACACAATATCCATTAATGTTGAACCATTTTCTCTATGTTGATTCCCATAGTAAAAAATTGGTCAAGTAAGGATGAGGGAGGATGAATTCACCTTAGATCACTAATACATGATCTTCCAAATTCATGTTACAAAGGAAAAACATTGGGGATAAAGGTCTCAAAAAAACACACTTGAGGTCAACCGTGGTCATCTAAAATAAGGGAAATATAATTGTGGTTTAATTGGATCTCTCATTTATAATCATTTTGTAAAATATATCATCATGACATAACACAATTACCACCACATAAAAATTAGGTTTTTATAAAAATCTACAAAGTTCTCATCAATGTTTAATCACAATAGGATTAAGTCGATCTTCAACTTAGAAATCGTGACTGAGATCTCCCAGAGACCTTATATAACCATACCAGGAACATTATACATCGTTAAACATATTTCATTGTGGTACATATATCATCTAAACCCATAAAAACATAACACCATAGGATCCACAACCCAACTAGACAATAAAAAGTGTCTTGCAGATTTATCTTCACCTTGATCACCCCTCAACCATATCCATGATTTAGACAAGGGATACATTGAAATGGTTCCACACAAGGTATATGAACCAAGTTCAACCTCTTGGTCCCCTAAAATGTATACACTAACTCCAATCTACATAAATGATCTACAAAGAACACTCTCACATCATAATACACTCATCTATAGTCCAATCCAAACTTTTAACTATAATGTTCCAATAAACTCTACCATTCCTTCATGAAACATACACCATTCACCTCCAATATCCTAAACTCAGAAGGTAAGTGGTCTTGATGGTTAAAAAGTTACATTAGATATATCTCAATTGATTTTCATCCTATATAATCAATTCCAAACCTAAAAGGAAAAAAAATACACCACCATCCTATATCTCCCCAGTTGAGACATCTTAAATGAGGCACCTCCATAAACAATACATAAAAACAAAGGAACAAATAATGAAATTTAATCAGCATAGAATAATAAGAACCTAAAAAAATAAACAATTATCTCAATTATTATGATGAAATAAATATCCAAACAACCCAATATACTTAGGAAGATACGATGAATGACATTCCCTTGTACTCTCCTTCCTACAACCATGCCTCAACTTAACTCAAACCAAATGAATAAATCCACCATTCACAACCATCTATTTATGGTATTATGTCTCAAATGGTTACTCCATTAATGTTTTGTAACCATATCTATCAAACTCTCCATAAAAAATGACTAGATTGTACTCTTAAATATATCATCAGTGATACGACACATTAAAGGATTCATAGATCTGATACATTCAAGAATGATGTTTCAATAGATATTCCACCTATCTCACTATCTCACCATTAATGGAAATTTAAACCATACATATAACTTCATTTCACATCGAAACCATTATTGTAAATGATGAGGGTAAACCATTAATTACAAATTATCACTAATGATAAACACTAAATAATACCTCCATCAATTATCACAAGACTTATGAAGGTTGTACACTATCATCATCCACTCTAAGTTCATGTGAATCTATAATGTCCCTCTATTAATTATATATGGACCATGGATTCATAAATAACCAATTTTATTCTAAAAAAATATTATGAAATGTTATTAAATATAGTACCATTAATAGATTAATTATAATTTAAAATAGTAGTTATTGTCATAATCATACCCAACAAATGTAAAGTGGTTCAACCAATAATATCTACTATCAAAAATGCAATCCGATAAAATATACTACCATGTATTTATGGTATAATTATTCCTCTCATCTATCTGAGAATGGAAAGTAGTAAAAATACATAATATCATGAAAAAATATTAATATGACACTCTTTAGTATGATTATATAAAATGATTATCTTAATAAACAAATGTGGGTACTTGTTGCCCCAGGAAGTTGCATCCCTTAATCCACATATCACATCCCAAGAACAACTGAAAAATATGACTCCCTCACCATATGGATGTGATTAGATATCATCAAACAAGACATGATCAATCAAATAACATAACATCCTCCTTGGTATTGTGGTATAATAATAATAAATCCCTTGATATTTCCTATCATTTAAACTCAATGATATATAATAGCTAAAAAATTATCTGCAAGATAATTCCTTACCATGACCTTCTTATAGATCAAGAACAATGATATAAACTCTACCAAAGATCCCTTTATCTTAGGAAACCAAAGCTGACAACACATGAAAAATACATCTTGGTCACACTAGTATACACTACCAATATAAAGATATATAACTCATTAAGAAACTCTTCATGAAATACCATATAATTAAAAACACTTCCAATAACATATTTTGAATTTAGTTACCCATTTACCATCCCTCAGAACCATCATCATATAGAACATTGTCCTACACCACTTCCCCCATGGAATATCCTCATTGAGACTCCTCAACCTACTAAATCAATGATGGTTACTCGATCATATGAAACATATATCCTCTACCACCATATTCCCAAAAAAATATTCATAAAAAACTATCATAACCCTCTCTTGGAATCTTTAGATTTTTTAAAAATAACTCTCCATGATTTTCTCATTAGTTCATACACAAATATATTCCCTTTACATAGTATGCAAGACATCTAAAATTCATTATATGAAGGATACTCCATCAACCACTATCAGAACTTATTTATATTCAACTGAATGAAAATGTACCGCAATTTTTTTTGATATTATAGGAGTAAAAAATGATCCACAACGAGGTAAGGTAACCATATCATTAGAGAAAAAACTACCACTAATTATTACAGATCATGGGTGGTATAATTACACTCATTATAATAAAACTTCCTAAACCCTTATCAAACCACACCTATCAACTATGTTGGTACACAATCTAATTCGAGGTGAGATGTTTCATAGAATACAACAAAAATCAATCCTTCCTCTAATTTCCAAAGCATTAGAGAAATAACAAGACTATCCTTAAGTCATTAAAACTCATGCTGACATAGATCAGTCAATCGAAATAATGATCCTTTATAAGAACCAATAATGGATAAGCATTATTATGAACTTATGTGACATTCATGGATTATTCCCATGATTCAAAGAAAATAATAATTGATGGGTCCATTTCGACACTCTACTGAGTTACCACACATCAAATAAAGTTTACATACAATAACCAAATCATAAACTAATACATATTCTCAAAGGATCATAGTGTGGAAGGACATGTAAAATGGACATGGGGTGACCAACATGATCCTTCTCTATCCATAATTATATGAAGATGTTGTTGATGAAAAAACCACAAACTAATCGAGAACTCACTTAACAAATAGTTTATGATCCATATTGTTAAATTTATAGAATTCATGGAAGTCATCTATTTGTTAAAGAACTCTAAGTGCCCATAACAACAATTGATTGTCTAATTTTGGGTGTCATTCTCTATAACATATATTTAGTGATATCTAGATGAAAACAATCCTTGAGAACTAGACGAATTCCATCAATTATCCAATCATGTCATCAATCCTTACAATAGGGTAAAAGTTCATTAACATTACCTAATTTAACAACTGGTAGTCTATAAAACCGTATATAATTTTCAATAATATTTGTGAATAAAAACGGATAACTCCATGACTTCTCATTGGGTTGGATAAATATAGTCAAAACAAATCATTGACAGTTATATTAATATCCCAATTAATACAAAGTTCAATATAATAATTAATAATAAATATTAGAGAGGCACTAAGCTATAAATGGATCCAAATATTAGTATCACACAAATGAACACCCCCTAATTGTATTCCATAACACATAAATTTAATATACTTTAATTGTAATTTATAACAATGCACATATAGTATAACTAGTTGATTCCAAATACGATATCAAGTTTTTTATCTGTTGTTGAAGTAAATACCCAAATGACTGATGATTCTCCATCATAAAATTACTACCCCAACACACATCAAGAAAACTCGTATGACCTCTAATAGGCTTATTATAAACTAGGGGAAATAGATTCCTATTAACCTTCAATCCGAATTCATGGAAAAATGTGTATATATTGATGGACTATTATTATATATAATTAAAAAAGTCATAATATATAATTAAAGATAAGAAAATGAGACCTCCAAATTTCATGTCCCTCTCCAACATAAATTTTTATATCATGAATCATTAAATTTCCCTATTTCTTACCTTATTGATGAAAACCACCTCCAAAATCATGATCAAAAATATTTCTCCGATGGTTGAGAAAATCATATGGTTTTCCTATTATATATGTATCCCTTTTAAATTGAAAATATTCCCATTACACCTATTACTGATATAGTGTCTGGGGTTACTGATTCTAGGGATAATAAGAAACCTGACCACCAACACTATGTTGATCCTTGGAGATGTTTAGGAATAACATTTCTCATACATAAACTATAAAAAATGTACACTATTCTATAACACCTAGTATATTCATGAGATTTTATAGAGCAGTCTGAAAGAGAAGGAATCCATTGAGGTTAACACACTACAAGTTGAAACCTTGGCCTTCCTGTTTCATGAGATCCTCCATTGAAAACTCTACTCCTCTAGATACCATAATGTATACCCACATAACATTAAATTGGATGATATTGTATCCTATTAATGATCTCAAAATTATTATTCACCACCATGTACCTAGATAACATAAATACAGTAATATCATAGTAGATTACAAGGTAGAAGACCTTCTCCAAGTGTTAAGATCTTGAATACTCCTCTAGAAATAGATCATGGGTGAGATAAAGAAGTTCCATAATACAAATCCAATGATTTAACACACTTAGGATCCCCTATTTAATGAGATCAACTATTTTCTCTTTATAGCCCTAATACTGAAAACTGAAACACAACACATGACTACTTTTGAAAATCATCTCATGAAACACTCACCTACTTTCACTACTCAAGATACAATGGTCCAACACAAAAATGTTTCACTCCACTTCTAACCAATGACCAATGTAACATGATATTCCTCTATGTCACAAATCAAATTCGAAGAGATCTAAATATTTTCTAACTAGTTATCTATCTCACGATCAGATATGATCTATTTATACATAATCATCACATATTGATGAAATATAAATATTTTATTCCTCTATAGGTCATCCAATATTTCTAGTTCAACCATTCTACTATCAATTGGTTCATCTTGATGAAACTCATCAACATGAACTTTGAAAAAATGTATACTTTTACATATCTCTATAAATGTGAACCGAACACTTAAGATTGATAAAAAAATATTTAATAAAATTCATTCAATTAGATTAATTTAACTTCTCTAAAGTAATACCATTAAAATAAAAACATATATAATCATGATTCATGTTATTGTCTATGATTTGTACCATAAAAGTGAAACCATCTCACTTGGTTTTTCTATGTACTCATGGTTATATCATTTTATCATGGAGAACCTTATAAACTGATATTATATTTTTTATCCTTATCCCATGTCAATTACCAAGATTAACATGTATTTTTCAATATATACCCAAGAAATCATCACCGTTTACTGACTTCAATATCCAACAAAAATATTAATCAAAATCATTGATAACTCTCTTTTATAATTCACCCACTCTAGGTACCTATATTGGGACTACGATGAAGATATATGTGAACCCTGAGCCTGCCTAAAATAGGACATATGTATAGAAATTGTTCCAAGGATCAAGATAATTAAAATTGGTGGAATTCCCCTCATATAACCTAGAAATATTAAAAGAATTCACAAATCCACACTGTGATATAAATTAACTAAAAACTAAAATAATCTTACACTCTTTAGAAATGTTAGAAAAAAAATCCCAAAGAATCCAAATGAATTCTTCAGCATTATCTCCATAGTAAAACCATAGATCCAAATCTGTACTATATGACTCATTCACGAAACATTCACTAAAAACAATGTTTTTTATGTATATATAGGTTTTCATAACACATATTTTTAGTATAATCATACTCAATACAACTCATTCTAATGTGACAAGATCATACTAACACATCAATGAACATGAAGTGAAGAAAAAACCCAACCATGTAAACTACCTTCAGCCTCACAAAGGCTCCCTCACAAAATATCACATATGACGATAGTAAATTTGTATTGATTAATGTAATGTTAAGGTATTATTTGAACTCTTACCTTCTAGTTTTCCACTTTTATGCCTTGGGAAGAAACATTTTTCTTAACCAATATCTTTTATAAACATGATTCAAAACACAATATATCATACCAAAATCCATAACTTTTATAATGTGAATATTATCCTTATCATCATATTATTTTATTCTATAACATTTCTTACATCCTACACATATATAGGCCAGTTTGGTATCATTAACATGATTTATTCAACCTTTTAAACTCCCTAAATCATGCACAACCCCTACTATAAAATATCATATCATACATTACTCATAGGGACTGCACGTATATCATATACCTCATCAACCACACCCCATAGGGTCTCTTAATGAATCATTCACCTATCTTAAAATATATGAGCTATAGGTTATGTAAGTACATCACATTCCAATTATCACACTAATTTCCCCTTTGGTCTTATATGAAACCACACACTATTGTATTATTATTACAAAAAACAAGTAAATCTATAAGGAAGAGTGGGGAAGGGTGAGTAGTAAGCCATTCATTCAATCTTAAACGTAGATGTTAGGGGATAACAATTGGATTAAAAGGTAATTTTTTTTAGTAAGGGTATCCAAATCAGTTGATGTGTATATAGAAATCAAAAAGAAAATACCTGAATATTTATATCCACACATAAATCTATCCCAAATGGATCACACCAAAATGACACATCTACACTACCAATACCACAAAACCATCACTACATCACACTAGTATCACGTGAATTTATAAAACTATCTTTATATCCTTACATCCAAGGGAAAAACTATGTAAAACATGTACAAGATCATAGTTAATAATATAATAATACTATTTGTAAAATTACTATTTATTGATTAATTTATTGTAGTTATGTAATTCAATTCCATATTTAATAAAAAAACTACTTCCTTCTAATACCCATATTATTTCAGTTAATTTATAATTACAATTTAATCATTATCTATTATATAATCTAACATCTACTCAGAAATTAAAAAAACCCCACAATAACAAACCATGCAATCAATCCAGGACAATCACTAAATTGAAAAAATAAAAACTGTGGCATGGAATCCAAAAACATACTAAAAAATTATATATCAACATTCATACCATACCATGCCACCAAGGGAATCTTCTAAATAACTTGTTTGATAAACTGAACTAATAACTAAATAATAATTGAACTTCCCCTGTAAAATAATTCAATGAAGCATCTTGAACAGATAAACAAATCCCTTCATCCCAACACATACAAACAAGTGCAACACTACATCCCCTTGCATACCTACAAATGGATTTGAACCCAACAATAAAAATCACCATGTAATAAACCACTCATATTCATATGGACGCAACTACAATAACATTAAATTCAACAATACAAAACGAAATATTTTAGTATACAACACTTTTATGCATTCCTTATTCAAAACATTCCTCAATGATAAATCTCTTTTTCTACAAAACTAGTTTTTAACATTATATAAGTAATTATCCTTTTATAGAAATCAATTTTAACAATAATATAAAACAGTACCACTAAGGGGTCAAAAAAATAATAATAATCTACATTAATAATGAGAAATCATAAATCTCTTGGAATGTATGATGAAAAAATTACCCACATGTGATTTATCCCTTTATATAAATTCAAATTATGATTAGTAAATTATATTAATTAATGAAATACTTACAATTCATCTAAAAAATTAAACCTCAATTATTTAAACATAAATAAAGAGAGTTCATGTATACCAGAACTGATGTAGAGCTTCGTAATCCATTTTGAAGGAACAAGTTGAAATATTAATGATCCCAATATTGAGATCAATCCATGGAGGACGTGATCAAATGTAGGTAAAATATATACATCAAACTTATATCTCAATATCCACACAAAAACAAAACATCATTACTTACATGAATCCTAATTGAATAAAAATGTGGGAATTAATGAGAAGGTATAAGGAAATCACCTTGGATCAATAATAATTTTCTCCCAAAACCAAGGATCATAGCAAAAAAAGATGGTCTTAAAACCCACCAAAAATCCTTTATGAGGTTTCCCATGGTTTGGAGAAATAACATAATTATTTTAGGGGTATAAAGGTATTTAAAAGTTATACATTGTCAGAATATTATATGATGAATACATAACACCATGACCACATCATGATAACTAAGATTTTCACAATAAACTATGGTGTTGGACAATATGAAATGATAAAATGGGACTTAGCTCAAATCCTACATTGAAATTACCCCACATATCTCCCTTATATAATATAAAATTGTGGAAGGATCATGACCTAAAATTTATGCCATGTTGGTGGGTACCCAGAACAACAGAACTATCAAAATCCCAAACCATTAGATCTACTCTATAGTCCATAAACCATTCCACAACCTGGGAACTTATCTTCACTCTAATAATAATTCAATCATGGTAAATTATAGAAATTGGTCACACCACAATGTTGACACAAATGAATGATACACCTAATTAAACCTCACATACCCCTATGATGGAACCTTGAACACTACGTCATAGTCAGTCCATCCAAATGGCCTCTCATAGTGAAATATATACGTTGATGCCACGATACGACATTTACGTTTTAATTTTATATTGAACTCTACCCCTGCTTCTTCAAACATCCAAATAACACCTCAAAATCCGAAAACTAAAAATTTAAAGGGCCATTATGGTCTATACAATTAAGATAGAGTTAATATGATTATTAATATTGTTACAAACATTAATACTAATTTTAGTGCTTATATTATTAATTTTAAGGTTATAATTACTATTATTATTAGTTTTAGTGTTAATATTATTAATATTTTTATCATATATTATATTTTTAAAATTCATAATAGTATTGTTAGTGTTTTCATAGTGAAGTTATCATATAATAAAAATTAATAATACTATTTAAATATATATTATTAATATTACAATTGATATTATTGTGTTATTTTATTAAAAAATAATTTATTTAATACTATTTATAATTTTTATAATTATTTTTCCATTGTTTTTAATTTTGAAATATTAATATATTATTTTATGTTTTTATGTTATAAGTATATATGAATTTATAATTTCAAAATATATTGACATACATTAATTCTTTGATACTTAATATACGTAATAATGTGTCATAGTTGTATTTATGCATGAAAAAAATTTGAAAAATATGAGGAAGGATTTTTTGATTTTCTAACATTCTTCGTTTAAAATGTTTGAAACTGTGACATGTTTTATTATCCAAGAAATAAGTGTTTAAATATGAGAATTTTCATAAACTTTTTATGTCAAAGATTATTTAATTTGTAGTGTAGTTAATTTAAGTAAATGTCCACATATTTGGTATGATAAAATGATATATAATGTAGGATTTAATGATGGCTGATATTTTGAAAATAAGAATTCTGATCAAATTAGGGAAACTATTCATGGAATTGAAGTTATAGAAATTGTGAAAACATATTTGATTGTGAAACTATATGTTGTTGATAAAAAGCTAGTATATCTAGGTTTTATCAGTTTATTATTGTATCAATAATATCTAAATCCATTAACCTGAAATTAAAGAATTTATTGAGCAATAAGAGTTTTACATAATTTCTTGAGCTATTAAAAGGCATACATCTTTGGGAAAACTAATTTCCAAATTCAAATTATAATTAATCAATGTTATTCATGATGGGATTCGGATAGTTTAATAAATATTCTTCACCCATTTTCATTTTATTAAATATAAAAAATTCCAAGTGATTCAAGAGTCTCCAAAACATGAGAAATCATGGTATATTTTTTTAATAAATATCACATGCTAATTTACCTATTATGATATGTATCAGAATTCATATTAGAAAAATTTTGAGTTTTTATATTTTTACTCATTTGAAATGTTAATTTAAAAATTTAAAAGATTCAAAATGGTTTTGGTTGTTGGCTGATTAGGTCGGAATACTCAATATATTTTAATGACCATAAAACACATCATTTAGTATTATTTTGTTAATAGAAATTTTTTTAATCTATAAAATTGCCAAGTGTATATATGACTAGTTAATTGATTACTAAAAACTTGAGAAATAATTAAATATTTGTGTAGTACTTAATTTTTAAAATTTGATGGCATGATGAATTATATTAAAATAATATTTACATGTCTTCATGTTAAATTGATAACCTATATAATGAAATATAGATTAATTAAATTTGTTTTAAAAATAAAATTAGTCATTAAGATTTAAATAATTATTATATGGAGTCACAAGGGGAATTCATCAGTGGATGTTAATGCTATTTTTGATACAATTACAACTGACTATGTGTTTTGGAGAATTTTATCATTGATGTTTGTTAAAATGAAACCTATAAATAGAACCTGAACATAAACATTGATAACTTATTAAGGTTTCCATAATTTTCTTTAATAATTCTTTTTTTTATCTTTTCAATTTACAATTTTTGTTCTCTATTCGGATTAGTTAAATTTTAATTCTAAAAGCATTAGGTGAGAGCTACTATTATGATACATTCCTTATAAATCTATTAGTTTTATTATGGTAATCAATATATCACAGATGGGTTTTGTAAGGGATTCTGAAATATTATAATTGATAACCAACATAACATTCAAAGTAGTGGGAAGATTGTGCAATCGATTCTAGTAGATGAAAAACCATGTTTCCAGGGAATCTATTTGGTAAACTGATCATCGGGTTGTTGATGTGGGAGATACAAATTAGGATGATCAAGGGATTATATGTTATAAAAGAAATATGAAATATTAAGAAATTATAAATAATATACATTGTGAAAGGTTTAATGTCATAGATACCATTGATCGTTTCTACTGATTAACCATTTCCTTTGGTTTAATGGTGTGGTTTTAATAATATCCTCTCAATGAATTGTTCGGATTAATATCCAATAGTATTTGCGGAGTTTTTATACAAATTTGATGCTCTTTGTTCAATTATTATTGTTGTGATTCTTGTATATATGACTAAAAAAAGTTGTTTAAATTTCTAATAAATTATCTATTTCAATAATAAATGAAAAAAATACAAATTTCATTATTTCCACAGAACAAAATATATTTTTTCATAACGCTTATTTGGTTAGTAATTAAAAAAACCAATCAGCTAATCTACTAAATAGAATGAATATTGGTAGATGTCTTTAAAATATAATTCACAAACCTCCAATAGTGTCTCTACCCTAATTTTACTATCTTATAATTTGTATTCATGGTGGTCTTAACATCTATTATAAATTGTGATATTTTAATTTCCTTATATTTCATTACATGATCCTATTTTCATTTTTAAGATTAATTATACTTAAAACATTGTAGTGAATAATTTATTATGGAATTAATATATGTTATATCTATCAAAAATAAAAATCTAAGCATACCACCTACATTTGAGAGAAATCATTTCTAATAATACTATGACTGAATTGAGAAATTTGTGAATAATACTTGTGCTGAAAGTTTCATAATTCTCACTGATAATTATAATATTAATAATAATGAATTTAGTAAAATTTTAAGGGAACAAAATAATGATTTATACTTTAATTCAGGTGTTAATGATACTCTATTATGATCAATAAAGGGATAAATTTGTAGTCAAGTATCTTTATCTCAAAAATATTGTAGATTATCGATGATGATAGAAGTTACTAACTTAAAAATATCAAAATTTATTTAAAATTAATAAATAATATTGATAGATTATTATCAATCAATTGGTTTTAATATAGGTGAATAAATTTCCATGAACCATGAAATATTCATGATGATTTTAAATATTATATATCCAAAAGGATAAATGGGGTTAAATAATGATCAACTTGTCAATAATGTTATATTAATTTCACAAAAAGAGTTCGAATCACTGTGAATAACTATCAAAGAAATAATGATTAATATGAAACTAAGAATAGAAGACCTAATTGGTGATCAAATTTTATATAAATATTTCCTAATGTTTAATGCGATAGAAATAGAAAAGGTAATGTTATGATTACATAACATTAATTTTAATTAGAAATACCGTGGAATTTAAACCGAACTCATCTAGAAGAAATGGAAAAATACTTATATATTTTGGGGAGGGAGAACCTAATGATGGAGACATTAAAAATATGGTATGATGGTTATAAAACTATAGAAAAATCAAAATATGTTGACTGAAATTTGAGAGAGTTAAAATAGAAAAAAATTATAATTAAATATCATATTAAGACTACTTTGTATGAATATTGAACAACCATATATATAAAAAATAATTGTTCTAATTTAAAGATAACGAAAACACATCTAAAAATTATTATAGAAAGAAAATGATGAAATTTATAATGAATATAAATACATGGGGCATGTTTTAATGTAATTATACTTATTATGGGTTTTCATAAGAAATGGTTAATAGTCGGAACAATATATAATTTTATGGAAAATAAAAAAAATCGTGGAATGAAAAAAGGCTGAAGCCCTTTCAAATATAACATCAAATAGAAAATATAATTATACAAATGAAGATGGTGCTAATAATGAATGTTTATACTATATTAATGATGATTAATGGGATCTTAAATCTCTGAATGAAATGAGAGATTGAATTAATAAGTATGAAAACATTTATCTAACCAGTTAAAAAATATATAGTGATATTAATATAAGATACTTTAGAGAAAAAAGTTATTTATTAAAAGGAATAAGACTAAAGAACCCAAGTAATTTACTAATGTTTATTTTTTTCAATTATTTGTGACAATGAAGTGTCAATGTTATGATTCAATTTTTTTTATTGTGGAACAATTCTTATGTTCCAAGACATGTTTCATTATGTATACATTGTTTAGATCAAGCTAATAAAGAACAATTGTTAACGAAGATCAGGGAAGAACATATTTTCCTGGATGAATATTTTTGGTAATTCTTTTAGTGGATAGGTTTGGAATGATATTTATTATTGAAATGGATAAATCATATATGTTGAAATCAATTAGAAAATAGTCTCCCAACTAGAAATACATTGGATCTAGTAACAACCATGTAAAGACCCGCAAATTTCAAGGAAATTTTTTTTTCTTAATTTTCTTTGGAATTTTACAAGAGCGCAGCTTCAGACGGCACCTGATTCCGAGGCCCGGTGTGCCCGGAATCAATTTCCGAAGTTTGGCTCGGGTACGTTCAGTGAACAGATGAGCGGGTTTTTCTATCTTTTGAACCGGTGCCCGGAATCGAATTCTGAGGGCACCGAGGAAATCGCAGCGCCGGTATTTGCTTAGAAACGCCTCTTCCGGAGTTGCGTTTGCTCAACCGTGGTTTTTAAAATTTTGGGCTTTAAGTCGGAAATAAAATAAAGGTTGTGCGACAACTTTATTTTATTTCACTTAAGCCGCTTGGAAGTCACTTGAAAGCCACTTTAGCTGAGTTAAAGCGGATAGGGTGCTATCCGGAAATATCCTACCCTCTTGGTAGGATATTTGTGCGGTGGGGCCCGCACGAGCCCCGCTGTTTCTTCCGCTAAGTAACGCACCCACGAAAACCCGTCAAAGTAACTGAAAAGTCAACCGATGCGTTTTCTTTAAGTCTTAACAGACCATTTAATTGGGTGGTTTATTTCGTGAATTAAATGGGCTGTTTCATTCGTTGAATTAATTCAACGAATTTAATGGGTCGTTACTTACGCGTTTGCGTTTGTTGGCAAAATAATAAAATAGACCAACGTGTCTATTTTGGAGGATTACTCTTTATTCTCTGGGCCTCCACCCTCCCCGCGAAGAACGCGAAGAACGCGAAGAACGCGAAAAACGCGAATAACGCCGGAACCAAAATTCGACGACGCACACCGTGATCCGCGACGTCGACAAACTTTTTCCGCGACCTTCTTCTTCTTCTTCGGCGCTTCTTCTTCCGCGGCGAACCTACGATCGGCGGTTAAAGGTGAGAATCGAATCTTCTAAATTCTCCCTTTTTTTAATTCGATATCAACGGATTTAAATTAATTAAATCCGTTTGATCTTGATCCGGAGATCATCGGCTTGACTCCTTCCCGCGGTGCGACGAGCGTCTCTTCCGCGACGATCACCAAATCCGCGACGACCTCTCGTCCGACGACGACGACAAGGTAGGGATTTAATTCTTGATGTTTCATTCCCGTATTTTTATTTCTTTTTGAATAAAGAACCGGCATGAATATTTTCAATTAATTAAATTTGAATTTCCGTTTAAAAGAAAAAGAAGTGAACAATTTTTATCTTGATTAAAAATTGTTGTAGCCCCTTTCTCCCGTTGTTTATGACTAATGCGGAGGGTACGGGTCTAACGAACAAGACCCGACAACCCTCCGCCGATCCTTTTTGTGTGCGGTTTTGGCAAGCGACGACGAACCGTGCGGCAAGGGCGATCTGTTGATCCCGCAGTGAAGATCGGCCCCCGGGAGGAGCAACGGCACAGACGGGAGAGAAATCGGGCCACCGGAGCAACTCCGGCGGCCCGCGGAAGGCGGCGGCGGCGCGGGTCGCCGGCGCGGCGGCGGCGAACCGCCGGACCGCGTCCGCGGTCCGGCCACCCAACACGCGGCCCGCGCGGGCCGCGTTCCACCTAAGCCGCGGGTCAAACCCGCGGCGCCCCTTGGCCGCTCGGCCGAGGTCGAGCCGGCCGGTCCGGTCGGCCGGGCCGCGCCCAGGCCGGACCGGACCCGGCCCAACCGGGCCGGACCGGGTCGGGTCGACCCGGTTGGGCCGACCCCCAGGGGGGGTTCGGGCCGGGTCGCCCCAGGCCCAGAACCCCCGTTTTCGGGCCCTCTTCGGTCTTTTGCCCATATCTTGGGCCTAGGACCTCCGATTGACGAACCGTCAGCGGCTACGCGATCCTTGGATCGATACGGTCGTTTCGGTATATTACACTCAAGGTTTCAGAAGACTTTGGGTTCGGCCGGGTTGGTTCGTACACGAAACCAACCGGGCCCTCGGAGCGGAAACACTCATAACTTGAGCTACGGACGTCCGATCGACGTACCGTCAGCTGTGGTAGTTTCCTCTAAGTGAGACGGAACTTTTGGCATACTCCGCCCGAGGATCGGACACAGGCGGATTATGGTCCGGTTGGTTTTGCCCTAAAAACCAACCGGGCCCCTGGGACGAAAATGCCAATAACTCTCAGACCGGGCGTCCGATTGACGCGCCGTCTGTTGCGTTGAGATCCTGTTGTCGATACGGAACTTTTGGATACATCAACTTCGGACTACGTGTCAGTTGATGTATCAGCCTCTCGGCTCGTGGAGCGGACCCTCCTAAACGAGCTCGCTGTGTGCGGGAACCCTAGTGCTGGCTGTGACTTCGACGACAGAGCAGAGATCCTCCGTGGACTGCGACGACGACAGAGCAGAGATCCTTCGTGGACTGCGGCGACGACTGTGCGGAGATCCTCAGTGGACTGCGTCGACTACTGCACTCAGTGATCCTATGTGGATCAGTGCTACAGGTCCTGTGTGGGCCCGATCCTGTGTGGGTCACTACTCTGCGGTTCTGTGTGAGCCTTGCCTACAGGTCCTGTGTGGGCCCTTACTACCGGTTCTGTGTGAGCCACTGCCTACAGGTTCTGTGTGAGCCTGATCCTGTGTGGGTCTTTTGCGGGGGTTAGTACCTATCGATCCTTCGTGGGTCCGACGACTTAGATGGATCAGTGATCATCTTTGACGTCATCTGAAAAAGTATACCTGGTTGAGCTGAATCTTATGTTACTCTCCTTTGTGAAATGTGTTGAACTATCCTATGTGGATTTACTGTTTACCCTCCTTTGTGGATTTGAGTCTTGCTTTCCTGTGTGGATTGAGTTGTTCTTGAGCTCGTGAGCAGAGCTAGAATTGGGGACTTAGGTATATGTATGGGCATATACCTAAGTCGAGTCAGATGTTACTTCGTGATTGCACCTTCCTTTTTGTGCTATATCCTTTGTGGATTTCGGGAGACCTTCGGGGGTCTCGGGGTCCTTAGTGAGTAGCTTATACTCACCCCTGCACGGGCTATGCCCACACCTTGTTGTGTTGGATGCAGACGACGGACAGCGCTGATCACGGTTGGGGCGTGGAGTAGGACGGTACCTGGAGGTGGACCACTGGGCGGGACGTGCTCGGAGCGGACGTGGGACCCGAGGACCCTGGAGGCTATCTGTACCCACCCTTCAGGTGGGATTTCCAATGGACGACACGAGGCCACCGTCTTTTCTTCAGTTGCTGTTCTTTTCCTTTTCAGTTGTACTTTCAGTTGGGCTTGTATTCCGGCCCCCTTTACTCTTCTGCACTTGGTAGTTACTTTTCGCTTGCTGGCTCTGTGGTGGTTGTTACTTATAAAGGCAATGCCTTCCCTGTTTACCGGTATTTTACGCCTTGGTTCTAGTCGCCAGCCCCTGGCCTATGGAAGGCGGGCTTGGGGTAGTCACGGCACGGGCCCCGAGGTCGAGTCGTGACAAATTGGTATCAGAGGTGGTCGGTTCTACCGCATACTCTGATCGTCTTTTCTTTCTATATGAAGCAATAGTGTTTAGTGTATTGAGTGTGGTTATCAGTTCAGGGAGCCCAGTGTTGGTGCGGCGGCCGACGTATCCGTACACCAGGACCCTGACTCCTGATTTCCGACTTAATGCATGAAAACATTGATTGCATGTGTGTTTCAAGTTTTCTTTGTGATTACTTGTGCCAGCTCACCAGGTATACTATTCTGACTGTGGTTCTCTTGTTCTCCTTTTTAGGATGGCCCCGCAATGACAGCCAGCTAGGGTTCCGAGTGTTGGGCGCGACGGCAGCCCACCGAGCGACGAGGCCTCGGTGCAGGGCCCTATGCCAGCAGTGGCACCGACGGTAGCTTTACCCGCCGAGCCACTGATGCTAACAGTACCAGACGCTGACGATGCACGTCGCCTCAGGGCACTGCATGAGTTTCAGAGCCAGCGACCGCCCAGGTTTCGCGGTGAGGCGGACCCCCAGGCCGCCGAGGACTGGCTAGAGGCGGTGGTACGGATCTTTAGGCTAGTGAGGACACCAGCGGATCTCATGGTGATTCTTGCGGCGAGCCTCCTGCAGGCGGCGGCAGGTTGATGGTGGAGCTTGATACTCCAGGTTCACGATGAGGCATCCTTGCTCTGGACGGACTTCGAGAGCCTCTTCCACTCTGAGTTCATCCCGGCCACCCTCCGAGCGGTGTGCATCCAGGAGCTTCTCCAGCTGTGCCAGGGCAGCATGACGGTCGCTCAGTACGCGGCGAGGTTCACTGACCTATCTCGCTACTCGACCGACATGGTACGGGACCCCTTCTTCCGGGCCCGGACCTTCGAGCAGGGCTTGCGGCAGGAGATTCGGGCATCCCTGATCTCCCTCAGCATTCTGACCCAGGCGGGAGTGCTGGAGCGAGCCCTCTTGATCGAGAGCTTCCTGGCAGAGCCTTCTTCAGCGGCGAGACCTAGCGCAGGGCGGCAGGTAGCTGAGTCTTCGGCAGCAGGTAGCCGACGGATGACTCTCGAGTCCAGGCAGACCAGACCCCCACGCAGACAGCCTTAGGACACCGGCTCAGCAGTGCGGGGCACACAGCGGAGTGCCAGACTTCCGAGAGGCAGGCAGTGCTACTCCTACGGCGGGCAGGGTCACATGGCTCGTGACTGCCCGACTCGCCGACCAGAGGAGCAGCAGACGGTGGAGGGGCCACCCAGGCAGAGGCAGAGGGTCGACCGTGGCGGTCCGCAGGGAGGAGGCGGACGAGGTAGAGGAGCTGGCCGAGTAGCGGGTGGTGGGCGACGCTTCCAGGCTCTACCCCCACCACCACCAGGAGGGCCACCTCGACCACAGGGAGCTGGTGGGCAGGGACAGGCCTAGCTCCAGGCAGTGGAGGCCTACGACCCCGACATGCCAGATATGATTCGAGGTACGATCTGTGTCTATTCCACCCTTGCTGCAGTACTTATAGACACAGGAGCGAGTCACTCTTTCATAGCCTCTTCCCTTGTTCGGAGCTCGGAGATTCCGACTGAGCCGTTGGCTCGATCCTTACGGCTAGAGACTCCTACTGGAGCAGACTCGACGATTACGCACTGGTGCCGGCAGTGTGAGCTTACTCTAAGAGGCGAGAGCTTCGGCTGGGATCTCCTTGTAGCGGCGTCGAGGCCTTATGACGTCATCTTGGGCATGGATTGGCTATCCACGGTTCATGCCCAGATCGACTGTTTTAGGCGCATGGTGCGATGTGTTCGCACCGACGGGAGCAGGTTTACCTTTACCGGCGAGAAGGGAACCTTTGCAGCACAGGATGGACTTCCGCAGAGGAGAGTGCATCCCATCTCTCATCAGTTGGCTAGCCTCATCCTAGGAGCAGTGGACGTGCGGAGTCCAGTTTTTCCTGCAGTGGTGGACCAGTACGTGGACGTCTTTCCCGACGACGTTCCAGGGCTACCTCCTCGTAGAGAGGTAGACTTTTACATCGACTTGTACCCCGGGACAGCCCCGATATCTACTCCAGCATACCGGATGGCCCCCGCCGAGCTTCGAGAGCTGCGGGTACAGTTGGAGGACTTGCAGAGCAAGGGGTTTATCCGACCCAGTGTTTCACCCTGGGCTTCCCCGATATTGTTCGCCAAGAAGGCGGACGGGAGCTTGCGACTGTGTGTCGACTATCGTCGCCTGAACCAGGTGACAGTGAGGAACAAGTATCTGCTGCCACGGATTGATGACCTCTTCGATCAGCTCAAGGGAGCGCGGTGGTTCTCGAAGATAGACCTCCGGTCAGGCTATCATCAGCTCAGAGTTCGAGACGAAGACGTACAGAAGACGGCCTTCAGGTGTCGGTATGGCCATTATGAGTTCTTAGTTATGCCGTTCGGCGTAACCAATGATCCAGCAGTGTTCATGATCCTCATGAACAGGATCTTCCATCCATACCTCGACCGATTTGTCGTGGTCTTCATTGACGACATTTTGGTATACTCGACGACTGAGGAGGAGCATGCCTACCTCCTGCGAGTTGTGCTAGACACACTCCGAGAGCACCAGCTTTATGGCAAGCTCTCAAAGTGCCAGTTCTGGTTACGTGAGGTCCACTTCTTGGGGCACGTCATCTCTGAGGCGGGAGTTGCAGTGGATCCCGCGAAGATCGAGGCAGTGCTAGCTTGGGAACCACCCAGGAGCGTGACGGAGGTGCGGAGCTTCTTGGGCCTAGCCAGATACTATCGGAGATTTGTGCCAGACTTCTCCAGAGTTACGGCACCACTCTCAGCCTTGACAAAGAAGGGGAAACCCTTTGTGTGGTCAGACAGATGTCAGCAGAGCTTCCAGGAGCTGAGACAGAGATTGACCAGCGCACCTATCTTGAGGTTGCCTGAGGAGGGAGTTGGTTACGTAGTTTACTGCGATGCATTAGGGACTGGACTCGGGTGCATCCTGATGCAGGAGCGGGCCGTGATCGCCTATGGATCACGTCAGTTGAGGCCGCATGATCAGAACTATGCCACTCATGACCTGGAGTTAGCAGCAGTGGTCTTCGCTCTGAAGACTTGGCGGCACTATCTGATGGGCGAGCGCTTCACAGTCTTTTCTGACCACCAGAGTCTAAGGTATATCTTCTCTCAGAAGGACCTGAACCTGAGACAGCGGAGATGGATTGAGTTCCTCCAGGACTATGACTTTGAGATAGTCTATACTCCTGGGAAGGGGAACGTGGTAGCCGAAGCCCTCAGCAGGAGGACGGGCATTCAGCTACTTGAGGAGGCGACAGATCAGCTAGCCTCCTTACAGATATCCTTCATGGATAGAGACGGAGCAGCCTTTCTTCAGTCTCTCACAGTCTCTCCTCCACTTCTACAGCGGGTCAGAGAGGCTCAGCGTGGGGATGCTGACTGTGAGACCCGGCGTGCACTGATATCCTCAGGTCAGGCGCCTGATGGCTTCTCCCTTGGAGCAGAGCACGACATCCTTTTCAGAGGACGTACCTTCGTACCAGTCGCTTTACGAGAGAAGGTTCTAAGAGAGTTCCACACTTCTCCCTTGGCGGTGCATCCCGGAGTGGCAAAGATGTACCAGGATCTCAGACGATAGCACTGGTGGCCGGGCATGAAGAAAGATGTGGCAGAGTTCGTTTCACGATGCCTCACCTGCCAGCAGGTGAAGGCAGAGCATCAGGTACCAGCAGGCTTGGTACAGCCCTTGGAGGTCCCGGAGTGGAAGTGGGACGACATATCTATGGACTTCGTGACTAGACTTCCACGCACTTCCAGAGGTCACGACTCCATTTGGGTGATTGTCGACCGACTCACCAAGTCGGCACACTTCTTACCCATCAGAGAGCAGGGATCAGTGGAGAGCTTGGGACGTCTTTACGTCCAGGAGATCGTACGGCTTCACGGTGTGCCATCGTCTATCGTCTCCGATCGAGATACTCGTTTCACTTCCCGGCTTTGGAAGGGGTTGCAGGAGGCGTTCGGGACACGGCTCCATCTGAGCACAGCCTTCCACCCTCAGACGGATGGTCAGACTGAGAGGACCATACAGACACTCGAGGACATGCTCCGTGCATGTGTTATCGACATTGGTCACAGCTGGGAGGACCACCTACCCTTGGTGGAATTCGCGTACAACAACATCTACCACTCCACCATCGGGATGGCACCATACGAGGCGTTGTACGGTAGACCCTGCAGATCACCGTTGTGCTGGACAGACCCTGGGGAGTCAGCACTCGTGGGACCAGAGATGGTCCGAGCCACGACAGAGAAGGTCCAGATCATCCAAAAGAGGATGATGACAGCTCAGAGCCGGCAGAAGTCATATACTGACAGGAGGCGGAGGCCACTAGAGTTCGAGGATGGCGACCACGTCTTTTTGCGTGTCTCACCTCGACGTGGTTTACAGAGATTTGGCCGAGGCGGCAAGTTGTCTCCACGCTTCATCGGGCCTTTCCAGGTCCTTAGCAGGATAGGAGAGGTGGCTTATCGCCTGGCTCTACCACCTCAGTTGCACCGGGTGCACGACGTCTTCCACGTGTCTCAGCTGAGGAGATACGTGCACGACCCGACGCACATCATCGACTTTGGGGAGATGGACGTGGACGATGGGGCGACTTTTGCGGAGGTCCCAGTAGAGATAGAGGATCGACAGGAGCGGGTCCTACGTGGGCGGTCGATTCCTCTTGTGCGTGTCAGATGGCAGCACGGGAACCTCCAGGAGAGCACTTGGGAGCGGAAGGCTCAGATGCGTGCTCAGTACCCCCATTTGTTCCCCTAGTTTTTGATGTATCTTTACGGGGACGTAAAGCCCTGAGGTGGGAGTAATGTAAATACCCGAAAATTTCAAGGAAATTTTTTTTTCTTAATTTTCTTTGGAATTTTACAAGATCGCAGCTTCAGACGGCACCTGATTCCGAGGCCCGGTGTGCCCGGAATCAATTTCCGAAGTTTGGCTCGGGTACGTTCAGTGAACGGACGAGCGGGTTTTTCTATCATTTGAACCGGTGCCCGGAATCGAATTCTAAGGGCACCGATGAAATCGCAGCGCCGGTATTTGCTTAGAAACGCCTCTTCCAGAGTTGCGTTTGCTCAACCGTGGTTTTTAAAATTTTGGGCTTTAAGTCGGAAATAAAATAAAGGTTGTGCGACAACTTTATTTTATTTCACTTAAGCCGCTTGGAAGTCACTTGAAAGCCACTTGAGCTGAGTTAAAGCGGATAGGGTGCTATCCGGAAATATCCTACCCTCTTGGTAGGATATTTGTGCGGTGGGGCCCGCACGAGCCCCGCCGTTTCTTCCGCTAAGTAACGCACCCGCGAAAACCCGTCAAAGTAACTGAAAAGTCAACCGGCGCGTTTTCTTTAATTCTTAGCAGACCATTTAATTGGGCGGTTTATTTCGTGAATTAAATGGGCTGTTTCATTCGTTGAATTAATTCAACGAATTTAATGGGTCGTTACTTACGCGTTTGCGTTTGTTGGCAAAATAATAAAATAGACCAACGTGTCTATTTTGGAGGATTACTCTTTATTCTCTGGGCCTCCACCCTCCCCGCGAAGAATGCGAAGAACGCGAAGAAAGCGAAGAACGCGAAGAACGCCGGAACCAAAATTCGACGACGCACACCGTGATCCGCGACGTCGACAAACTTTTTCCGCGACCTTCTTCTTCTTCTTCGGCGCTTCTTCTTCCGCGGCGAACCTACGATCGGCGGTTAAAGGTGAGAATCGAATCTTCTAAATTCTCCCTTTTTTTAATTCGATATCAACGGATTTAAATTAATTAAATCCGTTTGATCTTGATCCGGAGATCGTCGGCGCGACTCCTTCCCGCGGTGCGACGAGCGTCTCTTCCGTGACGATCACCAAATCCGCAACGACCTCTCGTCCGACGACGACGACAAGGTAGGGATTTAATTCTTGATGTTTCATTCCCGTATTTTTATTTCTTTTTGAATAAAGAACCGGCATGAATATTTTCAATTAATTAAATTTGAATTGCCGTTTAAAAGAAAAAGAAGTGAACAATTTTTATCTTGATTAAAAATTGTTGTAGCCCCTTTCTCCCGTTGTTTATGACTAACGCGGAGGGTACGGGTCTAACGAACAAGACCCGACAACCCTCCGCCGATCCTTTTTGTGTGCGGTTTTGGCAAGCGACGACGAACCGTGCGGCAAGGGCGATCCGTTGATCCCGCAGAGAAGATCGGCCCCCGGGAGGAGCAACGGCGCAGACGGGACAGAAATCGGGCCACCGGAGCAACTCCGGCGGCCCGCGGAAGGCGGCGGCGGCGCCCGGCGCGCCGCCGGAGGATCCGCCGCGGCTCAGCCGCGGCGGCGGCGAACCGCCGGACCGCGTCCGCGGTCCGGCCACCCAACATGCGGCCCGCGCGGGCCGCGTTCCACCTAAGCCGCGGCTCAAACCCGCGACGCCCCTTGGCCGCTCGGCCGAGGTCGAGCCGGTTCGGCCGACCCCCAGGGGGGGTTCGGGCCGGGTCGCCCCGGGCCCAGAACCCCCGTTTTCGGGCCCTCTTCGGTCTTTTGCCCATATCGTGGGCCTAGGACCTCCGATTGACAAACCGTCAGCGGCTACGCGATCCTTGGATCGGTACGGTCGTTTCGGTATATTACACTCAAGGTTTCGGAAGACTTTGGGTTCGGCCGGGTTGGTTCGTACACGAAACCAACCGGGCCCTCGGAGCGGAAACGCTCTTAACTTGAGCTACGAACGTCCGATCGACGTACCGTCAGCTGTGGTAGTTTCCTCTAAGTGAGACGGAACTTTTGGCATACTCCGCCCGAGGATCGGACACAGGCGGAGTACGGTCGGGTTGGTTTTTCCCTAAAAACTAAACGGGCCCCTGGGATGAAAATGCCAATAACTCTCAGACCGGGCGTCCGATTGACGCGCCGTCTGTTGCGTTGAGATCCTATTGTTGATACGGAACTTTTGGATACATAAACTTCGGACTACGTGTCAGTTGATGTATCAGCCTCTCGGCTCGTGGAGCGGACCCTCCTAAACGAGCTCGCTGTGTGCGGGAACCCTAGTGCTGGCTGTGACTTCGACGACAGAGCAGAGATCCTCCGTGGACTGCGACGACGACAGAGCAGAGATCCTTCATGGACTGCGGCGACGACTGTGCGGAGATCCTCAGTGGACTGCGTCTACTACTGCACTCAGCGATCCTACGTGGATCAGTGCTACAGGTCCTGTGTGGGCCCGATCCTGTGTGGGTCACTACTCTGCGGTTCCGTGTGAGCCTTGCCTACAGGTCCTGTGTGGGCCCTTACTACCGGTTCTGTGTGAGCCACTGCCTACAGGTTCTGTGTGAGCCCGATCCTGTATGGGTCTTTTGCGGGGGTTAGTACCTATCGATCCTTCATGGGTCCGACGACTTAGATGGATCAGTGATCATCTTTGACGTCATCTGAAAAAGTATACCTGGTTGAGCTGAATCTTATGTTACTCTCCTTTGTGGAATGTGTTGAACTATCCTATGTGGATTTACTGTTTACCCTCCTTTGTGGATTTGAGTCTTGCTTTCCTGTGTGGATTGAGTTGTTCTTGAGCTCGTGAGCAGAGCTAGAATTGGGGACTTAGGTATATGTATGGGCATATACCTATGTCGAGTCAGATGTTACTTCGTGATTGCACCTTCCTTTTTGTGCTATATCCTTTGTGGATTTCGGGAGACCTTCGGGGGTCTCGGGGTCCTTACTGAGTAGCTTATACTCACCCCTGCACGGGCTATGCCCGCACCTTGTTGTGTTGGATGGAGACGACAGACAGCGCTGATCACGGTTGGGGCGTGGAGCAGGACGGTACCTGGAGGTGGACCACTGGGCGGGACGTGCTCGGAGCGGACGTGGGACCCGAGGAGCCTGGAGGCTATCTGTACGCACCCTTCAGGTGGGATTGCCAGTGGACGACATGAGGCCGCCGTCTTTTCTTCCGTTGCTGTTCTTTACCTTTTCAGTTGTACTTTCAGTTGGGCTTGTATTCCGGCCCCCTTTACTTTTCTGCACTTGGTAGTTACTTTCCGCTTGCTGACTCTGTGGTGGTTGTTACTTATAAAGGCAATGCCTTCCCTGTTTACCGGGATTTTACGCCTTGGTGCTAGTCGCCAGCCCCTGGCCTATGGAAGGCGGTCTTGGGGTAGTCACGGCACGGGCCCCGAGGTCGGGTCGTGACAAACCACACCTAAGGTGGTAATTGGTATCAACCACAACATGTAACACTGGATGGAGGCATATGGGTGATGAAGTGGATGAATGAAGTGGGAAAACATTTTCTCGACCATGTGGATAAACATCAAGGTGAAGTATATATATGGATTGAGTATGTGTTATAGTTGGGGTTTTGGATAAGTTCCCAATACTCGCATCTGGGAGGTAAAATAAATAGGTTACGTTACCAAGTCTTGTTATACCAAATTCAAGACCGATATTGGAATAAATACGACTTATTTTGAATTCATATAAAAATATTATACAAACCAACTTGTTCATCTGATCTGATTGATTTGAGCTATTCTATAGAGTTAGAGAGATATTTGTTTCCACGAGTCTTATCTGAGAATTTTTTTTCTCATCAGGATCTAAATGCCATAATGTCTGGATGAACTATCCATGTAATATTATAGCGACTTGTTGTCCTTTAAATTCAAATATGATTGAACAATAATGAAAATTAATTTTAATGATTGAACGAACTATACCTCAAGGAGATATAATGCAAAAAAAATATGATAATTCTAATGATGGTAAATTATAATATCTTGATGAATGATTTCGGTTATGCATGGATGATATATTAGTGTGATCTAAGTTGTTTGTATCTATCTATTAATACTCTTTCAATTACCATTTATTTTTTTTATCTGATCACATATCTGTGAGATAATTTTTACTTTGAAAAGGAGTAGAACAATTTATCTATATTCGCAATGTAGTTTCAATGGTTTATACTACGATTCTTCCTTCATGATTTCATGATAATGGTATTACTTCATCAAACCATCACTTATGATAACCACATTAACTATCATCACATAAATATATTTGAAAATAATTATTTCAGCCTAAATGCTTCATAATGTGGGAATCCCATGTATATTGTTATGTAAAGTACATTGAATTCCATTAATGTGATATAATAAATGAAAGATATATAATGAAGTTTTTATAACAAAATTATGTCGAATCAATGATATACTTTCACAAAACAAGTTGAGGAATTTTATATGTGTTACTAATATAACATACCACATGAATAAAATAAATATCGTCAATGTGTTCTTAGACTGTGTGTATCTATCATTGTTGTGAAAGTAAATTGATGTTGTCTAATGTTAATTAACTATTAAATATATGCATAAACATAATATAAAACATGAATAAAATATTTTAGGATAATATGGATCCACAAATAACATTGGGTGAGAAGACTGTGAATTTTGTTATACACAAATAAGGAGTAACAAATCCATGAAATTGTGTTCTTTCATGATGTTTGAAAAAATGAACGTGAAATATAATTTTTATTGTCTAATTTGAGGATTTTGATATGGAAATAAGAATAATTTTTGAGGGAATGTACAATAGTAGCCAGTGTATTGAGAATAATTCAATGTATTTTATTTTTATTCGATAGTGAGAAGGATCCAATAATTATTAGTTTGTGATATTCTTGACGGTTGTACACTAGAAGATCAGGTTATCCTATTTGACTTTCTAGATAGACTACATAATGAGGCTATAAAAAATCAGTCAGATGATCAAAAATATATTTAAAATAAATGATCATATATTTTATGACTCAAGACTGTGAGATTATTAGTGTGACACTAAATCCGAATAATTCTCTAGTGGGACTCAAGAATAGGTTGAGAGGATTCTGGTAATACTATTGGATGTATTAAAAATATTATCATATTAGGATCAAGAGTAACATATATAGTTGGTAACTTTGGATAACTACTAGGACTCTCAGTTGGAACACTAGGGGACTCATTTTTTATGATAATGATACTTTCATAGGTTTTTATAACCCACATATAGTGAAGAATATGTAATTGGTTGGTACGGACGGTTTCTACAAGGAGTATATATTAGTACTAAACCTTATAAAAATGTTATGTGTAGTGTTTAAATTAATTACATCATTTTATAAAATATCCCCTCATCCTAATAGGTGATATTGTATTAAAGGGTGCTAAAGAAAATAAATAATATTAGAAAAACAAGTCACACCCGATTCACCCCCCTCATTGTGGGACTGAACAAACCATTAGGAATGTCAATTGGAATCATTGTGATGTTCCACCGATTGTTAAATTTAATTTAATTTCCTATTTGTTTATATAATAAGTATAATAAGTTTATATATATTTAGGATAAAATTCATAAGATATTATGATGGAAAATCCTACCTCTACTCTTTATGTTATAAATTTATATGTATTAGTTAAGACTAAGAAAAATATAATTAAATGAGTGGAAAATAAGATAAAGAATAACTCAATGATGTAAGATGATTAACCATAAGCTAAAGACTATTTTAATGGTAAATTTAACAGTATGTTATGTTGATTATAATTCAGAAGAATCTAGATTAATATGGGATGAAGATAATATGAATTCTAAAATTATAATGCATATAAATAATGTTCATAATTAAATGTTCACATATATTGTAAGAGTTTTCCATGAACATTGGGAGGTGATATTACAACTATAAAAAGAATTAAATTCTATGGAATAACAATTATCTATGAATTTAACGAACTGTAAAACTCACATAAAAACAAGAAAGTCATGGAAGAGAATACAATTACCTATAAATAAAGAATCTCCATGGTCGAAGAAGAAATATAAAAATTTGGGTCACTTTAAAAAAAATCGTTCATTAGAGAATAATTGCATAAGAGTATGTGTGAGATGGTTGTGGGATAAATGTATTTTATAGTAGTTTTCCACAGACCAGAAAATCCACATAATATATCATTGAATTTCAAATATGTTCAGACGTAGGTTGATAAAAAATTAATTAAGGAGATTAAAAATTTATTACTAAAATCAGATTAGGTTCAGGAATATGAGATTCAAAAGATGAATATTATTTTGGAAGAATGAAAGAAATAAATTAATGATGTGAAAATTTATCTCAAAATAATATTTCTTCAAGTAGAAGTTATGATGAGAAATATGGAAGATACAAAAGATGAGGATTCCCATGAACTGTGAAAATAAGAATTTTTAGAATATCTACATATAATAATATTATTTTTAAAAAGACTCAATAAAATGGTAAGAATATTTTAAGATAGTCTATGGATAAATCTATTATAGTATCACTAAAGAAGGTAACCCTTTTTCCAAAAAATCATTTTGTTACATTGCTTTTTTGAACACTAGTAAAGATTCAACATTAAAATATGGATAAACATGATTGAGTAAAAATTATCATGAATGAAAAAAATCATTAAATATGGATGTAAATAAATATAATAATTCATGTTACACAAATAAATCCCCAACTAATAAAATTATGTTTCAAAAATAGAAAATTTTCAATGACAGCAATAATGTATTACAAAAAAGAAATCAAGATTTGTTGTCTTCTCTTAGTTCTACTCGAAATTTGGCTATCAATATATAATTTTTTTGAAATTTAGGTAATTGTGTGAAATTTAATGAATTCGTATATTTATGAGGATTATATCTATATAAAAGTAGAAACCTACACAACATAAGAATAATTCGTCGAAATTGAATTTTTCTATCAATAGAAAATATGAATATTTTTATGATTTCAATGGGTATTAAAACATAACTGGTCTTTGTTATATTGGGGGCTGGTATTTACTAATCACCCAGAAATAATATGATAATTTAAAAATAATACCACAAAAGGGTTGCATGCAAGAAAATAATATTATAGGTCATCCTTGAGATGTGAAAAAAATAAGAAGACTATGAAACATATTACTCTGATGAAGTTTTTAATAAATAATGTGATAATCTCACACCAAAGAAAAGATGCTTCTATTGTGGAATGAAAATTCATATCATTGACCATTATGAATTTTACATGAACATAAATAGTAATAAAATGAATATGGAATTGAATAAATAATGAATACATGATAAAAAAAGTAATAAATTGATTAAATACATCTCTAATGAAAAATATAATATGTTTCATAAAAGTATATCCTGTTGGGAGATAATGTTGTGTGTCAATGTAATAATATTCCTAGAAATGATGAATTGTTGAATAATAGATGGAAAGAATATATTAGTTCATGTGATAATAATATTGTTTGGAAAAATGAGTCAACAGACAATGTTAATAATAATAATGTTCATAACCAATGCTTTATAACAAAACCATAAAAGTTTGAAGAGGAAAGAAATATGTAGCAATCACAATAAACTGAATCTAGTTTTCTAGCATATGTGTTGTATTGTTTTTAATCTATGAATATAGTTAGGTTGAGAATAATCTCTCATCGATGGTCATCAAACTAAATATAATAAAGAACAAACTTATTCCCATATACACCTTGTGTTTATTTCTCTGTATAGGGAATTGAAGGTGAGGGTAGTATTTAGAGGGAGGCCAAAATTTTATAAATTATATAAAAATATAATAGAATAAAATTTTCCCTCGTGAAAGGCAAATAAAATCATACTTTCAATCTAAATCATTCCCAATAATCAAATAATAAACATAGAGTTTCTTCTTAATGAAATTGAATAATGAAATAGAAGTATTGAGATTATCTCTTAAGTGGGATCACATATGAACAACCACAAGATATCATTATGTCAGTTGATATCATTTGAATATATAATGTTTTTCCAAGTTATGTGTTTGATAGTTCTAGTTCAAAAAAATCTAGAGATTGTAGATTCTCATAATTCAGGTATGATGTTTACATTCTCTTATTTTCATACCAAAACACCATTCTAAAAATATGAGATTTATTTGTTGATGAAAAAAGGAAAAGTAACATGGTAATGTGGATTTTAATTCATGAATATAAATTTAGTAATTCTATTTGTTCATATGTATAATAGATATTGGTTATAAATCATTTTATCAACCCCTGATATAGTGTTTTAATGAATATATCATATGATCGAAATCTATTGACTGTATTGATATTAAATTTGATCACACTTGTTTTGATTAATAAAATTTATCAGATAGATAGTGTTTGTTAATTTTATATATTTCGTATGTTTTTTGTGATTCATTCATTTTTAGAAATAAATCAGAATATATGTGTTATAATAGGAGACTATTTTTTCAAAATCTGAATTTTGGAAATGGGAATTATCTTTTATTCTTATATAATTTTTTTGTTGTCAATAACTAGGCGAAGATAACATTTTCATTTGAATTGAAATGGAAATAAAAAATCCTAAGGAGGATATTGAAGACCCCAAATGGTGTACGGAAGATTTTTTTTGTCAATTGGATGTGAATATGAAAATTCCACATGTTCTCATAAATTATGATGCTTTTCAAACCAGTCTAATGATAAAATACTTGTGTCGATGAGGAAACAATTTTTTCATCGCAATAATGAATAATATGACATAATATAGACTAGTAAATAAATATATACATATATTTCACTATGAATATTTAAGGAGGATATTTTGATGGTTAGTCTTGGAATGAAATTTATCACTGAATTGGAAATCACTTATATGTTGGCCTCTATATTAATCCATGGGATCCTTGTGCATCCATTACTTAGGTGGAAATAAATATTTCCCACAACATGTATAGATGGGGGAAGGAATATTTGTGTGAATGTATTGGAATACAGAGAATGAATAATGATTCCACCATACAAGGTAGCCTAATACTAGACTAGAGACGTTATAGCTCGGAAAGCCAGTGACAGTTTAGGAGCAGACCCAAATACTCTTATCTAGATAGATAATCATAAAATATTGTTTATTAAGTAGATAAAAAACATGGGTAACTATTTAAATATATTAAAAATCTTCCCAAATATTCTTGGCCATTTGAAATGATTTATTAGAGTTGTTTAATCGATTCAGTGAGTTATCTTCGTACATGATCATATTGAAAGAAGTTCTTGTTTGTGGGGATCATAATAGCATAATGTCTAGAAGATCTAGTAATGCATTCATGAAATAATTGATCATCCTATAAATTCAAATACCATAGAACCATGAATAATTTCAACTTATCTTAATAAATGATTTCAAAAACAAGGAGATACAATGTGTATAGAATATAATATTTTATTATGACAATGATTTTTGAAGTCATGTATAATGGGTGAGTCGGTGTACACTTGTTAAGTCAGTGTAAGTTAAGTCAATTCAAATTAAGCTATGGTGGTTGTATTCATCTATAAATACCCTATAACATTGCATTTTTTTATTATATGGTTTCATATTTATGAGATAATATTGATAGTGAAACTAATAAGGGGAATTAATCTAAATTTACAAATAGATATCATGTATTCATGGAGTGTTTTTTCCATCACAATCTCATGATGATGGCTTTAGTTCTATAAACAGTGTCCTAGGGTATCTACACTAAATGGTATAATGAATATAAACTAAAAATGAATTACATGATCTTAAAAGAATTATTATGTAGATATCCCATGTATATAATTTTGTGAAGGAATATGAATTTCATTCAAGTGATATAAAACATTACTGAGATATAGTGAATGTGTTACACGAAGATGCAGTCTTATGAATGATATAATTTCATGAAATAAGATTATTCATTAACTAAATTAGTTTCATGTTGTGTTCTACATGAATAAAATAAATGCAATCTCATTTTTATTATATAGTGTGTAACTATCAAAATAGGGAATGAATTTTTGGGGTAGTGTAATGTGGTTTAACTATTCAACAAAATCATGTTCATAAAATAATGATTTCATGAAATCTCTCCCAGATTTATTATTCAAAAAGGATAAATAAGTGAGAATTCCACTAATTGATTAATACATGAATCATGTGTGAATCATCCTTGAATTTGTGTTCATTCATGATGTTTGAAGAAATCCAGATAAGATATACTTGTTATAATATGTATATAATATTTGAGACTAAACCATGAAAAATGTCATCATGTATATAAAAAAGTTATTTGGTGTGTTGATATAATTTAGGTGAATTTGATGTTATGTAAAGAGTAATCAAGTTAAGGAAGTTATTTATCAGTTCTTTTTATTATTGAATATTTTTTATGAGTAGATCAAGTAATCTGGTTCATTTTTTAGAGAATGAATACATCTCAAGGAAGTACTATATCAGTTAGAAGATGATAGTGCTATGTTTAAAAAATGATCATATCATGTTTTATGCAATATTGTTGATGATTTTATAAGGACTCTGGAGTGGAATAAGTCTCCAATGGGACTCATAATTTGGGTGGTGTGATGTTGATAACACGGTGGGATTCCATATAATGATCATTTTATGGGTATTAGGAATCATTTGTGTGAGAGGACTATTTGGAACTCTAGTGGGACTCTATAGTGGAACACTATAGGAAATAGTGACAATATGAATGGTACTATCCTTGGTTGTAATCACCAACATATAGTGAAGAATTAGCAACTGGGGGTATATCCGGTTTTAGTAAAGAGTTTTTATTAGTACTGAAAATGTAAAATTGTATGTATTATGTTTCATTTACATTTTCCTTACATATAGGTTATACACATCCTAACGGGTGATAAATAGTTAAAGGGGGGTAAAATGAAACAAAATAATTGAGAATAAAAATATAAACAACAATAACTCCCACAATTGTTATTATTTCATGATTTATTAAAAACATCAAAAGAATATCTTATTGAAATAATAAATTAGAAAGGAAATATTAATTAATATATATATATATAATGAAAAATTTTCAAAACATAAAAATGATTTGAAGTTAAATTTAAAATATATTATGGTTATCATAATATATTTTACTAAATATAGAATATTAATAATGAATAATAAAATATTGTTATTTTTTCTAAATAAAATATAGCTAATATAAACTATTGTAAGAGATTAATGTTTTAAAAATTAAACTAATCAAGTTTAATGATGTAAGAAAAGTGATTGAAAAGTTGTATTGTCTTATTAGACCACACAAAAAAACATACAAATTGGGTAGTAAAATCAATGGATGTTTATTGTATTGATTTAATTATATTTTACTAAATAAACCTCTTTATTGTATGTTATGTTAATTAGGATGGAATTCAAGAAGTAATTTCTCACATAAAAATGTTTAATCACTTAAAAAACATAGAGATTTTATATAATTGGAAGTTGATTCATATGAACATGAAAATATAATAAAATATGATTCTGAAATATATTTTTCACTAATATTTCTATTCCATAGTTGTTATGTTTCTAAATAAATATATATATGGAAAATGATAACTACATATAATAAGATGAACATTTATCACCAGTGCCTTTCGTATTTCTAATCCATTTTTATAAAACATTTATATTATATTTTCTTACTAAAATTAATTTATTTGATTTATTTAGCAGTAAGATATATTTTTTGTTTTTAGATAACATTTAAATAATTTTTAATCTTTCAATGAATATAAAACATAATAAAAAAACATTTATTGTACCGTATTTGAAAACAAAATCGAACCATTCATAAATAGAGGATTAGTACAAATTTATTATGATGATATTTTTAGATAAATTGACTATGAGGAAATTATTTTTATTTCCTTGAATTATAATTTAAATAATTTTTATTTGAAATTAATTTTTTTTCTATAATTTAAAAGCATTATATGTTAAATAAATATTTATTTAATAATAAATCTGATATCTTGGGTTTCAGATGGATTCAATCTAACATTTTTTATCAAGAGAATCTATTTTCACCTTATGTATTCCCATATCATGTAAATATATTGGTGTTGTAACACCCATATATTTTATGATATATTTCACATTAAGAAAGTTAAATTTATTTGATTTCATTATTTACACAAAACACCTTGTTTAAAACCATTATAATATAATATTCAAATAATGTTTTCTAATCTGATTGGTATCTACTAACCTTGTATTAATTGTATAAATAGATTCAAAATACAATGAAAACTATTTATAATGGTTTTATATGATTTATATGTAATTATTAATTAAATGAAAATAAATTCATATTTCTTTTTAAAAATATAAATCATTTCCAAAAAAATATCAATTTTCCCATGAATTTTACAATCCGATTTTTCAAATTTTATAAAATTTATCTTATATAACATTAATCAATTTTGAAAAAATTATATTAATATTATCTTAATGTTAAATTTTAGTAATTTTTGATAAAAGATATATTTGTTAGTGTAGAGCTAAAAAATACTTCGTTTATTAAAATATATCTCTTCCATTCAATAATTTAGAAAGTAATATTTTGATGGAATTGATATAAAAAATCACATTAGTCACAATTTATTAAAAATAATTAAATTAATTAATTGGAATCATAATTAAAAATATTTTTTGTATAAATACATTTTTAATTAAAAATTCATTTTTCTAGAACCCCTTTTTATTGTGTTTTGCATGTTTATATTAATATTAATTAATGCCACTTATAAATAAAGAATTTGGAAATATCTATTCCATAACTGGGAACATAATAATTAATATTATGTAATATCGAAACAATTTTTTTAAAAAAATAAATATAAAAAATACCAAAATTATGTTAAAACAATTTCAGATAAAATGGGTTTACTGGGGATTAACCTATGAGGAAAGGTTTATAAAATCAGAAAACATTTTCATTAGTTTTATTTTTTGATTGAATTTATACCTTTTCCTTCATATCATAATATCTATAAAATTTTCAACATAGTTGACATAATTAAGACATTTATATATTTTAATCATTTTATAATTTCTACGATTATCATCTCCCTATATTATAAAAGGATACCATTTTTCCTCACATCCTCAAACATCTGGACCATAATATATCAACCATTACATACCCTAATACCTTCCAGACTATCATAACCTTTTCCTAGAGGTCCTAGTTTTATAAAAATATAATCCTTTTAATGATTAAGGTGTATGATAATTGAGGTTTATCAACCAAGATGTATATCTCTTAAAATAGAACATTTAAAAATTTTCTAACTTCCTCAATATTTAAATATATGTCATCAATTATAAAATAATAAATTCAATATTTTAATTACTAAAAAAATTATTATGATTTTGTATCAACTATTTCTATAATGACTCAAATTTTTATAATTTTAATTTTAGAAATTATTTTAGGTAAATTATGAGATATGGTACTAAGATGGCATGCGATTCTGAATCCCCGAGTTACAAAAATGATTGTTAGAAAAAATGTACAACTTTTAATAGTACACGCGAGCAGTTTTACTGAAAAAGAGTAATCACCTACAAATGGGTCCCCATATTTGAAATCAGAGGGCATTGTTGGATTGACAGTAGTGAGTATACCCTAGGCACATCCTATGGTTTTTCAATGAGGGTCAACTATGAGAATTTGTTTTTCAGATGTATCCATAAATAAAATAATTAAATAAAATTATTTTCAATTTAAATATTTATTAAGTCATAAAATTTTAATCACATTGGAAATCTAAGGCAATCATTGAGTTTCTAGGGGGTGGGTACATTAGGATAGGCTTAATATTGGCCGGTGCATGCCGATTATGAATGATTGATTTTGGAATTAAATGTCCCTAAAATAATTAAAAAAAATATTTTTTTGACTCATTGGCTACAATCATTAAAATTATTGTAATGCAGAATTTCTGTAGTTAGCCTCACAACCCTTTAAACTTTGGAAAGCTACTGGATAAAACCTTTAGAGAACTCTCTCAATAAAATGGTGACAGCTCAAGGATCAATGATCAACGACACAACTTGAATTTGAAGGATTTTTCCCATAACAATTACACAATGATCGATCATTATCAATGAGTGATAAAAATATCAGTATGGTGTCGTTCTATTATTTATTTCCTTCCCCTTCTTAAAATCAAATGTCAAATGTGGACCAACCCACAAATTGGTTGATCCGTGGTTAACTCATTATTGCGGGTTAGATTTTGTTATGGGATTTTATTTACTGGTGTTAATCTATGTGATTTATATATTCTTCTTTCACTGTTTGTCCCTATAACAGGAATAGGTAGATGAAATCATGTACAATGGTATAAACTCATTCTTTATGTGTTCTTGGTGCATTTTTTCATTACCTATTCTTTTTTCTTTCTCCACTGAACCCTTATAAGTATGGATAGATGTTTTTGGGTGGATCCTAGTACAATCGGACCCTAGAACGATGGCAAAATAGATCAAATCCCAAGGAAGTGAATGTTGTGACCGAACGATCACAGAAGAATCTTTGTGATAGAAAATGGGCATCAGAGCCCGTGAAGGTGACCCACAGAACATGGGTCATTGCCAGAGACACCTTGTGGAAGGTGGAACATTAAAACATCTGCATGCTGGTGTGGCAGAGGATGGTGGTCTCCTCGAATGTGATCATGAGTGTTGGAGGAGGGTGAACCATGTAGGTGGTATGGTTTAACAGTTGGGGGGCCTTGACATAGGAAGCTGTGGGCGGTGACCGGAATTCCAAGGTCGAGCAGACTATGTTTCTTGAGCCTCATCAGAGGGATAGCATACAGAAATGTAGTGGGTGTGTTTAGGGATGTCCATATAGACATATTCCATTCAATCTGACACCACGTTGACTAGACATTCTTGGTTGGGGCGGGCCACATCTGACACACACAAACACCATCCCACACCATCGGGCTGGATCGAAGAAGCTGGGCCGCCCGAGCAGCCAAAGGGGCTGGAACCTTTGGCCCACCAGGACAAGTCTAGCCAGTCCAGCAAGCTGAGCTTAGTGGGTCGAGCATAGCTGGTCGAGCCGGATCGGGTCAGGCCGTCTGGATCGGGTCGGGTTGAACTCAAAATGGACCAGTCCCTTTTGACAAAATTTAGAATATATTTCAAATTTTAGATCGATTAGATGATACATCATTGTAATTGGGACATTTTTTATGAGATGGTCATTTTTATATACTCCAATTGAGTATTTATGGTTGTTGGCATTTAGACTTATTTCTAGAGGTGTAGGTTGTCTTGGTACAAGTGTGGTATGATCATAATACTTTTTTTTTGGCTATGACATGTTGACTGTAACACCCCCCGAATGATAAAGTGTAAAATGACTAAATGATATGACTCATGTCGACAAGGTGAATCTTCCTTTTTGGAAGCCTGTCTGATTAGAACCCCACAGTTAAACATGCTTGACCTAGAGTAGTGATTACGATGGGTAACCTTTTGTTCTATTTCCCATGGTGTGTGTGAGAGAGGAAAAAGCACACTAGAAAGGACATGTGTTGGCCTATGGGGACAATCATTAGTCAGATGACCCGTTCGGGCATGTGGGTAGACCCTGTGGTTGGCTCCACGTGTCTACGAGGAAAGTGGTGGTAACTTATAGACAGCCATGTTAAGGCATGGTGCATGTGCTGTCACCAGGGCCTAGTTGTTACATTTTTTATCATAGTCTGGTTGGTCGGGCATTGTAGGTGTGGGAGGCCGATGCTGGGTGGTGTTGCAGTTGATGTAGGGATGGTGGAGGAGGGAACGAGGCTCATGGAGGTGGAGATGGGGGTGTTCGGTGACTGGACCATGTGGGTTATAGCAAGGGGAAGCCTAGGGGTCGCTGCTGCAGCAATGATGGGATGAGGAGGGGTGTTGTGGGCTGTTTTCACCGAAGGAAGGAGGAGTGGGAACTGCAAGTGGGACAGAACAAGAGGTCGGGTCGCATGGGAGATGAAGAGGGGGTGGGGGGGAAACCCATGTGGAACACAGGAGAGAAGAAAAAAAAGAATGAAATAAAGAGTAAAAGAGAGAAGAAAGAATATAAAAAAGCAAAGAAAAAAAATAAAATTAAAATAATACGAATCTATTAATAATAAAAATAATATTATTAATTATTAATAATATTAATAATAAAAATAAAAAAAATCGTATTAATAATCATATTAATAATAATAACCTTAATAATAAATAAAAAATAAAAAAAATAATTCTTATTATTTTAATTATAAAAAAATTATGAAAAGGGCCACGCAGTTCCATCGGCGGAGCCGCGTGGCATCACGCTCCACCCGTGTGCCAGAGACATCGATCCCAAAAAGCGCGTGTTTCTCAAAAACTCAGAAATTTCATCTAGGACTCACCCCAGACCAAAGAAAAAATATTTAAAGGAATTAAAATAATTAAAAGGCCTGGGTTTGGGTGTGACAATTCTCCCCACCATAATGATTTTCATCCCTGGAATTCCACGATAATATCGAGCCATTTGATCAACACCTAAGGGTTCCATATAACACGATTCAACCTCTTAACACATGATCATTCTATCGACCACCAATGTGACTTAACTCTATTTCCCAAAACAAATTAAAAGTAGAGGGTAGGCCTGAACGAACTCCCCACAAAAAAATTGAACTTGTATTTGGATCGGGCGTTCCTCAAGAAAAAAAGAAACACACCAAGAACACTTAAACCAAACAATCCCATCCGAAAGGAATAGGAGATGAACTGAAAACATCGTACAAACGAAAAACCCTCACCCTGTGGTTGGGGGAGGAGGGACCAAGGATTAGTCAATGAAACTAGGATGGAAAACTGCTCACAACTCACCACATCGGGATGGACACAAACCAGGGACATAACTAATTCACATGGGTGGTCCATGAAAGGCCACTGATCTGAAACTCGAACACAAAGGAAATAATTACTGACATTGCGCAAGGGATAAGTCCATCACACTCTTGAAATAAGAGGAGAATTAATAAGACCAAGAAACCACAATAGATATGCTAAAACTTCTTCACCGCAACAATAGAGGCACAAACTTATCCAAGCTTCTTAAAATTCCCCCGAGGTTTCTGACTATGCACCAGCTTCACTCTGAGGCCTTTTTATGGAGCTCTGATGGATGATGCATCTTTTGCCTTGCATTCTGGTTCTGATAATTCCAACAATAAATAGACAAAACAAAAGATAAAATTTTGAAATAATGTCTCGCTGCCATTGAAAAAAAACTATTCATAAAAACCCATGAAATTCCCATACATTTCAAACCCAAAACAGCACTCGTATAATATCCATGATAAAAGATCCCTTAAACTGGAAGGAAACATACATAAGAAACTTTAAACAAAAACCTGACAACACATCACTTCTGAGAACTTCCTCTGCGATGCTTTCTATCAAGGCCTCGGCTGAATCATTGTACATCACCAAAACGTCCACAAACATGACAGGGCTTAATATTAATTGGGCACAATGACTTCTTGTGACCCAGCTTGAAACACTGATAATACACAAATATCTCTCACTCTGTAGAAGATGATGAAAGATCCCAAGGCCTTTTGATTCTGTGACCTTCTCCATCGACATTTGATCGCTTACTCATCTTCTTATTCGATGTATTCCCACTACTCTTAATAATTGAAGGAGTAAGGAACACTTCGATCACTCCCACCATCGTGGCTTAGACATGGAAAGCATGTCTCGAAAAATCGACAAATGAAGTTTGGTTGGACGCCGACACATTCAACTGTAAATCAGGGCGGAGACATGCCTCGAAGCGTTAAGCATTAATGGGGTCATTCATGGCATACCCTGAATCATATGGGACTAACTCCACAAAGCACTAGGAATATCCCAACAAGGATCTGTCACCCTGCTGCATACAATTGATCTCCATCCCCTTTATCACCCTTTCTTCCTCAGAGAAATACTGAAAAATGGACAAGTCCTTAAAGAAATCCCAGGTAAGATCTTGACTGGGCTTTTTCTGAGACAATGACTTCAACCACATTCATGGTGAACCTTCAAGCATGAAATTTTCAAAAATAACCTTCAACAACTTTGGATACTCAACAAGTTTAATGTCGGATTCAATCTTCTGCATCAACTCCTCTGCTGCGGAAGGGTCAGCATGACCATAGAAGAGACGTGGATCTAGCTTCTGAAACTCAAGCATAAAATCCTTAGGTTGATCGACTCTACTATGATCACTCATCAAGGCTTAAAAGGGATAACTACTGGAAAAGAAAAGTCAAAAACCAAATCAATGCCAACACAATACATAAATAAAAAATAATCAAAATTTAACACATTATAGGTGATAAGATATAAACACAATGAAATAGGATATCACGACATCAAAACATTCCTTTTGAAAACATTTTTAATTTTTAACATGATTGGTGGGTTAAACCCTTGTCATTGGTATTCTTTAGAGTCTCACTCACATGCATGTCTCTGTGCCACCCCGGGCATCCATCCACCATTCCGGACATCCATCCACAAACCCACATATCACTATGCATGTGAGAACCCCTAGGAATACCTTAACTGAAACAAAATAGCTTCATTTTTTTTTGAAACCACCTTTTCCTTATTCAATATTTCCAGAAGTTAAAAGAGACTAAAAACAACTGAAACATGGCACTAGCGTTAGTGGGTGAGTTAACCATATGGTTGGCGACCATATTCCAAACACGTCACTGACACAGAGAGTCTATATATACCATTCCCCTAGATCCACATGGCTTGCCAGGAAATGTTGTTTATGAGGACTACTGGACCAACTCCCATTGGCGTACCCCAATCGCAAGACATTTCCATAAAATTTCAAATAACATATAAAACTGAACTTCTGGTGGGAACATGAGGATCAACACGAGAAAGAGTTTGTGATGCTCTTCTCGTACCTACCCCTCAAGTGCTGAAAATCCTACTCAATCTACCTTGACATCCCAAATAACAAAGGGTTCTCTGAGATGTGTGGTCTGCTAAGAGCCAACCTCCTATGATATCATTTTGTCATGAACCAACCAGGGTCGACCCTGGATTGGCCACCTGAGCTGGTCCGCAACATGACCCAAGTGGAGTTCCTGATCCTCCCAGGCTAACGACAAACACTCAGGCATAAAAAATGGTTGTGGGAACGATTTATCCCACCATAAATAAATAAGTCATCAGAAAATAATACAGATTAGTATAGAATAAATAAAGAAACTAAAGTGACTAAACAAGAACAAATGAAAATCAAACTGACCAAACACGTCATCCGAAATAACTCCGTGTGACCCTGCGGGTCACTCTCCGACTCAACGGTCAAGCGTCGCCTAAGGCAATCACACTCAAGCAGTAGCCTGAAAAAACACTAAAAACCAAAAAAACTATAGGTGTGAGTTTTAAAACTCAGCAGGCTAGCCCGATATCTATTTCAAATGAATTACCTTTAAAATAAAAGAAAAAAATTTCTTGTTTAAACTACAATTTAGAAAAGTAGGGTTTTTTACCAACTACTCAAACGAAATTACGGGTCATTGACCTTATTCATTTCTCAAAACCCAAGACATTATTTTAGTGAGACATTTTCATTTTGAAAGGGAAAGTGATGTTTAAATTTTCAAATTTGTACAAAGAGGATTAATTACTTTCATTTGATAACCATTATTAGAAACAAAGTCAAAACCAATTTATCACATTCCAAGGAAAACAGTGCACAAAGTAAGTACAAAACAAGGGAAATGTAAAAATACATATAAGAAACAAAACATCACTTCAAGTAACTGAAATCCAAAAGACATGGGTCATCCTAGGAGATCAAGAATAAACTAGAAGACACCAATACATGAGATATCATCTTCGTTGACATGTCACACACGATGAAATTAAAATGCTCAATACGCTCGACCATCCTTTCTCAGGAAGGCTAAGGGTAAAATCCCATAGCAATAAAACCAATACATCCACCTACTATGGGCCACTAATCAGTACCATAACCTACCAGTGCAGCACTCATTCTTATAATATTCTCTAAATATGTCATATTCCCTTGCCTCAAGTGTTTGGGAAGGTGTTGAGCCAACTGATTCCAACCGAGCATCCAATCATATACATATATATAAAGCACAATATGCATCACCCTAAGCCACTACATGGTACAACCTCTTGCCTTTAAACAACTCAACACACGGGAGCCTTTAAGCGCATCCTCCCAAACAATCAATTGAAAACAAGGAAGGAGAGTTATCATAGGAGGATTTTTATAAAAAAAATTCATTGTTTTCCATAAAGTGCTAAAAGGGAATTAAATACACTTCATAATCACCACTTTAAAAAGAACCAAAATGCTTGTTTATTCTTTAGAAGTAATCATTTATAATTAAAATGAGATCTATAATTGAAATTCAGTGAATTATGTTAAATAGACAAAATGGAATTCTTTCACTACTGGGTTTCTGTTCATCAACAAAATATTTCTAGTCTCATGTATAAAATAAATGGATCTTTTTTCACCAAGTAATCATTTAAAAATTAATTGTCTACCATTATATCATATTTATTAAAATTAATAAAACATTTAATTTTAACAAATAGTGTATGAAAACAGAAAGAAATAATATAACGTAAATTCTAAAAAGTAGTGCAATGGGAACCTACCTCGAGGTCAGAGCATGACGACTGTGCAATCTCAGAAACAAGGCGCGATGATGGCACTCACTCGGAAATACCCTGCGTAGGTCCTAAAAAGTCAAATTGTTCTTAAAAAGTTTTAATTAATAGAACCATTAATCAAACCAAAGTAATTTGTATACATATATATACATATATACATTTCAAAATAAAAACAGCAATGGGGAATAAAATAAAAGTGAAACCCAACAGGGGGCGTGGCTGGAAAAAGATCACCTGATGGCTGGTCGGGCAGCATCGGTAGTGTGTGGGCGTCGAAATAGGGCAGCACTGGGAAGATGGGTTGCAACGATCATGAGGAGAGGTTGCACCAGCGAGGTACGTGATGTCAAGGGAATGTTCGGACAAGTAAGAGGGTCGTGCGAGAGCCATCGAATATATGTGCATCATCGATTATATATGTTTTTTAACACACTATGTATTATCATGAATCAGTTGGTACTAACCTATCCTACTGAGTTTCAGGTCCTCTAGTCACTGAGTGGTACTGCCCTTCCATTATAGGGTGCTAGACCTTGATATATAAAGTATTATTCCACTTTCATATCAGGATTCATGACCTTTATGAGTAGTAATCCCATGTTGGAACCAGGGCGTGGGTCCTCACTTACGGAGTTGTACTCCCCCATCTTCAAGTAGTGCTGGGTAGTGGGACCCCATTATAAATAGAGCTATTTCAGGTGTAGGTTACAATTAATATGAGTGGGCTGATTCACATGATGTTAATGGTACCTAGATTGGAGTTAATTCTCTCTCAATGGACTGGGGGTGTTCCACTCTTTACAGTAGAGAAAGAGGCTCTGTGAGTTAGTTAGGAGCAGTACAATCTCGACTGTGGGTCAGTAAAATGGTGTGGATCCCTCCATTTTATCTAGATAAAAAGGATGCATGTGGTGAATGGAATAGAAAAGTTCACCCTCAACTGTTTATAGTGGTGAGGAGTAGGCCTCCTCACATGGGTTCCTTAGCTTGTGTTGGCACAAGACAACAATGACTGGACCTATAGTGTTAGGCACTAGTGTTGGACCTAGTAGGATGTACTTGATAGAGAACATTCTCTTATAAGTACTATTTAGACAAGTAGGATTGTTCCCGATGAATTGAATATCTTATATGGGTTACATCTAGGATCGATGCGATCATGGAGTGTGTCCTCCAAGATTTTGTGTTACGATTTGAGCCAACGGTGAGAATATCATTACTATCTACAAGGTTGTAACCTTATGATACATAGTGTCTAATGAGAAAATATCGGGATGTTCATTATATTGTTGTTGTAGACATATTTCTTTGTGAGATAAAAATATTAACTACACATTATGTGGTTTCATTCTAGTGTACTTTATGTGTTTCCTTTGTGGCGTACTTCATGTGTTTCCATTGTGATGTATTTCATGTAATCCTTAGTGGTATTTTTCCTTTATGGTTCCAGGGTCCCTACTCAATATTGTTTTACTCAAACTTGAACATGCTATAACAGCACATGTCATGTCTTGTGAAGACAATTGATGCTTTGGAAGAGTCATCAGAGGGCCAGGGTCGTCTGGAGTTTAGAGGGAGGTCTAACAGATGTGGTGTGCTTCAGTGACATCAGATAGTTTTTGCTCTTTCTTCCCAATGTGTAGGGTTTTGTACAGACAATTTTCATGATCTGGTAGTTTTTTTGGTATATCAGATAGTTTTTTATCTTTCTTCCCAATGTGTAGGGTTTTGTACAGACAATTTTCATGATCTGGTAGTTTTTTTGGTGGACTATTTATTCTATACCTATTTACATTCATTTTCATATTTTCATAATCGGTTTTTCAAATTATAGTAGTATGCATTCTTGTTTACATAGTGTTTTTACTATATATCATTTTTGCGTTTGGAGATGAGTGAATGTGTACACGTACTTAGGATAATCCCCCATTTGTGAGATATTCCTACTAGGTGCTAGTCACCATGCCCTAGCCATTCAAAAGCAATTTTGGGGTAGTCACGACATAGGCCCCATAGGGGCGGGTCGTGATAGAGTGATATCAGAGGGAGTTTTGATTCTTCTTAAGGTCCAAGAGTATAACAACCCTGATCCTTATTACACACATAAACATTATTTATTACACAAATATGAAATTAAGAAAACTATGTGGTTCAGGAGTTCTACATTCATGGGAAATTATGAACATTACATAACAACATAGAACATAAAATACAACCTCTTTATTGAAAACATCTTTTATATGAAGACAACATTCATTCGTACATATCATTGAATTGGATAACCCAAGGACATGAATAAGAAAAGGGTAAGCTATAAAGATCTGTAATGGATTAAAAAATGCATAAAATTGATAATATAATGCATGGTAGGAAATAGGAATATATGTAAATCATAAGAGAAACATGAACATAAAGGCATGATATAGCTTGATTATAATAACATTGAAATGTGGCAACACCATTTAACATTATATTATCATGAGCCCATGATCATAGGACAAAGATCATGATTAAACCCTCATTACACATAAAGTTGAATGATTAAAACCTCATTTAACTTGATGTATCAGGATACTAATCTTTACTGAATGCATTAGATCTCTATTAGGAGGCACCCATGATAAACATTTCGTTTCACGCATAAGTGTTCCACTTGGATCATATAACATGGAATCATTCAGTATAATTAGTTATTAAATGATTAAGTAATGTTGGATACATATATTTAAAACCATTATATATGTATATGTTCATAAAGTTGAATACCACTAATAGATACATGGTTATGGTATTCACTACACACTGATTTTGTCTTTGAAAATCGTGGCAGCATAACAGCATGAAGAAGAAGTTAATAAAATTGGTTGATGAGAGAGAAAGGGGATTCTCATCATATTTACATTGAAATGAAATGTAAGGATAAAATATTTATACATGTCCCATGACATGGAATTTTGAAATCTTAGGTGTGACATAACCAAGATACTTGAAGAAAGAGGAGAGAAGGAATAACTCTTTCGAAATTTCAGCATGGTAACATGTGTAAATAGGAGGTATTAATGAGTTATAAAGAGGTATCTCATCATTAAAGAATAATGAGGGAAGTATGGATGATGTTATAAATCACACCCAAAAAATTTTAATTCAAAATAACAGTGTATAACAATATAAATAAATTTGGGAAAAATTAGAAAATAAGAAATCTCATACCTAGAGGTGTAGTCCCAATGGCTTGGGAGAGGTTTGAGAGATGCATCTTGGGAGCTTGGGGTGACTTGGGAGGATTTGAGAGAGAGGATGTCAGATTAGGCATGTGATACAAGGGTTCTTTGTGAAGATAATTGGGAGCATGGGTGGGATGATATATGAAAAGAGAGGATAATTATTTAATATTTCACAAACATTGGTTTTGGAATATATATAATTAAATATTTAAAACCACAAACCTACCCATCATTTTTCACATGAATTTTTCTAGATTAGAGGGGAAATAATTAATTTATGAGGATAATGGCTACACTAATAAAAATATTAGGTTGTATTATGTGAATTTGAGTCACACTCTCAAGGAAATCATTTTGAAATGATAATAAGTTTTAAAAGTCTTTGATGGTCCACTACGGAATTGAAATATAAATCACACAAATATAGAATCACATTATTTTAATAGAAAAACAATTATTGGACGAAAATGTTTTTTATATTATTTTATTACATCACTATTGGGACAATATGATGTCATAAAACAAATTATATATTTAAATGGTATTTAATTTTTACCCAAAAATTTGACTGTCTCAAAATATTACAAAAAATTAACCAGTAGATAATTTCAATATACGGAATCCAAAAATTATATTCATATTCTCAAAATAATTTTATAAATATTTTAATATTTAATTTTAAAATAACAACTGATATTTATCTAATATTCAGGGGTCATAACAAAAACAACTTTCAAACCTTAATAAAAATTACAATTGTATTCAAAAAAATTATAAGATACTTTGTATTTAATAAAAATAAATTTAGTAATAAAAATTTATAAAAATATTAATTAGTTTAAATATCCGTTAATTCGTCAAAATATATATTTTAATTGATTTAAAATATTAATTAAAAATACAATTTGTGCTTTAAAAACAATTAAATAATAAAATGAATGTATATTATTTATAAAAAATGTTAAGAACATAATCATTGTGATAGGGTATTGTTAAAAACCCTATAACACCCGTCAAAGACTGAAGGGTAAGGTATGTGATGCTGACAGACTCTTGGGGAGGCTCAGATAACATTGATTGGGTGGTAATATCTGTTAACTTCCACATCTCCCGTATGCAGATTTGTTAATGGATAATGTGTTAAATCTTGGATTGGGCTTGTTCAAGAGTGAAGCCCAGTGATTCCACCTCCCTTCCAACCTCTGAAAAATGGGGTTCATATGGAGCAATTGTACTCGATGAGGCCATCTCATCAATTGTGATAGTAAATTGGATTTTTTAAAACCCTATATTTATACTAATAATGTGGTCACAGTTCAATGGATATATTATCATCGTTAACAATTACTAATGGTATTTTAAAAAATAAAAACATAAAAAAAGGATGTGTATATCTTTTATATTCCATTTTACATATTAATACATTTAATTAGATGATGAAAAATTTCAATAACAAATGTTTCAGTCATTACAATCTTCCCCCTGTAATAAATTTTTCCCTTCAAATTTCATTTTCCCTTAATAAAATAGATGTGGGTAACATTATTTCATCACATACTCTGATTCTCATGTTTCTTGTTCACACTTTTGGTATCTCCACAACACCTGGATGGGGGGGGGATTCACTTATTTTGTAGAACTTTTTCCCTATGATCTAAAATCATCGAAGACTTATCTTCATATGAGAGGTCATTATCTAATGGTACCTCCTCTATAATGAGCACATGTGATGGTTCAGGTATCTACTTCCTTAATAGCAGCACATGGAATATATCATGTACTTGAGATAGGTTCGGTGGGAGTGATAGTCGATATGCCACTACTTCAATGTGATCCAGAATCTCAAAAGGGATGATGTACCTTGGAATTTGGTTTCCCCTATTCCAAAATCTCATAACTCTCTTCCATAGTGATATGTGTAGGAATACCATGTCTCCAACATCAAATTCTAGATATCGTCGAAGATTATCAGAAAAACTCTTTTGTCGAGACTGAGCAGCTTAATGTTGAAGCTGGTTAGTTTTAACCTTCAGCGTCATTTCTTCATCCAATTATAGATCTAGGAGTTTTCTCTCACCAACATGGTAGTGTTCTGCACCTCTCCCTATAAAGGGCATCATAAAGAGTGATTTGGATTATTTAGTGGAAGTGGTTGTTGTAAGATAAATCAACCACAAAAAGATTTTGATCTCATCCTCCTTCGAATTCCATTGATAATGCTATCAACATATCCTCAAGTGATTGTATAATCCTCTCATATTGGACATCAGTTTGAGGATTATAAGCCATAATGAAATTCAGATCAGTATTTAGAGCATGTAAGAGAATCTTCTAGAATATATAAGTGAATCTTGTATCTCGATTGGAAACCTTAGATAGTTGTACTCCATGAAGCCTTACCTCATATCTGATGTATATCTGTGATAGTTGATCCATTGAGAAATCTTCCAAAATATCAATGAAATGTGGAGTATTTCTATGACTATCCTCAATTATCAAGATATAATCTTTTTTCCTTTGGATTTCTTTAGAATTATGGTGACAAAGGCCGTTGTGATGTTCTCCCATTTACATGTTGGCATTGGAAATGGTTGCATCACCCCCTTCGACTTTTGCCTCTTAGCTTTCACATGCTGACATACTAGGAAACTTGATGTATACAAAGTGGTCGTCTTCGTCATGTTATCCCTCCAAAAATGCACTTGGATATCTTGATACATCATTTTGGTTCCTGGGTTAATAGATAAATTTAAACTACGTGCATCATCCAAAATTTCTTTCATTATCTCTGGATTTGACGGAATGCATAGTATTTCCCAAAATCTCACAATTTATTGTTCATTAACATTGATCTCTGAGGTTTTCCCTTTTCTGATAGTTTCTACTTAATAATTCCCACATCATCCTTTTGAGCATCATTTAAACTTCAAAAATAGATAGTTGAGCAACCATTTGTGAATCGATTAATGATGTTCCATTATTTTTTATTCCCATTTCCTTCTTCATAAATTCTAAGAAGATTGCATCGTTATCAATTCTCATCAATGATTTAATAACTGGGTCCTTTCTACATAGAGAATATTCCAACATGTTCACTTTCCTAGGGTGTTAATTCATTCAGTAGTCATAGTCTTTGATTAGCTCTAAATAGATTCATTGGTACATTATTACTCCTTCTTTGGTAATATATATTTGGGGCTTTTTTATCTATATATATTTCACACATCTCTCTAAAGAGGTAATGTAAAAAAATTATAATGAAAAGATCACTACAGTAAACTCTAGATCATGTGTTGGACAATTTTGCTAATTAACTGTAAATTACCATGAATCATAAAAAATGGCATTGTCATTTTTCATCAACACAATGCCCAGGCCCTTCATCAAAGCATCACGGAATACCAAAACAATTTCTCCACATGTGGGAAATGTCAGCATGGGTGTAATGATAATCCTCCTTTTGAACTCATTGAAACTCTCTTCACTTTCATAACTCCATGAATACATGACTCCCTTCAACGATATATTGGTAAGAGGGTTTGAAAATAGTCAGGAATTTCCCAAAATTCTTTGATAAAAACCTACTAGCCCCAGAATGATACAGATATCTGGCACTGATGTTGGCCTCATCCATCCCTCAATTGCAGTTATCATGGATGGATCCATAGAAATTCCATTTCGTGTGATGATATGACCCAAGAATGATACCTCCTTCAATCATTACTCACACTTGTTGTACTTTAAATAGAACTTATCCTTTCACAAGGTCTATAGTATAGTTATTATATGATCCTCAGGATCCTCTTTGGTTTTTGAGTATATTAGTATATCTTCAATAAAGATTACCACAAATATTTTGAGGCAATCAATAATGTCTCGATTAATTATGTCCATAAAGATTGACAGAGCATTAGCGAGTCTAAAATGAATTACTATGAACTCATAGTTCTCATACATTGAATGAAAAGTAGTCTTGGGGATATCCTTCTTCTTCACCCTTACTTGTTAACATCCCGACCACACTTCCACATTGGATATGAATTGTTCTCTACATAGCTGATCAATCAAGGCATCCATTAGTGGTAGAGGATACCTGTTATTTATCGTGGTTTTGTAAATCTCATGTTAATCAATGAAAAGGCACATTTACCCATCCAAAATCTTTGTGAAGAGGACTAGTGAACCCAATGGTGATGCACATGGGTGTATAAACCCTTTATCCATATTCTCTTATAGTTGTTTCTTAAGATCCTCAATCTCCATAATAGCCACTCTATATGGATTTGTGGATATTGGTAAATCCCCAGGTATTGGATTAATATAATGTTGGACATCTCTTCTATGAGGAAGAACATAAATTTATTTGGGAAACACTTCAGTGAATTTTCTCACAATAGGCATGTCTTTAAGGATGGTTTCATCCGTAGACTCAATCAATTTATCAAGATATGAATGCTCATAGGGATTTAATATCCACTTTTGAGATGATGGTTCTAAAAAGTTTCATCATCCTCCTTGCACATGAAGAGAATTGGGGATTTATTTACCATATGGAGAGTGATTTCTCTCTCAGAGAAATTTATGTTGACTCTATATATGGAATGTGAATCCTTGCCAATAATTGCATCAAATTAAACCATATGGAGTTTGATGAGGCGTGATGGGATGTTAAATCCGCAAATTATAATAGGGGAGGAGTTATATTCAGGGGATGAAATGATTTCCCCATTTTCTATTCTAACTGACATCTTTCCATCCATGACTTGTAGCGGTGTCAGGATTGTTCTACTAATCATTATGGATATTAAAGGATGCATAGAACCAGAATCAAAAATTATATTCTATATTCTAGAATGAATAACTATCTTACATATCACAACTTCATTATTGGGGTTCACATCAGTGGTAGTGATGGAAAATGATCACTCTTGTTTCCTTGGAGGTTGTTCATTTCCTCCAAAAACCCTTGGCTTAGGGCACTAGTTTGGAAAATTTCCTTGGTTATTTTTTATTAATGCTATGAATAGTGCGTGGATGGTCAAATAGTGCATTCCTATTCTATATAACAGTAGAGGGTTTTTGTTGCAGACATTTAATGGTCAGTTGTCATTCCCTTCCACACCTAAATCATTTCTTCATCCCCTTCTGGCAATTTCTGAGGTTTTTCTTTACACACCATTATAAAGTGGGGTGTTTTATTTTCATAGCATTATTGGATTTATCCCTCAGATTGCTAGAATTAAAGTCCAATTTCTGCTTTATATCATCATGAAACCCCTAAGATATTATTATCTCTATTTCAAAATTGAGGGAACATTAGAATATTTCATCATAGCTATCATAGTCGCAAAATTATAGGGACTTCCATTGGTTAGTTTTTACACCACCAAAGAATCGATAAACCTTTCATTTAGGATTGATGACAATGTTGAAGGCGTATAGCTCAAGACATTTGAATTCTTCCTCATAATATTTGATGGATTCGTCATATTTTTTCTTGGGGGAATGGAAGTCCCTTTCAATATTATGTCAGAGGGTGAAAGGAACATATTTATCGAAAAACATTTTTTGGAAATCTATTAATTCCAATGTCATGTTCTCTTCTTCATGATTCGTAATTTTTATCACTGTCCCCCATTGATTTGCTTCACCTTCCATATGATAATCAGATAGAATAACCTTCTCTTTTTCGGATCATTGATGGATAGAGAAGTCTTTTAAATAGAGTTTATCCATTTTTTGGTGATTTAGGGATCTAATGATCCATTAATAGTCTGAATCCTTTGTCTCAAAAAGATCTTCATTGCGTCTTGTTCTTTCTACGGGGGGGGGGGGGGGGGGGTTGAACATTTCTCTTTACTCGTGTTACTATTAAAAACATGATTAAACTGAGAGAGTATCATGATAGAGTTTGTGATTCCCAATCCCATCGGATTGGGAATCACATTAAAATAGTCAATACATTGTTTTTCACATTAGTTATTAGCCTGAGTCATCCTATCACCAGTGATGGGATGGAATAAATGGAATTCTAAGGGGAAAATTTAAATGGGAATCCAATTAAAATATGGATAAATTATAAATTACATTTATTTCCATAACTTATGAATTAATAGGCTTCAATATTGGTTATCCATGATCTTCATCCAAAAATATATTCAAAGGGGGATTTTTTTTATTCTCATAATAATGGTTTATAATATGCTTTTGAACTCACCAAATAATATCCCACGGGAATTTCATTACCAATAGTGTATAAAGGACCATTTTTCAGCACCTGTTCTCATTCGATTCTAGCTCAAAGCAGTGTTTTTGAGTTTTACCCCTAGATACATCTGTGCTAGTGCCACCTCTACTTGTTTATATCTATACATGGATGTTTTTTCATGATAATCCCCTTACTCTACACTCAGAAAAATTTAGGGGTGATTTTAATATACTTGTTATTATCCATAATGATTTCACTATGGTTGTCTAGTCCTAGTCCCATAAATAACTAAACTTATCCACTAACACCAACTATAACAATCATATTCATTATTAAACACTTAAAAATTATTTATTAAATCAACAAGAAATTAAGAAAACTCTGAGGAACAATAGGTTAAGTGTCTAAGAAATTTGATAACATTAAATAATAAATTAGAACATAAAATACATCTTCCTTATTGAAAACTTCTTTTACATGTCCACAACATTCCTTCATCCATAGAATTTCATTGGATATCCTAAGGAAATGATTAAAAAGGGCGAGGTACAAATCCTATTATGGGAGTAAGAAATTCATAACATGAAGAATATAATACATGTTATGAAATAGTAATATCAATGTAGCTTAAGTGAAACACGAACATAAATGCATGATATAGCATGATTATCCTAACATGGAAATGTGACAACAAAATTTATTATGATATTAGCATGAGCCAAGGATCATTGAACATAGATCATTATTAAACACTCATTAAAATTTAATTATCTTGATTAAACCCTCATTTCACATGACTTATAATGATAATAATCTTTACCCATTGCATTGAAGCACGATAAGGGTGAACCCTTTATAAACATTTAGTTTGATGCATTAGTGTTCCACATAGATCCTATAAAATAGAATCATTAAAACTCAGAAGTTATTATAAGATTAAGGAATGTGTAATACATGAATTAATGTACCATTTAATGTGTATATATGCATAAAGTTTAATACACATGATAGAGAAATGGGTATGGCATTCAGTATACAATTATTTTGGGTTGGAAAATCGCTGTAGCAAAACAGTGTGACATAAAAATTCCTAAAAATGGGTGATGAGAGAAAAATGGGAATATAATCCCAAGTATGTAACTAGAATGTAATGGGTTCATATAGATATATTTCCCAATAAATATTATTTCAATGGAGAACGTTTATCATAATAAAGGAAGATGAATAAATATTCTTAATGGAATAACTCTTACGAAATTTCATCATGGAAACGAGTGTACATGGGAGGTATTAATGATAGATAAAGAGGACTCTAATTATTCAAACATGCGGAGGGAAATATAGGGGTGGTGAAAAATAATACCCCCCCATTTTTAATATAGAATAAAATGGTATAACTACATATATATATATATATATGGACGAAAATAAGAAAGAAAGAAATCCCTTACACAGAAGAGTGATCCCAAAGGCTTGGGAGAGGCTTGGGAGATGATTCATGGGAGATTGGGGAACCTAGGGAGGACTATAGAGATAGGGGTAGTGTATGGACGAGTTCCAAGGGTTTTTAATGAATATTATTGGGATCTTGTGTGGTTTGATATATGAAAATAGAGGTGAATAATTTAATATTTCACTAACATAGGTATTGGAATATATATAATTAAATATTTAAATACACAAACCATAACATGTTTTTTCCATAGTGGAATGTAATACAATAATTTATAAGTCCAAAGACCTAAATTACTAAAATATTTGGCTTTCTTATGTGGAAATTAGTCACACACTTAAAGAAATTATTTTAAAATAATAAAATGTTTTATAAATCTTGGAGGGTCCACTAAGGCATTGAAAAATAAATCAAAAAATTATAAAATCACATTATTTTATAGGTAAAACATATATTAGAATAAAATCAATTTTATGTTACTTTATTACATCACTGTTAGGTCATTAGGATGTTATAAAACGCATTATATATTTAAACGGTAATTTATTTTTAACCAAAAATTCGATTATCTCAAAAAAATGAAAAATTAACCAGTAGATAATTTCTATTAGCTAAATCAAAAAATTATATTAATTTTATCTAAATAATTTTATAAATATATGAATTTATACTTTTATAATAAAAACAAAAATTTATTGAAAATTCAGGGGTCTTAACAAAAACAACTTTCAAACCTTAATAAAAATTACAATTGTATTCATAAAAATTATACAATAATTTTTATTTAATAAAAATAAATTTATTAATAATATTTAACAAAATATTATTTAATTTAAAAAAATATTAATTCATCAAAATAGATTTCTTAATTGAATTTAAATATTAACTAAAATTCTACTTCTGTTTAAACCCTCATTTAATAATAAAAGAATATAAATTCATTATGTAATAAATATCGAACATAATAATAGTTCTAGGTCCTTGTTACATAACCCCTTATAACACCCGCGTAAGACCTAAGGGAAAGGTGTGAGATGGTGAAAAACACAAGGGGAGGCTCAGATAACATTGCTCGGGTGGTAATCTCTATTAACATCCAATTCTCTTGTAGGTGGTTTTGCTCAAGATTAATGTGTTGATTCTAGTCTAGGTCATGGTCAATAGATAAGCCTACTGACACCACCTACTTTCCATGATCTGAAAAATGGGATTTGTAATGGGAAATTCTACTCTAAGAAGCCATCACTTCCATTTTCTGAATAACTATAATTAGTGAAATACCAATATATATGTTAATCATGTGGTCACTGTTCAAGGACTATATTAGAAAAGATAACAGTTATTAATGGTATTTTAAAATCTAATAACCTAAAACCAAATAATTTCGTATCTTTTATATAACATTATACCTAATAAAACATTTAATTATATCAAGATGAATTTTCATTAATAAAAGTTTGGTTCGTTACATTGAGTCTTTGAGATTGGTGTGGGGAAACAGTGTCTAGTGTTTTGAGTGTGGTTTTTAGGTCTAGGAATCCAGTATTGGTGTTGCTGCCAACTTATCTATACAACCGGACTTTGGACACATGCTTTTCAAATCTGTACATAAAAACACTAATTTATGGAATAAATGGTACATGAATTATATAATAATGGTTGTTTCATATTGTTCCTTCTCGAGTTTTCTCACTAGATATACTTGAATTGACCGTGGTACATCTGGTTTTTTTTCATGATGCCTCCATGTTGAAATCCATCCCGGATTCCAAAGCAATATCCCAAGGATGATCCCCCAGGTTGAAAGATATCAATATAATGATTTTTACCAGAGATAGCACATGCTGGTTGTGCATCAGCCATGTTACCACCTATAGATAAGCTCACAGTAATCGTAGTACCAGTGGATGAGGGCAGCAGGGTTAGTGTGCTTAAAGAGTTTCAACCATAAAGACCCCTCAGGTTCCCCAAAGAGACCAAAACATAGGAGGATGATTACTAGATTTTGTTGGTGATTGTGATTTCCATCCATTCAAGAGATTAGCATATTAGTTGGTTGTCTTGGTGGCTAGCCATCCACAAGGCTCCACAGTGTGACGATAGGTTGTGGTTACACAATGTTACAATTAGGCGACACTTCAATGGATAGATTTTGAGAACCTTTTCATCGAGGATTTATCAGCATACAATATAAGAAAAAATCATGTATAGAATCCTCTACAACACTAGAAGGATGAAATGTCAATATATGAGTATTCATTTATGTATACCGAAATTTCATTTTTTTCGATTAATATGATTCATGACTAGTTCTCCATGGATCAGTCATTCTAGAAAGGGGTTATTAGGGATGTACAAGATAGTTTTATTCCTCCATGAATTCCAACACATTTTAGGGAGCTAGAGTGAACCTTTGTTGTAATGTTTTCTATTTATGGACAATCAAACCTACTTATATTCAACAATTGGTAAGTGATAACAGACATATATTTAAGGCGGAGGATGTGGAAGAGTAGTTGGGAGAGAAATATGTGGTGGTGTATATTTTGAAATGTTACCACCAACACCCCTAGGTGGCCCAAACCATGCATATGGAGAAGGAGGGCATGGGAGGGGATAACTACATGCGGTCAAGGAATTTTACCCAAGGGCTACAAGAATGATTCAAAGTATTTTCTATGTATATTCTACCTTGCCTACCATATTGATAGACATAGGTAGTAGTCATTAACATTTTCCACAAATCCTATTTGAGTCTTGGATATTCAGGTTGAATAGTTGACTTTAAACAGATGCTTGGAAACTCTAATAAAAGGAGACCCAATGGTCACACACTAGTTCCAATAGAGTTACACAACTCTTAGAGGAAAGAGTTTGAGCTCGTGTCTCTTGGTAGTAGTTTGGAGGACCTGTGAAATCACTCTTGGTATTGACTAGTTGTCCATAGTTCATTCTATGATTTACAATTTTACGTGGATAGTATGTTGTGTCCGTAGTGTTGGAATGATGTTTTCCTTGTTAGTGGAAAGGAAACCTAGGTAGCATGAGATGGACTCGCACATAAGATGGTGTATTTGATTAGTCATCAATTGGATAGCCAAACCCTTGGTGTGGAGGATGTTATGATTCCTCCATTCACTGCAATAGAGGAATAGTTTTTGTGGATCTAGTAAAGGTTGAGACAGTGGTTTTTTCTAGATATCCTCTAGGACTATGGCATCAATATTTTCAATGATCCCCGAATGGGTAACATGGCAGTATATTTTCTTAGAAAGAGATATAATTTTCAGTTACCCAATAAGGCTTCAGAGTAGTTGTCCTCATTAATGTTATCTGTGGTGGATAGATTTGGAGTGCCTTATCTGCATTTGATGGTTGACACCCCTCAAATATTAATGTGATTTAAGGAGGCACAACTCTACGATACTGATAGTGAGACCCAACATTCGTCGATTTCCATAGAGAATACCCATGGTGGACTTTTAAAATGTGGGAAGCACATTTTTCTTTTCAGGGGACGCACCATGGTACTAGAGACATTGAGGTTGTATGATATAATGAATCTCAATACATTCCCATTCCGGGAGGTACGTCCCCTTTATATCCATGAGAACTCTTGGGGTGGTAAGGCTAAAAAATTTCATTAGGGCCTACAACCAAATTTATATGTTTTTTTCCTGCTTCTTATGATGTAATGTGATCCTGTGATGGCTATTCCTTGAGGGATCAATGGTGTGTGGGTTATAGAGGGATAGTTTTTGTGGTAGTAGTAGATTCCTATAGTGATGGGATGCATCGGTATATATAGTCCAATGTTAGGGAGGACACCATGAATGGTAGAATGGGTAGAATCTAGGCTTAAATATTGATATGAATGACATGTTCTTGTCTGAATTAGTTCTTGGATTACGAAATCACCCTCTTGAAAAATTTTTGATTGGAAGGGTTTTCTCCTTTTATTTATTGTTCCTCCATAATGAAAAGGGGAAGGATTTGGATATACGTCATGACTAGTTTACCACATACGTATAGGGGATAGATTACTATCTCAATGATCATTGACCGACTCAACCAAGTCATCCCACAACCTATCTAGATAATATTAGAGTCCATTAGAGATTTTGGGATTCCTCTATGTGTGGGACATTTTCTGACTACATGGAATTCCATCAATGATGGTTAGAGAATGAAACTCTACTTTTCATCATGGTCACATGGATCAAGGATTGAATGGTGTGGATCCTTCATAGATGAGTGATTTCTTTAGTTTCTATATGATGATAACATAATAATCTTGATAATATCACATGGGAGCGGGATTCTTGAGTTCATGCTTAGTACCCTCATCTATATAAGTATCCATTGGGTTGGATTTAGGGATGTAATTCCTAAATGTAGGGAAAATTTAATGACTCGAATTTTCCTAATTTTATTGTTAGAAATTATTAATTAAAATTTAAAGACTAGGTTTGGAAACGAAGTCCGAGTTCGAGGTTGTGAGTTCCTAAAATGATTTTTTGAAAAATGATAATGATTCTTGAGTGGGTGAGAGAGTTTTTTCAGAAAATGTAGAGTAACATCAAAATGGGTTCACAGATCAGATAATGGAGATAATTGTTAGATTGAAAGAAGTGATTTTACCCTAGGAGTGGCCTATAGTTGGTCTGGGATGGTCATCTATAAAATTTATTTTTTGGGGATATAACCGTAAATAAAATAATTAAATGGAATTATTTTTATTTTTAGATATTAATTACTCATAAATGGTAACTCAGATTTGAAATCGGATACCACCTTTGAGTTAGTAGGGGGTGTATTCCATTGGAGAGGCCTAACATTGTCCATCATAGGCCCACTATAAAAGTTTTATTTCAGATGTAAAGGTCACTAAAAAAATATAATAAAATTTAATTTTATTGGTGCAATGGATAAAATTTTTAAAATTGTTGTTGGCGTGAATTTCTAAGGTTATCCAGATAACCATGGGAAATTTTTAGAGCCACTGGGAGAACATTTGGATAACTCTCTCAAACAAATGTTAATGGATCATAGAACAATGATTAGTGGCACACATCATATTCGAATGATCTCCCTAATGAAAATGATACGATGATCAGTCTTTCTTAGAGAGTGATAAAAATCCATGTTGGGTGCCGATCTCTTATATATTTACCCCCCTTAGTAGATTCAAATGATGAACCTGAACCAACCCACAAAATGTTTGACCTAGTGCTTGACCATTATTTTGAGATTGGTTTTGTTGTGGGGTTTTATCAAGGGAAGTTAATCTGTGTCATTTCTTGATTCATCATTTTTTAACCCTATAACAAGAACATATCGACATTGACATGAAAATGGAAGAGACTAGTTCTTCATGCATTTTTTTTGTTTTTTTCAATCTTACTGTTCTTTAAACTTTTGTCATTGAATCCTCGTGTTCATGGATCAACGTTACCAGGTGGATCCTGGTACGATCTGTCTTCATGGTTATGGGAAACCATATGAAAGCCCAAGGAAGTGAAGGTTATGACTTGAGATCATGGAACTAGCTCCATTTAAAAAAAGATAAAGAGAGGTGACCCACATGTGGGTGTGGTAGTCACCCCAGTTGCGACCAAGGGGGATGGTGGCAGCTAGACCCCGTAGGTAGCACGACTAGCCCACAAAGGGCCTTTGACAGTGGAAGAAGATGGTGGTTACTAGAAGGCCAAGGTTGGAGGTTGTGGTGGAAGCAGTTATGTGGATTGGGCTATGTGTGTGTGTGAGGAAGGGGGTACATCCACGTTTCATAAGGTTTGACCCCACATTGACTGGATAGACACGGGCATGGCATGGTACATCCAGCATGCACACACACTAGCCCACACCAGTAGGCCAGACCAAAGAAGTTGTTCCATCATAATAGTTTTATGGGATGGACCCCATGGACCATCAGGCAGCGTCCAGCCTGCCTAGTAGGTGGAGCAGGTTTGGGCCTGGGTGAACTGGGTTGGGTCAGGTCGGCTAGATTAGGTCTCATCAGACCTAGACTATACCAGACACTTTTCACAATATTATTCATATCTTTCAAAAGGGAGGTCTATTGGAAGATTTGTATATGGATTTGGGACCCTTGATATGAGGTGATCCAATTGAGATACTATATGTGAGTTTTTTGTGGAAGTTATAATATGGAATAATGTCTTGAGGAGTAGGTTCTCCCAGTACAAGTGTTCTATGAACAGAATACTGATTTTGGCTGTGAGTTTGTGACTATGTGACATGGTACCAACAGGACATGGGGGATATATGACCTATCAATGATTCATAAACCATTGACGTTCCATGCATCATTGATGATCCATGCACCATCGATGCTCCATACACTATCGACACTACATGTGTTATAGATACTCGATGTGTTATCATGATTGAGTCGGTTCTCCACAATCTTATCAGGGTGCGGGTCCTCTTGTCACTAAATGGTACTTCCTTACGGTCTTATGGTGTGGGTATTTAATATACGATGTGGTAAACTAATGTCATATCAGGGTGTACATTCTTCAAGAGTAGTACTCCCTATTAGATCTACGACGTTGGTCCTCACTTAAATTTTTTTAATCCCCCATCTCTGAGTAGCTGTAATGAGTGGGTCCTACATTGTAAATAGATCTCCCTCTGGTGTTTGATACTGTTATGGGGAGTAGGCCCATTAACTCGATGCGAACAAAGAAAATATAAGAGTTAATGTTCCCTCGACGGATTAAGGTGTGAGACACTCTATACTGGAGCGATAGAGGTTTCTCATATCATTTAAGAGTAGTACTCCCTCAATTGTGTGAAAGTGGAATGGTGTCAATCCTATTGTTCACTCTTTCTATATAGGATGCATGTGGTGAATAGTTTGGAGTATTTCTACCTCAACTGTATGTAGTGGTGATGGTTACTCATCTTCACATGTGTTCCTTAGTTTACCCTAGGGATAAGAAAACTATGTCTAGACCTCTAGTGTTGGGCACTAGAGTTGGACCAAGGCATATGTTTCTAATTGAGCAGATTCTATACAATGCACTATTTGAAATAGTACCATTTTTATTAATGGTGTTCATCTCTCTAATGGTTTCCCTCTAGGAGGGTTGAGATCATGTAGTGTGTACTCTATGATTTTTTGTTATGATTTGATCTTGTGATGAGAATGTTATTGCTTCCAATAAAGTTATAACTTTATGATAATTAGTTTCTAAAATGAGTATATCCGGATTTTATTTATATATGTGATGTAGACATATATAAAGGTGAGATAAACATATTGAATGTAAATAATGTGTTTACATTGTAGTGTAATTAATTTTTTTCTTTGTTTTTATACTTATTGTTCTTCCTTTGGGGTATACTTCATGCAATTCTTAGTGGTACTATTCCCTTGTAGTTTTGGGGTCCCTACTGAGTATTGTTGTACTCACCCATGCGCGGGCTATGCTCGCACATGTAGTGTCTTTGTGTATATGACCAATGATTTAACAGAGCAATTGGTGGGTCAGGCCAAGAGGTTCTTATAGAGACGCCCAATAGACGAGGTGTGCTACAGCGAGTTCAGAGAGCTATTTCTGTACCTACCTATTAGGTCGGGTTTTATGCGGATGAGTTTTAGGAGCTTAATAATTTATTTATTTTTCTTGTATTTTTCACCTATATAATATTAATTTCTGACTATTGTACTTTTATTTTGGTATCATAGGATTATTCATCCCTTTTTACTTAGTTTTTTCACATTTTAGAATTTTTTGGTCCTGTATATGTTTTCATGTGTACATATACATAAGAAAATGCCTCCCATTTGTGGGATGCGCCTACTCCGTGTTATTTTATAGCCACTGTACCATTGTAGGTGGGATTGGGGTATTAATGACAGATTCCCCTCAGGGATATTTTTTGACAATTTTCCACCACCTTTCCTTCGATTAGGAAATGAAATAATTTACATTGTTTTTGTGTAGACATGTGCCACGACATAGGGATGTAATTAATTTTCTATTAGTACCATTCACCATTTATTATTATAATGGGTTTATTTTCTACATATTATATTTATGAAATAGATATATATTTTTAATTGTAATATCCTATGCACATTTTTATATTTACACCCTCTTGAAAATTATATCCTCATTCGGTTGTTCTGGTTTACTATCACCTTTATGAATTGATGTATTTTACTTTTTCATTTACATCATACATGGATAATAATAATAAAATATTTAATAAATATATTTGATATTTATTAGATAAAACTGATTCTATATATTTTACATATTATTTATATTTATTTTTTCATCAATAGACAAGTGTAAACATCACTTTTGTGTATGCATCGAGTACCATCTCCATGAAGTGATGTAATTTATTTTTCATCACATAATTATATGAATATTTATAAAAATGTATATATTGAATAAATATTGTTGGACTCCTCATGTAATAATCATGTTTTAATGATCACAAATCTCAATAATTATTATATATCATATTAATGATTACAAATCTCACAAATTTATCAATCATTTGTATTTATGTTTCAAGATATATCATACTTGATAATGGCTAAGCTCAATTCATTTTATGAATATTACTGTTTAAGTATGAATATAGTTATTTTCCTATGTACAAGACCCTGTGATGCCTAAGTCTCAGAAATTGTGATGAATGAGACACCATGACCATGAGACACTGTGACACAGTGAACCAGACACCATGAAGAAAGACACTTAGAACAGACACCGTAAGCCAGAAACACTATTTTCCTATGTTCCAGACACAATTAGAAAGACACATTCATCAAGGCAATAGGAATCCAGAAACTGTGATCAAGGCACTGGAATCCCAAAACCATAAGCAAGACACCGTGACAAGGAGACACCGTAAAGGAGACACCGTAAAGGAGACACCGTGAAGGAGACACAGTGAAGGAGACACCATGACAAGGAGATACCATGAAGAAGACATCATTTGAATAACAAACTGTGACACCGTTTCTTAACTTATTTTGTCATCTTTCAATTTAAAATTTTAACGGTCATATTTGATGCCTTTAATTCACTGAAAAATTAATGTTTTTTTGTAGAAATAGTATGAGGTATGAGGCAAAAAACACATGGAACCTGTCGGATAAATCTCATGCATTCAAAGATAAATAGTAGAGAGTTTCCCAACAATGACAGAGCGTGATACTGAACAGAAAACAAGAATGTGAGCACGACCATGAAGTTCACTTTGCAAGATTTTCAAAGAAAACATTTTCACATGCATGCAATCCGACTTTGATGAAGAACACCCGAAGTACACTAGAATCCAGAATAACATATTCACATTGTCAAAGCTTTTGAAGAACACAAGCTGAATCATGACACTCTGTTTTTCAATAAAAAAATCGAAGAAGGACTCAGAAGCATTTATGCTAAATCAAAGGAGTCCAAATCTTCACTTAAAATCACTAGAGCCTTTATAAACTCACTTCTACTTTCTCTTAGTGATTCTTTTACTTATCTTTTGAGCAGTGTGTCTACTCTATATATTTTACACCCACACTGACTCCTGAGCTGAACTGGAGGATTTCAAAATCCTCACAACAAATTAATTACCCTTTTTTACCCATGACAACTGTGTAAGAGGTCCCTGTGTAGCCTGGTCATTATTTTTTTTAGCCACGAAAACTAAGGAAGAGGTCCATGCGTGGCCTGGACAATCCATGTATAGTTGGTATCCCTAATCCAGGGTGTGGATTATAGTTTATTTATATAAACTGCTGGGTGGAAAGTGATCACCAAGTGGAGTTGATTAGGTCTCATCTTGAGACTGAAGCAATTGTTTTATATCCACTGTGATATTTAAATTTAGTCTACTCTGTTCTATTTCTCTACTGTGTAATCCAAAAAATCACTAAATTCAATTTTATAGTTAGTCTTGTAAAGAAGTTATATCTGATTTGTCTTAGTATTTTAACTTCAAAAGTAAATTTAATAATACCAATTAAGATTAATGAGAAATAATCAATCTTCTAAGGGGTCGTTTAAACAGTCAAACTCTTATAACAGTATAAACTTGATTAACTGGGATGTATCTATTTTTGGGGAATCATTTTCTGTAAAACTAATAACTTTTAAACAGAACATTTTATATAGTTAATCAATTCACCCCACCCCTCTTGAGTTAACTACTCTGAATAAAAAATATGAATGATTTTTTGATGATTTATAATTTAGAGATGAAGAATATATGAGCAAGGAATAATATCATACATTTTTATTTAGTTTTTGAGCTACAAGAGGCAAGATATTCCTACCAATAGTTAATAATGTTTAGTATTAGAAAGAATTCTATTTCTCTAGTCCTATAAAAACTCACTTACAATCCCCCTCTTCACCCATCTCAAACCATTTTGGTATAACCAATACATTCACTAATCACTCACCAACACCCCTAAAATCCTCATTAAATCCTTATTTTTGGTAGAAAATAATCATTGTAAGGATTTAGTGACAACTAAAGGGAAATACCCTATAAAGGGTTAATGTTATTCAACATGAATCGTTATTTTATATACTTACCCAAATCCATAAATTTCTATAATACCATGAAAATAAAATTAAATAATTATATTCCATATTCTAATATGTTTTTATTTTCGTGGTACAACATTAAACTGCTCAAAATTACATCAAATGTGTTAAGAAATCATTATTCATCTGTATGGAAGACTACTTCCACACGAACTGATGTATTGTGTTTTTATGCCACCACCTTTTATGATTAAGAATAATGATTGATTTATAGTTTATATATGATATTAAATATATTTCTATAATTATTAATACTTTTTTCATTATGTAATAAATATATTATTATCTATTATTCTATAGGAGACACGATAACATTATTCATGTGTATGGAGGATTGCCACCTCATAAGGATATGTGATTTTTCATTCACAAATGCTTTACATAGTAGTTGATAATAAATAATTATATGTTATATAAATGAAGTAATTATTATATTAATTAAATATATATCTATCTTAAATGTTAATATATTATTATTTTTATACATTTTTACATAATAAATGAAATGAATATCCTTCATGTATATGTGGAATAGTGCCTACAAGAATCGATGCAACTCTCCTTTAATCTCCACACAACATGAATGACATATTTTTTATTTGTATATAATATGTTATTAAAGATATAATGATAATTATATAATGGTAAAATTTTACTTGACTTAATTATGTTATGATATATGAAAAATAGAAGATGTTACTCAAGCGTATGTATGACCTATCCTCTCCATGATCATAGAGAACATAATTTTTTGTAACCATAATTCATATGATTTTTTAAAATTAAAATTTATTTATAAATATGATGATTATTTCATAATTATTTTCTAGTTATGATTGAACCATAATATATACATATGAACTAAATCACTTATGATGCGACATTTATGAAAAAAAAGGTAATTGACATACCAAACCATGAAAATAATGAAAGATTATTAACAAAAGATTAATTAGATGTTATAAATGGATAAAATATTAGATAATAAATATTAATATTGTTATATAGTATTTAAATGTTAGGTTTATAACCCCTATAATAAATGTTAAATAATGATTAGCCAAAAATAATCATAATGTATTAGATTTCATATAAATTTACATTCGATTGAGACTTATTTGTGATTATACAGTAATTCAATTTTATGTGAGGAATATAATTCCCATTTAGAATTTAATATAATCAATACATAATGTTTGCTTCTGTTTTAGGTTTCAATTTGAATTATGACAACCAATGCGATTTGATTTTAAAATTACAAGTGATAAAAATTATTTTGAAATCTAACTTTCCTTAGTGATTGATAACAGAACCTTGAAAAAATCACTTTATTGTAATATTTTTTCATTTTAAATTTAATATACCTTAAATATCCATATTATTATGTGATGGATATAATTATTTCCTAAACTATATACGATATTTAGATATATTTGTTTACTTTGAATGTTTTTTGATTGAATTGGGAAATAATTGAAAAATATGATTCTTTTTCTCAGTACTGATATTTAATGATACGGAATATTGGACATAAATTAAATATATGATTCAATATATAATGAATTATTATGAAATAAAGTGATAGGTGGGGATGTAACATTATATATCACATAAATTCTTCGACATGTCTCATGAGAAAAATCATTTGGCCAAATTAAATAGGTTTTTACGTTTATTTTTAAGTATTCTAGAGGTTTAGTCTGGATAGTAGTGGATTCCTATTACATGGGAAACATGGCATCAAATAACTAAGAATTTAATTTAGTATTTCATTTATTATTATCCATGAAATTTTAACTATTACATTATCTATGTACACATTTCATTATCAGTTATGAATTAAATGGATTTTTTTCATTTATTTACCTTTACATGTTTATTATTATTTATATCTTCATGAATTCATGTTCTTTAAATGTAATTCATGTTCAATCATTTAATTTTCTTTATTGATTTTTTTATTTATTTATGATAGATTTTATTGTACTTAAACCTTACTCTGTTTTCGATCTCATCCATATTTTGTTCTATTTCCCTAGGATTCAAAGAATAGTATTATAATTGATAGAAAAACTATATTCTAGAGGGAATAATGATATTCTTGACAAAATTTATGCAGCAATATTTTTTTCAATTATAATTCAAAAATAATTTTTATATATAATTTACCTATTCTAATAATCTATTATATCTTTTGTTATGAAATTCCATGTATATTATCCATGTGTAATTATAGTAGTCATTGTATTTATGATTTTGGGGTCAAGGATGCTACAAATTATGCCTTGAAAAAATATTTAATCCATGAGAACACATAACCATATCATAAATGGTTTTTTTCATTAATAATTTTTTCATTGAAAACATGTAGGCATTATCATTATGGTAAAAATGATATATGTATGATTATCGTAAAATATTTTTTATGGTCCAAATGATATTTTTCTAATTGAAAAAACATTATGGCATCCCAATACACTAACAACCTTGGAAGTTAATCATGCTTACAAGTTCTTTTAGTGGGAAAAAAGATTCATGTTTCTCTATGATGAGTATTGAAAAGGATCCAACATTGATGAATTTATTTAATATGGTTCTTGATATCATGGAAAAATGGGATTAGGAAAATTTTCAATCATCCATCAATGTGAGGATTAAAGTGATAATGATGGTTGAGGATGATCTTTAGAAAAAGTTGACAAATGTTTTTGGGTTCAACCATGATTGTGATGGAATAATATTTCTCAGGAACAATTTATGATTTTCAAAAATAACAAAAATAAAGAATGTGGTAATGTATGAATCTCATTATTCATAATTATTTATTCATCCAGAAGGTATTAATATATATACTAATTTGAAATAGTATTTTGGTATTTTTGTCATTAAAAATGATATATATTATTTTGTATTAAAATACATGGTTTATAAAAATTTTCATTGTAATATCTTTATTCATTCATTAGGTAATGATTGAATGTAGATATAGTAATTCTTTGTTTAGGAATTCTATAAAGATGTTTCGGGTGAAATTTGGATATTTTGAGGTTTTCTAGTTTCTACACAGTTAGCGTACAGTTTCTAAAACCGGGAACCACACCAGTGCAATCCATTCACCCCATAAAAGTGGATAACTCATGTTAGTCACATGGTTTCATAAACCTCATGCCCACATTGGAGAAACCATGAAACCTATATATTTTGGGTGAATGGATAGAGTGAATGGTTTTCCTAACAATATGAATCTTCCTAGATAACTATGCACACATAGTATAAATCCTCTAATTTTTTAAATACCATGCCCCCAAATTTAACCCAATATCAACCCCCACTCAACAATAAACACATTATTTGTATTTGATGGCTACTTAGAAGTAATTTTTTCACCTCTAAGACATCTCCTTGTAAGATCAAAGAATGTTTTGTCTTGTTTGATCTCCTCGAGGTAAGTTAATGTCATCTCATTTAATACCTTCTGATACCAACTTTCATCCTCAGTAGAGTTTGGTGTATAATTTTGTATTGGTTGGAGATAATTGATGTTTGATTGGTTCTTGATTCTTGGATTAATTCTTAGATTTCATTTTCCTTCAATATTTAATTTTATTCCCATTGTGGGACTTGATCATTTAATTTTCATGATTAATGTGAGGTGGAACCATTTGAGATTTTCTATGTAATTGAAAACATTATTTTTGTTTAATATAATTCAATTTATTTACAATATCCAAATTTCAATTGATTTTAGTAAGAAATTATAAATGAAATGAATTTTGGGAAAACCCCAATTATAATAGAATTTTAATTATGAGGATTATTTTGAAAATGATTGAATTATTGAATGATTTGAGACATGATTTCAAAAAATATTTTATATTAAAATGATGAAAAATCATGTTTTGATATTTAATTTTAATTGGATTATTGAAAATGAAAATTAGGAAATTTAATTGTAAATTATTATTGATTTAAAGTGAAATTATTTTACAATAATTTAGTTATTTATTGATAATATGAGATTCTGGGTAAATACATAATTATTTGGGAGAAGCATGAAAGGATATTGATCCCATAACAATGGATATACCTTAATAACACTAAGAAAAGTCTAGTTGATAATGATTACCCCCAATTGGTTTTTTATGAGTCTGATTTGGCCTAAAAATGAGGGATGAGTGTACACATACATAGACATGATCACTGATATTAGAAGTGTGTGGTTCTCAAAATTAAAAACTTATGCATTTTAGGGAAGATAGACATAGTGATTGTTTTGTATGTTTTGATATATATTTCATTGATTATGGACATTTTCTAGCCATGTCAAATGATTTATATATAAGTGTTAACATAAAATATTTATTTAATTCCTGACTTAAATGACTTACATCCATTGAAAATAATGTTATGTATCTTTTAAATATGTAAATGATATGTTAGGCCTTTCCCAGTTTTATTTAAATTGAATGTATAATTTGGTTTATTTTAATGCCATATTTTATGGTACACTTTTTGATACCCCACTAGTCTTTATAAATCACACCATACATTTTCAGTTTTGTTTTTATTTTTTCATTTTCTGGGTTCGATAAAACTGAATGTTACACTTAGAGGTGAGCGATGTTCTTGATCATTTGGGTTTGGAGTGATGGAGATGACTAGTGGAGATGTTACATACTTATTACATGGGATGTTTTTGTTTTATTTTTCTTGGATTCTATGTAATTTGATGATGTAGTTCTTGGGGTTCTCTTATACCTATTTGTTTTGGTACCATCTTGATATGGAGTTTTGATCATGTTTACTTGTAATTTTTTTATAATCACCTATTTTGGGGAAAACTAGTTCCATGTTTTATTATGTATGATTATAAGTGATAGTAAACAACCCATGTAGATCAAGGTTTCACTTAGGGAAATGTTTGATATGAATCAAGCATCAGGGAACCAGTGTGTTAAGGAAGGTATGTAATAAAGTGATATCCTGGGTACATTTTATGCATCATTCCTTGATTTTAGTATGATGTTTGGGATATCATTTAGGACATATAAGGTAGATATGAGTGAATTCATATCCAGATCTCATCATAATGATCAATGAAACACAATGGGTGGTTTGGGAAATATGTATTAATGAATAATTGAATCTGATTATTATATTTTATCTTCTTTTCTTGTGTATGATGGAATAAAAATCTTGATATCTTATTTTATTGGAATGATATTCCCATTACAAATTATTTAGTGTTAGAGATATCTATATTTTATGATGAATTTAGTGTTTTCTGATGAGGTTGTGTAGCACCACACTACTGGAAATGCAGGATTTCTCAACGGTTTAGAACCATTGGGAAAGGCTGCAGAACCATTGGTATATGTTAAAACAACGGTTCTGCAACCCGTAGGGAAGTAAGCCGTTGGGAAAAGTTTTTCCCAACAGTTTACAGGGAACTGTTGGTATAGGGTGCTGAAAAATTACCTTATCCCAACGGTTTTCAAGAACTGTTGGGAAATATTTTTCCCAACGGTTTACAACCATTAGGAAATAGTGCACAAATTTATAATGTTTTTCCCAACGGTTTACCAAACCATTGGAAAAAACCAAACATATCCTCTTTCCCAATGGTTTGGATAACCGTTGGTAAAAACTGAATATATTCTCTTTCCCAATGGTTTAGAACCGTTAGGAAAAGGCCTACACATTCTATGCCAACGGTTCAAAACCATTGGCATAGACCCTGTTGCGCAAATTGCACACCAGCTCTACAATTTACCCAGCAGATATCCAATTTTCCCACCAGATATCCAATTTTCCCACCAGGTCTCATTTTGTGGGTTCCCTCTCACTCATTATCAATCCAATTATTGTACCTGCAATAAACTAACACATAAATATACAATTATTGTACCTAAAATAACTAACTAACAATTACATATAGAGAACAAATTCATACACATTTAAAATATAATGGTGGAACTATAAACATCCATAATTAAATTAGAATTCATAACTTAATTATAATTTAGATGACAATTATATGTGGAATCTGGAAGTCAATTCATAATTTGATTGGTTTTTTGTATACCATATATTTTTACTAGAAATAATGTCCATTTTAAACATAATACAAACACCTGGAGAGATACCGGCCACACCGCGCCTCGGATTGAGGCTGGGTTGACTTGTATACGTCACATATGACCCATGGATCGTTGTGCTTATGTATCAACACAATACGAATGCGTTTGGTAGGTTTTCTGTATGTTAGTTGATGTTTTTCAATTAAAATGACGTACTTTTGAAACAAAAGGCAAACACTTTGAGTGGTGTCGTCCACACCGCGCCTCGTATTGAGGCGGCATTCACTCGTACACGTCACATATGACCCATTGATCGTTCTCCTAATGTTTCAATGGAAACCGAACGCGTTTGGTCGGTTTTACGTATGTACTAAAATTGTTGTCCATTTTAAGAAAAGAGAGACACTTTGAGTGGTGGCGGCCACACCGCTCCTCGGATTGAGGCGAGGTTGACTCGTACACATCAAATATGACCCATGGATCGTTGAGCTAAAGTATCGACACAATCCAAATGCGTTTGGTCGGTTTTCCGTATGCCAGTTGATGTTTTCACGTCAAATGATGTCCTTTTGAAACAGAAGACATACACTTTGAGTAGTGGAGGCCACACCGCACCTCGTATGGAGGTAGGGTTGACTCGTACACGTCACATATAACCCATGGATCATTTTTCTAATGTATTGACACAATCCGAATGCGTTTGGTTGGTTTTCCATATTCCAGTTGATGTTTTTCAATTAAAATGTCGTACTTTTGAAACAAAATGCAGACACTTTGAGTGGTGTCGGCCACACCGCGCCTCGAATTGAGGCGTGGTTGACTCGTACATGTCACATATGACCCATGGATCGTTGTGCTAAAGTATCGACACAATCTGAATGTGTTTGGTCGTTTTTCCATATGTACTTAAATTGTAGTCCATTTTAAGAAAAAGATAGACACATTGAGTGGTGGCGGCCACACCGCGTCTCGGATTGAGGCGGGGTTGACTCTTACACGACACATATGACCCATGGATCGTTGTGCTAAAGTATTGACATTTTCCGAATGCGTTTGGTCGGTTTTCCGTATGTCAGTTGCTGTATTTCACTTCAAATGACGTCCTTTTGAAATAGATGACAGACACTTTGAGTGGTGGCGGCCACACTGCGCCTCGGATTGAGGCGGGGTTGAATCGTACACGTCAAATATGACCCATGGATCGTTCTCCTATGGTTTCAATGGAAATAGAATGCGTTTGGTCGGTTTTCCATATGTACATAAATTGTTGTCCATTTTAAGAAAAAGACAGACACTTTGAGTGGTGGCGGCCACACCGCACCTCAGATTGAGGCGGGGTTGACTCTTATATGTCACATATGACCCATGGATCGTTTTTCTAAAGTATCGACACAATCTGAATGCGTTTGGTCATTTTTCCGTATGCTAGTTGATGTATTTCACTTCAAATGACGTCCTTTTGAAACAGAAGACAGGCACTTTGAGTAGTGGCGGCCACACCGTGCCTCGGATTGAGGCGGGGTTGACCTTTTCATGTCACATATGACCCATGGATCGTTGTTCTAATGTATCAACACAATCCGAATGCATTTGGTTGGTTTTCCATATGTCAGTTGATGTTTTTCAATTAAAATGACGTACTTTTGAAACAAAAGGCAGACACTATGAGTGGTGTCGGCCACACCGCTCCTCGGATTGAGGCGGCATTGACTCTTACACATCACATATGACCCATGTATAGTTCTCCTAAAGTTTCAATGGAAACCGAATGCATTTGGTCAGTTTTCCGTTTGTACTTAAATTGTTGTCCATTTTAAGAAAAAGACAGACACTTTGAGGGGTGGCGGCCACACCGCGCCTCAGATTGAGGCGGGGTTTACTCGTACACATCACATATGACCCATGGATCGTTGTGCTAATGTATCGACACAATCCGAATGTGTTTGGTTGGTTTTCCATAAGCTAGTTGATGTTTTTCACTTCAAATGACATCCTTTTGAAATAGAAGACATACACTTTGAGTGGTGGCGGCCACACCTCTCCTCTAATTGAGGCGGGGTTAACTAGTACATATCACATATGACCCATGGATCGTTGTGCTAATGTATCGACATAATCTGAATGCGTTTAGTCAGTTTTCCGTATGCTAGTTGATGTTTTTCAATTAAAATGACGTACTTTTGAATCAAAAGGCAGACACTTTGAGTGGTGCAGGCCACACTGCACCTCGGATTGAGGCAGGGTTGACTCGTACATTTCACATATGACCCATGGATCGTTGTGCTAAATTATCGACACAATCTGAATGCGTTTGGTCGGTTTTCCGTATGTACTTAAATTGTTGTCCATTTTAAGCAAAAGATAGAAACATTGAGTGGTGGCGGCCACACCGTGCCTCGGATTGAGGTGGGGTTGACTCATACACATCACATATAACCCATGGATCGTTGTGCTAAAGTATCGACCCAATCCGAATGCATTTGGTCGGTTTTCCGTATGCCAGTTGATGTATTTCACTTCAAATGACGTCCTTTTAAAACAGAAGACAGACACTTTGAGTGGTGGCGGCCACATCGCGCCTCAGATTGAGGCGGGGTTGACTCGTACATGTCACATATGACCCATGGATCGTTTTGCTAATGAATCGACACAATTTGAATGCCTTTGGTCGGTTTTCTGTATGCCAGTTGATGTTTTTCAATTAAAATGACGTACTTTTGAAACAAAAGGCAGACACTTTGAGTGGTTCCGGCCACACCATGCCTTGGATTGAGGCGGGGTTGACTCGTACACGTCACATATGACCCATGGATCGTTGTGCTAAAGTATCGACACAATCAGAATTTGATTGGTCAGTTTTCTGTATGTACTTAAATTGTTTTCCATTTTAAGCAAAAGATAGACACTTTGAGTGGTGGGGGCCACACCGCACCTCATATTGAGGTGGGGTTGACTCTTACACGTCACATATGACCCATGTATCGTTGTGATAAATTATCGACATAATCTGAATGCGTTTGGTCGGTTTTCCGTATGCCAGTTGATGTATTTCACTTCAAATGACGTCCTTTTGAAAAAGAAGATAGACACATTGAGTGGTGGCAGCCACACCGCAGCTCGTATTAAGGCGGGGTTGACTCATACACGTCACATATTACCCATGGATCGTTCTCCTAAAGTTTCAATGGAAATCGAATGCGTTTGTTATGTTTTCCATATGTACTTAAATTGATGTCCATTTTAAGCAAAAGACAGAAACTTTGAGTGGTGGCGGCCACACCGCACCTCGGATTGTGGCGGGGTTGACTTGTACACGTCACATATGACCCATGGATTGTTGTGCTAAAGTATAGACACAATCTGAATGCGTTTGGTCGATTTTCCGTATTCCAGTTGATGTATTTCACTTCAAATGACGTCCTTTTGAAACGGAAGACAGACACATTGAGTGGTGGCGGCCACACCGTGACTCGGATTGAGGCGGGGTTGACTCGTACACGTCACATATGACCAATGGATCTTTCTGCTAATGTATCGACACAATCCGAATGCGTTTGGTCAGTTTTCCGAATGCCAGTTGATGTTTTGAATAAAAATGAAATACTTTTGAGACAAAAGGCAGGCACTTTGAGTGGTTCCGGCCACACCGCGCCTCGTATTTAGGCGGGGTTGACTCGTACACGTCACATATGACCAATGGATCGTTGTGCTAAAGTATCGACAAAATCCTAATGCGTTTGGTCGGTTTTCCATATGTACTTAAATTATTGTCTATTTTAAGAAAACGACAGACACTTTGAGTGGTGGCGGCCACACCGTGCCTTGGATTGAGGCGGGGTTGACTCGTACACGTCACATTTGACCCATGGATCATTGTGCTATAGTATCGACATAATACGAATGCGTTTGGTCAGTTTTCCATATTCCAGTTGATGTATTTCACTTCAAATGACGTCCTTTTGAAAAAGAAGACAGACACTTTGTGTGGTGGCAGCCACACCGCACCTCAGATTGAGGCAGAGTTGACTCGTACATGTCACATATGACACTTGGATCGTTGTGCTAATGTATCAACACAATCCAAATGTGTTTGGTCGGTTTTCCATATGTACATAAAATGTTGTCCATTTTATGAGAATACTCTGTGCGGGGGGTTGTTTGGGGTCCAAGGAAGAGGGTGGGGGGCTGTCCGGGGGGGGGGCTGTCCGGGGGGCTGTCTGGGGTCCAGGGAGGAGGGTGGGGGGTTGTCCGGGGGGCTGTCCGGGGGGTGTTTGGGGGGTTGTCCGGGGTCCAAGGAGGAGGGTGGGGGGGGGGGGCTGTCTGGGTGGCTGTCTGGGGGCTGTCTGGGGGGCTGTCTGGGGTCCAGGGACGAGGGTGGGGGGGAGGGGGGGCTGTCTGGGGGATATTCGGGGGATATTCGGGGGCGGTCTGGGGCTGTTTGGGGGGTTTGTCTGGGGTCCAAGGAAGAGGGTGGGGGGGGTTGTCCGGGGGTTGTCTGGGGTCCAGGGCGGAGGGTAGGGGGGCTGTCCGAGTGGCTGTCTTAGGGGCTGTCCGGCGGGGCTGTCCGGGGTCCAGGGATGAGGGTGGGGGGTTGTCCAGGGTCCAGGAAGGAGGGGGGTTCCAAAACACACAACCACTAAAAGACTACAACATCCATAAAAACAGATAATATATAAAAATAACTCAACTTCAATACTATACTACGAGTCTAGATAAAACCAACAACTAGAATAGATTAAATATCAAATATCAGTAATATCAGTCAAAAATGTAATGGATCAACTTGTCCCACATCTCCATCACCATCATCACCATCATCATCCTCACCCTCGTCCTCGTCCCCATCATCATCCTCGCCCTCTCCCTCCTCATCGTCCTCGCCCTCCTCCTCGCCCTCACCACCCACCTCGCCCTCCTCCTCTCCCTCCTCTTCTGCGTCAGACTCCTCGCCATCATCATCGTCAAGCTGTACATTGTCCTGACCACCAATAGAACTTCCACCTGGTGCACTGTATATAGAACATATCGACGACATATACTTATCAAAAGTTGGGCTCACCTCTACTGGAAGTGTAGGATGTAGAACTTCAATAAATTTCATAAACGCACTTTTTGCCCTAACAAACTGTTCTGCCATCTCTGTGGCCCTTTTCTCAGCCTATTCTGCCTATGCCCTAACTTGCTACAGCTCGGTGGCACTACAGCTCATACCTGAGGAGGTCCAATACCTCGTCAGAGCTATCCTAGGTCGGCAGCGTACTCTTCCAGAATGCTCCTCTCCCAACACCTGATGTAAGTGATATGTTGGCCCAAAATTGTCTGGTTCTTGGGCATCGAGGGCCTCTAAAGAAGCCTGTTACAAATATAAATATATCATTATGTTAAAAAATAGATATTAAAAAATAAATTCAACATATTAAAACTTACAATCTGCTGCTGAGTCACTTCGTTGACAGCACTTCCACCCTTTTTTCATCTACTCAAGAAAAACAGTTTTTCTCGAGGCACGCGTCCTTCAATATTTTGTATTTTCCTCTACAATGACATTGAAAACTAAAGTTACATGAAAACTTTAGCAAACTATTAAATAATTTAAGAAACAAAAGGAAGTGTAAGTCATAATGAAAACTTATAAACAATTGTTATACCTGCTTCCTCTCATGATTAGGCATCATAGTGCGTCCCAGTGTGTGGAGGTATTTTTTTGCATCAATGTTCTTTTTATTTTTTCCAGATGATTCCTAAATAAAATTTGAAAATGAAATAGATAGTATTAATGAAAAACATGAAAGTTATTATTTAAATACCTCAAATGTTATTAATACCTTAAACTGGGTACTTGTCCAATGAGTAATAATCTGATGATACTACACTATAGGACAGTCATCCACAAATGGTACCGCCTCTAACTCAGTGCCAACTCTAGCATGCTAGCCCATATACAACTCATGCTTGTAGGCTCTCCAAAGATCACCTAAATCCTTTAGACATTCCGATCGTGCACCCTCACCCTCAGGAAAATTAAATCGAAGCGGAAATCAAAATATTAATTCATATAAATACAAAAATAATTCATGGCATTAAATATAACAAATTTTTTTACCCATATCTCTACCCAAGATCTATCCTTGACCTCATGCGGAAAATGTCTCCATGATAGCGGGCTGATGGGAATGATGTCGGAGTATTTGGAAAGCGTCGCCAAAAAACTCCGACATTACTGCCCTATTTTTTCAACCATTTGGTTGTCTTCATTATAATCCACCATAACATGTGTGTGCCGGTTCCACACCGAACACATGCGTGTACGCCCCTTCCCATTCCTCCTTTCATTAGATGTATATGTCATGAACGAAAAACAAATATTTTATCAGAACATGTTATAATGAAAATAAATATTTCTATAAAAATTTATTAGGGTTCTATAAATATACCTGTGATGGTCTAATCGATGAGTGCTGCTGGATCCACAGAAACTGATGGAACACCCTGTGGTGGAACATGAGTCGAAGACGATGGAATATAGAAGCTAGGAGAGACAGAAGTAGAAGGAAAAGAATATGGGACATCTTTCTGACCGGATGCTGACCGAGGAGTGGGAATCATCATGGGATGTGAAAATGATGGGCCAGAATATGCAGAAGGTTGGGAAATCATGGGAGGCCTAAATATCCCGTGTGTCTCTAACGACACACCGGGATTAGAATGTGGGAAGGATGACATGTCAGTGGGTGGGGCAGGGTCTAGTCGGCTACGCGCAGCTGCTCGTCCACCACTGGTACGAACCCTCCTCGTACCACCGGCCGGAGTACTAGGACCAGTACTAGGCTCATCGTTGAATAACTGTCGACATATATGTGTATCCTACAAAAATGTTTACAAAAAAATTAATCACATGACATTATATATTCTTTAAATATATCAATTTGAAATAAAGTACTCAGTGTAGGCACTGATGGTGGAACGCCCATCTCCGTCATTCGACAATTGTTCTCCATCATTTTTTTCCTTCGTCTCTCTTCAATTGGCTTCATTTCCTGCTTTTGAAAACAAATATGTAATTAATTAGAAAAATAAAACTAATGTGTAACCCAAAAAATGCAATTCAAATAAAATTGCAACCAATAAACATTGAAAATTATCATAATGGTCAATTAAGCTATCAATTGTTTTAGAAGACTTTAATGGATTTAATAAATCATACAAGTTGTAATGTTCACCAAGTTAGAAATATTGTTTGACTATGTTTGAATATAGTTCAATTACAAATTAGAAAATGCAATTCAAATAAAATTGCAACCAATTAACATTGAAAATTCAAATAACGGTCAAGTCAGCTATCAATTGTTTTAGAAGAGCATGAATGGATTTAATAAATCTTACAATTTGTAATGTTCAACAAGTTAGAAATATGTTTGACTATGTTTGAATACAGTTCAATTCCAAATTATAAAATGCAATTCAAATAAAACTGCAACCAATATACATTGAAAATTCGCATAATGGTCAAGTCAGCTAAAACATATTTGTGATCAATACTAAATCAATTTGAATATTACCAACCTTAACAACCCTAATCGAGGTAAACCAAAAGAATTGAGAACATGGATGAATGATTCTATATATTTTTAACCACAAATTCAGGTTCACAATCAACTTTTACAATTGAGCTATTTGAGTCATCAAAAGAAATAAATGGATTGGTTCCAATGGCACTAGGGATAGTGTCAATTCCATCATCACCATCATCAAAAATATGTCTTGGAATTACTTCAACTATGACACCAAATTCAGGTCGAAGTTGGTCTTCGACATAAAAAACTTGTTTAGCCATTGATGCCAACACATATGGTTTTTCGGTAGCAAGAGTGCGAGTAATATTAATTACTCGAAATCCACAATCATCAATAAATGTGCTATGTCTCATCATCTAATCAAACCAATGTCATTTTGTCATTGTGACTCGTCCATGATAGTAATAATCCAATATTATTAATTTCCCAACAACTCCATAATAACCCACATTTTCAAATCATGGTCTACTATCTGATGCACTATCATAACAATCTGTTGTGGCAGTAACCATAACACCATCATGTTGTGTTCTCATGTTTTTTGCTCGTTCAGTGACAATAAATTTGTACCCATTGATAACAATTGATTTACAGTCATGAACCACGGTATTATGACCAAAATCCAAAGCTCTTATTTCCTCAGAAACAGAGTCAGCAGACAAACTCAATACCTGCAATATAAATGACTATTAAAGTTAATTAAATATTGATATAATTATTTTAAACATTAATTTTTTATACCTTCAATTTTAACCAAGCAGAAAACTCATTTCTATGCAATGTCTCTCTCCTTATGAATGATAAAGAACGATGCTTCTTATTTATCATTGTTTTATGTTCCCTATAGATAAAAAATATTAATAGTTTAACAGATATATATGTAAGATATACATAATCAATTTAGTTACCTGATATAGTCATCGAACAAATCATAGTTGAACAAAACTGTGCGATGTGCCATCTCCCGCTCTTTGTGGCTTTATTTCTTCATTGTATATGATCCAGTAATTCCTCCTGTTTGAGGAAGTGATGGAAAAATGGGTTCAATTTTCTCATACTGTTCTTCTTCATTTCTCATTGGTCTGTTCAATCTTGTAGTAAGATCAGACAAATACATCGAGCAGAAATCCATACATTCTTGAGCCAAGTAACTGTTCACGATAGAACATTCGGGATGATTTCTGTTTCGGACATAAGACATTATTGTGAACATATTTATTTCAGTTGGATACATCCAACGAAAAGAAACAGGTCCTCTGAGAAGTATTTCAGTGGGAATATGGATAGTCAGATGCAGCATGCATGTGAAAAATGATGGAGGAAATATTTTCTCAAACTCACACAAAATTAATGGGGCATCTGTCAACATTTTTTGTAAGAAAGACTTGGAAAACTTTTTAGCACAAAGATCTCAAAAAAAATGGCACAACCAAATAACAACCACCATTACATTATTGGACAAAAGATGATGGATTTATATTGGAATCAACTCATGCAGTAGAACGTGATAATCATGAGTCTTCAAAGATTTTAGTTTCAACTCTCTTCTGTTGACACGTTTAGATATGTTGCTTGAATAGCCATCAAGAACTCTAATAGTCTCTAATACTTCCAGAAATTGTTTTTTTCGCAGGTGTCATCACATAAGAAGCACATGGAAGTTTCCATTTATTTTCACTGATACGTACAAGATGCAATTCTGGTATGATGCCCCAATCCACCAAGTCACGCCGAGATTGTAAATCATCTTTTTTCTTCCCCTTGACATTTAGAATAACCGAAAGCAAAATTTCGCATATATTCTTTTCAATATGCATTATGTCTAAGCAATGACGTAACAAATTGGTTGACCAATAAGGCAAATCAAAAAAGATACTCTTTTTCCTTCAATTGTAACAGGTTTCAGTGGAAACATTCTTTCTCTTTCCAGATTTCATTTCACCCTTCCCGAATGAAAAACAGAAATCTTTCAATTCATTAAGCACGTTAGTTCCAAACATACGCTGAGGTGGATCATCGGACTCTATGGTATTATCAAATCTTCGACGATTCATTCTATATGGATGAACCTTTGGCAAGAATCGTCGATGTCCCATAAAACTGAAACTACAACGATGTTTCAGTCTTCTAGATCGTGTATTATTCATACAAACTGGACATGACAGTTTTCCCTTCTTGCTCGATCTAGACATCATTGCATAAGCTGGAAAATCATTGATCGTCCACATAAGCACAGCATGCATCTGAAATATGTCTTTCGAACATGTGTCGTATGTGCGCACACCCACATCCCAAAGAAGTTTCAACTCTTTTATTAAAGGTTTCTTGTATACATCAATATCAATGTCCGGATCAGAAGGACCAGATATGAGTATACTCATGAAAGAGAAAGGTTTTTTCATACACAACCATGGGGGAATATTATAAATGTGTATAAAAACTGGCCATGTGCTGTGCGAAGTAAGCATCTGCCCAAACGGATTAAAACCGTCGCATGAAAGACCCAGCCTCACATTACGCATGTCAGCTGCAAAATCAGGATGTCGAGCATCAAATCTCTCCCATGAAAATCCATCTGCAGGATGAACCAACTCATCATTAGTCTTCTTTATCTCTGTATCATGCTATATCATTTTTATTGATATTTCATCAGACATAAAAAGATTCTGATGTCTGGGGATCAATGCGAAGTGTCACATTAATTTCTTTGGAACGTGGGATGGTGTTCCATCAGATTTTGTCTTCCAGCGGGATGTTCCACATTTTATACAATCATTTCGTTCAGCTGTTTCCTCCCAGAATAAACTGAAATCTTTCGGGCAAGCATGAATTTTGTTTCTTGAAAATCCAAGTTCCTCTACTAACTTCCATGCCATATAGTGGTTTAAGGGAATATCTGCATCATCTGGAAGTAAATCATTCGAGAGGGTAAGAATGTAATCGATTGCTGTATTAGAAATTCCATACATAGTTTTCCCATGAAACAATCAGATTAAAAAATCCAGCTTTTTCATTTTATCGCATTGTCGATATACTAGAGTCGTGGCAGCATCATTCAATTTTTCACCCTATCAATACCATCATTTTCACTAGATGCATCAGCTATCCTTATATCGATGTCTTCTTGAGTCAAAATCCTTTCTTTTTCATGATGACGAATAAATGGAAACCGATCATCTAAAAAATTATCCATTCAAGTCCTTTCATTTCGATCATCACCAATTTGAGATTTCATTTTCTCCCCATTGTGATACCACACAAAGTAGTTTTCTTGAAAAACATTTTTGGTTATGTGGTATCTGACTTCTTTACGGCTCAACCAAGGTCTACCAACACAATTGGAACATGGGCAGTGTATGCAACCACTATCTGAAGCATTGTGAAATGCAAAATCTATAAAGCACTCCAAATTGTTTTGAAAATCGCTTGAGATCCGATCGGTTTCATACATGCAACTTCTGTCCATTCTGTAAAAAGAATTTATATAAGTCATTTTGTCATAAACAATTCAATAGGATTGAAATTTAATAGAAAATGCATTTATGTAAATGATAAAGGAATAAAATAGTCAAGGTATCAACTACACATGTGAAAAAAAACATACAAATGTGTTATTGAAAAAATGTAAAACCAACAAGAAATTATTGTGTTATATCACATCACAGCATGCCTCATCCCATAACCATATTGTAGGGTATCATGAACATGAATAACATCAACCATGTTCCATCCTCCTACCATACATGACCCTAACCACATGCCACATCTTATTATATCCTTATCACATCACACCTCACCGAAAACACTAGGGAAATCACAGTACATCTCACCTGAAGACACATGGACAATCGCATCACATCTTGCCTAAAAACACATGGTCAATCACTTTTTAAGGAAGAGTAGGGAAGAAATGGTAGCTATCCAACCATATAACTACCATCCTAGATATTAGAAAAAATACCCATAACTCAAAACCTCTGATTGTTGGTAAGTTTTTCCAACTCTGGTTGGGAATGTGTAGAAATAACATAAAAATACATGATATATAGATAGAACAAAATACTCAACCTATGGGTTCACATTAACTACATAATCACACACTTAACTACTACCATAAAACACATAAACAACACCACCACCACACAAGACGCATATCATTTCTCACTTTCATTTATAATCCACTTCATTCACACTTACATTATCCATTCATTTAATGTTAAATTAATTAAATCCATTTACCACACATCCATTTCTATTCCATCTCATTTATTTAATATCTTGTTTTTTGGTTTTAACAGCATAATTTATTCCATAGATAACCAGGAAACTAATAAAACCACCACACAATAACTCACCATCTCACAATAACCATCGACGCCATGTTACATCGACCAACCATGTCACCAAAACAACCACATATCACAACAAAAATACTGCACATCACAATCCACAACACAACCAAAACCACCGCACAACCAAAACTATGGATATTCAAAATTAGAACACAATAAAGAGACATCGTTCCCTTATAAATGTAAATATGTAATGAAAAAATTAATTGGACATACACCGATATAGGGATTTGACTGCACAATTCGTGGAACAATCAAATTTTTTTACAGAAACCCTAAAATTTGGGAATTAGGAAATCATTCGTAGAAGTATATTCTTTATAATAGGTGGAACTATAATATAGGAATCTAACCTGGTGGCTGGTGATCCAATGGAAGATGTGGGGATTGGGAAGTGATTCTGCCGAGCACTCGCTTCTGGAGAGCTTCTGGAGACGAGCGGAATGCTCTGTATCCACTTTTGAATCATAGGGAGTCCACTGGGTATTTGGGGTTTTTTTTACAACGGTTCATAAAAACCGTTGGGAAAAACCAGTCTTTCCCAACATTTTCATAAAACTGTTGGGAAATATAATTTTTTCCCACCTTTTCCCAACGGTTTTATGAAACTGTTGGGAAAGACTGAATTTTCTCCACTTTTCCCAACACTTTCATAAAACCGTTGGTAAAAGTCTCTTCTAAAATGTATTTCCCAACTTTTTATATAAACCGTTGGAAAAGATAGAATATACCAAGGGTTTCTTTGAACCGTTGGTAAACAACTGTTGGGAAAACTCCCATTTCCAGTAGTGACAATAATCTGAGTAGAAATATGAATATGCCACAGGAGGAAGCTATAAGTGAACCATAGTGAGATAATACTATCATGGACCATAATCCTATTGATATTATTATGCATGCATTCTCAAATATAGAATAGTCCCTGACACACATTCCCATTCAGGCTCTAGTTATAGAACATGAGAGGGATGAATAATGGAATCATGCTCCAAAAATACGTAAACATAATACACTAGTGTTCCATGTCTCTAATGATCCCCATGAAGTTTAGGATTGGTGGAGAATGTTAGTAATAATTTTCTATTTCTTGGAAATGTCCTAGTTGATTATGGTGAAAAGTTCCACATTCAAGATAGAGGGTCCTAACAAGATATGGTGTGATTCAATGATAAAATTATATATTCATGAGTATTTTGAGTGCACTGAATCCACGATTCCTTTAACTAATAAATTATCTCAAGATAAAATGAATCATTTCTAAGATTATGGATTTTTCTTCATTCTCAAATATGTTAATAATCCCATGATGGATTATGAAATGTTCTTTCTTGAGAGTGCACAAATTTCACATGATATTGTATCAAATGATAATATAAGGACATAATGGTTTGAGTTGGGTCATATAAATAATATTCATTCTTTGGTTTAATTACTAAATATAACATTATATGCTGATGTGTTTGACAGGTAATTTATGGGTTAAATTTACATTTTTCTCATAGCTCAGGGTTGACAGGAGTGCATTTTTTTCATAGTGGAATTTTTTTGAGTTCCATTGATGGAATGTGTAATAATGGTGAGTCTTGTAGTGAATACCAATAGTAGGGTTCTTCCATACCTCCTTTAGTTCTTAGTGTAGGACATTCACATTGTTTTAGGGAGGAAATGATTGGATTTTGAAATGGGTTTTCACTATATCCCCAATGATATGAAATTCCTTTGGACACTCTAGTCACAACAAGAAATTGTGATATATAATTCCTGAAATGTAATGTAGAATAGTCACATGAGCACATAAATGTATGGGGTTGAAATTATATTCACTGTATTCTAAGGGATTTGAGCCATAGACATTTGTAATGAAGCTTATTGTTATAGTGGAACTGTCTTTAAAGGAAGTTGATACAAGTCTAGATACAATGAGAGGTACCATCAATATAAAATCATCTTTAGTGACTCTTCTTTTTTAAAATGGTGCATCTCACTCATTTATATCATCTTTTTTTGAAACTTTAAAATATTAATATATATATATATATATGAATATATATATATTGTCTGATGTGATGGGTATTACAAGGTCCATTATAACACAAAGAGAGAAACATATCTATTATGATACTTACATCTTCTCTTTATTAGAGATATAGATTACCTATAAAATTATAAATTTTAACATGAAACATTTTGAGTTCATTTTAATGATAGGTTATATAAGTACTAGAAGGGACATAATTAAAATCTACCTTTGATGGGTCTCCATCACTACACATGATGGGTTGTGCTGTATATTTCATAGAGAATGTGACTAGAGGTCATGTAGTATGATAAAGTTTTACCCATATCATATGAATATAATATGGGTTTTTTTCCTAGTGTTATAATAGTTTAGTGATGATCTCTATCCAGTTTTTCTTCATTTTCCTCATGTGTTTCCTTATGATATCTCTATTCTACCTCTTATAAAAGGATTATATTTTTCAATTAATGTATTACTTTGAACTCATCTGGTATTTTTATATTCATACCATATGGATCTTGTTAAATTTAAATAGTTAAAGACTCAATTAGATGATATATTTTAAAAAGTATTGATATTCTTGAGTGTGTCACCTTGGGTGGTGCCTATTCCCTTTTTAAAGAAAGAGGATTGAACACTTCACTTATGTGTTGATTATCTTAAACTCAACTTTGAATGGTAGAAAAATTATACATTGTTAGGATTGATGATTTGTATGATCATTTTGAAGGGGTGAAGTGGTTCTAAATGATTTATCTTTGATCTTGTAATCACCAGTTCAGAATAAAAGAATATAACATTCAGATGATCACCTTCATTTCAGGTACGTCCATTATGAGTATCTTTCCATTCCATTTCATCTAAACAAAGCACATGTATTATTTATGGGTTTGATAGATAGGATATTTATTGAGTATCATGATACATGCATGGAGGACTCCAAAGATGACATCTTAGTTTACTCTCAGTCCAAGGAGAATCAAGGGTGTCATCTGTGGATAGTGATGGAAATTTTGATAGATCCCAAAATTTATCTATGCTTCTGAAATATTGTTTCTAGATTTATGAAGTGATGGTATTTGTACACGTTTTCTTAGAATATGGTGTCTTATTTTATCCTACAAAGGTGAATGATTTTTTTCCTTAGAACAACCGTGTAATGTTTTTGAGACTCAGAGCTTCATAGATCCAGGGGGTTATTATCACCGGTGCATAAAGGATTTCTAAAAGTTATCCTCTATAATGGTTGATCTCACTTGTAAGGGATTAAAGATCATTTGGGATGATAAATGTTGGATTTCTTTTGTTGTTCTAAAATTCCTTTTTGACTTCTACACTGATGTTGACTCTTCCAGTGTTGGTTAGGGATATGTTTAATTTTTTGACACACCTGGCTTAGGTTTGTGTTTAATTTTTATGAATGGGGATCATGTGGTCGCCTATGGCTCTCAAATTATCAAGCCACATGAGACTAAATATATGAACCAAGGAGTTGAACGTATATTTTTGATGCATTCACTTGAGTGATGGAAGCATTACCTTTTTGAAGAAACGGTTTTCAGTTATTAATCACAAAAAAGACATGTGAATATATTCTCTAAAAAATATATAAACCATTATTAGAGCCATTGGGTTGAGGTAATATAATATTATAATATTTACATTTCTAACACCAAGAGAAAGGGGAATGTTCTTCTTTATTATTTATTCAAAAAACTTTATGCCCATGTTCTAGGATTGTAATGTAGATATGGATGATGAATTACTTGAAGGGGTGAATTGTATGATTAAAAAAATCAATTGTAACCTTATAAAAATATATTTTTAAAAATTTTAAACAAAGTGAATTTAAAAATCCTCTTTGTTTCATAATAAAATGGATTATTAGAAGGGCCCAGATCTAATTATAAATAACCTAAAATTAAAAAAGTTAATCTTAATGAATCTTAATCCATTTTATCATAGTGAAACGTAATTTTTTTTATCATAATGAAATATAAACATGTTTATCTTATTGATAATTAAACAATCTTATGTTAAAGAGACCTAAAAAAGTTCATCTTAATGAATTATTCAATCTTAATGATTATAGAATCTAATATACTAGTGTAAGTAGAAGTACAAGAATGTATAATAAAGTTATACATTCTACCAATAATATAGAACCGAAGAAATTAAAAAATTGTAAAAGTAAATAATATCAATTAATCCTTTTACCCAATGATAAGGATTCCCTACAACCTTGGATAAAGTTTAATTGATTTATACATTTATAAAAGTCTTTCTTACTAACAGTAGGGTAAAACCTTGATAAGAATAGTATATTTTGTATCACTTACCAGCAATCCCTCAAGCATTTAGGTTATCAAAACCTATGTCTTCCTATCCCGAATGCCCTTGATTGGTCACCAAAAATTGGAATTTCTCTAACAATGATGAAAAATTTGTTCACAACCTAAACAAGTTGTTCACAACATTTGAAAAAATGATGATATTCTCTCTCTCCAGAAATCACTTCACATCATCCTACATGAAATCTATATATGTGTATTGTATTTCTGAAATGGCTGGGGTATTTATAAGAAATGGTTAAAAAGGTTGGATCCCTCCTCTGATGGTCATATTTTTCATTAAATCTAGGATTGACCTATAAATATATCACATAACCAATGGCTATTTAGAAACAGATTATACGACATCATCTCATGTAATAAAACATTCTTATATTTATGAAACATAAGTAAACTAGGACCAAATGGCCTGAATGCTTTCTTTTTTGTTGATTTTTGATAACACCCATTTCAAGGGATTAGGGGGAACCCTTACAAGGACCATAGGCTAAGATATTACAAGTCTCATAGGCTTAAAAGATTACATAATCCAAAGTTCATAGAGAATTTAACCACACTATCAACAAGGAACTTCCCCTCCCTAGTATCTACATCATGATAGTAGATCTCCACCTTCACATGGCCATCTATATAGGCTTCATGTGCAAGAACAAGCTGGTCCTGATGCAAAACCATACCCTCTCATTCTAATAATCCATTTGGCTCTACTCTGGTTAGTTCACCGGCTCTGAATCATCTTCTGAGGCTACTCCTTTTTTGTAGAGTATTTCGGGGGAACTACAAGTAGCTCAATGTCCTTGAGGTGGCCCAAAGGCCATAATGGTGGCTCTAAATCCCAACTGACCTGATGTCCCGGGTGGCCCAAAATTCATAAAGACTCCAACACTAAACTGATGGCCCATGGTGAATAATTCCAGCTGCTACAGTATCAAACAGTACATGTTATAGTACCCACACAGTGTAGAGTTATGATACAGTTCCATCATAGTGTATAGTTATGCTTCTGTACGAGCATAGTGTATAGTTCAACAATATTGCAATAGTCCCCTTCTATAGTACATCATACAGTACAGCTACACTACCCATAAATTTTCCTCTACCTGGTTTTGAACCTGGGTCTCGTGGATGCACTTAAGCATACCTCACCAACTGGACTGAGTCTCATGTGAGAAATATAAGTAAACTAGGATTTAATAATGTTATAACAATATCTTAATGAAAATATCTAACATTAACAAGTATAAATAATCGGATTCTAAATGTATTGAGAAATATATTTTGAATATGTATAAAATGGAGTATAAATTTAGATGGAAACACAGTCTTATTTTGGATAGAAATGGAGTATCATTTTGGATAGAAACCAAGTCTAATTTTGGATTGAATCAAAGTCTATATTATATTGTAAATGGTGTCGGAAAATTTGATAACTCGAGGTTTGAATAAATGAGAATTGAGAGTCAGAATTTCTGAGAATTCAAAGTTATAATTTATGAAAATTTAGAGTCAAAATTTATGAGAATTTGGAGTTAGAATTTATGATTATTCGGTGTCTAATTTTGACGAAACAAAAATTAAAATTTTTGGGTAAAACATAGTCTGAAATAATATTGAATTGAAGACTAAAATAGTGAGTCTCAGATTTTAAGAAACTATAATGTTATGGGTAATTGATAAGGATTCGATTATTATTGAGGTAATTCTATCACAACCTTCCCCCCACAACATGAGTCATTACTACCCCAAGCATGCTTTCCATAGGCAATGGGTTGAGAGATAATACAAAAAATACATATCCAAAAATGGGAAGAAATTGCATAAAAAACGTAACACACTAAGACATGGAACACTACACACAAGAAAAACACAACAGATAAAGAATGGTACAACCACAACTAAAAACAACCATTGAGTGTAAAAATAAGTACTGAAATTAAAGGGGCCAAAATACAGGCCCAACTAAAATGGAAGTATAGAAAAAAAAATCCTAAGGTCGTCCACTAAAGATCTTACCTGAAGGGTAGTTTCATCTCATCACTGCATCTCTCCATGCCAACCAGTCACCTCCATGCACTGTCTGTCAATCACCTCTGAGCACCATCTAGCCCTAACACCTCAAGACTCAGTCAAGATGTTCATTTTCTGCAAAAGACGTAACAGGTGTGGGTGAAGACCGTGTAGGGGTGAGTATAACAACACTCAGTAGAGACCCCAAGACCCCTGAAGGTCTCTCAAAATTTCACAAATGAAAAACAACAATGCATGATCTCAATAAAAAAGAGCAAAGAAAAAGATAGCTCACTCCATGTATAACATAATTATATATGTAAAAATGATAATCCATAAATCTAGATCATCTTATTCTACTGAGAGGATCTGCGACCGATCCTCACAGGGTCGCCAGATACAGATCCTCATAGGGTCTCTAGGTGTTGATCCAGAGAGGGTCACTCAGTACTGATCCACACATGATTTCCTGGTGCTAATCCACACTAGATCACTAGGTGATGATACCCACTAGATCACTCGATTATGATCCACACAGTATTACTTGGTGATAATCCACACAAGATCGCTAGGTGCTCATCAACACAATATCACTTGGTGCTCATCCACATAGGATCACTCGGTGCAGATCTAAACAGGATAACTAGGTGCTAATCCACATAGGATCGCATGGTGCTGATCCACATAGGATCATTTGGTTTCGATCCACACAGGATCAGTATTAATTCTTTACGGCACAACCAGCCACTGGATTCATATACATAGCATGATTGAATCTGCGAAGATCCAATCTTCAATACATCAGTCTTACAACAAATGCCATGAAAAAACATGAATATGTAACCCAATGATCCACCATCTCTTAAGGGTTCCTAAGAAATAGACGGCGTGTGAATCGGATTCCCAGTCTGTATGTTATAGGTATTTTAGTGCCAAGGGCCTGGTTGGATCCAAGTATGATACAACCCGGTCAAACTCCAACAACCTTCGAATCTCTCATGAAGTATATCAAAAGGACCACATCATCCAAATAGTTCTGGTTCCATAGATGGTTCATCAAACAGATGTCCAGTTAAGGGGATATGCCCCTTTAAGAATAACTTGGCTAAAAAGGGGACTGAGTCCGATCTGATCAACCCAACCTGTTCGAACCGACCTGACCCAACCCAGCCTAGCCCACCTGATTGGGTGCAGCCCACTGGGATATGAAATTGCATTTCACGTCGGTCGAGCATGGGGGGTCTGCTCCCCTAATGAACAGCCAAATCTGTTTCGGCCTTCAACGAAGCGACACTTGTTTGTGTTACCTCTCTCTGCCGGTACCATAAGACCAGTCACACGTGGGACCCACAGACCATAGGTCCACCCTCTACTGTAGCCTTCCTCCGTGGAGAACCATCGTAACGCACCGCCCAGGTAAATAGTGGTGCTGAATGGAACCACACTCCTGTGAATAGTCAACATGGACCACCTCAAAACAGACCTACGGGCGCGGTTTCGCCCTCCACCACGGCTCGAAGTAGTGACCTTCTAGCGTGGCACGCCACCCTGGTATATTGCTGCTTGTGATGGTCGGTCACCCCCTTGTCTTCCATGACACCTTCATGCATCATCTTTCCTTCGTGGCATATGGGTTCTAGTCGCTGCCTCCCTCTGTCGCCAGTGCCTCTGTGTCGGTGAAGCCTCCACAAGACTACGGTGGTCCGCACATATTCTAGTTTGTACCTACAGCCCTACCGGGATGGAGACTACGTTGAACGGCCCTTGGCTCCACCTTGCTGTCAAAACCACTGGATTTCCACATATAACGATACCACAACCATGTTCGGCGGGGGTCCAGGCCTTGGTCGTTCGGACCACTCCCACAGCGTTAGCATAACAACATGGGAAGGATATATTATTTATAAAAAATACCATAAATAAAACCCCAAAATATCCTCCCGCCTTAAGAAACAAAACATGGATAAATATATTGGATGGTTGATCCTTGTTCTTTATAATTTTCATGAACATGGTAAAGGGGTGAAATCAAGCATATAACCCACTACCTCAAGTTCATTGGAAGGAGTTGTAGAAGAGGAGGGAGTGTCCACGTACGAATGTGTTCATCAGCATTTTACATTGCCTGTTATTTCCCCCAATGATTGTAGCTCAATAACATACTTTATTGGAGAAGAATGTCATTGGTGCTTAATTAGAGCTTCCTCTAGTAGCTCTCCCAAAACCGAAGCTCCATCATAGATCAAATAGAAGGAATGTGGAGATTAACGCATCACACAATTAATGAGGTTCATTAACGAGTTTAATTAATGAACCTCTTAATTCTCTCAACGGTGCGGTTACATATCCTTTTAATTAACCCAATGTTGTTGTTACACCATTTATGATTCAAGACATTAAATGTTTTTACATTGCACTATGGTCCCACCTACGACTGTCCAGTGGTGAAAAAAAGAAAAATAAAATAACCTTTATTTTTTTCATTTTTTAGTAATGTCCAATGAAATTAACATTTGTGTCTGACCCATTCTGGTCGATGTTATGTTTTCCATAAGCGAATCTCATCACAGTGAATTCAACAGTGCTATCAGATTTTCAATCTGTCCTCCGGTTCAAAAGATAGAAATCGTCGGTTGCATGTTTTATGAATTTACATTAGAAAAGATAAAAAATTATTAACAAACACCCTCAACTCGTTCTATTCATGGTTAGGCTCTATTTAATGGGAATAATCCCTCACAAGATCAATAGTACTCTCAGATTTCTAATACGTGTTTCCATTTAGGAGTTAAAAATTTTAAAATAAAATAATTGTAACTTAATTGTTTTATTTACTGCAAGAAACTAAATTCCACTATTGGCATGTTCCATCCAAGGTTATTATCTGACTAAGGAAAGAATACTCTTTACAAGCCCAACAATGGTCTTCATTTCCCAATTAGAGTTACCATTTTGGAGTTAAAGAATTTAATAATAGAATAATTGTTACTTATTTTATATACGACCAAAAACTAACTTCCATTATTGGCCCACGCTGGCGATGGTTAGGATCTTCTTAAGAAAATAATACACTCTTGAGATCAATGGTGGTCTTAGATTTTCAATTTGAGTCTCCTTTTGTGTGTTATAAGATTTTTAAAATTAAAATAATTTTATTTTAATATTTTATTTATGGTTATTCCATTTTTAGGTTTTCTCACCTGAGGCATGCTCCAACTAAATATAAGTCACACCATCAGTAATCCTGCCATCTTGAATGAAATGGTTCCCTCTGATTTCTGATCTGATCACCCATTTATGTTTTATTCCTATTTTTCAGGAAAACCATTCATGCACGATATTTAAATGTTAAAATTTTTCAATGGATCATTCCAGGCACTTAAGACCTCAGAATCATGTGACATCAAATTTTCCAATCTCTAAATCCATATAATTAAAGCATTATACCGAAATTTTAAGAAATTACATTCCCCCGACATTATGGATTTACATCCATGAAATCTAAAACAATGGAAAATCAGAAAAATTAGGGTATTGAGCAAGAATATGTTTAAATAACCAATCTTGACTTACATGTGCATTAAATGAATTTAGTGGAATTCTTAATACATAAGAAAAATATACACACAAGGACCGTAATATTTTAGTGTCTTTGGAAACGCAGAATATAATCTTCTAATCATGGTGAAAGATCTTCAACATCTCAAATAAAGATCTTCCCCTTTTGCTTTATTACCTAAAACCTTTCGTTAAATCCTATGGAAAATAAAAAATATAAAGGGTGATCTCAAATAGTTAGTAAGGGTAAGAATGGAGAAAATAAAAACAAATCATATACATTTGAACTAGAAAAACATGATCATAAAGTTTGCACATCAAAATATTGAGCAATGACATAAAACATGGTAGTACGTAAGGAATTGATCATAAAGAAACATTAATCATGATAAAATAGCTTGGGAATAAAACATGTAATTTTGGAAACCATTAATCACATGTTATTATTTCCATAGTAGCCAAGGCATTGCTGCCAAGACCATCTTTGTGGAAAGAGTCCCTTTCTAAATCGAGTTCACTCCTTGTTCCAATCCTATATCACTGAACCAGAATAACTTACCGTTCTAGCCATGTCTATATCAGAGATATAAATCTTTAACCAATGAATTTAATTGAGATATAGGTTACACCAATCTCATAATGAAATCATTCTTACTTGTGCCACAAAATAAACATAAATCATTCATCATAACCCAATGAAAAAAATGGGTTTCATAAACATCATATCATCTTAACGTAATCCATATAAATCAAATGGATTTAATTTCATTATAAGAAGAATCAAACCATGTAAATATTAGAGGCATTATAATCGAATAATAATCATACTAAATAATGTCATCTTAAATGGAAAATAGTTTTGACAAAACACATGAAATGAATTCTTAAGTAAAATATAATTTCTTTTCAAAATCATTTTCTTTTTTCAAAATTCCATGAAATATTAAAACAAAAGGCTTTTGGTGAAAATAATCATGCAATAATGTAGATGAATCTTCATTAAAATGAGGCGTTATGAAACCGTAAAAATCTGTTCACTCCGTGTAAGTTAAAAATAACATTCTTCTCGTACTTTTGTCGGAAAAGTCAAAAAGTTCCTCTTGTGGTAAAAAAAAGTATGATTACTTTAATAAAATGTGGTAAATTTAAAAAATCGGTAAAAAGCAATTTAAAAATACATGAATTTTTTTAGAAAACATGGGCATGGATGATAACAATAACCCCAAATACTTACAAATATACAATCTTGGATAGAAAGGAGATTGAAAAAGTTATCCCTTACCTTATGTACGATATGCTTCATATGTATCCAAAACTCCTATATAATGATTTAAATAATGTCATTGAATTATTAAATAATAATATTTATTATTATGATATCATATATTGTTCACTTGTGACATTATATGACCTGTTCTTTTGTAAATTCCATGTTAAAGCAGCGTTTTGGGTAAAATCATTTCATTTATCATATGTGTTTCGACTTGTTGTTCCTGATATTATTACTTATATACTGATTTACTTAATTCCATAATGTAAAAAATGATTCATATATAATATATATTCAGTATATAAATATATATTATAGATCGATAAATGGAATGAAATACACCGTTCATTGAGACGGTAGGCCGTACCTACGAATGAACACAACTTTCGTTTCCTTATTGAATTGAATGGAATTATGTAAATGAAACATACATTAAAATAAATCTAGTATCATTATTATGTAATATAATTGATGATTATTTAGTATATATACACTTTATAATCATACTTCAATGGTTAATCATGGAAAATGAATCTCATCGTGTTCGTGGAGACGGTAGTCCGTATGTACTCACGAGCGATGATATCATTCCAATTATTATTTAATAGAATTGGAGTGAAAGATTTAATGTCTCAGAATTAGTATTATGTTATAATAATCATATATAGTTATTATTTAAAGCATTATACACATCCAATTAAGGTGGTGGTGGATAACAGATTACACCACAGCATGGAGACGATATTCTGTACGTCCGCGCGCGTGGTGATTTCATTTTCCGTAAGATGGATAGAAGGTGAAATAGGTTTGTTTAATATTTATAATAGAATATCATAATATTATTGATTCTGATATTATTACTTTATAATGAAACAAATAAATAAGAGGAAGTAGAAGAAGGAAGAAACTTGAAAGAATCGGTAGAAGAGATTACCACTTCCTCAACGTGCCTCCTTTAAACGTCCACTTAAGGGACTAGAATTGGCCTTTTAAGAAGACCAGAACCTCTAATTTGTTTCTAGGGATGTTGAGGGGGCAAATGGGAAGGGGTTGGAAGGGATTCAAGGCGCAAATTTGTGTAAAGAGAAGAGGGAGGAGGTGCCCTTTTATAAGGGAGGAGAGGGGCTTCTTTGAAAGTGTGAAAATATTATTTTATTAAAACATATCTTTAGTTTAAAAAGGTCAGAAAATCATTAAATATGAATATAATATGACTCATGGTCGAAATAGAATCATAAAATCAGAATTGGACATGTTTTTGAATAATATTTAAATCATTATAATCTTATTTATTTAAATCATTTATTAAAGAGGTAAATACTGCATCATTATTGTGTCATAAATAATTTAATTTATTTGATATCAAAAAATTAATTACAAAATACCACCTTGTAGGAAATATTTTTATCTTTCCAATGACTGTTTATAGTCTAAATGATAATTTATATAACCCCTTATAAAAATTAATTACTAAAAGATTTTTGATCATGTCAATTTTGTCTTTACATTAAATTAATTAATCCAAATTGTCATTATCACTACGAAGTGTCTCAATGGGGTCCAAAAATAGACCCAAGGTTGGACATGGTCGGCCAATACTCATCCAATAAGGTTATAATAAGTGTTAAGGTAATTTTGAATTATTATAATATTTTTTTAACCTTAATTACCCTGTTTACCTTTAACCGTGGTAAATAAAAGTCAAAATTTACTATTCACCAAAAATTATTTTCATCTTAATGAACAAAACATTACTTCTTGATAACATCAATTTATGATAGATTTTTGAAATACAATTCACAGAAGTGAAAAAATTTCATTTAAATGAAAGAGACTGTTTTTTAACTACCACTAAGTGGTTTCACTATTCACTAAAAATTGATGTTTTTCAGAATAATACCAAAAAAAAGCCTAAGATATATTTGATATTTAGAATTAAAAAAATATTCCTATTTTTTCAAATTCAAAACATAGAAGTGGCATTAATTAATTTTAAAATTAATTCCCGTTATCAAAATAAATATCAGGTTTTTAAGAAACAATAACTATCAAAAGATCAACACTTGTTTATGTTCAATTTCAAAGTGAAATTAATTCCAATGACCTTAATTGGATTAAATGGTAAAAATATATTAAAATTGCACTTTAAAACCAATTAAAAAGCTAATCTTCTCATATAAATTATTGCGATGAAAAAAGTTGTTTTTAATTAAAATATAGCATGTTTTTACTATTAATTAAAATATGAAAGTTATAAGAATAAAATGAAAAAATTATCCAAAGTAAATTATTATATCCCGATTCCAAATAATAATTATATTTTTTCATATTTATCTTATAAACATTTCAAAAACTATATTTAATATGGGTGTGCATCAAAAGGCTGCAAAACTGCATTTTTTGAAAAATACTTATTTTACCCGAAAAATTTATTTTGTTCTCATGAAATGTTCTAGAAAATGTGTAAGATGAATAATAATGTTATATAATTAAAATTTTAGTTTATACTATTAATAATTTTTAGTTTATAAAAATATAATAAACATATATCATTGTTTAGTGAAACCCGGTATTGCGTACAACACACACTATCGAGGAAGGTCGAGATTGTGTGTAATGAATGCCAAGTCCGAGTTGCGTGTAGTGAAAGACTCCATTGTTGTTGAGTATAAAAAAATCCAACCATATTTCACTTATAACTTGAATATCTATATATATATACACTCAATGTTTCATAAAATAACTACTATCAAACAAACATGAAATTTTGTGTAACACGATCCAAGATTAGTGTTGTGTATACTGCAATCTAATACGATGTTACGTATAGTACAAAATAATCTTGGTGTAGCGTATAACAGAAGACATGATAGAAATTAAACAAAATATATCTTATAAAAACATGGGGTGTTACATTCTACCCCCCTTAAAATGAATTTAGCCCTCGAAATTCGTCTGGGATATAAATGGTTTATTACATGAGAGTTTCTTTCATAAAAACCCACATCATAAAAAGGAATGCCAAAACTTACTTTAAAAAATGAACGTTATAAACAAAATGGAAACCAAAAGTAACTCATCATTTGTGTTCCCACATAGGAGATCACAGGTGAAAATATGGATGTGGAAGAGAAATCTATCTGTCATGCTCTGATGGAGAGTGGTAGAGAACATGGCTATGAAAAAGACAACTATCACAATGCCATAAATTTGTGATAATCTAAGGTACCTTATGATTCAACAGATATGAGGCCTCTAGGACAACATTTTTGGTTTTCAAGATCATTTCCCTAATGTTGAAAATTTTCAATTAGAAGAAATACTTAATTTATTTTCGTACAATCTCACCATTGTTCGTGCCATAATCAATTTCCACTTCATCTCTTAAAGAAATGAAGTTGAATTTGTCTTCTGTGAAGTGCTAGTGGATCATGCGGTAGAATGATATGTCATTCCATCTGTCTCAAACATAAAGTTAGCAATAATTATATACATAAGTCCATATACATTGAGATTTATCTTATAATGGTTCCAAAATTTGACTTCTAATTCATCTATCATACCGCTTAATAAAATTAAACTAGTTTTTACTAACCAGGGACATCATGTTGGCCAATGGTAGGCGATAGAGGCTTATCTCACTTCATTTGTGGGTTTGATTCCCACGGCCTTGTTCGACATGATGGGTTGTTTCTTGTTCTGTAGGTTGTAACTTTTTCTAAAACTACATTATTAAAACGTTCCTGTAATAATATCGAATGAATTTCTAGCCTTAAACAATACTATCTTATGTCTAACTTAATTCATTCCAATATTTAGGCTTATCCAAAATACTTTTATCCAATATCATAGTATAAAGAAAACAATTACTAGAAATTTCATCTACCGAGCATGTGAATACCATCATTTATCACCCATATATCATACGATATATCTTGTTGGTCACATTCCAAACATGTGAATACCTTTATCATGTATTCTCGTGAAAAATTAATGCCCATTGAACCTTAGTGAAAACATGAATGCTGTCAAAATATAACTCTTTCAACATACCAAAATCCCAAAATTTCGATATACTCAAACCAGGATATAAATTATTCCTTATATTAGTCATGAGATCATGCACACTATCATACATATTATTTTCTCTTTATCCCTTCATTATGCACATTTTATCTGCTTTCCAAAAATATTTCAATCACTTTTCATGGTTACCAGTACCATAAAATTATTGAAAACCACAATAGACCAATACATATATATTCCAATATTCCACAATACTATAAATGGGATACCACAACATTATTTTGGATTCCATTTACATTAACACATAATCATTCGACCACATCATTATAATACTCAACATCACCAATAGTGAGGGCATGTGACTTTCCTTTGTCCTTTTCTTTAAGAGGTTGTTGATGTAGATCATCAATAACCCTTGGATTATGGCATTGGTTATCATAATGCCCCTTTTCCTTGCACTTGTATCATTGAAGTGTTGGTGGAGCATTCTTTATAGTCTTCTCTCTGTTCCCGTCATTAGAAACTGTTTTCCCATTACTTTGGCACTCAGCTGCTCAATGTCCTTATTTTCCACACTTCAATCATTTTCTAGTAGCTTTTAGACAATATCCATCATGATTCTTTTCGCACATTGATCCTAAAGAAACAGTCACCTTATTTTCACAATTTTTCCGAGGTTTTGTCCTTGAACTCCATATTTCTTTTCTTTTCAAAACCATGAGATGGATATGTAACACCAACTTCTAGTTCTACCTTGATATCACAATGCACAATTTCTTCATAGCTACTGAAGTCTCTTATTGCTAATTCCCTTTGGAGACATGGTTTTAAGCCACTGAAGAATCGATAAACTTTTCTTTCAGGTTGGATGATAAAGCCGGATGAATAACTTTAAAGACTTGCTTCATTAATACCAACAGATTCATCATCCTTTTGCTAAATCTCAAGGAAATCCTTTTCCATCTTAGTTCTAAGAATACGAGGGAAGTACTTATTGAAAAACATGTTCTTGAACTCATCCCATTCCGTGGATTCAATTTCATCTTGGGGACTTGTATTCTTAATTAGAGTCCACCACTGGTCTGCTTCACCTTCTAAATGGAAAATAACCAAAATAACTTTTTCATGCACCGTACATCGAAGTATGGAAAATATCTTTTCAATGGTACTAATACATTGTTCAGCAACTAGTGGATCAGAAGACCCACTGAAAGAAGGTGGATGTTGCCTCATGAAGGACTCAATAGAATAATTTTCCTTTCTCTGCTCATTTGGAAGTCCAGAATGATTCATATCTTGTTTATGTATAGCAATAAGATTTTTCACTCCATCTCCCATAACATTTGGTTGTTCAGGAGGAAAATTTTTGCATTTTCCATTACATTGATCAACACGGTTCCTTTGGGTTGCATCCATCATCTAAAACCCAAAAAACTAATGTGAGAGGTAAAAATCATGCTTTGAAAACAGCATAACAAAGGGGGAGTACCTTCAATATATAACATCTTAGGTTTTATTCCATGATCTTTATCGTAATTCTTGGACTATAACCTATACTTATACTTAACCATAGGGACATCCCTAGACATACCCTAGAAATATCTCTAGGGATCTCATTAAAGTTTTCACATCCTAGTATCCAAAGGTTAACTAAACCTTTTCTCTCATACCAACTGTAGAGACCCAAGCTTGGCATACATGTACATTACATTAATTTTTCAGAATACTAAATACATAACAAAAACATACATGCAAGGACGGTAATAGTTTAGTGTCTTTGGAAACTCAGAATATAAAATTCTAATCGTGGGGAAAGATCTTCCCCTTTTGTTTTATTACCTAAAACCATTCCTTAAATCATGGGGAAAAGAAAACATATAAAGGGTGAGCTCAAATGCTCAGTAAGGGTAAGCATGGAGAAAATAAAACAAATCATATACATTTGAACTAAAAAACATGATCATAATGTTTAAACATAAAAATCTTGAGCAATGATATAATGCATGGAATTACATAAGTAATAGATCATAAAGAAAAATTAATCATGATAAAATATCATGGGAATAAAACATGTAATTGTGGAAACCATTATTCACATGTTATAATTTCCATAGTAGCCAAGGGATTTCTGCCAAGACCATCTTAGTGGACAAAGACCCTTTCTGAATCGAGTTCACTCCCCATTCCAATCCTGTATCACTGAACCGGAATAACTTACTGTTCAATACATGTCTATATCATGAGATATAAATCTATACCCAATGAATTGGAGAGATATATAGGTCCCACCCATCTCATAATGAAATCATTCTTACTTGTACCATAAAATAAACCAAAATCATTCATCATAACCCAAAGAATAAAATGGGTTTCAAAAACATCATACCATTTTAACGTAATCCATATAAAACAAATGGATTTCATTTCATCATAAGAAGAATAAAAAAATATAAATAGTAGAGACATTATACTTGAAACATAATCATACTAAATAATGCCATCTTAGATGGAAAATAGTTTTGACAAAAAACATGAAATGAATTCTTAAGGAAACTATCCTTTCTTTTCAAAATAATTTTCTTTTCGCAAAATTCCAGGAAATTTTAAAGAAAATGCTTTTTTTTGAAAATAATCATGAAATATTGTAGAGACTTCATGAAAATGTGGCGTTATGAAACCGTTAAAATCCGTTCATGCTTTATAAGTTAAAAATAACATTCTTTTTGTACTTTTTTCGGAAAAGTCAAAAAGTTCCTCGTGTGGTAAAAAAAGTAAGATTCCTTTCATAACATGTGGTAAATTTTTAAAATGGGTAAAAAGGACTTTAAAAATACATGAACTGTTTTTAGAAAAAATGGGCATGAATGATTACAATTTCCCCAAAAACTTACGAATAAACAATCTCGGATAAAAACGCGATTGGAAAAGTTATCCCTTACCTTATGCCTGATATGATTTGTATGTATCCAAACCTCCTATATAATGATTTAAATAATTTTATTGAATTATTATAGAATCATATTCATTATTATGATATCATATATCCTTTACTTATAACTTTATATTACCTATTCTTTTGTAAATTCCATGTTAAAGCAATGTTTTGGGTAAAATCGTTTCATTTATCGTACGTGTTTCGACTTGTTATTCTTGATATTATTACTTATATACTGATTTAATTAATTCCAGAATTTAAAACATGATTTATATATAATATATATTCAGCATATAAATATATATGATAAATCGATAAATGGAATGAAATACACCATTCATGGAGATGGTAGGTCGTACGTACGCATGAACACTGTTTTCATTTCCTAATTGAATTGAATGGAATTAAGTAAATGAAACATATATGTAAATAAATATAGTATAATTATTATTTAATATAATTCATGATTATTTATTATATATACACTTTATAATCATACATGAATGGTTAATCATGGAAAATGAATATAATCGTGTTTTTGGAGACGGTAGTCCGTACGTACGCAGGAGCGATGATATCATTCCCATAATTATTTAATATAATTGGAGTGAAATATTTAATGTCTTGGAATTAGAGTAATGTTATAATAATCATATATAGTTATTCTATACACCATTATACCCATCCAAGTAAGGTGGTCTTGGAAAACAGATTGCACCACAGCGTGGAGACGGTATTTCGTACGTACGCACGTGCGGTGATTTCATTTTCTGTAGGATGGATTGAAGGTGAAATAGGGTTGTTTCATATTTATAATAACATATAAGTATATTAGTGATACTGATGTTATTAATTTATAATGAAACAACTAAATAAGAGGAAGTAGAAGAAGGAAGAAACTGTAAAGAATCGGTAAAAGAGATTACCTCTTCCTCGACGTGCCTCCATTAAACATCCACTTAATGTACTATAGATGGTAATTTGAGAATAAAAGAACCTATAATATGTTCCTAGGGATGTTTAGAGGGTAAATGGACAGGTGTTGGCCGAGCATGAAGGCTAAATGTTGTGTAAAGTGAAGAGGGAGGAGGTTCCCTTTATAAGGGAGGAGAGGGGAACCTTTGGAAAGTGTGATAATATTATTTTATTATAAACTTATATTTCTTTTCAAAAGGTCCAAAAATAATTAAAGATGAATATTATATGACTCATGGTATAATTAAAATCATCCAATTTGAATTGGACTTGTTTTGGATACTATTTTAATCATTATAATCTTATTTTTCTAAATCATTTATTAATGAGTTAAGTATTGCATCATTATTGTGTCATAAATAATTTAATTTATTTGATATATAAAAATTATAAAAAAATTACCATTATGTAGGAAATATTTTTATATTTCTAATGAATATTTATAGTCTAAAAGATAATTTATATAACCTCTTAGAAAAATTAATTACTAAAAGATTTGTGTTAATGTCAATTTTGTCTTTACATTAAATTAATTAATCTAAATTGTCATTATCACTACCATGTGGCTGAATGGGGTCCCAAAATCGACCCAAGGATTACCATGGTCTGAAAATACTCATAAAATAAGTTTAGTACAAGTTTTATGGTAATTTTGATTTATTATAATATTCTTTTAACCTTGATTTAACATATTTACCTTTAACTGTGGTAAATAAAACTCAAAAGTTACTATTCATAAAAAATTATATTCATCTTATTGAATCAAATTTTACTTGTTGAAAACAACCATGTATGTTGGATTTTTGAAATTCAATTCACAGAAGTGATTAAATTTCATTTAAATGAACGATTCAGTTTTTTAACTACCACTAAGTGGTTTCACTATTCAACAAAAATTGATGTTTATCAGAAAAATACAAAAAAATCAGCCGAAGCAATATTTGATATTCCGAATTCAAAAATTATGTCTTTTTTTCCAAATTCAAAACATATAATTTTCACTAATTATTTTTAAAATTAATTTCCGTTATCAAAACAAATAGCGTGTTTTTAAGAAACAATAACTATCAAAAGATCGAAACTTGTTTATGTCCAATTTCAAAGTGAAATGAACTCCAATGACCAAAATTTGATTAAATGATAAAAATATATTATAATTACACTTTAAATCAAATGAAAAAGGTAATATAATCATATAAATTATTGCGATGAAAAAATTTGTGTTTAATTAAAATATAGGGTGTTTTTAATATTCATTAAAATATGAAAGTTATCGGAATAATATGAAAAATTTATCCAAAGTAAATTTTTATATACCTATTCCAAATAAGAATTTCATTTTGTCAAACTGAACTTATAAAAATATCAAAAACTAGATTTAATGTGGGTACGCCTTCAAAAGGTGGCAAAATTGCATATTTTGAGAAATACTTATTTTACCTGAAAATTTTATTTTGTTCCCATACCATGTTATATAAAATGTATAAGATGAATAATAATGTTATAAAATTCATCATTTAGTTGATACTATTCATAAAGGCTAGTTCATAATAATATTATAACAATATATCGTTGTTTAGTGGAACCCGGTATTGCGTACAACACATGCTATCAAGTAAGGTCGTGATTGTGTGTAATGAAAGTCAAGTCAGGGTTGTGTGAAGTGCAAGATTCCTTTGTTATTGCGTATAACACAATCCAGCCATATTTCATTTATACATTGAATATAAATATGTATATATATATACACTCAATGTTTCATAGAATAACTACTATCAAACAAACATGATATTGTGTATAACACGATCCATGATTAGTTTTGTGTATACTGCAGTCTAATATGATGTTGTGTATAGCGCAAGATAATCTTGGTGTAGCGTATAACAAAAAATATGAAAGAAAATAAACAGTGTATATCTTATAAAATCTCGGGGTGTTATAATCTGAGTCTCCTGCTCCCATCTTCTCTCCAGGGGGTTCACGTGTTGCCACCTAACTCGCACCAGATGGGTCAACCACCTTGAAAGACTCTCTCATGTCGATCCTCTATCTCCACAGATATCTACGTAAATGTCACCTCATTATTAAATTCTAACTCGCCCTAGTCGATAATGTGTGATTGATCATGCACACATCTCCTCAACTACGTCACATGGGAAAAACATTATGCACCTGGTGCATCTCTCGGAGGAGAGGTAGGTCTTACTCCTCTTATCCAACTCTACTATGTATGTAGAGGGGTCTGATGAACCTATGAGATATCTATTAACCTCATCTAAAACTTTGCAATCCTCTTCGGGGTGAGACCCATAGGAAGACATGGTCTCCCTTATCGAACTCTAAGGTTCTCTATCAATTGTTGGCATTAGACTTATTCTTATTATGTGATGTCTGCATCCTATCCTGGATGATCTCTGCCTTCTCAGTGGTATCTCAACCACCTCTAGACCCTTAAGTGCTGACCCCTAGTTTTGTCTAGTATATAAGTGATCTGCATGGTCTCCCGTACAAGGCCTCAAACGGTGTCAAGCCAATGGTGGAGTGAAAACTATTGTTTTATGAGAACTCCACCAGTGTTCAGTGACAAACCCTAGTGTAACCAGAATCTATGATACAAAAATGAATCATTCCCTCCAAGGTCTGCATGGTCCGCTCCGACAGATCATTAATTTGGGGATAAAATGATGTGCTCAAGCATGATGGAACCTGATGCTCAGATTTCACTTTCTAAAAAGTGATGCATCGTGATATGAACTGTGCCACAACATTTTTCTTCCCTAACCACTAGTACAAACATTGGAGGTACTCAAACATATTTTACAAACATGGATGTACCGCCAAAGGCGATGTGTGATACTCCCTAAACACCTACTCTTGTAGCTTTACTAGTACCATGGTGCATCCTCTAAAAATGATGATGTGCTCCCCACCTTCAAAAAATCTTCCAGGAGCCCATCCTGAGGATATCTAAGCACGTTGGGTATCATAGTCCACATCGCCATGTTTTTCCTCTAGAACTCGCTGATGGAGTGGAAGAGTGACAGTCATATACGAGAGGTAAGCTTCTCAATCACTATTCAGAAAGTATATATGCAATGTGACTAGCTATTATGTTTCCTCGCTCAGCCACGGTAGACCAGAACTCTTTCTGAGTGCACCTGGTACTATGTTCCCCTTCCAAGGAGTGTATAAAATCTCAAACATATAGTCCCAGAGGAACTCTAGCCATCGATGTATTCTCAGGTTCTGGTTCTTCTGAAAGAATACATACTTGTGACTCTTCTATATGGAGTAGACAGAAAACCATTTTCCCAACTATACTCTCAGCTCCCAGAGCTCTATGGGAGCCATCCGATATGCATTTGTAGATATTGGTATCATCCTTGGGTACAATCCAATGAAGAAGTCCCTCTCCATATAGGGATTTAATCCTGGAAACATAATTGGAAAATATATTCCTAAACTCTTCCACTGCTGTTAGAAATTGAAAACTCAAAACACATCCTACCACAAGGGTAACACTGGTCAACTCAAGAGTGTTTGGTTGCACCCTCCATTGCATGAGTTTATCTCATGCTCCATGGATTTACTTTTTTGATGACGAAGGAAAAACACATTCGATATTATATATATACTACATCCTTTTTACTAAAACACTCAATATAAGCATGAACTGTGGATGAACAGTCCATACCCAAACTAACATCATTATGTCTCGACACTGCCACCAAGAGGTTCAAACTGAAACTCTCTTCTCAAGGGTCAGATCACACTGTCAGCATAATTGTGATTATCGAGTCTCCTCCCAGAGGTTTCCCTATAAATATGATTCAATTTAATGGTTTAACCAGAAAATCTTGGTCTTGAAAAAGATTCATGACAATGAGGAAAGATTAGTACCTATGTATATTAATACGGAAGCTAGTAGTCGACACAAACCATACCATGAATCATTCTTGGTGCCCTTGGGCCACACTCTTTGACCCCATGAAGCTACTCCTTTCCCCTTTCCTCTAGCTATCTAATCCTACTGGGGACCACATTGGGGTGGTGTTTGTAACATGTTGAAATGTATAACAACTTATAGTGCTATCCTCGGTCCTCTTCCATGACGAATGCCCCACAGATTCATATGTCCCTATCACTTCCTCAACCCAAAAAAATTTACATGCCCAACTCTCTGAGACTAGCATTAGTTTCTTGATTTTCAACTAATAACATTCATTGTATGTATGTTCTCAGACAAAGAACATTAAACCACACAAGTTCTATCTGGCACCCGAACATAAGTTGGAATTCACAGAGGAATAGTTCCAATTCGGATGTCCCTAAACACATCTTTCTTAGATGTCTCAGACATGAAGCACTATTCGTATCATATCCTTCTATTACATGGAATGGTAGATATACCTTTAGGAATACTTAATTAACGACACTTCTTCCTTTTAAAATAGTTGAAACTCTTGGGAAAACAAGCCCCTTATCTTTTCATGGAAAGAGAACCCCTTCTCTAAAGAAGGTTCTCACGCTATGTCCACGGAAAAAGTCACCACGTCGTATGATAAGGGTAATCTAAACCCTGCCATTTCCCTGCTAAGCTATATATAATGCTCACTATAATTACAACCATATGATCTAATGGTTCCCAAGCTAGATGGAAACTTGGTCCCTACATCAAGTTTGTCCTTAGCCTCCTGTGAGTCGGGCCCGCCTCGAAACCGGAGGGGTATCTATCACTAAAACTTGTGTATGTCATTGAGCCCATATCTGTCATCCACTGGTAGCACCAGTTATAACTAATGACCAATGGAAATTAGTTTCCCTAGGACACTACTCTAAGGTACCATTTAGGGAAACAATCCTTGTATAGAAACCACATCACACTGGGGACCATCCTCATGGTCACAAATTGGAATCATGGATGGTTGTCTGCATGGATGAATCTTCAAAAGAGAATCAATATGAACCACAATCAATAAGTTATACCTGTGGATATGACCCAAAAATATCAAAATAAAAAATATTAAAAACACACTCAATTATTGTTTTCGTGTACCAAGTCAGAAAATTGGATTTAGGGTCCTTCTGTTTAGATACGTCGGTCGCCGCACCAACACTGGACGCCCTATACTGAAATCTGAACTCAAGACACATAACACTATTTATATATTTAAAACATAAAATCTATGTTCTTCTTATATAACGGACATCCCTTTGATATAACTTTGTCAAGAACCATCCCCCAGGGCCCGTGTCGTGACTACACCAAGACTGCCTTCCATAGGCTAGGGGTTGGAAACTAGCACGAGAAATACATATTATTAAATTGGGAATAAAGTTCCACAAAAGTAGTACACAAAATTATAGGGAACACTACACACTAGAAAAAAAAACTGGAAAACAATGGTACGACCAAAAATAATATCTTCCACTGAGTGTTAAAGTATGAACTAAAAGAAATTGGGCCATAATACAATCCCAACTGAAATAGAATTACATAAAACGGGAAAAACTTCTATTGAGGTCATCTGCCAAGGATACTATTTGAAGGGTAGGTACAGCTCATCACTGCAGCTCTCCATGTCAATCGGTCACATCCGTGCACTTTCTGTTAATCACCTATGAGCGCTGTCTAGCCCTAAATCCTCAAGATGCAGTCAAGTAGTTTTTCATTTCAACAAGACAAAACAATGTGTGGGTGAATCCCGTGTAGTGGTGACTATATAAATAATTAGTAGGGACGTCGAGACCCCAGAAGGCCCCTCATAATTCCACAAATTAAAAACCACAAAGCATGTTCTCAATTAAAAAGCAACAAGCCAAAGATAGCTCGCACCAGGTATAAATTCATTACAGAAGTACATATGATTAGCTGTAAACCAAGATCATTTTATGATACTAAGAGGCTCTTATGTCGATCAATAGAGGGTTTCTATATGCTAGTCCACATTGGGTTTCTAGGTTCTGATCCATAGAGGAATGGTCGGTGATGATCCACAGAGGAATGCTCGGTGCTGATCCACATAGGATCGCTCAGTGCTAATCCACACAGGATCGCTCGGTGTTGATCCACACTAGATTGCTCAGTGTTGATCCACACATGATCCCTTGATCAACACAAGATCCCTTGGTGCTGATCCACATAGGATAGTTAGGTTCTAATCCACACATTATCACTTGATACTGATCCACACAAGATCGCTCGGTGCTGATCCACACAGGGTCGCTATTCATTCATCATGTCACAACCAGACACTGGAGTAACATAAATAGCACACCTGAATCCTGGAAGATCCACTCCATAAGCCATTGTTTATACATCAACTTCCATGAAACACCCATGAAGATGTTTCCCGATGATATTCCATTCCAAAAGGGTTCCAAAGTAATAGACAAAACGTCAAGCAGATGTCTGGTCTGTATGTTGGTGGCATTTTAGAGCTGAGGGCCCAGTTGGATTCTTGTACAACCCAACATGGCCAAAATCCTAAATTCTATAAATATTTCATGGAGTATCTCAAAAGGACCACCTCATATTAATGGTTATAGTTCCATAGACGATTTATCAAAAAGACATCTGGTTTAGGAGATATTCCCATTTAAGCGTAATTGGACAAAAAGGGGTCTGGGTCCGGTCCGACCCGGCTGAACCGACACGAACTGGCCAGCAGGGCCCAGCCCATAGGGGCCGGGCTCAGCCTAGTTTAGATTGGAATGGTCAGGCCATCTAGGCTATGGGTTTGGCCTAGCCCGCCTGACTATGTGCGGCCCGCTGGGCCATAGAATTACTTGGCCCACTGGCCGATCGTGTGACCTTCACTCCCCTCCTGAACATCTGTGGCTATTCAGGACATCAAGGTAGTGTTATCATTTAGTACAACCTCTACCAACTACTCCCATCAGACCAGTCACATGTGGGACCTGCGGACCATGGGTCCACCCTCCTCCATGACATTCCTCCATGGCGCACCCTCATAGTGTGCCGCCCGGCTCAAAATTTGTCCCGGAAGGCACCAAATGACTTTGGACAATCTGTTTAGAGCGTCTTGAAACCGACCCATGGGTGCGGTTCCACCATCCGTCGTGGTGTGCCTCCCTACTTCTGTATAGCTGGAAAAGGCTCGCCACCCCCTTGTCCTCCGTGACACATTCGGGCACTCTCGTTCCTTCGAGGCCTGCTAGTGTCGGCCACCACCTCCCTCGATCGTCTGTGCCTCCATGACGGTGAAGCCTCTGTGGTCCACCTGTGAAGCTCCAATGGTCCCCTATTCTTATCTTCCAAGCCAATGTCCCTCCCTGGATGGTTCATGTGCTACAAATCCCATGGATCGTCCTTTCTATGAAAACCTCGTATTTTCAATGAAGAACGCCACTACAACCGAGTTTAGCAGAGGGTATGGGCCTTGTTCATTTGGCACGCGCCATCTGCATTAGCATGACAACATGTGAAGGATATTTTAATTACAAAATCGCGTATAATGAAAACCCTACAATATCCTCCCATATTAAAGTGCAAAACATGAATCAAGCCATTGGATGGTTGATCTGTGTTATTCACACTATTCAAGAACGGGGTAAAGTGGTGAAATCAAACATCTAAACTGAGTTTGTTGGAAGGTATTATAGAAGAGGAAGGATTGTCCACATACAAATGTGTTCATCGGCATTCATCATCGCCCATCTTTCCCCCCCACTGGACATCGATCGATCATAGTCTTCATCTGAGCGAAAAGTATCTAGTGTTTTACCAGAGCTTTCTCTCGTAGTTATCCAAAAACCCTAGCATGAGCTTAGATTTAATAGGGGGAAAGTGGAGATTAACTCATTGAACAATTTATTAGGTTCATTAATGTGTTTAATTTATGAACCTATTAATTCTCTCAATATTTCGGTTAAAAATCTTTAAAATTCACCCAACGGTATGGTTACACAACTTATGAGTCAATCCATTAAAGGGTTTGACGTTGCACTATGGTCCCACCATCATTTTTCTAGTGGTTAAAATAGGAAAAATAAAATAACCTTTAGTTATTTTGTTATTTTATTAGAATGTCCAAGAAATTAACATTTTCACCGACCCCAGTCGGTCAATGTTAAGCTCCCATTATGTGAATCCTAGTTCTGTGAATTCAATGGTACTATTTTGTTTCCTATGAGAGAATCAGTTCAAAATATAGAAATCATCACCCACACGTTTGCTGGACCTACCTTAAAAAGTTTATAAATTATTAATAGTAACCCTCAACCCATTCCAACTAAGTTTAGTCTTTACTTATTGGGAACACACCCTCATTAGCTCAACCGTACTCTCGGATTTCCAATCTGAGTTACCACTTATGTGTTAAAACAGTGTAACAAAAAAATAATTGTTAATTAATTATATTATTTATAGCCAAAAACTAACTTCCATTATTGGCCTGAATCAGCCAAAGTTAGGATCTACCAGAGGAAATCATACCCTCAAAACCTCAATAGTGGTCTCATATTTCCAATTTGAGTTACCGTTCAGGAGTTAAAGAATTTAACAACAAAATAATTGATACTTAAATATTTTAATTTTGGGAAAAAACTAACTTCCACTGTAGGCCCACGTAGGCCATGGTTAGGATCTTTCTAAGGAAAGCATACCCTCTTGAGCTCAATGGTGGTATCAAAATTTAAATCTGAGTCTTCATTCATGAGTAATAAGTATTTGAAAAATAAAATAATTAGATTTAATAATTTTATTGGTGGTAATGCCTTTTTTAAGTTTTCTCACTGGAAGCCTGCTCTAAAAAAAATTAAGACACTCCTAGGGTAAACCCTTCATATTGAACGCAATGGATCCATCTGATTTCTGATATAGGCACATTAATATGATTTATTCTACATTTTTAGTAAAAAGTACTCACGAGCGCTATTTTTATATTATCATCTTTCCACAGATAATTCTGGTAACTCTGAACCAATGAATTACATGCCATTAAATTTTATCGTTCTTAAAATAATTCTATAAAATTAAAAAAATTATATGGATATTCCAAGTCATTAAAAACTTGGTCTTCAGAAAAATATGGTTAATCATATATTAGAAAAATTAAGCAATACATTGAAAATCATGTTATTTTTAATCATTAAAATTTTCATAGAGAATGAAAATAATCTTTTTGAAAAAGTTTTTTTTATTTTCATAACAAAATTAATAGAGAAGACATAAGGGAATTATTTTCCTAATAGCCTCCCCCTTTTTGGAAAGTACAAACCCCTTTAATAAAAATAATATTTTGTTTGGAAAACTTTAAATAAAAACTTATCTCCCTTATATTATTTTCATAGTGAATACTACTAACTCCCCATTAGGTTTTCCCACCTTATGAATTGTATTTTTGAGCTTATGAAATTTTCTTGAAAATATCATTTCCTTTCCTAAGAATGTTTACTTAATGATTAACCTCCCCCTGTCATAATAAATTTCATCTCTTGGGTAAACTCCCCAGTAATATGATATTATTTTAAAATAATTCATCCTCACCATTGTTTTTTTCAAAAATGAATGGAGGGGGAAAATTTGGTACCTAAAAGGATTGAAAATGATTCATACAAAACAAAGTATAATAAATACATTTTATTAACATTGAATTAATGATTTTAGTAAAATAAAATATTAGTGTTTTAAGATAATAAATATTCCTTCTTCTTCTATAGAATAAGATTAGTGAGCTTGGAATTCATCTTCATTACCTCATGATGATATTCCTGGTACTTCATGAGTAAGTCTTCTTGATCTGGGTTATTGTTCTGTAGAGGTTTAATCCTTTCTCCTTGTGATTGGATAAATTTATCATTCGATTTTAATTTCTCTGCTAAATAATCTACAGTGTCCCTTTCTATATTTCATGTAATAAAACAAAATTAATCTTTCTATAGAGATAATTATACACATGGATTTATGCAGATTTTTCTTGATTCTACCTTCATAATGATTCTTGATCTTCTCATCATTTTTGTTAATGGCATATTTTACTGAATCCCTATAATCACCAACAATCTTAAGATCATCAACTACTGAATTCAACCGAGTTTTAATCTTCTTTAAAGAATTTCTATGAGAATAATATTTTATCATAAAGGTTTTGAAATCTATTTCTTACTTGACTAACATATAAATCATCAAATTTATAAAATTTGGATTCATTTTTTCTTATATTTGAATAAGATAACACGAGGATTCAATATTTGGGATGAACTTTACTGAGTCAAAAAATCTCTTCAAAAAATTCACCCCAAATTCATGGCCCGTGAATAATGATGATTTGGGATATGGATCACCTTTCCCTGGAGTAGTAACTTTCAGTTCTTCAAAATTAATTGACATAGATGATCTAGATACATCCTTTTTAGGTGTATTAAAAAGGACTAAATTTTTTAGCAACTATCATTTCAAACAAAATTATACATTAGGTTTATGTTTTTCAATATTAATTTCCACTTCATATTCCTAAAAAATATCATCACTATTTTCTCTTTGATCATTGGAATGGCCTATGTTCACTTCCTCCTCTTCAGAAATTTCCTTCTGCTTTTCTGAAGCTATTTGTGTGGATGATTCATGGGATATTATTAGGGATAGTTTATCATAATGACTCTCTTTATCATGATACTCTTAAACAATTTTGATGATGTCTTTACTTTCATTCACTTTTTCTTCTACTTCATTTTTTTCTGAATTTCTTATTCTTAAACAATCTATTCCAAAAGTGAAACTTCCTTCATGATAAATTCTAGTACCTGAATCGTTTTCCAAATATTTCTCAACATAATTTATTAAAGGTTAAAAACCCCGAGCCTCTAATTATTTTCCATTTTTCTTGTTATCATTTCCCTATAAGTTATTATTTTAAACATGAATAATCTTCAAGGACATAGCCTATGTAGGGTCAATCCCAAAGATATAATAACCTTACTTTCTTTTCTTCTTATAGTACATCCATTTAGAAACTACTTCATAATCATAAGACTTCTTCTTCTTTGGCATAGGGAGTGCATATTTGGTTTCCATAATAGGATTTATTGGTTGGGCTACCATCTCTCTATCTTTCCAATTCATAGAATATTTGGAAACTTCACCTTTCTTATCATCATGTTGATAATACATATCATGATGATCATAAAACTCTCCATATTCAATATGGAACACTATTTTCATCCTACATAGTGTAATATCACTATGTAACATAATCTTAAAATTATTATCCTTTTAGGTTTTGTATACCTTGAACAATTCTAAACCCAAGACAATAATCATTAATATGACCACATGATACATTATGATCTAAGAAATTATGTTTCCATTATTAATGTTACTCATGGTCAGAAGGATATACTTCACCAGATTTATCTTCCTTACGGTCACTAGGAAATCCATGTAAAATATATTAAAAATCATGATTCAATCCTTATAACCATTTCTTAGGATAATAAACCTTGCATCCACAAAGGTACCGACCTACGGTTTGTTGACAAATGATAAATTTTCAGTTTCATTACTTTTTTCATCCCATGGAACATTATTATATTTAACTTCTCAAAAGATCCTTCTTTATCTGGAAAATGGTGTGAGTATAGAATTGACTCACAATTATAAAGAATGTCAAGGATTCATGTGGCCTTATTTAAAATAAAAGAATACAACTTAACATATATTCTAATCATGAAAATATCTTTTTCAAATTATTTATAGAATTGAACTAATTCATAAAATACCACGTCACGGTCAACAAACTCTTGGTCTTGATTCTTTTCCATAGAAACACAAATACTTTCCCATCATTTCAACATGATAATCATTTCAATAAATGAATTTTACATCACAATGAAATTTTGATCCACTAACCTTTATTGGAACATTAACCAGTCCTTTGGTTCCTTATTGGATAGAGAGTGCATCAGAGTCTAAGGAGAGGCTTCAAGTGACATTCAGAATGTAAGTAAATTGAAAAAATAATAATGACACACATAATGAAGGGCAGAGCTTCGATGAAAAAGTCTGAGAGAACTGATGTGAGACACAAAAATGGGGTCCCTTTAAATAGGCTTTATAATGACAGTTCAAATTCCCATATAGATCCAATAGTTTAGATTATATTGATATGATCTGATTGATTATATTAATGATGAATAATGATTTATAGATTTTTATCTTTTGTAGTTTTATGGGGAAATCAGATTTAAGGATAGTGAATCTAATATGGTTTTCATAAAAACATATATAAATACCAATAAGAAAAAAATGAAATTTTGAAGATTTAGGTAAGGAATCATTCCTTCTATATTACCTAGAATGAATTCTCAACATTGATATAGATTATCTTGAATAATTTAGGTTTCCAGAATTTATATTATGGAAATAAATATTTTTATTTTTATTTTTTTTAAATAAAAGAGTAATCATATGTACTCCCTTGATGACGATGAGTATCTTAATGTTTGTAGATGGTTTCAAAAAAAGATAAAATGTAAGACTACCTTACATCTTTCATTCTTATATATATTTTAAAATATTCAAATATATTTAAGGGTGAAAATTTTGTAAATATATCAGTATGTTGGCCATGCATTCTGATAAATTAAAGATTTAATTTTCCATTAAGTTCGTGATCCCTAATAATTTGATGGTTAATATTTGTGGGATTTTAAGGGGAGTGATGTGTAGGTTTTTTTCCTAGAGAAATATCAGAAGTATTATCACACATTATCTATGTTTTTTAAAACCTATTCCTTTCTCTATGAGTGCGTGTTGCATCCAAGAAAAATGAGCACAACAATATCCAGTTGCTACATATTCAGCTTTAATAATTGAAAGTGCTACAAAGTGTGGCTTATTACATGGCCAGGAAAATAATGTATATCTTAAAAAATAAAATGTTTTTATTGTACACTCCCTATTCATTTTACATATAGTAATGGTAGCAGCCAAAAAACTTTTTATAATAAAATCATTTCTTGAAGAATAGAAAAATCCAAAATCCATGGTTCCATTTAAATAGCCAAAAAAATTTCACTGCATTTAAAAGAGATTCCTTTGGACCAGATTGATGCTTGTAGTTAAGTATACTAAAAACATAAAATCTAGATGACTAGATATTGTGTATAATAAACATCCTATCATACCTCTAAAAGATTTTTGATCTAAATTTTTTCCATCTGCATCAACATCAAAAAAATTGGAGATACCTATTTGAGTACTTATACATTTAGTGTTTTCATATCCATACTTTTAATGAAGATATTTAATATACTTATGTTGAGATATGTATGTTTTCTCTTGTTTTTGAGAAATTTCAAAAGTAAGGAAATATGTTCATTCACCCAACATACTCCTTTAAAACTCATATTTCATCAGATTCACAAATTAATCGGTTAAATATTTCTGAGTTTATCTTAATATAATTTCAAAAAAAATTTGAAAATAAATTTTTTTTCTTATCTTTATTAATATAAAGTGTTAGTTCAGCATTTCCATTATCATATTTATTTTGTAAATAAAATCATGTAAGTTTATCATACCAGGCTCTATGGGATTTTTTAAGTCCATATAAATCATTGGATATGTTTTAAACATGTTCATAATGATTTTTATCTTCTAAATTAAGAGGTTGTTCAATATAAAATTTATCTTGAACATATCTATTAAGGAAAGAACACTCAATGTCCCTTTGAAAATGTTTAAAATTGAAAAGTTATGCAATGGAAAGTCATATATGAATTGATTCGAGACTATATACTGGAGATAGGTTTATTCATTCTTTATTACTTCTTGTTGATTATATGTTTTAGAAACTAATCATGCCTCATTTCATACAAATATTACATTTTCATCACATTTATGTATGAAGAACCACATTACTCTATTGCAGATGTTTCTTTAGGTCTTTCAACCAGGGTGCATAATTTGTTCATTTCGAATTCATTTAGTTGAGATTTCATTCATTTAATCCCATAATTATCACTTAAAGCTCCATCAGTTATTTTAGGTTCTAGTTTGAAAAAATTATAGATTCTATAATTCATTTATTAAAGAGCTTATAGTCTTTACTGGTTTATTTATATGACCAATGATACTATCACTAGGATAATTCCTAAGAAACAATTAATTTCAGCTTTGTAAAACTTCTTCACCAAAATAAGGTAAAAAATCTTCTAGGGTAAATATTTTAGTAACATTTTCTTGAGTATTTTCATTATTAAAAGAAACATCAACAAAATTTTGATATTTAGTTTCTGAATACACATCTGAACATGTTGGTTGGGGTTTTTCAAAAACAAAAGTATCAAATTAATCAAATTTAATAGGTATAGTTTATTCAAAAATATAGGAATTTGATAAAAAAAATAATATAATCCTTAAAAGTTGTGGAATAACCTAAGAAAAGTTTTCATTATATTTGAGTGGAAATTTATGTATGTTGTCTTTATTATTCAAGTTTAATACTTTGAATCCAAATACTATTATGTAAGAATATTTACATATTTGACCATCACACAATTCATAAGGTGGTTTATTAAGAAATTTTTTGACTAAAACTTGATTTATAATATTACAAAAAGTAACTAAGAATTATACTAAATATGTTTAGAAATATAATATTCAATCGAAATGTTCTAGTTATCTCTTGATGAATTCAGTTTCTTCAGGCAGAAACACCATTTTGTTGAGGAGTTAATGGAGATGAGAAGTTATGAATAATGACTTTCTTACTAAAAAAAGTTTCAAAATATGAATTTTCAAATTCTCCCCCATGATCAGTATGAATACTCGACAATGGAAGGATTTTATCATTTTATAATTTTTATGAAAATGATTTCAAAATATGAAAAGGCTTCAGACAACTTTTCTAAAAAATTAACCCAATTAAATCTAGTGTAATCATCAAGTAAAAAAAATTTATAGTATTTTCTTCCAATTCATCGTGTTTTTATTGGACCGAAAAGAACCATATGAATTTGCTGTAATGCATCATAAGTTGAGACTTCACTAATTCATTTAAAAGTTGACCTATGTTTCCTTCTATATTGATAAGGATAGAAAACTTTTGAAGAATCAAGTTTATTCTCTATAAGATCCTTAACGAGTCTTTTCATTGAGAGTTTTCATTTGTTCCAAATATTATAGTGTCCTATTGTTCTATTCCATAACCAATATTAATCTTCCATTTCACTAAGACAAGGTAAATATTTGATCCTAAGGTCTTCTATGTTCATTGTATGAACATCATCATGCCTATGGGAAGATAGAATAAAATCATCCTTGGAAATGTGTTCTAGGAATTTATCATTCTTAAAATTCACTATGTGAAGTTTATCAAAAAATTGACTTATACTTATTAGGTTGTTCTTAAGACCTTTAAAAAATAAAAAATTTGAAAATAAATCCTTCCCAATAAGATAAAAGCTACATATACCATCAATTTCTCCATATCCATTATCTCCAAATTTCACTTTTCCATCATTAATCATCGTAATCCTTTCAAATATAATTTCGTTTCAGTCATATGCCAAGAAAATCCACTATCAATATACCATAAATTTTTTTGGAACTTACATTGTTATATTTAAAATAATATAGTTAGACATTCAAAATCCATACATGTTTGGATTCGGAAATTTTGGAAGGACAAATCAAATGAATTCACATTTTTATAAATATGCAATCTTTATGAAAATCAAAATATTGGGTATTATTTAATGTAAAAATTTTCACCCAAATCTCCACCAAGTTGACACATAGTGAAAAAAGGAGCACTTTGGAGAACAAAATAGTTGTGACTAAAGAAAATTTTGAGTGAGTATAACCAAATCAAGAACTATACCTAAGAATATGAATTGTTGAATACATTTCATCAAAAACTTTCCTTCCAGAAAGTGATATTTGGTAAAAGTTTATTTAGGTAAAAAATAATAAATTTTAGTATAATGACTAAATTCTTATCCTCATAGTTATTATTCATAGAATTTGAGTACGTCTCTACACTATTTTTCTTCAAAATTACAATTTCAAGATCCATATAATGTTTATCCTTCTCAAAATTAACTTACTTATGGTTTTTAGATATATTATCAAAATTAATAGTTCTCATATAAATACCTTTGTAAAGATCTGATACTTCTTTTGTTAAAACATAAATTCTAGATTTTTCTTTCTGTTACTTAATTTTTTCATAATATTATCATTCTCAATAAATTAGAAAATCTAGAAAATTATTGAAATAATCGTATGATATAATCTTCTGATGAGGAAGATTCTCCATCTGAATATTTATATTCTTTATTAAGAAAATTATCATTTAACTAAATATTTGTTTAATGTTTAGAATTGTATATTTTATCCATAATATAACCTTTTTAATACCTAATCTTGTGATAAGAAAAAAATCTTCTGATTAGAGGATTAATATTCTGAAGATTCATATGAAGAGTCAGTACCACTGGCACTTTAGGTGTAACTAGCCTTTAGAACTTTCTTAGCCTTATATATACAGTATATCATCTTGTTTAATTCTAAATTCATATCCTTTCTTTATTTTATCATGAGCATATGACAATGTGGTCTGATATGCAAAGCCGTTTTTCATTCATAAAAAGTTACTTTTGAGTCTGTCTTGCCCTTTCGGTCATTCTTCTTATATCTGTATTGAAAATAGTTTTCTCCCAATATCATATTCATCCTTAGAGAAATATTGTCTAGTTCATTATCATACTGATCACTATCACTTGATTCGAATTCAATAGTATATTTCTTATATATAAATTTAGTAACACTTTCTGGAGTCTTGGATTTAGATGTAGTAGTGAAAGCAACACTACCATTACTATTATTTTTCTTATTGACCTCTATGTCTCTCTTAATTTTAGATTCAAATTTTCTAAGTGTCCCAAATTACTCATCAAATGTGATGTTTGAAACATTCATATTCTCATCAATAGTTGTTCTATAAGATTCCCACCAAATTGGCATAATATCTATTGTCTAGTCCACAAGAACATCATTTTCAAGTCCTTTCTCACCCATAGATTGAAGGATGTTGGAAACTGTCATAAATATTTGTTTTAATTTACACACATGTTCTCCATAAGGAATTATAAAACCATGATATTCAGCCGTTAACATATCTCATCTAGTTTATATCATTTTTGATGTTCCAAAGAGTGTAACTTAAACATTCTTCCAAATGTTAAAGGCTGCATCACCAGGCGATATTTGGAAATAAATATTTCTAGTCATTGAACCTAAAATCATATTGCATACCTTGTAGTTTATTTAATATATTTTTTTTCATGATTTGTGAATATTCTGATTTCATTGTCAGGATTCTTGTATTCACCTGTGAGCATGAAAAAATTATCTATTCTAATGTAAATAACAAAAGTATTCATCCTATCTCTTATGTACTCATAATCATTACCATCAATGATTGGTAATCTTTTGGGATTATTTTTTTCTATACAGATAACATTCATTCCTTCCATTTTTTAATAAAATACAAGATAATTTTTCCACAGAAACAATTTGTAACAAGAATTTACTAACAGATAATTTATAAAAAACATTAAGAAAAACGTAAGCATGTAAATTTCATAAAGAAAATTCATGAAAGAAAAAATATATGCATGTATAATTACTTCCAAGACCAGTTCTGAAACTAATTTTATGATCATAATGTATTTGTAGATGATAAATGACAAGAGGAGTGAATTTTAAGATTTAAAACTCTTTTTCGCCTGATGAAAATCTATGATTAACAAATTTAAGCAAGCTGAATTCAAAAACCATCTTCAGTTCATAAAAAAGGGTTAATTTGAAGGGACCAAGTCCAATTATAAAAAAAATTAAAACCTAAATAGGATTATCTTAAATAATTTACAAAATATTATATTGAAGAAAATTAAATAGGTTCATCTTAATGAAATGTAAAAAAGTTTATATTAAAGATAATCAAACAAGTTTATCTTAGAGAAATATAAAAAAGATTATCTTATTGAATGATTCTACCTTAAAGAATATAGAGTCTATTATACAAGTGTAATTAGAAGTACCAGAATGTATAAGGAAGTTATACTTTCAAATTGTAACTTAAAACACCGGAAATAAAAAACTTCTAAATGGAATAAGTAACAATGATTATTTTAACCCAAAGAAAAGGGTATCCAACATCATTGGATAACGGTCCCAATATTTATTATTTTTATAAATTCTATCTTACACACACCGGGGTAAGACCGTGATAGGAATATCATAATCTGTCTTTCTATCCCTACATGCCCTCGAAAATTAAGTTAGTCATCACCTCTATATTCATATCCTCATAATCCCTTGATTGATCTGCAATAATGAGAATCTAAATAGGCTGGCTGAACCAGTTGTAACTTTCTAAAACTAGTTATTCACATCATTCACAAAAATCATGAGATTATATCTATCTCTTGATATAACATCACAAAATCATATAATTTAATCTTTATATGATTATTTTGTTTTGAAATTATATATCATATTAATAGGAAAATGTTTTAATGGTTAGATCCCTCCTCTAATGGTAGTATTTTTCCTTAAATCTTAGAGGGAACTGTACATGTGTCATTCATCTAATGGTTAGTTAGAAATATATTTTACGATATTGTTTCATGTATGAAAAAATTCTTATGTTTATGATACTTATGTTAACTAGGATCAGGTAAATTTAAAATAATATATTATAGAAAATATGAAACATTAACCAGTATGAATAATAGTATTATAAATAATGTGTGCAACAATGTTTGAATGTGCATACAAACAAAGTGTAAATTTAAAAGAAATACAGTCAGATTTTAAAAAAAGAGTCTATTAATCAATGGAAACTAAGTCCAATTTTGGATTGAAACTGATTCTATATTAAAGAGAAAATGGAGTTAGAAAATTAGAGAAATCAAAGTCTGAATTTTTGAGAATTTGGTGTCAAAATTTTTAAGAATTCACATAATGAATTTCGATGAATTCAGAGTTATAATTTTTTATTATTCAATATAAATGCTTTTTAGAATTTGGAGTTTGATTTCTATGAAACTTAAATTCAACATTTAGGATGAAACCAAGTCTGAAATCAAATTTAATCTAAGTCTAAAAATAATGATTCTTAAATTCAATGAAATCGTATATTTCTGAGGTTTTCATAAGGATTCAATTATTCTTAAGGTAATTTTCTCATATGAAAAATATGGTTAAGCATATAAAATGTACATTAAGAATAATGTAGAAAAGCATGTTATGTTTAAGCATGAGAATTTTCTCAGAGAAATGAAATAATCTTTTCAAAAAAAATTGAGATTTTTAAAACAAAAGGAATGTCAAATCCATACGAGACATATTTTCATAACACATGTTGGTAAAAAAATTATCAAATGTGTGTAAATTATTTGATATTTTAAAATGGTTTCATTTAGGATTCCAAGAGGAAGATCCCATCGGTGACTAAAAAAGTGTTCAGTTGACCTACACTTATATTATAGTAAATTATCTGAAACAGAAGCTTGATGATGAATTACGTATAATTTGGGACTCTCTTTATAGTGGGGAGACCATTTCTATGTTTTCATTCTCCAAAGAGTGAATTACGTGATTTTGGAAATAGTTTATTTGTACCATTTTATATATGAAATTATATATTATGGGATTTCCATAATTCGTAGTGGGTTGTGCACCAAGGGTCTATGAATGTGTTCTATGACAAGCTATGATGATTCTAGTGTCCTTGTATGAGATGGGACATTACATATTATTTTTTGGATACATATTTCAAAACTGGTCATGGTCGAACAACAAAAGCCTCCTTGATTTCTCTAACCCCTTCAGGTGATCACATGGATGTTTTATGAGTTTTCTATGGACATTATTATTGGATTGTTTCCTACCATAATAAAGAAAAACATTATATGGGCTTTGATTTATCCGCCAACCTATTCAGATTACGTTATAACAACTCATGATACAATGAATGTTGAGGAGTTTAAAATATCAATGTAAATGAGATTTTTCATTTTCCCATACATTCTTATTCTATAGACTCTATTAGGGATCCCCATTATACCAATAATTTGTGGGAATTCCTTCAGTTGGTAATGATATCTTAGGTTAATTTTAGTACATGATACCATCCCAATATAGATAGACTAACATTGATATCAATATAGGTTCATGAAGATAGGATACATTCTTGTGACTAGGATTTTGGTAGAGCATTGGATGGCCATTTGGACTAGTTCAGTTTTCTTATAGTAAAATTTACTAGTTATAAATTAGAATAAATTTTTTTGAGCCCTTTTAGTGATATACTTTCAAATATCAATTTTTTTGTTAGATATTGGGGAAATATTTTTAGTTTGGATCATCTTGGACCCAGAGATGACAACCAAGATTCATTTTACTCTTTATAAAATATCGACATCCCAAAACAGATATAAATCTTATATTGATCATCAAAGAACACCATTGGATTATTCCATTGGTGACCAGTTTTTATTTGGAATTTTTCTTTTGTTAGGTCACCAGTATCATAGGAGGTAAGGGAGTCTTCTTCAATTGTTTTGGGGGACCTTTAAGGTTCTGGAGAAGATAGGGAAATTGACTTACCATTTATTACATCCACTATATTTTATATTGATACATAATGTGTTACATGAATCATGACTCTAAAAGTATCTTTATGACCCATATCATATCTTGAGATGGGTGGATATTGATGTTGAGCCTAATTTATCTGTGACTAGGAACCAAGTCAATATTGCTAATTTAGAGGTAATAATACTTTTTTGGAGGATATCACCCAAGGTCTGGGGGATATGGAAGAATGTTTATGATTTTCGTGAGATTTTGGAGGATTAAGAATTAATGATAGAGTAATGGACTCATCTCATTGATATGGGTCATTCATAATTGGAATTATATAGAAAGAATTTTTTATGGTGGGGAGGTTGAAAAGGCCCATTTCATTTTTATAAGAATTCCTCTACTCTAGTTTTGATCATGGTTTTATGGAACATGTTTTGAGTCATTTCATGTTAAATTTTTAGTATTTTGTAGGCATTGTCAGTTGTGGACCTTTTTTAAATGACTTCCCATACTGTGTACCCCCCCAGTGAAAACCATTCAATGTTGGAATATGGGGAATGTGTAGTTGGTGTGTATTTTCTCATAATATTTTACCAACTAGGATAAATTTTGAACCCAATATAATATGGGCACAAGGCTAGGGTGAATGTATTTTCTAACAATGTAATACTACCTAGATAATTATTGGAACATGATTTAAATAATCCAAAATCATTATTCTAAATCCCGAACCCCTGGGTATAACCATAAGTGAACCTCTACACAACCATAAACTTTTATCATGGCATTGAAGGCTCTAATGAAGACGTTTTACACACCAGACCATCAAAATGAAAGATATAAGTGTGGATCATATCATTCAATATCTTCAATGTATGTGAATATATTTTCGTTTAATATCTCCTAATCTTGTATTCCTTGATTCATTGTGTTTTAATGATAATCATGTATTGGATGGATCTAAACTCATTTCTATTATATCTTGATTACATGATTGATTTCGAGATCTTCTTCACCTTCAATCTAGGTTGTCGTTCCCTTCATATGTGTTGAACATTTTATTTCCATAATTAATGGTTGGGGGATCCATTTTATAGTTTCCATGTAATTCAAACCTTGATTTGGTTGATTCTATTTTTGAAATAGAAATAAATTTATTTATAAAACCCCAATTTGATATAATTTCATTATGAAACTCGATATCAAATGGATTTCGGGACAAATAAACAATTCCAATGGAATTGGAAATATGGGTTGATTTTTTTTCCGAAAATTATGGAATTAGTGATACTATTTAAGACTCAATTTGATAAAATTAATTAAATTGAATTTATGAAAACCTATTATTGGGTATCTATTTAAAAGGCATCAAGTGATAAAAACTAGGTTTTGGTTTTGAAATTGAATTGGAGTACGGATATTTAATAATGGGAAATTCAATGGAAAATGATTATTGATTGGTAATAAAATGAGTGCCCCATTTTTTATAGATTGACTACACATTTACAAGAAACTTTAGTTAGTGGGTTATTTGGGAAAATATCGCTAGGATCATGATCCCCTAGAAATGGATTAATGATTAAAATAATAAAAACCCAAATTCAACATGCATATCTGGAATGGGATGTTGATGAATATTATTTGACTTGATCTTGAGGGATGTGTGTGTACATAATTATAACTGATAAATAATTTTTGAAGTATGAGGATCTTAGTACCTCATCCTAAAGTACTACATTGAATATGACTGTGGTTCTTGGGTTTATGTTTTGACAATAGGATATTCAGTATTGAACATTTACAGTAATTAAAAAATACTATTGTACGTAAATTTATATAAATTTTTTATTTAATACACGTTTCAAATTATTTAGATCCTTTGAAAAGAGAGTATGTTTTTTTATATATAAAATTGTTATGTCATGCAATGACCTATTTTTTTAAACTAAATTAATGTTGTGGTTTATTATTATGGAATCAATTATAGAACACTTGGTGAAACCCCAATAATAATTATAGCTCCCACCTTACCTTTACCTTCAAGTGTTTATGTATTTTCGTTTTCCTAGTCTATGAAAAGGTAAATCACTACATGGCTGTGGTGGATTCTCTGATCCTATGGGATTAAAGTGATGAAGGTGATTTGTGTAGATGTTACCATCTTTTTTCATGTGATGATTAAGTTTTTTTATTTATAGAAGATGAGTACTTTGATGATATACTAATTCTGGTTTTCTTATATAATTTTTGTTTTAGGTAATTTCTCTGATTGGATTATTGAGAATACAGACTTCTAAAATTTTATCATTGAAAATTTTGTGGAAAATCCAATTCCTAAATTATCGTATATGATTTAATGTGTTTGTTTCTAAACCATGGGTAATGGGTGAACACTTAGGCCATGTAATATTTGACATGGGTATTAGGGTACTAGGGTATACAGTTTGGTTCGTGACATTTCGGATGAGATATAGATGTTTAATGGAATGTTATAAACAATACCCATGTTATAATGGAAGTGGGGTATCATTGCAATGTATTTCATCTCAAGAATACCTAATACAAATAAATAGAACAATTCTATTTGGGATTTAGTTAAACACCTTAAAAATCAGCACACAAAGTTTCCAATATTGAATATTTACCTCTATATCATATTTCTAGGATATTAGTAAAATTTGTGTTATGATTTCATAGAGTATAACATTATTTCATATCTTATCAGGATCCAATTATTACCTTGATGATTTGTAGAAGTTTTCATTATGGTCTGGATAGAGAGTTGGGTTTTAATACTATATATCATCCTTAGATGGATGTTCAATTTGTGATGAATACTATAAAACTACAATAAATATTTGGATATTTTTCTATACTTTTTAATGGTGGATGGGATAAAAATGCTCCATGGGTGGAGTTTTTATACAAACAATATCTTTAAATGAAGAATTAAAATGGATCTTTTTGAATACATCTACCGAAGGATGTGAAGAACACCAACATACTAGGATAAAGTATTAGAATTGAAACAATTAGGTACTAATGTAACATAGGAATTTGAATAGAATGTTAGTGTTTTTTAGTAAAATATTAGGGAAGATCAGAGTCGATTGAAATGTTATCCTAAAAATAATTGGTGAGATCTGGAGCTCAAAGATGAGGAAAATACATTACATGTTATATATCATAGGTATTAGGGGATTTTAATTGTAAATAAGGGAAAATTGATCCCTTGATATATTAGACCAATGATTTTTTAAAAAAAATTAATGGGACACTTTATTTTTGTTTAACACTTCCAATGAACCTTTCTCAAGTCTATGATGTATTCTATATATCATTATTGAGGTATTATATACATGATGATTAACATGTATTGAACTTAGTGGTAATACCAATGGATCATGATCTATTTTTATGAAAAAACAAGTGAATATTTTTTGATAGTTGAGAGAATGTTCAATGAAAAAAAGGCATCTCACATGGTCATAGTTTTGTTGCGACACCATATATTTGGTGATGCAATATATGAACTTGAAGATATGATAAGGCAGAATTATCCTTAGATTTATATACTGGAGTGATGAAAATTTTAATGATAAATTCTTATAATAGTTTAATAATTTATCATTGATATACTTTATGAAATATTTCAATTTAAATATATTTAATGTAATTGAAATATTTTTAACATTCAACACCGTATTTAAATCAACAAGTAAAAATATTAGAATATTATTATTTATTCTTATAAATATCTCTTAACCATTATATTAGATGTATTAATTTTAATAATAACCATATGATATATATGTATTATGTTTTTATATAATGAAAACATATTGATTAATACTTACAATATAATGTCATTTTATGCTTTAAAAATATATGTTCTACAAAAATGGGGTTTATTGCTTTTTACCCATATTATAATTATTATATGATACTTATATAAATTATATTTTATAAATTTTTTATCATTTATAAAATAAAAATATCAAAATTAGAATAGAAGTTCATTTTCATAATTTTCTATAAATTTTAATTTTTCAGTTAAAAGAAAAAATATATCGATTTTATAAAAAACGTGCATTTCAAATGATTTATTTTCAATGTTAATTTTTAAAATAGCTTTAAATTTTCATTATTTAATTTTTACTTAAAATAATATAATTAATGGGAGAAAAATAAATGTTATGCTTAATTTTGGTATAAAATCAATTTTATATATAATAATTCACTTTTAGAAAACCATTATTTATTATGTTTTAATGATTTAATTTAAAATTAAATTATTCTAATTCTATAGATTGAATTTGGATAAATTCATTCCATAATTATTATCAAGATAATTAATATTACATAATAATTTCAGCTTAATTGTATGTCATTATGAATAGTAGAAGCAGTAAAACCATATTATAACTATTTGAGAGTAAAGGGTTCACTGAGTGTAACCTTATAGATAATGATTAAAATATCACAAAATGCATTATTTAATTTTTTTATTTAATGTTAAGAGTGCCTTATTATTCTTAAAATTTTTGATTTTTAATTGTGTAACCACAAAATTTGATTAATCAATTAATATATTTAAATCATTTAAATAATTCCATGGGCATTATATCCGTCTTTATAAAAGGATACAACTTCTCCTCTATTAATCAAATTTGATGAGATTTATATAAAATATAATCCCTATAGTTATACCTTAGTTATATCTTTATCCATTTTCTAGTGTTATTCTGTTAATTAAAATACCATACATTTTATTCCTAATGTATAAGTTAAAGGAGGATTCAAAAAGAAGTTACATAACTCTTAACCATGAACTTTTAATTTTATTTCTTCATAAACCTTATATAAATATATGGTATCCATTAAAAAATAATTAGTTTATTATATAAAATATAATTATTTTTTATTATGATGATGGAACAACCATTTCCCACCTCATTTCCGTAAAATAGTAAATGAAATTATCACTCGTGCATATGTGTGGACTATAGCCTCCATATACGGATATGTTTTGATTTTCATAACCATCTTCTACTATTAGTTATTAATATTTATTTAATGTTTATAATAGAGTTATTCTTATATAATTATAATATCTTATCTACCATTTATCATTTCAATCCATTAGAAAACTATATCGTTACTCATATATACATGTGGACTACTACACCCTTAAAGTGCTGATTTTTTTTTCATTTCTCTTTCACAATGATCGAAATAATAATATATTTAATATATATATATATATGTATGATATTTTTTATTTTTTATTTAATCTCTAAATATTAATTTTTATTTACCTTTCTTTCATTGAAACCACCAAAAAATGGAAATGTCACTCATGCATACATACATACCACCGTCTCTATGATGTTTTTTAATTCATTTTTCATCACCTATTTACATGAATAATGAAGATATTATATATGATGTATAAATATGATAATAATATAATTATTAATATTCTCAATATGATGAATCCAATATCAATAGTAATGTTCCAAAAACATCAAATTAAAGCATGCATGGAATAAAAGAACAAATTTACTTGAATTTTCATTTTTAATAAACCATTGTTTTATAAAATATTAATTGGAAACTATAAAAGAATGGTCAGAAGAATGTTACATATGAATGTGGTTTTTAACATCTATATAACACATATATAATTATTATAAATTATATTTAAACTCATGTGAATAAATATTGGACTTCTAGTAAGGGGTTAGCGATGAAATCACATTTCCTATTGTGGCTATCTATGCAAAATTTCCATTAAGTGGAGTTAAATAGATATTATAATTTAAATGAACTATTTATTGTTATACTAATTTTATTAAAAGATTTTTTATTTATTTTTACCATTTTCACCTCCTTTTAATTTAAAATATTGAAGAACAATTTTCTTAAATAAAAGACAACATTATTTTCTCTTTGGTTGATAATTGTTTCTTCCATATCTAAGGACTTTTTTTAAAGCTCATTCCTATAAATTTAATTTTTTAAAAATTTCAGGTTTACTAAACTGTTGTTTATTTACAAAGGATTAATATGAGACATTTTAAAGAATCAATTTCATAATAAATTCAGAATTTTCATTCTAAGTGGTTTGAGAAGAAAGTATTATTTTATATATATGAAATGAATATTGTTTCATATAGTCACAAATTTAGTTTGGGTTAATAATTTTATTAAAATATTAAATGGTTATTTTTAATAAAATTTATCTATCAATATTATTTTTTATTTTCAATAAAAAATTTATCAAAAGAAAAATACTTTTTCTCATGTTTTTAATTAATTTTTTATATTATCTTTTAAAGGTTTTTTTTCTTATATATCAAAATCATATAAGATTTTAAATTATTCACTTGGGATATGATCTACTGATATAGTAATTATTCTTTATTATGATGGATTATGGTAATGTGATGATGAAATATTTTTTAAAATGACTATTTTCATTAATTGAGCTAAAATGGAATGATGAATATTTTACGATCTTATGAAACAAATATTTATAGTTATCATTATACATAACATAGGTCCCATATATCCCCAGTTATATTGAGTAACACTGAGGGTGTTGAGAGTATACATGGAGATAATGGATAAAATAAACAATTAAGAGGTGGAGACATTACTAGATGGGAGTTTCTACTAATAGAATATTGAAAATAACTATGGAAGAATTTTCATTATAGGACTTAGTCCTCAATGATAGTATTGGGTGTGAAATTTAAATAATTAAGTTATTTTCAATACTTATGTGTATTCAATAAGATTAATTTTTTTTATTATGATATGTTATCATGTATTATGATTGATTATCTATTATTCTTCATTTTTATGTCTTACATATTATGATTGATAAAAACTTTTTTTTATGATTCCTAATTAAGGACATTTGACTGATTGGATTTTATTATTATATATTATAATCATGTACTCACACCACTTTAACCGTGTTATTGTCGCATATTATCATTGATTAAAATATACTATATTTTCCCTTTCAATGATTTTTGAGCAACCCAATAATTTTATTTCAATTAACCATTTTATGAAAAAACTTATTATGTCGGTTGTGTCAAAGATGTGTATTATATGAGATGTCTTTTGGGATATTTATAATATTTTTTATGAAATAATATAATTTTTTCTAGACTCTAAAGATGATAAACCATTATTTTCATTGGGAGTATATTATTATGAATCATGTTGAATATTTTCTAAAATTATGTAATATTAATGTATGAAATTCTTGAGTTTCATCTAGAAGGCCAAGAGTTTATTGGACACATTAATTTAGAAACTACAGTGGAGATCATAAAATTAATATAATTATGATCTATATATTATTTTTCAGTAATTTAATCATCTTATGTTTATATAACCATATATATAGTAAAATAATGATTGATCAAATTTGAGATATTTGGTATGTATGATTTTATGATGATGTACATTGTCATATTTCAAGGGGTAGAATGTTGGTTTTCATAACTAATTATAATGATAATTATTACCATTTTTAGATCAATGAATTCTATTAATCTATGATGTTCTCTAAAGATATATTCAAAAAGGTATCTTCTGTTTTTTTCTCCATAGGATTATTATTATGTTGGAAAAGTTTTTGGAACTTATCAGTGTTTTATTTGATGGGGATTCCCTGATTCTATGACCTAATATACCATATGTTCATAGATAATTTGTAAAATATAATGAAGTGAATGAAATTTATGGATTAATGAAACAGTTCACAACATTTGATATCTCATTTTGGATGTTAGAATAATATTTTAGTATATATTATCATTTATACTAAAATGTGATTTTATTAAATTCTTGATAAATATACATAACATATATGTGATATATTATATAGTATGATTCAAGAGGATTAGTATAACTATGTGGATTTAGCCTTATATTTATTTTATTTAAAATAAAGTTGTTCATGTGAAGATTAATTTTTATGACTGAATGTTGAGTAAAATTATTATAAAGGTTTTAATAGAATAGAATGTTGAAAACAACCCACATTAGGAGAAGTAAGAAGATAAATCCATCATTTCTAGAAAAAACTCTAGGATATAATTTAAATATAATGTTAAATAAAATATCTGTGTAGAGAAATCATGTGTTGTTACATCAATTTGATTTTGAAAATAAATTTAAACATATGATCCGCATATAGAAGATCTTATTTCAGGTACGATTAAAGATATTGACATTCATTTTTCAAATAATTATCCTAATAAGAAGAAATATAAAGTAGTTAAGGATGTTCAAACTATGAATATATATAATCCTTTGGAATATAATGATAGGTAAAAATTAGTTGAACTGATAGAATAACCAATATATCACATATTAAAGATAAATATAATTAATTAAAATTAATGATTAATAATGAAAGTTAATTCAAATAAATTATTTTTATAACACAATGTCGATGGGGGAAAATAACAAATAAGAAATAGATGCTAAGAAACTATTCATTAGTTTAAAAAGTGCTAGGGAAGTTGAAAAAATAGCAGAATTTGATGAGAAGTTAAGAGAATAAAAGAAAAATAATGAATAATATATTATTTTGACACAATCCAAAATCATAAAATATTTTCTGTCTAGATATTTGATCAGAGAATATGTTTGTGATGATGAAACACTTAAAAGAAATAATTATTTAAATGGGAAATGGAATGTTATTTAATCATGTGTTTAAAATATTTACTCTTCATTATCATTTCATAATAGGTTTTTAGTATTTTGGTTGAGAAATAATCATATTTTCATCCATATTTATTTCAGTCATGTTAAATATTCCCCATTGAAGTTGTTCTTATTCCTTCAAAAATCACAGTATCACCATTATATTATTCAATAAATGTTTCAATTGTTATTATATCGAGTTTGTATAATGAATCTAAAAATAAGAAAGGTAAACTTGAATATTTATATCCTCTCGAATATTCAGATGATACATATTTTTTTAGATACATCATCTCATTCTTAAAATGTTTTTAAAATTATAAACCCTTCATATGAATTTAATAGATTGATTTTCACTTCATAAGTTTGTTATAAAAGAATAATCAACATTTAAAATTAATAAAATGTATATATAATATAAATATATGATATTTCTATAGTGAAATTTAAGTTTCTTATATTAACACTTTTGTTTTAAAGAAAAATAAACAAAAGATAAATGATTTATGTAATTGATCATCTAAATATAAATATGTAGATACAGTATGATCATTTGATCCGAAACTATCTTTTTTTAAAATAAATATATATATATATAAATTATTGAGATTATATTAGAGATATATTAAAAGTAAAATCTCATGGAAATTCAACTGATATGATGAAAGGAAAACAAGTGGAAAAGTCAACTAATTGATTTAACAATGAATATAGAAGGGAACCTGGCTATGGATAATGTTATCAGTGTCTCTTTGAACAGAATGATATAATATTTCAAAACATACATCATGTCCTAGGATAAAGAGATCAATTACATCAAATTATAAGAAGTTTTTAATCATCATGATTTTTATGCCCTAAAAATAAAATAACATAATATTGCATCCATTATGAAAAATATAGAAGAGATAGTTGAAATTTATTTAGCCTATATAGATGAACATATATTGAAATATTTTTCCCAAGATCCGCAAATAAAATAATGAAATTTAATGACAAATTGTTTTGAAGATATAGTGGTTGGTCAGCATAAACATTTTAAAGACGATAACGATAGAGTTATAGATAAGATACCCAAGTTTGAAGAAATATTCAAATTATAAGATGACTATCTAAATACTAAATGGATTTGAACCAAAAGTATTAATCAAATGAAATCGAAATCAATTAATAATGACTGATTTTGAAAATTACAATTTCTTTTAAAATAGAAAAATAATTTATTTATTTATTTAATAAGATATCATTGTAAGAAATTTATTATTATTAGATATAGATTCTTATGAGACATTTCTAATTTCATCGATTTTTTTCACTAGATTTTTCATAATATATAATTTCCAATATAATTTATACCTATTTTAGAATTAATTTTTTTCCCTTTTTATCTTCTTTTAAAAACACATTAATTGAGAGAAATACAAAAAAAAATTGAAGATATTTTATTATTATGTAATAGTTATTATTTTTTTTTCAATGATGATAATCATAAAAAGAAAAAAATTTATTTATTTTTAAAAGTGGATGAAATTTTTTAATAGATAAATAATTATATATTAGAATAAAAGATATATTAGGGGTATTTTTCATCATTTTAATTTTTCATAAAGTGTATTTGTTTTTCTAAAAGGGGATATTGAAGAATAATTAACTCACCTTACTCATCTTATATTGAGAAGCATGAAATCTTCATTTATTTTTTTATGAAACATTGAATTACTCTTAAATTTCATTTTTTTAAGTGTATATTAAACTAATAAATGAAATGTAGAAAATATGTGTTTTAATGAAAAAAAGTTCTAATATTTTTTGAAAATCATATGACCTAAAAATTCATTAATTTCAACAGCATATGGTTTTCTTGTAAAATCAGTAACACAAATAATGATATCCAGATTACCATAAATTTCATCATGCAGAAATATAGAAGTGGAAATTCACATCAAAGGTAAACGGGGAACTATTCTAAAGTCAAATTTAAATAGAAACGTATGTGTTAATTTATCTATAATTGTCTTAGAGTTTTATATAATTTGACTATTTATGTTTTCTATAAGGATTATTATAAATAGAACATCACCTTAAATGTTAAAATATTATAAATTTTACCATATGTTTTTATTCTCATACAAAAATATTTTGACCACTCTAAAGAGTTTAAATTTCTTATTGTTGAGAGAACATCAAATCAATTTAATTTTCATTAGTAAGTTATTTAGTCAATAGGTACCATTTTTAGGTTTTCAAGGTGAAGATATTAGTTATATTTTTGTATTCATTGTGTTAGTAATATGTTTTTCTAGGTTTTCCCATCATTAAAAGACAGAATCAGCCAACCATTCAAAGGAGATTTCATACTAAGTTTCTTGTTATTGTATAAAACATACAGAGTTACTAATAAATGTATTGGGTAAACCAAGTATTAGGTTAGTGATGAAGGAAATTCTAATTAGTCTAGTTGAATGATTCCAGGGTACAAAGTATAGAGAAATTTTTTCGATTAATAAATAAGATACCTTAAATCAAATTTAAATCCATTAATACCTTAGTCAAGTATAAATATCTACGATTTACAGTTTTTAAAAAGATATTTTTTCATAATATCCTTTAAATGAAGCATTTTTTTTCATAACCAATACACCATGTTTAGTTTTTAAATTTCTTCTATGTTTTTCATGAATTACTATTGATTTAATTGTTTCATTAGTAGCTGTAATATAGTCAGATTAATTTTATTCTCCTATAATTATTTTATTTTTAATTTTTTAAATAGTAATTAAATTATTTCCCATTGTACAATATCTTTCTACTTTAATCATTTATATGATCAGTTATGATAAAAAATAATCAACCAATCTACCTTGAAGGATGCAAATTCGTAGTTTTTTTCAATCTACAATTCACCCAAATATTATAGTGTATTTACTATAAATTTATGATCATATAATTACTTAATGTTGATAAATTAATATACGATGAAGGATTATGTCATTTAGCTAGTTATCCATTATGATAATATATTGATCAACATTTTCTAATATTCAAAATTTAATTTTGAAATCATATACATCAACATTACTCTTTTAGAATAAATCTATATCAATTTTATTGTCAAAAAATGTTCATGTCTCGATTCTTTGGTAATTAAAAAATTTTCTCTTTTATTTTCTATCACTAAACCTTTTTCCATTTTGATCATAATCATTTCTAAATAAAATTATGAGAGAAATGAAATTTATTTTTATTTTCCACTATAATGTTCATTTTTAAAAATATTATGTGAAGATATTATAAAATTTTTAATTCTAGAAAAAAGAATATATCAATAATATTCCATTATTATGCTCACTCTAAAAGTCATCCATGTATATGGAAATAATTCAAGATACAATATTAACGGGCATAACTCTTTTCTTGTTTTTGAAGAAAGTACTACATGTTATACAGTACGACATGGTAAAAACATCGTACATGGGGTATAAATGGAATTTTTATCTATGGATCACACATACCAATGATTAATAATTGACTTCATTGGATAGGTATAATTTGAAATATCTATGAATTCATTTTCAGTGAATAAATATATTTTTTTGGTGACAAATATTGATGTAAAATTTTGAGTGATAAAAAGATCTAGAAAAGATATTAATATATGTGAAAATAATCAATATTTTTTTAGTTTCTAAATTGGAGAAAATAGGAGGTAGAAATTAATGTAGATGTGATTCATGTTATATGAATATTTTTGATAATTTTATTGTATAATATTTTTATATAATACTAAATAAAAATGAAGGTTTTAATATAAGACTAAACATACTATTAATCGGATAATTATTGAAGTTAACTTCCACTCCTATGGAAAAACAAACATAAATTTCTCTGAATTGACAAATATTGTTCCAGTGAGAGAAAATATTGTTTCCTAACATGGTATAAAGGTTTTTATCAAAAATAAGTAAAAAAAAATATCATAAAAATTGTTAATTTTTGTAGGAATGGAATCTGATTTAGGTTATATGAAGATGATACCATTTTTGACCAGCTTTCTTTAAGTAGAGTACCATTAATATATCTCAAAATGAATTTCATCAAGCCGTGCTATTTTTTCAATTCTGTTTAAGGTGAATTGATGGAATTGTATTCATTAGATAATCAAGGATAATAAATTAGTCATTATATTTTACCTAATGATCAACCACCTTCCATCATGATTTTAAATCATTGTATATTTATTGGTTTATTTAGTGTAAGAAATTATTTCAAGTGTTCCCATTTACCTATGTTAAATATATTATTTAGAGAAGAATATGTGGATATTGAATTTGTATGTTATAAATCCTCATCGACCAAGACACACCATTATTGAGATATATATTTATGAGGAGGTGAATATTTATGTAAAAACTATTTTTATGTATTAGATAATTTTAGTTTAAATATATCTCATCATGATCAAGTTGGTTTGGGAAGAAATTTATTTCTTGGATAAAAAAATATTTCACCATAATGTGAGAAAATAATGCATATATATTTATGAATATTAAAAGACATAGATATTTCCCAATCATAAGTTCAATGGAAAATTAATTTATTAAAACATTATTATCTAAATTATAATGATATGTGTGTATTGAATAAGAATAAATGTTTTTACCAATGTGTAATGATATGGTATGTAAATTAAAAAATTCATTAGATACATTAATATAGTCAACTAGTGGACCTTTTTAAAATTTCATAGCATGATATGGGTACATGATGAATAGTTATTCATTTTATATCAAATAGTCAGATAACAAAGAATAATTTTATAATTGAAATGTAATTATGGTCATTGAATAAATTAAATTTTTGAGTGAATAAGAAAAAATCTATATCATCAAATCGTGTAAATATTATGGAGGTATATATGATAAATATTATTTTATTATATTTTATTTTGAGTCACCATATTCCATATTAAATTGTTTTTCTCTAACAATAGTGTAAGAAAATATTAATTTTAAATGACACTAAAATATATGCATAGGTTCGGGATAATGTATTAATATATTATCATTCTAGTTCAAGGGAAAAAATTCTATGTTCTTGTTCCATAAAATGATAAAATATCATTCGTATTACATGGAAAACATTTATATTTTGTTAACGATAATGTTGATGAAGATGGTTAAATATGTAATATCACTACATCACGAGATAAATTATTTGTTGATACTGATGAACATGATATATACATGGTTCATTCCATAATGAAAGATAATGAAGAATGAATATGAGAAAATAATCCTTTTATAATCTTCAAATAATTATTATATTTTTATTTCTTATTTTTCAATTCAGGTTCTATGAAATTCGAAATAAGTTTTGTATTTTTTAATTTTTTCTTTTTTTCAGCTATATTGTAAAACATTTCTCTTATTAAAGATTTTTCATTAAAAATGGATATTAAATTTTCACAAATATATTTATCATTTTTAATATTACATATATATTGTTTAATTATGAATATATTCCTTCTAAAATCATAAATTTTATCTTAATTTAGATTAACATATTTTTTTGTGATTAAAAGTGTGTTTATTTATTGTTTATAATAATGTATTCCAACTAATTTCCAAATTTGTTTTGAAGAGTTTTATTTTTATACTAGTTTACATTAATTTTCATAGTATGATATGTAGAAACATATACTATCAAACATCTGATTAGACATGATATTGTAGGGTGGATCCTCCACATCAATATATTATAGTGTTTCCTCATTACTTATATAATGTGCCTACAACAATTATAGAGAATGGGAATCCTTTTATGGTTGTTAAATATAGTATAAGAAATTTACCTAATGAATCACTTAATCATAAATAGATGAGATGAAACATATTTAGTTTGATGGTACTGGTAACCCTATGGTTAAAAATTCAAAACAATATAATAGTTTTATTTCAAATAAAGCTGTGTAAAAATTTTATTTTGATTTATTATCAGGGAGGTTTTGACTATACAACACGAAAACAACTATGGGATGCCATTTTTAAATCAAATTTGTTATTATTTTATTTATCATGGAAAATTATGCATTAATATTGATTAATTTTTTTCCACATATTTGAAGATATAATATGAATATCCTAATATTAAAATATCCATAAAGTGATATTTTTTGTTTACATTAAGGAGGCACAAGGATTTACTATAAATATTAACTCTAGATATTGTTTATGGTGGAATAAAATAATGAAATCTCATTACAAATTAATGGATTCTTAGATGAAGATACAAGGGTAATGTTTTTGAAATCGTACATCAAGATTCATTAATATTAAGGGAACTGTCAACATTGTAAAGTGACATTCTCCATAATTGATAAAAATATTATTATAAGGCCCCGGGCTTAAACCTTACTTAATATTGAATAAAATGAATAATTCACATTGAGGATCTATTTAGGTTTAGAGTCTTATAGAATTAGGACATAACTATTAAATCTCAAAAGATTACAAAGTATAAACTTCTACTAAGATTCTATAAAATACAAATTCATAAAAAGAAACATGTCTAGTTCCATGTTTTAGTAGCATGACTTTCCCTTGATCCCATCCTTGACCATATTCCACGTTAAGTCATGTGAAAAACATTTAAAAAACTTGGGATGAGCATAAAAAGCTCATTAAGGGATACACAAAGAATGAAAAATGTTAGTTTTTCAAAACAACAAGTAAACCATGTATACTTTATCAAATTAATACTTTTCACCTTTATGAAGTAGTAAAAAATCTTCACTGAATAAAAGTTCATTACATACCCTTCTGTAACCAAAATATTACCATAAAACCCATATAAAGATCACATAACATATAAAGGTAACTTGGGACATAAACATACTTAAATGGAATAAACATACGGTTGACTTTCACACAAACGTAATGGAATAACCATACTGCCGACTTCTATACCCAATGCATTGGAGGTTATAATGTAACCACTCGTCCTAGTATTCACGACACCACCCGTCATATGGTTTATCACGTAACCACCCGTAAAATGTCCAAGTACCATAATTACACATAAAATATTGAAAATAAAAACATTTTTATTATAACATTTCATTTGCAATAACAATAAGTAATTCCAAGATATTGAATTAATCAATCCATTTTCAAAAACCATTTAAAAGTGATTTTTGAATCAAAGTGTCCCATACCACTTTGAAGATTTTAATGGAATTATAATTTTAAAACAATAATGTACATATAAATAAATACTGAAAACCATCTTGAAAACATGGACATTGAAGATAAAGAGTTAGAATAATAAATCATTAAAACAATTAAAACGATATTTTTGTTAAAGGGTTTTTCAAAAAATGAGAGACTCTTGAATACAAATAATTGCGGAACAACATTTAATCTGAAACTTATAATATCATGAGAATAAAGGGATTCATGATATAATATTTAAAAGGACAGTATACACACCATATAAGAGTTAGTTGGTGCATAACAACAATGAAGTCTCAATGGAAATGTAAATTGAGATGAAATCCATTATAAAGATGGTATCATTAAATTAAGGATAAATCTATCACATAATTATGTGTGAGAAATATAAATACACCCAATATAAGTGGATATTATGTGTGAAACAATCAGAGGTCATTCACACATATTCATACGATGACACGTTCAAGAAGTACAAGTTGAACCCAATGAAATCAAAATAGGGTTAAGACGTTCCCTTTTAAAAATTCGACAGCTGAACAGCGTCACTTAAAAATTCAGAAAATTAGTCGATGAGAAAGTGAATGGTATCTAATCACAAGGACATAAACTTTATATCAATAAGGATATATAATAACATATCCCAATATAATAAGACGTAAATTAAAAGACATAACAAAAGAAGTCTTTTAAAACGAGGAGGGTGAAAGGTCCCCGTACCGAGTTGGGTAACTTTCGAAACATACACCCCATGGAAGAAGGGTCATAAAATGAAGATGTAAATACCCATAAATGAAATTATTCTACACAAAGTGTATAATATCGGGAATTACATGCACCACTCAAAGGAAATAGTGGAAAACATAGCATAAATGTCACGAGAATAAAAGTCAGATGAAAAATCCCTTATGAAAACTCGGCAGCCTAACGGCGCCACTTAAAACATCCAAAAATGGATTTATTATATAAAATAGGTTCTATCAAAATATGAAGATAAAAATTAAAATTTGAGGAATATAAAATGTCATCCCCAAACATAAGAAAGGTGATCTTAAAAGAAATGACATAAAGGAGAGTACTTAAAAAGAAAGAGAGAGGTTGGATCCCTTATCTCAGGTCCGACTTGACTCGATCGTTCTTCAACGTCCTGAATAATAAACTTGAGTTAATTTATACTTTCTTAATAAACTTTTTCATGTTCATTATTACTTTTATATCACTTATTCCCATGTTATAAACATTATGTAATCATTTAAGTTAAAAATGTTTGTTTTGTCGTTATTTGGTTCTTAAGTCGAAAGTGGACTTCTTACAATTACATGTTGTTTGTTTGGTCAAAGGTTCATTATATCCAGAATGATATTCATGATTGGGATATAATATATATCATATATATCCAGAATATAAAAGTATTTATAATATTACATAATCATTTAGAGGTAAGAAATGAAATGCACCGTTCTTGGAGACGGTAAGACGTACGTATGCATGAACACTACTTTCATTTCTATGTCATATTAATGGAATTAAAACAAAAGGAGAGTTATGTATATTTTAATTCCATTATTATATTAATCATTTATATGAAACATAAATCATATATAATAACTTTAAATCCATCCTTTATATATCCCACATATGGCATTAACGAATCAAATCACTTTGAGGGGGCGGTAGTCCGCACTTCCTAAAATGAAATTATCGTGTTTTACCCACAATGGAAACCATAAAGGTATGCCAAAAAATAAAAATACAAAAGATTAAGTAAAAAATATACATATTATATATCATATATAAATATTGTTACATCTTAATGGCCAACTTTGAAGGTATTATATGAGTGTTGAACAATCATCGTTTCGTGAGGTAGAAATTCACCATCCACAGAAACAGTATGTTCTTTAACCATTAGATGTAGGTGTGTGCTAGTATAGATCTAATGATTCTTATAACAAAATTCTAGTATATTTAATAGACTGGAGATGTTACAAAAGAAAATAATAAAAATAGTTTAGGGGGTTGGAGAAGCAAAATAAATCAACAGAACACAAGAGAAGACACTACCTTTAAATCGGGAAACTCTTTTTGATTTGAGCTTAAAGGATTCCATGGGAAGACTTCTGCCCAAAGTGAGGAATCTATAAGTATAATAGGGATGTGTAGAGACAAAATGGGCAGGTTTTTTCTGATCCAATGGCTTTAGAGGTGTGGGTAAGGGGGTAGAGATGGGGGCCTTTTATAAGAGGAGAGAAGGGGCACTCTTGGAAAGTAAGGAAATGTTACTTTATTTTAGAATGATTTTTGGGTTTTAAAGGTCCAAAATTTATTTTTTTCGAGTATAAGGTGATAAGGGTTCGAAATAAGCTCATACAATAGGTTTTGGTCATGTCTAGGTCTTATAGTTTACATTATCGTTCCATTTTATTTAAATCGTTAAATAATGAGGTAATCGCTAGATCATCATTGTGTCATAAAATAATTTAATTTAGTTAATGTATAAACATTATAATAAATTTACTATGATATAGTAAATATTTTTATCTTTCCAATGAATATTTATAGTCAAAAATCTGACTTTTATAACCCCATATCAAAATTGTTTTACTAAAACAACACGTGTTTGTGACATTTTAATTTTAAAATTAAATAAAAAGGTATTAATTTCATTTTCCTACCAAAGTGGCTCCATGGGGTCCCCAAGTTGACCCATGGTTTCTCTGGGTCCGACATGACACATCCAAGAGGGTAGGACACGTGTCTAGGTCATTTCATATTATTAAAACATTATTTTTACCTTAAATTACACTAATTACCTCTAATCGCGATTAATAAACTTAAAAGTTAATATTCACCAAAAAATTATTTTAATCCCATTGAACTACAATTTACTTCTTAATGACAACCATGTATGTCGGATTTTTTAAAATTCAAATCACAGAAGTGGTGAAGTTTTATTTAAACGAAAATAATCAGTTTCTTTAACTACAACTTAGTGGTTTCACTATTCATCAAAAATTGAAGTTTTTAAAAAAATTACCAAAAATTTACCCTAGGCTATAATTGATATTCCGAATTCCAAATTGATGTCTATTTTGAAAAATTCAAAACATATAAGTTACTTTAATTAATTTAATAATTAATTCCAGCTATCAGAGAAAATAGCATGTTTTCATGAAATAATAAGTATCAAAAGATTGACACTAGTTTAAGTCAAATTTCAAGATGAAATTAATTCCAACGACCACTATTGGATTAAATGGTAAAAATATATTCTAATTTAACTTTGAAACCAATTCAAAATATAATCTAATCATATAAAAAAATTATATTAAAAAGTGGTTTTGAAATAAAATACAACATTTTTCACTATTCATTAAAAAATGATCTTTATCGGAAAAATACCAAAAATTTACACAGAGTGAATTGTGATGTCCCGATTCTAAAGAAGAGTTTTATTTGGTCCAATAGAATGTATAAGAGTGACCAAAACTATATTTAATGACGGTTCACCATCAAAAGTTGATAAGTGGACCTTTAGTAAATATTTGAGTATATATGCCTAAAATTGAATTCTTTTCGTATTTTAAGCCTTTGTACTTTATTGGATAAATGTAAAAACATTTAACAAACATATATAATAATATTTTAGTTATTTATATTCATTATCTCCAATAAAGAGACTACAAGTTAACTAACATTTAAAATAATTTTATTTTATTTTTAGAGTGCAACGTAAGATTTCAAAGGAACTCGTTGTTGCGTATTGGGTAAGCCATCAAGAATAGCGTTCCCTTTAAATTAATATTAAAATTTTATTCAAAAAAATGATAAATATAAAGATTTCATATTCTTTATTTACCTGCGGTGTTACATCCTTCTCCCCTTTGGGAATTTCGTCCTAGAAATTTTAAAATTGGGCTTCGAAACTTTATTGAAAATCCCACATCAGAACAAGAGTCATTAAAACAATCACATTAAAATAAAGAAAGAGAAGTACAAAGGTCACCCGAGTTAACCTATACTAGGATTCCAAATATGAAAATATGTACATGGAGGAAAAAACAAAGGGTCATGTTCTGATGGAGAGTGATAGTGAACATGTCTAGGAGAAAGTTAACCATAAGAAAATCACAAACTTGTGATGGGTTAAACGGTATTCGATTCCCCAGTAGAAAAAGTTAACATACAACATTTTTGGTTTTAAGTTACTCTTCATTGGGGAATTTATTTTTTTGGGCTTAACTAAATCATAATGAAACATACTTACTTGTCACTTAGACTTTCAACTTTTACTAGATTCCTTAATCAATCTCATATTTTTTTCCAAAAGACAAGTATTTAGGAGGAATTTTTAGCATTAAGAGTACTATAATAAACTTCTATAGAATCACCTAATCCACAAAAGAGAACTATATAATTCCCATGTCTTTAGACTTTAACCAAAACCAAAAAAAAAGGTTAGTACAAGATCATATAATCTAGAAAAGGATAACCCTTTATAACAATAAAATCTATTCTTAATCTCCAAAATTTGTCCATCAATACCCAATGATCAACAAGGACCATTCGATAAACAATTTGTCCATAAAATTATTCAAAATAAACCAAAATAATATTGAAACCAAATATTTGACGGATTTAGTCACATAGTCTTCCAAGTTAAATCGTAACATTTATCTCCAAACAACATCAGTTCCTCTTAAAGTCTCGTATAGAAAAGTAATTAATCTAATCACATATCCTCCATGATAGGTTAATAAATTTCCATAGATAACCCAAAATCAACTTACTATTAGTTCATAAAATCATATAACTAATAAGAGTCAGTCAAACTAACCAGGGACTTCACGTAGTCCAGTGGTAGGCGATAAATACCAGTCGCACTTTGGTTGTGGGTTTGATTCCCGCAGCTTTGTCCGACACAACGGGTTGTCACACGGTCTGTGTGTTGTCCTTTTTCCAAAGTATATAATTCTAAAATCATTCCCCAAAAATAGATAAAATCATCAAAAAAACAACAACATAATTTAACCACAATTTTATCTCATGCCTTTCACTTTCCATCATAACATATAGTAACCCATAATTACCTCAAAAGTAAGGATCATATAAACCCAAATGGTTCTTTATAACTATGTCCACAAAATAACAATTAACTATTCCTTGAATAAAATTTTCATATATCAAACATCATGGTTACACATACTATAAAAAGTCTTCTAATGTAACCCCATCATCAAAAGAGACTTAATACTCTTAAGAATTTCACCATAACTCTTGAAGCCCTTATATATTGACTTATTACTCATTCAACATTCATCATGATCCATTAACCATTCCTTTCCAATTTATTTTGAAATACTCCTTTCCTACAAAAAAATCATGAATCATATCCAAAGATTCCAAAATAGGAAAACATAAGTTATGAAATAATCCATACCTTTGATTGGTCATTGTCAGTTTCTTCATCCTCAATCGGAATGGCATTAGGTATTGGTAAATGAATATTTTTACAATCTTGGTGATCTCATTCCCTAAACATCTTCATAGGACATGTGTTTTCATAATGACCATGCACACCACATTTAAAACATTCAATTGATCCCTCATAAAGAACTTCTTTCCCTTTCCTTGAGTCAATTGGATGCTTCCTTTTTACATGGCAGTTTCTTGCTTTATGACCTTCATTTCCACGTCTATAGCATATTTTTTTCCCTTTGAAACATTTTCCTAGGTGTTTCTTTCCACATCTTTGACACATTGGTATTTGAACACACTTACCCTTATGATGTTTACCTGTAGTTCCGTAGGGATTTGTTTCTCTCATATATGATGCCTTATAGAAATCACCAAGGTTTAGGTGGTAAATAATGACTCTAGATAGTTGGTTGGGGATAAACACAAGAGTTCTCATTGCAGCTCCCATATCATTCAGTTGCTCGCTCAGAAAACTATTACAGTTTCCTTTACATCCGCTGTTACTTTGGTGCTTGCTAGATCCAGCCATTTACTAAAACCAAAAAGTTCAATGTGAGTATATAAACAAAACCCTCATGTACTAATGAGGAAGATAAACACTAAGATATACTTACTCATTAAATTTATCTAAAACGAGGAATATTTCTGAAATCCTAACCATTACGGTAATGTCACTAATTCTTAGAGAATACCCTAACCTCTAAAGTTATCCAAACCGACCTTTGATACAAACTATAAGGCCCCGGCCTTAAACCTTACTTAATATTGAATTAAATGAATAATTCACATTGAGGATATTTTCAGGTTTAGAGTTTTATAGAATTAGAACATAACTATTAAATCTCAAAAGATTACAAAGTAGAAACTTCTACTATGTTTCCATAAAATAAAAAATCTTAAAAATAAACAAGTCTAGATCCATGTTTTAGGAAGCATGACTTTCCATTGATCCCATCCTTGACCCTATTCCACGTTAAGTCTTGTGAAAAACATTTCAAAAACACGGGATGAGCATAAAAATCATAGTAAGGGATACACAAAGAAAGGAAACTGTTAGTTTTTGAAAACAACAAGTAAAACATGTATACTTTATCAAAGTAATACTTTTCACCTTTATGAATTAGTAAAAAGTCTTCCCTGAATAAAAGTTCATTACATAACCTTATGTAACCAAAATATTACCATAAAACTCATATAATGATCACATACTATATAAAGGTAACTTTGGACATAAACATACTTAAATGGAATAACCATACGGTCGACTTCCACACATACTTAATAGAATAGCCATATGGCCGACTTTTATACCCAATGTATTGGAGGTTATAACGTAACCACCCGTCCTAGTATTCACGGAACCACCCATCATATGGTTTATCACGTAACCACCAGTGAAATGTACAAGTACCATCATTAAACATAAAATATTGAAAATATAAACATTTTTATAACAACATTTCATTTGCAATCACAATAAGTAATTCCAAGATATTGAATTAATCAATCCATTTTCAAAAACCATTTAAAAGAGATTTTTGAATCAAAGTGTCCCATACCACATTAAAGATTTTAATGGATTTATAATTTTAAAGTAGTAATGTCCATATAAATAAATACTGAAAACCATCTTGAAAACATGGACATTAAAGATAATGATTTAGAATAATAAATCTTTAAAAATTTTAAAACGATATTTTTGTTAAAGGGGTTTTAACAAAATGAGAGACTCTTGAATAAAAATAATTGTGGAATAACATTTAATCCAAACTTTATAATATCACGAGAATAAAGGAATTCATGATATAATATTTCAAAGGACAGTATACACACCATATAAGAGTGAATTGGTGCATAAGTCTCAATGGAAATGTAAATTGAGATGAAATCCATTATAAAAACGGTATCCTTAAATTAAGGATAAATCTATCACATAATTATGTGTGAGAAATATAAATACACCCAATATAAGTGGATATTAAGTTTGAAACAATTATAGGTCATTCACACTTATTCATATGATGACATGTTCAAGAAGTACAAGTTGAACCCAAAGAAATAGAAATTGGGTTAAGACGTTCCCTTGTAAAAATTCAACAGCCTAACGATGTCACTTCAAAATTCAGAAAATTAGTCGATGACAGAGTGAATGGTATCTCATCACATGGACATAAACATTACATAAATAAGGATATAGAAGAACATACCCCAAAATAATAAGATGTAAATTAAAAGACATAACAAAAGAAGTCTTTTAAAATGAGGAGGGTGAATGGTCCCCGTACCGAGTTGGGTAACTTTCGAAACGTACACCCCATGGAAGAAGGGTTATACAATGAAGATACAAATACCCATAAATATAATTATACAACAAAAAGTTTCTAATATTGGGCAGTACATACACCAATCAATGGAAATAGTGGCAAACGTAGCTTAAATGTCACGGGAATAAATGTGCGATGAAAAATCCCTTACGAAAACTCAGCAGCCTAACGGCGCCACATGAAACTTCCAAAAATGGATTTATAAGATAAAATAGGGTCACTAATAATATGAACATAAAAATTACAGTATTAGGAATATAAAATAATATCCCCAAACATAAGAAAGATGAGCTTAAAATAAATGACATAAAAGAGAGTACTTAAAAAGAAAGAGAGAGGTTGGATCCCTTGCCTCGGGTCCGACTTGAATCGATCGTTCTTTAACGTCCTGAATAATAAACATGAGTTAATTTATACTTTCTTAAGAACCTTTTTCAAGTTCATTATTAATGTTATATCACTTATTTCCATGTTATAAACATTATGTAATCATTTAAGTTAAAAATGATTGTTTTGTCGATATTTTGTTCTTAAGACGAAAGTGGACTTCCTACAATTACATGTTTTTCGTGTGGTCAAAGGTTTATTATATCCAGAATGATATTCATGATTTGTATATCATATGTATAATATATATCCAGAATATACAAGTATTTATAATATTACATAATCATTTAGAGGTAAGAAATGAAATGCACCGTTCATGGAAATGGTAAGCCGTACGTACGCATGAACGCTACTTTCATTTCTATGTCATATTAATGGAACTAAAACCAAATCAAAGGTATGTATATTTTAATTATAGAATTATATTCATCATTCATATGTAACATAAATCATATATAATAACTTTAAATCCATCCTTTATACATCCCACATATGGCATTAACGAATCAAATCACTTTGAGGGGGAAGTAGTCTGCACTTCCTAAAATGAAATTATCGTGTTTTACACACAATGGAAACCATAAAGGTATGCCACAGAAGAAAAATACAGACACTTAAGTAAAACATAAACATATTATATATCATATATAAATATAGTGAAATCGTAATTGCCACATTTGAAGGTGTTATATGAGTGTTGAACAATCATCGTTTCGTGAGGAAGAAATTCGTCATCCACAGAAACAGTATGTTCTTTAACCATTAGTTGTAGGTGTGTGTAAGTGAAGCTCGAATGATTATTATAAAAACATCATAGTATATTGAATATACCGGATTTGTTACAAAAGAAAGAATAAAAAGAGTTTAGGGGGTTTTAGAAGCAAAATAAAACAAAAGAACACAATAAAAGACACTACCTTTAAATCGGGAAACTCTTATTGATTTGAGCTCAAAGGCTTCCATGGGAAGACTTCTGCCCAAAGTGAGGATTCTAGGAGTAAGAGAGAGATGTGGAGAGACAAAATGGGAAGGTTTTGTCCGAGCCAAAGGCTTGAAAGGTGTGGGTAAGGAGGTATAGGTGGGGGCCTTTTATTAGAGGAGAGGAAGGCACTCTTGGAAAGTAAGGAAATGTTACTTTATTTTAGAATGATTTTCGGATTTTAAAGGTCCCACATTGATGTGTTTCGAGGATAAGGTGATATGGGTTAGAAATACACTCATACAATAGGTTTTGGACATGTGTAGGTCTTAGATGATACATTATCATTCCATTTTATTTAAATCGTTAAATAATGAGGTAATCGCTGCATCATCATGGTGTCATAAATAATTTTATTTAGTTAATGTATAAAAATTATAAAAAGACACAATGATGTGGGAAATATTTTTAGATTTCCAATGAATATTTATGGTCAAAAATCTTACTTCCATAACCCCATATCAAAATTGTTTTAGTAAAACAACACATGTTTGTGACATTTTAATTTAAACATTAAATAAAAAGGCATTAATGTCATTTTCCTACCAAAGTGGCTCCATGGGGTCCCCAAGTTGACCCATGGATTCTATTGGTCGTCCATGACACATCAAATGAAGGTAGGACATGTGTCTAGGTCATTTCATATTATTAAAACATTATTTTTACCTTAAATTACTCTAATTACCTCTAATCGTGATTAATAAACATAAATGTTACTATTCACCAAAAAATTATTTTAATCCCATTGAACCACATTTTAATTCTTAATGATAACCATGTATGTCGGATTTTTGAAATTAAAATCAAAGAAGTGGTGAAGTTTCATTTAAACAAAAAAAATCAGTTTCTTTAACTACCACTTAGTGGTTTCACTATTCATCAAAAATTGAGCTTTTTCAGAAAATTACCAAAAATTTACCCAAGGATATATTTGATATTCCGAATTCAAAAATGAAGTCTATTTTAAAAAATTCAAAACATATAAGTTACATTAATTAATTTAATAATTAATTCCCACAGTCAGAGCAAATAGCGTGTTTTTATGAAATAATAAGTATCAAAAGATTGACACTAGTTTATGTCTAATTTCAAGATGAAATTAATTCCAACAACAACAATTGGATTAAATGGTAAAAATATATTCTAATTTTACTTTGAAACCAATTCAAAAGATAATATAATCATATAAATAATTTAGATTGAAAGGTGGTTTTGAATTAAAATACAACATTTTTCACTATTCATTAAAAATGATCTTTATCGGAAAAATACCAAAAATTTACAAAGTAAATTTTTATGTCCCGATTCTAAAGAAGAGTTTTATTTGGTCCAATAGAATGTATAATTGTGACCAAAAATATATTTAATGACGGTTCACCATCAAAAGTTGATAAGTGGACCTTTAGTGAAAATTAGAGTATATATGCTTAAAATTGAATTCTTTTCGTATTTTAAGACTTTATCCTTTATTGGATAAATGTAAAAACATTTAACAAACATATATAATCATATTTTAGTTATTTCTATTCATTCCCGCCAATACAACGGCTACGTGTTAACTAACATTTAAAATAATTTTATTTTATTATTAGAGTGCAACGTAAGATTTCAAAGGAACTCGTTGTTGGTATTGGGTAAGACATCAAGCATAGCGTTCCCTTTAAATTAATATTAACATTTTATTCACAAAAAAAGATAAATTTAAAAATTTCATATTCTTTATTTACCTGGGGTGTTACAATTATAAATGATTAATTTTTCCCTAAGTAACCTGAAATGAGGTGATATCATCCAATGATATATAAAAATAATGTATACCACTATACTTTCCCTTTTTGATGCTATATTATACTTAATAAACACATAATAGAAAATTTGTTAGAATAATTGTGATTCGACTCATTAGGTTCCATAGAGATGTCCCCTCCCACTATCTCACTACGAAGAATAGAAAGGGTCGTAGAAAATGAAAATTTAAAATAAAATAAAAATTGTCGAATTCTATTGTTGACAGTATGATAATAAGAAATTCATGATATTTATAAACTCATTTTATTTTATAGAACTATTATTATTTTTAAATACATTTTATAAGATTCCATTAAGGAGTATAGTACATAGGGGACATTCAAACAAAATGGTTGGAATGATATTTTGTAAAAAATATAATGAAATAAAGAACACCTGAGTTACATATGATAATGGTAGGTGAGTGTATCTATTAGAATATTTTTTAGACATCGTAGTATTATGGAAAAAATGAGTGATTATATAAGAGTGAAATTGAATAATTAGAAGAAAAAAATGTGATATGGGGATATGATGGTGGATAATATTATATCATCATTTTAGTGATCATTTTCTATTATAAAAAAATTAATTTCATCCCACATATCCCACTCATCCACCTCCACCTCCACAATTTTCCATATAATATGAGTTATATGTTCAGGATCCTAAATATTAGATTATTGAATATCATATCACACATTATATTGTAGATAATTTATAACATCAAATTATAATTATAGATTATCATAGCGTAATGTTATAGAGTATTATAGATGCATATTCTTGTGCATTATTCAATACTAGTGAGTTTGATACAGTTGTAAAAATTGTTAGGAATTTATTATATCATAAATCTATAATTATATGGTAACTATCCAATGAGTAAAGAAAAAATTATATCATTTATTTACTTTTTTATAAACTTATATTAATATATTTTTGTTATATATATTAGTGTGTGTTTATGTTCAAGGAATAATTTAAAGGTAAAGATTTTATATAAAAAAATAATATTGAGACCCCTTCAACATAGATTAATATTTGTTTTAAAAAATATTACAAATTATCATAGTATATATTTATTTATTTATTTAGTAAATTTATGAGCATACAATGACTGATGTTCTTTGTGGTTCTGATTATTTTCTATTATTTTCAAGAAATATATCTTTTGAATGACCCATCCCCCCATGACCATGCCGTGACTTCCCTAAGACTACTTTCTATAGGATAGGGGTTGGAGACTACCACCAGAAAGGAATTTCCCTAAATTTAGAAGTCATTGTCTCAAAAAAATGTACACACACTTACAGGGAACACTGCACACAAGTAAAACACAATGTAAGGATAAAGGTACCACCATAACTAAAAACCAAAAAAGATTGTAGAAGTTACTAATAGAGTAAAGCGACCATAATACAAGCCCCACATAAATGGAAATACAACAAAAATGGAAGAAACAACTCCTAAGGTCATTTAGAAAGGGTTCTATCTGAAGGGTAGGTACAACTCATCACTATAGACCTTCAGGTCCACCAGTTACCTCCGTACACCATCAAGAACGTGATATTCAAGATTTAGACAACGCTTCCCTTCGTATGTACAAGACACCACAAGTTTCAGGCGAAGACCATGTAGGGGTGAGTATAACAATACTCAGTATAGATTCTATGACCACTGATGTTTTCTTATAATTACAAAAAGGAAAAACAACAATGCATGATCTCAATCACAAATCACAATGAAAAATAAATCTCACACCAAGATTAACTTATGTACATAAGTACATATGTTTCGTCATAAAGCTGGATCATATTTTTCTATCATGATGCTCTACTGCTGACCCACACTGGATCGCCCAGTGCTGATACACACAGGATCACTCAGTGCTGATCACCACAAGATCTTTTGGTGCTGTTCCACACAAGAATTATTAGTACTAATCCACATAACATCACTTCATGAAGATCCACATAGGATATCTCGGTGATGTTCACATAGGATCACTTTTCATTCTTCATGTCCCAGTTAGCCATTAGATTCCCACACAAAGAACGCATGATTCCAGGAGGATATGCTCCTAAATCCATTTGTCTAATTTCAACTACCATAAAGTCCCATTAAGAATTATCTGATGAATATCCATGTCATAAGGGTTCCAACAAAATAAACGGAGCGTCAATTAGACGCCCGGTCTGTCTGTTATAGGAATTTTTGTGTTGAGGGCTTGATTGGATTCGAGTATGATCCAAACTGCACAAACTCCAACATTCTCCAAAACTCATGTGAAGTATCTCAAAATGAAGGCATCATCCTAAGGGTGTCGGCTCCATATATGATTCGTCTAATGGATGTCTGGTTTAGGAGATATGCCCAATTAAGTGTAACTGGGCCGGAAGGTGTCAAGGTCCAGTCCAACCCGGTCAGACCGACCCGACCCGACCTACTGGGACAGACCCGAAGGGGCTGGTCTCATCCTAGATCGGTTCGGTTGGGTCTATCCTACTAGGCTCGTAGAATCTCTTGGCCTGATGGCCGATCATGGGGTGGGGTGGGGGGTGTCTTCTCCCCTTTTTAAAGGATGAATTCGTTCGGTCCTTCAAGGTAGCGGCGCCGGTTGGTGCCTCCTCTTCTAGCCAGTCCCGCTAGATCGATCATGCGTGAGACCCGTGGACCATGGGTTCACTCTACGCCATGGCTAAATGTAATGGACTTCCTCTCAAATGCACCACCATAGCATGCCACCCTGCTCAACAGCAGCATCATATGGTGTCGCACTCCCCTGGCCAGTCCTCAATAGACCAGTGGGCACGGGTCCTCCCTTCACCACGATGTGTTTCCACAACACACAACCCTGCTTTCAACATGGAAGATGAAGGATAGCTACCCCATTGTCTGTTGTGGCGCTTTTGGGTTCCTCTATTCCTTCATGACATGTGAGGACTGGTCGCCGCCTCCCTTGGTCGTCGGTGCCACCGTGCCGGCGATGCCTCTACGGGCCACATGTGATTCTCTATTCATCCATTTTTATTCTCATCCGCACCTCTGGCCCTCCCAAGAAGACTCCTGCAACACATGACCAATGTTCCACCTTGCTACCAAATCTCTCAGTTGACCGTGAAGAACGCCACCACAACCGAGTTCGGAGGAGGGTCTGGGCCGTGTTTAATTAGGATAAGCCCTCCGCGTTAGCATAAATACATGGGAAGAATATTTTTTATTATAAAAACCCCCATTAATATACCCCACAATATCCTCCCGCATTAATGAAAAAACACAAATCAAACTGTTGGACGGTTGATCCATGTTCTTCAAAATATTCAAGAACACAGTAAAGGGGAAAAATCAGGCATATAAACCCTACCTCGAGTCCATTAGAATCCGCTGCAGATGAGGAAGGAGATTCCATGTCTGAGGGTGTTGTAGATGAATGAGAATGTTCATGTCATTTGGCGCTCATCATCAAATATTATAATGGTTGCTGAAACCTTGTTCTAGATTGGCAGAATACGCTGGAGCGCTTTATCTGTGGGTCCTCTCTTGAGTCCCAAAACCCCATTCCCCAGATTTGTTTAAATAGACAAAAGAGTGGATCAACACAGCACACAATTAATGAAGTTTATTAATTATTTGAATTAATGAACCTATTAATTCTTCCGATGGTGAGGTTACACAACCAAGTGTAACCGGCCATTTAATGGTTTGACAACCTAGTGGTCCCTCCACCGCCGATCAATAGTTAGAAGAAAGAAATAATATAACTCGTTGAGTTGTTTTTTTATTTTTTTGTAATGTCAAAAAATTAACATTTTTGTCTGACCCATTCCTATCGAAGTTAGGGTTCGCTTATGTGAATTTCCGTTCTATAGATTCAATTGTACCATTATATTTTTATTCTGAGCATCGGTTCAAAATATATATTTTTCCACTCACACGTTTGCTGAATGTACCTTTAAAAAATTTCAAAAATCTATTTTGGGAACTCCAGGCCTCTGAATCATGTGTCGTCAATTTATATAGACTCATAATAATTTCATTTTACTAATGAAAATAAATTTCGTGTAATTTCCATGTCTTTACATCTTTGATCATGAAGCTTCTGATATTCTAGTCTTCATAGTGACCCTAATCATTTCCAGGTAAATCTCTTATAATATTTCGTTAAATATTCTAATTTTTTATAGCTTAAAAAATATGTTTTTATCTTATTAGGTATATTTATACACATTGTATTATATCACATATGATTTCATTGTATCCATTCATAGACACAAAATTTATTCTTATAGTAATGAGGATAACTCAAGATATGGATGGAAGAAAATAAGCATCTTAATGATTAAAGAATATTGTAGTTTAGTGTTGGAATACTAATTTACATGATAGTTTGGAAAGTATATTTTATTATAATATTCAATCACTATTTATTAAATAATTAGTCATATGATAATGTTGTGTATTAGTGGGAATTGAAGGTTTTGTATTTTCTGTCACAAAAAAGCATCGCTAACATGTTATGATCCATAAATAGTGATGTACAAGAAAATATCAGAAAAATATAAGCATGTTTCATTATTTTAATTTTTATATATTACATTAAGATTATATTTTATCCCGTATTTCATATTAATTCCAATTAGGGTATAAAATATTTATCACTAGCTAGTAGAAAACAAGGGATGAAAATATCTATTATGTGTGTACAAGGATGACTTCTTTAATATGTAGTATTTTTAAGTAGATACTTCAAATTTTTATTACAATTGATAAAATATTTTTCAAATTTAATTTTAATCATCAATATGGAGGATTATAAAATGGTTATCGTATACTATGACTTATGTATAAACTAATTAAAACATCAAGAAGTAAAATATTCGATAAGGTTTGGTTTCTTTTCATATTTACATTTATTTATCATCTCATTATAACAAGAATTTTTTTGGCCTATTTAGTTTGTAAATATTATCCTTTGGATGATATTATCCCATATAATGGTAATGAGATAAACTATTTTCCAATATAAATTACTTATTATTTCAAAACATTGACTCTAATTTAGTTTATCTCTTCATATTTGAAATGTTGATTTTTTATTTTAACATTGAAATATTGAAATTTTTATAATTTTAACTATATTTTATAAAAGTTATTATAATAAAATTGTACTAGATATTCTGTGAAGAAAATTTCTACAATTTTTATAGTTTTCAATATTAAAAATTTAGGTATTGTATTTTTTTTAAAAAATATTTAAAAAAATATCATTTTCTACATATATTTTTTTTATAATATATGTCAAAAAGGCATTCAATGATATTTTAAATATAACTTAAATATAATACTATCATTTTCATCATTTATTTTAAATACAAATCCTAATAATAGTCTTCAACATTAGATAAATTAATAAATAACTGGAAAATAATTTTAAATATTAGATTATATAATATATATGAAAAATAGATATTAAAAATGTTCCTAATATTGATGATTCTTTTTAATTGATTTTTAAAATAAATAAAATTTAAAACATTCTTATTCTATTATTTTTCTTTTTTGTAAAAAGAATGATTAATATTATAAGAATAAATATTTTCCAAAATTTATAAAATACTAAAATACCCTTTAAATTTTGATAGACTAAACATTAATTATTTTACTAATTTTTATATTCTCCCCCCATTTATAATATTATACCAAAAATATATGAAACAATAAAATAAAGAAATATTAATTATAATTGACTGAAAACCATAGGCTCTCATGAAGTAAATATTTATATCTCTAAACACAATATTATTCATAATAAAAAACCAAATAAAATAAACCCAAATATAGTATATAAAAACAACTTGAAACATTTTCATAGTCAAGGACTACACAGGATTATCTTGTCTGAAATTATATATATATTTATAAATGGTTTTAATAGTCTAAATCCCAAATCCTATAAATTTTATCACTGACATTAGACATAAACTGTAACAAAGCTAAACAAAGGATCTATTATAATTTTCAAATTACCCACCATTGGAAAAACCATGAAACTAGATCTAGATCACTACAAGGAATCAAGTGAAACCCATGATTACTAGATGATAATGTCTAATATTTTAGGTATATGAGTATTCGTTATTGTATTTTTATCATTTAAATAAAATGAACAATAAACAAATTATTTAATTGGAAAACATGTGATCAAATAATCTATAACAAATGAAATGATATTTAAATGAAACATATCACAATGTAATTTTTTTGTATGAAATTTATAAAAGACCGTGACTCAATCCAAATAAATTCATAAAAATAATGACAATTAAAAATATTAAAAAACTGTTAATGGGGCACTATCGAAAGGGAAAAAATATTAAAAAGAGGGTCAACCCCATACCATGTTCTCTTCAATCCATTAGTTAGTTTTTTTACCAAGACCTCACTAAAATATCCAAAATAATATATATCAATAAAACTACATTTGAGTCAAGGTAATGATATTTATATTGATTATAAATGGATAAGTAAGATAACACAAATGAACATTCACAACCATATATATTGAATCTATTTATTGATATCCTAATTTCAATTAATGACATACAAAATATTATCAAGTATGAAATAAACCATAAAAATATTACACCAAAAATTCCACCCATCCAGTATCAATATAAGTGTGAAATGAAATCCAATTTATATTTAAATTAAATTAATATCACTCGCCCATACCACTAGAGTGACATACCATAATATATATGAAGGATTCACCATTCTCTTTTAATACAATGTTATAAATGTTGACATTGAGGAAGAATCTTCAATGGTCTTAGATAGAGGAAAAAATATAGAACAATTATTTGGAATATCATCATTATGATTCATTCTAGATAGTGTTCAATGTATGAGGATTATTTATTTACATAAAAATAGAGGGAAAAATAGTATGTAATGGTTGCAATAAAAATCCCTATAAATATCACTAAAAGAGGAAACTGAAATAGTATATTTGTTGTTTATAATAAAAAAGTAACCATATAATAAAATGTTTCTAATTATAATCCTTTTGGGCCATAATAGAGATAAAATACTAGATAAAACTATTTACATCCATACATTGAGGTGTTATTAAGATAGTATACATACAATAAATATCATATAGGGCCATATAATGTGTTATATGATTTCATCTGAATCCATCATTACATTTTTCTAACATATTTTTCTGTACAACCCATTTTTATAATAATTTTAATATCATAAAATATTTCATGTTAATATATCATCCCAATCCTCATCACATAAAATTAATTTCATATAAAATCTATTAACGATGCTGAAATTACATATACGAATGGAAGGCCTTCATTTATTTCATATGTAGTCATTTTTAGGATTGAAAAAGAACCCCATTTTAAATTAACAGCACTGTCCTCACTTTGAAAACCATTTAAATTTTTATAATTTGATTACCATAAATTAGTATCTTTTTTCCTAATAATTATTTTAATAAATATTTAACAAAATACTCAAATAGTTTTTTATTTTATAGGACAAATCCCCAATGAAGTTAACTTATTTCTTTCTATATTTTTTTCAATGTAATTTAAAATAATAACATTCATGTTTCAAACATCACGTAATTTATAACATATTCCATGCTAAGACCATAATTTATTCCGTACAATTTCATGTTTTAAATTTTCATTAGTTGTTATCAAACTAAATTATATATTGAATTTATTTAACTCAAAAATTTCAATAATATTTCAAAACATAATAAAGATGAAACTAATTTCATACTCTAAAAAAATATTCATACATATCCCATTAATATTTTATTAAGTATATTTCATTTCACTTCACTTAGAAAATTCATATATCTATTTCTTAAACAGAAATTCTGAAAACCTGTTGTGACCCTTGTATAATCAAACAATCACAAACAATAATATACATGTTCAATTTTATCATTAAATAGATACCATTTCCATTATTCCATTGATGGTTAATGATTCATAAATAAATTACTAAAATGAAAATCATTATGATAAAAACATTATGAGGGAGATGTATTAGATAGCTAGGAATTGTGACCATAAAATCATTAAATTTTACTGCATAGAAGTTATCGTAATGAATCCATCAATATATTTTTATTATAGGAAACTATCATTTTCCCCCAAACCCTTTATTTTATAATCCATACATTGAAAAATTATAAGAATAAAAAAATATTTTAAGGTTTTATATTATAATTTCCTATACAATCATACTATTATCTACCAAAATCTAGTTCGATATTGAAAAATATATATCCAAAGTTATATGTGATAATAAATAATAATAGATGGAAGGGTAATGGCCCCTGCCTATATGCTTATAAAAATAGAAACAAGTTAGTTGTTCAATAAAAATTCATTTCTAAACGTATATGTATTTCCTAGATAAAACAATATATTTGGGTGACCTATAATAACTTCAATGACCATAACCAATGATCCATTACAGAACTAAAAATCCATTTCTCTACAACCGTAATTCCAATGATAGTAAAAAGACTAGGCTATTTCCTACTCAACTAAATATGTAGTCTGTCATTACTAAAACATAAGAGGTTGTTCTTTCACTTATAACATATTTGTATTCTTAAACCCATACTAAATTTCATTAGAAAATCAATAATTTAATTTTTTTATTCCCAATAATATTTATATATTCTCTGAGACTCTATAAAATATAAAATAGTGCATATATTTTGGTTAGTAGGAATCATTCTAGATAATATTGCTCAAAAAATTAATTAAAAACATCTTTTGTGTCAATATTTATAAAATATAGATTTATTTTTTATGGTTATGATTCCAAGTATATGAGATAGAATATTTTTTATGGTGATGTTAATGGCTATAAATTTTTAATATAAAAGTACTATAATTATGAATTATGTGCTCTATATTGTGTAACTAAACTATTTATAACTCTAAATAAAGTTGGTAAATTGGTGAAATTTAATTATTAAAAAATAAAATTATTAATTAATATATCCTTTTTAAATATTTATTTATATTAAAATATATTAATTATAAAACTAAAATTTATTAATATTTCACTGAAAAAAGAATAAATTTCTATTAATCCTGGCTTGAATTAAGAAAATACTATAATAAATATAGAAAAAACATGATGAGGGTAAAATTTAAAAAACATAATGGTATATATTAATTATATTATGATTTATTGGTTTTTTATTGAGGAATATTACATAAATAAAAATTAATGAATTAAAAAATATTTTTATTGAATTATATGCTTTATTTTGAATTTTATTTTATTTTTTAATTTTAGGATATCATATAATATATTAATTATGAATTAACAACCACACTACTAAAATTACATTCAATATGTCATAAATTCTAGGAAATTAGTGATAATGATTTTTTATATTTCAACAGATAAAAAAGATAAAATTTATAATCATTTACATAATAAAGTTCAATTATTTTACTCAAAAAAAATATTTATATTAATGACCTGAATAATTTATTTCAAACATAAGGATTTTCAACCAATTAAATGGAATAAATTTATCATTTATATTATTTTCATGTTGAATTATATTTATAAAAATTTAATCTAATATATAAAGAGTTAAATGATCATTTTGTGAAAGTAAATATTTAATTTATTGATTTCATAAATTTATTAATTATAGATTTTTTCAATTTTCATATTTTGATAATATAATATATATCCTTGTATTTAAATAAAATCTTTATTTTAGGAGACCATAGTAATTATAGAGGAAAACCATTATACAATGTTGACATTGTTGATGGGGTCACACTCATTATCATTCAATAAAAAAACATGTGATAGATAAGATTAATAAATAAATTCACAAAGAACCATGGGATATTGTACCTAAGAGCACGATTCACATAACATTCCATACATGCAGTCAATACATCCAAAAGAAGGATAAAATCACATTGGTTAATAATTTCATTACCATAAAAATTATTTGAAATCGATTCTTGAGTAACAACCCAATACCAATGTCTATTTAATGATTCATTTTAAACATCCTCAAAATATATTTTTTATTTTCATATAAGGCATCAAACTGAATATTAATTTCATGAACCTCTTTAAAGTAGAGTGATCATGATTGATTTTTAACTAATGTAGTTATCTCAAATTTACCTGATATGGTATTTATAAAAAATAATGTGATATATAATTTATATAAGGAAGAATAAAAATTATATAATCATTATGTTTCCTTAAGTAACATGATGAGACCTTCTAAATTAGTTAAAATCAATTACAATTTTTCGATATTTTTTAGGAATTCATCAGTCTTCAAATATTCCGTAAATTTTGAAAGATCAATATCATTTTTCAATATCCTATGAATTCATCATATTTAATATTATTATATTACTATAAATTATAATCGGGTACCTCTACATTCAATCCATTTGGATTAACTAAGCCACAATACTCAAGCACTATTGTTTTAAATTCATTTATTTTATTTTTTTAAAATTAAAATAAAAGATTTTTAGTTTTATATTTTTATTTATAATTAATATAAATGTTCAGAATTTTCCATTAAAAAATGTTTTCTTATAATATTCATTTTTAATGGTTTGATATTATTTGTTTAATCAAACATGGAGTTTTTTTGTTTAATATCACACAGAATTTTAACAATTTTATATAATATTCCTTGAGAACTATTTATTTTTACATAATTATTTTATCAATTGTTTCAATATTATTTGTTTTTATTCAAATCTAACAATGTTATTTTCATTTTAATTTGATTTGAGATTTTATTTAATTTAACATGAGATCTATTTTATAGTGTTTAATCTTATATTTCATATGTTATTTGATGTTTACACTTCTACTGATGGGAATGTTATTAATTATTCGATTGTGTACATAACAAACTATTATTATACATGGATTTTTAAATTATATGAATAGCCTAAACAAACCTTTATACTATTAACAATGCAATTCATTTATTAGATACCATTTTATGTAAGAGGTTATGGTTAATTTGATTATGGTCCTCCACCAATCCCCACGTATTCTATCATGACCTCTACTAAAATTCCTTCATAATTACGCTCATGTATTGTATTCCCCAAGTCATATCTATTCACACCATCTAGTTAACCCCATATAAAGATATAGATGGGGGGAGAATGACTGATCATTGGAACACCATAATAATGTCCCAAGACTGGTGTGTTTGTGTCTTCATCATCATTTTGTTATGTTCATTTTTTAGTTTGATTCTTATAGACATTTTAATCTAGTAGCTATGATTTTATATTATTTGATCCATTAGTTAATTATAGCTCTTAATGATTAAATTATGTGATTTTATTGTTCCATGCATGAGGTATGCCTAACGGAAAATGTTATTTCCTGATGTGTGTAATCAAAATAAAAATATTACATAATGTCGATGAATGAAAATGAAATAATGAAAATATAGTATTGGTAATTTTGAGGTCAAACCCATAGATAAATTGAATTAGTTTTTTTTTATTTTCTCAAAATAGTAAATTTTATTATAATGTACAATGAGTTGATAATGTATTGGTTTATTTATTTTAAGAAAACAAAACAAAGCATTTTGGTTGTTTTGGAAATAGTTTTGTAAAAAAAAAATATCATATCAAACCACATCAAATTTATTGGTTTTGAGTCATATTTTTAAAATTGATCCAAGTGTTTTTAATTTTAGGGTTCAGCTGAAACATGATTTTATAAAATAAGTTGATTAATCCATCATTGGTGTCAATTTCAAGACAAGTGATATCCAATTGTTAAATAATCCCATCCTTGACATGGAAATCCACGATCTTCATTGGTAATATTATTTATGGTTTCTCCAATACATGTTTTTATCTAAATCAAATTTAGAACTAGCACATGATCCTCATCCCAGATGGTGCCGACTTGGAAAGTGCATCCAAGATAACAATGTTCAAAATCGGGCTGAGACATATCTTTGGGGGTAGTGTAAAATCACTATACCATCACTATAGAAGTAAATGTAGTACGTACTATGGAAGGTACTATTCAGTACTATAGTAGCTAGAACTATTCATCCATTTGGGATTTTGGGCCAACAGTTTAGTCCCTAGGTCCTTCACAACCTTTGATCCACCCAAGTCTTTTAGGAATATATGGATTTTGGGCCACCTCATGGCCTTTAGTCCACCGCCTGGCCATCATGAAACCTCATGTCTTTTGGACCACTTAAAATTCTTCTTAATGGACCAGGCATACTCTAAGATTCAGAGCAGGCATATTCACTAGATCAAAAGCTAAATGGGTGTGGATGAAAGATTGGGTATGTCATTGTCATCAGAACTAGCCTGTTCATGCACAAGAACCTAGCTGATCAACCATACGAAGGCGGAGAGATAATTTCACGATGAAAATGATGGGGAGGAGTAGTTTTATGTAGTTATAATCTGGATATTTCCTCTAATACATATGGTACATTTAATCACTATTCTTATAGGCCTTGTAAGGGTTCCCCTCATCCCTTTAAAGGGGGGTTATCAAAAAAATCAATAAACAGGGAAGGCCTTCAGGCCTTTCAGGAATATTTAGCACTAAATCCCTGAAATTTGAAAATGGTGATTCTTTATATAGGGTTTTAATTCATGAAATTTTAATGTTCCATTCATATTTAGTTATAAATGGTCATTATAAAGGGAAATGAGTGGGATTTGATGTTGAAGGTTATATTGTGGTAACCAAAAATCAAGAGTAGAATAAAAAAACAAATGAATCATTACCCCTTCAATGAAATAATCATTGTATAATGATGGTTTACACCATTTTATTAGTTAATAGAGTATAATATGGAATAATTAATTCAATAGAATGATTAATGAAAACATATATGAAATTGGGGATGACCTTTCATAGTAAAAATTATCACTCTAAACACTGGTCTCTGGGATCCCCGAAAAGTAGAAGGGCATACCACCATTTATAGGACTCATATGGGCTCTATTATTAATTATAAACAATAAATATTGATCCAAAAGTTTTATTGGGTGGGTCCCAAGTCATAAAATATTTCAACAGCTAATGACGCATCAGATATTGATGTTTAACAACCTTTGCAACCATTTATATAACATGTAATGATTTCACAACATATAAATTTATCTTCCTATTTTCATCACTTCATTACATGTCTCTATTTCATTAATTTCCCCAGGTCAGGAACTATAATGATTTCACAATTTGTAATGTCATTTTTCTACTCTAGAATCCACATTTTTCCTTGGATACATAGTTTTATTCCTTGGAAGTGCTCCATGATCATACTAAAAAATATTGTGTTGAACCTCTTTACTTTACTCATGACAAAAAAATTCTTCTTTTTATTTTTTAATTATCTAAACACATAAAATGAGTTAAACCATTCAAATTTTAGAAGAATATAAATATAAATTTAGATTAAAAAATATTAATACATCATAATAAATATTAATGAAATATAAATATATTATTAATAAGTGTATAATATATTATATAAGTAAATGATATCATCTCTCGTGAGTATGTACAACACTCCATCTCCATGTTCTGATGAGATTAATTTCTATGTTCAACATTCAATGATGATTATAAAAATATATATTATTAATAAGTATATAAGATATGACATAAGAATTCTAATAGAGGGAGATATATATATATATATTTTTTTTTATTTACATAAATATATTTTCTTCACTTACATCGGTTCAATACGATATGAAAATGGAAACAACGTTTATGCGTACGTACGGCCTACCATATCCATAAACGATGGTTTCCATTTCATATATATCTATATATTATACATATTTACATTATAACTATATATGAAAAATAAATCATGTTTTATATTCATAATGTATTTAAATCATTACTTAAATGATACGATCAAGAATAAAAAGTCAAAAAATGTACAATAAAGAAAGCGATTATTACCCAAAATGTTAATTTAAATGGAAATCATTATTAAATGGGTAGTATAAATTCATTAATGAATCATGTATGATATAATAAATATGAATATTTTCTCTGTTGTGATTTAATAACATGATATGTTCATTATATAGGATGTTAAACGTACCCTTGACCAAAGGAATGTTCCTGGTAAGGGTTAATTCCTCAATCTCATTATTATCCGAGATTGTTTATATGTATGTATTTTATGGGGAATATTTTTTATCCATGTCCATTTTTTATAAAAGAAATTTAAAAAATATTTTTTAATTTACACTTTAACAAAAACAACATTTCAAATGTTTTAAATGTTTATTCATCTAAATATTTTTATTAATGTCCATGTTTTCAAAATGGTTTTAAGGATTTATTTTTATAGACATGATTGTTTTAAAAAGTTATTTATATTCAAATGTTTCAAATTTTTATGGAAAAATTTGATTAAAAAACTATTTTAATTGACATCCATTATAAAGTGTGACTTTTAAATTATTTAACAATAAGTAATATTTCTCTCAAAAAGTTTCACTGATCCTTTTAAACTGTGTCAACATTATTTACTGGATATTATTCTTGATTAGGGATGATTTATTATAATATAGTATTCCATGTTGTATCGAATGAGTTTGGATATATTTTACTATGGATGTGCTATTTTTATACCCTTCATTGTTTATGGTTGAAGTATTGACATTTCATATGCTGGTTTTATTATGAATTTTTATGTTATGTTTCATCATTTTCATATAAGGAATACAGTGGACTTAGTATGTGAAATCCGGGGACCGTTATAGCCCCTCGATACATCGGTAGGTCTTGCGAGAAAAACTAGTCTCTTGGCATAAGGCCCTTACAATATGTTATTGGTAGTCTTAGCACGATTCCTTAACTATGTGGTAATGATTTATGGAATTAGGAATTCCTTCATTATAAAATTAGTTAATAAATGTGGTTATTCGACTAGTAGAATATCCATGTGCATGTTCATAAAGAAATATTTTATTTATTTTTTCCATATTATGTTCAATATTATATTTAAAAATGTTGTTGTTTTTATTACACTTCTTTCATTAAAATTTTATAACTTACACTAAATTATTTACCCTTTATGAGCATCTAACCTAACCCCTTTCTTATGATTTATTTTCCCAAGATTCCAAGAAGTCTACTATTATTTATATGCAGGTTTAAGCTGGAAGAATAATGGAATTATCATAGGATTATCTATGTTGTATTTTATTTTAGATATTTTATTGTATATTTCATGGATGTAATATATTTTATAATACTGCTAAACTGATCGGTCCTTTGGCACATGATTCCTTGTAATTATACCAATCTATTAAAATAATTCACCGGCTCATAGCTTCTACGGTCGGGGCGTTGCATTTTTACACATTAAAAAATTATATTTTGAAGTTAATTTAATTCATTATTATCATTATGTTAATCTTAAAATAAAATATATTAATGTGGATACCAATGAATTTAAATTGAATTAGGCCAGTTAACTTAGTTAGTATTTATATGGGTTGCATTAGGCCTCTAAAAAATGGTATAAGAAGTAATATTTATTTAGGGTAAAAATTAAATTTACAATAATTTTGTCTGATAATATATTTACAAAAAATATATTAGAAAATAAATTATATAATTTCTAATTTATTGTGGAAATATGTTATTTACTTGTAGTATCATGAAATTGGTCACCACTGTCCTTATAAAGTTAGAACCCCATTTGAAATTATTGACGTTGTTTGTTCCTAAAAGTTTTTAATTATTGAATAAATAGGGGAATAAAGTATAAAATAATTTATCATTATCAACATGATTATACTCGTAATGAACATAAAATTAATCACATTGACTCTTTATTTCAGGTTGGTATTCTTCTTCCCTAATAATTCATATTATCACAATCTAATAATCTTTCTATTAGTTTGAATGTCGTATTTTTAAGTACAATTCCATATGTTAATTGTTTTGTAACATAATTTGTTTCATTGTATAAAAAAGAACACATCATTCTTTTTTATGTTTATACTTTTTAAATGATCATGGGTGATCTTGGAAATCCATTATGGATTATCATTACATGGATATTGAGATATATTTCATCTACTCTATGTATATCATTTTAAGATGAAATATTAATAGTAATCAGAATGTGACTAGTTATTTTGACAATGATTATAAAAAACACTAAAAAATATTATTACCTTTTTTGTTTTATTATATAAGGGGTCATATATCATTATAATATAATATGAAATAGGCAGTGACTCTATTAACCCCTTCGTCTAATTATATTTCATTAATACAGGAAAATATGAAAGCCATGTTAAATGAAGTTATGGGTTTTTAATTGAATTAATGAAATTCTTTGTTTCATTATGTATTCTAATTTATAATTTACTTTTAATTAGTCAAAAATATCAATATTCTATAATATACCTAAAAACATATACTTTTGGGTTCATATTATTATAGAAATTTTGGAATGTATAATATTATATTTCAATAATGTATAAACTAATGAAAATATATCCAATAGTTTGACTATGGTTGTGACTTTGTTGAAATTTTTCAACTCTTTAGAAATGTATCATATGATTCAATAACAATAAAATTATTGGGAAGGAAATCACCCTTATTTTTTTGTAATTGATATAGATTTTTCATTTAAAATTCAATAACTTTTTATGTACAAAAGAAAATATTTTCTTAATATATTTCAATTTTTTTATAGATTACATTAACAAGTTTATGAATTTCTTTTCATTATTATTTGATATCATTAAGTTTTATTGGGATCATTTTCGTAGTTGTTATACCATCCAATTAATCAAACATTGTGTTATTTTATTAGTCACATGAGGAAATATTACCATTTTACTTAATCTAATACAAGAAAATATTTTTTTTATTTGAATTATTATTTTTATTGTTTCTAAAACCATTGAGATTATTTTATTAATATTATATATTCCTTTTCCTTTTAACATAACATGTTGTCTAATTTAATCTAATGCAACATATATTTCCCGTTTTTTATATTTCATGCCATTACTGATTTCTGGATTATTCTTACAGTGAAAGTTGTGTTATTCTTCTACATCTCATTCTTTTAACACTATATTATTCTATAATTCGTTAATCTCGCATAACTTTTATGGGTCCTTTTTACTAATGGGTTCACATTTCCTTTAATGAATACCATTGGATGTGAGTTGTTAAAGAAAATTTGATCCTAGTTATCCACCTATAATTGGATGTAACATCACCACATTGACTATTAATCCTTCATTATTACACAAAATTCATGGTTTTCACCATGATCCACAATTCATGCTTCCTAGTTCATTAATGAGAATATATTTTAGTGTGTGGGAGATAATCACAGTTGGAAATATCAATCCCCAAAAAATTGATCTTGTAGTCTCGTCATCTTTTTTGTAAACTCATTCGAGAGTTAGAGTGCAGTGGAGTTTTGAATATGTTACCTATAACTATTGTATGTTGGTTATCTTGGTAATACCCATATCCTTAATCCAGACCATACCATATTTTGAGTTATTTGAATGAAAAAATTCATCTATAGTAAGGATAACGAGTCTATAAGTATTCTTAACTCAACTTATTTGTGTTTATTATATTTCATTGCATCAATTTATAATAGTTTTCATTTATATGTTCTTATATAAGGATTTAGTTATATTTCTTTGATAATACATAATTTTTTGGATTTTTTTGTTTGATTTTCCTTGATGTTGGACAAAGGTAGTCCTAAATAAATTAAATAATTATGTGTTCCTTGCTATTCTAATTTTCATCATTTTAAATAAATGAATCATAATTCACATATATTTTAAATTTATTCAATATTTTCATTTAAGAATTTTTTTTTTATCGTAAAAGAATGGAAAACATATTCAATGATCCTTGGACTTTTTCAAGACACAGCACAACTATCATTTTACATAACAAGAACTATCTTTTAAGTAGTTTAGTTTCATTATATAGGTTATTTTATTTTTTTTATCTATATACAATGGTCCCAAGGTATATGAATAGTCAAAATTGGAAATTAACTCTCTATACAAAGACCCACTTTTTTGGTCAACATATTATTTTTCTTGAAAACCATATTATTAATAGAAACACAACCAAGGTACTGAGAATAAAAAAAATTATAGAACCAGTTACCTATTGGTAAACCTCTATAAGTGTACTGTATTATATATTATACTCTATTGATTCATCATTTTTATCCCACATTTCCATAAATTCTAACACATCTTCTTTAATTCCATCATATGGAGTAGGTGTGTCGACCCATTGTTTTTTGTTCCAATCATTTTACATCAATGTGTACTCATATGTTGTGATTCAATATTTTATTTCCCTAAATTCCTTATGAGATACAATATAAGTGGAATAGTCCTTCATTAATTTCACCATCAAGGATCCACAAAAATGTGGGTCCACTTCATGGTATTTTACCTTTTATAAAATATTATCTATTGGACTTACAAATTTTATGAAATACAAAATGTTTCTATGAGTTTGTGAAAAATAGTTGTTTGTATCTCTACTCGCCTAAAACTATAGTCCAAGTATCTATTAGTGAAAACATAGAGATATTTAAATTAATATAAATTTAAGAAACAATATGAATAATTATAGTAGTTCTTCTATTATATATATATATTCCAATTAAAAAAATTACCAATAGGAATGCAGATTAATAAATTTTGAAATAGAGGTTAAATAACAAGAAGTGACATCCAACCATAGTTTATGGAAGATGTTAATGTATATATAATCTAAAATAACCCATAAAATGATGAAAAAGAAAGGAAATGAAAGGAATAAAATATCTATAACATACCCCATATGAATATTAATCATTATAAAATGAAGAACAATATATTAATGATCTAAGATGTCAAATATAACACAGAACTCTAGGCCCAATAAATTATTTATATATTCTAAAAAAGAATTATTTAAAATGAAACAACTCGAGAACTACTTATGATTGATTCCAATGAGAAGTGTAGACATTGAACTATAAATATGACAAAACGATTGAATTCTATAAATTAATTTTACCAATTACCATTACAGATATTAAAATTCCTCCTATGTTAGAAAACAATTGAGGTTTAAATATATAATTAAACGTTGATTTTTCATTTCCCTATTTAATGATAAATATATATATGCAGGATACCCCATTTATTCAGTTTTATATTATATATTTATCATATATATAACAAATTGAATGAAAATTATACATGAAAATTATTCCATATAGGTATCTCCAAATAGATTTTTCTGACATTATATGGAATTATTTGTCTCTATATTAATCTAGTATATTAAAATAAATATAATATATAATCAATTAAATTGATACTTGACACTACCATCAAATAATTAAATTACAAAATGAATTTTATACGGTTTTAGTGTCTTCATGAATTGAATGTGAAATAAAAGTTATAATAAATTTCAAAAATTAAATTTTATTTGTTTATATATTTAAATATTTAATAGTGTTTTAAAAATGGAAATAACATTAATAGTTTCCAAAATATTAAAATTTCAAAAAAATCATGTTGTTTGGTTATAGATTTTTTTTAAAATTATATTTATGATTCAACAAATTTATTTAGGTATATTTCAACCCCATTGGTAAAATTTATGGGTCTTCTCATATCGAAGATTATAGTGTAACTATTGATAATTTTGTTACCAATTACATAAAAAAACGGATATCAATAGGATGAATATTATAGAAAATAAATAAAGATAATTATCGATAGGATGAGTTCTAGTAAAGAAATAAAAAACATGTAATCAATAATAGAATAACTAGTGAAAATAAATGGGACATGTAATCAGTGTAATGTATTACAGAGAAAAATATTACTATTGATTAATTATAATAATGATTAATTTAAATTATCTGACGATGAATGGTATATGAAAACCACAGAAGAAGAGAACAAAATAATAAAGATGAATAAAATGGGAATTGAGTTGATTACAATTTATAAAATTTTAATATGATTCATTTCTTAAAGGATTGTCCATTCTAGAAGAATATTGTGATTTATAAATTTTAAATAATATAGTTAATAATTATGAAGAAAATATGTTTTCCTAAAATCATATTTGATTGAATTTAATTCCACATTTATAGACCAAAAAAAGATCATTGATCAAATTTTTTCAATTAAAAGTATGTATATATCATTATTTAGAAATAAAATTAATTTAAATAGATTTATATTAATGGAAATACATAAAAAAATTCTAAAATAAGATATTGTGTTTCTAGGGAACAAAATATCATCCAAGAAAAAAAAACAATTACTTTAGTGTATCCAATTTTATCATGAGTAGATATTCATGTTTATTGTAATCAATTTAATACATTATTTATTAAAGGTAATGGTTTTTTTCACCTAATGTGCCTTATTTTTAAATTATTTAATTTTTATTAAAAAATGGAATAAAATGTTCTTATTTTTTAAACATTTTTTGATATATTTATATTTTCTAAAATATAAATATATAATTTTCTAAATAGAAAAAGTGAATTATTCCATAAGGATAGATTTTATCACTTCATGTATTTAGTTATTTTATTATGAAGGAGATATATAAATATAATGTTGTTGTATGGTTGTTTGTTATTTATTCCTAAATACATTAGGATATCTAATTTAGTATGTTTAGGTCATTTAATTTAACCACATAAAATGTTTGACATAAATATTTTCCAAATAATATAAATACACTAATGAAAATATTCTCTGAAATATTTCATATATAATAATTGTTTTTTATATATTAAAAGAATATAAATGTTATATTTAAATTTTAATATCTTCCAAAAAAAAAATTTAATGTATTTTTTTTCATTTTTATTACCATTATCATTTTAATATCATTAAAAAAAATTCAATCCAAATGTAGCTGTAATTCTATAAAATGAAACCAGCCGTTATAATTAAAATGCGAATAAATATAGTTGAATCACATAAACATATACTTACTACATTATAATGAATTAAAAATTTATATATAGGAAATATAAATATATTTATATTTAGCAGGTCTCAGTATAAATTTTTTATTTGGTCATCATGATGATTTAATTAATTTAACAGATTTATTAGTGAAAAATAAAATGATTTTAACATTTTTTAGTACAAAAAAACAATGAAAAAATATTTATTACACGATAATTATATTATACCTATTATTTAATGATATTATTTTCCAATAATTGATTATTATTATTTTATATTTTATAAGGATTTTCAAACATAGTTGCAAAAAATAAAATAATATTACTTTTTAATGAAAAAACCGACAGACATAGTAAAATAATTAAAAATAATAATGAAGTTATACAATAAAATAAAAAAATTAAATATATTATTATTTAAAACTTATTTAATTGGGTAAAAATTTTAATATCCTGATTTCATCACGGTATATATGAATGGGAATCATTAGAGGGTACCATTTCTCTTCTCTCTATCATCCTTCCCCTTATTTATTATATAATAATTGCAACCCAATTTTGAAAATATACACCATATTTCATTAGTACATTCCCATATTCTTACCTAGATCTTAAGAAATCATTCCCTAAAATACTTGAAAAATTCCAGTTTAACAACAATGTGAATATTCATTCCCACATGTCACAAATGTCTCAGAAGTTAATACCTTTTATTTTTAGGAAATACTAAAATCATTTTATTATGTTTTATTATTTAAATATATTCTAATTCATATAAATTAATATTAATCTTAAAATTATTATTTTGACCATTATAAAAATATTTGAAATTATCTTTTTTAAAATTTGATTCCATGATTACAAAAATAGCATAAATATTATTGTCCTAGATTTTTTCAAAAAAACAATATCATTTGTTTATTCATTTTAGGATTTTATTCACATTTAAAAAATGAAAAGGAAATTATTCCTTATATCATATTTTAAATCAATATGTGTATCTCATGTATTTTATTCAAAATATATTTATTTATAATGTCCAAAGATGTTTTAAAAGTTGTTATCCTAAATTTATAGGATAAATCAGCCTCATTTAATAATTCACATGTTTTATACTAACATTAAATTTATAAATGAGAATTATCCTTTAATATTTTTTGGATAATTTAATGAACCATTTATAATAAATTTATAAAAGTTTTTCTCAACAATTTAATGATTACATGTCGATTATTGTACTGAATTTTAATGATAAACTAATATTTTCAACTCCTTTTTAGTCTTTTAATAGTCATTTAAATATAAAAAAAGTAATAATAAAATGTATTTTTTCCCTACTAACAACTTAAATATCACATTTTCATATTTTTTCACGTATTTGATGTAAATGACGCTTGGGGTTAGGCCAAAGTGAATTAAAAATACTCATCAATGGAGATTTTTTTTGAAAATTAAAAATAATGATTTTGAATTTTTATATAATAGATTACTTCTCTTTGTAAAATATTTCAAAAATGATGTTTTCGGTTTGATATTCAATAAATCATTTCTTTCCATATAATGACTTTAAATTAATCATTCTTTGAAAAAAAAATTGTTATTCATTTATTTTGGTAACTTCTAAACGTACTACATAATGGAATTAACTATTAATAAAATAGATATACCTCTCATGTGTTTGGATTTATTTTAAGGTGGGAACACTAGACGATAGAACATTTAGTAAACTAAAAGATCTCACACACATTGATTGTAATATATTGCACAATTTAACTACATACAACGTATTAAAATTCTAATATAATGAAATTTGTTGCACCATAATTACCGATACTGATATGAAAATATCACACACTATTACAAATAACTCACAGATGAACAATCACACAGTAAATTAATATGGAAAAGAAAAAAATGAAAAAAATTATTTGGATCGGTCTTTCATCCTACATACATGGTTGAGCACTACAAAAAAATTATCTTACCAAAACTATAACGTATAAATTAAATGTAGCCAAGGAACCCGTCATTACAATTAAGGGTGAAATTAAATGTGAATCTATGAATCTAGTCCCACATCTCATTTATAGAGGTTCATAACTAGTTGAGAAGGATTCATTACCATTTAAGAAATGTTGTTTAGTATCTATTTAATTTTTCATTTTTTTGCGGATCACAGCTAATCAACTAATATATCTGTTAGACTATTCATAAACCCCATATTGATCACTTTTCTTACAAATCTCGATTTCTGGTTGTTACATACTAGATTTCAAGTCGAATCAAATGATCACTATGTTCCAAAAAACCTTTGCTTGTGATAACGGTTTCTATACCTCTTCTTTTACTATACATAATGTTTAAAAAATCTACCACTATTCATAAGACAATTTTTCTTAATTGAATAAAATTCTCCATAATCTAAGAAAACTCACACTTAAAACACACATCAATGAACAATTAGAAATCCTTAAACATTAAGGAATAACTAACCCTTATTCTCCATCTGTGAAGTGTTATAAACTATATTAAGTTCACCTAATTCTAACCAGTTCTTGTGCATGATATGGATTTCGTGGTCTAGCATCATTACCAACATGCCAGTCATGTTTTTATTCATAGACATTTTTTAGTTATATAACCATCCTTCAATTAGAATATTGATGAATGGAGATTTTGTATTATTATGATTTTTTCTTCTAAGAAAATCTTGATTTTGAGCATCGTTAATTACATTAGGACTATAGTTGTTTTAAATCCATCATTTTGGTGACTTTTAAATATCATTCATTAAACAAATTAACCAGAAAAATTCATTCTATTTTTTATCTATTTTGTATTCGTCTTTTGTTGTAGGGAATGTAACCATAGATAGCAGTGCAGGCATCTAACTAATTATTTTACCCATATATTTAATCATAGAGGATAATATTATTAGTCATATGCGTGAATTCTAATAAAAAATAGTATCCATAAACCATTGAGAAGGACCATATTCCCCAAAAGATAGATTTGTATCTTATAATCCTTTTGTGTATTAAATGGACCACTTAAGATCTTTTTAATATTCTCCTATAAGAATTGTGTGAAACCCCAGGTAATTATAGAATAAATCATTTTTATAAAAAAAATAATTCATGAATTAGATTTTTATATTCATTATAAAAATTATAAGTAAATTTTCAATAATTAAGTATATAGTTCTATTAGAATCTATTTATATAATGTTTTATTTAAAAGTATAATTTCAAAATTATATAATTTTAATTTGAAAATATAAATTTTATTTTTGATATCAATATGTAAATATTATCTACAGTTTGTTTTTAATAAATTTATGAATGGATTGATTATATTCTGAATAGTTAACTACTAATTTTGTAATTAAAATTTGTATCTATTTCAAAGTATTTAAAAAACTATTTTTTTTTTGAATTTTAAAATATAATTATTTTTTTATTCAAAATAATGAAAATATGGTTTTTGAAATTAATTTTATAATTTAATTTAGTAAAAAAACTTTTTTACATGAAAATTTATTTTTCTGGAAAATGGTTTTTCATCATTTTTTTAATTTTAATTTTAAAATAATTTTTCCACATCAATGAATTGAATCATAAGAAATATAATTCATAATATGAATTATTTATTCAAGAATTATTAAATATTCATATGTCATTTTTTGTCAATATGAATAGTAACCATTGTAATGATTGTTACCATAGTAAATAGTTAAATGTGTAATTAAAGATAAATAGTTGAGGACTAAAAAATAATAGTAACACATACCAAAATTTTATCATTTAAATATATATTTTAGTTAATCATCCAAGACTTGAATATGTGAATGTTTTTCATTTTTAAGTGATTATGGAATTTATAATATTTCATGTAAAGAAATTTAAAATATATCACACACTTATATTCAATAAATTTAATATTTTCAACATAGTAACAAATATAGGAAACGTTTAGACATAATTAAAATTTTGAAATATAATCAATTTATATTATTCATGTAAATTTATTTTAAATTCTTATTCAATAAATAATTATCTTAAAATCTTACAGAACGCTCATGTAGTAATATATAAACTAATTGGAGAAATAAAATAATAATAATAAATATAATCATAATAATTTATCTTGAGTGATTTAATTTGACCCAAAAACATTAAATATAATAATAATATTTTTGGAAACTACCAAAATAATTTATTTTAAATTAATTTGTTTTCATGATGTTATAATGTTTAAATTAAATTAATTGATCTAAAATTGACATTATTGATATTTTATGGAAGAAATGTATTATTAAATAATATATATTGAAATATTATTTTCTATTTGATTATAATATGGTAAAAGATATCAGTAATGTTAAATTTATGGGCCAATTTTCTATTTATGGTAAATATCTTGACACTTATATATTAAAACAACTTGTTATCATGATATTTTTGTAATGGGTTGAATGTGGGTTAAATAATGAATAATGCTAAAAATGTTATCCAAACCTCTCCAACCACTAATAGATGAAATTATTTATAATTATCATGTTATTATATTTTTATAAAATGTAGTTGGAGCATTTTGGACGTGAAAAATTGATTATATTAGTTTAATATTTTGTTAAATTTGAAGAGTTCGCATCCCCTCTCCAATAAAAGGGAATCTATCCTTCACATTTCATCAGGAATTAAAAACATTTTTCCTAAAAAAAATATCTATCTAAATCAGTTTTTATCAAACTAAATCACATTCTATAGTCTTCTTTTATTATAAAACAAACATATCCTTGAATTTTGTGTAAACCTATAATGGCAGTACAAACATACGGTATCATTCGAAACTAATTGTTTTTGTATTAAATCATCTTCCACATAATTAAAATATTATCTAGACATGAAAACATAAAAAAATATATATTAAATATACTGAGGTGTTTTTATGTTAATTCCATAATCTATATCTATCTAATTTTACATAAAATGTGTAGAAAAAACATTATTCTTGTGTATAGAGAAATACTATCTCATGAGAAAACACATTTCTTCTTCCATAACTATCTCTCATAGTTAGTTATAATTAAAGAATTAATTTATATATATATTTATAATATTCATTACATGTTTATTATTCTTAAAATATAAAATATAATTTAATATCATAACCTTCCGTTCACTGAAAAATTATAACATCATTCAGCCGTACATGTGGACTACCACCTCCAAGAAAATATGTTATTAAATTTTCATCACCAATCACATAAATGATATATATAAGTAATTTTAAAAGATTAATTTTCTATTAATTTTATAATTATACTTTTTTTAGAGGTAAAATAATAATTTCCAACATTTTTCTATTATCAAGGAATAATGGAAATGTTACTCATGTGTATATATGACCAACCATATCAATGAATTTAACATAGCACATTTTCTATAACAATATTTCATAATTGGTATTAAAAGTATAGATGATGTATAATAATGATATTTATTTCATGATTATTTTTCTATTGGTAATTAAAGCATGAACACTTTCACCGTTGTAATCTAACAAATTTTATTTTGGTCTTATGAACCAAATACCTTCAAAACACCCGATATAAAATTAAATGATTATGTAATTGTATATAATATTTTAATAAATGAAGTTAACAGAATATTAGAATTGAAAAAGGATATCTATCATGTAATTAATTAACTATTATTTATTATTTTGATATATAAAGAACATAAGTTACGATTCAGACTTTAGGAAGGATACACTTTTACAATAAAAATCATTTTAAATGTTATAGTGATTCATATTCAAAAATTATTTATTCCATGTAAAGTATTTAAATATTATATAATAAATATATTTGAATGGGTATAAAAAAATATAAAATATAATTTTATACCACATTATTTTCATGGTTTCACAAAAATAATCTTTTTACATGATGTTGTACTTTCATTACAAAGGAAAAAAATAAATGTTCTATTTTTGAATGTACAATGATAATGTTTTTTTCAACAATATTAATCATTATTCTATTCTTGGATTCCTTTATAAGATTTCATTTTTTATTCCAATAAAACTCTACTTCATTTTTTTAAAACATTTGGTATTAAAAATTGATTTTTCAGAGACAATGTTTTTTTTCAATATGAAATTGATTTGTAAATGGGTTTAAAAGTGTTTTTTCAAGATATTGTTCATGACATGATTCTTGGACATTGTTTATGAAGGGTTTAGAAGTAATAAATATCACTTGTGATCATAAAATACATTATAAGAAGGTTTGAGCCCCATTATAGCTCATGGTTGAGCATAATATATCTTCTATGATCCATTCAACCATATAGCACTCCAATTACTTTAGTAGTGATTAATATGCTTAGAGAATGTAATTGGAAGTTGATCGTATGATTGTCATAATTGAAAGGGTATTATAAAGGATATATATTGATGATTTCCCAAGGGACCTACATGGACTTTATCTGCCTTCTATTATGTTTCATCAAAATATTTATATTTTTAAATTTAATATAATAATATTTTTAAAAGAAAATTAATGATATTTTTTGATAAAATTTATGTTTTTAAGAAAAGTTTTTTATAGGTTTTCATGATTTTTATAGAAATAGTTGATTTAATATATTAGTGTCCCTTACGGATATTTTTATTATCATCCCACATTTTTATAATAATTATTGGTTTTAATGATGGGTAAGGGAAAACAAGATGTAACTTCCAAAGTCAAGATGATTTTTTATTGAACTTAATAATTTTTTATTTTTTATTTTTTATTTTTTAGAAAAAATATATTCGGAATAAATATCGAAAAATTACGACATTATAAAATATTTTTTCTATATTAATGAGTTATGATCTAATTCTGAAAAACTATAAATCAAAAATATTCTCATATATGTAAGTAAGATAATTACTATTCAATGTCACCAAAATACGTAATATATATGGTTAGGTATGTAATACTAGTATCAGAGGAAATGATAAGATAACATTAGGGGTCATAATAATTTCAATAGATCAACCTTATATGATTTAACCTAATAATTAATTTGAAATGATATATCACTGAACGATTACCATGTTAATTAATCTAATAATTGTTGGATAAAAAAATTTCATAGAGGAAGAAGAGAGGCTATAGTAAGAAAGAATCAATAAGATGATATCCTTATGAATGAGAAAATAAAAATTGGGCTAAATTTTAATTGAGATTTTGTTGTTGTGATGGATCAATTGATGAAAGGAATAAATGGTGGAGTAAACCATGATCGAGAGAAAGTGTATCTTCCATAGAGGAAAAATAAAATATTATGTAATTTTATGAAACATTATCCTCTATAATTCAATTGAACTTCTGAACTAGTGGTTGTAGAAGCATGGTTCAATGTGTTAGATAAAATATTTGATGTCATCTAGTGTTTGGAACATCCAATGGTAAACCATTCCATTTATCATTTTGATGAAGAAGCTGATTTTTTGTGGTCTTTGGGTAAGAATACCAATGTGAAAGGTGATTTTGATTCCATAGAATGGGACGAAATAATAATTAGTTTTCGTGAAAAATATTTCCCTATGTTTGTTCAAGTCTTGATAAAGAAACAATTATTATAATTTTTTAAAAATTTTGAATGTTTTTTAGCTATGTTTGATGATAATTTTACATTACTGGATGGTATGTACCAAATTTTATTTTGGATTTGTTTAGAATGATTGATAAGATTTATTCAGGATTGAAACCATGATATCAAGGGGAATTAGCTTCCTATGAATTCAAATTTTAGGGGAAACATGTTTTTTGTTCTACGAATGAAGAAATATTGTTTTAATTATATCATGTATTCCCTGAAATAATGTAAAACATTGTTTAGATGGTAGGTAATAGTGAATAATTCATCAATGTAATCTAATAGTAATAAGATCGAGGTATTATCTTTTGATAAGTTTGGTAAAATTAATCCTGGAAAATGTTTGGTATATTATAGAAAATGTTACTACTATGGTTAATTTTTCATAGATTTCATCAGTAAAAAGAAAATATTATTATAAAATAAATAAATCAGGTAATTGATATCCATCCCTCAATGAGTTGATTTAATTTCAATGTGTTTTTTTATTTTTCTAAAATGTGTCTGAAGATTGATACTAATCCTGGAAATCCTCATGACTAAAATAATAATAGTTGGAAAAATATCTTTCTTTTACTATAGATGATGAATATCCATCTAAAGAAGAGTTAATATGTATGTTACTTGTTTATATAAATTATTCCAATAACATATTTCACTCAAGAACATCTCAATCATTCATTTTTTAGAAATTTACAAAGAACAATTGGAATATCAGATCTTGAATGTCTGATAATACTTTGGGTGATAATTATAGATGGAAATATTAATGGAACAATGATTTATTAGAATATTATTATATTTATCAGTGGAATTATAGAAACCAAAACCATTGACACATATTATTAAATTTAATTTAACATAAACATCCATTAATTACGACCTAGGATCGTGATTACAAGAGTCTTTATAAGACAAGGATCATAATACATCAAACGAACCTCAAACATGAAATATTTATTTTTTTCTTCTCCTTAGTGACCTTATAAATACATTCCATATTTTAAAACTATATTGTATGATGTTGGGGACACATAAAATAAAAGGGTGATCTAAAAATACTATAAAGGGAATAAACATTACAGGGAAATAAATCATTTTTCAAGGGTATAACATGATTTAAGAATATAGATTGATCAATATAAATAATATATAATCATAATATAATGAACATGGTATCATAAGATCATGGTAATAAAGTAAATGTGTTATCAACATAAAACATGACATAAACATGATTCAAATTCAACTTCTTAGATGGCGTCATATGGAAGATAATGTTCTATAGTGGATAATTTTTACATTATAATCCCATATATGACACCTGATGAGACTCAACCTCCATCCAATGCATTGGGGTGTTATATGGGAACATCAATAATTACATGTTAATGATCAAAATTTTCCACATAAAATAAAGAAACATATTTCACTGCATTAAAATGACTAAGGGAAAAAAGGTTTATATAATCTTTCATCAATTATAATGAATGAAAATTACATACTGAAGGAATTGGAAAAATTATCATAAGAAATGTGTTTTATAACACCTTGAATTGTTATGAATTAAAATTTTCAAATAAATTAAATTATGTTTATATATTTTCTTCCATGCAACAATGTATTTAGCTTTTCTTTCATCAAAAATTGAGTTTATCTTCTGTTACACATGACACTGAGTTTTAAAAAAATATGATATGTTATTAATATTATAATTTTAGTGACTTATTTATTTGATATCCACTAAAAATACTTATATTAATAGTGATAAATACTTTTAAAACAATAATTATAATGGTTTTATATAAATAAATAATATTGAGAAGAAATACGTAATTTTTTGAAAAATATTTATATGTTTCTATAATTCTACATTCGCAAAACAAATATTTGATTTTGCGGAAGTAATATAATTCGTAACACTATTAGAAATATATTTGAAAATATTGATATCTATATTTCAATATTATGTTAGGGTGAATTTTTATAGTATTTTAAAAAGATAATTTATTATGTTGTTTTTGATTAAGTATTTTCATTTTTATTATGAAATTGAAAAACATAAAAAATTTAACATGTTTTTAATATTAAAATTAGATCAATTATATTTATTAGTATACAATTTATGTAATTGAAATAAATTACTAGTTTAATGTTTATATTAAAACATTCTCTACGTGTGAATATTTTCTTTTTGAATCCGACATTTCTATATCATCTAGGGGTTTAATATTAAATTAAATTATCCTAATTTTTACCATTGAATTTTTTAAATTTTATTCAATACCAGTAATATGAATTATTTTTATAATATAATATGGTTAAATTAATTTTTTTCCCTAACGAATGATAATAATATTAAAAATTATTTACTATTTTTAGGTAAAAATGGGTTCAACTAACGTTAAATTAAAATTATATGTGTAAAAAATGAAACAAAACATCTAAAACAATAATTTTTTGTTTATATTTCAACTTTACCACCTAAAAGATTTTATAATGACACATTTTCCCCTTCTTTGGTCTATCAAATTCATATCTATACTTTATTCATTTCAAAAAAAAATTATATCCTCTCCCACACTTCTAAAAGGCCACCACCACACCTCACCTCTTTACACTACCAAACACACTTTTTTCCCACAACCCACCCAAATACCTTACTTAACTCCCAAATATTATCCTACAATCATAATATTGATCATAACTCTAATATATGATTGATTTTGGTTTATACCTAAGGATGTTACTTGAAGAAGATTTAAAATTCTTCAATGATCGTTTTTATTTTATACCTCCCAACACCACTTTCTAATATTATTAAACCATAAAAATATAATAAACTCATCGTATTCTACAAATTTTTAAGTTACTTTTAAATTATCAAGACCTTCATTCATATCTTATTCCCTTGAATGGAAATGGATAACATTACTCATGTGAATGACAAACTACAACCTCATGAACCGATGTGACATGCCTTCAATCAAAAGCTATGATGGTGGGGTATGATCAAATGATATAATATATATTTTTGATATATATAGCATAAATTTTATGTCAGTAATTTTTTTATTTCATATAACATTTTTAAATTACATTATATGGGCGATATGATGTTGTTGATCAGGTGTACGTTAAACTACCACCGCACAGTGCAATGTGGTTCCTTTTTCAAATACCTTTTACATGGAAGGTATTAAAGAAAAATTTAATGAATATACAAGATATATTTTTTATATATATTATTATATATTGGTAATATAGTTATTGACTTTATTTACCTTTATTCATTGATAAAATGGAAACATCATTCATGCATATGTATGGCCTGCCATCTGCATGAAAGGTGTATTTAATTTTCAATATCTATCTTTTATGGATTACTATAAATACATATATAATGAATATTTTTGATATATATGTAATGGTTAAAATTCCATATATGATGGAACCATGACCACTGTAATAGGGCCGAAAATAACAAATCAAATCATACATGAAGAACCTAGTAGTTATTAGATAAAGCATACTTTTAACAAGGAATTATTAACAAAAATTACTAAATGGATATAAGTACATAATATATTATATGATATATATTATTATTTCCATGGAATATATTCATAATAAATTTACATTTATTTTACATTAGTAAATATCCCTTCTCTAGAAAGGGGAAACCCGGTGATGGATTTTTGTCTCAATTTACCTTATTTGAGACATATGTTTTGTTGTGCACCTATATTATTTTATAACGTGTATATATATCCCAATTTACATATAATATAATTTATTTATTTATTACCATTTAATTTTATGTTTTTTTAAGGTTATTCTTTATTTGGACCTTACAATTCTATGTCACCGAGGTGGTAAGGGTTTTATGATACAATCTCATCATTTATTAATGGTATTTATGATTATGTTATATGGATGAAATAATTTGATGAATATATTTTGAAAATACTGAATTATTTTCTATTATAGTTATTTTGTGAGAATACATGTTTTCTCTTCCTTTTTTCTCTTTATGTACTCAATAGATTAATAGAATTTTTTTATGAAAAAACATCTTTCCTACGGTCTTCGGTCAAAAATAATTTTCCATTAAATAAATTCTTTTAAATGTTTTAAATAATGTTTTTAATCTTCACAAAATTATTAGTTAATGAAATATCTACATATTTTTTACTTTTGAAAATTTGTTTTGACAGTAATATTCATGCCATTTTCCAAACAAGGCACCTTTGGATTTTACTAAAAATTTGAAATGAATATTTATTTCAAAGTTTATGGTACGTAAATAATTTTTTCAATATTATGAAGGATTAATTTTTAAATGAATAAGTTTTGTTTTTCCATTTTTATCATTAAATATGTGTATTTTTAAAAAGGATAAAGAATTTTTAATTTGAAAAGTTATCTTCCATGAAATGCTTTTTTCCTCATTAAATGCACCATGTAATGTTTCAAAATCATTTTCTCTCTAATATGAAATAGTTTTATACTACTTATGATTTAATATGGATATGATCCAAAGACAATATTATTCTTATTTTTCAAGATGATTTAAGTTTATGATTAAAATATTTTTATGAAACCTTTTTTCTTATAGAGGTTATACCCTGATAAAATGATTATTAATCCCACATATGTTACCACGTGTTATTCTTTGGTGTAATGACTAAATGATTATGAAAACTGTTTCTTTTCACCAAGTAGTGTTTGGATGAAATATTTATGAAACCCATTTTTTCATGGGTTCTAATATAATTAATGTTTTATGATTTTGTGGCACACATATGAATTATTTTCATTTTGTGATGGTTGGGACATTTATCTCCATCTAATTAATTGGATAAATAAATATATATCATGAGTTAAATAGTAATGGAATGGGTAGTGAACCTAGTTAACTAATGGACTCACTCCACTATGATAATCATTGTAGTTAATCTTTACTATAATGTAAGTATGGGGTGTGTGACTATTCCACTATAGAAGTCATGGAAAAAAGCCTTGAAATAAAAAGTAAATAATTTTATATAGTTATGTGTATGCCATAAATCTATACCTTATATCAATGTCATGTTCTCATGGTTCATGTTCTTTGATTCCATTATTATTCATGTATTATTAACATACATGATTTATTCCATGGAATAATTTTTTGATATATGATATGAATGGTATACTTTTCAAATGTAATTATAACGTTCTCATAACCTTCTAATGATGATATGTTGATATCATTATTTTTACCCTTAATGAGAATATTATATCACCATTTCTTATGTCTCATTTCCTCATGTAAATAAGAAACATATTATTAATGATATTTCAATAAAGGGTTCCGGTAATGAAGATCTTACTTAGAGATGATGTAGTTCACCTTTGAAGTAATTGTTAATTTTCTTATCTTTCTAAATAAACTATAACATTAAAATCCTATGTCATGTTTTTAATTAAGGTAATAAATTTTCATAAAAATTATTTATATATATATATATGAAAATCATGGGTCATAATAATTGTTTTTAGAGTATAGTTTTATTTTACATTTTGAATCTATGATGAGATAACTTTAGGGGAATACTTAGGATAATCATATTTGTTAGGTATCATCCTAAATTATCGGTAAGGAAGATATTTTGTGGTTTACCACATAATGTATCATTATATAGATAATAAAATTTGATGTGGTTTTGTAATAGATATAACTAGGGGAGATAACTCTAGAAAATGAGTGTTGGTATTCAATTGAGTGTAACATAGAACATGATAATGTTATTTTTCACCAGGTTTGACACTCCTAATGTATATCCTTTGGTTAATATAAATTTTGATTACGAACCATCATAATGGATATGAATAAATGATGACATTGACTAAAAAAAGATAAACATTATGTATTGTTGAGTTTAAGGAAGGTGTCTTGATTTTGACATCATATAAATGATTTTTCATTACTATGTGTTTTTCCAATATGATTATTGTTTCTCACACTATGTATTTTGGTTTTACTTGGTGGATGAAACCCAAAAAACTATGATAATGTTGAATTCAATTGAAAATACATTTATTTTAATCATGAGTAATCAAATTTTATGGGATGTAAAATGAAAATTTTCATATTTATTATCACACTCCATTATGATTATATGAATAATGTTGAAATTCCAAATTAAAAAATGAGGTAATAATATTTTTTGATTCCTTCATGAGGAAACATGAAACATATTTTAATGGTTCATCTGATACTATTGTTGATGAGAAGTGTATTAGCACTTCCGAAATGTTTTTATCTATTCTATGGTGTTTAGAATATAAAAAATATATTTTTGTTTTCAATAATCAGTATGGATAAAAAATCAGTGGTGGAACTTCATCATGAATTTGAGGAAGCAATATGAAATGGACTCCATGGAGTTATATTATTTTAAGAGATTATTTTTCAATAAATAATTCCTTATATGCATCATACAAAAAGAGATAAGGGTTTCCTTGAGCTAAATTAGATGAATGAGGGAGCTATTCTAACCTATTAGTAAACTTTCACAAGACTTATATGGTACGCTTCTAGAATTATCATCAAATCCAAATTTATGGTTGATCAATTATTCAATGTCATAAAGACAAGTCTCTAAATGGTGGTATATGTATGGGACTTCAGCATTATTGAATTAAAAGATTTCAATTCTCTTAAGGTGTAAATATATATTATAGTTACCCATATATATCATGGTTTTGACAAGAAAGGGAATATATAGGTTAAAGGAAATTCTAAAAACCATAGAGAGAAGATGGAAATATTTCCCTCACACCCAAAATTAGGAAGGAAGTATATATGAAATTGTATTAAAGGGGATTTTAAATTTTCTATGTGTGTAATGGAAGATAATTATGAAATATAATATCAAATTTATATGAATAAGTTAACTAATGTTGTGAATTGAGGGACATATCCACATAATGAACTACCGAGACTACAGTGCTACAGGTGCATGGATTGTAGAAATTCCTACAACCAGTTACCATTTTTGAAGGTTAATGAAAATTATTTATGCAATTATATCTTAATATTAGGGGTAATGGAAAATATAATGTGATTACATCTTCTAATGAGGGTTGTGATAATGTTGTGGTTGAAGGTACACTTACTATCCACATTGAAATTGCTAATGTCTTTTTTGATAGTGGATATATCGATTATATAATATTTTTAGAGTTATCTAAGGGTGTAAAGACACTAATCACATGGTTACATATAAAATTTTATGTGAAACCTCAAATTTTATTAAAATAACCTATAGTTTATATGATTCATATCTTATTGAATTTTTTTGGAATGTTCTTTCTAAAAATCATTCCATTGTTTCATTGGTTAAATTTTTTATTACCTTATTAATGGGTTGGATATCTCTATATAAATCCCAAATAAATTTTACAAGAATGGGATCTATATTTTATATGCCTAAGTAACCAATGTCCATCTATTAGCATAATAAAAAGTTGACATTCATAAGGAAATCACATCCATTGTTTGGGTTTTGATTTATACTCAAAAGGGGATCTTATCTCATATGGTTGTGGATAATGTCAACATAAATGATGATACTATTATGCAAGGGATTTTTATGTCGTTATAGATGAGTTTCCTAGTACTAAAATAAATTGTGATGTTGTGTTTTTAATTGAACTCGTACCTTGTTTCACAACTCTTTGAATGACTCCTTATAGAGTAGCCAAAATTTAATTTCATAAATTGAAAAAAATTTCAATGAGAAGATTAGAAAGGGATTCATTTGGCCATGTGTTTTACCTTGGGGTCCACATATTATCTGTGTTAAAAAACTATTGATCCTAGAAAATGTGCATTGATTACATGTAGATAAATATTATCATATTAAAGAAGAAGAATCCTCAACCACGTATTGACAACCTATTTGATCAATTATTAAAGCCCAATAATGTTGTAAGATTATCCTTTGATATAGATATCATAAATTGATATTCGCTAAAGAGAACATAAAAAAGACAATATATCATACATTGTATGGACACTAAAAATATATTGTGATACAATTGGGTTAACTAATTCACCCATTATGGTTATGGATTTAATGAATGTATTCTTTATATTCTGACTTGATCCATTCGTGGTAGTGTTTATAGGTTATATTCCTATCTATTAAAAAAATAAAATAAGTTCATAAAAATCACATGACAATTTTTCTAATGACACCAAAAAAAGATAAAATATATAAAAAATTTAACCTGTTAGTTTCAAATAAAAACTGATTTGTTTTTTAGTCATATAATCTCATGAAAGGGTGTGTTGGTAAATCCATTAAATACGGAGGATATTAAATCATGGCCCATACCAATAGTGGTGACTAATATTCATTTTTTTGATTGTTTAAATTGATATTTTAAGATGTTTTAGGTGATGTTTACTTGAAAATATAGTAACCTCACCAAGTTAACTCAAAAGTGTACCATGTTCCTCTAGAAAAATGTGTGTGAGTAAAATATCACGGATCTAATGATAATATTATTTGATTAACCTATAATTAATCTACCCTATAATATAGAATGATTAGTAATCAATGTTGATGAATAAAATAAGGGATTGGGGTTTAACTTTTTGAATGGAATATTTATAGCTTGTTCTACATGACAATTGAAGGTTCCTGAGAAAAAATATACTTCTTGTGATTTGGAGTTAGTAATAATTTTTTTTAAATAATGATATGGAGAATTTATCCATATAGTGAAAATTGAGATTTATATATATATAATTATTAGAATATTTGGAGTATATATTCACATTGAAGGTGTTGAATATGAACTAGGGAAGATTGTTAAATATAATTAAAAATTTAACTACTCAATAATTTCCACCTTGAGAAAGAGAACAATGAGAATGATGCTTTGAGTTGAAATGATCATGCTAGCTTATATTTTATAAGGTTCACAAATTAGCCAATATTTTTCATTTTTCAATTTAATGGGCATGGATATCCTAAAGTAAGGTGATAAACATATCTCTATAATTTTAATGTTTAACCACATATCTATGTAAAACGTAAAGAGTCACATAAATAAGAGGTAGAGGAGAAAAATAAGGTTAAAATTGTCCAATAGTTTAAACATGATCATGATGTAATGGTAAATTTCAGAAACCTTTTATGACTTCCATCCATACCTGGTTAAAGGACTATTTACTAGGGGAATATCAAAATTATCCATTCTATATTTATCATGGATGTATGATGATAGATAGATTTTTTAAAGAGTATTTTTCATGGGATGGAATGAAGAGAGATCTAAAGAGTTTGTAACTCTGTATTTGATATGTAAAGATGTTAAGGCTTGGAGAAAAATATTTTTCGGGACTTTCATCCATTACCCACACCATAATGGAAAAAAGTAAAACAACTCCCTTGATTTTTTTATTTGACACTCAAACAACACTATATTGGTTATTGTTGATCACCTTAAAATGTTATTAGACATAATACTTATTAATGATGATTTACCTCTAGATCATAATTATAGGAAATATATTAAAGAAATTTTAAGATAAAATTGAGTATTATATTATATTATATTTGGTTGGGATCTGTGGTTCACCAAGATATCTAGGTGAATTGTTCAATAGGATCTAGATATAGAGTTATGTTTCATCACTATATATCATCCCCATACAAATGGTTAGCCTAAGAGATCAATTCAAACCATATAGGATATGCTAAGAACTTATTCTTTGGATTTCAAATAAATGGGGTCATGAAATTCATGGAGTAATGTTTTATTATAAACATCGAATTCACTAAACCATTTAGATGGCTCATTTTGACGACCTCGATAGAAGGAAGTGTCAAACTATGATGTGTTGGAATGAAGTTAGAGAAATAATTCTGCTGGGGATTAATAAAAAAATTATTTGATATAGTTAGATCAATTCAGGAAAAATATCAAAACGTCCCATAGTTTGAAGAAATGTTATGCTCAAAATAGCTTGTGTGAACGAGAATTTGAGGCAAGTGATATGTGTTTTTATGAAATCATCAATTTAAGAAGGTTATTATATATGTGAATAAAGGAAAACTTATCCCTAGGTACATTTACTCCATTTAAATTCTTGATTGTATCCGGACAATAGACTTAGGGTAGGTACATCAACAAAACCTCTCTATTGTCCATGATATGATCCATGTATATCTTCATCGTAAGTAAATGCATAACCCTTAATATGTACTGAACTCATAGGTTATACCACATGAGGATAATATTTCTTATGAGAACCAAAAGGTCAATATTTTTCAACATAGAGAGAAAATTCTATCAAACATGATCACTAACCTAGTCGATGTTTTTCAGTGAAACCACTATTTTGAAGAGGCTCTATGCAAATTTGAGGATGCATTAAGGTAAATGTATCCATAGTTGTTTGTACCAAATTGAATGTCTTTTGAAAGTGAAATTAATTTAAAGGGGGATAGAATTAAAACCAAGAGTTTTAATTAATTATTATTTCTTTAATAAATAAATTATCATTGATAGCATGTCTGACACACAACATTGAGTTAAGATAGTTTTTCACACAACAAGGAGTACATCATGTCTTACATGAAATAAAGAGTTTTAAGAAACCCTACTATGTTATTTATATCATTATTTAATCATGAACATTATATCTTATATGTTAAACATAGTGATATAAATAGTAATAAAAACTTTATAAATATTAATTTTAATGGATTTATATAATTAAAACATACTGATAAAAAAATACATAAATTATACAGAAGTCATTACATATTTCAAAAATAATAGTCTTCAAAAAGTATTTTATTTCATTTTTTTTAAAATTAATGAATGTTTTTACTACTTTTTTAAAATATATATTGAAAAATAAATATCAGATTTGAAAAACACATGTCAAAATTATTTTTTATTGATTTTTGGAGAATATTTTTAAAATATTAAATTTAAGTTAATTATGAAAAATACATGATTTTATTAATAATAGGATTTTAATTAACATTAATTTAAAAAATTAATTTTTTAAGATTTTTTTAATAGTAAAATTAGTTAATTTATATATTTATTAATCTAATTTAGGTCATTGAAATCAATTTCATATAGAATTTTGATATTCAAATTTTCCCTAAAGATAAAATTTATCTAATTGAAGACCAAAATTAACTCATCATATATGAGGGTTTTTCGTTAGTTTAAATTATAACAATTATGTGACATGAATTAAATAAAAGAATATTTCATATTTGTATATTCATAATTTATATTAAATAATATAATCAAATTACATTTAATCATAATGACTAGAAAGAACCGTAAAAATTATTTACCATGATGAAGGCCAAAATTAGTCGAATGAAGATGGAAATTACAATATGATATCTTGATTTGAAAGCCTCTTATGTCATAACATCGTTGGGCTTCATACCACCCCCTCGGTGGGGGGAGGGACCCTTTTTATCGCACAATGGCTCCCATCCTCTGATATTCTCCACTTTCTAGAACCATGATTTCATTTATATTTTCCCTCTAATCACACTAGGCCTGAAGGTTCTTGATCTCTTCATTAGATCCCCACACATTATGATTTTAAACCTGGAGTTCAATGATGCTTCTTATCATTTTAGCCTGATATTGATTTCATGATTTAACTGTCAGTGTCCATCAGTGTACAATTTTGACAACTTCATTTTTAGATCATGGTCTTTACATGAACTAGAAATAGTCGACATCAACGATGCCAAACACATTATTGTTAGGTTTTCCACTTAGGATGATTTAATATTGGACTGTTTGAGTGCACCTTTCTCATGTAATATATCTTAGTTATGATTTTTCATACGGACATATGATTTTAAATGATGCGTTAATCTCTATCCATTTCAATTTGGATAAGTCTTATATAACTTCCAATACATTTTCAGAATCTTTCTGTTCTTTTCATGTTAGTGAACCTTATAGGATGATACATATATTAAGATATCCAGACTGGGGTAGTCTGTCACCCCATTTCACCATGGTTATTTGTTGATATGTATGTGTCCAATTTTCTTATTGGATCCTTATGGGTGGTTGTGGGTGAAGAGTTCTGGCATAAGAAGGAAGTTATCATCAAATCATGGAACGATTTTTTTCCCTATGTGTAAATGGTTAGGCAATACAGTTATGGTTTGAAAGATTGGGAAGTCATTACAGAAAGAATCAAGATTGAGCATGAAGCATTCAAAATAATCCCATGATGGGATGTCTGTGGCTAAAGGACAAGAACCTAATGTAGACTACAAAAGACCCTATGTATGTTATGATGTCACTAATCTCATCCTGATTTCTGGAAATTGGAACTCTTCTGATGCAATCCAAGAGAGGATGATTCAAACTAAGCCTCTACATTCTGATCCAAATGCTTGAGGCTCCTTTGGGTAGAGCCAGTTTACTGCCAATTTTCCTATCAAATCTTAGGATGTATAATATGAGATATAAGAGTTTAATAGATTGGTAGATGGTTCCATCAGGTAGCTGAATAATTATTTAGGTGATCCTTTTCTATATTCATCTTCTCCACTGGGTACAAGAAGTAGGGAAGGTGTCCATGTGGCTAATTATAGAGATAAAATGAATCCCTTTCTTATATACTATGAAGATTTAGTAGTTTTAACTCATGGTCCTATAGAACGAAAGGGATCTCAGTAGTATAAGTGGATTGTAATGGAACTAGTTATAGAAAGGGGAACTAGTACGAGAAGGGGCTCTCAAGTTTTAATGTTACCTAACCATTTTGATAACATAGATGTTTGGCTAGACTATGAGGATAATGTTACACAACATGATCACCTAAGTGAGGAGTAGGGAGACCTTGGTAGTGAATCCAGAGATGAAACATCTGGTACATTTTCAAGAGATAGTAAAAAATATCTTAAGGGTGAAAATATACAAAATCAAAGGAGGGTTAAGGGTCAGAAATGAACTAAGATGGATCAGAAGGATTATTACTATTTTCCCATTACCATAGAGATGATATCCATAAAATGAATAAAATGAAAGGATATGATAATTAACCATAAATCCTTAGGATCTTTTTTCTGGGTGGAGTATTTTTCCATGACGATATTCCAATCAAATAAACCATTGAAGATACCTAATTAGATAATCTATAATTTCTTAGGCATTCAGGAGAGGAAATGATGTAGGACTGTCTAATTTGTAATTCCCCAGATAAGGATTCTAATGAAATGATGAAAATACTATTGCAAGTGGACACTAATACTAATATCACTGATTGGGTTATCAACCAGGACCAAATCCTTATAAGAGGCTTCAATGAGAGTAATATCAACAAAGATGAATACATGGAATCATGGGAATATTTGTTGTGTATTTTTAATACCTCTTTACGGATAATCTTTGTACACAACCAACTTCTATTTCCCAAAAAATAGGGAGAAAAATTACAACCGTCTTAATGTATCCTTCAATAATTCTATTTTTTCTTTTAGTGGCGGGTCAAATTTGATTTTGTGGGATCTCACTTTTCCCATAAATTTTATTTTTGATATGAAAAGGTTATTGTTTTAGTGATTACGGTAAAAATTGGTTTGATGGTACTTAAAATAAATTGAAAAAAATTATAAATGACTAAAAATGTTTTAAACCATTCAGATTTACGTATATTGACATGATCACATATAAGGTTTTATAAATACCCATTTTGAATATTTTTTTCTTATAAAACATTTTTACACTTTAATAATTTCAAAAATACCAAGTGTATCCTCTCCCCCATTTATAGAAGGCAACCACTTCTCTTATACTCTTCCAACATCAATAATCCCTTGGTTTATTGATTACCTTCCAAAATACATACATTAATTCCATCATCTCATCATATAATCCTTATTTTTATCATAAATGTTTTTCATAAGACATTGGGTTCAATCTTATAGAGGTTACCCCAAATTGTGGTAACGTTATTCAATGATCATTATTATTTTATTTGTTCCTTAAAATCCTAAAAAATTTATTAAAAAATGTTAATATAATAAAAACTTTATAGTTCACATATTGAAATGTTACTATTCTGTTAACATGACCTATATCCATATCCTCTTCCCCCAAATGGGAAATGAAAACATCACTCGTGTGTACAGTGGACTACCGCCTCATGAACTAATGTGACACAATCTCCATCAACACCACATAGGGATGGGTATGATGATTTATAAAATTTATATGTATTATATTTGAAATAGAACAAATTTTAATGAAATATATTATCACAATAGTCTTTTTTAGTATTCATTCTTTTGGGGATATGATAAATTCAATCGTGTTTACGGTGGACTACCTCCTCACGAAGCGATGTGATTTTTTTCTCTTCCATACATGAAATATAATGAGTGATAAATTTAATGGATATTTATTATATTTATGTCATATAAATGACTCATTAAGGTAATATAGTATTTTTCATTTCATTTTATTCACTCATTTTGAAAATGGGAAAAACGTTTATTTATACGTACGATCCACTGTCTCCATAAATAGTGTATTTCATTTTCAATACCTATATTAAATGGATAGGAATAAATACATATATAATAAAAATATATGATATTTTCAATAGTATTATCATTATTTAGAATATGGAACCATGATCAAACTATTTAGAACAAAAATAAGAAATCAAAATATATGTTAAAATGAAGTACATGTTACACAAAGTGTAATTTCAAAAAGGAATTGTAATTAAACTGGAAGTAAATAGGTATAATATGTAATATCTGATTTAATATATAATATTTTTTCCCTTTAATATATTTATAGTAATTTTATATCTATTATAATTTAGGTAATATTTCTTTCGAATCAAGGACTTTATGTAAGGGATTATTGTCACAAGTAGACTTTTTTGAGACATATATTTTGTTATAAACCTATATTGTTTTATGAGGTGTATATACAACCCCATTTTCATATAATATCATAATATTTTATTGTACTAATATTTTATGGTTCATATAATTTTATTATTTAATTGGTTATTATGATTCAATGTTATGAAATTCTTAAAAGGTTTATGATACAATCTCACCATTTATCGAGATAATTTTTTAATATGTTTCCAATGATTAAAAATTATGATACATCACTCAAGAAAATAATTAATTTTAATTTAATATGGTTAATTAATTTAGATAAATGTTATACATTAATTTTATTTTCTTTATTTACTCCATAGTTCAAAAAAAGTTCTTAAGAAAAAAATATTTATTTATAACATTTATCAAAAAAAAATTTCTTCAAAAATAATGTTTTCATAAATATTATTTTCATTATAAAAATTAATTATTAATTTAATTTTTACACATTTTTAAAGTTTTTTTAAAACATTAAATGTTGTAATCATGATTTTTTCAAAAAATTCATCATTTACTTTTTCAAAAAAATCTAAAATGAATCATTGTTTTAACATGTACGACATATATGAAATTACCCACAATCATGGATACACACTATTTTAAAGATTCCTTTATAATTATTCCTGATTATTTTCAATGAATGGTACTTCTAAATTATTATATAAATTTTTAGATTTAGAATGTTATTTTTCAATAAAAATTATTTTTCTCAAGAAATGTTCTAACTGATCATTTAAAATAAATTTTCAACTTGGATTATATCTTTTGATATTAATTTTTCTTTATTGAGGATATGGTCAACCAATAACACTATTATTATTTCAATGTATTATTAATAATTATAATGAAAAGTTGTTTAGGAATCCTATTTCTCTTCCACGGGTTATACTATAATAACATTATTATGAAACCCACATCCTTTTCCATGGGTTATGATATGATAAAATGATAAAATTATAATGAAACCTAATTCTTTTCCACCTGTTATGTATTAATTAAATATTTATAAAAACATGTAAAGACCCGTAAATTTCGAGGAATTTTTTTTTCTTTATTTTCTTTGGAATTTTAAAAGAGCGCAGTTTTTGACAGCACCTGATTCCGAGGCCCGGTGTGCCCGGAATCATTTTACGAAGATTGGCTCGGGTATGTTCAGTGAATAGACGAGCGGGTTTTTCTAACCTTTGAACTGGTGCTCGGAATCAAATTCTGAGGGCACCGATGAAATCGCAGCGCCAGTATTTGCTTAGAAATGCCTCTTCCGGAGTTGCATTTGCTCGGGTGTGGTTTCTAATTTTCGGGCTTAAAGTTAAAAAATAAAATAATTTTACGACAAACTTTATTTTATTTCACTTAAGCAACTTGGAACTCACTTGAAGCCACTTAAAGTGGCTTAAGATGAGTTGTTGCGGATAGGATGTTATCCAAAAATATCCTACCCTCTTGGTAGGATATTTGTGAGGTGGGACCCGCACGATCCCCACCGTTTTTTTTCCGCTAAGTAATGCACCCGTGAAAACCCGTCATTATGAAAGTCAACTGATGCGTTTTCTTAAATTCTTAACGCACCATTTAATTGGTCAGTTTTCTTCGTTGAATTAAATGGGCGGTTTATTCGTTGAAATTAATTATATGAATTAATTTCATTCGTTTCTTAACCAGTTTGAAATCCGTTGGCGTAATAAAAAAATAAGACCAACGCACGGCTTCTGGAAAAATGTTCGTTGAGAGGATTTGACAGAAACCAAGAGTTCTTCATCCTCCTTTGCGAAGAACGCGAAGAACGCGAAGAACCCGAAGAACGTGAAGAATGCCGAGCCCTCGGAAATCAATGACGCGACGCCAAGTTCCGCGATGCCGGCGATTCCTCTTCCGTGACGTTCTTCCACGGCAATCCAACCCCGCGACAACCTTCGATCGGTAGCGACAAGGTAGGGGGTTGCGCTCTTTTCTTTTTTTTAAAAAAAAATACCTTGTGGATTAAAACAACAGTATGGATTTAATTATTATTAATTAAATCTTTTTGTTCTTGAATCTCGGAGTTCGTCGACGTGACACCCTTCCGTGACGACGCGACGCCGGATACCGTGACAACGTGACGATCCCCTCTCTCCACAAAAAATGCGCGTGCGATGACTTGATGAGGTAGGGATTTTATTTTGGAAATTCCCTTATTCTCGTGAACGTTTCTTTAAAATTGAATAACCGGTTCAAAAGAACAATTTTATTTTATTAAAATTGTTGTTTCAGGTGTTGAATTATTTTCTCCTGTTGTTGTTAACTAACGCGGAGGATGCGGGCCAAACGAACACGGCCCGACAACCCTCCGACGTTCTTCGTGGTTGTGCGGTTTTGGCAGGCGACGGAAAATCGTGACGCAAGGGCAGTTTATCGATCCCGCAGTGAAGAACGGGACCCGGGAGGAACAACGGTGCAGACGGGAAGGAAAACGGACCACCGGAGCAACTCTGGTGGCCCACGGAAGCGGCCGGTGGCGCGGGTCGCCGGCACGGTGGCGCCCCGGCACGCCGCCGGAGAAGGCCGCGGCGGTGGCGGCCAACAGACCAGCGGCCGCACGGGTCTGGTTCTCACGCACGAGACGCGGCATAGCCGCGTCCGTTGCTCCAGCGCGGCCCCAACGCGGGGCCACGGCATCTCCAGACCACGGGGGCGGCGCCCCGCGGCACCCATGCGCTCAGCCGAGCCGAGCCAGGCCGGTCCGACCGGCCGGGCCGCGCCCTGGCCTGACCGGACCGGGTCGGGTCGACCCGATTCGGCCGACCCCCGGGGGGGGGGGGGGGGGGGGGGGGGGGGGTCGGGCCGGGTCGGCCGGGGCCCGGACCCCCCGTTTTCGGTCAAACACTCGTAACTTGATCTACAGGCCTCCAAAGAACTCTCCGTCAGTGGAAACACGATCCTTGGATCGAGACGGCCGTTTTGGTATATCGCACTCAAGGTTTCGGAATACTTTGAGTTCGGCCGGGTTGGTTCGTACACGAAACCAACTGGGCCTTCGGAGCGGAAACACTCATATCTTGAGCTACAGACGTCCGATTGACGTGCCGTCAGCTTTGTTGAATCCCTCTATGTGAGGTGGATCTTTTTACTCACTCCGCCTGAGGTTTTGACGCAGGTGGAGTACGGTCGGGATGGTTTTGCCTTTAAAACCAACTGGGCCCCTGGGACGAAAAAGCCAATAACTCTCAGACCGGGCGTCCGATTGACGCGCCGTCTGCGACGTTGAGTTCTTGTTGACGATACGAATCTTTTGGATACATCAACTTCGGACTTTGTGATAGTTGATGTATCGGCCTCACGGCTCGTGGAGCGGACCCTCCCGAACGAGCTTGTTGTGTGCGGGAGCCCTAGAGCTGGCTGTGACTTCTACTTCGACAGCGACAACTGTGCGGAGATCCTCAGTAGACTACAGCGATGACTGTGCAAAGATCCTCAGTGGACTGCGACGATGAAGACAGCTGGTCTTGTATCCTATGTGGGTCCGAGCTGTGCTGGTCTTGTATCCTATGTGGCTCCTAGCTTAGATGATTCAATACTGGTCTTATATCCTATTTGGGTCCCAGTATAGATGAATCAATGAAGACATCTGGCCTTTTATCCTATGTGGGTCCTAGTTGTGCTGGTCTTGTATCCTATGTGGGTCCCAGCTTAGATGATTCAATACTGGTCTTGTATCCTATGTGGGTCCCAGTATAGATGAATCAATGAAGACAGCTGGTCTTGTATCCTATTTGGGTCCTAGCTGTGCTGGTCTTGTATCCTATGTGGGTCCCATCTTTGATGATTCAATACTGGTCTTGTATCCTATGTGGGTCCCAGTATAGATGAATCAATGAAGACAACTGGTCTTGTATCCTATGTGGGTCCTAGCTGTGCTGGTCTTGTATCCTATGTGGGTCCCAGCTTTGATGATTCAGTGCTGGTCTTGTATCCTATGTGGGTCCCAGCATAAACAAAACAATGAAGACGGCTGGTCTTGTATCCTATGTGGGTCCCAGCTTAAATGATTCAGTATCTATGTCTGGTCATCTCTTCCGCCTTTTTGATAATGTATACCTATGTGAGCTGAATCCTGTGTTACTCTCCTTTGAGGATTGTGTTGAGCTATCCTGTGTGGATTTACTGTTTACTCTCCTTTGTGGATTGTGTTGTGCTATCCAGTGTGGATTTACGTTTCCTTTCCGGTGTGGATTTACGTTTTTCTCTCCTTTGTGGAGTGTGTTGTGCTTTCCTGTGTGGATTTACGTTTTTCTCTCCTTTGTGGAGTGTGTTGTGATTTCCTGTGTGGATTTACGTTTCGCTCTCCTTCGTGGGTTGTGTTGTGCTATCCTGTTTGGATTTACGTTTTTCTCTCCTTTGTGGGTTGTGTTGTGCTATCCTGTGTGGATTTACGTTTGATTTCTTGTGTGCACTGGGTTGTGCTTGGGCTCGGATGTTGGAGCCGAACAGGGATTGATGACTTAGGTATATGTATGGGAATATACCTAAGCAGTGTCGGTTGTTATTTCGTGGTTGTATCTTTCCATTGTGTTTTATCCTTTGTGGATTTCGGGAGACCTTCGGGGGTCTCGGGGTCCCTACTGAGTAGCTTATACTCACCCCTACACGGGCTATGCTCGCACTTCGTTGTGTTGGATGCAGACGACGGACAACGCTGAACGTGGTGGAGGCTTGCGGAGCAGGACGGTACCTGGAGGTGGACCACTGGGCGGGACGTACTCAGAGCGGTCAGGTGGACGCGAGGAGCAGTGGATGCTATATGTACCCACCCTTCAGGTGGGACTTCCAGAGGACGGCTCAACGCTGCGGCTTTTCTTTTCAGTTGTTGTTTTCCCCTTTTAGTTGTACTTTATAGTTGGGCTTGTATTTCCGGCCCCTTTTTACTTTCAGCACAGCTTGTTACAGTTCTTACTTAGTGTTTACTTTTCAGATTTCTTACTCTGTAGTGCTTGTTTACTTTTCAAAGGCAATGCCTTCCTTTTTTCTGAGATTTACGCCTTGGTGCTAGTTGCCAGCCTCTGGCTTATGGAAGGCGGGCTTGGGGTAGTCACGACACGGGCCCCGAGGACGGGTCGTGACAAATTGGTATCAGAGGTGGTCGGTTCTACCGCAGACTCTGATCTTTCCTCTATGTGAAGCAATATTGTTCAGCGTAGTGGGTGTGGTATCTGTCCAGGGAGTCCAGTGTTGGTGCGGCGGCCGACGTATCCGTACACCAGGACACTGACTTCTAATTTCCGACCTAATGCACGAAAACACTAATTGCATGTGTGTTCATGTTTTCTTTGTGATTACTTGTGTCAGCTCACCAGGTATACAGTTCTGACCGTGGCGCACCTGCTTCTTTTAGGATGGCCCCACGACGGCAGCCAACTAGGGTTCCGAGGGTGGAGCGTGATGACATATCACCGAGCGACGAGGCCTCAGTGCAGGGCTCCTTGTCAGCAGAGGCACCGGCGGTACCATTACCCGCCAAGCCATCGATGCTACCAGCCCCAGCCGCTGACGATGCACGTCGCCTTAGCATGCTGCATGAGTTCCAGCGTCAGCGACCGCCCAAGTTCCGTGGGGAGACGGACCCCCAGGAAGCCGAAGACTGGCTGGAGGAAGTGGTGCGAGTTTTCAGGCTAGTGAGGACACCAGCAGACCTCATGGTGATCCTCGCGGCGAGCCTACTGCACGCAGCAGCGGGCTGATGGTGGAGCTTGATGCTCCAGGTGCAAGATGAGACATCTCTTCTCTGGACGAACTTTGAGAGCATCTTCCGCTCCGAGTTCGTCCCATCCACCCTCCGTGCGGTGTGCATTCTAGAGCTTCTTCAGCTATGGCAGGGCAGCTTGACAGTGGCCCAGTACACGGCGAGATTTACTGATCTCTCGCGCTACTCCACAGATATGGTGCGGGACCCGTTCTTCCGGGCCCGGACCTTCGAGCAGGGACTGATGCATGAGATCAGGGCATCAATGATCTCCCTCAACATTCTGACTCAGGCAGAGTTGTTGGATAGAGCCCTTCTAGTGGAGAGTTTTCTCACCAAGCAGGCTACAGTGACAAGGCCCTCCGCAGGATGGCCCGTAGCAGGGTCTTCTGCAGCTGGCAGTAGACAGGTGTCACAGAGGTTCAAACGGGCTAGACCATCAGATGGGCAGTCTCAGGATGAAGATTCGGTTGTGCGGGGCACCCGAAGGAGAGCCAGCTACACGAGAGGCAAGCATTTCTACGCATGCAGCGGGCGAGGTCACAAGGCTCGAGACTGCCCGACGCGTCTTACAGATGAGCAACATGTGGTAGCGGGACCTCCCAGACAGAGGTTTGGCCACGGTGGTCCGCAGGGTGCAGGCGGACGAGGCAGAGGAGCTGGCCGAGTAGCCAATGGTGGGAGTCACTTCGAGGTGTTGCCACCACCACCACCAGGAGGTCCACCCCGACCGCAGGGAGTTGGTTGAAATGGGAGAGCACAGCTTCAGGCAGCTGAGGCCTTCGATCATGGAGCTCTGGGAGCAGATGGACAGGAGCAGAACTAGTGAATGCGTCTTTTGTACTTCTAGTTCCTTGTTGGAGTTGTGTAGCGTCTTTATATTATGAGAAGAAATAATAAAAGACACATACCCTTGTGATGTTTTCATTCCTGTCCTCTTTTGTGTTGTTACTAAGAGGTTCCTGTTTAGACTGTTGACTTGACCCTCACTTGTGAGACATCTACTGGAGGAGACCCAGTTACCACACACTGATGCCGACAGTGTGACTCAACCCTTGGAGGCGAGAGTAACGTTTGGATCTCTTGGTAGTAGCATCGAGGCCTTACGACGTCATCCTTGGTGTGGATTAGTATCATCCATGTCGGGATTGATGGTATTAGGCAAAGAAAGTTCTTCATCCAGGGGATGAGACCATATTTCTCTTATCGGAAAAGAATAAATCTTAGCAGCACTTGTTGGGCCTGAGATGGTCCAGGCCATGACAGAGAAGGTCCAGTCATCCATGAGCGGATAAGGACAGCTCAGAACTGGCAAAAGTCTTATGCTGACAGAAGGCGGAGGCCACTAGAGTTCGAGGATGGCGACCACATCTTCTGGCGTGTCTCACCTCGATGTGGATTACAGAGATTTGGCTGAGGCGGAAAGTCGTGTCCACGCTTCATCGGACCATTCCAGGTCCTCGACAAGATTGGCGAGGTGGCTTAACGCCTGGATCTACCACCTCAGTTGCACCGGGTGCACGACGTCTTCCACATATCTCAGCTGCGGAGATACGTTCATGACCTGACGCACATCGTTGACCATGTGGAGCTAGAGGTGGATGATGGGGTGACATTTGCGGAGGTCCCAGTAGAGATCGAGGATCGACAGGAGCAGGTCCTACGTGGATGATCGATTCCTCTAGTGCACTTCATATAGCAGCACGAGAACCTCCAGGAGAGCACTTTGGAGCGGGAGGCTCAGTTGCATGCTTAGTACCGCCTTTGTATCCCTAAGTTTGTGGTGAAGTTTTACGGGGACGTAAAGCCCTGTGGTGGGAGTAAAGTAAAGACCCGTAAATTTCAAGGAAATTTTTTTTCTTAATTTTCTTTGTAAATTTAAAAGAGCGCAGTTTCTGACGGCACTTGATTCCGAGGCCCAGTGTGCCCGGAATCATTTTCCGAAGTTTGGCTTAGGTACGTTCATTGAATGGACGAGCGGGTTTTTCTAACTTTTGAACCGGTGCTCGGAATCAAATTCCGAGGGCACCGATGAAATCACAGCGCCGGTACTTTCTTAGAAACGCCTCTTCCGGAGTTGCGTTTTCTTGGGTGTGGTTTTTAATTTTCGGGCTTAAAGTTATGAAATAAAATAATTTTACGACAAACTTTATTTTATTTCACTTAAGCCACTTGGAACTCACTTGAAGCCGCTTAAAGCGGCATAAGCTGAGTTGTTTCGGATAGGATGTTATCCAAAAATATCCTACCCTCTTGGTAGGACATTTGTGAGGTGGGACCCGCACGATCCCCCCCATTTCTTTTCCACTAAGTAACGCACCCGGGAAAACCCATCATTATGAAAGTCAACTGACGCGTTTTCTTTAATTCTTAATGCACCATTTAATTGGGTAGTTTTCTTCGTTGAATTAAATGGGCGGTTTATTCGTTGAAATTAATTCTATGAATTAATTTCATTCGTTTCTTAACTAGTTTGAAATCCGTTGGCGTAATAATATAATAAGACCAACACAGGGCTTCTGGAAAAATGTTCGTTGAGAGGATTTGACAGAAACCAAGAGTTCTTCATCCTCCTTCGCGAAGAAAGCGAAGAATGCGAAGAACGGGAAGAACGTCGAGCCCTCGGAAATCGATGACGCGATGCCAAGTTCCGCGACGCCGGCGATTCTTCTTCCACGACGTTCTTCCACGGCAATCCAACCCCGCGACAAACTTCGATCGACAGCCACAAGGTAGGGGGTTGCGCTCTTTTCTTTTTTTTAAATTACCTTGTGGATTAAAACAACAATATGGATTTAATTATTATTAATTAAATCTTTTTGTTATTGAACCTCGGAGTTCGTCAACGCGACACACTTCCACGATGACGCGACGCCGGATACCGCGACGACGTGATGATCCCCTCTTTCCACAAAGAACGCCTGTGCGACGAATTGACAAGGTTGGGATTTTATTTTGGAGATGCCCTTATTCTCGTGAATGTTTCTTTAAAATTAAAGAACCGGTTCAAATGAAAAATTTTATTTTATTAAAATTGTTGTTTCATGTGTTGAATTATTTTCTCCCATTGTTGTTAACTAACGCGGAGGGTTCGGGCCAAACGAACACTGCCCAACAACGCTCCGCCGATCTTCGTGGTTGTGCGGTTTTGGAGGGCGACGGAAAATCGTGACGCAAGGGCAGTTTATCAATCCCACAGTGAAGAACGGAACCTGGGAGGAACAACGGTGCAGACGGGAAGGAAAATGGACCACCGGAGCAACTCCGGTGGCCCGCAGAAGCGGCCGGCGGCACGGGTCGCCGGCGCGGCGGCGCCCCGGCGGGCCGCTGCGGCTTCAGCCGCGGCGGTGGCGGCCAACGGACCCGCGGCTGCGCGGGTCCGGTTCTCACGCACGAGACGCGGCATAGCCGCGTCCGTTGCTCCAGCGCGGCCCCAACGCGGGGCCGCGACATCTCTAGACCGCGGGGGCGGCGCCCCGCGGCACCCAGGCGCTCGGCCGAGACGAGCCAGGCCGGTCCGACCGGCCGGGCTGCGCCCTGGCCGGACCGGACTGGGTCGGGTCGACCCGGTTCGGCGGACCCCGGGGGGGGGGGGGGGGGGGGGGGGCGGGTTCGGCCCGGGCCCGGACCCCCCGTTTTCGGTCAAACGCCAGAAACTTAAGCTAAGGGCCTCCAAACGACTCGCCGTCAGTGGAAACATGATCCTTGGATCGAGACGGTCATTTCGGTATATCGCATTCAAGGATTCGGAATACTTTGAGTTCGGCCGGGTTGGTTCGTACACGAAACCAACCGGGCCTTCGGAGCGGAAACGCTCATATCTTGAGCTACGGACGTCCGATTGATGTGCCATCAGCTTTGTTGAATTCCTCTATGTGAGATGGATCTTTTGGCTCACTCCGCCCGAGGTTTGGACGCAGGTGGAGTACGATCGGGTTGGTTTTGCCTTAAAAACCAACCCGGCCCCTGGGAGGAAAAAGCCAATAAATCTCAGACCGGGTGTTCGATTGACGTGCCGTCTGCGATGTTGAGTTCCTGTTGACGATACGGAACTTTTGGATACATCAACATCGGACTTTGAGACAGTTTATGTATCGGCCTCTCAGCTCGTGGAGAGGACCCTCCTGAACAAGCTTGTTGTGTGCGGGAACCCTAGAGCTGGCTACGACTGCTACTTCGATAGCGACGACTGTGTAGAGATCCTCAGTGGACTGCAACGATGACTGTGCAAAGATCCTCAGTGGACTGCGACGATGAACACAGCTGGTCTTGTATCCTATGTGGGTCCTAGCTGTGCTGGTCTTGTATCCAATGTGGGTCCCAGCTTAGATGATTCAATACTGGTCTTGTATCCTATGTGGGTCCCAATATAGATGAATCAATGAAGACAGCTGGTCTTGTATCCTATGTGGGTCCTAGCTATGCTGGTCTTGTATCCAATGTGGGTCCCAGCTTAGATGATTCAATAATGGTCTTGTATCCTATGTGGGTCCCAGTATAGATGAATCAATGAAGACAGCTGGTCTTGTATCCTATCTGGGTCCTAGCTGTGCTGGTCTTCTATCCTATGTGGGTCCCAGCTTTGATGATTCAATACTGGTGTTGTAACCTATGTGGGTCCCAGTATAGATGAATCAATGAAGACAGCTGGTCTTGTATCCTACGTGGGTCCCAGCATAAACAAAACAATGAAGACGGCTGGTCTTGTATCCTATGTGGGTCCCAGTTTAGATGATTCAGTATCTATGTCGGATCATCTCTTCCGCCTTTTCGATAATGTATACCTATGTGAGCTGAATCCTGTGTTACTCTCCTTTGTGGATTGTGTTGAACTATCCTATGTGGATTTACTGTTTACTCTCCTTTGTGGATTGTGTTGTGCTATCCTGTGTGGATTTACGTTTGCTTTCCTGTGTGGATTTACGTTTTTCTCTACTTTGTGGAGTGTGTTGTGATTTCCTATGTGGATTTACGTTTTTCTCTCCTTCGTGGGTTGTGTTGTGCTATCCTGTGTGGATTTACGTTTTTCTCTCCTTCATGGTTTGTGTTGTTCTATCCTGTGTGGATTTATGTTTGCTTTCCTGTGTGGACTGGGTTATGCTTGGGCTCGGATGTTGGAGACGAACATGGATTGATTACTTAGGTATATGTATGGGAATATACCTAAGCAGTGTCGGTTGTTACTTTGTGATTGTATCTTTCCGTTGTGGTTTATCCTTTGTGGATTTCGGGAGACCTTAGAGGGTCTCGGGGTCCCTACTGAGTATCTTATACTCACCCCTGCATGTGCTATGCCCGCACTTCGTTGTGTTGGATGCAGACGACGGACATCGCAGAACGTGGTTGAGGCTAGCAGAGCAAGACGGTACCTGGAGGTGGACCACTGGGCGGGACGTACTCGGAGCGGTCAGGTGGACCCGAGGAGCAGTGGAGGCTATTTGTACCCACCATTCAGGTGGGACTTCCAGAGGACGGCTCGATGCTGTGGATTTTCTTTTCAGTTTTTGTTTTCCCCTTTTAGTTGTACTTTACAGTTGGGCTTTTATTTCCGGCCCCTTTTTACTTTCAGCACAGCTTGTTACAGTTTTTACTTAGTGTTTACTTTTCCACTTTCTTACTCTGTGGTGCTTGTTTACTTTTCAAAGGCAATGCCTTCCCTTTTTCCAGGATTTACGCCTTGGTGCTAGTCGCCAGCCCCTGGCCTTTGGAAGGCGGGCTTGGGGTAGTTACGGCACGGACCCCGAGGACGGTCATGACAAACCCGTTACTATTTCTGGGTTCTGATATGATGAATTATTTCTTGTCTTTTTTTTAACTAATTTATAAATTTCATTATGTCACAGGTGGGATCTATATCTACTTCCAATGTATTGGGTAAAGATTGGTATATTATGAGATAAAAGTGACATGAATGGTGATTTAAACTAGAATATTAAAGAACTATATTATCTATGATATTTTTAGGTGTTAACATTGAATACTACTATATTTTGTGGAGTTAACCCATTCCACTATGACAGTGTTGGAAATTATCCATAAGAAACTACATAAATAATCCTATATCCATATGTGTATACCAAAAATCTATTCCTTATGCTTATGTTATGTTCTCATGGTTCATGTTATTTGAATTAAATATTATACATTTCTTATAAACATCTTATTGTCTATTATAGGACTCAATATTATTTTCTATGATCTCTATGGTATGGTATTACGATATAAATCTCATGTTCTTAAAACATTACGGTCTTGATATGTAGAAATATCCCTTGTTTACCCTTACTGAAAATTAGAGCTAACCATTTCATGTATGACATTTCCTCATGTTATTTTGAATGGTATTATGAATAACATGATTAAAAATGTTTCTAGTTATAAATAGATTTTTTGGACTTGATATTGTTCACATATAAACCATTTTTTTCATTTACATGTATCCAAAGGTACCATACCTCTACAATCCTCAGGAATCTATTTGTGTTGTATAATATATTTTCATCCAAAAATATGTAATATATATGTTTTAAAATCATGGTTTGTGAAATATAACCATGTCAATGGAAAGGATAATAAACTATATATACATGTGAGAGAAATATATTCTAAATTTAGAAGCAATATATAACATTAATGTTTTTTGTTGATATATAGTATTAATTTTAAATAAACTAAAAGAATATTTGAGGAAAATAATATTTTTCACATTGGAAATCACTTTAGAAAAACTAATTTTATTTTGAAATAGAATTACTTGAAATGAACCATGGAAACATATAAAAAAAGGTAAAAGTAAAATAATAGAAAATATGGGAAAAGGATTTTTTCATGTTGTACATGTTAAAATAAATATTAAATTGAATTTTTTGGTAAAGAGTCATGAATTATATTTTTCATAAATTGTAATGAATATTAAATTAATGAAATTGATAAAAATAAATAAATGGTCAAAAATAACTTCAGAAAATCATAGAATAATTTCAAACACATTTTTGAAACAATTTAATGAAAATATAGACATTCAAGGGGAATTGATTTCAAATGATGAAATAAATAAAATTGATTTTCCATAAAAAAATTCTCTATATGTTAAGTACAAAAGAGTATAAAATGGTACTATTACATAAAAATTTTATAAATAACTTAGGGATAGTAAAATTAATTACTTATATATGAAATTATCAAAAAAATATAAATATAGAAACATAAACATCTATTATTATGATTTTTATTAAGAATGATTTATATATTTAATAACTCATACATAATCGATATATTTCATTTATTTTTAAGAAAATATTTAATTAAACATTTAGTTATGTCCATAGTATGTGTTTTGAGGATGTTTGATTCGTAATTGGAAAACAACATTGGTGTGTTGACTGTGGTCAAAGAGCTCGTTATTCCATCATCTCTAGAGTAATAATCTAGACTTAATTTTAATTTTATACTTATATAATTCATTTATAACCAATAATAAATCTTATTTATTATAAATAATTATTGTTATATTCATAGAGATGGTAGGCTGTATGTATATATAGGTAATATTTTCATTTTTGAACAATCAAGTTGGAAAGAATGTAAATTTTATATCTCTCCATAATTATGAATATATTATAAATATAAACTTTGTTCATTATATACAGTCGAATATACCATCCATGTGATTTAGAAGTAAAATAAATGAATTACATTACTTCTCAGGTATGTAATCCCCTATACACATGTACAATGTTATCATTTTAAAGTGGTATAAAGGTATTAAATTATAAGATATAATAATTTTATAAAATAGTTAATATGTCGTTATTATCAAATATAAACATAAAATCCATCATTATGAATATACATGAGAAGAAATGATGGAAAATTAATTACATTAGTTCTTAAGAAGACAGATCTCCATAAACACGAATGTTGGTTTTGTTTCCAATTTGATGGAAGATGAGATTGATAAATATAATTCCATACAAACAATAAAATTTACTTATATATAATATACTGTTTTTGTTATATTTTAATTTCATGACATTATTCAATGTAAAAAAATAATATGAAAATTATGAATCTAGTTGAAGATAATTACATTCTCTTATAAGAACCATCATCAGATCTCTTATTAATGACCATGTGGTTGGTTTTCTGGGAACATCAAAAGCTCTAAAATGTGAATAAGGATTTCAGGGAGATATTATAGTAGTTTCTTATTCAAATGGATTGATTGATGAGATGATGTGAGGGGAGATATTTACATTTAAAATTTATAAGGAATAAAATTTTAGTAAATATTCAAAACAATTCAATGATGAAAAATAACTCTAACAATATAGGCCTCAAAAATATATCATTAAATAAGTGGAAGGATGAAATTTTCTTGACACACCAACACTATAAAAAATATGTTTTAAATATCTTGTTACTTAAATTTAGAGTTTTATTATATTTACTATTTTTTGATTCTATATAGTTAGTTGACTTTTTCTTGGTAATTTTTCATTTTATACTAGAGCTTAAATGATACTTTTTGGATAATTTTTGACAAATTATAAAAAATAATAATTCTATTTTATATTATATAAATCATATGTGTTTGGAAATATAACATTGAAACAAGCTCATGAAACACACAAAGGATAATATTTTTAGGAATTTTAAATCTCTAATAAAAATTTCATTTATTATAAAATAACATTAATATAAATTTTAATACTATTTATTTAATATTACATTAATAAAAAATAAGACAATGGTTAAATTATAATCTATTATTTACATACCTAAAATTTATGATATATTTATCAAAAGACTCATGAAATATAATGATTCTTTTAAATTAGTGTACTTTCAATATTTTTAATATCAATTATTTTATTTTTCAGTTAATTAAATAATTACTCTATTTTTATTTACTAATAATATAATGTAATTTTATAAGAAATCAAGTTTTTAAAAAATTCCAACATGAATTTAGTTTCATTACGCTCAATATTAACATCAATATTAATTCACATCTAACATTTATCCCTGTGTGAACACATAATTGGAATTTAAAATTCAAAGGGTGATATTTTATAATTTTTTGTTATTTAAGTTATTAAATTAGTCACTTTCATAGAAAATTGTCCCTCAATAATGTAAAAATGACTTATTTGTAATAATGGTCTAAATATGGACTACTAATAGTAATTGGAAATGATTTTAGGTAATTTTAACCCTTATCATTTTATTCTAACCCCCTAGTAGACCCCTTTAAATCACAATCATAGTAAATGATTTTTATTATTTTCATGAATCATTATGGTCAAAAATTAAGTTATACTCCATAGATAATATTAATTATTATAATTATCACCAGGGAATAAATATTTTTGAAATTCCACTAGAAACATTGGGAAATCTAAATTTAAAATTAAACCCGTAAACATTATTATTTTTTATCAACAAATGAATTTATGAAGAATAATATTTTCATAAAATAACTATATAAAAATTCATAATTAATAAATGAATTTTAATTAAAATTTATATATATAATCTATCATTTTCATTTTAATTATTCATCATTAGGGGTTATATTAATTAGCTAAATGGTGAAGCATTATGCACATTCCAAAACCCATTAGAAAAATGTGTTTTTAAGACTACAAATAAACTTATACTAAAATACATAATAAATATGATTTTAAATTATATAATTTGATTAACTATAATTAAATAATGATATCGTTACTTTGAAATAAAATAAATATAATAATTTGGCTTGTATATTTTTTAATTGTTAATATAAATTTTAGTTTTTCAAAATAGGTACCTTTTCACTATTCAATGTATATTAACTGTTTTTCAGAAATTCTGAAAAGTTCATCATATTTTAATATCAATTTTCTAATTCAAATAATTATTTCCATTATATAAAATAAAATATCTCAATGATCTAATAATTAATTATAATATTTTCTCCCAAAATTAATTAAAAACATTTTTAAAGGAATCAATTTTTTGTGCAATAAAATATACTTATTCAAGTTGAATGACTATTTTTTAGCATTTATAAATCTATTAATATTCATTTGATAATTAATATATATATTTCATAATGTAGCTAATACTATTCAACCCTACCAATTTAACATCTTGGATATATCAAATATGTTTAAATAATAGTATTTTAATATTATATCTTGTTTCTTTTAAAATAAGTATTAATGTAACTCAATATAAAAATGAAATAAAATTTATATAAATATATGTATATTATTAATTTTTAGGTTACCCTATTCTACCAATCATATAGAATTTTTTCCTATAATTTCAAATTGTGGTCAGAAATCAACATTTTGTCATTCAGAATTCCTTTATAGATAACTGATATCATATTAAGGGTTAATACCACATTCTATTAAAAAAGGTAATGTCAATTATGATGTTCATCACGTAATTTCGTTTGTAAATTAGATAACACTGGAGGGAAATTAGAGTACGTAATTAGAAATAATATCCATTTTGAGATAATGTTATACCTTTTTTAAGAGGTAAAATTCCATAGATTTATCGTGATGTATAATAATTTAATTTGATGATCATTTTCCTAATATTGAGGGATCATTTTAATATTATATTATTAAAATAAGGAAATATACTTACATGACGAGTGTAATTTCATTTATTAATCGTTATTTTACCGTAATCTCATCTATTTAAACAAATGATTTGTATTCATGATGTTTATTTCATTCATGAAGCACTAAAGTTAACATTTAATAATTCATAAGATCCAAAAAAGAATATCATGTTATTCATTTTAAATTTACGAAATTCTAAATGGTTTTATAAAGTATTATAATACTAAAAAATAATATATTAATATCAAAAATTCCACCCAAAAACAGTTTAATATTGATCATTCCATAAATAAGTAACCCTATATCCCAAATAACTTAAATTACCTCAACATTAATGATGGTTTTAACCAAAATGGTTATCTCATAACCTTAAAATAATGACTCCAAAAACATAATTTTAATATTCCCAAATAATCATTTTTGTTAAACATACTTTTTATAAACATCTCAAACTAATAAGACAATCCTAAAATAAGATAAACAACCTCAAAATAACATTAATAATTCATTTTTTTAACTACTAAAGTCTAATATGATGATACATTTTTTATTATGAAAATTAATAATCTTAATTTGATATTATTACCTTAACTTAAATTATAAGATAAATTACAATGGGAAATAATAATTTCAGAATTCCTTCCAAAATTATAATGGCATTTTTCATCAAATATTAGTCTTTTACTAAAATCCATAAAAAACAGAATAGTTATATAGACATTAATGTATCCAAAAAATAATCTTTATAATATGAAATATACCTTTATTAAAACCTGAAAATGTGTATTTCTGCATTTAAAAATATGATCAACAGTATACATATTAATAGCAGACAATTTTTTTTATCTTAGGACATCCATGATTATAATCTATTCAATAAATTCATGATGGTTCATAAATTTTTTGTGAATTTATAATGAAAATCTCCCAGGAGTGTAAAACTAGGTATGTAGCAAGGAACATTCTCATGTGTTATTTGAGGATCGAGTCCAGTTTCATGCACCCTTATGATGTCATTACAATTTAGTGTAACTACAATATAGCAACATCAACATGTATAATCCACACATGGATATCATTTCATGGAAACCAATAACTTTATACTCAACTAAAATTATAGAATATGTTCTTTTAAATTATCTTATCCTTAAACATAAACTAATAATTATAAATAGGGTAATCATAAAGATTTTCCTATCATAGTTTACAAAGGTTAACTAAAATATTTCTCCCCTACCAACTAGGGTGACCCACACAATTGACACATATTATTACATGATCTTTAGCATAAACATCTATTAATTTAAACTCAATGGTAATGAGTCCTACTGTCTTTTAAAGACAATGATTATAATATATCAAATGAAACTAGAACATGTAATCCTTAATTTTTTTATCACCCTAATTATTCTCTTAAGAAAATTAGAACTCTTAAAAATGCATATGATAACCTGGTGAATAACAAAATAATGGGGTGAGCTTAAAAGATGAGTTAGCTAAAAAACATGAGATGTAATCATAACATGAATGTCAAAATAATTACATCATATCATAAAATAGAAGGAAAATGTGTAATCATATTGAATATTTACATAAATAACATATAATAATAGGATCATGGTAATATAGGAAATGTGGTTGAAACACATAATATGACATAAACATGAGTTGAGGCTAACAAAATAGACAATATCAAACGCAATACAAGGTCCAATAATGGATTATGTTTACTCCCTAATCTCAAACATTATGCTTCGTGAAGCAAAATCATTACCCAATGCAATAGAGTGTAATCTAGGAATACCCATCATAACATGTTCATGAAAAGTTTGTTCCACATAATGGAAATTAATTATAAGTCATAACATTATAATTACATATGGAAATAAAAAGGTTTTCATAATCATTAATTATATCATTATTAAATAAAATTTCTTAATAAAGGCACATGATAAGTAATCATAAGGAATGTATTACCACATTAAAGGAAGAGAGAATAAGGTAGTAGTGTAATTGTGAGACATATATACATAGAATCATTACATAAAATTAAATGTTTTTTTGATGATCAATATAAATAATAATAAAATTATAGAAAACATTATTGATGAAAATAACCTATCCACTTCGGAAATCACTGTTGAAAAACTAAAATATATTAAATATAAAAAAAATAATTTTCTATTCTTATAACTCATAAAATGATAATGTAATATAAATTTAAAATCATTTTTCTAATGGGAAAAAATACAATTCATTTTATATATGTTATATCAAATATTACACTAACGTTTGCTTTATAAATTGAATAAGTAACTAACTTCGAAATGCAAGACAACATTCCTTTTAAACAAAATTTTTAAAAAAAACTGATAAAATTACTAGAAATAATAATTGAATAATATCAAAATCATTTTTAAAAAATTTAAATAGAACTTGTACATGGAGGATAATGTGTTTTTGACCGAAGAGAGAATTAAAGTCGATTTTACTTTAAAAAATATGAAATTTTTTAACTGACAAAGAGTGGAAATGGTACTATTACATGAGTAGTTCATGAAAAGTAATAGGATAATAAAATTTAATGTTTTTATTTTTAAAATTATCATGTAATTTCCAACAATTTAAATTCATGCATAAATAATCCCAATTAAAATTAGATTGAAACATTACCCCTACTGGTTTTGTAATTTTTGAATCATGACCACAACTAATGATAAAAAATAATGAAAATAAAATTAAAATGAATTATAAATTAGTCATGATATAATATGTAAAAGTTTTTTGTATCTATCATACAAAATAAAAGACATACATAACATGACATGTGTCTCAATGAATGATGTACTCAGACGAAAACCATTACTTTGAGTCCATACATTGTCATGTGTGTTTTTTATATACTGTAAAATAAACATATATCAAATATTATTTTTATTAATAAAACTTTACAGGTTTCATGCCCCATATTAAAATCATTTTTTTAAATTATTATAATTGACATATTTAATTAGTTATCCAGTTATGTCCACATTAGGTGTTTTTTGGATGCTTTGTTCATATTTTGAAAATGTCATTGGTGTTTCAATTTGGTGAATGGGGTCTATGTAAAATCATTTATATAATAATAATCATTAAATAATTGTAATACATATACATCAAATAATTTTTCTAAAAAAACCATAAATAAAGGTAATGAATAATGAAGTATGTTATAGTTAGAGAGAAAGTTGGTCATATGTACCCATTAGTAATATTCTCATTTTTTCAACGAACATGCTTGAATGAAGATAAAATTTTTATTAAATAACTATAATAATAATTATATAATTAATATTATATTATTTCATTAAATAAAATTAAATATATCATCCTTGTGATGTAGTAATAAATTAAAAAAACACACCCCTTCATGTGGTGATAGTCTGCCAGACACATCGACAAAATTATCATCTTTAATTGATTTTATTATAAAAAATTATATAATATAATAAATTTAAATAATTATTAATATTTATGTAAGATCATATGTATTAAAAAATAAAAAACATTAAATGCAATGAGAGAAGATGATGAAAAACAAATTACATTGGTTTGTGAGGTGGTAGTCTGTCGTACACTTATGAAACAGTTCAATTTCACATTTAATTGATGAGGGGATAGATGAATGTTATAAAAAAGCCACAAAATGATTTTATAGTAGAATATTTTAATATATTGGATTTTTTATGAAATAGTTTTTGGTAAAAAAATAATATAATTAAAGATCTTGGTTAAAATGATTACATTCTATTAGAATAACCTGCTTGAGATATTTTATTATGCAAATAAAAGTTGGTATTTTAGGAATATCCAAATAACAATAAAGTGTATAAGGATGTTATAAATATATTTATGAAGTGTTTGGATAAGAAAAATGGCTTGATAGGTGTGAACACTGATAGAAGGGTTCCCCTTTTAGAATTAAAGTTGAGTGGGATTCTTTTAAATACTCAATTCTATTCATTAATGTGAAATACCCTTACACCTAAGTGCCTAAAAAATTCATAAATAAAGTATTTTTTTTATGATATGGTTGAACCAAACCTACAACATAGAAAAACATATATTAAAAAAATCCTTAACATCATATTTCCTTACTTTTACCATTTTATATTTTTCTAGGGTATCTTCCCTTTCATCTAGCTAATTTATCATTTAGGACATGAAAACAATGATATTTATATGAAAATTATTACCCACTAATTCAAAATGTGATTTATAATTTATAAAATAAAAATCATATATGCGTGTAAAATTAATTTAAATACAATCATGTGAAACAGACAAAACTCTATTTTACCCATTACTATCGTAACGTGGTTTTATACTATTTTGGGGTCAATATAATTATTATTCAAGTTATATTTGTCCATTAATGGGAAATTATTGATAATATCAAACATATAACATTAACATATAAGTTGATTTGGTTTTTAGTAATTTCAAATCTTATAATAAAATATTATTTATTATATAATAACATTAATATCAATTTTGACACAATTTATTTTATTTATCATTAATGAAAATCATGAAAATAGTAGAATTTGAATATATTATTTTCAAAACTAACTATCATGTTATATTTATCAAAAAAATAATGAAATAAAATAATCATTCAATTTATATTACTGTTAATATTATTCGTATCATTAATATTAATTTTATATAAATTAAATTATTATTGTGTTATTGTTGCTTAATAATTTAATGGAATTATATAATTACAAAAAAATAAAATAAAATTACCTCTTAAAAATAATTTAATTATGATAAAAATGACCATTAATATTCATTCACAATATTCACTTTCCATTATCTGAACACGTAATGAAAATTTACAAGCAAGAGGGTGTCATTTTGGATTTTTCTTTACATAAATTATTAAATTGGTCACATTCATAGAAACATGTCCAAAAAGAACATATTAATATATGATAACGTAATTATGGTTTGTATATTGTAATAAAATAAGTGTTTTATAAGTTTTTAAGTCATTTAAACCCCTATATTTTTACTTTAACCCATAGTAAACTAATTTTAACCTTAACTGTGGTAAATGATTTTTACTCTATTAAAAATTTATTATGGTAAAACATTATGTTGACCATATTACATATTTATAATTATACTTATTAAAAATATGGAAACCATTATTTCCATATTCCATTACATTAATTAGAAAATTATTTTTAATATTTAACTCGCAAACGTGTTGAAAAAATGGGTTTTCAAGAAATAAATTTTTCAAGAATATAATGATTTCATAATAACTATATTGGGAGTAGTAAAAATTAAATTCATTTAAATTCATATTCATTGAGATATATTATATAATAATCATTTAAATAATTCTTCATTTGGGATGATTTTAATGAATTAAAATGAAAAAATGTTATGCATTGTAAAGCATTCTTCATAAAATGTGTTTTTAACCCTGAAAATAAAAATATTATAAATTTTTTTCCAAAGATGATTTAAATATAAATAATTATGTTAATAATAAATGATTTTTTTTTTAAATTTTAAATAAAATAAAAAAATATTAGGTCTTTTAAATTATTTAATTTATAAATCGAAATTATAGTTTTACAAAAATCTGAAATTTTCACTATTTGTTGAAAAATCAACATTATAAAAATGACCCAAAATTTCGCACTAAATTAGTATCGATATTATTATTTCAAAAATTATTTAAATTCTATAAAATAATTTATTTAAAAGTTAGAACTATTAATTATAATGTTTTCTCATTAAATTTAATAAAAATCATTTTTGAAGGAAACAATTATTTTTATAATAAAATTACATTATTATTGTTGAATGCATATTTATAAAAAATTTAAAAACAAATTTATATTGATTATGCAATTTATATATATTTCATAAATTTATAAATAGTCTTTTTAACCTATAATTTAATTGATATGTTATATCGACCACGTTTAAATTTAAATATTGTAATATTATATAACATTTCCTTTAAACTCAATGTTTCATCTAAAAAATCTATTAATGAAATCAGATTTATTTAAATAAATATATGTTATCTATTCATTAGCTGTTATAAGAAATATATTTCCTAAAAATCTTCTTGAACATCCCATGATATAGTTGTATATTATTTTGAGTTTGTATTGGCTTTCTGTTTATCATGTTACGATAGACTGTAGATTGATAAATGTTGTGTTCAATGTTTTCGTACCTTGGATAACCTACCAAGAAGTTTGGAAATCATTTTAAAGTTTTAGTGCATGTTACATATCAAATATTGTTCAAAATTTATAAATCGTTCTGATTAGTTATTTCCCATTATTGATTGAATACATGGTTGTTTTCTTAATGATATACTATATATTATTCCATTTTTAGAGGTTGTTTTTAAAGTTGAATTGATAAATGATGATAACCCAGTTTCCAAACCCCTTTATAAAATAGATTATTTAATGATTTTATAATTTAAAAATAAATTTCATGACTTTCTGGGAAATGGTTTCATTTATATTATCACATTAACCTTGGGTTATTTTGTGTTTTTTTTTCAAATTTAAATATAGTTCAATGAAACATTTCATTCTTTATAATGAATTGAATACCTTCAGTATTGAGAAAAATTAATCATTTTCTCATGTTTATGATTTCTTTGATGAGCCCCAAGGAGTGTAGTACATTTCAAGGATTGATCCTAGTTTTTGGTAGCATTAGTGGATGGGGAAATAGGAAAATATTATAATGATTTCATTTCATACTAGATATGGGATCTCTAAGTTTTTAGTTATTCACTTTGGGTTTTCTAATTCTCCAGTTTTATTTTTGGATCAAATGAAAAATATTTCCATCGGTTCATGGAAATGTTCATGGTTGTGTTTATAATTGTCATATTCGTATATTATAAAAGTAAAAGGATCGCAAAATACACTTTAATATTGTTTTAGTAATATTAAAATAAAATCAACAAATTGAATCTTTTTATAAATTTGAATTTTAGGTGAAATAAATTTATTTTTGTAGAAATATTACTCTTAAGGATGGAGTAAATGTATACCTTTATAGAACTAAATTTATAAAAGAGTGTGAAAGACCTAAAAATTTCACAGATATTTTTTTCATGGTTTATGGGATTACTTCCATATATTTGTTGAAAATGCTTGTCAGTTACCTAGTTTATTGATTAAGTTTACTTCAAAACGAATTTAATTCATAAGGAAAAAATTGTATATTATTTTGTTTGTGATCAAAAATGAATATTAGTGAAGGGTCCAATTTAGGGGCTTCCCTATATAAACTTATACATTATCATCTACAATGATGCTTCTTTGAAGGTACATGGTTGTCAAATAATGAACAATAATCTAGAAATTACTTATGAATCATGTAAAATAATGCCTCATGAATTAAATTATAATACATATGAATAAGAATTATCTTATTTCATTTATTCATTAAATAATTTGAGGCATCAATAATAAGGATCCAAGTGTGAAATATAAAATTATAATTTATGTTTAATGTGTATATTCACACATATATAGTTAAATATGAAATAAATAAGATGTTTGGAACTAATTAATGATTAAGATTTCAAGGTTACTTATCATCCTAGAATAAAAAATAATATATTTAATGTTTTGAGTTAGAAAAATAATACTATAATAACCATTATATATTTAGAACATGAACCTTTTTCAATGAATTGAGGAATTTGATAATATAAGTTGTGAATATTGGAACTTCCTCTATTTTCTTTCAGTTTTCAATGTAGTTAACATTTATATATATAATTAAGAAATATTGAATGAATACCCTGGTTCATAGTAAAATGTATAATGAATTAACATGGTTTTTTATTTAAATTTCAAAAAATAATTTATTTTGAGATTTCAAGATAGACTATGTGTGCTTTGTGATTCCCAATTTAAGATTATATTTTTAAATAAAGTTCATGGTTACCATTTTCCATTCATCCTAGTATCACTAAAATTTATATTGACCTATATGTGTAAAACTAGTGGGATAGAATAAAAATAGATATTTCTAACCTTACTAAGAGATGTTATACTATTCAAATGGTTAAACAAAATTGATAATTTCTGACTGGGATGCTTTAGACATTCCCAATTCCAAACATGATATGGGAAATATATCCATCGATTTTATAGGAGGACTTCCAAATAAACATCATGGTAATAATGTGTTCTATGTTAATTTTGATTAATTAAAAAACATTATTCATTTCATTCCCCTTCAATATACTATGTATTTGATAAAGTAGTACCCATTGTATCTCAAAGAAAAGGAATGGTTAAATGGAGTTCCTCACAAATATTTAAATGACTATGAGACTTGGATCTCTTCTAATTTTCTTAATGGACTTGTGAAGTCATTCAGTGCTAAATTAAAATTTAGTATATCTTTTTATTCATAGTCTAATATACAACCAAAAATAATTATACAAACAATGTAATCCATTATTTTTATTATTAAATGAATTATATGGGATGTTTGTATCAAGATAATTTATTTATTGAGAGTTCCTATATTAACACTTTTTATTCAAGTATACAGATGTATCCTTTTGATGGATTTTATATAAAGTAGTGTAAAATTCATCTTGTATGGATGGAGTAGGAAATATAAATCTCATTAGACTAGATATAATCTTTGAAAGTGTTAATAACTTGAATTATATTTTGTATTATATGAGGATATATCAAATTATGAACAAAATTCACATGGATAATAAAAGGAATGATATTTCCTTCATGGAAGTAGATAATGTTTTTCATAATTTATCTCCATTGTAATGTGTGATGTTTTTTCATAAAATTGTAAAGATAGGTCAATGATACATTATACCATATAAAAAAATATGGAAATATGGATTAGTTTCTAGAAAATTTTATTTTCCCCTTATTTTTTCCATTGTATGAACTATTTGCCTACTTTTGATGTTCAGAAAATATGTGTCAAATTCATCTCATGGTTTGACCAGAAAATTAGTTTAATTTTGGATAACCTTTCTCATGATAAAAACCTATTTAGGAACTTGAAAAAATTTTATGTTGTCATGGAATAAGGTCAATCACTATGTTTTGGTTTTCTAGAAGAAAATATATGGTCGAAGAAGCAACATTGGAATCTGATAATGCTATTTGGGAAAGATATCACCACCTATTTAATAAATGAATAAAATGGTGAATATATTTTTTTCAAAATGGAGAGGAATATAAAAATAAATTAATTTTATAACAAATTAATTTTATATATTTATAAAATTCGTGGAATAGATAGTTATATACATAACAAAATTTTTTACTCATTTATAAATTTAAAAGGAAATATTTTTATAAAACTATTTTATTATAAACATATATTTAATAGTTTTATTTTATAAATATTGAAAATAAAATATAAAACATGAGTATAATTTTTAAATAATTAGGTCAAAATTATCTAATGATTAATTTTTGATAATTTAATGAAAAGACTGATTTTTTGTGAATAGTGAGAAATATTGATTTTTAAATGAAAATTGAATTTCATCTCATGTATTTACAATCCAAAATATATTGATTATGAGTTTTCAAATATAATTATTTTCAATTTATTTAAACTAATCAAATATTAAATTTTTAATTGAATTTTATATTTTAATTTATTATAAAATCATATTTAGTTTTATAAGGTTATTTATATGAAAAAATGTTTTCCATCACATTTCATCATTTGGATTATAAAATAAATAATAACATATTTATGAAATGAATATTGAAAAATGCATTACATATTTAGAATATGTGGGATAATATTTATTAAATTTTCCACCTTTTATTTCTTGTTAATATGAATAGAAAACTATGTAATTTTTGTTATTATGGTAAAGGATAAATCAGATAATTGAAGTAAAAAATAAAATAATATGCACTTTAAAATTACTAAACCATTTCCCGATATGTTATTATATGAGTATAAACTTTCTATAATAATCTGATGGTCAGATATATGGCTTTTTCCTGATCATTTTATGTGATTATAACCTTAATAATATTTTATATAAATAAAAATTAAAAAAAATACAACACTTGTTTTTATTAAGAATACATGGTAAAATTATATTTAAACACATATGCACCTCACATATAGTCCAAAAAGGTAGGCAATAGACCCGCCCCATGGGATATCTCACCCTTCTTAGTAATAAAAATTTATGGATGTAATATGATATTTTAATTGAATTTAATTTCTGGATTTTTTAATGGCCCGATGGAATTATATTTTTATTAATTTTTCAAATACCCCTTTTTAGGGTTGACGAGGATCCCTTAAAATAATATATCAATACAAGTGATTAATATGTGGTTTAAAATATGAATAATGGTCCATTTATGTGGTGTTTTTATATTAATGATAATTATCTTTACACTCTATATGATAAATACCTTGTTATCATGGTATATTTGAATATGATAAACTCAGGGGTTAAAAAATAGATAATCCTAAAAATGTTATCCAATATTTTAATATATTATTATATTAGATGAATTATACTTATCCTCATTTTATATTATAATGGTATCAATTTTATTCCATTTTAAAAATCAAAATTAATTTCTATTAATTTATATGTTATGAAATTCCAAGAGTTACCTCCCCTCTCATATAATTGGGTACCTCTTATTCTCATGTCATCTATACTCATATTCTATAGTCTTCTATTTGATCATAAAACTACGATTCTGAGAAATTTTTTGTTAAACTTGAGTGATTTCATGAAGAAAAGATACAATTTTTTGTAGAGTGTTTGAGATTTATTTATTTTTTCACCTCTGTAAAATAAACATTTAACAAAATTAAATAATTCAACATGTATAGTAAATATAATATGGTTTTTATATTAAGGATAAATCTTATATTTTTATCCTCTTCAATTTCCATCATGATCTATCACAACTAGTTATAATTATAAAATAAATTTATATATATTATATTCGTGAAATATTTATCATTTTGAGAAGATAATTTATCATTTCCTTTCGTACCTTAATATTTAATAAAAATGATAAGGTGTTTTTGTGCACTTGTGCACTATCACCTCCATGAAGCAATGTGATTTATTTTTTCAACACCGCTTCATAATGATTATATACATAAGTATTTTTAAAAAACTTATATAGTATTTATTATATAATGATAATTTTGGAAAGATAAAATAATACTTACCTTTATTCTATAATGATCATTGATCAATTAAAACATGACGTGTACGTGTGTTTGGCATGTCATCTCCTTGATTATAATGTAATTCATTTTTCATAACCATCTCCCATGATTGGTTATGAAGGTATAATTGACATAACTATATGATAATTAATTCATGTTTATTATTTTAGGGATGATATAATAATGAATCTTTTGAACATATTACACCAGCGAAATTAATTTAGGACATATGAACCGAATATCATCAGAACATTCAATATATACATAAATGATTTAATAATTGTATATGACATGGTATTAAATAAAAGAAGTGGAATATTGGATATGGAAAAATGAATCAGGAAATAAAATAATTAACATGTATTAATTCCATATAAATTTTTAAAATAAAAGGGATAATTTAGACTTTTTTGTGGGTGGCATTAACATAGAAAATCATTTTAAATGTTATAGTGATTCATTTTCATAATACTTCTCCTACATTTTATTATTTTTAAAATAAATTTATGAATGTATTTATATAGGGAATAAAGAAATATTAAAGGTAATATTATTCTATATTCCATAAATTTCTTTAAAAGGAATCATTTTCAAAAAATTGAAAATATTTACGAAATACTAAATGATTGTTTATTTAATCATTTACGGCAATAATGAAATTTTATGCCACTGTACTCTTTATTTGAAGTTTGGATTACAATACAAGATTTCATGTCTTATTAAAAGAATAACTGTAATTACCTTTTTGAGTATTTATTATTAAAAATTGGTTTATAATAAAAAATGATGTTTTAATATCTAAAATTATTTTTTACACAGGTTTAAATGAGTTTTTTCAAGGTTTTTATTCTTTATATGGTTCTTGGAAATTGTTTATAAAGGGTTATCCCCTATTAATTCTTTGGATTGAGGTAAATAAATATTATAAAAATGTTTAAAACCAATTAAAACTAACTACATACCCAAATATATCTTATATAATGTGTGTTACTAGATAAATCCCCAAAGAAATGAGTAATGATTTTATTCTCCAACAAATTATATATGAAGTCAGCCATATGGTTATTCAAATTGTAATGGTTTTATTATAATTACATGATTATAGTGACTCAAGGAACCTATAAAAAATATATAGTCTTTCTATTGAGTTCTCGTTGAAATAAGTTGGCCTTAAAATATAAGATAATGTTCATTTTAATGGTTATTGACTACTATTTAGATAAAAGGTATGTTTTTTACAATTGGTTTCTCCTGGGAATTAATATTTTTTTATTGGAATAATGAATTTTATTTATTTTTTGTCTCATAGGAAGAATTTTTTTCATCATATGTTTTAAATTTTTTTTGATATGGGTTTAGTGTGTTTAAGGGAATGGAATAAGTCAAGTTTGATGTCGAGAAAATGATTTATGATATAAAATCATGTTTATTTTTAAAAATTTTATGTAACATGAAAAATTGATTTTGAATAAAAGTATACAATTTTAGAAATATTTATTTTATGTGTATGATTTGTGATAGAATTATATAAATATATAAATTGATAAAATCTTTGTCAATACAAATAATGAAATTATAGTCTAAATACATAAGAATTTGTAATGTTTTAGGCTTGAAACATACAGTATGACATAAATAGACATACTACATCCACTAAAAAATAAATTTATATTGGAATATAGGTCCCCATATAAAAAATATTATAACAATTAATGTATAGAATACATTCTTCATATACAATGGATGATATTTTGATAATAATTTTTGTGCCTTGGATAAGTTGAAGTGTTTGTAAAGGGGGTCAAAATTGATTAAAATCTTATAAAATAAAATATTTAAATGTTCTTTTTGAAGTATTAATTTTTTTTTAACACTATATTATTAGATTTTCAATCCATATATATTTTTATCGTCATGATAATCATGGAATTTCTAAGAACCTTCATTTCAAAACTTGATAACAACCTAAACTTCCACACTTGAATATGTGAACACTTTTGACCCACCACAAATATGTAATTCACATAGAGTATATGTATTATGTATGTACCATAATTCTATATATTTCTATAGGAATAATAATAAGATTTTATCCTTGTGAAATTTTATTTTTTTATGAATATTTCAATATTTTTATTGCACTATCATGTTTCATGTGTCAATACATTTATTCTTTTCTAGAACATATAATAAATCCCATTGTTTTAGTGATCATAAAGACCCATTTGAAGCTTCATATTGATCCTATTCTCTTTGTAACCATAAATAAAGGTATTATTCACAATCATTTTCTCAAAATGTTGATCATTATATGCATCTAATCTCAACATCATCATGGTGGTAATATAATTTTCTAATGGTGAAAAAATATCTAATAATTTGATTCCTTCATTGTGTTAAAAACCATTCACCGCCAAATATTCCCTAAATATTCTAATTTTTTATATTATTCTTTAAAACTAGAAACCCATTATTCTTAACTAATATATTTCCTTTTAGTATTTTATCAAATTCCCAATTTACATTGAACATAAAATAATTCATCTCATTCATTATTGACGATTTAAACTACCTTGAGTCACTTAGTATCTCTAAAATTAGTCAGAATTTAGGTCACTAATAATATATTATAATTATTAAACTCAAATTACCTCCATTTCTATGGACTGGTCTCCTGACACTATATGATATTTTCAACTCAACATGATATTGGTCTCTTTCTACTTCTAAAATTTCTCGTGACCTATTTTCTAGTGCACCATCTTTCGATTTCTCAATTTTCAGATATTATCTTTGGGATTATACATACCATTATAATTCTTGAATATGATAAAATGTTCAAAACAATTATGGATTTTTTAAAAAATTATGATTCGTTGGAATAATATATCCTTTATTTCATTAATCCAGATCAACCTAAACTCTGGTGTTGTATTTTTTCCCTTGAACTCTAATTCTTCCATGTTTTGGTATTTTTATTGGACCTTACTAAAGAAGAAAATATTTCTAATTATGATTACTTGGTTCCTATTGTCATCCAAAATTGATGAATCATAATATACATTCCCATAACCTATATAAAAATCAAAAATTTTAATTTTAATTTAGTATGTCCATATCCTCCATAGTAATGTTATTATAAAATAAATAGGTTTGTAATTTTTTGTTCTTGACATTCAATAGCTTAACCATATATAACACCTGTGGGAGAACCCCCTACATTATAGTCGATTAAAATATATTAGACCAGTATCATTTAGTATTAATTACATCCACCCAAATTTCATCTAGAATTACCATGTTACCACACATGCATCATGATATCTCAGTCAATGTCATGTTTTTCATCTATGGAAAATCATATTATTTTGGTGTTTGGGATGTTATCCTTTTATGATATATGAGTTTCTTCTAATAGATTATCTTAATATAATGACCAATGTACTATCCACTTAAAACTAATTTGAGGCCCTTTATCATCAAATTACATTGAAATTCAATAAAGGAATTAGGCTTCACAAATGTACTACAAATTTAATACATTTTATAATGTTAATTCACTCATACCTTCCATATTGAATCACCAATGAAAAAAATTATAGAATGGGATCCTAGATAAGACTCAAACAGGGTTTTCCCCTCTATTTCTGATTGAGCTAACTTAATGTAACACCCCCAAGATTTTACAGTTTCTCCATTTTTATAGATAACAACATCCATATCTTGTGATATACACAAGACAATGTTTTATTGAACGATGGTATATTAAAATTTTTATAAGAAGATATAACTCTGTCATTAAATTACTAGTCATGAAGACTATTAACTAACTTATGAAAATATATCTTTTACCCCATTATAATAAAAATTCATTTGTTTATAATATATTAGAAACTAAATGATAAACTAATAGAATGTAAAGGAAATACTTTCATTTTTATGCTCCTAATGTTGTTTTTATTAATAAATTAAATAAACTAAATTTAAAGATTTATGTTAATGAAATTTATAAATTATATATTCCATAAAATATTTTTGACATTCATTGAATATATTTGACAGTCATAATTTAAGAACATGCCCAAGATTACACTGAAAAACATATATTTTATAAAATTAGTTTTACCTCCTTTTAATGGAGAACCTATTTTCAATGCAAAATTGAGACTTTAATATATTATATTTAAAAAAATAAACTTAATATTTAATTTTAAAGTCTAATAATCAACATTGGTTTAAATTTATAATTTTTTATATGTTTCATTTTTTATGAATACAGATAAAATATTTCATTTTAATTCAAAACATCATTTTCATAAAATTTATTTATAGTGTTAAATTTTATATCTGAGTGGTTTTAATGTATAATTAGTTAAGTTTTTCATTAAATTTAATTTTAGTCATTGGAATAAATCTCATATGAATTTGGATGAAAAAACATTTCATCCTTTTGAAAGTTTTTACATTAAAAACCTGATTTTTCAACCATCAATGAGATTAATTTATAATTAATTTCTACCAATTTTGTGTTTTGAATTCGGAAATATTTATTCCATATTTGGAATCATAAGGTCCAAATTATGTAAATATATCAATTCTTTTTTTTACCATATGAATTGTAAGATTATTATCATTTTTTTACTACAATAAAGAGTTAATCATGTAATTAAAAGAAAAAATTATATTATAAATATAATAAAATTTCCCTAACACTAGAGTAAATTATTTTGGATGAGTTATTTCTTTACCAAAATCATCATTGGGATGAGTTAATGGAAACTTGGATTCACGCGAATTACTTTATGGATTTTATAATATTTTATTATATGAAAGGTCATTTTTATTATACTTATATATTTATCAAGTTAAATATTTTTAATATGGGGTCATATACGTGATAAGATTGAATATAAATAGTAATTATGAAGATAAAATATTCACATTAAAATTTTAAATTTATTTTAAATTATCACGATAGAAATAATTTTGTTAATTTTTTTCACAATAATGATACAATAATGTTTTAAGGAATCGAAATATCAAATAAATGATACCTAAAATATTAAAATAAATATATTTTTAGATAATTAAGGTCATTAAATAATTTAATAGTTGAATATGAAATATTAGAGATATTTTAGAAGATTAATTTTTAATATGACTTATAGTTATGATATTTTTAAAATTTAAACAAAGGAATAGTTTTATAATTTATATAAATGATATTATATAATAAATAATATTTTATTATATGATATAAAATTAATAAAACACTAAAATTCAGTTACATTATTTGGATAATGATTAAAATTACATTCATGATTCATTTATGGTTCTTCTGTGAAGTGCAATGTGTTGCATTTGTTGTCAATGAGGCATGAAGTTGTCTTGGATTGAATGGATGTCAAGGAGTCAAGATGTGAATGCCAAAGGGTGTGATGGTGATGGTGATGAAAAGAGAATGGCCATAGTACTAAGAGGCATGTCACTTAGGAGATTCACTAAGTGACATAGGAGATGATGGTTGAAACATTCTCTAAGAAAATCTGACGATTGCTGAGCTGCTCTTTAAGTTCAAAGAACTTGTATCATGATGATACAATGTCACAACATTGTTTGAAGACCATGCATTGTCTTCACAATGCATGAGGAGATGAAAGATGATCCATTCACATGTTCTAAGTGGATGAAGTGGTTTAATGAAATCCATGCACTAACACTTAGTGCATGTGAATCTGAAGAAGTCCCAATTTGATCTCTGATTAGATCAACAAACACAATTGAAGAAGTTATGTGATTTAGGAGCTCGGTTGATGAAGAACCTTCGGGAATTCGATATCCTAAGTGAAGATCATATGAGAGGAGGATTGATGAATTTCTAAGAAGAAGTGAGAAGACATGGCTTAGAGGAGAAGGCTTGGAGTGGCTCTTGGCATTTCACATTATGTATGTGGTTACTTTGTTTTTATACAAAGTACCCTATATTTACTTTGCCAAAAAATTGGGCCACCAAGGAGGCCAGCCGAGGGTCATCACCCAAGGCACATGTGGGACTCAAGGTCACCACGCCCATGGGGAACCCTCAAGGCCAGGGCAGCATCCTTGAGGCAGGGGCGCACCCCAAGGACACCGCATGGGCGCTGGGGCACGCCCGGAGGAGCGCAGGGGGCCGTGTGTAAGCCCCCGAGGGCACGCGGTGGTGAAGCCCGCGCACCCAGGATGCATAGTGGGCGCTAGGACCGCGCCCGCGAGGAGCAGAGGGTGGGCGCAAGAGCGCGCCCGCTAAAGAACTCGGTGCGGGGCGGCACCGAGAGGGGAGGAGATTCAACTGGCGGGTTGAGGGAGCGCCAGGCTTATAAAGCGCGGAAAAACCGGCCGCGGATTCGATGTGGGACGCGCATTTTTCACCCGGAGCGAATCCCAGCCGCTCATCTGATCTCGCGGCCGATCCGAGCCGCTCATCTAATCCCGCGGCGCCGCGATCTGATCCAGCCGTCCGATGTCTTTCGATCACCTGATCCGACGGCTGCCGCTTCGTCCTCAACCTCGAGCTCAAGCCGAAGTCACCCGCAGCCGCCGTCAAACCAGAGGCCACCCGAGCACCGATTTCGAGCTCCGGGCCACCATTTTCAACGCCGAAGGGTCCATTGAGTTCGTCTGGATGTGCTGAACACATCCATGCTATAAAATATGCATGCATGCAACGAGGGGAGCATTTCGAGTTCGGCCGAGGCAAACAACGTTGCCGAGGCCTCGGTGTATTCGAGCTTTGCATGATTTGTGCCTAAACAGAGGCCGTGCATGCGTTATAAATCGCATGCACGAGGAGGAAGAAAATAATGAAAGAACCCGCGTTGGACAGAGGAGTAAATTCAAGATTTGGAAGATTTTTAAAGACCCGAATATCTCGGGATTTTGAAGTTAGATCATGTGGAAGTTTTAAGCGTTTCTCTGCCTATAAAAGGATCACCCGAGGCATGAAGAAGCTTGCTGATTTTTTTGTTGAAGATCCGGAGTCCCGCGGAGCACTCTCTGCCTCGCAAAGCCGAAGCCCCGCGCATCCCACTTGCGCGGCTATTGTTCTCGGTGCCATCTGAGGCCCGAAGGAGTCCCTTTTGCGCATCCCTTGCGCGAAAGAAGTGAAGGGGAGACCTATGCGCGCTAATCCTTGCGCGGCAGGAAGAACCCAGGGCCGCGGCACTCTACGCGCCCACGGTTGAAGCCCGAGGTGCTTTGCACCCGAGGTCTTGCACGCCCCTGTGCCGTGCTCCTTGCACGCTCGAAGGCTTGCACACCCGTGGCTTGTGCCTTGCACGTGTGCGCCTTGTGGCTTAAGCCCACCACACCTTGCGCGGCTGCCCCTTGTACCAAGACACCTTGCGCGCCTCCTTTGAGATCAAGGCAGTATACCACACTCATTTTGTGTGTGTGTGAAGTGAAGGAGTTCGGGTTGTGTTTTACACACATTGTGTGTGTCAAAGAAGGCCGAAGCCTTGCGCGGCAGTGGAGAAGAGGAGAAGCACATGGGCAGTGTGTGTGCAAAGTGGACATGAACACACCTTGGCCGAGACTTGCACTCTGTGTGTGCATTTGAAGAAAAGGCAGTAGCCTTGTGTGTGTGCTAAGTGAACAAGAAGACCACAACTAAACCTAAGTTAGTGTGTGTCAAAGAAAGAAGAGGTCATAGCCAAGATTGTGTGTGCAAAGTGCAAATACACCCTACGGGCATTTTTGTGTGCAAAAATAGTGGAGGCCAAATACACACTCATTGTGTGTGTGCAAAGCAAAGAACAAAGTTGTGTGTGCAAAACAACAAAGCAAAGTGGCCGAACCTAGTGTGTGTGCACTAAGTGAAGTGAACACACTTAGAAGAAGGAAGAAAGAGGAGACCCTCACACTAAAGTAAAACACACTTCTGAGTGTGTGAGCAATTTGAATATAGTGTGTGAAGATTGTGGAGAAGGTGTGTGCTATAATTGATTACACCCTTTGAGGGTTTACTGCACCTAGAAGAAGAACAAGACAGTGCATGCATGCATGCATGCACGTGCACACGTGAACAATGCTAAATCAGTGGTGTGCATCTGAGGAGTCCAAGACTTGAAGATCTTGAAGAGATTTGAGAAGGCCATGCAGTCAGTGCATGAAGTTGAAGTGAGTTGAGACTGGACCAGACCGAAGATAAAGATATTATTTGTCTGAGCATTCAGTAATTGGAGAGAAGCCGGGTCATCCTTAGAAGAAGGTGATAAAGCCCGAGCTAGACGAGAAGACCCTGCTCACCACAAGTGATCAGAAGAAGAGCAAGGCCAGCAGCCTTTATCCCAGGCTGCTGAAGTTACTTGCAGAACTTAAAGTGAAGAAGTGCTACTCGTGTGACTCGAGGAGCCAAGAGAAGACCCTGTGGGACTCAGGGAGAAGAAGTCTTCAGTGGGATTCTGGAGCAGGCCAGTGGGACTCTGGTAACACTGTGGGACGCAGTATAAAGACCCTCCTGTGGGACTCAGGAGAGATACGGTGGGAAGCTGTATCGACCATTGTAATACTAATAGATTATAATGGAAGAATCCATGCTTGGAGAGCATGGCAAGGATGTAGGCCTTTGGTGCCGAACCTTGTAAATCCTTGTGTCCTGTGCCTTTTCATTACTGCATTATCCGGGAAAGGTTGAGAGATACAAGAAGAGTGGATCGAGGCTTTAATCAGCCATAGAGGTTTAATTGATTAAGAATCAATTAGTAAAAAGTTTTAAAGGATCACTGATTCACCCCCTCCCCCTCTCAGTGATTCACACTGATCTGGGCACTTCAATTGGTATCAGAGGGAGGTTACCTCTAAAAGATCCAAGGGAGTCTATATGGAGTGCAGATTTGAGGAAATGAAAGAACAGCCTCAAATGGAGATATCTGCCAAGACTCTGAAAAACAGAATGAAGAAACAGGCAAAGAAGATGAGGAAGAAGGTTGCTGCAATCAGAGAAACTCCTTCTATGGAAAGAAATGTGAAAGTCACATCAGATGACAATTCCTTTTATCATTCTTCTGATGAAGCCTGCTCTAGCTGTGATGAAGATGGAAGGAACAATGATCTTCTAAATGCAATCAAATATCTTCAGAAGAGAGTCCCCAAGGAAATTGCAATGTGTATAGCTACAGGCCTCCTTGATCTTCAAGAAGAAAAATTACAGCTAGAAGATGAAGCCAATTCTCTGGAAGTCCAATTGGCTAAAAGGGTTGGCATAACCAACACTCTCAGAAAGCTGGTAAATGCCAAAGATGAAACAGTATCTCTTTGCAATGAAAGATATGAAGACACTGCTGAAGAATTGCAAAGAAGCCTTTCTGAGAAAGAAATCTTTAAGGTATTGGTCAAAGAAGTTTTCCATGCACTGGAAAAGAGGCACAAAGTGTCAATGGTTGTCAGAGATGCTCAACTAGAAGACAAAGTCAAAAGGGTGAAGGAGCTGGACAACTCATTGCTTGAAATGAAGCAAGTGCATGAAGACCAGATGAAACAGCTGGAAGAGAAATGGGAAGGAAGGCTAAGAACAGTTAAGGATGAGAAGAACTCCCTTAACATGAAATGCCTAGAACTAGAGGTGATATTGAAAAATCTGCAATCACCCAAAGCTAAAGCCTCCCAGTCAGCTGAAAGGAGAAATGTTGCTACTCAAGTATGCCTTGAGAAGGATGATTCTAAAAGAAATACATCCTCTAGTGAAAGAGCAACAACTTCTAACAAGAAGGTACCATCCATACCATCTTGTACTCATGTTTCTAAAAGTGTTTCTACTAAAAGTACAGGATGGAAGAATGATTCCAAACAAGTATGGATGAAGAAAATGAAGAAGCAGAGCTCTTCTGAAGCAGCACAACAATTCAAGACAAGAACCCAACAATCAGAAGGACTGAAGAGGTCAAGATTTGTGGGTCAGTGTTGGTGTTGTAACAGGTATGGGCATTGTGCAAAGGATTGTTGGTACAATCCACTGAATGCCAAAGCACAGAGGAAGCCCATGCCAAGGGGGAGCAAGCCAGAAGGAAAGAAGCAGCATCCACAGGTCCAGAGACATCTGTTTACTGCTAACAGATTTGGATTACTTGACAACATATGGGATGATTGCAAAAGTGGTCAAAAGAATGATACATGTCAATCTCCAACTGTATCCAAAGCTGGAATGAAGAGAAGATCACTGAACCTGGCTAAAAGAGATTCCTTGGGAAGCAAGCAGAAGAAAGTAGAAAATGCTCCCAAGAAGTGTTTGAAAAAGGAAGAGAAGACTTTGGAGTCTAAGTCCAAGAAGGGTGAGTCATCCAGTAGGACCACCAAGAAGACATGCTTCTACTGTGGAAAGAAAGGTCATACCATGGATCTTTGCAAACAAGCCATGGAAATCAATAGAAGCCAACTGAACTCAAACAGACAATCAATCCAGAAGAAGAAGAAGGGATTGATTGAAAACAAGTTGCCTAAGAAAGGTAGCTTGACAGCATCAAAAGAACCATGTGGAATTTCCAAAACTGAGGCCACACTTCAAAGTGACTTACTTGTCATATGGCCTAATCAGTTGCAACTTGCCAAAGATATACAAAGAGCTGAAGATGAAGTTCTGGCAATTGCTAAGGCAAAAGGGAAGAAGAATATTTCACATGAAGATGTATTGAGATCCACACCAGCACAATCATCAATGAAGATCAAATGTGCAAGTGTGAAGACTTGTGAAAATGGGACATCTCGGTTGAGAGAATATTCTCAACCTTGTTGTTCACATTGATGAACCAAGGAGGTTCCATCTTATTCCCTTATACTATTGGAATTTACATGTGCTGACATTGCAGGGAATTGAAGATGATGATCATTCTCAGCTGGAGGATGGTTTGGACAGAATCGAGTGCACCCCTTGAGGGGGAGCCAATCTGGAGAAGATGGGATTCTGATATTTAATTCCATCTTGAGAAAAGTGAAGGTATTCCAATCATACTTTCATCCCTTGTTTCTTAATTGAGGCTATCTTGTCAATTAAGGGGGAGTATGGATTGAAGACAAATGGATGAAAGGGGGAGCTTTATCATTGCACTGAACTTTCTAATGAGTTTTGTGAAGTATGTGCAGGATTTAGCAATTCATTGTTATATCTGAAAAATTTCAATCCCCTAAGCATGATCTCACATGTATAGTGAATGTTGGACAGCATTGAGTTCCTTGGTTACATCACTCTTGTTTTCTACACCGGGTTAGCCCAAGTAGACTTAGAGCTGATTTACTAAAGGTTCTTTTCTAAAGAGAACATGTGACATCATCCCTCTCTCAGTGTTTTTCAAGAAAATACTTTTCAAAGGGAGGAAGAGATTTTTGAAACAGAACCACACCACACCTTTGCATTTGATTGCCAATAAGGGGGAGAAAATATTGGCACACATATTGACCCATTCATATGTGCTGAAGGAGTGTATTGACAACAAATACAAAGGGGGAGATTGAAGTGCAATGTGTTGCATTTGTTGTCAATGAGGCATGAAGTTGTCTTGGATTGAATGGATGTCAAGGAGTCAAGATGTGAATGCCAAAGGGTGTGATGGTGATGGTGATGAAAAGAGAATGGCCATAGTACTAAGAGGCATGTCACTTAGGAGATTCACTAAGTGACATAGGAGATGATGGTTGAAACATTCTCTAAGAAAATCTGACGATTGCTGAGCTGCTCTTTAAGTTCAAAGAACTTGTATCATGATGATACAATGTCACAACATTGTTTAAAGACCATGCATTGTCTTCACAATTCATGAGGAGATGAAAGATGATCCATTCACATGTTCTATGTGGATGAAGTGGTTTAATGAAATCCATGCACTAACACTTAGTGCATGTGAATCTGAAGAAGTCCCAATTTGATCTCTGATTAGATCAACAAACACAATTGAAGAAGTTATGTGATTTAGGAGCTCGGTTGATGAAGAACCTTCGGGAATTCGATATCCTAAGTGAAGATCATATGAGAGGAGGATTGATGAATTTCTAAGAAGAAGAGAGAAGACATGGCTTAGAGGAGAAGGCTTGGAGTGGCTCTTGGCATTTCACATTATGTATGTGGTTACTTTGTTTTTATACAAAGTACCCTATATTTACTTTGCCAAAAAATTGGGCCACCAAGGAGGCCAGCCGAGGGTCATCACCCAAGGCACATGTGGGACTCAAGGTCACCACGCCCATGGGGAACCCTCAAGGCCAGGGCAGCATCCTTGAGGCAGGGGCGCACCCCAAGGACACCGCATGGGCGCTGGGGCACGCCCGGAGGAGCGCAGGGGGCCGTGTGTAAGCCCCCGAGGGCACGCGGTGGTGAAGCCCGCGCACCCAGGATGCATAGTGGGCGCTAGGACCGCGCCCGCGAGGAGAAGAGGGTGGGCGCAAGAGCGCGCCCGCTAAAGAACTCGGTGCGGGGCGGCACCGAGAGGGGAGGAGATTCAACTGGCGGGTTGAGGGAGCGCCAGGCTTATAAAGCGCGGAAAAACCGGCCGCGGATTCGATGTGGGACGCGCATTTTTCACCCGGAGCGAATCCCAGCCGCTCATCTGATCTCGCGGCCGATCCGAGCCGCTCATCTAATCCTGCGGCGCCGCGATCTGATCCAGCCGTCCGATGTCTTTCGATCACCTGATCCGACGGCTGCCGCTTCGTCCTCAACCTCGAGCTCAAGCCGAAGTCACCCGCAGCCGCCGTCAAACCAGAGGCCACCCGAGCACCGATTTCGAGCTCCGGGCCACCATTTTCAACGCCGAAGGGTCCATTGAGTTCGTCTGGATGTACTGAACACAGCCATGCTATAAAATATGCATGCATGCAATGAGGGGAGCATTTCGAGTTCGGCCGAGGCAAACAACGTTGCCGAGGCCTCGGTGTATTCGAGCTTTGCATGATTTGTGCCTAAACAGAGGTCGTGCATGCGTTATAAATCGCATGCACGAGGAGGAAGAAAATAATGAAAGAACCCGCGTTGGACAGAGGAGTAAATTCAAGATTTGGAAGATTTTTAAAGACCCGAATATCTCGGGATTTTGAAGTTAGATCACGCGGAAGTTTTAAGCGTTTCTCTGCCTATAAAAGGATCACCCGAGGCATGAAGAAGCTTGCTAATTTTTTTGTTGAAGATCCGGAGTCCCGCGGAGCACTCTCTGCCTCGCGAAGCCGAAGCCCCGCGCATCCCACTTGCGCGGATATTGTTCTCGGTGCCATCTGAGGCCCGAAGGAGTCCCTTTTGCGCATCCCTTGCGCGAAAGAAGTGAAGGGGAGACCTCTGCGCGCTAATCCTTGCACGGCAGGAAGAACCCAGGGCCGCGGCACTCTGCGCGCCCACGGTTGAAGCCCGAGGTGCTTTGCACCCGAGGTCTTGCACGCCCCTGTGCCGTGCTCCTTGCGCGCTCGAAGGCTTGCACACCCGTGGCTTGTGCCTTGCACGTGTGCGCCTTGTGGCTTAAGCCCACCACACCTTGCGCGGCTGCCCCTTGTACCAAGACACCTTGCGCGCCTCCTTTGAGATCAAGGCAGTATACCACACTCATTTTGTGTGTGTGTGAAGTGAAGGAGTTCGGGTTGTGTTTTACACACATTGTGTGTGTCAAAGAAGGTCGAAGCCTTGCGCGGCAGTGGAGAAGAGGAGAAGCACATGGGCAGTGTGTGTGCAAAGTGGACATGAACACACCTTGGCCGAGACTTGCACTCTGTGTGTGCATTTGAAGAAAAGGCAGTAGCCTTGTGTGTGTGCTAAGTGAACAAGAAGACCACAACTAAACCTAAGTTAGTGTGTGTCAAAGAAAGAAGAGGTCATAGCCAAGATTGTGTGTGCAAAGTGCAAATACACCCTACGGGCATTTTTGTGTGCAAAAATAGTGGAGGCCAAATACACACTCATTGTGTGTGTGCAAAGAAAAGAACAAAGTTTTGTGTGCAAAACAACAAAGAAAAGTGGCCGAACCTAGTGTGTGTGCACTAAGTGAAGTGAACACACTTAGAAGAAGGAAGAAAGAGGAGACCCTCACACTAAAGTAAAACACACTTCTGAGTGTGTGAGCAATTTGAATATAGTGTGTGAAGATTGTGGAGAAGGTGTGTGCTATAATTGATTACACCCTTTGAGGGTTTACTGCACCTAGAAGAAGAACAAGACAGTGCATGCATGCATGCATGCACGTGCACACGTGAACAGTGCTAAATCAGTGGTGTGCATCTGAGGAGTCCAAGACTTGAAGATCTTGAAGAGATTTGAGAAGGCCATGCAGTCAGTGCATGAAGTTGAAGTGAGTTGAGACTGGACCAGACCGAAGATAAAGATATTATTTGTCTGAGCATTCAGTAATTGGAGAGAAGCCGGGTCATCCTTAGAAGAAGGTGATAAAGCCCGAGCTAGACGAGAAGACCCTGATCACCACAAGTGATCAGAAGAAGAGCAAGGCCAGCAGCCTTTATCCCAGGCTGCTGAAGTTACTTGAAGAACTTAATGTGAAGAAGTGCTACTCGTGTGACTCGAGGAGCCAAGAGAAGACCCTGTGGGACTCAGGGAGAAGAAGTCTTCAGTGGGATTCTGGAGCAGGCCAGTGGGACTCTGGTAACACTGTGGGACGTAGTATAAAGACCCTCCTGTGGGACTCAGGAGAGATACGGTGGGAAGCTGTATCGACCATTGTAATACTAACAGATTATAATGGAAGAATCCATGCTTGGAGAGCATGGCAAGGATGTAGGCCTTTGGTGCCGAACCTTGTAAATCCTTGTGTCCTGTGCCTTTTCATTACTGCATTATCCGGGAAAGGTTGAGAGATACAAGAAGAGTGGATCGAGGCTTTAATCAGCCATAGAGGTTTAATTGATTAAGAATAAATTAGTAAAAAGTTTTAAAGGATCACTAATTCACCCCCTCCCCCTCTCAGTGATTCACACTGATCTGGGCACTTCATTCTGATAACGTAGATTAACTATAATAACCCTTAATGTATAAAAATATAGGTTGTCAAGGTAAGAGTTTAAGGGTTTAAATAAGTGTTAAAGCTAAATGATTAGGCTAATAACGTGACATTAGCCTTTCCAAAAACTATTGGTTTGGAGTATATTGACCAATAATTATATTATATTATAAATAACTCACGTGAGATCTATTTTTAGTTTAAAATTAATATATAATAATTTAATATTTTTGATGTTTCCAAAAGTACCCCTAACTACAATTATAAAAAGGAATCTCCTCCCTCAATTCCTCACACCTCATTAAGACATGTAGAAAAACCATAACCTACAGAAATAATCTCCAAAATTCCATATATTCATCCTATAACCCTCCCTTTAGTCATAATTCCATCCATTGAATCCCTTTGGTGAAAACCAGAAAGAGTTACCCAATAAATATATAACATCTTTCCCCGAGCCCTTTAATTTTATTTCCATTCTCCACCCCCTAAAATATCGTTATTTCATGATTATATAAAAAATCCACATATACTACAATGTAATTATTCTAAGAGCTTTCCCTAAAATTACACACAATTTCATCTAAATGGTCAAGGAACCTACAATTTATGTATAAGGTGAACTACCACCTCACGAAATGGTGATTGTTCATTTTTCCATTAAACCCATTCATGGATGGGACTTATAATGGAAAATAAGGTTATATTTTCTATGTATGATATTTTTTTATGAATTTATGATTTTTTTAATTCTTTAATAACACATACCCTTTTGATTCCCATTTTTTATAAATATGATAACCTCATTTTTGGATGTGTGGACTGTTGTCTCCTCAACGAGATGTGATTTGTTTTCGCTATACATCGAATATATAAATGATTTTTTTCATAATAATATGAACATATATGAGATAAATATGATATATAATTTGTAATATAAATACATATATATATCAATATTTTCATTATTTTAATATGAAAATGTAATGAATGTTTTGTTCTTGTGTTAGTAGGTACTACCATCTCTATGAACGGTGCGTTTTATTTCTTATCTCCAAAATGTTATAGAGTGTTATAAATACCTATATGATGAATATATATGATAAATATATCATGTTTCATATTCTATAGATTATAAAATATGTATTTAATTAATAGTAATGAAAAATAATATGTCAAAACTTACCAGAGAAACTATACAATTAACACCCAAAGTATTGAAAATAATAATAGACTATTAACATGTGATAAAATAATATAGGTATATATTATTTGTTATTATAATGATGCATAAGGATTTTATTTAAATTATTTACATGATTTAAAACATTATAAAGTAGTTTAAAGAATGTAAAACTAAAAGGAATGGTTTGGTAAGGGTTTTAACACCACATTTTACTTATGTGAGATATATTCCTTGTTTACTACTTATTCCTTGTGTTTAGTGTATGTACTACCCTTTGATATATCATATCATGAATATCCATATTAGTATTATATTATATGATTCAATTAATGTTATGCATTCCTATGACTTATGATTTAAATGTTTCAATGTGGGGTGAGATAATATTTAATGTTTAAAAATTATTTTTCTATAGAATTATTAAATGATCTCATTTAAAAGTATCATCAGATATGGAAACATCCATTTTAAAGTAATATACTTCATTGAGGATTATCTCTTATGATACCATAAACCATATGTTATTTATTTTATTATAATCAGTTTGACTTCATATGTGCTATTTTATAAGATTCATGGTTTATGGTTAATGTATTCAGATTTGGTATTCGAGTTTTTTAATATGAATTTTTATGTTATTTATGTTTCACCCTTTTCATATGAGAAATATACTAGACATATTATGGGACTAGAAGGACCTGCTATACCCCCCGCCCACCTCGAGTCATTAATAGGTCTCATGAGATAAAATCAGTTTGCAAACAAACCCTTTATGTTTGTTTTTAAGTAGTTTTAAATTGTCAAAATAATATAAAATGACATAAATCAAGAGGGTATCTACAAACAGATTCAAACTATCACGAGGATAAATAATAACAGTAACTATCTTGAGGATAGATCTTGATAGTGAAGATGACCAAAATTATATATTCCATCATTATTATTATTCCATGTGATTGTCGGATTTTTTAAAATAACAGTGTTTAAATTTTGTAGCTCATGTTATTATTTAAGTGGAATATGTATAAGTTTTTTTCCATTTAATATTATCTATGATATATTTTCTCATATAGATCAATGTAATCTTTACCTTATAGAGCCTTTGATCTAACCTCATTCATTTGTTTTATTTTTCCTTAGGATTCCAAGAAGTATGTTATGACTCATATCAAGGGAATCCAGAATAGGGTATAAAGGAAGACTCCATGAAATTATTTGTGCATTTTATATCACAAAATGTAATGTGCATTAAATCTATGTAGCTATTTTACCAATACTAGTAAACATATTTTTCCCTTAGGATGTGATTCCTTGTATATTATACCAATGTATTAAAGTAATAAACCAACTTTGGGCTACCACGATCAGGTTCATCGTAATTTCTATTAGGGAATGTTTATTAGAAACAATGGGAAGATGATTTAGGAAAACATAGGTTGGAGCAAAAAACCATATGATTGAATTTGGAAATATATCTAAATAAAAATATCTAATGATGTATATATTAGTTATAACTAAATTTTCAATTTGGGTTATGTGATTCTCTTTTTATGAGATGATACATTATTTTTCGTAATGTTATGATCTAATCTAGAACATGTGATTTTTTAGAAATGGTGTATATTAGAAATAATGGAAACTGTATTAATGGACATAATCCAGGTAGGGATTCCACTACTATTCTAGAAAATAGTGTTAGAATAGGCGTTATATCTATTGATGAACAACATATACCTATACTATGTCACCTAACTCGGGTTATGAAAAATAACCTTACCCATCTGGAGAAATTTTATCCACAACATGGATGAATAATGTTATACCACTTTTGAGACAATAACCTCCATAATTAAATTGTACTATAATAAAATTAATTCAGAAATGTATAAGCTCCTTAAAAAGATATATTTATCACATCAGGAATTAATGAAAGGGATAATATCATGATAGTTGTTTGGTGGTCATTGATTTAAAAAATGAAGGAGCAAGAAATATAAATCGTGTAATTTAAGGAATTTAAGGATGTTTTCTTCAAAAAATATTTTACTCATGAACATAAAGTAGTTATGTAGAGTAAATTTATGAGTCAGAAGAAAAAAAGGATGATACAGTTGATATGTATTAATATATATTTACATGGTTATTAATGAATGTTGTATACTATGTATATGACCCATGGAGTAATTTTGTTTGTTTCTTTGATGGATTAAAGTAATTCATATAAAGGGAACTAGTATCTCAAACATTCTCATCATACATGGATGTAGTCATGTATACTATTAATACTGATAAAAAATTATAAATGTTTTATAACATCAAATGGAATTAAGAGAAGATGAGGATAAAAGAGAAAAATATGGATAATGGGAAAAGTAAGAGAATAATTTTCTCACATGTGATAATTATGGAAATAATCAACCGAATAAATTATTAAAAGGATCGAGTAATTATTATAAGTATAGAGAAAAAGGTCACCAGGAAAAAAAATTAAAATAGATGAAAGAAAAGACAAATATTCTTTGTTTCAACTATACAAAAAACATTGAACTATGCAAATAAATGTCTTATGAATCAAAGAAATGTTCCATAGATGATGAAAAAGAATCTATGTAAAGAATATGTTATTACTAAATGTGAAGTGGAATACTTAATTAATTGGTGTTCATAGTTGTAATATTTTTTTGTAAAATTGTTTTATCATTGATATTCTATTTATATGAATCATGTAATATATATTTATTGTATTGTACTACTTATTCTTTAAGGATTTAGAAGCATTCATGTTTTTATTATGGATTTATGGAGATCATAGTATTAATATTTTTTGTATGTGATATTAATAGTCATATTATACGATTTGGGGATTCTAATTTTTGAGCTTTTTTGATCCTTTTACTAAATATATAGCCTTTGAATTGGGATAGAGTATTTTAAACTATTATTGTGTTAACTACATATGGAATAGATTAATATAAAATTTGGATATTATTGTATAAGGGTAACATATGATTTATTAAATTCCTTTTTCATGAATTTTTTGTTTTCATAATCATTTAGAGGATAAAGGAAATACTTATAAACCATATGATTCGTCATACGTGCTTCAGGAATAAAAATTCATCTTGAATATCCATCTCCAGGTATATGAAATGAAGTGAAAATAGATCAATGCACAACCAAAGTATGAGATTATTACATGGAGATAAATAATGTGTGTTTAAATGAATTATTTATCCATATTTTTAATGAAGACCTAAAATTTAAGAAAATGACTTTAGAATAACAACATTATCCATCTAAGTTTTATTCTTTAAAATTAATGGACACATAACCAAGCATGGATTTATGGTTTTGTGAGGTTATAAATTTTTAGGACCATGTTCTATATAACTCACATCAGAACATGGTGGATATTTTTCTCTCTTGTGTCCTAATTTTCACTTTACACTAATGTTTTAAAATTGTAATGTCAACTTCTTTGGTGACCTTCACAATTCATTTTCCCTCTTATTATGTGAATGTTTTACTAACCCTGTTTTTATGTGGGTTTCCAACAAAAGAATTTGGATGTATGAACCTTTGATTTTCAAATCTAAAGTATAAATTTTTAGTATGAGAGTTATTTAGAGGGGGGATAATGTAAATCCTCATTATTTTATGGAATGTCTCTTTTAAAATTTGTTGTCTTTGATAGCTTGAGTTACCCATAAGACATGTTTTTATTGAACTACAGTGTATTATTATTTTTATAATAATATATAAAACATCAATTTAATTATTGGTTACAAATAGTATAAAATATCTTATAAAAATATATGTTTTCACATTAATATAAGATTAATTCATTGTTGACCAATAAATTAAAATGAAAATATAAACCAATATATTGAAAAGTAAATATTTTCATTTTTGTGCTTCTAGAGGAATTATTTCTTAATAAACTAAATTAATTAATATTATTAAATGATATTACGAAAATTTATATTTCATATATTCAATAAAATAATTTTTACACTTATCCAATATATTTTATATGTATAAAATAATAACAAATCCAATAAAACACATAAAAATAATATTTTTCATAAAAGAAATTTTACAACCATTTAATGGATAACATATTTTAATTACAATTTTTGAAACATTTAAATATTATATTTGAAAAAATATTAACTTATTATTATAAATAATAATAATAAAATTAATTTGTTTTCAATTTTGGTATGTTTCTGATTTAATTCATGTTTTTGTGAATATTGATACAATATTGCATTTTAATTGAAAACAAATTTTTGATCAAATTTATTATTGTGTTAAATTATTTATATGAGTGGTTTTAAAGTATATTTAGATCATTTTTTATCATTTACCCTAATTTATTTCATTGGAAACAATTTCACATTGAATTTCGATATAATAACATTTCAATTTTTTTAATTTTTTTACATTAAAAACTCGTTTTATCATCCTATCAATAGGAATGAGATTTAATTAATTTATACAAATTATATATTCTAAATTTTGAAAAATTAATTCAATATTTTTAATTATAAATTCAAAATTATTTAAATACTATAGTTATATTTTTGTACAATAGGAATGGTAACTTTAGTAATATTTTTTATTTCTAGAGTTTAAGGGAAAATCATGTAATTAAAGGTAAAAATTATATTATAAATATTATAATATTGCTCTAAAACTTGTATTGATTTTATTAAATGAGTTATTTACTACTATAAAAATATTTTTTCTTATTTCATGTCCACTTCGACCTACATGAATTAATTTATGGATTTTTTATTATTTTATTCCAGGTAAATCAAAAAAATCATACTTTTATTTTTAACAAGTAAAATCTTTTTATAATGAGGTTATATATGTGACATGTTAGACAATAAATATTAATTGTAAATATAATCTTTTTATCTTAAAAATTATAATTTCTTTTTAAATTTTTTGAATTTACTAATTATGTAAAAGGACCACACAGTAATGACACAGTAACTGTTTAATGAATGGAAATATCAAATAAATGATACGAAAAATAATAAATTAAATATTATTTGAGATAATTTGTGTCATAAAGCTATTTTTTATATTACTTTGAAATATTACGGACATTTTTAAATACTATTTGCAAAGATACATTATATTTAGGATATTTTTAAAATGTCAATAAATGAACAGTGACAAAATTGACATTAATGATATTTTAAGATAAATAATATTTTATTAAATGTTATTAATTTAACAAAAATATATAATTAAGAAAACAAATTTTCATAACATTGAAAATTTCAACCATTACTTGTTAATGATTTTTTTTTTGTCTTTTTAACGTAACAATATTAACAATTATATCGTAAAAAAGACATGTTGTCAAGGTAAGAGTTAAAGGGTTTAATTGAGGGTTAAATATAAAATATATGGGTAAGAATGTAACCTAAAATTATCAAAATATTTTTAGATGATAATATTTATACCCATGCTCATCATAGTTACAAAATAAATCGATTTATGGGATTTTTTATTTTATAATTAATTTATAATTATTTAATAGTTTTGGAGTTTCCAAAAGCACTCATTAACTAATTTTTAAAAGGGAAATTCTTCCCTCAATTGAAGAAACAACATTTAACATTATATATCAACCAAAAATTAAAAAAATATTCTCCCAAGTTCAATATATTCAACCAATGATCCTCTCTTTGGGTAGAAAATTATTCATGGAAGCCCTTTGCTGGATACCAAAATGTGTTTCCCATAGTATAGGGTCATCGTTGGACAAGATATTTAGTTCTATTTCCATTCTCCACTACCTCAAATATCAGTATTTCATTATTACATAAAAAACTAGTATACTCGATATAATAATCTGTTTTTATTATTTTTTCTACCTACACTTATACACAATTACATCTAATGGGTAATGAATGTGTTGTTTATGTTTATGGAGAACGACTGCCTCACAAAACGATGATTGTTCATTTTTTCCTTTTCCCCCATTAATGGTAGGGAATCATGATGGAAGCTATATTTATATATGTTACATATGATATTAATTTTTCCTTTATACTTTTCTAATTCTTTTATAACACATAACCTTATGATTTACATTTTTTATAAATAAAATAACATCGTCTATGGAAGTGTGGACTACCACCTCCTAAAAGTGACGTGATTTGTTCACTCTATACATATAATGTATAAATGATGTTTTTATAATTATATGTAACATATATGGAATAAATATGTTTTGTTAATTTTAATATATATATATATATTATTTTTATTGTTCTTTTAATATGACAGTGAAATGAATTTAGAATTTATGATTACATAAAACCAATCATCTCCATGAATGGTGAAATTTATTTCTTATCATCAAATATTATGGATTATTATAAATACCTATATACAAAATAAATATGATAATTAAATAATGGATTACATCCTATAGATGAAAAAATCATGATCTATGTAATACCGAGGACAAATAATTTGTCAATGTATTTTGAGAAACTAGGCAATTACCCCCTGAAATACTAAAAATATAGAAGGGATAATAACTGGTGATAAAATAATATATAAAGATCACATATGACATCACCAAAATGAATAAGGTTTTCATTTGACTAAATAACATGCTTTACACCAATATAAAAAAGGTTAAGTCACATACAACTAATAATTAAGTGTGAGGTAAGGGTTCTCTGATCTCACATTTACTTTTTTGAGATATTTGGCCTGTTTACCACTTATTCTCTCTGTGTGGTGTATATACCAAATATTAATATATTATTTCTCTAATTTTATTATTCTAATTACATTAAAACCTCCATTTAATTTTATTAATCAATATGTATTATTATTTATATGTTTCAAATATTTATGTGACACTTTGGGATGATTAAATATTATTTTTCTTGAGAATTGTTTAATAATATCATTTAAATGTATATGAATCTATGTTGACTTGTTTTTTTTTAATCTTAAACATCATTTAGTATTATCACTTATGATACCATATTCCATATTTTATTAAAGGGTATATGATTAGTTAGACCATGGGTGTTTTATTTCTATATAACAAATGGTTTATGGTTAAAGTATTCACATTTTGTTAGTTAGTATTTCAATATGAATGTTTAAATTTTTTACGTTTTACACTTTTCATATGTGGAATGTATTGGAAATATTATATAATTGATGGTGATTTATAAATTAAATAAATGCATTAGTATGTATCATGATATGAAATCCATTGGCGACAATACCTTAGAATTTTGTCCTTATAGAATAAAATTATCATAGTGATAGGTCTGGACATAAATTAGATGAGTCTCTATCCACATACATATACATTCATGAGGATAAATCTTGATAATTTCTATCTTGAGGATATATATTGATAGATCCAACATCCATCATTATGAATTCCTTTATTATTATTATCCTCTGTGATTATTTGTTTGGTGAGAATATCATTGGTTAAGTTCCCTAACTCCTTTGATTATTCAAATATAATATGTACTGGTTATTTAGAATACCATTTTTTTATTCCATATCCACTCATAGATTAAACTGTACGCTAACCCTTACTAATTATTTAATACCACCTCTTTCATACGTTTCATTTTGTACCAAGATTTTGAGAAAAATTTCATGACTAGTATGCTGAGTTACACAAAGTGGGAATAACATAATACTTAATGAAATTATTTGGGTATTTTTTGTTTCAAAATTTAATGGGGATTATATGTATATATCTAGTTTACTTGTATTACTAATATGTTTATTCCCTTGGGGCATGATTCCTTTAATATAATTCCAATGTATTAATGTATGTTACTAACATCAAGCTATAGGGTTCATTGTTAATACACATAAAGATATAGATATTGGTCTTGTAGCCATTAATATTTAATTATACCAACATTTTCATCCTCAGAAAAAACTATCCTATCTTCTGATGCTTTCATGATCATGAATTAGTATTCATTTCCCATATAGAACATTCTTATTTTACTCAATAAGGTGACTAATTCAATAATTCTCATCCTCAATAACTTATATGGATGAGATTATAGAATCATATTTCCATATGAATTTTATTTCATATAATGTGTACTATATATTAGTACTCCCCCCATTATCATGAATCATTGAGTCACATTCAATACTCTATTGGTTATATTCGTGACATGCCCAACATTATCCAACTATCCCACACAGATTAGATTCTTTTCGATACATGTAATGATTCTCACTTTATCATGTCTTTGAAAACACCTATTTGACACCATGATGTTCACATATACATATAAATCAACTCCCAATGATTCCTCATCATCTAGGGAATCATTCCCAGAACATCTTGATATATATTTAATCAAGAAAATAAATTATTTTCTTTACTAGAAAGATATACCAAATTTAACCACCCATGAATCCTCCAGAACATCATTGATGATAAACATATCATTTCCAACTTCTATTATTTTGATAAAATTTGATATTTCGGTAGAGGACATACTTGTGTCTTCCATCAGTTTCATTTAAATCATTTGGAGGTTTCTATTCCTTCCATTATCAAATCATTTGAGTCCTATACTAGAAGAAATTCTGTGACTTATGTCAGTTGATTTATCTGTTTTTCATCGATGATTTATTTTTTTAGGTTTGTGTCCCATTTTTGTATCATGTTGTGTGTTAACAAGGCATACCTAGAGAACTATTTCAAAGAGTTACTTTTTTGGTCATATTGTAGATGAGCTTGAGCACCAAATAATTAATTTTATTAGAGGTTATTATTGTAATAAATATAACATATCATGAATATACTAAAGATGGGACCTGTATAACCACCCACACATCATCTATAATAGGGACTTTCACTATGCTAAGATAACTCTAGATTATTTTAAAGTCATATACTTGATCTACCTTTAAAATGTCATTTTATAACAACAAATAAATTTATAACCTCATTAAGATCACTTTTTATAATGCCTTTGGGGTCTCGTGCATCTCGTGCAGGCCCTCTATAAGGTCATATGTCATATTTTTCTCTTGAATGTTGAAGCCCACATTTTTTACAAATGGAATACTTATTAATTCATGTAATAATATATAAACCATTTCCTATTAATAGTTTACCATATTGGGTTTGTTGAATCCACCTAGAAGAAATTAGAAATTCTTTTTGTTGGGATGGTACTCTACCTTCACTCTTCTAAAACTATTATCTCTACTGTCCAACATGATAATTTGAAAATTTAATTTTTCAAAGTACATATCATTAGATAATATTAATCTGAAATGAAAATAATATTTATTTCATATAGGTGAGAATGTTACAAGACATTTTTAGTTTAGATTACAGAAACTATGATAACATTTTTCATGAACTGGCCAAGGTATGATCACTGAATGATTTAGAAATGTGTTCACTAGAAGATCACACAAAAATTTATGGTACAATATAATAGAATTCAACACCCAAATCATCTTGTGTATTATAGAAATTGAATTAGGTATTCAATTTCACCTTAATGAAATATAGTAATATTTACATCTCGTATACTCATATAAAAAACACATAAACTATCATTCAAGAAATGAAACAACTGAGAAAGGAATAAAGTGACAACAAGATTTACCAAGAATAGAAAATAATTATACATCCATGGGAGAACACATCCATGTCAATGTATTAACAGATCTAAAATTATTACAATTTCTATAATAAAAGGGATAATGACTATACATAATCTTGAGTCACAAATTGCCTATTATTTTATTATCCAACAATTATTCTTGTAGTGGGTCATAGATATTTGAGTAGGGTTATCCATATTTGATGAAAAATGGTTATCCCATTGTTAGATTCACTATATTTCTATATCCAACAATGACTCGACATATATTGTTGGTAGACTATTCACTTTCTCCATCAATATGACTCATCATGAAAAACCAAAATTTTCATGGATACAAATTAGCGATCTCAGTCCATTAGAAGATCACCATATTCTTGAAAACAAGTCTATATTTTTCAATTATTAATTAACCCTTACTTGGAAACGCATAAGGTCAACTATAAGTTCTCCGTATAATGATATTATTTGGTTAATTTGAAATAAAATTATTTTTTATCCCAATATCATGAATCAATTGAAATTTATATTTTTAATTTATATGATATATATTTGATAAATACTTATCAATAAAACTATTTAAAATTTATAGATGATGAAGATGAAGCTCTTTAAATAATTTATCATGAATTGTCTTGTAGTTTAAAAGTTCAATATGAAAATATTTATCATCTATATTGTATCATTGAAATTAATAACCATGAAATATATCTCATATACTATGTATCTAATAATAAATCAATGAGAAGAAAATAATTACCCAATAAAATATTTATGGGGAAAATATATTGGAAGAAGGATTTATTAGTTTTTCTAGGTTTGAATTGTTTAATTTAGGTCTAAAAACTCTTATAGTAGTTTAAATTGAAGGAAATGTAATATTTTATATTTGTCATACATATTATTCAATATGGACGCATTAGTAAAATAAGAAAAATATTTCTAATTCAATTAAAGGAAAACAATTATAAATCATTCATCATATTTTAGGGTTTGAAATAAATATATAAATTTAATATGTATATATATAATTTAACATCATGATTTTGAGGTTTTGAAACATATATGTAGATTTATTACCCATCTACCCCATTTTCTGTTTTATTTAAATATTTTTAAATCATTAAAAATGTTTTAATTTTCAGTTTCTAAAAATGGATGGACTATTATAACCCCCACATTATATAATGGCATGGAATGTGTTATCCTTTATTAAGGTTAACATGTTAATTATTATTAAAAATAGATATAGTAATATAATATTTTTTTGGGATAGTGGTACAATACATAATTCATGAAAGAATTTTCAATCGTGCAATTTGGAACTTTAATAGAGAACTTTTAACTTGTATAGTGGGCCATCAATGTGCACAAAATTGGTATATATAAACTATTTATATGATTGTGTTAAATTTAATAGACATATTTTTTCACTTGGTAGGTATGATAAAGGAAAAACATAGTATCCATTATGATCCAATTTATAGGATAAAATATATAATATTCATTCCTTTCAGTAATAGATATATACTCAATTCCAAGGGGCTGGAGGACATATCTTAATGGGTTCTTCTATGACTATAAAATTAACATTCCATTGGATTGAAAATTATTTTCAATAAATTCTAGACAGCTCTAACCTATGTAAACTATTTTAGTCCCTCATATTAACTTATACAAGTATCAAAATTCCCATATTTTTTGTGTAAAATAGCAGACTATTCCAACAATCTTAATTCTGAAAACCAAATCAAGGGTTACAAAATAATAAATACAAGTATATTAGTTTTATTAATCATTGAATCCTAGGCAGAATTCACATAGAAATAATTATATGATCTATTGGTTGAGGAAATATAATAATACGAAGATTGAAATCATTATGTGTCTTGGTGTGATATATATATTATTTCAGAAATGACTACATTATTACATACACATTACCCCAACACCCCTTATACATGAATCCTAATGCAATTCACTCCCCAGATCACTAACTATCACTTATTAGCCACTATAGTATACATGGAGCGAATGATAAAAACTAATTTTAGGAATGGTTCCCCATTTCCAATCGTTATGACATTATCCAGCCCACAGTACAAAATTTCATTTGTATGCTCTAATCATTCAATGAATAGTTTGTAGTCTAATACCATAAGAAGTCATAAAAATGAATACATTTCAAGGTAATCCTATAGCACATGCTGCAGCATACCAAATATCCCACATGTACCTTATTCTTGTATTAATTATATAAGGAATGGGTTGGTCATAGACCTGTATTTTGGCTACTAAATATTTATTCTTATCTTGATCTATCTTTATTTACACAAAATGGCCATCACTGACTAAAAGTGATGTGCTTGGATGTAGGTAATTATTTCATCCAACATCCCTTCTTATGTGACATCCTATGGAAATCATATCAACAATATACTTGGTATCTACATTTAACTCAGGGGTTCTATTTTGATTATCATGAACACATATACTTATGTCAATATTATAAAGAGGTTTTTAATTTTTATTATTTTGGGATGGCAATGGACAAAATCAGGATGTGGAAAATTAAGGTTAGTATGGATAATCGAATATATACTAGAGAGAATTAGTCTATTTAAATATATGGTTGTTGGGGATTCATTTAATAACAATCTAGGGGTGTATATTTAAAAAAATTCTCCCAAAACTTCTCATTTTAGTTTTTGTTGTCAACCATGTTAGCTTCACTATATGAAATTCATTCTAGATCTTAATTGAATCATCAATTATGATGTTCTTCAATTTATGGTGAGGACAATCAATAAGGTTATCTTGAGAAGTTCACAAATGTTGGAAACTCTAAATAATTCCATATATTATTTTGAATCTTAATACATATGTAATTACTATAGGTAAAATTATGTTGTTAGCTGAAGTGAGATGTGTGATAGTTAAAAATTAAGTTCCTTAAAAAAGAGGAAGCAAAATTCCATTAAAGAGTCTAAAACTATCAAGGATGTGAGAAAGAAGTGGTACAATAATGATATTTGATAAGTATTATGTTTAGTATTAGAATTTCTCTATGTGGATTACTATAAATAAGTAATATCAACATTATTGGTTTAAAAAATTCATTAAAATTTTCACCTTTACATATTCATTTATTTCATTTCATACCTTTTTTATCAAACTGGGATTTCTCCTGGTTTACAGTTTATTATTGTAGTGTTATGTGTTTTCCTTAGTAGATTACACTCTTATTATGTATTTTTATGATATAAGTATAAATGATGATAATTTATAATAATTATGGATATGTATTACAAAATGATATCATGATTTTTAGAATTCATGAATATTTAAAAATATTTTTTAGTGAAAAAGAAATTAATTTTTTAAAACATAGACAAGGAATTTATGTCATCCATTATTCAAAAAAATTCTCCACCTTTGATTATCACTTAATATGGGACATCAAAAACCCTTATTTTTTAAAAAAAATATTCAAAATAGCCATTATGTTTAAATAATTTTATATATTATATGGATAAAATATATACATGATAGGGTTTTATATTGTTATGTTAATACCATAGAAAAGGGATTTGAACTCAGTTATATAGTTTTTATTACAACTTGATACACTATCAACCTTTTGATTATAAAAAAGGGAATAATAATGGGAATTAAAATTAGATGCAAATGATAAAATGGTAAAAAATCAAATAAAAATTTCATTGTTTATTAAAATATGTGGTAAATTATATTATATGATTATTATTTAATATAGAAATATGAGAATTATTTATACTATACACTATCAAGTAGATAAGGATTAATTTTTTAAAATGATGAAAAATTATTTAGAATTTACTAATATGATCCATGATTCCAAAAATTATTGAGACCACTGCTCAAAATCATTGTCTGAATACACATCATTAGTGTTATTTATGAAGGTGAAATCACAAACTTCACCACCATTGTAAATAATAATATAACAATTCTAAAATATTTTTCATTATTTAATATATATAATAAATAAATAATGATAACTAAAATTAAATAATAATGAATAAAAATTGATCGATAAATAATTAATGAATCATAATAATAATTAATAAATATTTTATGACTAACTTTTAATCATTAATAATAATTTTTGATAATATTTTGTAATTAGTAATAATCAGTAATAAATAATATTTACTAAAAATAGTAAATATTAATTACTAAAATTAAAATTAACTAAAAATAAATAATAAGTATTTATTTATCTTATATAAATATTATAATCTTATATAACACAATATTTATGTTATATTAACATTATATAACAATATTTCTAGACATTTACACATGTTGAGTATTTTGGTTTCTAGTTATAAAAATACCAAAAAATTTATTAATCGTGCATTACCAGAACAAACATTACAAAGATCATTTATTAAACATATCATGACACAATCTCAATAGAATGCATATTTACGTTTTTAGGTCAATTTTTTAATCAATCGTTATAATAATATTATGTTAAATTAATTTTAAATATATAGTAACCATTAATTATAAATATAATATATTATAAATTTAATATAGATATAATGTTATATAATGTTATTATAATGATATATAATGTCACTATAATAATAAATATAAAGCATATGTAGAATTTTATAATGTATTTATAATGTAATTATGTCATATTGAATTTTATATTCTGTTTAATTATGTAAGTCTCATAGAGAATGTCAATATGTATGTTTTTTTAGAATTGATTAATAGGTGATGGAGGGTAGTGTCCACCCACTGAAAACAATATATATTTATTTCCAATGCATTTAGGTATGGAAAGAATACTGAAGAACTACTTGATGCGCATCACCCAAAAATGGATGATTGATATATCATATAGCCATTAGAAAGTAAACTACTAAAATTTGTAAAGACTGGTTTATAAAATATATTATTTGATTCAAGACATGGATGTCACAAAAAAAATAAAGAGATATTACTAAAGGATTTAAAATTAAGTTGATGGGGTAGTTTGTACACTTAATGTGTTACAGAAACCATCCTACATTAACTGGGTATAAAGGTTTCTAATTTTGGTTATAAAACTCAATTAGATTGAGGTTTGTATAAGATTTATTTTAATATGTAAATATAAGGTAGTGTTTCTTAATAAACTAATACAAATTGGTGGTTATAAGCTACAAATGTAAATATGAATATAGATGACATGTTCAAAAGGTATCATATGTTCGCAATGGTGTTTTAATGAGATCTGAGATGGCATGAGGTATTTCAAATTGAATATAATGTCAATTGTTTGAAAAAAAGAAAAATGGTATGGTTTTAATATTTCTATAAAGAATATCTGAGTATATACACATATATGGATATAAATATAATTTTCACATAACGATGATATGATATGTATCAACAACCAATAAAAACATTTTTGTTAAGATCGTAAGAGTCATCTTGAATAGTTGTTTCATACATATAAATTATAATTTCCAATAATAATTTTTTTCATAGAAGAATCATCCCATAAAAATTCTCCTCTGCAACATAATAATACCATATCTGTAAGGATTTATTCCATAAGAATCATCTAGCTCGAATAATCATTAACCCTCTCTACTGAAGCACCCTTCATCAATCTACATAAACATGATAATTATCTACATAAACATTGTATATATCTATGTTTTTATCATTTATTCCACTATAAGTATGAATTTTGGATTCTAAATAAAAAATTAAATTTTCATAGTCATCAATACGTTGATAATTTCTTGGATCCTATTGACCAAAATATAGATTTTTCATTTCAAATAGTTGAATGACAAAAATGACTTAGAATATCAAAGAAATATTTTTCACTAATAAAAATCACAACATAAATGTGATCCAAGAGTGGTATTTTTATGGATATGATCTTCAAATTGGGAAGAGAGAACATTAAAAAATATATATTTTGAGATACTTTTCATGTCTAATAAAGTTGAGTTTCCAGAATTTAGAATTATATTGAAAATTAAATATGAATATGCAATTTATAAATTAAAGTTGTTTAAAATATCTCAAAATGGATTGGTTAATGGTGGTTGTATAAGAAAATATTAATATCATGGACTTATGAATTTATGGGAAATAAATAAAATTAAAATATTAAAATATGTATTATCATATCTAAAAAAGAATAAAATATGAAGATACATGATATAAGTTACAATGGTTAAATATCTCAATGACCATAAACAAGTTAGATAATATTAAGCCATGAATATATTTTGTATCTATAGACTAATTCATTAAATATTTATACCCCATTATTCAATCTCTCAATATATAATGAAAACTTTCTAGCCGCATATCAGGATGTTGTGTAATATTAATATAGTTAATATATGTGATTATGTTATAGATTTATATAAATGTATTTTGAGATAAAGATGATGAGGAACTCAAGCCCACTGGTAGAATAACTATGGAATATATTTATCTTATTTAAAATCCGGATGAATATATTATATATATGGGAAATCAATCAATTTAAAAATATATATCCATTGGAGAGAAAAAATAGAAATAAATCGTGTTTCAAACCCTTCAATAAAAATATTGAAATTATATCATGAAATATAATTTCTTTCATTATTTTCTATATTATAAATATTTTGAAAACCAAAATCTAAAATGAAAAATAATTAGAGGGATATTGGAATAGTTTTGAAACAAGAGTTCAAGATCATGAGATTAGGGAGAATATTTCAAACTCTAAAAGGGGAAGAAAAAAATATATATAGATCCAATATAGAGAATATTTATGATTTAGTTATTGATGATGAAGGGATAATTTGATCTTGTGAAAAAAAATTATTTTAGAATATTGATAAGAATGATAAAGAAGAATTCCTGGAGATACATACCTATTGTTCAAACTTCTAATAATTGATATTCAGTCATTCAATTATTAAAAAGATGGTAAATATGTGAATATTGCATCAGATTGAGTTCTAGTGGAGAAATATAGGGAATCATATTCTTCTGAATATCTATTAAACTGAGCAAAGATAGGGACCACGATTCATGTTATATGTGTAAAGATCTAATTTAATTTGAATAAATTTTTTAGCAAGGTTATAGATTCATACTATAGATATAGATACATTAATTTCATGAAAACAATATTTATATAAAGGGGTGACAGAAATATAACAGATGTATAAACATGGTATGATGGTGTGGATCCTTATAAATTTTGGGCATGGGAGGAAATCAATGTATGTTTTTTCATTTTATTGTGAATATCAGTTAGTAAAAGTCTTGTTAGAAGTAATAATGTGTACGAATTTTGAGATTATGTGTAGATGTCAGAAATACCAAACCATTATAGTCAATGACTTATTACAGTATAAAACATTAGATTTAGTACAACAACCAATCATAATAAGGATTATAAATGAGTAATTAAACTAGAACAAATACAATTTTATGATTTTAATTTGATTTAAAAAATTGATATGGGTTTGATGATGAAATAGTACTAAATTTGGCCAAAATATCATAACTAGAAACAAAGGATAATAATTTAACGGTGTTCAAATTATTCGTATATATTTTATTATTGGTAAAAATAAAAAAATAATTATTCACCCACCTCTCAGTTGTGTTCACTAATCTAGAGGGGAATTTTAGAATGTATCATTTTAAAAGTTTCCCACTTGTTGAATCCCATTTAAATTTTCTTTTTAATTATAATATATTTTTATAACATTTGGAATTGAATTTGAAGTACTTAAGATATACAGATTTATTTCTATCTGTAAATGTGATGAATTTGATTACTCTTATACCGGACTAAAAAATTGGAAAAAATTAAGGCATGAATCTGAAGAAAAATTTCAATAATTAAATAGATAATTCACTACATGGAAATATCTAATGTAGTATCTTATATTCTAATCTATTTGTTGATAAATACAATTTTAGAAAATCTTCATATAACTTTGGATAGTTTAGTTTAATACTTTTAATATTGTGTTAAATATTATTTCTAGAAGATTCATATTCAGATAATATCATTTATATGGAATTTTACCACGAAATTATATAATGATAAATCAATGATAGATATAGAAGCAGATTCCATAGAAGGGGAATTGGATAAAAATTTTGATAGATGGAACACTATCTCTAAATTGTTGAATCCTAAGGGATAAATATTTTAACTTTATTGTAAAAACATTTTATGGATTGATGGAGAATTTAAAATAATGGTTCTTTAGAATTATGTGTTTAAGAATACTGTTAGAAATTTATTCCATTCATTAATGTATCCCCCATATTCATTTTGAATGTCCAGGATTCATAGCTAGATGAGAAAGAAAAAAGTGTCACATAACAAGGTAAATCACTATATTAAATTAGAATCATGAATGATAAAAATAGTTTAAAATATGAAAATTGGTTAGGATAGAAGGATTAACTCAATTGAGGTTACAATTTTTTCCCAAATCATGATGTACTTAGATCGTCGAGGAATGTAATGATTTCAAAAAATCATTAAAAATGAATCCTCTAATACTTCTAAAAGAATAAGTGATGTCCAAGTACATAATATTGTATACTAATCTATAATAAGGCTCGAATCAGTGGAAAAAGATAATTAATTCTCATAGGGATTGAACAACTACATGATCTTGGAAAAAAGAACCCCAACGTTCTATAAAATCTGGTTGGACTAAATATATTTCTTGAAAACATTGATATTAAAAATATTTATAGATGAATGTTATTTAATTTTTTTAAACCAACCATATAATCTAGGTTTCAAGGAATAATGGACATGTAAGAAAAAAATATTTTATGATATATTTGTCTTTAATAAATCTGATGTGTTTGATAGATTTAATTATGTGAAACATTTAGTTTTTTGAGAATTAATTTTACAATTTATAATATAATGAAATTTATATGGTATTTAAAATAAATATTGTTATGTAAAATAATTTCTAATTCACATAAGGAAAACTATTGTTTATAAAGGGATATTTTGAAATATTCTTTTTGTATAAATTATTTTTTTCAAATATGTCTTTTTGAGGATTAAATAATCTTATTTAAAAATAATTAACAATATTAAATATATATAATTATATTCATACACATATAGAAAATATAATTTTTTATTAATTGGATATAAATGTAAATAAAACCATTTAATAGTAAAAAAATATTTTTCTTAAAAATATTTCATTTGCATAGAAAGTGGTATTGAGCATAAAAAATAAAATTAATCACTATATATGAAATATTTTAATAAAAAAAATTATAATATATTCAATCGAATATTTTCTCATACATTTAATTTTTATTACTTATCATGGAATAGGAATAAATTTAGTTTTATTCTTAAAATATGCATTTTTCTAAAAAAAATGAAATTTGTTGACATGCACGTGTATATATTAAAATGAATCTATTACAATTAAAGATTATTAATTAGAAAAAATGGTTTAAATATTTTTAATCATCAATACCAAATATGGTAACTATAACACATTATTTTTTGGTCATTATGAATAGTAATCGAGCTAAAAATTCATTACTATAGTAAGTGTGACAAGGGTAAATGGGTTAAAATAAAGTTATAAAGGTAAAAATAACATAATGACATGGTCAAATACTAATGGTATAGTGGATTTGGATCATATACAACATTCAATATTCGGCCATTAGCGACCGCCATTGGCGGTCGCTAATGGCCTATAGCGACCGACATGGGGTCAATGACCTATTGCTCAGCCAAGAAATAGCGACTGATAGTGTCGGTCTCTATACTGATCCGCTCCCGAGCTATAGTGACTGACACTAGAAGTTGTTGTTCTGAGGCTCGGCCATGCTATAGCGGCCGCCAATGGCGGTCGATATCCTGGAGATATTTTTTTAAAAAAAATCGTGGTTCCCATTCAACAAAAACAGGGTAAAAATCATAAAAAAAACAATTCCAAATGGCATAAAAATCAAGATCGTCATAAACAATAAATGACAGACATCCTTCAATGATCCAAATCAATTTCAATATGTTGATTCAATAATCATACAATAAGATACAAAAAAACAACTAAACTAAACAAACATAAATTAAACATATTTATTCAGTTAATATATATATAATAAAATTAAATCTGATATCAAATTGTGGGTGCTATAATAATTTAAATCCCCCAATTTAGAAAATTTTATCATTTTAGGAATTTTTTTCTTATATTGGAGTCTTTGATTTATCTTATCGAAGTATTTTGTGGTCTAAAAAGTAATGCTCACTGCGCACACCATGTGAAATTGTTCAAAACGTCATATTTGGTTGTACTGTGCCCACCGCACATCATATTGATGTTCTGTCACCTCATACATGTCACAAATATTGTTCCTCTTATTTTTGTGTGATATCAAGTCATTCTGAGCATGTTTTCCTTGAAATCGACCGTTACAAGTCATTTTGGTATTTTATGACTTTGAAAATGTGTTTCCAATCACCATAGTCAAACGACACCTCCGATTGATGTTTTTTTACCTGACCATTTCATAATTTACACCATCATTTTTTTCGTATTATTTAATGAAAATATGAGGTTGTTCAGCTGGTTTTAACCACCAAACGCGCCCTTTTAGAGCGCGCCAAACTGTTCCAAACAGCATATTTGATCGTACTACGCACACCACACATTTTATTGATGTTTTTTCCCTTCCTACATTTCATGAATATTATTCATATTGTTTTAATGTGATTTCAAGTCCTTCTGACCACGTTTTCTCTAAATTCGATCATTACATGTCGTTTTGGCGTTGTATGGCTCTGAAAATGCATTTATGGTCACCACGGTCAAAGAAAACTTTGATTGAGGTGTGGTTTTCCCAAACACTTTACAATTCACACCACGGTTTTTGTCGTATGATTTCACAGAATTCCGAGGTCGTTCGGTTGGTTTTGACCACCCAACAGGCCTTTTTAGAGCACGCTGAACTGTTCAAAACAGCATATTCGGTTGTACCGCGCACACCGCATGTCCGACTTATGTGTCGTCTCCTCCTACATGTCATAAATATTATTCATATTTTTTTAATGTGATTGTAAATCATTCTGAGCATGTTTTATCTAAATTCGACCGTTACACATTGTTTTGGTGTTTTATGACTTCGAAAATGCTTTTTCAGTCACCGTGGTCAAACAACTCATCCGATTTATGTGTCGTCTACCCACCCATTTCACAATTCAAACAACATTTGTTGTCAGATGATTTCATGGAATTCTGAGTTTGTTCGACTGGTTTTTCCACCCAACGCGCCCTTTTAAAGTGCGTCGAACTTTTCAAAATAGCATATTCAGTTGTACCATGCACACTACACATCTGATTGTTGTGTCATATCCTCTTACATGTCACAAATACTATTTTTATTGTTTTTGTGTGATTTCAAGTCATTCTGAGCCTGTTTTCTCTGAATTCAACTGTTACATGTCGTTTTGGTGTTTTATGACTTAGAAAATGTGTTTCAGGTCACCGCGGTCAAACGAAACCTCATATTTACGTTTCGTCTACCCAACGATTTCAAAATTCACACCACAGTTGTCGTCGTACGATTTCATGGAATTATGATGTCATTCGGATGGTTTTAACCACCCAACACGCCCTTTTAGAGTGCATCGAACTGTTCAAAATAGCATATTCGGTCGTACCATGCACACCGCACATCCGATTGAAATTTATTATCCTCCTACATGTCACGAATAATATTCATATTGTTTTCGTGCTATTTCAAATCATTCTGAGTACATTTTCTCTGAATTCAATCATTACATCTCGTTTTGGCGTTTTATGACTAAGGAAATGTGTTTCCAGTCACTGCGATCAAACGACACCTCTGATTGATGTGACGTATATCTGACCATTTCACAATTCACACCACTGTTGTTATCGTATGATTTCATGGCATTCCGAGCACATTTGGATGGTTTTGACAACCCAACACATCGTTTTAGAGCCCGCCGCACTATTCAAAATAGCATATTCGGTCATACCATTCACACTGCATGTCTGATTGACATTCCATTTCCTCCTACATTTCAAGAATACTATTAATATTGTTTTCGTGTCATTTCAAGTCATTCTAAGTACGTTTTATCTGAATTCAACCTTTACACGTCGTTTTGGCTTTTTGTGACTCCGGAAATGCGTTTCTGGTCACTACGGTCAAACGACACCTTTGATTGATGTGTTGTCTTCTTGAACATCTCACAATTCACAATGGGGTTGTTTGCATATGATTTCATGGAATTCCGCGGTCATTCGGCTGGTTTTGACCACCCAACACGCCCTTTTAGAGCCCGTCGAACTGTTCAAAACAGCATATTCAGTCTTACCGTGCACATTGCACATCTGATTGATGTGCCACTCCTCCTACATGTCACGAATAATATTCATATTGTTTTCATGTGATTTCAAACCATTCTAAGCACATTTTATATACATTTGACCATTACATATCATTTTGGTGTTTTATGACTCTGGAAATGTTTTTTCGGTCACCGTGGTCAAATGACACCTCCAATTGATGTACCGTCTGCTCGACCAATTCAAAATTCACACCACGGTAGTTGTCGTATGATTTCATGGAATTATGATCTCGTTTGTCTGGTTTTGATCACTCAACACACACTTTTATAGTGCTCCAAACTGTTCAAAATAGTTTATTTTGTTGAACCGTGCACACCGCACATCTGATTGATGTTTAGTCTCCTCCTACATGTCACAAATACTATTCTTGTTCTTTTAATGTGATTTCAAGTCATTTTGAAAACGTTTTCTCTTAATTAGACCTGTACACATCATTTTGGTGTTTTTTGACCCTAAAAATGAATTTTCGGTCACTGTGATCAAACGACGCCTCCGATTAATGTGTTGTCTAACTGACCATTTCACAATTCACACCACAGTTTTTGTCGTATGATTTTATTTCATTCCAAGGTCTTTCAACTGGTTTTGACCACCCAACACACCCTTTTAGAGTGCACCGAACTATTCAAAATTGAATATTCGATCGTACTGTGCAAACTACACGTCCGATTGACATGGCGTAACCTCCTACATGTCACGAATACTATTCGTATTTTTTTCCTGTAATTTTAAGTCATTATGATCACATTTTCTCTAAATTCGACTGTTACACATCGTTTTGGATTTTTATGACTCCAAAAATGCATTTCTAGTCACCGTAGTCAAACGACACCTCTGATTGATGTGTTGTCTTCCTATACAAATAAATATTCACACCATAATTATTTTCATATGATTTCATTGAATTATGATGTTGTTTGGGGTGTTTTTGACCACCCAACGCACCATTTTAGATCATATTGAAATGTTCAAAATATTTTATTCACTCGTACCACGCACAATGCACGACTGATTAACATGTCATCTCATCCTACACGTCACAAATAATATTCATATTGTTTTCGTGTGATTTCAAGTCATTATGAGCATGTTTTCTCTAATTTCGACCATTACACGTTGTTTTGGCATTTTATGACTCCGAGAATGCGTCTATGGTCACCGTGGTCAAACAACACCTCTTATTGACGTTCTGTCTGCCCAACCATTTTACAATTCACACCACAGTTGTTTTTGTATGATTTCATGGAATTTTGTGGTCTTTCGGTTGGTTTTCACCACCCAACGTGCTCTTTTAGAGTGATGAATTGTTCTAAACAACATATTTAGTCATACTACACACACCACACATCTGATTGATGTTTCATCTCCTACTACATCTCTTAAATACTATTTCTATTGTTTTTATGTGATTTAATGTCATTTGAGCATGTTTTCTCTGAATTTGATTGTTACACATCGTTCTGGTGTTTTATGACTCCAGAAATGCATTTCTGGTCACTATGGTAAAACGAAACCTGTGATTGACGTGTCTTCTACTAGACCATTTCAAAATTCACACCATGGTTGTCGGTGTGTTATATTGTGGAATTCCAAGGTCGTTCGACTGGTTGTGACCACCCAACATGCCCTTTTGGACTGCATCAAACTGTTCAAAATAGCATATTCGGTCATACTGTGCACACTGCACATCAGATTGATGTGTCGTCCCCTCCTGCATGTCACTAATATTATGAATATTGTTTTTGTGTGATTTGAAGTCATTCTGAGAATTTTTTCTCTCAATTTGACCGTTACACGTCGTTTTGGCATTTTATGACTTCTGAAATGTCCTTTTAGTCACCGTAGTCAAACGAAACCTTTGAATTATGTGTCGTCTACCCGACCATTTCACAATTCACACCATGTATGTTGTCATATGATTTCATGTCATTCCATGGTCGTTCAGTTGTTTTTGACCACCCAACGCTCCTTTTTGGAGGGCGCCGATCTTTTCAAAACAACATATTCGGTCGTACAATGCATACCACACATCTGATTGATGTGTTGTCTCCTCCTACATGTCACTAATTATATTCATATTGGTTTCATGTGATTTAGTGTCATTCTGAGCATGTTTTCTGTGAATTCAACCGTTACACATCATTTTTGCGTTTTATGACTCCGGAAATTCATTTTCAGTCACTACTGTAAAATGATACCTCCGATCGATGTTCCTTCAACCCAATAATTTTACAATTCACACCACAGTTTATTGCGTAGGATTTCATGGAATTCCGAGGCCGTTCGTCTGGTTTTGACCACCCCACGCGCCATTTTAGAGCGTGTCGAACGTTTCCAAACATCATATTCAGTCATACCACGCACATCGCACGTCTGGTTGATGTGTTGTCTCCTCCTACATGTCACGAATACTATTCCTACTTTTTCATTTTATTTAAAGTCATTATGGCACGTTCTTTTCTGAATTCAATTATTACACGTCGTTTTGGCGTTTTATGACTCTGAAAATGAATTTTTGGTCACCGAGGTCAAACGACACCTCCTATTGATGTTCCGTCTTCCCGACCATTTCACAATTTTCACCAAGGTTATTTTCATATGATTTATGGAATTATGAGGTCGTTCAACGGGTTTTGACCCCCTAATTCGATAGTTACACGTTGTTTTGGCACGTTTGGAAAGCATGTGTGGGGTGATCAAAACCATCTGAACGACTTCGAAATTCTAGGAAATCGGACGACAACAAAGGGTGGGTGAATTGTGAAATGGTCGGCCACACAACGCGTCATTCATAGGTGTTGTTTGACCACGGTGATCGAAAGCACATGCTGCGTGACGTAAATTGCCAAAACATATGTTTAATGGCCAAATGCATACCGAATTACATCAGTATGACTTGAAAACATAGGAAAACAACATAATTGTTATTTTTCAGGTGTAAAAGGAGAATTCATGCAATTCGACCACGCGGTTTTTGAGGCACGACTAAATATTCATTTTTAGTTGTTTTCCCCGCTTGAAATGCATGCGTCGGGGGGCTATCCAGTGGGGGGCTATCCGGGGTGGGGGGCACTGTCTAGGGGTGGGGGTGTCCAAGGAGGGGGGGGGGATGTCTGGTGTGGGGGGGGGGGGAATAATGCCTAATTGGCCTAATGGCCAATTGGATTAATAGCATAATGATCAATTATCCTAATGGCCTAAAGGTCAATTTTCGTAATGACCGAATGTCAAATTATCCCATTTACTAATTCACCGGATGCCCTAATGCACTAATGGCATAGTGTCCTAACAAGAAATTGGAATAATGGCCTATTGTCTAGTTTTACAATTGGATTAATGGCATAACGACCTACATCCAATTGGAAAATTGACAACTAGCCAATTTCTCTAATGTGGGGGGGGGGGCTGTTCGGGGTGCGGGGGAGGCTGTATGGGGTGGGGGTTGTCCGTGGTGGGGGGCTGTCTAGTGGTGTGGGAGGGGGCAGTCTGGGGTGCAGGAGAGTTTTTCTGGTGGCGGGGGGTTGTCCAGTGCCAGGGGAGCAATCGAGTCTAATCCTGTTGAAAACAATTTTATATATAATTAGAAAGATGTTATAAATATATATCTCTCTCTCTGTGTGTGTGTGTGTGTTTATCAATAACATAAAAAATAGACACAATGACATTTCAACATACCTCGACGCTGAAACATAAATGGCTCAGATGGATTATTTGGATCTGTTACATCTTCCCTTAACATGCCTCCAATCATAGAAAACATTAGTAAGGGGACTGTCCAATGTGTCCTAAAGATAAATTGTATTGTTTTAAAAAAATCATACTCATACAGTTGTTAATAAAACAAAAAGGTATTGAATAATTATTTGTGAATGTATTTTAAAAAATTGGAATGTTAAAAAAACATATACACAAACTATGTACAAAACTAATCAATTCATAGCCAAATTTCAGATTGAATTAATAAAAATTCAAGCAGCACATGAACCAAATGAATAATACATCAATGGGAAGATACACATACAATAACATGAAGATACCAAAATATAAATCACCCTAAATATTTACAAATGAATAAACTTCCAAAAGAGAGGATTAAAACGTACAAGGATTTATAAAATGGTTAGATAATTTATGATATCCTAGGACATTCAATACTGAATATAGGGAAAAAGTTATACCTTTCATTACACATGAAAATAAACGATGTATCCTTCAATGGCCGCTCTGAACCAATAAATATCTTCTTCATGTTGAACTATGCTATGTTGATCAAGCTATTGGGGAACAAACGGAACAGTCTCGGGTTCAACTTGTTCAAATAAAAACAATCCTTGAAGGGACATTTTCACAACAACTTGCCAACATGGATTCAAAGGCAATGTAATGAAGAATACTTGTTCCTCTTGTGAGGTCAAAATGAATGTTTCATTATTAACTTGTTCATTTCTGTAGAACATATACATAAAATTCCCCAATGAAAATTGATATTGATTGAATTTACATCCACGCACTAGATCAACCCAATTACACATTAACAATATGTTCTTCAACCCGTGTGCGTATTCAACTTCAATGATGTCTATCAATTGACCATAGTAATAACCATAATCAATGAATGGACAATTGATGCCACTGTTTCTTATTGCTCATTTTTCATCAACATCATTAATGAGAAATTGAAAACCATTAACATCTATAGCTTTATAATGAGGAGCCGTTATTGATGGACCCTCAACCAGTTGGATAAATTCATCAATTAGCATGGGGTCCCCTAGATCTATCAGCTTATGAACCTACATAATTAATGGAATCCAATAGTGATTTTTTACAAAAGATATTAGTATAATACTTCACAAATAATGAAAATCAATTTATACATACATAATCCTTGAACCCATCATGAAATGATTCATAATGAGATTGCTGAATTTGATACTCAGTCACACGAAACATCTCTTCTATCTTCTCATTAATGTGTTTCATGGAAATAATAATGCGATGTTTAAATGATCAACTTTTTCAAACAAAACATACCAAAGTTAAACAATAAAAGTTATAAGACATTTACTGCATTAATGGATCAACTGATGGAATATTGAACAAGATATATCGATGTGATTGTATCAACTCGATGTTGTCCATATCAAATATGGTTCCTTCTCCAATTGGACCATCATGAATCCGAGAGGGAATATCTAATTTTGATTCAACATCCGTATGATATTCTGCATAAAAAATGAGTACACGCATCCATCAAATAACCATTGGCTATTGATGTAACGCCCCGACCCCAGTTACCCAGAGTCAGTGCATTATTACATAACATTGGCATGATCACAAAAGATTAAGTCTCAAATGACCGATTAGTTTAGTAGCCTTGGAAACACTAGATACATTCATAAATGTTACATTATATCATAAAGTGAAAAAATAAAACAACATGGTCTCCATAGTCCACACTCATATCCCCTTCAGATTATCCCTCCAGGTCAGTCATAAAATATTTCTTAACATCCTGGGAAAAATAAAACATAGAAAGGGGTGAGATCAGATGATCAGTAAGGATAACAATATAGCGGAAAATTTCATAAATAAACATAAACATTTAAGGCAATGTATAACTAAAACAAAATCCTTTTAAACTTGAACTTTAGCATAATATGGAAAAAATAAAATGAAATAATTCTATTTACTTATTTACATGGATATTCTAGTAGTCGAATAATCACATGCAGTATCAATAACCACTTTTGTAATGATGGAATGCATAATTCCATACTACAATAACCACATAGTAAAGGCCTTGTGCCAAGACTACAAATAAGATTTTGTCAAGGCCTTGTGCCAAGACACTAGTTTGTCTCATGAGACCTACCGATGCATCGAGGATCTATATCGGGCTCCACCCATCACATACTAAGTCCAATGCATTCCATATATGAAAAGGTTTAAACACATCATAAACAATAACATAATCGTATCACATAAAACATGCATAATAGAAAGATAACATTTCCACATTTCAATAACAAGATATCAATATAAAACATTGATATGATAAAACCACTTTCAGTACAAAAATAAAATAAATGTAAAACATGGTATTTATTTTTCATTTTAAAAAAAATTATGGCTTGTAGAGGAACCCGAAACTCAAATAATGGTCACAGAGGTGGAGAAGTCGTCGTCACCGCATACGTACAACTAAAAAAAATTCCTTTTTTCATTTACTAAAACACTTCATATAATAGGATTCCTTTTGAATAAATGTAAAAGTCAAAGGGGTTTATAAACCATATAAAATAAAGTTGTGTATAAAAAAATATTCCTCAATGAAAGAGGATTGAGACGAAGTCCCTTAACTCGTTTCCGACATGACTCGATCATTCTTTAACCTCTTGAATAATAAACTATAGTTAATTTATACTTTCATAAGAACCTTTTTCTATTTAATTACTCCTTTTATAACACTTATTACCATGTTATGAACATTATGTAATTATTTAAGTTAATAACGGTCGTTTTGTCGATCTTTCGTACTTGAGTCAAAAATAAACTTCTTATAATTACAAGTTGTTCATGTGTTAAAATATCCAATATATCCATAATAATATTCATGATTTATATATAATATATATAATTCATATCTAGTATATACATTCATTTATAATATTACGTAACATTTAGAGGTAATAAATGAAATGCACCGTTCATGGAGACGGTATGTCGTACATACGCATGAACGCTACTTTCATTTCTATTTCTTATTTAATGGAATGAAATAATAATGATATAAAGGTATATTATAATTCCAGTATAATATCATATATAATATCATTTACTCTATCCTTTATACGTCCCAAATATGGCATTAACGATTCAAATCACTTTGAGGGGCGGTAGTTCGCACTTCCTAAAATGAAATTATCGTGTTTACCCATAATGGAAATCATAAAGATATTCCATAAATGAAAAATACAGAAGCATTAGTAAAACATAAAAATAATATATATATCATATATAAATATAGTGAAATCTTAATGGCAACCATGATATGTGTTAAAAGAATATTGAACAATCATCATTTTGTGAGGCAGTAAATGGCCACCCACATAAACAGTATGTTCTTTAACCATTAGATGAAGGATGTGTGTAAGTTTAAATCCAATCCATATCATAAAAACATCCTAGTATTTTGGAGATTCTAGTTTTGTTACAAAATAAAGGAATAAAAAGAGTTTATGGGGTTGGAGAAGCAACATAAAACAAAAGAACATAAGAGCAGACATTACCTTAAAATCGGGTAACTATTTTTTATTTGAGCCAAAGGCTTCCTTGGCAAGACTTATGAAAAAAGTGAGGCTTCTAGGAGTAATATAGGGATGTTTAGAGAGTGTTTGGACACATGTTTTCCTATCAAAATAGATTTTATGGTGTGAATAATGTGGTAGAGGTGGGTGCCTTTTATAAGAGGAGAGGAGGGGCACTCTTGGAAAGTCATGAAATGTTACTTTATTATGAAATTCGTTTCCACTTTTAAATGTCCCAAAATGATATATTTCGGGGATAAGGTGATAAGGGTTCTAAATAATCCCATCCAATATGTTTTAGGAAATTTTATGTCCTATATTTTACATTATATTTTCATTTTATTTAAATTGTTCATTAATGAGGTAATCACTGCATCATCATGGTGTCATAAATTAATTTATTTATTTAGTGCCTAAAAATTATAAAAAAAATTACCATGATGTAGGAAATCTTTTTAGCTTTCCCATTAATATTTATAGTTTAATTTTTAACTTATATAACCCCATGTAATAATTTTTTTATTAAAACAACACATGTTTGTGACAATTTGTTTTACTTTAAATAAAAAGTTATTAATGTCATTTTCTTACCCATGTGGCTCCATGGGGTCCCCAAGTTGACCCATGGATTGTATTGGTCGTACATGACTCATAAAATAAGTGTATAACAGGTGTAAAGGTAATTTCATATTATTTTAACATTATATTTACCTTAAAGTACACTAATTACCTTTAATCACGATTAATAACACTTAAAAGATATTATTCAACAAAAACTATTTTCATCTCATTGAACCACAATTTACTTACTAATGATAACCATGTATGTCCGATTTTTAAAATTCAATTCACAGAAGTGGTAATGTTTCATTAAAACAAAAAATTAGTTTTTTAACTACCAATTAGTGGCTTCACTATTCCTCAAAAATTGAAGTTTCTCTGAACAATACCAAAAATACACCCTAAGCTATAATTGATATTCCAAATTCAAAAATAAAGTATATTTTACAAAATTAAAAATATATAAGTTGAATTAATTAATTTTATAATTAATTCCCGTTGTCAAAACAAATAGCGTGTTTTTAAGAAACAATATCAATCAAAAGATTGACAATTGTTTATGTCCAATTTCTAAGTGAAATTAATTATAATGACCACCATTGGATAAAATGGTAAAATTATATTCTAATTATAATTTCAAACCACTCAATACTATAATTTATCACTATAAATTATTTTTATTAAAAATGTTGTTTCTAAGTATTTTTCAATATTCAACGAAAATTAGAAGTTTGCGGAAAATACCAAAAATTCAACATAGGGTAATTTCAATATTCCAAATACAAAAATGAAGTTCATTCTGAAATATAAAATTTATTTAATTTCAATAGGTGGATATTACTATTCATAACAGCTACTTTGATTGGTCGCGGTGTGTTAGAACTCGAGGTTGTGTGCAACACACGCTGCTCTATTATTCAAAGAGAAGCGTACCATGGAAGCTTGGGGTGTTACATTCTCCCCTCCTTCAAATAATTTCATCCTAGAAATTTCTAGAATATTATTGCATAAAAAGACTTGGGTGGTTCTTCATCATAAGTTCCTCAGGTTCCCACGTCTCCTATTCCATCTTATGGTCCCACCATAGAACTTTTACCAGACGAGTCATCCGGTTTCTTAGCACTTGTTCTCTCATATCCAGAATCCTGACAGGCTCTTCGTAATAAGACAGATTGGGTTCCAGTTCTAATTCCTCATAGGTGAGTACATGCGTTGGGTCAGACATGTATTTTCTCAACATTGATATGTGGAACACATCGTGAAATTTAGATAGACATGGTGGCATTTTCAAACGGTAAGCTACAACCCCAATTAGTTCTAGAATTTTGAATGGTCCGATGTACCTGGGACTTAATTTTCCTTTCTTACCGAATTGTATAACTCCCTTCCATTGAGATACCTTCATGAAAACATTATCTCCTACCTGAAATTCCAAATTTTTCCTTCGGTTATCAGCATAGTTCTTCGACCAACATTGAGATACTTTGATGTGGTTTTGGATTACTTTCACCTTTTCCATCGTTTCCTCAACAAGTTCTGGGCCTATCAGTTTTCTTTCACCAACATCATCCCAACATGTTAGTGTGTGACACCTATTTCTGTATAACTCTTCATATGGTGCCATCCGAATACTTGAATGGAAGCTATTGTTATAGGAAAATTCTACCAGAGGAAAATATTGATCCCACATACCCTGAAAGTCAAGTGAGCGTGATCTCAACAAGTTTTCTAAGGTTTGAATAGTCTGTTCTGATTGTCCATCTATTTGAGGGTGGTAAGCAGTGCTCAAACGAAGTTCAGTGTCTAGGTATTTCTGAATACTTTCCTGAAATCTTGATGTACAATGGGGATCCCGATCCGAATCAATTGATAGGGGGTACTCCATGATGTCTTACAACTTCGTTAATATACAGTCTTGCTAAATGTTCAAGTGGAAAATATTCTCTTATAGAAAGAAAATGTTCTTATTTGGTAAGAAGATCAAAAATGACCCATATTGCATCATTCATTCTAGGAGTATTTGGTAGTCCCATGACAAAGCCCATCGTAATATTATCCCATTTACACTCAGGTATGGGAAGAGGTTGCATAACTCCTCCTGGAAGTTGCCTCCCACCTTTCACTTGTGGACAAACCATGCATCTTGACACAAAATCATCAACCTCCCTCTTCATGTTGTCCCACCAAAAATGTTCCTTCAAATCTCTATATATCATAGTGCTACCAGGGTGTATAGAGAAATTGGAACTATGAGCATCATCCAATAATTCAATTTTTAGACCAGCTATATCGGGAACACAAAGTCATATCCCAAATTTCAAGATTCCATCTTCATACACAAATTCACTCAATCTCCCATCTTTCACAGCTTTAATATTCTTTTGAAACTCTTCATCATTGGTCTGATAACGCTTAATCCTTTTTAGTAAAGATGTTTTGGAAACCATTTGAAAAATCATTGATGTTTCACATTCCATATTTATTCCCATTCCATCTTAACTAGATCCATGAAAATAGGATCCCTTTCAATTATCATATTGTTCAAAACTCCATGATCTTTTCTTCTCAAAGCTTATTCCACCTTATTTTCCTTCCTTAGGTGGTAGTGTATCATACAATCATAATACTTGAGTAATTCAAGTCATCTCCTTTGCCTCATATTGAGTTATTTTTGTGAGAAAATATACTTCAAACTCTTGTGATCAGTATAAATCTCAAATTTTTCACCATAGAGTTAGTGTATCAATATCTTCAAAGAAAAGATCACAGATTCTAACTTGAGATCGTGAGTAGGATAGTTTTTCTCATGAATTTTCAACTGTCATGATTCATAGGCAAAAACCCTATCATTCTGTATGAGGACACAACCAAGTCCTTTCTTCGATGCATCATTATAAATAATGAACCCATCATTCCCCAATGGTAGATTCAATATAGGAGCATTAACAAATATTATATTTAGTTCTTCGAAACATTCTTCACACTCTTTTGTCCAATAAAATTTAACCCTTTACATGTCATCTTTGTTAATGGGTTAGCCAATTGGGAAAAATTCTGGACAAAACGTCGATAATAACCTACTAAACCAATAAAACTGCGTACCTCAGTTATACTTTTCGGTGCTGGCCATTCTTGTATCACTCTTGTCTTATAAGGATCAATAGAGATTCCATCCATAGAGACAATATGGCCAAGAAAAGAAATCACATGAAGCCAGAATTCACACTTGCTAAACTTCCCATATAATTTGTGTCTTCTAAGAGTCTTTAGAATAATGCGCTACTGATTTTCATGATATTCATAGATTTTAGATTATACCAATATATCATCAATAAATACCACAATGAAGTCATCAATATATTCTTTGAAAACTCTATTCATTAGATCCATGAAAATATGGGGTTTATTAGTAAGCCCAAAATTCATTACTGTAAACTTGTAATGCTCGTACATAGTTGGAAATGCTGCCTTCGGAATGTCTTCCTTCTTCACACACAACTGACGATATCCAGTTCAAAGGTCAATCTTTGAAAAGTATTTAGCTCCATGTAGTTGGTCAAATAAATCATCTTTGCGAGGTAGGGGATACTTGTTCTTTATTGTTATAGCATTGATCTCCCAGTAGTTGATACATAACCTCATAGATCCATCTTCCTTTTTAACAAAATGAACAGGGGCTCCCCATGGAGAAACAATAGATCGAATAAATCCTTTATTACTCAATTACTCTAGTTGTTTCTTTATTTCAACTAATTCCACAGTGGCCATTCTATATGGGGTCTTCGATATGAGCCTTGAACAAGGCATTAGGTCAATAGAAAACTCATCTTCTCATTCTGGAGTATGCCCAGGTAAATCTTATGGAAACACATCAATATATTCTATCACAATATGTACATCCTATATTTGAACATTCCCTTCCTAACCCATAGTTATTTCATTCTCTTCCTCCCCAATAAGTGAATTTAGTTGAGCTAATGGGGGTGGATCTATATAAGAATTAGGTGGTGACGGTTCAGCTCTAAAGATAAGGTGTTCCTTATCATCATCATCAAAAATCGTAACATCCTTCTTCTTACAATAAATCTTTGCATCATGGTACGAAATCCAATCCATACCAAGGATTATAGAAAATTAAATCATCGGTATGACGATGATATTAGCAGATAAAGAACATTTATGTGCACTAATGGGAACAAATTCACAAAACCTTATTTCAATGATATTTCCCTTAGGAGTTTTAATTGACAACTCCCTTGTTAAATCAAACTAAAAATATCTAATTTTCATTGCAAAATGGGAATATATGAAACAATGTGATGATCCAGAATCAAATAATTCATTTGCTAAACTTGAGGAAACCATTAAATTACCTGCCACCACATCTTTCAGAGCTTCTACCTCAGTAGTAGTGATATCATAATCTTTTCCTTGGTCCCTTGGCCTTTTCTGAGGTATGTTCCCCTGACGCTTAGGACATTCATTTTCATAATGTCTCATCTCCCTACATTTGTAGCATTGAAAATCGGTAGCTTCTTTCTTCCCCTTGCAATCATGAGCTTGGTGGCCTTTTTCACGACACATGTAACAGACTCCCATTCCTTTCAGGAAAGTACCGGGGTGTTTCTTCCCACATTTACTACAGGATGTATAATCAACATTTCCCGTCATTCCCTTATTCCCACTTCCATAGTGATCAGTAGATCTCTTCTTCTCTTGCTTTTCTTTAATGTCATAAGACTTAGAAATTCCTTTTATGTCTAAATAGCACATGAGACAATATCTTCGTATAATGATAAAGATAGTGATACCAATGCTCGACAGAGAAATGGTTTTAACCCATCAAATAAATGATCAATCTTATTTCTTTGTTTATGTATATAATCTTCAGCATACCTTGCTAACCTTGTAATGTTGGCCTCATACATTGCGACATTCTCATCCTCCTTTTATCTCGGACTCAGAAATTTCCTCTCCATATCTGCTCGATGGTCACGAGGAAATTATTTTTCTAACAATGGTTCTTTAAACTCCCTCCATTACATATTTGATACTTCATCAATTTCATTTGTGTTTTGAATCAATGACCACCATTGATCAATATCTCTAGTGAGGTGGTGAACTGCCATGATAACCTTTTCCCTTTCACTATCCCCAAGGCGTGGAATATTTTCTCTAAGAAATTTATCCATTGTTTAGCTACTAAGGGATTTTTACTCCAATTGAATGTTAGTGTCTTTTTCCTCATGAAGCGGTCTAACATTGATCCTTCACTTTTCGGATCAGGTTACTCCATACGATTAAGGTTATTATTCATAACCTGAGTGAGTTGTCCAAGTATGGTGATAAGTTGATCAACACCAGTTGTATCACCCGCTCCACTATAATTATCTTGGGAAGGAGGTAAATCCCTACATGGAGTGAATTCATTAATATGGGTTTCATTCCTTCCACTATGTTCCATTTATAAACAATGGCATAAACTAGATCAATTTATGAATCAAAATAAATAATTCCATACTTGTAAAACACTTAATATAAATTGAACAGTTTATGGATATAATACATAATCATAAAAATGTTTCATTTTAGGATGTATATACTCATAAACCCTTCATAATGGTTTGTAAAGAAAATGGGAATTACCCTAAGCATATCCCTCGGGAGTGTCGTAACCAAGAGTTCAGCAAGGCACGTTGTCGTGCACCAGTTCCCATTCGAGTCTAGCTCAAAGTGGTGTTTTCGGGTTTTACCCATAGGTACATATGTGCCAGAGCCGCCTCTACCTTCTCGTATCTAGACATGGATGTATTTCTCAGAAAACTCACAAAATCTCTATGATACCAAAATTCTAGGAAGTTATTCTATACTAATCCTCAAAGTCTATCTTAGGTCTATGTGCTCTAATAATGGTTTTTCTAAATCTAGCATCCAATTTTATTAATAAACTACCTCCGATTCCAACTGCAATGCCCTAACCCCAGTTACCTAGAGTCGGTTCCTTATTATGTAACATTGGCAGGATCACGAAAGATAAAGTCTCAAAATAACGATTAGTTTAGTAGCCTTGTAAACACTAGATACATTCATAAATGTTACATTACATCAGAAAGTGCAAAACTAAAAAAATGGTATCCATAGTCCACACTCGTATCCCCTTCAGAATATCCCTGCAGGTCAGTCATAAAATATTTTTCACATCCTGGGAAAAATAAAACATAGAAAGGGGTGAGCTCAGATGCTCAGTGAGGATAACAATATAGCAGAAAATTTCATAAATAAACATAAACATTTAAGGCAATTTATAACTAAATCAAAAGCCTTTTAAACTTGAACATCAGCATAATAAGGAAAAAATAAAATGAAATAATTCCATTTACTTATTCACATGGGTATTATACTAGTCGAATAATCACATGCAATATCAATAACCACTTTTATAATGATGGAATGCATATTACCAAACTATCATAACCACATAGTCAAGGCCTTGTGCCAAGACTACAAATAAGATTTTGTCAAGGCCCCATTCCAAAACAATAGTTTTTCTCATGAGACCTACTGATGCATCGAGGAGCTATAGCGGGCTACACCCATCACATACTAAGTCCAATACATTCCTTATATGAAAAGGTTTAAACACATCATAAACCATAACATAATCGTATCACATAAAACATGCATAATGAAAACATAACATTTCCACATTTCAATCACTAGATATGAATACAACACATTCATATGATAAAACCATTTTCAATACCAAAATAAAATAAAGTAAAACTTTGTATTTATTTTTCATTTAAAAAAAAAGTCATGGCTTGTAGAGGAAACTGAAACTCAAATAATGGTCACAGCGGTGGAGAAGTCGCTGTCGCCACATACGTACGAAAAAAAAACATTCCTTTTTGTCATTTAGTAAAATGGTTCATATAAAAAGATTCCTTCTGAATAAACTTAAATGTCAAAGTGTATTATACACCGTATAAAAGAAAGTTTTTTATAAAACAAAATATGCCTCAATGAAAGGAGGTTGAGACGAAGTCCCTTACCTCGTGTCAGACTTGACTCGATTGTTCTTTGACCTCCTGAATAATAAAATAGAGTTAATTTCTACTTTCTTAAGAACCTTTTTCAAGTTCATTATTCTTTTATATCACTTTTTACCATGTTATGAACATTATGTAATTATTTAAGTTAATAACGGTCGTTTTGTCGATCTTTGGTACTTGAGTCAAAAATAAACATCTTATAATTACAAGTTGTTCATGTGGTAAAATATACATTATATTCAGAATTATATTCATGATGTAGATATCATATATATCATACATATCCAGTATATACATTCATTTATAATATTACATAACATTTAGAGGTTAGAAATGAAATGAACCATTCATGGAGACGGTAAGATGTACATACGCATTAACGCTACTTTCATTTCTATTTCGTATTTAATGGAATGAAATCATAATTATATAAAGGTATATTATAATTCCAGTATAATATCATATATAATACCATTTACCCCATCCTTTATATGTCCCACATATGGCATTAACGATTCAAATCACTTTGAGGGGGCGGTAGTCCACACTCCCTAAAATGAAATTATAGCGTTTACCCATAATGGAAATCATAAAGGTATTCCATAAATGAAAAATACAGAAGAATAAAGAAAACATAAACATAATATATATCATATATAAATATAGTGACATCTTAATGGACACCATGAGAGGTGTTAAGAGAAGATTGAACAATCATCGTTTCGTAAGGCAGTAATTCGCCACCCACAGAAATAGTATGTTCTTTAACCATTAGACGAAGGTGTGTGTAGGTATAAATCAAATAATTCTCCTAAAAACATCCTAGTATTTTTAATATTCTATTTTTGTTACAAAATAAGGGAATAAAAAGAGTTTTAGGGGTTGGAGAAGCAAAATAAAACAAAAGATCATAAGAGAAGTCATTACCTTAAAATCGGGTAACTCTTTTTGATTTGAGCCAAAGGCTTCCTTGGGAAGACATCTTCCCAAATTGAGGCTTCTAGGAGTAATAGAGGGAAGTTTGGAGAGTATTTGGGTAGAGGTTGGCCGAGCCAAATGGCTTTTAAGGTGTGAATAATGTGGTAGAGGTGGGGGCCTTTTAGTAGAGGATAGGAGGGGCACTCTTGGAATGTCATGAAATGTTACTTTATTATGAAATGATTTTGGGATTTTAAAGGTCCCAAAATGATATATTTCTAGGATAAGGGGATAAGGGTTTGAAATATACCCACAAAACAGTTTTTAGACAAGTTTATGTATTATATTTTACCTTATCTTTTCATTTTATTTAAATTGTTTATTAATGAGGTAATCAATTCATCATCATGGTATCATAAATAAATTTATTTATTTAATGCCTAAAAATTATAAAATAATTACCATTATGTAGGAAATATTTTTATATTTCTAATTAATATTTATAGTCTAAATGTTAACTTATATAACTCCATGTCATAATTGTTTTAGTAAAACAGCACATGTTTGTGACAATTTTATTTTTACTTTAAATAAAAAGTTATTAATGTCATTTTCTAACCCAAGTGGCTCCATGGGGTCCCCAAGTTGACCCATGGCTTTTCGTGGTCGTCCATGAATCATAAAATATGTTTAGCACAAGTTTAAAGGTAATTTAATGTTATTATAACATTATATTTACCTTAAATTACACTAATTACCTTTAATCACGATTAATAAAACATTAAAGTTACTATTCAAAAAAATTATTTTCGTCTCATTGAACCACATTTTACTTACTAATGATAACGAGGTATGTCGGATTTTTGAAATTCAATTCACCTAAGTGTAAAAGTTTCATTTAAACAAAAAATTAGTTTTTTAACTACCACTTAGTGGTTTCACTATTCATCAAAAATCGAAGTTTCTCAGAACAGTACCAAAAATCCACCCAAAGCTATAATTGATATTCCGAATTCAAAAATGATTTCTATTTTATATAATTCCAAACATATAAGTTTCATTAATTAATATTATAATTAATTCCCGTTGTCAAAACAAATAGCGTGTTTTCAAGAAACAATATCAATCAAAAAATTAGCAATTGTTTATGTCCAATTTCAAAGTGAAATTAATTCTAATGACCACTATTAGATAAAATGGTAAAATTATATTCTAATTATAATTTAAAACCACTCAATAGTATAATTTATCACTATAAATTATTTTGATTAAAAATGTTGTTTTTAAGTATTTTTCACTATTCATCAAAAATTGGAAGTTCTCAGAAAAATACCAAAAATTCAACATAGGCTAATTTCGATATTCCAAGTCTAAAAATGAAGTCTATTATGAAATATAAAGTTTATTTAATTTCAAAAAGTGGGTATTAATATTCATAAGGGATACATTGATTGGTCGTAGTGTGTTAGAACTCGAGGTTGCGTACAACACACGCTGCTCTATTATTCATAGAGAAGCGTACCATGGAAGCTTGGGGTGTTACAATTAATGCCTCCAGACGAGCTATGTTGCGTACAAATAATTTCAATGTACTCAAATAATGCCCAATAGGATACATCCACCTAAATTGCATAGGACCAACATCCATTACTTCATTAGTTAGGTGCACTGTCAAGCGAACCATAATATCAAAAAATGAGGGGGGAAATAGTTTCTCAATGTGAAAAAGTGTAAGTACAATTTGGTCCTGAAAACTTTTTTAATCACTCATTCGTTGAGATCTTAAAGAAATATTTCGAGGAAAATTACTCATCTCAATCAATGGTTGAACAACATTGGGGGATAAACAATCAAAAATTGTGATTGGAATCAACTGCTAAAGTAGTATGTGATTGTCATGACTTTTCATCCCTTGCAATGTTCTGGTCGTCAGATTCACACACATTGAAATATTAGAAGAGTAACCATCAAGCACCTTAAGAATATTCAAAATGGAATGAAATATCTCTTTATCCTTTTTTATTCATCGTATACATTGCATTAGGCATATATTCCTTGTTTCCCTCAACTAACTATAAATTCAACCGTTTCCTTAAACCCATTTCTTCTAAATCATGACTTGCATTAACATGGTCCTTCGATTTTCCACTGACACATAAAATAGTCCACAATATGTTATCACAAACATTTTTTTCAATGTACATGACATCTAAATTATTCCTTACCATGTTATTTTTTCAATATCCAAGACTATAAATTTTTTCTTCTTTTTCCAATTTTGACTGTGCTGCCTACCCGCAGATCAAGTAATACGTAATGGATGAGCCACTAAATCCTGAATTTCATATACCATTCAGATGATTTCTTCCTCAATCTGCAACAACATTTCGACTCCTGTCATGATATTTGGTGCTTGGATGAACTCTCTAGAAACATAAAATGCCACTATGTCCTTTCCGATCCATTAATGAGGGGGGAGAAAATGTCTGTAAACCATGTATGCCGAATTTTTGGAATGGTTAATCCATACAGATTTTTTACTTTTATTGCAACATGGGCAAGAAAATTCCCTTTTGTACTCCAACCTGAAAAATATTCATAAGACAGGATGTCATTGATTTTCCACAATAAATCAGCCTACAGATTGATCATTTCATTCATTCCATTCATTTAATAGTCACAAGTAATCACACCATCACCCCAATATTTATTCAACTCATCAATCAATGGATGATGGTAAACATCATTCTTATCCACTAGAATTCTAGGTCATTTAATAACAGTGGAAAGTAATATAAATTGTTGCTTCATACAAAGCTATAGTGGAAGATTATACGGAACCAACACTATGGGCCATGTGCTATGAGTTTCACTAACCATAGACTTGAATGGATTGAAAGCATCTTTTTCCAACCTGAATTGGACATTAAAAACATATTTAGTAAAGTCAGGATGTCTCTTATCAAAATCCATCCATGTGTGACAGTCTGCCAGGTGGGTTAACATATCATGTTCATGAATTCTTTCTGCATACAATCTAATTAAATTAGAAACTTTATATGAAAAAAAAATTCCATCCAACCTCGGTTTAAGGGGAAAGTAAACCATTCTATTTACGGAAATCAGTTTCCCCTGGATATCAATATAACATTGATGAGTCTAATTTCCCCCTTTCTCTTTCCACCTGGAAGTGCCACAAACTGTACAAATAACCAAATGGTTCGTTTCCTTTCTAAAAAACATACAGTTGTTTGCACATGCATCTATGGTCTCATATGTAAACCTATGTTCTCTATCAACATACGAGCATTTTAATATGACTCAAGAATCTTAGAGTCGACAGGAAGAACATTTTTCAATAACACCAACAACATGTTGAATGATGTGTCTTATCCTTGATTCAATGTATTGAAATGTAACAACTCCATGATAAAAGAAAATTTATTGTATGAAGTAAATCTAGGATATAATTTTGTTTTTGCATCATCAAGTGACTCATAAAACATCCTTGAATCATGATATGCACCAGAGCGAAGATTTATCTCACCGGTCTCAAGATTCTGGATGTCAATGCCTTCAAGATCCAACCCATGTACCATTTTAGTAAGCATTTTGTGCATTAGAGCATTCATCCTTGCACCAACATCCATCTGAATTGCATCCATATTTTGAAAATGATAATATTCCTCTCCATGACGATTCTAACTCTTATAATTTTTCTGAAATATGTTAAAGAATAGGTGCTCCCTCAAAATATCTCTTTTTAATTGATATCTCTTAGCACATTTTCTACATGGAAAACTAATATAGTCACTTTCAAATCATCTGGTGAAGTTAATAAACTGCATAAATCCATTGAAATATTTTCTAGATGTATATTTTTGGAGATCAATACAACTCTTAACCATAGTAATATCTCTATAACAAACATTTACACAAGACTTATTACATGCATTTTTCTTAAAAAATATATTTAAAATAAATACTAACCAATTTATTGTGGATTGTTGATTAAATAATAAAATTATAGATCTGAATAATAAACAACAGAATAGATAATGCAATTTATGTGAAATCCCATGTCATGTCATACCTGATTGAGCTACAAACCTGGAAGGTAGGGGAGTCGAAGGTGGTGCTGCGGGGGAGATGAGAGACAGCAGAGGGGAGTCGAAGCCGGAGACGGTGCGGTGAGGGAGGGGAAGGGCAACAACGACGGTGGTGATCCGGAGGAGAGGATTTGGTGAGGTGGGGACATTGCAGTGATGGTGGGACGATGAGGGAGAGCAATGAGGAAAGTAGAGATCCAAAATGGATGGGCGACAATGGTGAGGGGACGAACAGCAGCCGTGCAGGGAGGGAGGGGACCGGGTGGTGGTGGTGCCGCATGGGAGGAGATCGTGAGGGAGGGAATGAGCGATGACTTTACGGAGATGGAGGGGGATGAAGAGGGAGGGGACGGGGGATGGCGAAGAGCTGGAGCAGAGGGTGGCAAAGGGACAGGGGATGGGCAGCGATGGGGCAGAGGGCAGAGGGCATAGGGCCGAGGGCCGAGGGCCAAGGGCTGAGGGCTGGGTATAAGGCCCCGACCTTAATCATCACTTAATATTTAATTAAATGAATAATTAAAATTGAGGATCTTCTCAGGTTTATATTTTTAGAGAATTCGGACATAACCATTACATCTCAAAAGATTACAAAGTAGACACTGCTACATGGTTTCCTTTTTTTACAAAACACGAACTCTTAAAAAAGAGTCATGTCTAGATCCATTTTTAAGGCAACATGACTTTTCCTTGATACCATCCTTGACCCTATTCCACATTATGTACTACGAAAAACATTTCAAAAAAAACATTGGATGAGCATAAGAATCTCAGTAAGGGATACCCAAAGAAGGAAAACTGTTAGTTTTTCAAAACAACAAATAAACAATGAATAATTTATCAAAGAAATACATTTCACTTTTATGAAGAAGTAAAATACTATTCACTGAATAAAAGAACATTAGTTACCCTTATGAAACAAAACTATTACCATAAAACCCATATAGAGAACAGATAACATATAAATGTATCTTGAGACATAAACATACTTAAATGGAATAACCATTCGGCCGACATCCACACATATCACTAAAAGGAATATCCATACGACCGACTTCCATACCCAATGCATTAGAGGATATAACGTAACCACTTGTCCTGGTATTCATGGCACCACCCGTCATTTTGTTTATCACGTAACCACCCGTCAAATGTCCAAGTAACAATATAAAATCATATCACATACAACAAATATAATGGAAAGGAAAAATTTCCGCATTTCAATCACAATATATCACTTAAATATACTGACATAACAAATCTATTTTCAAGACCATTTTCAATACCAAAAATACATAAAAGAGTATAAGATATTTATTTTCTTTTGGAAACATTACGTCTTGTTCAGGAATCCAAAGATCAAATAATACTCGCGGCAGCAGAAATGGTCATTGTAACCGCTTACGTAAAAAATAACATTATTTTTGTCGTTTAGTAAAATTGTTTGTAGAAAAAGATTCCCTTTGAAATTTCAAGTGATTTTATACAGCGTATAAAATAAATTCTTGTATTAAAACAAAATATGCCTCAATAAAAGGAGATTGAGATGGAGTCCCTTACCTCGTGTCCGACTTGACTCGATCGCTCTTTAATCTCCTGAATAATAAACTAGTGTTAATATCTACTTTCTTAAGAACATTTTTCAGGATTATTATTCTTTTTATATAACTTATTTCCATGTTATAAACATTATGTAATCATTTAAGTTAATAATGTTCATTTTGTTGATATTTGGTACTTAAGTAACAAAATTGACTTCTTACAATTACAAGTTCCTCATGTGGTCAAAGGTTCATTATATCCAGAATGATATTCATGATTTGGATATCATATATATCATATATATCTAGAATATAAATTTATTTATAATATTACATAACATTTAGAGGTAAGAAATGAAATGCATCGTTCATGGAGACGGTAAGCTGTACGTACGCATGGACGCTACTTTCATTTCTATTTCGTATTAAAGGAATTAAAACTAAATGAGAAAAATATATATTAGAATTCCATTATAATATATATTTTATATATTTAACATATGTTCACTAATTTCATTCTTTATAAATTCCATGTTTGGCATGAACGAGTCACATCACTTGATGGGGCGGTAGTCCACACTTCCTCAGATGAAATTATCGTATTTGCACAACATGAAAAGCATAAAGTTATGTTTTAAATATAAAATACAGAAGAATGGAGAGGGAATAAATATATTATATATCATATATAAATACAGTGACATCATAATGGCCACCATGAATGGTGTTAAGAGAATATTGAACAATCATCGTTTCGTGAGGCATTAATTCGCCATCCACAGAAACAGTATGTTCTTTAACCATTAGACAGAGGTTTGTGTAAGTGTATCTCGATTCCTTCTCATAAAAACATCCTAGTATATTGAAAATACTAGTTTTGTTACTATATAAAGGAATTTAAACAATTTATGGGGTTGGAGAAGCAAAATAAATCAAAAGGACATAAGAGAAGACATTACCTTTAAATCGGGTAACTCCCTTTGGTTTGATCCAAAATGGTTTCATGAAAAGCATTATTCATAAGGTTAGGCTTCTAGGATTAGGAGAGGGATGTGTAGAGATAAAATGAGCATATTTTGGTCGAGACAAAGGCTTGAGAGGTGTGGGTAAGGGGGTATAGGTGGGGGCCTTTTATAAGAGGGAGGAGGGGCACTCTTGGAATGTTATAAAATGTTACTTTATTATAAAATTCATTTCATATTTTAAAGGTCAAAAAGGATATATTTCGAGTAAAAGGTGATAAGGGTTCTAAATACTCCCATCCAATAGGTTTTTGACAAGTGTAAGTCTTGTATTTTAACTTATCTTTTCATTTTATGTAAATCGTTCATTAATGAGGTAATCGCTGCATCATCATGATGTCATAAATAAATTTATTTATATAATGTATAAAAATTATAAAAAAATATCATGATGTAGAAAATATTTTTATATTTATAATTAATATTTATATTCAAAAATATGACTTGTATTACCCCATGTAAAAATTGTTTTAGTAAAAAAATACATGTTTGTGACATTTTTATTTTAACATCAAATAAACATTTATTAATGTCATTTTCTTTCCCAAGTGGTTCCATGGGGTCCCCAAGATGAATAATGTATTTTCGTGGTCGGCCATGACTCATCCAAAAAGTTTAGGACATGTTTCAAGGTAATTCAATGTTATTAAAACATTATTTGTACCTTAAATTACACTAATTACCTTTAATCACGATTTATAAAAATTAAAAGTTATTATTCACCAAAAAAATATTTTCATACCATTGAACCAAATTTTACTTAATAATGATAACCATGTATTTAATATTTTTTAAATTCAATTCACAAAAGTGGTAAAGTTTCATTTAAACGAAAAATTGGTTTTTTAACTACCACTTAATGGTTTCACTATTCATCAAAAATTGATGTTTTTCAGAAAAATAGGAAAAATTCACCCTATGAAATATTTGATATTCTGAATTCAAAAATGATGTCTATTTTAAAAAATTCAAAAAATATATGTTTCATTAATTAATTTAATAATTAATTCCCATTTTCAAAACAAATATCATTTTTTTATGGAACAATATATATCAAAAGATTCACACTTGTTTAAGTCCAATTTCAATGTGAAATGAATTACAATGACTACCATTGGATTAAATGGTAAAAAATATTCTAATTTCAATTTAAAACCAATTCCAAATATAATCTAATAATATAAATAAATTAGATTAAAAAGAGGTTTTGAATTAAAATACAACATTTTTCACTTATTCATTAAAAATGAACATTATCGGAAAAATAACAAAAACATAAACAAAGTAAATTTTGATGTTTTGATTATAAATAAGGAATTTATTTGGTCCAATATAATGTATAAGAGTGACATAAACAATTTTGAAGGAGGGTTCACCATCAAAAGGCGATAAATCGACCTTTTAGTGAATATTAGAGTATCTATGTCTAAAATTGAATTATTTTCTTATTTTAAGCCTTTATCTTTTATTGGATAAATGTTAAAACATTTAACAAACATATATAATAATATTTTAGTTATTTTTATTCATTCCCGCCAATACAATGACTACGTTTTAACTACCATTTAAAATAATATTATTATTTTACTAGTGTGCAACGTACGATTTCAAAGAAACTCACTATTGTGTATCAGGTACGCTATCGAACATAGCAATCCCTTTAAAGTAAAATTAATATTTAATTTGAAAATGTTAATAAATATGAAAATTTATTATTCATTATTTACCTGGTATGTTACATCCTTCCCCCCTTTTAGAAATTTCATCCTCTCAATTTTATTCACTTATCAAAATAAGTGGGGATATTTATCCATCATAGCATTTTCAGATTCCCACGTTACCAATTCAACCATATGGGTTTTCCACAAAACCATTACCTGGTGAATTACATTATTCCGAAACACATGCTCTCTACGATCAAGAATCTGGAATGGTTGTTCTTAATAAGAGAGATTATCTTCAAATTGAACTACCTCTGGGCTCAAAACATGAGATGGATCTGACATATACTTTCTCAACATCGAAACATGAAAAACATTGTGTACCTGAGATAAACTCGGAGGTAAAGCCACTTAGTAAGAAACTGATCCAACTCTCTCCAGAATTTCATATGGTCCAATAAACCTTGGACAGAACTTTACTTTCTTACCAAATCGCATCACACTTTTCCATGGTGATACATTTAGAAAATCATGATCACATACCTCGAAAGATAGATCCTTCCTCCGGTTATCCGCATAACTTTTCTACCTACTCTGAGCTATTCTTATGTGTTTCTGAATCAAATGATCTTTTTTTACCATCTCTTTTACCAATTATTCTCCCTTCAGCTTCCTTTCCCCTACTTCATCCCAAAAAGTTGGAGTTCGACACCGTTTAACATATAATGCTTCAAACGGAGCCATATGTATACTGGAATGAGTACTGTTATTATATGAAAATTAAACCAAAGAAAGATGTTGGTCCCAACTTCCCTGATAATCCATCGAGCAAGCACATAGCATATCCTCCAAGGTCTGAATTGTTCGTTCTGACTGCCCATCTAATTGAGGATGAAAAGTTGTGCTAAAATTTAATTCATTACCCAACGACATATGAAGGCCTTTCCCAAAGTTAGATGTGAACCTGGGATCATGATCATATACAATAGATAGGGGAACTCCATGAAACATGACTATCTCATTAACATACAACCGTGCAAGTTTATCTAGAGACGAAGTATCTCGAATCGGAAGGAAATGAGCAGATTTAGTCAATCGATCAACAATAACCCAGATTGCATTATTACCTCGAGATGTCTTCGGTAATCCCACAACAAAGTCCATGGATATATTTTCCCATTTCCACTCTGGCACCGGTAATGACTAGATAATCCCTTTCTGTAACTGTCGCTCTGCTTTATCATAATGACAAGTCAAACTCTTCATATTAAAATCAGCAATATCTCTTTTCATTCCATCCCATCAGTAATACTCTCGTAGATCTCTGTACATCTTATTACTGCCAGGATGAACAGAAAATGGGGAACTATGAGCCTCACATAACAACTCATTATTCAATTGTGAATCACAAGGCACACATAATATCTTTCCAAACTTCAAAAAACAATCATTATCAATAATAGATTTAGGTAACATACCCTTCTGAACCAACTCTACCTTTTTATGCAACTCAGTGTCTTGCTTCTGTGCCTGCTTAATTCTGTCTGATAGAGATGATCTCACTGACACCTGAAACAAAACAGAAGAACATCCTACACCAACATATTTTATGCAAATTTTCATCAAATCCATAACCAAAGTATCACATTCCAAATTTAACATGGTTAATGAAACATTACTTTTTCTACTCAAAGCATCAACCACTTTATTTTCTTTTCCGGGATGGTAATGAATTGTACAATCATAATCCTTGATTAATTCTATCCATCTTCTCTGTCTAATGTTCATTTCTTTCTGAGTGAATATATACATTAAAAATTTGTTATCATTATATATTTCACACATTACACCATACAAATGATGCCTCCAAATTTTTATAGTGAAAACCACAGAAGCTAATTACAAATCATGTGTAGGGTAATTTACCTCATGAGTTTTCAACTGACGTGAAGCATAAGAAATTACCTGATCATTCTGCATAAGTACATGACCAGGTCCATTCAACGAAGAATAACTGTAGATAACAAACTCACCATTACTGGATGGAAGTGCCAAAACTGTAGAATTCACTAATCTTCTTTTAATTTCTGAAAACAATAATCACATTCTTATTTCCAGATGAACTTAACACCTTTTCGAGTTAACTTAGTCATTGGACTAGATAACCATGAAAAGTTTTCAACAAACCTTCGGTAATAGCCTGAAAAACCAAGAAAACTACGAATCTCAGTTACATTTTTGGGTCCTGTCCATTATTCAACAACTTTTTTTTAGCAGGATCAACAGCTATGCCATTTTTGGAAACAATGTGACCAAGGAATGAAATTTGTTGTAACCAAAACTCACACTTTCTAAATTTTCCATACAGTTTCTTTTTTAAGGTTTTCAATATAACCCTTAAATGTCTTTCATGCTCCTCTTTACTTTTAGAAAAAACCAAAAAATCATCAATGAAAACAACTACAAACTTATCCAAGAACTCATGGAAAATTCTATTCATAAGGTCCATGAATACAGCAGGTTCATTGGTTAACCCAAATGGCATAACTGTAAATTCATAATGTCCATATCTAGTATGAAATGTTGTCTTCGGAATGTCTGATTCTTTTACTTTCAACTGATGGTACCCCGACCTCACGTCAATCTTCGAAAAATACTGAGCTCCCTGGAGCTGATCAAACAAATCATCGATATGAGGCAAAGGATACTTGTTCTTAATAGTGATGTTATTCAATGCTCTCTAATCAATTAAAAATCTCATTGAACCATCTTTTTTTTAACAAACAAGACAGGATAACCCCATGGTGATGTTCTAGGTTGAATGAAACCTTTATCTAATATCTCATGCAATTGCTTCCTTAACTCTAAAAGTTCATCTTGAGCCATTAGATAAGGGATTTTTGAAATTGGATTAGAATCAGGAACTTAGTCAACAGAAAATTCTACATCATGATAATAAATAATACGAGGCAACTCATCAGGAAAAACATCAAGATACTCATTTACCACTAGCACATCATTAATCTGAATGGTTCCTTTATTTTCAACAATATGTGCTAGGTAACATTCATTTCCATGATTTACTAGTTTCTCAACTTCCTGATATATTATCAAAATCAAGGGTTCATTCTTGTACACAAACTGAAAATCCTTCTGAAAATAAACCTCTTTAGCTATACAGTCTATCTTATCATGATAAATAGAAATCCAATCCATTCCCAAAATAACATCAAACTATAATAGAGGAAAAATAATAAGGTTTTCAGGTAGATTTTTTACGTAGACAAGGATAAGAAGGTTCTTATAATTTCTTTTTGTCTCAAAGTTTCCCCCGGGTGTTTTTACCATAAGTTCAGGATTCATATATTGAGTTGGAATTCCCAATTTAATAGAAAACTTCTAAAAAAGGAAATAATGTGTATACCCTGAATCAAACAACACATTGGAATAATCGGAAAAAACAAACTCTGTACCAAATACTACTTCATTTGATGGCCCTACATCTGCTGAAATAGTTGCAAATGATTTACCACCCCTTTCTGCTTTTAGTCTGGATGCTTTACCCTAGTTGACTATTTCTTTAGACACTCATTTGCATAATGACCCATTTCATTACACTTAAAACATCTTACTTTTGTCTTTTCATTGTCTGCTTGATCATCTTACTTACAGTTACGAGCAATATGACCTAACTTACCACACTGAAAGCACATTCCATACTTGGATAAACATTCTCCAGGATGAATTTTACCACACGTCTCATAGGATAGATATTTTGTTTTCTTACCTCCTGGCTTCTTTGATTAATTATTTCCCTTTTCCTTCCAACTGGACCTCTTATTATTTTGTTTTTCAAATAATACATGATCATCACCAAACTCCATTTCCACCTTCTCCTCACATCGAACAAGTTTTTCATAAATTTGGAACTCATGAGAAGCTAAATCCCCTAGATACTTTGTCTTTAACCCTAAGTAAAAAAGGGAGGATTTTATTATCAAGATCACGTATGAAATTTGGAGCATACCTTGCCAATTGATTGAACTTTTCTTCATAAGAATCCACTGAGTCATCCTCCTGCCTCAATTCTATAAATTGTTCTTCCATCCTAAGATGAACAGCCTTAGGAAAATATTTCTCAATAAACATACCTTTGAATTAATCCTATTTATGATCATCAATCTCATCACTATCCCTGATAAGTTTCACCATCGACCACCTCTGATCAGCTTCACCTTTAAAATGATAAACAGAAAGACTAACCTTTTGATGTTATGAACACCCCATGACATCAAAAATCCTTTCCAGTGATTTACTCCACCCATCTGCTAGCAGAGGGTCAGATGATCCTCTGAATGATGGGGGATGTTGCCTCATGAAATGTTCCACCACTGACATGTTCCTCTGTGGTTTATATGGTTGATCTCGTGCATGGATAACACCCCCATTTATAGCCTGAGTCAAATGTTCCATCACTACAACAAACTGTTCAGTTCCGATTCTGACCATCTCAGGTTGCTGATTTGGAAGTTTGTCTTCATCGTGATGTCGTCCCAAAATAGATGCCTTGTTTCCTCTGTGGGAAACCATTCTGAACAAAAAAAATATCTTATGTGAATCAACATGGTAATGTTTAAATGCTATATAATTTTAATCATATCGTAAATTAATTTATGGACATAAATTTAACAGTTTTTTTCTAAATCCAAAATTTGTCTAAACCGACCTCTGATACCAACTATAAGGGCACGGCCTTAAACATCAATTAATATTGAATTAATTTAATAATTCACATTGAGGACCTTTTCATGTTTATAGTTTTAGTGAATTTGGGCATAACTATTATATCTCAAAAGATTACAAAGTAGACACTACTACATAGTTTCCTTTTTTTACAAAACATGAACTCTTAAAAAAATGGTCACGTCTAGTTCCATTTTTAAGACAGCATTACTTTTCCTTGATCCCATCCTTGACCCTATTCAACATTATGTCCTGTGAAATTCATTTCAAAAAAAACATGGGATGAGAATAAAAAGCTCAGTATGGGATACACAAAGAAGGAAAAATGTTAGTTTTTCAAAAGAACAAGTAAACAATGAATACTTTATCAAAGTATTACATTTAACCTTTATGAAGTAGTAAAATTATATTCACTAAATAAAAGATCATTACTTACACTTTTTTAACCAAAATATTACCATAATACCCATGTAGAGAACACATAAAAAATAAAGGTAACTTGAGATATAAACATACTTAAATGGAATATCCATACGACCGACTTCCACACATATCACTAAATGGAATAGCCATATGGATGAATTCAATACCCATTGCATTAAAGGTTATAATGTAACCACCCGTCTTGGTATTCATGGCACCACCCGTCATTTAGTTTATCATGTAACCACCCGTCAAATGTCCATGTACCAATATAAAATCATATCACATACAACAAATATAAAGTAAAGGAAACATTTCTACATTTTAATCACAATATATCACTTAAATATATTGACATAAAAAATATATTTTCAGTACCATTTTCAATACCAAAAATACGTAAAAGAGTATAAGGTATTTATTTTCTTTTAAAAACATTATGACTTGTTGAGGAAGCCAAATATCAAATAATACTCGCAGCGGAGGAAAAGGTGGTTGTCACCGCTTATGTTAAAAAGAACATTCTTTTTTTCATTTACTAAAACAATTTGTAGAAAAATATTCCCTTTGAAAAGTCAAGGGTGTTTATACAGAGTATAAAATAATGTCTTGTATTAAAACAAACTATGCCTCAATGAAAGGAGATTGAGACGAAGTCCCTTACCTCGTGTCCGACTTGACTCGATCTCTCTTTAATCTCTTGAATAATAAAACAGTGTTAATTCATACTTTCTTAATAACCCTTTTAAAGCATATTATTCCTTTTATATAACTTATTTCCATGTTATAAACATTATGTAATAATTTATGTTAATAATGTTCGTTTTTTTGATATTTGATACTTAAGTCAAAAATAGACTTCTTACAATTACATGTTGTGTAACACCCCAGGTAAATAAAGAATATGACATTTTTATATTTATCCATATTTTTGAATAAAATATTAATATTACTTTCAAGGGTATTCTATGCTCGATGGCGTACCCAATACGCAACAACGAGTTTCTTGGGAAGCTTACGTTGCACTCTAATAATAAAACAATATTATTTTAAATAGTAGTTAACACCTAGCCGTTGTAACGGTGGGAATGAACAGAACTACCTAAAAAATGATTATATATGTTTCTCAAATATTTTTACTCTTTACAATAAATGTTAGAGGATTAAAAATGCGAATGAATCCAATTTTAAGCGTAGACATTCTAATATTCTTTAAAAGGTCGATTAACCGCCTTTTGAAGGAGAACCTCTTTTAAATCCACTTTTTGACAATTTTATGTGTTATATTTGACAAAATAAAATTCTTATTTATAATCGGGACATCAAAATTTACTTTGTTAAAATTTTTGGTATCTTTCTGATAAAGTTCATTTTTTATGAATAGTGAAAAATGTTGTATTTTAATTCAAAACATCTTTTTAATCTAATTTATTTATATGATTAGATTCTCTTTTGGATTGTTTTTTAATTAAAATTAGAATATATTTTTACCATTTAATCCAATAGTGGTCATTGGAATTAATTTCACTTTGATATTGGACTTAAACTAGTGTCAATCTTTTAATACTTATTGTTTCATAAAAACACGCTCTTTGCTGACTGCGGGAATTAATTAAAAAATTAATTAATGCAACTTCTATGTTATTAATTTGGTAAAATAGACATCATTTTTGAATTCGAAATATCAAATTTTGCTTTGGGTAAATTTTTGGTATTTTTCTGAAAATCTCCATTGTTTGATGAATAGTGAAACCACAAAGTGGTGGTTACAAAATTTGATTTTTCGTTTAAATGGGACCTTACCACTTTTCTGATTTTAATTTCAAAAATCCAATTTAAATTACTTTAATTTTTAATTAAAACTTTGTTCAATGGGATGAAAATAATTTTTGATGATAAGTAACTTTTAAGTTTTATTAATCGTGATTAAAGGTAATTAGTGTGATTTAAGGTAAAAATGATATTATAATAAAATGAAAATATATTGACACTTGTCCTAACCCTATTGTATGAGTTATGGCCGACCACGACTACCCATGGGTCAATTTTTGGTACCCCATGGAGCCACTTGGGTTTGATAATGACATTTATGCCTTTTATTTAAAGTTAAAATAAAAATGTCACAAACATGATTTGTTTTACTAAAAAAAAATTTACATGTGGTTATACAAGTCATAATTTTGACTATAAATAGTCATTGGCAAGATAAAAATATTTCCTACATCATAGTATTTTCTTTTATAATTTTTAGACATTAAATAAAATATATTCTTTATGACATCGTGGTGATGCAGTGATGACCTCATTATTTAACGATTTAAATAAAATGGAAAGATAATGCAAACTCTAGGACCTAACCATGTAAAAAACATATTGGATGGGTGTATTTCTAACCCTTATCACCTTATCCTAGAAACACATCAATGTTGGACCATTAAAATCTGAAAACCATTTGAAAATAAAGTAACATTTTTATACATTACCAAGTGTGACCCTCCTCTCCTCTTATAAAAGGCTCCCACCTCTACCACCTTAACCACACCTCTCAATCCTTTGGTTCAGCCAAGATCTGATCATCTTGTCTCTCCACATACCTCTACTCATCCTAGAAGCCTTAACATAGGTAGGAAGCTCTTCAAGAAACCCTTTTGGTTCAAACCAAAGAGAGTTAACCAATTTTAAGGTAACATCTTCACTTGTGCTCTTTTGTTTATTTTGCTTCTCCAACCCCCTAAACTCTTTTTATTAATTTATTTTGTAACAACTCCAGTATCATAAATATACTAGGATGTTGTTATAATAATTATTCGCACTACACTTACACACACCTTCATCTAATGGTTAAAGAACATACTGTTTCTATGGATGGGGAATTTCTGCCTCACGAAACGATGATTGTTCAACACTCATATAACACCTTCAAAGGTTTCCATTAAGATGTCACTAAGTTTATATATGATATATAATATTTTTATGTTTTACTTAAGCTTCTGTATTTTTCATTTGTGGCATACCTTTATGGCTTCCATTATGGGTATACGTGATATCTTCATTTTAGGAAGTGCGGACTACCTCCCCCTCAAAGTGATTTGATTCGTTAATGCCATATGTGGGATGTATAAAGGATGGATTTAAAGTTATTATATATTATCTTATACTGGAATTATAATATACCCTTATATCATTATTTTTTTCTTTCAATTAAAGTATGATATAGAAATGAAAGTAGCGTTCATGCGTACGTACGGCTTACCGTCTCCATGAACGGTGCATTTCATTTCTTATCCTCAAATGTAATGTACTATTATAAGTACATATAATGGATATATATGATGTATGATACATCGCAAGGATGAATATAATTATGGAATTAAATATATACAAATCTCTCATTTAGTTTTAATTCCATTAATATGACATAGAAATGAAAGTAGCTTTCGTGCGTACGTACAGCTTACCGTCTCCATGAACGGTGCATTTCATTTCATACCTCTAAATGATTAGGTAATATTATAAATACATGTATATTCTGGATATATATGATATATATGATATCCAAATCAGGAATGTCATTCTGGATATAATGAACCTTTGACCACACAAACAACATGTAATTTTAAGAAGTCCACTTTTGACTTAAGAACCAAATATCGACAAAACAATCATTATTAACTTAAATGATTACATAATGTTTATAACATGTCAATAATTAATATAAAAGGAATAATTAACTTGAAAAATTTCCTTAAGAAAGTATAAATTAACTCATGTTTATTATTCGGGATGTTAAAGAACGATCGAGTCAAGTCAGACCCGAGGTAAGGGATCCTACTCCTCTCTTTCTTTTAATGTACGCTCTTTTATGTCACTCATTTTAAATATCATATTTCTTGTTATTGGGATGTTATTTTATATTAATCTTACTATAATTTTTATGTTCATATGATTTGAGACCCTATTCTCTCTCATCAATCCATTTTGGAAGTTTTGAGCGGCGCCATCAGGCTGCCGAATTTTCATAAGAGATCTAACCTCTCTCTTTCTTTTTAAGTACTCTCCTTTATGTCACTTATTTTAAGATCCTATTTGTTATGTTGGGGTATGTTATTTTATATTCCTCTAAACGTTATGTTAATATTATGAGATACTCTATTTGATCTCATCAATCCATTTTTGTCTGTTTTATGTGGCGCCGTTAGGCTGCCGAGTTTTCGTAAGGGATTTTTCATCTCACTTTTATTCCCGTGGGATTTATGCAACATTTGCCACAATTTTCTTTTGTGTGGTGTATGTACCTCCAATTATTTTACTAATTGTGTAATATACTTTCATTTATGAGTATTTAAATCATTGTTTTATTGTCTTTCTTTCACGGGGTGTATGTTTCGAAAGATACCCATGTCGGTAAGGGAACCTTTCACCCTTCTCTTTTTAAAAGACTTCTTTTGTTATGTCTTTTAATTCACATACTATTATGTTGGGATATGTTCTTCTATATCCTTATTGATTTAAATTTTTTTTCCATGTGAGAAGATACCCTTTTTATCTCTCATCAACTCATTTTCTGAATTTTGTAGTGATGTCATTAGGATGTCAAATTTTTGCAAGGGAACTTCTTAACCCAAATTTGATTCTTTGGGATAAACTTATAATCCTTGAATATGTCATTCTATGAATATGTGTGAATAAACTCTGATTGTTTTACACTTAATATCCACTTATATTTGGTGTATTTGTTTGTCACACATAATTATGTAATAGATTTATCCTTAGACCAAGGATACCGTCTTTGTAAGGGACTTCGTCTCAATCTCCTTTCATTGAGGCATATTTCATTTTATACACAACATTATTTTATACGGTGTATAAAACCATTTGACTTTTACTTTTATACAAAAGGAATCTTTTTCTATGAAGCGTTTTACAAAACGACAAAAAGGAATTTTTCTTTTAGCGTACGCGGTGACAACGACCTTTTCTGCCACCGCGAGTATTATTTGGTCTTTGGCTTCCTCAACAAGCCGTAATGTTTTTAAAATGAAATAAATAACATATAATCTTTTATGTATTTTGGTATTGAAAATGGTTTTTATAATGGATTTGTTATTTCAATATATTTATGTGATATATTGTGATCAAAGTGTAGAAATGCTTTCTTTCCATTATATTTGTTTTATGTTTTATGATTTTATATTGGTACTTGGACATTTTACGGGTGGTTACGTGATAAACCATATGACGGGTGGTGCCGTGAATACCAGGATGGGTGGTTACGTTATAACCTCTAATGCATTGGGTATGGAAGTCGGTCGTATGGCTATTCCATTAAGTATGTATGGAAGTTGGTCGAATGGCTATTCCATTAAGTTATATGTGTGGAAGTCGACCTTAAGGTTATTCCACTTAAGTATGTTTATGTCCCAAGTTACCTTTATATGTTATGCGATCTTTTTAAGGGATTTATGGTAATATTTTGGTTATAGAAAGGTAATTAATGAACTTTTATTCATTGAAGAGTTTTTACTACTTCGAAAAGGTGAAAAGTATTACTTTGAAAAAGTATACCTGGTTTACTTGTTGTTTTGAAAAACTAACAGTTTTCATTCTTTGTGTATCCCTTACTAATATTTTTATGCTCATCCCATGTTTTTGAAATGTTTTTCACAGGACTTAATGTGGAATAGGGTCAAGGATGGGATCAAGGGAAAGTCATGCTACCTAAAACATGAAACTAGACATGTTTCTTTTTAAGAGTTTTTTTTATTTTATGGAAACTTAGTAGAAGTGACTAATTTGTAATCTTTTGAGATGTAATAGTTATGTCCTAAATCACTAAAACTCTAAACCTGAAAAGATCCTCAATGTGAATTATTCATTTAATTCAATATTAAGTAAGGTTTAAGGGTGGGGCCTTATAGTTGGTATCAAAGGTCGGTTTAGACAACTTTAGGGATTATGAGTTTTTGTTAGACACGTGATTAGTCCCTATATCTATTATTTCAGTTAAATCCTTGTTTTAAAACTTTTTTCAGGACAATAAAAGTCGGTTACGAATGGAAGGAGTAGGATCTCAAATGATATTCCTATCTCTTCCTGATGACATGCTTGCAATAATTATTGCAAAGTCATGTTCGGATGATTGTGAAACTTTTTCTAGCATACAACTCACTTGCAAGCAGTTTTTTGAGATATCAAACACCTCCATTATAACTCTTTATCATCATGGATCATGGGTTGTTTTAAGACAAATACTATTTTCACAATATTCTCATATTTTCAAGAAAGGTAAATATTATCAATGTATTTTCAAATATTTTACCTTATCACAAGAATTTGAAGCATATTATGATTTTAAAAATGGTGATGAGGAAGGAGACCCTTGCGCAACCTATTTATATTTGATTTTAAAATATAGTCTCTCACCACACACTTATGGTATTTTAAAAGGACCAATAATAGAAAGTTTCAACTCAAATTATGTCCGACTATTTTATAGAAATCATGTTGTATCAGATGTTTTGGAATTATATGTCATACATGATTATTTTCCAAAACTATTTTTCTGTGAACACCCATATGACCCATGTTGTACAAGGTGTATTTGGATGGAGGAATCAAATGATTTTGAAGGATCTATAAATAATTGTTGTAATGCATGGGAATTCTACCTACGTGAGCAAGATGACGATAAAACCGAGTGGAAGCCAAGATCATGGTATGATGTTATTCATTTTGGGAATCATTTTATTTTATATTATGGTGGTGAAATAAGACTTCAAGAATTAAGATGTTGGGACCGTAACGAATTTGGATGAAAATGAGAGTTATAAGGAAACTATTAATGTTAAAACATGTTAGGGTTATTTTTGGAGTTTTATAAAAAGGACAACACGCAGACCGTGTGACAACCCGTCGTTTCGGACAAAGCTGCAAGAATCGAACCCACAACCAAAATGCGACTGGTATTTATCGCCTAACATTGGACTATGTGAAGTCCCTGGTTAGTTTGAATGAATCTTTTTAGTTAGGTGATTTTATGAATTAAGAGTAAGTTGTTTTTGGGTTATCTAGGGAAATTTATTAACCTATCATGGAGGATATGTGATTAGGTTAATTACTTTTCAATACGAGACATTAAGAGAAACTGATGTTGTTTGGAGATAAATGTTACGATTTAACTTGGAAGACTATGTGACTAAATCCTTCAAATATTTGGGTTTCAATCTTAGTTTGTTTTACTTTGAATAATTTTATTGAAAATTTTTTTATCGAATGGTCCTCGTTGAACTTTGGGTTTTGTTGGACAAATTTTGGAGATTAAGAATATATTTTTCTTTTTATAAAGGGTTATCCTTTTCTGGATTATTTGATCTCATGCTAACAATTTTGGTTTTCGATTTTGTCTGAAGACATGGGAAATATATAGTTCTCTTTTTTGGATTAGTTCATTCTCAGGAGGTTGATTATAGTACTCTTAATGTGAACAAGTCTTCCTAAATACTCGTCTTTTGGAGAAAATATGAGTTTGATTAAGGAATCTAGTAAAAGTTGGAAGTCTACCTGACAAGTAAGTATGTTTAATTATGATTTAGTTAGGCACAAAAATAAATTCCTCAATGAAGAGTAACTTAAAACAAAAATGTTTTCTGTTAACTTTTCCTACTATGGAATCGAATACCGTTTAACCCATCACAAGTTTGTGATTTTCTTATGGTTAACTTTCTCCTAAACATGTTTTCTATCACTCTCCATCAAAACATGACCCTTTGTTTTCTCCTCCATGTCCATGTTATCCTACATGGAATCCTAGTATAGGTTAACTTGGGTGACCCCTGTACTTATCTTTCTTTATTTCAAAGTGATTGTTTTACCGACTCTTGTTCCGATGTGGGACTTTCAAGGATATTTCCAAGCCCAATTTTAAAATTGAGAGGATGCAATTCCAAAAAGGGGGGAAGGATGTAACACCCCAGGTAAATAAATAATACGACATTTTAATATTTATCCATATTTGTGAATACAATATTAATATTACCTTAAAGGGGTTGCTATGCTCGATGGCATACCCAATACGCAACAACGAGTTTCCTGGGAAGCTTACATTGCACTCTATTAATAAAACAATATTATTTTAAATAGTATTTAACGCCTAGCCGTTGTAATGGTGGGAATTAATAGAACTACCTAGAAAATTATTATATATGTTTGTCAAATATTTTTACTCTTTACAATAAATGTTAGAGGATTAAAAATGCGAATGAATCCAATTTTAAGCGTAGACATTCTAATATTCTTTAAAAAGTCGATTAACTGCCTTTTGAAGGAGAACCTCTTTTAAATCCACTTTTTAAAAATTTTATGTGTTATATTTGAGAAAATAAAATTCTTATTTAGAATCGGGACATCAAAATTTATGTTGTTTAAATTTTTGGTATCTTTCTGATAAAGTTCATTTTTTTATAAATAGTGAAAAATGGTGTATTTTAAATCAAAACCTGTTTTTAATATAATTTATTTATATGATTATATTATCATTTGGATTTTTTATGTAAAATTGGAATATATTTTTACCATTTAATCCAATAGTGTTCATTGAAATTAATTTCACTTTGAAATTGGACTTAAACTAGTGTCAATCTTTTGATACTTATTGTTTCATAAAAACAAGCTATTTGATGACTGCGGGAATTAATTATAAAATTAATTAATGCAACTTATATGTTATGAATTTGGTAAAATAGACATCATTTTTGAATTCGGAATATTAAATATAGCTTAGGGTGAATTTTTGGTATTTTTCTGAAAATCTCTAATTTTTGATGAATAGTGTAACCACAAAGTGGTGGTTACAAAATTTGATTTTTCGTTTAAATGGGACTTTACCACTTCTGTGATTTGAATTAAAAAAATCCAATTTAAATGATTTTAATTTTTAAGTAAAATTTGGTTTAATGGGATGAAAATAATTTTTGAGGAAACGTAACTTTTATGTTTTATTAATCGCGATTAAAGGTAATTAGTGTGATTTAAGGTAAAAATGATATTATAATAAAACGAAAATATATTGAAACTTGTCCTAACCCTATTGTATGAGTTATGGCCGAACAATACAACCCATGGGTCTATTTTTGGTACCCCATTGAGCCACTAGGGTTTGATAATGACATTTATGCCTTTTATTTAAAGTTAAAATAAAAATGTCACAAACATGATTTTTTTTACTAAAACAATTTTTACATGTGGTTATACAAGTCATAAGTTTATATATAAATATTAATTGGAAAGATAAAAAGATTTCATACATCATAGTATTTTTTTATATAATTTTTAGACATTAAATAAAATAAATTCTTTATGACATCATGATGACGCATTGATGACCTCATTATTTAACGATTTAAATAAAATGGAATGATAATGAAATATCTAGGACCTACACATGTCAAAAACATATTGGATGGGTGGATTTAGAACCCTTATCACCTTATCCTAGAAACAAATCAATGTGGGACCATTAAAATCCGAAAACCATTTGAAAATAAAGTAACATTTTTATACTTTACCAAGAGTGCCCCTCCTCCCGTCTTATAAAATGCCCCCACCTCTACCACCTTACCCACACCTCTCAAGCCTTTGTTTCGGCCAATCTCTGATCATTATGTCTCTCCAAATCCCTCTACTAATCCTATAATCCTTAACTTAGGAAGGAATCTCTTCAAGAAACCCTTTTGGTTCAAACCAAAGGGAGTTACCCAATTTTAAGGTAACGTCTTCACTTGTGCTCTTTTGTTTTATTTTGCTTCTCCAACCCCCTAAACTCTTTTTAATCATTTCTTTTGTAAAAACTCCAGTATCCTAAATATACTAGGATTTTTTTATAATAAGTATTCGAGCTACACTAACACACACCTTCATCTAATGGTTAAATAACATACTGTTTCTGTGGATGGCGAATTTCTGCCTCACGAAACGATGATTGTTCAACACTCATATAACACCTTCAAATGTGGCCATTAATATGTCACTCTGTTTATATATGATATATAGTATTTTTATGTTTTACTTAAGCTTCTTTATTTTTCATTTGTGGCATACCTTTATGAATTCCATTACGGGTATACGCGATATCTTCATTTTAGGAAGTGCGGACTACCACCCCCTCAAAGTGATTTGATTCGTTAATGCCATATGTGGGATGTATAAAGGATGGATATAAAGTTATTATATATTATTTTATACTAGAATTATAATATACCTTTATATCATTATTTTTTTCTTTCCATTAAAGTATGAGATATAAATGAAAGTAGCGTTCATGCGTATGTACGGCTTACTGTCTCCATGAACGGTGCATTTCATTTGTTATCCTCAAATGTAATGTACTATTATAAGTACATATAATGGATATATATGATATATGATACATCTAAAGGATGAATATAATTCTGGAATTAAAAATATACACATCTCTCATTTAGTTTAAATTCCATTAATATGACACAGAAATGAAAGTAGCGTTCATGCGTACGTATGGCTTACCGTCTCCATGAACGGTGCATTTCATTTCTTACCTCTAAATGATTATGTAATATTATAAATACATGTATATAATGGATATATATGATATATATGATATCCAAATTAGGAATTTAATTCTGGATATAATGAACCTTTGACCACACGAACAATATGTAATTGTAAGAAGTCCACTTTTGACTTAAGAACCAAATATCGACAAAACAAACATTATTAACTTAAATGATTACATAATGTTTATAACATGTAAATAATTGATATAAAATTAATAATTAACTTGAAAAATGTTCTTAATCAAGTACAAATTAACTCAAGTTTATTATTCAGGACGTTAAAGAACGATCGAGTCAAGTTGGACCCGAGGTAAGGGATCCTACTCCTCTCTTTCTTTTTAAGTACACTCTTTTATGTCATTCTTTTTAAAGATCATATTTCTTGTTATTGGGATGTTATTTTATATTAATATTAATTTACTTTTTATGTTGATATGATGAGAGACCCTATTCTCTCTCATCAATCCATTTTGGATGTTTTGAGTGGCGCTGTCAGGCTGCCGAAATTTCATAAGAGATCTAACCTCTCTCTTTCTTTTTAAGTACTCTCCTTTATGTCACTTATTTTAAGCTCCTATTTGTTTTGTTGGGGGATTTTCTTTTATATTCCTCTAAATATTATGTTAATATGATTAGATACTCTATTTGATCTCATCAATCCATTTTTTTATGTTTTATGAGGCGCTGTTAGGCTGCCGAGTTTTCGTAAGGGATTTTTCATCTCACTTTTATTCCCATGGGATTTATGCTACATTTTCCACAATTTCCTTTGTGTGGTGTATGTACTGCCCATTATTTTCCTAATTGCATAATATACACTCATTTATGAGTATTTACATCAATGTTGTATTGTCTTTATTTCACGGGGTGTATGTTTCAAAAGATACCCATGTCGATAAGGGAACCTTTCACCCTCCTCTTTTTAAAAGACTTCTATTGTTATGTCTTTTAATTCACATACTATTATGTTGGGATATGTTCTTATATATCCTTATTTATTTAAATTTTATTTCCATGTGAGGAGATACCCTTTTTATCTCTCATCAACTCATTTTCTGAATTTTGTAGTGACGCCATTAGGCTGTCGAATTTTTGCAAGGGAACTTCTTAACCGAAATTTGATTCTTTGGGATAAACTTATACTCCTTCAATATGTCATTATATGAAAATGTGTGAATAACCTCTGATTGTTTTAAACTTAATATTCACTTATAATTGGTGTATTCTTTTGTCACACATAATTATGTAATTGATTTATCCTTAAACCAAGGATACCGTCTTTGTAAGGGACTTCGTATCAATCTTCTTTCATTGAGGCATATTTGGTTTTATACACAACATTCTTTTATATGGTGTATAAAACCCTTTTAATTTTAATTTTATACAAAAGGAATCATTCTCTAAGAATCATTTTACAAAACGACAAAAAATAATGTTTCTTTAACGTACGCGGTGATAATGACCTTTTCCGCCACCGCGAGTATTATTTGGTCTTTGTCTTCCTCAACAAGTTGTAATGTTTTTAAAATGAAATAAATACCATATACTCTTTTATGTATTTTGGTATTGAAAATGGTTTTTATAATGGATTTTTTATGTCAATATATTTATGTGATATATTTTGATCAAAGTGTGGAAATGTTTTCTTTCCATTATATTTTTTTTATGTTTTATGATTTTATATTGGTACTTAGACATTTTACGGGTGGTTACGTGATAAACCATATGATGGGTGGTGCCGTGAATACCAAGACGAGTGTTTATGTTATAACCTCCAATGCATTGGGTATGGAAGTCGACTGTATGGCTATTCCATTAAGTATGTATGGAAGTTGGCCGAATGGCTATTCCATTAAGTGATATGTGTGGAAGTCGACCTTAAGGTTATTCCACTTAAGTATGTTTATGTCCCAAGTTACCTTTATATGTTATGTGATCTTTATAAGGGTTTTATGGTAATATTTTGGTTACCAAAAGGTAAGTAATGAACTTTTCTTCAGTGAAGAGTTTTTACTACCTCGAAAAGGTGAAAAGTATTACTTTGATAAAGAATACATGGTTTACATGTTGTTTTGAAAAACTAACAGTTTTCATTCTTTATGTATCCCTTACTTAGATTTTTATGCTCATCCCAAGTTTTTGAAATGTTTTTCACAGGACTTAACGTGGACTAGGGTCAAGGATGGGATCAAGGGAAAGTCATGCTACCTAAAACATGGAACTAGACATGTTTCTTTTTAAGAGTTTTTTTATTTTATGGAAACTTATTAGAGGTGACTACTTTGTAATATTTTGAGATGTAATAGTTTTGTCCTAATTCTCTAAAACTCTAAACCTGAAAAGATCCTCAATGTGAATTATTCATTTAATTCAATATTAAGTAAGGTTTAAGGATGGGGCCTTATATGTTGTTCATGTGGTCAAAGGTTCATTATATCCAGAATTATATTCATGATTTGGATATCATATATGTCATATATATCCATCATATACATGTATTTATAATAGTACATAACATTTAGAGGTAAGAAATGAAATGCACCGTTCATGGAGACGGTAAGCCGTACGTACGCATGAATGCTACTTTCATTTCTATTTAGTATTAAAGGAATTAAAAATAAATGAGAAAAATATATATTATAATTCCAGTATAATATATATGTTATATATTTAACAAAAGTTCACTAATTACATTATTTATGAATTCCTTGTTTGGCATGAATGAGTCACATCACTCGAGGGGGTGGTAGTCCACACTTCGTCAGATGAAATTATCATATTTGCCCAATATGCAAAGCATAATTGTATGTTTTAAATATAAAAAACACAACAATATAGAGGGCATAAATATATAATATATCATATATAAATATATTGACATCATAATGGCCACCATGAAAGGTGTTAAGAGAATATTGAACAATCATCATTTCGTGAGGCAGTAATTCGACATCAACAGAAAAAGTATATTCTTTAACCATTAGACAGAGGTGTGTGTAAGTGTAGCTTGATTACATATCATAAAAACATCCTACTATTTTTAAGATACTGGTGTTTATATAAAAGAATTTAATATAAATAGTTTAGGTGGTTGGAGAAGCAAAATAATTCAAAAGGACATAAGAGAAGACATTACCGTTAAATCGGATAACTCCCATCGGTTTGAACCAAAAGGGTTTCTTGAAAATATTTATTCCAAACATAAGGATTATAGGATTAGGAGAGAGATTTTTAGAGGTAAAATGTTCTGATTTTGGTCGATCCAAAGTCTTGAGATGTGTGGTTAAGGGGGTAGAGGTGGTGGCCTTTTATTAGAGGGAGGAGGGGCACTCTTGGAATGTTATAAAATATTACTTTATTATAAAATGATTTTAGGAATTTAGAGGTCCAAAAAGGATATATTTAGAGTATAAGGTGATAAAGGTTCTAAATCCACACATCCAATAGGTTTTTGACATGTTTATGTCTTATATTTTACCTTATCGTTTCATTTTATTTAAATCGTTCATTAATGAGGTAATCATTGCATCATCATGGTTTCATAAATAAATTTCTTTATATAATGTCTAAAAAATATAATAAATTATCATGATGTTGTAAATATTTTTATCTTTCTAATGAATATTTATAGTCAAAAATATGACTTATGTAACCCCATGTAAAAATTGTTTTAGTAAAACAATACCTGTTTGTGACATTTTTATTTTAACTTTAAATAAAAAGTTATTAATGTCATTTTCTTACCCAAGTGGCTCCATGGGGTCCCCAAGTTGACCCATGGATTTTCTTGGTCAGCCATGACTCATCCAATAAACGTAGGACATGTTTCAAGGTAATTTCATATTACTAAACATTATTTTTACCTTAAATTACACTAATTGCCTCTAATCACGATTAATAAAACATAAAAGTTAGCATTCACCAAAAAATTATTTTCATCCCATTGAACCACATTTTAATTACAAATGACTAAAATTTATGTAATATTTTTGAAATTCAATTCAAAAAAGTGGTAAAGTTTCATTTAAACGAAAAATCAGTTTTTTAACTACCACGTAGTGGTTTCACTATTCCTCAAAAATTGAAGTTTTTCAGAAAAATAGAAAATTTTCACACGATGATATATTTGATATTCCAAATGAAAATATGATGTATATTTTAAAAAATTCAAAACATATAATTTTCATTAATTAATTTAATAATTAATTCCCATTTTCTAAACAAATAGCATGTTTTTATGAAACAATATATATCAAAACATTGACACTAGTTTTAGTCCAATTTCAAAGTTAAATTAATTCCAATGACCACCAATGAATTAAATGGTAAACATATATTATAATTGAACTTTAAAACCAATTAAAAAGATAATCTAATCATATAAATAAACTATATTAAAAAGAGGTTTTGAATTAAAATAGAACATTTTTCACTTATTCATTAAAAATGAACTTTATCAGAAAAATAACAAACACATACACAAGGTAAATTTTTATGTCCCGATTCTAAAGAAGGATTTAATTTGATCCAATAGAATTTATAAGAGTGACCAGAACTATTTTTAAGGAGGGTTCGCCATAAAAAGGAAATAAATCAACCTTTTAGTGAATATTAGAGTATCTATGCCTATATTTGAATTCTTTTCTTATTGTAAGGCTTTATATTTTATTGGATAAATGTTAAAACATTTAACAAACATATATAATCATATTTTAGTTATTTCTATTCATTCCCTCCAATATAACGGATACATGTTAACTACCATTTAAAATAATATTATTATATTACTAGTGTGCAATGTAAGATTTCAAAGAAACTTGTTGTTGCGTATCAGGTACGCTATCGAACATAGAAACACCTTTAAAGTAAAATTAATATTTAATTTGAAAATATTAATAAATATGAAAATGTATTATTCTTTATTTACCCGGGATGTTACACCGGAAGCCAAGTGCTGAGGGGGCGGAGGGCAGAGGGGGCGGATACCGGAGAGGGGGGAGGCGGAGGGCAGAGAGCGGAGGGCGGAGGCGAATGGCGGAGGGCGAAGGGCGGATGGCAGAGGGCGGAGGGCATAGGCTGGAGGGTTGAGGGGGAGGAGGGAGGAGGGTGCGATGGGCAGAGGGTGGAGGGAGTTGACAGCATGGGTGGTGAGGGGAGGAGGGTGGAGAGGGGACGGGTGGCGAGGGCGTAGGACGGAGGGCGACGGGGGACAGGTAGTGGTGATCATGGGATGCGGGTAGGGTTTCGTGAGGAGAGGGGGTAGGGGGCGGCAATGATTTTTTTTAAATCACAGCGACTGCCAAAGGCGGTCTCCCATGTCAGAGGGCTCCAAATCCCATTTCTCTAGTAGTGATATCATCCCCACATTCAAATTAATTCACATAGGAGCCACATTCCCATGGGTGAGACTTTATTATATTTTACTGTTAATAATAATTTTTTGTCTTCCACTCCAGTAATATTTTAAATGGAAGCCCCATATTCTCCCTTATCTATACTAATTTAATACATTAGCTTGACCAATAACTACCCAAATATCATATAAACATCAATATTAATTTTTTATAGGTTTTTATTTTTTTTAAATTCCAACCCATGGGTCCTTAAGAAGATCTTTAATGATGGTTTTTAAAAGAAGAGGTATATGTCCTTAGAAATGTTTTCCAATCATCATTCTTCTTATAAAAACAATAAATATTAAATAAAAAACTAAACATGATGAAATCCATATATTTAATATAATTAAATTTTGTTTTATAAAAACTATTTCCATTTTATATCACTTTTATATCAGATGGAAAATAAAAACAATGACGATTTTTATATACAAATTACTATCTCCATGAAGTGATATCTTATTCTTCATCATAACCTCTCTTGAAAGGTCAAATAAATTAATTTATTATGTTTATATATTCTTCCTATAAAATAATTATTATTTTATATATAATATATAATCTTCTCTCTTACAAAACTACTTTTTTGAAACTAATAATGTCACTCATGTGTACATGCTGACTACCACCTCCTTGATGAGACGAAATTCATTTTTTATTTCCATTTTAGATAGATTGAAATAATATTTTAATGAAATTTATATGATATTTATGATAAGATAATTAATTTGTTAAAGTAGAATTATTATTTACCATACTTTTATTTCATCCGTTGAATAGTGGAAACACCGCTCCGGTATATGTATGAACTACCATGTACATTAAGTTATGTAATTCATTTTTTACCACCACTTATAAGAAATGTTGATAGTATTATAAATATAAATTAAATTTTATACCTAATAAATTATTGATATTCTATGGAACATGAAATCCTTTCCAATGTGAAAGAAAAAAACCCTCAAACTAAAACATGAATTGAAAACCACAATTTTTTTCACCTAAATAATGATTTTGATGATTTGATATAAATAAATATGTTAATAGGTAATTTTCATGTAATTAAATATTATAATGTATATAAATATAGTCATATAATATATGTATAATACTTTTATATTTTTTATATAGGATATTTTAACGCATAAGATGCAGGACCAGTGTGGATGTAAGTGATTTGTGAAGAAATCACATTTATTTTCAAGATTTTTTATGATAAATTTTAACTGAGAGAAATTATATGATACTTATCGTTTAATCAACATATATTTTCTTATATTCTTCCTATTTAATGTTTTTTCAATTTTAACTTTCATTTTACCCTCTTTTGTAGATAAAACATGTAGCATTCTAAATATTTAATGAATAATACATTTTCATATTTATTAATATTTTTGAATTAAATATTAATGTTGTTTTAAATTGGATGCTATGTCCGATGGCATACCTGATACACAACAACAACTCTCTTTTAAATCTGATGTTGCACACAACGTTGGGTCATTCTGAAAAATAATAATATAATATTATTTTAAAGGGTAGTTAATGCCTAACCTTTGTATTAGCGGGAATGGAAAAAACAAACTACAACATGAATATATATGTTTTTAAAATTTTTAATATTTATCCAATAAAATTTTGAGGCATAAAATTATAATGAATTCGATTTTAAGGATAATTACTCTAATATTCATTAAAAGGTTGATTTACCACCTTTTGATGGAGAACCATTTTCAAATCTAGTTTTTGTCACGTTTTTATGTTTAATTTGACAAAATAATATTCTTCTTTAAGATAGGGACATAAAAATTTACTTTGGATGTATTTTTTGTATTTTTCAAATAATGTACATTTTTTAATGAATAATAAAAATACAGTATTTTAATTCAAAACAACATTTCATTCTAATTTATTTTTAAAGATATATTAACCTTTTAGTTTGTTTTAAATTTTAATTATATTATTTTTTTCAACTTAATCTAATTTTGGTAATTGGAAGTAATTTCACTTTGAAATTGGACCTAAACAAGTGTCAATCTTTTGATAATAATTATTTCTTAAAAACACATTTTTTTTACAATGAGAATTAATTTTTAATTAATTAATCCAACTTCTATGTTTTGAAATTGGTAAAATAGACATCATTTTTAAATTCAAAATATTAAATATATCTTAGGCTGAATTTTTGGTATTTTTCTAAAAAACATCAATTTTTTATGAATAGTGAAAACACTGTGTAGTCGTTAAGAAATAGACATTTTCATTTAAATGAAATTTTACCAGTCCTGTGGATTGGATTTTGAAAATCCTATATACAAGGTTGTTTATTAGTAAGTAATATTTAGTTCAATAAGAATAAAATATTTTTTGGTGAATACTGACTTTTGACTTTTATTTACCGCGATTAAAGGAAAATATGGTAATTCAAGGTAAATATAAATATATAATAATATAAATTACCATACCTATTTTTATTAACCTTTTTTATGAGTAATTTACAACCAAGAAAATACTTGGGTGAGACTTTTGGCCTTTGAATGCCACTTGGGTAAGATAATGCTATTAATAACTTCTTTTTTAAAGTAAAAATAAAAATATCATTAACAAGTATTATTTTGATAAAACAATTTTAATGTGGGGTTATATAATTTATATATTTGACTATAAATATTCATATGAAATAAAAAATATTTCATACATCATTGATTTTTTTTATTTTGAGACAACAAATAAATAAAATTCTTTATGACCCAATAATGATGGAGTGTTTACCGCGTTAATGAATGATTTAAATAAATAAGATTATATAAATTAAAAAAATATCAAAAACCTACCCAATTATTATTGAATTATTTTATTTAGAACTTGAATCATATTATCTTTGACTTTAATGATTTTTTGACCTATATAAACTAAAATAAAAAGTATATAATAAAATTATATTTTCAAACACTCCTAAAGAGCCACTCCTCCCCCCTTATAAAATGTCCTCCCCACTATCCCAATATCGCATTACTCACACCTATCAGGACCCTTTTATCTTCCAACCTCATCCTAAATAATATCTATATATCGATCTCTTCCTCCTAGATTTCATACCTTAGGCAAAAGGCACCTCAAGTAAACCTTTTGGTTCAAACCAAAGGGAGATACCCGATTTGAAGGTAACTTCATCTCTTAAGTTATTTTATTTTATTTTACATCACCAACCCCTAAAATATTTTTATTCATTTCATTTATAAAAAAATAGTATCTTAAATATAATAGGTTGTAGTTATGAGAAGGATTCGAACTACACTTCGACACACCTCCATCGAATGGATACGAACATACTGTTTCTGTGGACGACGAACTAATGCCTAACGAAATGATGATTGTTCAAATATCTCCAACCACATCTAATGGTGGCCTTTATGATGTGACTATATTTATCTGTGATATATTTTATATTTATGTTGTCTCTTAACTTCTGTATTTTTCATTTATAGCATAAATGATTCGTTTCCATAATGGGTAAAAGTGATAATTTCATCTGAGGAAGTGTGGACTACCGCCCCCTCAAAGTGATATGACTCATTCATGACATGCATGGAATTTATAAAGAATAGAGTTAATTAAATTATATATGATATTACACTATAATTATAATATAACTATGTATCAATATATTATCATTCTAGTAAATATGAAATAGAAATTAATGTAGCTTTTATGCGTACTTAAAGATTACCGTATCCATGAACGATGCATTCCATTTATTATCTCCAAATGTTATGTACAATTATAAATACACATATATTCTAGTTATATATAATATATACGATATCTAAATCACAAATATCATTCTGGAAATAATATAATTTTGACCACATGGACAATTTGTAATTATTAGGTGTTCATTTTTGACTCATGTACGAAACATCGACAAAATGACTATTATCAGAATAAATGATTACATAATGTTTATAACATGATAATAAGTGATATAAAAGGAATAATAAACTTTAAAAAGGTTATTAAGAAGTTTGAAATAAATTTATTTTATTTTTCAGGTGATTAAAGAATGAATGGGTCAAGTCGGACACAAGGTAGGGTACTTCATCTCAATCTCCATTTGTTGATACATATTTTGTTTGATACAAGACTTTATTTTATAAGCTGTATAAATACATATTCCATTTCATTTCATTCCAAGGGAATATTTTTCTATGAATAATTTTACTAAATGACAAAAAATTAATGTTTCCTTTTAACTTAAGTAGGGACAATGACCGTTCCACCTCTATGAGTATTATTTGATATTTAACATCCTTAAAATGCAGTAGTGTTTTTAAAAGGAAAATAAATAACATATAATCTCTTAGGTTTTTTGGTATTTAAATTGTTTTTGATAATGGATTTGTTATATCCATATATTTAAATGTAATATTTTGATTGAAATGTTGAAATTTTATCCTTCCTTTATGTTTTTTTTATGTGTTATATTTATGTTATGGTTCATGGGAATTGTTTATGCATACATGAGGTTCCGTGATAAGCCTAGGGTGGGTGATCCCGAGATTTCTCTCCAAATCATTCAGTAACATGACAGAGGTAAATATAAATGATTATCCTAAGAGATTTATGGAATATACTGTGATGGGTATTCCAAATGTAACTCTATATGCGGCTATGAAAGATACAATATATGTATGTTAAGGATGCCATAAGTTACCTTTATGATTTTTCATTACTATGTGTTATTCATAAATCTTATGATTTCATGATGTATGTTAAATAGCTTATGTTCTATATGTATTGTTGAACTAATGTTTTCTTTCTTTGTTTTGTAACCCTTACTGAGCTTTTCATGATCATCCCATGTTTTGAAATGTTTTTCACAGGACTTAAAGATGAATAGGGTCAAGGATGGGATCAAGGAAGAGTCATATTTTCTAAAACATTGATCTAGACATGACTCATTTTTTCAAAAGTTTTTATTTTATGAAAAAAATGGAAACTGAGTAGAAATATCTACTTTGTAATTTTTCAGATGTAATGTAATAGTTATAGCCTAGTTCTATAAAACTCTAAACCTGAAAAGATCCTCAATGTGAATTATACATTTAATTCACGATTATGTAATGTTTTAAGGTCATGGACTTATAGTTGGTATAAGAGGTTGGTTTCGATAACTTTAGAAGTTATGATATTATGAAATTAATATCCATAAATTAATTTATGTTACGGTTGAAATGATATAATATTTATAGAGTAACATGTTACTTTGCATAAGATATTTATGTGTTGAGAGTTGTTTTCCATAGAGGAAACATGGTAGTAATGATGGGATGACATCTGGAGGAAGACAACCTTCCAAATCAGCAACATTAGGTGGTCAGAATCAGAACTGAAACATTCATAGCAGTGATGACACAGTTGACTCGGGAAATAAATGGTGGTAGTATCCATGCACGAAATCATCCAGATCAACCATAGAGGAACATGCTAGTAGTAGAGCATTTCATGAGGCAACACCCCCATCATTCAGAGGATCATCAGAACCTATTCTAGTTGAAGGGTGGATTAAATAACTGGAAAAGATTTTTGATGTCATGGGGTGTTCAGAGCATCAATTAGTTAGTCATGTTATTTGCCATTTTGAAGGAGAAGACGATATGTTGTGGTTGATGGTGAAAAATATCAAGGATAGTGAGGATATTGATGCTCTATATTGGGATAAATTTAAAGGAATGTTTCTTATGAAATATTTTTCTAAGGTGGTTTATCTTACAATGGAAAAACAATTCCTAGAATTGAGGTAGGAGGATTACTCAGTGGCTTCTTATGAAACAAAATTCACTTGACTGGCAAGGTTTTCTCCCAATTTCATAACATATCTTGATAGTAAAATCAACCCATTTTAATTAGGATTAATTCCAAAGTATCAAATGGAATTAGCTTCTCGTGAGTTCAAAATTTATGAAAATATTGAACGATGTACAGAGAAGGTGGAAATAGAGTTTGTTGTTCACCAGGTGTTCTTAGAAAAACAACAGAATAAGAGGTCTAGGTGGAATAAGAAAAGGAAGAACTCTCCAAAAAAATATGATGGTGAGAATATTAAGTTTATAGTTCGTGAAAATTGTGGTAAAAAGCATTCTTTTGATAGTCTTTTAAATTCTATTAAATTCTACTAATGTGGTAAAGTGAGACATAAGGCTTGTAATTTCATTGAAAAAAGACTAGGGTAATGGTAAAAAAAATATTCTTTATAGTCAGTAAAATGATTTATTTACAATGAAATGGGTCATTATGAAAATGTGTGTCCAAAGAATAACTCAATTAATGGAAATTAGCCATACTACAAGCAGAAAGGGGTGGTGAGATACTTTGTAACTACTTCAGCAGGTGTTAGGCTATCAAATAATGTAGTATCAGGTACACTGTTTGATTGTTCAGATTATGCCAATGTGTTGTATGATTCAGGATCTTGACACACTTTCATTTCTATGAAGTTTTCTTATAAATTTGGAATTCTATCTCAAGATATTAATCTTGAACATGTGGTAAAATTACTGGGTGGGAATGTGGAGACAAAAAGAAATTTTAAGAACTTTTATGTCCATGTGTGTGGAATGAATCTACCAGCAAACCTTATTTTTTTGACTCTAGTATAGTATGATGTTATTCTGGGTATGAATTCTCTTTTAGTTTATCATGCTACGATTTAATTCAGAGCGAAAGAGGGTTCTTTTAAGAAATATTTTCAGTTTTTGTATAATAATTAACCCTTACTTTTGATAATATATAATAATTCAGAGAAACTATTAAAACATAGAAATGATTGTTACCTTGAACATATTGTTTAAAACAAATGAACTATTTATATTAATGTTGTTCCAATGGTAAATGAGTTTCATGATGTTTTTCATAATGAGTTGTCTGGTATAATACCTGATTGGGAAGTTGAATTTTATGTAGACTCAATTCCTTAATCTAATCCAATTTCAAAACCCTCATATCAAATGACTCAAATTGAACGTTTAGAGTCAAAGAAGCAATTTCATGAGACATTAGATAAAGGTTTCATTCGATTTAGAACATCACCATGGGGTTCCCCTATCTTTTTTATTAAAAAGAAATTTGGTTCAATGAGAGTTTGCATTGATTATATAGAATTGAATAAAATCACTGTTAAGAACAAGTATCATTTTCCTCATATCAATGATTTGTTTGATCAGCTCCAGGGAGCTCAGTATTTTTCTAAGATTGACATGAGGTCAGGGTACCATCTGTTGAGAGTAAATTAAGTATACATTATGAGGATTGTATTTCAGACTACATATGGCCAATATGAATTTTTGGTTATGACTTTTGGATTAACCAATTCACCTTCTGTATTCATCGATATTATGAATAGATTTTTTTGTGATTTCATGGATATGTTTCTTGGTTGTGTTCATTGATGATATTTTGGTTTATTCTAAAATTAAAGGGGAGCATGAGAGTCATTTAAGGGTTTCCTTGAAAACCATTAATGAAATGAAAATGTTTGGGAAATTCAGAAAGTGTGATTTTTTTATACCAAAAATTTAATTCCTTGGTCACATTGATTCAAAAAATGGCATAACAGTTGATCCAACTAAAACAAAAGTTGCTAAAAAATGGTCAAGACCCAAAAATATTATTTATATTCATAGTTTTCTTATATTTGAAATTTATTACAGGAGGTTTGTTAAAAACTTTGCATGATTATCTTTCCCATTAACTAAGTTAACAAAAAATTGTGTTAACTTCATTTGGAAGATATAATTTAATGATTGTTTTCACGAATTGAAAATATGATTAGTGAATGCTCTTGTTTTGGGACTACCATCAAAAAATGGTGATTTTGTTTCTAAATTTGTGCTTCGTTGAAAGGATGTAGTTGTGTCCTAATGTATAATGATCAGGTAATTGATTATACTACACATTAGTTGAAAACTCATGAGTTAAATTACCATACACATGACTTGAAATTATTCTATTTTTTGTTTATTCTTTAAAAATTTGGAGGAATTATCTGTATGGAGTAAAATGTGAACTATTTACCGACCAAAATTTTTTGAAGTATATATTCACATATATATAGTTGAACACAAGAAAGAGCAGATATCATGATTTAATCACGGATTATTATTACATGATTCATTACATCTTAGAAAGGAAAATAATGTGGATAATGTATTGATGTGAAAAAGTATTGCTACATTAACCTTGTTACATTTGGAATAAGATTATTAGTTTTTTTATTTGATGAAATGTGGAATACAATTTGTTGGTACAGGAAATTACTCTATTTTGTTTTACGTGTCAGTGAAAACATCTCTATTAGAAAGAATTAGTAATGTTTAGAAGAAAGAGAGTGAGTTACAGAAAAAGTTGAGTTAGATCATAAGGGTATGTTTTTCTGATTTTAACATTGATAATGATTTTATTCTAAGGTTTGGGAAGAGATTATACGTGACTTGTGAATCACAGTTGAAAAATGAGTTGTTATGTGAAGCTAATAGTTCTTCATTTTCAGTTCATCCTGGAAGTACTAAGATTAAAAGTGATCTTTGGGATAATTACTGGTGGGATGGAATGAAAAGAGATATTTTTTATTTTACATTGAAGTGATTGAATTTTAAATAGGTTAAAGTAGAGCGGTAGTTACCAAATGGTCTTCTTCAGTCCTTGCCAGTGCCAGAGAAAAAATGGGAAAATATATCCATGGGCATTATTGTGGGATTACTGAAGACATCTCAAGGTAACAATTCAATCCAGGTTGTTGTTGATCGATTGAATAAATATTCTATTTTCCTCGCAATTGGATATACATTTTATCTAGATATACTTTCTTAGTTGTATGTTAATGATATAGTCATGTTGCATGGAGTTCCCTTTTCCATTGTATTTGATCATGATCCCATGATTAATTCTAACTTTTGGAAAGGCCTTCAGAATTTGTTGGGTACAAAATTTAATTTTAGTCCAGCTTTTCATACTCAATTAGATGGGAAGTCATAATGAACAATTCAAACATTGGAGGATATTCTAAAATCTTGTTCAGTACAAAAATAGGGAAGTTGTGATGAACATATTTCTTTGGTTGATTTTTCTTATAATAATAGTTTTTATTCATGTATACAGATGGATCTATTTGAGACATTATATGGGAAGAGTTGTTTAACTCTAGTTTTTAGGGATGAAGTAGGTGAAAAGTAAATTGATGCAACCATAATTGGTAGAAGAGATGGTAAAAAAGTTCAATTGATTCAGAAGAACATAGGAATAGCTCAGAGTAGGTAGAAAAGTTATGCGGATAACCAGAGGAAGGATTTTTTTTGAGGTAGGTGATCATGTTTTTCTCAAAGTTTCTCCATGGAAAAGTGTTTTGAATTTTGGTAAGAAGTGAAAGATGAGTCTGAGGTTCATTGGACCTTACGAAGTCTAGGAGAAAGTTAGATCAATATCCTATAGAGTGCCTTTACCTCCATGTTTATCCAAGGTAATAATGTTTTTCATGTTTCAATGTTTAGAATTTATTTTCTGGATCCCTCTCATGTTTTGAGACCTTAGGTAGTTCAGTTGGAAGAGAATCTATATTATGAGGAACAACAAGTCTAGATTCTTGACAGTAGAGATAAAGTGTTGCAGAATAAGGTAATTCATCAGGTAAAGGTTTTGTGAAAAAACCATATGGTTGAAGAGGCAACATGGGAATCTGAAAATGCTATGAGGGATAAATGGCGACACTTATTTGATATGTGAATAAAAATTGTGAGGACGCAATTTCCAAAAGGGGAAAGGATGTAACATCCCATGTAAGTAAAGACTAATACATTTTAATATTTGTTAATATTTTTGAATTAAACATTAATGTTTTTTTAAATATGATGTTACGTTTTATTGCATACCAGATACTCAACAATGAGTTTCTTTTGAATCTTACGGTGGACACAACGTTGGGTCACACTGAAAAATAATAATATAATATTATTTTAAATCGTAGTTAATGCGTAGCAGTTATTATTTATTGAATGGAAATAACTAATTACAATATGAATATACATTTTTTCTAAATGTTTTTACGTATATCCAATAAATTTTAGAGGCTTAAAATGAGAAAGAATCTGATTTTAAGCATAAATAATCTAATATTTCTTAAAAAGTTGATTTACCGCCTTTTGATGGTGAACCATTTTTAAATCATGGTTTTCCCACTAATATATGTTCTATTTGAAAAAATAAAATTATACATTAATATTGGGACATTAAAATTTACTTTGGATGAAATTTTGGTATTTTTCTGATAATGTTAATTTTTTAATGAACAGTGACAATACTGTATTTTAATTCAAAACTGCATTTTGATCTAATTTATTTATAAGAATAGATTATATTTTTAATTGGTTTTAAATTGTAATTATATTATGTATTGACCATTTAATCTAATTTTGGTTATTGTAAGTAATTTCACTTTGAAACTGGACATAAGAATTTGTTAATCGTTTGATTGTTATTATTTCTTAAAAACACATTTTTTGTTTTAACAATGGGAATTAATTTTAAATTAATTAAGCCAACTTCAGTGTTTTTAATTTGGTAAAATAGACATCGTTTTTTTAATTCAAAATTTCAAATATATCTAAGGCTGAAATTTTGGTATTTTTCTAAAGAACATCAATTTTTGATGAATAGTGAAAACACTGAATAGTAGTTAAAAACCGACTGTTTCATTTAAATGAAATTTTATAGCTTCTGTGAATTGAATTTAAAGAATCATACATATATGGTCGTTATTAGTAAATAAAATGTTGTTCAATAAGATTAAAATAATTTTTTAGGAATAGTAACTTTTGACTTATATTTTCTGCGGTTAAAGGTAAATTGGGTAATTCAAGGTAAAAACAATATCTTAATGATATAAAATTACATTAATACTTGTCCTAACATTATTAGATGAGTAATGTAAGATCAAGATAATCCTTGGGTGATAGGTTTTGCCTTTTAATTCCACTTGGGTAAGATAATGATATTAATAACGTTTTATTTAATGTAAAAATAAAAATATCATAAACATGTATTGTTTTGCTAAAACAATTTTAATGTGGGATTATATAATTGATATATTTTTCTTTAAATACTTATTATAAGTAGAAATATATTTCCTATATCATGTTATTTTTTAAAAAAATTTAAACATCATATAAATAAGATTATATTTGACACAATAATGATGTAGTGTTTATCTCATTAATGAAGGATTTAAATAAATAAGATTATAAAAATTAATCAAATATCCAAAACCTATCCAATTAATATTGTATGATTATATTTCGAACATGAGTCGTCTTATATTATAATTTTATGAGTTTGGGACCTTTATAATCCAAAAATCATTATAAAATAAAATAATATTTTTAAACATTCTTAAATAGTCCCTCCTCCCCTTATAAAAATCCTCCACCTCTAACCCATTACTAACACCTCTCAAGCCCCTTTACATATACAAAATATGAATAAATAAGCTCCCTACAACTCTATATTCCTCATATTAGCCTTAACTTTTGCATAAGGAAATTCAAGTAAAATTTTGGGTTCAAACTAAAGAAAGATACCCGATTTAAAGGTAACATCTTCTCTTAAGTACTTTTCATTTATTTTAGTTATCTGACCCCTAAACTATTTTTTTAATTTATTTTAATATAAAACATATCCTCGATATACTATGATTTTGTTATGAGAAGTATTCAAACTACACTTCCAAACACCTTCTTCTAATGGATAAGAAAATATTGTTTCCATTGATGACGAACTACTGCCTCACAAAACGATGATTGTTCAAATTTCTCCAAACGCATCTCATGGTGGACATTATGATTGAACTATATTTATATGTGATATATATTATATTTATATCATCTCTTTAATTTTGTATTTTACTTTTATATAAAACATTTATGATTTCTATAATGGGTAAAAGCAATAATTTCATTTGAGGAAGTGTGGACTACCACCCCCTCAAAGTGATATGACTTGTTATGCCATGTGTGTAACATATAGAGGATAGAGTTAGTGAAATTATATATGAAATTATACTATAAGTATAATATACCTCTGTATAATTATGTTTTCATTCCATTAAATATGAATTAGAAATGAAAGTAGCGTTCATGCGTACGTACAGCTTACCGTCTCTATGAACAGTGCATTCCATTCTTTATCTCAAAATTTTATGTACTATTATAAGTACATATATATACTAGATATATATGATATGTATGATCTATAAATAAGGAATATGAATATATATATATATTTGTATTTTGACCATAATAACAACTTGTAAATATAAGGAGTTCATTTTTGACTCAAGTATCAAACATCGACAAAATGACCATTATTAACATAAATGATTACATAATGTTTATAACATGCTAATAAGTGATATATAAGGAATAATAAACTGGAATAAGGTTCTTAAGAAAGTAGAAATTAGCTTTAGATTATTAGTTAGGATATTAAAGAATGAATGGTTCATGTCGGACACGAGGCAAGGGACTTCATCTCGATCCCCTTTCATTGGGGTATAATTTTTTTATTCATGCCTTTCTTTTATAAGATATATAAATAACTTTTATGTTTCATTTAATTCAAAGGTAATCATTTTCTAGGAAGAATATTACTAAATGAAAAAAAAGGAATGTTTATTTTTAAGGTATGTAGTGACAAAAAACATTTCATCGTCCTGAGTATTATTTGATCATTGGCTTACTTAACATGTCATTATGTTTTTAAAAGGAAAATAAATACCATATACTATTTTACATAGTTTGGTATTGAAAATGGTTTTGATAATGGATTCGTTATGTGAATATATTTAAATGATATACTGTGATTCAAATTTATAAATTTTATCTTTCCTTTGTGTTTTGTTTTATGTGTTATGACTATGTTTTGGTTCTTTGGAATTGTTTACGTATATAGTTTGTTCCGTGATAAACTGATGGCAGGTGAGCCCGATATAGCTCTCCAATACATTGTGTAATGTGATGGAGGTAAAAGTGAATGTTTTTCCTAAGAGATATAAGGAATATACAGTTATGGGTATTCCAAAAATAACTCCCTACGTGTCTATGAAAGATACAACATAAGTATGTTATGAATGCCACAAGTTACATTTATGATTTGTGATAACTATGTGTTATTCATATATCTTATGATTTCACGAGGTATGTTAAAGAGTTTATGTTATGTATGTATTTATGAACTATTGTTTTATTTAATTGTTTTATAACCCTTACTATGTTTTTAATGGTTATCCCATGTTTGGAAATGTTTTTCATAGGACTTAAAGATGAATAGGGTCAAGGAAGGGATCAAGGAAAAGTCATGATGTCTGAAACATGAAACTAAACATGACTCTTTTTTTCAATAGTTGTTATATTATGAAAAAATGGAAAATGAGTAGATGTGTCTAATTTTTAATTTTTGAGATGTAATGTAATAGTTATGGAATAATTTTCTAAATCTCTAAACATGAAAAGATCCTCAATGTAAATTACCCATTTAATTGAAGACTATATAATGTTTTAGGGATGCATCCTTATAAAACATGTAAGAAACAGGTTCTTATTGAATCTAGATAATTTATAATTTTTTTTATATTTACTCCATTTTAGGCCAAATTAGAGTTTTTCACTGAATAAAAATATTCTTATGAGTACGAAGTAGGAGGTCTCGTGCCTTTTACTTATTGTAAATCTATTTTGTATATCTAAAGGTGATGAATGCCCATTTTTTGGGTGTCGCCATGAATGAAAATTTTCTATTTTTATTTACTGTTGTTTATTAGGTAATTTATTAAGTGTTTTTAACATTATTTAGTATTTTTATCCTTGAATTAGGGCCACCCCATGGGTTTGTTTTCCTTAGATAACCATTTAGGGATGTTTATATTATGATGCCTATTCAGATTATCTTTCATTCACTTCATGGGTCATTTAAAATGAAATTGGTTAAATTAATGAATTTCCCATGTGTGATAATTGATGGTAAATCCTTTTGATAGATTAAATTACATGATAATCTTGTATATGATATGCTCCCATTTGAGTTGTTTAATTTTAAATAATATAATAGTTTAATTAACATGTGTTTTTTATTATGAGAAATGTTCCAATGTGAGTAATTGAAAGGACAATACTTATAAGGTTAGTCCATACATGACATTTTATTGGATTCTTTGGGTTTTTACCTTTTCATGTCTAATGAAATTTTAATCGATCTTATTAAGACTAATGGGTAAATTGAAATGGGTTAACTGTTGATTCAGATTAAAATTCCATGGACGGGTTCATATGACTATTGTCCCATATGCCTCAGTAGACCTGTTGATCCATGGAGGGATTCCATGGATGGACCAAAATATATGTTATATTTTATTTTGTGAGTGTGCCACATATATAGGGGTCGGGCTCATAGAGACTATGTTTAAAGGTCGCACGATTCTTGGAAGGAGGGATACCAAGGACAAGTTATATGATAAATGTTTATATTTATTGGGAGATACTTGGGTCTTATTTATAGGATCCAAGGATGGCTCAGTTGACATATACACACCCCCCAGGTATACTAAGATGAGGTTTCTAAAAGGATCATATGGATGTGCTCATAGGATGTAGGTGGTCTTACACAATGATTAATACATGAATTCTAAATTAAGGATGTTATGGAAAGAGTCATATTTCATTTGAATAATTAATTGTGGTGACTTAGGATGTTTCATTCAAGTCAAATCACAAGCATGGATTCAGTCTTCACATTACTTATTTAGATAGCCTTATGAGGTATCTGATGTGCTTAGTTTTACACAAGCTTTGTTGGTCTTAGGCTAGATACTGCTACAAATATAATTCAATTTAATTGAACTGTTAATGAACATAAAATGATTATAAATGAAAACTACTATTTGTAGGACTGTTAACTTTTGAGTACATCCTAGAATTCTACATTCACTATTGTACACTTCCTGTTATATATATTCAATGACTGATCAATATAGATCATGTGTGGTTTCCTAATGAAATTTAGTCTCACACCCGATTTGAGGCATGTTTTTTTTCCAACTAGATTATATTGTTGTAGGTGTCGATAAGGGAAAGATCCCCTCTATATGTAATTTATATGTTGGTTATGGGAAAGAGAGCATGGGAACAATCCATGGCGTGTAATGCTTATAATTATATTTTGTCCCTTTTTATACTTTGTTACTTATATCATGTATTAGTGCAGTGTATCCTAATTTGGTTATTTCCAAGAATAATGAACAGGCGGCCTCAACTTTTCAATGATGTTACATCATGTTTTTTTTGTTATCAGTCATCAACTGTTTAACTCTATTGTATATTATTACTTATTCCTCAATTGATTTATTATTTTATTCTACTGTTTTATACTCTAATAATGAGGGAGTAGTTTTCCGACTATCACACATAGGGCCTTGCAGCTAGTCGGTAGCCTCCAGCATTTGGGGAAGTACACATGAGACCACTGTGCCAATCGATTATAGGGAACCTTAAAGTGTCATCTAGATCCAGGACGTTCACTTAAAAAATTATCGTTTTCTAACATGGGTAAGTCTTTTTGTTAAAAGTGCATTTTCTATTGGTAAATAGTTTGACAAATAAAAATTTTCATGTCACTAAACTATTCATAAAAATCTTTCTCTAAATGATATTGTTAGAGATAAAATAAATTTGTAACAATTATAATAATACCAATATATAATATATATGTTGGTAAAAATGCTTAGCAACTGATTAATATGAGTAATATATCTATTGGTATTAATATTAACATTTATAAACAATATTAACAATTAATATTTGTTAGTAATTTATACTCTAAATGTTGGTATTCCAATATTTATTGTAAAATTTTTATATTATAATTATTAATATAATTATATATAATATATTATTATATTTATTATATAATAATAACAAAATTATCTTATAAAAAACACCAAAAACCCGATACTTCTTATAAAAAAATGATCCAATATAATTTAAATACATTTTAAAACATCATCAAAATATAAGACACTCCATGAAACATATTAAAACAATGAATAAATGTGTTAAAAACTAAGATAATTTACATTGAACTTAATGAAACTTAATCTCCAATATATTTATCACAAACATGAGACCTCATTTCCTTGGAATCCCAATAAGTCCAAATGAGCTATTATCTAATGAAGTTGATCAGGACATGCACAACTTCACCATCGTCCCTTTAACTACAGTGAACCACCCTTATTTTCTTAAAGCATCACCTTCCCCAAATCCCTGCTCTATAGACTTGCATCATCACGAGAAACATTATGATCACACAATGAATGTAATTATCAAATAGTTTTCTTTTAAATTAAAAATATAGAAATAATAACACATTACATAAAAATATAATCAATTTAACAATAGTGGACTACCCCTTTATACTTCAATCATCACTTATCCATGATGCCTCCACATTATACAAGAATCATCACAAGAAATGTTCTGATCACATAAAAAATATCAAATATATTCCACATAAATGAATGATATAAAAATAATTACATATGATATAACACTTTCATCCAGTGACCACTACAAGAGGATAATCTAACTAGTGGAAATAAGAACCCTAATATAATATATCTAGATACCACAAAATCAATAAAATTATCCATCAAGACCACAAAAAGACTATATAATGAATTCCATACCAATTTCTATAAGATTTGTTATAAAAATAACTACTCATAAGAATAATATAAAACTAACTAGAATAACTGATTACTGAAAAATGAAATTACTAGAGACCAAATTAACATAAGTTATCCAGTTACCAGATTGAAGAAAAAAATAATGCATAATATAAAAATAACCATAATATTATCATATATGTGACAAAAAAACCATTATGAATGACACTAAATTCAATTAACAGTGACAAAATTACTTAAAATACTATAACTTAGTCTAATCTACTGAGATGTGATTTGGTTTTCCACCCCATGCCCCTAAAAATTCTATTAATGAAAATGAAATTTGTAGTACATACAAAAGGATCAATTTCACCATCATGGAATGTAGTGTTATTTTAATTATGAAAACCATTAACTTACATATCATGGAAAAATAAATGTCACCATTTAAGCCAAGAATCCCAGCCATTATCTAGAAAAATCTAACTCACGTAGGCCACCTATAAAAAGGTTTCAATTAGTCCATAATCACAACCCTTTGAGTAAAGTAAATCTAGAAAGATATACTACATTTTTATCATTGATTTTCTTAAGAAAAACACCCAGAATAGTTATAATTGAAGGAACATAAAGAAATTGATGGGATTTATATTCCATGTAATTTGAAATTGGATATCTACCCATGTTATAATTTTGAATTGTTGGAAAAAATAAATATTGGATATACATGACCAAAATTCCTTGAAGACCAAATAGAGGGAATGATGCATTGAAATCTATCCACGACACATAGAAAACCTCTAGCCTATAATGATACACACCATCTATTTTAATCTTATTATACTCCACATGGGAATTAAAATCATCTAACTCCACACAGATATGGGGGAAATTTCTTGGAATAGAACCTGGGTTCTTTAGTCCACATAGAGGAAACACTGATGGAAATGATTTGTAATAAAACCATGAAAATGATAAATTATATCAGAAACAAGATGCTTTAATCAGATTTAAATTTTAAAAACAATCACTAGTTCAAAGATAAAAATGAAATAAAACAATCCTTTTCACAAGAGAATTTACTGGCTAAGTACATTATCTTCAATGAGGCCTATGGACTTGTTTGGAAAATCCATCAAATCAGATTACTCCTAGAATTGAGACCTCAAGAAGTGAGAGGTTCGGAAAAAATCATGTGTCAAGAAACCATAGGATTTTTTTTGCAGTAGAAAGTTGAATTCACAAAATTCCCATGATTCTTGGTAGATCAATGGGATGAAGTGAAAACGTCCTCAATACCATAAAATTACAAGATCTTACTGGGAACCATTGATTCCATGATCCTTGAGCCTCTATGGGAATTTTAATGGTGATACATCCACACTTTCTAGTGAATATATATTGAACGATGTGGGGAGTCCCGATCATGTTACCCAAATACCCACGCCTCACCAGGATCCCAATGATCTTCACCAGGATGATGGTGTAGTGGTTGGCAGTTGTCACATCATTGTTTTACTTCACCTGTAACCCCACGTGAACCTTATTATCTCTGATGACCATAAATTCCATGAAATTATTCATCTAACCCATGCGGTTTTACTTTTGGATGGGAATGATCTTCAGCACTTCATCCTTTAAGATGCTGGAATGGGTAAGAGGGAGGGACGAACACTAACCTAATTTTGGGTCTCTTTCCACCTTCCTAAAGGAAGATAAGTGAAATGAAATTGAAAATAGAAGGATTAGAGTTTAGAATAGAATGAATGATATCCAAAGGATACCACGTGAAAAATGAGAAGTTGATATATCACATTCCATGGTTAGAGGAAGAGTCAAACACACCACAAAAGTTTCTCGTGGTTAGGGTGTCGGAAACAAACTAGAAGGGTAGGGGTGGGGTGATGTTGGGGACAATTGGAGAAGAAGAAAAATATAAAAAGTAAAAATAAACTATAATAATTATAATAACAATAATAAAAAACAACATTTTTTACTAAAAAAATTTATTGGATCAGGTATGATAATGGATGTCACATTAACGGTGATATGATCAATGTGACTCAAGAAGTTTTATTTAGGAAACTATATTCCATATTATTAGTATAATTTAAAAAAACCCATGATGTAGAATAAATATATATATAATTTATATATAATGAAAAATGCTATAAATTTACATATATTTTGAATTAAAAATATATTATATATATAATGAAATTATATATATGTGTCTGTATTTTTTTAGTTTTTAGTACATTTTGTCTTATTCAAGTCACCAAATACTATAATAATTTATCCTAAATTTTATATAAAATATATATATACCTTTTATCACAAACATACAATACCTCAATGAAAACACATGATTATATGATTTTATTAAAATATTTATAATTTATATCATTTATTAAAACTAATATATAAATATATATATATATATATACTTTTTTTGGAAAATAATTATTTATTTGATAATTTATTGAAATATATTTTTATATAGGTAAAAAAATTTGGTGACAACAATTAATAGTAATATATTTATTATCATGTAAACATTTGTTAGTATTGATATGATTAATAAATAGATCTAACTGTTAATAAAAAAATTGTGCTTTTTAAATGATCAATATCAACAGATATAACTATCAGTGAATGAAATCATTGATACATAAACTCTATACCAATAAAATTTAATATTGGTTGGAGTTTCTCTTTTTTACAGACTAAAATATCATCTGTCAATAAATTTCTGTTAATATAATCTATTTTTTGTAGCGGTTACAAAGTGGAATCACTATATGTTTCTTTCTCATTAGTCTTAATATTTGATGATAATATATGGGGATAGAATGTAAATGATGTTTTGTAAAAAAAACTACTCCCATGAGTAGCTACCTTTTGTTTAGTTAAAACCCAAATTTCCTCGATTTGAATAGTCATTTTTGGTATTTTAGTAGTTAATGTTGATTCTATTTCACTATTGGGAGACATACTTGTATTTGGAAGTTATTATTGATTTCATTATGGAACCATTTTGTTTCATCCTGATGACATGATGGTATTCCATCTCAAGCATAATATAGTTACTTATTATAAATCAGATTCCATGCATTCTTATCATGCCATTTTGAGATCATTTCTAATTGCAAGCTATTATGATAGATACAATGATATAAATGTCTTCTGTTATGATAGGTGTATTATTACGTGTTATGTATTGAATTGGGTGGACACAAAATATTGATCCTTGATTTATATGGGCTATCTTGGATTGAAATTTGGTGGATTATGTTTGAATATTGTATTGAATCATGTCATGATATGCTATGGATGGATGCCAAGCTTTGGACCCTGGCATGTATGGGATCTCTTGGATTAGAATTTGGTTTATCATGTCACTGTTTAAAAATATAATTATCTTATATTTTTTATAAGTTAGATGCCATGATTTGATTTGTGAGAATAATGGGCCCCCACAATTAGAAATATTTCATACCATTGGTTTAATCTTCTAATTCGGGGGTTCTGGGGAAGTTCAAGGGGTCCTCTGTTTAGAAACCAAGAAAACATGACATGTGGTTCTATGAACAAATTCCATGAGTTATTCAATTTAGGAAGAAATAATTTTATGATGTACATACCATGTATAATGAGTACATTCCATGTAGTACATGACTGTGTGTTCGACCGTGTGAGAGAGAAAACATAATAATGGTTTTTTCAAAATACACGCCCTTTAATTTAGACACACAGTGTGTAGTTTTACACAAGTATACCCATGTGGATTCATCAATGTAAAATTACATGGCAAGGAGGGAAGACTTCAGTACATTCCATTTAAAAGAATAATATTTTTTGTAATTTATGTGTTTACACACCCATGCTGGAAGAAGTGCATGACTTTATGGGAGCTCAATGGTACATGCCATGTATGGTTTCTATATTTCGTTTATTAGACTTTTGTAACTGTATGAGATTCTTCTTCTCATGTTTAGTCTCATTACTCATTAACTATGAACCTTGATAATAAAATTGACTTGAGGTGTGCACTAGACCTTGTAGAGTCATTCTACCAAGGTTCACACTAGTTGTACTCCCGGAGAGTGGCGATGATCATACCCCGTAGATGGTAGCCCATGGGATAAAAGTGGATCCTATAGTCATTCTAGTTTCGGAAGTATTTGTTATACCAGATGTAGGTTCTGATACATAGTTCCTTAAAGGCTTTATGGGGTTCATGAAAACTTTTTAGGGTTCCCCACAACTCGACCCATCTATGGAAGTGTTGAAGTGAGTGTTCCAAAAACATCATTCCCCCACTTTTATTGGGGATTGAGGACTAGAGGATATAGAGTCATGGTTATAGTTCGTTCTCTCGATCTTTGAGCATCTAAAAATGCCTTCTTAGTGGAAGGTATTGTTCATGACATATATAATTAATGATTTTTCTAAGAGATAGTGGGATGTAATTAATCTCTTGGAGCATCATCAAAATATATCATTAGGATATTTTGAGACATTCTTCGATGATTACTATTTTCCAAATAAATTTATGGTCGATCTAGCCTTGGATATCATGCATCTAGAGAAGGTAAGGATCTTAGTAGTGGATTGTTCATCATGTTTTACTAAGATTCTGCATTTCAAACCTATTCTGATGGGTGAAAATCAAATGAAGGATTGGAGATTCGATGATGGCCTCATGTATGACATCTAATCATTGGTAAATGTATTCAAGTTTATTATAGTGTCTGCTATAGTGAATAAGGAAATGATTACCAAGCATAATCTAAGGAATATAGAGCAGAAAACCTAGGAGTTTAGGCCTTGATATCCTGTACTATCTCAATTACTAGTATGGAGCATCATCTGGGGCTTTATCACGATGAAAATTGTAGTCAAAAAATATCTTCAGGTAGCCTAGTGATGTGTTCTCAATATGTTAGGATGGGTCATGTGAGGAAATAGGTCCCAAAGGATTTGATCGATTGTTCATCTTACGGAAATATTTTCCATCTATAGCACTTCTGTAAAACATTTCCAATAATGGCTAGTGAGAGAGGGCATACACCAACTCATCATAGAAGAGAATGGTTAGCAGCATCTCACCTATAAAAGAAACTGGAATGCGTCGAGATGTTGACGCTGAGGTGGTGGTTGTGGTCATGGTAGCCAGACACCAAGTTTTCATCGACAGTAGGGTGGATTAGCTCAAGAAAGTCTGGCAGTGTCATAGGTTTTCGGTATCGGTTAGACTTATATAGTTCAACAAACCAAGAATGATTAGGATCACAAATCTTCTACTGGCAGAGGTACTATTATAGTTACCTTTATTTTATATAATACACTTTTTTATATAGGGTTTTCAAATATTTTCATATTTGTGACTATTTTGGAGAGCCTAGGCCTTCGTTTTTTTAAATATAATGAGGTTATGACTCTAGAAACTTTGTTAGGTATTATAATGGCTAGTGTGCATCAGTCCAAGGAGTTTCTCCTTGGGGATGGTGGGTGTCACTTTATATTGGAACTCTATGTATTATATATGATAGTATTTGATTTCATTCTCCAAATGGACTAGTTGGTCTAATTTCAAGCCTTTGTTGATCTATATCCCCATTGGTTGAGTTTTACATCACTAGAGGGTGGATTGTATCTATACAACATTGAATGGGATGTCCATGAGAACTGATCTGGACCCGTGTATCATGGGTTAGGTGGGATGATAGCCCAAGTTTTAATTTTATATCAGGATGAACAGGGAACATGTCAGATACATTTCTTTACAATAGCCGATTTTAAGGAACTTTTTCCTAGATAAATTATCAGTTTTACTATGGCATTCTGTCTTTTTATTACATAACTTTTCATTACATTTTACAAATAGAGGATCTTTAAAGTCTAGTGTCTTGGAAATCAGGAACATAAAACATTAAAACAATATAAAAATTTCTTCTAGTACACTTTTAAGACTTCATCATAATTTCACCCTAAGTACAATTACTGCATCGCATAACCTGGAGACATACATTCAATGTAAAGGGTGAGCAGAAGGCCCAATAAGGGTAAACAAGGAAATCAGTTTACTTGTGACATCAATAAGAACTCGAAAAAAACATAAGGACATGTGAAATGGAAGTATAGGCATATAATAAAAAAAAGAACATGAATAATAACATGAATATGTGGCTACAACATTTCATTTAGACATTCATGAACATATAACCAAGGTTTATCCCTGAGGTGTTATAATAATTAGCAAGGTTATTGACCAAGGTATCGTGAAACATGTCATCACTAGAGATTAATTATTTATAGAATACATTGGAGAGCTATCAAAGTGCACCCTTAATATGTCTTTATATTCATGTGAGACACATATATCATAACAAGAAATTTCTTAAATAACCCCTAGAGGATAAAAGAAATGGGTTTCATTTTAAAATCATGGCGTTTTAAAAGTTCATAAAAATATAATATCATTATGTCATTTATAACATATGGAAATGGATTGAGGGTTATGTGTAAGTCAATTCCAGAATAAAATACATAATCTTAATATATTTATGAAAACCCAAAAAAGAAATAGTTCTGGGTATTCACATAAATAAATCAAGAGAATTTTTAGAGAGAAAGAGATAGAAATTTTGAGGCGAAATTTATACAGCATAATAACTATATAAAATGGTTTTAAAAAACATTTAAAAGAGAGGGTAAAAGAGTATCCAAATCATAAATAACATATAATAAAATATAAATATAGAATAAAATGGAGATAAGAACTTGGTATGGAAATTTGAATGAGATACCACATGAAAAGGAAACTTGAAACAAATGAGAAGATGTGATTCCTTTTTACGAAAAATTAGGCAGTGTAACGGCATCACATAAAAACTCAGAAAACAAATTAATAAGAGAGGAAAGGGTCTCTCAACAATTATACATGAAATGGATAGTAATTAAAACATATAAGAACTTACCCTCAACAAAAAGAGATAGAAACTATAAGACACAACATAAAGGATGTCATGGCTTAAAAAAGGATGATGAAAAGATCCCTTACCTTGAAGAGTAACTTTGAAAGCATGATGGTTGGGACCTTGGGAGGCTTGAGGTAACCATTGGAGGACTCCTTGGGAGGTAAGGAGACCTAAACATATTTGATGATGATTTTTTAATGAAATGAATAAGGGAAATGGCTTTGTATTTATAGGGAAATTGAGTGAATAAATTATAAATTACCCAGGGACACCTCATCGGTGGTATTTGCAAAACCATGGGCTTGCCCATGGTATTTTCACATAGTATTGGAAACATGGGACACCTAATAGAATATATCACTATAAATAAGTATACCAGAGAGAATACATCATTATTACATCATTAATGATGTCATTAAACACCCGAAACTCAAAACTGTATTTTTACTATTCACTGAAAATTCAATTGTTTCATAAAAAACCAAAATTTCACCCTAACCTAATATAGATGCTCTGAATTCAAAAATGAGGTCCATTTTATGAAAATAATTTTCTAAATATTTTTAATTTAATTTTTATATAAAATCATTATTTATTCCAAAAATACAACTTTAAAACTATAACTCATTTTGTAACACCTTAAAATGTAATCTAGGTCCCATAAAATTATCATATAACCATAAGACGATAAAGTAAAAATTTATGATTAAATTAAAGGAAGATACATTTACATTTTAAATTATTAATTTTATTATAATATTTTAAATAAAATATTTATGGCATACAAAAATACCAAAACATAAACTATGATCATTTTTTCACTTTGAAGATGTCTAAAATGTATTTATACATTCATGGGTGAAGATTCTATTTTTTTGGTCAAATTACTATTCATTACTATTTCAATGGGTATGTTACTATTCCTAATTTACTATTCACTAAAATCCAATTTGACCTTATTAGACTCTAAATTTCTCACTGATCACAACTGCAGAAGACCTTTTTTTGAAAATCATTTCACATTATCAATTATTTAATGAATACTAAAATGTTTTAAAATACCCTTTTTTCCTAAATTCATCAATAATACACATCCTATATTTTTCCGTATTTTTGAAATTCACATACTTTTCAATAAGATGAAATAACAATTTTATTTATAGAAAATGATTACACAAAGTAGCTATGATCTCGTTACATATCCCCTTAGTACACCAGCACAAGACCTAAGTGTTAGGTGTGCTATGGTGATAGAATCTTGGGGTGGCTCAGACAACATTGCCCGAGTGGTGATTTCTATCAGCTTGAACTTTTCCCTTAAGTGATTTTTTTCGAGCTTCATACATTGATGTTTGGCTTGGGCATGGTCCAGAGCAATGCCCAATGATGCTACCTCCTTCCCAAGCTCTGACAGATGGGCTTCATATGGATCGAGTCTACTTGATTAGGCCGTTCAATATTCTTTCTGTATTAATTAACCAATAAAATCATATTTATAAAAACACAACATTTAGATTATATTTTCCAACGTTCATATTGACCAACTTTCATATAATAGTCAAAACACAATAGTCATATTTTAATTATACCCACAAAATTTGGAAACAAATATAATTGAAAATTTCGGGTCATTACATTTACCTCTAGTGAGAGAGGCAGAGTTCCCTATCTAGCTAGTGCCAAGAGCTGAACTGATATCCATTCCTCTATCCAGGATGGTTGTGATGCAGTTTTTAGAGCTCCAGTGGAAACTAGAGGAATTGTATTCTAAGGGTTTCATCCAACTCAGTACATATTTTTGGGGTTCTCCAATCCATTTGAGAAATAAACGGATGGTACCCTTAGGCTATGTGTGGATTTCCAGAAATTGAACTAGGTGACAATTATGAATTGGTATCCTCTATTGATAAGAGATGATCTATTAGATCATCTCCAAGGATCTAACTTATTTTATACGACTGATTTGAGATATGGCTATCATTGGGTGCATGTTGAAGGTGGAATGTGTTGATTTGATCAAAGGGGATGCCATTGGTCTGCATTACATTAGACCTCCGTAGTCTTCCTTATGTACTTTCTCCTTCTCTTAATAAAAAATTTACTTCGGATGGATGGTGTGTATCATGATATGTCTATTGGTCTCAAAATTGCACGAGCAGTCTTTGTGAAACTGATGAACCGTGTATTCCATCCTTATCTAGTTATGTCTTTTCTGTTTTTCATGGATGATATCATGATGTATTTTTCATAATTGAAATTACCATGCCTTACATATTGAGATCCTTTTGAGTACAGAAAGAGAGACTCAATTATATGTTGTGCTCATATAGTTCTCCTTCTTGATGGATTAGATTCACTTCCTGGGTCCCATCATCTCAGAGGAAAGAGTATCAATGGTCCTAGGAAAGGTGAAAGAAGTAGTTTCCTAAGAGAAGCCCAAGAATTTCATTGATGTACGGAGTTTTATACGGATTATTAGTTACTATAGGAGTTTCATATTAGACTTTCATTTTTGGAAGCACAGTTGATGGGCCTATCTAAAAGCAGTGTGATGTATGTTTAGAAATATTTCTATGAGATAAACGTTTAGGATTGGAAAGGTTGATTGAATTTAGCATCAATACTGATTTTTCCATATCCAGGAAGGAGTTACATTATGTACTTGGATGCATCAGGTATCGGGCTAGGATAAGTTATAATGAAATGGGAATGATTCATTGCATATGAATATCTAAAGTTAAGGACTCATGATAGGAATTACCCAATTCACTAACTTGAGTTAGCTATGGTTGTTCATGATTTACTTAATTGGAGAAATTATTTATTGGGACATGATTTTGTTGTGTATACAGGCCACAAAAGCCTCAAGTACATATTTACTCAGCATCAACTGAATCCTAGGAAGTTAAGGTTGGAGGAATAACTTAAGTATATTTAATTCGAAATTGCCTACATTCTAGGTAAAGACAATGGAGTGGTTGATGCATTAAGAATGATGACTTAGATAAAAGTAGTTAAGTAGGCCACTAGCGAGTGAAAGCTTATGGATTTTTTCTACAAGATGCACCTGGAGGTCCATGATAGTTTGTGAAAAATATTTCATTCCACATTAGTTGTTAGCTATACTCTACTAGATAGGATAAGGATGAGGAAGTTATCAGATTCTGGAGGCCTAGTTCTGTGGGAGAGTGTGGAAAGTGAGAACCCTCTTCTTGGTAGGAAAATAGGCGAGGATGATGTTATGTGGTTTGATGGTCTTGTATGGGTTTTAGCTGACATGCATGAGAAGACGATGTAGGATTTTAATGCCTCAGAAATGGAAGTGAATCCTAGTGTCACCATGATGTATCGGGACATAGTTCGTTAGTATAGGTGGCCATGAATGAAAATAGATATATGTGGTTTTTTTAGTATGTGCTCAACCTGTTAGTAGGTGAAGGATGAACACCAACGACAATCCATACTTTTAAAGTAGCTACCCAATTTTGAGTGCAAGTGGAATGATGACGCAATTTATTTCATGATGGGATATCCAAGGTTGCATCAAGGTAATGATGTCGTATGGGATTTTTTGAAAGGATCATGATTTTCAAATATTTACTACCAATCAAGGAAAACTTCAGTATTGACGAGCTTGGGAATTTTTACATACACTAGATTAGACACTTTCCCAAGGTCCCACATTATATTGCTTCAAATAGGGACACCTTATTGGAATCTAATTTAATGAAAGGGATATAGAGGGAACTAGGTGAATAGATGATTTTGAGCACAATATACCTCCCTCAAATTGCTTGTTAGTCATAGTGCATGATTCAGGTGCTCGAGTACAAGTTGCGGGCATGCGGTTTGGATTTCAGGAGTTCCAAGGAGAAACTCGTACCCCTGGTTGATTTTGTCTATAACAATATATTTAATTATACTACTTAGATGGAACCATATGAGTAATTATATGGTAGACCATTCTGATCATCCCTATGTTGGATAGATGTAGGAGAGGTAGTAATAATCAGACCATATCTTGTCTAGGAGACCACTAAATGGGTGCAGTTGATTCAGAAGTGAATGGTTACGACAAAATATTGTTAGAAATAGTATTTTTATCATTGAAGATGACCTATGGAGTTCCAAGTTGGGTATAAATTTTTCCTACATGTTTCACCAAGGTTGGGAAACAAGAGGAACTTGAGATAGGATAATAATTCACCAAGATATGTCGTGTCGTTTTGGATTTAGGAGTGGTTCAGGGTAGTTTCCTATTGATTCTAGTTACCTTAGAGGTACATGGATATGAACGTTTTCTTCCATATTTCCCTGATGATACATTACTTTTCAAAACCTTCACATTCCTTTCACCCTGAGAAAGTTGAGTTACTTGTAGATACATCCTTTGAGGAGCATCCTATTCCAATTGTAGATCCTATCATAAAGATTCTCCCTGGCTGGTATATTTCTTTAGTACATGTGGTATAGAAGAATGACCGAGTGCAGGATGAGACCTAGGTTAGGGAGGATGATGTAAAAACAGTGTTTCCATATTTGTTCTCATATATTTTTCCATCACCATTGGAAGGGAAATTCGTGGATGAATTGCATCAAGGGGGAATTTAATAGGAACCCAATTCTTTTTTTTTGATTTATGAATATTTAATTTTCGGTTTGTAATTATGAAATACAAGGGAAAATAGATTGAGTACTGGATGCCGGCTTGTAAGATGACATGACTAGAGGTTACAATCTGTGTAATTCTAGTACATGCCTTGTAAGGAATTTTGGTTGAAATGTTATGACGTGTAAGGGAAGTCGGTGGAATGGGAGAAATTTTGGCACATACACAACATGTATCTTTCTTGTACAAACCATGTTATTTCATTATTTTTTGATAAATTGGGATGTAGATCATGTTTTTTTATATGGAGAGGGGCTATACTCTAGGTTCACAAATAGCAATGTCAGAGGGTCATTGTTTCTCTCGTTTCTCCATCCAAACTGTAATTCGAACACTGTCAGATGCATTGGAATCCCTTTTATGAGTTTTCGATTAATCTTGAGAAATTATTCGTCATTTATTATCTCTACCAAGATATTATTTTGTAGATATACTCTATTTGATGCCAAATTAGAGGTTGATGTTGGATGAGGAGAGTTATACATGTATGAGGTAGGTGTTCTGATGCATTTTTTGAATTTTCGAAATGTTTATACAAGTTAGAATGTCGTGATACCTTTTTTGGGGAGTCTCCATGAATGATAATGGCCTATTGTTATTTCCTATTTTTGTTTTTGAATCATGTTTAGGGATATTTACCTTGAATTAGGTCCACCCCATGGGTGTGTTTCCCTTAGATAACTTTTTTTAGTTATTTGTCCTATGATGCCTATGAGGCATGCCTATATTTCCTTTCATGGGTTGTTTAAAATGAAATTTGTTAAATAAATGAATTTCCCACGTGAAATAATTGTTTTTATGCATTATGATAGTTTAAATTATAAGATAGGCTTGTTATATCATATGTTCCTACATGAATTTTTTAATGTTGAACCCTGTAATATTTTAATTTACTTGTGTTTCTTATTTTGCGAGTTCTGCCCGTGTGAGTAATAGAAAGGCAAAGACTTATGAGGTCTGTCCTTATAATTTATTGAATTGGATACTTTTGGTTATGAACTTTTCTATATTAATGAAATGTTAATTTAACTTATTATTATTAAAGGGTAAATAGCAATGGGTGAACAGTGGATTCAGATTATAATTCCACTGAAAAGATAATGTGATTATGGAACCTTATAACTCTAGTGACTCATGGATCCATTGAGAGATTCCATGGATGCACCAAAAGGGAGGCTATATGCAAAGTCGTGAGTGAGCCACAAATTTATTGGTCAGGCTCATTGAGACTATGTTTAATGGTTGAAGGATTTAGGGAATGAGGGATTACATTGATGGGTTATATTGAAAACATTTATATGTATTGGAAGATACATAGGTCTTATTTATAGGATCTAAGGATGTCTCAGTTGATATATACTGTCACCACACCTAGAGTGAGATTGTGTTGCATAGAGGATAGTTCATACTGTATTTAAGGATGTAAGTGGTTTTACACCTAGATTTATACTTCAATTGAAACTTAGGAATGTCAAATACAGAATCAAATTTAATTTGAATAATTAATTGGGATGACTTATGACATGTATTCCAAGAAAAATCACAAGCTTGGATTCTGTCTTCACTTTACTTGTTTAGATATCCTTCTAAGTTGTCTTTTATGATTAATTTTACATGAAGGTTTCTTGGCTTAGGCCAGATCCCGAGAAATGTATAATTCAATATAACTGAACTGTTAATGAACTTGAAATGACTATAAATAGAAACAAATGGTTGTAAAACTGTTAAGTTTTGAGTGCTTCCTAGATTACTACATTCACTATTACACAATTCATAATATATATATATTCATTGACAAATAATCACAGATCTTGGGTGTTCACCTATTAGATTTATTCCCACACCCTACAAGGGTCATGTTTTTGGGCCCAAATAGATTATACTATTGTAGGATTCATTAATGGAAAAATCCTTTCTAAAGGTATGTGATATGATATTTAGGAGTAGGAGATAATGGGACTAAGTTGAGGCTTGCCATCCTTCTGAGTTTCTTTTTCCAATTTTTGTGCATTCATACTTATATCATGTAGTAATGAAGTGTATCTTGTTTTGGTTGTTTTCCTATAATATATATCATGTAGAATCATCGGCTGAATTATATGACAACTAGTTATTTTTATTATCAGTCTTCTGTTGTTTAATTTTATAGTATGATATTACTTATTACTCTATATATTTTTTATTTTATTTTGCTGTGTTATACTCTACCAATGAGGGCATAGGTTCCCCACTATCACACCTAGGCCATCAATACTAGTTTCCAACCATAAGAATTTTGAGAAATGATGTTGAGGACATGTGGCCAACAGGGTATGGGGAACCTTAATGTTGCATCAGGAACTGAGACGTTACAAAATGATTGAATATTTCTTAATAAAAGCTGACATTATATTCTCGTTGTTTGAAAAACAAATTCATACATATCCATGAAAATGTCAAGATTTTTATGATTGTTACTATTAATAATCAAATAATTATATAATTTCACTTTCAACAAAATTTTAATTTCATTTCTTAGATCAAAATGGAATTTTCATTCATTATTTCGTAGCAGGCACTTTGGGGTTTTTTACCAAAAGTGTGAAAAGAATATTTTTTGGAAATTTTACATTGAATAGGATTTCCCCCCATCATTACCATTTTTTTTAGATTCCATTAAATATTTAAATGATAAATATTAAATGAATTTTTCCTGTAAAACTATATTTTTTTGTTACAAAAACACATAAGGAAAATGATATTTATGGATATTCTCAAAAATATGTATAATTATAATTTTAAAAGAATTTTTCATTTATTTCAACATAAATTATTATTTCATAAGATTAATTACAGGAATGATATAATTTTACAATCCATGTTGTTTACTATATGGATTATTTTCACGTGTTGATGAAATGTATATGAAACTCGTTTAATTTACATGGGTTGTTTTACAATGAATTGATGAATGATTTTTATGACCTTTTGGAGAATATATATATAGTATTCATTATGTGATATGTGGATCCAATAAATACCTCCAATTTATTGGGTAATGTGATATATAAATTTTATGAGATGATTTCTATAATAATATAACTTATTGTGAGTAGTTATGTTCACATAATGATATATTAGTATGATTGCTTCTAGTTATTCTCATCAATTTTGTGTGCACATGATTTTGAATATATATATTAAAAGAATAATGATTTCTTATTATTATGGTTTATTTTTCTATGTTATGAATCTTGAAATATTATTTCTTATTTTCCACCATTGATAATCTTGTTTCTGTATATGACATGATTTTAGAGTATTTGATCAAATCCTATCATGGTATGAATCTTTTAGATTGATGACATAGACCATGATTAAATTATCATTAAAAATTGTTTAAATTATGACCATATATGATATATAACTCTTATTCTTACCCAAATGAAAAATATGATCTCAAACATTTTCATTTTTTCATTTCCCTTGGCTATAAATAATATTCTTAAGTAAGAAATTGTTAATAACGGTACAATCAGAGAAATAATTTATAGGAAATATTGAAGATCATTTATAAAGTAGGATGATTTTTTTTATAGTCTCCAAAGACACTAAACCATTTTGGTATCAATTAATTTACTATTATGAAAAATATAGAATATTCATCTAAAATTATAGAATATTTTTTTATGTTATATTTGGGTCTCCTCAATTAGTAATAGAGTGGAGTGTAATTATTTTTAGAGATTAGAAACAGAAAAAACATGTGAAAACCATATGGATAAGTCTAATTATAGGACAATATCTAGATATTTTGGTGAGGTGGATATTCAAAGATTTTTCTAGAAACTATAACCTTGTTTTAATATTGGAATGTGGATTCAGCTGTGACATATTTGATCGTAAGATTAAGCATCCTAAAAATGTCAATTTTATTATCAGTTTTATCTTCACTCATTGATTGATGGGTTGTAATAATACTCATAACATGGATGAAAACTCTCAGGAAATATATTTCTGTTAACCCATATTATCATTATGAATAATTATTATTAATGAAAAGATAGAATGTTTGAAAACAGATGATTTTCATAGTGATATTATATGATCCGAAAGTGTTATGGGATTAATGAATTTTTAATAATTTATGTCAACCAAAAAAATATTTTAATAATAATATCAATACTTATTATGTTTATTAATGATTTATGCTAACCTTATACTTTTTAGTTGAATTAAATGGTAGGATCTAGGAGTAATCATGTGTATAACAAATGTGATTATCTATAAAATGATCATTCTCAAGATAACCCAGAAGAATTTATATTTGGGATTAAATATATTTTGTCTATAATCAACCAATTCTCTTAATATATGGGTAATAATGGGAACCATGTTGAGGTGTTGAATGCACAAAAGTGAATAAAATCCCATCGTGTAATTTATGAGATAACTTCAACACTATATCTATGTATTTTCTTATTCAATGATTTATATGATATTTATTAATGTGATAGGAAATATATTTTCCAATGTTTAGTACTTAGACCATGAGATAGTTGTATTTGCGGTTTCTGTAAGGAAAGAGAGGTGATAAATTTTGGAATCTTATAAATAACACTAAGAATGTGTATGAAATTTACTCTATAGAACGGGATATGTTTTGGAGTATATTTCTTAATAAATAAATTCCCCAATATCGTCATTCTAATATGGAATGTTACTTTATTATTTATAAAAAATAATAATGATAAATCAATTGGTATATATGAAGAAAACATTATAAAAAATTCAAAGTACCCTTATGGATTTAAAATATAACTATCAGAAAAAATTTATTAATCTGTTAGGGGAAGGTAAAAATGAATTTAATTTTATTAAATAAATGAAATTTTAGTAACTATGATGTAAAATAATAGAATTATATAATGTTAGAAATAGAGAGTGTGGATCCAATCATTCAGCTATTTTTTTGCAATGAAGATAAAATTGGATCTTCATTGATACAAAAATATTAAATCATATAGAGACAGAAAATTTAAACCACCCAAAGGAAAAATAATAAAGAAAAATAAATCACAATTTTTTAATGGAATTTGTAAAATAATAAACTATATAAGAGATATCCTTAGAGCATGTCATTATCGAAAAGGGATGAAAAGTTCATAAAATGAAATAAATAAAAAGAACCATTAAACTATTAAAGATTAATGATGAAAATGAAAGTATAATGAAAATTATTTAAATAAATTAACTTATCAAAAGCTAATAAGCATCTTAGTCTTCAACAACTCCCTAATAAAAATGATAGATGCATTCATTCTTTATAAAAAATGATTTGGTTTAATAAAAATTGTGGTGAAAGGTACACATACCATCAACTATAAAAATTAAAATATCATATTTGATTTTATAACTCTCTACTATATTCATTCTAATAAATATTTTAATGTTATTACATCAATATGTCAGTGATTAAATGTTGTGTTGGTGGTAAAAATTATTATTTTCTTGATGACCACATCTCAACATTATATATTCTCCTTAAAGAAGTTTTTTTAAAACTGTTTTCATAAAAATAATGTTATTATTCATCTAGTTGAACTTTATATTAAATTGGGCATGAATTGGAATTCATTATATAGAGACCATGTCAATTTTTTTGTAAGGGAGGTTACATTGGATGTTATGAATCAATCAAGGATTGTCTATTTTTGTATGTATTAATATAACATTACAATAAATATTACATCAATAGAATGGGTCTAAATATGTATTCATGAAGATTATTTATCTATAATGGTTACATGGAAATTCAGAATTGAATACACACATTCTTTTCTAGAATATGCAAATGTTTTTACTAAAGGCTATCCCAGTTTTTTCCTAAATTTTATTTTTTTACAAAATTACTCAAACTAGGTGATACACCTATTTCAAATAAACCATATACAATGAACCCAACATAGTCATGGGAATTTAAGAAGAAACTCTATGAGAATAAATTTAAGGGACTCATATTCCCTAGAATAAAACCATGGGATTCACTGATTCTTTTTATTAACAATAATGATGAGAAAATTAATCTTTGAATTGATTTTTGAGAATATAAAAATAACACTACCAATAAAAATTATCATTTACTACCTATTGTTTTTTTTTCAAAATATAGTGATCAAGTACACTACATATTGATATCTTCAATTAAATGTCAATAAGAAAAAGGTAAAAATGTAATCCTTTTATACAATGTTTGGTTATTATAAATTTATATTAATACCCAATATAGTTACCAATTCCGCAACATATTAATGGATATAACTGATATTTTTATTAAATATTTTCTTTATTAATTTTTTGTTCTATTTTAGATAATATTCATAAATATTAAAAGAGTAAGAAAGATTGTGAAGATCATTTAAATATTCTGGTGAATACCCTCTCCAAGGATAATTTGTATGCCAATTTTACATATTGTGATTTTTAAGATCCAAAGGATTCATTCTTGGAACATATAATATAATATATGGTGTCTTGGTAGAACCATAATATATATATGTTATTAACAAAGGGTATATACCAAACATATTAATTGATAGATTTAATTTTTTTTATGTTTGAAAGACATTATCGACTCTTTCTATTAAATTTAATGATATTATCTAATCCATTATTCAAGTAGAAAAATAAGGGAGACATGTTCATATTGAATGATGGATGAGAGAAAACATTATTGGAGGTAAAATAGACTGTTGATAAGTAGAACTATTCTCACACTAACCTACCAATGAGAATAGATTGTGATCTATAATGATTCATTAAATAAGGAAATATTATGTTTTATTATAATGAATTATATGAAAATATTTTAAAATCATAACCCTTAATTTGTGCACAAGACATTCTAAATTTTGCAAAAATAGGTGTAAATTACCCAATTCAAATTGTATAAGGGTTCATGGATGGTTCAAGCCATGTTCAGGGATGAATTGGTGAGTCTACTATTGAAAACTTATATGTTTCATCCTATCATGAGGTGATATCATGTGTCACATGATGAAAATGATAGACATAGGGGAGTATCCCCCTGTTTGGAATATTAATGGAGTGACATCTTATTTCATTTAATGGAACCCCCTCTTTGGTTTTATTGATGATTAATCTACGTAAGAAGTTTAATGGATTTTATAATTAAGTGGAGCCTTTGTTCAGAATTTTTCACAGTTGAGGGCACTTTCTACATGGTCTCTTCTCCCCTTTAAGAGGGATAGTATTCACTATTCAATATGTTTACCCATCATTCATCATTTTGGAAATCTGGAAGTAAGCCTAACAATATTTCTCCCATCATTCTTAAATTATTTTACTATTGAGAAATATCTCATCATTTATGTAAAAATTTTCTTATTTCTATGGTATTTATATAATTTTCTATTTTTAAACTGAATATACTGAATCAAATGATGATAGTGGACTTATATATGTATATGATTATAAGGTAGGTGTTACCCTAAAATTAAGCCATAATATCATCTATTTTTATTAATTTCATGGTTGTACATCATGTTTACATTTTTTCTCATCGAAATAAATATAATTATATGATCTCACTTTAATTAAATGATTAAAATTGTGTTTTTTTAGTCAAATTTTCTACTATTCAATCATTTAACAGAATAAAAAATATACTTCTATATGGGGTGATCTATGTTGATTTTTTTCCTTGAATGGACACAGTGTTAAATTTGGATTCTTGGATTTAGAAGAAAATTGATATGTTTTTATTTTTCTCGATGGTTGTGAAATTGAATTTCAAAACCATCAATAATTTTTTATTTATTTTTAATCAATTATTAAACATATTGAATTTTTTTTTGATGAAATGTAATTTTAATTTTTAAATGACAGTGTTTTTTAAATACAGTGCCAGTAAGAAACCTATAAGTTATTTAAAATAATCTACTATCAAATTACACATAATTAATCAAAAAAATAAAATGAATAAAATATAATAAAATTGGGGAATGATTAATTTAAACCATATGATTACAATTAAATGGGTTTAGTTTTGTAAATTTTAGTTCATGAATAAAAAATATTACCTTACATAGTAACCTAGAGATTCTATGTGAAATTATTAGCTATTATAGCCCATTATAAATGAATAGACACATAATAAATGTTCATGTTAGTTAATAGTTTAATAATTACAAAGGTAATTTGCTTCCGACTTAAAAAATGTTGTAAACAAAAAAAATTATTTTAAAGAAGAGACTACATGGGAATGAATTAATAAATTGAATTATTAATTGACATGAAATAATTATTTAATTAAATATGTGATAGTAATTATATATGGTAATTCCATGGATATTTTATGGACATGATTAGTGTGGATTTATATGGGTGAACCCTTGATTCAAATATAGGAAATAGATGAATGTCATGGTGTGATGACACCCTCAAATTTAATAAATGTTGATGTTAAAGAATTCTATCAGATAGACATTGCATTCTACTTAGATTAATTATCATGAACACCTTAGGGTGTCACCCCATTGTTTTTTAGTGAATTTATTTCCGATTTTTCCACAAAAAAATTTTGTGCATTATTACACGCAAACGTCATTAAATTTAATGGGATAATCTCCCCTAATTCTTCATGATCTATTCTAGTGGAATTTCTTGGGTGTAATCTATTGATTTTGATTATGTTGTTATTTTAAATTTCAAGGATTATTACCTATGTTCAAATAAGTATAATGGATTAGTGGAATTTTAAGGGACGCCCCCTTTGATTTATTATGTTACTTAATTGGTGGGAATTCTCGGTTGAGCTATGTGGATTATCTCATATTACTGCAACTAGTGTTTCCTTAAATGCATATATTGAAACTAGATGATCTATGATGTATATAATGATCAAAAACTCTCTAATAATGGATAAGGAATGTATAGAATAATTTAGTTTGTCACCCTTCATCTTATACATCATTCCTTTTTTACAACCTTTGATTTTAAATATTATACAATTATTTTCTATTTTTATAAAAGTTAATTGCATATTTTCTTTCCTTTATCTTGAAATTGAATATGGATGGGTTATTTAGTGGTTTTAGGTGTCCTATGGACTTATACTGAAAATTTTCTATTACCTCTAGATATGTTGGGTTCTAATGAATCTATTATTCATTCATTATAAGGAAATTTCTAAAAAACACTTGTTTTTATTGATTTCTTTATCGGTAGAATAGATCGTGGGAGACTAGAACAGAGAAAAAACATAAGAAAGGTTATGAGTTCCTTCCTTTTTTCAACTTTTATTCTTTTATTTCTAGATTTTTATTCTCTAATGTTGACGTATTATTTTCATGAAATTTATTTTTTATATCTCATTTATTACTTCATGGTTTTGGTTATTCTTGAAACTCACCTTGATGTAATTTAACTATTTATCTATCCAGACAGTATATGCGATTTCCCTTAAGTGTACTATTTCTATAGTCTATTTTTTTGTTTTTATCACCCCACCACAACACCTTAGACTCATATAGTTATAATAAATCTACTATAATACAGTCTATAATGATTGAGGTCATACGATTCACTATCATAAAGAACTGATTTAGTGATTTTGAGCTATAATCAGTATTTTTTAGGTCGTAAAAATACAGGCATTATCATTGTGTGGAAAAGTGTGACATATACACAGATCAAGAATTATTGAAGTGTATTTTCACCTTGGAGTAATTCAATATTCACCAAAGGATATTATTATAGTTTGTTAATGATTGTGTTTACTCAATACACTACCATCATAGGATGGAGAACCAGGGGATAATTCTATTAGTTTGAAAGACTATTCTTTTATTTCCATGATGGGGATTGAGGGAGATCCAATACTTATGGATTTATGTAGGATGGATACTAAAATACTAAACAAATGCGATAAGTGGTATCTTATTCAAATTAATTTCAAAAGATCTTTCAATTAAAAGATGAAGGTGTGGTAAAAGAATGATTTATAACTACAGTAGAAGGTGAGATATGTACAAATGTTTAACCATTATGTGATATAATGATAAGATTCAAGAGCTGAGTTTGTTCCCCATCAATACCATACCTGAATATGGTTCTATTGGAAGAGATTCATAGTTCATCATTCCCTGTTAATCTTGTAAGTATGAAGATGTATAGATATCTAAAAGAGTTTTTATATTAGGATGATGTTAAATGGTATATTGCAGTATGATTCTTGATTCCATGTATTTGGAAATATAAGGATGAGAAACCGAATTATAAGGGGATGTTATAATGATTACCTATCCCATAATGGAAATTGGAACATGTTACAGGGTATTAAAACGTCTAACTACCCATAAAAATATAATGGGAATAATGTTATTTAGGTTATAGATGATAATTATAAAATATATGTACATTTAAATGATATTAGAGAATATTTAACTCTTGGTTATCATTCTTATATATACATCATGGAACTAGATATATTATATAGAGTACCGCAATTTATTATATCAAAGTGTGATATGATGTTTTCCTCGCAATACTTATGAATTATTCTATAAGAATTGAATATAGAGTTAAACATTAGTACTATATATCATCCATATACATATGGTCATTATTATAGGACTATCTAATCCATAGAGGGTATGATGTTATCAGATTATATTTATGTCATTTTTGATTGGTATGAACATCTTCCTTTGGTATATTTTTATAACAGTAATAAATTTCACTCATGCACTAAAAATTCTTCTTATGAATATATCTATCTATTGTAGTGTAGAACTCCATATTGATGGGATGAAGTTAGAGAAAGAAATATATAGGGACATCATATAGCTAAGTAAATAATAGAGAAGGCTATATCTCTTCAAAAACACATTTGGATATCTCAGAGTAAATAAAATACATACGCAAACAATTTTCAGTCATATTTGAAGATTGAAGATGATAAAAAGGTGTTCTTTTAAATATATACATAAAATAATGTTATTATATTTATAAATAATAGAATATATGGCCCTAGATATATCCTCATATTCTTGATTCATGATTGGATCCAGATTGATTATTATTATTTGGTTCTTCCTTTGAGTCTATGTTAAGATAATGATGTATTAAATATATCTTTTTTAGGAAGTATATACCTAATACTTTATATGAACTTAACTCAAATGATGTAGTACTGGGGAATGTTATTTCTTTTGAGGAATAACTAGTGGGGATTCCGAATCCTGGAGATAAAGTGATCTGAAACAAAACCACTCACCTCATCAACAATTTATGGTGAACCCATAAATTCTAGGAATCTATATTCGAATATTAAGATCTAATGAGGCATAAGTATTCTTTTTATCTTTAAAATAGTGACAAAATTTAGAGTGTAAAACTCTAATATGGAGGCATAATGTAACATCCTGAGATTTTATGTTATATTTCACTTTAATTAATTTAAAGTCTTTGATAACCTATTTTACACACAACATTAAGATAATGTGAATAATTATTAATCATTATAAACTGAATCACAATTTATGTTAATTAAATGAAAAATAATTATTTAAAATAATTTATAAATCACTTTGGAAATACTATTGATGCCCATGACCTATTTTTAAGTACTTTTTATATGATTTTTTTTATCATGTATGTTTTATTCAAGGGTGCATTTCTATTATTTATAAATTAATTTAGATTATTAACTATACAAATATGGGTTTTATACATGTATGACATAGATTCATTTGTTATTAATTTTTTATAAATGAAAACAACATTTGAAAATAAACATGTGATATTTATAAGCGAAACTATTTTTATACAAAAAATATTCTTTTTATCCTAATAAGTTAAATTAATAACTACTAATGAATGATTTTTATGATATGTGTTCATAATATATTCAATAATATATTTTAACATTAGTATACTTTTTATTACATGGATTGTCATGGGAATAAATGTATATTTATTCTTAAATAATTTATTTAAAAAAATTTCCAATTTTTTTTGTGTGATTATTTCAAAATGAACTTAGTTCGCATATTTTAATTTAATTTCATAAAATTGTTTCCATATTTCAAATCATCAATTACAAATTTTTAAATTAATATACATTCATTTTTTATCATTATGAATAGTAATTAACAAACAAATACATTACAAAGGTAATGGTTATGGTGGTTATCAGGTAGAAAATCTAAATAGATAATGAATAAAATAACAAATTTTATTTTTTAGAAACATATTTTTTAGTTTATTTCTAACTTACATCATAAAAAATTCTAAATTTAGATACTTCTGAGCCACATTCCCATGAAAGTGACATTATTATATTTTATTATTCATAATAATTACAAGTGTTCCACTACCCTCACTAATAATTCATATGTATATGAAATTATTTTCTTATATTTTGATCTAGAATATTCTATGAATGAATATTTTTCATTGATATAATTCCCTTGATTATATTATCATAAACATAGTTTCATATTATGCACCCATATGAAATATATCACCCATGTTTGGCCTTCTTAAAAATATTATCTCACTCTTTTATATTTTACTATTTCATGAATTTCATTATGAATGGTTCTAATTATAAAATTTATATGAATGGTACAATGAGAGAATAAAATTATTATCGATGTTGAATATATTTTATGAAATAAGTTTACTAACTATCTATAATATAGAGACAAAAAGTATTTATTGTCCTAGACTGTGTATTACTATGAAATTTAGATAATATTTTTCTAATATTATGTAATATTAATATATGTTATATTCAGTTCACCTCATCTCTTTAGAAGAAATTGAAAAAATGGTTTTGAAAACTATGGTGAAATTATCCAAAAATTGTAAGGAACTCAAGAAAAAAACATAGAAAGAATAAGATTAAATGATAAAGGAAATGGTCTATAGGCGGTTTTCAATGTTATTGGGGTTTTGGGAATAATAACATTATGTTTTTTCATTGCATGTCATCCAGTAAATACATTAGAAGGAAAAAACAATGGGGGATCAGAGCTATATATGGGTTCAACCCAGCTAAATAGAATCCATTTTCATAGATGTAGAAAAATGTATCTGCCAAAAATTAATTTTTAAATACATCAAAAAAATATCTAATATTTAAATTAATATTTCTATTTATATATATATTTTTCACATATACCAACCCAAAATTAATATATTTTTTATAAGAGGAGTAAATAGTTGATGATGCATGTAATAAAGAAGTAATTGTCTACATTGTCAAGAAATCTTGTAAGGAATACTATTAATATTTTTCAATGATGAAGATAATAGTTAGGGATAGAATAAATGGGAAACTATATAGTATAATATTATTTTATCTTGGAAGGAATTTACACATTATAAAATTTTAAATATGACCTTGTAGACAAATTTTCAAGGGAGAAATCATAAATGAAAATAAGAGTCCACTAATAAGTGGAATAAGAGATTATAATTGTGAAAGACATCATATATGATTAGATATATAGGACTCTCAATATTAGAAACTCAATGGAAGAAAAACTATATATGGATGGTGAAATATAGTTTGTCATCTTGTTAAAAAATTCCTAACATGACTTCCTATTTAAAAATATCCATCAAAAAGAAAAAGGGAAATCACAATATATTAAATATTAGTAATAAAAATCTATAAATAATAAGTACACATAAAAAGTAAGTAAGAGAATTTTCATAAAGATATATTCATCATAAGGGTATATTATATAGAAGAAGCTAGATAACATGATAAAGATAGATTGAGTAAACTTTCATTACTAGCAAAATAAAAAATTTAAGAACATTTAAGAATAAATTTTTAAATGGAAACCCATGATTTCAAAATAGGATTAGTTATGGTGGCTTAAAGTGAAGTCTTCAAAAATATATATATTAATTTTAGACATTCAATGAAAAATTTCTGTTGGTTGAGTAAAATATCTCAACACCAGTGCAATGAGTGAAGATTAGTTAATGTTTCACATTATTAGAGATTTTTTTTTCTGTTCATTAATAAGGGATTTGAAGTTGAAGCTGAATGCAAGATATTTATTATAAGGAATATTTTAATTTGGTATTAAATTTCAATATATATAGGGGAACAAATAGTTTCTATATTTCATTGTGAGTATCTCTAGATGTATAGTAACATTGTGAATAAATAAAAAGAGCATCAGTAGATGAGAAGCATCCATTGAAGGTAATAATGCTATAAATTTATGGTTTTCACATAAATTTATAATCTCATAAACATAAGAAAAAAATGATGCATGAGGTATTTGTTTCACTCTCTAAGATATATTTTAATATATTTTGGATATATTATTAATTTTGTGGTACAATTTTACATGATATGGATGAAAAATAATGAAAACGTGATTTTATTGTATTATTTTTTGTATTGTAGTGTAGTTTCATAGTCATTCATGAAAAAAAATTTAAGTAGCCAAAAATTAATGGATTTCATGGTTGGTCTTAATTTGAGTAATTTTTATAGATTGGTTTAATGATCTCGTAAAATATTTCATGTTTTTTACAATGTTCTAGCCCAAGTATATATCACGTTTACTTACCTATTTTTCCTTACACCGAAATTTAGTAGTGGAATCCATCTATAATGAAATGAATAGAACACCAGGGGGGGATATGTTTCTCATTTTAAGGATTATTAATGGAAGAAATTTTCTAATATTATATATTTGTGTAGTAAGTGGAATTTAAATAAGGGGGTATAAAAATATTTACAAATTTACATTTATTTCAATTCAAGGGGAGTTGAAAATAAAACATATATTCTAATATTTATATGAATTTATTGGGATTGAGTGATGATAGCATTGATTAAAATTTTAAAGGGGGAGATAGAAGTTCCCTTTTTTGTTATTAATTTTATTATCAATAGATTATGTAAATATGTATGTTTTCACTAATAACCAAGTAATGGTTAATTTATTAGACTATCCACCATAAAAAGTCAAGCTACATTTGGGTTACAAAATAATACAGAAAGCATATTTTTTGAGAAGTCCAAAAAATAGTTAATCAATAGAGCTGGTACTTATTAAAAAGAATAGTGTTATAAAGTCAAAATGAAATTTTCAACTACTAATGAGTGTGTTGAAGAGATTACTATTATGAATATTACAAATAAATATTATTAATAGAATTAAAATCAATATTATTTAGATGTTGAAAGACCCAATGTTTTTGATAAAATTTCCAAATGTAAAAAGGAATAAGGGATACATATTTTAGTGTTAAACATCACTTGGATGAGGTTTCATAGAATATTTTTGAATGTAAAACATTGAGGCGTTGTACATTGAATATTTACACCAAATTATAGGTCATAAGATGTAAAATGACTTGGTACTAGCGCTAATGTGTAAATTAGGATTCATATACTACCAATGTATATTTAAATATATTTTAAAATAAAATAAATATTTTGAAATGGATGTGATTTCATTTAAGTGAAAACTAGAAAATATATGATTTTTTTATTTCCTTAAGGATCGTATGAGGTTGTTAGAATAAAGGGGCTTGACCATCATTTTTCTATAAGGATGATCATGTAAGAATCAATCACCCATAATGATGATTCTTTTGAGACTGTAAGGGGATTATTATAATGATTCACCATATTGATGATTCCTAATTACACAGAATTTTTATTTTTGGGTAATCCTAATCAAATTAGAATTATCCGTCATATCATAAGGATAACATATACATACAGATGAATTCCTAGAGGATCATCCAGTGTATAGAATCAAAAATAATCCCTCTGAGAGTATCAGTCAATAAACTATGTAGGAATGATCCTTATCTTTTAAATCATCATTTACATTTGTTTAATAATAATTTATGACTTTGATATTTGTAATTTTGGTTCTGTGTGTATCATTTTATTCTATATAAGTTTCATTACTTAATAATTTTCATGTATTCTACATATTGAAATTTGGTTTTTCTATATTTAAAAATTAAATAAGAAAAATTATTGAAAATATGTCATAATTATTTTCAATAGATCAAAACAGAAAAAAACAAATTTTATAATATAACTAAAGCTTGGAGAAACGAATATTTAAATTCATACGATATAATATCCAATAAAGATTGATTTCAAGAGAAATTTTTTGTCTAAAAATGAATAATTTATAGAATATTTAAATCTGATGGAATACAATTGTAAATATGTTATTGTATATTTTAAGTGATTTTTTTTCTAAAACATTGATTAAATAATATTTCTTTAATAAAATAAAGAGATAAAGCTAGGGAGTAATTAAAAGAATTAAATTAATCTTTAATCATGTCCTCCAGATTATTAAATATATAAATGATAGAATATCTAAGGATTCTTGAGTTGAGTAATGATGTTCAATATATCCCAATAATAATGGTATTTTAGAGAAAACTATTTCAGAGATGATTGATCTAAACTACTATAAAATATTTATATATTTTATCCCTCAATATATACATGCCTTTATGGAAGATCTCAAGATATTATGTAAAATATCTTGTTTTATATCTTCATAATATGTGATTTAAATACAACTATGATAAATGCATAAACTATATATTCATTTGGGTGGGTAATGAGATATAGATTTAGATTAACTCGTTCCTACATGTAAAGGAACCTAAAGTATATGTTGGTATATATGAATGATAAATACATGAAAATTTATGGGAACTCCTACAATTAAATAGGATAAATCTATTGAGGATTCGAAAATAAAGGTGATAATGAGTACGTCACATATATGATTTTTTCTAGAAAAATTCTAAATGAGATTAATAAAAGATAATACAATTAGGATTTTTTATATGATAAATATATATTATATTATTTTAGGTGACTTAAGTATAATGTGACAAATATATTGAGAGAGATTGTGTGGTGTTTGAATCTATTGGAAGGGGGTTGATATGAAGAAGAAAAACCTAAAACACCTAATGATGAATTAGGTGAGAAGAATATTGATCATTCAATAATAATATTTACCATATTTGTATCAATGATAATAGAATAAGAAGATATATTCAGTTATTGAGGAAATTCTAAATAGTTGATGATCATAAGTGATATAGAATTAGATGAGAAATTTGAGGGTGATGAATCAATTGAAATGTTGTGAATCTAAGATGAAAAAATTATTAAATTTCACGTTTCCCTTATGAATATATATTAGAATTCAAATAACATGTATTTATGAGAATTATATAAATACTATGGATAAAAAAACTTAAAAGTCAAGAATAAATAACCCACCTCATATGGATCTATAAAAAAACCCTACTATATACACTATGTGATGTTATTGACCATGTGTGACTCAAGGTATTCAAAGGAAACATAGCGTGAAGTTGTGATTTTATTGTGAATATGATATTGTGGAAGTATTGTGAGTAGATGGAAAGAGTATATACAATGATATTTTTTTGGGTGTGAGAATCACTAGACCAATGTTGTTAGAGATTGATTTTAGAATAAAATCATTATCCAGGGAGAAAAAATAATCATTATATGGAGTAGTGTTGAATGTTGATCCCTGAAAAAGTACAATGTCGTTCACTTTTCTTTATCTCTTGCACTACTTTTGGTGGAAATTACAAGATATAAATAAAATATAACCATTTTTAATAACCATAAATATATTTTCCCAACCAAAGGGTGTTTTAAATATTCACATAATATTTTAAATTTTATAAAAATAGGCAACACACGATTCATCCCCTCTTAGTTATCTACACTGATCCTTAGGGTCCTTTTCTTCTCAAAAAAGGGAATTCCCCTATGTGGCCTTTTCGAACCCTCCACACAAGGAAACCCCCCTCCCCCATGAAGAGGTCACTCCATAGGTAGCACCCCAGCAGGGGAAGGAGTCATTGCCAGCCGAGATGGCAGAGCATCCGAGAGGGTGACGTCCCGTCAGCGATGGTCCGTCAAGAGATCTGTCAGCGATTGGGACGCGCCTCATTTTGTCCGTATAGGTGAGACCGGGCGACCCGGTAAGGTGGGTGGATCCCGGGGGAGAGGCTCGCCCCAAAAGTGGACTCCTAGGATTTGAACCCTAAACCTCCCAATGAACGGCGTGGATGTGCCACTCACTTTCACACACACACACACACCACCACCAAAGTGGAAAAACATATGTAGGGTAACGCTCGCCTCCCACTGGTGGCCCCACCAAGCCCAGTGCACGCCGCACGTTCCCCGACTAGGAAAATAGATTTGAATCTCCTTGTACATAATATTTAGGTAAATATGACATTTTTTAATTAAAATATAAGAAAAATATATGGAAATATGATGTAAATATACGTAGAGAAAAAATTATATAATCTATATATAAAATTTATATAATATTGTATTTAAATATTATTTCTATTTTGTAACTTTATAATTATCTTATATTAGTGTTATATAAATATATATTCATTTTATATGATATTATAGTCATCTAATAAAATTTTTAATTTATTTTATTAAATATTATATCTATATTGTATTTACATTATATAATTTCAAATTTACATAAATATAAGATAATATGATGTAAATATAATACAGTTAGAATATTACATTGGGTACAATACGAATAAAAAATTAAACACCCACTAGATGGGAGGATGTGTTATTTCCCCCTAAGGTATTAGCCATCTATTGTAAATATAACATAAATATTTATGAATAAATTTTATATAAAAATATGTAACATAAATATTACATTATATAACATGTGTATAATGATTATAATCTAAATCTAGTGATATATTTATATTATATTTATGTTTTATGATTGTATATATGTGAAAATATAAAGTTATATAATAATAATATATCAATATGAAACCGAAAAATAATATAAATATATGTAAATATAATGTAAGTATAAATTTAATACAAAAAATATTATATTATAGGAAATCCATATAAATTATATATAACAAAATCTCTTTTATATTTATGTAACATTTATTATATATACCATCATTTGACTTCAATATTTATAAATATATATACATTAATATAATATTATATAAAATGGATATAAGTGTTATATAACTTAAATACAATGTTAACATAAAAATATATAATGTAAATATAATCATATTTGGCCATACATTTATGTTATATAATGTAATATTGAAATTAATTTTACAATATATAACATTTATATTTATTTTATATAATCTCATATTTATGAATATTTATAATATAATTACATTATATTTTTTTTAATTCTTATATTATATTTTCAAAAAAATAACAACATATACTGTAAATACAATGATATGTCAATATTATATATATTCATATTTATTTTTCAATGAAATTGTATATTTTTTATAACATTATATTTACATATATTTATGTTATAATAATGTAATATTTACATTTTATATTGTTTTATTTTTTTACATTTCGTTGTATTTAAATACAATATCATTATATAACATAAATAAAATTTAAATGTAAAAATATCTTATGAAAATATAGCATTATATAGTTTCAAAATAATGTTAAATAACATGAATTTAATGCTATATTACACTAATCTCAATAAAATAAAATGATATATAATGTAAATATACTATAAATATAACATTATATAATATTTATATTTATGTAATATAGCATTATAGATATCTATATTTTTTACATATGGTTATTTTAGGTTCCCCAAGGGTTGTGAAGACACATAAGAGGGGGGGTGAATCAGGGTTTTCTAAATACATTAACAAATTCTAATTTCCCTTTTCCCTTCCAACCCCATTTGGATTTAAACTATTGATCTTATGTTTCATTTTTTCTAATAAGTCAATATATGTTAATCGATGATGAGGTGATTCTTGGAAAATAGTTATGTATTAATGTAATGGAATTGGATGTTTCAAAATTGTAAAAATTACATATGTTACAAATCTGATGATTGGTGACGGCATCTTATGTTTCAAGACATATTACATTGATGACACATTGATTACTAATGGATATTAAGGAATACTTCTATGGAAAATAATAGCAATTACATAAATACAATTTTATTTAAGGCCATTAAAAAATAGAATAACATATCTTGAATTATGTTGTCTTGAAGAAGAAAAATAGTTTAGTAAGACCATGTAAATATATTAACAGTATAAAAGAATTTTACTAATTGATGTCTTAGTATATAAGAGATAATTGGATTGAGAATTTTATTTTTGAAGAAGTATATGAATAAAATTTTAATACATAGATTATTTCTGAGTATATATGATTATAAACCATATTAAAAATAATTCCAATTCATTGTAACCCCCAAGGACAAGCCCTCAACTACACATAGGGTACCTGATAGGTTTACCCTAGTGGGAGAGCCTACCAAAGATGGTAGATTTGTTGTATTAAGGGACATGAATAAGTCCTAATTGGGCCCGTGTATTTGGCCCAAAGGAGTGTACACCCATAAAATCCTCTAGGTCCATGTATAGGGATCAATGGGTTTCTCTAGGGTTGAACATGTGAGGAGTGACATGTGTTTTTTATGGTGCATGTGTGATAAGGGATGATCCCCATAACTAGATCAAATAGTAGAAGATAATTATTTTCCTATATATTAGTGCATAATAGATTTGGTTTTTTGGCTTTGTAAGTAGGATTTAATGTACTATTCATCCATCCTATACTAACTTACAAATAATTCTTCCCGTCAAATGGATATGATAAAAGAAATATATTCAATAGCACACATCACTTATTTAAATAATCCTATAACCTTCATCCTTTCAGTGTGGACACTATCTATGCAATTTCATGACAACCGACAACTTCCAAACACCATAAAAATGATGGTCTCATCGATCACATGAACATAATCGATGTCCTGTGTGATTTTCATGATTTGAAAAGGTAAGTAACTACAGATATTTGATATTTTCCTATATTGATTAATTGTATAAATGTTTCATTACAATTTTCCAGGTACCCATCTTTTGAGTATCAATAGATTAGGGGATATCATGGTAAAAATAGACTATTAAATATTAACATTTCATGATGGAATTAATACAATTAGTGAATTCATCATGTAAAAAAAATGTATCTCTAAATATGATAAGGTGTCACATGAAATAAAGACATTCACTGTGACATCACATGATGCTCATAGTTCACATAACAGTAAGAGGTCATCTCAAGAATAAAATTATCACAATATGATCTCATATTTTTTATAAATTTATGATTGAATAATTTAGCATTATCGATAAGGTTACCACCACCCATCATATGATTTATAAAGTAAACACAAAAGTCTATCATGTGATAAGATGATCTCCTCAGCAATAGATGGAGAGTCTGAGTTTTTAAGTAGTTTGAAACAAATGGGATCCAAGTATCCTTGAGATAGTTTTAATATATACACTTCCCGACATATGATTTGTACAATGGTGGTTGAGTAATGTCTATAAAAAGTGTCCAGATATATAATGACTGATACAACCCTATTAAAGATCAAGACAACATCTCAAAAAAGTGACACCCACATGACTCTAGGCCTGTGAAGGATAACATAGACAATCATGATCTCATAAAAGAAAATGTTCATCAAATGATTAAATATTTTCAATCCATATTTTTAATTATTCCATCCTTGATATATGATGTATGATGTGTAAAAATATATACTATTGCATAAAGGAAGGTGGAGTAATGCCCATGATCCTTTCTAGGATTTCGTGATAATGGTGTTCTTGATGGAGGACATATAGTATGATTTTTTCCAATTCACATGAAGGAGGTAGTGGAATTTCACAAAATACATTAACAATAAGGATGAAGCTACACACATGATTTCATGTCATTATACAAGGAATGCATTTCATGTAACTTATTGTTGATCATGTGATCATATAACCTTGCACAGTTCTTGCACTTCACATAATAGTTTATTTATTATATGATCTATAAATATTATTAAGGACATGTGGTTCAATTGAAATTATGATTTTGTGGCATGGAAAATAGTTCATGAAACCCTTGGTGGATTTGTGAGATGTCTTGAAGACAGTGAGAAATACAATAGTGAATAGGGACAAATCTAGTTCTTGTGAGTAATCAAGATAATGGCATCATTTACTAATCAAATTATATTGGAGACTCAAAAAATATCCTAATTAATATTTGTAGGATTAGGAAACATTTAGAATACATATTTCCTAATTTTTATTTGTTTATTTTTGTTTTAAGAAGTGTGGGGATGTTGTTTCAGTGAGAATCTGGATAGTATGGTATGATTATATGTTTTATGTTCTTATCGATTGGGATTATTGTTGATAATCTATCACTAGGGTGTCTAATAAATCATAGTAAGGTGTTGTATCAATCTAAGACTAACAATTATATAAATATACTTTTCATGTGCAACATTTTTTACTAAATTCGGGAAAGGTTGAGATATCATAAGATTATATTGGATACATTCAGGTTAATAGTGGTTAAATTTTTTAAGAAATACAAATTGTAATATCAAAACTGTTTTAACCCCATTCTCAGTGTTGTGATTTCTCTTAAGGCAAGTCAATTGGTATTATAGTGAGTTTCCATAATTCAGGATCTACTTATTACTGAACAATTATAAACTGAATTATGGATATTATAGGGTTTATCCTAAATTCGATGGAAAAACCCCTCATAGTCCGAAGAATATCGTTTTTTTATATCATTTAACTAAAATACATGAAGTAAAAGATCAAATTACTATAGGAATCAAACTTATCAATTAATATTCTCTTATGAAATTTATGTTGGACTCACCTCTTTTGATAATCCCAAATTATGATTCTTTTATATGATAATTGTGATTCCTTAATATTCTTAGTTTCTATTAATTAATAACTATTTATTTTTTTAAATATCACTGCTCTCTCGTTAAAAGAATACAGTGAAAAATTTCACTATGTAAAAGGTCACTGAAGGAGGTTACCAATAGAAGGTTACTGATAGAGTTCACTGATAAAGGTTACCAATAGATGGTTTCTGATAGAGGTCACCGATATAAGGTTACTGATGGAGGTCACCGATATAAGGTTACAGATAAGGGTTACCATTTGGGAACCTCACTGATGAGTTATCAATGTAATGTCATTTCTATGAGTCTACCACTCAAAGGATATTTTTGTAATGGTACCTCTAAAAGTTACAGCTATAGGGCTACTGATGAATGCTTCCGATAAAGGCTATTGATGAAGGCTACCACAGAAAGATACTATTGATGGATTCTGATGGAGGATACCCATGAGAAGTCTATGGTTACCAGCTTACTGCTACCCACACTTATACTCTATACCTTTTCAATTTCTTATAATTATTTTAGCGGTTGTATTTGGTAACTATAATACTTCTGACAATAATTAATTCCGATTGTAGACATATCAAGAGACCATGTCCGGAAAATGTATGAGGTATAAGGAAGACCTCATGTGGTTTTTTATTCTATATTCATTCCTCAAATATATAATAGAATAAAAATGAAGCAAATAATGAGGATTCTTGAGAGAGAGTCATTACATGACAGGTCTGAATAAAAAAGGGAACACACCATCTTTTACCCTATGAATTCAAGAGCCTAAAGAAGATTATTTTGGGAGAAAAAAATTAAAAATTGCCTTCTCGGCATCATAGAATATCTCTCAATCCATGAATAGAACACTCAGTACCAGAAATCTAGAACCTGGAGTTTCGACACTCTGTTGTGGAGACAATATCTAGAGAAAGACTCTAACTGCAATTTCATCACTCTAGGGATTCAAGAGAAGAACTACAAACACATAGATCCTTCTAAAATAAATCATTATAACATTGGATATATTGTGTCTATTATTTTAATTTTCTATGAAGTGTGTGTTTTTCTATTACACACATTGTCTCCTTTGATTGAACTATAGTATACAACAAATACACAAATCAAATGTTACATAGACATTGTTTCCCACATGTAATTGTGGAAGAGGCTGTGTGTGGTCCGGATTGATTGATTTTCCCACTAAGAAGTGTGGTAGAGGTTTTGAGCCCTCGAATGTTTTTGAAAACTATTGTAATTATCGATAAAGGTAGTGTATATTGTTTATTGTTAATATAAACTACTTGGTAGTAAGTGATCACCAAGTGGAGAGGATTAAGTCTCGACTTGAGACTGAACGTCTTTGTTAATTCTTCTGTGGACTATGTTTTTTAATACTCTGTTTCCCTATTTTCCACTACTCATAATTTCAAAAACAGATAACTATTTTATATTAACTTGGATAGTTAGTTATAGTTTGTGTGTGTATGTGTTTAATTTAGTAAACCTTTTTCAAAAGTTGAATAAGTGTTTTGCACTGAATCAACATAGGACTTATCACCCTTTGAGAATCTTTTTGACAAACTACACATTTATATCTATACTGGCTTAATTAACAGGTATATTTCAAAATTTGGGGATCTTTATCATATAGTTTTTAATATAATTTTGAAGTGGGAACTCAATTTACCCCCACTTATGAGTTTCCACTTCGACCTACATTTTGTATCAGAGGGATTTGTATTTCTACCATATGAACTGTTGTGAATGTTTTGAAATTATTTTAAACTGTGATTTTAGTTGTATCTTAATGATCAAAAAACTTCTATCTTATTTAAACATTAAGTTCTTTAAATTATATTTAACTATAGATAAATGATTTGAGGGGGAAGTAACCAAAAATCCACCTTTCATTAATGGTAATAACTATGCATAGTGGAAATTAAAAATGAAAATATATCTAAAGAGCATGGGTCTTTAAATTAGGGACACAGTTGAATAACAACATGCATTTCCTGATACGACTATGGACACATGGTCTCATCTGACTAAAGCTAAAAATAACAATAACTATAATGAAATGAATGCATTGTGTTGTACTGTAGGTGATGATGAATTCTATAGAATATCTGCCTATAGAGTTGCATATGAAATTTGTGGAAATTTGGATTTTTCCCATGAGGGAACAAACAATGATAATGAAATTAGATTTAATAATTATAAAATTAAATATAATGATTTTAAAATGAATCCTGATGAACATATATCTAAAATGTATCTTAGGATCAATGGAATAGTAAATATTATGAGTCTTCTTGGGAATCCAGTGGACAATAAGGATCATATTATGAGGTTGCTTCGATTCCAACTTGTCTGATGGATAGGAACTTTTGTTTCTATCTGAGAATCTTGTGATACAATCAAGCTAATAGTGGATGAACTAATTAGAAAACCTATGATGTATAAAGAAGAGATTAAGGTAAATCAAGAATAATATGAAGAACTGAGAAAGAAATCTGTAGCATTTAAGACTACTACCTCAAACAGAAATCATAATGGAAAAGTTCATGATCCTATAGATAGCTCAACCTGCGATGATTCGGATTCTGATAGTTATAATGGGATGACTCATATTGCTAGGTGATTCAAAAATTTCTACTGAAGGAAGAAGTTATTCAGAAAGAAAAACAATAATGGAAGATATGATAATAAAAGATAGTGGAAGAAGGACAGAAAATGGAATGATAGTACAAATGAGATAATATCTTATGAGTGTAAATTAAAAGTCCATGTAAATTCAGATTCCACCAAGATGAAATTTAAGAAGAAATATGATGACATGGGAAATGGATATAATAGGTATATGAAATCTACTTGGTGGGCTTCAGAAGATAGCTCCAGTGGATCTTACACTTCTGATATTAAAAATAAAAAACCTGTAAACCTCTGTTTCCTAACAGAAAAATCTGATGTAATACCTAATTCTACTTTACATAATGCTTAATATTCTGATTATGAAAGTGAATCAAATAATGAGGAAAATATGACTAAGGATGAACTATTTTTATACTGTTGAATTTTTTAGGATACCTTTAATGAACTCGAGGATAAATATAAATTATTGAAAAGGCAACATGCTTTAAATTCTAATTATAAGTTTGATTTGGATATTGAGAATGAAAAATTTCCTTACTTGATAAAAGGAAATACTGAACTTAAATTATGAAATGAGAAATTAAAAAATGATCTTGATAATTTTACTGTAGGTAGAGATACCTTGATACAGTTTCTAGGGAAACAAATTGCTTAAAATTACACAACTAGTCTAGGATATCAAACAGGATAAATGAGTATTATTATGAACAAATTTGTCCCAAAATCTAAACAGTTCACTGCTACTTCAAGTTGTGGACCATAATTTGAAAAATACTTTTCTAAGGGACCTAATGAAGTGTTCATTTCTCGAAACATATTGGTTTATTATAGGAATCTTTTGAGGAAAATATGGGTTCGCAATATTTACATGTTAACCACTCTAGAAACAAGAAAATATTGGTAACAAAGCTACCCTATACTTAATCTTTTTTTCCAAAAATATTTTTTAAGAGCTCCTATAAGACCCTATATTACATGGATAGTGGATGTTCAAGACATTTGATATGAGACTATTCATTCTTTAAGATCCCAATTATTGTTTAGGTGGACATGTTAAATTAGATGATAATGATAAAGGGAGGATCATTGTCTTAAGACAAATTAGTAACCCTAATACTATATTGATATCAACAGTAATTTTTGTTGATTCTCTAAAGTACAATCTACATAGTATCTCTTAGTTGTTTGATGATGGCTTTAATATTATGTTTGAAAATGAGGCAAGAAATGTTTGAAATTATAGGAATTATTTAATATTCACAGCTCTTAGAAATTAAATTTAATGTTGTTTGTTTTAAACTCTCAAGGTAAGAAAAATGTTTCCTGTTTAAATGATTTTAATAAGGAATCATGGTTATGGAAACGAAGATTAGGACATTTTAATTTTTACTCACATAGGAAATTTACTAGGAATGATTTATAGAGAGACTTAACTAAATTGTAATTCCCTTTCAAAAATGATTGTAATCCTTTTCAAAATGGAAAACAACACAAATATTCCTTCAAACCAAAGAAAGAATATTTAACATCTAAACCGCAAGAGTTGGTTCACATGGATTTGTTTTGACAATCATGAGTTTGATGTTTTAAATGGAATAACTATGATTATGTTCTCATAGATGGTTTTTCTATATACACATTGGTATACTATCTATCTCTCAAAAGTAAATAATTTTTTTACTTCATTAAATATTTCAAGTAAGTAGAAAATTTAAGTGGGATTAGAATTAAGACCCTGAGAAGTGAACATGGCCAAGAGTTTGAAAATCAAGATTTTTTATCTTTTTGCTCACATAATTGCTATACTCAAAATTTCTCTCCTCTTAGAACACCTCATCAAAATGGAGATGTAGAAAGGAAAAACATGACACTTCAAGAGATTTCTCAAACTATGCTAAATGAGTATAACTTACCTATCTATTTTTGGGATGATGCTGTTAATACATCTTGTTACATCATAAATAGAGTCTTCATTAGATAAGTAATTAAGAAACCCCCTTATGGTTTATGGAATAATAGGAAGAATAACATTAATTACTTTAGAGTTTTTGGTTCAAATTCATTTTCCATAACATTAGGGATAATCTTGATAAATGTTTTTCCAAGGGTGATGATATAATTTTCCTAGGATACTCAATTTCTAGTAATTCTTATAGACACTTCAATAAGAGAACCAAATGTGTGGAAGGATTAGTTCATGTAAAATTTAATGGGACTATTCCACATGAACCCAAAACCTCTCTGGAACACCTTGTGGAAGATATGTCAATTCTGGACCTCAATGATAAAGATAGCGAACCCTTAGTGAAAACAACTCATTCTGGAAATTTTCCAAAATCTGAGCATACTGAATATGAACCTACATAAAACCAAGAAGAGTCTAGTTCAACTCTTTCTAGAGGTATTAGAACTCTCATGAATCATTTATTAGATTCTCTAGTAGGTTATCTAAATATAGGGACACAAACTAGATCTTCTCTAAGAAACTAGGTTGAACATCAGGCTTTTCTTTAATAGCTTGAACCCAAAAATATTATTGATGCTATCAATGATGAATTTTCTGTAATAGTCATTCAAAAGAATTAAATCATTTTGAATGAAAAAACGTTTTTGAATTAGTAGAAAAACCTAAAGACAGTTTACACATAGGCACTAAATGAGTGTTTAGAAATAATGTTGATGAATCTAGAAACATAGTTAGAAACAAGGATAGACTAGTTGCACAAGGATATAGTCAATAATAAGGAATAGACTATGAGGGAAAATTTTCACTTAGAGCTAGACTATAGTCCATTAGTATACTACTTGCTTATGCAACTCATCTGAATTTCAAACATTATCAAATGGATGTCAAATGTGAATTTCTAAATGGGTACATAGTTGATGATGTATTTGTTGAAAAAACCCCTAGTTTTAAAAATCCACATCATTAAAATAATGTCTTTAAACATTCTAAATTTGTATGTGGTCTAAAACATGATCTTAGAGCTTGTAATGATTGACTATGTTCATTTCTTATTTCAAAAGGTTTTACTATAAGAATAGCTGATCCTACTCTTTTTATTAAATGAATTTTGAATGATGTTTTAATAGTTTAAATTTATATTGATGACATTATAATTGGATCCTCTAAAATTTATTTATGTACTGTTTTTTCAAAGATGATGCAAGATGAATTTCAAATATGTTTAATGGGGTAACATAAATTTTTCCTTAGATTTCAAATTTTTCAGAAGAAAAATGGTATTGTTCTAAATCAAAGTAAATATAATAAGGATCATTTGAAACATTATGGTTAAGATGTTTATAATGATAGTGATACACCTATGAGTACCATTTGTATGTTGGATGCTGATGATACAGGTAAACCAGTGGATCAAACTAATTACATAGGTATGATTGGGAGTCTCCTCTACCTTAATACTTGAAAAACTGATATAATTTTCATTGTATACATGGGTGCTCATTTTCAAACCAAACTCAAAGAATCTAATTTACCTTCTGTTAAAAGGATTTTAAAAATCTCAATTGTACTAAAAACATAGGACTATATTATCCAATATGAAAATAAATTGATTTAATACGTTATTTAGATGATGACATTACTGGTTATAAGATAGATAGAAAAAGAAATTCTGGAACATGTAATATTTTGGGGAATTCACTAGTATCATGGTGTATTAAGAAACATAATTTTGTTTCATTATCCACAACCAAATCTAAATATATAGCTGCTGGTAATTTTTGTGCCAAAATTCATTGGATGATACACAATTTTCAAGACTATAGATATCAATTCAAGCATATCTCAATGAACTATGACAATACAATTGCTTTTAAAATCTCCAATAATCTATTATCTCGTGCTAGACCTCACCTAGGACCTCACCATTAAACCTCACTATTAGGAACTCACCATTGGACCTCACCGTTGGACCTCATCGTTAGACCTCACCTTTGGACATCACCATTGAACCTCACTATTAGGACCTCACCATTGGACCTCATTTTTGGACCTCACCGTTAGGACCTCACCATTGGACCTCATCGTTGGAACTTTATAGATATAAGACCATACATAGGTATGTGAGTTAGCATTTTTCTTCAAGAATCTGAAGCATTTTAATCTTATTTATCTATTTTACTCGAATTGTTTTTCGAACCCTAAATAATAAAAATAAATTACAACCCAAATTTCTATCCACGTAAATCCTCTCTTAATCCTCTTTCTCTGAAATATTGCAACAAAACCATTTTTTGAAACCCTTCAACCACTTTTTATTGCAATAGAAAGACTGAATGGACTGATGGTTGGTGATGAAGAAGATGCGCCAAACCCTAAGAGAGCTCATGATGGCTCTAGTGGTGGAAGCAAAGATATGGTGAAGTTGATCAATCCTCATTTTTTGAAGAGGGAAATCATGGTAGAAAAGGAATTAAGTTTGGAATGGCTGCTGTCAAGAAGTTCTCCGGTGCTGAAGGCGCTCAAAGCACAAGATTGGGTTGAATGTTTTGAAAATAATATTGGACTATACTACCCGATGATAATGAAGGAATTTTATGAGTCATTGATGTTCGATTAGTCTAAGGATGAGAATAAAATTTCTTCAAATGTAAATAGAGTAAGTGTGAGATTCCCTTCTGTTCAAAAAACTGAATGATTAAGAGTCTCGCATGAAGGTATTGTTTATTACAACTCTAGAGTGGTGGCCCCCACCAATGAGTATTTCTTCTATGAAGAATATTTTGCTGAGCTGGCTGGGAATGGAATCCCTATAAAGGATATTTCCAGTGAAATGAAAGAATAAAACTAGTTTCTTTTTAAATTATTTCAAAAAGTTTTGTGTCCCAGGAGAGGGCACTTTTCAACCTTGAGGTATCAAGACATATTTCTATTATATATATTGAAGCATGGATATAGGTGAAATCATTTTAGGTTGTTGATGATTCAGTTATAGGATATGACTAGTCCAAGTTCAAATCCAAATGCATTATTTCAATCTAATTTAATATCATTACTGCGGAGAGTTAAATGTGTTGTTGTAAATAATGAGGGAATAGTTGTTGTAAGGGTAAAAATCTAAATTACCAAAATTATTTTCATGATTATGAAGAAAATCGGGAACCCATGGAAAAGAAAATGGGTGAATGATGATTCTAAGTTGTATGAGAAATTCAATCCTATTACTAATCATACTAGGCTTAAGAATAAGAGAGATCTAGGTTTAAAGCCTAATGAAGTGGAGCCAGTATACTCTTATGTATAAGAGGAGGCAACTTTTATGCAAGTAAGAGTGGATTATTTAATAGATGACATGAGTGATATTGACATTCCCTCAAGTCCTCATTTCATTTTTGTATCATTTGGTGAGCCGAGACCACCAAATAGATTTCCTATAGGAGAGTTTTTTTCTAAGCGATAGTGATGATGAGGAAACCGATGAAGAAGAGGAAAAAATTGCATTAAAATGCATTAATGTTAGAGAGAACTCTGTGGAGGAGGATGAAGCTGGCATAGTTTTTGAGGAATTTGAGATAGCTATTTATGAATGTGAAGTATAATACTTGAGTCTCAATCCCTGGATAGGATATACAGAAGAGGTAGAGAGTGAAGAGGAATAGAATTTCGAATCTGTTAGAGCTAAATTTTTAATGGTTGTATTTGAAGATTCCATAGAAGAAGTATCCATGGACTCTCTTGTTTCTGCAGTTGATCAAGGAGGAATAACATTGGTAAATAAAATTGACCAAGAGAATTATCTAAGGGAGGGGAGGAACCTGTTTCCACAGGTTCAGTTTTTTATTTCTCATGGAATAGAGTATTGGTTAGAAGATTCTAGATTTTTGTTATTGGTCTTAGACTATAAAGACTCTAAATATGACAAGCCTAATAGAAGACGTCCAATTCCTTCTGTTTTAGAGATCACCATTGTGTAACCATTAGTTCTTCTACCTTGAAATTATGTGAAGAAGGATGATTTAGACTCATTAAAATCATATTTGAAAAGAAAATTTGAGAGGATATCTCTTGGGATAGAGAGAAAAATTTCTCTCAATTAAGATGTTGTGGCATCTTCCTTGGAAATAGTAATATCTACTCTTCACTCAAATTTTCTACATGAAGTGAAGGAATTCAGAATCAAGTCCTAACCTTGGCAGAATATATAGAATCTATGAAACAATAAATTGTGAGTTTAGAATAATATATAGATTCAAGGGTTCAAGTGGAAAAAAACATATGTATGTTAAGAGTGTTGTTCAGAAGATGGTCATTGTCTTTAGGGACTTTAAGAAGTCTATGGAGGCCCATGTGAGTGGTCAGGATGCTGATGTGAAAAGACTGATCAGTGGTCTACAATGTAATTTAAGGAGACAATAGATTTTAAAATGGCCCCTCTTTCTGTATCTGATTCATCTTTATCCTCTCCTCCTATTAATATATAAGATTTTTGTTCAATTGTTAGAGAATAAGTGGAAAAGTTTCCTGGTATAAGTACCTCATACCCTCGGTCTACAACTCAGGTCAATTCTACTAAAAGATACAATAATCTTGTGGGAGATTACTTAAGGGAGGCTGCTCAAGATCTGAAGGCCATCAAAGAGATAGTTTATTTCTGTTATAAAATGATATACACTAAGCATCAAATGGATGGTCACTTCATGTTGCTGTTGGAAAACATGAGGATCCCACCTGTCACTCAGGCTTTTATGGATCAAGTTAGCAGGCTTAGAGAATTGACTCCTACCTTGGATAAATTCATGGAGAATGAAGATGATTTTATCTCTGCTATAGAAAGAGGAAGAAGCATAATTATTTATTTTAGGAATATCCTTTTACCCTTCCTCCATGTGGACGACACTCCCTTAATTGTTTGCCCAGCCTTACCTTCTTCCTCAGCTACTTCAGGCTCTTCTGGTGCTTCCCTTTTGATGACTCCTACACATGACATCAAATGCTTGACCACAATGATTACTCAGAGATCTATTCATTATCAATCTACTGATTCCTCTGTAGCTGCTCCTCCTACCTTGCTCACTGCCATCCCTTGGGATGTACCTACATTTTCTGAACCTACCTCCTTATCTTCCAAAGACAACGCTCCTTTTGACATTTCTGGTATTTATTGAATGTGGGATGTCTTAGTTGACAGGGATCTTTGTAATCATTTTGTATATTTTACTCTTGCTTCATTAATACTGAAATATTTGTTTGTATCCTTCTTTAATTTCATTCTTTTTGATAATCATAATGAGGAATAATCTTAAGTCTATATTCTCTAATATACATTTTCAGCAATAAACATGGTTTAATTTTGTATTATATCAGCTTCTGAAATACAATATATATACAAACATCATCTTTAGAAAATATAAAATCTTCTTAACTATGATTAAAAAATTCATACATATAAATTTCTATAAAATAATTTCTGGTTATTAAAAAGGGGGACATGGTTGGACTCACCGATTTTGATAATCCCAAGTCATGATTCTTTTATATGATAATTGTGTTTCATTAATATTATTAGTGTCTATCAATTAATAACTATGTATTTTTTTAATCTCACCGCACTCTTTTTAAAAGCTTACAGTGTGAACTTTTTCTATGTAAAAGGTCATTGATAGAGGTTACAAATAGAGGTCGCCGATAGAGGTTACCGATAGAAGGTTACGAATAGAGGTCACCGGTAGATGTTTACCAATATAGGTCACCGATAGAAGTTTAATGATAGAGGTTACCACAGAGGAACCTCACTACTGAGTTATAAATGCAAGGTCATCACTACATGTCTATCGCACAAAGGCTATTGTTGTAAACGTACCACTAAAGGTTACTACTACAAGGATGCCAATGAAAGCTACTAATAAAAGCTACCAGTGAAGGATACTGTTGAAGGCTACCACTATAGGATACGGTAGAAGGATACTACTAAAGGCTACCACTGAAGGCTACTGATGGGGGATACCAATGAGGAGGCTACAGTTACCAGTCTACTGATACCCACTATTCTACCCCATTCATTATCAATTTTGTAACGGTTGTATTTGGTAACCTTAATGCTTTAAACATTAACTATTGTTGATTGTAGACATATCAAGAAACTATATCTGTAGAAAGTACGAGGTACATGGAAGCCCAAAAGTGGTTTTATTATTCCTATTTTCAGACCTAAAATATAAAATATAAGAACAAGGAATCAAAAAATGATGATGATTGAGAGATAGTCATTACATTACAGATCTAAAGAACAAAGGGAACACACCAACTTTTACACTATGAATCCAAGATCCTCAATAAGATCATTTTGGGAGAAAAAAATCATGATTGCCATCTTTGATCATCGAATATCTCTCAAACCAATATGTAGAAGACTTAGTAACTAGAATCTGGAACCTGTAGTTGTGACACACTATTTTGGAGACAACTTCTAGAGAAGGACTCAAACTGCAATTGGTTCACTCCAAGGAGTCAAGAGATGAAAAAAAAATACATAGATCATTCTAAACTCAGTATTTACTACAATTGATCTATTGTGTAATATTACATTTCTGAGATGTTTGTGTCTTTCTATTACACACACTGTCTCTTGTACATGAACTAGAGGATACTGAAAACTCTTACATAAAATATTACGTACAATTTTTTGCCCATGTGTTATAGTGGAATAGTCTATGTGTAGTCTATGTTGTTTTTTTTTTCATGATGAACTGTAATAGAGAGTGCTATCCCTAGACAGTTTGTGAAAACAATTCAAAAGCCCATACAGGATGTCTATCATGCTTATTGTTAATATAAATTGCTTGGTGGAGGGTGATAACCAATTAGAGAGGATTAAGTCTCATAATGAGAATGAAGCTCTTAGTTTGTTATTTTGGGTATTATATTTTTTAATACTCTATTTTCCTATTTTCCAATGTTCATAATTTCAAAAATAGAAAATTATTTTATATTAACTCTGATAGTTAGTTCTGGTTAGTGTCTTATGTGTTTAATTCAGTAAACCTATTTTAAAAGTTGAATTACTATTTTAAAATGATTCAACTGAGGACTAATAACCCCTTGAGAAACTTTTTGATAAACTAATCATTTATATCATTACATCCTTAATTAACTTGACTATTTCCAAATTGACACATCTTTATCGAAATGTTTTCAACAGAAGTTTTATGTATTAACTCAATTCACCCCCTCTTGAGATTCTACTATGACAAAAAATTTACTTATTAGATAAATTCTTAATTTGATGGAAAATATATAAATAATACATTTTGATTTCTCTTTTAGAAAAAATTTACAAAAAAGGATACAGGCCTCAAAAACTCTATGAATTTTTTTGACAAATTGGTAATTATTTATGAATGAAATTTTAAAGTCAAGATGGAAAAATTGAACATTTTGAGGATAAAATTTGATGATATAAAAACAATAAATAATATAACCTTTATGAAAAATTCACAAGAGTTAATGAAAGTGATAGTAATATTTGGGGTCATTGGGAAAAGTTATATGTTTGAGATATTATAAAAAAATTGATGAGAACTTTTCTTAATCGGTTTAATCTTAATATATAATCTTTGGAAGAATAATATGATCTCAACATTTATGAATTAAAAAAAATAATAAATTTAAATGAAATAGAAAATATCACGGCCTTCAAGAAGAAGATGCATAATGAGATGGATTTTGAGTAATTGAGAACAATTAAAATATGAGATAATGAAATGAAAAATGAAATTAATATAAGGATAAAGATAAAGATGAGGATTATAAATGATCCATTTCACTTGTATCAAAAATATTTTTGATGATAATGTTTAAGGGTAATGTCAAATTAACACTTATGTGATACAACTATAATGAAGTGGACATTTTCTTATAAATTATCCTGAAAATATATCAATGGATCCTATAAAAGATGATGAGAACCCATAGAAAATATATAAGGAAATATCTCCAAATTCATAACCATTATTTGTGGAATCAAGTATAAATTCATTAAATGTAAAATATGATATTTAGAGAGAAATGAAGCATAATATGTCTCTAATTAATGAATCCAATCAGATGATGAAACCCAATTCATGGATCATGAAGATAGAAAATTTGAGACCTCTACCATTGAAGATGGTGATATTTAATAAATAGATATAACGAACATGTTGAATAATGAATTATATGATTATATTTATAAATATGTGATTATAAATATGGGAATGAGTTCATTTTTAAATGAAAAATAAAATATAGAATATGGAAAAGATGAATTATTAAATAAATAGATTCTATAGATTCAATAAATCAAAATATACAAGCTAAATCTTCATATATTGAAAATATGATAAAACAAAACAATTAAAAACATTGTATAACAGAATAAAAATTACATAGAACTTAATCTAAGAATAATTTCATGAAATAAAATAGATAATATTTTAAGTTGGTTTTTTAGTTCAAGGATAAATCATCAAATAATAGTTAAATGAGGAATTTGAAGAATCATGTAAATTCATAACTCAAAGAAATTCAAAATAAATTTTTAATCTCTAACAATAATGGTCTAAACAAAAATTCTGTAAATGTATGGGGCTCTAAGACTAGTGTTAAATCATATTCTATTTCAAAGGAAGGATGAAATTCTAAAATAAGATTCATTCCCATGGAGTAGATATAATATCCGTAAATGGATTTATATCATAAAAAATCCTTAATATATGGAAATTATTAGTTGGGAATATCAAGGTTTGGATGAAAGTACTTGTGTTGTGGCATGATTGGGAACTTATAATACTTATGATGGTGTAACATGTACCTACCTGATATAATAAATGATCCAATGGGGAGCTACTATGAGAAAATAGGGAAAATTTTTAATGTATGGGAGAAGTTAATATGAATTTATCTAATCTAATAGTAAAAAAAATTCCTTTTTTAGAGTACATTTTTTATAGATGAGATAGAAATTACATATTTCAAAAAAGTTCTTGGGTGTCATTCATGAAAAATATTATAACTTTTAGAAAGGGTTGAGATTTAAAAAAAGCGTAAACAAAAATCATGTTTCGATCAAGAAGATTTATTATATAGTATAAAAACCAAGTCATTTAATCTTGATAATGTAATTAAATTACACATTAATGGTGACATAAATGTTATGAGAAACATTGAGAATTATGAAGTAGCAGTAGTAAACTTTGGAAACGATTTCTCTTTAAAATTCTAGGGGGTTAGAGAAGAAGGGATTAAACACCAAAATATAATGTCTAATAATGTGTTATTTTCTAAAGTGATAAAGAAAAATTTTATTATTATCACCAAACATTGTGATGTTGGACATGATATATTTCTCAAAAATGTATTTCTGAGTCATCATAATCATAAATTATAGAAGAATTACTAATCAAGGGAATGAACCAAATTCAAATGTATTTCAAATTGGTGATTCTTAACATTCTTATTAATTTTTTAAAAAAGAATGAAAATAAAATATGGTATATAAGGATTGGCTATATTTTTCAATGGAGTATAATTTTTTTGAAGAATGATATTTTGAGATATTTTCCCAACATAAAAGGAGAAAGAGATGAAATATGTGAAACTTTCAAAAGGGTGAAATTGAAACAATGTTCTGAAAAAGTGATGGATATTTTTTCTTCTAAACGAATTTAACTTATCCATACATAATTGTGTGCTCCAATGGGATTAAATTCTACTAAAGGAGATCTATATTTCATTACATTGATTTGTGAATATATATGACTCACTAATTTCATATTTATCAAACACAATTTAGAGGCAATAAAAATGCTTAAAATTCATAGGATGAAAGAGTATAAGGATATGGGACCCTATATTATGAAACATATATTATATAATTCTATTTAGTTTAATTATGATGAAATTGAACGTTATATTTCCATTAATGGAATCATGCATCACTATTTCACACCATATACTCCACAAAAAATGGGGTAGTTGAAAGAAATAAGAGATGGATAATAAATTCAAGAAATACTATGATGGCTAAAAAACAACATGAATTATTTATGGAGAGAATATGTATCTACTTCCATACATATATAGAAATGATGTCTAGTAAGACCAACAATACAAAATTCAGCAAATGAAATTTTGTAGTAGAAAAACCCATGAATTAATTACTTCATATTTTATTATTCCATTTGATTATAATGATTAAGAACATCAATTTGGGAGAATTTGAGGAAAATCATTTGAATGAATTTTTATGGGATATATATCTAATAAAAGTTTTCACATATACTATAAAATGGATATAGTAGCTAGTTATTTCGGGGATGTTGAAATGATTTAATATAACAACATATCTGATAGTATAGTTGATACAAGTTCATAATACATAGTATAAAAATATATGAAAATGAAATAGAAGAATGATGAAGTCACTAAGAAAGATAAAAAAATTACACTTATTGATTCTGAATATACATATGCATAAGTTTAATGTGAAGTAAAAAAATAGAAAAATGTACAATAATGTTGAAGAAACATGTTAAAACTAAAAATATAATTGTAAATTAATAATATCATGTTCAAACATGAGTATGATTGATAATTAATGATCAAACTCCACTTATTTCTCAATTTTAACCTTATACAATAGAAAAATAAGTTGATTAAGAGGATTGGATACATTCTGTGAATAATGACATTGATCTAATCGAGAATAACTCAACTCGGGATCTAGTGACAGGACCTAAAAAATAAAAAATGTATTTTCTATCTGTGGGTTCTCAAAAATCAATTGATTGAAAAATGAGTTGTATCAATGAAAAAAGTAAGGCTGATATACAAGGATAATTTCAAATGGAAGGAATTTACTATGAATAAATGTGTAATATTTAAAAAAGAATGAAAACTTCAATAAATGTTCATGTAATTTGTAGGAGAAAAACATTATAAATATTATCAAATTGATGTGAAATATTAATTTATAAATGTGACTTTGATGAATAAGTCTATACTGAACAATTGTATGGTATTGTCTTAGAGAAATATGGAATATGTTATGTAGATTAAAGAAATCCTTGAAATGTTTGAAACATGCCCCTAGATCACTGTATTCCAAAATTAGTTGGTTGATTCAATGATATGAAATTTATAAAAGTTAACATTGACAGTAACCTTTATTTGAGAGAAATTTCCGAAAGAACTTTCATAGTTAATATGGATGAAATTATATATTCAGGTGAAAAAAAATATCAAAGTGAATAATTTAAAAACGTGGTGAAAATGAATTTTTATATGTCCAGTCCTATAAAGATGAAATAATTTCTAGGATTTCAAATTGAGTATAAACAAAATTAAATATTAATATTTAATGAAATGTTTTATAACGAATTAGTTAAAAAAAATTGGTCTAGAAAATAAAAAATATTTTTCTACTCTCATTACTGTTATAACAAAACCATGAAAGGATGATGTTGGAAGTAGTGTCAACCATTTATAATTTGTAGTAATGTTAAAAATATTCTCTATCTGACAAATTCAAGTCCAAATATAACTATTTCAGTGACACTTTGTTCTAGATATCAAATTGATCCAAAAGAGACTCTCTTGTCTGAAACTAATATATTTTTCAGATATTTGAATGGAACATTAAACTATGGTATACTATATATACATAGTTAATAATTGAATATTCTATGTATTACTAATGTATATTGGGAAGGTGATTTTACTCAAACAATATCAGCTTCATGCGAAACATTCTTTTTTGGGAGATGGTTGTGTTAGTTAATATATAATGAAATGGAAATTAGTGACACTAAGAATGCATGTGGTGAAATATGTAATAGCTACTCAATCTTTTACGTAAATTATTTTGATGAAAGTATAGTTAGAATATTTGAATATTGAAACTGTGAAACAACTCAAAATTTCATGTTATAATCAATGTGTTATATGGTAATCTAAAAACCATGTTCAACATTCAAAATTGTTAAATGTTGATATGAAATATATCTTTTAAAAACAAAAATATTGAAAATAGATAAATACATCTAGAATAAATTTCAACAAAGGACTAATTTATAGACATTTTCACTAATGTTATGATTAAAGGGTGGTTTATGGAATGTAGTCTCAAACATCATTTCCAATCATCTCCTTTAACATGAAAACTACTAAATGGATCCTCCCTATTTCTTATATTTTTTTATGAACTAACAAGAATGAAATTTAAGGAGTACTATTGTTATTTATGTAATATAATTCCTTATGTATCATAATGAAAAAAATTATTTCACCCCATCAGGGGGATCTTTCATGAGTTGATGAAAAGATAAAGGGAGATCTATATATATTTTACTTGATGTTTCTAATGTTATTGTTGAAGTGTGTGTGAAGGTTTTGTCATTACATTGAAGAATATTTTTATTTCAAACTCCTAAAATAAAACATAATATTTTATAAGTATTATTTCATATTCATGTTTTTATGGGATAGCATAAACATTCATTGTTATATCTACCTTGTTTTCTTCACTGTATTAGACCACATAGAAAACGGGTTCATTAAATAAAAATATATTTTGACAAGAGACATGTGATATCATCACCCTTTTATATATATTCAAGAAAAAATCCTTAAAGGAGTTAAAACATGTATTTGAGAAGAATATAGAGTCAATAGGATCTCACAAAACCATTACATTTTATTGAAAATAACGACGATAAAGATTACCCCACATATTAACCTGATTGATATGTGGTAATAATAAAAAATAAAAAATGGGGATATTATTGATATTTTTTTACTTTGTTTTCAATAATTTAATATGTATTGGTGGATGAAGTGTTGTTTCTTGAAAAATTGTTACTGGTTCATGTTATGGAATTGGTTGTGTCAATATTGAACAATTCTATATATTACAACTATGACTATAAGTGATGTGATCTTATGTTCCAAGATGTAATTCATGGCTGACGAATTTTTTTTACTACAACATGAAGAGGAATATTTCCATGAAAAATAAGGGTAATATCATGATTATTATTTTATTAAAGGCCATGAAAAAAATATAATCATGTAGCTCACATGATTTTTTCAATTATAGTAGTTTACGAAGACTCTAAAATTATATATTCATGATGAAGGAATTTTAATCATGGTTGGCTTAGAATGTACGAGATAATTGTCTAGATGAATTATGTTTTGTAGAAGGCTTGAAATTCTATTTTTATAATAATATTATTACTATGTGTATATGAATAACCTGTATATTAAAAAATATCCAGCACTTTTATAGCTGTAATGTACTAGCCCCAAGAAACTCATAGGGGGCCCAAGGGATCAACCACCATGGGAGAGCCAATAATAAATAGTCTATTTATTACACAGTTATCCATTATTTTTTGATAATATTACAGATAATAAAACATCAAATATTGATATGTTTTTTGTATTTGTTCATTAGATACATTACATAACAATTTAAAATAGGAAAAAGTATATCATTACTGAAAACATCTTTAGCATTCTCACACATAAAACTGAATGGGATAAACTAGGGACATACATTATAAATGGATGAGCTATAATGAGTTGTAAAGGAATAAAAATTTTCATAAAATAAATTAAATTATATATTTTATATGGTAAGAATATCAAAAATGTGTAAGAATCATAAATATTAATAGTGATACATGATATATCATAAAAATCAAAGTGAAAACTAGGGAAACGTGGAAACAAATTAAAAACTGTTTCACCATTGGATAATTTTAAAAAATATGAATCATAAATAAAATATTCATTTCATATAACAAATTTTCTAAATATGTGTATTTTGATTCTTGAAATAAAAAATTACATTTTTTGATAAATGGTGGGTTTTTTATAAAAAATAAGAGTTTTCAAAACCTTATAATAATCACATTTCAAATCATCAAAAAATTTATGATCATTTTTTTTATAAATATAATATAATAATAATATTTTATTCAAAATTCATATTTTTCAAAAATCCATTAATACAACAAAATACATTCCTTAACTAAATTTGAAGATTCCCATAAAAATATATTTGTGTGTTATTTGTATCAATATAAAAATCATTTATAAACTAATAATAATAGGATGAAAATATATTTCTTATTCTATAAAATATTATATGTATACTCATTTTTATAGGGTATTTATTCATATTTTTTAACACCCTGGAAAATTCCATAAGAGTAAGGTGGGTGATGGGGATACATTCATAGGGTGCTTCAGTGTACAGGATTTGGGTTGTGATCTCTATCATCTTGAACTTCTCCCATAAACCACTTTTATGATGCTCAATTTACTATATTTCATCCGGGAATTTTTCAAGGGAACATACCAAGGATGTTATCTCACATGTAAGCTCTAATAAATTGGATTCAAAGGGTATGGTCCAACTGGTTGAGGCCATACCATTCTTTTTCTATGTCTTTTGGATTTGACAAAACCCAATATTTATATTAATCATAATCAATATCTATATCATTAATAGTAATTATGCTCTATTTTAATTTACATCTGATTGGATATAGTAAAGCCAAACAAGGGAATTTATTTCCTATAACCATATTAAATAATAATATATTTAATTAAATCACAATGAGAATTTAATTTATTGCATTTTGTGACATTTCAATATTCTCTCTTATGAAGTTTATCCCTCAAAAGTTTTATTTACCACACTAAAATAGATGAGGGTAAATTTGTTTCATCAGAAACTCTGGTACCCACATATCTTCGTCAAACATGCTATTTCTCCACATCACCTTAAGTCAGTTTTATTTTCTTATTTCATAGAACATTGTGGCTAAGAACTAATATCTTCACAATATACTCTTCATATAATAGATAATTCTCCCACAGTACCACCTCTATATTGATAACATGTTAGGGTTCTTGTACATAATTCCTCAAGAGGGAGAAATATATTTTATCTTGTCCTAGGATAAGTTAAGTGCGATTTCATGTTGATAGCTTCCATTCCAATGTTATCAAAGATATCAAAGGGACTAATATATGTTGGCCCAGCCTTTCCTTTTTCCCAAATCTTATGAATTTCTTGTAGGTTAAAATGAGGCGGAATAATATGTTTCCATCATCAATATCATGGCTTAGTTGATGATTTTTAGCATCTATATTTCTTCAACTATGATCATCCTTTTTGTGATAATGAATGTTCATAACTTTTTCCACCGTTTCCTTGACCATTTCAGGACCTAGAATTTTGTGTTCCCCAACATCAACCCATCATGGAAGTGTTCTATACCTCAATCAAAAAATGGCTTCATAAGAATCAATTTGGATGCTTCAGTAAAAACTATTATTGTATAAGAACATGACCATAGGAAGATACTAATCCCATCCTAATTTGAAGTGAATTTACATTGATCTCAACATGTCCTCAAGTGTTTAGATTGATATATTATATTTTCCATCAATTTTAGTGTGATAAGTTGTGCTGATGTTTAGAGCTATATTTTGTGGATATTTTAGACTCTTCGAGAACAACAAGGTAAATCTTGGATCTCGATCGGATATAATTGATAGTTGTGTTCCATGAAATATTACCACTCCTCTAATTTATATCCATGCATATGGATTATGTGATAAATCCTCTCAAATCACAATTATGTGGATAGATATTATAAGACTATCCACTACAATCTATATATCATTATTTACTCATGATGACTTTGGAAGACTAGTGAAAAATCATATCATGATGTTTTTTCATTTCTATGAAGTTATGGGTAATGGTTACATGACCCCTTAGGTTTTTTCCTTTCCACATTCACTTTCCAACATATAAGACACCTTGAAGTATATTTTCAAATATTCTTCTTCATATTTTCCCAAAAATAGTACTCTTAGTGATCTCGAAACATCATTGTGTTTGTTGGGTGGATGGAGGAGGTTGGGCTATGTGAATTATCCAACATATCCTTTTATAACTCGGTATTTGGTGGTACACATATTATTTACATAAATATCCCAACTCCATCTTCATTAACTGTAACATCCCAGGTAAATAAAGGATAAATCATTTTCATATTTATTAATATTTATGAATTAAATATTAATTTTACTTTAAAGGGGTTTCTATGTTCGATAGCGTACCTGATACACAACAATGAGTTTCTTTGAAAATCTTACGTTGCACACTAGTAATAAAATAATATTATTTTAAATGGTAGTTAACATGTAGCCGTTGTATTGGAAGGAATGAATATAAATAACTAAAATATGTTTATATATGTTTGTTAAATGTTTTTACATTTATCCAATAAAGGATAAAGGCTTAAAAAACGAAAATAATTCAGTTTTAGGCATAGATACTTCAATATTCACTAAAAGGTAGAACTATCATCTTTTGCTGGCGAACCCTCATTAAATATAGTTTTGGTCACTCTTATACTTTCTATTGGACCAAATAAATTTCTTCGTTACAATTGGGACATCAAAATTTACTTTGTGTAAATTTTTGGTATTTTCCGATAAAGTTCATTTTTTAATATATAGTGAAAAATGTTGTATTCTAATTCAAATCCTCTTTTTAGTATAATTTATTTATATGATTATATTATCTTTTGAATTGGTTTTAATGTTAAATTATAATATATTTTTACCACTTAATCCAATAGTGGTCGTTGGAATAAATTTAACCTGGAAATTGGACTTAAACTAGTGTCAATCTTTTGATACTTATTGTTTCATAAAAAAAGCTATTTGCTCTGACAGCAGGAATTAATTATTAAATTAATTAATGTAACTTATATGTTTTCAATTTTTTAACCTAGAAATCATTTTTGAATTCAGAATATCAAATATAGCTTAGGGTGAATGTTTGGTATTTTTCTGAAAAACTTCAATGTTTGATGAATAGTGAAACCACTATGTGGTACTTAAAAAACTAATTTTTTGTTTAAATGATATTTTACCACCTATGTGTTTTTAATTTCAAAAATCCGACATACATTTTTGTCATTAAGATGTAAAATGTGGTTCAATGGGATTATAATAATTTTTTGGTGAATAGTAACTTTTAAGTTTTAATCGCGATTAGAGGTAATTAGTGCAGTCTAGGGTAAAAATAATGTTTTAATAATATGTAATGACCTAGACACATGTCCTACCCTTATTGGATGCATCATGGCCGACAGAGACAATCCATGGGTCAACTTGGGGACCCCATGGAGCCACTTTGGTAGGAAAATGAAATAAATAACTTTTTATTTAAAGTTAATATTAAAATGTCACAAACATGAGTTATTTTACTAAAACAATTTTTAAATGGAGTTATACAAGTTATATTTTTTACTATAAATATTCATTAGAAAGATAAAAAGATTTCCTACATCATGATATTTTTTTTATAATTTTTAGACATTAGATAAATTAAATTATTTATGATACCATGATGATGCAGCGATTACCTCATTATTTAATGATTTTAATAAAATGAAACGATAATGAAAAATATAAGACCTACACAAGTCAAAAACCTATTATATGGGTTTATTTATAACTCTTATAACATTATCCTATAAATATATAATTTTTGGACCTTTTAAATCCGAAAATCATTTTATAATAAAGTATCCTTTTATAACTTTACAAGAGTGCCCCTCCTCTTCTCTTATAAAAGGCCCCCACCTCTACCCCCTTAACCACACCTCTCAAGCCTTTGGATTGACCAACCCCTACACGTTTTGTCTCTACACACCCCTCTATTACTCCTAGAATACTCACTTTGGGCAGAAGGCTTCTCAAGGAAGCCTTTGAGCTCAAATAAAAAAGAGTTACCCGTTTTAAAGGTAGTGTTTTCTCTTGTGTTCTTATGTTTTATTTTGCTTCTATGACCCCTAAACTCTTTTTATTCATTTAATTTTTAAAACACCAGTATATTCAATATACTAGGATATTGTTATAATAAGGATTCGAGATACACTTACACACACCTATATCTAATGGTTAAAGAACATATAGTTTCTGTGGATGGGGAATTTCTGCCTCACGAAACGATGATTGTTCAACACTCATATAACACCTTCAACGGTGGCCATTAAGATGTCACTATATTTATATATGATATACAATATGTTTATGTTTTACTTAAGCTTCTGTATTTTTCATTTATCTCATACCTTTATGGTTTCTATTATGGGTAAACATGATCTCTTCATTTTAGGAAGTGCGGACTACCTCCCCCTCAAAGTGATTTGATTCGTTAATGCCATATGTGGGACATATAAAAGATGGAGTTAATGTTATTATATATGATGTTATACTGAAATTATAATATACCTTTATATAATTATGATTCCATTCCATATAATATGAAATAGAAATGAAATTAGTGTTCATGTGTTTGTACGACTTACCGTCTCCATGAACAGTGCATTTCATTTCTTACCTCTAAATGTTATGTAATATTATAAATGCATGTATATACTGGATATATATGATATATATGATATCTACATCTTGATTATAACTCTGAATATAATTGATACCTGAAAAACTGGTAATTATAACGAGTTTATTTTTGACTCAAGTACCAATGATCGTTAAAACGACTGTTATTAACTTAAATAATTACATAGTGTTCATAACATGGTAATAAGTGATATAAAAGGAATAATGAACTTGAAAAAGGTTCTTAAGCAAGTAGACATTAACTCAAGTTTATTATTCAGGACGTTAAAGAACGATCGAGTCATGTCGGACCCGAGGTATGGGACTTCATCACAATCTCCATTCATTGAAGCATATTATGTTTTGTACAAAACATTCTTTTATACGGTGTATAAACTCCATTGACTTTTATGTTTATCTGAAATGAATCTTATTTATACAAAGCATTTTACTAAATGAAAAAAGGGAATGCTTTTGTCGTACGTATGTTCCGAAAACAACTTCTCCACCACCATGACCATTATTTGAGTTTCAGCTTCCTATGCAATCCATACCTTTTTTTAAAGAAAAATAAATACCATTTTTTACTTTTCTTTTATTTTGGTATAGATAATGGTTTTAATAGTATTTTTATTATATCAATATGTTATATTGATATCTTGTGATTGAAATGTGGAAATGTTATGTTTCCTTTATGTATGTTTTATGTGATACGATTATGTTATGGTTCTTGGAAATTATTATAAAGACGAGTGGTTCTGTGATAAACAAAGGGCGGGTGAGCCCGATATAGCTCTCCAATGCATTGGGTAACGCGAAGGAGTTAAATGTTAAGGTTTATCCGAATAGATTTATGGAATATATTGTGATGGGTATTCCAAACGTAACCAAGAGGGTTACTCCCTATGTAATAATGTTATGAATGCCTCAAGTTAACTTTATGAATTATGATTTCTATGATTTATTCATGATTTGATGGGGTATGTAAACATGCTTATGTTTTATGAGTAAAGTATGATTTCATACATGGACTAATGTTTTCATTTCATACATTTATATCCCTTACTGATCTTTTTATGCCCATCCCATGTTTTTGAAATGTTTTTCACAGGTCAAGGGAAAGGTACATGATGTGATGATAGTGTCAATGAAGTGTCAAGAAAGAATCAATGTTTTATTTTAAATATATTTCTACTGATGGGAAAAATGAGTGCTATATTTTATGTAACCACTTTGTTTAAATGTGGAATGTAATGCATGTTTTATGATCCAATTCTCTAAAACTCTAAACTTGATGAGATCCTCAACGTGTATTCTTGATGTAACTCAAGATTAAGTAATGTTTAAGGCTGGGGCCTTATAGTTGGTATCATAGGTCTGTTTAGATAACTTTAGGAGTTAAAATTCTATTAAATGATTATCCAAATGTATTTTTTTATGGTCAAGTTGAAATGATATAGAATTTGAAGATTACCATGTTGATTCATCTAAGACATGTTTTTTCAGAATGGTTTCCCGCAGAGGAAACAGGGAAGCAGTGCTAGGAAGGTATACAGAAGGAAATAACCTTCTTAATCAGCATCTTGAGATGGTCGGAATTGGAACTGAACAGTTTGTTGCAGTAATGGTGCAGTTGACTCGAGCGATAAATGGTGGTGGTATCCATGCATGAGATTAGACAGATCAACTGCAGAGGAACGTGTCAGTGGTGAAACATTTCATGAGGCAACATCCCCCATCATTCAGAGGATCATCTGACCCCGTGCTAACTGAAGGGTGGATTAAAGCACGGGATCAGGTTTTTGATGTCATGGGGTGTTCATAAAATCAAAAGCTTAGTCTTGTTAGTTACTGTTTGGAGGGTGAAGCAAATCAGTGGTGGTCGATGGTTAAAAATATCAGGGATGCTGATGAGATTGATTCTCTCGACTGGGATGAATTCAAAGGTATGATTCTTGAGAAGTATTTTCCTAAGGCTGTTCGACATAGGATGGAAAAACAATTCTTGGAATTGAGGCAAGAGGAAGACTCAGTCGCTGCCTATGAATAGAGGTTCACTCAATTGGCAAGGTATGCTCCAAATTTTATCTGAGACCTTGATAGTAAAATCAATCATTTTTACTCAGGATTAAAGCCAAAATATCGAAGGGCATTGGATTCTCATGAGTTAAAAAGTTATGAAAAGCTTGTTCGATGTTTTGAGAAGGTGGAAATGGAGTTTTCCGATGATCAAGTGTTCTATAAAAACCAACAGAAGAAGAGACCGAGGTGGCAGGAGAAAGGAAAGAATTATTCAAAAAGGTCTGACGGTAAGAAAACTAAGTTTCTAGTTTGTGATAAATTTGGTAAAAGGCATGTTGGGGAATGTCTTCTTAATTCTGGAAAGTGCTACCGATGTGGTTAGATGGTACATAAGGATCGTGATTGCACTGAAAAAGATCAAGGTGATGGTAATTCCAAATTTGATTTACAGTTAGTGAAATGTTTTAAGTGCAATGAGATGGGTCACTATGCAAACGAGTGTCCGAAAAAGAGCTCGAGTGATGGGAAGTAGTTAGACTACAAGTAGAAAGGGGTGTTGAAATCCCTTGCAACTGCTTCAGCAGATAACGGGCCATCATATAAAGTGGTATCAGGTAATTTGTTTGTTTTTTCAGATTATGCCAGTGTGTTGTTTGATTCGGGGTCTACACATTCTTTCATCTCTGAAAATATTTCTAGTAAAATGGGAATACCATCTCAAGAAATGACTCCCGAACTGGTGGTAAAAACACCTGGGAGAAATTTTGGGGAAAAAGGAATTTATAAGAATCTTCCTATCCTTATCTGTGGAAAGAACCTACTGGAAAACCTAATTGTTCTACCTTTAGTAGAGTTTTATGTTATCCTGGTTATGGATTGGCTCTCTATTTACCATGCTAAGATTGACTGTAGAGCTAAAGAAGTTTCTTTTCAGAAAGACTTTCAGTTTGTCTACAAGAATGAACCCTTACCGTTGATAACATATCAAGAGGCTGAGAAGCTTGTAAATGATGGAAATGAATGTTACCTTGCACATATTGTTGAAAACAAGGGAACTATTCAGATTAATGATTTTCCATTGGTAAATGAGTATCCTGATGTTTTTCCTAATGAGTTTCCTAGATTAATACTAGATCGTGAAGTTGAATTTATTGTTGACTTAGTTCCCGATGCTAAGCCAATTTCAAAACCCCCTTATCGAACGACTCAAATTGAACTTTTAGAGTTGAAGGAGCAATTTCAATATTTATTAGAGAAAGGTTTCATTCGACATAGAACATCACCATGGGGTGATCCTATTTTATTTGTCAAAAAGAAAGATGGTTCTATAAGACTTTTCATTGATTATAGAGCCTTGAATAATATCACTATTAAGAACAAGTATCCATTGCCTCGTATCGAGGATTTGTTTGATCAGCTCCAGGGAGCTCAGTTTTTTTCAATGATTCACCTGACATCGGGGTACCATCAGTTGAAGATAAAGGAAGTAGATATTCTGAAGACTGTGTTTTGAACAAGATATGGCCATTATGAATTTGTATTGATGCCTTTTGGGATAACCAATGCACCTGTTTTATTCATGGACCTTATGAATAGAATTTTCCATGAGTTCTTGGAGAAGTTTGTGGTTGTTTTCATTGATGATATTTTGGTGTTTTCTAAAAGTAAATAAGAGCATGAAAGACATTTAAGGGTTATTTTTCAAACCATTAAAGAGAAGAAATTGTATGGTAAATTCAGCAAGTTTGAGTTTTGGTTGCAACAAATTTCTTTCCTTGGTCATATTGTTTCTAAAATGGGATAACTGTTGATCCTACAAAAACAAAGGTTGTGGAAGAATGGCCAAGACCCACAAATGTAACTGAGATTCGTAGCTTCCTGGGTTTGGTAGGCTATTACCGAAGGTTTGTTAGAAATTTTTCACAGTTATCTAGTCCAATGACTAAGCTAACTTGGAAGGGTGTTAAGTTTATCTGGACAAAAGAATGTTATGATTGTTTTCAAGAACTGAAAAGAAGATTTGTGAATGATCCATTTTTGGCACTACCTTCTAGTAATGGTGAGTTTGTTATCTACAGTGATACTTCATTGAAAGGACTTGGTTGTGTCCTAATGCAGAATGATCAGGTAATTTCTTATGCTTCATGACAGTTGAAAACTCATGAAGTAAATTACCCTACACATGATTTGGAATTAGCTGCTGTTTCTTTTGCTCTAAAAATTTGGAGGCATCATTTGAATGGATTAAAGTGTGAAATATATAATCATCACAAATTTTTAATGTATATATTCACTCAGAATTAATTGAACATTAGATAGAGTATATGGCTAGAATTAATCAAGGATTATGATTGTACAATTCATTACCATCTGGGAAAAGCAAATAAAGTGGTTGATGCTTTGAGTTGAAAAAGTAATGCTTCATTAACAATGTTTCATTTGGAACGTGATCCTTTGGTTATGGATTGGATGAAATTTGGCATAAAATTTGTTGGTGCATGATGTCCTTCTATTTTGTTTCTGGTATTAGTGAAATCTTCCCTATCATACAGAATTAAGTAAGCACAGAAGCAAGACACTGAGTTGCAGAAAAAGGTAGAGCTGGTTTAGAAGGGTAAGATTCTTGAATTCAATATTGATAATGATTGTGTTTTGAGATTTGGGAAGAGATTGTGTGTGCCGTGTGATTCACAGTTGAAGAGAGATTTGTTATGTGAAGCTCATAGTTCTCCGTTTTCAGTTCATCCTGGAAGTACTAAGATGTATAGAGATCATTAGGAGTATTACTGGTGTGACGGAATGAAAAGGGATATTGCTGATTTTACTGTGAAGTGTTTGACTTTTCAACAAGTTAAATCAGAGCAGCAGTTACCCAAATGGATGCTTCAGCCTTTACCAGTGCCAGAGTGGAAATGGGAAAATATATCCATTGAATTCGTTGTGGGATTGCCGACGACACCTCGAGGTAATAATGCAATCTGGGTTATTGTTGATCTATTGACCAAATATGCTCATTTCCTTGCTATACGAGATACTTTTCCCCTAGATCAACTTTCCCATTTGTATCTCAAAGAGATAGTCAGGTTACATGGAGTTCCACTCTCCCTTGTATCTGATCGTGATTCCAGGTTTACTTCTATCTTTTGGAAAGGCCTTCAGAAGTCGTTGGGTACTGAATTAAATTTTAGTATAGCTTTTCATCCTCAATCAGATGGGCAGTCAGAACGAACAATTCAGACTTTGGAGGATATGCAATGTGCTTGTTCGATGGATTATCAGGGAAGTTGGGACCAACATCTTTCTTTGGTTGAGTTTTCTTATAATAACAGTTTTTATTCCAGTATACAGATGGCACCATTTGAGGCTTTATATGGGAAGCGGTGTCGAACTCCAGCTTTCTGGGATGAAGTGGGTGAAAGGAAGCTGATGGGACCAGAATTGGTAGAAGATTTGGCAGAAAAAGTTCAGCTGATACAGAAACACATGAGAACAGCTCAGAGCAGGCAGAAGAGTGATGCGGAGAACAAGAGGAAGGATCTCTCTTTTGAGGTAGGTGATCATGTTTTTCTCAAAGTCTCACCATGGATAAGTGTGATGCGATTTGGTAAGAATGGAAAGCAGATTCCAATATTCATTGGACCATATGAAATTATGGAGAGAGTTGGATCAGTTGCTTACCGAGTGGCTTTACCTCCGATTTTATCCCAGGTACACAATGTTTTTCATGTTTCGATGTTGAGAAAGTATATTCCAGATCCATCTCATGTTTTCATCGAGGAGGTAGTTCAGTTGGAGGAGAATCTCTCTTATGAAGAACAACCAGTCCAGATTCTTGACCATAGAGAGAATGTGTTGTGGAATAAGGTAATTCACCAGGTAAAGGTTTTGTGGAAAAACCATATTGTTGAAGAGGCGACATGGGAATCTAAGAATGCTATGAGGGATAAATGCCCCCACTTATTTTGATAAGTGAATAAAATTGCGAGGAAGCAATTCCCAAAAGGGGGGAAGGATGTAACATCCCAGGTAAATAAAGAATAAATCATTTTCATTTTTATTAATATTTATGAATTAAATATTAATTTTACTTTAGAGGGGTTGCTATGTTCGATAGCGTACCCGATACGCAACAAAGAGTTTCTTTGAAAATCTTACGTTGCACACTAGTAATAAAATAATATTATTTTAAATGGTAGTTAACACGTTGCCGTTGTATTGGAGGGAATGAATATAAATAACTAAAATATGGTTATATATGTTTGTTAAATGTTTTTACATTTATCTAATAAAGGATAACGTCTTAAAAAATGAAAATAATTCAGTTTTAGGCATAGATACTTCAATATTCACTAAAAGGTCGAACTATGCCTTTTGATGGAGAACCCTCATTAAATATAGTTTTGGTCACTCCTATACTTTCTATTGGACCAAATAAAATTTTTCTTTATAATCGGGACATCAAAATTTTCATTGTGTAAATTTTTGGTATTTTTCCGATCAAGTTCATTTTTTAACGATTAGTGAAAATGTTGTATTATAATTCAAAACCTCTTTTTTAATATAATATATTTATATGATTAGATTATCTTTTTAATTGGTTTTAATGTGAAATTATAATATATTTTTACCACTTAATCCAATATTGGTCGTTCGAATTAATTTCACCACTAAAATTGGACTTAAACTACTGTCAATCTTTTAATACTTATTATTTCATAAAAACAAGCTATTTGCTCTGACAGCGGGAATTAATTATTAAATTAATTAATGTAACTTATATATTTTTAATTTTTTAAAATATAAATCATTCTTTAATTCTGAATATATATCTTAGGGTGAATTTTTGGTATTTTTCTGAAAAACTTCAATTTTTGATGAATAGTAAAACCACTAAGTGGTACATAAAAAAACTGATTTTTCATTTAAATGAAATTTTACGACCTCTATGTATTGAATTTGAAATATCTGACATACATGGTTGTCAATAAGAAGTGAAATTTGGTTCAATAGGATTAAAATAATTTTTTGGTGAATAGTAATGTTTAAGTTTTAATCGCGATTATAGGTAATTAGTGCAGTTTAAGGTAAAAATAATGTTTTAATAATATGAAATGACCTAGACACATGTCCTAACCTTATTGGATGTGTCATGGCCGACCAAGAAAATCCTTGGGTAAACTTGGGGACCCCATGGAGCCACTTTGTTGGGAAAATGAAATTAATAACTTTTTATTTATAGTTAAAATTTAAATGTCACAAACATGAGTTATTTTACTAAAACAATTTTTAAATGGGGTTATAAAAGTCATATGTGTTACGATAAATATTCATTAGAAAGAAAACAAGATTTCCTAAATCATGTTATTTTTTCTATAATTTTTATACATTAAATAAATTAAATTAGTTATGACACCATGATGATGCAGTGATTACCTCATTATTTAAAGATTTAAATAAAATAAAAAGATAATACAAAATATAAGACCGAAACGTATCAAAAACCTATTGGATGGGTTTATTTCGAACTCTTATATCCTTATCCTAGAAATATATAATTTTGGGACCTTTTAAATCCGAAAATCATTTTATAATAAAGTAACATGTTATAACATTCCAAGAGTGCCCCTCCTCTCCTCTTATAAAAGGCCCCCACCTCTACTACCTTAACCACACCTCTCAAGCTTTTGGATCGGCCAAACCCTACCCATTTTTACTCTCCAAATCCCTCTATTACTCCTAGAAGCCTCACATTGGGCAGAAGTATTCCCAAGGAAGCCTTTGAGCTCAAATCAAAAAGAGTTACCCGTTTTAAAGGTAGTGTTTTCTCTTATGTTCTTTTGTTTTATTTCTCTTCTCCACCCCCCTAAAATCTTATTATTAATTTATTTTGTAACAACACCAGTATCTCCAATATACTAGGATGTTGTTAAAATAAGTATTCTAGCTACACATACATGCAACTACATCTAATGGTTAAAGAACATGTTGTTTCTGTGGATGGCGAATTTCTACCTCACGAAATGATGATTGTTCAACACTCATATAACACCTTCAAAGGTGGACATTAAGATGTAAATATATTTATATATGATATATAATATGTTTATGTTTTACTTAAGCTTATGTATTTTTCATTTATCTAATACCTTTATGGTTTCCATTATGGGTAAACACGATATCTTCATTTTAGGAAGTGCGGACTACCGCCCCCTCAAAGTGATTTGATTCATTAATTCAATATGTGGGACATATAAAGGATGGAGTTAATGTTATTATATATGATGTTATACTAAAATTGAAATATACCTTTATATAATTATTATTCCATTCCATATAAAACGAAATAGAAATGAAAGTAGCGTTCATGCGTACGTACTGCTTACCGTCTCCATGAACGGTGCATTTCTTTTCTTAGCTCTAAATGTTATGTAATATTATAAACGCATGTATAAACTGGATATATATGATATATATGATATCTAAATCATGATTATAACTCTGGATATAATGGATACATGAACAACTTGTAATTATAAACAGTTTATTTTTGACTCATGTACCAATGATCATTAAAACGACCGTTATTAACTTAAATAATTACACAGTGTTCATAACATGGTAATAAGTGATATAAAAGGAATAATGAACTTGAAAAGGTTATTAAGCATGTAGAAATTCACTCAAGTTTATTATTCAGGACGTTAAAGAATGATCTAGTCAAGTCGGACCCGAGGTATGGGACTTCGTCTAAATCTCCTTTCATTAGGCATATCATATTTTATACACAACTTTCTTTTATACGGTGTATAAACCCATTTGACTTTTACGTTTATCCAAAAGGAATATTTTTTATACAAAGTGTTTTACTAAATGACAAATGGGAATTTTTTTGTCGTACGTATGCGGAGACAACGACTTCTCCACCGTCGTGACCATTACTTGAGTTTCAGCTTCCTCTACAAGCCATACCTTTTTTTTAAAAGAAAAATAAATACCATGTTTTACATTTCTTTTATTTTGGTATTGAAAATGGTTTTCATAATGTTTTTATTATATCATTGTGTTGTATTGATATCTTGTGATTGAAATGTGGGAATGTTATGTTTCCTTTATGTATGTTATATGTGATACGATTATGTTATGGTTCTTGGGCATTATTATGAAGACGGGTGGTTCCATGATAAACTAAGGGCAGGTGAGCCTGATATAGCTCTCCAATGCATTGTGTAACGCGAAGGATTTAAATGTTAAGGTTTCTCTAAAGAGATTTAGGGAATATATTGTGATGGGTATTCCAAACGTAACCAAGAGGGTTACTCCATTGGTAAGAATGTTATGAATGCCTCAAGTTACCTTTATGTCTTATGATTTCTATGAGTTATTCATGATTTGATGGGGTATGTTGACGTGATTATGTTTTATGAGTAAAGTATGATTTCATACATGGACTAATGTTTTCATTTCATACTTTTATATCCCTTACTGAGCTTTTTATGCTCATCCCAACTTTTTGAAATATTTTTCAAAGGTCAAGGCAATGGTACATTATGTGATGATAGTGTCAATGAAGTGTCAAGAAAGAATCCATGTTTTATTTTAAATATGTTTCCACTGATGGGAAAATGAGTTCTATATTTTATGTAACCACTTTGTTTAAATGTTGAATGTAATGCATGTTTTATGATATAATTCTCTAAAACTCTAAACCTGAAAAGATCCTCAACGTGTATTCTTGAAGTAACTCAAGATTAAGTAATGTTTAAGGCCAGAGACTTATATTAACATTGAACATTGAGTATTTAACTTTTATTATATTTCATCTTTCTTCTAAATTCCATCATTATATCATTGAGAATACTTTTTCATCTCTATAAGGGATTGTTGAGATATTATTTCTAAAATTATTAACGATGTTCCTTCCTTTATTATTCCTAGGTCCATCATTTTTTTGACTAATATGATCAGATAATTCTAAATTCTCATCGATGATAAAATTTAAGGACCCATTTTACTTTAATTTTCTACCACTTTATTCACATTTCTATAGTGGCAGTGAATTAAGAACTCATAGTCATTGATCTACACTAACAATCATCTTTTTAGTATATACAACTCATTCTATGTGAATATATTCTTGAGGATTTTGTGATATGTTTATATTTCGCACATCTCTCTAAAAGGATAATTATACATTTTTTTAAAGTAAATATCACTACAGATAACTCTGTATATTTCATTGTGTAGTTATATTCATAATCATTGAGCTATATTAAAGAAACAGATATGACCTTTTCATTCAATAATAACCCAAAGACCAATCTAAACTTTAATGAATCACTTAATACCATGAACAGTTTTCTAGTTGTGGGAATTATGAGCATTGGTGTAGTGATAAGACTCATTTTAATATTCATGAATCTCTCTTCCCATTGATCATTCCAATAACCATGACTCCCTTCTATGTTATCTTGGTTATAATGTTTGAAAATTTTGATAACATTCTCACAAATCTAAGATAATACCCCTCTAATCCAAGGAAACAACATATATCTATCATATATGATGGTCTGATCCATTATTCAATTTTATCTATCATCAAAGGGTCCATATATATCCCATTAATTTTTATGATACACCCAAATCATGAAACTTCGATGAAACATAACTCAGATTTGTTGTACTTGGAATAATGGTTCCCCTTTTGCAAGGTCTCTATCATAGTTCTTAGATACTCTTCCTGGTCCTCCATGGTTTTGGATAATATTATTATATCATGTATAAAGAATATGAAACATTTTTTGACAAAACTTTTAGAAACTATATTAATATATACTATCAATATTTAATGATCATTAGTGAGTTTGAATGGAATTGCGAGTAACTCATCATGAATGTACCATTTAGGAAAAGAATTCTTGAGGACATCCTGTAATACCCTGAGATTTTATGAGAAATATTTTTTTTATGTTTCATTTTATACGCAACACCAATAGAATCATTCACTACAAAAAACATTTTTTAGGCTTGTGTTACAAGTAAGAGAAATCTTCCTCGATAGATTGTGTTGTACGCAATATCGTGTTTCGCTAAACAACGATATGTTATTAAAATATTATATAAACAAGTCATTTTGATTAGTAATACCCACTTTCTGAAATTTTATAAATTTTATCTTTCAAAATGGACTTCATTTTTCGATTTGTAATATTGAAATTAGCCTAGGGGGAATTTTTGGTATTTTTCTGAAAACTTTCAATTTTTGGTGAATAGTGAAAACCCTGAGTTATTGGTTAAAACTGACTTTTTATTTATATATTATTTTATTTTATTTAAATTTATTTTAGGTCAAAATAGATACATAATACCTATATAAGTTAAATGTAATTCATTGGTGTCTTATTATAATAATTTTAGATATATAAAAATTTTATTAATCTTTTGACCGTCTTTTACCCACCTCCAAAGAGAATTTGAAAATTTACAAAAAAACATAATTTTACAACTTCTGTGAGTGGAATATCAAAAATCCTAGAGAAAAAGTTGATATCATTATGTAAAATGTGGTTCAATAAGATAAATTTTTTTTTTGAATAGTATCTTTTTACTTTTATTTACCATTGTTAAAAGTAAATAGGGTAATTAAGAATCAAAATGATATTATTATTATCCTAAACATGTCCTAATTCTATTGGATAAATTTAATTCGACCAAAAATAACCTTAGTAATAAAATCTTAACCTTTAGGTCAACTTTGATTAGTTTAGGACATTTATTATTATTTAATTCAAAGAAGAGTTAAAAGAGCTAAAATCAAAGTTTAACAAGTAAAACATTTTTAATATAGGGTTGTACATAAGTTAAATTCGACTATAAATATTAATTTTAAAGATAAAAATATTTCATACATAATGGTAGTTTATTTATAATTTTTAGACATTAAATAGTTTAATTTATTTATGACACAAAGATGGTGCAGTAATTTCCATATTAATGAAATATAAACATAATTGATATTATAAATACACAAATAAATATAATTTGAGACTTTATATGAATAAAAATAATTTTCTAGGTTAATATAACATATTAGGGTATGTTATATGAATTATCATCAATTTAATAATTATTCTATGAATTTATAAAAAATAAAATACCAAATAGTGTCAAAATTGACATAAAAGAGTTTTTAAAACAAATATTAAATTATTACTTGATATTATATTCCTAAAAATCTAATCATCATCCAAATAACTTATATAATAATATAAATGACATTAATGAACCAATTGGGTTTCTACTGGCAGTTTATTGTATGTTTATTAACCATATAGTGTAAAAATACAAGAAGACATGGTAAAAGTTAAATTATTTAACATAGAGTTAAATCTAAATGATAAGGTCACAATGGTAACCTAAACTTGTCTAAAACCAATTGGTTGAGAGTATTTCGAACGCTCCCCACCCTAGACTAGTAATAAGATACTTAGTATCCATTATAAACTGAATGTGAATTTATTATAAAATTAAATTTTATTTGAATCCTAAGGTTCCCCTCACCCCTCTTCTAAAAGGGCACACCCCCTTATCTCTAATTCTCACCTCCAAAACCATTTGGATCGGAAATAAACCTACACAAATACCCTCTAAAATGTCCTATCTTCATCCTAGATTCCTTACATTAGTCCTAAATCTAACATAAGGACCCTTTTGATCAAATCAAAAGGAAGAACCCGAGGAAGAGGTAAATATCTCGCCACCTATTTCAAGTTCCTTTCTTCTTCCACGTCCTTTTTCTTTGTTGTTTCCATTATAAAATAATAACTCCAGTATATTATAAATATATATATTGATGTTATTATAAAAAATTTATAACAATATTAGTTATTTTATCCATCCTATAAATTAAAAAGTCACCACACATGAGTACGTACGGCTTACCGTCTCCACTTTGTGGTGTAGTTTGTTATTCAAACATTTCATTATTTGGATGGGTATGATAATGAGTATAAATGAAATGAATAATAAATATAAAATTATTATTATTATTTATATATTTTATACAATCTAATTATATATTATTTTAATATCAAAATAATTATATCTTTTCTCTTGTGTACGTATGTCCTACAATCTCCACGATGTGATGCGACTCGTTCTACATGACATTCATTGAATAATGATTATATAAATGAATTTAATGAATAAATATGATATATATTACACTAGTACCATTCTTTAAATGAGGTATATATAACATAAAAAGATTATTAAGATTCTATTCGACAAAACATGCATAAGAACATAAAGCAACGAACACCCGAATAACAAGTAGCAAGGAAATATTACTAATAAGAAGATAAGAATATGACCATATATGATATAATAACAATGAATATGATTCTATAATCAGTCAATGACATTATTTAAATCATTATACAGGAGGTTCGGATATGAACGAAGCATACTGGACCTAAGGTAAGGGAAAATCTCGCAATCTCATTTTTATCCGAGATTATTTATACATCAGAATTTACTGGGTCATATTTATCATCCACATCCATGTTTCTTAAATATGTAATATTATTTATATCCTCCTACAATTTTTTAAATCAAATTTTACCTATTGGGGAGTTTTTAGTAATATATATTAAAGGAATATTTTGTCATTTTCAGTATGAGATACTTTTTGACTTTTCCAGCCAAAGTATGAGAAAAATGTTTTTTTAACTTATACAGAATGAATGGGTTTTTTTTTATTTCAAAGAACATTACTTCTATGAAAAATCCAATACAGGTTTTCATGTTTATTTTTAATTAACATATTTTAGTTTAAAATTGTATGACATGTTAAGAAAGGAAAAGTATTTTTGAAGTAGAAAGGATATTTTCCTCAAGAATAGAGTTCAAGTGTTTTATCAAATTTATTTTCCATCTAAGATAATATAGAGATTTGATTTTATCCCTACTTATTAATTGATTTGATTATGTTATGATGGAATTATTTTTAATAATTCCTTTTATTTTATTTAGATTATTTTATGAAGGCATGATGTTTAAGAATCCCATTTTTATTAAATGGGTTATGCTATGATATATGCTTCATGATTATGTGGAACACATAAGAATGGTTTCATTATGAGATGGATGGGACCTATATCTCCCTCCAATAAATTGGGTAAAGATTTATATCTCTGATATAAACATGGCTGGAACGTAATGTTAATCTGGTTCGGTGATACACAACTGGAATGAGGAGTGACCTTTCTTTAGAAATGGAATTTTTCCGCTATGATAGTCTTGGAAATGAGTCTTGACTAATATGAAATGATTTTATATAATTATGTGTGTATACCACAAAGTTTCATGTTTTATGTTATGATTATTGGGATTAAATTTCACTACTATGATTTATCCCATGTTATGATATTATTATCTCTTTTTCATGTTAGGATTTTAAAATTTTTATGCTCTTATGAATATGATATGATTGATATTTCCTTTTTTTCATTACTGATAATTTGAGCCCACCCTTTTGTATTTTATCTTCTCACCAGGTCAGGAAGAAGGGTATTAAGTAGGATATTCCAAAAGGGACTCTATATATTATGAAATAAACAGGAGACAATGTAGATGCAATATGAACCATTTGTTTATGTTTCCCAGTTTATAAGGACACTATACCTATACTGTCCTATCATGGTTATGTTATATTTTGTAATAGGTATACATCAATTATGAAGTAATAACAATGTATGTAATGTATGGGTCATTATAGTTGGTATAAAAGGAAACGTATAGTCAATATTTGGAAACTAGGATGTGAAATCCTTAGTAAAATCCCTAAGGATATGTCTAAGCATGAAACCTAATATTATTGTTTTAGTAATGGCCATGAATAACCTATGATAAGACCTAAAGTGTAAATTTTATTCTTGATTATGTGGTTTTCCTATTATGATTAGTTTTTCTCACACTATGCTTATTATTCTTAGTCAATGGCTAGAACCTGAAAGAACTGTGTTAATATTTAATGTGATAGGCCATGCAATGACTGTCCCCCTGAGCAACCAAACGTTATGGGAGTTGGAATGCAAAATCTTGTAGCCATGCTCACACAACTTTCTCATGCTATGAATCATGCAGGACTTCTAAGCAAGCAAAGTAAGGAGGAACATTCTGTTGAATCCTTCATGAGGCAGCGTCCACCATTATTTAGAGGGTCTATTGATACATTAGTGGATGAGTAATGGATCAGTACCACTGAAAAGATATTTTCATTTCTTCAATGTTCTGAACATGATAAATTCATCTTAGAAGAATATCGTTTGGGAGGTGAAGATGATCAATGGTGGAATCTTATCAAGAATATGAGGCAAAGAGAAGATATTGAGTCCATGTAATGGGATGAGTTCAAGAACATATTTTTCAATAAGTAATTCCCTTGTATTCATGGAACAAAGTTGGAGAAGGAGTTTCTTGAACTAAAGTAAAAGAATGATGAATTTTTTGGTACCTACGAATAAAATTTTACAAGACTTGTAAGGTATGCTTCCTGAATTATTATCTAACTTGAGAGTAAGATCGATCAATTCTTTTGTGGCTTAAATCCAAGTCTTCGAAGGGAGTTTTCCATAAGGGACATCAATATCTATGAGGAAATTTTCCGATGTGCTCTCATGTTTTAGATGGAGATTGTAGTAACCCATCAGTCATATGTGTTTGAAAAGAAGAGGAAAATGGAATTCAAAGGGAAATCTAAAGACTACACAGAAAATATGATAAGATTTCCCTTATGCTCAATGTGTGGAATGAAACATGGAGGGAATTGTCTTAAAGGGATAAGTAAATGCTTCAAATGTGGAAAAGAAGGTAATCGGGCATTTTAATGTTGCAATGATGGGAAAAATATGTCTAGTGATGCATACAAAGAAAAGGATTCATAGAATGGACCTCCAAAACATCAATGTTACAAGTGTATGTAAATGGGGAATTATGCTAGTCAATGCCCTAATCCAAGGGTTGTAGATGATGATCGACATCAACAAACTCTTAAGGCCAAAGACAAAGGAAAGTCACATGCAATTTCTATCGGCGATGTAGAGTACGATAATGAACTGGTGAAAGGTACACTTACCATCCTCTATAAAGTAGAAAATGATTTATTTGTATCTGGATCCACCCACTCTTTTATTTGTGATGAATTTTCTAAGGGTATTGCAATACTACCTCAACAATTAGATGTTGAGTTAGCTGTGACAACTCATAATGGCACAATAGTTGCATCAAAAGTTTGTAATTCTTCTCTAATTGACATTTGTTGGAAAGTGCTTCATAAAAATCTTTTGATCCTTCCTATATTGGAATTTGATGTGATCCTAGGCATTGAGTGGCTTCCCTTATATGGTTCTTATATCGATTCCCAAAGAAGGGAAGTCACATTTCATATTCCTGATCAATCTATGAACATTTATCGATGCAAGGATGAATATAACCTTCTAGTGGAAATTTATTCCGTCTTCTTGGTCTTGATTCAATAAATGAAGGTTATTTATCTCAAATGGTAGGAGAGAAACTCATGATTAAGAATATTCCCATTTTACGGGTGTTTGATGATGTCTTTCCAGAGGAATTTCCAGGTCTTCCACCATATCGTGAAGTTGAGTTTTCAAAAGAAATCATAACGGGTACTATACCCATTTCAAAGGCACCTTATAGAATGGTCACAATTAATTTACAAGAATTTAAGAAGAAACTCTAAGATGATGTTGGTAAGAGATTCATATTCCCTAGTACATCACCTTGTGGAGTAGCCATTCTGTTTGTTAAGAAGAAAGATGGATCAATGAGGCTCTGCATTGATTATCGAGAACATAACAAGATCACTATCGAGAACAAATATCCTCTCCCATGCATTGATGACTTATTTAACCAACTATACAGAGCTCAATACATTCCCAAGATTGATCATTATTCTGGGTATCATCAATTAAGGGTCAAAAGGGAGGATATGACAAAGACAGCTTTCCGAACAAGGTATGGACACTATGAATTTATAGTGATGACATTTGGTCTTACTAATGCACATGTTATCTTAATGGATCTAATGAATAGAGTATTTAGAGAATATCTTGATCAGTTTATCGTAGTCTTTATAGATGATATTAATGTCTATTCAAAGAGAAAGGAAGAACATGAAGATCACTTCAGAATTGTATTAAAGACCCTAGGAGAGGAGAAGCTTTATGCAGAATTTACCAGGTATGTATTTTTCCTTCCAAAACATTCATTTTTGGGTCACATAATCTCAAAAGAGGGGATATATGAGGATCTGAAAAAATAGAGGTTATCGAAAGATGGTCGGGACAAACAACAGTAACTCAGATCCAAAGTTTTCTTGGTTTGGATGGTTATCATCAATGTTTTGTGAATGTTTTTTCACGATTATCTAATCCACTCACCAGGATGACTCGAAAAGGAGTTATGTTTGTTTGGATGGAGGAGTGTGAAGAGAATTTCAAGGAGCTAAAAAGTATGACATCCAGTGCACCTGTGCTCATACTACTTTATAGTGGAGAAAATTTTCTGATCTAAAGTGATGCATCCAAGAAGGGATTGGGGTGTGTTCTCTAGAAGAATGATATGGTGATAGCTTATGCCTCACGATAGTTGAAAATCCATGTGCAAAATTACCCAAATCATGATTTTGAATTAGATGCGGTAATTTTTGCATTAAATATTTGGTGGCATTATCTTTATGGTCAATGGTGTGATATTTATACAGATCATAAAATTTTAAAGTATATTTTCACACAAAAGGATCTGAATATGCGCCAAAGAAGATTGTTGGAGCTGATTAAGGATTACGACTGCTCAATTCATTACCACCCTGGGAAAGAAAACAAGGTGGTAGATGCATTAATTCAACAAGACCATGCTATCTTGTCTATGATTAAGATCACAAAAGATCCAATATTGATGGATTTAAAAAGGATGGATCTTGTAATTATAATGGAAGGGGAAAAATATTATCTTTCTCAAATTAATGTTCAACCATATATAAATTTGAAGTTAAAGAGGATCCTAAAGAAGATGTAGAGTTACAAAAAAAGTTGAGAAATGTTATAGAATTCCACATCGATTGTGATGAAATAATAAGGTTCAGGAATCAGGTTTTTTTTCCTCCCATCCTAGAATTAAAGAAGTAAATATTGGATGCAGCTCATAGTTATTCATTCTCTATTCACCCTAGAAGCACGAAGATGTATAGGGACCTAAAGGAGTACTTCTGGTGGGATTTCATGAAAAGAGATGTTGCTGAATATGTCTCTCGATGCTTGGATTGTCAGCAAGTTAAAGCTGAGAGACAGAAGTCTAAGGTGATGTTACAACCATTACCCATACCAGAATGGAAATGGAAAAACATCACTATGGAATTTTTCACTGGACATCCAAAAACTTCCCAACACAATAATTCTATCTGGGTTATAGTGGATCATCTTACGAAGTCAGCATACTTCATTACTATTAGTAATGATTTCTCTCTTGATCATCTTGCTAGGATATATGTGAAGGAAGTGGTATAATTGCATGGAGTTCCACTTTCCATTTTATTTGATCGGGATCCGAGTTTTAACTAGAAGTTGTGGTGATGTATTCAGCATACTATAGATACAGAGATGAGTTTAATCACTACTTATCATCCTCAGACAGATTTTCAGTCTAAGAGGATAATTTAAACTCTATTAGACATGTTGAGAGCTTGCTCTATGGATTTCCGAGGTGGTTGGGATCAATGCCAACCTTTGGTGGAATTTTCCTATAATAATAGCTTTTACTCCAGTATTCAGATTGCTCCTTATGAAGCTCTATATGGAATGAAATGCAGAACTCCAACTTTCTGGGATGAATTTGGGGGAAAATATTTTAGGACCTAATCTTGTTGATGAGATTGCAGAAAAGGTAAGATCTATTCAACAACACATTAGAGCATCTCAGAGTATACCAAAAAGTTATGCCGACAACCAAAGAAAGGACCTAGGGTTTGAAGTGGGTGGTAAAGTGTTCTAGCCAATATCTCCTTGGAAGAGAGTAATGAGATTTGGAAAGAAGGGAAAGCTGAGCCCCATGTATATTGGTCCTTTCGAAATAATGGATCATGTTGGGAAGGTAACTTACTAATTGGCACTTCCACTGAATCTCTCTCAAGTTCATTATGTGTTTCATGTATCTCTCCAGTGAAAGTAGATACTCGATCCTTCACATGTTATAATCTCAGAATTTATACCACTGGAGCAAGACCATTCTTATGAAGAACAACCAATAAAGATTCTGGATCGTAGCGAAAATGTACAATAAAATCTGACCTCTCACTTGGTTATTGTTTTATGGAGGAACCACCAATTACAAGAAGCTACATGGGAACTTGAGGATATGATGAGGGAGAGGTATCCTCATCTGTTTGTTATGAAGTGATGAATTTCAAGGGAGAAATTCTTTTTAAGGGGGTAGAATTTAACACCACGAGATTTTATGAGAAATATTTTGTTTTTTTGTATGATTTTATACGCAACACTGAAGGAATATTTCACTACACACAACGCTATCTGGGATTGCGTTACACGCAAGAGCAACCTTCCTTAATAGCTTGCGTTGTACGCAATACCGAGTTTCGCTAAACAATGATATGTCATTAAAATTTTTTATAAACTGGAAATTATGAATAGTAATACCCACTTGTTTAAATTTAATAAATTTTATCCTCCAAAATGGACTTCATTTTTGGATTCAGAATATCGAAATTAGCATAGGATGAATTTTTGGTATTTTTATGAAAACTTTCAATTTTTGATGAATAGTGAAAACTCTATGTTATTGGTTAAAACCGACTTTTTATTTAAATAATATATTTTTTCTTTAAATTTATTTTAGGTAAAAATAGATACATAATACCTATATATGTTCAATGTAATTCGTTGGAGTCATTTTATAATAATTTTAGATATATAAAAATTTTATTGAACTTTTGACCGTCTTTTACACACCTCCTAGGTGAATTTGCAAATTTACATAAAACATAGTTTTACCACTTCTATGAGTGGAATTTCAAAATTCAGAGAGACATGGTTGATATCATTATGTAAAATGTTGTTCAATATGATATAAATTTTTTGACAAATAATAACTTTTTACTTTTATTTAACACATTTAAAAGTAAAAAGGGTAGTTAATGGTAAAAATGATATTATTATTACCCTAACACATATCCACATTCTATTGGATAAGTGTAATTATTCCTAAAACATCCTTAGGAATAAAATATTACCCTTTAGGTTTACTTGGATTAGATTAGGACATTTATTATTATTTAATTCAAAGAAGAGTTAAAAGAGTCAAAATCAATGTCTAACAAGTAAAACATTTTTAATATAAGGATATACATAAGATAAATTCTACTATAAATATTAATTATAAATATAAAACTATATCCTAAATAATGGTATTTTATTTATAATTTTTATACATTATATAATGTAATTTATTTATGACGTAATGATGATGCAGTAATTACCTTATTAATGACATATTAAAATAATTAATATTATAAATACGCAAATAAATTTAATTTGATACTTTTAATTAATTAAACTAATTTTTAAGTTTAATAAAGCATATTATAGTTGGTTATACGATTTTTTATTGAATTAATAATGCTGTTATGAATTTAGAAAAACAAAATACCAAATAGTGTCAAAATTGACATAAAAGGGTTTTTATTACAAACATTAAATTATTAATTGATATTATATTCATAAAAATATAAGGTTAAGACAAAAAAAATTATATAATAATATATATGACATTAATGAACCAATTGGGGTTCTATTGTCAGATTATAATATGTTTATTAACCATATAGTTTAAAAATACAAGAAGACATGGTAAAAGTTAAATTATTTAACTTAGAGTTAAATCTAAATGATAAGGTTAAAATGGTAACCTAAACTTGTATAAAGCCTATTGGTTGATTATATATTGACCCATCCCCACCCTAGCCTCTAAATAAGTAACTTTTGAGCCATTATAAACCGAATATTAATTTTTTATAAAATAATATTTTACATTTTTTCAAAGGTGCCCCTCACCCCTCTTATAAAAGGGAAATCCCCCTTCTCTCTAATTAACACCTCCAAAGCCATTTTAATCAGCCAAAATCTTACCAAATACCCTATAAATTGTCTCCCTTCATCCTAGAGGCCATACTTTAGTCATAAATCCAACATAAGGATCCCTTTTGATCAAATCAAAAGGAAGAACTCAAGAAAGAGGTAAATATCTCACCACCTATTTCAAGTTCCTTTCTTCATCCACTTCCTCTTTATTTGGTGTTTACATTATAAAATAATAAATCCAGTATATTATATATAATTTTATGTTATTATAAAATTTTTACAATCATATTAGTTATTTTATCCATCCTATGAATGAAAAAGTTACCACACGTGCGTACGTACGGCTTACCGTCTCCACGTCATGGTGTAGTTTGTTATTTAATCATTTCATCATTTGGATGAGTATAATAATGAGTATAAATGATATAAATAATAAATATAAAATTATTATGATTATTTATATATGATATACCATCCAATTATTTAATATTTTAATATCAAAAAATGATATGATCGATCGTACGTACGTACGGCCTACCGTCTCCACGACGTGATGCCACTCGTTCTATATGATCTTCATTGAATAATGATTATATAAATGAATTTAATGAATAAATATGATATATATTACACTAATACCATTCTTTAAATGATGTATCTATTGCCTAAAAAGAGAAATAAGAATCTATTCAACAAAACATGCACAAGAACATAAAGCAATGAACACCCAAATAACTAGTAGCTATGAAATATTACTAATAAGAAGATAAGAATATGACCATATATGATATCATAACAATGAATATGATTCTGGAATAAGTCAATGACATTATTTAAATCATTATACAGTATTTTTGGATACGTACGAAGCATATCGGACATATGTTAAGGGAAAATCTCACAATATTATTTTTATCCAATATTTATTATACTTAAGAATTTATTGGGGAATATTTATCATCCACATCCATGTTTCCTAAATATGTAATATTATTTCTATCCTCCTCCAATTTTTTAAATATAATTTTACCTATTGGGGAATTTTCGTAAAAGATATGAACAGAATCTTTTGTCATTTTCAGTACGAGATGCGTTTTGACTTTTCCGACCAAAGTATGAGAAGAATGTTTTTTAAATTATACAGCATGAATTGGTTTTTATGATTTCATAGAAAATTATTTCCATGAAGCTTCCTTTACAGGTTTTCAAGTTTATTTTTAATTAACTTCTTTTAGTTTAAAATTGTATGGCATGTTATGAAAGGAAAAAAATTGAAGTAGAAAGTATATGTTCCCCAAGAATGGAGTTCAAGTGTTTTATCAAAATTATTTTCCATTTAAGATAATATAGGGTTCTAGTTCTATCCCTATTTTTACAATGATTTTATTATGTTATGATTGAATTATTTTTACAAATTCCTCTTATCTTATATGGATTATGTTATTAAGGCATTATGTTTAAGAATCCCGTTTTTATTACTTGGGTTATGCTATGTTATATGATTTATGATTTTGTGGCATACATAAGAATGGATTCATTATGCGATGGGTGGGTCCTATATCTCCCTCAAATGCATTGGGTAACGATTTATATCTCATGAGATAGACATGGTTGGTATGGAAAGTTAATCTAGTTCAGTGATACAGGACTGGAATGAGGAGTGAACTCGGTTCAGAAATGGACTTTGTCTGCTATGATACTCTTGGCAATGATTCTTGACTGATATGAAATGATTTTCTATTATTATGTGTGTATGGCCAAAAGTTTCATGTTGTATGTTATGATTATTGGAATTACATTTCACCACTATGATTTTTTCCATGTTATGTTATTATGATCTGTTTTTCAGGTTATGATTTTCAAAATCTTATATTCTTATGAATATGATATGATTGATATTTCTTTTTTTTACCCTTACTGATCATTTGAGCTCACCCTTTTGTTTGTTTTCATTTCCCCAGGTCAGGAAGAAGGGTATTAAGTAGGATATGCAAAAAGGGACTCTAGATATGATGAAATAAATGGGAGGCAATGTAGATGCTTTATAAAACTATTGTTTATGTTTCCCAGTTTCTAAAGGCACTATAACTATACGGTCCTACCGTAGGTTTGTTATATGTTGTAATAAGTATGCTTCAATTCTGAAGTAATAACAATGTATGTAAAGTATGGGTTGTTATACATCCTCATTCTTCACCCTAACTAGGTAAAATCACAACCATAGATCCACATATGAGAATTATTTTTCTACACATATACAATTAGACAAGCCATCAATCTGCTAAAGATGATAGTTGTTCTTAATCATGATCATGTTGAGCTCACGATAATGAATTCAATGGTTCATTTACCCATCCTTCTTCTTGGTGAAGAGGACTATTACACCCCATGGTTAATCACCCGGGCATGCAAACCATTTATCCAGATTAACCTATATTTTTTATTCATCTCTTCATGTTCCAAAACATCCCTTATATGTGGAGTCTTAGTTATGAAAATTACCTAGGTATAATCTTGATTTAAAATTCAACATATCGACTAGATGGAATGTTATGCATGTCATGAACCAAGATGGGTCATCATCCAAATCGGCACTCGACCTAGTCTGTGGAATGTCCCAGAGGGAATTATGTATCCCCATAGGGCGACACAAGTACCTAGGTATCATAAATAATGTGTGGGAATGATTTACCCAAATTTTCATGAATTAACAAACCAACAATGATAATTCCATGTACCTAGTAAGATGAATGCCACTACAAAAAATTGGCACATACCAATGGATATTTTCCATCAGATAATATATCTGTTGTTAAAAGGAATAATTCCAATAAAAATTATATTTTATTGATATTCATTACAAGTACCAAAAATTATTTTTATCAACATATATATCTGTCAATATTAAATGTTTAATACCAATAGATCCTGGATCAATAAATAAATTTTTAGTTATATCATAGTAATAACAAAAATTATTTTACCAACCTATGAATATATATATTCATTACTATTACTGCCAAATCATTTTTTATTAGAAATATATGATACGTGAAATTAATAAATATCAACATATATTTTATTAAAATACAAGATTTCAAACTGAATTAAAATATTGATAAATTAAAAATGTTTCGAGAGATTAGTATATATAAGTTATATTTTATTAAAACATATTATTACACAAAGAATTAAAATATTAATAACTTAATCTTGTTTCATGAAATTAGTATATAAAATTAAAAATTACAGACAAATGATAAATATTCATCTTATGTCTAGAAGGAACAATTATAAAAATATGGAGTAAAAAAAATTATTGTATAAATTCACAAAAAAAATTATATTTCAGTAATATATAGTTTTTATATAGATGTTGTGAGAAGTGCGGAGGGAACATCCTGAAAATCACTCAAGAAACCCTTATGCCAATATTCAGTCCTTTTTCGGATGTTGTATTTAGTCAAGATTTCGAGCCGAATGAGCCTCATAGGGATCCAAATAATGATTATTACATTTATCCAAAAAAATCAACATTGATCTATCAGTTCATTGTCATGTCGTCGACCTTCCTTTAGTTGGTCACCATCTATGAATCCTTTATGTTCATCACCATGACATTCATCAATACGGTTAACCCACATCTATTTATCCCTATATCTGGTAAGAACATACCCCCCTTTCTATCTTATCAACATTTATATTCACCATCTATGATTCCCTTAATCAACAAATATAAAACCCAGAGATTTTATAATATATATTCTTTTTAATTTATTTCATATCTTATGTTATACGCTACACCAAGATTATCTTGCTCTATAGGAAAAATCGTATTAGCATTCAGTATACACAACACTAATCTTGGATCGTGTTACTCACAATTTCAAGTTTGTTTGATAGTAATTATTCTAAGCAACATTGAGTGTGTATATATATATATTCAATGTATAAATGAAATATGGTTTGATTCTGTTATATACAAGAAAAAAGAGTCTTTCACTACATGCAACCCAGACTTGGATTTCATTACACACAATCGCGACCTTCCTCGATAGCGTGTGTAGTACGCAATACCAGATTTCACTAAACAATGATATATGGTTATGATATTATTATTAACTAGCCATTATGAATATTATAAACTAAATTTTGAATTTTATAACATTATTATTCATCTTACACATTTTCTATAACATGGTATGAGAACAAAATAAGTTTTTCGGGTAAAATAAGTATTTTTAAAAAAATGCAGTTTTACCGCCTTTTGATGACGCACCCACCTTAAATCTAGTTTTTTACTTTTTAATAAGTTAAATTTTACAAAATAAAATTTTTCCTTGGAATCAGGATATAAGAATTTAATTTGGATAAAATTTTCATATTATTCTGATAACTTTTATATTTTAATGAATAGTAAAAACACGCTATATTTTAATTATTTTTTTTCATCAAAATAATTTATATGGATAAATTATATTTTTAATTGGTTTTAAAGTGTAATTAAAATATATTTTTACCATTTAATCCAATGTTGGACACTGGAATTAATTTCACTTTGAAATTTGACATAAACAATTGTCGATCTTTTGATAGTTATTGTTTCTTAAAAACACGCTATTTGTTTTGATAATGATAATTAATTTTAAAATTAATTAATTCCAATTATATGTTTTGAATTTGGAAAAATATAAATTATTTTTGAACGGAATATCAAATATATCTTAAGCAGAATTTTTTGTATTTTTCCGAAAAACTTTATTTTTTGATAAATAGTGAAACCACTTAGTGGTAGTTAAAAACCTAACTCTTTCATTTAAATGAAATTTTACCAATTATGTGAATTGAATTTCAAAAATATGACATACATGGTTGTTATAAAGAATAATATGTGGTTCAATAAGATGAAACTATTTTTTGGTGAATAGTAAATTTTGACTTTTATTTAACGAGGTTAAAGGTAAATAAGGTAATTCAAGGATAAAATAATAGTATAATAATTCAAAATTACCTTAACACGTGTCCCAGCCTTATTGGATGAGTATTTTCCGACCATGGAAATCCTTGGGTGGATTTTGGGACCCCATTGAGCCACTTGGTAGGGATAATGACAATTTGGATTAATTATTTTTATGTACAAACAAAATTGACATTAACAAAAATATTTTAGTAATTATTTTTTATAAGGGGTTATATAAATTATAATATCAATTATAAATATTCATTGTAAATATAAAAATATTTCCTACATGATCTTAATTTTTTTATAATTTTAGGAAATAAATAAATTAAATTATTTATGACACAATAATGATGAAGTATTTACCTCATTAATAAATGATTTAAATAAATAAGTTTATAATTATTAAAATATTATCCAAAACATGTCCAATTCTGATTGGATGATTTTATTTCTACCATGAGTCATATTATCTTAATCTTTAATGATTTTTGGACTTTTTTAAACTAAAGAAAAGTTTATAATAAAATAATATTTTCACACTTTCCAAAGGTGCCCCTCTCCTCCCTTATAAAAGGGCACCTACTCCCTCTTCTCTTTACACAACTTTGAGCCTTAAATCTTGGCCAAAACCTGACCATTTACCTTATCAACATACCTAGAGACATACTAGAGGTTTCGGTCTTCTCAAAAGACCAACTCTAGTCCCTTAAGTGGATGTTTAAAGGAGGCACGTTGAGGAAGAGGTAATTTCTTATACCGATTATTTCATGTTTCTTCCTTCTTCTACATCCTCTTATTTAGTTGTTTCATTAAAAAGTAAGAGCATCAATATCACTCATATACTAAAATGTTATTATAAATATGTAACGACCATATTTCACCTTCTATCCATCCTATAGAAAATGAAATAACTGCGTGTGCGTACATCTGGAATACCGTCTCCACGCCATGCTGTAATTTGTTTTTCAACCACCACCTACTTGGATGGGTATAATGGTGTAAATAATTACTATATAGGGTTATTATAACATCATACTTATTCTGAGATATTATTCACTTCAATTTTATTCAATAATAATGGAAATGATATCATCGCTCGTGGGTACGTATGGATTACCGTCTCCATGATGCGATGAGATGCATTGTCAATGTTAACCACTCAAGAATAATTATAAAGTATATATAATGAATAATAATTAAATATATTACATGATAAAGCTACTGGATCTTTATATATATATGTTTGTGTGTGTGTCTGTGTCATATACTTACTTCTATTCAAGTCAATAAGGAACGGAAAACAGCGTTCATGCATACGTATGGCCTACAGTCTCCATAAACGGTGTATTTCATTTTATTTATCTATCTATTATATATATATATATACTGAATATATATGATATATAAATCATTATTTACATTCTGGAAGTAAGTAAATCATGATATAAGTAATGATAATATCAAGAACAAAAAGTCCAAACACGTACGGTAAATAAAATAATTTCACCCAAAACGCTGCTTTAACATGGGATTTGCAAAAGAACGGGTAATATAAAGTCATAATTGAACCATATATGATATCATAATATTGAATATGATTCTTTAATAATTCAATGACATTAGTTAAATCATTTTACAGGAGGTTCAGATACATATGAATCATATCAGACATATGGTAAGGGATAATTATTCCAATCTCATTCTTATATTAGATTGCTTATTTGTAAGTATTTACTAGGGTAATGTTTATATCCATGTCCATGTTTTCTAAAACTGATTCATAAAATGTTTACTACTCTTACATGTATTTTTAAATTCATTTTTACCCTTTTTTTACTTTTATCACATCGTATGGAAGGAATCTTTCCTATGTTTACCATATAAGGTGCTTTTTGAATTTTCCAGAAAAAGTATGAGAAGAATGTTTTTTAAGTTATATGGCACAAACTGATTTTTATGGTTTCATAATGCTTAATTTTCATAAAGCTTCCTTTATAATATTTCATGATTGTTTTCATCAAAAAGTCCTTTTCTTTTAATATAACGTGGCATTTTGTGAAAAGAAAATGATTTTAAAATGAATGGATATTTTCCTCATGAATTCATTTCAAGTGTTTTATCAAAACCATTTTCCATCTAAGATGACATTATTTCATATGTGTATGTTTCAAGTATAATGTCTCTATTTTTTACATGGTTTCACATTTCTTATGATAAAATGATATCCATTTGTTTTATATGGATTATGTGATTATGGGATGATGTTTATGAAACCCATTTTATTTTTGGGTAATGATGAATGATTTATGTATATTTTGTGGCACAAGTAAGAATGATTTCAGTATGAGATGGGTGGGACCTATATTTCCCTCCGATTCATTGGGTAAATATTTATATCTCATTAGATTGACATGGCTGGAATGGTATGTTAATCCAGTTCAGTGATACTGGACTAGCATGAGGAGTGAACTCGATTCAGAAAGGGATTTTGTCCACTAAGATGGTCTTGGAAGCAATACCTTGTCTACTATAGAAATCATAACATGTGGTTAATGTTTGACACAATTACATGTTTTATTCCCATGCTATTTTATCATTGTTAATGTTTCTTTATGATCTATGTCTTATGTACTTCCATGTTTTATGTCATTGCTCAAGATTTGGATGTTTAAACATTATAATCATGTTTTTTATATCAAATTTATATGATTTGTTTTATTTTCTACATGCTTACCCTTACTGAGCATTTGAGATCACCCTTTATATGTTTTCTTTTCCCTAGGATTTAAATAAAGGTTTTAGATAAGAAAACAAAAGGGGAAGATCTTTATGGGAGATGTTGAAGATCTTTCACCTTGATTAGAAGATTATATTCCGAGTTTCCAAAGACACTAAACTATTACGGTCCTTGTGTGTTTTTTTTTTGTTATGTATTAATTATTCCCCAAATGTAATGTAATGTACATGTACGTCAAGCTTGGGTCTCTACAGTTGGTATCAGAGGAAAGGTTTAGTTAACCTTTGGAAACTAGAATGCAAAAACTTTAGTGATATCCCTAGAGATATTTATATGGTATGTCTAGGGATGTCCCTAAGGTTAAGTATAAGTATAGGTTATAGTCCTAGAATTACTATAATGATATTAGAATTGAACCTATGATGTTAGATATTTAAGGTACTCCCCCTTTAATATTTTTTTTTCCTAGCATGATTTTTCCTCTCACACTATTCTTTTTTGGATTTAGACGATGGTTGGAACCCAAAGGAACCGTGTTGATCAAAGTAATCGAGGATGCTATGATAATACTCCTGAACAAGCCTACGTTATGGAAGATTGAGTGAAAAATCTTATTCATATACTTACACAAGCTATGAATCATTCTGGTCTTCCAAATGAGCATATAAGGGAAAAATATTCTATTGAGTCCTTCATTAGGAATCATCCACCTTCTTTTAGTGGGTCTTATAATCCACTTGTTACTGAACAATGGATCAGTACCATTGAAAATATATTTTCCATACTTCGTTGTTCTAAACGTGAAAAAGTCTTTCTGGATATTTATCATTTAATAGGTGAAGCAGACTAATGGTGCACTCTAATTAAGAATATGATGCCTCGAGATGAAATTGAATCCATGGAGTGGGATGAGTTCAAGAACCTGTTTTTTAATAATTAATTCCCTCATATTCTTTGAACAAAGATGGAGAAGGTGTTTCTTGAGCTTAAGAAAAAGGATGATGAATCTTTTGGTATATAAGAATTGAATTTTAAAAGGCTTGCAAGGTATGCATCTGGATTTATCATGTTTTCACTAAGGTTCAATGGGTATTCATTTTTCAAGAGAATACATGATTAAGGAATTCAAATGTTTTTAATGTAACATACAAGATATATCTTATGATATATGGGGGATAAATGATGGTATTCACATTCTAGGTAGATTACCTTTCTAGTAGTAGTATTCTGTATACTATGAGATTGGATAGAAGTATTTCCGATAAGCCTAAAGGTTGGAATGAATTAATTTGGACATCATATAGTATTGTCTAAGGCTATAAATTTTTGATATTATTTCTGGAATATTGTAATAGTATAGTTTTAGAAAAAGGACAACCCGTAAGATGGGTGAAAACCCGTCGCGTCAGACAAGTATGCGGAAATTGAACACACAACCGAAGTGTGATAGGCCTTTATCACCTACCAATGGCCTACATGAATTTCATGGTTAGTAGAAACTAGTTTAATTTTATTAGGTGCTATGATTGATGAAGTATAAGCCCATTTTATAAACCATGTATGATTAATCTCAGCATAGATGGACGTATGTATATTTAATAAATTGTGCTAATCTTTTTGCGATTGAGATGAATGGAATGACCTATAATTTTATCGCAAGATCTTCAAATACTTCACGAAAGACAACTTAAACTTTATTTCTTTAATAACTGAAGTGGAAATTGTTCAAGGTACAAAAAACAGTGATATTGTACCAAAATCAAGTAATTATATATTCTAATTAAAATTTATCAACTTTAGGGAAATGACATTGAAAACCAAAAAATGTAGTCTTAGTGCTCTTATATATGATGAATCAGATGGTACCGTAGATCATCACAAATTTATGGCTTGGTGGTTGTTTTCTTTTTCATATCCATGTTCTCTACCACTCTTCATCAGAACTTTATGGTTATATGTCTCTTCCATATCCATATTTTCACATATGTTATCCTATGTGGAAACCTAGGGATGAGTTAATTTGGGTAACCGTTATGTTTTATAAATCACTTTTTAAAATTATGATTTAGTATTCCTTTTTATGATGTGGGTTTCTATTAAAGAGACCTTCATGTAGTAAACATTTATAACTCCGACGAATTTCGATGGAAAATTCATTTTAAGGGGGGTAGAATGTAACACCTCAAGATTTTATAAGATGTATTATTTTTAATTTTCTTCATATCTTCTATTATACGCTACACCAAGATTATCTTGCTCTATACGCAACATCATATTAGCATGTAGTAGACACAACACTAATCTTGGTTCGTGTTACACACATTTTCACGTTTGTTTGATAGTAGTTATTCTACACAATATTGAGTGTATATATATATATATATTCAATTTATAAATGAAATATGGTTGGATTTTTTTATACACAACAACAAAGTAGTATTTCACTACACGCAACCCTATCTTGGCTTTCATTACACACTATCGCGACCTTCCTTGATAGCGTGTGTAGTACGCAATATCGGATTTCACTAAACAACGATATATGGTTATACTATTATTATGAACTAGGTGTTATGAATAGTATCAAATAAATTTTTAATTTTATAACATTGTTATTCATCTTAAACATTTTCAAGAACATGGTATGAGAACAAACTTAATTTTTCGGGTAAAATAAGTATTTTTAAAGAAATGAAGTTTTACCGCCATTTAATGGTGCATCCACATTAAATCTAGTTTTTGACATGTTTATAAGTTCAATATGAAAAAATAAAATTCTTCCTTATAATCAGGATATAAAAATTTAATTTGGATAAAATTTTCATATTATTCTGATAACATTCATATTTTAATGAATCGTAAAAACATGCTATATTTTAATTAAAAACAATTGTTTTCATCGCAATACTTTATATGGTTATATTATATTTTTAATTTGTATTAAAGTCTAATTAGAATATATTTTTACTATTTAATCCAATGTTGGTCACTGGAATTAATTTCACTTTGAAATTAGACATAAATAAGAGTCGATCTTTTGATACTTATTGTTTCTTAAAAACACGCTCTTTGTTTTGATAATAAGAAATGACTTTAAAATTAATTAATTCCACTTGTATTTTTTTAATTTGAAAAAATAGACATCATTTTTGAATTTGGAATATCAAATATAGCTTAGGCTGATTTTTTTTTATTTTTTTTTGAAAAGCATCAATTTTTCATTAATAGTGAAACCACTTAGTGGTAGTTAAAAAGATGACACTTTAATTTAAATGAAATTTTACCTCTTCTGTGAATTGAATTTCAAAAATATGACATACATAGTTGTTATAAAGAATTAAAATTTGGTTCAATAAGATGAACATAATTTTTGGTGAATAGAATCTTTTGACTTTTATTTACCGCGGTTAAAGGTAAATAGGGTAATTCAAGGTTAAAAGGATATTATAATAATTCAAAATTACCTTAACTTTTTTCCTAACCTTATTGGATTAGTATTGGCCGACCATGGAAATCCTTGGGTCGATTTGGGGTCCCCATTGATCCACTTGGTATTGATAATGACAATTTGGATTAATCAATTCCATGTAAAGACAAAATTGACATTAACAAAAATATTTTAGTAATTAATTTTTATAAGGGGTTATATAAATTATATTTTCTACTATAAATAGTAATTGAAAATAGAAAATGATTTCCTACATGGTGATATTTTTTTATAATTTTTAAACAACAAATAAATTAAATTATATATGACGCAATAATGATGCAGTATTTACCTCATTAATAAATGATTTAAATAAATATGATTATAATATTTAAAATGTTATCCAAAACATGTCCAATTCGGATTGGATGATTTTATTTTGTCCATTAGTCATCTTATCTTCATAATTAATGATTTTTGGACCTTTGTAAACTGAATATAAGTTTATAATAAAATATTATTTTCACACATTCCAAAGGTGCCCCTCTCTTCCATTATAAAAGGGTACCTCCTCCCTCTTCTCTTTACACAACTTTCAGCCTTCAAGTTCATCCTACCCCTTCCCATTTTCCTTATGAACATACCTAGAAACATTTTAGAGGTTCTGGTATTCTGAAAAGACCATATCTAGTCCCTTAAGTGGATGTTTAAAGGAGGCACGTCAAGGAAGAGGTAATTTCTTCTACCGATTATTTCAAGTTTCTTCCTTCTTCTACTTCCTCTTATTTATTTGTTTCATTATAAACATATAACATCATAATCACTCATATATAGACATGTTATGATAAATATGAAACAACCCTATTTCACCTTCTATCCATCCTATGGAAAATGAAATCACCACACATGCGTACGTACGGAATAATGTCTCCATGCCGTGGTGTAATTAGTTTTCCCACCACCACCATACTTGGATGGGTATAATGGTGTAAATAATAACTATATATGGTTATTATAACATCATATTTATTCTGAGATATTATTCACTCCAATTATATTCTATAATTATAGTAATGATTTCATCGCTCGTGCGTACGTACGGATTACCGTCTCCACGACGCGATGAGATTCATTCTCAATGTTAACCACTAAAGAATGATTATAAAGTATATATAATGAATAATAATGAAATATATGACATGATAAAGCTTCTATATTTATGTATATATATGTGTGTGTGTGTTTTTGTAATCTACTTACTTCCATTCAAGTCAATAAGTAATGGATAACAGAGTTCATGCATACGTACGACCTAACGTCTCCCTGAACGATGTATTTCATTTTAAATATCTATCTATTATATATATAATACTAAATATGTATAATATATATATCATTATTTAAATTCATTAAGTAAGTGAATCATGATATAAGTAATAATAATATCAAGAAAAAAAATTCCAAACATGTACGATAAATAAAATGATTTTACCCAAAACACAGCTTTAACATGGAATTTTCAAAAGAACCAGTAATATAAAGTCATAAGGGAACCATATATGATATCATAATAATGAATATGATTCTGCAATAATTTAATGACATTATTTAAATCATTATACAGGAGTTTTGGATACATGTGAAGCATATAAGACATAAGGTAATGGATAATTATTTCAATCTCGTTCTTATCTGAGATTGCTTATTCGTAAGTATTTACTGGGGTTATGTTTATCATTCATGTCCATGTTTTCTAAAAATGTTTTCATAAAATTTTTAGTACTATTACATGTATTTTTAAAGTCATTTTTAAACTTTTTTTACTTTTACCACATTATATGGAAGTAATCTTTTATATGTTTACAATATAAAGTGCTTTTTGACTTTTCTGGCAAAAGTACAAGATGAATTTTTTTTAACTTATACGGCACGAACTGATTTTTAATGTTTCATAAAGCCTAATTTTCATAATTCTTACCTAACAATATTTCATGATTATTTTGAACAAAAGTCCTTTTCTTTTAAAATTACATGGCATTTTGTGAAAAGAAAATTATTTTGAAAAGAAAGGATAGTTTCCTCAAGAATTCATATCAAGTGTTTTATCAAAACCATTTTCCATCAAAGATGACTTTATTTCATATGTGTATATTTAAAGTATAATGTCTTTATGATTTACATGGTTTCAATTTTCTTATGATGAAATGATGTCCATTTGTTCTATATGGATTATGTGATGATGGGATGATGTTTATGAAACCCATTTTATTCTTTGGGTTATAATGAATGATTTATTTATATTTTGTGGCACAAGTAAGAATGATTTAATTATGAGATGGGTGGGACCTATATCTCCCTCCAATTAATTGGGTATAGATTTATATCTCATGAGATATACATGGATGGGATGGTAAGTTAATCTGGTTCAGTGATATTGGATTGGAACGAGGAGTGAACTCAATTCAAAAAGGAACTTTGTCCACTAATATGGTCTTGGCAGCAATTCCTTGTCTACTATGGAAATAATAACATGTGCTTAATGGTTTCCACAATTACATGTTTTATTCCAATGATATTTTATCATGATTAATGTTTCTTTTTGATATATGCCTTACGTACTGCTATGTTTTATATCATTGCTAAAGATTTTGATGTTTAAACATTATAATCATGTTTTTTTAGGTCCAATGTATATGATTTGTTTTATTTTCTCCATTCTTACCCTTACTGAGAATTTGAGATCACCCTTTATATGTTTTATTTTCCACAGGATTTAAAGAAAGGTTTTAGGTAAGAAAACAAAAGAGGAAGATATTTATAGGAGATGTTGAAGATCTTTCACCACGATTAGAAGATTATATTCCGAGTTTCGAAAGACACTAAAATATTACGGTCCTTGTGGGGTTTTTTGTTATATATTAAGTATTCCACAAAATTAATGTGATTTACATGTATGTAAATCTTGGGTCTCTACAACGACCACTTTGGTAAATTGGTATCGCTCCATCTCAATCTTTTATTCATTCTCATCCCATTCCTCCCCCACTAGAATCCTTTTCAACATTATACTGAAAGGATATTGCAAGTGGGAGGTAATATTTATTTTTGTCTTAATTTAAAATATAGGTGTGAAATATATGGATATGGTTTTGAATAATATGTTATAAGTGAAAAAATATGATTTTTTTGTTATGATTTCCCAATTTTGAGTTGTGACTATTTAGTGAATACCTTTAGTTTAAATTTATTCACTCACAGATAAAAATAACCTGTATACTGTCATAAAAATGGAGAACCCTTTCTATATGATGATATAAATGAGTGAACTTGATATAGTTAAGGCTAATATACGGGATTTATTGAAAAGAACATATGTGTTAACAATTGAAAATTACTTCCAAACAGTATTTGATATTGAAATAAGAGGAATAAAAACCTCATGTTGAAGAAAAGGCACTTCATTTGAAACCAATATCGACTAAAAGTCTCATTCTAGGTATGATTTTTATTTAAGATAAACTAAAATGTTTTCATACTATACATTATATAAAAACAAAAAACCCATATATACATGTTACACCATTAATTGGTGGAAATTGAAAATTTTACATATCAATTCACACTCAATCATATTATTAGAAGGGGATTATTTCATACTTCTATGAATATTTATTTTCTATTGTTTATTTGATTACAGTTTCTTTTTTGATTTGGTGTGTGGAATGCCATAATGTTTTACCTTTTCTTGATTGATGTATGATTCCCATTTCCTTTTTTTTTGGTTTTATTCCCATTCCCAATGATTTGTTAACCATTATATTCATTTTATTATATAAATAATTTGGTGCATGATTTAATATGATATTTCTAAGAGTTATTACAATGAATGATTCATGGTCATAGATTTAATTAGTTGAAATATGTATAATAGTTGACAATAATATTTTATTTTATCTATATTTTGAATCTCAAAATGATATTTTTTGTGATAATAAAATTATTAGTGTTTCATGTCAATATCATAGTTTATTTCAGTATTTAAAATTATTTATTTCATTTTTTATTTTTATGTTGTTCTTTGTTAATATTCAGTTATGGATTTTTAGTAAATTATGAACAAAGTTATGTTACAAAATCTTCATTATAATATCAATGGATTGCTTATTGGATTTTGTGCTTTGATGTTGGAATATATTTAAGACATCCCATTATGGAATGCATAAACCACACACATGTCATCAATTCATCTGTACGACTTCTCCTATTCAAAGGGTTTAAGGATATATTAACACATTAATATTAGAAGATATCAACATAAATAAGTGACATTATAGTAAATTTTATTATTTTTTATAAATAGTTGTCATGAAGTGTTAACAAATGAACTCCAATTTTGATGCTCATGTCAAGGAATTGGATATATTTTTTTGGGTTTGCTCCAGATATTTTTGATGTAATGGACATGTTGTGGTTTCACAGTTTCAATAGTGTTCTATCCATGTGATTTGGTTTTCATGTTAGGTGGGAAATTGTGATGAGTATGTTTTTTTATCTTGGAATATTGAAATTGTGATGAGTATATATTTTCTTTAAATGATTGGATTATTGAATAAGCTATTTAAACTAAAATTCTGAGCTATGATTTAGTTTGGGTTAGTCTCTGATGATAATTTTCATAGAATAGTACATGTATCAATTGAGTTAAAATGAATTTTTACTAAATTTATATTTTTGAATTGCTGATAATCTGTGTTAACTATGCTATTGAAATCTCTCTGAGATGTGTATTGTGAAAATCTACACTGAAATTGGATATTGTTGACATGCCTAAATCCTAGGCTATTTAACTAATTTTATGAAATCTTTTAAATGATTCTTTTCTTGTGTATTTACCTGAAAAATTGATAAAACTAATTAAGTTAGATGCTTTTTTATTTGTTCATTGTGAATTGTGAAATGATATAAATCTATTAAACATGATATGATCTTTATGCAGTGATGTGATTGATAAAATTATTCTATGATGAATATTATCATGTGAAATGTACCTTTTCGTTGCTGATTGAAATGTATTGTTCCCATTTTCTGTTTATAGGTTATAATTTAATTTAAATGTGGATTGGGTGTATTCAAATTTGAATTTTAAGAAATAATCTAGTTCTTTAACTATTTTTCTATTACTCTGAAGATTTCATTCTAGTTTTTATGTTGGAAATATAAAATTAAAAGGTTCATAACATGATATAAGATTTGTTTAGGTATTATGGTTGGTTGTTCTTTCAAAAAAAATTTAAGACTTATTTTGATTTTCCTGCTCATGTGTTTGGATGTATGTTGATGGTGAATTTTCCTTCATAATGATGTAGTGAGATCCCCAAGGTTCCTGGAATCAATTAATCATGTGGTTGTTGCTACAAAGGATGTTGGGATATATGGATGGTTTAAATACACCATAAATGTTTGATCATCAAGTTAAAAATAATAATGTATATCCCATTTCATTGGAGCAGATAGAGATGCTTTCAAGGAAGTATGCAAGGGCTGTTTTTCGTCACTTGGAGTGTGTGAATAGGGCACAAGAAGGTCATTTGGAACATGACATCATGGAAATTATGTGTGGGGGAATTCATAGAGATGGTTGAAACATAAATAGAGATGAAACTTTTGGAGATGCATAGAATTATGACACGGAGGTGATTGTCATCATTGTTTCTGTAGATGAGAATGTTTTGTTGGTAGTTAGAATATTGATCCTACTATGTTGGATTCAGATGTTTTAATTAATAAACAAGAAAACAATGTTGACTCTAAAATATTTTTTATTTCATAGATTTATAGGATGAGATTGTATATATATATATTATGATATATTTAGGCTATTGTGATACATTATTTATTGTTGTAAAAAATCAGAAATTTAAATTCAATTTAACTTATTTTTCTACTTTATTGATAAGTTTCAATGTTTTTTATTATTTTATAATTTTTTTTATTAAATTAATATATAATATATTTTAAAATTAATCTCCTCAAAAACTTTTATAATATTTTTACATATATGATAATATTAATGATTGAATTTTATCAATAATAATATCAATAAAAATATAATGTTTGGAAATGCGATTATCAACAGATACAATTTTCATATGAATTTGTAGAAAAATATTTTATCCAACATATATATTTTCTATTTGTATTATTAAAATTGCAACAGAACTATTTTATCAGTCATAATAACATACAGAGATAGGTTTTTTACCAACAATTTTTTGACTTGACAATTTTAGTTGGAAAAAGGTTTTACCATTAGAAAATGTACTTTTACCAATAAATATACCCATGTTGGAAGAAAGTAATTATTTTTTAGTGACCTAATTTGTCATTTCATGCTAAAAAAATTATAAGACAATAGATTTCATGTTTTTATAAAAAATAGTTTCTCGTAACAATTTCAATGAAAATAGCATTAAATTAGAAACAAAATTATTAAATGAAAATTTAAAGAAAACACACTCTCTTCTGAAATGTCCAACCAAACATACTATGTATCGATGGTATGTGAGATATTTACAATGACCACTACTCAACGAAAGTACACCTAGCCACTAACCTGAAATGGAACTCTATGTACCTCGCCTCTCAATGAAATGTGGTATTGAAACCATAACCAACAGTGTTCTCATGTCTGTGTTACATGAGAAGAGCTATATCCAAAATTCTAGTGGTCTCCAATCATTATCCATTTATAGTTTTTGTTTTCATCGTAAATCTCACTATGTGAAACCAGGCTGTATCCACTTTCAAATCATTATCAAACTAGTCCTAGTCTGCCCACCTATATAAATGGGCTTCCCTTTTGTGATGCATCATGTTTCACCTGACACATTACACCACTTTTACATCCAAATTCCATTTTAAAACCACACACAACAAAAAAATTCTAAATATTTTTTATAACTCTTACTTAATTCAGTAAATCATTTAAATAATTTATAAAATAATTTCATGAATGACTATAATGATTATTGAACCAAAAAAACCCTTAAAATCAACTTTTAAAATAAATCACACACCAACACTGTATCAAAACATGATTCTCAGCCCTTAAATAATTTTATAAACCAATTTCACAATATATAGATCACTACCATGTGACAGAACCAATTTTTACATAAGGAACACACCCAATTTGACATAGAAATATCATTTTAAAATAAAATGCATTATTAATCATATCAAAAACCACTTTTTCACCACTAAAAATAATCAAGGAACCTTTTAAATTACTCAATAAAGAAAAATAAATTCACGAAATTTTTTTTATGCATTGATACACCATCCTTTTTTGTCAAAATACCTAAAATATAGAGGGACTCACCAAGTTCACCTCAACTCCACCAAAAGAAATAAAAAATAAACCCTAATATTGAGGATTAAACCGAAAAACTCTGGATTTACCCCTAAAGAAAACCCTATTTTTGGACATTTAAAACAACATTAAAGAAGGGAAGTAACCCTAAAAATAAGGAAGAAACAACGGATAAACCCACTTAGTGGATGAATTTTGATGTTTCCCCACAAAATAACCTTCAAAATTGGATGTCAAAGGGAGCATTATGTTTAAAAGAGGCCTCCTATGTTTGAAAATACTGAGTGGGGAAGAAGAGGTGTGGAATATGGTTGAAATATAAAATGAAAAATGGTAAATATACATTATTAATGAGATAGAAAGTGCACATTGTTTGAAAATACCATTTAATAAATAGTTCTTAAAGACATGTAGCACACCCTATCTATCGGTATGGCTCTGGGCCGACGTGCATGGATGTGTATTGGTCATGTGATAGGTTATGTCTCCTACTTCATGGTTACCAAGGTTAAGAGCATTGTTTGGACTAATTGTGCAGCAACCATGCGCCTGGGTCTGCCCGCCCATAAAACCACCATTTTATCAAATAAATCAGCTGGGAACCTAGGGAGAAATGAAAAATTAGAAAAAATGAAAAATACATCAATGGAAAGACACAATTGTGAAAATTCTCCCCACCATAAGAACTTTGTGCCCCAAAAAAGTCAACTCAAATTTTTTTCTGAAAATAAGAAAGTATACTATTGTTAAACCCATGACATCCACTCCCATGTTTCATGCACATCATTATCGTGATACAAAGAGACACGAACCAATAGAATATACTTCCCATAAATCACTTTCTCTAAGAAATCCACCATCTGCACTGGTAATTCAAACCATGATAAATCAGACAGTGTCCCCATATCCTCTCAATATAACAAATGGGATGGATACAGATTATACTTATTCAATTGGGAGACCGTAAGTACGTTGTGAATTGATTGAAATAGAGAATGAAAATCTAACAGGTTTTCAACCTTTCCAATCAACTTAGGGATCTCAAAAGTGTCGACATACGTCACCATTATATTTCCCTACATTCCAAAATGAAAATGACCCATGCATGGGTCCACTTCCAAGAGCACTCGATCACCCCAAAAAACTCAAAATCTCAATGCCTCTGGGTATCATCATATTTTTGGAGACTATGAGATATCAATAACCACTTTCAGATAAACATTACCTTCTCAGACGTCTCCTGGGCAAGGGTCGGTCACAAAAGTGATGACTCTCTAACCGCATCCCAACATAAAGAATACTAATATGGATGACCATAATACACCTCAAACATAGCCATTCGAATTTATGATAGGTACAAATTTTTGAAAAAAAATTAATCCAACCCCAAATGGTTATCCCACGATCCTCCAAAATCTAAAACACAAGCAAAAATCATGTCCTAAAAAATATGATTTTCATGCTTCATCAAACCATTCATTCGAGGTTGGTATGACATACTCCTCTTAATCTATGCCACTAGTGCCTTTTTATGTCCTTCCCAAATGTAGGAGGTAAAATTAGGGTCTTCATCTGAAACAACATCTTATGTCTCACCATGAATCCTTACTACCTTTTGAACATACAATCGGCCCAACTTATCCACTTTTAATAAATCTCTAATTTGAATTAAATGGGATTAATTTTTTAAATGTTTTATTACCACCAAAATCATTTTCCATCCCCAGGGTATATAGAGAAATCCTAAAATAAAATTTATGGCGACCTCATCCCACTTCTATGTTTTAATGGGTAATTCATGAAGAAAACTAGGGGGCCTTTGATGCTCTGCCTTTACCTGCTGACATGTATTGCAATTTGATATGAAATCAGTTATGTACCACATCAATCCCGGCCACCAAAACTACCAGACAACTTCATAACATACCTAGGATGCCACAAGATTAACATCCCACTGAGATTGGTGGTTATCATGCATCACCATCTTCCTTAGAGATAACAACACTATGAAACGGCCCATAAAACACAAGATTCCCTCAGGAGATGTAGACTAATCAGAAGATGTCTTGTAACACCCCAAGATTTATGAGATATATTATTTTCTTTGATGACTTCTATTATACACTACACAAAGATTAGATTGTACTATAAGCAACACCGTATTAGCTTGCAGTGTACGCAATACTTTTCTTGGCTCGTGTTACAAACAATTTCAAGTTCGTTTTGTGGAAAATATTATGCGCAACATTAAGTATATATTTTCTTTAATGTATAAATGAAATATGATTTGATTATGTTATATTCAACACCCGACGGTGATTTCACTACACGCAACCCTGACTTGTCTTGCATTACATGTAATCATGACCTTGTTTGATAGCGTGTGTAGTACGCAATACCGAGTTTTCACTAAATGAGATATTATTATAATATTATTATAAACTAGACTTTATGAATAGTAATACGCACTTTTTGAAATTTTATAAACATTATATTTCAAAATGGACTTCATTTTTGGATTAGGAATATTGAAATTAGCATATGGTGAATGTTTTGTATTTTTCGAAAAACGTTCAATTTTTGATGAATAGTGAAAACACTAGGTTACTATTTAAAAACGGACTATTTATTTAAAAAATTATTTATTTTATTTAAATTTATTTTAGGAAAAAATTGATACATAATACCTATATTAGTTCTATGTAATTCATTGGAGTCATTTTATAAAAATTACAGATATATAAAAATTTTATTAAACTTTTCACTGTCTTTTACCCACCTCCTAGGAGAATTTGAAAATTTAGATAAAACATAATTTTACCACTTCTATGAGTGGAATTATAAAAATCCGAGAGACACTATTAATATCAAGGAGAAAATTTTGGTTCAATAAGATAAAAATATTTTTTGGTTAATAGTAACTTTTTAGATTTATTTACCAATGTTAAAAGTGAATTGAGTAATTAAGGTTAAAAATGATATTATTACTACCCTAAAAAATGTCCTAATTCTATTGGATAAATTTAGTTTGACCAAAAATAACCATTGGAATAAAATATTACCCTTTAGGTCCACTTGGATTAGATTAGGATACTTATTAATATTTTATTTAAAGAAGAGTTAAAATAGTTAAAATAAAAGTTTAATAACTAAACAATTTTTAATATAGGGTTATAAATAAGATAAATTCGACTATAAATATTCATTAAAAATATAAAAATATTTCCTAGTAAATGTTATTTTATTTATAATTATTAGGCATTAAATAATATATTTTATTTATGACACAATGATGATGCATTAATTACCTTATTAATGAAATATTAACATAATTGGTGTTATAAATACCCAAATAAATGTAATTTGAGACTTTTTTTGAATTACACTAATTTTATAGGTTAATATGACATGTTTTTATTGATTAAATTAACTTATTTCTAACTAATCATGTTTTTAAGATTTTCACAAAAATAAATTACCAAATAGAGTCAAAATTGTCATAAATTAGTTTTTTAAAACAAATATTATATTATTAATTGTTATTATATTACTAAAAATATAACAATCAGAAAAATGACTTAGATAAGGATATATATATTAATAATTATCCACTTGGGGTTTGTGTGACTTGTTATAGTATGTTTATTAACCATAGAGTGTAAGAAAACAAGAAGAAAAGGTAAAAGTTAAATTATTTAACTTAGAGTTAAAACTAAATGATAAGGTTAAAATAGTAACATAAACTTCTATAAAACCTATTTGTTGAGATTCTATAGACCCATACCCACTTTATCTTATAAATAAATAAATTTTGAGATATTATAAACCTAATATTACTTTATTATTAAATAATAGTTTAAGTTTTTCCAAAGGTTCCCCTCTCCTCCCTTATAAAAAGGGCACCCCTTCCCTCTTCTATTCACACACTTTTGATCCTTGAAGCTTGGAAAACCCCTGAAAATTACTCTTCTAAACCTCTCTATTTATATCATAGAGGTTCTAGTCTTCTCAAAAGACCAACTCTAGTGCCCTAAGAAAAAGTTTAAAGGAGGTGCATCGAGGAAGAGGTAATCTCTTCTACCGACTCTTGCATGTTTCTTTCCCCTTCTACATCCTCTACTTTAGTTTTTTCATTATAATGTAATAACTTCAGGATTAAATATATACTGATATGTTATTATAAATATGAAAAAACACTATTCCACCTTCTATCCGTCCTATGGAAAATGAAATCATTGTCTGTGCGTACGTACAGAATACCATATCAACATCGTGGTGTAATCGGTTTTTCCATCACCACCTTACTTGGATGGGTATAATGGTGTAAAGAATAACTATATATGATTATTATAACATCATACGTATTCTAAGATATTATAGCATCCACTCCAATTCCCTTCAATAAATATGGAAACGATATCATCGGTCGTGCGTACGTATGGATTGTCGTCTCCACGGCGTGATGAGATTCATTTTCCATGTTAACAATTCAAGAATGATTATAAAGTATATATAATAAGTAATCATGAAATATGTGACATAATAATTCTACTGGATTTATTTATATATATATATATATATATCATCTAATTAATTCTATTCACTTCAATAAAGAAACGAAAAACAGCCTTCATGCGTACGTACGGCCTACCGTCTCCATGAACGGTGTATTTCTTTCCATTTATCAATATATTATACATATGTATATACATAATATATATGATATATAAATCATGATTTAAATTCTGGAAGTAATTAAATCATGATATAATAAATAATAATATCAATAACAACAAGTCCAAACACATACGATAAATAAAATGATTTTACCCAAAACGCTGCATTAACATTGAATTTACAAAATAATGGGTAATATAAAGTCATAAGTGAACCATATTTGATATAATAAAAATTAATATGATTCTGTAATAAGTAAATGACATTATTTAAATAATTATATAGGAGGATCGGATATGTACGAAGCATATCGGACATAAGGTAAGGGATAATTATTCCAATCTCATTCTTATCTGAGACTGTTTATTCGTAAGTATTTACTGGGGTTATGTTTATTATCCATGTCCATATGTTCTCAAAATGTTTTCATATAATGTTTAATTTTCTTCCATGTTTGTTTAAATTCATTTTTACCTTTTTTTTACTTTTACAACATCGTATGGATGTAATATTTCTTTTCTTTACCATACAAGGTACTTTTTGACTTTTCCGGCAAAAGTACAAGAAGAATGTTTTTTTAACTTATATGGTATGAAAATATTTTAGGATTTCATAATGCCTTATATTCATGAATCTTACTCTACAATATTGAATGACTATTTTCAATAAAATCATTTCATTTTAAAAATTCATGTCATTTTGTGAAAGGAAAATGATTTTGAAGAAGAAAGGATATTTTCCTCAAGAATTCATTTCAAGTGTTTTAACAAAACCATTTTCCATATAAGCTGGAATTATTTTATATATGTATGTTTCAAATATAATTTATCTATGATTTAAATGGTTTCACTTTTCTTATTATAAAATTATATCCATTTTTTTGTATGGATTATGTTATGATGGGATGATGTTTATGAAACCCATTTTATACTTTGGGTAATGATGAATGATTTATGTTCATGTTGTGGCACAAGTAAGAATGATTTCAGTATGAGATGGGTGGGAAATATATCTCCCTCTAATGAATTGGGTAAAGATTTATATCTCATGAGATAGACATGGCTGGAATGGTAAGTTAATATCGTTCAGTGATACAGGACTGGAACGATGAGTGAACTCGATTTAGAAAGGGACTTTGTCCACTAAGATGGTCTTGGCAGCAATTCCTTGGCTACTATGGAAATCGTATCATGTGCCTAATGGTTTTCCACAATTAAATTTTTTATTTTCCATGCTATTTTGTCATGATTTATGTTCCTTTATGATCTATGCCTTACGTACTGCAAAGATTTATTTCGCAACTCAGGATTTTGATGTTTAAACTTTATGTTCATGTTTTGAAGTTCAAATGTATATGGTGTGTTTTATTTTCTCCATGCTTACCCTTACTGAGCATTTGAGCTCACCCTTTATATGTATTCTTTTCCCCAGGATATAAAGAATTGTTTTAGGTAAAAAAAGGGAAGATCTTTATGGGAGATGTTGAAGATCTTTAACCACGATTAGAAGATTCTGTTCCACGATTCCAAAGACACTAAACTATTATGGTCTTTTGGTGTATTTTTTTCTTATGTATTAAATATTCCCCAAAAGTAATGTAATGTCTATGTTCATCAAGCTATGGGTCTATATAGTTGGTATTAGAGGAAAAGGAGGTAGGAATGAATCCGATCCTTGGGAACTCTCACATGTGAACATTGGACGAAGCATGTCTCTCCGCCCAAGGGCTTCATGAAGAAATGGTTGCCACTGGGATGGTGGTGTGTCCCACCCAGGTGGTGTATCCACCCAGGGAATGCCCTTATAGGTATCAATTATATTCCACTAGAAGTAATTCTAGACTGATACAGTTGGTATTAGATGAAAGGTTTCATTAATGTTTGGAAACTAGGATGCAAGAACATTAGTGAGATCCCTAGAGATATTTCTGAGGTATGTATAGGGATGTCCCTAAGGTTAAGTATAAGTATAGTTTATAGTCATAGAGTTTTGGTAATGATATTATAATTAAACCTAAGATGGTAGATGTTGATGGTACTCTCTCTTTATTATGTTATTTTCCTAGCATGATTTTTTCCTCTCACACTGTTCTTTTTGGGTTTTAGACGATGGCTGGAACCCGAAGAAACCGTGTTGATCAATGTTATGGACAATGAAATGATTGTCCTCTTGAGCAACCAAATTTGAATAGAGATGGAGTGAAAAATCTGATTGTTATACTTACACATGCTAGGAATCATTCTGGATTTCGAAATGGTCAGAGAAGGGAACTATATTCTATTAAGTCCTTCATGAGGCGACGTCTACCTTCTTTTAGTGGGTATTCTGATCCACTTTTTACTGAACAATGGATCAGTACCATTGAAAATATATTTTCCATACTTCTCTGTTTGGAACATGAAAAATCCACCCTGGATATTTAAGAATTTATAAGGTGAAGCATATCAATAGTGGACTTTAATTAAGAATACGAGGCCCTGAGATGAAATTGAATCCATGGAATGGGATGAGTTCAATAACATATTTTTCAATAAGTACTTCCCTCGTATTCTTCAAACAATGATGGAAAATTATTTCCGTGTGCTTATGAAAAATGATGATGAAACAGTTTGTATATACGAACCGAATTTTACAAGGCTTTCAAGGTATGGATCTGGCTTTATCATCCGAGATAAAAGTAAATTTGATCGATTCTTCGGTGTCTTAAAACCAAGTCTTCGAAGGGTATTAGCTTTAAGAGACTTCAGTAGCTATGAATAAATTTTGTGTTGTGCTATCTAGGTAGAAATGGAAGTTGGTTTTACATATCCATCTTATGGTTTTGAGAAGAAACGAAATATGGAGTTCAAGGAGAAATCTTAGAATAATGGTGAAAAGAAAATGAATGTTTCTTTATGCTCAAAGTGTGGAAATAATCATGGTGGTGACTTTCTTAAAGGGACTAGAAAATGTTTTAAGTTTAGAAAAGAAGGTCATCAAGCATCTGAGTGTTGAAGTAATGGAAAAAGGGTTTCTAATGATGTGAATAAAGAAAAGCCTGCAGAGAACACAACATCAACACTTCAATGCTTCAAGGAAAAGGAAATGGGGGCATTATTCTCATCAATACCCTAATCCAAGGGTTAATGATGATCAACGTGACCAACCTCTTAAGGAAAAGCATACAAGGAAGTCACATGTGATAACTATTTGTGATGTTGAGTATGAAAATGATGTTGTGTAATGATTAAGTGTTTATGTAATGGGATTTCAAAATAATATCTTGGAATCTCATTTATGGCATCATGGAATTTGGAATATTTATGTATTGGTTTTCAATAATTATATGGTACCGGTAACCTTGAAAAGTGATTGAAATATTTTTTTAAAGAAGATGATATGAACATAATGAAGCGATAAATAAAAAATGAAACGAGCTCATGACTGATATAAGGAAAAAGTTATATCATGGATTGAGTATATAGAAGTTTTTGGATTTTGGTATGTGGAAAGTGTTAAATTTTGACAGCATTCATGTTTTCAATAAGGGTCAATGGGTATTCATTTTTCAAGAGAATACATGATTAAGGTATTCACATATTTGTAATTTGACCAAGAAGATATATCTTATGATATATGGGGGATAAATGATGGTATTCACATGCTCGGCAGATGACATTTCTAGTAATTGTTTTCTTTATACAATGATCTTGGACAAAAGTATTTTGGATAAGCCTAAAGATTATAATGAATTATGTTGGACATAAGTCACTATTTTTTAAGGCTAGAACTTTTTTCTATATTAATTTTGGAATGTTATAATAATGTAGTTTTAGAAAATGGACAACTTGCAGGACGGGCGACAACCCGTCGCGTCGGACAAGGCTGTGGGAATTAAACCCACAATCGAAGTGTGACAGGCCTTTATCACCTACCACTGGCCTACAAAAAGTCCCTGGTTAGTAGAAACTAGTTTTATTATATTAAGTAGTATGATATATGAATTATAAGTCCATTTTAGGAACCATATATGATTAATCTCACTATATATGGACTTATGTATTTTCGATAACGTTTTCTAACCTTTTGTTTGAAACAGATGGAATGACCCATCAGTCTATAACATGATCTGCTAACACTTTCCAAATGACAAATTAAACTTCATTTCTTTAAGAGATGAAGTGGAAATTGTCCAAGAAACGACCAATGGTGAGATTTTACCAAAATCAAGAATGTATTTCTTCTAATTCTAGTTTCTTCAACTTTAGGGAAATGATATTGAAAACCAAAAATGTTTTCCTACTTTCCTTATATCTGATGAATTAGATTGTACATTAGATCATCACAAATTTATGGCTTTGTGATAGTTTTCTTTTTTATTGCCATATTCTCTACCACTCTCCATCAGAACTTGATGGTTAGATTTCTCTTCCATATCCATATTTTCACCTATGTTCTCTTATGTGGAAACCCAGTGATGAGTTAATTTGGGTAACCATTATGTTTCATACTTCACTTTTTAAGATTATGTTTTTTTATTCCTTTTTATGATGTGGGTTTCTATGAAAGAATCTTTCAAGTAGTAAACCATTTATAACCCTGACAAATTTTGAGGCCGAAATTCATTTTAAGGGGGGTAGAATGTAACACCATGAGATTTTATGAGATATATTATTTTCTTGGATGTCTTCTATTATATAATACATCATGATTAGTTTGTACTATACGCAACACCGAATTTTCTTGTAGTGTACGCAATACTCTTCTTGGCTCGTGGTACACATAATTTCAAGTTTGTTTTTTTGAAATTATTCTACGCAACATTAATTATAGACTTTATTTAATGTATAAATGAAATAAGTTTTGATTATTTTATACGCAACACCAAACGGAGAATTCACTACACGTAGCCCTAACATGGCTTGCATTACACGCAATCAAGACCTTCTTTGATAGTGTGTGTAGTATGCAATACTGAGTTTCACTAAATGAGATATTATTATAATATTATTATAAACTAGCCGTTGTGAATAGTAATACCCACTTTTTGAAATTTTATAAATTTTATCTTTCAAAATGGACTTCATTTTTGGATTCGGAATATCAAAATTAGCCTAGGGTAAATATTTGGTATTTTTCTAAAAACATTCAATTTTTGATGAGTAGTGAAAACACTGGGTTACTATTTTAAAACCGACTTTTTATTTAAATAAATATCTATTTTATTTGAATTTATTTTAGGTAAAAATTGATACATAATACCTATATGAGTTCAATGTAATTCATTGGAGTCATTTTATTATAATTTTAGATATATAAAAATTTTATTGAACTTTTCACCGCCTTTTACCCACCTCCTAGGAGAATTTTAAAATTTACATAAAACATAATTTTACCGCTTCTGTGAGTAGAATTTAAAAAATCTGAGAAACACGGTTAATATAAAGGAGTAAAATGTGGTTCAATAAGATAAAAATAATTTTTGGTGAATAGTAACTTTTTACATTTATTTACCACGGTTAAAAGTAAATAGGGTAATTAACTGTAAAAATGATATTATTATTACCCTAACACATGTCCTAATTCTATTGGATAAGTTTAATTCGACCAAAAACAACATTAGAAATAATATATTACCCTTTAGGTCCACTTGTATTAGATTAGGACACTTATTATTTTTTTATTTATAGAAGAGTTAAAATAGTTAAAATCAATGTTTAATAACTAAAACATTTTTAATATAGCTTTATACATAAGATAAATTTGACTATAAATATTCATTATAAATCTAAAAATATTTCATACATAATGGTATTTTATTTATAATTTTCAGGCATTAAATAATTTAATATATTTATGACACAATGATGATACAGTAATTACCTTATTAATGAAATATTAACATAATTGATGTTATAAATACACAAATAAATGTAATTTGAGACTTTTTATGAATTAAACTAACTTTATAGGTTAATATACCATGTTATTATTGATTCAATTAACGTTTTTCGAACTTATCATGTTTTTATGATTTTCACAAAAATAAATTACAAAATAGTGTCAAAATTGACATAAAATAGTTTTTAAAAAATTATTATATTATTAATTGTTATTATATTCCTAAAAATATAAGTTTCGAAAAAATGACTTACATAAGGTTATGTATATAAATAATGAATTACTTGGGGTTCTTTTTTCTTGTTATAGTAAGTTTATTAACCATATCGTGTAAGAAAACAAGAAGACACGGTAAAAGTTAAATTATTTTACTTAAAGTTAAATCTAAATGATAAGGTTAAAATAGTAACCTGAACTTCTCTAAAACCTATTGGAAGAGAGTATTTACACCCATCCCCAATTTATATTTAAAATAAATAAATTTAGAGCTATTATAAACCGAATATGACTTTATTATAAAATAATATTTTATGTTTTTCCAAAGAAGCCCCTCTCCTCCCTTATAAAAAGGGCACCCCTTCCCTCTTCCCTTCACAACCTTTTCAGCTTTGAAACGTAGAAAACCCCTAAAAATTCTTCTTCTAAACCTCTCTAGTTATATCATAGTGGTTATGGTCTTCTCAAAAGACCAACTCTAGTGCCCTAATAATAAGTTTAAAGGAGGTGTGTCGAGGAAGATGTAATCTCTTCTACCGACTCTTACAAGTTTCTTTCTTATTCTACTTCCTCTTCTTTAGCTTTTTCATTATAAAGTAATAAAATCAGTATTAATAATATACTTATATGTTATTGTAAATATTAAAAACTCTATTTCACCTTCTATCCATCCTACCGAAAATGAAATCACCGCACGTGCGTACGTACGGAATACCGTCTCCACGTCGTGGTCTAATCAGTTTTTCCACCACCACCTTACATGGATGTGTATAATGGTGTAAATAATATCTATATATGATTAGTTTAACTTCATATTTATTCAAATATATTATATCATCCACTCATATTCCATTCAATAAATATGGGAATGATATCATCGCTTGTGCGTACGTACAGATAGCCGTCTCCACGACGCGATGAGATTCATTTTCCATGTTACAAATCAAGAATGATTATAAAGTATATATAATAAGTAATCATGAAATATGTGACATAATAATTATACTGGATTTATGTATATATATGTATGTAATCTACTTAATTCCATTCAATTCAATAAGGAAACGAAAAACAACGTTCATGTGTACGTACGACCTACCGTCTACAAGAACGGTGTATTTCTTTCCATTTATCGATCTGTTATATATATGTATATACTGAATATATATGATATATAAATCATGATTTACATTATGAAAGTAAGTAAATCATGTTATAAGTAATAATAATATAAAAAAAGTCCAAACATGTATGATAAATAAAACAATTTTACCCAAAAATGCTGCTTTAACATGGAATTTACAAATGAATGGGTAATATAAAGACATAAGTGAACCATATATGATATCATAACAATGAATATGATTATATAATAAGCAAATGACATTATTTAAATCATTATACATGAGGTTTGGATACGTAAAAATCATATCAGACATAAGTTAAGGGATAATTATTCCAATCTAATTCTTATCCGAGATTGTTTATTCGTAAGTATTTACTGGGGTTATGTTTATTATCCATGTCCATATGTTCTCAAAACAATTTCATAAAATGTTTTCTTTTCTTCCATGTATGTTTAAAGTCATTTTTACCTTTTTTTTACTTTTACCACTTCGTATGGAATAAATATGTCTTTTGTTTACCATATGATGTACTTTTTGACTTTTTCGGCAAAAGTACGAGAAGAATGTTTTTTAACTTATACGGCATGAAAAAATTTTACGGTTTCATAATTTTTTATTTTGATGAATCTTATTCTACAAGATTTATTAAATATTTTCAACAAATTCCTTTTATTTTAAAATTCAATGGCATTTTGTGAAAAGAAAATTATTTTGAAGAAGAAAGGATATTTTCCTCCAGAATTCATTTCAAGTGTTTTATCAAAACCATTTTCCATATAATATGGAATTATTTCATATTTGTTTGTTTTAAGTATAATTTCTCTTTTATTTACATGGTTTCACTTTTCTTATGATCAAATGATATCCATTTTATTGTATGGATTATGTTATGATGGGATGATGTTTATGAAACGCATTTTATACATTGGGCAATGATGAATGATTTATGTTCCTATTGTGTCACAAGTAAGAATGATTTAATTATGAAATGGGTGGGAATTATATATCCCTCAAATTCATTGGGTAAAGATTTATATCTCATGAGATAGACAATTCTTGAACGATAAGTTAATCTGGTTCAGTGATACAGGACTGGAACGAGGAGTGAACTTGATTCAGAAAGGGAATTTGTCCACTAAGATGGTCTTGAAAGCAATACCTTGTCTACTATGGAAATAATATCATGTGCTTAATGGTTTTCCACAATTAAATGTTTTATTACAATTCTAGTTTTTCATGATTTATGTTCTTTTATGATCTATGCCTTACGTATTTCAACAATTTATTTCGCAACTCAAGATTTTGATGTTTAAACTTTATGTTCATGTTTTGAAGTTAAAATTTATATGGATTGATTTATTTTCTCCATGATTACACTTACTGAGCATTTGATCTCACCCTTTATATGTTTTCTTTTCCCCAGGATATAAAGAAAGGTTTAGGTAAAAAATGGAAGATATTTATGGGATATGTTGAAGATATTTCCCCAAGATTAGAAGATTATGTTCCAAGTTTCCAAAGACACTAAACTATTACGGTCCATTGGTCTCTGTTTTGGTTATGTATTAAGTATTACACAAAAATAATGTAATTTATATGTTCTTCAAGCTATGTTTCTCTACAGTTGGTATCAGAGGAAAAGGACGTAGGAATGAATCTGATCCTTGGGAACTCTCACATGTGAGCATTGGACGAAGCATGGCTCTCCACCCAATGGCTTCATGGGGAAATGGATGCCACTGGGGATGGTGGTGTGACCCACCCAGGGGGTGTATCCACCCATGGAGTGCCCTGATAGGTATCGATTATAGTCCACCTGAAGTAATTCAAGACCACTACATGTCTCCCTATCATGAATAGAATACGTAGACCACAAACACAGCTCATCGCTAGGATTCCCCCACTGAATTAACACCTGGAGAGAATGAGTGAACTAATCACTATGAATGAACTCCCCTCTATAATGATCCTTGGTATCCAATTGCATATGGGAAAAGGGATTCATCATGTTCCATTCATCAGTTGACTTCCTCCAATCATGTGCACACACTTTTCTCATAAAGGAATCGGCCACCAGATTACACATTCATGTGGAATAGATGATATCAAAATAGAACCACTTTAAATACTCGATCCAACAACAATACCTCATGTATACATCTTTTTGGGAGAAAATTTAGTGTATGATTTTGTATTCATAATAGACCAAAAACTTCTCCATAAAAAAGATAATGTCATTAAGTCTTCATGTCACACATCAATGCTTCTATTTCCATATTATGGGTTGGGTAATTCATTTCATGTGGCCTGAGTTGGAGAGAACTATATTCCACTACATGATAATCCTTCATCATCACACACATGGGTCTCATACCTGTATAATCACAATAAACAGCATATCCCTTCCTAGATTTGAAGAAGATCAATACAGTTGTCCTAGTCTAACACTACTTCAATTCCTTAAAGGATTCCTAGAACTTTGGGATCTATTCAAACTTCTCCCCTTTTCAGGTTAGTGAAATCCGGGGCACGGAATGATTAGAATAATACAAAACAAACCATCTATAATAACCCACTAGGCTCAAAAACTCTTGATCTTGAACAATTTCTTCATCAGATCCCATTACATAATTGCACTAATCATCTCAGGTGTCCACCAAAACACATTTCTCTGAAATCACATATCCTAGGAATATCACATCCCCGATCCTGATGGTTCACATTGAAAACTTTTCATAAAGAAGATGATCCCATAGATTTCCCATTACGATCCATAAATGATGGTCATGCTCCTCCTTGGATAAAGAATAAAATAGGATGTCATACATGAACAACACAACAGATAAGTCAATATTCTAATATAAAACCCTATTCATGATTTCCATAAAAAAAATTGGATCATTGGTCAATCTAAAAGGAATGACCAAATACTCAAAGTGGTCATAATTCTTCATAAATTTATATTTAGGATATCTGCCACTCTCAACCTTACATTGTTGTAACCTGAATGAAATTCTATCATGGAAAACCACGTTTTCAATTTAGTAATTAAAACAAGTAATAAATTCTTTGAAAAGATATTTATTCACAATGGTTACCTAATTTAGATTCAGGTAGTTTATGCACAACCATAGAGATTCATCGGCCTTTTCACGAATATAATAGGAGAAGACAAAGGAGAGATGCTTAGTAGAATGAACCCTGGGATTCAGAAATATTATAGTTCTGCCATTAATTCTATCATATAATTGGGGGACATACGATGTGATAGAATATATTTTGGTTCTGTTCCAATCACCAAATCAATCGATAACACCATGTCTCATTCTGGGGGAAGCCGAAAAAATCATCTGGAAATATCTCTGGGAACACATCCATCATAGGAGGTAATACACCATTAGGAGCACCACCACCTCCCTCTACTATGAGTGGTGATAATTGAAAGACATGATTTCCCAAATCTATGAGGGGAGTTCTCACACGAGCTGATCAAGGATCTCATTCCCCAAGGAATTCTTTGGGTACTCTCATGAGGTTCCATGAAACTCACCCATCACCTATAACAATAGATATACCCTTGGAAACACACTAGAAAATCTATGGCGAGTGTCACATCAAAAATGTCTATATCTGAGAATAGAAAATACCACTCCATATCAAACCCTAACACAGAGAGCGCACATTGTAGACACCGGAAACCCAACTCCTTCTCCTTACCCAGTGGTGTTACCAACTCCACTGAAAAATACATTAGCTCAATTGGAAAGTTCAGAATATTCACAACATGGGAAGAGTTAAAATAAATTAATGAACCAGTATCAAATAAAATAAATTCTATAGAAGATTCAATCAGAATCGTACCTCAAACATTCAAGGTCACTACATCATGTCCCACTGGTGCATGTTCCACAACATGACGATGCCTGATATCTTCCTAAGAATGACCATTCACATATAGCTCTGCCCTAAATATGACCCGGTCCTACCACCCTTCCATTCTATCAAAATCCCACCATCCAAGATAGCTCTGAATGAACAAAAACTCCCCTAAAATCCACTGATCCTACCCCTCTCTGATATGGGAACATCTCCATATAAAAAATCTTCAAGTTCCCTATAACTCCCCATCGATGAAAGGGCTTAGGAGTAGATGTACATGCTGGTCAGATGTGCCCTTACATCCCACATTGATGGCACACAACAGAACCTTTTTTAGAAGCTACATATGTAGACTGCATGGAAGGATGTCCCAAGATACCACCTCCCTTCTTCCCTTTCCCATTTGTTTCCTATTATTCTCAGATGAACTGCCACAAAAAATCACTGACATAGCCCCTAAAGAAAAAAAACACAACCATTCGTTCAATATACACTATATAGGCTCGATCAAATATCTAATCATAGGTCTTAACCATGAACATGAATACCTAAGAATAGATCTCTGGTCACAAACCCCTTTCGAACCTCTAATACTTTATCTTGTCCTTGGAGACTATTTCATGTTCATATCAAACTACCTTGATAAATTGGTGGGCATACTCTCTCGCCGACTGCTCTCCCTAATCAAGATTCATAAACTACTGAGATCTGGAATAATAAAATACCTCCTGATAGTAGTAGACATTTAATATAGAGTTAATTACCTTACAAATCATCCTATCATACATCCTATCATGAAGCACAAAGTCCCACCACCTTCGACTAGAACCCTCTTGCAATACTGAGGAGTATTTCACCCTTACGTCCTTAGGTGTATCAAGAAATTCAAGCATGCACTCTATAATTTCATGACACTCCTCTACCTATTGAGGTTACATGATACCTTATAATGAAGGTTGTTTTTTCTTGAGAGACTTATAGAATTTTATCTTCCTAGGACATGATTCATATTCCATAACTGGAGCAGGATTAGGACCCTCTCTTTGTCCCAAATCATGAATAACTCAGAGCATAGCTTTCACCATCCTCTAATCAAGCAGTGCAGGGGAACACTCTATGGATTCCCCCTATTATAGAAGAGGGATCTCTATTGGGAGGTATGTTTCAATAAAAAGTAAAATTCATAAGAAAAACCGTTAGTACAACAGTTCTGAAAATTTTCACCATTAACATCAATTATAAATAAATAAAACATCTCACATCAACAAAATGATCAAACCAATTCACATCCACCCAATTTCCATGTGTAGTTTTCAGCATCTGTGAACCACCTGGATGAGAACTAAAAAAAATATCCCAACATCCCATCGAGACTCCAGGTCTTTCATTAGGTGTGATAACTAGGAAACCTACTAGTAACCATAACTCCGAGTCCCAAAAATCCAAGCTTCAGTCTATCCAGACTCATCCCAAATAACTGTACCTAAAGGGAAAACTATATCGATATTAGTTGTTCATGAACCAAGCTAGGTCTTCCTCCAAAACATGAACCGACCCGATAAGTGGAAAGGCCCAAAGAGTGTTCCCTATCCCCACAGGAAGGAAAACTTTCCAGGTTTTATAAATAATGCGTGTATATGATTTACGTGAATTTACATGCATTAACCAAACAATGATAATCAATAAAACAAATAATAAAATTTAATCCAAACAAACCTTAAACTATTTTTTGAATTGAATTAAAAGATTTATGTCAAAACTAAACAAGGCTAAAAAAGAACCACATGTCAATCACAAAAAAACAACATGGAATAGGGGAACCACCATCATGTTATCTCTAGAACACCATGCCAAGGAAAACCTCCAGGAACCCAAACCACCATCTTCGAAGTCCTTTCCCATACATGTGTCAAACTTTACAAAGTCTATGTACTCTTGAATGTGTATTTAGGGTGTGAGTATAAGCCTTGTAGGATGCCACCCAATACAAGATTCCATGCTATAGACATTATAAGAAAAATATCTTGCATGTTGGAGATACTAGTAACAATTTTATGGAAAACAACATTAAATGAGAAACAACTTTAAAATAAGAAACTTCAATGAAAACACATTTTCATATGAAATGAACATACCAACATACCATATGATGATGGTAAGTGTGATATAGACAATGAGAGCTATGAATGGGGAATTCCCCTAGGCACTAGCAAGAAATGGGACCCCAGGTACATCACATCTCTATGAAATGTGGTGTGATAATCATAACCAATATCGTTCTCATCCACGAGCCACTATATAGGATAAGCATCTAAAATTATATTATTCTCCGATCTTCATCCATATCCATTTAGCTTTTTCATCTCTAATCCCTCTAATTGAAATCATTCCATAGTCACTTCTAAATCACTAGAATACTAGTCCCATCCCACCCTCCAAGATAACATGGCTTCCCTTTTGTGCCAAATCAAGTTTCACATGTCACATAACACTAATTTTACACTTAAATTCCATTTGGAAAACCATATGCATACAAATTTATTTTCCAAATAGGTCCCTCAACTACTATTTAATTCAATAAAACATTTAAAAAATTTATAAAACAATTTCAAGAATGGCTACTATTTTTTTTACACAGAAACACACTCAAAATCCCCATTTAAAATAATACAGACACGAAAACCATATCGAAATAGGATTTTCAAACCATAAATAATTTAATAGGCCAATTGTACAATTTATATTACACTACTGGGTGAAAAAAACAATGGTTTACCAAAGGACCCCATTCAATTTCAAATCGAAATTTCATTTTAAAATCAAATTCATATTTATTCATATCAAAATCCACCTTCACACCACTAAAAATAGTCATGTAGGATGTTAAATTACACATGAAATACAAATAAATTCAAAAAATATTGTTTATACAAGGAACCAACAACCTTTAGTGTCAAAATTCCCAAAAATTAGTCTGAGTCTCTAACTACACCTCAACTACACCACAAGTAAGAAAAAACAAACCCTAATCATGAAGATTGAACCCAAAAACTCAAGTTAAAACCCTAGGACTGAAACCCTGATTGCAGGAAAATTAAATCATCAATAAAATAGGGAATAAACCCTAAAAACAAGGATGAAACAAGGGGGAATCCTATTTGATGATATATGAACTTTCCCAAGAAAATCCCCATTAAAATTAGATCCCAAGGGAGCTTGATGGTGAATGGAGACCCCCTATGGATAAAAAACCTATTTGGAAAAGGAAAAGAAAAGAATATTGTTTAAATATGAGATACAAAATCGGTAAAAATTCATTTTTTTACTGAGATCTAAAACACACACTATTTAATAAATTGTTTGTAAAACCATGCTGAATGCTCGGTCTAGCTACATGATTGTATGCAGGGGAACATGACTGTGTGGTGGTCGTGTGATAGTTTTTCTTATACTCCACAGTTACCTAGGATTAGTGAACAATTTATACTAACTATGAAAAATATTATTCTTGGGTCTTCCCACCCAAAAAACCCAATTTTCTCCAAAATTCATAAGGGTGCCTAGGTGGAAAAGATAAACCAACAATAATAAGGAAAAATAGTTAAATCAAAATATAGGTAAGTGATAATGTAATTCCTTAGGAAACACATTAGTAAATTCCCTTAAATGGTAATGTATTCAAGGATGATTATTTCCTTATAATTAATCTTTTGAGCTAGGTATACTTTTCTATATAGAAATTATGTCCACTATTGATATGTTGGTGCTAATGAAGATTCATCATTCTCCTTGCACTTTTACATAATTGTGGGTAGATTCAAAATATGGAGGTGTATTTCCTTCCCATAGTAATTTATGTGGGATATATATAATGAAAGCCAATACATGGACATAATTTAATGAAATTATACAGAAGGGACTATTATTGAGTTTTATAGTAATTTTATCCCACCAATTTTGGAATGGGAGGAGTTATGAACATGGGATCCAATAATTTCCCTATTTATTATTTTCACTAACAGATAAACTAACATGTGTTTTAATGGTGCTTGAATATATCTACAAAAAATTAATGATATAAAAAAATAATTAGAACCATAATCCAAATTTATGTTCACAATTAATAAAGGAATAACTAGAGTTTATATAACCACTTCATTTTCATGATCAACCTTAGTGGTTATGATGAAAAAATCACACCCTTGTTGCCTTGATGGGAGTTGGTTGTCTTTAAAATACCTTGGTTGATTTCATCGGATTTCAAAGTTCCATAGTAAATTGCAGTTGATTAAATGAATAGTGTGTTGAGGATTTACCATATCATTCATTTCCTCTAACAAATTTGGGAATTTTCTAGTGTCATCATTCATTAGCTTGGTTTCCTTCCTTCCCAAACCTGAATAATTTCCTCATCCCTATTAGGAAATTTCTGAGGTTCTTCTTTCCACAAATTTGAAAACTGGGATGTTTATATTTCATAGAACTATTCTATTTCTCTACCATCCTGTATAAATTAAACTCAACATTATGATTCTTATCCTTATGATTCCCTTGAGTTTCACCAATCTCCTTTTTGAATATATGGTAACATTAGACAATTTCCACAGTACTACCAAAGTCTAAGATCACTATGACTCTTTATAAACTAGCTTTTAGACTGCTAATAAAGTAGTAAACATTTCATTTATGGGTAAATACAAATCCAAAGGCACGGTATAAATGTATTTTTGATATTTTAATCATAAATCATGATATATTTGTCATACTATTTTTTGACGGAATGGAAATCCCTTTCTAATTTATGTTATTGAGTGTGATGAAAAAATTTATCAGAAAACATTTTCCAGAATCCCTTCTAACCCTTTACTTCAATCTATTCCTCATGATTTGTATTCAATATCAATGAACAATATCAGTCAACGTCTTTATTCATATGATAAGCATCCAATTAAACATTCTCCTATTCAGAACATTGAATGATGGAGAATATCTTCTCAATATAGTTGATCCATTGTTCCAAAATTATGAGATCATATGATCCATTGGATGTCAGAGTCCTTTTTCTCATAAATATTTCTATTTTTTCATGTTATTTATTAGGGGGATTTTGGAGATCCTCATAATCATGTAATTTATTCAGAAACTATTTCAGTTTAGAGGGTATCAATACAATGTTTTCAATTCTTGCACAAATTAGGTTAGGACTCTCATTGATTAGTCAGCACATTTCCCATCTCATTGATTGTTTATCAAATTCTTCAAATTTATGAAAATTTCTAGAATAAATGGAAAATTAGTAATGATTACTGTAAAACTATTAAACAAATAAATGGAAATCCAATTATATTGAAGTTATAAATTAAAAATTTAATGTATTTATTTATCTTATGAATTTCTTGGTTTCAGTCTATGTTATACATGATCTATTTCCTAACACATATATCTATTTTCATTTTTTTGTTCCCATAATAATTAATCATCTTGAGATTTTTAATTTAAAAAAGAACATACCTTGAGAGTCTCAAACTAGGTGTGAGTTAGTCTCATGATCATGCACACGTTCCTTGCATTGTGTAGCTCAACTATGGTGTTTTGGGTTTTACCCTTTTCGAATATGTTCCAGATCCACATAAACAAGTATCATCAAGAAGGTGGTGAATTTTTTATAAAACAATTACTCTATACGTAAAAAAATTAAGGGATTTTTTCTTATATTTATTTTTATCCTTAAATAATTACCCAGATTCTTCTAATCCTAATCCCAATAATAACTAATATTTTCCTTTGATACAAACTATAACAATTGTATTATTTATTAAACAATCATTCAGGTTTTCTTATATAAAATTAAATATAAAAAAATCCCATAAGATAGATAAGTATAGTTTTTTGGAAATTAGGTACATTACAAAACAATTGGAAATAAGAAAAAATCTTTATTGAAAACATCCTCAACATTCTCTCAAATAAAAATTTATGTCATAACCTGGGGACATACACAAGAAAAGGGAAAAAAGGCTAGTAAGTTAGTAGAAATTTAATAACACGAATTGAATAATTAATGTTATACAATATTAATTTGAAAATGGATTAAAAATATAAAACATTTTTAGTAAAACCTGATATATCTTGATAATCAGAAAGGAAACAATGGAAATGTGGAAACTACTTAAAACATTTCACCACTAACACAGTTCATGTTTAAATACAAAGAAATCATGATAGAAAATTCGCATAAGGTAATAAAATTCAATAAATATCCTAATAAGAAGCCTCAGGATACCTGACATAATCGAATTCATTAGAGCTCAATATAATTTTGGCCACAACCATCACATTCATTTCATTTTCATGTTTTAGTTTTCCATATAGATCATACCACATTAATTCATTCATTGTCATATTTTATTCCACAATAATGTTTTCTAGAATAAATACATGTTAGTCTTGATTCAAATAAGTTTAAGTGTATAATTTTGAACACCCTTGATAGGAAATTGGTATGTTATTAACTACACAATTATGTTGGCATGGAAAATCGTGCGGAAATTTTGGTAGCATAATTGCATCACATAAAAATTCATAGAATATGTTCATGGGAGATAAATAGTTATCTCATAAATTGTATATAAAATGTAACGTTATATGTATGTGTAATGAAATATACCGACATTAGGATATTAAATTATATGAAATATGATAATAAAGAAACTTGAATAAATAAGAGAAGAAAAGATTCCCCAACCTGCGTGGATGACTCTAAACTTTTTGTAATAGCTTACTGAGACCATTGTGGAATCTTGGGAGGAATTGATAGAGTGGATTCTAGATTAAGAAAAATCATAAAATATTTTTATTGAAGTGAAATGGTATATTTGGTGCGTTTATATATGAAATTTGTTGGGAATTATTTATCTATTCTAAAAAATAGGTTCTGGAATCTATATAATAAAATAACCAAAAACATAATATGTCCCAAGGTTTTTGTCAATGGTTTTGAAAAAAATGGGAGTGGTTTTAATTATTATATAATTCTAAGGGTCTAATTTAATAAAATAATATCATTTTTTATCTGGAAGTGAGCCACTCTCTTATTCTAATTATTTTAGAACCTTAATATATATTAATTATTTTGGAGGAATCATAAATGCATTCTAAAATTAATAAAAAAATAAAAACTATAATTATTTTAAATTTTTTTAATATATGTGGTCATAGATACCATTTATAGTATTTATTAAATCACTTTTGGGTCATTATGATCTCATAATATACATCGTATATGTATATGCTATTTAATTTTTACTCAAAAACATGATTATCTGAAAAAATTATGAAAAATTCACAATCAGATGATTTAAATATTATAATTCCAAAAATAATATTAATTTTATCACAATAATTTTCTAAATATTTTGATAAAAATTTTAAATTGAAAATCATTATTTATTGAGAAATACAAGGTTTTTTTTACAATAACTGTTTCAAACCCTTATATAAATTATATTAGACTTCGTAAAAATAATAGGACGATTTATATTTAATAAAAAAATACTTTTTAATATTTTTTTATTAAAATACTAATTATTTCTAAACTAAATAAATTAAAAAATTAATTCATTTTTTGAATTTTTTATTACCCAAAAATTCTATTTCGATTTTATTTTATAAAATAAAAAATAATTTATAACGTTACAATAGTAGGATGAAAATTTAATAATTCTTCATTAAAAAAATGTACATACTCATATTTATATGGTCTTGATGCATATACCATTAATATGTTTGTAAACACCCTTGGATTATGTTACATTATTTTTAGACATTCATGGGGTGGTTTAGCGTACTTGGTTAAAGGTGTGATCTCAATGAGCGTAAACTACTCTCATAAATAGTTTCTTTCATGATTAAGTTATTTCATCTTAGCATAGTATTGGTCAAGGTTAAAGCTCATGGATTTTATCTACCTTGTATGATCTGATAAATGAGTTTCATAGGGTATGATTATATTGGTTGTGGTTGTCACATCCTTTGTTTGCATCAATTGGATTTGTTAAAAGCTAATTTTTATCAAAATAATGTGATAATTGTTCAGTAGTGATATTATTGAATGTTAATGATTCTTAATAGTTATATAAATCTGATAGGATACAATAAAACAAAATAATAGTACGTGTTTTCTATAACCATATTACATAATATGACATTTAATTAAATCACAAAGAAATTTTATTTATAATTTTTTAGTTTATTATGGATCCTACCCAAGGAGGAAGTATGGTAGTACGTTGGTCAATGTATATGTCTTGAGGGTGCCAATGTTTAAGGATATTTGGAGTACACACCTATAAGATTTTTTGGGCTCCTGTATAAGTCTTGGAGGTTGTCATTTGTCCATTTAAGGTGAGGTACGTCCCATGCATCGTGTGATGGGTGATAATCTTTTATAGGTAGATCGAATATTGGATATACAAAAATTTTCTTATATAGTGGAGAATTGTATCATTGGATTCATGATATGGATTGTGGGACACCATGTATAGTTACCAGGAAAGCTCAGTTAGAGGAAGACCTCTGGACATTTATTAAAATAAAGGAAAATTGTAGCAAAAGAGTAAACACACCTGAAAAACAACAACATATCAGAAAACATCATACCCATCGCTATACTGACGATAAGTTGCTTCATCCGTAGAAGTTGATTCCCCCTCTTAGATCTCATAGTGCTTCAGAATCTTGGCATATTTCTTTCTCAAATTCAACTTTTCCAAATAAATTAAATCCTTAGAGGATTGCATTCCCCTTTTCAAACCAGAGGCAACCCCGGGACAATTCTCCCTCTTGGAGGATGATCTGGTAGACATCGGATTTAGCAGGTAAGAATAATCTTTCCTCAGCCTTCTCCATTGTGGAACAGTCATACCGCCGTCACTTGCAAACACCTTATTTTTTCCACCTTTCACAATATCACTATAGGATTGTTTGAAGATAGAATTAACGTTTTATTTATCACTATCAGAGACATTTACCCATCTTCTATTGATGTGAACATGATCTTTCATTTGAAAGCCATTAGTTCCTCTAATCAAATTACCCTCTGGCGCAGATAGACATCCTCTACCTGGCTGTTGCGCTTCCCTGTTAGTATCAATTGGAGAAAGACATTGAAGTGGCACCTCATTCTCAAGATCATAAAGTGTCTTATACCCCATTTTATCCTTTATTACTGTATGATGATAATAGGAATCACTTAGCAACTTATCTGGGCTAGTCTCTTGAGGGCCTTCCTCCAAGGGGGAACCATTCTCACTCACTAATCCCTCAAAATGGTTACAAGTAAGAACATTTACCATCTGCAACTGTCCAGCTCCAGTGTCATCTGCCACAGGCCTCTTCCAACTCCTAAGATCCGAATTCAAATGGTCAAAGACCGGCTTCACTGATGGATTAAAATCAGGTCACACTTCCATCACCACAGCATCATGCACAACAGCCCCTTCATGAAAATCTTGTATAGCCTCACACCCTGTTGTAAGGTGAGTTTTCTCTTCCACCACAACACAACCAATGGTAGATGCATCCACACTCACCCTCTTCTTAGAAATCCCAAGTCCATCCTTCCTCGTGGTCTCCTGATGGGTTTCATTAATCCTAGAGTCCCTAGGCCGAAACTCCATGACTTTCTACTCCCGCCCACCAGAAAGAGAAGTCTCTTTATCCTCAACTCATTTCTCATTCTCATCTGGAGCAGAATAGACCCCACCCCTCACCACCTTCAATACATGAACATCATTTGATTCTGCAGGTCCAGCATTGCCCCAATTTTTAGCATACTTGGGCATTCAGAGACCTAGTGTCCCTGCCTACGAAAGAAGGAGCAGAGATTGACCCATGAATCATAGATAATGGATTGAGTATATTTGTACTCTCTTTAAATCACAATGCACACCAGCTTCAGAGGTGGATGTGCTAACTCCATTTCAATGCAGATCCATGCAACCATTGGGTGTGAGATTGAAGTTTTCCAATGATCGCAATAGAGAAATTGTCCAATGGTGTTCCTAGTTGACCGTAAGAGTCCAAGGTTCTGGAAAGGAAGCGACAACCCAGGAAGTTGAAGCCAAATAGCCGAGGTTGGCAAGTCCCGATTCATATGAAGCTCAAAAGACAAACGGAGGAGGTGAAAATAAAAACCATGAACAGATCGACTAGAACTTGACAAAGCTCTAATCATAATATCCTGATCAGTGAAGCATAGGAGGATTTTTCGCGGCCCCAAAAGCCCAATAGACACTCGATAAGTCTGTCCCCGTTCCACCTTAACGTTCTTGGCAAAGACCTCCACCATAGGCTGTCTCCACACAAATCTCTCATCCAAGGAGGTGGAAAACATTAAAGACGCTTCATCGAATTTCTAAACGGAGATTGGAACCACGGGCTGGCCATTAATGATATGAAAATAATAATGGCTATCTTATGGGGATAACTAGAGTTTCCTATAGAATCCCATATTACACATATTAAAATAATATTCACATCTTCAAACACGATATAGGGTTATTTTTTGTGTGTTATGATGAAAACCATCCACAATAAGACATCAAAAAAAGTTAATCTCATCAAGCACCTTCACGAAATTGATGTCTAAAAATAATTCCATTATGTAAAGAAGTAATCAAACATGGATAAGAGATGATTTCACATGTGGAATATTTTATGATTAACTCTATTTCATAAAAAAAATCCCATCATGGGATGATCTATGGATCATCCAACAATATATTTAAATCCAACTGAGAACAAGATACTTTTCAATATGAAATCTGGATATTCCTTAAAGAAATCATATGAAGAAAAACATATATTCTATCATGATATGGTGTCCCGGGAATTGAAGACATCCACCATGATAACTTGTGATATTCATGGAGAACATGACTGTAGTATTCTAACATTGTAAAATTAATGGTCACATGATGATCATGTATTTTTCAAAAATTATCATTTGAATAATTCAGAATTATTGGGAGGATTTTCATCGATCCATCACATGAACACCTCTATATATGATGGGGAAGCCATGGTTTTCAGAAGTCTTAAATTAATGGGATCCCAAGAACCTTAGGAGTCTTTGAATAAGCCAATTTCATGTCATGTTATTTAAAGAATAGTTCGAATAGTTCTCCCTATATAAACTGAGGGATGATAAATGAATTTTATTGTTTCCCTTTGATAGATCAAGGTAATTACTCAATACCATGACACACATGTGACTCCTATAGTGTAAAGGATAACATAGTAAAAATTATGGTCTCAAAAAGGAAGATGAGGTTTATATGATTCAATCACATGAATTTATCTTATTAAGCACATCCTACTTTTTTGAGGGTGATCCCCTAAACATACCTTGTCGCTTGTGGAAAACACAAACAAATGCCTCTTGTCTCACAAAGGAAGGTGGGTAGCCCCTTGGGGACATTACAAAATTTCATGGGAAGAATGTTTTCAATGTCTGACATTCCACATGATCATTTCTTGTTCACATGAAAGATGTAGTGAGATTTATCTAGATCCCATCACATGAAGGTGGAAGAGACACAATTTGTTTCACATCATTGGATATGTAATGCGCTTTGAATAACATATTGTTGATCATATGACCGCATAACCATAGATATGTAATTTTCATCACTAAACCAATTTGTTATCATGTGATAGCATAAAAATGGGAAAGTCATTCACTTTGAATGATATATTTATGTTTTGGGGTGGAAACTTGTGTATGAGACCCCTTTTGGATTTTGTAATGTTCAAAAAATAGGGAGAAATAATTCATGGTACAATACCAAATCTAGTTTTTATGATGAATTTAGATAATGTTGGAATTTTTAGATCAAATTATCTTGAATTATCAAGTTATAGATATTTTCCAACACTTGTAAGAGTATGCAACGTTCAGAAAAGATTTTTCTTATGTTGTTTATGTTCATTTTTGTTTTAGATAGTGTGAATCTATTTTTCAAGTGGTAATATAGAATGATTAATGTGATTTTGTTTTGTATATAGTAACCACTTTTTATTATTGTAGATAATCTATTATTGGGATATCTAACCAATCACAACAAGGTGTTGGATCACTTGGAGACTGAACCTTTATTAAAATTTCATCCTCTTATTCTATTTAATTTTACTATAATTGATAATTTTTTACCAAGAGTGGATTAGATTCTAAAATGCCAAAAATGGTTTATTTTAAAAAGAAGAAAAATTATAAAATCACCCCTAATTAAACCCCCCCCCCTTCTTAGTTAATTGACATCTCCTTGGGAACTTCATAAAACACTATCACTATTTACATTATATGTGGATCTATTTTTGTTTTCATAATCATGTACACCACATGAAGTGCTAGTAAAACAATAAAGAATGCCATATGATTTTTTTATAAGATTGATCTATGATGTGGTAAATACAACCCTTATCATGATTGGGTTTGACTGAGAAACAATTATACATTATAAATCTTTTCCTCGTGGTATAATGGTATTTCCAGGTGTCATCCAAAGACATTTTTCAATATATTATATATGGGTGAATTTAATATATTACATAGGTAAATGTAAAATACTTCTTGTATGACATTTATAATTAGTATAATGTTCTCTCAACACTTCTACAACTTGTGGATGAAGATCACTATTGTTGATAGGATGTCACAATGTCCAAAAGATCATATTTGTTTTCTTTCTAATCAGATAGTCTTCAAGTTCCATGTTTTCTTCAATAATAGAAGTAGGAAATCAAGTATTCTGATTTTATGTTAACTTCATATTCTTCATCTAAAACTTCTCATTCCACTTCTCTTATCTCAACACTCATAATGGACAATGACCATAGAAACAATCCAGAATATAAACATTGATGTGACAAGTTTCTTCTTTAAAAATCCCCTTCTATAAAAATTGAGCAACAAATTTTCAAGGGGATTAAATAATTAAAGTACATAGTTTGATCTTACTCGTACCATGGTAAATTTTAATGGTATTCTTCTTCTATGTTTTCTTTATTATAAAATCCCAGATGATTTTCTTCTTCATTCAGGAAAAAAACATTCCCTTTTTATTTCTTGTGATAACTTATTTATTTTCAAAAAAAATTGCATTCTTCTATACTTGATAATCCTTTTCAATACCCATATGGTATTTCCATCATTATAGGTTCAGAAAAACCTATTATTCTTCAAATTTTCTTCAATTATCTCATATCACTACTATAGAAGCTTACCACTCTCTCTTTATCAAGAGAGTTATCTTATTTTTTATGACACTTCTTGATCAAGTGTCACACACACCATTTTAGTACAACATAACTCAACTTTTTATGTATATCTCGATTTCAATAAATAAAATTATTTTAGGGATATATATTAAGGGAAAAAATAACATTCATCCAAGTGTTTCACATATTCCCAATTTTATTAAATTAAATTAGTTTCCTCAACTCATTAATAACGTCATCATCGAAAAATTTGAAATATTAAAAGATATGCAACTAATTGAAAAATAATTAAAAAGTAACATAAACATTAGTGTTTCCCATTTCCTATGAAAAAATCAATGGAATTAGCCTTAATAAGTCATAAAAGGTTTATCCCAACAATCTAAATACTGTTTTAATACACGTGATTCCTTTTTCTGTACAATACGAAGTCATATTATTAACCAAATGAAGGTATGTCTCAAAATTATGTTTCATTATCTCAGCCATATAGAAATCATTTCTTAACCTTATAATATATTACATAACCTTATGAAGAAACACATAAACCATACATTTTTATTTTTATAACAATATGAATATAGGAACAGTATTAAGAGGTTTCCATCTAAAACATATGACAATAAATCTAATAATTAAACAATCTGAATGGGAAATATGGTAATTTTCAAATTATAATAAATTTTGTGATTTTGATCATAAATTATAGGATTCTAAAAATGACTCCAAGAACATCTCCAAAGATAATCTTGTCCTTCTCACACAATTCATATCCTATTTTAATAACATCATAAGATTATTTGTATTATTAGATTAATTAAAATATTCTCTACCATATTTACAAGGAATGTAAATATATTAACTAACCAAGTGGAGTATTTCAATTAGATTACTGAACTACCATTTTAGAAGACAAATAAACCCTATTTCAAGTAGGTTTCTTTACTAATTTTAATTTTCATTAAGAAAAAAAAATCATATAGATTTTATGACATTTGTGTAGCTCCTCTTCAGTTTTTGAAGATGTTTAATCTTTATTAATTATAGTTATATAAGCTGTCAAAAATACCTTTTTCAACTAACATATATTCTATAATATATCTTTGAAAAACATGTTGTATAAAATTAAATGATAAATTATCAGAAGTCCACCATGACATAAATTGCATCCATGTAATAATTATAATTTAATGTTATTCTAATATGTTATATTTTTCTTTAATGATTGAAGTTACCATATATTTCATTACCCAATAACTATATGAGAAACCTTCACTTTGTATTTAGTGGTTGGATACAAACTCTTTCATCCAGCATCAACACATACACATATTGACATGTTCAATGAAAACAATTAAAATCGAAATACATCGGGCACTTAAATACACACCTTTGGATTTGTTTTCAATACATTTAACATTAAAATACAGGAGATGAATTTCAATAATCCAAAAAAAATTCACTTTTCCCCTCACCCTAGCTAATAATAAAAAAAATGAGGAAATTGTTTTTCACACCTAATAATAACATTGGTGCAAGATAAGGACTTTGTTTCTTCAAGATTATTCCGTTTTTATACAATTCTTCTCCACTTTTGATTCATTTCCACCTTATTAGGTGGAACAATGAACATCCATATTAGATTAAGGTGGGAAAAAAATTTCTCATTACAATGTTTCGTCAACAAATCTAATCTATGTCTACATAGTCTAAAATGATTTAGAAAATATGAGTGGTAAATTTTTTTTAAAAAAAATGTATCCATATACAGAAGATAATGCCATACCAATTGAGTGTTTTCATTATTTGGGATATACAAATATTTCTTCATGAAATTTGTATAAAAATACTAAAATATAAACAAAACACTTCAAAAAAGTTTATAGTGAAAGGAATATTTTCACCCTCATTTATTATATAGACACTTCTCTTCATAAACATGTTCAATATAAACAAAATAGTTATGAAAAAGTGAAATTCATACCACATCCTTCATATTTCGAAGGGGATGACCATATTTCATGATTCCAAATGAATGAATAAATATTAAAATGATTTTCTACATTTATCCCGCCCAAGGGATGATCTCCAAACATCACAAGGGTTTGAATTTCATTGATTTATATGTTAAAGTATTCTATGATACTATTATTTGACTCATACCACTTGTGATTTGAAATTTTTTATGTTGTAGTAATTTTTCATGATACCAATTAAAATAAACCACATGGATAACTACTTTTTATTAGGATTAACCATAATAAAATCCTTAGTTTGAGTAACAGGGCTAAGACATTGATCTAAACCTATAATTTCCTTTCCATGAAGCTCAAAAAACGTTGGGTGTCTTTTTGATTTCTTTATCTACTGGAATCGACATATTTGACTTATAAAATAGGGATTTTTTATTCGTTTATGCCCCATACATCCTTTAATTCTTTTACAACATGGTTTTCCAAATCATTACTCATTATTTCAGCATATTTACATCCTTTTTTCAATATATTAGCCCTTTCCCTGTAGCAGAAACCATGATTTCCTGATTCACAGGTTCATTCACATTATTTCAAAATTTCCTAGGATAAATAGTCATACTTTTGATTACCATGTGTCCAATCTTGTTGGGACTTTCTCACACAATTTCAACATTTTCCAAGTTACCATTCTTCAGAAACCACTATTGGAATTTATATTGTTCCTCTTAGAGTTATCCAACTAATCATATATTTTTTTAATTCATTGATTTACTCTTTTTATAGATATTACAGCTTTCTATCAATGACACTGACTTTTATATCCATCGTGAAATTATATATTATGTTTTCAATCCAATCACTATAAAATAATCTGCATCCTATGGATTTTAAATCATTCACATATCCCCCCTTCATTAACTTCTTGGTAGTAGTTTCATATGCACTTTTATTTGCTGATTGTCAATGTGTATTTTGTTTGCACTTAGTTTTTTTGTCTTATAATCTGATCATCATAATGGATTCTTAGTTCTAGTATATAACAACACTCTTTAAAAATTTGATCAGTTCTCTTTTAATACTCACATAATTTTACTAAACAATTATATATATTTTTATGACATAGATTTCCCTTTTTCCTTGGAGTCTAATTTTTTCTAACATTTCTTCTTATTGATTTATATATTCTACCCATTTTGTTAGCTATATATTTATTCCATATAAAAAATTATTTTTCTTGTAACAAATGGATATATGCTCAAATATCATGTATCTCTAATAATGACCAACAAAAACTTCTATTTTAAAATTAATATAATCTATATTTATTTTATTCCATATATTTTTTGAGGTAAAACACCAAGAAATATGGTTCTGTTTGGGGATACATTTTTTTGGATATAAATGTATTCATCCACAATGATAGGGTGGGTTTCATAAAGATTTGTTCAATATTAATTTGTATATATTTGAATTTTACCCTTGAACTATCCCTTAAATAAAATTATAATCAAAAATATTTTTTTGAGTTCTGGGACCTCTTCTTATGTTATCATTGAGTGTGATGATAAATTGGACATTCACAGAAAATATTACCAACATTCTTAAAATTCATAGTGAATTGAATATCTTTATATGTTTGTGTTGAATAAATTAATTTTTTTTTAAAATGTTTGGGATATTTCAATTATATAATCTAAAGAATTTATGAATAATTATTCTAGTTCAAAGATATAAATATTGATTGTTGTCTTATTAGCCACTATAGAGTTTATATTATCATCTAATTCATTCTCATGTTTCTATATTCTATCCCTCTGTGTTTAATTTTTCTATATAAACAAATAATCATGTTATTTTACCATGTTTTAATTAATTTCCAAATAAGATGTTTTGACATCAATAATGACTTTGTGAATGATTTAAAATTCATGGATCAAATATGTATTACAATTTTCAAATACTCATTTATCTCAAATAACAATTTAAAAAATCATTATAAAATAAAAAAATAGTCTTATTTCACAGTGAAATAGATTCTTCTTTTTTCATCACATAACATATGATACTATTATAAGTTCTTAACTTTGGGGATAATCCATATTCAACAATATAATATCCAGATAATAGTTCTAATTTCTCATCATACATGACCATGATATATGAAAATTTGTTTTTGAAACCCATAATAAGAAAACTTTCCTTGAAATCCGTATCTTATGAAAGAAATCAATTTCTGATTCATTGAACAAATATTCATGACAACATAAACTTTATTCCATGTAGAAATAATAATTAATATCAATAAAAATTAACCTAAATTTATTTAAATTATTTCATATTCTACATTTAGTTTATTTTATTTCATTCATCCATATTTTACATTCTTATTTATTATGGTATTGGTTGAAATCATTAATCAACGAATGATATGGATTGAAATAATTTATTATATATATGGTTATTTGGGAAAAACTCAAATACTTACATCAGGTAACTAAGAAATAAATTGTTAAGTAATAAATTGATCCAATAATAGAGGTATTTTCAATCTAGTCCCAACTATTTGTTCCCCAAGAATTTTTTAGAAAGCTAAGAAAGAGGGAATGGGGTAAATCAACTGTTGATATATCTTCTTCAAAAATAAAATTTATATTTTATCTTTGAATCACTTCTAGTTTTGAAACTATTTCACCTATTAGGATGTAATTGGAATTTTCTAACTAATAAAATTAACCTCATGAAATGAATGTAAAGAATTAATGTATAAAAGAGGTGTTTTTATAATATTTGGATAAAATATTTGAAACATACTCCTTACTATGATCAAGTTTCTCTCTATCAAGTATTCTCTAAAATAAATATTTTTATCCAAGTATATATGTTTATACATGTATTATTTGGAAACTATGCTCGCCATATTACATAAGTTATCCTTTCCAATATTACAATGGTAAATACAGGCTTCTTCTAGTAGTTTCCTTATAATTACTCAAATGAGTTCATAAAAATTCCACCAGTTTTTGAAATAGATCACCAGTGTGTGATGGATGTCACAATATCCAAAAGATCATATGTTATTCCTTCTTAGTATAGAGTCCTCAACTGGAAATCCGTATTAATTAATAGTATCAAGATAATGAGTCTGTATTTTCTACGGATGTCTTATTTATTCTATAGAATGTTATTACTAAGATTCTCTTAACTCAACATTCGTCAAGAATATTGACCCTAAGAAATCACTAGAAAATTATGTATTTAAGAACTCCATATATTCTTTCTCACTTTTAACCTACAATGAAATCCGTAAATATTTTCCAAGAATATATGAAATTAAATTATCTAGTATATTCATAATTATAACATACGAAATCTTGATGTTGTGTTTCTTCTCATATTCCTTCTTCTCCAATTCCCTAATCTTTTTTTTTCATCATCACTAGGTTATTAACATCTCTTCTTCTACCTAGAACGAACTTATTTTCTCTTAATGATATAATATTGCTCTTATACTACTTATCCTATTAAATTCCCAAATGATATTTATTTTATGACAAGATCATACACACATCTTATTCCTCTTCATCCAAATCTCATCTTTTCTATTGGCTCATAGCCCTAGCCACACACTATTATCAACTTGTTGATAGAGATATATTATTTAGGATGAATCAACCTTACGATGAGGTTCACATAATATTTTTTATATTATTCCTCAACTATTTTTTATTTATTCTCAATTTAAAAAAATTAAAATAATTTAGGCCATGAAACTCAGAAAAACAACATACTGCAAAACATTTTCCACAAATAATTTTTTTTATTTTCATGTTCATATCACAATGACTATTATAGAATATACATTTATTTTAATTTTATCATTTTCTTAAAAAATGTTTTATTGATATTATATAATATACTAAGAGATATTCCTTTTAATAATATATTATTTAAAAATTAATATTTAAATTAATCTTGAAATATATATTTAATTATATAGAAATATATTTGGTCATAGAACATTGTCTTGACATGACAACTTTGTGAGAAACCTCAATTGATTCATCCTTAATTAGTAACCATAAAAGAAAATTTCTTATCTTCTTTAATTATCACATTTTTTAATAAAAATACACTTTTTGATTTTTAAAACACTAAATATTAATATAAGAATCATCTAATATACACTATATTTTGGAAAATAATACATATTTTTCAAATGACTTATATGAAAATCAAAACATGATGAAAACATTAAAATAACACCTTCTTTTAAAATCATCAACATTATTGCATACTCGCATTGTGGATTTAGTAATCATAATGAAATTCTAAACATTAATATATGGCTTCAAAAACATTAAATTTTAAATACTCACTGATATAAATATATTTGAATGAAAAATAATAATTCATATGCATATCATTGGTGGCCAGTTTATTTGGTAAATTAACATCATCATTGAAAAAAATATACTATAAGGATTATCTAATCCTTATATAGACCTATATGATCCTTACAATGCATATATCAACCATACAATGTCATATGATCAACCAGGTAATGGTATGTCTCAACATTACATGACTTTTTAAAAACCTTACAAAATTAATCTATCAAGAATATAAATTCTTTCATAAGGATATGAAGTCATATATAAACCCTATCTAATTATTGTATCAATCATACGATGACAGAAACAACCATACAAGTTGTTATTATAAACCTTACATCCATCTGTATCAACTTTAACTGATTTAAACCAAACTTATGAAAATTTCCATATATATCTGAATATCAGGCTTAATGACATAAATTCTATACATCTAAAAATGAATTCAATGGATTCTTAAAAGAAATAATTTTCCTTCTCACACACCAAAAATCAACATCAAATAACATCAATAATTTATTGGAATTTTTATAATAATATCAAAAATCATCAATCTTGTTTCCAAGGAAATGATGCATATTAGAAAATCATATATAGTATTTAACATAGCTTAAATCCCTCTCATTACATCATTCAAATCAACATCAATTTAACAATATTTTTTCTTTCATTTCAATATCCATCATAACATGTGATTAAATGATATATCATCTAATATCCATGTATCTCTTCATAGAGCCTTTAACCAATTTATACCTTATTATGTAATGATATACATGTTTTTAGAACATGTCTAGAAACTATCATATCCAACATATCTCAATCCTCACAATTATGTTATAGATATTTCTTTTATCAATTTCTTTCACTTTTATTTAAATAGAAATGTGATATAAAATCATCATAATTTAATTAGATTCCCACATGTAGCTTATTCACATTCCATTTACATTTATTGTGGAAACACCATTTCCTAGACTTACCAATTATTTTTATGGAAAAAATTTACATGGATTTTAGGGAGTAGATACTCATTCCACAATCCAATATCCACACACATACATATTAACACGGTAATTAACAATAAATATATTAAAATCTAATGGGTACATCAGTTATATTTACTTTATATAATGTTATATTACCATATATATAACTTTACATAATGTAAATAAAAATCTGTAATTATGTTATATATATTATTATAATTATTTTATATAATGTTATATTTATATTATATAATGTTATATAATGTTCTATTTATAAATATTTTATTTAATTTCATATTATATTTATATTAAACAATGATATATATTATAATATTTATATTACATTTCATTATATTTAAGTAAATATAACAATACTTAATGTAAATATATCATTATATAATGTGAACATAATGTTATATAGAGTGAATATAACAACATATAACATAAATCTAACATCAAAAAAACATTATGAAAGGTAAATCTAATATAAGAGAAATAATATATAGTTTTTATATTAATGTTATATAATGTTATATTTTTATATATTTACATTATATTTATGTCATTCATTGTTATGTTTACATTATATAAAGTTCAATTTAAGTAAATATAACATTATGCAATATAAATATAATGTTATACACAGATAATAAATTTTTATATTAACCTTTATACACAACATTATATTCATGTTATATTTACTGGTATATAATAATATCATAGTGTTATATGATGTTATACTTGTGAAATATACTTTTATATTTACATATATTTATGTTATATAGCATAATATTTACATTATATAATGTTACTGAATATTTTGTTTACTTTATAAATATTTTATATAATATTATGATTACATTATATTTATGATATATTGACATTAAAAAATGCTATATTTATGTATATTTACATTATATATATATGTTCTATTTTAATTATGTCAACATTATATAATGTTATATATATAATACATTTATGATATAGTGTTATATTTTTGTAAAAGTTTAATTTATTTTTGGTTTATTTTTGGTACATCATGTTATATAAATGTTATATAAATATATATTCACATTATATTTATGTTATACAAGATATATTGATGCACTAATTACATTATATGACTTTATATTTACAATGTATATACGTTGTAGTTCCAATATAAAATGTAATTCTAAATTAATATTTACATTATATAATACAAAATTTGAGTTATAATTACATTATATAATATTTATAATTAATGAATAATATATATATATATATATAAAGATAATTTATTTAATTTTATAATATATTGAGGCTTGGCTAATGAAAATGTAAATAACCCACCCGAATAGCCTACATAAATGGAAGTAAAAATAGTTCTAACATAGCCAAGAGGGAATTCCCTATCCCCACAGGCTAACGACTAGCTCCAATGAATCAATGAAAAAAATAGGGAAATATTTCACCATAAGTATGACTCATGAAGAAACTTCAATAGATATAAAACACTACATAGTCTCTATTTCAAGTACTACATAAGGGAAAAACCCCAAGATGACAATACAAGTCTAAAAAACATTATTTGAATCAAATTCAATTCATAAAAATAAAATACTTCATCACAAAAGCTTCATGTAACATTTAGATCTGTTGTTCCACCAGTCACAACTTACTCCCATGTCCATTTATTCAAGTAAATCCACCTTCTATAAGAGTTTATTTACATTATCCTTGAACTAGAATAATAATTTCTATAAATCATCTGATGCAATTGTTGAAGTGAGCAACAAATCCTAGTAGGATCTTAACAATCATATCATAAGAAATCAATAAAAAATATCCCAACATTGTGTAATTTTACATAAAAATTACATGGAAATATTTTCTTAGTTATTATCAAAACATAGAGTAAAAAACATTCCAATGAATTTAATTTAATACTTCCAAAATTTAGTTTTCATCAAACCAGCTATATACAAGTATCTCTTTCAAACAGGAATGAATAAGAATTTCTATCAAAACATACATGAGTTACTAATATCAATCAATCATGGAAATGTATAATAATTTTTAATCACATCACTATGGTAATAACACCCATGGATAATTAATTATGGTCCCATGGTTCTATACAATATTGGTAAAATAATAATCTTTGGGTCCACACACACCCTAGATCCCAATCCTAATTGAGATAGGAGGTAATCATTGATAATAAACTCATTTATATTGAGATAGTTTTTTTCATTATCATTATCATTTTATTTATAGATATAATTTTACCTAGAATGAAAATAAATTTTTCGAAATTCCAAGGGTCGTATGTCCTTTAATCAAATATTTTGGGACCATGTTGTCTAGAGAAGGTCTTTGGATGTAAAACAATTTTGTTTTTGAAAAGTGTTGTCTTATTTTTTGTCAAAAATGATAAATTAATTCACTGTGTAAAATCCTTGGTAAATATTATAATGATTTTTTTATTTTTATTTAAAAAATATAATAAATTTTTTAGAGAAAATGTGATGCGATACTTATCGATGAATGGGGAAGATGTTTCTAATCGTATTTAGGTACGATTGGGAAGAAAGATGTTTCTAGAAGATATGGAAGTTACAATAATTTTCGTGGTAAATATAACGATGAAAAAGCTAACTGATAAAATTATATATATAATTATATAAGTAGTTCATGATGAAATGAATTACCATAATATTGTTAGTATGTGGTTATCGAATCATATTTTCAACATTATGTTGTTTTCTAGTGTTAACTTAATTTTTGGACCTCAAATTCGAGAGTTTGTATTTTAGAAGTGGAAGGATTTCTTCAAAAGATTTCATGAATAATAGTTCATAGATCATGAATTACATTTATTAAACCTAGTAGGTTCTACATGAAATTGATATGGAAAATAGTCTAAGGATGGATTCTGTATAGTAGTGATATGCTGACTAGGAAGCTCACTATATGAACCCCATATGGAAAACATTATGCAAGATTATTGTAGATCACGGGAGGAATTAAGTTCATAAGTGTTCCATTATTTGTAGATGTGATATAGTGATCCATTGTAATATGTTATTGGATTCTATGATGAAATAGTTAAGGTGTTATGCGGACCACACAGTACAGTCTATGATGATGTTTGTACCACATCTAAATTTTGGGTAAAATGGATTTGTGAGATTTTCAGGTTTATTTTCCTATATGAAGGATCATAATACCATAATTATAGAGTGTTAATTTTTAAAATAATTGATCATATCTAATGAAATAATTTGGAGAAGTTTTACGTAGTTTATGAAAGAGAATTCTGTAATGGAGAAGAGTCTGTAGAGAAATGATTCCCATTAAGGACAGTTCATGAGGAAAGATTGCATAAGACGTTTGTAGGGATCTTTATCCTATAAAAGAATATGGATCATGTAGGATTGGTTGTTCTAATGGATATTTAGATCCATGGAGAAAAGACATTATGTGGAAGAAAAGGTGATCCATGAAGAACTTATGCAATGTGGTAAAACTGAGTTCACGAAGGATATAGGTAGTTCCAAGAGGATGTATGGAAGTTTAGTGAGGACTAAAGGATGTTACTACCAGCTTCTTGGTAGGAAAGAGGGTAAATGTTTTGGAAGATCAATTTTATTGATGTGGATCAAGAAGCTCCATAACTTCATATTACATCATTTTGTGCAAGAAGAAGCACAAAAACTATTGGATTGTTTTAATTGTTCTACATGAGTGTAAGGGAACATCCTACGCATTATATTCCACATCGAAGGATTTCATTCCCAATGGATTGTGTGGTATGGGAATGTTTCCAAATAATAAAATAGATGTACATAATCTTATTGAGTATTGAACCTTGTAAATTCTTTAGTGACTATGGATGTGTGCTTGAATTTTGTTATATAGGCAATGAAATATTTTACAGGAAGTGAAGGCTATTTCATAAGAATGGAAATATAAGAGAAAAATACATCCCTCATCCACCCCTCCCCCTCTCAGTGATACATGAATCCTAACAGGGAAACTTCAATTGGTATGAGAGAAAAGGTTTCCATCATTTATTCTTTTCATATGTTTTGAGGATATGTTCTGATGGATAATATGAATAGTGTGAATAGTAATACAATTCCAATATTTTATAGAATGAATTATTATATCTAGAAGTATAGAATGATTCATTATCTTCTGTATCGTGGGAATAATTTCATTAAATATAAAACAGATTCATTCCACCTATTGATGACCAGTTTTCTCTTACAGTTGTCGATACAAAGAGTCTTGAGAATGAAGAAAGAGCTAAAAATGATTTACTCTCATTTCTTATTGAATGTGATTTTTTAATCATGAAAGTTTTTTCCCTAGCTAATGGTATATTGGAAGTTCATAAAATCATCTATGAAGGAAATGAAAAAGTGAAGAAGGAAAAATGGAAAATATGGATGCTTAAGTATAAAGATTTTAGAATGTGGGAGTTTGAATCTATTAAGGATTTATTTACGAGGGAAAATGAAATTTTCAACACTATCAGATGTCTTGTTTAAATGTTGTAGGAGTCTAATATTATTGTTAGGATCTTAAGAATTATTCCCAACAGGCATGATGAAAATATTTCTTAATTTGAAGAGAGGGACCCTAAATCATTATCTATGGATCATTTTCATAGCACTCTCAAAACATATGAAATGAGAAGGGATAGAAATATTAAGAAAAAAAAGCTGATATAGAAATGTCTTTCAATTATACTAAGAAATAGACGTCTATAAATGTTGTTGGTGATGATTATATTACTAAATCTGACTTGGAAAAAGTGTTTTATAAAAATCTTGATGAGATTTTACCCTTATTTTCTAAAAATTTGATAATATGTACATGTGAATACAAATATAAAATTTCATTGAAATGTTTTAAATGCCAATATGTTGTAAAAAAATTTCCTAATTTACCTCAAATTGAGAATAAATAAGATTTTGATAATGATTAAATAATAATAAGAAGGTTGTGGAAGAAACTGAGTGATAAAGATACATATTTTTGTATAGATATGGATAAAGAGTTTATTAAAACTAAAATATAAATATTTTTATCTATGGATGAAGAAAAATAAGATTGAAAAGTTTAATCTAAGAAATCATTAACTGAAAAACCTATAGAGAATAATTTTTTTCAACATTTTATAAAGAAGATTTCATAAGTAGTAGATTCGAAGAAAAAGTAACTCAAATTGAATCTCATAAGAAAGACGAGTTGAATGAATGTTAGGGAAATATTAAAAGTCTTGAGAATGACAATAGAAAATTGATAAATTAATATTACTTATAAAACAATCCATAATTATTTCCTAATGATAAATTCATGTTATTTATAGAGATTGCTAATCTAACTAATTCTCTTCATAATGAAAAGAATCATAATGATCATATGGATGTAAAGCTTAAGTAAGAAGAAGAAGAGTTATAAGTTTTCCACAAAAACAAGCTAAACCTTGATAGAGGGATATATGTTATAAAAAGTATATCTCAAATATTGGTGAATGATTTGGTAAGGATAAACCTAAGAAGGGTAAAAAAAGTTACCTCCAATGGTTGAGAATACATATGGAATTGATTTTCATAATAAGACAATTGTGAATGTTAGGTACATGTCTAAGATCAATGACATGGAGAATTCAGTCATTTTAAAAACCAACAGTTCAGAAAATTATCTATTAATTCTGATTATGATGAGGCTAAATTGAAATATTATGTGAAGAATAATGTTTCATCTAAAAATAATATGCTTAGTGGTCAACAAATATTAATTAATAAATTTCTGGAGAAATATACACACAACAATGGTAAATCCAAAAATTTCCAATGAAAATATACTTTCTATGGATATTTCTAGTATTGTGGTGGATTAGAACATACATATAACATGTTTTTGTTTAACCAACAAAATTACAACTGTTTGAAAGTTTATCAAATTCAAGGTTTTAGGGGGATTCAATCCTCGAAAAAGAAGATATCTAAGAAGGATTTGCTGAATAAATCTATGAATATTGTTGTAAATTTGAGAATCGAGTCCAAATATTAAAAAAAATTTGTAAAATATGTGATCAACTTGAAAATCATGTTAAATCTTGTCTTGTTTTATTAACATCACAACAAAATATTATCGAAAATTCTCAGAATTTGATGATGAATAAAGAAAAGTAAGAAAAAAAATATCATCTTCTTGAAACATCATTAAAATCTATAAAAGGAAAATGACTTTAGATTCTGGATAATGGGTGATATTCTAATATTAAATTATACATATATTTTTTTTAAAATGTAAATAATTTCAAATAAGTATTGGTTACATTTGGCGATGATGAATCTTTGAAAATAAAAAAGTGTTGGATCAAGAATTTTTGGAAAAGAAAAAATAAAATCTAAGAGAAAATTATATGTTGATGACCTAAAACACAACATGGTTACTATTTAACTTCATTATTCTTAGGATAAAAATATTTATTTACAAAGATAAAATTTTTAGAAAAATTTGGGAAGATGTAATGCTAGTCAAAATATGTCAACATACAAAAGGAAACTTTATCGAATTTGGTGAAATAAAAAAATCATATTAATTGGGCATGGTGGAATGAGGTTAATTGTGACATAAAAGGTTGGGACACATGTGTTATAGAAACATGATAATGTTATCAATGTGAGTTAGTGTTTGGGGTATTCTTGATATGTTATGAATAAGATATTGGTGTTTCAATCGTTGTCAAAAAGAATGATTACAAACATGGTGCATAATAAAGTTGACATTTGTTCAGAATGACCCCTACAACATATATATTTAGATGCTTGTTGTAAAATGAGAAAATAATCAATAAAAATAGATATGTACTTCATCGCACTCATTTATGACTTTACTTTCAATACTTGTGTTATGTACATATGACATAAGTCAGATGCTCGGAAATTTTTTACGAGGATCGAAGGAATGCAGATAAAAAATTTGAGTAATCAGTGAAGAAGTTGAGAACACATATTGGTGGTGAGTTTAATAATGAAGAATTTGAAAATTATGTTGAGAAGTATAGAATTAGGAATCAGTTCAGTTCACCATACAAACCTAAAAAAATGGCGTTTTTAAATGGATTAATAGATATATGGAAGAAATTGGAGGAAATATCTCACTGGAACATGAATATCCTTATTAATATTGGATTAAATCCATGAGAACTACTTTGTATATTCAAAATATATGTTTATATAGACCAATTTCAGATATGACTCCATATGAAATGGATAAGGTAAAAACTTTATGTTTGAAACACTTAAGAGTTTTTTAGAGTCCATTGATTACAAAAAAGGAAAGTTAGAAACATTATAAATATTGAGAAAAGTGGTGTAGATGGAATATTTCTTTTCTATTCTATCAAAGTAAGAGGATATAAATTTTTCAACAAAGATATAGGAATAATTTTTGAATCATGTGATGTGGATGTTGTTGAAAATAATGATGAATAAAAAAACATGTACTGATATGGAAATTAAGGACGATAAGGAATGTTTTGTTGATAATTCTTATAATTTTTCTGATAGTTGTAATCATAATCAATATGAATAATTGGAGTCATCTATTTTTTTTTATGATGATAAAACTGAAATAACTCATCCAATGATTAGTAATAATATAGAGGCTCATAACTTTATTGGTGATCAATATAAAAAGGTTTAGTAAAGAAGCATCTCAAAAGTTGTTACACAGACTTCTTTGTATTCAAAAGTTGAGCCTGATGATATGAATAAATATTTTGATAATATAGAATCTGTTTAGGATATTAATGAATAACATGATCAGATAGTGAATAATGGTTCTTGGGAACTCATTCCCATGTTAGATAACAAGAATTCTGTTGGTAGAAAATGGTTTTTCCAAAACAAGATGAATGAATAAGGGGTAGTGATAATGAACAAGGAATGATTAGAATGATAATGTTACCTCCAAATGATGATTTTTATTTGGATGATAATTTTTCTCTGGAGTAAAGGTTGGAAATGATCATAATATTTATTTATTTATTCCATAATAATGATAATTTTTTTTCAAATGGATGTGAATTTCTCATTTCTGAATGGGGAACTTGATGAGGAAGTTTACATTGATAAAACATTTGTATATCTAGTTGGGAATGATGAAATCCTTATTCGTGGGTTGAAAAAATAATTGTATGGGGTAAAGCAAGATCTAATGGCATGGTTCTAAATGTTTGATACTTATATAAAGAAGATGTTTTTTAGAAATAAAAAAGATGATTTTAATATTTACATCAATGAAAGCCATGAGTTTTCTCTCATCATAATTTTTCATGTCGATGAAATTTTAATTGCTATCAATGATGGAAGATCGGGTGAAATATTTTCTAAAGAAATGAAAATGACATTTGAGTTTTCCACACTGGGATAAATGAAATACATTCTTGGGTAAAAAATTATTTGATGGAAGGAACATATTTTTCATTCTCAAGAAATGTATGCTAAGAAACATCTTGAGAATTTTGTCTTGGAAAATTCAAAACTAGTTTCCACACTAACGTTAGTGGGAACTAAGTCTTCTAAAGATGATGAAGTAAAATAAGTTGATTGGAAAGAGTTTTGAAAGATAATATGAGGCTTTTTATTCTTTACAACCTCAAGAACTAATATTGTTAATGGAATTACATTATGTCTAAAATTTAATAATTCTCTTAAAGAATCACATTTAATTACTGGATAAATAATTGAAAGATATATCAATGTCATGAATGTTTTTTTATTCTAGTATGATAGCTCTAAATGTATTAACTTTTTTGGGTACTCATATGTTGATTGGGAAGGAAATGTTGATGATAAAAGATCCATATCTACGAAAGTTTTCTTTCTATGGAAAATTTCTTGTTTGATGGAATATAGAGAAATATGATACATTAAATCTTATCAAGGATGAAGTTTTGTATTTTTATTCCACTTAAGCAGCAACCCATCTTATGTGGATTAAGACTGAGTTAGAATATATACTTGATGAAGTAAGGTTACCCTTTCTCTTGTGATGTGATAATCAAAGTGTATTCAATATTATAAGGAATCCAGTATAGCCTTATCATTTATAAAATATTTATATAAAGTACCCTTTCATCAAATAACATGTGGAGAAGAATGAATTCAAGCTAGAGTATATTCCTACAACAGAACAAGATACAGACATATTTACAAAACCTTTACCAAAGGAACAATTTTATAAATAAATGTTGAACATGGGTGTCAAACCCCTCTCTCAACAAGGTTGAGATATGTGTATCTGTCCCCTCTCTCACCATACCTTTGGGTACTATATTCAAGGGGTATAATTGTTTTGTAAATCTACCCTTACGGAAGAATTCATATAGGAGGAGTTCAAGGTAAACAATGAATCCAGTATGTAAGTTTTTGAACTACTATAAATGTTCGCTAGAGTGGCTATATAGAAACATGTTATTTATTATCGGAAAGTTGAAGAAGTGGAATATTCTATGGATGAAAGTGTTAGGAAGAAAGATGAATAGGAATCATAGTCATTACTTTTGGATAATGTGGTTTTTTATCAATACTTTTTGTTTCCTACAATGAGTTAGCTCATTTTGTCTTAGAATTGTTGATAAGCAATCCATATCTTGATAATAAAAATTTCAGTGATTTATAAATCTTAGTTGAAAAAAAAATATAAAGGAGGGTATTATTGGGACCCTGATGGAAAGATAGTTTTTTGGTATGTAAGAAAAGTATATTTTTGAAGAGTGTTGTTTTTTTTCAAAATGGATAAATCAATACACTTTGTGAATGACTTGTTAAATATATTTATTATTTGATGATTTATAGTTAATAAATATCATAAGTTATTTGGGGAATTTGTAATGAAATCCTTATGAAGGAATGGGGAGAAAATATGTCTCCAATTGTATCCAGGATTGATTAGAAAGAAATAGGTCCTTGGAAGACAGAGAAGTTACAATAATTTCCTTGGAAAATCTGACAATGGGAATGATGATTGATTAAATGATATATATCAAGATATATATAGTTTGTGATGAAATCAATGAAGAAAAATTATTTTTGATTGTTTGGGTGAAGTAATTTTTTAAAGTAGACCGTATATGGAGTACACATAATGGATAAGGAATATCGGTAAAAGAAGGATTATTCATAAAAGCGCTATGCCAACTGTGAAGTGCGCTACGAAAACCATATTGGTAAAAGAAGCTAATGAGATAATCACAGTTTGTGGGATTAATGAAGTTAGAAGGAAGGATATTGTTTGTGGATGAGAGGTGGTGATCTGTTTGTGAATGGAATCAGCCATCGTGGGGAAATGATTGAGGTTCTATATAAACTGCACAAAACAGTCAGCGGCTAAGGTTGTACCGCATCGAAATTTTGGGTAAAATGGATTAAGAAGATTTTATGATTCATTATTCATATATAAAGAATCATAATCCAGTTATTATAGAGATATAAATTTTATAATATGTGATTATCAATGAAGGATGATTTTGTAGTAGTTCAAAGTAGTTTATGAAGGAGAATTATGCAATGGAGAAGAGTCTGTGGGGGGAACATTCCCATGAATGACAAGTCATGGGGTTTGAGCATGGAAGATTATTGAAAGTATATGTATCCTGTAAATGAAAATGGGCCACATAGGATAGGTTATTACTATATAATTTTCTATCAGTGGAGCATAGAATGTCCATAGGATAAATGGTGGTCTATGAAGCACCCATGCCACGCGATGCAACTGAGTTCATAGAGGATATATGCAGTTCAAAAAGGATGTAGGACAGTTAGTGGAGTATTGAAGGATTTTCCTAACAGATTCTCAGTAAGAATGAGAATAATTGGTTTGAAAGATAAAATTTGGGGAAGAGGATCGAGAATCATAATAACATTGTATTGTATCATTTTGTTCTTAAAGAATCAAACACTATTGGATTGTTTTTATAGTGCTACAGGAGTGTAGGGTCACATAATAATTATTGTATTCCACATAAAAGGAGTTTTTTTCTAGTATATTTTATTGTACTTTATTTTTTCCAAACCATACCAAGGATGTAGCTACTCATTTTGACTATTGAACCTTGTAAACTCTTATGTTCCTATGGATCTGTGTTGAAATTGTGTTAAATGGAGAAAAAATATTTAATAGGAAGCGATGGTTGTTTTATAAGAAAGGAAACACAAAAGAAAAATTAATCACTAATTTACACCTCCCCCTCTTAGTGATACAATAATTATGACTATGAAAATCACAAACAAACATACATCGGGCTATAATTCATTATAATCAATCTCATTCATTTCAAATAATTATACCAATTAGCCCCCAATTAATGTGTTTGAACACGCATTTTATTCCAGAATGAAACTACATTTTCATATATATAAAATAAATAAATTTAGATATTATTATTTTAAATTTTAAATCATTTCATTACATGTCATTTGATCAAATCATAATTGAAATTAATCATTTGGAATCATGGTCATTTATTTAATATAAAAACATAATTTAAAAAATCCATTTTAATGGGACATTATCATGCACCCAAATATATTTCAAATCAATTATCAAGAGTCTCTATTAAAGATTTAAAAATCAATTAGAACAAAAATTTAAATTAAACAATCATTGTAGGTATGAATTTAGAGATAATTCCATATGAAACATCCTATCTCAATTAACAAGATCAGTGATCACCCAACATGGGATTTACACTTGATGAGATTAAAATGTATAGGGTTGATAAAAGGATAATCCTAGAAATAAAATTCATAAAGACATTATTTACATCAATAAACATCATGATAATCCACCACCTTAGATGGATATAGAGGAGAATACTAAGAATCATAACCAGATCATGATTATATTTAATATAATGGGATCAACACATCAACCAACACTTATGTATTTGATGAGAAGAGGATAGAAGATCCATGAAGAGATCTCCATATCATCTATTGTCTATAGGATCATATTAGGATAAAAAGTTAGGATTTTAGAAATTATAATGGGGGTAATAAGAATTAAATTAATAAAATTAGGGAATTAAATTCATGTCACTAGGTTTAGAAGCACTATTTGAAAAATGTTGCACAAATGGTGTGCCCCCTTTGGGTATATTAGACAGAGATGCATGATTTTCCTACATATTTTTTAAAATGTTGTGCCCTATCTATGGATTATAAATGGAGATTTGTGGTATCACCTCATGGTTGGAAAAACTACTTCCCAACAATGAATGGCCAAATGTCCTCATTAGAATAGTTTGAATTCTAGTCCAAAAGATTTGAACTAATTGTGTGACTAACCTTGCACTCACCTCTAAAACTCCAATATATTAAACATAGTTTCTTGGAATGATCCAAAAGGTATTATATAAAAATAATTTAACCATTTATAGGCCCCAGGTCATATAAAAACATTCAAAATCACCCAAAACTATTTGAGATAAAATGTTAACACAATATGGTAAATTAAAAACAAATATGTACCAAAAGGTGAGTGTTAGGATGATACAATTCTCCCCACCATATACACTTTCTCCCATAGAATATATGTGAGATGAATCAAATAAAAATAGATGAGGACATTGATCTCTCATCAAATTATCATGCTCCCATGCCTCAAGATAGTCAAAAATGTGCTACCAGAGTACTCAAACTATAGGTATATAATTTCTATGAACAACATTTATATGGAAATCCACAATATGAATCGACTTCTTAGTCATAGAACTATCTAGTTCCACATACAGGTCCACAAAACTCCCGATGTGAGTTGTTCTGAAAGACACTAAATGTGTTGATATATGTCAAACACATTTTGGGTCAAAATCACATGAGGTGGAAAATAAAAACGGTATTATATCATTCCAACCAGTTCAACAATCTCAATCAATCCCAAAAATATTGGTGATAACAAACACATTCATAAAAGTCACCAATGAGTGATATGAGGAATGACTATCAATAACATATGGGATAAGAACTCTAAATTTCAACACTGAAAATCAACATAGAATTTTACCTGCACATTTTTGTTACAATTCACTAATAGATCAACAGTATCTTTGTCATCATCTCTTGGACCATCTAAGATCTATACAGGGAAGATTCACCAATATCCAACCTATAATGTTGAATTATACAGGGATAACTATATAACTCATTAAAGGGTTACATATTAATGAATGACTGGTATAGATTACTATATGAAAACATAAAAGACCCCAAATGACTTCACTAACTTTTTCCAAAGAAAATGGCACTAAATAAAATGAAGTCCCCAATATACTATATTGCTTATTCATCCTGACTATCTATCTTTTGAAGGTACGTCATTCTCAACATTACATGGGATCCAAAAACTTCGTCATTGCATCTCAACAATCTAGAAGTTAACATGGGATCCCTATCACAATATATTGAATACGGAAATCCATGGAATTTTACCATCTTCTACCCACAAAAATATCCAATGTCTTGAACAGTAATGGTATAAAAAAATAGAATAATGTGAGATTATTTTTCCAAGTAATCAATCATCACACATATAACATTGATTACTCATGTCGAACTTGAAAACCTAAACAAAAATTGCATCTATATATCATCATAAATCCATGTAAACATGAGATGTTTAAAGAAAAGTCCTTATATATTTCCATTCTCAATGATAATCTATTGAAAATACCAACCATAAAAAAATCTGAAATGATTGTGTCATACCTAGATGAAATAATCATCAATAAAAATCATAAAAAATCATAAAGCATGGGAGAACCAATAGTTGAGTATAATGAGAATCCTTCACAAGAAATTTCATCATAGGTAATAAAAAAACAAATCAATTCCTGAAGTAATGGATACTCTCAAAATATAGAGACCATTCACCGATGATCTCCCCACTATATTAGAAATACATAAATCCATGGAGATAAACATCAAGCTGATGTTCCTGGAAATCAACAATAGAGATCCATCAGATTCCATTCCTCAAAAGATTTATTCATGGCATGTAAAGGTAGTTCCCCATTAAATTAATTGGAAATGAAATTTCCCTTTTTAGGAGTATGGAAAATGTAAAAAATTAATGGATTATAAGTACTCATTCAATAACATATTTCAAAGGTTAAAATGTTTTTGTTAGAAGCTATAACTCAATATTTTTTATCAAAGTAAATTGTTAATGTTTCAATGAAGAGATGAACATGATACCTATTTAGAGATCACATAATACATGAAATTATTGTATCATGTGTGGTATTGTTCTTCTAATTATGTCAAAGATGATGATAATCATAATCCAATACATTTGCACCATGTATAGAAGTACATGCCTTTCCAAATCCTGATCCACTACAAAATATCACATATCACTACTTAGCTTCTGGAAGGTTTAATATTGCATATGAAATTGAATGACACTTCAACGCATCAATGGAATCCTATAATTTAATATGAACATTTAAATTGACACCGTTGAGAGAGATAGAAATTAAAAAAAAAAGTTTTCTTTCCAAAATCCTTCACAGAACAATGATAATACCCAGCTAATCCCATCATGCTCTGTATCTTAATGAAATTCTTTAGTTCCTCCAAGGTCATAACAACATCTAACATAGTAGAATCAAATAAGATACCATGTTTCAAAATGTAATTCCATAATAACATTACCTTTAGAATCCAAAAACTGAATTATTAATGGTTATCCAATATTCAATGATTTCTCAACATGTATAAAAATACTCTCAAGGGATGCACATGACCCTCCTCAATTTTGGAGTCATCCATGATGTCACATGTAAATAATACATAAATATATTTAAGGATCCAATTATAATTACATTAATAAATTCCATAAACCCTATAGGATAATTTTTCAATATAAATTGCATAACTAGGTAGTCATAGTGGCCATACTTGATCCTAAAATATATTGTAGGGATATTTGACTCATTGATCCTAATATGGTAACAACCAAACTAGAGATTGATTTTTAATAATTAATTTCCCCTATTATATTTTCAATTAAATAATGAATTCTATGAAATATAATTTTTTTTAGATTATGGGATTATTTAGATTTTGGAATTCAATAAAAATCTAAGGGTTCTGTGATGCTTCTATAAACAATTCCCTAAAGTAGACCAAGGAGACACGCTAGGTCGAATAGAGACATTGAACATAAAAACATACAATATATTATTTTACACCGTTATTTTATGTTTTTTATCTATTGATGGGGAATAAATATCAGTTGGGCACCTATAAACTAGTTGATAAATAACTCCACCTCCATCCCTACTTGTAAATACAAAATATAAGAGAAATACATTTAGAAACTCATCATCTATTTGAGGAATATCACCACGTGAAGAATCATAATATATTTAAATGGAAACATAGATACCATCCTACCTACCAATATAAGAATATTTCCAACATATCCCAATCATTAGTCATATTTTCTAAGAATGACATGACACACCCCATCATTTATACAAATGTATACCTAAAAATTATTATGAGTTTTATGAGTGATCAAAAAATGTAAGCTGATAATGTAATCTATAAGTTTCAAATCTTGTATAAAAAATTCCCATGAAATCCCTATCATTTTATAAAATTAAATTAAAATAAGGTAGTAATATTCCTTTTTACCTATCAAAGCTGAGATCCGATACAATATCCATAAAAAGTCATGATCTCTTTAGAATGATTTTGGTAATTCCACATCATGGGTATATACCAAATAATAAATGAGAACTATTTCCAAATAAATATGTAACTAAATATTAATGAATTGTAATTGTACCTCACATTATCATTGTAAAATTATTATCATCATTGGAGGCTCATCCATTGCATGAAGAGGCTTCATTTCTCATGTCTATGGTTGAAACCACTTTGTTATAAATGCATCTGACTACACTCTATATCATCCCATAATATCAAGGACACACCACTAAATGGAGAATAAAATATTTTGAAGAATAATTTTATGTGATATGAGAATCTATAAGAGATACATATATTTACCACCTCTAAGAAATATTTCTATGAGGATCAACCATTTTCACTCTACAAACAAGTATTTCATCCTATAATAGAAATTGTAGATGATTTATTAGAATTATGATATTGAGATCCACCCCTATAGTTACCATCATGACACTCATTATTTATCCAATTATAATTAAAGGTATCATTAAAGCTACCACTAGGAGTTTGAGAAACTCCCATCATCCCAAACCAACCAACCAAGTCATGTTCTGCTATAAATGTTATATCCTAACATTAAAATATATAGTGATCTTAAAAAGAAAATCCTAGGATTAGATATTAGTCTAAGGTCCACTCATAATCCTTTGATATTTAAAATTATCATTCAATACTACCTTAGATAAGAAATAAATAATCTTCGAAAAATGGTTGGCATACTAGCTCAATAACCTATGATATTACAGAATTTTAAAAAACTCCATTTACTACGCCAAGACCATCGATTCTGGATATAATTTGTCTATGAAAGTATTTATAGAGTATTTTCATTCATATCCCATATTATTCTTAGCTATATTTATTAAATCACACTTCCTTAAAAAAATCCTATCATTATTATTGATGACACATTTCATCTTAAGATAATCAGGCTTCTAAAGAAACTCAAAGACTTCCTCAACCTTATACAAAAAAATCCTATCCCTATTGAGGATCATTAGTATCATAGAAATATTGTTGTCAAAGCTGAAGAAACTCTTAGGTATAACATATTCTATCATTATTTCAGTGTATAACCTCTACAGACAAAACATGAGTATGGGTGGCTACCTGGACAAGAGACAAGACAACATGTACCAAAAAACTATAAGGATATAATCAATTGGATGGTTTTCTTATCGTAGTTTATCAATAAATTTTTCTTGATTTATATTAGTATAAATTCCTTGTGGAACGGTACTACAAACCATCAAATGATAATAAGGGAATATTTATTCAAGATATATAACTGCAGAAACACTATCAATCATAATTCAATTGTGGAAACATATGTTTCAGATAAATTAATTGAAAAGTCCTTGAATCAAATTAAATATAACCCCAGAGAAACATTTTCAAATATCCCATTGTAACATAATGCTCTTTATGATAAGATCTAGTAAATTAGTCACTCAATACATACCCCAAATGGTATAACTATCTTTTATGAGATCTACCAAGATATCCCATGTTTAATATCATCAACAATGTAGACACACAACCACATTTGACCAAAATATGTCATGGAATGACACAAATAACCCACCTAAATTATACTGAAATTATTTTTGATGATTTCCCAATGGTGTTCCTGATATCTAAAGACTAAAAAATAGCACTTCATCTTCTAATACAAACAAGGTGGAATGATTTAGTACTAAGTATAACCTCTCAGGGCACAATAGTGGAAGTAAAACAAAAATAAAATTTCTACTAAAAACACTCTCAAAGAGAGAGAGAAAACACAATAGGACGGATACAAGTCTCAAAAATATCATATCACTAAAATTTATCAGATAAACGATTTAATAAATCAGCATGAAAAATAATTTTAACATGTGGATCTTACATTCCACTAGTCACCACTAACCCCCATGTCCTAAAAAAGTAAATTCATCAAATGGTAATATTTCTTTTTGATTTAATTATATAGGAATAAGAACTTAAATAAACTCTTAAAGTAAAATGATGGGTGTGGTAACAATATCCCAATAGGTCCCCCAAGTATTTATTATGATATCTTCAAAAAATAACCTCATAATGCTCAATATTAATTAAAATATGACATGGAATTAATTCCTCTATTATTATCAAAAAATGAATTAAAAAACATTTATATGGTAAAAATAATACTAGAATTAATGTTTCTTTCCATCTAATAATGTATATAGAATCATCTTTTTCAAATATTTATAATAAATCATCTTGTTTAAAAAGTGACTTGGGAAAAAAATTTAAATAAGTCTGTGGCATGTATAATGATTTTTAGTTATAGAACTATGGTAATTATTATCAAAGCCAGTTGGTTTGGGAGTTATTGTTTTTCAAATTCATATAGAAGTATAAATCCTTGTGTGAAAAGACCACATAGATCCCAAGCCTATGGTGTGCAATAGATAATCCTAAAGAATAATCTCCCATCCCACAAGATATTTTTGATTATTTTTCTCCATCAAGACGTTATAAGTTATCAATTTACATAGTATACATATCCTACCAACTAACTAATTAGGCTTCTATGTTCTTCATGGTAGTCAAAGATACTTCATGGTATTATTTTTATCAATAATTCTGATACATTTAAATTGTTTATTTCCATTTTCCATAATTTCATGTTTAAAAAATGAATTTTATTTCAAAAATCATATTAAAATTGGTTTTATCAAAAATTAAATACTTTCATTTAAAATAATATCATTTGAAATAATTTACCATTTCAAACCATCTAATTTCATCAAATAATTCATAAAATACATATTTTTTAATTCTATTTCTTTTCCAAAAATCAATAATAAATTTTAAGAAAACATTATTGATAGATTTCATCATGTATCTTATTCTGTTTTATATCATTTATAAAAAGAATTAATAAAATAAACAGAAATAAAATGGAAAACTAATTTACATTTAACATGATCTATTGGTTTAATTTGATAATTATTTCATAAAGAGACAACATAAATAAATTCATGAGGTCACTAATCACCCAACATGCGATCTACACTTTAAGAGGTTCAAAAGGCTATGATCAATCAATGGAGAATCCTAAAAACACAATTTATCATGTAAATATTTTGATCCAAAAATGAAAAGTATATACACAACTATAAAATAATGTTATATAGGTGGTGGGGAGGAATCACAATCAATTATAGATTGCACTTACAAAAAAAGGACCAAATCATCAGTGACCCTTTGATCAATGATGAAAAGTGGTTTGAATGTATTATAACACCTTTAGAGAGCCTCCATAGTCCAAAGGATCATATTAGATTTGAAATGGAGGAATTTAAAATTTAACATGAGGGGATTATGAATTAAATTAATAAAATTAGAGAATTATATTCATGTCATAATGTTTTCATACATGGTATGAGATATTGTGCACACCCTACAAGGTTACTGTAGAGAGATTAATGGAATAGATGAATGTTTTTTACACTAAGTTCCATGTGTGTGCCCCATCCTAGGCTACTAGTAATGGAGTCACATTTTTTCTACATGGTTAATAAAACCATGCACCAACCATGCATGATCCACTATCCCAAGACACACTGTGTGAAGGTTATGGTGCATAGTTTTCACTAACCATGAGAATAGTTGTGAACCCTTCTCCAGAATTCCAACATATGGAGAATTGTTACTTTTTATAACTTTCATTGCTTCCTTTAACCATACAACAACCATATGTAATCCCATAAGCATCCCAAAAATCTAAAAGTATCCCAAAACAACCCGATATTATTCTCAAAAAAGATAATAAAATTAAAGGAATGTATATACATGAAATATTTTGTTGGGATGTTACAAAACCTGAAAAATTTTATTTTTTATTTTTTTATGGCTTGATTAAAAAATTTGTTGTGATAGGGTCAGTTTGGCCTGAGAGGATTAATAAATTCGCAGGTTTTATTCTTCCAGGACCAGATAGACCCGAACCAGACATATGTCAACATATAATGTCATATAAAATGAAAATAAAACACAAATATAGTGTTATAAAACATTGAAATTTTGAAATAACATAAATATAACCATTTTAATTGTTCATAATTAATGGTTATTTTTTGATATTTATTATTTATTACATATTATTTACAGTTATTATGAATTATTACAAATTATTATTACTTATTACATATTAATTATCAAAAATAAGTTAACAAACATTTGTTTATATTAATTATGTATAAATTATTTATTAATTTATATTATTTAATTTTTCATAATATTTTTTCTTTATAATCAATACTTATTAATTATATTTCATAAAAATAATTATATCTTATTTTCTTAAATTATGTGGTTCAGGAAGGCCTCTTCACTCATTACAACAAACACAATGTTTGGGACCATACCTTTGATAATCATTCTTATAAATGGTTTTCCATAGGAAATGTTTTATTAAATTTCATATAATTTCATATAATTTGATTTTTTTTAATCGATAAGATATATACCCTTAAATTGATATTTGAGGAAGATGATGAAGTTCTAAAAAAATATTTAAAAATAATGAAGAAGAATTAAAATAAAAAACATTAATCTCTTCCTTTATGAAAAATATTGGTGAAAAATATATTAATTTAAGTTCATGTTATTCATTATGATAGTCTCTTTCTAGAAATATATTATTAAATTATAATATTTATATATAATAGTCATTCCAAGTGCCATTTAAAATTATTTATGATTCCTCCAAATAAAATATCCTTTAATAATTTATTAGGAAATAAAATTTTAAATTATTAATATACCATATATCAAATGCATCTTTTTAAGTTTTACTAATCCCTTCAATAGAATTATAGAGTCATATTTACTACATGTAAAATGTTTTAAAATATTTTTTCATTAATTTCACTGAAAATACCTTTTTATTCAACGAATTATTATATTTTGACATGAAATATTACTCATCGAACAATGTTTTATTGTTAGCTAAACTAGAATATATATTTTAACTCATTTCATATCTATTATTGTCATATATTGATCGGATATATTGCTTAATTTATATTAACGTAGGTTTAAAAAGATTAATAATTAACACAACATTACTGAGAATAAAATGAATTTTGGGAGATATGTATTAATAGAATAAGAATATTAGTGAGTTAATTCAGAAAATATCCAAAGAATGATGGTTTAATTATGGGTTATAGATATTATTATATCAATTTAGAAGAAATATAACTACTGAATGGATTTATAAATAACTGTAATTATGTACCAATGACTAGTGATATTAATTTAATTATGGGATACAATCCACATTAATTTTTTAATATCAATATAAAAAAAATTTTGGTTTTCAATTATATAGAACATAAAGGAAAATTAACATCTAAAAAATTAGTTTATATGAAAATTACATAAAAATAGGATTATTTTTTCAAAATTCATTCATTATTATAAATTAATTTTATAATTAATTTTGAATTATCAAAAATTCTAAACATAAGTAAATATTTTTAATTATGTTGATTTATTTATTGATAGGTGAGAGAAAAAATTATCTTGGCTGATTAGTATGAAATTTTATTTTATAATAATTACTTATATAGTTTGACACACACACACAGATATATATACTGTTAAATAAATTCCTTTGAAAATGTTGTGAATATTATTATTTTTATTATTCAAATCCATTTTGTAGTGTAAATATAATACTTGATACATATATTTCAACATATATAATTTATTATTCTTATAAATAAAATATGTTGAAGATTTTTCATTTCTTTTTAGAATATTATGTCTACTTACATATCTATATTTGGTTTATTCCAAAAAAATTATAGATTAACTGATCAATTATCATCAAATATAATGATACAATATATGATTATTCTCTCTTAGTTATAGAACATTTCATAAATCAATAAAGAGATTAATTTAAACTCATCAATAATCTAATATATAAATTAATATGTTGATAATTAAACATTTTAATTATATTTAATTTTTTATTAGTTTTAGTAGGGGTATACAAAGTAAGAGGGGAATTTTATACTTTAAAACATTCATGGAACAAATATAAAACTAATTAGTGTTTAATTTTGTGCTTTTAAACCATATACTTAATAATTATTACCTATGGATATATTTTTCTCAGAGGTTTTATGTCAAAATAAAGATATTTTAAATAATATAAATCATGATAGACCCCATTAACTAAGTCATATCTCAATATAATCAAAAAAAACTGGTCTCCGGTGGATTAAATGTTGTAAAAAGTTGTCTCTAATAAAAGTGGGAGTCTGTTGGAGTTGGTTCCCTAAAACCAACTAATATTTTAATGAGAAGATATGGCGTCCATATAGAGACCTAGTCTTAGCATACAAGGATATTACATCTTTTTAGATGAATATTTAACAAATTCAAAAAAATACATGACCTAGGACCATAATACATTAGTTTCTTTTAAAACATGGAACCAATTCTTCTATTTTTGTAATGAACTAACACATATCCCATAATGATCTTCCACTTTAGTAATCCTACTAAAAACCATTTCTCATAACCTATGGAAATTAATCGTATGATAGGGGTGAGGTTAATTGATCATTAATTATAATCGTGGAGATATCTAATCCTTATAATTTTCATAGGAGTATGAGGTCATGATTTTATCCTTATTATAATATCACATGTATATAAAAGATCATAATCCAAAGTCATGGAATAAATATTGTTAGTTTATAATATATGAATCATAATGTAATAGAGAGGATATCACATGAAATCATAGAATACGAATAAGGAATTTAATTGTAGAAGTCATAAAAAATTATTTACATTGATGTCAAGAATTACTACCAAGGCCATATTTATGGAAAAATACCTTTACTAAACTAGGTTCACTGTCCATTCAAACAAAGTATTACTGAATTGAGTTCAGTTCTTGTTCTAGTCCTATATCACTGAACTAGTTTCACTTTCTATTCAAACCCTATATTACTGAACCAGGTTCACTTCCCATTCCATCCATGAACTACTAAACTAGGTTCACTTCCATTCTAGCATTGTATTACTGATCCAAGTCCACTACTCATTCCATCCCAATCATAGAAAACTGAGTTTAGTTCTCATTTCATCCCCATCATACTGAACCATGTTCAGTCCTTATTCTACCCCATTCATACTTAGGAGATAAATCATTACTCAATGCATTGGAGGGATATATTGGCCAAAAACATCACATAATTAAAACATATATACATGTTTCACAAGATAGTTAGTAACTCATCATGTAATGACTCATTAAACGATATGGGTTTCATAAACATTGTATCATAACCCATTAAATAAATGGCTATTATAAAAACATTATCCAATCACAACATGTGTAATAGGGGGAGTATTCCCAAAAAAATTTCTTAGAATAAACCATTAAAATATTTGGGTTTCATAAGTAAATTATAATGGTATAACCTTTAGAAGAGAAATGGGTATTTTAAACAACGTTTCCCGAAGTTCATAAACCATTAATAGAATGAATAAAAAATGTACCCTTAGATCATGACCCTAGTAAATAATAAACTAAATATATGGATGTCATCTTAGTTGGGAAATAATTTTGAACCATCATTTAGAATTATTCTTGAGGAAAGTAATCATTAATCTTTTCAATGTGTCACATACCCAATTGAAATATTTTACTCATAATCCCCCATGAATTAATTACATTACATGAAGCTTTTAATATATTTAAAACAAGTAGATTCATGATATAACAAGTCACATGGAAGTATATACACCTCATAAAAGACTATAGGTGTGACGTCCTAGAACCAATTTCCTTTCAGAGGTTCCCCATGCTCGATTAACCACATGGCCTCAAGTGCATCTCTCCAAACACCAGTTGATTACGACTTTCATTGAGGGTATATGATATGTCAATGTGGATACTATTCCCCCATTACCAGATTTTATCACATTGGATAAATGATATCATAGGTAAATAGTCGAATCTGTATAATAAACTGGTGGAATAATATAAGTATACTAAATTAATAAATAACTAAAGAGACTAAAATTATTATAAAAAAGAAGATGAAGATATATTCCACGTATATATAATACTAGAAAACAAGGATACAAATATGAAAACAATAAATTCTATAAGAAAACTAGAAAATTTGATTCCAAAACCTATCTATGCATCTAAAGCTCTAACTTATTCTTCTACTAATATATTTTTTCAAAGAAACAACGAAATCAATTGTATTAAGCAACATGCTTCCCCTTTTCAACACTTCCATACATGTATTCTTCCTAGTTTCCAATGATAGTCCATATAGGGTGTGATATAAATATTATTTTTCCATAACCAAATACATAAATAACATTTTTTATGATAACATAAACTAAAACAATGTTGAAGAATGCATATATAAAAGTATAGGGGTACTTTAACAAAATTACCCAAGTACCTTTTTCATCCATAGTTAATGTATGAATATATAACTAGTTCATTAATTAAGTGAGATTAAATTTATATATTAATTAATGTGAGTTATAATTATCATTGACATAATAACGTGGTAAAAATAGTGAAGGATCAAAGATATAGAAATGAATCCCTGATGATAATACTAATAAAGTGATCCAAGCTAAAATAAGTAATCCTATAATGATATTAACAGAAGAGTGATACATGGTAATCACTAAGGCATAAATCCTCATGGGTCAAGAAAACACTGGTTGAAACTATATTTTGGATAAATGGGTAATATTGTAATCCAAGGAAAATCATAACTAGAATTCCACAATAATAATTCTATCCAAGTTTAAGGATCTCATCTAATGTAAAATGGTTCAGTAGTGACTCAGACAAATGTATGTGATTTTAGATCCACATTCTTATAAATATCATGATGAATCCAAGGATTGAATCCAATGAAACCTTATATTTGAATGGTAACAGATGTATCCTACTATTTTAAAATGGGAATCCTAAATTATTCATAGAGTATGTTGCACGGTGGGTCTCACTATTAGAAATTAGAAGCACTAAATTACACTAGATTTTAAAAGTTCTTGAGGATTTCGTTTTTTAACAAAGGTTAGATCATGTATGACAACTTATATAATAATTTTAGGGTCCATATACAACATGAAAATTTTATTTAATACATTTAATAAGATAGACCACGTATTACTCATTCTATTTTATAAATCAAGTGGTTCAAGCTGTTTCCTTTCATTAGTGTGACAATTCAAAAGGGAGTGAAAAATTTTTATTCAATTATTAATTAATTATATTCAAATTATTATGTTCCCTCACCATCATTTCTTAAATATTCTTCGGTTTGATAAAGACATGTAACTGAGTTATTCAATTAAATTAAATTAGACCAAGTAACATATATACAATATACTGTATATTTCAACTTAACATTGATTTTTCAAATCGAAGAACCTACCATAGAAGGGTCAAGTGGGAGGAAACATGGTACTAGCCATTTATCATGTCATTATTGATATAGTTAAAGCTTATTTCCAATAGAAGAGTCAAGAGACAAACCTAAATATTGAGGCATATGAACATAAAAAACGGCTAAAATCCCAATTATTGAAAACATCGTACATGAGGTGGATTTCATTGAGGTTACAACCTCCCACGATGGATAGAATATTTACTGAGAGTAACAGAGTACGATTTTAATAACTATAAGAAATTAAAATTTATTTAATAGGTGATAACTGATGAACTTTGGGAACATACATGATAATTTATAAAATTATGAATCTTGAGGGATAAGTTATAGATCACATACCTCATACTCGTACAACTCTCATAATCCACTATCACCCTTTATTTTTTCCTATATTGGAAATAATCTGAAGAGTTGATAAATTTATTAATAATATGGAATATGATACTACATCTAAATAGAATCATCGATTGAAGTAATAATAATTAAAGGACAAAAATGAATCGAGTACAAACTAATTCCCATCCAACTTCATAAACGGGTATTGAATCAAAGTTTAAACGGTGATCTGAGATAAAAATATAGAAAAGATATACAAAGTGAGAAAATGGTAGATTATGGATGGTGATTTTTGGTCCAATGAACAAGAGATATAGAAGAATGTTTAAAACATTTCAATAAGGGGTGTTTGGTAAAATCACCCAAAAACAGGTATCACACAATTGTACTGTGTGGTTAGAAAAATCATGTGCCATCCATGCACCATATTTTTTTAGGAGGGTCAATTTTCACGGTTTAGATGTATGATTAGGGAAACCCTGTGCCAACAATGAAAAACATTCTACAAACATTCCTTCTATTTTTTTAGGTTCATGCCTCCCATGTCGCATGACTTAAAAAAATGGTGCCCCTACATAAACCCACATTTTATCACCTCATTGTTAATAGATACTATGCTTCATATCTTACATTTTTTCCATGAACTATGAGGCCAATGTATTTTTCAAACCATTCAGCATTCCAATATCTGGAAAATCTACAAACATCCTAGAAATGATCATGAAATCATTAAGAATCAATATTATTTCTAAAATAATGAGTTAAACCAAACTTCAAAGAATCTATACCTTCGTAATAAACTAGGTTATTAAAAACTAACCACATAAAGGAACTTATATCCAAGCTCACCTTACCGGGGAAGTTAAATACTATTTGTGAAAAACAATAGCCACTAGGCATGTTTTTCATTATCTTGCTTCCATGTCTCATTCTATATATGGTCTTGATTCCATTACACTCGTATGAAAGGAACATACCAATCATGGAGAGACTTTGTGTCCAGTCAAATATGTTTATAGTATACCCTTCATATAATGCAATAAAATATAGATCAACATCGTAATGATCAGAAGTATAAGGTAGATTGGTATGATATTAGAATAGATGTGAAACATAGAAGATGGGGTGCATGGCATGGAACCAAATAGGTGGTGACAAAGGATAGTCTATCTACCTGACTCTCTCTAAGATCTCAAAATTTAACAACTCAAACTGTTATAAAAAATACCTTATGATTTAATAAACTATCTTATTATGTATTATGATTATAGAAAGCACATAAACTTCCTAGATTTATTATATCCAACTAGATATAATATAACATTAAGCATCATTAATGTGGTTGTTATAGTTATTGAACAATGATCACATGATTAGTATACATAAATAGATTTTTCAATAATCCAACTGAAATAGATAAAGGAAATTATTTCCTTAACCAGTAGGAATCTACATTACAAACCCATTTTTTGAGCTTATGATAAAGATAGAATCGGTAGGACTTTATCATGACCATTCCCAAGAGAATATTTAACAACTTAAGGGTGAAATAAACCATTTATGGTGGATGTTCAAGATTATCATGATCATGGCACAAACTATTATGTTGAAACACCCCATAAAAGTCTCACCATTGTGTACCTTACCCTTAGATAATTTTATGGTGTATTAAATGGATATAATCAATACCAAAATAATATGAATATATACTGTATTTATAATATATTAAAATATATATTTTCTTATTATCATTACATTATAAATGATTTAGATTTTGAAACAACTAAACACAAATTTTTTTTAGGTAAAATTATGATTCAATTAAGGTCATTATTTTGAGGAATTAATGTATTTTTTAGAAATAAATAATTAGTAAATAAAAATTTATAATTAAATCATATTTACTAATTATAAATTATAGTATAATATTTTTAAATTTAAATGTACTTTTATAAGTGTTTGAAAATTGTTATTGTCAAAAACAATTCCAACATTTGTCAATAAATATAGATGTTTAATTTAAAAGTGTAAATTAACATATTTGTAAAATTATTTAGATAAAATTCATATTATATTTTGAATCATATCATCAAAATTATCCACTGGTGAATTTTTCAAATATTTTGAGAAATTATAATTTTCATATAAAATTATTAGATATAGAATAAATTCTCGATGTGTATTATGACATCTTAATGACCCCAAAATGATGTAATAAATACTATAAAAGGTATCCAATACCAAATAAATGTTTTACCTTTAAAATAATGATATTTTATTTTTATTTGATTAAATTTAAAAAGACAATATGAATCCTCCAAAACCATTAATATATTTTACGATTTTATTTTTTTTTAAGAGTATGACTCATTTACATATAATCAATGATATTATTTCATTATTTTCAGAACATGGAGATAAAAAATAATGATATCCAAAAACTTTTTTATAAACCATGTCGATAACCAATGGGATGGTTTGTGGTTTTTGTTAAATTATTATAAAGATTCCAAAACCAATGTTTAAGAAATGATAAAGAAATCCCCACTCATTCCCTTTATAAAACCACACAACACCAAAATTATTTTCCCTCAAAATCCATTTATAACCTATTTAGTCTTCTCTCTACTCTATAGATTCCTCCCATAGTGACCTAAAGATTGAAATATACTCTTCCCATTCATTTGAAGTCACACTTTTAATGTAAAGGTTATTTTCTTCCCCCTATTTTTTTAAGTTTCATCATTATCTTATGCCTTATATTTCTAATTCCTTTTATTGGGATATGTTTTCCTATGTCCCTATTTCTATCCATTTCATTTCCAAATTATGAGAAACCCATTTCACTTGAATCAAATATTTTTTATAAATTTTTATGTGATGTCGATATGTAGTAGAAATTTCCTTATAATTTTCCTTGCCAAAACAATTTTATAGTGAATAGTCATACCCATATCCTACCAAGGGTGTTATCCATTATGAACTTTTACTCATTTTTTTAATTAAATTTATTTATTACACAAGATTTTTTTTAAAAAAAATTGTTATGAATTAATCTATTATGTCCCCGACTTAGGATCCACTAAACTAGTGCCTTGAGCCACATCACCACATGACAACAAGAATGACACCCCATGTACCATAGGTCGATTACTAGAAAAGAGGGTCTAAAAGTCACATGGGAGACTATACAAGATTTTCATGAGTATGTCAGAAAAATAGATAAATATAATATAAGAAACAACAAATAATATCTAATGAAAGTGGAAAATTAACCATTTTCACAAATTAGGGACTGACCACAACCAACAGTAAATTTTTCATGTCATGCTACAACACCATGTGAACAAACCCAAAATAATGACAAATAGTAGAATCAAAAAATGGTATTGAGTCCAGGTCAGGAACATCATCCATGTATCTCTCAAGCATGACTCAATTCCCAAGCATAAGGCCCTTGACCCTTACCTCACCTACAAGCATGAAATCTACACGAGTTATATATAGTGGCCCAAATAGGAAGTGATTACAACTCAGTAGGCCACCCCCAATAGTTTCTACAAAATATCAAGTCTAAAAAGATAGTTAATGCGAGTATGAAATAATGGACATGTAAATAAAAGACCATTAAGGGGCCACTAGTTAGAAATATCTACATAACAATTAATAATCATAGTTCCAATTCATTATGGTTATTTTATTCATTATTTTGTTCATCGACAACATTTAATTCATTGGTTTGGAATATACATCATTTTCAAAAGTTCTATATCATTTATCATTCTTTATAATGGAATAATCGAAGTCCCTATCTCACTAGGGATAATACATAGAAACTCACAATATCCTTATCTCAAATCCTTAGATCAGGTGGAATACAATCATTAGGGTAATAGAGCTTTGTCCCATTCCCTAATCCATGCATTATGGGTGGAGTTAGAGCATTGGTCAAACTTGACTAGTGAGAGTGTCCTTGGACCGTTGTTCCGTACTTCAATCCATGTAAACATTGTTGTTCATCCATTCACCACACATAATCCATATAAAAAACCCAACCAACACATGAAACAATCATAATATTTAACAATAAACATTGTAATTAATATTATTCCATGACCCATTAACACAATATCCATTTACATTACATAGTCCATTTATCCTAATTACTATTCTCACACCTATCTTACTGAGCACAATCAATATCTCCTTTTTATTACCCCATTTCAAATAATCATGAATTCCCTTATTAAATACCATTTAATACATTTACATTTAAAATATAATTAACAAAGAACATATTCACCATCTCATATACACCAACTCTCTTATGAATTTCTAATATAATTAATAAGCCACATGTCACAATCATAATTAACAAAATTGACTCATTTCCATGCCACTCCAAAAAAACCTTTGATCCATTACCAAAATTAGAAATATTACTAATATTCATTGTTCACATACATTAAACATATCAACATACTCAAAAAGGGCTCTACATTATCCTACCATGACCATGATCTTACCAAGTCCATTTCTTGACACAGGATTACCAGCACACACCATGGGTGGCCCTAACTTCTTCAAATCATCTGTGATGTGTCCCATGGGAGACATGAGGGGTTTTAATAATAATTTGGATAGAAATTATACCAAATATAACAAAGGTAATAAAATTCATCATAGGTGGTGACCAAGAACAAACCAAACATAAAGAAATATACATTGAAACAATGTAATATAAATTATATGCCACATAACTAGAATATGTTGATGAACACACTCTTAATTGTAGCCTTAAATCCCAATTCGACCACACTTTTAATACTAAAACTAGATATCACCCAAAAGAAGACGGGTTTAGAGATTCATATGAATATAAGAATGAGATGTGAAACCTAAAACAAAAAATAGAAGCAATAAATGTATTAGACTTACTTGGAGCTTTGATCCACATCCAATGATGCACCAAAAGTCATAGGATCTAAAGATGATCACCTATATAAATCTTGGATTCTATGGTTCATCATCAGGGTTGCATGAATTGAAATGGAGGGGAGCCATGTGTTAGAATATAAAACCATGAGGTTCCATTTTTTAAATTTTCCCAACATTACTGGGTCACACTGTATAACAATATAGTTTTCAAAACCATGTGAAAATTGGGTGTGATCAACTATAAAATGAATTTTGGGTCACATAGTTACTAGTTTATGTCACATGGTTTGAAAAATTGGGCTCCAAATATGTGTTGAGACATTGTCCATGGTTGTACATTTTTCTTGGGAAGGTCGCATGGTTTACTAAACCATGGGCCAATTGTGTGTCTTGTACTGTTTGTACAATTATTCCTTAAATTCATGTCTTTAACCCTCATAACAACCTTTAATCCCCTCATACACCAATTAAAATTGCATTTCTCCAAAGGGAATAGGTTTAAACTAAAACATTAATTCATACATGCATTAAGAAAATATGGGATCTTACAACCTCCCCACCTTATAACAGCTCATCCTCGAGTCACACTTCTATGAATTATTGTGTTTTTGATGAAAAGTGATTGGACCACTAGGCCTGTAATTGTACATCTCACCCCAAGTTTTCTTTCTAAATTTTCCCTTGTTTCCATAAAACTATAAATAAGGGAAAAACTCCCTGCAGGACCTCCTCACTACGATCCACAATATAACTGGATGATCCTCAAATGACATATTAGCCTCAAGTTACACATCTTCACATTTATCACATGAGATGAATCAAGGTGACACTGAGGGAGTTGAGAGGTAGGGAAAGCATCATGTATAAAACTATACTATTGTGGAAGATTCAATCAATAAGCCACCACTCAGATCCTCTCCATGGTCTCGAACAATCTCAAATACCTATTCACCAACTTGTCTGGTTTCCAAATTTGATGATGACTCAAACTTGGATAGAGTTAAAGAAACACACTACATCCCACCATAAACTAAAGAGTTATATGATTTTAATCTTCATAGGAAATAAATCTACTCTGAGACATTTCCGTATTCATCAGAATCAATCGATCCTTTTTCAATGCCTCCTATATGAGACTCAATCCTAACAGCTCAGAATCCACAGCATCTAAAAAACTCCACATTGGTCTACGCAGTCTCCCATAGAGTGACTCTAATGGTTCTATATGATTAATATCATGAAAACTAATATTGTAGGAAAACTCAAAGAGTGACAACTGCTTTTCCCAAAACCCATTAAAATCCATAACAAAAGCTCTCATCATATCCTCTAATACCTGAATCAAATGTTTTGAATTCCCATCAATCTCTGGGTGATAGGACATACTCAAATATACACATGTGACAAGAGAATTATGTAACCCCTTACAGATACATGACGTTACTCAAAAATCCCTATCTAAAACTATATTTCTTATCACACCATGTTACCATACTATCTATTGAAAATAAAACTCTCCCAACTAATCAATTTTGTATGTATCTTGGATTGACCGAAAATGGGACACAATAGTCAATCAATCTAAAACTACCCAAATTGCATTATTCTTCCAAGGTTTCCTTATAAGACCCACTATGAAATAAATATTTATGTCAATCCACTACCACTATAGAATATGAAATTATTCTAACAATCCCCTTGAGTGTTAATGCTTAGCCTTCACCTATTGACAGGTAAGGAATCATTCCCCAAAACCCACAACATCATTCTTCAATCATGGCCACCAATAATACATATGAAGATCATGATACATTTTAGTAAATTCAAGATGCACCGCCCAATTCAATTCAGGGATCACATGCATCAAATAATTTTACATACACCCCGGCACACTCACATGGTAGGATTCACTAACGATTACATCATCATTATCATCCCAACTATACGTTTAATCCCAAAAATTAAGACTTTCCTTAATAACTAGACACTCTGAATCCTCCAACAGAATATCCTTGACCAAAATCAAAAGCACAAAGTCAAATACTAAAGAAAAAATGGTAATTTTCCCAATCTCATCCCTTTCCTCTTGATGAATATCAACAAACAATGCCATCATTATCCACTCAGTTTTAGATTCCAAAACCACCTAATAGTAATTCATCTTTCTCAAGTAATACTCAATGATATTCCCATCATCGACTGTGTAAACTAACTTGAATTCAATGGATTGTTTGTACTCAACCAAACATCATTGTTTAATATTTATGTACCATTTATAGAAGATGTACTTTATAATTTTATGATTGGTAGACACCATGGACCACTATCCTAACATGTAATGCTTCTAATACATTAATCCATAAAGAATAGAAGCTAGATCAAGATCATGAGTAGGCTAATTTATTTCGTGAGGTTTCAATTGTCTTGACCCATAGACTACAACCAGATCATCATTCATTAACACTTCCCTACGTCCTACACATGATGAATCAATGAACAAGGTGTACCACTTATGTGGTTTGGGTAAGATCATAATCGTCGTGGTAGTTAACTACTTTTTCAACTCTAGAAATTAATTATCACATGCCTCTGGCTACAAAAAAATTACTCTCTTCTTGTTTAGACATGAGAGTGGCACTACCAGATAGGAAAAATCTCAAATGAAACTTTGATAAAAACTGACCAATCCCAGAAAACTATGAACATCAAAAAAATTCTTGGGATACTCCCAAGACACCACTAATTCAAATTCTCTAGCTTGACTGACACACATAATGTAGAAATGATGTGGCCCACAAAATTCACATTATCATTCAAAAACTAACATGTTGATTGCATGGAATAAAGCCAATGCTCTCTTAGTGAACTCAGAACGATGTCAAGATGTTCAGAATGATCAGTAAGAGTTCTATAGTGAAAAAAATTATCATCAATAAAGTGTACTATAAACTTATTTGGGCTGGGTCCAATATCTATTTCATTAATTCCATGAACATAGCCAATGTATTTGTCATCTTAAACGGATTTATCACAAACTCATACAATCCTTGCCTAATCCTAATAGTTTTTCATGTTATGTTATAATTTATCTCTCTCAACTGATGGTATCCTGATCCAAAATTGATATTAGAGAACATCGAATAACCCCTCAGTTGGTCAAACATGTCATCAATTATGGGAAGTTGGTATCCGTTATTAACTGTCATCTGATTCTACATCCTATTTTCAACAGATAACCTCAATGGTCTATCTCCCTTCTTAGAAAATGGAATTATAGATTCCCAATGCAATGTACTAGGATATATAATCCACATTCACTCCAACACTCCCAACTGAACCTTATTTTCACGGTGTTTTGTTAGTCCAATTTGATTTGGTTGAATTGAGACCGATTCTTCCACTAGAGGCAACTCGATAATAAAATCAATATCCCTCATGGGTGTTATCCCTAAAAATTCATCAGGAAACACATTTAATAAGTGATGAATAATGAGATGGAATGACAGAATCTACCTTACTTATTCATATAGAACAAGAAAATCCACCTGGGCTATAAGCTCTCCAAATTACTAGATAATAGGAACTGCATAGCCTTCTTGAATATCTTACTCACCACAAAGGACATAAGTGTCTCCCTTAGAATAATTGAACATTAACCAACATTAGTAATAATTGATATAGCCTTGATACAACACCAACCTATCCATGTCCAAAATTAGTTCAGAAACTGATATCTTAAAGAAAAATAGTTTCCACTAAAAATGGTGTCCAACAACCTATAATGCAAAACCATTACATTCTTTGATATGCTCAAATAACACCCCAATGAAGTATCAATTGACATAACTGCGCTATAAATTTAAATTTTTTGTCCCGAAACAATGATAAACTGTGTAGAAATAGATGAATTCATAGCACTTGTGTCAAATAAACATCTAGTGAGAGTGGATGCAGCAAGAATCATACCTCAATAGTAAATGATCCAGCCTCGTCACATCTATATATAGAATGCACTACGTGGAGATGACTTGACCCTCTACCCAATGTACCATCCTGAGTAACCTATACTATAATACCCTACTAGTATGGAAAATATCTTCCCGGATTTCGACGTCCACCACCCCAACCTGTACATCCCATAGAGCTCCAAATTCCTACCTGATTTGGGGTGACCGACCACCTCGACACACTCGACAACTACCCCTGACCTCCATGTGTTCCAAACTGTCGATTGTTCATAAAGAACAACTATATATATACCAACAAGACACATGACTGGAAAACAACTATTTTCATCGAAACGGTACACACATGTGCCCTAGCCTACCAAACTAGTAACAGAACAACTGATCACCACCTTAAGAAACTGGTTCTCTATTATAAAAACATCTCACAATTTCCACCTATTTGAAATTCTCAATATGATTCTTCCTACCCTTAGAAGTAGTACCACCTGCCTACAAAGATGACACTGCATGTCTACCTCCAGATTCTCCCTTCAGGTTAACTTATGATATAAGGTTCTATCCCACTACCTTTGTATACCTCTCCTTATATAAGATATTCATTTGAGACCTGATCTCATGCCTGAAACCATCTTGGAAGTGTTTATCCACTGTCACCTCATCCCTACTAACATTGGAATGAAGTTACACAAGACGGTGAAATGAATAGCATAATTCTAAATTGACATAACCCCTTGAGTCAAACTTATAAAATCTAAACCCTTATCTTTCCTTGAGGTCTCGAAGAATTATATTTCAAGAAACATTTCTTGAAAATCCATCCATTCCATTCCTCCATCATGATTTGTCTAAACCATAATGTCACACCAGTGATTTTTATATCCCCATACATATAGGCTGCTAAATTGACTTTCCTCTTAGAATGAGTTTACATATGATAAAGAATTTTCTAGATCTACTATATCCAATACACAGTTTCTTATGGACCACTCTCTCTGGTAAAGGATAGAGGGGACTATAGGTGAAAATACATAGTCAGGAAGAACATACTTGGTAGAAACCACCCATGGTCCCATTCCATCATTTGGTAAAATGAAAAAAATTCTCACATTACTTCTCTTAAAAAACATCTTGAATCACTAGATCTTTTTTCTCCACTACCAAGGAAGTCTTTTCTGAAATTTCCTCTTGTCACCCTATTGGCTCACCACATTGTAGTGGCATTTATCTATAATTCCACACATGAGATTTAGAAATAAACTGATAAATATTCCCCAAAATATAATAAAAGTATCCAAATAAGACAAAAACATACCATTTTTCAAACAATATTCAATAAGGCCATATCCTACCCATAATACTACCCTCATCCATCTCAACCTAGGACCATGGTTAAGAGAGGGTAAATTACTCCCATTATGGAAATCCATACCTTTTCAACCATTTCAAAACAATTTCTATACCACAAAATAATTCAACAAAATTATGATTCCTTTACAACGCTTTTTTATGACTAATTATATAATTATTATTTGAAATTTTACTTCCCTTTTTATCAATTTTTATCATTTCAATAGAAACCATTATTATCAATTACAATAAAATCAAATTCTTCCCGCCATTTATGTCCCACACACACAACCCATGTGTGTGCCTACAATGAGTCATTTTACTTATATAATTAGGTTCCTAGAATGATTCATGAACGCACAACCCAATGGAATTTTGGTCATGAGAGAAATATCAAAAAACTATCACATCACACCACATGTTCATCACTCTATGGAAAAATATCATTAATTGTTACAACATACAATAAGAACAACAATTCCCACCCAGGGTAAGGGTTTTGTCTCGTACTTGGGTTATCTACTCCTAAGAATGAGCTCATTACCAAGGAATGAAACCTTCCTAACCTCATATTTACCACCCAAAATAGTAAGTCACAAAAAAATATTGTCTCTGAATCCAATTTTTAATGTCCCTGACCAAGGATCCCCTAAACCAGTTCCACAAGCAAAGTCACCACATGACCTAAAGCATGTCTCCCCATATTCCAAAGGTTTTTAACTAGCAGTGAGGGTTGAAAAGTCACATGGGGAGACTATACCCTATTTAATAGTGTATGTCACTAGAGAAAATAAATAGATTAATGTAAAAAGAAATGAATAGCCAATGAACCTGCATAAATAACCATTTTCCCTAACTGGGAACTATCCACAACCAATAGTAAATCATCCATGTCATGATATGGTTCCAAGTGAACAAATCCAAAAATAAGAAAAAAACATAGAAATCCTCAAAACGTCCCAAGTCTATGTACATGACCTCATCAATATAACTCTCAAGCATGAATAAACTCCCAATCACATGGATCTTTCCCCATTACTGACCTAAAATCCTGAAATCTGCATGGGTACCCAATGGCACCCTAAGTAGAGTGTTTTTACAAAAAAGTAGGCCACTACCAATGGTGTCTTAAAAATATCAACTCTAAATAGATAGTGCATGAATGTATAAAATAAAGGACAAGTAAATAAAATACCATTTTGGGGGTAGCAGTTAAAAATCATTAATTATCTATTAATAATCATAGTTCCAATTCATTGTGTTCATCTTCTTCATTTCTTAGTTTACTATCAACATGTAATCCATGGGTTAATAATTTACATCATATAGACATGGTCCATTTAATTTATCATAATGGATAATGGAATAAGCCATGTCCCTATCTAACGAGGGATAATAATTGAAAACATCACAATATCCTCACCTCAAAGCCACAATCTTGGTGGAATAAAATCTTTAGGGGAATAGGGTTCAATCCCCATACCTAACTTGTGTATTTCTATTGGGGGTAGAGCATCATCCCAACACAACATGTGCAAGGAGCGTCAGTCCTTTGTGACACACCTCTTTCCATGTTCACAATCTTATTAATCTATTCAAAACAAAAAACCCTATAAAAATAAAACAAAACCAATTCATGAAGAAATCATAATCCATAACAATCAACATGGGAATTAATATTATGCCACAACCCATTAACACAATATCCATTTACATTACCTTGTCCATTTTTTCCAATTCCCATTCTCATGACTGTAATAAAAAGACCATTAAATAACACCCTTTTATCATCCCATTTAAAATATTCATGAATTTCATTATGAAACTCTATTTACCACATTTTAATTTAACATATTATATCAAAAAAAATATTCACCTTTTAATATTCACAAACTCTATTTGGCATTTATAATATCATTCATAATCCACATGTCAAAATCTTCATTATCTAAATATTCTCATTTCCATTATAAGACAAACAACCCTTTGATATATTACCAAAACAAGACACATTACTAATATTCCATTTTCACTTCTATTAATCATATCAACATACTCATAAATGGCTATAGATTATCCCACAACAACCATGTCATTAATTAAATCATTTATTGACCTGAAATGATCGTCCCACTCCAAAATTGGAAATAAATTGGTCATATCATTCACATTGTACCCCATGTGGACCATGAGGCTTTCTAATCATCATTTGGATACACATTTTATCATATCTCACCAAAGTAATTAAAATCATCACAAGAGGTGACCGTGGAAATACCAAACATGCACAAATCTATAATGAAACTATGGGACATAACTTATTGACCACGTACCCCGAATACATTGATGAACACACTCTTAATCATACACTTAGATCCTGATTCAATGACCATTTTGAATCCTCAACCTATATATTATTATAAAAAAGAGGTTTCTAGAGCATTAGAGGAAAATAAAAGGCGGATGCAGTCCATAAAGCCAAAATAGAAACAAGGGAGCGACTATACTTGCCTGAAGCTTCGATCCACAACCAACAGTGCTACAAAGAGCTTAGGATCAAAGGAGAATCGCCTCATAAAATTTCGTCACTAGGGTTCATCCCACTAGTTATAGGACATAAAATGGAGTATAATAATTAGTTATAACATAAAACCCTAAGGTTGAAATTTTCTAAATTTTCCCAACTTTTTAGTACCACATGGATTACCATTTTTTTCCAAACCATTCAAAAACTGTGTGTAAGAGACAATCAATTAGAAGTTAGGTCATAGAATTACCTTGTAATGTCACACAATTTGATAAAACATGTTCCAAAAATACATTAATCCATGGTCTGGGGCCACACAATTTACCGGGTAAGGTCGCATAGTTTACTTAACCATGAGGCAATCATGTTCCTTAAATAGTTTGGCCCGGTTTTCCTTCATTTCTTATCCCAAACCATTGAAACACCCACAAGTACCCATATAAAGAGGGAAAACATTTATTTATACAGATAAATGAGACATAAACATAAAATCAAACACATACATACAATAATAAAATTTAGGATCTTACAGAATTCAGGATGGGTGTTCTATGTGTTACACATAAACATGAGAGTGAAATAAAAGGGATGAGTGCACTCTAAATTACATCTAACTCCAATGAATATGGTTATTTTTATTCTAATGATATTTCATGTTGGGATATATAGTGAACCTAATTAAATTACGGTAATTTTTTCATCATTATGTCTTGGTAGTTATCCTTCACCATTTTTATGCAATGTTTTATGTTGTTTCCACATTTCCCATGTTTTCATTATGTTATCCTGCTATATCATGCCTCATTTTTCATTTTGACCATTATCACTCCTTTTATGCCCCATTGATATTCATATTTTCTAACATGTGTTATATTTCTCATGTTATTCCATGTTTGTTTCCTTACTTGGCCTTAAAGTTCAACCCATTCTCATGTATGTCACTATGTTTTCCCATGCAGTTTTAAGGGCATGCATGTTATAGATTCTTTCAACAAAGATGATGTATTCCCTATTTTATATTGTTATGTAATGTAACTAATTCCAAATTTCACTATAATTCTCCATATTACTGGTTGTATTATGTTTTATCTTATGTAATAAATCATTAATTAATGTGTAAAAAAGATAGGGGTTGTAATTGTAGGTATCAAATGATTTTTTTTGTTACTTCTAGGATTATTATTGGAAAACAATATAGAATGCATTATGGAAAAAATAAGTATAATAAAAAATCTCTAAATTTTGGTAATTATACATTAAGTGGGTTGTCATTTAATTATATTCATTTCTATATACCATAAGTGGATATGGCTCTGGTATAGATATACATAGTTGTAACTGTTGTACCTCTCGTACCCCTCAAGGTTTTATTTTCATGATCACAATCACTCAATTATTTTACTAATTTTGTTTAAAGTGTTTTTGGATGATAGGCAATTGACTTCCAAAAGATTGGCCCAAGAAAGCTGGTGAAGTGGACTGAAATTCAGTCCACCGACCAACTGGTGTGATAGCACCGGCCAGCCGGTGGACCTGGCAGAGGCATTGCCCACTGCCAGGTTCCACCGGTCAGCCGGTGGCTCTGTCACCGGCCAGCCGGTGGAACCCAGATGAATAGTGAGACCTACTGTCTCACCACCGGCCAGCCGGTGGCCTTCTCACCGGCCAGCCGGTGGCTCCTGGGCAGAAGCACTTCTCAACATCCAAGGCACCGGCCAGCCGGTGGAGCTGTACCGGCCAGCCGGTAGCCCAGTCAAACTAGCCGTTGGCTTTGACCAGTCAACCCTCTTTTGGCCTCCAACGGCTCCGAGGACTTCTCCAACGGCTCCGAAGGCCCCCAATGGGTTCCATGCCTATAAATAAAGGCTGAGGAATCCCCGGACACCAACTGGATCATATACAAAGCCCACGGACACGTTGTTGCACATTTGGCGATCCTCCGGCGCTCCACCTTCAAGGATCCTCAAGTGCTCCAACCAATTTCCAATCCAAGGAGCACCTCAAGAAGCTTGGGAGAGCACGCTACATCAACTCCATCATACCTTGGCGCCCAAGTCTTCCTCACATACGGGTTTTATTGTTTTATTTATTTTGAGCTTTAAATTTGGGTTTGTGCCTACAAACCCCAAACTCTTTCTTCATCCCCCTTTCTTTTGGGTTTCACACCACCATTAAGGTGTGAAGAGGTTTCTTCAAGCCTTTCCTTTTAAAAGGCTTGAGTTTTCGGTGAGCTAGCCTTCACCCGTTAAAAAGGCTAGTGGGTTCTTGTTATTCCATTGAAAGCAAGTGGGTTCTTGCTCAACCAATAAAAGCAAGCTGTAATAGGTCCTAGTGCTACCTCAAAGCCTAGTGGGTTTCTTGCTAAAACCATTGAAAAGAAAGCGGTAGGAATCTCTCAACGGTTGAGTTGGGAGCGGAGACGTAGGCCGGGTTTTGGCCGAACTCCGTTAACAATTTCGTGTGTCTTGTCTCTTTACTTTCCGCTGCATTTCAACTTTGATTTTTAATTTGTTAATCATTTTTTTAAAAGGCAATTCACCCCCCCTCTTGCCATCCTTCCCTTTTTTGTTCCGCTCAACAATTGGTATCAGAGGAAGTATTTGAATAATTCCCTAACCGGTTTCAAATTAAAGATCCTTTTTGATGGCTTCTACCGCTTCAACCTCTTACGCCCCCGAAGGCTTTTCTTTGGATCGTGCTCCATTCTTTGATGGAACCGATTATAGTTTGTGGAAAACCCGCATGACCACATTTCTTAAAAGTATTGGCTATCCTATTTTTAGAATTGTTATGCATGGTTTTACACTCTCTCTACCCCCGACGAATCCAAATGCACCCCCGCCGATATTAGAAACTTTGAGCTTGATGGCAAAGCCATGAATGCTCTTCATTGCGGGTTAGATAGAAATGAATTTAACCGAGTTTCCACTTGCACCTCATCTCATGAAATTTGGAAACTATTGGAAGTGACCCATGAGGGCACTAACAAAGTTAAGGATACTCGGTTAGACATGTATAGGCAAGATTTTGAAATCTTTTCCATGCATCCTTCCGAATCTATTATCGATATGTTTACACGCTTCACTGACATTTGCAATGGAAGGAAATCTCTTGGTGATGATGTTTCAGCCGAGACGATGGTCAAGAAGATCTTATGGGTCCTTCCGAGCTCATGGGCACCAAAGGTGACGGCGATCCAAGAGGCTAAGGATGTCAAAAATATGCCGGTAGAGGAGCTCATTGGATCTCTCATGACTTATGAGATCACGATGAGGAGGCAAGCTCAAAAGGAGGGCACACCAATCAAGACCCCAAAGAACATCGCCCTCATGGTACAAAAAGAAGTAAGCTCCTCCTCCTCATCATCATCTTCATCTTCTTCATCTTCAAGCGGCGACTCGGAAATGGAGAATCTCGCCCTCCAAATGCACAAATTTATAAAGAAGCACAAGAAGAAGAAGAAATCTCGCAAGGCGCGAAAGCAAGAACCCACCGCAAGATCCGAGCCCAAGGTAAAATGCTACGGGTGCGGCGAAAAGGGCCACTACAAGCCCGATTGCCCACTCAACAAAAAACGGGCCACGCAAAAGGAAAAAGGAAAGAAAAAGGTCCTCAAGGCGACATGGAGTGACACCTCCTCATCATCCTCCTCCTCCTCCTCCTCGAGCGACCAAGGTACAAAATGCCTAATGGCATTTCATGAGGTAACATCTTCCGACTCCTCCTCCTCTTGTTCTTCAAATTCAAATTCTTTAAATCATCTTTCTTATGAAGAACTCTCACACGCTAGAGACCAACTAGAAAAAGGTTTTCATGCTTTATCGTCAAAATTTGTTGCTTTAAAAAAGTCTTTCAAAAAACTCTCCTCCGAAAAAGAACAACTTCTCAAAGAGAAGGAGGAGATGTCCCTCAAAATCCAAAATTTCCCAAATGTTGATTCCATGGAATCAACCATCAAAGACCTAAGGGAGACCCTAGCTAAGTTCACCCAAGGTGAACAAAATTTGTCCAAACTCTTAGGTTCTCAACGAGTATCTAGAACCACCAATGGACTTGGCTACACCAACCCAGCTTCCTCCTCCCATGCACCCACTATTTTTGTAAGGGGGAGCTCTAGTTTTAAATTTTGTAATTATTGTAAGAAACCCGGGCACCTTATTTATGAATGTAATTGTAAAAACGCCCGGTATGGTCAACCCAAAAGTATTTACTTCTCAGACGAGTTTTATAGGAGAAGACCCGCTATGAGACAAGTTTGGATTGAAAAATCCCTTCTAGCGAGTCTCTCCGGGCCTAAAATCATCTCTTTTCAAAATCCCTCTCCCCGGTGATTTATTGTTTTTATTTAGGGGGAGTTAGGTTTGTTTAAGAATTTTTGTTTTATTCAAACTTTCAATTTCAACTCTTGGTATCAAATTTTTCAATTCAAAATTTTCTATTCTTCTTAGATTCAAAACTTTCAATTCAATTTTTGGTTCAAAATTTTCATTTCAATTGGTTTTTGATTCAAAACTTTCAATTCAAACTGTTATTCAAATTTTCATTTCAATTTCAAAAATCTCAATTGATTTTTCAATTCTCATATCTAGTTTTTCAAACCCTTTCCCTCAATCAAGTTTTATGCCCCACGCTATTTTGATAATCACAAAGGGGGAGAAATTTCTTGATTGATTGGGGGAGAATCCTTTTCATCATGCTTAAGCATTTCCTTTCATTTGATTTTTACATTGTTTGTTTCGGTGATTGTGATCATCAAAATAGGGGGAGATTGTTGTACCTCTCGAACCCCTCAAGGTTTTATTTTCATGACCACAATCACTCAATTATTTTACTAATTTTGTTTAAAGTGTTTTTAGATGATAGGCAATTGACTTCCAAAAGATTGGCCCAAGAAAGCTGGTGAAGTGGACTGAAATTCAGTCCACCGGCCAACCGGTGTGATAGCATCGGCCAGCCGGTGGACCTGGCAGAGGCATTGCCCACTGCCAGGTTCCACCGGTCAGCCGGTGGCTCTGTCACCGGCCAGCCGGTGGAACCCAGATGAATAGTGAGACCTACTGTCTCACCACCGGCCAGCCGGTGGCCTTCTCACCGGCCAGCCGGTGGCCTTCTAACCGGCCAGCCGGTGGCTCCTGGGCAGAAGCACTTCTCAACATCCAAGGCATCGGCCAGCCGGTGGAGCTGTACCGGCCAGCCGGTAGCCCAGTCAAACTAGCCGTTGGCTTTGACCAGTCAACCCTCTTTTGGCCTCCAACGGCTCCGAGGACTTCTCCAACGGCTCCGAAGGCCCCCAATGGGTTACATGCCTATAAATAAAGGCTGAGGAAGCCCCGGACACCAACTGGATCATATACAAAGCCCACGGACACGTTGTTGCACATTTGGCGAACCTCCGGCGCTCCACCTTCAAGGATCCTCAAGTGCTCCAACCAATTTCCAATCCAAGGAGAACCTCAAGAAGCTTGGGAGAGCACGCTACATCAACTCCATCATACCTTGGCGCCCAAGTCTTCCTCACATACGGGTTTTATTGTTTTATTTATTTTGAGCTTTAAATTTGGGTTTGTGCCTACAAACCCCACACTCTTTGTTCATACCCCTTTCTTTTGGGTTTCACACCACCATTAAGGTGTGAAGAGGTTTCTTCAAGCCTTTCCTTTTAAAAGGCTTGAGTTTTCGGTGAGCTAGCCTTCACCCGTTAAAAAGGCTAGTGGGTTCTTGCTATTCCATTGAAAGCAAGTGGGTTCTTGCTCAACCAATAAAAGCAAGCTGTAATAGGTCCTAGTGCTACCTCAAAGCCTAGTGGGTTTCTTGCTAAAACCATTGAAAAGCAAGCGGTAGGAATCTCTCAACGGTTGAGTTGGGAGCGGAGACGTAGGCCGGGTTTTGGCCGAACTCCGTTAACAATTTCGTGTGTCTTGCCTCTTTACTTTCCGCTGCATTTCAACTTTGATTTTTAATTTTTTAATCATTTTTTTAAAAGGCAATTCACCCCCCCTCTTGCCATCCTTCCCTTTTTTGTTCCGCCCAATAGTAACACCAAAAACAACTGCATTGAGCTCCACTCGAAGAGGAACTGCTCTATGTATACAAGCCTTATTGTGCACCTTGTTTTAAACTCACAAGAGATATGCTTTAGTAAATTTATATGCCCATTATGAACCATTAATAAGGTAAAAAAATAATCATAAGAATATATGTTAGAAAATATATCATGGATAACATAGATTATATCCTAGAAATTCATAACTTAAGGAAATATATCTAATTAATAAGTTGTCTCTTTAATGTAATTGGATTACCATTTATGTTTTTAATAGTTTAAAAATATTCACCCATATTTGTACCATCATTTCAGAAAATGGCCAAAAATTGGAGGAATTGAGTGAAAAACTAAAGCAGTAGTAAAGTTGATGGATACATGAACAAGATGCGCATCCAGATGGGAGCAGGAATCGGGGACATTATTCTAACACTCTCTCAATTGAATCAGGTTTTAAATAGGAACCTGGATTACAAGGAGATCCAAAGTCCTCTTAATGAAGAACAAGCTACAATCGAGAGATTAGTCAAAAAAATACTTCCAAATTTCAATGATCATATAATACCTAAATCATTGAACAATGGATCAAATCCACTTAAAATATCATGACCATCATTCAATGTTCTGATAAATATATATTTCTACTAGTTGTTTGTAGTGTGGAGGAAGAATCTGATTAGTGTTGAATATTGATCAAGAATATGAATCCTGAGGAAGATATCAAAGTGATGTGGTGGAAGAAATTCGGCAATATGTTTTTTAAAAATATTTTCCTTTCACTCTACAACATAAAAATGGCTAGAATTTTATTTCCCTAAAGAAAAAAATGACGAATCTAATAGTGGTTACAAGAAAAACTTCACAAGAAATTCATTATTCACATATGAAATTTTCATTACCCTCTAATTCATGGTTGAATTACTATTTGTATGGATAAAACCTAGTCTATAAAAATCATTGGAAATATGAGCATTTAATAGCTATAAGGAAATATTGTTATGTGACTTCAAAGTCCAAATAGATATTGGTAAATCTGAAGGGTATCTTGGGGATAATAAGAATAATATTGATTTCAATTCTAGTAGTCTAATTGGAAAATATACTGGTGCCAATAATTTTCAACACCCCATTTTTAAATGGTGCAGAAAGAAGCCCCTTGAAAATTTCCAATAGGGGGAGAGTAGATGATTTAGGAGCGGTATGGAAGGGAACCTTTCTAGTGATTTATGATAGGAAAACCCCACTAATTATTTGGTTTCAAGTAAATATCCAGTCAACCCTTAGTGCACTTTTCATTGTTCCAATTTCAAATAACAACGGAACATTACAAAAATTTTCACTATTCCAAGGGTTTTTTGAGACAACCAACAACCTCCAAGGCTATAAGGGTGATCTATTTACATCTTAACCAATGAGGTAGATCCCAAAAATTATGTGGTGAAAGGTACACTAGTTATTCATTCAATAAAAGGAAGAATAATTTTTTATTTTGGTTCTACAATTTCTTTAATGTAAAAAAAATGTTTATTAGAACTATTCTCAAATTAAAAAATATCATGGAAGTATATTTGTCAGCGAAAATATAAAATGTGTAAATTATTTCATCCCAATTATATAACTCCTCCCATATCAAAATTTGTATGAAAAACTTCCTATGGAACCTTTTCAGAATCCCTTTTAGGGAATTTGATACAATTCTTATTATGGATTAAATTTCCTTAAATAAACCAAACATAAACTTCTATGAGAAGGAAATTTATCATTGTATTATGAGTCAACCCCCGATAATGTATAGGTGTAAGGAGGTGGATTAATCTTCTTTAGATCCAACATCTCAAGCCTTAAAATTACCTCCCTTTGTTAAAGAGTATCTAGCTCAAATGATTTATTCTAATGAAGACTTATCCTTGAAGAGATGCCCCTTGTGAGGGAATATGTTGATATGTTTCTTGTGGTATTCAATTGTATTTCTCTTAACTGAGTGTTTGAATTTTCTATCAACCTTATACCTAGGGTGCTTCAATTATCCAAGACTCTATATATAATGGCTATTGTCGAACTTGAGTTGGTGAATAAACAACTACAGTAGAATCAAGATTAATAGTTCATATACCCGTGATCTTCACCATAAGGGAGTGAGTACCAGACCTCTTAATCAAGAATAAGGATGGGTCCATTAACCTCTACATTTATTATCCTGGTCTTAGAAATATCATGATAAAGAATAAGTATCATCATTCATAGATTTGTGACTTTTTCGATCAGCTGTGTGGATCACAATAATTATACAAAGGAGATCTACGGTTGTAATATTTTCATATTGGGGTGTAGAAGGATGATATCGTCGAGCATACATTGAATAAAAGGTTTGGGCACTATGAGTTCAATGTAATTCAAGTTGGACTCACTAATACTCCAATAATATTCATTTTCGTGATGAATAATGTCTTTATATATTACCTAAAAAAATTGGTGTCTTTATAGATGATATTATAATATAATCTAAAAGAAGGGAGGATCCTAGGGAGAATATTAGAAATGTGATAAAGTCCTTATGAAAGGTGAATATTTATACAAAGTATAGAAAATGTGACTTATGGTTTAAGGATGTATTATTCTTGGGTAATATCTTCATAAGAAATAGGATATATGTGGACCCTTAAAAATGAAAATCAATTGATGGATGGATGGGGCCATCATTTGTGGAAGATATATATAGATTCCTAGGATTATCTAGGTACTATTGTCGATTTGTAAGAAAATAATCATGATTGTAAAACACTCCAAACAATATAACATGGAGGGGATTCATGTTTTCTTAAGTTGGTTAATGTGAATAGAGCTTCATGGAGTTGAAAAATAGAATTATCACTTCATATTTTCTCACAGTACCCACAAGCAGATAACCTTTCATAGTTTTCTGTGACACTTTGATGAAATAATTGGAATGTGTGTTAAAGGAAAATACAAAGTGATAGTATATGCATCCTGGATATTAAATAATCACAAGCAGAACAACCCAAGGAAAGATATGGAGTTTAATTATACAATCATTTCTTTGAAAATATGGAATAATTGTCTCTTTGGGGAGATGGGTGAAATATATATAGACCAAAAAATACTCAAGTATATATTCACAGAGAAAGAGATCAATATGCACCAACAAAGATGGTTAGAGGTGATGATGGAAATTGATTTCTCAATTAAATACCATCCTAAGAGAGTGAATAAAGTGTCAGACCCTTTAAGTATAAAGGATATAACAATTTTGTTAATGATACGAATTAATATAGATCTTATCTTCTTAGATTTGGAATGTATAGACATGGGAATCATAATGTAAAGAACATCAAAAATAATTTCACAAATTTTTTCTCAACTATCCCTTGTGGGGAAGATAATGGATGCATGAAGAGTTGATGTGGGAATTCAGATGAAAGTGGGAACTATAAGTAAAGGGAAATAATAAAAGTTAAATTTTAATGAAGAAGGAGTTGTAAGATTTTTCTAAAGACTATGTGACCTATAAAATCTTTAATTAAAGAATGATCTATTGGATGATTCACATAGTTTGACTTTCTTCATCCATCCAATAATCTCACAGATGTATCGATATCTTTGTGACCACTATTGATGTTACAACACAGAGAAAGAGATCATGAAATATAAATAAATAAGTCCTATATTTTATATTGTGACTGCAGAAATGAAAAATTCCAAGGGGATGACACAACCATTACCCATACCTTCATAGAAATGAGAAAAATATCACCATGTTCATTATAACTATTCATCCAATTAAATCAAGAGGAAATAACTCTATATTTGTTGGGGTCCATCATCCTAGAGAGACTACTCACTTCATTGTTATTTAAGAGGACTCCTCACTTGATCAACCTGAAATTATATTCATTTTAGAAGCAGTGAGGCATCATGGAAAATAATTATCAGTTGTACTCGATTAGGATTCAATATTTAAATATTAATTCTAGAATAGTCTCTATCATTATCTTGATATAGAGTTAATCTTTAAAATCTAATATCACCCTCAAACTAATGGCCAATTAGATCAGACTATCTTGAAACTTGGGGGATTGTTGAGAGCAAGCTCAATTGAATTTAGAGGAGGATGGGATCACCATATTTGTATAGTAATGTTCTTATATAATAATAGTTTCCACTATAGCATAAATATGTATCCCTATTATGCTTTTTATAGGATGAGGTGTATAACACCTGAATACTAGAAAAAGGTTGGTGAATGAAAATTTCTTGGCCATGAAATGGTTTAAGAAATGTTGTAAAATGTTAACAACATTCAACAGGATATCATTACTGCACAATGTCCATAGAATATATATGATGGTATTCCTCAATGAGAGCAAGAGTTTGATGTTGGAGACTTTTTATTTCTATTTTGATATCCATGGATAAAATCCATGAGATTTTGGAAGAAAGGAATGAATAGTCAAACATAAATTTGTCCCTTTGAGATCACTATTTTAATTGGATTAGTGGCCCATCATTTAGCACTAAAACATTTCTTAACTCTTGTATATGATTTATTCCATGTATCCCTCTTGAGGAAGTCAATATCAGACCTCTCACCTATACTAAATCCAGAGGTGGTACCATTAGATAATAATCTATCCTATGAGGATTATCTTAAGAATATCTTAGATCATAGAGACAAATTTCAATGAAGTTGGACAATTCACCTAGTCAAAGTGATTTGGAGAAACCACATGTTTGAAGAAGTAATGTTGGAACTGAATGTGGTGATGAAATAGATTTTATGTTGTGATTTTTATTATGGGAAAGAAAATTTTCAATGGAGAACTTTCTGAATGGGGAAATATTTTAACGACATAAACATTTATTAATAATATTTCCCATATGATTTTACTAAATGAATTATTATGTAATATGGTTATAGAAAACACATGATCTTATTATGGTTTATTAAATACTATTAGATTTAAAATACTATTTATATTCTATACCATTGATAATATAGTCATTGAATAGTTATAGAAACATTTCTATAAATATATTGTGTAAAAAATCCTCAACCAAAAGGGTAATTCCTTGGGAAGACAATTTATTAGAGAATTTGAGGAATCTAGTATCTCAAATATTTTACCTAGACTAATCCCATGCTGATATCTGAAAACTTTATCATGAGAAAAAAATTTACATGGGAATTTCACGCTCAACAAGATCACGGCACAAACCATGTTTGTTAAACCATCTAATGAAAGACTCACTCTCAGGCACCAAACAATTACGGATTTTTCTTCTGCATTAAACAGATATGTATCAAGACCATAAAAATATGAATATTTATGTTATATTTTCAACAGAATAATTTAAATATTTTATTTTTTCTCTTCATTATTAATGATTTTTATTTTGATATAATAAAACACAATAATTATTTTTAGGTAAATTTAAAATTAAATTAAGGAATGTATTTTAATTAATTAATTTAATTTTTGAAAAAAAAATATTTTCATAAAATGTTATTATTAAATATATTTTAATAAATATAAATGATCATATAATTTTTATAAAGAAAAATGTAATTTTTATAAGGGTTTAAAACTGTTATTGTCAAAAAATCCCAGCATGTCTTCATATATGTCAATATTTAATTTAATGTGTAAATGAAAATATTTTGAAAATTATTTAGATGAAATTATTAAAAAAAATTAATTATATTTCTTAGATTTTCCAATAATATTTTTTCCAATTTTTTGAAGAGATTCAAATTTTTGGGTAAAAAAATTTAAAATTGTATAAATACACAATATTAATTATGACATAAAAATTAACCAAAAGAAATGTAACGAATACTATAAATGGTACCCTCGACCAAATATATGTTTTCCCTTTAAAATATTTTTCATTTATTTTTATATTATTACTTTTATAAATCATTATGAATCTTCAAAAACAATTAATATATTTCAATGTATTTAAATCATTCCTTTTTGAGTATGAATCACTTCCACATAAGAAAGTGTATTATTGTATTGTATTTTACCATTGGCCTTATAAAATAATTAACATCAATCCCATTTCTTAAAAACCATGGTAAAAATAATTGTATGGTGTTTGGTTTTGGTTACTTTAGTATATAGTGTTTGGGATCTATGTTTGAGAAATGATAATGAATTTTCCAATCAATGCATTTATTAACCAACCCAAAATCCCATTTCACATCACCAATAATATTTTTAGAATGTCCTTACTCTTACTTAAACTCTATAGAGTCCTCCTAATGTTCCCCCAAGATATTAAAAAGCTCCTCCTAGGAATTTTATGACAAACTCTTACGGTAAAAGCTCTTTTCTTCCACCTATTTATTTAGGTTTCTTCTTTATATTATTCCATCTACTGCCAATTACAAACGTTTTGATCTGTTTCTCCATGTAACTAATAATATCAATTTTATGTTAAAATTGATTATATACCCCATTATCGCTTATCAATCCAATTTTTAATCATTCATTGATGTTGTTATTTTGTTGATCATTCACCATGGCTTTTCAAGAAAAAACAATTGTGTACTGTAATCTCGTACCAATTTCCTATCAAGGGTGTTCACATTTATGAATACATACTTTTTTATTGGTGAATTAAATGTATTTATTACTCACTCCTTTAACATGGAATAATATATGATGAGGAATGAATCCATGTTGTATGAGATATATGGATCACTTAACTATGAGAATGAAACGAATGTGATGGGTGAACCATGAATTATATATCACTACAATGAATAGGCTACTTTTTTGTTTCATGATACATAATTTTTATACATAGAGTAAACCTGATTCCATTATGGAAATTTTTCCATCATTGTGTCTTGGTAGTTATCCCTGACCTGTGTTTATGTTGAAATGTTTCATGTTATTGCCACATTTCCCATTTTGACATTGTGTTATCATGATATATCATGCCTAATTATTCATGTTTATGTTTTTCACTCCTTTTATGTCCCATTAAGATGCCTTTTTTATAACATGTATTTTATTCATCATGTTATTAGATTTTATTAACTTAATGGGTTTTATACCTCACTCCTTTCTTATTTAGGTCTCCAGGTTATTATATATAGGTTTAAGTGTGATTATATTAAGGATGTTTTCAATAATGATGATGTATTCCTTATTTTATGTTGTTAGGTAATGTACCTTATTCACAAATACACATTACTTATTAATCATCTGGGTTTTATTAAGAATAATATTTTGTAATAAATCATTGATTAATGTGTAATATATAGATGGGTATTTATAAAAATTTTCTATTTAATGAGAACATAGATTCCCGAACCTCGATATTTATCTATGCCCAAACATGGGTGATACCCACTGGAAAAAATGGTCCTTGACCTCAAACTTTATAGGAATTCAGTGGGGATATACATATAATTTTTTCTATAAAAATCAATATTAATACACATCCTCATTAGATAAACCTAATCTAATGCCTTTTACACGAGATGATTCCCTAGTAGGGTTTCCCCTCCTACCTATAGCCAGTATAGGGATGAACAACATGACCATCTACAAAACGCCTCAAAAGGAACCATATTAATTAACTCTTGGGAGTTATTATTTTAAGAAAAATCAAAGAGAGTGTTATGAAACTACCAATAACCTCTAAAATAAAGGACAAATTCTAAGAAAATTCCCTCTATATCCTATATCATCTCCACCAACTATCCATCAGTCTGAGGGTTAATGGATGTTCATAGAAGCACCTGTGTACCCATATCCTGATGCAACCCTGCTTGACCCATGATGTTTAATGAGCATCCCTATCTTCAATGATGTAAGAGAGACCTTTTGTAGAAGTATGATATCATAAACATATATTCACCCCAAATTATTATATGAGATAGTCTCTTGGAAAGGAAGGGTGTGGGATATATTCTTTATTCTTCCAAAAACAACCCATATAGTGTCACAGCCCATAAGCGACCTCAGTAAACTGTCTACAAAATTCATGTTAAAATTAACGGATTTACATTCTGGTAATCTATGTGAATATTACAATCATATAGGTCTCTGTTTCTCTTACTTCACCTAATTATTTGTTTAACACCTAGTGATAAATTATGTTATCTGACGTTTCATCCTAAGACGCTAATACCGGTGTTGCATATCTCTATTGACGTCTTGATGAGTAATCCATTAAGAAGCATGGGACTCTCACATCAGTTCCTCTCACATGTCTGTTGGGACCCAAACATTTCCATTCATATTTTGGATTTCATATCTATATAAAAACCAATTTGGAAGTGGTTCATCTTCGGAAATACTCTAAAAAAACAAGCATCTTGGACCTAAAAATGTATTTCTCTTCATCGTCTTAATGAGGAAGAGGTAACTATCAAGTATAAGATATTATAATATTAATTTATATCATGAAACTATAGAATCAACTTGTAAAATATTTCTATAAATTTCAATTAATATATAGATTCATTTGTGGTGTGTCCCTGCATTTTATAACTCAATGCATCAGCTTCCTCATTGCACTTTCCAAATGTATCGGCAAGATGAAAATAAAAGGCGTGGATATTTTTTGCCCATAATCACTTAATGATATGAAATTAACATTGTGTAATTATATATTTTATGGTATTATGGTATTTATATACTAATATGTACTTAACCAATAGATTGTGTCCCCAACAAAGTAAGGTATGAACCACTTTTGCTAGCTCGAGCCTATGTTTCGAGTTGTTTCTATCATGATGAATCAACTACTGAGATCCGTACGCAACGAATCAATCATCCTACATCATAAATATTTTGATTTCGATTCATCATTAATCTTAAAACTCTATATAGCCTTTCCAATGATATAGAAATACCAAAATAGGAATTGATACAATAATTCCTTTCATATTTTGAAAGTATTTCTCACACACTATGGAAAATAGAAACTTAACACCCTTCATTGTAAGACTACTATGATGTAGAAAACGTTATGATAATTCTTGTATGAAATTATCAAGGTTTATATAATTCTTTCTATGGGTGTTAGAATACACCATGATTTCATCCAAAAAATACTAAAACTAAATAATCCAGATAGGGGTGGATACCCTATTTATTATATATGTTAATACGACATGCATGTTCATATTACCAAATGACAGAATGAGGTAATCATATAGACCATACCTATTATAGAATGTTGAACAATGTATTTCTAAGGGCCTCACACTCCTAAAATGATTTCTTGATCTAAATTCAATCTTATAAAACACCTTATCTTCGTAGATTTGGAAATAGTAATTGTCTATTCGAGGTAGTGGATACCAGTTACAGACTGTATATTAGTTCAACCATATGTAATCTGTGCATATATAAATGATTACATCTGCCTTCTTGGTGAAAATCATGGGTCAACCACAATATTAAGTGTTAGGAAAAAATAAAAACATTGACCCCTACATCCTCTAAAAGCAACCTGAACCCATTGGAGATCAGTATGACCCATATTTTATGAAGGAATGTTTACTATAGATTATTTAGTTAATAGCTCAATTGTAAACGATACCTCTATATTAAGAGGTAATATAGAAAAATCATCAGGAAAAATATCCATGAAATAATCTACTACCGAAGGGAATTTATCCTACTGTAAACCCTAATACTCTATGAAAAGATTATAAATATATGCACTCACTCAACATATACCATGATACTATGGTCCATCTCTACTAGCATGGACATTCCACTCACGCATGTGTAGATTACCACTACCCTCTGGTGGTGTAAAGGATACCCTGCAGTGATAGTAGTCTACAAAAGTGTGATACAGAACTAGCCAATCCCTCCTGAGAATGAAATCGAAGCCAAACATCTTGAGATCGAGTTTGTCACATGAGAAAAGGAAACTACCAACATTAAGGGAACATTACATACATTGGTGTAATTTCAATATACGTACGTCCAATGGTTTATATGTGGTCATTACACCATAATGACATAGTTTTTTTAGCATGATACATTCCACAATAGATATGGAGATGAAGGAGTGTGAAGAACCTATATTAAATAATATATATACAATAGTGGATGACACATGAATAGTACCTCATAATGTAAATGGTCATGCATCCTGATCCTTGGGAATCAGCTATATTGCTTGCAACTTTCCTAATCTAGGATCCATTTCATTATATGGACTTACATGGTTTGGACTGCTATGTTGGTGCTACTAGAAATATATAGTCTGAAAATTCCACCCACAACCTCCTCCTTCACCAGTTCGGATGGTGCTACTCCATCTGCTCACTTCATGTGGAGTAAAATAACCCTCCCATGAGGTGGATCTGGTGTGGATTCTCTTTCACTAGAACCTGGAGGAATTGTCTAATACAATATATGAATATTACACATACAACTGAAATCCCATATCTTTAGAGGGTCTCTATTGTACTATGGATTTAAGATCCTCTATCATCCTCACTAATGGCACATCATAGAGCAACTAGTATGGGTACTTTGGTTCCAATTCCTTAATGTGAAACCTTGAGGGAATGTTTCCTGATACAAAAAGAAATACTTAGAGTGTGAGAAAATAATCCTCTATTTATTGTGCTACAAACTATCATCAAGAATCACTCAGTGACAAGATATTGTTGAATATCACATATAATGTAGGTAGGTGAAAGAAATTCACTTGATTGAGGATGGAATACATGATCCCAACCTTGAATAATCTAGAACATGAAATGACATCACCATCTAGAAGTGGTGAAAAACAATATAATATATTAAAACATTATGAAAATTTGTTAATTGACATAGAACCATGCCCGAGATGGATGGAATCTCGTTCTCATTCAGCTCTCTACATCAATGGAAATAATTTATCATAGAAATCATACTGAAATTTATCCCAGACGGTGCTCAGATGACATCCATCCTAGGTAATCACTTACCACCACCACTTGGCCAAATCACACAACCTATAAATAGCATTCCTGGTCATCCACTCTGGGGGAGTCTCTATATTATAAATGATAGTCAAGGTGTCCTCTAGATATGACTTAGTAGCATGTGAACCACCATTCCCCGAGATGTTAGAAGGATACTATAGCAAGAACTCATGGGGTAGATCATCCATCATTGGTCATGTTTTTTAGTTCCTTATAGGGAGTGCATTAGATGTAGGAAACTATCGAAAAGATGAGATTAAATGCCCAAATCTAGTATAATAGTCCATTCTACATATGGAACTCCTAGTAGTAAGAATGGTGTATTAACTCCCACCATGTACAGAGCATGTCCATTTCCACAATCCTAGTGTATGGCACGTAGATATCATGGAGGAATTTTACAGCAAATTCCAAGAACAAGACACAAAACAAAAAAATCATATAGAATAACTATTTGAAACTGAATAAAATGGATGAGATATCTACCCATGGTATACTACCCCAAATATCCACATAGAAGTATAGTTATCGGTATTTTCTCTTTAATTAAATTATATGAATTCTAGTAGATGAAGGATCAACTATACCTTCACTAAATATTTATACGAAAATATTTAATTTTTAAGTCAATATTTTATTTTTTCACTATCATTTTATTTTAAAATTATATCAAAGTATGATTTAAAATGGATTGTTAGTTTCAGTGAATCAGGTCCCATACACCATATCCCTAAAATTGAAGCACATTGAATCTCAATCTAACCACGTCTAAATCTATTTAACGAACTAAATGGGGGTATATATGATGGATTGACTAGGTAAACTACTCATTCTAAACCATGATGGCCCTTACACTTCTTGAATTGAAACATGCAATCACTCGATCACCACCAAAGAGTATCATGAGAATAGTAGATATAAATAATGATCACTCAAAAATAATAAGAATAATAATAAATTTCATGAAATTAAATAAAACTAAAGGGAATTTCATATGCATGGCATGTGAGTTCTAGGTGCCTATAATGATGCTTATAATAATCTTCCATGAACTCATATCATCAGGGTCAAGGAATGAAAAAATCCTTAATCAAAATAATAATAATAATAATAATAACCAACACAAAACATGTGTGTCATCTAATGGTTAAATCATATCAAATGTTATATGTAAAATAAGAATATAAATCATAATTATGGAAACTCAAAATCAACAATGAACATGGGTTAGCAGCACCCAAGAACAGCTTATAACCAAGTTCCAGTTGTTCCTAATCTTCAATATATTGTATCCACCTATTAATGTAATTAAAGTACCCTAATAACACTTTTTGATATCTCGGACCCATATTCCATGCACATTTTCCTCAAGCCTTGTGGGACACATGGCCTCAAGCACACCTCCCCTAATTCCAATGGCTTTCATGTCACGACCCATCCTACGAGGCCCATGCCGTGACTATCCCAAGCCCACCTTCCATAGGCCAGGGGCTGGTGACTAGTACCAAAAGGTGTATTCCCTAAAATCAGAATGGCATTGCCTTTTTATCATATAATCTCACACAACTATGAATAAAGTAAACTATAAAGTAAACATGGTGTGCACAGAACGTAATGGGGCTAGAACACAATCCCAACTGAAAAGTACATGTATAACTAAAAACAGCTCTTGGAAACACCCGCCAAGGATCCGACCTAAAGGGTAGGTACTACTCTTGAATGGTCGTCTATGCGGTATGCCTCGCCTAATGTCCACCTCCGAGAAACCTCTAATCTTGGTACCCTTGTCGTCAGTTAGTGTTGTATGTTGTCTGCACCGAAAAAAATAAGGTGCGGGCATAGCCTATGTAGGGGTGAGTTTAATGATACTCAGTAGAGACCTTAAGACACTCCAAGGACTCACATAATACACAAATAATAAACAACAAATCATTAAAACAACTGTCAACCCCACTTATGTATATGCCCATGCATATACCTAAGTTGTCGAGCATACCCATCTAAATCTTGAGGAAACACAAGGCCCAACTCAAAATCCCAATGCTCAACTGTTCCATGAAGGAAAGAATACCACACAAGTAATGACATAGCTCACCCCATTTATACAACTCCGAGAAATAGAATTATGACGCTGACCCACACATGATCTCTGGAAGCTAATAGCCAGCCACGAGATTCTCTAGGGATAGTAACAAATTACATTCCCAGTCACAATGTCAAACACCTTGGCTTCTGGAGAACTCCTACTCTAAAGAGTACAGTTGCACTCCCACATAACACAAAGGTACTTCCCTCTAACCTTGGAATTCTAAGGTACTCCTCCAATATAGTATCGTGGGTCTTCCACATCACACAGAGCCGCTCGCCATAGTGGGTATGACGCGTCACATAGAGGCACTCCCCCTCGTCGCATGCGGATGTACTCCTCCTATTGAGTACCACGGGTCTTCCACATCACATAGAGGTTCTCCCCATAGTTTTTCTATTGTGTCACACATAGGAACTCCCCATTGGGCCAGTCGAGTCACTCCGAGTCGAAACGATTTGTAGTCATCAGGTCTCATCCAGTCGTAGGGTTCCGTATGTGTCGCACTTGGGAGAAACTCTCCCAAAGACATAGGTCATACCTCACCCACTATTAAAATCCATGAAGAATTATCCCAGAGGTATGTCATGCCAAAAGAGACTCAACACAATAGATGGAACATCAATCGGATGTCCGGTCTGTAAGTTATTAGCGTTTCCGCTCCAAGGGCCAGGTTGGATTCGGGTTCCAATCCAACCCAATTGTACTCCAAAATTATCCAAAACACAAGTGGAGTATGAAAAATATACTTTCTTGGTCCAAGGATTCTGGTGCTAGTGACGATTCGTCAAACAAATGCTCGTATCACAAGTTATGGTTAAAAAATAAGAATTGGGTCCAGATGGGCCCAGGTCCGGTCCGACCCTAGTTGGACCAACACTGTCCGGCTCGTCTTCGGCCAAACCTACCCATTTTGGCTCGACATGCCATGGCCTCGGTTCGTCCAAGATGGCCTGGGCCTCAACGGGCTCTGCCCGCTGGGCCTTAGTCAGGCCCGACTTATGAAGGGGCGGCCTGACCCATACGATGGGTGTGGCCTTCTAGCGTGGCCCAGTGGTGCGGCCTAGTGGTGCGGCCCGATGGTACGAACTACGGGGTGCGTGGTCTGCCAGAGCTGGTGCCGAAGGGGTATCTCCCTATACCGATTTTCCTGAATAGTCCATCGGACCGTTTGGCTAGGTGGAACGCAGGACCCATGAGAGGGGCCATACCCAGTCTGGAATGACCAACTGGAAGGCCAACTGGTCTTCCCCCAGCTACACGGTCACGCGCCGCTGCTCCATCATGGTAGGCCGGAAGGTCAGCCTCTCTTCGGCCTCTGCTATGGAAAAGAGGTCGTGACCTCCACATCAACCGGCGGTGCGGACGCGCGCCACCCTTCCTTTCTCATGGTTGGTTGAGTGCCAGCCGCTGCCATCTTCTGTAAGCCACTACAAATTCATTCCAAAACAGAAAAATTAAACGATCACATACTCGCAATACTTGGGTTGAGCGCTCCGTGTACATATATCGCGCTCATAAAATATATGTGTTTCCTATGTTAATAAAAATTAGGTGTTGAATAATGCACGAAGAACACCTGAAGAATAAAAAGAAAGAAGAGAAATGTTTATCTGTGGGATGATGGCCATGTTTGTTTTTCCATCGTCATCTTGAATTTAGGATATGAATATTCAATACAGTAAATTCAAACATAAATAAAATCAAATGGAAACCCTACCACAAGAATGTATGTGAGCGCACGTTTGTGGAAGCGGGTCGGTGTTCATCATCCCATGTTACTAGCCTCCAACAACCTCAGTCATTTCCCGATCTTCGGTTCTGGGTTTTGGTGTCACTCATCACATCTCACTGGTACTAGCTTTATTCTTCAAGGTTTTGGCATCACTGCACTTTTTCAGAACTTCATTGCTTCGTGAAGCAGTGCTGACACCTCTCCCCAAGATCCATATAAATAGGATAAGGGAAGGGTGTACAATGTTTGTCGGAGTAACGGAGGCCCATTAATTAGTAACCTTCTAATTCCACAATGGTGAAATTACATAGAATTGAAAGGTCAATCCATTTATTGGCTTGACATGTCACTGGTCCCACATTTCCTCTTGTCCATTGGTGAAAGGAATGAAAATAAAATAACAAATTTATTTAATTTATTTCTTTTAAAAGTCCCAAAACATAAATTTTTCTCCAGACCTACTGTGTTCAATGTGATGTCTCCCTTAAGTGATTCTCAACCCTACAGATTCAATAGTGTTCCCAAATTTTTAATCCAAGTACCAGTTCAAAAGTTAGAAGACGCCGCTCACGAGTTTACTGAATGTATGAGAAAAAATGTTAAGAAAATTTTTAACAGTCACCCTTGACCCATTCCAGTCGAGGTTAGGATCTACCTAAGTGAAACACACCCCAAAAAACCCTACGGTACTCTCGGATTTCCAATCTGAGATACCTATTAATTTTTAGGGATTTCACAATAAACTAATTGTAACTTAATTATTTTATTTACAGACAAAAACTAACTTTCACTGGTTATTGGCACCGGCCAATGTTAGTATCTAACAAAGAAATCATACCCACATGAGTTCAGTGGTGGTCTCGTATTTTTAATTCGAGTTATCATTTGTGATCTATAAGCATTTGAAAAATAAAATAACTTTAATAAATTATTTTATTTAGGGGTAGGCCATTTATGGGTTTTCTCACAGGTGGCATGCGCCAAAAGAATGTAAATTGATCCTAGGGTAAACCTGTCATCCTAAGAACAATAGTGCCCTCAGATTTCTGATCCATGTAACCATTTAAGATTTATTTCTCTTTTTCAGGAAAACTTCTTACAAGTGCTACATCAAACTTAACAAAACTTCTACGAATCATTCTAGGCACTCCAGGCCTCGGAATCACGTTCCATTAGATTTTTCGGTCTCAAAATAATTCTATATAATTAAAAAATATACAGAATTTCTAGGACATTACATTCTCCCCACCTTAGGGATTTACATACCTGAAGGCCACAATAAAGGAAAAAAACCAAAAGAGGGTATTGATCATGATTTTGAGCCTCTTGCTCCATGTTCCTTCCTGGAGGTTCTCGTGCTGCCAGCGTACGTACACCAGAGGTATCGACCAACCACGAAGGACCCTCTCATGTTGATCCTCAATATCTACTCAAACCTCTGTAAACATCACCCCATCATCGAAGTCCAGATCACTGTGGTCGATGATGCGAGATGGGTCGTGCACATATCTCCTCATCTAGGATACATTGTAGATGTCGGGAACCCTCTCCAACTGCAGTGAAAGATCCAAGCAGTATGCTACCTCAACTATCATCTGAAGTATCAAAAAAGGACCAATAATCCTCATGGACAACTTGTCACCTCGACCAAATATCTATAGTAACCGTCGAGGACAGACTCGCAAGATTACGCGGTTCCCCTCCTAGATCTCCAAGTGACTCTACATCCTTTTTTCATAAGACTTTTTCCAACTTTTTGCAGCCCTTAGTTACTGAAAATTGAGACATCATGATACAAAATCCGCCACTACTTCCTTCATCCCGGGACATCAGTACTGGCGTAGGGGGTCCTGGTACATCTTCACCACTCCATGATGTACCGCCATAGGGAATGTATGAAACTACCTCAACACCTCCTCTTTTAGCGCTACTGGTACCATGGTACGTCCTCTGAAGAGGATGATGTGCTCCCCACCTTCAGAAAATCCATCAGGTGCCTGCCCTGAGGTTATCTCAGCACATCGAGCCTCGCAGTCAGTGTCCCCAAGTTGCACCTCCCTAACTCACTGAATTTTTGGGGGTGTGACTATCATAAATGGTAGGAATGATTTTCCATCTCTATCCATGAAGGATATCATAAATGTTGCTAGCTTCATTGTCACTTCACTTAGGAACTGTAGACTAGACCTCCAGGTGAGTTCATCTGTTACAACATTCCCCTTCCCAAGAGTATATACTATATCACAGCACTATTGGAATATACTGTTTTACAAATATTAATATAGAAATTATTTGAGGAAACCATAGCTATATTGTAAAATAAGAAACATTTTCCAACGGTTTGTTCAAACTGTTAGCAATGTGTATATATTCCTATGATTTTCCAACAGTTTTCCAAAACTGTTGGGAAATAACTACATTCACTCTGATATACAAATGTTTTATCAAAACCATTGGTAAAGAGAAGCATTCCCAATGGTTTTCCAAAACCATTGGGAAAGTATTCCCCCAAATACCCAGCACCCTAGCTCTTAGTCAGCCCGATTTCAGACCTCATCTAGACCACCTCCTGATGTTTTCTTGGCCGTAAAACACCTTACAGCTGAAGATCCTTCTTCAATCAAAAAAATATTTATTTCTACACTTCAAATTAGTAAGTCTTACCATAGTTTTAGTGTTCTTATTCTTTTTGTTTTATGTTTGATGACATGATTTCGGCTAAATTATATTTATTCTTGTTGGAGTAACAAACCCTTTGGTTTGTTTTATGATTTTTTTTCTACACTTCATTCATGGTAAATGGTCTATTTAGTGGGGGTTTTTTAGTGTAGGGGGTTTAAGGGTTTGTTTTATGTTTTTTCGTTAGTGGGGTAAAGGGTTTGTTTTATGTTTGTTTTATGTTTTTTAATTAGCGGGGTTTTATGTTTTATGTTTAGTGGTGTTTTTTCTTTTTTTAGTGTAATGGATTCTGAATGATAGTTTGTATTTCTTAATGAATAAAATGATTTTATATAAAAAATTCTAAGGGGATGTAGGATGGGTAGGGGGTTGTCCAGGTGTGGGGGCTGTCCAGGTGGGGGGTGGGTAGTCCAGGGGGTAGGGGCTGCAGGGGGTAGGGGGCTATAGGATTGCGGGGGAGGTGGTATGGGCTACCCCAAGGATGGTCGTGGGATGTCCAGGGTTCAGGATGGAGTGACCAGGTGGGGGAGGGCGGTGTGGAGTGTACAGGTAGGGTGTGGACTGTCCAGGTGGGTGGGTGTCTAGGTGGGGGTGGGCTGTCCAGGTGGGTGGGGGCTATCCAGGTGGGGAGGGGGCTGCAGGGGAGGGGGTGTGGGCTATCCTGGGTGGGGTGGGTTGTCATGGGGGGGTGGATATTCAAGTGGGGGAGGGGGTATGGGTTGTCCAAATGGGGGGTCTATCTAGTGGGGGTGGAGGCGTGGGCTGTCAGTTGGGGGGGATATCCCTGGGGGATTTAGGGGGGGTGTAGGGGAGGGGGTGTGGGCTATCCAGGGAGGGGGTGTGTTCTTCAGGGGTAGTTATGGGTGGGATATACAGGTGGGGGAGGGGGAGTGGGTGGTCAAGGGGAGGTGGGATGTCCAAGGGGGTGGGGGTGGGCTGTCCAAATTGGGGAGGGGGTGTTGGTTGTCTTGGGAAGAGGGGGTGGGCTCTTCTGGTGCGGTGTGGGGGTGTCTAGGTGGGATAGGGGATATTCGGGTGGGGGTGCAGGGGGTAGGGGCTGCAGGGGTGTGGGTGTGTGGGTTGTCCCGTCTGATACTCTACAAAGAAAATATAAATCAAATATAACAAATATATAGTTTCTCTTACACTTTAAGACTTCTCTTGAAGCTTCATACCAACACTCTTACCCTTAAAAGAATATGTGATCTCTTTAAAAAAATCCCACTTAGGTTCTTATCCACTATCCATATTGATCTCATACAAATTTAACATTCGTACAACTCCATATCACCTAATGATATAACAAGTCTCATACTCATATGAGTAGTTGCCCATCGAAACATGGATCATAAAATTTGATCCACATATGATATTTGGTGGTGTGTTTACAATTGGGTTTGTTGTGATTTACATGAACGATATTCATGGTTTACACCAATAGTTTTATCATTCATCTATAATGGGCATGAAATCATGCTACAATTTGATAATGATTGGATTTCCTGACCCTAGTTTGGGGGTGGACACCCCCACCCCCTGGATAGCCCCCCATGACCTTGGACAACCCCCCCCCCCCCCCCCCCCCCACCCCACCCGCACCCCTGGACACCCCAACCAATAGACAGCCCTGCCACCCCTGTGGACAGCCCTGCAACCCCCGTGGACAACCTTCCCACCCCTCGTGGGTATCCCACCCACCAGCCTGGACACCCTATACCCCCCATGACAGCCCAACCACCCCCTTAGATAGCCCGCCCACTCACCATGTACCCCCTGGACAGCCCCACCACCCCCTGGATACCCCGCCAACCTCCTAGACACCTCATACCCCATGTACATACCCCCAACACTAGAAATCCCCCTAGACCCCCCGAACCCCCTGGATAGCCCTATCACCCCCGTGGACAGCCCACCCACCCCCCTTGACACCTCGTACCCCCTGGACTGCCCCCTTTCTACCCCTGTGGATAGAACACCCACCCCTGGACACCGTGTATCCCCCTAGACAGCCCATCCATCCCAGTGGACAACCCGCCCACCCACCTCGTACCCCCCTAGACAGTCTGGCCCACCCTTTGAACACCCCCTTCCCATGGACAGCCCCCCCACCCCCGTGGACTGCCCGCCCACCCCCCAAGACACCCGACCACCAACCCCAAGACACCCAAATCCCACCCTAGACACCCCAACCTGTGGAAAGCCCCCCACCATTAGACACCCCTGACCCAACTGGATAGCCCCGCCACCCCCATGGAATGCTCAACCCCCCCCCCCCCCCCTGGACAGCCTGACCACCCCCGTGGACAGCCCGTCCACCCCTTGGACCCCCTGTACCCCCCGGATAGCCCCTCCACCCCTACCACCCACTAGACAGCCTTCCCACCCCTTTCACACCTTGTACCCCATAGACTACCCCCCACTCCCTAGAAATCCCGCACACCCTTTGACAGTCTGACCCCCTTGGACAGCCCCACCACCCCCCATGGACAGCCCGCCCACCCCTTGGATAGCTCACACCCCCTAAACAGCCCCCCGACCCTAGTGGATAGCCTGCCCACCCCCAGACACTCTCCCAACACCCCATACATCCCCATACCCTCAGACACCCACACCCCTTGGATAGCCCCCACCCCCCACCCCGTGGAGAGCCCGACCACCACCCGTGGACAGCCCACCTACCCCTTAGATAGCCCACCCACCCCCTGGACACCCCGTACCCCCTGGATAGCCCCGCCACCCCCATGGATAGCCCACCCACCCCTAGACACCTCGTACCCCTGGATATCCCCACCCACCCCCCTGGACACCCATCTCACCCCCTGGACTGCTCGCCCACCCCCTGGACACCCCTACCCCTTGGACAGCCCGACCACCCATGTGGACAGCCCGCCAACCTGGACACCCCAACCTCCCTAGTTATCCCCCACCCCCTGTACACCCCATACCCCCCTAGACAGACCGACCACCCCATAGATAGCTCTCCCACCAGGACACCCTGATTCCCTAGATAGCCCCCACCCCAGGACACCTCCGACCCCCCTGGACAGCCCTGCCACCCACCTGGACACCCCGCACCCCCCCGGGACACCCCTCCCCTTTGGGAAATGTATGTGATCAGTCACATTATCTACTAAAATATAAAATTTCTTTGATCTAAAATTTCTTCAACTCTGTAATAATTCTCCTCCACAAGTGTACATGATATTGTACACACATGTATAGTTCTTCAATTATATTTTCTTATAAATTTATTTTTTTTCTTTTTATTTATATTATGATTCTCATATAGATTATTGTTTCAATTATAGTTTCATATAAAGTGAAAAATTCTTGTTTACTTAAATAAATTTTGGATGAAACTTTAATATTATTGAATTTCTTTTGACGAAATGACTTATAGCAATTTTTATTACAGAATGGATAGATGATGGATGTAGGAAACCGATTAGATATCAAGTGATTTTCAAAACAATTTGGATATGTTTTTAGATTATTCATTTCACAGAGCTTCATATAGTGGTCGCATACACTGCCCATGTTCCAATTATATTGGTAGACCTCGGTTGATCCATGAAGAAGTCAGCTACCACATAACCAAATATGGTTTTCAAGAAAACTACTATGTGTGGTATCCTAATAGGGATAAAATGAAATCTCAAATTGCTGATGAACCAAATGAGTGGATTGGAGTGGAGAATTTGTTATATGACTATATTCCATTTATTCGTCATCCTAACAAGGAAAGGAATCTGACCTAAGAAGAATTCAATAAGAGTATAAATGATGTATCTAATGAAAAGGATGATGTTGTGAGGGTGACAAAATTGAATGATACTACCACGACTCAAATATATCAACAATATGATAAAATGAAGAAGATGCAATTTTTAATCTTATTGTTTCATGGGAAAACTATGTATGGGGTTTCTAATACATCAATCAATTTCATTATTACCTTATTGAATTATTTTCTTTTAGATGACGCAGATATTCCCTCAAACCACTATATGGCATTGATGTTAGTTGAGGAACATGAATTTTCAAGAAACAAAATTCAGGCTTTCCTGAATGATTGCAGTTTATTATGGGAGGAAATCGCTGAACGAAATGATTGTATAAAATGTGTCACATCCTGTGGGAAGTCAAAATCTATTGGAACACCATCCTGTGTTCCACAGAAAGTAATGTGGCACTTTCTATTGATCCCCATACACCTGAATCTTTTTATGTCTGATGAAATATCAATAAAAATGTGATGGCATGTTACCGAGATAAAGAATACTAATAATGAGTTGGTTCACTGTGAAGATGAATTTTCATGGAAGACATTTGATGCTCAATATCCTAATTTTTTAGTTGATGTGCATAATGTGAGGATGGTTCTTTCATGCGGCGGTTTTAATCCATTTGGGAAGATACTTACTTTTCATAGCACATGAAAAGTTTTTATACACATTTATAATCTTCCCCCATGGTTGTGTATGAAAAAACCTTTCACTTTCATGAGTATACTCATATCTGGCACTTCTAATACCGACATTGATATTGACGTATACATGAAAACCTTAATAAAAGAGTTGAAACTTCTTTGGGATGTGGGTGTGTGCACGTACATGCATATTTGAAAGACATAATTCAGATGAGTGATACACTTATGTGGAAAATCAATGATTTTATAGCTTATGAAATGATGTTTTGATGGAGCACAATGGGAAAATTTTCATTTCCTATTTTTATGAAGAATATGCCATCCAAAGAAATGAAACATCGTTGTAGTTTTATGGGACATCGACGATTCATGCCAATGGACTATCCATATAGAAATAATCATCGAACATTTGATAATACCATAGCGAATGATGATCCACCTCAGTGTATGTATGAAACTGATGTGCTTAATGAATTGAAATATTTTAGTTTTCCATTCGGGAAGGTTCAAATGAAATCTGGAAAGAGAAATAATGTTTCCACTGAAACCTATTACAATTTGAGGAAGAGAAGTATCTTTTTTGATTTTCCATATTGGTCAACCAATTTGTTACATCATTGATGATACATAATACACATTGAAAATAATATATGTGAAATATTTCTTTCAATACATCTAAATGTTATGGGAAAGACAAAAGATGATTTACGGTCTCGGCATGACTTGGTGGATTGGGGAATCAAACCAAAATTGCATCCTGTGCGTATTAGGGATCATAAATGGTAATCTCCATGTGCCTTTTATGCGATGAAACCTAAAAAAATTCTTGATGTATTATATACTATTAGAGTTCTTGATGGATATTCAAGAGACATGTCTAAATGGGTCAACAGAAGAGAGATGAAGCTAAAATATTTGAAGACTCGTGATTATCATGTTGTTATACAGGAGTATATTCCTATAGTAGTCCATCATTATTTTCCCAATATTCTAAGGGTGGCGATTATTTGGTTGTTCTATTTTTTAGAGAACGTTGTACTAAGAAGTTGTCCAAGTATTTATTGCAAAAAATGTTGACTAACACGCCTGTAATTTTTTATTAGTTGGAGAAAATATTTCCTTCATCATTTTTCACATGCATACTGCATCTGAATGCCCATATTTCAACTGAAATACATCTCGGAGGACCTATTTCGTATCATTGTAAGTGTCTAACTGAATGAAATATGTACACATTAAATTATTATATCTGAAACATGAATCGTCCCGAATGTTATTTCGTGAATGGTTACTTGGCTCAAAAATGTATGGATTTCTGCTTAATGTATTTGATTGAACATACTACAAGAATGAACATTCTAGTGAGAAATGAAAAAGTATAGTATGAGAAAATTGAACCCAGTTTTCCAACCCTTCCTCAAACAGGTGGAATTCCTAAATCATATACATTGAAGACATTAATCCTTGAAGAGAGGGAGATAACACATCGCACAATTTTGTTCATATAGGATTTGTTCGATGACTACATCAGGTTACTAAATAGAATATGTATATATTACATATATATCTGTTACACTATTCATATTTTTTATCTACAGGGAACATAAAACAATGATAAGTAGAAAGCATCGTTCATTATCTTTGAGAAGGAGGAAGACTTTTCATAGCGAAGAGTTTTCTTCTTGGTTAAAATTTAAGGTAAAAATAATACTATTTTAAATAATTAAACCAATATTTAATTAAGTTTAATATTAATTTATATTGCTGGTATTTATTTTTCTAGATGACTCTGCCTCTGAAGAAATAATAGCTTTGGCTTTTGGTCATAATACCATGGTTCGTGACTATTAATAAAATATTATCAATGTGTACAAATTTATTGTCACTAAACCATTAAATAATATGAGAACACAACATGATAGTGTTATGGTTACTACCACAACAGATTTTTATGTGAGTGCATCTAATAGTAGACCGTGATTTGAAAATGTGGGTTATTATGGAGTCATTGAAAAAAAATATTTTATTATTACTCTCATGGATGAGTCACGATGATGAAATGCCATTGGATTGATTCGATGAAGAGACATCGCACATTTATTAATGATGGTGGATTTTGAGTAATTAATATGACTTGCACACTTTCTACCGAAGAACCATATGTATTTCCATCAATGGATAAACAAGTATTTTATGTCAATGACCAACATCGACCTGAATTTGGTGTCATAGATAATGTAATTCCAAGACTTATTTTTAATGATGGTGATTATGGAATTGAAAATATCCATACTTAAATGGGAACCAATCCATTTATTTCTTTTGATGACTCTAAAAGCTCAATTGTCCGAGTTGATTGTGAACCTACAGTTGTGGTGGAAAATATATAGAATCATCCATCCATGTTCTCAATTGTTTTGGTTTACCTCGAGTTGGGTTGTTAACGTTGGTACAATTGAAATTTATTTAATATTGATTACAAATATGTTGTATCCAACTTTACCGTTATGTGAATTTTCAATGTTTATTGGTTGGAATTTTTATTTTAATTGAATTTTATAATTTGAAATTGAACAGTATTTAAACCTACGAAACCAACATTTCTATCTTGGTGAACATTTCAATGCTTCAACTGTGATTTGTATAAAATTTGTATGACTCTATGACCTCTCTTTAACATTTTACCAGGTAATGAACATGATGGTTTGTATTCTTCTCCAAAACATGTATTGGAACCTTCATCATCTACCTAAGCTAAATAAATTAAATTTTTCCTTAATTTTGACAACTGCTTTACCACTTATTAATCTGGTAGAATAAATGTTCCATGATTTTAATAGACTGATGAAACATAGTAAATAATCATCCTACTAAAAATTAAATATCTTTATTACATATTTTATGATTTATTGACTTCATTATATATTTGTTCAAGATCACCTAAAACAATGATTAGTTAAATTATCCAAGAATCACCTTATTCCCTCTCATTAATTTTGTTTTTTGGGTTACACATTAGTTATCCTTTTCTATTTACTTCCAAATTTGTTTTCAAATGTAGAAAATGAAACCAATTGAAGAGAGGTGATGAAAACAAAATATGGACAACAATCGTCACATGACTGAGCTGGGCATTCCACCACTAGTTCCTGTAGTGAGTATTTTATTTCAAATATACTTATTTAAATAATATATAATTTCACATGATTATTTTTCTTTCACATTTTCACATGATCCATCTATTAGGTGACAGTTATTTGATGAGAACCCTAGTACTGTCCCCAGTACTAGGAGTGTTCGTATGAGGGGGAGGGGTATGGGAACTATATGATCTGGTCGGTATACACTATTAGGACCTACCCCTCCCACTGACATACCATCTATCCTGCATTCTGATCCTAGTGTGCCGTTAGGGACACACATGATATTTAGGCCTCCCATGTTTTCACCACCCTTTACACCTGATCCTCCTCACATGTCAGTACCATATCTGATGATGATTCCCACTCCCCATCCACCATTTGGCCAGCCAACCCTGTCATCTTCTTTTACTTCTGCATCCTTCTCTTTAGTCTTTTATATTCAATATTCAATGACTCCTACTCCACCATAGTCTATCCCAGAAAATTATATATTGGGACCCAATCAATCTGTACAGGGTGTTCCTTTAGTTTATACGGATCCAGTGGCACCCATTGATCAGACTACAACAGGTATACATATACAACCCTAAAAAATTGTTACACCATTATTTATTTTCATTATAAAATGTATTGATATAATATATGTTTTTCATTCATAATAGATACATCTACTGATAGGAGCTGGGGGAGGGGGCGTACATTCATGTCTATGGTGTGGAAATTCCACACGCAGTTGATGGTGGATTACAATGAAGATAGTCTGATTATTGAAAAATCCAAGCAGCAATGTCAGAGTTTTTTGGCGATGCTTTCCAAATACTCTGACATCATTCTTGTCAGCCCACTCTCATAGAGACTGCTGCCAAATGAAGTCATGGTTAAATCCTGGGAAGAGATATGGGTAAAAAAATCTATTGTATTTAATGATATATTTTAATTTTTGTATTTATATGAATTAATATTCTTGGTTTCAGCTGTGGTTTAATTTCTCCGATGGTGAGGGTGCACGACCAGCACATCTAAAGGATTTAGAAGATTTTGGAGAGCTTTTAAGAATGAGTTGTGCACTGGCTGGAATGATAGAGTGAGAACAGAGTTAGACGTGGTCCCTGTCATGGATTATTGCCTTTTAGAATTGTACCAAAAGATGATTCTTCCTTGGATGACTAGCCAATTTACGGTATTAATAAAATTAGATTTATTTATGTGATAATATTCATCTTTATCATTAATAATAATTATTGAATTTTATTTAGGATTCATCTGAAAGAAATATAAAATTAGTGATGCTAAGAAATACATCCACACATTGGGACGTACTACGATGCCAGATCATGAGAGACAGTAGGTATGATAATTTATAATCTTTCTTTATGAATTTCACTTTTTATTGATTCATCCATAATTTATTTGATTGCTATTTTTTTATATAATTTTAGTTATGTAATTACTATTTTTCTGGTATCCTAATATTAATTATGGTTCCCTACATTAAATTTAATTGTTGAGGAATAAATTGAATATAGATGGATGTGTGCCTTGAGAAAAACAATTTTTCTCGAGAAAAATGAAGAAAGATGGAAGTGTTTTTAATGAACCAACTCAGCAGCCGACTGTAAGTTTTTACATTGTATATTTAAAAAATTAATCTCTATTTTGTAACATAATAATCTATTTATATTTTTAATAGGCTTCTTTAGAGGCCCTTGATGCCCAGGAACCTGACAATTTTGGGCCAAACAGTCACTTACATTAGGTGTTGGGAGATGAGCACCCTGGTAGAGTATGCTGCTGACCTGGGAAGAGTATAGTTCCGACGAATTATTGCCCCTCCTCAGGTATGAGTTTTAGTGACACCAAGTTGCAATAGGTTAAGTCACATATAGAATAGTATAAAAAAAGGTCTATAGAGATGGAATAACAGTCTGCAAGGGCAAACACTTCATTTATGCAACTGATTGAAGTTTTATGTCCAACACTTGCACCAGAGGCCAGTACTGACTGTGATGAATATACGTCATCGATGCATTCTATATATGCTGCACCAGGAAGCAGTTCTAGTGGTGGTTGAGATGACAGAAATGAGGAGGCCGAGGCGGAAGAGGAGGAGGGTGAGGAGGAGGCCGAGGCAGAGGAGGAGGGCGAGGTGGAGGATGAGGGAGATGAGGAGGCTGAGGCTAAGTACAGGGGTGAAAAGGATGGGAAGGGACGATGATGGGGATGACAATGAGGATGAGGGAAACTGTGATGATGATGGTTATGATAGTGATGGTGATGAGGGAGAGATTGATCTGTTACATTTTTGACTGATATTACTGACCTTTGATGTTTATTGATTTGTTGTGCCAGGATATGTGTGTGATTAGGTTGGTCACAATATCTTCATTATTTTCACTATAAATAAAAAAACTTGACTTGATGATTTTCTATGACCAATTCACCCCTCCCTTAGAGAGCCACCCAACCCCTGGACACCCCCACCCCCTGGACAACCCGTACACCCCAGACAGCCTTTCCACCACTGTGGAAATCCCTCCCACCCCCTGTGGACGTCCCCCCACCATCTGTTCATCCGTTGTCCAATTATGGGTGTTGATTTTAACATTGATAAAACATTAGTGGTTCAATAATATTTTTCTTCATAAATGAAAAAATAAATTTAACAATTGATAATAAATGAGATTCTAAATTATTTAAACTATTATTTATATATTATGAATGTTTTATTTTTAAAAAGCATGGATGTTGGAAAATCCCCCTATTTTAATGAAATTGTAATTATTTAGTGGAATTTAGAAAACTGGTAGTCTGATTAGAAGTTTTTATAATGAAATTATTTTTTTAACCTTGAATGAATATTCTCATTAAAAATTTAAATTCCATCCCATGAAGTCGGGACAACCCCCCAGACAGCTCCCCAGAAAGCCCCCCCCCCCCCCCCACCCTCCTCCCATGACCCCAGACAACCCCCCACCATCCTCCCTAGACCCTGGACAACCCCAACCCCCCTCCCCTCCACCCCCTACTTCGTGGACCTTGGGCATCCCCCCACCCTCCTCCCTAGACAACGTACAACCCCCCGCCCCCCACCCTCCTCCCTGGACCCTGGACAGCCCACCCCCCCGGATAGCCCCCCCCCCCCCCACCCTCCTCCTTGGACACCAGATAGCCCTCTTGGATAGCCCACCAACCTCCTCCCAAGATAATGGACAGCCCCCCTCTGTCATGGACCCTGGATAGCCCCCACCCTCCTCTCTGGACCCCAGACATCCCCCCACCCCACCATCCTACCTGGACCCCTGACAACCCCCTCCACTCTCTCTAGACATATTTGTTTTTTTTATGAAATTGAAGGTGTTTTTTGGGTGTTTAAAGTATGTTTTTATAAGTTTTTGTGCTGTTTTTATACTGGTGTATGCAGTGAGTTGTTTGCAGTGTGTTTTGCAGTGTGTTTTGCAGTGTGTCTGTTTTTTGTGCTCTTTTTATGAGTGTTTTTATGTAGGTGTATGCAGTGTATTATGTAGGCTAGTCTATTTATATGTGTCTATTTTTTATGAAGGTGTATCTTGAGTATGTTTGCATAGTTTTTTGTTTTTGGGAACTCCTTGGACACCCCCCTCCTTCCTGGACCCCAGAATACCCCCCCTCCTCCCTGGTCCTTGGACATCCCCCCACCCTCCTTCCTGGACCCCAGGCAGCCCCCTGGACAACCCCCCCCACCCTCCTCCCTGGAACCCGGACAACCCCCTGGTCCGACACCCCAACATTGGGTGACCAACGAGTCAGCATATATAAAAAATCACAACAATTAACGAAAGGATAAGGACAACCTAACTTGATTCTAAATACAATCTCACTCTTAATTCGGCGTCTCGAATCCCAATCTATCCTCTCTTCAAGTTTCACCGTAATTCCCAATGTAAAATTGGGTTTTAGAGCTTCGAAATAATATGATAGAAGAGTGAAAACCCTAATCTAAAAGAGGAATAAAGGAGGGTATACTTTATGGTGATGATCCATGGGTCATTTGTGACGTGTACGATTCAACTACGCCTCAATCTGAGGCACGGTGTGACTAATACAACTGAAACTGTCTCACTTTTATTTGAAATGGAAAAGATTTTAAGTGAAAACAACAAATTTCATATGGAAAACCAACCAAACACTAATGATCCATGAGTCATTTGTGACTTTTATGAGTCAACCTCGCCTCAATCCAAGGCACGGTGTGGCTGGTATCACTCAAATTGTCACTCTTCTGTTTAAAATGGACATTGTTTTATGTAAAAACAACAGACATATGGAAAACTGACCAAACATATTCTAATTGGGTTGATACTTAATCAAAACGATCCATGGGTCATTTTTTATGTGTATGAGTCAACCTCGCCTCAATCCGAGGCACGGTGTGGATGGTACCACTCAATGTGTCTCACCATTATTTGAAATTATCAACATTTTAAGTCAAAACAACAATTGGAATATAGAAAACCGACCAAGAGAATTCGGATTGTGTGGATACTTTAGAAAAACGTTCTAGGGGTCATATGTGATGTGTATAAGTAAACCTCACCTCCATATGAGGAATGGTGTGGTCGGTATCACTCGAAGTGTCTTTCTTTTGATTAAAATGGACAACCTTTTAAGTAAAAACAACTGGCATACAGAAAACTAAAAAAACATATTCAGCTTCTAATTATAAATTATTAAAAGGATACATGGTTCATTTTTGACATGTATGAGTCAACCTCACCTCAATCTGAGGCACGGTGTGGCCGATTCCACTCAATGTGTATCACTTTTATTTGAAATGGACAACATTTTAATTGAAAACAATAACTGGCATATAGAAAACCAACCAAACGCATTTTGGTTCTGTTTATACTTTAGGAAAATTATCCATGGGTCATTGTGAGGTGTACAAGTCAACCCCACCTCAATCAGAGGCATGGTGTGTCCTTTTTCTCTCAAAGTTTTGTTCTTATGTTTAAAATGGACACTCTTTTATGTAAAAACAACTGGCATACAGAAAACAAACCAAACGTAATCAGATTGTGTTGATACTTTAGCATAAGGATCCAGTGGTCATTTTTGATGTGTACGAGTCAACCCCATCTCAATCCGAGGCATGTTGTGGTCAATATCACTCAAAGTGTCTATCTTTGGTTTAAAATGGACATTATTTTAAGTAAAAAAACTATCATAAGGAAAAATGACCAAACTAATTTCAATAGGGTTGATTATTTATCACAAGGATTCATAGGTGATTTTTGATGTGTACGAGTCAACCACGCCTCAATCCGAGGTTGGATGTGGCTGGTACCACTAAAAGTGTCTCGCTTTTATTTGTAATGGACAGAATATTAAGTGAAAATAACAACTGACATTCGGAAAACAGACCAAATCCATTCGGATTGTGTTCATACTTTTGTAAAATTATCCATGGGTCATTTTTGATGTGTACGAGTCATCCCTACCTCAATATGTTGCATGGTGTGTTCGGTATAACTCGGCGTGTCTTTCTTTCGTTTAAAATGGACACCCTTTTAAGTAAAAACAACATGCATATAGAAAACTGAAAAAATGCTTAAGGATTGTTTTATACTTTAGAAAAAGGATCCATGGGTCATTTGTGACATGTACGAGTCAACCCCAACCCAATCTGAGGAACGGCGTGTCTGGCACCACTTAGAGTGTCTCACTTTTATTTGAAATGGACAACATTTTAAGTGAAAACAACAACTAGCATAAATAAAACCAACCAAACACATTCTGATTTTGTTGATACATTAGGAAAAAGATACATGGATCATTTTTGACATGTATGAGTCAACCTTGATTCAATCTGAGGAATAGTGTGGTAGGTAACACCCAAACAATCTCACTATTATTTTAAATGGACATGATTTTAAGTGAAAACAACAACTTGCATACAAAAAACCAACCAAATGCTTTTAGATTGTGTTGATACTTCAGGAAAATGATCCGTGAGTCATTTTTGATGTGTACGAGTCATCCCCAGCTCAATCTGAGGAACAGTATGGGTGGTATCACTCTAAGTGTTTCTCTTTTGTTTAAAATGGACATCATTTTAAGTAAAAAAAATGGCGTACCGAAAACTGGATAAACGTATTTGGATTCTGTTGATACGTTAGTACAACGATCCTTGGTTCATTTGTGACGTGTACATGTCAACCCTGCCTCAATCCAAGGCATGGTGTGGCCGGTACTACCTAATGTATCTGACTTTTATTTGAAATGGACTACCTTTTAAGTGAAAACAACAACTGCCATATGAAAAACTGACCAAACTCATTCAGATAGTGTTTATTATTTAGGTTAATGATCCATGGGTCATATGTGACATGTACAAGTCAACCCAATCTCAATCAAAGGCATGGTATGGCAGGTATCACTCGAAGTGTCTTTCATTTGTTTAAAATGGACATCCTTTTAAGTAAAAACAACTGGCATACGGAAAACCAACCAAACATATTCAGATTGTGTTGATTCTTTATCCAAGTATACATGGTCCAATCTCACACAATCAACTTCTCATGTGAGGAACTCCTACCCCTATTCTAAAACACATGACATTTAATAGGCCAAGGAAAACTACATTCTATAAGTCACACAAGCTCATTGAAACACCCCCGTTATGATCATCACTATGTTCAATGTCACCCGCCCCAAACCATGGGACATTATATTTGTGTTTGGTTGAATTCATTTATCCATTTACTTATTTTTGGGGTTATTAGATTATAATTTCTGAATTAAATCTTGTATGTGTTATACAAAATGAAATTTTTTATGTATTCTTAATTCTGTATAACACATATAATTACTTATTATGTTATTTACATATAATATTCATAATTGATTATTAAATTATGTACGTATTCAATTCAGTATTCAATTATGAATTAAATTCCAGATTGCAGATGTAATTTTCATCTTAATTATTATTTAATTCTAAATTAATTATGTATGTTTATAATTACCTTATGAATTATGTTTTAATTATGTAAGTTTATATTTTTCAAGTTGCATTATGTATCAAATATATATGAATTAATTGTGTATATGTATGTGTTATTGTTGTTTATTGTAGGTAACTGGAGTTGGGGAAGCAAGAAATGCAGAAATGGCAGCCTGCTAATGGAAATCACATAGCCGTAGGCAGCTGCCTGATTTGCACAACAATGCCTATGCCAAAGTATTACAACCGTTGGCATAAGGTTTTGAATGTGTTTTTTACCAACGGTTCTAAAAGAACCATTGGTAAAAACAGTTTACAAACTGTTGGGATATAGTCGAAATGTTTAAGTATACCAATGGTTTGTGTAAAACATTGGTAAAAAGTTTTACAAAACTATATTCCAACAGTTTGAAACTATTGGAATATTATGTTTACCAATTATTTCAAACCATTGGTGAAACGTTATACCAATTTTTTGACATAAATATTGGTATAATTTATATTTCATAACATCTACCAACGGCTTTCCAAAAACCATTGGCATATATTATTCCCAATAGATTACTTCCCAAAAGATTGGATAAGTGTTGGTACATATTATACCAATGGTTACCCAGCCTTTACCAGTGGTTTGGAATTCTTGGTAAAGGTTTCATTTCCAGTAGTGATGTCATAGTCTAAGAGGAACTCTAGTCATCGCCACTATCTTAGGTTTAGGTCCATCTGAGAGAAGATATACCTGATACTCTTGTGATAAAAGTAGATTGCATAAAGTTTTCCCTGTAAGTAATGTTGCCACTTCTTTAGTACAAAGACCAATGCTGCGAACTCCAGGTCATGGATAGCATAGTTCTACATTTCAGTCTCTGTATCAGTTACTGAATTCTCGGCTGACACTTCTCAATCCACAGGAATGTCTCTCCCTTTTTCATCAAAGCTAACAAGGGTGTGGCTACCCTGGAGAAGCTGCGTACAAATCTCTGGTAGTACCTTGAAAATGTAGATGTCCCTCTCCCATCGGGGAGGTAATCCTAGAAACATCTTTAGAAAAGATGTCCCCATGCTCTGCCACTCATTTGGAATAGAAAACTCAAAAAATTTGACGCCATAAGGTTATGTCTGGCTGACTCAAGAGTGATCGACTACACCCTCCAATGCTTGATTTTATCCTATGCTGTCAGGGTTTTCATTTACGTCGACCAAGGAAATTCACATTCCAATGTTGTAGGTAAACCAAAACCCTTTTGCCTAATACAATCAATCACAGTATGAACAATGGATGTCTAGTCCATACCGAAACTAGTGTCGTAAGGCCTCGACACTACCACAAATAGGTTCCAGCATAAACTCTAACCTCAGGGGTTAGATCACACTATCAGTGTATGCGTGATTATCGAGTCTCCTACCAAAGGTATCTCTAGAAGTGAGGGTCAATTCAACAGCATAACCGGAAACTCTAGGTCTTGGACAAGATTTGTGGAAGGAAGGAATGATTGGTACATATGTCTATTAATACAACAGCTAGTAGTAGACACAGACTGTTCATATAATCATTCCTAGATCCCTTGGGTCTCACTACTTGAATATATTCAGCTACTCCAATCCCATTTCCTTCAACTCCCTGAGCCTGGTGGGGATCACAAAGGGGGGTGTTTATACCATGTTGAAATTTACACCACCTTATTCGGATCTCCTAGCTCTGTTTACATGTCGTCAACCTTGCAAATTTATCTGTCCCTAACAATTCTTTTTCTCAAAACATTTTTACATGCCCAAGTCTCTGAGATTTGGGCCAGTTTCCTACTTTCCCACTGCTAACATTAAATTGTTTCATCTGATATTCCAAAGGACATTCAACCATAAAGGTTCTCTCTAGCACCCTAATATAGGTAAGAATGCATAGAGGAATATTGTTGGCTCAGATGTCCCTAAAGACACCTCTCTCAAAAGTCCGAGTCATGAAGCATTGATAGTATCATATTCATTGAGTACTAGTAGTGGTTGGTATGCCTCGAACAATACTCTACTATAGACATGTCATCCTGCCGAAGTTGTAGAAGCTCTGAGACCTCCTAGCCACCTCAACAAGCTAGTCCATAGCCGCCTGTGAGTTTGGATCACCTCAGAACCTGAGGGGTATCTTGTGCTGAAACTCGGGTAAGTCAGAAAGCCTATTTGTGTCCTATAGCAGTGCTGTTAGTTGTGACTGCAGACCAACAGGAAGTGACATAGCTGGAACACTATATGAAGGAGCCATCTCAAGCAATGATCCAAGTATCGAAGCCTCATTATCTTGTGGACCATCCACATGGTCACGTACTATAAAAGACCAGTAGCTAGAATCACCATCTGCTCTACTGGTGTCTCCCCTAGGCGGAAAACTCTAGCCACTGCCTCCAGCCAGCCCTCAGCTACCTGGGAATCTGGCATACCTCCAAACCTCGAAGGCCTTTTTTGCTGGAACTCATATAATTCACTCAGTTAGTGTGAATCCTCTTCTGGTGGGGCTGGTGGTAATGCTCATCCAACGGGTAGTGGTGTTTCTGGTACACCACCAAAAGGTGCTAACGCGGTAAGAGGGCCCTACACTAAGGCCTCATCACTTGGTGGGCCGTCATCGTGTACTCTCTCAGGAATCCTAGTTGGATATCTATGTTGTGTCATCCTGATAAGTAACAGGTGCGCTGCAGTCAGTAAGATATACCTAGTGAGATGAGTCCAATGAAATTGAAAGAATGACTTTTAAAAAACACATTCAATATATGTTTTCATGCACTGAGTCAGATATCAGAAGTCAAGGTCTTGGTGTATGGATACTTTGGCCACCGCACCAACACTGGACTCCACGAACTAAAAACCCCTCTCATAAAACATAAAACTATTGCTTCATCGAAAAGATCAGAGTTCATGTTCTTCTATAGAACTGAACTCCTCTGATACCAATTTGTCACGTTCGGTCCCCTGGGGCCGGAGCTGGGCTACCCCAATCCTGCCTTTCATAGGCCAGGGGCTAGTGACTAGCACTGAAAGGCATTTTCCCTAAAACTAGGAATTCATTTCTTTTTTAACCATTAAACTCACACATCTAAGCACAAAGTAAACTATAAAGTTAACATGGTGTGTACCGAAAGTAAAGGGACAAGAATACAAGACCAAGTGAAAAGTACAAGTATAACTAAAAAGTAAAAGTATAACTAAAAATATCCCCTGGGAACACCCACCAAGGATCCTACCTAAATGGTAGGTATAGCTCTCAAATGATTGTATCTACGGTATGCCTCATCTAATGTCCACCTTCGAGCTACCTCCAGTCCTGGTACCCTCATCCTCAGTCAATGATGTCCGTCGTCTGCACCAAACACCACAAGGAGCGGGTGTAGCCTGTGCAGGGGTGACTATAATTATACTCAGTACATACCCTGAGACCCTCAATGTTCTCACAAAATACACAAAGTCTAAACCACAATACATGAAAAAAACTATCCACCCTACATAGGTATATGCACATACATATATCTAAGTTGTCAAGAATACCCATCTCAAACTTGAGGAAACACAATGAAAAACTGAAAATCCCATATCTCCACTATTCCAAGAAGTAAATAATACCACCAAGGTAAAGAATCATCTCACAATCGGTATACAACACTAGGAAATAGAATTATGAATGCTAACCCACACGGAATCTCTATGGAAGCTGATAAACTACCATTAGACTCTCTAGGGATAGTAATAAGTAATATTCCCTGTCACAACATCAAACACCTCATTTTTTAGAGAAATCCTCCTCTATCGAGTACAGTTGGCATGTTGTGTCACACAGAGGCACTTCCCACTATCCATGGGCTACTAAGGTCATCCTCCTATCGCGTACCATGGGTCTGTCACGTCACATTGAAGTGCTCCCCATCGTGGGTCGGTCGCGTCTCACAGATGTACTCCCACTCGTAGAATGTTGAGGTACTCCTCCTATTGAGTATTATGCATTTTCCACATCCCACAGAGGTTATCCCCACCGTGGGTTTGTCGCATCACACAAATGCACTCCCCAATGGGCCTGTCGAGTCACTCTGAGTTAAAATGGTCAGTAATCATCAGGTCTCAGCCAGTCGCAGGGTTCCGCACATATTGCACTTGGGAGAACTGCTACCCAAGCCATAAGTCATACCCCAATCACACCGATGTTCCACGAAAAAAGTATCTCAAATTTTTATCACCTTAAAAGGGACCCAACACAAGAGACGTGCGTCAATAGGACGCATGATCTGTAAGTTATTAGAATTTCTAGTCCGGGGGCCCGGTTGGATTCAGGGTCTGATCCAACCCGGCCATACTCCAACATTATCCAAAACTCATGTTGAGTATACCAAATGTACCGTCTCTATCTAAGGATTTCTACCCCATAGACGGTTCTTCAAACGGACGTTCGAATAACTAGTTATGGCCAAAAAGGTGAAAATCGGTCGAACGGGGCCCGGGTCTGGTCTGACCCAGTTTGGGCCACCCCGACCTGATCCAAGTCTAGTCTAGATTTATTGGGCCTTGGTGGGCCCTACTTTCTGGGACGTAGTCCGACCCGGCCCGCGAACGGTCGGCCAGCCCAGCCCGCTGGCGCGGCCCGGTGGCATAGCCCTCTGGCGCAGACTGCAAGTGCGGCCCATGGTAGTGCAGCCCACTAGGCCTGCGTTCCTCCTGAGCTAGCGCTGGGGAGGGGGGGATCGACCCCCTTCTGGTTTTCCCGAACAGTCCATCAGACCATTCGGTTGGGTAAAAAGAGGGACCCACCAGAGAGGTCTCGCTTGGTGATGTGCGACGGGTCATCCTCCCAGCGGCGCAATCCCACACCGTTGCTCCACCACGGCTGGCCGACCTTCGGCATCCGCTGCGGCCCTGCAGTTGCGACCCCCTACTCCACATGGTCGGCTGGTTGCCGACTGCCACCCTGCCTCATCGCGGCTGATGGGACATGTCCCCCCCATCAACCAGTGGTGTGGACACGCACCACCCTTCCTTCCTCATGGTCGGCCAGGTGTCGGCCCCCACTATCATCTATGAGCCACTGTGGAATCATTCCATTCACGAAAAATTAAATGATCATATATTAGTGATCCTTCGGTTGAGTTCCTTGTGTCCATATATCGTGCTAAAAAACCTCGTGTTTCCAGTGTTAAAAAATATTATGCATTGAAGAACGCATGAAGAAAGCGTAAATAATAAAAAGATCAAGGATCAAGGTTTATGTATGGGATTACGACCATGTTCATTTGGCCATAATCTTCAAGAATTATGTATATTAGGAATCAATAAATCAAATTCAAACATAAATAAAATAAAATAAAACCCCTACCGCAAGAATTATTGTGAGTGTGCGTTTGGGGATGTGGGTCGGTGTTCGTCTTCCCCTGCAACTAGCCTCCAACGACATCACTCGTTTGTCGATATCTGTTTTGGGGTTTCGGTGTCGCTCGTCACCTCCTGCTGGTATTGGCTCTGTCCTCCAAGGTTTTGGCTTCACTGCACTTTGTCATCACTTCGTTGCTTGGCAAAGCAGTGCCGATACCTCTCCCCGAACTCCTTATAAATTAGAGAGGGGGAGGGTGTGCAACATTTTTGGGATTAATGGAGGCCCACTAATTAGGAACCTTTCTATTTACCCAATGGTGTAGTTGCCTAAAATTGAATGGTCAATCCATTTATTGGCATGACACGTCGTTGGTCCCACGTTGCCGCTTGCCTGTTGGAGGAAAGGAATAAAAATAAAATAAAAAATTTATTTTATTTATTTCTTTTAAAATATCACAAAACATAAATTTTTATCTAGACCTATTGCAGTCAAAGTGATGTCTCCTTTAAGAAAATATTGGCCTTGCGGATTCAACGGTGTCCTGAAATATTTAATCTGAGCACTGGTTCAAAAGTAATAATACGCCACTCACAGGTTTAGTAAATGTACCCAAAAAAAGTTTGTAAAATTCTTAATAGTCACCCTTGACTCGCGCTGGTCGAGGATTGGCTCTGACTAAGTGAAACACGCTCCAAAAAATGCAATAGTACTCTTGGATTTCCAATCCTAGTTACCATTTAAATATTAAGGCTTTTACTATAAAATAAGTGTCACTTAATTATTTTATTTACGGCCAAAAACTAACATTACCTGGTGGCCTGTGTCGCCTAATGTTAGTATATTCCTATTGAAATCATACCCTCATGAGTTCATCAGTGGTCTTCATTTTTTAATCTGAGTTACCGTTTGTGTGTTATATGAATTTAAAAAAAAATTACTTTATTTAACTATTTTATTTACGGTTATTCAATTTTCGGGTTTTCTCACAGGAGGCCCACACTGACTAAACTTATGTCGCACCTAGGGTAAAACTGCCATCCAGAGTACAATGGTGCCCTCACATTTTTCATCTGAATAACCATTTAAGATTTATTCCAACTATTTTGGAAAATTGCTTATGGGTGCTAAATAAACCATAACAAAACATCGACGGATCATTTTGGGCACTCCGGGCCTCAGAATCATGCGCTATCATATGTCACTGTCTCGAAATAATTCTATATAATTAAAAACAATTGTATGGAATTTTTGGGACATTACATTTCAACATGTAGATATTCCCTATGGTGTGTCTGTTGGGAGAGTATGACCACATTATTAGAGTGTAGAAAAGTGAACAAATAAGATAATTACTAAATAGTAGATGCAGTATAATGAATAGAAGAAATAGAACAAGTTGACTGACATTATTAAAAACTGATGCAACAGATGTAAATATAAAAACGTTGATGATGGTATATGTCATGTATCCATAAATCCTGAAAATGTGGTGAAAAATCAGTATACAATAAATTCTATAACAATGTATAATAAAGTAATATGAAAAATATTCAATCATCCTGATCTCTAACTCATTAATCTGGAACTATAACTATCTTAAAAAACCAAGAAATCAGATTTCTAAAGTGTATTCTTCCCTTTTCACACCCCAACATAAATGAAGTATGCCTTGGTTCCAATGGTGGCCTAGATTTGTTGTTAGATAAATCTTAGTTGGTCACCACCTACGATGCCTACAACATCCATTTCATGTAATATAAACTGAAAAAGTGTGCAATAATTCATATATAATAGTAGTGACATACAATAATATAAACACTGAAGTACCTACTTCAGCCAAATATAGTGTTTGAACATATAACTAGTTAATTAATTAAGTTTTTTCTAGTTTAAATACTATTTTCTTTGAGGTGTAACCATCACTAACACACTAACATTATAATAATAGTGATGGATCCATGACATAACATGGAATCCCTGATGATAATACTAATGAAGGCATCCAAGGTATAACAATGATTCCTAAAATGTTATTAGTAAGGAATGGATCTCGGGTAATCAAGAAGGAATCCATGACCTTAGTGCTCGATCCAACTCAGGTGATAACTTCATCCTGGTTAATGGGATAGTAATGTCATCCAAGAAGCTTAATCCATGACATTCCCAAATAATAAATATATCTGATTCAAATGATCACATCCCTGGTAAAACATATCGGTAGTGGTTGGACCTAATGAATGTAACCTTGGTGCCTTGTGTCCATATACCTCATGTTGGATCAATGGAATGTATCCAAGGAATCGTAATATACAAATGAGAGTGTAAGGATCCTATGGTGTGATACCAGGAATCCTTATATAGACAAATACAAGGTTCTAAGGTGGGTCACATGCTTAGTAATAAGAATCTATGAATCAGAATGGAATCAAAGAGTTCCCAATGAATTCTCTTTGGAATCCAATGATAGCTTGATTATGACCACTACTATAATATATCAAAGTCATTATACATATTTCACCTTTTATTTAATTCATTTAACAATTCAGGAAATTTAATAGTCATTCTATTTTATATGTCAAGTGGTTTGTGATATTTCTTTTCATTAGTGTGACAAGGATAAGGGTCATTCAATCAATTCATTCAATTGATATTTAATTATATTTAATTCATTAGGTTCATTCCTATGTTATATATAATCTAGGTAAGGTGTTATGTGAATGCGTAACTTATTTCTTCAATTTAAATTAATTTTTCTAAGACATAAAAATATACTATATTATCCATTGAAACTTAATATTGATTTACCAATTTGAAACACAAACCTTACAAGGATCAAGTGGGAAGAAAATATGGTATGATCTATTCGTCATGTTCTAATTCATGTAATTAAATTTTCATATCAATAGTATGTTCAAGACATATACTTGAATGGTGGAGAAGAAAATCATGTCAACTGATTAAAATCACAGTTATTAAAAACACCCTACATGGGTTGGACATTGTTTAGGTCACAAACCTCTCATATGTGTATCATATTTAATGATAGTATTACTATATAAATCTAATGACTATAATCAGGGTAAAATAACTTATGAGGTTACGCCTGATAAAATTATAACACACACATGAAAAGTTGTAAAATGATGAATAGTGAGGGGATGAGTTATAGAACACATAATACAAACTCAAATGATTGTCCTCATCCAATATTAGCCTATAATGATCCATGTATTGAAAGATAATTTAAGAAATAATCAACACCCTAAAAATAAGGCACATGAGCCTGCATAAAAATAGCATCATAAATACAAAGAATAATGAAAAACAACTAAAAGGGTACCAAGTACTTACTGAAAAGAATTCAACATGTTGAATGGGGTTCAAAACAGAGTTATAATAGAGATCCTTGATCAAAAGATATAAACAAGCATAATATGGGCGAAAGTGTGAGGATGGAGGGTGTTGCCCTCTAGAATAAACAAGGGATGGGGAATAATGTCTAAAACATTTCAATAAGAGATGTTTTTTGAAATCACCCAAAAATATTCATTGATTGTTTTATCCACAAGGTTATCCAAATCATGCTCAAAAAATGTGCAATCTAATATTGGGAGGGACACTTCACATAGTTTGGCCACATAGTTAGGGAAACCATTCTCCAACCATGAAAAACACCTCTGAAACAGTGTTTTCATTTTTTTAATAGTCATACAGCCCATGGAGCATGGTTAGGTAAAACCATACACCCTACTTCACCCCACTATCCATCACCACATAGTTTTTAGAGACTGTGCCGCATGGTTCTCATGGTTTCTACAAACCATGTGGCCAGTCTATTTTTCAAACTGGTTGGGGTTCCAAGAATCGAACAAGCCGTAGATACCACCAAAATGTCCATGACCTCATTAAGAATATTCCTTTGTTCCAAAATAAATAATTAGACCAAATTTGAAATGATTCATACCTTTGTGAATAACCAATATCTTACAATATTTCCATAACATAACATGTGTATCAATGAAAGAAAATTGAAACAAAATTATATTACTTATTTGGTAGATCTTGAACCATAAATCCCAAGATAGAATAACACTAATTGAAACTTTGGATATCATGATATAACATGGAATAGGGTAGTATATTAACCACAAAAGAAGAATAAGTGAGGAATATAGCATGTAACTCACAAAAATAAAACTAAGATGTGAAAACCCTTAAATTAAGTCTTTGATTTCTACGTACATGTTAAACTGATTGTATAATAACTATAATTTTAGTACATATATACAAAATAAACATATTATTATATATAATACCATATATTATTTTATTATTACATTATATTATCCATTTATAAACAATTTCATGTTAATGTTGTGTTTCGGGTAATAAGTACTTTGTTTTTCATATGTGTTTCCACATGTAATTATTGATCTTAAAACATATATCATGATTAATTATTTATAGAATATTAAACATTATATAAATATCATATATATTAATTATTTAATTATTTATAAAATTCTATAATATTTTAAAATATGAATTGGAAAACATCATTCATGGAGAGAGTTGGTCGCACGTATGATTGAACGTAGTTTCTATTTTCTTATCGTATTCAAAAAATGAAATTAAAAGGAATATATGTTAATATATACATATATATAATTATATTATATAAAAATTAGTATGTCGTATATATAATATAATTTTTTAAACCGATCATTTATACCTTCCTAGTAATGTGTGGATGAATCACATCGCTTTTAGGAGATGGAAGTCCACACATAAAAAATGAAGTTATTGTATATAGAAAAATGAATATAATGAATTTATGTGTTAATAATATAAAAATAATGTTAAATACATTATAAATTTCATATATCAAATAAAAATAGTATTTACATCGTAATGACCAAACAAGAGAGGTGGTAATAGAAAAATTAATAGCATCGTTCTGTGGGGTAGTATGATACCTTATACATTAATGGTAAGTTCATTAAACATTTTATGGAGTTTTGTATATGTGTAGGTTGAAAAAATATAATTAAAACTTCTCAGTATATTGAGGATACTAATATTATTATATAATCATGGAATTATAATAACTAATGGTGTAGATAAAGAAATAAAACAAAAAATCTCTTTGAAGAATGTTACCTAAATTTTAGGTAACTCCTTTTATATTCCACTAAATGACTTCCTTGGTTAGATTTAGACCTAAATATTGGATTATATGATTTCATTATGGAATTTGGGAGCTTATTTTTGTATATTATGGTTGATTTAATGTGCATTTATAGGTGTGAGGATGGGGAAGACTATGTACATTTTTATAAAGGAGGAGGAGTGGCATTTTTATAAATACTAATAGCTAAACACTATTTGGATATCTCACTTACCTCATTTTATTAAAAAATGGAAAAATTATATAGTATATTTGAATTTTTATTGATAAAAAACCAAATTATCATGGATGAAATTATATATTGATAATTTTTTTCCTGAACATTTATGTTTCCCCACTTTTATCATTTTGGTATTTATTATAGTAACTAGTTTTCTAACCATTGTAATTTAAGCAGTGAGAATCAATTAAATTGCTAATTATTAGAAAATATAAATTAACCTAATTATAAATAACATATAAAATTTTCAAAACGTAATTATCTGGTGTGTAGGATATTAATTTTAAAACTATCCCATGCAACGTGTAAAAAGACTACTTTAACTTGTACTATGATAACAATGTTTTTATTATTAAAAGTCAATATATTTATTATAAATTATAAATTGGTCCTTAAATAAAAAATATTTAATATTTACTAAAAATTAAAAATTAAAATTCTTAATATAGTATTATTAGTAAATTAAAATTTTTTTCTAGGATATCATTTATTATAAAATAACCTTAATGCCAATTTTGCCATTTTTACTTAATTGAAATCAAAAAATAACAATACATTGATGGAATTTTACATTATTATGTTAAAAACTATAAAATAATTATTTAAAAAAGAAATACAATAATTTAATTAATTTACTTGAGTTTTAATATTTTTAGTATCCGTTTTTACTAAATTATTAAGTAAATTATTTCCGTATTTGGGATTCGTTAAGCAATTATTCTAAATATTTCATCTATATAAATTTAATATTAATTAATATGATAAAAAATCATTTATATTTAATTATAATGTGTACAATATACCTAATGTGGTTTTGTGTCCATATGTTATGGATTTATAAAAGTTAATGGTAAGGAAGGTACCTTTTTTGTCTTTCCCTTTACGAAACTTATTATATAGGACAATTTCGTTGAATAATATCCCACTAACTCATAATAATATAGAATAAGGTGGTAATGGAAAATTTATTAACATAAAATGGGAGTTTTATAAGTGTTTTATCATTTATACACCTTATATTCTATGTTTAATCATTACGCAAGCTTGTTCTTACCTTAACCAAGGAAATTATTTTTAACTGTTTTCATTATTTATTTTTTTCAGAAAGTTATGTTGATATTATTAGAAAAAAGATTTAAAAAAGATATAAAATACAAATATAAATTTTTTTAGATTTAATTCACATAATTGGGTACAGTTAATTTAAAATTAATCCTCCAGATGCAATGAAACGACAGATTTTTAAGGAGAAAAGTTCAATAGTTTGAAATGTTTTTATAACCAATTTCATTGTGAAATTTTTTCCAATGACCTAAATTTGACTATTTGATGTAAAATTTATATAATTACACTTTAAAATAATATTAAAATATTATTTAAAAATATAAATAGATTTGATGAAAATGAAGTCATCAAACTAAAATTTATTATTTTTCACTATTCATCTAAAAAAGACATATTTCAAAAAAGTCCCAAAAATTCACTAAAGATAATTTAGAAATAATGAATTCAGAAATTATGTTTATAATATTTAATTAAAATAATAAGATTGCCTTAAAATAATTTTATTATTATTCAAAAAAGGTCTAAAAAAGTTCTTTTTGAAGAATAATTTTTTTTTCAAAACAAATATACTTTACTGAAAATTATATATTTCACTATCAGAATATTTTATTTATATGAAAAAATTATGAATAATAGTTTAAATGTATTTATTACTATTTTTCTTCTCTATTTTATATATGTGTTGTTTAGAATAATAAAATTCTCTTTCGTTGAAACTCTATGTTGTGTGTAACACAAGCTTATCCAATGTGGTGGGTAGTGTAAGGTTAAAATGTTGTATAATATAATGAAATTTTATATCAGCTAGGAGTGAAATTAAATAAATCAATTAAATCTAATTTATTCCAAAAATTATAATTCATAAAACTCATGGTGTTATATTCTATCCCACTTAAAATGAATTTCTCCCTCAAAATTCATTTATGTTATCAAAGGATTGGTACAAGAATGTTCCATCCATAGAAACCCAAAATAGTGAAAATTAACACTAAAAATTATTATAAAAATTTATATTTGAAACCTTAATGGTTACTGAATGTTACTCAAAACATGGTTTCCATTCTGTAGAACATTGTTTGAATGTGAAGATATGAACATTGAAGATAAATCTAACTTTCGAGTTCAGATAGAGAGTGATAGAGAACATCGTATTGAGGAAGTTAATAATCTGAAATCGATAAATATAAGATGATTTAAATGACCATTTGGTTCATCAAAAATTAATTTACTAGGATAACATTTTTGGTTTTAGGATCCTTTCCCTAGAGTTGAATAATTTTCATGAGAAGAAACACTTAATTGATTTCTTTATTTCTAATAAGAACAATATCAAATGTTCATTATGACTTGATTAATTTATAATTTTCTCTTATTCTCGGAAATGAATGTGAATTTGATATAAAAAAATTTAAAATGTATGAAATGATCTAAAAGTTTCATTACTTGTCATGAACCAACCAAGGTCGACCCTGAACCGGTCACTCGTGCTGGCCTATGGCATGGCCAAAAGGGTGTTTCTGATTCCCATGAGATGGAAAATAGTGTCGAGCATCAAAATTAAACAGGTGGGAATGATTTTTCCCATAACTGAAATAAAAATTAATAAATAAAAAATGTTCAATGAAAATTAAATCTTGTAATGGTAAGAGAATAAAACATTACATGGCTCCATGTGACCCTACGAGTCACCATAGACCACAATCCAATATCTCACTAAGGTGATTGAATCCAAGATAAATGAAGCACCTAAATCTAAAATGGAATAAAAACTATAGTAATGAGTATGAAAAATAAACAGGAATTCCCAGACAATCTATTCCCAAATGAATTTCCTTTAAATAAAGAAACATCAATTTCATGTTTGAACTAAAATATATAAAATTATGTTTTTACACGTTTTTCCTTTGAAAAAAATCACAATCCATTCCCATTTTTATCTCAATCAAGTTTCTTTTTCAAGAAGAACGATTTATCATTTTAATAACAGATGGATTGAGAAGAATGAAGTGTATCACAATTCGAAACCCTTCTCCAACATATATTTGAAATTAATTTTATAACTTATAGAAAAGAGATGCACCATACAATGAGGTGAAAGTAATGTTCACACAACATAAATGGGAAATAGAAAGAAAGGGTAACCAACTAACACATCCATTTCAATCATCTTCTATAGAAAAATAAGTATCATACAACATGGGAGAACCTAGGAGCACATGATAAATCTTGAACATAGTATTCATGTGACTCATCATGGAGGCATGATCTACCCGAGGACATCGTAACGCCTGGTCAACTCTCTAGCTGGCCTAACCAAGGGGCCCAATCCCATTGAATTGATAAAATTTAACCCCATACTATGATCCACTAGCTACTTAAATAACCTAGAAAATTTTATCAATCCTTCATCGAGAATTTTCTAGTTATGCTAGGTTCCAATATTCAGACTAAAATGTGGGTGAGCTAACATATACCAACCAACAAATTAAACACATGTATTTCCATCTTACTCAATCAACACACACAACAAAATCACCCCCGAATCACTCCAAGGACTTTTCTCCCTCATCCCATCCACCATCAACAAATGGGGTAAGTTCCATCCATGGACCACCCATTCCCATAAACATCCAACAAAGAATACGTGAAACCCAAATATAGTTTTCAATGTAATTAATTTTGCATATGTTCCAAAGGGGCCTCAATAAATCGATTAACACTAAACCATTTCAAAAAGGACCAACACATTACATATTTAAAACTAGAATCTACTTAGACACTCATTTAAGAATCCCACGTTAGCTTTCCAAATCTAAAGATCATTTATAAAGGCCAACGAGGAATTTCATCAGGAAATGGATGTGAAAAAACACAATCAAACCATTTATTTCAATACATTTCAATATATAAACCACTCTAATTCATGAAAGTCATTTTTAATAACAATTCTATATCATTAATTAATATAAAAACTAGGTGTGAAATGCAAGAAATAAATTATTCTTAATTTAGTGGTTAATGTATAGAGATCCCACCTCAGGGTTGATCCAAATAGAATATTCGGCCATTGGTGCTTTCTAATGAAGAGCAGATTCTCCCCCACTGAGCATATGCATCTTCACATACATATAAGGACACATTTCCCCCATGCGCACACATACATTTCCATGGACGTGTATAAGGGGATTCTTATATATATGATTATATGAATATACCCATATCCACTCACCTATATATGGATTTACTTATATATATATACATAGGAACACCATGCCCCATACATAAACATTCATTATGCTGGATGAATATACCCATAATGGTAGAATCTATATATATATATATATATATATACATATATATAATTAACTATGCAGTTAGTCTCCTTAGGACCAACAACTCAAAACTAAAAAGCAGTGACCATCGCAGCTTAATTAAAAAAAGAAGAATCCATAAATAACATAATATCCTAAAATAAAATTAATTAAACAAAGGTTCCAACAATATATATAATATCCAATACCTTTCAAGAAAACAAAATTTTTAAGTAAATAACCATTTTCCATAAAAAAAACTCTTTAAATTTTACAAACACCAAAACCATTTTTGAAATTCATTTACCATTCACTTTAAATACAAACCCAAACTCACACTAAAACACCTTAAAACCATGATTTAAATTTTGAACATCATTTAATAAATAATTTAATCATTTAATAAAACATTTCAAAAGAAACAACAAAGGATTACATCAGGATTTCAAAAATTTCAGAAGCAAGTTCTATTTTAAAATCTATTAGATATCCAAAACATTCAAAAAAACATTCTCACCACACTCATATTATTATAAAATATGCTAAAGAACACAACAAATACTAATAACATCATAATGTAATTTTTAGTCATGGAAACACATAGACATTATAAAATAATTATTTCAAAATCTATTTTTTACATTTTAAACTAAAATAAAAACAGTACAATAAGTTTCCTACGATACATATGGAAGTGTGAATGACATTTAGAAATTAATATAAAACACACAAGTGGCCATGGGTTATGTCGGAAATTAATAATTCATAAATTTTAACCCCAAACAAGTGTGAATGCAACACAACTTCATTTGAATGATGAATACACCCTGAGGGACCTACAACACATCCTAGAAAATGAGAAAAATGAACAAACACAAACCTCGATGATTAGGGTTTGGACAAGATGATGGAAACCCAAAAATGAAAAGAAAAAAATTCACCAGAGGAGAGGGTCATCAGTGTGGGGGTTGTGACCTTGTCGGAGCAGGGTGAAGCAAGGGGTTAGATCCTACCGCAATAGGGCGTGGTAGTGGCTTTTGGCTGCATCGGAGCAGGGCACAGTAGGTGGTTAGGGCCGTCCGGAGAAGGGATCTCCCGGATGAAGGATGGCACCCTGAGAGGGGTCCGGCTAGGGGTATTCAATGCAAGGATGGAGTGTTCAGAATGGCTAGGGTGTGCATAAAAAATAGACCATTGGTGCGTTGTGTGCATGGTGGAAGGGGGGATTAGGTAGGGTTTCACGTTTTTATAAATAATAATTATAATAATACAAAAAATAACAATAATAATACCAATGATATAATAATAAGAATTATAATAATAATATTAATAATTTTTCTTAATAATAATAACCATAAAAGGAATATTATTAAAACTAATTTTAATATTAATAAATCATATTAACAATTAATTATAAGAATAATTTCAATAATTATATTGTAAATATTAATTATAATATTAATAATAATATAATCATAGAAATATTAAAAATTAACTTAATAATAATAATAATAATTCTATTAATATTATTCGATAAACTTTTTTAAATAAAATAATATTAATAAAAATTTAACAATAAAAATATTTAGAACAATTCTAATAACAATAATAATAATAATAATATGGTCAAAACATTCAATTTATTTTATTTTGATAAGAATTATTTATTTTAAGAACTCAGAAACAGAACGAGCACCTAGGCTGACCACACTATTACCACCAACTGTGCGGTGTCTGTGCATCAGTCTGAAACCCATTGAAATCATCAAACATCAAAAAATTTATACTAGAACTAAATCCGAACCACGACGAGGCTAGTTTAAGTGAATAAATAAAAAAATAAAACAATTTTAAAGGTTGTGGTGTAACAATTCTACCCACAAAAAATCTGTCTTCCTTTAGAAATTCCCCAAGATGAATGTTAGTTAACAAATTGAGATCATTCCCGAAACCACAAGAAGAAACAAGGAATTTTGGGGTGACTATTTATTCCCCAAGTCACACCTAATCAATCTAGACTAAATTACAACCCAAAACAAGGGGATAACACAAGGGGGTTCTCCCCTCCACAAGTATTCTACTAACATAGAAATTAAAACCCAAATATACCAGTTTGGGGAGGGGCCCCCATGTGGGTACTCTCAACCGATCTAAAACTAACTTCTGTAGCATGAGAAAAATAATTCCACCCATAAAACTAGGATCTTTTCCAACACCAACTGAACCCCAAATTTTAGTGGAAAACTCATGGAAGGAAACTCTAATAAAAAAACAGAATGCAAACACCATTAAACAATCTGAAATAAAAATTGAATCATCCCCATATGAGTTACACTAAACCAAAACAATCACATTCCTGGTAAAAACACACTTTAAAAAATGAACGATTTATATAATAATATCTAGAAAAAAAAGTTTTTTTCAATTACCACATAATAAGTTCATCATAATATCCTAAGGAAACGATATATATACAACATAAGAAAAACCTAAATAGAAGAAAACAAGAAGAAAAAGTCTTAAAATGTTCCAATCTAAATAGGGAAAAAATCATGGGCTAATGCTTCACACACCCAGAAACTCCTATCTTTATTGGACCATCACCCTTAGACCTGTGGTTGGGGCTTTGATGGATGAAGAATATTTTTCATCACATTCATGCACTGACATCCCTTGGTCATAATGTGTTCTTCAGGCAATGATTTTTTTTTTGACAACATCTCATGATGACCCAGATAACCAAAACGATGACACATCACTGGAGGGATGCGATATGACAACCTTGAGTGCCTAAGACTACCACACTGGTGGCATACAAGAGTATGATTCTATGGAATGGAAGACAAAACCAATAGTGGATATTTTAAAAAAATAGGTCCCTCTAGCACACTCTGGTCATTAAATGGGGAAGCTTCATGAGCCGCAAAAGACACCATATTACCAGCTGCCTACACTCTGGAGACCAACTCATCTAGGAACGCTTCATATACCAGCTTCTCAAAACAATGTTCCTGTGAAAGGATAACCCTCTCTTTGATCTCTGGACAAATACCACCAATGAAAAGATAAGTTTTCATGAAATACTGTGACACTACCTCTGGTGAAAAGGAAACTGATTCCTTATATTTATCATCGTAATACTTCTCTTTAGAGACCCATATCTTGACTTACGTGGAAATTACATTACTTTTTCAGAATACATAATACAAAACAAAAACAAACACACAAGTACCGTAATAGTTTAGTGTCTTTGGAAACTCAGAAAAATAATCTTCTAATCATGGTGAAAGATCTTCAACATCTCCCCTAAAGATCTTCCCCTTTTGTTTTCTTACCTAAAACCTTTATTTATATCTTGGGGAAAATAAAACATAAAAAAAGGGTGAGCTAAAATGCTCAGTAAGGGTAAACATAGAGAACATCAAACAATCCATAAACATTTGAATGCAAAAACATGAACATAAAATCTAAACATCAAAATCTTGATAAAAGACATAAATATTGTAAGTATGTAAGGCATATATCATAATGAAACATCCATCATGATAAAATAGCATGGGAATAAAACATTTAATTGTGGAAAACCATTAAGCACATGATATGATTTCCATAGTAGCCAAGGAATTGCTGCCAAGACCATCTTAGTGGAACAAGTCCCTTTCTGAATCGAGTTCACTCCTCGTTTCAGTCCTGTAACACTGAACCGGATTATCTTACCATTCTGGACATGTCTATCTCATGAGATATAAATCTTTACCCAATGAATTGGAGGGAGATATAGGTCCCACCCATCTCATAATGAAATCATTATTATGTGTGCCACAACATAAAAATAAACCATTCATCATAACACAAAGAATAAAATGGGTTTCATAAACAGCATCCCATTATAACATTATCCATATAAAACAAATGGATATCATATCATCATAAGAAAAGTGAAACCATGTAAATCATAGAGACATTATAACTTAAACATACACATATGAAATAATGTCACCATATATGGAAAATGGTTTTGATAAAACACTTGAAATGAATTCTTGAGGAAAATATCCTTTCTTCTTCAAAATCATTTTCTTTTCACAAAATTCCATGCAATTTTAAAAGAAAATGATTTTTTTGAAAATAGTAATAAAATAATTTAGATTAATATTCATGAAAATAAGGTGTTATAAAACTGTAAAAATTTGTTCATGCCGTATAAGTTTAAAAAAACATTATCCTCGTACTTTTGTCAGAAAAGTCAAAAAGTACCTCGTATGGTAAACAAAAGAAAGATTCCTTCCATATGATGTGGTAAAAGTAGAAGAGGGTAAAAATGAATTTATGAATACATGGACGAAAAGTAATCATTTTATGAAAACATTTTGAGAACATATGGACATGGATAACAAACATAACCCCAGCAAATACTTACGAATAAACAATCTCGGATAATAATGTGATTGGATTAATTATCCCTTACCTTAGGTGGGATATGCTTTATATATATCTGAACCTCATGTATAATGATTTAAATAATGTCATTGAATTATTACAGAATCATATTCATTGTTATGATATCATATATGGTTCACTTATGACTTTATATTACTCGTTCTTTTGTAAATTCCATGTTAAAGCAGCCTTTTGGGTAAAATCGTTTCATTTATCGTACGTGTTTCGACATGTTGTTCGTGATATTATAACTTATATGCTGATTTACTTAATTCCAGAATGTAAAACATAATTTATATATAATATATATTCATTATATAAATTTATATGATAGATCGATAAATGTAATGAAATACACTGTTCATGGAGACGGTAGGCCGTACATACGCATGAACACTGTTTTCGTTTCCTTATTGAATTGAATAGAATTAAGTAGATGACATACATATATATATATACATAAATCAAGTATCATTATTATGTCATATATTTCATTATTATTCAATATATATACTCTATAATCAATCATGAATGGTTAACATGGAGAATGAATCTCATCACGTCGTGGAGTCGGTAGTCCATATGTACGCACGAGTGATGATATCATTCCCATGATCCTGGAAATGTATTTAAGTGTATGTATAATATTTCAGAATCAATATAACTTTACAATAATCATATATAGTTATTTATTTACACCATTATACCCATCTAAGTAAGGTGGTGGTGGAAAACAGATTACACCACGGCGTGGAGACGGTATTCCGTACGTACGCACGCGCGGTGATTTCGTTTTCCGTATGATGGATAGAAGATGAAATTGGGTTGTTTCATATTTATAATAACATATAAGTATATTATTGATACTGATGTTATTAATTTATGATGAAACAAATAAATTATAAGAAGTAGAAGAAGAAATAAAATTGAAAGAATCGGTAAAGGATATTACCTCCTCCTTGACGCGCCACTTCTTAACCTCCTCTTAAGGCACTAGGGTTGGTATTTTTAGCAGACCAAAACCTCTATAAGTTTTATAGGGAAGATGATAACGGAAATGGGACGGGTTTTTCTGAGCTTCAAGGCTCAAAAGGGTGTGAAGAAAAGAGGGAAGGGGTTCCCTTTTTTTAAGGGAGGAGAGGGTCACCTTAGGGAAACATAAAATATTATTTTATAATAAAGTCATATTCAGTTTTTAATATCTCCAAATTGATTTATTTAAAATATAATGTGGGTATGGGTAGAGATCCTCTCAACAAATAGGTTTTAGACAAGTTTAGGTTATTATTTTATCCTTATCATTTAGATTTAACTCTAAGTTAAATAATTTAACTTTTACCATGTCTTTTTGTTTTCTTACACTATATTGTTAATAAAATTACAATAACAAGCCAAACGAACACCAATTGGTTAATTATTAATATATATATCCTTATCTAAGTCATTTGGACGAACCTTATATTTTTAGGAATATAAAAACAATTAATAATATAATATTTGTTTTAAAAACAATTTTATGTCAATTTTGACACTATTTGGTAATTGCTTTTTTTGAAAATCATAATAGCTTGATTAGTTTGAAAAAAGTTAATTAAATCAATACTAACATTTCATATTAACCTGTAAAATTATTTTAATTCATAAAAAGTCTCATATTACATTTATTTTGGAATTTATAATATAAATTATTTTAATATTTCATTATTTAGGTAATTACTGCATCACCATTTAATCATACATAACTTAAATTATTTAATGTCTAAAAATTATAAATAAAATATCATTAGGTAGTAAATCGTGTTATCTTTCTAATGAATATTTATAGTCGAATTTATCTTATGTATAACCCTATATTAAAAATGTTTTATTTATTAATCATTGATTTTAACTATTTTAACTCTTTTTTAAATAAAATAATAATAAATGTCCAAATCTATTACAAGTGGACCTAAATGATAATATTATATTCCTAAGGTTTTTGTTGGTCTAATTATACTTATCCAATAGAATTAAGACATGTTTTATGGTAATAGCGATATAATTTGTACCCTTAATTACCCTATTTACTTTTAACCGTGGTAAATAAAAGTAAAAAGTTATTATTCATCAAAAATTATTTTTATCTTATTGAACCACATTTTACTCCGTGATATTAACCATTTCTCTCGGATTCTCGATGTTCTACTCATAGAAGTGGTAAAATTATGTTTTATGTAAATTTTCAAATTCTCCTAAGAGGTGGGTAAAAGACGGTGAAAAGTTCAATAAAATTTTTATAAATCTAAAATTATTATAAAATGACTCCAATGAATTACATTGAACTTATATAGGTATTATGTATAAATTTTGAACTAAAATTAATTTAAATTAAATAAATAATTATTTAAATAAAAAGTCGGTTTTTAAATAGTAACCCAGTGTTTTCACTATTCATCAAAAATTGAAAGTTTTCAGAAAAATACAAAAACTTCACCCAAGTATAATTTCGATATTCCCAATCCAAAAATAAAGTCCATTTTGAAAGATAAAATTTATAAAATTTCGAAAAGTGGGTATTACTATTTATAACGGAGAGTTCATATTAATATTATAATAATATCTCATTTAGTGAAACTTGGTATTGCGTACTACACACGCTATCGAAGAAGGTCTTGATTGCGTGTAATGCAAGCCAAGTCAGGGCTGCATGTAGTGAAAGCTCTATTTGGTGTTGTGTATAACATAATCAAAAGTTATTTCATTTGTACAATATACAAAATCTATACTTAATGTTGCGTAAAATAATTTCCACAAAATGAACTTGAAATTGTGTGTAACACGAGCCAAGAATAATGTTGCATATACTGAAAGCTAATACGGTGTTGTGTATGGTACAAGATAATCTTAGTGTAGTGTATAATAGAATACAACAAAGAATTTAAAAATAATATATCTCATAAAATTCCAGGGTATTACATTCTACCACCCTTAAAATGAATTTCACCCTTGAAATTCATCGGGGAGTTTCTTTCGTAGAAACCCACATTGTAAAATGGAATACTAAAACTTACTTTTAAAAATGAATGTTACAAACAAATATGATACCCAAAGTAACTCATCACTTGGGTTCCCACATAAGATATCATAGGTGAAAATATGGATATGGAAGAGAAATATAACCGTCATGTTCGGATGGAGAGTGGTAGAGAACAGGGATATGAAAAATCCAACAATCACAAAGCCATAAAATTGTGATGATCTAAGGTACCATCTGATTCATCAGATATGAGAGCACTAGGACAACATTTTTGGTTTTCAAGATTATTTCCCTAAAGTTGAATAATTTTTGAATTAAAATAAATACTTACTTGATTTTGGTAAAATCTCCGCATTGCTCATGCCTCGAACAATTTCCACTTCATCTCTTAGAGAAATGAAGTTGAATTTGTCTTTCACAAAGTGTTAGCAGATCATGCGATAGAATGTTAGATCATTCTATCTGTCTCAAACATAAGGTTAGTAAAATTTATATACATAAGTCCATCTATGGTGAGATTAATCGGATATGGTTCCAAAATGGACTTATAATTTATCTACCATCCTTCTTAATAAAATAAAACTAGTTTCTTATAACCAGGGACTTCTTGTAGTCCAGTGGTAGGCGATAAAGGCCTATCACACTTCGGTTGTGGGTTCGATTCCCATAACCATGTCTGACGCGACGGGTTGTCACCCATCCTATGGGTTGTCTTTTTTCTAAAACTACATTTTTATAACATTCCATCAATAATATCAAAAAATTTCTAGCCTTAAACTATACTAACTTATTTCCAACATAATCCATTCCAATCTTTAGGCTTATCCAAAATACTTTTATCCAAGCTCATAGTATAAAGAAAACAATTACTAGAAATGTCATCTGTAGAGCATGTGAATATCATCATTTATCCCCCATATATCATACGATATATCTTGTTGGTCAAATTACAGACATGTGAATATCTTAATCATGTATTCTATTGAAAAATGAATACCCATTAACACTTAGTGAAAACATAAATGATGTAAAAATTTAACACTTTCCACATACCAAAATCCCAAAATTTTTATATACTCAAACCATGATATTACTTTGTCCTTATATCAGTCATGAGCTCATTTTAGTTTTTATTTAACGCTTCATTATGCGCATATTATCTTCTTTCAAAAAATATTTCAATCACTTTTCATGGTTATCGGTACCACATAATTATTGAAAACCAATACATAGATATTCCAAAATTCCATGATGCCATAAATGAGATTCCATGATACTATTTTGAAATCCCATTACATAAACACTTAATCATTACACAAAATCATTTTCATACTCAACATCACAAATAGTGATCCCATGTGACTTCCCTTTATCCTTTTCCTTAAGAGGTTTCTCACGTTGATCATCATTAACCCTTGGATTAAGGAATTGATTAGCATAATGCCCCATTTCCTTGCACTTGAAGCATTGGAGTGTTGGTGGTGTGTTCTCTGCAGTCTTTTCTTTATTCACATCATTAGAAAACTTTTTCCATTACTTCAATAATCAGTTGCACGATGACCTTCTTTTCCACACATATAAAATATTCTAGTCCCTTTAAGACAATCTCCACCATGCCTCTGTCCACACTTTGAACATAATGAAACATTCATCTTCTTTTCATCATTATTCTGAGATTTCTCCTTGAACTCCATCTTTCATTTCTTTTCAAAACCATAAGATGGATATGTAACACCAACTTCCATTTATACCTTGATAGCACACCACACAATTTATTCATAGCTACTGAAGTATCGTATAGCTAATTCCCTTCGAAGACTTGTTTTTAAGACACTGAATAATCGATCAACTTTACATTCAGGTTGGATGTTAAAGCCAGGAGCATACCTTGCATGACTTGTAAAATTTGCTTCATATATACCAACAGATTCATCATCCTTTTTCTTAAGCTCAAGGAAATCCTTTTCCATATTTGTTCGAAGAATATGAGGGAAGTACTTATTGAAAAATAAGTTCTTGAACTCATCTCATTGAATATATTCAATTTCATCTCAGGGCCTTGTATTCTTAATTAGATTCCACCATTGATCTGCTTCACCTTCTAAACGGTAAATAGATAGAATGAATTTTTCATGTTCCGAACAATGAAGTATGGAAAATATCTTTTCAATGGTACTGATCCATTGTTCTTTAACAAGTGGATCAGAAGACCCACTGAAATAAGGTGGGCGTTTCCTCATGAAGGACTCAATAGAATATTGTTCCCTTCCCTATTCATTTGGAAGTCCAGAATGATTCATAGCTTGTGTAAGTGTAGCAATAAGATTTTTCACTCCATCTCCCATTACATTGGCTTGTTTATGAGGACAATCATTTCATTGTCCATTACATTGATCAACATGGTTCCTTCGGGTTCCAGCCATCGTCTAAAACCCAAAAAGAATAGTGTGAGAGGCAAAAATCATGATAGGGAAAACAGCACAATAAAGGGGGAGTAACTTCAATATCTAACATCATAGGGTTAATTCTAATATGGTTACCATAATTCTAGTACTATAACCTATACTTATACTTATCCTTAGGGACATCCCTAGACATACCATAGAAATATCTCTTAGGATCTCACTAAATTTTTCACATCCTATTTTCCAAAGGTTAACTAAACCTTTCCCCTGATACCAACTGTAGAGACCCATAGCTTTACGTACATGGACATTACATTACTTTTGTGGAATACTTAATACATAACAAAAAAACACAAATGTATCGTAATAGATTAGTGTCTTTGAAAACATGGTAAAATAATCTTCTAATCATAGTGAATGATCTTCGATATCTCCCCTAAAGATCTTCCCATTTTGTTTTCTTACCTGAAACCTTTCTTTATTTCCTGGGGAAAAGAAAACCTAAAAAAAGGGTGAGCTCAAATGCTCAGTAAGGGTAAACATAGAGAACATAAAACAATCCAAAAACATTTGAATGCTAAAACTTGAACATAAAATCTAAACATCAAAATCTTGAGCAAAGACATAAATCTTGGAATTATGTAAGGCATATATCAAAAAGGAACATCCATCATGATAAAATATCATGGGAATAAAACATTTAATAGTGGAAAACCATTAAGCACATGATATGATTTCTATAGTAGCCAAGACATTACTGCCAAGACCATCTTAGTGGACAATGTCCCTTTCTGAATCGAGTTCACTCCTCGTTTTAGTCCTGTAACATTGAACCGGATTAACTTACCGTTCCAGCCATGTCTATATAATGAGATATAAATATTTACCCAATGCATTGATGGGAGATATAGGTCCCACCCATCTCATAATGAAATCATTCTTTCGTTTTCCACAACATAAACATAAATCATTCATCATAACCCAAAGAATAAAATGGGTTTCATAAACATCATCCCATTATAACATAATCCATATAAAACAAATGGATATAATATCATCATAAGAAAAGTGAAACCATGTAAATCATAGAGACATTATATTTGAAACATAAACATATGAAATAATGTCACCATAGATGGAAAATGGTTTTGATAAAACACTTGAAATGAATTCTTGAGGAAAATATCCATTCTTCTTCAAAATTGTTTTCTTTTCAAAAAATGCCATGCAATTTTAAAAGAAAATGATTTTGATGAAAATAGTCAGGAAATATTGTAGATTAATCTTCATGAAAATAAGGCATTATGAAACTGTAAAAATCTTTTCATGCCGTATAAGTTTAAAAAAAACATTCTTCGAGTACTTTTTTCAGAAAAGTCAAAAAGTACCTCGTATGGTAAACAAAAGAAAGATTCCTTCCATACGATGTGGTAAAAGTAAAAAAGGGTAAATATGAATTTAAGAATACATGGAAGAAAATTAAACATTTTATGAAAACATTTTGAGAACATATGGACATGGATAATAAACATTAACCCAGTAAATACTTATGAATAAACAATCTCGGATAAGAATGAGATTGGAATAATTATCCCATACCTTATGTCCGATATGCTTCGTACGTGTCCGAGCCCCCTGTATAATGATTTAAATAATGTCATTGACTTATTACAGAGTCATATCCAATGTTATGATATCATATATGGTTCATTTAGGACTTTATATTACCCATTCTTTTTTAAATTCCATGTTAAAGCAGCGTTTTGGGTAAAATCGTTTCATTTATCGTACGTGTTTCGACATGTTGTTCTTGATATTATTACATATATCATGATTTACTTAATTCCAGAATGTAAAAAATAATTTATATATAATATATATTCATTATATAAATATATATGATAGATCGATAAATGGACAGAAATACACCGTTCATGGAGATGGTAGGTCGTACGTACGCATGAACGCTATTTTTGTTTCCTTATTGAATTGAATGGAATTAAGTATATGAAATAAATATATATATATATATACATAAATCAAGTATCATTATTACGTCATATATTTCATTATTATTCATTATATATACTTTATAATCATTCATGAATGGTTAACAAGTAGAATAAATCTCATCGCGTCGTGGAGAAGGTAGTCTGTACGTATGCACGAGCGATGATATCATTCCCATGATCATGGAATTTTATTGAAGTGTATATAAAATATTTCAGCATAAATATCAATTTACAATAATCATATACAGTTATTTATTTACACCATTATACACATCCAAGTAAGGTGGTGGTGGAAAACAGATTACACCACGGCGTGGAGACGGTATTCTGTACGTACACACGCACGGTGATTTCGTTTTCTATCAGATGGATAGAAGATGAAATTGGGTTCTTTAATATTTATAATAACATATCAGTATATGAGTGATTCTAATACTATTAATTTATGATGAAACAAATAAATAAGAAGAAGTATAAGAATAAATAAATTGGAAAAAATCGGTAAAGGATATTACCTCTTCTTTGACGCACCTCTTCTTAACCTCCTCTTAAGGCACTAGGGATGGTCTATTGAGGAGAATAGAACCACTATAATGTGTATAGGGAATTTTTGAAGGTAAATTGGTAGGGTTTGGCCGAGATTCAAATCTCAAAATGGTGTGATGAAAAGAGGGAAGGGGTGCCCTATTTATAAAGGAGGGGAGGGGCACCATAGGAAAACTTAAAATATTATTTTATAATAAAGTCGTATTCAGTTTTTAATAGATCCAAATTGTTTTATTTTGAATCTAAGGTGAGGATGGGTATAAATAACCTCATAAAATAGGTTTTATACAAGTTTAGGTTACTATTTTATCCTTATCATTTAGATTTAACTCTGTTAAATAACTTAACTTTTACCATGTCTTTTTGTTTTCTTACACTATATGGTTAATAAATTTACAATAACAAGACAAAAGAACCCCATGTGGTTCATTATTAATATATATATCCTTATCTAATTAATTGGGCTGAACATTAGATTTTTAGGAATATAATAACAATTAATAAAATAATATTTGTTTTAAAAACTATTTTATGTCAATTTTGACACTATTTTGTAATTTTTTTTGAAAATCATAACAGCATGATTCGTTCGAAAAAAGTTAATTTAATCAATACTAACATGTAATATTAACCTAGAAAATAAGTTTAATTCATAAAAAGTCTCAAATTACATTTATTTGGGTATTTATAATATCAAATATTTTAATATTTCATTATCTAGGTAATTACGGCATCACCATTATATCATACATAAATTAAATAATTTAATGTATAAAAATTATAAATAAAATACCATTAGGTAGGAAATATTTTTATATTTATAATGAATATTTATAATTGAATGTATCTTATGTATAAACCTATATTAAAAATGTTTTATTTATTAAACTTTGATTTTAACTATTTTAACTCTTTTTTAAATAAAATAATAATAAATGTCCTAATCTAATCAAAGTGGACCTAAATGATAATATTATAATCCTAATGTTGTTTTTGGTCGAATTATATGTATCCAATAGAATTAAGACATGTGTTAGGGTAATAGTAATATCATTTTTACCCATAATTAACCTATTTACTTTTAATTGTGGTAAATAAAAGTAAAAAGTTACTATTCACAAAAAAAAAATTATTTTTATCTTATTGAACCACATTTTACTCCTTGATATTAACCGTGTCTCTCATATTTTCGAAATTCCACTAATAGAAGTGGTAAAATTAAGTTTTATGTATATTTTTAAATTCTCCTAGGAGGTGGGTAAAAGACAGTGAAAAGTTCAATAAAATTCTTATATATCTAAAATTATTATAATATGACACCAATTAATTACATTGAACATATATAGGTATTATGTATCAATTTTTACATAAAATTAATTTAAATAAAATAAATAATTATTTAAATAAAAAGTCGGTTTTAAATTAGTAACCCAGTGTTTTCACTATTCATCAAAAATTTAAATTTCTCAGAAAAATACCAAAAATTCACCCTAGGCTAATTTCGATATTACGAATCCAAAAATGAAGTCCATTTTGAAAGATAACATTTATAAAATTTCAAAATGTGGATATTACTATTCATAACGGCTAGTTCATAATAATATTATAATAATATCTCATTTAGTGAAACTTGGTATTGCGTACTACACATGCTATCGAAGAAGGTCTTGATTTCATGTAATGCAAGCCAAGTCAGGGTTGCGGGTACTGAAATACATATTTGGTGTTGTGTATAACATAATCAAATGTTATTTCATTTAAACATTAAACAAAATGTATACTTAATGTTGTGTAAAATAATTTCCACAAAACGAACTTGAAATTGTGTGTAACCCGAGCCAAGAATAGTGTTGAGTATACTGCAAGCTAATACAGTTTTGCATATAGTACAAGATAATCTTGGTGTAGGGTATAATAGAAGACATCAAATAAATTAAAAATAACATATCTCATAAAATCTCAGGGTGTTACATTCTCTGACTGCAGGTATTGCTGAAATCCAAAAAGTTCTTCCATTTTCTTCATCTTCACCTACTTAGGTATGAACCATCAGAGGAAAAGATACTTAAAAATAGCCCACATCATCTGGATTGTCAATTATGGTGGGGGTGAACAGGTCCCATTTGTCCAAAAATGGACCCTCAAACAACCCAAGGATAAGATGAACTCTAACAACCTTGGGAGTTCCCAACACCCTAAATACAAGATCTATTTCACCACGCCACTCCCCTACCTATAATAGACCACAATCACTGCAAAGAACATGAAATGTCAAAGAAGCACTAGAAATTCTGCTGACTCATCAGAAACATTGGGAACCTTTCTGGGTGACATTCTTAGAACAACATAAAAACACATATCCAAAAATTGGCATCCCACTAAATCATAACCATAAGATGATATCATGTCAAACAACTATCTCATACACTGAACACCATAAAACACATATCATAAATTCACATTTCAAATATCACCATTTCATTTCAATTTCAAAACAACAATATTTCAAGGATACTTTCTAGACACAGAACCCACTTTTAAAAAAAACCTTGATTTTAAAATAAAAATCAATTTTTTTTATCTTTCCCCTATTTTGAAAATAATTTTTTAAAACAGTTCAAAGCATTTAGTTTTAAATACACCCCAAAGATTCCATTGAACAATTACACATATTTTCATCTGATTCCGTCCATAAGCACCGACATGCACATTCCACACGTACCCACACATGTGAAAACATTCATAAGGAGTAACCAATACTGCAGCCAAACAACCTTCCTTGCATATCCAAATAGTTATAAATTTCTCAAAATGAAAAATTATAAAATTCAGAATCCCTCTTACCAATTCAATGTCACTTATAAAGAATCATGTCCAATTAAAAAAAATCATTTAAAAAACACTTGCATCCAATGAAACCTTGATAAGGCCCCACTTACACCAAACTGCCAAATAGAGAGGGACTATGGTCTATGCCCAACTAGATGACATGGTAGTGTGCCATGCCTCATGTAAGAAATAAAACTAAGAGGAACTTGAATGAGGGAAATAGATATGTCATGGGTGACTACTCCCTATGAGATCACAACATGACAACAGATTGCCTCCATATTCATCCCTGAATCGAAAACAAAAGTCGAAGACAAGAATCATGGACTACCCTGGGAAACTTAAGGATCAATGTGAGAAAGAGTTCACAATGGTCTTTTTACACCTGCCTTAAACGTTCAAATATTCCTAATCTCCATCTATGATACACCAAAAATAACATGGTCCTGCATTGATAGCATTTTTTTCATGAACCAACCTAGGTAAACCCTGAACTGGTCACCCGATCCAGCCCACGCCTGACCCAAAGGGAATTCTCAATCCCAACAGGAAGGAAACTAGTATTGGGCATCAAAATTAAATATGTGGGAATGATTTGGCAAAAAACTGAAAGAAAAATAAATATATAAAAACATTATAATGAAATTGAAAACTATCAGAGGTGATAGAATAAAATTGTACGTACCTCTATGTGACCCTACTGGTCACCACCAACCTCAAACCAATGTCGCACTACAGTGACTGAATCATAGAAAAAAGTTGCAAGAAAATCTAAAAACAAAGATAAAGAATATGTGATAGTATTAAAACATAGTAGGTATGCCCAAGAAATATGTTCCCAAATCAATTACATTTAAATAAAGAGACATCAATTTCAGGATTGAACTATAACATATAAAAGTATGTTTTTTCACAAGTTATCCCTTTTAAGAAAATCATGATGCATTGACCATTTTATCTCAAACGTGTTTCTTTTTTAAGAAGAATGATTTAACAATTTAATGAATTAGGGATTGACTACATGTAATTGTACAACATTTCAAAAACAATTTTCCACAAACATTTGAAAATTATTTTATCACATTTAGAAAAGAGATTAACCAAAAATGAGGTGAAAGTAATGATTAAAAAATAGAAATGTGAAATAGAAAGAAAGGTAACGAACGAGCACGTGCATCTCAATCATCTGCTATAGATAACTATGTACCGGACAACATTGGAGAACATAGGATCTTGTGAATAATATAGAACATACTATACATGTGACTCGTCCCAAAGGTAGTCCCTACCTAATGACTTCATAACACCCCAATGCCCAATTTTTATCCTATATGGCTAAGATGAGGGGCCCAATCCTAGAGCAATGATAAAAAATAACCCCTACTTTGGGCCCCTAACTAGAGCATTGACCTAGACTAGTGCATGAATTTTTCAGTAAGAATTTTCTTGATATGCTATGTTCCGATGTTAACACTAAAAAGGGAGTGACTCAACAAAAACCAACCAAGAAATCCCACACATGAATTTTCATCTTACACAACTAGAAAACATAAAAAATCACCCTTGAATCACTCCATGGTATTTTCCCCCTCTTAAATTCAACCATCAATATGCATGGGAAGTCCCATTCGAGTACCACCCATTCCCATAAACATTCAACAAGGAATACGTGCATCCCAAAGAGGGTTTTCAAAGTATTTTAATTTTAAAATCTACAAAATGGGCTTTAAGAAACCATCTAACACTAAACCATTTCCAAAATAACCAACACATTCCACTTCCAAAACCAAAATACACATAGAAACTCATTTAAGAAACCCACATCCCATTTTAAATAAAGGATACATTTATAAAGGTAAGCATGGAATTTAATAAAGCAACGAATGTGAAAAATGAAATCAAACCATTTATTAAAATACATTACAAGAAATAATCCACTCTAATTCAAGACAAACAATTTTAATAACAAATTTATATCAATAATTAATATAAGAACTAGATGTAAAATACATGAAATAATTGATTCTTAAATTTCAAGGTTAATGCATAGAGATCCTTCCTCGGGGTGGAAAAAAATCGAACATTCATCTGTTAGAGTATTCTAACTAAGATATGTTGCTCCCCCGCTGGGAATATGCATCTTTATGTACGTGTAAGGACACCTAGCCCCTACTTACACACTGGCATGGAAATGAACGTGTTCAAGGGGATCCTTAAATATATGTTTGTATTCAAATTCCTATCTATACTCACCTACGTATTCATTTCCATATATATATATATAGGCACAACTTGCCCCAAAAATTAGCATTCACTTCCTTCGATGAATATTCCTATAATGAGGGAACCTACACACACAAATATATATAATTACCTTTGAATATGAAGGTGAGTTGCCTTAGGTCCGGCAACTCAAAACCACAAAACCGTGACCAAAACACCTTATATAAAAAACTAGAATCCATAAATATCATAATACACTAAAATAAGATTAATCCCAAACAATTGAATCAATAGAATTTAGAAACAAAAATACCTGTCAAGAATACATAATTTTAAGAAAAAAATCATTTCCATTAACAAATATCTTTCAATTTAATAAACACCAGAACCATTTTCAAGTGAATTTATCATTTTTACTCAAAATAAACACAAATCCACATTAAAACACCTTTCACCCATGATTCTCATATCGAATGTCATTTAATAAATCATTTACACATTTATTAAAACATTCCAAAAGAACACAACCAACTCTTACATCATGATTTTACCAATTTCAATAGAGAATTCTATTTTATAATCAATTTAATATTCAAACACGTAAAAAAATAAATTCACACAACACTCATAAATTATAAAGCATTCTAATGAACACAAGAAATCCTAATTAATTCCTCATGAAATGTTTAGGCATGGAAAAACCTAGACATAATAAAATAATGATTTCAAAATATATTTTATACCATTTTAACTAATTTAAACACACAACAAAGAGTTAGATATGATACTTATGGAAGTGAAAATGAAATTTAAAAATTTATTTAAAACAAAAAAGTTTCCAAGGGTTGTGCCATAAAGGAAAAATTCTGAATTTCCTATCCCAAACATGCGTAAACAAAATAGAACTCTCTAGGAAGTATGAATACATCCTGAGGGACCTTCCACACATCCTTGACAATAATAAAAATTCACAAACATGATCCCTGATTGTTAATGTTTAGAAAGGATGAATGAAACACAAAAAAGAAAAAAATGAACCAGATGAGAAGAATGTCTACAAGGGGGTCATGGCCATGATGGAGCAGGGTGGAGTAGGGAGGAGCTAGGGGTTTAGGCATGCTATAACTGGGAAGAGTAGGGGGTTCAGGCCATGTCAGAACTAGGATAAGTAGGGGGTTTGGGACACTGAGAGTAGGGAACTACTAGATAAAGATGGGTGTGTCGAGGGTGGTCGAGCCAAGGGTCGCTAGTGCAAGGTGGGAGGGTGCGATAATGTGTGGGGATCACAATGGAAATAGACCAGGGGGGTTATCTAGGGTTTCACCTATTTTTATAAAACCATCAACAAAACCAACTACAACTACAACAACAATAATACCAATAACAACAATAGAAGTGATATAATAATAATAATTAATATAATAATAGTTATTAATTTTTCATCCTAATAATTAACATAATAATAATAACATTACTAATAAAATTAACAATAATCAATCATAAAAACAAATTAATTATAAATGTAATTACAATTATAATAATTTTATTCTTAATGATAATATTAATAATAATAAAATAATAACAATATTAATGATTATTTAATAATTATTATTATTATCATCATGATATTAATAATATTTACATCACTTTTTTTTACAAATAGTAAAAATAATAATAATTTAATAATAAATATATTAATAACACATTTAATAACAATATTATTTTTATTTTTATTGTTTAAACACCCACTTAATTTTCTTTTCATGAGAGTTATTTATTTTAATGATTAGGGAACCGCACGAGCACCTGGTTAGAACTTATGGTTACCACCAACTGTGTGGTGCCCGTGCATCGGTCAAAAACCCACCAAAATGATCTAATATCAAAAAAATATAAACCATCACTGAAATTGAACCTTGGCGAGGCTTGTCGAAGCCATAAAATAATAAAATAAAAGAATTTTCAATCTCAGGGTCTGACATTCCATATATATAAAGTTAAAACTAAACATTATACATAAAATATGGTAAAATATTCCAATGGAGAAGTCATATATTAATCATTTCACCTAATCCAAATATCAACATAAACCATACAGTAAATAGTAAACTTTTTTCCCCTTGTGAATGTAAAAAATCCAAATCTTTAGAAATAAGGCCACTAAATTGCTAAAAAACATGTTAAAATTGATCCACATATGTCATAATGTAGATATAGTTTTTCATACACTAAACATGTGAATAAATATATCATGTTCTCTATTAAAATATGGAAATAACTTATATTTCCTTAAATCCTTATTTAAAACATGCATGATTCCATGTTCAAAATACTATTTGATATATTCTTTCAGTAAAGAAATGATATAAACTTCATCAATGATATCATGAAATACATTTTCATGAAATCATTTATTAGTTATAAGGTCATAAATATTATAGAATTTAATTTTTTCATATCATCATATCTTTATCCATACTAAATTACATTTCCTCATCCCCAAGATAATTTTATGGGTTACCTTCCCTTAATGAAACATTTCCCTTAAATCACCATTCTATCCCACAATAATCATTTACCATATTAAACAAATAATTAAAGAAAAAAGATATAAAAAATACATATATACATCATGATTCATATAATATAATCATTCAATTGAAAAACATATACACATCAATAATACAAAATTATTCTTTATGCATTACTCTATCTTCATTATCTTATTTATTAAATTCCCATTTCCTATAATATGAAATGTGAATCATTTCTTAACACTACCACAAAACACTCTCTTAAGAGTGATAAAATAATACTTTATAATCGCTGGAAAAGTGATGACTACCTCAGTGTTTCTAAATGGTATAATGTTTTATTTGTGCTATAAAATCATTGCTAAGTCGTAATTTTATTAGTGGTATTATAAGATCTAACAAAATGCACCATTGATTAGTAGTTTTATTTATCACTACTCAAGAGACCCTTCATCTATGCTTTTAAAAGCACTGATAAAAGTATGCTTTATCTGTGCTTCCACAAGTGCTGATAAATCTACCCTTTATCATCGCTTTTAGAATAACTCGTAAAGATTACCTCTATCAGCACTTCTAAATGTTAAGATAATGAATCTCTTTATCATATCATACATAAATGCTAATATTGGTGTAAAATGTAATGTGATCCAACCACACACTGGATCACAAGAAACAGGTGCAGTGTGCTATTATAACACAATTCATCACCAAAAACCAACAGAAATTACCAAAAATTTATTCAAATACTAATTTTAAATGAAATAAAATTTTAGACAAAAATACAAGAAAAAAACAATATTATTTTGTATGCTAGTTTGTTTAATGAAATTTAAGTAAATTTTTAATAAAAATGTGCGCTTGTAGTCATATCGGTCACCCCATGAGTCAGATTGAGAAGTGACTAATTCTTTCATGTCAAAAATGAAATATGAAACATTTTACATAACTTCCAAAATAATATGAATGTGTTTTTCGGATTTTGAGTATGTTAGTTATTTTTTTGATTTAAATTACTATTCATTTTGAAAATATAGACACAAATAGAGTCATACTAATCCCCCAGTGCATCAAAGTGAGGTTGGACTGGTTCATAAATGTCACAAATGACATATAGATCATCTTCCTTATATAGCATAATAATCCAAATGTGTTTTCTTGGTTTTTAGTATTTCAATTGTTTTTCCCTAAAATTGATTTCATATTGAATAGAAAGACACAGTTATAGTCATATTGGTAAAAAAATGTGTTAGATTGAGGTGAAGATGATTTCTACACATCCTAAATGAATCATGGATCATTTTTCAAAAGTATCAAAATAATAAAATGTGTTTCTCATGTTTGAGTAGTCCATTTGTGTTTTTTACAAAAATTTCATTTTAAACATGAAAAATAATCTTTGAGCCAAATAGGTGGCATCGTATGTGGGTTCTAAATGAGACTAATTCGTCCACATCATATATGAATTATGAATCAGTTAACAAAATTATCGGCACAATATGAAAGAATTTATAGGGTTTTTAGTGAGTGACACTTTTTGTATTTAAATGTCAATTTGAATTTCATAACTAACAGATGGCATCATTCAAGTCACACCATGCGTCAGATTGAGGTGTGACTGGTTCCTACACATCAAAAATGTCTTATTGATGAGTATCCTAAAGTACCAAATTATTATGAATGTGTTTTTATCAATTTGGATTATATTAATTTTTTCATTAAGATTGACATCAATTTTGAATAAAAAGTGGCACTAAGTGTCATACCGGTCACACCGTGTTTCTGATTAATGTGGGGATGATTTATAAACATACAAATTAACTTATTGATCATTTTTATTTTGTATCCAAACAACCAAAATGCATTTCTTGAATTTTGAGGAGCCCTTTCAGTTTTTTACTAAAATGTCATTTTAAAATGGAAACACACACTATGAGCCATAGTTGTAGAATCCTGTCTGGGATTGACATGAGACCAATTAAAATATGTCACAAATATGTTTGGAATCATTTTTCCAAATTATCCTGACAATAAAAAAACGTTTCTCAGTTTTCAGTGACTCACCCGTTTTGGTATTAAAATGGAAATTTTAAACTAATAACTGACACTTGGAGATACGAATATCACAAAGTGAATCAGATTGAGATATGGATGGTTTCTACTCATTAAAAACGCCATATAGATAATTTTCGTAATGTACAAAAACAATCCGACTACATTTTCTAAATTTGGAGTATGAAAATTATTTTTTTGACTATAATTAATGTTAATTATGAATATAAAAAACCACTTGGAGTCATACTTGTCACACATTGTGGTTAATTGAGGTGAAGTTGATTACTACATGGCCCAAATGACTCATTTAACATTTTCCTAAAGTATCAAAATAATAGAATGTGATTCCAATGTTTCAATATGACAACTTTTATTACTAAAATGTCCATTTATACTAGAAACAGAAAATTTGAGCCATACAGGATTCATAATATGTGGGTTTTAAATGAGAATTATTCATACATCTCAAAAAATAATTATAAATCATTATCCCAAATTATCACGACACTCTAAGAATGTTTCCTCTATTTTTAGTGAGTGAATCTTTTTTATGAAAATGACAATTTCAAACAGATAATGGACAATTTGATTCATACCACTCCAAACATACATATTATTAAGGTTAGTCAAATTACTAATCATCAAAATTGACTTTTGGATCATTATCATAAATTACCAAAACAATATGAATGTTTGATTTGGGTTTTCATTATGTCAGTTTTGTTTACTAAAAATAATGCCATTTTTCAATAAAAAGTCAAACATGGAATCATACCGGTCACAACATACATTATATTGAGTCTACCCTAATTTATACACATTCCAAATAAATCATGGATCATTTTCCTAATATATCAAAACAATAAGAATGTATTTCCTGGTTTATTAGTATGCCCCTTGTATTTTTTACTAAAATTCCATTTTAAACTTGAATCACACACATTGATCCATTAAGGTGAAATTTTGTATGGGTTTGAAATGATACTAATTCATACATATAAAAATAAATTATGAATAATTTTCCCACATTAAGAATACAATCCAAGTGTGTTTTATTAGTTTTTAGTGAGTGACACTTTTTGGTATTAGTATGTCAATTTTAAAATTATAATAGATACTTGGTGTCATACAGATGACATCGTGCATCAAATTGAGGTGAAACTAATTATTATACCTCAAAAATGACACATGGATCATTCTCCTATAGTTCCAAAAAAATCGATTTTTTTTCCGATTTGGAGTATGTCGGATTAGTTTTCACTAAAATTAAAAGATGAACATAGAGCTATACATGTCCAACCATATGTCATATTGAGGTCTGTCTTATTCCTATATCTCCCAAATTTCAAATGGTTTGTTTTAATAAAGTAAAAAAATGATCATAATGTGTTTCTATGGTTTTGTGTATGATGCTTTTGTTTTTTACTATAATATCATTTTAATCTGGAAACATGCACTTTGAGCCATACAAGTGGAATCCTATATGGGTTTGACGTGAGAGTAATTTATACACAAGAAAAATGAATCATGAATTATTATCACTAATTATTAAGACAATATAATTTCTTTCTCTTATTTTTTAGTTTGTGACAATTGTTTTTTATTAAAATGTTAGTCTTAAACTAGAAATGAAAACCTGGGGTCATATCAGTCAAACTGAGCATCAGATTGAGCTGTAGATGATTCCTATAAGTCCCAAATTAAAAATTTATTATTTTCTTAATGTTTCAGTATAATCATAATCTATTTCCTTGGTTTTTAGTATGTGACATGTTTTTTCACTAAAATAGGATTTTAAACTAGAAACAGACAAGTTGAACCATATTGTTGGAATCTTGTGTAGGTTTGAGATGGGGATGATTCATACACATAATAAATAAATTATGAATTATTTTCCAGATTTATCAATAAAATCCAAGTATGTTTTCTTAGTTTTCATTGGGTGAATATTTTTTTGATTAAAACGTGAAATTTAAACTCATAATGAACACTTTAACACCATCCCTCGTTGATGGGCATGCTATATCAATGTTGGCTTTCGTCTAATAGTTCTTTACAACACATACATTCTTTGGTGGTTCATTATAGACATATTTATTCAAACATTTAAGTTGGTTTATATACATTTATAATGATTGGGAGTTGTAAAGATGTTTCATTAGTACCACTAGTTGAGAAATTAGAGCTTCCAACAATTACATGAGGATTACTACCCAGTATAAAATCACATAAACAAGTGATGAAAAAGATTATATCAATAATTTACCTCAAACTTTTTTATAATGAAACTTATCTTAACTGATATTTTTTGTGTGAAATTTTAAGAAATTATTCTCAAACACAATTATGGTATGATAATCATTGTACTTCATTTCCCAAGAATCATATTTTTGTAATCCATTATTTCTTATCCTCTTTAGCCTCAATCCCCACCTCAGTCTTCCCCTCATCCTATTACATCATTTTAGTCTCTAACTCAGAATATACCTTTGAATTTGCCTCCACCTTCACCTTTGCGTCTTCATTTGCCTCTTTCTCCTTCTCCACCTCTGCCTCCACAATTTCCAAACAATTTTATTATTTTCATGTCAGTGATTATAAAAAATTGATTTCATCCATTATTCTTCACCTTGAGAAAGCGATCAAAAATAATATATATGTATTCTAACACATATTCTTCACACCCCAAATATCCTTCTATGGTCATAAATCATACTAGATCAGAATTATAACATCTAATCACCTGAATTTTTTGTTAGCATACATTCTGACATAAAGTATGATGTTTACTCATCTTTAAAAAATTGATTTCATTTGAGTAAGTAGTTTTTTGAAATACTTAATGTACTAAGAAAATATAGAACAAAAAATTATTATGAAATTTTTTTAATTATATTTTAATTAAATTAAAAAATTACCCATTGGGGGATAATGGTCATAAAATAATTTGTCATTTCTGTACTAAATTTGAAAACATAATATCAACAATCGACGTCATTATCTTAATTCATATACTATTTAAACAATGACCAAAATAAGTAAATTGTTTTGAAATGATTATATATAAAATATTTTTATATATACCATAATTATTTTAACTTTTTATTATATGATAGGATTTATTCCTGTAGACACCGACATCATTCCAAGATCTAGCCTATACTAAGAGGCCACTCTATCATAATAAAATTCGCGTTAAAACACACACTAAACATTTAATTTTAATATTATCTATAAAATTTTGATTGTGTTGTATTACATATTCACAATAAATATCATGTGTGGATGGATGTTTGCATATTAGTGCAGTGGGTCAAAAAAATAAATATTTTGTGTGTCCATATTCACTCTAATTATCATCCAGTACATCCTAAAAAAATTATGAAATGAAAAAATTAAAATTTTATTTTAAATTATTAGATTTTAGATTTTCAGCATGTATTGCAGGCATCAAAAAAAGTTTTTCAGAGGATGAATTTTTTTTAAACTCTTCGATTAGCCCATATTGTTTATTTTTTATTTCTTCCTCATTCAAACAAAGTTATGGCATAATAATTATATAAGGATTAATGAATCCAAATAATAAATCACATGATCTTATGTTTATATAGTTGTAATATATAAATTTGTACAAAATTTGAATAGTTAATGACATTCATGAACATATTATCTCACTATTTGGATTGGGGTTTTATGAAATTGTACCTCATAAATGTATTCACAACTGAGATGCCCAACCATTCAGGCTTGAGAATCACAGTTATAGTCTCAAGACCAATTATATTTGTGAATAAATATCCACATATTTTTTCCCTAAAATTTAATGTAATACATAATTTTTTCATCAAATGTGGTATTTTTATGATGTTAAAATGATGATAAATGTTTCTATAGAACTAACAGTAATAAGGTACTCTTGGAAGATCATTTTGTTGTTTAGGTTGATTCACTAGATTTTATGGATTCGACCTTCCATTTCTCTACCACATCATCTTTCTATAAAATCATACCTCACTTAAAAAATTTTATCATAAACTATTACATTTTTTCATATGAAAAAAATTATTCAAAGAAATACTACATGTATATTTATAAGGTTAGACATCCATGATATGAAAAATCCAATAGTAGCATCAACATTTGTAATATCCAGACCATCATGTATAACAAGAAACTCAGTAGTCAGTTCATAATCTACCTCAATCCCTACTCTTATGTGATATTTTGAAAGGTGTTGACTTTGAATATGGTATCCTTGGATATTATATGATGTACCCATCACAACACGATGTTATTTGGGTAATGGCAGATAAAAATCACATAAAATTGTACTCTATATAATTCTAGTAATATAAACTTATCAGATGTTTTTTATTCATATTTAGGAAAAATAGTAATGAAATAATTCATTAGGCACTGTAAGGAATGTGTTTTTGGGGAATTACTTTCCTAATAGATAGTTAAATCATTTGGTTTATATGAAGATCTTTGCATCATCACCATTTTCATTGATACTTTGAAATACATTGGTCTGCCAAACCAAAAAGAAAAATAATATATTGAAATTGATTAAATTTTTTTCTTTAATTGTCTCACTATATTATATATATCTTTAAGTGGATTTACATTCTAAAAACATGTTCTAGGAGAGAATCCATGATATTTTCCTTTAACACGACCATATTGATTAGGCCACTTCAAAGATAATAAATGTTTCTTCTCTTATACTATAGTAAATGATGATTATTGTGTCTCAACCATATATAATATATGAAAATAAATATATACTTTTATATAAAATTGTTATAAATCATAAAAAAATTACAATTATGTCAAACATAAAAATTCTTCCTAAACTTATTTTCTGGTTTCATCCTTTAATTTTCCCTCATTATATAAAGAAGCCTCCTTCCATAGTAGAAGACATGGGATAGAAGGGATTTATATTTTGAATCATGAATCTACATATAAATAATGGAACTTATATTTTTTTTGTATCGCATAACGAAACATTTATTTTTGATTTTAAATAAATATTAATTTATCCTATAATGAAGCATTATCCATCCATCCTTTGTGATTGGGGTGTGTTGGTTTTGATGCATGTTATTTATTTTCAGCACATTTTTATTTATTAATAAATTAAATTTTTTTCATCAATTTGAATAAAATAAATAATTTAAAATAATATATTATCGATGAAAATGCACCGAATATGATTTCTCATTCTGAAGATTTATCAATGTAGTCAGTGTTTCTTACTTAATAATGTGTGTATAACCAAGTGGTTGGTGGGGATTTATTTACCCTTCAACATCCTAGAGTTTTAACTTCTTCAAAATAGTCTGAAGGCCTATATGGTATTTTCCAGTGGCCATTATGAAAAATTTCTTATGGAAATAATATAAAATAAACTAAGTATGTAAGAAATAATGAATATTGAATCAGTGTTTCGTTATATAATTTTTCATTAAAATAGAGAATGTATATTATAACATTACCATTAAAAATTCCCAAATGATTTATTTCATTATAGGTTGGAAATTTCTTCATGATTAAATATCAATAAACACTTTCATCCACATTGTGACCCCATGAAAAATAATGACCATTGAATTGTTCGGGTTTATAGTTTGTCCATGTTGATTACATCCAACATCAAATTTTATACCCTGATATTTTTCCATGATAATTTTATTCAAAACTATGTGGTTGTGACATTTTTTTTCATCACCATGTTCTTGATCTCCTAATAATTCTGTAATTTTATCGACAATAGTCTATTCATACTTGGGATTGGTAACATCGTCATATTTAGAGGACATTATTTGGATGAGTATTCAAACATTTATTTCATCTTCAATAACCACAATACAATACACTTCATGCAGAAAAGTACACAATTGCAATCATCTTGAAATAAAATTGTTACTATCTTTAATATAGATATAATAATTCAATATAATAGTACTATTAACCCTCACAACCTTTATTTAATATGCCCTAAGATGTATATTTTTGTCTATCTCTTGTTGACGGATTAGACTCCCTCTTTCAAACTAACCTTACACCCATCATTTTGGTTCCAATGATCATTGATGACATATGTCCCAAATAGTAAATTTTTCATTTTGACATTTGATATTTTTCTCCCATATTTCATGGGCATTCACCTATGATTTTTGAACTAATCTTACCATAATTTAACCCATTACATGTGTTGGTGATCATTTAATATAACTAATACGTAGACTAGTTCAAACAATATAGAATATATGGGGGTGAGTCTCATGAATCAAAATTCAATAATAACTATGAGGGAGAAAAAAGTCGAGTTATAAATGAGGTTCAATGATAAATTTATTGAAGATTTAATAATGGGTTCAAACATGTTACATTACGAATATAGTGTAATGACCATTCAAATCTGCATGACTTACACTTATATTCATTTACTTCCACTAGAAAAATTTATTGTTTTCCACTTCCTCTGAAATGTTTATTTTTTGTAAGGGAATAGAAGATACACAATCTTTTAGTGGTATTAGTGTGAGGTATGTATAAGATATTTCTAACCAGCCATTTCTCTAATATTTCAATAGAAGTTATCCTAAAGATGAAGCCAATTATATTGTAAAGACCCGTAAATTTCAAGAAAATTTTTTCTTTAATTTTCTTTGGAATTTTACCAGAACGTGGTTTCTGACGGCACCTGATTCGGAGGCCCGGTGTGCCCGGAATCATTTTCCGAAGTTTGGCTCGGGTACGTTCAATGAACGAACGAGCGGGTTTTTCTAACTTTTGAACCGGTGCCTGGAATCGAATTCCGATGGCACCGATGATCTTACAGCGCCGATTTTCGCTTAAGGAAACCTTTTCCGAGGTTGCGTTTTATGCGGGTTGAGAGTTAGTTTTGGGGGAATTAAAAAGAAGTTAAATAAAATGTGGAAACACATTTTATTTTATCCATGTTGGTTATATCCTCCCAAAGGGAGTTATAGGTGGGACCCACATCCACTTAACCTCCCTTGAGAGGATTAAGTGTGGTGGGGCCCACACGAACCTAACTCTTCATCTCCCCTTTAAACTCCCAATAAATCCTCTCTAATTAATCTTGACAACTTGGGTTATTAATTGAGGAGAATTAATTTAATTTCAAACTTTTGAAATTCTTGCCAACACTTTGCATTTAATTAATTAAACCAACTTAATTAATTATTTTGAGTGTTTGATTTCTTTTGAAATCATTTTGCCAACATTAAAATGAGAGATTCTATTCTTCTCTTTGGGTTGGCATAAACTTTGTGGGAAGAACTAAGGAGAGGAGAAGAACTTTTGGAAGACCCTCAACCTCTCGAAGAAGAACGTTCCACGTCTCCGAAGAACGTGAAGCAGCACCTTCTACCTTCTTCAACCGGAGCAAGGAAGGGAAGCATCGCCGCCCAAAAAGTATTCTGAGAGTGTCAACTCGACTCGACTCGACTCGACTTCACCGAGCGCTTCTTCCACCAACGTCAACGGAATCGACGTTCGATTCCCACAACGCCCGACCTCCGCGACGCTTGTCTTCCGCGGCATGTTGACATGCTCCGCACTTGAAACCGAGGTAGGGGATTGTTGCTGTTCTATTTAATTATTTCCATTCTTGATTCTAGAATGTCAAACTTCGAGGATAACGAATAAATGTCATCGTTTAACGAGAGGGGGGCCGGACCACACAAACACGGCCAAACCCCCCTCTTATGTTCATATTTGTTTCCTTGTGGATGGAACGGGATGGCGTGGTGCCGTCGAACCACACGGGAATCGCACGGCAATTATTGTGCGGTGCTGTCGCGCCGCGCCGTGGAATGAAATTCAAGAACGCGACGCCGTCGCGCCGCGTCAAAAGAAATCGAAGGTGCCGCGGCCGGAGCGGGGCCACGGCGGAGGGGCGCAGTGTCGTTGCACCGCGCCGGACGACGAAGGTCGCGGCCGGTTCCGGGCCGCGGCGGAACAAGATGACCGGCGGCCAGCCGGGCCGCCGGTGTCGGAAGCCGGAAGGGGACCGGCATTGCCGGTCCCATTGAGGAAGAACCGGCCGGCCAGGTCGGGCCGACCGGAAGGGAGAAGAACCGGGGGAATTTAATTCCCCCGGCCAGCAAAACGGCCCCCCATAATGAGGGGGGGGGGGCGGCTTCACAAGGGGGGGGGGGGGAAAGCGCCCCCGGTATTTCCAACAGCTCGGCCTTCGGCCGAGCTTGCAGCGCGCCCAGCTCTCTGCGCCGGACCGGCTCTTGGCCGGTCCGCCAAGCCTGGCCGGGCCGCGCCGTGCCGGGCCGGGTCTACCCTGTCTGGGGCGGGTCGACCCGGTTCGGGCCAACCGGGGGGTCTCGGGCCGGGACGGCCCGGGCCCGAAACCCCCGTTACCGAGCGGTTTGGATTCAAATACCCATAACTCGGGCTACGGACCTCCAAACGACGCGTTGTCAGTGGAGATGCGATCCTTGGATCTAGACGGTCGTTTCGGTATATCGCACTCAAGGTTTCAGAATACTTTGAGTTCGGCCAGGTTGGTTCGTGCACGAAACCAACCGGGCCCTCAGAGCGGAAACACTCATATCTTGAGCTACGGACGTCCGAATGACGTGACGTCAGCTTTGTTGAGTTCCTCTTGGTGAGACGGATCTTTTGGCATACTCCTCCCGAGGTTTGGACACAGGTAGAGTACGGTCGGGCCGGTTTTGCCTTAAAAACCAACAGGGTCCCTGGAACGAAAAAGCCAATAACTTCCAGACCGGGCGTCCGATTGACGCGCCGTCTATTGCGTTGTGTTCCTGTTGACGATACGGAACTTTTGGCATCCTCCTCCTGAGTTTTGGATGCAGATGGATAGTGGCCGGGTTGGATCGCACCGAAATCCAACCGGGCCCCTGGAACGGAAAAGCCGATACCTTTCGGACAGAATGTCCGTTTGACGAACCGTCAGCGGCGTTGGTGATCTCGTTGAGAAACGGTCCCTATGATTATACGTCCGGATTGGTTCGCACACGAAACCAACTGGGCCCCTGGGACGAAAAGGCTAATAACTCACAGACTGGGCGTCCGATTGACGCGACGTCTGTTGCGCTGAGACCCCTATGACGAGGTGGTCCTTTGAGATACTTCTTTGCGGGACTTTGTGATACTTGGAGTATCAACCAGTAGCTCGTGCAGCGGACCCTCCCAGAGACGAGCGTGTGAAGTACGGAGACCGTGTAGCTGGCTGAGACCTGATGACTGCTTGACCGACTCGACTTGGAGTGAGTCGACAAGCCCAGTGGACGGAGCGCCCAGTTTTTGGCGACAGACCCGCGGCGGACGGAGCGCCCAGTAGTTGGCCGCAGACCCGCGGTACTCGACAGGAGGAGTACCTCTGTAGGCTATTGGGGGGAGCGCTCGGTATTTGGTGACAGACCCACAGCGGACGGAGCGCCCGGTAGTTGGCCGCAGACCCGCGGTACTCAACAGGAGGAGCACCTCAGTAGTCTTAGGTTAGTGAGCAGTACCTCGGAGTCGTGACAGGACCATTGTACACTCCAGAGATGGAGCTCTTCAGCAGTTATGGTTTCGATAATGAAAATACTGGTTTGAGCTGAGACTTTTGACCTTTGTGTTTCCTCATGATTGAGATGGGTCACTTGATAACTTAGGTATATGTATGGGCATATACCTGGGTAGTGGTTATCCGTTGATTTTACAATCCTTGTGCTTCCTCATGATTGAGATGGGTTACTTGATAACTTAGGTATATGTATGGGCATATATCTAAGTATAGGTTATCTATTGAGAACTTCTTGTGGTTATCCTTGTTGGATTTGGTGAGACCTTGAGTGTCTCGGGGTCCCTACTGAGTATCGTTATACTCACCCCTGGACGGGCTATGCCCGAACTACGTTGTGTTGGTTGCAGACGACGGACAGTGTTGATCGTGGTTGAGGCTTGCAGAGCAGGACGGTACCTGGAGGTGGACCACTGGGCGGGACGTGCTCGGAGCGGACGGCGAGACCCGAGGAGCAGTGGAGCTATCTGTACCCACCCTTCAGGTGGGATTTCCAGTGGACAGCTCGGTGTAGCGGCTTTTACTTTACAGTTGTTGTTTTCCCTTTCGAGTTGTACTTTACTTTCAGTTTGGGTTTGTATTCTGGCCCATTTACTGTTCCACACTTCAGTTGTACTCTGTTTTTACTTAGTGTTTACTTTTCCGTTTTCTTACTCTGTGGTGCTTGTTTACTTTACAAAGGCAATGCCTTCCCTTTTTACGGAGATTTACGCCTTGGTGCTAGTCTCCATCCCCTGGCCTATGGAAGGCGGGCTTGGGGTAGTCACAGCACGGGCCCCAAGGACGGGTCGTGACAATTTCAAAATGGGTTCTTATTTTATTTTTATCTTTTAATAAAGGGTATTATCCCAAAATATTTAGTAAAAATAAATATTCATCTAAAAAATAGATAAAATAATTCCAAAAATTTACATCAGTTTTAATATTTTTAATGAAATTTCTTTTAGTAAATAATTAATTAATCAATGATAAATTTGGAATTCCTTAAGGATTTTATCTTACTAATTAATTCATAAAAATTAATTAAAAATTAATAAGCTGAAAATGAAAATTTACACTTCATAATAATATAAAATGAACATATGACGTCGTTAGTCTATATCTCATGGCATTATTAATGATAAAGTTAAGGAAGGTTCCTTTTTTCTCTTTTAAGATACATGACATATTATATTAATCAATTTTAGGGAATAATATCCCATTATCTCATAAAAATTGAGCCTCATTTGGGTAGGGTAAAAATATATCCATTCAATGGGTGTTGTAAATGTGTTGGGTCATTAATAAACCATATATTCTATGTTTAATCTTTATGTATTACTATTCTTATATTAATCATTGTTATTAATTATAACTTTTTATAGTCGTCATTTCAGTTAAAAAAATCAGTTGATACTATTAGACCAAAATTTTAATACTAATTCCAAATATGTATAACCATTTTTTAAAAATTAAATTCACATATGTGGGCAGAATTAATTTAAAATCTAATCTCATGGATGATGTGTGACTGTTGGTTTTTAAGGAGAAATGTATAAAATTTTAATTGTTTCTATATCCAATTTCAAAGTAAAAATAGTTCTAATGACTAAAATTGAATTAATTAATTTAGTATTTCTCTAATAAAAGTTTAAAAAAAAATTAAAAAAAAAATTATTGTATAAAAATGTTAGATGAAAAAAATCATTCAATTTAAATTCAATATTTTTCACTATTCTTCAAAAAAACTAAAAGTTCATAAAAATATACAAAATATAACCTAAGATAATTTTAAAATTATTATTAAATTTTTTTTATTTAATCTAATATAAGTTATAAAATTTTCTTAAATGAATTTTATTATTTTTCATATAATGACATAAAAAGAATTTTTTTTCAGAAAATAGAATTTTTCAAAACATATAGACTTTTCTGAAAGTTATATATTTCATTATTAATATGTTGTATCTAAAAAAATAAACTAATGATAATATTTAAAAATTACTTATCAAAATTAATATTACTATGTTTCATGTTTATGTTATAAACGTATCGTTTAAAATAATAAAATTATCTTTAATAGAAACTCAGTGACTCATGTAATGCAAGATAAATTGATGTGGTATGTAGTGCAAGATTATCTTCTTCTATTATTTAAATAATGTTTAACATGGTTTGGAATGAAATTAAATGCATCATAGAAATTTAATTTATTCAAAAATATATTTCATCAAAACTCTGGGTGTTACCATCCCAACAAGACGACCCAAAAACTATTAAGTAAAAATGTTTAAATACAATGTCAATCATTTTAAGGGGGTTTGCCAAGGAAAGAGTTTACCACTCCATTCATATCCTCATCCACAATTATTCCAAAATAATAAAGAGTTATAAATGACCACATAATACAAATTTCAATGATTTTTCTATTTGATAATTCGACATCCACTATATTTTCTTCTCTGTAGAAATGTGAAATTGTAAAATTGAAATATTTGGAACAATTGAGGCATCTAATTCAATAATGGATGATTCTCCATGGAACGTCCCTTATTCTATCTTAAGATAGAATTTTCAATAATTATATAGTCTAATTCGATTCATATTGATTTCTATTTTTGGTAGATAGAATTCATGATAGCTTAAATGATGGCCCCTAGCTATGTTTCATATGAAATTCCCTACCTAATAATGTGATTGAAGAAACCTTTTACAATGACATAGTGAGTCCAAGAATTACCCCTATAACCCTAGGGCACATACATGTCAGAGTCTACTCCGTCAACATTTACCTTTATTCATGAATAAATGAAGTCAATCAAGAGAATATATTTCAATATTAGAGGATTCCTTTGACATCCTAGAAATCCAAGTATTTTATGGGTATTCAGGTCCATTAAACTACTTTTTATAGCACCCACTTGTACATATTTAGTATCATGATATTAAATATTAATAATTATATTACTTTCATGAAATGATAAAAATTTATTTCTAAAAAGACATGTATTTATCACATCCTAGACTAAGGTGAAGAAAAATGTACTTTCCACTTACTAGAGATTTTGAATATGGTAACATATTCTTCTCTTCTGGATGCATGAAATTAAATAATCCTGCTACCTGAATAAATAAATAATATTAAAAAATTATCTTCCCAAATATCTACATACATATGGGTGAAGGTGTATCCCAAGAATAGGTTTTTAACAGTTTCCTTAGCCTTCAATCATATATGACATGATAAAACAATATTCTACCTAGATCTCTATGATTGATAATGTGTGGGCAATTGATTATTATAAATCCTATAAGTAGGTAGAAATGTTTAATGATTAACAATGTGTACCTTGAATTTAAGCATCTAGGTTGGTGGTTTAATGGATCTATCACACAAAAACACATATTATTCCTTGTAAATAAAGTAAATCATTCAGTTGGGTCTCCAAATCATGGTTTCACCATCCATGAAGGTGTAGTTCTATTTTTCTAGACTATATTGTGGAGAAACCATTCCATAATTAGTATTATTATGAGCCAAGAGAACAGAAATAGTCATTCTATGCATGGAGGAAGACACATTGATGGTGTTGAGTGGGGTGTCCATCTAGGAAGTATTCTAAACATTTTGGTTTGGCTCTCTACAGACTCACCACTTTGAAATCTGGATGATATTAGTTAAATAATGACCATGATTGGCTAGAAATATGAAGTAAGAAAACATGAATACCCATTCTTCGTATTCATTATTAACATTCATGATATGAAATCAATAGAAGTTTCATTATAGGTTTAAATATAATATTTGAATTTATTGATAGGTCCCTCAATAAATATATTAAGATACTTGATTCCAAGTCCCCCATTTCAATTGGTTTGATGCAATCCTTCCAAGAAACATTTATTAGCTTCATTTGATGCACTGAACCTCCTTATATGAAGTTATTTATCATGCCTTGAAGATCATGCATGATATTTATTTTCTAGCCATATAGAGAAAATGAATTCAAAAATTTGGATCTGATGAATGAGTTAACAAAACACATTTGTACATAGATGAGTTTTTTATTTGGTGTTATATTCATACAATTGGGTGATATTTCTTCAGACGAATGTTTCACTAGGTAATCTTAGATAATTAGTTTAATTATGATATAACCATCAAATAGATTTTAACATATTATATTTCATTTTATATTCCTATCAATGAATGTTTGAATTTGTCTTTATGCATGAGATTACAATTAATGTAAGTCATAAATCACATAAATTTATATATATATGAAAATGGTGATGATATATTCTCATAGACATATACCATATTTTAAGAGAATCATAAGTGATATGGTATTAATTGAATAAGTCATGAAATTATATGTCCATCCTATGTTCAAGGAAGAAGATATCTCAGATCCTTTATTTGAAATGGATCTATCTAATTTAAATAATGGTTTCGACAATTCATCAATGATTTCATTTTGAAGAGTAATATATATATATATATATATATATATAGTAAGAAACCTGATTTTTTATGTATCAATATAATGGGGTTTCATTAAATAGTAATAATTAATTGGTTATTTCAAGAGTTATCACATTATATTATTTCTTTATGGGTTCCTTGACATGTTCTAATGTGCTAATGTTGGAATTTAGGCATGATCACAAGATTTCATAGGTAAAGAGGCATAGAGGATTAAACACTATGTGTATAAACAATCTTAATTATATTATAAAAAATTTAATTTTAAGAAGAAAAATTATTCTCATATCAAGGAATATAATTATTCATATTAATTTTATTACAGAAAATCATTCACCCACTATTTGAGTTTAAATATGTATGATATGAATACATAATATATATTTATTCATGAGTTTTTTAATATATTATTAATTTACTTATTTAATGAAAATTATAATGAGAATTAATAATGGGTTGCATTTATGGACATAGGGAAATGATATATTTCAATTAATATTATTTAAATAAATAAATATTTATTTAGTTTAGAAATAATATTTAAATATCCATGAGTTTTCACATGTCAAGGAAAATAATAATAAAAATTTTATTATTATTATTTTTTATGGGGTTTACTTGGAATATAAAAATTAAGGGCTTTTATGGAATCACTATTTGTTTAAAACTAAGTATATAATTCAATTTATTTCATTTTTATGTGCGTTAGAATTTTTGTGCACAAAAAATTCGCTCAAAAGAATATTCTATTGATTTATAGAACAACATGATAAATATATTAATAATATTGAAATGAAAACCCACTCTTAAATATAATTAAGAGGGAGAAAATAAAATAATTATGTCATTACTGAAGGATTACATGATAAAGTCAATGATGAATGATGGATGGTGCTATATTCCACCATGCTAGCACCTGAAATAGAAATGGTGACCCTCCATGATTCATAGAGAACACACACACACATATATATATATATATATTACTAGAGGAACTCTTGTTTTTATTATTCACCAAAATAGTGATTTTTTGACAGTGGATACCATATTGATCAAAAAACATTTATCAATGTGAGGTAATAATGGTTTTAAATTATTTATAAATTAAATGTGATATGATTCTCTATAGAAATTATTTTTGGGTTTTTCATTAAGTTATCCAGATTTATAAATTGAAATTAGTGAAAACATTACCAAGATGTAGTCTAACCACTTCAAATGTTCCCCAGAACATTCCATTATTTTTAGTAATATAATAAATGTATAAAAAATTACTATATTGAAATACAATAATTTTAAAGATAGTGTTACCATATTAAACTTTAAAACCACATTATTTTTTGACTTTGAATTCCCAATACAATGTAAATTATGAATAATGAAAATTATTACATTGATGAAAATATTAATAATGGTTTAGTAAAATAGAACTTTATTATCAAAACTCTAGAAATCATGTATAATGATTCCTTGTGTGAATATATTTGTCTATGCCAAGATAAATCAAAATATCTAGTCCTTTAATGCAATTATCATCCCCAAAACTAAAAACGAGGTTAGTATTCCCTATATGTTAACCAAAAAAATATTGATAATTTTCTAGTAAAATCTTATCTATGAAATCAAATGAATCATTATCCCAGTTATTGAAAAAGACTGAGTTTAATATATTGGTGTGGACTTAGAGTTTCATCCAATGAGTAAAATTTTATAACAAAAAAAATTAAAAATTAAATAGGAAGGTTATGATAATACCTATAAAAACTAATTATACATTACACGTACCTATAAATACTAGTTCGTTAGTGGAAATTTTAATTTAATTAAATGTAACAATAATAAATATATTTTATACCTAAATAAAAAATAAATTTAAAGATTTTATATTTTACGTTAATATTTTAAAATGATTTCAATGAGGAATGGTGATTTAACATCAGTGATATAACAATTAGAGAAGTTGATTACATAAATTTAGCTTATGTAAATGTTCAACAATTAATTTTTTTACAATTAATAATTAATCTTAGTTATCAAATAAATTGGTGTTACAAAAATAATAGAGTTGTTCACATACTAAATTTAAGAGAATTCATTTTATTATTCGAATTTAATGGGTTGATCTAAGGGAATGTTTGAATTTTGGGATTCATTTGAGTAACTATGATGTTATATCCATTGATGTACCAAAATTATGTTAAAAAATTCATTGATATTAGATTTCTTGGTATTCAAATTTTTTAAATATTTTTTAAAATTTTATTAATTGTTAAGTCTTCATTGAATTTTGGTTATTATAGAAAAATTATCAATCATTAATGATGCCCATTTTTAGTATGATATCTGATGTCCACTTAATTTGTAAGGATTGACATTAACATCAATTTTGTGGTCTAATGTTATCTTTTTGTTCATATGTGGTAATGGAATCATTATGAATAATCAATGCTTTTCCAAAATCTAAGATAATATTAATATATTTATGCCAAATATATGGATTTTACATATTCTTAAAAAATATAAATATTTATATTCAACATTAATAATTATATTTATCATACTAAGTGAATTCAATCGTCATTGACCCAATGAAATTTATAATACAATAAATATGTTGATTTATTATCAAACCAATATAAAATGTTTCCATTTCACAAATAAAATCCTTATTTAATTCATTAAAATTTGAATATAAAAATATTAATATATTTTCAATACTGATTATATGATTAATGATTTAATATCATTATTAATTCTATCATATGTCATATGGATTCTCACATCAGATGATATCTGATATGTAGATCAAAACATTTCATGAATTTATTTTGATTTTGATCTGTTTGGATTCTGAATAACCAAAGTGATTTTTGGAAGTTGAAATTGTTGTAATTATTATGAGATGAAAAAAAGTAAATTAATTCTAAATTTGAATATATTTGTTACTCGTCTTAATTTCAAAGACATGTGTTTTTTATTTTATAATGATGAAATATATACACCATTTTAGTTTTGGAGTTGATGTGATTTGGGTGGCATGGTATGGGATGATATTAATTATAGGGATAACACTCTTATTGGAATCTACAAACAAATATGGCCTTCCAACCAAAAATACACGGGATCCTGGAGTACCACTGGTGAATTATGAACTAGAATCAACCACGTAATATCTATATAAGACAGTGCTCCCACATAGAGGTGAAATAGAGTAGGAGATACACTGTGTGGGAATCATTGAGGCTGAGAACTATTTTACCGTGGGGTGTTTCCAATGTGTAATGGGAGTAGATAGGATAATCCAATTTGAAGAGTGAGTGTAAGGTCATGTATAATAATGGATCACACCAATAAAAGAACAATCGATTTGAGACTCAATGTTATCAGTTAATGTTCATACATAATTATATATACGAAAAGAAAATCAGTCGTCTGATGAAGTTTATCATGGCCATATGATCATTGACTATAGTTTTCTTCTACCTCATACTCATCTAAGAGCTTCTGTTCATAGGTTTATCTATAGGTTATATCATTGATAGGTCAAGACAAGGATTCTGAGTAGAATTTGACCAAATGACTACTATAATATGATTTAATTCACATGAAACTTTTTTCTCATGTATTAAATGAATATCAAATCACTGAGATGTAGTGTGAAGTAAAATAGTTTTATAAACATATTGATTATCCTTAAATTTTATCCTTAAAAACATATTGTCTCGCAGCGTCTGTGAGATTAATTTTTTTAGCCACATTAATGAATTTAATTTTGAAAATAAACATGAAATTATTTAATTAAAATAATATTTATTGTATAATAATATAAAATTATTTCTAACCCAATTATTAGTGAGTGTAATTAAAATTAATTATTGTGATTAAGGTAAAATTAATCTTAACTTGGGACTAACCATAAACTTAATGGCCAAAATGACCTTGAAACATGTCAAAAATACATTGGATAATAATAGTTACACTATATAACTTATTGTTTCCAATTCTTTGAGTTATTTGGATACTATTACATTATATTTTCCTACATAATAATTTAATTAAAGAAAAGGGGAAAAAAGTAACCTTCCTTGCCTTTAACATTTATAATGATTTAGAGTAAGGAATAAATAACATAGCTTCTATAGTAAACATATTTTTAGTGTAAATAATATTTTATTCTAATTATAATTTAATCTTATTTTATACATATGAATAAATTACACAAAATTCTTAACAAAAGCTAACAAAAGTATTATTTTATTTAATATTGAAATAAAATTAATGTTGATAAAAATATGAAAAGGTAAGTAAATTTATTTAATTATTCTCTTGAAATATTTTTTAGATGAATATATCATGTTACATATATTTTATGTTAATATATTTGAATTTAAATATTGTTTTGATATCTTTAAATAAAAATTATATAAATAATTCCAAAATTGACTTTAATGTTATCTAATAATAAATGATATTTTATTAAATTATTTTATATTTTTTAAAATATATTCGGAAAAGTGATTTTAATTTTTATTATATAAAAAATATATTTCATTAATTGACCATATTATCTTTTATAAATAACATTGTGACCGAGATATAGTAAAAATATTTTCAAATTTTTTTGGGTTAATGCAGTTTTTTGGATGTTACATTTTCTGGTTTTAAAATTAATTAATAACCCATATGGGATTTCTATTTTGAAATTTAGATATATTATTTATAATTAAGTGGTTATAAAATTTATAATAAAATTAAATTTATTTTAATGTTAATGGATAATTTAGTTAGGATATAAAACTCATTACATTAATACAAAAAAAATGATAAAAATAAAAAAACTTTATAGCTGAGGAAAATAAAATTTATTTTATGTTATTTTTGTGAGATTTAATCAACCATAATTCCACATTAATCCATTATTTTTTCATTTTTGAATCACATGAGTTATGGAATACATCCTAATAGTGTTTTCCTTTTGGTATTTACAAGAGTACCAAATGTCATCTTCTATAAAAATGTGTTCACTCTTCCCCTACCTTGCACCTATAAAGATACATTTTCTTAATGAAATACAAAAATAATAATATCTAAAAATACATAATATAATTCTATAATCCTTAAATTTGTCATAAATTAATCTAGGTTAGTTCGTCGGTGAAAACATAGAGGAATTACCCAAAAGAGAGCTAACATCCTTCCACAATCTATTTTGTTTTATTTTCATTTTCACACCCTCAATTATTAATATTACATGATTATATAATAACCTAATTATCCTCAATATATTATGAATTTTTTTTCTTAGGGTTTGAAAGAAACTGAAATTCACATCCATATATTTTTAATGGAACTTACCTTTCTTGTGTACGGTGAACTACCACCCCAAAAAACAATGTTGTTCATTTTTCATTGGCAACCTCTCATGGTTGGGAATTATGATGGAAAATCTGTCATTAAATGATATAAAATATATTTATTATTTATTTAATAGTATTTAACTATTATATCAAACAAACCATAATCCTTTACATTTTTTAAAAATTTATTACTTCGTTTGTGGACTTGTGGACTACGAACTCTTCAAAACGATGTGATTCATTCACAATTTACATGGAATGAATTAAGGATGGTTTTTGTGAAATTATTTCATATATATATAATATTAATATTAATTTAATTTTAATATATATATATATACATAATTTAATCTATTTATTTCAATATTACAATAAAATGGAGACAATGTTCATTTGTACATACGACATAACATCTCCACGAATAGTGTATTTCATTTCATTATATATATATATATTATATATTATTTTAAATACATACATACTAAAAATATATTATATTTATACCATGTTTTAAATTATTTCATTAATTAATTCATTATCTATGTAAAAGTACCATGAATAGCTTGTCATGTCATATTAATAAATCAAATCGGTTATTACCATAAACATAAACTAAACAAGGTATTGTTAGTAAAAGGGTAATATAAGGCCATAATAAAATCATATATGGTATTATATTTAATAAAATGTTTAATTTTAATATTTATAATAAACTTATACTTATTATAAATGATTTTTTAATGTGTATAAGGAATTTCAATACTTATGGTAAGGGAATTTCATCTCACTTTTTATATATGTCTGAAACATGCAATATTCACCACTCATTTCTTATGTTTAGTATATATCGTGAAATAAGAAATGATATATCATGAATATAAATTATTAAATAATACTAAAATTTTCAAAAACAATTCAATTCATGCAACTTAGGATTCAAATGTTACTCAAGTAGTAAGGGGATTTCTAGTCTAACCATTATTTTTTGCGAGACTTATGCCTTATTCGTCACTCATTTATTTTTTGTGGTGTATTTACTAACAATGAATTTATTATAATATTATTATAATTATATTTAGGGTTATTTAAATATTAATTTTATGATACTTGTTTCATTGGATATTTTGGTTTAAAATATACTAAATTAGTATACTAGTTTTGTCTCAATTTTTCTTCTAAGAGATGCATGTTTTGTTATGAACCTATATACTTTTACGAGGTGTGTATACATCCATTTTATATTTTATATAATGAATATACCTGTTTTAGTGATATTTTCTCATCTTTATGTAATTGCAGTTTTTTACATCGGGTGTACGATTCAATGCTACCAAGTTGTAGGAGATTATTGAAACAATATAATCATTTATCAGAATTGTATAACATTATTCCTATATTGATAAAATATTTTAATCCATTTCCCAATAAATCTCATGAATTCTATTCTCCTATGTTTATTAACGATATCGTCATTTAATAGAACAATATTTTTACTCCTTAGTACTTATTAAAATTAAAACAATGTTTTAATGAAATTATGAAATTATTTCTACTTTTGGTCGGAATTCTATGTTCTCACAAAACCATTTTTCTAAGCTTACAAAAACATTTTAATGATTTTTTTATATATTTTATATGTTATTTAAAATAAAAATGTTATGAAAATTATTTCAATACATATTTTTAAAAATAAACATCATTTTTTATTAAAAAAAATTCAATATGTTTTAATATTTTTTTTAGTTTTCAAAGTGTTTTCAAAGGAAAAGGGTTTTAAAAATATTTTCAAACATTATTTATAAGTTTTTAAAATCTATTTTAGAAAAAAATGATTTTGAAAATGATTTATGTGTTACAAATAATTTTTTTCTCAAATTTGAAATATTTTTTTACCACAACAAATGTTTTTAAGGAAATTTAAAATCATTCGTCATAAAAAAATAATTTTTTTTAAAGTTTAAGAAAAATTATTTTTAAATAAAGGATATCTTCCTTAAATAATGTTACATGTGATCTTCAAAATTCCTTGTCCATCTATGATGAAATATGTTTTATATAATTTTTCTTTACTAGGGTTATGATAAAATAATTCCATTCATATTCTTTCTTAAATATATAATGTTTTGATTTCATGTTATTTAGGCCTCTTGTTTCTCTTCCATGAGTAATATAAATTTAAAAAACATTTATTTTAATGGGTTATGATTTGATTAAATTATTATAAACCTATCTATACTCCATAGGTATTGATATGATGAGATTTTTATGATATATATTTAATTTCATTGTTGATGATATTATTATTATAAAACCTATCTCTTTTTATAGTTCATGATGTGATGAATGCTTTGTTATATTATGGAACATGTATGAATAAATTTTTTATGATATGGGTTATAACTATATCTCTTGCCAATTAATTGCGTAAATATTTATATCTCATTAAATAATTATGGGAATCAAGTCTACTAGCTTGATCCTCTATATCAATATAGGGAAACTCAACCCCTTATAAGGAAAGGACTAAGATTTGGGATGGTGGTGTTTCCCACCCAGTAAGTGTAATCCCCATGTTGATGGAGGATTGGTAATACTGATCCACAATTCATTGAGATTGTTCCAAAATGTTAAACATGTTTGTCTAGATTCAAAATGGGAAATAGGTGTGTCTCGATCCACTATAGGAGATGCAGAAACTCAAACCACCATATAAAGATGGGGAAACCCAATCCACTATGAGAATATTGGTAAACCCAATACACATTGGGAATATGGGGAAATGTTACTAATTATAAAGAATGTACTAAGACTAGTGATAATGGTTCACCCTTCCTAGTAGGTTTAGTCCTTATGAAGTAACCTAATAGGTTTTTTGAATTTATCTTTGACATATAGGGAATGATATTACATGTTTATGTGTTTTCTAAAAATTATATGTCTTATTCATATAATGTGATCAAATGTTTCACATTCGAGATTATCTTATTATTCATGTCTTATTAATAATGAATAAATATTATATGTCTCTTGATTATGATCTTTGATGTATATGGAATGACCTTCAAATGTAATTATCATGTTCTCATATGCATATGTTTATTTTATTCTTACACATTTCCTTTATTTAAACTTATTGAGCATTTGAGCCCACCCATTTATTATGTTTCCATTCTATGGGTTTTGAAAAAGGTTTGGAAAAGGAGTAGTAAAGGGGAATTTCATTAAGTGGGATGTTGAAGATATTTAACCAAAAGAGAAGAAAATTTTCCATGTTTCCAAGGACACTAAACAATTATAGTATTTGAGCATGTAATGTTGTAATTTTCTGAATATTATTCAAAATTTATGTTATATCATTTTATGTTAAGCCTAATTCACTATATTTCGTATCAATGGAAAAGATTATTCAAACCATTAAAAACTAGGATTATAAAACATTAGTGATGTCCCAACTTATATTTCTAAATATATTTATATGGATTTATAAAAGGATAATATTAAGGCTTCACAGATTTAAAACTTAGTGTCATGAATTATGAATCTTATACTTATTTATTCATGATTATGTGTTCTTCTTCTATTATATGTGTTTCTCACCCTATACTTTTTGGTTTTAGTCATTGGAAGGAACTAGAAGGAACCTAGCTAACCTTGACTATTTCAAATTTGAAATATATGTGATTTAGAAAAATTGATTTCTTAAGTGGAAATATCATAAATTGAATCAGGAAGGTGGTACGTGTATTGGTTATACTGTTGAAGATAAAGTGATCAAAAAATTTATGTGAGAGGTATAGGATGTTATGATAGTATTTTTTACATTAAATTTAAGATGCATGATAAAATTTATATTAATGAACCTTAAAAAATGATTTATATTTCATATTATACAAAAAATTGTATTAAGGAATAAGATTATTAATAATGATTAATAGATTAAGAATAAGGGGGGATTATTGAAGTCTATATGTCATGGAATTGAAATATTTTGTTATATGAATCATGAAATATATAATTATTTTCAATGTAACAATTTAAATAAAGATTTAAAATGAAATTTTGATTTGTTTTGGAGACTTAAAAAAAGTAATTCAATGGAATGATGATATTTTTATTATGGGATGTAAGACCTTAATGTTTTCCTGATATTAAAAAAAATTGTACTTATCATAGAAAAAAAATATTTATGTGGATAAATCGTGTTCGATAGTACTCATTACCATAGAACTGATTATTGATTTTTTGGAAAAAAAATTTATGTTATCATGGATAAATTTTAAAAAAATCATTGATTTAAGGAGTATATACAGTAATCATTAATATTGGTAAAAATGCATGTTTTTACAAAGTATTCATAGTAATTAAGGTTATTACCATGTTTCAAGATAATATAAAATGAGATTAATCACATGTTTTGAATGTGACAGTCTAGAGGTACTTTTTATATTTGGGAGATCAATGTTAAGCTGATTTGAGGGCCTTATTTCCTTTGTTTTGGATTTTAATTTTATGGAAGGGTTAAAAATTTAACCCTTTCAAGAATGGAATATGTTAAAAATTAGTTGATATTTTTGAGAATAAAATACTATCACAACATTTTAGGGTTTATGAATATTGGATAACAGGTTTTAACCATTTTTTTGTGATGTTAACAAAAGACCAGTGGAATTAATTACCATTATATTTTTCTGTCACATGATATTTTACATCTTCTGGAATGAAAAATTATCCCTTATTACCAAGGGTAATATATGAATTCTAAATTGATCAAGGCACAAAAAAAGGAAGATATTTTTCTTAACAAATGTTATGAACTCAAGTATGTATATCTTCATTAAGAAATACATCTTGAAATAAAATATTGTCCTATTATCATCATATTTATGATATAAAATACCTCTTTCATATTCATTTAGATTATCGATTTTTTATTTTTAAATTTCTCTGTATCACACACTTTATTATTATCAGTGGTATTTAACAAACACTCTAATTATTTACACTTTTCATCCATGTCCATGATTTCACTATCTATCTTTGTTTTCATTCATATCAGTCTCTTGGGGTAATTGTAATGGTTCCAACATTATGTTTTAAAGAAAGATTTAGTATTCATTTTAACAATATGGGTTTCAATAAAGATAACTTTTAATTATAAATCCTTTTCTAACATAGATAAATTTCAATGTTTAAATTTATGTTATGGGGGGTGGAATGTAACACCCCGATATTTTGGTGAAATATTTTTTTTCGAATTAATTTAATATTTTTGATTTTCTATTAATTTAACATAACACTATATATATATTTTGTTAAATGAATGAATATATTTATTCAGTCTTTGTACACCACATCAAGTTAGTTTTTTATTATACAATACACAAATACAATCATATGCTACAAGCAATACTGAGATAGCTTGCGTAACATAAAAGACTAAGTTTTACTTCCTTTTAATGATAGTCCTATTTTAAAAATAAATATTGACACTTTTAAAAAATTATAATAAACATCATTTTTTAATTTGGAATTACAAATTTTTATTATGATGAATTTTTTGGATTTTTCTGTAATATTTCCTTTTTGGATAAATAGGGAATAATACTAAATTTTAATTGAAAACTACTTTTTCATATAATATATAGGTTATGAAATAATATTATAATTTTACCTTAAAGTCTAATTAGATCAATTTAACATCAATTAATCTAGATTATTTCATTGACACCAATTTCATATTTATATTTTATATAAAAAAACACAATCTTATAAACTTTTCTACTTAAAAACCCATTATCTCACAACATCTGTGGGATTAATATTAAATTAATTTTACAAAATTTATTGAATTGAAATTGAAAAAACATAAATAAAATATTTTAATTAGTAAAACATTAATATTATAATATGATAAAAAAAATTGACGAAAAATATTAGTAAATTATTTAAAATTAATTATAGTGATTAAGGTAAAATTAAGCCTAACAAGGTATTAAAACACAAATATAAGGGCCAAAATGACCAAGAAATTTGATCGTAATCAATTTTATACCAATATATAAAAAAATTTACCTCTTGGTTATAAATTTATTTGTTTTTGAGAATCTATCCCATGAAATTGACCTATATAATAATTTATGTATAGAAAAAAAACATTCCTCACCTTTAATATTTATAAAGCTTTAGAGTATGTATGAAGCAATATAGTTTCGGTTAGAAACAATTTTTTGATATGTACATCAGTTTATTTAATGAATTTAAATTTACTATAATTTTGAGATATGAATTAGTAACATTAAATTCATAAGAAACGCTTACACATGGATTTTTTAGTTAATAAATAAATAAAATAAATGTTGCTAAAAAAATTAAAAGGGAAGTAAATTTAATAAAATATTATATCAGTATATTTTTATAGATTAATATATCCTTTTAATTTTTTAATTAATTTATATATATTAATTCAAAAATGGTTTTTTTATATTTAAATTTAAATTAAATAAATAAGATCAAAAATGACATTATTGTTATGTTACAATAAATGATATTTTTTAAATGAATTAAAATAAATAAAAGTCTTATATTTTTCTAAGTGATACATAGGTGTTATTAAATTTAAAATATTTTTTCATTAATGTAAAATATAATATTTTATAATTTACATATTTAACCATAGATAGTAAAAACACTATTAGCATAGTTCGGGTTATAGGAGTGTTTTTGCACTCTCCATGTGCTTATTTTAAAATAAATTTCCACAACATGTATGGATTCTATTTTTTAAATTTGAAATAATATTTTAAAATAAGTTGTACAATATTTTCTAATAAATATCACTCTAATTTAGTATTAATGATTAAATCAAAAAGGATATAAAACTTGTTACTTTAATAAAAACCAAAAATGATAGGAATAATGAAACTTAAATAATAAGGAACAAGACGATAAAAATGACTTTATTTTTGTGTGTTGTGAGTTTTACTAGACCAAAATTAGCCTTTAATCCATTAATTTACCATTTTAAGAACATTAGGTAAGGGAGACCACCAAATACTGTTTTCTGTTGGGTATTTACAATAATTCCACCCCTCCTCCTTTATAAAAAGACATTCACTCTTCCCCTTCCTCTCAACACTAAAGCCACTTTGTCTCATCTAAATAAATTCTAAATAAGTTCTAAACATAACTTATATAATCTTAAAAGCCTCAAATTTTGGCCTAAATCAACCCATGTTATTCCTTTAGTACAAAACAAAAGGAATTACACAAACTAGTGGTAACATCCTTCCATAAGATCATTTGTTTTATTTTAATTCAAAAGACCATAAATTATTATTATACCATGTTTATATAATAAAATATGTATCCTTAATTTAATATAATATTTTAATTCTAATTTTTACACCTTCACTAATACACACTTAAATTTAATGGGTAACAAACTTACTATTTTTTATGGAAAACCACTTCCTCATAAAATGATATTCTAAATTTTTCTTTTACCGCATCTCATGGTTCAGAGTTACGATGGAAAATTTGTTTTTATATGACATATTTGATATTTATTATATATTTATGATTATGGAATTATTATATAAAACATACCATCATGCATTCCATGTTGTGTAAAAATGTTAAAATTGTTTGTGGACGTGTGTAATACCACCTCCTCTAAGTGATGTGATTCGTTCACAATTTAAATGGAATGTATTAAATAAGGTTCTAGTAAAATTATAATATATATATATGTGGAATAATAGTTATTCAATAATTATTATATATATGTATATATATAAATATATCACTCTATATACATGTATTTTATTTACTTTTCTTCTATCAGTATGTCAATAAAACTAAAACAATGTTATTTTCTTATGTAAGACATACCATGTCCATGAATAGTGTTTTCTATTTATTATTTATATTTATTATAGATTATTATAAATAAATATATAATCAACATATATTATAATTATATAATTTTTTAAATTATAAAAATAATGATATCATGGTATAATTAAAAGGACCAATACAAACAAGTCAAATCATGTATGAGAAACAATGTGGTAATTACCTGAAACCAAACCTAAACATGGAATTATTAATAAATGGGAAATATAAGACCATAATAAAATAATATATGGAATTATATAGAATTAAATGATTTTTTTTGTATTTATAATAAACTTATTCCTATTATACAAGAGTTTTGGATGTGTACAAGAGAATTTTAGACATATGGTGAGTGAATTTCATCTCACTTTTTATATCTTTGAGATTCAATCCATATTCACCATGAAATTCTTTTATGTGGTATATATCCTACACTATGAAATTATATATATTAAATTTTATTTATTTAATGATATTTAAAGGTTCGGTTTTTGTTTTTAATTCATGGATCTCATGATTCAAAAGTTACTCATGTTGTAAAGGGATTTCTAGACTAACCACTATTTCTACCAAACTTATACCTTATTGGCCACACATTTATTTTTTATATCGTTTATATAAAGTCCATTAATTTATTATATGATTCATATAAATAAATATAAATATATTTTAATATCCATTTTGGGTCTCTATTTCATAGTGTTTTGTGGTTCAAAAGTTACAAATTCAGTAAGGTTGTTTTATATCAATTTTGCATCTTGTAAATACATATTTTTATACAAAAATATTCTTTTATGATATTTATATAAATCCATTTTACATTATATATCACTAATTAATTTATTTTAATATTATTTTAGGCATAATTTAATTTAATTTTCATACATGGGGAGTATGATTCCATGTTACCAAGTAGTAATAATTTATTGAAACAATCTCATCAATTATTGGTATTTTTTATGATTGTGCTTCCATTGATGAATTATTATAAAAAATCTCTCAGTAACTATCTTTTATGTTCTTATCCTATGTTTATAAATTATGTCTTCATATAAATTTATGATTCTTACACTCTTTTGAACTTAATATAAATAATAAACTTTTTTAATGAAAATCATAATTTATTATTTATATCTATAGTAATTTTATGTTCTTCCAAAACCATGTACTCGAAAAAGGTTTTCAATGTAATATCATTAATTATTTATAATTTTACAAATTATTATCAGATATTTGTTTTCAAAATTATATCAAGCATTTTTTTTATGTTTTCAATGGGTTTTCAAATAAACTTTTTTTCAAAACATTTTCATGATTTCTTTATGAGTTAACAAGGTGTCTTTAAATAAAAGGTTTTTTGAAAATATTTTCAATATTATATAATATGTATTAAAATTTATTTCAAAATAAATAGGTTTCAAAAATTCGTTATCTTTTAAAAATATATTTTTTCAAATTAGAGTGGATATTTTCTTTATGAAATGTTTTTAATGGAAGTGAAAGGATTTATTTTTAAGAAAATGATTTTGGAAATTGTTTTCTAAAAATAATTTTCAAAGAAATTCTATTTTCATTAACAAAATATACCATTTGATATTTCAATATCTATATCTATCTGAGATTATATACATTTTATAGTTTAATATTTTTTGGAATGTGATCCAATAATTAAATACATAATCATTATAGAATTTTTTATGTTTACATCATATTTTTTTTATGACGCCCATTTTTATTATATGTGTTAAATTCTTTTGAAAGCCACTTATTATCATGGGTTATGATTTTTTGAAATGATTATGAAACCTATCTCTTTTCCATAATGAATTATTTGATGAACTGTTTATGATTCACATTTCATTTATTATTTTCTGATATAATGATTATGAAATCAATCTCTTTCGATGGGTCATGATATAATTAATGTTTTATTATCATGTGGAATATGAATGTATAATTATATTAAGTGACGTGTGAGATGTATGATTTAATTTTTTTGATTTGTGGGATATGAATATCTATCCAATTAAGTGGTTAAATATATTTATCGCATGAGAAAATGATGGGAAACAGGTTGATGGGATTGATAAAAAATATGTAACCGGTGTAGTGTGACCGAAAATGGTAAAAAATCTGTCCTGATCACCTATGGGAAGACAGAGAAGCCTAATCCATTGGGGAAATATGATTAAAACTAATACATTGTAAAGAAAGTACTATGAATAGGGGAGGTGTTTCCAAACCATTAGGAGTAGTCCCCATAAAGTTCCCTAATACGTTTTTCGAAGCGAGCCATGTCTTATAGGGAATGATATTACATTTTTATGTGTTCTCCCAAAATTCTATGACTTGGACCTATGATATTCTCACAAGTTTCATGTTTTTTATTATATTATGATTCATGTCTTATAAATTTCCAATCATTATACATTGTCTCAGTATTATGATATTTGATATGTAGGGTATGAACTTCAAATGATATGACCCTATTTTCAAACCCTAATGAACATGTTATGCTTTCACATTTACTTTATTTAACCATACTAATAATTCAATCAAAAGACTTTCATATTTTCCCTTTCCCCAAATTATGAAGAAATTATTTACGTATGTTTAAAAATGTTTATGATATTTAAGTGGTATTTTGAAGATCATTCAATAAAATAGAAGAATTTATTCCAGGTTTCGAATGATATTAAGACATTACAGTCCTTGGGAATGAACTATTTTAATTTTATAAATATTTATCTAAATTGATCTAATGTCCACATGTTTTATTTATATTTCAATATAATCCCTTATCGAGTTTAAAAATTTGAATACCAAACTCTTTGATCTTTATTCATCCCAAACATGGCCATTTTCATCTTTCACAAAAATCATTCATATTTCCCAGTCACAAGCCCACATGATTGTTCCATATAAAATTATTCATGAATCACTCCATATGAACAATCTAACCTAATATATATATGAAATATTTTTATCCCCATTGTATTACAATATCAGTAAATATTCTGATAGTGTCTAATATTTCAACTATATATTTTTTTACCAAAATCAATGCCTTAAATTTGGAATCAACCATTACACCCCAGATATTCCTAGTTTCTTATAACTTCTCCTTATTTATTTAAATAGTTATAGAAAACCCACTCTGTAACAATAAAATTTTTACATAGTTTTTGTACAGGTTCCCAAGTATCATTATTATCAAATTGATCTAGTCTATCATTCATATAACTATTCCAATCTTGTTTCTCAAAATCATCATCAATAATATTGTCCCAATATTTGAATATATGGAAGTTTGTGAAACTAACTATAGTGTTATTATAGCTTGAACATATTTTATTTGATCACCAATGATTCTTTTGAACATCCACTTACTTCCTTGGCCTTATATGTGACGTATGAAATTGTTCCTCATCACTTGAGAATGATGTGTAAGAATAATTACCATGAACAGGATCATCATACTTACTATCATTAAGTTCTTTATTAAATTTCTCTATAGTGATCATATTTTCATCCCAATATTCTATATATTCACATGTTTTTTAATCCTTTGTATCATATTTATCAAGAAAATTTTCATATAAAAAACAAAATATACTTTTATTTATTTATTTAAACATATGTGTCCTTTAAGATTAGGAGTGTAATTAGTAAAGCTTACAACAACACCTGACTAATCAAATATCCCTTGACTTTCACCCTTGGATTTTATAATGTAAGGACCATAAAACATTGTAAGGTTATTCATATTTAATTTATCATTATAAAACATTTTCTAAGGATACATATCATGTTTTGGTATATATTTACCGTTATTTTGTATGTAAACTACTATATTGATATCCTACAACCAAACATAATGATCTGTATCATATTCAAAAAAAATTGGCAGTATTTCCCCAAAACATTTGTTTCTTCATTTAGTAATAGTTTTTTCAATAATGTCTATAGTGCACACAATTCATGACAAATTACATCATTTTCAATATAATCTCTAATATATTTATTTTTATATTATCCACAAATATTAGATTGTAACTTCGTTACTAAATATATATAGTATTTTTTTGTACTTCTTCTCCAAATATGAAATCATTTTATTAGAGTCTTTTATATGATTCAAAAATATGTGATGCATGTAAAGTCTTCATTGAAATAAAAAAGTACATATCTATAGGTATTTATTGTTTCCTATTCTCTCTATAAATATCTAAATATATTATTTTAATGGTTAAATTAGAATAAATTTAAACATAATTTTTTATGTAATTTTTAATCTTCCTTATAAGAAAATTGCAGAAATGTAAATCCCATATTCTCATCATGTTTGGAATATGACAAATAATTTCTATCATTATATTTTTTTCATACATTATTATGACACATCCATCCCATCCTCTAAATTAATAGCAGGTTTTTCTCCACCATTTTTAGATAGCATAAATATTGTGGACTACCAACATGAAACATGTTTCTTTTGTTTTATTTTCCTTTAATAACAACATCCACTTCATTAGCACTCTTCACACAAAAATTATATTTTTTAAAAAAACATTATTAACCGTATCACAATTGATTGAAAAAAATAACAAATTGTGTTTCATCCCATCAATAAACATGCCTTATTGGATTTTATATTCTTTTCCACAATGATGGCGGATCCAAAACCATTGATTCTAAGTGAATAATCATTGGAATTTCCACATTTCCATTATCTAAATGTTTCAAATTTTAAAATAGAGTAGAATATTTAATATTATATAAAGAGACACCTCTATACCAAATCTATTTTTATTCACAATTCTCATCTTTGAGAACAATTCCATTAATACGTTCTTCTTCCATTCCCTTTCAATTTTCACCTCACACTTTTGAGATTTGTTAAAAGGCATTGTTATGAAAGATTCATGATAAGAAATCCCTTCTTATGATTTTATGGTTTTTTTTATCTCACACAAATAATATTTAAGGGGGTGAATATTTTTCAATAAACACATCATATTTCTTAGGCTTCCATCATTTATTGTGTTAATAGTCCCTCAAAAAATGCATCTAGTTTCTCTTATAATCATTGAAATGATGATGATTTAACTAATGCATATATTTTATGTAAAAATTCCCCCAAAATACTAGTAGTAACAATAGAATGTATATTTTATTTTGAAGCTTATATATTGTTTAGACATGGGTACCAGCTCTACATCAAAATTCATACATGCCACATTGGAACCTTATTACACCAAAATATTTTTAATATCTTATTATATTTTATTCTTCTAGTTAAAATTAGTTTCAATGTCAACTGAGTCACCATTAGTATCTATTTTTCGTTTAAAAATTTATATTTTAAAGGCATCATATTTTTAATCTTTGTTTATTTTCGATGCATACATTCAATTCTCAATATTATTATTCATATAAATATAATTATATTATTTATCAGGAATTGTTGATAATTTTTTTATCCTTTTGGATTTAAAATATTTTATTAATTTTTCCAATTTTAGTATTTTAGTTGTAGAAGCACATAATTCCTTTCTCATATTTATCATGGTTTTATTGAATGAGTTCCAAATATTTTTTTCTTTATTCATAAAACTTCATGTTGTATGAAATTTTGGATCTTATTTTCATTATCATACTTTTTCAAATCATTAATATTGATCAACTACATGGATTTTTTTAGGAATTATTATTAACTCTCTTTTTTCAAAAATACTCTTTATTCATTTTATTGTTATTCCTTCGACAAAAAATTTTTTTTTTGAAGAAATTACGTCAACTCCAATTTATGAGAAAAAACTATATATTAATATACTTATTTAAAAATACTTCTTTCACCACTAAGGAAAATTTTATCATTCTCTTTTTCAATAATCATATTTTTTGGGGAATCATCCCATATTTTTTCATCTTCTTCTTCACGATTTTCATCTTCATTGACTTTATATAAATGGGTTATCTTTTTAAATTTATATAAATTTTCATATTTATCTTTCAGATATTTTTTTAAATTTTTATACATTATTCTTAAATCATCTTCTTGACATTATTTCATCAACAATAGATTTTCATCTTTCATTATTTGGTAGATACTTACAGAGAACATATTAATAACCACATGGGAAAATTAATTTTGTGTAACTTGCATCTTCATTTCCTTATTCCCCAATACATATTATTATAAAAATCTGAAATAAATTCATTATTTTTTTGTAAAATATTATTTAGTGTTATGTACATTAAATTATTCATCCCATAGAACATAGATATACATTTCATTAATTGTAGATTTGAAGGATTTTCATTGTATAAAATTTCATTACGTTGTATATATTTGTCTTTTATCATTTCATATGTGATTAGATTTCTATGTCGATCGTCTAATTATATTGTTTCAGGATATATATTTTCTAATAATGAAACAATGGAATCAAACTTGTTTGGAAAAAATCATAAGGTCTTTTAAATAATTGTTTAATTTTCAAAGTTTTCAAAATAACATCATAAAATTCTTAAAATTTTATTCAATATTGTAAATAGGTCGCGAACAGATTCATAATCACCCATATTAATATCATCATACTTTATACTCTAGTTTTGAAACTTCACTATCTAAACTATTGTATATCCTTTATAGATGTTCTTTATCATTTCCTAGATAGATTCAGATTTTCCAACATTTTTAACTCTAGGAAACTCTCTATCAAAGATAAAGTGATATCACTCATGCCTCTCCAATCATTATAGAAAATTTCAGAACTGTAATTTTTAAGTGGGTATCTTCAGAATGATGTGGAAACCCATATATAGATGCTTTAAGAATATCATAACTAGAAGACATAATATAAGGAAACATTATATATTTCTAAATATATTAGTTCATTCCATCGGTAACATGAACTCCTATACAGTTTGTAGAATTTTTTATATCCAAAAGAACTTATATTTTCTTAAAACATCAACAAATAGTCAAAAAAGTTAATCTTTTCTCTCACACAAGTTAAAAGGATGAATAAGATCACCATGTGAGGGTTGATTTAGTATTGTTTCAATTTACTAAATTATAGAGACACTATCCTTTTACATATATTATTAAATGATTTTACGAATAATTAACCCTAAAATACAATCCATGGTTTGAAAATAAAAGAGTAATTGGAAGACTAGGAATATAATTAGAAAGAATGAGAAAAAAATAAAGAAATCCTTTATTTATCCTCCACAATGAGATCATATGTTCCTTTGACCGATTAAATCTGAATAGGATAACTTGAGAAATACATGAAAGAGGGATCATCTAAAAATCCCAGTAATGGAATAAAAATAAGAATAAAGAATATCACATGAGTTATATGTCATAATATGATGACGTAAAAATCCATGTGTAACGACCCAAAATATTAGCAATGGGAATTCCCATCATATAATTATTCCATATATTATAATCAAATAAAATAACATTAATAACACAATATAAACATTTTAAATTACCAATGAAAAAAAATAGGAGGTATTTATAGAAGTTGACTGAAAATTTTTTTTATTGGATTTTCAAAAGCCGCTTTAAGGTGAGCGGGAACCAAAAACAAAAGACGCAACCCTGCTACACATTTCAAAATTCAAAACCATCCACAAAACCCGATGAGATCCAAATCTGAAATTACCCCGTCATCATCATGAGTACTACTATCACCACACATTTCATCATCATCATGAGTACCGCGATGAACAGGGCCTTCCATAACCACGTCTTCATCACCATCTAACCACTGCACAAGACACCGGAAACTGTCGGAGATCGCCGGAGGCACCTTAATCGCACCATGGCATCGTACCCCATCAAGCCAATAATAACCAAATCACCAAAACCAAAATCAAGCAAGAACACCTCATGGAAAATCACAATCTATCAACGCGCCACCATCGAGTACCAAACAAGCAAACCATCACTGAAAACATGAGGATGAAAACCGAAAAACACAAACCAGCGTCGAAGAGCCATGTCTGGAATGATGGTGGCCGCCGAACCACACCTCCCAAAACCAAGTTGTGACCACCGCTACGGATCCGACCAGGAGAGGGGAAGGATAACATTTGGTCAGAGCAGTGGTTGAGCGGTCGAGATCTCCAAACGGCGGCAACGACAACGAGGAGAAAACCAGGAACAAACAAAACATGAGAAAGTGACCCAACAACACCTTGAGATCTGTCGACCGCCAAGCCGCAAAACCCAAAACCACATAGATCCACCACTTCATAACCGACATCCTTGCAGAAGAAGTCCTCATCGCGACGAAATGAACTTCAGCACGCCAAAAGTGGAGAAACCCGAGAAGACGAGGATGCAAAAGCGCCGAAAACAGGGGGATGAAATGGGGAACCATCTCCGAAGGAGGAGAAACCCTGGAAGAAGGAGAAAGAGAAGCAAGATCACCTAAAACAAGAAAAAAGAGGGGGAACCAACTTCGATTAAGAAGAAAACCTAGGAGAGGGTAATGGAGACACGAAAACGATGAAAGAGGAGAAACGAGGGAGACGTGAAAGCGCCGAAATAGGGAAAAGAGAGGCGGATCCATCCCTGAAGGAGGAGAAATCTGAGAAGAACGATATGGAGATGCAAGATCACCTTAAACAAGAGGAAAAGAAAGGAGAACCAGTGCAGGAGGAGAAGAAACCCTATGAGAGGGAGAAGGAGACGCGAGAGCGCCGAAGACTAGGGGAGTAGTAATATGAACCTTATGAACACTAAACTGACCAATGGAATATTTAACTCACCCATGAAAGTATAAATAAAATTTATGCATCCAATAAATTTATGTATTTTATAATTATATCATAGTATAAATAAATAAATGTTTTCTAAATTATCAATTAAGTGCTGGTATTTTTGTAAGTTATACATATTTAATTAAAATTTAATATTTAATATAATGATTTAAAAGAAAACTTATTTTCATAAAATGTATTCAAAATTTAATATTTTGTTGCCTTATGATTTTAATATAATTTTATGAGGCCTTATTTATTTTTTCAAAGTGTTACAAAAATAGTTATAATTTAAAAATCCGTATTTTTCAAGTAAATAATAGATTTAAATATAAATTAAGTTTCTCATATTAAGAAGATAATTTTAATAAAATGGAGTTCATTTTTTAATTCTACACATAAAATATTGTTCATGGTAATTTTTTGGGGTTTTTATAAAATACTTGAAATTTTTGTGAATAGTAAAAGACTGTAGTTTACAGTTTAAGCTAAATACATGAATTGTGAAGTCATATATGATGTATGGATTATTTATGCCCAAAATATTTAACAAATATTTATTATTTTAATATTTCTAATTTAATTATCTAAATATTCATAGTCTAGAAAAAAATAACAAACTAATGAGTAAAATAATGAGAAAACATCCCTCTCCACCACTATAAATACCCCAAACCTATTATCCTCACCATTTGAAAGCATTGATACCTATAAAAATTCTTACAAATAAATTCCCAAGACACTCCCCCACTTCAATGTGATCTTGGTATCATGAAAAGACCCAAACCTTTTCCCTAAGGATGTTTTCATAGAAGGGAATCTAAAGAGGTAAATTCCACTTTCATTTTCATTTAATTTCTTTTTTGGTTATTTCTTATAATATCCTCAAATCCCCTCATCCAAATGGATTGAAAACTCCCATACCTCACATATACTGAATTTTTTTACTAATGGAATAATCCATCATTAAACCCTTCTCCTCTCTATTGTATTCAAAAAATTAAAACGTCGTTGAAGTGTTACATTATCACCTTCAAAGATGAAAACTTTTCATTTTCTTCTAATTCCTTCATCACTGGTCATAATATAAATTTTTATGGTTAAAAAAATAAAAAAATATTTAATATAGCCTAATTAATGTTATAGAATGATTATCTACACATGTTTTTATATAATAAAAAAAATAAATTCTTTATAAGTGAAAACCACCAAAAGAATTCCAAACAATTATCACTAACATCTAATCTAATGATTCATCCTCACAAAAAAATAACCAAATGACTTATATAAAATTTTAGACATCTATATGTTCATTAATAACTTATAACTTCAATTATGGATTTTTATTTCCAATTTACATGATCTTTCATACTCTTATACAATTGAACCAATCAAGAAAATTAGCAAAACGAGAAATCCTGAATAACGAAATTTACCACTATAACTCCTCAAAAAGGCTATAAATGAATATAAAAAATTATAATAAATAAATTAACAGTATAAAAGTTTCTTAATTAATTAATTAATATATTTATTTTGTTATTATGTACATTATGTTCAGGTGAATAACCATTTTGGACATTAGGTAAGTGATTCATCCCGAACCTCCATTTTTTCCTCGAGTTACTCATTCTCACTCTTTATCCCAATTTAATTCCTCTATATTTTTGAATAATTGTTCTAGATAATATGTATACATTCTAAAATCATGTATATATATCATATCATCCCTATTTTATGGCGTAATATGTGTTTTATAAAGGTTCCCTTTTTCAATTCTTCCTCATTAACAATCCCGATTCAAGGGAACATCCAGATTTCTTACACACTTCCAAGTGCACACTATAATATATTATAAGAAACCATTATTTCATAAAATCATTAATTTTATCATGAGAAAAATATGTTTATGATTTCTGGTTTTATATAAATAAATATACTTTTAATATTTAAATTCCATTTAATATTATCCTTAAACTACTCAAAAATGTTTCATTTTTATGGTTTCATAAAAAATCATTTAACATGTTTCCACTGAAATTGGAAATCATTTATCATGATCCATGATTGTTATCCCCTATCAATTTCTATTTATGTTTTAAATCAATACATTCATTGAAATAATTTTGATATTCTCATTTTTAATGCCTTGTGACATGATTATGATACCCATTTCATTCCATGGGTAACCCATATATTTCTTCTTCGTGATTCACGCATATTTATAAACATGTTATGATTGGTGTGCCCAGATATTGTTACAATAAATTTGGTAATGTTTAGTCTCATGATATGTCATTTTGGGATAGGGAGTGAACTTGATTTCTTTATGGGACATTATCTACCTTGTGTAAGATCCTGCCCATTTCTGGATTCATCTCAATCATGTTTTTTAGGTAATTTTTTTAAGTACCATTGATCTAGATTTGGGGTTTGAGGTGAATTTGGGTGATGTTTGAAGAAAAATATATGGATAAAGGGTTGTGAATTGTGTGCACCAAGTTTAAAAAATCATATTCCCAAAACCAAGTAACTGTGCGAACCATGTAAACATGGACATTGAGGTCCCTAACTGTTTGTGCATGGTTTCCTTAACTATGTACCCCTTCCAAGTGAAATCGTGCGTGCAGAACATCTTTGTATGAAAATTTGTTTTAAAACCACCAGAGACCCAAAAACTCATAATTTTCAACCTTGGATCAGGATTTGATGATTTAAGGTGATTTTACAGCTTTCTTGAAGGATTCCAAGGCCTTTTGAACACCATTCTTTGAGATATAAATCATGGATTCAAGATATTCTCTATTCCAGGTAGGTGGATTGCATCATGATGCATCTCATGTTCATCCCACTAACATTCCTTGATCACTTCATGAAATATCTTCACTATTTATTTGGATATAAACCTTTGAGTTGACATCTAGATCTAGGAATGTGGATCTAGATCTATATTTTCATGACTTTGATGCTTTTGAAATTAATTTTCAGTTTAATATTTTGATTCAGATCTTGATCCATGTCGTTATGCCGCTCAGATTTTGGGGATTTTCTTTGGGGAAACTCCATTAAAAAAAGAGTTAGGTGGTCTAAATCAATCTCCCATAGTATTAGATTTGGTAAGTTCACGTGATATTAATTATTTGATATTATCACTTTTCAATTATTTTCTTAAATTGGTCTAATTAAGAATGTGAAATTGACTGGTTGATATTTTGGAGGTACAAATGATTAATTTTTGATTTAATCATTTTAATAAGGGTATTCCCAAATAGATAATTGATTTGGGGAATTTTTTTATGATTTGATATATATTATTCAAGATATTTAATTTGTTGTGTTTGAAATATTTAACTGGGGATTTAATTATGAGTTAATTATATGGATATGTTGAGATAATTAATTTTGGATTAATTATGTTCTTTGATGTTTGAATTAGATAATTAATTGTGATATTAATTATATAAAGTTGATATTTGAATTAGATAATTATTTGTGGTGAATTAATTATGTAATAATGCTTGTGTGAATTATTAAATAATTGATGAATTAATTAGTGGATTTTGGGTGCTGTGTTAATTGTTGAGTTGACAAATAGATTTTATGTGCATAAATAATTTTTTAATTAGTAAATTATTTATGTTGAATTATTAATTAACGAATTAATAATATGTGATGTTATAATGGAAACATGGTAATTTATCATGAATTAAATGGTGCTAACATGGTCATCCAAATGTGTGATGTGAGAATGGTAACATGGTAATTCAACATGAATTAAAAGGTGGTTACATGGTCATTCTAAGATGTGATGTATGAAATGTAACATGGTCATTTTTTATGAATTAAAGGGTGATAAAATGTTCATCCAAATGTTAGAAATGTGAATGGTAACATGGTCATTTATCATGAATATAAAGGATGGTAACATGGTCATCCAAATTGTGAAATATGAATGGTAATATGAGTACTCCAATTAATGGCCTTACATGAGAATATTTTGAACTCCAGCATGAGTCGAATCAGGTATTGAGAAACCATACACCTTTTAATACATTGAGCTCTAGCACAAGTCGAAGCATTTATTATTTTATGGTATTCCTAGGGAACACATTGGGATCTAGTATGAGTCAATGTTTGTATTGAGGTACAGGTCTCCTTGGGAACCCTAGTGGGTGATGTGGTTAAATTAAGAATAAATGATAATGTATTAACAGTTTATTTACTCATTATACTTATTGGTTTATAAAACTACATACACTATTTTTTTGATTGGAGTTTTTCAGACACCAATGGTGGTGGCCTACTGAGTTGTAATCACACCCTATTCGGACTGCCTGATCGGCACCCGAGAAGACTTTTTTGTTGGTGGACAGGATAAGGGCAAGTCCCTTTGATAAACTGATGTTTTTGTGATGGATCACAGTTGAGGGAACAAGAAGTTTTTCTGGACCCTCTGGTTTATTCATTATGTGTTTTCATTCAGTTCAATTTTAGACACTTGGATCTTGAATTATCATAGAATGATTTAACATTCATTTTATGATTGTATTTCCTCGTTAGTTAGATTGTGAATTTTGTTTTTTCTAGTTATTTTGATGCTTCTACAATTTTTTATTTATATTTTGATGTTGTTTTACATTGATAAAGTCAGTGTAGTCTCCCCATGACTAACGTACCAGACCCTAGTTTTCAGTCAGCACCATCTAGCATAATGGGAGGCATGCTTGAGGTCATGTTGTCGACCGGCTCTGAGCACTGTTGTGTGGAACTCAAGATGGGTTGTTACAAAGTGGTATCATAAGAGGTACTCTTTATTATTTGTTTGTATTTATATTTTTTTAATGGTAGATAGGAGACTATAAATATTTTGTACTTGGTAATATGCCTTGTGCATGGGAGTTTTAAACTCATGTATGGGGTGAAGATCTTGGAACTGATTGTGAGATTGTTTTTATTTCTATTTTTTTACAATTTGATATGATTTCACCATGGGTGTATCACTTGTTGTGTGATGTGATAATAGTTTTCAAGCAATGTGTATTATTTACTTTTGTCCTAAAGAGGCATGAGAGTTGAGTCTACTTGCATCATTCTTGGAACTCATGGTTTTTGTGACATGTATCATTAGACACTCAAGGGAAAACATGTTATGGGTATGTTGTTGACTCTGAAATGATTTCCTAGTTATGCGATTGAAATGAAAATCATGTATAACATTAATTGTGAAATATTTAAAAACGATGCACATTTAAAATAATTTCGTGTCTAAATGAGAAACCTTTAAATGAAAATGCATTTACCCATGCTAACCAAGACCTAGGGGTAGGATTGTTGAGTGTAGTGTTAGTGCATCGGTGTTGAATGTGTGGTGATAAATGAGGGAAGGACATGTTGATACTTGTTTTGTTTATGTTTCCTCTTACGTAATGGTATAAGGTTGTGTTACGAGACCTAATCTGTTTTTTTTTTTGAATTGTAGAGATTATGCCTCCATGACACATATTTAGGGGAGGATTGAGGTTGGAGGCTCATAAAGAACTTCTAAACAAGGTCTTTAATGCATCGTTAGTGCCAATAGAGGAGGAAGGGGAGCAGTTCCAATAGAAAATGCCTCATTTCATGCAATTCATGGAGAGAGACCTGAGACAGATTGAGAAAATTATGTCTAAGTTGACAAGGGATCTTTAGCTTTACCAACCTCTAACTATTACTTGAGAGGGTGTACCTAAGGTATCTAAGTTTTGCGTTGAGTCCATAGAGATAATATATGAAAAATTGGAGACACTAACTGAATTGAGGGTTTAGTTGTTTGCTTGTATGCTATGGGGATCAGTGAAGTTCTGGTGGGACTTTTAGGTACGTACTAGGATTAATAATGGTTTGTTATGGAAGGATTTTTTGAAGAGTTTCTTGAGGCACTTCTATCCTGAGATTCTGATACAAGATAACGATTTAGAGTTTATTAATCTAACCATGATGATCATTTCTATGATGGATTATACTAGACACTTTACAATGGTTTTCTCTATTTTTGGTAGGAGATGAGATAGATACGACTAAATTCTTTGAATATAGACTTATGTGTGATATTCAGTCTCATGTAAATATATTTTTTTGAAAAAGTTTTTTGAGGTGGTAGATTAGGCTCTCATAGCTGAAGGGAAACTAAGGGGGGATTCCAGTACTAGGAAGGTAGTTGTTGCAAGGCGATCAAGTTGTGAGCCTCCTGGGAGCAAGAAGTGTCATTATGAATCCATTACCCAGGGAAGTGAGAAAAAGATTAAACATACAAGAGGGTCGGTTGGAAATAACCTTAATGGGGTGATCTTTCATTATTTTGGTCAACTAGGACACTATCATTAAAGTTGTTCCCTACGATCTGTAGAGTGTTGAACTAGTGGCAAGATGGGGCACCTATAGAAGTTCTTCTGAATGAATCGATAGGCTGGTGTTTTAGGAGTAGTTTTACAATTTCCAAGTGTGGGATGGGGGTCTTCTACACAATATAGGTCTTCCATATGGAGTTCTACTGGAGGATGTGGTAGAGGTAGTATACATGGTGATTTAGGGCGGTAGTTCCCTTATTAGCAGAGTGGTGCTACTTAGGGGAGTGATACATCTTCACATAGAAGAGGGTCTAGATAGTGGCACGTTGTAAATCCTACACTTGTGGAGAGAGAGGATGGTCCATTGATAGTGGTAGGTACTATTCTAATATCCTCTACTTTAGCTAGTGTCTTGTTTGATACTAGTGCCTCTCATTCCATAATATATTACAAATTGTTAATGGTTTGAGCCTATAGGTGGAGTACATGAGTGGAGTAATGAATATTTATAATCCATTGGTAACATGGACCAAAGATATCTGTATATGCAAGGAATGTTCACTAGAGGTAAGGAAGTATGATTTTCTTTGGGATCTCTGTATCCTTTATTTGACGAGCTTTGATCTAAAGATGGGTAGGGACTGGTTATTCCCATACGGACCCCACGTCAATTGTTATCGTAGTAGAGTGAAATTTTTGTGTCCAAAGGGTGACCATTATGTTCACCGTAGAGAGTGTAATATACAAAAAAGGTAGGGATGGAAAATTACTCAGAAATAATGAGATATCACAGCCCAAGATTCTAGTCTATTGCTGAATGGTGGTGGTGGTAGTAATGATATCCTCCCACCAGTTTTAGAACAATTTTAGTATGTCTTTCCTAAATAATTTGCAGGGATACCAACTGAAAAAGATGTGGATTTCATTATTGAGATCTTTCCCAGGGCTGAGCTAGTATCTATTCGACTATATAGAATAACAATGGCAAATCATCAAGAGATAAAGACATGTTTAGAGGAGTTGGAGGGAAATGTGTCTATCCGTCAAAGTAGGTTCCCTTAGGGATCACCTGTGTTGTCTGAAAAGAAGGCTAATGGGTGTATAAGATTGTGTGTCAACTACCAGAATATGAACATAGTGACATTGACGAACTGATATCCTCTGTCATGTATTGATCATCTGTTTGACCAACTGAAGGGGGGTCTCATAAAGACCGATTTAATATTTGGGTATTATTAGGTGAGAGTTTGGACATCTGATATTCCATGGAATCCTTTCATAATCATGTATGGCCTTTATCAGTTTTTCATATTGTTGTTTGGGTTAAAAAATTCTCTAGAAATGTTTATCGCCTTGATGTAAAGGATCATTTATCTCTACATAGATCAGTTTGTGGTGGTGTTCATGGATGAGATCTTGGTGAACTCCAAGACACTTGATGATCATTCCAATCATCTTGACATCATCTTGAGTACACAGAGAAAGCATCGATTATATGCCAAGCTTTCTGATTTTCATTTTTGGATTTCCTAGGTACACCATCTATGGAACATCATCTTAGAAATATGTGTGGAAGTAGACTCAAAAAAGGATCAAGCAGTGGTGTATTTGGGAGCATCCCTATAATTTTTTAGAAATTCGAAGAATTTTGGGATTAGTTGGGTATTGTAGGAGGTTCATTCAAGAAATTTATTGATTGATAGCACCACTTATGTGTTTTTCCAAGAAAACGGATAAAGTTTGAGTGGATAGAATCATGTGAAAATACTTTCAAGGATTTAAAGATGTTCTTGAAATCGACACCAATTTTTATCCGACTTGAGTTGGGTGAGGATTTCACGGTTTATTGTGACAGTTCTAGGATCAGACTTGGAATAGTTTTGATTCAAAGGGAATAAGTCATTGTGTATGGGTCTCGTCAGTTGAGGTCACATGAACAAAATTTCCCTACACATGAACTTGGGTTGGATGTATTGTTTTATGCTCTTAAATATTGAAAACACAATCTTTTTTGTGAAAATTTTATAGTTTTTACCAATAAAAAGGATTGAAGTACATCTATTCACAGTGTGATTTGAATCTTCAGCAGCAAATTTGGGTAGAGTATATGTTGTCATTTTATTTTTGAGTTTTCAAATATGCATGAGAAGGGCAATATTTTATAGGATTCCATGAGTAGGATAACATAGCCTCAATTGATACATTAGTCGAGTTCATAGTGAAATATGATGACTTTTTCGGTTGAAATACATGTCGTGGTTCATAAGATTCTAGACCAGATGACTCTGGTTTCAGTTGTAGTGGAGTCTACACTCTTCAAATGGATCAAGGATAGAAAATATAAGGATTCAAATTGTTTATAATTGAGGGAAATCCTTGAAGGTGGGTAGACACCTTCATACTAGTTGATACATGAGGATGTTGTCATCTATTTGAATAATTTGGTTGTTGTACCTACGAGCATTTGATATGATCTCATGTGGGAATTTCAGGCCACAAATTGGGTAGTACACCCTTATGTAACCAAATTATACCATGACCTGTGATGATTTTTTTATGTTTGGGCATAAAAACGAAATAGTAAGGTTCGTGATGACATGCTTCACCTATTCGCATGTGAATATAGAGTATCAACGACCTGGTTTCCAATTGCAACTGTTTCCTATTCTGAAAGGGATGTTGGACGACGTGACCATGGATTTCGTGGTAGGTATTCCAATGATTCATTGGAGGAATTTTTCCATTTGGGTCATTATGGATCGACTGATGAAGGTAGAACCATTCTTACCTATCAGAGAAACATTCATAATACATCAGTTGGGATAGTAATAATTTTGGGTAATATTTCATTTTCATGGTGTTCCACATAATATAGTTTCATATCGTAATTCATTCATTACTTAAAAAAATTTTCTGGGCTTTCAGAAGGCTCTTAGAACATAGGTTTTGTTCAATATAGACTTCCACCCACAAATAGATGAGAAGTCAGAGTGTACTATATAGGTGCTAGAGGGTATATTGTGGGAATGTGTGCTTGATATTGGTTATTCATCGGAGAAGAACATGGATTTATTGGAGTTCTCTTGTAAACAAAATTATCAAGAAACTATTCAGATGGTGCCATATGAGGAACTTTATGGTAGGATAAATAGATCACAACTATGTTGGTTAGAGGTGGGTGATCCAAAGTTGTTGGGATTGAGTCTTGTGTAAGAGAAATTGGAGCAAGTGTAGTTGATTTGAAAATGTATGGCTACAGCTCAGAGTAGGTAGAAGTCGTATGTTTATATATGGAGAAAACATCTAGTGTTTATATAGGGTCATCATGTATTCCTTTAGTTGTTGCCTAGGTTGGGTCACTGTAGGGTACAGAGGTTGTCCATGTTGATAGCCATGTTTGTCGGACCATTTGAGGTAGTGGGAAGAATTGTGCTGGTGTCTCATCGATTGGATATTACACCAAAATACAGCACTATTCATGATTTTTTTCATGTGTGACAACTATGGTGGTTTCATCACAACCCTTCTATTGTGATCGATGTAGATGAGGCTGACCTCGAGATAGATATGTCCTTTGTGAAGCATCAGATATGTGTACAGGATCAGTGTGAGAAAGTGTAGTTGGTAAATACTATGATGATAGTTCGTGTGTTATGGAAACATGGAAGTGTGCAAGAGGAAACATCGGAATGGGAAGAATATATGAGTGTCCAACGCCCCAATATTTTTTGGCTCAGAATCATAGTGAAGTTCATGAGTATAGATCTTGGATGGGATATTATAAGGTGGCGATATGGTAAGGTCCCACCCTTTTCTGGAGTCATCTTGGGCACGTTTTTCTTGTAATTTTTCTTTTTTAAGTACATTCTCTTTGGAGTTGTGGTTTGAGGTGCTTTTGGGTGGTTTTTTTATGAAACATATACGAAAAATGGATTTGAATGGTTCAATAAACCATGCAACCAAACCTAATAAACCGTGTGAACCATATGAACCTAGATAGTGAGGTTTTCATGCTTTCACACAGTTTCCTTTACTGTGCGCCCCTTTTAGGAGAAACCATGTGCATATAACTTCTTTCAACAAAAAAGTGTTTTAAAACCACCCAAGCCTTAGAAACTCTACATTTTTTTACCTTGGATCATTATTTGATGATTTTAGGTGATCTAAGATCTTCGTTGATGGATTTCAACACCTTTTGAACACTGTTTTTCGATATTGAAATCCCATATTGAATATCCACTCTTATCTTAGTAGGTGGATTTCATCCCAATGATTATCCCATTCTTCCCACTAACATTCCGTGATCTTTTTCATTGAAGATATCCATTGTTTGTATGGATCTAAACCAATGAGTAGAGATCTAGATCATGGATTGTGTATCATGATCTAGAATTTCAAGATCTTGATGATTTTTATATTAATTTTGGTTATATGTACTTAAATCTAGATTTTGATCGATGTCATTGTACTGCTCAGATTTTTGGGATTTTATTTGGAAAAAATTCTATCAACAAACAAAGGTGGGTGATCAAATTGAACTCTCACAGTCTTGGATTTGATAAGTTCATCTGAGATTAATTATTTACTAGCATCACTTAGTAAATTACTTTATAAATTGGTCTAATTAGGAATGTGAAATTTGAATATTGATGTTTTGGAGATATAGATGATTAATTGTAGATTTTATCATGGGACTAAGGGGATACCCAAATAGATAGTTGATATTGGGATATTTTTTTATGATTTTAGATATTATATTCAAGATATTGAATTTGTTGTGATTGAGATAATTAATTGGGTAATTAATTATGAGTTAATGATTTGGCTATATTGAGATAATTAATGATATATTAATTATGTTCTTTGATGTTTTAATTAGATAATTAACTGTGATATTAATTATGACATGTTTAGATTTTAATTGGATAACTAATTTAGGAAAATTAATTATAGAATAATATTTGAGTTGAATGATTAATTAATTGATGTATTAATTAATGTATTTTGTGTTCTCAGTTAATTGTTGAGATAACTAACTATTTTTTTGATTAACTAGTTTATAAATTAGTAACGGTTTGATGATGAATTATTAATTAAATAATTAATAGCATGTGATGTGTGAATGGTAACATAGTCATCCACTTGTGTGATATGTGAATGGTAACATGATAATTTGGAATGAGTTAAAGGGTTGAAACATGGTCAACCAATGTTGTGATGTGTTAATGGTAACATGGTCATCCATATTTCTGATGTTTGAATGGTAACATGGTCATTCAACATGAATATAAAGGATGGTAGCATGATTATAAAAATTGTGAAATACGAATTGTAATATGAGTACACTGAGTAATGGTCTCACATGAGTATATTTTGAACTATGACATGAGTAGAATTAGTTATTGAGATATCATAAAACTTTTGTATACTTTGATCTTTGGTACAAGTCAAAGTAAGAATTATGTTATGGTATTTCCTGGGGAACATTTTGGGCTCTGTCACAATATGAGGTTATTATTGAGGTACAAGTCACCTTCATAACCCTAGAGGTTTATGTGGTTAAATAAATAATAAATGGTTATGTGTTAACTATTTATTTATGCATGATAATCATTTATTTATAGAACTGCATACACTATCTTTTGAATATAATTGTTTAGACATCATTAGTGGTGGCCTACAAAGATTCCCTCACACCCTATATGGGCCACCTGATCAGCACTGATAATCCATTATTATTGTAGGACATGTTAAGTGCAAGGCCCTATAATATATTTTGGTTTTTGGGATGGAGAGTGGTTGAGGGATCTAGACATGGTTTGGCACCCTCTAGGGGGTTTTCATTTCTTTTCTTTAATTTCCATTGTAAAAAAAAGAACATGAATTTTCATAGAAAGGTTTACCTTTTAGTTGAGTATTTTATTTCTTATTTGGTTGGATTGTGACAATGGTACTGTTATAGAGATTTATATTCTTCTGCACTTGTTTAGTGTTTTTTTCTTCAGTTTGTTTTTTACTCTGATAATGTGGGTATATTCTCCCCATGACTAGATTACCAGACCCTCACTTCTAGTCATCCACCTCTAGTGTATGGGGATGCATGCTTAAGGGCATGTGACTGACCATATCGGGGCACAGTTGTGTACAACCCGAGTTGGGATATTACACCAGGTATCAATGTTTATCATTGACTCATGTTTTTTTTCATGTTATCTGATGTTTCCATATTCCTAAAATTCCATGATTATATGTTCCCATGTTATACATGTTATTATTCATTATTTTTATTCATGTTCCATGACTTTTATGTCATCATGTTATCCTTTTTGACCGATGTTCTATGTTTTATTCCTATAATTATTTTGTTACTGGTCTTTTTAGTTCATCTATTTGGTTCATGTATTCCCCAGGTTATCTGATGCAGTTATAGAAGCTCGATGGATGTTACGAACTCATTATGGAGATTGAATAGAATATTTTTACATGATGTTTAGTTGTGTTCCTAATCTTACATGGTCACTATAAATAATGATACATAGCTTGAAATTTGATGGTAATTTATGCATAAAATCATGTAATGATATGTGTAAAATGTTAGGGATTATATTTTTGCTATCAGAGGAAATGTTAAATTATTTTGGTTTTAGTATTAGAAACCTATATTAAAATCCATAGGGATAATACTGAGAATAAGAAAACATCCCTAGATTTTATTAAGTATATATTATGCGGTTTATTAGGAAAATATATCCTTTTCTGCATACTAAAGGTGGATATGGTTCTGGAAGAGACGTACCTAAGTGTAAAAAATATGACAAGTTTTTTTTGGCTTGAATATTGTAAACATCGAACTTGAAAATGGTCCATACAACGCACCCGGTCTGACACTCCTGGGGGATATTCTTAGATAAAATCATAATCTCATTATGAACCATTATTAAGGGATAAAAAATGTTTCCATAGAAATATATGCTAGGAAATATATCACCGATAACCTATATTTAAACCCTAGGAGTCACAAGTTATAATATACTTTTAATTTTCTAGTTTGTAATTCTATTTTCAATGATTTATTTTTATATTCTTATTATCTAAGTATTAAAGCCCCATAATTGTTTTTTCTTTTTCATAGCTAATGGATGGAAATAGTTGAACCTATTCCAACAATCAATGAGATAGAAAAGGTGAATATTTTTCTAATGATATTCCAAATATGATGGGAATGGGTGACCAAACTATTATGATAGTACTTTCACGTCCAACTCATGTTAGGAAGAATAACTTGAATCATGTATAAATACCTCATTCTCAATAGAAAGAACAATTTGTCATTTAATCCTTCATTTGGAAAGGACCACCCATGTTTAGTGGATCCTATGATCCCCTCCTCATATAATAATAGATTAACTCCATTTAAAATATATTATATCTACTAGAGTGCTCATACTAAATGAAAGTTGTGTTGGAGGTATATAATTTTTATGGGGAAGCTGGTCAATGGTGGACACTGATCAAGAACAAAAATTACAAGGATGATTTTTTCCATATAATGGGATGATTTCAAGAAAATATTTTTTAAAAATTATTTTCCCTAAACCGTCTATCTCAAGATGGAAACGTAATTCCTCAGAATTATGAAAAAGGATGATGAGAATATAGGGGAAAATAATGAAAACATTACAAGGCTAGTGAGATACACCTGTTTCTTTGTCGTGATAAATGAAATTATGGTGGATTGATTCTCTAGAGAACTAAAGATAATCCTATGAAAAGAGTTGGAAATTTGAGACTTTAACTATTATGAGGAGATCAAATGTTTCACCCTCAATATTTAAATAGATATTAGAAACCCTCAGTGGTATTGTGGGAATGGTGAAAAAAAGAGAAATATGGTGTTTAATATGGGTGATAAATCACATGATGAAAATAAGACCCTGCATCCCACATGTAAAAAGTGTGGGAAGAAGCATCCTGTATACTACTAAAAGGGAACTAATATATGCTTCAAATAAGAAGGTTAATGGCATGTGGATAATAACCATCAAACAGATATGATGATTCCCACTAATTTAGAAGAGGAAATGAATGTTTATATCACTACTCATCCAGTAGTGTATATTTTCAACTAAAAGGGCGTGAGAATTATAAAAATCGTTACCCTAATAAAAGGTGTGTTAGAGAAAATCTACAACAACTACTTCCAACACATCAAAGAAGGGAATATACTATCACTACTACTATGGTGGATCCCGAAAATGATGTGGTGATAGGTACACTGGTAATTCATTCAATAATATCAAACATAATCATTGATTCTGGTAATATGATTTCATTCATATTTGGAACGTTTGGAAAAACTATTCAAACACCACCTAATAATAGGGAGGTTAAGTTATCTGTGAGAACTGAAAATAGGGAAATCATTGCGTCAAAAGTTTATAACTCTTCCATGGTAAATTTTTGTTATCTAAACCTATAGAAAATATTTTCACACACCCTTTGGTACAATTTGATGCTATATTATGCTTTAATTTTCTATCTTTATACAAACCCAGCATCAACTGTTGGGAAAGAGAGATCAATCTTCACATCCTAAAGAATATTATTATTTTGTACACGTGTAGGGATGAATATGAACCTCCTTCAGAATCAACATCTCAATTGTGGATAATGTTTTTCTATATTTGAAATAATATCATGCTCAAATTCTTGAAACAAAGTAGAAAATCATGCTTGAAGTCCTGCCCATTATGAGGGACTACATTTTTGTGATCCCAAAATAGTTTTTTCATTTTACTCATGATCAAGAGGTTGAGTTATCAATTGAACTTATTCATTTATCTCTTCCTATATCAATTACACCTTATATAATAGAAAATATTAGAGAGGAATAATTAAAGAAGCGGTTACAGAAGAATCAAGATAGGGGTTTTATACATCCGAGTGCTTCACCCTGGGGTACTCCATACCTATTTTTCAAGAAGAATTATGTATCAATGAATATCTAACTTAATTATTGTGGGATCAATAGAATCATGATAAATAACATGTTTCCCCTACCATTAATAAATGATTATTTTATTAGCTAGGTGAGGCTAGTTATTTCTCTAAGGTGGACAATTGGTCGAGATATCACAAATTAAAGGCGAGGAAAGAAGATATTCCCTAGACTTTCTTTTGAATGAGATATATAAACAATGAGTTAATAGTTATTCCCACAAAAGTCACTAAATTTCTATCCATTTTCATGGATTTAATGAATAGAGACATTAGAGATTAAATCGAAAAAAATTTGGTAGTCTTTAATGATGATATTATGATATACTCCAAGAGCAATAAAGAACCTGAGAAGAATTTGAGTATTGTGCTAAAGAATATGAGAAGGGAGAGACATTATGAAAAGTATAGTAAATGATATTTTTTTAAGGATGAAGTATCATTTTTCGTCTATATAATCACTAGTAAAGGTAATTCTATTGACCCTTCCAAGACAAAGGAAATCAAAGAGTGGCCCCGGAAAACGTTTTTGATGGATATCTATAGTTTCCATTATCTAGAAAGGTATTTTTGATTATACTTGAAGAACTTATAACAATTTTTAAACCCACTAAAAAAGCTGACATGGAAGGGAGAAAAGTTTTTCTAGACTAGTGAAGGTGAAGACTGCTTTAATGAGTTGAAATAGAGGTTTATCACTGCACGAGTACACACACTTCCAACAAATGGGGGACTCTTTATGGTGTACAGTGATGATTCAATGAACGTATTAGGATATATAATAATGTAAAATGATAAATTGATATCTTAAACCTCAAGGATATTGGAAATTAATTAGAAAAACAATCCCACTCATGATCTAGAGTTGGCAGTTTTGATCTTTGCTTAGAAAATCTAAAGGTATTATCTCTATTAGGAGGAGTCTGAGATATATAATGATCATAAGAGTCTATAATATATATTCACACATAATGAGATTAATATACACCTACCAATACTGTTATGTCTCACCAAGGATTATAACTACTCAATCTACTACAATCCTTGTAAATAAAATAAGTTCGTGAGTGATCTAAGTTGAAAGGATCCTTTATTATTATCAATGATGATGATTAATAAGGATCCGATTTTCTTATACCATAAAAGGATGGACATGGGAATCATTATGTAAGGAACATCATCAATAATTTATTAGATTATTTTTTAACCATCCCTTATGGAGAAATTAACTAATACTCTGAGAAATGATGTGGAAATTTAGAAGAAGGCGGAATCCATGAGAAAAGTGAAATACTTAAAGTTCCATATAGATGTGGAAGGAATCATGAGATTCAGTTCATGATTATGTGTACAATCTAATTGAATTATAAAAAAGGAGATTCTAAATGATTCACATAGCTCAAACTTCTATATTTACCTAGGGATAACAATGATGTATCAATATAATTGAGGGAACTATTTGTGGGACAATATTTAAAATGATATCGTTGAGTATACATCAATGTTCCCAATATGTTATCATGTGAAGGCCGAAACAAAAAATTATAAGCGTATGATGGAACCATTTCCCATACCAACATAGAAATGGAAAAACAACTCCATTTATATTTTAACTACACTTCTAATGTCATCAATAGGAAATAATGCAATATGGGTTATTGTGGATCATCTTTCAAATAAAACACAGTTGATCAAAATTCAGGATGATTTATAACTATATTAACTTACATGTATATATATCAGAGATGTTGTAAGTCCGTATGGGGTGCCATTATCAATTGTATCTGATCGAGATCTGAGATTCACCTCGATATTCTAAAAAGGTATTCAACATTCTCTAAGAACAAAGTTGAACTTCTGTATGGCCTATCATCCTCTAACTAATGGAAAACCTGACATGAATATTCTGACATTTGAATATATATTGAGATAATTATCTATGGAATTTAAAGTAGGATGGGACCATTATCTACCTCTGGTAGACTTATCTTAAAATAACTGTTTCCACTTGAACATACAAATGCCTCCATATGAATTCCCTTGTGGGAAAAGATGTTGAAATATGAATTTATAGGATGAGTTCGGTGAATGTAAGCTTCTAGGACCTGAAATGGTGAATAAGGTAAAAACAATTTAGAATAACATCAATTTATCCCAATGTAGAAAAAATAATTATGCATACATTCGTCGATGACACCTTGATTTTAAGGTTAGATACATGGTATTCTTCCGCATATCTCTATGGAAGAGGATCATGAGATTTGAAAAATAGGAAAGATAACCCCCAAGTAAATTAGACCCCTCTAGATACATAATCATGAAAAATCCATGTCATATCAAATAGAAAATCCACTATCCATGTCTCAATTTCATGATGTATTCTATTTATCTCTCTTGAGTAAGTACATACATGATCCTTCACATATACTGAATTCCATGGTGGTACAGTTATAAAAATATCTCTCATATCAAGAGAATCCAATGTATATCATGGATGTTAGAGATTAATTTCTACACAAAATGACTACTCACCTGGTCAAAGTAATACAGAATAACCATATGTATTGAGAGGCAACATGGGTACCTAAGGAAGAGATGAAGAAGATATACCAACAACTATTTTTGATATATAATGTAAAATGATATTTTGAGTAAGAAATTTCATAAAGGTGGAACAATGTAATGACCTAAAATTTTGTCAATGGAAATTACCTTCTAATATTTATTTCATAAAGTACACTAACATTAACAAATCAATACAAATAATATAAATGATAAATGAATAAAATAATATGTATTTGTAGATCTTAAGGATCCTTTACTGATTAAATAGTAACATGACCATATTAATTGTAATATAATTTTTATGAATAGTAAACTATCTAATAGAATAGTAACCTCAACCATGAATGTGTAAATAAAATTTAGTCAACCTATAAATTAAATTGAGATATAAATAAATTATAGTATATGTAAATAAATGATTTGAACATTACTAATTAAATGTTGTTATTATTGTAAGTTATAAATATTTATAACAATTTTATAATCACTATACTAATTTTAAAAAATTATATATTCATAAAATGTGTTCATAAATTGATATTTTCTTTCTTATGATTTTAAGATAATTTTATGAGACCTTATTTAATTTTTAAAATTATTACAAAATCAGATATAATTTTAGAATCTGTATTTTCCAAGTAAATAATTGTTTTAATTAAAAAATAAAGTTCACATATTTTGAAATTTATTTTCATAAATTGGAGTTCATTTTTTAATTCTACACATCGAAAAATGGTTATAGTGAATTTCTAGGTTTTCCTAAAATACATGATTTTTTGTGAATAGTAAAATACTCTAATTTATGGTTTAAGTTAAATACTTGAATTATGGATTCATAGATGATGTATTGTTTATGTAAGCCCAAAAACTCAAAATATAATTCATTTTAATATTTTTTGTGATAGTTATAAAAACATTTATAGTCTATAGGCGAAAGAATAAACTAACGAGTAATGGAATGAGAAAACACCCTTATCTTTTTCTATAAATACCACCCCTCACCCCCTATTTATTACCACCTTTGGAAAATTTATTATTTTTTCAAATATGCAATATAATCTTCAAAACCCTTTTACACATGTCTATGAGAGCTTTGACTCATAAAAAGTCCAAAAAATTACTTTAAAGAGGTTTTGATGGAGGAGAATCTAAAGAGGTAAATTCCCCTTTCTTTTTCTTTTAATTTCTTTTCACGTTCATTCTTATTATCTAATCCCAAACGATCATAAAAATGGATTGATAAATCCAATACCAAAAATATAATATAATTTTATTTTTCTAATGGAACTATCCATTATTAGACCCATATCCTCTCACTTTTATTAATAAAATGAAAAATTATTTTGTGAGGTGATAAATTATTTTCTTCATAGAAAACGAGTTTTAATTTTCTATTAACACCATAAAGGCTGGTCATAAAACCTTTTTTATGGTTTAAAAAATTTATAATATATTTATTTCATGATATCTAATGTTCGTTATTCATTAAATATGAATGATTTTAAATAATAATACAAAACATGTTTTTTTAGCAAAAACTACCCAAAGTAATCCAAACATTTATCACTAACAACTTATACAATGACTCTTCCTAACCCAAAATAACCAAATTAAATATATTAAAATTTATCCTTATTTATGTTAGTTAATATCTTATAATATCAATTATGTTTTTCGGTTTCAATTTTACATGAAATTCTACACTCTTATACAAGAAACCAAATCACAGAAACTAAGAAAGCGAGCACTCCAAAATGATAGAATTGACAACTATAACCCATAAAAACCCTAATAAAATTATTATAAATAAATTAAATGTTAATAAAGTTCATAATTAATTAATTAATGTGTTATATTTTATTATTAAAGAGATAGAGATCAATTACAGAATCATTTAAGACAAAAAGTAAGGGATTCTACTTGAACTACCATTTTCTTTACAGTTACACTTTTTTTCTCTTTTACGCAATTTAATTACACATTATTTTTTTATAATTATTCTAAATAGTTATTATATGTTAAAATATCATGTATACATATCATATAATCCCACTTTTATGATACAATATGTGTTTTGGAAGATTCCCTTTTTCAATTCTTCCTGATAAGCAATCTCGATTCAACGGAACTTCTAGATTTATTACTAGCTTCCAAGTGCACTCCATAATCAATTTTAAGCAATAATTTTATTATAAAATCACTAATTTGATCATGAAAACAAAAAAAATCATTTCTGGTTTTATGAGAACAAATATTCATTTTCCTCTTTGAATTAACTTTTATATTTTCTTTAAACTGCACGAAAATGTTTCATTACTAATGTTTCTTAAACAATATTTTTACATGTTTCCACTAAAATTGGACATATATTATCAAGATCCATTCCTATTATTCATAATTATTTTATATGTATGCTTTCATTCCATTTTTTTATGGAAGAATTTGTGATATGCTCATTTCTTATGCCTTTTGACATGATTATGATACCCATTTTTCATGGGTAACCCTTATGTCTATTATTCTAATGGAACGCATATTCTCAAAAATATTATGATATGTGTTACTATATAGTTCTCAAATTAATTTGGTATTTTTTATTCCCATGATACATCATCTTATGATTGTTATTGAACCTGATTCCTTTATGGGAATTTTTCCACTGTGTCTAGGCGGTTGGCATAGACTCATGTTTATGTCTTGTTATATGTTTTTTCCACATTCATTCAATGTCAAGATTATATTTTAACTTTTTATTAATGTTATTATTAACTATTTTTATTCATGTTCAATTCCTTTTATATCATTATTTTATCATTTATAACCCATGTGTAATGCTTTATTTCAATGCTTATTTTCTTACTGGGATTTTTAGCTCATCAGTTCTGTTCATGTATTCCCAAGGCCACCCTATCTAGTTATAGGAGCTCGATGAAATTTTAGAACACATTATTGTTATAAAAAAATTATGTTTTCATTATTTTTAATTATGTACCTAATTTTCAAAGTATGTTAGATGTTATGATCCTAGACTTGTAATTATATGGTTATGCTTAAAATCATTTAATGATATGCGTATAAGATTATGGGTCTCAATAGCCTGACATAAAAATATAATTAAAGAAACATAATATATAGAACATGGGATCATGTAATAATTTCTACTTAGTAACATGAAATAAATATTTAAAATGAAATAAATATGAGTCATGGCTAACTGCCAAGACTATATTAGATCGTGGACAGAGTCTCATAAAGGAATTAGGTTTACTCACTATCCCAACATGACATCTCATGAGACTAAACACTACCCAATGAATTGTAGTTCTATCTATGTGCACCCATCATAACAGGTTAATGAATATGTGTTCCACATGAATAGTCACACAAAAGGAATAAACATAAGGGTTACCTATGGAAATAAATTGGTATTATAATCATGTTATAAGGCATAATAAAGGGGTGTATCATAATTTTATAAATTAGATAATGGATTTCAATCACATATACAAATTAATAAGTGATAATATTGATAGATAATGATAAATTATGTCCAAATTAAATTAAAAAATATCACATGAGTTTTTATGAATCTTTAGAAATGATCTATTTAATATAGTTTAAGGGAAAATATTGAAGAGACTTAAAGAATAGAATGGAATAATTATTTTTAAATAAACCCATAAATGAACTAAGATATTTTTTTTATGAAATGAGTTATATAATTAAAATATTGGTTTATTAAAATATATTAGAGAGTTTGAATGAAAATTTATATGAAATTGAGAAGTTCCCTTTAATCGGTCTTGCTTATAAAAGATAATTTATAAAGGAGCCTTATAAAACATATATTTCCCCCTCAACGAAAGATGAATTGATATTGATATATATTTTTGGAGAATATAAAAATAATTTGGAGGAATTATAGAATAATAATTAATAAATAAATTGGTTTAAAAAGAGATAAAGTATAATCCAATGGTAATTTGGAGGTTCGAAGAGATCTGTCGCATTATGTGCCAAATTTCTCTGAATATGCACATAATGTCATTGATGATCAAGATAGATTAATTAATTAATTAATTCAGAACCTCTTATATATATGTTTTATATTTTATAATATTATTATGTTCTTTTTTGGTTATTTTGAAGAGTTATATAGTTTTATTTTGTTATTTAGGGAGCATTCGTTTCGTGGTTTCATGGTATGTTTGCTTGTATATAAATATAGAAGATCAGTTCAAAATGAAAAAATTATTCATAAGTGAAATTATATGGTGTTAATTATCTTCAATATTTTTATATGGACTAATATATAAATTTATTATTTAAAATTATGATGATACTTTAGATAAATCATTAATGAAAATAGATTAGTTTATTTTGGTGGTTTTTTGGACAGTCATGAACTAGTATTATTTTATTTAATATTATGAATATATATTGGTTATATAATATTAACTAAGATTTAATAAACATATAATAATATTTTTCTTAACCATAAAAATGTTTTTCGGACCAGACTTTATGGTGGTAATAAAAAATTAAAACTCATCTTCTATAAAGGTAGTGAATTGACACCCCATGAATGGTGTTCTCATTTAGAGAAAAAATGAGAAGATAAGTGATTTGGTTATGAATATTACAATAAAAAATAACATTAAATTATATTTATTATAATTTATTTATCATGTCACTTTTGATAGGGGTGGGTCAGTGAGGATACATAAACAAAAGAAAATAATATAAATAAAGGAGGGTCTACCTCTCAAATATCGTCTCCTTGAGAACCTCCATAAGGAACATAGATTTGGTACTTTGGTGTGAATAAAAAGTAAAGGAAGTTAAGAATATTATTCAGAGAGTAATTGGGTATAATATTGTCAATAAATAATGGTTTTATGGTTTTATGACAAGAAGTTGTTAGGGCGTGTATTTATAGGTGGAGGAGTATGGTGTTTATGATTATTTTGTTTGTTTGATTAATATTTAGGCTCGTGACTATCAATATTTTTGATTATTGTGGCTATGTACTATAACTAGAGAATTTTCGTAACAAATAATGGGTGAATACATCATCGAGTACTCAAAAAATTCTATATATATAATAAAATGTTATATTCCATAAATAATCATATTTCACAATTCACAAAAAAATCAACTATTTTATAAAGATCCCATAAACTAACTATAATAATTTTATTATGTGAATATTTGAAAAATGGAATCCATTTCCTAAACCCAATTTTCTAACTATTATAAAAAAATTAATTAAAATCATCATTTAATAAAAACATATCGATCTTAATATTACAACACATTTTACGACACTTTGAAAAATTTATTAATATCTCATAAAATTATATTATAATTATAAAACAACAAAATATTAATTTATGAATTTATTTTAGGAAAATAAATATTATTTTAAATAATTATATTAATTATATATTTTCAATAGACATTTACATTCTAGAAAAATTCCAACACTTAATTTATCATTTCTAAAACATTTATTCAATTATTCTCTGATATAAATATATCATTTTTTCCATAAATTAGGTACATATATTTTAATTATTATTGGAAAGGTGAGGTTGCTATTATATTTTCAATGTTTTTATTTCTAATTTTCATATTACTATACCAATGGTTAGGTTACTATTCCATCGATATAGGTTCCTTAATATCTATGAATATCTCCTTTTCATTCATTATATAAAAGAATAATATTATTATTTGAGTAATATATGTGTTTTATATTATATATCATAATTATAAAAAGTTTTATTTTGTAGATAAAATTTTGGGTCATTACATTTTTTCCCTTATTCACCCTCGAAATTTTATTTGACATACTAAGATTAAAATACAAGATGGTATTTTTCCTTAATTTCTTATTTTAGTTATGATGCCACCCCTTCATATTTATGATTCCTCCACAACACATCGACAAAATAATTTCTCTTGTTTCATAAGAAATTATCTCTACAGTCTAAGGTCTTCATCATCTTCTCTTTAATCAAGAGTTTTTTCTCCAATTGTACAAACATCCAATTCAGTACATGGGAGGGGTTAGGTATGAATTCTTAAAAATAGATATGTGGAACATTTCAAGAATTTCTTTCATACTTGGTAGGAGTGAAAGTCGATATGCCACTACTCTTATGAAATCAATGATCTCAATGGGGAAAATGTACCTTCGGATAAGCATCCCTTTCTTTCCAAAATACATTACTCTCTTCTATAGTGATATTTGAAAGAAGAATTTATCTCCAAAATAAAACTCCAAATCCATTTTATGGTAGTTATTGTAGCTTTTTTTCTAGATTTGAGTAGCAATGATATGTTTCTGGATGTCCTAAACCTTATTTTTCATCTCTTTCAAAATATATGGTCCATGTAATATTCATTCTCTAACTTCACCCCAATAGGTTTTAGTTCTAAATTTCATGGAATATAAATCTATATATAGATACATACTCAAGTAGAAGGATTTTTTGTATGAGAACTCAACCTATTGGAGATGTTGATCCCTTCCACCATTAAATTTCATTGAGTAGGCTCTTATCATTTCCTTGAGTGTTTGAATATTACTTTCATATGGGATATTAGTCTAGGGGTGAAAGGCCATGATAAAATTCAATTCAGTATTCTAATAATGTTGAATACTTCTCCATAATTTAGATTTGAACATTGGATCATGATCATCTATGATTAACATTAGTACGCCATGAAACCTCACCAATTCCTTCACATATAACATGGAATGTTTCTTAAATGAGAAATATTCCTTGATAGCAATGAAGTGGGAATTCCTAGCGATTCAATCCACCATAACCCTTATCTAATTTTTTATTGTGTATTTTTTATAGACTATGGACAATTTCCATAGTGACATTCTCCCATTTCCATGTGGTTATAGTAAATGGTCATATCATCCCTTTGGACTTATTTCATTTTACTTTAACATATTGATATACAAAACATCTTGTGGTTTACTTTGTAATTTAATATTTCATATATCCCCACTAGACTTATTATTGAATATTGAGGAACATCTTAATACTTCAAGGATGGATGGATATATATGAGATATATGCATTATCCAATACCTTCTTCTTTATCTTATGTGATGTAAGCACATAAATCCTAGTTCCAAACTGAATCACACCATCATTATTGATTTTAATCTCATTTATCACCCCTTTACTTATTTCGCATTATTTTATATCTCAAAATCACCATTTTTTCCTCCTTGATCTCCTCTTGGATAGATGTTTGGGAAATCATTTAGGAATAGTAGGATGTATAACCTACTATAATGATTATATATATATCCTTGTCTTTCCCCTCAATATGTGTTATTTATAAATATATATCATGGATATAGGTGTATGTTATTTTATTCTAAGATCATAAGATACCTTTTTTTCCTCCCAGGATCACAGTGAATAGAGACATCATTTCCCTTGACTATAACTAACAATATCCTTTGGAAAATTTCCATCACGTTGTGTGACTATATACTTTAGGGTCTTTTAATCAGTATATATATCACACTTCTCACCATAGAGGTATTTCCATCATATTTTCAATGAAAAAACCATATTTGATAGCTTCATATCATGATTTGGGTATTTCTTCTCATGAATCTTCAAATTCCATGATGTACAGCGTATCACTTTATCTTAACTCATTAGTACATAGCCTTATCCTTTTTCTAAAGCATCACTGTATATAAAACATCCTTCTCTACATGATGTTAGTGTGAGTATAGGTGTAATTATTTTCTTTTTATTGGTCTCTTTAAATATTTCCTCATATATTTCAATCTGGATATACTCTACCCCTTTCCATGTTAATTTATTTACTAGGTTAGATAATCATGAGAAATTTAATACAAAAACATTTTTAGTACCTTGATAAGCCAATAAAACTATGGATATCTAATACATATATTGGTTTGGGACAATCCTTAATTTCATTTATTTTATAAGTGTCCATATATATCCATTTTTCATTCATAACAGGACCTAATTATGATACTTCCTCCATTAAAAATAAATCACTACTATATTTTCATATAGTTTCTCCATTCTCAAAATCATTAGCACAATATTCAAATGCTCCTCGTGTTCCTTGTTTCTGTTGGACTATATCAAAATAACATCGATAATGACTGTAATAAAATTTTTGAGATGATATATAAATAATATATTAATCAATCCCACTAAATTTTCTCAATAATTATTGAATCTGAATGGCATAATAATGAACTCAAATTGTCCATATCTCATTTGAAAGGTAGTATTGGGGATATATTCCCTCCTCACCATTAATTGGTGGTATTTTGAATGAAGGTCCACCTTAGTGAAATAATTGGATGAATGTAGTCAATAAACCATTTCATCTATCCATAAAAGGGGATACTTGTTCCATGTCATGATTTTGTTGAGCTTGGGATAATCAATGCAGGGGCTCGTTGATCAGTCCTTATTCTAGATGAAGAGAACTAGTAAACCCTACAATGAAGGACTCAGAAGTATAAAACCATTTTCTAGATTCTATTATAACATTTTATTTAGTTATTCTAACTCAATGGTGGTTATTCTATAAAGATTCATTGATATCAACAATGATCCAAGAATAAGTTTAATTGATAACTCAACCTCTTAGTTAGGGGGGAGACTATAAAATTATTTAGAGAACACATCAGGGTAGTCCCTTACAATGGGAATGTCGTTAAGAATTATTATATCATATGTCTCAATCATTTGACCGAGATATTATTTCTCATAATTTAATAATATCCCCAACTAAGATAAATATTATTAATTCGATTCCTCATCCTTCTTACAGTTGTATAGAACTAGGGGATTCCTCAAGATGTGAAGAGTGATCTCCTATTCTTGATAGTTTTGATTTTATATATATTAAGATATCCCATAAATTCACAATATTGAATCAACCCCAACCAAGGAATGTAAGGAAATATTTTTCTGGAGGTTCAGTCCACAAAAATTAACTAGAGAGAAGTTATATGATTTATATGAAAACATTTCCCCATTTTTTATTCTCACAGATAACTCAGCCTTCATATTTTATATTGGTGTTTGAATTGTTTTTCTAAACATTTATCATACTAAATAATGTGTATAACTAGAATCAAATAGTAAAATTAATATTCTTGAATGACTAAACAACATACTTATCACCACATCATTATCGGGCTCTACCTTAGTAGTAGTGATAGCAAATGCTCTTCTATATTTTCATAGAGGTTGTTTTTTATTTCATTATACAACCCTTAGATTGGAAAATTGGCACATATAATTATTATATTTCGTGTTGTTGAATCACTACACTATGATTTGAGTGTTGATCTGAACCTTCATTTATTCTTCTACATAATTGGGATTGTTTAAATAAATTTCTAAAAAATAGCATGTTGAACCTCTCATGCACATTTGAATCATCTATTAATTTATCTCTTGTAATTTCCCGGATTCTTATTCCCTCCCTTTGACATACGGGATGCTAGGATTATTTATATCGTGGGATTTAACTACTAATCCTCCCATATTAAACTCCATTTGTTGATTTTTATCTTTGATCCCAATAGAACACTGAGAGTCTCTGATCCCCATTTCAACCTTAATGGAATATTGAACTATCTCTTTATAGCTATAAAATTCTCAAATCACTAATATATTTCATTGGATTTTAATTAGTACACTAAAAATTGATCAACCATTACTTCACTATTTAGTAAAAATCAATAGCTCATTGATGAAATACATTTAATCATTTACTTGTACACCCCAATAAACATTTCATCATTTTTATTCACATCAAGGAACTATCATTCCATTTTAATATGGTGTGTTTAAATAAAATATTTATTGAAAAATATTTTCATGAATGATTCTCAATCAGAGGAATAAATTTTATCCTTTGAATTTGATTTTTTGATCAGTGTTCCACACTGATAAATTTCCATAACAAATTTCTAGACTTCCATCACAACTTTCCAATCTTCACAGCATTGATAGAACTAGAATATATTATAAATAGAGTTAACCCATTATTATTTGACGAGGGGATCAGAATATCTCCTGAATATATCTTCCCATTTTCTCATTAAATATATGACTAGAACATTCTCTTTCTTTTGATTAATATGGTTTTAAAAACTATTTATGATATTATTCATAGATTGATCTAGGTGAGCAGGTATTTTCATGAAGTTTTGAGCTTCTGTTCCCATCATATTTGGAATTTCATTTGGGAAATCATCATATTGCCTATCACATTGATTATTAACAAGTTTTATCCAATTACACTCAATTAAATAATAGATAAATAAATTTAGGGGGGTCATGAATACTATTAAAATAATCATAATAATAATAATATTTGAACATATAAGGAAAACCATATAAATGAAAAGTATATGCAAACAAGTGATTCTTTATGTTTTAATCTACTTTATAATTGGTGATAGAATTATCGAATGGGTAATTACTAAATTTTTCTAGTCCTAATGTAAAAAAAATATTACTATACTATGATAAAAACTATAGTGACCATAGCCTTTTACACATATTATTACAATATTATAAGCATAATTAATAATCAAATATAGACCAAGGATCGTAAAGTGTCATGTCTTTTGAAGACTAGGTACATAATAAGAAATAATGAAAACTAAATAAATACATATTTCATTTAAACTCCACAATGATGTCCTAAATTAATTTGATCCCTTTTTAATAGAAAAACCAGGGTATAACAAAATAAAAGGATGAGCTAAAAAGCCTAGTATGGGAATAAACATATAGATACAAAATATCACATGAGTTAGAAGCCATAACACGATGACATAAAAAATCATGGAAAAAGATTTTAATTATTTAATATTAACATATAGAACATGATATCATGTAATTTTGGATCCATAGAAATGTGGAAGAAAATATAACATGACATAAACATGAATAGAGGATAGCTTCCATGACTATATCACATGGTGGACAACATCCAATAATAGAATGAGGTATACTCATTATTACATCATGACATCTCATGATAATAAACATTAACTAATTCATTGGGGTTATATATTAGAGCACCCATCATAAAATTTTCGTTAATATCTATGGAACATGAATAATCAAACAAAATTAACACACATAAGTGTTACATATTGAAAGAAATGGGTATTGTAATCATGTCATAAAGAAAAATGTGGTTTTTAATAATGGTGTCTATTAAAGAATGTTTTTAAATAATAAATCTACATTAATGAGGGAAATTAGGCATATATATTGTCAAATGGTTTCTAAATGGAATTAAAACATGAAAAATTGGGTTTAAGAATCTTTAGAAATCAGCAACATTAGTGTGGTTTAATGGAGAATATTAAAGATACCTAAAGAGGGAGATGCATAATTTTTTTATATAAAAAAAGAAATTAATTAAGATTTATTCTTGTGATGAAATTATTTTTCATAGAACAATATTATGGTCTTATTATAGATTATATTGAGTTATTGAAAATGGGTATAAAATTGGGAAGTTTCCTTTAATCGAGCTTGCTTATCGGTAGGAATTAAGAATAGTTCATTGTAAATTTTTTATTTCGCCATCAAAGAAGGATGAATGGATCTTTATAAATATGTTTCAAAAATATAAATATATTTTAAAATAATTATATAATAATAATTACAAAAAAATTGGTATAAATAGATATAAGGAATAACACAATGGTGATTTGGATGTTTAGAGAGATATCTACCCTTATGTCATAAAGTATTATACACTTCCACTTAATGTCCTAGAAAATAAAATTATATAAATTAATTAATTAATTAAGATCCTATTACAAATAAATTTCATTTAATATAATTTTTTGGTCATTTAATTCTATATCGATGAATTATATAGTTTAATTTAGTCAATTTGGGAGTGTTTGTTTTAGGGTTTCAGGGTCAGTTTTCTTTCGTATAAATATGGATGTTCCTGTAAAATTAGAATAATTATATGGATTTAAATTTATATGGTAAAAATTCAATTCCAAAAATTTATATATTACCATTTATCATTTTATTTTTTAAAATGAGGATGATTTATTTGAAGAAATATTAATAAAAAATGATTAGATTATTTTGGAAGTTTTTTATGAATATCAAATACTAGTATCATTTTATTTAATATTATGTTTATATACAGGTTTGAAAACATTAAATATGTTCTAAAATAAATATTAATATATTTATTAACTATATAAATGGTTTTTTAACCGTCTTAGAAAGTAGTGATGAAGGAAAGACTTGTTGTCCATGATGTTGGTGAATCAACACCCCACGAACAATTTTTTCATTTAAAGAACTAAAGAAGTGGAGTAGATATTTAAAGATAAATATTCCATTAACATAATAAAATTGATTTATATGTATGATTATTTTTTTATCATGTCACTTTTAATAGGATAGGTTAGTGGATGATAAGAAAATGGAAGAAAATAAAAGATAAAAAAGGAGGGTCTTACCTCTAGAATTTGATCTCCTTGAGGGCCTACTTAAGGCACTTGGAATTGGTCTTCTGGTAAGACCATAAAGATAAGATGTTGGGAAGAGTATTTAGAGAGTAATTGGGTTTATTATAATCATGTTATAAGGCTTTATAGTGTGAGGATAAGAGTTGGTGATGGGTTGTATTTATAGGGAGAGGAGAGAGGTATTTTTTATTATATTATTAATTTATTTAACATTTTTCCTCAAGACTATAAATAGTGTTGATTATTGTTAATATTTACGATAACTAAAGTATTTTAGTTCAAACTAATGTGTTCTTACATCATCTAGGACTCAAAAATTCATTTATTTGTAATTAAATGTTAAATGCTGTAAATTATTGTATTCCACTACTCATAAAAATTTCAACAATTTTTTAAAATTACCAAAAATTAACCATTACCATTTTTTGATGTTTAATTTACCAATGGGATTTATTGTATATATATAATATTATATATATGAGAATTTTAATTTTTTTCAAAATCATTAATTATTCAAAAAATATTGGTTTTAATACTACAAACTATTTTTTGACAGATTGATAAATTAATTAAGGTTTCATAAAATTAAATTACAATCATAAGATTAAAAAATATTAATTTATTACAAAAAATTACGAAAATAAATTTTCTTTTAAATAATTATATTAATTACAGAATTTTAAATAAAATTTCTCTCTTTACAAATATACGAAATAATAATCTATCATATTTAAAACATGTTTTCACTTATTTCATCATATAGATATAAAAAATTTTGTTTTATAAAATAAATAATTTTTTATACATTCATTGGGGAGTTTACTATTCCCGTTACTATATTACTATTTAAAATGGTCATATTACGGTTCCAATGGTTATGATAATTTTACATCAATATAGTTAATTAATTTCTATAAATACAACTTATTGAATTCTTAATTTATGAGAATAATTATTTTCATTAAGTTATCTATGTGATTTACATGTTTTATTCTATATAAAATAACTATAATATGGTAATTTTTTTGATAAACGGTTCGTTACAATATTTATTTCCTATGAATCAACACTCGCAACATTTTAAAAAGTTAAAGCTTTATTAAAACAAGCATACCAAAATAATGAATAGATATTAAATATTTTAATTTTTTCAATACTCAACAATAGTTGGTAGTCTATGGAAATTTTTTTATGGAATCCAATAAAAAATAACACACTAGAAAAAATATATTCCATTTGTTATTATAGAATGGAGTAATTTTCCTTACACATGTGCTTTAATATTATCAAAACTATATTGCATTTACTTTATGATAAGATAAGATTAATAAATATTTTATAACAACATTATAAACCATCAATAACTTGTTTAGTATATTTTTATTATTCTTTTTTTACTTATTCACTTTTTATATTCTTATAGAAACATCATCTTCACTTTACTTCCAAACAATAATGATGAAAAAAAATTTTGACTTTTGTATAAAACATTAATCCCTTCACTGTTAGTCTATTTTGAACATGTGATGTCCTTCCAAAATTTTGCTTTATATCTTTCGTCTAATTCATACTGATATAAAAAAATTCCAGTGAAACTTGTTTTTTATTGCCTATTATTTTATCACCACTGATCAAAACTAACATCTTTTTGTTATTATTCAACCAAGAGATTCCTAGATTAGAAGCATTCACACTCAGATTATAGATTCTATATGTCTTTCTTGAATATTTTTTATAAACTAATTAATCAACACTTTTTCTTTTATACATATGAATATTACAGAACACCCTATAAAGGTACATAAACATTATTTATTACAGAGTGAGAACTATGAAATGAAAGATTGTAATTTAACATTCATTCTTACTATAAACATGAAGTTCTTACATATGACTATGTGAAATTCACTTGATGTATTCTAAGTACTTATATGGTATTCCTGAGGCTTCACACACACTCTAATAACCACTTAATTTAAATTACTTCCTTCTAACTCAGTGATCATCACATATTTCACTCCTGTGATATTTAGAACATTTAATGATCATCAAAACATCATCAAATTAGATATATTTCTTAAAAAATAATAACGACATTGAACCATAAAATCATTATATTAGTAAAATATTGTCTGATAATTTTTTTAAACAAATGTTCCAACCATTTAGAATATTATTCAAAATTTTCCCATGAAAAAATCATTGGACCATCTTATAAAAATTCCTCTAAACATTTCCCCCATCAGATGTCTCCTATGAAAAAAAACTACGTAATTTGTTTTTCATGTGAAACACTATTTGATGATATTTTAAAAAAACAATCTGATTGTCATGTAGATAATTCAAATAAATTACTTAAAATATTCATAATTGATTGAAACTGAATATAATATTCATCTGATGGACATCATCTTAAGAATTTTTTTGATTGGAGTTCATCTGATGAATTTTCTCAATTAGTTTCTCCAGTATCCTCCCTTTGAGATTCTTCAAAATTTCAATGTTTCCCAAACTATTGATATTTTTTTATTGTGACATACTCATAGAAAAATTTCCTTCAAACTTCATATATAATGATATTTACCTTTCTAATTTTTTATAGAAACCCTTTCACCGGGTTTCTAAAATTTATAAACACAAACTCAACTCAACCATAATACGGTTGGGTAGATTATAACTCATTAACATCAATATTATTTTTTTATGTGATTATAACAAACTTGAAAAAAAATATCCTCTTATATAAAAATAATTTTACCATTACTTTTCATAACTCAATGTGTTAGAATCATTTAAAATAGTAAGGTATCTCTAGATTTTCATTCACCAAAAACATTGCCCAAAATAATTTTATATGAAAAAGAATAATAATCTAAAAAATTTATTCAACAGAAAAATAATAATTTGTTACCCTTTTTCATCCAATATAATTCTTAAAACTAGTTGTATCATTTTAGAAAATAGTAGTAAAATTTCAATTTTTTTCACTTAACAAAATCTGAATTGCTTTCTACATGATATAGATATTCTATGTTCGATGTTATTTCATTGAAATCAGTTTCAAGTTATTTATGTACCGAATAAATATATGTGATTAATCATTGATAAAAAATAAAAATTCTCATAACACATTATTATAATTAGATTCATCCTTAACATTTTTATTAACAACAATACATCGACACTGTCTTCATCTTAAAAATGTCATTACTATTACCCTAGTCTCTTATCAAATCAAAATATTGTATAAGAACCCAACATTAAAACATTACATAATTTTTAATTAAATGGAAAATTCACGTTGAAGACCTTTTCAAGTTTATATTTTTTAAGAATTAGTCCATACCAATTACATTACATCTCAAATTTACAAAGTAGACACTTCTACTCAGTTTCATCTTTATAAAATAAATACTCTCGAAAAAAGAGTCTTGTATAGTTCTATGTTTTAGAAATCATGACATTTCCTTGATCGCATCCTTGACCCTATTAATCTTTAAACCATGTAAACAACATTTCAAAACATGGGATGATCATAAAAAGCTCAGAAATGGTTATAAAATAAAGAAAAATTAGTCCATAAAAACATAATATTGTTAACATACCCCATGAAATCATATTATTTATGAATAACACATAGTAATCAAAAATCCTAAAGTTAACTTGTGGAATCCATAACATACATACGTTATAGTTTTCATAGCTTCGTGGGGAGTTACATTTGGAATACCCATCATAGTATATTTCCAAAATATCATAGGAGAAAAATTCAAGTTTACCTCTATCACATTACCCAATGTATTGGTGACCTATCTCCAGATCACCCGCCCATGATTTACCATGGAACTATTCGTATTTGTAAACAATGCCAAAAAACTATAACATTTTCACACAAACAAAAAAATAATATAAAGGAAAGATAACATTTCAAAATATAAATCAGAGTATATAATTTAAATATATTTACTTAATAAATATATTATCAAAATCATTTTCAGTACCAAAATACAAAAAAATAGTACATGGTATTTACTTTTATTTTAAAAAACATCACGGCTTGTTAAGGAAGTCAAAGACCAAATAATCCTTGCAACGGAGAAAAGGTTGTTGCCACCACGTACATTAGAAATAAACATTCCCTTGGTCATTTAGTAAAAAACTATATAGAAAAATGATTCTATTTGAATTAAATTAAATTTAAAATGGGTTTATACATAGTATAAAAGAAAGTTTTGTATAAAACAAAATTTCCTCAATGAAAGGAGATTGAGACGAAGTCCCTTACCTCATGTCCGACTTGACTCAATGGTTCTTTAATCTGCTCAATAATAAAATAACGTAAACTTATATGTTCTTAACAACCTTTTTCAAGTTTACACTTCCTCTTATATCACTTACTCATATGCTATAAACATTATGTAATCATTTAAGTTAATAATGGTTGTTTTGTCGATATTTGGAAATTGAGTCCAAAATGAACTCCTTAAAATTACATGTTGTCCATGTGGTAAAGAGTAAATTATCTAAATAATGATATTAATGATTAATATATCATATGTATCATATTAAACTTTTATATATATATATGTATTTATAATAGTACGAAACATTTGGAGATAAGAAATGAAATGCACCGTGTAGGGATATGGTAAGCCGTACGAACGCATGAACCCTACATTCATTTCTATTTCATATATAATGGAATGAAGACATAATGATACATAGGTATATTATAATTCTAGTATAATTTCTTATATACTTTTATTAACTCCATCCTTTATATGTTCCATGTATGACATGAACGAATCATATCACTTTGAGGGGCGGTATTCCGCACTTCCTCAAATGAAATTATCGCTTTTACCAATTATTGATACCATAAAAGTATGATATAATTGGAAAATACATAATTAAAGAGAGAATATGAATATAATATATATCACATATAAATATAGTTCCATCAAAATGGCAAAAATGATAGGCGGTTAGAGATATTTGAACAATCATCATTTCATGAGGCAGTAGTTCATCATCCACAGAAATAGTATGTTCATATCCATTAGATGGAGGTGTGTGTAAGTGTAGTTAAAAACATTCTCTTAAAAAAAACCTGGTATATTGAGTAAACTGGAATTTTTATAAAATAAAGTAATAAATATATTTTAGGGTGTTAGAGAACTAAAATAAATGAAAATAACTTAAGAGAAGACATTACATTTAAATCAAGTATCTCCCTTTCGTTTAACCAAAAGGTTTACATGATGTTCCATATTCCTAAGGTAAGGATACTAGGAGGAAGATAGAGATGTAGGGAGCATAATTGGGTAGAGTATGGAGGCTACAAGGGGGTTGAGATATGTGAGTAATGGGTTACATGTGAGGGATATTTATAAGAAGGATGAGGGGCTCTTTAAGAATGTTTAAAAATGTTATTTTATTATATAATTATTTCCCATTTCCAATGGTCTAAAACTTATTAAACTCAAAAATAAGACGATGCATGTTCAAAATAAAATCATCCGATTAGAATTGGACAGGTTGTGGATATTGTTTTAAATTTTGTAATCTTATTTATTTAAATCATTCATTAATGAGGTTAACACTGCATTATTATTGTGTCATAAATAATTTTATTTGTTTAATGTCTAAAATTTTTAAAAAATGATGTATGAAATAGTTTTATATGTAAAATAAATATTTATAGTATAAACGATTATTTATATAACCCCATGTAAGAATCTATTTAATAAAATAGACATGTTTATGAAATTTTTTTCTTTACGTTAAATTAATTAATATAAACTGTCTTTAACACTTACAAGTTTCCCCATTGGGTCCCAAAATCAACAGAAGCATTCCCATGGTTGGACATATATCAGAAAATAGGATTAGGACACATGTTAGGGTAATTTAATATTATTATAAAATTATTTCTTTACCCTTATTAACTAATTTACCTTTTAACCACGGTAAATAAAATATATTCTAAAGTAAACATTCATAATGTCTAAAAATAAAAGTTACATATTTACATAATTTGGACCTCATAATTCAAAATATGGAATCTATTTTTCCAAATTCAAAACGCAGAATTGGCTAAAATTAATTTCAAATTAATTTCTGTTGTCAAAACAAAAATCATTTTTTTAAGAAATAACTATCAAAATCGTGACACTTGTTTATGTACAATTTCAATGTGAAGTTACTTAAAATGACAAAAATTTTATTAAATGATAAAAACATAATACAATTACACTTTAAAACCAATTAAAAATATAATCTAACCTTATAAGTAAATTAGATCAAATGGCAGTTTTGAATTACAATATTGTATTTTCAATATTAATTAACAAATGAACATTATCAGAGAAATGCTAAAATTTCATCCAAATTTAATTTTGAGGATCCAATATTAAATAATATTATTAATTTGTAAAATATAACATATAAAATTGACAAAAACTAGATTTAAATGTGGTTCTCCAATAAAAGGTGATAAATCAACATTTTAATGAAAATTAGAGTATGTATGCTTAAAATCAAATTCATTCTTATTTTAAGACTCTAAAATTTATTAGATTAATATAAAAACATTTAAAAAACATGTATATTCATATTGTAATTAGTTCTTTTATTTATCACCATTACAATAGCTAGGCGTTAACTACCATTTAAAATAATTTTATATTATTATTTTTCAGTATAACCCAACATTGTGTGCCATGTAAGATTTCAAAGAAATCAGTTGTTATGTATCGTGTATGACATCAAACATAGATTCTCATTTAAAACAACATTAATATTTAATTAAAAAATATTAAAAAATATGAAAATGTATTATTCTTTATTTACTTAGGATGTTACATCATTCCCCCCTTTTGGAAATTGTGTCGTCGCAATTTTTATTCACTTATCAAATAAGAGGGGGTATTTATCCCTCAAAAAATATTATTTTCCCCACATTGCCTCTTAAACCATATGGTTTTTCCAAAAAAAACTTTATCAAATGAATTACCATATTCTGCAACACTTTCTCTCTACGGTTAGGAATATGGACTGGCTACTCCTTATAAGAGTGATTCTCTTCCAACTAAACTACCTCTCAGCTCAAAACATGAGATTGATCTGACATATACATTTTCAACATTAAAACAAGAAAAAAATTGTGTAATTGGGATAAAATTGGAGGTAAATCCACTTTATATGCAACTAATCCAAATTTCTCTAGGATTTCATAAGGTCCAACGAACCTCAGACTCAACATTCACTTCTTACCAAAACACATCACTATTTTCAATGGAGAAACTTTGAGAAAGACATGATCATCTAGATCAAAAAAGGTCCTTCTTTTAGTTATCCACATATCTTTTCTTCATGATCTGAGCTATTCTCATCTTTTTTTAAATCAACTAAACTTTTTCGACCATCTCTTCTACCAATTCTCATCCCATCAGTTTCCTTTAACCTAATTTATCCAAAAAATATAGAGTTTGACACCGCTTCCCGTATAATGCCTCAAATGTAGACATCTGTGTACTGGAATGAAAATAGTTATTATAAAAAAACTCTTCCAAAGAAATATGTTGGGCCCAACATCCCTAGTAATCCAGTGAACAAGCACATAGAATATTCTCAAAGGTCTGAATTGTTCATTCTGACTACCCATCTGATTGTGGATGAAAATTTGTAATAAACATGAAATTTAGTACTCAATGACTTTTGAAGGCCATTCCAAAAGTTATAAGTGATCCTGGAGTCACGATCAGATTCAATAGAGAGGGGAAATTCATGTGACCTGACTACATCTTTAACATACAACCAAGATATTTGATCTAAAGAAAAATTATATCGAATTGGGAAAAATGAGCAGATTTGGGCAATCGATCAATAATAACCAAGATTGAATTGTTACCTTGAGAGGTCTCTGGTAATCCCACAACGAAGTCCATGGATATATTTTCCCATTTCTACTCGAGCACCAGTAAAGACTGAACCATCCATTTTAGTAACTACCACTCTATTTTAACCTATTGATAAGTCAACAATTCATAGTAAAATGAGAAACATCTATTTTCATTCCATCCCACCTATAATACTCCTAGAGAACTCTTACATCTTCGTACTGCCAGGATGAACTGAAAACAGATAAATATGAGCTTCACATAACAACTAATTTTTCTAATTTTAATCAGAAGACTCACATAATGTATTCCCAAAACATAGAATACAATCATTATAAATGTTAAAATCGGGAAACATACCCTTCTGAACCAATAGTACCCTTTTATCCAACTCACTATCTTCCTTCTGTGCTTTCTTAATTTGGTCTGATAGAGATTATTTCACCGAAACCTAAGACAAAACAAAGTAATTTCCTACACCGACAACTTCTATGACAATGTTCATCAAATGGACAACAAAAGGACCTCATTCCAAACTTAACAAGGTTAATATAGCTTTACTTTTTCGACTTAAAGCATCAACCACATTATTTTCCTTCCTTGGATGTTAATGAGTTGTGAAATCATAATCCTTGATTAATTCCAGTCATCTCCTCTATCTCATGATCAATTCATTTTGAGTTAATGTATACTTCAAACATTTTTGGTCAGTATATATTTCAAATTTTTCTCCATATAGGGGATGCCTCAAAATTATTAATGAAAAAACAACAACAGCTAATTCTAAATCATGTGTACGGTAATTTAACTCATGAGGATTCAACTGACGTGAATCATATGTTATTACCTGGTCATTCTACATTAGGACACAACTATTTCCTTTTAAAAAAACATCATTAGGGATAACAAAATGACCATTTCTAGAAGGCAATGCCAAAACTAGAACATTCACCGATCATCTTTTCAATTCCTGAAAACAATCATCACATTATTTTTTCCAAATGAACATAACAACTTTTCGAGTTAACATAGTCATTGGTCTAGATAACCTTGAAAAATTCTCAACAAACCTCCAGTAATAACCTATCAAACCAAGAGAAGTATAGATCATGGTAATATTTATGGGTCTTGGCCATTCTTCAAAAACTTCTGATATAGTGGCATCAACTGTTATTCAATTTTTTGAAACAATGTGACCAAGGAATGAAATTTGTTGTATCCAAAACTCACACTTTTTGAATTTTAAAACCATTTTATTTTCTTTTATGGTTTTCAAGAAAACACTTAAATTAATTTCATGCTCCTCTATACATTTATAATAAACCAAAATATCATCAATGAACACAACTGCAAACTTATCCAATAACTGATGGAAAATTCTATTCATAAGATCCATGAATACACCAGGTTCATTGGTTAATCCAAAAGGAATAACAAAAAATTCATAGTGTCCATATCTAGTATAAAATTATGTATTTAGAATGTCTTCTTCCTTTACATTCAACTGATGGTACCCCGACCTCAAGTCAATCATCGAAAAATTCTTAGCTTCCTGGAGCTGATCAAAAAAATCATCAATATAAGGAAAAGGATACTTGTTCATAATAGTGATGTTATTCAATTATTTATAATTAATGAAAAGTCTCATTGTACCATATTTATTTTTACAAACATGAAAGGATCACCCCATGGTGATGTGATAGATTGAATGAAAATTTTATCAAAAAACTTTTTAAGTTTCTTCATAATCTCTAAAAGTTCAATTTCACAATTTGATAAGGGGGTTTTGAAATTGGATTATCATTCGGAACAATGTCAATAGAAAATTAAACTTCCCGATCAGGTATAACACTAGTAGACTCCTCAAGAAAAATATCAAGGTACTGATTTACCATGGGCACATCATTAATCTGAACAGTTAGATTATTTTAAACAATATGTTCAAGGAAAAATTCATTTTAATCTTTTACTAGTTTCTCAGCTTCCTGATATGTTATCAAAATTAAGAGTTCATTCTTATATAGAAAATGAAAATATTTCTAAAAAGAAACATCTTTAGCACTACAGTCGATATTATCTTGATAAAAAGAAAACCAATCTATACCCAAAATAACATCAAACTATACTAGAGGAAAAATAATAAGGTTTTATAATAGATTCTATCCGCAATCAAGGAAATGAAGGTTCATATAATTTATTTTTTTCTCAACACTACCTCCTAGTGTTTTTACCATATGTTCAGGATTCCTATCTTTAGATGGAATTTCCATTTTACTTGAAAACATCTCAGAAATGAAAGAAGTGTGTAGACACTCAATCAAAAAACACACTGGCATAATCTGAACAAACAAAAACTGTACCTAATAATACTTCATTTGATGGAAAAACATCTAGTGATGCAGTTGCAAAGGATTTCACCACCCCTTTTTTCTTGTAGTTTGGCTTCATTCCCTCAGTTGAGTTCTTCGTTGGAAACTCATTTGAATAATGACCCATTTCATTACACTTAAAACACGTTTCTGGTTGTAAATTATATTTTGTCTTTCCATTACACTATTTGTTTTCAGTGAAATTATGAGAATTATGTCTGATTCTACCACATCGGTAGCTCATACCAAAATTCAAAATACATTCCCTAGCATTATTTTTAACACAATTGTCACAAAATGTAAACTAATGTTTTTTAACATCAGAAATTTTTGAAGAGTTATTCCCTTTCTTCTGCCACCTTGACCTCTTATTTTTTTTTATTGTCAAAGAACACATGATCATCATCAAACTAAATTTCCACCTTGACTGCACATCGAACAAGTTTTTCATAACTTTTGACCTCCCAAGAAGCTAAATCCCTTCAATAAAATGGATTTAATCATGAGTAAAAATGATTTATTTTACTATGAAGATCTCATATGATGTTTAGAGTATAGCTTTCTAGTCGAGTGAATTTTTCTTCATAAGTAGCCACTGAGTCATCCTCCTATCTCAATTCCAAGAATTTGTTTCCATCCTAAGATGAACAACTATAGAAAAATATTTCTCAAGAAACATACCTTTAAATTAATCGCAATCAAGAGCATCTATATCCTCACTATCCCTGATATTTTTGACCATTTACCACAACTGATCAGCTTCACCTTAAAAATGGTAAACATAAAGACTATACTTTTGATGTTCTGAACACCCCATGATAGCAAAAATATTCTCCAGTTCTTTAATCCACCCTTCATCTAGAACAATGCCAGATGATCCTATGAATGATGGGGGATGATTCCTCATGAAATGCCCCACTACTGACATGTTCTTCTGTGGTTGATATGGAAGATCTTGTGCACGGATACCACAATCATTTATAGCCTCAATCAACTGTTCTATCACTGCAAACAACTATTCAGTTTTGATTACGACCATCTCAGGTTTCTGATTTGGATGTTTTTCTTCCTCCTGATTTTTCCCATCATAGTTTCCATGATTCCTCTATGAAAAAACATTTTAGACATTGAAATATCTTGGGCAAATCAACATGGTAATCCATAAATGCTATATCTTTTAAATAATAGTATAAATTAAATTATGTATAATAATTTAACAATATCCAGACTCCTAAAGTTATCTAAACCAACCTTTGATACCAACTATAAGGACCTAGACTTAAAACATTACATAATCTTGAATTAAATGTATAATTTACATTGCGGATCCTTTCAGGTTTAAAATTTTAGAGAATTAGGCCATTACTATTACATTACATCTCAAAAATTACAATGTAGACACTTCTACTCAGTTTCCATTTTTTCATAAAATAAAAACTTTTGAAAAAAATAGTCTTGTCTTGTTCCATGTTTTAGACAACATGACTTTTCCTTGAACCCATACATTACCCTATTTATCTTTATGTTATGTGAAAAACATTTCATAATGTGGGATGAGCATAAAAATATCAGTAAGTGTTTTAAAATAATTAAAGAAAACATTAGTCCATCATTACATAATATTTTTAACATACCTAATGAGATCATATGATTTATGAATAAAACATATTAATCACAAATAATAAACTTAACTTGTGGAATCCATATCATACTTATGTTTTGGCTTTCACAGCCACATAGGGAGTTCCATTTGGAATACCCATCACTGTATATTCCCTAAATATTTTAGGAGAAACACTCAAGTTTACCTCCATCACATTACCCAATGCATTGGAGAGATATCTCTAGCTCACCCGCCTTAGGTTTATCAAGGAACCACCCATATACGTAAATAATTCCCAATAACCATAACATATTCATAACACATAAAAAATAAAAGAATGATTACATTTCCACATTCCAATAAAAATATATGATCTAAATATATTGACATAATAAATCCATCATCAAAACCATTTTCAATTCCAAAATACGTAAAAAGAGTATATGGTATTTATTTTTCTTTTAAAAAATAATACAGCTTGTTAAGGAAGGAAAATATCAAATAATTTTCATAGTGGCGGAATGGTTATTGTCACCACATAATTTAAAAATAAAAATTCCCTCTGTATTTTAGTAATATGCTACGTAGAAAAAATATTCCCTCTGAATAAAATTAAATATCAAATGGTTTGTACACCGTACAAAATAATGTCGTGTACAAAAAGAAATACACCTCAACCAAAGGAGAAGGAGATGAAGTCCCTTACCTCATGTCCAACATGACTTGATAATTATTTAATCTTTTGAATAATTAACCAAATTTAATTTATAATTGATTAAGAACCTTTTTTCTAGTTTATTATTCATATTATATCACTTATTACAATGTTATAAACATTAAGTAATCATTTATGTTAATAGTGGGCATATTGTTGATATTTGGTACTTGAGTCAAAAAAGAACTCATTATAATTACAAGTTTTCCATGTGGTAAAAAATCAAATATCTCTACAATGATATTCATGATTTAGATATATTATATATCATATATATCCAGTATATATATTTATTTATAATATTACATAACATTTGATGATAAGAAACCAAATTCGCCGTTCATGAAGACGGTAAGCCGTACGTACGCATGAACACTACTTTCATTTATATTTCATATTAAATGGAATTAAAATTTAATGATAGATAGTTATATTGTTATTCTAGTATAATATCATATATAATTTTATTAACTCCATCCTTTATACGTTCTATGTATGTCATGAAAGATTCATATCACTTTGAGGGGGTGGTATTCCGCACTTCCTTGAATGAAATTATAGCTTTTACCCACTATGGAAACCATAAAGGTATGCTATATATGAAAAATACAGAAGTAAAAAAGACAATATGAATATTATATATATCACAAATAAATATATTTCCACCATAATGGGCACCATGAGAGGTGTTTTAAGATATTTGAACAATCATTGTTTCGTGAGGTAGTAGTTCTCCATCCACAGAAACAGTATGTTCGTATCCATTAGATGGAGGTGTGTGTAAGTGTACTTCAAATAATTCACATAACAATAACCTGGTATATTTAATATAATGGTGTTGTTATAAAATAAAGAAACAAAAAGAGTTTAGGGGGTTTGAGAAGTAAAATAAAAGAAAATAACTAAAGAGAAGATGTTACATTTAAATCAGGTATCTCCCTTTAGTTTTAACCAAAATGATTACTTGAAGTGCCTTATGCCTAAGTTAAGGCTTTTAGAAGGAATACAGGGATTTATGGAGCTTAATTGGGAAGTTGATGGATGATACAATGGGATTTAGAGGTGTGAGTAATGTGTTAGAGTTGAGGGATTTTTATAAGGGGGAGGATAGGCTATTTACAAAAGTTTAAAAATATTATTTTATTATATAATTATTTTCAGTTATTATAGGACCAAAACTTATTAAAGTCAAATATAAGATGACTCATGTTCTAAATAAAATCATCCAATAAAAATTGGATAGGTTTTGGATATTATTTTAATTTTTATAATCTTATTTATTTAAATCATTCATTCCGGAGGTAAACACTGCATCATTATTGTGTTAACATAATTTTATTTATATTATTTCTAAAAATTATAAAAAAAATACCTTTATGTATGAAATATTTTAATATTTCAAATAATTATTCGTAGTCTAAGAGATAACATATATAACACCATATAAGAATTGATTTACTAAAAGATATCTGTTTATGTCAATTTTGTCTTTACATTATATTAATTAATATAAAGTGTCATTATCACTCCCAAGTGGATCCATGGGGTCCCAAAATTGGCCCAAGGATTCCCATAGTAAGAAATTATTTATAAAATAGGATTAGGACACATGTTAGGTTAATTTAATATTATTATAATTTTAATTTTTTACCCTTATTTACCATATTTACCCCTTAACCATGGTAAATAAAATATTTACTGAAATAAATATTCAAAATGTCTAAAAATAAAAGTTACCTATTTAAAAAATTTGGACCTATAGATTCAAAATATGGAATCCATTTTTCCAAAATCATATCATAGAAGTGGTATAAATTAATTTAATATTAATTCCCGCGTTCAAAACAAAAAGTGTGTTTTTAAGAAATAATAACTATCCAAAGATTGAGACTTAATTATGTCCAATTTCCATGTGAAATTACATTAAATGGCCTACATTTGATTAAATGGGAAATTAATAATGTAATTTCACTTTAAGAAAATTTAAAAGGTAATATATCCTTATAAATAAATTAGATTAAAAGGTAATTTTGAATTAAAATACAGTATTTTCACTATTCATTAAAAAATAAACATTATCAGAAAAATAGAAAAATTTCATCCAAAGTAATTTTTTATGTCCTGATCTTAAAGAAGAAAATTATTTTTTCAAATAGAAGAGATAAAAGTGACAAAAACTAGATTTAAAAATGGTTCTCCATCAAAAGGTGGTAATTTAACCTTTTAATGAATATTAGTGTATATATGCTTAAAATCGGATTATTTCTTATGTTAAGCCTTTAAATTTTTTGGATAAATGTAAAAACATTTAAAAGTCATGTATATTTATATTGTAGTTATTTCTGTCCATTAAATCCAATAAAATGGCTATGCATTAATTAAAATTTAAAATAATATTATATTATTATTTTTCAGTAAGAACCAATATTGTGTGAAATGTAAGATTTCATAGAAACCCATTGTTGCGTATCTGGTACACCATTGAAAATAGAATCTCATTTAAAAAAATAGTAATATTTTATTCACAATTATTAATAAATATGAAAATTTATTATTCCTTATTTACATGGGATGTTCCATATTGATTCCAAAATAATTTCTTCAATGGTTATCGTCAAACAGTATCTATAACCTTCTCCATTATATATATTTTAAATGTATATCTAATGTTACATATATAATCTCCCATAAAATCCTAGTTAATTAGTGGATGTTCCTCTATACATCCCAAGTATTCTATTATGTAGGTTATTATTTATTTTCATATTTATCATTATATGTATATATGTGTTTTATTATGTAATAGGTTCCATATATAATTTTATGAAAGGTATTGATGAATATTATGGTGAATTTGTTAGAAGAAATCATGTGACGGGTGTGGCCTAGAATTATGTAGCATTTTGATGCATCAATAGGTCTATTGAGACCATAAAAGGATGGGTTTTGTTTTATACCTCTTCCAATGAATGGAATACTTCATATAATAATGAATTCATAACATTTTTCTAATGACTTTAAATTTTCATTCCATCAATACTTGATCAATGATTATTATTATTCATGATTTTTATTTATATTAAAGGATATCATATCCCCTCTTTTTCAGTTTGTAATGGCTTTATGAATTTTATTTATTATTTCCATATCACTAATTTCATATCTATGTTATATATTATTTCACTAAATGATGCTCCTTACTAAACATATTATCACACCATTATTTTTTTCCATTACCTATGAATCCTAGAGGAAGAATATGTGTAATTTTCATGGATATATTATAAGGCTTATTATTTTTACCGGAATATGTTCTGTAATATCTTATGTTTATAATTTTTTTATATATAAATATGGTCCTCCAAAACTACTAAACTATTTGATCCTCCGAGTTCCCTTTTTCATTCTACCAATAATGTAATATAATAGTAGAATCTGGGTTTCAAGTGTCTAAGATATTAAATTTGGTATCAAATAATGTTTATTAAATACCATTGTGGTTATATTTAGAAATATAAAGTTATATATCCCAAGTGTAATGAAGATACCTTTTGATTTATAGGGGATATATTATAAAAAATAATATGTATTTTATTTTAAAAAAATATCTCGTGAGAAAATTATGATTATTTTATTGTAGAAATATAATGACTACCTCGAGTAATTTGAATTTTCTCAACACCTATATTCAATGAAAAAAAATTCCCCCTGATCTAGTTAATTAAACTGGAGTTGAGGTAAATCAATTCATAACAATATTGGGGATGTTGAACCATGTTATAAAAAATACTCTAATCTACCTAGAGTAACTTTAGGTTCTATAAAATCATTTCACTATGTTAGATTTCATCATTCAATGACAACCTCCATCATTTAGTTGAAGAAGTAATCTTTTTATAAATAAAAAATGGATCAACTCCCTATAAATTATATTTCACTCTTTAGTGTAGTGAAATATAAACACTCATAATGGTAGTCTGTCATCTAATGGGAGATGTAGACCAATGGTGGTCGATAATTCACATTACTAAAGAGTATGATGAGATCAAGTGAATTGAATGGGGGATATTTCAAGGATTCAATATATGGGAAATACATTCCTCATGAAAAAATAAAAAATAGAAAGGAAAATTATAAATATTAGATAAAAGAGGATTAAAATATTATTTAGTATGTGGATAAAATTACAAGGTTAAATATAAGTGCTACATAATATTTATGTAGAGTAGATAAAAAGATTGATGATTTCATTGATGGATTAAAATTGATCCTTAGAAGGGTGTTGTTCTTTTAGATCATTTCATCATATGGGGATAGAGTTTCAAGATCCATTAAGATAGAAAATGAGTTCTCCAAGATGAAAGTATTCAAGTGAAGTTGGGAGAAAAGGAATTTGAATGACTATTATAGGAAAACCAATGCCACTATGGGTGAGAAATTATGGATGGGATCTGCCACATGTGATAACTATGGGATGAGAACCCATGGGTATTTCCATAAGGGAACCTAATTATTCTATATGTGTAGATAAAACTTCCATCAAGATCCCTAATGTAAGGGAATGGAAGAATCTATTGATATTCAGTAATTTAACTACACTGGTATGGAGAATTATAGAATCAAATGCTCCAATTATCAGGGAAACATACCTCAAAAAATTATAAAGGAGAAAGTTGCATCTTATAAAATTATCCTAGCTAAATTTTATGTCTTTAATTTCATATTGTTAGGTAATTTTATTGTTTCCTCCAAGTTAGCTAATGTTTTTTTTTATTCTAGATTGTCACAGACATTTTTATCTCTCATGTTTTCAAAAAACATTAGGTAACATCCTAGAAACATATAAAGAGAGTTATCAAATAATACAACATGTTGGAGTCTTATGGAATCAATGATGTTTTATATAGTTCTAATTATGTTTCATGAGAAAACCCTATTTTAAAATTTAGTTATCATACCTGTGGGTTAATTTTATATTATATTTCAAATGGATGTTCTTTTAACGTATAATGAAAAAATTTATTACCTACGTAATGTTATTATGATTCAAGAAGTTGAGGGGGGATATCTTATCTATATAGGGGAAACATCATTATATAAATCATGTCCAAATCATCACAAATAAGTTATATTTAATAATATTTTTTGTAGATTGGAAGATCATGTGAGACTTATCGATAAGGAAGATAAACTAAGAATAGAGTATCTACCTGTGGTACCAAAATTCACTAAAGTTTCTTTAGAATAATTACATGATCATCAACATATACTTAAATATGAGTTCACCAATTAACTAATTAATGATGCATTTCATATATCTAAAACTCCTTATAAGATGGAATTTTGGGTGTTTGTGGAGTTGATGATATGGTTTCATGAGTTGAGTGAGAAACTATTTAAACACATTAGTGTTTATCAATGGGTATATAATATTATAAAAATGATAAATAAGTATGGTTCCATGATATTGTGCATCAATTATAGGGACATCTATTTCATTAATATAATTTATAATTATACTATGACATATATTGAAGAATTATCTAATAATATTCAAGTAGACCAATAATTTCCGAAGATTAATTTTCACTCTTTTTACCACTATCTATGGGTGTAGAATAAAGATATAAGAAAGAATACATTAGGAAAAATGTACCAAAATTATGAGTTTATGGCAATTCTATTTGGAGTTACTAATTCCCCTTCAACATTTAATGATACGATGAATAGTGTATTCCAGGAGTATCTTATTAACTTTGTGGTGGTATTCATTGATAATATGTTGATATAATCTAATATCTATGAATAGAATTAGAATCATCTATATATAAATCTCAAAACCATCATAAATAAATTATATAGGAAGTATGATATGTGTGAATTCGGGATTACTGAATATTATTTTCATAGCAATTTTTCCTCTAAGGATATGATATATTTTGAAAATGTTGCCTATAAGGATATTATATATTTTGAAACTTCAGATATAGAGGCAGTCATGAAATGGCCAAGACCGATGAACATAACTATTTTTCAATGTTTTTATATAATATAAGGTTTTAATTAGAGGTTTTTTTAAGAAAAATTGTAACATCGTGACCCGACTGACCACTAAGATGGTAGCTAGATTGGTGGGTCACTTGGCCTCAAGTGCGCCTCCCCACAGGATGGAGGCTACGGACTAGCTGTGAGGGTGTAAAGATGGTATAATGGGGACTATACCTTCTTGGTATAGTACCACTACGGTGTATCATAATATAAATAATAAAGTATAATAACAAAAGCATATATATAAATATTAAACTGAGTAGGGGAAGAATAATACCAACTGTGTCCAAAAGATGGCCAATGCTAATATACAATAGATGCATTCATGTCCAGATGATTATAAATGACTACTATAATAGACATATATTATAAAATGATATTGTATTGTACATGAATAAAGAATAAAAATAACATTAAATACCCATGGTTGATCACCATAAGAATCCCAAGCTCTAGCATGGTTCTGTGCTCCTACCTCCCTGGAATGAGCTAAACATCACATGCAATCAACAAATGTCTGAAAACCACAAGGTATACATGGGTAACCCTGTAAAATAGAATCACAACCAGGGGGTGAGATATAAATCCCCATAGGTTCCAATGGAAATAGTCTACAACTGAATATAGACCGTGTACAATTTAATGTAGTGTATGTAATAAGAAGAAACAAATAGTGCTGAAATAATTTAAAAGACACCCCTCGTGGGTTATTAAAGGACACCTGGCGGTGATAACCTTCTTCAGTATATAGTCGAAATACATGTCTGATCTATGACTCTATATATATATATATATATTAATAATTATATATGTACTTTAGTTATATACTGAATCCAACTATATGAAAAAAGTATGTGCATATGTAATTCACATTATAACCATAATTATGGGTGATGGATGATTGGGGAATAAGTCAGACATCCATTACCAGTCTAATTGAGCCTAAAAGAAAAATAAATAGGTTATTTGTCCAAGATCCCAATAGAGTGAAGGATGTAATGCTACAAAACTTGCTATGGAATGTGAGCCTCCATAGAAACACTCCAATCATGGAACATAGCTTGTAAATCCCATATCCCATATGGTATCACTAGTGTGGGATTAAATACTCAACATATGATTTAACAAAGTGTGATTATCTGCCCTAATCAGCACCCATTACCATCATTGAGAACATATTCATAAGGAATAATTGAATTTATAATAAATATCAATGAGGCATTACATATCGTGAGTTTCATTTATCAAACCCATATAATGAAATAAAAATATTTATAATATAATTAATGAGGTAGTAACTCTCATGATTTTCATTTAATAATCCCCATATAAAAAGGGCATTCCATTTATAATAATTCAAACTAAGCATGTGATAAATGGTGTGGCATTTCCTCCCATTAAATTTCATTTCACATACACAATTAAATATAAACTATTGATATCATTTAAAAAAATTAGAATCATTTTAGGAAATAACTCCATCATGTTAAGCCACAACATTTATTAATCCATTACAATAGTCCTCTAATTTAAGTGAATACATCATCATGAATGACCAATCCAATTTTATCCAATACATTAAATCCACTTAACAATGCATTATAATTTAATAGGAATAAGGGATCACATGGAATGTTCTCATGCTCAAGGGGGCAAGTCAAGCCATTGCGGGAGATTATGTAATAAAACATTAAGTGTTTATTGGGTCAAACCATTCACTTTTAAGGTGTTGTGGTTAAAGGATTACATAGATGATCATGCACTGAATATTCCATATATCTGTCAATACCAAATTCACAGGTAATCACTAAATAAATAGAGCTAATAAAAATATGAAATAGAATTCCTCACATTGTAATTTAGAAGAAGACGCGCCTCATTGAGGGGTTTTATTATAAAAACATGACATTATTCTTTAAAACACGTTTAATATCTTTAAGTATCCATTCCAAAGGCATGTATCAATTCATTAAAAATAAAAATTTTAAAGAAAACCCCCACACACGGAAAAAACAATTTATGGTTTGGATATAATTTAAATGGTACCATTACCATTTAGAAAAGTTTATAAAATTAAAATTCCATTTATAGCCTAATATGATTTCTTATAAAGAGTTTCGAGCACTTTAAACAACTAATTTTAAAGGGAAATTTTGGGCGACAAACCTAAAGGGTGTCCGTGATCGTGGTAGGAAACATAAAAATACTTAACAAAAAACATATGTAGTGTATCTAAGTGTGATGATCAATTTGATATGAAGGGCCAATTAAAAGGTGACACTATAAAAGGGTCGACATGACTCACAATGACAGAATTCATATATTGATGGAATTTTTTTGAATAAGTAGTAGAACACCTACCTCATGCTTAGGATGTATCAATAATCAAATATCAAGCTCTTATTTGATCAAATATGGATGAAATAAAATAAATATAAATCGACCTTGAAAATAGGGTAATAGAGCTTTCACCATAGGAACATTTTCAAGAGAATATTAAATGAAGAATTATCCAAAAGCAATCGAGATCTTACTGATGGAGTTTCAAAGGGGATAATGGTTCTTAAATTAGATGGAAAATATAATAGTTATCGAAAAACCTATAATAGGTTCGAAGGAGGTACCATGGAGACATTGAGTAGCCTTACATATGTTCTAGAGAGTGAAATAAATAAGAATGAATCTTAATGTTGCATTATTAAAAAAATTCATTTTACCCCAAAAACTAGGTCACAGGGTTTGGCTGCACGATTTGGCCGAGCTGTGGGTCAACTGTGGGCACCCATTCTTTAAAAAACCACCTCTCATTGTTTGACCTACACAGTTACCCTAACTATGAAGTAACTATATGATTAATAGTAATTAGGTAATTATTAATTAGAATTTACCATGCATGATGGATGAATCATTTTGGTAAACATTTCATAGTGCATGAAGAGCAAATATGCTCCTTAGCTACAGCCGCACAATTTTTTGGGGTCTGCACAGTTTCAAACAAATTGTGAACCCTATTCAGAGCCCCCAAGCATTTTATTTTATTGCCCCAACTTTTATTAAACACAACAAGACACCCAGGGGAACTCTCATACCATTACCCAATTAAAAAACATCTCATTTAAGAGTCCTAACACTAAAAATTCTGTACTAAAACATAGATTTAAAAATATCTCATACAATATTTTCTTAAAGATCAAATTCATTTGTATTTTTGACCATTTATAAATCATGGTTTGTTACAACCTCCCTATCTTATAACTTCTCGTCCCTGATAGGACATTGAAAACAATAAAAAACCTCATCGAATATATAAGGTTCATGATGTCTTATTAAAATAGTTTCATTGTGTTTCAAAACACCTAACGTACCTATGATCACAATGTAAGAAAATTAAACATAATCCTCTAAAACTTGAGACAACACACTTTTTTTATCAAAAAAATAAAGTAGAGCTTACTATAGATCGATTAGATAGATACATGATCAGGATGTCATATAATTAAAAAAATTCAATGGTGCTCCCCACAATAGCATTTAACATAGAAATTATCTAATACCAAGCCACGATACCTCTACTATCAGAATTTCCTTAAAAAGAACACCTAAAGAGTTCTAACGATTCTATTTGGATGATTATTTTTTCAAGGAGAAACTGATTACATCTATGTCCACAAAAAAATATCACTTTAATGAAACAATTGAATCATAATTGACTAAACTGAAACTGGTCGCACAATATTTCTCAGAAGAAAGGGCGGACCCTTAAAACCACACTCAATGTAACTAGGAGATGTGCCTTATAACAGTTACATTCACCCATATTCATCAAAAAAATGGAAAAATAGGTTGATCCACTCATGCTGACAATTTAAAAGATGATCATCTTAACATGTTAGCGTAATAAAAACTAAACCACAATATCTTTTTCCATGAAATTTTATGGTTAAAACCATAACATTCGCTGAAGTCCCCACCTGACTTCTGATGAAATTCCTTGAACGATCCTTCAGAAGACTATTTAAAACTATCATTCATAAACATGAAAATTGGGTTAATAGAGATCTTTCCCAATGGAATCATTGCCATTTTTAAACATCACCTCCATGTCATGAACCAACCTAGATACATTGGTAACCCAATAACTGAGTCGGCACTGACCAATCTCAAAGGGCATTCCTAATCCTAACAGTTCAGCGACTAGAACCTAGCATCATAAAAACTGAAAGTGGGAACGATTTTTCCATTGACAAAGAAAAAAATTAAACAAGAGTATATGAATATCAAATGAGAACTCCACTTGGTGTAATGTACCAGAAGTTAACCTGGCACAACTGCTAAAGTACTAAATCTAAAGTATAAAAAGGGGAAAACAAACCAAAGTCCCTAAGGACAAAACTCACCATGATCAAAGTTCACCAGTATGATGCACCTCTAAGAGATAATTTTACCTTTCTCAAACATAGAAGGAGATAATGTACAAGCACCTGAATGAACAAGTAGTGTTTTATCCAAATCATATTAGGATTTCACCCAAATATTCCATAAATGATTCAAATATCATCTTAACTAAAATGTTCTCTCAATTTTAAAAAAATAGGTTCGGCATTAACAAATCATATTTTAAAAAATAATGATCCATAGTTTAAAAGATGTAAATACCTTTATAAAATCATGTTATACATTCCAATTATGGAGAAAATTTCAAAATAAGGAATTTTACTTTAATCAAAAAATACATTTCTTGAAAAAAAAATTCTCAAAAAAGGATTAAATAAACAATTTATTCAAACAGTTCATATATATACTCAAGGAATGTAAAAAAATTTATAATAGTGGAATATATATGCATTCAAAAAATGCAAACAAGAGTGTAACATGGTCATGTGAAAAATAGATATGATAGTTCAAGGGTTTAGGGTTGCAACACAGTGAGTATGGAAAAGTATGTACGTGTGCCCCATTTGGACTAAGGTAAAGGTGATCTCATCATCATCAACTAAGGAATGGTTTGGTTAGATATGATTCTTTAGAACATTTTAGAATTTTAATGTTCCACCCAAAATATATCAATAACTACCTAAGGATTACATGTGCATAATTACAAATCAATGATGGTCAATTCATTTTATTACAAAAAATGAAATTCATCCCATTCCCCATTTCAAATATTCCAATTTTCTCTTTAAAAGACAAAACTATTTATTTAATAAAAAATATTATATTTCACTAATATTAGACCCTAACGTTTTAGTCCAATGAGTTTTAATAATTTTTTCACAAAACTAGAATTTGAAACAAAATAAACAATTCCATCATGTTCATCACAAAGCTCCAATTCACCTGAATTGAGGTTTTCACAAAATATACATAAAATAAATTTATCTTAAATTAAATTCAAAATTTAAATTTATTCAATTCCCATAAAAAAATATTTAAATTAAATAATTTAAATCACAAAAAATTCTAATTCCAAGCCAAAACACCAATTTTTTTCTAAAAACCCCCAATTCATTCGAATTGGGTTTTTCCAATAAACGAATTGAACTCCATTTTATTCAAATAAAACCAATTTCATTTAAATACTAAAAAATTAAATTTAAACAAATCAATTATGTTCAATAAAAATTGGGCATCATAACAGAACCAACTACCGAAATCAACAGACCTTTCTATGTTGAACCCTAATTGGGATATTTCCATGAAGAATGAAGATCACATAAAAATGAATCAAACCTGGGTTTAAGATCCAAAAAATTTATTAGATACACAAATAAATACCAAGATCCATGGAACCCTAAGGATAAAGAGGGTGATTTTGGGAGGAAGAGAATGGGAGGAGGAAATTAACTGAAAGCATATCGACAGAAATATTTCTAGATTTAGATCAGTTTTAGAAGGGTTTCTGGAGGCCAAGAATATTTATTGGGAGATCCAATGAAGGTAGACATTTGTTTTGGTTGAATGAGGTCCTTTCGGGACCAGAAAAGAGGGAACGAAAAATATTAATAAAAATTTCAGAACAAGAAAAAACCTTATGCTTGGTTTCATAAGAAACTGCACTTGGTTAGGTCAAAATGTGTGTAGAACATGCAGAGTCCACTATCTAGAACATGGCACTGGTGAACAGTTTTCCATGCTTTACACATCCCATGCACAAACCATTCCCCAGATAGAAAACCTCTATAATTTTTAGAAAATAACATATAAAATTCTAAATGATTTCCAACTATAGCTCAACTGAATGAGGGGTTTATGAATAACTGAAAATAGAAATTGTATGTTACCACCTCCCGACCATAGAAGATTTATGTCCCCAAAAATCCTAAAAACAAAAACCTCCTAGTCAAAAATATGGTTCCAAATTTACCTTATTACTGCCTCCATCTCCTACGTCCTTGAGAATCATAACCATTTTGTCATTTAACATTAACCAAAGGTATCATTCTCCCACGAAGTACATTAGTATCATAATAAACTATCCTAACTATCCATTCAGTCACAGATAAATTAGGTTCTACATCATGATCAGGCCAACTCAAAACATGATATGGATAATATAATTACTTTCAAAACTGAGATACATAAAACACATTATGTATCGACATCATCTATGACCATATTCCTAAATGGTATGACTCTTTCCCCACATACTCAATAACCTCAAAGTTTCCAAAAAACGAGAAGAAAACTTCCATTTCCTCCCAAGTCATCGATGACCCAACTGGGGTGAAAATTTCAAGAACAACTGGTCACCAATTGAGAATTACAATGGTCTATAACAATGATCAACATAATACTTTTATCGTCTCTGAGATGTCAACATTATCTGATGAATCAACCGAATCATTATTGTAGTCTCTTAGACAATGTTTTTCCCAACCAAGGAACACTCACCAATCTTTGACCAACACAATGGTGGTTTACATGTTTGGCCATACATGGCCTCAAAAGGATATATCTTGATCGAGGAATGGTAACTATTGTTATAAGAAAACTCATCCATCCCCAAATGACCATCCCGTGCTCCACCAAATTCGTGAACGTAGGAGCGCAGAGCATATACACAAGAATATGTATATCTCTTTCTATCTGGACATCTGACTATAGATGGCATGTCACGCTCAATCGAACATGAGATCACAGTGCCTTATAAAGGCCTCTCCAAAACCGAGAATAAATTTTCTATCTCTATCAAAGACTATAGAAAATGGAACTCTATGAAACTTAGCAATATCTTTCACACCGAGACTTCCCAAATCCTCAACTTTGGATGCATCATGAATGGGTATAAAGTGTTCCGATTTTGTCATCCTATCAATCACAACCCAAATCGCATATTTCTTCCTACGGGTATGTGGAAACTCAACTACAATGTACATAGAGATCTAATCCCACTTCTAATTACGGACTAGAAGTGGATAAACCATCCCTACTAGTATCAGTAGTTTATCATTCACATATTGGCATGTATAACAATAAGAGAAAAACTCAGCAATGACTTGCCTCATTCATGACCACCACAAATGCTGCCTCATGTAAAAGAAAATCATTGTGGACCCTAGGTTCATAGTCCTCTGATAATTATGGAAATATCCCATAACAACTTTCCTTATCAGAGACGATACCACAAAATGATTCTGATAGCATAGAATTCCATATTTGGAGAATGGCCTCTGAAATATAGTCTCCCCGCCATTAAGAGAGTCTCTAATTCTCTATAATTCATCATCAAGATGCTAATCCTAAAGAATCATTTCTATAAGTGAGGATGAAAATGGAACACTGTCCAATGAAACCTTATCCCCTTTTCTTGAACCCATATACGAAATTGTGTAAAGAGAGCCATCAAGTTCCACTCCTCTAAAGATTCCATCACTACCTGGGCCAAAATTTTTCTTCTCAGTGAATCTTCAACTACAATCCCTTTCCCTAGGGTATAGGAAATGTCAAAATTAAAATATTATAGGTATTCCACCCAACATATCTGGAAGAGATTCAAATCTTTTTGAGATAAGATGTAACTCAAACATTTGTGGTCAGAAAACAAGGTGAACCTTTCTCCATAAAGGTAATGCCACTAAATCTTAAGCGAATTCATCATAGTAGCTAGTTCATGTTCATGGGTCAAACTGTTCTTTTTATGCGACCTAAGCTAAAAAGATCAATATGTTACAACATGATCACCCTATATAAGAACGGATCCCAAGCTTAAACCCGATGCATCAAAAAAGACCATGTAGCCCTGCCCAACCACTAGAAGAGTCAAAACTTCAGAGTAGTCAAAATACATATCATCTCACCATAAGAACTCTGGAATTTCTCATTCAAAAAAACCATCACTCCCTTCTGAGTAAGAGCAGTCATCGGAGAGTCCATCTTTGCGAAGTCTTTCATGAAGTGGCTATAATAACTTTCTAAATATAAGAAGCATAAAATCTTGATGAAATTACATGGTTGTTCCCATGTCATAAGATCATTCACATTTTTAGGATCAACTAAAATTACGTGTTTTGACACCAAGTATCCCATGAACATCCTTTCCTGAATCTAGAAATCACACTTTGAAATCATGGCATAAAGTTGGTCACTTCTCATCAGACTCAGCAATATTTTCCGATGATGCACATGATCCCACTCATATTTAGAGTACAGAAAAATATCATCCACAAAAACAACCACAATTGATTCAATATATTCATGGAAAATCCTGTTTAATATTGCCATGAAAACTATAGGGTAATTGTTAATTAAATATAAGATTTTTGTTAATGTCCTTTTATTTTGAAAATATTGTTATCTGAAATGAAGTCCATATAATAATGAAATAAAATTTAGACACATTTATAAATTTAATTTAATAAAATTATCTTCATTTTTGAATTCAGTACATTTAAATTATCCTTGGGTGAATTTTTGGGATTTTTATGAGAAAATTCATTTTATGATGAATAGTGAAAAATACTGCTTTTTAGTTTAAAAAAACCTTTGTGTAGACTTATCTATTAATGATAAATGATATTATAAAAAAATCAAGGTAAAATTATAAAATATTAAATATATTAATAAAATGTAATTAATTAGAATCAATATTAATTTGAAACTGAATATAATATCTTAACAAAACTTTGAACTTTTTTCTACTTTAATACCTCATTATTTCATCTCATCTACGGGATTAACACTAATAATAATTTTTAAACTCCAATGATTTTAATCTAAAATATGAAATACACCACTATATTCCGTTTAATATTTAGATTCTAATAAGACCATGTTATTTTTTGATCAAATTTGGTAGTAAATGTGATTAAATCTAATCACAGTATATAAGCCAAAATTAAGCTTAATTAGGGACTAAACAATAAACTTTATGGCCAAATGACCTATAAACTATTCCAACACCCATTTTATATCCACATTTCAGACGTAAAACTTCAATTCATGAGTTTATTTTTTTTAATGACATTTGGCTGGTAATAACATGTTCACACCAAACTTGTTTCTAGATATTCCAAATGAGTCCTTTTCTTTCACTATAAAAGTCCACCACCTCTACTGATTCCTAAAACCTATAAAACCTTTATTTTAATCAAATATATATCCAATTATCCTACCAAAAATCCTCCCATTGACCTTGAATCCTCCATTTTGGAATAAATCTTCTCAGGGAATCCTTTTGGCACAAATGTAAATGAGTAACCCAAATTAAAGGTAGCATCTTCTCTCAAGTTCTTTTCCTTTATTTTCCTTATCCACCCCTCCACTCTTTTATTTCCATTATTGTGTGAAAAAAAATATCTAACATATACTAGTATGTTTTAATTCAATGGTTTTTACCTTCACAAACACACACCTCCATCTAATGGATGTTGAACAAATTATTTTTGTGTACAGAGATATACTACCTCACCAAACTATGATTGTTCGTTTCTCTTTTATCACCAATCATAGTGGAAATTGTGATGGAAAATCAGTTTATATATTTCATATATTGTATTTACTATGTATTTACGTTTTTTTATTCCTTTTAAAACAAACCTATATTTACATTCCATGTGGTGTTAATATGATAATCTCATTTGAGGAATTGTGGACTACTGCCCCCTCAAAGCGATGTGATTAATTCACACACCAAAAGGAATGTATTATGGATTGTTTTAATGAATATTTATGAGATATATGATTTATTTATGATACTATAACAATTATATATATATATATTTAATTTACATATGATTTTTCAAAATGTCAACAAATATGGGAATAATGTCCATGCATATGTACGGATTACCGTCTCCATAAAAAGTGTATTCCATTTCGTACTTCTATAGTATATAGATAAATATAATACAAATATAATTTTTATACATTACATTAATATATTGATTTAAATTTTGTAATTATGATATAAATATAAGGACCATAGATATGTCAAATTATGACACCGGGGATGAAAAAAGTGAATTCTACTCGAAGTTAAACGTTAACATAACATTGTTTACAAACGGGTAATATAAGGTCATAATCAAAACCCAGATGGAATTATATATTATAAAATATTTCTATAAAAGATCTATAATAAACTAATATTTATTATATTGGATTCACTTTCAGGTACGGAGAGATTCAAGATATAATGTAAGGGGATTTCATCTCACTTTTAATTTCTGTGAGATTCAAGATATTTTTTCTACTATTTCCTTTTGTATAGTGTATGTAATACCTATTATTTTATTTTATGCATCTAGTAATAAATATTATGGGTATTCAAATTCCCATTTTATTATCCTTATTTAATGGGTATTATGTTTCAATAATTTCCAAATCGGAAAAAATGTTTAGTCTCAATTTGCCTTCATTGAGACTCGTGTTCTGTTATGCATCTAACCTCTTTTTTAGGGATCATATACTTCCACTTGAAATGAAATATCATGAACCTAAAACATTTCATGATATTTTATTCTCCATTTATTTTTTCTCTACATGGAGATAATGATCACAAGTTACCATGTTATAAGAGTTTCTTAGACAATCTCTTTATTTTTTGAGATTGTTCATGTTTATGATTCCTTTGATTAAATATTATGATTGATATATTAATATTATTCATTAGTTTACTTATTCACTATGATTTCATTTTATACTCATGTATTTATACCATTCACTAATCTTTTATACATATTATAGTTAAGAATGTGTTATTAGTAAAGCTCGAATTTACCCTCTCTGTGCTGGAAGTATATGTTTTCTGAAAAAGGTTTCCAATAATATAATACCATTCAACAATAATATCCAAAATAAATTTTTACCCTTTTTTTATTTTACCAATCTCATAAATTTAATCTTCTTGTTTTTTTCCAAACAAGGTTCTTTTCTATCCTTTTTTATGAAAAATGAATGTTCATTTGACCTCATATGATGTGTACAGATTTACCTGCTGTAATTTCATCAAATCTCCCTTTGCATCGTCAAAAAGTTATATATTTATGAAAATGTTTTTAAAATTAATTATAAAGGAAATTTTTTGAAAAAAAAATCAAAATTCTTTTATATGTTTTTATGGAAAGTTATTTTCAAAATGTTTCCAAGATTTATTTATATGTTTTCAAATTATTTTTAAAGAAATGGTTTCCAAATCATTATCAAGATATATTTATATGGTTTAAACGTATTTTAGAAGAAATGGTTTTCAAAACATTTTCAGTATTATTTTATAAGTTTCCAAGAAAAATGAATTTCAATTTTTTTTGAAGCTTTCTTTATCTATTTTCAAATTATTTAAAATGAAATGGTTTCCACAACATTTCCATGTTTTTAAAAAAAATCACGTTTTTTAAAAGAAAAAGGTGTTTAAAATATTTTGAATATTATTTTATAAATTTTCAATGAAAAATGTTTTCAGAATTATTTCATATGTTTCATGGTATTTTTAAAGAAAATGATTTTCAAATGGTTTTATGTATAAAAGATCTTTTTCAAACATGAAAGGATATATTCTTCAAGAATGGTTTTTAGAGGATATTTCTAAATTATTTCTATCTAGGATGACATTTATTTATGCTACTCATTCCTTTCTAGGAAATGATATAAAAGTTCCATTCATATCCTTTCTATGAATTAGTTATTTGTAATGCCATGGTATTTATGCAACCCATTTCTCTTTGATGGGTAATATGTTTATAAAACCCATTTGCCTTTCATGAGTCAATTACTTTTGAAACCTGCTTCTTTTCATGGGTTATGATTATGAAGAAATTATTATGAAACCTATCTCTCTCAATAGGTTATGATATGTTTACATGTATATGATACCCATTTCATTTCAAGTGTTATGAAATGTTTATGATATTCTAAAACATGTATGTATGATTTCATTACGTAATGGGTGGGACCTATATATACCTATAATGCATTGGGTAAAGATTTATATCTAATGAAATTAAACATTGTGGGAGTGATGGTTACTCGATTCAGAAATACAGGGTTCTAATGAGGGTTAATCAGTTTAGTAATATAGGGCTGGAATGAGGGTTACTCAGTTAAGTAATCCATAGATGGAATAAGGGTTACTCATTTTAATAATACAGGGCTCGAACGAGGGTAAATGAGTTTATTAATACATGGTTGGAATGAGGGTTACACGATTCAGTAATGTAGGGTTGGAATGATGGTTTCACAGTTCAGAAATATATGGTTAGAATGAGGGTCACTCGGTTAAGTAATTCAGGGCTGGAACAAGGGTTAACCACTTCAGTAAAAGTCTTTGACCCCAAAAATGGTCTTGGAAGTGATTCCATGGATAATATAGAAATCATTCTATGCTTTTGTGTGGCCACACTTCCTTGTCTTATTCTTATGATATTCTTTCATTGTATTTTCTCTCTATTTCATTATAAATATTGTCTTATTAAATTCTAATATTTATTCCATGATTTCTGTTATGATCATTGATATGTATGGTGTGATATTCTATTTTTGTGATCACATTCTCATACCCTTATGACCAGTATTATGCTTTAAAGTCTCCTTTCTTTACCATTACTGGGTATTTGAGCTCACCCATTTTATGTTTACTTTCCCCAATATTATCATTATATGTACTATGTTTGATATTTTTGGGATGGGTGATAGTCAATAAAAACCTAGTCGAAGATGTTGTAGCTCACATATATACCCATTTTTATGTTTCCATGTTTCCAAAGGCACTATACCAACTATTGTATTTGGCTGTCTATTTGTATAATGTTTAAGTATTACCCTAAAGTTATGTAATTTAAATGTTTGTAAAATGAGGTTCACTATAGTTGGTATCATAGAAAAGATATATTTAAAGTTTGGAAACATGGATGGGAAATTCCCAGTGAGGTCTCTAGGTATATTTCTATGTATATGTCTAGTGATTTATCTAAGGATAAGTATAAGGACGAGTTATCATTAAGGAAAATTCCCTAGAATTTTGGTAAATGATAAAGTGATTTATTTTCAACCAATAAATCCTTGTCTTGATGCTAAAAGTGTATGTGGTTCTATAATAGATATAACTAGGTGTAACACCACTCACTAGTTATTGTGGTCTTGACTCGGGGTAATCTGGTACATAACAATGGGCCTTGTTGTAGACCTGGTTTTACACTACTAGGGGATATACTTTGGGAATTCACAAACTATTCATGGATTATAATGATGTATTTAGATATAAGTTAATAATTAATAATCAATGATAAACCCAACATGTTATCGATTATATAAGGTGTCGTGACTTAGACATCCTATAAGTAATTATTTTCATGACTATGTGGTTTTTTTCGGTGACAAGTAATGCTGACACTACGCTTTTGGTTTTATTCAATTGATATAAATAGAATGTACAAGTTTAATGTTGAATGTGATGGAAGATTTTATAAGGATCAGTCAATTGGGATGATTACTGGAGTGAAAGATCTCATGATCATGCCTAATCAGTTTTCATGGAACAGGATTGACAATGTTTACCATAATCAACTCTTGGACTCACTAAGGAAGAGAAAGAAGGATTTTAGTGAGATATTGGGTAATCAAGAACATTAATGAAAGAATATTTGGTTTCCTTTATGTATATAAAGTGGATATAATCACTTATGTGAATGTCTTAGAAGAACATGAAGGTGTTTTGACTATAGAAAATAAGGACACAAAAAAATTGACTTCGTGGAAAAAGATTAGAGTTTGGTTAAAGTAATTGATGGGAGTTTTGGCCTCCCAATTTCATCATCAAAGTCTAGGTTTTTTAAATGTGAATAAAATGGTCATTATTAAAACAAATGTCCCAAGAGGAATGTTCCAGAAGATAATAAACAAGGTGGTGTAAGTAATGGTTACATTTTGGATGATGATGAGAGTACAGATGAAATGAGAATGGAAAAAGGTATTATTGTTAACTGATTAAGGATGATGTAATCAAAGTATTTATGTATTTGAATTTAAAAGTTATGAATGATGAAATATACAAATATTGTTCTAATTATGTTTTTTTACTAAGTATTTTCATGTTTATGTTGCACTTCTAAAGTTATTTAATGAAATTGTGAAATTTGTTAATGGAAAGTAACCACTAATATGATTTTTGTGAAAAGAAAATGTTTTATGGATAAAGATATGTGGGGTATGAAAAAATAAATTAGATAGTATTGATTACCTTTGAACTAAGTAAGGACTTGTTTATAGGTGATGTATGATACCAATATATCTTTTACAACGTTTTTTAATTTATTAATAAATCCAATACACTTTGGAAAGAGGAAGCATACATGTTTTCTAATTAAATTGTGGTAATAATAGTTTTTACCATGTTTCAAGAGAATATATGATGAGTTTATTCATATGTTTGGAATTTGAAAACCAAGAAATACATCTTGATATACAGGGGAATCAATTTCAATAAGAAAAATTTTATATCTTTATAAATTTTTGGAGTTTTTACTCATTTAGAAGGTTTATATGGTCAATAATTCAATAGATTTTTGAGTTAAGCTTCAGAAGAAGTAATTTTCCACTTATTATGTGTTGAAAAACATAGTTACAATGATAATCAGTTATTAAATTTATTTCAAGTATTTCTATATTATATATTAGTGTTGTTTTAAAAAAGGACATCATGTAAGTCAGGAGATAACCAAACAAGTCTAACAAGGTTGTGGGTCATGAACCCATGATCAAAAGATGATAAGGTTTTCATACCTACGACTAGTTTACACGATGCATGGGTTAATGTGTATTAATTCTTAATGAACAAATATTTGTGATAAAAAATTAGTGTTAATTTTTAGTTTTATAGATTAATGCATGTTTATTTAAAGAGACAAATATATAGATTTTTGTACTTTTATGGGGCTTAAGATCCGTTAAAAATGTATTCTTGTGCTTTATCAACCATATTTAATTTCTGGAAATTAATTACATGAGGTATTGTATGTATTATAAAATTTTAAAAGTACAACCCAAGAATAAAATTTTTTTATATAAATTTATCCAAAATTACACAACATTTCAAAGGTGATACAAAAAAATTGACATCCTAGTACCTTAAAGTTCATTGAGTTGTTGTAATTTTTAATCATCACAGATTTTTGACTTTGAGGACCTCAACTTCCATTGATCATTCACTTATTTGTGATTGATTACCTCAATCACTCCCTATAAATATTTACTCTTTTCTTCTATTGAGCATGAATGGATCGAAGGCCTTCATTTTTATTGACTTTTGATAAGACCCCTTTCAAGGGATGAGGGGGAACCCTTAAAAGGAACGTAGTTTTACTAATTATAGTACATATAGTCTCAAGAGACATTGCATAACCCAAAAGTCTTACGGAATTCAACCAGACTATAACTATAAGGAACTACCCCTCCCCGACATCTGCATCATGATGGTAGCTCTCTTTCATCGCATGACTGTCTGGCTAGGCTTCCCATGCTAGATCATGTTGGTCCTGATGGAATAGTCATACCCTATAGGTCATCCAAATCCATAGGTTCAACTCTAGTGAGTGTGCATGCTCTAAATCCTCCTCTGGGGATGCTCCTTTTTTAGAGTCTATCTGGGGCCACTGTATTTGGCCTGAAGGCATTGAGGTTTCCCCAAGGCCTTAATGGTTACCCGAAAACCCTACTGACCTGAAGGCCTAGTGGCCCAAAGGCTTTAAGGACTCCAATCCCAAACCAGTGGTCCAAGGTGAATAGTTCCAGCTACAACAGAACCGAACACTACCTGTTATAGTACTTCTACAGTTCCTTCTTTAGTAATGATACATTACTGCTACAGTGACTACTACAGTAGTGATACAGTACCTGTAAATATTCCTCCCCCTAGATTCAAACCTGGGTCTTTGGGATGAACTTAAGGATACCTCACCAACTGGTCTAAGGATCATGTTATTTTCATCCATTTCCAATCTTAACTCCCAACCTATGTTCTCCTTTGGGGAAACCCTGTTATATGTTACTCTAGGTAACCGTTATTGTTCCAAATTTCCATTTTTAAGGGATGAATTGGTATCCATTTTTATGATGTCGGTTTCTATGAACGAAACATTCATGTATTAAACCATTGATAACCAATACTAATTTTGAGTGTGAAATTTATTTTAAGGGGGTTAGAATGTAACACTTCTAGATTTAAAGGATTATTTTTTTCCAATTAAATTATCTTTTAAATATTTTACATGAAACATGACAGTAGAAATAGTTCATTATGTATATACACTAAAAACATACTCAAAATTTCCATTCACATACAATATCATCCTTGATTGCGCTACATGTAATACCAACTTGGCTTGCACTAAAGAAAACACTGTCTTGGCCTATGATGCATTCAATACTATTTTTATATGAAACATATTTTTTAACCTCACCACTAAAAAAATTTATATGAATAGTAGTATTTACTTTCCAAATATTGGTTATAATTTTGTTATATAAATAAAACATATCGATAACGAATGATAAGATTTTGAGTAAAGTCCTTTTATGTTAAAAACATTTTTCTATCGATTGAATTTCTTATAATAATGAAAGTAATTTTAGACCCATTTAGAAATTTAATTTCATAAAATAAACTTTATTTTTTAATTTATAATTTCAAAATTATCCTAGGTTGAATTTTTTGGCTTTTTCTGAGAAACTTCATGTTTTGATGAATAGTGAAAATACTACTTTTTAGGTAAAAACTTTGTTTTTCCTAATTAATTATTAATGATAAATTATATTAAAAAAATTTTATATGGTCACATTACATAAATATTAAATATATTAATAAAATTAAATTGATTATAATCAATTACACTTTGAAACTAAATATAAAATCTTAACAAACTTTTGAACTGTTTCCTACTTTAAAACCCTGTTATTTCGTCTCATTGGTGGGTTTATCACTAATCTTAATTTTTCTACTTTTGTGATTTGAATTTCAAAAACCTTAACTACACCAATGTATTCATTAGAATATTTAGATTCTAATAATAACATGTATCTTTTGTACCAAAATAGTTAGTAAAAATGTGTAAAATTAACCATAGTAGTTGAGGCCAAATTAAGCTTAATTAGGGACTAAACTTTAAACTTAAGGGCTTATATGACCTAGAAACTTGTCCAAAACCCATTTTCTATACATAATTATTCCATAAAATATACATTACTGAGTGTTTCTAGTTTTTTACTGACTTTTTTAGGTAATAACATGTTCACTCCTAACTTGTTTCAAGAAATTCTAAATGAGTCTTTTTCTTTACCAATAAAGGGCCACCAACATTACCAATTCATAACACCTATAAAAGCTTTTAAGGTCATCTATTATATGAACAACTATCCTCCCAACAATCCTCATATCATCCTTGAATCATTACTTTGGGAACAAAGCTTCTCAAGGAATTTTTTTGGCACAAACCAAAAGGAGTTACACAATTTTGAGGTAACATCTTCTCTCATCCTCTTTTCCTTTAATTTCCTTCTCCACCACTACACTATATTTATTATATTATTATGTGAATTATTTTCCTCTTTATACTATATTTGTTTATGAAATGGTTTTTATCTACACTTACACACAACTACATTTAAATGATGTTGAAAATACTATTTCTGTGTATCGTGAGCTACTACCTCACAAAATGATGATTGTGCATTTCTCTTTTTCCACCAATCATGGTGGACATTATGAAGGAAAATATTTTAATATATTTATTATATTATATTTAATATTTATTTAATCTTATGTATTAATTTTAAAACACACATCTCTTTACTTACCATTTGGTGTTAATATGATAATCTCGTTTGAGGAAGAGTGGACTACCACCCCCTCAAAGCGATATGATTCGTTCCCACTCCACATGGAGTGTATTAAAGATGACTTTAATGAAATTATTTGATATATATGATATATTAATGATATTGGAATATATATATATATATAAAATTTACATATTTTCCATCAATGTGACAATAAATATTGAAACAACGTTCATGCGTACGTATCGTGGTACAACGATCTGATGGATTCAATGTTAGTGTGTGCATCTCAAGAAGACTTTGAAAATAGTGTGATGATTGTTTACTGCTTTTTGATTTTCTATTTTTGAAATGGTTGTTTCAGTGGCATTATTGTCGATTCTATGGGTTTTTCATGGTATCTTTTGAATTTTGAATCATGTTTCATCTAATGGTCAAGGCACGGTGAATAGTTGTGTTTCTTATTTTGAAATTTATCTGTGTAATGGGTACGTGATGGGATTGTGTATGGATATTGGAGGAATGATGTTGTAGGTTCCCACTTACCCTTAAAGTGTATTTTCAATAAAATTAAAAAAATGGATTATGGTGGCATATATAATTTATATTCATTATATTTATATCATGGTTTTTATTCTGGAATCATGATATAAGTACAAGGAACAAAGATATAATATATTGTGACACATGTGAGGAACAATGTGAATTTTACCCAAATTGAAACATTAACATAGGATCGTTAACTAGAAGGTAATATAAGTTTACAATAAAACTATATATGGTGTTATGAATGAGAATATTCTTATGTAAAATACTTATAAAAAACTTATATTTATTATAAGAGAAGATCGTATGAGTATGGAGAGAGTCAAGGCACAAGGTAAGGGGATTTCATCTCACTTTTCATTTCTGTAAGATAGAAGCTATGTTTTCCACTCTTTACATTTTTTGGTGCATGTACTTCCCATTACTGTATTATATATATATATATATATATATCCTATAAATAAATTTATGTTTATTCACATTCCCATTTTATGATCCTTTATTCATGGGTTTTATGTTTAAAACCATACCAAATGCGTAAAAATGTTTTGTCTGGATTTTCCTTTGTCGATACTCATCTTTTATTATACAACTAAACACTTCTTTTAGTGTTCATATACTTCCATTTTAAATTCCATATCATGAATATAAATATTTTCATGATATTATATGATTCATGTTACATCCTTTACATATATAGAGAGCATGATCCCAAGATACCATTTTTTAAGAGTTTATTGAGGCAATCTCATTTCTTTTCGAGATGGTTTTTTATGCTTCATTTAATGATATATTATCATCTATATATAAAGAATTTTAATGAGGATACTTCCCATATGTTATTTCTTATTATACTCATGTATTGGCACCATTATCTACTATTTGGTACATAATATATTTAAGAATGTGTTATTAGGAACGTCAGATTTTACCCTCTCTTCCGTCGGAAATCTATGTTTCTTAAAAAGTGTTTCCAAAAATATTATACCATTTACCTATAATATATAAAATAATTTTTTACCATTTTTTTACTAATATATTCAAAATAATCTTCTTATATATTTCTTAACAAGTCACTTTTTCTATCCTTTTTACCATTATAATGGAATGTTATTTTTTCCTCATACGACATGTATGGATTTACCAATCGTCATTTATTTGAAGCACCCTTTTAATTGATAAAAAGTTTAATATTTAAGAAGTTATTTTTAAATGTAATTCAGAAGTAAAATTCATTTCAAATTTTTTTCAAACTTATTTTATATGTTTTAATGGAAAATTGATTTCAAAATATTTTCATGTTTTAATTATAAGATTTCAAATTATTTTCAACGAAATGGTTTCCAAAATGTTTTTAAGATTTATTTATATGTTTTCAAAATTAATTTTAAAGAAATGGTTTGGAAATCCTTTTCAATCATATTTTATAATTTTTCCGGAAAAAATTATTTTCGAAACATTTTCATGCTTCTTTATAAGTTTTAATTTAATTTCAAGGAAATGGTTTTCAAAACATGTTTTTGTTTTTTAAAAGTTTTCAAATTTTTTCAAATAAAAGGGTTTTAATAGGTTTTGAAGATTATTTCAGAATTTCTATATGAATGTTTTTTCAAAATGATTTCATAAGTTTGAAGGTATTTTCAAAGAAAATTATTTTCAAATGTTATTATATATTAAAAAGCCTTTTTCAAAAAAGAATGGTTATTTTCTTCAAGAAACATTTCTTGATGATATTTTTAAATTATTTCCATATAAGAAGAAATTTATTGATTATAATCATGCCTTTATAGGAAATAATGTAATGGTTCCATTCATATCCTTTCTATGAATGATTTATTATTAATTTCATCTTCTTTTTGAAACCATTTTCTCTTCCATGGGTAATATTTTTATAAAACTTATTTCACTTTCATGAGTTATATGTTTTTGAAACCCGTTTCTTTTCATGGATTATGTTTATGATGAAATGTGTATGACACATGCCTCTTTCAAAATGTTATGATTTTTTTACATGTTTATGATTCACATTTAATTTCATGGGTTATGATATGATTATGATATTGTCAAACATGTATGTATGGTTTCATTATTTGATGGATGTGACCTATATCTCTCTCCAATTCATTGGGTAAATACTTATATCTCATGAGATTATTCAGGGCTAGAATGAAGGTTACTCTGTTCAATAATACATATATTGTATGAGGGTTACTCAATTAACAAATGTCGGGCTTGAATGAGGGTTACTAAGTTCAATAATACAAGGCTGGAATGAGGGTTACTCGGATTAGTAATATAGGGCCGAAATGACAGTTACATAGTTCATTAATACATTTATGTAACTAGGGTTACTTGGTCTATTTATACAAGGTTGGAAGGAGGGTTACTCGGGACATTAATACTGGGATGGAATGAGGGTCACTCGGTTTAGAAATACAGGGCTGGAATGGGGGTTACCCAGTTCAGTAAAGGGATTTTTCTACAAATATGGTATTGATAGTCATGCCTAGGCTACTATGGAAATAAGTGTATTCTTATATGTTGCTACAATTCCATGTATTATTCCTATGTTGTGATTTCATGGCTTATTCTCTCTAATTCGTTATGATTCATGTCATATGAACTACCAATATTTATGTCAGGATCTCTGTTAGGATCTTTGATATAAAGGGTATGATATTATATTTTCATGAACAACCTCTCATACCCATATGATAATGATTATGCTTACAAGTATCCCTTATTTACAATTACTGATTATTTTAGCTCACCCATTTTTTGTTTCCTTTCCCCCATGTTATGATGATATTTACAATGTTTGATATGTCTAAGAAGGGTAATAGTTTAGATGAACCTAGTGGGAGATGATGTAGCTCACTTATATACCTATTGGTATATGATGTAGCTCACATATGTACTACATACATTTGGTGTCTATTTGTATATTGTTTATTAATTTTATAAAACTTTTGTAAAGTCAATGTTTGTAAATAGAAGGCCGTTATTCTAAGCTACCCATATCTCATCCTTTTTCACCCCCCACCTTGGTAAAACACTAATATATTCTATCTATAGGTCTAATATGTTGTATTTATCCCATTTTAGTTAATAAAAATAATCCCAAGACTTTACATCCCAGTATATTCCATTTTTTCATTAGCCCCTCATCCATCAACAATCTTGGAATCGCTAGAATTCATGGGACTATTGTGGCCCCTGGCCTTTTATTCTATCAATTAAATTTAATAAAAACATGTAATTGAATTTAATATATCTTTTTAGTGGAGGAAATACCAAAATAATAACAATATATATAAAAACATTCATAGATAAAATAAAAAATGTACAAGACATATCTTATCTCAACTATGAATCTTCCATCCTTTTTATTCAAGGTTTGAAAACTTTTCTAGTGATCCTATATGGTAAAATGATCATATCCTATTATTATAAGGCTTTAAATCATGTTTTTATGACCGTTAATTAGTTATAATATTATATAGTCATTTTTTTAATTCAATAACAATTAGTAATTTCATTTAAAACTAATAAATATATGCTCAGTTTCCAAATTACTCACCAAGAAACCCCATAACATCCAAATTATAGTGAAAACACCAAAATGTTTGAAACAAACTCCTAATATCATCATTGGAAAACCCCATAAAATAAAAACATAATTACATTTAAATATATTTCAATTTTAAATAAAATCCTCAAATAATTCATATAGTAACATAACATCATAAAATATCCAATAAAATATTTCTATATACTGTTAGAGGACCTCCTCTACATGTTCCAAGAAAAACACCCATTATAAGATGATGATTCCACCATGTTCTATTAAAATATTCTAAAAAATCATAATGGGAGGTAATTAAAATATGCGAACAAAGATGAATAAGGTGAAAAAATATCAAATTAGAGATAGACTCAATTTGAATCATTAATAAATCTCCAAAAAACTCTACGATAAAGGGGGAAAGAGAGAAGAGAGGGAGATGTGATGCCTTCATGTGTCAATTAATTTTCATGGATTGTGGTTACATTTTAATTTATTTTGATTGAAAACTAATGTTTCTACAATGACGTAGTTTAGTGGTGGTGCAGGGTTGATCACATAGGGAGGGTATTGGAAGATAATGAACAAAAACAATTAATCCATTTGTCTATCAGTCACCATTAATTAGTATGGGATTGGGATTTGATTAAATCTAGTGATTTTGGTTTAGTATTAAGAAAGAAGGTAGGGATGAAGATTAATTTTTGGGTTTAAATAAAAGGGAAAATCTCGATCCTAAATATGAATGGTACTATGTCTTAGGCAATGAAGTGTTTCATAGATCACTAGTTTATTATGGTAAAACTAAATAGATATATATATTAGTAAACTATTCCTTAGTATGGATATAGCTGACAACCTAGATGCATTAAGTCTAGTTTCTATGGAATAGAGTGTTACAGACTTGTGGTCATAACCTACACTTCTCAAATTTGGTATGGTTTGTGAATTTAAACCTATCATGGCCAAGGTTTCCTAAATTAACAAGATAAATTGATTTTGTGTAACCTATTTCTATTCTAATGGTTTCCATGTTATGATTCATATATTCATTATGTTCTGAACAAACCTATTCTCAACCCTTAACCAACCGGTCTATTTCTCATGACAGTTATAATCAAGATTAAAGAAAAACATGCAAATACACATCGGTGATTAACAAAATAGTTAAATTATTATATTTATCAATTAATGGTTCACCAATTACATAGTCCATATTTATATTAGGAAATAAATCATTCAAACATTTAACTAAAATAGTAAACATGAATGATCATAGAAAAAAACTATTGTTGGAGGAAACAGTAAGGGTAGAAGGATATAGAAATGGTAAACAGTAATGAATGATATATATAAAACATGTAAAAAATAAATTTAATGTGGATTCAATAAGAACAGAAAAAGTAATTGTTTATAGTTGTGTTGAGAGAGAAAATAAGGGGGAAATGAGAGATAATTATAGAAAATGGAGAGGAAATAAATTTATATACTGTCATGTGCTCAGTAGAACATAAATTGTCGAGATATTACAGAAAGTGTAAACTTATGACATCATGTAATAATAATACCTAGTTATATTCATATATCTTGGATCTTGTGAGAATATCAGCTTAAATATTTGAGATTTATAGATTTTACTGATCTCATGACATATAACTAGAATTCAAGACATCCTTCATCTCATTAATTGATCTCTAATTGGGAAGTGGTATTTAAATCTTACATAATGTGTATCAAAGATTCATGTCATGTAATCTCTCCATGAATTGTTATTTATTCATGACAAGATTCATTACTTGTGATATGTTGTTAATGATTCATACACATCATGCAATTGATTCAAGACATTTAATGTTAACTTTTGTTCAGTTTTATTATCTATTCCTTTGGATTCTTGTAAAAATATTCTCTATAATAATTAACACATAATATGTAAATTATCTTATAAAAAATAAATAATCATCAATTCAATGAACCATGAATTATATACAATTTCATATTATCAAATTTCTTCAAACTAGAACAATTTCATGTCCTCAACAAAAAAGCATATCAATAGGGATTCCCAAATGAATAATTTAAAAAAAACATTAATTTCAACCATGTAAATAAAAATATGTGTATTCAGAAAAATGCAGTACTCTATAATAAATCATTCAGAGAAAATCAATCATGCCTCACAGTTTAGTTCTTTATTTTTATTCTTTGTCGTTTGATTACAATATCAATATTATTTCTCCAAATCTAAATTGGTTTTTTAGTTTACCTCATAATAAATCTTCTATCATCAAATTGGATAAAATTTTACTAGAGTTATACTCATACTCTGAACTCACATTGCTAACCATAGGATTTCATTGGTATTATCATCTCTACTTTATAAAGAAAAATTAAAAATTAATCAATAGGGTTTCATAAAAAATGTGAAAATGACTCTATGTTGAGGTCATGTGGGTAAAAAGTGAAATGAAATATAAAAATAAAGTTAATATCATAAAATTTAATGAATTATTAACATGAATAGTGAATTGGTGTAGTTCATCTTATAAAAAATGGATTCTATGCACCAAGAAGCTCAAACTAGATCAATGAGTGTATCAAGTATGTAACATAAACATATCATGTTCAATTTTTTTATTTTATTTTAGTTTATTTTATTTTTAATTCATGTTTAGGACATATCTCAAAATCATCCCCTAACTACATATGATCCTTCAGGGGATTCATCAGTCTCTAAATGGTGGTTTTGGACCATCCTAATACGCAACCCAAAGGTGATTTTTGTTCCTCTTTTTATTTTTCAAAGGAATAAGGTAAGTATAAAATGCCTAAAAACGGGTGGATCATATCAAATCATCCAATTAATAAACCATAATATATCTCTTAAATTATAAAATCTTGTTTCCATCAGCTAAAAGGCACCCCAACACTTGTTCATAATATAATCATATATAAAACCAAGAGATGAATAGGAAGGGTTAATCAGCTGGGAATAGCTGTATCATAAACCGGTCATTCATGGACACTAATGGTTAAATAGAGGAAATAGTTTATGGTGGCTCTTAGAAAAAACTTGATCAAAAAATATTTCATCAATCATATGAAAATTTTATTCATTTAGTCATAGCCTCAATAAGATCTCAATAAATGTTATGATCTGTTTTCAAGTCCAAAGTGTCAATCAAGATATATTCTCAAAAAAAGAAAAACAAATATTATACATTGAATGATCTCAAGAATGAGAGTACAAAATAAAAAATAGAAATCACTCAGGTTATAAAATCATGTGATAGGTTAATAAATATTTTCTTAAAAATTTTATATTTTAATTAAATTGGTAGAAACAGCAATCATTATAAAAATATAAACACGAGTAATACCTCGTTTTCAATAATTACCATTGTAAAATTATATTTTATTTAAATGGGTTCAATTATTTTTCATGTTAAAATCATTATTACAATGAAAAATATCACCTAGATAAATGAAAATAAGAAAAATTCAATTTTATTGACAATGATACTCTTGAAAGACTACTCCCACACTAAAAATGACATAGTGTCTACAGTTCCTTGAAAAATATAATTGGAGACATATAACAAATATAACATATAGAAAATGAAAATAATATGTTAAAATGAAATGTTAGTGAATCGAGATCTCCTTGTAATTATTTTCCTTCCACGAGTAAACTTGTTAAATATTGATGTAAAACTAGGCTACCTACATAAGTTGTTAGAAATAAAATCATACACTTGATAAATCATTAGTCTATATGGTTTAAATATTTGGAAGCAGTAATATGGGAAGGTTCAAACTATAAATTAAATTAAAAACATCCCAAATACATTATGATAGTTAGTAACAATATAGTTTAAAGTGGCATATGAAAAAAAATAACTATACTAAAAGAAAAACATAAAATACAAAGTATTTGACTGAAAATTAAAAAAAATGAAATATAGGTTTCCTCCCATAATGTGTTAAGATATATATTGTTAACTATATAGATGGGAAAACTAATCAATAAAGTGTGTTCTATCTACATAGAAATCCTCTACCACTAAAAAGTATCATGCGTTTTTTCATCGAGCTATCATGGATGCTTGTTGTAATTAACCATCGTAGGAGCGTACTGAGCATGAATCTAGTGTGGATGGAATAATAGTCATTATTTTCATTGTAGTTACCACTATTAAGACCTTATCTCTATTGAAATTTCAAAATTCTATTTATCAACATCATCCAGATGTTTAGTCACCTATAGTACAAGGGAAGATGGTGATAGAGCAGGCACATTGATGACCACGGAAGAGGAAGAAGAGATATAAAAGGCTAATATAACTGAGTAATGAAATGAAAAATATTCCTAGAAACATTGAAGAAAAGTAATAATCCCATTTATATAATAATATCCTTGAAGCATCATTGTTATATAAAATAAATTGTACAAAATATATGATCACTCAGAAAAAGTACAAAAATATCGGAGGGGACAAGGACATATTATGAGTAATCAAAATTGTTTATCTACTCATTAAATTTCTTCTCCTTAACAGACGACTCCTATAACGATCACACATGATCCATATCAACTACGGTTAAACAGGGTTGTTGATAAAATATTGTAGTGGGATCTATGATTCTAGAATCTATGTTCCCCCCCCCCCCCCCACACAATTTCAAAGAAGTAACCCTTGTTTCATTCTCTGTAAGTATATAATGTGTTCTCATAAAGTTTGAGAGGGTTTAGAAGAATCTATGAATGTTTTTTTGGGATTTTATTATGGTGAATGGGTGGTTAATGTTTTGGTAAACAATGAAACAACTATAGTATGTAACAAAAAATGATATAGAGGCTTAGGGGAAGGTTCATTAGCACGTGCACGGTTTGTTCAAACAATGTTGCTGCCCAAGAAAAATTTTGGAACATGAGACAGTGGGATTTGTCATGGTTGATGCATGATTTGGAAACTATGGGAGTCAATTGATAAATGATTCCACTTGAGGTAGTAGATAGCTCATTATTAAAACACAATTTGACTAACCTTGTGTGTAACACCCCAAGATTTTATAGTACGTTTCTCATTAAAATAATTCAATTTCTCGCGCTACCCACAACAACGAGTTCGAGCGCACCACAACATACCACACTAACCATTAAAAAAGAATTTATGAATAGTAATAACTACATTTTGAATCTCATATTCTAAATATAATTTTAACATTCATATTATGTGGTTCATAGACATATTATAAGAACAAATTCATTTTTTCATATAAAAGAAGTATTTTTCAAAAATTGCAATTTTACTGCCTTTTAATGGAGAACCTTTTTTAAAACCAATATTTGACACTTTTATATATTAAATTTAATGAAATTAAATTCTTCTTTAGATGAGTGAAAAATAAATTTGGTTTGAAATTTTTTTTGTACTTTTTTGATAACTTTCATATTTGATGAATAGTGAAAAATACTATGTTTTAATTGAAAACAACTTTTTAAATTAGAATAATCTATAGTGTTAAATTATACATTTGAATGGTTTGTAAGAATAATTAGGTTATATTTTTTACCATCTAATCCAATGTTGTTCAGTAGAATTAATTTCACTTTGAAATTATACAAAAATAGGTGTCAATCTTTTGATAGTTATTGTTTCTTAAAAATAGGCTATTTGTTGTGACAACGAATATTAATTTTAAATTAATTAATACAAATTTATGTTTTGAATTTGGTAAAATAGACATCATTATTGAATTCATAATATCAAATATATCTTAGGAATAATTTTTTGTATTTTTCTGAAAACATCAATTTTTATGAATAGTAAAACCACTTAGTAGTTGTTAAAAAACTGACTTTTACATTTAAATGAAATTTTACCATTTTTCTGAATTGAATTTTGAAGATATGACATACATGGCTGTTATTAGTAGGTATAATTTTGTTCAATTAGATAAAAATAATTTATGGTGAATAGTATATTTTGACTTATTTATAGCGGTTAAAGATAAATAGGGTAATTTAAGGTAACAAGAATATTATAATAATACAAAATTACCTTAACACTTATCCTAACATTATGGGATCAGTCATGGACGACCATGGGCATAATTTGGTCAATTTTGGGACCCCATAGATCAACTTAAGAGTGGTAATGAAACTTTATTTTAATTAACTTAAAGTAAAGAAAAAAATTACATAAACAAATATCTTTTAGTATATGAATTTTTACATGGGGTTATATATGATATATTTTTTACTATAAATATTCATTGGAATTATATAAGTATTTATTCAATTGTGTTATTTTTTATAATTTTTAGACATCAATTAAATTAAATTATCAGTGACACAATAATAATGCAATATTCACCTCATTAATAAATTATTTAAATAAATAAGATTATTAATATTAAAGAAATATAAAAAACCTTTCCAATTATAATTGGATGATTTTATTTCCGAAATTCGTCATCTTATCATCCAATTTATGGATTTTTGGTCCTTTTGAAACTGATGTTAAGATTATAACAAAATAACATTTTCATACTTTCCAAAAGAGACTTTCCTCTACCTTATAAAAGGAAACCACTTCTAAATCATTACTCACACCTCTCAAGCCCCTTGGATCATCCAAACCCTACAAAAATAAGCTCTAAATACCCCACTCTTCCTCTTATAAGCCTTACCTTAGGCATAATTCACTACAAGAAGTCTGTTTGGTTCAAACCAAAGGGAGTTACCCAAATCAAATGTAATGGTATATCTTAACTTATTTACATATATTTTACTTCTCCAACCCCTAAACACCTTTTATTCCTTTATTTTATATCAACAACAGTATCCTCAATATACTGGGATGTTTTGATGAGAATTATTTGAACTAAAATTTCACACTCCTCCATCTAATGGGTATAGAACATATTGTTTATGTGGATGGAAAACTAACGCCTCAAGAAACGATGATTGGTCAATTATATCTTACCACCTATCATGGTGGCCATTAAGATGGAACTGTATTTATATATGATATATATATATTTATTTATTTATTTATGCTTCTGTATTTTCCATTTTTATCATTCCTTTATGGTTTCCATTATGGGTAAAACGCGATAATTTCATTTGAGGAAGTGCGAACTAACGCCCCCCTCAAAGTGATATGACTTGTTAATGTCTTATTTGGGATGTATAAAGGATGGATTTATTGATATTATATATTATATTATACTATAATTATAATATACCTATGTATAATTTCATTTTAACTCCATTAAAATACAAAATAGAAATGAAAGTAGTGTTCATGCGTACGTACGGCTTACCGTCTCCATGAACGGTGGAATTCATTTCTTATATTGAAATGTTATGTATTATTATAAATACATATATATACTGGATATATAATATATATATGATATCTAAATCATTTATATAATTATGTAGATAATGGAATTTTGACCACATGGAAATATTGTATTCATAACAAATTAATTTTTGACTCATGTTTCGAACATCGATAAAATATCCAATATGAACTCAAATAATTACCTAATTTTTATAGAAAGGTAATAAGTGATATAAAGGATATAATAAATTCTATAAATGTTCTTAATCATGTAGAAAATAACTTATGTTTATTATTCTGGAAGAACAAGGAACATACAAGACAAGTCAACCTTTAGGTAACGGGTTTCTTATCTCACTTTTAATTCTGTGAGATTTCCATTGTTCTCCACTTATTGAATGTGGTGTATTGTGTACATCCATTTAATATATATTATCATTATTATATTTATATTCATGGTATTCTATTAATGATTTGGTGTTTATTAAATTTTGTTCATACGACTTGATTGATTACAAGGTGGTAAGGTTTAATTTCGCAATCTCATTATTATCCAGGATTGTTTTTAAGTAAGTATCTACTGGGAAATATTTATTATCCATGACCAAGTTCCATAAAATAGTTTTCAAATGGATTCTTTTAAAGGGACTTTTTTTAATAAAATGTCATTTTAAATGTCTTAAATATTTATTCTTCTAAATCATTCTCATTAATGTCCATGTTATCAAAATTGTTTTTAATGATTTATTTATATGGACATTGATATTTTTAAAATATTAATTCCATTCAAAATATTTAGAGTGGTATGGGACACATTGATTAAAATATGTCATTAAATTTCTTCCTTTCTAAATGGTGTGGTTTTAAATGTTTTCATGAAAATGGGATTTTCACTCAAAGAGTTTTACAAATAATTTTCATCTATGTCAGTATCCTTTGATGGATTTTAATCTTGTTTGAAGTTGATTTATTATGATACAAATATTATATATTGTATTGAAGGTTCTATGATATTTTTTACTATGGATGTGTTATTTTTATACCGTTCATGGTTTATGGTTAAAGTATTGTCATTTCGTATGCTAGTTTTAATACTAATGTTTATCTTATGTTTCAACCTTTTTGTATGAGGAATGTGTTGGACTTAGTATGTGATGGGTGGAGCCCGCTATAGCTCCTTCATGAATCAATAGGTCTCATGAGAAAACTATACATGGAATTGGGAAAGGCCTTTCCCAATTTGATGTATAGTTTTTGACAAGGCCTAAATCATTTTTAGACGTCTTGGCTGAGGTCTTGGAAAAATGTTTTATAATGTCCAACATCATACATTCCCTCATTATGAAAATAATATTGATGGTTCATGTGGCCATTCGACTAGTAGAATAACCATGATTATGTTTTATTCTGGCATTATTTACTCATCTCATATTCCTGCCATAAAATTTTTCATGTTTATTATTTTTAAAGGAATGTGTTTTCAATTATTCACCATGCATAATATTTATGTTATCTTCTGTTGTATTGCAGACCCTTAGTGACTATCTGAGCTCAACCCTGTCTATGTTTTATTTCTCCTAGGATGAAAAAATGTATATTATGACTAACCATCAGGGATAGCCTAAGGGGTATGAGTGTGGCCTATGGAGGCAATGTTGTTGTAGTATATCATTTTATAATGTAACGTAAAACTTATCAATTTATCTAGTATTTCCAAGGCTACTAAACTAATAGGTCTTTCAAGACTTGATCTTTTTTTATCATGCCAATGTTATGTAATAATACACCGACTCTAGGGAACTAGGTTCAGGGCATTATAGCTGGTATCAGAGGATTTTTAGTACAAACCTTGGAAACTAGATTTAGATAAGGACTGATTAGAGAACATTACCCTAAGATAGACGTTGAGTATTAGTATAGAAGAACATCCTAGAATTTTGGTACTGAAGTGATTTTGTAAGTTATCCAATCAATAAGTCCCTGTCTGGATATGAGAAGGTAGAGTCGGCTCTGGCACAGATGTACCGAGGGGTAAAACCCGAAAACACCACTTCGAGCTAGAATCAAACGAAAACTAGTGCATGATAACGGACCTTGCTACACTCTTGGTAATGACACTCCCAGGGGATATGTTTAGGATAATTCACATTATCATTACAAGCCATTATGAAGGATTTAAGAGTGAATAGTTCCTTAAAGAAAACATTTTTATGATTATGGATTAAATCAATAAACTGTTTAATTTACGTTAGGTATTTTACATGTTTGGAATTATGAATTGTGATTCATAAACTGACCTAGTGTATTCAATTGTTTATAACTGGAGCCTAGTAAAAGGAATGATAATTCTAGAAATATGCATGATTGAAAGAGTAATAAGGATCATATCTTTCATGGTATTAATCCATCATTTAAAAGGGAAATATTCTCCCACATATTCTCATCATATGAAGAAATAGTATCATGTGTTAATACGATATGTAATGAATTTTCTGAGTCCTATGGATTTGAAGCGATTATAGAGAAGAAAAGGATTGTATAGATAAATATGGATAAAGGGAATAAGGGAATGAAGGATTTACCCATATTTGGTAACTATGGAATGAATCAACTAGGTAAATGCTTGAAGATAATGAGAGTTTGTTTTATGTGTGGAGAAAAAGGACACCAAGTACATGATTGTAAGGGTAAGAAAAATGTTTCAAATGTAAAATGCTTCATTTTCAAGGAGTTGGGAAAATACACGAATTAGTGTCCAAATCATCAGAGTATACCCCAAATGCAGTTATTAGATAATAATCATGTTTTGATACTACCGAAAAAGAGGAGGAATGATTAAGTGTTCTTATGTTGTTGTTAATGTATTGTGGCATTTGAGTATTGTATTAATGATGTACATGTTATAAGAATCATAGGGTATATAATGATTGAACTGCAATACTATTTCATTATGGACTTGAGATTGTGTGGAACCAAGAAATGTGACTCAATGGAAGGTTATTTTTTTGGAAAATATATGGTTGAGAGAAAGAAATTTTTTTAATATTATTCTAATTCTGAGGTAGGGATATTTGAATAAGATATGACTGATTTGGAGAAATTATATTCATTATTCTTGACTACCTTGAAACTGATTAATGATTTCTATATTCCTTCATTTTTGGATTTTACAACATTTTTGGATATAAGGAGAATATGTAGAATTCTATAAGGAATAAAGGACCATGAAGGTAATCAGTACGGTTATATGATAACTCAAGGTGTTACTATGTTTTGAAATAATACATGAAGAAAGTATTCACATGTTATTACGTGGAAAAACGGATCTTCATTGTGTTTACCTTCCTTATAAATTTTGGACTGTGAGTTTGGAAAAAAAGTATTTTGGATAAGCCTAAAGGTTTGAATTGATTAAGTTTAACTTTGGATACTATTATTAAAGTTAAATCATTTCTTGAGATTATTTTCTGATTGTCATAAAAAGGACAACACGGAGGTCGGGCGACAACCAATCGCATCCAGCAAGGCCACGAGACTTGAACCCACAACTCAAGGGAAACATTGGTGCATCAACTACCACATGCCTACAAGATGTCCCGGTTTGTATAATGTTTTCTTAATATTCTGAAAAATGAATTATAAATTAATTATTTTCAGAACCCTATAAGATTGGGATAAATATAATATTTTTATGTTCTATTATCTTATAGAGTTAAAGATGAGTTTTTGGTAGAAATTAGTTAAAGTATTGAACTCTACTTGTCAAGTATATTTTTTCCCAAATTAGTCTAGGAAAAAATTAATTATAGAAAATTATTTAAGGGATCTGAAAACAAAAAATGTGTTATCCTAACACCTTATATATTCAATTTAATGAAATTAAATTCTTCTTTAGATGCAGGGCATAAAACTTTAGATTGAATAAAATTTTGGAACTTTTCTGATAACTTTCATATTTTGATGAATACTGAAAATACTATATTTTAATTGAAAACAAATTTTTTAATCAGAATAATTTATACTATTCAATTATACATTTGAATGGTTTTTAAGTATAATTATATTATATTTTTACAATTTAATCCAATGTTGGTCATTGGAATTAATTTTACTTTGAAATTATACATAATCATGTGTCAATCTTTTGATAGTTATTGATTTTTAAAAACATGCTACTTGTTTTGACAACAATAATTAATTTTAAATTAATTAATAAAAATTCTATGTTTTTAATTTTATAAAATAAACATCATTTTTAAATTAAAAATATCTAATATATCTTAGGAAGAATTTTTGGTATTTTTCTGAAAAAAAAAATCAATTTTTGATTAATAGTAAAACCACTTAGTAGTACTTAAAATGATAACTTTTTCATTTAAATGAAATTTAATGGCTTCTATGAATTGAATTTTACAAATTTGACATAAATGGATGTTATTAGTAAGTAAAATGTGGTTCAATAAAATAAAAATAATTTTTGGTGAATAGGTACTTTTGAATTTTATTTAAAGTGGTTAAAGGTAAATAGTGAAATTTAAGGTAAAAAGAATATAATAATAATACAAAATTAGCATAACACTTGTCCTAATATTATTAGATGAGTCATGGATGACCATGGGAATCCTTGGGTCGATTTTGGGACCCCATGGATGTAACACCCCGAGATTTTATAAGATATATTCTTTTTAATTTCTTTCATATCTTTTGTTATACTCTACACCAAGATTATCTTGCGCTATACGCAACATCGTATTAGCCTGCAGTATACACAACACTAATCTTGGATCGTGTTACACACAATTTCAAGTTTGTTTGATAGTAGTTATTCTATGAAACATTGAGTGTATATATTTTTATATTCAATGCATAAATGAAATATGGTTGGATTATTTTATATGCAACAATAAAGGATTATTTCACTACACGCAACCCTGACTTGGCTTTCATTACACACAATCGTGACCTTCCTCGATAGCGTGTGTTGTACGCAATACCGGGTTTCACTAAATAATGATTTATTGTTATAGTATTATTATGAACCAGCTGTTATGAATAGTATCAACTACATTTTGAATTTTATAACATTTCTATTCATCTTACACATATTCAAGAATATGGTATGAGAACAAAATAAATTTTTTGGGTAAAATAAGAATTTTTCAAAAAATGCAGTTTTGCCACCTATTGATGGTGCACCAACTTTAATTATAGTTTTTGACATGTTTATATGTTCAATTTGAAAAAATAAATTTCTTACTTGGAATCAGAATATAAAAATTTAATTTTGATACATTTTTCATATTATTCTGATAACTTTCATATTTTAATGAATAGTAAAAACACGCTATATTTTAATTACAAACAACTTTTTTCATCGCAATAATTTATATGGTTAGATTATCCGTTTAATTGGTTTTAAATTGTAATTATAATATATTTTTACCATTTAATCTAATTTTGGTCATTGGAATTAATTTTACTTTGAAATTGGACATAAATAAGTATCGATCTTTTGATAGTTATTGTTTCCTTAAAACACGCTATTTGTTTTGATAACGGGAATTAATTTTAAAATTAATTAATTACACTTATATGTTCTTAATTTGGAAAAACAGAAATCATTTTTGAATTCGTAATATCAAGCTTAGGCCGAATTTTTGGTATTTTTCTGAAAAACTTAAATTTTTGATGAATAGTGAAACCAATTAGTGGTAGTTAAAAAACTAACCCTTTCATTTAAATGAAAATTTACCACATATGTGAATTGAATTTCAAAAATCCGACATACATGGTTGTTATCAAGAAGTAAAATGTGGTTCAATAAGATGAAAATAATATTTGGGGAATAGTAACTTTTGACTTTTATTTGTTGCGGTTAAAGGTAAATAGGGTAATTCAAGGTTAAAAGAATATTATAATAATTCAAAATTACCTTAACACTTGTCCTAACCTTATTGAATGAGTAGTGGCCGACCACGGGCATCCTTGGGTCGATTTTGGGACCCCACTGAGCCACTAGGTAGTGATAATGACAATTTGGATTAATTAATTTAATGTAAAGACAAAATTGACCTTAACAAAAATCTTTTAGTGATTAATTTTTGTAAGGGGTTATATAAATTATATTTTCGACTATAAATATTAATTATAAAGATAAAAATATTTCATACATGATGGTATTTGTTTTATAATTTTTAGACATCTTATAAATTAAATTATTTATGACACAATAATAATGCAGTATTTACCTCTTTAATAAATGATTTAAATAAATAAGATTATAATGATTAAAATATTATCGAAAACATGTCCAATTCGGATTGGATAATTTTATTTCGACCATGAGTCATCTTATCTTCATCTTTAATGATTTTTGGACCTTTTTAAACTGAAGATATGTTTATAATAAAATAATATTTTCACACTTTCCAAAGGGTCCCCTCTCCTCCCTTATAAAAGGGAACCTCATCCCTCTCCTCTTCACAACAATTTGAGCCTTCACGGTCTGCCGAAACCTGCCCATTACTCTTATACACTTACCTAGATACATTCTTGAGGTTCTGGAATTCCCAAAAGGCCATCTCTAGTGCCTTAAGAGGAATCTTAAAAGAGGTGCGTCTAAGAAGAGGTAATCTATTCTACCGATTCTTTCAAGTTTCCTTCTTCTTGAACTTCTTCTTATTTATTTTATTCATTATAATTTAATAACACCATTATAAATAATATACTAATATGTCATTATAAATATGAAACAACCCCATTTCACCTTCTATCCATCCTACGGAAAACGAAATCATTGTGCTTACGTACGTACGAAATACTGTATCTACGCTGTGGTGTAATTAGTTTTTCCACAACCACCTTACATGGATGGTTATAACCATGTAAAGAATAACAATATATGGTTATTATAAGATCATACTAATTTTTATATCATTCACGCCAATTCTATTAAATAATTATGGGAACGATATCATCGCTCATGCGTACGTACGGACTACCGTCTCCACGAACGCTATGAGATTCATTTTCTATAATTAACCATTCAAGTATGATTATAAAGTGTATATATAATAAATAATCATGAATGATATTATATAATAATGATACTGGATTTATTTATATATATGTTTCATTTACTTAATTTCAGTCAATTAAATAAGGAAATGAAAACAGCGTTCATGTGTACGTACGGCCTACTGTCTCCATGAACGGTGTATTTCATTCCATTTATCGATCTATCATATATATTTATATACTGAATATATATTATATATAAATAATTTTTTAAATTTGGGAATAAATTAAATCATTATATAAGTAATAATATCAATAACAACAAGTCAAAACACGTACGATAAATGAAACGATTTTACCCAAAACGCTACTTTAACATGGAATTTACAAAACAACGGGTAATATAAAGTCATAATTGAACCATATATGATATCATAATAATGAATATGATTATTTAATAATTCAATTACATTATTTAAATTATTATACAGGAGGTTCGGATACATATGAAGCATATCAGACATAAGGTAAGGGATAACTTTTCCAATCTTGTTTTTATCCGAGATTGTTTATTCGTAAGTATTTGGGGTTATTGTTATCATCAATTCCCATGTTTTCTAAAAAAAATTCATGTATTTTTAAATTCCTTTTACCCATTTTTTAAATTTACCACATTTTATGAAAGGAATATTACTTTTGTTTACCCCATGAAGAACTTTTTGACTTTTCCGACAAAAGTAGGAGAAGAGTGTTATTTTTAAATTATACGGCGTGAACATATTTTTACGGTTTCATAACGCCTCATTTTCATGAAGAATCCTTTACAATATTGCATGATTATTTTCAAAAAAATTATTTTCTTTTAAAATTTAATGTAATTTTGAGAAAAGAAAATGATTTTGAAAGGAAAGGATATTTTCTTCAATAATTCATTTCAAGTGATTTGTCAAAACTATTTTCCATATAAGATGACATTATTTAGTATGTTTATATTTCAAGTATAATGTTTCTATTATTTACATGGTTTGATTCTTCTTATGATGAAATGATATCCATTTATTTAATATGGATTACGTTAAGATGGGATGATGTTTATGAAACCCATTTAATTCTTTGGGTTATGATGAATGATTTATGTTTATTTTGTGGCATAAGTAAGAATGATTTCAATATGAGATGTGTGGGACCTATATCTCCCTCCAATGTATTGGGTAAAGATTTATATCTAATGAGATATAAATGGTTGGAACGGTAATTTATTCTAGTTCAGTGATACAGGATTGGGACGAGGAGTAAACTCGATTCAGAAAGGGACTTTGTCCACTAAGATGGTCTTGGCAGCAATGCCTTGGATACTATTGAAATCATATCATGTGCTTAATGGTTTTCCACAATTACATGTTTTATTCTCATTCTATTTTATCATGATTAATGTTTCTTTATGATCTATTCCTTACGTACTTCCATGTTTTATGTCATTGCTCAAGATTTTGATGTTTTAACATTATGATCATGTTTTTTTTAGTTAAAATGTATATGATTTGATTTATTTTCTCTATGCTTACCCTTACTGAGCATTTGAGATCACCCTTTATATGTTTTCTTTTCCCCATGATTTGAAAAAATGTTTTAGGTAAGAAAACAAAAGGGGAAGATATTTATTAGAGATGTTGAAGAACTTTCACCATGGTTAGAAGATTATATTCCGAGTTTCCAAAGACACTAAACTATTATGGTCCTTGTGTGTCTGTTTTTGTTATGTATTAAATATTCCACAAAAGTAATGTAATTTCCATATATGTCAAGCTTTGGGTCTCTACAGTTGGTATTAGAGGAAAGGATTAGTTAAAACTTGGAAACTAGGATGCGAAAACTTTAGTGAGATCCCTAGAGATATTTATAAGGTATGTCTAGGGATGTCCCTAAGGTCAAGTATACGTATAGGTTAGAGTCATAGTATTATGTTGATGATGATGAATAACCTAGGGTGAACCTAAGGTTTCATAGATTAAATAATTTTTTATAAGATAGATATCCCATAAGTGAATTTTAATGATTATGTGGTTCCTCGTTTTTTAACAGTTTCTTACACTATGGTTTTTGGTTTTACTCAATGGAGTGAACGAGAAGGAATTCAGTTAACATTGATTCCAATGAACAAATTGGTGACTATGATCAAAAAAATTGTGTAATTCCTGGAGAGAAAGATATTTTTATTATGCCAAGTCAGCCATCTCGGTATATGATTGACAAGGTGAACTTTAGTTGTATTCCTAAGTCATCAAATAAGAGGAAGATAGAATTTTATGCATGTTCACATGGTGAGGATCATAGAGAAAGAAAGATTCAGATTTCTATAGAAGGTAAGAATAAACCTGAGGAATACCTCAAATGGAGGGGAAGATGTTATCTATGTGGAGAAAAGGGTCATATAGTGAAAGACTGTTTTGGAGTCCAATGTCTTTTCTGTGGAGAACACGGGCATTACCCAACTCAATGCCTTGACCTAATAAGGTACTTCTAAATAGAGGAAGGACCTATTCATTTCCAATCATTGAAGAGGATTGATTGAAGAGCTTATGTATTGTAATTCAATAATAATGTTGTTGAGGTAATTTTATAGTATATTGAAATATCTTTGTATTGGTCCATTGTGGTTTTCTATAAGAATATGGTACCGGTAACCATGAAAAGTGATTGAAATATTTTTGGAAAGTAGATGATATGAGCATAATTAAGGGATAAAGAGATAAAGAGATGTTTGGTAGTATTAATGAGCTCATTAATGATATAAGGACAATGTGATATCATGGTTTGAGTATATAGAAATTTTGGGATTTTGGTATGAGGAAAGAGATAACTTTTGGTAGCATTCATGTTTTCACTAAGGTTCAATGGTAATTCATGTTTCAAAAGAAAACGGTATTAAGTTATTCACATGTTTGGAATGTGACCAACAAGATTTGTCTTATGATATATGGGGGATAAATGAGGGTATTCACATTCTTGTTATGTGACCATTCAAGTAATCATTTTCTTTATACTATGAGATTGGACATATGTATTTTGGATAAGCCTAAAGATTGGAATGGATTATGTTGGACACCAGATTGTATTGTTTAAGGATAGAACAGTTTTTCGATATTAATTCTAGAATGTTATAATAGTTCCCTTTTAGAAAAAGGCAAAACCTGCAGAACGAGTGACAAACCATCTCGTCGGACAAGGCTGTGGGAATCTAACCCACAACCGATGTGCGACAGACCTTTATCACCTAACAATAGACAACAGGAAGTCCCTAGTTAGTAGAAACTAGTTTTATTTTATTAAGCGGTATGATAGATGAAGTATAAGTCCATTTTTTGAACCATATACGATTAATCTCACTATAAATGGGCTTATGTATATAATTATTGATAATTTTATGTTTGAGACAGATAGAGTGACCTATCATTGTATCGCATGATCCACTAGCACTTCATGGAAGAAAAATTCAACTTCATTTACTTAAGAGATAAAGTTGAAATTGATCATGGCGCGAACAACGGTGAGATTGTACCATAATAAAGTATGTATTTATTTTAATTCAAATTCTTCAACAATAGGGAAATGATATTGAAAACCAAAAATGTCATCTTAGTTACCTCATATCTAGTGAATCAGATGGTACCTTAGATTATCACAAATTTATGGCTTTGTGATTGTTGGCTTTTTATAGCCATGTTCTCAACCACACTCCATCAGAACATAACGGATAGATTTCTCTTCCAAATCCAAATTTTCACATATGATCTCTTATGTGGGAACCCAAGTGATGAGTTACTTTGGGTATCCGTTTTGTTTCTAATGTTCATTTTTAAAATTACGTTTTGGTATTCCTTTTTACGATGTGGGGTTCTTTGAAAGAAACTCTCATGTAATAAACCATTTATATCCCCGACGAATTTTGAGGGAGAAATTCATTTTAAGGGGGGTAGAGTGTAACACCCCATGATTTAATAAGATATATTATTTTTAATTTCTTTCATTTCTTTTTTTATATGCTACACCCATATTATCTTGCACTATACGCAACATCGTATTAGCTTGTAGTATACACAACACTAATCTTGGATCGTGTTACACACAATTTCATGTTTGTTTGATAGTAGTTATTCTACACAGAATTGAGTGCATATATATATATATATATATATATATATTCAATGTATAAATGAAATATGGTTTGATTATGTTTTACGCAACAACAATGGAGACTTGAACTACACTCAACCCTGACTTGGATTTCATTACACACAATGGAAACCTTCCTCGATAGCGTGTGTTGTATGCAATACCGGGTTTCACTAAACAACAATATATGGATATAACATTATTATGAACTAGCCTTTATGAATAGTATCAACTACATTTTGATTTTTATAACATTATTATTCATCTTACACATTTTTTAGAATATGGTATGAGAACAAAATAAATTTTTCGGGTAAAATAAGTATTTTTCAAAAAAATGAAGTTTTGCCACCTTTTGTTGGAGAATCCACATTAATTCTAGTTTTTGACATGTTTATAAATTAAATTTGACAAAATAAAATTCTTACTTGGAAACTGGATATAAAATTTTAATTTTGATAAATTTTTCATATTATTCGGATAACTTTCATATTTTAATGAATAGTAAAAACACTATATTTTAATTACAAACTTTTTTCATCACTATAATTTATATGGTCAGATTATCTTTTTAATCAGTTTTAATGTGTAATTAGAATATATTTTTACCATTTAATCCAATGTTGGTCATTGGAATTAATTTCACTTTGAAATTTGACCTAAATAAGTGTCGATCTTTTGATAATTATTGTTTCTTATAAACACACTATTTGTTTTGATAATAGGAATTAATTTTAAAATAAATTAATGAAACATCTATGTTTAGAATTTGGAAAACTAGACATCATTTTTGAATTCGTAATATCAAATATATATTAGGCTTATTTTTTGGTATTTTTCTAAAAAACATCAATTTTTGGTGAATAGTGAACCCACTTAGTGGTAGTTAAAAAATTGACTCTTTCATTTAAATGAAATTTTACCACTTCTGTGAATTGATTTTCAAAAATCCGACATACATGGTTGTTATCAAGAAGTAAAATGTGGTTCAATAAGAAAAAACTAATTTTTGGTGAATAGTATCTTTTGACTTTTATTTACTGCGGTTAAAGGTAAATAGGGTAATTCAAGGTTAAAAGATTATTATAATAATTTCAAATTACCTTAACACTTGTCATAACCTTGTTTGATGAGTATTGGACGACCATGGGAATCCTTGGGTCGATTTTTGGACCCCATTGAGCCACTTGGTAGTGATAATGACAATTTGGATTAATTAATTTAATGTAAAGACAAAATTGACATTAACAAAAAGCATTAAGTAATTAATTTTTTTAATGAGTTATATAAATTATATTTTCGACTATAAATATTTATTGGAAAGTTAAATAGATTTCCTACATTTTGGTGTTTTTTTATAATTTTTAGACATCATATAAATTAAATTATTTATGACACAATAATGATTCAGTATTTACCTCATTAATAAATGATTTAAATAAATAAGATTATAATGATTAAAATATTATCCAAAAAATATTTAATTAGGATTGGATGATTGAATTTAGACCAAAACTCATCTTATTTTCATATTTAATGATTTTTTAACCTTTTGAAACTAAAGATAAGTTTATAATAAAATAATATTTTCACACTTTCCAAAGGTGCCCCTCTCCTCCCTTATAAAATGGCACCTCCTCCCTCTCCACTTCAAAACAATTTGAGCCTTCAAGCTCATCCAAACCCTGCCCATTTCTCTTCTCCACTTCCCTATAAAAATTCTTGAGGTTCTGGTCTTCTCAAGAGACCAACTCTAGTGCCTTAAGAGGAAGCTTAAAAGAGGTGCATTGAAGAAGAGGTAATCTCTTCTACCGATTCTTTCAAGTTTCCTTATTCTTAATCTTATTCTTATTTAGTTGTTTCATTATAAAGTAATAACATCAGTATTAATAATATACTGATATTTTATTATAAATATGAAACAACCCTATTTCACCTTCTATCCATCCTACGGAAAACGAAATCATTGCGCGTGCGTACGTACGGGATACTGTCTCCATGCCTTGGTGTAATTAGTTTTTCCACAACCACCTTAATTGGATGGGTATAATGGTGTAAATAATAACTATATATGGTTATTATGACATCATACTAATTCGGATATCATTCACTCCAATTCTATCAAATAATGATGAGAACTATATCATTGCTCGTGCGTACGTACGGACTACTGTCTCCACGAACGTGATGAGATTCATTTTCCATGATTAACCCTTAAAGTATGATTATAAAGTGTACATATAATAAATAATAATGAATTATATTAAATAATAATGATATTGTATTTATTTTCATATATGTTTCATTTACTTAATTCTATTCAATTCAATAAGGAAACGAAAACAGCGTTCATGCGTACGTAGGGTCCACTGTCTCCATGAACCGTGTATTTTATTCCATTTATCTGTCAATCATAAATTTTTATATGCTGAATATATAATATATATAAATCATTTTTTAAATACTAGAATTAATTAAATCTGTATATAAGTAATAATATCATGAACAACAAGTCGAAACGCGTATGATAAATGAAACGATTTTACCCAAAATGCTACTTTTACATGGAATTTACAAAAGAATGAATAATATAAAGTCATAAGTGAACCATATATGATATAATTATAATTAATATGATTTTGTAATAATTAAATAACATTATTTAAATTACTATACAGGAGGTTATGATACATACAAAGCATATCGGACATAAGGTAAGGGATAACTTTTCTAATCTCGTTTTTATCCGAGATTGTTTATTCGTAAGTATTTGGGGTTATTGTTATCATCCATGCCCTTGTTTTGTAAAAATGTTTTCATGTATTTTGAATGTCCTTTTTACCCATTTTTGAAATTTACCACATGTTATGAAAGGAATCTTACTTTTTTTACCAAACAAGGAACTTTTTGACTTTTCCGAAAAAAGTACAAGAAGAATGTTATTTTCAACTTATACTGCGTGAACGGATTTTTAAGGTTTCATAATTCCTCATTTTCATGAAACTTCCTCTACAAGATCGCAGGATTATTTTCAAAACAATACTTCTCTTTTAAAATTTCTTGGAATTTTGAGAAAAGAAAATGATTTTTAAAACAAAGGATATTAGCCTCAAGAATTCATTTCAAGTGTTTTGTCAAAAATATTTTCCATCTAAGATGACATAATTAGTATGATTATGTTTCAAGTATAATTTCCCTATTTTTTACATGTTTTGATTCTTCTTATGATGAAATTATATCCATTTGTTTTATATGGATTGCGTTAAGATGGGATGATGTTTATGAAACCCATTTTATTCTTTGGGTTATAATGAATGATTTATGTTTATTTTGTGGTACAAGTAAGAATGATTTCATTATGAGATGGGTGGGACCTATATCTCCGTCCAATGCATTGGGTAAAGATTTATATCTCCTGAGATAGACATTGTTGGAATGGTAAGTTATTCCAGTTTAGTGATATAGGATTGGAACGAGGAGTGAACTCGATTCAGAAAGGGACATTGTCCTCTAAGATGGTCTTGGAAGCAATGCCTTGGATACTATGGAAATAATATTATGTTCTTAATGGTTTTCTACAATTATATGTTTTATTACCATGCTATTTTATCATGATTAATATTTATTTATGATCTATTCCTTACGTACTGCAATGTTTTATGTCATTGCTCATGATTTTCATGTTTAAACATAATGATCATGTTTTTTTAGTTCAAATGTATATGATTTGTTTTATTTTCTCCATGATTACCCTTGGTGATCATTTGAGCTCGACCCTTTATATGTTTTATTTTCCCCAGGATTTAAATAAAGGTTTTAGGTAAGAAAACAAAAGGGGAAGATCTTTATGGGAGATGATGAAGATCTTTCACAACGTTTAGAAGATTATATTCTGAGTTTCCAAAGACACTAAACTATTACGGTCCTTATGCGTCCGTTTTTGTTATGTATTAAATATTCCGAAAAAGTAATTTAATTTTCATGTACTTAATGATTTGGGTCTCTACAGTGGAGCCACTTAAGAGTGATAATGACACTTTATTTCAATTAACTTAAAATAAAGACAAAAATTACATTAACAAATATCTTTTAGTATATCAATTTTTACATGGGGTTATATAAGTCATATTTAGACAATAAATATTCATTGTAAAGATAAATATATTTCCCACATTATGGTTTTTTTATAATTTTTAGACATCATATAAATTAAATTATTAATAACACAATAATGATGCAATATTCACCTCAAAAATAAATGATTTAAATAAATAAGATTATAAATATTCAAAAAAATATTCAAAACCTGTCCAATTATTATTGGATAATTTTGTCTCGAACGTGAGTCATATTATCTTTTAATTTAATGTTTTTATGACCTTTTGAAACTAATGATAAGACTTTAATAAAATAACGTTTTCAAACATTCCAAAACAGCCCTTACTCTCCCTTATAAAAGGAAAATACTTCTAACTCATTCCTCACACCTCTCAAGCTCCTTGGTTCATCCAAACCCTAAAAAAAATAAGCTCTCAATATCTATAAATTCTTCTTATAAGCCATACCTTAGGCATAAGACATTTCAAGAATTAAATTTGGTTCAAACCAAAGGGAGATACCCAAATTAATGGTAATGGTTTATCTTAACTACTTTACTTATATTTTACTTCTCAAACCCCTAAACACTTTTTATTACTTAGTTTTATATTAAAACCAGTATCATCAATATACTAGGATTTCATTATGAGAATTATTTTAACTAAAATTACACATAGCACCATCTAATGGGTAAATAACATATTGTTTCTATGGATGGCAAACTAAAGCCTCTCAAAATGATGATTGTTCAATTATATCCTAAAACCTCTCATGGTGGCCATTAAGATGGAACTGTATTTATATATGATATATATTATGTTTATGTTTTATTTATGCTTCCGTATTTTCCATTTATATCATTCCTATGAGGTTTCAATTATGGGTAAAACGTGATAATTTCATTTGAGGAAGTGCGGACAACTACCCCCACAAAGTGATATGACTCATCAATGAATTATGTGGGATGTGTAAAGGATGGATTTATCGATATTATATATGATATTGTACTGGAAATATAATATAATTATGTGTCATTATGTTTTAATTCCGTTAAAATACAAAATATATATGAAAGTAGCGTTCATGCGTACGTACGGATTACCGTCTCCATGAACGGTGCATTTCATTTCTTATATCCAAATGTTATGTATTGTTATAAATACACATATATACTAGATATATAATATATATATGATATCTAAATCATTTATATCATTCTGGAGATAATGAAATTTTGACCACATGGAAAGATTGTAATTATGACAAGTTCATTTTTGACTCAAGCTTCGAATATCGATAAAATATCCAATATAAACTCAAATAATTGACTAATTGTTATAGCAATATAATAAGTGATATAGAATAAATAATAAACTTTAAAAACATTTTTAATCATTTATAAATTAACTTATGTTTATTATTCAAGAAGAAAAAGGAACATACAAGACAAGTCGGACTTGAGGTAAGGGGTTTCTTATTTCACTTTTAATTCCGTGAGATTTCCATTGTTCGCCACTTATTGCATGTGGTGTATTGTGTACTGACATTTTTTATATATTATCATGATTATTGTTCTACTCATGGTATTCTGTGAATTATTTGGTGGTTTTTAACTTTGGGTCATACGAATCGATTGATGACAACGTGGTAAGGGTTAATTTCACAATCTCACTATTATCTGAGATTGTTTTTACATAAGTATCTACTAGGAAATATTTATTATCCATTTCCATGTTTCATAAAAGTGGTTTCGAAGGTATTATTTTTAAGGGACTTTTTTACTAAAACATAATTTTAAATGTTTTAAATATTTATTCTTCTAAATCATTCTCAGTAATGTGCATGTTTTCAATATTGTTTTTAATTATTTATTTATATGTGCATGAATGTTGTTAAAATGATAATTCCTTTCAAAATTTTCAATTTGGTATGGAAAAATTTTATTCAAAAATGTATTTAAATTTCTTCCTTTCTAAATTGTGTCATTTTTATATGTTTTCATGGAAAAGGGATATTTCTCTCAAAGAGTTTTACAAATCTTTTTCATCTATGTAAACATCCTTTGATGGATTTTAAACTTGTTTAAAGTTGATTTATTATGATAGAAATCATCCTTATTTTATTGAAGGTTTTGTGATATGTTTGACTATGGATCTATTATTTTTATACCATTCATGGTTTATGGTTAAATTATTGACATTTTGTAAGCTAGTTTTAATAAAAAAAATATGTTATGTTTCAAACATTTCATATTAAGAATGTATTGGACTTATTATGTGACTGGTGGAGCTCACTATAGCTCCTTGATGCATCGGTAGGTCTCATGAGACAACTAGAAGTGGAATTGGCCAAGGCCTTTCCCAATTTGAAATATTGTTTTGGTCGAGGCCTAAATAAATATTAGACGTCTTGGACGAGGCCTTGACAAAATGTTTCAGAATGTCTGACATTGTACATTCCCTCATTATGAATATAATATTGATGGTTCATGTGGTCATTCTACTAGTAGAATACCCATGATTATGTTTTATTTTGGCACTATTTACTCATCTCATATTCCTACCATAAAAGTTTTCATGTTTATTATTTATAAAGTCATGTGTTTTCAATTATTCACCACGCTTAATAATTATGTCATCTTCCGTTATATTGCTTAACCTTACTGATCATCTAAGATCACCCCTTTCTATGAATTATTTTTCCCAAGATGTGAAGAAGTATATTATGACTGACCTGTAGGTATAGACTAAGGGATATGGGTGTGGCCTATAGAGACAATGTTGTTGTAGTTTTTCATTCGATAATATAATGTAAAACATATTAATGTATCTAGTATTTCCAAGGCTACTAATCTAATCAGTCTTTTGAGACTTGTTCTTTTTTTATAATTCCAATGTTATGTAACAACGCACCGGCTCTGGGGAACTAGGTTCGGGGCGTTACATTGTGACTAACCATTCACTGGTAAAAAACTAGATCCATAAAAATTGGATCTATGTCAATTTTATGTTTTTACCCCACTTTTTTCCCTGAGATGACTATAACTAGAGATTTTATCCTCTCATAGGTAGTAGATCCTTCTCCCATTGATCCAAAGGAAATCCTAAGGCTTCTCTTGGTGCACTGAGGCTAGAGTCTCATGAAAAGTCATCGTTTATGGTTGTTCTTGATGGTTTTCCATAGACATACTTTTCTATCTCCCTCATTTTTATAGATCAATGTAAATTATGGATTGATCTAAGGTATTTTACATATTATATGATTATATTTTACTTTAATCATGATATATGAATATATATAGTTGTTTTTTTGGATATTTGACCTGGTATCATGAAAATTTTTTGGGACGTTTATCATTTTAGCCAAATTTATATGGTAGGTGTATTGACTCTCGTCTAATATATTTAGAACAATAAGGATTAGATTCAAATTTTATAAATTTATTTAATTTTATTGTGACATTTTTGTGAAAATACTGGTAGAAAAAATCTTTAGTGATAGGTTATGGATTTGTGGTAGTTAGGTATTTTTTGTTCTAAATTCTATGTTAAACGGTCATTAAAATGTCTATTTTAAAAATGGTTTATTTTCTTAATTTTTGGAAAATGGTTTTTTGCAATATTTTTCAATAATTTTTTTATTGAAATGGGTTGGGCATGATGATTATGGAATGGTATGAAACAATAGGATGGTGTGTGTTCAAATTTCATTTACGTGGCCTGGTTAAAATATCAATTAGTTATTGGTGCCAAAGGATTAATGGATCATTGGATTTAGTTACCTTGTGATAAATTGGTATATTGACAAGAATACACTCATGATGATGGAACTTTCATAATGAAGCATGCATGGTTGGATGTGCGGATTTGTGGATTCGAATGGAATATCCCAAATGGAATTTATGAAATGGTTTTAGAACATTGTTTGATTATATTTCATGGAACTGATTTTTTTTTGAAATTTTTTTAAATATGGATCTTTTTTATATTTGGATACACATTATTTTATAAATTTTTTATATAAACTATTTTATATAAATTGGCTAACATGTTTTATCCTAGTGGTATGAGTAGGGAATTCATTTGTGGAAAACCTACTAAGTTTCATTACTCACCCCTTCTTTGGAAATTTTCTGATATTTTTGGTATCGTTTTTCAATACATAGGAAAAGGTAAATTATAAAAAATCTTTCACATTAATATATAAATCAAAGGATTTTTGGTGGAGCTAGAGAATAGAGAATTTTGGGATCATGGAGTTTTACTTTTGGGTCTTTTGGAGTTGTAGTTTTTGTCTTCCGATGTATAATTTGATATTTTATATTTCCATTGTGGTAAATTTTTTAAGATTATTTTTGATATAAATGGATTTACATTGAGTTGTTTTACTTTGTTTTCATCAATCGTGTAGTGGTACATTTTTATTATATTTTTAGTTTTGTGTTTTTGTTTTCAAAGTTAAAATCATCCACTGTCAATTAATGAATCCATTGGAATTTATTTCTAGCCATTGGTACCTTGGGTATGTCACATGATGACATGTAATGTTCATCTTCTTTCTCATAACAATGAGGAGTGGATGTATTTTTCATGTGGTATCAATCCTGGTCCTTCCAAAAATAATTTTAGAATAAGTTTCCATCATTTCTGTTAGTCTTAGAGTTTTAATTCATTCTAGTTTATTCTTGTGTTGGGATCATAAAAAGGAGTACACTTGGAAAGACATGGAATTTACAACATAAAAATTCATATTTAAAATTTTTATGTTTAAATTCAAGTTATAATGGAGTTGGTACATAAGTGTTTTGGAGACACGTTTAGGATTTAGAATCTCATTTTCATGGGTTACAACCAATGAGATGAGCATGACATGCATTATGAAAATGAATTTCCACTAGGAGTTAATATATAATTTTTTGTATTAATTTATGGTAGTGTGTTGATTTTTTAAAAATGTTGAACTTTTTTAGAATTGGAATATTTTGAAAAGAGTAAGGTTATTTTACTTTTAAAATTATTCAACTTTCAAAACTAGGTGATATTTTTAAAAAAAAATTATTGTACGTGTAAAAGGTTGATTTTGGAAATCATTGTTGTTATTTAATTTTGTGGTATAAATTGAAATTTGATGCCTTCATTTAATAGAGGGTGATAATTAGGGTGTTATTTGTGTTTCTAGAAAATGGAACCTTTTAGGTATTATAGAAACTAACTGGAAGAAGCTACTAAGAATATGGTTTCACCTGATCCATAGGTGAACAAACAACTGATATAATGTGTTGTCCAAGCATTTTAGTCATTGGAAATGGGGAATATGAGGTATGATTGAAGGAAAGTGGATCATTATATCTAATTCCAAAAATAATATCCACCAATATTTCGAGGTGATTTTGAACTGGAGAAGTTGGAGGTTTCACTGAACAAGATGAATCATATATTCAATTTCCTTGGAACACCAATAGAAATAATATTCCATCTAGTGATGTATATGATGAATGATATTTCATTCAAGTCATGGGATTTAGTTTTTCCAGAAAAATTACTCCACAACCATGCATGGGGGGATTCTTGGGATTTTTTTAACAAAAAATTGTATCCACATGCATTCAAATGTGCATGAATAGAACACTTATTTATCATGAAGTATGAGATCCTCATAGTGATTGAGTAAGTAGCTAAATTCATGAATTTAGTCCTCTTTGTGCCTGAAGTTTCCACTAGATCATCCTTGAAGGAACACATCTTGGAATAACGGTTGAGGGAAAAGATAATCTCAAATATTTTCATGCTCTATATTATGGATTATATTGTAATTGTAAATAGAGCGAATATAGAAGAAATTGACATATCAAGATCTATATCTAGAAGAAATATAACGACACCTATTGGAAATGATGGTAACTATAATGCTCATAGAAAATGAAAGATGGATTATTTTTTCCAATATACAGGGATGACTAAGAATTAGAAAACTAGATAAAAAAATCTTCCTTTAAGAACCGAGAGAAAAACAAGATTTTTACAATATAGTTCCTTCTACCATATGAAGCAATAGTTTACAAAACCCCAAAAATATTTCCACAATTGAATCAAAATGGGGCACATTTGGCACTATTATTACAGTGCTCCGAGGTTGGGTGTTCGAGACTCTTCTCATATGTAGAAGTATATATATGCCTTGATATAACGAGGATATAATAATCAATATCATCAGTAGAATAGAGGTATCCGTGGTGATTCTAGGAATACCATGACACCTCACCAAGGTAAACCTCAATTGGGATACAAAGAACAACGTATCACAAGAATGAAACTATTTAGAGATGAGAAGGTTGTTTTGGATGATCAATTTGTACTATATACTTTTAAAGGTATGATTATATTAAATTATACACTTATAAAAGATTTTTTTTATACAGGTGCATCCTATTCCTCTATTCCTCGTTGTGTTATTGATTTGTTATGTTTAAAAAATGAGATGATTCCTTCTATGTTAAAACATTAAACATATAATGGTCAAATATAATGTCAAGAATTTTTTTCTAGAGTATGTTCTATATTTTAGATGGAGCTAAGTTGATATGGGATTTATCTGTTCTTAATAAAGATATCTATGATATAATTTTGGGTATGGATTGATTGTGTATGTTCAAGGATCACATCGAGTGTTATACATGAAGACTCAATTTTACATCTGAGGATGGTATTGAGCATCTATTTAAAGGATAATTGAGTGTAAAGGCATATGAAACATGCTTTTTGGAAACATCTATTGGAATTATCTCATACCATTTCATGGATTTATCTTTGAAGTCTATGGAAGATATCGAGAATATCATTTTTCTAATATTTTTTTATCATTTTACAAATGTGTTTCCTGATAATTTATTAGGGTTTAAACCTCTGAGAGCAATAGAGCTTATGATTTATCTCCTATCAGGGACTAGTTCTATTTCCTTTCTATAATATCAAATTAAACCATGATAATTGAAAGAGGTGAAGGTATAGTTGGATGAAGTGTAATGTAAACGGTTTATTCTACGGAGCACGTCTCTGTGGGCAGCTCTGGTCTTTTTTGTTAAACTGTAGGATGAAACTCTTTAGTTCTGTGAGGATTATCGTAATATTAAACAAGTTATGATATGTAATAGGTATCTAATTATATGAATTGATGATATATTCAATCAATTGATTGGATCGTAGTGGTTATGTAAGATTGACTTGCGATCAGGATGACATCAATTACAGGATCAGAAGGATGATATTCCAAAGATAGCTTTCCAGAGTATATTTTCCCATTATGAATATATGGTAATATCTTTCAGTCATATAAAGGAACCATTATTATTTATGGAATTGATGAATTGATTACATTATTGATATCGAGAATATATTGTGGTGGTGTTTGTTGAAGACACATTGGTGTACTCAACGGTTGAGCAAGAGAAACACTTGGTGATGGTGTTAGGAATATTAAGGGATCATAATTTCTATAAAAAATTATAAAAGACTGATTTTTTTATATAACTGGAACTTTTCCATGGCCATATAATATCTAAAAAAGATAATTCAGTGGATCCAAAAGGAATGAATTTGTTATATCTTTTCAATCACTGAAGAATGTATTCTATATACGGATTTTCCATAGATTAACTGGTTATTACGGATTATTTGTTCATGATTTTTCACAAATAGCTTCACCTATGACATATTTTACTTAGATTAATGTTCCATTATAATGTAATTAATAATGTTATAAGTTTATCAAAGAGCTTAAACTTTTCCTTATATCAGCACCAATCATAATTTTACTAGAAACAGGTCAAGGGTGTGTGGTGTGTTGGTATTCCCTGAGATCCAGGATTGGATGTGTTATCGTGTAGGGAGATCATATTGTTTCTTGTAGCTCATGGTAGATAGGTTTTAAAGAGAATAAATACCCAACCCATTAGGTGGAGTTAGCTTCTATAGTTCATGTTTTGAAGACATGGTGTAATTATCTCTTTGGTGAGAAATATAAATTTCTCAGAAATGATAGAAATTAATTTTCTTATAATGGGATTTGAATTTATGAAAAATAATATGGGTGGAGTAACTCCAAATATTTTACTTTGACATGATGTATACATAGGGAATGGTAAGTTCAGTGGTAGATGCATTACATCAAAATTCATATGCTTAGTTGGAATAAGAATCATTAGATGAATGGCTATTGATATCAATCTTTCACAACATGCACAAAGAATGTGAAGTCAGAGGTTAAGTTATATCCTTATTTATAGTTTAGTTTGTTACATATTTTTTAGAGAAGTTTAAATAGGCACATCAAGTCAATACAGACTATGTGGAAATCTCTTTAAAACACAATGGTGGGAGACTATTGAGGGTTAGTTGTTGGATGATAGTTTGGTGTTTTTTTTTAAAAAAATAGGATGGTATTAACTATGGATTCTTAGGAGAATATTTTCATGCTTTCAACAAATCAAAAATGTGTAATTCATCCTATAATATAGATGATGTATAATAATTTATAAGAAATGTTTTTTGTGGGATTGGTATGAAAATTAATGTGTTTGAGTTTGTTTCAAGATTCTTAACATGTCAACAAGTTAAGGTAGAGCATCAGTTACTAGTAGGTACGTTGCAATCATTACCTATTCTTGAGTGGAAATGGGAGTTGAAAGATATTTATTTTTCAATAGGTCTCCCTATAATAGTTTCAAAACAGGATATAATATGGATGATAATATATTGGTTCACAAAGTCAACCCATTTCATCCCTAATTTGGAATCTCCTATGGTAGAGGAATTGTAAAAAATCAATATCCTGGAATTCTTAAAGATTTATGGTGTGAATGTTTAGATGGTGTTAGATAGTGATCCAAGGATTACATCTCATTTCTATAAATCCTTATTAAAATCCATTAGGACTCAGTTGACTATGATCATAGTGTATCATCCTCATATGGATGAATAATCTGGGAAGATTCTATAAACATTGGAAGGCATGTTTCAAGTTTTCATAATTGATTTTGGTGGCTCATGGGATGAGAATATGATGCTAGTGTAGCTCTAATATAAAAATAGTTATCAATATTTGATACATACGCATCCTTTTGAATAATTTTATTGTTTTCCTTGATATTCTCCAATTTGTTGGGTGGAAATAGGAGATACATCACTGTTTGGGTAGTGCCTTGTCTAGGAAACAATGGAGAAGATTCAAATGATCATTAAATGTCCGGATAGGGCTCAAAGTAATCATAAATATTATGAAGATCATCATCTATCATCGTTTTCATTCACTTTGAGTGATCATGTGTTCTTGATAATGTCTCTAAGGCTTGTACATCAAATTTTTTTGAAGCAGGGAATGTCATCACCTCAATACATAGGCCATCTTAAGATACATGAATTGGATGGTGAGGGGGCATATTAGTTTGAATTACCACCACATTTTAGTGTGGTGAATATTTGTTTCATGTATCTCTATTGAAAAAGTATCAACCAAATCATATCCATGTGAATTTATGGGATCACATTGAACTAAAGTTCTATGCCTTGCTAGTAGATATCCTACTGTCGATTGTGGATAGGAAATATACAACATTTTTTTGGAAAATCATCACTATAGTGAGGGTTTGGTTGAATCATGGACATATTCATGGAGAGACAAGGGAAAGTAACAAATATATGATAAAAATGGCCTGAACTCTTTCGGGATAGTGGTGGTGTCAACATTCCAAGGACGGAATGTCAAATGGTGGATAGAATGTAGCACCCATGTTTAAATTAAGTAACCCTTATTCCATGATCTATTATGTATATTAAATTTTTTGGGTTAATTTTGTGATGTTTTCTATGGAGAATGTATATTTTTTAAGAATTTCTAAGGGTGCATGGGTGGTTCACGGTTTAGGGAAACAATGAAAGCCCTATATGAAAATTTTTAAAAAGGGATAGAGGAAAAGTGGAAGACACATGGGTAGGTGCATGATTTTTCAAATCCATGTGGCTTCCTAGGAAAAACTGTGAAAATTGAGATAGTGGTCTTTGGCATGGTTGCTACACTGTTTGGAAACATGTGAGGCAACTCTGTGAAGCTTCCCCTTAAGGTCATATCTAGAACACACTTAGCACATGGTTTGTTTAACAATGTGACTAATCATGAACAGTTTAGAAAATAGAACCATGAAAAGTGGTTCTAGATCAGCTTTATGATTTAACCCCTTATTTTTTCACAAAAATAGGTCCAATTGGATACATTATCCTCCTAATGGTAGTAGAGGTTTCTCCCATCAATCCATTGGTGATATGAAAGATTATCGTAGTGTTGTGAAGCCGTATAGTTGTGGTAAGTCATATTTTATGGTTGTATATAATGGTTATATTTAGATCCAATTTTCCCTCTCCCTCAGTTTCTTTTATCTAGGACCTCTATGTATATATCTATGGTTTTTTATGCCAAATATGATAATATTTAGATTTTTTGATGATAGGGGATAATATCAACGGTGGGATTTTTGGATATTTGACCCAGTTTCAAAGACATTTTCATGTTATTTATCATCTTCTCCAAATTTACAATATAGGTGGGTTCACTCTCTACTCCACTATTTATAACAATAAGGCTTAGTTTCAAATTGTTTAAATTGACTGATATTTATTCTGAAATTTTTGGTCAAATCCCTATAGAAACTTTCCATAGTGATGGATTGTGGGTTTCTAGGAGTTATGGAATTGTTTTTCAAAATTAATTGTAATTTTTTTATGAAAATTTTGATTTTAAAAATGCTTGTTTGGTTTGATTTTTGGAAAAAAAATTTGTGGAATGGTTTTCATAAAAAAAAATTAATTAAAATGGTTTCATAATGTTGTTTTTTGTATGGTTTGGCATAATGGGTTTGTGTGTGTTTATATTTCACTCACATGGCCCAATTTAAATATGAATTGGTGCTCAAGAAAGAAGGTGTAAAGGAATATGGGATTTAATTACATGTTGATGAATTGGGTGATCCACAGGAATCCTCTCATGAGTATGGATTTGTCATAATAAATCAGGCATGGTTGTTTGTGTGGATTTCTGGATTGAAATAGGATATGACAAATGGATTTTTAAAAAATTTTGTAGAACATTTTTTGGTTTCTTTCCTTGGAACTTAATATTTTTAAAAAAAATCTATATTACTATCGAACATGATTCCATTTTGAAAAAAAAACTATTTTTTAAATTACTTTATTAAAACTATTTTATATAAATGTGCTAACTTGTTTTATCCTATTGGCCTGAGTAAGGAAGTCATTTGGAGAAAACCTACTATGTTTCATTACTCACCCTTGGTTTGGAACATTGGTTATTTTCCATATATCATTTATCAGGACATATTAGAAGGTGATGTATCACCATTGTGCATTCAAACTAAAGTATACTATGAATTATGATGTCATGTTGATGGAATGGATTCCCATGGTAGTAGTAAGGATGATGATTTTCAACATTCTGACACTACAATTAGCATCGGTGTAGGTTAACCAGACATAAATCAATTCCCATCGAAGAATATGGAGTGTGGGAGATCTTTTATGGGAGGATTTAGTAATTTAAGGATCATGTATGCTCTAAGGGTCCTGTGAAATTGTTTTCTATAGTCAAGAAACATCTGATATAATCGGCATGAGAAATAGGATTAGGAACACATTTGAAGTTGTTAATTGATTCGTATAATGACTGAGTCTAATGACAAACTCATCGTATGAGATCACGTGGGGTCATATGCATAATCAAAAGCATCGTATGTTACTGACCTAATCATGCGGGTCCAAGAACTCTAGTAATAGTTCTCTGTATGTATCCTATAACATTTTAATGATGGGAGTGATGTGAAAAAGGTCAAAGAGGTGGATAACCTCTTGGAGTATATTTAAGAACATAATGACAGTTAAATACAATGTTTTTTTGTCTGTATGGTATTTTCTTTCAATGAATTAATGGGTCATGGTGTTGTGGTTTGGAAAAATGAAGGATGGTGTGAAAGAGGGCTGGGAAACATCCCACAACCCCTAGACATTGAGTAGGATTCCTCTGTGTGTGATAGTTTTGTGGATGTTGAAGTGGAGGTGGTGGAAGATGATAAGAGTGGTTTTGGAGGCATGAAAATCTTTCATTACTTCACTGGATGTGGATCATCACGCTCAGGTGTGGGATTGGTTAGAGGAATACAGACCATATTTTTTCATTCCACTATAGGTGTAATAATATGAAAATAATGAAGTTTTTGAGGGGGTAGATTCTAAAAATATGAAGGAGACGGATTTGGTGAGGAGTAGAGTGATAGGCATGACTGACCGATGGGGGTGGTCAGGTGTGAGTGGTAGTAGAGGGAGGGGTGGGGTTTTAAGCATCATGAACCCTAAGTTCGTGAAAAAAATATGTTGTGAAATTACAAGATGTGTATTTGATTTCATCAAGTTGTGAAATGAACACATTGGCTAGTTGTTTAGAGGGCTTGTAACTGGCTCTTCTTGAACATTTGTGAACCAGAACCTGGTCCTTTTATTTTTTCATACCCCAAGAAATTCATAACATTATTCTAACATACTCTATCCTATGGTGACCTATCATGGGTTTCCTCCAAGATAATTCTTCGTTTAACATCGAGATCTGGACTTAGTGGTGATTAGATGAATTTCAAAGTGAAGAAACACCCTTTATGGAATAGTTCCTAGTATGTCTCCAATCATTGACCATTGAATTGTAATGGGGGTTATCCTCCTTTTTAATTATGTTTGTCACATAAAGGAATAAATATATAACCACAAACGGTTATGAAAACCATTATTTAAGCTTACTAAGGATTATTGTTTCGATAGGTGAATAATAAGACATTACTTGATGTTGAACAAAATCTTCATGCAATGAATTGATAATTCCATTTATTATTTTTCATTATAATTTCTATAATTTTGATATGTTTCCCTTCCTTTCTCCTCCAATTCGTCCATCAGAAACATCCTTATTTCCACATATTTATTAGAATCTATATTCAACTTCTTAATTTCATAGTACAAGTGATTCTCTTATTATATAGGAAAAAAATATTTCCTTACACTAATTAAAAGGGGGGGTTGATTTTTGTTTTGTATATAGTGAGGAACACCCATAGTGAATCATCTATATTGATGTTCATGTCCTTTTTATTTTCACTACAACCAATTAAATTATTTTTTTTATTTACCTTTTTTCAAATTCAACATGCCTAGTTATTTTGTAGGTGGTTGGGAGTTCATGTATTGGATCAGATTCTATAATTCCCCATGAGTCTTTTAACATTATTGTTGGTATAATTTTTTCTCTAAGCACTAATGAGTGTTATGGAAAATATAAATCTTGAAAACACATTTTTTTATGTGAATGTCAAAATTATTTTTGCGGTGTTATGAGTGGTCACTTCATCTGATCCCATTTCAATGTATAATCAATGAAAACAAGGATATTGGACTTTTCATGTGAATTATGTAATGGCCCCATGAAATATATTCCACGGACATAGAAAATTTCTAATTAAATGATTGTCTTTGAGGTATTTCATTTTTCTATTTGGTGCATCCAGTTCATTGGCACCGATCAAATCTCTAAAAATAATTTCTTTCATCTTGGTGAACTATAGTCCGAAAGAGTACACTTTTCAAGATTTCTTATTTTATGTGTTCTAGTATTTTATTTTCTATAGTTGGTGATGTTTGACACATTTCTCAAAAACATTGGATCTCATCTTTTAGGATGTAACATTGTATTCAAATATCATCACATATCTAAAAAAGTAGCAGTTCATCCCAATAGAAATGTGATGTATCTGCTAAAATCTCCTCCTTTTCATGTAGGAGAGGTTTTGTTGAAGGTATCTCAAGTCTAGATAGTATTCAATATCTAAAAACAACTTTCATCCCTTTGTGATTATGATTAACATATTTTCATTCGGGAATCCATCTTCGATGACAATATTTTCATCTTCCTTAATGAGGTGTAGTGGGAGTCTGGTTAGATGATGAGAGTCATCATTCTCCTTTCCTTTGGTTTCATTGATGTGGGTGTAAAACTCTTGTAGCAATAGGATATATTGTATCATTTTTTGTTTTTTAGATGGATATTGGGATATGTGTTGATTTTATAACCCATAACCCTAAAAATTTTATTATATAATGATAGAATTAAAGTGAAAACCTGTGGTTCAATGTGATTTCTCCATCATGAAATAAATATGATTCAAAAATGAATTATAGTAATACATCATATAATGAGGAATATGAATCACTGTATGAGTCATAAATCATAGAAAATCCAAGGAAAACCTCTTGAAGAAGAAAACAATTTTTCTAATATTCCATAAATAAGAATTTATCAGTTAATTAATAAAAATCCTTCAAAATCTTCATAGAACAACTTGAAAATCATGTAAATAAGCACTATATAGCCTATTATCCAAGTTAGACAAATTTATATGAAGATGATAAATATTATATGAAATAAAAATTTAAATAATTCTATCTAAATTCATTAATAGATATTATTACATGATAATTCCCTTTGAAAAAATAATCATGATTACAAATGGTTTTTCAAGGTGTATCATGAAAAAATTGTGGGCGGTATGTGATTCAACTGGTTGATTTGATTAAGATACCTCAAATCATCATTTCCACTATATTGAAACACCAATAATCAGAAGACCATGAACTATAATCCCTTTACGAAATCAGTTATCTAGCCATAATATAGGAGGATACATACAAAGAATGAACCTAATGAAAAATCCCAGAGTACCTTCATAAAAAGGGTCAACAAATTATTATGTGAAATCTGAAAAAATAATTATCTTATAAAAAGAAGTATTGGAAATCCCAATTGTCATTCAAGACCAAAAGAATGTGAAAATAACTGTTAGAATCAAGACATGAAATATATGTTGTCAATCCTTCATCGATTATTCAATTACAATGAGTGACAAAACAAAACATCCAAGATGAGATTCCTTTATTTAGTAAAGAAAAATCACACAATGAAATCCTCAGTCATGGATAAATAAATAAATTCCATTACATGAAAAGTTTCTGAAATTAATATAGGTATTATGATTAAATTACTTTACCAATTCGATGAAAATTATTTTCCTAATTTGAAGGTAGATCTTCATAGTAATTTTCCCATTCAAGTATCTTTAGAATACCATTGTGTCTTTTTCAACCATCCATGATTCTAGTTCTTCTATCACATCATTGGGACATTGATAATAATCCCTCACAACTGGTTTAGATACTTCATTATCACTGATGTCACTCGATGTAGCTTCACTAGAGGATGTACTATAATTTTCATCAACTGTTATTTTTGAAGGAATAGCTGGAATCGTCTTCATAGAAGCACATAAATATCTATTAATGGTTATTCTCACAATGTTATAGTAATTTATGTGTTTCCATGTCTTCTTTGGATTAGGAGTAATGAATCCATATGAGTTAATAATCCGTTTTTTTATTTATTAGAGAATTATTTAAAGTAATAATCCTCAATATGACATGATTGATCACATGCATCATGTAAGGACTCACAAAAATATGAGTTGAAATTATTACCCATATCATAAGAAGAATCCAGAGGTTCATCAAGATTCATCTGAACTCCCACCAGGGACAGAGGACCACTAGAAGCATCAAATGTGATTTGAAAAGCATTAAGAAAACCCAAAAGGTTATTGACCTTAGAATGATGTATCATATTTTTTTCAATTTTGTTCATTTCTCCAATCATGATAATTAACCACATTATCCATCATTTTGCCTTAAGTTTGATCTATAAGGGGATCGTACACACTATAAGGTCCTGAAGTAACTATTTGAAATTCATTTCATTCTTTCAGGAAAATCTTTTGTTTCCCTTTTCAATTCATTCTACTTTGTATTCCAAAGGGAATGATATACTTTTATCACAATCAGTGTAAACAATCACCTTTGACAATACTATGTTAGAGAAACACTTTTCTAAAAAAATTCTTCTAGGAACTATTTTATGGTGGATTTTTAGTTCACCATATCATCATTCACGGTGTGACTGGAATAATTTCTAGGATATAATGTGTGCATGACCCACTCTCCTAATATACCACCTCTATAAAATTCTATTGTGTCACACATTAATTAAATTTCTTTATAAAAATCTTGTGTAATCATAAAAGGAGTGGCCACTAGTAGTTTCCTCAAAATATTGAATTTCATTCGACACACATCAGTGAATTTTGAAGGGGTATACATTACAAATAGATGTGTTATAACTGATCCATGTTATGGATCATTTGGATAAGACCTGGTTTGATTTCAAATTCATGTCCCCGGATGGGTCGGTTCATAATACAGTGTGAAGATCCATTAGTTTAATGAAATCAATAATCCAGAATGGAGTTTTATAATTTCATACTGGGTAGATCTACTTGAAGTGTTTTTTGAACATGTTTCATGTTTGGTGGGTTGGGAAGTGTAATATTCTTTTGGTCTTTCATTCTAAAATGGAGGTTTGAAAAATGGTACATTTTGATTTCATGCATGATGTTATGTGGTTTTTGGGAATTAAATATAATTGAACATGTTAGAGGGGGTTTTAAACATGAAATATGATAGGAAGAACATGTTTCAAATAGTGTTTGAAGGATTGAATAAATAATGAAAAGAGATAGGGGTACGAGTTGGGTACTCTGGGGTTCATGAGGAAGGTTCCTTTTCTTAAGAATAGTAAAGACAAGTTCCCTAGAAAAAATGAAAAAAATTGATGCACCTGAATGCATCATTTAATTCACTTATCCAATTTTATGATTTCTTTTTTTTATCTAAAACTACAAATGCATCAATGATGTAGTATAGTGATAGTGTAGGGTTAATCCTAGAGGGAATGTTTCAGAAGATAAGGATCCAAGTCTTTGAACCCCTTTGTATTGGAGTCCTCCCAAATTGGATTGGGTTTGTGGTTTCATTAAATCTCTTTTTTTTTTGTTTTATTACTCATTAATAAGGTAAGTATTAGACTCAATTTCATTGTTCATGTATGAAGTATAATCTTGATGCTATAGTTGAACGGTCCTATGGCGTAGGGTGTGAAGTGGTTCATAGAGAACTAGTTGATTATGGTAAAACCATACATATATATATAATAGGTATATATTAATTATTAAATATATGTCTAACAATCTATATATATTAAACCAAGATTATACGGTCAAAAGTGTCACGGGTTAATGGTTATAGCCTGCTCTACTCCGATCAGGTCAGGTTAGTTCATTTAAACTTCTTGTGGTCAATGTTGCCTAAAAAAATTGAATAATTAGTTGTTATATAACCTAATTACCATCCTTAGGGTTACCAAGATATGATTTATAGAATAACTAAGTTTATAACAACCTTCTACTATCTACCCTTACCCTAAGAAATTTTTCCTCTCATGACAGTAATAATCAAGATTAAAGAAACAATTGAAGACATGCTTTGAAAATTAATAAAATATTTTAAATATTATAGTTTTAAATTAATAGTTATATAATTAAGTATTTCTCAATCATATTAAGTAATTAATCAATAAAAACATACTTTAAAAAGTAAACAATCATGAAATTATGGAAAAACTACTATCGAACATAAACAATAATGGTATGTGGACATCAAAACAGTAAAAAAATGAAAAAAATGTAGAATGTGTTTAAAACAATCAATTGAAATTGGGTTCAACTATAATAGAAACAATAATTATGTATAGTTGAGTTTTGAGAGAATATAACTGAGAAAAACAATATAGAAAGATAAAATTGAGGAGGAAAAGGTAATGTGTTGTTGTGCATGTACTAGAGGATACATAGTCGCAATATTACACAATGTGTAAACTTCTAATGTCGTGTAATATCTATCCATGGTTTTATCTATGTATATTGAATCTTATATGAATATCATTCTGAATCTATGAGATTTTTATATTTAAATCTTCTCACGATGTGTAACTAGTATTCACAACATGCTTATTCTCATGGATTGAACTCTATGTTGGATGTGGCCTTTGAATCTTACACAACATTTATTGGAGATTTGTGTCATGTATTATATTCATCTATTTTAATTTTTTCATGACTTGATTCACGACATTTGAAATGATTGGAGTGATTCTGACACATCGTCTGAGTAATTCATGATGTGTAATGTTCACTTTTTCTTAGTTTTCATAGCTTTTCCTTTAGATTCTAGGAATCATATTCTTTGTCATAATCAACAAATATCATCTCCATCATCTTGTAGAACATGAATAATAATAAATTAAATGACTCTAAAATTTTTATACAATTTCATCTTATCAATAGGGATCTAAAAAATTGGCCTTAATAGGACCACTAGATCTCCATAATCCCATATCGGGTTTCTTGGTAAAACTACTAGCCTGCCCTATTATAAAATCAAAAACAGTTCCACTGACTAACTGGTCTAAGAACACTAGTGAGCCCCAACATCCTTTTGGGCTACTGGATAGCCCACTTCCTAGACTATGGCTGTTAAATGATCCCGAACACCCTATCCTTTACTATTACACTCTTTCAATCTCCGAGGATTGATTAAAAGCCTCATTTTAAGTCCAAAACAGTCTACCAGATATTTTAAAACACATATAATTTAATTCCATTATTCAATTTAGAATATATCCACTCAACAAACCAAATATCCAAATTCCCTATAACATTTTCATACTTATATGGAGTTGAGGTATTACAGTCTCATCAACATAACACTTCTCATCCCCGTGATGTCTCATTAATATTTAACACATCAATCTCAAACTACATTGTTCGAAAACTCATAATAATTCAACTGTGTTCCATTATGAACAAAATATATAATGACATAGTGAATATCCAAAAAAAGAGATATCAACTCATCCATGCCTGAGAAAATATTCTTTACCATCAAAAAAACACAGAGACAAAGCTCTATGACATCCTTCTATCTTGACACGAGACTATTTTTTCAACCAAATAATCACTAAGATCATGGTATCACTACCATATTATTCTTCAAAAAAGAACCTATTCTAAAGAAAAGTAGTCACTATAATCTAAATATCCCATTAAAATATATTTCTAGGGGTCTTCGGACTAACTCAGTGTGTTTCTCAACTCACCAAATAGAATCATACATAAACCTTATAAAAATTCATGTCCTAAATCACATTTTTGATTTCCATTTGAATTGGAAGAGTTTCCATCTACCATTTAATAAACATGTACATTTTGAATTTTCATAAAAATCCTCATTCAGTCACTGAAAAACACCCATTGTGTATAAAATAATGTATCTGATGTGGTTTATATACCACAATGTATAATCTCAAGCATGACCACAAGTTAGACCTCTATTGACCAAACAATCTCATAAATACTCAACTTTATCTAGCGTTGTGTGATCAAGAGAGCATGTCCCGATTCCTTAAACCTCATATGAATCCCAAAATTGATAATGATGTAAACAAGAGTCTTAACATGACTGTTGGTTAAATCCCATGGTCAGATCCTTGACTAGTGAAATAGTTTTCTTATTTCTTTGTGGGCACACATGCACTGTTAATACAACAAATTCTCAAATCTTGTCAAATTTATCTGATTTCCAAATCCTTGTTTGGAGTCCAGTTAATTTCACCCCATAATTTCAAAAAAAAAATATTCATCATGGAAATAGATAAATAAAATTATTCAAAAAAATAAAAATAAAACCCAAACCAACAATCCAATGACATGTCTCATCCCCTCAGTGACCCATTATATATTAGGGTTATACACCCACGACCAAGATGATGCTACCTAATGCTGAAGGTAATCCATATTCACTCCACTCAATCAAATTCATGACCACAATGACCTATGATTTATTCATTATTGAAAAAAAATGACCACACATGGTCGTCCAACTCCCACCTAAGAGGCAATATGAATCATTAGTTGCTTCCCATTATAAGATCATGGGAATGTCATCCACGAAATTCACTAAATTTCATCAAGGATGAGGGTCACACCTATTAATGACAAATTTAGGACTCCCTCCCATTTTATTCCCCTTATACCACCACATGAAACTAACCACCATATGATTTATATCATGATAACTCACATTTCTCTCATCGAGACTCATGCTCATAAATTTTATCCTCATAAGATGAATTTGTTAGGTTCATCCACTATCAATCATGCCCCCACTCCTTGCCAATCGATGGTAACATACCTCTTCATTGGGAAATAAAAAATCTCATAAAAAACAGCATGCCACCTCATCTATTACATTCTAACCACCCATATTTATCACATCACTATAAGGGTGACTCATCAATTAATGATCACTAGAACCCCTTGAATCTCCTGTGAGTAGTTGTTAACTAGAACATACAATGGTTCTATTAAACATGCATCACTCAGGATTCAAAAAGACTAGAAATATTTTCAAAAGGAGATAATCATGCCCCATCAAGAAATCTTCAAAAAAATTGGGCATGGAAATTAACCTCACACATATTCCCTTTCCCATAAACATTCTACCCAAAAATAACCATGTCATCCCATACTATCCTGATCTAGGTCGAATGACCCACCAAGAACACTCACCATTTCATATACATATTCATATTCTAACTACAAAAACACCAATTGGTTCACACTATCATAAATAATTATTGATGAACCTTGATTAATATTCCATGAGTCTCAAAATATCAAAATCAAACTTCCTTTCCAAACTGTTGACCACACAACAAAACATGTCATTTCCATCTATCCAGAGCACCTTAAATAATCATCTTCAAAAATACTAAACTCATAGATTTATAAGTAAAAAATGTTACCTCATAATAGCCTTGTGTCTTATAATAATCCATAGTACACATCAATGATCTACCCACTGAGGATCCAAAAATATTGGCCCACCATTTAATATTCTATTGAAAGACAAATAAAAATCCAATAGGTTTAGGGATCCAAATTTTCTCACATTGAAAATAAACCTTGATACCAAAGGAAGTTAATGATAATAATTTAATAAAGTATCATGGAAACCCAAATTACTATATAAAATCTCCTCGTTATATTGATACAATCAGACATCACATTACTAATATAATTCATATCCACTTGGTCTACCCTACCACTACAAAATGTTTTATGAATTATCTACCTTCCACAACAATATGTCTCAAATCACCTATTATGCATTAGTCCCATATATTAAAAATTTCACCACTCTAAACATATATAAGTAACTCACAAAAACTAAAAACACATCTATTGTTTTACCCTCACACATCACAACTTACAGACTCCCTCAAATCCTAAGTCATATCTAAGGGGTAAATAAGTACTCCCACCTAATCCAAAACCAAATATCATAAGAATTAAAAAATAATGGGATACTTCACTATGATTTAAAATATAAATAGTAAACTCAATATAAAAAACATAATTATGGTTCATAGAAAAGTCAAATCATATAGAGAATCATCCAAACCTAAATCCAAGGAATCACCTAGAACTTCTGTGCTAACATACCACTCTCAGGTCTCTCAAGGATCTAGAGTGACAATCAGATTCCCATATCAATATAAACTCCTAGGTTATCCACACTATATAATAATATTTACATTAAAAAAATCCCTAGAGGATTATTTCACATTGATACAAGATAAAAACATATGTATTCAACACCATCCTATGACTGTATCTATCCATAATGTCACACTCAAGCATGTCAGTTATTGGGAATTCCGCCTTAAACTTGCAAGGGAAAATAACCATATATATTTTTTCTAATATTATATATAAACAAACATAAAACTAGTAAATATTAAGAAGGTGAAAACTTTGAAACATTGAGGTCCATATTTAAGGAAAAATATTTTTATACCAACCTACCAAGTGTCTTTTAACACCCTGCACACTGAGGGTCTGTGTTATCATCATCAGGGAGCATCAAGACACAAATTGACATGACCTTACAATAGAAGTAAATATGCATTATCTCCCAAGTGATAAGAATTTCATCGATATTCATATATAGTAAATCACAATATAGGTTATTCATTACACATTAAATAACTAAGTCATTTCATGGGTAATACCGCATATAATATTTCTCATTTGATGTGAATCCAACATGCATTGCATGGTACATGAGATTACTCTATTAAATTCTCTTTAAGAGATAATATTATGAAATTTCATAAAACCTAAATCCTCAGTGTTAAAAATATGGTGAAATCATAAAATTGTAACTATGAATAAATGATCCTCTATCAAAATTCCCTAGATACCTAGAATTATTTTTTGTAAAGGAGTTATGGAAGCTTCAGTGTGATTTCTATCATAATATCTAACACATACCTATATGACCTTTTTACTATATATCCAAAAATTGTAAGATTAAAATAAAATTAATTAAAAAACTTGATATATAATCCATATAAATGATTTGATTCCACTTTTTCACACCTTGACCAATCTCACTTTAAACAGTAACAATATTAGGGGAGACAAGACCGCAAGCATGCCTCCCCATACAGTAGAGGCTACCAACTAGTATTAAGGGTTCTATTTATACCTTTTATAGGAGAAATGACATGGATAAAATGGCACAGGGTCCCCTTGAGTCACCAAGGATACCTAACTTATGGTCACCTTATCACCCAGCCTTCTCTTCTTTTGTTCCCCTTTGACCATCCATGTGGTCAATCCCATCTAACCTGTGCACACTACATCTCTCACCAAAGTTATCTTCGGTCAAGAATCTATTTTTTCATTAAATAAACCCCCTATACATCCTAGAGAAAATGACATCCCCACATTTTAATAGAGATAGAGAGATCTAGAGAGCCTCCAAATCCAATTTTTTTCACAGTTTCTAGTGCCCCTTTGTGGTAGCTTATTACATTCAATTATTTTATGAAAATAAATTTTTTTTGTCGAAGATTCATATAAAGATAAAAATAGTGAAATAAAAAAAATCCATGTTATCATACACTTGGTTGAAGGAACCATTTAATTATATTCACTACGGTAAACCATTACCCATGTTGAAATTCTTTAGAAATGATATTTCCTGGGGATAATTTTTTAGGAGACCTATAACATAAGGTCATTTACTAGAGAGAATAATCACCCAAAGTCATTCACATGAGTTTCAAATCACTCAAGGCCATCCACTAGGGAATAGAATATCACATGTTCATTCAATTATGTGAACCATTTCATAAGGTCATTCACATGGGCAACCCACTAACCAAGGTAATATTCTTGAGTGACCCATTTCCTCAGTTCTCCAACTTGAGATAACTTTTGATCGAGGACATTTATATCCACTAGGGAGAAAAATACCATGTTACCTATACAAGGGTAATCCAATATTCTTATTCCCAAAAAAGGGATAAATATCTCTTGGACCCTCTGTTAAGGTAATATACTTTTTGAATTATCATTCCAAGATACTATGAATTCCCTATTCTATAAAATACATTTTCCCTTTATAAAAATCCTCTCTTTGGATATTTCAACACAATTACCTCTTCCAAAACCACTAGATAGGAACAATTGGTGAATGAACATAAGTTTTCCTCCCATTTAATCATAAATTCTGTTGATATATGGTGTCTCTGATACGTCCCCCTAAAAAATAGGGCCACAGGGGTCATGTAATCATCAAAACCATTAATTATGGTGATCATAATATTATATAAATTGGTGAGAATCCATAAAATATATTAAAAGACCTTTGGATCACTCAGGACGATGCATGATCTTCCTTAGATCATCAGAAATGAATACAACAACATTAAGAGAAAGGAAACCAAATTGGTGTTTAACCTGCGCATACACTACTCTTCCTATATCTAGAAGGAAGCCTCTTACCTGATTCTTGAAATGGGTGGTGTCTTCTCATTATTTTTAACCAGCTGATGTATAAGACCCGATAAGGTAATTATCAGTGATTATTTCTATTTATCATTTTTTCATTCTTTCTTAAGAGGGGAATGTTATCCCTATATGTATAAGATCCACATGATCCTCTGCTATATAAATTTTCATGACACTGATTCCATAGTGACATGAGATTGAATTACCTAAAATTGTTCTCATCGAATGATGTTAGACTACATGGTATGGTCATTTCATCCAACCTTAAACTATTACAATCGAACTAAAAGGGATTTTATTCCTTTTTTGATAGCATATGTAGGATGCCTCACTGATGTTAAAACCCAATATCATCGATATTATATTCTCATTCTCATAGTATTATACTCCTCATGGGATCACTCATTTCCCCTTACTCTACCACATTCTTATTAAATTATACATCCTTTTTTAGTGTAATAATCCTTTAAGGATACATTCCCCCCATTGGTCTATATCCCCAATAAATATGAAAATCATTATGGGGCATATTCCTCTCATGTTCCTCATCATGTCACCCTCATAATCCCTTAATCTATTAGAGTCTCATCCTTATAGAGCCATAACCCTTCTAAAATCAATACAACTAGATGGGTAATGTTACCTTCATGTTAAACCAGAAAGGTATTCCCATATCTAAATTATCGTTCAATAATTACTTGGAATATTTTTCTCAATTGTCTTTTATTTACAACAAAAAATAAATATATCAGATCACATCATATGAAATTATATGGTACAATGTTCCCCATTAAATGACACCAAACATCATTGGTTTTTATTCCATTTTAAGTAATATGTTGAAATCCCATTTTTTGGACTAATCTAAACACCACAAACATCTTCTTATTTTCATAATTATGAAAAAATATATAGTTCCCAACTACTGGGTGTTGCATCAAGGCAACTTATCGACAACATCACCATGTATAAATAATAAAATGACAGAGATCCTATTATAAATATAATTTTTTCATCAATAAAGACCCTTTTTGACATATATATTTTCACATCAATTGGATATCGATGATATATACATGCATAAACAGCAAAATATGAAAATAAAAAACTAGTAGAATGAAGGTAACCAGCATTGTATTGGTTTATGGGAAGTTTTAATGATCCTGAATTAAATTTATAAGAGATTCAAAGAGTACAAAATAATTCCCCATAATAGTGTTTGATAAGTATTTCCCCACAACCTATTGACCTATGTGTGTTCCTAAGAATCATTAGTAACACACCCAATGACTACCATACATTGGAAAATATGTCTACACTGATATGTCTCTAATGTGGCAACTATTAGGTTTTTTTAGTTCTATGAAAAAAATCATTGTCAAAAATTTACAATATATATAGTGATTAATGTGAATATTGTATGTACACACTCAAATATTCATAACAATGACTCGGTACACCTCACATAAAAAAATAAAGTGGTTAACCCTATGTGAATATTTCTCCATGGAAATGATTCATTGAATGTTAACCTACTTGTGAAGGTACATTTCTCAATATTATATTTGTCTTTTCCTTGTTTACTTAACCTTATGAAGATCAAACTTTAATCTAAATAAATTATGTCGTCATTAAGAAGGTTTCCTATCATTTAGCTAATATGAGAGCCAGATCCCTTGCATACTGGAGGACAACATCGCCTACTCAAAATCACCAAAACAATATGGAAAACACACTAGTAAGGGAGTACCATCATCAAAATAGAATTAAAACTCAGTAGGACACATATAAAGGATATTATGAAGGAAATACTACAAGACCATACCATCCTAGGAGAACAAAAATAAAGTTGCTGACACATATCACCATTTTTAAGCCCTTTAGGAGCCTATCATGGGGTCATCACAACAAATAATTTTTTCTTCGTATGAAGGTGGATCTGGAATTTAACCATGAACTTAATTTCAATTAAGGCCCACCCCGAAGATATTTTGATAGATTTTTTTTTCATCCTCAAACAGCCCCTTCCCCTCAACCGTTTACTGAGGGCACTACCTAAAGGATCTCTCTCCCAATCACTTAGAACTAAATAATTAATAAATCTTCCCAAATGTATTGATCAATGAAATGTTGGGGGTGGGCTCATATTCTATCCTTCAATGAGGAATCCCACTAACACACTATGGTGGCAATGACTAAGAAGGATCATATCCCAATTCACACACATTTATTCTTCTCAAATTTTCTAGAAACAAGTATGAGGTAGGTGTAAATTCCAACACCCATGCACAAATATCATCGGTATATCCTAATGGAAAATATAGGAAAGGATAATGAATATGTTTTTCATCTGACAAGGAACACGCAAACATTACCATTCACATTGATGAAGACATATAGCATATTGTATAAGTAATCTATATAGAGATTTATATATCTACCCATGTCATATGCAGTTTTTAAAAATAATAACAAAATTACTAAATGTTTTTGATTGAAATATTGTGATGATCACCTGAGGGGAGGCCCATAGTCCTTGTCCCCTTATCATTGAATTAGCTTGTCGACATATCCCAATACTAGTATATGAGGATACTTATATCGGCCCACCACTTTAAGATAATATTTGGGATATCATAGTAGGAATAAGGTGGTTATGTTCCCACATACATCATGAATTACTATTGAAATATCCTGATAAAAGCTCTGAGTTATAAACCCATTCCACCTCACATAAACCCTGAAAAGACCAATTAAATAACAATAATACTACTGAAAGACTAGTATGCGTTCCTTTATTGTTTAAATGGATCTATCATCCAACATTTATAGAAAAAGAGAAATATGATTATATTCCTTCCAAAACTATAGACACTATTTATAAACTCCACCAATATCACATGAATTATCTTATAAGACTCTCATTGACAAAGGTTTTATGTCTTATTTAAGGAGAAAATCTAAAATAAGATATCTAAAATGGAAGAAAAAACCAAAATAGGATTCCAATATTCTTATATTGATCATTACTGATACTCTTTAGACCTTGAGACACATATCTATTATTTCATAAGATATTTCACACTACAATTTAGAATTTGATATTAACATAATACTCATAGGTCCTCTCCATTATACTCTAACTGGTAGTTATTATAATGATGTATACTTTACATACAATAATATTACTTCAATGTTGATGAATATTCATTTCACAATATAAATAAGACATGATAGGACTATATAGGTATAGTATCTTTAGAAACTGGGAAACATAACAATTGTTTCATAAAACATCTTCATTGTCTCCCATTTATTTCATCATAACTAGACCCATGTTTGACATATCTTATTTAATATCCTTCATCATGGCCTTGGGAAAAGAAATCCTATGATAGGGTGAGGTCAAATTCTCAGTAAGGGTAAACAAGGGATATATCAATCATATCATAATCATAAGACATAAGAACATAACATTTGAAAATTGTATTCTGTATATGAAAGATTTTGATATAATTCCAAGGGATAAATCATAAATGTTCATAAGAATCAGTGAATGTAATCCCAAAAGTCATAACATATGACAAGAAGTTTTTCAGAATATAAATAATAATGAAAAATCATTCCCTATTAGTCAGGTCTCATTGCCAATACCTTCATAGTAGACAACGTCCATTACTAAACCGGGTTCACTCCTCGTTCCAGCAATATATTACTAAACTGAGGTTATTTATTGTTCCAACCATGTATATCTCATGAAATATAAATTACTACCCAATGAATTTTCATGTGATATAGGTCCCACCAATCTCATAATGAAATCATTTTTAGGTGTTCCACAAAAAAAAATCATAGCATAACCCAAGGATTAAAATGGGTTTCTAAAACATCATTCCATCACAATCTTTATAATACAAATGGACTTCATAAAAAGCATTCTCTCATAAACACAATTGAAATCATAGTGATAATAGGAATATAATCATAAAATATTCAAATAATTTTATGTAATATGGAAAATAATTTAGATAAAACTCTTGAAATTAATTCTTGATAAAAATATCCTTTCATATTCAAAAACATCTTCTTTTCTCTAAAGGTCATTCAATTTTAGAAGAAAAAAATTTATTGGAATAAAAACATGACTTCTTATAGAGGAAGATTCATGGAAATAAGGCATTATGAATACATAAGAAACCATTCATTATATATAATTTTAAAAAATTATCCTCGTACTTTTTCCCAAAAAGACAAAAAGTTCCTTGTATTGAATAACGACAAAATTTTCCATCCGGACTGTTTAATAAAAATTGACCAATTGGTAGTATTGAATTTTAAATTTTTTTAAAATATTTTAAATAAAATTACATATTTAAGAAACATGGATTTGGAAAATAAATATACCCTAGTAAATACTTACATATATAGAATCTCATATAATAATGGGTTTGGGTAATTATCCCTTACCTTAGGTATGATTTCATTTGTATATATTCAAACCTGATGTATAATGATTTAAATAAATTCATTGACTTATTTAAAAATCACAGTAACATTTTTTTTATCATATATAAGCTTATTATCATCTGTTTGTTAATAAAATTTCATTGTTACTCATTATTCAAATATTATTAGCTTTATGTTCTATTGCATGTTTTATCGAATAAATTATGGTTCTCCTTATTAGGACATATTTATATCATTAAAAATGATATTAAATAATATATACCATATTTATACGTTTTTTACATTTATATAATCTTTATTTAATGAAGATCATGTATAATGAATCACATTTCCTCGTTGAGATGGTAGGTCATACATACACACGAGCTATGATATAATTCCTATATTTCTTGAATGGTTTTGAATTGGTTGTTGTATAATATTTCATATTTAATATAATTTTTTAATAATCATATATATTTATTATTTCTATCATTATACCCATCCAATTAAGGTATTGTAGAAAAACATATTACACCATAGCATGGAGACGGTAAACCTTATATATGCACATGTGGTGATATCATTTTTTGTAGGATGGATAGAAGGTGGAATATGGTTGTTTCATAATTATAATAACATCTTATTATTTTAGTGATACTATAGGTATTACATTATAATGAAAAACTCATGAAGAATAAGTAGAATAAGAAATAAGTTTGAATGAATCTGTAGAATATATTATATCTTCTTCAACGTGCTACCTCTAAATCATCTCTTAGAGGACTAGAGTTGGATTTTGATGAAGACCATAACCTATAGAATATAATTATGGATGTAGAGAAGGTAAAAGGGTAGGGTATTTCTGATATTTAATGAACAATGTGAACTGAATATATGAGGGAGTAGGTTCACTTTTATATTTGAAGCGAGGGGTACTTTTGGGATCTGTAAAAAAATTAAATATTAATAAAATAATTCCCTATAAAAAACCTCCAAAGTTACCTAAATTCGAAGATTATATAAGATATGGTTTCAATATAATAAAACAATAAATTTTTGACAATTATTTCTGTTAATTTAAACATTATATTTTTAATTAAAACTTAGTTGTTCTATTTAACTTTTAACTTGGGTAACAAATAATTCAAAATTAACATGGTGTAAAATTAACTTATTTGAAGGAAAATAGACCCTAAATAAGTACGTTATAACATTGTCTACCATATCATAATTATTATATATTATTAAAAATAATTTATTATTTTTAAATAATTTTATAAAACAATATTTTGATAAACAATCAAACGTGTCAATTTTGACACTATTCAATTCATTGATTTTTAAGAAAAATATTATGATAACAAGTAAAATTCAAAAAAAACTATTTTATTATATTACTAAGAGGTAAATTTCATCTATATAATTCATTATAAATATTACTTAGCCCAAATTATATTTATTTTAACAACTTTAATAGCAATTATTTGTTATCTCTGTTAATAAGATAATTACTACATCAATTTTGTGTAATTATTCAACATACATATTTATTAAATTAAAATTAAAAATAATATAATATAATGAAGATAAATTTCATAGATTTTAGAAAAATATTTTTATTATAATTATACTTCTATAAAATCAAGTATTTAGAATATTATACTTAATAAATTGTGAATGTAACAACTTTAACATCACTTTAAATCAATTAAAATATGTGTCACAAACACTTCTATTAGCCTCAAAGTGGTCACTAACTCAACCCTTTGACTTTTATTTTTGTGATATACTCAACCAAAAAAATTTGGTCATGTTTTTTGGTATTCTTTTGTTTATTATCTTTTTTATAATAATTTTTTTATTGATTTCACCTTAATTAATTAATTTTTACATAATCAAAGTATAATTCATTAAAGTGATTTTTTATTTCCTAAAAATTACAAATAAATTTCCATGATAAATAAAAACATTTTATTTTTAAAATTAGTATTTATAATATAATTTATCTTCTATATGACTTTATATAAAAATTTACTTTTTTAAAAAAATTGAGTGAGATGTATTTAATTTTTCTTTAAATAAAATAAATTAAATGATAAGATTTCATCTAAGTGGCTTACGAAGAACACTATTTAAAAGAAATGATTATTTGGGTCAAAACAAACTCATAGAATTATTTAATACAAGTTTTATGGTGATTTTATAATAGTATTCTTACCTTTAATTACTTGATTTACCCTTTTACTTTATTGATAAAAATGATTGAAGTTACTATTCATAATGACCAAAAATAAAATAAATATATTCACAAAATATTCACCTACTAATTCAAAATAATGAATCTATTTTTCAAAATTAAAAACATATAAGTTTTAGAAATTAATTTATAATTATTCTTGTTATCAGAAAGACAGAACTAGTTTGAAAAGGTAAAACACTTCAAATGATTGAAATTTGATTACATCTGAATTCCATATAAAACTAATTATAATGACATATAATATATTTAATGATTAAAACATATTATATTTATACTTTAAAATAATTCAATATTATAATTTAACCATATAAATTATTTTGATGAAAAAATATTTTTTCAATTAAAATTTAATGTATCTTTAATATTCATCAAAATTTGAATATTATTAGAAAAATATTGACATTTAATAAAATGAAAATTTTTATATCCCACATCAAAAATAAATGTTTATATTGAAGTTAAAAAATTATTAATGCGTCAAAATATTAATTTAAAAGGGGTTTTCCATTAAAAGGTGGGAAATTACCCTCATGAAATATATAGGTTTTTATACGTCAAATTGGGTTTATTCATACTCTATGAAGAAAATATGTATTTGAGACACATAAAAATAATTTATTAAGTAAATAAAATATATATTTCATTAATTTCATTTACTAATATTAATTCACTGAATTTATTAACACAAAAATAAAAATATAATTGATTTATATTTGTTATAAATAATATGTAGTGAATGATTTCACCATACATTGTCATGGGTTAGTTATATTTATTCCAGATAACATAACAGCTATGTTTAAATAGTTATTATATACTAATGGAATCTCATGGTTCATTTAAACTCATGATTGTGTGCAATGATATATATTGAATAAAAATTATTTGGGGAAAATATTTCATTAAAACATTCGGGTGTTACATTTTACCCCCATTATATTGATTTTTTCCATAGAAATTAATCACATTGATACAAAAATATAATTATATCACTCCCTCATCATATCTTCAAGTTCCCACATATATTCCTTGAATTGGTGGTTCCACCACAAAACATTAACCAAGTGAGTGGTCTTTTTTCGTAATACTTTTTAACTACTATCCAGAATCTTTATCGGTTATTCTTCATAAGAGAGATCTTTCTCCAGTGGTATGAATTTTGAGTTTAGTAAATGTGAAGGATAAGGTATTAACTTTCCCAAGAGAAATATTTGGAACATATCATGAACATGAGAGAGATTTGGTGGAATCTCCAATAGGTAATCTACATTACCAAAATGAAACAAAGTTTCAAAAGGACCGATATTACTAGGGATTATCTTGTCCATCTTTATAAATTCCAGTAATCTTTTCCAAAAATATATTCATTGAAACTTCTATCCACCCACATTAAACTATAGTTCTTTTCTTCATTTGTTATCATAAACTTGTCTTCCGAATCCGAGATGCTCTTATGTGTTGTTGAATATATCTGGCCATTTCTACTATTTCATCAAAAACATCAGGGCCTAATAGATTTCATTCCCCAAATCCATCCCAGCATGGTGGAGTTCTACACATCCTTATAGAGTGTGATTTATAGGGATAAATATGAATACTGTGTTGAAATATATTTTTGAATAAAAATTCAATCAAAGAGAGGTGTTGACCCCAACCACCTTTTAAATCCATAGAGAAAACTCTCAACATGCCTTCATTAGTTTTAATTTTCCTCTTAGACTGACCACCTATTGGAGGATGATAAAAAATGGTGAAATATAAATTTGTATTAGGATAATGCTAATTACATCTCTAGAACATTGAGGTAAACATTTGATCTTGATCAGATATAATTAAATGTGGTACACCGTGAAATCTTACCACATCCTTTACATATATCCTATAAAGCTTATCAAGAGATAAGTCCTCTCTTATTGAAATTATGTGTTATAAATTTGTATGGTTATAAAATATAACCCATGTATAATTATGGCCTTTATATGTTTTGGTACATGCGATGACAGAGTCTATAGTTATTTTTTCCCATTTCAATTTTGGAATGGGTAATGGTTCTAACATCCACTTATACTTCTATCTATCAGCATTAAATTTTTGTCAAACCAATCAATGAGAGACAAATTCAACAACATATCTTTTTATGGAATCACCCGAGAAATACTCTTTCAGGTCCATGTACATAATTGTGCTTCTAATGTGAATATATAATGAAGAACAATTAGCATCTTCCAATATCTCCTTCTTTAATTCTGGTATGGTATGAATACAAACCCAATTCTTGAACCTTATTATTCCATCACAATAAGTTTGAATTTAGGAACATTTATCACCTTATTTTTTAGCTATACATCTTCATTCTACACCTCCTTAATCTTCACTTTTATAGATTGTTGAACATTCATCTGAGAAAGATAATATTTCTCCCCTTCCATTAAAATTTCAAGATATATTCTTTGCAAATACATATATATTGGAATTTTGAGATCATCATCATGGTAGGATAGATAGGTAATGTATTGTGTAGTAATAATATTTAATCAACTCCAACCATCTTCTTTGATGCTTATTCAGCTCATTTTTTGTGAAAATATACTTTTAACTTTTATTATTAGTATAAATATTACACCTTTCACCATAATGATAATGCATCCATATATTTAGTTCAATGATTACCGTAGCTAAATCCAAATCATGAGTTGGGTAATTTTACTCATGGATTTTAAATTATTGTGAGGCATAATCTATCACCATTTATTTTACATGAGAACACATCTCAACCCCTTTTTGGATGCATCATTGTAAATCACAAATCATTCCCCACTACAAGGCAGTGTGAGAACAGGTGTTATTGCTAACCTTATTTTGAGATATTTGAATTTCTCTTTATATTCCTCTATCCTCACAAACTTACCTCGTTTTCATGTAAAATTGGTGAGATAATTAGATCATAATGAATATTATTTCACAAAACATTGATAACATCGATCCAAACTAAGGAAAATTTAGATCTCAGTAACTGTTGTGATTTTTGGTCAACATTCAACAACATTGGTTTTTTCTAGATCCACATATATCATCTATTTTGATATTATTTGACCGAAATCTATTCTTTATAAAGCCAAAATTCACAGTTGGTAAATTTTTCATACATTATCTCCTTTATGAGGATCAACCATTAAATTATCAGGTGATCTTCATTTTATTCCTTTCTATATGAATAAACAAGAATATATTCTATAAAGAGTACCAAAAACATATCAAGATAGTCTCTAAAGACTCTATTCATTATATACATAAAGATAGAGGGTGGGTTAGTATAACCAAAAGGCATCACTGTAAATTCATAGTGTCCATACCTAGTATGGAATGTTGTCTTGGGTATATCCTCCTTCATGAAACACAATTAAAGATATCCTAAATGAATATCAATCTTGGAAAAGTATTGAGAAATGTGTAGTTGTTCGAATAAGTTATCTATATAAGAAAGAGGATTTATTTTCTTAGTATTGATATTGTTATGTTCTCAATAATAAGTGTCAAGTATCATTAATCTATCATTTTTATTCAAAAAGAGAACATGTTCACGCCAAGGTGTTCCATGCGGGCATATGAATACCCTATCAATATTCTCTCATAGTTGCTTCTTCAATTACTATAACTCAATTGGGTTTATTCTGTAAGTTTTATTTGAAATTGTAATAGCACTTGGAATGAATTATATTTAAAACTCAAATTCACAATTTTCTGGAAGACATGGTAATTATTTTGAAAATAATTCATCAAAATATCATAAAATGTCTGTATTCTTCATTATGAATCTCTCTTCAACCATTTGATATAGATAACCATAATTTATATGGATCAACACACATAAATATGGAATAAATTGTTAATGGAATTTCATAATCATCCTTGCATCAATAGATGATCTTAGATTGATCCTGAATATGAAATGTGACTTCCCTTCCTTGGCATTTGATATAAGCTCCATATAGAGAAATTCAATACATTCCAAGAATCACATAAAATTCCACTTTAGGAAGGATTACAAGATTTTCAGGAATCAATTTCCCACAAACATGAAACAAAGAATAATTATAAATTTTTATGCACCTATTTGTCCCATTTGGAGTTGTCAATGATAACTCAACATCTAATTATTTAGTTAATACAACAATAACCAAAACAATTATATATAAATAAAAGATTAGGTGGATCCAAAATCAAATAAAACATTTTCTACATTAGAGTCTATTGTAATTTTACCTTTCACCACATAATTATTGTATTATACATCACAAATAGTTATCAGATGTGGCTTTCCTTGGACATTGACTTTTAGAGTTTACTAACATCAATCATAATCAATAAAACTTGGATTAAGCCATTGATTTTCATAGTTCCCCATTTCCTTTCACATATATCATTTTTGTGTTGGAGGTTCATTCTCTGTAGCATTTTCTCTATTCACATCATTAAAAAAAATTCCCATCACTTTGAAATTCAAATACATAATGACAATCTTTTCCACACTTAAAACATTTACTAGTCACATTAAGGAAATTTCATCAATGTTAATTTTTAAACATTTATCATAAGTAAAAACCCATCTTCATTTAAGTGGTTTCTTTATATTTTCTTTTTAATTCCATTTTCTCTTATTATCAAACCCATAGGACTGATTGGTTACCCCAATATCCATCTCATCATTCAGACTAAATCGAATGATTTTTTCACAGCTACTGAATCCCTTATGGATAATTCCCTTCTGAGAAATACTTTTAAACCACTAAATAATCAATATATTTTACTCTCAGGATGGATAGTAATTCATGGAGCATAACTTTCAAGTCATGTAAAACATTATTCATATGTACCAACTGATTCCTCATCCTTTTTCTAAAGTTCAAGAAACTCATTTTCCATAATTATTCATTGAATATGAGGAATGTAATTATTGAAAATAAGTTCTTGAAATCTTCCCATTCCATGGAATAAATTTTATGTCATTGCCTTTTATTCTTGATAATGTTCCACTATTGATCAGCTTCACCTTCTAAATGATAAACTGATAGGATTACATTATCATGTTCTGAACATTGGAGAACTAAAAATATATTTTTAGTGGTACTAATCTATTATTCATTAACTAATAGAATATATGACCTACTGAAAGAAGGTGTACACTACCTCATGAAGGACTCAAAAAAAAATTTCCCCCCTTTTTCTTGTTAATAATTAATGCATGATTCATAGATTGAGAATATTTTGTGATCATAGCTACCCTATTTTTAATTCCATATCCCATAACATTTGGTTTCTCATAAGGAAAATTATTTCATTTACCATCTTATTTAGCATTAACGTGGATCCTTGGGGTTCCAACCATTGACTAAAAACAAAAAGTATAGTGGGATAAATAATAAACATAATGGAAAAAATACAAAATCAAGAATAAAATTACTATTTAGGATAGTTTACTTTTTATCCTAGGTTATTTATGATCATTTATAAAACACTATGATAATATCCTTTACTTTGATATATAATTTTGGTTCTAACTAAGGTTTTCTCATTATAGTTTCCAAAGGATACTTATACATTCCCTTGTATACTAACTATAACATCCCATACCTTACATACATTTATATTACCTCAATGTTGAAGAATATTCATTTCAAAATATAAAAAATCCATGATAAGACTATATAGGTATAGTGTATTTAGAAACTGGAAAACATAAACAACATGTTCCTAAAACATCTTCATTGTCTCCCACTTATTTCTTCTTAACTAGACCCCGTTTTGAAATATCTTATTTAATATCTATCTTCATGACCTGGGTAAAAGAAAACATATGAAAGTGTTATCACAAATTATCAGTAAAGTTAATCAAGTATGATATCAATCATATCATAATCATAATACATATGATTATAAAATTTGAGAATCTTATCCTTCATATGAAAGATCGTTATATCATGCCAAGGAATAAATAATATAAGTTCATAAGAATCATTGAACATAATCACAAAATTTATAACATAAGACATAATTTTTTCTTCAATACAGATAATCCTAAAAAAACAATTCATATTAGTCAAGGTTGATTTCTAATACCATCATAGTGGACAAAGTTCATTTCTGAACCATGTTCACTCTTCATTCCAACAATGTATTACTGAATCAATATCATTTCTCATTCCAAACATGTTAATCTCTAGAGAAATAATTATTTACCCAATTAATTGAGGGGAGATATAGGTCCCACCCATATCATAATTAAATAATTATTATTTTTGACACAAAAACATAAATCATAGAATAACCTAATGAATAAATGGGATTCTAAAACATCATTCAATCTTAATCCATATAATACAAATGGATTTTAAAAATAAAATACCATCATAAACACCATTCAAACCATACTGATAATAGGGATAGAAATAAAACTTTATTTAATGAATTTCATGTTAGATGGAAAACAATTTTGAAAAAACACTTGAAATTAATTCTTGAGGAAAATACCATTTCTTTTTAAAAACATCTACTTTTTTCAAAATTTTGTTAAATTTTAATTGAAAATAAGTTATTTCAAAATAAATTTTATTAATTTAGAGGAAGGATCATAGAATTATAATGTTATGAATATGTGAAAATCCATTCATGTAGTATATGTTAAAAAATATTGTCCTCATACTTTTTTCGGAAAAGTCAAATAATACCTCGTATCGAATAATGACAAAAGATTCCTTTCATACCATTTAATGAAAAAAATAAGAAATGGGTAAAATTTAATTCAAAAAAATTATTAACATATATTATATTACATATTTTGGAAACATGTATTTTTATGAAAAATATACCCTCATAAATACTAATGTGTAAATAATATCAGATAATAATGTGATTGAAAAATTATCACTTACCTTTGGTTTGATTTCTTTTGTATGTATCTGATCCTCCTGTAAAATTATTTAAATAATTAAATTGACTTATTTCATAATCATAGTCATTTTTTATGTCATCATATATTATTATATTATCCTTTATTTGTTAATAACATTTCATGGTTACTCGGTATTCGGATATTATCTACTTTATTTTTTTATGCATGTTTTGTCGAATAAATTGTGGTTATTCTTATTAGGTCATATTTATATCATTAAAAATGATATTAACATAATATATAACATATTTATTCATTCATTACATTAATATAATCATTATATAATGAAGATCTTGTAAAATGAATCATATAGAATCATGTAGATGGTAGGTCGTACGTACACATGAGTGACGATACCATTCGTATATTTATTGAATGGTGATGAATTTTATTGTGTACAATATTTCAGAATTAATATCATTTTATAATAACAATATATAGTTTTTATTTCATTTATTATTCCCATCCAAGTATGGTGGTGTTGAAAAATAGATTACCCCAAGGCGTGGAGACGGTAAGCCGTACGTGCGCATGTGAGGTGATTTATTTTTTCAAAGGATGTATAGAAGGTGGAATATGATTATTTCATTATTATAATAAAATATTATTAAATAATTTATAATTGAGAATTTTTATATAATAAAACAACTAATGAATATAAATTATAAGAATAAATAATTTTGAAAGAATCGGTAGAGAAGATTACCTCTTCTTCAATGTGCTTCCTCTAAATCAACTCTTAGAGAACTAGTTATTATCTTTGAAGAATACCATAACCTTTAGAATGTAACTATGATAGTTGATAATAGAAAAAGGAAGGGTAATTCCTATCATGAAGGCTCACTATAAAGATAATAGGTGAGGGAGGAGGTTCCCTTTTATAATGGAGGTGAGGGGCCCTTTTTGGATCTCCAAAAAAGATAATTTAAAATAAATGAAATCCCCATCCAAAAACCACAAAAATGACCCAAATTAGAAGATAATATTAAATATGGTTTTAATATCATCTACGGATAAATTTTTGACAAGTATTAATGTCAATTTAAACATTATCCTTTTAATTAACACGTAGTTATTATATTTAATTTTTATGTATGGTTACAAATAATTAAATATTTAAAGGGTTAAATATTTATATATTTGATGTAAAATATACTATAAATAAATATATTATAACTTTTTATACCATATAATTATTGTTTGATTTTTAAAAAAAATTATTATTTTGATAAACAATCAATAGTGCCAATTTTGACACTATTTAATCCATTGATTTTTAAAAAAAATATTAAGATAACAAGTTAAATTAGAAAAAACTATATTATTATATTCCTAAGAGTTAAGTTTCATCTAGAAAATTCATTATAAAAATTAACTATCCAAAATTAAATTTATTTTAATATTTTTGATACCTTTTATTTATTATCGCTCTTAATAAGATAATTACTACATCAATTTTGGGTAATTATATAATATACTAATTTTTGGAATAAAAATTCTAAATAAAATACAATGATGAATGTAAATAAATTTGGTTTCAAAAGAACATTTTTAGTATGCTTTATCCTCTAGAAAATACAATATTTAAAATGTTATACCTATTAAATTATGAATGTGACAACTTTAACATTTCATTATATGAAATAACATAAGTGTCACGATCTCTTCTTCAAGGATAAAAATGGTCGCTAACTCGACCTTGGATGGTTATGGTTGAGATATACTCGACCAATAAGATTTTTTCAAGTGTTAGGGTCATTCGATGGTTATTATAATTTTTAAAAAAAAAGTCTTTTATTGATTTCCCATCAATTACATTATTTTTGAATCATTAATGTATAAGTGTTAAGGATAATTATATATTTCAAAAAAATTTAAAATAACTAAAAAGGTAAAGATAACAATTTTATCTTTAAAATGAGTATTTTTAATCAAATTTATATTCTGTATAACCATATATATAAAAATAAATTTGTTATTAAAAGATGAGTGAGACATATTTAATTTTTATTTAAATAAAATAAATTAAATGTCTTAATCTAATCCAAGTGGATTACAAAGGAAACCATTTATACCAAAGGATGATTTAGGTAAAGACACTTATCTAGTGATATTAAGAGTAGTGTTATTTTAATTTTATAATAGTATTATTACCCTTAATTACCTGATTTACCCTTTTAAAGTATTAATAAAAATCATCAAATTTTCTATTCACAATGCCCAAAAATAAACTAACATTATTAACATAATTTGGACCTAATTATTAATAATATGGAATATATTTTTTAAAATTAAAAGCTCATAAAATCTAGTAATTAATGAAAAATTATTTTCTTTTTTGGGAGGAGAGAACGAGTTTTAAAAGTTAAAACATTTCAAAAAGATTGAAATGTTTTTACATCCAAATTCCATGTAAAACTCATTATAATTAAAATAATTATAATGAATGATAAAAATATATTCTATTTATACTTTAAAATCATTCAATATTATTATTTAACCATATAAATTAATTTTTTTAAGTTATTTTCAATTAAAATTTAGTGTTTTTTGATTATTCGTCAAAAATTGAGATTTATTAGAAGAAAATAAAAATTCATTAAAAAATAATTTTTATGTCCCCTTCCAAAGACCATGTATATTTTTTCATGTAAAAATTACTAGTGCATTAAAATATTAATTTAAAATGGATTTTCCATAAAATGCTATAAAAATCCCCTTTTAAAAATATATATTCTCATACATCAAATAGGGTTTATTTATACTCTACGAAAAATATCTATTGGATGAATATTAAAAATATTTTATTAAGTAAATAAAATATATATTTTATAAATTTAATTTACTAATATAAATTCACTCAATTTATTAATTCAATATTCAAAATATAATTTAATTATAATTTTTATAAATAATTGGCAATGAATGGCTTCACTATACATTTTTGTAAGATATTTATATTTACTCTTGCAAAACAAACGGCTAGGTAAAATGAGAATTTTATACTATGGTCATATTTCACTTCATTTAAACTCATAATTGCGTGCAATACAAGCTATTGAATAAAAAAAAATTACAAAACATATTTCATTAAAACATCCTTGTGTTACAATTATTAAAGTTCTCCCAAGAACTAAAACCACAAAGGTCCCGCAAATGACCATATAAGGTCCGGTCATGAGGAATCTCCTCATGATTACAATTATGAAAAAACATGTTATATTGTGAAGAAAAAAATAAATAAAGGCCCTCCCTATTTGATTTTCATAGGTAGATATTGTGAAGGTCCTCCCAATAGTAATAGTCAATTAATATCAGGAGGATCAGTCTTCATCAAATCCACTCTGAGGGTATCTTCATACTACAAAATAACATGAAGTATTTAATATGATCAATCCCATGAACTAAATTAACCATTATAATACACAACCTCCATCACTTTAAAGGAATCATCCCCTCTCTAGTAATGCATACAAATAGAAAACACGATAGTTAGATTATTTGGAAGATGTTGTCCCGAGAAAAAATGAATTTAGAAGGTATAATTATAAAAAATAGCTATGAATAACCACCATAATATATTTTGGCCCATATCCACAATTTGTTATGGTATCATACATGTGTTGAAGGGGGAATTCATACCTTACTTATGCCAAAACCTTTGGAAGACCCTTCAGTTGCAAAAGGGTACGAACCTCTCTTACTAAGGATATAAAGATCTTCTCATGTAATTGAACAAGACTATCAACCAATAATACATTTTTAATTTCTCAGTATCTTGAAAACTATCATAACAAAAGATTTATGAGAGCATGTAATTTTCTTCTATCTACAGTTTATGTAGAACACTATCAAATAATCATTGACACATAGACAAACGTACGTATCCCATGACGAGGATAGTATAAATTATTGCAATTCACATAATTATTGATCTTGTAGTGTCCTATGAATATGCAATCCTATAATTACATCCATACAAGAATTACTTCAGACTAATATAATGAACACCCATGTTGGTCAATCCCACAAAACTTTCCCATATTTAAGGCACAAATGTGGCACAACTGGAGATACTATGGAATTTTTATTATCTTGAGAAATCCCCTTAAATGGTCCATAAATAATCCCAAGTGAGAAAAAATATCCCAATCCATGGGAAAATAGCATGTTTCCGGGATATCACACTCTAAGGGGTACTACACAATTATCATGCCCGATTGAAAATGAGATAAGTAAAGAAAGATTAATTTGGAACCCACCATGGATTCTATATGAGAGAAACCACGTACCACATTGAAGGGGTAACTTTTACCCCCAATTCGGCCTCTATGTTCATTAAATACTCAAAAGGTTCTGAAAATGTATTTGGTGGATCTATGTCAACACCATCAATAGGGTTGGGGGAATTTTTACACCTATTACCACCCCTAGAATTATGGAATATGTAAAAGGTTCAGGAATCTTTGGTGGATGATCCACATTAATAAAATAAATTATGGTTGATGTAATTATTATAAAATCCACATTGAAAATCCATATCCTTTATTCTTGGTAGTGAATTCTGGTACACAGTTCCCAGGATGTTCCTACATCTATGTGACACAACCCTTTTATTAGAGTCATTCTCATTGAGGATGGTCAGATATTTCCATGGGATCACCATCCATATGTAAAATTTATGGGATCATTTGAAAAATAATATATAACCTCAAAAATTGTTTAATATGAAACTTTCCAGTGAGGATAAGAACTAGGGACAGGACCACGATATACACATTGAATAGGACATGAGAAACAAAAGCCACAATGTTGCATAGATGATGATGAAGTGATTATTTTTTCTTAATACCCCTTATTGAACATCATCACTTTTAATCCAATAAATTTCAAAAGTTGAGATATTGAAACTGAAGAATTAAATGCTGAAAAAGTTTTCCATGATGTGTCCTATACTGAAATAGGTTTTGAGGCTGTTCGTACCAAGAATCCTAGGTAGGCCCACAAACTCACGCATCTAAATTACCAGGTTTCCCCCCTTGACACAATTATAATAAATATGAATGTAAATACAAGGATAAATATGAATCTACAAAAATATATCCTAATAACTTATATATAAATGATATGGAGGAGTAGTATGAGGAAAATATATTCAATCTCAAGAGGCATAATGGTGAATTACATAGGGTAAATATTCCCACTAGTTATCACCTACAAGAGGAAGCAAATACTTCTCCTCCCTCATAATAGGAGGGGCTAATATACACATGATATTAGAATCTAAGCATCATGTATAATTTAAATGTTTACATCAAGTCTAAATGAATTCATAATTTCTTAAAGATTAGTATATCCCTCCATTATAACTATATCTTCTCTCATATTATGATAGTAACCTACTATCAATTCGATAAGTCAATTGATGATAGAAAATAGTATGAACACATTAGGGTATTCATACTACTCACACACAACATACGAATTAGATGATGTTTTCAAAAAAACTCCACAACACATTGGAGTCTCTTTCTACTCTAATAGAGGCCAGTGAAGGGTGGTGTATACCCATGTAGCATAAATTAAAACTATATCCCAAATGAGTGGATAACACTCCAACTCCATAAAAAATTCTAAATAATAGTTTCCCATAAATAAATATAATGAGAGAGACAGAGTATCATATGACTCATTTCATGTCTCTATTTGTCCCCATCATGGTCCCATGTGACCAGCAATATGTATCAAAACTATGGTACATTTTAGAGACTCTAGTGGAGCCATTAGAATTCTAATATAATTGCTTACTACTATGGTCCATATCTAGAAGGTATAACAATTTTTGTTTGTTACTTTACCAATATTACTCCACACTATAGAATATAATGATCATTGAGCTCATAAACAATAAAAATATGAAAATGAGAGGGTCCCCAAATTTATCTTCAGATTGAAAGGTTTGATTTACTCTCTCAGGATTATTTTCTCATTGTAAAATATATTTGAATTACTTTGTAGAGAAAATAGATGATGATCTAAAGACATCAATCAACCAATTGAAATACCCAAGTTGGTTTCATGAGTTTGTAGACAAATACCATTATTTTGAGGTTGTTATTCAGAAAAATAGTTCTAAATCATATCCCACACACATTATATAGGTTAAATAATCTTTTAAGTTTTAAAATATCACCACAACACTCGTTCTAGAATTAGAATTTCTTGAAGCACCCATGAATGATCTGTGTCACCTAGTTCCTCTTGCTGAGAAGTAGTAACAACAAAAAACCATCAAAAAAGGAAAAGAAATTTCAACATCACATTCCATATGTGAAAAAAAAACCTATTTCATTAGATAAAATAGGTTCTAAAAAATATTTTTGAAACAATTGTGAAAATCACCCCATGTTTCATAATCCCATGAGACGAGATAAAGTTGGCCTTAGTGAATGTCCTAACTAATATAATTTTCATCATATATTGTTCAATATTATCCAAGAGTGATTTATTTTCAAAAATATTCAACAAAATATGGTTTATTCAAGATTGGTAGTATTGTGGAAACATATAGTTAATGAAGACCATCTGTTTACTATCTAATCATATGAATAAAGTGATAGGAATGTTGCCTTTTCTAGATTTTAATAAATGTTTGATGACATGATGAGTATAAATATGGTTGATCAGACTCATAACGTTATCATGGAACCTATTTTTCAACATATTGTGGTTCTTTATCCTCTTTTATTATTTAATGGGAGTTCATCAAATAAATCCTCTAAATCAAACATAACCAATAGAAAAAAACATAGGGAAATTTATAAGAGTCTCATATAACTCCCAAACTATCCTAGACACATTTGGATTTATTTACCTCATCATTTGGAGTATGGGATCTAACCACAAAATTGAATCCTTATCAAATTGAGAGAATCATTTCGATTATTCTAATAAAATTTAATTATAAACCCCTTCCCTTATATTGATTATTTTTATAAACCTATTTTTCTCATACATAATAATGTAGATTGAGGTATATTCCTCTAATGTTGACGGGATAGGGGATTACACAACTGTGAATGGACTTATAATTACATCCACATCCACACTAAAAACATATATGACATCAAAAATATGGGAAACTCTTTATCAAGAAAATAGAATAATAAATACACCACAAAATTACTCCATAGTAGTCCAGAAATAATTGTCTTTAAAGAATTATTTGAAGGTGTGTAAATTTCATATCAGAATAGAAGAGTGGGCAGGCCAAATCAGCTCAATTCTACAAAACTGGTATTATCTATCTACATAAATATTTTTATCCTCAAATCTATATTTCATGGATAACTCCAAAATTGTGAATCACCAACTATTTGTGTAGAAGTATAAAATCACAACAATGTTTGTGGATTTCATAGAAAAGTTTCCAACATTCTATTTACCTTTACAATGAGCTCTGGGAAGCTCTTATCAAATCCATAGTGTCCTTAGGAGTATGAGATGGATTTCATTACAGTGAAGTTGTGTAGAGAAGAAAAAACTTTGTAATAATTGTTTAACACAACCATATTTATATGGGAATATCCACATGAATATGTTTAAGGGAATAATCTACCCCTATTCATTTTCAGAATTCTCAAAATGTTTATATTCTATATGATCTAATCAAAAATAACTCTAGAGTTAATATTATCCTAGTCCAGACTCCATCTAATTTTTGAAATTATTAAATGATTTTTATCCCAAAAATCAAACCATTATGGTGTATGAAAAGTTTGTAAAACGAAACATTACAATGAGAAAAATAAAATAGATGTTCAGATACCTAGTTTTAATGTCTTATTTAATGGTTATCTAATAACACGGAACATAAAAGGTTCTATTTAGAAGAAAATGTCTTCATTTCTATATGGTGGTGTTGAAGTCGTACAATAAATTGCTATATTAGTCCTTCAAGTGTTAGGTGGTGATAGATCCCCCATTTATTATTGTGAAACCCATTACACTATGATTTTTTTCTAAAATAGATATTTTAAACAAATGATGATATAGGGATATATTTTAGTTTTCACCCTCAACATTTTAGGAACTATCCTAACAAACCAATAGAGTTTTCTTAAAAATTATTTCAAATTGCATATTTTCTAGACAATGCCAAAAATCCCACCCTATAAATCTAATACAGTTCACATGGTTCACTAAACCTTATATATATAGTAAAAATCATTCCATATATGGTATACCCAATAAGAGGTAGTTAGGTCACAAATGGGGATATTATTTCTACATGTAGAAATGACCCAAACAAGAGTGTTCATTTTCTATCATTTAATACAACACTGTGAGTTTTTAAAATTGAAAACTATGTTCAATAGAATATGAAATATAAACAACTATTTTTTGAATATTACCATTTTAACCATACATTAAATTTTTGGATAATTATAATTAACTACTTTGTAAAAACTATTTATTATTCCCTAAATATATTAATAAGTTCTTAGTGTATAATCAATCAATTCTGGTAATGTCTTTTTTTCTTCAAAATATTTTTTCATCAAAAATGTGTTTTTGTAAAAAATAATATTATAATTTTTTTTCTAGAACATTTTGGAAATGAATTAGTGTAACACCCCAAGCTTCCACGGTACGTTTCCCTTTGAATAATGCAGTAGCATGCGTTGTACGCAATTTGGAGTTTTAACACACCACGACCAATCAAACTAGCCATTATGAAATGTAATATCAGCTTTTTGAAATGTTATAAATTTTATTATAAAAATTGGAATTCATTTTTTGATTCAAAATATAAAAATTATCTTTGGGTGATTTTTTGGTATTTTTCTGAAAACATTCATTTTTTGATGAATTGTGAGAAAAATTGTGTTATTGTTTAAAAATAACTTTTTATTTAAGTAATTAGTTATTTTAATTTAATTTATTTTAGGTTAAATAGATACAGAATACCAAAATATGTTTAATTTAATTCATTTTAGTGATTTTATAATATGTTTAAATATATAATATTTTATTGATCTTTTTATCGTCTTTTACCCACCTTCTAGGAGCATTTTCTAATATGCATAAAACATAATTTTATAGCTTCTGTGAGTTGAATTAAACAAATCATAGGGACACAGTTAACATCAATAAGTTAAATTTGGTTCAATAATATGAAAATAATTTTTGGTTAATTGTAACTTTTGACATTTATTTACCACGATTAAATGTAAATAGAGTAATTAAGGGTAAAAATGATATTATAATTACCCTATAACATGTCATAATTCTATAGGATAAATGTAATTCGACCAAAAACAACCTTATCAATAAAATATGATCCTATTTTGTCCCCTTGGATTATATTAGGACATTTATTATTATTTTATTTAAAGAAGAGTTAAAAGTGTTAAATTCAATGATTAATAACTACAAAATTTTTAATATAGGGTTACACATAAGATAAATTCTCATATAAATATTGATTATAAAGGTAAAAATATTTCCTACATAATCGTATTTTATTATAATTTTTATATTTTAAATAATTAAATTTATTTATGACACAATGATGATGCAGTAATTACCTTATTAATAAAATTTTAAAATAACTGATATTATAAATATCCAAATAAATGTTAATTGTGAAATATGACTAATTACACTAATTTTATAGGTTAATAAGACATGTTTGGGTTGATTATATAAATATTATTCGAATTGATAAAGTTTTTATGGATTTTAAAAAAAAATCAAATACTAAATAGTGTCAAATTTGACATAATTGTGTTTTTAAAACAAATACTATTTTATTAATTGATATAATATTCCTAAAAATATAAGGATCTACCAAAGGACCAATATAAGGTTATATATATTAATAATTAACCACTTTGGTTTCTTTTGGTTTATTAAAGAATGTTTATTAACCATATAATATAAAAATACAAAGAGACATGGTAAATGTCAAACTATTTAACTAAGAGATAAATCTAAAAGATAAGGTTAATATGGTGACCTAAACCTATCTAAAACCTATTGGTTAAGAGGTTCTAGACCCATACCCACCTTATCCTTGATATTAATCATTTTGGAGCCATTAGAAATTGAAAATTATTTTATTACAAAATAATATTTCAAGATTTTCCTAAAGTGACCCTCACCTCTCTTATAAAAGGGTACTTCCCCTTCTCTTAATTTCACACCTCCATAGAAATTTGGTTCGGAAAAACCCTACCCAAATACCTTCCCAACTTCTCTCACTTAATCATAGATTCCTTACTGTGATCTGAAAGCCATCCTATGGATCCCTTTTGATCAACTCAAAAGGAAAAACCTGAAAAAGAGATAATAATTTCACCACCCTCTTTCAAGTTCTTTTCTACTTCCACTTCCCCTTTATTTGTTGTTTACATTACAAAATAATAAATCTATTACCTTCTACATAATTTGATGTTATTATAAATATAGTACATCAATATTCATTATTCTATCTATACTAAAACTGAAAATGTCACCATACATGCTTACGTATGGCTTAACGTCTCTAAGTCGTGGTGTAGTTTGTTATTCAAACACTTCATTATATTGATGGGTATAATAATGAGTATAACTAATAAAAATAATAAATATAACATATTAATAATTATTTTTATATGATATAACATCCAATTACATACGATTTCACCATCAATATAATTATATTGTCACTCGTGTGTACGTACGGATTATCGTCTCCACGAACGTGATGATATTCATTCCCCATCGTAATCATTCAAGAATAATTTTCATTTTGTGATTAAAAATAAATTTTATGAACATAATATCATTATTTATATGAATCAAATACATCCTATCCATAACAAACATGGATTATTTAACCAAGTATATAATAAAAAACGAATCATTTAACACACTAAACGATGATACTACTGAAATATTATTAACAATGAAATATTAGAGGATCATATATCACATCATATTTATGTATATAGATCTTTTATAATTTAATTACAATGTTTTAACTATTATAAAGGAGGTTAACATACCATGGACTAAATAAAATTACAATGTAAGAGTTAATTCCACAATCTCTTCATTATCCTAGGTTGTTTATACTTGAGTATATACTGGGACCTCTTTATCATCCACATCCATGTTTCGTAAAAATATATTTCAAAAAATTATTGCTTTTTCCTAGACTATGGGTTAAATTAATTTATACCATTGTTTTACTTTTTATAAAAATTTAATAAAGGAACTTTTTTGTCATTTTCCAAACGGGTTTTTTTACAACCTTTTCGACAAAATTAAAGAATGAATGTTTTTTAACTTATACGGAGGGTGCGGATATTTTCCACTATTATAACACCTTAGAAGCTTCCATTAAAAGTTTATAATTTTTTTTCAAAATAAATGTTATATCTTATAAATACACGACTAAATGATTTCGTAATTGAAAGAGATATTTCTCCCAAAAAATTGTTGATTTCATCTATGTCAACATCCTTTGAGGGATTTTAAACTTGTTTGCAGTTGATTTATTATGATAAAAATATTCCATATTGTATTGATGTTTTTTTGAAATATTTTACTATGGATGTATTATTTTTATACCATTCATGGTTTATGGATGATGTATTGACATTTCATATGCTAGTTTTAATATGAATGTTTATGTTATGTTTAAACCTATTCATATGAATAATGTGTTGGAGTTAGTAAGTGACTGGTGGATCCCTATATAGATTCTAGATGCATCGGTAGGTCTCATAAGACAAAATAGTGTATTTACGCAATGCCTTGACCAAATCATATGTGTAGTCTTCACACAAGGACTAGACAATGTTGTTATGAAGTCTGACATTATACATTCCATCATTATGAAATTAGGTATTGATATTACATGTGATTATTTGACTAGGAGAATATCCATGTAAATAAGTAAATGGAATTATTTGATTTAGATTTCAATATTATACGGAATTTCAATTTTAAAGGATTTTTTTTAGTTTTGTACATTGCGTTAAATTTTTATTCTTATTTATGATGTTTCCGCTATATTATTTTCCTTACTGAGCATCTGAGCTCACCCCTTTAAATGTTTTATATTTTACAGAATATGAATAAGTATTTTATGGTTGACATATAGTTATAGGCTAACGGATATATGTGTGTTCAATGGGGAGAAAATTTTTTTGTAGTTTTTATCTCAAGATGTAATGTAAAACTTATGTATGTATCTAGTACTTCAAAGGATACTAAACTAATCGTTCATTCAGGACACGATTCCTTGTTTCATACTAATGTTGTGTAATAATCCACCAACCCCAAACTCCTATGGATGGGGAATTATAGTTGGTATCAGAGGAAGTTTAGTAAAAACATTGGAAGATAGATTTACAAAAACTTTGATTAGAGAACATTACCCTATGATAGAATTTTAGGATTCATGTAGAATAACTTCTTATAATTTTGGTAATGTAGAGATTTTGTGATTTTTTTGACAAATAAATCACTGTCTGGATATGAGCAGGTAGAACCAGCTCTAGCACAGATGTACCTAGGAGTGAAAACTCCGACAAGGAGTTTCGGGCTTAACCTGGGGTATCCTGGTACACGACAACAAGCCTTGATGCACCCTTGGTTATGTAACTCCTAGGGGATATGATTTGGATAATTCACATTTTCTTTACAAACCATTATGAAGGATTTATGATTATATACTCTGCAAATAAAACATTTTTATGATTATGGATTATATCCATAAACTATTCAATTTATGTTATTTTTTTACAAGTTTGGAATTATGTATTGTGATTCATAAACTAATCTACTGTATTCCATTGTTTAAGAATGGTTCCTTGTAGAAAGAATGGAAAATGTATCAACCCACATAATCTATATATGGATTTCACTCCTACTCAAGCTAATTATAGTTGAGTTGGTGATGCAACTAGTGCTGATCGGCTTATCACCATACTAAGAAAACTCCCTCTGGTTATAAATAATATCCTTGCCCATATGGGGCACCCTGATTCACAACGTGGAGGATCAATGTTAGACAACTTCATGAGGTAACAACCACCAACATTCAATGGGAATAAAAATACATTTGTAGCTGAGTAATCGATAAGTTCTTTAGTGAAAATATTTCATACTTTGGGGAGTAATGAAATGGAAAAAGATTTCATGGTAGTTTATCACCTCATAGGAGAAGTCCGTCAATGGTGGTCATTAATTTAAAACACAAAGGAAGATGAAGAAGTATTAAGTATGTAATGGAGGGAGTTTGGAGAGATTTTATTCAAAAAATACTTTCCTCATGACCATCGAGTGGATATGGACAGACAATTTATGAGTCTAAGACAAAAGGAGGATGAGAATGTCACAAAGTATGAGGATGACTTTATAAGGTTAGCAAGGCATGTAGAAGATTATATACATAACACAAGGAGTAATATTGATCGATTATTTGATGGGTAAAAACCATTTTTCTATCAATAATTAGTCTCACAATCCTTTTCATCGTATGAAGATATTTCTCATGCTCTATCAAGGTAAAAATGAAATTTTCTAAGTCTTAAAACATTAAAGAATAGTAATAGAAAAAGATATCTTCTAAGAACTCTAGAAATAGAAATAAGGAGAATAAGGGAAAAGATGAATATTCATCTTATAGTAAATGTTGGAAGAAACACCTAGTTACTTGCCGGTAGGGAATGTGAGTCTGTTGGAAGTGTTGGAAAAAATGCCACCATGATCGTGATTTCAGAGGGAAGAAAGAGGCTATAAATGATGAAGGCTACAGTTGTAATGAAATGGGGAATTATGAAAATGAATGCCCAAATCATCAGGGAAACATACCTCAAAAAAGGACAAGGGATAAAGGCCAAGCTTATGTGATCACTACATCTGAGTTTGAAGCTCTAAAAGATGCAGTGACAGATAATTTAATGGTTTCCTCAAGTTTAACCAATGCATTATTTGATTCTGGATCATTGCGTTGTTTCATATATTCCCAGTTTTCTAGGAAAACTATATATTTTCAATTTGACATAACAAGGTCATTGTCAGTCAAAACACTTATGGGAAGTATCATCACAACAACATTTTGTGAACCATTTCCCATTAAGGAATATAAATTTTCTTTATCTACTAATCTCATCATCATACCCATGATTGAATTTGATATAATCCTCGGAATGTATTGGATTTCAGAACATGATGTGAAAATTTATTATAAGAAGAAGTAGGGTGCATTTTTCGATGATGATAAGGAGTAACTTATCTTTAGAGTAGAAACATCACCATCAGATTCTTATCTAGATCCACCCCCATCATGTCTACTAAATTCAATTATGGGGGAATAATAAAATAAAATAACTCTCGGTGAGGAAAAGAATGTTCGAATAGAGGATGTACCTATTGGGAAAGAATATGTTGATGTTTTTTCAGAGGATTTACCTGAACATCCTACAGAACATGAAATTGATTTTTCCATTGATTTAATTCCTTGTTCAAGGACCATATCAATAACCCCTTATAGTATGGCCACTATGGAATTAGTAGAACTAAAGAAACAACTAGAGGAATTGAGTAACAAGGGATTTATTACCCCTATTGTTTCTCCATGGGGAGCCCCTATTCTTTTTGTTAAGAAGAAAGACAAATCTGTGAGGTTGTGCATTGACTATAAGGAGATCAATGCTATAACAATAAAGATCAAGTATTCCCTAACTCACATTGATGATTTATTCGAACAACTTCAGGTAGCTCAATATTTTTCAAAGGCTTACCTTCGATCTGGATATCATCAGTTGTGTGTGAAGAAGGAAGACATTCTGAAAACAACATTTCTAACTAGGTATGAGAATTACTAGTTTACAGTAATTCATTTTGGACTGACTAATTCACCCTTTGTCTTCCTGGATCTAATAAATAGAGTTTTCGAGGAATATATTGATGACTTTGTAGTGGTATTTTTTATTATATCTTTGTATACTCAATGAGCTATGAGGATCATGAAAATCACTTCCTCACTATTCTAAAAACTCTGAGAAAAAATGAATTATATAGGAAGTTTATCATGTTTGAATTCTGGCATCAAGAGTTATATTTTCTTGGCCATATTGTCTCTAAGAATGGAATCTATGTTGATCCTTCAACGACCATGGAAATCCAAGAATGTCCTTCACCAGTGAGTATAACTGAGGTACATAGTTTTATTGGTTTAGTGGGTTATTATCGACATTTCTTCAAAAAAATTTCCCAGTTGGCTAACCCATTAACCAAGATCACACGTAAAGGGGTTAAATTAGTTTTAACAAAAGAGTTTGAAGAATATTTTGAAGAAATAAATAGATGATTAGTCAATGATCCTATCTTGACTCTATCATCAGGAAACAATGTGTTTGTTATTTATAGTGATGCTTCAATGAAAGGACTTGGTTGTGTCCTTATAAATAATGATATAGTTATTACCTATGCATCATGATAGCTAAAAATTAATTATAAAAACTATCCCACTCATGATCTTGAGTTAGAAACTGTAATCTTTGCTCGGATGATAGAGAGACACAATCTCTATAGTAAAAATGTGAGATTTATACTGATCACAAGAGTTTAATATATATTTTTTCACAAAAATAACTCAACATAAGGAAAAGGAAATGACTCAAACTACTCAAGGATTATGATTGCACTATACACAACCACCTAGGGAAGGAAAATAAGGTGGATGATGCTTTGAGAAAAAATGATCGTGGAGTATTGAAGAAGATGAGAGTTAAAAGGGATCATATTTCCGTGGATCTAGTAAATATAGAAATGGGAATAACTATAGAAGGCGAAACATCAATAATTTTTCAAATGTCTTCTAAACCATTTGTATTAGAACAGATAAATAGTTCTTAAATGGATGATGAGGAGTTTCAAAAGAAGATTAATGTTTTGAATGATGGGAGATTGAGTGACTTTATATATCAAGATGGAATTTGAAAATTTGGAAGGAGGAATTGTGTTCCTAACATACCTGATCTAAAAATGGAATTTTTGGTTGATACTCAAAGCTCAAATTTCTCAATACTCTCTGGGATCACCTAGTTGTAAATAGATTTCGAGGAACATTTTTTGTGGTACAACATGAAGAAGGAGATTTTTTATTTTCTGTCAGGATACATGGTTTTTCAACAAGTGAAAGCTAGAAGGAAACAACCTGGAAGAGTCATGCCACCTCTTCCCATACCTGAGTGGAAATGGGATAATATTATGAGGGACTTTTTCCTGGGGATACTAAATACTTCTAAAAGGAATGATTCAATATGGGTCATTGTTGATCATGTTTCCATGTCATCACCTTTTCTTGCTGTAAGAGAAGATTTTTCACTTGAACGTCTAGAAATACTACATATTAATGGAGTTTTAGGACTTTATAGAGAACCCCTATCGATTGTTTCTGAAATTGATCCCCATTTTTCATCAAGATTCAGGAAAATTATTCAAAAGTCACTAGATACTGAACTTCGTTTGAGCACCAACTACCACCCTCAAACTGATGGAAAATTAGAACGGACTATTCAATCCTTAGAAGACTTGTTGAGATCTTTCTCACTTGACTTTCTAGGTATGTTGGATCAGTATTTACCACTGGTTGAATTTTCTTATAACAAAATCTTTCATTCATGTATTCATATGGAACCATATGAAGCATTATATAGAATGAGATGTCGTACACCAACTTGATGGGATGATGTTGGTGAAAGAAAACGTGTAGGCCCAGAACTTGTTGAGGAAACAATGGAAAAGGTGAAGATTATCCAAAACCAAATCAAAGCAACCAAATGTTTGAAAAATAGATATGCTGATAACCGAAGTAAGGATTTGGAATTTCAAGTAGGAGACCATGTTTTCTTGAATGTATCTCCATGGAAGGGTGTTATACATTTCGGTAAGAAGGGTAAATTGAGCCCCATGTACATTGGACCTTTTTAAATTATAGAATGAATTGGAGTTATAGCTTATCGTTTGGAAATGCCTCCAAGTCTCTCCAAAGTTTATGATGTGTTCCACGTATCACTATTGAGAATATACATGCCTCACCCAATCCATGTACTCACCTATGAGTAAATTGAACTGGAACGTAATTTTTTTTATTGTGTAGAGCCTGTCAATATTCTTGATACTAGAGAATAGGTGCTAAGAAACAGACGACTCATCTGGTAGAAGTCCAATGGAAAAACCATAAGATGGAAAAGGCAATGTGGGAACCTGAGGAACTTATGGTGAAAAACCACCCAAATCTTTTTATGCAGTAATATTTTAGAAATTTTGATGATGAAATAATTTTAAGGAGGGTGGATTGTAACACCCCAAGCTTCCACGGTATGTTTCCCTTTGAATAATACAGTAACATGCATTGTACGCAACTTGGTGTTTTAACACACCACGACCAATCAAACTAGACGTTATAAATAGTAATAACAAATTTTTGAAATTTTATTAATTATATTATTAAAAATGACCTTTATTTTTATATTTATAATATCAAAATTATAATAGGGTGATTTTTTTGGTAATTTTATGAAAACATTCATTTTTTAATGAATAGTGAAAAAAATGTTATTGTTTAAAACTGAATTTTTATATAAGTAATTAGTTATTTTATTTTAATTTATTTAATGTCAAAATATATACATAATACCTATATATGTTAAATTTCATTCATTGGAGACATTTTATAATATGATTAGATATATAAAATTTTATTGGACTTTTTATCGTCTTTTACCCAACTTCTAGGAGCATTTTCAAATTTGAATAAAACATAATTTTACTTCTTCTGTGACTTGAATTTAGAAATTCAATGAGACATGGTTAACATCCTCATGTAAAATGTGTTGAGTCAATAAGGCTTTCCTTATGACTTTTCCATTCCTTCTTGTTTTGAAAATCACAAACACCTTATCTTAAGGAAAATTGCTTTTATAAGGAAAATTGATTTTATAAGGAAAATTGCTTTTATAAGAAAAATTGTTTTTATAAGAAAATTTTCTTTTGTAAGAAAAATTATTCTTATCATATTTTCATCCAGATTTTTCTTAAGTATGAGATTCGGATTCACTTTTATTTTCTCGGAATTATTTGAAACTTTGATATGAAGTATTCTGTTTTAGGATCCGAATTCTGGACAAGAACTGTAATAAAGTTTCACTCCGAAATCCAGAATGAGAACTGTGATAAAGTTTCATTCCGAATTCCGGATACGAACTCTGATTAAGTTCTAATCTAGATTCAGTATAACGAATTCTTTTGAAGTTCGAGGACGAATTCTCATTACGAATTCTGATGATGAATTCTCATTACGAATTCTAATAATGAATTCTCCTTACGAATTCTAATGACGAATTCTCATTACGCATTATAATGATGAATTCTCATTCCGAATTCTCCTATCAAACAGAATCTGATCATCTCTGTTTTATACACACTGAATTAATTCAGACTCCGAAAAATATTTTGGTTAGACTCCGAGCTTTTATTCTACTTACATTTCTAAATCTGTCTACTCTATTATTTCCATTACACTCCGAACCTTCACTCTGAATATTTCATTCCGAACTTTTATGTTAGATTTTAAAACGATGCCGTACATTCTGTTACACTTGTTTTGTTATAAAATGATGTCGTCTATTTTGTTATAAACTAACCGTTGTCTAAGTGACACGTGTACAGGTCCCTCCGATCTTTAAGGAAAATATGACCGTTGGAGAAGGAGCCGACCTTACCTATAAATAGGAGCTCATTTGAAAGAGCTCGAGACTGATGGATGAACAATTTGGTTATTGTGCATACATGCTGTTGAAGTGATTTCTAGAGAGAGAGGCTCTTATTAACTCTCAAAGCTTTGTGCGACTCCAAATGTTGGTGATTACATTTGAGGACTTCCGGGGATAGTAAGACAGAGGTGCCGACTACCTTGAAGTTCGAGGGCTTCCTTGCTGAGGAAGACAGAGGTTGCCAACTACCTTGAAGTTGAGGGCTTGCAGGGATAGCAAGACAGAGATTCCGATCTTCGTATCAAGGGCTTACCCTGGTGTGGGAAAGACAGATTTGCTTGAAAGTATAAATCAAGGGACCTTTATCCAAGGTTGTTGGATACCCTTCCCTTTGGGTTAAAAGACTATTATCTTGTTACTTGTAGTTTAACTACTTGTTTTATTTCCGCAGCATTTTGTATCTTAAGGAAAGTATAACTTTCTTATACTTACTTACTTACTCTGATTCATTTAGATTCTATACGCTTTAAGGTAGAATCTCATATTGTAACTTTTGTTAAGTTTCAATTTCCGGAACTATATTTCTGAAACCCACTTTCAGAATCTTATTCCAAGTTTGTATTCGGTGTTAGAGGTGTTGTGAATTTACTTAGTTTAACTTTGTTAAACTTTTCCCTTTCCTTTGCTTAAGGAAAACATAGTTAATCGTAACTAACTTTAATGGTTCCAAAGTATTTTTCTAAAGTATACAATTCCCCCCCCCCCTCTTGTATATTGAGCATCTACATCATTATTTCGATCCTACAATTTGTATCAGAGGAGGTCTCTGAAATACTTATACTTAAGAATAAGTTTTTTCTTGCTCATTTTCTCATTCCAAACTTTTCTATTCCGAAAATTCCTAATCCGAACTTTGTGATTACGAAACTTTTGCTACTAACAAGTTTGTGTATCGAAGGTTTCTAGTATGGAAGGAATTAATGTCGGTTCGATTGATAACCTAAATCCTACAAGACCACCTATATTTGATGGTAATGATTATGAGTACTGGAGAGATCAAATGAAGACTTTTGTTATCAACACTGGAGTAGACAATTTTTTTATGCTTACTGGTGATTATAAAATTCCTGACATGGAAGTTAGAACTTTTACTAACCAGGAAAAGAAAGAATATCAACTCAACTATAAGGTACGCAATACTCTACTATGTTCAATGACTAGAAATATATATAGCCAAATATCTTCTTGTGAAGCAGATAACTGTATCTGGAAGAAGTTAGAGGTTACACACTTTGGGACTTCTAAAGTGATTGAGACTAGAAGAGCTATGCTTAGAGCTGAATATCATGGCTTCAACTTTCCTTATGGAGAACCAATCTGTAAAGTACAACAGAGATTTATGACCATCGTCAACAGCCTACAGTCTATGGGAGAGAAAGGTTTAGATGATGAAGCTCTCGTGGATAAGATAATTGATATCATGCCCAATGAGTGGGAATCCAAAAGAACAGCTATAGATGAAAATAGGAAGGTCACCTAGATCTCACTTGATGAGATTTTTGGAACTCTTCTACAAAATGAAACCAGAATGAAGAGAGATGCTGACAACATCAAGAAAAAGAATGGAAATGGTACTTTTGCTTTTACTACAACTTCAAATCAAATGAAAGCTAAGACTCCTGAGAGAGTAACCAGATCCACGTCTAAGAAAGTTATTTTCCAGTCTGAATCTAGTGAGAGTGAAGTCTCAGAAAATGAACTAGCAAATCTTTCTCGAAGGATGAACAAGATAGCTGGCCAGAGAAATTTCCAATCAAAGTATAAGAAAAAGGACAGGAAATATAGGAAAGATGGAGAAGTTACTTGTTATGAATGTAAGAGAGCTGGGCATATTAGACCAGATTGCCCTATGCTCAAAAAGAAAGAAAGAAAAGAAAGGCATTCAGACAGGAACAGAAAGAAATATTATAAAGCCAAAGCTAAGAAAGTTTTCAAATCCAATGACACCTGGAGTGCCAGTGGTGGTGACTCTTCAGATGAATCTTCTGATTATGAATCTTCCGGACAAAAGAATCTTGGTCTTATAGCCAGATTACCTATTGATAATCATTGTCTTATGGCTAAGGTACGAAATTCTGAATCATTGACCAATGTTTCTTTAAATTCTAATGATAGTAAGTATTATAACTCTTCTGATGAAGAATCATATTCTGATGGGGAAAATACTTTACCTACTTATGAAGAAGTCTCTATGTTTGCTGAACTTCTTGAAATTGAGAATTCCAAACTCAATAAGAAACTTGATATGGAAAACTCTAGGAATTCTATTCTTACAAAAGAGATATCAGATCTTTCTAAAGATCTTGATAGGAAAAATGCTGATTTTGAAAGTATTTCAAAGAATCTTGAGGAAGTAAGTTCTGAGAAGAACAAACTTTCTAAAGAATTAGAAAAAGTAATTTCTAATAAAAATGTTTTCGAGTCTAACTCTAGTTCTAAAACTAATGATTTTGAGGATAAAAACTTGGTTGTAAAACTCAAGTCTGAAAATTTTTCCTTAAAGAAGTTTTTATCAAACTTTACCCATGGTAAGGAAAATTTTGATAAAATGTATTCTCAAATACGACCTTTAAGAAATAAATCCGGATTTGGTTATACCCATGAAAAACCAATTTTCAGTAACAATTATTTTGTTCCTCAAAGTGCCCCATTTTGTACTAAGTGTCAATGTGGTGGTCACTGGGCAAATGATTGTTCCTTAAACAAAACCCAATCTTTAGGATTTCACAAAGCTTACTTTTCTAAGAAGATGTGGGTTCCAAAAATTTTATTATCTGGAAATCTCGGATCCAAACAAGTTTGGATTCCGAAAGTATAATTTTTCTTCTTAATTTCAGGAAAATAAAGAAAGTACCAGCAACAATACATGGTACATGGATAGTGGATGTTCCCGGCACATGACTGGTAACAAAAAATATTTTGAAAATATTATCAAAACGAAAGGAGGAAAGGTAACTTTCGGAGATAATGCTAAGGGAGAGATTATTGGTATAGGTAATATTGTTCTTCTTGGTAAAACCTTGATTTCAAATGTTCTTTTTGTTAAAGGTATTAAGCACAACCTTATTAGCATAAGTCAGTTATGTGATGAAGGTTACCTTGTGAATTTTAGGAATGATAAGTGTTTAGTTCACAATTCCAAGGAATAATTTATTCTCTCAGCCAATAGGCAATAGAATGTTTACACCTTAAACTTAGAAAATCTTAGAAGCCAAGATTTACCTTTCCTAAGTGTAATGGAAGATCATTCCTGGTTATGGCATAGAAGACTAGTTCACTGTAACCTTAGGAACCTATGTAAACTCTCTAAGAAGAAACTAGTTAAGGATCTACCGGAGCTTAGATTTGATTCTTCTAAAGTTTGTGATCCTTGTCAATATGGAAAGAAACATAAATCTAGTTTTAAATCAATTGGTTAAGTCTCAACAACCGACGCATTATAGTTAGTGCACATGGATCTTTTTGGTCCAACACAAACTAGAAGTATTGGAGGCAAATACTATGTGTTTGTTCTAGTTGATGATTATACTAGGTTTACTTGGGTCTATTTTCTAGCAAAGAAGTCTGAAGCTTTTTCCTATTTCAAATTTTTTAGATCTCAAGTTAAAAATGAGAAAAACCTTCCATTGAAAACTATTCATAGTGATCATGGAGGAGAATTTCAAAATTCTGATTTTGAAACTTTTTGTAGTAAGAAAGGTATTACTCACAATTTTTCACCACCTAGAACTCCTCAACAGAATGGTGTAGTTGAAAGAAGAAATAGAATTCTTCAAGAGATAACTAGAACAATGTTGAGTAAATATTCTATAGCTAGACATTTCTGGGCTGAAGCTGTAAGTACTTCTTGCTATACTATAAATCGAGTTTTGATTAGACCTTTTCTTAATAAAACTCCTTATGAGTTATGGAATGGTAGAAAACCAAGACTATCCTACTTCATGGTTTTTGGTTGCAAAGTATTCATTTTGAATACTAAAGATAACTTACATAAATTCGCACCAAAATCTGATGAAGGGATTTTCTTAGGATATTCCACATCATCTAAGGCTTATAGAGTTTTTAATAAAAACACTTGTACTGTTGAAGAAACAGTACATGTAAAATTTGATGATTCAGATCCTTTTGTTTTTAAATCTTCCCTACCTACATCCTCGGATGTGTTTTCAAAAACTGATTGTCAACCACTGATAGAAGAACCTTCTGATAAGGATAATGTTCAAGAAGATACTTCTGAAACATTTACCCTAGAAGATTTTCTACCCTATGTTGATGAAAAGGTTTTACAAAACCCAAATCAGGTGTTTCTTAAGAATCATCCCAGTGATAGCATCATTGGTGATGTAAATCAACCTGTAAGGACTAGAAGTTCCTTACGAAATGAAGTAGAACATCTAGTATTTCTTTCCCAATTAGAACCTAAAAGCACTGATGAAGCTTTAGGTGATGATGATTGGATTAAATCCATGCAAGATGAACTACATGAATTCGAAAGGAATAAAGTCTGGACCTTGGTTGAAAGACCTAAGGAAACTTCTGTTATTGGAGTAAAATGGGTTTTCAGAAATAAATGTGATGAAAATGGAGTCATAGTAAGAAATAAAGCTAGGCTTGTTGCTAAAGGCTATAATCAACAAGAGGGAATAGACTATGAAGAAACATATGCTCCAGTAGCTAGACTTGAATCTATCCGTATTCTACTTGCTTTTGTAGCATTCTTTAATTTCAAACTTTTTCAAATGGATGTGAAATGTGCTTTTCTTAACGGTTATGTTCAAGAGGAAGTCTTTGTTGAACAACCTCCTGGTTTTGAAGATTCAAAATATCCTGATCATGTTTTTAGACTTACCAAAGATTTGTATGGCCTTAAACAAGCCCCACGAGCATGGTATGATAGACTCACTGGATTTTTGCTTCAAAATAACTATGTTAAGGAAAATGCATATCCAACTCTTTTTATAAAGAAAGACAACAAAAATGTTTTGATTGTTCAAATTTATGCTGATGACATCATATTTGGTTCAACTCAGTAATCCTTGACCGACTCATTTGCAAGTCTAATGAAATCTGAGTTTGAAATGAGTATGATGGGTGAGTTAACATTTTTCCTTGGTTTTCAAATTTCTCAAAAACCAGAAGGAAACTATATATCTCAACATAAGTATATTAAAGATATTCTTAAAAAGTATGGTTATGAAAACACTAAGAGTTTAAGTACTCCTATTGGTACCTCAAATTCTTTAGATCTTGATGAAGCTGGGAAACCAGTAGATCAAACAGCCTTTAGAGGTATGATAGGAAGTTTACTTTACTTAACAGCTAGTCGACTAGACTTAATGTTTTCAGTATGCTTATGTGCAAGATATCAATCTAATCCTAAGAAATCTCACTTAAAGGTAGTAAAAATAATTTTTCTCTACCTTAAGGGAACCATATATCTAGGATTATTTTATACTTCTGGAAATGATTTTGTTCTAAAAAGATTTTCTGATGCTGACTTCGGTGGATGTAGAATGGATAGAAAAAGTACATCTGGAACTTGTCATTTCTTAGGAGATTCATTAGTTTCTTGGTCCTGCAAGAAGCAACATTCTGTATCACTCTCCACTGCTGAAGCGGAATATGTAGCAGCTGGAAGTTGTTGTGCTCAAGTGTTGTGGATGCAACACACACTCACAGACTATGGCTTGAGTTTTTCTAAAACTCAAATTTTGTGTGATAACACAAGTGCCATTGCCCTTTGTAAGAACCCTGCACATCACTTCCGTGCAAAACACATAGATATTAGGCATCACTTTCTTAGGGATCACACACTAAAAGGAGATATTATTCTTCAATTTATCGGAACACAAGAACAACTTGCTGATATTTTCACAAAATCTTTGCCTTCTGATAGATTTGAATATATTAAATAGAAGTTAGGAATGATAACCATAAGGTAATCATTCTTAATTAACTTTCTGTTGAAAAAGTCTCCTTACAGCAATAAACTCCTTTTCATAGGGGGAGTACATTTGTTTGTTAGTTTAACAAAGTTTTTCAAAGTTGTTTTCAAACTTTTCAGAACAAAGATTTCCAGAATAAAACTTCCGGAACTACAATTTTTCAGAAAGGATATTTTCGTACAAAATACTTCTGATTTGGAAGGGTTTGTATTGAAAACATCCGGAATGAAAATTTCGTACTGGTATTTTCATAATGGAAATTTCGTACTGAATCTCTTATAATAAGTTTTTTTTTGGAATTTGTTTTTCGTACTCAAGTTTCCGTAATGAGGTTTTCCGTACTGAGTTTTTCTATACTAAGTTTATTTTCTATAGAAAAGATTTTGCGAACTCTGTATTTTCATTATCAGGTTTTTTTTCGTAGTTATTTTTATATTACCCATTACAAATAATCCTCCAAAGCTAATCCGAAAGGTATGATTACCTTACTCAAGTTTTCGTAGTCATATTTTACTTGCTGGCATTTTCTTGTATTATGTTTTCAGATTATAGTTTTCTTAATTCCTTGTTTTAATAAAAACCTCAAAAAGATCGGATTCAATTTTTCAACCGTCAGATCTGATCTCAGCTTCTCACAACTGTTAGATAAACTGAGGAAGTTGAACTGTCATCTCATTGCCTATATAAAGGGGACCCGAATACTCGTCCCACATCGGTTCTCAAGATCTCACATCTCGAATATCTGCCTCTCTATTTTAAGGCCGTTCCGAACTTCAGTTGTCTCCGTTCCGATCTTCTCAAAGGTTTTCAAATCCGAATGTCTGTGGAAGTAGCTTCTCAAGATATGTCATCCACTAAGCCAATTTCTCAATGGTTAGTCTGCAGAGAAAGGCTGGTTCATCCAGACTTTTTCAACAAGTATGATTCTCTTATTTCTAATAATATCAAGCTTAATGGTTGGGAAGATGTTGCGGTGTCAAAACCTGGGAACCAAGATGAAGTGTATATAGACTTACTTGTTGAGTTCTATGAGTCAGTCTCCTTCTATCAGGAAGATAATAAGGACAAATTGTCTTTTAAGTCTTATGGCAAGATTTACAAGCTTTCTCACACTAAGGAAGCAATCTTGGTAGGGTTGACATATGAAGGAGAAGCTGAATTTATTTCGCATGTGTTTCTGGACTCTAAAGGTAGCTTCGACAAGGAAAAAGCTTTAGAAACTCTCAGATTGACTGATGACAAGGCTCCAAAAATTGCTAGTTTATCTACAAATTTCCGGATTCTGGAGTTATGGGTACAAGGACTTATCATACCGAGGAAAGGTGACAAAGATAGCTTGAAGAAGAGTGAGATCTACATTCTAGATTTTCTGATAAATCTGAGGAAGTTTAACTTGATGAAGCATATTCTTATCACCATTGAGAATTTGAAGAAAGGAAATCTGAGAGCTCAGATTATTATGTATCCAGCAATCCTCTCCAAGATAATTGTTCGGTGCCTTGAGTCTTTCAAGGAGGCTTGCAAATCTAAGCCAAGAGTTTGCAAGATCATGCTGGTGAGCGATGGTACTCTTAAGAGAATGCTTGTAGCTTTTGACAAGAAGTCTGGAAAGTTTATTGATTTACCTGCTCAAGGAGAAGCAGTTTCGAAAGTTGATGATCTGGAATCCTCAAAGCCAGTAAGGAAGAGAAAACTGAAATAAGTGGAAGTAGAAGCAGAGAATCCCAAGTCTAAGGAAGTCCATTCCGCACCTCCAAAACCAAAGAAGAAGAAAGCCTATCCTGATGAAGTCGTTACGAAGTGGAGAGAAGATAAAGAGAAAAGGAAAGAAGGGGATCCACAGTTCGGATTGGACCCTGCAGAGGCTAGGGCCTTGAAGGAGAGAACAGCTGATGAGCTTGAAAAACAAGTAAAGGAAAAGAAGCTCAAAAAGAAGATGTCTGAGGCTGAAGTAGCTCAGGCTTTGTTGAAATTCAATGAGATGGTTTCAGCAACTATTCCTATTCTGAGATGCTTCTCCTTGGAATCTCTACCGAAGACTCCAGGAAGAAATTTCGTTGCTCAGGAAGAAGCTGTTGCTAAGACTACTGAGGAAGTAGAGCAAGTTGAGCAAGTGGAACAAGAAGAAGATGTTGCTGAAGGAAGTGGTGAAACCGGAGATGTGTTGAAACAACTAGATGATTACAAGGGGACACCTTCGGAACACTTATCACTCCGAACTTCAGAAGCTGAATCTTCGAAGCTAGTTACTCCAGCAATGGAAGAAGATAAAGGAGAAGAAGGAGTTACTTATCATGGAGAAGAAGAACAACTCTTACATGATGTTGCTCATAAAGAAAACATAGGGGTTTATGTTCAGGAAGTTTTTGTTGAGGAAGATAATGTTGTTCAAGTTTCTGATAGTGAGAAGAGAACTCCGGAACAGGATTCAATTCCGGAAAAAGTCAAGGGAAAGCAAATTCTTGCTGATACTCCGAGCTCAGAAGAAAGAAAGACAAAGAAAGTTAGTAGTTCTTCGAAAAGAAAGCTTGACCTTATTGAATAAGAAAATTCTCCAATCAAAGTTTCAGATTCGGAGTCATCCTCTGTGGGGCATGACTTTGTTGTTCAGCCTTTAATGAAGTTGGTGGGATCCATTCCGACCTTCTCAAGTATTGACTCATGGTGCCAGATGCTCCGACATGCATTGAATCAGAAAACTGACTCCGTATCTATGGTTATGGACAAGTGTGTTGAAATTGAGGCTCAGTTCAAAACCTTCTTTGTTGGCTACGAAGCTCATAGAAAATCTTGCAAGAAGATGACAAACTGGTTGAAGAAGACTGTTGAAGAGATGAGGTTATTTGATGAGTTTCAAGACAATGTCAAGGATTCCTTTGAGACTGAGGACAAGAAGATAAATGACCTGACTTCATCCTTTGAAGAGAAGCTGACAGATGAAAAGAACTTCTGGATTCAACAAGTTAGAGATCTGAATGGGAAGTTAAATTCTGTTTCTCAGAACTGTAAATTTGAAAGAGATCATCGGATTGAGTTTGAAGAGAAGATGAAGGCTCAGGAAGAAAAGATCAAAGCTCAGGAAGAAACACTGAAAGCCCGGGAAGAAAAGACTGAGACTCAATCTTCAAGAATAGTGGTCTTAGAGAAGCAAGCTGAAGAAGATCATAAAGACCTCAAGAAGATCAAGACTATTCTTAAAGGGCTCATGTCGAAGGAAAAATATCCGAAATAACTAAATCCAATCTTTTTGTTGTATGTAATTTTCTTTGTTGCTGAGTTTTTAAACCTAATGAAAATTTTACTTCTCGGTTCCTTTGTTGTTATTATTTTTTCAGGTACTTTGTTTTTTTTCCATTCCCTCGATTTCTTTTTGAAAATCACAAAGGGGGAGAAGGAAAAGATCCTTAAGAAAAATAAGAACTCCAATGAGAGTTTATCTAAAGTAGAGAAGGAAAAGATCCTTAAAGGAAAAAAGAACTCTAATAAGAGTCTATCTAAGGGGGGGTTTTTTTCTTTTAAGAAGTCTTTCTTATTCATAACGAAATGTCACTCCGGAAATCTGAATACGATCCTTAGAGTTTCAAAGCCTAAGGGGGAGTTAGTCATATTCATCAATATCCTTAAAGCAAAGGGAGATAAGCCTTAATGTTTTTCTTTCTTCCTAGAATTTATTTTTCGTAAGGATGTTTGTGCTTTCCAAAAAGGAGGAGATTGTTGAGTCAATAAGGTTTTCCTTATGACTTTTCAATTCCTTCTTATTTTGAAAATCACAAACACCTTATCTTAAGGAAAATTTCTTTTATAAAAAAAATTGCTTTTATAAGGAAAATTTCTTTTATAAGAAAAATTGTTTTTATAAGAAAAATCGCTTTTGTAAGAAAAATTATTCTTATCATATTTTCATCCAGATTTTTCTTAAGTATGAGATTCGGATTCACTTTTATTTTCTCGGAATTATTTGAAACTTTGATATGAAGTATTCTGTTTTTGGATCCGAATTCTGGACAAGAACTGTAATAAAGTTTCACTCCGAAATCCAGAATGAGAACTGTGATAAAGTTTCATTCCGAATTCTGGATACGAACTCTGATTAAGTTCTACTCCAGATTCAGGATAACAAATTCTTTTGAAGTTCGATGAAGAATTCTAATTACTAATTCTGATGACGAATTCTCATTACGAATTCTAATAATGAATTCTCATTACGAATTCTAATGACGAATTCTCATTACGAATTATAATGATGAATTCTCATTCCGAATTCTCATTCTGAATTCTCCTATCAAAAAGAATCTGATCATCTCTGTTTTAAATACACTGAATTAATTCAGACTCCGAAAAATATTTTGTTTAGACTCTGAACTTTTATTCTACTTACATTTCTAAATCTGTCTACTCTTTATTATTTCCATTACACTCCGAACCTTCACTCCGAAGTTTTCATTCCGAACATTTATGTTAGATTTTAAAATTATGTCATACATTCTGTTACACTTGTTTGGTTATAAAACTATGTCGTCTATATTGTTATAAACTAACTGTTGTCTAAGTGACATGTGTGCAGGTCCCTCCGATATTTAAGGAAAATATGACCGTTGGAGAAGGAGCTGAACTTACCTATAAATATGAGCTCATTTGAAAGAGCTCGAGACTGATGGATGAACAATTTGGTTATTGTGCATACATGCTGTTGAAGTGATTTCTAGAGAGAGAGGCTCTTATTAACTCTCAAAGCTTCGTGCGACTCCGAATGTTGGTGATTACATTCGAGGACTTCCGGGGATAGGAAGACAGAGGTGCCGACTACCTTGAAGTTCGAGGGCTTACTTGCTGAGGAAGACAGAGGTTTCCAACTACCTTGAAGTTGAGGGCTTGCAGGGATAGCAAGACAGAGATTCCGATCTTCGTATCGAGGGCTTACCCTGGTGTGGGTAAGACATACTTGCTTGAAATTATAAATCAAGGGACCTTTATCCAAGGTTGTTGGATACCCTTCTCTTTGGGTTAAAAGAATATTATCTTGTTACTTGTAGTTTAACTACTTTTTTTATTTCCGCTGCATTTTGTATCTTAAGGAAAGTATAACTTTCTTATACTTCCTTACTTACTCTGATTCATTTAGATTCTATATGCTTTAAGGTAGAATCTCATATTGTAACTTTTGTTAAGTTTCAATTTCCAGAACTATATTTCTGGAACCCACTTTTGGAATCTTATTCCAAGTTTGTATTCGGTGTTAGAGGTGTTGTGAATTTACTTAGTTTAACTTTGTTAAACTTAGCCCTTTCCTTTGCTTAAGGAAAACATAGTTAATCGTAACTAACTTTAAAGGTTCCAAAGGATTTTTTTTAAAGTATACAATCCCTCCCCCCTCTTTTATATTGAGCATCTACATCATTATTTCGATCCTACAAAATGTGGTTCAATAAGATGAAAATAATTTTTTTAAATAGTGATTTTTTACTTTTATTTACCGCAGTTAAAAGTAAATATGGTAATCAGGGGTGAAAATGGAAGTATAACTACCCTAACACAAGTCCTAATTCTATTGGATAAGTTTAATTCAACCATAAACAACCATAGGAATAAAATATGATCCTTTTTGGTCCACTAGGATTATATTTGGACATTTATTATTATTTTATTTAAAGAATAGTTAAAAGTGTTAAATTCAATGTTTAATAACAAAACAATTTTTAATATAGGGGTTCACATAAGATAAATTATACTAAAATTATTCTTTTGAATGATAAAAATATTTATTATATAATGGTATTCTATTTATAATTTTTAGACATTAAATAATTTAATTTATTTATGACACAATAATGATGTTGTAATTACCTTATTAATGAAATATAAAAATAATTGATATTATAAATATCCAAATAAATGTTAATTGTGACTTATAATTAATTACACTGATTTTAAAGGTCAAAATGAGAATTTTGAGTTGATTAAACAAATTTTATTCGATGTGATAATTTTTTTACAGCTTTCAAAAAAATAAAATACTAAATAGTGTCAAAATTGACGTAGTTGAGTTTTTAAAACAAATACTATATTATTAATTGATATAAAAGTCTTAAAAATATATATATTATCCAAAAGACTTATATATGGTTATATATATTAATAATTAACCACTTGGTGTTCTCTGAGATTGTTATTTTATGTTTATTAACCATATAATATAATAATACGAAGAGACATGTTAAATTTCAAACTATCTAACTAAGAGTTAAATCTAAAAGATAAGGTTAGTATGGTGACCTAAACCAGTCTAAAAACTATTGGTTGAAAGGATTTAGAACCATCCCCTCTAGAATTGAAATAAATTATTTTTGAGCCATTATAAACAGAAAATGGTTTTATTATAAAATAACATTTCAAGCTTTTCCTAATGTGACCCTCATCTCTCTTATAAAAGGGTACTTCCCCTTACCTTAATTTCACACCTCCAATGCCATTTGTCTCAATCCATCACTGACCAAATACCTTTACAACTTCCCTAACATAAACTTATAGTCCTTATATTGATCATAAAGCCAACCTATAGAGCCCTTTGTATCAACTCAAAATGAAACACTCGAAGAAGAGGTAATAATTTCCCCACCCACTTTCAAGTTCTTTTCTTCTTCCAGTTCCACTTTATTTGTTTTTTACATACCAAAATAATAACTCCAGTACCATATACATTCTTTTATGTTTTTATAAATATTGTACAACCATATTCATTATTCTATCCATCCTATAAATTACAAAGTCACTATATGTGTGTACGTATGGCTTACAGTCTCCACGTCAAGGTGTAGTTTGTTATTCAATGACTTAATTAATTTTATGGGTACAATAATGATTGTAAATGATGTAAATAATAAATATAACATATTTATGATTCTTTATATATGATATAACATCCAATTACATATTATTTCACAATCAATATAATGATATTGTTGCTCATGTGTACGTATGGATTACCGTCTCCACGAATACGATGAGATTCATTCCCCATCGTAATCATTCAAGAATAATTTTAATTTTATGATTAAAAATAATGTTTATGAACATAATATAATTCTGTATATAATTAAAATACATCATATCCATAGAAAACATGTCTTATGTAACCAAGTATATAAAGGAAAACGAATCAGTTTCCACCTGAAACGATGATACTAATGAAATATTATTAACAAAAAAATATTAAAGAATCATATATGATATCATATTTATGTATATAGTTCATGTATAATTTAATAACAATTATTTAAATATTGTGCATGATATTAACATAACATTGACTAAATAAAATTACAAGGTAAGAGTTAATTCCACAATCTCATCATTATTCTAGGTTGTTTATACTTGAGTATATACCAGGACCTCTTTATCATCCACATCTGTGTTTCTTAAAAATATATTTCAAAACAGTTTTACTATTTTATAGACTATGGGTTAAAGTCGTTTATACCCTTGTTTTAATTTTTATGAAATTATTATAATGGAATCTTACCATCATTTTCCAATCAATGTCTTTTATGACCTTTTTGACAAAATTGTGAAAAGATTATTTTTTTAACTTATACAGCGATTGTGGCTACTTTTTGCCATTATAACACATTTTAAGCATCCCTTAAAATATTATAAGAATATTTTTCAAAATAAATGTTTTCTTTTATAATTACTTGACTTCTAATTGATTTCAAAATAGAAAGAAAAATTTCTCTCAAAAAGTTCTCATTTCATCTATGTCAACATCCTTTGATGAATTTTAAACTTGTTTGATGTTGATTTGTTATGATAATAATCTTCTATACTATAATTGAAGGTTTTTTGATATATTTGACTGTGGATTTTTTATTTTTATACCATTAATGGTTTATAGATAATTTGTTTACAATTTTTATTCTAGTTTTAATACGAATCTTTATGTTATGTTTAAACTTTTTCATATGAGGAATGTGTTGGAATTAGTAAGTGACAGGTGGATACCGCTATAGATCCTCGATGCATCTGTAGGTATCATGAGAAAAACTAGTTTTTTGGTACAAGGCCTTAACAAAATATTTTTTTTAGTCTTGGCACGAGGCCCTGACTATGTGGTGATGATGTCTGACATTATTCATTCCATCATTATGAAATTAGTTATTGATATTAAATGTGATTATTCAACTAGTAGAATATTCATGTGAAAGTGTAAATAGAATTATTTGATTTATGTTGAAATATTATGCTGAGTTTTAAGTTTAAAAGTCTTTTGTTTTAGTTTTATATATTACCTTAAGTGTTTATGCTTATTTATGATGCTTCCGCTATATTGTTATCCTTACTGAGCATCTGAGTTCACCCCATTCTATATTTTATTTTTCCTAGGATGTGAAGAAGTATTTTATGGTTGAAATGCAGGGATAGGCTAATGGATAAAATGTTGTTGTTGTTTTTATCTCATGATGTAATGTAAAACATATGTATGTATCTAGTACTTCCAATGCTACTAAACTAATCGGTCTTTCAGGACATGATTCCATGTATCATCCCAATGTTATGTAAAAATGCACTGAATCCAGGCTTCTGGTGTAGAGGAATTAAAATTTAATAAAATGATCCCCATTATTTATATAGTCATGTCAATATTATCATATTCTTAAATTATGGGATTTTGGGAAAATAAAGATTTTTAAGGGGTAGTGAAAAAAATCATTTTTATGTAATATTTTAATTTATCTGATAATTAAATTAAATCGAAACTATATTTTTTTCAAGTTAGAATAATTTTTTATTATTGATATTTAATTAAACTAATTACATATAAATCCTCTTTATAATGGATTTTTTTAAACATTATTTTTTGGATTAAATTTTTTTTCTGGAAATAATTTTATATTGCATAATGATTATCCATTATAAATAACGTAAATAAGACCTTATGAGAAACTTTATAAACTAATTTTTTATATTATATATAAATCATTATTAATTAATTTTCATGTATTAAGCATTTATAGTTATAGATTTAATGTAAAATAATATTTTCTAAAAAAATGTATTTTTTGGATAACTATTTTCTATCATGATTGAGGGTTTTATACAAAACCAAATTCATCCACCCCGGAAATTTACATAGAAAAAATGGATCCCATATATAGGATCATAATAATTAATATTATTTAATAATTTATAATTAAATTTTGATCAATATGATTACTAAATGAAGTAAATATTTATTACCCTGATAAAAGGAAAATTTGTTGATTAAGGGTAACAATAATTTCACTATGTCTAGAAATAATGTAGACCAAATAATATGAATATTTATATTTCATTTTCATTGAAATTATAATTATATTTATTCCTCATTTCTTCTAATTTTTAAATTATTAATTAATCAGTTTGATAAAAATTAATGTCTAATTCAATAAAACACAAACAGTATTTTTGGTTAATATTAGAATTCAATTTAGTAATTTTAATTTAAAAAAAAATTACTTTTTTACTTAAATAATTTTTTAATAAATATTTATTTGTTAAAATTTTTTATCAAATATAAATGATCATATAATGAAGTGAAATATAATTTTTATAAGGGTTCAAAAAGTGTTATTCTAAAAAAACCCAACATTCCTTAATAAAAGCCCATTTTATTTTAAAAGTGAAAATTTTAATATTTAAAAAATTATTTAGATAAAATTAAAATTAATTTTTGAATCATAATGTTAAATGTATTTAATATTTTATTTATCACAATTTTTTAAGATAGATGAATTTACGTGTAAAATTTAAGTACCGTATAAATATAATTTGTGTTTTATGACATCATAATTAACCAAATGTGATTTAATAATTACATAAAATTTGATACATTACCAAATAAATGTTTTAACTTTAAAATAATCTGTTTATAATTTTATTTTATTTATTTTTTAACGCCATTATAAATCCTCAAAAACCAATAATATATTTTAAGGTTTTAAAATCCTTTCATTAACTGTGTGACTCACCACCACATAAGAAGGTAGAATTTTTTAATAATTTCAGACTTGTGTATTATATAATATTGAGTAGCACTACCTTTTTGTAGAAATCATAGTAAAAAACTATGGTATGGTTTGGGTTTTATGTTATTTTATTATGTAAATTACAAAACCTAAATAATAATGAAATCCCCCTCATTTCCTATATAATCCCACCAAATCTCTCGTTTATGTTCCCTAAAACTCATTATATCTAGAAAATTATCTTCTATCCACACTCTGAAGGCCTCCATGTCTCCCCATGCTCTAAATAATACCCTCTCATGCTTCTGATGTTACACCCAAAAGTTAGGAACCTTCCTCTCCCTCTTTCAATTCTAGCACGTTCTTTGGAATTTGTCTTCTTTATTGTAATTGTTTGGGATGTAATTTTTTTATAAAAAAACTATAATCTTAAATTCATGTTATTTTAATGAGTTTTAATTTATTCTATCTCTATTTGATCATCACCTATGGTTTTTCTACACCGAAATTCCATAAGGGATTCTTCTCTTCTCATTTCATTTCAAGAACTCCTTTAATATCATTTCTATTAAAATACATTTTCCTTTTTTTGTGATATTCTTTTATATAATTCACTTAATATCCATTTAATTTAAAAATGACTATATCCCCATTTTTACTCTCATTAAGACTCCCATTTTTCTTTATGTACACCTGTTACCATGCTGAAATTTCATAAGGGGTCTTTTCTTTTGTCCTCTTCATTCATGTATCTTCTTTACCTTGTGTATTTTATATTCATTTATTTATTATGGGATATGATATAAAATTATCCATTAAATTAATAATTATGTAAAAATTATTATAGTCCCTTCCTCTATCATCAATCCATTTTATGTATTTTTATGTTATACTGTTTTTCTGTAGAAATTTAACCGCAATTTTCCATGCTACAATAATTGTGTAGTGAATACCATACCCATTTTTATCTCTATGGTATTCACCATTATGAACATATAATTATTTATTGGGTAATTAAATATATTTATTCCACATTACTTTATTATGTAATAAATTATAATGATGAATGAATCCTTGTTATATGATCTATGTGGAACACTTAAGCATGTTTATGAAATAAATATGATGGGTGCACCCAGATAGTGCTTCAATGCCTTGGGTAATGTTTAATATCATGATACAATATATTGGAAAATGCAGTAAACCTAATTACTTTATGGGACTATGTAGACCCTGATTTTTGGGCTGGTTTAGCCTTAGAATGTGATTATTATGCAGTGTTTTAATTTTTTCCCATATTTTCCATGTTTTGATTATCATGACATATAATGTCTCTTTGTTAATGTTTATGATTCCAACTCTTTTTATTCTTCATTGTTATGCCTGTTGTTTAACATATATTATCTTACTCATTTTATTCCATGTTTATTCCCTTAATGGGTTTTATATCACAACCCTTTCATATGTATGACCTCTAGTTATCACATATTGTTTTATGTTTTAAGATGAATTGTGAGCATGTTAAAGATGTTTTCAATAAATATGGTGTGTTACTTATATTATTTTGTAAAGTAATTTACCTAATTACAAAATTCACTATAATTCTTGATCACCCATGTACAAGTATGTTTTCTCTTATGTAATAAATCAAGTTTTACTATTTAATAAATAGAAGAGTTGTGATATTTGGTATCAAAATAAAAGGTTATTTATTTTTGTGATTAGTATTAGAAAACTCGTGGGAATTCCTTAAGTATTAGACTACATTTATGAAATAATCCCTAAATTTTAGTAAGTAAACACTAAATTTTTTATCAAGAAAATACATCCATGTATGGATACTAGGTGTTGATGTGTCTCACACATAGATATCACTAGGGGTAACAACTCAGAAAAGTTGTCCTGGGCCTGACTCGGGGTAATCTGGTACATCAAAATAGGCCTTTCTACGCAATTAGATAGACACTCCTGGGTATATTATTTTTAAAATTCATAAACTCATTATGAACCACTATTAATGGAAAAAACCTATACATGACTATGAAAAACAATAAATCATGGAGAAAGTATATCAAATATTAGTCATTCATAATTTAAGCAATAAATTTCATTTATATGTCACCCATTTTATGATCTGGGTTTCCTATTTTTGTGTTTAATAGTTTGAAGTTAATCGTCCCCAATTTTCCCTTTATTGTAGATAAAGGTGGGAAATAAGATGATCCGAGTAAACAACCAATGTGAAGGGAAATGTGGTGACTGCCCAAATGAGATTCCTATCATGATGGGAGATCATATAGGATATCCTATTATGTTTCAAAACAATATATAAAAAATTACAATTAACAACATGTTCGTTTTTGAATTCCCAAATACTATAAATAAGAGTAAGATGACATCTCAATGATGTTCATATAGTAAATTTCATAATCGAATGAAGGCCTAATATCCTTTTCACAATAAGTGTGGAAAAAATGCACAAGGAAAATTAAACAAGGTAATAAGGTGGTGTTTTAAATGTGGGACGATAGGTAATAATGTATCTGATTTCTATGAAAAAATGTATAATGTTATGGATGTAAATAATGTTCAATATATGGTACATAATAAAGCTATATGTCCCAAATGTGGAGAAGTTAAAAATTATCCACAATATTACTCTATTCCATGTGTTGAAAATCATGATCAGCATCAAAAATATCCATGATCGAGGGAACAAGGAATATGCTATGCTGAGAAGGATAGTGATGACTTGATTTCATGTAGTTTATGTCATGTTGTATTTCAATTCATTCGGTATGAGTATTGTTGAATTTTTTATAAGAACATCAAGTCACTACTGAAAATGATTAGACAAAAAATATAAAATTATGTATAACATGTGGATGAATTGGGTAATGTTCTTATTAATAATATTATTGTTGACATAATAGATTTAATGATCACAAAATCATGCTTCTAACAATTATGATTTATTTATTCTTTAACTATAAATTATATTTATTCTGAGAAAATTGTGATAAATTTGTCTAATAATTAGACACCATTGGTCATGGAACACCACCAGCAGAGAATTTCTCTAAGAATGAAAAACCAAAATTACTTTATACCACAAAGACTTCACATAGTTGGACTAGTGATTTCATAATATATCATACACCGTTGATGGAAATATAGATAAAGTTACACCATCAGACACATACTATTGATAGAAAATATTTTTATCAAGCCTAAGTCACCTATGGTTCTTACACCATTGAATCATACACTATTAGCTAGGACATTATTTGTGTCACATTTCCAGCTTTATAGATATTTGACTATGTTTGGCATACCACCATGTGAGATGTTGTTGATATCACACCATTATTTTAGACACCACCAATCTTCTAAAAATTTGAAAAATTCTTTCATACCATTAGAACACAAGACACAAATAATGAAATGTACCATTAGTAAAATATTGTCAGTGTCACACCACCATAGCAACATACCACCAAAACACATGAAACTGCCAAAGAAGATGACACAATCATTTTTTTATTACATTACTTATTTTTTTAAATTATATCTTTCCAACCGCTATATTTGTTGAAGTTAATGCTCTTTAATATTTTTAATCATTTTTTCCTTAAAAGTTATATAGGGAGCATGTCAGAATGGAAAGTATGAGGTATTACTTAATGTCCCTAATACTGATGAAATGTGTGGAAGACTTCATCATGAACATATATATGATGATGAAAACAAATGCAACCTGAATAAAAAATAATGATAATACGTAGAAGAGAATCTCGACCCTCAAAATACATATAATTCAAAACCGCATCGATAATATAGAGATATCACCTACTGAAAGAATTTTACTGAAATGCTTGAATTACATTATCAATTTCCTTAGACATAAAATAATATATTGTGAAACTCTATTTTCCTGAAGATTTTTAAAAAAACTTGACTCAAAACCTACTACTGAACCAAATCAGGATTCGAACACTACACTGATATAGACTGAGCCATTATAAACTCTAAACTCATAGAATTCATTTTTCTATTCTCTTTTTATTACACTTGTGTAGTGTGTACTATAATCTATTTTTATACATGAACACTAGCCCCTGAGCTAAACTGAAAGATACACAATATCTTTTTAGGTTGTCGTCTTCTTTTTCTCTCCCATGGATTAATGTGGTAGATGTCCCTAAGTTACCTATTTCTCTTTTATCCTGATAAGAGTGTAAGAAGTCATGTGTAAACTAAACAGTGTTATATGTTATACAAACCCAATCCAGGATGTGGATATGTTGTTTATTTTATTTAAACTACTTGGTGGCAGGTGATCACCAAATAGAGAGAACTATGTCTTGACTTGAGACTAAACCTATTGTTTATAATTCTGCTGTCTAATTTCAAATATGTTTTTCCTTTTTTTTGTTTATTTAAATCATAAAACAATAATTTACTCAAATAGTAAATCTTAGACAGTGTGTTCATTATAATTTTATGTATTATATTGATGTCAAAAATTAAAATTATAATTCAAATTATTTTATCATAGAACTAATCAGAATTTATGAAATCCTTCAAATAATAAAATATTTTTTAAGTATTTTACTATGATTAATTGGTCTGTTTTTATTTCAAAATTGGGGAACCTTTTAGTATGTGTTTTAGACATAAATTTTTATAGGAACTCAATTTCCCCCTCTTAATTTTCCTACTCTAACTAACAATTTGTATTAGAATAGTTTTAAAATATTTTACAAATAATATTTTAACTATGATCTTATTTGGTTATTAAAGTCCATAAAATTTCAATCAGTACTAAATTTTCAGTTCTATATATCTATCTACATTTTATATGAAATGTAGTATGGATAATTATAAGGAAGGTTATTCAAACAATAGACTTCCTTCGTTAAATGGGACAAATTATTCCCAATGGAATATAAAAATGAAAATGAATAATGAATGTATGGGTTTTGAGATGTGGACATCCATTGTATATGAGTACAAAACTCCTACTACTACAATAAACACCTAGGATGATGAAAACAAGCCTACATATATTAATAATTGAAAATCCATGAAAATCATATATTGTGCCATAGGTGATGAAGAGTTTAATAGAATTAATGCATATAAAATAATGTTTCAAATTTGGGACACTCTAGTTATCTCACATAAAAAAATAAAAATGTAAAACAATTGAGGCTTAACACTTAAATTATTATATATGATAATTTTAAAATGAATCCTAATGATCCTATTTTTCATATGTACCTCTGGTTCAATGAGATTGTGAATAGAGTGAGTACTCTATGAAATCAAGTTGATTCCAAGGGAAAAATCATGAGGCTACTCAGATGACTACCAAAAAGTAGATAGGAACCTCAGTATCAATAAGAGAAACATAAGATATCTGTATGTTTCTAGTCAAGGAGCTGATATGTAAGCTGCCGATGTATGATAAATATCTTGAGGTTAATAGAGAAGAAGACGATGAACCTAAAATAAATTTAGTGCCTATCAAAACCATTTCATCCAAAAAGAAGAAGAATATTAAAGTTGATGCGGAAATTTATAGAAATGATGATACATCATGTAGTAGTGATGATGAAATGGCTCACTTATCTAGAAGTATTAAAATGTTTTACAGGAAGAAGTGGATTTTAAAAAACCAAACTATAGAGGAAAGTATGATGAAAGATGGAATTGGAATAAAAAGGATTTTGACTCAAAGGAATTAGTTTTCTATGAATGAAAAAGGAATGGTCATATAATATCTAAATGCACTAAATAGAAATACAAGAAGAAATATGATAATAAGGATAGAATATATAAAAAGAAAATGTTATCTACCTGGAGTGAAACTATAGATAGTTCATGTGACTCAAATTCTCCACCGGAAGAAAATGATTTTATAGGAAACAAGTGCTTCATGACTAAGGCTAGTGAGGTATCTGCATTACCCAATATTTATGATATTTTTCATATGCATGTGTCCAATGAATCTGATAAGTCTAATAATGAATATCATTATGATCGAAATATAAAAAAGAGGAATTATGTTTTCCACTTCCTTATATTGGATGACATGTTTATTGAGTTTAAGTATAAATACCAAGTTTTGAAAATATAGCATGCTCTAACTATAAACTACAAGTCTAAGATGTCCATAAAAAAGAGAAGAAAATTAAACTGCTCAAAGAAAATAATTAACTTAAATGTTGAAATTTGAAATTGAATAAGGACCTTGAAGAAATTACAAATGATCGAGAAACCCTAACACAAATTTTGGGAAATCATATAACATCCAAATATGTTACTTGAATTGGATATGAATATAGAAAAAGAAATATATCTAAAAAAACATTTGTTCCTAAATCCAAACCTAAAAGTTCAACTATTGAACAATACTCAAAATAAACCAACAAAGTGTTTATTTATATGAGTGTATAATAGGTTTACAAGAAACCCATGATCCAAATATGGGTTGAAAAATAATTTATTGCTCACATATTTGGACCCATGTATATTTGGGTAACAAAATCATTTATTGTTCAAAACTTCTTTTGTAGGAAAAATAATTAAAGATCTCGAGTAGAAGTCTATGTTAATTGGATAGTGGATGTTCAAGACACATGACAGGTGACTATTATTGCTTCAATAGTCTTATCCTGTTTGATAGAGTACATTTCACCTTTGGTGATAATACAAATGGAAATATCATCAACCAATACCATATTGGTAACAAAAATTCATTTTTATTGTCCAAATTTTTAGATATTGATGGATTTAAATATAATTTTCATAGAATCTCAGAGTTGTGTGATGATGGGTTCCATGTTATGTTTTATCATTATTCTTTAATTGTTTTTAATTCAAAAAATTCATTAATCATTACTGCCTTAAGAAATGACAACGTCTATACTATTGATTTAAATTCGTTAATTTCTTAAAAAAATCATACTTTGGTGTATTTCATAAGAAATCTTGGATATGGTATAGGAGACATGGCCATTTAAATATTCACTCACATATAAAGATAAATAATAAAATGGTTATTTTGGGGTCATCCAAAGCTTGAGTTTCCACCTGATAATGTTTGCAACCCCTATAAAAAAGGGATATAGAAAAAAGATTATTTTAAACTAAATAAATAATTGTCTACTTCTCAACCTATCAAGTTGGTTCACTTGTATTTTTTTCCACCTTTTAGGGTCACTATTCTTAATGTGAAGCACTATGTTTATGTTCTTGTTGATGAAGTTTCTAAATACACTTGGGTATATTTTCTAGATCACAAAAGTAAAGCATGTGTCTACTTTTCAATGTTTTCTATGTATGTATAAAATCTAAGTTGTATTAGGATTAAAATTATACAAAACAATCATGGTCATGATTTTGAAAATAAGGATTTTTAATAGTTCTAGTAACAAAATGGTAACACTCGCCGGTTTTCTTCTCATAGGACTCCCGAGAATAATGTAGTTATTGAAAGGAGAGATTGAACCTTATAATATATAGCTCAAACTATGCTAAACGGGTATGACTAAACTATCTATTTTTCGCCAGAAGCTATTAATATATAATGATACATTATAAATATTGTTATAATTAGAACTAATATAAATAATACTCATTATGTATTGTAGAATAATAGGAAACCTAAGGTTAATTACATCAATGTTTTTGGTTGAAAAGTCTTTATCCTTAATACAAAATATAATCTTGATAAATTTCCTCCTTGGCTGATGAAGGAAATTTCTTAGGTTATTCAGTATCTAGTAAATCCTACAAAGTCATTAATAAGAGAACCAATTGTGTCGAATAATTTTTTCATGTAAATTTTGTTGAAATATATACACATGAGTCCAAAACCTCTATAAAATATCTTGAGGATAATTTATCCAATATAGACATAAATGTTAAACCTTCTGATTCTATTGTTAAACAAGTACCAAAATTCTATTTTGCAAACTCTCTAGTTTTATAAAATGAACCCAAATCTATAGATGAACCATTTATGACCATCCTTTTTATCTATTGGTCTGTTAGAACTCTTAAAACCCATCATCTAGATGTTTGGTTGGGGACATAGACAAAGGAACATATAGTAGAGATTCTTTAATAAATCAGGTTGAACATCAAGCCTTCTTGTCTCAACTTGAACCTAAGAACATCAATGAAGCAATTAATTATGAATTCTGGGTAATATCGATTTATGAAGAACAAAATGAGTTTAAAGTAAACAATTTATAGGATCTTGTAGATAGACCAGAAGTCAAATTTACTATTGGAACTAAATGGGTATTTATAAATAAAGTGGACGAGTCTGGTAATATATTTAGAAACAAATCTTAATTATTTGAATAAGGTTATAATCAGGAAGAATAGATTGACTGTGAGGAAACATTTTCACTTGTAGCTAAACTAGAGTCCATAATAATCCTTCTTTACTATACAACTCATCGAGACATCAAAAATTATCAAATGTATGTCAATAGTTCCTTCATAAAGGTTTAATAGTTGAGGATGTCTTTATAGAACAACCCCTAGTTTTCAAAATAATTACTTTCTGTATCATGTTTTTAAATTAACTAATGATTTGTATATATTAAAACAATATCACAGTACTTAGTATGATAAGGTCATGAATATTCTAATTTCCAAATGATTTCAAAAAGGGATTTCTGATCCAACTTTTTTAATAAAATGGATTTTAAAGGATTTACTAGTAGTAAAAATCTATTTTAAAGATAATATTTTTGGATCTTCAAAAAATTCTCCCTGTAGTGATTATTCTAAAATGACATAAGATGAATTTTAAATGAGTTAAATGGGTGAACTCATGTTCTTTATTAGATTTCATATTTTCCCAAATGAAGTAGGAGTTATTTTGAATAAATGTAAATATATTAATGATATTTTAAAACATATTAATATAGATATCACTAAAGGTAGTGATACTATTTTGAGTACCACCTATAAATTGGATCTTGATGAAACTAGGAAATCAGTTGATGAAAATAGTTATAGAGGTATGATTGTAAGTCTTATCTACATGATTTCTAGTCAACCAGACATTATATATAGTGTGTGTATGTTTTCTCATTTTTATGAAAATCTAAAATATCCACACATAATTACGGTTAAAATAATTTTCAAAAATCTTTAATATACAACCAATTTAGGATTATTTTACCCGTAAGGACAATCATTTGATTCAATAAGTTGTTCTAATTCTGATTTTGGTGGATTCAATTTATATATAAAAAGAACCTATAGAATACGTCACTTTCTGGGCATCTCTCTAGTTTTAGGGTATAGTAAAAAGAAAAATATTGATTCATTATCTACTGTCAAATCAGAATAAATAATTTTAGGTAGATTTTGTGCACAAATTTTTTTGATGAAACGGGATCTACTGGACTATGGACATCAATTTCAACATGTCACTATAAACTGTAATAATACATGTGTGATAAAAAATTTTAAAAATACTATTTATAATTCCATAAGAAAAAATATTTATATAAGACCTCAATATTTGAGATACAATTTTTAAAAATGAGATATTACCCTTGAATTAATTGAAACTGAACATAAAAAATCCAATATATTAAGAAAGCCTTTGAATTCAGATAGAATGAGTTATAACATACATGAGTTAAGAATTATTATTTTTGGTTAAATTCAAAATGTTGTTTGTCATACCATTAGATGACATATAATTGGTTTTCATACCATTGAATGACATATCGTTGGTTTTAATTACATTGAATGACATACGGTTGGTAGTAGTATCATTGGTATTTGTATCATTGGATTTCATACTATTGGCTCAATGGATTTATGAAAATTCACTATTTCTTGATTTTATGAAATGTTAATTTATTTTATGTTCTATATCTTTTAAGAAAAACCATTGCATGTTTTATGTCTTTTCTGATTTTTAATTCTCATATAATTTCTATTTTTTCTTATACCTAATATCTTAAATGTTAAAATCTGTCATGAATCTTTTCCAGTAAGTCCTGATCCCTAAACTATATTTGTGTATCTCTTTCTCAAACCAAGTGCATCTCTTTTCCTTCTCTAATTTTCTAACCCTCAATTTTCCCTTTACTGAATGTCCAAGATGATCTCAATGCTGAGAATAAAGCAAACTATCGTGTCTTCTCCATTCAAGTGACAGCCTAAAAAGATTCGAAATAAGGAATTGAATTTTTCTTCACTGATTTCTTATATTAACCCTAATATATCCAATTATTGTATTAATCCAGAAAAAAGGTAGATTTGATGTTTCTTTTATCATGTAAGTATGTTGTTATTAAGTTTCCCAAATATCAAGGGTGGTTGGAATGGTTCTCATAAAATGAGAGACCATTTTATCCCAAGCTAATTTATAAGTTCTATCAGTATGTGTATTTTCATTATATTAGAATGGTAATTATTTGTTGAAAAGCAATATAATAGGTCATTTTTTTGGTTTCTCTTCAAGAAGACGGGATAAGGATTTAAAAATACCTCATGAAGATGTATTTTATGATCATCAAGGTAGAATTCAGTTACCTAGTGACCTGTTCAAATATAAGGAAGCACATGATGTGTTAACAGGAGAAGTTTCCTTAAGAGGTCTCATTGCTTCTATGCTTGATTGGGAGTATAGTTGTTTCTGCTTTTTTGTGTAGCATATGTTATTTCCAATGAAGGGATATTTTTTAAATTTAAGGTACCATGATTTTTATCTATTATACCTAATTACTCAAGGAAATAGGATTAATTTTTATAGGTATATAATGATACATTTGTGGGAAATAACCAAATAATAATCTAGATCTAATTCATTAATCTATTCAACGATGATTTTGGATTTTTTGAAGGCTAAGGGCCAAGCTCATGATGATGAGAAAACTATTGTTGACTGTGGTAGTTTTTATATAATAATTTATACTTGTTTCATGATGAATATTAGTTGGAATCTATGTAAGGGTCAATGGGTTAGATATTCAAAGTAGTTATATATATATATTAGAATCTATTTGATCATCCTAGAAGACCTAAGGTTGAAGCTAATACTAGTTTAAAACATGATGATGTTTTTTTCTACTCTGACAAAGAGATAGAATAAGATTCTATTGAAGAAGAAAAGGAATAATCAATAGATGTTGGAAGTGATCTAGGTTTGTCTCTAAGAGCTTATACAATATCATATAGTGATCTCGGTCCACATAAGATGTTTATTAAGAGATAATATCTTGTCAAAAGTGAAAAAAAATAGATGGAGATCTCTATATAATATCAATTCAGAAGCTCAAGATCAACTGATGACGATGATGATGATGAGGATAAGGAAAAATAAAAAAAGATTGGTATTGAAAATGAAAATTCACACAATAAATGTGACTAAAAATCTAATAGTGATAATGGAATGATCAAGAAGAAGGATGTTTAGATTCCTTTAGTTCATAAAGGAGCATTTGTTGAGGTAGAGAATTCCCCATATCTATATTTTTATCATGATACTTCGTATAGTAATTTTCATGAGTCTAGTTCTACTACCATTGGTCACGAACAATAAAATTTTGTTTTGTCTAAATAGTTAAGTTTTATAGCTATTGTAGAATAGAATGTTGATGAGAATGAAAAAAATGAGTAGATAGAAGCAGAATTAGGGGATGAACATATGTTTAATGTTCATTTTTCCACATTGAATGGAAATTTGGAAGGTATGTCTAAAATTTTTGATCCACACAAGGATGTTGAAAAAATCCTAATGTTCATATACATTATGAAACCTAACCTGAAAGTGTTTAACACACATTTTCTCCTATTTTTTAAAAACATGGAGAAATAAGTTGGTTTCATTTTCTTATTTTAGTATAGTGACTACTCCTACCACTATTTCTATTTCAAAAAATGGGAAGATCCTATCGATGGGGAATGGGTAAAATTCACAACTATTTCATGAATCCAACCTAGAGTTAACAGATATGAAGTCAGATTGGAAGGTGATCATAAAAGATCCCTAATTTCTCAGGTTGATCATGATGGTCTACTATAGAAATTTAGTTCATTTCATCCTATAGTCTTAGAACCTACACTAGTTGTTCCTTTGGATGTTGTCACGCAGGGTGATTTGAATACTTTTGGTGAGATAATAATGGCTTAGTTTCAAAAATTCATTCAAAATCATACTCCTAGTTTGATGAAGCTTAGTTAATCCAATGCAAGGTATTTATTAGAGTTGGTTATTCAGAATATTTAACCTAAAATGATGCATCATATCAGTGAAGTTGAAATTAAAAATAATATGATCAGAGAAGATAAAAACTCTGAAAAAACATTTGTTGAGGAAATGATGCCTTAGCTTCATAATTCTCTTGGTGGTATTCCTAAAATTATTGGGGATACATCCTCAGATACTTTTGTAATTGTTCCTCCATCATTAGTAGTCAATGCTGATGTAATATATTCAGCAGTCAGAGAATATTTTTTAGTTTCTTCAAGTGGTCCATCTAGTGGTGAACCTATAATTCCCTTAGAAATTCTATAAGAATTTGAACAAGGGAATGAGCATACCCATGTTATGATAAAAAAATTAGCCAAGGATATGAATTCTAATAGATATACTAATAGAAATTCAATCAATTTTTATCCCTTGAGGATCTATACCAAACATGATAAAAATACTCACTTAAAATACTTGGTTGTGAATCTAAAAATACCTATGGAAACTTATTCCTTTAGATAGAAGGATAGGAAAATCAATGAACTTACTCCATCCCTTCATACTTTCATGGAGAATAGGGATGATTTCAAAAATGATATTAAAAAATGTGGTCAAATCATTATGGACTCTATAAATCTTCCCAAGACTTATCTGCATGATCATTTTGCTGATATTGTAGCTCCCGATGCATTTCCTATTACTTTAGCTTCTGATGGACTTACTCTTGGGCCATTTTACCCTTAACCACATCCACGCTATCTCACTTCCATGATAACTGATACCTTCACACCATTTCCTACTCACCTTCATCCATTCCAAATGTCAACTTTTCATGATCTAAAATAACATATTCTAGTTTTGTTTATCGAAGAAGTGTCTCAAACAGTTTCTTGTCCTTATCATACCCCATCTTTTTTACCTCAGGCGGCTTCACCTATGTTGGATTCAAATAAACAGCACACTAAGGATAATGGAAATGATCTATTGGATCACTCTCCAGATTACTAATCTTTTTATTTTATTGGATAATTCTGAAATGTCTCTAATGGGATCTTCTATGTAATACCTTTTTGATAATCCCAAAATGGGGAATATTTTTATGGAACATGGGTTTCTGAGTAATTCCTTATCTTTTTTCACTTTCTAATCAAGTATCTATTTATTTCTACCCTTTCTTTACCTTTTGTTCTATCTATTACTTCATATATTATTATTTTACTATGCTTGATTTGATTTTTTGTCAATGTCATGATTTATGATCATCAAAAAGGGGCGAGATTGTTGACCTCATACTTTTAATGATCACAGAATCATACATCTAACAATTTTGATGTATTTTATGTTTACCTGTAAGAAATCTATATTCTTAGAATATGTTATAAATGTTTCTATTTGTTAGACACTGTTGGCCATGGAACACCATCACTACAAAATTTCACTAAGTATGAGGTACCACAAGTAATTTATACCATTAGGACATCACACCATTGGAAAAAAAATTCATAAAATATCATACACCATTAATCGACATATATCTAGGAGTTACGCCGTCAGACTCGTAATAATGACAACAAATATTTTTATCAACTCTGAATCATTGTTAGACCTTAACATATATAATCATACAACGTTATGTATGAAAATTTAAGTGTCGCACATCCTGCATTATGGATATTGGTCTAAGTCTGACACACCACTAGATAAGAAAATGTTGTTGTCACACCATCAGTTCAGACACCACAAGCCATTCAAAAATTTGACAAAGTATTTCATTCCTTCGGATCACGGGACACTACAAATGTAATGTGACATTAGTATCATATTGATAATTTCACACCACCATAGAAACATCCCACCATAATGAAATACCCTGCCAGAGAACATGAAATTGTCACTATTTTTATTACTTTGTTTATTTTTTGTATTATATCATTCTAATGGCTATATTTATTGATTTTAATGTATTTAATATTTGTAATGATTGTGCCTTAAATTTATGATAGATATCATGTCTTAATGTGCAGTAAAATTTATTTATGAATGTCATTGTTGATTATAAATAGTGGAGCACACTTTATCATGATTAGATATATGATGAAAAAAAATGAAAACAACATTAACGAATAGAGAAGAGTATATGTAGTGGAAAATCTCTAACCTGAAAATACATATAAAGGTAAACATGATAGACAATAAAAATATCTCTCCTGTCGAAAGAATTTGACTATATAGCAAGAACAACATCATCACATTCTTCAGTCAGAAATGTAGAATCTACGTCAATTTTTTTTCTCAATGATTTTAAGAAAAATCGATTAAGACCCTACTGTTGAACCAAATCATGAGTCAAATTATGCATTACAATAGACTGAACCATTCTCAAGTCTAAACTCTTTTATTTCTCATTTATATTGTCTTTTTTATTACTCATTAGTAGTGTGTTTTATACTTTATTTTTATATATGCACATTATCTCTGGATCGAAACTAGAAGACACAGGATATCATCTCGAGCTATCTTCTCATATGTTTCTTCCATAGATAAGAGTATTAGAGTTCCATGTGTGACCTATTTTTCATTACTCCCATGGATAAGAGTGGAAGGGGAAATGTTTAACCTTAATAATTTTATATATTGAAAAAACATAATTGAGGTTGTGGATCAGTTATTTATTTTATTTAAACACATTGGTGGTGGCTGATCTCCAAGTGGAGAGCACTAAGACTCGACATGAGACTGAACCTCTTATTTAAGATTCCATTGCATTCATTAAAAAAATATTTTAATATATTTTTGTTTATTTAAATGATAAATCTCCTCTTTACTCTGATTTTTATTATTATTTACTTTACACATTAGAATTTGATTTATTAGATTGATTTCAAAAGTTAAAATAACAACTCAAATTATTTTTAATTGAGAACTAGTCACTCGTTGAAAAATCTTACAAATAATTAATTATTTTTTAAATCTTTTACTCTGGATAACTAGGACATTTTTTTTTCAAAATTGGGGAACTTTTTAAAATGTTTTTTAGAAATAAATTTATATAGGAACTCAATTCACCCCCTCCCCCACTCTTGAGTTTCCTACACATACAAACAATTATCAATAATCTTGTACTGTAATATTATGTTATCCATGTTATATAATTGTTTTTCATTTATAAAGAGAATATAAATTTATATGATAAGGAACTCACACTCTATACCATGAATCAATAATTAATTCTATAAAATTATAAAGAGGATGAAGAATATTTTTTATATAAACATTATTTAACTAAAATCAAGTGAGTATAACTTAAATGTTTGGGACTAAATAAGGACCTACGCTATAGAAATAATTAAAGGGTAATGATTAAAGTTTTTATGTGTGGGTATTTGAGAGTTATTTTGTAGAATATGTATATCTTTGAGATTATGGATATAAGAATCATGAAACTTATAAGGATTGTCCCATAGTTTTTTTTCTTTAAGAACATGAAATATTCATTTAATGGTACTAATAACCTATAAAAGTTATATATTGATAAAGTGATATTTTAAAAAACACATGATGAATAGATTCATAACCCTTAATAGGTGATAAATTTTTTGGAAAACCTAAGCATTATTGGAATAATATTTTTTTGGCTAAACATGTGTTAAAAAGTATTGATACAACTTTTGAAGATTTATATGATGTGTGATTAGTATTATATTTTATGGAATCATATTATAGTATAAAATATTTTTGATTTTGAGGTGATTAATGATAATCCATGATATATTTTATTTGGTTAATGTATATATATACCCATTTGAATTATCTGATATGAATGATCTTATGATTTTGGAGGTCTAAGATTAAGGGTATGACAGAACCATTGGGGTAAACATACACTTTAATTTTGAGCATATTAGTGTTCTATATAGATATTTATTTATGTAATGGTCAATATTAATCATTTGGGAATATTTTTTCAATTTTATAGATCAGTATATTAAGGTATTATCACATATTATGCTAACCATTTTGGATTTATTAAAGTAATGGATGAATATATTTGTATTATTTCATGTGCTATTTGATCTGTTATAAGTTTATAACTATTCATTCATAAAAAATGAATCTTGAGATCTCATCATTTGTTGAAAAATATGAGATTACGGTGGAAATTAATTATACTTTTAAATTATGTGTATTTCCTTATATTCCTATAATAGATGAAAAATTATTTCCCAAACTCCATGAAAATAATATTTATTTTTTTAATATTATAGTTCTTTTCCAGGAATTGACTTTCATTTTGTCCATCATAGATTATGGTATTGTGAACATTGACCTTATACTTATCGTGTTCTCTGTCACACACAACTATTTATTTGGTGTTATTTTTCTTTTCCATGTCCATGTTTTCACTTCCCTCTACAGTTCTAATACTTTGAAACCTAGTAATGTGATAACCTTCATACATCCCTTTCTCAATTTTCATGAGAATGTTTTATTAATACTTTTTTACAATGTGGGTTTTCAATAAATATATTATCATGTTTCAAAAAATTTCTTACCGAGTACATGATTAAATCTAAAGTTTGATATTTATTAAAGGGGGGAATAATCTAACACCCTATGTTTTTAAAAGAGAAACTATAATTAATATCTTCTGAAATATATGCAATGATTTTTTGAATATAACCAATTTAACCTTCCATTAAAATTTTCTATATAATTAGGATTATATTTTTTAGGTTATATATATATACATATATATTTCTTATATATATTAAAAAAAGTATTAGTAAATATTCAATCAATTTTAGTAATTTTTTTCTCTTCAAAATACAATTTCCTCACAAATGATTTTTTCTTATTTTTATAAAAAAAATATTACAATTATTTTATTGAAAATTCGGGAAATTAGTTTGATAAAATTAGTACTATTTTTTATTTCATAATATAAATATTATTATATAGTTAAATTTTGGGATTTTTGAAAAATATTGAGTTTTCAGTGAATAATGAAAAAAATACAATTTTATGTAAAATTTTAATTTATTTGATAATTGAATTAATATAAAATTGTAATAAATATTTAAATTTGATTTAAAGGTATAGTAAATATTTATATTAAATTAAATTAATTATATAGAAATAATAATTATAATGGTTTTTTGTATAAGTTTATTTTTTGGATTAAAAATGCATTTGTTGAGAACTGTTTTAAAATGTATAATGTTTCTCCATTATAATTAATGAAATACACCCTTATGAGAAAATTTTCTAAACTAATTTTTCATATTATATATTAATATTTATTATTTTATATAAATATAATAAATATTTCTAGTTATAGAGTTAATGTAAAATAATCATTTCTTTAAAAATGTATTTTTTGGAAAACCACTTTCCATCACACTTAAGCATTTCATATTAAATAATACTCCACAACATATAAAAATTGATTTTTATAAAATATATTTAATACATTGAATCATCATAATTAATATTAGGTAATATTTCTTACTTATTATTTGTGCAATATGATTAGTAACTATAGTAAATAGTTATTTTCACATTAAAAGGAAATTATTTGGAATAAGGGAAAAAATAATTTAACAAAATCTAGAAACAATGTAAACAAAATATTTTGACTAATTATATTTTCATTTAATTTAAATAATGAATATACTTGTTCTTTATTTCTTTATTTTATAAATGTTTAAGTAATCAGTTTGATAAAATTTATCTTTTGAATCAATAAAACAAAAATAGTATTTTTTGGGTATTATAATAATTCAATTAAGTAATTTATTTATAAAAATTAATGAATTTTAAATTTCAATAATATTTTCATAAAATATTATAATATAATAATTTTTTCAAGTATAAATGATCAAATAATGATGTCAAGTGTGATTTTTATAATGGTTTAAAAACTGTTATTACAAAAAAAACTCTTCATTTCATAATAACTAGAGATTTAATTTTAATAGTGAAATTTGAAATATTTAAAAATTTATATATATAATATTAATATTAATTTTATAATCATAATGTGGAAATTATATAACATTTAATAGTCCACCATTTTCTGGTTCATTCAAATTTTTGGGTATAAATTAAATATCGTATAAATATACTTTCAGTTTTATGACATCATAATGAACCAATAGTGATAATATAATTACAATAAATGGGATAAATAAACAAATTAATGTTTTATATTTATTATAATTTGGTTTTATGTTTAAATTATTTATTTTTTAAATCCATTATGAATCCTCCAAAACCTATAATATATTTTAATGTTTTAAAAGCCTTTCTTTAAGAGTATGACTAGCCTCAACATAATAAAAAGAATTATTTTGATAATTTTTGACATTTACTATATAAATTAATAATATAAAATAACTTTTTTTAGAATCCATGGTAAAAAAACTCATGGGATGGTTTGTGGTTTTTAATATTTTATTATGTAGAGTATAAAACCTAAATAATAATGAAATTCATGTCTTTCCCTATATAAACTGTACAGGATCCCATTTATCTACACTAAAACTCTACATATAATGATCATAATCTTCCATCCACTATTAAGTGTCCTACCAAGACTACCCCAATCTTTCAAGAATCCCCTCGCATTGTTTGGAATTCACACACTCATGTAAGAGACATTCCTCTCCTCCTTTCAATTCAAGACCCTTCTTTGGAATTTGTCTTCTTAATTGAAATTGATTATGATTTAACCTATTTGTAGGCATACCCTACTATGAAATTCATGTTATTTTAATGAGTTTTAATTTATTCTACCTCATTTTGGTCTTCACCTGAGTCATTACTATGCCAAAATTCTGTAAGGGATTTCTCTCTTCTCATTTCCATTGAAGAACACCTTTTATGTCATGTCTATTAATTTCAATTTGATTTAGTTGGAATATTCTCTTCCATAATACCCTTAATTTACTTTTAATTTATAAATGAGGATATCCAACTTTAAACACTCATGAAGTTTCAGATGATACTTTATGTACACCTGTTATGATGTCGAATGTTTGTAATGGATCTTGACCATTCTTCTCTTTATTCAACTATCTTCCTTACCTTATATATTTTATATTAATTTCTTTATGATGGGATATGATATTCCATATCCACCTTAAATTATAGTTGATGTAAAATAAATTGAGGTTCCCTTTTTATCTCATCAATCAATTTTATGAATTTTTAAGTAACATCATTTTTCTTCTAAAATATCACCATGATTTTTCACACCAAAACAATTGTGTTGTGAATTCCATACCCATTTTTCTATCATGGTTATTAAAATTTATGAACATAAAATTATTTATTAGTGATATACATGTATTTATAAAAAATTAATTGATCATGGAATAAATTATGATTATTAATGAATCTATGTTGTATGATATTCATGGAACCATTAATAATGTGTTTGAAAAGAAAATGATGGGTTCACCCAGACAACACTCCCATGCATTCGGTAATATTTAGTATCATGATACATCATGTTAGGATAGGGAGTTAACCTGATTCCTTTATGGTACTTTGTAAATAATGAGGTCCTAGAATTTTTATCAATGGAATATATTTATGATACATTGTTTTAAGTTGTCTCCACATTTCTCATGTTATGATTATCTTGTTATATCACGTATCGTTGTTCATGGTTAAGATTTATACTATTTTTATTACTCATTTTTCTTATTTTTAACATTTATTATGTTGTTAATGTTATTCCATGTTTATTACTTTACTTGGCATTATTACTCACACCTTTCTTATATATGTCCCCATGTTATCCCATACAGTTTTAAGATTGAATGAGTGTTTGGATCATGTTTAATACGTTCTCAATATAGATGTCAATTTCCATATTTTATGTGGTTATGTATTGTCCCCAATTCCAAAATAAACTATAATTATCAATCATCTAGGTTGTATTAAATTTATTCTTATATAGTAAATAATATATTAATGTGAAATAAAGAGAAGGGTTGTTATATTACAACTATGGGAGTTCATCAATCCATGATTTAGATTTGATAAATCCACCAAAACATAAGTAGAAACAAATAATTATACTATGACCACTCTAAAATCTCTAAATTTAAGTTGTTTTTTTCTCATCCTAAAATCGAAGAAGAAATATATCATCTATGATTTTATCCTGATGATTATTCACAAACATTCACAATCATAGGGACCAGTAATGACTTTATATCCTTCAAAAGGGATAAATATATCAGTTTATTCTCTACCAGTTCTAATAAAATTTTATCTAATATTTACATGTAAAAAAGATGATTATAAACTTAGATATTCCACCTAGGTTTTTTAGGAACATGCCTCTTCCACTATTGATGAGCTTATATGAGTACATATGGGTTTATAAGGGGACCATTGAACCACAATTATCAATGTATCTATTCCCCAATCAGAGCATTATATGTATATATCATTTTATAAACAAAAAAAATATTTTTTCTCTTATAATTAAAAAAATATTTTAAGGCAAGATTCTAATGCGGTCACCCATCATCAAGATTAGCTAGATGAGCATCGTTTTTTCACGAAGGTGGTGCAAATAATGCATCCCTCACATGTTTTAAATTCAAAAACCAAATTTGATAATATTATTAAATAAAATTTAATTCAACATGTGAAATACATGGAATGTATCAGAAAAATTATCCTTATTAGTTAAAATAAATAGAAAATATGTGTCTTTATTGATTTTAGGGATCACAGTTGACAATAATCAAAGTATGATTTCTTAGATTACATTAAAAAAATATTTATTTATGTAAATTATTTATTCTAATCCCTTTATTTTATGGTAATTTACTCATGGTACAATCATATCATGATAGCCTCTAAATATGTTGAAGTCACAACATTTAGAGAACCTCAAGGGATATTTTTCTACCAGGTGATTACCTAATTTTTAAAGAATATTTTCACCACCCAACAACACAGAATTCCTAACATATTAATTCCCTTTATGGTTAGTATAGTAGACTTTTATATTGATCATATTTTGGGTAATTCCCTGATAGCACTGTGATCATCTCACTAGACTCCATAAAATATTCAGTAAATTATAGTAGTAGAGCTTTAAGAAGAACCCTGTAAATTGTGATTTTAGGGTAATAGTAGAAAAAATCCTAGCTCTTTTTTTATAATACCACATTTTTGAGGTTGAACTAAATAATAATAACACGATCCTCTCAAAGCATAGTTCTTAATAAAATTTTCAATCATAAAAGAACTTCGCTAAAAATAGAGTTCTTATTTCATAATCATTAATCTATAAATTTTATATTGAGAAGGCATATTATTAATATATTTTATAATATAGACACTAATATTCATTCCCAACAATTCAATGGATTTATCATAATTAAATAATAATATATTTACAATACTTATCAATTCTATTAATGCTTGGTATTTCAAATTAATCAATAAATAGATATTTTTATTACATTAAACTAAAATTTTAGGTTGTTACATTCCCCCTAAATATATTTAACCCACACAATTTTATCATAGTAATAAATTTTTTAATATTTGAAAATACATTGTGGAAACCCATATTGTATGATGGATTAATTAACCTTTATTAAAAATGTAAATGGAAAGAATAAATGTTTCCTTAAATAACAAATAACTATGTTCCAAGATAAGGAAAACATTGGTGGGAATTTAAAATTTATTCATGTATGGGAAAAATATAATGAAATTTATCATTGAGATTTAAAAATAATGTGGTCGCGATATTGATAAAGATCATAGAAATAAAAATCTACTGTAATGACTCGTAAATTCCATGAAAATTTATTATTTATTAAATACTCGGGAATTTTAAGAGTCTGCAAAATCTGATGGCAAGTGATTCTGATGTCCGGAGTTCTCGTAATGATCCATCGATGTTTTTTTTAAACCTAAGTTAACGTGCGTAAGCAGTTTTCCTAAAAAAAGGTAGAATAACTCTTAAACGGTAACTCGGATAAGAAATCTGAGGGCACCATTTTTCTCAATATGGTGGGTTTACCCTTGGCGTGACTTAATATTAGTCGGCGCGGGCCTCCTTTGAGAAAACCCAGAAATGGCATAATTGTAAATCAAATAATTAAATAAATTATTTTATTTTTCAAATACTTATAACTCAAAAACAGTCACTTGGATTAAAAATCTGAGACCACCACTGAACTCATGAGTGTATTATTTCTTTAAGAAGATACTAACTTTGGCCGACGCGAGCCACCAGAAAAAGTTAGTTTTTCACCGCAAATAAAATAATTAAGTGAAAATTATTTTATTGTAAAATTCATAAATTCTAAATGGTAAATCGGATTGAAAATCCGATAGTACCGTTGGGTTCATTGGGGCGTGTTTCAACTAGGTAGAGTCTAACCTTGACGAGCGCGAGTCGAGGATGACAGATAATAATTTTCCAATCTTTTTTTCGGGTACGTTCAGTAAACGTGGGAGGGACATTTTGAAACTTTTGAACCGGTGCTCGGAATTAAAATCTGAGGGCACAGTTGAACTCGCAGCATCGGTATTCACTTATGGAGACTTTTACCTTGACCGCAGTGGGTCGAGGATGAAATATAGGTTTTGTTTTTTTCGTGGAAATAGAAATAAAATAAAATAAACATTTATTTTATTTTTATCCTTGAAGCCTCTCATCTGTAGGTTGTGGTGGTGGGGACCACCCGAGCCTAAACCCCCCAATTCAAATTCTAGAGGTGGGGACCACCAAAACCTCTTGAACTCCCCTTTAAGGGGAGATAACCATTGGTATTCTCCACTTCAATGGTGCCACCTCCCTTGAATTAATTCTGTCAATTAATTATGCCATGCTAGCGATTAAATTGTTGAAACACAACAATTTGGGTACATTTTATTTTTGGGAGTATTTGGATTGGAGAAGGAGAAAGGGAGTGCTTGTAGAACTACTCTCCAACAAGCAATGCACCTTCTCTAATGAAGAACGAAGATGATGCTCGAGCCTAGGATCGGCGGCATGTGACAGTAGTAACGTACGAAAACGTCTTCAAATTCTTTCTCGCGCCAACATCAACGAACCTTTGAAGTAGGGTATTTGAATTGATTTTTGTTCTCGTTCTATGTCATTAAAATTATGGAATGTGGATTGTCGTTTGGTATCACCATAATGAGGACGGATCATACCGCATGAACATGGCTTGACCCTCTCCCTTTGTTGTTCTCATTTTTTGGCGATGGTGGTGGAGCAACGGTGGCCGATGACGGGTCAGCCGCAAAGGAAACCGGATGCTCAAGTGCCACTAGGTCACCAGAGGGGCGCGACACCATCGTGTTGTGCAGAGAAACAGGCCACAGCCATCACGGTTCGCGGTGGAGAAAGGTGTCCGGCCGAGCCATCGGAGGGGCGCGGTGCCGTCGTGCCGCGTGGGTAGAAGGGTCGCAGCCAGGAGGGCCGCGGCGGTCGGACAGAGGGGCACGGCGCTGTCGCGCAACGCGGAGGACCAGAACTACAGTGGAGGAGCCAGGAGCGGCTGGCGTCGGTCCAGCTGCTAGAGGTGTGGAACTGGCTGGCCGCTTGGCCAGCCGGATAAGGCAGGACCCCTTCGGTCTCGTGGCTTCTGAACTGGTGCTTCATGCCGGTTCCGTTCATCAAGCAAGGGGGAGCGCGGCACCCCCCCCCCCCCCCCACACACACACACACGTGGCTAGACGGTCCACGCGGCGGCCAACCAGCTGGGCCACGCGAGTCACCAGCCAGCCAAGCCACGCGGGCCAGCCCATTGGGCCACGTGGACCCCAAGCCAACCCAGTCGGGCCACCTTCGGGCCGGGCCTCCCTCGGGTCGGCCACCCACTCGGGTCGGACCGCCCACTCGGGTCGGGCCGCCCACTCGGGTCGGGCCGCCCACTCGGGTCGGGCCGCCCACTCGGGCTGGGCCGCCCACTCGGGACGGGTCGCCCTCGGGCCGGGGTGGACCCGTGGACTAGGTCAGACCCCAGACCAGACCCAGACCCGCTTTGTCCTATTTATACCTTTTCACCCATATCTTGGGCTACGGGAGTACGATTGGAGAAACGTCTATGGAGACGGAAATCTTAGAGTGAGGTGGTTCTTTTGGAATATAGCACATGATGTTTGGACATAGTTGGGATATGTTCGGGTTGGTTTTAACCTAAAAACCAACCAGACCCCTTGAATGGAAATGCCAATAACTCACAGACCGGGCGTCTGATTGATGTGTCGTCTGATGCGTTGAGATCCCTACGACGAGGCAGACCTTTGAGATACATCTACTTTGGACTTCGTGAAAGTTGGATTATCGACTAGTAGCTCAATGAGTGGATCCTATCAGAGAGGAGTGAGTGGAGTACGAAGAACTAGTAGTTGGCTGAGACCTGACGACTGAGGAACATTCGACACGGAGTGTTCCGACTAGCCCAGTGGGAAGCGCCTCTGTGTGACGTGGTAGACCCATAGTGGGGAGCGCCTCTATGTGATGTAGCAGACCCACGGTACTCGACAGGAGGAGTACCTCAGAAGGCTATGAGGAGGAGCGCCTCTATGTGACGTGGCATACCCTTAGTGGGGAGCACCTCTGTGTGACGCAGCAGACCCACGGTACTCGACAAGAGGAGTACCACCACAGTCCAGGATAGTGGTAAGCACCTCTGTGTGACATGGTAGGCCCACAGTACTCTACATAGGAGTAGTACACCCGCAGCAGAGGTTTCGACAGTTTGACTGGGAGTGTTACATGTTACCACCCCTAGAATAAAATCATAGTTTTGAGCTGAGTCAATGACTTTTTTGTTGTCCTCATGATTGAGATGGGTTACTAGATAACATAGGTACATGTATGGGCTTATAAATAAGTAATGTGTATCCGTTGATTTCATACTTTGTGGTTTATCCTTAGTGGATTTGAGAAACCATAGTGGTCTCGGGGTCCCTACTGAGTATCATTATACTCACCCCTTCACGAGCTATGCTTGCACCTCGATGTGTTGGATGCAGACAACGGACATCACTGATGGAGTCTTAGAGCAGCAGGACTGGATGATACCTAGAGGTGGAACTTATGACAAGATGGTACACGGAGGAGACTGATGGACGTGGAGTGCTGAGGAGGATAACTATACCTACCCTTCAGGTAGGAACGGTGGTGTAAATTCTAGGAGATGCTTTTCACATTTCATTTGTTTTCCCTTTTCAGTTTTACGTGTACTTTACATTTGGGATTGTATTCTGACCCCTTTACTTTTTCAGTACTCCTTGTTATATAATGTTACTTAGTGTTTTGATTCTAGCTTGTACTCTGTTGTGTGATTTTTCTCTTTATAAAGTCAACGCATTCCTAGTATTGGGGATTTTTGTCTTTGGTGCTAGTCGCTAACCCCTGGCCTATGGAAGGCGGGCTTGGGGTAGTCACGGCACGGGACCCGGGGGACGGGTCGTGAAAAATTGGTATTAGAGGCATCAGTTCTACCGCAGAACATAGGACTCAGATCATTATTTTCTATGAAGAAATAGTGTTAATCATACCAAGTGTGGTTTTCAGTTCAGGGAGTCTAGTGTTGGTGCAGCGGTCGGCGTATCCATACACCAGGACCCTAACTTCTGATTTCCAACTCAGTACATGAAAATACTGATTTTGTGTGCCTTTTAAAATGTATTCATTATGTCAGCTCAAGCAGGTCAGCTCGCCAGGTATAACTTTTGACCCTATCGTATCTATTCAGGATGCCTCCACACAGACTATGAGTTAGAATTCTGAGAGAGTACTCGAAGATGGCCCATCGAGCGACATGGCACCAGTGCAGGGCCCTCTTACTTTGATGGCACCTTCAGGTGGTGTACCAATAACACCACCACCCATTGGGTAGCAGATGACACTAGCCACACTAGTGGATGGTGCATGATGACTGAGCATGTTTCACGAGTTCCAGTGGCAAAGGCCTCCGAGGTTACAAGGTGAGACAGCTTCCCACGCATATGAGGGCTGGCTGGAGACGATTTCTAAAGATTTCCACCTATTTGAGACACCAGTACAGCAGATGGTGATCTTAGGTACTAGTATTTTTCAAAGAGTGACCATGAGGATGGTTTTATTAGTTATGAGGCCATGGTACGTGGACCATTACCCAAGATCGTACCTCCAGGTAGTGTGTCAACTATATCACAGCTTGTGGTTCAGCAGTTGCAACCGGCGGTACTGGTAGAGGACACTTGTAGGCTTAGTGCCTTACACGTGTTTCAGCATCAGATACCCCTCAAGTTCCAAGGAAATCCTGACTCATAGGTGGCTGAGGACTATCTTGAGGAGGTGGCTGAGAGTTCCCTAGAACTTCTACAGCTTCAACAGGATGACGTGTCGGTAGCTGAATATTCATCGAGGCATAACGGTCTTTCCTAGTACACGATGTGTACAGTACGATCAGTGCTTTAGGGCTCGAACATTCGAGCGTGGTGTGATTAAAGGACATATGAGCCATCAAAATTCTTCTACACATTCCTACTTATGTTACGATTCTAGAGATAACCTTTGTGGTTGAATTTTCATTGGTTGATATAGCCAGTGAATGTTTGCAGTGGGAAAGCAGGAAACCGGTGCCAGTCTCAGAGTCTTGAGCGTGTAAAAATGTTTTGGGATGAGGAAGGGTTAGGGATAGGTGAATCTGCAGGGAAGAAGATGTAGAAGTAGAGCTAGGAGAGTAGCATGAAGTGGTGTACATTTCGACAAGTTACAACCACCCCCTTAAGTGGAACCCGCCAGGCTCAGGAAGCTTGTGGAAAGGGGAAGAGAGTATCTGCATGCGATCAAGGAGTGTGACCCAGAGGCTCTGGGAATGATTCGAGGTACGGTATGTTTCTACTACTAACTTCCATAACAATAGACATATGTACCCATCATTCCTTCCTTCCATGAATCTTGTCCAAGACCTATAGTTTCCGGTTAAATCGTTGACTTTAACCTCACGTCTGGAGATACCTTTCAGTCGAGACTTGATATTCACACTTATGCCGACAGTGTGATCTGACCCTTGAGGCAAGATTTTCGGTTGGACCCTCTTGGTGGAAGTATCGAGCCCTTATGACGTTAGTTTGGGTTTGGACTTGACATCCACAGATCACACTCAGATTTACTGTATTAGGAAAAGAGGTTGTGATTTATCTACAACATTGGGATGAGGTTTTCCTTAGTCAGCAAAAAGGAAACCCAGGAAAAATAGGTTAAACTCATGCATAGGAGAGTGCAGCCAATCACTCTTCAGTCGACCAACCTTACCCTCATGGTAGTATAATTTTTTAATATTCACCTCCAAATAGGATTGAAAGAACATGGGGACATCTTTTCAAAATATGTTTCCAGGATTACCCCCCCCCCCCCCCCGCAAAGGGGGTGGGACGTTTGATTTGGATAGATACTACCATAGGTTCATTCCAGACTTCTCCAGAGTTGCAACACCACTATCAGCCTTAACAAGGAAGGGGAAACCATTCGTGTGGTTGGAGAGATGCCAGAAGAAATTTCAGGAGATGAGGCAGAGGCTGACTAGTGCCCCCATCTTGAGGATTCTTGAGGAAGGCGTAGGGTACGTAGATTAGTACGATGCATCAGGGACCGAACATGGGTATGTCCTGATACAGGAGAGAGCAGTGATCGCGTATGTTTCTTGGCATGTGAGAAAGTGATTTTGGCTTGAGTTCCTCCAGGACTATGATTTCGAGATAGTCTATACTCCTGGAAAAGGGAATGTTGTAGAAGATCCACTCAACAGGAGATCTGGTATATAGCTACTAGGTGAGGTGACAGATCAGCTAGCTTCTTTGCAGATATACTTTGTGGATAGAGATGAAGAATCCTTTCTATAGTATCTTATAGTCAGTTCCCCACTTCTTCAGTGAGTTAGGGAGGCACAACATGGAGATGATGACTGCAAGAAGTGACCTGCTCATATATCCATAGGGCAGGCACCTGATGGATTTTTTGAAGGTTGGGAGCATTTCATCCTCTTCAGAGGATGTACCTTTGTACTGGTAGCACTTCAGGGGGAATTATTGAGGGTGTTCCACACATCCCCTCTAGTGGTACATCCATGAGTGGCGAAGATGTATCAGAACCTTCAGCGACATCATTGGTGGTCAGGTATGAAGAAGGTGGTAGGTGATTTTTCCTCTCGATGCCTCACTTGTTAGCAAGTGAATGTGGAGCTCCAGGTACCAGTAGGATTTATATAACCTTTAGAGGTCCCAGAGTGGATGTGGGATGAGATATCCATGGACTTCATAATGGGTCTTCCAGGTACATCCAGGGACCATAACTCGATTTGGGTGATCGTTGACTGACTCACCATGTCAGCCCACTTTCTTCCGATCAAAGAGTAGGGTTCAATAGAGACCATGGGACATATCTATATGCCGAAGATTGTGCGTTTACATGGAGTACCTTCTTCTATTGTATCTTACCGTGACACATGATTTAATTCCCAGCTATGTAAGGGGTTGTAGGAAGATTTCGGGACACAACTTCATCTGAGAACCGACTTCCATCCTCAGATGGATGGCCAGACTAAGCGGACCATTCAGACTCTCGAGGACATGCCCTGTGCTTGTTTTCTCGACTTCGGTCACATTTGGGAGGACCACTTACCTTTGTTGGAGCTTCCCTATAACAACAGCTATCACTCTACCATCGAGATGGCACCTTTAGAGGCATTGTATGGACGACCTTGCTGATCACCCATGTACTGGACAGACCTTGGAGAGTCAGCACTGGTGGGACCTGAGATGGTACGAGCTACCATGGAAAAATGCAGATCATCCAGGAGCGGATGAAGACTACACAGAGTAGGAAGAAGTCATATGCTGACAGGAGACGGACGCCTCTGGAGTTCGGGGATGGAGACCACGTCTTTCTATGGGTCTCACCACAGTGAGGTCTACAGAGATTTGGTCGAGGCGGAAAGTTATCTTCAAGGTTTATCGCACCTTTCCAGGTCCTCAGCAGAGTAGGCAAGGTGGATTACTGTTTGACACTTCCTCCTCAGTTTCACTAGGTGCACGACCTCTTCCACCTATCTCAGCTGAGCAAATACGCGCATGACCCTCCACACATCATCGACCATGGAGAGATGGACGTTGATGACGGGGCGGCTTTCACAGAGGTTCTAGGGGAGATTGAGGATTGACAAGAGTGGGTCCTACGTGGACTGTCGATACCTTTGGTGTGAGATCGCTGGAAGCATGGGATCCTCTAGAAGATCACATGGAAGCATGAGGCTCAGATGCATGCTCAGTACCCTCATTCGTTCCCATAGTTGTGAGTTGTGGCTTACAGGGACGTAGAGGCCTGAGGTGGAGAGAATGTAATGACCCAGAAATTAGGTGAAATTTTTTTCCCTAAATACATGGAAATTTTATGAGTCTACGAAAATTGACGGCGCACCATTCCAAGGCCCGGAGTGCCCGCAATGATCTGTCAAAGTTTTTGTTAAACCTAAGATAACGTGTGTAAGCAGTTTTCCTAAAAAAGTGTAATAACATTTAAACGGTAACTCGGATTTGAAATTTTATGGCACTGTTGCTCTCAAGATGGTGGGTTTACTCTTGGCTCGACATAATATTAGTCAGCGCGGGCCTCCTGTGAGAAAACCCAAAAATGGCATAATTGTAAATAAATTAATTAATTAAATTATTTTATTTTTAAAATTCTTATAACTCAAAAACGGTAACTCGGATTAAAAATTCAAGACCACTACTGAACTCGTTAGTGTATTCTTTCTTTATACAGATACTAACATTGGCTGGCGTGGGCCACAATAAAAAGTTCGTTTTTGGCCGCAAATAAAATCATTAATTGACTATTATTTTATTTTAAAATTCATAACATCTAAACGATAACTCGGATTGAAAATATAAGAGTATCGTTGGGTTCATCAGGGCGTGTTTAATCTAGGTAGAACCTAAACTTGACCTTCACGAGTTTAGGATGACTTATAGTAATTTTCCGATCATTTTTTCGAGTACGTTCAGAGAACGCGGGAGCGGTGTTTTGTAACTTTTGAACCGGTGATCAGAATTGAAATCTGAGGGTACCGTTGAACTCACAGCATCGGTATTCACTTATGGAGACATTTACCTCAATAGTAGTGGGTCAATGGTGAAATATAGGTTTTGTTTTTTTCGTGTAAATGGAAATAAAATAAAATAAACTTTTATTTTATTTTTATCCTTGAAACCTCCCATGTGTAGGTTGTGGTGGTGGGGACCACTAGAGCCTAACCCCCCCCCCCCAATTGAGATTCTAGAGGTGGGGACCACCCAAACCACTTGAACTCCCATTTAAGGGGAGATAACCATTGTTATTCTCCACTTTAATTGTGCAACCTCCCATGAATTAATTCTGTCAATTAATTATGCCAAGCCAACGATTAAATTGTTGAAACACAACAATTTGGATACATTTTATTTTTCAGAGGATTTGGGTTGGCGATGGAGAAATGGAGTGCTTAGAGAACTACTCTAAAATGAAGAAAGCATCATCACCAATGAAGAACGATGATGAAGCTCGAGCCCGGGATCGACGACGTGTGACGAGCGCAATGTACAACCACATCTTCGAATTATTTCTCGCGCAAACATCAACGAACCTTCGAGGTAGGGGATTTGAATTGATTTTTGTTCATGTTCTACGTTGTTCAAATTATGGAATGTGAGTTCCCATTTGGTATCACTATAATGAAGAGTGATCAGACTGCACGAACACGGCTCGACCCTCCCCCTTTGTTGTTCTCGTTTTTTGATGATGGTGGCAGACCAAAGGAGGGCGGTGATGGGCTGACCACAAAAGAAAATCGGTGGCGCAAGGGCCACTGGGTCACAGGAGGGGTGTGGTTCCATCGTGCCATGTGGAGAACCAAGCGGTAGCCAGTGCGGGCCATGGAAGAGCAAGGCGGCCTACCAGGCCACCGGGGGGGATGTGTTGTCGTCGCGCCGTGTGGGTGGAAGGGCCACGGTGAGGAGGGAAACGGCGGTCGGACAGAGGGGTACGGCGTCATCGCACTGCATGAAGGACCAAAACCGTGGCACCATCACACCGCGGTGGAGGATCCATAAGCGGACTGCGTCGGGTCGGCCGGTGGAGGTGCATAACCGGCTGGCCACTTGGCCATCCGGATAAGGCGGGACCCCCTAGGTCCTTCGACTTTCGAACCGACACTTAGCACCGGTTTCGTTTGTCAATCAGGGGGGGCTTGGCACCCCCCCCCCCCCCCCCCCACACACACACATGGCCAGTCGGGCCATGTGGCGGGCAGCCAACCGGGCCACGCAGCGGCTAGCCCACCATGCTAAGCGGGGTGCCAGCCGGCTGGGCCACACGGGCCACCATCCAGTCGGGCCACGCGGTCTCCTAACCAACCAGTCCAGGCCACCTTTGGGCAGGGCCGCCCTCGGGCCAGGCCACTCCCTCGAACCAGGCCGCCCACTCAGGCTGGGCTGCCCACTCGGGCCGGTACTCCCTTGGGCCGGGTCGGTCTGACTAAGTCGGACCGGAACAGGACCCTCTTTGGCCTGTTTACACCTTTTCGCCCCATATCTTGGGCTATAAGAGGTCGATCGACAAACAGTCTACGGAGACGGAAATATTAGAGTGAGATAGTTCATTTTTCATATCCCACTTGAGGTTTGGACATGGTTGGGATACATTTGGGTTGGTTTGAACCTAAAAACCAACCGGGCCTTTGGAACAGAAATCCCAATATCTCACAGACCAGGCGCCCGATTGACGCGCCGTCTGATGCATTGAGTCCCCTACGACGAGGTGGGCCTTTGAGATACTTCTACTTTGTAAATCATGAAAGTTGGAGTATTTAATAGTATGTCAAGGATCAGATCCTCCCGGAGACGAGCCAGTGGAGTACAGAGTCCTAGTAGCTAGCTGAGACCTGACGACTGTTAACCTTTCGACTCAGAGTGTTTGGACTAGCCCAATGGGAAGCACCTCTATGTGACACAGCAGACCGGAAGTGGGGAGCGCCTCTATGTGACATAGTAGACCCATATTACTCTACAGGAGGAGTACCTCAGTAGGCTATGAGGGGGAGCACATCGGTGTGATGCGGCAGACCCACAGTGGGGAGCTCCTCTATGTGACGCAGCAGACCCACGGTACTCAACAAGAGCAGTACCACAGTAGTCCAAGATAGTGGGAATCACCTCTATGTGATGCGACATGCCCACATTACTCTACAGAGGAGGAGTGCACCAACAGCCGAGGTTTTAACAGTTTGACTGGGAGTGTTACATGTTACCACCCCAAAAATAAAATCCTGGTTTTGAGATAAGTCAATGATTTTTCTGTTTTCCTCATGATTAAGATGGGTTACTATATAACTTAGGTATATGTATGGGAATATACCTAAGTAATTTTCTATCCATTTTTTTCATACGCTTTGGTTTATCCTTGGTGGATTTGAGAGACCTTGTAGGTCTTGGGGTCCCTACTGAGTATCGTTATACTCACCCCTGCACGGGTTATGCCCATACCTCATTTTGTTGTATGTAGACGAAGGATAGCATTGACGGAGGCTGAGAGCACCAAGACTGGACGATACTCGGAGGTGGACCTTACGACGAGACAGTAGAGGGAGGAGACTGACGGAAGTGGACTACTGTGGAGGCTAATTGTACCTACCCTTCAGGTAGGATCCATGGTGGACGTTCTAGGAGCTTCTTTTAACCATTTAGTTGTTTTCCCTTTTCAGTTTTACTTGTACTTTATAGTTGGGCTTTTATTCCAGCCCCATTAATTTTTTAGTACTCCTTGTTATACAGTTTTACATAGTGTTTTGCTTCCATCTTGTACTCTGTTGTGTGAGTTTACTCTTTATAAAGTTGATGCCTTCCCAGTATTACGGATTTATGCCTTTGGTGCTAGTCGCCAGCCCCTGGCCTATGGAAGGCGGGCTTGGGGTAGTCATGGAATGGGCCTCTGGGGATGGGTCATGACATCTACGATGCATGAAGAAACAATTGATTATTCTAAAATGAAGGTAAAAGTCTAAAATTTTAATTTTAAGATTATTTTTTCTAAATATCAAGGTTTAATCTACAATCATGATAGAGAATATGAGAAAATATACTTACTTGGTTTAATTCCATTTCATATGTCCAATTTTATCCTATGGTTGTGCTTCTATTAATTTCATCTTCACCTCTTACTCCATGAGATGACTATTTAGGATCAATTTCTCATGCCAAAAAAAATAAAATTCACATTTAATAGATCCTAAGATCCACTAATTGATGATAAGTAATTACTCCTATATCAAGATATTTACCATAACCAAAATTGCTGGCACAAGATATCCGATATGGATAAATAATTTCTTAATAAATATATAGATATCAATGACACCAAGTGATCAACTTAATGTAATCCATAACTTGTTAACCTAAAGACCCTTCCAGAATATGTGTAAAAAATCAATATTTCATAATTTAGATATAATTTCACTAAAAATCCAAAATCAATATAACTTTAATCCCCCAAATATCATAATGTAACTGTAAATCCCACATACCAAATATACAAATACCTTGATCATATATTCTCCTAAAACATGGTAATAACCTTTAATACCATAATACCTCAATGAAGACATAAGTCATTTAAAAAAATAATGATCTAATAATTACATAAAAAATCACATATTATTAAATTTATTTAGTAAATCCTAATATGTTTTAAACTCCATAAATAAAAAGAGATACCAATTTATAAGTAAATGACTAATTAGTTAAAAGATCATCAATGTTATCTCATATAAATTATAAATATTAATCATCTCTTTATCTTAACTAGACATTATAATCAAAACATAGTGAAAATTTTAAATGCCATAATTCCCTCAATAAAGTGTTTTATATAAAAAATCATCTTACCATTAAATTACATTTCAAATTAATTTTTACCATTGAACCTATTAATGCACAATGTTATAGAAAAACTATGTTGAAATAATACTTTGTGGTTCATGATTCATATAACAAGAATACCAATTATAAAAATACTTTTTCAAATAATTACTGAATTATTATTCATAAGCACTTAAATAATAACTTTTCCATATTAAAGCATTAACTGTGATTTATCATGTAATTCCTCAATTCCTCATTTATTTCATATGTCATCTATATTCTCTCAGTCATAAACATTAACAACTTAATTCATATAACCTTTTTGATCCTCCTCTCAGGATTTCCCCTTAGGAAATCATTTTAAAAATTCCAATACATGAAACATTTATATTATTCATTTTTTGTTAATACTTAAGGTAAATCGTAATTATCATCCACTTTATTTGGTACACATTTCGTTTTTCCTATATTAATTATTTTCTCTATCTCTATCCATTCCATATCCAAAACATCTTCGCATACATTTGATATATTCCCTTGAGTTCATTTTCCAGCATTCTCAACATACTGGATGTAAAATCCCCTTTCCCTAGTTGTCATTATGAAAAAGAATTTTTCTCCTTACTTAGTATGTTAAGAATCTCACCCATGTTGAGGTTATTAATCATAGAATCAGATAGAATATTTAGAATAGTCGCAATGTTTCAAAATACATCTCTTGTTTAAATTAATTTATCAATATAAAAATCATTCTTCTATCTTTCACATTAAACATTAACAAGAATACTCTTGGTTCTAACAACTAACTTAAACCCAAAAATAATAGTGTGAGAAACAATTATCACAATGAAAGGCATGTAATCCTGATAATCAATTTATATGATGTATGAATCATGACACGTTACTCTCAATATATTCCACCATAAATTTATCTAGGGACATCCATGATCATCATCAATTTAAATAATTTTTCATTATTAATTAAAAAATGTTCTTTCATATTGGAACATCCATTGGTACTATCAGGAATGGTTTATAATAAGGGTAAACTCACCGTGCAACATAATATTGGTCGATATATACTCAAACTACTCATTACAGATAATTAATGATGTGAATCTGTGAAAAAATCACATCCACTTATAGTATCTAGTTAAGGTTTTATTATAATGGAAATTGAAGAGCCCTTATTATAAATAATTTTTTAAATAATTTTGTATTTGTTAAAAAATAACATTGTTTCTAAAATAATGTTTTTATTATTATTGAATAATACCATGTCCATCATAATGATTTTTTTTGTGAAATTTGAATGTTTTTTATTGTTATAACCAAAACATTATGGGGGGAAATGTTTTCCTTTTAAAAAAGTGTTTTTATAGATTTATAGAATCGAGCTGAGAAGCACCAGATGCAGATTATTGGGTCAAGTATCCCCATATGAAAATATAGTCAGAAATATGAAGGTGTTGATAAGATTATTTATCACATTATGATCCAAATACATGATGTTTCATTGAACTAATCATTGTATATAATTTCAGATTTCTCTAAGTAAATAAGACTTAATGATACAAAATATGGTTGTTAAAGAATATCAAGTTTGTAGTTAGAATGTTCTTTAACATTCTAATCAAAATCAAATGATGATTTATGGATCATGGAGTTCCAAAAAATCATGAAATCTATCATGATAAAATCTTTTGAAAAAATGAAGGAATCATAATTATTATATAAAATCCCGATGTAGCAGACTCAAAAGTTTTTAGAAGATAGAATGTGTAAATATACTGATGCTTGAATAATTTCAATGTTACAAAGTGGATAATTCCATCATAATGAAAATTACATCATAATGAAAATTTCATCATTATGAAGATTCCATTATATTGTAATGATATAATAAAGAGAGGAAGATCATAATGAGCTGATAATGAAAGGAATATCATAATGGTACAAGAAAGAAAGAAATCTTGTAATAAGATATGAATGAAAGATAGATCGTAATGACCTGAGAATGAAATGTATATCATAATGAGATGAGAAAGAAAGAAATATAAAAAATATTTTGGAAATAAAGTATATCATAAGGTGATGAGAAATAAATCTAGATCATAATAAGATGAATAAGAAAGATAGATTGTAATGATCTAAGAAATAAAGGAATATCATAATGACTTGAGTAAGAATGGAAGATTTGAATATTCCTAGAAAGTTGAATTTTTGGATGTTTCATCATAATGATTTGTGGTGGTTTCATCATAATTCAGAAAATATAGGATGTTTAAGAATCCTGATTATAAAGAAAAATATATTTGAAGGGATGAACTAGTCAAACTTGATATCCAATTTATAATAAATCTTGGATAAATTTGAGATGGATTTAAGAATTCAATGTTGAAGTTTTAATGAAAATAATATTTAGAGTTTTAAAATTTTTAGGAATTGGGGAAAGATTTCTTGTTTTCATATTTGATTTTATAAGTCTCCTATGAATAGATTCTAAATTAATTTATATTTTATAACTTTTAATATAAGTACAAAAGGAGGAGCTCTAAATAATTGGAAGTAAAACATTACATCGAATTGAGGATGATCATATTAAGAATTTGAGAAGGGTTTTTTAGATTGGTAATGGTTTCATAATATTGAGTCTATCATATTAAGTATATAAGAATTTTGAAGATCTAACTGAGTGCTTGAGAAGAGTTGGAGAAGTTCAGATTTAGTATGGGATAATCGTATTGACCCCATTGGATTGAGAGAGTTGGATCTCTCCAAATCAGAATGAGGATCTAGACTCATATTTTGTGGATAAATTTGAACAATGACTTATTCTTTTTTTTGTATTAAATTTTTTATAACAATCATTGTAATCTAATAGGAGTTAGAATACTATGTCCTATTAGAATATATAAGGTTTCTAATGTGATTTAGCATAAGTGGGGTTCATTTTTTCATAATAGTGAAATTTCACAGACCCACAAAAGAGGATATGGAAAAGATATAGGTTTCCACACAGAGGCCGAACCTTGTAAATCTTGTGTGCTTTACATTATTTCCTACATTTACATGTATGAATATTCACTAAATGTTTATAAAAATCAAATCTTAACAATTTATAATTTATATGTTTCTAAAAGTTTTAAAACTCATAAAAAGTGAAAAACTGATTCACCCCCACCCCACTACTAATGATTTTTTATTAAATCCACTGGAAGTTAAATTTCTATCAGATTTATGGGTCCCATGTTGAATCCTTTTCATGGATAATATAAATTCTATCAGCATTAGTGGACTTACTACATTTGAGGGAAAACTTATTATGAATGAAAAAATATGATGATTCTTTATCAATTATCTCTTTGAATGGAATTTTGTGATTTTACTAAAATTGGATTTCCACATATTAAAATGATTCTCCCGTAACATTTGTTTTTAAGATAAATATAGAAGATAATATAAAGGATGGAATTTCAATAATTATATCCTTATTATAAAGTAATTGTAAAAATTTGATGGGTTTAAAAAATTAATGAGTATTGGGATAAGCTAGAAAGTGTTTTTCAATGTAGTACTAATTTTATGAAATAGAAGATACAAATCTAGAATAATAAGTATGAAAGAATCATAATGAGAGATCAAGAAACTAATATTGAATACTCTACGAGAGTAAATAAAATTTTTTGCAACATCATAGGATTGAGAGATATCCTTGAAGATTATAAAATTGTGAAGAAACATATGAGAAAAATTGTAGAGGGGATTGATTCTAAAATTTATTCTTTGAAAGATAAAGAAGATTGATCCCTTGATGAACTTATTAACTTTATTCTTTCTTCAGAAAATAGAAAAGATCCAATGTTTAAAGATAATATAGAAGATAAAACAGATTTTTAATCCATCTTAAAAAAGTAAATCAAATATTAATAAGATGTTGACCCTTGTGAAGTCGAAGAAAAAATGGGATGGTGAGTATAATGATAAGATCATGTCTCCTATATTCAAGAACTATCAAAGAGGAAGATGAATGTATAAAGGTAAACATCCCCTGAATTGTTTTGAGTGCGGGGGAGTAGGAAACACATATATGAATTTCCTCAAGAAGAAATTTGGGGAATATTAAGATGATTCTGATGAAAAACCTTTTTCAAATAAGTGGAACAAAAATGACACTAAAGAAAAGTCATTGAAAAAATATAGGAATAAGTTTTATGGAAATAAGAGAAGTATGTTAAGAATGAAATCTAAATCTAACTAAACTAAAAATTATTCTTATAAAGATGAATATTTAGAAAAGGTTATAAAATTCATTAAAAATGTTGAGAATGTTGGAGACTTTTCAAATAGTGAATAAGAAGAAGTTGATCAATCCTACATATTGTGCTAGCTCAGAATAGAACTTCTTGAATGTCATGGGAAAAAAATCACTCATGAATGAAATCAGAGTAATAAAAAGAATGATGCTTTTTTAAGGAAGAAAATATTACATCAAGATGGTTGGATAATTCATTCAAGAGATCTTATGTTACAAACCTTGAATTTCTGAACAGGAAATAATGGTTTAGGATCTCAGTAAGAAGTTGGATGCTAAGGAAGAATATGTTAACATGTTTGAATAAAAACTTCTTGACTATGAAAATACATTAAGGAAGATGAATGAAGACATCAATAGAGCCTCCAATGTAAAATCATATCCTTCTAAAGTATATGATAAATATCACATCATGAATCAGGTAAAATCATCATCCACCAAAAAAATGTTTCATAATATTTTACTAACAGATTTCATTATGAAAAAAACCATTAGGAATTTTTGGGTGGAAAAATGATGTGAGAAACTTATTTCATCTAAAAAATATGAAAACCCACTAAAGTTGAATGATGGTACACATCCATATATTGTTAATATAGAATAAATTTATCAAAACAACAAAATTTTCTATATAAAATGTTCTTACTTCAATTTAAAATCAATATTTTATTGATATTTACGGTGTATTTGATTCAATGGGACTATGTATTATAATTATTATAATAAAATATATTTACCTGGATGAAGATTTTAGAATAGTGAATGAAATATTGGTAGTGGAATGAGTAACATTCCAAAACCACATGAATCTATAGAAGAAAAATATAATGATGTTAGAAACCATTCAATAAAAAATAAATTTGAATATGAAGAAGAAATGTTTGGAAGATGTGATGAGGATTATCATCATGCAGAAAAATTTATGATACTCCTTGAATAGGTTTCTTATGGTAGAAAAGGATAAGAATTTGGATGATGAAAGTTGATGTTATATATTTTATTGTAGAGACAACTTTAAAATCATGTAGAAGGAACAAACCATTGATACATTACAGTGGTTGTTTTTCACATATGATAGGTGATATGAAAATATTGAAACATATTTAATTTCAATATAGAGGAGCAATTACCTTGTCTAGTGATAGTTCCATAAAATTCTTGAGTAATTGGAATGATTGCGAATGAAGTATAGAAGTTCAAATCAAAGGATGTTTTATTGTTTAGGGTCTAAAACATAAATTACATACTGTAAGACAACATTATAATGATGTAAAATAAGTAATATCAACAAAATATTATTATTTTATCAAATGTGTGGATGATTTAAATGTTATTTCAAAAGGAGAAAGAACTAGTATGGATATTTTCCAAATTGGATAATTTAAAAACTCGTGTTACATAAGTGTTTATGATGAAAGTAAACTATGCAACCGAAGACTTGGCCATCATGGATAGAAACAAATGACCAAAATTTTTAAATTTTATGTTTTCATAAACATTTTAGAAACCAAAATAACAGAATAATATGTTTCTATTACTTTTTATAAAGGGAAGATGGCTAAAAAATTATTAAGGGTTTTGATATTCAATCTACCATGCCTCTTGAACTTATTCATTATGATTTTTGTGGAATGAGGAGACACCAATCATAAAAGGGATATTTTTACATTATCACGTTAATTTATTATTTCACTCAAGTGATGAACCTAATGTTTTTGAAACATAATTCATAGGCTATAATAATTTTTAAGTTTTTCAGAAAACTTGTTGAGAAAGAAATTGAGGTTTGTATAAAGAAATGAGAAAAGATAATGGTACAAAATTCAAAATAAATTCTTTTAAAACCTATATATGAGAAAATTTTATCGAACATCAGTATAGTCCTCAACATAATCCACAAAAAAATTGATTAACGGATATAAATAATAGAAGATTGGTGGAAATGGGAATAAGTATGTTTGCAGAATACATACTTTCAATGTTTTATTGGAGAAATGATATTAATATTATTATAAATGTTAAAAATAGATGTTTATTGAGACTAGATTCAAACATAACTACTTGTTAAATGTGGTATAACAAAAAAACATCATTGAAATACTTCAATGTTTTTGTATGTCCATGTTTACTCAAAATAATAACTCCTGATCTGGGAAAGTTTGACAGAAAGATGAGGGAGAAAATTATATGGGTTATTCACCCATGGGATGAAGTTATATATCTTGGAATAAAAGTTTGTTGATGTTTGTGGACTCATATGATGTGAAATTAATTGAAAATAAATATTCCTTATTTTTTATAATTATATGGAAGATAAATTAGAGATTTATAATAATACTAAGTGTAAGTTGAATCATCCTTACCAAGATTGTGAAGAATAATGTGATAATGAATGAATATGTGGAAGAGACACATTAGAATTTCCTACCTTACAAAAACATATTTACTCAAAAAAATAAGAAATTAGAATGCTCTAGTTCATACAATAAGAAAGCTGAGATTAGAAAATCAGACATTACTTATCTCAAAAGTATAACCAAAATCAGTTTTAGAAGCTATTGAACACAAATAATGTGTGGATTATATGAATAAATATATGGATCATATTGAGAAGAATTAAATATGGAATGTTGTTCTATGTCCTTCAAATAATAATGTTATCAAAAAAAATGTGTTTATAGACAATAGTTGAATAAAAATTGAGATGTTTCAAGAATAATATACATTAATTTTTTAAAGGCTATCCACATATAAAAGGTGCGGATTATGAAGAAAATTTTTCCCTGGTTTCAATATTAGAAACTATTATAATGTATCTATCAGTTTTTTCAAATCTAAATTAAAAAGTTTATCAGATGGATGTAAAGTCATCTTTCATAAATTTTGATATTGAGGAAGATTTCTACATTGAGCAACCCTACGGTTATCAACTTAATAATCATAAAAAATGGTTTTTATATTGAAGAATGAATTGGTAGGGTTGAAACAATAAACATGGGTGTGGTATTATATGGTATAAATGTTTTGATAATGATGAACTTTTCTAATGGAAAATTTTATTGAAATTTATATGCGAATGATATTGACTCAATAAAATTAATTGAAATTGTTTATGTGGGTGAAATAATTTTTACTAGTGAGGAAGAATAAGTTTGGTAAGAGTTTTTTTAAGAAATTAAGAGAAGTTTTGAAATTTATGTGTGAAGATAAATAACTTTCTTCTGTTTATTACATATTCAACAAAAAGAAAAATATAATTTTCTATCTCAAGAAAATTATGTTGGGGAACTGTTAAAGATGTTTGGGATGGTATAATCTTAAGAAGTCTCTACTCCTATATATATGAGAATAAAGTTGAGTAAATATGAATACATCAAATGTGTGAATCAAAAAGACTTTTTAAAGTTGATAGGAATTCAAATTTATCATACAACATCACAGTCTGATATTGTTTATGTTGTGACTTTATGTTCCTGGTATCAAAGTAATCTGAAGGAATGAGATATGTTGGAAGAAAATAATATTATTAAATATGTCAATAGAAAAAATTCAAATTGGTTGTCATATAAAAGATAATGTGAGATGATGTTTCATTATTATACTGATGTAAATTTGGCTAGAGATTATAATGATAGAATATAAAAGTAAGTAAATTTTGTCTTTACATGGCTACAAAATTTTCTTGTCATTGAGGGATGTAATTCCCTTAAAAAATTATTTTATCGCGTACTGTTGTTTTAGGAAACTCTTTTTTGTGAAAGGTAATGTGTTTCTAAATTCAAAAAAACATGAGTTATTTACAAATGTTGAGTTTTTCAAAATATAAGAGGGTTGAAAATTTTGTTAAAAGGGATTGTCAAAAAATACAAAGGGGTAGATTGAAGAACCTTTGTGATAAATTAATTTAACAGTGTTTTTATATTTGTTGACAACTATAATTTTTTTGTTTAATAATGTTTTTGTTATTCGAGAATTAGACCAAGTCCATTGTAATGAGTTCAGTAAGAAAGTTAAATGTTTTTGAATTTTAAAAATCAATCATAATAGGAATAAAATATTTTGTTTTTATAAAATTTGTTTTTGGGATTCCAAGGATCAAAATGAGAAGCACCAGATATAGATTATTGGAATGTGTAACATTGGATTCAAAGGTAGTTAAAAATCTATGTTATAGATCATATACATTGTAGAATTCAGATCTATCACCATGAAGATTCATTACACTCGATATTTTTTAGAATGTTCGCTATTTCTAAGTGAAGAATTCATAATGATGCTGATGTGTTTTGTAGAATACAGTGATCTCATGAGTTAGAAAGTTCTCAAAATTTCATAAAATATCAGATGATGACTTTTGGATCATTGAGTTCTAAAAATAATAATAAAATATTTTAAATAAATGGAGGAATATTAATGATTATATCAGATCCTAATGTATTGGAATCAGATGTTTTTGGAAGTTAGAATATGTATATTTGATTAAGTTTGAAGAAATTTAAAATTATAGAGTAGAGAGTTACATCATAATAATAATTCCATTGTAATGATATGTCCGTTATTAGGAGGATTACATTGGATCATAATGTGATGAGAAATAGAGGTGGATCATAATGAGCTGAGAAAGAAAGGAATATCATAATGAGTTGAGAAAGAAATCCAGATTGTAATGAGATGAAAAATAAAGACATATTGTAATTAAATGAGAAAGAAAAGTAGATCATAATGAGATTATAAATAAAGTTACATTATACTGATCTAAGATATGAATGAATATTGTATTAAGCTACGAAATAAAATATTATCCCAATGATATGATAAATAAATAATTTTTATAATGATCTATGAAAGAAGGACATATCATAATGAGTTAAGAAACAAAGAGAGATCATAATATGAATATTAAGATGAAGCTGAGTAAGATTAATCCTAATGATTTGAGGAGGAACCATCATACTAAATAAAGGATATGAATTTTAGGAAGTTAGATAATATATAATAATATATGTGAAGTGTTGAAGTTGTCAAACATGATGAAATCTGCTAAGTTTTGAAGAAGTTAAAGATAAATTTTAAATGTGCGTGATATTTAATGTTTTTAAATACTAAGAAATGAGGAAAGATTTTATATTTATTAATTTTTCTTTTTAATGTCACTTATAAATAGTTTATTAATTAATTGAATTTTGTAACTTTTCAAGTAAGTGAAAATAGGGATATATGATGAATTGGAAGTGAATGTTCCCATCAGACAGAGGAAAATTATATTGAGCATTTGAGTAGAGGTTGTTTTTTTAAAATAAGAATGGGTTCATCATATTGTGTCAATCATAATGAGTCCATCATATTGATTAAATCAGACTGAGGAAATTCAGACTGAGTGTTTGAGAAAATTTTTAGAAGTGCAGATCTATTAAGGGAGAATCATATTGACCTCATCAGATTGAGAGAATCAAATCCATCCCAATAAAAATGAGGATCCAAATTGTTCTTTTGTGGATAAAATTGAAAAAAAAAATTATTCTTTTTTTTTGATAAATTGTTTTGTATGAAACATTATAAACTAATTGAATTTAGTATAATATTTCTTAAAGATAGATAGAAGGTGTCTAGTTGGATTTGGCATAAGTTGTATTCACTAATTCATTATAGTGAATATAAATAGACCCACAAAAGTGGTTCTGGAAAGGATCTAGGTTATCAGACTGAGGTTGATCCTTATAAATTTGGTGTGTTTTACTTTATTAACTACTTTTACATAAATTATTATTTACCTAATGTTGATAAAAAAATAAATCATAACAACTTATAGGGGTTATGTTTCTAAATGTATTGAAACTCATAAAAATTGAATAACTAATTCAACACCCTCCTCCCCTTCTCAGTAGTTATATGAACCTTTAGAACTTCAGAAACCGCATAATATCTTCCTTACCAAAACATTAAGATATTATAATATTTTTATACATTTCCCTAGGCTTTTCACCAATGTTTCATATTCATAATTTTGAAACATTCACTAAACAATTTCTTCTAATACAAACAATAATCAGACTAATTAATATATATATATTGAATCTTAATAGATTAATATTTAATAAATTTCATAATAATACACAACTGAAGACCATGATTATTTAGTGTCACTAGAAACTATATATATTAAAACTTAATTAATTACAATCTTCAAATCTTAAATAACATTCTTTACAAATAGGGCCCTTATAAAAACATAATACATAAAACCTAACAGTGAGACCTATGGAAGGAAAAAATAACAATGGGTGAGCTCACATTCTCAAAAAGGGTAAACATGGGATATATCAATAATATGGGGATAAGTTGATCATAAGGTTTTGATAACATAATTATGTGAACATTATCATCATAAAATATTTATTCCTATAAAATATTAATTTATTATCTATTGAATCAATTCATTTTTTTATGTATGATCAATTAGGGTGTCAAAAAAGTAATTTGTATTCATGTTTCATAACATAGGATTGATGCATAATAGGAATATGAAATAATAATATAGACAAAATAGCTAAAAAATCATGTTCTTGCATAATATTATGATTATATCATGAAATCAGACTTACTTATGCATCAAATATGAATAAATTTATTCAAATTCATGTCAATTAATATTACAACAAGCATACTTATATGAAATCATACTCATGCATCATAATTTGATGATGGAAATTCACAATATTGTTCATGATTATCATCATCATCAAAATAGATATCAATATCACTTTTACTAATGCATTGGAGGGTTATGATGGACCGAACTGCCACATAATCATAACCATCCATATATATATCACATTATCATAAAAAAATCATCATATCACTAAAGCATGGCCCAGGGAAAGTAAATTAGTTTCATATAAATTTTATAATAATAAAGATATATCGTATAGAAAAATAATAAGGATTGTATCAATATATAATCTACAAAATAAATCATAATTAACATCAAATTATGTTATTATAAATAGTAAATTTCCTTATGAAAATATTGAATATTTCTTGAAGTAAATAAATTTTCTTTTTGATATCACATTTTTAAAGATTAAAAATTTCCCAAATTGTATGGAAAAAAAATTCCATTAAATTAAAATTGATAAGTTTTAAAGTGATCATTAATGAATTTCGAAATCATGGTGGTAAATGATTCTATTCTTATTATGAATGTTAAAACAAAGAGCCCATTAAAAAATTTCTAAAATTTTAAAAGTATCTCATTTAGAAAAAGACAAGAATATTCTATTCAAACCATTTTTTCATTTTTTAAGGGAAAACATGGGTGAAAATTAACATTTGTTAATCATATGAAATTATTAAAATAATTCCTTAAAAACCATTATAGAAACTTTTATATGGAAGAAATTTATTCCAACCCAATGTGGAAATAATATCTGTTTATCTTTAAAAAATAGATAATCTTATGTACCAATGAGAGGGTAATGGAGATATTAATTTTTAATTCATTGAATAATTATTGGAGTATAAAATTTACTATATTTATTAGAAAATTATCATATAATTTAATCAATGTAAATTCAAACATAAAAAATTCTGATTAAAAATGGTTTGAATGAAAAATTTGTTACCTAATGACTTTTCATACTTCAAACTCATTAAAACTCCTATATAAAAATTTTATATTTTTCTTAAATATATTAAATTACTAGAATAATTTATATATTTCCATATATGATTTACTTATAACATATTTCCATATCTTCTTTAATAATTTCTTTGTTAAAATCACTATTCCATATGATAAATGAATCATTTTCATACATATATTTGTACTTAGATTTAGGTCATTATTGTTTGATCAAGGTTCCATAATCTCAAAAAATTTATTCTTTATATCAATATAATATCAATTTATTGTATAAATTTTTATATTCATCCATAAAATATAGATATTAGAAAATAAATTACACCCTTCATAGAGATGGTAAACTATATATACACTTGAATGATGTCTGCATTTTTAGATGGATGAGGAGATAGAAAGTTGAGAATAATTCACTACGAAGTAATAATTATAATATCATATATATAATATATATTAATTTAATATTTTATTATTACCCAACATGTTAAGTGAAAATGAAAAATGAATCACACTACTTTGGAGAGGGTTAGTCAACATGTACGCACAATAGACATTTTTGTTTTCCAACAAATTATAAAATGGTGGATAATGGTTTTTTAATTATCAATATAAATATTAATATTATTAACTATATTTAATTTTTTTAATTGGTTACATATTCTTATATAAGGTATATGATCAATGAAAATTTTAAGTACTTGGGTAAGAGTTATACCTCTTTGTTGAGAAAAATCATTTGGATAACGCTATAATCCCTGGAAGGATGGTTTCATGGTATCTCTAGAAGCTCTAGGATGAGAGAAATTAATAAAGGAAGGTATTAATGAAGCTAATATTTGAGATAATGGGACCAAGAATGTGGATAATAGACTATCAATGTTATCCTTTTATGAAGGAGGGAAATGAAACATGGAATTATATTAATGGTAAAATAATATAAATATCATAATCTTGTCAATAGGAAACAAGGAACCCTAAATTAAAATATATGTTGTTATATAGTTGAAATAAACTAAAAATGTCTCATTTAGACATGTTTTGGATATTATTTAAGCCTTATCATATAGATAAAACACTATTAACCCATTTTAACCACAACCATGATAACATAGCATTGAAACATAAAAACATACTGATACAAAAAAAATAACACATTAATTATTAAAAAATTAGGAAATTATAATTAAAAAAATTTAATCCGTTTTTTTAGATTAAATTTTATTTTATTTTAGAAATAAAATTTATTATAAGAACGGAAAACACATGAAAATCGAGTTTTAAAGATTATTTATTTGTAAAAATAAACTTACCATTAATGAATTTAATAAATTGGTTCCCATGAATTTATTTTGATAAATAATAATCAAATTAATCATTTTATAATTTTTTGGAAATAATATACTAAATGTAATATTCCAACAATTCCATTACATAAAAACACCAAAAAATAGATTCTAATTTCAATAAAATATAACTACACTTCATAAAAGTCAGTATGGGGTCCCAAAATTAAAAATAATGATCCAAAATATATTCTTTTACACTTTATGGATACCTTTGTTCTAAAACCACTCATATAATAGGACAAAGGAATGTGTTTGAGTTATTGTAACTTTTTACCCCATGTTGTTAACCTAATTTTACCTGACTTATTGAGGTGAAAAATATTTACTATGATTACTATTAATAATGACAAAAAATAGTTGGGGAATATTTTAAAAATATGGTCCTACTAATTACAAATATTTAATAACATTAAAACAAACATTTATCAAAATATATAGAAATAAATTTAATATTGAGCCTACAAAATGTGACAAAAAGAATTTCTTTAAATATTTTCTGGTGTATAAAACATTTTTATACCAAAATCCAAAAAATATATTTCCAATCACCTAAATTGTATAATTAATTAAATTAATTTACTATTTATAATTTTAAAACCAATTTTAATGAAAATTATATTTTGAAATTCTTCGAATGAAAATATATATTTCAAAAAAATTAGTATTTATCATTATTCATTGAAAAATTATTTTTTTTCAAAGTTATCAAATATTCACTATAATATATTTTCTAAATATATATTTAAAAAATAAAGAAATTTCATAAAATTAAATTTCTAATATTGGAATGATATAATTAAAATTTCTATGAAAAAAATGCTATAAAAACTATTTCTGAACAAATTACATTTTAGAAGAATAAAATGACTTCAATGAAAATTGAGTTTTTGTTTCCTAATAATTAATTAAGAAATTTATATTGAAAAAATATAATATACATAAATATCAAAATGAGGTTACTCAAATTCATACCCGTCAATTTGATAGATAGTTCACATTTAAATAATATTATTTGTATACAACATCTCAATTATCTAAAAACACGGTGCTATGTTTTAAAGTATATTTTGAGCTTTTTTTTTAAAAAAACATTGAGTTGTTATATGATTAACAGTTTGGGATCACATCCTAGATGATGAGCCAAAGTAGCCTATAGTTCACTTTCCCAACCAATTAGATGTATGGTGGTGACTACAATGTCCAGAAAACATTGACCACTACTCGGATGCCCTCCTAATCTCCTAAAATATTTTAGAAGCCTCATTCCATGTCCAAAACCATCATGTATATATTTTTAAATTCTCAAAATTTAGTTTTTATAATGAATTTGATATACAACCCTCAAAGGGTTAAATATATAAATTTCCTTTGATGTTTTCACAGTCATATGAACATGTGGTAATATATGTATCCCTTGGTTTTAAGTAATTAAAGACCCATTTTCTAGTAAATAAAATCAACAATATAATAATAACAAAATTTTATCAATGATAGGGCATGAAATGGTAATAAAAATTGTACCTAGATTTTCACAACATCTAAGGACATGATTTCAAAAACAATATTTGGAATAAGACTCTAATTTCCATGAGAGAGTAAGGGGTAGGTTCTATAATTTATGAAGGGTGTTTGGAAAACAAAATTTTTAATTTTATTCCATAAAATCAAACATTATGTAACTAAATCACAATTGATGATAGGATGTATATCATAGATTTTTAAATCAAGAAGCTATCCATTAAGATGAATACGATAGATATAACTATGTTTCCAAACACAAATTTAGTTAATTGTAGTGATAATTTAATTTTTTTCACATCCATGGTTGATTTAAAAATTCATCAAGTAGATATAAATGATCCTTGGTCAGTTTATAATGAATCACAGAATGAATCTAAAAACCAAAACATGGTATCACTGAAACTCCAGATATAGATATCCATGATTAAACTCATATAATACATTATATTCTATATAAAAAATAGTATTAAACAGTACAAACACTAATAAAATTAATTGTACTAATGGATTTGGGAATAATTTTAGGGAATTATAGTAGTATTGAGGAATAGTTACCCACACATCTGTTTCCTGGAATGAATTAATATTAATTAACCTAATACTGAACTAATCATATCCCTTTATCTATTTGAGAATCTTAAAATAAATATTTCATTACATTATCCCTTATTTAAATTCCAATAATATCTTAAATTACTGAAAAATAGTCAATTAAATTAAAAATTATGGACTAATTTTCCACCAATATCCTCACTGAAGAGTATAGTGTTTTCCTAGTGAATAAAATACCCCAAAATCACAATTATTAAAGAATAATTTTCATACCATAAAATTTTTGGAATATATTACAACTTAATTTTTTATGTGGCCTCAATTATAGAAATAATTTGATCCCCAACACACTATCTCAAAAATTGAGGCTTGGAAACCCGAATGTAAAACGGTTGTTCTTCAATTCACTGACTAATCCATCACATATCCAATTCGGAGAGATTAATACATGATTTTTGGTGTTGGAAAGTATTTCTTACCATCTGATTCTATAATTACAGACATTTATTGTAATAATTATATCCTTATAATATTATTATTTCCCTTGTTTTCTATAGGAATATTGTTGATTGATGTTTCTAAGTGAAAATTGATTATTGAAATTGGAGGAAAGAAAGAATAATTCAACTTTAAAAAATAATATCAAAGAGCCTTGATAGAATAAACCCCATTTAATAATTAGTTTGTGTAATCATAAATAACTTATTAATGAATATACGGGATAATTTTTGGAACATTTTGATCATCTTTGTAAAAAATATTCCCTAAATAAGATAGATAAATTGATTTGAAAGATATAACCAATCTATTTAATAGAAAAAGAGAAGATTGTTTTTCTCATTAATTATATTTGAATATAATTTTGATCTGTGTTTAATAAAGACACTTGATTGTACCTTTTATCAATAAATTACAATATTTATAAATTGAAAAAGTATTATCCCACCTGAAAAACTAATTTCAGGGTGAGAACTCTTTTCTTACTAACATTAATTTTTGTAAAATATGAAAAATTAAATAGGATAAGTTGTTGTTTGTTTTGAAAAGGACTAAAAATTCTATTGGTTGGAGGATAAATTAGGTCACAAATATTCTCTTCTCGTTCTAGTTACAGTAGTTCCTAATTAAGCATGATAAAAAATATGTGTTGAAGAAAAAATCTACCTTAATTAAAATATAAAACAAGTTATCAAGAAATAATTTAGAAAACTGATATATGTTGGGACCATATATCTAATTTTTCATAGCTCTTGTGTATTCCTAATAAATTTTATTATATGTTGTGAGGTTTCATTGTCATAAAAATGGAATGAATGAACAAGTCTAAAATGAAATAGTGACCATGTGGAGAGTTCATGTAAGCTATAGAGAGATCAATTTTACAACAATAAATGATCATTTATATATTCCATTTTTGACAAAATTATTAACATATTAGCTGATAATGAAATTTACAACATTCTTTATGGGTATTCTTGTTAGAAATTGACTCATATAGCTCTTGAATATTAATAGAAAACCATTATTACATAACTGTTTGGAAAATTTATTATCAAAGAATGCACTTTGTACTGTTTTGTTCTTCAATAACAAATCAATGATGAATGGTGGATGTATTTTCAAACATGGTTGAGATGATTAGTTAGTTATTTATGGATGTTTTTTTAATATTTCAATATATTTGTTAAAGATTATTGAAATATCTAGAGTCAATTTTATATAAGTTTCAAGGAAAAAATATGATTTTGGATTTTAAAAATATCAATTTATGGTAACTGAGGGTGCAGTTCTTGGTTAATATAACTATAATACAATAATATAAGTATATTATGATAAATGGTAAGTATTCCAAAATCATCCCCAACTAAAAATTTCATGGGTGTTAGAAGTTTTTTAGGGCATGTCAGCTTTTATTAGAGGTTTATAAATAGTTTTTTAAAGATCAAAATATCCCCTTTTAGTATTTTTGTTTAGAAAATCCCATTTTTTATGAGAAATTCATTTAATATTATGATATTCTTAATTAAAAACTCACTTCTTCTCCAATAATTACTTACCCTAATTAGAATTATCCCTTTGATCTAGTTTTTTATTCATGTAATCTAGTTTCTATGAAGTTTTAGGGAATAGGAAATAAAAGAGATTCCATGTCATGTATTTTTATAGTAGGTTTCTAGATATTTTTCTATAGAATTACACCACTACTAAGAAGGGGTTTTTTAAATTAATTTATTCTGTATAAAAATATTAACAATAAGAGATTGGGTATATGGTCATAGTTTTTACTAACTATACTTCCCTAAAATACTTGGTTCTAATAAAATATGAAAAACAAATACTGATGGGGTAGATCCCATTTGATGTAAGAATTATCTATGAAATTATGAATATGTATAAACATGGAAATATTGGGGATAACCAACATTCTAGGAGACCTACTTCCCAAATTGATTATCCAAGGGTGATTAATTCTCTTTTTTTAATATTAAAAACTGTTTTGTATTTTTGTTAAAGAAAGTTTATCGGTATGCACATTTTCAAAATATTGTGTTGTAGGAGTCCTACCTAATAAGAATTTACAAAATAAGTGGAAGAATTTAAATTTATATCTGAATTAATTTTTTTTTATGAAACTCCAATCTTTTTTAAAATTCATGTTGATATTTTTAATAGATGGGTGAATGATGAGGAAATGCTACAAATATTGAAAAGAACCAAATTTTCACCTTAACAAGACACTATGGAAGAGAATGTAAAGCACAAAAAGTGATTCAATTTGATTTATACTAGACTGTCCTATTTAAGTTTTTAAGGATTCATGTAGTCATATGTGATAAATTTTAATGAATTGAAAATTTCAGAATAAGTCAATAGAAACCCTAGAATGAAATTTTGGGGAATGATATTTTTGATTTATTGGGGTTGGTTTTATGGGACACCTCCCCTTATCTGAAGGGAATTATACCATCATAGTAGTTTTAGATTAAGTTCCTTTATGAGTAGAGATTATGGAAATTCCCAACAATAAAGAAAATATTTTGTTCAAATTCATTTACAAAAACATTTTTTCTAGAATTATAGATCTCAAGGCCTTCATCACTAAAAATAGAACCCTCTTAAAGGACATATATTTCCAAAAATTATTTAAAAATTTGGTTGTGTTCACTATATTGGATCTTCTTATCATCCTCGGTCTAATGGGAAAGTAAAAAATATCAAATAGTGAGATAAAATTTATTTTGGATAAAATTACGAGAAGATTAAGTAAGGATTGTCCTATTAAGTTGGATAATCCCTTTTATGTCTATAAAACTACCATTAAGACCCCTATTGGGATGTACACTTATAAATTTATCTCCATAAAATCATTCCAATTAACAATTACGATGAAACATAATTCTAATTAGGATGTTAATACATTGAACAATTATATAAAAACTATTAATGAGAGATTATTATTGGATCTAATTTAGTTATAGGAGATTAAAATAGGATCATATGAAAATGATAAGATTTATAAGGCAATAATAAAATATTTTCATTACTCTGTCATTAAAATCAATAACATTATAGTCATTTATAAGTTTATTCTTCGCAGATAATCATTAAAACATTTCATAACTAGAGACAAAATGGTATAGACCATTTTCCTCCATAAGTGTATTAGATAATGTATTCTTAGAGATAGTTTGATAGGGGAAATTTATATACCTATTTAAGTGCTAGAGTATTAACCATTTCATTTAATAGTATCCAAATGACTATGTTATTGTATTTATGTTATAAAAATGATCCTTCACTGACTCTAAATGAGGAAATTAAACTCTTTTCTTAATGTGATTCAACCCATGGGTATATTTACATTATTTTATTTTCATAATGACAATAAATATATTTATTTTCAACATATTAATTATACTGTCTTCCATGATGTTTTGGAATCTGAACATGTTGTGTAACTTGTTATAACTGAATTCCAATTATTTTCATTGGAATGTAAAAGCAATATTTCTGAGAAACCCAAATTAAATTTTTTTAAAACTGAAACACTAGTTTTTAACAATTTTTATCATTGTATATTGGAATAAAATTTTAATTTATTTAAATATATATGTACTCTGAATTGAATAAATAGTGAATATTCTTATTTAATAAAGGATGGAAGGTTTTATTCGATATACATATAAGATAACTATTATTTATCAAGTTATTTGATACATTAATTTTGTACACTATTATTCTAATTTTCAATGCTTAAAAATATTTATCTAATATTTTTTAAAACTTAAGGGGATAAAAATAATGTCTATACAATTAATTGAATAATAAAATAATGAAAAATCATACTAGTCATTTCTAATATTTTTATGACCTCATGTGTTAATTTTTGGTTAATACATTCCATTTTTGTATATTTTTTAAAATATATTTGATATTCCAATGTGTGAGATTCGATTTTCCCACTAAAAACCATTTTTTTCAATGAATATATTTTTTATCAACTAGATGGATCATTTTTGGGATTCTTTGATTTGTTTACTGTGTAAGAAAACAAATAGTACTTTATAGTGTTTCCAAAAACATTCCTCCCAGCTGCTGAATTTTTAAATCACCTAGTAGAAAACTGAATATTGTGACGAACAATGGAATGGGAAGAAAATTTTGTTTAAATCCAATGAATGCTTTCAATTTTAATTAATATTTTTAAATTGAAACAAAAATTTAGAAAACCACTTATTTTGAGAATGGAAATCATTCATAATTACTTTATAGATTCCATGGCTGGAAGTTTTTTTAAATATTACAACTTATATGTAATTTTAATTATTACATTTTTAAAATGAATTTTATTCCACTATAATTTATTAATTGATTAATAGAGGAAAATAAATGAGTCATGTGTAACGTAATTTTATGTTTATTTATTTTTTATATTTATTTTATATAGTTTTGATGAAATAATTATGTAGTTGATGTCATAGACTCATTTTAATGTATAATTATTGATTCACAATCAATTCGGGATGAATATGTAATTATTTGAATATTTTTATAAAATTGCATGATTTTTGTACTTTAATGATTAGATATTATTTCCCTACATTTATCTATAATTATTTAGTAGTTATTTTATATATATTTAGTGGAACTAAATTGAAATATTATATCTAATTTTTTTGGTTCTTTGATTTTTTATTTTTTAAACTTATATGAAATTATTATTAAATATATTCCTTGTATAAAATTATAGTCTAATATGTTTAAGTTGACTGTTTTTTTAAGAATCAATCATTTTGTTTCATATAATTATTTAATATGTTTTCTAAATCTATATGAATTTTTATCTTTTTTCATGACATTAAAAAATCTTGTATGAATTTGTTCCAATCTTGTATGTAATTTTCATTCCCCTATTGATTTTGAAGTCACGTCATATGACTTTTTTATTTTTTATGAAATTTTTAGAAATACCCATATAACTCCATACATTACACGTATGACTTTATATTCTTCTATGACTTCACCGATTGAAAAATTTTATGATCCTTGTGATCACATTTGAATTTATTTACAAACATATAACATTGTACTGTGGATTCTCTCATGACTTTAGAGAATCATCGTATGAATGTTCCCAATATATTGAATGAAATCTTAAATATCCAATACACATATTATGTTCATGTGTGTGGAGGAATATGAATTTGGTTGAGTACAACTGTTTATGTATCATCTAACTCATAAAAAAAATTCCTTTGCGAAATAATAGTGTTTTTCTTTCTTGAGGCCTTCAAGTTACACATGAAAGCTGCATAATTGATTAAAATCAATTAATAAAATTGATTCAACAATGATAATGATCATTAAGGAAGCCACTAATTATTTATAAGGGAGATATATAGACTAATAAATAACCTACATTAAGTTATCCACAATTTTGGTGGTTCTCATCTCGAGTAATAACAAAGAAGATAACCAGTTCTGAAAACAACCTTGTGGAGACTAGTTATTCAATATAGGATGTTGTATATGAGCATGATATTGAGATATAACATGTGGATAAATGAAAAGGAATATAATACATATAGAGGATACACTCATTCATTAAGGAAGGAAGTCATTGTTGTATTGACTCTTTGAGTATAAAAAGAGGGGACGGTACAGACCACAAACCTTATTGACTGCAGATTTGATAGAGATTGGAGAAGGGAGTTGGATTGATAGGCAAGATTCATCTTTAACACATCCTTATATTATTCTATTCCAATAAATCCCTTTAATTTTTTGAATCTAGTATGCTTTTTGGTGAATTTTTATTAGGGAAATTATGATTTATTATTATTTAATAATTTTACAACACCTTTTTCTATTTTAAAAGTAGGTTAGATACTCAAAAAAATCATTGATATTATGAAATTTTAAAAAAATAATGATTCAAAAACCATTTCTTAATATTATAGTTTTCAAACTATTAATTATATGAATCTAAAAAATCTTTAACATGTGTTTTTTGAGTTTTTTTGAGAATCTCAGCATAATCAAATGAAAATTTATTCCTTATGGGACCAAATTCTCTATTTTAACTCATTATTTGTGACTAATAGTTGAAAAACATTAAATATTACATAGTTGATAACCATCCCACAAGATTTTTGGGTTTTTATTCATTTCATTAATTGGTCCCCTATAATTATTTAATGTTTTTAGGATGAAGTAAAACAATTTATACGGAAGATACTCAATGATCCCTTAAACCATTAATCATTGGTTTTGACTGCATGATTGTTCGCATGATTCTTGGTTCATTATATCTTAATTCTTCTTTATTTCCTCCTTTCACCATTATTAAATCACCTAATTTCTAGTATACAACATTCACATACTATTTCTTCCTATTTTTTATAGTTTTGATTTATAATGTATATTTTTCTTCTTGGATTATAAAAATACCTTCCTTGTGGATTCTAATATTCCTATAACTATATAAAGTTTATATACAAAAATAAAACATTTTTTCTCAATGAGAGGATGAAACCTTCCACCATTGGTTTGTCAGTTCCACAAGCCTCCTATAGATATTAATACAATGATTTATTTTCTATCCTTCCCAACATAAGGATACATAACAATGAAAGGACTCATCAAACATTCCTAATAATATACCATGTATGGGATGACTTCAAGAATTCAAGGAAGTCACCAACACATAGTAAAATATATATTCACAATAACTTTTGTTACCACTTTTTTTATTCTCAATTTATCATTATAGATTCCCATGTTCCACTGAGGTCTACCATTTTGATCTAAAAATTCCCATCTTCCAATGTAATTTTCTCTAAAACAAATAAAATACACTTAAATTAAGATTTTTAGGGACAAAAACATTGTTTAATAGTCTTATGTATATATATTTAAGACTTTATAAACCACATGATCTAACACCAATTTTGTGTTATCATCCACCAAAATTCCATTAGCTCAAATACATGATTTTCTATGTGGAACCACTAATTTGGAAGCACCAACCAGAAATTATTATGTACAACAAGGTCTAAAAATAATGAAATTAAAAATACTATGAAATAGTGTGCTATAAATGTTATGAAAATTCAATATATTCACTACATAAAAATTTATCTCACTCAATCACAACTCCATTAACTCATACACAAGTGAAACATACACAAGTAATGAAAACATGAAATTTTATGGTTTAGACATAGTCCTATACTATAGGAGAGAATTATTGAATACTTTAATCTAATTTTAAATGAAAGAAAAATTTATTCACATGAAATTAAATTTAAATGTGTATTCACTCTACCCATTTATAATAGGTCACAACCAGTATAATTCATTTCACCATCCAATCATCCTCAGAAAACCAATGATTGTCATCACCACCTAAGAATGCTTATATGTTTTACCTCATTAACCGTTATCTTCTAGTGAATAGTGTCCACTCTAAAATTCACACCCATTCCATTGGAAAATTAATTTTCCCATTAGTTGTAGAAAAATTTATTCTAAACAGCATGTCTCTTTTTGTCTTCCACTCTCGTAATCCTCTTCCTCGTTAAAATCCCATGTTCTAGACAACTCCTTTTACATATAAGGAATCAAAAATATGACCGGATGGTTCATATGGATCTTTTCCTCCTAACTAAAAACAAATAAACATGGTGAAAAAGGGTTATACATGAGTTTAGTTATATATAAGATGAATGAAAGGTGACACAATATTGTAATATTATCCATGATAACTAAGGGTTTATACTAGAGCATATGACTTTCTATAAAGACTTAAAATGGTATGATAGAGTTTAAACCCATATAGGAAGTTAAAAAGGAAAATTTTGATGATGGAAAAAAATATTTTTTAGGAATTTAAATATGGCATATGAACTGGAAAAGAATGCACACTTGAAGTTAATTTATAATGAAGGAGAATTAATTAAGATAAAACTAATAAATTCCCAAGAGTATGGAAGAGGATAACACAATTTGGGTTGGTTTTAGGTTGGAGTAATTATGGTGGGGTGGCCCTGGGGATGCTCACCTTACACATTCATACCACATTGTGGTATATAAAGAAATTAATACTTGAGAAATTATTCAATGTGTGACACTAAAATCATCATGATTGTTCATTCATACCAAAATGATGTTACTCTTATCATCTTATGCATTAATGTGAGATTCTTCCTCCCCATCCTGGTAGATGTGGCGCCAACTTCACCCACTAGTACCTTGTATCAAATATATCAAACCACCATTATCCAATAATAATGATCAAGGGAGGTCAATCATGACTTGATAAACCCCATAAAATCCTTAGGCAAGCATTTACTCCCTAAAATCCATTAAGTAGTTCATGTGTGTTCTTGATAAATTTGAAAAATGAGAGATTTACCAAGCATGCACGATAGAGTTATTACTACCCAGAAAATATGGAGATTATAGAAATTGATAATTACACTCTAAGATTATATGAAAATCCATTTTGAATGATAGTGCCATGAAAATTCACATTATCACACAAGGTGAATATCAACCACACCTCTATGATGTCTAAGGATTCTCTACATGAGATATAAGTCTGTATGATTATGGAAAATTCAAAAATAGAAGAATTATTAAAATGGTAAGATCACTGAGAAGACGTGATGGGTTTGGGATTAAGTTCATGATCTTTCACAAGGATCTAAAGTGAATATAAGTCATAAAGAATAAGCGTAAAATTCATTGGTTGGTGTGCCATAATGAAATTATTTGATTTTTATTTGAAAATAGTTAAGGTTATCCCTACCCTATTTTTTCATTTTGATTATAAGAATAAACATTATAGGGATTGTTTTTTTCATGTTTAAATTATCATTTCATAAAGAAATGTTATATTTAATGTTCTTGAAAAGATAGGTGATACATTTTTATATATTTAGGTTTTAGTAATGATTAATTATAGATGTTGTGTGAGATACATGTCTATGAATCAATAGCTTATATAAGAGTATTGTTACTATGGAAATCAACTGTGTACACTTATAATAGATGATATAAAATGAATATAAATATTTTCATATATTCTTTACCAGTAATGTTGTTATATATATATATATATTTCCACGATGATATGAGAGTAATTTTTCATGATGTTATTTCACTTATATAAATATTAAAGGAATATAAAAAGGTAAGGAGATATTTAAGATACAAAGGACATATGTGGATATATATTTAGATGAAATATATCAAGAAATAGGCGGTATTGTTGAACAAAAAATTGATTGAATTCTAGACCAACTTTGGCTAAAAACATTATATAGGGTGTCTCCTAATTTTTAGGCCTTTCTTTAATCATTATATTTTTTATTCCCTCTAATGGATGGAATGATAGGATAGCCTTTATTCCAGTTTTTCTAATATATTTTGGAATCATTTATTAAAATACAAATCATTTATGGTTTTTAAATTTGGTTCTTACTCTCATTATTTCATTTCTATACCTTACTTATTCTCATTGGCATGACCAATAGTTTTGGGGTGAGGAAGGGAGATTCATCTATAATTCGTTATATTATGTATGGCCATCTAAATTAGTCAGATAGAATTCATTCTAGTACGAGATATGGGCTATATCTTCCTCCATGACCATTTGTTTAGTTTAATTATATGTTCTAATATGGATTCATTTTACCTAACATATTTTACAAAACAATATTTCATCCCATAAGAAATATGATCTTAAGATAGTGGAGGGTGTCTAACCATGACAAGGGATTCACTGGGATTAAATTTAAAAAATTCATGATTATCATTCATCTATTTTATAAGTTTTTCCCACTTAACTAAAAGTGAAAAATCATGTTACAGTCCTAATAAATTATTTTATGTTAATATATTTAGGAGTTACCTTTTGTTTTTGTTTTTTTTTTTGTTATATCTATGGAGTTATATTTGTTTCTCCATGACTATATGGATTCAAAATTGGGGATTCCTCTCATACACTACACTTTAGTAGTTTTAGTGTTTATGAGTTTCAGGTTTATAAATGCTTATCTAGCTTTGGTTATAGGAAGAAACAAACCATTATAGACCGATCATGTTTCTGGAATTGATTTCCAAACATGTTTGAAACACTAAACTTTAATAATTATTCCACTTATTATCTTCGATATATATTTTTATGTTTTTATCCAGTGTTTCTTCCATATTATCCTCAATACAGGTACGGTATTTATGGTTTTTATGGTAGAAAAAAAATTATAATGATGTATCCTTATAATTTCTCGATTCAAATTGTGTGTTTTTCAAAAAAAATTAAGAACATAAACAAAATATTCATTGAAGTCGAGAGAAATGAATCCCAAAACCATACCAAAGTGATTATTAGGAATTACTCTGTAGCCTTATTTTTTTCAAGGATGGGTGTCCTGAAAAGTAATGGATGTCTAAGAAATCTAATGATGTAATGGAAATAGACAAGGAGGAAGACCACTATGAAGTGGAACATTTAGATATTTATAAAAGAGGTATTGAGTTTGAGGAAAAATATGAGGAAATTTATATTTTTAAAGATGAATATGAAATTTCCATGGAAATCATCTTTAAAAACTATAGTTATAGAAAAGAAAAATGAAAGAGAAGAATCATCGAGGGAGTTTTACAATTATTGTATAATATAAGAACATATTTTAAAATCAATAAGGCATTATTTAGTATAGGTTTCTTATAAAAAAATGTTGACGATGCATAGAAATTAGATTAAGTAAGGGAAGAATAATCTTTATCTTTTGAAACATAAAAATAAAATGTGTTACAATCAATGGTCACTAAAACAAATAATGGATAATATTTAACGGTGGATCCCAAAGATGAAGTATACAAGTTTTAACAAGTGTGGATGAAAATGGAATTCCATATTCAATCCATTTATAAATATATTTAATGATTTTCATATCAATAATGTTGTAATATAACTTCAATAAATATGATGATAATTATAATACAGGACACACAGAAAAATGTATCTTGAATAAATCAAAAAAGATTGAATCTGGTATATAGAATGTTCCCTAAAAAATCACTTCATAGTGGAATTTTATAAGTGTCAGTTTTAATAACCACTATGAAATAAATCCTATTAAAAAAATTAATATATGGGAGGTTTAATAAAACCACCTCTATATTTTCTTATTTTAAAAATTATTTGTGATTTCAATTAAACCATCACTAAAAGATTAAGAAAATCCACAAATTCTTACCCAACCCCCGCTACCTCTACACAAACCCGACCTTGAAACCCCCTCCCCTGGCCTCCTCCCCTCCCCTCCTCGGTGGTGAACCCAACCCCTCCACCTCTACGAAAACCCCTCATCTCCCCCCCTGATATACCTCCTTCGTCCTCAATGGAGACCCTGACATCTCCACCTAAGTTGTGACCCTTTACCCCCCCCCCCCGAACACCCTCTTCCCAAATTAGATCTCATCCTTAGTGGAAACGTCGACCCCCCTCAACCACCCTTGTGGTGACCCATAACCCCCACCCCTCTGACCTCCATCTCCCCAAATCCCTTTTTCTGGCTTCCCAAGATCCCCTCTGACCTCTCTCTCCTCTCATCCTTAGAGACCCCCTTCCAGCAACTACCATAACCTAGACTCCCCAGCTAGTGACCACCATCCCCCAATACCACTACCATCTATATCTATGACCCCCAATCCCCCTTTTTGGTGACCATTATGACCATCACACCCCCTTATGGCACCCTTCATGAACCAAGCCTTCCCTTTCATCCACTTCCATGACCACAACCTAACTACTAGTGATAGTTGTGACCCCTACCCAATTTAATCTACTATCATGACTCCAATCCCCTCAGACAATGATCACTATGACCCCAACCCTCCCACCTGTAAGGTTGTGTTAATCTAGAAAACTTTTTCATAACACATTTGTGATTTCATGATATACTATTATCATCAATTTTGATATGAAATTATTTTTTTATTTCATGTACCCTATTTAATTAAATTAAATTTATGTGATTTCAATGATCTTTAATGAAATGGTTATTCACATATTTAACGTTGATGGTTTATTTTTTATTTGATTATTAATTTTATATGACTAAAATTTAGTTTTTGTTATATAAATTGGTTTTTAATATATTTACATTATTGATTGATATAATTTTTCAATGTATTTTCATGATGTCTATGTGTGATTTTAAGATCTTACATGAAATGATATTATTTATTTCGTTATCCCTATAAACAATTTTTCATGTATTTGTTAATGAAATTGTTTTTTTAACCATAATGGATGAAATTAAATGGTAAGTTATGTTTATCTTATAATTATACCTATTTTCAAGGTAAAATCCATCATTTTCAAATTACTATAGTGTTCCAAACTTTATGATTAGAATGAGGTGGATATTTTTTTCATGAAAAATAACACTATGTTTTTTAGAAAAGTAGTAATCTAATTTTTGTTTAAATCCCTATTAGATGAAAATAATGTTTTGTTAGTCTAATTTATGTTATTGTTCATATATTTTGTGATAAAAAATAATTTATTTGATTCATGATTTTTATATTTTTAGTTTAGTAAGGAAAGTTTCATTATTTGATTCATCCCATTTTCCTTTGAAGTTATTATGAATGTGTAAACGATGTAGTTGGGTGATATTTAATTTCATGTATACATGTTATATTAAAAACTTATATCATTAAATATGAATGTATAAGGGAATACAATCAAATACCTATCAATAATTGTTTATTAATTTATATTGAAACACACTTTTCTCTATTAAGGGTTTGGAAGATTTTTAAGATTATGAAATTGTTAACTTATCAGTGCATGGTAGAATAAAATTTAATGTACTGTTTTTATATTCAAGAAATGGTTGAATTGATATGATGTATATGAGAATTTGATACTGATATCATTTTCTAATAGATATGTATGATGGATTTTTCAAGGTGAATCAAATGTTATGGAAAGTCAGAACAATGAAAATACTATCAACGAAATACAATGTGACCTAGTAGAGGATAATTAATTTCAAAAATTAATTTAATGAAACATTTGGTTTTATAAAATACAATGTCCAATATTTTAATAGATCAATAGAACCATTAGTTGATCGTGAGTGGGTTAATATTCCTCAGAACATTAGTGTCTATAAAAAATATTTTTATAAATTAGTTGAATATGGATAACAAGAAATTTATAAAGGTTGTCCCAAGTATTTAATGTTTTCTTTTCTTCTTAACTTCTATCATATCAAGTGTCTCTATAGAATTTCTAAAAAAGTAGTGTCCACGATTTTAGAGTTGCTTCATTATGCATTTAGTAAAGCTAAGATACCTACATTATTATATGATATAAAGTAATTCATAGAAAAACATGGATTGATTATACAAATATACATGAATTCCCTAATTATTTCATGATTTAATTATTACAAGAGTCTGATAAACAATAATTAATAAGATTTTATACAAGAAATGCAAGTCGATGAACAGCAATGACAGTGTAAATCAATGAAACCCTATGAAGAAATAGAGGATAAAAACATCTATGATGGTATTGCATTACTTTCCACTAAAACCATAGTTAAAAATATTATTCATTTTATATATAATTTCATAAGACATGAATTTTCATACACAAGATAATAAATAGTTTTTATGAGATATATAAAAGATTCAACATTGTAAGAGATGTCTGATTTGATATATCTAGTTTTTTCTTCAGATCCAAGGATTATATGTTTGGGATTATACTTCAATGGTTGTATCCCCTCTAGTATGTTAAATATTAACTATAATATTTGGCTCATTGATTTTTTCCTATAATCTACCTTAATGGATATGTATGAATAAGAATTGTTTTTATTACATCAATGATTATTAAAATAATGAAAATTCATATAACTGAAACTATTTTATTTATTCAACCTTTAATCAATAAATTATAAGAATTATCAGATATTGGTGTGTAAACATATAAATAATAAATTACAAAACTATTCAAAATTAATTCCACATTAATGTGTAATGCTAGGGAAATTCTTAAAATAGAAAATTTATCTTATTGGAACAATCATATAGTTTTTTCTTTTCTAGTTTGTAATTTTTATTTTGACCCTAAATGTTTATAACATATCATAAAATGTTGTTTTATGTTTCTTCATATATTTTATATTCAAAATTAATGCCACATTAATGTGTAATGTTATTTTGACCCTAAATGTTTATACATTCACTTAAATGATCCTGAGGTCATTTTATCTACTAGGATGATGAAAATTTGTATTCCCTATATATGTACACCCAATGAAGTTTCCATTATTATCCATATTTATATTATTATAACCGAAGAAATTATGGTTTTTGTCTTCCATGCCCACATTATGTGCACATGAAACAATTTCATCATAGATTCTAAATTCACATATGTATAATTCTTTTAGAAGACATGGTTTCAAGATAGAAAAGAAATGTTAAATACTAATTTTAGGGATAATAATTATACTATATTCATTCCTTGAATGCCTTTAAAAATTTCCCTCATATGTACTAATGGATCAGACATCCTTTTTCTTTAGCTCAAGAAAATCCTCCTCTGTTTTTACATTGAATACGAGAAAAATAATTGTTGAGTAATATCCCCTTAAATTCAACTCATTATATTGATTTAATTTCTTCTTCCTTCCTTATATTCTTGATAAGATTATACCATTGATCTAATTCACCTTCCAAATGATAGATATCTAGTGAAAAATTATCATGTCCCGGTAATTGAAGAACATACAATATTGTCTCAATTATGCTGATCAACTTCTCAGCCACTAGTGGATCAGAAGACCTATTGAAAGAAGTTGAAATTTGGCTCGTGAAGGACTCAACATAATTATTTCTCATCCATTCTCATATAAACATATAGAATCATTCATATCTTACGTGAGTATAGAAATAATATTTTTCATTCCATCTCAGATAATATTTGGTTACATTAGAGGAAAATAATTACATTGATCGTCGCATTTAGAGTTAAACTATATCCTTTGGATTTGTCCCATTATGGAAATAAAAAACAACATTCTTATCAACACTAAACAAAGTACAAAAACATCATAATAAAGATAAATTTCTTATTAAATATCAATCTAGGACACCTTAGGGTTAACTTAGGTTATTTATGGTCATTACCAAAAATCAAGGATTTTATCCTTGACATATTCATAGATTTCTTAATAAGATATTATTATCCTAGTTTCCAAGGGATAATTAAACCTTTCCCTAATACCAACTATAATTAACCTTTATAGATATTATATCTAAAAATATTATTATTAATTACATAAAATAACTAGACCATGAAAAATAATATAGCTTTTTTAGGATTGGAGACATTGAAACAATAACAACTGGTTCTTAAAAGATCTACATCATATATTTCTTATTCCTTCATAACTAGAACCATTTTTTACATGTCATACTTAATACCATCCTTCATATCCTATGAAAAATAAACAAAACAAAAAGGTGATCCCAAATTATGAATAAGGGTAAACATGGGAGATATTAATCATAACATAATAATAATGTCATCATAACATGAAAATAACATTTAAAATTTATTCCCTGCATATTAAAAATCATAATCTTGAGTAATAGATTAATTTATCGAATTTAATAAAAACGAATCATAAGATAATGTGATCCATGAGAGAATAAAATTACCCTATGAAATGGAAAGTTCTATACAAATATTAATATAAAATCATTTCAATGGTAGTCGAGGCTCTTTTCTATGATGAATAAAGTGGAATGGGTTTACACACTAAACCATCGTAGTAGTAAAGGTTAACTCCCATGACTATCATAGCAGAAACAGTATCGTACTAAACCATTTTAACATCCAATTCCAGTCTTGTCTTACTGAACTAGGTCTATACCCCATTCGTGGCATGTTTTAACAAACAGAGTTCAATCCCCATTGCAGTCTTGTCTTACTGGACTGAGTTCACTTCCGGTTTCAGTCCTTTCTATCTAATGAGATCTAAATCATTACCCAATGAATTGGAGGGAGATATAGGTTACACCCATCATTTGATATAAAATAACCTATTTCCTTGGTTTTAACATAACAACCATACATATGTGAGTTATAAGTATAAATGTCAATTATTATATCAAAACCCATGTAAATAAATCAGTTTCACGAATATGTCATTATATAACAACTTATATAAAAAAATATGTTTCCTAAATATAAAGCCATCAAAAAAACCATATAATGAATAATAAGAGTTTCCATGAATAAAAACCCTAAAATAATATGTAACATCAAATAAAAATGATTTTTTAGGATCACATGAAATAATTCTTGGGGAAAATACCCTTTCAGTTTTTTTGAACATTTTTTTTAATCTATACAGTTATCAAATTAAAAATACGTTTAAAATAACCTTGTAATATTTTAAAGCAAGGTTCTAGGTAGTAAGTCATCCTGATAAATAGAAAATTCACTCATATTGTATTAGTTAAAAAAAATATTCCTTCAATATATTTTTTAGAAAATTCATAATGGACATTGAATAGAAAATGAAAAAAATAATGCTTTCAAAGAGTTTTCTAAAATGTAAAACATGATTTAAAAAAAATTAAACATGCATAAGAGAATATTAAAAAATGGAAATAATTTTATAAAAACCTGGTCACGGAAGAAAAAGAGAGTTTTAAGAAAAAAAATTAAAATTTATATCATTAAAAGAATATCCCTTATAAATATTATATCACAGAAGTGGGACATAATAAAATTATCAAATGAAACATTGAATAAAATTAATATATTGGGATACATGATATTATATATATCAATATATATATATTGGTAGTATATATATCATAGATAAGGAATAATTAGTGAAAATGAATATATCTCATAGAATAAAATGTGATATGGGAAACCCTTAACTCATTTTTTCATTTAGTTTTGTATACATTAAACTCTTATAGAATATAACCTCCATGAATGGCCACTTTAAGGTCTCGGAATTAGTATTTTGGTTGAAATAGTAGCACTTCAAAGTGAGGAGAGTAGTGTGAAGAGGGATTGGTTGATATTTAAAGATCTTAAAGGATTTTAAGGTTAATGGGGTGGTGATGGGTTTTATTTATATATGAAGATGGTTGTTTTAAGTGATTAAATAATGATTACCTTATATTTAAATCCAACCACATTTTGTTGGAATTAATTCTTATGAAATTAGCCTATAATTTATGTGGTAATGGATGGTTAGGGTAGAGAAACACTTCAACCCAATATTTAATTTTTTCAGTATTTAGCTATTTTAATCTTCTACGTTTTACCTTTAACCAGTAACATTAATTTACCTATACAGTGATACTCTTTTTTTAACATAGTAAATTTTTTATTCCTAAAAAATGTAAATGAATTAAAATCCCAATTTGGACCTTATTATTCAAAATATGGAATCCATTTTATCAAATTCAATTTACAAAATTCTTGTATGAGATTTAAAATTAATCATGCTAGGGAGATGATAAAAACTAGTTCTTAAAGAGAAAATTCTCAAAATATTGAAATGTTTTTATATAAAAAAACAACATAAAAATGACTTCAAATACACAAATTGTATTAATATATGTATAATTTAACTTCTATGACTTTAAAATATTTTTTAATCATATTAATATTATAACTTATTTATATGAAAAGTCGATTTTCAATTATTGTTCAGTATTTTTGACTATACATCGAAAAATGAAATTTCTCAGAAAAATACAAAAAAACACTAATTTTTTTATATTCTAAAATAAAAAATGAATCTCATTTTTTCATATAAAATCTAAAAAGGTTATAAATTAAATTTTAAAATATCTGTTTCATTATAAGTTATTATAAATCGCTTTTATAAAAAATATTATTTGTTATGCTTAAAATTGGATTTATTCTAATATAAAAGAAATAAAAAAAGTGATGAATTTAAAAAACAATATTGAATATAAAAAAATTTCATTAAGATATATCAATAATTTTGATTATATTAATATATTAAGATAAATTTTTAGTGTGGTCATATTAGTAGAATTGTTTATTAAAACAAATTCATTATGTTAAATTGGGTTTTACTCTTTTTCTAATTAATTGATATCCAGTGAATTCATTTTATAAATATTTGAAAACTTTATTTTCATAATTTAGTTAATATAATTTATTTCTACTATTCCAATAGTTAGGTGATATGGGTGGTGCTTAAATAATCATATTTTGGAATTCATTTCAGCTCGATGATTTTTGCAATGTATTATATTGAATAGATTAATATTATTTAAAAGAAACATAACATAAAGTCATTGCGTAACACGTGATTTTACCTAGATGGTCAAAGACCTGCTAACCAAGTCTACATAATTATGAGATATATGAGTGTAGAGTTCAGTTGAGATCTTGGGACTCATTTACATGTTATAGATAGTCATGATCCATGGAGTTCCCTCCCTGATTGTTTTAGACCACAATACTCACATCCTGGAACAATTATGCAGAGTATTATAGGAGGCATTTCGGACTCAGTTTCTTTTGGGCATGGAATTTCATCCTCATGTTGTCTTCTAGACAAAAAAAACTATTCTTGATCTGGAGGATAAGATGTGCACTTGCATGTTATGTTTTTTCATATCTCTGAGGATCACCTAACTTTAGAGGAGTTTGCATATAAAAAACAACTACAATTATACTATCGTTATAGTACCATTTGAGTCCTAATACATAGATCTATCTCAACATTAAGACTGGGTACTCAACATATTCCATGTGTCATGACTAAGGATGTATATTCACTACCTATCGTATATTATCAAGTGTGTAAAGTAAGACATTGAGTATGGAGATATCTTTATGGAGTAAATGGTGGAGATTAATTATTGGTCGGAGGATCAAATTTTTGATAATGAAATTCACTTGGTGTGTATCTAGGGGCAGTATAGGAATCATCAGAATAGAAATTTGGAGTAGGATACCCATATGTGAACACAGTACCCACATCATTTTGAGTATTATTATTTTTATTTAAAAAAATCCCTAAGTTGTAGTGATTTTAATGTATCTTTTTTCCTTATAAATATTTGAAATATATCCTATATTATTTTTAGATCTAGGTGTTGAAATGATGTGGTACTCAGAACACTGGTGGTCCTAGAAATGATATTTTAAAATATTAAATATATCCATATCATGAAAGTTTTATTTTCAAACAAATTTATTAACTCTAGAAAAAATGTTCGTATTTAAAATATAAGTCCTCTGTTTAGTTATTATCATTGTTTTTATCCTATGTGATAGAAAAAACTTATGTACAATGGGTGTTAGGTATTAATACCATCATTGGTAGATAAAAAAATAAAAAATTATTTATTTAATTCGTTTTTTATTTATCTCAATGACCAAGCCCATCCCTTTCAATACATGGTTATGGGAAAATATCATGGTTAGAATCATAACCCTAATAATTTTATAGATACACCAATGATAAATTCTTAGTGAATAAAAAATGGATCAATATCAAGATCTTGATCAATGATAATTTTATTGAGTCGGCATTTATACTTCTTAAATTTTCATTTATTTTTTTAGAAATCACAAACCCCATCAAAACACATGTTTACTATATTTTTATGTCCGATGTGTTTTAGTATATTTTTGTAAAACACGTTAAATTTTACCACACATAAAAATTTTTCTAAATAATTACTAATATAAACATTAAATTTCATCATTAAGAATATCATAAAGAGTATATGTTTGATTAATTAGTCTCACTTTTATCAATATAGAAGATAGATATTACTGATTTCTTCGTAATGAAAAAAACATATTGACAATAGAACTGACACTCATAAATATTATCGTATTCAAATTGTTAAGGAAGTACTTCAGAATGACTGAGATTTATAATCATAATATAGAATAAATGTTTCTAATATAAATAAATCTTTAACACTATGATGGTGTTAATCAATATGACATCAGACATTCAGTTATGATGAGTTTTCAAGTGCTAGTTGTCTGAGGTCACTACCAAAAACATGGAAATATGACCGTTATATGACCATTAAAAGGTCGCCTATAATTACCAATCCATTTAAAGAGTTTAGAGATGGCAGATTACTTTTTCTCTCAAAAATTTCTCTATGTGAATAGTTTATTATTATTCGGTTTAATTATTTAGAGTGTTTTATTCTAAGGAAAACATGTAAGGTTTTCTCCTTGAGAAATTTTGTATTTTTTACTCATTATCGATCATCATAACTATTGATGGATTTTAGGGATATGTTGACAGTGAACATAATCCAATGGATCGAGGGAATAAATAGATTTTAATATAGATACAATCCTTCATATCAAGGGGGTCCATGTTTAATAAGTCAGAGCCAATCATCATATCAAGGGATTTTGGGGATAGAATATGGAGTCATTTTGATTATCTTATCAAGGTAATTCCTAAAAACAAAAGACATACATTATTGTGAGTTTAAAATAGTTTATACGTTCAATTATTTTTATTAACTACATTTCACGTAATATTAAAATAGGTTCACCATTTAAATATCTTTTAAGTCATTCATACATTTTTTATCTATTCTATTACTTATTTTTACATATTTTTTATTCTTTTTCATTTAACATAAATATAGTAATCATAAATGGATATCTATATAATTGGTATTATCATTGTGATTGTTAATATAGTGAAAGAAAGTTAGTGTTTATTTATTTGATACTATTTTGATTATAAATATTATTGAATCTGATAAATATGATCCATGATGATACTGATATATTACTCTACTTTAATAGAACCATTTTTTTTATTCTTATTTAGTGACATTGTTAATTAGACTGATGGACAAGACTGATAACCTACTTTAAGTGGACTTGGGTTTTTTATATTAATAATTTTAATCTATGTTTTTCAACTAAAATTTGCACCCCTATTGTATGTATAGTTATAAATGTATACTTTTATGTTCCTACAATTAGTATCAGTGTAGGATTCTTCTACTCATATACTTGATGAGCTTTCTCTTCATTACTATTGATTTTTTTACATTTTGATATCACTTTTATTATTTGAAAACATTTTTTATAATAATCTGTAAATATGGAAACGAATTTATTTTTATGACTGAAAGTCTTAATGTTGGTTTTTTAGACAACCCAAATCCAAATAGATGACATATCCTTAATATCATTGATAATGAGTATTGGAGAGATAGGAAGAAAACTTTTTTTATTGATACTCGTGTTGATAATTTTATCAAGATTATTAGAGACTACAAAATTTCTAATAAGTCACTAGTTTTAATCATCATGAAATGCAAGATTATTAGTTAAATTACACAGTAACAAATAATTTGTTATGTTAAATGAAAAGAAGTATTTATAGTTATATATCATCATGTGAAGCTACGAACAGTATTTGGAATATTCTATAAGTTTCACATTTTGTTAATTTAAAGGTTATAGAGACCAAAAGAGGAATTCATAGAGAAAAATACCAGACCATTTATTTTAATCATAGAGAATAAGATGCAATGATGCACCATAAGATCATTAATATCATAAAAATTTTATAAACCATTTATGAAAAAGGTCTCAAGGGTGAAATACTTTTTGAAAATATTACTGATATCATGCCTAAAAAGAGGGAATCAAAGAGAAAATATTTTAATGAAATAAAAGAGATGAAGAATCTTACATTATATGATCTTATAAGTAACCATATGTAGTATCCTGCAATATTAAAAAGACATACCAAGAAAAAGGAAAAATAAAAATGAGGTGTTTCATTTTCTACTACTTTTACAGTTCCGTATAAAGATAAAACACCTATGAAATTTGTTAAATAATCAAGGAAGAAGATTGTTTTCAATCCGATTTTAATACTTCTAATGATTAAAAAAATGAATTAGTTAATCTCTCTAGAAGGATGAAAAATATAGTGGTAAATAAATATCTTTAACATATTTATAATAAAATCTATAAATATATAATTGATATGAATGATTTGGTGGTCACATGATATGAATGTGAGAATGATGAACATATTAGGCCCGATTTTCCAACATTGAAGGGGAAATAAAAAACAGAACATATTTCAAAAACAAATGCGACAAATTATTAAAAGTAAAAAAAGGAAATAAAGCCTTGAGTGAGGCTGACACATGGAATTCCATTGTTGGTTTTTATTCAAGTAATTATTCTAAAAATGATTGTTTCATATAGAGGAACATATTTCCCTTTGCTAATGTACCCATGGTTAATCAATGTCACATGGATAAGGTATATAATACAGAACCTCTCACCAACATGTCTTTATATTATAATTATCATGATGATAAAAATTATACATCATTAGATTTATATTATTCCTTATAATAAGATAATTATATACATTCTTATAATGAAGTTTCCCATTTTTTCTAAACATATATATAATGAGAAGTAAAAAATATGTAAAAAAACATGATAATGATAAGACTAAAACTGAAAAGGTTGATTTAATAATGACAAATTAATTATCATATCTTTATGAAGATCATGATCAAACTATTTAATAAAATGAAACTCTTTCAAAAAATATTTAGAAAAACTAATTTCTAAGTAAAATAGTTTGAATACAAGTTTTAAAAAAATTCGTTCTAAAACTATTATAGATGAACATAAGAATTTAGTTTTAAAACTAAAATAAAAATTTCTTCTTTTAATAAACATTATTCAAACATTAAAACTAAAATATAAAATGATGATAAAATGTATAAATAAATTCATCCTCATGTAACTAGTACAGGAATTGTGTTTTCATATAAAAACTTCTTTTTAGTAATAATTTCTTTGTTCTAAAAAGTTCACATTTTTTAACCTAGTTCCAATGTGGTAGAAACTAGAAGAAATGTTATTCCTTAAACAAATATTAATCCCATTTTTTTCATAAATCTTATCATTATAAAAATATTCATTTTCTAATGTTTTGTTTTTGGAATTCTTATACCCAAGAAGGTTTGGGTTCCAATGTATAATCATTTTATTTTCAATAAATAGAGAAAGTACTAAAAAAAAGAATCTATTTTACATGGATAGTGGGTGTTCTGGGCATATGACTAGAAATAGATACTTATTTATGAAGATAATCACGATGAAAGATGGTAAAGTAACTTTCGGTGATAAATATCAATGAGATATTATCAGAATAAGTAACATTATTCTTCATAGAAAATCCCTTATTTTAAATGTTTTGTTTGTTAAATGTATAAAGAAAAAAATTATAAGAATAATTTAATTATGTAATAATGGTTTCCTCATGGGATTTAGGAATGATATGTTTTTATTACATAGTTTCAAGGATAATTTTATTCATTCTTCCAATCAGAATGAGAATGTTTACACACTAAACATAGAATACCTTATGCGAAAGTATATAACTTTCCATAGTAATGGATGATCAATATTGGTTATGGAATATAAGTTTAGGATTAGGTATCCTTAGAAACATATCTATGTTCACTAATAAAGGACTTATTAAGGATCTAACAGAACATTTTCTTGATACTTTAAATATATATGACCCTTGTTAATATGTTAAGAAAAAAAAGTCAAGTTTCCAATCTATTAGTGAATTCAAAACATCTAAGGATATAATTTAAGGGAAAATGAATTATTTGGTCCCGAAAAAACTAGATTTATTGGTTGAAAATACAATATATATGTCTTAGTTGACGATTACACTATATATACTTTTTTTATTTTATCACACTAAAATGTGAAGATTTTTTTTATTTTTAAAATTATATAGCCTAGGTTAAAAATGAGAAAACCCACTCCCTGACAATTATTTATTGTGATCATCTTGGATAATTTGAATATTATGATTTTGAAACTTTTCACAGTAAGAAAGGTATATAGGATAACTTTTCAACTCTTACAACCCCTATCAAAATGGTGTAGTTGAAATAATTAATATAATTCTCCAGGAAAAACTAGAATGATGATGAGTGAATAATCAGTTTTTAAACAAATTTTTGCTGAAGAGGTTATTAATTCCTGATATACTATAAATTGTTTTTTAATTAGAAACATTTCTAAAAAAATCCATATGAGTTTTGGGAAGGAAGAAAACAAAATGTTTCTTATATCAATGTATTTCATTTCAATTTAGTCATTCTGAATGTGAAAGATAACTAACATAAATATGGACCTAATTCTGATGAAGAAATATTTTTAGTTAATTCCACAACTTATATGTCTTATAGAATTTTTAATAAAAATTTCATGTACTGTTGATGAAATATTTCATGTTATTTTTTATGAAACAAACCATTTTATGTTCCATAAACCTCAACTAACATCCTCAGAAGTTATTTCTAAAACTTAATTTCGTTATTTTTTAGAAGGATCTTATCTTAAGGGATATACTAAAGAAATAATTTCTAATGTTATGCTTCTGGATTATTTTCTACCATATATTGAAGACAAAACATTTCAAAACCCAGTAGGTTATTTGTTTCTTCGAAATCATCGATGTTAAATAATCATTGGTGATGTAGATCAGCCATTTAGGACTATATATTCTTTAAGAATTAAATTGGACACTTATCATTCTTATCCCAATTTTAACCTAATAATTTCTATGAGGCATTAGGTGATGAGGGTTGGATTAAGGAAATACAAGTTGATATAAATTAATTTTAGAGGAAGAAAGTCTATTATTTGGTTGACTGACCTACCACCAAATATAATTTTTTATTGAAAATTCACTTTGAGGAGAAGTGGAAAAATATCAGTTCACATATCCAAAGAAATACGTACTAAAAGAGCTCAAAAATTGATTAAAAATAAGACTATGATTTTTTAAAGTTGAAACATTATACAAATCTCAATGAAGTGAACCACCCTTATGATCTGGATCCTCTTTGAGAAGCTCTTCAAAATTATTAGCCATTCTATATATGAGTAAAATGGGTTTTTTGGATCAAATTTGATGAAAATGGAATAATTTTTAGAAATGTATCTATATATGTTGCTAAGGGTTATAATAGGAGTAAATTTATTATGAAGAAACAAATTTTCTGGTATCTAGAGAAGAATCTATTTCAATACTTGTATAATTTTTCAGCAATCATTAATTTCAAGATTTTCCCATTGGATATAATGTCTAGTTTTCTTAATATATATGTTCTAGAGTAAGTATATGTTGAATAACCCCTTGTTTTGAGAATAAAAAAACATCCTAAATATGTTTATAAACATAAAAAATCCTTATATGGAATTAATTTAGCCCCAATATCATCCTATTATATGTTAACATTATTTTTGTTAGAAAAAAACATTATTAAGGTATATATGATTCCATCTCTTTTAAAAAAATAAGTAAATCAAAACATTATGATAGTAAAAAATTATCTCAGTGTCATTGTATTCGGTTCAACTAAAAATTCATTAGAAACATCTTGGCAGATATTATGAAATATGATTTTGAAATGAGTATGATGGGTGAGTAAACATGTTTCATTGGTTTTCATATCTCAAAAAACACTAGAAGGAACTTTTATATCCAAAAATAAGTATATAAAAAATATTCTTATGAAATTTTTATATAAAAAAACTAAAATTATTAGTACTCCCATAGGTACCTCAAAAACAATAGATCATGATGAGTCTGGACAACCAATTGGTCAAAAAAAAATTAGAGGTATGGTAGAAATTTTACTTTACATAACTGATAGTCATATAGATTTAATTTTTTTCATATTCCTATGTGAAAATATCAATAAAAAAATATTCACATTTAAAATTTTTTATACTAATTTCTTGTTATCTAAATGGAACTATGGATTTTGAAATGTTTTATTATTTTTGAAATGTATTAGAATTGTTTTTTGAGATTAAGACATTGGAGAATGTAAAACTAATAGGAAAAGAACATCATGAGCCTTTCATTTCTTAAGAGATTCTTTAGTTTCTTGGTCTTTTATTAAACAACACTCAGTATCACTTTCCACTCCTAAAGCTGAATATGTGGTAGATAGAAGTTTATATACACATGTTTTGTGGGTGTACCACACATTCATTGAATTTGAAAAATTTATTACTAAAAATATAATACCTTGGGATAATAGAAGTTCCATTTTATTAAGTAAAAACACATTACTTCACTCACATTCTATAACTTAGATATAAGACACTATTTCTTTCGGTAACACACACTGAAAGGAGATATCATTTTACAATTCATTGAAATTCTTGATAATCATGTTGATATATCTATAAAACCCCTTTCATTCAAAAAGAAATGAATAATTTAAATAGAATATAGCAATGATCAACTTAAATTAATCATTCATATCTACTTCTTGTTTACCCATCTCCTTAAATTAAGTTACTCTTTTTTATAGGAGGAGTACATATGATCTATGTTTTCCAAAACCTTTTAGTTTTCTAAGTTTTTTCATAAAACTTTTATCATAATAAGTTTACCAAACTCAAACTATTCTATAAAATTTTCAGATTTATAATTCTCAAAATCATTTTTGATCTCTAAAAGTTTTATAAAATTTCTGGACTCATATTTTCTTATCAAAATTGGATTAAATATTTTCCTAATAAAGTTTTATCATAATCATTTTTTACTTATAAAGTAGTCACATTTTATTTTCAGTGAACAAATATCATCATTTGATATCATAATGAAAATATTTTAACAAATTTTTTTTACTATAACTGTCTTATTTATTATTTATAAAATTGTTATAATCTTTCATGTAAAAAATAATAAAACAATAGGTTATTCATATTGATGAAACATTCCACTAAAAATGGTACTATTTTATAATTTTATGTTATTCCATTATCTCATAATGTTAATTTTTATTTCTATACTTTTAGTTTTATATAAAATATTTACTTTAAATGTTTTAAAAAAAATTCTTAATCAAATTCATTATAAATCTAATAAATGTTTTTGAAAAACCTCAACAGTTCAAAAATATTTCTGAAACATTATTTGATGTAATCTTGACTATCATATAAAATAATTATTCAAGTGTTGTTTTTTATAGAAGGGTAACCATCGTACATGATACCAATATAGACACGGACCCCCCACTATTTCCCACATCAGTTGTTCAGTGTTTTTCACCTTGGCATGTTGCACCCTTTTAGTTGCTCATTCCAAAATATTTTTTTATGCCTTATCGGTGGTATCGGTCTAAAATCGGATGGACACCAAGGAGGGTTTTTAAAAAAAATAGATAATATTAGGTACATTGATATTTTTATGAATAATATGATTATACAATAGAGAAGATAATTTCTTTTCAAGGCTAGAAATCCGTTTTTTGTAGAACAACTAGAAAAATCCTTTGTTTTCTATTATCCTGACATTTTCATTAATTTTATAGACCTCTTATATATATTCTAGGAGGATGATAATGATAAAATTTATTTTGAAATATATGGGAAATGGTAAAATGTCTCATATAGGAATATTTATAGCATATTTAGAATACCATTAGAGCGAGAGGCGTATTGTCCTTCATAGAAGCTTTTGAATAATCATGGTTTATGTGATAATAAAAATTTGGAAGATTAATTATTTTATAATTATGAGAAACTCATGAAGGTTTCCAACCTGACACTAGATAATTGAGAAGTCACCATGTGGATGTTAGGATTCCTCATTTTGAGGAAAGGGTACCGAGATAATATAAAAATTTTAAATGTTTTTGTGTTGCACTTTCTAGTCAACATGAGGATGATCTACTTAGTGATTTGTATCATTATCACCATAGAAACTATTATGATATCCTCCATTAATTAAAAAAATTTAAAATTCTTCACTTTCATAAGAAATATGGTTGTAAACATTACAGGGATTTTTAATATAGAAAATAAATCATATCATTTAAGAGAAAAAATTTCATTTATCAACGATGATATATTGAAAAACATGACATTTTAATTTGATGAAAAATCAATAAATTTTTTTAATAATGCAGATGGTGAGGCATCGGAGGGAGATCCATTCAGTAAATTAGAAAAAAAAATTAATAAGAGAAAAATAGGGAGGAATAAACCTCTCCTTCAAAGAAACAAAATAAAAAAATAAAGTATCAAATGAATTTTATAAAAAAAACAGATTAAATATAATGTTGAGAAGAAATATGGGAATCTTAAAATCACTGCTGACACTATAGAAACATTTTTATTTAAGAAGTTAGGCTACTGGAACCTTGTAAGAAGAAGAAAAAAAATTTAGGAAAAAGAATAAGTTGATATAAGCTCAACATAGTGATATTTTTTTAAGGAATTTTAGAGAGACTACGAGAATATAGTTCTAAGTATATATCATACCAATTAGGTAAATCTAGAAGATAGTTCATTTTCTAATTAAACATATATTGTGTATGATGAAATTCATTCTTTTGATGAAAAATTAAAATAAAAAGTTGTTGTAGAGGAATCAGTCTTAGATGTCCCTGAAAAACAATTGGAACTAGAGTTACTAGAAAAATTATCTCATTGAACTAAGAGAAATCATCAATAATATTTATATAAATAATTTGATGTAGTGTTTTATGTGGAAAAAGGATAATAAAATAATATAGAAGAATATTTAGTTCCTTGTGAAAATGTTGAAACCAAAATTGAAGAAGGGGTGAAAGATAAATATGAGGAACAAGTTAAAGATAACGAATAGGAAAAGGATGAAGATGATCAATCTTATAATAATTCTTTATATTTATCATCATCTTAATAATCATTATATCTACCCTATAATGATGAAAAGAAAAAAATATTGTAGTTCCGAAGAATAAGGATCATCATCATAAGAAGATGCATAATTTTCATCTAAGAAAGTGGAAGAAGATCAAAATTCAAAATCAAAGGTTGATAAAAAATTCTGGACTGATGATGTTGATATTTTGTAAATCACTCATAATAAATAAAGTTTCTCAAAAAATATGAAAAATATGTTTCAATGAAATTTGTTATGAAATGCGTGGAATATGATGTTGGTACTAGTAAAATAAACCCACCAGACGTTCAACAAGATCAATTGGAATCTGCTAGAACCATATACCTTGAAGGAATTTATTATATTATTCATCTATTGAAGAGACTAGAATTAAAAATTCCATATTATATAATTCTTGAAGTAATATGTAATATTATTCAACAATTTCATGATTTGAAATTGAAATCTATGCATCTTTTAATGGAGAAGGTGATTCCTATTGAGAAAAAGTTAAATGTCTTTCAGGAAACTTCTCAGAACCATAAAAATTCATAGAATTATATGGTGAAATGGTCTCATCAAATTTATGTTGATATTATAATTAATTTTGAACAATTCAATGAAGTTAATAATTGGATGTTTGAATCAGCTAAATATTTCAACCAGATATCCAATATCATTGAAGATAGGGGGATGTTTTTTGGGTAATTATGGGATGCCACTGATGAATGTACTCAAGAAGATAATGATTAGAAAAATAATATCTATCACACAGATCTAGAGATATCCAGAATCTGATCATGTGAAGGTTAATTAATCATATTGAAACAAGAAATCCAATAGTTGTTTGAGAATGATTGGATTCATAAAGAATTAGTTGATATGGTGGAGAAAGACCGAATGTATTTCAAGAAGATGAAATAATTTGTCAAAAAATTGATGAAGAAACAATTATTCTTCTTTTGAACTCTCCACTGTATGTTGTTTTTTGTAAAAAAATTGATTCATTTATAATGAATGAATTACATTTTCATCTAGATAATATTTTTTGAATGTTTTCTAATTATGATTGGTTTAATGTTCTTTCATAATTTTTTTGGATGAATAATTAGTTCCAAATTATTTCTTTTGTTGCATTTTCTAACATTTTAGGATATATAATATTCATCCCCCATAATGTTTTGTAAATCAAAATTGGGGAGATGTTTTTTCATGGGGATATGTTTTTACAAGGGGGAGAAATTATTAAATTTGTATAAGATTTTATAAATTGGATGTTGTGATACAAAGGGGGATATTTCATTAAAGTGGATAATTTGTTATAAAGGAAATAATTATTTATATAAAGTGGAGATATTATCCAAAGGGTGGGTTTATATTATTCAACATCAAATTCTCACAAACTCTAAGGGGTTTTGTTTTAATTATTAACTATGAATATGATCTTTTTAAATTAACATGGTTGGGGGTCATTTTATGTTGTTTTTCATTTATGTTTTGGGGTTATATTATTTAAAAAGGGGGATATTGTTGAGTCAAAATTTATACTTATTTCCATTCCATTCATTTTTTATATCACAACCACCTTATTAAAAAGATTCACTATCTCTTTATGTCCAATTTGTTTTCATATGTTGTTTGTAGAAAAAATTACCATTTACCATACATAAAAAACATATGATGTATTATAAATATAATCAATGTTTTTATACATTTTTTTATCATTATGATTATTTTTTCAATTAATTGGACTCGTTGTTATCAGTAAAGAAGATAAAATTTATTCATGTCTATCATACATACAAAAGTCTTGAAGATCATATTGTTACTGGTACCGATAAAATTAAACTAACACTCATAGAGATTTTTGTATTAACATTGTTAAAGAATTCCATTAGAGTGACTGATGTTTATAATCATAATATAGATGAATATTTTATAATTTATGGAAACATTTTAACACTGTGATAGTATTAATCAATATGATATCATATATTCAGTTATGTTGAGTTGTCAAGTTTCATTTTTCCATGGTCCTTACAACAAACAAGTAAATACGACCACTATATGGCCATTTAGATATCTCTTATAAATATCGAGTCATTTGATGAGTTTGTATCTAGTTTATTAATTTCACACTCAGAAATTTCTCTATGTGAACAACTCGTTCTCATTCACTGTAATTATTTATATTATTTTGGTTCTAGGGAAATAATGTTGGGTTGTCTCCCTAAGATCTTTTTTAACTATAATTCACATCTGATCATCATAACGATCAAGTGTTTCTTCAGATAGGTAAATGGTGTATCTAATCCATCTAATTAAGGTCTTATTGGGATAGTAAGATAGAGATGATACATCAAATCAATGGATTTTGTGGCTAGGAATATATATCCAATAATCATATTGTGGGCTTCCTAGGATATGATGATATATCCATTCCAATAATTATATCAAGGGATTCCCTGGAAATGAAATATAGGCTTTATTGTAAGTATAAAATAGTGGATATCTTTAGATAGGGTTATTAACTACCTTAATCTTACATTTAAAATAGTTTTATATTTTAAATAGCTCGTAATTCATTCTATCATTTTTTAGCTATTGTGTTACTTTTTTTAACAAGTTTTCTATTTTGATGCATTTAATAGAAAGATAGTTATCTTACTCTGATTTTAATAAAATTGGTTTTTGTAAACAAGGGTATTAATTGATGGAAATAAATTTTGGTTTTTTTTTGTTTTCAATCCTCTCATGGATGATAAGGGATATTGCATGAGAAGGGATCTTACAGTAAAAGTCATAAGCAGTAGTGAAGGTGGAATTGTTTCCGAGTGTTTTCCAAATTTTTGGGGTCCAAATTTTGATGAATAGAAAGAATTGTGAAAAGAGATTTTTCTAAGGCCTTATGAAAATATGGAAAATGTATGATTTTCAAAGATATGGGATTCAAGATTTTCTTTTGAAAATTATTGAAGTATTATGACAGTGTGCTCAATGATTACAACAATCTGAGCTTTGAGAAAGAAATTTTTATGGAATCAAATCATCATAATTACAGTAAAGGCATATATTTTATAAACACTTTCATGAGTATCTCAAATATTTGAAGCATTGGGATTTTAGGTGGTGTTACTTCAGGATTATGATAATTGAATCTCAGTGGCATCGCAATGGTTTTTTATAGAAATCTCTATTATTACAAAGTGCATTGAAAACAGATAATGTCCATTGAGCATTGAAAATGGAAGATATCAATGAAGATTTTTTTTACTAACACAGAAAACAAACTATAGGTAGTGAATCTTTGATATCGGCTGAGCCAATAAAAATGTAGATAACCATCTTCATTTGAGATGGAAATCTCAGATAAAATCCGAAATCAATATGAATTTGTGAAGAAAGGGTTGCTCTGCAAAATTGGGATTCAATACAAGCTTGAGCATCATGAAAAGACTATATTAGTCATGACTAATGCCAATGCTTCTAAGTATTGAGTGAATCATGATGATGGGATGTTCCATGTTGGATCAATGATCTTCCCAAATAAGGTTGTTCTCTAAAGGAATTTTTCTTTGTGAAGACATGTTGCTCTATGAAGCCAGTGTTCTTCGTGATAGTATGTTGTTCCTCAAAGGCTGGGGTGCTTTGAGAATGAGTTAGCTCTATGAATGAGTGATCTTTGCAAGGAAGGATAATCAAAAAGAAGCTTTGTAAAAGGATGGATTGAATATTATATTTAAGTGTACAAGGTTTTCAGTTTGCATCATCATTGGTCAGAGGTGGAAGTAAAGTCTCATGCCATTTCAAGAAAAAATACATTATTGTCTATCTATTGAAGCGAACTTCAATTCAATAAACTGATTTAGACTTCTCTCAAAGTAATGATCTTAGGCTAGTTGACAAATGTGTTTCCAAGTACAAAATGAGCTATCAATGAAATCTTATAAAGGTAGTGAGCCTGAAACAGTGTGACTATGACTGAAACTCAATATTCTGTAGCTAGTGAAGATTAGTGGATTTTGGTATGACCAACACACTATCAGTGTATTCATTTTAGACGTATCCCTTAGTTGTGAACCAAGTAAAAGTGATATGTGATCTCTTTTTATGTCAATGTTTTATCATTGTTCTTATCCCTAATACAAGTATAACAAGTTCCTACAACCGTTGGAACAAGATCCATGACATTAAAAGAAAAATATTACACCTTGATTCACCAATCCCCTCTCAGAGTGTCTCAGGGTCCCACAGATGGTAAAATAGTTGAAGGTTCTTGTATTTTGTATTCACTGTAGTAAATCTATTCTATATTGAAGATTTGAGTTTCATCCTTATGTCAATAATTATGTGTTTTCTTATTGAAAATTTTTTTATCTCTGAGTATAAGTCTATATCCAGCAAGACCATGATTAACAGGAAAAAGAAATAGAAGATACAGTTGAAGATTTCCTTCTCATCTAGAGAAGTGGTAGTATCTGGTTCTCCATTCCTTTCGAAAAATAATGTTATATCAGTCCTAGAATATAAAGACAAGGTAGATCATGTATCCACTAAAAAACAGGACATGCATTCCCCCTCAGGTAAATCAAAATTATTAAATGACTAGAAGGTACGTGTTAGCACCCTTGAAATTTGTCTTTAAGATTAAGATCCTAGAACAAGTCGGAATATTGATCAATATACAACCTCAAATGAAATTGAATGAATACAAAAATATATTCATGATATTTTCTAAGAAAGATTCATCATGGTTTGTATAATATTTCAATGTACGTAGGAGGAAATCAACTAGTTTGGAAAAGAAACATATTCTATGGATGGAAGCTTCCAAAGAAAATTTCTTGAATATTATAAGCTCTACAAACAGGTTTAAACATTTGAATAAACAAAGTGTGAACATTAAATAAGATCCAAAAAATACATCAAAGAAGGTGAAGAGAAATAGAAAGTCAAAAATACTATTGAGGATAAGATCCATGTTCCTGAAGAGAAATTGAAAAACAACACTAACGTTAAGGGTTCACACAAGGAAGAAATTTCTATGAGGATCCAGGAACATGACTCTTGGATTTAGAATAATTTTATGATTTATGATGAAGAAGTTGGTAGAGTGAAGAAGGTTTTTGAAGAAAATTTGATTAAGATTTAATATCATAAAATTAGCATCAATATGAAATTTCTAGATATTAAATCTTACATGGACAAGCTTGAGAGGACATATATTGAGACTTCAAAAAAGAAGGAAACAATTTCTATTTCTACTCAATGCTCAATAGAGGATTTTTATTTTGAAATTCCTCTAACATATGGTTAGAAGATCACAAAATCCTTTTATGATCTATCTCATGAAATAGTTTCCATTGAGACTCAATTCTCACAAGGGTATTTTAAAGGAAAAATACCTCCAACATGTGATAAAAATATCTTGACATCTTTTGATGATCTATCTCAAGTATAAGAGAAGAAATAGGTACCATCAAAACCAACATGTGTTAATTCTTATAAACCTTTTATCATGAAGAGTGTAGTTTTTAAGATATATATTGGACAATTATGGATGAATAAAGGAGATATGAAACCTACCACCATGTCTAGGGTGGATAGGAAGAAGAGTATGAAATCTAGTTACCCACATAGAGATCCACAAGCCACGTAGAAGAGACAACAACATTATGTAAGAGATATAAATATATTAAGATTTTTGGATCAATGATGGTGCTATAATAGATTTGGGAATTGTGCATTAAATTTTTGTTATAGTCCACAAAATGAAACAGAAAAAATGAGTCATATCTCATGGGGGAGAGATCCAAATATGAAGAACCAACATCTATAGGTCTAGAAGCATCATTTTACTGATTAATGATTTGGAATGCCTGATAACATCTATGATGTATTCAATGGTAGTGGTCACAATGTTGGTACATTCTCATACCAAAATGCATTCATTTATGATAAGAAAATAAGAAAACTAATGCTGATAATGTATGAGGAATCTACCTTAGGACGAAATCAGAAGAATATTGGGAACATAAATTCTCCTAAAAATCTCTCATGTAAGGAAGCTGATAAGACCTTGGTTTTTAAATCCATGAATTCCAAGGGTAGTTCATCCAAAAGAGATACTAAGAGGGATGATACTCATATGAACCCATGTGGAAGATCCAAACTTTTTGCAACAGTTCCAATAGACATATTGGTTATTTGGCCAGAATATTTGGAAATAACGAGGAAACATGAAAATGCACAGAATAAGGTTGGTGAAAAGGGAAAAAAATAGGCCATTCATGATGAGGAAAGAGGTCATGAGTGTTTTCTAATAAAATGAAAATATCATCATCAATAAATTCTATTTGAGGGATGTGTGAAATCTAGAAACATTGAAAAATAATATTTTTCTATAATACCAGACAATGAATTAGAACATAGTAGGAGTAGAAATGTATCATCCATGATGGTTATTAAGAAGAAAATTTTTTCACAAATAGTGGAAAAGAATGTGAAGAGATACATGTTGACTCAACAATGATAAGAACATATGTTCATATATGAAATAAATAATATGGGAGAAAATAGAGCAATATGGTTGAGAAGATCATCTCAATCATTAAGTTCATATTAATGAATCAAGGAGGATCTATCTTATTCCCTTAATATTTTGTGAATTTTATTTTTTATTATAATTCAAGGAATTTAAGGTGAAGAAATATCTTAGGGGAAGAACGTGAGAAAAATATGTAGATGATAATTCTTGATAGCCAAACTCATGAAGTCACCATCTTTGAATGATTCTTTAATTCGGTATTCAAATAAAAATATGATAGATAATAATTTTTAGATGAAGTTGAACAAGATGTTTTCTGAATAACTAGGATAAATAAGGTACTATCATGATATCATCTTATTTTTTGTATCTTGAAGAACAATTTTTCAAGAAGTTTATCCTTTTTGAAGTTAGGGATATTATAAAATATCAATAGTAACAAGATGATGAACCATTTTGGTGTTCCATATATAATGAAATATTTTGAAAACCTGTGTGGATGAGATTCACCATTATGAAGTTGTTGAATTTATTTTATGTTGGGCAAAAATCTCTCAAGGCATCATTGAAGTATTTTTGAGGTGATTGTGTTTGTTGACAAAGTGAACATCTGTGTTGTGATTGTTGACAATGGAAACCATGACATACAAATTTGTTGAAAAAGGGGGTTTCATGGTGGAATGTCGAGTTCAAGAGATATGGTTAATGATCCATGTTTGATTCAAGAATGTTGATAATGGAATGGACGATCTGGAGGCGGTACAAAAAGAACAGATACAAGGTGGCTCCGTTTTCCAGTGTTTGCCAAATTTTTGGGCCTGAAAATCGACAAATGAAGAAAAGTGGTTTTTGGGAAAGGGACTTGTGAGCCGTGTACATGAAGTCTTGGAAACTTGTGCACCATATGTTTTTCATGATCAGATCATCAAAATATGGAAAATGGATAAGGGTCGTGCAAGTTTTGGTGAGGTCACGCAGGTGACTTGCGCGCCGTGAAAGATAATTGCGCTCTAATGCCTTGGAAGCTTGAGAACTTGCACGCCTATGGTTTTTCAAGATCAGAAGATCAAAATATGACAAAAGAAAGAGGTTTCGCGCAAGTTTTGAAGTGGGTCGTGCAGGTGACTTGCAGGGGAAGAGACTTGCGCGCCGAGGGTTGACTTGAGCGTCGTCGCACAGGGTGGTCAATTTGCCTATAAATACTGGACCACCCCACCTCATTCTTCACCGGAGTTCAATACATTGAGAAATCAGAGCTCCCGTCACGCAGGTGTGGTGGTCGCGCAAGTGGTGTGTGGGTCGCACAAGTGAGGTTGTGTGTCGGTGGTTGAAGTTGCACGCCAGTTTGAGAAGTTGCGCGCCGGTTGGCAGATGCGTGCCAATATTGGTTTGGGTGTAAAAGGAAGAGAGTCGCACAAGTTTTGAGTTGGGGAAGATTGTGTCGCGCAAGTGTTTGAGGAGGACTTTCGCGCCAGTTGTGACTTGCACGCCGATACTTGCGCACCGAGGTAGACTTGCGCACCAATTAAGGTTGATTCCCCAGCCTTATTTTGGGGCCGCGGGGAAGCTGGAAGATTTCCTGATACCTTTGGTGAAAAGTGAAGTTCATCTACAGGTGAAAGTTGGGCTTCAACAGAGCATCTACTTACAGAGAAATATGCATTACTTCATGAAAATGAAGAGACCTACAGGTCTATAAACTGTGAGTGGATCCTTTCCAGAGAAATGAGCTTAGGAAGAGGAAGAAGGTGACCCTCTCCACCGGAAGTGATCCTGAGAGAGAGAAATAGGGAGTGACCCTTGGGAAAGTAGTGAGCTGACCCTAAACTTTGTAAAGGTAGTGAGGCTGGGCATATAAGTGATCTAGGCCGAACTTTGTATCCACATCTAGTGAAGAATAGTGGAATTTGGTACGACCAGCAACTTGTCAGTATATGCTCCTTGGACGTAGCCCAGTAAGGGTGAACCAAGTAAAAATCTCTGTGTATTCTTGTTTACTTCCTTGAATTGAATTCAAAGCATCATTATTAGATAAAGAATTAAAGAAGTGATCATAGTTTACACATAAGAGAAAACAAAGTGACCCTTGTAATAAAGAGGTCATGATTCAGTGGGGCAGGAAGAATTATTAAGAAAATAATATCCATACCCTGATTCACCCCCCCTCTCAGGGTATATAGGCCCCTATTGGTCTTAACAATTGGTATCAAAGGGACGGTTTCTTTTATCGAATTTGTTTGCTCGGACTTGGTGTAGTCGATCTGTGTGGTTAAAGAATCAGTCTGCTCTTATCTCGGTGTTCCATGGAAAAGGGAAAAAATCAAAGAAGAATCATAAGTCATGTGGTATTCCTCAGTGTGGAAGTGTGTATGGAAAAAGTGTGATTCAATTAAAAGAATCAAACATATTACTGAAATAAGGCCTGGATGAATCTGATAGGGAAAAGATTGATTCACTCAATCAAGATATTGGAATGAGTGAAGTACATGAACATCAAAGTGATACTGAAACAAATGATGATGAAGAAGTTTTGAGAAGGAAGCCACCAGTAGATGTTGTCAACATGACAAAGAAATTGGATAGGAAATTGGATGAAGATGTCAAATCTATAGATATCCAGATAAAATTATTGGAGATTGAGGTCAACAATCTAAGAGGATTAAATCAAAGGCTTATTGATGTGGCTACTGACCTAAAGGATAAGAATGATTCTCAAGGTGAAGAACAAAAAAAGGTGGCTAAAATGAAAGGAAAACAAAAGGCTGGTGATTATGAAGAGAATCAAAAGTCAGATGAAGTTCAGAATCTGAAAGCTAGAAATGATGATCTAGCAACAAAGTTTTCTGAAGAAGTTCAGAAGAATCAAAGGCTATAACAAGAGAATGAATCTATCACTGAATCTGTTTCTGAGGAAAAATTGAAAGTAATGAAGCAAGGTGACATGGTAGAAAAGCTCACACGGGAACTAGAAGATGAGTTGAGTAGAAGGAAGAATCTCAGAAAAGAACTCAATGCTCAACTTGAATCAAGAAATAATAAGATTCAACAATTTTAGGAAGTAATAAATAAATCCAATAAAGAAATAGAGATATCAAGGGACAAAGGAAAACCTAAGTTGAAGGATGCACTACACTTACTATTCAATTGTCCTTCATAAGGTGATGATAAAGTGAAAAGGAAGTATGAGATTTCTAAGGAGAAACAAAAAAATATTTTCTCAGCCCAAAGACCATATTGCTTGGGAAAATATGGCATTGGATTTAATGAATCTCCTCCCTCTCATGATAGAATTCGAGCCATTAATAGTTCCAGGAGTGGATAAAAACATATAGGTTCTGAAGATAGGCCTAAGAGGACAGTTACAAAAATAAGTGATGACATGTGCTTTTTCTGTGGGATTCATGGCCACACGTCAAGCTTCTGTTCAGAGGCTCTGGAATACATCTCAGGCTGTGAAAACAGAAACATTACTAAATATGAGAATAAGAATAAGCATCATGATAAATCATAGAGAAGAGTATCTCAGAGGAAAGCATCCATTAGATGCTATTACTGTGGAAGAATGGGACACACCATGAGTATATGTCAGGAAGCTCAAGAGCCCCGTGTCAGAAGAAGAACTCAAGGTGTATCAGCATCTCGACATAGAAGTGACGAAATGAGGTATACCATTGATGGAAAATGTTTTATATATTTAGATTATGGGCATTTGGCAAGAAATTATAGCAATAAGAACACAAGAAGGGAAAGGGAAATCGAAAAGAGATTCTTGACTCCAATAATGCATAATGAGAAATTATACACTGAGAGACAAAGTGGAAAGGAGAAGAATAGGCTTAGAGCCTCAGGGGAATCACATGGAGCTGAACGAAATGTGTATCAGTCACCTCATATGTCATACTCAAAACAGCTCTCAAGGAGAGAATGTGAACAAACCTGGAAGATTAAGGGGAGATCTACTCTAGCTATGATAAAGAAGAATAAATGTTCAATGGAGGACTCAACACCAGTGAAAAAGAGTGTGGTGATTCAGACATCTGATAAAAGAAAGATGGAAAAAGAATGTAATAAAAAATTCGCAGGTTGTGTTCCACAGCAAAAACTGGAAGAAGATGCAAGATCCTTGCAATGGTGGAAGAAGCAAGGGAAGATGGAAAGAAAAGATATTCCTTCTCAAAGTAGGAATCGAGGGAAATGGAATTTTAGTGGATCATCAAAGACGGAAATGTGTACTAGTGGGTTTAAACCCCAAATGGTGAGAATGGCCAGGCCTACAGAACCATCATATCAGAAAAAGACTCAACATGTTGGTAATGAATGCTTAGTCATATGGCCAGAGCAGTTGAAGTTGGCCAGGAAGCTGGAGGAAGCAAGAAAGGAATGTGATGTGATCCAAGAAAGAATCAAATGGTTGACCCATCAGGATCAACCACTATCCTCGTCTTGGGGATTCTCGAAACAGCCCCTATCCCTATGTATATAAATGAAATTAACTAATGATTCATGTTTTTCAGGTTTTAGGGAGATAGGATCCAAGGGGAAGTGGCATATAAAGATGTAAAGAGTAGAAGTGATGTGCCCCATATTTTTCATTGGCTCAAATCAGGTACAACAGTTGAAGAAGAAAGCGAGCAACAAAGCACAAAAGGAAGTGATTGTGTTATTAACTTTATCTCTTGTTTCCTACACAGAGTTTGAACTCAGTAGGCTTAGAGATTTTGTTAATGGATCAACTCTGAGTGGAAGATGAGAACAAATGATGAAGGAGGAAAAGAATAGTTATGGTTCTAAACTATTGGGCCTAAAAACTCGAAGAGTTGCATAACACAGCGGGAGCATTCTATATCCTAATCATATGCATGATCTCAATATGATATGAAGGATGAATGTTTATGCTCATGAAGAATGATTGGTGGAAAAGAAGCAACACACAGGTTTTCATGATTATCTATTTTGTTCTAACAATGTGGTATCAGCTGACTGCTTTCAGGATACGAAGAAGCTGCGAGAGAAAATCAAAGGTGTGTCAACAAAAATCTGAGAGAAGATGTTCAAAGAAATGAAATCATTGAACAATGACACAGATAAAACTAGCTGAAAGAAATGAAGCCACTGAAAAATGAGTCAGTGAACAATTTCCTGACAAAAGTGTTGAGGAAGAAAGAAACACAGGGGGAGAAGAAGTGGATGATGCCGATTCAGAAGAAGACACTAATGATGAAAAAGAAAGTTTCAAGTATGTGTCTACAATGAAGTCAAAGAGCTAAGCTGAAACTGATAGACAGAATACCATTTTTGATCAGGCAGCTCCAGTTCAGACAAGAGAAATGAAATCACTGCAGCATACATCTTATCTATCTTAGGTTGATCTAAAATGCATTGATGATGCAGCTGATGATGAAAATTGAGTTCATCCATGAATGAAGAGATATATCAGATTGAGGAGAGTCAGAAGTGGGAGATTATTTTGAGGCTAGTAGATAAGAACGTCATCGAGACTAAATGGGTATTTCGCAACAAGGTAAATGAATATGGCACATTGATTCAAAACAAAGCACGACTAGTGTGAAAAGGCTACTCCCAAATAGAGGGAATGTATGTTGATGAAACATTTGCACCGGTTGCAAGGCTGAAGACAATCAAATTATTCCCAGCCATTGCAGTGCAACAGAAGATCAAGGTATTATAGATAGAAGTCAAATCTTCATTCATGAATGAGATTCTAGAGGAAGAAGTTCATATAGAGAATCCAGATGGTTTTCTCATTCATGTGGATGAGAATATGGCTTTTCAGCGGAAGAAGGCATTTTATGGGCTGAAACGAGCACCAGGAGCATGGTATTCAAGGATATATCAGTATTTGAAGAAGATTTCTGTTCAGAGTGGTGGATTTGATTACAATATATTTTTCAACCACAACAGTAATCAGAGGATGTCGGTACTGATTTATTCCTAGGACATAATCTTGGGAAAATCTGATGAATCACAATGCAGACAGTTTTCAGAATTCATGAAACATGAGTTCGAAATGTCTATGATTGGTGAGCTGATGTTTTTCCTTGGTCTACAGGTGACACAGGGAAGGAATGGAACATTCATTTCGAAATATGCATATGTCAAGAAGGTTTTTTAAAGATTTTGAATGGAATATTTAGAAGAGATAAAGACTACAGTTGCTACCCGGATGAAATTATAAAAAGATGAGGATGACAATGCAGTGAATATCATAGAATACAGGCACATTATTGGAAGTTTTCTATACTTGAATGAAACAAGTCCTGACATTGTATTCACCACATGCCAAGTAGTGAGATATCTGAGTAATCCCAAGGAAAGCCACATGCTTTTAATGAAAGGAATACTTCGGTATATCAAGGGCATGGTGGATTTTGTCTTGACATATAAAGACATATCTCAGACAGAGTTATTGGGATATACTGATGCCGATTGGGTCGGTTCAGCGGATGATAGAAAATCAACGTTAGATGGTGCATTCTATCTTGGTGGACAGTGTATTTCTTGGCTTAGCAAGAAGCAAGATTTCATTTCAATGAGAACCATGGAAGCTGAGTATATTGTGGCCACTCAAGCATGCACACAATTATTGTGGATGAAGCAACGGCTTGAAGACATGGGAGTTGAAGTCAAGTCTCCGATCGGAATCCAGTGCAATAACTCAAGTGCTATAAATCTTAGAAAAAATATTGTATATCATTCATGGACAAAGCACATTGTGATAAAGTGTCATTTTATCAAGGAGAAGGTTGAGAAGGGAATTGTGAAGTTGGAGTATGTGCCTACAGAACTACAGGTTGCAGACATTCTGACAAAGGCCTTACCCAAGGAAGATTTTGAGAGGCTTCAACTAGCTCTGGGAGTTCATTCGACTCCCCACACTTGAAATAGTGTGGATGTGGAAACAACTACCCCCCTCTCCCCGAGTTATGATGTTTTTTTCCCTAATGTGTTGATATGTTTTCTCTACTCTGTTACAGACTGCAAAGGAGTGACCTTTGGGTTCGTTGATAAAGGGGGAGAAAATAGTGCTTGTTCAAGGGAGAGACAATGTGGAAATTTGATAAATCATGATTGATATAGGGAGAAGCTGACCAGTGGAGTAGCCAGATAGGGGGAGAAATGAGAAAGAGGATATTTTGAAATCTGATGATGCTAGAAGCGATCGATCAAAGAATAGATATCACGACAGCTGAGGATTGTGATAAAAGCAGAAGGGTGGTGTTGGAGAGTGGTAAGAATACTTCCAAACCAAACATTGGTCTTACAACAAGTCCCTCAACAATTGGTATCAGTTTAGTACAAATTGGTATCAGTTTGGTGTCAACAGTGTATGTTAGAGATGAAGTGATTCATTTATGAACTTTTCATTTACTCTTGTTTCTCACGCCGAGCATTTCTCATGTGGGCTTAGGGTATGTGTTGAGTAAATCCTTGATTGCTATCAGAATCGCAAAAGTCGAATGGTGGTTGAAGAATTAATGATTCATATTTTTATTGAAGAGTTTTCAACAAACCCAAAGGGGTAGATTGTTGGGAAAAAATCCCTCAAGGCATCATTGAAGTATTTTTGAGGTGAATGTGTTTGTTGAAAAAGTGAACATCTGTGTTTTGATTGTTGAAAATGTAAACCATGACATACAAATTTGTTTACAAAGGGGGTTTCATGGTGGAATGTCGAGTTCAAGAGCTATGGTCAACGATGCATGTTTGATTCAAGAATGTCGATAATGGAATGGACGATCTGGAGGCGGTACAAAAATAACAGATATAAGGTGGCGCCGCTTTCTAGTGTTTGCCAAATTTTTGGGCCTGAAAATTGAAAAATGAAGAAAACTGGTTTTTGGCAAAGGGAATTGCGCGCCGTGTACATGAAGGCTTGGAAACTTGCGTGCCATATGTTTTTCATGATCAGTTCATCAAAATATGGCAAAGGGATAAGGGTCGCGCAAGTATTGGTGAGGTCGCGCAAGTGACTTGCGCGCCGTGAAAGATACTTGCGCTCCGATGACTTGGAAGCTTGAGAACATACGTGACTATGGTTTTTCAAGATCAGAAGATCAAAATATGACAAAGGAAAGTGGTTCGCACAATTTTGGAAGTGGGTCGCGCAAGTGACTTGCAGAAAAAGAGACTTGTGCGCCGAGGGTTGACTTGCACGCCATCACACAGGGTGGTCAATTTGCCTATAAATACAGGACCACCCCACCTCATTCTTCACCGGAGTTCAATACTTTGAGAAATCAGAGCTCCCGTTATGCAGGTTTGGTGGTGGCGCAAGTGGTGTGTGGGTCGCGCAAGTGAAGTTGTGTGCTGGTGGTTGAAGTTGTGCACTAGTGTGAGAAGTTACGCGCCGGTTGGCAGTTGCGCGCCAATATTAGTTTGGGTGTAAAAGGAAGAGAGTCGCGCAAGTTTGGATTTCGGGAAGATTGTGTCACGAAAGTGTTTGAGGAGGAATTACGCGCCAGTTTTGACTTGCACACCGATACTTGCGCGCTGAGGTAGACTTCTGTGCCAAGTAAGGTTGATTCCCCGGCCTTATTTTGGGGCTGCTTTGAAGTTGGAAGATTGCCTGATACCTTTGGTGCAAAGTGAAATTCATCTATGGGTGAAAGTTGGGCTTCAACAGAGCATCTACTTACAAAAAAAGATGCATTCCTTCATGAAAATGAAGAGACCTACAGGTCTATAAACTATGAGTGGATCCTTTCCAGAGCAATGAGCTTAAGAAGAGGAAGAAGGTGATCCTCTCCACCGGCAGTGATCCAGAGAGAGAGAAATAGGGAGTGACCCTTGGGAAAGCAGTGAGCTGACCCTAAACATTGTAAAGGTAGTGATCCTGGGCATATAAGTGATCTAGCCCAAACTTTGTATCCTTATCTAGTGAAGAATAGTGGAATTTGGTATGATCGGAAACTTGTCGGCGTATGCTCCTTGGACGTAGCCCAGTAAGGTTGAACCAAGTAAAAATCTTTGTGTCTTCTTGTTTACTTCCCTGAATTGCATTCAAAGCATCATTATTATATAAAGAAGTAAAGAATTCATCATAGTTTACACACAAGAGCAAACAAAGTGACCCTTGTAATAAAGAGGTCTAGATCCAATGGGGCAGGAAGAATTATTAAGAAAATAATATCCATACCTTGATTCACCCCCCTCTCAGGGTATATAGGCCCCTATTAGTCCTAACATTTTACATTGAGGGGATACAAATTTAGAAGACTCTAGTATCATTATTTCAATTTTTATATAACCTAGTTAATCTGAATTTTTAATAAATATTTTCTCATTGGAAATAAATTTTTTGTGATCAATGGAACATATTTAAATGTGGAATTAGCTGAAGGAGTGAATAAAATTTAGAGGAGAAATTGACGTGATGAAATTGATCAATCCAACTACATTTAGGGTTGTACAACACCCACACCTAAAAGAGGAATGGGGAATGATGAACAATATGTTATTATATTAATTGTGGAATCAACCTTTATAGAAGAAACTATTGATGTTGAATCATGTGATTAAGACATGAATGATGAACTCAACCAGGTTGACAAGAACCAACCATGGTATCATGCTACATGAAATGTCACGAACCAGGACGGGTCGCTATCCGACCCGGCACCCGACTCGGTCCGCAACATGGCCCGAAGGGCATTCCCGATCCCCATGCGCTGGCACAAGTGCCCGGGTATCAAACATTGCATGGGAACGATTTACCCAAAATAAAAGACAGAAAAACAACAAACCAGATAAATAAACTGAAACTAAAAATAGACAACCAAACACGCCTTCAAACTATGAACATGTTTAAAGTCTACAACTCGAACCAAGAACTAAAAATAAAACATGACAGTGGAAACTAAAACTCTTACTCAAACCACCCGGCAAAAGAGAGGCCACATCGACACCACTCTGCATGAAAAGACCAACTGCAACCCGAACCACCATCACTGAGCACGATGTCACAACCTTGAATACACAAGAAATAAGGTCTACATACACCCAAAGGTTTATGTAGGGTGTGAGATAAAGGCCCAGTAGGATGTCACCCAATAAAAAGGTTCCACGTATAAACATTAAATGACAAATACATTTTCAGGCTAAATAAATGAAAGGACACCAAAGCTGAAACAACTTTAAATAAATAGATTCTATAAGGAAATAACTTTTAAAGAAAACACTTAAATAAAAAAACACCCTTGCATCAAAAAAAACCACAACCCTTCACGAAAACCCAAAATATGCACCATATGTCGACGGTGTGTGTATAGTACTCCAAGAGCACCAAAAGTGGGAGAGGCCCTAAAGATACTAGAAAAAAAAAAGAAATGGGACCCTAGAACCTCATGTCTTGATGAACCATATCATACATTCCCGTGCACGAGCCACTGGTAGGGAAACACCTCCTTCCATAGTGGTCTCCAGTCATCATCCAATGTTTAGTTAGTGTTGTAAGCGTCAATCCCGCTAAGTGAAACTGGGCCGAGGCCACTCCTGTATCACTAGCACTCTAGTCTAGTCTACCCACCTAGTACCCAGGCTTCCCCTTTTGTGCTCAAAATGTTCCAATTTCTCATTTCATGTCAACTGAGACAAAGAAAACAATCAGGGTGTTACATAAACCAAATGTCACACTTTTACACACACAAAAACCCATTTTGAAAAGTATGCACGCCAAAAGAATTTGTCCAACTCAACTAAAACAATTTCTGCATTTCTAATAATTGTTTATTTAAAACATATTATATTTTTATTGTTAATAATTTTATTAAATCGTATTAAATTATTTTTAGACAAATTCTAAAAAAAATAAACACAACACATCTTTAACACACAAAAACAACTCAACCCCCTTTCATGTCCAAACACACCCAACGCCACATCAAGAACACAAATTGCATCACTTTCATCAATTAATAACCCACCTGCACTGTTAGAAGAACATTTTACCAATTAAACAAAACACTAGAAATTTTATTAAGCAAACCTTAAGATAAAACATGACTCACAACACCAAAGATGCACTCAAATTCCCTTTTTTAACCAACGCATATGAATGCTACACCAGAGCATAAACTACGCACTTTTCACATTTTCACAAAAGCAAATGAAAACTTTATAAAAACTCTAGAACGCAAACATTTCACTTTGCGCATATGAAAATCTAACTGAACATACTTTGAAACACTAAGCATTGACTAAAATAAGATTCCAGCCAATGAACACACTCACACCACATGAACATGCTACCAGACAAAACTAACGAATAAGAAAATTCATGAAAAACAAATCTGCACCCAAAAGAACAAATCATAAGGAGCATTATAAATTAATTAGGCAAGCAGATAATTCATCAACAAATGCTTAAATGTGGAACCACCTACCTGCATATAGCGACTTCAGAAATTTTGGTGTGCGACTCTAATTTCTCATCAATCGCACCACAAAAAATCCAAAATGAACCTTAACAGAAACAAGATAATGACAATTACATCAAAATCAAACCGAAAATAGCACAAATTAAGCCCCAAACAACATGAAAACTCACCCCAAGTGAAAAGCAGTTGTTGTGAAGGGGAAAACGGGTGGAACCAAGGCCTCTGAAGTTGGTCTCCTAAGAAGTGGGTCGTCGAAGGTGAGATAGATGGTGGAGGGGCACTAGTCAGGAAGTCGGGGTTCATGGGGGAGGTCGCACTTCCAACCGGCTGAGAGGGAGGGTGCAGGCTGCCGGCGCAGCAGTTTCTTGGGAGCGGCGCTGCGGTTCGCTAGAGTGGGAGTCCGGTGAGGGTGACGTCGGCTGGTAAGGAGGCCGGCAGTGGTGCATCGCCAAACAGAGCAGGTCGGAGTGGCGTTGCAGTTCGAGGGAGTGGGAGGCTGGTGAGGGTTATGTCGGCTCATAAGGAGTTCGTCGGTGGTGCGTCGCCAAACGGAGCAGGCCGGAGCGGCTTGGGGGGGAAAGTTGCCGAAGACGGAGGGTGCTGGTCGGCCGAGGGCTAGGTGAGACTAATGGAGGTCTAGTGCGACGCGGAGGAGAAGCGCGCAAGGGGAAGGGAAGCCGACAGCCATGGGAGAGGGGAGTTCAGCGCGACAGGAATGGGGGAAGAAGGGGGTGCGGCGGCCTGGGTAGCAGGGTACCGAAAACAAAGAAAAAAATGAAACCCTAAACAAAAAGGGGGGGAAAATAAAATAAATAAAAGATAAAAAAACAAAATAAAACTAATAATGATAATAATTAATATAATATTAATAATAATAACGTTAATAACTTAATTAATAATACTAATAAGAATTATAATATTTGGAATGATAATAATATTACTAATAGTGATAATAATTCATTAATATTTAAAACAATCCTTTTAAATCTTTATTAAAGAAAATCTTAAATATAAACCAATTCATTAATTATAATAATAACCATTGTAATAACCATAATAATATTATTATTATTATCAGAAAAACAATTAATTATGTTTTTATCTAACTCTTATGATTTTGTTCTATTTTCATTTTACGACTCATTTTAATTTTATCTCTTCATTGTTAATTCATTTCATTAAATTAGCTGAAAGCGTCAGGTCACCCAGTGTACCAGGCCTGGCTGCACAGTTTCAAAATCGTGCCTCACCTGAGGTCGCACAGGGTCTCCATTTTCATTGTATTCTCATTTTATTATTCGTCACAAAAAATTCTCATCTTCCTTGAACATCGGGCAGGTCGTTCGATGAGCTGGGTGAGGTCGCGCGGCGACCTAGGCGAGGCCGCGCGGCTTCGACCGCGGTGCGCTAGACACAACCAAGGGAAAAATCCGTTTTTAAAAAAGAACTTGAAAATTTTAAGTCGGGCTTCATCCCGAACTACCCGACACCCAGAAAAATATTAAAATAAGTAATTTAAAAATGACGGGTGTGACAATTATCCCCACCATAAAGCTTTCCTTCCCTGGAAGGCCACAACTAGAACCAAATACCAAAGCAGAAAACTACACTCCCTTAAGGTTGAAAGGGGATCCCCACATACATCAAGCAAAGAGAGGGAAAAAACATCGTGCTCAGAGAAAGTGACTCAAAGACAACTTCGAGAAACTCGTATAAAGACTTCCTGATATGTGTTGCCCGCCCTAAAGAGCTAAAACGCCTCTAGTTGACTGATCCAGGAAAGCGACTCTCACACTCGCGGAAACCAACTTCACAAGCCAAAACACCTTGAGTTCCATAGAATGAAAACCACACCATTTGGTTAGAATGAACAAACAAGTTCAAACCACGTTCAAGGAACACTCTTATCACTTATCACCCAACCATATATAAAAACAGATGCAAAAGATCAACATGGGGAGGCTTGAGGGTTCCCCACCATTAGGAACTCACTGCCGCTCGAAACGAGACTGGAAAACCGCCATGGGGAGGTTCGAGGGGACTCCCAACCATTAAAGAAAATTCCAGCACTGATTCATTCTAGAGACATTCGTGTGACACCCAATGTGGGTCTCCCCACCATTAAGAACTTGCCAACACCTAAGGCCAAACTAGAAAAACAACATGGGGAGGTCCGGGCGGACTCCCCACCATTAAGGAAAGGCCAACACTGATTTATTCTATAGACCTTTGTGCGAGACCCACCGTGGATCTCTCGGCTATTAGAACTAACGGAAGGTACAAACTATGACAATTTTCCGACGGTGACCAAACACCCCACCACAAGGGGCGGGAGGGTGGGGCCTGACCACCCGGCATCAAAACCACGACCTAAGACCCGACCAACACATCCACATCCCAGGATGAGCATTATATAATTTTGGGACTGATTTCCCCAACAGAATCACAAGGACCAATAAAAGTGATTACATCTGATGGAACACTACCCCCAAGACATCAAAGCATCGAGGCGGACATGCCTCTTCATAGTCACAGAAACCTTACGCAACTAGATGTATCATTCAAAATGAAACAACCATAAAAACAATTTAAGATACTTTCACTTTCAACACCAATGACAGAAATAAAGTCGGGGTCCCATACACTCTCGGGGTTCCTGACCACGCGCCAGCTTCACTCTGATGCCTATGGCTGGAGCCTTGATGTTTGAAGTAGCTCCTGCCTCACAGTCAGGTGTTGAAGACTCCCTAATGGAGCTTCCCCTTTTGGTGTCACATGAAACCACACTGCAACCAAGACAACACCAGCAACCACGACAGATAACAGCATCTAACTGATCATACAAGGAACATTCACCAACACCAGAGTTGAAATGATGCATGCACATCACCCTTTGTCACACTGAATGAGAACACGACACCACCAATCATCACCTGAACATGACCATTGTTGTTGACAGGAACATTACACTGAGAAGGACTTTAAACTGTGTCTTGAACACCACGTGATTCCTGCAAATGACCATAGCTGCCTCATACGACTGGGTCTGCCAAACTAGTGGCCTAACACGAACCTTTCCTTAAAAGAAACAAACCAAAGATCATAGGTCATTTATAACGATAGACCGCACCAACAAATTAGGGTTTCTTCCACCTTTTTTCCATTGTAGTCTCCTTTACCTCTTCCAAACCACCATTGACTATCAAAGGGACCTCACGCTGTAAGAAATCACTGAACATGACCCTTGAAGCCGATGTAAATACTAAAAATCCCTTCAAGACACTGGTCAACACTGAAAATTCTGAACCGCCTTCACCCTTCCCCGCTAGATTTCCTTTCACCGTTTCCAGGGGGAACCTTCAAACATGACGACGTCAAACCTCATATCCAATGAATCATACAACTCAAAGAGGCCGAAACTCCCTTAAACTCCCCTTGTATCTGTCATCCCTCTATGATAGGATCCTATTAGATGTAAAAATGATAGGTGGGTTCAATTATAGAATCCAAGAAGAGATTCCTATAATCAACTGGAGGGCCATCCAAAGGAGAATTGTCTGTGGCCGCACTTCAATCACATGTCAACGCTTTATGGTGGGCATACAATAGCCAAGAAATAAAACCATAGACCCAACCAAACTGGTCCAACGGTAAAGACATTCCATAAGAAAACGCCAAACGTGCAGGGGAAACCACTACAAGGGCTCCCCGATGTACTCTTCAAAAGAATTTACTAACCACATGCTTGCATACCAACTTACAAATAAGAATTTAAACTCAATACACAAATCAGTCAAAAGGTTTCTCGGCTCGAAACTCCTCCTGTCCGACCTTTCAAAAATACAAGTACACACCACACCATCGCTGGTTATTTAAAAACACCAAATTTTCCTTTAACAAAACATTTTGAAAATAAGCAAAGCCAGTGGGTTGTACAAACACCAATGGTGTCCCATGGGCCTCGCACATGCATGTTCTTGTGCCGCACCGGCACCCACCTCATATCCATCCAGACACTCATCCGCTCATGCCATTAACCCTTTCTCTTTCTATATACACTCATGCATGTGGTTACCCATGAGAACACTAAGGATAAAAACCAGACCTTTCCTTTTTTTCAAAACCAAAACATTGAACCCACACTTTTCAAACCTCACACATCATTTCATTTTTTTTAAATCACTTCATTTGAAAACATTGTCCAAGACCAAAAAATTTTTACTTAAAAACCAAATTTCCAGGAATCCAAAACAAAGAGACGAGAAACAATGCAGGATGAAACTACTGTTAGCGGGTGATTGGAGCATATGGTTGGTGGCCATACGCCAATCATGCCATTGGACAAGAAGAGTATTTCAGGATAGTGTCCCCAGCTCCACAAGGATTTGCAGACCCTGTGAGCTCACTAAGACCACTGACCTTACTCCCTTTTCATTTCCCTTAGATATGATTAACCGCGAGGACCAAAAACTCAGAAAAACCCCAACATACTTTAGTAAATTGAGTCCCTCCATGAGGTGTTCTAGCCAGGCACCTTACTCGTAGCCAGGACGTCGAGTCCCGACAACTTTAACTCAAGTATACTGTGACTCTATACCAAAGGAAAACGACCCAAGAGAGCAAACCTTTCCGTCTGATACCATTTTGTCACGAACCAGGCCGGGTCGCCATCCGACCCGGCGCCCAACCCAGCCCGCGACATGGCCCGAAGGGCCTTCCCGATCCCCACGGACTGGCACAAGTGCCCGAGTATCAAACATTGCATGGGAACGATTTACCCGAAATAAAAGACAGAAAAATAACTAACCAGATAAATAAACTGATGCTAAAAATAGACAACCAAACACCCCTTTAAACTATGAACATGTTTAAATTCTAAAACTCGAACCAAGAACTAAAAAGAAAAGACGACAATGGAAACTAAAACTCTTACTCAAACCACCCGGCAAAAGAGAGGCCACATCGACACCACTCTGCATGAAAAGACCAACTATAACCTGAACCACCATCACTGAGCACGATTTCACAACCTGGAATACACAAGAAACAAGGTCTACATACACCCAAAGGTGTATGTAGGGTGTGAGCCAAAGGCCCAGTAGGACGTCACCCAATAAAAAGGTTCCACGTATAAACATTAAATGACAAATACATTTGCAGGCTAAATAAATGAAACAACACCAAAGCTAAAACAACTTTAAATAAACAGATTCTATAAGGAAAGCACTTTTAAAGAAAATTCTTAAATAAAAGAAAACACCCTTGCATCAAAGAAAACCTCAAACCTTTATGAAAACCCAAAAGATGCATTGTATGCCGACGGTGCATGTATAGAAGTCCAGGAGCACCAAAAGTGGGAGAGGCCCTAAAGATACTAGAAAAAAAAGAAATGGGACCCTAGAACCTCACATCTCAGTGAAACATATCATACATTCTCGTGCACGAGCCACTGGTAGGGAAACACCTCCTACCATAGTGGTCTCCATTCATCATCCAATTTTTAGTTAGTGTTGTAAGAGTCAATCCCGCTAAGTGAAACTGGGGAGAGGCCACTCCTGTATCACTAGCACGCTAGTCTAGTCCGCCCACCTAGTACCCAGGCTTCCCCTTTTGTGCTCAAGATGTTCCAATTTCACATTTCATTTCAACTAAGACAAAGAAAACAATCAGGGTGTTACATAAACCAAACTTCACACTTTCACACACACAAAACCCAATTTGGAAAAGTACGCACGCCAAAATAATTTGTCCAACTCAACTAAAACAATTTCTGCATTTCTAATAATTGTTTATTTAAAACATATTATATTTTTATCATTAATAATTTTATTAAATCATATTAAATTCTTTGTATACAAATTCTTAAAAAAATAAACATAACACGGCTTTAACACACAAAAACAACTCAACCCCCTTTCATGTCCAAACACACCCAATGCCACATTCAAGAACACAAATTGAACCACTTTCATCAATTAATAACCCACCCGCACTGTTAGAAGAACATTTTACTAATTAAACAAAACACTAGAAATTTTATTAAGAAACCCAGAAGATAAAACATGACTCACAACACCAAAGATGCACTCAAATTCCCTTTTTGAAACAACACATATGAATGCTACACCAGAGCATAAACTGCACACTTTGCGCATTTTCACAAAAGAAAACGCAAACTTTATAAAAACTCTAGAACAAAAACATTTCACTTTGCGCATATGAAAAGCTAACTGTACATACATTAAAACACTAAGAATTGACTAAAATAAGATTCCAGCTAATGAACACACTCACACCACATGAACATGCTACCAGAAAAAACTAACGAATAAGAAACTTCATGAAAAACAAATCCGCACCCAAAATAACAAATCACAAGGAGCATTATAAATTAATTAGGCAAATAGATAATTCATCAAGAAATGCTTAAACGTAGAACCACCTACCTGTATGTAGCGACTTCAGAAAATTCGGTGCACGACTCCAATTGGTCATCAATAGCCCCACAAAAAATCCAAAATGAACCTTAACAAAAACAAGATAACGACAATTACATCAAAAGCGAACTGAAAACAGCACAAAATAATCCCCAAACAACATGAAAACTCACCCCAAGTGAAAAACAGTTGTGGAGAAGGGGAAAACGGGTGGAACCAGGGCCTCAGAAGTTGGTCACCTAAGAAGTGGGTCACCGGAGGTGAGCTCGAGGGTGGAGGGGCGCTGGTCGGGAGGTCGGGGTTCAAGGGGGAGGTCGCGCTTCCAGCCGGCCGAGAGGGAGGGTGCAGGCTGCCGGTGCAGCAGTTTCCCAGGAGCGGCTGTGCGGTTCGCTGGAGTGGGAGGCTGGTGAGGGCAACGTTGGCTGGTAAGGAGGTCGGCGGTGGTGCGTCGCCAAACGGAGCAGGCCGGAGCAGCTTGGGGGGGTCGAGTTGCTGAAGGCGGAGGGCACTGGTCGATCGAGGGGTAGGTGCGACTAATGTAGGGTTGGTGTGACGTGGAGGAGAAGCGGGAAAGGGGAAGGGAAGCCGACAGCCATGGGAGAGGGGAGTTCAGCGCGACGGGAATGGGGGAGGAAGGGGGTGCGGTGGCTTGGATAGGAGGGTATCTAAAACAAAGAAAAAAATGAAACCCTAAACAAAAAGGGGGGGGGAATAAAATAAATAAAAGATAAAAAAACAAAATAAAACAAATAATTATAATAATTAATATAATAGTAATAATAATAATGCTAATAACTTAATTAATAATACTAATAAGACTTATAATATTTGGAATGATGATAATATTAATAATAGTGATAATAATTAATTAATATTTAAAAAAAATCCTTTTAAATCTTTATTAAAGAAAATCTTAAATATAAACCAATTCATTAATTATAATAATAACCATTGTAATAACCATAATAATAATATTACTATTATCATCAAAACAATTAATTATGTTTTCGTCTAACTCTTATTATTTTGTTCTATTTTTATTTTACGACTCATTCTAATTTTATCTCTTCATTGTTAATTCATTTCATTTAATTAACTGAAAGTGTCAGGTCACCCGGTGTACCAGGCCAGGCTGCACAGTTTCAAAATCGTGCCTCACCTGAGGTCGCACGGGGTCTCCATTTTCATTGTATTCTCATTTTATTATTCGTCGCAAAAATTCTCATCTGCCTTGAACATCGGGCAGGCCATGCGGCGAGCTGGGCGAGGTCGCGTGGTGACCCAGGTGAGGCCGCACATCTTTGACCGCAGTGCGCTAGACGCAACCAAGGGAAAAACATCCGTTTTTAAAAAAGAACTTGAAAATATTAAGTCGGGCTTCAACCCGAACTACCCGATACCCAGAAAAATAATAAAATAAGTAATTTAAAAACGATGGTTGTGACATGAAAACAATATCACAATGTGATCAGAAAAAGGAACACCATGTTTTTAAAGGTTATTCCCTAGTTGAGGGAATTAGTATTAAAGAAAGAGTTTGTCAAGTGACGAGACTGAATTCTCTCAGATAGATATTGATGACAACACTCCTGAAGGAAATTATTGAAGAATAATTTTAAATTGAATGAATCCACCAAGGGCATGGTATTCCCATCTAGATTCTTATCTAAATAATCTAAAATTAAAAATAGGAGGCATCAATCATAATCTATGCATGATGAATTTAGAGGAAGATCAATTTATGATGATTGAGTATATGGGTGATATTATAATTGGTGGTAGAATGAAGGAATCAGTGGAATAATTTTCAAATCAAATGAAAGAATAATTTGAAATATCCATGATTGGTGAACTAACGTACTTATTTGGGATATAAGACATTCAGACAAAATAAAACACTTTTATTTTACAATGTAAGTATGTCAGAGAGTTTCTAATGAAATTTAATATGTATATATCCAAGACAATTTCCACTCTAATTATTTTTGGAACCAAACATATAAATCATGTGGATGGGACTTCTGTGATTCCCACCATGTATAGGGGAATCCTCATAAGCCTATTTTTCTGGACTATAACCCAAATAGATATCGTCTTTCCAATATGCCCAGTATCTCACTTTCAATGTATTTGGAAGAAATAAAATATGGGGTAGTCAAAAGAATCATGGGAGATAATTCCCACGAGTGGTGGATAATTATTTAATGGAAGGAAATGTGTAAGGTGATTGAGTAGAAAATTAGAAATCACTATCCTGAATACTACTTAAGCAGAGTATATTTTGGCTATGAAGGCCTGCACACATCTACCTTGGAAGAATAAGAAACTATCTAATATTTTTGATGAGGTGAAACAGCGGATGATGATTCACTATGATTATAAGAGCGCAACTGATTTTATAAAGTATTAGTTGAACCACAGTGTTCATACACCTACTACTACATAAAGATTTCATGAAATTACCCTATACCCAATTGTGTTAGTTGTTTTAATCTATTTGTGGAAGTGATGGTGGTTTATGGGGGATATAAGATTCAGGGGGATTATGTTATAATCTCTACACTATTCAAATACAAGTCATTTGGTTTATTTCCAATGGGGTAGAAATTGAATAATTCAATGGGGGAAATTTGGAGGATGAAATATTGAAAGATGGAAAATAGATAAAGTCACAAATGAAACAATGGGGGAGAAAAGAGAAATTCAATGCAATACAATGGAGAGAATGTGAAGCGAGAAAAACTATCTGGTGTTTTCAAGAAAATGTTAGAGATTTCTTTTGAACACATTAGAACAGAATTTTATTCTCTCTCAGATAAATTCAAAAATGAAAATATGGAGGAGAAAATAGAAATTCAATTAGGCTCAAATGAGGGAATGTGAAGGGAGAAAAACTATTTGGTGTTATGAGAAAAGAGTTATATATTTATTTAAAACACATTAAAACACAATTCATTTCATCTATCTATTTTTTCTAAATAGACCATTGCTCACATAGACTTAGAGTGTTGGCTAAGTTGACTCTTGTGTATCATGTGTTGATAGTGGCTAGTGCTCTTCTGAATTTATGTGGAGATTTTTAAAAACCCAAAGAGGGATATTATTACAATAATGTTTGTTCTTTGATAGAAATGGATTATGTTTTTTTGTTGTAAATACTATCATGGATGATCTAGGAAATTTCAAGGAATTGGATCATACACCTCAAGTTATAAGCAATAGATAAGCTAGCATCATTTCCTAGTGTTTTCCAAATTTTTGGGGTCCAAAATGGGGAGAATGAATGTATTAAAAAAAGTGTCTTTTCTTGATGGGCTTATGAAAATATGGATAATGATTTTGTTTTGTATATATAGGCGTCAGGGTTTGTGTCGCGTGAAGGATTAAAGTATTTTTCTGGTGTGCTCTTTGATTTCAATAATTTATGCTTAGTGAAAGGAATTTTTCTAGAATCAACTCTTCAAAAATATGGTAAAGGACTGGATTTCCTGAATACTAGATTTAGGATATCAAGGATATGAATCATTAAATTTTAGAATATGTTACTTCATGATTATGAGAATTTGAGTTTTGAGGTGGCTTGAAGAGTTCTGAAAAAAAATATCTCCAGTTACAAAGAGATTAGTGAATAGAGAATTTATAAGGAGATTTTCAAATGGAGGAACACCGTGAAGATGTTTCTTACCAATATGGAAAATTTGATGGAGTCGGTGCATCTTTCCGATTGGATGAGCCTATAAATATGAGGCTACCCATCTTCAATTGAGATGAAGTTTTTCAAAAAAATCTGAAATCACTTTGTATTGAAAAGAAAGTGGTACTCCTCGAAACTAGGATTCTATGGAATATTGAGCATCATTAAAAGCCTATTTTAGTCTATATTGATTCCAATAATTCTAATTATTGAGTGTTTCATGATGATGGGATGTTCTGTGTTGACTGAATGAGCTTCACGAATAAAGTAGTTCTGTGAAGGTATATTTCTTAACTAAGGAACATTTCTCTGTGATGGCATTGTGCTTCAAGATGAAATGTTATTCCACTAGGGCAAGGGTTCTTTTTGAAGGTGTGTTCCCAGTAAATCAGTGATATTTGTGAAGAAATAGCTTGACGGGGGTGCTTCGGGAAGGATATTTGTGAAGGAACTTTGCAGAGGATCTTGTTGAAAGGAAGGATTGGATATTAGGTTTAAGTGTACAGGGATTTTAATGTGCATCAACATAGGTATGAGGTGCAAGCATATTCTTGTAATAAGTCAGGTACAAATACATTAATTCCTATTTGTTGAAGAGATCATCAAGTCGATAAACTAAGTTAGAATTCACTCAAAGAAGTGAGCATGGGGGAGTCGCTGGAAGTGTTCCAAGAGACATATTGATATATCACTAAAATCTTATAAAGGCAATGAGCATAATATTGAGTGATTATGACAGAACCTATGTTTTCTATATCTAGTGAATGTTAGTGTATTTTGGTAAAACTAACACACTTTTAGTATATTCTCCTTGGACATATCCCTTAGTGGTGAACCATGTAAAAGTGATGTGTAGTCTCATTGAATGTGATTGTATGATTTTTGTTCGTATCCATTATATTGTTTTAACAAGTTCCTACCAACATGGCAAAAATATCCATAACTATAAAAGGAAGGTTTGAAAACCTAATTCACCCTCCCCTCTCAAGGTGTCTCGAAGTCCTACCTTGGTTTCATCAGGGTGATTGTCAATATTACAAAAACAATATGGTGTTTTTATCGATACTTTTATGATTATGATAATTGAAAAATCTGATTAATCAAATCCATCATGATACAGATATTTTACTCAGATTTAATCAAAAATATTATGTGGTTCTGATTCTATGATATTGTTAATCATACTAAGTTCTATGTCTGAAAACCTACTTTAAGTGTATTTATGTTATTTATGTATTTATCTTAAACTAAAATTCACCCCTCCCCACTTGTAATTATTTCCATCTGTGATTATTCTTATGATCTTACACAATTTTCCAATGGGGGTTTTGGATATCATTAATGATAAAAATGTGAAACCATTATTCATTGGTAATCATTCTAACATGATATAGAACATTATTTTATGTGGATTTCTACCTCATTTTTTATTAAATTATTAACATGAATCACAACCATAAACATGGTGATTTGTGGGTAAATCATTCTTTTGGGTTCAATATTATTTATTCTTGTAAATTGGGGACATTTTTTTTGAATATCATTAATCTTAATTCATTTTTGTAACATAAATATATTGAGGCCATTCCAAATATACCAATGGTTTGTTTTTTTTTTATTCTATAGATTTCTCCCATTTTTTCGCATATTCATCATGGGAAATTTCATTAGAACGCATTTTGATGATTATAATGTATTTAATCATTTTTTCTTCATTCTTCAGCACAACATATTAATATCATTGGTGAATTTAATGATTGAGTTGTAATGATGATAAAGGGAGAACAAGGGATGATGAGACTAGATTGGTAGAAACCACTGTGGGGTTTGGCATGCAGAGATTGTTTGGCTTGATTGGAGGGGATTTATATGTTGTGAATGTGGGTAAAACTCAGCCACCAGTAGTGATAATCATGGACAACCATAGATCCCCTTTTACCAGGTGTGTTATGATGCTAAATCAATTAGTTAAGCCAAATGGGAATATTATATGAAAAACCTATAGATTATGGAATATCCCACATTACATGGAGTGTAATCTATACATAAAAGGTATGTGGGACCATTGGTTGTAGTTCTAGTGTTTCAATTGAGATGAAAAGATCACATGTCATGTGACATCTGTCCCACACAACATGACCCAACCCAGCGACATTCCATGTTCCCTTAAGAACAAAGTCGAAACTAAAGTACATGGGTTATGTTTTATAATCTTGCATGGTTAGGTATTAATGGAAAGACCCATGTAATCTATCCTAACTAAGTACATGAACACGAAGAAGTGTATATGGGCATGACCATGTCTACATGGTCATGAGAAATGAGTGTATCTAGTTCCATCTTGACCTCTACAAACCAAATACCTCAAAGGGACACACTATTTATAAGGAATTTTATATTATATATGTGAAAAATGATACTGGAAAATTAAAGGTTGGTAAGACAAACATGGTACCCCTAGTACACATTGTATACTCCATATGAGGGTGTATTTATCACTTCATCCCTTTAGTATATGTCGGGTTATTTTGAGTGTGGTATCTTGGTCCTTTCTTATGTGGTTGTATTGTAGATTATGTCCATAGGATTGGATTGTGATCCCATCTATGGGTTTTGTATCAGATAGAGTTTTATATATCCTCTTGTGGTCCCATGGTATAATCCTCAATCATTTCGAGGTGGTATTTATTGTATCGATGTGTCCATTAGGTGCATGAATTAGATTCCCAATCAAATTGACTGATATAATAAAGTATGTAGTGTCTCCCAGTGGAGTTGTGTGTGATCCCTTGCCTGGATGATGAGATCATTTCTGATCTGATGATAAATTTCGTGGAAATTTTAAATGATCCTGACTTTTTACATTAGTTTCATTAGTGAGATTATATCTCATAGAGTGAGTACTCTTATAATGAGAATCACCATGAAACCTTGATCAGAATACTATGGTAGGTAGTGCTGGTTGTAACAATTTGAGACAGTTTTTCAATTTTGAGTATGTATTGGTGTTTATTTTTATATTTCTCTCATCATATTGACAAATTTTTAATTTATTAAACTAATCTTGATGCTTTATTCTTAGTGATTTTGTTTTGTCCTAGTAGGTTTTGTGAAACTATCCCTTGCATGGTCTTTTCCCACACATGTCATTAATTATATATAACAAAGTACATTTTAAAGTTTACAATGAGTACCAGGAATAGTTGAATCTTATATTGGACAAGATACACTGAGGTGTTTACCCGGAGTTTCATTTAACAGTTCTCCCCACATTTGGAGAAGGTTGAGCTCTTTTGAAGCATTCGTTGGGATTCTATTTGTCCCAATATTCAAATTTAGTACTTTTTCCATACTCTAATTGTGGGAAATATGTTATGAATGCATTGGTATCAATTGTGTTAGTTTACATTTTATAATTTTATGGTCATGGAGATGTGTGTGTGTGCATATAGGTACATTAGGATAATGACTCACATGTGTGTGATATACCTGCTTCATGTTGGTTTCTAAACCCTGAACTATTGATGGTAGGATTGGGGTAGTCACATTATGTATATATCTAGTGAGGCAAGACCTACTGAATCATTTGAATTCAATTATATTTTTTTGTATAAATAAATTATAATTAACATTCCTTTTCTGAAAAACTATTTTCTTCATATTTTTTGGGTTTGATTTTACATTAAAATTTACCACTTCTACGAATTGAATCAGGAAAAATGGACTCCACGGTTATAATTAGGAGTTGTAAATATGGTAAAAAGGTAAAAAAAATTCATTCATTATGATTTTTTAATTGGAGAAATTTTTTAACATTGAAAAGATAAAATGGGTAAATTATGGGTAAAAATAATCTTATAAGGTCTAAAATTTTATCCTATAACTTAACGTAACTTTTTTATATGATTATATTTCATCCATTATCATTTTATGTTCAAATATATTTTCTTTTTTCCATTTTTTTGTGATTTTTAAATTAATAAAAATATTTGTAAATAAAATACAAAAATGTCAATCATTTTGTTTTATTACCTTTAAATTTTTTTTAAAGAGATAGAAATAAGGTATCATAGGTTAAAAACTGTTATTCTAAATTTAAATTATTTTTTATAAAGTTAATTTATTATCTAATTTTTATCAATGATATAGTTACCTTAAAACATATAGAATACCAACAAATTATTAATTAAAAATTTTAAAATTAAATAAATGATATTAACAATATTAAAAGTTGTATAATTTAAATGATTTATAGTGTCCCTAAAATTGTTTATATAATTATATCATATTTAGGGTTTCGTAATTGTTTATATTAAAATTACATATTCTTCTTGATGTTTTTAATGTCAAATTATATGAGTAGTTCTAAAATTTAATATAAGGAAATTAAATAAAAAATAATATTTTATTAAAAATTGAATATTATATTGATTATAATTTAAAAAATATTCCATTTATTTAAAATTATAGTTTCATTATTATGTTATTTTTTGTAAAAAAAATAGATAACTTGTTATGTATCAAAAGGGATAATGAGGGGTTAAACTCTAATGATAAGGGTAGAAACAAGATATATAATTATCAAAATTTTATTGGTTAAAATATTTCAACTCACCCTTTTTTTATATTTTAATATTTTTAATTATGAACCATTTGAGAATGAATATTAAATTATGTTAATTAAAAATTTTAAATAAACCATAGGTTCCCCTCCACTCTCTTATAAAAGGCACATCATATCCCTTAATATTCACACACAAAAATCATTTTGGTTTGGCCATACCTACTCAATCCTATTACTATAATCGCTCCCTAAATTATAGAGCTCTTTTTTAAGTATAATACATACCTTATATGGATGTAGTTGTAATTCTTGGGAGATTGTCTGAAAAAAGAGGTATAACTTTTAACCAAATGTTCTAGTTTTATTTATTCTTCCACATTCATCAAATACATTTCAATAATAATGATAAAATAACAAAATTATCTCCCATATATTTGATATGTTATTATGTAAATGGAATAACCAATGTCTATATCCTTCTACTGTCAAATGTGAAACGAAACCATCATTCATGTGTACGATGAGCTACTGTCTCATGAACTGATGTAATTTGTTCTCTATCACCACATCTCACAACTATTTATAATTATGTGTATAATTTAAATATATTATATTCCTAAAATATTTATAATTATATATATTCAACATAAAATCTATTTTTATACCATTCCATTCATTAAAAATGATAACATCATTCATGTCTACGTGTGGACTACCACCTTTATTAAGTGATGTGTTGTTTTCTTCACCACATAAGATAGATGATATATATAACTTTATTTAAAGAAATAATATGTTAATAATTATATAATGATCATTTTTATAGATAATAAAATGAATTCCTTCTTTCAATCAAAATCCTTGAAAAATGGAAGTGTTGCACATTTGTACGTACAACCTACCCTTCCCATGTTTATAATGTGGTCAATTGTTCAAAACCATCCTTCAAAGATAGATTTAAATGTAAAATTGATATATAAATGGGGTAATTATGTTATGTTTTTTATTCTATAGATGATGTAATTATTAAATTTTTGGCAATATTCAACCCACTATTTTCATTTTGGTCATGAGAGCTAAATAACATGAAAACATATGACATTAACATAATTGATTAAGTTATTGACTACAACATGGTAAGAGAAGTAATAAAAATTAATATAATAAATATTTAACATAATAATTATCATAACTTTATTATTAAGTATGAAAAATAATGTATAGGGAATGTCATACTCTAGGTAAGTGACACTTTCCTTTAAAACCATGTTTTACAATGTTTTAATAATTTATTTTCTATATATTTTTCTTCCATATCCATATACATAAAATTATTTTATGGGTTTATAACATAGATATAAATGAATTTTAAATGATATTTTTTAATATTATGTTTAATTCAATGGGTTTCTAATAGGTTTTTTAGGTGATTTACAGGGAAGATTTAAAAAAACATAAAAGGAACGCTCAATTTTTACATATACGATGTTAATGGATATCACCACAAATGAAACATGTATTTTATATCTAGATTTTTTTAAGAATATATGTTTTATTCATATATAAACCCTCCATATATTGTCGTGAATTTATGTTTTCAATATTGATTTTAAATTTAAAGGGTTATATCGAGATCTAAACATATTTACCTATGAAACAAAATAATATTTTTCTGCAATATTTTTTGTGTTATGATTAGTTTATGGTTCTTGGACATTTTTTATGATGATGGTTTGATTCATTATGATCTAATGATGGGTGGGTTTGTGATACCCCTCCAATGCATTGGGTAAGATTTATGTTGTAATTTTACCAAGAGGGTTATACCATTTGTAACATTAATGTTTATTCCATGTGTACAGGTAAAGGTTATTCCATTTATGATCCCAAATTTTATTTTGTGTTTAAAAACTAATGCTTTTCCATTTATAATAGTGATATGAAAATTAGGCCTCATTTAAGGAATATGATTTACATATTATTTCCATATGTTTTGATAAAAATATTATTCTTTAAAAAAGGTAACTAAATATCTTATTCCTAATTTAAATTATACATAACATCTTAAGGGTGAATGTATAACATTGTAAAAACGTTTTCATGATTGTAAATAAACATTTTTTAGTTTTATCCTTTAATATTTATTATGAAATGTTTTTTGAAAATATTTGGGAGGAGATGTTTATTTCTTGGGTAATAAAATGTTTTTTATTCTAAAATTTATTCTAAATAATGAAATAAATATTAGTATTTATGTAATATTATGTTTCTTTCATTATATACAAATACCATACTAATATTTTTTTACTCATCCCATTTTTTAAATTTTTTTTAAAGGTTTTTAAGGGTGATTAGGGATAAGGATGAGGTCAAGATGAAAACGTTAAGATATGTATTGAAAATAAAACTTGTTATATCTTAAATTTTTTGTTATGAAAAAATAGATAGTAGTTATAAGAGTCTACAGGTGATGTAATATTATTTTTCATAATAGTTATATATTAGTTATCTAAAGCTCTAAACAATAAATATCCTCAAATTATATATTATTAATACTTAACTTAAAACTCAATATTATATAATTTTTATGGTTGGGTCCTTATAGTACGTTTCATAGGAAAGATTTGTATAATTCAAGAGATTCTAAAAATGAAAGTAAATACCATCAAGAGATCCTAATTTGTGGTTATCATGATATAACATTCAATTATTACTATGTTGATTCGTCTAAACTATGTTTGTTAAAAATGGTTTTCCATATAAGAAACATTGAACTGGAGGTATGAATTCACTAATAGGACAATATACTTTTAAATCAGTAACATCAAATGGTTGGAATTGGAACTGGATATTTTGTCTTGATGATTAATTAGATTATGCAAGCTATAAATGGAAGTATAATCCTTGACATATAATTACCAGATCTACCACAATGAAACATTTTAATATTGGGGAATTCTATGACACAACACCCTCTATTATTCAATGGATCTTCTAAAACAGTTGTGGTTGAGTGATGGAAAAAAACATTGTAAAATATATTTGAAGTCAGGGGTTGTTTAGGTAATTAAATGGTAACTCTTTCTATTTTCCATTTTTATTTGGATGTTGTTCAATGGTGGAAAATGATTAAGAATAATAAATAATTTTAATATGTTTATATATTTCAATGTGATTAATTTAAATATATTTTACTTGAGAAATATTTTTATATGTTTATTCTATTTAAGATAGAAAAACAATTGTTGGAATTGATGTGGATGGAGGATGATTAGATGGTCATGTATGATGAATACTTTAACCGAATTTTAGGGTAAAAAACAAATTTCATTTGGGACATTAATATTAAATTAAACCGACAGTACAAAATATTGAAGTTAAGATATCAATGTGAATTTTATTCCAATGAATTTTCAATATTTCAAAAAAATTATTTCATGTGAAGAGATGGTAGAAATCGAGTTGGTTGACGATATTATGTTCTATGAAAACAAACAGAAAATATGAACCAAATTCTATTAAAATTGGGAGAATACATCGAATAAATATGAAGGTATGAAAATAAAATATAAATATTTTTATAGGTGTGGTAAGAAGCACAATAGTAAAAGCCTTATGAAATATGGGAAGTGATTCTGATGTGATATACCTTTGAATTTGGATCATGATTTCAATGAAAATGATATTGGTAGTAATAAGGACACTTTTAATTAGTAGGAGGTAATGTTTTTTAAATTTAATGAGATGGTTCATTATTCATATGAGTATTCAAAGTAGAATATTAATGATAGTAAAAAAGAAAGAATATAAGCAGAAGGGTGTGGTAAAATACTTTTCAAATACCTCAACAGATATTGGGTCATTATATGAAGTAGTGAAATGTAAATTTCATGTCAATTTATATTATTCTAATTTCTTTTTTTTAGGACAACACATTATTTATTTTATAAGAATATTTTATAAACTTGAAATTTAACCATTACTAATAAATCCTAAAAATATGGTAAAAACACAGAGGGGAAGTATTAAAGTAAAGTGCAATAATATTAATATTTTTGTTATTGTATATGGAAAGTCTTCAAATAAATACATTTTTGTATTTCCCCTAATAGAATATACTATTATTCTTGGTATGGATTATCTCTCTATTTTCCGGGATAATTTATATACAAGATCTTAAGAATTTTTTTTTGAAACATTATTATTATTTATACAGGAATTAATTAGTAACATTAATAGCATACTAATAAGTAGAGAAACCATTAAAATTAAGAAAATGAATTTTATATTGTAAGCAATATTGAATATAAGGGAACTATTTAGATTAATTATGTTTTAGTTTTAAAATAATTTCTTGATGTATTTCCTAGTTATTTACCCAGTGTATTACCTAATCAAGATGATGACATTAATATGGAATTAGTTCATGATTAAAAGGCAATTTAAAACCCCACTTTTCCGATGGCTCATATAAAACTTCCATAATTGAAAAATAAGTTTCATGAGTTTTTGTAAAAGGAATCATTCAACCTATAACTTCACCATGGGTGCTCTTATTTTTTTGTTAACAAGTATTCTGGTTTCATGATAATTTTCATTGATTATAGTGATTTGAATAACATTAATATTAAGAATTTTTCTTTTTTCTCATATTGGTGAAATTTTAATCAACTCCTAGGATCTCAGTAGTTTCTAAAAAAATAATTTAATAATATATATGGTAACTATGAGTTTTGGGTTATTCCCATGTGATTGAAAACTTTACCAACTATATTTATAAATCTCATGAATAGTGTTTTTCATGAATATCTTGATATTTTTGTGGTTGTTTCTATTGATGGAGGAAATATTTATTAAAAACATTTTGAGTTCCATGGAAAACATTTGAGGGTGGTTCTAAGAAACCTGCTAAAAATAAGTTATATTAATAAATTTGAAAACATGATTTTTGGTCATAATAGACTTCGTTGCATAGAAAAATATAAATTAATGATTGCATAATAGTTCATAATTTTAAAAATAATGTGGTTGATGAATGAACATGACCTAAACTATTACAAATATTCGTATTTTTCCATTTTTTAAAGGATAATACTAATGGTTTTTTGAAAACATTTAACACTAATCTAGCCCAATAACTAAGTTAGCATGAAAGTAATTAAGATCATGTGGATAAAATAATGTGATAAATGTTTTATTAACTAGATGATTCCTTTAGTCAGAATAATAATTTTATATTAACCATGTTATGTTTTGAAAATTATCATTAGGTTAATGGTTGGGGGGATTTTTTCATATAAATGTTTCATGCGAGAACACCTATATTCTTTTCAGGTGTCAATACAATTTTATCTATCAGAAAGAATAAAAAAATATCCAAAGGATGGACTTTTTTTAACAAGAAAAGGTGAAATTTGTTAATAAGTATAGGTTTCCAAATATTAATGTTAATGAATGAGGTACTATCAAATTTTGAGAATGATTATGTATGCCTTTTTATTCCTATTTGGGAAGATAATTGTTTAGTGAACCACTTAGTTCACCATTTTTTCATCCTAGTAGTACTAATATGTAAAAATATCGTTAGGATTATTTTTTTGGGATAGAATGAAATGATATTTCAAAATTTATAATGAAATATTTTAACCATAAACCAATTAAAGATGAATAAAAATTACCCAAGGGGATGGATCATCCTTTTCTAGTTCTAGAGTGTAAATGAGAAAATGTATCCATGGATTTGGTAGTGATATTTCTAAATACATATCAAGGTAATAATGTTATTTGGTTTTTATTGATCAATTAATTAAATCTATGAATTTGTTTTATATTTGAAATAAAACGTCTTTATATCATCTTTTAGGGATATGCCTCAAGTATATAGTCAGTTTATATGAATTTTATCTCCTCATTTTATCTAACTGTGATCCATGATTTACTTCAATTTTTTTAAAAGTCCATGGAATTTCATTTTGTATGAAACTAAATTTCGATGAAGATTTTCATCCTCATCATTATTTTTAGCCCAAAATAATAATTCAAACCTTTGAAAACACATTATGTACTTCTATAATGGATTACCAGGGAAGTTAGGAGCATAATATATCATTATTTGAATTTTCCTATAATAACTGTTTTCATTCAAGTATAAAAATTTCCCATTTTGAGGATTTATATTGATATTGGTGTTGGACATCATCTTTTAGGATGAAATATGATAAATAAATAAGTTGGTACTATAATTGGTAGAAGAAATGGATAATAATGTGAAGCTGATATAATAGCACTTGAGTATAGATAAGAGCATGAAAAAAGTTATTGGAATAATTGGGGGAATTGTCAGCTTTTGAGTTTGATGATCAAGATTTTCTAAATCTATATCCATGTTAAATTATTATTTATTTATTGTAAAAAGGAAAAAATACATCAAATTTTATTATACATTATGAATCCCAAGATAATGTTGTATTAGTTTCCTACTGTAACGTCCCGGTTTCGGAATCCCCCGAGAGGTGCCTCATACCTGGTTGGTCACATGGCCTCAAGCATGTTTCCCCGAACGCTAGAGGCTACTGACTAGAAGAAAGGTCCTTGGGTGTGATAGTGAGAAAACTATACCCTCATTGGCAGAGTACAAAGAGGAAGTAAACAAATACATACGATAGCGGAAGAAGTAAATATCCAACAATAGTAAACATTGGAATAATGGAATAATAAACAACTGGAGCACACACACACACATATATATATATAATGATGCATGATACATATGTGTAGGAAAGTAGCCAAACAAGTGACAATGACAGAAATAAAAACAGTACTAATCCAAAGTATAAAAGAAATATATAAACATCTCCTCAGCATCGCAAGCCTAATCTTTTCTCCATGCTCTCCAGCTCCACAGCATGTCAAGTACCTTACATAAAAGGAAGCTTTTCCTTATCTATACATGCAGCAATATAATCAGTTTGGGCCCAATTGCATGACCCAAACAGGGTCTGAGACTAAATCTCAGTAGGCAACCACCCAAATATTTGAGCCTAACAGTCAGTGAATATATGGCAGGTAAAGTACAGAAAGTAGTAAGCAGGAAAGTACTCAGTAGTAAACAATCCACAGTTTCAACATCAAGCAACAGCTAAGAACAAATAGAAAACCCTCTAAAAAGTACTCACATCCATCCCCTTCGGTCCTACCTAACAAGTACAAGCCACCCTCTGGGCGGTACACTCAGCCTAACCCCTATCGTTCAGTATATAAAGACTCTCTGAGGAGGCACTCACAGTCAATTCCCCTTATAGTCTAAGGTAGCCAGGAACTCTCTGAGGAAGCACTCACAGTCAATTCCCCTTATAGCCCCAAGGTGAAAGAATCTCTAAGGAATCTTACTCAGTCAATTCCCCTTATATCCTATGTCATTCATAGACTCTCTGCAGAAGCACTCTTTGTTAATTCCCCTTATAGTCTAAAGAAGTTAAAAATAATCCAAAGACTCTCTAAGGAAGCTCACTTTTTCAATTCCCCTAATAGTCTAGAGTAATCATGGTAATTCAATGTAAAACTAGGACTCTTCGAGGAAGTTCACTCGGTCAATTCCCCTTATAGTCTAAAGTGATCAAGGACTCTCTGAGGAAGCTCACTTGGTCAATTCCCTTTATAGCCTACTACACCAGGTTCTCACGGCCCTGTCTAGGTCAATGAGCAAAACAATGTAGTATGGCCAAAGTAAACCTACAAAACTACATTGATAAGGATTCTATAGCATATCTAGCATATCAGAATACAAACTCTCCATCCTACAGCAACAGATGTGGAAAACAGGCAATCCATCCAAACTAGCTAAACGGGACCAAAATGCCGTAAATAAAACATACATGGTCAATACATCCAAATCCTAGAAAATCAACCCTATTTACATCCATATAACCTCTACACAAGTATACAATCATGGCAGGCAATCAACAGGGGTAAAACAGTAAACACGCAATACCTCATTCAAGGGTATTGGTGGAATTTTCACATAATTCTCAAAGACTTTGAACGGAAGGCACAAACCACCTACCTTGGTGTTAGGAAATCGTTATATGTGAACCTCAAAGATTGATAACCCTAGAACACACAAGATCTATAAAAACGTCGAAAACGTTCAACCTACAATAACATGATAAAGAAGAGGAATCATGAAACAAGGCTCAAGGAGAAGAGATAACTCACCGATGTTATTCCAACACAATCAACGATGTTTGATTCAGAGGACGGGCGTACGCTTGGGGGTTCATCGAATATCTACATCCGTATGGAGATCTTGGTCGAACGGGACCTAAAATAATAGAGTTGTGGTGATTAGGCGCAACCCCGGTGCGTTTAATGAAACAAAAGTACACAGAATGTAATTTTTAAGTACACGGCGTGTACTCACCTTTTCTATACTCTGCTTTAAGCAGCCTCCAAGTCACTCCCACACAGCCATGCATGTGGCTACTACACAGCCAACACATGGCCTCTTGTGGCATAGAAGTACACGACGTGTACTTATAAAGTAAACGGAATGTACTTAGAAAATTTCCAAAATTTCCTCTTTTTCTCAAAAATGACCAAAAAATAAAACACATACCTGAAAAAAAAAGATTTGGGTTCATACAAACTTCCCCCCTTAAAGAAATTTATCCCCAAATTTCCCTAGCACAGTATAGAAGAATAAACCCTGAACAGTTTCAGCCACTGTGCTCGTACAGCAGCCTCCCTCTCCCAAGTCTCATCATGTACTCGCTTGTACTACCATAGCACTCATATTGGAGGAACAGACTGGCCACGGAGAACCTTTGTACTACGATCAACAATCCGGATATGATTCTCCTTGCATGACGCATCCACTTCGATCTCATCCTCCTTAGGTTGAAAGACATGAGACGGGTCTGAAAAGTAATGTCGAAGATAAGAAATGTGAAAAACGTCATGCATAGCCCGGTACCTATGAGATGACTGCAAGCACTAGGCAACCATCCCAACTCTCTCTAACACCTCAAATAGCCTGACGTACCTCATAGAAAGCTTACCCTGTCTCATAATCCTCCTGTGTCCCAACCTCGGTGTGACACATAGGAATACCTGATCCCTGGCCTCTAATTCCAGAGGTCGTCTCCACTTATTAGTATAGGACTTCTGTCGAGACAGTGCAATAACCATCGACTTTTGAATCATCTCTATCTGGTTTGTGGTCTCCTGGACAAGACAAGGTCCCAATAAAGCTGCATCTCCTGCCTTCAACCAACATAAGTGTGATCAGCATGGCCTACCGTACAAAGCCTCATAAGGTTCCATCTGAATAGTTGCTTGAAAACTTTTGTTGTAGGTAAACACCGCCAGAGGTATATGCTTCTCCCAAGAACCCCCAAAATCCAGAATCCATGCCCAGAGAATGTCCTCAAGCACTTGAATAGCATTCTCGGATTGGCCATCTCTATGGGGATGGTAAGTTGTACTCAAAAGTACCTGGGTACCCAAAGCCTTCAGTATCCCCTGCCAGACCTGTGAAGTAAAACGTGCATCCCTGTCTAAAACAATGGAACATGGAACTCCATGTAGATTTATAATATCACATATGTACAAAAGTCACTGTTTATCAACACTAAAGGTCTCCTTGATTGGTAAGAAGTGAGTGACCTTCATGAATCTATCAATGAAAACCCATACTGCATCATTTCCTCGAGGTGACCTCAGGAAACTGGTCACAAAATCCATCACGACATCATTCCACTTCCACTCAGGAATGGGTAACTGTTGTAAAATCCCTACTGGTCACTGATGCTCCTCCTCCACATGCTGACAAGTGGAAAACCTCTTAACGAAACCAGCAACGTCCCTCTTCATACATGGACACCAATATTGATGGTGTAGATCACGATACATCTTGGTGGCACTAGGATGAACTGCCCAAACTGAGGAATGAAAGTCCTGTATCATCCCCTCGCGTATGTATTCTGGCACACATACGCGCCCCTAGAAATTCTAGATCTCATCCTCACTTGTGGTCCATCTAGGAATAGGGTCCTCTCCTGACACATTCTCCCTTAGGAAAAGGCCTTCAGAATCTGATAGCTACCTCATTCGAACTAGATCAAGAAGAGTAGAGGTAATAGCTACAGATGATAGAAAAGTATACCCTTGTATTTCATGCACCTCCAAATGCATTTCAGAGAACAGAGCCATAAGCTTCCACTCACTGTTGGCCTCCTGAATAACATGTATTTGATTCCTCCTGCTCAATGCATCAGCCACTGCATTGCCTTTACTAGGTGTATAGGCAAGCTCGATATCGAAGGATTGTAGGTACTCAACCCACCTTTGTTGCCTCAAATTCAGATCACGCTGAGTGAAGATGTACTTGAGACTCTTGTGGTCGGAGAAAACCAAAAAATTATCTCCCAGCAGATAATGTCTCCAACAACTTAAGGCATGAACAACAGAATCCATCTCGAGATCGTGTGTCGAGTAATTCCTCTAATGTGGCCCCAACTGTCGTGACCCGTACGCGATGACTCCATATCCCTGCATAAGCGTAGCTCCCATCCCGATACCTGAAGCATCATAGTAAACAATATAGCTCTTTCACGGCTCTAGAAACACTAGTATCGGTGCTTAAGACAACCTCCCCTTCAGCTCTTGAAAGTTTGACTCATAAGAATCTGACCACAAGAATTTTATACCCTTATTATTTAGACTCATCAGTGGTGTTGCTAAGAATGAAAAGTCCTGAATGAAGTGCCTGTAGTATCCAGTTAGCCCTAGAAAACTTTGTACCTCAAAGAAGTTCTTCGGCTGCTCTCAGGAAACTTCTGCTCTCACATTATTTTGGTCTGCTGATACTTCAGTCTCTGAGATGACATGACCCAAGAAGTGAATCTGATCTATCCAAAAGTGTCATTTTGTGAGCTTATCATATAACGGATGCTCTATTAGTTTACTCAAAATGATCTCAAGGTGTGTGGGATGGTCGTATCGAGTGTGAGATTACACCAAGATATCGTCTATGAAGACAACCATGAAGGAATCCAAGTATGGATGGAACACTCAGTTCATCAGTGCAATTAAAACTATAGGTGTGTTCATGAGACCGAACGGTATTACCATATTTTCATATAGACCATACCTGCTCTGGAAGGCTATGAGAGGTATATCAGATGATCTAACGTGCAATGGATGATAATCTGACCTCGAGTCAATCTTCGTGAATACTCGGGCTCCTCAAAGATGATCAAAGAGATCATAAATCATTGGTAAAGGATATCAGTTCTTGACCATCAACTGGTTAAACATCTGATATTTCACACAAATCCTAAGGGTACCATCTGCCTTCTTTGCAAACAGGATAGAAAAACCCCAAGGAGAAGTACTAGGTCGGATGAAACACTTTTCCTACAACTCCTCCAACTACTTCTTGAGAACCTGCAACTCTGGTGTAACCATCCTATAAGGAAAAATGGACACTGGTTCCGATCATGGCACGAGATCAATGGAAAATTCAACCTCACACTCCATAGGAAAACCTAAAAAGTCCTCTGTAAAGACATATCTGAAATGATCCACCACTGGAGGAAAGTCCATTTGCGAAGTCCTCTGGTCATCCAGATACATACTAGAAATTGGGGTTTTAACTCCTCCCAACCCATGATGCAATGGGTCCACTCATATCGCTTGGACATCCCACTCACCCTTATGAAGAAACGATCCTCCCTCTGGTGATATGAAACTTACCCTACGATGATAGCAATTGATGACTGCCTGGAAGGGAACCAACCAGTCCATTATAAGAATGACATCATATCTTGACATCTCTAGGACATAGAGGTCCCATAGAAAGTGACACACACAACCTCTAAATGGAACACCTAACACTAACATACACCCACCGTTCTAGTCCCCAACGGAGTGTCTAGTGTCAATATATCAGCATAATAAAATTTGTAGAGACCAAGGCTCTCCACAACAATAATAGATATAAATATATGGGAAGCCCCTATATTGAAAAGATCAGAATCTAAAGCTGAGGCTACTAAGATCGTACCTCAAACTGTAGAAGGTTCGGGATCCTTCTCTTGCTGGGTCTACTCTACTGCAAAAGTCTGTCCTGAACCGTGGACCTATGACACTTCCTGACCACTCTGAGCTGATCCACCCTATTGTCACTGAAATCTGGGCGACTGGTTACCCCGTCCACGACCTCCACCTCGGCCTGAATGGCCGGAAGAACTCAAGTTCTCTGACTGTTGAGAAACTGGTGGTGCTAATTCTAAATGAGGAGTCATAGAAGAACCCATGTCATCAGGTTCTAGTGAGAACACCTGACAGAAGCATTGAAGATGACCCATCTTTCCGCATGATCGGAACCCCACCGGGTATCTTGGGAAAAGAAGCCATGTATGCTCACTCCTCCCGCACTGGTATTATACCACCTGGTTACCAGAAGATGCATCCCACCTACTCTAATCTCCTTGTGCAGTCTACCTAGGGTGATTCCTACTATCAAATGGTAGAGCACTAACTCTAGATGTCAAACTGCCCTGGCTCTCTGCTCCAGAATCCCTCATATTACGCTCTGTAATCAGTGCCCAGTTGATGATAGTGGATATCAAAGTCAACCTGAAGATGTTCACCTGAGATCGGATGTTGTGCCTTAGACCATCCTCAAACTTTCGTACAGGGAACAACTCATCACCTCCTGAAATAGTCATGAAATATTGTAGCTCTATGAAGTGAGAGGAATAATCCATAACAGAAAGAGTACCTAGCTCCAGACTCAGGAACTCTCAAGCTCGATCAGCCCTCAAGGTATCCGGATAGAAGTAATCATATAAGATGCACTGAAACTCATCCCAAGCCATATTATACTAGAATCCCACCTATGAGATCACATCCCACCACCTCTTGGAGGAGTCTCGAAGCATGTAAGTAGATAGATTCACCCTCATATCTAGAGGTATCTCTAGATTCTCAAAGATTGTTAGTGTGGCTTCTAGCCATGACTCTACAGCCTGGGGTCCTCAATCCCCTGAGAAAGTGGGAGGATGCGGCTGCTGAAAGACCCACGTCAATTCTTCCATCGACGACGTAGGAGGCAGTACTCCCTGAAAGGTCTGCATCATCCTCAAAAATCCCTCCCTGAACTGTGCATCAACACATATTTCAGGTACAACAGTTGGTGCCAAGGCTGGCGCAACTGGAGGATCCAATGGGAGTCCCTGGTCAACCATGTCCGGTGTCTGATCACCGCCTGGTAACTGGCTTACAACCGGAGGGAATCTCGGTGGAATGACTCTGCAGGGTCAGGTGTACACCTTAAAATGAGATTATCAAGGACTGAAAACTAGAAGCATAAGAAGGGAACAGGAGAAGGAAATCATTCATGTTTTACAAAAAATAACTACATGGTGTGTACAATTCCAAGACGGAGTGTCACCTTATGCCATTCACATGGGCATGTACTCCTACTGAAACAGGTTTTGTAACACCCCAAACACACGGTGTGTTATCCTAAAATAGGTTGTGTACTTGAATCCTCTTCCTACTCCTGAGTCCTTTTACACGGTTAAGCCACATGGCTCTCCTAAGACAAGACTACACGGCGTGTTCAAGATAGACCCGGCATGTACTAGACAAGCTTCACCTAGCCCATGTTGTTAGCGACATGACCTAACACACGGTTCACACTACACAGAGTATTCCAGATGGACACAGCGTGTATGGGGAAGGATAACATCGACCTATATTGTTAGTGACACAGTCGGGTATCTAGTTCAAGATACACGGTGTGTCCAACCGGTACACTACGTGTTCTCACCATACTTTCCCCATCCTGTGTCTCCGCCCACAAGATCTATGGCACAATTAGAGACTTCACAGCATGTACATAGAGTACACAATGTGTACTTAAGAATAACTATTTCTTCTTCAACAGAAGAACACATGGCATGTAGTCAAAACTACATGGCATGTATTCTGGGTTTTCTGGACAGTAAGCCTCAGAAACTACTCCAGAGAACAGAAAACACTGAAACGAATATCAAAGTGCCAAATTCCGATCCGTGAGGGCCCATACTCCCCACGAATGAAATTTTGGCATCTTACACATGTTATAACAAGGAAAACAAAGAAATTATCTACTAAATTATGTTCTATGAGGGCCCATAACACCTCAAGAACCAAATTTTGGAATTCATTCAAACGAAAACTTACACAAATAATACCTTATCAAACAAAAAGTATGTTTTTATCAAGTAATCTATCATAGAAACATGCATATTCTACACAACATCTATCACAACAACATGCAATCTCTAATGCATCCTGAATGGTATGGAAAGAATGCATTACATGTGATTTCTAAAAATTGACTATATGATGTATGAGATGGAATAACCTCATCTCATCAGGTTGTGACAGAAATAGAACCTCAATAACATCAACAATAACAGCAAAAATAATGTGAATCACTCGCTCTGAAATCCAATCAACTGTAAACTTGAAAAACCAGAAAATTTCAACAAACGAGGTAGGTTGGATTTTCCCTGTACATGGGTTAGCTACTCCCAGGCATAGCTTATTACCAAGTACTTATTCCCTTCTATCCCTGGATAAAGGATCCAAATAGTATGTCAAGAGAAAATAATTCCTATGATACCACTTTGTAACATCTCAGTTTCAAAGGCCACCAAGAGGCACCCCATACCTGGTTGGTCATATGGCCTCAATCACATTTCCCCGAATTCCAGAGGATACCGATTAGCAGTGAGGACCTTGGGTGTGATAGTGGGAAAACTATGCCCTCATAGGAAGAGTACACAGTAGAAGTAAAAAAATACATACAATAGTGGAATTAGTAAATATCCAACAATAGTAAACAATGTAAGACTAGAATAATAAACAACTAGAGCACACGCATATATATATAATGATGCATGATAAATATGTGTAGAAAAGCATCCAAACATGTCACAATGATGGAAATACAAACAGCACTAAGCCAAAGCACAAAAGAAAAAGTTAAACAGCTCCTCATCATCACAAGCCTAAGCTTGGTTCCATGCTCTCCGGCTCCACAACATGTCAAGTATCATAAGTAGAAGGGATTTTTCCCTTATCTATACCAGCATCAATATAATCTATTTGGGCCAAAAACATGACCCAAACATGGTGTGAGACTAAATCCTAGTACGTAACCACCCATAGATATGTACCTAATAGTCAGTGAAAATATGGTAGGTAAAGTACAGAAAGCAGTAAGGAGGAAATTACACAGCATTAAAAAATCTACAGTTTCAACATCAAGAAATAGCTAAGCACAAATAGGTAACCTACTAGGAAGTACTTACATTCATATCCTATGGACCTACCTAACAAGTACAAGCCACCCTCTGGGCAGTTCACTCAGCCTAACCCCTCTGGTTTAGTATATAATGACTCTCTGAGGAAGCAGTCATAGTCAATTCCCCTTATAGCCCCAAGGTCATGGACTCTCTAAGGAATCTCACTTGGTCAATTACCCTTATATACTAGGTCATTCATAGACTCTTTGAGGAAGAACTCACCATCAATTTCCCTTATATTCTAAATTAGTTCAAAATAATTCAAATACTCTCCGAGGAAGTTCACTCGGTCAATTACCCTTATAGTCTAGAGTAATCATGGTAATTAAAATTAAAACAAGGACTCTCTAAAGAAGCTCACTCGGTCAATTCCCCTTATAGTCTAAAGTGGTGAAAGTCTCTCTAAGGAATCTCACTCGGTCAATTCCCTTTATAGCCTACTACACTAGGTTCTCAGGGCCCTTTGTAGGTTAGCAAGCATAGTAATGTAGTATGGCCAAAGTAAACCTACAAAACTACTTGTATAAATAGTCTACATCATATATAGAATATCAGAATATAAACTCTCCATCCTACAACAACAGGCATGGAAAATAGGCAAGGTAGCCAAACTGGTTAAACGAGACCAAACAGTCGAAAATAGAACATACATGGGAAATACATCCAAATCCTAGAAAATAAACCCTATTCACATCCATTTAACCTCTACACAAGAATACAATCATGGCAGGAAATCAACAGGGGTAAAATGGTAAACACACAATACCCCGTTCAAGGGTATTTGTGGAATCTTCACATAATACTCAAAGACTTTGAATGGAAAGGCACAAACCACCTTCCATGGCATTAGGGGATCACTATATGTGAACCTTCAAGATTGATTTACCCTAGAACGATGAAGATCTATAGAAACGGCCAAAACGTTAAACCTGTGATAACTTGAGAAAGAAGAGGAATTATGAAATGAGGCTCTAGGAGAAGTGGGAACTCACCGATGTGATTCCAACTCATCCAACGGTGTTCGATTCGGAGGATGGACACAGGCTTAGGGGTTCATTGAAGATCTGTGGTTGTACCGAGCTCTCGGTCGAACGGGACCTAAAAGAAGAGAGTTATGTTGATTAGACACGACCCCGGTGCGTTTAAAGAAAAAATAGAAAGTACATAGCGTGTACATTTTAAGTACATGGCGTGTACTTGTTGTTTCTGTACTCTGCTTTAAGTGGCCTCCAAGGCACTCCCACACGGTTGTGCGTGTGGATACTACACGGCCAGCACACAGCCTCCTGTTCCATAGAAGTACACAGTGTGTACTCATAAAGTACACGATGTGTACCTAGAACATTTCTATAATGTACTCTTTTTCTCAAAAATGAACAGAAAAAGAAAAACATACTTGAAAAGAAGATCTGGGTTCTTACACCTACTATGTAGATTTTCCCCAAACATTATCCTAGGTATGAAACTTGTTTTAGGTTTAGATATTAAGAAAATATGTAATGGATTCATCTCATGTTTGGTTCCTTCATATTATTTAGTTGGAAGATAAATATTTATATGAGGAACAACCAAATTAGATTCTTGAAAATAGAGAGAAATTATTGATGAATAAGTTAATTTATCATGTTGAAGTTTTGTAGAATATCATATGGTTGATGAAGTAACATTACATTTTTAAAATGTTATAAAGCAATGACATCCTCACTTGCCTGAATAAAATTGTGAGGATGAAATTTATAATATGGAGGAATAATATAAAAAACCAAGTAATTTTATAATAAATAATGTTTATTTCTTACTAATATTAATTATTAAGATTTTATTTATTTATTATCATTATAATAATATAATATAGTTTTTAAGTCAAAATTGTAAACATTTTCTTTTAAACAAATTGAGGTTTTCTTGAAATATATTGTTTTAAATAAAATAAAAATTTAAAAATTATATAAATTTAATTGAAAAATTTTCACTTTAATTTTTAATGTATTGTGTTAATATTATCTTAGAATTATTTTTTGATAATTTTATGAAAGGATTTATTTTTCAATAAATTCTGAATATACAAATTTTTTTTATTTTTTTATTATCCTTTATTTTCAAAATAAATTATTTTTGATTAGTTTTAAAATTTTAATGTCTACTTTTTATTATAAACTACCCCATTATGGTCTTTGTAGTTATTTTTATCGTTTAATTTGGTAAAAAATATTATTATACTTTAAAATTAATTTTTTGAAAAGCTTTTTTTCATTGTGTTTTGGAAGTTTAATTTTATGTTAACATTTTCCACATCTACGAATTAAATTTTGAATAATGGAATTCATAGTTTGAATCAGGAGGTCCAAATTTTTTAAATAATTCCCTTTTTATTTTTTTCATTATGAATTCTAATCAATGAAAAATATATTACCATGGTGAATGTAAAATTAGTTAATTATTGGTAAAAATGTGCTAAGGTATAAAAAGTAACCCTAAAAATTACATTAATTTCATTATATGTTTAAATTTCATCTATATTATACAAAATTCAAATATATGTATTTTTTTCATTTTTCCAGGATTTTGGACATTATAGTATTTTTTTAGAGAAAGAAAATAATTTCACTTTATTTGTTTTATTTTATTTGAGTTTTTAACATAGGAATACAGAAAAGGTATGTATAGTCAAAAATGTTTATTTGAAAGATAAATTATAATTTTATCATGGTAATTTATTTATATTTTTAAATTTTTATATAAATACCTTAAATTTTTAAGCAACTCTAAAAAAATATTTTTTAAATAAATAGAAAAATTAAATATAAGATTTTTCAAATATTAAAAGTAGTACAATTTGAGATAGTTATAGTTTCCCGCAATTTTTTGACATATTAGGGGTGTTTAAATGGTATATATTTAAATAAAATATATTTATTTATGTTCTTAAAGTAAATTTAAATGAATTGTTATAGAATTGACATTAATGATATTAAATAATAAATAATATTTTCTTATATAATTGATAATTCTGAAAAATATTATCTTTGGAGAAGTGAATGGGATATGGTTGATAATATCTACCATGTTCCTTTTATTTTCTATTTTCCTCTTATAGTAACTTTCATTTATCCTTTTTTGTAAATAAATTTTGATACTATGGTAAGTGTAAAAAGGGATAAAGAGTATTTATAACCAACTAATAAGGGTAAAAGAATTGTCTAAACAAGTCCACATTTTTCTGAATGAAATTATTTGATAACATACTCATAATATATTAGAATATTATAAATTTAGTAAAATTTTATTATAAAAAATATTTTATAATAATTTAATACTTTAATAATTTCCAAGAGTTCCCCTCCCCTCTCTTATAAAAGGAAACCTCATATCCTCTTTTCTCCAAACTTAAAACACCTTTAATTTTGGAAAGGTCATAACCTAATTTATTCTTATAATCACATCTATAATTCAATAGGTCTTTCATTATGAATAAAAAACACCTTTTATGGATCAAGGTTTCAATCAATGGAGATCATCTAAATGAGAGGTATAACATTTAGCAAAATGTTGGGGTTTTATATCTTCATCCACCATTTCAAAATATTATTCAACAATGATGATATAATAACTTAATTATATTTCATATATTTGGATGAAATTTTTTTAATATCAAAACCTATATCTATAACATTCTTCCATCAAATTATAAATGAGACCACCATTCATGTGTATGGAGGACTACTACGTTGCGAACTGATGTAATTCATTTCCCATCCAAACCACTCTAGGATATTTATAATTATGGATTTAATATATATATATATATATATATAATTCATGAATATTTATCAATATATGTAATCTATATATTATCTAATTTCATACCATTTCATTTATTCAAAAATGATAACTGTGTCTGCTCGTACATGTCGGCTAACACCTCCAAAAAGATATATGATTCATTTTTCATCAATATATGACATGGATTAAATATATTAGTTTATTTAGATATATAATATTGTGATAATGAAATAATTATAATAATATGAAGGTAAAATAATACTTACCTTTATTCAATCATGATTGTGGAAAAGGGATAATGTTACACATGCGTGTGTATGGCCTATCATCTCCATGATGATAATGTAGTTAAGTTTTCATAATCATATTTTATAGATGGTTTTAAATGAATAATTGATGTGAAAATATGGTTATTATGTCATTATTTTTATTATATAGATTATGGAATGATGAAAATGTTTACAGTATTCAACCTTTTGATGTCATTTCAGAAATATGAGTTGAATATCATCCAGATATCTGACATTAGCTTCATTTAATATGTAATTGATTATATATTTTAAAGAATAATAGTAAGCATAAAAAAATTTCTTCATCAAGTAAATAATAAATTATATTATATTATTTAGGAATATAAATAATTTACATGGGGAGTATGACATTAGGTAATTGACACTTTACATTAAAACCTTATTATATAATATTATAAAGATTAATTTTCAAAATCATTTCCTTTTATATCCATGTTCTAAAATAGTATTTATTAATTTTATTTACATGGTTATAAATTAATTATAATTTAAATTTTATGTCACTTTTTATATTCCTTCAATTTTTTGAGAGGAATATTTTTAGGCCTTTTATATAGAACGTTTTGATGGAAATAAAAAATGGAATGATATTTTTAATGTATATGGTGTCATCAAATTCCCCCCCCTCCATATTTGATATTTAATGTTTTTATTACTTTATAATATTCCATGATTTATTTAAATAAAAACTGGTCATCTATTTTTTCTATGAATCTTAGTTTATAAGATTGAGATTTAATGGAATGGGGTATATCCAGACCTGGAAATGTTTTCATATGAGAAAAATTGAGTTCTTTTATACAATATTTTACATGTTATGGTTTTTTTCTGGTTATTGGCAATTGTTTAGGATGATTTTTTGGATCAGTTATAAACCAAGAATATGTGGTTCCATGATTTCTAACTAGTTAATTATGTATGATTTGTGTTGTAAGTTAACAATGAATGATATTCCATTTCGACCCATAAAAGTTACTCCATGTGTAACAATGTAGGTTATTCCATTTATAACCAAGAAGGATATTCCTTATATAACAATGAAGGATATTATAATATTTATATTTATATAAAAATTATCCCTCAAGTTACCTATATTATTTATTTATGCTTGATATGGGGTTTTATGGATGTCTTATGATTTCACAATGGTCATCAATAAGAAAATTTGAAAAACAATGTATATGTTGTGTATTTAGGGTAATGATTATATATTTTTGAATAAAAATTAATGAATTTTTTTATGACTGTAAAACACCTTTTATGAATTATATATTCCCTTTAATATTTATTATTAAATGTTTCATTAAATTTATGGGGTATAGAATTTGATTTGAGATGTAATAAAGTGATTATTTTGAACCAAAATTTTAATGTTAAGGTGGAATTTTTTTATGTATTCATGGAATAAAGGGTTTAATTATGTCTTATTTATTTATTTATTGATATTTTTGTGCCTATACAACGTTTTAAAATTTATTTTAAATGATCTTATTGATGTGTTGGGACAAGGATGAATTCAATATTGAAATTTTAATGATAGGTTATGAAAAATGACATGTTATATCTTAAAATTTATATTTTGTGAAAAAAAATGGAAACTAGGTAGAAGTTTTCAATTATGATGTAATATTAATTTTTATAAGAGTGATGGTCTAATTATATAAAAATATAAACCATAGTGATCTTCAAACAAAATTGGATGAATTCATGAATTGAAATTAAAATTGATGTAGTTTTTAATTTTGGGTCCTTTTATGAAACCTGAGTGTGTCTTTAATGTTGGACACTGGAAAGCATGGTAACTATTAATTATTATTGAAAATATTTCACTCCATTCATCATCTTCATTTATCCATGTTTTTTAAATAATATTCTGGATCATTCCATGAATACCTCAGTATCTAGCTCTATGTTTGGCCTATATTGGATGACCTTTATTCACCATTGATGATCGAGGGAGATCATGCTTCACCTTTTGGGCCACCATCGAATCCTAGGAAAACATTTTCAACTATGGAATACACTGAGAAGCACAAATGTGATCCTTGTGAAGATATTAATAACAATATAATCACCATACAAGAATCATGGAATTTATATTTCCCATTGAATATGAAGATTGATATAATATAAAATGAATCCATGGGAGTGTAATGAAAACATTGTGAAGGTTAACAAGATCATTCACATATTCAAACCATATGAGGCACGAACTATCCACTATGATGCTTGTATATTCCCTACATAAGATATAAGATTTCATGTTTATGGAAAATACAATCAACGAGTTATTGTGCCATCATGAATCCCACTGGGAAGGTGATATGGATACATATTGAGGTTCATGTGATTTGTTCATTAGATTAGGTGTGTATGATTCTTTAAGTATATGCCTATAATACATGTGTAGGTGTGTGAGTATGAAATAATTTTCCCAATATTATAAAATGGTTAATATTATTCCTACCCTATTTTTGTTATGATAATAATTCCCTAATATTGAAAAATATGACAATGTTTTATGGTTAAATGATCGCATTGTGAGGATATGGTTCGTGCTACAAACAAGAAAATGGTGGTGTTTCATTTTTAAGGATTTTAGATCATTCCTCAATGAGTTTCATATGTGGTAAATTATACATGAATATGTAGATATATATTGTTCCATATAGTTGTTCCTGTTATGAGATATGATTGGAACCATGAACGACATATATATATATATATATCATATGTTCATCTAGTCATTCCCATACATGTGATTGATAATATATTTAATTGGGGATGTGAGAGTAATTTATCTTGATATTCTTATACATATATAAGGATAAGAGGCTAAATATAATGTGGAGGATATATTGATGATTCAAAGAATATATTGTGGAGATATCTATGCATGATGTTTATTAATAAATAGGAGGAAATTTTTCAAAAAAAAATCAAATTTGGGAGCATCTCAAGATACTAACATCTGGAGGGAGTTTGCTGTTGTTGTTGGGGTTTTCTACGTTTCATTTATTTTCTTCTATCTCATGGATTGTACGAGAGGGTAATCCATTTTTTGGGTTTTGTGATGAAAAATTAAATTTTTCTTAGTATTTTTATTTTTTTTTATACTGGGTTCTCCCTCTCCTTGTTTAATTGAAATGTAATTTTACTTCATCTATATTGACCCTTTTCTTAGTTCTGAGGAAGTCTAACTCATCTCAATTTCATTCTATTTAGCATGACCATTGTCCCTAGTGAGAGAAAGTGATTTCTAGTGTCAGTTCTATGTTGTAACATCCTCTATGAAAATTGGGTTAGTTTAAATTATATGATCAAATATTCTTCTAGGTTACCCACATTTTATCATAATATGAAGTACCCAACCATGGGAAAAGGTGAGAATAGAAGTTTGGAGAGTTTCTCCCCAAACTAAAGGATTCACCTTCACCTAATTCTAGCAACATCATGATTATCATTTATCTATTTTTTATTTTTTATTTTGTGAGCCTTAAAATCCTAATACACTACAATTAAAATGGATTATATTAGGATAGTTAGTATTTTACTTTTTTAGTAATAGTTATTTCAATCTATTTATTCTTTTTTCCCTTACCTCTATGGGTTTGACTTTAGGGCCTAAATTCCAACACATCTCTTTAGTAGTATTATTATATTATAATTTCATGTTTATAAATTTGAAAGAAGTTTAGGATGTTATAATTAAATAAACCATATCACCAAAATAGTAATTCTATCATGGATGAATATGGGTTTATACTAGAGTATTAATACTTCTAGTAAGACTTAAAATTATATTCTAGATATTGAAACCATCCATGAAGGAGAAAGGGGTTTATGTAGATGTTTAAGGCACTAAAAAAACAAAAAGGTTTCACTATATTTCTTCTCCCTCTAAGAATACTAGTGGTTTAAGATAAATATTTTTAGGTTATTCTAGATTGAGAAGAGGTTACACATATTTTTATAATTTTTTAGAAGGTTAATTTGGTTTAAGTGGGTGTTTATGAAATTTATAAATGTTAAAATTCTATGTTAGTATTTTTAATTATATATTAATTTAATAAATTTATACTAGTGTTACATGTTTATCAAGGAAGGGTAAAATGTTTTTTATTAGTTTATGTTCATCCAATATGACATAAATGATTATGGCATAGATTTATGTCTGATAAAAGGACAAATGATTTTGGAAGAGGTGGGATATGACATGGTCTTATGACTGAATATGTAGAGGGATTTATACATGTCGATATTTAAGAGAATCAAATCGCTTGTGTGATGGGTTATATTTAAAATCCATGTTTTTACAATGAAACCCCATTGGAAACACATCATGGGACAATGGTGAAGATTAGTGTGATGCTTGCATCTCACCTCCTATAGTCCTTGTATTTTAAACAATATCTAAAGGTATAACCACACATAAAAAGATGTAATTACACATATACCAATAGGTAAAAACCACCAATTAATTTGATAAAATATAAATTGAAATTAAATCCATGATGTAGGAAAATCTCATACATAACCCTTGTCCCCAAAATGAAATACCCAAATAAAACTCATATATTATAATCTCTAATAAAAATTCCAAGCCTCAATCCAGTATTATATACCATGATATACAAATTTTTCATGGAAATTTACAAATATAGATTTATCAATATAGGGGTGGGAATAAAATTATACTTAGTATGTTCCTTCCAGAACCCACTAATGAAACTGTGGGATATTCATACCAATGCCTGGTGATTAAATAGTATAACACAAACCTATTCTTGGTAAACTATCACAAAACATCACCAATTCTCAGTCACCAAATATTTCATCCATATTTAATAACATAATATCAAAAAAAATCATGGTGGTACCCCACAACGACTTGTCCAATAGTTTTTTTCTCTCACATACAAACTAAAAAACATCATTTTCCTCTCATTCCTTCCATATCCATGCCACCACACATCATATATCATATCAGAATAATATATAAAACACCATTGTAAAAATTTTACCTTGATCAAATCTATACCACCACATATCACTTCACTTATATAATTTTATACACACCATATACCAAAAAAAACTAGACATCACATCCTCATCAAATTAGGGTATCATGAACAAGATGGAAATCAACATACCCCCCCCCCCCACAACATCCATCACCACCACCATGTGGCATAACCTATATCTCATCATCATCACTTGGTTGTATGCACACTAAAAAAATACGTTATATCCCACACATTATATCCTTAGGCCATCATAGTGTATTCTATGTCTATAAAAGATAATAGTGAAGAGGGAGTAGTTATCCATATATTTCCACTCCAACCTACATATTAGGGACAACACTCAAAACCAAAAACCATATGAACATTGGTATAGTTATCCAACTTAGGTTGTCATGTATATGAAATAAATAGAAAATGAAATATTTATAGTAGTAAAACACATTCCAGACCTAAGGTTTCACCTATAATATAATGAAAAGACATTCCATAAGAACCACACCACAATATTTGTTTCACATCGATGATCCCAACCATTATCATAACAAATTCATCCATATTTATTCAAAAAAATAGTCATAAGAACCTTATAAATGTTCCATTTTATCCCATATTTCATTAGATTTCATAATTTTCATTTACAAACATTATTTAATATGCCATTGCATTAATTTATAAAAAATAATGGTCAACCCATTAAAAAACCAATATCCACATTAACATAATCCATTAGTATATCATCATAAATATTCATTACATACATAATAATTATATAATTATCATTTGAAAAATAATCATTTTTCAGTTCTATCCCACTACCCATTAATAGTTTTATTAATTTCCAACAACATTCCAAGACCTCAAGAATCTATAGAACAACCCCACAGCAACATAAATAATCACCAGAAAAACTACCATACAACCCATTCCAATAGTAAAAAATCCACATTCCTTCTATTTAACTAACCATACCACAACACACAACTACACATGCATTAATACCAAACTCAATTAAGAGCACATCCTACTACCCAACAATAAAAACTATCCAAAAAACATCAAATCATAGAAAGTAAGACCTTGCATATTGTATCAAGAAGGTAAAAACATATATGTAAATCACATTAAAGGACATAAAATTAAACATAATATCATATATAGTATAATTTAATATCCAATCACTGGTACCATAATTTCTAGGTTTTCATGAAACCGACTCATTGCAAACTATAAGTGACTAATCCATTATGAAAGGTGATTCCTAAACTTTAATAGAAGAAAGTGATTCAAATATCATAATTATAAACAAAACACTAAATAATAAAATCAAAAAATATATAACTAATAAAAAATACATTAGAGGATTATAAGATATTTTTGAATCCTCCCTTACTATGAATTTGTATTAGTCTATATCATTATCATAATTAGGTTAATATATACCATCTTCCCCAAGAAATAAATAACATAATAATTCAAAAAAATCACCTAAATAAAATTATAATTCTTAAAAAACACACATTAAATGAATCATCACTAATAGATATACAAGATGACAACACAACTGTAATTAAACACCACAAAACACAAAAAGATAAAACTTGAGGAATATGATCCAACATTCCCCATTGAAACCATGATATAAATATAGAAATTAAATTTGTATATCTACAATAGCCATCCCAAGAATATAATATTAGAAAAATAAATAAAGACTTGAGAAAAATTCACCTTATATCACAAGGTATTTATCTCCTAATATTGAGGGCCAAAACTAATCAATGTGTGGTTATGGGATTCCATAGGTGCAACAATAATCACCATGGGCTTTGTTGGAAGTTAAGGAAATAATACATAATTTTATACATGGTATAAATTTATAATCACAGATGAAAACAAAATAATCACTACATGACAAGTGTTCATCATGTTATAATGAGGCGAAATGGAGCACACCCTTTAAAATAATGCTCTATTATCCCCTTATTGTTTTCACAAATAATATAGTCAAAATTGATTTAAATAAATGCTTTAAATAAATTACATGAAACAAATAAAGGTATAAAACATTAATACTTGACCCATCAAAAAAAATGATGGATACCCCAGCCAACTAACCTCAGACCTAAGCAATCCTGAACTACCCAACAGTTCAATAGATGACACCATGACACAACCATCCTTAAAAAGAAAGAACCATTTAAATAAAACACCCAATAAATTATAGAACTAAAGGTACAAACATTTTTAAGTCTCACTCATGTGAGATTAATCATGAACCTATATGATATTAATCCAAAGTATCTCAAATGAAATCTAACTTTTGTAAGGCACACTTGAAAACCCTCTTGACCACCAAGTTGTTACCTGATTGTCCATGATGAATCTATCCTTTTAAATTAATATCCAAAAATCACTCATCACCCACTATGATAATATCTATAAAACCATCCCAAAACTAACACATACCATAAAATAGTGTTTCATGTAACTATAATGATTCATTCCTCTCATCCTAACACAATAACCTTGTTGTTGCACAATTATTCAGGATGAGACACATTATATTATAAAAAAATTATTTTCCAACCAACTATTCATGTAATAATTCACAGTTACATAATAAAACACATTAATTATATCTAAAATTTCATCAACAACTCCTTTATCTTCTTTATATCCAACCATATACTTTTCTAACATGTAGATTTTTCAGTTTAACTCTCCAAAAAATTCCAAGTTCTTACATTAGATACCTTCTAAATTTTTATAATCCATATGAATAAAAACCAATCTAGGAGGAAAATAATGGAAATAAAATCCAAAAAACTCTAGGATAAAACCCTCAGATTGAAACAACACCGTCAATAAAAAACAATAAAATAAAAGAGAAATAATCTAAATGAGTTCAACATGAATCAAGTATCTCAACATTACAACAATATGAGGTTTAAAATATCATAGGATATTTAAAATAAATCGTTGACTCACATTATCATGCACATTATTCCAATACACCATGTCTCTATAAAACACATAATAGTATAATGGTGTTTTAAAATAAAACCTTCTCCCAAAGGTATAGAATCTAAATCGGATCCCCCACAACCATTTTGTCTCACTCAATATCTAATTCTCCCCAATAAGTGACTTGAGAATCATCGTAATGTTAACAAAAAAGGTGCAACACATACAAGAAATAACAAATTTGACCGGACTACATAGAATGTGTGAACTAATATTCCACCTCACTAATATCCTCCAACACCCCAAAAGGATTAATAACTTAAGGAAACACATACAACTATAGATAAATGACTTCTACTCGCAATGAAAGGAAGAAATCAAAAACAAATAATCACTAACCATTCCAACCAAGTGTCACTAACTATGATCCATATATGACTTCCAACAGTCTTATTACACCTTTATACACTCTCAAATCATCTTCACCGTGTCATTCATGCTCAACACTACATTTTTTTACAAGGAAAATCAACACCCCAACCTCAGTCTATCATAATGAAGATATAAATGGATGTCTTTAATGTATCTAAATGGAACTATAAACCATGATAAATTATCCATGAACCTTCTATAATAAACTTTGGGAATAAGGTAACAACACTCCTATGTGACATTCTTTTGTACTACCTGAGAAATAATAAACTAAATCATCAAATTATCCACTGATAATACTTGTTGGGAATCCAAATACATGTGAAAATACACCTCACATATATAAAACATTACCTTAAATAAATTAATATATATAATAATTCTAGTATAATTCCAAAAATCATACCCTCATATGATCATTATGATCCTCCACCAAATTCGAGTATATAAGATTGTATTTTATTAACACTACAACAAACTGATCTAGGAACTTAAGAAATATAGATTTCATGAGTCCTTTGAATATATATAGGACATTGGTTACTTGGGATGACACAATTTTGAACTCAATGTGACCATAAGAACACCTAAAATAGTCTTTGTAATATAATTCTCCATCAACCACATCTGATGATATAAAGACCACAAATTAGTCAATAATGAATTGATGGATCCCTAAAACTGGTAAAATAATTTATATCTCCTTGGAATTAATTAATTGTTCTTAAATACCACTTGGATAAACCTATGATAGACTATAAATGACTTCATATTACTGTCCACCCACTTAGAATACATCATTGGGAACCCTATGATGATATATTGGGCTAGAAGATACCCATTTGTATCAAATCCTCAATCTAATTCATTATCTCAAATAACATAGAAGGCTTAATATTATAAGGATATGTTATATTCAGTGAATCATATGGTTCTAACTCAATATTGAACTTTTTATCACATCGAAGGTGTAATATCATAACCCCTTAAGATAATAAATATAAAATCATATTATCAAACCTTGGAATAACTATCAACTAAACTACGACAAAACATAATTTTCCCTCTTACACATAGGAAGATAAGGGTTAAAAATTATTAAAACAGATCTAATAGCTATTCACGCTAAAAAACACTCAAATGGACCTAAACATACATAAATGATACTATCCTAAAAAATAAATCAATGAAATTGAACACATAGTACAAACAATCCTTGTTAAGAATGTAATCATATGGTTGTATCCACAGCAGGAAGAAATCTCCCAGTTACTAATGCTCCGCCATCATTATATCACAACAACCAAACACATCAAATGAACTAAAATGACCTCTGAATTGTGTAGTTAACACTTGAGGAATTAGAATCCTACCAAGAATGATTCTTAGGGAACATACCATGATAATTAAAATAAATTAATAAAAATATTTATAATAAAACAATGAAAATTCAAGGTCAAATATATAAGAATATTTCACCTTGAAAAATTTCTAGTCAATAGAGTGTTGGCATCTCTAATGCATAAAATTTTATACATCCTAGTCATTTGACTCACTAACCCTAGTGATGTAAATATCCTTGACTAAAATAAACATTGTATCACTTGTATTGATGGATTTCATTGGATTTTCCTCTGACTTCTTTATCACTTATTGATTGGATAAAATTATGTTGACCATTATTTCGACAATACATTAGAGTCATATGTTGTAGAAACTAAAATAGAAATAGACCTCCATCACTAGTATATAAATTGAGAAAGGTCAAGATCTAATACAAATGATAACTATGACCTCTCTATGAAAAATACACTAGAACAGAGATCCTTGGGGATGAGTATAAACAAAAAACTACAAAAAAAGAATGAAGAAGACCACAGAGGATGAATCCATTTTTTCTGAATAAATAAATACAACCAACATAATATATCTGCTATTTTAATCTTGGATCATTGGGATGTTTTGATTACTCCCCTCTGGATATAATAATGAATTCTTATCCATCTATTCAATAACATTTACCTTACTGAGGCCTTCTGGATTTGTATGAAATGTCCAAGGGGTAATATGATATCAAATAATAATTCAAAATGACTCCCCAAAATGTCGTAGTCTATCCTCCTCATCTAAGAAATGATTACAAGAAAAGTGAAGAAGGTATTTAAATAAAACCATGTGCTCCTCCACATAAATAATCCATATATATTGGGAAAGAAACTCCTTATGAATCACTACCTTCACCATTGATGAAAAAATCAACTCAAAACTAATTCATAAATCAATCTCATGAAATTTACAACTCCTCAAACTCCCAACAAATATAAACATCCACTTACGTAAAAATTCTATCGCATGACTGACTTCCAAAGATAAATAATACTCCATTATAGAATAGTTAAAAATGAAGGTGATATTTAACCACTCCATCCAGAACTCTATGTTCAGATCAAAGACACTCCTACTATTCTTCTCTAAATATTGACGTTGGGACTCAAAAAGTGGCCCCTTCCATAACTTATCATTATGATTATATCCAATAGTCAAACCTTAAATCATATGATCCTTATAACCCTCTCAAATCTAAACCACAAATGTAAAATGGACAAAAACCATATCTACATCAATAAAACTAAATATTAATCCCAATAACATGGAATTAATTTAATTTAATTCCTTTTAACTTCCCTATAATCATCCCAAATCAACCAATATTGAAAATAAGCATGATACATGTATTGATCCATGGTATTTACCCAAAAATAAAAATTATCTATCCTATGATGTTTAGTAATCTTATGTTTCTTACTTTGGAATAAAAGGGGCCTTATCCACTTGTGTCTTGGATTCTATTTGTTTATATGTCACATGATAAGATAAATCAATATGTTTTCCTTAGGAAACTCATATACTTATCACAAGATACTAACTCCAATATTCATCATAACTCTCATCCATATCTCTAATAACACTCAATCATGATAGACCACACTATTAACCTCTCTTGGGTTATAAGTGATGATGAAGGTTACCCTTGAATCCAATATTATGTATGGCACAGGTTCATGACTATAAATAATGGTATAATCGTGAATAAATGGGATGAACAACCTTCAAAATCCCTGAAATAAAATAATCAATTCTATAAAATATAAACTGTAACCCAACATATATTACTATTAATTTTTATAAAAACTCCTTGTCTCTAAAATGAAATAAAATAATCGTATGGTAGAATCTTCGATAGAAATGCTAAGATAGAATATAGTAATGTAAAACGTGATCATTAACATCTTTAAAGAAATACAAAAAATAGATTTATTTATATGGGTAATCATACAAGTACACTATGTAAGATCTTTCCCAAAAACCCTCATGTAAATTTGTTAGAAGAATTAAACTTCATTAATGAAAAAATAATAGAACCAACATCCACCTATTTTAGGTTAACTATGACCCAACCTCAAAATGGTTCACTCACCCAATATTTCATCTATGTGTAGTAATATAATATAAAAATATTATATCAAGAAGGTACCAAAAAACACCTTTCCAACTAGTATATTACACTCTTTCCCCAAAAAATTATATCATGGGGCTCATATATCTTCCAAATTCATTTTATCCCACATCTTAACCCATGTACCAATTATAAACTATATTCCACAGTCGCAATACCATTATCATCCCATCTCCACCACCACATATGACTACATTACTATAACATTTTAATACACATTACATACACATCATTGTAGTGTATCTTGAATGTAAATCAAATTATTCTTTCCCCCTCATCATTCCAGGCATGATCCCTACCATGTATCACTATCTATATATCATCATCATTATGTCGTAATTGGTCCAACAAAATTAAATAAAAACACATGTAACATAAACTTTTGACATCATATCTTATTCTATGTATAGATTAGACAATGGGGGTAAGGGATTAGTCAATCATCCATTCCTTCACTAACCTAGATGTTTGGAATAAACCAAGATCACAATATCATGGTTTTGTGTAAGCTTATCTAATGTATGTGGTGGTTTATATGAAATAATAAGAAAATAAACAGAGTTTATTTCTCACACATTTTCCCAAACTAAGCATTCACCATTAAGACAATGACATAGAATCCTTGAAGAACCAAAATAATTATCAGCATATTCAACCAACATATGATTCTATAACTACAACATAATAACTAGCCCCACTCAACCAAACTAAATTATTATAAATTTTCTATAAATTTTCTATTTCATCACATTATTCAACAAATTCTGTAAATCTATTCACATACATTATTATATATATTATTCAATTAGATTATCAATATTTATGTTCAACATATTCAATAACAACTAGTCGTAGTATTATCATCCATTACTACTTCATCAATTATATTCAGTCTGTCTATAACCATTTAATAAACAATAATTTTCTTTTTACAAACCACTACTCATTTTCATATCTTTTTAATTTAAACCTCATTCCAAGCCATTGATAAACTATAACACAACCCGAAAATAAGTAAACCAATTTATTCATATAATACAACAAAAAAAAATTCCAATATCCACGAAAATATCTTTGAAAAAAACTTCTTTGACACATAACTAGAAAAATACCACACACAAAAATGCATTTATCACCAGTTAAAAAATCATAGAGTATCCTCCAAGTAAGCCAAAACAATTATCCAAAAATACCTTAATCATATTAGGTAAGTCCCCATAAAAAAAGATTTGAAAAGGTCCACCACAAAAAAAATAACATTTTACAGACTGATTTTTTTAAATTATTTGATATACAAAATATTTTCCTATGAAAACAATAAAAAATTAATTTCGAGGTTTCAGCTGAACATATTCGTTAATAATATCATTGGATTAATTCATTATGAAATGTTATTCTATAAGTTTAATATCCAAAATTATATATATATATATACACACCATAATAATTAAAAAATCTCAAAATATAAAAATAAACAAGCCATAAATCATACACATTGTCATGGAATCATTTAAAACACAATTGAATAATTTGTTCCCTAAAATTTATTTTAGTCTGGATCATTAACATAATATGGATAATACATAAAATCTTCCCAAAGAATGGAAATATATTAACAATACATAATATTCATGAAAATTAAGAGGGAGTATTTTTAAATCTCGTAACTCAACTAATTCTTCAACAAAACTTTTATAGGATGGTAAATAAACTCTATTTTTATGCCACCCAATTCACAAGGATTAACCATGAGGCATATAATTGAATCTTTCCCTTCAAAATGAAAATAAAATAATACTAAAACTAAATATATTCTAATACCAAATCCATACCAAGAATAAAATATTAGAATAAAAACTAGAAAAAAAGGAGAGGAATTCACATTGGATCTCATGGGATTGACCTCGTAACGATTAGGGTCAAACCTGATCAATGGATGGATAAGTATATCCACAGAGGCACCTATATTTTCATAATTTTCAAGGGTAGATGGGGAAACAAGGGATAATGTTAGACACTACCCAAATTTAGAATAATCCAAAAAAACTAATGAATCATAATATGATGGAGGGAAATCACACAATGTTGAGGAAAAATAAACTGAACCTCTGAAAATATCCTCATGATCTCCCCTTATATATCCTAAAATATTATATTCATAACTTATTTTAATCTAGTAATTACAAAAGTGGAATTATTTCATGAAGTGGAAAACACTGAAATATTAGACCCTATGAGAAGGATAGTAAAAACCCACTCCATCTTCCCTCATGATCGATAAACCCCAAACTGCACCACGGTATAATGTAAGTCATTATGGTGAATCAAAATCTCATATATACAGTTTCAAAACACACCCCCACTAGGAATCCCACCTAGGTATGTAGTGAAGATAAGACTGACCCTGTAATTTCACCTCCAGCAATTCCTAGGTTAGAGACTATCATTGAGGGTATAAGACATAAAAAATGAGGCATTATCGAAATTTAAGACATGAAATGATGAAATAAACTACTTGTAAACACCATATTATAAATAAATGTAAATCTATAATAGGTTTCTAATGCATGATCTTTTTAAAACAAGGTAAAATTACTAAATAAATTTCCATTAAAATCATAAGATGTGACTCCATACCAAACCCCATGCTCTAAGTTATTACTACTCAACTCAATCACTAAAATACCCTTAGAAACATGAAGGGAATTTTATATATGTATATATATATATCCCATCCTAGATGGTCCAGACTAACAAAACCACTTTTAAAATTTAACCATCACTACACTATATTCCCCACATACCATTACCAATTCAATCTATATTGAATCCCAACCCCAAACAACCACACAGAATATCCATAATAACTATCTGTGATTCCTATTTCAATTCAATATTTACCCATTCTATACTTTCAAATTTCATACCACTTTAAATTCATTATGTCAATACCTTCCTCTATTTAATTTAAAAATACCCCATCCAACCCTAACATTATTTCTAACCATTAATAATTTCATTTCAAGCATTAATCAATTCAAGTATAAGTCGTTCTAATTCATTTCTAGTTACAGTGTTATGACCAGTTTTCCAACAACAAACAACATTCCATAACTATCATGAATATAAACATCATACATGTAATGCACACTAACCAGAACATAAACCACTATACCTATAATTCCACAAGACAACCCAATAATCTCTCCAATACACATCGATAACCATCACATCACATACATCATAATGAACAATTGTATCCCCACTGCCAGACACATTGTAACTAACACAATCCTACAGCCCAAACCTACCAACCAACATAGCCCCACTGCCCATAAATATCACATACCAAACCAAAAATACAACCCCAACCTCCACTCATCAATATCCATACTGATACAAAAACAATTATGACCAATATAATAATTCAGATTAAAAACATATAATTCAACACATTCGAAATGACCATTTTTACATGGTATCATATTCACAGAACATCTCTTACATTGATAGCCAAAAAAATATTCATCACACATCAGATTCAGTTACCAAATTTATATTATTATTAATTTAATTAAATTTTATTACAAGAGATGAATTTGTACAAATAATAGCTTCAATATTGCATAAATCCTAATTACCCAACATAAAGACACAAATAATTCATCATCCCAAAGAAATAATAATAACCCTATAAAGTGAATGCTCAATACTAACATTCCCTTATAATTTACTCTTTTTCTATTTATTATCATTAATTTAGACACATATTCTCATTCATCCAGAAGAATCAAAATAATGATACTTCAACAATCTACACATAAGAGGTAGAGTTCTCAAATCCCCTTCCCAGATTTCAATCACTCCAAGAGTCATCACCAAAGAAGGGATGAATTGAGGTTAAAACACCATCAAGACCAATGAAAACATCATTGGAACCTTAAAAAACAACCCACCATCCATCCTTGCTCAAAATGTAACCAAAAACTAAATAAATTCACCATAGTGGACCCCTATAATTGGAGAAGAACAATAATGGGAAGAAGACTTGGAAGAGGGTAACCTCGATCGATGATGGTTTGATCTCAATGAACCAAGAGGTTTAAACCCTAAATAGATACTCATAATGGGTTAGGATATGTCAAATGGTTATCTAGGGTTTTATATAGAAGTGTATAAATATAAATCAAGAAAATATTAACCCTCTATTTATAGAAGATTTCTGAAACACCTCCACTAAGGGGTAGTGACTCCCACGACACCTGAGGTGTTCCCTGTCAAATGGGGGATATGGGTTTATTGGAATTTAAAATGTGATACCCCTAAATAATACATGAATTTTAAAATAATATTTACTCTTATTTGACTACCATTATTCCTTATACTATAGTGTGTGTCATAGTGTTTTTGTCACCTGGTAGGCCACGATGGCCCTCGCCACAACACAAGGAAAATACCTTTATCATTTATCATTACCATGGAAATGGTTATGGTATGGACAGATCCAATTCATCATTTCCTTCATTACTTAGTATCTTTACATAAACTAAACATCTAACACTTCCATTCCCATTGAAAATAATTCCACACCTCTCTATTTCTCATAGGGAGAATTTCCTTCACATCTAGCAACACCACACCATTCTCTATAGCATGTAGATCATTCCCATTTATCACAAGAGGATTCATTCTCATGAACACCATCCACTATAGTAATTTTAGACCATGTGGAGAACCAAGAACCAAAAAATCTCCCCTCTATGGTGATATCCCTCAAACACCCACCCCACATAGAAATAGCTACGAAATTGACAACACACTATTCCCATAGGGATAAAAACTACCTCCCCAATGACTATATATACATTATGGTGAAACCAATAGATTGTAAAAATTCAACACTTTCCATCATGATGACTCTTACATCACTTTAACTCCTTCAACACCCCAAACAAGAAAATTAATCTATCGAAAATTTATAGAATATTTCACAATATACCTATAGTTTTTTTGATCTCATGAATCGTGATAAATACCAGAAGGAACATTGACAACCCAAAAACTCCAACACTCAAATTATGATATACCTCATAGATATGATTATTCCATCACAAAAACAGTACTAAAACATCTCATGTGAAAAAAAACACATGAAATAATTTTATATTCAACAAAAAATAATCATCTAATACATGATACATAAAAACATTCAAAACAACTTGGGTTATTGAGTTCACATTAATGTCTTACTTTCCAACATACTCCCCTTCACACTAGTAAGACTCTTCAAAAATATAACTTAGAAAATGGATTTCCCTTGAAAATCCATCTTGAGATAGTCCTACATCACAACTGGCCACTCTATGAACATTGATTTATAATATAAATTTCTCTCTCCACATTCAATGAAATGAAAATAATCATGAATATATCATCATAGTTATGAAACATAAAAAATCTATGGATTTGATCCAACTATGGATGAAGAACCAACTGCTATGACACCGTGTAAATACACCAAAACACATCAAAAGGAGTAATAAACTAGGTATAAATATTACTTCATTGGTCAAAACCCTAATTAATACAGTTTGGGGAATCCATAAAAAATTTATGGTATCCAAACTCAAACAACAAATTTCTTATCCATCGATCCGGAAAAAACTTCTTTTGGTCTCACTCCTCCATCACCTTCTCCAAAACCATCTGTTTCTTATGTATTGTTCTTTTTAGAACAATTGGACCAAGGAACATTGACTCCCCATCCTTGATAGAGTATAACAATGAATGAAATGTCCACCCATACAACACCTCAAATATGGATATGAAAAAAGAAAAGTGGAATCTATCTATATATAAAAACACAACCAAGGGAAAGTTCATTATCCATGATCCATTAATGTCTATAACACAAGTATGTAACATATCCTCCAATGTTTGGTTGAACCTCTCTATCTACCTATCCTTCTAATGTGTAAATTCTAGGCTAAGGTGAAACGGGTATCCAAAATAATTTTTTAATATTCTCCAGACTCAAAAGGTAAAATGAAGTTCCTAATTAAAAATTATTATCCTTATTACCTCATGAAACCACATCACCTTTTCAATATACACCCTCACTATAATCTCTATAAAACCCGACTCTCTAATCACTAGGAAGTGGGATGACATAATTTACTAGTCTAGGATCACACAAATAAAATCACATTATCCCTCTGATCATCGTATATTTGTGAAAGAATTAATCAATATCTCATTCCACTTCCACTCATGAACATATGATAGATGCAATAATACACCTAGAAATTGATAATCTCCCTTCACATACTGATAGACTAAGCACCACAATTGGATATCTACCACCAACCACTACATCATATCCCACCAATGATGACCCATCAAGCATGATTCATCTTTTTTATAATAGGATTAATTTACAATAATAATTTATGAAACCCTAAATGAACATCCTCATGTAGTTATGATTGAAAAAATATCCTCCCAAAATACATCATTTAGTATCAACCATCCACCAAACATCCCTCTATAGAATCATCATGGATGATATGTTTCTACATGACTTATTTCTCTATGCTTACCTCATAATATTCCTCCAACCATTTAAAAATGTTTAGTTTCATTTCCATATAAAATAATAATTCATTACAACAGGCCTCCCTTATATAAAGATGCATCACTGCATGCTCATCTATCACCCTCTTTGAATTTTCAGACTCTTGAAACACATCCCTCCATGAAATTATGCAGAGTGTATATGAAACTAAATTCCATTCCATGTGGTTCAATATATCTCAATTTGATATTCAAGAAAACATAATCCACTATTGTTACTTTAGATTAACATCATTCTTAGAGAAATCATAACTCAGGGTTTTGTGGTCTATGATGACTTGAAGGTGCTCACTGATGAGGTAATATAACAACTACAATAGAGTGAATACCATCCATTCCAATTGAATATAATGGATTTAATAGTTATAATTATGAGGCATAACTGCTGAAACCCATAACATATTGTTAATCTCTATTGTGTCAAGACATAAAAAATATGAGAGAGTAAGAATCATAGAGCACCTCAAACATCACTGCCTCCACTAGAAACCGAATCATGGTAGCATGAATTAAAATCACCTATGGGTATTTGAATGATTTTTTATCATGATAAAATACTAAGAAGGCCCATTCCTTTGATATCAAGGTTTTTAATGGAGCTATGACCTAAGAGAAGTCAGACATGTACCACTAATAATAGTCTACTAGATTGAGGAAACTATAGATCTCTATAATGTTTTTCAATTATTTCTATGAAATAACAAACCACAATATTCAATCAATCAATTAACACTCCTTGATGAGACATTTAATTACCATGGAAGTGCACCACCTATATCCAAAACATATAGTTAGACATATTCCTACAAACATAATGGTATAAAAGTCATTGAAAAATGACTTTATGTTTCCTAGAATACTCCTCCTATAACCACATGTATATGAGTACGTCTTCAATGAAAAATATGGAAAATGCATCCATAAACTCACAAAACATGGATTTCATGCATCTGATGAAAATGGAATTGTTATTCCTGACATCAAAAGGAATGACAAATAACATTAAGTGCCCGTATTTACATTAAAATTTTTTCTTAAGGATGTCCTCTTCTATGAATCCCATCTAGTGACAACCAGGAAAAATTTCAGTCATTAAAAACTATGTTTCTCCCTTTAACTGGTCAAACATATCATTAATACATGGAATAGGGTAACTACTAATTATTTTCATATGATTCATCTTATAGTATTATATAAAAAAGTGTATACCATTGATCACAATTTTAAAGAAAAATATTGGAGTAATCCATGGATATAAATTTGGTTGAAAGAATTTCTTTTAAATCAAGTCATCAACATAATTCCAAAAATCCTATAACTCAGATGGTGTCATCTGATTAGAATTCATCAAATTCGGATAAGTAATTTGATAAAATTGGATTCCAAACATTATATCACATGAAGGGGTTCAAAACCCAACCTCCTTATGGAAAAAATCATGAAAGTAATCCATGATTCTAGGATAATTCATCACATTTATCTTTATGGAACCTAAAGACAATGAATATATCCAATACACCAACATCATTAGATATCTACAACTCATATGATGCTCGTTCTCATTAACAAACACTATTTGGTGGCCCTTCATCTTAATTAAAAAATTATTCTCCTAAATAATTCAAAAATGAAATGACTAGAATACTTCCATTCTATGTCAATAATGTTATTATATAGATATATATGAAGAAAATATAATTTTTTTATAAATAAAATTTCCATATCATCTTCTCACTACCTTAAAACATATCAAGTATACTCATATAACCTCTACCTATCATATTCAATTTTGGGTTCACTATAATCCAATCCACTCTGAGTCCCCAATAATTAACTAAGGAATCTGAAACAAATGAGTGTGATAGTCTTGAATCAAACAATGGAAAATATTTTGTAGATTACATATTGATAGTACGTTATAAAATCTTTGGTCCTTATGGAGTTGACACATTAATAACATGATGTTTTCCATATATGGATCCCCTACCTCACTACTGATGGACACCTCCACAACCATTATCATCCTTATGTCCTTTATAGATAAGGACATGATGGGTTTATCCTCTATATTCTCCATAAAAACTTTTAGGAACATATTTTTTCTTCACATATGGATGATATACCTTCATTAGTAACTGTTACTTTTGGGGCTAGTAAGGAATATGACCTCCCATACCATGTGGAGCTGCATGAATAACCAAAAAATGAGAAATTTGATGGACATGGACACTATAGGAAAAGAACATTGGAAAAATTATCTCACTAGGTGAATGGGTTCTACTGGTGCTAGAGAAACATGATGTAAAATTGTTTGGGATTAATCCCCAGCAGGCTGAAACCTTAACTTACCACACACATGCAATACACCACTAAGGACCCTAGTCTTTGAGGAAATTAGATGGACCTCCCCACTAGGATATCCTAAATGAAAAATTAACCTCATAATCACCTCAAACTTCTTCTAAACCTCCATGTACATAGTAAATGTAAATAGTTTGATTGGATATCAATTCATTGTAAACATCGCCTTCAACAAACACTATGTTTTGGAATCCTCATCAGAAAAAATATAAAGAGAAAATTAAAGAGGTCTTTAAACTTGATCAAATGATCCCATGTGGTCAAGCTCCCCTAAATAGTGTATAAAATATCTAACATATTTTGTACCACACCATCAAAGGTGGAAAATCCATATGAATATTCAACTTAAAATAATACCACAAAACATCATCCTCCTTCCACTCCACATGATACATTATCCACTATTATCATGTTTCTCCCCAAATCTAGATTATGGCCAATGGTATATGATACTGAACCTTACATTAGATCAATGAAAATGGTTTCTCATGTCCCTATATCTAGTACTCTATATCATTACCAGATATGTTACCCTCTTACTTAGTAATTCTTTAATTCATGGGAACATTTATCTTATTCTTCCATAGAATATTCTCCTTAGCATGGTTAACCATCCTATTGTCAAATTTTTCAGTCTTTTGATCCTATTTAACTTGTACCATGTGTATATGATGACCAGCCAATATCATTATAAACATGGAAACAAACCCCTAAGCTTGTTTCCGTGATACTCAGTTAAACTAATTAATTTTATTGGATTCATTTATTTCCCTATAATCAAACCATTTCAAAAATAAATAAAAACAATCATGATTTTTGTATCTCCCATATCTCTCTACCCTAAAAAATCACCATTTCACGTGATCGTTTAGTGAACTTAGTGTCTATGAATCAGATCACAAAGGCCTAAAAAATTGATTTCTTATCCAATATCTTTATTATACATCAGGAACCAAGATCAATTAGTATTCTTGGCCTACCTGCTGATTCGATCCCCACCACATCCTTAATTTAGTCTCCACTATTACCCTCAAACAAAAAAAATTGATACCAGTATTTCATGATCTATACCCATTTGTAATACCTCTTTGGTCTACAGTGAATATGTGATTGATACCCTAGGACCACCTCTAATTAGCCCTTAGTTTCTGAATAATACTGGGGTTATAACATACAAATGAAAGGTATTACCCTTATATGTTCCAAGAAATATGGAAATAAACTATTGATCAAAACCTTAATATAAATAATCCAAAATTTAAAAATGATCCCATAATATAGCAATAATGTTAGACAAGGTGAAAATGACTATGTAAATACCTGTAATGTCTTGGGTAGTTACTTTGCAACAAAACCCGTGCTCCCAGTTAGTACTATCTATCTTAGTCTCCAAAAATCCCTAGATACCTAAAAATAACGTTATATATATGTATGTATATATATATCACAAGAAAGGCCAAAAAAGGGGGTCCACACCAACACAAACTCATTTAATACCGTTAGAATCACTACACTATCATCACCCCAAAAATTCACTACTATTTATAATGAAAATTGTCCCTAAACAACCACATGGAAAAACCATAGTTATGTTCCTAGATTCATATTTCAACTAATTATTTAGTTAATCTAGACATTAGATTTTCAAACAAGATTAATTTCATTATTTTGTTCACTTATTATATCTAATGATAAAGCACCCTATTAGTCATATACATTATTTTTAACCAATAATTATTTAATTTCATTCATTAATAATTTCACATATAACAAAATATTTTTCATTTTCCTCCCAGTTATTATTATCAATTTTACCACATTGAGATAAATTCCATAACTAATTACCACCTCCAATATCATACCTCAAATACATGACTAAGTAGACCATGAACTTCCATACATCCTATCCCAAAAGCCAACACCACTACCCAGCTATTACACATAGATAGCCATAACAACCCTTTTCTCCAAATGAAAAACCTCATCACCACTGTCCAATATATACTAACCAATCCAACCTATCTTCTCACACATAAAAATAAATAAAACCCCACTTCCCACACATATCACTTACTTGGATAACAATGAAACAAAACCCTCCAATCCATAATATACAAACCAACACAAAAACTATTACAACTAAGAACAACATTTTCATTTAAATCGTACATTTCAATACATTCACAAATGGATATTTTTATCATACTTTAATATTCACATAATAACTCTTACATGGGTATCCAAAAAATAATACCATCATCAAAAATATGATTCAATTACTATCTTTACATGGTTATTACATATATGAATAGTGATTACAACATCTCATAGTCAGAAAACAACATGTTTAACACACACAAAAATATCATTTCTCAAAAAAATGAAAACTAAATTCACCATAATGAAGCTATATCAATAACTAAAAAAAATTCATGTTAAATCCCCTTTTAAATTAATTATATTTGAAATAATTTATTATATTTCATTATAATTATTCCTTCCATCCATCCAAAGGAAACATAGGCATGAATGTTCTATAATTTTCAAAAATTGGTGAGATTTTTTCAATCCCATACCATGATATGAAGATTTTAAATAATTATGACACATGAATAAAATAATTATATTTTTACCCCCACTGATCTCCATGGAAACTACTTAGAAACCTAACAAAAAACACATCATCAAACAACTCTCAAACCTCCAAAAAAATAATATAAATTCACTAAAACGTACATTTTTATACTTAAAAGAATAGTATAGGGGGTGTGAATAGGAAGAGAGTTACCTTAATCCCAAGATGATTTGATCTTGAAAAACCAAGATTTTTCAACCCTAAAGATAGATTACCAAGAAGGAAGGAGAGTGAAAAAGTTTTATGGGGTTCAAAAGAATATATTTATAAATATAATCAAGGAATTATTGACCTCTAATTTATAAGTTATGTCTTAATGACATCCATTATAGAACAGTGACTACCGCTAAAACCATGTTTCTCTTGGTAAAAATGGGATATTTTATTAATTTTTTCAAATAAAAATGGATATGAACCCCTTTTGTATTCCATTTCAAAAATGGAACACAAATGTTATAAAAACATTATTATAAAGATACAATTTTCTAATAATGGACCCTTAAAAAGATAAAGAAAAAAAACATACATAGTAAGATAGTAAATTGAATCCTCTATAATCATTTATGAGTTTAAATTTAATATATAGTAAAAAGTGATCCATAATTACTTGAATATACCCATGATGAGGAAATAGATAGATGAATAAAGAGAATCACATAATCATACTAGTAATATGAAAAAATGAAGTGATTGAGTGAGAGTGTGATATAGAAATTGGGGATGAACCCAAAAGGAATGATTTGGGTTTCGGATTCCCCTTACAAGTTTCATAATGAATCAAAATCACGTGGAAATAGAACATGAAATAGTGTTCTAAGACATATGTATGAATGATTAATTTTGATATATGAATTAAGTGGTAATTCTGTAAATAATTTCAAAAAAGAATATTTTCATAATTTGTGTTATGTCTCAAGTTATAGAATTTGAGATAAAAAGCTCTTACCTCGAATCACATCTCACTTTGTATGTTATTTAAAATCCTATACAATAAAACATTATTAATTATTTACATTTTTAATAATATTTATCATTTTCATTTACTTATTAATTTTCTATTTAAAAAATTATTACCATGCCTCATTCATTATATATATTAGTATGTCTCGCATTGATCATTTTGAGGTCACTGGATTCAAAATTTCCAAAACTGTTTTGGTCTATTTGTATTGGTAAATGTTATATTATATTGATTGCATAATATATAGAAGTTTCATGGTATATGTTTCATAGAATTTATAAAACTATGGAGTTCAATAGGATATTATATAGTTAACATTAATGAAATCAACCTCACTGGGATTTTTTTACTTTAATCAAATTTCTATGTTTCCTAATTTTAATATGAATTGTTCAATAGATATTTTACCATAATAAAATAATAATAATTAAATTACATGTATATTAATATAATATTAAATCATAAAATAAATGTGAATAATATCTAAAGAAGAAAAAATTGAATATAATCAAAATCGTTCACTTAGGTAGTTTAAAACTGTTGAGGTGAGTGACATTTCGCAAAAGAGTTTAAAAGAAGGGAAGACATAATAAATGAAATATTTTTTTAAAAATACTATATTATAGTAAATATATTTCATTAATTTTAACTATAAATAATAAATCTTTGTGGAAATTTTTTTCAGATGGATTGGATTGACAAGAACCTATATTTGAAAAAATATTTATATCGATGTAATAATGAATTATGTAATGTGTTTGACTAGAATAAATTTCCAATCTACTATTATTAAGAGTTATAAGGAACAAAAATAAAATGAAAAGGAAACCATTTTTATATATTAAATTTATGTTTCATAGTGTTTATAGAAACATTCTCTTACATAACAACTAAAAGGTGAGAGTTAAAAGAACCAATATTTAAATATAGTAAGGGATTATGAAAAGGGTTTGATGAGAGAGAATTTGTATACTCACATAAAAAATGAATTAAATTGTTGAAGATAATATATATATAATAATTATTCAATATAAAATTGGGTTCAAAGTATATCATTACAAACAAATATTAAAATAAAGTGGAAGTTCTATTAATATGAACCTTTACCTTGCTCTTGAGTTTCCTCATTTTGATTGAGCTTAACACCTCTTACAAAGGGGGTTTTATTAGTAACAATGGTTTATAAACACAGGGATATATTTAGAGAGAGTTTTATTTTTATTTTCAAATTAATGTGTTTTAAAAGTGAAGATAAATGGTTGGATGAGGGTGGTATTTATAAGGGGAGGAGAGGGGTGTTTTTCAATACAATATTCATAGGTTTATTATTTTTTATTAAGACTAAAAATACTGATTATTCATATGAATATGTATATAAATTGGTTCATGTGTGTCTGAGATAATGGTTTCTAACATAATATAATGTGAAATTAATTAGGTATTTAACATATAATGTGAGGTACTAAATTTTACTATATTTTACTATTCACTAAAAATTCAACATTTTCAAAAATATTCCAAAAAAATAGACTACTTTTTTTTGATGTGCTAATTCCCGAAATAAATTCATTTTTATCATATTAAATTAATTAAATTTAGGAATTTAACTTTTAAATAAGAAAATATATTCCCAGAAAAAAAACAATTTATTTAGAATGAAAAACATTTCCTCTATTATGATTAGTAACATTTATGTATATTGTAACTTATTAATTGTTATATTATTTTTTATTAGTTATTTTCACATCTAAAAAATTTAAATTTTAATAAATTAAACTTTTAATTACATGAATTTTTTTAAAATATATAATATAGAAAACAATTTTAGTGAAATAATTTGTATATACTATGATTAAATTAATATGTCAGAAACCAATTTACTTCAGTAAAAAATATATTATCAAAATATAATAAACATTTTCTAATTATAAGAAATTATAAACTTTAATAATTAAATTTTCAAATAAAAATAAAATATATTTAATAATGTTAATTAATTATAAACATGTTACATAGTGTTTTAAAATGAAAATTATAGTGTAACAAAACATTTACACAAGACACTTTAACAACCCTTTAAGACCGAAATGAACTATAAATAAAATTAAAATCCATAGTAAGGTATATATTTATTTTAAAAATGATATATTATCATTTATAATATATCTCATTTAAAATTGTATATGAGCTGTTTATATGTAAAAATATTGTAACTATGAAAACATGTATAATAATTCATTAACAATTTGATTATAATGAAATAATTACCAATAATATTAATTTTAAAATTAATTTAGTTATATAAATAAATTTTTTGATTAAAATTAATTGTAAATAATGTTCATGATCATTTAATAGATTCATGTCAATAAAATTTTATAATACCTAAAAAATAGGTAAAGGAAACTACTTATATTATAATTATGTATATGTATTATTAGTTAATATCTTTACAAAATCCTGAAATTAATTTAATATTTGCATATTTAATTTAAAAAATAGTTCATAATAGAAATATTCAATGGAAATATTGCATTTCCTGTTATATTTATTGTCAATAAGGATTAAATATAATAAGTAATGTTTAGTGATTTCAATATGTGGATGAAGTTTTACATTGATGTTTTTTCAAATACCCAAGAATTTTGAGAAGAATTTTGAGTTACCAAGAAAAGATGATTATATATGGATATTATATGAGTTTTGATGAACTATCTTGAATCATGAAAGTGGTTTGGACTACTTTTTTTATTTATATTAAATATAGTATATTTATTAAGAAAAATAATACTTGATGTTTAGGTGATTTGAAACATAAATTAGATGATATTGATAGATATTTTACTTTTAGGATAGGAGTCCATTATCTGATTCTAATATATTGATATTTGTCTAATGATTTTAAAAGATAAGAAATTAAAATTTCCCAACTCTTTTTATAATCAACCACCTAAAAAGTATAGATACCATGGATACACCCGTAGGAGTAAACACCAAGAAGTTTAGCATGAAGACCTATCGAGCAAGTCAGGCCCTAATGGATTTTACGTGTTACTAATAGAGCAAGGATTACTATAAGGTAGTTCCCTCACTAAGTTTCTTTAATTATGGGATATATATGTGGTAAAACTATTATTCTCTTAAAATTTAGAGAGTTATTGGGCACACAATTTATGAAATTACATTATATAAGTTATCTCTTCTATGTAATATTGTTTGGTTCATGCCTCTTGAATCACACACAACGTCTATGAGTTCATATTAAGATTCCACAATGATTTGATCAATTTGTCAAAATAATTTGTAACATGAAAATTATAATTTAATGAAATAAATAGATAATTTAAATGGACTATAATTTCATTAGTATGTGATGAACATCTATAAATATTATTACAACAAAATATAATGAGTGGTGCACTTTTTTTAAGAGCCTCTTTATCCATAAGTTATTTGAATATCAAAAGATTAATTTTATAAGAGACTAAATAAATTTAATTATGTTTCATTCATTTTTAAATATTAAATATATCATGATGAAAATGGTGATAAATTTTGATTCAAGAAAAAATTAGCTTTAAAGTGAATAACAAGTTGAACTGGAAGAATGATAATGGTTGAGTTTATAGAGTTCATGGGTTGAAGATTATATGATATGTAGGGGATATTTATAGAGTTGTGTTCCTAAGGTTCAACCTAAACCATTGTAAATATGATCTTATCATAAGGTTGATTTTATCTTTAAAAATATCATAATACACATTTAACCTTACAATATAAAAAAGGTTAAATTATGAAAGAAATAAGATATATGAGCATTTTACACTATAATTGTAGGAACAACTATGACTGGACCGTTGTGTGATTTTCATTCATATTTGGAATTATTTTTTAAGAATATTCTATATAGATATTTAAAAAGTTTTAAAATATGATTCTTTAACCAAATTAAAAGGTTAATTAAAATGAAAAGGAAGAGTGGGAATGCTGAGTTGGAATATATGATATTTTAGGAAGATTTTGAATTCTAATAATTTTGGACATTAAAAGAATAATTGTTAAGGATTTAATATATAAAATTTTTAAAATATGAGAAATGTTAATAGAATGGACTAATATAGATCATATACCATCCATGAATATTATACTATCAACATGAAATATTTATGTGGTATAAAAAATTGAAGGTTTTTTAGGAATCTAAATTGATTGTTGTGATTTTGGAAGAATATGATTTACATTATCTAAAAGGGACATAGTATTTTAATTATTGATCTAATTCACATATTTCATGATAATTATTTTACTATATACCCACTTATGAAATATAATGTAGGTTTATTGTTTGTATGTAACACCCAGACCCTCGAAGCCCAGAGTCAGTGCATTATTTTATTACATTGAAATAATTACATGGAAAAAAATACAAAAGGACCGATCAGTTTAGCAGTCTTAGAAAATCATGATTATATACATGATGTCCATAATACATTTGGAAATAGAAACTAAAACTCATTTAATTTAATAAGTGAACTAATAATTATATGTATCCATAGATATGTCAACACCAAATGTCATGGATGAATAATTACTGAAACCAAATGATAGAGAAGATTAATTATTAGATTCTATGTTTACAAGGTACACAGAACCAGTTCCATCAATACCTTTAACAAGATGGTTTATCTATAGGGAAAATCCCATTTATTTTGGCCAATTATTTCATATCATTAGACTACCAATGCATCAAGGGGATTACATTATCTGATCTGCTACCCATAGGGCTTACCTTAAATGAACCCCAACTCAGGTATTGAATGTTCGAATAATTCAAAATATATCATATAAATAATGTTCCTTATCAGATATTAATATTTAATAATGAATATTAATTTATCAATAACACCATCCAGGAGGATAAGTAACAAAAAGGGTTATTGACATTAAAACATTCTTGAGGAAAAATAATATTTAAACATTCCAATGTGTCCCATAACACATTGAATCAATTAAATAATAATTAAAATTAAATTAAATGAAACTTATAATATAATAATAATAATTAAATTCATGATAAAACTTTTAAAAGGAATTATATACACCAAATAAAAGTGAATTGGTGCAAAAAAAATATGTCTCAATGAAAAGTAAATTAAGAGGTGATGCCTTACCTTAATCTTCCTTTGATTTTGTGGTCATTATCCTCTTGTATATTTTGTTAAAATGTGTTACTAACATATTATAGAACCATAATAATTTTTATAATACAATATATTAATTATTTATAACATTTTATTACCGCTTTGTTAACACTCTTTCATTATTTTAACTATTTTATGTGTTAATTGCCTAGTTTTCTCAAGTATGTTTTAACTTCTCATTTTTTGTTCCTATTATTTAGATCATTATTTAATCATATTTGGAATTTAAAACATGACTTAATTATCATATATATTCATTATATATGTTTTTATAGTATTCCATTATATTTGAAGATTCAAAATGTAGGTCACCATTCATAGAGATGGTAGATCATACGTACGCATGAACGCTGCTTTCATTTATTTGTTTTTTTTAAAGAATGAAAAGTAAATTATACATATGTATATTATAATTCAATTAAGATATATTTGTTCTATAAGTTACATAGTTTTATTAAAACCATCCTTTATATTTTCGATGTATGTCATGAATGTGTCATATCACTTTGAGGGGTGGTAGTCCACACTTCCTCAAATGAAATTGTTGTAATTACACAAGAAGGAAAACATAAAGGTATGTTTCAAATAAAAATTAAAAAAGAATAAATACATTATAAATATAATATATAAATTATATGAACACATTATCTATCATAATTTCCACCATTATAGGTGGTATAGGAAAAATCAACAATCATCGTTTTGTGAGAAAGTAGTTCGTCGCATAAATAGTATGTTTATTATCCATTAGATGGAGGTCTGTGTAAGATTATGTCGAACCATTTACATAAAAACATCCTAGTATATTTAGTATCCTAGTTTTTTCTTATAATAATGAAATAAATAGATCCCATGGGTGGATAATTAAAATTAAACTAGAGATCTTGAGAATAGACGTTATCCTCTAAATCAGGTAACTTCCTTTGGTTTGAAAGAAATGGATTCTTTGGATGGATTTTTGTGCACGATGAGGCCTCTTGGATATATGGGAGGTATTTTTGGTATATATATGGATTGATAATAGATTATTCAATGTTTTTTGAGATTTCTGAGGAAATGGGAGAGTTGGTGGCCTTATGTGGGAGTAAAATGACTCAATTGGTATTCTGAATAAAAGTTAGTTGTAGTGAATTTTTTTATGTAAAAAAGTCTTAAAAACTAATAAAACTCAGAAATTAAATGTTAATTGACTAATTATGGCCATAAAATGGGTTTTGGATAGGTGTATAGGTCATTTAGTCCCTTAAGTTAAAGGTTTAGTCCTTTATTAAAATTAAGTTTATCTTAATAATTGTAATTAATTTTAATTACATTCACTAATAATTTTGGAAAAAAAACAATTTATATTATTATAAATTGTAAATTATGTTTATACCGAATATGGAATCCATTTTTAAAAATTTAAATCATTGAAGTAAATGAAATTAATTTATATTTAATCCTATAGATGGGACGACAATGAAGGTTTTTATGTTGAAAATGTCCAATTATTTTCTATGTTTTTCTAATAAATTTCAAATTAAAATTGATTAAAATGACATAAATTGTATCAATTTATAAATATATTATATAATTAAAATTATAATACAATTAAATATATAATTTAAGTTTATAAATAAATTATATGAAAAGATGTTTTGAACTAAAATTTAGTAATTTTACTATTCATCAAAAATGATATATTTTCAAAAAATATCAACAACACACCCAAACCTAATTTTTATGATTATATTTCAAGGATGAGGTTTTATTTTCATTTCAACTCAATTAATGTTTCAAAATTCATATTTAAAAAATGGTTCTCTATTAAAAGTCAATAAAATTGCCTTTATAAAAATATAAACTTTTAAATTTAATATTTGGGTTGTTCTTATCTTATGCTTATCAAATATAGTGGAAGAAATAAAAAAATATTATATTAAATATAGGATACATATATTAAATTAATATGACCCACTAATTTTTATTAATTAAATATTATCTGGTAAAAAAACTCTTTGAAAATAGTAATATTTTTTTATATTCATTCGGTTTTCCTATTCATTTCTATTTTCTTTATAACCAATGAATTTATTTCAAATTTTTGTAAACCATAGATATTAATAATTTATTTACCCCTGTTTATAACTACTAATTTAAATGCAGAGTTATATGTTAATATTTTTAATAATATATCATTAGTTAGTAAAACTTGTTATTTCATATAATGTAATCTTTCGAAAAAGTCGTTCGTGCGTGTAACACATGGTAACTTAGTGTTGAGTGCATTAAAAATATATTTAATATATTTAAAATAGTAAATATATTTGAGAGTATTAAGGTGTTATTTTCTCTTAAGTTCCTAGTGTCGTGTTCCCTGCACACTATGGAATATAATGTTTTTACTTTATAATTTCAAGGTCTTACATTCTCCCCACCATAAATAAATTGCATCCTCACAATTTAAAATTGATCATGAAATTATGGGATTCATAAATAAAATATTTTCCGAATACCCACATCATAAAAATTTTAAATATCACATATTCAAAATAAGAGAGAATGGAATGTAAAATGATGAAAAAATAGGTCCCTTAGAAGGAGAACATTGGTGGGAAATGGAAACATGGATATGGAAGAAAAAATCAATCAACCATGTTCTGATGGATAAATATAGAGAACAAGTTCATATGAAAGTTTAATACCAAAAACCGTAAATATTATGTATGAATGAACCGGTTTTCTTGAAAATTAAAAAAAAATGGTTTGTAGTATTCATGTGTGAATGAAGGTCATAAATATCATAAAAATGATGATTATAGAACAAATTTTTTTTCTCGAGGCATTTTTTCATATATTTAAAAAATCTATCAATATATAATAATATAACTAAATATATGTTTCTATAAATACAATATTATCCCTTGGTTATACCTTGAATTATTTCTACTTTTCTTATTATATGGTGAAGTAACAAAACAATCTATAAAACCTTATTCAAATATCAACTTAAAACTTTTCATAAATGGTTAGCTTTTCCAAAATATTATTATACAATAATTTGGAAGGAATTTACTTGAATTTACAATTTGAACTTATAATTATCCTTCATTAAACATGAAGAATATTTAAATGTTATCATACCAAACATGTGAATAACTTCATCATGTATCCTCTTAAAATACAGTAATAACATGAATTACTATAAAACATTATTGGAAACATGAATTATAAATTATTCCTTATATAAACCACATTTTTTGGATATATTCCTTAAATAAAAAATTGTTTTAAATTAAATCAATGATAACATATAACACTTGTCGACAAGCCATTAATCAGTTCGAAGGTAGTCAACACTTGTCAAAATCAATCATTTATTTATAATTTTCTCAACATATGGAACGTATTAATTTTTTTCTTTCTATTGAAAAGTTTTACTTTCTAATGAACAAATTTTCTTGGTACTATTAAACATATGATCTCAAATACTTGATTAAAAAGTAATACAATAAAATCCTTACATATTTCATAAATCATATGATGATAAAATCATAAACAAAATTCTTCTACAATAAATTTCCTTGATCAAAATACATAAGTACATTAATGATTTAACTTTTTCGTCTTAATAACATATTCTTAATCGTGATCCCTTAGATTCTTTAGAGGTATATTCTATTTATTCATGGGGAATCTATTTTTATTGTTCCCTATCTCTGTGTAGATTTAACATTGAATAAAAACAATTTCCTTCTTTCCTTTTCATTCATTTTCCTAGTGAACCTTTTCTCCAAACATACATTGAACTCTCAATCCTTTAAATTATTTACCAGGGTGATTACTTACAAACTAATCACATGTTAAAAAAATCATTATTTCCCTTCCTCTTCTTTGACACATTCCCCTTTTCATGGTGTTCAAAAGATGACTTCTTCCCTTGGTTTCCTTACAATCCATAAGACTTCGATAATTATTTCTCTACCTTAATATCATATAAAATTGTTCCATCATATGATGAAATGTTTTTAGACACCAAAAACCTTCAAAGACTTGTCTTAAGTCCTTAAAATATGTGATTGATCATTCACTTCATGTTTCGTATATAATCCAAATCATACATGGATAAACTTTTGAAAGTAGATTCATACTATGCAACACTCTCTTATTGATTTTACCTTAATCCAAAGAACTTCCTCATCATCTCAACTTATTGATCATGAGGAAATTATTTATCTAATAATGTCTTATTAAATGTTATCAATTTTATGAGTTCAATTTCTTGTTCCTCCGTTTTATTTTGGATTAGAGACCACCACTGGTCAGCATCACCTTGGATACAATAGACCTCAAGTGTAGCCATTTACTTTTTTACTTCACTCCAAGGTAGTAAATATGTTTTTTAAATACATAATACATTTCCCAACTATAATTAAATTATTATTCACAATAATCAACGAGGGATCCTTCTGCATTAAGTGATCCTACATAAGTGATTCTCTCCATGGAATAGGTTTCGCCATTCAATAAAGGTTATCTTTCATAACCTGAATATGTTTCCATAATATATCCATAACCTGATTAGTTCCAATAATAGTTGAACTTGTTTCCTCAGTAGGGAAATATCTACATTTTCTATGAGTACCAATACCATTCTCCCTTCTCGGTCCTATTTTGATAAAATAGAATACACTAGATTATCTCATATTGTTGTGAACATTGTATAACTCTAAATATGGTATAATACATAACCTAAATTTATGCATCATGAATCTTAGAATCATAATCATTGGTTACTTTGAGGTAATCATTAATTTAAAATAATTCATAATGGTGGGTAATGAAAATGTGAATTGTCCTAAGAGTATCCTCAGGAATGTCAAACCAGGTGTGAAGTAAGGCCCATTGTTGTGTACCAGGTTACCGCGAGTTAAGATCAGAACACCTTGTCAGATTTATTACTTATAGGTACATCTATTCCAGATCCATTTACACTTATAGTATTCAAAATGGGATATATTTCTTTGTATACCCACATAATCACCACCTTACAAAAATTCTAGGATGTTCTTTTATATTTATATTAAATGTCTAAATTAGGGTTGTTCTCTCTAATATATGTTTTCTAAATATAGTTTCCAAGGTTATTCCTAAACATAATTTGATACCAACTATAATACCTTGATCCCCGAAGCTCGGATTCAGTACATTATTTTATTACATTGGTATGATTTCAAATAATTAAATCTCAAAGGACTGATCAATTTAGCATTCTTAGAAATCTAGATTACAAACATGATACCCATAATACATTGGAAAATAGAAAATATGAACATAATTCATAATATAATATAATAAAATGTATCCTTGAATTTATATTCAATGTTGTATACTTCATAACCTAGGGAAAGTAAATATAATATGGGTAAGCTCAAATGACAAATAAGGGTAAATAAAGCTGAATCAATAATGAATCAATGAGAATAAATTAACATGGTTAGGTAAATAATTGATAACACATGACGTTAAAATAAATGGATAAGAAAAATTAAATATATAAAGGTATGAAATTGAAACACATTTCATTTAATCAATGAATAGAAAATTATATATAACCATAGATATGTTGACGGAGAATCTCATGGATGAATAATAACAGAAACTAAATGGGGGAAATGATTAATTTTTAGACACCATGTTTATTAGGTAGATAAAACTAGTACCATAAATATATTTTGCAATTCAAGTAATCTATCAACTAAAAACCCATCCATTTTGTCCAACTATTTCATATCGTGAGACTATTGATACATCAATGGGATTTCATCGATCGATCCAACACCTGTATAGATTACCTTAAATGGCCCCTAACCTGTTTATTTCATGTACAAAGAATTAATTGCATATAAAATAAATAATTTCCCTTATCAAATGTCCACATTGAATAAAGAATATCGATTTATCAGTAATACCCCAAAGAAGGATAAGTAACAATAATTTTATTGACATTAAATAATTATTGAGGAAAAATAATATTTAAACATTTTAATGTGTCACTTACCACATAGAATCATTTAAATAATAATTCCCTACGAATTAAATGAAACATATAATATCCTGACAATAATTAAATTCATGATATAAATTTTCAAATAGTATTATATACACTAAATAAAAGTTAATTGGTGCATAACAAGAATTAGGATTTATATAATGTAAATTGAGAAAAAATCCATTACCTTAACCATCCTTTTATTGTGTGGTATTCATCCTATTATATAGTAGTTTAAAATAGGTTACTAACTTATACCAAAACAATACTAATGTTTATAATATCATTTTTTAATTCCTTAAAATAATATATTACCTCTTTGTTAACACACTTTCATTATTTTTTCTATTTCATGTGTTAATTGCCTAGTTTTCTCAAGTATGTTTTGAATTTTAATTTGTTTCTCCAATTAACTAGATCGTGAATAAATCAGATACATAATTTAAAATGTTAATTGATTATAATATATATTTAGTATATATGTATTCATATTAGGTCATTATTTTTTGTGATTATAAATGAAGTTCACAGTTCATGGAAACGGTAGGTCATACATACGCATGAACTCTACTTTAATTTCATTGTTGAATTAAAAAAATGAAAAATAAATGATACATATGTATATTATAATTATATTATCATATATATATTATATTTTTTATATAGTTTTATAAAAACCATTCTTTATACTTTATATGTATGGCATGAACAAGTCATATTTCATTAAGGGGGTGGTAGTCCAAACATCATCAATCGAAATTATCGTATTTACACAAGATGGAAAGGCATAAATTTATGTTTCCAATATAAAATCACAGAACAATAAATAAATTATAAATATCATATATAAAATATTTAAATATATTTTTCATCATAATGGCCATGATGATAGGTGGTAGAGGAAAAATGAACAATCATTCTTTCATAGGGAAGTAGGTCACCATACACATAAATAGTATGTTCGGTTTCCATTAGATAGAGGTGTGTGTAATTTTAGATCGAAACCATAAAATAAAAATATAATATTATTTTTAGGATACATTTTCTATATATACATGGAATAAAGATATTCTAGTGGGTGGATAATGGAAATTAAACTAGAGATATTGTTAGAAAATGTTACCTCTTAGTCAGGTAATTTCATTTGGTTTGTTCAAAAAGAATTCCATGGATAAATTTCTACCCAAGGGTAGGATTATTGGATTGAGAGGAGGTATTTTCAGAATCTAGATGTGATGATCTTTTCTGAACATATTTTTTTGAGAGGTGCGAGGAAAGGGGAGATATGGTGGCCTTTTATATGGGATGAAAAGGACTCACATGGTATTTTGAAAAGAAGTTTGGTGTACCCACGTTTTTACCTAAAAAGGGTTTTTAAAAACCAACCAAACATAATGATGGAATGTTAATGGCCATATAGTGGGCATTGGACAAGTTTATAGGTCATTTGTGCTCTTAAGTTAATGGTTTGGTTCTTTATTAAGATTAATTTTACCCTAATAACTTTAATTAATTTTAATTACATCATCTAATATTCATGTAAAATACAAATTTCGTATTATTGGGAATAATAAATTATTATGATTCCAAATTGGAATACATTTTTTCAAATACCAATCACATAAGTGGTAGATATTAATTTAAATTTAATACTGCAGAGGGAACGAAAATGTGAGTTTCTAAGGTAACAATTTTTTAAAGTATACTATGTTTTTAAATACAATTTCAAAGTGAAATTGATTCCAGAATCATGGATTGTGATAATTGATAAAAATATTATCCAATTAAAAGTTAAAAGTAATTTAGAATATAATTTATCGTTATAAATAAATTAGTTGAAATATATGTTTTGAACGAAAATTTAGTATTTATTTACTATTCATTAAAAAGATGATATGCTTCTAAAAAATATCAAAAATTCACCATAACCTAATTTTCTTATTTTGATTTCAAATAATAAGTTTATTTTGAAATATTAAAACAATTAATGTGTCAAAATGTATATTTAAAATTCATTCTCCATTAAAAATCAGTAAAATTTTCTTTATAAAAATATAGTTTTTTCAGTGTAATATTTGGTTTATTTTTATCTTATGCTTATAAAGTCTATTTGATGCACATAAAAAATATTATATTGAATATATGATATATATATATATATATATATATATATATATATTACATTAATATCACCCACTAATAGTTATTAATTAAATCAATTAGAGTAAGACAACTTTTTAAAAATTATAATATTTCCTTTTAGATTTAATCAATATTCATATTCATTTAAAATAACTTTATAACTGATGAATTCATTTTAAATTTGTTTAAACCATATATTTTCATAAATTAGTTACCAATTTTCATAACTACAAATTTAAAATCAAGGTTATATCTAATTATATTTAATAATATATCATTATTCGGTAAAATATAGTCATCTGTGTAATATAAGCTTTCGAGGAATATTGCTACTGCATGTAACGCAAGGTAACTCAGTGTTGAGTGAATTAACAAATATAGAATATATATAAATATATTTAAAATTGTATATATATTTTAATGTATTAGGTTATTATTTTCTCTTACGCAATTGGGGTCGCATGTCATGCACACTATCGAATATAATGTTCTTACTTTTGAATTTTAGGGTGTGACAAGGTATTTGTACAACATCAAGATAAATGGTCAAAGGAAATTTATGGGATCATTTTTTTATAATGAGATATAGGTTGTCTATAGTTGGTATAAGAACACCCGCATAATAAGGGAAGATTCATCTTAAAATATCTAGACCGTGTCAAAAAAATCCCAATGTTCTTATTCAATTTCATTCCTATTTATTTCTAAATGCTTACTGTCAAAAGGTGAGATATAGAATGTTTGATATTTATTCAAAAAATGGTATTAAAGGTGATATTTTGTAAAATTATAATTTATCTTAAAATTATACCAACACTTATTCACCCCCCCCCCCAATATCTATGCTTGACACATCCCGTTATTTAATCCAATCAATTGGTGTCGAAGAAGGTCACAATCCTATATGGATCCTCAATATTGATTTCTTTTTAATAATGAGAATTTTTTTAATGAAATAATTCATGAATACCCGGAAAAATTTTATCAACCACTTATCTAATTTCCACCACTTACAAGAAAAAAAAGAATATAAGGAAGTAGTTTAGAAAAATGTCTAATATTTCTATATTATATAAGAAGAAATAAAAAATAACTTTTATATGCTATAATCCAAGTAATATTAAACCTTTCTTGAATATTTATGATTTGGTTGTGAAAAACAATCACAAGAAGAAGGAAAAATATTTTACATTAGTGAATAATATCTCTTATATGAATATGAATTAACTATAAATTCTTTTCTAGATAGTTCCTCTACTGAACCATATACAATAAAATAACACCCTATATTTCAAGATCTATTTTAAAAATAATACTTTTATTCCTATGCATACATTGAAAAAAATGTACAATGGTATCTAAAATATGTTTCTACATTTATACATTGAACTCTTATATAATTTCATGAAGAGGTAACCCACATTGAGAAAGAATAAAAAATGAAGGAGAAACACATTTTTGAAATTAAATTTGGTGAAAATATCTCAATAATCGATTATAAGCTAAAATCATAATTAAAAGGTATCTCGATAAAATATTTTCATTTTACTTGAGAAGGAATTTATAAAAGTAATCCAATAAAAATCAGAATCCATCAAAAATATAAAGAAAAATAAAAAAGTGATTAAAGAAGTAATTGATGTTAAAAATGATCAAATATAGGTAAAGGAAAAGGGGATTGAAGAGCTTTATCTTCTTCTTTATGAAAATATAATGTTTCATGATAAATATTTTGAAAAGTTTAATAATGTGATGATGAATTTTTTAGAAAAAATAAAATTTTTGGAGGATGGGGAACATTCTTCAAATATAATTCTTTGGACTTGAAGTTTAATCGAGGAATAAAAAAAACATCTCAACGTGAGTCTTCAAACTAGATAAATGGAAATATTCTTCTACATGAAATTATAGTAAGGCATCATGTACAATAATTCCTCCTTTTGGTGGAAAAATTTTCCATAGATAATATAAATAAAAAATTATTTTATATTTAATGAAAATGTTGGTATCCACAATTGATGATAATTTTTATACTAAATATATATTTTTCATATTATGGGATTATACTCAAAATATACATATATGTGGATGTTTAAAACTATTGAGGAATATGCTAATATGTATAGGGTAGTTGAAATCATGATTATAATATGTGGTTCCCTAAAACAATCTCATTATGTGAATAAAAAGCCATAAGAGCAACATACAAATTAATCTTGGAAGATTATTATGAGAAAGAAAACATCTTGTTATGTGGGATTTATTATAGTTGTAATGGTTTTTGGAATTTTTCATCTAATATTTGGAATAATTTGTCTAGTTATAGAATAAAAGGGGATCCTATATCATTAGAGAGAAAATATACATGTAAGAAAATATCACAAAAGGATAAGAAATTTTTTTCTCCCTAAATAGATTGTAAAACATTGGATATATTTTTGAAGCTTGAAATCAAATTGTTCCTTGTAATGGTACATTTTTTAAAAAATATATATCAATTTATCAATTATTATTAATTAAAGTATACCATAAAATACAAATAAAATGAAATAAATGAATTTTGATTTACTATTAGTGGAATGCGGGAAAATTAAAACCTAAATCAATACTGATCCAAGAAGGATTAAATGATTAATTCAAAGAAAAATGGGTGATATGCATCTATTTTAGAAGAGGAATGCACACCACGTACATTTTACAATAATTCATGGGTGTATCTATTGAAGGAATAAAGCTATAATACAAGATAAAACATGTATAAGGAATGAAAAAGGAGAGAGATTTGGAGAATAAATCTATTGGGAATTCATACGGATGAACCATGAATTCTAAACACTCTATCAAAGAATGTTTAGTAATTTGGAAAACTTAATTAAATTAAAAAATAATAATATTATGTTAATAAGATAAATAATGTGAAAAAGTGAGATAAATGATTCCACATAAAGAATACAAATTTTCATGAATAGTTTAAAAATTGATAACCAAAGGGATTCATAAGTTTTTTATAGTAGAATCAATTTTTTTGAACATAATTCAAATAATATTCTATATAATAATACTATCCCTAGAATATATCAAGAAAAGTATGATGTCTTCACCAAGTAATTCATTTTTTTGGTGACTTATAAATATTTAAATCTTTACAAAAACAGAAATATAATAATGATAAAGTATGCATGTTGTAAAAGATTTCATAGAGATCTATCAAAAAATGAATTATTTGATCATCTAAACATAAATATAAAATATAAAGAACAAACTAGTTGAGAATAAGTTCTCATCCCAACTGGTCACATTGATGAGAAAAATATCCACCTTATTCCCTAATAATTTTTTTAGTATTTATGTTCTTTCTATTCAAGGAATTTAATGTTATTTTATTTATTATGGGGATAAATAATAAAAATAGGTATGTTGAAATTATAATTCCATATTTTATAAAATTTACTATCATGGTATGTCTTATTAACTAATATTATAAAGTACATCTGACGAAAATATCTACCTTGGTGATATGAATATGTAGAAATTCCCTTAAGGGGGATTTTACTTTGATAATCATCCAATATAAATATCCCATCAGAATAAAACAAATTTGAAATCATTAAGGTTACAGACAATTATTTATTTACTAGTAATATTAATCTACTACCTCATACTTGGTTTTCATGAAAATGTTTATTTCAAATTAATATTGATAAATTTATTTAATAAATGATAATAAAATTATAACAGTTGAAGATTATTTAGAGTCGATTTTTAAAACTTACTCCATGTAATTGAATTTTTTGACATGTTTATTGAGACTAGTATAGGATCTCGGGTTATAATTAAAAATGGAATAAGTATATCAATTATATTCAATTGGTTTCATCCTGAGGAAAAAAAGAACTTACTCTGAATGATTCATGGTAATTAGTATTATTTGATATCTTTTTATTTTGATCAATGTATATCTTTGTTCTATATCTAAACATCTTATTTTATATATTGTTTATGGATCAAGTATAATTATTATGGAATGATTTATGGATCAATACTTTTGAATTTAGTAATACCATATTATTACATGCTCAATGAATTTGTTTTAAATAATGGGGAGAATAAAATAGAATAATTAAATTATAAAGGGGAGAAAAAAATGATTATGAAGGAAAAACATTAATAATTGGTTGACATATCAGTATTCCATTTTATAACATTTTTATTGAAAAAAATATAGGGGGATGTTTTTCACCCCAATTTTCATTTTTGTTTTATTTATTTTCAATGAAGATCAATGAAATTATGGGAAGTTTTATGATGTCAATATGTGAATGGTTTTCTTCTTAGAATTTTCTTGGATGTCCCCAAGCTTGTTGAGAAGAATTTAGAGTTCCTAAGAAAATGTGTTAGTATATGAATATTATATGGGATTTAAAGAAAAATAATGATGTTTAATAGTTATTTTAAGAACATCTAAATATTTTATTTCATGGATTTTATTTTTTTGGAAATAAAAATTTGAAGATTTGGATATTAAAAAATTAAATTGGATGAGACTGTTAAAGTTGGGTCATATATGTTTTTCTAAAATTTTATACTACAACAATATTAATATTTGTTAAATCATTTTAGTACATAAGACAAAACTTTTGGATAAATCATAGGTTGATCAACCACCTGAGAAGCATAGATATCATTTGGACACTTGTTTCAGATCAAATATGGGATACAACCATAAGTGGCATGGTTAAGGAGGTAGGATCATACATGGTTTAGAAATGTACTAAATAGAGAAAAGGTAAATAATTATGGGGTTGGAATAGTAACCAACTAGGTAGGTTTTCCCAAATGGACTTTATAGGCCATTAATAGATCATGGAGTATTATGAGGCAGCATATTATGGAAGTTTATTTTCATATGGGATCACTACATTGAGATATTGTTCATCACTAAAAAAATTGCGTGATATCAGGTGAATGGTGAATAAAATAGAACCATAGAAGTTTTCTTCTCTACATCAACTGGTTTGAGTCACTCATATTGAATCCCTTTTTAGTGTTTTTTAGTTCATGTTATAGCTTCCATAGTGTTTTGATCTATCAGAAATTGCCATGAAAAGTACATAGCGCTTGATGCAAAGTACCAAAGTTATAATTTCTGTGTAATTTCAATTCCACAGTACATGATTAAGGTTTATAAATATTATTATAAAAAACATATTTAATGGTTTTATTATCTCAAGAGCCTATGCATGCATGATTTTTTTAGAAACAAATATTGAATTTTTTTTAGAGAAGAATAAAATGTGACTTTGCTACATCAGTATTTCCAAGTTGAAAATTTCACAATGATAATGATGATAAGATACTGTTTAAGTATAAATGAGGTGTATACTAAAGAAGAAATTGAACAAAACTAATAAAGGCTGATTTCATAGTGTTTATGTATTAAATATTGTATGGTTCATTAGGGATCTTTTTTGTGTTTAGTTTACAAGGAACAACATGATCCCTCTTAATTTTGATGCACTCCATAGTTTAATTATAACCTTATAGATATCATAATTTATATTTAACCTTATAATAAATGTAGGGTTAAAAATTCATAAATGAATATACCTGTTCATTTTTTTCCCATGAATGAAGGAGAAACAACTAGTAGTTTTTTTCATGATTTTCATTCAAAACTGGAAATATTTTTCAAGATGGTTTTGTGGAGATATAAAATAAGTTTTAAAAATTGATCATTTATTTGAATTTAAAGGAAACTTAAAATGGAATTAAAGAATTTCATTTTTCATTTAAATTTGTTTATATTTTATGAATATTTTATCATCTAATAATTATTTGAACTAAAATTTTACTATTCACACAATTAATATATTAAAAATAAGAGGGGGGGAATGAATATGTGGGACACAATGGTAAAAAATAAAATATATATTCCTTAAAATTAAGAAGTATCATGGGATATGATTTAACTATATGTGTATTTAATGTTAAAAATGTTAATTAAATAAGTAATAAATAAAACTATGTGGCTCTTTTAAACATAAATTATCAAACAGAGAGTTAAACATAACTATTGTTACATGAAAATGAAATTCCATTTGTTGTGAAGAAGAAGATGAGTGAAATTATTGGCATGAACTACTATGAATCATATTTATGTTAGTAAGATAAGATATTCAACCTACAATATTTATATATTATAAAATATTAAAGGTGTTTTTGGAATTCAAACTAATTGTTGTGATTAAGTATTAATATATAATACATTATATATAACGGAAATTGGAATTTCATTATTTATTTACATTACATGTTTTCGGGTAACACTTTTATTATGTATCCATTTTGAGAACATCGTATTGGTTATTTCTTTATATCTGGATACTTCATGGATAATGGTACCAAGGTCATACACATTCTCATGCTTTTGACAACAATAAGGATTTTTTGTTTGAGTGGGATAATAATAACTGCACACTGAGGATTTAGTCATCCAAAATTAAGGAGAACCTTCTTATCAAATCCTAGTGTTATTTTATCAATTTTTTTCTATTTATTATTACATTCATTCTGATCAATGGTGAGAAAAATAATTATAGAGATCCATCCACTAAAAAAGTGAATAGGTGATTGGAGATAGTTATTTAAATTAGTTTAAAATTATATCAACACTAATTCACCCTTCCCTAATGTTAGAAACATCCCATCATGATACCATCATTTGGATTCCGTAATTCGATATTGTAATCTCCTCTAAATGGAACATATAATGTTGGTGTACTCAATGTTTTGTAATTGTTGTTCATTTTAAATTAATCAATGTTGTTCGTCTTAGTTCACCGTGGTGGAGTACTAGAAATTATTGGAGACTTCACTACCAATGAGTTTATATTATTTTAGTGAAGTATTTTATCGATAATTTTAATTTATGATCATTATTCATATGAATTTTGATTTACCATGTTATATATATAATTAATTGGGGTTTAATATTTATGAATCATTAATTTTATAATAGATATCATATTATGTATAATTGAGTTTTATTTTTCATTATAGATATTTATTAAATATGTTATTGGTGTGACCAAGAATGGGTTTGATGTAGTATGGGAGATTATTTTATATGATATGGTGTTTATGTGGTTAAAGTTGGATTGGAATTTTTCTTTTAATATATATATCATATTTAATATCAATTAATGTCATGTGATTTAAAATAGTTGAAGTGTTTATTGAATATTCATCTTGTGATTGGATAATTTTTTGAGCTAGAGGAAGAGTAATTAAATGGAAAATAATAAAAGTGGTCTTAATATGTGACAATAAATGTTCTCATGGTCTGAAACCAGAGTCATAGTTGTGTATTTACAAGAAATAATTAGATATTTTCATTCCACCTGACTTCCTTTTGATGTCTAATAATTTTCCAATGGCAAAGATAGAGGTGGATTCTTATTCAACACTTCTCCAATAGACATGTTGTGGTTTGCACCATTATTTCGATAGGATTCTATAGTAAACAACAATTAAAGTATTTTTAATTATTTTTCTTTATATATAAAACATTAGACTATCATATTTCAGAATAAATATTTAGAAACCATATCTAAGGTTATTTGTTGGTTTAGAATTATTTAATGGGTCCAAATTTACTTTGTTTTCTCCAAATATGATTATTTACTAGTCTACATGCATGATATTGAAAATTAAAATAATAATTACATACAACGTAAGGGACTTCCTGATTAAGTGTGTTTTGTTGAAAAAATATAAAAATTAAAGTTTAAAAAATATTTTTAGTTTAGAAATTTATCAAATTCAAATGATTAATTTAATTATAATTTCTTATTCATTTAAGTCAATTGGAAAAATTCTCAATATTCTTTTTATTTCAATTTTGAATATTTTTTTATTAAAAAAATAATCTATGTAATATATTTAATAAAATTAATTTGGTACTATGTATATATGTTTAAAAACATGTACCATGTCAAAATAATATAAACTATATACTTCTAAATGATCCAATGCTCTGCATACTCTATTATAATTTTTGGATCACAGTTTTTTCTAACAATTGAATAATCTATTTCATATGATGAAACATTTCATTGAATACCAACTAGATCATTAAACAAAACAATATCATTAATTCACTAATCAATAATACATCGTTGAATAAAATAAAAATATATATTCAATTATTATTTTAAAAGATCAGTTGTATAAAAACCATTTCAAGATTTTGATGCAAGGATGCATTGCTCCTTAGTAAAAAAGTACATTTTATATCAATCACACTAAATCAGGAACATTCTATGTAAATTGATTATCATTCCATAGAATCAAACCACTTGTATTTCATTATCGAAACATCACCATATGTATATTAATGTAATAAAATCCATCTATTGATAAACCCATTATATGTTATTTTTTTATCAATGCTTCCTTTTAGATGACTAGAATAGAATTTTTTTGTTTCTCTTGTTGTGACATCATCAGGATGTGTTTCTATATTTTTTTTACATAACTATTTATAATGAATTCTTGTCCGTCTACAACCATTTCATTAAAATCATATTATACATTATTTAAACCGAACAGAAATTCCCTATTTTAATAAAATACATCATGTATTCAAAAAATGTGTACATTAAATATATCAACATTGAATATTTAATAAGAACAATTGATAAGGTGAAGTAAAAATGGTGTCTCTTACCTTCAAATTTAAAAGAGGAAAAATCATTATTGCAATTGATCAATCCTATTAAAAGATAATGAATGATGTGTTCCTCTTATAATTCCCTTATGTTATCTACAAATATGAAAACTTAAAGATGTCAGAAGCTATGAAAATTTACAAAACATTGAATATATATATATATATATATTAGTTTAACTAATTTAATCATAAACCAAACCATAACTGAATAATAATTAATTATGAGTTATTTCCCACTCATCCTTATTCAATGTACATAATTAATATGATATATATATCCCCCCTATTTGGGAAAGGGAATTAAATAATGGATCAATGGAATCATATTTCCCATCATCAGTCCTTAATAGTCGATTAGATCTCATATTGACATTATCAAAGTATGTTGAATGAAAACATATGAATTCCTATAAAAATATCTATTTATAAAATATATTTTAGGATAATTCTTATTCTTCACATAATATTTTAACGTAAACATCCTTATTTCTATGTGATATATCTAGTCACTCGAAATAGGAGCACCGAAAAGAAATTTTTTGTGAATATGCACACGTATATGTTACATACATGTGAAAAATGAAGAAGGGAAAAATTTTCCAAATTGCAAATAATGAATCAATAATCTTTATATTGTTTCATAATATCACGCTTGTTCATACTTTTAGCCTAAATGTCTCAATTAAAGTGAAATAACATAATCATAATGACCCTCTAATTATGTGAAAATAAATGTTTAGTGTTAATGAGAATCCAGTCATAAAATAGGGTTTTGTAATCATGTGTTTCATAGGATTTTAATTTCACATATTTTTATTCACCGATTTTGAAATATTTCTTGAAACACCATATACAAAAAATAAAATTTCCCTCAATTGAAGGAACTGATAAATATTTAAATTTTTCATTGAAATATAAGAAAATGGGGATTTCTAATAATTCTAAATAATATACCATGGATGAAGTCTTATTATTAAAATCTATTCAATTTAATCATTATGTGGGAAGAAATTAATGTTTTTTATCTTTACATTAAAAAACATTATTAATTAAATTTCACACATGTTTTTTCTAATATACATTATGTCTAAGAATTGACATGTAGAATTATATGAAAAATATAAAAACTCAAAAAATATAATTTTCTTTATCAAATTTTTATTTGAATTTTAAGGATCATTCCTTAACTTCCTAAAATTGTATTGACCCTTTCTAAGAACATATTTCAAAGCCTCATGGTATTTAGGTATATCATCCCTAGAAATTCATTCGGTGGATTATTCTATAATTAAAACATTATCATCATGTCTTATATTTTTTTTATGGATGATAAATTAATAGAAATAATTTATTCAAAATAATGGTAAATATTTTCTAAAACATTAATATCATATAATGTGTATTTTTAAAAAAAATGGGGTTAAAAATTTCCAATTTGTACTCCAACAAGACATCATTACATATGTAGGGAAATCAGTAAGACCAAGAGGTATAGATATGTTTTTGTAAATAATTTTTTGAAGTTTGGATTGGATATGATTATTTGTGTTATTTTTTGTTTAAAATTCATTAATCATTTCCAGACTCACATTTCATCTAATTTCAAGGGGTTTTAATTCTTTTAAAATAAAAAAAATTCTTTTATATCAATGATATTATATATCATGAGAATTGTTCATAATAATAGTAAAATAATGGGAGAATTATGAGGACTTCCACACCGAAAAATAGGGTTTTATCCATATAAATTGATATAAGATAATGTTATGTACATAAATAGAAGGCTACACCACATTGTAATTTCATCATGTTTTTAGAGGCCCTATATATTTTTGGATCTTGACATTGAAAGGGATTTATATGCTCAAATGTAGGATAGGTAATTGTTTATGAGGCCCTATATATATCATGATCCTTACTCCGTAATTGAATTTTATGACAAAATAGATTGATTATTGAGAAGCTCGGGCCATACAAGGACGACTGTCACGAACCAGGCCGGGTCGCCATCTGACCCGGTGCCCGACCCAGTCCGCGACATGGACCGAAGGGCGTTACTGAACCCCACATCCTGGCACAAGTACCCGGGTATCAAAACAATACATGGGAATGATTTACCCGAAATAGTAAACACAAACAACCAACAATATAGATAAACTAAAATTGGAAAGTGACAACCAAAAAGACCCTTAACAACAATCAAATTTAATGGTTTTCAACTTTATCCAACATCCAAAATGTAAAAACAAAAAAAGTGACTAAAACTATAACTCAAACCTCCAATTAACAAGCGGGGTGCGACAACCGCAAGCTACAAACACTGGCCTGCATGAGAAGACTGTCCACAACCCAAACCACCATCACGAAGAACGATTCCACAACCTGGAATACACAGAGAACAAGGTCTACATATACCCGAAGGTGTATGTAAGGTGTGAGCTAAGATCCCAGTAGGATGTCACCCAATAAAAAGGTTCCACAAAAAATTATTAAATGACAAAATACATTTGCAATTTTAATTAAAGAAAATAAGTACATGATGGAATAGTTTTAAAGAAAATGGGATTAAGGAAAACTGTTTCAAATGGAACAACTTAAATTAAAATACACACACCCTTACTTTTTAAAATAACCAAATTGTCACACCGACGAGCATAAATTAACCAATGAGCACTAACATGGGAGAGGCCGCATGGGTGTTAGCTAGATTGGGTCCCTAGATCTTCGTGTCTCGGTGAAATGTGGATTAGAAGGCCACGAACCTCAGAAAATGTGGCTTAGAAGTCCATGAACCACAATAAATGTGGATTAGAAGGCCACAACCCTCTGAAAAGCATATTTTTAGTTAGTGTTGCAATCACCAGTCCTGCCAATGAAATCGGGTCGAGTCACCTTCGGAACACTAGCTCACTGGTCTAGTCTACCCTCCTAGATACCTGGTCTTCCTTTAATGTGCTCAAACAAGTTTCAAGTTCATGTCACCTGTCATAAAATGCATAAAATCCAAACAGGGTACTTACACACACAAAATCACAATTTTCACACCCAAACCCGCTTTTGAAACCATACTCACACCAAAATCTTTTTAAAACTTGATCTGCACTGCTTACACATTGAATTAAACTATATGCATAATTTAACAAAACACTTTGATGATTAAACAAACCCCTAAAAGAGTTTAGTAAACAGTTTTCAAACATGTCGCAAAACTCTTAAAAGGGAAAAAAAGTGATTAAAAACCAATTTCCAAAATACACCATATTTTGACACACGGAAAAATATAAAATCCATCATCCTCACTCCCTAACTCCCACACTGCACAAATTACAAAACAATAATAAATAGTCCAAAAGTAAAATATTATAAAACAATTTAAAATAAATTGCTTGAAGTTACCCACTAAACTCACACCAACCCCTCTTTTACGACTAAACACACCCGACGTTATGACAAAAATACAATGTGCATCACTTGCAGAACTTAATAAGATAACCGCACAATTCAAATGTCACTAACATAGTTCTCACTAGAAAAATAAGCTCCTAATATAAACAACCTACTAAAAAATTTCAAATGCAAATCAAACTTCAAATAAAACCAACTTCGCACAAAAAAATTAATTGAATAATATACCAAAGAAATTAAGCATTGAAAATTAATTCATCAAATAATAACTTGGATGTAGAACCACCTACCTCGTTTGAATAAACTCTAGAAAATTGGTGTGAACTTCTCAAATTTGAGCATGAAACTTAAATCACGCATTGTTTTCATCTTAGGGGACCTAATGCGGACCTTAATTCAAGAACTAAAACCATAAACTTAAAATTAGAACCCTAAAACAAGAATCCGAACAAAACACGGATTAAAAAAATCAACCGCTAAAGATACCTCAAACCTGCTGAATACCCAAGAACTCAAGATAAAGAAAAAAAGAAGAGCCAACTGGAGGGAGGGGCCGCTCGCATGGAAAGAGGCAAGGTGTCGGAGGTTACGTCAATTGGGGAGGAAGGGGCGACACAGCAGGTGTTTGAGGGAGGATGGTCAGATGGGAGTGGGGAGGCTGGTGGCACTACAGGAGCCAGGCCGAGGTGTGTTCGGGGCGGCGCACAGGTGGTTCGTTGGGGCTGCTCGCTGAGAAGAGGGAGGGTGGTCCGGCGACTGGCCCTAAGTGTGGCACGATGGGGTGTGCCCGGGGAAGAGTTGTGCACTGGAGAAGGGCGCGCCGGTTGTGGTGGAGGCGTGACAGATCGGTGGGTGGAGCGGCGCTGGCTGGGGAAGGTGTGCGCTAAGGTTAAAAGAGGTGGAGGGTAGCGTGATGCATAGGAATCCAAGGGGGAGGTGTGATGGTGAAAAGAAGGAAAGAAGAAATGGGGGAGGGGTGCGGTGGACCGAGCACGACAGGAATAGGGGTAAGGGGAAGGTCCGCAACCCCTAAAAAATAATAAGGAAAAGAAAAATAAAAAGAAAAATACAGATAAAATAAAATGAAAAACCAAAACTAAAACCAATAATAATAATAATAATATTTTTTTTATTTATTTTTAAAATAAAATCATGAAAATATTATTATTATCATTAAAACACAATTTATTAAATCTATACATTTCTATATTTTTTTTCTTACACACGTTAATTTTATTTCGTTATTATTATTTAATTATTTATTTATTTAATTGAACATTGGTAGGTCACCCGGTGGACGAGGTGCGGCCACATGGTTTCAAAATTGTGACTCGCCCAATTCGTGCCTCACCTGAGGTCGCGCGGTCTCAATATTTATTGTATTCCAATTTTATTATTCAACCCAATATTTTTCCAACTTCCTTGAACATCAGGCAGGTCGTGCAGTGAACCGGACGAGGTTGCACGTGGTGACCCAGGAGGAGTCGTGTGGTTTCGACCATGCCTTTCCCATGCACTGAATACTGTCAAGGCAAAAACATGTGTTTTTAAATAAGTACTCAAAATTTTAAATCGGATCCAACACGGACCCTGACGAAGAATGAAGTATATATATATATATATATATATATAGGTCCGGAAAAGGAAAATAATAAAATAAAATAAAATAAATTTGAAAAGGTCTAAGTGTGACAATTCTACCCACCAAAAAGCTTTTCACCCCCATAAAGCCACAACTAAGGCTCAGACCCAAAGTAGGAAACGAAACCCCCTTGGGGTTCAGAAAGGATCCCTGTGAAAAGAAGGTGAATCGAGTAAAACACATCGTGCTCATAGAGTGTGACTCAAAGACAACTTCATTAAACTCATAAAAAGAATTTCTGATATGTGTCGTCCACCCCAAAGATCTAGAACGCCTCTAGTTGACTGATCGAGGAGGGAAACTCTCGCACCCATGGAAACCGACTTCACAAACCAAAAAACCACAAGCACCAAAGAACGAAAACCACATCATTTTTCTATAATGAGCAAGCAAGGTCAAACCACATCCAAGGAACACTATTATCACTTATCACCAAGCCATCTTTAAAACCAGAAGAAAAAGGTCAACATGGGGAAGCCTGAGGGGCTCCCCACCATTAAGAACCTACAAACGCCCATGACGGGACTGGAAAACCGACACGGGGAGGTCCGAGCAGGCTCCCCACCATTAAAGAAATGTCCAACATCGATTCATTCCAGAGACATTTGTGCGAGACCCAACGTGCGTCTCCCTGCCATTAGAGCTGAAAGAGGAAACCAAACTTTGAAAACTTCCCGACGGTGACCAAACACCCCACCACAAGGGGCGGGGAGGGAGGGGCCTGACCACCAGGTGTCAAAACCACGACCTAAGACCAACCAACATCACTACATCCCTAGATGATCTCTATTCAAATCTGAGACTGATTTACCTACCAGAACCCATAAGAACCACTAATAGCGATTACACCTGGTGGGATTCAACCCCCAGGACTTTATGGTATGAAACGACCACACTTCCTCGTAGCTATAGGAAACCTCATGCACCCAAAAGAGTCATTCGGAATAGAAAAACTACAGAAAATTGTTTAAACCTCCTTCACCTTCAATACTGGTGACAGAAATAATGTTGGGGTCTCAAACACTCTCGGGGTTCCTGACCACGCGCCAGCTTCACTCTGAGGCCAATGGCTGGAGCCCTAATGTTTGAAGCATCTTCCACCTCACAGTCAGGTATTGAAGACTCCCAAATGGAGCTTCTCCTTTTGGTGTCACACGCAACCACACTACAACTGAGACAACACCAGCAAACACAACACATTACGACATCTCACTGATCATACACGGAACATTCACTAACACAAGAGCTGAAATGGGGAATGTGAATCACCCTTTATCACACTGAATGAGAACACGACACCACATATCATCACTGAACATGACCATTACTGTTGATAGTAACATTATACGGAGAAGGACTTCAAACTGAGTCTTAAACAACACGTGATTCATGTAATTGACCGTAGCATCCCCATGTGACTAGGTCTGTCACACTAATGGCCTAACATAGACCCTTAAACGAAACCAATGAAGGATCAAAGGTCATTTAGAATAGTGGCCCACACCGACCACTCTAGGCTGCTTCTACCATTCCCCACTAAAATCTCTGTCACTGTTTCCAAACAGAACCTTAAAATTAATGAGTTCAAACTTCACCCTTGACTATCAAAGAGAACACACACTGCAAGACATCACCAAACATGACCCTTGCAGCCGATAAAATTACTACAAATTCCTTCAAGCCACTGGTCAACACTGATAATTCTGAACTGCCTTCACCCTTCCCCGCTGGATTTCCTTTCTCCGTTTCTAGGGGAAGCCTTCAAACACGACAGTTTCAAACTTCATACCCAATGAGTCAGACACTCAAAAGACCAAGACTCCCTTCAACTCCCCTTTCATCTGTCATCCCACTGCGAGAGGATCCGCTTAGTTGTAAAAAGGAGAGGTGGGTTCAATTATAGAATTCAAGAAGAGATTCTTCTGATCAACTGGAGGGTCGGCCAACGGAGAATTGCCTATGGCCACACTTCAATCACATGTCAACGCTTTATGGGGGGCATACACTAGTCGAGTAAAAAACCATGGACCCAACAAAACTAGTCCAATGGTCAATACATACCACAAGAGAACACCAAATGTGAAGGGGGAACCACTATAAGGGCTCCCCAGTGTACTTTTCAGAAGAATTCACTAAATACACGCTTGCATACCAACTTACAAATAAGAATTCGAACTCAGGACACAAATCAGTCAGAAGGGATCCTCGACTCAAAATGCCTCACATCCGACATTTCCAAAATACAAGGACACACCACACAATCACCGGTTATTTAAAAACACCAAATTTTCCTTTAAAAAATATTTTGAAAATAAGCAAGGTCAGTGGGTTGCACAAACACCAATGTTGTCCCATGGGCCTCACACATTCATGTTCCTGTGCCACACTATCACCCACCTCATATCAATCCAGGCACTCATCCGCTCATTCCATTAACCCTTTCTCTTTCCATATACACTCATGCATGTGGTTGCCCATGAGAACACCAAGGATCAAAACCAAACCTTTCCATTTTTCAAAACCAAAACATCCAACCCACACATTTTTGTAACCTCGTTCCTCATTTTCTTTTTAAAGTTCTTTATTTCAAAACTTTTTCTAAAACTTTTTCCAAGACCAAATCATTTTTAAATAAAAACAAAATGTCCATAATTCCAAAACAAATAAATCAAGAGTGGTGCAAGAGAAAACTAGTGTCAGCGGGTGACTGGAACATATGGTTGGCGGCTATACGCCAATCATGCCACTACCACAGAGGGTATTCTAGTATAGCTTCCCCAGCTCTACATGGCTTTCCAAACCCTGAGATCTCACTAGGACAACTGACCCTACCCTCTTTTTCATTTCCCTTAAACAAGATTAACCACATGAACCAAAGACTCAGACAAAACTCAACTTACTTTGGTAACTCGAGTCCCTCCCCGAGGTGTGCTGGCCAGGCACCTTACTCGTAGCCAAGACATCGAGTCCCAATAACCTTAACTCCAATCTACCATGACTCTAACCCAAAAGAACGCAACCCAAGAAGTAAACCTCCCTCTAATACCATTTTTTCATGAACCATGATGGGTCGCCATCCGACCCGGTGCCTGACCCGGTCTGCGACATGGCCCGAAGGGCATTCCCGATCCCCACGGGCTGGCACAAGTGCCCGTGTATCAAAACAATACAGGGGAATGATTTACCCGAAATAGTAAACACAAACAACCAACAAGATAGATAAACAAAAATTGGAAAGTGACATCCAAACATACCCATAAAAAATTAAATTTAAAGGTTTACAACTTTATCCAACATCCAAAATGTAACGACAACAAAAGTGACTAAAACTCTAACTCAAACCTCCAATCAACAAGAGGGGTGCGACAACCACAAGCTACAAACACTGACCTGCATGAGAAGACCGTCCACCACTCGAACCACCATCGCGGAGCACGATGCCTCAACCTAAAATACATAGAGAACAAGGTATACATACACTCGAAAGTGTATGTAGGGTGTTAGATAAGATCCCAGTAGGACGTCACCCAATAAAAAGGTTCCACGCAAAATTATTAAATGAAAAAACACATTTGCAATTTTAATTAAAGAAAATAAGTAAATGTTGGAACTGTTTTAAAGAAAATGGGATTAAGGAAAACAGTTTCCAATGGAACAACTTAAATTAAAACACACACACCCTTACTTTTTAAAATAACCAAAGTGTCACATCGATGAGGGTAATGTAACCAATGAGCACTAACATGGGAGAAGCCGCATGGGTGTTAGCTAGCTTGGGTCCCTGGATCTTCGTGTCTCTATGAAACGTGGAATAGAAGGCCACAACCCTCAGTAAAAGTGGATTAGAAGGCCATGATCCTCAGAAAATCATATGTTTAGTTAGTGTTTCAATCGTCAGTCCTGCCAGTGAAACTGGGTCGAGTCACCTCTGGAACACTAGCTCACTAGTCTAGTCTACCCTCCTAGCTACCCGGGCTTCCCGGCTTGTTCTCAAACAAGTTTCAAGTTCATGTCACCAGTCACAAAATGCATAAAATCCAAACAGGGTACTTACACAGGAAAAATCACAATTTGCACACCCAAACCCTCTTTTGAAACCATACGCACACAAAAATCTTTTTAAAACTTGATCTGTACTACTTACACATTTAATTAAACTAGATGCATAATTTAACAAAACACTTTGATGATTAAGAAAACCCCTAAGAGAGTTTAGTAAATAGTTTTCAAACATGTCGCAAAACTCTTAGAAGGGAAAAAAATCATTCAAAACCCATTTCCAAAATACAACATATTCTAACACACGCCAAAATATAAACCCCGTCATCCTCACTCCCTAACTCACACACAGCACAAATTACAAAACAATAATATATAGTCCAAAAGTAAAAGATTATAAAATAATTTAAAATAAATCACTTGAAGTTACCCACTAAACTCATGCCAACCCCTCTTTTACGACTAAACACACCCGACGTTATGCCAAAAATACAATTTTCATCACTTGCACAACTTAATAAGATAACCACACAATTCAAAAGTCACTAACAGAGTTCTCAGTAGAAAAATACACTCCTAATATAAACAACCTACTAAATAATTTCCAATGCAAATCAAACATAAAATAAAACCAACTTTTCACAACAAAGATTAATTGAATAATATTCCAAATAAATTAAGCATTGCAAATTAATTCATCAAATATTAACTTGGACGTGTAACCACCTACCTCGGTTGAATAAACTCCAGAAAATTGGTGTGAAATTCTCAAATTCTAGCATGAAACATCAATCGCGCATTGTTTGCATCATAAGGAACCTAATGTGGACCTTAATTCAAGAACTCAAACCAAAAACATAAAATTAGAACCCTAAAACAAGAATCCAAACAAAAAAAGGATTAAAAAAATCAACTGCTAAAGATACCTCAAACCTGCTGAATAACCAAGAACTCAAGAGAAAGAAAAAAAGAAGAGCCAACCGGAGGGAGGGGCCGCTCGCATGGAAGGAGGCAAGGCGTCGGAGGTTGCGCCAGTTGGGGAGGCAGGGGCGACGCAGCAGGTGTTTGAGGGAGGAAGGTCGGATGTGAGTGGGGAGGCCAGCGGCACTATAGGAGCCCGGCCGGGGTGCGTTCAGGGCAGCGCATAGGTGGTTCGTCGGCGCTACTCGCCGAGAGGAGGGAGGGTGGTCTGGCGACTGGCCCTAAGGGTGGCGCGACGGGGTGTGCCCGGGGAAGAGTTGTGCACTGGAGAAGGGCGCGCCGGTTTTGGTGGAGGTGTGATGGATCGGTGGGTGGAGCGGTGCTGGATGGGGAAGGTGTGCACTAAGGTTAAAGGAAGTGGGGTGTATCGCGATGCACACGGCTCGAAGGAGGAGGTGCAACGGTAAAAATAAGGAAAGAAGAAATAGGGGAGGGGTGCAGCGGACCGAGTGCGATGGGAATAGGGGTAAGGGGAAGGTCCACAACCCCTAAAAAATAAAGAAAAGAAAAAAAACGAAAAATAAAGATAAAAGAAAAATAAAATCCAAAACAAAAACCAATATTATTATTATTATTATTATTATTATTTTTAAACTAAAACAATAAAAATAATATTATTATTATCATTAAAACACAATTTATTAAATCAACTCATTCCTATAATTTTTTTTCTTCCACACATTAATTTTATTTCATTATTATTATTTATTTATTTATTTATTTAATTGAACATTGGTAGGTCACCCGGTGGACGAGGCGCGGCCACGTGGTTGAAAAATTGTGCCTCACCCGAGTCGTGCCTCGCCTGAGGTCGCACGGTCTCAATCTTTATTGTATTCCAATTTTATTATTCAACCCAATATTTTTCCATCTGCCTTGAACATCATGTAGGCCGTGTGGTGAACCGGATGACGTCGCACGTGGTGACCCAGGAAGAGTTGTGTGGTTTCGATCGTGCCTTTCCCGTGCATTGAATACTGTCATCGCAAAAACATGTGTTTTTAAATAAGTACTCAAAATTTTATACCGGCTCCAACACGAACCCTGATGAAGAATGAATATATATATATATATATATACAGGGCCGAAAAAAGAAATTAATAAAATAAAATAAAATAAATTTGAAAAGGTTTGAGTGTGACAACGACCACATCATGGAGGATTTAATAAGGTTGATTTTGATGTCCCGTTAAATTTGGAGTAGTTTGTGATGGAATTGATGTTTGCATCATAACCAGCTAACATCAATTTTTACTATAACACATTCTATGTGTTCATCTAAAAGTTCTCAATTTTTATAAATTTGGTATTTCTAGATAATTTGAGACCTTCACATCATAAGAAGATATCACATTATAGAGGATATCGGGTCACTTTTTAATGGCCTTGGAAAATTCCCGACCTCCACACCGCAGAGTTCTATCAATCCATAGAAACTAATAGTAGTTTAAAAAATAAATGTTTTAAATTTTCAAGTTATAATATAAATATTGTGGTAATACTATGATGGGGGTTTTCATGGAAAACTCTAGGTAGTTTGAGGAACATATTTTATTCGGTTTAATATTTGAATTTTGGTAGTTATTTTATCCCACTTAAATAGAAAATTCAAATTTAACGTTTAATATTACATAAAATATGATTCATGTTTTGTGGATGATGAATAGAAATTTGATTGAAATTTCGAATTCAAATATGTCTTCCATTTCAAGAAGGTTATGCTATTGTAATTTTTGGGACCCTATTATAGTATTTAAACATCATATCCTGAACTATTATGTAATTCACACACTAAAGAACCTATATAAATGAATTTATTTAAAAGTAAATTATTATTTTTTACTTTTACATAATTAGATTAATTTTTGGATTAATAATTTAAAAGGTTATCTTAATAAATATTTTTAGGATATTTCTAAAATAGTTTATTTTTATGAGATTTGTGAAAAATACAGTTTTTACCAAAACTATATCATTAATTATTTTATCATTATATAAGAAATATGTTCAATTTTATAATATATTTTAATGGATGAAATATTTTTTTGAGTAAAAATATACATTTTAACTACTACTATAATATTATAAAACCTATTGTTAATATTTTTTCAACCTAAGTAATGTTTTCCAATAAAACTAAAAAAATGTCCTTTTATTTTAATTAAGTTTTAATTTTTTAAAAATAGTATTTAGATTGATTTTGAATCCACATAACATTAATTTTTTTGATAAGGAACCAATTTATCTAATGAAAATCAAAAACATTTACAATTTTATCCTAAACATAATTTTTCTACTTAAAAATACAAATTTTCCTAAAAAATAAGTGACAGCTAATGTAAAAAAAATATTCCATATACATATTCTTTTTATTTTTTATAAAGGTAATTTAATTTTTAATCTATAAGAATAAATTATTTATCATGTTTAGTTTTATTTTTAGGCATTGAAATTAAATTACTTTGTTATATGATTAACCACCATAGTAAAAGTAAAATGGTTTTATTGAAATATATAATTTTTTAAGAGATATATAAATATCATCTAAATAAATAAAATTTTATTATTTAAATTATGAGTCTTATATGATGTTCAAACATATACACAATTGTTTAAACACTCATTCAATTACTAATTAATAAAAATTAAGAAGAAAAAAATACTTAATATAAAAAACATATTTTTCTATAAAAACAGTTTTCCTATATCATATGTCTTAATTTAAAAGCTTATTTTCTCACATATATAAATTTAATTCGATTAAATGGAGTTAAAATTTAATTAAAAATGAAAACATTTGGTATCTGGGTTCATCTAATATTGTCAGAAACAAAATAATTACCACGGTTAATTTAGAATCAAGATTAATGAAGGTATAATGGGTAAAAAAGTATCTTAAATTTTTATTCATTAAAATTTCAATAAAAAAATATAGAAATCCTTGTTAGGTGTGAAAGTAATACCCTGATATCTCACCTAATATTTCTCTTCCAAACTCACCTAACCCACCTTTACCCCCATGTGATTCCATTTATAACCCTTACCTATCATTAGTTTACATGAAAGATCCCCTCGTGTCACCTATAAAGGATCTCAGTCTCAATCATTCTGTTATCCCACTCTGACCAAAAGGCTTTGATCATGAATTTTCCTTTCCTTACCCTCTCTAAATCCATCGCAATGAGTTCATAAGGTATTTAGATGTCCACACATGCTTTAAAAATCTACATAGAATGGTAAAAAATTCTGATCCTAATTTTAGTATTTAATTGAAATTGTATTATTATAATATAATTTCAAAATATTTAATTTATATTAATTTAAATTTATTATCTTATATTTTATATTTTTTAAATTAGATGTTATTTATCCTCTCTAATTTTATCCTTTTTCAATGTCATTATTATGTCAACATAAGTTCTCTCATTCCACCCCTTCTATTTTCAAATAAAACCCATTATTATAATGTCATAATGTATATGAATATGTGAAATTATAACTGATTTAATATAATTAAATTGATATTTTCAAACATTAAATTCATTTTATAAGCCGCCATAATCCACAAAAATCCAAAATTTCTTGAAATTAAAGAGTTAGAGGTTTTCCCAGAAAATACATACCTCTCTGGATAATAGAAAGTGTACATGGTTATGGAAGAGATTCAACTAGGATTGATCACCGTGAAATGTATTGGTTGAAAACTAACTCAACCACCACCTTAATCCTGAAGAGTGTCTTCCAATTTCAAACCTTTCAAGACACTCCTACGGAATATTCGTAGGAATATTCACATTCACTATATTAACCATGATGATAAATATGTCCTACCATTGCATTGATCTCCTACAAAAGAAAAATATTAAACCCTATTATTATCTTCCCTAGCCTGAATATAATATTGAAATTCCCCTCTCACTACGGCATAATGCCTATCTAGTGGTGGATTTTTAAATCTAACGGCGGTTTAAACTGCCTCTAGACGGTTCTATGATGGTTCCAAAAAATAGCCACTAAATTTGGTGTTGGCATTCAACACATGTTGGTTCCTCCTATTTAGGGGTGGTTTCATAAAAGTATCATAAAATTCATATTTTTTGCAGTTATTTTAGTTTTAGATGTCATTTTTTTTAAAAAAAAATAACTGTAATCTTACTGTGGTTTTTAACCTCCACTAAATTCTTAATTTTTTACTAAAACAACCGCCACTAAAATGGATAAAAATAGCCACTACGTAAAAAAATCATATTTAATAGCAGGTTTAATAGCCACCGTAAAAAAATAAAATAATATCTAGGTTGTCTAAACTGTCATGAAAAAAACTATATCTAGCAACGGTTTAAACCGCCTCTAAATCATGAATTACAACAAAAAAATGAATCTATGAGTTTTGCAGCCCTAGATCCTGCATCTAGAACAACACAGCAGTAATATTGAAAATTTGACCAAATAATCAAATTTATCATCAATATACAAGGAAAACAACACATGTTAAAATGAAAGAATCAAGGTATGTTGATTCTCACCAAAACATAAATAATCAACACATTGAATGAAATAATAAATTTCTAAATTTTTTGAAAAAATAAAACAATAAAAAAACACATTAAAAGAATCAATAATACATAAATACATTGAAATAATAAACACATTTAATTAATCAATAATACATTTTTAAATTAATTGAAAGAATCAATAAATTTATCATTAAAATTATTTGATTATTTAAACTATTACACAACACATTTCCATGGAAAACATAAATTAAATACATTTAGATATAGCTATAAAGAATCATTGTACTTTCATTAAAATGAGGCTTCACATGTTAAAACTAAACCCACCAAAATTTAAAAAAAAAAGGTAAAATAATTTCATAATAAAGTAATAATTCCCAATATGAAACCATCCATCATGAATAACATTTTCATAAAAAGGTCATTAATGATTCAAAACCAATAATCCATGCTTATAAAATTGATAAATCACCCTAAATATCCATAAATGGCATAAACTTCCAAAAGTGATAATTAAAACTGAAATTGATTTATACAACGGGTAATACTTTATAAAACCCTAGATCATCCAACACTGATCCCACCCCTTGATGAGATCATGAAAAACAACATAGATTCCATTATGTTCCTAGTCCGACAAGAATCCACATAGTATGTGCTACCAGATTACATCCGTACAACCTATCCAATACCAACAAGATAGAGCTAAAAAATTATGGTCCATGAAAAAATAGAGCATGAAAATCACCCAAAAGTGAAATCACCATACACATCAAGATTGAGATCTTACCAAGTTGGTTAAAACAAGAGGATAATAATCAAACAGAGGTTATAATAAATAGGGGTTATCCTATATGTTATAGGCATGAAATATAATTGTATGGATAAGTGATATAGAACCTCAGTTTGGTGGAAGATAACATAGAATGATCCATGGTCAATAGGACTGGGTCTTTATGTGAAATTTGGAAAATGGTATATAATTTCATATTATAGTTGGGGTTAGATAGAGATTATGGTATTGGAGAAAACCATGGGGTTTTGTGTCATGACTCGACCTATAAAGACCCTACATGGGTCACTAGTAAGCTAAGAGTTACCCAATATCTTCACCCCTTATAGTTTAAGGGACATTAACAAGATCATAGTAAGAATATCATTAAAGTGGGAGGCTTTATCCTAATATAAATGAAAACACACACACTCAACTCCATGAAATAGTGATTAGGTATACTAAAATTAAACCTATTAGGGTAAAAATCAAGTATTAACCTCTATGAAATAAATTAGAATGTGATAGATAAATATCCAGGAAAGAAAAAAGGATAAAATACATGCCTAACCAAGAAGAAGAAAATTATGTCCCAATCTAGAGAAACTAAAAGAGAAAAGTAGAGGAGTCCCCAAATCAATATCCCTATGTTTTACCACAAAACATCTCCATTGCCTCCACTTACTTCAATGTTCCACATATACTAGGTCCACTGAGAAACCACCTTCCAGTTGTATTTATAAGAAATAAATCATACAGGCAAAGCCCATTTATGTGTGATTATAAACATTCTTACTAAAGGAAAATAAAAATCAACCAGTAAATAATGTAATATAATAGTCATATCATCCTATATGTAAAATAGAGGCAAGCAACTAAACATCATATATGATCACAAAGAAATTTCAATCTCCATTGCCAGTTTAAACACAGCATATAAACATGTGGTTATACAACACATACATAGGGAACCCGTTGTCCCAATCCCATATAAAATATAAGGAGATGATAAAAAATACCCATTTTGGACATAATGAAACATGAAAAAACCCTCTATACTAATCATTTACCAATGATGAACTCTTCTAATAACCCTCTCCATCTCCATCTCTACTTCCTGCTATTGGCACCTGTAAGAAAATTATATTTAAAATTAATCAATGTTGTATATTTATACATAAACTTAAAATAAATAAAAAAGTTTTTGAACTAAATGATTTTTAAGTTGTGGGATTTACCTTCACACCATCATTCATCGCTGAAAAATCCCATTGGGAAGATCCGATCATTTTCTAATATAAAACAAGAAACATTGTCTTCAAAATGAATATTCATCCCCCTGTTCCTCAATAGTGTTTTGCATAGAATCAATCTTTCTGTGATCAAATTGGGTTAGGGAGTTAATAAAAGAAGATGTTGATGCAATTTCAATCCCCATTTTACATCCAAAGGCCTTATATGTTAATTTTCCCAAATCCATCCCACACACTCAACAAGATTGCTCCATCCTAAGGACTTTGTTATTTGGGTCATACATGGTGACTGAGTAGGACTGTGTGGGATTGGAATCCCATAGCTATTTAAAATTTACATATAAATAAAATATCATTCATATTATAATAAATATACATTACCATATTGATAACTAATAATGGGTTATTATAATGAAAAATTAATTCATACTTCAACTTATTTGGTATAATTATTAACAAAAACATCCATCATATTTTTTATGAACATTCAACCGCACTTCTGTTCGGGATTATTGGTGGCCTAAAATATGTGATTACATTAAATAAAGATATATCAAAAATTTAATTTATTAAATAGATAATAATTATAATAAATATTTAAACAAATTAAATGATTACCAGAGCCGATCGAGTTCTAGAAAAACTGTTTGACCCTGTAGTGTGAGTATAATGCTTCCTCCATGGAATTCCTATCATTTAATCAAATAAAATTATGTTCAAAACATATATTTTGAAAAATTAATGTAGAATAATGATATAAATGATACTATATAAACAATATTAACAAAAATATATACGTAAATATGATAATGAATGACTATACAAATGACATAAGTAGTCGATAAATGAATGGATAGGTACAAATACAATCATTTTCTTCTTTAATCATGGCGGTTTCTTACTCCATCATTACATAATTTACATCTTCCACTCTTGCAAGAATAATATTTTCAATGTCAGGATGGAAAAATAAGTCCTCTTTTTGATTGTTGATGGGATTCAATGTTAGAGGTCAAATCTTCCACTTCATCACACATATCCTAAAAGTCTCTTTGTTTTACGTGAGAAAATACACTCCACCCTTCATCCATGAAAGCATTCAAATAATATACTATTTTTCTTGGGATGATAAGATATATGGATAATGTAGTTCATGATCACCAAAATCCATCAAGTGAGATAATTTCACAAATGTAAATTGCAAGAAATATCTTTTAACACCCCTGATAACATCCACCCAATTGGATTTGAATAAAAAAACTGAAAAATGTATGTGGTAGTTTAATTCGATAATATAAGTCAACTTTCCATAGAATTCCACTTTGACAAACATAAATATTACACTATTATATTTTCAAACCCTCTTCCTGATAAACTGTATGGAATATAAATACATTCACGTTGTAAGCATCAAAATTTCTAGCTAGTTTTAGATCTCCTTGAGAATGAAATTTTAAATATTCTGAAATATCTACTCGAGTATCATTATTTATGATCTGAAAAAAGTAATATACATTATTAAATTTATAAAATATATATGTATCAATCTAATATTTGTATTGGTTGCAATATTTATGAACTTACAAATTGTGCAACCCATTCTACAAGCTCTTTATTAACAGCTTTTGTTATATCATTCTCATTTTGTATTTTTCCACCCATTCATCACTTTTTTTATCCTCAACTCCTCAATAAATGGATCTGCAATTTTTTTATTTAGGAGAACATATCTATGTGACTGTAATAATTATATTTCTTTTAGAGTAATATTTGAGGTCCTTCAAACTGATCAGCCAATAGAATGAAAGATTTTTTATTTCCCATGTATTTCATATTGAGATGATGTTCCATCAACATGTCCAACTCAATTTAATCTTGTCTAAATATCATCAAAGTATCTAGAGAAGTATGGTAATACACTCCTCTTACAAATAGCCTTCATAAATAGAGCCTTCAGGTTCAACTTTATTTTTCACGTATGATTTCAAACTCCCAAGATATCTGTGAAATAAAATAAAAAAACATAATTATTTATTTAATGAAGTGCCAAGAATTTTTTAATGAAATTAAATACATTTAAATAATGTATCTCTCAATTGGATACATCCATTGATAATGTATAGGGCCTCTTAATTTAGATTCCTCAATCAAATGCATAGTTAAATGCATCATGATAGTAAAAAATGATGGAGGAAAGATCATCTATATTACCAAAAGATTCAATACAAATTTCTCTTTAAGGTTTTAAAGTGGAAATGGAAGTAGTTTTTTTCACATAGTTATCTGAAAATGTTCATAATTGGAGTACAATAGCAATAACCATTCCATGTAATAATGTACATAATGCCAATAAAAGTAACTACTATAAAAAAATATGAGAATTGTGGTTTTTCAATCCATGTATCCTATGATGCATTAACTCAACACACCTTGATATGTTACTTGAATATCTATCAGATACATTCAAATTTTTTAAAATTTGAAAGAATGTATCTTTATCCATATTTTTCTTTCCAAAATTGTCGGAGAATACTTTCTGTTCTCATCGGGCTATAAATAACTCTTTCAGTTCATTGATTGTAAGTATTTCACAATATGCATCACATAAATATTATTCTGCAAAATATTAAATTCTCAATATGGAATATTAAAGAATTTACTTTTCTTCTTCCATTATTGCATTCTAATTTCACTTAACGATGAACTTCAAACTAATTTCCCATAATAATTAAAATGATACACCTTCCCCAATTCTGTTTCAACATTTCCAAGTTGTTCCAATATTTTAGAACATATTAACAACTTTGGACGAGGTCTATGATTAATGACACCACTGAATTTTTAATAGTTCATTTGAAATCTATGAGATGCATCGATAAATCTTTGATGAAATAGGAAGCACCATTTTCTACAGTGAGGTAGTCATTTGGGATCAAAATAAAAGTTACAAACAGAACAAGCCAAACATGTGTATTTGTTCTAACTAGTTAAATTACAAAGTCTAGAGAAGTCACTAATGGTCAACATTATAATAGATTGAATTTTGAAGATTGTTCTATAAGATGCATCATATGTCTCTACATCATTTCTCCATAACTCCTCTAATTCTTCACTTAAAGGATTCAAGTATACATCAATATCATTTCCATGCATTTTTATTCTAGTAATAATCATCAAAATGATAAAATACATTTGTTTCATACACATCCATGGATGCCTATCGTAATGGATCAAAACAATGGGCCAAATTCTATAACTGGTACTCAAAGTCCCAAATGGGTTGAATCCATTGGCAGCCTATCTCAATCGAACATTCATAGGATTAGATGAGAAATATCAATGTAATGAATCAAATTTCTTCCAAAATTATGAATCTCTTGGATGTCGCATTAACCCATCATTGTTATTATCTACATAATGTCAGATCATGTGTTCAGTGGTTTCCAATGACATGAATAATGTTTTCAATAAAGGATTTAATGGAATGTAATGCAAAACCATTGTAAGTGTTTTCATTTTATTCTTCTTCATGGTAGTTTGTTTATTTAGACTTCGAACATCACCCAAAGATTTCCATATAGAAGAATAACACCTTTTACAATCCATTCCGCTTGAATCATATCCCTAATAAACCATACAATCATTGGGACACATTTGAATTTTTGTATACTTCAGACAAAGATTGATAACAACTTTTTTCATATCCTAAAAACTCAGGGATATTTTCATCAGGAAATTTATCCCGCAATGATTCCAATATCATATATATATCCTTATTTTTAATTCCACATAGGCATTTGATATGGTACAACTTCAGTAGAAAATAAAATTTTGAATATTTCAAACATCAACTATACAACTCTTGATTTCTATCATCAACTAAAAAATGAAACACATCTTTTGGCTTAGTGAAGTATTGGGTTACATTATTCTCTATATAATCAAGTGAAGGGTCCATTGATATGTTACAATATTGATCTGGATTTCCTACAGTATCAAAACAATCACTTATCACATTTCTATTTATAGCACCCTCAACTGGTTGTCTTGATATGTTTTGATGTTTATGTTGGTTTCTTGTAATGATGAATGCATAATATATAAGGTTTTTCATTTCATTGACCATTATTTATGAAGTTGGTATCTCATTCTATGGATTGAAATTAGTGCTCAACCTTTCTGTAATGTTCTATTCTCCATGCCAAATTCAACACAAATATTAATTAGGGAATTGATTCAATATCAAGTGTTCATAAAGATCATTTCTCTTCAAACATATTCTAAATTTATATTTAGGACATTAATATCTTTTATCCCTTAAATAGATTGATTGATAATTGAAAAATCTAAAAAGTCTTCTAAACCCTTAGCATACTAAGGTGTGTTCCTCGGTAATGTGATCCAAAATTTATCCATATATATCATAATGTTCCTACAAATTATTAAAAAAATAAAACAAATAAATATTACTAAATAGAAAGATAAATTCATATATACTAGATGAAAATATTTTAATAATCTAAATAATGTTTTTCTATATGAATACAGAATAAGGGATCAAGAATCAATTTTCATGACTTTGCGAGTTCAGTAACCAAAATTATAAATAATTATATTTATGGAGGGATCAATCATGGAACAGAAAATCATTGAGGTTAAATACTTTTGAATATAAAATGAAAAAATAGTTGAAAAAATAAAATAACATTTAGGAAACATTTTTAACAATGGGTTGAAATAAATAAATAAGATGTCTTTTATAGAATTAGGCTCAAACTAGTTTATTACAGGACATAACCGACATTTTCATTTTGGAGGTTCAAAAAAGAACCAAAGATTTTCTAATGTGATTCCCAAACCTATCACTCAGTATTTTATAAGTGTAAAAAGAACCTAGTATATTCTAAAATATGGAAAAAAACTTTTTGATCAGATAAGAATAACCATGAACTACCTTTTAAATGTATGTATAACCATCTATGAAATAAAAATTACAGACACTTCTGAAAAATAATAAAAAGGATTTTGACTATTAGAATATGTTGATGAAGAAACTAGTGTGGAGTAGTGAACTTAAACCCTTATTTAATTGATACAAAACAAGGAAATATAGGGAAACTATAAATGCTTCAACAAATCAGTATAATGAATCCATGAAGTTATAAATGTATTTTTAATTATTTATCCACTTCTTTCCTTTACTTCTTTTTATAGTAAAAACACAAATGGATAACATTCTTTAGAAATCCATTGAACCATCTACACATGAGGGTTTCTTAATTCTTCATCTTACATTCAAAACTCAATAGTTAGAAATTAAAAAAACATATTACTATTTAAATTATCACGCTAAAAGTCAAAAATACTAAATCTATATCTTTCCTAGAATCATTGTCTAATAACATAGGCTTTCTACCATTAAGAAATATGAGATACGCTACTAATTAAATATAACAGGGAAATTTTTTACCTATATAGCCCACATAAGGGTAAAATAATTTTTGCACATGATACATAATGGTACCTCATAATATTTATAATATGTGTAAAGGTAACCTTTAAAATCTAAATCTTGTATAAATATAAGATGCATTTTACACATTCTATATATAGGTAAATTATAATTCTATGTAAGGGTAATAAAAAATTATAAGTTTTTCATAAGGGTAACTACAAATGTTTTGTAATGGAAAGCTTTTACTTAAACTGGTCATGTAAAGGAAACTAGAAAAGTTGTATAATGGAACTGAAAAGTTAAATAAGGGTAATAATCATTTTCTAAAACACACAAAAAGGAAAATTCATAAATTCTATACACTATTTAAATGTTTATAGTTCACTACATAGTGGTAACTTACATATTTTTCTTGGCGCATAATGTTTGATTAGAACTTGTGTAAAGGTAAGAAAAACTTGTGTAAAGGTATGAAACACTTGTGTAAAGGTAAGAATCATTTGCGTAAAGGTATGAAAAACTTATGTAACTGTAATTAGAGCTTAGTTAAGGGTAAATCCATGAATAAAAATCATGCATAAGGGTAAAAAGGTACATATGTAAAGGTAATGCAAAAACTATAAATGCCTTGTAAGGGTAAGAAAATTAGTTATATAAATGTAAAAAAACATTAAGCTAAATATGTAAAGGTAGACTAGAATTTTTGTAAGGGTACACCAAATTCAAATTAGGCTAACATAAACTTTGTAAGGATTACATAAATTTAAAAATAATTTTTAGAAAATTAAATTTTCATATGTTTCAAAAATATTATAATGAAAAATAAAAAATGAATAAATGTTTCTCATTTAAATAATAAGTAAATTAAATAAAATTATCATGAAAACCCATTCTTAGAAATAAATCAATTAAATTTCAAAGATATAATTTAACTAGTTTCAATTGATAAAAACAATTTTCATTCAAATGTAATTTAATTAAAATATTTAATTTTAAATAATCCAAATAAATTGGTGGGTATAAAAATTATAATTCTTCAACTAAAGTAAACCTTTAACTCCTGTAATAATTCATGATGGGATTTGGGGGACTGAAAACTAACTCAACCAACCAAGAGATATACTCTATCATGGAATAACATCCCTACTAAAACTTCAAGGAGGTATTATCATTAAATATGAAAAACGTAATTCGATAAATACATAATTCCTTATGGATAACACATAAAGGTTACCCAAATACTCATAATAGTTGTAAATCACATAAAACCATATCCAAACACCAAATAAAAGGACTCAAATCAATATGTAATTCTTAAAAACCCATGGTAAATTGAATTTTTATATAGTAAAGATCTAGATAGAAACTCCCTCTCACTTTCCACTCGACCATTGAGGGGTGGAAATATGGGGTTGGGATCGGCGGTTAGGGGTGGAGAGGGTCGGGATCGGCGGTGAGGCTTCAGGGGGTCGGGTAGGGCTTTGGTAAGTTATGGGTCTAGGGTAAAGTGTGGGGGTCGTGGGTAAAGTGTGGGGGGTCGGTAGTGAAGCGTAGGAGGGTTTGATGAGGGTCGGACCAGGGGTGAGGGGTGGAGAGGATTTTTATTAACAATAACAGTCAGGAAATTTGGCGAGGCATCGGATGGTCAAGTAGGGATTAGGGGGTTGGGGTTAAGGGTGAAGCATCATAGGGGTCAGTAGAGAAGTTTTGGGATTGTTAAAATATTAAAATATGTAACTGTGATTTTTAAAAACTGCTGCTAAGTTATTTAAAAAAATAGTTTCATTTTCACAAACTATTGTTAAAAACCCTCTGCTAATGTATGATTTTTGTCTAGTGTCTCCACTATATTTATTTGATAAAAGAACATCATATTACTTTGATTATGCCCCACCACTTATAATTTTATGAGACTATGTTCTCCTATAAATCAACATTAGTCTATTGAATGGGAAGTAATTAATAACTTTTTTTATAATTTTATAGATATACATATTTTTATTTAGAAATTTATTTCTTTGGGTATGGTAAAAAAATTATTTTTCACTCATATAGTGAATTCACTTGACATAATCTGGTGATGAGTGGGGTCTGAAATTATATATTACCTCGATGCATAAACATGTCTCTAATGAAAATATAGTCTGGGGTTAGTGCATAGTCATCCTTATATCTATATAGTTCCATGGTATAAGTTTGTGATGAATTTTATTACTCTCTAGAATTATGCATTTCAGCGGTATAATATAGATGATTATTATTTTCCATGCTTTTTTCTTCTTAATGGATATATAATTCCCTCAGTTTCAGTGGATTAGGGTATTATGTTTTTTATTTGTTCCATACATATCACTTGTTCTTTGTATATTATAGGATATACTCTATTGTATGCTACTTTTTATTAAGCACGTGATATCACTATTATTTTTATTCCTTTCACCATGAAACCATGAGGAGAGTTATGAATAAATATTAAAGTTATGATAGAAGGGATAATAGTGTCTTCTCAATATTTTCATATTTTATATAATGTTTTCAAATGTAATTTATGTAGGTATCTATTCTTCCAACACTACTATGCTTTTAGATCCTTGCAAAACACTCTAATTTTTTTCAAAATAACGTAATATAACTACCAACATTCCCTTTCTAGAGTACATGTTGTTACAGATTGTATGAAAGGATGTTTATTATGAACCATGGGGACTATATTTAGAATAAATTTTTAATATATTACAAATAACATGAAAAGACCTAAATATTTCATGGGAAAACTCTAGAAAGCATAATAAGAATTCCATTTTATAAATCAATTTCATGCACTTTTTATGTGTAATTCATTATAGGGAGAAGGAAACTGACATGAGTAATGGTAACCATAACAACCCCCATAGTAAATGTAGGGATGTTCCTCCTAATAAAGTAAATTATGATATATTTGGAGCCCATAATGTCATAACCATGTTAGGTAATTTCACCCAAGTTATAAAAAATAACCACACCTAAATATATTGAACTCCTCATACACATTATGGTGTAACTGTGTCAAAACTCTTCATGTGAAAAAAACATACAGTCTTTAGTGCAACTAATAATTGGTTAGTAGATGAACAAGGGATCAAGTACTTAGGCTATATCTTTCTAACAACAAGATGTAGGTAAAAGTAAAAATATATCATGGTGTTCTATCATCTGAAGGGGGATGATTTCCAATGGTGGTGACTAAATAAATACACTAAGAGTATTATGAGATAAATTTTATGGAATGGAGAACTTTTAGGGATATATTTTATGAGAAAAACTTTCCTCTTGTGAAAATCAACACAAATGTAAAGGTGTTTCCTCAGTCCTATATAAAAGGAGGGGGAAAATTTCACTGAGTATGAGGCTAGCCTTTCGAGAATAGAAAGATATGTTATGAGATATGTACATAGACTAAAGATAAAAAAATGGATTGTTTCATTTATGGGTTCAATATGAGCCTTTTAAGGGAATTGATCTCTTGGATATTTTTTTCATATAAGGATATAGTCTCAAGCAGTATTTATATAGAAAAGTAGTTCTCGGGGATTTATTTGTTCAAGGGACGTTATGAGAAAAAGAGGAAGGTTGAGCATCATGGGAAGAATTGTGTGAAATGGTGAATGAATAAATGGTGTTATATCATGCATGTGATTGGTGGGGGAAGAATCACCCTGGGGATTACCGATAGGGGATAGTAGTTTGTTACAATTTGAAAGAAAAGGGCAATAAAATTCATTCAATCGAAAGGTATAAGTTTTCAATATTTAATGATTTAATTTTAATGATAAGGGAGATTATACAATAAAATTACCCAAATTATAATGGAATTTAATTTATAAAAATTAAATAGATAATTTCCATGATTATGAAATTACCATAGCTAAAGTCGTAATTCTAAATAATGTGGTGGTAAGTGATATTATAATAGACACAAAGTTAGTTAATGTTCTTTTATTCTGGATCATCATACTCTTTTATAACTTACATATAATCTAAAAACATCAAAATGTTCCCTAGAACCTTAGTAATGGTTTTATCACTTAAGACACGTAGTTTAAATATTATTTACACAATGATATATTAGTTTATTCCAATAATGATGCCACAACATACCCAATTTTACAACACTCTTTTCATAACTATGGTTGACTTTCATAAAATCCTTAATATATATGGTCTTTTAATGTATAATGAAAATAGTTATTTATAATAGAATGAGACTCTGATTCATAAAGGTAAGATGGAATATTGTATCTTCAAAGGGGAATCTTCATCTTCTAAATCATATTTAGATCTTCCCCCAGTGGCTCCACTTTTTGAAATTCTGGGAAGATAGAAAGATCATGAATGAACTAGAGATAAGAAAGATTCCCTCAGAATAGATAATTTACCTATGGTACAAATATTCATTGGATATCTTCCAAAATAATTACATGGTCATCCACTAGATCATAATGTTGAGTTCTCTATTGAACACATTTCTGATGCGAGGAGTATATCTAAAAAACCCTATAGAATGGTACTAGTGGATTTTGTAGAGTTAATGAAACTGTTATATGAGTTGTGTGATAACATATTTTGACACTATAGTGTTTCATCATGGATAGACCCTGTTTTTTATTAAAAATATGGATGGTTCTAGGTTACTGTGCATTGATTATAGAAATATCAATGTCGTTACTATAAATAATAATAATCTTTTACTATGAAAGGGTGACTTATTTGATTAAGATCAAGGATCCCAATAATTATCAAAGATAAATTATTCATCAGGTCATCATAAACTAAGTACAAATAAGGATGATATATAGAAGACTAAAATTTGAATAAGCTATAGACATTATGAGTTTACAGTAATTCCCATTAGATTGACTAATAAACCTTCTATCTTTATGGATTTTATGAATAAATTATTCAATTATTATCATGATAAATTTTTTTTGGTATTCGTTGATGACATATTTATATAATCTAATAGATATGAAGAACATGAGATTCATCTAAAAATAATTTTGGAAAACCTTGGGAAAAGAATGAATTATATATGAAAAATAGGTATTGTTAATTTTGACTCAATAAAGTCCCATTTCTTTTCCATATTCACTCAATGTATGGAATATCTATTGATCATTCTATGAAAAAGGTTGTCAAATAATGTACTACCTATATAAATATACCCATGATAAGTTATTTCCTTGATTTATCATGATATTATTGGTAGTTGGTTCAACATTTTTTCCTATTTTCCAAACCATTAACCAAGTCAACACATTATGTAGTTAAATTCACTTAGTTAGGGAAATTTGAGGAATGTTTTAATGAAATGAATATTATACTGGTTATTTCACTATTATTAAATTTACCATTTTGTAAGGATGTATTTTAATATACAATGATTCATTAATGAATGAACATAGTTGTGTAATTAAGGTAAATGATAGTGTGGTTTCCTATAAATCAAGGTAATTAAAAATCCATAGAAACTAATATCCAACTCATGACCTTGAGTTGGAAGTTTTAATCCTTATATAATAAATATGGATACACTAGCTCATTGATGGAATATGTTATATATATATAACAAGAGTTTTTAGTATATAATTTTTTAAAATGATCTCAACATGTGGCAAAAAAAGATGATTTGAAATACTAAAGAACAATAACTAATTTATACAATACAACCTTTGGAAGGAAAACATGGTGGCTGATCCATTTAGTGTGAGCAGGCATGGAATTTTGACCATGATGAGGATTCAAAAATATCTTCAATACATATATCTAGTGAAATTGGATATTATGATTTTTAGATAATGGGATCTATCATTCATTTTTTACTATATTTCTAAACAATACTTTCTATAAAATATAGAGAAGTCCCAACAGGATGACGAGGGCTTATAAATGAATATTAAAGAAGTAAATAATGGGAAATTTACATACATAATATATAGAGATGGATTTTTTATTTTTGGAAAGTTGTTATATGTTCTACACATAACATAGTTAAATAAGGAACTACTAATTGAAAAAAATATCTCAAATTTATCTATACACCCTAGTAAAATAATTATATATCAGTATTTAAGTAAACATTTCTAGTTGGATTCTATAATGTGTTAAATTGAAAACTATTTTTCTGCATATAGAGTATTATAATAGGTAAATGATGAAATACAACATACTAAGTGAATCAAGAAACCTCTATCTATACCAATATGGGAGTGGGACAATATTTCAATGGACTTTTTCATTGGATGCTTGATGACTCTAAGAAATAATGAAGATCTATAGGTCATCATTGTTCATCTTAAAATGTTTTCTAATTTCATAGAGATAATAGAATATCTACCCATTTAGAACCCTTCCTTGATCTATATCAATGAAATCGTAAGGCATCATGGGAAACCTATCTCAATTGTATAGTATTGTGATACTCAATCCACCTCAAAATTATGGAACAGTCTTCAATGGGCTCTTGACATTTATATAACTTTAATCACTAACTATAATATCTAATTTTTTTGGTAGATAGAAAGGACTTTCCAGACATTAGAATAAATTTTGAGATCATGCATTTTTGACTTATAAGGTAAGTTGTATCAATATCTACTATTTTTTGAAATTTTTCATAAAATAATGGCTTCCATTCAAGCTTCCAGATTTTCTATTATAAAGCATTATATGGGATGAAATATTATAATCCAACATATTGGAATGATGTTTGATATATAAATCTAGTTTTCCCAGATAATTTTATGTGGAATATCATTTATTCATAACGATTCTTCCATATAATGGAGTTGTATGATATAATAAAAAGGGGATGTTAAGCCCTGGGTTCATTGATCCTTTTGAAATAAGAAATAATTGGAGTTGTATCTCATTGATCGGCTATGTTACCAAACCTTTTTAAAATAATTAAATCCACCATGGTTCATTACTAAGAAAAAAAATACCCGATCCAATGTATGTTCTCTAACCTATGGGAAAATATTTGGATCTTAATTTGTCTTGTAATGAAAATTATGTCCAAATTCTAGACAATAGAGAGAATGTGTTATAGAAATTAACAACTCAATTGGTTTAAGACCATTGGAGAAATGAAAAACAAGAATATGTAACCTGATCACCTAAAAAACTATGATGAAGGAATATATACATTTTTTCAATAGCTGATATATACAACAATTTTGAGTGTAAATTTATTAAGGGGTAAATGTAATATCTAAGACCCTATTGTAGCAAGTAAGCAACAATACTAAACTATTACATAATATTCCCTCTACAGAGCCTCTATTTAGGAATCTATTTATAAGTAAAATTAAAATTAAAATTTATAATATTTAGCAAAATTTTTTACTTAGAATTTCAATATTTTCATAATAATTTTTAAAGGAATTTTCAAAAATGGATTATATTTATGTGAAATGTGGAAATACAGTTTTAAGAAAATTATAATATTTTTGAGATTATCAATATATAATAAATACCTAAAAATTTACTAAAAACATTTTAATTGAGATTAAATTTATTTAATGTGGAATACTATACATTTTTATATACTACTCTAAATTCATAAAAACAATGTTTAATATTTTTAGAAATATAAGGAATATTTTTTCAATAAAAATGTTTTCTTTATTTTATATTAATTATATATTATTTTGGAAAAATAATATTTTAGATTCATTTGGAAGACACATAACATTTATTTGTTTAATAATATATCAATTTATGTTATCAAAATTAAAAACATTGATAATTTTATCCTAAATATTATATTTTTTCTTAAAGATATGCTTTTTCAAAAAAAAATGGGTTTACAAACACTCATTTTAATATTAATTATCCCTATACATATTAATTTTATTTCATAAAAACTAAAATTTTATTTTGGTACTTTTAAAATAAATTACTAATAATTATTATTATTTACCATGATAAATGCAAAATGGTTGTTCCTAAAAAATTAATTTTTAAGACATATAGAAATTTAATAAAAATAAATATGATTAACTTGTTTAAAATTATGATTCTAATATGATGTTTACAAATGTAAAAGAAATATATAAAGACTCATTCAATTAATATCTAATATGATATAATAATAAAAACCCTTTAATTTATAAAAATTCATATTTCTATAAAAAATTCAAATATTTTATGTATTAATTTTAAATTTTATTTTATCATGAATTATATACTTAATTAGAATACATTGAGTCCAAATTAATAATATTGATCTCAAAATTTGGTAATAGGGATCATCATATCTTTTTTATATTAAAATAAATATCATTGTTAATTTTTACTCAATATTAATAAGGGTAAAAATGGTCGTATGAAGTATCTTGAATTTCAAATTATTAAAAGGCCACTTACACCTCCAAAAAATCCTATTTTAGGTATGTAAGTCATCACCATTATAACGACCCAAAGTTTTATTAATAGAAATCCCTCTTGATCTAGTTAAATATCTCTCTATGTAAAACGTTTATATAAAATGTCAACTTCTTTGGTTTTATGTAAAGAATTGTGACTGTTACTTTTATAGCCATTGAACAGTGATCACATGATTAGTATAAATATAGTGCTTTAACAAATCCAATTTACTCAGACAAAAGAAGCGATGGCATCATCCAGTATAATTGCTCAATACGAATCCCATTTGTCAGAGCTCGGAAAAGAGGTGGCGTCATTGGGCTTCGCTCTTGACCAAGCCCAAGATGAGCTTCATCATGTCAAGCTCGAACGGGACTGTCTAAGGGAAAAGTGGAAGTTGATAGAGATTACCACTCGAGCAATGTTATCTAAGCCACCCCAAGAGTTTTTCACCATCACACACCTTACCCTTAGGTCGTATGCGGTTGTTTTAAGGGGTTATGTAACAAATAACTAGTACTATGTTCATGTACATTATTTTTTGTATATAATAATGAATATACTTTCTTGTCATTATTGATATATTGTAAATAATTTTTAAAGTGCAAATAGTGTTTTTAGTTATTATTTAATTAAGAATTCTATTTTATTAAATTAATGGATTTTTTAATTAAATAATATTTTAATAAAATATTATTATTATTATTATTAAATTAATTTTATTATATATAAAGGATCATATAATTTTATGAATGCAATTGTAATTTTTATTAATGTTTGAAAGCCATTTTTGTCAAAACATGTGAATTTTCGATAAATATCGGTTTTTATTTTACAAGTGAAAATTAACATATTTAGAAAATTATTTAGATAAAATAAATTTTATTTCTGGAATCAGGACGTCGAAATTATCAAATGGTGAATTTTTCATAATTTTCTGACCCAGTCAATTTTTTGGGTAAAAATTAAATACTGTTTAAATATATAATGTGATTTATGACATCATAATGACCCAATAGTGATGTAATAAAATACTATAAGCTTTATGTTCTGACAATATATGTTTTAAAATTAAAATAATGTGATTTTGGGTTTTTTTGACTTACTTTTCAAAGCATTAATGGACCCTTCAAGACTTATTAAACACCTTGTCTTTTTAAATTGTTTTCCATGGGAGTGTGACTCACCTCCACAAAAGAAACCCTATTATTTTAAGAATTTCGGACTTTGGCCTTATAAAATATTTTTTTCCTCTTCCCTTTTCCAAAAACCATGGGCAAAAACCATGGGATGGTTTTTGGTTTGGATTAATTTAATATAAGGGGTCTCAAACCTAAATAATAAATAATTCCCCCACCTTTCCTATATAAACCCACCCAAGCTCCCACTTCCTCCTCACTCAAAGCCTTTGGAGTTCGTCCAACCTCTACCCTACTCTCTCTATAATCCTTCCAAGGTGCCCCAATCTCCCAAGAAGCCTCTCTCAAGCCTTTGGAAGCACACTTCCAAGTAAGGGTTTTTTTATTCCTTTCTCATTTTTGTCCAATTTTATTTAAGTTGTTTTGCCCTTTTAATTTCAATTATGAATGTTGGGGTATGGTTTCACACCTCCCTCATACTTCCCTATTTATTTTTGAATGATTTGATACCCCTTTCTCTCTCATTAAATGTCTCTCATGTACACCCGTTACTATGCCGAAATTCTGAAAGGAACTTCTCTCTCCTCTTTTACATTCAAGCAATAATTTTGTATCATGAATATAAATTCCATTACAATTGTTGGGACATGTATTTATATGACCTCCTTACTTTACTTTACATGTAAATATGATTATGAAGCCCTTTCTCTCTCATCAACCATTTTTATGAATTCTTATGTCACGCAGTTACGCTGCCGAAATCGCACCGATTTTCTAAGCCAATGTCATTGTGTAGTGAATACCATGCGCATTTCTCCATCAAGGGTATTCACCTTTATGAACATTTACTTATTGATTATAAAGTTTCATGTATGAATTCCACATTCCTTTATCGTGGAATAAATGATTATGTTTTATGAATCCATGTTTTATGATCCATGTGGCACACTTATGCATGAAATGAAATGTTTAATAAGGGTGCGCCCTTATAGCGCTCCAATGCATTGGGTAAAGTATAGTATCATGATACGTCATGTGAAATGAGTGTTGAGTCATGCTAATTCAAGTGCAATGAGGGTTTACTCATGCTTCATGTTCAATGAGGATTTACTTATGCTCTATGTGCAATGAGCCTTGACTCATGCTAATTCCATGTTAAGTGTTGTTGCCACATTTCCATGTTATGATTATCATTCTTTATCATGCCTTTATGTTCATGTTTCTCTTGTGCTATATTGATATTCCTATTTTCTAACATGTATTTTACTCCTCATGTATTCCATGTTTATTCCCTTACTGGGCTTTATTGCTCACCCCTTTTCTTATGCACGTCCTCAAGTTATCCCATGCAATGCTAAGTACGAGGGAATGTAGTGGTCATGTAAAGGAACTTTTCAATAAAGATGTTTTATTTCATTTTTTAAGTTGTTATGTAATGATCCTAAGCCCCAAAGACACTATACCTCTCGATCTTCCATGTTGTATCAAGTGAATATTTTATATAATAAATCATGTTTTAATTTTGTAATAAAAGCAGGGTTGTCATAGTTGGTATCAAAGGATAGGTTTAGTTATTTTTGGGATTAGGATTAGAAAACCCTAGTAAAGCCTTAGAGACAAGACTAAGTATAATAATATCATCCCTAAGTTTTGGTAAGTACTGATTAAGTGGTTTATCAAGAAAATGCATCCCTGTCTGGATACGAGCAGGTAGAGGAGGCTCTGGCACAGATGTATCCTAGGTGTAAAACCCGAAAACACCGTTTTGAGCTAGACTCGAATGGGAACTGGTGCACGACAACGGGCCTTGCTGCACTCTTGGTTATGACACTCCTGGGGGATATGTTTTGATAAATTCACAATCTTAGTATGAACCCTTATTAAGGGAATTAAAAAAATTCTCCTAAGAATATATGTTAGAAATTAGATCATGAAAAGCCTAGATTAAAGCCTACAGACTCATGAGTTAAGGAAATAAAAGTTTATTTATAAGTCATCAAATTTTTTCTTTGGATTACCATTTATTTGTTACCCCCTAACTTTTCTTTTATTCCATCCAATGGCTGGTAATAGGAGGACTCGGGCTAACAACTGATGTGAAGATCATTGTGATGATTGTACTAATGAGATGCCCAATCCAATGGGAGAGGGAATCATGAACTTTGTCATGATTCTCTCTCAAATAACTCAAGATTTTAATAGAAACACAGGTCAAGAGGAATGTTCAACCCCCCCAAGAAAGAACAAGCCTCTATCGAGAGCTTCATGAGATAAAGGCCTCCTACTTTTAGTGGATCATCCAATCCCATGATCGCTGAATAATGGATCAACTCCATTGAAAAGATCTTCTCCATCCTTAAATGTTCTGAAGAAGAGAAGGTTCTCCTGGAGGATTATCATATGGAGGGTGAAGCTGATCAATGGTGGACGTTGATCAAAAATACTAAGCCTGATGAGAAGATCGAGGCGTTGGAATGGAAGGATTTCTGGAAGATGTTTTTCGATAAATATTTTCCACACACCCTCCAGCTTAAGATGGAAAGGGACTTCCGTTACCTCAAGAAAAAAGATGAATAATCTATTGGAGCGTACAAGGAAAACTTCACAAGGCATGCACGATACGCTTCCGGCTTTGTTGTTAACCCTGAATGCAAGGTTGACCGCTTCTTTGGTGGGATGAAGCCTAGCCTACGGAAAGAATTAGCAATCCATGACTTTGAAAGCTATGAGAAAATTGTCTGATGAGCCCTCAAGGTTGAAATGGAGATCGGGGATTCACAGGGGTATCATGGGGACAATAAGCGTATGGTGGAATTCAATGTTGGCGGTCCGATGGATAAATCCAACAGTGATAAGAAGATCCAGCACCCCACTTTCCAAAAGTGCGGAAAGAAGCACCCTGGAAATTGCCTCAAGGGGATGAGGAAATGCTTTAAGTGTGGAAGAGAAGGGAACCTAGCTGTTAACTGTCGGCAAGAAAGACCCGTGGCTACGATAAAGGAGAGTAACACTCCGTTCGAACCTCAACGCGTTTTTCATAGCTACAAATGCAAAGAATCGGGGAATCTTGCAAATCAATGCCCTAATCCAAGGGTTTTCGGAGGCAACCAACAACCTCCAAGGCAGCAAGGAAGAGCTTTTTCCATCACTTCTGACGAAGTGAACCTCGAAAATGAAGTGGTGATAGGTACACTAGTTATTCATTCAAGAATAGAGAATGTACTTTTTGATTCAGGTTCTATGCATTCTTTTATATCTTGAAATTTTAGTAGAACAGTCCCAGCACCACCAAAAATCATGGAATTGAAGATGTCAGTGAGTACAGAAAATGGGGAAATCATTGCATCCCATGAATATAAGTCCTCCCCTGTTATAATCTGTGGATTGAATTTTCCAGAGAACCTCGTCATACTCCCTCTGGTGGAATTTTATGCAATTCTTGGAATGGATTGGATTTCCTTATATAGAGCCAACATAAATTGTCAGGAGAGGGAAATCACACTCCATATGGAGAATCGACCCCCGATTCTTTACAAGTGTAAGGAGGAAGATGAATCTCCTTTAGCTCCATCATCTCAACCATGGATATTACTGCCCTATGAGCACGGTTATCTGGCTTAGATGATTGAGTCCATGGAAGAAACTATCCTTGAGGAAATGCATATTGTGAGGAAATTCGTTGAAGTGTTTCCCGAGGAACCGCATGGTATTCCTCCTAGAAGAGATGTTGAATTCTCAATTGAACTTATACCGGGGGCTCTACCAATATCCAAGACTCCATATAGAATGGTTTTCATGGATATTTAAGAGCTGAAGAAACAACTACAGGAGAATCTGGATAAAGGGTTTATACACCCAAGTGCTTCACCATGGGGTGCATCAGTCCTCTTAATCAAGAAGAAGGATGGGTCAATGTGGCTTTTCATCGATTATCGTGAACTTAACAAAATCACGATAAAGAACAAGTATCCTCTTCCACAGATCGATGGCTTGTTCGATCAGCTTCGTGGAGCACAATACTTCTCTAAGGTATATTTTCGTTCGGGATATTATCAAGTAAGGGTGAAGAAGGAAGATGTCCCCAAGACTACTTTTCATACGGGATACGGGCACTATGAATTCATAGTAATGCCTTTCGGACTCACTAATTCTCCATCAATCTTCATGGACTTAATGAATAGAGTCTTTATAGATTACCTTGACAAATTTGTGGTAGTCTTTATAGATGATATTATAATATACTCCAAAACCAAGGAGGATCATGATGATCATTTAAGAACTGTACTAGAGACTTTACGCAAGGAGAAGCTCTATGAAAAGTACAGCAAGTGTGAGTTGTGGTTGAAGGAGGTCTCATTCTTGGGCCATATCATTACAAGCAATGGGATATCTGTGGATCCCTCCAAAATAGATGAAATTGAGGGACGGATGAGTCCAACATCGGTAACGGATATTCATAGCTTCTTGGGGTTAGCTGGATATTATCGACGATTTGTGAGAAATTTCTCACAATTTTCCAACCCTATTACCAAGCTAACTCGAAAGGGAGTAAAGTTTTCTTGGAGTGATGAATGCAAAGAAAGATTTAAGGAGTTTAAAAGGAGGCTTATCACTGCTCTCGTGCTCACTTTACCGACAAGTGGGGAAATTTTTGTGGTATTCAGCGATGCTTCGAAGAAGGGCTTAGGTTGTGTGATGATGTAGAATGATAAAGTGATATCCTATTCCTCAAGGCAGTTGAAAATCCATGATAGAAACTATACAACTCATGATCTAGAGTTGGCGGCGGTGATCTTTGCCTTGAAAATCTGGAGGCATTATCTCAATGGGGAGAAATGTGAGATATATACTGACCACAAGAGTCTTAAATATATATTCACACAGAAAGAGCTTAATATGAGCCAGAGAAGATGGATAGAGCTCATCAAGGATTATGAATGTTAAATACATTACCACCCTGGGAAAGCGAACAAGGTGGCAGATTCCCTAAGTAGAAAGGACCCAGTGATTCTATCAATGATGAGAATTGAGAAGGATCCAATATTCTTAAACTTGATGAAGATGGACATGGGAATCATAAAGAAGGGAACATCATCAATCCTTTCACAAATGATTTCTCAACCATCTCTTTTGGAAAGTTTAAAGGATGCTCAAAAGGATGATGTGGGAATCTAGGAAAAAGTGGAAGCTATCAAAAATGGGAAATCCTCGGAGTTTAATGTTAATGAAGAAGGAATTTTGCAATTTGGGAAAAGACTATGTGTTCCATCAAGTTCAGAGCTAAAGAATGAACTTTTGGATGATTCACATAGTTCAAATTTCTCTATTCACCCAAGGAGCACAAAGATGTATCGAGATATCCAAGAAAACTTTTGGTGGGATAATATGAAGTAGGAGATCGCTGAATATACATCAAAGTGCCTGGTGTGCCAGCAAGTGAAGGAAGAGAGGCAGAAGTCTAAGGGGATGATGCAACCATTTCATATACTAGAATGGAAATGGGATAACATCACCATGGACTTTGTCACCAGACTTTCGAGGAAATCCAAAGTCAACAATGAAATCTGGGTTGTTGCGGATCGTCTTACAAAGACTGCACACTTCATTACTATTCAGGAGGATTTCTCATTGGATCAACTAGCACGGATATATATCAGGGAAGTGGTAAGGCTGGATGGAGTGCCACTATCTATTGTGTCTGACCAAGATCCAAGATTCACCTCTAAGTTTTGGAAGAGTCTTGAACATGCTCTGAATACTTAACTGAACTTCAGTACGGCCTATCTTCCTCAAACTGATGGCCAATCCGAGCAGACTATCCAAACACTTGAGGACATGTTGAGAGCGTTCTCAATAAACTTTAAAGTAGGATGAGATCAACATCTTCCTCTAGTTGAGTTCTCTTATAATAACAGTTTCCACTCAAGAATCCAAATGGCACCTTATGAAGCCCTGTATGGGAAAAGGTGCAGAACACCAGCATGTTGTGATGAGGTCGGTGAACGTAAACTGCTTGGACCAGAAATGGTCGAGGAAATGGTGGATAATGTGAAAACCATTCAGCAGCATATCAAGGTAGCCCAAAGTCGATAGAAGATTTATGCAGATAATTGTCGACGAGACCTTGAGTTTAAAGTTGGAGACATGGTTTTTCTACACATATCTCCGTGGAATAAGGTCATGAGGTTTGGAAAGAAAGGGAAGTTAAGTCCAAGGTACATCGACCCCTTTAAGATTCTTGATCGTGTTGGGGTTGTGGCCTATCGACTAGCACTTCCACCTACAATTGTCAAAGTACATGATGTCTTTCATGTATCCCTCTTAAAGAAGTATATACCAGACCCTTCACATGTACTCTCTTCTGAGGTGGTATAGTTGGAGGATGACCTTTCTTATGAGGAGAAACCAGTGAAGATCTTAGATCGTAGAGAAAAAGTTATACAAAATAAGACAATGCCCCTCGTCAAGGTGTTGTGGTGAAACCACAAGTTTGAAGAAGTGACTTGGGAATCAGAGGAAATGATGAAGCTGATTTACCCACATCTGTTTTAGTATGAGAAAATTAAATTTTGAGGGCGAAATTTCTTAAGGGGGGAATATTGTAACGACCCAAAGTTTCATTAATGGAAATACCTCTTGATCTAGTTAAATATCTCATTATGTAAAACGTTTATATAAAATGTCAACTTCTTTGGTTTTATGTTAAGAATTGTGACTGTTACTTTTATAGTCGTTGAACTGTGATCACATGATTAGTATAAATATAGGGCTTTAACAAATCCAATTTACTCAGACAAAAGAAGCGATGGCCTCATCCAGTATAATTGCTCCATACGAAGCCCATTTGTTGGAGCTCGGAAAAAAGGTGGTGTCCTTGGTATTAACTCTTGACCAAGCCCAAGCTAAGCTTCATCATGTCAAGATCGAATGGGACCGTCTATGGTAAAAGTGGAAGTTGATAGAGATTACCACTCAGCGATGTTATCTAAGCCACCCCAAGAGTCTGTCACCATCGCACACCTTACCCTTAGGTCTTATGAGGCTGTTTTAAGGGGTTATATAACAAATCGCTAGTACTAAGTTCATGTACATTATTTTTTTATATAATAATGAATATACTTTCTTTTCATTATTGATACATTGTAAATAGTTTTTAAAGTGCAAATAGTGTTTTTAGTTATTATTTAATTAAGAATTGTATTTTATTAAATTAAGGGATTTTTGAATTAAATAATATTTTAATAAAATATTATTATTATTATTATTATTAAATTAATTTTATTATATATAAAGGATCATATAATTTTATGAATACAATTGTAATTTTTATTAAGGTTTGAAAGCCATTTTTGTCAAAACACGTGAATTTTCGATAAATGTCGGTTTTTATTTTAAAAGTGAAAATTAACATATTTAGAAAATTATTTAGATAAAATAAATTTTATTTCTGGAATTAGGACGTCGAAATTATCCAACGGTGAATTTTTCATAATTTTCTGAGACAGTAAATGTTTTGGGTAGAAATTAAATACTGTTTAAATATATAATGTGTTTTATGACATCATAATGACCCAATAGTGATGTAATAAAATACTATAAGCTTTATATTTGGACAATATATGTTTTAACATTAAAATAATATGATTTTGGGTTTTTTTGACTTACTTTTCAAAGAATTAATGGACCCTTCAAGACTTATTAAACACCTTGTCTTTTTAAATTTTTTTCCATGGGAGTATGACTCACCTCCAAATAAGCAACCCTATTATTTTAAGAATTTAGGACTTTGGTCTTATAAAATATTTTTTTCCTCTTCCCTTTTCCAAAAACCATGGGCAAAAACCATGGGATGGTTTGTGTTTTGTATTAATTTAATATAAGGGGTCCCAAACCTAAATAATAAAGAATTCCCTCACATTTCTTATATAAACCCACACAAGATCCCACTTCCTCCTCACTCAAAGCCTTTGGAGTTACTCCAAACTCTTACCTACTCTCTCTAGAATCCTCCCAAGGTGCCCTAAGCTCCCAAGAAGCCTCTCTCAAGCCTTTGGAAGCACACTTCCAAGTAAGGGTTTTTTTCTTCCTTTCTCATTTTCGCCCAATTTTCTTTAAGTTGTTTTTCCCTTTTAATTTAAATTATGAATGTTGGGGTATGGTTTTTCACCTCCCTAATACTGTCCTATTTAATTTTTAATAATGGGAGACCCCTTTCTCTCTCATTTAATGCCTCCTATGTACACTCGTTACTATGCCGAAATTACGAATGGAACTTCTCTCTCCTCTTTTACATTCAAGCAATACTTTTGTATCATGAATCTAAAGTCCATTAAAATTGTTGGTACATGTATTTATATGACCTACTTACTGTCCATTACATTTAAATATTATTATTAACCCTTTTATCTCTCATAAACCATTTTTATGAATTCTTATGTCACACCGTTACGCTGCCGAAATCGCACCGATTTTCTAAGCCAATGTCATTATGTAGTGAATACCATGCCCATTTCTCCATCAAGGGTATTCACCTTTATGCACATTTACTTATTTATTATAAAGTTTCATGTATTAATTCCACATTCCTTTATCATGTAATAAATGATTATGTTTTATGAATCCATGTTTTATGATCCATGTGGCACACTTATGCATGAAATGAAATGTTTAAGAAGGGTGTGCCCTTATAGTGCTCCAATGCATTGGGTAAAGTATAGTATCATGATACATCATGTGCAATGAGTGTTGACTCATTATAATTCAAGTGAAATGAGGTTTTACTTTTGATTAATGTGCAATGAGGATTTACTCATGCTCTATGTGCGATGATCCTTGGCTCATGCTAATTCCATGTTAAGTGTTTTTGCCACATTTCCATGTTATTATTATCATGCTTTATCATGCCTTTATGTTCATGTTTCTCTTGTTATCTATTGATATGACTATTGTCTAACATGTATTGTAATCCTCATGTATTCCATGTTTATTCCCTTACTGGGCTTTATAGCTCACCCCTTTTCTTATGCATGTCCTCAGGTTATCCCATGTGATGCTAAGTACAAGGGAATGTAGTGGTCATGTAAAGGAAGTTTTCAATAAATATGTTCTATTTCATGTTTTAAGTTGTTATGTAATGATCTTAAGCCCCAAAGACACTAGACCTCTCGATCTTCCATGTTTTATCAAGTGAATAGTTTATGTAATAAATCGTGATTAATTTTGTAATAAAAGAAGGGTTGTCATAACCATATTTCTTGTTTACCAATTCTCCACCTAAATCACCTTTCACACCTAACAGCTATATAATTCCATTCTTACCCCTTACCTAACATTAGTTTCCTTAATAATGTTGTGTTTTCACTAATATATTGAGATCACTTCCACCTGTTCTCAAATACCACACCACACAAATGCATTAATCATGATGTTACCTTCTCTATACCTATCTAAATACCTCCTAAATAGTTTCTAATGTTATAATTAGTCTTACTATGCTTGGAGAATATACTTTCAAGTTAATGGTTTATAATCTTTCTATATTATTTTTAATTCAAATTCATTTATTATAATACTATTTACTTATATTACATGATTTCAATTTCATGGTATTATCTCCCATTAAATATGTTTTTTATGAGAGTGTGATTATCTCCTCTCATTATATACATTTCCCTATATCATTATTATACCGGCATAAGTGATCTCATTTTTCCCCTTAGATTTTCAATAATAAAATGAATTGGAATATTCAAAACCTCTTTCTAAAGCATGATAATGGTTTTTTCATAATTTTTTATTTAGTGTTCTATGAAATAACACCATTTAACCTAATTATTTTCTTTCATTGATAACCCATCACATTGAAAGTACCCTTACCATGATTTTTCATTGATAAGAGTACTTCCTATTACTTTAACAATTCCTCGTAGCTTCTATGTGGATTAAGGGATATTCATGTAGACATCCACATTATTAAATTGAATGGGGAAGTTTTTGTTTTCTGTATTTTTCATTATATATATTTCTATAAATTTATGAATCCCTAGGTTTCGTAGTAAATGGTATAAAATTTTTATTGGATATTATGGTGAGTGCATTGGACTTGATTAGGTGATAGTTGGGGCACATAATTATATAGCCCCTCGATGCATCTACATGTCTAATGAGATAAACAAAACTATGTTATTGTTGTATACCTATTCCCATATCACTATATATTCATGTAATAAAGACCTGAAATAAGTTTTTATTTCCATCATAATTTATTCAATTAGTGTGAGATCAATCATTTTTGTAATCAATGTTTTATTCATTTTTCAAAGATATAGAATTCCCTCAGTTTCAGTTTATTATAGATTAAGTAGGTTTATTTATTCTTTCTATATCACTTGTACCATGTTTATATTATGATATAATTTCTTTTATGATACTTTTTACAAAGAATGTGATGTCATAATTATTTTTTCTCATTTACATAGAATCCTAGAGAGAAATATGTGTTAATTTCAAGGATATGATGAAAAGGAAATTATTGTACTCTCAATTTTTTCTTGTTGTAGCATATGTTTTAAAATTTAATATATTAATTTATATTGTATTTTAGGACTAATAAGTTGTTGGAACATTTATGAAATATTTTATTTTGTGCCAATAATTTGATAGACATATCAGATCTGTGTTTTCTAGGTCCTAGTTATTATAGATATGTATATCAAAGTGTGAGAAGATTGTGATGAAATAATGGTGTAGATAGATATGAATAATATGTTTTGGATATGTGAAATGTAATAAATATTTTGTGAATTTTAAAATCAGAATAAGGAATGAAGAAGAAGAAGAAGATATAAGTAGTTGTGCGCAATTGTGGTGAATAAAAATTTAAAAACCAACTTTTTCATGTGTAAGTTTGAAGAAAAATTATTTTTTGTTTCAAGAGGTGAATGTATAGTGTATGTGGGGGAATTTAGTGTACTTATTGACACCGAAGAAATATGTTTGGTATAATATGTTTCTGTTTTTTTTCAAATTATTATCATAGTAAAGTGTTAGATGAACTTGTGTTGGGATGCATTAATGCATAGTCGGGAGACAAAAAAACAAAATTTCCAAGGTTATAAACTATATATTATATTCACATGATGATTCTAGTGGGTAGTTTGATCATGTAGGAATCTATATCCTAACCAAGGACTAGCCTTCTAAAATTTAATGTTAAACCTTATAAATCGTCATTATTCCCTTATGTTGGATTTATTTAGATATATTGTATCAATCATAACTACATCCTAACAGATGGAAAAGATTATTTAAAAATTAAAAAAAAACATATTGACAATTGATTTACCTCCCATTAATTTTTAATTGAACATGATGTGCTTCTATAAGTGGTATTAGAGGGAAGTTTCCTTTATTAATGATTAGATATTGGAATTTTATTGGAATTTTGTGCCTCTTTATCTCTCTATTTGTAAAATAATTCACTAAATTTTATTTTCTAAAAATTATAATTAAAATTAATTTATTATAAGAAGGGTTCCAATATTTTATCGAAAAATTTATCAGATATGGAAAAACATTATGATATCTTGCCCATTATCTATTATTTTTGATGTTGTGGGATTTTCAATTTATGGGTTTTTTCCCAAGGATAATGGTGTATCAATGACATTAATACATAAGAGGTATTTTAAAAAATGTTCCTTAAAATAATGTAATTTTTTAATCACTCATAAAAATTAATTTTTCAATGTAAAAGGACTCAAAACCACAACTAGTTTTTGGGATAATCATTAGAATTTCATTAAAGGAAATACCAATTTGAAGTAAGCTAAATTAAGTTTTTAGGGAAAAAATATGAAGATCTATTGATTTATGATCATGTAAAAATTGATTATTTCTTAATAATGGTGAATAAAGTTGTGAGAACAATCATAGTATAGGTATAAAGTAGTAAAATACTATTACTATTGAAAATATTTTCTATATAATAAAATATAAGATTTATTCTAAAGTCTCTACTTTAAAATAAAATCATCCAAGTGATATTCCTCTAGATTATTTCATAGTATACTTATATATTTTGAAATAAATAATTATTTTTCTATCAAGAATAATGTTTTTGATGAAAAATAAGTCCCTTTTAATGCCATAAAGAAATTAAATATTGAGAGTAGAGTTATTATTGGAGAAAAATCTAGTTGTATAGGTTCATATAAATATTTTAATTAGATGTTTGATGAGTTTATGTCTCTTATTTTATGAAATATGATATTAGGGAAATGAAATTAAAATTGAAACATTCCCTTAAAAAAATTAGGTGTAGAACTTTTAGTCACTATGTTGCAAATTCTCCAAAATCCAAAACCAAGGAAGATAGTGAAGAGGAATATGTTCTATCAAGAATACACTCAAATGATCAAAAAAATAAGTAAAAGGTCTATTAAAATGATATTTTTAATATATTCTCTAAATTTCTTAGGATTAACTAGTTCTCTAAAAAAGGTGTGGTGAAAGAGAATGATGATGAAGATTTGTTTTCATCTACTTTTTAAGATGTTGAAAAACTATTAATTTCTATAGTGAATGAAAAAAGTATTTAATGTAATTAAAGTATTTTTAAAATAGATGTAGAAAAAAATATATGTAACTAGAATTAATATCAAATAAGGAAAAAAATAGTGTATCTAAAATAATTCCTAACAAGAGAAGGAGATCAAAAAATTGAACATAGATAGAAAATCCATTAACAATAATGATTATATCTTTGTAAAAAATTCATTGTTTCATGAATTAGTTAAAGTATAGAATATTATTATTGATAAATAGAACAATATTTACATGAAATTTTAATAATTATTAAAATATAAAGAATAAAATTCTGATCATTTATAATAAAAATTAACCAGAATATAAGATAATTTAAAGAAGCACATTTTTAATGTTCAGAATTATATTTTAGAGGTTGTAGAATGTGTGATGAAGTTTGATGCTCAATAATTCCAGTATAAACAATTCCATAATTATGATAATAATTCAAAATATTATGTTGAAAAAATCAATGGACAAGAAGAAATTTGTGAATAAAAACTATGTGGATATATCAGGTGATTCTCTAAAATATGGAAGTTTTGGAAGAACTAAATAAAGTGAAATATATTATATATACCAATCCTAGGTGTATGAAAGAATATTTGTCACCTCCTCAGAGCACCACCTCACCTTATACCATGTTTACAATTACTATTTACGCCATGTGTTTCAATGCCCACCACCCCCTTACCGTGACCCATATTTAACCTTAGGGTTACATTCATCCATCTTCTTCCCCCTGTGTCAATATTTGTCTCCATCGCCTCCACATTTTCTGCCTCTCCCAACTCTGAATCACGCTCCTCTGCCTCTGTCTTCTCTTCCTCTGACTCTTCCACCTACTTCTTCTTCAACTCATGTTGCTCCACCTCCGAATCATTTACCTCCATCTGATCACCATCCATCTACGCCACATAAGGAAATTATGCCTCCAGCTCCCTCGCCTCTTCCTGATCTGCATCCACCAGATTATTTCTTCCAAAATCAATCACACATCTTCTAAACCTAGGTTTCCCACCTCCAGCAAAAACATTTACCCTCCCTCGATATTCACAAACCAAATCATGAAGTCGCGTGACCTCCACTATTCCTTCTAAACTAGGGTTTCACTAGAATCTTCCCATCTCAAAATATTCATTTCAACCTTCCTCGCCTTTGGATCCCATTGAGTCTTTATCCTCTTGAAAACCTCAAGATGTTCTTTCTTGTCCTGGGATCCTGCTATTTGCTACTCCTCCCACAAACAAATACCTGTTCTTTATCACATATTTTTACCACTATCTTTTAGTGGAAGATATATTCCATTGGAATAATATCATCATAAGGTTCTTATATTAGAAGGCTGGAATCGATACATGCATGGATACTCCAAAAAAATCAACACAACAACTGATGATTTTACAAAACATCAATCCATTCCTTGGATACAACTTTGTCTTGCGAATTAGGTCACCAGTATTTTAGGTAACCATATATTTATGCTGTAGTAACCTAGACGAATTGCAAAACCACATCTAGCTCCTGATAAATTTTTACTATAACTACAGAAAAATTTTATCTTATGTGCTACTATCCCCACATCTCGCAACCATTATGAGACTTATTTCCCCCACAAGAATATTCATTGTATGTCTATTTCAGGTATAACTTCTTCACCCCTACATATTGACCTCCATGTTAAAGACTTAAGGCGGTCTTTTGCACTTATGAAATATTTTTTTTAATTCACCATTACATCTACCAATTCATTCATGAATACAGAAGAGGTATATAAATATTCATTTATTCTTGTTTTAATAAATATCTATTTTTCAGTTTTAGGAAATTCGAAACAATTTACCTAAATTATTCACTACATATCCCCTATTCTAATTCATTAGAAACATCTAAATAGCTATTGGTCATTTAGACTGCATATCTTTCAATATTGGAATCTGTCCCTTGCACCACATCATATAGTAAACCACTGCTAAATGTTGTTTCTTTTTAAAAAAACCTAAATTTCACTTTTATTTTCTTTCAATATATATCTACGGGTCAATTCAATTACAAAAAATATGTTACCTTACATGGTTAGTGAGTTATCATTTGTCTTCCCAATATATATTTTATTCAATGTTCCCACACATATACATAGTATTGTTTCCTCTAAAACCATGAAAATTAAACAAAATGAAAACCAATGTGAAGATGTAATCACCGTCAATATCTAGAGATGAAAGGTTGCAGAGAAGACTACGGATGAGAGAACGGAGAAAATTATGTTAGTACTAAATTTTGTTTACTTTAAATTAGTCTACAATTTTTGAATATTCTAATAAATTTGTTTAATATTTTACAACAACAAAAGTGTTTACATGTACATGCAATTATCTTATATACTATACTCACCAGTGTTATACTATAACATCTGATGCACTACAAACAAATTACATCATTGAAAGAGGGGGACTTATACAATTTCCACCATTATCTACTAGTGGTCTGATAAATTACATTTTACCAGTACATTCAATTATATTTTTTAATTTTCATCGAAATAAAACTGATTAACGAAATTAATTTACTATTTAAATGATAGTACCTCATGAATGTGAAACTTTGTTAACAATATCTAATAAAATAACCTCTCTGCAACATGTATGTTATCCTATTATCCTTAAATACCTATCCTTTCTGTGCATCTTCGATTCATTGTAGGTTATCAAAAGTAATGATACATTCATATTACTTTTTTCTATCCAAATGCTCCCAATACACATGTTTAATCTTCTCAGCCTTTATTTATTGACCATTCATTATTAGTAGGGTTTACATTTGATTCATCAAAGTAAATAACTATAATTGGTTGCATACAACCCTATTAGAGACTACATGAAAATTCTACGGATTATTTGTTTTTAGATTATACAATTCATATACTCTCATCATAGTAATGGGAACAGGTTCAATTATATTGGATTTTATGTTTCATTTTTTCTCTTATGTAAACATACAGTTATTTTTTTTCTTGGTATGGTTTTCACTGTGTTGCTTCTATTAATTTTAAGAGATGGTTTTGCATCGAAGAACAATTTTTTTCTTGGTAAAGTTTCAGTTCTGAGGAAGATGGTACCCGATTCTAATGGTACTGTAACAAATTTCATTATTTTACTACTGCTTTTATGTGTAAATGCATACTATATTTTTTATTTATTTATTGTATGAGTAAGTATTACTAGTGTTTTTCCTTTCTATGGATTTTATTAAATATTTCATTATATCTATATCTATTTGTACAACTCTGCTAAACATATGGCCTGCCTAAGTACTTAGTTTTGTCAAACATTACATACCCAGTTGTAATCTCATTAAAATCAATCCTCAACTGACGATATTATTAGGTTTTGGCGTTTTTATTCCTCTATTGATTGTTTTACCTAATATAAAAAAGATCTAGGTTTTACATAATGAAATGTATGATAGAATTTTGGATGTTAAACAGGTACCCCTGAAAACAAACAGTATGGAGGATCAACCGGAATGTGATGTTTATGGGGGAAGCATTCATAATTATATGATAGTTCATTCTATGTAATCTATAAAACATTTACTGGAATTATCAACATAATCCCCTGAATGTTTCTCACTATTTTTCTATAAAAATATCTTCAATCCATTTTTATGGTGTTTAATTTCCCCTCTCCCTACTATTATATCCTTCTCATTTTTATTTAGGTTTTCACCCTTCACCCCCCTATTTTTTAGACTGGTTTACCACTTTAATGTCAACATTGTTCTTCTTAGAGATAAAATTATTAGAAATTTATTTGTTTTTATCATGTCCATATACCATGAAGATAAGTGGTTTTTTAATATGTTTCTAATATCCCATTTGAGGATTTAATGTACTGTATTTTCATCAGATTTTTTAGTTTTTATCTTAGCTACATAAAAAATGTTACATGATATTTAAATAGTTTGTTTTTATAAAATGTGATGTTGTTTTATTATCAGTATACATATGATATGATTAATGGTGTTTTTTATACAGTGATTTTATATGAAGTGTTATCAGAAAAAACACCAGAAATTATATTGATATTTTAATATATCATAATGAGAAGTATCAGCTAAAAATATACTCTATGTGAGGTATCATATTGGTTTACATTTTTCACAATCATTGTGAAAATATTTCCCATTGTGAGAAAAATATTGTTTTAATATCACTAGTTTAATATGTCACAATGTGGATTACTTTCCATACATTCCTTCACACTAGTTCTATTTCTATCATAAAGGATTCTATAATTCCAAAAGAAGTAGAGTAGTGAGATCAATAAAAACAACATATGAATATAGATGGTCGTTATGGAAGTTCCATAAATATATTCATGTGGAGGCTGGACACCTCCATCCTATTCATGTGGAAAATATCCACTCAATCTCAGGTTCCTTTCACAAGTTCATTTAGGATGTTTAAACCATTCAATTTTAACCAACCCACTATATTTTATGTCTTTTATTATAGTACTGTAGGTTTATTGCAATGCGTGTATTACATTTATATTCTCTTTAAAAGAATATTGTCTTTGTGAAAAACAAAACCTTATTTTTTGAAATTAATCCTTTTCTGTACACATTTTGAGATGTTAACTTTCTTCCAAACTATCTCTTTTTTAGATTGGTTGTACAATTATTTCTTAAATTCTCATACATATTGTTTTAAAATATTTCTTATTCATAATTGTATACATATTGTATATGAAAAACCGTACCTAAAACAACCATATTTTACACAAATCTCATTCAAAGATTTGACGATTTATGGGTTTTCCCCAAATGATTTTCTCTTTGTTCCCTAATAGTCTACTGATCGGGATCTGGTCCAATCACAATGATCTAAACATATGGAATAAAAAACAACATGTAAAACAACCATGTATTAATAAAATCTCTTTCAAAGAATTGAAATATATGGATTTTCTCCCAGGAAAATTTATCTCTGTACTCAAATAGGCCTCTCAGGGGAATCTGGTCTAACCCCATTGACTGTCATATATGGCTTAGAAAAAAATGCACCTAAAACAACCATACATAACTTAAATATCCTTCAGCTTTTTGACCTAATGACTTTTTAATATTTGTTCTATGTAGCTAGGAGGGCCCTATATTCCACTCAAAATAAGGAGAAGATATGGAAGGAAAAGTAGAGTAGAGGTGGTGGAGTAATCAGCTAGGAGGTCCCCATACTCCACTCAAAACAGGGAGAAGAGATAGAAGGAAGAGCAGAGTAGAAGTGGTAGAGAAATTCATTCTAGACCATAATGAGAGTGTCTACGTTGTTCAAAATATTTTTGGATGCATGGGTATTGATGACCCTAGAGTCTTCACATTGCTAGTTAATATTATATCCCATAATCTTCATCCTCATCAAACTATGGAAAAATTCTAATTTAGCATGATCATTAATGAGCTCGTGCTACTCCATGGATTGAATTGGGGCAGGGGCTCACTGCGTGGGGAGGAATATAATGACCGTTCATGTTGGGATTCTAGAGTTATAGCGTTTTCTATATCTCTTCCTCCTTGCATGAGAATTAACATTGAATCTTTGATTATGATATTACCTTTAAATATATTCAATTTTAATACATGGTTTCTTTCATACATTCAATGTGACAGGGTTTAATATAACAAGATATTGGTGATATACACATCATCACGGAATTGAAAAGTGTTTGAGGATTTCATGATCAGTAGATCATTTTATTTTCTCTTAGTTATTAGGTTTTTACTTTTACTATATAACACTTGTGATACATGTTTCTAAAAAGTGGATCATATACTCTGTGGAACTATTTAATATGACCAGTGGATGATTTTTTAGATCATTGGAATATGTATTTTATACATCCTTTATTTTTTCATGTAATTTAATGTTGTCTATATTTTATCTACTCCAATTTAATTTTTATGCACAAATACTTTGTTATTAAAAATTATTCAACATTACTATTTCTTATTAACTTTTACGAATAACATTGTATTATTAAATAAAAACCATTAATCCAATAAGGCATGCATACGCAAGGGTGAGTACTATTATCTAGTAAAAATGGGGTTTTTAATGGAGTGGAATATAAAATTTATGTAAATATAAATAATTTAGGAGCCCACAAAAACTATATATCATAAAAATGAGTAAAAATTATTACACTAAGAAGGGTTAAAATAAGTCAAAAAAAACATGGACATAAGTTGATTTCAAAGGTAAATTTTATTTTTAGGGTTATTATTAAATATTTTGGGGGTTTCAGAATCAATAAAAGAAGTGTTTATTCAAGTAAAAACTCATAAATATAATATGAGTTTTGATAGTCATGGTTTAAGGGGGATTTAGTTCTCTTAAAATAAGTGTGTTCAGAAATAGGTTAAGATCTTTGGAATGAATTCAAAGAAAAAAATTGATATTTCATAAAGAATGATGTTGGAGGATTAAATATCCGAGTATTCATGATAATTTTTTCCTTATCAATTTACTAGATTGGAAAAATATTATTTTTTATACTCAAAATCCTATAAATTAGAAGAAAAAAAGGAAAGGATAAGGCCTTAATTGTAGAAGTATCATTTAATTCATCCAAATGGGAAATTCCATGGATCGTTGAAAATATATCCTCATCCAATATAAAAGGATATTATAAACTCTTGAATGGTTTTGGAAATTTAAATTGTGGCTCAGTGACTATTTGGAATTATGGTTTTCTTAAGATCAAAGGATTTGGTTTAGTGGACATTGGAAAATAATTGATCAAATAAAAATATGTTATATATTTATTGATTGAAAAAAAAATTATTAATTGTTTCCCAATATTATCATAAATTAAATTAATTTATAATTAGTAAATATGGATTCTTTTTTATGAAACTTGAATATGTACATGAGGTGACAAGATTACATCGATTAAGCATAAATTTGATTCATGTAGGTAGTTCTAAAAATTCATGTTATCTAAGTCTCAAATAATATAATGATTTATGCAATAAAAGCCCTGGACATATTGGAAAAAAGAATATTGTTATGATTACTCAAGGAAACAATGTTCCTAATAGTCCTTTTTTGATAATATATTGATATTGAGTGTTCTTGGTATGTCAAAAAGAGAATATTGTTAAATTTTTATAAAATATGGGAGAGATTCAAACTATTCAACCCTATGATCTCATTCATTAAAATGTAAATGGGCCAATGAAAAAATAAACAAGAAATAGAGATAATTACTTTATTTATTTTATTGATGAAATCACTCATGGAAAGTTTTTAATGTTTATGAACCACATGTATGAGCCTTTAAAATTGTTTTAATTTTTTTTTTAAAGTACTAAAAGAGAATGTTATTTTTTACTCAAGAAAATTCAGAAAAATACAAATGGTTTTGTAGATTGGAAGTTTGAATCTTATCTGTATATTGATGGAAATATATATGAACTCGGTGCACCATACTACACTCAACATAATATTTTTTCTAAACATAAGAACAAAGGTTTGGTGGAGATATATTAGAAAATTTTAGTTGATCATGATAATTATCATTATTTTTTGAAGTAATAAATTGTTAAAGTTATTAGTATCCAAATTTTTTTTCAAATGATTAATTTCGATCTTTCATCTTATGATATGTATTATAAAAAATTACCAAGTTTAAAGTATCTTTAGGTGTTTGGCATCCATTTTTTTAACAACGTAAATTGAGAGACTCTTATGAAGTTTGAAAATTATAGAGATAATGGGATATTTCTTAGATATCCTATAAATATAAGATGTTATCATTATTACAACAAATATATTAAAAAAATATGGTTTATTTTTATAATATAAAAGTGTTGTAATAGTCAAAGAAACAAGTTATTCTTCAAAAAGCATGTTCTCGAAGTGATGTTAATGTAGTTTCTGATAAACAACTTGAATAAATGATATAAACGGGTTAATGTTTTTAAGATTTAAATATTCTATTAAATGATTAAATAATTTAAATTGATTATGAGAAATATTACCCATATCATCCAAGGATAATAAAGAATGTTCAGGTACAAAAAATCACTAGAAATAATTCACAAAAGTTTCAAACAAGGATAACATTGAGGAATGTAACTCATACCTCTTTGTTTACAAAATTTAAAATAAAAGGTACTGAATAATCTCTAGTGTGTAACTATTGTATTACTTTTATAAATTAATTATTAGGCAATATTGGTAAGAATTAGACTTTAGAGTTAGTATAAAATCATAAAGAGAATATGTAACACCCTAAACTTCTACAGTACGTTTCTCTTTGAATCATACAATATCTTTCGTTGTACGCAGCTTCGAGGTTCTAGTACACCACGACCAATCAAACTAGCTGTTTAAAAAAGCATTTATGAATAATAATACCTACATTTCTGAAATTTGATAAATTTTATTTTTTAAAATGTACTTCAATTTTTTATTCAGAATATCAAAATTATCTCAGGGTGAATTTTCGGTATTTTTCAGAAAACATTAAATTTTTAATAAATAGTGAAAAATGCAGCGTTATTGGTTAAAAACGACATTTTATTTAAATAATTATTTTTGTTTTAAATTTAATTTAAAGTAAAAAATAGATACATAATACCTATATTAATAAAATTTAATTCATTGTAGTCATTTTATAATAGTAATAGATATATAAAATTTTGTTTAACTTTATAACGTCTTTTACCCACCTTCTAGGCACATTTTCAAATTTTCATAAAACATAATTTTACTACTTCTGTGAATTTAATTTATAAAATATTGTAGACAAGGTTGTCGTCAGTGTGTAAAATTTGGTTCAATAGGATAAAAATTATTTTTTTAAATAGTTACTTTTGAATTTTCTTTACCATAGTTAAAAGTAAATATTGTAATTAAATGTAGAAATAATATTATAATAATATAAAATTACCTCAAAACACTTCATAATTATATTTGATAAGTGTTTTTGACCAAAATCAACCTTATGAAAAAAAATGATCTTTTCTATCCACTTGGGTGAGATTAAGGTATTTATTATATTTTATTTAAAGAATAGTTAAAAGTGTTAATTTCATATTTTAATAACTAAACCATTTTTAACATTGTTTTATACATAATATAAATTAGAATATAAATTTTTATTAGAAATATAAAAACAATTCCTACATAATGGCGTTTTATTTATAATTTTTATACATTAAATAATTAAATTTATTTATGACTCGGTGATGATACAACAATTACCTTATTAATGAATGATAAAAATAAATGATATTATAAATATTAAAATAAATATAAATTAAAATATTAGATACCATCAAAAACTTTTAAAGTTTAATATGACATGTTGGGGTTGATTCAATGTATTTTTTTAAGGAATAAAGTTTTTATGTCTTTTACAAAAAAAACAATTACTAAATCGTGTCAAAATTGACATAAATGAGATTTTAAGAGAAATAATATTTTATTAAATTTTATAATATTCCTAAAAATATATGATTTGGAAAAATTACTTATATAATTTTATATATTTCATTAATTTACCCCTTTAGGTTCTCTTGGGATTTTATAGTTACTATATTAACCATGTAGTATTAAAATACAAGAAGACATAATAAAAGTTATACTATTTAACTAAGGGTTAAATAAAAAATATAAGGTTAATATGGGTCGTAAACATGTCTAAACCCTATTGGTTGAAATTTTGTTGACCCATACTCATCATATCCTTAAAATAAATCAATTTTGAGCTATTAGAACCCGAAAATAATTTTATGATAAATTAGTATTTCAAGCTTTTCCAAAAGTGCCCCTCACCTATCTTATAAAAAGGCACTTCCCCTTCTCTTAAATTCACACCTCCAAAGACATTTGTCTCGGCCAATTCATGAATAAATATCCTCTCAACTACCTTAAATTAAACCTATATGACTTACATTTATCATAAATCCAACCAATGGAGCCCTTTTGTTCAAATAAAAAGGAAGCATCCCAAAAAGAGGTAAATATTTTACCACCTCTTTCAAAGTTATTTTCATATTCTACTTCCACTTTCATTGTTTTTTCCATACTGAAATATTAACACCAATACCTTATACATGATGAGATAATATTATAAATATGTTACAAACATATTCATTATTTTATCCATCCTAGGAATGAATAAGTCACCATGTGTGCATATGTATGGCTTACCGTCTCCACATCGTGGTGTAGTTTTTTATTCAATACTACATTATTTTGATGGGTATAACAATGAGTATAATTTAATTAAATAATAAATATATAATATTAATGATTCTGTATATATAATATACCATCCAATTTCATGCGATTTCACCATCAATATAATGATATTGTTGCTCGTCCGTACATACGTCTTACCGTCTCCACAGCGTGACAAGATTCATTCCCCACCATAAACATTGAAGAATATTTTACATGTGATGATTAAAAGTAATTCTTAAGAACTTAATATCATTCTTTATATGAATCAAATACATCTTATCTATAACATACATGTCTTACGTTACAAAACATATAAAGGAAAACGAATCGTTAACTCCCAAAACAATGATCATACTGAAATATTATAAACAAAACAATATTAGAGGATCATATATGATATCATATTTATATATGTGGTTCTTTTATAATTTAATAAAAATTATTTAACCATTATATAAGAGGTTGACTTACCCTAGACTAAGGAAAACTATAAGGTAAGTATTAATTTTACAATCTCTTTATTATCCAATGTTGTTTATACATATGTATCTACTAGGACTTATTTATCATCCACATCCATGTCTCATAAAAAAATGTATTTCAAAACATTTTTACTATTTCCTAGACTATGGTTTAAAGTCATTTATACCCTTGTTAGAATTTTTATAAAAAAATTTAAAAGGAATCTCTCCATCGTTTACCAAAAAGGGTTATTTATGACCTTTTTGACCAAATTAAGGAAAGAATGTAATTTAACTTATACGGAAAGTGCAAATATTTTACACCATTACCAAAACATCAATTCTTCTCCTACAATATTACAAGAATATTTTCAAATTAAATGTTTCTTTATAATTATGCGACTTTTAAATGATTTTCAAGTAGAAAGAGATATTTCTCTCAAATAGATATAGGATTTATTTCATCTGTGTCAACATCTATTATTGGATTTTATGTTTAATTGAAATTGATTTATTCTGATAAAATATTCCATATTGTATTGATATTTTTATAATATGTTTGAATGTGAATGTGCTAATTTTATGTAATTTACAGTTTATGGTTAAAGTGTTAACATTTCACATGCTATTTTAATATGAATTTTTATGATATGTTTCGCCAATTTTATATGAGGAATGAATTGGGCGTAGTAAGTGATGGGTGGGGCCCACAATAGCCAATCAATGCATCGGTAGGTCTCATGAGAGAATCTAGTGTTTTGGCACAAGTCCTTGAAAATATTGTTATTTGTAGTATTGGAAAGAGGTCTTGACTATGTGGTTATGATGTCCAGTATTATGCATTCCATCATTATGAGATTAACTATTGGTATTACCTATGATTATTCGACTAGTATAATATCCATGGGAATAAGTTAATTGAATTATTTGATTTATCTTTTCCATTTTATGCTAAAGTTTATGTTTAAAAGGCTTGTGTTTTAGTCTTATAAATTCCCTTAAATTTTTTTTATTATTTATTATAGGTTCCACTTTATTGTTATCCTAAATTAGAATCTTATCTCACCCATTTCTTGTGTTTTATTTTTCCTAGGATGTGAAGGAATATATTAGGACTGACCTACAGGGGTAGGATAAGGGATGTGATTGTGTTCAAAATATCTTCATTATTGTTGTTTTCATTTCCTAGTGTAATGTAAAACTCATTTATCTAGTAAATAAAAGTATACTTAACAGATCGGCCTTTCAGGACATGGTCTCTTGTGATCATGCCAGTGTTATATAATAATGCACTAACTATGAGTATCTAGGGTCGGGGTGTTACAAAAAAACTACATCAGAAAAAAAAATAGGTAGTTCATAAAAAGATGAATGAGAAAGGTGAGGTGATAATAAATAAACAAATAATGGATTTAAAATGATATATAATGGTTGAAGTAGTTGATTTTTTTACTCTTTTCCAAATAATCAAAGACATGAAATTGTAATAATTTTTCATTCCATTTTAGCCCATATTAAATAAAATATTCTTCAAATTGATGTAAAATCTTCCTTCCCTAATGAAGAATTAGAATAGGAATTGTTTTTTATGAAACCTTGTTGTTTCAGACTTTGATAATACTAAAATCACATTTTCTGGTTGAAAAGGGGTTTATATAGGATAAAACAATCCCCAAGAGTATGGTATTCTTAGCTGGACAACCGCATGATGAGTTTGAATTTCAAAAAAGGAAGATTGGAAACTAATATCAATATCAAATATCACAATATAGTACCTATTATTATTATAATTTATGTATTTGAATTCATATTTTTTGTAATGATGGGGAAATTTATGTAATATTTCTATATAGTTGAAGTAGTTATTTGATATGTCCATTCTTAAAGAAATAATATAATTTCTTGGATTTTAAATTTCTCAAGAGAAAATCTTATTTTTCATTCTCATGAAAAATATGCTAATGTACTACTAAAAAAATTATAATAGAGAATTACAATCCTTTTTCACCATTATTATTTATTGGAACTAAGATATCCCATGATTATTGGGGAAAATAGGTAGATCAAAAGCAGTTCGTAAATATTATAGTATTTTTGTTATGCCTCATAGCTTCAATTCAAGATATTGGGTTTTTTTTGTTAAACTCTTTTCATATTATAAAAGTTCACTGGAATTGTATCATTTTAAATTTATGTAGAGTTTTATCAAATAAATTTGAGGAACAAAAGATACAGGTTTGAAATATGATAATAGAATGGATTCTTGATCAATTTGGTTACACATATGCTGATTTGGTGGGTTGTATTGATGAAAAGATGTCAACATCAAGAGGATTTTTCAATCATAGAGATTGTTGTGTTTGTTGTAACTCTATAAAGAAATGTTTTGTGAAATTAATAACTACTAAATAATAGTATATGGATGAAAATTAGTCTATCATGTAGTTAATGTGGATGAAGATGTGGTTTGAAGATTTTAAGGTTGATGTGATGTTACCAATTCTCTTAGGATGTAATAATAAAAGTTCTACAAATTTATCAAATAATATATTTCAACATTCAAGATGAAATCACATTGATATCAAATATAATTTTATCAAGGATCTTTTGGAGTGAAATGAGTTAAAAGAGTAATTTTTTCATATGAATGAAATAATTGATGATGTTTTCACCAGGACATATCCAAATGAATCATTTCAAAATTAGAGATTGATGTTGGGAATTAAATTCCATCCTTCCAAGACTATGGTATGGTTCTCATGTCTCCTTTCACTTATTTTCTTTGGATATTATTGTCAAAGGGGTTATGTCATCATAAATCTTTTCTTATATCGATATCCTTGATGTTTATAAAAGGTGGGAGAATATTTGTAGGGGTATCCACTATGTGTTTTTATTAAGGGGAATAATTTATTATTAGAGAGTTATTAAATGTGGAAATCTTTTATTTCACCATTTTTGCATGTTTTTGAACTATTATAATAGTTTATTGCAGTGAAATCAAGTTTTTGGTTGAAATAATTGATTATATTTACTGTGATGGCAAGGATGACATAGATGATGATAGCAATTTTTTAATTATACGGCCAATTTTATTTCATGTGGTATCACATAACCAAGATGGTTTGAGATGATATGGTTTTAAGGATACTAAATATTGATCATTTCTACATAATATACAACCTATTATTACTTATTCAATGTTCTTTATTTCTACAATGAGTTCACTCATGTGGGATTAGAATTATTGAATGGTGATTCGTTACTATAATATCAGAGTTTGATAGTGAATATTTTTCCATGATTAACAATAAAATATAAAAGGTAATATTTTTGAGACAAAGAGGTTTTGAGATGTTTTTATAAGGTATTTCTTGATGTTTGTATTGGACATTATTCTTTGTGTTAGATTTTGTTGTGTATTCATAAATCAAATTCAAACTCACATTTCTATTGATGTGAATGTGTTTCAATAATTTAAAATTAGATTGTTCTTATGTCAAATCAAGGTGATTATATATTAGGATAATATTTAATGATTATATCATACTTAAGGGAGAAGTAAAAGAATTATATTCCAAAAAACAAGATTTATGATATAAAAATTGATTGAATATGAAGTATTGTGTCATATAGAGATGGATATTTCATTGTGAAATTCGACCTTGTTTTATAGGATCTCTATATTTTAGGATATACACATCATAAGGTATTTATAACATTAAATATATAATTATTCATTTCGGATGTAGTCTTAAATATTTTATGACCCTTGTTTCATAATTTCATTCTATGCGACAATGGGTGGATTGTTAATGAGCATGGGAAGAAGGAGGAAAACAAGATAGAGGAGTTTATAAGGCCTATTTTTATGTCAATAGGATTTTTTAGGTTCTTTTTCCATAAATTATATTCATTTCATAGCTATTTGGCATCAATTTAGACTACACAACGTTAGAGGTGTTCATTTCAAATTGATTTTCTTTTCAGAATTTGGTCTTTTTAGATATTTTGATACATCTACATTATAGGAATATATTATTCCACATAAAAGACTGGGTCAGTTTTTCAATTCCCATGAAAAATCAAGACCTATATTCCATATATTTTTATCAAATCATAAAATACTCTGGAGGATAAAAATAATTTTTTTCAATAATCATGGTTTTCTATAAATAATGTTTTTATTCCATGATGGGTTGTTTTCTAGGAAAACACTGGGTAGTTCATGTAATCATGGCGACAAGGATTCATATTTTATTTTGGTGGTTATTTCAACCTATTTAAACTACCATTTCAAATTAAATGGTCAATATTAAGATATAATATCATTCATGGGTTTTCATTGATGAAGAGGATTTCAATTATAATTTTAATTTCAAATTATAATTCATTTTGTAGTTCATGTATGCTTAACTGTCCAGATTAGTGTGTTAAAATATTTTGATGAAATAATGGTATAGAGGAGAGAAGAATAAGAAATCATACTTATGTGAAGTATAGTAAATATTCTATGATTATACAATGTATAATAATGTAAGAAGATGATGATGATAAAAGTTTTTTTAATAAATGATTGTGTGTATAAAGAGAATAATTAAGTTATTCATGTAGAAGTTTTAATGGTAATTTCTTATGACTTCATGCAATGCAATAAGAGTGGAAGTCTGGGGGGTTCCAAAAACCCAATGACTTTGTGGAAGAATATTTGGTTTTATAAACATTAGTTTATTGTAATATTTTTATCATTGTAACGTATGGGATTCACTTGTGTGTATGATTCATCGAAGCATTTTCTAGAGAAATAAAAATGCATGTTCCAAATTTATACACTTATAATTGTACTCAATCATTATTATAGTTGGTATTTTGTTCAGAGATTAATTTGTACCACACCATGTACTAGTGTTCTCCCATTTAGAGGCAAGCCTTGTAAGTATGATTTGTTCCTTTTTAATGATTTATGTTTGGGTGTGTTGAAGAAATCAATATTACATTCTAATAGGTGGAGAAGTTTATTTCTAAATAAATATAATGACAATATAGATCACTTATTCACCCCCCCCCCCCTATCGATTATTTTTCATTGATCCTGAAGTTTTTCAACATATGTAATTTATTATCAATAATTGTGTTTCCTAAAACATAAATTAATCCTTTTTAAATGCATTATATTCCTACACAGTGATGGACCAAGTATTCTTCAATGCATATATTAATGGTTGCATATATATATTTCAATATCATTTTTAAGATCACTATAACAAGATATCAATATATCCATGATAGATAATTTCATCTTCATAAAAATAAATCATGGAAAATTATAAATGTGAAATAAAATAAGAAAAGTAATTTTTACAGGAAGTGTTTAGAGAAATGGGTTGAAACCATCACAAGAAAATCTGAATCTAACATGTTAGGGTCATTCTATAAAATCGGGATGTAAGAAACCTAATTTCTTCCATGATAACCCATCAAAATGACATAATATTTCCTTGTTACACTTATTTCTTTCATTTTACTTCCATGTCTTATTCCTTTCTATTTATTTAGACATAATTTTTTTATGAAGTCTATGAATCAACAGAATATACCGTATCAATTCTCTAGTACATGGGATTTAGTTCCATATTTATAATAATTCCATATTTATGTACTTCATTTTTTAACTCATTAAAATATATATTTTTCTACAAAAATAGATGAAAATATGTCGGTCGTTCATGGATATTAGAAAATAAAAATCCATAATTTTCGATCAACATCAATTCCATGTAATCATTTTAGGGAATACATGAACCATAAGGTAGTTATAGACGCCGAAAAGCGATCAAGGACCGAAGAAGGTTTCGGAACAACAAAGTGAAGTCATATTCAGACCCAGGGACCCCATTCGAAGGGCTCGGAGGGGCCACGTGAAATAAATTCATAGTCACACAAAAAATATATGCCCCACACGAAATGTTCCGGGATTCGTGAAAGGCCAGTGATGGGGGTGTGAAATATTTCATGACCTATCCCGCACGATCGACATTCCAAACCGCCGCCTTCATCACGCAATTATTTCACGACCACCTAGTTTATGCACCGCTAGATGCCTATAAATAGAGGGTGACCCCCTTCCACTTCAGGGCTGAAGAATCTGAACTGGATCTCGTGTAAGAAATTCGTCTTCTGCGCGCTCAAAGATGGCCTTCAGGTACAGTTCTTTTCGCGCCAAGTCACCCTGGGGTCCACCTTTGCACGATATCCCCATGGTTTATACTGAATTCCAATCCCTTCGGGGTCTGCCCCTTGCGTGCAATCCCTTCTACTTGAGCATAGGTCGGCCAATTGCACGCAACACCTTCCATTGCGCACACCCCTTCCAATTGCGTGCAATCCCTGAAATTGTGCGCACCCCGGTCATTCCGCGTAGCATCTCTTAATTACGGGCCATTGGTATTTCTAGCATGTAATCCTTTTAGTTGCGCGCAAAACCTCATCTATAATTATGCACAAGCATCGCCGATTTCGTTCCAGCCTAATGTTTTTCATGAAGGTCTATTTATTTCGTGTAAACCTCAAAGGTTGTGCACAATCCTCCTGGGACATCTCATCTCGGTGCTCCCCGGGAGCCCCCTTGCACGAGTGCCTGATGATCTTCTTATGGATGCCATTCTCGGGTGTCTCTCACACCCCGGTTATCCACATCATGCACCGTTTTATTGTGCGACCTTCTAGGCTCGCAGGAAGTAACTTAAAAGTCCCCTAGATGACACCACCCGTTGCATTTCTTTGCCTCATGCTTCTTCGCATAGGCACGCTAACGGCTATTGCTTCATCACATAGCCACGCTAACGTGGACCCCTCGATGGTTCTTCCTAACACACCCCCTCTCCACAGCATTTTCGATGCCTTCCCTCCCACTAAAATTATAGGGTACCAGTTATGTATGTCCTAGGGGTGTGGAGCAAACCCACCTCGTCCAAGATGCAGAATGTTAAACTGCCAAGCACCATCGTCCTTAGCACATGACATTAAATTGTGACTTGGCCACGTACCACGCATGCAGGGTCCCCCCACCTTGGACATTGTCCACTCCCACTCGTCTCTATGGGGATGGGATCACCCCTCATATGGGATGATATCCTCCTTATTGGAGTGGCGTTTGTTCGAGGGATAGGAAAGCCACCTTGGTGTAAGCCCCTAGCTTTCCTTCCAGGAGGCAGTATCCCCGGTCCTCCTTTTCATCTTCGGTCCTCAAGGCCAGTGGGGGTCATGATAGGGAATGGGGCCCCTCTTTTATTCAGTCCCAAATCCCTCTCTCACGGTGATTTGTTTCCCTTGGGCCTCCATCCTAGATAAAGCCCCGACTTCTATGGCTAATAACCACACGTAAGCCCTTGTTTCCTCTTTGGGATGCTCTATATGTAAGCCCCGCTCCATATACCACGGACGCACCTTTCGTGACGTGATCGGCAGGTCTCTACTATCTCTTGTTTCTCATACCAAGCATGACTCACGTGAGCTTAGAGCAAGCACCAACCATGACAAACACCATGGGCAGCCTCAGAGTGTAAGCCTCGTTCCACCCGAACTACGGAGACTTTGATCCATGTCAAGGCATGGTACGTAGGAAGCATCCATGAGGTTCAATCCCCAAACACAATGAGCCACCTTAGAGTGTAATCCCTAATTAACCCGAACTATGGGGACTTTGATCCATGTCAAGGAATGGAACATAGGAAGCCTCCACGAGGTTCATGCCCCAAACACCATGGGCCGCCTCAGAGTGTAAGCCCCAATACACCTGAACTACGGGGACTTTGATCCATGTCAAGGAATGGTACGTAGGAAGTCTCTATGAGGTTCAATCCCCAAACACCATGGGTCTTCTCAGAGTGTAATCCCCAATCCACCCAAACTATAGGTACTTTGATCCATATCAAGGCCTGGTACGTAGGAATTATCCACGAGGTTCAATCCCCAAACACCATGGGCCGCCTTAGAGTTTAAGACCCAATCCACCCAAACTACGGGGACTTTGATCTATGTCAAACCATGGTACATAGGAATCCTCCACGAGTTCCAATACCCAAACACCATGGGCCACCTCAGAGTGTAATCCCCAATCCACATGAACTAAGGGGAATTTGATCCATGTCAAGGCATGGTAAGTAGGAAGCCTCCAAGAGGTTCAAGCCCCAAACACCTTGGGCCACCTCAGATTGTAAGCCCCAATCCACCCGAACTACGGGGACTTTGACCCATGTCATGGCATGGTATGTAGGATGTAACATCCCAGGTAAATAAATAATATTACATTCTAATGTTTATCAATATTTGTGAATAAAATTTTAATATTACTTTAAAGGTAATTCTATGCTCGATGGTGTACCCAATACGTAACAACGAGTTTCTTTGAAATCTTACGTTGCACACTAATAATATAATAATATTATAATAGTTAACGCCTAGTCGTTGTAATGGCGGGAATGAACAAAAATAACTAAAAAATGATTACATATGTTTGTTAAATATTTTTACATTTATCCAATAAATGTTAGAGGCTTAAAATTCAAATGAATCCAATTTTAAGAATAAATACTCTAATATTTTTAAAAGATTATTTTACCTCCTTTTGATGGCGAGCCTTTTTTAAATCTAAATTCTGACAATTTTATAATCTCTATTTGTCAAAATAAACTTATTATTTATGATTGGGACATTGAAATATACTTTGGATAATTTTTTGGTATTTTTCTGACAATGTTCATTTTTTAATGAATAGTGAAAAATACTGCATTTTACATCAAAACTGCTTTTTCATTTAATTTAATTATATGGTTATATTATCTTTTTAATTTGTTTTAAAGTGTAATTATGATATATATTTACCATTTAATCCAGTGGTGGTCATTATAATTAATTTCACTTTGGAATTGGTCATAAATAGGTGCCAAACTTTTCATAGATATTGTTTCAAAAAAACCCGCTATTTGTTTTGACAACGGGAATTATTTTTAAATTAATTATTGAAATTTCTATGTTTGGAATTTGGTAAAATGGATTCTATATTTGGAATCATAAGTTCCAAATTATTTAATTAATACTCTTTTGTTTTTGGACATTATGAATAGTAACGACAGTAATTATCTTTAATTATCTTGATTATATAGTAATCGGGTAGTTAAGGATAATAAAATAATATCATAATAATAACAAATGACCCCAAAATGTGTCCTAATGATACTGGTTGTGTTATGGATGACCATGGGATTCCTTGTTCCAAACTTTGGGACCCCATGGAATCACTTTTGACTGAAAGTGACACTTTATCATTTTATTTTTAAAGGAAGGAGAATATCACTAAAGAATGTATCACCCCAGTAAAACATTTTTAATTTTGTCTAAATAAATTATATCTTAGACTATAAATATTCATTGGAAATATAAAAATATTTCCTACATCATATTATTTTTTTTATAATTTTTAGACATTAAATATATTAAATTATTTATGACATCATAATGATGCAGCGATTACCTCATTAATGAACGATTTAAATAAAATGAAAAGATAATGTAAAATCTAAGACTTACACTTGTCAAAGACCTATTGGATGAGTATATTTCGAACCCATATCACCTTATACTTGAAATATATCAATTTGGGACCTTTAAAATCCGAAAATCATTTTAATATAAAGTAACATTTTATAACTTTCCAAGAGTGTCCATCCTCTCCTCTTATAAAAGGCCCCCACCTCAACCTCTTTACACACACCTCCCAAGCCATTTTCTCTACCAAGATCTGCTCATTTTATCTCTCCTAATCCCTCTCTTAATTCTAGAAGTCTTACCTTAGGCATAAAGCTCTTCAAAAAACCCTTTTGGTTCAAACCAAGAGGAGTTACCCGATTTAATGGTAAAGACTTCTCTAATGTTATTTTGTTTTATTTTGCTTCTCCAACCCCATAAACTCTTTTTATTCCTTTATTTTGTAACAAAACCAGTATATTAAATATACTATTATGTTTTTATAAGAATTATTCTATCTACACTTACACACACATCCATCTAATGGTTAAATAACATACTGTTTCTGTGGATGGCGAATTACTGCCTCACGAAACGATGATTGTTCAATATTCTCTTAACACCTTTAAAGGTGGCCATTATGATGTCACTGTATTTTATATATGACATATATGGTATTTATGTTTTCTATATTCTTCTTTGTTTTATATTTAAAATATACCTTTATTCTTTGCATGTTGTGAAAATGCGATAATTTCATATGAGGAAGTGTGGACTACCGCCCCCTCAAGTGATGTGACTCGTTCATGAAATACATGGAATGTATAAAGAATGAAATTAATGAAGTTATGTGAACTATATAAGATATATATTATAATGTAATTATAATATATATATATCTCAATTATTTTTAATTCCATTAATATGAAAAATAAATGAAAGTAGCGTTCATGCGTACGTACGGCCTACCGTCTCCATGAACAGAGAATTTCATTTCTTTTTATCTCCAAATGTTATGGAATAGTATAAAATTAATATTTACTGGATATATATGATATTTAAATCATTAATAATATTCTGGAGATTATGTACTTATAACTACATGGACAATTCTTTTCAAACAAGTTAATTTTTTACTCATATACCAAACATCGACCAAAACATCCGATATGAACTCACATAATTTAACTAATTATTATAACATTATAATATGTGATATTAATTGAATAATAAACTTTAAAGGATTTACTTAAGAAATTATAAATTTAAAAAAGTTTATTATTCCGGAATATAAAAAAACGAACAAGACAAGTTGGACTTGAGGAAAGGGATCCTACCTCTCTCTTTCTTTTTAAGTACTCTTTTTTATGTAACTTACTTTAAGCTCCTCTTTCTTATGTTGGGGGATGTTATTTTATATTCCTCTTACTGTAAATTTTGTGTTAATATGATGGGAGGCCCTATTTTATCTCATCAATCCATTTTTGGAAGTTTTATGTGGCGCCATTAGGCAGCCGAATTTTAATAAGGGAGTTTTCATCTCACTTGTTATTCCCGTGAGATTCATTCTACATTTGGCACTATTTCTTTTTGTGTGGTGTATGTACTACCCATTATTTTAATATTTGTATAATATAATATCATTTATGGGTATTTACATATTCATTGTATGACCCTTATTTCATGTGGTGTACGTTTCAAAAGTTTCCCAAATCGGTAAGGGAACCTTTCACACTCCTCTTTTTAAAAGAATTATTTTGTTATGTATTTTAATTAACATATTTTTATGTTTTGATATGTTCTTCTATATCCTTATTGATGTAAATTTTATGTCCAAGTGATGAGATACCATTTTCTCTCTCATCAACTAATTTTATGAATTTTAAAGTGATGCCGTTAGGCTGTCGAATTTTACCAAGGGAACTTCTTAACCCAATTTAGATTTCTTTGGGTTCAACATGTAGTTATTGAATATGTCATCCTTTGAATATGTGTGAATGAACTTTGATTTTTATACACTTAATATCCAATTATATTGGGTGTAATTATATTTGTCACACATAATTATGAGATTGATTTATCCTTAATTTAAGGATACCTTCTTTATAAGGGATTTCATCTCATTTTACATTTCTATTGAGACTTCATTGTTATTACGCACCAATTCACTCTTATATGGTGTATATACTTTCCTTTGGAATATTATATAATGACTACCTTTATTCTCATGATATTATAAAGTTCTGATTAAATGTTATTCCTTAATTATTGTATTCAAGTGTCTCTCATTTTGTTAAAAACCCTTTAACTAAAATATCATTTTAAATGTTTTAATGATTTATTCTTATTAATATCCATGTTTTCAAAATGGTTTTAAGTATTTATTTATATGGATATTAATGGTTTAAAATTTTAAAATCTTAAAAGTGGTATGGGACACTTTGTTTCAAAAATCTCTTTATTTAATGTTTTAAATGGTTTTGAAAATGGTTTTTAGAATGGTTTCATTATTTCAATATCTTAAAATGTTATTGTAACACCCCGAGATTTTATGAAAAATATTATTTTAATATCATTGATGTCTTGTGTTGTACGCTAAACCAAAATTAGCTTGTGATATATGCAACACCGTATTTTCTTGCAGTATACGCAACACTATTCTTGGCTTGCGTTACACACAATTTCAAGTTCGTTTTGTAGAAACTATTCTACGCAACGTTATGTATAGATTTTGTTTAATGTATAAATGAAATAAGTTTTGATTATGTTATACGCAACACCAAACAGATATTTCACTACACACAGCCCTAACTTGGCTTACATTACATGCAATAAAGACCTTCCCCGATAGCGTGTGTAGTACGCAATACCGAGTTTCACTAAACGAGATATTATTATAATATTATTATGAACTAGCCATTATGAATAGTAATACCCACTTTTTGAAATTTTATAAATTTTATCTTTCAAAATGGAATTCATTTTTGGATTTGGAATATCAAAATTATCTTAGGGTGAAATTTTGGTACTTTTCGGATAACTTTCATATTCTGATGAATAGTGAAAATTACTAAATTTTAATTAAAAACAACTTTTTTAATCGAAATAATTAATAGTGAAAAATTATTAATTTGAGTTTTTTTAAAGTATATTAAAATATATTTTTACCATTTCATAAAATATTGTTCATTGTATGTAATTTCACATTTAAACCAGACATAAACATGTGTCAATCTTTTGATAGTTATTATCTCTTAAAAACACGCTATTTGTTTTGACGACGGGAATTAATTTTTAAATTAATTAATGCAACTGATATTTTTTGAATTTGGTTAAATAGACATCATTTTTGAATTCATAATATCAAATATATCTTAGGCCTCATTTTTGGTATTTTTCTGGAAACTTTCATTTTTGATGAATAGTGAAACCACTAAGTGGTAGTTAAAAAACTGAATTTTTCATAAAACATAATTTTACCGCTTCTATGAGTGGAATTTTGAAAATCGGAGAGACACAGTTAATATCAAGGACTAAAATGTGGTTCAATGAGATGAAAATATTTTTTTGGTAAATAGTAACTTTTAACTTTTATTTACCACGGTTAAAAGTAAATAGGGTAATTAAGGGTAAAAATGATATTATTATTACCCTAACACATGTCCTAATTCTATTGGACAAGTGTAATTCGACCAAAAATAACCTTAGGAATAAAATATGACCATTTAGGCCCACTTGGATTAGATTAGGACATTTAATATTAATTTATTTAAAGAAGGGTTAAAATAGTTAAAATCAAAGTTTAATAAGTAAATCATTTTTAATATAGGGTTATACATAAGATAAATTAGACTATAAATATTAATTAGAAAGATAAAAAGATTTCATACATAATGGTATTTTATTTATAATTTTTAGACATTAAATAATTTAATTTATTTATGACACAAAGATGATGCAGTAATTATCTTATTAATGAAATATTGACATAATTGATGTTATAAATACCCAAATAAATGTAATTTGAGGTTTTTTATGAATTACACTAATTTTATAGGTTAATATTACATGTTATTATTGATTTAATTAACTTTTTTTGAACTAATAATTATTTTATGATTTTCACAAAAATCAATTACCAAATAGTGTCAAAATTGACATAAAATAGTTTTTAAAACAAATATTATATTATTAATTGTTATTTTATTCCTAAAAATCTAAGGTTTGGTAAAATGACTTATATAAGTTTATATATATTAATAATAAACAACTTGGGGTTCGTTTGGCTTTTTATAGTAAGTTTATTAACCATAGAGTGTAATAAAACAAGAAGACACGGTAAAAGTAAAATTATTTAACTTAAGGTTAAATCTAAATGATAAGGTTAAAATAGAAACCTAAACTTGTCTAAATTATATTGGATGAGATTATTTCAACTCATCCCCACATTAGCTTCTAAATAAATTAATTTGGAGCTATTAAAAACCGAATATGACTTTATAATAAAATAATATTTTTAGTTTTTCCAAAGGTGCCCCTCTCCTCCCTTATAAAAGGGCACCTCCTCCCTCTCTTCCTCACACCTCTTTGAGCCTTCAATCTCGTCCAAACCCTGCCAAATTATCTTCTACACTTCCATAGAAACAACCTAGAGGTTCTGGTCTTCTTCAAAGACCAATATTAGTGCCCTAAGAGGAGGTCTCAAAGAGGCGCTTCAATGAAGAGGTAATGTCCGTTACCGATTCTTTCAACTTTATTTCTTCTTCCACTTCTTCTTATTTAGTTGTTTCATTATGAAGTAATAACATAAGTATAAATAATATACTGATATGTTATTATAATTATGAAACAATCATATTTCACCATCTATCCATCCTACAGAAAACGAAATCACCACGCGTGCGTACGTACGGAATACCGTCTCCACGCCGTGGTGAAATCTGTTTTTCCACCAACACCTTACATGGATGGGTATAATGGTGTAAATAATAACTATATATGGTTATTATAACATAATACTGATTCTGATATATTATACCATCCACTCCAATTCTATTCAATAATTATGGGAACGATATCATCGCTCGTGCGTACGTACGGACTACCGTCTCCACGACGCGATGAGATTCATTCTCCATGTTAACCATACATGAATGATCATAAAGTTTATATAATGAATAATAATGAAATATATTAAATAATAATTCTACTGGATTTATGTATATATATATGTATGTCATCCAATTAATTTCATTCAATTCAATGAGGAAACGAAAACAATGTCCATGCGTACGTACGGCCTACTGTCTCCATGAACGGTGTATTTCTTTCCATTTATCGATCTATTATATATATGTATATTATAAATATATATTATATATAAATCATGTTTTATATTCTGGAATTAATTAATCATGATCTAAGTTATCATATGAATAATTACAAGTCAACACACGAATGACAAATGAAACGATTTTACCCAAAACGCTCTTTAACATGGAATTTACAAAAGAACGGGTAATATAAAGTCATAAGTGAAACATATATGATATCATAAAAATGAATATGATTATTTAATAAGTCAATGACTTTATTTAAATCATTATACAGGAGGTTCGGATACGTACAGAGCATATCGTACCTAAGGTAAGGGATAATTTTGCAAATATCATTTTTATCCGAGATTGCTTATTCGTAAGTATTTACTGGGGTTATTTCTATCATCCATGTCCATGTTTTATAAAATTGTTTTCATGTATGTTTAAAGTACTTTTTACCCATTTTGAATTTTACTAAATGGTATGTAAGGAATCTTTCTTTTATTTACCATACGAGGTACTTTTTGACTTTTTCGACAAAAGTACGAGGAGAATGTTATTTTTAACTTATACGGCGTGAACGGATTTTTACAGTTTCATAATGCCTCATTTTCATGAAGCTTACTCTAAATTATTTTATGAATATTTTCATCCAAATACTTTTCTTTTAAAATTGCATGGAATTTTGTGAAAATAAAATGATTTTGAATAAGAAAGGATATTTTCCTCAAGAATTCATTTCAAGTGTTTTATAAAAATCATTTTCCATCTAAGATGACATTATTTAATATGTGTATGTTTCAAGTATAATGTCTCTATGATTTACATGGTTTCACTTTTCTTATGATGAAATATCCATTTGTTTTATATGGATTATGTGATAATTGGATTATGTTTATGAAACCCATTTTATTCTTTGGGTTATGATGAATGATTTATGTTTATTTTGTGGTACAAGTAAGAATGATTTCAATATGAGATGGGTGGGACCTATATCTCCCTCCAATGCACTGGGTAAAGATTTATATCTCATGAGATAGACATGGCTGGAATGGTAAGTTAATCTGGTTCAGTGTTACAGGACTGGAATGAGGAGTGAACTCGATTCATAAAGGGACTTTGTCCACTAAGATGGTCTTGGCAGCAATGCCTTGGCTACTATGGAAATCATAACATGTGCTGAATAGTTTCCACAATTACATGTTTTATTCCCATTATATTTTATCATGGTTGATGTTCCATTATGATATATGCCTTATGTACTTCCACAATTTATGTCTTTGCTCAAGATTTTGATGTTTAAATTTCATGTTCATGTTTTTGCTTCCAAATGTTTATGGATTGTTTTATGTTATCTATGTTTTCCCGTTCTGAGCATTTGAGCTCACCTTTTTTATGTTTTATTTTCCCCAAGAAATAAAGAAAGTTTTTAGGTAAGGAAACAAAAAGGGGAAGATCGTTATGGGAGTTGTTGAAGATATTTCAACATGATTAGAAGTTTATATTCCGAGTTTCCAAAGACACTAAACTATTACGGTCCTTATGTGTCTGTTTTTGTTATGTATTAAGTATTCCGCAAAAGTGATGTAATTTCCATGTACGTCAATCTTTGAGTCTCTACAGTTGGTATCCGAGGAAAGGTTTAGTCAACCTTTGGAAACTAGGATGCGATAACTTTAGTGAGATCCCTAGAGATATTTCGAAGGTATGTCTAGGGATGTCCCTAAGGTTAAGTATAAGTATAGGTTATAGTCCTAGAATTACGGTAACGATCTTAGAATTAAACCTAAGATGTTAGATATTGAAGGTACTCCCCCTTTATTATGTTGTTTTCCCTAGCATGATTTTTTCCTCTCACACTATTATTTTTGGGTTTTAGACGATGGATGGAACCCGAAGGAACCGTGTTGATCAATGAAATGGAAAATGCAATGATTGTCCTCCTGAACAAACAAATGTTATGGGAGATGGATTGCAAAATCTTATTGCTATAATTACATTAGCTATGAATCATTCTGGACTTCCAAATGAGTAGAGAAGGGAACAATATTATATTGAGTCCTTCATGAGGCAACGTCCACCTTCTTTCAGTGGGTCTTCTGATCCACTTTCTTCTGAACAATGGATCAGTACCACTGAAAAGATATTTTCAGTTCTTTAATGTTCTGAACATGATAAAGTCATCTTAGCGGTATATCGTTTGGAAGGTGAAGCTGATCAATGGTGGAATCTTATCAAGAATACGAGGCCAAGATATGAAATTGAGTCCATGGAATGGGACGAGTACAAGAACTTATTTTTCAATAAGTACTTCCCTAGTATTCTTCGAACAAAGATGGAGAAGGATTTTCTTGAACTAAAGCAAAAGGATGATGAATCTGTTGGTGTATACGAATCGAATTTTACAAGGCTTGCAAGGTATGCATCTGGCTTTATCATCCAACCTAAAAGTAAAGTTGATCGATTCTTTAGTGGCTTAAAACCAAATCTTCGAAGGGCATTAGCTATAATAGACTTTAGTAGCTATGAAGAAATTGTGCGTTGTGCTATCAAGGTAGAAATAGAAGTTGGTGTTACTTGTCCATCTCATGGTTTTGACAAGAAACGAAAGATGGAGTTCAAGGAGAAATCTCATAATAATGGTGAAAAGAAGATGAATGTTTCCTTATGCTCAAAGTGTGGAAAGAAGCATGGTGGAGATTATATTAAAGGGACTAGAAAATGTTTTATGTGTGGAAAAGAAGGTCATCGAGAAGCTGAGTGTCAAAGTAATGGAAAAATGGTTGCTAATGATGTGAATAAAGAAAAGACTGCAGAGAACGCACCACCAACACTTCAATGCTTCAAGTGCAAGGAAATGGGGCATTATTCTAATAAATTCCCTAATCCACGGGTTAATGATGATCAACGTGAGAAACCTATTAAGGCAAAGGATAAAGGGAAGTCTCATGCGATCAATATTTGTGATGTTGAGTATGAAAATTATGTTGTGTAATGATTAAGTGTTTATGTAATGGGATTTCAAAATAGTATCATGGAATCTCATTTATGGTATTGTGGAATTTTTGAATATCTATGTATTGGTTTTCAATAATTATATGGTACCAGTAACCATGAAAATGTGATTGAAATATTTTTATAAAGCAGATGAAATGCGCATAATGAAGGGATAAGGAGAAAATAATATAATAGTAATCATGAGCTCATGACTGATACAAGGACTAAGTGATATTATGGTTTGAGTATATAGAATTTTTAGGATTTTGGTGTGTGGAAAGTGTTAAAATCTAACAACATTCATGTTTTCACTAAGGTTCAATGGGTATTAATTCTTCAAGAGAATACATGATTAAGGTATTCACATGTTTGTAATTTGACCAACAAGATATATCTTATGATATATGGGGGATAAATGATGGCATTCACGTGATTGTTATGTGACATTTCAAGTAATTATTTTCTTTATACTATGATCTTGGACCAAAGTATTTTAGATAAGCCTAAATATTTGAATGAATTATGTTGGACATAACTTAGTTAGATATTATTGATGGGATGTTATAGTAATGTAGTTTTAGAAAAAGGACAACCTGCAGGACAGACGACAGCCCATCGCGTCGGACAAGGCTGTGGGAATTGAACCCACAACCGAAGTGCGACTGGCCTTTATCTCCTACCAATGGCCTACAAGAAGTCCCTGGTTAGTAAAAACTAGTTTTATTTTATTAAGCGGTGTGATATATGAAGTATAAGTTCATTTTTGGAATCGTATATGATTAACCTCACCATAGATGGACTTATGTATATTTGATAACTTTTTTAAACCTTTTTTTTGAAATAGATGGAAGGACCCATCATTCTATCACATGATCTGTTAACACTTCACGAATAACAAATTCAACTTCATTTATTTAAGAGATGAAGTGTAAATTGTTCAAATCATGAACAATAGTGAGATTGTACCAAAATCAAGCAAGTATTTCTTCTAATTCAAAATTTTCAACTTTAGGGAAATGATATTGAAAACCAAAAATGTTGTCCTAGTTCCCTTATATCTGATGAATCAGATGGTACCTTAGATCATCACAAATCTATGGCTTTGTGATTGATGGCCTTTTCATAGCCATGTTCTCTACCACTCTCCATCAGAACTTGATGGTTAGATTTTTCTTCCATATCCATATTTTCACCTATGTTCTCCTATATGGAAACCCAGTGATGAGTTTCTTTGTTTAATCATTACATTTCATACTTTAGTTTTTAAAATTAAGTTTTAGTATTCCTTTTTACGATGGGGGTTTCTATAAATAGTAAACAGTTTATAACCCCGACGAATTTTGAGGGCGAAATTCATTTTAAGGGGGGTAGAATGTAACACCCCGAGATTTTATGAAAAATATTCTCTTAATATCATTGATGTCTTGTGTTGTACGCTACACCAAAATTAGCTTGTGATATACGAAACACCATATTTGCTTGCAGTATACGCAACACTATTCTTGGCTTGCGTTACACACAATTTCAAGTTCGTTTTGTAGAAACTATTCTACGCAACGTTATGTATAGATTTTGTTTAATGTATAAATGAAATAAGTTTTGATTATTTTATACGCAACACAAAACATAGCTTTCACTACACGTATCCCTGACTTGGCTTGCATTACATGCAATAAATACCTTCCTCGATAGCGTGTGTAGTACGCAATACCGAGTTTCACTAAACGAGATATTATTATAATATTATTATGAACTAGCCGTTATGAATAGTAATACCCACTTTTTGAAATTTTATAAATTTTATCTTTCAAAATGGACTTCATTTTTGGATTTGGAATATCAAAATTAGCTTAGGGTGAAATTTTGGTACTTTTCGGATAACTTTCATATTCTGATGAATAGCGAAAATTACTAAATTTTAATTAAAAACAACTTTTTTAATCGAAATAATTAATTGTGATATATTATTAATTTGAGTGGTTTTAAAGTATATTTAGAATATTTTTTTACCATTTAATACAATGTTGGTCATTGGATTTAATTTCACATTTAAACCAAACATAAACATGTGTCAATCTTTTAATAGTTATTATCTCTTAAAAACACGCTATTTGTTTTGACGACGGGAATTAATTTTTAAATTAATTAATTAAAATGATATGTTTTGAATTTGGTTAAATAGAAATCATTTTTGAATTCATAATATCAAATATAGCTTAGGCTTAATTTTTGGTATTTTTCTGAAAACTTTCATTTTTTGATGAATAGTGAAACCACTAAGTGGTAGTTAAAAAAACTGAATTTTTCATAAAACTTAATTTTACCGCTTCTGTGAGTGGAATTTCAAAAATCCGAGAGACACAGTTAATATCAAGGACTAAAATGTGTTTTAATGAGATGAAAATGTTTTTTGGTGAATAGTAACTTTTTACTTTTATTTACCACGGTTAAAAGTAAATAGGGTAATTAAGGGTAAAAATGATATTATTATTACCCTAACACATGTCCTAATTCTATTTTACAAGTGTAATTAGACCAAAAATAACCTTAGGAATAAAATATGACCATTTAGGCCCACTTGGATTAGATTAGGACATTTAATATTAATTTATTTAAAGAAGGGTTAAAATAGTTAAAATCAAAGTTTAATAAGTAAATAATTTTTAATATAGATTTATACATAAGATAAATTAGACTATAAATATTCATTATAAATATAAAAATATTTCCTACATAATGGTATTTTATTTATAATTTTTAGACATTATATAATGTAATTTATTTATGACACAAAGATGATGCAGTAATTATCTTATTAATGAAATGTTGACATAATTGATTTTATAAATACCCAAATAAATGTAATTTTAGGTTTTTATGAATTCAAATAATTTTCTAGGTTAATATGACATGTTAGTATTGATTTAATTAACTTTTTTGAACTAATAATTCTGTTATGGTTTTCAAAAAAATCAATTACCAAATAGTGTCAAAATTGACATAAAATAGTTTTTAAAACAAATATTATATTATTAATTGTTATTTTATTCCTAAAAATATAAGGTTCGGAAAAATGACTTAGATAAGGTTATATATATTTATAATAAACAACTTTGGGTTCCTTTGGCTTTTTATAGTAAGTTTATTAACCTTATAGTGTAAGAAAACAAGAAGACACGGTAAAAGTAAAATTATTTAACTTAAGGTTAAATCTAAATGATAAGGTTAAAATAGAAACATAAACTTGTCTAAATTATATTTTATGAGAGGATTTAGACCCATCCTCACATTATATTGGAAATAAATCAATTTGGAGCTATTAAAAACCGAATATGACTTTATAATAAAATAATATTTTTAGTTTTTTAAAAGGTGCCCCTCTCCTCCCTTATAAAAGGGCACCTACTCCCTCTCTTCTTCACACCACTTTGAGCCTTCAAGATCGGTCAACACCTGCCAAGTTCTCTTCTCCACTTCCATAGAAACATCCTAGAGGTTCTGGTCTTCTTCAAAGACCAATTTTAGTTCCCTAAGAGGAGGTCTCAAAGAGGCGCTTCAAAGAAGAGGTAATGTCTGTTACCGATTCTTTCAACTTTATTTCTTCTTCCACTTCTTCTTCTTTAGTTTTTTAATTATGAAGTAATAACATAAGTATAACTCATATAATGATATATTATTATAAGTATGAAACAACCCTATTTCACCATCTATCCATCCTACAGAAAACAAAATCACCACGCGTGCGTGCGTACGTACGGAATACCGTCTCCACGCCGTGGTGAAATCTGTTTCTCCACCAACACCTTAAATGGATGGGTATAATGGTGTAAAGAATAACTATATATGGTTATTATAACATCATACTTATTCTGATATATTATACCATCCACTCCAATTCTATTCAATAATTATGGGAACGATATCATCGCTCGTGCGTACGTACGGACTACCGTCTCCACGACGCGATGAGATTCATTCTCCATGTTAACCATATATGAATGATCATAAAGTTTATATAATGAATAATAATGAAATATATTAAATAATAATGATACTGTATTTTTGTATATATATATGTATGTCATCCAATTAATTCCATTCAATTCAATGAGGAAACGAAAACAACGTTCATGCGTACGTACGGTCTACCTTCTCCATGAACGGTGTATTTCTTTCCATTTATCGATCTATTATATATATTTATATTCTGAATATATATTATATATAAATAATGTTTTATATTCTGGAATTAATTAATCATGATCTAAGTAATCATATGAATAATTACAAGTCAAAACACGGATGACAAATGAAACGATTTTACCCAAAACGCTCTTTAACATAGAATTTACAAAAGAACGGGTAATATAAAGTCATAAGTGAACCATATATGATATCATAACAATGAATATGATTCTGTAATAAGTCAATGACATTATTTAAATCATTATACAGGAGGTTCAGATATGTACGAAGCATATCAAACCTAAGGTAAGGGATAATTTTTCAAATCTCATTTTTATCAGAGATTGCTTATTTGTAAGTATTTACTGGGGTTATTTATATCATCCATGTCCATGTTTTATAAAAGTTTTTCATGTATGTTTAAATTCCTTTTTACCCATTTTTGACTTTTACTACATGGTATGTAAGGAATCTTTATTTTGTTTACCATACGAGGTACTTTTTGACTTTTCCGACAAAAGTACGAGGAGAATATTATTTTTAACTTATACGGCGTGAATGGATTTTTACGATTTCATAATGCCACATTTTTATGAAGCTTACTCTACAATATTTTATGACTATTTTCATCAAAATAATTTTCTTTTAAAATTTCATGGAATTTTGTGAAAATAAAATGATTTTAAAGAAGAAAGGATATTTTCCTCAAGAATTCATTTCAAGTGTTTTATAAAAATCATTTTCCATCTAAGATGACATTATTTCATATGTGTATGTTTCAAGTATAATGTCTCTATTATTTACATGGTTTCACTTTTCTTATGATGAAATATCCATTTGTTTTATATGGATTATGTGATGATTGGATGATGTTTATGAAACCCATTTTATTCTTTGGGTTATGATGAATGATTTATGTTTATTTTGTGGCACAAGTAAGAATGATTTCAATATGAGATGTGTGGTACCTATATCTCCCTCCAATGCATTGGGTAAAGATTTATATCTCATGATATAGACATGGCTGGAATGGTAAGTTAATCTGGTTCAGTGTTACAGGACTAGAATGAGGAGTGAACTCGATTCAGAAAGGGAATTTGTCCACTAAGATGGTCTTGGCAGAAATGACATGGCTACTATGTAAATCATAACATGTTCTGAATGGTTTCCAAAATTACATGTTTTTCCCATTATATTTTATCATGGTTGATGTTCCATTATGATATATGCCTTATGTACTTCCACGATTTATGACTTTGCTCAAGATTTTGATGTTTAAATTTCATGTTCATGTTTTTGCTTCCAAATGTTTATGGATTGTTTTATGTTATCTATGTTTTCCCTTACTGAGCATTTGAGCTCACCCTTTTTATGTTTTATTTTCCCCAGGAAATAAAGAAAGGTTTTAGGTAAGGAAACAAAAAGGGGAAGATCTTTATGGGAGTTGTTGAAGATATTTCAACATGATTAGAAGTTCATATTTCGAGTTTCCAAAGACACTAAACTATTACGGTCCTTATGTGTCTGTTTTTTGTTATGTATTAAGTATTCTACAAAAGTAATGTAATGTCCATATACATCAAGCTTCGGGTCTCTACAGTTATATTATTATTGCAATGCGGGAATGTTATCATTCCTTTATGATTAAGTTATGTGTTATGATTATGTTATGGTTCTTGGGCATTGTTTATAAAGACGGGTGGTTTCATGATAAACTGAGGGTTGGTGAGCCTGATATAGCTCTCCAATCCATTGGGTAACGCGAAGGGTTTAAATGTTAAGTTTTCTCTGAAGAGATTTAGGGAATATACTATGATGGGTATTCCAAACGTAACCATGAGGGTTACTCCCTATGTAAGAATGTTATGAATGCCTCAAGTTACCTTTATGTCTTATTATTTCTATGATTTATTCATGATTTGATGAGGTATGTAAAAATGATTATGTTTTATGAGTAAATTATGATTTCATACAGGGACTAATGTTTTCATTTCGTACTTCTATATCCCTTACTGAGATTTTTATGCTCATCCCAAGTTTTTGAAATGTTTTTCATAGGTCAAGGGAAAGGTACATGATATGATGATAGTGTCAAGGAATTGTCAAGAAAGAATCCATGTTTTATTTTAAATATGTTTCCGTTAATGGGAAAAATGAGTACTATCTTTTATGTAACCACTTTGTTTAAATGTGGAATGTAATGCATGATTTATGATCTAATTCTCTAAAACTATAAACCTAAAAAGATCCTCAACATGTATTCTTAAAATAACTCAAGATTAAGTAATGTTTAAGGCTGGGGCCTTATAGTTGGTATCAGAGGTCGGTTTAGATAACTTTAGTGGTTAGAGTGTTGTTTAGGAAAAAGTGACAAGTTTTGTATAACCACAATGGTTAGTATATTAGATGGATTCATTGTTTTTTTTTTTTTTTTGAAAGTTAGAATTAGTTTGAGATAACTTGGATAAGTATATCTTGGTGTTTATCTTCCTCTTTATTATATGATGATTTTACTAATTTACTCACAATGACCTTTTTGGTTTTAGTAAGTGGCTAGATCTAGCAGGCACAAAAGTAACAGTGGATTTGAAGAAAACTGTGACGGTTTTATGAAAGAACAACTGAATGATATGTGAGCTGCAGTGATAACTCTTGTGGCTATCCTCAACCAACTATCTGGAGCCATGATTGACCATCTGAACCTTAGTGATTTTTATAAGGCATAGTATATGCGAGAAACAAATCCCTACGGAATTTTAGGTAATAATCATAAAGGTAAGTATGTTCAAAAACCTATGTGTCAAAGATATGGAAAGAAACACATAGGAAAATGTTTCAAAGGGACAGAAAGATGCTATAGATGTGGAAATGGAGGTCATAAAGCAAGAACCTTCCATGGAAAAAGGAAGCATCTAGTTGACTCTAAGAAAGGGAAAGAAGTTCTTTATGAAGGATCAATTGAATGTTTCAAATGTGGTGTGCATGGTCATTATGCAAACACATGTCCTACGAAGAATTTTCGGGAATGGGGTCACCAAGATCATATAAATATTTATTTACCAATACCTAATGCCATTCTGATTGAGGATGATGAAACTGACAATGACCAATGAAAGGTATGGATTATTTCTTAACATATGTTTTCCTATTATTAGAATCTTAGGATAAGATTCATGATTTTGTTTGTAGGAAAGAAGTATTTCAGAATAAGTTGAAAAGGAATGGTTAATGGATCATGAAAAATGTTGAATAACTAAGAAGTAAACATATAAGAGATTCAAGAGATATGATAGATTTTAGGATGGTGAAATTATTAAATGTATTAAGTCTATTTTGATGATGGGGTTACATTAGATGACTTTTTATAGTATATGAAACCCTAATGTTTGATATATGAAAATTTTATTCAAGGAATAATTATCCTTTCTTTTGTGGATATAGTTATAAATAACCATTTGGGTTTATATGATCCTTGAATTTGAGGCAATTACTGGTTAATATATTTTGGGTTGCAAAATTAAGGTTATTAGATAACCTTTGTGGTTAAAATATGTTATGGTTATTTTTAAATATTTTATCTCTTTTTGGGGAATGTTTTAAGAATTATATAGTTTTGGAAAAAGGAAAACACACAGACCGTGTGACAACTCGTCGCATCGGACGAAGCTGTGGGAATCAAACCCACAACCAAAGTGTAACTGGTATTTATCGCCTACCACTGGACTACGTGAAGTCCCTGGTTAGTTTGAATGATTCTTTTTAGATATATGATTTTATGAATTAAGAGTAAGTTGATTTTGGGTTATCTATGGAAATGATTAGCCTATCATGGAGGATATGTGATTAGGTTAATTACTTTTTAGTATGAGACATTAAGAGTAACTGATGTTATTTTGGAGAAAAATTTTAAGATTTATCATAGGAGACTATGTGATTAAATCCTTCAGATATTTGGGTTTCAATCTTAGTTTGTTTTACTTTGAAGAATTTTATGGATAGATGTTTATTTAATGGTCTCTGTTGAATTTTGGTTTTTGTTTGACAAATTTTGGAGATTAGGAGTAGTTTTTTTTTGTAAAAAAAATTATCCTTTTTGGGTGTTATTTGATCTCCTACTAAACTTTTTTGGTTTGGTTTTGGTTAAGGTCTAAAGACATGGTAAATATATAGTTCTCTTTTGTAGAGTAGGTGATTCTCAAGAAGTTTATTATAGTACTCTTAATGCGAACAAGTCTTCCTAAATACTCGTCTTTTAGAGAAAATATGAGTTTGAGTAAGGAATCTAGTAAAAGTTGAAAGTATACATGAAAAGTAAGTATGTTTCCTTATGATTTAGTTAAGCTAAAAAATTATTTCCTCAATGAAAAGTAACTTAAAAAAATTCTGTTAACTTTTCCTACTGGGGAATTGAATACCATTTAACCCATCACAAGTTTTTGATTTTCTTGTGGTTAACTTTTTTCTAGACATGTTTACTATTACTCTCCATCACAACATGACCCTTTTTTTTCTCCTCCATATCCATGTTTTCATGGAATCCTAGTATGGGTTAACTCGAGTGACCTTTGTACTTCTCTTTATTTCTTTTAAAGTGATAGTTTTACTGACTCTTTTTCCGATGTGGGACTTTCAATGAAGTTTCCAAGCCCAATTTTGAAATTGCGAGGACACAATTCCCAAAAGGGGGGAAGTATGTAACATCCCAGGTAAATAAATAATATTACATTCTAATTTTTATCAATATTTTTGAATAAAATGTTAATATTACTTTAAAGGGAATTCTATGCTCGATTGCGTACCCAATACGCAACAACGAGTTTCTTTGAAATCTTACGTTGCACACTAATAATATAATAATATTATAATAGTTAACGCCTAGTCGTTGTAATGGAGGTAATGAACATAAATAACTAAAAAATTATTACATATGTTTGTTAAATATTTTTACATTTATCCAATAAATGTTAGAGGCTTAAAATTCAAATGAATCCAATTTTAAGAATAAATACTCTAATATTTTTAAAAGATTGTTTTACCGCCTTTTGATGGCGAACCTTTTTTAAATCTAACTTTTGACAATTTTATAAGCTTTATTTTTCAAAATAAACTTATTCTTTATGATTATGACATTGAAATTTACTTTGGATAATTTTTTTTTATTTTTCTGACAATGTTCATTTTTTTAATGAATAGTGAAAAATACTGAATTTTACATCAAAACTGCTTTTCATCTAATTTAATTATATGGTTAAATTATCTTTTTAATTGGTTTTAAATTTTAATTAGAATATATTTTTACCATTTAATCCAATGGTGGTCATTATAATTAATTTCACTTTGGAATTGGTCATAAACATGTGCCAAACTTTTCATACATATTGTTTCAAAAAAACCCTCTATTTGTTTTGACAACGGGAATTATTTTTAAATTAATTATTGAAATTTCTATGTTTTTAATTTGGTTAAATTGATTCCATATTTGGAATCATAAGGTCCAAATTATGTAATTAATACTCTTTTGTTTTTTGGACATTATGAATAGTAACAACAGTAATTATCTTTAATTATCTTGATTATTTAGTAATCGGGTAGTTAAGGATAATAAAATAATATCATAATAAAAACATATGACCCCAACATGTGTCCTAATGATACTATTTGTGTCATGGACGACCATGGGATTCCTTGTGCCAAACTTTGGGACCCCATGGAATCACTTTTGGGTAAAAGTGACACATTATCATTTTATTTTTACAGGAAGGAGAATATCACTAATGAATGTATCACCCGAGTAAAACATTTTTAATTTTGTATAAATAAATGATATCTTGGACTATAAATATTCATTGGAAATATAAAACTATTTCCTACATCATAGTATTTTTTTATAATTTTTAGACATTAAATAAATTAAATTATTTATGACATCATAATGATGCAGCGATTACCTCATTAATGAATGATTTAAATAAAATGAAAAGATAATGTAAAATCTAAGACTAACACTTGTAAAAGACCTATTGGATGAGTATATTTCGAACCCTTATCACCTTATCTTAGAAATATATCAATTTGGGACCTTTAAAATCCGAAAATCATTTTAATATAAAGTAACATTGTATAACTTTCCAAGAGTGCCCCTCCTCTCCTCTTATAAAAGGCCCCCACCTCTACCTCTCTACACACACCTCCCAAGCCATTGGCTCGGCCAAGATCTGCTCATTTTATCTCTCATCATCTCTCTATTCATCTTAGAAGTCTTACCATAGGCATAAATCTCTTCAAGAAATCCTTTTGGTTCAAACCAAGAGGAGTTACCCGATTTAAAGGTAAAGACTTCTCTAATGTTCTTTTGTTTTATTTTGCTTCTCCAACCCCATAAACTCTTTTTATTCATTTATTTTGTAACAAAAAAAGTATATTAAATATAATAAGATGTTTTTATAAGAAGTATTAGAGCTACACTTACACACACATCCGTCTAATGGTTAAAGAACAAACTATTTCTGTGGATGGCGAATTATTGCCTCACGAAACGATGATTGTTCAATATTCTTTTAACACCTTTAAAGGTGGCCATTATGATGTAATTGTATTTTATAAATTACATGTATGGTATTTATGTTTTCTATATGCTTCTGTATTTTATATTTAAAACATACCTTTATTCTTTTCATGTTGTGCAAATGCGATAATTTCATATGAGGAAGTGTGGACTATCGCCCCCTCAAGTGATGTGACTCGTTCATGCAATACATGGAATGTATAAAGAATGAAATTAATGAACTTATGTGACCTATATAACATATATATTATAATTGAATTATAATATATATATATATATCTCAATTATTTTTAATTCCATTAATATGACAAAGAAATGAAAGTAGCATTCATGCGTGCGTACGGCCTACCGTCTCCATGAACGGTGCATTTCATTTATTTTTATCTCAAAATGTTATGAAATAGTATGAAATGAATATGTACTGGATATATATGATATTTAAATCATTAATACTATTCTGGAGATGATTTACATATAACTACATGGACAATTCTTTTCAAACAAGTTCATTTTTGACTCATGTACCAAACATCGACAAAAACATCTGATATGAACTCACATAATTAACTAATTATTATAACATTATAATATGTGATATGAATTGAATAATAATATTTAAAGGATTTCCTTAAGAAATTACAAATTTACAAAAGTTTATTATTCAGGAATATAAAGAAATGAACAAGACAAGTCGGACTTGAGGTAAGGGATCCTACCTCTCTCTTTCTTTTTAAGTACTCTTTTTTATGTAACTTACTTTAAGATCCTATTTATTATGGTGGGGGATGTTATTTTATATTCCTATTGATTTAAATTTTATTTTAATATGATTAGAGACCCTATTTGATCTCATCAATCCATTTTTGGAAGTTTTATGTGGCGCCGTTAGGCTGCCGAATTTTAATAAGGGGATTTTCATCTCACTTGTTATTCCCATGAGATTCATGCTACATTTGCCACTATTTATTTTTTTTATGGTGTATGTACGGCCTATTATTTTACTATTTGTATAATATACTCTCATTTATGGGTATTTACATCTTCATTGTATGACCCTTCTTTCATGTGGTGTACGTTTCAAAAGTTTCCCAAATCGGTAAGGGAACCTTTCACACTCCTCTTTTCAAAAGAATTATTTTGTTATGTCTTTTAATTTACATATTTTTATGTTGGGATATGTTATTATATATCCTTATTGATTTAAATTTTATTTCCAAGTTATGAGATACCATTTTCTCTCTCATCAACTAATTTTATGAATTTTAAAGTGACGTCGTTAGGCTGTTGAATTTTACCAAGGGAACTTCTTAACCCAATTTCGATTTCTTTGGGTTCAACATGTAGTTATTGAATATGTAATCCTTTGAATATGTGTGAATTACTTTTTATTGTTTTACACTTAATATCCACATATATTGGGTGTGTTTATATTTTTCACACATAATTATGAGATTGATTTATCCTTAATTTAAGGATACCTTCTTTATAAGGGATTTCATCTCATTTTACATTTCTATTGAGAATCCATTGTTTTTATGCACCAATTCACTCTAATATGGTGTATATAATGTCCTTTGTAATATTATATCATGAATACATTTATTCTCATGATATTATAAAGTTCTGATTAAATGTTATTCCTCAATTATTTTATTCAAGTGTCTCTCATTTTGTTAAAAACACTTTAACTAAAATATCATTTTAAATGTTTTAATGATTTATTCTTATTAATATACATGTTTTAATAATGGTTTTAAGGATTTGTTTATATGGATATTAATGGTTTAAAATGTTAAAATCTTCAAAGTGTTATAGGACACTTTGATTCAAAAATCTCTTTATTAAATGTTTTAAATGGTTTTGAAAATGGTTTTTAGAATGGATTCATTATTTCAATATATTAAAATGTTATATTTTTATTGAAATGAGGGAATGTTGTATTTCCTTTATGCTTAAGTTATGTTCTATGATTATGTTATGGTTCTTGGTCATTATTTATGAATACGGGTGGTTCCGTGATAAACTAAGGGCGGGTGAGCCCAATATAGCTCTCCAATGCATTGGGTAACGTGAAGGGGTTAAATGTTAAGGTTTCTCTGAAGAGATTTAGGGAATATACTCTGATGGGTATTCAAAACGTAACCATGAGGGTTAATCCCTATGTAATAATGTTATGAATTCCTCAAGTTACCTTTATGTCTTATGATTTCTATTATTTATTCATGATTTGATGAGGTATGTTAAAATGTTTATGTTTTATAAGTAAAGTATGATTTCATACACAGACTAATGTTTTCATTTCGTACTTCTATATCCCTTACTAAGCTTTTTATGCTCATCCCAAGTTTTTGAAATGTTTTTCACAGGTCAAGGGAAAGGTACATGATGTGATGATAGTTTCAAGGAAGTGTCAAGAAAGAATTCATGTTTTATTTTAAATATGTTTCCAGAAATGGGAAAAATGAGTACTATCTTTTATATAACCACTTTGTTTAAATGTGGAATGTAATGCATGATTTATGGTCTAATTTTCTGAAACTCTAAACCTGAAAAGATCTCCAACGTGTATTCATTAAATAACTCAAGATTAAGTAACGTTTAAGGCTGGGGCCTTATAGTTGGTATCAGAGGTCAGTTTAGATATCTTTAGAGGTTAGAGTGTTGTTTACACAAAAGTGACAAGTTGTGTATAACCACAATGGTTAGTATATTAGATGGAGTCATTGTTTATTTTTTTAAAAGTTAGAATGAGTTTGAGATAACTTGGATAAGTATATCTTGGTGTTTATCTTCCTCTTTATTATATGATGATTTTACTGATATACTCACACTGACCTTTTTGGTTTTACTAAATGGATGGATCTAGCAGGCACCAAAGTAACAGTGGATTTGAAGAAAATTGTGATGGTTTTATGAAAGAACAACTGAATTATATGGGAGTTTCAATGATAACTCTTTTGGTTATCCTCAACCAACTATCTGGAGTCATGATTGACCACCTGAACCTTAGTGATTTTTATAAGGCATCGTATATGCGAGAAACAAATCCCTACAGAAGTTCAGTTAATAATCATAAAGGTAAGTATGTTCAAAAACCTATGTGTCAAAGATGTGGAAAGAAACACATAGGAAAATGTTTCAAAGGGATAGAAAGATGCTACAGATGTGGAAATGAAGGTCATAAAGCAAGAACATTCCATGGAAAAAGGAAGCATCTAGTTGACTCTAGGAAAGGGAAAGAAGTTATTTCTGAAGGATCGATTGAATGTTTCAAATGTGGTGTGCATGTTCATTATGTAAACACATGTCCTATGAAGAAGTTTCGGGAATGGGGTCACCAAGATCGTACAAATATTCATTTACCAATACCTAATGTCATTCTAATTGAGGATGAAGAAACTGACAATGACCAATGAAAGGTATGGATTATTTCTTAACATATGTTTTCCTATTATTGGAATCTTAGGATATGATTCATGATTTTGTTTTTAGGAAAGAAGTATTTTAGAATAAGTTGAAAATGAATGTTTAATGGATCATGAAGAATTTTGAATAAGTAAGAAGTCAACATATAATGGATTCAAGAGTTATGGTAGATTTTAGGATGGTGAAATTATTAAATGTATTAAGTCTCTTTTGATGATGGGGTTACATTAGAAGACTTTTTATAGTATATGTAACCCTGATGTTTGATATATTAAAATTTTATTCAAGGAATAATTATCCTTTCTTTTGTGGATATAGTTATAAAGAACCATTTGGGTTTATATGATCCTTGAATTTGAGGCAATTACTGGTTAATACATTTTGGGTTGCAAAATGAAGGTTATTAGATAACCTTTGTGGTTAAAATATGTTATGGTTTTTTTTTGAAGATTTTATCTCTTTTTGGGGAATGTTTTAATAATTATATAGTTTTCGAAAAAGGAAAACATGCAGACCGTGTGACAACCTGTCGTGTCGGACGAAGCTGTGGGAATCAAACCCACAACCAAAGTGCAATTGGTATTTATCGCCTACCACTGGACTACGTGAAGTCCCTGGTTAGTTTGAATGATTCTTTTTAGTTAGATGATTTTTTGAATTAAGAGTAATTTTATTTTTTATTATCTATGGAAATGATTACTCTATCATGGAGGATATGTGATTAGGTTAATTACTCTTCAGTATGAGACTTTAAGAGTAATTGATGTTATTTTGGAGAAAAATGTTAAGATTTATCTTAGGAGACTATGTGATTAAATCTTTCAGAGATTTGGGTTTCAATATTATTTTTGTTTACTTTGAATAGTTTTATGGATAGATGTTTATTGAATGGTCTTTGTTGAACTTTGGGTTTTGTTTGACAAATTTTAGAGATTATGAGTAGTTTTTTTTTGTAAAAAAAATTATCCTTTTTGGGTATTATCTTATCTCGTACTAAACTTTTTGGTTTGGTTTTGGTTAAGGTCTAAAGACATGGGAAATATATAGTTCTCTTTTGTAGATTAGGTGATTCTCAAGAAGTTGATTATAGTACTCTTAATGCGAACAAGTCTTCCTAAATACTCATCTTTTGGAGAAAATATGAGTTTGAGTAAGGAATATAGTAAAAGTTGAAAGTCTACATGACAAGTAAATATGTTTCCTTATGATTTAGTTAATCTAAAAAATTAATTCCTCAATGAAAGGTAACTTAAAACAAAAATTTTGTCTGTTAACTTTTCCGACTGGGGAATCGAATACCGTTTAACCCATCACAAGTCTGTGATTTTCTTGTGGTTAACTTTCTCCTAAACATGTTTACTATCACTATCCATTAGAACATGACCCTTTGTTTTCTCCTCCATATACATGTTTTCATGTAATCCTAGTATGGGTTAACTCGGGTGACATTTTTACTTCTCTTTCTTTATTTTAAAGTGATAGTTTTACTGACTCTTGTTCCGATGTGGGACTTTCAATGAAGTTTCCAAGGCCAATTTTGAAATTGCGAGGACGCAATTCCCAAAAGGGGGGAAGGATGTAACATCCCGGGTAAATAAATAATATTACATTCTAATGTTTATCAATATTTGTGAATAAAATTTTAATATTACTTTAAAGGGAATTCAATGCTCGATGGCGTACCCAATACGCAACAACGATTTTCTTTGTAATCTTACGCTGCACACTAATAATATAATAATATTATAGTAGTTAACGCCTAGCCGTTGTAATGGAGGGAATGAATATAAATAACTAAAAAATGATTACATATGTTTGTTAAATATTTTTACATTTATCCAATAAATTTTAGAGTCTTAAAATTCAAATGAATCCAATTTTAAGAATAAATACTCTAATATTTTTAAAAGATTGTTTTACCGCCTTTTGATGGCGAACCTTTTTTAAATCTTACTTTTGAAAATTTTATAAGCTCTATTTGTCAAAATAAACTTATTATTTATGATTGGGATATTGAAATTTACTTTGGATAATTTTTTGGTATTTTTCTGACAATGTTCATTTTTTAATGAATAGTGAAAAATACTGCATTTTACATCAAAACTGCTTTTTCATCTAATTTAATTATATGGTTATATTATATTTTTAATTTATTTTAAAGTTTAATTAGAATATATTTTACCATTTAATCCAATTTTGGTCATTATAATTAATTTCACTTTGGAATTGGTCATAAACCAGTGCCAAACTTTTCATAGATATTGTTTCAAAAAAACCCGCTATTTGTTTTGACAACGGGAATTATTTTTAAATTAATTATTGAAATTTATATGTTTGGAATTTGGTAAAATGGATTCCATATTTGGAATCAGAAGGTCCAAATTATGTAATTAAGACTCTTTTGTTTTTGGACATTATGAATAGTAACAACAGTAATTATCTGTAATTATCTTGATTATTTAGTAATCGGGTAGTTAAGGATAATAAAATAATATCATAATAATAAAAAATGACCCCAAAATGTGTCCTAATTCTACTGGTAGTGTAATAGACCACCATGGGATGCCTTGTTATAAACTTTGGGACCCCATGGAATCACTTTTGGGTGAAATTGACACTTTATCATTTTATTTTTAAAGGAAGGAGAATATCACTAAAGAATGTATCACCCGAGTAAAACATTTTTAATTTTGACTACATAAATGATATCTTGGACTATAAATAGTAATTGGAAAGATAAAAATATTTCCTACATCATAGTATTTTTTTATAATTTTTAGACATTAAATAAATTAAATTATTTATGACATCATAATGATGCAGTGATTACCTCGTTAGTGAACGATTTAAATAAAATGAAAAGATAATGTAAAATCTAAGACTTACACTTGTCAAAGACCTATTATATGAGTATATTTCGAACCCTTATCACCTTATACTCTAAATATATCAATGTGGGACCTTTAAAATCCGAAAATCATTTTAATATAAAGTAACATTTTATAACTTTCCAAGAGTGCCCCTCCTCTCCTCTTACAAAAGGCCCCCACCTCTACCTCTTTACACACACCTCCCAAGCCATTGTCTCACCCAATATCAGATCATTTTCTCTCTACTCATCCCTATCTTGATACTATATGTCTTAACTTATGCAGAAAAATCTTCAAGAAACCCTTTTGGTTCAAACCATGAGGAGTTACCCGATTTAAAGGTAAAGACTTCTCTGATATTCTTTTGTTTTATTTTGATTCTCCAACCCCCTAAACTCTTTTTTTTCCTTTATTTTGTAACAAAACCAGTATATTAAATATACTATGATATTTTTATAATAATGATTCGAGATACACTTACACACACATCCGTCTAATGGTTAAAGAACATACTGTTTCTGTGGATGGCGAATTACTGCCTCACGAAACAATGATTGTTCAATATTCTTTTAACACCTTTAAAGGTGGACATTGTGATTTCACTGTATTTTATATATGAAATATATGGTATTTATGTTTTCTATATTCTTCTTTATTTTATATTTAAAACATACCTTTATTCTTTGCATGTTGTGCAAATGTGATAATTTCATATGAGGAAGTGTGGACTACCTCCCCCTCAAGTGATGTGACTCGTTCATGCAATACATGGAATGTATAAATAATGAAATTAATGAACTTATGTGACCTATATAACACATATATTTTACTGGTATTATAATATATATCTCTCTCAATTATTTTTAATTCCATTAATATGATAAAGAAATTAAAGTAGCGTTCATGCGTACGTACGGCCTACCGTCTCCATGAATGGTGCATGTCATTTCTTTTTATCTCCAAATGTAATAGAATAGTATAAAATTAATATTTAATGGATATATATGATATTTAAATCATTAATAATATTATTTAGATGATTTACTTATAACTACATGTACAATTCTTTTCAAACAAGTTCATTTTTGACTCATGTACCAAACATCGACAAAAACATCTGATATGAAATCACATAATTAACTAATTATTATAACATTATAATATGTGATATGAATTGAATAATAAACTTTAAAGGCGTTACTTAAGAAATTATAAATTGAAAAAAGTTTATTATTCAGGAATATAAAGAAACGAACAAGACAAGTCATACTTGAGGTAAGGGATCCTACCACTCTCTTTCTTTTTAAGTACTCTTTTTTATGTAACTTACTTTAAGATCCAATTTATTATGTTGGGGGTGTTATTTTATATTATTCTTGATGTAAATTTTATGTTAATATTATGAGAGACCCTATTTGATCTCATCAATCCATTTTTGTAATTTTTATGCGGCGTCATTAGGCTGTCGAATTTTAATAAGGGGATTTTCATCTCACTTGTTATTCCCGTGAGATTCATGCTACATTTGCCACTATTTATTTTTTTGTGGCATATGTACTACCCATTATTTTACTATTTGTGTAATATACTTTCATTTATGTGTATTTAAATCTTTATTTTATGACCCTTCTTTCATGTGGTGTGCGTTTCAAAAGTTTCCCAAATGGGTAAGGGAGCCTTTCACACTCCTCTTTTTAAAAGACTTATTTTGTTATGTATTTTAATTTACATCTTTTTATGTTGGTATATGTTCTTATATATCCTTATTTATGTAAATTTTATGTCCAAGTGATGAGATACAATTTTCTCTCTCATCAACTAATTTTATGAATTTTAAAGTGACGCCGTTAGGCTCTTGAATTTTCCCAAGGGAACTTCTTAACCCAATTTCGATTTCTTTGGGTTCAACATGTAGTTATTGAATATGTCATCCTTTGAATATGTGTGAATGACCTTTTATTGTTTTACACTTAATATCCAATTATATTGGGTGTATTTATATTTGTCACACATAATTATGAGATTGATTTATCCTTAATTTAAGGATACCTTCTTTATAAGGGATTTCATCTCATTTTACATTTCTATTGAGACTTCATTGTTTTTATGCACCAATTCACTCTTATATGGTGTATATACTATCCTTTGGAATATTATATCATGAATCCCTTTATTCTCATGATATTATAAAGTTCTGATTAAATGTTATTCCTCAATTATTGTATTCAAGTGTCTCTCATTTTGTTAAAAACCCTTTAACTAAAATATCGTTTTAAATGTTTTAATGATTTATTCTTATTAATATCCATTTTTTCAAAATGGTTTTAAGGATTTATTTATTTGGATATTAATGGTTTAAAATGTTAAAATCTTCAAAGTAGTATGGGGCACTTTGATTCAAAAATTTCTTTATTAAATGTTTTAAATGGTTTTGAAAATGGTCTTTAAAATGGATTCATTATTTCAATATCTTAAAATGTTATATTGTTATTTCAATGCGGGAATGTTATCTTTCCTTTATTCTTAAGTTATGTGTTATGATTATGTTATGGTTCTTGGGAATTGTTTATGAATACGGGTGGTTTCGTGATAAACTAAGGGCGGGTGAGCCCGATATAGCTCTCCAATGCATTGGGTAACGCGAAGGGGTTAAACGTTAAGGTTTCTCCGAAGAGATTTAGGGAATATACTGTGATGGGTATTCCAAATGTAACCATGAGGGTTACTCCCTATGTAAGAATGTTATGAATACCTCAAGTTACCTTTATGTCTTATGATTTCTATGATTTATTCATGATTTGATGAGGTATGTTAAAATGCTTATGTTTTATGAGTAAAGTATGATTTCATACATGGACTAATGTTTTCATTTCGTACTTCTATATCCCTTACTGAGCTTTTTATGCTCATCCCATGTTTTTGAAATGTTTTTCGCATGTCAAGGTAAGGGTACATGATGTGATGATAGTGTCAATGAAGTGTCAAGAAAGAATCAATGTTTTATTTTAAATATGTTTCTGTTAATGGGAAAAATGAGTACTATCTTTTATGTAACCACTTTGTTTAAATGTGGAATGTAATGAATGATTTATGATCTAATTCTCTAAAACTATAAACCTAAAAAGATCCTCAATGTGTATTCTTGAAATAACTCAATATTAAGTAACGTTTAAGGATGAGGCCTTATATAGGAAGCCTCCACAAGGTTCAATCCCACCACTTAGTCGTTCTGACCCCCTTCATGTCGGTTCACCCCCATCCCGCATGACGTTAAACTATATTCGCTATCTGAACTACGTGGACTTTGATTCCCTATCATAGGGATACATAAGAAGCCTCCATGAGGTTCAATCCCATCACTCATGACTCATCCAGATATCTACCTTGATCCCATGTGTCTTGGGAAGTTCATTCCCTAACCCGGAGGTTCAACTTACTATGGGTCCCATTCATGCATCCATTCTTAGGGGTCGCCTCCTCAGGTGCCCCATCGTTTCATCGAACTACACTGCATGGGGATATGTAGGAAGTCGCTTCGAGGATAAATCCCAAATCCATCATCCGTGTTGATTCTTACCCAGGCCGCCACATCTAGATGAGATCATGCCACCCCATTCCCCGTTCCATTTGACATCATTCGTGAAGCCACCCACGTGTTGGCCCCAATATCGGTGTTCCCTCTAGGGGGTTCCTCAATTTGATCCACTCTAATTAGTGTTCTGATCAGTTTGATCGGTCTCCACTGGATGTTAAACTTGTGGCATACCCTGTGTTAAACATGGGAAGATGAGGAAAACCTCAAATACATTCCAATGGCATACGATTCCCCGAATTCGATGTGGGATGCCTCGGGCTTCCACGCCCTCAAGAAGTCCTATAATAAGGTACATAAGATAGACAAGCCAATCCCCCAATGTCAAGGCATTCCAGTGGTGTCCAACGTGACTACTCCCCAAATAGAAGGTTGCTACCCTGACCGGACCCTTTGGAATGTCCTGACAGAAGCAGCGTAATTAACTGGTGTCCATGAAGATATGTCACTGAGAAGAGTTTCATGAACAACTTCTTAAATCTATGAGGGAGACCCGGACTGGGTGATGAGCTCCAAGGAGGAATCCATGGATGGAAGAACCGATATCCCATCATCCGGTTTCGATCAAGGAGCAGATGTCCCTGAATAAGGAGCAGATGTCACCCACCTTTGGAAAGTGGGAATGAGGGGAAACAGCCGCGTGTCCTCTGCGTAACGGATGCTCCTGCCCTAGAGAAAGTGTCGAAAACAGAAATGGTGAACCCGACGTGAAATCCATCTCCTCAATATGGAGACTAGTAGCATTTGAGGCACCAATGGACTGGCTCGTCATCATACCCAGTCATCCGGCATCAGGTCCCCCAAGTAAATAGCGGGCCTGACATGAAAATCGCCAGAATATGGGATAGCTAGGACGTTGAGAATTCCGTTCTATGGCGGCATCATCGTGGATCCCTCTTATAGGCCACGGAAGACATAATGGTGTTGGGACACTGGTTGGAAATTTATTTTCCTACCAGTATTAATGAGTTCATCTCCTAGCTTTCGTGAACCAAGTTGTTGAATTCAGAGCCTAATCACCTGCTCGTCGGCGTAGGGTAGGGGCAATACCGACGCGGCTACCCCGTGCGGTTCTGCCTCTTCCATGATATCTTCAACCTACACGACTGCTGGTCACCCACGCCCCCTATCCCCATCATAAATTATCCAAAAAAGGGTAATTAATGACCTTGTACATAGGTACGAGGAGGAGTGGATCATCCCCACCAGGGATATGGCCCGCTTGGATCTCAAGACAGATGTGCCTCACTGTCAACACCGCCTCCGAGGTCCACATAGGGAGCCGCTGCTCCCCACCCCAAAATTCAATTGTTTTGGGAGCTTTTCCCCAGGACGCCTTGACAACTCCCTCCCCTACACCAATGAGGTAGGGGATGCCTGGGTTGGCCCAATCGGAGTCCTGCTTCAAGGGATCCAGGTGGGGGCTCCCACCAGGCTGTGTCAGCACCGCCGCCCGGTTCCCCAAGCCAAGGAGTAGGTAAGCTATGCACCTACACCACCATCTCCAGTTCATCTGACCCAACACCAATGTTGGGCACAAATAGAAGAGGACTCCCACCATGGGGCGTCAAAGTTAGCGACTACCATGGCCCGAGCCACCACTGACTCATATCCCCAAATCCCTGTATACGTTGAGAAGGGGAATTTATACGTTCGGCCTAGATAGAGGCCCCAACCGACCCACATGAAGGTTTGGTTGAATCTCCCAGTTGCTGGCACAGGCGATGGCCACTGCGGACCAATCCGTGGAAATGCCACTCAGTGCGGATTCCCACTCCGTCCCAACACTATGGAAGGTGCGGGCCCTTCCGGTTTCCAACCCCATCTTGGAGGCCTGCCTCGCACCACCTTCAACTCAAGAGATGGTATTCCCTATGACAGAAACACTTCATATGGGAGTCTCTCCCACACTCACTACACTGGGTATAGGGTCATTCCCCCTGCCGCAGACCGCAGGTATGGAGACATTGCATTTCTGGCCACCTGCTAGCATGGAGGTCCTCCCCATGTCCCCGTGCAAGTTGGCGAAGGTCCTTCTCACCCCAGATGTCAGAGAGGTGGAGGCCAGCTTCACCTCACCAACACCCAGCAATGAGGTCCTCCCCATTTCCCTTTTGATATCTACCCTGGTGCTCCTTGCATCGCGGCCCTCCCTAGTGGGAACTATCTCCACCCCAATACCAGTATGGCTGAAGGACCTCCTCAGGCCAAAAGAGGGCCTTGTCCCAAAGAGCCACCCAAAGGCAGGAGAGCAGGTTTTCACTGCCGCAAGATGAATTCTGGGGAGTTCCGAACTAGAATAAAACTAGTCTTCTTCTCGGACTCCGAGGCGGAGTGCGAATCAGTGCGGGAGCCCTCTCCTCAGTCCTCTAAGTCAAGGGTTGGGGTAGGAACGAGGCGCATCATCCTCGTACTCCCATAATGCGAGGTCCATAGGATCCTTGTTTCCCTCCAAAGGTATATCCAGGAGGATGAGAACCTGCCATTATGTCCCCAGGGACCGACCACACAGTCGCTACCTTCATCTCTTGAAGTACCCTCTGCCACGGCTAGAGACTACGGAGATCTATTTTGGGGGTCAATCGCAGAAGAGTCACAGCATAGACCACCCTTGGTAGACGCTGATGCTGTTTTAGGAGCCTTGTTTTTCGGTCCATCCAATCATGATACAGTGTCCAGGTCACTACAACCCTCAGAGGACAGCCCATGATTCGGCGGCCAATCAGCCCAATCGTCGTATTCTCCACCGGCCAGCCCACCGTCCCAATGTTCTACCTCAGTGCCACCAGTTCCTCATCCACCCTCATCTGTCGAGTGGGGAAATCAAGGGCTAGACCCTGAATCTGAGCTGAAGAGATTCTAGACTATCCTTGCAGTAGGTCACTTCTCTGAGATGTTTTTCCCGGTCGCAGGTCCAAATTTTTATGCACCGAAATCTCTCACCCCGGAGGAGCTTGAATGTTTCTACTAGACCCTCTGGGAAACCCACTTCTGTCTTCACCACTAGCGGGTGACTTATCCTAGGATCCAAGACCACCTTTAAGGCATCAGTGAATAATGTTGCCTGGTTGATCTACCAACACTTTCCGTGGTCCAAAACCCTGAGTCATCTGGTCACCGGAGGGCCCTCCAACATCAACACGTTCAGAGTTTCCAAGTACTACGCAATGTTATTAAGGAGTATACCCCCCATGTGAAAGTCTGTGGTTGGGGGCAGTACGCTGCCCTTCTCATCAGTGTTATCCGACGGCAGCCCGACTTGCTAGGCGACATTGAAGGCATGCCCCCCGAGAAGTGTTTAGGCCAATATGATCAATCTGTCGGGAGGGTAAAACGAGTTGGACCTTTTTGATGGGAACGTCCTCTCGAAGGACACTCCGCCATAACTGGACCCGTCAGGGAGGGTTACTCATCAGCAGAGGAACCTCCTAGGTCTCCCTCTGCCCCCCGAGGCATTGGTACTCTGCCGGAATGTCAGTAAAGGTAAAGAGCATGTCGGAGCTATCAAGCACTTTGACCTGCCATATTCAATGAAAAAGATGGAGGATGATCCCGAGAAGGCCACATTATGCCATCAGCTTGCTAAGCAGAAGAAGTTGGTCGATAAACTTCTGGCTGAACGCATTGCAGAGCGACGACCTGACTATGGTGATCCTAGGCTAGTACAGCAGGGGCAGGAAAAACTATTCCTTGGTGAGATGCCCCCATCCAAACCTAATTATATCGCTCCTGCAGACAGGGCTGAAGCTGCAGCTCATGACAAGAGGGAACAATATGCCTCACCAAACCCTCCAGAATGGCGCGACAATCCACGAAATCTCGCTCGGGCTCCCCCGACCGCCCCGCAGGCCACTCCACCAGCCACTCCATGAGCCCCTGAGCCTTCCTACTGCATTGAAGAACCCGACAACACGCTCATGGTTAGGGACCCCCGTCAAGATAGAGACCCCCTTCCATATGATCCAACAATGGCACTCATCACCCGCCTGGAGGCATTGGAAACATGATAGGTGGCCATCACACCGGATGGCAAGCCATACCTGGTGTGGGTGGATGATATGCCAGCATCCCCCAGGATTTGGAAACCCCACCTTCTCCCCCTTTAATGGGACAGGGGACCTACCGCAGCACCGGTCCCACTTCAACTCAAGCTGCGGGCCTATGATAGGGACTCTAGTGCAGCAGGAGGCCTCCAAGCTCTATTGTTTTGTTCAAACGCTGGAGGGGTCGGTATTCATTTGGTACAGCCAACTTCCTGTCAGATCTGTGACCAGCTGGGAGGACCTTGGAAGGCAGTTTTTTTACCAGTTCAGCTCTACCACCCAGAAAATGAACATCGCAAACCACTTCAAGTGCAAGCAATGGATTGATGATAGAGTCACAGACTTTGTTGCCTTGTGGAAGGGGATCACATAATCCCTTGACATGTCGTTGACTCAGGAGAAATTAATGATGATGTGTGTAGGGAATGTCAAGACAGAACTGGTTCCCTCCCTGACCACTCAGAACTATCCCAGAGGGTTCCCAGACTTCTCAGATAAGGCCTAGCGCCTTGAATAAGCCCTACATCAAGCCATTCAGGCACGCCCGTTACCCCCTGCGATCCCGGGAAGGAGGGATGCCAAAGCCGAGCCTACCACGGTGGCCTAGATAGAGGCCCCCAGGTAGCTAGAATTGCTCCCAGTGGAGCCAGATCTGCAGCCCCATCGAGATCCACTGCCACGGGCACAGTTTCCAGGCCAGCAGCATCCACCTCAGAATCGACAGGCACCTCTGTGTAATGCGCTGCCACCACCTAGGTGAGATAATCAAGTTTCTCCTCCTCGGCCGGATCCTCCAGCCCCTCGTCAAGGTCAAGATCCTAGTTCCCCTTTCCGGACCAAAGAAATCATACCTACTTGTTCAATGAGGCTCAGGTCCCCGGTTACTTCTGCAGTGCCTTAGAGCAGGGTATTGTACGGTCTCCTGAGTGCAGAAAGCGAGAAGAGGAAAATCTCACTGATCACTCAAATTACTGCCCTTATCACCGGATCCTGGGGTACACCATCAAGCAATGCTATGTGTTCAAGGATTGGCTCCAAGACCAAGTTGAAAAAAATATAGTTAGGTTGGTCCCAACCCCGGCGTAGGTGGTGGGTGTCTTTGTGAGATCAGATAGCAGTAGTGATGGTGAATGTGAGTGGCAGTGGGTTTCTGACCATGGGTCTCGGAATTATAATGACTGGATGGCTCATAAGACGGTCGCCCGCGCCCATGGAATTATCTTTTCACGTCTGAATCAGACGGAGCCTTCAGAATCTGCGGCCACCACTTATGTATCATCATCTCAGTTGGCCTCTTCCCAGAAGAGCAAGCATCAGCGGCACAAAAAAAATAAACACGCCCCGCTAGTGCCATCATTGTCCTACACTCTCAATGAATTTATGCCCCCAAATATGGGGATCCCTCCCAAAATCCACCATGTGGTGGATGATTCTACAAATGATAGTCAAGGGTATGCTTCGGTTAACACCGTCAAGTTGGTAAACCCCTATATGACTCCTGATGAGGAGGAGCGCCAGGCGAACCTCCCCAACGTCCCCAGTCGACGCCAACATCGGCAGAGTCATGGCCATATGGTTGGTTTGGGCATGTTAGTTGGCACCTCTAGCCAGTCCGGGCATGCCACTGAGACCAGACAGCAGACCCAGTGCAGAACCCAGCATGCGAAGCCTCTTTATCCGGGGACGGCAGGCCCACCTCCACCACCGTTTGTGCTACTAGATCAGGCATAACCACTTCGGTCATACCGCGACCAGCTTCACCCTACCACAGGCTGATCCCAGTCATTCGGTCCTCATCCGGAAGCTACTCTCTAGGATTAGACTAGTGAACAATGATATATGCCCAGTACCAGTCAGTCGTTGGTCTGGCCGGCAGGGCCCACTCAACTTTCTATTATAGAATGGATTCCCGCAAGTGGAGGTTCGCACCTGGTGTGGAAGTACGATGTCCTCAAGCACCTTTCCGGCATCCCAAAAAGGCTTTCTATCCTTAAATCCCTTTGCCTCTCATCGAATATTCATGAGGACCTCACCAAGGCTTTAAGAAGCCCCCTCCAGTTTGAGACGGAGGTAGCAGCTGTAGAAGCCTTTCATGCTGAAACAATTAAGGATGTAGAATGTCAGGCCATCATTTCATTCTCTGGAGAGGATGAAGGCTCCCCCATATAGGCGCACATCTGCCCGCTGTACATCACCAGCCAATTCAATGGCTTGGAGGTTCGCCATTGTCTTGTTGACACTGGCTCCAGGATCAACCTTATCCCAATACGGACACTGCGGAAGCCAGGGCTATCTAAGGATGATCTAACTCCCTCTAATTTAAGAATACCAGGATACAACAGGATGGAGCAGACCCCGATCGATAAGATTTGAATGAAGACCCAGTTCGGCGGCCTAGTTTCCATCACCGAGTTTATGGTTGTCTCCCAAGACACCGCATACAATGCATTGATGGGCAGGCCATGGCTCCACCTGCACACAGCGGTCCCTTCATCGTATCACCAATGCATCAAGTACTCCCTTAATGGTCGAGTGTGCATACTTTAAGGTGATTCATCTCATTTAGCCTCTTGTGAAAGCCATTATTTGGATGCTGACTATTACAAGAGCAAGGATAAACAAGTCCAGGCAAGTGGAGTTGAGCCTGTCACTGCTACGACCGACCCTTGGGCAGGCCTGAATGATGCCTATGTCTTCCTGATCCATCAGTTGGAGGTCACGACCACCGATATGGGGCAATGTTTTTTCATTTCTAGGACAAGGGGAAACTATGCTTCCAAATTCAGGCAGCGTCGGAAGATCACTTTGTATTCTTATAGGAACCAGGCTCCAGTGATTCCAGAACCTCCCACCCCCATTAGGTACCGGGACGTCTGGCTCATAGAAACGGTAGTACATAATACACGTCTCTTCTACCAGGATGGAATATGTCTGCTTCGGACGATGCGTCGCTACTACTTTTATATTTTCAAGCAAGGCCCCTTGGGCCGAAGACTAGATGGGATCGGGTTGACAGCCTTCGTCACTATGGTCTCAGCAGCGCCAGAGTTCCCAGATGCAGTGGCCACTACCGTGCAGGCTGGTACCAGCCTCCCATCAGGTTCTAGTAACTCAGAAGCAACTTCCCCCGTAGAATATCCCCCCATAATTTGATAAGAGGATATAGAATATGCCCCCATGCCTTTGAGGAAGGTGTCTCTACCACGGTCGATGAGTTTGTACAGGAGAACCTCGAAAGCGAGGCAGACCCAATACCCACATTGATTAGTGCCTCTATGTCCCCCGAAGAGTAGAAGTGGTATGTAGACTTCCTTAAATAGTATTGTGACGTGTTTTCCTGGTGTTACGATGAGATTCTAGGACTAGATCCTCATGTAGTCATCCACTGTCTCAGTCTTCCAATAAATCATCATGGATTCAAGAAGCCTCCCAAAAAGATGAACCCTTCTCACGGTTCCATGGTCCAGGCCAAGGTTGAAAATATCATCAGGGAAACTTCATTAAGGAGGTCTAGTACCCCAAGTGTCTGGTCAACATTGTACCAGTTAGAAAGAAGAACAGACGGATCAAAGTCTGTATCAACTTTCGCGATCTCAATCGCCATTGTCCGAAGGATGATTTCCCCTTCCAGTGATAGAATTGTTGATTGATGATAAAGCTGGGTTCCAAGCCCTCTCCTTCATGGTTGGTTACTCCGGTTATAATCATATCCGAATGTCCCCTGAGGACAAGGAGTCCGCAGCCTTCATGTCACCCAAAGGTACTTTTTGTTACCAAGTTATGCCCTTCGGCCTGAAGAATGCAGGTGCCACCTATCAGTGTTCCATGCATCGCATATTCAAGCCAATCCTTGGGACATTGGTTAAATTCTATGTGGATGATCTGGTGGTAAAATCCCACTAGTGTCAGGACCATCTCAAGGATCTTGAGAAAGTGTTCGGCTTCCTCTGTTCCTGCCACCTAAAGATGAACCCATTGAAGTGTGTCTTCGGGATCACCTCTAGCAAGTTCCTTGGATTTGTTTTCAGGTACAGGGGCATCGAGATCGACCCGGAAAATATCAAGTCCATTATCCAAATGCATCCCCCGAGTAATATTTAGGATCTTCGAGGTCTCCAAGGCCACTTAGCCTACATACGATGATTCATTGTAAATCTAGCTGGTAAGTGTAATCCCTTTTCCTGACTCATGAAGAAAGACTCTGCCTACGAGTGGGATGAAGAGTGCCAGACCACCATTGAGGAAATAAATAAGTATATGCTTTAGCCTCTGGTCATGATGCAACCCATCTCCGGGAATCCACTGGTCCTCTATGTCACCGCCTTAGAACAATCTCTCGGAGCCCTTATCGCCCAGAATAACAATGAGGGGACGGAAAACAGTCTCTATTACCTCACATGCATGCTCCATGATATAAAGACCAGATACTCCCCCATTGAGAAGAGATACCTCGTTCTGGTATTCGTAGTAAAAAAATTGCGACATTACCTACAGCGCCATGAGGTACAGCTGGTCTCTCTGGTAGACCCGCTGAAGTATATTCTGAATCGCCCCATGTTGAATGGCCCTCTAGAACGGTGGGCGGTAATCTTCCAGCAGTTCCATATTAGGTTCGTCCCTCAGAAGGATGTCAAGGGATAGGTATTGGAATACTTTCTAGCTGCCCATCCAACCTCCATGAACCAATCCCTGGACTTGTATTTTCCTTATAAGGCAATCCTCTCAGTCGATCAATCCATCCCATGTTGGAAGATTCAATTTGATGGTGCCTCCCGGAGTCCCACTGGTAGGAGACTCAATGATCCTAGGCTCAAAATAGTAGGCATGGGTATCGTCTTCATTTCCCCAGCGCAAGCCATTCTTCCATACTCATTCATACTATCAGAAGGTTTCACTAACAACGAGGCAGAGTATCAGGCCCTCATTTCTGACCTCGAGCTGGCCCTTGAGATCGACGTGCCCCATTTTCATGTGAAAGGGGACTCCGATCTAGTCATTAAGTAGGTCAATGGTGACTATGTTATCATTAATCCAGGGCTTGTACCATTATTAGAATGCACTATCAAGCTAATGACCCATTTCCCTTCTCGGAAAGAGGTTACCCATGTCCCTCGGTCACAGAATGGTCAAGCAGATGCTTTGGCCAGCTTAGCTTCATCACTTGCAGAGCCCGAACAGGATGATCTAATTATCCACGTGGCGCATCAGAGATTTGTATCTCCTATTACTCCGGATGGCGATGAAGGCCCAAAGGTAATCCATCTTACCATCAGTGCCTTTGCGTCAAGACCCCTAGGTCATCCAGATGCAGTGATCAAAATAATTGCCGATTGGAGGACACCCTTGGTTGAATACATCCAACACGGTAATCTCCTGTCAGACAGGGCCAACCAGGAGCGAATCCAATGTCGTACGCTATAGTTTACCCTCTATAGCGGTCCCAGCCATGAGACAATACTCTATAAGTGTAGGTTTGATGGTGTTCTCCTTCATTGCATTCAAGGGGTTGAGATTCCATAGGTCATGTAGGAGGTTCACGCCGGTTCTTGTGGTGCCCATCAGGCAAGGCCAAAATAGTATCACTAGATTCAGAGATTAGGGTATTTTTGGCCCTCCAAGATCCACAACTACCTCAAGTTTTCCAAGAGGTTCCATTCATTCCATGTTCATGCTAACTTTGTGCATCAGCCACCAGAGCCTCTCCACACTACCAAGTACTCTTTTCCCTTTGCATACTGGGGATTAGATGTCATAGGACCATACCCACCAGAAACGGTTTTCCAATGACGATTCATTCTGACCGCTACAGATTTCTTTTCCAAGTGGTAAGAGGTAATTCCACTCAAGGATGTCAAGGCCCATTCTATTGTTTACTTTGTGAGTTCCAATATCATCCATCGGTTTGGAGTACCTCACATCGTCCTTACCGAGAATGGCACCAACTTCTGAGCAGCCAAGTTGAAAATGTTATACACCAAGTACAACATCCACTCTAACCATACCTCACACTATCACACGCAGGCAAATGGACAGATTGAGGCGTTCAACAAAACCCTCTCTAACTTCCTACATAAAATGGTTGGTCAGAAAAAGAAGAGTTGTCCAGATAAGCTCCCCAACGCCCTCTGGGCCTATCTGATGACGACTTGTAATTCCACCCAGGTGACCCCATATTCCCTGGTGTACGGAACTGAGGCTATCCTACCCATCAAGATTCAGTTTCCCTCAATACGCACAATGTTCTATGACCAGAAAGCGCTGGATAGAGTGGATGAAATCCATCTAGCTTAATTGGAAGCACTCGATGAGAAAAGGATGTGTGCCCTGCACAACCTAGAAATGCATCAGAGCAGGATGGCTCGTGCCTTCAACAAGAAGGTTCACCTCTGCTCTTTCCTTCAAGGCGACTTGGTATTGCCCTCAGGGCGCCAATGTTCCCTGTCAAGAAACCACCCAAGTTATAGCCTAAATGGGAAGTACCTTTCATTACTCATAAGTCTTACCCCAATGGTGCGTACTCGTTGGTGACCATGGGTGGTGAGTGTATAACTCCTCCCACCAATGCCAAGTTCCTTAAACAATACTTTTTCTGACCCTTACGGGTCCAACATGACCTTAAACTGGATTACAGTCTAGCACGACCTTAAACTGTCAGTCTTGCATTACCCTAAAATGCACGCTCGTCCTACATGACGTTAAACAGTGTGTCATCCCGCATGATGTTAAACTGTATGTTATCCCCCATGGCGTTAAAGTGTATGTCATCCCGCATGAAATTAAACTATATCTCCAAGAACTGCGTGTGGCTTGATTCCCATCCTTATGGGATACTTAGGACCGCCCGAATATTTAAATTTCGGGTCCATCCCCTCCCAGGTCGAGCCCCTCCACCCTTTACAGTGGTTCGTCGATGTGCCTAAGAGTACTCTGGTCTAGGACCTATAGTGTCGGATTCAACTTGGGCAAGTTTCCATCCACTTTTCAAGCTTCATGTTCCCCTTCATTTGGGCCCCCATTATCTTTCACACTTGAAGGGACCCCCATGGCATGGATGCTAGGCATAAGGGATCTCCTGCCATTATGTGCCAACACCATGAGAGTTTCAGACAATGAATTGATACAAATCCTGTGTTGCGAACATGGTCCGCAGTCGATGCTCATTTGTTTGTCTCCATTTCAAGCTAACATGACAGGATGCTGTGTTGCGAACATGATCAGCAGTAATCCTCTGTCATCACGCCATCCCCTTCAGGCCATGAATGTTGGTTACATGATTCACATTATATTCCACCCCATCATGTTCAGGTGGAAGCTCGACACTATTGTCATTATCCCTCAGTGCACCTCCACACGTCAGGGGGACAAAGCTGCAATATGGTGTCCTCTAGGGCTCCCGCGATCCAAGCGCTATGGCCATAAACTGGGATCTTCTCTAATAGCTCTGTGTGGCTCGATTCTCATCCTCATGGGATACGTAGGATCACTCGTACATCGTGCTTCTGAGTCCAGCCTAGCTGGGAGCTAGCTTCTGCTTCCCTGAATCCTCTTGGCCCGAGTCTCCTCTCCCGGAATTGTGCACGGTGATGATGTGAACCTCATCCTAATTCATGTCAGGTATGCTTTATCGTGTCATATGAACTCCTTCAGGTATAAACCATATGACCTTAAATTGTGTTGTCAGGTCCAATCACATGACCCTAAAATGTGATGGTATCATCCCGGCCGCATGATGAAAAATGGCACTGCATTGTGATGACCTCATTACAGGTGACATCAGGTTGGGTATCAGTCATCCACCATACCATTTTTCAATGCATGTATACAACTTTATTCTTGTGGCGATTCTAGTAATTTCTATCCTAGGACTATCGCTTCACAAAAAAAATCATTCACCTTAAAAGACAAACCAGATACATCAAATACCGCTTCTTTTGGTGTGAGGGCGAGACCCGTACGCCCCTTCCATCCTTTGCACTGGTACCTTACCGTGCTACCACACAGAACTACGTATGGCTTGATTCTCATTCTCATGAGATATGTATAAACACTCGGGCACTTCCCCACAGGCCTAGCCTACCTTTCATGTTCAGTCCCTCGACCTCATCCATTTCGGGTTTCATAATCACCCTACCATGTGCCTGCTACATTCCTTACCAATCCCTGGTCTAAGTTCTAAGACCATAAACTAAGACCCTTTTCATAACTACGTATGGATTGATTCCCATACTTATGGGATATGTAGGAATGTCAAGACATTTCATCTCAGGTTCCGCCCTGGGAATCACAAATCCAATCCTTTCCCCCACCATCAGCCCCTTGGGCTGACCTTTCGGGGAGTTGTGTAACTACATCATTTTCCCTTAACAAGTTCGGGATTTCCTATAATGACATTGGGAAGCAACAGTTCCCCCACCAGAGAGGTCCTGTCTAAAGGTAGGGATGATCCATGATTAGATTAATGTGCCCACCTAATATGCTTCCACCATGGTGGTATAATTTCAGGAGTGTTTGATTCTATTCGAACAAACCACCACTCCACTTTCCAAGCTTTGTGTGCCACTTTATTTAGACCCTCATCCCCTTTCATGCCTGAAGGCACCCCCTAACAGTATGGATTCTCGACCTATGGTCCACCTCTTGTCCTGGTCCAATGTTCCAAAAGACTGATGGATGATATTTGGGTTAGGTCTCGTGTTTCGAACATGGTCAGTGGTCGACCCTCATTTGTTGTCCCCATTTCAGGCTAACTCAATAGGGATGTTGTGTTTCGAACATGGTCAACAGTTGTCCTTAATTTCTATGACCCTCCCATAGTGTTCTGAATTTGGGCAACGTGATTCACATTTTTCATTCTTCTATGTTCGGACTTATTCCAATGCCCCTGGAATTGCCCCGCTCGTGCACTAGAGCACATTGAGAAGACGCTACATAGATCGGTCTGAGGTCCTCTTCCTTTGATCGGGCCTCCCTCTTCTCATAGAAAATCTGGATTCAAAACTCGAATGCTCGAATCTTGGTTGCCACTCCCGTGGTCAAATGAAGTAATAATATGAGTATCCCTTGTTTCTGACATCGGGTATGGACCACGTGATCTTAGGAATGGATTGCTATTTATTTTGGGAATATGGTTGATCACATTAAACCAAGGGAACAATTAAATAAATTATTCCATACATACAGTTCAAAATAATAAGCTAAGTTGTGAGGAAAAAAGAGTTTATGGGTTCAGCCAAGACAGGGCCCTTAGGGGTCGGCTTCTTGGATAGATTTTTCCAATGCCACCACATTTTGGCTGGTGGCCTCCAAGACTGCCCTCCACCCCCTGAGTACTCTCTCTTCATCAGTGGTCGTGGAGCGTAGTTCGCTGACTCTAGCCCATGACTGCGCCTGTTCAGTTTGGAGCTCAATTATCTGGTGACTCACTTCCATGAGTTGTTCTTGGGTGTCTTCCAGCTGGGCCCTCAACTTCTCCATGAGCTCAGAATAGTTTTCGATGAATATCTCATGTTCTTTCTCTTGCTCCTCGTAGTGTTGAACTTCCTGCTCCACCCTCAAAAATGCTCAGGTAGTCCCTGAATCCTCCCGACACTGGGTGACGTCGGACCGCTGGCTGCTCTCGCGCACCTTCTCGGCCATGTAATCACAGACCGTCAAGTGAAGGCGTTGATCATCTGCCCCTCCAGTACATAGGAAATGCAGCCAGGTGTGGAGTGATCTCATCCGCTTCATCCATTCCATCTGAGGCTGACTGAGAAAACTCTAGATGCACTTCCACCACTTGCGTCGCGTCATCCGGCTCTCCTCAGCCTCTTCCGAGTCTGAATCATCGATTTCCTCGGGATCAGTGGGCCGATAGATAGGGAAAGAATCCCGTAGGCTAGAAGCAGTGTCTTCCTCATAGATTCCTCCTAGGGAATTAGGCTCCCCAGTGTCTGAGCGACCTTCCTCTCTCGCCTCGACCCTGGTGGCACCTTCCTCAACTTCCAGCCCTGCCCCGACAGTTGTTCCACTGATATCTGTCACGCCCTACTCACCAATTGTTATGGAAACTCAGGTTGGGAGGCATGTCCTAGATAGGGCAGTTTTCTTTCCATTGACTCTCCCATGGGTAGTCCTGGCTCAGTGGCCTGACGAGCCTCCAATGTTGTGATCACTATACAGACAAGGAGCACCCTAATCAGTTGAGTCCTCTGACGGAAAGTACCGGTATACAAGCAAGGAACTTACAGGGACCTAAGGTGCCAGCTTCTAGTCTTCTGGCCACTATAGGAGTTGTCATAGCTGGGTATCCCTCGGTGCTCGTCAGCTTGATAATGGGATTCGGTGCCCCACCTAGTTCCACTAGTGCTTCTCCCCCTCCTTCGACTAGAGACACTTGATCAGCACCAGTGTGCTCCTGTTAAGATGAGGATAGTGGATTAAAGATTGTAAAGGAAAGGGAATAAAAGAAGGAGGGTAGATAAGGGTTGAAGCATACCTTGAGTATCTCAGTCACATCCATATCAGAGTCGACGATCATGCCGCTCTCCTAGAGACTCCCTTGGTGGGACTCCCCCTGAGACCCCTCACCTTTGGGATCCTCTTCTCCTTCTTCCTTTTCCTCTTCTGTTTCATCACCCTCTGACTCATAATTGTTGTCATCATCCCCTAACGACATCGTTTCCGGATCATGCTCCTGGTTGAGCATCACTTTCACCAGGAAAGGTGGATCCACACGCTAACCCCGTTGGAATGCGTACATGTCCATGGTTGTCAGATATGCATGTCGTCGATGGAAGTTCACTCTGTCGACAATCCAAACAAGCTCTAATTCTATAAACTGGATCCCGTCTCGCACTATATTCTGCCAGAGGGTTTCATTAGTCGTCGACTGTCGTAGGGTTAGCCAAGCTGACCATAGCGCAGGGAAAATGGAATCTTGAGAAGGTTGAATAAGATATCTTATTTGATTCTTGGGAAGTTCTCTGCTGCTCTGTGGGACCCTCCTCCTCTAGGTGATGAAGTAATGGCCAAGCCATGTGACATCCCCACTGCTGAGGTCCTGGAATGTGCAGGCCCTGTTTCCCAACGTGCTTCTGATCTTCCCACTCTAGTGGCACTCTTCCTAATCTCTCATCGCCCAGGTTCCACATTGGCAACCTCGAGTTTCCTAACTCGCTTCTGAAATAGCCCCTCAGGGTATGCTATGGTCCAATGTTCTGTATACTCGGTCGAGAGGCCAGCATCGACTCCAGTAGGATGAAAGGTGACGACGTCACCAGATCCAAAGGTCGTTAACATCAGCCACAGTTGACAGAGAACACAAGGATGCCTTTCTTCCCAGACGTCTGTGTATAATTATTTCGGCATTCGCTGGAGGCACCCAAACTGCCTGGTGAACCGGGATGGCACATAAGGCTCGCAGAAGATCTTCCCATCGATCCAGGCCACAAGCACCCCACCTCTAATGCTCTGGAAGTACTCCTTCTGCTCCAGTGAGCCTTGTCCATTGTCTATCATCTTTCCAGTTGGGGTGGGGAATGGGATGAAGGTGAAGTTGGCATGGTTACCAATTCCGATCCTCACTCCCTCCTCATTGAGCATTAGCAGCATGACCCCGAAAATGTTCAGCAGAAAGGGTCACATGCCATTGCCTAGAGGACGGATGGCATTTGAGAAGGTGTATCAGCCGCAATGAGTTGTAACCCATCCATGGAAAATCTGGAAGGGGCCGCAAACTCTCCTAGGTGATCCCCCTCTCGAGATGCGTCCCAAAATGGAATACAGTTGAGCCAACATGGGGACTCCTAGATTGAATCTTTTGTTGGTAGCCATGATGCCAGCCATCATTAGGGTCTCTAGATGGACTCCCATCCTGGCATCCGTCACCAGCAAGAGCCACCCGCTTAGAATCATAGCAAGAAATCCAGCGTACCGAACATTTGGGTCCCAACTCTCGTTTATGCTGTAGCCCCATGACTCATAGTGCCCCACTTCTAGGATCCTATAGTATGATCCGCTCTTGCTCCTCTGTTTCGTGGTTGGACACCATCTTCCCCACCCTGGCTTCTTGACTTCTGGATCCATCTCCAGGAACAGGATAAACCAGTCCTTATAGGCAATGTCCTTTAAGAATTCTTTGACCCCCAACTTATCCTTGGCCAGCCCCAGCAGGTGCGATGTCAGTATGGGGGTCCGTGATCTGTCTCCCCAGGTGTTCATCGGTTGAAGGAATTCTTCATATTGGTGGCCTTCCAAAGGGATACCCCTGATTCAATGAACGTCCCTGAGACTGATGTCGACTTCCCCATGATGGAGATAGAATGTGTTAGTATCAGGAGACCACCGGGTGAACAGCTCTGGCTCAAGCTCATGCTAGCAGTAGAAGTGGAATTGTGATGTCCATACCACCTCAAATAAACCTATATGCTGCAGATCGACCCCAAATTGGTCACATGTATGGTGAACCCAGTATGCCCAGGCCATTTCGCTGGTGAAGTTTCTTCCAGATCGCAGGTCCCAGTCCTGTAGCCAGCCCTTAGTCTCATTAGTGACGCTCTAACAAAAGGTGCTTGCATAGAGGGTCGTGGAACTCTCCATGACAAGGTCACCACCATCAATGGTCCTAGTCCTGGGATTCAGGACATATACATCCATGTTCCCGGTTTCTCTGGTAGGATGACCTTGGTTGGTGATGTTGTATCAAGGAAGGTCATCCTCGTGGGTCACCCATGACTGCGGTGCATCAACATCAAAGCCCGGAAGAGGTACCTCCTCTAAAATGATGAAGTACCACAATGGCAGATTGTTGGAAAAAGCATACTCCTTTTGGGTGGGGGTTATCATATTGAAGAGGGTATGGTTTTTGGAGACAATCCTTTTGGCGCCATAAACCTCTAGGTTTTCCACCATTTCATCCCTTGAGTAGCGGCTTCTCCCTCACTAGCCCGGTTTTCGGCCATCCTCTTCAATCAAGTGTTTGGGTGGTTGGTGTGAAATAGGAGAGGGTGGTGCATAAAATCAGCAGGTGTTGTGAAATTTCAGACTGCGGTGCGAAAAACCCCGATGCGTAAAATGGCACCTGATCGCGGTGGAATTACGCGCAGCCGGAGCGGGTTTTAGCACGGGACTGGAAAAAAGTTTTTCGCATGAGAGCATAGAGCTTGTCACGTAGAGAATTCATATGGAGCCTGGGACCCACGGACACTTTTATATGCAAATCCCAGTTTACAGGCCTGCGTGAAAAGTGGATTTTGCGCCCTCTAGATTTTTTCACGCCGCTTCAAATTTTTGTGCGCGTGGACCCCATGAAGCCATGCGTTTCGGCGTTTCCCTCGGAATCTGACTGTTGCGAACCCTAACTGATCCTATTACGAGGGGGCATTTATTGACTTCGAAAAGTGATCAAGGGCCGAAGAAGGTTTCAGAACAGCAAAGAGAAGTCATATTCGGACCCGGGGACCCCGTCCAGAGGGCCCGGAGTGGCCGTGCAAAATAAATTCATAGGCCCGCAAAAAATATATGCCCCACGCAAAATGTTCTGGGATTCACGAAAGGCCAGCGATGGGGGAAAAAATATTTCACGCCCCATCCCGTGTGGCTTACATTCCGCATTGCCGCCTCCGTCGCGCAATTATTTTGTGCCCACCTGGTTTTCGCACCACTGGATGCCTATAAATAGAAGGAAACCCCCTTCCACTATAGGGCTTAAGAATCTTAACCAGATCTCATGCGCGAAATTCGTCTTCTGTGTGCGATAGGATGGCCTTCAGGTACGGTTCTTTTCACGCCAACTCACCCTGGGGTCCGCCTTCACGCTAGATCCCCATGGTTTAGACTGAATTCCAATCCCTTCAGGGTTCTCCCCTTGTGCACAATCCCTTCCACTTGCGCGCAGGTCGGCCAATTTCGCACAACACCTTCCATTGCGTACACCCCTGCCAATTGTGCGCAATCCCTGAAATTGTGCGCACCCCGGCCATTTTGTCTGGCCTCTCCTAATTGCACGCCATTGGTATTTCCTATGCACAATCCTTTCAGTTACGCACAAAACCTCAACTCCAATTATGCAGAAGCATCACCCATTTCGCGCCAGCCAGGAGTTTTTCATGCAGGTCTATTTATTTCGCGCAAACCTCAAAGGTTGCACTCAATCCCCCCAGGACCTCTCATCTCATTGCTCCTCGGGAACCCCCTTGCGCGAGAGCCCGATGCTCTTCTTATGGATGCCATTCGCGAGTGTCTCTCACACCCTGGGCATCCACATCATGCACCGTTTTCCCATGCGACCTTCTAGGCTCACACGAAGTAACATTAAAGTCCCCTGGATGACACCGCCCATTGCATTGCTTTGCCTCATGCTTCTTCGCATAGGCATGCTAACGATTATTTCTTCTTCACATAGTCATGCTAACGTGGACCCCTCAATGGTTCGCCCTAACACACCCCCTCTCCATGGAATTTCAGATTATTTCCCTCCCACAAGGAGTAGAGGTTACCGATTATGTAAGTCCCAGGGGTGTGGACTGAACCCACCTTGTCTGAGTTGCAGGACGTTAAACTGCCAAGCACCATCTTCCTTAGCACATGATGTTAAACTGTGACTTGGCCCCTTGCCACGCACACATGGTCCCCCTTCCATGGACATTCTCCATGCCCACTTGTCTCCACGGGGATGGGATCACCCCTCACATGGGATGATATCCTCTTTATTGGAGTGGTGTTTGTCCGCAGGAGAGGGAAACTACCTTTGTGTAAGCCCCTAGCTTTCCTTCCAAGATTCAGCATCCCTGCTCCTCCTTTCATCTTCGGTCCTCAAGGCCAGCGGAGGGCATGATAGGGAATTAGGATCCTCTTTTCTTCAGTCAAAAATATCTCTCCCTCTATGCTTTGTCGCCCTCGGGCCTCCATACTAGAGTAAGCCCCGACTTCTTGGGCTACTAACCATGTGTAAGCCCCTGTTTCCTCTTTGAGCCACTCCATGCGTATTCCCTGATCCATCTCCGATGGACGCACCTTTCATGGCGTGATCATCAGGTCTCTACTATCTCTTGTTTCTCACACCGAGCATGACTCATGTGAGCTTAGAGCAAGCACCGACCATGACAAACACTATGGTCCGCCTCAGAGTGTAATCCCCAATCCACCCGAACTATGGGGACTTTGATCCTTGTCAAGGAATGGTATGTAGGAAGCCTCCACGAGGTTCAAGCACCAAACACCATGGTCCTCCTCAGAGTGTAATACCCAATCCACCCTAACAACGAGGACTTTGATCCATGTCAAGGAATAGTGTGTAGGAATCCTCCATGAGGTTCAAGCCCAAACAGCATGGGCTGCCTCAGAGTGTAAGCCCCAATCTACCCGAACAACGGGGACTTTGATCCATGTCAAAGCATGGTAAGTAGGAAGCCTCTATGAGGTTCAAGCCCCAAACACCATTGGCCACCTCAGAGTGTAAGCCCCAATCCACCCGAACTATAGGGACTTTGATCCATGTCAAGGCATGGTACGTAGGAAGTCTCCACAAGGCTCAATCCCCAAACACCATGGGCCGCCTCAGAGTGTAAGGCCCAATCCACCCAAACTACGGGTAATTTGATCCATGTCAATGCATGGTACGTAGGAAGCCTCCACGAGGTTAAAGCCCCAAACACCTTGGGCCACCTCAGAGTGTAAGCCCCAATCCACACGAACTAAGGAGACTTTGATCCATGTCAAGGCATGGTATGTAGGAAGCCTCCACAAGGTTCAAGCCCACCACCCAGTCGTTCCCACACCCTTCACGTCGATTCACCCCAGTCTCACATGATGTTAAACTATATTCACCATCTATACTGCGTGGTCTTTGATTCCCTGCCACGGGGATATGTAGGAAGCATCCATGATGTTTGATCCCATCACTCATGACTCATCTTGATCTCTCCCTTGAGCCCATGTGTCTCGGGAAGTTCATGCCCTAACCCGGATGATTCACTTTCTCTGGGGTTCCATCCATGTTTCCATTCTCATGGGTCGCCTCCTCAGGTGCCCCATCGTTTCACTGAACTATGCGGAAATTTTATTCCCCTCCATAGGGATACATAGGAAGTATCTTCGAGGCTCAAGCCCAAAGCCATCGTCCATCCTGATTCTTTCCCGGGCCGCCACATCCCGGTGAGATCATTCCATCCCATTCCCCATTCCATTTGTCAGCATTCTGGAATCCACTGACGTGTTAGCCCCAATATCGATGTTCCCTCCAGGGGGTTCCTCAATCTGATCCACTCTAATCAGTGTTCTGATAAATCTGATCCATCTCTATTGGATGTTAAACTTACGTCACACCCTGTGTTAAACATGGTAATCTGAGTAAAACCTCAGATACATGCCAATGGAATATGATTCCCCACATTTGATGTGGTATGCCTCGAGTTTTCTCACGCTCGAGAATCCCTATAATAAGAGACAGAAGCTAGACATGCCAATTCCCGAGCGTCAAGACACGCCAGTGGTGCACAATTTGAATACTCCCCTAACCTAAGGTTTCTGCCCTAACTGGACCCCTTGGAATGTCCCGACAGAAGCAGAATAATTAACTGGTGTCCATGAAGATATGGCATGAGGAAGAGTTTCATGAACAATGTCTTAAATATATGAGGGAGACCCGGACTAGGTGATGAGCTCCGAGGAGGGATCCATGGAAGGATGAACTGATATCCCATCATCTCATTTCAATCAAGGAGAAAACATCCCTAAATAAGGAGTGGATTTCGCCTGCCTTTGGAAAGCGGGAATGCGGGGCAACAGTCGCGCGTCCTCTGTGTGATGGATGTGCAAGCCCCGGCGAAAGCATCAGAAACAGTAGTATTTCCTTAAAAAAGCTAATGAGTTTTTAACTCACAATATTACTAAATCCATTCATTTATTCCCATAATATAATAACACTAAAAAATCAATGATAATCATTTTTACACAATGCTAGTATTCTAGGTTATTCACAACTTCCATCATATTTTTAACATACTCAATGTTTTCATTCAGATTAATATATGAAACTTATTTTTCAATAATCATCCCCTTTTCAATAGCCTACATTTTCCTTTTTAAAAAAATTATTGGGAAAATATTGAATAAAATATTATTCCAAAAATATATTTAATATAAACATTATAGAATAAAAACACTAGAAAAATTTCACTTACTATACAGTTGACAAACAATACTCAAATAATTATTTTTCAAATACACCCCAACAAAAAATTTAATTTTTTGTTTTAAATACATAATTTAAATCATCAATAAACATGTTCACCCATAATGATTTATATTGTAATAAAATAATAAAGTTTAAATTCTTTATTTCTAGAAACAACTACCTGAAAACTAAAAAATAAATCCAATAAATTTAAATAAATCAGGATAGATTTTAATAAATAAATATTTTTTATGTACCCATCATAATGATTGAAAGGTATGTAATATCCAAATTTTAAAAAAATGACACAAAAAAATATTCTAATAATGAAATTTTTTTAACAAAATATGACAATTTAGATTTTATATCAAAATCAACAATGGATTAAACAACTAAATTATTTTGTGATAGAGCAATTCTAATTAGGGATTGGGGAGGAATAAATGTGAATATCTATAATAAGTGGAAAACAAATAAGTTGACATTGAAATTAGAGAGGAGGATCTTTGGTAAGAGGATTCATCGTGAGGGATGATTTAAAATGAATAGGTTTAGTAAATTTGTGGAGATTTAGAGTAAGCCGTTCATCCAAAGAGGGTAAGCACATGGTATGTTTATTTTATGATGCACTAGTTTGGTGGATCTCATGAAGAGGGAATGCACAGGTTGAGACAATTTGTGGGGCCACCATGTTAGTTTATCATTGGAATAGGGTAATCACCAAGAAAGTCTATTTTAATTTTTATGGTTTATCTCTTCTATATGGGAATCACCAACCAAGTTAATTTACATCGATTTAGTTGATCACATGAATAGAGGAGGCACCAATAAATCTAGGATTGTCAATTTTCTGGAGTGGGGAAGCACTCTGGGTTAACCAATCATCAAAATAGTGGATATAAAGGGGTAGGTCACATGGGGAGTATGGGAGCTATGTTTTATTGGTGAATATATTTCCTTGTTCAAATTGAACTATGTAAATACACTCATTAAAAGGGTCTATTACCACGACCCAAATTAATAGTGGCTTTTGGATTCGTTATTGTCACATTTTACCTGGACCATGGAAATTTGGGCATATCTATAGGGGAGTCTTTTATTTTTTATTATCGTGTTTCTAAGCAAGTATTCAATACATGATGTGTATTAATTATATTTTTTGTATTTTTATAAAATGAGGATACCATTATCAAAGAGAACAAATAAATAAAATATAATAAGTTAAAAAGTTACATGATTCTGGAAGAAGGAATTTTAATATAATATTTTTCATGAAAAGGTATCAGATCTATAGGAAGGTTATCCAACCATGTGATGTCATTGCGGACTCCTTTGTTGAAGGGAATATCCACCACTGAGTTTTCCTCATGGTAAGCATGAGTGACTATGTGGTTGATACCAGAGATATAATGAAGGCAGACATTACATATTGTGTAATTTCAACACACGGCTTCCTTAATTCCTACAGAGTCAAACTATGTGGGGTTAAACAACATTTACGCCAGTTATTCATCATGTAAACTCTATAAAACTACATTAAACCTAGTAGTAAATAAGTGTTTTGTAAGGATTCTAGATACTATTCTCTCACATGATGTGTTATGATTTGAGTGTCTCAGTTTATAGTGTTTGACCATGTATACACAACATGTACATTTTTGTTACATTTCATGAATTATTGTTACCATATTGAATATTTTTCACCTATGTGTGGAATATTTAATCATTTTTTATCTATACTTCATCTATTATCAATCATATGAAATTGAATGATCATGATATCAAAAAATTTGGATAAAATAAGGAAAATAAAACAAAATAATGAACTAACAGTAAAATGTGTATTTCATCAATGATTAATAATTAATTGTAAATTAATATGTGACCACTCGGATACCACTTGAAGGATACAAATAACAATCAAATTGGTTGGGCTCATGTCCATCAATGTTGTTTCATCTATTTCTTCTTATTAATTATCATAATTTGAAAAATGGAGTGCTGAATTATTCCTAGAGAGGATCTTTTCACATATAATTTATAATCAATTTATTTTAAAAATAAATTACTTGTCTTTAACCTCTTTATTTATAATTATATCAGTTGACCTTGCTGGTCACAGAATAATTATGAAGAAGGATATATGGATAAAATCCATCTAGAGGTATCCACACATTCTTTGTGATCCCCATAACATTACCATAGAATCTTTTGGTGTTATCATGAATGATCCTTACCACTTTCTTTATTCTGCACTGATCACAACTAGATTCTATTCCAAACATGAAATACTCTATCTAGTTCTTTTGATCTTCAGTTAGAGGAGTTGGATTAATACTCTGCATTCGTGATAGTATCCTATTTAAATTACATTTTATATTTAACTAAATTATATAGAAATAAATGTTATGAAAAAAATGACTAACCCTTGAAATGTTATAATTCATGTTATAATATTCGGTTAGTGATTTAATTATTCCAAAAATCCTTTCAACCAATCACTTAATTCTAATTAAACCCCATGTAGAATAAAAATAAAAATAAAAATATTATTATTATTTCTAAAAAATTCACTAAAATCATTGATATTAAAATATCATTTCATAAATAAAATAATTAATATTAATTTAAGTGATATTATATTTATATAACATTTTTTTTTATAAAAATAACTCAATAATTCAATCCTATTTTACATTTACATAACCATGAATAATAAATTTTTATTGAAATAAAAAAATGTTTTGATATTATTCATGAAATAAATGAATGAAGGTTATATTCACTAACTAGTGAATAAATATTTATTAAATATACAAATAAAATATATATATATTCTTTTGAATAAACAATGACTGAATATATGTGATCAACATTACCTAAAAAATTATTATTCCTCAAAACATAAGAATAATATTTATTATAATATTAAATTTAAATAGAATTTAACTGGGTTTCTGGATACACTTATTGTGTGAACCTTGAGGCCCCTTTCTTAGTACAATTAGGAGAACTGGACTAAATTTCAAAATTAGTTTCTAGAAATAGTTCAAGGAACCCATTGGTATACATGTTAATGTTTTATTGAAAACAACCTATCATGGGCACTCAATATGTAATATAATGTATTTTTATTGATATATTATCATGTATAATGAATTACTTATTTCATAAATCTATATGATTGGTATATCTATCTTTGAATTGATTAAAATAAACTGATCAATAAAATATAGATTCCCATGGTCTTAATCAGATGGTTTCATTCCAATAAAAAGGTATAAGATGTCAAATTTCATTAAAATGGAAGAGGAATATACATTCATAACTTGATTGATGTGGTCGAAGGTTGTAACAGCCCTCAAAATATTATTTATAAACCTATAATAATCTAGTGGTGTTGGGTCAAACCCAAGGGAAGGTAGGTGAGATATATATGGTTTAAATCAAAATGTACTCCACTATTATGAAAAGTGGAGGAAGTGAACATCTTCTTAAATTTTATATTTTTTTAATTTTTAAATGATGAACTGTAGGAAGGATAAGGAAACATGTTTATTTACAATGTAATTAAATCATATACTATAATTCTGAAAAAATAATGAAATACAATGAACTAATATATAAGCAGCAAAGGGTAAGGAACAATGATCGATTGTAATACTCAGGAATTCTAACTACCAGTTAAAAGGTTGACATCGTCACAACTTTTTTTGTATCACTTCTAAATGAATTACTGATGAATCTCCAACACTAGGAAATTCAATATGTAGATGAATAATTGATGGATTTTACCACACCAAATATAATCTTACTACTGGAGATTTTGAAAAATATAACAATTATAAAGAAACCCACAGAAAATTTCCCAATGCTAACATCACTAAATATTTGATAAAAAATCCAAGATCAACCTCGCCAGTAGATATTGAATTATGAATTTGAAAGAATAGTTGAGGAGTGAACAATTGAAAATATAATCATAATTATATCTCACCAATTGATTATGATATTGAAAAATGAAAATATGGGAAGAGATCTTAGAATAAAACCTAGTAGAAGCTATTTCATGAATTAAGGACTTTGTCTATGATCATATTGATTAGATGTAACACCCCAGGTAAATAAAGAATATGACATTTTTATATTTATCCCTATTTGTGAATAAAATGTTAATATTAATTTAAAGGGAACGATATGCTCGATGGATTACTCAATACGCAACAACGGGTTCCTTTGAAATCTTACGTTGCACTCTAATAATAAAATAATATTATTTTAAATGGTAGTTAACGCCTAGCCATTGTAATGGTGGGAAATAACGGAACTAACTAAAAAATGATTATGTATGTTTGTCAAATAGTTTTACTTTTTACAATAAATGTTAGAGGATTAAAAATGCGAATGAATCCAATTTTAAGCGTAAACATTCTAATATTCTTTAAAAGATCGATTAACCGCCTTTCGATGGAGAACCACTTTTAAATCCACTTTTTGACAATTTTATGTGTTATATTTGACAAAATAAAATTCTTCTTTAGAATCGGGACATCAAAATTTACATTGTGTAAATTTTTTGTATTTTTCCGATAAAGTTCATTTTTTAATGAATAGTGAAAAATGTTGTATTTTAATTCAAAACCACTTTTTAATATAATTTATTTATATGATTAGATTATATTTTTAATTGTTTTTAAAGTAAAATTATAATATATTTTTACCATTTAATCCAATAGTGGTCATTGGAATTAATTTCACTTTGAAATTGGACTTAAACTAGTGTCAATCTTTTAATAGATATTGTTTCTTAAAAAACACGCTATTTGTTTTGACAGCGGGAATTGATTATTAAATTAATTAATGCAACTTATATGTTTTGAATTTTTTAAAATGGACATCATTTTTGAATTCAGAATATCAAATATAGCTTAGGGTGAATATTTGGTAATTTTCTGTAAAACTTCAATTTTTGATGAATAGTGAAACCACTAAGTGGTAGTTAAAGAAACTGATTTTTCGTTTAAATGAAACTTTACCACTTCTGTGATTTGAATTTCAAAAATCCAACATACATGGTTGTCATTAAGGAGTAAAATTTGGTTCAATGGGATTAAAATAATTTTTTTGGTGAATAGTAACTTTTAAGTTTATTAATCGCGATTAGAGGTAATTAGTGTAATTTAAGGTAAAAATAATGTTTTAATAATATGAAATGACCTAGACACATGTCCTACCCTCATTGGATGTGTCATGGACTACCAATACAATCCATGGGTCAACTTGGGGACCCCATGGAGCCACTTTTCTTGGAAAATGACATTAATACCTTTTTATTTAAAGTTAAAATTAAAATGTCACAAACATGTGTTATTTTACTAAAACAATTTTTAGATGGGGTTATACAAGTCATATTTTTGACTATAAATAATAATTAGAAATATAAAAAGATTTCCTACATCATGATATTCTTTATAATTTTTAGATATTAAATAAATTAATTTATTTATGACACTGTGATGATGTAGTGATTACCTCATAAATGAACGATTTAAATAAAATGAGAAGATAGGGTGAAATATAAGTCTTACACATGTCAAAAACCTATTATATGGGTGGATTTAGAAACTTTATCACCTTATACTCGAAATATATCCTTTTGGGACCTTTTTTATTCGAAAATCATTTTATAATAATGTATCTTTTCTTAACTTTCCAAGAGTGCCCCTCCTTTTCTCTTATAAAAGGCCCCCACCTCTACCACCTTACACACACCTCTCAAGCCTTTGGATTGGCCAACACCTTCCCATTACATCTCTCCACATCTCTATATTCATCATTGAAGCCTCACTTTGGGAAGAATCCTTTCCAAGGAAGCCTTTGAGCTCAAATCAAAGAGAGTTACCCGATTTAAAGGTAGTGTCCTCTCTTGTGTTCTTATGTTTTATTTTGCTTCTCCAACCCTCTAAACTCTTTTTATTCCATTATTTTGTAACAAAACCAGTATCTTAAATATACTATGATTTTTTTATATGAATTATTCAAGCTACACTTACACACACCTTCGTCTAATGGTTAAAGAACATACTATTTCTGTGGATGGAGAATTTCTGCCTCACGAAACGATGATTGTTCAATCTTCTCTTAACACCTTTCATGGTGGCCATTATGATGTCACTAAATTTTATATATGATATATATGGTATTTATTTTTTCTATATGCTTCTGAATTTTATATTTTAAACATGCCTTTATGCTTTTCATGTTGTGCAAATGCGATAATTTCATACGAGGAAGTGTGGACTACCGCCCCCTCAAGTGATGTGACTCGTTCATGAAATACATGGAATGTATAAAGAATGAAATTAATGAAAATATGTGACCTATATAACATATATATTATACTGGAATTATAATATATATATATCTCAATTATTTTTAATTACATTAATATGACAAAAAAATGAAAGTAGCGTTCATGCGTACGTACGGCCTACCGTCTCCATGAACGGTGCATTTCATTTCTTTTTATCTCCAAATGTTATGGAGTAGTATAAAATGAATATGTACTGGATATATATGATATTTAAATCATTAATACTATTCTGGAGATGATTTAATTATAACTACATGGACAATCATTTTCAAACAAGTTCATTTTTGACTCATGTACCAAACATCGACAAAAACGCCTGATATGAACTCACATTACTAACCAATTATTATAACATTATAACATGTGATATGAACTGAATAATAATATTTAAAATAGGTCCTTATGAAATTATAAATTTACCAAAGTTTATTATTCATTAATATAAAGAAACGAACAAGACAAGTCAGACTTGAGGTAAGGGATCTGACCTCTCTCTTTCTTTTCAAGTACCCTCTTTTATGTAATTTCATTTATAATACATGTTCTTATGTTGGAGTATGTTCTTTAATATTCACCATACTTTAATTTTTATTTTCATATTATGATTTACCCCCTCTTACTCTCATCAATCCATTTTTGAAGTTTTGAGTGGTGCCGTTAGGCTGCCGAATTTTTGTAAGGGATCCTACCTCTCTCTTTCTTTTTAAGCACTCTCTTTTATGTCATTTATTTTAAGCTCATCTTTCTTATGTTTGGGGATGTTATTTTATATTACTCTTACTTTACGTTTTATTTTCATATGATTAGAGAACCTATTTGATCTCATCAAACATTTTTTGGAAGTTTTAAGTGGCGTCGTTAGGCTTCCGAGTTTTCGTAAGGGATTTTTCATCTCACTTTTATTCTCGTGACATTTATACTACATTTGCCACTATTTCCTTTGAGTGGTGTATGTACTGCCCATTATTATACACTTTTTGTAGTATAATTTCATTTATGGGTATTTACATCTTCATTGTATGACCCTTCTTCCATGGGGTGTATGTTTCGAAAGTTACCCAACTCGGTAAGGGGACCTTTCACCCTCCTCTTTTTAAAAGACTTATTTTGTTATGTCTTTTAATTCACAAACTATTATGTTGGGATATGTTCTTATATATCCTTATTTATGTAAATTTTATGTCCAAGTGATGAGATACCATTTTCTCTCTCATCAACTCATTTTCTGAATTTTAAAGTGACACTGTTAGGCTGTCGGATTTCTGTAAGGGAACTTCTTAACCCACTTTCAATTCATTGGGTTAAACCTCAACTTCTTGATTTTATTATGCCAATATTTTTTGTGGAATATCTATGTTTTAATTTCCACAAACCTTTTTGTGTATATACTATTTCTACACATAATAATCTCATTGATAAATTCTTACGAACTTGTATTGGAAATCATAACTCAATCTCATTTCATTGAGTTAAATATCTATGTCAATGGTTTTTTTTTTCAAGATTATGTTTTAATGACCTATGATTGTTTCACACTTAATATACACTTATATTGGGTGTATTTATATTTCTCACACATAATTATGTGATAGATTTATCCTTAATTTAATGATACCATCTTTATAATGGATTTCATCTCAATTTACATGTCCATTGAGTCTTCATTGTTGTTATGCACCAATTCACTCTTATATGGTGTGTACACTGTCCTTTGACATATTATATCATGAATCCCTTTATTCTCATGATATTATAAAGTTTGGATTAAATATTATTCCAAAATTTTTTGTATTCAAGAGTCTCTCATTTTGTTAAAAACTCTTTAACAAAAATATCATTTCAAATGTTTGAAAGATTTATTATTCTAAATATTTATCTTTAATGTCCATGTTTTCAAAATGGTTTTCAGTATTTATTTATATGGACATTAATTTTATAATTCCATTAAAAGCTTCAAAGTGGTATGGGACACTTTGATTCAAAAATCTCTTTTAAATGATTTTTGGAAATGGATTTATTAATTCAACATCTTGGAATTACTTATTGTGATTGCAAATGAAATGTTGTTATTGAAATGTTTATATTTTCAATATTTTATGTGTAATTATGGTACTTTGACATTTTACGGGTGGTTACTTGATAAACCATATGACGGGTGGTGTCGTTAATACCAGGACGGGTGGTTACGTTATAACCTCCAATGCATTGGGTATGGAAGTCGGCCGTATGGCTATTCCATTAAGTATGTGTGGAAGTCGACAGTATGGTTATTCTATTTAAGTATGTTTATGTCCCAAGTTACCTTTTTACGTTATGTGTTCTTTATATGGGTTTCACGGTAATCTTTTGGTTACAAAAGGGTAAGTAATGATCTTTTATTCATTGAAGAGTTTTTTTCTACTTCATAAAGGTGAAAATTATTACTTTGATAAAGTATACATGGTTTACTTGTTGTTTTGAAAAACTAATAGTTTTCATTCTTTGTCTATCCCTTACTGAGCTTTTTATGCTCACCCCAAGTTTTTTTTTTGAAATGTTTTTCACAGGACTTAATGTGGAATAGTTTCACGGATGGGATCTAGGGAAAGTCATGCTATCTAAAACATCTAACTAAACATGTTTCTTTTTAAGAGTTTTTATTTTATGGAAACTTAGTAGAAGTGTCTACTTTGTAATCTTTTCAGATGTAATAATTATGTCCTAATTATCTAAAAATCTAAACCATGAGAAGATACTCAATGTGAATTATTCATTTAATTCAATATTAAGTAAGGTTTAAGGTTGGGGCCTTATAGTTGGTATCAGAGGTCGGTTTAGATAACTTTAGAGGTTATGGTATTCTCTAAGCATAAGTGAAATTACCATAATGGTTAGGATTTCAGAAAGAGTCCTAGTTTTGATAAAGTGAATGAGTAAGTATATCTTAGTGTTTATCTTCCTCATTAGTACATGATGGTTTTTTTGATATACTCACACTAACATTTCTGTTTTTAGTGAATGAATGGATCTAGCAGGCACCAAAGTGACAATGGGTTTGAAGGAAATTGTGGTGGTTCTCTGATTAAGAGACTGTATGAAATGGGGGATTCAATGAGGAAACTTGTGTTTGTTCTAAACCAACTATCAAGGAGTCATGATCAACCACTTGTACCTTGGTATGTTCTGTAATGCATCATGTACGAGATGACCAATCGATGTGGAAGTTCAGGTAATAATTATAAAGGTAACCATTAGGGTTTATATGATCCTTACTTTTGAGGTAATTATGGGTTATTATATGTTATGATGGAAAATGAAAGGCATGAGATAAACTTCAGGTTAAAATATGCTATGATTATTTTTGAAGATTTTATCTCATTTTTGGGAATGTTTTAAGAATTATATAGTTTTGGAAAATGGACAACACGCAGACCGTGTGACAACCCGTCGCGTCAGAAAAAGCTGTGGGAATCGAACCCACAACCAAAGTGCGACTGATATTTATCGCCTACCACTAGACAACGTGAAGTCCCTGGTTAGTTTGACTAATTATTTTTAGTTAGATTATTTTAGGAATCAAGAGTAAGTTTATTTTGGGTTATCTATGGAAATTATTAACCTATCATGGAGGATGTGTGATTAGGTTAATTAATTTTCAATATGAGACTTTAAGAGCAACTGATGTTATTTGGAGATAAATGTTAATTTTTACCTTGGAAGACTATGTCATTAAATCCTTCAAATATTTGGGTTTCAATCTTAGTTTGTTTTACTTTGATGAATTTTATGGACAAATTGTTTATCTAATGGTCTTCGTTGAACATTGGGTTTGTTGGACAAATTTTGGAGATTAAGAATAGATTTTCTTTTTTATAAAGGATTATTCATTTGTGGATCTTGTTCTAACAATTTTTTTGGTTTTGGATTTTGTCTAAAGACATGGGAAATATATATTTCTCTTCTGTGGATTAGGTTATTCTCAAGAAGTTGATTATAGTACTCTTAATGTGAACAAGTCTTCCTAAATACTCGTCTTTTGGAGAAAATATGAGTTTGATTAAAGAATCTAGTAAAAGTTGAAAGTCTACGTGAAAAGTAAGTATGTTTCATTATGATTTAGTTAAGCTCAAAAATAAATTCCTCAATGAAGAGTAACATAAAACAAAAAAATTTTCTGTTAACTTTTCCTACTAGGGAATCGAATACTGTTTAACCCATCACAAGTTTGTGATTTTCTTATGGTTAACTTTCTCCTAGACATGTTTACTATCACTCTCCATCAAAACATGACCCTTTGTTTTTTACTCCATATCCATATTTTCATACATCGAATCCTAGTATGGGTTATCTCGGGTGACCTTTTTACTTCCCTTTCTTTCTTTTAAAGTGATAGTTTAATTTACTCCTTTTCCGATGTGGGACTTTCAATGGAGTTTCCAATCCCAATTTTGAAATTGCGAGGACGCAATTCCTAAAAGGGGGAAGGATGTAACACCCCAGGTAAATAAAGAATATGAAATTTTTATATTTATCCCTATTTGTGAATAAAATGTTAATATTAATTTAAAGGTAATGTTATGCTCGATGACTTACTCAATACGCAACAACGAGTTCCTTTGAAATCTTACGTTGCACTCTAACAATAAAATAATATTATTTTAAATGGTAGTTAACGCCTAGCCATTGTAATGGCGGGAAATAACGGAACTAACTAAAAAATGATTATGTATGTTTTTCAAATATTTTTACTTTTTACAATAAATTTTAGAGGATTAAAAATGCGAATGAATCCAATTTTAAGCGTAAAAATTCTAATATTCTTTAAAAGGTCGATTAACCGCCTTTTGATGGTGAACCTCTTTTAAATCCACTTTTTGAAAATTTTATGTGTTATATTTGACAAAATAAAATTCTTCTTTAAAATTGGGACATCAAAATTTACATTGTGTAAATTTTTGGTATTTTTCTGATAAAGTTCATTTTTTAATGAATAGTGAAAAATGTTGTATTTTAATTCAAAACCACTTTTTAATCTAATTTATTTATATGATTATATTATCTTTTGAATTGATTTTAAAGTCAAATTATAATATATTTTTACCATTTAATCCAATAGTGGTCATTGGAATTAATTTCACTTTGAAATTGGACTTAAACTAGTGTCAATCTTTTAATAGATATTGTTTCTTAAAAAACACGCTATTTGTTTTGACAGTGGGAATTGATTATTAAATTAATTAATGAAACTTATATGTTTTTAATTTTGTAAAATGGACATCATTTTTGAATTCGGAATATCAAATATAGCTTAGGGCGAATTTTTGGTAATTTTCTGAAAAACTTCAATTTTTGATGAATAGTGAAACCACTAAGTGGTAGTTAAAGAAACTGATTTTTCGTTTAAATGAAACTTTACCACTTCTGTGATATGAATTTCAAAAATCCTACATACATGGTTGTCATTAAGGAGTAAAATGTGGTTCAATGAGATTAAAATAATGTTTTTGGTGAATAGTAACTTTTAAGTTTATTAATCGCGATTAGAGGTAATTAGTATAATTTAAGGTAAAAATAATGTTTTAATAATATGAAATGACCTAGAAACATGTCCTACCCTAATTGGATGTGTCATGTACGACCAAGAAAATCCATGGGTCAACTTGGAGACCCCATGGAGCCACTTTTCTTGGAAAATGACATTAAAACCTTTTTATTTAAAGTTAAAATTAAAATGTCACAAACATGTGTTATTTTACTAAAACAATTTTTATACGGGGTTATACAAGTCATATTTTTGACTATAAATATTCATTAGAAATATAAAAAGATTTACTACATCATGATATTTTTTTTATAATTTTTAGATATTAAATAAAGTAATTTATTTATGACACCGTGATGATGCAGTGATTACCTCATAAATGAACGATTTAAATAAAATGAGAAGATAGGGTGAAATCTAAGTCTTACACTTGTCAAAAACCAATTGAATGGGTGGATTTCGAAACCTTATCACCTTATCCTAGAAATATATTCTTTTGGGATCTTTTTTATCTGAAAATCATTTTATAATAATGTATCTTTTCTTAACTTTCCAAGAGTGCCCCTCCTTTTCTCTTATAAAAGGCCCCCACCTCTACCACCTTACACACACCTCTCAAGCATTTGGGTCGGACAACCCCTACCCATTTTATCACTCCACATCCCTATATTCATCATTGAAGCCTCACTTTGGGCAGAATCTTTTCCAAGGAAGCCTTTGAGCTCAAATCAAAGAGAGTTACCTGATTTAAAGGTAGTATCCTCTCTTGTGTTCTTATGTATTATTTTGCTTCTCCAACCCTCTAAACTCTTTTTATTCCTTTATTTTGTAACAACACCAGTATATTAAATATACTAGGATTTTTTTTATGTGAAGTATTTGAGCTACACTTACACACACCTTCGTCTAATGGTTAAAGAACATACTGTTTCTAAAGATGGCGAATTTTTGCCTCACGAAACGATGATTGTTCAATATTCTCTTAACACCTTTCATGGTGGCCATTATGATGTCACTATATGTTATATATGATATATATGGTATTTATGTTTTCTATATGCTTCTGAATTTTATATTTTAAACATGCCTTTATGCTTTTCATGTTGTGCAAATGTGATAATTTCATACGAGGAAGTGTGGACTACCGCCCCCTCAAGTGATGTGACTCGTTCATGCAATACATGGAATGTATAAAGAATGAAATTAATTAACATATGTGACCTATATAACACATATATTATATTGTAATTATAATATATATATCTCTCAATTATTTTTAATTACATTAATATGACAAAGAAATGAAAGTAGCGTTTATGCGTACGTACGGCCTACCGTCTCCATGAACGGTGCATTTCATTTCTTTTTATCTCCAAATTTTATGGAGTAGTATAAAATGAATATGTACTGGATATATATGATATTTAAATCATTAATACTATTCTGGAGATGATTTACTTATAACTGCATGGACAATCATTTTCAAACAAGTTCATTTTTGACTCATGTACCAAACATTGACAAAAACGTCTGATATGAACTCACATTACTAACCAATTATTATAACAATATAACATGTGATATGAACTGAATAATAATATTTAAAATAGGTCCTTAAGCAATTATAAATTGACCAAAGTTTATTATTCAGGAATATAAAGAAACGAACAAGACAAGTCAGACTTGAGGTAAGGGATCCGACCTCTCTCTTTCTTTTCAAGTACCCTCTTTTATGTCATTTCATTTATGCTCCATGTTCTTATGTTGGAGTATGTTATTTAATATTCACTATACTGTAATTTTTATTTTCATATGATGAGTTACCCCCTCTTACTCTCATCAATCCATTTTGGAAGTTTTGAGTGGCGCCGTTAGGCTGCCGAATTTTTATAAGGGATCCTACCTCTCTCTTTCTTTTTAAGCACTCTCTTTTATGTAATTTCTTTTAAGCTCATCTTTCTTATGTTTGGGGATGTTATTTTATATTCCTCTTACTTTACGTTTTATGTTCATATGATGAGAGAACCTATTTGATCTCATCAAACATTTTTTGGAAGTTTTAAGTGGCGTTGTTAGGATGCCAAGTTTTCGTAAGGGATTTTTCATCTCACTTTTATTCCCGTGACATTTATGCTACGTTTGCCACTATTTCCTTTGAGTGGTGTATGTACTGCCCATTATTATGAACTTTGTGTAGTATAATTTCATTTATGGGTATTTACATCTTCATTGTATGACCCTTCTTCCATGGGGTGTATGTTTTGAAAGTTACCCAACTCGGTAAGGGGACCTTTCACCCTCCTCTTTTTAAAAGACTTCTTTTGTTATGTCTTTTAATTCACAAACTATTATGTTGGTATATGTTATTATATATCCTTATTTATGTAAATTTTATGTCCAAGTTATGAGATACCATTTTCTCTCTCATCAACTCATTTTCTGAATTTTAAAGTGACACCGTTGGGCTGTCGGATTTCTGTAAGGGAACTTCTTAACCCACTTTCAATTATTTGGGTTAAACCTCAACTTCTTGATTTTATTATGCCAAGATTATGTGTGGAATCTCTATGTTTTAATTTCCAAAAAACTTTGTGTGGATATACTATTTATACACATAATCATCTCACTGATAAATTCTTACGAACTTGTATGGGAAGTCATTACTCAATCTCATTTCATTGAGTTAAATATCTATGTCATTGGTTTTGTTTTTCCAAGATTATATGTGAATGACCTATGATTGTTTAACACTTAATATACACTTATATTGGGTGTATTTATATTTCTCACACATAATTATGTGATAGATTTATCCTTAATTTAAGGATACCATCTTTATAATTGATTTCATCTCAATTTACATTTCCATTGAGACTTCATTGTTGTTATGCACCAATTCACTCTTATATGGTGTGTATACTGTCCTTTGAAATATTATATCATGAATACCTTTATTCTCATGATATTATAAATTTTGGATTAAATGTTATTCCACAATTATTTGAATTCAAGAGTCTCTCATTTTGTTAAAAACTCTTTAACAAAAATATCGTTTTAAATGTTTTAAAGATTCATTATTCTAAATCTTTATCTTTAATGTCCATGTTTTCAAAATGGTTTTTAGTATTTATTTATATGGAAATTAATGTTATAATTCCATTAAAATCTTCAAATTGGTATGGGACACTTTGATTCAAAAATCTCTTTTAAATGATTTTTGGAAATGGATTGATTAATTCAATATCTTGGAATTACTTATTGTGATTGAAAATGAAATGTTGTTATTGAAATGTTTTTATTTTCAATATTTTATGTGCAATGATGGTACTTGGACATTTTACGGGTGGTTACGTGATAAACCATATGATGGGTGGTTCTGTTAATACCAGGACGGGTGGTTACGTTATAACCTCCAATGCATTGGGTATTGAAGTCAGCCGTATGGCTATTCCATTAAGTATGTGTGGAATTTGACCGTATGGTTATTCCATTTAAGTATGTTTATGTAACAAGTTACCTTTTTATGTTATGTGTTCTTTATATGGGTTTTATGGTAATATTTTGGTTACAAAAGGGTAAGTAATGATCTTTTATTCATTGAAGAGTTTTTTACTACTTCATAAAGGTGAAAATTATTACTTTGATAAAGTATACATGGTTTACTTGTTGTTTTGAAAAACTAATAGTTTTTATTCTTTGTGTATCCCTTACTGAGCTTTTTATGCTCACCCCAAGTTTTTTTTGAAATGTTTTTCACAGGACTTAATGTGGAATAGGTTCAAGGATGGGATCAAGGGAAAGTCATGCTATCTAAAACATGGAACTAAACATGTTTCTTTTTAAGAGTTTTTATTTTATGGAAACTTAGTAGAAGTGTCTACTTTGTAATCTTTTGAGATGTAATAGTTATGTCCTAATTCTCTAAAACTCTAAACCATGAAAATATCCTCAATGTGAATTATTCATTTAATTCAATATTATGTAAGGTTTAAGGTTGGGTCCTTATATTAAAGCAGTGAAAAACATCCAAGAACAGGGTAAAAAAATTATGTAAAGTGGGAATAAGAACACCCCAAATACTGCTTTGCTCTCAGGCTCCATGGCCTCCATCTCGTCTCGAGTACTGCTCCCGGAAATCTGCTCTCAAATCTGGTGTGTTCATCAAATGAATGATAGTCTCTAAAAATTCTACTGTTATGCTGACTTAAAACCCAACTGTCATCTTTTTAATGTCACCCCATGTTTTCAACCAACTTCAGGTGTTCATCACTTGTTCACCACACACGTGTGTTTTTTTAGTTCATCGCATGTCGCACTAGCTTTTCCCTTGTAACGAACTTCTAGAGAGTAATTTGAATGTATTTAGACATGTTCTAATCTCTTATGTGAACCTACAATGTTTGAATAGAAAAATAAATAAATGAATCAATGTTTAAATGTTAAATTTTTATAAATAAATAAAAGTTTCATTGAAGAATTCTTAAATGTAATTAAACTTAAAATAATAATTATTAGTTATTATTTTATTTGTTAACTAGCTTATTTTATTTAATGTTGTTACATGTTATTATTTATATTTATTTAATTACAATGGTTATCAATTACTAATTAGATTAAATTAAAAGTTTTATATTTATTAAATTATTAAATTAATAATATTAGTATTTAGTTTTTGAATATTTATGTTTTCTAGATTTTTATTTATGTTTATCATAAATAATGGTTTTATTTTAATTATTATAATTTATAAAATTGTATAAATTTATTATAATTTATTATTATTTTATTCAAAGAGGAGATAAATTATAATTATTATATTCAGTAATGTATTTAATTTTTATATTAATTTTATTAATAAGTTTAATATTTGAGTTTATTTAATTAATTAGTTGTATATTTTATTATATGATTAATAATTTATTTACATTATTTTATTTTTATTTTATCTTTTATCTTTAAATTTTTTATATTATATTTTATCCTCCCCCTTTCTTCTTCTCCAATGCGCCACAGGGGGGGTAGGGTTTCAGATATGGTGACTTCTTCATGAAGTATCTTGTGGCGAATAGGTCCAGTGGCTCCCCTAGCGTCGCCTCATCCTACCGGCTTCAATGGCCATTGGATGACCCTCCAAGAGTGGCCTCGAATCTACTTCATGGATACTGGAATCATGAACCGGCGATGGCTATAATGGATCCTGGTGGATTTTTCCACCTCTTTGCGATGTTCATCCCCTCCAACAGCGGTTGCAGTTAAACTAGCAACTCCAAGGATGGCATCACCCAACTCAAGTGACCCAGCCTCCAAGTGATGCCTCAAGGCAGCTTCATGGTCATGCTTCAATGTGGTGATGGTGCATTTAAGGGTTCAACCTAGCGCAATGATAACTACAATAGATGCTCAGGTGGGTGATGGATTAGATGTGGATGAGGGATGTGGTTTAATCCATAAATTTGAAACATTCTCTTGATTTGATATTATTTTGAAGTAAATTGTAGATCTCTGATTTAAATCTGTTTTGAGATGTATTTAATGGTGTCTGCTACGGTGAGAAGTTGGGTTTACCGTGAGAAGGAGGAAACTGGTTTCAAGGTAGCGATATCTCAGTAGGAAGGGAAACGAATGTAGTGTAACTGGTCGCACCAGTTTGAGGTAGAACAGTGAGAAGAATGAAATTATGCTTGGTAGAGGAAAACAATTCCATAGTTTTAATGTGAAATAGAAAAGGAGTGTTGAGTGATGAGTTTCTATGGAATAGGGAATGAAACGGTATATGTGGTGAAGCGGTGCCCCAGGAGAGAAGGAAAAATTATTGGGTTTCTGTAGAACAGAGAAAAGTGGTACGGTGTGACCGGAAAGGGTGATAACCATTGGGGAAATAGAAGGGAATTGATGGTGACACTGTGAAGGGATAAGATCATGAGGTAAGGATGGTTCCACCATGAGAGAATTAGTGTGAGGAGTTAGCAGTGCCACAATTACAATTCAAAACAAAGAAAAATAAAAAATAGAATAAAACATACATTAAGACTAAACAAAATAATTAATTTAAGGTATGAATTAACTAAAATAATTGAAAACATTGAAACTAAAAAAATAAAAAAAAACATACATTAATTGATAAAAATATCAAAATATAAAACATAAATAAAAAAATTAGACACTTAACCTAAGAAAATTTTAAGTCACTATAAAAAGTAAGTAAATTTAAATTAAATGATTATATATCAAAATTAATTAATAATTAATAAATTGAATTAGAAGTATTGAAATTAAGCAATGTGATTAAATTTAATTAATAATGTTTTTAAATGATAAAAAGATATAGTTACAAGATTAAATTTTGAAATAAAGAATTAATTAATTAAATAAAAATACACAGGTTAATTGATTGAATAATAAGAATTTCAAATTTTAATAGAGCATTCAAACTTCTAAACTAAATAATAATTTATAAAACTTATAAAATTAAATCAAGTCAATAATTAATTACTTTAAACACTAAAATCAAACATTTAATTATAAAAAATTGATTATTTAACATATTTAATATAAAAATAAAAAAAGTATGATTATTTTAAAAAATAGTGACGAATTAATTAATTAAATTATTAATATTAAAGTACCAGATGTAGATAATTGTGTAGAAATAAGGCCACATAAAATTACCCCATACTTAAGCATTATTTGTCCTAAAACAATCCCATGCATTATTATCTTGGAAAATTGATTTATTTTTTTGATTCATGTGAAAATGTAACGAGTTGATCAGTTTGAAACAAAAGAAAAAAACATGGAAATAGGCTTTAGAAAATGAATTGTTAAAATTTAGTCTTTCCTAGAACAAATAATCAAAGGTTAATCAAGATAGAAAAGATTCATCAATAAAAGAAAGTTTCATGCCTCATATGTGATAAAACATAATGAGTCATTTCAATCCAAGCTCATGTTCTAAGTCCAAGAGTGGAAAGAGTTAAAATAAAGTGGAATAAAAAACATAACCAGAGGAACTTTTTATTTTGACACATCACCTAGGATCCAAAAATAAATATCTTTTTTTGTGAATCACCCTAATGATACAACCTAAATGACTCCCATATAAAAAATCATCCTCGTCTTCATTTGGAATTCATCATTCCCCTAACCTTAATGAACTCGTTTTTGACCCTAGACACTTTATTTTATTATTACTAAGCCTTGTATCATGTGTTGAGCACTGTGCAATGCACTGATTCAATGTGTATAGAGAGCTTATAGTAAACAGAAATGCACCCAGCATCTAGGGTCTCAGAGATTCACCATGGTATCCCAGATTCCCAAATTACTCTAGTTTGAAAAGATATTTTTGAAAACCGTTTACATTGTCTCATTAAGTTGATTACTTTGAATAAATATTAAAAAATAGTGCCCCATATGATCAAAATCAAACTTCCAGTTCCAAGGATTATGATCATAACACCATTAATAGGTTACCCAAATCACTCTAAAAAATTGTCCCTAAACCAAATTTTTATTAAATCACCAAGTTAGTTGACTCAGCAGTCTTCCAACCTCAATAATTTCATATTCAAATAAAATATCAACTACTATCAAGGTACTTTTCCTAAGGCAATACCCATTTGAGAAATAGTGTACAACCTAAAATTATGCAAATATTAAAAAAAATTAACCATTTTTACAAAATCTTTGACGTGAAGTGTGAATTTACAGGCTCACATTAAATCCCTATTCAACATAGTCAAGAATTGACCCCCTCCCCCTACTTAAAACCCATATTTTCCTACAAGTTTGACTTCAAAATATGGAGAAAAATAATTTGAAATTTTAAGTTAAAAATATATTTTTCAATTTAATAGATTGATGACATGTATAAAGGGTATCTTTGATGTTCGAAAATATTGTTTTCCAGAAAGATTAATTTATATAAGGTTCTAAAACAAGTATATTCATTTTCATTTAGGTCGAGTGACAAAGATTTTCATTAATGTTCAAACATGTCATGTAACTTGTGAGTGCAAAATGAATTGGGTGTAATCACTTTAACAAATTTGTTTCAATTGGATGTTCAATAAATAAGTCAAAGGAATGATAAACATCCCATCCTATACAATAAAATTCAATAAAAAACACAACAGAAAGCCTGTACCCCCCCCCCCCACTTAATTTCATATAGTGAGAGGTTTTAATCCATTGAGTTCTAATTTATAGCAAAGAGGAAAATACTGAATTTTATATTACAGCACTTGAAGAATTATTTTTAGCAGGGAGATATATAGAATAATTTTTTAAAACAACTCTATTCATGCAACAAAACTAATTTAAAAATAGCATCATATGTAGAATAATTTTCTACAAACATATTTTTAAAATAATAGTACATCAAGATAGAAAAATTTGTTTTAAGAGACTCACTAACACTGCCACTAATGAGTCGCTGACAGTACTAACAATGAGTATTGATGGATCAGGTGCATTTGTGAGTAAATGAATCACCGATAGTAATAACTTTGATTTGAAGTAAAAAAATTTAATGTGAAAAAGGATAAGAAAACTAAATGAAAACTAAAGAATAGATTACTTCCATTAATCAATGTTTTATTTGTTAATGTTCCAACATGGGAATTCCACTCCTTAGATGACAAAAAACATCTTCTTGATAAATCTGAAATAGAACAAGTAAACCAAGAGCAATCCATAATATAAATTTCAGAAAAATAGAACACAGAAGAAGCACATTATTCAAGGATAAAAAAACAAAGTAAAGACAAAAAATAACCTTGGGTTGCCTCCCATGAAGTGATAGATTTATAGTCTCTATCTGAACTCACCTAGAATCTTACCATAGTCACTTGGTGGATGTGGTTTCCTTAATAAGAAACACCACATGTATTTGTCCCAAATTATTTTAACACAATAATGAAAATTTTGGGGAGAAAATATTATTAAAACTAAAACTAAACTCTCATTGACTGAAATAACCCCTAAGTACCACCCTTTAACAGTTATGGGTATAGTGCTATCCACTTCCAGAATTGTTTCATATTTGACACATTTAACATTTTTAGGAAGGGATGATAGAGTAGGTGATTCAAATGGTGTGTCATTTTCCTCAAAGTTATCTTTATCAACATCAACATAAGAATATTCAAACTCAATGGTTCTAGTGGGAGAGTTCTAATTAATAGGTTCAAGAAGCGATTCAATAGAGTGATGAGAATAATCAAGTATAATGGAAATCAAGTTTTATTCCCCCTCTAGACTACTATCAGTGTCATTAGAAGGTTTGGAACCCTTCACAGTTGAGGATAAAAGTGTCAGACAAGGAAGAGAATTTATTTTATCACAATGTTGTAAATCTCTTCTAAAAGATCATCGTCTGTTAATTCACGTTGAAATTCTACTACTTCTATCAAATCAATTCTGCAACCATCATCTAGTGTGTGTTCAATCTCTACTTCGTGTTCATGTTCAAATGGATCACTTTCCAAAACAATGTTTGTAGTGTGTTCCAGAAAGTTTAGTTCAGGGGATGAAATGATCAACTCAGCTTCAATAAAGTCAATTTCTAGATTTTTTAAATTTAAGCATTTATCCCCATATATGAAAACACTAATTTCAATCTCACTACCCAAAATTTCAGAAAAGTGATCACTATGAGAAAAGGGAAATGAAAACTCATCAGTCAATGTTTTTTCCAAAGACACTACATCAAAGTCTTCATCCAATATCAATTCATAAATTTTTTCATTTAGAGTTTTAAAACATGGATGATTGGTTTTGAACATAGGCTCAAATAGATCAGGTTCAATGTATTCCATTTTATCATTCTCTTCCAGATAATACCCAATTTCAAGTTCAGGTTCAGTGTTCCTATTTTTAGTAATTTTGGGTGAAGAATTTTTTACATTCAAGTCTTCATTTTCTAGTTTATCTTCAACCTGAGTGAATTCATTCTCAAAACTTCTAAAACAATGATTTTTCTCCAATGTAGGAATTATGAAGAGAACTGGGTATTCATTTTCAATTTGTTTCAATTCATCTATAGAATTTTCTATCTCAACATCAAGAAAGTTCTTTTGGGGGTCTTCATCAATGTGTTTTGGATTCAGTGAGTTGGTTATTTCTAATTTTATTTCAACATAATCAAATTTATCAATTTAAAAAGTTTGTTTCAAAAGTTAGGATTCACTTTACTCTTCAATTTGATTTTATAATCTTTTATAAACTTTTTCCTTTTCTTTATCATTAATTTTTCTCGTTCTTTAACCCTATTTTGTAATTCCAAGAGAATGTTTCCCAATATTTTCATTTTTTTCTCTTTCTCTTGAGTGTATTTAACTTTAATTTCATGGGTCTTGTTAAGCAATGAATTCAAAACATCCACCCTAGATTCAATTTTGGTTTCAATCAATTCATGTTTAGCTATGAATTCAAGATTAGATACAATTTTTTTCTCATTCTCTTCAATGTAATCAATCTGTTGTGGATGATTATAGAAACATTGTTGGGCAGTGTGCCCATAACAGTCACAACAATCACAGTGTGGTCCATATTGATTCTAGTTCTCAGGTACTTCCATTTTTTTAAACTAAAACAGGTTAAACTAACATCCAATTTCAAATAACAGAATTTGTTTTTTGAAGTTCAAAATAAGTAGCAGATTCATGTTCATAGGTTTTTTTAAAAGCATATTTTTTATATGATTTTTATGTTTTTTTTATTGTTTTTTATTATTTTTATAACCCTAGACTCTCATCGCATTCCTTTCTCCAGAAACGGTGCCAAAAACTTGATGCGGTTGGAGATTATCACGACCCTCAAAATATTATTTATAAACCTACAATAATCTAGTGTTGTTGGGTCGAACCCAAGGGAAGGTAGGTGAGTTATCTAAGGATGAAATCAAAATATACTCCACTTTTGTCAATAGTGGAGGAAGTGAACATCTTCTTACTTTTTATATTTTTTTTAGTTTTAAATGATAACTGAAGACAGGATAACGAAAAACGTTTTTTTACAAAGTAAAAAAATCATATACTATAATGTGAAAAAAATTAATGAAATACAATGAACAAATATATAAGCAGCAAAGACTAAGGAACAATGATCGATTGTAATACTCAAGAACACTAACTAACAGTTAAAAGTCTGACCTCCTCACAACTTTTTATTATATCACTCCTCAATGAATTGCTGATAAATCTACCTCACCAAGAAATTCAACAGGAATAAGAATAAGTAATGGATTTTTCCACACCAAACGTAATCTAATTGATTGACAATTTGAAAAAGATAACATTTGAAAACAAACTCACTATAAGATTCCCAATGTTAAAGACATTAAAAATTGATAAAAATATTCAATATCAACCTTTCCAGTCGATATTGAATTACAAATTTGAAATAATAGTTGAGGAGTGAACAATTGAAAACAGAATCATAATTATATCTCACTGATTGATTATGATACTTAAAAATGAAAATATGTGATGAGATATTAGAATAAAACCCAGTAGAATGAAATTCCCAAACTAAGATCATAGTCTATGATAATATTGATTAAACAATTGAAAAACATATAAGAACAGAGTACAAAAATTAATGACAGAGGGAAGAAGAACTCCCCAAATACGGCTCTTCCCTTGGGCTCCTTTGTCATGACCCGTCCTCGGGGCCCGTTCCGTGACTACCCCAAGCCCGCCTTCCATAGGACAGGGGCTAGCGACTAGCACCAAAGGCATAAATCCTGATAAAAAGGGAAGACATTGCCTTTATAAAGTAAACAAACACCACAGAGTAAGCAAGCTGAAGTAAACACTAAGTAAACTTGGTACAACTGTAAGTGCTGGAAGGTAAATGGGCCAGAATAAAAACCCAACTGAAAGTAAATTACAACTGAAAAGAAAGTACATCAACTGAAAAGTAAAGCATCAACGCCGATATGTCCACTGGAAATCCCTCCTGAAGGGTGGGTACAGATAGTCTCCTCTGCTCCTTGGGTCCAGTCATCTTCTCCGTGTACGTCCCACCCATTGGTCCACCTCCAGGTACCGACTCGCTCCACAAGCCTCAACCACGATCAGTGTTGTCCGTTGTCTGCATCCAACACAACGTAGTGCGCGCATAACCCGTTCAGGGGTGAGTATATGCTACTCAGTAGGGACCCCGAGACCCCCGAAGGTCTCCCAGAATCCATGAAGGATAATTCAAAAAAGAAAGATAAAATCACAAAGTAACAGCCAACTTTACATAGGTATATTCCAATACATATACCTAAGTCATCAATTCTGGTTCAGATCCAACATTTGAGCCCAAGTTCGATCTAGTCCACACAAGAAAGCATAACCAATCAACACAGGATTACACAACCCAATCCACACAGGATAGAAAAACAATCATATCGAAGATAATGATTGAAAGTCAAGACTCAGCTCACACAGGTATACTTCTTCGTAAGATGATAGAGATGATCAGACGTAGCCACTGATTCATCTAAGCAGTCGGACCCACGTAGGATAAAAGACCAGCTAAGCTGTCAGACCCACAAAGGATACAAGACCAGCTACTCTACCGGACCCACGTAGGATACAAGTACAGAGTCAAATACTGCCGGACCCACATAGGATACAAGAACAGTAGTCACGTACTTCCGGACCCACATAGGATACAAGAACAGTAGTCATCGTCGTTGAACCCACAGAGGATTTCAGTACGGTCGTCGTTGCTGCCGGACCCACGGAGTACCCCAGTACGTTCGTCATCGCTGTCGAACCCACAGAGGATTTCAGTACATTTGTCGTCATCATCGTAGTCGCAGCCATCTCTAGGGTTCCCCCACACAGCATGCTCGATTCCGGGAGGGTCCGCTCCACGAGCCAAGTGGGGTCAATACATCAACTGACACGAAGTCCAGAGTTGATGTATCCCAAAGTTCCGTCTCGTCAATAGGAACTCAACGCGACTGACGGTGCGTCAATTGGACGCCCGATCTGAGAGTTATTGGCCTTTTGTCCTAGGGGCCCGGTTGGTTTTTAAGTCAAAACCAACCCGACCGTACTTCAACTGCGTCCAAACCTTGAGTGGAGTAATCCAAAAGAACCGTCTCACTAATAGGAATCCAACAAAGTTGACGGCACGTCAATCGGACATCCAGAGCTCAAGTTATAAGTGTTTTCGCTCCGAAGGCCCGGTTAGTTTCATGTTCGAACCAACCTGGACGTACACAAATTTCTCTGAAACCTTGAGTGTCATATACCAAAACGACCGTCTCGATCCAAGGATCGTTAATAAACTGACGGTGCGTCGATTGGAGGTCTGTATTCCAAGTTATGGGCGTTTGAACAGATCTGTCCAAAAACAGGGGGTTTGGGCCCGGTCCGACCCGGCCCAATACCCCCTGGGTCAGCCCGAACTGAGTCGACCCGACCCGGGTCCAGGTCTGGCTCAGTTGGGCACGGCCTGGCCCGGCTGGCGCGGCTCGGCCCGGCCAGGGTGGCCCGGCCCGGCGTGGGCGGCCCGGCCTGGCGCGGGCGGTCCGGCCTGGGCGCCCGTGCGCTGAGCGGACGCGGGGGGAGGCGTTGCCCCCCTTGCTTTGAAACGGTGGACCCGAGGGTCTGCCCTGCTGAGCTGGCTGGGGGTTCAACCCCCGATTTTTATGGATCCGGCCGGTCATAACGGCCAGCCGGTTGTGCCGCGCGGGACCGGCCGGTCCCGCCTCCTGAGCGCCGGCGGTTTCGGCCGCCCTCCCCTGCTCTGTCGCGGCCAAAGGTCACGGCCTTGGTCCGACTGGCGCGGCGTAACGGAGCCGCGCCCCTCTGCCACGGCCCGCCCCGGCCGTGGCCCTCCATGGTTCTCCGGCATGGCGCGATGGCGCCGCGCCCCTCCGCCGCGGCCAAACTCCGGTCGCGGCTTCTTTCGGCCTCAACGGTGTGGCGCGACGACGCCGCCCTCCTTCACCGCGTGATATTCCTCGTTCCTGCGTGGTGTCGTTGCACCGCGCAACCTTTGTTCCAAACCACAACGGTGAACATCAACAAAGGGGGGAGGATCGGCCGTGTTCGTGTGGTCCAACCTCCTCCCGTTAATTTGATAATAGGAGGCTAAGAAAATTAACAACGAACGCCAAAATAATCCACGGACATAAAACAATCCCCTACCTCGATAATGAGTTGAAGATCGGTGAGCATTGCGGAAAACGACGTCACGGGGTGAGTCTCTGTACACGTTGATGAAGATCGTCCGAGGTGGAGTGGCATCTCACACTGGCTGCGGAGAGGAGAAGAAAGACACGACGATCGCTCCTTGCGGGGACGCCGTTCCTCGTCGAGGTCTTTGACGTTCCTCGCGTTCTCCAATGAAGAAGATGAAGATCCCCAAGGCTTTTTGTATTTTCTATCAATTATTCTCACGCAACAACCCCCAAATAAAATAAGGTTCACCCTTATTTTATTAATCCCTAGCCATGAATTCAAAATTCAACTCTTAATTAAATACATTGAATAACTTAATCAAAAAATTTAATAAGAGAGTTGACTTGTAATTAAGAGGGGGGAGAGGATGAGTTAAACATTAAATCTAGAGGGGGGTTTTAAATGGGGTGTTAGGAAATTTAAAGAGGTGGGGGCTCATGTGGGCCCCACCCCACTTCCTCACAACATCCTTTACCTTAACTCATAAACCACTAGTGGTAAAATAAAATTATAATTGTAAAACAACTATAATTTTATTCTTCACATTTTTAACAACTTCTCCCGAGCAAACGCACCTTCGGAAAAGGTGTTCCTAAGCAATTACCGGTGTTGTGGTTTCATCGGTGACCTCGGATTTCGATTCTGAGCACCGGTTCAAAATTTAGGAAAACCCGCTCGTTCGTTTACTAAACGTACCCGAGATAAACTTCGGAAATTGATTCCGGGCACACCGGGCCTCAGAATCAGGTGCCGTCAGAAACTGTATACTCGTAAAATCCCAAAGAAATTTAAAAAAAAATCCTTGAAATTTATGGGTCTTTAAATTACTCCCACCTCAGGGCTTTACGTACCCATAAAGATACATCACAAACTAGGGGAACAAATGAGGGTAATGAGCACTCATCTGAGCCTCCCGCTCCCAAGTGCTCTCCTAGAGGTTCTCGTGCTTCCACCTGATGCGCACTAGAGGAATCGACCACCCATGTAGGACCCGCTCCTATCGATCCTCGGTCTCCACCAGGACCTCCGCAAAAGTTTCCCCGTCATCAATGTCCATCTCCTCATGGTCGATGATATGCGTCGGGTCGTGCACGTATCTCCTCAGCTGAGATACGTGGAAGATGTCGTGCACCCGGTGCAACTAAGGTGGTAGAGCCAGGCGATAAGCCACCTCGCCTATCCTGCTGAGAACCTGGAATGGTCCGATGAAGCGCAGAGATAACTTGCTGCCCTGGAAAAATCTCCGTAATCCACGTCGAGGTGAGACCCGCAAGAAAACGTGGTCGCCATCCTCAAACTCAAGTGGTCTCCGCCTCCTGTCAGCATAAGACTTCTGTCGGCTCTGAGCTTTCCTCATCCACTCTTGGATGACCTGGACCTTCTCTGTTGTGGCCTGGACCATCTCCGGTCCCACAAGTGCTAACTCCCCAAGGTCTGTCCAGCATAGAGGTGATCTGCAAGGTCGGTCATACAATGCCTCGTATTGTGCCATCCCGATGGTGGAGTGGTAGCTATTGTTGTACGCAAACTCCACCAATGGTGGGTGGTCCTCCTAGCTGCGACCAAAGTCGAGGACACATACACGGAGCATGTCCTCAAGAGTCTGAATGGTCTTTTCCGTCTGACCATATTTATGAGGGTGAAAGGCGGTGCTCAGACGTAGCTGCGTCCCGAATTCCTCCTACAACCCCTTCCAAAGCCGGGAAGTAAAGTGAGCATCTCGATTGGAGATGATAGATGGTGACACACTATGAAGTCGTACGATCTCCTGATCGTAGAGGCATCCCAAGCTCTCCACTGAGCCATGCTCTCTGATGGGTAATAAGTGGGCCGACTTGGTAAGTCAGTTGACAATCACCCAAATGGAGTCGTGACCTCTGGAAGTACGTGGAATTCCAGTCATGAAATCCATAGATAACTCGTCCCACTTACACTCCGGGACCTCTAAGTGTTGTACCATGCCCGCTGGTACCTGGTGCTCCGCCTTCACCTGCTGGCAGGTGAGGCATCGAGAAACGAACTCTGCTACAGCCTTCTTCATACCCGGCCACCAGTGCTGTCGTCTGAGATCCCGGTACATATTCGCCACTCCTGGATGTACCGCTAAAGGGGAAGTGTGAAACTCTCTCAGCACCTCCTTCTATATAGAAACTGGTACCATGGTACGTCCTCTGAAAAGGACGACGTGATCTCCTCCCACAAAGAATCCATCAGGTGTCTGTCCTGAGGATATATTTGCACACCGCGTCTCACAGTCAACGTCCCCACACTGTGCCTCTCTGACCCGCTGAAGTAGTGAAGGAGTGACTGTGAATGACTGAAGGAAGGTTGTCCTATCTCTTTCCACGAAGGATATCTGCAAAGTGGATATCTTCTCTGTCACCTATCCAAGTAGTTGAATGCTCGTCCTCCTGCTGAGAGCATCGGCTACTACGTTCCCCTTTCCAAGAGTATAGACTATCTCAAAGTCATAGTATCGGAGGAACTCGAGTCATCGTCGTTGTCTCAGGTTCAGGTCCTTCTGTGAGAAGATGTAACTGAGACTCTGGTGGTCAGAATAGACCGTAAAGCGCTCGCCCATCAGATAGTGCCGCCACATCTTCAGAGCGAAGACCACTGTTGCTAACTCCAAGTCATGGGTAGCGTAGTTCTGCTCGTTCTGCCTCAACTGTCATGATCTTTAGGCGATCACTGCCCGATCCTGCATCAGGACACACCCGAGTCCGGTCCCTAATGCATCGCAGTAGACTACGTACCCTACTCCCTCCTCTGGTAGCCTCAAGATGGGTGCACTGGTCAATCTCTGTCTCAGCTCATGGAAGCTCTGCTGACAGCTGTCTAACCACACGAAGGGTTTCCCCTTCTTCGTCAAAGATGATAGTGGTGCTGCAACTCTGGAGAAGTCTGGCATGAATCTCCGGTAGTACCCAGCCAAACCTAGGAAACTCCACACCTCCGTCACGCTCATGGGTGGCTCCCAAGCTAGCACTGCCTCGATCTTCGTAGGATCCACCGCAACTCTCGCCTCAGAGATGACATGTACCAAGAAGTGGACCTCACGTATCCAAAACTGACACTTCGAGCACTTACCATAAATCTAGTTCTCCCGGAGTGTGTCCAGTACAACCCGCAAGTGGTAGGCGTGCTCCTCCTCAGTAGTCGAGTATATCAAAATGTCATCGATGAAGACCACGAAAAATCGATCGAGGTAAGGTTGGAAGATCCTGTTCATGAGACTCATGGACACTTCTGGAGCATTGGTTCTGCCAAAAGGCATAACCAGGAACTCATAGTGGCCATACCGACATCTGAAGGTCGTCTTCTACACATCCTCGTCTCGAACTCTGAGCTGATGATAGCCTGACTTGAGGTCTATCTTCGAGAACCACCGTGCTCCCTTGAGCTGATCGAAGAGGTCTTCAATCCTCAGTAGCGGATACTTGTTCCTCACGGTCACCTGGTTCAGGAGACGGTAATCGACACACAGTCACAAGATCCCGTTCGCCTTCTTGGCGAACAAAATCAGGGAAGCCTAGGGTGAAACACTGGGTCGGATGAATCCCTTTCCCTGCAAGTCCTCCAGCTGTACCCGTAGCTCTCGAAGCTCAGTGGGAGCCATCTGATATGCTGGAGTGGATATCGGGGATGTCCCAGGGTACATGTCAATATAAAATTCTACTTCTCTGCGAGGAGGTAGTCCTGGAACGTCGTCAGGAAAAACATCTGCATACTGATCCACCACTACAGGAAAACTCGGACTCCACACGTCAACTGCTCCTAGGATGAGGCTAGCCAACTGGTGAGTGATGGGATGTCCTCTCCTCTGCGTGAATCCATCCTGCGCTACAAAGGCTCCCTTCTCGCTGGTGAAGGTGAACCTGCTCCCATTGGTGCGAACACACCGCACCTTGCGCCTAATATAGTCGATCTGAGCATGAACTGTAGATAACCAATCCATGCCCAAGATGACATCGTAAGGCCTCGACGCCGCTACAAGAAGATCCCAGCCGAAGATCTCGCCTCCTAGAGTAAGCTCACACTGCCAGTACCAGTGTGTAATCGTCGAGTCTGCTCCCGTATGAGTCTCTAGCCGTAAGGATCGAGCCAAAGGCTCCATCGGAATCTCCAAGCTCCGAACGAGGGCAGCGGGAATGAAATAATGACTCGCTCATGTGTCTATAAGAACTGCAGCAAGGGTGGAGTATACACAGATAGTACCTTGAATCATCTCTGGTGCGCCGTGGTTATAGGCCTCTGCTGCCTGAAGCTGAGCCTGCCTCTGCTCACCAGCTCCCTGTGGTCGGGGTGGACCTCCTGGTGGTGGTTGTGGTAAAGCCTCAAAGTGTCGCCCACTACCTACTGCTCGGCCAGCTCCTCTGCCTCATCCTCCTGCTCCCTGCGGACCGCCACGGTCGACCCTCTGCCTCTGCCTGGGTGGTCCCTCAACCGTCTGCTGCTCCTCTGCACGGCGGGTCGGGCAGTCATGAGCCATGTGGCCCTGCCCGCCACATGTGTAGCACTGTCTGCTCCTCGTAAGACTGGCTCTGCGCCGTGAGCCCCGCACCTCTAAGCCAGTGTCCTGAGGTCGTCCGCCTGATGGTCTGGTCCGCCTGGACCACTGTGACATCCGTCGACTGCCAGCTGCAGAAGACTCAGCTACATGCCGCCCTGCGGTAGGTCTCGCTGCTGGTGTAGGCTCAGCAAGAAATCTCTCTACGAGAAGGGCTCGCTCCAGTACTCATGCCTGTGTCGAAATGCTGAGGGAGATCATCGATGCCCTGATCTCATGCCTCAATCCCTGCTCAAAGGTCCAGGCCTGGAAGAATGGGTCTCGTACCATGTTCGTGGAATAGCGCGAGAGATCGGTAAATCTCGCCGAGTACTGGGCTATCGTCATGCTGCCCTGCCGCAGCTGTAGTAGCTCCTGAATGCGCACCGCACAGAGGGTGGCTGGGACGAACTCCGAGCTAAAGAGGCTCTCGAAGTCCGACCAAAGGAGAGATGCCTCTTCGTGCACCTAGAGCATCAGGCTCCACCATCTTCCTGATGTCGTGTGCAGGAGACTCGTTGTAAGGATCACCATGAGGTCAGCTGGTGTCCCTACTAACCTGAAAACTCGAACTACAACCTCCAGCCAATCCTCGGCTGCCTGAGGGTCCATCTCCCCGTGGAACCTGGGCGGTCTCTGACGCTGAAACTCATGCAGTGCACTAAGGAAACGTGCACTCTCAGCGGCTGGAGCTGGTGGCATCGGTGGCTCGACGGGTAGAGGTACCGCCGGTGCCTCCGCTGTAATAGGGCCCTGCACCGAGGCCTTGTCGCTCGTTGTGATGTCGTCTCGCACAAAGATCGGAACCCTAGCTGGTTGCCGTCGTGGGGCCATCCTGAAAAGAGACAGGTGCTCCATGGTCAATACAGTATACCTGGTGAGCTGACACAAAGTAATCACAAAGAAAACTTTTGAAACACACATGCAATCAATGTTTTCGTGCACTGAGTCGGAAATCATAAGTCAGGGTCCTAGTGTATGGATATGTCGTCCACCGCACCAACACTGAACTCCCTGGACTGATAACCACACTCAATACCATTAACACTATTTCTTCACATAGAAGAAAAATCAGAGTCCTGAGTTCTGCGGTAGAACCGAACTCCTCTGATACCAATTTGTCATGACCCGTCCTCGGGGCCTGTGCCGTGACTACCCCAAGCCTGCCTTCCATAGGCCAGGGGCTGGCGACTAGCACCAAAGGCGTAAATCCCGATAAAAAGGGAAGGTATTGCCTTTATAAAGTAAACAAACACCCCAGAGTAAGCAAGATGAAGTAAACACTAAGTAAAATGGGTACAACTGTAAGTGCTGGAAAGTAAATGGGCCAGAATACAAACTCAACTGAAAGTAATGTACAACTGAAAAGAAAGTACAGCAACTGAAAAGTAAAGCAGCAACGTCGAGCCGTCCACTGGAAATCTCACCTGAAGGGTGGGTACATATAGTCTCCTCAGCTCCTTGGGTCCAGTCATCCGTTCCGTGTACGTCTCGCCCAGTGGTCCACCTCCAGGTACCGACTCGCTCCACAAGCCTCAACCACGATCAGCGTTGTCCGTCGTCTGCATCCAACACAATGTAGTGCGGGCATAGCCCGTGCAGGGGTGAGTATACGCTACTCAGTAGGGACCCCGAGACCCCCAAAGGTCTCCTAGAATCCACGAAGGATAATCCACAAAGGAAAGATACAATCACGAAGTAACAACCAACTTTACTTAGGTATATTCCCGTACATATACCTAAGTCATCAATTCTGGTTCGGCTCCAACATCCGAGCCCAAGTTCGATCTAGTCCACACAGGAAAGCACAACCAATCCACACAGGATTACACAACCCAATCCACATAGGATAGCAAAACAATCATATCGAAGATAATGATTGAAAGTCATGATAGAGATGATCAGATGTAGCCACTGATTTATCTAAGCTGTCGGACCCACGTAGGATACAAGATCAGCTAAGCTGTCGGACCCACAAAGGATACAAGACCAGCTACTCTGGCGGACCCACGTAGGATACAAGTACAAAGTCAAATACTGTCAGACCCACATAGGATACAAGAACAGTAGTCACGTACTGCCGGACCCACATAGGATACAAGAACAGTAGTCATCACCGTCGAACCCACGGAGGATTTTAGTACGGTCATCGTCGCTGCCGGACCCATGGAGGATCCCAGTACCGTCGTCATCACTGTCGAACCCACGGAGGATTTCAGTACAGTCATCGTCATCGTCGCAGTCGCAGCCAGCTCTAGGGTTCCCGCACACAACATGCTCAATTCCGAGAGGGTCTGCTCCACGAGTCAAGGGGGGTCGATACATAAAATGACACGAAGTCCGGAGTTGATGTATCCCAAAGTTCTGTATCGTCAATAGTAACTCAACGCGACTGACAGCGCGTCAATCGGACGCCCGGTCTGAGAGTTATTGGTTTTTTCGTCCTAGGGGCCCGGTTGGTTTTTAAGTCAAAACCAACCCGACCGTACTCCAACTGCATTCAAACCTCGATCGGAGTAATCCAAAAGAACCTTCTCACTAAGAGGAATCCAACAAAGTCAACAACACATCAATCGGACGTCCGGAGCTCAAGTTATAAGCGTTTCCGCTCCGAAGGCCCGGTTGGTTTCGGGTTCGAACCAACCCGTCCGTATCCAAATTTCTTCGAAATCTTGAGTGTGATATACCTAAACGACCGTCTCGATCCAAGGATCTCTATGCAACTGACGGTGCGTCGATCGGATGTCCATATCCCAAGTTATGGACGTTTGAACGGATCTGTCCGAAAATAGGGGGTTTGGGCCCGGTCCGACCCGACCCAATACCCCCTGGGTCGGCCCGAACCGAGTCGACCCGACCCGGGTCTGGGTCCGGCCCAGTTGGGAACGGCCCGGCCCAGTTGGGCACGGCCCGGTCCGGCCGGGGCGCCCGCGCGCTGAGCGGACGCGAGGGGAGGCGCTGCCCCCCTTACTTCGAAACGGCAGACCCGAGGGTCCGCCCTGCTGAGCTGGCCGGGGGTTCAACCCCCGATTTTTCTAGATCCGGTCGGCCGTAACGGCCGGCCAGTTCTGCCGCGCGGGACCAGCCGATCCCGCCTCCTGAGCGCCGGCGGCCGGCGGTTCCGGCCGCCCTCCCTTGCTCCGCCGCGGCCCGACTCCAGCCGCGGCTTCTTTCGGCCTCAACGGCGCGGCGCAACGACGCCACGCTCCTTCGCCGCGTGATATTCCTCGTTCCCGCGCGGTGCCGTTGCATCGCGCCGCCTTCGTTCCAAACCACAACAGTGAACATCAACAAAGGGGGAGGAGGATCGGCCGTGTTCGTGCGGTCCGACCTCCTCTCGTTAATTTGATAACAAGCGGCTAAGAAAATTAACAACGAACGCCAAAATAAGCCACGAACATAAAACAATCCCCTACCTCGATAACGAGTTGACGATCGGTGAACGTTGCGGAAAATGACGTCGCGGGGTGAGCCTCCGTACACGTTGACGGAGATCGTCTGAGGTGGAGTGGCGTCTCACACCGGCTGCGGAGAAGAGAAGAAAGGCACGACGATCGCTCCTTGCGGTGACGGCGTTCTTCGTCGAGGTCTTTGACGTTCCTCGCGTTCTCCAACGAAGAAGATGAAGATCCCCAAGGCTTTGTGTATTTTCTCTCAATTCTTCTCACACAACAACCCCAAAATAAAAATAAGGTTCACCCTTATTTTATTAATGTCCAGCCATGAATTCAAAATTCAACTCTTAATTAAATACATTGAATAACTTAATCAAATAATTTAATAAGAGAGTTGACTTGTAATTAAGAGGGGGGAGAGGATGAGTTATACATTAAAGCTAGAGGGGGGGGGGGTGTTTAATGGGGTGTTAGGAAATTTAAGGAGGTGGGGGATCGTGTGGGTCCCACCCCACTTCCTCACAACTTCGTTTCCCTTAACTCACAAACCACTAGTGGTAAAATAAAATTATAATTGTAAAACAACTATAATTTTATTTTTCACATTTTTAACAACTTCTCCCGAGCAAACGCACCTTCAGAAAAGGTGTTCCTAAGCAATTACCGGCGTTGCGGTTTCATCGGTACCCTCAGATATCGATTCCGAGCACCGGTTCAAAAGTTAGGAAAACCCGCTTGTTCGTTCACTGAACGTACCCGAGCTAAACTTTGAAAATTGATTCCGGCCACACCGGGCCTCGGAATCAGGTGTCGTCAGAAACTGCATGTTCGTAAAATCCCAAAGAAATTAAAAAAAATATTCCTTGAAATTTACGGGTCTTTACATCCTTTGCCCCCATCTCGTCTCGAGTGCAGCTCCCCGAAGTCTACTCTCGAATCTGATGTGTTCGTCAAATGAATGAGAGTCTCTAAAAATTCTACTGCTAATCTACCTTAAAACCCAACTGTCTTCTTCTGCACATCACCCCATGTTTTCCACTGACTTCAAGTGTCCCTCACTTGTGCACCGCACACGTGTGTTTTTTGTGTGCATCATAGGTCACACTAGATTTTCTCTTGTAACTAACTTCTAGTGAGTTAGTTGAATGTATTTAGATGTGTATGCATCTCTTATGTGAACCTGCACGGCTAGAATAGAGAAATTAATAAATAAATCAACGTTTAAATGCTAAGTTTTTATAAATAAAAAATATTCATTAACTAATTCTAATACTTTATTATATATAAATTAATAATTAATAGTTATTATTTTATTTTTTAACTAACTTATTTTATTTAATGTTGTTACTTGTTATTATTTATATTTATTTAATTATGAAGGTGATTAATTAATAATTACATTAAATTAAAAGTTTTGTATTTATTAAATTATTAAATTAATAAAATTAGTATTTAGTTTTTCAATATTTAAGTTTTTTAGATTATTAATTATTTTTATCATAAAAAATAGTTTAATTTTAATTATTACTATTTATAAAATTTTATATATTGATTATAATTTATAATTATTTTATACAAAAATAAGAAAAATTATAATTATTATATCCCCTAAAGTATTTTTTTTAATTTTATTAATAAGTTTAACATTTGAGTTTATTTAATTAATTATTTGTGTATGTTATTCTATTATTAATAATTTATTTATATTATTATTGTTTTTATATTTTATCTTTTATCATTCTATTTTTTTTAAATTATTTTTTTATCCGCCCCATGTCTTCTTCTCCAATGCGCCATGGGGGGGGGGGGGGGGGGGGTTCGGATCTAATGACTTCTTCATGAAGCATCCAGCAGCGAGCAGGTCCAATGGCTCCACTACCATCGCCTCATCCTACCGGCTTCAGCGGCCAGCGGAGGACCATCCAAGAGTGACCTCGAATACTCCTCGTAGCTACTGGAAACACGTATCGACAGCGGCTACAGCAGATCCCAGTGGCTCATTCCACCTCTTTGCGCTGTTCAACCCCACCAACAGTGGTTGCAGTGAAACTAGTAGCTCCAAGGATGGCATCACCAAACTCTAGTAGCCCATCCTCCAAGCGGCGCCTCAAGGCAGCTTTGTGGTTCAACTTCAAAGTGGCAACGGTGGGTTTCGGGGTTCAACCTAAAGCGTTGATAGCTAGAAAAGCTGCTCAGGTAGGTGATGGATCGGATGTGGACGAGGGACGAGGTTTAAACATAATAAACATAATAAATTATAAAATTAATATAATTATATAATAAATTATAAATATAATTATTATTATATAATTATAAATAAAATAAATATAGATATGGTAATTATATAATATATATAAATAATTACATATTACATTTATTATATTATAATTATAAAATAAATGTATTATAATAATTATTATACAATTATTATACATATTTATTATAATAAATGTACAAAATAAATATACATTTATTATAATGGATAAATAATATTTATTATAAATATAAATATAAATATACATTTATTATAATTAAATATTATAATATTTATTATAATAAATATACATTTATAATAAATGTATTACAAATATTTATTATACATTTATTATAAATCATTCAACTACATGAAACAAATTCGATTAAAAACAGAGTAAGAGAGATCCCCCTTCAAGTCTGAATCGCTGCTAGTCCTGGACCACCGGTCTCCGAGAAGTTGTTATCCGAGATGTGATCCAAGATTTCCCCCCAAGTTTTTCCTATGCTCTGGATAGAATTAGAAGATCAAATGTATCAAATGAATGCCCCTCCATAATAATTCACGCTTCTCTACTTTTGTATCCTACTGTCATAAACTACACGTCATCCCCAGTTTTCCACCGACTTCAAGTCTCCTTCACTAAAGCACCGCACACGTGCGTTTTGTTTTCATAAAACTCACGTAGTTGTATAAATTACCTTGTTAATAACTCTTGAAGAGTTAAATGAATGTCTTTTGAAGTGTTTTTGACTCCAATTTAAACCTTCTCAGATTGGCCTCGCAGTGGCGGCTTTTCTTTGGTGTGGCTGCTTCATCCATAGTGCACAACACATGTTGCAACATCGATTCCTCCTCTATCGTACAATAGTGACGACATTATCTTCAGTGAAGCGTGTCATAGATCCAGGCAACAAAAATTTATTAAGATTCTCCTAGATGTATCTTGGATTGGGATTGACATCAATAGGCGGATGTAGAATAGTTGGCAACAACATCGGGAGCGCGACTTTACTGATGCAGATCTGGAACAACTTTGGGTTCCAGCACAGCTAATGGTTCAACTCCAAATATGCCAACAGTAGTTTTCAGGTCCTGTGGAAATGACTCATGGTGGTCTGTATGTGGCGTCGCAGTGGGAAAGTAAATCAGTGAAGGGATATGAGATACAATGTCTAAAGTGTGGTGCCACCGTGGAATGAAGATAACAGTGCCACTGGGTAGGCTGTGATCGAAAGAAACAGTGGCAGATCTTAGGGGATGAAACGATGGGACAAAGATGGGTGAAACCGTGAGGAGACGAAACAGTGAAAGGGAATATGGTGCCACAGTTGAGGAGTAAACCGGTGGCACCATAAAGGAAATGGTCACAAGGGTAATGTTGGGTTACCGTGGCATTCTAAAGAATGGAAACAGTGCCAAGGTGTGTAGATTTATGGTGCCACACTACAAACCTCAAGATAAAATAAAGAAAAGAGATTAATAACATGAGTAAAGTCAAAAAAAATAATTAATTAAACATTAATAACTAATAAAAACAAATGAAAAATTGAGTAACTCATTAACAAAAACAATATTATGAAACAATTAAAACTTAAATTATATTATTATTAATTATAAAACATAAATTAGAACTAAACTAAAACTGAAATTAATAGGAAACAAAATTATTAAAATTTAATATAAAATTTAAACATTTATAAAACAAATTTATATTATTTTAAATAGTAAACTAAAGAAAATTAAATTAATTAATGTAGACAAAAAATTATTCTATTATTAAAAAATTATGTTAATTAATGAAATTAAATTAAAGAGATTTAATAAATGTAGAAAGTTTATAATCTTAAATTTATAATTGTTGAATTGTTAAAAGACGACTAATATTTATATAATGTTACTTTAAAATAATTAATATTTAATACAAGAAATTTTAAAATTTAAATACATTATTTATGTTCAAAATCAAAATTATTAATTAATTAATAATAATTAAATTACTAAAAATGCAGACAAAATTAAGCAAACTAAATAAAAAGATATGAGACTATAATTAAAGTAATATATAAATTAATTATTTAAAGGCTAAAAATACAATTTTAATTAAAAAAATTGATTAAATAATAAATTTAATTATGGAAATTAAAATCTTCACTTATTTAGAAAATAGAGTAATAATAATTAAATAAATCAATAAAAATTAATTAATTAAATGTGTCAAAACATGTGTTTTTAATTACACAAATTGATTAAATAACAAAAGGGTATAAGATGTCAAATTTTATTAAAATGGTTGGGAAAATCTATTCCTAACATGATAATTAATGTCACATACCTTATGACACACACTATATATACTACCTTTCTATAAGAATATATCAAAAATTGTATTTTTTAATAAATATATCTATGTGATTCGTGGTATACATTAATAATAATTTCATGTATAAATACCAATACACACATCCATGGGTAGGAATATCCCATGAAACATATGACATGTGTAATTCCTATAGGCTTGTCTATTCTCAGGGACTCCTCTCTTAGAGACTACAATATTCAAAATTAATAAAAGGAATTCAAAATATCATATGATCAACCTACACTAGATAACCAAACATTGTTTATATCTCATTACATGGATTTTTTCTATTTATAAAACATGTATTTGAGAATATTCCCACAATACTTCAAGGTTTCCATCATAACCATAAAAGTCTATCACCTTTTTGGGTGATAAATACTCTAAGGACCTCGTAAAAACTATGAAACATTGAAGAACATTCATCATGTGATAATGTAATTATTAAATTTCCTGGTTTGGAATATATAATTAATTAAAAGTACAAAGTAGTTGGTTCTAGGGAACCAACTCTAACACTATCATACACCCCCACCACAAAAAATGGATAAAACAATATGAATATAACCAATAAGATGACTAGGAAATCTAAATAAAAACATACCATTCAATGATATATATTCATATATATTTTTTATGGATTTTAATAGAACATCCTCTTCGAAATTAGAAATAATATTTCTTGATCATGCATGAATTAAATTCCAAACATTATCCACTATAAATTGAATAATTTCTTCTTTGATCTAACAATGATGATAGGGAGGCCATGATATTTTTTTAATAATTTCAACCTCATAACTCTAAAAAAATAACTCTAATCATCACTTCTTATACCAAAAACTCTTTTAATAAAAAACAATTCAAACTTCAAGATGATAACTTTATACACTAGTTATTTCACAAAAATATCAATAATATAAATAACACCTTGAAAATAATAATGATCCCCCCTATAAAAAATAAGGGTATCATATATAAAAAAAGGTTGGAAATAAATGGTATATTATTACTTTCTATAATCCCATGAATTATTTCTCATGTCATTATAGAGATAATCAATAATGAAAAAACATCCAAATAATAATAATAAATATGGGGATAATTAATCTCTCTTCCATATGCCATTTGATGGGATAAAAAAATAGAAACTATACCATTTGTTTTTTTACCAAGAATGAAATTAGATAAATACATTTTAATATGATAGAAACCCAGCAATGTTAAAACATCACATTATTCAAGACAAAAATAAATAAATTAAATATCCCTCTATCACAAACCTTCATAACATGAAGATTTAAAGCTATGGTTTCCTTTTATATTTTTTAAATATTCTTTATAGAATAAAAAACCTCAGGATTAATGGTTTTTTTCCCATGATAAGCTATTGTTGTATAGAATCACATTGAATCAATGAAATAAAAGATAGAAAAATATTCTTCATAACTTTTCAAAAATATTTAAAAATATTTTATGGATCTAATTATGAAGGTTAATCTGTCTAACTTCCACAACAATGATTTCATTATAGATATTTGGAATTAGTGTAATGAAATTATCATTAAAAGGTTCATTAAAAATATTTCCTTTCTAAAAATAAATTATGAGATTAATTACATTATCTCCCAAAATTCCCTATAATTTTTTAAATAATGTTTCATGAATCATGTACAATACTATAAAATTAAGAGGATAAATCTTCTTAAGAGAATCAACCACTTAAAAACACTAAATATTGACCATCATAAAAGAATTTATATAAACTCAAGAAATTAGAGTGAATCAATCATTGATATCCTCACAAATTAATTTATTTTCTTATGTATACAACTACTAAATTAATAAGCAAGTAATTTTTTTAATCCTTATATATAAAAAACCATATTCAAATATCATCTTTAAATATTGAAATTTTGATGTTTATACCGCTATAATTATCTATTTTATGAATGAAATAATTATTTTAAACTAATTCTTGAATATATCAATTTAAAAACCCCACATGTAAACACTATTCTTTATTAAAAAAATGAATATCAAGTGGAATTTCCTGGAACCAAAATCTATCAATTGAAACATCATTTATATGACTTCTAAATTATAAAATGAAGCTCATTCTCAATATACATGATAATGTAGAAGAATTTTATTGGTTGAGTATTTCCCCATCTAAAAAGATATTTTGTAACCTCTTAAATTTTATCATAGAAATTCCACAAAAAATAATTACAATCCTCTCTTATAGTATTCTCAAAACCTTAATCATTAATCCAAAACGTTTCACACCTAAAGGAACTTCACTTATTAACAACCATAATCATTAAGATTATTTTATGTGAATCCCTTATCTATTTGTGTAACATATTATCTTTTCATATGTTCATCATTTAAATATTAAAATTGATTTATAATTAATTAATTCCATGAAAATTTTGAATTATTATTATGATTAGTTATTTTTTAATATTTTGATGTAAAAATTATTATTTTTACCTTGACCATTAAATGTTCTCAAAATAAAATTCAATAATAATCTGCAAAAAATTAATTAAAATATTATTTTATAGGTGATAAAAAATTACAATGTAAATAAAATAGAAAATAAAAATTTTGTGACAAAAATAGTTATTTTTAAAATTCAAAATTGATATATATATATATAGGTGAAAAAAATGTGTTCCATGTATAGAACTCTCGTTTCACATTTTCTATACAAAACGCACTCCTTGATGGAACTCGAGGCCTGGAGGAAGTCTGAATAATATGAAATTAAATTTTTTGTTTTCATATTCATGTCAAAAACACTGCATCCATAAATTACCAAGTCTGAATTTCTTAAATTATAATGTTAAATTCAATTTAAAAAAGAAAAATAAAATCAAATGAAATCATAAATGGTGTCTTGGTTATTTGAAATCACCAATTCAATTCTCTCACAATCACCATGTTGTGGCTCAAAGGTGACTATCTAGAATCCATCTATATTTTCCATATATGAAATACATATCTTGAATCATCAATATTTTATTTCTATTTTCAAGAGAGGGAAATCAAAGAGCATTGAAATGTCCTTTTATAGAATGAATAATTCTAACTTGATCAAGAATATAGGATCGATCTAACCTTTTTATTCATTTTTTTTCTCACTTTAAACTTGATAGAGAGGAAAGTATAGCTCTAAATTTCATCAAAACAATTTAGATCCCTATTAAAGAGGAAAAAATGAGATTTTATACAGAGGTTATACTTTTCAAAATTGAATATTTATCCCTAGAAAGTAATATCCTTCATTTTGTACAGTTTTCCATACTTATGACTTAATTAAACATAGCATAAATGTAGAAAATATTGCATCACACACTTGTAAAACGTTGAAATGTTATGTGATAATATATAAACCATTATCTTATCCCATAAACTCATAAAATAATTTAAATATCCAAGAACATATCATGTTTTTTCAAGAAATTATATTTCAACCTATTCACTTTTGTGATCAAAAAACTTATGAATAGATTTATAAATAAATTCAATCACCATTATTATAAACTTCAATTGTATTTATATGTGATCGATCATAATCAAACATCAACTAGAACCCATATGTGGGACCTAATTTATTATAAACTCAATTTCATTTGAATAGATGTAATGTGTGAATACACATAGTGTGTGACCCTCTAGGTCCTTATCATGATAGTAGTTTGTCCATCCCATAGACTAAGAGTGGATTCTGGAAAACCATCATGGCCCCTATGAAGATATGGAATTACATTTCTATGACTACCTTTTATGAACACGTTCTATGTAATATAATCTCATTGTCTCATGATATCTCATAAGGCATGATGCACACTTATGTCATCATACTATTGATGATTTAAATATTCCATGAATTTACTGGATGGACCAGGCAACTTTTACCATGGCTCTAGATTTTTTAAATGTACTACCATCTTATTCAACCTGGTTCTACATGATATCACCTCCTAAAGAATGATGTGAAAAATTCTTTCTTGATCATTCAATATATACCATACCACCAATGGAATACCCAATGAAAGATACCTTTCCATGACTTAAACATCAAATTTTTCTCCGTGCATAAATTTTCATGATCAAATAGTATATATTAATAATGTTCTCATTTTAGGAGACCAATATACATGTTTAGATAATAACAACAAATAAAACCCAAAACATGTAGTGTTACTTTTGTAAGGTAAATCCCCAAGATATTAGGGTCACCAAGTGAAAAAGACCTAAGAAAAAGTTTCAATGCTTATGATCTCCCAACACCAAATAGTTAGAAATCATTTGTGTCCTATTAGTATGATGTATCATGATAATAATAAATAAAATTAAGATTATTTTGATAGTGTCTTGATGTTATCTTTTTAACTAGGAACTACTATAGCCTTTTCATATGACACATAATCTAAGGAAATTACCATTTAAACAATTGATGAAAAAGTATCAACAATATTATAGTAAGAATAAATAAACACAGACACACACACACACACATGTATATATATATCAAACAATATACATATAATGGTAATGAAATTATATAAAAAGTTGGTTCTAGGGAACCCACTCACAACACTCTAGATTACACAAGATCTAACATCTAATATTTCTAAACCTTCTATCTATAACATACTTATCATGCTTTTGTTTTTATATTGATTTTTTAAATGGTCCTTCAACATTATCCTCTATATCTACTCTTATAACCCAAACTTCGCCACTGTGTGTACAATACCTCAAGAGATGAAACTTATATAGTATATTCTTTCTCCACTAGTGTGACTTGGGAACCATAGTAAGACCCACTATCATAATATTATCATTGTATACTGTAACATGGTATGCACTTCTAGGTATAACACCATTCTTGAAAATATACTTTTGTATCCAAACTACTTCTTTAGCTACATCATAAACTGATATATACATAGATTTTTATTTTGAATCTTCATCCACAGACTAATTTGGGATCCTCCATCTCATTATACCACCATTTAGGTAAAATATATATCCTTACTGTGATTTTATATCATCATGGTCTATTTGGAATCAAGATTCAATTTATCACCTCACTACTAGTTCCCCAAATCCTCCATATACTAATAACAAGTCCTTTGTACATATCAAGTACATTAGGATTGTTATTATAGATTCATTATGCAGCTCTGTTTGATTGGATAGATATATCCCTAATATGCTTATAGAAAATGGATCATAAAACCTAGTATATATCATGGAATACATAATAGATCCCACTACTAATTAATAAAGGACTGTACTTATTCTTTCAATATCCTCTTATTCAAATGGGTGAATTTTCTTAGAGTGATTAATTCCATGTGACATTAGTAACAATGCACTCTTGGATTGTTTCATATTGTACCTTTTGAGTACCTTGTCAATATATAGACATTGAATTATCCCAAGAATCCTCTAAGATCTATCTCTATTGATCTTACTCACAATAATATAGGCTTCTTCACCTGTTTTTATATGAATAAGTGTTCATTTAACCATGTATTCACTAGTTTTAAGACTTGTACTTCAGTTCCCATTAAAAATATGTCATAAAAACATAATACTAGGGAAATGATGACACTCCCACTAACCTACATGAAGACATATTTCTTTCTTTCATTATTAATGAAACCAAATTATCTTATTTCCTTGTCAAAATGAACATTTCACAATCATTATTCCTACTTCAATCCATAAATGGATATATGTATGTTGCATACATTATTATAAATCTTTAATATGATAAACCCTTTAGGTTTTGTCATATAAAGTCTTCCAACTAAAATCCAATTTTAAAAAGTTGTTTTTACTTCAATTTTCAAAATTTAGTAATCATATAAGGATACTATTTAATGAAATATTCTAATGGATTTTAGATTGAAGCTAGTGAGAAGGTTTCATCATAATCGATGATTTTATGTTTCCTAAAACCCTTATCTAATAGTCATTACTTTTTTATCTCACTTGACCTTCCATGTCAAGCCTTTTCTTGAATACCCATTTATACAAATAGGTATTACATTAGCTAGTGGATCTACAAAAATAAAATATATTTTTTATATTGGATCCATTTTAGAATGGATGCATTATTTCTACTTAGATGTATCATTTCCATATATTAATTATTTTTAGGTTAAAGGTACAATATTCTCCAGGAGTAATGTGTCACCAGATTCATTGATAGGAAAACCATATCTCTCTGGTTATCTAACCACTCTAGTATACCAACTCAGTACTTAAGTATCAAGAAAAAATTCTTCCCCCACTTTCTCTCATTAATATATTTCCTATACTAACTCTTTTTCATATGCATCATTATTTTCATTTAAGTCAACCTTTATCATCCTATTTCTATAGTAAATGTGTTCCCTTTCTAGAAATATAGCATGCATTTCTACAATCACTATTTTACCAAAATGGTTATAAAGTTAATATCATTTATTATCTTTTGTATAATATGTAAACATGCACTTTATGCTTTGAGATTCTAATTTTTCAATTTTAATAATCTTGAAAAATACATTGCATCCCTACACATGTATATGTGATATATTGGGCTTCATTCTATACCATAACTCATATGGAATGGCATCTAAAACTTTTATTAGTAGTTAGTTTATTGTATATGTCATAGTATATAGTGTGTATCCCCAAAAGGATAATAGTAAGGTTGCATGACTCATCATCAATATAACCATGTCATGCAGGGACTGATTCCTCCATTCATAAATAACATTCCAATAAGGTAAATAAGGAGGATTGAGCTGGGAAACTACCTTATGCTCATTTAAGTGATCGATTAAATTATGGTTAAGATATTTGACACCATGGTCAGGCCAAGTTTTATTAATATTCTTACCATGTTTATTTTATACATCGTTATGATATTCCATAAACATGATAATTGAATATGAATTATACCTCATTATGTAGATATATTCATATCTACTGTAGTTATCAGTAAAAGTAATGAAGAAATAAAACCCACCCTCTTCCTCTACTATGAATGAACTACATGAATTTGTACGAACCATTTCTAATGTTTACTTGCCTCTTTCTCCTTTCCCTCCAAAAGGGGATTTTGTCATTTAACCTAGTAAACAAGAATGAAATACAACTAAATTTTTTAATTCAATAGAGTCTAAGTACGCAAGTTTATGTAGTTTTTTAAATGTGTCTAATTTAGATGACCTACCATGAAGATCCATAGGCTGGTGGGATATGTCATGACCCATCCTCGGATCCTGTGTTGTGACTGCCCTAATCCCGCCTTCCATAGGCCAGGGGATGACGACTAGCACCAAAGGCGTAAATCCCTAAGCTGGGAAGGAATTGAATTTATAAAAAGTATACACACACAATCATATTACACAACTGGAAGCAAAACACTAAGAATAACTGTATAGAAAAGAAGTATTGGAAAGTAAAAGGGGTCAGAAATACAAGCCCAATAGTAAAGTACATGTACAACTGAAAGAAAGTACAACTGAAAAAGGGAAAAACAGCTGAAAGGTAAGAGTAACTTCTGGATCATCCTCCGGGGTTTCTACATGAAGGGTAGGTACAGATGGTCACCTCAGCACTCCACGTCCGTCTGACTCCTCTGTGTACCGACTCATTGTAAGGTCCACCTCTGGGTACCGTCTAGTCCTGGCACTCTCGGACTCTGTCAGCACTATCTGTTATTTGCATCCAACACAACGAGGTGCGGGTGTAGCCCGTACAGGGGTGAGTATAACGATACTCAATAGGCAGCCCGAGACCCTCAAGGTCTCACAATATCCAAAAAGGATAACCACAAAGTAAAGATTCAATGGATAACCCTTACATATCTATATGACCATACATATACCTAAGTTATCTAATAACCCATCTCAATCATGAGGTAAACACAAAAGTCACTGACTCAACTCAATCCGGGATTTTTATTCTTGGGGTAGTAGCTAGTAACATCCATAGTCAAACTGCCAGAGTCTCGGCTGATGGTGTACTCCTCCTCTATCGAGTACTGTGGTCCTACCGCGTCACCCAGAGGCGCTTACCACTTTCCGGGACTACTGTGGTACTCCTCCTGTCGAGTATTGTGGGTCTGCTGCGCTCACACAGAGGATCTCCCCATCGTGGTTCTTCTGCGCTCACACAGAGGCGATCCCCCTCGTAGCCTGTTGTGGTACTCCTCCTGTCGAGTACCATGGGTCTGCCGTGTCACACAGAGGCTCTCCCCACTGTGGGTCTTCCGCACTCACACAGAGGAGCTCCCCTACTGGGCTAGTCAAAACACTCCGAGTCGAATGGTCAGCAGTCGTTAGGTCTCATCCAGCTACTAAGTCTTCGTACTCCGCTCACTCGTCTCCGGGAGGATCTGCTCCACGAGCTATAGGTCGATAATCTAGATGTCATGAAGTCCCAAGTAGAAGTATCTCAAAGGTTTTCCTCGTCATAGGGATCTCAACCCAACAGACGACACGTCAATCGGACTCCCGGTCTGTTAGTTATTGACATTTCCATTCGAGGGGCCCGGTTGGTTTTTAGGTTCAAACCAACCTAAACATACCCCAACTGTGTCAAAACCTAAATTAGGGTATGCCAAAATTATAGTCTCATTCTAATCTTTCCGTCACCGCAGACAGTTCGTCGATCGGACACCCGTAGCCCAAGATAAGATTGAAAATGTGTATTCGGCTAATCGGTTCCGGACTGGGGTCCGACTCGGTCCGCAGGGCTGACCCGATCTGCGAGTCCGACCTGGCCCTGAAGGGAGTGACCTGGACAAAGGGGTTTCCTGACTCGAAGGGTGGCCTGACCCTAGGGGGCGGCCCGACTCGTTGGCGACCCGGCCCGAGGGGGCAGCGCGGCCTGACGATGGCCCACGTGGCCCGGCAGGCTGGGGGCCCGCATAGCCTGACTGGCGGCCCACATGGCCCAACTGGCGGCCCGTGTGGCCTGGATGGCTGGCCCACGTTGCCCAAATGGCTGGCCCACATGGCTCGGATGGCTGGCCACCGCGGGGCCCAGCTGGCTGGCCACCGCGGGGCCTGACTAGCCACGTGTGTGTGTGTGTGTGTGTGGGGGGGGGGGGGGGTGCCGCACCCTCCTGCTTTCGAACCTAACTGGTGTTAGGTGCCTTCTCAGTTTTTTCGCGGGACTCAGGGGGTCCTGCCTTGTCCGGCTGGCCGATCAGCCCACCGGTTCCCGCACCTCTAGCGGCCGTCCCGACGCCAGCCGCTCCTGGCTCCTCCACCGCGGCGCGATGGCACCACGGTTCTGCTACCCTCTGTGTTGCGCGATGGCGCCAATCCACCTCCACCACAGCCCAGCCTAGCTGCGGCCCCTTGTCTCCCTCCGTGCGATGCGACGTCCCCGAACGCCTCCGCCACAGCCCGCCCTGGCCGCGACTCTCCTTCCACGTGACACAACGGTGTCGTGCCCTATTGGCGACCCGATGGCCTTGCGCCGCCGGTTTTCTTCATGGACGGCATGACGCCGGCCGCCGTTGCTCCGCCTTTATCATCAACAGACAAGGGTAATCAATGAGGGAGGGTTGGGCTGTGTTCGTGCGGTCCGAGCCCTCCTTGTTATGGTTTTTTCATTCGGTTCTCAAACCATAAATTGAACGAAGAAGATCGGGAATAAAGTCAACTCATATCCCCCTACCTTGCATGATGACGATCATTGACGAAGTCGCAGGAAGGCAGCGTCGTTTTGTCAATGTCAGAAGAGGAAGAGTTTGGATAAGAGGAGTCAAAGATGACGTCGTCGACATTCTTCGTGGGCGGCGGTGCTTCTACTTCTTGCCCCGGTTGAAGAAGGATAAATGTTCGTCATTCTTCATTGGTGGAAGAGATGTTCTTCATTGGGAGAATTTATTCCTCCAAGTTCTTCCAATTCCTTCCTCTTCTCCCAATGGTTCCACCAAAAGAATACTAAGCCAAAAATAATAGAGGATGTTCTCTATTATTTTTATGGTACAACAACACAAATACTTGTGTTTAATTAAATGAGACAACACATTTAATTAATTTAAAGGAATGGTTCAAATTCAAAATTAGGGGAGGTGGGGAGTTCCAGTTTAATGGAGAGAGGTGTCCAATTATTTAATGGGGAGTTTAAAGGGGTTAAGAAGCTCGGGTGTGCCCCACTAAATAATATCCTCCCAAGAAAGGTTATGTGCGGGTGGGCCCCACCACCATAACCTCTCATGGGAGGTTAGGGTGTTGTGGCCCCGACCACTAACCTCCTCTTAGAGGTTTTAACCACCATAAAATAAAAAACAAAGTTAAAACTTTATTTTTATTCAATTTAATTTAAAAACCCCAAAAACTAACTCTTATTCTCATCCGAACGCAACTGCGGTGAAGGTCTCACTAAGAAATAACTGACACTGTGAGTTCAATGGTGCCCTTGTATTTCGGTTCCGAGTACCGGTTCAAAAGTTATAAAATTACGCTCGTAGGATTACTGAACGTACTCGAAAAAAACTTTAGAAATTGATTCCGGGCACACTGGGCCTCAGAATCAAGCACTGTAAATTTTTGTGGACTCATAAAATTTCCATGTATTTAAGAAAAAAATTTCAATGAAAATTATGAGTATTTACATTCACCCCACCTCAAGGCTTTACGTCCCCGTAAGCTACAACTCTAAATAAGGGAACAAATGGGGGTACTGGGCACACATCTGAGCCTCCTGCTCCCATGTGGTCTCTTGGAGGTTCCCGTGCTACCAGCAAACACGCTCTAGAGGTATCAACTGCTCACGAAAGACCAGCTCTTGTCGATCCTCAATCTCCAATGGAACCTACATGAAAGTCACCCCATCATCGATGTCCATATCCCTGTGGTTGATGATGTGGGATGGGTCGTTCACATATCTCCTTAGCTGAGATACGTGGAAGACGTCGTGCACCTGGTGCAACTGAGGTAGAAGAGCTAAGCGGTAAGCCACCTCGCCTACTCTGCTGAGGACTTGGAAAGGTATGATGAACCGCGAAGATAACTTGCCGCCTCATCTAAATATCCGTAGACCTCATCGAGATGAGACCCTTAGAAAGATGTGGTCTCCATCCTCAAACTCCAGAGTTCTCCATCTTCTATCAGCATACGATTTTTTCCTGCTTTGGGCAGTCTCCATCCACTCCTGGATGATCTGCACCTTCTCTGTAGTCGCTCGTACCATCTCTGTTCCCACTAGTGCTGACCCCCCTGGGTTTGTCCAGCACAGTGGTGATCTGCATGGTTGACCATAAAAGGCCTCAAAGGGTACCATACCGATGGTGGAGTGATAGTTATTATTGTATGCAAAATCTACCAATGGTAAGTGATCCTCCCAGCTGTGACCGAAGTCGAGGACACATGAACGTAGCATGTCCTTGAGGGTTTAGATGGTCTTCTCGGTCTGACAATCTATCTGAGGATAGAAGGCGGTTCTCAAACGTAGCTGCATCCCAAAAGCCTCCTAAAACCCCTTCCATATCCAGGAAGTAAACCATGCGTCACAGTCAGAGACAATAGAAGTAGGTACTCCATGTAAACTCACAATCTCCTGCACACAGAGGTATCCCAATCTCTCTACTGAACCCTGCTCTTTGATCAGTAGGAAGTGGGACGACTTGGTGAGTCGGTCAATGATCACCCATATCGAATTGTGACTCCTGGAAGTACATGGAAGATCCTTCATGAAGTCCATGGATATCCCATCCCACTTCCACTCTGGGACCTCTAAGGGCGAAACCAAGCCTGTAGGTACTTAGTGCTCTACCTTCACTTGGTGAAAAGTGAGGCATCGTTAGACAAACTCAGCTACTGTCTTCTTCATACCTGGCCACCAGTGCTGTCATCTGAGGTCCTGGTACATCTTATCCACTCCTGAATGTACCTCTAAATAAGAAGTGTGGAACTCCCTCAACACTTCCTCCTGAAGTGAAACTGGTGCCATGGTACATCCTCTGAAGAGGATGACGTGCTCCCTAACTTCATAAAATCCATCAGGTTCCTACCCCGTGGATATCTGATCACGTTGAGTCTCACAGTTAGAATCCCCACACTGCCCCTCCCTGACTCACTGAAGAAGTGGAGGAGTGACTGTGAGACACTATAGATAGGCTACTCCATCCCCATCCACAAGATATTTGTAAGGCAGCCTGCTGCTCTGTCGCCTCTCCTAGAAGCTTTATACCAGTCCTCCTGCTGAGCGCATCCACAACAACGTTCCCCTTATTAGGAGTATAGACTATCTCGAAGTCATAGTCCTGGAGAAACTCATGCCATTGCTGATGTCTCAGTTCATGTCTTTCTAAGAGAATATATACCTGAGACTATTTTGATCAGAGTAGATTGTAAAACATTCACCCATCAGATAGTGCCGCCAAATCTTCAAGGTGAAGACCAATGATGATAACTCTAGGTCATGGGTAGCGTAGTTCTGATCGTTTTGTATCAGCTACCGAGAACCATATGAGATCACTACTCGATCCTACATCAGGACACACCCAAGTCTGGTACCTGATGCATCGTAGTAAACTACGTACCCTACACCCTCCTATGGAAGCCTCAAGATGGGGTCACTAGTCAAAATCTACCTCAGCTTCTAAAAGCTCTGCTGACATCTCTCTAACCACATGAAGGGTTTCCCCTTCTTCATCAAGGTTAATAGTGGTGATGCAACTCTGGAGAAGCCTGTAACGAATCTCCGATAGTAACTTTCCAAGCCCAGGAAACTTCGTACCTCCATCACACTCCTGGGTGGCTCCAAAGAAAGTACCACATCAATCTTCGCTGGATCTACTACAAATCCAGCCTCTGAGATGACGTGTCCTAAGAAGTGAACCTCTCAAATCCAAAACTAGCACTCCGATCACTTACTATAAATCTGGTGCTCTCAAAGTGTATCCAGTACTACCTGAAAATGTTAAGCATGCTCCTCCTCAGTAGTTGAGTAGATCAAAATGTCGTCGATGAAGACCACGAAAAAGCGATCGAGGTAAGGCTGAAAGATCCTATTCATGAGACACATGAACACTAATGGAACATAGGTTGTGCCAAAGGGAATAACCAAGGACTCATAGTGCCCATACCAACATCTGAAGGACATCTTCTGTACATCCTCGTCTTGAACTCTAAGCTGGTGATAGCCTGATCTGAGATATATCTTCGTGAACCACCACGCTCCCTTGAGCTAATAAAAGAGGTTGTCAATCCTTGGGAGTGGGTACTTGTTCTTCACAGTTACCTGGTTCAGGTGATGGTAGTCAACACAGATCCTCAAGATCCCATCTGCCTTCTTGGTGAACAGAATCGGGGATACCCAGGGAGAAACACTGGGCCAGATGAATCCCTTCTCCTGCAAGTCCTATAATTGTACCCACAGCTCACGAAGCTCAGAAGGAGCCATCCGATATGCCAGAGTAGTTATCGGTGTCGTCTCAGAGTATATTTCAATGTTAAAGTCCACCTCTCTATGAGGAGGTAGTCCTGTGACATCATCTAGGAAAACATCCGCGTACAGGTCCACCACTACAGGATAAGTCGAACTCTCCAAATCTACTGCTCTGAGGATAAGGCAAGCAAAATGGTTAGTGATCGGCTGCACCCTCCTCTGAGTAAGTCCGTCCTGTGCTGCAAAGGTCCCCATCTCACCGGTGAAGGTGAACCTGGTCCCATCCATGCAGATTCACTACACTTTTCACCTAATAAAGTCAATTTGAGCATGAACTGTGGATAACCAGTCCATAACCAAGATGATGTCATAAGGCCTTGATGCCGCTACAAGGAGATCCCAACTGAATCTCTCACCTCCTAGAGTAAGATCACACTACCGACACCTATGTGTAAGTGTCGATTCTCCTCTCGTAGGAGTCTCTAGCCGTAAGGATCAAGCCAACGACTCCGTCGGAATCTCGGAGCTCCGAACAAGGGTAGTGACTATGAAATAATGACTGGCACCTATGTCTATAAGAACTACAGATAAGGTGGATTAGACATAGATAATACCTTGAATCATCTCCGGAGCACCATGGTCATAAGCCTCAGCTGCCTAAAGCTGAGCTCTCTCCTGTCCACCTGCTCCCTGCGGTCGGGGTGGAACTCTGGGTGGTGGTGGTGGAAACACCTTGAAATGTCGTCCACTGCCAGCTGCTCGACCAACTCCTTTACCACGTCCGGATACACCCTGAGGACCACCTCAATTGAATCTTTTCCTCTTCCTGTGAGGTCCCTCAACTATCTGTTGATCATATGAACAGTAGGTCAGATAGTCACGAGCCATGTCACCCTGCCCACTGCATGAGTAACACTGCCTGATCCTAGAGGGTAAGTCACTACCCTGGGTGCCCCGCACAAAAGATCCTGAGTATTGCGGTCGTCTACCCATGGGTCTGGTCCTCTTGTACCTCTGCATCATCTGTCTACTTCCAGCTACAGAAGACTCCGCTGCATGTAGACTAGTAGTGGGTCTCGCTACTGGTGTCTACTTAGCATGGAAACTCTCCACCAGGAGGGATCTCTCTAACACCCCTGCCTGCATCAGGATGCTAAGGGAGATCATTGAAGCACTAATCTCTCGCCTGACCCCTTGCTCGAAGGTCCAGGCCCTGAAGAATGGGTATCGTACCATATCTGTGGAGTAGCATGAGAGGTTGGTGAACCTCACTGAGTACTATTATACTGTCATACTACCCTACTACAGATGAAGTAGCTTTTGTATCTGCACCGCACGAAGGGTGGATGGGACAAACTCCACCTGGAACAGGCTCTCGAAGTATGTCCAGAGTAGTGTCACCTCATCGTGGACCTAAAGCATCAAGATTCACCATCTACCTGTTGTTTCTAGAAAGAGACTCACAACAAGAATTACCATGAGGTCTGCTGGTGACCCTACCAGCCTGAAGACTCTCACCACAACCTCCAGCCAATCCTCATCTTCTTGTGGGTCCATCTCTCCCTGGAACCTGGGTGGCCTCTGGCGTTGGAACTCATGAAACACCCTCGAGCGGCGTGAATCTTCTACTACTGGGGCTGGTGGCATCGGTGGACCAACGGGAAGTGGTACCGTTGGTAAAGGGCCCTGCATCGAGGCCTTGTCGCTCGATGGGATGTCAGAGCGTATGACTCTCGGGGCTCTGTGGGGAGGCATCCTGAAAGAAACATATGCGACACAGTCAAAATAATATACCTGGTGAGCTGACCTGGTTTAGATGACTTAAATAAAACTTTTGAAAACACACACGCAATCAGTTTTTTCGTGCACTGAGTTGAATATCAGAAGTCAGGGTCCTGGTGTATGGATATGTTGGCTGCTGCACCAAAAATGGACTCTCTGAAATGAAAACCACACTTAGTACCCTTAACACTATTGCTTCACAAAAAAGAAATATCAGAGTCCTAAGATCTGCAGTATAATCGACTCCTCTAATACCAATTTGTCATGACCCGTCCTCAGAGCCCAAACTATGACTACCCCAAGCCCACCTTCCATAGGCCAGGGGCTGGCGACTAGCACCAAAGGCGTAAATACCTAAGTAGGGGAGGTATTGCCTTTATAAAAAGTATACACACACAATCAGAGTACACAACTAGAAGCAAAACACTAAGCATAACTGTATACAGAAGAAGTATTGGAAAGTAAAAGGGGCCAAAAATAGAATCCCAACAGTAAAGTATAGGTCCATCTGAAGGAAAGTACAACTGAAAACGGGACAAACAACTGAAAGGTAAGAGCATCTCCTAAATCGTCCTTCGGGGTTCATACCTGAAGGGTAGGTACAGATGGCCACCTCAACACTCCACATCCGCCTAACTCCACTGTGTACCAACTCATCATAAGGTCCACCTCCGGGTACCATCCAGCCCTGGCGCACTCAGCCTACATTAGCACTTTCCGTCATCTGTATCCAACACAACGAGGTGCGAACATATCCCGTACTGTGGTGAGTATAACGATACTCAGTAGGGACCCAGAGACCCTCAAGGTCTCACAATATCTATCAAGGAATGTAAATATTCAACAGATAACTCTTACATAGGTATATTCCCATACATATACCTAAGTTATCTAATAACCCATCTCAATCATGAGGTAAACACAAAAGTCACTGACTCAGTACAAACCAGAACTTTTATTCCTGGGGTAGTAGCAAGTAACATCCACAGTCAAACTGTCAAAATCATGGCTGATAGTGTACTCCTCCTCTATCGAGTACTGTGGGCCTGCCGTGTCACACAAAGGCACTTCCCACTTTCCTGGATAGCTGTGGTACTCTTCCTGTCAAGTACCATGGGTTTGCTGCGCTCACACAGAGGCGCTCCCCACCATGGGTCTGCCGCGCTCATACCGAGGTGCTCCCCCTCGTAGCCTGCTGAGGTACTCCTCCTATCGAGTACCATGGGTCTTCTATGTCACACAGAGGGACTCCCCACTATGGGTCTTCCGCGCTCACACAGAGGAGCTCCGCTACTGGGCTAGTCAAAAAACTCCGAGTCAAAAGGTCAGCTGTCGTCAGGTCTCAGCCAGCTACTAAGTCTTCATACTCCGCTCACTCGTCTCTGGGAGGATCTACTCCACGAGCTATAGGTTGATCCTCCAACTATCAAGAAGTCCCATGTAGACTTATCTCAAAGTTCCACCTCGTCATAGGGATCTCAACGCAACAGACGGCGGGTCAATCGGATGCCCAGTTTGTTAGTTTTTGGGATTTCTGTTCCAGGGGCCCGGTTGGTTTTTAGGTTCAAACCAACCTGACTGTATCCCAACTCTATCCAAACATCATGTAGGGTATACCAAAAGTACCCTCTCATTCTAGGATTTCTATTTCCATACACAGTTCCTCGATCAGACACTCGTAGCCCAAGATACGGACGAAATGGTGTATTCAGCTAATCAGGTCTGGACTGGGGTCCGACATGGTCCGTAAGTCCGGCCCGGTCCACGAGTCCGACCCAGCCTTGAAGGGAGTGGGCCAACATGAGGGGTGTCCCAGCCCAAAGGGTGACCCGACCCGAGGGGGCAGCTCGGCCAGTTGGCGACCCGACCCGAGGGCGGCCCGCATGGCCCGACGGGCTGGCGGCCCATGCGGCCCGGCTGGTCAGCCTGTGCGGACCGGCTGGTAGGATGCCATGGCCCGGCGAGAAGGCCGCAGTGGCCCTCCTGGCTGGCCGTCGTGTGGCCCGGCTGACCGGCCGCCATGTGGCTCGGCTGGCCACGTGTGTGTGTGTGTGTGGGGGGGGGGGGGTGTCGTGCCCCCTACTTCCGAACTGAACCGGCGCTAGGCGCCGGTTCTGTTTTTCCACAGGACCTGGGGGGTCTCGCCTTGTCTGGTTGGCCGAGTGGCGAGCCGGTTCCCACACCTCCGACGGCCGGCCCGACGCCGGCCGCTCCGGGCTCTTCCACCACAGCGTGAGGGCTCCGCGGTTCTGCTGCACTCCGCGCAGCGCGACGGTGCCGCGCACCTTCGCCGCGGCCCGCCCTGGCCGCGACTCTCCTTTTGCACGACACAATGGTGCCGAACCCTCTTGGAAACCCAGCAGCCTTGCGCCGCCAGTTTTCTTCATGGCTAGCCCGACACCGGTCACTGTTTCTCCACCTCCGTCATCAACAAACAAGAATAATCAATGGGGGAGGGTCGGTCCGTGTTCGTGCAGTCCGAGCCCTCCTCGTTATGGTGTTATCATTCGGTTCTCAAAACATAAATTGAACGATTAAGATCGGGAATAAATTCAACTCAAATCCCCCTATCTTGCTTGATGATGACCCTTGACGAAGTTGCGGGAAGGCATCATCCTTTCTTCAATGTTGGAAGTGGAAGAGTTTGGAGAATACGAGTCAAAGATGACGTCGTCGGCGTTCTTCGTGGGCAGCGGTGCTTCCACTTCTTTCCCCAGTTGAAGAGGGAGAGATGTATATCGTTCTTCGTTGGCAGAAGAGACATTCTTCGTTGGGAGAATCTATTCCTCCAAGTTCTTCCATGGTCTTCCTCCTCTCCCAAAGGTCCCACCAAAATAATGCTAAGCCAAAAATAATAGAGGAAGTTCTCTATTATTTTTATGGCACAACAACACAAATACTTGTGTTTAATTAAATGAGACAACACATTTAATTAATGGAAAGGAATGGTTCAAATTAAAAATTAGGGGAGGTGGGGAGTTCCAATTAAATGGAGAGAGGTGTCCAATTAATTAATGGGGAGTTTAAAGTGGATAAGAAGCTCGGGTGGGAACCACTAAATGATATCCTCCCAAGGGAGGTTATGTGTGGGTGGGCCCCACCACCATAACCTCTCATGGGAGGTTATGGTGTGGTGGAACCCACCACTGACCTCCTCTTGGAGGTTTTAACCACTATAAAATAAAAAATAATGTTAACACTTTATTTTTATTAAATTTAATTTTAAAACCACAAAAAATAACTCCCTTTCTCATTAGAACGCAACTGAAGTAAAGGTCTCACTAAGCAGTCACTGACGTTGCGAGTTCAACGGTGCCCTCAGATTTCAGTTCTGAGCACCGGTTCAAAAGTTATAAAATTCCACTCGTACGTTTACTAAACGTACCCAAAAAAAACTTCAAAATTTTTTTCTAGGCACACCGGGCCTCAGAATCAAGCACCGTAAATTTTCACGGACTCATAAAATTTCCATGTATTTATGAAAAAAATTTCCATAGAAATTTAGGGTCTTTACAAGATCTGATTTTTTCTCCCTTCATTTATTAATTATTTCCTAAACTAATTTTTTTTAGATCAACTATATACAACCTGTTGTTTTGATGTGTCATATAAAAATATATGTTTCCCTTATGCATTATAATTTTTTCCCCACACATGATATAAAATTTCATTATTTCTAAAACTGACATAAATATAATTTTTTTCGCTAATATATAGTGAAAAATAACAATTATCTGTCCTAAAATAGTTACACAAAGAAAATCTTGATTATAATCTCTCATGGTTATTTCTATTAGTCACACACCATTTTCATCTTAGAGATCCACCTAATATTTTGTAGCCATATTTAATATACTTGGTTCTCATTTTTCTATAAAAATTCTGATCCACATGCAACATCCAATGCCTAACTTGTAGAAATTGATATATTGACTTCAACAATACCGATAAAGTAGAAGAATAACCTTGCTTCCTCTTATCAATAATGAAATTCTTCTTCCAGTTTCCTTAATTACAACCTGAAAAGTAGGATGCTCTCTTCTTATTTTTTCCCTCAATATTTATTTCTTTCTAGAAGGGTGGTGTATATATTTATTTGAATTAAACTTATCCCTTGACACATTGGCCTTATCTTTCATCCTATTGTTCACCATAAGGACTAAAGAATTAGAATTATTCATATCTTTATCTTCATGGTGAAATTAATCTAATAAATCATTGTGTGAGTTATTAATGTTATTAATATTCTAATAAATAATAAAATTTGATAATCTATGTGGAATAGAAGAAATAATGATATCAATTTTTAGAACTTGGTCTATTTTTAACCCAAGGTTCTACAGTCTCTTGATGTACCTAATCATCTTTAGTATATAAGTTCCTACTCAATTTCATTATAAAATAATTCATTTATATAGAGAACTAGATGTCTCATATCATTACCACTCTTCATATAACTCTAAGATATATGATATAATTTTTAAATCATCTTTTCATTCATGCAATTAATGAAACTCAACACAGAGAGATGAAAACATGAAGCAAATAAAATCTAGTGAATCAACCACATAGTACTTGTATTAATATTTATTAACCTTTATCACTCCCTACGGGGGCTCATCATGAAGTTGTAATTTTAACACATAAATCTTCATATCATGGAATAATACTAGTTGGAAACATATGTACTACTCCTTAAAGATATAACCGATTATCATTTCCTCTTTTTCTAATTATAATTGTAGTGAAATTTAATAAGTGGTGTTTTCTATTGGATATACCATAAATAATCATATAATTTTAGTAATTTATTTTGACTACCATTATACATTTTCAAATTATCAATTTAAATGTCTTACACTATTTAATCAAATCCTAGTATCCCTTAACTACTTGATTCAGAATACTCTATCATTTGAATATTCTAGTGTTAAGGATCTTAAACCTCACTTCATAACCTGAGTTATAACATATACACTACATCAAGAGGCTATAGTAGATATTTGAAAGACCGAGTATATTAACTAGAGGCTCCATGACCTATTGAGTGGTGTCTCATCTCCAACAAATAACTATTTTTATTGCTAAATACTTTACCTCTAAAGTTGCAACAAGAAATCTATAACTAATCCTTTGCTGAAAACTTTAGTAAAGATGAACCACCATTCTCAAAAAAAGTTATCTATTAGTAAGAGACAACCTCAACTATGGATGAAGAACATCTTGAATAATGTTTTGTTCCCAAATTCATGTTATAGAATGAATTTATTGACTTCATATTTTTATTGAGGTATTTTTTTAATTAATCTTAATGAATGTAATTTTTTTTATATTTAATATACTTGTTATATGTGATTTCAATAAAAAATTAAACATTATTTTAAATTAAAAAATTTTACCAGACATGTTCATTTTATCTATACATTCTTTATTATTATTATTATACTATGTGATCGTGTTTAATAATTAAACACTCACAGAATAATAAATCATGCATAGTATAAAATAAATAAATAAATAATTTGGTTATCATTATACATTAACTATTAGTTAATAAATAAAGATAATAATGGATTAAATGTGACCCTAGGTTAATTCCATGAGTTGATACCTAAATTTAGTTATAACACCCATAACACTTGTGCACTTCAGTGGTTTTTTTACAGCAATTGTAGACTCAAACATCTTTTCTATGAACTCCTCCAATATTTCAAATTTGTACTCATGCGCATGTGAGGGGAACACAATGAAAACAATTACATTTTATTACATAAATGTGGACTTCCATCCCCTTATAAAAGTTAATGAAAGATGGATGATGTTCAGATTTGGAAAATAAAATAATTATTGTATTTAAAAAATTAAATAGTTAGTTTAAAAATACAATTAACCAAACATGAAGGGGTAGTATCATCTCATTGTCAATATACATGAAATTGTATTTCATAAGAAAAAATAAATTTTCAAATATTAAACATAATGGTATTTTTCATTTTTTTCTTTTATTAGAATAATTTTAATTATTTATTAATATGTTCCAAAACATCCTAAAAAGTATTATTAAATCCAATACAAATTAATTTAATTTTTGAAATTTTTTACATATATTTTGTCAGATTTTTTGGACCTAAATCAACTCCTTGTATAATAATTTAGTTCATCAGATAGGGTTGACGAGTCTACCAGGTTAGTTCTAGACTAGCCCGATCAGACCGAAGTCAAGTTGGGGAACCCATTTAAAGGATACATATATATATATATATATATAATATTTTAATATATATTTTATATAATTTATATTATCATATAAATATGCATAATTATTTTCAAACTATCACCCTTCCCATATCAACCATCAGAAAAGCATTCATATCAACTGAAATAGTTGGAGGTAAACAACCATTAATATCGCCACAAATTAGTTTTTCTTCTTAGGTAAAATAACACTAAAGAAATATGTGGGTAACTTTTTATATTCCTCATACTCTTAAGACCATAATTACATATCATCTTTTAATCTTGAAATTTTTTTCTCTCACAATCAATCAGTATCTTTTTGTGAACGAAATTATTAATTTTATCGACTTCATAAATATAAACCATCATAGATCTCACATGCCAATATTTTTCATTATTAAACATATTAAAACCAAAGTTACTTTATATGAAACTTATTATATCAACTAATAATTTATTTATATGAAATATAAATAAATAATGAATCAAGTTATCAATATACTTCATGTCATAGTTAAAATTACTTAGTTGATTATTTCCCCATCTAAAAAGATCTTTCGTATCTACATAAATTTTATTATGACAAATCCATAAAACATAATTAAAAACCCTCTAATAGTATTATAAAAACATTAATATTTCAACTAAAATATTTCAAGTCAAATGTATCTTCCCTTATTATTAATAATAATTAGTAAGATTATTTGATGTGACACCATTTTCCATTTGTTCCACAAATTATTATTTTTCAATTGTTAAATATTTTAATACTAAAATTGAATTTTAATTAATTAATTACCTAAAATTGTTTAAATTTTATTAATATTAGAAAAAATATTTATAATTAAAATGTATTTATTTTTATTTTAATTAAAATATTTTCCTTACATAAAGTTCTATAATATTTTATAAATAAATAAATTAAAAAATTATTTAATGGGTGATAGGAAAATTAAATTGTGAATAAAATAATAAAATAATAATTTTATTATTAAAAGATTTATTTTTAAAATTCATAATTTAAATATATTTATATGTAATATATGTTAAAAAAATTTCCATGCATAGTAATATCCTTTTAAGTTTTTCCTCCAAAAAGTACTCCCTGAATGAAGTTGGGGGGGCATCAGAGTTGTGAAAAATACAAAATATAAAATTTTCGGTTCATATTCAAGTTAGAAACACTAAATCCAAAAAAAAATTCACTAATTTTTCAACAGATATTGTGAAATTCAATTTAATCATGAAATATAAAATCAAACTAAGTAGTAAATGGTTCCTTGTTTGTTTCAAATCATCGACTTTATTTTCTCACCATTGGAAGGTCACTACTCAAAGGTGACAATATGTGAGTCCTCTGTATCATCTAAAAATTCACCACCACTCACGAATCATCGATATTTGATTCCCATCTTCTAGTGTGGGAAATCAAAGTGATTTACAATGTCCCTTTGATTGAGTTATGAAAATGTAATCTATCGGGAAGATAGGATCGATCCAACCTTATTATTTATTTGGTTTCTAACACTAATCATGATATATATAAAGGGAGATCTCTAAAATTCATTCAAATGGTCTATTTCCCTATTATAGAGTCTGTAATCTTCTTTTATACATAGGTTATTCTTTCCAAATTCTTACTTTAGTCCTTAGAAGGAAATAACCTTCATTTTAGACCCTTGTTCACAATTATAACTTAATTAAAAATTTCATAAATTTAAAAAATTATGTAACTCAATTTTAATGATTTATCATGTTGTTTGATAAAATACAAACCATTAACATAGCCTATAAGCTCCTTAAGTAATTTAATGAACCACGAACATGTCATGTTCGTTTTAAAATTTATATTTCCTCTTATTCGGTTTTATGATAACATAACTTGTGAATACATTGATAAATAATTTCAATCATCATTATTCTAAACCTGAATAATATAATTAAATTATTTGTAAAGGGTATTGATCATACTCAAACATTCATTGGACCCTATATATGGGTCCCACTTTTTCCTAAATTAATATTCATCTAATTATGTGGAACATGTGGATGTACATAGCGTGTGAACCTCTAGGTCCTTTCCATTTAATAGTGAGTCCAACCCATAGACTATGAATGTAGTCTAGTAAACCATTTCGACCCCTAAGGAGATGAGGAATGTTATAGCTAAAACTACCTCCTACGAAAATGTTCTTTGTAATATAATCTATTTGTCTCATGATATCAAACAAATAATGCACACATGATCCATTATCCTTTTTATGCTTTATATATTTCCTGACCTTACTTGATGTAATTACCTTATTTTACAATGGACAATGATTTAATGTAGGTATTATAGTCCCAGTCAACCAAGTCCCACAAGATAACACTTCCTCAACTTAAAAGCAACAAATTATATCTTGGTAATTAAACCAATGTCATGCTTCCAATTATGTTCCCAATGCAATCTACCTCTCCATTAATTCAACATAATGGTTTTTTATTGCATAAAAGTACATTATCAAATGTTAAACATTAATAATGATCTCAATTACAGAGACCAATACACATGTTCATAGAAAATAATAGCCAATGACACTTGAAAAATGTGTTGTTCCAATTGGAAGGACATTCCTCATGATATCGTCTACTCAAGATCACTATGTGTGAGAGACCTGAGAAGAAGATTTGATGTTTATGATCCCTCATCACCTAATAGTCATACATCATCTTTATCCCATCAATATGATGTATATTGAACGCAATAAATATATTTACGATGGATTTCATAGTATATATAGGTTATCATTATAGTTGGGAAATACTATAACATTTTTATATGACATATAATCTAAGAAAATTACCATGTAAATAGTGGATACAGAAGTATTATTTATATTATGGTAATAATAAACACATTTATATATCAAATTGTATATATGTAATGATAATAAATGTATATAAAGGATTTGGGTCTAGGAAATACACTAACAACACTCCCACATTCACTGGAGGAAACTACTAACAATTTTCAACCATCTAGATTAAACATGAGTATCAGGTTTCTATTGACATTTGGATTTAGTAAATGGGTATTTAACAATATCCTCCATAGATACACTACTAAACATGATGTCACCTCTCTAAGTATAATCCCTCAAGAGATGAATCTTCCAATGTGTATACGTTGTCCATATGTGTTACATAAGCACCTTAGTAGGCCCCACTCTCATTATTTTATCACCATATATAGTAATGGAATCTACACTTCTAGGTACCACACCATTCTATAAAACCAATATGTATATCAAAATAGATTCCTTAGAAACATCATAAGCCTTTACATACATCAATGTTTCTTTGTAATCGGAAACCACACACTAATTTTAACTCCTCTATATCACTACACCACTTTTTAGGAAAATACATATACTTACTATAATTTCAAATAATCATTATCTGTTTGGAATCTAGATTTGGTGTATCACCTCATTGTAAGTTCCTCACCTCCTATATAGATGAAGAACATATCCATTGTACATATGATGTATATTATGATAATTTTAATAAAAATCTAATGCAGTTCTCCTGGATTGGCCTGATATATTCCCATAATGCTTAATAAAAATGCAACATCAAACCTAGTACATAGAATTGAATACATAATAGATCTCACTACAGAAGCATAAGGAATTTGATCCATTATTTAAATCTTCTTCTATGTCTATGGAAACATGTTCTTTGAGAGATTAATTCTATGTGACGCTAGAAATGGTCCATTCATGGATTGTTCCAAATTGTACCATTTTTATCTTTTTCAATTTATGCACTTTTACTTATGCCAAGAATCCTTTGAGATCTATCTAGATGGATCTTTATTGCTAGAATATAGGCATTTTCACCTAATACTCTAATGTATAAGAATTCATTTAACCTTGTTATCACTAATAGTTAGAATTATATGTATTTTACCATTGACAATATATCATCAACTTATAATACTAGGAAAATGATGAAACTCCAAATAACCTTCTTTTAGACACATGGATTTCCTCAATTCTTAATGAAACCAAATTCCCTTATGACCTCATATAATGTAATAATCTATTATCTTGATTTCTAATTCAATACATGAATGGATATATATAGGTTGAAGAACTTATTGTAACTCATTAACATAATCAACCCATTCGGTTGTCATATAGATGTCATAAGATAACTTCACATTTAAAAAATAAGTTTTGAAAACCATTTTCCAAATTTCATAATCATGGAAGCCTACTATTGTAAGTAATATCCTAATTCATTTTATAAATTCGGCCAGTGATAGGGGTTCATCATAGTTGATTCTTTGAAATTTCTTTAAAACCATCGCTACCAGTCATGCCTTATAGGTTCTCACATGACCATCCATGTCCATATTTTTCTTAAACACCAATTTACACTAAACAATTTTTTACATTTTCTGGTGGTTCTACTTAAATCCTGTCTTGGTTTTGGTATAGAGACTCCATTTTAGAATGCATGGATTCTTTCCACTTTGCTTCATCCTTTACATCTACTAATTACTTCTATGTTATACATTTTTAATTCTCTATGAGTAATGTTTCACTTGGTTTGGTTATAAGAAATCTATATCATACTCTTTCTCAAACAACTCTACTTAACCTATGGAGTACATGTGTCCCAGGAACATCTTAGAGAATTAACATCATTAAATTAAACATTGATCCCAATATTTATATTAGAAATGTGTTCCCATTATTGAAATATACCATGCCTTGTTGTAATCACATTTCTTACTAAAGGTTCTTATAGATAATATCCTTTAGTCTCTTTACGATACCCTATATAAATACATTTCATGCATCAAGATTCTAATATTATATTAGTTATATTCTGAAAAAAAACCTCATATCCTCACTCATATATGTGTGAAAAAAATTTCTTCTTTCCATACCACAACTCATTTTGTATGAAATATTTTAATTTAGATGGTACTCAGTTTTGTGTATATGTTGTAGTCTATAGTGAATATCCCCAGAAGGATAAAGGTCGAGTTGTATAAATCATTATCAATTTGAACTATCATGAAGGTTATGATTCCTCATTTCACTAATAACATTCCACTAAGGTGAATAAGGGGGAGAGAGATGAGAAACTATCCCACACTCCTTTAAATGATTGAGGAAAATTTTGTTTAATATATTCTCTTCCTTGGTCCGATAATTGTTTAATAATCATCTATGATGTTTATTTTTTTTACTTCATTCTAATATTCCTTATACATTTTAAATGAATAATACTTATTCCTCATTACATATATATATATATATATATATTGTATTGTCATTAGTAATAGTATTTATGTAATAAATACCACCCCTGCCTCTACTTGGAATGGACCGTCTACATTACTATGAATCAATTTTAATGGTTCCTTGACTCTTTCTCATTTCCCACTAAAATAAGATTTGGTCATTTTAGCTTATAAAAAATCATAACATAAAATGAAAGGTTTTAACTTAGCTAACTCTAAACACCCAACTTGATGTTGTTTTCTTAAATGTGTATTGTTTAGTTGACCTATCCTGAAGTCCCATAGGCAGGTAGGATAAGATTCATTCTCTTTATATTTTTCATTGATTTCAAAAATAAATTTTTTTAGATTAACTATATACAATCTATTGTTATTATATGATATAACAAAAAAAATATTTTCCTTACAACGAGAAAACATTAATTTTCAAAAATTAAATCAAAACATATACTATTTAAACAAGAAATCGAGATTACTTTTTCTATAATAGATATTATAAAATAATAATTATTTAGTGCAAGAACTATTCCTATAGGAAAAGTAAGATGATAATCTATCACTGATAATGCTTCTAGTCTCACACTATTATCTCCTTGGAGATACACTTCATCATTTTCAAACATCTTAAATATTCCTATTTCATATATTTTAATATAAATGTGTATGAAACATGCAGCATCAAATACCCAACATGAAAGATAAATATATTTCATTCAATGAAAAGTATACCAAAAGGAGAAGAATCACCTTGGTGTCTATTCTAAGTAGTTTTATTCTTCTTTTATTTACCTTTATTTCCACATGAAAATAAATTTTACTCAATCTCACATCTCTCCCTCAATATGTTTGTCTTTTTGGAAGGGTGGTGCTTCAGTGAATTTAATTGAGACTTAGCCTTTGACACTTCACCCTTGTCCTTCCACCTCTTATTCACCATAAGGGTAGAAAAACTATAATTTTTCATATATTCATCTAATCAGAAAAATAAATCCAAAAAATTATTCAGTGGCTTATTTATGTAATTCATATTGTAATTAACAATGAATGTTTATAAGATATGTGTCAAATAGAAAATAATGATATTGGTTTCTAATTAAAGGTTCATTTTGAACCCATGGGTCTCCAGTATCTCAATGTACATAATATTCTAGATTACCTGAGGTCATACTTGATTCCCTTATGCTATCTAGAATCTATATATAGAATGGATATCCCATTGATTTATTTTGGATATTTCTCCACATATAACTCTTAGAGATAACATAATATTTGGAAAGAATCTTTGTATTTAAGAATTTTATGTCATCCAATAGATATAGGTGAAAATCCGAGGTACTGAGCATAAAGTGGTTCATCTATATGCTTCTTGTATTTATCTTTATAAACCTTTCTTACTCCCTATGGGGGCACAACCAGATGGGTGTATTCTAACACATAATTCTTCATCTCCTAGAGAAGGACTATGCGTAAGTAATTGTACTACTCCCAATAGTTAAGGCCGGTCATGATTTTTTATTTATCCAATATTGATTGTAGTGAAATTTAATTGTTGGTGCCATCTATTTTATCTACAACAAATAAACATAGCAGGTTAATAATTTATCTTGGATTCTAGTATAAGTTTTTGAATTATAAATTTTAAATATCTCCCACTATTTTATAAAATCCAAGTATCAATCTGCTACTAGATTCAGAATACTCAGTTCCTTAAATATTTTAGTGGAAGGGATCCTTAAAGCTCTCCTCATATTAGGAGATTTAGAATTTACACTACTCTAATAGTCTAATTGATAATTTTGATTGGACAACCTCCGTAACACATGGCTCCATAATCATTTGAGTGGAGTCTCATCACCTGTAAATAATTACTTTTCATTGATCAATGATTTTCCTCTATAGGTGAAACAAACATTCAATTGATACTCATATTCTTCATACATTAATTATGTTGACCCCCATTCTCATAATAATTCCCTAGTATTAATGGGAACCCTCAAAAATGGTTTGTGATCACCTCAAATAATTTCTTAAATATAAATTCTAATGATTGAAGGAGTTTAATGAATTTATATGTTCTTTGAGAGATTTTTATATTTTTCTTGATGATTGAAATATTTTTTTATCTAACATTATTTTTATATATGATCATACTAACAACATAACCATGCTTTTAAATATAAAACATTTCCCACACATGTTTATTTTAACTATTCATGCTTTTTTATTATAATATTATGTGATCATGTGTAAGAAATACCCAATCACCTAATAATAAATAATTCTTACAATAAAATAAGTAAATAAATAATTTTGTGACCATTACACATTAACTATTGGATAATATATCGAGTGAATAATATATTTACTTAAACCCTAGGGGAATTCCTTGCATCGATGCCTAACTCAAATTACAGTGCCCAAAACATTTGTGCGCTTTAGTTATTTTTTTTACAATAGAGCTAGATTTTCCACAATCTCCTTCAATTTTTACAATGTTTACTCAAACACTTGTGAGGGGAAATTAGGGTGAGAATTAAAATTTCATTACATAACTATGGACACAAATAACATTATACAAATTAAAGAAGGATAGATGATGTGAATATTATCAAAATAAAATAATTATTTTATTTATAAAATGAAATAATTAAATTAAATAAATAATTGACCAAATATGCATGGACAGGTCTCATATGTTTATCACTAGACATGAAATTATATGGTATAAGAAATATTAAATTTCCAAATATTCAACTTGAGGGTATTTTTAATGTTTTAACTTGAATTAAAATAATTTTAATTAATTATTGATGTGTCTCATATCAACTGAAAAAAATTTATTAAATCCTAGAAAATTAAATTAAATTAATTAATTTATTTTTTACATTTTTCATTTTTTTACCTCAATAATAAACCAAAATATTAATCTATGACTTGTGATGATGATGATGAGTCTGGAAGGTTGGATTTCAACTAACTCAGTCCAACCCAAGTCTAGTTAGGGAACCCATTTAAGGGAATATAGATAATATATATATATATATATATGTATACTAAAATATATATTTTATATAATAAATATAATATATATGTATATTATTTAAATACTGTCAATCAATCACCCTCCCATTGGGAGGGCTTCTAAGTCCATGTCCCATAAATGGGGCATGGAATATTTTGTGTATTTTTTTAAAAATTATAATTATAAAAGGATAAAAACCTTATAGTTTTATTTTTTATGTGGATTTTATTTTAGGAATACACACCAAACCATCAAGCCTATATATTACCCCATCCATCTACTAGTATTTCTGGCTAACATGTAATATACTTGCATCATTCCCTAGCCAAAAATACACCTCCTTAAAAGATGGATAAAAATATATCTCTAAATCATGAAAGAAATTATACACAAAACTCATCGACCTTCGATCACCCATATGATGGTGAAACAGACTCTGATTGACACATCTCTAGCTTAATTGGATCCATATTTAAAAAATCATTCTAAATATTAGTAAATGTAAATCAAATTTTAATTCTTTTCATGTTCTCTCTAATACTAATTGAATGAACATGGGGCATAACTGAAATAGTAAAAATAAACAATTTAAAATTATAGTTTTAGATTCATGTTAAAAAAACAAGATCCATAAAACCCATTTCCTTAATTTATTAAAGGATCACGTGAAACTCAATTTAAGAATTAAAAATCAAATCAAATGAAACTGTAAATGATACATTGTTCATTTGAAAACACCAAATTGATTATCTCACCGTCAGTGTGTTGCGGCTTAAAAGTACCAAGGTAGGAAACCTCTACGTTATCCACACATGTACCATAGCACATAAATCATCAATCCTCGATTATCTAGTGATATTATGGGAATTCAAAGTTCATTATGATGTACCTTTTATTGCGTGAATAAAGAAAACTAGATCTAGAAGAAATGACCGATCAATCCATGTTCTTCCTTTGTTTTTTCCCTCTAAAATTGAGAGGTAGGAGGGGAGAGGTCTCAAATTAGTGAAAATGGTTGATTTATCTATTTAATAGTATAAAACTATCTTTCAAACATATGTTATACTTTCCAATTTTTCACTTTGTTCACTAGAAATTAATACCTTAATTTTAGATCATTTTGTATAATTACGACTTAATGAAACATGTAATAAATATAAAGAAGATTTTATTACACACATGTAACACATTAATATATTACATGGTAAAATACAAACTATTAACTCATCCTATAAACTCCCCAAATAATTTAACCATCATTAAATATATTATCTTCCTTATAAAATTTTCATTTTCTCATATTCAATTGTTTGATAAAAAAACATGTCAATACCTTGGAAAATAAATAAAATCATCATTATTCAAAATATGATGAATATTATTGAATTAATTTTACTTATGATAGATCACACTTATACATTCAGTAGCCCCCCAATGTGGGTCCCACTTTGTTATACACTCCCATTTATTCGAATAGGTTGAACTTGTGGTTGCACTTTGTTTCTGACCCTCTAGGTCCTTATCTCGACAGTAGTGAGTCCAACCCAAAATCCATGGTTGGATACTTGCAACCCATCATGACCCCTATGGATATAAGAAAATTCATTACTACAACTACCTCCTATGAATATATTCTATGTAATATAATCTCATTGTCTCCTAAAATCTCATAAAGTAGTATGCACACTTGTTCCATCATCCATTTGTTTCTTTATAAAATTTTTTACCATAAAATATGGAAGAACCTTCTTATACCATAGTTATAGATTTAATGAATTAGAACCATCCTCATCCACCTAGTCCCACGATATATCTCATCCTTAATTCATAGGAAACAAATTCTATAATGATCATTCAACCAATGTCATACCACTAATGACTCACCCAACCCACGATACCACACCATGGTCATGGTTTTTTCCTTGTATCATTAAATGCAATAAAATACTCCAAATTAACAATGATATCATTACAGAAATCCAATAAAAATGTCCATAGATAATAAAAACCAATTACAACCATAACATTTGGTGTTCTTATAAGTAGACTAATCCCCATGATCTCATCTATTTGAGATCACTAATCATAAACATCATGATAAGAATTACCAATACTTCTGAACCCCATCACCTAATATCTATACATAATCCGTGTCCCATCAGTATGATTTATCTTGACTATAGGACATATATTTAAGATTACATTCATAGTATCTTGATGTACTTATTATAGCTTCTAACTCCAATAAGCATTTCATAAAACATGTAATCTAAGGAAATTACATTGTAAATAGTGGATTTTGATGTATAAATACATTTATGGTAAGAATAAACACATGTATAAATTAAAAGTTATACATATAATGGTAATAAATGTACAAAAATAAGTTGGTTCTAGGGAACTGACTCACAATACTCCCCTCTTTTCCATCTACTTTATTCCCTTCTATCAACTTCATTCATGTCGAATCCATAGGCATTTATCCACTACATTTATGGATGATCACTATAACTATCACCAGAAATTATTTTCCATTACCACACCACATGAATACCATTTAATCTCTTTAGAAAATTTGATATCATTCATTTTTAGTTTATATGATTCCATTTGTAGATCTGATCACTACAATATCACTTCAAATCTCTCTGTAAATATTTTTCTCCAGCTAGAGACACCATCAATTTTATAGATCATGTCCCTATATCTATCACTAATTTTATATATCTCTCTATACCTCTTAATTTGATACACCATGGATCACAAGATCAATCACCATAATTGCATTAGTATAATCATCACCATCATACACTGTCAAACCCTCTATTATACATTGATTTTAGATATCATCTCCCAGATAAATGTACTCTGCTCATCCCACATTCAATATTCATTCATCATTAATACCTTTTCTAAATTACTCCCACGATCTTAAAAATTCCATAAATTACTTACTTATCCCACCATAGTTATATATTTCTAGATTTTTCATCCCAAATTTACTCATCCAGTGCAGTTGTCCTTGACTTACTTTATGCTTATACAAGACTATAGTTTTTTTTTCATTATTGATTATACAATACCATCACATCTAGTAATTTCTCTACGTGTCCCCTTTTGATCATATAAAATATATTATCTCTATTATAGTTACCCTATGCCTAAGTTATACTTTTAAAACGTGGTACTAATGACAATCAAGCTTATAGTTATAATTTCTGTATTATTTAAATTGTTTTGGATTTCTTGTTTTTCCCATCATTAAATTATTTTAACTATAATTGAATTCAAATAAAATTTTCATATGATCTTTATAATTTGTATATATTTCTAAAACATGACATAATTATATTATATATTAGAATAGTTTGAAATTTTCCAGTTATTATATGATTTTTAATTTAATAATACTTCTTTTTCAAATGCATATTTCACCAAAACCAATCATATTACCGTATGAATTACATTTTATTCAAGGAATAAATTTATAGTGGTGTTTATATTATATAATAATTATTTTATTTATCTTATTAAAACATTTTTTATATCATTAGTTGTATTTATGTAATTTTTTGATCAATTTTGATGTTATTTTATATTTCGGTTATATGGAAAAAATATTAATTTATTCATACTCTAACTATAAAATTAATGACAAAAATTATTGAAAATAGTTTTTAACAAGATTCACTTATCATATAATCTTCAATATAAGTTTTTGGAGATTAAATTTTTATAAAATGAGATTACCAATTATTTTCAAAAAAAAAAAACATCCAGAATTTCTCATTTTTTTTATAGAAACATAGAACAAACATCACTTATTTTTATTAAATTGATTATCATAATTGACAAGTGATATAAAAAAATTATATAATAATTATAAAATAGAACATGGTATTTTTACATTCATAATATCATTAAATAAATTCACCATGTCGTGGGATTTAAAAAAATTAGTGTGTTCTAAAAATTAATTCAATTCATTTTTTCAATTTTGAATATATTGAATTATTGAATAGAGAAAAAGAACCCAATATAGTATAACTGATATTCTTATACCATTTCACTTTAAGGTCCTTAGGATATTTAATTTTTAATTTTTTGTATATTTTTCTTATCCTTTTCACTTTTTGGAGATTTGATCATAATTGCTATATTTGAATAATATTGAATTATGATTTTTATAATGATGTATTTATGTAAGCATTGTAGTTTTATAAGTATTATATTTCCATAACCTATAAAATTTTCTATATATTCAGAAGTTACCAAAAAAAATTATTATATATATATATATTTATAAAATATATATTTATAACATATTTATATTCTCGTATATAGACTATATTCTTATTATTATTTACATCATAAAATATGTTTGGAAATAGTTTTGACATTATCCATGTAAATTGATGAGAATTATATTCTATAATTTGTGATGAATTTTTAATTATTCATAATGATTATGTCCATATTTTAAGTAGTGTGGTTATCCCAACTTCTAAAAGTTGATGATTTACTATGAGTTTTCCTAAAAGAGATTTAAAAAATGAGTGAGCATCATGTTAAATTTTTTTCCTCACATATGAAATAAACTAACAATTATTGATATGTATAATTCATAGTATATTATTTATATAGTGAAGAAATAATCTCATTTAAATCATTTGGGTTCTTTTGATATGATAAATATGATATTTTGTTCATCCCCCAACTCAGGTGTACCCATTACATATGATACTTATAAAAAATTTGAACATGAAATCAACGATTATTTTCATTTAATATGTTGTTTAATTCATGAAAATATATTTATATTAATATTTTATTTATTTGTTCTAATTTAATTTTAATTTAAATACAAGAATATGTTTCCTAAAAATATCATAGGATGAGTCATTTATTTTAGTAGAAGAGGTGGATTTAAACTTCTCATGTTTTCATTTCTATTACTATTGAGGTATTTTTTTGTTAGCCATTGCAGTGTTATACATTTTCATTTTTTTTCATTAAATTTCTTTCTAATTAATGTTCATTGAAAACCATGTTTATTGGATAATTTTTATTATCACAAGTATGTTTTAAGTATATATGATATCACTTATGTCAGGAACCCCTCCCACCAAAGATACCGTAATTTAGGGAGGGAGATAATGACACTTGAATCCCGCCTTCAATAGGCCACAGGTTGGAAACTAGAACCAAGGGTATAAGATGACATTTAATGGGAGGAAATACCCTCTATAACAATATAGGATCTAAAGATAAGATGAATCAATTTAAAGATTCTCCATTATGTAATATTAAATAATTCCAAAATCATCCCACATCAATGTATAAATGATACTGATATAGATAAAAGTATCCAAAACAAAAATAACCAAAAGTAATGATAATGTAGTGACACAGAAACTATCCAAATATCTGAGATAGTAATGTATATCATGGTCCATGTAGTCCACTTGGAAACCTACAAATTAATTTTTATACATAGGGTTAACATATAAGTATACTTAGTAGGAAAAACCAATGTCTCTCATGAACATGTGAAAGAATAATTATAATGCACCCATAAGAAAATAATGGAGCCAATTGCACCTAAACAGGTTAATTATACATCCCATAATTACCAAGGCATTATCAATAAATAACATAATCCATGTATAATAAAAAAACAAGAATCATATCGATAAAGGGTTCCCCACACCACTTTCTTATTGATTTTCCACTATCACACCCCAGCGTAGTACATCCTAGAGCTCTCATCTCTTCAAAATAACATATACCACCACCCCACAAAATGGTAACACCACATCATACTTTGAGACACCTAGGTCAACACATCACAACCACTTCCATACCTGGAGTATTAGGGTATCATGAACATAAAGGACATCAGACTCATTCCCTCATCCTACCATGCATGAACACCATCATAAGCCACCCCACAACACAGTCATATCACATCCCTCATGATGACACCTCGGCCACCAACCCACAATAATGTCAGGTTATATCTTTCCCAATGATAGATGGGCTATAACATAGTGAGATAACAAACATACATCCATCATAGATTTTTTATATCAACTTTCTTGGAAGATAGATTCAGAAAGATCAAGTATCCATCCATCCATCCATCCACATCATAGGGATATTGGGGAAACACCATCGTGTGAAAATATGTGTGTTGGAACATACTTCACAACACCTGTGGGATTATTATAGAACAATGATGGAATATAAGAGTATATATACAATCCACACACTGGAATGGCCTATGGGTTCACAAACAAACACTACCCAACTCAAAACACTTCCACCTTCATAGCCAGCTCTAAATTCATCATTCCACACAAGACAAAAGCCATATTTTTTTTATTTCCAACCAATTTCAATATCCATCCCATTCATTTCATTATTCTCCAAAACCACATTTAACCATACAACCCATTATTTATTTTTTCATTAATCATTTGTATATAACTAACCCAAATCCTAGTAATTGCAATTACTATTAAAAAATTATTTCATCGCAACCAGGGAATTTAACACAATGCAACCACCCATCACAAGAATCTCATTATTCTCATCAAACCATCACCTCAACACCCCACAATCACGCCCAAAATAACCATCACATCACCAAACCAAAAGCATGTCAAAGCAACTATTACCTCACCACCTTAAAATAACACTCATTCAAACCATCACCTCAATTCCCCAAAAGAATAGCCAAAGAAACCATTACAATGACACCCCCATATCAGGGCCCAAAAACAATCAACCTACTACCCCAAAATCCCAGACCAACAAATCATCACCTATATACCCCAAAAGCATGAAAAAAACCATCACCCCACTATCCAAAAATAACATAAAAATATTATCACCACAGAACCCCAAAATCATGGTAATATAAAATATAAATCCCCCTACACCACATCACAACCACAAATATCATCACCACAACAACAACTGCAAATCACAACACATCAACGACTGTTTTAGGGATTTAATAAAAGGATTTTTATAAAATTTTACTTTATGTTAGGGTTATTATTATATAGCCCATAAACCAAGGGGAAATAATTTTATTAAACAAATATAATTGGTTAGTCAATTTACATTTTGGGGTGATATCATAATAACATGCAACCGGGTTTCCATATCAAAATAACTATAGTGCAAGAAGAGGCTCCCAACAGCCATGATTTTAAATGGGGGCATTCAGCCCATATAAACACACCATTTAAATAATATCAAAGATATAAAAGCATGTTAATCAATCCCCTTACACATCAATTTCAATTAACCAATTAATTTATCTTGAATAGACCATCACAAACTACCCCCATAGATAAACCACAATAAAGCCCTCCCACTTAATACCTAAAACTTACAAATGATGGATTACCTACCTAGAAAAATCTTTCTAGTCACATTTAACACCACATGGTGAAAAAAATATCTGCAAAGTACCAACATAGACAAAACCCATGGATCAACCTACAACACATCATGTGTTATAAAAAATAAAGCTCATTATCACACCCCAAAACAAAACCACCCCACTACACTCGCTATCTGAGGTAAGAAAGAGAGAAAACCATGGGAAAGTGAGTAAAACACACTACAAATCTCTAATAGGGATCCACCAAAACCAATTGATCAATGTAGGAGGAAGGGGATGAATGTCCTCCGAGAGACTCCCAGGGTTCTCCCAAAACAAGATAGAAAATAAATTGTTAAATAAAGATGGATTTAGATAAAATACCTATTTAAAACCTATAACTCAGCACTTTCACATTGTATAATCCATTCATGATGTTAAATCCATAGGTTTTTAAAAAAAATTCTAAATTATATTGAAATTCACATCATCCTATCCATTATTTAATTACACATAGTGAATTACTTTCACACTATGAATTTGTTTCATGGGATCCCCCTCAACTACATATATACCATGAAACTGGTCTTTTATACAAGTCATGAACCACCAATTCATGTTATATACTCCTTTTATGATGTGAATTTCCTATAGTTGCTATGTTCCACCTCTAACCACCATGAAACCTCTTCAAGACTCCTTTGAAACACCTCCAACACCTAAAATTGACAAATGTAATGGGTTAGGAAGACACTATCCATTACATCAAATACCTCTCTAAAAATTATCACCCTTAAGAATCCCAAATCAAACGTATAAGGAAAAGGGTTCTGAATAACCACTCAGTGAGGTACCAATCAATGATATTATTACTACTCAACACCACCCCCATCGAAACACACCATCCAAAACCCCACAAAACATGCTACACAGACACAAACTACCTCTTTTCATACAACCACACCTCCACAGAACCTCTACAAAACCATCTCAAACTCCACATAGCCTAAAAAATGTTAAAATATAAAAAACTACACCACCCCAAAAACACAAATCAAGGAATTCCATTCTCTATGATAAGATATTATCTGATCGGGGAAGCACTGACTCACCCTCATGGGTTTAGTTGCATCAAAGTTAATATGTCCTGATTAAAAATTAGGTCCTCCCCTTTCCATATGTCTAAAAATTATCATATATTATACATCTAGAAAATAGGAAAACTCAAAACATAGCAATATCAAAACATCACATAACAATAAAATGGGGTAAGGAAAAACTGAAAATAGTTATGGGTACTAGGAACACATATGTCTATCACTCCCATGTACTCTCCTCTAGGACACCATGCCTCCACAACAAACAATCCAAGGGAATGGTCTATCCACAAATTACCTTTTCTTGACAGTCTTGGATTTCTACTAGATTATCCGTGAATGTTATGTTGTCCTCAATATTTAACTATCCCGAGTCAATAAATTTGGAGTCTTCATGAAGACACAAAAAATTTGGGACATATGGAAGAGGTCATGGATCCTTTCCAACTGTACTGTTGATACCAACCCATATTTCAGCTCACCAACTCACCCCAACACCTCAAAGGTCCCAAAAACATGGGACAAAGATTACTCTCCCATCTAAACATCAGTTAACCACACTGAGGGAAGATAGTAAATATTTAATGGTATCCAAACTTTAACATTAGGAGCCTCCAATTATGATCATACAAATCCTTATGATAGTCATTCATCACTTTCATCCTCTCATGAACAAGCTTAACATTCTTTGTTTTACCCTTCACCACATCAGGACCAATAACTGGTGTCTGTTTAACCTCTTTTGAGCATAACGGAGAACCACACAGCCTCCCATAAAAATCCTAAAATGGTGCCATGCTGGTGAATGATTGATAGATGTTATTATAATAAAATTAAAAAAAGAAAGTTTTTCATCCATGATCTACTGAATTCTAAGATGCATTCCCACAATATATAATCCAACATATGGACAGTATATTCTATCAGGACTTCATTATTTGGGTGGAAGTAAGTGTTAAGGCTAAACTGAGTTCCAAAATCACGCTACAATCCCATCCAAACTCATGAGGTCAAACATATTTACTATTCCAATACAACAGACCTATGAAATACATGAAACCACACTACCTCATCTATATTCTACCTTAACAAAACAACCACATTACTCAACTCACATATCATATGGATGTGAGTGGAATTCTTCAATCAATCCATGATCACAAAGATAGCGTCAAAAACTCCCTGATATGATGGTAACCTTGTGAAACAATATATCAATACATCAACACATTTACACTATGGAAAATCCAAAGTCTGCAAAAAACTTCTAGGAATGTAATGCTCAGTCTTTAACTACTAGAATACCAAACACCTCACCACAAGCTTCACCACCACCAATTTCATCTCGTGCCTCCAAAACTGCCTCCTTAAGCAATGGTATATTCTTGATACTCCTAGTTATACTGCCAAAGGTGATCTATTACATTCATTAAGGACCCCCTCATTCATCGTTATTAAAAAAAAGAACCTCCCATGAAACAACATCTATGTCAGACCATCCCTCTGGAGCATCACCATAGATAACACGATCACACATCACCTCTACCTTGGAGTCTCCCCACTGAGACTCCTACACCATCTACATTAGAAATTTATGAACCACCATCTATTATAAATAACTTCTACCATCAACCACCCTTTCATCTATGTGAAAGGCTTCCAACTCCTTCATAACCCACCAAACATCCACAGACTCTTGAACAACATTAATCCATGACTTTCTTCTCAATGATTCAGCCATAACACTCCCTTTTCCTGATTTGTAGAATATATCAAAATCATAATCTTTCAAAATATCCATCCACCTATACTAATTCAAATTCATGTCACACTATGAAATTATATACCTTGATATCTTATGATTTGTAAAGAACACAATGCACTTTCTTAGGAGGTAAAGTCGCCACAAATTCAGTGAAAACAATACCACTTCTAACTCCAGATCATGGGCGGCATATTTACCTTCATGGGGAAAAAATACCTAGACCCATAAAAGATAACTACTACCTATTACATAAAAATAATCATACTACTGGATGAGAATCATCACAAAAAACATCAAATATCACACCCTCCATAGGAAATTGTGGCACTGGAGCACTGAATAACATTCCCATCAATTAACCAAACACTACCTGAAAATGATCATTCCACAAAAAATCATAGAACTAATTAGTAAATGCTATCAATGGGGATGAAAATTGAGAGAAATATGGAACAATATTCCTATAATATCCTATGAGACCAAGGAATCTATGAACCTCAACCACATTCTTATGTGATTCACATGAAAAAACCACCTTGACCTTCGATGGGACCACTTCCACTCCCTGATGAGACACCATGGGGCTAAAGAAATGCACTTCTCATGTACAAAAAATACACTTTTAAAACATAAAATAGATCTTGTGGCATCTGAGAACCTACAAGAGAGCTTTGAGATGATCATCACCTACATTAGAAGGTAGTCCTTGGGACATCACCCTTCTTCACCCATAAATGGTGATATACAGACCATAGATCAATATTAGAAAATAACTCTCACCACTATACTAGTCAAAAAGATATTCTATCCTCATAAAAGGGTAACATTTCTTGACCATTACCTGGCCCAAACTCTGGTAGTCTATACACAACCTCATACTACCATCTTCCTTCTTGAAAAACTACATTGGAGTAGCCCATGGTGACACATAGGGTGGGTTGAAACACTTTTATATAATATCTTCAATCTATATACCCAACTCCAATAGCTCATAAGGTTCCATAAGATAAATTTCTATCAAAATTGGACAATCACACAACTAAAATTTTATCCAAAACTCAACATGGTGTTGATGGGGTATCGTCAGAACCTCCTTGGGTAAAACATCCAAAAACTCCCCGAATACCCTGGGTACCCCCAATATCCTAGTGTTCACTAATTCAACTAAAAAATCATCCATAAAAGAAAATATGGGCTCTAAAAACTAAATTCCCACCTAAAAATCCCTCTATCCAATCAAAATCACATGTTGGACATCTATATTTGAGAACACAACTCTCCTTCAGAAGATATCAATAACATCATGTACAGAATATAACCAATCATATATATGTATTGTATCATATGGTAACATCGTTAGCATGAAGAGATTCCCACAGGACTGATGTGGCACCATCACCAGTCTACATCTACCAGCACACATCAAAGAAGCTGGTCTGGCCTCTATCTGGCCTAGTCAACACTAAGGGAATGGGAAGCCCCTCTATGTCTAGTTCAAATGCATGTACGGGAGATAGTGAAAGAAAAGAGTTTGAAGATCCTAAATCCAATAAGTCATAAAAATTTGTATCCAATAAACCGAGCATACCATGTATGACATATAGACCATATAGTGTTGATGCCACTACTATGTATAACTGACCATACCTAGCTTCTCTAGATCCCTGCTAATGACCAAATCCAATACCATGCTAAAATAATATTCCCGAGACTTAAGGGACATCCTAACTTTAGACTCTGCCTGCTCCATCACCCATTGGTGAAGAATAAGCCTGATTCCCCTACTATTGAAAAGGTGTCTCTGGAAACTATTGTTGAGGCTAGCATTGAACCTATATGTTTCCAATAAAATTTGATCAAAGAACTATTGAGAAATTATTTTGGTGATGGTCACTAACCCCACAGGGAAAAACACTGGCCTAATATCCCTTGTAAAATCATAGAATATAATGGCCCTAGAAGGCCCAAAATAAAGATGCTAAGATCAACTCCCTACTGGTCGAAACCTTGAATGTTCCAGAGCCTGATACGCAAAACTAACAAACCTACTCCACAATAAACCCTATATATTACCATGTCATAGTGAACCTCCTCATGAGTGCATCAACTTTATCACCTCTTCATTCTTAGGAACCTCCAGATACATTGGTAATGTAAAAGGATAAACTTCATACCAGATACAAGGATGAATCTTCTCCTCAAGATGTCTCACATGAGACTCCTAATCTTGGAAAAGATCTAGTTAAAAATGGTGAATATCCTTTAACATGATTACATACTCCTGCATTGACATACTATCCAGTAGAAGACAAATTATCTTATACCACTTCACTGCATTCATCATTGATGAATGGAACTCTTCTTAGAACTCTTTTTAAATATTGACCCATGAAACATCTAACTACTTCCACTCACCCAAATACAACTTCCACCACTAACAAGCAGCTCCTCACATATCACTACCTACCAAAGGTACCGAATATCTCATTAAGGACCTCAGAAAACTAAAAACATTATTGAGCTCCTCCATCCATCTCTTTGCCTCTGTATATGATACATAGGCTTCTAACATCCCTAATTCTTGCTAATAAAAAGCACACAATGCCCTACGATAATCCTCATCCTCCTATTTTGGATCAATAATAATAGATCCACTAGAGTAGCTTATTGGTCTTCAACTAATTTATCCACATATGAAATGTTGTCTTGGAGACATAGCTGAAAACAAGAAAAAAATCCTAGGCCTTATAGTATGGTATTTTATTTAGATTAAATTTATTCATTTTAACCTTCTAAAAAACCCAACTCAAAAATGAAAAAAAATCCTATTACATGTACATATCCTAGGTATGTACCCTGCAAATAGGACCACCTCACTTTGGTCATTCAATAAGCTCATATTATGTGCTCTAAAACATAGAGGTCCCCAAAATCTCATATCCTAGTTGTTCTCCCTTGAATATGCCACACACAAAGGTCAATTGGAATTGTTTCAATACCAATGCATGAAATCCTCATTATTACTAACTCTAAACTCAATCCTATCTCTCAAAAATAATCTCTGATACCATTTTTTCCTGAACCCCTCCCACCAAAGAGACCACAATGAAGGGAGAGAGGTAATGAACACCGAGTCCCACCTTTAGTAAGCCCCTGGATAGATACTAGTACCGAGGGTACAAAAATATCATTAAATGAGAGTCATTACCCTCATTAATAATATAGTATTGGCAGATAATATAAATTGACTATAAGAAACCTCCTTAAATAATATAAAATAAATACCAAACATTATCAAATGAATGTATAAATGAAACCGAGACATATAAAAATATCCAAAAGTGAAATAACCTAAGTAATTATAATGTAGTGACACATCAACTATACAGTGATTCAATAATGTAATGTCTAGAATAGTACACATAGTCACCTTGGAAACCTGAACATTAGTTTATATATATAGGGTTATAAAACAAGTATACTCAGAATGAAAAACCAAAGTCTCTCATGCACATGTGAAAGAAGAATACAAATGAACCTATGAGAAAATAGTATATCCAAAATCTCCTAAACAAGTCATCTATAAATCCCAACCTCACTAAGGAATTCTCAAAAAATAATGAATCCAAGTATAATGACATAATAATAATTATCTCAATAAAGGGTAACCCATACTAATTTTTCATTGATGTTCCACTCTCACACCCCAACATCGTACATCATGTTTCTCCCATCTATTCCAAATAAAATATACCAACACCCTATAGAATGGTAACATTACATCACACCTTCAAGAACCTAATCCATCGTATCACCACCACTTCCATAGAAATGTAGTAGGGTATTGAGAACATGAAGTAAATCAACCTCATGCCCTCATACAACCATGAAAAAAACCCCACATAAGCCACCCCATAACACGATCATCACACATCCGACCAAAAACTCCTGGTCCACCACCCCATATCACAGTCATATCATATCTCATCCGAAGACACCTCATCCATAAACTAGTGCACTAAAAGACCTTCATCCATCACAACCTGTGCATATAAACATTCCTAAAAGAGAAAGTGGGAAAGAGCGTGTAGCCAATGATGTTGGTAAAAACACCCCCATGTGAAAATAATATTTTCATCACATAGATCTCGACATGGTCTGAGTGTGTATAGAAATCAGAAGGAATATACAAGTATATATATAAGACACATGCAAGATCGACTTATGGGTTCACAATAAAACAGTAACTAACTGAAAAAACTGCCACTTTCACTTACACCTCTAAATTTATGACACTACACAATCGAAAAGATAAAATTTTCATTTCTAAACAATTATATTATCCACCCCATTCATTTCATTCTTTACTAAAAACCAAATTTAACTACACAACATGTCATTTATTTATTCGTTAATCATTTCCATCCCATTAAAAAAACCAAAACCTAGTCAATTCAATTGTTATTAAATAATTCTTCCATCATTACTCAGGAACCAAACACAATGCAACCACACCTCAAAAGAATCTCATCATTCCCATTAATCCATTGCCTCACCACCACACAAGCACGACCAAACAAACTATCACTAACACGACCAAATAACTAGAACCTTGTTTCCCCAAAAGCATGCCCAAACAATCCATCACCTTGCTACCCCAAAATCACCACCAAACTAATCATCACCTCACTACCCCAAAATCATGGCCAAATAACCATCTCCTTGACACCCAAAAATTATGTTCAAACAAAGAATCACCTCACCACCCCAAAAGCAGAACCAGAAAACCTTCACCCCACTACCCCAAATGCATGGCCAAGAAAACCATCATCTCACCATCCAAATTTATGGCCAAGATAATCATACATCACACCACGCTACCTCGCAACCACACATCATCTCCCCACAAGGAAAAAACACATAAATACACATAAAAGTAATTTTATATATTTAAAAAAAGAGTCTTTTATATCATTTCAATTTATTTTAGGGGATTTATCAAAGGATCCATGAATTAAGGGGAAAATGTTATTAACCAAATATAACTGGTTAGTCAATTTCCATTTGGGGTGATATCATAACAACATGAAACAAGGTTTCCATGTCAAAAAAATTACAGTGTAGGTAAAGGTTCCCAATAACCTTGATTTTTAATAGGTTATTCAGGCCATACAAACACTACATCATATTAAAATCAATGTTGTAAAATTCTATGCATCATTCCCATTTTCAATTAATTTCAATTAAGAAATTTATTCATCTTTATTATCAAACACATACTATCCCCCATATATAAACAAGATTAAACCCCACCCACATGATACACAGAAGTGAAAAGGGGATTCCCTACCTCAAAAGGGAATTTTGATCTCACTGCACACCATAGAATGAAGAAGAAATGCAAGAAAACCATATCAGCATAAAAACCCATAGATCAACCTACACCAAATCAAGATTTATCAAAACCACAACCCATAATCATACCCCAAACCAAAAATGAACCATAATAGTGGATATTGGAGTGAATAACATGATAAAACCATGTAAAAGAGAGGATAACTCACTACAAATCACTAATAGGGATCCACTAGAACTACTAGATCAAATCATAAGAAAGGGAGATGAATATCCTTTAAGATACACCCAGGGTTCACCCAAAACAAGATGGAAAATCCATGGCTGAATGAGGGGGTATTATGACTAAATACCTATTTAAAACCTATAACATAACACATTAATGTTATGTAACCCATTCAAGATGTAAAATCCATAGTTTAAAAAAAAATCAAACTTCTACAAAAATTCACCTCACCTCAGACTTTATTTAATCACACATAATGAATTAATTTCACGATGTGAATCAGTTTCACAAGTTCCCCCTCATCTGCATATAAGCTATGAAACTAGCCATCCACGCCGCTGTGAAACATAAATTCTCATAATGTACCCCATTCTTAATGTGAATTTATTTTAGAAACTACATTCCACATCAAACCACCAAGAAACCTCCCCAATCCTCCTCTGAAACACCTCTAACACCCCAAATGAGAAAATTAATGGGTCTGGAAGGTATAAGACATTACAACATATCATAATAGTGAGTGATTAGTATGACTGGATATATAAACCTATTATAATAAAATTAAAATAGATTTTATTTGAGCTGAATGGTGAGAAAAATAATATTCATCCACATTCAAACTCTATAAAACACATTATGAGAATAAAATAAGATTTTTCCACTTTTCAAATGAAAGAGTTAGAATTCAATTGAATAATTAAGAATACTGTGGTTAAAATAAAGAAATATTGGTACACCATATCTATTAATATCTATTATCATGCATTTTACATTTTTGGATATTACATAACTATGATACCATTGGTGATAACATAGTTGGATTCTACACCTCTATATTATATATCCATCATGATTAAATTGGTACCAATTTCCTAAATTTTTATATATATTTTATAGCCTCCAACTAAACATTGATTTAATTTCTTTCTTACACAATACACCAAACCATATTTTTCCCTTCATCTTTGTACTAAAAAATATAATAAAAAAACCATTATCTTATGCGAAGAGGAAATACACATAAAAATGAATCCAGTAATCATATTATTTTTTAATTACTATAATATTTTCATTTTTTCTTATGGGTGTAAAATGTATGGGATGAAACGAACAATGGTAATAATTATAGCATAGTTAAGTTGGTTTTTATGAATTACGTAGAACCAAATATATATTTTTATCATTTTATTATGATTTATTTAATTCATATTCATATTCAACTATGGTATAATTATTTTATTCATGATTAATAGTGATTTACATGGGTGATAGTGTTTTTATTTGTTTGGATAATTTTAGAAATGAAGAATAATATTAGTTTGTAAACCTCTTAGTTTTTTCTTTGTAATCCCGATTCAATTGGGTTTCATTAACTATGTGAAGTTTATTTTATTTAATGGTATATTTTAAATTTTAAATCCATTTTCAATGTAACATTAATTTTTGAATTTTCCATAGTAAATTATATATTTTAAACAATATATTCCTCACGTTTTTTATTATTTTTTGTTTCTTTTACCACTATATGTTGGGTTACTTAATTCATTCACATTATTCACATTTTCATTTCTAGATTTCATTAAAATATTACATGCTATCAATATTTTTTTACATAGCCTTGGAACAACTATCCATATATATATACATATATATCTATATTTGTGTATATATATATATAATTATTCTATAATAATGTCTATTTATTGGGTAAATTTTGTTGGGATTTTTACTATATTCCATACCTATTGTATTTAACTACATTTTAACCTTAATTTTTCATTTTTCGTTGGATTTGGTTATGTTTTTTACTTTACTTTATTAGGTAGTTGAATCTAGTCATCTATAATCCAAAAGTGGTTGTGTGTTTTTTACTCATGAACCAACTAACTATTTTTCATCCAATTTGAACCCCTTCAGACTAGCTGTAGAGGAACCTATGGATAGAGTGCATAAGTTCAATTCCCATTTTGATGCAGTTTAACTTATATGGCGGGGAATCAATATGGATAGATCCTCCTCCTTTTTTGGCATATAACCTCGACCACTTAATTAACTTTACCAAGGGTCTTTTCATAATGTATTATTTCATCCATAATTTTACTATGTTTAATGTTGAATAGAATATAATTTATATGTGAATTAAATTAAAAGAATTCGATATTGAGATATTCCTTTTTATTTAATGAATCATAGATGTTATTTACTTCATGTAAGTCCACTAGGAAGTCTTTGTTTTCTCACTCTAAAAATTATTCAATTATATTTGGGAGAATCAATTTCACCTCATTAGGTGAATCCTATTTTTCTTATTTATCCACTATAGAGGTCAAAGTAATGGTCAAATAAAAAAAATACAAACAAGGGGAGTTAATTATCAACATGGTTTCAACAAAAGTAATAGAAATTGATTTCATGAAGGTTTTAACTCCATGAACTTTTTTTCCTTCTAGTTATTATTTTATTTATTCTTCTTGGAGTTAGACTTTTAGTAATGGAGGCATGTAGTCATATCCTTTAAATTTTTTGGCTTCTTATTGATGATTGATGATGGATTCATTAACAGATCATTTCCTTAGGGTTTTTGGGTTTATTGTGTGGTTTGGAGATTGTGTTCCTCAACAATATTTTTATTCTAGTTTAGTGATCTTTGACGACTCATATCGAGGAAGGGGGTTTGGGACTTCTCTTTATATTATTTGTTAATTTTGGACTATCAGAATTTAGTTTCTCATGGTTTAATAGAAGTGACTGACCTAAAATAGATAATATTCTAGAATTAAATAATTTAAGGGGATGGTGTAGGTTCACATGATATTATGTTATTCTTCATGTTGATTTCCACTTGACATTTTCTAAATATTTAGATATGGTATTTTTGACTATATATTTCTTTATTTTCATATTTTATATTCCAAAACAAATTAAATAACTAAAAAAATAATAGGACAAGTAGTTTAATGAACTAGACTATAAAGAGAGGATTGTTCACCCTTAGAATTACTGAACATGATAAAGCATTTCTTCTAGTATATTATTTGATTGATTATATTATTTTTTTATATATTATGTTTCATTTATCATATAAACTACTCATAATATATTCACAATAGTAAAGAAAAATGTTAAGTGATGGAATTCTAATTTTGGGTTGTAAAATCATAGTATTGATTTCCTTAAACTAATATTCCATAGATGTAGTAATGGATATTATTTTTTTGAATTGTTTCTATAATTATCATTTACTACCATATATATGTTATAATATTAAACAATTATTTTGATTTTATATAGACTCTAATGTGGTTATATGATATAGAGAATGTGGTGTTAATGTGTTATTGTTGTGGAAGTGGATTAATGTGGTTGATGATGGGATAGTTTGGATGGTGTGAAAAGGTGTTGGGATAGTTGGATCTTTTTTGTGGACTTTCATGTTTGTTTTGTACATATTTATCAATGTTATTTTTTCAAATTCTATTTCATGTATGTTCTTCATTGAATTAGTTATAGTTGTGTCATATTACACGAGATTAAAGAATTGTAAATAATTAATCAATTATCTAAATAGGGATGGATCCTAAAAACAAATTATATATAGTGAATGTAATATCATCAAAAAATTTGATTTGATTAATTATTAATTTCATTGAATATTTATATATTAATATGTAGAATCAATGGATTAAGGTAAATTACTAAAAGAGAATCATTATAAAGATTGAAATTATAGTGCTGAATTTTAAAATTAACTTAGCCTTTGATGATTGATGTGGTATTTTAAATTTTCTTGATGATGGGTTATTTTAAAGGACTAGTAAATTATTAATAGTCAATTATGTGTTTGTATTTGACCTTTTATTCTTTTGTGCTTAGTGAAGGGTTATATTCCTTTTCCTTTGTAACAGAAGATGTGATGTCATGTTGGATGTTAGCTAAATTTTGAGTCTTGGGATAATTTACACTAGGATGGTTGTGTGCTATAATATTTATTATGTTTTTTTTATTTCATACACTCCATCATTGGAGTCATAATAAGAGATCAACACCCATAATTGGCCTTCATTTTCAAGTGTTTTTAGAAACATAAAGGGTGTTGTGGGCACTAGGATGGCTGTGTTATATTATATTTATTATGTGTGTGGTGTGGAGGTTTATGGTTCTAGTGTGTACATGTATCTACATTGTCATGTTTTATAGTAATTATATATGTATTTACACACAAGTTGTAATGGATTATATAGTAGCGTGTATTTACATGGGAAGTAATGTCTCTTGGTATTAAAAAGTGATTTTTGGTAAGTGATGGTTATATAGTTGTGATGTGATGAAATAGATATTAACTACGATTTTTGGAGGGGATGATATCTCCAAGACCCAAGATTTTGGGGTTTAAGTGATCTATTTGTATAAATATATATCTATTTTATAGTTTGCAGGAGGGATTTGGTGACTGATTTTGGCATAAATAGACCATAGAGGTTTTTCATTAGTGGCTAATCTTTGTGGTCATTACCGTAGTTGTTCTTATGGTATATTATTATTTTATTTTTCATTTTTTTACATTTTATAATGACTCATTCTATATCAGTTAGTGAAAATTAGTTTAAATTTGAAATTTTATGTCTTGTAAAGGGGTATGTTTTGAGAATTGGAATTAATACCATATTTTTTTGGGTTGAAACATCTTCATGAGGTGTTTTTTGGTGTGTATAGTGGCCTCAGGAGTGTATCAAGAGGTTGGATGAAGGATTGGGGGTATTTCTATAAATTCTAGAAATTTAAAATTTTTGAGTTGTAGGGTTCGACAGATATATCAGATGCCACTATTCATATTTTTGGATTTTTGTATTTTTATATGATCTACTAAGTGATTGTGAGTAAATGTCACAATGTATACATAAGGTTCAACACTAAAATTATAAAAACATAACATTCAGAAGTATGGGAACCCAATCATGTATAAGGGTTATCCTACAGTGTAGAAATACAAATGTTTTGATACACCCTATATATGTAAGGGTTTTATACATAAGGTTTATGAGTTATCTCAAAAATGGATATGTATTGGAACTTCTAAAATATTATATAGATGTAAATTTTAGGATGTTATGGAAGTATATATACATAACTATGTAACAGTTACACTCAACATGTAAGATTGGTTATGTGATTGAGTCTACAAACTTATTTAATGTAAGGGTTATTTTGATCTAGAAATTGGCTAAGTGTTGGATGTCCTAGATAAGTAAAAGTAAATTTTAGGTAAAGGAGATACTAAAGATTAACTTCTTAATCCATAAGGGTTAAAGAATTAGATGGGATTTTTGAAGTGGAAGTGAATGTTTTTCAAGATATTATATGGTCCATATGTAGAGTAAGTTACACTTATGATAATAATTGAAATTTTTATGTGGATATACAGATATTAAGTATAAATGTTTTTTGAGATTTTTTAATGTAATATGATAATAATTGAATAAATTACTAAAGAATGTAGAATATATAAGTGTCCTCATAGGTAATGAAATCAACTATGTTTTCAGAAACCAAAGAAGAATACGAGTATTTTGTGGGTTGGAATTTTAAAAAATACCATGGTGAGATATATGAGTGTAACCTTTTGACATGAAAAGGATAACATGTATTTTCATAAACATACATAATTGTATATTTGGATGTTTTATATAGTTTTTATAAAATATGATTTATGGAAGGAGACAATTATATGAATTTCTAGAAGAATTATTTCTAGAAAATGAATTCAAAACATGTGTAAGGGTTATTCCAGAGGATTTCTGGGAGAGTTTGGAAGAATTATTTCAAGAATAATTTGGAAGATAATTTTAAAATGGGTGTTTTGGAAAAATAATTTCATAAAGAATAATTCAGAAAAATAAGTAAAATTCCAGATTTTTGAAAGGTCATGTGAGACATAATGATTAACATTATTTCCATAATTCTCCAAAAATTGAACCAAAAGTTGATATATGATGGTTAGGGACATTATTGAAGGCCTATACATGAGAGGTGTTATTCATCTTGGATGTTGGATTTAGTTTAATGAATAAATAAGACAAACATTAAAGGATTAGATTATGTGGATTGTTGTTCTAGATGAGGGAGTAGTGTCATGACAAGATCAAAGGGTTCACATTGTGTAGAGTTTCCTCTAAGGTTAATGCCACAACAAGGGGAATTGGGTCGTGTTTAAAAGAGGGGTAGTAACAAACCTTATGATTTTCAAGGAGCTGTGTTCTATACTGTGATGGATGAGGACATGATGTGATGGGTATCTTCAGGTTTTTATTTAAACTAAGTGAAGAGTATTACTTTAGTTTTTTGGAATTTCAAATCCCCTTAGAGTATCCACACTTTTTATTCATATGAATAGGGGTAAGGATGAGTCCTCTTTCATTCCACTTTCTACATTCATCTTCTTTTATCCAAGGTGATTTAATGTGGTTTGTTTCATTACATAAGGTATTATTATTTTCTTCTTCTTCAATTTTTTCCTATTTTGTATCACTACTTAATATTGATAAACTAGATCATGGAGTAATCATACCAAGATAAAGATAAATTTGTTTGGATTGGTTACAAGGGATATTAAGAGGATGAATTTTCTAGATTTCAGGTAGTATAATTAATATATGGGTTGATTCTATGGGTAGTGTGTACCCCTTCAATCAAGGTTTTTTTTTTCATGGGACATCATCTAGTAGGTAATTCATAGATTATTTCAAAAATTATAATTACAAAAATAATATTTTTTAAATGTATTGATTCTGTATGATTATCGTATAATTACATTTTATGAATTTTTTGGAGATTCGGCCTTGTTAAGATGGATATATGATGGAAAATTCATTTTTTTTTAATTTTAAAACACTGCGTTATGGATGAGTGTTAACCTAAATTCTAGGTAGGAACCAAAAGTAAAAGTACTCCATTACACAATTCAAAATTCAATGAGTTGCAAAACACTAGAGGAGATCTATGAGAATAAACCTCATCAACCAATGTAGGTCACCAACCATCGATATCAGGAGTTATCATGGTTGACATCGCTATCCGTCACTATGTTTTCATCACCATCCAACCACCACACTAGACGATGGTGACCATCGCAGACCTTCATATCCAATGTAAGCATCTCACCAAGATGATGTCATTCCCCCTAAATCCAGTAACAATCAAATCACTAAAACTAGGAAAAAATAATAGAATCCACCAAACCCTCTATAGAAAATCACATTTCATCGCGTTATCATCAACCCCTAGTGAACCAAAAACAAACCAAACACTTGTACAAAGAAATCTCACTTCAATGAAACGAAAAAAATGTTACCTCACTGAAATTATGAAAAATAAATCCAAAAAACCTAATCCATCAAGAAGAGAACATTCCTTGAACATTGATGGCCATCAAACCCCACCTCCCAAACCTTTAATGATACCACCACTGTATATCCAACCAGGATACGATATGATAAATGTGAGGTCAGTTCATAGGTTGAAGTGGTTGGGGGAACTGAATGATGGAAATGTCGACAAGAAAGAAAACCAGAGGCCTCTAATGTAGGATAAAACTGACCCCAGAACCTCCTTGAGACCCATAGACAAACGAATCAGGTAACCCAAAACCTCAATAAACCACTGAATCAAATCCGACCTAGATATGTGTTGTGGAACATGAGATTAGATCTATGGGATTATCGTTTATGGGCATCAATAGCCGACTACCAATATCAGGAAACCAAGAGATCTTAAAGGGAATATGTAGAAATGAAAGAAAAACTAGATCGTAGAGAAGTCTCACCAAATAAAGAGAGATAGAGGGGGAGAAAAGACGGTATGGAAGGAATACAGATAATAATGACTATGCTCAAACACATCATCGACTCTGAATCAATGTGTTTCTGGATGATACCCTAGGCAGAGCAGAGGTTAAGAGGAGGGAATCCGGGAGAGAAGGGACACATCTCCCCTATATGATCTTGATTCATTAGAACAGTCTCCCTTGATTAGATAGATTATGTTTGGTCAATCATGGAAAATCATCAGCAATGATGGTCCTGATTACAAAATGTAAAAACTCTGAATGAGGTAGGTGGCCCATAAATAACTTTTTAAGGTTTATTAATTTTGATATTTTCATTGAATATGTGGTATAAACACTTTAATGATGTTGACCTTTAATTATAAAATAATTATTCACTTAAACTCCCTTTAAATGAACGGAGGTGTGTTTGGCCCCAATGGACCCCTAAACACTAGTTTGATGCCTCAACCAATAATGGTTGAGAGCTAGTCTATAAATGTGTATTATGTGATACAAGATTCCTAGAGAAGTATAAATTGAATTATCTAATATAGTGGACCCTAAGATAGGTTCCCTTACCTCCCTACAAGAAGGGAGTGTAATGGTTTCAAAATGGTTAGCTTAGGGCTATACCATGGAAAGGATTTATGCATAGTTAGGTGTGAGGGTACTAAGCTAGTTTTAAATTATATGTGAAATGGGATTTATAAAATCACTCTTGTATGATACCTATGAAGTATTTCTTGTGAGGTCAATTAAACCATGATTCAGTCATGGTTGTGCTGATAGAAGTTATTCCCTAACTAATGGGTCTGACCTTGGAGTGGGTAATGTGATAGAGGAACCCATGGGGGTGTTCAAAACATTATGCAACTTAGGGGACAATAGTAGAGGTCCTAGATGTGTGTTGAATTTGGAGATGACTAGTCCATGGGGCTAGCATAGATATATCCTAGTATGAATTTAGGGATGAGAATATTTTTTTCACTCGAGAGGAAAACCTAGGTAATGTATGTGGGGTTTGGAAATGTTACTATCCCATTTGTATTTATATATTCTATATTATGGTTCTAGTATAGGATTTTACAACTAGGTGTATTATTATGAGATATTTCAAGGTTGGGAACCATTCTCCCTAGTTGTTTGATTATGAGATGATCAGGGGTGGGTTGATCTCCCTTGATATGATATATGTTATTACTAGAGAGAATTATTACCCCTCAATTATTGTGATATATGGTGATATATGAGTGGGTTGATTGTCCCTCTAATGAGCATGATATATAGTGATATATGGGTTGGATGATTATCCTCCTACTGAATATGATAAGAATTGATATATTAGGTAGGGGATATTTCCCTTGATTATATATGCTAATATGATATATGATGGTATTATGAGTTGGTTCTTATCAGACCCATGATATAGTTGTGCGACTTGCTCAGAAAAATATGAAACTTTCCAAAGTAGGCATGGTCAACCATTGGTGTCACATTTGAACTTTAGTATTAATGGTTATATTTTATTATTCTTCATCATTTTACTTGATTTTTCTAATAATATCACATAATATGTACACTATACATACTACTAATGTTAAATAAACCATTGGTGGGGACATAGTGTATTTTAATCACAGACTTCTTAGTTGTCCCTAACACATTTTACTTAAGAAGACTCCATAATCTTAAGTACAAGTAGGTAATAGGTACCTTCTTTGATGGTTCTACTACATATATAGGATGAAGTTTGGGGATGGGACTGAGTTTGGACTCAGGACATGGTTAACATTTAATTTATTTAATTTCGGTTTAGAATGTGTAAGATTATCACAAGATAGATATTTTGTATGCCTTTCTAAATGTTGTGTCATTCTATATTTCTCATTTTGTAATATGATGGGTTGTTATTTATCTTTGGGGGCTTGTTTATGTTTCCTACATATTCTATAGATGTTGTGATTACTGATTTGTGGATAGTTTTTCTAGTTTATATTACTCTATAATGAGGGTAAATTCTCCCCAAAATATCACCTTTGACCCTCTATAGTAGTCATAATCCTATGGTGCATGAGGTGAAATGAATGAGTTATTTCCATGAATAGGTGTGGTTAATTTATGGTGGGCCAGGATGGGATGTTACAAAGTGGTATCAAAGCATAAACTCTTATTTTTTTTTAACTATTTTTGATATGGTAGACTAAATATAGGGCTGATTATAATTTAGATGAATGTTATGATATGTGTTTAGCTAGTACCTTCATGAGATAATTTCTATGTTACCAGGGATTTAGATTGTCATTTTTGCGTTTTTATATTATAGAGGTGTTTATTATTGCTAAATACGATTCTATGTGTAATTTATGTATTAGTTTATTGTATATTCTATTATATCAAGGTGGAAAGATAGTGTGTTCAGGAATCATATCTAAAACATAGGTTCATGTGGAATGTGAATTCTTGTGTTTGATTTTGACATTGGTTCTGGAAAAGAAAAAAGGTTTGTTATACAATGATTCAACAAAAACCAATATATTTTTCCCATATATCTTCTCGGTTTCATTCTACTCAGGTAAATTAGATGAATTGTTCTTTCTTCTACTAATTAACTATCCTGGTTATCATATAGTATTGGTTAAAAAAATTCAATGATAACATGTAAAGTGTTTTCATTTATAACTTTTGAATGAAATTTCATTTTATTGAACCAAATTTATTATGTACTCTATGTGAGTCATCATCGTGATATATATTTATATTCATATAGACGCAAGCTTTATCAGGGAGGGAGTAGTCTTGAGTATGGATTCCCAATGAGGATTAGTACACTATATTTGGAATTTATCTTGTCTATGAGATTCATAATATAAATAAATAAATATGTGTGTGTTTGTACTTATAATAACCCTATAGTGGGAGTTTTGTCTTATAAGGGCTTGTGATATTTTGTATAGGAGTATATATATTTCTCTATGAGTTGTGGCCATCCTAGAGAATGGTTATGGACTAGGTGAGAAAGATAAGTAAGATTGATATGTGGCTCATAATATTGGTGTGTTAGGGTGTATAATTGAATATAAAGATACTTTCCTATCATTTTTTAGATAAGTTATGATATATAAAGATAACTCAATATAAGGTTTTATCCTAGGATTTTGAGTTTCTTCAATGATGGGAATTGAGGGTAGATGCTTTCTGTGAGATTTATTCATGACTATCATTATCGAATATGTGATATAGAAATCTAGGAAGCTCAATGGTTTTAGTGTTCGAATCAAATGAATAAATTGTTCTTTGTGTGTTGCAATAGGTCTGACATGCATATGAGGCATGGTTAGCTGGTTAATTATGAAATCAATCCTAGGATTGATGTGAAGAGAAAATATGTGATACATAGTTACCTGGTGGATTATATGTGTGAACCTATAAATGATAGCATCAGGGGAATATCAAGTGTGGATGGTGATGGAATGTGAGATGGTGTGGAAAGGTGTATGATACCTTTTATGGTATTGAAATATAGAAAAGGATATTATCATTTGATGTGATTTCATTTTTTTATTTGGGTAATGTTTTAATTGGTGTATGGTTGGGTGTTGTTAACTATAGATAACCCATGCATTGGGATATTACTAGTGTATGAGATGAGGTTTATGTGATGTGATGTTCAAAAAATCTACAGGTCACGAGAATTACAGATAATATAAAAAATTGGCTCATATGGGATATGAGTTGTGACCAATTGTGAAAATTGAAATGCGATGACATGACCATTGGGTCTTGTATAACATTGAGGGACCATGTGGATTAGTGTGATGAATAATTAATTTGGAGAGAACCATAGAAGAACCGAGTGAGGTACCAGATAGATTGTGAGCATCTAAAAGGACTAGGTAGAGCATGTAATATGATGGAATGTTAGAGTCACATGATAGAGATAATGGTTTAAAACATTGAGTGAGATCCAGTGTGTGATGGTGGATCATTAGTAGAGTTGGAAAGATAATTCATAGGGCACTACAGTATCGTTAAAACCAATATAAATTAAAACGGGTCTCATGAATTTCATTGTTCTACTAGCGATGGATATCTAATAATATCATGTTCATAAATTAGTGTTAATGAATTTCCTATGGTGGGGATCGCACCCTAAATGTTCTAAGAACATGGATCTATTATTGATTAGTTATTAGTAAACGAAGAGGGTGATGTGTCTATTCACCGAACATGGAGGTGGTAGAGGTATTTTAATAATGATTTGATTTAAGTGGATGAGTTATATATGATAAATAGTAGACCAATATAAGGGTGGCAATCAATGAGAATCAGGTTGAGTTCATACATTCAATGATTTCAAAAAACAACATATGTGATAGAGGAAGATTGGTATGACTGATTGTGTATTTCAGTAAATAAAATGTTTGGGTAGCTGTATATGTGGAACATTGATACTCATGGATAATTATGATGGTTGGTGCACGGGATTAGGGCTTCATGTTATTGGTATAGTATCAAAAGAGAGATTGTATGTTCTAATTTTAATAGTTAGGTGATTCTTTAGTGTTATGTTTAGTGAGTGATGGTATTTTTTAGATTAGTGGTGTCAACTTGTGGCATATGATATAAATGGTTTGATAAATCATGAATTTTATCTAAAGTGGGGAATATTTTTAGAGTTCATGGAATTGATCATAATTTTGATACATAGGTTGGTGGGTATTTAGGAGTGTTTGGTGTAGTGGGGTACCAGTTAGTATGTTCTCTCATAATTAATCATGATAGATCACAAAGAGTCAACCCACATCATTTGGGTAATTACTAACATTATGAAGAGTTGCAGTGAGAGGAGCTTGAGGTTTTCACTAATAGGTCCTACCATGTGTGGTGTTGGTATAACCATAACAAGTGGGAGACATAGTATTTGGTTCATACATCAGAATGGTTCACATAAGATACACAATGATACTTCTAGGTGATGAGAAGTATTATGAGGAGGAGGTTGTAGTGACCCATGTTATATAGTTTAGTGAATATTAAAAGAAATTTGAATTTTATTGTCCTAGAGTGGGAAAAGTTTTGAGTATTAGGATTCATATCATTATTCAAATGGTTTAAACTTATCTAAGGTGTGTTTTTGTAAGTTTTTGAGGCCCAATAGGTGTATTTAGTGGCCCTATGAAGAATGAAGATGTATTTTTGAAAATTCTATATAATTTCATCTTTTCAGTTATAGGGTTCCACAAGTATGTTGGAGTTGGTTCCCTAGAACCAACTTCATTGTAATTTATGATAAAAATATATTCAGTGGATGGATATTAATGAACTTTTTATAACATCATGATTGTTCTTCTACATGATATTAAATGTGATAATTTCTTAAGAGTAGTTGTCACACTAAAATGTCATAGCGGATCCCTATTATGATAAGAACTTGGAAGTTCCATGTCACTATTCTTGAACTTGTGTTCTATAGATGGATGATATCATTTAAAGGAACACAAATGATACATTCTTTCTAGGGTGGAGACTTATAGGAATTTGAGGCACCTTCTAATGGTGTACAACCTTGTTAATGTCCAGGAGAATATTATGGGAACAAGACCCGCCCGTTGGAAATCCATATTTATAAGTGTCATTAGATGTTCCTATCCGTAGACTTGTGTATTGGTACTTATAATTTGAGATTATTATTAATGGGTATTATTACTCGTACACTTATATGTATTAGTGAAAACGTGTATACATATGTTCATGGTGAGGTAGAATATGTTGGTTGTGTCATGAGTAATACTGAATTAATGAATAATATGAGAAAGGATTTGTCCCTTATGTTCAATAAAGGAAGTTGATATCTCATGAAATTTAATTGAAATTATAGAGCCTAAATAAATCCATGTCCATGTTGTTCTATAGGCATGTTCAATTTTCAGAAAGTCAAACAATGGGAAATCGAGTACATGGGTTGATGATACTTGCATGCAACCTGATTGATTGGAGATATCGAGACAAAGAGAATATATTACATGGTAAACAATCACATGAGGTGACATGTCATTATGGAATTAACTTCTTTCTCTATGGGTTCCTTTGTGTGTTGCTCGATGCTAACCATGGACTTTAGGTAGGTTCCCCTAATACTTCTGAGAAAGATGCCTAGAGGGTCAGACACTAAGTATATCCGAAATCTTAGTCAAATAATTTATTATTTAACAAGTTAAATAAATATTATTCCCAATTATAGTTTAATAATTATTCACATATGACTAATAACATTATTTCATCCCTAGTTATTCGAGATAATATATTGCAGATAAAATATTTAATAAATATTTATTATTGATTTTAGTAAATATAATATTTAATTATTTTTTGGTGAACAATGCAGTTATATTTATTTAATAAATAAATAGTCTTTATTCAAGCCCTGATAAATATTAAGGAAGATTGGAAGACCATGATTTGGGTCTGGTGAGAAATAATAATATTATATATTATTTTATTAAAATAATATTTAATTGTAACTTTCGATTTAAGCACACATAAAAAAATAATATCATTTATGTTATTATTGAACATGGGAGTTTCAATTGATTAATAAAATAATTAAGGCTCCTATGTAAAATATTTTATGATTACCTAGTGAATTAAATTCTTGTTTACATTATTCTCTAATTTTCCAATGGGGGAATCCCATAGGCTAGCCAATCATGTTGTACATAACAAATTGGATAATTTTATCTTGATCCTAGTGAGTTCCTTCTTCTCCAAGAACATTCTCAATAATGAGAGCAGTCCTCCACCACCAGATCAAGGAGAACACTTTGGAAGCAGTTTTCAAGATGATCGAAGGTGAATGAAGCAAGTGAAACGATATTTTGTTCTAGCACCCGGATAATCCTTCGGCATCCTCCAGATATTCACGTAGCATGTGTGGATAACCGATAGAGGAGATATACCCTTGATATCTACAATGCAATGAAGGTTCATTGTATATATGTGGTCGAATTCATCAATGGAGAAAGAATCACTTTATAGGTAATTCTTTAAATTTAATTAAATTAATTATAAACAAAATATAATGATCCTCTATCATGGTTATAGGTTTCCATTCCTTTTTCTAAATCCTTGATTGAATTCCAAGGATATTTGAATTTAACATCGTATTGATCCTAGATTGTTCATTGAATATGGAAAAAATTAAGGTTGGGAAACACCCATCCCATGCTTTTTCTACTCCAGGCACCTACAAGTGGTATCAAAGGGGGAATATTATTGTTTATAATTATTTAAATAATTTAATCATGTTTTATGATTTAATAATATAGATTTCTAATTCATGATTAATCATTTTTGTAATACGAATTTAAAGATTTGTTCCTCCTTTATCATTTCTATCAGATCTAACAAAAACAAATAATTTATGATTAAAAATTAGTCGAGGATCACATTAGGAGGCGCCGATGATTATTTCTAGGTAACATGATAGCACACACCATGTATTTGGAGTTACATGTTGTTTAATCTACTATACATGATGTGTAATCTGGGCCACACACCATGTAGTTGTGTTCAGTGCATTGGGAGTAATTCAAAAATTACTCAAGCCATGTGCATTAATGACATGTGGTGTATTTAATTCTTACACTGCTTGTTGACCAGGAAAGAGTAGTGCATGGTCAGCTAGACTACATGCTGTGTGGCCCCCTGGACACTGCATGTAGTCACTTTTAGGTCAGGGTCTGGCCATGTATCCCAAACATGGATTAGCCGACCGGTGACCATTTAATGCGGAGTCCTCACAGGATGTGTCCCACTGGACACACCGTGTACTCCATGATTTCAGAAGTACACCTCACACACCAAGTCCACAGGCATGTACTTTGGATACATGGGGAAGAATGTATACACTTTTTATATTGAATCTAAACATCATGTACTATTACCATTACACAGATTTAAAATTTATTATTATATTATGTGACCCTTGAGACATGTACCTTTATATGGGTGTAAAGATGGGACACAATATGTGATAGGTGTTTGATATATATATATATATACACAAATATATATATATATATATATATATGTGTGTGTGTGTGTGTGTGTGTGATTTATTAACATCTACATAATATTCAGAAACTACACATCATGTTTGAGATGTATTATAGTTATTATTCTATGTGTATACTAAATTTCGCAAACAATAAATTGTATATAGGTAAAATAAATGTTGGGTAGTTTTGAATGGGTATCCACTGGGTTACCTCAAAGGTACAAGTTATGCACACAGTTAATTTTAAATGAATTTATTAATTTGTTTAAAAGTATAATTGATGAGAATCCAAGTAAATTCAGAAAGGTTTTAAGATAAAAGGATTGATTAATTAAACATAATAATTAATCAATTCGAGCACAATTTATCTTAAATGAGAATGATTAAATAATTGAAGGCTAGTTTTATAAAATTCACAATTTATTTCATTCATGTGGATGATCATGAGCTAGACCAGACCTTTTTATGTGATTGGATTCCCTTTTGATTTATTATTAAATTAAATCATGGTCCCACATGCCTTAAATCGTCATTAATATGTAGGGCATGTGTGCACATGGTTTCTTTTATTTAATACCCATTTTACAACTCACATATTAATGAGTAAAAGCATATGTAATGGATGGATCTCCTAAGCTAGTGAAGGAAGTTCGAGTTAGAAGATGAGGTGAAAACAATCCAAGGAGATACAAAGGTGGACAAGTGGAAAGTTGTAAACATTAACCTAATTATTTCAATGTGTTTCTACCCTAGGTCATTGGTTATTTTATCAACCGCTAGATAAAGTAACAATTGGAACAGGATCATGAGCATACCATTTATTTTATTTCTATAATTTGTATGGTTATTAATTATGGTTGTTTTTTCATGATCACATAATTAATAAATTAACAAGCATGCAAAATAGAACTAAAACAAACTAGCTTATGCGTAAATATTATCTAATACATAGTTAATAACTTAAGCATACCCACTAAATATTAAAAATCAAGTGAAATATAATAAATGAAAATTTATGCATAAAGGATAAAATCCCTCAATAAAATATTAATTCTATATAGACTTCCATTACTTTGGATAGAATCAAAATATATTTCAAAGTTCTTGACTAGAAAAATTTGGGGTGATTTTAATTATCAGTGAATTCTAATTTGAGGTTTTGGGTTTACTGGATATAGTTTACATCAATGGTTGACCACCAAAGTAGGAAATGGTGTAAATGAGAGGAAGAGGTTGAGGAAATCCAAAAATAAGGATTTCATGATTGGGGAGTCCACTCTTTAGATCAAGGAGCTGCGAGTTAAAGCAGTTGGTATTTGAAATTCCTACCAAAAACCCTTCAAATTGAATGACTATCCAAAGATGGGGTAATGAAAAGGGTAATATGGATCCTTTCTACTAAAATTTCCAAGAAATAGAATATTCTAAAGCCAATGGTGATGGATATAGGGTTTTGATAAAATAGTGGGGGACTAATAAATATTTATTTGTTTATTTGTCTAATTTTATCAAGATAATGTACTAAAATTATGCTCATCTTATTTATAGAAACATCATTAAAAATTACATCAAACATATCATTGTGATAAATACTTGAGAAGGAAAAACTTCTCACCGAAATTAATTTCCAAGAGTGGAAAAGGTGTCTTTGGGTCTTCCTTCTCCATGAAAGGAAACTACATTTGCTGGAAGAACCTTTAATAGTTGTACCTAGAAATGAGGTGAGTGATGAGAAGATATCTATATACGAAAAACATTTTAATAATACTACTGATGTTCACTACCTCATGCTATCATCCATGACCTATGAGATCTTGAAGAAACATGAGTAAATGAATTCTTATAGCATGATATTTTAACATAAGGATCTCTATCAAAAGTATTTTAGGAAAGTGAGGTATGAGATATCCAAATTTTTTTTAACCACTAAGCATGGATTGTCTGTGCCAACTAGGGTACATGTACTCAAGGATATTGGATGCATTAAGCATCTGAACATCATAGGGATTAAATTCCCAAATTATTTTCATGCATATCTCATATAATGATCCCTTCCCAAGACCTTCTCCAGTTTTAGTGTAAATTATATAATAAGAAATAATGAGATGAGTCTATCAGAACTTCTTACATTAATTCTCCATGTGGATATGGACATGGGTCATGAAAAACCCGCAGTCCTTATGATGAATGGTAAGAGGAAGGAAAAGGAAAAGTGGTTTAAGACCTATAAACATTCTAAAGCCCCTAATCACCGTTCGAACAAGAATAATAAAATCTAAAGGTAGGGAAAGGAAAATTAGGTAGTATGTTTTTCATGTGGCAAGTCAGGACACTGTAAAAGAAACTGTGCCCATAGGAAAGGGGAAGCCAAAGGTGTGTTTTTTATTGAGTGAAACCTTTCCAATTCAACACATTGGGTATTATACATTGATTATGGTGCTCACATCTATATTCAAATGTATAAACCAAGTTGATTATGGAAAATTTTCATAGGATAGGCAGATCAGAGAGAGAGCAATGGATTGAGGTTGGCTACTCTTTCCATTGGTGCCTAACACCTTTCGTTTCCTACCGGGATGATTTGGGTTTTAAAATAATATTATTATGTACCAAGTGTTACCAATATTATAATTTCTATATCAAGATTTGATACATATGGGTATATTTTAAAATTCATAAATAAAAGTTGATTCTTTTATAAGGACCACATATGTTACAATATAGAACATTTAAATAATGTTCTGTATGTATTAAATTATGAAAAAAAGTTTTGGTGATTGATAGTGAATCAAGTTCACATGACTCATATAAAACCCAGTTTTGGTATCACTGTCACGGTCATATAAATCATAATGATTTGAAAAAGATCTATCAAGATGGTTATTTAGAATATTTTGAGCTAAAACCACTTTAAAGATATCATGCTTATTTACAAGGAAAAATTAAAAAACAACCATTTAGTGGGCAGAGTGAAAGGTCCATATAGCATCTAGGATTGGTACACACTGATGTGTGCGGACCATTTCTAGTAGAAGCTACATATGGTAATTCATACTTCATAACTTTTAATGATGACATTAGTAGATATGGATATATTTACTTGATGAGGTATAAGTTTATTCCTTTGAGAAATTCATGGAATTCAATAATGAATTAGAAAATTAGCCTGGTAAGAAGATAAAAAATATTTGATCGGATCGAGGTGGATAATATCTTAACTAGGAGATCACCAACTTTTAACGGGAGTTTGAGATTATATCTCAACTAACTCCACCTTATACACCATAGTGGAATGGTGTTATTAAAAGGATGAATTGTACCTTATTGTACATGGTATGGTACCTAATGAGTAATAAAAATCTTTTGTTATAGTTTTGGGGATATGTATTATAGATTTTGGCATACACATTAAACTGAGTACCAATTAATGAAAAAAATGGAATTCCCTTTGAGATATGGAGTGGAAAGAAACCCATTTTATTGTATACACATTTATGGGTATGTGAGGAATTATTTAAGTATTTATTAGGCAACAAACTAGCACCCCGGGGCTTGAGGTGTATCTTTATAGGGTAACCCAGGAAAAAAAGGGATAATACCTATAAAACCCCTAAGACAAGAAAAATATTGTCACCATAAAATACATATTTAATTGGAGGGATAATATGCTTAAAAAGGATTGTGGGAGAAATATTGACATTGATGAAGTTGATTCTCAAGATATAGAAGAGTTGGTACAGGAACAAGTTCTACAAGTCTCCATGGAAGATGTAGTTCATAAAACAAAAGTATTGTGTAGGAGTGTAATAGAGGTAAGTGAAATATATAGATATGGTTATGTTATCACCAATTATAGTTACTCCTTATCATTGGACAATTATGAACCTCTCTACTATAAGGAGGCAGTAGAGAGCTCAGAAGCTACTAGATGTCGAAAAGCTATGAATTTAGAGATGGATTCCATATATCCGAACCAAGTTAGGATTTTGGTCAACACACTAGTTAAATCCTTTTATATGTAAATGGGTATTCAAGAGGAAACTAGAAATGTAAGGTAAAGTAAGTACCTATAAAGCAAGGCTAGTGGAAAAAAGGTTTAAACTGCATCATGGAATTGACTATCATGAAACATTTTTTTCATTTTCCATATTTAAATCCACCATATTCCTATTTTTCAAATAAGATTACCATGAATATGAGATTTGGAATATGGATATCAAAATTTCATTCCTTAACGGGAACCTTTAGAAAGATGTATATATGAAACAACCAGATGGTTTTTTGACACCGGGTGATTCAAAAAGGATTTTCAAGTTATAGAGATCCAATTATGGATTGAAGCAAGCATCTAGGTCATGGAACATTTTATTTTAGGAATCCATAAAATAATATGGTTTAATTAAAAATGAATTTGATCCATTTGTTTGAAAAAGTTTTAATGGGAATGAGGTCGTTATCATAATAGAATATGTTGAAAACATATTACTTATTGGAAATGAAATACTAGTCTTAATATCTGTTGAGGACTGCTTTAATTAATGCTAATTAATAAAGGACATAGGTAAAGTTTCCTACATTCTAGGGACCAATATCATTCATGATAGATATAAGAGGCTTCTTAGACTAACTCAAAGTATATAAATTGACAAGATACTAAAGATATTTAGTATGGAATAATCCAAGAGGGGATTGGTTCTAGTGTCACATGGTTTACATCTTTATATGAAAATTCATCCCTAGACACAATAGGAGAAGGTATAATGTGTTATATACCATACATTTAAATTATAGGACCCATCATGTATTCTATGTAATGTACTGGACTTGATGTTTCCTATACACTGAGCATTGTAGGCAGATATTAATCAGATCCAAAAAGAACAAAATTGGACTAATTTTAATAATATCCTTAAGTATCTTAGTAGAAATAAGGATATGATCATGGTTTATGGAAGAGACTATGATCTTTTCATCAGATGGCATGTTGATGATGGTATTCAAGAAGATCAAAATGATCTAAAGTCACAATCGGGATATGTTTTCTATCTAAACAGAGGAGTTGTGAGTTGCAAGTGTTCAATGTAGGTAGTTTTCACTGATTATATAGTGGATTACAAGTATATATAAGCTTTTGATTCATCCAAAGAAGCTGTCTATATTCATAACATTGTCTAGGAGCTTGATGTGGTACCTAGTTGTAATGAAGCTATCATATTTTATTGTGATAATACTATAGTGGTAGCTCTTAAAAAAGAGCCAAGGTCACATCAATGGATAAAGTAAAAACCCCTAATGTATCACCTCTTGAGGTATTTCTATCAAATTGGTGAAATAGTTGTTAGTAGAGTATCCATGGAAGAGAAAGTGAAGGACCCCTTGACTAAAGGCCTATCTTAGCAGAATCATGAGTATCATGTGAGAGTTAGCGGACTAAAGGTTGTTATCATATATTTTTAGTGCAAGTGGGAGTCTGTTGGAGTTGGTACCCTAGAACAACTTCTATGTACATTATAATAAACACATATTCATTGGTTGGATATTAATAATCACCTTATCACATCGTGATTGTTCTTGTGTATGAAATTGTATGAGATAATGTCCTAAGAGTGGCTATCACACTAAATGGTCATAGTAGATCCCTGTTATGATGAGAAATAAAAAATTCCATGAAACTGTTCTTGAACATATCATTTATAGCCAAATGATATCATTTTAAGGGACATAAATGATATATACTATTGGGGATGGAGACCCATAGTACTTTGAGGCCCATTCTCATGGTGTACAACCTTCATATTATTCAGGAAGATATTATGAGAACGAGGCCCTCCAGTAAGAAATACACATTTATAAGTGTCATTAGATGTTCCTATATGTAGGTATGTGTATTGGTCCTTTGAATTTAAGATTATTGTTAAGGGTTATTATGACTCGTGCACTTAGATTCGTTGGAATAAACCATAATGAAATATGTTCACGGTGAGGTAACATATGTTTGGTGTGTCAAGATTTATATTAAATTAATAAATAATGGGATAAAATATTTGTCCCTTTTTTCCATAATAGATGTTGATATCTCGTACCCTTTTATGGAAATGACATAGCCTAAATAAATCAATGGCCATGGTGTTCTATAGGCAAGTTCAATTTTTGAGAAGTCAAAGAATGAGAAATTAAGTACATTGGTTGATGGCACTTGCATGAAACCCTCTTGATTAGAGATATCAAGACAAGGGATTATAATACATTGTAAGAATTCATATGATGTGACATTCCATTATGGCTTCAAATTATTTATCTATGAGTGCCTTTTCTTGTTTTTAGATGCTAACCTTGGAATTTAGGCATCTTCGCCTAATACCACTAAGAAAGTTACCTAGAGGGTCACACACTAAGTGTCCCCTAAATCTCAGTTAAATAATTTATTATTTAACAATTTTAATAAATATTATTCCTGATTATGGCTTAATAATTATTTGTGTATTTATGATCGCATGTAAAGACCCGCAAATTTCAAGGAAATTTTTTTCTTAATTTTCTTTGGAATTTTACAAGAGCGCAGCTTCAGACGGCACCTGATTCCGAGGCCCGGTGTGCCCGGAATCAATTTCCGAAGTTTGGCTCGGGTACGTTCAGTGAACGGACGAGCGGGTTTTTCTATCTTTTGAACCGGTGCCCAGAATCAAATTCTGAGGGCACCGATGAAATCGCAGCGCCGGTATTTGCTTAGAAACGCCTCTTCCGGAGTTGCGTTTGCTCAGACGTGGTTTTTAAATTTTGCGGCTTTAAGTCAGAAATAAAATAAAGTTTGTGCGACAACTTTATTTTATTTCACTTAAGCTGTTGGAAGCCACTTGAAGTCACTTAAAGACGACTTGAACTGAGTTGAACTGGATAGGATGCTATCCAGAAATATCCTACCCTCTTGGTAGGATATTTGTGAGGCAGGGCCCGCACGAGCCCCGCCGTTTCTTTCGCTAAGTAACGCACCCGCGAAAACCCGTCAAAGTAACTGAAAAGTCAACCGACGCGTTTTCTTTAATTCTTAACAGACCATTTAATTGGGCGGTTTATTTCGTGAATTAAATGGACTGTTTCTTCGTGAATTAATTGGGTCGTTACTTATGCGTTTTACGTTTGTTGGCAAAATAATAAAATAGACAAACTTGTCTATTTTGGAGGATTGCTATCGTTGTGCAGTTCCTCTGAGCCTCCACCCTCTCCGCGAAGAACGCGAAGAACGCGAAGAACGCGAAGAACGCGAAGAACGCCGGAACCGGAATCCGACGACGCACGATCCGCGACGTCAACAGCTTTTCCGCGACCTTCTTCTTCTTCTTCTTCGGTGCCTCATCTTCCGCGGCGAACCTGCGATCGGCGGTTAAAGGTGAGAATCGAAACTTCTAAATTCTCCCTTCTTAATTTCAATAACAACGGATTTAATTAATTAAATCCGTTTGTTCTTGATCCGGAGATTGGCGACGCGACGCCGGATACCGCGACGACGCGACAATCTCCTTCTTCCGCGACGAGCAATCCCGCGACGATCCCCCGTTCGGCAACAACAGCTGCGAGGTAGGGATTTATTTTGGAAAAGTTACCCCTTTTAAATTTTCTCGTGAACGTTCTTGAAAATTTAAAAAGCCGGTTTCAAACGAACAATTTTATCTTTAAATAAAATTGTTGGATCATGTGTTGATCATCTTTTTGTTTTCTCCCGTTGATTATGGCTAACGCGGAGGGTGCGGGTCTAACGAACAAGACCCGGCAACCCTCCGCCGATCTCTTTTGTTGTGCGGATATGGCGGACGACGACAAACCGCGCGGCAGGGGCGATCCGTTGTTTCCGCAGTGAAGGTCGGCATCCGGGAGGGGCATCGGCGCAGACGGGAGGCAAATCGGGCCACCGGAGCATCTCCGGCGGCCCGCGGAAGGAGGCGGCGGCGCGGGTCGCCGGCGCGGCGGCGCCGGCGACCGGGGGCGGCGGCGCCCGGCGCGCCGCCGGAGGAATCCGCCGCGGCTCGGCCGCGGCGGCGGCGAACCAGCGGACCCGCGGTCCGCGGGTCCGGTCCACCCGGTCGGGACGCGGCAATGCGCCGCGTCCGCTGACCACCCGCGCGGCCCGCATGCGGGCCGCGGCTCCCTCGACCGCGGGCTGCGCCCGCGGCCTTCCACCCGCGCGGCTGGCCAAGCCGCGCCGGCCGCGCCGGCCGGTCCGGTCGGCCGGGCCGCGCCCAGGCCGGACCGGACCCGGCCTAGCCGGGCCGGGCCGGGTCGGGCCGACCCGGTTCGGCCGACCCCAGGGGGGGTTCGGGCCGGGTCGCCCCGGGCCCAGAACCCCCGTTTCGGGCCCTCTTCGGTCTTTTGCCCATATCTTGGGCCTGGGACCTCCGATTGACGAAACGTCAGCGGCTACGCGATCCTTGGATCGAGACGGTCGTTTCGGTATATTATACTCAAGGTTTCGGAAGACTTTGGGTTCGGTCGGGTTGGTTCGTACACGAAACCAACCGGGCCCTCGGAGCGGAAACGCTCATAACCTGAGCTACGGACGTCCGAACGACGTACCGTCAGCTGTGGTAGTTTCCTCTAAGTGAGACGGAACTTTTGGCATACTCCACCCGAGGATCGGATACAGGCGGAGTACGGTCGGGTTGGTTTTGCCCTAAAAACCAACCGGGCCCCTGGGACGAAAATGCCAATAACTCTCAGACCGGGCGTCCGATTGACGCGCCGTCTGTTGCGTTGAGATCCTGTTGTCGTTACGGAACTTTTGGATACATCAACTTCGGACTACGTGTCAGTTGATGTATCAGCCTCTCGGCTCGTGGAGCGGACCCTCCTAAACGAGCTCGCTTTGTGCGGGAACCCTAGCGCTGGCTGTGACTTCGACGGCAGAGCAGAGATCCTTCGTGGACTGCGACGACGGCAGAGCAGAGATCCTCCGTGGACTGCGACGACGGCAGAGCAGAGATCCTTCGTGGACTGCGGCGACGACTGTGCAGAGATCCTCAGTGGACTGCATCGACCACTGCACTCAGCGATCCCACGTGGATCAGTGCTACAGGTTCTGTGTGAGCCCGATCCTATGTGGGTCCTTACTACCGGTTCTGTGTGAGCCACTGCCTACAGGTTCTGTGTGAGCCCGATCCTGTGTGGGTCTTCTGCGGGGGTTAGTACCTATCGATCCTTCGTGGGTCCGACGACTTAGACGGATCAGTGATCGTCTTGACGTCATCTGAAAAAGTATACCTGGTTGAGCTGAATCGTATGTTACTCTCCTTTGTGGATTGTGTTGAACTATCCTATGTGGATTTTACTGTTTACTCTCCTTGTGGATTTGAGTCTTGCTTTCCTTTGTGGATTGAGTTGTTCTTGAGCTCGTGAGCAGAGCTAGAATTGGGGACTTAGGTATATGTATGGGCATATACCTAAGTCGAGTCAGATGTTACTTCGTGATTGCATCTTTCTTTTGTGCTATATCCTTTGTGGATTTCGGGAGACCTTCGGGGGTCTCGGGGTCCTTACTGAGTAGCTTGTACTCACCCCTGCACGGGCTATGCCCGCACCTTGTTGTGTTGGTTGCAGACGACGGACAGCGCTGATCACGGTTGGGGCGTGGAGCAGGACGGTACCTGGAGGTGGACCACTGGGCGGGACGTGCTCGGAGCGGACGTGGGACCCGAGGAGCCTGGAGGCTATCTGTACCCACCCTTCAGGTGGGATTGCCAGTGGACGACACGAGGCCGCCGTCTTTTCTTCAGTTGCTGTACTTTACTTTTCCTGTTGTACTTTCAGTTGGGCTTGTATTCCGGCCCCCTTTACTTTTCTGCACTTTACTTTCCGCTTGCTGACTCTGTGTGGTTGTTACTTATAAAGGCAATGCCTTCCCTGTTTACTGGGATTTTACGCCTTGGTGCTAGTCGCCAGCCCCTGGCCTATGGAAGGCGGGCTTGGGGTAGTCACGGCACGGGCCCCGAGGTCGGGTCGTGACAAATTGGTATCAGAGGTGGTCGGTTCTACCGCAGACTCTGATCGTCCTTTCTTTCTATGTGAAGCAATAGTGTTTAGTGTATTGAGTGTGGTTATCAGTTCAGGGAGCCCAGTGTTGGTGCGGCGGCCGACGTATCCGTACACCAGGACCCTGACTCCTGATTTCCGACTTAATGCATGAAAACATTGATTGCGTGTGTGTTTCAAGTTTTTCTTTGTGATTACTTGTGTCAGCTCACCGGGTATACTGATCTGCTTTATGAAAGTCTCAAGTTTTCCTTGTGATTACTTGTGCCAGCTCACCAGGTATACTGTTATGACTGTGGTGCTCTTGTTCTCCTTTTCAGGATGGCCCCGCGACGACTGCCAGCTAGGGTTCCGAGTGTAGGGCGCGACGGCAGCCCACCGAGCGACGAGGCCTCGGTGCAGGGCCCTTTGCCAGCTGTGGCACCGGCGGTAGCTTTACCCGCCGAGCCACCGATGCTACCAGTACCAGACGCTGACGATGCACGTCGCCTCAGGGCACTGCATGAGTTTCAGAGCCAGCGACCGCCCAGGTTTCGCGGTGAGGCGGACCCCCAGGCCGCCGAGGACTGGCTAGAGGCGGTGGTACGGATCTTCAGACTAGTGAGGACACCAGCGGATCTCATGGTGATTCTCGCAGCGAGCCTCCTGCAGGCGGCGGCAGGACGATGGTGGAGCCTGATGCTCCAGGTTCACGATGAGGCATCCCTGCTCTGGACGGACTTCGAGATCCTCTTCCGCTCTGAGTTCGTCCCGGCCACCCTCCGAGCGGTGCGCATCCAGGAGCTTCTCCAGCTGCGCCAGGGCAGCATGACGGTCGCTCAGTACGCGGCGAGGTTCACGGACCTATCTCGCTACTCGACCGACATGGTACGGGACCCCTTCTTCCGGGCCCGGACCTTCGAGCAGGGCTTACGACAGGAGATTCGGGCGTCGCTGATCTCCCTCAGCATTCCGACCCAGGCGGGAGTGCTGGAGCGAGCCCTCCTGATCGAGAGCTTCCTGGCAGAGCCTTTTTCAGCGGCGAGACCTAGCGCAGGGGGACAGGTAGCTGAGTCTTCGGCAGCAGGTAGCCGACGGATGACTCTCGGGTCCAGGCAGACCAGACCCCCACGCAGACAGCCTCAGGACACCGGCTCAGCGGTACGGGGCATACAGCGGAGTGCCAGCCTTCCGAGAGGCAGGTTGTGCTACTCCTGCGGCGGGCAGGGTCACATGGCTCGTGACTGCCCGACTCACCGATCTGAGGAGCAGCAGACGGTGGAGGGGCCACCCAGGCAGAGGCAGAGGGTCGACCGTGGTGGTCCGCAGGGAGGAGGCGGACGAGGCAGAGGAGATGGCCGAGCAGCGGGTGGTGGGCGACGCTTCCAGGCTCTACCCCCACCACCACCAGGAGGGCCACCTCGACCACAGGGAGCTGGCGGGCAGGGACAGGCCCAGCTCCAGGCAGTGGAGGCCTACGACCCCGACATGCCAGAGATGATTCGAGGTACGATCTGTGTCTATTCCACCCTTGCTGCAGTACTTATAGACACAGGAGCGAGTCACTCTTTCATAGCCTCTGCCCTTGTTCGGAGCTCAGAGATTCCGACTGAGCCGTTGGCTCGATCCTTACGGCTAGAGACTCCTACGGGAGCAGACTCGACGATTACGCACTGGTGCCGGCAGTGTGAGCTTACTCTAGGAGGCGAGAGCTTCGGCTGGGATCTCCTTGTAGCGGCGTCGAGGCCTTACGACGTCATCTTGGGCATGGATTGGCTATCCACGGTTCATGCCCAGATCGACTGTTTTAGGCGCAAGGTGCGATGTGTTCGCACCGACGGGAGCAGGTTTACCTTCACCGGCGAGAAGGGAACCTTTGCAGCACAGGATGGACTTCCGCGGAGGAGAGTGCAGCCCATCTCTCATCAGTTGGCTAGCCTCATCCTAGGAGCAGTGGACGTGTGGAGTCCGGCTTTTCCTGCAGTGGTGGACCAGTACGTGGACGTCTTTCCCGACGACGTTCCAGGGCTACCTCCTCGTAGAGAGGTAGACTTTTACATCGACTTGTACCCCGGGACAGCCCCGATATCTACTCCAGCATATCGGATGGCCCCCGCCGAGCTTCGAGAGCTGCGGGTACAGTTGGAGGACTTGCAGAGCAAGGGGTTTATCCGACCCAGTGTTTCACCCTGGGCTTCCCCGATTTTGTTCGCCAAGAAGGCGGACGGGAGCTTGCGAATGTGTGTCGACTATCGTCGCCTGAACCAGGTGACAGTGAGGAACAAGTATCCGCTGCCACGGATTGATGACCTCTTCGATCAGCTCAAGGGAGCGCGGTGGTTCTCGAAGATAGACCTCCGGTCAGGCTATCATCAGCTCAGAGTTCGAGACGAGGACGTGCAGAAGACGGCCTTCAGGTGTCGGTATGGCCATTATGAGTTCTTGGTTATGCCGTTCGGCGTAACCAATGCTCCAGCAGTGTTCATGAGCCTCATGAACAGGATCTTCCAGCCATACCTCGACCGTTTTGTCGTGGTCTTCATTGACGACATTTTGGTATACTCGACGACTGAGGAGGAGCATGCCTACCACCTGCGAGTTGTGCTAGACACGCTCCGAGAGCACCAGCTTTATGGCAAGCTCTCAAAATGCCAGTTCTGGTTACGTGAGGTCCATTTCTTGGGACACGTCATCTCTGAGGCGGGAGTTGCAGTGGATCCCGCGAAGATCGAGGCAGTGCTAGCTTGGGAGCCACCCAAGAGCGTGACAGAGGTGCGGAGCTTCTTGGGCCTAGCCGGATACTATCGGAGATTTGTGCCGGACTTCTCCAGAGTTGCGGCACCACTCTCAGCGTTGACGAAGAAGGGGAAACCCTTCGTGTGGTCAGACAGATGTCAGCAGAGCTTCCAGGAGCTGAGGCAGAGATTGACCAGCGCACCTATCTTGAGGTTGCCTGAGGAGGGAGTTGGGTACGTAGTTTACTGCGATGCATCAGGGACTGGACTCGGGTGCGTCCTGATGCAGGAGTGGGCCGTGATCGCCTACGGATCACGTCAGTTGAGGCCGCATGAGCAGAACTACGCCACTCATGACCTGGAGTTAGCAGCAGTGGTCTTCGCTCTGAAGACTTGGCGGCACTATCTGATGGGCGAGCGCTTCACTGTCTTTTCTGACCACCAGAGTCTCAGGTATATCTTCTCTCAGAAGGACCTGAACCTGAGACAGCGGAGATGGCTTGAGTTCCTCCAGGACTATGACTTTGAGATAGTCTATACTCCTGGGAAGGGGAACGTGGTAGCCGATGCCCTCAGCAGGAGGACGGGCATTCAGCTACTTGAGGAGGCGACGGAGCAGCTAGCCTCCTTGCAGATATCCTTCGTGGATAGAGACGGAGCAGCCTTTCTTCAGTCTCTCACAGTCTCTCCTCCACTTCTACAGCGGGTCAGAGAGGCTCAGCATGGGGACGCTGACTGTGAGACCCGGCGTGCACTGATATCCTCAGGTCAGGCGCCTGATGGTTTCTCCCTTGGAGCAGAGCACGACATCCTTTTCAGAGGGCGTACCTTCGTACCAGTTGCTTTACGAGAGGAGGTGCTGAGAGAGTTTCACACTTCTCCCTTGGCGGTACATCCCGGAGTGGCGAAGATGTACCAGGATCTCAGACGACAGCACTGGTGGCCGGGCATGAAGAAAGCTGTGGCAGAGTTCGTTTCACGATGCCTCACCTGCCAGCAGGTGAAGGCAGAGCATCAGGTACCAGCAGGTTTGGTACAGCCCTTGGAGGTCCCGGAGTGGAAGTGGGATAGCATATCTATGGACTTCGTGACTGGACTTCCACGCACTTCTAGAGGTCACGACTCCATTTGGGTGATTGTCGACCGACTCACCAAGTCGGCACACTTCTTACCCATCAGAGAGCAGGGCTCAGTGGAGAGCTTGGGACGTCTTTACGTCCAGGAGATCGTACGGCTTCACGGTGTGCCATCATCTATCGTCTCCGATCGAGATGCTCGTTTCACTTCCCGGCTCTGGAAGGGGTTGCAGGAGGCGTTCGGGACGCGGCTCCATCTGAGCACAGCCTTCCACCCTCAGACAGATGGTCAGACGGAGAGGACCATACAGACACTCGAGGACATGCTCCGTGCATGTGTTCTCGACTTTGGTCGCAGCTGGGAGGACCACCTACCCTTGGTGGAGTTCGCGTACAACAACAGCTACCACTCCACCATCGGGATGACACCATACGAGGCGTTGTACGACAGACCCTGCCGATCACCGTTGTGCTGGACAGACCCTGGGGAGTCAGCACTCGTGAGACCAGAGATGGTCCGAGCCACGACAGAGAAGGTCCAGATCATCCAGGAGAGGATGAGGACAGCTCAGAGCCGGCAGAAGTCATATGCTGACAGGAGGCGGAGGCCACTGGAGTTCGAGGATGGCGACCACGTCTTTTTGCGTGTCTCACCTCGACGTGGTTTACGGAGATTTGGCCGAGGCGGCAAGTTGTCTCCACGCTTCATCGGGCCTTTCCAGGTCCTCAGCAGGATAGGAGAGGTGGCTTATCGCCTGGCTCTACCACCTCAGTTGCACCGGGTGCACGACGTCTTCCACGTGTCTCAGCTGAGGAGATACGTGCACGACCCGACGCACATCATCGACTTTGGGGAGCTGGACGTGGACGATGGGGCGACTTTTGCGGAGGTCCCAGTGGAGATCGAGGATCGACAGGAGCGGGTCCTACGTGGGCGGTCGATTCCTCTTGTGCGCGTCAGATGGCAGCACGGGAACCTCCAGGAGAGCACTTGGGAGCGGGAGGCTCAGATGCGTGCTCAGTACCCCCCATTTGTTCCCCCTAGTTTTGATGTATCTTTACGGGGACATAAAGCCCTGAGGTGGGAGTAATGTAAAGACCCGCAAATTTCAAGGAAATTTTTTTCTTAATTTTCTTTGGAATTTTACAAGAGCGCAGCTTCAGACAGCACCTGATTCCGAGGCCCGGTGTGCCCGGAATCAATTTCTGAAGTTTGGCTCGGGTACGTTCAGTGAACGGACGAGCGGGTTTTTCTATCTTTTGAACCGGTGCCCAGAATCAAATTCTGAGGGCACCGATGAAATCGCAGCGCCGGTATTTGCTTAGAAACGCCTCTTCCGGAGTTGCGTTTGCTCAGACGTGGTTTTTAAATTTTGCGTCTTTAAGTCAGAAATAAAATAAAGTTTGTGCGACAACTTTATTTTATTTCACTTAAGCTGTTGGAAGCCACTTGAAGTCACTTAAAGACGACTTGAACTGAGTTGAACTGGATAGGATGCTATCCAGAAATATCCTACCCTCTTGGTAGGATATTTGTGAGGCAGGGCCCGCACGAGCCCCGCCGTTTCTTTCGCTAAGTAACGCACCCGTGAAAACCCGTCAAAGTAACTGAAAAGTCAACCGACGCGTTTTCTTTAATTCTTAACAGACCATTTAATTGGGCGGTTTATTTCGTGAATTAAATGGACTGTTTCTTCGTGAATTAATTGGGTCGTTACTTATGCGTTTTACGTTTGTTGGCAAAATAATAAAATAGACAAACTTGTCTATTTTGGAGGATTGCTATCGTTGTGCAGTTCCTCTGAGCCTCCACCCTCTCCGCGAAGAACGCGAAGAACGCGAAGAACGCGAAGAACGCGAAGAACGCCGGAACCGGAATCCGACGACGCACGATCCGCGACGTCAACAGCTTTTCCGCGACCTTCTTCTTCTTCTTCTTCGGTGCCTCATCTTCCGCGGCGAACCTGCGATCGGCGGTTAAAGGTGAGAATCGAAACTTCTAAATTCTCCCTTCTTAATTTCAATAACAACAGATTTAATTAATTAAATCCGTTTGTTCTTGATCCGGAGATTGGCGACGCGACGCCGGATACCGCGACGACGCGACGATCTCCTTCTTCCGCGACGAGCAATCCCGCGACGATCCCCCGTTCGGCAACAACAGCTGCGAGGTAGGGATTTATTTTGGAAAAGTTACCCCTTTTAAATTTTCTCGTGAACGTTCTTGAAAATTTAAAAAGCCGGTTTCAAACGAACAATTTTATCTTTAAATAAAATTGTTGGATCATGTGTTGATCATCTTTTTGTTTTCTCCCGTTGATTATGGCTAACGCGGAGGGTGCGGGTCTAACGAACAAGACCCGGCAACCCTCCGCCGATCTCTTTTGTTGTGCGGATATGGCGGACGACGACAAACCGCACGGCAGGGGCGATCCGTTGTTTCCGCAGTGAAGGTCGGCATCCGGGAGGGGCATCGGCACAGACGGGAGGCAAATCGGGCCACCGGAGCATCTCCGGCGGCCCGCGGAAGGAGGCGGCGGCGCGGGTCGCCGGCGCGGCGGCGCCGGAGACCGGGGGCGGCGGCGCCCGGCGCGCCGCCGGAGGAATCCGCCGCGGCTCGGCCGCGGCGGCGGCGAACCAGCGGACCCGCGGTCCGCGGGTCCGGTCCACCCGGTCGGGACGCGGCAATGCGCCGCGTCCGCTGACCACCCGCGCGGCCCGCATGCGGGCCGCGGCTCCCTCGACCGCGGGCTGCGCCCGCGGCCTTCCACCCGCGTGGCTGGCCAAGCCGCGCCGGCCGAGCCGGGCCGGGCCGGGTCGGGCCGACCCGGTTCGGCCGACCCCAGGGGGGGGTTCGGGCCGGGTCGCCCCGGGCCCAGAACCCCCGTTTCGGGCCCTCTTCGGTCTTTTGCCCATATCTTGGGCCTGGGACCTCCGATTGACGAACCGTCAGCGGCTACGCGATCCTTGGATCGAGACGGTCGTTTCGGTATATTATACTCAAGGTTTCGGAAGACTTTGGGTTCGGTCGGGTTGGTTCGTACACGAAACCAACCGGGCCCTCGGAGCGGAAACGCTCATAACCTGAGCTACGGACGTCCGAACGACGTACCGTCAGCTGTGGTAGTTTCCTCTAAGTGAGACGGAACTTTTGGCATACTCCACCCGAGGATCGGATACAGGAGGAGTACGGTCGGGTTGGTTTTGCCCTAAAAACCAACCGGGCCCCTGGGACGAAAATGCCAATAACTCTCAGACCGGGCGTCCGATTGACGCGCCGTCTGTTGCGTTGAGATCCTGTTGTCGTTACGGAACTTTTGGATACATCAACTTCGGACTACGTGTCAGTTGATGTATCAGCCTCTCGGCTCGTGGAGCGGACCCTCCTAAACGAGCTCGCTTTGTGCGGGAACCCTAGCGCTGGCTGTGACTTCGACGGCAGAGCAGAGATCCTTCGTGGACTGCGACGACGGCAGAGCAGAGATCCTCCGTGGACTGCGACGACGGCAGAGCATAGATCCTTCGTGGACTGCGGCGACGACTGTGCAGAGATCCTCAGTGGACTGCGTCGACCACTGCACTCAGCGATCCCACGTGGATCAGTGCTACAGGTTCTGTGTGAGCCCGATCCTATGTGGGTCCTTACTACCGGTTCTGTGTGAGCCACTGCCTACAGGTTCTGTGTGAGCCCGATCCTGTGTGGGTCTTCTGCGGGGGTTAGTACCTATCGATCCTTCGTGGGTCCGACGACTTAGACGGATCAGTGATCGTCTTGACGTCATCTGAAAAAGTATACCTGGTTGAGCTGAATCGTATGTTACTCTCCTTTGTGGATTGTGTTGAACTATCCTATGTGGATTTTACTGTTTACTCTCCTTGTGGATTTGAGTCTTGCTTTCCTTTGTGGATTGAGTTGTTCTTGAGCTCGTGAGCAGAGCTAGAATTGGGGACTTAGGTATATGTATGGGCATATACCTAAGTCGAGTCAGATGTTACTTCGTGATTGCATCTTTCTTTTGTGCTATATCCTTTGTGGATTTCGGGAGACCTTCGGGGGTCTCGGGGTCCTTACTGAGTAGCTTGTACTCACCCCTGCACGGGCTATGCCCGCACCTTGTTGTGTTGGTTGCAGACGACGGACAGCGCTGATCACGGTTGGGGCGTGGAGCAGGACGGTACCTGGAGGTGGACCACTGGGCGGGACGTGCTCGGAGCGGACGTGGGACCCGAGGAGCCTGGAGGCTATCTGTACCCACCCTTCAGGTGGGATTTCCAGTGGACGACACGAGGCCGCCGTCTTTTCTTCAGTTGCTGTACTTTACTTTTCCTGTTGTACTTTCAGTTGGGCTTGTATTCCGGCCCCCTTTACTTTTCTGCACTTTACTTTCCGCTTGCTGACTCTGTGTGGTTGTTACTTATAAAGGCAATGCCTTCCCTGTTTACTGGGATTTTACGCCTTGGTGCTAGTCACCAGCCCCTGGCCTATGGAAGGCGGGCTTGGGGTAGTCACGACACGGGCCCCGAGGTCGGGTCGTGACATCGCATTTATTTCTTCACTAGTTATTCGAGATAATATATTTCAGACATAATATTTAATAAATGTTTATATTCAATTTTAGTAAGTATAATATTTATTTATTTGTTGCTGAATAATGTAGTTATATTTATTTAATAAATAAATAGTCATTATTAAAGAATCAATAAATATTAAGGTTGATTGGCAGACCATGTTTTGGGTACAATGATAAATAATAATATTAAATATTATTTGACTAAAATAAAATTTAATAGTAACTTACATATTAAGAACATGTCAAGAAATAATAACATTACTGTTATTATTTGGCATGGGGGGTTTCACTGGGTTAATAAAATAATTAATTCTCCTATGAAAATTATTTTATGATTACCTAGTGAATTAAATTCCCAGTTACATGATTCTTTAATTATACAAGAGGCAACCCAAAGGCTAGCCAACCGTGTTGTGAACACAAATTTGGAGATCATTAACTTGAACCTAGATAGTTCCTTATTATCCAAAAACATTCTCAAGAATTAGAGAGGTCCTACACCACCGGATCAAGGTGAACTCTTTAAAAGTGGTTCTCAAGGCGATCAAATGCGGACGACGCAAGAATAAGAATCCTTTGTACTAGCACCCGATGACTCCTTCAGCTATGTCCAAAGATCCGCGAAGCACATGTGGATCACCGCTAGAGGTGATATACCCTTTATCTCTACAACACAACGAAGGAACACTTCAGATCTATGGTCAAACACATCAATGAAGAAAGAATCACCTTGGAGATAATTCTTTATTTTTATTAAGTTAATTATTAAAACAATATGTTGATCCTCTCTCTTGGTTTTGAGTTCCTTTCATTTGAATAAATCTTTAATTCAATTTTGTGGATACTGGCATTCCTTATCATACTGATCCCAGATTGTTCATTTAATATGGAAAAAATTAAATTTTGGAAATGACCACCCTATGCTTTCGCTGCACCCAGAACCTACAAGGTATATCAAATATTACAATGAATATTTTATTATTTATATATTAATGGAATATCCATTAATTACTTATGAGTGATGATCACCCTATATATATAAGATTATGTGTTTAAATTTCATAAACATGAATTCTAGAATTATGGGAACTGTGTGATTCATTGTCATTATCCTATGATGTGGAAATAAAAAAGTGTCAGAAAAAACTGTATATATATGGTTTGTGTATATGAGGGTGATAGATGTTATAGAAAAAAGCTAATTATTAAAACTTCTTGAAGTTTCTCGGGAGGGTGAGTGATATAGTTTATGTTGTAGGCTTAATGACTAACATATTTTTAACCCAAGTAAATGTAGTAATAAGTGGGGATCGTGTTATATCCACATATTATGGTGATATTAGTATTATTTTATCATTGTTTGTATATTTTTGGTTGGTGTTTGAAAATACAAATAAATGGGTTCAGGAATTCAATTTTTTAAATAGTTGTCTAACAAATAAATTTTTACATCACTTACCCTATAAATCAAGATTCATTAATATTGAATTCTCTTGTTATCTCATTAATTAGTTGATGCCTAAAAAAAATCATCCTTAGATATTTTGATTCAAACATGGAAGTGAAATGAGAATTTCACACCATTATCTCTCTTATAAAAGTGATTAGATATCTATAATCAATCATAAATTAACCCACTACCTTCAATCACATGGAAGTGAAGATGGTCCAGGGTGCCTTTATGTGTGAACTAGGAAGAAGAAAATGAATTAGTGAATAAATTAAATATGGGTAAACCCACTACTATCAATAAAAAACATATATTCTATCAATATAGAATATAATGGAATTAATCCATTAACACCATAATTCATTATAGGTGGTGGAGAAAATTATCTTTGGCTCGATCACTATGGGTACAATGTGATATCACTGTATTAAGAGTATTGAAATGAATGAAAGAAAATAAAACTCTTTTATAGTAGCATCGTAACACTCTCACCTAATTAGTGGCCCCTCAGATCAGTGGACAACCAACCTCTTTATAGGAATAGAATAATTATTGGGGTCATTACCAAATTTTTTTAGCTTCTTCTCCCATGTGAGAAAAAAATATTTCATTCACATCCCTGGGTTATTCCAGTTCCTTAGGAATCCATATCGGTTTCAATAATAGGCTATATTTTCTTTTAATGCCTTCCACATGTCTTAGTTTGGGGTATAAATTTCTTTAGATGGAAATATATCATATATAAGTCTTTCAAAGAAACTATCCCATAATATTCACCTTATTCTTTAGTTGGGTGAGATCTATGCTGAATGTCATGTGAGGTATTTCCCAATTTGGGTATACCAGAGGAATATAAATTAATTTTAGGTTATGCACTAGTTATATTTCGAATTTTATATTTTAATTTCTTTGTAAGGAATTTAGAAAATCCCAAATTACTATGTGAAAATGAATTAATACGTGGTGGAAAACAAGTATTATGGAAACTGAGGCCCCATGCACAGTATGGTGTTACTTACATGGTTGGCCTCTAATATACGACCTTTCATACAATCATCTCTCATATGAAGCATTTAATATACCCCCTTTCATATGCATTGGGATGTATTATGATATTCTCACGTATACGACCCCCCACATACATGAGATTTCATATGTGATGGGATCACATATGATATTCTCTCAAACACATACCCTCTCATACACGGTCTTTCATACGAGTCTTACAAGATTCTATCCCATTGGAATTTTTTCTAGATTCAGACATGAAACCAACGAAGGAATGAACAATATGTATTCTTTATTCAAGTGGTTTAAAAATATATTAAAAATAATGCAAATTTGTAATTCAAATACTATTATTATATCAAATTAAAATTTTGAAAATCATTGTATGAATTTCCAATTAACACCAAAAATAAGAAGAAAAAAAATCCCATTTTTATTTTAATAATAGATTCAATATACACTATTATGGAATTTTTTTTGTTCTGAAATAAAGGATACAAAGTTAAAAAATATAAAAAAAAATTAAACAAATTATGGAAATTTATGACTTTATCACTCCCCCACACTTAAACAAGAAATTGTCCCAATGTTCATAAGGGTTCCAATTCATCTGGAGAAAAATTTCTAGTTACAAGATTTTGAATATAATAGAATTTAGTGGAATTATTATTTTACCAAGGGGAACCTTCCCAAGACCCTCTACCCTACGATCCCTTTTACAAAGATCATTTTCATACTTCTATGATACTTCCTATATAAAATTCAGAAATATCATCTTCTCATTATTTATCCAAGTTAAAAATTACCAAAATATTTTAAACCCATTTATCAATTAGAAATTATTGATTTTTTTCCATAAAATGTAGTGAAAATAACTTATTGGATGAGTGTAGTTAAACCTCAAAGTAAAAAAAATCCCAAGATAACAGGTATCCCTAATGACTAATTTTCGTATTTATGTCATTGGAGAAATAAATGGGAAGCTATACCTCATGTCACTATACATAGATAGCAGTTAGTAGAGATTCCAAAGTTTATGGAAATAACGCAACTCACACAATATCACCTTTCCAAACAAATTGAATGTTTCTCCCATGACTTTCATGAGTCCTCAAGAGTATATTGATGTTCCAATGGTTGTCAACACCGATCCTCTACCAGAATCAACATTCTATTCACTGGGTTCTGAAACATGAAATCCCCCTTCCTAGGTTTGTGCCCCGTCATCTCTTCCAAGGAGGCTTTGTGTCATCCCCTTTCGGGCCCCTTGTCCCCATGCTTTCAGGAGTTTCATTTGGTGCTGCGAGATGTGGTGAGAGATTTTCTCTGTCCAGTTCTTGAAATCCCGACCCTGACTTTTGTTGGAGCTTTTACTTTTCCAGCTGCCTTTGTAGGTGGCTTGTTCATCATCTCCATCCACCATGGTTGGTGGCATCCTTGGAAGAAGTCCATGGTGGGTTGGGGATTGGCGGAGAATTGGTGGGGGAGTTATTCCAAACATGACAACCCCACCATGTCTATATAACGAGGCCATGGGAGATTCCATCATAGAGATCTAAGCTAGAGATCAGTTCGAGCCCAGAGAGATCCATCCTTGAGAGAGCCTTGAAAGTTCCATGTTTGTGAAAGAAAGGGATGTGTGTGAGAGTTCATTGTAATAATTTTTTATTGTGATATAATGTTCTATTTTTTCCTCCATTCATATCTCTTAGTGGTCAATGAACTTCAACAAGTGGTATTAGAGAAGGTTCGAGTGAAACAGTGGTGGGCGATGGAAATTTTTTGTTTACTAGAAAATTAAAGTTTCCTATATTCATGTTTTTAAGGTTGATTATAAAATATCATGGTGAGATGGTTACAACAGTGAAAAAGGGGTCACAAATGGAGCTAAAACGAGCTTCCTAGGCTCCGTCAATCATCGGCCAAAGATCGGGTTCTACAATACCACCTTACCAGAGAAGAAGGTACTATTCCAGCACTGGTGACTTTTCTGACGAATTTCCAGAAGCTATTCTGGTGTGCCACATCATCACCACATCATCGACACATCATTTCCACATCATCATACCATCTCAGCTGTTGATACTATTTTGATCATGTCTTGATCAATTCGTATCTTAATTCGACGATCTAGGAGTTTATTCCACCATTTTCGACCATTCTAGATCCCTCAATGAGCTCCATTTTTGTATATTCTACACCATTTTTTCATAATTGAAGTTTCATTGAGGGACCATACATGAGAGGTGGTTGAGTGGACCAAAATGGATGTCAAAACCAGAGTAGGTCTATAGATGGAATGAGACCATCATAAAAATTCAACCATTGTGGAATGATGGGTCTCATGAAATTGAACTGCCGAAAGTTTCTACAAGAAAAGGGTCAAATTAGCAACTGAAAAAGAATAAATGGAGATGCACATTTGACAGTCTATAGAGAAATCACGATTTTCATCAAAGACAAAGAAGAAACATGTTGGCATACATTAGGACAAGACACAAAATGGGTGGTCGATACTGCAACATCATACCACATCACTCTGCATTGCGAGTATTTCATGACTTATGAAGCTGGTGACCTTGGAGCAGTCAATATGGGGAATACCAGTTTGGTAGATATTGTTGGCATGGGTGATATCGAAGTCAAGATGAATGTTTGATACACAATCACCCTAAAAGATGTTCGCAATGTTCCATGTCTTTGGATGAACCTGTTATCAGTTATAACCTTTGATCGACAAGGCTATGATAACATCTTCAGTAATGGAGCATGAAAGATGAAAAAATTATCCATAATTATCTCTCAAGGACAAATATGTAGTATTATGTAAAACAATTATGTGAATATATGTGCAGTTAGCCTCAACACAGTGGAAGGAGAAATGTCATCCAATATGTGGCATAGAAGGCTTAGCTAAATTTGTGAAAAATGGTTATCTGCCCTAACAAAGATTAAGTACATCTGTATTGAAAAGGATAAATCACTTGATCCATGTAAATATGACTTCTATGGGAAGCATCACATAGTCTCATTCAATACTACTTTATCATGGATATCAGAGTTACTGGATCTGGTGCACTATGATGTATGCATACCCATGGAGGTGGATTCACTGGGAGGTAAAAAATATTTTATATACCTTATTGATAATGCATCTCAAAGGGTGTGGGTGTTATTCTTACGGATGAAGGACCAAGAAATAGACTACATCATGATGTTCCACGCAATGGTGGATAGTGATACTGGAAGGAAGATAGATTGTATTTGTTCAAATAAATGAGGAGAATACAAATCTATGGAATTTGATGCCTACTGTAGGAGTCGGGGCATCTGACATGAGAAGATTGTCCCTTACACCCCACAACACAATGGAGTTGCAGAAAGTATGAATAGAACCATCATGGAGAATGTTATAAGCATGATTAATTTGGATAAGCTCTCTAAGCCATTCTGGGGAGAAGCTATTCCGGTTTCATGCTACCTATTCAACAGATCACCATCGGTACTTCAGAATTTTGAGATTCCATAGAAGATATGGACTGGTAAACATCCCTCTTACTCTAATTTACTAGTATTTGGATATTTTTGTATTTTAACATGTATCCAAGAGCCCAGGAAGAAGCTAGATGAGAGATCTACTCTATAAATCTTCATCTTCTATGGAGATGATGAGTTTTGATACAATCATTAGGACCCGAAAGAGAAGAAGGTGATCAGAAGTAGAGATTTCGTGTTCCATGAGAACTAGACAATTGAGGACATTCAAAATACAAGAATATCTCAAAGGGAATATGTGAGGAATCAATTCACGATCAAACACCTATTCCAGAACCACCTATCATTGAAGAGGAGGAGGTGCAAGAAGACTCATTAACAGCAGACTAGGAGGCAGTGGAGGAGGATATTGGGTAGGGGAGACTCAATCTTCTCCATAAGAAGTTACAAAACCATCATAGGAGCATGGTGATGTTGTGACTCCCGAACCTAACATTTCAAAGGATCGAAGATATTAATGAGGAAGGATTATTTCAAAAAAATATTTGGAGTGAGACTACCTACTGCTGACTGATGAGCAGGAGCCTAAAGGATATCATGAATAATATCGACATTTATTATTATTGGATACAAAAATTAATGGATCGAAAATGGATATGACTTTTGAAGATCCACATGAAAGAGAACCCGGTGGATATGCTGACAAAGGTGGTTGCTCGGGGGAATTTGGATCATTACAGATGGTCAATCAGATTACAACTAGAGGGGTATAATTGTTGGAGATTTTACTTTTCCAGTTTTCTAGGTTGGTGGCTAGAGCATCAACTACACCCTCCATGGTAGGTGGTATCCTTGTGAGAAGTCCATGGTGGGTGGAGGATTGGTGGAGAATTGGCGGGGTAGTTGTGTCAAACTTGTCACCCCCACCATGGCTATATAAGGAATCCAAGGGATCTTCGATCATAGAGATACAAATTAGGGATGAGTTCGAGCCAAGAGAGCTGAATCCTTAAGAGAGCCTTCAAAGATCCATGTTTCAGAAAGAAAGGGAGGTGTGGGAGGGGTCATTGTAATCCATTGTTCTTGTGAAATAAAGTTCTATTTTCCCTCCATTAATCTTTATTTGTGGTCATCAAACCATAAAAAGTAGAATCCAGACCATTATATATGCTCCAAGGGATTATAGCTAAAGGGAGAGAATTTTTTGAGCTTGTACTTTTCCAGCTTCCTTGGTAGGTGGTTGGTGCATCAACTCCACCCACCGTGGTAGCTAGAATCCTTGGGATAAGTCTATAGTGGGTAGTGGATTGGTGGAGAATTGGTGGGGGAGTTGTGTCAAACTTTACACCCCCACCTTGTCTATATAAGGAGGCCATGGGAGCTACCATAATAGACATCCAAGATAGAGATCAGTTCAAGCCAAGAGAGCTCCATACTTGAGAGATCCATGGGAGCTACATGTTTGTGAAATAATGGGATGTGTGGGAGGTGTCATTGTAATCATTTTTTCATGTGAAATAAAGGATTTTAGTTCCCTCCATTAAACTCTCTTAGTGTTCAAAAAACCACAACATATTTTGTGGATGCTTTTTAGTATTTAAAATGGATTTTTGTAGTGAGTTTTGGTGTAGATAGACCATTGCTCCTAGTTTTTGGAAGGTTTGTTAATTTATGGGGATCAAATGTTTTAATTCAGATCTCATCAATTCATCACAAATAATTCTATGAGGTATTGGATTTAGAGGCATATTTTATCTAGGAGTGGTGAAAATCCCCTAGATCCATGGTTTGGTGGAGATTAAAATTGACTCAGTGGTCGATGGAGATTTATCATGGAAGAGAGACTTAGCGGGCTGCATTGTGGATAACCCTCCCTAGCATGTCACTCCCCTTATAGAATGGTAATTTCCTTAGAGCTAGTGATGACTCCTTTAGTGGATTTCTATGTGAAAATGAATGTACCCTTCATCTTAGAGAAGACTTGGTTTCACAGATTTGTGTGGATATGGAATCAAGAGATCATCTACCCCTTGCATCCCACGTATTGTTCATTTTGTAATTTGTAGGTCCATTCTTTGCAAGTGTGAAAAAAGAGCTATCTAGGATATCTGAGCGGGTGAAAGTAGGAGGATCTGAGGTGAGGTGGGGAATTTCCTCAATCAGGTATCAGTATGATGGACCCTAATTTGGAGTCATATTGGATAAATTAATAGCCTGAAGGTGATATTTCACATCCTCAGGATGGTTTATTAGATCACGAGTTTGAGATTATGCCCTTGAATCCTCCTTCTAGTGTAGAACCCTCTTTCATTGCCTTTGTGCCTTTCAAGTGACTGATCTTACTCCCTTCTCCTGATGATAATGTAGGAAACCTTGGTGGTCTTATTCAGTAATTCCGAGGAAAGTACATTTTCAAATATCCCTTGGGGTGTTATCCCCCATGCATAGATCAAGGTCGTTCTGTTTAGAATTCTCTCATCCCAGGATCCTCCCATGGTGCATTTCCACTTTCTCTAGAGTATCATGATATTGTGGAAAGCCTCCTAACCTAGGCATCACCATATGATTCATCACAAAAGGGATACTCTGGGTCGCATTAGGTAATAGGTGTTTTCTCCAGTCCAGACCTAGGATGTCAAGGTCAAGACATGTCTTTTCAAAATGGGGTGAGATGGGTAATGTTATGTTCACTGGCTACTTCAAATCATATAGAAAAGATCTATTTTCTTCAGAATACTTGAGTTTGTATGAGATATTATTCTAAAAAAACTTTGGAGTGTTATTCATCCAAGATGAAATAGGACAAACTATCTAGGGACAAAACTAGTTGTCAATAAGTTCAATGATTCCAATCCTCATCTAGAACACCCGCGACTGGGTTACCAAGTAAAAATATATTTTATCACTATAGAAATTTAGGGTAGTAAGCCTTATATAGTTAATCTTCTTAGAACCAAGAAAAAAACTTCCAAAATCAAAGAGTATACACACAGAATAAGAATGCATGTGTTTATACATTCCAGCCCCAACAACTTGCATATTTCGATGATCTGGAACACTAATATCTTTGTGGAACTGATACAAGAGGAATATCAGTTTATCACTACATAGTTCACTATAGGTTCCAATAGTTTTCTTTTTTCCTTCATCTATGGAAGTTTTGATGGTCAAAAAAGAAGGTCCTTACAAAATGGTCTTAGAGATTTTGATTTGTGGTAATTTCTATATATTTTAAGAGGGGGTTTAAATGTTATTGTGGATCCTAATGAGATGAAAGGAGGAGGGGACTTCCCCATCAAATTAGCTTAGACTTTGTCCAATTCATAGAAATAAAGAGCCTTATGTATATGGGAAACACTGGTGATCAGTTTACCTGGTGTAATAATCGAATAGGGGGCCATCAAACTTATTGATGCCTTGATAGATACCTTGAAATCATCCTGGCTATATCCACCTACCTTAACTCAAAGTATTATCACTTGGTACGAGTCATATCTTATGAGTCACCTTTGTTGGTATTTTTATCATACAGGTAGGAAATCCGTGAATGTTTTATCTTCTCCCATATATGCACCCATAAACCAGGTTACCATCAAGTTGTATTTGACTCATTCCCCCCACTCCCTAGATATAAAATTAGTCAATAATGTTATTCACTGGCTCGAATACGGACCAGAGGAAGGTTGTAATGACATTTTGTCTGATGAACTCAGTAATAAGAAGATCATTCTGGAAAAAATGATCTTGATAAAAGAATGTGTGGCATATGAGAAATCGGGAATAAAGTGTCTCTAATAAGGTGATAGAAATACAACATACATTCATGCACACATCAGGGAGAAATGATGCCTCATCTAACCCAATATACTTTTGGAGCATGGGACCCACTCTGATGATAGAGGCATGGTTGGTGGGATGGAAGAATGCTATTTCAAATTTCTTATTTTGGGGCCTAATCCTTGTATGTATTAGGGGTATCCAGGGTGGATGATGAGTTTCTAGAAGATGTTCTGACTACTATTTCCATTCATGACAATGCACATTTTGAATTAATTCTTGATGAGAAATAAATCTATAAGGTGATGTTATTCAATAATCCTGAGTGTTCTCGGGGTCCATATTTCTTTTTAAGATTCTTCTACATGGATTCCTAGAATATGGTTAAGAGTGGTATGGTTATGGATATTTATGAATTCTTCTGAGGAGGTAGTATTTCTTGGGTTTCATGTGCCACTACACTAGTTCTCATTCCCAAAATTAAGGACCCATACTCCCTCCAACAATATAGGCCAATGAGCATGTGTAATTTGATATATAATGTGTTGGTGAGCCGCATAAACATATGTATATCTATACATCTACCACATGGGATATTCAGGGAGAATCATGGTTTTTTGAAAGGGTGCACTATCCAAGGGGCAATAGAATTGGATAAATAGGTTGTAATGGATTTCAATCACAAATCTCATGGTTCAAATATAGAAATAAAACATGACATGGATAAAAACTATGATTGAATTGAATGCATTATTATTAACAAGGTTCTAGATCATATTGGATTTTTCTATTTGTATACTCATCTAATTTTCAGGTGTTATAGATCCTCATTGTTATTGTTTTTATTTATGGGGAGGAATTATGGATTCTTCAAGGCTACTTGTAGGTTGAGGCATGGAGACCCTATATCCCTTGGTATCTTCATTATCTACCCGAATGTTCTTATGAACCAAATTAACATGATCATTTTAAAGGGATATATACATCCTTACTAAAATAGGTTGGTCCCTCGTTAAATTTCCTACCTCATGTTTGCTGATAACATGATTATATTCATAGATTCTAGAAAAATATCTATATGGAGAATCAATATGGTTCTTGATGAGTATTGTGATCAAAGTGGGAAAATAATCAACGAAGAGAAGAGATGTCTATAAAACTCTATTAAAATATCAAATAGGAAAGATACCTCATTATGTTACAGTATGAACATGAAGAGATGTAGCATTCCAAAGGAGTACATTGGTGCCCCAATGTCATCATGTAGGCTACAAATTCCACATTTTGATCACATTTTTATCAAGATCATGGGCAGTGTTTTGAATCAAAAAAATCATTACATATCCTTTGGAGGTAGTATGGTGTTACCTATCCATGAAACTACAATGGTTAATGCATTTAAGGGTGTTATATCTAATATTAATAGGGTGTCAACTGGTTTTATTTAGAATTCTCTTTCATAGGGAAGAAGGCATTGGGTTTCTTAGGCGAGGATGGAAATTCCAATTTTAGGAGGTGGGTATTAAGGTGATTAATATCTCTACAGCTCTCCATTTTAGGCATGCAAAATTTTCATTGGAATTCTTAGAGTAGTGAACCCTATGGAGTAGGACGATGGCTAATAAATGTAAAGGGGAGGTGACGGTGGTGGGTGATGACTCTTCTCCACTGTGGTCTATGATTCAACCCCTAATTTCAACTCTACATCATTTTAACTAGTGGATAGTGTGGAAATTTTATATTCTATCCTATAATCAGAATTGGGTTTGCCCTAAAATTGGTTTTCCATGATTACCAGCTCCAAGAATATCCTTTAGGGAGGCCAGTATATATCCAAATTTCATCAAGAATTTCTTGAACATGAATCAATAGGAATCATTTGAACTCATTGAAATGACCACTAAACCAGATAGGTACATACTCACGGCCTCCAATTTATCTATTTTTCAATGTGGGGTTTTCAAAGGAAAATAATCACTTGGGATTAGAATGATAAATAGAACGAGATGCTATGATGTAACATGATCCCTACAAAGTACAATTTCCTTATCTAGAGAACCATAAATAATGTGGTACCTATTGATGAAAATATTAGGAAAACTAGAATCCTTCTTGGTTCAAGGTACTCATTCTATATGGAATAGAAGGAGGAGATCTAGTAAAATCTCTTCTTTGATGGTGATTGGGCATGGGTAATATGGACATTTTTTAGTGAATTCATTGGGTTCTTCTCACATCAACCAATCAGGGCTTTGTTTCTACATCGGTGATTTCATAGTGTAGGTGTAATGTTTCCCAAAAATAATTCAAGGTCCATCATGATAATTGTTTGATTCTGGTGACTCTAGAAATCTAGAAATATGTCCCATCATGAGGAGGCCTACTCTTCAAATAATTATCTCATAATCATAACAAGGGTTCTGCTGCATAATCTAGTTAGCAAGCATATGAAATAGTAGGATGCTCTTACACTGGGACTCATTTTTGCATGAAACCCTTTCGATTAATCAATATGAAATTATTCTTGGGGTCACTAGGTTGGATGGTGTCCTATATCCTTGGTTATCAATATAAACATGAACAGATCTTGTTGTTTGGTTTTCATGCATGAGAGGATGTTTTTTGATACTCTAGGAGCTCGGTTACTATATCATTCAAAAAGCACCTTGGATGTTGTCATTCTCTATAGTTTGAGGCCATGGATATGCTCCCTGGTCTCTTTATATGTCGAAAATGAAACATTGAGCTCTCACCCATCGAGAAAGACAATATTATTTTACAAAAATCTCTATTGGGTATTGGCATGGTCTGATGGTCGATTTCTTCTATTGGTATAAGGTACAGGAGCCTCCTCACCAACCATATATAAGTTCTTAATACATAGATTAATGTTAAAAAGGTTGGGGATAATATTTCATCTATGGAGGAACAAGGATCTATTGTTACATGGTTGAGAAGCTTGAGTTCCTTGAATCCTGAGGGGGAGAATTTGGTAAGGGGTAATGCTCTTGGTCCCTACTATTTCAATCCACTGTAGTGCCTTATTATTTTGTTTTTTTTATTTTCTCTTTTCATCATTCTATTTTTTTGTTAACACAACCATTTGGTATTAAATAAATAATGAAGAGATATGAGGCCACTCTAACTATTATTTAATGGCTAACTCACACAAACATGTGATTTTTTGATATAATAATACTTTTATGTTAGTTTCCTTTTACTTTTTCTACCCTAGTTCATATGGTTCATACACATACCATTGTGGTAGGATACCTAAGGTGTTAATTAATCAAAATTTGTAGGGCATCTAAGATTACAATCAAATCTAAATCTTATTTAAGTTATCATTTTAATTCTATTTTATTCATTTCTCTCACACTCGCTTCCTTAGTTTTAAACAAAAATATTTAAATGGTCATAAAAATAACTTAGTTATTTATTACTTTGGGTACAGGAAATGAAATTTTAGAAATAGATTTTTTTTAAATTTTATGTTCCTGCAACAACCAAATAAAACAAAAAATATACAAAAAGTAATTTACATCCTAAACAAATTTTTACTCTACCCCACACTTATCTAGACACAAATTACAATTAATTCCAACATTCAATGGTTAAGGAAAAAAATGTTTAATATGTAAGTGTCTATATATGTGTAAATAAAAGAGGTAACCTAATAGTATTTATTCATATTAAGTTGGGAGGATTTTTGAATCCTATATTGGTTCCTTATAAACTTTAACACGAAACTGCTTCAGCTACTTCCCATTCACCTTAAAGGGTTATTTTGATTCATCTTATATGGTCTCAAAAACTCTAAATAGAAATTTTTAAGTTACTATAAATGGTTCATTCCACTTGTAATGAACATTTCCATGCACAAGTCTTATCTTGGAGGAGAATAGCTACAATTTTCTACCAATGATAATGTATCTTCACTGAATGAATCTATCATATATGGATCTATCATTTTCGTTGTAAAACATAGTGGTATCATAGGATTTTATTCTTTACTCTTATAATTCCATCATTTGGAGATTTCTTTTCTCCACGACCTTGCTGCAATCTAGTTTCACATTCTTCATAGTCCTAAAAAAACATTATTTTATCTCAACCTAAAAGTGATAGTATTTTCCATAATATATTTGGTTAGGGGACATACCATGGGGGTTTTGAAGTCAGTTCTATAGGCCCATAATGCATCCAATGGCTTGTTACGCCATTATTTTCTATTAAGAGATACTATTATTTCTATAATTCTATTTATCTCTCTAATGGATACCTTATTTTTCCCCTTTTGGGGGGGTGGTAGTTTGAGGAGGTCTTATGGTGTACTCTATACTACTTCATGAGTGATTCTATGCTTTAGTTTAATAAATTTGTTCCCTGATCACTGATTATTTCCCTAGGTATTCCAAACCTACAAAAGATATGTGATATGTTAAAATTATTAACAACTTTGGAATCATGATATCTATTTTTTTGGAATTAAATCCACTTGAAAACGTAATCTATAGCTAAAAAATATATAAAAATCCCAAATAAATAAGAAATTATCCCATAAAATGTAATCCCCATTTGTTAAAAACTTCATCGAGGGAGAATGGTTATTCATAATTTTTTTATATTTATGATATTCCTCAAATGAATTGATAATTTTTATAAGATTTTTAAAAATCATATGAGTATTTAAAAACTATTGAACCAAATAAACCATTTTCCAAATCCTTTATATCTATTATATAAGGTCCAAAATGTCCACAACCTGCAACAGTATGAAAAAAATTTAGTACATAATTTGTTAAATCCATATGTATATATATTCTAATTACTTGATCTCCAAAAAATTTTCACAAATTCGGGTCCTCCTAGACATATAATTTTGATTAAAATTTTATCTTAAGATTTATATTATTATAAAATAAGGATGGAACATTTTATGTGGAAAAATAATCCACCAATTTGGTAAATAAGGGTACTTTTATGAGTTCATATAGCTACTCTCTAGAAAAATAATAATTTAGGGATTCATTACGGGTGTTTCTACCTAAGTGGTGTAGAAAAATATGTTAATTTGATCTATAAATTAATTCTATTAACCTTTAGTTTTTTGGATCAATATGTTTAATTCACATTATAATGACATACATCTCATTATACATGTCTTTTAATCAACTTTATTGATCACATATCTAGTGTATCCTGATTAGAAAAAATTGTTACTTTGATTAACTTTTGGAAACTATGGATACATAATAGTAAATATATACAAAAGGATATAAAGAAGAGAAAATTCATTATATATAAGAGTATTAGAGATTGAATTTATTCTATATGTTTATGTGAATGTTGTTCTTGGGGTTGAATGTTCCAGAGGTAGAGAAGATAAATTTTGTGAAAATAATTGAAGTTATGAAGTGAAAGTTTGGAATTAAACTCTATATTTTTAAAATAAGATAAGAAGGATGAAATAAATTATGAAGGTACCTAGAATAAATAATTGTCCTCAAAGACAATGAAATTAGTAAAGTGTTGAGAAATTACAGATGTATAATAGTATTTTGGGTTGTGGAATTTGACAAAGTACCTAGGTGATCCCCAATATTTGTGAGGGTAACCATTTTATATGTAAATGTTAACACATATTTTTTGGAACTTATACAATAAAAGCTCTAGAATTTTGGAACAGTTAATCTATAAGATGGTTTTTAGAATCAAATCATGCTAAGGATTTCTAGAAGAACAATTTCATAAGAATGAATTCAAATCTTGTTTAATTGTTGTCCTAGAGGTTTTCCTAGAGAGTTTGGAAGAATTATTTCTGAAATGGGATGCAAATTAATTCTGAAATGGATGTTATAGAAGAATATTTTTCCAATGTAAAATTAAAAATAAAATACAGGATTTGTGAAAGTCTAGGATATACATAGGTTTTAACAAAATTTCAAAAATAATTCAAATCTTTAATAGAGGGATGTGTTGTGAGGGTGATATCTATGACATGAAGGAATTTTTTTATACTTTTTTATACAAGAATTAGGGTTCCACTATTTTAAGAATATATTCATTTCATTATGTCTTGGCCCATGTGAATATGGGTAGTGCCACACCATGAAAAAAGGGGTCATATAGTGGTGATATTCTTAGAAGGGGGAGGCCACATCTTAGGGCATTTGGACCAACTATAGAGAGGGGAAGTCATGAGCCTTGAGATCTTGCAAGGATGTGTGTTACATTTCATGGTGGAGGAGGAAACAATGTTATAGGTCATATAATGTTTTATTTTAATGAAATTGGAGAATATTCATTTAGGGTATTGAGATTTCAAAACCCCTTCATGTTTTCAAACATTTTAGGCATATGGGTTGGGGGGAAGGTCAAACAATATTCCTTTCCACTTCCTCTATACATCCTCTTTTATATAGGGATATTTAAGGTAGTTTTCTCGTCACTTATGATATGTTTATTTTTTTCTTCCTTAATTTCTTCCCCTTATGTTCCATTATTAGTTTACTATAATTGGGCTATGATTTGATAGATATTACACCAGTACTTTAAATATTCTTATTTATAATTATAATCATAAATCTTTTATTAGTGCTTTCTTTAGAACTGAAAAAGATGTAAGACTGGTATTCCATTTCCAATGAGTAATATTTCATCAAACTATAATATTAATAAAATTAATTCACTACCACTAGACTATTTATATACACACGATTAATATCACTCACTGATTTTAATTAATTTATTTAATAGGTTAAAATGACACTGTGACCATAAAAATATTAATACTTTTACTTATATTCAATTGGTTTCCATATTAATTTATAATTATTTGATCAAGATGTTGTGGATTTTTTTTCATGAATAAAGGGAGACATGACAGTATGAACATTATATATTTAACATATTTTAATTAAGGTTAGGGTGGATGTTAGGGGTTGTGTGCAAACCTCTTCTCAAGGATTTTCTCACATGAGATCACTAGGTAAGTGATAATTAGATTATTCCACAAATGTGAATTTCATAATTAATATTTTTTTGATATATATATTTAGTATGACTGATTTATAAATACTTTGGATGACTTTTTATGGAGTTAGGGCCTTTTTGGATGGTTGATAGTCAATCGATTGTGGTTGAGATTTGGCGGTGGTGGACAATATTGAAAAAGGGAATAAATATGAATGATTTTGGTGATACCTAATAATATCCTTATGGTTTATTAATTTTGATACATACATGTAATATTTAGTCTCACCACTTATGTATGGATAGAGTTTAATTATAAATTAATAGTTCCATTTAACTCTCATAAAATTAATGGAAGTGTGTTGGGACATGATGAAACCTTTAATAGTAGATTTATTACTTAATCACTAATGGTTAATGGATTGAATATAAATGTTTTATATGTGATATAGGAAAATATAGGAGTATAAATTCAACTATAGAATATAGTGAACCTTTGAATAGGTTCCTTTAGCTCCCTCCAAGTAGGAGGTGTGATGGTGTATAAATTCTTAGCTTATGGTTATATCATGGAATGGATTTATGTATAGGTTGGTTGTGAAAATACATATCAAGATTGAAACTAGAAGTAATATGGTATTTATTCTATATATCTAGTGTGATTACTGTGATATATCACCAGTGTGTCTGATAAGACCATAATGTGAGCATGGATATGTCAAGAGACATTATGTTATGAGTGAATAACATGACCTTAGTGTAACAACCCGAGAATTTATGAAAAATATTCTTTTTAATTTTATTAATGTCTTGTGTTGTACGCTACACCAAAAGAAGCTTGCACAACACACCTTCTTGACTTGCCTTGCATTACACGCAATCACGACCTTCCTCGATAGTGTGTGTAATACGCAATACCGAGTTTCACTAAACAACGATATGCTATTAAAATAATATTAAAACTAGCCGTTATGAATAGTAATAACAACTTTTTGAAATTATGTAAATCTTATTTTTCAAAGTGAACTTCATTTTTGGATTCGGAGTATCGAATTTAGCCTAAGGTGAAATTTTGGTACATTTCGGATAACTTTCATATTCTGATGAATAGTGAAAATTACTAAATTTTAGTTAAAAACAACTTTTTCAATCGAAATAATTAATAGTGATAAATTATTAATTTGAGTGGTTTTAAAGTATATTTAGAATATATTTTTACAATTTAATACAATGTTGGTCATTGGATGTAATTTCACATTTAAACTAGACATAAACAAGTGTCAATCTTTTGATAGATATTGTTTCTTAAAAAACACGCTATTTGTTTTAACAGCGGGATTTAATTATAAAATTAATTAATGCAACTTTTATGTTATGAATTTGGTAAAATAGACTTCATTTTTGAATTCGGAATATGAAATATATCTTGGGATGAAATTTTGGCATTGTTCTGAAAAACATCAATTTTTGATGAATAGTGAAACTACTAAGTGGTAGGTTAAAAACTGAATTTTGCATAAAACTTAATTTTACCGCTTCTGTGAATGGAATTTCGAAAATCCGAGAGACACGGTTAATATCAAGGACTAAAATGTGGTTCAATGAGATGAAAATAATTTTTTGGTGAATAGTAACTTTTTACTTTTTTTACCGTGGTTAATAGTAAATAGGGTAACTAAGGGTAAATATGATATTAATATTACCCTAACACATGTCCTAATTCTATTGGACAAGTGTAATTCGACCAAAAACAAACTTAGGAATAAAATATGACCATTTAGGCCCACTTGGATTAGATTAGGACATTTATTATTAATTTATTTAAAGAAGGGTTAAAATAGTTAAAATCAAAGTTTAATAAGTAAATCATTTTTAATATGGGGTTATACATTAGATAAATTCGATTGTAAATATTCATTAGAAAGCTAAAAATATTTCCTAAATGATGGTATTTTATTTGTAATTTTTAGACATCAAATAATTTAATTTATTTATGACACAAAGATGATGCAGTAATTATCTTATTAATGAAATATTGACATAATTGATGTTATAAACACCAACATAAATGTCATTTGAGACTTTTTATGAATTCCACTAATTTTCTAGGTTACTATGATATAATAGTGATTCTATAATCAACTTGGTTCGAACATATAATTCTGATATGACTTTCACAAAAATCATATATCAAATAGTGTCAAAATTGACACAAAATAGTTTTTAAATCAAATATTATATTATTAATTGTTATTTTATTCCTAAAAATCTAAGGTTCGGCCAAATGACTTAGATAAGGATATATATATTAATAATAAACAATTTGGGGTTCGTTTGGCATGTTATAGTAAGTGTATTAACCATATAGTGAAAGAAAAAAAAAAGACACGGTAAAAGTTAAATTATTTAACTTAGAGTTAAATCTAATTGATAAGGTTAAAATAATATCCTAAACTTGTCTAAATTCTATTGGTTGATAGGATTTCGACCCATCCCCACTTTAGCTTAGAAATAAGACCCTTTGGAACCATTATAAACCGATTTTGACTTTAATATAAAATAATATTTTGAGGTATTCCTAAGGTGCCCCTCTCCTCCCATATAAAAGGACACCTCCTCCCCCTCCTCCTCACACCAATTTGAGCACTCAAGCTCGGCCAACCCCTGCCAAAATCTCTTCTCCACTTCCCTAGCAACATCCTAGAGGTTCTGGTCTTCCTCAAAGACCAATTCTAGTGCCCTAAGAGGAGGTCTCAAAGAGGCACTTCAAAGAAGAGGTAATTACCGTTACCAATTCTTTCATCTTTATTTCTTCTTCCACTTCTTCTTCTTAGGTTGTTTCATTATGAAGTAATAACATCAGTATCACTCATATACTGATATGTTATTATAAGTATGAAACAACCCTATTTCACCATCTATCCATCCTACGGAAAAAGAAATCACCGCGCGTGCGTACGTACGGAATACCGTCTCCACGCCGTGGTGTAATCTATTTTCCACCACCACCTTACATGGATGGGTATAATGGTGTAAAGAATAACTATACATAGTTATTACAACATCATATTGATTCTGATATATTGTATAATTCACTCCAATTCAATTCAATACTTATAGAAATGATATCATCGCTCGTGCGTACGTACGGACTACCGTCTCCACGACGCGATGAGATTCATTCTCCATATTAACCATTTAAGAATGATTATAAAGTATATATAAGAAATAATAATGAAATATATGACATTATAAAGGTACTGGATTTATGTATATATATACATATGTATGTCATCTACTTACTTCCATTTCAAGACAATAAGGAAAGGAAAACAACGTTCATGCGTACGTACGGACTACCGTCTCCATGAACGGTGTTTTTCATTTTATTTATCTACCTATTATATATATATATATACTGAATATATATGATATATAAATCATATTTTATATTCTGGAAGTAAGTAAATCATGATATAAGTAATAATGATGTCAAGAACAACAAGTCAAAACACCTACGATAAATGAAATGTTTTTACCCAAAACGCTTCTTTAACATGGAATTTACAAAAGAACGGGTAATATAATGTCATAAGTGAACCATATATGATATCATAACAATGAATATGATTCTTTAATAAGTCAATGACATTATTTAAATCATTATACAGGAGGTTCGGACACATACGAAGCAAATCGGACCTAAGGTAAGGGAAATATCACAATCTCATTTTTATCCGAGATTGTTTGTACTTTGAAATTTACTGGGGTATATTTTATCATCCACATCCATGTTTCCTCAATATGTAATGTTATTTACAACAACCTACAATTGTTTAAATCCAATTTTACCCTTCGGTGAGTTTTTAGTAAAAGATATGAAAGGAATCTTTTGTCGTTTTTCGTACGAGGTACTTTTTGACTTTTCTGACAAAAGTACGAAGAATGTTTTTTAAACTTAAACGGCACGAACGGATTTTTACGGTTTTATAAAGCCTTATTTTCATGAAGCTTACTACAAAAGATTTCATGACTATTTTTAATAAAATCTCTTTCTTTTAAAGTTTCATGATGTTTTGTGAAAAGAAATTGATTTTGAAGAAGAAAGGATATTTTCCTCAAGAATTCATTTCAAGTGTTTTATCAAAATTATTTTCCATCTAAGATAATAAAGGGTTCTGTTTCTATCCATATTTTTACATTGATTTGACTATGTTGTGATGGAATTATGTTTATGAATTCCTTTATCTTATATGAATGGTTTTATGATGTCATGTTGTTTAAGAATCCCATTTTTATTACATGGGTTACGCTATGATGTATGGTTTATGATTATGTGGCACACATAAGAAAGGATTCATTATAAGATGGGTGGGACCTATATCTCCCTCCAATGCATTGGGTAAAGATTTTATATCTCATGAGATAGACATGGCTGGAATGGTAGGTTATACCGGTTCAGTGAAACAGGACTGAAACGAGGATTACTCGATTCAGAAAGGGACTTTGTCCACTAAGATAGTCTTGGTAACGAGTATTGACTAACAAGAAATGATTCTCTATGATTATGTGTGTATGCCACAATGAGTAATGTTTTAAGTTATGATTTCATTTCACTACTATGATTTATCCCATGTTATGAAATTATGCTCTCTTTTGCAGGTTAAGATTTCCAAAAAATGTTATGTTCTTATGAAAATTATGTGATTGATATTTCTTTTGTTTACCCTTACTGAGCATTTGAGCTCACCCTTTTATGTTTTCTTTTCCCCAGGATATAAAGAAAGGTTTTAGGTAAAAAAAAAAGAAGATCTTTATGGGATATGTTGAAGATCTTTCCCCACGATTAGAAGATTTTATTCCGAGTTTCCAAAGACACTAAACTATTACGATCCTTGTGTGTGTGTTTTTGTTATGTACTAAGTATTCCGCAAAAGTAATGTAAAGTCTATGTACGTCAGGCTTCGGGTCTCTACAGTTGGTATCAGAGGAAAGGTTTAGTCAACCTTTGGAAACTAGGATGTGAAAACGTTAGTGAGATCCCTAGAGATATTTCTAAGGTATGTCTAGGGATGCCCCTAAGGATAAGTATACGTATAGGATATAGTTCTAGAACTATGGTAACGATATTAGATTAAACCGAAGATGATAGATATTTAAGTTACTCCCCCTTTATTACGATTTTTGCATCTAACACTATTCTGTTTGGGTTTTAGAAAATGGCTGGAAACAAGATGATTCACAATAATGGAGGATATGATGGACAATGGAATGATATTCTTCATGAGCAACCAAATGAAATGGGATTTGGATGTCCAAACATCATTATTATGCCGAATCAGCAATCTCACAATATGATCAATAAAGTAAAATTTGGTAAGTTTCCTGACTCGACTAATAAGAGAAAGATGGAGTTCCATGATGATCATAGAGGAAAGAAAGTTCAATTTCCCCTATGTAAATCATGTGGGAAGAGGCATCAAGGAGAATGTTTCAAGGGAACTGGAAGATGCTTTGGGTGTGGAAACGAAGGACACAAAGCAAGTAAGTGCAAAGGAAAAAGGGTCGGTTAACACCATGGATGAGGATAATGGTATTGCTACGACATCAAAAATGGTTAAGTGTTTTAAATGTGGAATGTATGAGCATTATGCAAACAAATTCCCTAAGGGAAAGACTCATGAAGAGAATCAGTATGGTCATATGGGTAGTATTTATGTGGATGATGATGAAGAGACTACAAATGATATGTGAGATGAAAGAATTTTTGAAGCTCGGTCAATGGTTTGAGAATGTAGTGGAATGATTACATGTTTATCATGTGTAATTTTGGAATAAAGAGACATCTATGGATTGTTACACTGTTGTCTTTCCTTGTGTTTTGAAAGTGTATGATTAATGTTACTAGTATCCATGAAAGGTTATTCATATATTTTTGGAATGTAGATGATATGCGCATAATGAAGGGATAAGGAGAAAATTAAATGTTTGATAGTATTCATGAGCTCATGATTGATATAAGGACTAAGTGATATCATGGTTTGAGTATAAATAATTTTGAGGATTTTGGTATGTGGAAAGTGTTAACTTTTAACTGCACTCATGTTTTCACTAAGGTATTCAAGAGAATACACGATTAAGGACTTTGAATGTTTGGAATGTGACCAACAAGAAATATCTTATGATATGTGGGGATCAACGACAGTATTAAATCTCTGGTAATCGATGTCACTATATTATGAGAGTGGACTGCAGTATTATGTATAAGCCTAAAGATTAGACTGGATTATGTTGGACATAAGTTAGTATTGTTTAAGGATATAAGATTTTCGATATTATTGATGGGATGTTATAGTAACGTAGTTTTAGAAAAAGGGACAACCTGCAGGACGGGCGACAGCCCATCGCTTCGGACAAGGCTGTAGGAATCGAACCCACAACCGAAGTGCGACTGGCCTTTATCGCCTACCACTAGCCTACAGGAAGTCCCTGTTTAGTAGAAACTAGTTTTATTATATTAAGCAGTATGATATATGAAGTATAAGTCCATATGTGATTAATCTCACTATAGATCGACTTATGTATATAATTTTGCTAACCTTTTGTTTGAAACAGATAGAATGACCCGTCATTCTATCACATGATCTGCTAACACTTCATGAATAACAAATTCAACTTCATTTATTTAAGAGATGAAGTGGAAATTGTTAAAGGCACGAACAACAGTGAGATTGTACCAAAATAAAGTAAGTATTTATTCTAATTCAAATTCTTTAACTTTAGGGAAATGATCTTGAAAACCAAAAATGTTGTCCTAGTTCTCTTATACCTGATGAATCAGATGGTACCTTATATCATCACAAATCTATGGATTTGTGATTACTGGCTTTTCCATAGCCATGTTCTCTACCACTCTCCATCAGAACATGATGGTTAGATTTCTCTTCCATATCCATATTTTCACCTATGTGGAAACCCAGTGATTAGTTTATTTGGGTAATCGTTACATTTCATACTTTAGTTTTTAAAGCCAAGTTTTGGTATTCCTTTTTACGATGTGGGTTTCTATTAAAGAAACTTTCGAATAGTAAACCATTTATAATCCCGACGAATTTCGAGGGTGAAATTCATTTTAAGGGGGGTAGAATGTAACAACCCGAGAATTTATGAAAAATATTCTTTTTAATTTTATTAATGTCTTGTGTTGTACGCTACACCAAAAGAAGCTTGCACAACACACCTTCTTGACTTGCCTTGCATTACACGCAATCATGACCTTCCTCGATAGTGTGTGTAATACGCAATACCGAGTTTCACTAAACAACGATATGCTATTAAAATAATATTAAAACTAGCCGTTATGAATAGTAATAACAACTTTTTGAAATTATGTAAATCTTATTTTTCAAAGTGAACTTCATTTTTGGATTCGGAGTATCGAATTTAGCCTAAGGTGAAATTTTGGTATATTTCGGATAACTTTCATATTCTGATGAATAGTGAAAATTACTAAATTTTAGTTAAAAACAACTTTTTCAATCGAAATAATTAATAGTGATAAATTATTAATTTGAGTGGTTTTAAAGTATATTTAGAATATATTTTTACAATTTAATACAATGTTGGTCATTGGATGTAATTTCACATTTAAACTAGACATAAACAAGTGTCAATCTTTTGATAGATATTGTTTCTTAAAAAACACGCTATTTGTTTTAACAGCGGGATTTAATTATAAAATTAATTAATGCAACTTTTATGTTATGAATTTGGTAAAATAGACTTCATTTTTGAATTCGGAATATGAAATATAGCTTGGGATGAAATTTTGGCATTGTTCTGAAAAACATCAATTTTTGATGAATAGTGAAACTACTAAGTGGTAGGTTAAAAACTGAATTTTGCATAAAACTTAATTTTACCGCTTCTGTGAATGGAATTTCGAAAATCCGAGAGACACGGTTAATATCAAGGACTAAAATGTGGTTCAATGAGATGAAAATAATTTTTTGGTGAATAGTAACTTTTTACTTTTTTTACCGTGGTTAATAGTAAATAGGGTAACTAAGGGTAAATATGATATTAATATTACCCTAACACATGTCCTAATTCTATTGGACAAGTGTAATTCGACCAAAAACAAACTTAGGAATAAAATATGACCATTTAGGCCCACTTGGATTAGATTAGGACATTTATTATTAATTTATTTAAAGAAGGGTTAAAATAGTTAAAATCAAAGTTTAATAAGTAAATCATTTTTAATATGGGGTTATACATTAGATAAATTCGATTGTAAATATTCATTAGAAAGCTAAAAAGATTTCCTACATGATGGTATTTTATTTGTAATTTTTAGACATCAAATAATTTAATTTATTTATGAAACAAAGATGATGCAATAATTATCTTATTAATGAAATATTGACATAATTGATGTTATAAACACCAACATAAGTGTCATTTGAGACTTTTTATGAATTCCACTAATTTTATAGGTTACTATGATATAATAGTGATGCTCTAATCAACTTGGTTCGAACATATAATTCTGATATGACTTTCACAAAAATCATATATCAAATAGTGTCAAAATTGACACAAAATAGTTTTTAAATCAAATATTATATTATTAATTGTTATTTTATTCCTAAAAATCTAAGGTTCGGCCAAATGACTTAGATAAGGATATATATATTAATAATAAACAATTTGGGGTTCGTTTGGCATGTTATAGTAAGTGTATTAACCATATAGTGAAAGAAAACAAAAAGACACGGTAAAAGTTAAATTATTTAACTTAGAGTTAAATCTAATTGATAAGGTTAAAATAATATCCTAAACTTGTCTAAATTCTATTGGTTGATAGGATTTCGACCCATCCCCACTTTAGCTTAGAAATAAGACCCTTTGGAACCATTATAAACCGATTTTGACTTTAATATAAAATAATATTTTGAGGTATTCCTAAGGTGCCCCTCTCCTCCCTTATAAAAGGACACCTCCTCCCCCTCCTCCTCACACCAATTTGAGCAGTCAAGCTCGGCCAAACCCTGCCAAAATCTCTTCTCCACTTCCCTAGCAACATCCTAGAGGTTCTGGTCTTCCTCAAAGACCAATTCTAGTGCCCTAAGAGGAGGTCTCAAAGAGGCACTTCAAAGAAGAGGTAATTACCGTTACCAATTCTTTCATCTTTATTTCTTCTTCCACTTCTTCTTCTTAGGTTGTTTCATTATGAAGTAATAACATCAGTATCACTCATATACTGATATGTTATTATAAGTATGAAACAACCCTATTTCACCATCTATCCATCCTACGGAAAAAGAAATCACCGCGCGTGCGTACGTACGGAATACCGTCTCCACGCCGTGGTGTAATCTATTTTCCACCACCACCTTACATGGATGGGTATAATGGTGTAAAGAATAACTATACATAGTTATTACAACATCATATTGATTCTGATATATTGTATAATTCACTCCAATTCAATTCAATACTTATAGAAATGATATCATCGCTCGTGCGTACGTACGGACTACCGTCTCCACGACGCGATGAGATTCATTCTCCATATTAACCATTTAAGAATGATTATAAAGTATATATAAGAAATAATAATGAAATATATGACATTATAAAGCTACTGGATTTATGTATATATATACATATGTATGTCATCTACTTACTTCCATTTCAAGACAATAAGGAAAGGAAAACAACGTTCATGCGTACGTACGGACTACCGTCTCCATGAACGGTGTTTTTCATTTTATTTATCTACCTATTATATATATATATACTGAATATATATGATATATAAATCATATTTTATATTCTGGAAGTAAGTAAATCATGATATAAGTAATAATGATGTCAAGAACAACAAGTCAAAACACCTACGATAAATGAAATGATTTTACCCAAAACGCTTCTTTAACATGGAATTTACAAAAGAACGGGTAATATAATGTCATAAGTGAACCATATATGATATCATAACAATGAATATGATTCTGTAATAAGTCAATGACATTATTTAAATCATTATACAGGAGGTTCGGACACATACGAAGCAAATCGGACCTAAGGTAAGGGAAATATCACAATCTCATTTTTATCCGAGATTGTTTGTACTTTGAAATTTACTGGGGTATATTTTATCATCCACATCCATGTTTCCTCAATATGTAATGTTATTTACAACAACCTACAATTGTTTAAATCAAATTTTACCCTTCGGTGAGTTTTTAGTAAAAGATATGAAAGGAATCTTTTGTCGTTTTTCGTACGAGGTACTTTTTGACTTTTCTGACAAAAGTACGAAGAATGTTTTTTAAACTTAAACGGAACGAACGGATTTTTACGGTTTTATAAAGCCTTATTTTCATGAAGCTTCCTACAAAAGATTTCATGACTATTTTTAATAAAATCTCTTTCTTTTAAAGTTTCATGATGTTTTGTGAAAAGAAATTGATTTTGAAGAAGAAAGGATATTTTCCTCAAGAATTCATTTCAAGTGTTTTATCAAAATTATTTTCCATCTAAGATAATAAAGGGTTCTGTTTATATCCATATTTTTACATTGATTTGACTATGTTGTGATGGAATTATGTTTATGAATTCCTTTATCTTATATGAATGGTTTTATGATGTCATGTTGTTTAAGAATCCCATTTTTATTACATGGGTTACGCTATGATGTATGGTTTATGATTATGTGGCACACATAAGAAAGGATTCATTATAAGATGGGTGGGACCTATATCTCCCTCCAATGCATTGGGTAAAGATTTTATATCTCATGAGATAGACATGGCTGGAATGGTAGGTTATACCGGTTCAGTGAAACAGGACTGAAACGAGGATTACTCGATTCAGAAAGGGACTTTGTCCACTAAGATAGTCTTGGCAATGAGTCTTGACTAACAAGAAATGATTCTCTATGATTATGTGTGTATGCCACAATGAGTAATGTTTTAAGTTATGATTTCATTTCACTACTATGATTTATCCCATGTTATGAAATTATGCTCTCTTTTGCAGGTTAAGATTTCCAAAAAATGTTATGTTCTTATGAAAATTATGTGATTGATATTTCTTTTGTTTACCCTTACTGAGCATTTGAGCTCACCCTTTTATGTTTTCGTTTCCCCAGGATATAAAGAAAGGTTTTAGGTAAAAAAAAAGAAGATCTTTATGGGATATGTTGAAGATCTTTCCCCACGATTAGAAGATTTTATTCCGAGTTTCCAAAGACACTAAACTATTACGATCCTTGTGTGTGTGTTTTTGTTATGTACTAAGTATTCCGAAGAAGTAATGTAAAGTCTATGTACGTCAGGCTTCGGGTCTCTACAGTTGGTATCAGAGGAAAGGTTTAGTCAACCTTTGGAAACTAGGATGCGAAAACGTTAGTGAGATCCCTAGAGATATTTCTAAGGTATGTCTAGGGATGCCCCTAAGGATAAGTATACGTATAGGATATAGTTCTAGAACTATGGTAACGATATTAGATTAAACCAAAGATGATAGATATTTAAGTTACTCCCCCTTTATTATGATTTTTGCATCTAACACTATTCTGTTTGGGTTTTAGAAAATGGCTGGAAACAAGATGATTCACAATAATGGAGGATATGATGGACAATGGAATGATATTCTTCATGAGCAACCAAATGAAATGGGATTTGGATGTCCAAACATCATTATTATGCCGAATCAGCAATCTCACAATATGATCAATAAAGTAAAATTTGGTAAGTTTCCTGACTCGACTAATAAGAGAAAGATGGAGTTCCATGATGATCATAGAGGAAAGAAAGTTCAATTTCCCCTATGTAAATCATGTGGGAAGAGGCATCAAGGAGAATGTTTCAAGGGAACTGGAAGATGCTTTGGGTGTGGAAACGAAGGACACAAAGCAAGTAAGTGCAAAGGAAAAAGGGTCGGTTAACACCATGGATGAGGATAATGGTATTGCTACGACATCAAAAATGGTTAAGTGTTTTAAATGTGGAATGTATGGGCATTATGCAAATAAATGCCCTAAGGGAAAGACTCATGAAGAGAATCAGTATGGTCATATGGGTAGTATTTATGTGGATGATGATGAAGAGATTACAAATGATATGTGAGATGAAAGAATTTTTGAAGCTCGGTCAATGGTTTGAGAATGTAGTGGAATGATTATATGTTTATCATGTGTAATTTTGGAATAAAGAGACATCTATGGATTGTTACACTGTTGTCTTTCCTTGTGTTTTGAAAGTGTATGATTAATGTTACTAGTATCCATGAAAGGTTATTCATATATTTTTGGAATGTAGATGATATGCGCATAATGAAGGGATAATGAGAAAATTAAATGTTTGATAGTATTCATGAGCTCATGATTGATATAAGGACTAAGTGATATCATGGTTTGAGTATAAATAATTTTGAGGATTTTGGTATGTGGAAAGTGTTAACTTTTAACTGCACTCATGTTTTCACTAAGGTATTCAAGAGAATACACGATTAAGGACTTTGAATGTTTGGAATGTGACCAACAAGACATATCTTATGATATGTGGGGATCAACGACAGTATTAAATCTCTGGTAATCGATGTCACTATATTATGAGAGTGGACTGCAGTATTATGTATAAGCCTAAAGATTAGACTGGATTATGTTGGACATAAGTTAGTATTGTTTAAGGATATAAGATTTTCGATATTATTGATGGGATGTTATAGTAACGTAGTTTTAGAAAAAGGGACAACCTGCAGGACGGGCGACAGCCCATCGCTTCGGACAAGGCTGTAGGAATCGAACCCACAACCGAAGTGCGACTGGCCTTTATCGCCTACCACTAGCCTACAGGAAGTCCCTGTTTAGTAGAAACTAGTTTTATTATATTAAGCAGTATGATATATGAAGTATAAGTCCATATGTGATTAATCTCACTATAGATCGACTTATGTATATAATTTTGCTAACCTTTTGTTTGAAACAGATAGAATGACCCGTCATTCTATCACATGATCTGCTAACACTTCATGAATAACAAATTCAACTTCATTTATTTAAGAGATGAAGTGGAAATTGTTAAAGGCACGAACAACAGTGAGATTGTACCAAAATAAAGTAAGTATTTATTCTAATTCAAATTCTTTAACTTTAGGGAAATGATCTTGAAAACCAAAAATGTTGTCCTAGTTCTCTTATACCTGATGAATCAGATGGTACCTTATATCATCACAAATCTATGGATTTGTGATTACTGGCTTTTCCATAGCCATGTTCTCTACCACTCTCCATCAGAACATGATGGTTAGATTTCTCTTCCATATCCATATTTTCACCTATGTGGAAACCCAGTGATTAGTTTATTTGGGTAATCGTTACATTTCATACTTTAGTTTTTAAAGCCAAGTTTTGGTATTCCTTTTTACGATGTGGGTTTCTATTAAAGAAACTTTCGAATAGTAAACCATTTATAATCCCGACGAATTTCGAGGGCGAAATTCATTTTAAGGGGGGTAGAATGTAACAACCCGAGAATTTATGAAAAATATTCTTTTTAATTTTATTAATGTCTTGTGTTGTACGCTACACCAAAAGAAGCTTGCACAACACACCTTCTTGACTTGCCTTGCATTACACGCAATCACGACCTTCCTCGATAGTGTGTGTAATACGCAATACCGAGTTTCACTAAACAACGATATGCTATTAAAATAATATTAAAACTAGCCGTTATGAATAGTAATAACAACTTTTTGAAATTATGTAAATCTTATTTTTCAAAGTGAACTTCATTTTTGGATTCGGAGTATCGAATTTAGCCTAAGGTGAAATTTTGGTACATTTCGGATAACTTTCATATTCTGATGAATAGTGAAAATTACTAAATTTTAGTTAAAAACAACTTTTTCAATCGAAATAATTAATAGTGATAAATTATTAATTTGAGTGGTTTTAAAGTATATTTAGAATATATTTTTACAATTTAATACAATGTTGGTCATTGGATGTAATTTCACATTTAAACTAGACATAAACAAGTGTCAATCTTTTGATAGATATTGTTTCTTAAAAAACACGCTATTTGTTTTAACAGCGGGATTTAATTATAAAATTAATTAATGCAACTTTTATGTTATGAATTTGGTAAAATAGACTTCATTTTTGAATTCGGAATATGAAATATAGCTTGGGATGAAATTTTGGCATTGTTCTGAAAAACATCAATTTTTGATGAATAGTGAAACTACTAAGTGGTAGGTTAAAAACTGAATTTTGCATAAAACTTAATTTTACCGCTTCTGTGAATGGAATTTCGAAAATCCGAGAGACACGGTTAATATCAAGTACTAAAATGTGGTTCAATGAGATGAAAATAATTTTTTGGTGAATAGTAACTTTTTACTTTTTTTACCGTGGTTAATAGTAAATAGGGTAACTAAGGGTAAATATGATATTAATATTACCCTAACACATGTCCTAATTCTATTGGACAAGTGTAATTCGACCAAAAACAAACTTAGGAATAAAATATGACCATTTAGGCCCACTTGGATTAGATTAGGACATTTATTATTAATTTATTTAAAGAAGGGTTAAAATAGTTAAAATCAAAGTTTAATAAGTAAATCATTTTTAATATGGGGTTATACATTAGATAAATTCGATTGTAAATATTCATTAGAAAGCTAAAAAGATTTCCTACATGATGGTATTTTATTTGTAATTTTTAGACATCAAATAATTTAATTTATTTATGACACAAAGATGATTCAATAATTATCTTATTAATGAAATATTGACATAATTGATGTTATAAACACCAACATAAATGTCATTTGAGACTTTTTATGAATTCCACTAATTTTCTAGGTTACTATGATATAATAGTGATGCTCTAATCAACTTGGTTCGAACATATAATTCTGATATGACTTTCACAAAAATCATATATCAAATAGTGTCAAAATTGACACAAAATAGTTTTTAAATCAAATATTATATTATTAATTGTTATTTTATTCCTAAAAATCTAAGGTTCGGCCAAATGACTTAGATAAGGATATATATATTAATAATAAACAATTTGGGGTTCGTTTGGCATGTTATAGTAAGTGTATTAACCATATAGTGAAAGAAAACAAAAAGACACGGTAAAAGTTAAATTATTTAACTTAGAGTTAAATCTAATTGATAAGGTTAAAATAATATCCTAAACTTGTCTAAATTCTATTGGTTGATAGGATTTCGACCCATCCTCACTTTAGCTTAGAAATAAGACCCTTTGGAACCATTATAAACCGATTTTGACTTTAATATAAAATAATATTTTGAGGTATTCCTAAGGTGCCCCTCTCCTCCCTTATAAAAGGACACCTCCTCCCCCTCCTCCTCACACCAATTTGAGCACTCAAGCTCGGCCAACCCCTGCCAAAATCTCTTCTCCAATTCCCTAGAAACATCCTAGAGGTTCTGGTCTTCCTCAAAGACCAATTCTAGTGCCCTAAGAGGAGGTCTCAAAGAGGCACTTCAAAGAAGAGGTAATTACCGTTACCAATTCTTTCATCTTTATTTCTTCTTCCACTTCTTCTTCTTAGGTTGTTTCATTATGAAGTAATAACATCAGTATCACTCATATACTGATATGTTATTATAAGTATGAAACAACCCTATTTCACCATCTATCCATCCTACGGAAAAAGAAATCACCGCGCGTGTGTACGTACGGAATACCGTCTCCACGCCGTGGTGTAATCTATTTTCCACCACCACCTTACATGGATGGGTATAATGGTGTAAAGAATAACTATACATAGTTATTACAACATCATATTGATTCTGATATATTGTATAATTCACTCCAATTCAATTCAATACTTATAGAAATGATATCATCGCTCGTGCGTACGTACGGACTACCGTCTCCACGACGCGATGAGATTCATTCTCCATATTAACCATTTAAGAATGATTATAAAGTATATATAAGAAATAATAATGAAATATATGACATTATAAAGCTACTGGATTTATGTATATATATACATATGTATGTCATCTACTTACTTCCATTTGAGGACAATAAGGAAAGGAAAACAACGTTCATGCGTACGTACGGACTACCGTCTCCATGAACGGTGTTTTTCATTTTATTTATCTACCTATTATATATATATATATACTGAATATATATGATATATAAATCATATTTTATATTCTGGAAGTAAGTAAATCATGATATAAGTAATAATGATGTCAAGAACAACAAGTCAAAACACCTACGATAAATGAAATGATTTTACCCAAAACGCTTCTTTAACATGGAATTTACAAAAGAACGGGTAATATAATGTCATAAGTGAACCATATATGATATCATAACAATGAATATGATTCTATAATAAGTCAATGACATTATTTAAATCATTATACAGGAGGTTCGGACACATACGAAGCAAATCGGACCTAAGGTAAGGGAAATATCACAATCTCATTTTTATCCGAGATTGTTTGTACTTTGAAATTTACTGGGGTATATTTTATCATCCACATCCATGTTTCCTCAATATGTAATGTTATTTACAACAACCTACAATTGTTTAAATCAAATTTTACCCTTCGGTGAGTTTTTAGTAAAAGATATGAAAGGAATCTTTTGTCGTTTTTCGTACGAGGTACTTTTTGACTTTTCTGACAAAAGTACGAAGAATGTTTTTTAAACTTAAACGGCACGAACGGATTTTTACGGTTTTATAAAGCCTTATTTTCATGAAGCTTCCTACAAAAGATTTCATGACTATTTTTAATAAAATCTCTTTCTTTTAAAGTTTCATGATTTTTTGTGAAAAGAAATTGATTTTGAAGAAGAAAGGATATTTTCCTCAAGAATTCATTTCAAGTGTTTTATCAAAATTATTTTCCATCTAAGATAATAAAGGGTTCTGTTTATATCCATATTTTTACATTGATTTGACTATGTTGTGATGGAATTATGTTTATGAATTCCTTTATCTTATATGAATGGTTTTATGATGTCATGTTGTTTAAGAATCCCATTTTTATTACATGGGTTACGCTATGATGTATGGTTTATGATTATGTGGCACACATAAGAAAGGATTCATTATAAGATGGGTGGGACCTATATCTCCCTCCAATGCATTGGGTAAAGATTTTATATCTCATGAGATAGACATGGCTGGAATGGTAGGTTATACCGGTTCAGTGAAACAGGACTGAAACGAGGATTACTCGATTCAGAAAGGGACTTTGTCCACTAAGATAGTCTTGGCAATGAGTCTTGACTAACAAGAAATGATTCTCTATGATTATGTGTGTATGCCACAATGAGTAATGTTTTAAGTTATGATTTCATTTCACTACTATGATTTATCCCATGTTATGAAATTATGCTCTCTTTTGCAGGTTAAGATTTCCAAAAAATGTTATGTTCTTATGAAAATTATGTGATTGATATTTCTTTTGTTTACCCTTACTGAGCATTTGAGCTCACCCTTTTATGTTTTCTTTTCCCCAGGATATAAAGAAAGGTTTTAGGTAAAAAAAAAGAAGATCTTTATGGGATATGTTGAAGATCTTTCCCCACGATTAGAAGATTTTATTCCGAGTTTCCAAAGACACTAAACTATTACGATCCTTGTGTGTGTGTTTTTGTTATGTACTAAGTATTCCGCAAAAGTAATGTAAAGTCTATGTACGTCAGGCTTCGGGTCTCTACACTTAGAGTGTGAAATGGGATAGAGTAACCCATGTTGGATGTTTGAACCATGATTTGGACTAGGAGAACATGGTGGTGGCCCTAATTTTGTGTTGACTCCCAAGAGTATTAGTAAATTAGAGGTAGAATAGGTATAGTATATCATGAACACACGGACAAGAATTTTTTATTCACCCAAGTTGTAAAATATCGAAATTTACGTGGGGTTCGAATTATTTTTTATCCCTTTTATATTTATGTATGATATGTAATGGTTTAAGGGTGGAATATAACCCCCTTTGAGCATGACTAAGATATGTTTTAGGTTGGGATGCCCTCCCCCCTTAGGAGTATCATTATGATATATTTTGGGGACCCCCTGATATGATATGTGGTGTGATTTATGGATACCTAGGATTATCATACATGGATGTTACATATTTTTATATTAAAATTAATTACAATACTCAAAAACATGCCTAAGGACCATAATAGTTTAGTTGTTTTGGAAATTAAGATCATAATATTCTAATCTAGTGAAATATCTTCAATATTTTCCACAATGATCTTACCATTTAGTACCCTCCATAAATATACCCTACAAAAAACCATTCTTCATAACATTGGGAAATGAATCATAAGAGAGAGTGATATCAGTTTTTAGTTTTGGTAAACATAAGATGTATCAATATTTGATCATATGAAAGCATAAGATAAGCATAAATTCTTGTGATCATGAACATAATTTTTGAAATTCACACCCAGGATATCGTAGATCATAAGCACGATTCATTGAATAAAACATTATCATTTCTGAAAATCATAGCTCAAAATGGTGATAAATTATCACAAATAAATCATGAACCATAATATCTTGTTATAAAAGTTTTCCACCATCATATATATATAGAAATCCATTTCACAAATCAAGTTTAAATACAAATATATCAACATGGTGGATCATGATTTATCTCCTATTTGATGTTGTAGATATAGACACACTAGTTTCCCATAGTGGATAAGGACACACCTATTTCCAATAGTGGATTAAAAGACACCTTTTTCCCATATTAGATCAGGACACACATGTTTCCCATAGTGGATCAGGACTCACCTATTCTCATAGTGGATCTAACTCATCAACTTATTTCCCATTTTTATCTCATGAGATACAAGGCTTTACCCGATTCATTAGAGGGATGTATTGGATCCACCAATATTATAATGAAAACTATACTTATGTGTTCCATAATATCATAAAATATTCAACATACCATCACATCATAACTCGTGTAAATAAAATAGGTTTGATAAACATTTTATCAATTCCTCATAGCATAACCCATGGAACATAAATGGTTTTCATAAAAATTTTATCAATATAAATATTAACCATCTAGGGAATTAATAATGATGGTATCATTAAATATTATCCCATTAAATCATAAGTCACATCATGAGATTCCATAATAGATGGAAAATAATTTTGAAAGGACACTAGAACCATTTCTTGGGAAAAATTATTTTTCTTTAAAAATTTATTTTTAAAATAAAAAAATTCATAAAATATTTTGGGAATAATTTTTCTTTAAAATAACCTTAAAAATATGTACAATAATCTTTTAAAATAATTTAAAACATTTCTTGAGGAAAGTAACATTTCCACTTTGAAAACCACATTTTAATAACATAAAAAAAATTATATCCTTTTATTTGAAAATAACCTCAAAAAAATATGTAGGAATATTCAAATAAAATAATTTTAATTAAAATGGTATATTTCATTCATGTCATACACAAATATTACTTTCACATTTTCAGTAAAATAAAAACAAGAATTATTTGAAAACAAACATGATGATTTCTTTTAAACCATTTTTTTAAAATACCCAAAATAAGTAAAAATTTATTTAAAAAATAATAATATAAAAATAAAAAATTTGAAATAATTTTTAGATTAGATATTTTTTGATGAAAATTGTTTCCTGACAGAATATTGAAAAAATGTTAAATTTCATAAAAACCATTTTCTCAATTGTTTTAAGTAACAAAGAGAGGTAAAAATTGTAGTATTAATTGAAAATATAATTAGTAACCATATTAGAAAAAAAATTAATTTGTTTCTTGAGATATGTATCATAATAATTTTTGATCATAAACATAATCATAAACAATCTTGATAAAAGATTATATTTTAACATAAATTCACTACCACTTTGGTATATTGGAATCATAAACCCAAATAAATAATAACATAAAATATCAGGAGGATAAATAAATTCAGGGTATTACATTTCAAAGGGGGTTTATATACTCTTAGTGAAAGCATATAGGTGCATAACATATCGTACCTCTTAAAGAAGGTAAATTTAGACAAAAATCCCTTACCGGTTTAGTAATATTTTAAAACATAAACCCCATAAGATAGTGATATTAAAATGGAAATGTAAACTGAAAAAATTTCTAGATTAGGAATTAAAAAATAAATTCAAGGGAAGTATATAAACCGCATAAAGGAATTAGGCAATGAAAATAGCATGTGGCTCATAGAAGTAAAAAAGTGAGATTAAAATCCCATACCTTACATCTTGACTTCTATCTTACTCATTAAAACCAAAAAAATAATAAATTTAATTCAATTATAGCTATATTAAATATAAATATAAATATATATCATATCATATATGATTTACTTATGACCTTTTATTACTCATTTATAGGTAATTCCATGTTAAAGTAACGTTTTGGGAAATAACTGATTTGTTTTTATTGTCTATTTTGTCCTAATATTTTTGGTCCTATTGAACCAATAATGGTTTAATAATGTCTATAATTTTTAACATTATATAAATATAATATATATTCATGGTATTAATTTTTATATTAATCCATAAAATTTAGTGATAGGAAATGAAATTCATTATTCATAGGGATGGTAGGTGATACATACACATAATAATTGTTTCAATTTTACATTAGAATTGAAAAAAATATTGGTAAATGATATATTATATTTATAGAATAATTCTTATGTCAAATACATTAAATTTTATCACTATAACCAACCTTAATACCTTCTATGTAAATTTGAGTGAATCACATCGCCTTGTGAGGTGGTAGTTTGTTGTACACACGAGCGGTGTTATCGTATTCCCCTAAAATGAAGTGTATGAAGGTTTGTGTGGTATAATAATTATATAATAACAATAAAATAATAAATATCATATATAAACAATAAAATAATAATTATTCTCAATATGTGATAGGTGTTAAAGGAGAAATGAATGACATCGATTTGTGAGGTGGTAGTCCAATGTACCCACAAATGATGACTTCAGAACCCATTTGATGGAAGTGAAGATTTTTTTAGGTAATTAAAATAACATAAAAAAATAATTATATGTTATATACTCATTTCATTATATACTCATGGTATAATAATAATTTAAGGTGGCAGAGGAAGAAATAAAACAAAAATTATAATTGATGAACGCTAACTTTTTCTTCAAGTATCCTGTTTAGGTTTCCACCAAATTACTTCTTAGGTAGAATTTATATTATATAAAAGGCTTATAGTGTTAAATTATTTAATTTGGGAATTTATTTGGATAGGAATTGGCCAAAATAAATGTGTGTGATGGTTTCAATACTTAAGGAGAGGTGGTTAAATTTTATAAGTGGGGGAGAGGACACGCTAGGAATTATTGAAAATAATTGTGTCCTCCCACATTTTTCATATGTCACAAGGGAAAAAAATGGTCCATTATCTAACCTTATAGGATAAATTTTCTAAATTTTTATATAAAATAGTTTTTACTCAATTTTATTGGTCATTTTTACCCATATCATTTTAGGTTAACCCCCCCGAAAACCCATTTTTTCCATAATCGCGATAATTAAATTTTATGTCATTCACTATTAATTTTATTAAAAATATTAGATTAAAATAATATATAATATAAATTATTATTATTACAAATATTAAATTCATTTTTAAAAATTCCATTCATAGAGTCAGTAAAATTTAATTTAAAATTAATCACGTAGACGCGACGAGAAAGAAGGTTTTTAAATAAAAAATGATCAAAATTTTAAAAAGTGTTTATATACAAAATCACAATTAAATTTTTTCCAATGACCTAAATTGAATTAATAAATATATAAATTATTTAAGGTTACTTCAAAATCAATTTAAAATAGGATTTATCTTTATAAATAATTTAAACGCAAAAAAAAGTTTTTATGTATTTTCACTATTCATAAAAACATGAAACATTTCAGAAAATATAAATAATTAACACAAATATAATTTTGATATTAATATTCCAAAAAAATATTTTTTAAAAACCATTGTTTAAAATTGGGAAAAAAACTTAAAATAAATATTCAAAAGAAGAGAAAACTATTTTCTTTTAGAAAATACACTTTTAAGTGTAAAAATGGATTTATTCTTATAACAAGTCTGGAAAACACAAAATATGAATGTTAAATGTCATATTTAATATATTATATATACATTTAATGAAAATTATTCAAAAAAGTTTTTTAAAAATTTATTTATCTAATACAGATCTATATGTAAAAAAAATATGTTTTCCAAAAATTTGTCCCTTATATTCAAAAGGTGCTTATTTTTATTTCTAATTAATCTCTAAGTAATTCATTATATATGTACATGTGTAAGACATATTTTCGTAGTTTATTTAATTATATTAATATATTCCATTCAAATGTATTGGTGATAACTATTTGATTAAATAATACTATTTAAATAGCATGTCATATTTCGTATAAACTCAGTGTCACATGTAACGCAATATAAAATCCATTTTGGTTATAGCACAACAGAAAATTATTGTCTCCAGTAATATAATCAAAACTCAGGGTTTCGTTTTTCACTAGACAAACTCATCTATTTTTTCTAATCAAATATAAATTCAGTGTTGCGTGTAATGAAAAATATAGAATGAATTAATATAAATTGAAAAAAAAATAAAAAACAAATCATGGTGTTACATTATGGGTGGGAAACTCTTCAATAGATATAATATATAAGAACCATTAGACTTTTTTATGAAGTTATAATATTTTTCAACCAATTGTGTATAATATTTTTGGAATTATTGAATTTGTTTTATGCTGGAAAGGATATTAATAATGTATAAAAATTTGATAATAATGTTTTGTGTAAGCATCATGTTTACAAGATTTTAATTTTGAGTTATGAGGAGGTTAAAGTGTGGATAATTAGTTTTATGTCCATGAATTTTTTTACATGAGGTGTATTGAAGAATTATTTGATGAATTTAGAAGTAGTAAAATTAAATGAAGTTTGGAGAATGTAGATTTAGTATTTCTAAGGAGGATTTATTATTTAATCGATTTTATATTTAGTATTCGATTTAATATGTATATGATATTATTAGAAACGGCCAACCACATCCACCCATGGAGATTAATATCAAATAGATGTAAGAGAAAGCTCAACCATGCAGAAGCCAACTCATGGATGGGTGACCATAGTGGAAGGTTGCCTAAGGGGAAGTAGGTAGGGGTGTATGAGTACATGTTCATGCCATAGAGAGATTGTATAATGGAGGTGATGAAATAATGTGGTGCTAGAGAAATCCCAGTCTAGGCCTGAATACTCACAACCGGGGGATAAGGGAACTAATTTTCTCATAAAGCAGATACCAGTTGTTGTGAATTTTAATGTCAGGTGGAAGGATTATGCAATACACTATTCACGTATTAAAATGTTCAATATATGACATGTGTTGTCTAACCCATTTTATCTAAGTCATCCGATCTCTCACTACATTCTCTTCATCTTATCTAATCGTTATCTTACTTGTCATTGGTATTTCATCCATCTACCATCTGCAATGTGTTCACAAAGATAATGAACCATTATTGGGGATCGATACAATCATCAAAAATAGATACACCATGCATGCATGACATATCATTCTTGTAAATAGTTTTTCAAGGGTGTTACACCACCACGAATATGAAATGGATTTGAAAATTGTTTCCCATACACCCAAATATGTTCATATTTTCTAAATTAGTTTCATGTGATCCTAACACATGAACCTGATTTTTACCACAATGGAAATATCCTCAAATACGATGGAAGAATACATTAATATTTATTATTTGAATAATTTGTGAATAAGTTAAGATCTTTATCTTTTTTAAGGTTCAACATGACATGCAAATTAAAATTTATGTAAAATCCTAATGAAATGTGGATAAGAGATGCTGAAATGTAGGGGATAAGGTTGTATAACTACTCTATAAATACCTATACACCAAGACTTTTGAATGTGATGAAATTTCTGGAAGAATATGTCAATATTTCAATATATTTTTCATTGGAATGCTAGTACAAATCTATTATAACAAAAACACTTTGAATGAATGATCTAATGTGACTCTCACTGAATTTCATGATGATCGCTCACTCAATCATATCTTCTTGAGTTTCTATGATGTAGTGTGAATAAAAAACTCTCATGTGATCTTATATTCATGAAGTAACCCAATTACCATGAATCTATATTTCTATATTCATACAAAAACATATATAAAGACCTAAATATTTAATGAAGAATAAGGATAATACATCACATACCTATTTTGTTTTCATGAGGAATAAATTAGAACATTTTTTCCTCATGATGATTAAAAAAAATAGGAATACTCATGAGGTAGTTTGATTTTTTTCACCTAACAAACAAATAGTGCAAAGGGAATATAATAACTTGTTAATTTAAATTTTCCCAAATATTTACTCAATCGTAAAATCATGTAAGAATTTACCATGTACATGCATCAAAATACATGATGTGTTTAGAAAGATATTTCTGTAAATAACCCAACCTTAGTATCCTAGAGTCAATGGTTACTTTATTACATTGGAAGAATATACACAGAATTGCATCTAGAGGGATCGAAAATTTGATTAGTATTGGAAAACAAGATACGTACTTTAACCTTACAATAAAATTTAATACATTAAATACAACATACCAAATCCAATGAGGACACCATTATTCACCTTACCTATCCCTACATATCAATCATAATTAACTTCTTGGAATCCTAGGTAATTTTAAACACAAGAAATGAGTGATATTAAATTCTAAGTAGGGGTAAATTATAGTGGAATCCTTTATAAATAAGCCTAAATTTTTTTGGTATGGTAAATAATTGAAACATATACAATTTATTCAATAAATTATAAATAATATGGACGGAATAAAATATGATGAAATAATGCTATATAAATAATCACATGATCTAGAAAACATAACTATATATATTATACCAAAATAATAATCACATATAAATTAATAACTAATCTCATAAGGAGGAAATACATAATGTCAAACATCATAAGATACTAGAAAGTCTTCATCCAAGACACCATACATAAATGGGTAAGACATAATCCAATGCCCAGATTAGTTTGTCTCATGAGACCCAATGATGCATCAAGGGTCTATAGTGGGCCCCACCTATCACATAATAATTCCAATTCATTCCTATTATTAAAAGGGTGAAATATAATCAATATTTACATTTGTATTAAAACTATAATACGAAATGAAAAAAAACTTTCCCCAATCAGTAAACATAATCACAAACCATCCAGAGTAATATGATGAATGATATCAAAATAGAATATTCCAATTCAAAGTTATCATAGACCATTTAATAAATAATTAATGATTGTATCATAAGATATCAACCTACCTAAAGCTTCATATTCAACATATCATAATGACATAGACAAAAATACTTCAAATGACATCATTGAAAAATTCTTTTGGAATATAAACTTTTTCACTTTAAAAATCACATATGATTAAAATGTTGCACAATTATACAAGATAACGATTTATATGATGATAACCTTGTAAAATTTTATAGGATTATTCAAAACAATAGGGTTTCATGATATCAGGAAAATCCTCTCATGTCATATATGTTAAAAAAATATTCCTTCCAAATTTTTGTTGGAAAAGTCATAAAGAACATTATTTTGAAAAAGAAAAAAAATATACCTTCCAAAATATTTTAAAAAATATATAACATGAGATAAAATGACATTGAAAAATAATTATTAAAATAGTTTAAACATTTTTGGAAGCAATTATAGAAAACATGAACATGGAATAATAATAATGTTTTAAGAGAAACATTAAAAATTTATTTTTTAAAAGAAATACCCTTATAAATATCATACCATTGAAGTGAGAATTAATTAATTAAATTTATTATGTTCATTAGATTTATGTCCACGTAAAATGAGTGTAAATACGAGATAATACAATAAAAATTCATATTAGCTGTAATCTCAACATGGAATAATAAATGAAGTACAAGTTTAACCCAATGAGTGGAAACTAAGTTAAGAAATCTCTTACCTCACACTTCCCTTTAGTTTTGTGTACTTAAACTTCCTATATGATGGTTTAAATAATTTTATTAATTTATTAGAGAAATATATTCATATTTATAAAACCTTATACAATCCTTTTGTAATAACTTATAATCCTTTATTTAATAATATTTCATTATTTTCATAATTTTAGGTGCATTTGTTTCTTGGTTTCATGGTCAGTTCACCTATTTCTAATTATGGATATTCTTTTGAAATATAATTTTTTTTATAGAAGTGAAATGTAATGGAATTTTTGAAATTATATAACATTCATTGTTCCCATATATCTTTTTTCTTTCTTATAGGAGGATTATTCATTTGATACAAGTTAATCATAAATGTTTTGTTTATTTTGGCAGTTCTTCTAACAATCATGAACTAGTATCATTTTATTTAATATTATATATATATACATGTTAGTTTTAAAACATTAAATATGTTATAATATACATATTATAATATTATTTAATAAGAAAAATACTTTTATGGACAACTTTGATGGTGGTGATGGAAAATGAAAAATCATTATCCACACAGATGATTAACTTCCATAATCTGGGAAATGGTTTCTTTTATTCGAATAAGAGGAGTTAATAGATTTATGGAGAATATATATTACATAATAAAACAATTATAGTATATAATTTTTTCTAGATTTATTAATCTTGTATGAATGAAGTAGGTGAAGAGAAGGTAGGAAAGACTAAGAAATTAAGATAGGTTGTTTCAGAAAGTTATCTCTTTAATATCACCTCCTTGAAGAACCTATTAAGGAACTTGGAATTGTTATTTGGGTGAGGAAAAAATAATTTGGATATATTCATAGTGGGTATGAAAGGGTTTTTATATATTTGGAATGCTTTGAGGCCTGTGCAGAGAAAGGGGGTGGTGAGGAGTAGTGTTAATGCTTAAGGAGGGGTAGTTTTAAGTTATTAAATAATGTTTGTTTTATATTTAAAGCCAATAACATTTGAGTTGAATTAATTAAAATTAATTTTAATAATAATTAATGTTTTAAAATATTTTTATATTAGATAAATATATCAACCACCCATTTAATGTTGTATTTTTTATGTATTTTAATCCATTACCTTTTAATTTTAACCTGCTACATTATTTTACCTATACCATGATAAATATTTCATTTACCATAGTATATTTTATATGAATAAAAATGAAAATTAAAAAATAAACTAATTTTTACCTTTTTATTCTATATACGGATCCATTTTACCAAATTAAATTCTCAAAATTGTAAAAATTATATTTAAAACAAAACCCACAAATGAAATGTGAAAGATTGTTTTCAAGATGTGTATTTTTTAAGAAAAAATATGTTTTTTTATCAAATCTATGAGTAATAATTATCATTTTATTAAACTATATTAATATTAAATGATAAATTATCTATATATTTTATTTATAAAATTCTCATTTGCGATTGTTTTAATTACATAAAAATGATAAATATTATCCACATTAATTTTTTTTAATAAAAAACATGTTTTTAAACCTAAAACTAAACATATATTTTATTAAAATATAATGTTGATTAATAATAAATTAATTTGATGAAATATAAATAAATATTTCTTATGTTACTTGAGAACATATTCAAAATATAATTGTACTATTAAACTTCTTTATATATTAAAAAGAAGTGACATTTTTACAAAAATTGGTATTTTTCACTACTTCACTAAAAAATTAATCTTTTCATAAGATTCTAAAAAAATCATCCTAAGATAATTTTGAAATTATTATTCCAAAAAATTATTTTAAATTTATAAAATTAATTTTTCAATGTATCAAAAATAAACTATATTTATTTTCTCATAGAATGCAATAAAAACACTTTTTGAAGAAAACATAAATTTGAAGAATAAAATGACTTTACTAAAAATTATGTGTTTATTTCATAATAATAATGTAATATATTAAAAATGATTTTTAAATTATATATTTCATAAGTTGGTTAATACTATTTATTCCCTCTTATTTAATGGCTATGTTATAATGGTCGTGTTAAAATAATGATATTTTGTAGTTTTTTTAAGCTTTGGGTTTTGTAAAATTTAACTTATCTAACATAGTTTTCTTTCAAAATCTTGGGTTTTTACATTCTCCCCAAAAATAAATTTAATCCCCACAATTTAAACTTTTGATTTGTAATATTTTATTTGAAATTTTAAAATTACATAATGAAAATCTAATAATATAAAAAGGGTTAATAAAATTTCCACTTAAAATAGTAAAAGAAAAAAAGAAAAGGTCACCAAAAAACAGGTTTATGTATAGGAGAACATTATTGGGAAGCAAAAGCGTTGAAAAATAAAATAAATATAACTATTAAGTTCTATTGGAGACTGATAGAGAACATATTAAAGATATTGTAAATGACTACAAAACCATAGACCAAGTAAGTCTAAAAAGGTCACTAATGTCATCTGAAATAATGATAATAGGATAAAAGTTTATTTTAAAATCATTTTACAAGATACACTAACTTGATTAAATTTTATAAGTACAATATCACTCTATTGTTATCACATGATAAATATCCACTTAATTTCTTACTCTAATAAATAAAGTTGAAATTGTAATGCCTGAAGAACTAGTGGATCATAAGATCCATAATGGGCTGAAAATTTAACAATTATATATCTAGTTATCATCATAAAAAAATTAAACTATTTATCCAATACACATAAATATTTATATGGTTATGTAATACATTAATCTCAAATACCTTATCCAAAGTTCAATATAAACAATTTCATAAATGGTTGCCTTAATGAAACTTTCACAATATTAAAATCCAAAAAATTCAAAAGAAGGAACCAAAATTTCCAAATTCAAATTATCATTAATCCCTAAAAAAATGAATTATATCATAATCATCACATACAAAACATGTGAATACCTTCATCATGTATTCTCTTGAAACATGGTAATAACCTAAATTACCAAAAATAATATGGAAAACATGAACTCTTCTTTATTCATTTTGTAGAAAATAGATTATAGGATATTTTTTTTAAATACAAACATATAGTAAACTCTAGAAAAGATATCATAAACCACTAAATCACTAACAAATTTCTTGGTCACTAATTATATCCCATAATCAACAATTTATTAGTATCTCAACATTGAGATAATATTAAGTGTTTTCCTCCCTCAAACATGTGTTTTAAAAAGGATAAATTTCCACTAAATCATTTCTCTTGGTACTATTTAACACATGCATTCAAATCCTTTAAGAAATATCGCTGCAATAAAATACTTAAATGTTTCAATAATATCATTAACATAATACATTTACAACATATTACATGGATCCAAATAAATAAGAACAATAATCATTACACTTAGGGTATATCAATAGCATAATATTGACCTAGACACCTTTTCTTATTATGGGGTATATTCCCTTAACAGCTGAGGAATTCATTTCTGTAGTACCCCATCTCTTTATAGTTGAAACATTGTACAACTTATTTCTTTCCCATTAAATTATGATCCTTGTGGACTTTCTCTCCATACTTGTAATGAATTCCAATTACCTTCATACAAGTATTGAGGTGTTTCTTTCCACAATCATCAAATGTAGAAAACACTTATTTTTTTCTTCACCTTACCTATTTTTTTTGCTTTCCATAAAATTCATCACTTGCATTAGTTCAGAACAATAATAAATGGAAAATTATTTCTTTTTCTTGATGGAACATAATACTATATCATCATAGGATAATTTTTTTGGGAGACCAGGGCCCTTCTAAGGATTAGTTTAAGCCAATCAGTGAAACAATTAGTCTTACTCTTTGGATATCATATACAGTCTATGTAATTCCTTTCAAATCTTTTAAAGTTATATTCCTAGTTAGCAACATTATTATCCTACTTTTGTCTCAAATTCAATAATTTTTTTCTATATCCACTAACTCCTTTTGTAGAAAATATTTTTCCAAGATAAAGTTACATAAAATACTTTCATTCCATTTTTTAAATTTCCATCTCCTCCTTTTTATTTTGAATTAGTAACCAATATTGATATGCATCCCCTAAGAGAAGATCAATTACCATGATTAACATCTCCCTTTTAGTACTTTCCAAGGTAATTAATATCTTTTCTATGGAACATATCCATTTCCTCATTCCAAATTGATTTTTAGTTACACTGATTGATGGATTTTTCTGATGTAGGAAAGGTTCTAGCATTGTAACACCACATTATGGACCACCATATAGTTCCATACAAGTAAGGTTATTGCTCATAACCTCATTCAGCTTTCCCAGTATAGTTATAAGTTGTTCAAATCTATCTCCAACTTCGTTTTCTTTCCCAATAGGGATATCCCTACATAGATTACTTTCATTGATAAGGTTACCATTCATTCTTCTATGTTCCATTTCTAAATAATTTCATACACTAGATTAGATCACAACATTATGAAACCTAATGTATAATCTGAAAACTACATGACATAAATTGAAATTTTAGTTATAATTAATCTCCAAATCATATGTTTGGATTCTTTGGGAGTATTTCTACTTTCTGTCATATGTATTAATTTTCCAATATATATTTTCTTAAATATAGTTTCTAATGTCTCAAATAATCTTACTCTGATACCAACTTTAATGAAACCAACCCCAGTATCCTAGATTAAATGGTTAATTTGTTATAATTGTACAATATATAAGGAATATCATCCCGATGGACCGAACAGTTTAGTAGTTTTGGAAAAAAATAGATACATACTTGTACCTTAAATTAAAATTTAAAATATAAAATAAAATATAGATAATAATTTTAGGACACCATTAATCTCTTAGATTAACCTTTCATATAAATCATAATAAACTTTTTGGAATCTTAGAGGAAAATAAAACATAAGAAATCAGTGATCTTAGATACCCTGTATGGGTAAAGTATGGTGAAAGATATCATAAATAAGAATAACCAATCATGGAAAGGTAAATAACTAAATCAAAATATATTTAATCAATAGCTTAAATATAATATTTTTGGAATAAAAGATGATGAAATAATGACATATAAATAATCACATGAGCTAAAAAATATAACCATAAACATTCTATTAGTCAAATAATAATATGTAAATTAATAACTTAGATCATAATAATGGAACAAATTATACTGGACATTATAACATACCATTAAGGCTTCATCCAAGACACCGTGCATAAATGGGTAAGACATAAGACAATACCCATGCTAGTTTGTCTCATGAGACCTACCAATACATCGATGGGATATAGCAGGACCTTCCCATCACATAATAAAAATTTATATTTTTATTGAAACTGGAATACTAAATGTAAATAACTTTCCCCAATCGGTAAATATAATCACAAACCATCCAGAGTAATGTGGTGAATGGTATCAAAATAGTATATTCCTAGTCAAACTTATCATAAACCATTTAATAAAGTAAAGAGTATAGTACCATAAGAGATCAACCATAATGATTATAAGATTCAAAAAAAGGGTGTCGACATAGATGAGAATAATTTAAATGTGTTCATTGAAAATTTATTTAAGAAAATACCATTATTCACATTGAAATTACATGTCTTTAAAAAAACAATGCAATTATAAAAAACAGTTTTTTATTAAATATAACATTTTAAACAATTTAAAGAAGCTTCAAAATAATAATTCTTCATGATGGGGGTAAAATCTTCTCATACCCAATAAGTTAAAAAACATCCCTTTCGTATTTTTGTTGGAAAAGTATAAAAGAACATTGTTTTGAAAATGTAAAAAAATAACATTCAATCCATTCTATAAAAAGTAAACATTGAGCAATAAGGACATTGAAAAATAATAGTTTAATATCTAAAAAATATTGTAAATAATTATAGAAAACATGAACATGGATTAAAAAGATATTTTTAATGGAAACATTAAAAATGTAATATTTTAAAGAAAGTCACTTATAAATATCATTTCATTGAAGTGAGGATTTATTAAATGAATTGATGATGTGTATTAGTTTTAAAGAAACACAAAACAAGTGGAAATAAAATTTAACATAAAAAAATTAATCTCATGCAAAATATTAACATGGCATAAAAAATGAAGTAAATGTTTAATATAATGAATGTAAATTGAGTTAAGAAATCCCTTACCTGACATTTCCCTTTAGTTTTGTAAAATTAAACATCCATATAATGTTTTAAAGAGTGTTATTAATTTATTCTAGAACTATATTCATATTTATATTATCTTATAAGATCCTTTTATATCATATTACCAGTAGTTTATTAATAATATCTAATTATTTCAATTTCTTTGGGTGCATTCATTTCATCGTTTCATGGTCGGTTCACTTATGTATAATTATGGTTGTCTTTTTCAAATATTAATAAAACTAAAAAAGTTAAATGAAATGGTATTAATGAATTTAAACAAGTTTAAATGGTACCATATATCATTTCTCATTCTTAAATGAGTATGACTCATTTGATAAAGGTTAATGATAATGGTTAATGATAAATGTTTAGTTTATTTTAGTGGGTTTTCCAACTACATGGACAAGTGTTTTTATTTAATAATATATATATATAATAGTTTATAAATATGAAATAAGTTATAATATACATAATAAAATATCATTTACCCATAATAATACTTTTACGACCATCCTTGAATGTGCTAAGGTAATACAAAAAATCATTATCTACAAAGATGGTTAACTAGCCTAATTTGGTAAATGGTTTTGTTTATTTGAATAAGAGAAGCTAATAAAAGGGATGGAAATAAGATATTTCATATGAATCAATAAATTTAAAAATATAAATGATACTGGTGTTATTATGCCTTTATAGATGAATTAGGTTAAGATAAGGTAGAAAAGAAAATAAATTAAGAGAGGTTGTTTGGGAAAGTAACCTCTTGAATATCACCTCCCTAAAGGACCTCTTAAAGAACATGGAATTGGTCATTGGTTGAGACCAATAACACATAAACTTGGGTAGAGAGGGTATTATAGGTTTTGGTAGATATTTCTAAATATTCAATTCTTTTTAAGAGAAATAGGGGGGAGAGGAGTGGTATTTATACTTGAGTAGGGGCGGTTTTATGTGATTAAATAGGTATTATTTTATATTTAAATCCCACCAAATTTGGGTGGAATTAATCACAATGAATTTGGATAATATTTTTTTAATGTATTATAAATTTTTATAAACACATTAAATACCCATTTAATGTTGCAGACTTTAGGTATTTTAATCCTTTACCCTTTAAGCTTAACCTGCTACATTATTTTACCTACACTTTGGCAACTATTTTTTTTCCATGGTGAATGTTTTATTAATAAAAAAGAAAATTAACTTATAATTTTTTAAAAATATTATTAAAAAAATGGAAAACCTTTTACCAAAATCAATTCACATAATCGAAAAAATTATACTTAAAACAAAACCCGCAGACATGCAAAAAAAATGAGTTTTCAAAAAGGGTATTTTTCAAGAAAAAGATGATTTTATATTAACATTATAACAAATAATTATCATTTCATGAACCTAAATTAATATTTAATGATATATAATAAATAAATTTAATTTAAAAAATTCACCATTAGGGACTTTTAATAACTTAAAATGATAAATATTATTTAATTTAAAAGATTTTTTAGAAAAATATTATTTAAAAAAAATGCATTTCAAAACAAAATATAAAGTTTATTCAAAATAATTAAAGTGGATGAAATAAAGAAAAATAATATTTAGGATGAGTTAAACCATATTAAAAACAAAATGAGAAATTTAAATTTATTAATCCATTTAAAATAAATGACATTTTTTCAATAATAGATATTTTTTACTATTCAATGAAAAATAAATCTTTCAGAATATTCTCAAAAATTAAATATAATATAATTTTGTAATGATAAACCCAAAAATGATTTTATTATCATAAAATAATTGTTCTAAAATTGTTAAAAATAAATTATATTTATTTTCTCATTAAAAGAAATAAAAATAATTGTTTTAAGAAAACATATATTTGAATAACAAAATGAATTTAATAAAAATTATGTTTTTATTTAATAAGAATAAAATAATATTATAATAATGAGTTTTAAAATTATATATTTCATAATAATTATAATACTATTTATTCCTGATAATTTAATGTCTAGGTTTAAATGGTATTGATAAAATAACGATATTTTTGAGTTTGTTAAGCTTGATGTTCTGTGCAATGTAAGATATCGAACATAGTGTTATTTTAAAATATCAAGGTTTTAAAAGTTTAAATTTATATATGGAAAAAATATAATATAAATTGAAAATTTAATCATAAAAAAGAACATAAAATAATTAATGTTTTTGTTCTATGGTTAACAAGTTTGTGAAACCCATGAAATGATTCCATTAAGTTCAATTGAGTTATGAAAAAAATACTCTTCCACTAAATAATATTAGAATATAGTGACTGTATTTAATTTTATTATATATTTTAATGATTTTTAGATAAGTGATCAAATGTTATTTTTGTTAATATTTATGTATCAAAAATAAAGATCTCCATCAATATTTATTGGAGAAACCAACATTCAAAAGTGATATTGCCTATTTTATTTGAATCTGTTTTATATCAGGTAGTGTGAAGCTACTATTCCCATGAGAGTTTTTAAATCATAGCGTGACACTCTATTATTAATTATTTTATGATCTAACATCTTGTAATTATAGTGGATAATATGTGATTGTGGCATCAAAGAAATTATATCAAGGAGTAGGATCACATTAATATTGAACCGTATGAAAATATTATGTACTTGTATAATTTATTTTTACTATATTTTGGTAAGTCTAAGATAACATAAGGGAGGATAAATTTATAAAAGATCAATAATTTTTAATTTCAATAGTAAATAAAATTATAGAAATTCACCACTAATTCGACCCCTACCATCTAAGTGTTTAAACACCTCATTAGTCTCTTCAATTGGTATTAGAAACCTGGTTTCCTCCTTCAAGATCCATGAAGTTATGAAAATTATAATTATAAATTCTACTAACATAAGGGTTTTCCCTAGATTTTATGGAAATAACAATCATACCTAGAAGTATATTATTTTTCAATATCTCATATATGTTGGACTTGATGTTTAATATCTAATAAAAGTATGATATCCCTTATTTTTTAGGATTCCCTGATGACATTTTTTCCTAATAAAGATATTGAAGTTGATGGAAAATATCAAAATTACATTTCAATAACTCTTTATTAAAATTATTATTTAAAGGTTATGGGACTCCAAAATGTTAAAGCAATTTAGGAAATATTTTAAAGAAGTTATAAAGGATATGTGAATATAAAGGAGTCCAAATTGAAAATTTTGAGGAAAAAATATGAAGATACCAAGATGAATGAAGAAGAAAACATTGATGACTACTTCCCAAGAGTCAATGAATTTTTTTTCTAAAATTCATGATTCTGGATAATTGGCAGATGAATCAATTATTATCAAAAATCCGATGAGAAACATTTCAAATGGGTTTAATCCAAATCTTTCAACTTTTGGAGACATATAAGATGTTACTATCAATGAATTAAATACCATTTTCCTTGATTATGAAATATTAAAGATCCCCGATTTTATGAATAATATCAATGTTGAGATGGTTTAAGGCCATGGAAAAGATAAAAATTTGAGATAATGAAATTTATAAATGAATTGAATCTGAAAATGAAGCTGAAATTGAATATCAGAATAGAATCACTGCTCTTTTATCAAATTGAATCAAAAATGGAATTTGGGAAATGTAAAAATACCACGAATGTTTTTCTATTGTAACGACATTGTTATCTTCATCGTAAATTTTCTTAGTAAGATGCATAATCAAACTAATATAGATTATGAGAAACAAAAAAAAAATAATTGGAAAAAAGATAAAAATATTCCACCAAATTTGGTGGAAAAAAGAATATGTTCATTAAATTTAAAAGTCCATGCTTATTGAGGGAAGAAGAAAAAGTTGACTCCATATTAGGTAGATAATTAGAATTTAAAACAAATTTCATGACCCATATGGAAAAAATGTTTGATAATTATAACAATGAATATGATGAGAGTGAATGAATAGAGATAGAGAACATATTGAAGAATACAATAGAATCTTATCTTGAGAAAAAAAATCACTAAAAGGAGAAGAGGTTGATTTTGAAATAAAAAAAGAAATCGTATTTGGGGGAAAAGAATAATGTGAAAATAAAAATATTTTCTTATAGATGATATCAAGAGATATAAACAGAAAGTGGATGAAATAAAGAACATGGTAATATAAATTGAATAAAATGTTTTACTAAAATAATAAGAACATTATAAGTCACAATCATAATTAATTTATGTTTAGAATTATTTTAATAATAATAAAGAATATTTTAATAAATCTGTTGAGATCAAGGATGAATTATCACAAGATAGTTAAAATAGGGGTCCAAAGAAGCTGGATAATTTATCTCACATTGAAATTTCAAAATAAACCTATTAATTCTATCAACAAAGGCTCTAAAATAATCTATAGACTATCATAGACCATGGAAAATAGTGGGAACCATCATATAAATAAAATCATTAAAGGGATTATTTAAGAAGATCATTTCCCACATAGTAGATACAACCATGTTTTGTGGAAAGACAACATCAACAATATTCATGAAAACCCCCCATTATTGGTATTTAAGATCAATATTTCAAAGGATAATACTAGTGTTTTATATTTATTACGCACAAATATTACTCATGTTGTTATAATATGTCTTCAACAAATATGATACACGAACTAATGGGGATATATAATTAAAAAAGTATAATATATTGTCAAATAAAACAAGTTACAACTAGGAATTAATCTTATCTATAAACATATAACCTATATGAATTTTATATTTTTTTTATTGATGTAATTATCCAATTTTACTTGATTAAAATTTCATGACTATTACGCTTTTAAAAAAACCAATGTTAAGAAAGGAAAAGGAATCTAGAAGATGAAGGAAAAAAACCATGTTTTGTTAAATTCATGTTGAAGGCCCATAAGAGAACAAAGTCATGGATACTTTATAGTTTATGTTTCTCACACATAATACATGAAAAAAACATATAAGAAAAATTAAAATCATAAAGGGGGTAGTGAATTTTGGTAATGAATGTACCATAAAAATAATATGAGTTATCTTATAAGTGATTCAAGACCAAAATCTGAAGCCTAGAGATGTATTATTTATTGAAGGGATGAAGCCTAATTTACTTAGTGGCGATAAACATGATGATGGTAGATATGAATTTGTATTCAATAAAGATTCATGTATCATTAAAAGAATAAATTACGTAAGTATCATCACTCAACGGATTAAATCTGGTAGAAATTTCTTCCAAATTTGTGACTATGCCAATTCTTATTACTTGAGTGCCAAAGATGAAAATAAATTATGGCCTTCATTGGCTGGTCATTTTTCCCAAAATATTATATGTAAAATTTTTAATCATGATATTGTGAGATAGATTCCCAAGATAGAGAGATGTAGTGTTGATACATATGAAACCTTTCAAAAAGAGAAAATGGATCAAGGTTCACCTGAAAGAGTGTACATTCTATCTACCAGACCACTTAATCTTATTAACACAGAATTATGTGGTCTAATGATACAAAATTATATCACGATTTATCTGTATTTCATTACATTTATTGATAATTTCACTTAGTTTAATAATTTATTGTTTATCAAACACAAGTAATAGGAAATTCAAATGTTAAAAATATTTGTATGGAAATATGAGAAAGAGTTTCATCCCTACAACTAGAAACATAGATCAAACATAAGAAAGGAGTTTAAATGAGATTATTATAAAATTTATATTTCTAAAAATTGAATCCATAATTAGTATATAACATCATATATTATATAATTTTTTTTGTTAAATGGAATAATAAAAGCATAGTTTAGGTTGTAAAGACTATATTATCTGAACATAATATCTCAAAGAATTTCCTGGGGAGAATGTGTGTACTTCCATAAATATAAAAAACATGTGTATACTAAGGATAATGATACAAAAAACACCATATTAAATGTTGTATAAAATCAACCATATTTTTAAATATTTTATTGTTTTATAATCACTTCCATTATAAAAAAAAGAACAATAGTCTTGGAAAATTTGAAGAGGAATTTGATGATGTAATTTTCGTGGGATATATATCTATTAGAAGTGGAAGAGATTTTAAAAAATGGATATAAAATATAGTTAACTATGGTAATGTCAAAATTATTAAAAAAAATAAAAAATATGATAAAATATTTGAATAATATTAATAAGATTATAATGGAAATTTCTAGAAAATATTTTAATTGAAGAATGATGATGTTATTGATAAGGGTCAAATAATTGTTTATATTCAATTTTAACAAGCTAGTGATGAATATGATGTTTCTATAAGTGAGATAAAATAGTAAAAAATGTTTAATAGAAATATTTAAGCTAAAAATATCATTAGAATACAATAAGAGAAACAAAAAACTAGATGGATATTGATATTTGAATATCAAAATGTACTTGTTTTCAAAATTAATTCTATAATAGTGGAAAGATATTTTGGTAATGAGAAGTTGATATAATTTATGGATAAAGAACATGATCAGATTAAGAAGAATCCAATTTGGGAGCTCATGAAAAATATTAAATATAAAAGTGTAATTAGGACTAAGTAGGTTTTTAGAAATAAATTTATTTATAAAGGTAAGGTATTAAAGAACAAATCTATTCTGGTGTGTCAATTCTATTTTCAAATGTAAGTTATTTTGTTTAAAAAATTCTCTAATAACATGACTGGAGACTCTCAAAATATTTTTCATAGTTTAAGAACACAAACATTACAATGTTTATCAAATTAATGTAAAATATGAATTTCTAAATGGTGATATTGAGGAAGGAATCTATATTGAACAAAATTAGGGATTATTCTTAGATAATGTAGGTAGTATGCTATATAGATTGAAGAAATATTTTTATAGTTTGAAACAAGTCCATGGAGTACAGTATTGTAAACTGGATAGTAGTTTAAGGGATATGATGTTCTAAAAATGTAATGTTGACTAGAATATTTATGTGAGATATATGCCTAATTTTACTCTCACAGTCATTGTCGGTGTGGATGAAATCATATTTCTTTTGGAGAAAATGAGTTTCTCTATGATTATTTTACTCAGTAGATGAAAAATGGTTTTGATATTTCTATGTTGGGTGAGGTTACATACATTTTAACATTTTAGAATGATCAAAATATGAATTTCATATTTCCATATCAGTAAAATTATGCTAGATAATTATTGAAAATGTATTAAATTGAAATTCAAAAAAAGTTTCAACTCTATTTTATTTTTGAACTAAATTTTCCAAGAATGAAGATTGAAGTAATGTTAGAAAAAAATTATTTATAAGAGTCGTTATAATCCTAATTTATTTAAAAATTTCAATGAAATATATCATCTTTTTAGTCACTCAGTGTACAATGATTCAAATTGATCTTAATGTGTCGCACTTGATTTCTACTAAGATAATAATTATATATATGAGATGAACTCTAAATTATTGGATAATATATAGAAACAATATATATTTTAACTAACTATGATTTATTAATATATACTATCAATGTGATTGTACAGAAATAAGATCAAATTCATGTTGAACATTCATTCTAGGAGAGGGTTGTGTTACTTAGAATAGTAAAAAAGAAGAACTCAATTACATTGGGTATTGATGAGGAAGTGTCTATAGCTATTACACATTCTTTTACACATATGAAATGGATATAAGAGTAGTGATATGATTTATAGTTAAATACTGAGAAACCACTAAAAATTTCATGTGATAATCAAAGTGGGGTTGGGTTGTTTAAAAAAATAGTACAACATTCAAGATCTAAGCATATTTATAATGGATATCATTTCACAAATGAAAAGGTTTAATATTGAGATATCAATATACAAAACATTTCAATAAAAAATAATATTATATATACTTTCAATAATGGTATTCCAAGAGATATATTGATGGAATTGAGGCTGAAACTTCATGTTCAACCTTCTACTCTCACTTAAAGAATCGTGGGTAAAACCCTCACTGGGTATTATATTCTATTATCAATGTGGGCGAAAAATTATACTCTTATATATCTATGGGGAGTGTTTATTTCTATTTTTATAATCTAAATTTATTGTTATTGTAAAAGAGGGATCATGGTGAATGATAATTAAGGGGGGGGGGGATATATGTAACCTCTCAAAAAATTACTTTTCCCCAAGATGTATAATTCATTCAAAAATAATTCTTTATTTGGTAGTGTGGTCTCATGAAATTTACCTTTTAACAATGTTGTTATTTGATAACTCATGATAAGTTTTTTTAAGTGATGTATTGGTTGAAAAAAATACATACGGGGATATTGATAAACCATTGGATATGTTGATGATGTTATAATTCTTTTCAACCAATTATGTATAAATGTTTTTGGAAATCATGGCATTTATTGTGGCCATTGAATATTTTTTAATAATTCAATAAACATGTGAAAATTATTTTTTGAGTAAGCATTGTGTCTACAAAATTCGAATTGGGGGATATGGGAATAAAAAATTGTGGAAAATTTCCTTAATGGACCTATAAAAATTATCCTGAGGATAATTTATGAATTATTTTCTGAATTTTGATCAATATTAATTAAAATAACTTTTTAGAAGGTAGATTTTATATTTCTAAGGAGTAATTATTTAATGGCTTTTATATTTGGTATTTTATTTCCTAATCATGTGAGTTTATTAAAAAAATTCCAACCATAGCCACCCAAGGAGATCCATCTCAACCACATGTGGGATCAAGCTCAAACACAAGGGATCCATCCATGCATCAATGGATATGGTTATCGGAGGCCTATAGGAAAGAAGCTATGGGGACCATAAGGATATATCCATGCCATAGAGTGGAATAATAAAGGAGGTACTAGCATAGGGTGGTATTAGTATAAACCTTAATTAGACCTAAATACTTGAAATTAAGGGGTTAAGGGAACAACATAACTTATAAAGTGGGGGCTGGCTACTGTGATGTTTGATATGGGATGAAAACATGGTGTCCTACATTTTTCATGCATTAAAATGCTATGTATAAAACCTGCATCATCAAATACATTTTATCTGAGATATTTAATCACTCACCACATCACCTTCAACCTCCCATATACCTAGACTACTCAACATCATCATTTCAATGATCAACTATCTCCAATTAGTGTTCCATGTAAATAAACCTTTGATGATGATTATTACTAGCTCAAAAAATAGAGACACTAAGAATTCATGAAATATCATTCATGAATTAGTTGTTAAAGTATTTTTCCACTATCATGAATACAAAGAATTGTTAGAAAAGGTATCTTGGACACCTGAATACGTTCATACATTTTTAAGGATTTTCATGTGATCCCAACATATACACGTCAGTTTTAATGAAAATTAAATTTCCTCCTATGTGATGAAAAATACTAGATATATTCACCATTAGAAGAATATGGGAATCCACTAGGATAATTTTCTCTTTTAAGGTTCACCTTGAAATGGAATTTAATATAGATTAAAAGGAATTTATAATCAAAATGGAAATTATATCAGAGGCAGTGAGACATAGGGGATAAGGTGGTGGAATCTCTTTATAAATTCCACGAACCTGATCCAGAGAAATGTGATTAAATTTTTCTATGTTTACAATGGTATTTAACACTATTTTATAATTATAATACTCTTATATATATATTATATGAAACCCACTTCTGATCAATGATTGAGTGTGACTCGCTTTAAGTTAACAAAATGTCTCTCACTCGATCATATTATCTTGAGTTTACATGAATAAACATCAATAAAACCATCTCAAGTGATCTTTCTTATGAAATTTAACATAGATATTATGTATATATATTTTTATGTGAGGATAGTGAACTTATTAACATCCCTCAATCTTTCATGAATAGTAAAACTGAAATACTACCTACCTATTTTGTTTTCACAAAAAAAGTATAGTACTATTGTTTCTAGAAGAATAAGAAGGAGAAAAATATGAATGAGACAATTTGAGTTCTATAAATTACATAAAAATAATTAAAAGATATGAGAATAAATAGTACTTTCACATTTTTACAAATCATTACTCAAGAGTACATACATGCGAACATTTATGACAAACATGAATTGAAATATTTAAGGCGTTTGTAGGAAGATTTGAGTTAGATAGAAGTATGTACGAAGAACACATGAATTAAATAAAATAATAAAATTCACATAAAATAATCAATATTTATGGTATAGGGTTTACATGTTTGAGAACCCCATGTAATTATTTTATGAAAAACTATTAATTTTTGAAAATATTTATCTTACATTAAATAATATTATAATATATTAATGGTGTTGATTGTAATTATATCTTGTCATGATTCATGAATAAGTGGGAACATTCCATTTATTTCATATTGAATGCTCAAAAATGAAGATCTTCGTCAAAAAATTGTAGGAGAAACTAACATTTGGGATTAATATTTCTTATTTTATTTAAAGTAATTTTGTATCAAGAAGAGTAATGATATTGTATAAGTGAGATTATTTAAATCATAGAATGACTTTAAGATATTGAAGATTTTATGGTTTATCTACATGTGATTATAGTGGAGAATATGTCATTAGTGAATCTAACCAATTACAACAAGGAGTAGTCTCACATTGAGAATAAACATTGTAAAAATATTGTGTCCTTAGGCTAATTATTTTTACTACATTCATGTAAGGCTGAGTGATCATAAGATAGGATCATATCCTAATAGAAAAAATAAGGTTAATTTTAAAATATTGATAAATTTTAAAACTTACCACTAATTCAAACCCCACCCCTTCTTAGGGGTGAAACACCTCACTGGGGTCTTTAGATATATGGTATTATGAGGGGGCAGTTATCCCGTAATGAGTATGATATATGTTGATATCTGGTTGGGATTCATATCACCTGATGAGTATGAGATATAGTGGTATGGAAGGTGGTAAATATTCCCTCTGATTATATAATCTAATATAATATATGACAGTATTATTGGTGGGTGCTTATACGACCCTCAATATGGTTATTTGACTTTCTCGAAGACAACCAGCACTTGTGGATGTATTTATTGTCAACAAAGAGTATCGCATTAGAACCTGAGGATTGATAATGATTACTTTATTTATATTTCAATTTTTATTTGATAATTATAAGAATATAATTTCACATATACACTTCATATATTTGTTTTTTAAGATACATTATTGTTAGTGACGTAATAGGTTTCAATTACACCCAGCTTAGGTGGCCTTAGCACTTTGGTACCCGAGTAGACCTCATGATCATTTTTAAATGTTGGGAAGATGCATTATATTGGTTAGTTCAAATTGAAAACTTAGATGGAGTCAAAATATTGGACTCAGTCAGCACTCAGAACTAGGTTGAAGTTTAGTTTATATACTTTTGGTTTGGGATGTTTGTGATCTACCCATGGGATATCTTGTTTATGTATTCCTAACTTGTGGAACATTCAAAAGAGTTCATTTTGTAAAACTTGGTTTATTATTTATTTCTAGTGGTGTATCTATGTTTCATACTTATTCATTTGATATTATTATGAATAATTTTATGATATTTCCACTCATTTTATCACTCAAATATGAGGGTATAATATGCCAATGTTATAATATTAAACTCTCACTACTAGTTAGTGGCCTATTTCATAAGGGGATGTGCACCTGAGTTAATGTAACGAGCTAATCTGGTTATTTTATAGTGATTTGATCCCTAAAATTGAAGATTACATGTACTAGGATTTTTTTATTCATTATTGAGTATTTTATTTTTGGATAATAATCCTTTATTGGGAATGTTTAGGGTAATTCGGTTGGGAAGTGGTAGGATCTTTAATCCACCAAAATATCACAAAATAAATGTTCAATATAGTAGATTGAAAAACTCTTGAACTTATATTAGGTAATCATATGAAAAGTATGAATACTTAATTCCCTACTAACTTTTCAAAGTCAAACCTCACACAAAAATCTAAGAAAAAATCACATATCTCACATGAAATTAATGCGAAGAAAATTAGCACACAATAGAAAAATGAAGTACAAGAAAGAACATAAGGGATTAATTTTATATAGAAAATGAGTCCTTCATGGACAGAAGAAACACTGCTACTATAGTAACTTCTTAAGAACTACAAGAACTACATATTGTTGAAAACCCCATTAATAAGGAATTAATATGGAGTATTAACACTCTATAATTAGATCATAATCATTGTGTAGATTTTGACAAAAAAAATACTTACAACTACCATTATAAAGGAAATGTTTAAATGTGTACGAATGATAATGTATATCAATATTCTAGCAACTGATGTGAATGGTTCATTCTCTATGTACCAGCTCTAATATTTGATTGTTAGTGTCTACCACTTTGAAAATAGGAAGTGTATAGAAATAAAGGTCAATATGGGATTATATATTGTTATTCCAAACATTTAAATGATTTTATGGATGTATTATTTTGATGACATCACCAAAATTTAGGCTTTATTTTCCCACTACAACCTCCTCCCTTAAATTGTTTATACTTTTCTATGATATTTAATCTATAATATTCTAGAAAAATTACACTTCATATCCTAAATATGTGGATACACTAGACCTACTATAAATATTTCATCTATATACAAGATAGGTATGATTAATATCTCATTATCCCATGCCTTCTAGTAGTAAAAAATGACCCACGTTGAACCATTCAAATCCATCATCCCTTATAAATTAATCAAACTTTCAATTACATGGTATTGATTCTTTATTTATCATATAAAGTTATTTATTCAATTTAGAAAAAAATATGGTTCTGTTATTCTATGAAACATATGGGTTTCATCATGTAAATTTATTCCAAAAAATTTCCTTGAATGGAGATTTTATTTATATAAATATATTCAAAGTACAAACCTTATGATTCTACCATGATTATAAATTTTTATATAGTTACATGTTTAACTATCAATGAAAATATCTCTTATAAATCAATTCATTTTTTTGAAATAATTTTACCATGAGGTACACCATGAACCATTTATTTCTATTAACTACTTCCTTAAAATAGTAAACTAACTTTCTCTCAAGTTCCCATTTCCCTTATAGAAAATTATTCAACTCCCATGTTTCATTTTATTTTAATTAAGAAAATTATTCATTCAATTATAAAATATATTATTTTAAGTCATTGATTGTCACAGCTTCATCTGGGAATTTTGGTTCTCTTGATTCAGTTAAAAGTAAAAAAATTCATATTTGCCTCAAAACTCTAAACTAGTTTTCTAACTCTAGAGTATCCCATCAACTATATTAGCTTCCCTGAGATATTTAGATCAACCTTATCTTCTAAAAATCTATCTTATAGTGATCTCACTTAGGATTAAGTAGTTTCTAAACTATCTAGAACATATTCTCTTAACCTCGTCATTAAAACTTCAATAATTTCACCTCGGTTCTCTAGAACCAATCCCATTATATGTTTACTATGATCAATTTTTACATTTAATGTTTATTAAATTTCATCAACTACTTTCTCATCCATGTTGAATTCCATCCATATACCCTTCTCATTCAATTGAACATATTTTCTCCTAATTATTTATCTATTGTCATTGTCCCAAAGATAAAAAAAAAATTTTATCTATATAAAAAATTTGAAAATGTGCTATGGATTTATTCTCAATATTTCCTCGATCTATGGATTTAACATGAACATATTCCAAACTTATGAAGTTTATAAGATGGTTAAATTTTGGGTTTTTAATGGTCCATACATCATATCAAAGTTCTTACCCAACCATCAATGTTAGACTCTTATTAGAAAGGTATGTCATTGCTTTGAATGCCTCTACTCAAATTACCTTGGAAATTATATATTGTAGAATCATGCTTTGAGATTTTTCAATTAATTTTGGATTCATCATTCTATCCATACAATTCATCAGTGGTGTTTTATGCACTATCATCTCAGGAATTATCCACTTCTTTCTATAAAAATTTTATGAAGTTGTGTCTAGTGTATTTATAACTATTGTTAGAACAAATACATTAAAACTTATAAACATATTCCATTAACACCATGGATATACATTCAATGAAATATGAAAAAATATACTTATTATTAAAAATCAATTTCAAACATTTCTACTAGAATCATCAATAAAAGTTACAAAGTAAAGAGAAACACCATGATACTAGATAGGACTGGGCCCCAAAACATTCAGGTGAACCAATTCTAATTTTCAAGATACGAGATTCTAAACAAATAAATTGAAGTATGAACTTCTCTATTTCCTTATCACATAATATTCACACCTTTTTATGTCTTTTCGATCAACCTTCAGTTTTCCTTCATCCATTAACACTTTTATGTTCATATCATATAGATGAATGATCCTACAATGGAAAACATTAAGATTTTACAATTATTTTGTTTTAGTCATTTTAATTCCATCTATTCTTTTACTAAAATACAAGTTCACATGATTTAAACCTCATGAAACAACCATATATATATCCATGATTCACTTTCCAGACTCCGTTTGATATGGTTGTACCACGAACATCCTCTTTATGTTGACCTGTAGAAATTAAGTTCTTCCATAGTTCTATGATATGACTAAATACTTTGAGTGTCTATAATAAACCCTTCTTCGTCTAGAAATTCACATCGCCCTTTCTGATAAAATTCATTCCTTTATAATCAACTTGATTAACATTGATAAAAATTTAAGATACATAACTAACACTACATCCTTGTTTTGTTATTTAATTGGAGGATTATATGATATAAACATCCCATGATTATAATGAAACATTAACACTATTAAACAAGTTTTTGGCTCATTGCATCATTGTCATGGAATCATGGGTGGTTGATTTCATTGAATATTTCCATTAAATAATTTTTTTCCCTCACTCCATCATTCTCATGGAGTTTGAACTTCCAAAACATTATGAACTTCCAAAATTTTCTTTTTCACCTTTTTAATGATTATTGATTGTTCCTTTCATGTCATAACTGAATTATGTTGGAATAGAACCATCTAACATACTCTAAATTGATTCTATAGATTTATCTTCTAATGATTTATTTTTATATCTCCTTTCAGGTGATCATCCTCATCGATCAGCTTTAATATCACTACTAGTTGGATCTATAACTTCACTTCAATGAAGTTATTAATTAAGGATTAAATTATTTAATCCATAAACACTATGTCTCTCTTTTATATGATTTATTAATAGAGTACACCAACAGGTTCCAGCTCTCTGGTAATAAAGATAGTATAAGTAATTCCCATACATTATCCATGAATTTCCCCATCATAGATTCAAGATACCCTTAGATCATACTTATACCATTCACATGATCTACCATTAGTCTTAAATATAGTAACCTCATCTTGAATAACTATGAAATAATAAATACATTATTATGTTTATTTATGTTTTTATACATATTTGGTGGGTTTTTCATGAGCTCCAATGATTTCTTTACTTCATATATATTAAAGGATTTTTTTTTCCAAATACATTCTAACCAACCTAAGTACCTTTCTGTCCATATTCCCATATTCATGATTTTCCATTCTATCTAGATGCACACTAGTTTATGGTATATCAATGTCCTTATGAATTTGATGATCCTCCATATATATTCTCTATATGAAAACATATATTCCACTATAATTATCTACCTAATAATTCCCCTCATCAAAATCCATACCTTTTGATGATATTGAACTCACTTTGAAAAAGAAATTCCATCAAGGAAAGAGTTAGATAAAACTGATCGTACATTAATTGTATTGATTGAGCACTGTACTAGAAACTTTGATACCAATTTTTTGAATGTGAGCATTCATGTGAATTATGAATGAAGGATCTAAAATCCCTCAGAAAAACATACATAAGAAGTTCAGCATATAAGATTTAAAACCTTTGAAGGTTTCCTTTACTAAGTATATTAGATTATATAGAATTGTCACCCTAATCACCACAAAAAGTCAACAATCAAACACAAATACAAGAAAAACTCACATAACATACAAGAATTACAATCAATAGAAATTAATTCCAATAGAAAAAGCAATAAAAAATAAAAATAAAAGGTATTAACATTCTTTGGATAATGAATCACACATTCATAGGAAAAAACTAATATTTTATTTATATTAACTAGAAGTAAAATAATTACATACAATTAAAAAACCAATCAATGAGGATGTACTAAAGTGGATTAACACTATCTACTCGTATTAGAATCACTATACAAATTCTGATCCACTGTTAACCTCACACATACATTATTTTTGGAATAAATCTGTTGTTAAATAAAGGCCCCACTTCCTTTTATTGGGGTATTTAGTTGGTTTTCCCACTTAAACTGACCACCAGTATTAATGGAAGGTCCTCTATCTGGAATGGTAACTAGTTATCTCTAGTATCCCAATATAATTCAACTTCTTTTCCTTGGGAACACCATTCTAGAAAATTCTCATTTTCCAACATTCTGAACCATTTGATGCTGAATTTTTAGTCCACTATAGTTTTATCGAATGATACATATTTATCATGGTTTTGGTTCCTCAAATAATTTTTTTTAGCTATTTTCTACACAGTGAGCTGGTCCAACTTTTAGTGAATTGAATATGGTGATCTAAATATAGTAAACTATAACTTGTTTTATATCCCAATAAATTGATACCATGTTAGCTTGTTCTATAACCTCAATAATAATTACCAACCCATAGTAAATAGAAGGTGTGATTAAAGGGTCACTGTTGTGTTTGCTTTCATCCCAAGAGGGTTACCAGTGGGGGAAGGTCATAAGAGATGATCACTCATCTTTTGGGTATAGCAAGTTATTAATTTTATATTGTGCATTATTTCAGTTTTAAATAATGGATAATGTTAAAAAATAATTTATTATATATAATTTCACTTGAATAAGTGTTTTTCAATCCTATGAAATTAATCAGTGGCATCATAGACATGTGAACATTCAATTGATTCATGTAATCATGTGAAAAATTAAGTCAAATTGATATTTTGTTCCTCATCAATTAATTTGATATATATATTTTACTATGGAATATCACACAATATGAATATCATAAGTTGTGATAAGATTTCTTCCAATGTTCTAATATATCATAACTTTTGATTCTATGTAAATTTATTAGTTTCAAAATATCATAATGTATGATATATGTTTATCATATACACTGGTTTAGGTTTTTTTCTATATCATTGAATACAATTCTAAATTATAGGTTGTGATAATTCCAATTACATTGTTTTTTGGGATGAAAAATAGAGTGTTATTTCACCTTAATTATATATGGAATATTGTAATTTATGATTACCAATTCTTGGATTATTTATCACGGACCATTGTGTTCCTTTCATAAACTGCAATATAGTTTTGAACTACATCACAACTTATGATTGATAACTAAAATATGGAGGATTGTTTTTTTTGTTTTTTTATTATATTCTAATTTATATAATTAATAAATTTTTATAAATTATATAACCATGTATTTTGAGATATTTAATTTATTTATACAATATCTATAAATAGTTATTAATTTCTTGCGAAACATTCAAGAAATAAATATCATTAATATTAATTTCTAATATTAAATACCTTAAATCTCTTGGGAAAGACTTAAAATTTTGATATAAAGGTTTTATATAGATATTATAAGGTAGTTTATAAAGTGTTCATAAATTAAAAAATATTGTAAAATATAAGAGTGTTTATAATAAATTATAATTTTTTCATAATTATCAGTTTGAAATGTTCAAATTTAAGGCTTTATTTGATAAATTATTTTAAATGTGTCAAAATTGCCTTTGAAAATTGATATGATCAAGGATCTAGTATTATTAAATATAAGTTTTTTTGATTATGTAAACTATTTAAAAAATATATTAATTATTCATATGAAATATGGAATGTTTATATTTAAATTAAATATCATATATTTAAATAAATTTTCTTATAAAATGATAATATAATGGGGTTTATATTATAAATATTTTTAAAGTGCTTATATTTGTTTATTGATGACATATCCATAAACACTGTTCAATTATATAGTGTTTATAATTGTTTTTTATGATTCTTTTATAAATATTTGTCCTGTGTCTAAATTTATGAAATATTAATTTATTTAATTTTATTGTATACTTTGTTTATAAATATATGTTTTTTATATTATTAAATGTCGTATACTTTAGTTTGAATGGGTTTAAACTTTTTTTTATAAATTACCATTCTCGAATTTATGGCGTTAAAATCTTGGTATGATAATTGATTTAGTTTTCTTCAACCTTGATTATAACTTTTTTTAGTTATGCGATTGAATTTAGATGTTAATTATCATTTATATCGATTATGTGTTTTTATTATGTTTCAATTGAGGTCTCTCTTTAGTTTTAAACAATGGGTTGTGGGAATTTTAGTTGAATAACTTACTAGCCCAAGGGTTGATGCATTATTTAATAAAAGTGGGGATAGTTTATCTATCACACCATGCTTTCTCTTGAAGGGATTTTGGTTTCATATGATTCAAATTCTTTATCTGAAAAGGTTTTATAAACTTTAGGAATGTGATAAATTTTTATATTTATAAATGTAAATCTCATTAAAATTTCGGTAAGTAACATAATCTATGTGTTTTCTAAATAGATTCACATCAATATAGTCTGAACATATTAATTTTAAAGAAAATAATATGGATTCAAAACTAAATAATTATAAGCATTCATAAAAGTGAGGGGAATAAATAAGATAAGTTAGTGAGATGGTAAAATACCATTAAGAATATTTACTTTTATATTCCTTATAAAGAAAATATTTTCCAGGACACTGATTACTCAAGCGAGTTTCTCATTCCAAATTCAGGAGATCATGGATTATCATATATATGGGAAGTAGGTTATTAGATACCCTAAGAGGATTATATTCCAATGTCTGGTGTGAGATTTGGGTTACACTTATCTAGGATTCCCTAATTAGATTAATATATTAGAATAATATAGATGAGTTTATCTATATGATATTTTGGGAAAATAGTTTTCAACTAAACTAACAAAGAGACTTCTATGATATGATAGATATGATTGTCTACCTATTTAACTATGTTATGAGAGGAATTCCAAATTATACTCATTATATAGTGAAATACGGAACTTGGAACACTAATGGATATGATGTAACTTAAAGGGGATCGCCATTATAGTGGGAACACAGTTAACAAAATTCATCTTTAAATGAATATAATGTATAATAATCAACTAAAGAAGATTATATTATAGGTTAAATGAATTCATAATCAACAAAGATGACTTTGATATCAATCATAATATAGGTGAATCTTAACGCAAAAAATTCCAAGAATGGTATGAAATATTAAGAATCATTCTTAAGCTAGAAGAGAGATTTTATTTGTTAGAGAAACCCCTTCCTAATTTGTCATTTATTGAAATTGTTAAAAAAATGAATCTAGATTCTTATGGGAAGAATATAAGTATTAAATTAATGTTTTTAGAGGAATTATTGTAATAAAAGATAACCAAAAAACATTGGTCTCTTCTCAAGTACACAATATAATTAGGCATTTCAATTACATAGAGAAGTTGGGATCTCCATAAAGTCTTGATCTATCGATATAATTTATTCTACAACCTTTTCAAAAAAGAGTTTACAATTTTTTTAAATATAGTTTGAATCAATTCAATAAAGGTGTTTTTTATCTCCTAATATGTTGATGATATCTGAGTATGACATGGGATGAGTAGACTCAACTCTTATATTCATAGTTCAAGGGGGTAAAAGTTCAATCTATAAGAATAAAAAGTATATTATAAATTCAAACATTCAGTCTTCAAGTAGTTAGTCGTAGTCATTAGAACCAAAGGGAGGAGTTAGTAAACGGGGTAGTGCTTCTATTGTGGGAAGGATGGTTACTAGAGGTGGAATTTTTTAGAATACCTAAAGTATTTCAAGAAACTCTATTGAGATTCCATGATAGGTATTAATGTTATAGTAATTAATTCTTATATTTTAAGGGTGTATGATACAAAATATACATTAATTTTTTTAAATATGTATAGGAGTTCAAAATTAATGAAGATCACATGTTTTGAGTTTTAAGTTTACATTCAATATATGGAATAAAGGGTTTCAACATCAAGGCGTTGGATGTAGTATAATACTTTAAATCTATAAAGGATCTGAATAAAGTTTTTCCATTTTCATCTTATTTTTTCTCTTTTAGGATAAAAATATTTATTATCACAATTCATTATTATAAATAAATGGGATGATACAAATGGTTATGATTGATTTAATTATATAATAGGTTTTGAAAATAAGATGATAAAACATGATTTTTATCTCGGATGAATGATTTTATCTAATATATTTTTTAGAATATGATGGACATGATTCAACCAATTAAAAATGGGATATTTCGAAGAATAAAGGATTATTTACATAATATTACTCCAAACACATAGAATACCATATATTTTATGGTTTATAATTTATTTTCAAAATCATCCTAACCAAATAAAAAAATAAATTTCTTCTAAACAAAAAATATTTTGTAAATATTTACATAATTTTTTGAAGACTAAGAGGTCAGTGGGAGTATCTTTAAACATAGAGAATTTGAAAGAGTAGAAAATAAAATATTATACTAGTCAATTCAATGTGAGGGTCACCTTATATTATAAAATGCTTTAGTGTATATTGATAAATAATAATAATGTAAACATTTTCATTTTTTTACTAAATGATCAAAAGAAATGATTAAATGGAAATATTCTAAGATAATATTAGACAATATTTAAATAGTTAAAATTATGAAATAAAATTTAATAGCATAGTAACATTCGATGTTATGATGTGATGTAAAAAAATTGAATACTCTTTCAAAGAGTTTAAGATTATGAATATGATTAGTAGTCATACCATGACTCAAAAAAGGTTTCTTCAGATATGTTATACATTTTAGGATATTGGTGGATGATTTAATGATTTAGCCAAATAGATATGTGATAATAATTACATGTATATGTAATGAACATCACAAAACCCTAAAATTAATGCCAATATAAGGCTTATCTAGAATTCTATCATATATGATATTTGTATACATGTACTTATGTACATTTTATTAATGTTCTTAAAGTAGTTTTATAATATTACAGTTACATTTTTAAAAAAAATTCATCCTCTAATATATAATTATTTCATGTTTTGTGCATATATTTTTGAAGAGAAATAATAATTGACCTCCTAACGTATGACTTCGAGTTATCCGAAAATAATGATCATCATTGAGTATTCTAGGTTGTGATAAAATTTTATAGATAAAATTTGTAGTATTTCATGTATATAAATGGAATATGATCATATATAATACATAAACCATGTTTTGTGCATTGGATTCCCACCTAGTCTGTCACATGGAGTATTGTACACGGTTTCTTTGGATTCCATTGTGATCATGTTTCATGTTAAATCCATATTCATGAGGATATAAAATATTACTTTCATGAGATCCTTTATAATTTAATACATTTACTACCTTAGCCTTGAGGTTGATCTAGTCTAGGGTGGTTGGGTTTATTGTCGACCAAGCTATCGATTATGGTTTATCCTAGATGGAAATTTTGATATCATATGATGAGTATAGAATATGGTCCATTCATTGAGATAGATTCAAGGAGTTTATATTCATATCTCGATAAGTGAAATATGATGTGATTATGTATTGGGTGAGGTGAATTTGATGTTCTCATCCATCAGCATGAATGACATGTGATGTTTCTATCCATCTGGTCAGTCTATACTTGGAGAATCAGGAACATAAGAGTAACTATAGAGTTTTGAAAATATCACTCTCTTGTGGTCACTCAATGTATTATATATTGTTATTATATGATTATTCATACATTTATGTGATATAGTTATTGGACATAGGTATAGAGATAAATGTGTTTGATGGGGATCATGTCAGATCCCTTTGTAGGTTGAGTAGAACTAGTTCTTCGCTAGATATCACCCTTTGCATAATTTTTTGGATTATAGAAATAATATTTTCCTTCAATTATGTAAAGAATTATGTGGTAAATTTTTTTGTTAGATTAAATATAGATTTATTTTTATGGAAATGTATATAGGTACTATAATATTATTCTAGAGTTTTTCCAAAATGGTTTTTGGATAGATATTCCCAAATTATTGAATATGATTTGATACATGTTGAAATTAATGATAAACTTCCAATATTGTTTTTAAAATATCTAAAATGAGTTTTGGTTGGGGTTTCACATGTTATTGTATATGGTACAATATAAGGGGAAATGACACAAATTCTATGAGGTTTAATAACAAGTTGAATATTAATGTACATATTCTATAAATCATAATGTATATATGATATATATTAGTCTATATCATATTTTACAATATAGGTATATCATATGGTATGATATTGATAAATCCAATTCATATTGTTCTCCTTGGAGTGATATATCATAAGATAAAATATGGAGATATTGTACCACTTCTTTAATACATTTCATATTGTATAATATGTTTATATCACATGTTTTTTGTATATGTTACTAGTATTATATGGTTAACAATTTCAATACAATTTTATGTGTTAATGTTTGGATCTCTTCCATGTACGAATATCATTAAATGTATGGTAGAATCATATTAATGCATTTAACTGTAAAATACATTATTGGACGTGAGGTCATAAATAGTTTTTAATTTCATGAAATTACTCAAATTTTATACAATGTTTGATTAAATTCATAAAGAATTTGGGATCATCCCTATGTCTTACATGAAGTGATAAATCCATGAGAATAGTGTTCTGACTTCCTATTAATTTACCATATCCTATACAATCTTATCCTTATTACTTTACTATAGAAAGATATTAACATACAATGATATAAATAATAATCCCACCCAAGAATTATATTCTTTGTGAACCTATGAATACCCATAGTGGAAGGATTCCATTATTTGATTCTAAGTGATCTCCATCAAACATGTGATTAAATAAAGATATATCAACCATATTTTTTGTATGAAATGTTTTTCATTTTAAATTGTGCATATTTTCTGGTTCAAGGCATGGAAAATCATGGATTAATGTTTCATATATCTCATGCTACTTGAATATTTGACATTTATAACTAAAAAACCTTTTATCTACCCCTAATATTTGCAACTATGGAACGAGAAAATATTTTTTCTAATATTTCAACCAATTTATTCATCAATGAGGGTACCCAATGATCTTAAATTTAACTCATTCTTCAAAGAAACCAAATCAGGTGTCCTGAAGCATTATCACCTCTAGTATTACCCTAGATATTAAATGTGATGAAAATAATCATCACGCATAGAATTTCTTCCTAGAATAAAATGATCAAGAGAGAAATGAATGGTAGAAAAAATTAGTTATTATATTCCTATAATAGGTTATAAAAATGGTAACTATTATATCATCCCTGATGTGGAAGAAGACCATTAGGATGGGGGAAGACCTAGTGATAATTATTTTAGTCAAGACTAACTAGGTTGTGGGTTTCTCCCTTTCTAGGAAAGGCTCTGTATCAAATTCTTGTTAGGATATAAGCATGAGAATCCTCAAATAACAAAATAAAGTCCTTACAATAGCAAACTCATCCCATAGGGTTTGTGGAATTTTTATCTCAAATTAACTCTCCTTTAAAACTTGTTAGATAGAAGGAAACCTTTCATGACATCATACAGTCTATAGGGGAATAAATATTCTCTTAGATAGGGACATGACTAAAAATACAACCCTCTTATATACCCCCATGAACAATGATCCATGATTTTTAGAGGTGACACCATCTGGATCACTAACCCCTGATAAACCCAATTCCTCTTCCTAAAAAATATAGTAGGATGAAAAAAATGGAAGAATGAACACAAGGATAAAAGTCAGTTCTGTTAGTTAATTACAAGGATTGATCATAATGATGGATTTAGTAACTATCAAAAGTTGATAACCATCTTTATTTTATAGATACTAATAATGAATAAGTTCCCATAATTATCAAATTAATCAATCTTCTCAAAACATCAAACATTGACAGCCTATTTTTTTCCCATAATTAACTAGATTGGGATGATCAATAATTTGAAAATTCCTCTTACTCTAAAGCATATAATGATATTATACATACATTATGAAAAAGAGATTCTAAGAATTGTAGAATCCAATTTAGATCATGTTTCTACCTTTATAATGAATGGATGATATGGTATTGGGTATTTATAGTGACCTTATCCTTTTAAACACATAATTATGGGATTTTAAGCATAATAAAATATCATATTACTAGACATGGATCATGAAGTATAGTATCTTGGATGACTAGGAACATTAAACTGAAATCGTGGGGCTAAATATAAAATTTATTTATTTAGTCTTCATAAATATCTCCTGACTTCCATTATGTTCATATGTCTTCATAGGAAAACCTAGGGATAACATGAACAAAAGGATGAGCTAAAAATCTCTGTAATGAAAAATCGTTGTAATAAAGATTAAGCACATGGGTAGAAGGCATGGAATAATGAAAATAAAAGGAATGGAACACTTGGAATCATATCATATAAAAATGGGATCATATAACATGGATTAATTTTAATGAGGAAGAAACATAAAACATGACTTTATCATGATTCAAGGCTTGTTTCACATAGAGGATCACAATTCAAGGTTAAACACCAAGACTATTTCACATGGTAGCACGAGTCAAGGGTAACTGCCAAGACCATTCCTGATAATGTATCATGGGACTCAAATTTACCCAATAAATTATAGTGATATCTGTGCTCACCCATATAAACATGTTAATGAATATTTTTTCCACATAAATAATCATACATTATCAATTATACATAATCATAAGGGTACCCACGGAATGAAATGGGTATAATAATAATGTCATAAAGCATAATGAATGGGCGTATAATACATGTGTCCATGAAAAATAAAATAAGATCAAGAATGTAAATTTTTAAGGTATAATAGGAATATATCATAATAAGTGATGCCAAATATAAGTGAAAAAATTTAAAAAGAGTATCTAAGAATTTTTAGCATTAATACATTTTAGTGCAGTTTTTAGGAAAACAACAACAAGTATATAAAAAAGAAAGGAGAATAATATTTTATACAAAAACAGAAGGGATAAAATATGGTTTTCATAATAAAAACAAAGGTTTTATAAAAACAATGGTTCCTTAAAACATATGGTAGATTGCACATGAAATTTGGTACGAATTTCCGATGTTCTTTTAAAGGGGTTTGCTTTTCGAGAAGTATTGAGGAGGGAAACAATTAGTAACATATATATCCTCGAAAGAGAATTTTCAATGGATATTGATACATGAGTTTTTATAATTTAAAAATAATTTATAATATGTTCATAAAATTAATATATATGTTAATTTGTGTAAAAAAGATATAGAAATGTGAAGGAATATTGGAGGTTCGGGTTGAATCTTTTTCCTTAGGTCTCATGGTGTTCTCAACATGATAATAATGAACTGAATAATCAAATTAGGTTCATTAATTGATAATTCTAGAACCTATTTTACATGTAATAGATTTATTATTAAATTTTTGAGTTCATTCCTATCCATTTTGATTGGTTATGAGGTTCAATTTCATTGTTTGGGTCTGTTTGTTTCACGATCAGTTTACTTATATACATGAATGAATAATCAGGTAAAATGATGATAGTTTTAAAGAATTGGAGATATATTATATTATAGAAAATATATAAGGTTCAATGGTTGTAAATTTATTTTTTTACTTGGTGTGAATATGAATTATTGTATAAAACTTTAGTGACAAACTTTTGGGTTAATTGGCAGTTATTTATCACAATGAACACATCTTTTTTATAAATCAAAACCATGTGTAAAAAAAGATTCAAGAACCATATATGAGAAATAATACATATATTATGTTATTTTTCAACCATAATAATTGTTTTTGACCATAATTGAATATGATAATGGAAATTGAAAACCCATCGACCTTGAATGTGGTAAATTAACACATCTCGGATGGTATTTTTACTACTAGTATAAAAGAATGGTAAAGGAGAGATAATAATAAATTATTCCACTATAATAACATAATTCCATTACATGTAAGGTACTGGAGCTTTCATAAAATTTGGATTAGGAGAGATAAGGATAGAAAAGTAAACAAAGGATCTTCAAAAGAAATTAAAACAATTGAAAAGAGGAATTTACCTCTAGAATTAATCTTCCTCGAGAGCCTCTTAAGGGTAGTGGATTTGGTCTTATGATGATAACAAGAGATTATGGATGTGGGGGAAGATCTTGGGTAGATATTTGAGTAGAATTAAGGCAAGGCACAAGGCTTTATAGGAGTGAAGAGAAGAGGGGAGTGTCAGTGGTTTTATAATGGAGGGGAGGAGGGTTTTCTTAATATTCGATTCACTAGTATATTATTTTTATATAATACAAACCATATAGATGATTCCATGACATAAAATAGTTATATGTTCATGTGAGTTCAAAAAAATGGCCATTTACGTCATCCATGACTCAACAATGATGTAGAAATTCAGGTTCTAGAATTTATCATAATTTACCATATTTTACTATTCATAAAAAATTCAAGTATTCTAGAAAAATCCAAAAAATTCAACATAACCATTTTTTTACATGTATAATACAAAAATGAAAAGAAAATTAAAATATAGTTTTACAATTATTATTAATTTTATTTTTAATTAAAATCACATTTTATTTGAAAAATATAGATTTTAAAACTATAATTGATTTTATAATGCTTTCAATAATTACATAAGGTCTTATAAAATTATCTTAAAACTATAAGACAAAAAATTGTTAATTTATGAACACCTTTTAGATAAATAATTTTTTTAATTATTTAATTAATTATAAATAATTATTTATGACTTATGTAAATATAAATACATTTACTATGGTTATATTATCACTTATAAGATTTAAAAAATTTATTTATACATTCAACGGTGAGGTTACTATTATTTTTGTCGATTTACTATTCATAAGGGGCATATTACTTTTCATAAGAGTATGTTAATATTCTTAAGGTTAGGTGACTATTCACCAAAAATTATGTTTGTTCTATTAGACCCCAAAAATCACCCTAAACGCAACTGTGTAAGTCATATTTTCAAAATTCCAGACACAAAAGTGGAATTGTTATTATTAGAAGGTCACAAAGTACTTTGTAGTTCATTATGTTATGATTTCATGTGATTATACGAAAATATTTGTAAGAAGATATTTTCTATTAATTAAACCTCGGGTCGTTACATTCTTCCCCCATTATGAAATTTACCCCTCAATTTTTTTACAGTCTAAGCTAAAAATAGGTGTCAGTACTTTTCCTTTATTGCCCTCTCTAGTTCCCATGCTACCTCTTTGCACTTAGGGTTTTACCAGAGTAATTTTACAAGGTTAGTAGTCTTGTTACATAGAGCATTATCTCTAATATCTAAGATATTCACAGGCTAATCCTTATAAAAAAGGTCATTATCCAACTATACCACCTCTAAAGAGAGTACATGTGAAGGATCTAGTGTGTTATTCCTTAAGAGAGATACATGGAAAACATCATGTACTTTAGACATGGTAGGTGTAAGTGCTAGTCAATAAGAAACAACCCCTACATGATCAAGAATCTTGAAGGGTCTGATGTAACTGGGACTTAAGTTTCCTTTATTCCGAAACCTCATGAACCTTTTCCATGGAGATATTCTTTAAAATACCTTGTCTCCAACTTTGATCTCAAGGTCTTATTGAAGATTGTTTGCATAATTCTTCTGTCAAATTTGGGCAGCCTTGATGTGCTACTGAATGGATTTTAACATCTTTAATATATCGTTGACCATTTTAGGTCCTAACAGCTTATTCTCAATGACTTCATCCAAACTCACCAGTGTTCTACACCTTTTCTTGTAAAGGGAGTCATATGGTAGCATTTGGATAATAGAGTGGAAACTATTATTTTAAGAGAATTCATCTAGTGGAATATGTTGGTCCCACCCTCCATTGAAGTACATAGAACATGATCTCAACATGTCTTCCAGTGTCTGAATAGTTTTCTCATATTGGATATTAGTTTAAGGATGATAAGTTGTACTAAAGTTTAGTTCAGTGCTTATAGCATGTTGGAGACTATTCCAGAACTTTGAGGTGAATCTCGGATTTCTATCAGATACAATAGATAGTGGTAATCCATAGAGACTTACCACCTCATTGATATATATCTGTGATATTCAATTCAATGAGAAGTCCTCTCGAATTATGATAATGTTATCTTTCTTTACAAGATGATCCACAATGACCCATATAGAATTGTTTCCTTTGGATTTACTTGGATGTCTAGTGAATCATTCCATGGCGATGTTCCCCCACTTCCATATTGGTATGGGTAGTGGTTTCATCATCCCCTTAGACTTATGTCTTTCAACCTTAATATTGTTGAAATACGAGTCACTTTGATGTATAATCAGCAATATCCTTCTTCGTATCATCACACCAAGAGTTCTCTTAGAGATCATGATACATCTTTGGGCTCGTTAGGTGAATAGAGAAGGTTGAGATATGTGCATCATTAAAAATATAATTATTTATCTATGGAATGGATGGTACACATAATCATGACCCAAAGCATAAAAATCTTTCCTTATCAATAATTAACTCATAAGATTTCCCATTTTTAATAGCTTCCACCATTTTTTTAATATCCACATCTTTTCTTTGAGCATCCTTTATTTTCTCCACGAGGGATGGTTGATCAATCATTTGAGAAAGGATTTATGATGTTCCCCCCTTAATTAATCACACTTCCATACTCTATAAATTTAATATTATTTGATCCTTTTCAATTATCATCATTGATAAAGACATAGGATCCTTTCTAAATAGAGCATATGCCACCTTGTTTGCATTACCAGGATGGTAGTGGATTGAGCAGTTAAAATCCTTGATGACCTCAAACCATCCTCACTAGTGTATATTAAGATATTTTTTTATGAATATATATTTTAGACTCTTTTTATCAATAAATATCTCATAGTTCTCCCCAAAGAGATAATACTGTTGTATTTTTAATGAAAAGACCACTACTTCTAACTCCAGATCATGTATATGATAGTTCTTCTCATGGAATTTTAGTTACCTTCAAGAGTAGGCTATCACATTATCATTTTTCATTAGCACACATCCTAACACCTTCTTCGAAGCATCATTATATACCACAAGGAGCTCTCCACTTGTTGAAAGTTTGAGAACTCACACAGTGATAAGCCTCTTTTTCAACTCTTTAAATCTATCTTCACATTTTTGAGTCCAGAAGAACCTCACACCCTTCAATGACATCTTGGTCATTCGATTTTTAAATTATGATAAGTTATTCAATAATTTTCCATAATACCCATCTAGACCTATAAAGTTTCGAATCTCCGTTACAAAAGTTTAACTAGGCCACTCTTCAATTGACTTTGTCTTTGAATGGTCCATAGATATCCATTTTCTGGTGATAACATACCCCAATAATGAAACTTCCTCCATCTAGAACTCAAATTGACTGTTATTTTTATACAACTTACCCCTTAAAAAATTATTTATAACTATATTAAAATAATCTTCATGATCCTCCTTGCTCTTGGAGTATATCAAAATATCATCAATATTGATAACCAAAAAATTTTCAAAGTAATATCTGAAGACTCTATTAATTAAATCCATGAAAATAACTGAATCATTAGTGATTTTGAATGGAAAAACTAAAAACTCATAGTTTCCATAACTTGTTCAAAAGGTAGTCTTGGGAATATCTTCCTTCTTTAACTTTAATTGGTGATATAACAACTGAAGGTCTACCTTAGAGAATTAACTGGACACATGAAACTAATTGAATAAGTCATATATCTGTGGAAGGGTATAGTTGTTCTTTATCAAGATTTAATTCAACTCATAATAATCAATGTAGAGGTGCATTGATCCATCATTCTTCTTGATTAATAGGACCAATGCTCCTCATGGTGAAGCACTCAGGCATTTAAAACCCTTCTCCAAATTCTCCTGTAACTATTTCTTCATCTTTTTTAGCTCTACGGTGGCTATTCAAAAAGGTTTCATTGTTATATACATAGATACAAAAATAATTTCAGTTGAGAACACAACCTCTCAATCAGGAGGAATATCAGACAACTCTTTAGGGAATACATTAATGTAATCCCTCACGATGGGAATGTATTCATGCATGATTATCTCCTTTGTCTCAATCGTTTGATCTAGATATGATTTCTCATATAGAATTAATATCCACACATGAAACAATTATTCTAAAGGCGATTCATCTTCCTACTTACACTTGTAAAGAATTGGGGGATTCTTCGTCATGTGAAGAGTGGTCTTCTTTTCTTGACAGTTATTTTTGGATTTGTATAAAGATAGCCAATCCATGCCCAAGATAACATCAAACTCTACTAAAGGAAGTATGAAATAATTTTTTGGGAGGTTCGGTCCAATTTTTTTTACCAGGGAGAAGTTATAAACCGTAGATGCAATAGTTTCCCCATTCTCTATTCTCAAAGATAACTTATCCTCCAAATTTTGAGGTGGTGTTTAAATAGTTCTACTACACATGCACAATATGAAAGAAATTATAGAACCAAAATCAAATACTGTGTTCGCTACTCATGAATGAAAAACTAGCATACTTATCTCCACATCGATATCTGGTTCCACCTTAGTAGTAGTGATATAATAATACCTTCCTTGTTTCCTTGGAGGTTTTTTTCAATTGCATCAAACATCCCTTGGCTTAGGGAAATTGTTCTAATAATTCCCATGATCCTTGCAGATGTAACATTGCACTATTGGCTGAGAATTGATATGATCCTTCCTTTCTTCTTCCAACTTTGTGGGATTAATTATATCCCTTTGGTAGTTCTTTTCTAAACGTACCATATTTCCACATTTGAATCAATTATTGGTTCCCTTTGGACTATTCCCAGGATTCTTCTTCCCATGATTTTAACATGTGGGATGTTTGATCTTCATTCCATCATGGGGTTTACTTTCCAAACTACCTATATTAGACTCCATATTACACTTTTGGTCACTGGTCCCATAAGACTACCAAGATTCATTGATCTCCATTTTAAACTAGAGGGAACAACAGGGAATCTCTTCATAATTATCAAACTCATGAATTTCTAACACTTTTCGTTGACTCAGATTTAGTCTGCTAATGATTTGATCCAACTTGCTTTCAGTTTTCATGAAAATTACAGAGGAGTATATTTCATGACTTGTGAAGTTTTATTTATACACCCTGATGGACTCATCATCTTTAGGATTGAGTTTGAGAAAATCCCTTTCCATCTTGAGATGATGGGTTTAGGGAAAATATTTATTGAAAATATTCACTTGAATTCCTCCCAATCCATGGAATCAATTTCCTCTTGTGGTTACTCAATGTATTATATAATGTTATTATATTATTATGCGTATGTTTATATGATATAGTTGTTGGACATAGGTATAGAGATAAATGTGTTTTATGGGGATCATGTCATATCCCTTTGTAGGTTGAGTAGAACTAGTTATTTGCTATATGTCACCCTTTGCTTAAATTTTTTGATTATAGAATTCATAATTGTTTTCAATTATGGAAAGTCTTACGTGGTAAAATTGTTTGTTAGATTAAATATGGATTTAGTTTTTTGGAAATTTATAGAGCTACTGTAAAAGTATTCTAGAGTTTTTCCAAAATGGTTTTTTGGATAGATATTCCCAAAGTATTTAATATTATTTGATACATGGTGAAATTGATGATAGACTTCCAAAAGTGTTTTTAAAATATCTAAAATGAGTTTTGGTTGTGGTTTCACAAGTTATTGTATATGGTACAATATAAGGGGAAATGAAACAAATTCAATGATTTTTAATTACAAGTTTAATAATAATGGACATATTCTAAAAATCGTAATGTATATATGATATATATTAATCTATATCATATTTTACAATAAGGTTTATCATATGGTATGATATTGATAAATACAATTCATATTGTATGCCTTGGAGTGGCATATCATAAGATAAAATATGGAGATATTGTACCACTTCCTTAATAAATGTCATATTGTATAATATGTTTATATCACTTGTTTTTTGTATATTTTACTATTATTCTATGATTAACAATTTCAATAAAATTTTATGTGTTAATGTTTGGTTCCCTTCCATGTACTAATATCTTTAAATGTATTGTAGAATCATATTAACGCATTTAAATATAAAATACATTAATGGAAGAGTGGTCATAGATAGTTTGTAAATGCATGAAATTACTCAAATTTTATACAATTTTTATTAAATTCATAAATTATTAGGGATCATTCCAATGTCTTACATAAAGTGGATAAATCAATGAGAATAGTGTCATGACTTCTTATCAATTTACCATATCCTATACAATCTTATCCTTATTACTTTACTATAAAAAGGTATAAACATACAATGATATAAATAATAATCCCACCCAAGAATTAGATTATTTTTGAAGCCATGATTACCCATGGAGGAAGGACTACATTATCCGATTCTAAGTGATCTTCATCAAACATGTGATTAAATAAAAGATTATCAACTATATTTTTTGTATGAAATGTTTTTCATTTTAAATTGTGCATGTTTTTTGGTTCAAATCTTGTAAAATATTGGATTAATGTTTCATATATCTCCCGCTACTTGAATATTTTATATTCATAACTAAGAAACCTTTTATCTACCCCTAATATTTGCAACTAGGGATAGAGAAAATATTTTTTCTAATATTTCAACCATTTTATTCATCATTTAGGGTACCCCAAGATCTTAAATTAATATCATTCATAAAATAAATCAAATCAGGTTTCCGGAGACATTATCACCTCTAGTAGTACCTTAAATATTAAATTTGAAGAAAATAATCACCATGATTAGAATTTCTTCCTTGTGAAAAAAGATCAAGAGATGAATGAATGGTAGAAAAAATTAGTTATTATATTCTTATAAGAGGTTACAAAAATGGTAACTATTATATCATCACTGATATGGAAGAAGACCATTAAGATATGGGAAGACCCAGTTATTATTTCTGTTTAGTCAAAACTAACTGGTTGGGGGTTTCTCCCTTGCCAGGAAAGGCTCTGTATCATTTTATTGTTAGGATATAGAATGATAATCCTCAAATGACACAATAAAGTCCTCACAATAGCAACCCCATCCCATAGGGTTGGTGTAATTTTTATCTCAAATTCACTCTCCTTTAAAACTAGTTAGATAGAAGGAATCCTTCCATGACATCATACAGTTTATAGGGAAATAAATATTCTCTGAGATAGGTACATACCTAAAAATACAACCCTTTCAAATACCCCCATGAACAATGATCCATGATTTTTAGTGGTGACACCTTCTGAATCACCAACCCCTGATAAACACAATTCCTCTTCAAAAAAATATAGTAAGATGACGAAAAATGGAAGAATGAACACAAGGATAAAATTCCATTCAGTTGGTTAATTACAAGGATTGATCATGTTGATAGATTTGATGATTATTCAAAATTCAATAACCCTACTTATTTTATAGATACTAATGATGAACATGTTCCCATAATTATCAAATTAATTAATCTCTTAAAAACATCAAACATTGAAAACCCAAAAACATGTGTCCAATAATTAACTAGATATGGATGATCAATAATTAGAAAATTCCTCTTACTTTGAAGCATATAATGATATTGTACATACATTAGGTAAAGAAGATTCTAAGCATTGTGGGATACAATTTATATCATGTTTCTACCTTTATAATGAATGGATGATATGGTATTGGGTATTTATTGTGACCCTAGCCTTTTACACACATAATTACGAGATTTTAAGAAAAATAAAATATCATATTACTATCCAAGGATCGTGATGTATATTGTCTTGGATGACTAGGAAAATTAAACTGCAATCATGGGGCTAAATATAACATTTATTTATTTAGTCTTCATAAAGATCTCCTAACTTTCATTATGCTCATATGACTTCATAGGAAAACCTTGGGATAACATGAAGAAAGGGATGGTCTAAAAATCTAGGTAATGGAAAATTGTAGTAATAAAGATTAATCACATGGATTAAAAGGCATGGAATAATGAAAATAAATGGAATGGAACACTTGGAATCACATCATATAAAAATGGGATCATATAACATGGATTAATTTTAATTCTGAAGAAACATAAAACATGAATTTATCATGCTTTGGGGCTTGTTTCTCATAGAGGATCACAAGTCAAGGTTAACCACCAATACTATTTTACATGGTAGCATGAGTCAAGGCTAACCACCAAGACTGTTCTTGATAATGTATCATGGGAATCAAATTTACCCAATAAATTATAGTGATATCAGGGCTCACCCATCTAAACTTATTAATGAATATTCTTTCCATATAAATAATCATACATTATCAATCACATATAAACATAAGGGTACCCACAGAATGAAATGGGTATCATAATAATGTCATAAAGAATAATTAATCGGTGCATAATACAAGTGTCCATGAAAAAAGGAAATAATATCAAGGATGTAAATTTTTATGTAATAATAGAAATATATCATAATAAGTGATGTCAAATAGAAGTGAAAAAATATAAATAGTGTATTTAAGAATTTTTAGCATTAATACATTTTAGTGCAGTTTTAAGGAAAACAACAACAAGCATATAAAAAGAAAAGGGGAATAATATTTTATACAAAACCAGAAGGGATAAAAGTTGGTTTTCATAATAAAAACACTAGTTTTATAAAAACAATGGTTCCTTAAAACATAAGGTAGAGTGCACTTGAATTTCAGTACGAATTTGGGATGTTCTCTTGAAGGGGTTTTCTTTTCGAGAAGTATTGAGGAGGGAACCACTTAAAAAAATATATATCACCGAAAGAGAATTGTCAATGGATATTGATACAAGAGTTTGGAGAATTTAAAAATCATTTATAATATGTACATAAAAATAATATATAAGTTAATTTGCGTAAAAAAAGATATAAAAACTCAAAGAAATATTGGAGGTTCAGGTAGAATCCCTTGCCTTATGTCTGATAATGTTCTCAACATGATAATAATGAACTAAATAATCAAATCAAGTTCATTAATTAATAATTATATAACCTATTTTACATTTAATTGATTTATTATAAACTTTTCGAGTTCATTCATATCCTTTTGGATTAGTTATGAGGTTCAATTTTATTGTTCGAGTCTGTTTGTTTCATGATCAGTTTACTTATATACATGAATAAATAATCATGTAAAATAAGGATAGATATAAATAATTGGAGATATATTATATTATTAAAAATATATAAGGTTCTGTGGTTGTAAATTTTTGTTTTTTACTTGGTGTGAATATGAATTATTATATAAAACTTTAGTGATAGCCTTTTGGGTTAATTGGTGATTTCTTATCACAATGAACACATTTCATTTTATAAATCAAAACCATGTGTACAAAAAGATTAAAGAACTATATATGAGAAAAAATACATATATTATATTATTTTTCAACTATAATAATTGTTTCGTGACCATAATTGAATACAATAATGGAAATTGAAAACCCATCGTCCTTGAATGTGGTAAATTAACACATCTCAGATGGTGTTTTTACTACTATTATAAAATAAGGGTAAAAGAGAGAAAATAATAAATTATTCTATTATAATAATAAAATTACATTACATGTAAGGTTCTGGAGTTGTCATAACATTTGGATTAGGAGATATAAGGATATAAAAGTAAACTAAGGATCTTGAAAAGAAAGTAAAACAATTGAAAAGCGGAATTTACCTATCGAATTAATCATCCTTAAGAGCCTCTTAAGTATAGAGGATTTGGACTTATGATGATACCAAGGGATTATGGATGTGGGGGAAAATATTGGGTAGATGTTTGAGTAGAATTTAGGAAAGTTACAAGGCTTTAGAGGAGTGAAGATAAGAGGGGAGTGTGAATGGTTTTTAGTGGAGGGGAGGAGGGTTTTCTTAATATTCTATTCACTAGTTTATTATTTTTACATAAGACAAACAATATAGATGATTCCATGAAATAAAATAGTAATATGTTCATGTGTGTTCAAATTAATGTCCATTTACATCATCCATTACTCATAAATGATGCAAAAATTCGGGTTTTAGAATTTATCATAATTTATCATATTTTACTATTCATAAAAAATTCAAGTATTTCAAAAAAATCCCAAAAATTCAACATAACCATTTTTTGACGTGTAGAATCCAAAAATGAAAAAAATTAAAATATAATTTTATAAATATTATTAATTTTATTTTTAATTAAAATCATAATTTATTTGAAAAATATAAATTTTAAAACTATAATTGATTTTATAATGCTTTCAAAAATTACATAAGGTCTTATAAAGTTATCTTAAAACCAAAAGACAAAAAATTGTTAATTTATAAACACCTTTTAGGTAAATTTTTTTTCTATATTAATTAATTAATTTCAAATAATTATTTATGACTTATGAAAATACCAATACATTTACTATGGTCATATTATCACTTATAAGATTCAAAAATCTTATTAACACATTCAATGGTGAGGTTACTATTATTTTGGTCAATTTACTATTCATAAGAGTCATATACTATTCATAAGAGTATGTTAATATTCTTAAGGGTAGGTGACTATTCACCAAAAATTAAGTTTGTTCCATCAGACCCCAAAAATCACCCTAAATGCAACCGTGTAAGTTATATTTTCCTAATTCAAGACACAAAAGTGGCATTGTTATGATTAAAAGGTCACAAATTAATGTGTAGTTCACTATATTAGGATTTCATGGGATTATATGAAAATATTTGTAATAAGGTATTTCCATTAATTAATCCTTGGGTCGTTACATTCTTCTCCTCTTATGAAATTTCACCCTCAAAATTTTGTTTTACAGTCAAATCCATAAATAGGTGTCGGTACTTTTCCATCATTTCCTTATCTAGTTCCCATGTTTCCACTTTTCACATATGGTTTTACCACAGTACTTTGATAAGGTGAGTAGTCTTGTTATGTAGAACATTATCTATATGATCTAAGATATTCACATTCTAATCCTCATAAGAAAGGTCATTATCCAACTATACCACCTCTGAAGAGAGTACATGTAAAGGATCTAGTGTGCACTTCCTTAAGAGGGATACATCGAAGAAATCATGTACTTTAGGCATAGTAGGTGGAAGTGCCTGTCAATAGGCCACAACCCCGACATGATCAAGAATCTTGAAGGCTTTGATATAACTAGGACTTAAGTTTCCTTTATTCCCAAACCTGATGAACCTTTCCCATGGAGATATGCTTTGAAATACCTTGCTTCTAACTTTTATCTCATGTTCTTGTTGAATATTGTTTGCATAACACTTCTGTTGACTTTGGGATTCCTTTAGGTGTTGTTGAATGTTTTTTAACATCTTCAATATTTATTTGACCATTTTAGGTTCCAAAATCTTATGCTCACTGACTTCATCCAAACTCACTGGTGTTCTGCACCTTTTCTCGTAAAGGGCTTCATATGGTGCCATTTGGATGCTGGAGTGGAAACTATTGTTTAAGTAGAATTCAACCGGTGGAAGATGTTTGTCCCATCCTCATTTGAAGTCCATAGAACATGATCTCAACATGTCTTCCAGTGTCTGAATAGTTTTCCCATATTGGAAATTATTTTTAGGATGACAGGTTTTATTAAAGTTTAGTTCAGTGCATAGAGCATGTTGGTGATTGTTCCAAAACATCGAGGTGAATCCCAGATCTCTATCAGATACAATAGACAGTGGTACTCCATATAGAATTACCACCTCATTGATATCTATCCATGAAATTTTATCCAATGTGAAGTCCTCTCGAATTGTGATAATGTGATCTTTCTTTATAAGATGATCCACAATGACCCATATAGAATTGTTTCCTCAGGATTTACTTGGAAGTCTAGTGAATCATTACATGGTTATGTTTTCCCACTTGCATGTTGGTATGGGTAGTGGTTTCATCATCCCCTTAGACTTTTTTCTTTCAACCTTCACCGGTTGACATACTAGTCACTTTGATGTATAATCAGTAATCTCCTTCTTCATATCATCAAACCCAGAGTTCTATTAGATATTCTGATACATCTTTGTGTTCCTTAGGTGAATAGTGAAGGTTGAGCTATGTGAATAATTAAAAATCTCCTTCTTTATCTATTGATTGGATGGTACACATAATCATGACCCAAATCATAAAACTCTTTCCTTATCAATATTTAACACAGAGGATTTTCCATTTTCAATAGCTTCCACCATTTTTTAAATTTCCACATCTTTTCTTTGAACATCCTTTATTTTCTCTGTGAGGGATGGTTGAGAAATCATTTGATAAAGGATTTATGATGTCCCCCCCCTTAATGAATCACATGTCCTTCCCTTGAAAATCTAATAATATTGGATCCTTTTCAATTCTCAACATTGATAAAGACATATGATTCTTTCTATAAAGAGCAACATCAACCTTGTTTGCCTTACCGGGATGGTAGTTGATTGAGAAGTCATAATCCTTGATGATATTTACCATCTTTACTAGTGTATATTAAATTATTTTTGTGTAAATATATATTTGATACTCTTTTGATCAATAAATATCCCACACTTCTCCCCAAAGAGATAATACCATTGGATTTTTAATTAAAATATCATAGCTTATAACTCCAGATCATGTATATGATAGTTTTGATCAAGGAATTTTAGTTACCTTGAGGTGTAGGATATCTCTTTATCATTTTTCATCAGCACACATCCTAAGACCTTCTTTGAAGCATCACTGTACACCACAAGGAGCTCTTCACTTGTTGGGAGTGTGAGTACTCACGCAGTGATAAGCCTCTTTTTCAACTCCTTAAATAAATCTTTACATTCTTGAGTCCAGAAGAACATCACTCCCTTAAATGACATCTTGGTCATTGGGTTTCAAAATAATGATAAGTTCTTCACTAATTATCCATAATACCCATCTAGACCCATAAAGTTTCGAATCTCCATTACAAAAGTTGCACTAGGCCACTCTTCAATTGCCTTTGTCTTGGAAAGGTCCATATATATTCCTTATATGGTGATAATATACCCCAATAATGATACTTCCTCCATCCAAAAATCCCATTGATTGTTCTTTTCATACATATTCTCCTTTCAAAAAGTCTTTATAATAGTATTAAAACAATCCTAATGATCCTCCTTACTCTTGGAGTATATTAGAATATCATCAATAATGACGGACACAAATTTTTGAAGGTAATATCTAGACTCTATTAATTAAATCCATGAAAATCACTAAAGCATTAGTTATTCCAAAAGGCATCACTAAAAACTCATAGTTTCCATAACTCATTCCAAAGGAACTCTTGGGAATATCTTCCTTCCACGCCTTTAATTGGTGATATACCAACTAAAGATCTACCATAGAGAATTAACTGGACCCATGAAGCTAATTGAACATGTCATCTATCAGTGGAATGGGATAGTTGTTCTTTATCGTGATTTCATTTAACTCATAATAATCAATGTAGAGGGGAATTGAACCATCCTTCTTCTTGATTAAGAGGATCAACATGCCCCATGGTGAAGAATTCAGGCATATAAAACCATTCTCCAAATTCTCCTATAACTAATTCTTCATCTTTTCCAGCTCTACAGTGGCCATTCAATAAGGTTTAAATATTATAAATAGAGATCTAGAAAAAAGTTCAATTGAGAACACAACCTCTCAATCAGGAGGAAGATCATACAGTGCTTTTGGGAATACATTAATTTAATCCCTCACGATGGGAATGTATTAATTCTTGATTCTCTACTTTGTCTCAATCATTTGATCTATATAGGATTTCTCATATGAAATTAATAACCACACATGAAACAACTATTATAAAGGAGAGTCATCTTCCTCCTTACACTTTTATAGAATTGGGGGATTCTTCGGGATTTGAAGAGTGATCTTCCTTTATTAACAGTTGATGTTATATTTTTATAAAGATAGCCAATCCATGCCCAAGATAACATCAAAATCCACTAAAAGAAGTAAGAAATGATTTTTTGGGAGGTTCAGTCCAAACAATTTTACCTGGGAGCAGTTATAAACCTTGGATACAATAATTTTCCCATTCATTATTCTCAAAGATAACTTATCCTCAAAATTTTGAGGCGGTGTCTAAATAGTTATACTAAACATTCACGATATAAAAGAAATTGTAGTACCAGAATAAAATATTGTGTTCACTACTACTGAATGAAAAACTAGAATACTTGTCCTCACATCGATGTCCGGCTCCAGCTAATTAGTAATGATATAATAATACATTCCTTGTTTCCTTGGAGGTTTCTGTCGATTGCATAAAATATTTCTTGGCTTAGTTAAATTGTTTGAATAATTCCCATGCTTCTTGCATATGTAACATTGCACTATTGGATTATCATTAATCTGATCCTTCCTTTCTTCTTCCACCTTTGGAAGTTATTTGCTAAATGTACCATATTTTCACATTTGAAGTAATTCTTGGTTCCCATTGGACTATTACCAGGATGCTTCTTCTCATGATTTTAACAAGTGGGATGTTCAATCTTCTTTCAATCAAGGGATTTACTTTCCAAAATACCCATATAAGACTCCACCTTGCACTTTTGGTCACTAGTCCCATATGACCACTAAGAGACACTGATCTCCATTTAAAACTTGAGGGAACAAAAGAGAATTTCTTCATAATTATCAAACTCATGAATTTATTACACTTTTTGTTGACTCAAATTTAGTATGCTGATAAAGTTATCCACCTTTCTTTCAATGTTCATGAAAATTACAGAGGTGTATCTTGCAAGCCTTGTGATGTTTTCTTTATACGCCCTTATGGACTCATCATCCTTAGGCTTGATTCTGAGAAAATCCCTTTCCATCTTGAGACGATGGATTTGGGGAAAATATTTATTGAAAATATTCACATGAATTCCTCCCAATCCATGGAATCAATTTCCTCCTTGGACTTCAGATTTTTTTATCATTGTCCACCACTGATCAACATTCCCATTAAAATGATAGACTTCCAGTACGACTTTCTCTTCTTCTAAGAACTGGATGATAGATAATATATTTTCAATGGAATTAATCCACTATTACTCAAGGAAGGTATTAGAAGATCCACTATACATGTGATACCTTTTATACAAGAATTATTTTATGGATACATGCTCTTTCCTTGGGGGAGGATGGTGTTCAAATTGATTCAAGTTATTATTCATAACATGAGACAGCTGAGAAAGTAGTTTCTTGTAGTATTGAGCACCCATTACTATCATACTAGGCATGTCATTAGGATAATCATCACATTTCCTATCCCATTGATTATTGGCATGTGTTCTTCTATTTCCCTACCTTATCAATAAAAAATAATATAAAAATTCGATGGCTTGAATACTTATCTATTAATCATAAAAATAAAACTTTTAACACAAAAGGGTAAACATGTAAAGGATTAGTATATCCTAACTTATGATTCCCTAGGTTTAAATCTTGGTTATCCTTGATATATTTTATAACTTATATTCATATCATCTATTTCTTTATTTCCTTAATAATGGATCATACTAAGCTCATGAATTTACCAAAGTATGTCCCCTGGGAGTTTAAACCCAAGAGTGCAACAAGACCCATTGTCATGCACCAGTTCTTGTTCTAATCAATCTCAAAGAGGTGTTTTTGGGTTTTACCACTAGATACATATATATTAGACCTACCTATACTAGTTTGTATCAGGATTGGGATGTATTTTCTTGATAAACCACTTACTCTATACATACCAAAATATAGGGACATTTTATTATACTTAGTCTTATACCTAAGGTTCTTAATAAAGTTCTATATTCCTAATCTCCAAAAATAACCATACCATCCTCTAATACCAACTATAGTAACCCTATCTTTTTACACATATCATTACATGATTTTCAGCATAATAAAACATCATATTTCAAGCCAAGGATCATGAAGTCTATTGTCTTGGATGGATAGGTACATTAAACTGAAATATGGGACTAAATATAAAATTTCATTATTTAGTATTCATAAAGTGATCCTACATTCCTTAGTGATCATATGTCTTAATAGGATAACCTGGGGATAACATGAACAATGTGATGAGATAAAAACCCTAGTCAGGGAAAAGGCATACTAATAAAGCTTAAGCACATGGGTTAGAAGGCATAGCATAATGAAAATAAAAGGCATGGAACACATTGAATCATAACATATAAACATGGGATTATATAAACAGGGATTAATTGTAATTTTTTAGTAATATAAAACATGAATTTATCATGATTCAAGGTTGGTTGCACATAGAGGATCACAGGTCAAGGTTAACCACTAAGACTGTTGCACATGGTAGCACGAGTCAAGGCTAACCACCAATACAGTTGTACATAACGTCTCATGAGACTCAAAATTACTCATTTAATTAGATATCTATCTAGTCACACCAATATGAACATGATCATGAATATTATTGCCACATAAATAATCATACATAAACATAAGGGTACCAACAGAATAAAATGGGTATCATAATCATGTCGTAATGCATAATGAACGGGCGTATCATAAAAGTGTCCATGAAAAAAAGGTAATTATATCAATCATATACATTCATAAGTCATAATAGGTATATATTATAATAATCGATGCCAAATAAATGTGACAACATGTAAACAGAGTGTTTAAGAATTTTTAGCATTAAAACATTTCAGTATGGTTTTAAAGAAAACACAAACAAGAATATAAAATAGAAAAATGAATGATATTTTGTAAAAATTAATAATTTATACAAGAAGGTATTAATAATAAAAACATTGGTTATGTAAAAACAGTGGGTTCTTAAAACATATGGTATATTTAATGTGAAATTGGGTATGAATTCAGGATGTTCCCTTAAAGGGGTTTTCTTTTCACGAAGTATTGAGGAGAGAACCACTTAAAAAATATATATAACCAAAATAGAATTATTAATTGATCATGATACTTGATTTTTTGGCATGTAAATATCATTTATAATATATACATAAAAATAATAGGTAACATAATTTGGGTAAAAATAGAGATAGAGCAACCCAAAAGAATAATGGAGGTTTGGGTAGAATCCCTTACCTTAGGTTTGAGGGTGTTCTACACTTGATAAAAATTACTTGAATAATCAAATTAGGTTCATTAATTAATAATTATAGAACCTATTTTACATTTAATTGATTTATTATAACATTTTTGAGTTAATTCATACCCATTTTGATTGGTTATGAGGTTCAATTTCATTGTTTAGGTCTGTTTGTTTCATTATCGGTTTACTTATATACATGAACGAATAATCATGTAAAATGAGGTTGGGTATCTAGAATTGTATTTATATTATATTTTAGAACTTCTATATGTTTAAATAGTTGTAAATTTCATTTGGTTACTTGAAGTGAAGATGAATCATTGTATAAAACTTTAGTGATAACCCTTTGGGTCAATTGGATTTTTTTTATGACAACAAACACATTTTGTTTTATAAATAAAAAACATGTGTATAGAAATATTCAGGAATCATATATGAGAAATAATACATTTATTATAGTCTAGTTCATCCATAATAATAGTTTCATGACCAGAATTGAAGATGGTAATGAAAATTGAAAACCCATCATCCTTGAATGTAGTAAATTAACACATCTTGGATGGTGTTTTAACTTCTTATATAGAATAAGGGTAAAGGAGAGACAATAATAACTTATTACACTATCAAAAAAACATTATATTAAATGTATGTTACTATATTTTTCATAACTTTTTAATGATTATAGGTAAGGATAGAAAAGAAAACAAAGGATCTTGACAAGAAAGTAAAAGAATTGAAAAGAGGAATTTACATCTTGAATTAATCTTCCTTGAGAGCCTCCTAAAGGGAGAGGATTTGGGATTTTGAGGTAAAAAAGGGATTCTAGAAGTGGGGGAAGAACTTGGGGATCTATTTAAGAATAATTTATAAAAGGAACAAAGCTTGAGAAGAGTGAAGAGAAGAGGGGAGTGTGGGTGGTTTTTTATAGTGGTGGAGAAATGGGTTTTCTTAATATTCTAATCATTAAATTATTATTTTTCCATAATAAAATAAATAAAGATTATTAAATGATCTCAAATAGTAACATGTGAATGTGAGTTATAACCAATTTCCATTAAAATCATCCATGACTCATGCTTGATGTAGAAATTTAGGTTTTAGCATTTATCATAATTTATTATAGTTTACTATTTATCAAAACATCATGTATTTCCGAAAAATACCAAAAATTCACCATGACCATTCTTTGACATGTAGAATCCAAAAATAAAATTAATTTCCCAAAAAATTCTAAATATTATTAATTTAATATTTAATTAAAATCCTAATCTATTTGAAAAATATAGATTTTAAAAATATAACTGATTTATAATGCTTTTAAAAATTACATAAGGTCTTGTAAAATTATCTTAAAACCAAAAGACACAATGTTTTTAATTTATTAAAACCTTTTAGGAAAATAAATTTTATTTTAATTAATTAATTAATTTTAATTAATTATTTATGACTTATAAAAATACGAATACTTTTTCTATGGTCATATTATCACTTATAACATTCCTAAATTTTATTTATACATTCAAGGGTGAGGTTACTATTCTTTTATTTTATTTTCTATTAATAGGGTTCATATTACTATTCATAAGGGTAGGTTACTATTCTTAAGGGTACATTAAAATTCTCCAAAAATTATGTTTGTTCCAACAGACCCCAAAAATCACCCTGAACGTAACCATGTAAGTCAAATTTTCAAAATTTAAGACACAGAAGTGTCATTATGATGTTTAAAGGTCACAAAGTACTTTTTAGTTCATTTTGTTGTTATTTCATGTGAATATATGAAATAATTATAAGAAGGTTTTTTCCATTGATAAAACATTGGGTTGTTATAGTATTTTCACACCATATTCCTTAATATTTTATGAATATACTAAGTCCACCTCTATCAGTGATAAAATCTCCAATTAGATGCAAGTAATCATGAATATTTATTAAGTTAATGTTGAGTTTATCTGAGCACACATATCAAATGATGATGATATTTTGGTTGAAACGTTACCTCCTTTGGTTAATATATTTCAATAGAAAGTGTTATCTCAACCCAATAGAGTCTTGTTACGACATCGAATTATATTAAAAACTAATCAATTATTCTTATTAATGTTTTCTCTAGTTGGTCACTAGGAGTTCCTCCCATGAACCACAATCAATATATGACATAGTTGATATGCTAGTAAAAAGTAAAAAATATAAGGACAGGTGTCACAAGATTAATTACATGTTTTCATTATTGTATTAAGAGAAGAAATCAATTCCTAACATCACCAATACTACTTAATAAGAAACCAAATCATGAAAATATGGATATAAATCCTCCACTCATGAGATTTGAACACCTAAACGTCTTATTTTTAAGTAATATAACTGACCTGAATTAACACAACACATGTTTTTTTACAGGTGTCACATATTGTTAGGGACTCTTGGAAAAAACAATTCTTCAAATCCATGGTGATTTATTCATAAATTTTATGGATTCATATCAATATAGTATAGAAAAAAACAATTAAGTATATTTTTAGTTGGGAGAATCTCCATATACTTTTTATCTATCAATTTATTTAAATAATATGGTTAATGATCATATAATAAATGTTTTATTGAAAATATAGTGTAAATGAATTGGTGGGTGATTTTATTACATGATGGAAAAGATTAACCTACTCTTTAGAGATGAAACATTCCAAGGAGAAATTATTTGAATTATTTATAAATAATGTATAATTTTTGTTTCTATAACATTGATTACTCAAAAATATCCAGGCGGATTATAAGATTTATTTATAAAAAAAATACTTGAAGTAATTTATACAATGAACTAGAATGAAATATCTTCTAACACCTCCATATGAAGTGATAGTATTTGGTAAATTAAAATAAAAAAATAATCACTTTTAGAACTAAAATGACATTAACCCCAAACCAAAAAACCAATTAGGTTTTCAATGGAGATTTTTCCTACGCCTCAAAAACCAAATATACTATCTAACCCAAACACACAAGATATATTAAAATATTAGAGGTGTAATATTTTGGAAGATAGAATGAAAATATATTATTTCTAACATCGAGAGTAGCTTCCTGGGTATTTCTTTTATACCCTTGAGAATTAATTGATCACTCTCTTAAAAATCAATATGCCTCAGAAGAATTTTTTTTATAAAATACCCGACTACATAGAATACAATAATTTTTAATTTCATGATCCAATACTAAAATACATTCGTGGATCATCTATTAAATATGGTAGTTGAAGGTTATGTGTTTATAGGTAAACCCAAGGCTCATGTGACTAGTTTGTCAGCTACTCTTCCATATGATAAAGGTGAATAAGAAAAGTGATAAAAATAAATGAATATTGATGACTAGATCACCCAAAATATAATTAGATATATATATTGAAAATCATTTAGCTATTACTAAGTTATAATTCCCACTACTAATTTCCACAACTCTTATGAAAATATTTGTAACATTATAGGATTTCGAAATTCAATAAAATAGATAGATATTTAAAAACGATAAAGAGAAGAATACCCTATGGGTACCTTATCTAGATCATACCCTCATTGAATTAATTCCCCTAACATTAAATGGTCATGAATTGACTCTAAAAATTAAATAATACTACTACAAAGATCCACTATTTTCCACTATAGGCATCATCTAACTAGTAAGGATATTTTTTTAATAGATAGATTATACTTATAAACTAGGGACTTCAAAAAACTCTCCTGTGAGTTTTAATAGAAGGGGGATATATAATCAAGGTGAATCGATGAATTTAAGATCTATCACTGAGTATATATTATAATAATCCAATACTCAGTGAAATATAATCTTTTAAACTTTTAGGGACCCTCCGTTTCTTCTATTACCCAAATATGGATGGTTTTTTAGTTGTATAAAATGTATTCATATTATCAATATAAAAAATGAGTTCTAATAATACTATACCATGGATAGAGGGATAATCACCATACCTAGACTCAAGATTATTATATTTTCAAATTATCTACCCATTTTTCCCTTAATTTAAGAAGTGAAAAAATGGAAGGATATACAAAAATTTTATAAAAACTATGATGTGTTAAAATACCCCACTCCTATTCTAGAGTGACTTTTAATCTTGGAAATGTATAATGAGCTTATATGAGACCTCATGGAATCCATTTCAAACTAGTGAGATTTTGATATTGAAGTGGATTCCACCAGGATATATCATTTTGAAGAAATCACGTTCATAGAATGGCATGAATATATATAATTTTAAAAGAATGAATTGGGAGAAGAAATAGAAGGGAGAATCTAACTATTATATGATTTTGTTAATATCAATGATGTTAATATCTATTTAAACTTAGTGAATAATAGTTTTAGGATCAATCTCATTCTAGTCTAAACACTATTCTCTATAATATATGCATATGTTTATTTTTCCTGATCTGACATGAAAATCCAGTTCTATGAAAGGAGTGAGAATAAAATTCAAAATATCTGAATATAGATCCAATTTATAGACCCAGTCTCCAATATTATGTTCATGGTGGTATGTTATAATACAATATGAAATTCCCATCTAGTATTGTTGTGTTTTTATTTACACATGAACATCTTTAATCATATCACCAGTTTAAATAGTATTTTTTATGGATAATTATGAAAACTAAAAGGTGATACCTCCCACATTGAAACATGGATGACCAATTACATTGAATTTTTCTATTACAAGATGGAGGGAAATTAGAACCCAACCAAGGATACTATATAGGTTTTAACTCGAAATGATTTGGAGTCATTCTCAAATAACCCTTAGAATAATGTGAAGAGGGTTTTATTCTCCTTGTCCATTTCATTAATATAATTCTTGAAAATTTAATAAACAACCTATCTTTAATAGATAAGTTAAAATGACTTAAAAGAAACATATTATCTTATAAAAAAAATTTTAAATTATATTAAGAATATCACCATCTATAGAGAAAAAAGATTTATGTTATACACCCCATATATGATGAGCTAAGATTTACATTCATCTACAAAAACACAAGCCTGAATGATAATCGTTAAATCCACGTAAGTAACATAAACTTGATAAATTATTATCATAAATAAATTTAATATAGATTTTTGACTTTCACAACCATTAATATTATTTCAAAAAATCTATAATGTCATGTGGTTACCATTGGTGGACATGACAACAATGAGAATGATGATATCCCATTTCAACCGTTCATGACTAAAGAGAAGGGTAAACCCTCCAATACTCAATATTTTAATATGTAAGATCTTGATGAGGATCCTCACACTATTCAATAATATATATATAAAATTATTAATGAATTGTGGTAGGTGAATTGGGATAATTAAGAAGACTCGCAACCCACTCTAATCAACATGACCATACCAATAACCTCCCAACTAGGATCATACTAAAATAGATGGATTAGAGTTCCACTAAATAATAGGAACACTAACCTAAATGAAAAAAGTATATAGACTAAAATCCAGGGTTTTTGACTTTATAGTGCACATATTATACCCTTTGAAGATGAATAATAACCATAATGAAACATCAATAGAATTATTAATTAATAAAATGTATTAATAAGTCATCACATACAAATATTAAGTGATGTAAACATCATTAATTACATACAAGTCTTTTAGATATAAATAAGATATCTTTCAGGACAATCATATATTCACAACACAATGGTACGAAAATAAAAAACCATCCTAACACCAGGGAAACACACAGACTTCCAGAAAAATAATAATATCTATCTTTTTCAGCATTGGTACATCCATTTTTACTTGGATCCTGATGGTAATCCCTTACCCTTACATGGTTCAAGAATCATATAGTTTTCATGAATCCCAAAGGTCCCATGTAGGGTGTTGGTATAAACTCAGTAGGCCACCACCAATGGTTTCCAGAGATAATGTTTATACATATTATAGTTTATTAAAAATAAAATAACTAATAAAAAAACACACCACAACCTTATCCACTAGTTCCCAACCTTCCATGAGTGAGATTTCACTTGCCTTGGGTAATGCCAATGTGGAATGATGTATCCAAATCATTCGTACTGGAATATCTCTCAACATTCTAACAAATTCCATACCATATAGTGTCACGTATCAATCATATCCAATGTAACAATATTTTAAAACCCATAACTCCTAATGGCATGTCCAAATATCATATCACATGTTTCATGGTTTACTAACTAATTTACCAACTTTCATCCTAACCACCTGATGAATCCTAAGGCACAAGGACACCCATCATTTACCAAGTATATCATATCATCCCAACATATCTCATATACATGGAGAGTATCCCACTCCCATATGATGGTTTCACTCACCAAAAAATGTGTCCAAATATAGTCTCTCCTTTTATGTATTTAAGAACCTCATTATCATACACGCTATGAAACATAACTATAGAGGATATGATAAATAAATATATATGGTAAAAAATTTCTCATGGGACCTATCTAAAGTGAACACGACTCCATAGGCTTAGCCTACATGGTGAGTGGTATCACCAATATCCTATAATGACACCTTGGTGAACCTTAATCTCCATCTACAAAAATGGTCTACATAATTTATGTCACACAAAAAAACTATCTATCCCCATTCTCTATGATTAATTACACCCATAGTCACATGGGTTACATCCATCATGTTCTCTTAGAACCACTTCAACCATCATATCTCCTGAACCACCTCATTAAAACTTAAGAAATCATGCCCATAAAACCATAAACCACAACACAATTAAAGTTGATCCCTAGTAGTATAGACCCTTAATTTTTACACATCATACAAGAACCAATTATAACTTATGAATAATGGAAACCCCAGGTGGATATATTTATGGTCTCCCAAATGAATCTGTCAATGCCCATTTGTTACAAAATGTGTAGACACACATATAACCTATGAAATAGAAAGGTTACACCTACATGTAGTTAAATAAAATCTACTAATTGAGAAACTATTGTGGATTTTGATCTAACTAGAAGAAATTAGGTAATCTCAAGAAATACCTTTTTTTGGGAAATCAATAGAAAGTCATAAAACAGTGAAAGAAACTCGATGGATATACCCCATTGCATCTAAAAATACCTGAAACTACTCCCAGAAACATATGACGTAATGAAAGTTCAATATATGATGGATAACTCACTTAAGAGAAGATTAGAATAATGAAAGAGAGTGGATAGAATTATGGATCCCACTTTCTTCTGGATATAATGGATAATTCCATCCTTTATATTTTATTTAACCAATTAATTAATTGTTTTTTTTAAAGAAACTAAACTTGGAAGGTTATGACATGACCCACCTATTGGTCGATCATTATGGTGATTGGGGGTGAAATTCCCTTTTATAAATTGAGGCTGAAAATAAATAAATAATTTGATTAACCAATTACTATATAGTGGATAAACATGATTCAATTTTATAATGAAAATATAAATGTAATTTATGTATAGAAATGATCAAATAAAATTTATGCAAGTATGTGAGTTTATATTAAATGTTTCAATGAAGAAATTTAAATAGAAGATAAACAAAATTGAGAAGGTGTTAAACAATAGCATGATGTGTACCCCTAAGTATCCACCCCTTTAATCTAGAGGTTAATGGTATAAATACATTGGTCTCAAAGGTGACCAAGAAACATATCCCTCATAATTTTGTTTTGGGATAACCCTCTTATGCTTTATTGGGATCCAAGTAACTAATCACTCAATTTTTATTACTGAAAACCATTGGATAATAGTGTTTTAGAATAGATACTTTTTCTTTAAAAAACCCATTACAAACCTCTATATTAATATTAATGAACTCGAATCCTCTAATATGTAAAAGGTAATTGTTATTGAAATTTTAAATCATTTTGACATTAGTTTTATCCATAATTAACTCATTTTACCATTTACTCTGATTATATCTAATTATCATGTCTACTATTCATAATATTCAAAAAATATGTTATCCATATTAAATTAGTTCAATTATGATTATTCTAAAAATGTAATCCATTTTATCAAATTAAATTTGCATAATTTTTTGAATTTAATTTAAAATTAACATTATAAAACATGATTAAAAGTTCTTTTAAAAAAAATTATTCACTACTAGAAATTAACTTTATAACAACGGTTTTAAACCATTGGTATTGGATCGAAAAAATTGGTATATTATATACCAATGGTTTCCTAAACTGTGGGTATAAAAGCTATGGGGATATCTCTAGACTAATGTTTTCTTTGAAATTATTGATATATCTCCCCTAGATTTCCCTTTTTCCCATGGTTTTATTAAATCATGGGTAAACGTGAAATACCAAAGGTTTAGAAAACCGTTGTTATATCATTACACCTCCATAAAATCTGGGAACATATCCCATTTTATCCTAGATCCAACACACCCCCCAAACAACTGGACCAACACCCAAATCAACTAGCAAGAAATATAAAAAATTCATGAAATAAATTAACACAATGAACTAGTCACAATACTCATTTAAAATAGTGCAAATATTTTATATTTCATATTTTTTAGTTGATAACTTAATAAAATTATAGCACATATATAAAATCATGTTCGATCACTAAGCAAGGTTTTCAATAAATATCAATTGGAAATATAGAGGATTAATCTGTATATCTATCTCATAACCACTCTTATCATCATCACCATCACCATAATCATCACCATTATAATATCCATCACCACTATCATCATCGCCATCATCACCATCTGAATTTATATCACTATCTCAATCACCATCATTATCACCATCACTAGGAAATTCATTATCCTGACTACCACTATGACCACCATCACCATCCCCCAGTGCATCATATAACAGATCCATTGTTGAAAAAAATGTATCAAAAACCATAATGGTATCTGGTGGAAGTTATGAATTTAATTTTTTCATAACATTCATAAATTTATTATGGGAATTTTTTACTTTGTACATTCTCATTCATGGATTTTTTTGCCTTTGATGCCTTTGCATGAGCATTTTCTTGCTCTTTACTATCCATTTCCAACTTGGTGCTACCAGAATTATTAGAGTCAACTTATATGGGACAATATATAGTGGGTACAATACTCTTACATGTTCAAAAACATACTCTCCCATTGTTCTCATCTCCTAATATCTAGTTAAAATGATAAATTGTCCCAATGTTGTCAGCTTACCACTCATCAAGGGCCTCCAAAGAACATAATTTCAAATATAAATGAACTATTTAGTTATAAAATATTTATTTAGATTTTATGTCAAAAAATTAAAACTTACAATCATTTGTTGTCTTTGTTCATTTATTATACTTCCATCTTTCCTCTTTCTATGCAATAAATACTATTTTTTCTCAAGGTACACATCTTTCAATGTTGAATACCCCCTATATAATGACATTGAATGTAAATAAAATTCAATAATACTATATTTTTGAAAAAAATTGACTCATTATAAATGATATTTAAGTGATAGAAACCAAAACCAGTTGAGTTAAATGTTTCAAAAATGCATTACAATATCATTAACTATGAGAAACTATAATCAGTCAAATTGAAATGAATTTTTTTGGATTGTTTTATAGGAGGTATATTTATATTATTTTGTTATTATTATAATGGGTCGACTTCATTTTTTATTGGTTCCACTATGTTTGGATGAATTCAGTTTGAGTAATAATTTTTTAGGTTAATTCAACACATATAGATCCAATTCATCTTTTTTTATATATGAATAAAACATATTAAATGAAATTATTTTAGTTCAATATGATTTTGTTTAGAATGATAAAGTTATATTCATATTAATTTTGATTAGTTTATTGTTATTTAGTTTAATAAAATTTTATTCATTTTGGTTTCATTCAATTCTTTTTCTTGTTGTAGTTTCATTCAATACATCATACGATTTAGATTTCTTTCATACATAATATTAAAATTTATTTCATTTAAGGATTGATTGTATTTAGTTTGGTTTTAATTAATATTGTTAATATTTGGTAGCTTCATGTCTATGATGGTAAGACTATTCCATTTTCTTTTATTTTTATCATTATGATTAATTTTTATTGGGAATGTAAAGATTGTAAAATTTATTTATATTTAATTGCATTATTTTCTCACCATTTCTTTATAGTTCATAGTTAACAAGTATTTATGTTCACATTAGATAAATCTATTTACATGTTTATGTGTTAATATTATTTGAAACTATATACATGTTACCAAATTTTATATTTTTCATATTAATATATTTTATATTTATAACTATTTATATGTTAATATTATGTGAATGTATATTAGTTGAACCTTAAATAACTTTAGTTTACCCTTGATTAACTTTGCTTAACCCTTAAATAAATTTGTTTCTACTGAATTAAATTTATTTTACAATTATTTAATAATGTTGTACCCATACTTAACATTATTTTACCCATAAATAAACCATAGTATTTTATGTTTAACCATATATAAAATTGTTTTACCAATAAATAACTTTATTTTACCCTCATTCAACTTTTTTACCCTAACATAACTATAGTTTACCCTTACATAACTTTATTCTACCATTATATAACTTTACATTACCCATAATAAATTTATTTACACTTAAATAGCATTAGTTTACCCTAACACAACTTTAGTTTACCCTAAAGTTTTCCCCTTTATTATATTTAGTTAACCCTTAGTTAAATGTTTTACCCTTACATAACTTCAGTTAACCCTTACTTAACCTATAAGAGTTCTTGTAAACCATTATTTGAATTTATTTTAACATTAAAATTTGTTTACCCTTACTTAAATATATTTTACCATTACATAAAACTATTTTACACTTAATTAACTTTATTTTAACCATACCTAAATTCACTTTACCCTTTCTTAACTTTTTTTACTCTTAATTAACTGTAATTCACTCATATATAACTTTTTTTCACCCTTAAAAACTTGTAGGTTACCCTTAAATAGCCTCTAAATTTTCCAACTACCCTTAAATAACTTTTTTTTACCCTTGATTAACTTTATCATATTTTTTTATCTTTATTTTACCATTAATTAACACTGTTTTATGCTTACATAACCATAGTTTAAACTTAATTAACATTTGTTTATCCTTACTATAATTTATTTTATAATTACATAACATTAGTTTACCCTAACATAAATTTAGTATACTCTTACTTAATTTTATTTCCCTTAAATATAATTAGTTTAAACTTACTTTACTTTTTTATACAATTACATATCTTTAGTTTACCCTTACTTGACTTTTACAAGTTTCTATTTACACTTACTGAACTTTAGTTTATCCTTACAAGAATTTAGTTATTCCTTATTTAACATTTTTTTACCCTTACTAAATTGTATTTTACCAATTATTAAATTTATTTTACCCTTAAATAACTTTATTTTTCCCTTAAGTATCTATTTTTTACCATTACATAACATTTTTTAACATTACGTAACTTTTATCAACCCGTATTTAAATTCACATTACCATTACTTGACTTTAATTCAACCTTAATTAACTTTTAAAATATTAAATTTTCCCTTATATAACTTCTTTATCCTTACTTTACTTTATTTTTCCCATATATGAATTTACATTTCCCTTACAAAACACTATTTTTATCTTACATAATTAGCGTTTACCCATACATAACTCTAGTTTTCCCTTAGTAAACATTAGTTTACCCTAACATAACTTTTATTACCCTTATATAAATTTATTATACCCAAATATATATTTATTTAACTATTATATAACCTTTTTACACTACATGAACTTTATTTTATGCTTAATTAACATCGTTTTACACTTAACTAACATTAGTATACCCTTAATTAACATGTATATATTTTTCTACCCTAACTTAACTTTAGGGTATCATTACTTAACATTAGTTTACCCATACATAAATTTTTTACCCCCATGTAGTTGTAGTTTACCCTTACATAACTTTATTTTTCCCTTACAAAACTTTATGTTACCCTTAATAAACGATTTTTACACTTACACAACTTTATTATTCCCTTACTTGAATTTTTTTTACCCTTAATCATCTTTGTTTTACCCTTTCATAACTTATAAAAGTATCTATTTACCCTTAAATAACTTTATTTTACCCTTACATAACTATATTTTACCTTTAATTAACATTACATTACACTTACATACCTTTAGTTTACCCACACATAACTTTTTCACCCATACATAACATTATTTTACCCTAACATGAAATTATATTACCCTAACTTAACTTGTTTTACCCTTTCTCAACATTAGTTTCACATTGATTTAATTTTTTTACCCTTACATAACATTAATTTACCCTTACCTAACCTATAAAGGTTTTTATATTCCCTTATATAACTTTTTTTACCCTTAATTAACTTTAGTTTACACTTAAATATCTTTGTTTTACCCTTACATAAATTTATTTTTCCCTTATATAACCTATACATGTTTCTATTTTCCCTTAAATTACTCTTCTTTAACCTCACATAACATTAGTTTACCCTTACGTAACATTTTTTTACCCTTACATTACTTTAGTTTTCTATTAAATAACATGTAAAACATTCTATTTTCCCTTTCATAACATCTTATACCCATACATAACATTAGTTTACCCTTAATTCACTTTATCTTATGCTCACATAACTTTTTTTAACCTTAATTAACATTTTTTATCTTTAATTAACGCTATTTTACCTATGCAAAACATTATTTACCCTTACTCCACATTAGTTTTACACTTAATTAACATATACACGTTTTTTACTCACAAGTAACATGTAGAAACATTAGTTTACCTTTACTTATATAAAATTCATATCTCCTTTCCAAAGTCAAATCCAAATACTTTTACAAAGAGAGTATAAATTTTGATTTACCCATACATAACATGAAATAAAAATTTAATCCTAATTCTCATAATATGTTTTATACTGTATTTTGATCCAGAACTAATATATAAACTTCATAATTCAACTAATATCCATTTTTCATTTCCACAGGTAACTAATTAAATGAAATTTTTGATGAAAAATATCATATTTCTCTCATGTTCTAGAATCAATGTCTATTCCGATGTGTGTAGATACTTCATAGAATACTTTTTCTATTTCATTTTTATGATTTCTAAAAATTATATTCAATAATACAAAATATATTATTAATGAAAATCATCATCATTTTCAATCAAAGGCCTTGAATTTTATTAATAGATTAAACTCATGACTCTTCTATTGAGCAATAAATTCTTGATACTATGTTTCTAGACAGTCATTCTGGATAGGTATAGCCTCTAAATCTATTCTAACTCTATCAACCCATCCATTGTACAAATCATGTTTGTATGTGATTTTTTACACTTCCTTTTGTGAGCACTTTAGGGGACTGTAATTCTTTTTTACTCTTCCTAAAGAGAGAGTTTATGTCCTTGGACTGGTCATAAGCCCAATAGTGCGGGTTTCCATACATTCCCTCTTTCCAATGGTGGGAATCCTCCTCCACCATGATTGATTATGTTAACTCCCTGATCAAAATTGAGTGATGGGATGGTATCCCCTCATTCAAAGTATTCTTCATAAGATTTTGTTTCATAGTTTGGGTCTCCCTTATATATTTGATACATGTTCATGAATCTCATTCCCAATGTCATATTGAAGTGGATACTGGTTAATTATAGTACTTGACATCATTATAAGGTAGATACTTTCATTTGGAGCATATGATGATGTTTCAAAACATAGACCACTTAAAAATTTAAGTTGTGTTGGGAATCTATAATGTATTTCTCTTTTGGAGTTAAGGGTATCTCATGCATGAGGGATCATAGTTATAAGGCACTAGGCATCCTTCATTTGTCATGAGAGAACTTCAATGATAAGAATAAACCATATGAGGCTTTGACCCCAATCATCTCATGCTTACCACATGTGGTAGATATTTAGGGTATGGTCATAGGTCAAAAGTCTTATTATGGGAATGTGTGTCATAGATTTAGAGTCTTCTGGAGACATTAAGAAATGGTCTAGAGACTTTTTACGACATTAGGGAAAATGTGTAGAGTATTTTGGGGTCTTTGAGAATACCTTTAGAGTCCAGTGGGGATGAATTTTTAGGTTTAGAGTCTTGTGGAGATGTTTCCCATATAATTTGACTTCATACTGGGCCAAATATAGGATAGTTCCACATGGTAAAGCCGAAGTCCCGTGGGGACCTCAGATATCGATATAAGACAATGTTTGTATTCCCAAGTGAATAGTTACACTTCAGTTTTTTCATATTCTATAGGGAGATATAGGGTTTTATGGTGACATTAAAATATTAGGATTAATCCTTTTGGAGGCATCCTATGTATCTTATAGGAAGATTGGGATCAAAACCTTGGTAGTTTTAGTGAACAATTTAAGGTCATATGGTGGGACCGACCCATGAAGATTAACATCTTGATATAAGGTTGATTATTCCAAAAAAAGAGTAATGAAAAGGGATGGTCTGGGGATTATGTGTAGAAGATACCCAAAATATGGTGCGTAATATCATGTTTATTACATGAGACATCAAATAAAAGATTCATATGTTAAGGCTATAGTTTAACATCTTTTTTTAAGGATGAGGTCATGTGGTTTAACATTGTGCAACCAGGACATTAGGCTGTGAAGCTTAAAATATTATAGCTCAAAAAATGTTGGTAATTACACATGTGAAATTAAGTCCATGATTAAAGGAGGGTGAGATAATTATACCACACTATCCCTCTTTGAAGTGAAAATAAAAAGATTTCCCTTGATGATTCCACACTTTGGGAGGCATATGGGGCTCTAGAGGTTAAAGAGACTATTATTAGAAGAAAAGGAGAAGATTATTCCCAAACTATTCTTGGATAAAATTTTCTAGGCATGATGGTTTATGATTCTGGTCATACAGAATTTCAAGGAACAAATGAACTCAATTGGGATAGGCTCAAGTTCCCTTTGAACTCAACTTTTGGGAATCTATGTACGCTAATATGAGGAATCATATGGGATCTTGGAAGGAAATTTTTATTAATTTTATGGGATTTAGGAAGGCTAAAGGTTTTTTGAAGTTTATGGGGCTCATGACGGTAAGGCAATCATGATATAGGGTTTCCCTACCTAGGGATGGTGTCTTATTTCCCATTAGGAAGGTATCATGAAAGGTAGCAGCCTCACAAAACCCCAAATTGAGAAAGTGATTTTCCCCTAGTGCAGAGGGTATGATATTTCATGAATCATATCTCCACCATGGTCATAGGGTCTCAACCACTGATGGAAGGATATTCATGGAAGATGTATACGTGGGGGTTTTAATCTCTACTTTGGCTCATTAAGGATGAAGTTTCATGAATTCAGATCTTCTGGTGGAATTAAAAATGTTATTGCACCCATAAATGAAAAGAGAGTGTGATATTTATAGGTTTCATGGATATTTGGAAATATGTTATAATAAATATTATCTTCTTTACATAAGATGAACTTTTTTGGAACTCTGGCATCTTTCGCAAGGCCCTGCCTTTCATGAAGGGACCATCATCTGAAAATCATACTCTTTATGTGTATTTTGAGAATGTTTTAGCCTATATTTACCAAAAACCAAACATGGAATCCTTTAAGTCACACCAAATGCGTATTTTAGTGTAAAAAATCACCCTTAGAATGGGAGCTGATGTGGGATAGGAGGATTTAATTCTAAGGTCAAAGCACTGAAAACTAGTGACTTAGGTGAATGTTCACAAAACATGACCCTACTCATGGAACGTGAGTAGTAGAAGGAGTCCCATGGTGGACCATGAGGTTCTTGTGAAATATTAGATGGTACCATATTTTCATGATGCTCATCACTTTTGTGATTGTTTTATGACCTAAATCCATAACACTCACAATATAACAACTCATACACTACATACATTGTTAATACATAAAAATTGAAGTATATTTATTACAAAATTTAACAAAACCATGAAAAGACTGTATAGGTATAGTGTCTTTAGAAATTGGGAAACATAAACATCAGCTTGATAAAGAATCTACGTTGTCTCTCATTTATTTGATCATATCTAGAATCCTTTTTGGCATATCATATTTTATACCCTTCTTCCTGACCTAGGAAAAAGAAACATATAAAAGGGTGAGCTCAAATGCTTAGTAAGGGTAAACAAATGAAATTCCAATCATATCATATTCTTAAGATCATAACATTTGAATATCTAATCCTGCATAAGAGGTCATAATATCATGTCATGGGAAAAATCATAGAACTGAAATATAATCCCAATCATTATAAAATAAGACATGAATCTTTTCGACATACACACATAAGCATATAAAATCATTTCATATTAGTCATGGCTCAATGCCAAGACCATCGTAGTGGACAATGTCCCTTACTGAACTGAGTTCATTCCTCATTCCAGTCCTGTATCACTGAACCAGATTAACTTTCTGTTCAAGCCATTTCTATATCATGAGATACAAATATTTACCCAATGCATTGCAGGGAGATATAGGTCCCACCCATCTCATAATGAAACCATTCTTATGTGTGCCACAAAATCATAAACCGTACATCATAGCATAACCCATGTAATAAAATGGGATTCTTAAACATCATGCCATCATAAGATAAAAGGAATTCATAAAAATAATTCCATCAAAACATAATCAAATCAATGTAATAATATGGATAGAAACATAACCCAATATTATCTTAGATAGAAAATAATTTTGCTAAAACACTCGAACTTAGTTCTTGAGGAAAATATTCTTTCTTCATCAAAAACATTTTCTTTTCTCAATATGACACGCAAGTTTAAAAGAATTTAGTTGAAAATAAACTTGAAAACTTGTAAAGGAAGCTTAAATGGAAATAATTTCCAATTAAACCATAAAAATCCGCTCATTCTGTATAAAAAAACATTCTTCTCGTACTTTGGTCAGAAAAGTCAAAAATTATCTCGTACTAAAAATGAAAAAAATATTATTTTCATTTCTTTTACTAAAAACTCATCAAGAGGAAAAATTGGATTTAAACAATTGTATAAGGATAAAAATAATATTACATATTGAGGAAACATGGATGTGGATGATAAATATTCCCCATTAAATACTGAAGTATAAAAAATCTTGGATAAAAAAATGAGATTGTGAGATTTTCCCTTACCATAGGTCTGATATTCTTTGTACGTATCGGAACCTCATGTATAATGATTTAAATAATGTCATTGACTTATTCCATAATCATAGTCATTGTTATGATATCATATATGCTAATATTGTTATCTTTTTATTAGTACTGTTTCATTGTTACTCGTTATTCGGGTGTGAACTTCTTTATATTCTTATGCATGTTTTATCAAATAAATTATTATTCCTATTTTTAGAATATAGATATATCATTTAAAAATTTTTATTCATATAAAATATTTCATATTTATTCATTCACTTCATTTATATAATCATTATTCAATTAGGATCATGTATAATGAATCACATCACATCGTGGAGACAGTAGGTTGTACGTACGCATTAGCGATGATATCATTCCCATGATTATGGAATTGTATTAAAGTGTATGGTGTATAATATTTTAGAATAAATATAACTTTAAAATAATAATATATAGTAATTTATTTCATCATTATACCCATCCAAGTATTTTGGTGATGAAAAAAAGATTACACTACGGTGTGGAGACGGTATTTCGTACGTACGCACGCGCAATGACTTTGTTTTTCGTAGGATGAATAGAAGGTGATATAGGGTTGTTTCATATTTATAATAAAATATCAGTATATTATTGATACTAATGTTATTAATTTATAAATAAACAATTAAAGAAGATGAATTATAAGAAGAAATAAATTTGAAAGAATCTGTAGAAGATAATACTTCTTCCTCGAAGCGCCTCCTTTAAACTTCCTCTTAGGGTACTAGATTTGGTCTTTTGAGAAGGATAGAACCTCTCTAATGTAACTATATAGGTTTAGAAGAGTAATTGGTAGGGTTTGGATGATCTTGAGGGCTCAAAATTGAGTGAATATGAGAGGGAAGGGGGTTCCCTTTATAACAGAGGAGAGGGGCTCTTTTGGAAACCTTGAAAATATTAATTTATAATAAAATACAACCCCACATAAAAACCTCCAAAATAACTCAAATTAGAATATGAGATGATATGGTGTTGCAATATCATCATCTAATAAAATTTAGACATGTTTTGATTTTATTTTAAACCTTATCATTTTGATTTATCATTATTTAATCTATTTAATTTTATTTGTGTTCATAATGTTATAAATTATAAATGGTTTTAAATACTTATTTATGTTTTGTTAATTGTAAATAATTGGATATTTTATGATATGGTAGAACATATAAATTTTAATTTTTAATTTCTAAATATTTTTTTTGATTATTAAAAAGTTTAATAATATGTTATTTTTATAAAATATCAATAGTGTCAATTTTGACAAAAATCATTTATTTGAATTTAAATAAAATCCACCCAGAAGATGTTTTCAAAACAAAATATTTCCTAGATTATTAATAATTCATATTCATCTTTAATATTTGTAGATATCAATAATTATTTCATATAATATTTATTTTAATATTTTTAAAACTATTTATTTGATATTTCTCTTGATAAAATAATTTCTACAACATTTATGTATAATTTTTTATTCTACTTATTTGTTTCATAAAAATTAAAAATAAAATAATATGATGAATATAAATCTAATATATTTAATAATAATAATTTTAGTAGATTTTAGTTTCTAAAAAAAACTTTTATATTGTTGTATTTATTAAATTATGAAGGTGACAATTTTGACATCATTTAAAATAAAAAATATAATTGTCATAATCACTTTTATATGGCTCCAAATGGTCCACAAGTAGACCCATGGATGCTTATGGTTTAGATATACTCGAGAAATAATTTTTGGTCAAGTTTTTGGTCCTTTTAATGGGTATTGTTATTTTAATAAAGACTATATTATTTATTTTTCACTAAATAACTAATTTCAACATCATTAATGTATAAGTTATTATTGTAATTATATAATTTATAAAAATTAAAAATAAATTAACATGATAAAACAAACATTTTATATTTCGAATTATTATTTATAATAAAATTTATATTTAGTATATTATTATATTAAAAATAATTTAATTATTAAAGTTTGAGTGAGACATATTTGACATTCCTTTAAATAAAATAAATTAATTGTCACAATCTCATCCAAGTGGGTTCTAATAGATACCGTTTAGACCCAAGTATGTTTTTGGATGAAATATAATCATCCAATTATATTAGGAAAAGTGTTATAGTAATTTTATAATATTATTTTTAACCTTAATTAATCGATTTACCATTAACTGTGGTAAATAAAATTTACCGTAGTTACTATTCATAATGACCAAAAATAAAAGTAGCCTATTTAAATAATTTGGACCTATTGATTCCAAATATGGAATCCATTTTTCCAAATTCAGGACACAGAAGTTTCAGAACATTAATTTAAAATTAATCACATTGGCGAAAAAAACAGGTTTTTGTTTAAAACATTGCAAAAGATTGAAATGATTTTACCTATGAATTAATTGTAAAATTAATGATAATGACATAAATTATATTAAATAGTAAAAATATATTCTATTTATACTATAAAAGAAATAAATATTATATTTTATCCATATAAACTATCTCGAAGAAAAAAGTTGTTTTTAATTAAAATTTAGCTTATTTTTACTATTCATCAAATTATGATGTTTATCTGAAAAATATCAAAATTTTAAACAAACTAAATTTTTATATCCCACTTCCAAATAAAAGGCTTATATTTTAATATTAAAATTATTAATGTTCCTAAATATTAAATTAAAAAGAGTGTTCTATTCAAAGGCAGAAAAACATTATTTTAATATCTGTTTGATGAATATCAAAAATATTATTTTAATTATATAACATACATATATTATTAATTTAAATCACTCAAATAAATAATATGACATATAATTTATTTACATTTATCATAGATTTTTAAAAGTTAGTTATATTTATTCTCGCTAACATAACGACTAGGTTATAAAGGAAATTTTATATTAGGGGCATCTCACAGTTTGTTTAAACAAATGATTGCGTGTAAAACAAGCTACCGAAGAATAAAAATTATTTAAATATTTCATGAAACACATGGACGTTACATTATATACCCCTTAAACTAAATTTCTCCTCGAAATTCTTCACTTGGAAATAAAAATATGAGGATACCTCTCCGTCATCATATCCTTAAGTTCCCATGTAGTTTTTTTTAATTGGTGGTTCCTCCATTAAACTTTAACCAATCGAGTTCTATTCTTTCACATAACATTTTTGCTACAATCCAGAATCTCTATCCGTTATTCTTTATAAGAAATATCTTGCTCCAACGGTATGACTTTTGAGCTTAGTACATGTGAAGGATCGGGAATGTACTTTATCAAGAGGGATACATGGAACACATAATGAACATGAGAGAGATTCAGTGGAAGTGCCAATCAATAAGATACCATCCCAACACGATCCAGAATTTCAAAAGGAATGATATACCTAGGGCTCAACTTTCCCTTATTTCAAAATCTCATTACTCTCTTCCAGGGAGATATTCGTAAGAACACCATATCTCCCACTTCAAACTCTAGTCCCTTTCATCGGTTGTAAACATAACGTTTTTGTCTACTCTGAGCTTCTATTATATGTTGTTGAATATATCTAACCTTTTCTGCCATTTCATCAACAAGATCAGTTCCTAACAGCTTTCTTTCCCCAACTTCATCCAAGAAAGTTGGGGTTCTGCACTTATTTCTATAGAGGGCTTCATAAGGAGCCATCCGAATACAAGAGTGAAAGTTATTGTTGTAAGAAAATTCCACTAATGGTAGGTGTCGATACCAATAAACTTTTAAATATATAGAGAAAGCTCTCAACATGTCTTATAGAATTCGAATTGTCCTTTCAGGACGACCGTCTTTCTGAGGATGATAAACAGTTCTGAAACACAACATTATATCTAGATCATGCTGAAGACTTATCCAGAACATCGAGGTAAACCTCAGATCCTGATCAGATATAATTTAAAGTGGTACTCCATGGAATCTTACCACTTATTTTACATATATCCTGGTAATCTGATCAAGATATAAATACTCTATAATAGCAATAAAGTGTGCCGAATTCGTAAGACAATCAACTATAACCCAGATATAATTATTTCTTTTGGATGTTTTGGGAAGTCCATTGAAAAATTCCATAGTGATGTTTTCAAATTTCCATTCTGGTATGGGTAGTGGTTGAAACATCCCCTTAGACTTTTGTCATTCATCCATAACTTTCTGACAAACCATGCTTTGAGAGACATATTCAGCAACATCTCTTTTCATTACATCCTACCATAAGTACTGTTTTATGTCCCTAGACATCTTCATGTTTCCAGGGTGAACAGAGAATGAAGAACCATGAGCCTCATCTAATATTTACTTCTTTAATTCCAGTATGGGAGGAACACTAACCCGATTCTTAAACTATATTATTTTATCACAATCAATGTTGAATTCATGAACATTTCTCACCTTCTTTTTTAACTCTACATCTTCCTTCTCTTCCTCTTTAATCTTCACATGTATAGATGGTCGAACATTCATTTGAGAAGGATAAGATTTTTCCCCTTACGTTATAATTTCAAGATCAATCCTTTTCAAATCCATAAATATTAGATCTTTCATAATCCTCAACATAGATAAGATTGCATGGTCTTATTGGATTAATGCATCAGCCACCTTGTTTAGTTTCCCAAGGTGGTAATGTATGGAGTAGTTGTAATATTAAATAAAATTCAGCCATCTTCTTTGGCGCATATTGAGATCCTTTTGTGTGAAAATATAATTTTAACTTTTATGATCAGTAAAAATATCACACCTTTCACCATAAAGATAATGCCTCCATATTTTTAATGCAAATATTACCGAAGCTAACTCCAAATCATGAGTTGGGTAATTTTTCTCATGGATTTTCAATTGTCATGAGGCATAAATTATCAATGTATCATTTTCCATTAGAACACACCCCAATACCTTCATGGATGAATCATTATAGATTAAAAACCTTTCTCCACTACAAGGCAGTGTGAGAACAGGTGCACTGGCTAACCTTCTTATTTAACTCCTTGAAATTATATTCACAATCCTCCTTCCAAATGAACTTAACTCCTTTTAAAGTCAACCTGTTGAGTGGATTAGATAATTATGGAAAATATTTCACAAAACATTGATAATATCCATCCAAAAAAAGAAAACATCATATCTCGGTTACTGTTGTTGGTATCAACCATCTTTCAATAACCTCTGTTTTTGCTGGATCCAGAGATATCCCCTCTCTTGAGATTATGTGAACCAAAAATGTAACTTATTGAAGCCAAAATTCACACTTGGCAAATTTGGCATAAATATTCTCCTTTTTCGGGGTCTTCAACACAATTCTTAAGTAATATTCATGTTATTACTTTATCATTGAATAGACAAGAATATCATCTATAAATACTACCAAAAACTGGTCAAGATAGTCTCTAAAGACTCTATTCATTATATCCACAAAGATAGCAGGGGAATTAGTAAGACCAAATGGCATCACTATAAATTCATAGTGTCTGTACCTTATATGGAAATCCATCTTTGGTATATCCTCCTTTTTGACCCTTAATTGATGATACCCTAAATGGAGATCAATCTTGGAAGAATATTGAGCTCCACGTAGTTCATCAAATAAGTTATCAATGCATGGGAGAGGGTATTTGTTCTTGATAGTGATCTTGTTAAGTTCTCAATAATCAATGCAGAGTCTCATTGATCCATCTTTCTTCTTAAAAAACATAAAAGGTTCTCCACAAGGTGATGCACTAGAGGGTATGAATCCCTTATCAATATTATCTTGGAGTTGCTTCTTCAATTCCTGCAACTCATTTGGGGCCATTATATAAGGTGTCTTTGAAATGTGCATAACACCCGGTATGAGTTCTATTGAAAACTCAACTTCACGATTTGATGGAAGACCTATAAATTGCTCTGGAAAGACATCATCAAACTCCCATAAAATGTGAATATTCTTAATCATGAGTTTCACACCAACCATTTGAGATAAATAACCTTCATTTATTGGAATCGAGACCCATAAGATGGAATAAATTTCCACTGGGAGGTTATATTCATCCTTGCATCGATAGATGATCATAGATTGATCTGGAATACGAAATGTGACTTTCCTTCTTTGGAAATTGATATGATATCCATATAAATAAAGACAATACATGCCAAGAATCACATCAAATTCCACTATAGGAAGGATCACAAGATTTTCAGGAAGTAGTTTCCCACAAACGTCAATTGGAAAAGAATTATAAACTTTTGATGCAACCATTGTGCCATTAGGAGTTGTCATAGATAACTCAACATCTAATTGTTGAGGTAGTACGACGACATCCTTAGAAAATTTTTCAGAAATAAAAGAGTGGGTGGATCCAAAATAAAATAAAACATTTTCTCCTTTGTAGTGGATGGTATATGTACCTTTCACCACTTCGTTATTGTACTCCACATCGCCGATAAAAATTTCATGTGACTTTCCTTTTACTTTAGCCTTAAGAGTTCATTGACATCGATCATCATCAACAACCCATAGATTAACGAATTTATTGGAATAATGCACCATTTCCTTTCACTTGTAACATTGAAGTCTAGGAGGTGCATTTTGTGTGGCCTTTTCCCTGTTCGCATCATTAGACATATTTTTTCCATCACCGCGGCATTCAATTGCCCGATGAACTTATTTTACACATTTAAAACATTTACTTGTGCCTTTAAGATAATTCCCTCTATGTCTTTTTCCACACTTTGAGCATAAAGGGAAAACTCAAGTTATTTTCAGTGTGGTCCTTATATTTTCCTTTGAATTCCATTTTCCTCTTCTTATCAAACCCATATGACTGATGGGTTACTCCAATCACCATCTCATCCTTGAGAGAACATAAAATAATTTCCTCATAGCTATTGAATTCCATTATGGCTAACTCCCTTCAGAGAATTGGTTTTAAGACAATAAATAATAGATCAATCTTACTCTCAGGTTGGATAATAATTATGGAAGCATACCTTGAAAGTCTTGTAAAATTTGGTTTGTAGGTACCAAAAGATTCATCATCCTTTTGATTTAGTTCCAGAAACTCCTTCTCCATCTTTGTTAAAATAATACGAGGGAATTACTTGTTGAAAAATATGTTCTTCAACTTATCCCATTCCATGGACTCAATTTCATATCTTTGCCTTGTATTCTTGATAAGATTCCACCATTGATCAGCTTCACATTCCAAACAATATACTGTTAATATGACTTTATCATGTTCATAACATTGTAGAACTAAAAATATATTTTTAGTCATATTGATCCACTGTTCAGCCACTAATGGATCAGAAGACCCGCTGAATGAAGGTGGATGCCTCCTTATGAAAGATTCAATAGAATGTTGCTCTTTCCTTTGCTCATTTGAATTTCTGCATGATTCATAGATTCAGAAAATTGTGTGAGAATGGCTACATGATTTTTCATTCCTGCTCCCATAATGTATGATTGCTCAGGGAGAGAATCATTGCATTGAACATTAAATTCATCATTAACGCGTTTCCTTCAGGTTCCAGCCATTGACTAAAACCAAGAAGCATAGTGTGATAAACACTAATTATAATAGTAAAACCACATATTCAAGAATAAAATTAACACTTTAGGTCTTATCAAAGGTTATTCATTTCCATTTCTAAAACACTATGATTTTTTCCTACGCTTACACATATCCTTAGGGTTATTACTGAGGTGTTCACATCCTAGTTTCCAAATGTTAACAAAACATTTCCTCTGATACCAACTATAACAACCCATACATTACATACATTGTTAATACATCACAATTGAAGTATATTTATTAAAACGTATAACAAAACCATGACAGGACCGTAAAGGTATAGTGTCTTTAGAATCTGGGAAACATAAACAACTAGTTCATAAAGCATCTACGTTGTATCACATTTATTTGATCATATCTAGACTCTTTTTTGGCATATCATATTTAATAACCTTATTCCTGGCCTGGGGAAAAGAAACATACAAAATGGTGATCTCAAATGCTTAGTAAGGGTAAAAAAATGAAATTTCAATCATATCATATTCTTAAGATCATAACGTTTGAAAATATTATCCTTCATAAGAGGTCATAATATCATGTCATGGGATAAATCATAGAACTTCAATGTAATCCCAATCATCATAAAATAAGACTTGAAACTTTGTGGCATATACACATAAGCATATAAAGTCATTTCATATTATTCGTGGATCATTTACATGACCATCGTAGGGGACAATGTCCATTACTAAAGTGAGTTCACTCCTCATTCCAGTATTGTATCACTGAACCAGATAAAATTGTTATTCCAGTCATGTATATCTCATGAGATACAAATATTTAACCATTGAATTGGAGGGATATATAGGTCCCACCCAACTCATAATAAATCCATTCTTATGTGTTCCACAAAATCAAAAATCATACATCATAGCATAACCCATGTAATAAAATGGGATTCTTAAACATCATGATATCATAAGATTTAAGGACTTCATAATAATAATTGCATCATAACATAATCAAATCAATTTAAAAATAGTAATAGAAACATAACCCTATATCATCTAAGATGGAAAAAAGTTTTGATAAAACACTTGAACTTAGTTCTTGAGGAAAATATCCTTTCTTCATCAAAAACATTTTCTTTCCTCAATATGTCATGCAATTTTAAAATAAGTTAATTGAAAATAAACTTGGAAACTTTTAAAGTAAGCATTCATGGAAATAATTTTTTATGAAAGCATAAAAATATGCTCATGCCGTATAAAAAAATATTATTCTCTTACTTTGGCCGGAAAAGTCAAAAAAGTATCTCGTACTGAAAACAAAAAAAGATTCTTTTCATTTATTTTACTAAAAACTCATCAATAGGTAAAATTGGATTAAAAATTTTAGGAGGATAAAAATAATATTACATGTTCAAGAAACATGGATGTGGATGATAAATATGCCCCAGTGAATACTGAAGTATAAACAATCTCAGATAAAAAAATGATATTGTGAGATTTTCCCTTACGTTAGGTCCGATATGCTTTGTAAATATCCAAACCTCCTATATAATTATTTAAATAATGTTATTTAATTATTATATAAACATATTAAATGTTATGATATTATATATTGTCATATTCTTATCTGTTTATTAATAACATTTCAATATTACTCGTTATTTGGGTGCTAACTGATTTATATTCTTTTGTATGTTTTGTCAAATAAATTCTTATTCATATTTTTAGGTTATATCTATATCATTCATATAATGGTATTATAATAATATATATCATATTTATTAATTCAATTTATTTATATAATCATTCTTCAATTAAGATCATGTAGAACGAATCGCATCACATCATGAAGATGGTAGGCTGTATGTACGCACAAGCGATGATATCATTCCCATTATTTTGAAATTGTATTGAAGTGTATAGTGTATAATATTTTAGAATAAATATCATAGTAAAATAATCAGATATGGTAATTTATTCCATCACTATACCCATCCATGTGTGTTGGTGATTAAAAAAAATATTACACCACGACATGGAGATGATATTCTGTATGTATGCATGCGCAGTGATTTCATTTTTCGTAGGATGGATAGAAGGTGAAATAGGGTTGTATAATATTTATAATATAATATAATAATATTATTTATACTTATGTTATTTCTTTATAATGAAACAACTAAATAAGAGGAATTATAATAAAAAATAAATTTGAATGAATCGGTAGAAGATATTACCTCTTCCTCGAGGTGCCTCCTTTAAACTTTCTCTTAGGGCACCAGAGTAGGTCTTTTGAGAAGACCAAAACCACTATAATGTAACTATAGAGGTTGAGAAGAGAAATTGGAAGGGTTTAGTCGAGCCTAATGGCTATAAATTGAGTGAAGAAGAGAGGGAAGGGGGTGCCCTTTTATAAGAGAGGATATGGGCACTTTTGGAAACCTAAAATATATTAATTTATAATAACAACCAACCCCACATAAAAACCTCCAAATTGACTCAAAATAGAATATGATATTATATAGGGTAGTAATCTCATCATTAAATAAAATTTAGACATGTTTTGATTTTATTTTAAACCTTATCATTTTGATTTATCATTATTTAATCTATTTAATTTTATTTGTGGTAATAATGTTATAAATTTTAAATGATTATAAATACTTAATTATGTTTTGTTAATTATACATAATTGGATATGTTATGATATTTTAGACCATATAAATTTTAATTTGTAATTTATAAATTGTTTTGTGATTTTTAAACAGTTTAATAATATGTTATTTTCATAAAATATAAATAATGTCTATTTTGACACAATTCATTTATTTGAACTTAAATAAAATCCACCTAGAAGACATTTTCGAAAAAAATATTTAATAGATTCTTAAAAATTCATATTAATTTATAAAATTTGTAGATATCAATAATTATTTCATATAATATTTTTTTTAATATTTTTAAAACTATATATTTGATATTTCTCATGATAAAATAATTACTACAACATTTATGTATAATTTTATAATCTACTTATTTGTTTCATATAAATTAAAAATAAAATAATATTATGAATATAAATATAATATATTTCATAATAATACTTTTAGTAGATTTTATCTTCTAAAAAACAAATTTTAATTTGTTATATTTATTAAATTAGGAAGGTGATAATTTTGACATCATTTAAAATAAAAAATATAAGTGTCATAATCACTTTTATATGGCTCCAAATGTCCCACAATTTGACCCATGGATGCTTATGGTTTTTATATACTCGAGAAATAATTTTTGGTCAAGTGTTTAGTCCTTTTAATGGGTATTGTTATCTTAATAATTTCTATATTAATTATTTTTCACTAAATAACTAATTTCTGCATCATTAATGTATAAGTTATTAAGGTAATTATATATTTCATAAAAATTAAAAATAAATTACCATGATAAATAAAAACATGTTATATTTCAAATTATTATTTATAATCTAATTTATATTCTGTATATCCATATATTAAAAATAATTTAATTATTAAAGTTTTAGTGAGACATATTTGACATTCCTTTAAATAAAATAAATTAACTGTCTCAATATCATACAAATGGGTTCTAATAGATACCATTTTTACCTAATTATGTTTTTGGATGAAATATAATCATCCAATTATATTAATACAAGTTTTAGGATAATTTTATAATATTACTTTTACCCTTAATTAATCGATTTACCTTCAACCGTGGTAAATAAAATTTACCGTAGTTACTGTTCAAAATGCCCAAAAAAAGTATCATATTAACATAATTTGGAACTACTGATTCTAAATATGGAATCCATTTTTATAAATTCATGACTCAGATGTTTCAGAAATTTAATTTAAAATTAATCCCGTTGTTGAAAAAATGGGTTTTTGTTTAAAACATTGCAAAATATTGAAATCAGTTTACCTATGAATTCATTGTAAAATTAATGATAATGAAATACATTATATTAAATAGTAAAAATATATTTTATTTATATTTGAAAAGAATTCAATATTATAATTTAACCATATAAATTATCTCGATGAAAAAAGTTTTTTTTAGTTAAAATTTAGCTTATTTTTACTATTCATCAAATTATGAAGTTTATCAGAAAAATATATGAATTTTAACCAAACTAAATTTTTATATCCAACTTCAAAATAAAATGTTTACATTTTAATACTAAAATTATTAATGTGCCTAAATCTTAAAATAAAATGGGTTTTCCATTAAAAGGGAGAAAACATTCTTTTAATATATATTTGATGAATATCAAAAATATCATTTTAATTATATTACATACATATATTATTAATTTCATTCACTCAAATAACTAGTATGACATATAATTGATTTATATTTATCATAGATTTCTAAAAGTTAGTTATATTTATTCTCGCTAACAAAACGGCTAGGTTATAACAGAAATTTTATATTAATGGCATCTCACAGTTTGTTTAAACTAATGATTGAGTGAAAAACAAGCTAATGAAGAATAATTTTTTTTAAATATTTCATAAAACACATGGACATTACACACAAATAATTTTTCCTTTATTGTTGAGACATCCATGAGACATTATGCAAGGATAATATTTCACAAGGGATATATTCCATGAGCCTCAAGATTTTTGAAAAATATTTTGTGGAATAGCCCCCAAAATGTCTTCAAGTAATTGATATGATAGTTTAAATAATTGATGATACTAATACTTCATTGAGGGATATATATGAAAACATCTTAATCAGGGAGAGATTCCAAACCATGTAAGATCATGGATTTTTTTTCCAAATTTTTTATAAAGGACCATAACAAATATTATATATTATAAAGGATACAATTTTATAACATTAGACTAAGGGGTGATGTGGAAATCTCTAGTGCTAATCCGGACACCCCTGCCTACTGTTTCAGGAGTCCCCAGGTGTTGTATAGGTTGGACATAGATCCAACTGTCCACATCATTAAGGACTATGCATTAATTATAAATGAATAACTATTAAACTCTATGATGAAAATCAATGGGGGATATTTATATAGATATATCTCCACCTCAGTATGAGAGCACCTTCAAGGAGGACTTGGAGGACCGCCTCCAAGGGTTGGAAGGATGAGTGGGACCATCACTGGGGTGGAAACTCAATGGATGAGTGGGCCTGTTTATACTGGGTATTCCAAAAACAATAATTATTAATAAGTTAGGATAAAAGGGATTGGGATATATAATGAAACATTTATATCATAGTTCCACATCTACCACCACCATGATCTTATTCCAAAACTATAGAGTAAGTGGTCACCAGGTACCAACACCTTAAATATGTACCATTAGTCGGTCAACATCACCCTATTGGGACTATAACACATGTAGAGAACCCTATCCCAAGGTATATGTATGAATATTTACTCCCTATATAGAATGTAGTTTATGACCAATACAGACTATCAATGCTAGAAAGGGGTTTTATAAGACTTGTGAAAGGGGAAACGTGATACAATATTGAGATAAAGGGTTTTTCATTCAAGAAATGGTTCTATTATATATTGAAATAACCTATGGAGATATTTCAAAGGAAACCATATTAGTTCCCAAGGGAATAAAATCATGTGAATGATCACTCATACTATGTGATCTTGGAGGAAATCCCATTTGACATAAGGGTGTTGTTTTAAGAACCTTACCCCCCAGTATCAGGTTGGTAAGATTCATTATGGTATTCCTATACATATGGATATTTCTAAATCATAATTTACACATGGTGGTTTTCCATACCACACTCATCATGGAAGTGATTATGGTAATTGGGGAGCACATCAATCTTGGAGTCCTAGTATTGGTGAAGCTATATAAGGTGCTGAGACACATCAATTAAATGAATATCATCTTCCATTTGTGCACGATGTACCATTTTTTATATAGCTAGGTAGGCTCACACATGGTGGGTATGAGTATTAAAACCCCATAAATCCTCTTATAACCAACTTCTAATCATCGATTTTTAATATCATCATGCCCTACCATCTATAATGTGGGTAGGTTGGCAGATCCATGAGGATATGGTTTTTGGATCACTTTATGTTTCATCCATTCCCTCCTCCAATGGAGACAATTGAGAATGGAGAAATGGGACCTATGAAGCATCAGTCATACCTCCTATATTTTTGAGGTGGGGTGCTTCTGATGAAGGTGGATTTCAAGGTGGTCTATGAGTCATAAAACCCATATTGGTTTTCTTGACAATGCAACTAAATCCAGAGTCTCATGCCCAATGTGTACACTAGAGTACAAGTTATGAACCACCCCAAGGTCCTATGGAATATATGACTCATGTTAGTGTGAGAAGTAAATTGGGGAAGGGTACACTTTCTATTGGATGATAATATCTACATGACTTTTCAACCTACATGAAAATATGAGGGAGAGTGTAACCTATGGACATGCTATGGTAGCTTGTCATCTAGTAAATATATGGATAAGGGGTCTCATAACAACAAAACTCGGAGAATTTATTGGCCATGGGATTATTCCAGATCAGAAGAGGTGGATCATAGGGAAAACATTTAGGGATTTAAGGGCTCCTACCTCTACACTAGGTGAAATTTATAAGAGGGAAATCACATGCTTAAGGATCCTAGGAAGATATCCTTGACAGAAGGTCAAAATTTATAACTATTTTTCATGGAGGTGTCTAAATACGTGGTCCTTAACAACACCTGGTGGGATTGGAAGATATTTCAGTTGTTAAAATTCCTTGAGGAAACATGACTCAACTTATAGGGTGAGATTATTTACATATCCATGCCAAGAAATATCAAGGTAGGATTCCCCACTTCCTAAGTATTGTTATTGTAGTACTTAATGGTGCTGGATAATGTGGTCTTCTCCCTTGGCATGGTGTGACCCCTGACAAACTAGTTGAGGTTATTTCTAGACATTCCTTCCACTAGTGGCCTCCCCATTGTGGGTTATTTAAAGAAACAACATGGAAGGAAGGGTCAATCGAGTAGGAGTCTTGGGGGAGTGAAACATTCCTAAACTCCCCAAATAAAGAAAGCTTCATTGGTGATGAGGTAAGTCTATATATTTCATTGGTTTGTTCCAATTCTTAACACATTGAAGTAATGAATATCTACCTTTTTACTTGTGCAGGGATAAAAAGTATGATGTATGGGGTGATTCATGATGAATCTATAATGGATGGCGAGTAAGCCTCGATACCTGAAGGGTTGGTCACAACACTTCTCTCTAAATTTGTAGTCATGGGAATCCACCCTTCAATCCTCGAGCTGCATTTTTTAATTGAAGTAGAGGCTCATCTTCCTTAAGAGACATCTGGTAACTTATAACCCTATTCTATTCAAAATTTACATTTTCCTTTTTTAACACTCCATGTTTAATCATTTATTTATATTTAACTTAGATCCAATATGCCCGACTACATTTAAACCTATGGTAGCTGAGGTATCATTTACTATTGAGGCATCAAAGGTGAAATACCCTACATTAAATATATCTAACTTATTAGATAGCCTCTACGTGTCCAATATGTATTTTCCCATTAGATCATTTTCCTTGTTGAACCTAAGTGATACTTTATTGACTATGAATTTGTATGATAGTATTACCTATATTTGTGACCCATATTGCGCTGGTGATGTTGAGCAGACAAGTACCAAGGATGAGATGATGATACCCAATGTCACGATATCAATGGAAGTGTATGATGATGTTTTATTAGTCTATAATTCCCCTGAGGTGACACATATTGAGGATTCTATTGAGGATCCTAGTATGAGAAAATCTTATCTCCCACTAGACATGAAACCCATCCCATCTAAAGGGATTTCCAATGACAATATCATTGATGACATTGTTTCTTGATTCATAGAGTACAATAACACACCCCCTAAATATCTTAAAGAATATATATCCAATGTTCTTGAGGATAATTGGATCATTCAGTTTAGGGTGTGGAGGAGAGGTTAAAACATCATCACCCACACCCCATGGTATGACTTGATAAGTTGGATGGGTTCCCTCTACCACTGTCCGGTGAGTCTGGGGATTAGAAGGGTGGAATCTCATTGCCTCTATACTCTAGATCTATACTTCCTTTCATTATGGGTGCATCATAAGTTGTAGGACATTGACTATTCTTGTTCGGTGCAAACATAAAAAGTCACCCAAGAACTCTAGGAATACGAATAAGAGGTATCTTGGTTGGAGAGGTTGGAATAGTTGTACGAGGCTGTAGACACTATTAGACAAGATATTATCAACCATATGAGGTAATAGATAGCGGTGGTAAAGGATAAAGTTGTGGAGGAAGAATCCTTGGAATTAGAGCATAAGTCATAATAGGGTTGGTTGGGGATTAGGTCTAATAATGTTTTCCCTAAGGCCTAGTAGGAGGCATTGGAGATAGAAAGGTGTAAATAGGCTCTTGAAGCCACTAGGGGAAGGATAGATGTACTGGGTTTATAGCATCCCGTCTTTTTATAACATAACTTTTCATTCCATTACACGGAACTGAGGATCTTTAAGGTTTAGTGTCTTGGAAACAAGGAACATAAAACATGAAACAAATAAAAAAACATTCTTCTTAAATACTTGAAAGGCTTCTCCTCATGTTCACCCTAGGCTCATTACTGCATCCCATAACCTGGGGACATACATAAAAAGGAAGGGTGAGCAGAAGGCCCAGTAAGGGAAACAAGAGGAACATTTTACATGTGAACTTGAGATACTTCAATAAGCACATGAAAAGAAATTTAAGGCATGAGAAAGAAATAATGAGATACATCAAAAAAAAAATAACATTTTTCATAACTTGAAGATGTGGCTGCAACATTTAATATTGACAATCGTTTCGTTTCACCAAGGTCCATCCCCAAGGTGTCGTTAAAAATTACCAAGGTTATTCACCATGGCGTCGTTAAAAATGGTCATCTCTAGAGATTAAGTCTTTACCCAATGCATTGGAGCGCTATCAGGGCGCACCCTTAAATTTGCCTTTATTATCACGTGAGCCACAAATATCATCATCAAACATTTCATAAATAACCCATATAGCATAAAATAAATGGGTTTCATTTCATAATCATAACATTTTAAAAACTGCTTTAAAGACATGGTCTTTACGTCACTTTAAAACCCACAAAAAGGGAGGTGGGTCTCATGTATGTAAATCCCAGAATTTAAAATAGAACATTTTGGTATATATGTGAATACCTCTTTATAAGAAAGAGCTTTGAGTATTCACTTAATAAAAGAACTTTAGAAAAAGAGATAGACATTTTGAGACAGAAATTCTGCAGCATAACAGCAATGTTCCGAGGTTTTAGAAGACATTAAAAGAGAGGTAAAATGGGTAAAACATTCATAAATGACCCATAAAATAGTACATGGACAGAATAAGAAGGATAAATGATCATGGTAATAAAATTTCAAGGACATACCATTTGAAATGAAAAACATGGAAGGAAGAAAAAAATTAGATTTCTCTTATGAAAGTTCGGCAGCCTAATGGCTTACTTAAACATCAACAAAAATGATTTGAAAAGATCAGATAGGGTCTCTCATCATGTGAACATAAGAGTTCAGTATGATAGATATAGAGATAATTCCCCAACATAACAAAAAGTAACTTGAAATAATTGACATGAAAGTAGAACTTCAAAATGAGAAGGGTGAAGAACCACTTAAAAATTCGGCAGCCTAACGGCGCCACTTAAAACATCAACATACTGAATTGAAGAGATCAAATGGGGTCTCTCATCATATGAACATAAGAGTCCAGTATGATATAAATAGAGATCATACCCCAATATAACAAAAAGGAACTTGAAATAATTGACATGAAAGTAGAACTTCAAAACGAGAAGGGTGAAGAACCACTTAAAAATTCGGCAGCCTAACGGCGCCACTTAAAACTTCAAAATATTGAATTGAAGCGATCAAATGGGGTCTCTCATCATATGATCATAAAAGATCAGTATGATAATTTAGAGATCATACCCCAACATAATAAAAAGGAACATGAAAGACTTGAATGAAAATAGAACTTGAAAACGAGGAAGGTGAAAGAATCCCTTAAAAATTCGGCAGCCTAACGGCGCCACTTAAACATTCTTAAAACGAATTGATGAGAGCAAGGGGGGGTCTCTCATCATATGAACATGAAATAGGCAGTAGGATGAATATAAAATAACATCCTCCAACATAAGAACATGGAGTATAAAAGAAATGACATAAAATAGATTACTTGAAAAGAAAGAGAGGGGTCGGATCCCTTACCTTAAAATGTAACTCTTAAACCTCAAAGGTTGGGACCTTGAGGGCTTGGGGGCACCTTGGGAGGACTCCTTGGGAGGTAATGAGACCAGAAATTCATTGGGAATGAGTGGGGAGTCGAATGGATGAGAGGAGGGCTTGGTATTTATAGGGAAAGTGAGGGGACAAGGCATTAATGGCCAAGGGACACCTCACATGTGCTTTTCTCAAACCCATGTGCTCTCCCTTGTCCTTTATCATGGAGTTAGGCCACATGGGGCCCCCAAAACAATAATTCATCAACCTTGGCCGGAAAACCCTCAAAAGATCTCATGACATCATCATGACACCGTTATGATGTCATTAAACATACCGAAACCCTAAAACTGTATTTTTACTATTCACTGAAAATTCAACTTTCTCAGAAAAATCCCAAAATTTCACATTAACCAAATATCAATGCACTGATTTCAAAAATGAAATCCATTTTATAAAAATAAATTTCTAAATATTTTTAATTTAATTTTTAAATAAAAACACTATTCATCGAAAATTCATTTTTTCAGAAAAAACCCCAAAAATTACCATAACATAATATCGATGCTCTGAGTTCAAAAATAAAGTCATTTTTATAAAAATAAATTTCTAATTATTTTTAATTAAATTTTTAATTAAAAAAAACTATTCACCCGAAAAAACTAATACTTGAATAATAATTAATGAAACCGTTATTTAACTATTTTATTGAATCACATTACTTAATCAAGGTGCCTAGATTATTTTAAAACTTTCTTTAAGTGAGATTACTAATCCATTTGGTCATATTACAAATCCTAATCATAAAATCACTATTCATAATTTACTATTCATCAAAAATCAAGTTGATCTTATTAGACTCTAAATTTAGTACTGATCATAATTGCAGAAGACCTTTTTTTGAAAATCATTACACATTTTTAATTATTTAGGGTTTACATAAACATATTTAAAATATCCTTTTTCTAAAATTCATCAAAAATATGCATACTATATTTATCCGGTCATTTCAAAATTCATAAACTTCATCATAAGAAGAAATCCCAATTTTTATTTAAAACAAGGATTACACAAGGTAGTTACGGTCTCGTTACATAACCCCTTATAATACCAGCATAGGACCTAAGAGTAAGGTGTGCTAGGGTGATAGAAGCTTGGGGCGGCTCAGTCAACATTGCCCGAGTAGTAATTTCTATCAGTTTGAACTTCTCACGAAGGCGATTCCATTCCAGCTTCACATGATGAAGTTTGTCTTGGATTTGATCCAGAGCAAAGCCCAGTGGTGCTACCTCCTTCCCAAGCTCTGTTAGATGGGCTTCGATCGGTCCAAGACTACTAGGTGAGGCCATAGAATCTTCTTTCTATAATAATTAACCAAGATTACTTATATCAAAACATTTTGTTCACAGCGGTCATATTGACCGATGGTTATATAATAGTCAAAACCCACTGATCTCATTTTAATTATAATCATGTTTATCAAATAAAACGTTTTTGTTGAGTATAACAATAACACATAAAATTGGGAAACAAAATTTATTTAAAAAAATTTCGGGTCGTTACAATCTTCCCCCCTTAAGAAATTGCATCCTCGCAATTTTAAAATTGGGTTTTGAAATTTCATTGAAAGTCCCACATCGGAAAAGGAGTCAGTAAAACTATTACTTTAAAATAAAGAAAGGGAAGCACAAAGGTCACCCGAGTTAACCCACACTAGGGTTCCATGTAGGAAAACATGGACATGGAGGAAAAAACAAAGGGTCAAGTTCTGAGGGAGAGTGATAGAGAACATGATTAGGAGAAAGTTAACCATTAGAAAATCCCAAACTTATGATGTGTGTAAACGGTCTTTGATTACCTAGTAGGAAACGTAAACCAACAACATTTTTGTTTTACGTTTCTTTTCATAATTTTGAGGATTTCATTTTCTACATAGAACAAAAACATAAGAAAATATACCTACCTTCAAGTAGAGTTTCATCCTTTAACAAGTCCCTACCAACACTAATCTTTTCTCCAAATGATGAGAATTCAAAAACACTTGGTCTCATAAAAGCACAAGAATCATCTTCTATAGAATCACATAATCTACAAAAGATTAACTATCTATTTATTCTATCTTTAAACATTATCCCAAAAACTGAAAGGTTAAGGTAAAAAAACTCTTCAAAAAGAAATAATCCCATAGGAATGGAAACTACTTTTAAATCATCAAAGTTCCATGGTACTACCCAAATTTCATCATAGACCATTCCCTAAATAACGGTCCTTAAAATTCCTCAAAACAAACCAAACTAATATTGAAACCCAAATACAATAAGGATTTGATAACATAGTCTTCCAAAACAACTTCATTGTTCATCTCCAGACAACATCAACCACTCCTAACATCTTATAAAAAAGTAGCTAACCTAAACATATTTTACCCAAGATAGGTTAGTCATTCCCATAAGTAACCTAAATTACTATATGTTCACCTTAAATTCATCGATTCTTCAAAATATAAGTCAACCTTACTCCTCAATGAAAATACCGTAGTAATCTATTTACCTCGATCAAATATGGTTCCCAAAATAATGAACGTCTTCCAAAATAATAATCATATTTTAATCCCCTAATCATCCCTGTCATATTAATTCTAAAATCGTCGCATTTCCTATCACATTGGTTGTCGGGACATGTTCTTCCATTTCCCACCATTAACTAAGAAGAGAAAGCATAATTAGGGGCTTAAGTACTTAGCTAATAATCATGAAAAGGAACTGAAAGCATATAAGGATAACTTGTATATGAAAGGTATACTCTAACTTGTGATCTCCTAGGTTCCCATCTAGGTTATGAATGATCATATATTCTTATGTGAACCTTTATTTTATTTTATCTTTGTTCCTTTAACAATGGTTCATACCAAGCTTATGAATTAACCAAAGCATATCCCCCGGGAGTGTCGTAACCAAGAGTGCAGCAAGGCCCGTTGTCGTGTACCAGTTCCCGTTCGAGTCTAGCTCAAAGCGGTGTTTTTGGGTTTTACCCCTATGTACATCTGTGCCAGAGCCACCTCTACCTGCTCGTATCTAGACAGGGATGTATTTTCTTGGCAACCCCTTACTCAATACTCACCAAAATACCAGGAAGATTTCCTATATTAAACTTTTCTATAGGGTTCCTCCTAGAGTTTTCATATCCTAATTTCCACAAATAACTAAACCATCCTTTGATACCAACTATAGCATCCCGTCTTTTTATAACATAACTTTTCATTCCATTACACGGAACTGAGGATCTTTAAGGTTTAGTGTCTTGGAAACAAGGAACATAAAACATGAAACAAATAAAAAAACATTCTTCTTAAATACTTGAAAGGCTTCTCCTCATGTTCACCCTAGGCTCATTACTGCATCCCATAACCTGGGGACATACATCAAAAGGAAGGGTGAGCAGAAGGCCCAGTAAGGGAAACAAGAGGAACATTTTACATGTGAACTTGAGATACTTCAATAAGGACATGAAAAGAAATTTAAGGCATGAGAAAGAAATAATGAGATACATCAAAAAAAAAATAACATTTTTCATAACTTGAAGATGTGGCTGCAACATTTAATATTGACAATCGTTTCGTTTCACCAAGGTCCATCCCCAAGGTGTCGTTAAAAATTACCAAGGTTATTCACCATGGCGTCGTTAAAAATGGTCATCTCTAGAGATTAAGTCTTTACCCAATGCATTGGAGCGCTATCAGGGCGCACCCTTAAATTTGCCTTTATTATCATGTGAGCCACAAATATCATCATCAAACATTTCATAAATAACCCATATAGCATAAAATAAATGGGTTTCATTTCATAATAATAACATTTTAAAAACTGCTTTAAAGACATGATCTTTACGTCACTTTAAAACCCACAAAAAGGGAGGTGGGTCTCATGTATGTAAATACCAGAATTTAAAATAGAACATTTTGGTATATATGTGAATACCCCTTTATAAGAAAGAGCTTTGAGTATTCACTTAATAAAAGAACTTTAGAAAAAGAGATAGACATTTTGAGATAGAAATTCTGCAACATAACAGCAATGTTCCGAGGTTTTAGAAGACATTAAAAGAGAGGTAAAATGGGTAAAACATTCATAAATGACCCATAAAATAGTACATGGACAGAATAAGAAGGATAAATGATCATGGTAATAAAATTTCAAGGACATACCATTCGAAATGAAAAACATGGAAGGAAGAAAAAAATTAGATTTCTCTTATGAAAGTTCGGCAGCCTAATGGCGTTACTTAAACATCAACAAAAATGATTTGAAAAGATCAGATAGGGTCTCTCATCATGTGAACATAAGAGTTCAATATGATAGATATAGAGATAATTCCCCAACATAACAAAAAGTAACTTGAAAGAATTGACATGAAAGTAGAACTTCAAAATGAGAAGGGTGAAGAACCACTTAAAAATTCGGCAGCCTAACGGCGCCACTTAAAACATCAACATACTGAATTGAAGAGATCAAATGGGGTCTCTCATCATATGAACATAAGAGTCCAGTATGATATAAATAGAGATCATACCCAAATATAACAAAAAGGAACTTGAAATAATTGACATGAAAGTAGAACTTCAAAACGAGAAGGGTGAAGAACCACTTAAAAATTCGGCAGCCTAACGGCGCCACTTAAAACTTCAAAATATTGAATTGAAGCGATCAAATGGGGTCTCTCATCATATGATCATAAAAGATCAGTATGATAATTTAGAGATCATACCCCAACATAATAAAAAGGAACATGAAAGACTTGAATGAAAATAGAACTTGAAAACGAGGAAGGTGAAAGAATCCCTTAAAAATTCGGCAGCCTAACGACGCCACTTAAACATTCTTAAAACGAATTGATGAGAGCAAGGGGGGGTATCTCATCATATGAACATGAAATAGGCAGTAGGATGAATATAAAATAACATCCTCCAACATAAGAACATGGAGTATAAAAGAAATGACATAAAATAGATTACTTGAAAAGAAAGAGAGGGGTCGGATCCCTTACCTTAAAATGTAACTCTTAAACCTCAAAGGTTGGGATCTTGAGGGCTTGGGGGCACCTTGGGAGGACTCCTTGGGAGGTAATGAGACCAGAAATTAGTTGGGAATGAGTGGGGAGTCGAATGGATGAGAGGAGGGCTTGGTATTTATAGGGAAAGTGAGGGGACAAGGCATTAATGGCCAAGGGACACCTCACATGTGCTTTTCTCAAACCCATGTGCTCTCCCTTGTCCTTTATCATGGAGTTAGGCCACATGGGGCCCCCAAAACAATAATTCATCAACCTTGGCCGGCCAACCCTCAAAAGATCTCATGAAATCATCATGACACCGTTATGATGTCATTAAACATACCGAAACCCTAAAACTGTATTTTTACTATTCACTGAAAATTCAACTTTCTCAGAAAAATCCCAAAATTTCACATTAACCAAATATCAATGCACTGATTTCAAAAATGAAATCCATTTTATAAAAATAAATTTCTAAATATTTTTAATTTAATTTTTAAATAAAAACACTATTCATCGAAAATTCATTTTTCAGAAAAAACCCCAAAAATTACCATAACATAATATCGATGCTCTGAGTTCAAAAATAAAGTCATTTTTATAAAAATAATTTTCTAATAATTTTTAATTAAATTTTTAATTAAAAAACACTATTCACCCGAAAAAACTAATACTTGAATAATAATTAATGAAACCATTATTTAACTATTTTATTGAATCACATTACTTAATCAAGGTGCCTAGATTATTTTAAAACTTTCTTTAAGTGAGATTACTAATCCATTTGGTCATATTACTAATCCTAATCATAAAATCACTATTCATAATTTACTATTCATCAAAAATCAAGTTGATCTTATTAGACTCTAAATTTAGTACTGATCATAATTGCAGAAGACCTTTTTTTGAAAATCATTACACATTTTTAATTATTTAGGGTTTACATAAACATATTTAAAATATCCTTTTTCTAAAATTCATCAAAAATATGCATACTATATTTATCCGGTCATTTCAAAATTCATAAACTTCATCATAAGAAGAAATCCCAATTTTTATTTAAAACAAGGATTACACAAGGTAGTTACGGTCTCGTTACATAACCCCTTATAATACCAGCATAGGACCTAAGAGTAAGGTGTGCTAGGGTGATAGAAGCTTGGGGCGGCTCAGTCAACATTGCCCAAGTAGTAAATTCTATCAGTTTGAACTTCTCACGAAGGCGATTCCATTCTAGCTTCACATGATGAAGTTTGGCTTGGATTTGATCCAGAGCAAAGCCCAGTGGTGCTACCTCCTTCCCAAGCTCTGTTAGATGGGCTTCGATCGGTCCAAGACTACTAGGTGAGGCCATAGAATCTTCTTTCTATAATAATTAACCAAGATTACTTATATCAAAACATTTTGTTCACAGCGGTCATATTGACCGATGGTTATATAATAGTCAAAACCCACTGATCTCATTTTAATTATAATCATGTTTATCAAATAAAACGTTTTTGTTGAGTATAACAATAACACATAAAATTGGGAAACAAAATTTATTTAAAAAAATTTCGGGTCGTTACAGGGTTTGTCCCTCAATAAGGTCAATCCATTGGGGGTATATTTCCCCTTTTATTTCTTTTTAAATGAGAGTATCCAACCTGTTGACGTCCCTTCTTATTTTATGCATGCATTAAAGAAATAAAATAATTATACTATCTCAATTTCCTATATTTTATCTTTGTTCCATCTTAGTTATATTAAAAATACAACAAAAAATAAACCCCTAAGCCCATGTGAGTCATTTTTGGTGTGAGAAATAATAGAAAATAGAATATTTCTTGTTTATATGAGAGTATCAAATAGATAACAAAAGGTTGGGGACAAATGATCCATCAAACACTAGGGATATCTCACCATGAATGATATTAGTCGGAGAGAGAGACTCTACACATCCAATATGATTTCCCAACATGCATGAGAAATTGATTAGGGACACACTAGGGTGAAGGATTCTACCTAAAAACGGGGAAAAAGATTTCATGAATCAATACAACCAAGATTTAGAACACAAATGAGGTCGATATGTTGATTCAAGATGATTTCTAACCATGTTCAAAATATAGGTTCCACTATCTCACTACTAAGATTTATTAACATCCAAATGAGGTTAAATAATTGACCATGATAAAAACACATGATCCATCAAAATTACATTGGATGTACATTGAGATAGGTACCTTGGATGAGAGGTGATCTAGTTTGGCTAGTCACCATCACTGTTAGGGGAGCTCATTTTGAAATGGAGGACTATGGGGATTCAAATCAAGGATGTCATGAATCTTCATATGAAATAAGGAAGTGTTTGATTTGAATTCAATACTCTAGGTATTAAACCACTATGGATTGATAAAACAACGAAGGGGTTTATGGGTCATAGAAAGAGACAAACTCATCTCCCAAATGGGAGAATCATATTTATTGGCTTGTGATGGATTTGGAAGTTAGGTGGTATGGTAGGTGAATAATACAAAAAAATGGTAATGTAACCTATCAATATAGGGTTAAAGCATAAAATAGTTTTTCATCATGTGAAAGGGAAGAAGGTTGTGCCATTTAACATCTTATAATAAAGACATTCGACACACATGTTATCTTTATACAGTGAGGATGGGGTATATTATTGTTTAAAATCTTGTGAAAATGAATTTTTCCTATAGTTTAACATCATGTGATCAGGATGTGTGAACCAACATGAATATTTTTTACCATATGAATTAATTCAGGATGGTGTCTCATGGAGGTCACTATGAACGGTTTGAAGGACTTCCTCTAAATTTTTCCCAAACAGATGGTTTTTGAAATCATATCCATGTTTTTTGGGGGCTTATAGGTGTGACTTGTGGGATTTTAACCTTTTTAATATCACCCGTAACATTTACCTAATTGTAGATGTGATTTGGTGTGAAAAGGAAATTTTTTTATAGGTTTAACTTTAAAAATTTTCCACTAGAAATGCATTTGTGCATATTTCCTTAAGAAAAGTAGATTCATTCCATTCAAACCAAATGGGGTGAGATAGCCCACATGGCTAGAGAATATCTGACATAATATTAAAAGGAGGTCATTGATAGGGCTTAGTAAGATCATCGTTAAAATAGATGTCTCATAGAAGAATGTACACAATATTTAAAGTGTCCTGTGTGGTTTATCTCACATAGTTTATTGTAATTATACTTAGTCCATGGGGGGAGATTCTAGTTTAAGGTCTAATTTATTAAACAATGAGGGTTTCTCTTGGTTTAATGTCTTATAGGATGGACCAAGATGGAATATCCCATATTATTTCATATAGTACATAGGTAATTATGAACCTGGTGTAAAAGGAGGGACGCAAATCCTTTCACTTCACTAAACATCTCTGATAAAAGATGCACATAGTTTAATGTCATGATTCTTAGACTGGGTTATTCTGTAGCTAGAACATGCAGGTATAAAACCTACCATGACTCCCAATCACATAGGATCTATGCTCAGTCTGGGACACCATAATTGATAAATATTTTTACTTATCACATGTGATATCATAGAAGGGGTGACTAGAATTCTAATTGATAAATACATAAAGACATCGAATTTATTAATGAACATGCATAGATGGAAAGAGAGATGACATTGGGGTTATTAAAACTTCACCAAAACATGGGATGAGTGGAAGGGAAGTATTTCATGACTTCTTAAATTAGAATCAATATAGAGGGTGAACATTGGGTGGGGAAAGACAATTGAACATGTTTGATATATAGGATCCACAATCACATCATTCATGGATGAGGTGAGAAAATATAGGAACAAACTTAACTCTATTTGAAACATTAGAGTTATCATCTATTGTGTGAAATCCTTCATGGAATGTGCCCACGATAGTAGGCTGTCCTATTTAGCAAGACAAAAACACTGTTAGGTGGGGCATTTGAATTTTGAGTAGGATGATGGTCCATGTCAAGGAAGATTCAATGTGTAGAGATGAACTGGGGATGTGTTTGAGTTGATTTTATCACTATAGTTCACATTCCATGGTGTATTATTGCATTTAGAATGGGTGAATCAATTAGTAAGGGTGAAACCCATTATAAAGGGTGGTGGTCTTAAAATGGATCAGTGACTGGACGGGACTCGGGGTGTAGGACTCAAGTGTCTCAATGTATCCCATTATAAATAGTAACTAATTCATATATTATTCTTGTATGAAAATCAGTAATAGATTGATACGAAGAATATAATAAGTTCTATCATGATAGAAAAAATGTTTCATCATGTTTTATTTCATACTATAGAGACTTAGAACATGTAGATTAGTATTTTTTAGTGTGGATGTTGAATACATAGTTTAACATCATGTGTTGAGGATAAGGGGTGTGCCTCTTATGGTCATACAACTAAGACCAATGGTAGGGTTGAGATAGTTTTTCCAGTGATACAATACAAACCTACCCTGAATTCAAACCTTGGGTTCATATTCTAGAAAATAAAATCCTAATTGAGAGTAATAATTTCTGTCTAGGCCCACATATAATGGATTTAGGCATCACTATGTATCCCATATAACTGAGAATCAAGACACGTATATTTATAGAATGTGGAATAGTATGAGACTAATACTAGAATAGAGAGGAAAATACACTTATTATAGTATCATTATTTGAATCGATTTTTTATAGCATTTCATATGGATACATTAGATATGAAATTTACGGTTATACCAATTGCACCAATGGTTTTTATTCCAGTTTAAAGTCTTGGAACTTATCCTAAAGGGATGTGTGCTCTGGTGATGTTTTTGTATAATTAAATAGTATAAAACAATATTAAAGGAGGTCCAAGGGGGCCTTACACCATGCGAAATTCCCCTAATACAAGTTGCACATATTTTAATGTCATGATTATTTGATCAGAATTTGATATGAGTTTAAGTCCATGGATTTTAGACCAAAGGGGATGAAAGTGAACGGTATAAAAGGTATTTTAAACCTGAAATTAAAAGAGGTCATGAAGGTCCCATTACCTTACAAGGACTCACATATTTTAGTGTCACAATTCTTGGCACAAAAGTAGAAACAATCTTCTTTGGAATGTCCTTTTTCCTCAACCATGCTAGGGAATACCATACCATAACTCCCTCGACTATGTGAGTTATGGTTGGTGTGAGAAACAAAGAGTGGTGATAATTTTACCTCATTATAGTAGATCATGTGAATGGGGTAATTAAATGAACCTTCATATGGATTCAATAATGATGACTTTATTGATCAATATATAGTCGTGCGAGGGGGAATAACACTAAGGGTGTCAAGATTCATATGGAATAAAGAATTATGGAAAGTAGGTAAATTCTTACTTTGAAAATCTATCACATGAAAGGAGGGTAACCAATTGGAATGGAATGAATGGTGTAATTTTTCTAAACAGAGGTCCCACAACATCATTAGTCTAGGATGAGGTGAGGAAATGCGATATCGACTACTGAACATGTTTAAAACATGGTAACCTTCATCTGTCACAATATAACCATTATGGAATGTACCTAGGACAACATGTTGGTCATTTTTTTCTTAAAATTATTAACTTTATAGGCTATTTGGATTTGTAAGATGATGTGGATCTAGATTGAGGATGAATTGAAGCATAAAGGTGAGTATGAAGAGCTGTTTTGGGGGAGTTAAACACTCTAGGAGCTATCCCATCATGTTTTAGAATGTTCCAAATTCTATAACTAGTGATTACGATTTAAACATAATCCCAAGGGGTGTATCCATAATACAGGTCAGTGGTTGGGTTAGTTAACACCCTGAGATTTTGTGAAATATGTTTTTGTAATTAATTTATTTTAATTGGATATTTTTCATTTCATACCACTCTAGAAATAGTTTAATTTATTTTAAAGTAATATGTTCGTCTAGCGTTACATGAAACAAAAATTTAATCATGCACTTAATGCGATATAAATTTTATCTTTCTCTACACAGAATATTGAGGTTAGTTTATGTTGCATTCAAGACAAGATTTTCTTGATGACTTAAGTAACATGAAAGAATAAGTGTTACAGAACATTAATTAATTATTAAAATATTATTATTTAATAGGATAGGTTATGGAAATTAAATTTAAGATTATTGGATTAACTAAATAATGAATATATACATTTTAATTCAATAGTTACCTAATTATTAGAATATAATATAGAAACCTAATGAATATAAAGGGACTGATTTTATAAAAGTCTATTTTTATGTGGAAAAGATGATTTATATTAATAACTATTATTAATTACTAATATTTAATGACATTAATTAAATTGATATGTTATATATTTTAAAAAATATTTTCTATAATATATTTTATAGATATATGATAATAACAAACCTAATTTTATGCTTAAAATGTATACTTCTATAAAGGTAGTTTTACTACCTTTTATTGGTGAAAACATTTTAAATGCAATTTTTTTTTTCAATTTTATAGATTTAATATTTAAAAATAAACATATTTTTTGAAATAGAAACATATAAATTGGGTTAGAATAATTTTTTGGGTATTTTTATGTACTCTATTATTTTTTAATGAATAGTTTAAAAACTAAATTTTAATTCAGAAATACATTTTCATCTAATTAATTTAAAAGGAGAAATTATATTTTAAGTTGATTTTAATTTTTAATTATATATATTATTTATAAATTAATCCAATTTATTTCATTTTAATAAATTTCACTTTGAGAGTTTGTATAAAAACACAGCCAACCTTTGGACGTTTTTACTTTAAAACACCACTATGTCGTCCCATCATCAGGATTATTTTTAAATTAATTTTTGACACTTATGTGATTATAATTTATAAAAGTGGATTCCATATTTGGAATAAAAATAATTTATAATTTATAATATGGTCAAATTTTGTTTTCCAAATTATTAGTGAAAGTGAATAAAATTAATTATAATGATTAAGAGAAAAAATAGGTTAAAAAAGTAGAAACCATATATTTAAGAACAAAAATGTCCAAGAAATGGTTCCAACACCCAGGGTACAAACATTATTCATCCATTAACCTATAATTCTCGAGTTTGGTTTTCTTTTATGACTTTTTTGATGTAATAATCTGGTATAACTAACTTGTTTTAAAAAATACCAAGTGTGTCCTTTCCCTTCCCTATAAAAGGACACCAACACTCACATTTATTCACACCTCTCAAACCACATAGGTTCATACAATCCCTGACCAAACAAATTTACATAATCCCTCACATACTACAATAATCCTCCCCTTGGACAGAAATAAATCCAAGGAATCCTTTTGGCACAAACCAAAAGGAGTTACACGATTAAGAGGTAATGTCTTCTCTCAAACTCCTTTCTTTTATTTTATTTCTCCCCACCAACCAATATCTTTATTCCATTAACATATAAAAAAACTATTATATTAAATATATTATTATTATTTTTTCTAAAGTTTACACCTAGACTTAGACACACCTTCATCTAATTGGTAACAAACTTATTGTTTATTTGTACAGCAAACTACCACCACACTAAACAATGACTGTTCATTTTTCCTTTTCCACCTCTTGTGGTGGAAATTATGATGGATAATATTTTTAAATATGTAATATATTATATTTAATATTTATTTAAACTTATTTATTACTTTTACAACACATACCTTTTGTACTTTCCATTTGGTGTAAATAAGATAATTCTGTTTGAGGAAATGTTGACTACCGCCCCTCAAAGTGATCTGATTCATTCATACACTACATGGAATGTATTAAGGATAATTTTAGCGAATATATATGAAATATATGATATCATAAATCTTATATAATTTTTATATGCATACATATATTTTTTTATTTTTTTATTTTACTTTATTTATTTTAACACGACAATTAAATATAAATAGCGTTCATTCGTACGTATGGATTACCGTCTCCATGGAAGGTGTATTGGATTTCATACCTATTTATTATATGGATAATTATTATACACATATAATGAATATAAATTATATTTAAATAATGGTTTATATTTGAAAAATCATTATATAATTATAAGGACCAAAGATAAAACAAATTAAGACACATGTGAAAAACAAAGCGGATATTACCCAAAGTGAAACCTTAACATTGAGGGTAATATCAAGCCATAATAAAACCCTATATGGTATTATAATTAATAATATTTTATATATATATATATATAATAAATTTATATTTATTATATATGAGTTTTTAATGAGTACTATGAGAGTCATGTCACAAGGTAAGGGGATTTCATCTCACTTTTTATTTATGTGTGATACCTGATTTATTCACCAACCATTTATTTTGTGTGGTGTGTAAAATAAACATGGATTTATTTAATTATTATTATACATAAACTTATGGGTATTTAAATATCTATTTTATAATATTTTTTCATGGGTGTTAGGTGTCAAAAGTTACCAAATCATTAAAATAGTTTTGTCCCAATTTTCCTTCTTTGAGACTCGTGTTTATTATGCACCTAAATTCATTTTCGAGCTATATATACTTCCATTTTAAATTTAATATCTTGGATATACTTCTTCTCATGATATTTTAAGCTTAATGTGATTTTATTTCCTTACATGGAGTGTATTATCCCATGTAACCAAGTTATAATATTTTATTGAATCAATCTCATAACTTTTCGAGGTTGTTAATGATTATGATTATTTGATGAGATATTGGGATCCATCTATCAATAAAATTTATTAATTTTTTTATAATTTGGTTATTCAAGATATATTAATGTATTTGGTACCATATTTTCACTATTTTTTATATAATATTTTTAATAAATTGTATTAATTAAATCCCAAAATTACCCTCTCTTAGATCAGAAATCTGTATTCCTTCAAACCCATGTTTTCTAAAAAGAGATTCCATTAATATTATACCATTATACTATAATATATAAAATAAATTTTTACCATTTTTTATTTTACCCATCTCTTCAAAGGAATCTTCTTTTTTCTTTTTGAAAATTTTATTTTTCTATCCTTTTTACCATGCAATAGGAATATTCGTTTTACCTCGTACAAAAAGTACAGATTTACCCACTATCATTTCTTTGAAGATTCATTTTCATTATTAAAAGGTTAATTTTCAATAAAAATGTTTTTTAAATTAGATTTAAAATATCTTTTTTCCAAATATTTTCAATATTCTTTTATAAGTTTTCAAGGAACATTTAAAAAAAATTTAGCACTATTTATCAATTTTCAAAGTATTTTCAAAGAAATGGTTTCAAAACATTTTCAATATTTAATTATAAGTATTCAAATTGTTTTTAAAGAATTTTTTTTTAAAAATGGATTGAAGATTATTTTATAAGTTTTTGAGGAAAAAGGTTTTCAAATAATTTCAAGTATTCTATATATGTTTTCAATATACTTTTTAAGAAAATGTTTTTTAAATGGTTTTATCTATTAAAAATCCATTTTTCATAGAGAAAATGATATTTTTCTCAATAAATATTATTGAAAGATATTTCAAAATTATTTTCCATATAAGACGACATTCATTCATGTAACTCATGACCTTTTAGGAAATTATATAAAGGTTCCATTCATATTATTTATATGACTGTGTTATGCTTAATGTCATAGTCATTATGAAACTCGTTTCTCTTTTAAGGGTTATATGTTTATGAAATATGTTTCCCTTTCATGGGTTATATGTTTATTAAATCCTTTTCTATTTCATGGGTTATTCTTTCTGTGAAATGATTAAGAAACCTGTATCTTTTTCCCTAGGTTATGATATGATTACATTTTTGTGATAACCATTTATTTCATTGACTGTGATATGATTGTTTATGATTTTGTGGAACATGGATGTATGATTTCATTATGAGATGGTTGGGACCTATATCTCCCTCCAATGAATTGGTTAAATATTTATATCCCATGAGATAGACATAGCTAGAACAAGAAATGAACTCAGTTCTATATTAGAGGGATTTAATGAGAAATGAACCTGGTTTAGTAATATAGGGCTAGGATGAGGAGTCAGTAATATAAATATGGAATGAGGAGTGAACTCAGTTCAGAAATACAGGGCTAAAATTGGGTGTGAACCCGGTCCAATAACGGTCTTTGTCCGCAAATACGACCTTGATAGTGATACCTCAACTATTATAGGAATCATTATATATTCTTATGTGTCTTCCACAATTCCATGTTTTATTACTATGTTATGATTTCATGTCTTGTGTTCTTTTTTTCTTATGATTCATGTATTATGAAGTAGCATTCTTTATGAAATGTTTCATGTAAATTCCCTTTGATAAGAAAGCTATGATCTTCTATTTTCGTGATCATGTTCTAATACCCTTATGCTCATAATTATTCTTACACAGATCCTTTATTTACCTTTACTAAGAATTTGATCTCACCTCTTTTTATGTTTCCTTTCCCAGGTTATGCAGATATGTACTTTGTCTGATGTTTCTATGAAGGGTTCTAGTAATGAATAGCTGTGTGGGAGATAACATAACTCATTTATGTACCACTGTTTATGTTTTCATGTTTACCAAGGCACCAAAATAATTTGGTCTTCGAGAAACTGTTTTTATAATGTTTTAAGTATTCTGCAAAAGTTGGGTAATTTATATGATTGGAAAGTCGGGTTTCTATAGTTGGTATCATATAAAATGTTATTTAACCTTTATAAACATGGATGAGAAAACATTAGTGAGATCCCTAGGTATATCAATGAGGATATGTCTAGGGATGTCTCTAAGGATAAGTATATAGATGAGTCAATATTTAGGAAAATGTACTAAAATATTGGTAAAGGATATAGTGAGTGGTTTCCTTATAATATATCCATGTCTGGAAACTTCAAGTGTATGTGGCTTAGGCACAAATTTTTATAAGGGTAATAACTCTTAAAATATGTCCCAGGCCTGACTCAGGGTAATCTGGTACACAAAAATGGGTCGTGCTACACACCCGATTTGATACTCCTAGGGGATATTCTTTGAGAATTCACGAACTCTTTATAAACAATCATGAATGAGTTAAATAAAGGATCAATATGAATAATAAAGAATAAACCAAAGTTTTCATAAATTTAAGAAATAGGGTCTATGATTTGGGCACAATATAATTTATTTTTCATGATTATATGGTATCCCAATATGATAAATGTTTCTCACAATATAATTTTTGGTTTTAGTCAATGGAGCGAACTATAAGGAACAGGGTTAGCATTAAATGTTTTAGATGTGGAAAGTATGGGAATTATGTGAATTGATATATAAAGTGGAAATCTCATAAAGAGAATGAGTATGGTGGTACGAGTATTGGTTATACTTTTAAGGATTATGAGACCATAAACAACATGCGAATGGTATATGATGTTCTTCCAGAATTGTTTACATTAAACATAATAAGAATTCTTATATTCAGGTTGATGAAACATAAGAATGATTAATATTTCACATTATAAGGAGGTACTATAAAATAACTTGATGAAACGTGGGTAATGGTTTAAGAATATGGATGGATTAATGATGTATTTATGTTTTGGAATTCAAAGATTATGTTATATGAATCACAAAATATATAAGTATTTTTCATATAATTTTTCATTAAGGAATGAAAAGGACATGTTTAATGTTGATGAAGATGTATAATTATGATTTCATTGAAAGATCATATTTTTTATGGTAATTTAACCCTTAATTAATGCATGATATTGAGATAATGATGTTTGGATAAAGATATGATGGATATGGATAAGTAAATTGGATGGTACGAATTACCATGTAACTGATTATTATCATGGTGTTCTATTTCCTTAAGGATGAAGTTTAAAACTTCATGGATTTAAATAATATATCTATTAATCATTGAAATAAATAAGCACGCATGTTTTTTAAAAGGATTTATGGGAATTGAGGTTGTTACCATGTTTCTAGGGAATATACGATGATGGTATTCAAATATTTGGTGTGTGAAAACCACGTGGTTCTTTTTTATATATGGGGGATCAATGTTAATCCAATTTCATGACATTATTTATAACTATTTGAATTTTCATCTTTTAGAATGGTTATAAGGATAACCTTCTATGGATATCTTAATTTAAACTTCATAAAAAGTCAGTAAAATTAAAGTTTTATCCCCCCATATGAGGATTTATGCATATTTGATAGCCTGTTCAAATTACTTTGTGTGTATGATAACTGATGGAAACTGGAATGGCATATCATGGATCCCATGTTTTTTTAGTACTACAGGAAAGAAAAATCAACCTTAATTTTTAAAGAAATAGGTTATGTGGATAAATAAACAACAAATGGTTAAGTTGTCCTAAAATAATGAAAGTTTATCATTTCATGAAAAAAATTCAACTTTAGGAAAAAAGATCTTGAATCTAAAAATGTTTTCCCAATACCTTCATTTTTTATTAATAAAAAGGTCCCTTACTTCATAACAGATTTATTTATTTTTGATTGTTAACTTTCTCCTAACCTTGTTATCGGTCTCTCTACATTATAACATGATGGAAATATTTCTCTTACATGTCCATGTTATGACTTCTCACATATTTTCTCCTATGTGGGATCTCATTGTGAGTAACTTTGGGTAAATGATAGGTTTCTGACATTCCCTTTTAAGGGATGTTTTTGTATTCATTTTTACAATGTTTGATTATATAAATGAAACCTTCAAGTATTAAAACTTTGATAATCGAGATGAATTTTGAGGGAAAATTCATTTTAAGGGTGGTATAAAGTAACACCTAGATATTTTTTGAAATACATATTTTTGAATTAATTTAATCTATTTGTTATTTTTTATTTCATGACATACAAAAATAGTTTATTTTATATTAATGAATTATAAATGTCTTGTGTTATATGTAATAGAAAGTTAATTTTTCACTATACTCAACATAAATTTTAGATTTCTCTACATAGATACTGAATTTAGCTTACGTTACATACAAGACTCACTTTCCTCGATGGCTTACGTAACATGCATGACCGAGTGTTACCAAAAAATAATTCATTGTTAAAATATTATTATTTAAAAGTATATAACATGTTGATTAAATTTAATATTTTAAGATTAATTAACTTATGAATATATATATTTTAATTCATTTGTTACCAAATTATTATAAAAGAATATAGAAACCAAATGAATATAAGTGGTCTGATTTTATAAAAGACTATTTTTATGTGGAAAATATGATTTATTTAAATAATTTAAATTATTTAAAAATCGTGAAAAATAGTATTTAAATTTATATTTAATATACCAAAATATATATTTTTTAAAATCATCCATTATATTTGATAGATACAAGATATGAAAAAACCCAATTTTTTGTTTAAACCCCTATATTTTTATAAAGTTAGTTTTACCACCTTTTAATGGTGAACCAATTTTTAATATAATTTTTTGAACATTTATAGATTTATTATATCAAATTAAACATCATATTTGAAAGATATACATAAAAAATATGATAGGATAATTTTTTGGTATCTTTCTCTAAAGTCTCATTTTTTAAAGTATAGTTAGAAATACTAAATTTTAACTCAAAATTTGTTTTTAATATAATTAATTTATAATGATGAATTATATTATTATTATTTTTTAATTTTTAATAGTATAATAATTTTATTTATTAATCCAATTTTTGTTATTGTAATCAATTTCACTTTGAAATTGGGTATAAAAACTAAGTAAACTTTTTGACGTTTTTACTTTAAAAACCCATAGTGTCGTCCCATCAGGGGGATTTTTTTAAAATTAATTTTTCCCACTTATGTGATTAGAATTTTTAAAAGTTGATTAAATATTCAGAATAATAATAATTTCTAATTTCTAATATGTTAAACATTATTTGTGACAAAAGATATTAGTGAAAGTGATTAAAATTAATTACAATGATTATGAAAAAAATACGTTAACAAAGTACTAAACCATAAATTTAAGATGAAAAAAAAGATAGAAACATGTAAAAAACCTATTTTTGGACATTATTAGGCCATTCAACTTCAATTATTGAGTTTTTTATGACTTTTTTAGGTAAAAATATGGGTACACCTAACTTATTTTGAAAAATGTCAAGTGCGTCCTTTCCCTTATCTATAAAAGGACACCACATCTCCTATTTCTTCACACCTATCAAACCACTTAGGATAGGCAAAGATCTATGAACTAAACTTACCAACATCCCTAAATTATTCTTAGAACCCTCCCTATGGGCAGAAATCAATCCAAGTAATCCTTTTGGCACAAACCAGAAGGAGTTACCTAATAAAGAAGTAACGACTTCTCTCAAACTCCTTTATTTTATTTTCTTTGTCCACCCCCTCCAATATCTTAATTACATTATTTTATAAAAAAACAATATTTTAAATATAATAGTATTTTTTTATGATTATTTTTATACCTACACTTACACACACCTCCATTTAATGGGTAAAAAACAAATTGTTTATGTGTATGACAAACTACCGTCTCATTAATCGATGATTGTTGATTTTTACTTTACCACCTATCATGGTAGACATTATGATGGAAAAAATGTTTATATAAGTCATATATTATACTTATTATCTCTTTAGGATTGTTTTTCTATTTAATAACACACAAATTTTGTACTTTCCATTTAGATTAAATATGATAATTTTGTTTGAGGAAGTGTGGACTACCACCCCTCAAAAAGATTTGATTGGTTCATATATTGAGGATGGGTTTAGTTAATATATATGATTTATATGATATCATAAATCTACTATAATAATGATATATATACATATATATGCACATATTTTTTTACATTATTTATTTCAAGATGACAATTAAATAATAATATTGTTCATGCATACGTACGAATTACCATCCCCATAAACGGTGTATTCTGTTTCATAGTTTTATATTCTTTAAATTATTATAATACACATATATTTAATATAAATTATATTTAAATCATGATTTACACTCTAAAAATCATTTTATAAGTATAAGTACCAAAGATATAACAAATTAAGACACATGTGAAAAACAAAACGGATTTTACCTGAAGTGAAACATTAACATATAATTTTAAAAATTAAGGTAATATAAACACATAATGAAACTCTATATGTTATTATAAGTAAAAATATAGTTCTATGATGGATTTATAACCTATTTAAATTTATTATAAAAGATTTTTGAATGCTTATGATGAGATTCGAGACACAAGGTTTCTTTTGTGTGGTGTGTATACTTAATGTGGATGTATTAAATGATTCTTATGCATAAATTTATTGGTATTTACATATCCATTTTATGATATCTATTTCATGGGGCTTAGGTTTCAAAAGTTACCAAATCAGTAATTTTTTTTCTCTCAGTTTTCCTTCTTTGAGACTCATTTTTAGTTATGTGCCTACATTTTTTTGAGGTGTACATATTCTAATTTTACAAGTTATGTCATGAATATACATATTTTCATGATATTTTAAGCATAATTTATAAACTTATTTTCATTTTATTCTTGATTTGATCCAAATTAACTATGTGGTTAGAGTTTATTGAAACAATCTAATAACTTTTCAATATTGTTAATTATTAGGCTTCTTTGACGAAATCTTATGATTCATCTCTCAAGAAAATTCATGATTTTTTTTATCCTATGGTTATTCAGGATATATTCATGTATTTGGTCATATTTTTCTACTCATTGGTATATAATATTGTTAATAAAGTATTTATAAGACAACCTAAATTTACCCTCTCTTTGGTTGGAAATATATGTTCCTTCAAAACCATATTTTCTAATAAGGGCTTCCAAGAATATTGTACTATTCTATTATAATATTTAAAATAATTTTTTTCCCTTTTTTTATTTTACTAGTCTCTTCAAAGGAATACTCTTTTAACATTCCAAATAAATATTTTTTGTAACATTTTTACCATTGTAAAGGAATGTTCTTTTTACCACATATGGAATGTACAGAATTACCCACTATCATTTCTTTAAAACTTACTTTTCATTTTTAAAGTAACAATTTTTAAGAAAAAAATTAGAGGGATTTTTCAAGGAATTTTTTTAGAATTATTTTCAATATTATTTTATATGTTTTTAAGAAAAATTATCTTCAAAATGTTTTCAAGCTGTATTTAAATTTTTTTAAAGTATTCTCAATGAAATAGTTTTAAAAACATTTTCAAGATTTCATTATAAGTTTTCAATGTGTTTTCTAAGAAAAAGGTTTTTAAAATGTCTTAAAGCATATTTTACAACTTTTCTAGTAAAGTGGTTTTGAAATTATTTCAAGTCATATTTATAATTTTTCATGGTTTTTTCTAGGAAAATGATTTTCAAATGGTTTTTTGTATTAAAAAATAGTTTCTAAGAAAAAATTATATATTCATTAAGAAACAATTTTCAAAAATATTTAAAATTTATTTTCCATCTAAGATGACATCTGTTGATGTTACTCATGCCCTTCTAGGAAATGATATAATTTTTCCATTCATATTAATTAAATTAATGGGTTAATAATGTCATGGTTTTTATGAAACATGTCATGAACCAACCCGGGTTGAGCCTAAACCGATCACCCGAGCTAGCCCGCGACATGGCCTGAGGGGCATTCCTGATCCCCATGGGCTGGAAAATAGTGTCGGACATCAAAGTTAAATAGCTGGGAATGATTTTACCTATAAATGAAAGATTAATAAATAAGTAAAATAAGAACAATGAAAATTAATACTAGTAGTGATGAAAAAAATCGCACATACCTCCACATTACCCTATAAGTCACCACTAACCTTAAAACAACATTTCACTACCGCGACTGAATCTGATAAAGAAGAAGCACTGAATCTAAAAACAAACATAAAACTATATATGTGAGTATTAAAACATGGTAGGTGTGCCCAAACAATCTATTTCCCTATGCAGTTCAATTAAACAAAGAAACATTAATTTCATCTTTGAACTTCAATGTTTAAAAATATGTTTTTCACAAATTTTACCTTTAATGAAAATAACAGTCCAATTATCCTTTTTCAACTAAAAAACCATATTTCCCTTTTAGGATATAAACTTAAATATTTTAAATGAGGTGATTTTCATACATAAAAAGGGAGGAAGCGAATGTAAATCATTTCAAAACAATTTTTTGAAAACACATGAAACCATTCTATCATTTTTACCAAAAATATCATTACACAAGGAAACATGATCAAGAAACATAAAACTTAGGCAATGGAAAAAAACATCACACAAGAGTAACCAATAAACACTTGCATCTCAATCATCCGCTATAGATAACTTTGTGTCGGACAACATGGTAGAACCTAGTATCTCGTGAATAATCTAGAATGTACTATACATGTGACTTATCCTGAAGGCATGGCCTACCCAGTGATGTCATAATTTACAAATGCTTGATCATCTCCCAACCTAACATGACCGAGGGGCCCAATACTATAGAAATGATAATAGAATAACCCCTGCTATGGGCCACCAGCCGGTGTGTAATATAAACTAGTACAACAATCATTAATTGAAAATTTGATCATTTTGCAAGGTTTCCATGTTCAAACAAAAAAGGGATGAACCAAAAATTCCAAACAAGTATCTAGTCACAAGGGCATCTCGTACACACAGTCAACACACACATCAAAGTCACCCTCCAGTCACACCAAGGAGTATGTCCCTCTATTTCAACCATTTGATCATAGGGGAGTCATACTTGGTGGTTTTACCACAATATATAACTCAACCAAAATAAGGGGACCCCATCCAAGGAGAGTTTTCTTGAGATAAATAGTTTCAAAAAAATGCCAACCGGGGCTGATATGCTTTTTTCATGCCAAACCATTTCTCAAACAATCACTCTCACACCACTTTGAAAACCTGGAATGCACTTGGAAACCCAATTAAGAAACCCAAATCACCATTCTAAATCTGAAATACATTTATAAAGGCCAAAGGGTAATTTCAACAAAAAAATTATGTAAAAAATCTACCAAAATATTTAATGGAATACATCACAATAAATAACCACTCTAATTCAATACATAAAAATCTAATAACAATTATATATCAATAATTAATATGAAAACTATGTGAAAAATGAACGAAATAAATGATTCTTAAATCTAAAGGTCAATGAATAGGTAAGCCTACCTCAAGGTAGAACCAAACATTACATTTAGACTTTGGAACTTTCTAACTAAGAGCTTCTGCTCCCCCACTGAGCAAATACATCTTCACATACATATAAGGGAACCTTTCCCTATGTACACACCTTCATGGCCATGAAAGTGTGTAAGGGGATCCATACATATATTCTTATATGCATATACATGACTCCACTCACCTACATATGCATTTCCATATATATACATAGGTACACCTAGCCCCATACATGTATATTCATTACCCTGGAAGAATATACACATAATAGGGGAACCTACATATGCATATATACTAACCTATGAATATGTAGGAGAGTTGCCTTAGAACCGATGAATTGAAACCATAAAGTAGTGAAAACATCACCTTAATTAAAAAAATAGTAATCCATAAACATCATAAAACCCTAAAATTTAAATTAATCTAAACAAAGGAACCTAGATACGATTCTAAAACCAACAAAACTTTTAAGAAAGAAAAAGTTAAAATAAAACAATATTTTTAAAGTAAGCAGTTCCAAAGAAGCCTTTAAGTGTTAAACACAAACCCAAATAACATCTCAATTTTCAAATGAGTCAAACATTGAAAACCCACATTTGAAACTATAAGAACATTTTTTGAAACTAATTTTAGAGAAAATGACATTTCCTTTCTAAAACAACACTACATTAATTCTCAACCATAGAAGTCAACCAAATCACACATCATTTAAAGTCTTCACAGTAAATTAAATTTACAAAAAACGTAACGAAGGTGAAATATCACAAAAATTATAAATTTCAATTTTAAAGAACACATAACATTTTATCTATGTAATAGATGCACTGATATATATGTATAATCAAAGAATCTTTTCAAATATTTTTTTTAACAATTTATACTAACTAAAAAACAACATAAAAAGTTAACATCATACATTATCAAGGTTCAAATAAAGTTTGAAAATTAATTTATAAAACTCAAGAATTAATTAATTTATTTGGAAAGAAAAATGGAAAGAAACACTGACCTCGTCGGTGTGTGAACGCGGAGAAACTCTCGAAGGAGGGATAACTGAGCCTAGAAGAACCTCTGCACACCCTATATTCGAAGGAAACACAACCCTAACATAAACCTCAACCATTAGTGTCTGAAAATACCCTAAACCCCCTAATAAATTAGAAGAAAAAACAAATAAAACTCATCAGGGGGAATCCGCCATCGGAGGAGGAGGTGCAGTGCAAGGGAGGTCCACTGGAAGTCCCGCTGGGGTAGTCGTGCTCGAGTAGAAGTTCACTCGAGGGAGGGGGCACCGCGCGAGGGGTGGCAGGAGGGTGGTGTGGCTGCTAGAGGAAGCACTGACCGTAGAGGATGTCACTAGTGTTGTTGCATAGGGAGGAGAGGTGGGACACCGGTGAGGTCATGCATAGAAGAGAGGGGGGTGCCTGCCATGCCACGAATAGGAAGAGGGGAAGGGGGTCGGGTCAGGTGAGGGAGAGGTAGAAAGGGAGGGGGTGCTTAGGGTTTTAATTTTTTTAAATTTAATAATATTAATATTGATAACAACATAATAATAATAATAATACATTTAATATCCATAATAATTATAATCATCATCATATCAATAACCATATTTTAAATAATAATAATAATAATAATCATAATAATGTTGTTATTATTATTGTTATTAATCATTATTTTATTTTTATTTTATTTTATTATTCTTTTTTTCATCTCATTTATTTATTTTAAGTGGTGGGAAACCGCATAGTCACGTGGGATGACCGCACAATTGACGGTAACTGTGCGGTGCCTATGCACCATCCCAAAACCCACTAGATCAATCCTAAAAAATTTAAATCAGGAAGAAAACCCAGGATTCAACCAAAAGGCATGATACCTAAAAAAGGATAAAAGAAAAAGGTTCTGAGGTTAGGGTGTTCCAATTCTCCCCACCATAAATACTTTCTTCCCCCAGAAAGTCAGTAAGTCGTAGGATAACCACAAGTTGAGTCCATGCCTGATCACAACCAAGAGAATCAAGGAACACTGGGGTGACCTTTATTCCCACGGGTCAAAACCAAACAATCAGGAAGAAACCAATGTTAAAAAATGATGGGATAACATGATAGGGTTCTCCCCACCACAAGAATTCCACTAACATGAAAACCACATAATCCAACCAACCTCACTTGAACTTAAATGAGAAACCTACTACCGAGCGACTTGAAATATTGGGACCCCAAATACCAACATGACCACTCCACATTATCCAAACAACACACTCACCACAATCAAACACTGGGGAACCCCCAACTTGAACTCTTTCACTTTCGCACACACTACCAAGCCCCACCAACCTGATTTAAATTGAAAACCCACTACAAGACACCCGACGTATCGGGTAAACGGAACAAAGAGAATCCCTATAAATACATTTCTAAAATAAGAATTACCCATGACAATATAAAGCTCCCAACAAAAACACGTTCAACTTCCATAGAATGAGTGAGACAACACCACCCCTAAAACCTGGAACTCTCAACCCAAGCCAATATAAGAACTCAACCAAACAGGGAACTCAAACAAAGTTAAAAACATTGATCTCCCCAAGCACTCAAATCTATAAATGATCACTAATAAAACCAAGACCAGACCACACAAGGTCTAAATAAAAATTTAAGAAAAAAACGACTCTACAGGTCACATTCAGAAGAACACAACCACTAATATCATGAAATGATAATTTCATGACACTGTCCCCACAAAAGATGAAATTTCCAAAAAAAAAAGAAAACAAGAATAAGGAAACATTAAATGTTCAAATGACAAAAAAACACAAAACTATGCCAGATATTCAAACCCCTGGTGACTCCTGACTGTGTGTGAGATTCCCCCAATACCTATCGTTGGGTCACTTATGGTTGAAGCATCTCTTGCTGCATAGTCAGGTATGAGCATCCCTTGGCCATAACCCCTTCTTCATGTAACATTTCGAGTAGAACTCCTCCAGGTGACCCAAATGGCCACAATGATGGTAGGTCTTCGAACGGATGAGAAAATATGACTTTGAATGCTTGTACCATCCACACTGATGGCACAATTGAAAGTGTTCTGGTGAACATGAAGTTAGAACCAATGAGTATGACTCCTTAGAAACGGGTTCCTATTGAATGCACTTCCTTCCAGATGGGGATCCCTCATAGAAAAAATAGGAAATGATTTATCAGTTACTATAGACTATATTCGACGAACCAATTTTGCTAAGAATACCTCATCCACCAAATCCCCAAAATGAAATTAATCGGACCAAATAACGTTTTCCATGATATATGAATAGAGACCCCAAATGAAAATATGATCTTTTAACTGATCATCTAGTGCTCCCTCTAGAGAGTAAGAAACCAACACTCTAAAGTGATTAACATAAGCTTTCACATTCTACTAGCCCTGCTGAATAACCAGTAGATATTCCCCCTTCCTCTACTTCACCTCCTCAGGGATTAACCTTTGGACTGAAGTGGTCTTAAACAGTTCCCACATCATCCCATCCAACATTGATGATGAGGTAAAAAACTCCCCCTATTCTAAGGATAGACCCTTAATCAATCCCAGAACAACATGCACTCTAACAACTTCAGGAGTTCCCAATAATCCGAAGACACACTCTACTTACTCAAGCCTCTCTACTACCTCTAACAGACCTCGAATATCATGGAGAATATGAAACATTCTAAATGAACTAGAAACTGAGCATGAATCATTAGAAATTATGGGGACTTTTTTGAGAGGAATTATCTGAGAAAAATCAAAACACATATACAAAAATAATCATCCATCCAAATCATAACCACAAGACTATATTGACCAAAAAATGGCTCACAAGGCAAACACAAAACCACTTTTCACCAAACAAAACCAACATCACAAAAAAACCAATTTCTGAAATCATGTTCCCTACTGAAAATCACTTTATAAAAACTAAATCAAGTTTTTAGTTGCCAATACACACCTGAGGAATCCCATGAACCATTGCACATGTGTTTATCTGCCTCTATTCATAAATTCCAACATGCACATTCCATACACACCCTCACATTGCAAAGTTTCATAAGGTGTACCAAAGGTTTCAGCAGAACCATTTTTTTTACCAATTTCAAATAGGTACCATGTTTTTTAACTAGAAATATTTAATTTAAAAACCAATTTACCAATTTAGAGCCATTTTAAGGAAATTTTTTTTTTCAAAACTCCCTTTCATTTTCGAAAACACACTTACACCAAACAAAACCAAAATGAAGCACACCTTACAGAAAACCACTGGAATGAGGGAATTGTTATCATTCGTAACCTGATGACATGGTGGTGAGCCATTCCCTAAGAAAGCATCAACAACAAGGAGGTACATGAACCATAAACTCGAACTCCACATAGGTCACTAATCCATGTGATATTGCGACGTGACACTCTCTTGACTCCATTGTCATCCCTCAATCCAAAACAAAGACAAAATACTCAAAACCCAGACATCCCTTGGTAACTCAGGTCTCATCACAAGTGGTGGTTATTGGGAACCAACCCATAAGCTACCTCCTGATCCCCCACAATCCTAATATCTATCTACCAGATACCCCAAATAACATGGTCCTTCTCTGATGCCATTTTTCCACAAACCAACCTGGGTCAACCCTGAACCAGTCACCCAAGCTAGACCACTGCATGGCCCAAGGGTCATTCCCAATCCCCAATGGATGGAAACTAGTGTCATTAGTAAAAGTTAAACAGGTGGGAATGATTTGACCCATAAATGAAAGATGAATCAACATATAAAAACTGAACAATTAAAAAAAAACTAGCAGTCATAGAAAAAATTGAACATACCTTCACATGAACCTATGGATCACCACCGACCCCAAACCAAAGTTTCACTACGGTGCTTGAATCCAAGCAAGAAGAATCACCAAAGAAAAAAACAATGATAAAACTATAGGTGTGAGTGTTAAAACATAGTAGGCATGCCCAAAAAATCTATTTCCCTATACATTTCCTTTAAACCAAGAAACATTAATTTCATGTTTGAACTATAATATACAAAAGTATTTTTTTCACACATTTTATATTTAAATAAAATTATTTTCCATTTCCCTTTTCTCAAATAAAAAAATCGGATTTCCATTTCATGAGATAGACTTTAGTATTTTAAATTTGGTGATGTTTAAGTATAAAAAGGGTTGAAGGGAATGTAAAACATTTCAAAAAATTTTCCTGAAAACACATGAACCATTCTACCACTTTTATAAAAAATATTCATTACCTAAGGGAATGTGATCATTAAACATACAACATGGGAAATGAAAAAAAACATCACATAAGAGTAAATAATCAGCACCAGCATCTCAATCACCACCACAGATAACTAAGTTCCATACAATATGGTAAAACCTAGGAGGTCATGAATAATTTAACACATACTATACATATTACTCATCTCGAAGGCATTCCCAACCTGATGACATCATAACTACCAAACGCCGAATCGTCACCCTACCGGGCCTGCCTGAGGGGCCAAATAACATTGCAATGACAACAAAATAACCCCTTCTATGGGACACTATCTAGTGTGTAATCTAAACCAGTACAAAAATCATTCACCAAAAATTTACTCACTATAATAGGTTCCCATGTTCAAACTAAAAAGGGGGAGATCCAACAATGTCAAAAAAGTATCCAGTCACACAGACATTCCTCACACATAGTCATCCCACACATCAAAGTCACTCCCGAGTCACCCCAAGGAATATGTGCCTCGACTTTCAACCATTTGATCACAGGGGAGTCCTACCCGGTGGACCTCCCATAACATATAACTCATCTAATGTAAGGTTACCACATCTAAGTATAGTTTTCTTGAGATAACTATTCCTAAAAAAGTGCCAACCAGGCCCCATATGATTTTCGGACACCAGACCAATTCTTAAAGAATCACATGCACACCACTATGAAAACTAGGAACACACTTGGAAACCCATTTATGAAATCCAAATCACCATTATAAATCTGAAATACATCTATAAATTCCAATGATGTATTTAAACAAACAATTGATGTGAAAACACAACATAACTATTTAATGCAATACACCACAAGAAAGAAACCAAACCACTTCAAGACATAAAATTTTACTAATAATTATATATCTATAATTAATATGAAAAATATGTGTGAAATAAAAGAAATAAATTATAATTAAATTTAAAGTTCAATTTATAGGGAATCCAACCTCATGGTAGAACCAAACTAAACATTCATCCCTTGGAACTTTCTAACTAAGAGCTGATGCTCCCCCACTAAGCATATACATCTTCACATACACATAAGTAAACTTATCCCCTATTCTCACAACCAAATGGCCATGAACGTATGAAACGGGATCCTTATATATATTCATATATGCATATACCTGTCTCCAATCACCTACATATGCATATCCATATATATACATAGTCACACCTATCCCCATATATGTATATTCACTGCCATGGATGAATATACACATAATGGGGGAAACTACACACACACATATATATATATACTTACCTATGCATACATAGGTGAGTCAGATTAGACTCATTGACTCAAAACCACAAAATAGTGATCAAAGAACCTTAATTAAAAAAAAAGGAATACATAAACATCATAATAGCCTAAAATAAAATTAAGACAAAAAAAAAGAACCCATATAAGATTCAAAAACCAACAAAACTTTTAAGAAAGGAAATGTTAAAATAAAATAAAATTTTTAAAGTAAGTAGTGCCAAACGAGCCTTTAGGTTTCAAAAACACACCCAAAGCACATCTCAATTGTCAAACGATTCAAACTCTTAAAAACCAAATTTGAAACCATAATAATTTTTTTTGAAAACATTTAAAAAAACACCAACTTCTTTCTAAAACACTACCACCAAAATTCTCAATCCATAAATGTCATCCAAATCACACATCCTTCAAGGTCTTCCCACTAAATCAAATTTACCAAAAAAAAGGAGAAATATCACAATAATTCTCAATTTCAATTTTAAAGAACACATAACATTTTATCATCATAATGGATGCTCAAATACATATGTGTAATAAAAGAATCATTTCAAATAATATTTTAATCAATTTCTACCAACATGAAAACACAATAAAAATTTAACCAAATACATTATGAAGGTGAAAATAAATTTTAAAAATTAATTTAAACAACTCATAAATTATTTAACAGCTTCAGAAATGAAAAGAGATGGAAACACCTACCTCACCAGTGTGAGAACACAATATAACTCTTATAGGAGGGATAACTGAGCCTTGCGGACCCTCCACACAACCTAGATTAAATCAAAACTATACCATAACTAAAAAAATCAACCATTAGGGTTTTAACACATCCTACACGCCCTAAGAAATCAAAATAAACAAAAAAAACTACTAGGGGGGAAGCCTCCACCAGAGGAGGAGGTGCTACTTAAGGGAGGTCTGCTGGAGGTTCCGCCAGGGTGGTCATGCGTGAGCAGAAGGTCACTCAAGAGAGGGGGTGTTGCGTGAGGGAAATCTTGAGGGTGGTGCGACTACTAAAGGAAGCACCATATGAAGAGGTGGTTGATAACAGTGATGCGGAAGGAGGAGATGGGGAACACTGGTGTGGTCGTGTAGGGATGAGAGGGGCCCCCGGTCAGGCCTCAAATAGGGAGAGTGGAAGAGGGGTCAAGTCGTGCGAGGGAGAGGGGGAAAGGGAGGGGGTTCATAGGGTTTTCAATTTTTTTAACTTTAATAATATTAATAATATTAATAAAATAAAATAAAAAATTAATATCCAAAATAATAATAATAATAATAATAATAATCATCATAATAGTGTTATCATTATTTTATTTAAATTTTATTTTTTACATTTATTTCATCAAATTTATTTATTTTAAGTGGTGGGAAACTGTATGGTCACCTAGGCTGACCGCATGGTTACCACAAACTGTGCGATGCCCATGTATAGGACTGAAACCAACCGAATCAATCCTAAAAAATATAAACCGATACCCAAACTCGAGCTTCGACCAAAAAGTCAGATACCTGAAAATTCATAAAATAAAGAGGTTCGGAGGTCAGGGTGTGACAAACCCCATTTATCTTTCATGGGTTATCTGTTTACTAAATCTGTTTCCCTATCATGGGTTATATGTTTATGAAATCTGTATCACTTTCACAAGTTATGGTTTTCATGAAATGATTATGAAACCTGTATCTTTTTCCCAGGTTATGATATTATTACATGTTTATGAAACCCATTTAATTTCATGTGTAATTATATTATTATTTATGTTTTTTTTGGAACATGTATTTATGATTTAATTATGAGATGGTTGGGACATATATCTCTCTCAAATGCATTGGGTAAAGATTTATATCTCATGAGATAGACATGGATTTAATGAGAAATGAACTCTGTTCAGTATTATAGGGATGAAAAAAGAAATAAACACCATTCAGTAATACAAGTCTAAAATGAGGAGTGAGATTGGTTTTGTAAAACTGGGCTGGAATAAGGAGTGAACTTAGTTCAGTAATATAGGGATGTAATAGGGAGTGAACCTAGTTCAATAAAGGACTTTGTCCACTAAGATGTCCCTAGTAGCGATGCCTTGAGAATTATGAGAATCATTATATATGCTTATGTTTCTAACACAATTCCATTTTTTATTCATATGTTATGATTTCATGGCTTATGTTATTTCTTTTCTTATCATTCATGTATTATGAAGTGCCATGCTTTATGACATGATTCATGTATATGATCCTTGATACGCAGGGTAAGATATTTTATTTTCATGATCATGTTATCATACCCTTATGTTCATAATTATGCTTAAATATATCCATTATTTACCCTCATTGAACATTTTAGGTCACCCCTTTATATTTTTCTTTCCCCAGGTTATGAAGATATGTACTTTTTAAGTGTCTAAGAAGGGTACTAGTCAAGAAGAACCTAGTGATAGATAATGTAGCTCATTTATGTACCAATTTTTATGTTTCCATGTTTCCAATGGAACTAGAATAATATAGTCTTTGGGTGTCTGTTTGTATAATGTTTTAAGTATTATCAAAAATTTATGTGATCTATATTTATGAAAATAATGGGTCGCTATAGATTAGATATGTGACATGATTCTTGATGTCCCCATGTGTCCCCTGGATCTTGGAGCCAATAAACATGAAGTTCTATAATTTCGTGTAGTAGATGACTAACACCAAAAGGTGGAATCCATCTATGGTAATGGGTAAAGGAATTATATAGTTTTATTTCATTCAATGTGGATGTGAACCATGTACTTTTATACCTTGTGGATAGAATGTTAGACATAATTTTTAATGTAATATACTAAGGATATGGTTTCCTTAGTTTAAGATAACATAGATTTGACCATGGCGTTGTATAGTTTAATGAAATATTAATCAGATTTTTGTATATAGTTTAAAATCAAGAAATTGAGATAGTGACATATTTTTTTAAGCCATGTGACTTGGATGAGGTTTCATACAGTTTTATGTCACCTGACTAGAGTTTTTTAATGTATTTTTACATTATGAGACTAGGATGAGGCATCCTACAGTTTTATATCTTGTTACTAAGATTTTTTCATGTTTTTACATCCTTTAACTAGGAATATATCATTTGAGTACTTCTTGAGGAATTTGGTGTTGGTGAGAGGATTGTGTATTCCCCATCTATAGTGATCGATGAATATTCCTCTTTGGAGTAGAACTTATAAAATATGTATGGTACTTCCCATTTTTGTTCTAACATTAGTGTATTATTCCTAGGGATCATTAGAATCTTATATCCAAGCCCCTGTCACCCTACAAGATAGAGTGAAGGTGAATTTTCTTATTTAATGCCTACATTACCTGATTTTTATGCCCTTTATTATTATTTTGTTCTTGGGGTATAATTTCATTGAAGGTTTCCAACATTTACATATGAAATTCAACTGTTGTTTTGGAAATATACTTGTCATATATGGCCTTTTAGAGTGATTTTAGAGGAATATTTATTGGTAGGACTACCTATTTCCCATACAACAGGGAGTATGGAGTCACTTTAGTCAAATTTCGGGTCATCATTTAATATCCCCAAAGGGAATTATAAATATTATCAGTCCAACAACTATTATTTTTACCCACCATTTTCAATAGAATGTTAGAGATGGTTTTTATTAACACATTGATCTAATAATTCTCTTTCATGTGATAGAGGGAGGTGTGGTTAGGCAAGAAGTTTTACTTTTCATAAAACTACTTCAGTTCGGTGACTCAAAAGTTTGTGTCATTGTCTATGAGAATGGTGTGAGGAATTCCAAATATATGGATGATGCGGGGATATAAAAATATAATCATAGATATCTTTAATAAATTTTTGAGGTAGTGGTTGATTATTATCATTTTGAGAAGAAATTGGTCACTCTCATAATGAACTGGCACTATCAATCAATTATCAGTGGGTATGGTCCCGTGACGTTGATTCCCCACACAACGATGGGACAAGACTATATAGTGTCATGTAGAATCTCTAATAGTTGATTTAAAAATGTGTAATGGATATAGAATGCGTGAAACTTCTTTATGATCTCATTGTATTAATGGAATATGGTGCACCAAAAGTACCCTAGTTTTTGTATTTGATAGAAAATATTCAATCTTGCTTGATGGGACCTACATGTTCTATATGGAATTATTTTAGGACTTGAGAAAAATCATTCTCTTGGATGAAATGGGGATGTATTCCATTAAAAAAAAACCTGTATAGGGTCTTCTCTAGGTTGGACCCATCTCGAAGGGTATACTTTACAACGTACTCACAGATTCACTCACACTCATCTCTTTCTGGTGAGAGAGTCCTTTGTTAGAGATACACAATGAATGGAGTCATATAATAATGAGATTATTTGGATAAGGGAATTTTAGGTTCCTAAAATAGAAATATCAGTGGATAGTTGGTTTACATATCAGTATTCATTTTCATAAGTGATGTGGAAAATAAATCTCAGATAAACCACATGAATAACCAACTCATCCTAGTCTTTCAAATTAAGGGTTATAGGAAAACCATACAAGGAATTATCTTTGTTGTTCTAAGATTTTAGAGAATAAGGAACATTTATCTAGGAATTGAACTAGTACATCATCACATGATTTCCCACTAATAAGTTAATGAGTTCAGGATTATTGATGACATAGTCATCATTGATCTATTTGATGACTAGTTCTAAGTCAACATTCAAATTCAGTCAGGGGAAATTAATCATCGAATACAAAAACAAATATATTAATAAGATATTAATATTCATCCTAATTTTAAAAATTTAATTTTTATATTATTAATTATTATGGAAGTATATACTATGTGGGAGTGAGGAAAAAAATCATGAGGCCCACCTGATTGAGTTTGGGGTTATTAAGTCTTGTCTCAGTCTGGCTCTAGGTGGTACCATAAAATTGAATCTTCCAATACAGCATGGCCTGATCAATAGATAGGATGGGCTCATATTGTATTTTGTTATCCATAGTAATTTCCTCAAGGGTTGGATGTTAATACAGTAATTCTATAGGCTCTTGTACCTTAACATCTTTTCAGGGGACAAATTTAATGTCAAACTCTTACAAAATTATTTCCCAACATGTTAGTTTCCATGTCAGCATGGGGTGGTGGAGATTTTAATTAAATGGATTTATGTAGGAAAATAGTTTTGTCTATTTATTATATAATTATTTTCACAAATTCTAAACCATGAATACTAAATTAAGACATATCTTCTCAATGGGAGTGTATGTGGTCTCCATGTCGAGTGGCATGCGACTAAGGTAGTACATGCTATTTTCCATGTCCTCATTGTTCTTAAAAAATATAAAGGACCTAGGAGAGAATTCCATGTATGTCACATAAATTAGTAAAGGATATCCTGAAATGTGTGTCACCAGGATCAGATGATACAAAAGATACTACTTGATTTCATTGAATACAGTTAGGAAGTATTCATCCAACTGGTAAGTGGTTCCTTTCTTTATGAGATTAAAAAAAGGACTAAATTTACTAGCATGATTTGAAATGAATCCCTGTATATAGTCCAAGTGAACTTATTGGCCTCTCAAATCCCAATAGTTGTGTGAAGTAAGCATCTAGTAAATGAAATTATTCTTCACTGGATCTATTTTTATGCCACTATATCTGAAGAAAAATACAAGGAAATATCTAGAGGTGATCCTAAATGCACAATACAAGGGGTTCATATTTATGTGACGGGAGAATAGTAATTTGAACACTTTCTCAAGGTCCTTAAAATGGTCCTAAAACTGTTGATATTTGACCACCAAATCATCCACATAGAATTATAATAATATACTATGGAGAGGCACTAAAGATGTTGTGCATGGAATGTTGGTAGGGTTCCATCATTATTCATAGAGAATTGAATCACTCTATTACAAAAGTTTTACTAGTTAACATCGAAGGTAGTGTGTTATCCATAATTTTTTCTCATATAGATTTTATTGTAAACTAATTACCCATCTATGAAGGATAGTGGTTGAGAACAAGTAGTATTATCAATCAAAAGCTCTTTCATTGGGATGGAAAATCATGTTTTGGGAAATTGTGGCAAAGGTCATGGAAGTTGATGAAAACACTAATATATCTTTTTTTCTTCCAATATGGTAAAATATTGGCTCTCCACTTGGGATATCCATACTACCTTACAAAGACGGATTTAATGAGATTATCAACTTTGTCCTTGACCATGTCACCATGTGAAGGGTACATCTCTCTCGGATCATATACAATCACATGATGACTTATTGGGAGTCCATGATGATGGGAAACAACTTGGTGGATCTGCCTAAAAATTTCCTTATAGATCTAGGTGAACACATCAGGGTAATCCTTTAAGAAACCCACATACTATTGATGCTCCTCCAAGGACATGACAACACTAATAATTATTGGCCTTAGATATTCCATGGTAATGAGATTAACCATGTTCAAGTTATCAACAATGGTAGAGACACATTCATCAAAGTAAATTGGTATAATTACTATACTTTTTGTCACATGATTATTATATCAATTTAATGACAAACAACATTATACCATTACATAAACAGGATCCAAACGTTTAGTACCTTTGTAAAATTTAGACCATACATAACATTAACAAAATAAATCATAATTTTTTTTAATTCCTTATTTCTATATTCTTTGTGTTCCTTTTTTTCTCTATAGTATAAGTATTCACCTAAGAATATAAATCAAAGAAAGGGGTGAGATAAAATCCTAGTAATAAGATAAATAAGAATAAGGATCATCATAAAATTGACTGAGAAAAATCATCATCATCATAACATAAGCATGGGATCATCATCATAATCATTAGAGGAAGCATTAAATAGAGGTAGAGAATGTGAAAATGCATAAAAAGAAACATCATGTTTTAGTGGTCAACTACCACAAATAGTTGTGAACAAATCTAACATCGCATTCACACATATTTCACTTTATATCATGAGATTAATAACATTACCTAATGAATTGTAGAACTATATAATTCTGGGTGCACCCGTCACATCATAAAATTTATATACGATTATAACCTTGGGTTCACTCGTCACATTGTAACATTTACATTATCAAAAATTTCACATAGAACATATATCAATCTTGGAAATAAAGTAACCCATGGAATGGAATGGGTTTCATTTCCTATAGCATACATTCATGAATAATCTATTGGGTTCCAAAAATAAAGATGGAATAACATAATCGGTAAAAGAATCATAAATCTTGAGTGAGGAAGAAATAATTTAACAATAAGTAAAAGTTTTGTTTTTAGAATGAAGAGTTATTTTGGAAAATATTTGAATTTTTCATAAAATAAAATTGGAAGCATGTATATATATAAAATAAAAGGTAAGAAAAAATAAATTATATAAACGAAACATCAATGGAACATTCATAATGAAAATGGAGTGAAAGAGAGAAAACCCAGAGGAAGAGAGTTGGGTTCAAATATCCACTTACCTTCTGTCTGAGTGCTTTATTCAATTTAATATACAAGATATTAAAATTAATTAATTAATTAAAAAAAAACATCTTGTACATGTATTTGATTTATTATAATTTTATTAGGTTTGTTTATTTCCTTTTAGATGTGTTATATATGTAAATTCCATAGTTTTGGAGTGTTCTCTTTCTTGGTTTTCATGGTCAGTTAACTTAAATATTAGTATATAAGATTATGTAGAATGGGTATAAATATTCATAATTGAAATTATATATTATTAATGAAAATATAGATATTTAAATGGTTACATATATAATTTGGTTAAATGGAATGAGGATTAATTATTTGATAAAATTTTAGTGATAATCATTTTTATTTTTTGGTAGCTTTTTGAACATCACAAACATGTTATTTTTTATTTTTATTATTGTGTTTATTAGATAGGCCCATAACATAAAAAGGGTTATTAAATATATTTTACAATATGCACTACCGATTATAGTGGTTTTATAAATATCCTTGTAGGTGTTAATGGAAAATGAAAATGCATCATCCACGACGCAGATAAATTGACACATTACAGGCAATGATTACATTTTAAGAGAGAGAGAGAGAGAGGAGTTTGATGATGGATAATATAACACCATAACCCTAGTTTTCCAGTGTCAGTGATTTATTTTATTACATTTTAATTATCACAAGAAATTAAATCCCAACGGACCAATCAGTTTAGTATCATTGTAAATACTACATACAATTATAATTTTTGCATTACATCTTAAAATGAAAAACAACATATTATCCCATTTTAAAACTCTCATATCACATATAATATCACTAAAGGTCAATCATATTATAATTTTTATAATCCTAGTGAAAAATGAAATATAAGAAAGGGGTGAGCTCAGATGCTCAGAAAAGATAAACAATATAGTGTAAGTTATCATGAATAAGCATAATCTTTTATGTTAAGGTATGTAATAGAAACACAAGAATTTTAAACAAAATATTCAGCATAATATGGAAATAATAAATCAAATAATTACATTTAAACATTAACATGGATATTATGAATAATCACATGTAATATTAATCACATAATGATAAAATACATAATGTCGGACATCATAACCATAACATTAAGGCCTCGTGCCATAAACATAAATAACAATACCATCAAGGACTCATTACAATACAATGGTTTGTATCATGACACCTACTGATGAATCTAGGGTCTATATCAGGCCTCACCTATCAATTACTAACTCTAATTCATTCCTATTATGAATGGGGTAAAACATAACATAAACATTCTTATTAAAACTAGCATAAAAAATGTTAATAATTGAACCATAAACCATGAATGGTATTAAAATGGAACATCCACATTAAAATATATCATAAAATCTTAAATACAATATTGAATATTGTATCATAATAAATCGACCTCAATTAATCATAAAATCCAATAAATGATGTTTACATATATGAAAATAATCTAATAAAATCATTAAAAACGCTTTGGGAGAAATATCCCTTTTTTACATTGAAATCATTTAAAATTCACACAATTATAAAAGAAAATATTTATTATTAAAATAACCTTGTAATATTTTAATTAAATATTTAAAATGTCAAGGCATAATAATAGAAAAAAATATCCATTCACGCTGTATAATATTAAAAAAGAAAATATTCTTTCCTTAATTTTGCCGAAAATGTCATAAAGTACCTTGTTTAGAAAATGATGGAAAGATTACATTAAAAACCTTTTATAAAATTTAAAACATGGGTAAAAATAACTTTTAATTTTTTTTGATAATATTTTTACATACATTTTACGAAATATGGACATGGATGATAAAGATGTCTCAGTAGATACTAACCTATAAACAATATTGGATAATAAAGAGATTGTGAAATTTACCCAAACCTTGTACTTTCCTTTAGTAAAGGGTGTGTTAACCTAATTTATAATGGTTAAATTATGTTATTTAATTATTAAAGAATCATATCCATATTTATTCTATCATGTATAATGTCAATATATTATTTTTTAATAATATTTCAGTGTTAACTACTTTGTTTTCCTATGCATGTTTTGTTTTATAAGTCATGTTTGTTACGTATAGGATGTTTTTTATTCATATAAATAATGGTATAATGTTCATAATTATTATTTTTAATCATAATATAAATTTTATCATCATTATTTAACAAGTAATGTGGAAAATTAATCTCACTACATCCGGGAGATGGTAGGTCATACATACGCACTAGTGACAATATCATTCCCTTGATAGTTAAATTACATGGAATTGGATGGTATATTATTAATAAAGAATAATTATCATGTAATATAAATTATTTATTTAAATTATACTCATAATTATACCCATCCAAATAGAGTGTTGTTTAATAACAAATTACACCACAACATAGAGACGGTAGGCCATACATACGCATGCATGCTGATATTATTATTTGTAGGATGGATAAAAAAGGAATATGGTTGTAACATAATCATAATAGAATATTATAATGTAGAATAAACTGTATTTATTACTTTTTATGGAAACAAAAATATTAGATAATGTAGAGGAAGAAAAGAAATTGAATGGAATTCGTAAAACAATTACCTCTTCTTTGAGCATCTCCTTTTCATTTCCACAACATGACTCTGTAGGATGGATTTATTCCCAAATTAAGGCCTCTATGATAAATTTGGGGAAGTTTCGATGATAATTGGGTAGGTTTTGTCTGAGGAAAAGGTCTTTATAGGAGTTAATAAAAAGATAAGAAGAGGTTCCCTTTTATAATAGAGGGTAGGGGCACTTTTTGAAACTCCAAAACTAATAATTTATTATAAGTTTATTTTCAATTTAAAATAGATTAAAGTGATTTATTTGGAGTATAATTTGATTATGGGTATATATCCTAACAACCAATGGTTTTTAGACATGTTTAAATTACAATATTAACCTTATCATTAAGGTTTAACCCTTAGTTAAACAGTTTAACTCTTACCGTGTCTATCTATATTTCTACACTATAGGGTAAATATAGTTATTATAAAATGCCAAAAGAACCCTAATTAGATAATTTATTAAATATTTAACATTAAAATATTTATTTGAATGAACATGATATTTTTATGAGTTTTATAACATTTAATTAAATAATATTTATTTTAAAGTATCATTTATGTCAATTTTGATACTATTCAATATTTATATTCTTAAAAATATCAAACCTACATGATAACTTAGAAAACGTACTTCCAATATGTCAATAACATATATATTTTGTCTACAAAATTAGTAGATGTTATTAATTATATCAAATTATATTTATTTTAATTTTTTAATATCATTTAATTGATTTTTCCTTTAATAATTCAATTACTTCATCATTATTATGTCACCATTTAATTTAATTATTTATTTCTAAAATTATACATAAATTACCATTATAAAGATAATAATTTTATATTTCTAAATACCATTTATAGTATACCATATCACTTATATATCCTCATATTGAAAATGATATAGATAATAAAATTGGAATACGACATTTTTATCTCCTCTTTAAATAAAATATAATAAATGTCCTAATCTTACAAAAGCTGCATAAAAAGAATCATATCTTCTACCTAAGGACTATTTTGTTCAAAAAACACCTATATAATTAAATTATAACAATTTTTAGGTTAATATTATATTACTATTATATTATTTTTACCTTTAATTACCCTATATATATGTTTAATCGTGGTAAATAAAATTCAAAAGTAACTTTTCACAAGAAAATTATTTTGATCCTATTAGACCACATTTTTTATACTGATTACAACCATGTATATCCATTTTTTTAAAATCAATTAACAGAAGTGGTAAAATTTCATTTAATGCTAATCTGCAGATGTGGTTAGAAGGTGGGTAAAAGAGAAGTTCAAAAGTTTAATAAAATTGTATATCTAATTCTATTATAAAATGATTCAAATGAAAAATATTGAATTAATATATGTATTAATTTTATATCATTAATTTAGAATCAATTTATAGTAAAATAATTATTTAAATAAAAAATTTAGTTTTTTAACAACAATGTAGTATTTTTCACCATTCATCAAAAGTTGAAACTTTTTGGAAAACAAATTCACCCTAATCAAATTTAGATGTTTCAAATAAAAAAATGAAATATTTTTTGAAAATATTTTTTTTAAATATCATAATTTTGTTAATAATATTTACAACTTCTTTTAAAATGGCTCGTTTGATGGGTCTTGGTGCACTCAAACTTGGTGTTGCGTGCAATGAACGCTATAAAATTATTTAAAAAGAGGAATATCGTGGAAGCATGGGGTGTTAAATTATTACCCCTTCAAATAATTTTGTACTTGAAATTTATATAATATCACTTCATAAAAAGATTTGGGTGGTTCTTCATAATATTTTCCTCAGCTACCCACATCACCTTTTCCATTTTATGGTTTTCCAAAACATTTACTACACAAGACATTTGATTTCTCAACACTTGTTCTCTAGTGTCTAGAATAACGATAGACTATCCATAATAAGATTGATCGGGTTCAAGTTATATTTTTTTGCATGTGATTATATTCGTTGGGACTAGCATGTATTTCTTTAACATTGATAAATGTAACACATCATGAAATTTGGAGAGACATGGCAGAATTTCCAAATTGACTGTTATAGCTCCAATTTTTTAAACAATTTTATAATGTATAATGTACTTGGGATGTAATTTACCCTTCTTACTGAATCATATGACACCCTACCATGAAGATACCTTCCAGAAAACATGATCTCCCACTTGAAATTCCATATTAATCCTTCAGTTATTAGTATATATCTTTTGACTACATTGAGAAATTTTGATATGGGTCTGAATAATATTTACCTTTTATGTCATTTCCGCAAACAAATTTGGGCCTACGAGTTTACTTTCACTAAAATCATCCCAAAAAGTCAGTGTATGAAATGTCATTCCATATAAGGCTTTATATGGTTCCATCTGAATACTTGAATAAAATATATTTTTAATGGAAAATTATACTAGAGTTCAATACCGATCCCACATACCATGAAAGTTATGTGAGAAAGATCTCAACATTTATTATAACATTTTAATAGTCCTTTCTGATTTTCCATAAATTTGAGGGTGGTAGGATGTTCTTAAACAAAGCTCAGTATCGAGGGACTTTTGAGGATTTTTTGATAATTTTTATGTAAGATATGGATCACAATTAGAAACAATCAATAGGGGTACACCATGAATTATTTCAACTTTATTAAAATATAGTTTTTCTAAATTCTTAAGTGGTATATCTTCTCTTATAGAAAGAAAATGTTCTTATTTGATAAGATGATCGATAATAACCCATATCGTATCATTTATTCTCTGATTATTTTATACCCCCCCCAAAAAATTCCACCATAATATCATCCCATTTACACACAGGTATAGGAATAGGTTGCATGACTCCACTACGATTTTGTATTCCTTCCTTCACCTATTGATAAACCAAACATCTCGACACATAAACTGTAATCTCCCTCTATATTTTGTACAATAATAAAATGTTCCATCAAACCTCTTTACATCCTAGTTCCACCAGGGTGTATAGAGAAATTGGATCTATGAGTATCATCCAATAATTCCCTTTTTAGCTTAGGTATAGATGGAATGCAAAGCCTCTTCCCAAATTTCAAAATACCATCTTCAAATATTAAATCAATCAATATCCCATAATTTACTAAATTAATTTTCTTTTGAAACTTCTCATTATTAAAATGAAACATTTTATCCATTCTAGTAATGATGGTTTGGAAACCATTTGAAAAATTAGTGATGTTTCAACTTCCATGATAATTTTGATATCCATATTCACTAGATCTATGAACATAGAATTCTTTTCAAGTATCATTTTTTTCAAAACTCCATGTTCCTTTATTCTCAAAGCATCTACCACCTTATTTTCCTTCCATGGGTGGTAGTTTATTTTATAATCATAATCCTTAATTAGCTTTAGCCATCTCGGTTGTCTCATGTTGAGTTATTTCTTTGAGAAAATATGTTTCAAACTCTTTCCGTCATTATATATCTCACATCTTTCACTCTAGAGATAGTTTCTCTATATCTTCAGAGAAAATATTACTACTTATAACTCAAGATCATGATTTGGGTAGTTTATTTCATGAATTTTTAACCGCCTTCATGCTTATGCAATAAACCTATCTTATTTCATAATAACACAACCAAGTACATTCCTTGATGCATCACTATAAATCACAAACCCATCATTTCCAAATGGTAAATTCAAGACAACATAATTGACTAATTTTATCTTCAATTATTAAAAAAATTATTCACAGTTTTTAAAAAATGAATTCAACCCCTTTACGTGTGAGCTTGGTTAATGGGTTTTCCAATCTGGAAAAATTCTAGATGAAACATCGATAGTAACCTGCTAAACCAATAAAACTATATACCTCAGTTATACTCATCAGTACTGGTCATTCTTGGATTTTTTTTTCAAAATCAACATATATTCCATATTTGAAGAAAATATTACCAAGAAAATAAATTTTTTGATGCTAGAATTCAAACTTTCTAAACATCCCATAGAGTTCAGTTCATTTAAGAGTCTTCATAACAATCTTCAAGTTGTTCTCATGGTCTTTTTATTTTTTGGTGTATACCAAGATATCATCAATAAATACTACAAAAAATCATCAAGATATTCGATGAACACTCTGTTCATCAGATCTATGAAAATAGAGGGTGCATTAGTCAGTATGAATGACATTATTGTAAATTCTTAATAACCACACATCATTTGGAATTCTATCTTTAGAATATATTATTTTTTACACATAATTGATGATATCCAGAATTAAGGTCAATATTCAAATAATATTTAGATTCGTGAAGTTGATCAAATAAATCATCAATGAGAGGTAAAGGATACTTGTTCTTTATTGTAATAGGATGGATTTCTCTATAGTAAATGCACAACCTCATAGATCCATATTTATTCTCAACAAAAAAGAACTAGGGATCCCCATGGATAAACACTAGGGTACATAATTATCTTATTAATCAACTCCTCTATTCTTTTCCTCATCTCTAATAATTCCATAGTGACCACTCTATATAGAGTTTTTGATATTGTCCTTACATCATGGGTTAGATAAATAGTAAACATGACTTCCTCTTTGGAGGATATATTGGTAAATCAACTAGAAATACATCAATATATTATCATAAAATATGTAAATCCTCAATTTTAATATTTATTTCTTCATCCCTAGATGTTATTTTCTCTTCCTCCCCAGTAATATCATTCAGTAAAGATATTGGGGGTGTATTTTGATAAGGATCAGATGATGATGTTTCTTCTCTAAAAATAATGGATTCTACATCTTCCTCACAAATTGCAACTTCATTCTTCTACCGATAAATTTTCACATTATATTTTGATATTCATTCTATAATGAGGATTATATAAATGTAGACCATACATATGATGATAAAGTCAATAGATAGAGAACTTTTTTATGACATAATGGGAACTGGTTGTAACATCTTGGTTATAATGAGACTTCCCTTAGGAGTTTTGACTAACGACTCCCTTGTTAAAGTGAATTGAAAATATATAATTTTAAAATTAAATTGGGAAGATATAAAGGAATATGATGATCCAGAATCAAATAATTATTTGTATAAATTTGAGGAAACGATTAAAGTACCTTCCCCCACATCATTAGGAAAATCAACCTTAGTAATTGTGATCACAAAAGTGTATCTTTACTTGTCCTTTTCTGGATAAATTTTCATTGATTCCTTGGAGAAACATTTTTAAAATGTCATATCTATTTACAATTGTAGCACTAATGATTGATATCTTTTTTCTTCCCAATACAATCATGATCTTGGCCTTTTTCTCCACACATATAACAAACTCTCATTCCCTTTAAGAAAGTACTGGGATATTTCTCCCCACAATTACTGTTGGGTGGAATGTCATTTTTTTTCTTCCATTTATTTCATTTTCTAGAGTATTAAGAAGCTTTATTTTTCTCTTTCTTTCCTTTAAATTCATAATATTTAGAGAATTATTTTTTTTGGTCTTGATAACACATGATACTTTATCTTGATATGATGAGGAAGATTGTAGGACCAGTGCCCCTCAGAGTAATGGTTTTAACCCATAATATAATCAATCAATATTACTTATTTGGTTACATATGTAGTCTAATACATGTTTTCCTAACCTTGTAAAGTTATATTCATACTTTGCAACATTCTCATCCTCCTTATGCCTTAGACTCATAAATTGCCTCTCCATATCTGCTCCAAGATAATGAGGAATGTATTTTCATTGGAAGAGATCTTTAAATTCAATCTAGTAAATATTTTATACCACTTTATCATCCTTCATGTTTTGAATTAATGGCCACCATTTATCTACATATCCTGATAGATGATAGAATTCTATAATTTTTTTTATTTTGTTACTCCTTAAAGAAAGAAATATTTTCTCTAAGGAACATATCCATTTCTCATATACAAATTTATTTTTAGTCCCATTGAATAATGGAGGTTGTTCTCTCATGATGCGATCTAACACTGATCCTCTATGTTATGGATCTGGGTGCTCCCTAGGGGTAAGGTTACTATTTATAACTTGAGTCAGCTATCCCAGTATAGTTATAAGATATTTATTTCCAGGTATATCACCTGCAAAACTATCATAATCTTGCACAGGGGGGAAATCCATACAAGGATTATGTGCATTTATATGATTTTTGTTCATTCCACTAAGATCCATTTCTAAACAATTAAATACATGAGATTAGGTTATGAATCATAATTAATAATTCCAAACTAGTAAAATTCTTAACATAAATTGAAAAATCTTTGTATATCTAAAACATAATATTTAAAATGGTTCTTTGTAGACATATTTACTAATAAATCCTTTATAATGGTTTGTAAAGAAAATGTGAATAATCTTAACAATATCCCCTAAGAGTGTCAAACTAGCCACGTAGTAAGGCCTATTTTTGTGTACCAGGTTACCCTAAGTCAAGCCCAGAATACCTTGTTAGAGTTATTACTTCTAGGTACATCTTTTCTAGAACCATGTCCACTTGTAGTATCCAGATATTTTCTAGTAATATCCACATAATCTATATTTTACCAAAATTCGAGGATGTTCTTCTATACTTATTCTCAAAGTCTATCTTAGGGTAATGTTCCCTAATCAAGGTTTTTATAAATCATATTTCCATGATTTGTACTAAACTTCCTATGATACCAATGGTAACGTTCTGACCGCAGTTTCCTAGAGATGGTGTATTATTTTATTATATTGGCATGATCACATGAAATCAAATCCCAAAGGACCGATCAGTTTAGTAGCTTTAGAAATACTACATTCAAACATATGTTTTACATTACATCCTGAAATGAAAAACAACATATTATCCCATTTGAAAACTCTCATATCCATTAGATTATTTTTCACGACCCCCTCCCCAAAAAGTGTACACCTCCTGGAACGACAATGTGAGAAGGGAGATAATGACCCCCGAGTGCCGCCTCCAGTAGGCCCCGGGTTGGCGCCTAGCATCGAGGTTATAGTAAACAAAAAAATAAGAGGCATTACCCTCTAAGAGAACACATACTGAAGAGAGAGATAAGATAGACACCAACCAAAACCAACTCAGAACTGGAATATTAAATAAAACCCAAGTGAACATATGAAATTTCATGAAAAATTGCTACAACTAGAAGGGAAAAAACAACAAATACCCAAAAGAGAAATAAAACAGCAACAACCACAATCCCGAACATCTCTTACAACCCCAAGCTAGTAGAAACCCGCTTGATCTCCAACCTGGTCTAAGTGACCTGAAAAACAGTTTATATATACATAGGGTGAGTATAACAGTATATTCAATTGGATCCTCCATGAAGCCTCTCGTGCAAAAGTAATTAAATCATGCTAAATCACAATGAACAACAAGTGAAACTAACTCGTTACCTAAGAAGGTATACTACGTTCCCAAAATCACCATGGATAATATCACCAAGTAATGCATACAAGAATATAGCATATAGTAAATAATATCAACGGTACCCCTCTACTACTTCCCCACTATTTTTCCTCTTTTCCCCAATGTCGCACGTCCTGAGCATCTCTCTCCAAAAAGGCGTGCCCGCAGACACCTGGGCGAAGCACCACAATATTCACCTCGTGCAACGAAACCACCACGTCCACAATCCAAAGTAACCAGGTAGTTTCCGGGATCCACCACATCTCGCATAACGTGTATCATATGTTAGGAATTATACCTCAATAAATTATTTCCCATACACTGAGTAAGGATCCTCAAACCATCACAGCCTATACACAGTAGTCCATAGGATACTATATCTAGAATATATGTGTGTGAATAACCACAAGCCATTACCTCTTTCTACACACATACATGGGGAAAACTAACTGTTGTGCCTACCAGCAGAAGTATCTAAAAAGAGAATAGAGTGGTGACAAAGGGGGTAGTTATCCATTCTTCCTCCCACCAGAATGTTGGGGAAAACACCCCCAGGGCTCCCAATCCCTGGGGTGTTAGTTTCCTTTACTAACAGGGTGGAGTAGTGTATAGAAACAAAAAAATTACAGAATATAATATATCTCAAAACCACACTATGGGAATAACCTAGTATTAGACTCAACTGCAGTTAACGTCTCTCAGACTCCAGGCTGCCACTTCGAAGACTAGGTATCCTATAAGCTTACAACCATTTAAAGAAATTTATTAGATTAACTCATTCCCTTTTCATCAGTTCCACTTTATGTTAATTAATTCATTAAACATTAATTGACCATGAACCATTCCACATTAGACTTCATTAGCATCACATCCAAAGTCCACAGTCCCTTTAAAATTATAACCTCATCATTATGTTCCACCGAACTCCAATCCCATGGGTTAACACCATTTATTCAAATATTCATTACAGAATTACTTTCCCATATTCTCAGGCATTCTATAAAAACATTCTATGTTACTAACACAAGGGGGCTCAACACGGTGAGTAGATGTACTACTCATCGAGTATTTTACACCTATTGAAAGAGCGTAGAACTAGCCTCCTTAGAGAAGCTAACCATGGAAAGAACGTGTCATACCCCATGCGTCTTCGCCTCTTTCATAAGAAGGGTAAAAAAGACCAGCTGCCTTGAGCCGTGGGGAAAAGTAAAGTAGATATTCAACCAATAAGAAACAGAAAGTATCCAAAAATCACATACATCTCATTCTATCATCCCTAGTGTCCTCCCTGACACCCACATGCATAAACCGATGCATCTCACCACTCTAGACGTCATCTGCTACCACAACCAAAAGGCCTCTTTGCCCCCACATATCACAACACCCATCTAGGGTCACGTCTTAACACAGGCAGTAGAAAAAACAAACATCACATCAATTGGGCTATTGGACCTTTAACAATTGAGAGGGTAACTCATAACCCTTAAAGGAATTATAAAACAATCAAATTATTTAATCCATCTTGAATTAATAGATTTATAATTCGTATGTTCCAAATTCGGGAAACCTAAATAGTAAGCTATCACAAATAATTAAACATGCTTACTACGCCAATTTTATTAACATCAAATTACAACAAGAACCATATTCATTCACATGACTCTTTATCTTTACCCAAACAAATATAAATTAATCTCGGTTTACGTTCTTTACAGATTTTCATTAGGAACAAGCATAGATATCACCCTATCTATCAAAAAAGAGACAAAAATATACGATCGATATCAACTTATTTATCCAGTTCAAATATTTATTATGTCAATTCCATTGTCATCCAGTGGGATAAAACATGCTAACATTACAGTTGTACGTAAAATAAAAAGAAGCAATGAATCCCCTACCTCAAAGGTTTTTGACGAAAACCACAACGGTCAAAGAACGCTCAAGAAACCCAGGTCGATTCCCCAAAAACATTCCTTAGATCTCTTCTACTAGAAAGATCGAGACCAAAACACATCATATTTGGCATCAACACACTTAGATCTACCCACAACGGACCTAGATCTAAGAAACCGGGAGAAGAGGAGAAGTAGATCTAAGTGGATCTAAGAAAACGATCGGGAATGAAGAAGAACGATCACATACCTCGAGGATCTGTCTTTGATTCGCCAAGATAAGACTTAATGTTGCCTTTAGAATGAAGTTATAACCCTCCTTGATCTTAGGAGAAGAAAAATCCCGAGTTAGGGTTGCTTAGGAGGAAAAAGGATCCACTTAGAGGCAAAAACATGTGAGATCCACCTTTATAGGATCTCATTGAAGTGGCCGCATGGTTAGTTTGCACGGTTTAACAAACCATGCGCTAACCGTGTGTTAGATACTGCCTTGGTCACCCCTCACATACAGTTTGGATGCACAGTTAGACAAACTGTGCACCTCCCATGCAGAAGCTACTGCCTCCAAGACCAACTACGCACGGTTTGGCCGCACTGTTTAGACAAACAGTGCGTCGCCCGTGAAAAAGATATTACCCTTTAGTTTTCCTTAAAAGTCCACCCAAAACACCCCCCAAGTCACTACTTCAAACCAAAGGTAGTTAGAAACATCAAATATACCTAAAGACATAACATGATGTTACAGTTTACAACTATCTACCATTGAAACGGTTCATCAAAAAGGAAGATTTTGGCAAAGTGTTGGGAATAAGTTACCTTGACCTCCGGGAAAGCCTTTAACACCACATTTTCACAAAGTAGTGGACCAGAGAGGTACAAGCCATTACATCATATACCTCTCAAAACATTACCATCTACAAGAATCCAAAACCCACCCAAAGTGAAAATGAAACAGGGTCTGAACAACCACCCATAGAGATACCTCTCAAAGAGAGAAAGCCACAAAAGCAACAAAGGGAGACATCTCATAAACATGAAAGTTTCATAACCACATAAGCTACATTGATACATGAAAAGAGTTAAACATCAAACAACTCTGGGCAGTGAGGATGTATCTGTGACTCACGTTCCTAGGTACTCTCCTCCAAGCCACCATGTTGCCACAAGACACGAACTAAGGGGATAGTACGCCCGCGTAACACATTATCCTTGTGGTATTGGATCTTCACAGGTCGCTCCTCAAAGGTTACATCATCATCAACATCGATCTCTCCCCAATCGATGATGTGAGAATCATCATGAATATAACGGCGGAGCTGTGATACTTGGAAAACATCATGTGTCCGAATCATCTGTGGGGGAAGTGCTACTCGATACACCACAAATCCAACATGAGGTATCACCTCTAAAGGCCCAAAAAACTACGGAGAAAGATTACTTCCACGGCCAAACCTTCACATCCCATGATGGGGAGTCACCTTCAGAAACACATGATCCCCAACATTAAACTCCAAGGGTTTACTCCTTTGATCAACATATGATTTCTGATGATCTTGCGCTGTCTTCATCCTCTCACGAATCACCTGAAACATCTCTGTTGTATTCTGTACTAGTTCCGGTCTGAGAATTGCTGACTCTCCAACCCTAGTCCAGCACAACGGATAACGGCAAGGCTAGACATAAAAGGCTTCAAACAACGCCATACCAAAGGTGGAGTGAAAACTATTATTGTAAGAGAACTCTACCAAGGGTAAGTGCCTCATCCATGAACCTCCAAAATCAAGAACAGAAGATCATAACATGTCTTCAAGAGTCTAGATGGTTCACTCTGTCTGACCATCCGTTTGAGGATGAAAAGTAGTGATAAGGCATAGTTGAGAACCGAAATCATTTTGGAGACCACTCCATACTCTGGAGGTAAAATGAGGATCCCGATCGGAAATGATCATCCTAGGGACTCCATGAAGTCTCACCACCTCTTCTAGATACTGCCTCAACACAACTTACACTGAGCTTGAATCCTTGGTTTCTATAAAGTGGGCCGATTTTGTTAAATGATCCACTACCACCGAAATAGCATCATGTCCCCCCAGATCTCGAGGCAGACCAGTAACAAAGTCCATTGAGATGTCCTCCCACTTCCACTGAGTAATATCTAATGGCTGGAGAAGATCACCAGGAACACGATGTTTGGCCTTCACCTTCTGGTATACTAAACATCGAGACAAAAACTTCGCAACCACACGATTTAGCCCAAGATACCAAAACCGACTCTTCAAGGCTTGTTGCATATTTTTTAGGCTAGGATGTACTTCTAAAGTTGAACTATGGAACTCTTTGAGGACCGTATCGTGCATCATCAAAGGAAGAAAACTCCTTCCATGATACAATACTCTGTGTTGTTCATCCTCAGACCAACCATCAGGGGCCTCAACACAAACAACTTGGTCTCTCCAGATCTCCTCCTCTATATCTCCCAACTGGGACTCTTCCACATTTTGTATCAGGGATGACTGAACATTCATTTTAAAAAGACAAACTCTACCCCCAAATTCTCCCATATCAAGATGTAATGCTGATAGTTCTTCCATTACTCTCCAGGAATCACCGGATTCACGCACATCATCACTGCATGACTTTCGGCTCAACACATCATCTACAACATTCCCTTTTCCAAGTGTATATGATATTTTAAAGTTGTATTCCTATAAGAACTTCATCCACCAACATTGTAATATGTTCAAGTCACGCTTGGAGAAAACATACCTCAAACTCTTATGATCAGTGAAAACCACAAAGCACTCACCCATGAGGTAATGTCTCCACAACTTCAGAGAAAACACCACGGCTACCAGCTCAAGATCATGGGAGGCGTAGTTGCGTTCATGGGGATGAAACTGCCAATACCCATAAGAAATGAACGACCTCTGCTGCATGAGAACACAGCCTAACCCCAGATGTGAAGCATCGCAGAAAACATCAAAATGAACTCCCTCAGCTGGAAGAGAAAGGACTGAAGCACTTACTAACTTCTACATTAGATATTCGAAAGATGCGTGACACTGATCAGTCCATATGAATTCTTGATCCTTCCTAGTCAAAGCTATTATAGGAGTCGCAACTTGTGATAAATTGGCTACGAACCTCTTGTAGTAGCCTGTGAGACCAAGGAAACTTTGCACCTCTGACACTGTCTTGGGGGATACCCAAAATACAACCGCTTCTATCTTCAATGGATCCATAGCTAATCCCCATTGGGACATAACATGCCCCAATAAATGGACTTCTCGATCCCATAACTCACACTTAGACAACTTCCCAAACTGCTTATGTTGATGAAGGACTCCCAAAATGGCGTGTAGATGCTCTGCATGTTCCTCCTCAGATGTGGATTACACAAGGATGTCGTCGATGAAAACTACCAAAAACTTCTCCAGGAATTCACGAAACATAGAATTCATCAATCCCATGAATATAACTAGAGAATTCGTCACACCAAATGGAATTACCACGAACTCATAATGCCCATGATGACAATGGAAAGCAGTCTTTGAGATATCCTCATCCTTCGCATGCATCTGATGATATCCTGACCACCGGTCGATCTTTGAGAACAAACTTTCACCCTTCAGTTGATCAAATAAATCATCAATCCATAGAATAGGATAGAGATTCTTTATTGTCACTTTTTTTAAGTGACGATAATAGACACACAACGAAAAACTTCTGTCGGCCTTCTTCATGAGCAAAACCGGTGCACCCCACAGTGAAACACTTGGCTGAATAAAACCACACTTTAACAGACCATCTAGCTGTATACATAGCTCTCGTAACACAGAAAAATCCATCCTATATGGAGACATAGAGATATGAGGCACTCCTGGCTGTAGCTCGATCCGAAACTCGATCTCTCATCAAAGGGGTAATGCTACAACCTCTTCTGGAAAGACATCAGGGTACTCCTCTACGAACCTAGGAAACGCCAACTGCTGAACCTACGAAGAAATCAGAATCATCTCATTCACCATGGACGATAAGGATGGAATGCGCCTATGACCCATCCAAGGTTCTTGCTCACCAACAAACACCACTGGCTCTCCATCTGCACCAAATAAAACGACTTTCTTCCTGAAGTAATCCACGATATCTTGCACCAAATACATCCAATCCATGCTAAGGATGACATCATATGGTTGTATTCATAAACATAGGTAATCTCCCCAAGAGCGGTGTTGCCCCAACACTAGCTCATAGTTTCTACATACTTCAAACAAGTCATCTTGACCCCCAACTAGCGTAGTCAACGCCAAGGGCACTGGAGGCCACTCTACCTCATGTCCCAAAGCATGGAAAATGGTATGTTATATGAAGGAGTGTGTCGCTCCTGAATCAAACAAGGCATACACCAAGGTAGAAAACAAGAAAAGGGTACCTAAAACAATGCCTAGCTCACCAGGATCTGGCAACGCTAAAGCATAAAGCTGACCAAGACCTCCTCCACGACCTCTATGACCCTAATGACGACCACCACCACAACTGTGCTCTACTATCTGAGGACATGGAGCGTCATGGGGCTATCCTCTGCCTGCCTCATCTACCCTCTGCTGATCTAAAGCTAGTGCAACTGGCTGCTATTGCCTCAGCTGGAACTGCCTCAACGACGGAATCTGGTGTGTAGCACGTGGTGCACGATGACCTCTCTAAAAGGTTGGGCACTCCCGCTGCTGATGGCCATGACCACCACAAGAAAAACAAATTCATGATACCTTGGCATAGGCCAGAGAGTTTCTGCCTTTGGAGAAACAAGATGTAAAGGGATGGGGCTTACCCTCGGCTGAACGAAAACTCTTCTGCCCTGAAAACTGAGAACCCCAGACCACAGCTCTACTTTGTGAGGAATCATGACGATTCCCCTCTCGTGATGATCCGGTCCTGGACAAGGTCCTCTCGATAACCTCTTACCTCGCCAACACATCAAGATATGTTTTCATCATAAATGGGGTGACCTGGCGCAGGATCTCTAGATGCAAAGCCTCCTCAAAATGTCTTGCCATGGCCTCCTCATCTGGCAACAGATCCGAAGCATATCGTAAAAGGTTCCTGAAACAGATTCCAAACTCTCAAATAGTAGATCTCCACTGTCGAAGGGTAAGAAGCTCCTGGAGACTGGACGCCTTCACAGTTGAAGAAAGGAACTCAAATCTAAACATGTCTCAGAACTCCTCCCATGAGATCGCTGACTCCTCACAATACCTGAGGAACAAGAACCACCACTTCCTTGCTGCTCCATGCAACATCGTCACTACCAAGGACACCCAGTGCTCCTTCCATGCATGAATCTAACTGAAGCCGATCTCAACCTCCTCTAACCAGTCTTCCGTGACTGCATCTGAAACATAACCCTCATACTTCTACAGACTCTGGCACTAAAATTCTCAGAGTGTCTTCCTCCAAGTGTTATCTTCGTCAACCTCTACCCTAAAGAGATCTGCTGGAACAACCTGCTGGACATTTTCCGTGCAAACCTGATGGGGATGTCGACCTGGAGCCATAACTGTAAAATAAAAAATCGTTAGAGCTCCTAAACCTGGAATCTGGAAGACCCAACATTAATTAATTAATTAATTTCTTTTATTCATTTTAGGTTAGCCTATCCCAAGGTTTACCCATTCAAACATAGGCATAAAGAATAATGATGCAAGATCCTATCCTATTACTCTACCCTTCAACTAGTATCACCTTGTTTAGTAGTCATTGTAAACATAAAGGTCTATACATCAGATCATAGGGGGGCCTAAATGCCTATGTCTCAGCCAATCTCCATTGTTTACCTCACTTTCTAATCATGAATGACACAGTTTCTCTACCAACCCACGCAACCTCACATGTGCCTAACTCCAATCTCCATCCTATCCCTCAATCAGACCTCTCATACTACACTTTCATGACCCCTCCCCACAAAGTGTACCCCTCCTGGGCCGACAATGTGAGAAGGGAGATAATGACTCCTAAGTCTCGCCTCCAGTAGGCCCCGAGTTGGCGACTAGCACTGAGGGTATAGTAAACACACAAATTGGATGAATTACCCTCTAAGAGAACACATACGGAAGAGAGAGATAAGATAGACACCAACCAACTCCAACTCAGAACTGAAATATTAATGAAAAACCAAGTGCACATATGAAATTTCATGAAAAAGTACTACAACTAAAAGGAAAAAACAACACTTACCCAAAAGAAAAGAAAAACAGCAGCAAGCACAAGCCCAAACAGCTCCTGCAACCCCAAGCTAGTTGAAACCCGCTTGATCTCTAACCTGCTCCAAGTGACCTGAAAAACAGTTTATATATACATAGGGTGAGTATAACAGTATATCCAGTAGAATCCTCCCCGAATCCTCTCATGAAAAAGTAATGAAATCATGCTAAATCACAATGAACAACAAGTGAAACTAACTCGTTACCTAAAATGTATACTAAGTTCCCAACCTCACCATGGCTACTCTCACCAAGTAACGCATATAGGAATATAGAATATAGTAAAGAATATCAAGGGTACCCCACTACTACTTCCCCACTGGTTTGCCTCTTTGCCCCAATAACGCACGTCCTGAGCATCTCTCTCCAAAAAGGCTTTCCCACAGACAACTGGGTGAAGCACCACAATATGCACATCGTGTAACAAAACCACCACGTCCACACTCTAAAGTAACTAGGTAGTTTTTAGGAGCCACCACAGCTCGCATAATGTGTATCATACATAGGGTATTATACCTCAAGCCATTACATCCCATACACCAAGTGAGGATCCTCAAGCCATCACACCCTATACACGTTACACCTATAGTAGTCTACAAGATACTATATCCAGAATATATGTGTGTGAATAAGCATAAGACATTACAACCCTCTACACACATACATGGGGAAAACTAACCATTGTGACAACCAGTACAAGTATCTACTAAGAGAAGAGAGCGGGGCGAAAGGGGGTAGTCAGCCATTCTTCCTCCCATCAGAATGTTGGGGAAAACACCCCCCAAGTTTCTGAATCCTTGGGGTGTCAGTTTCCCTTACCGACAGGGTGGAGTAGTGTATAGAAACACAAAAAGTATAGAATATACTATATCTCACAACCACACTATGGGAATAACCTAGAATTAGACTCAACGGCAGCTAAAGTCTCTCAGACTCCGAGCTTCCACTTCTAAGACTAGGTATCCTATAAGTATACAACCATTTAAATAACTTTATTAGATTACCTCATTCCATTTTTATCAATTACACTTTACATTAATTAATTCATTAAACATTAATTTACCATGAACCATTCCAAATTATACTTCATTAGCATCACACCCAAAGTCCATAGTCCCTTTAAAATTACAGCCTCATCAAAATGTTCCAGCGAACTCCAACCCCATGTGTCAACACCATTTATTCAAATATTCAATACAAAATTACTTTACCATATTCTTAGGCATTCTAGAAAATCATTCTATGCTATTAACACAAGGGGGATCAACACGGTGAGTAGATGTACTACCGTCGAGTCTTTGCCTCCTATAGCAAGAGCGTAGACCTATCCTCCTTGGAGAAGCTATACACAGAAAGCATGTGGCATACCACATGCCTCTTCGCCTCCTTCGAAAGAAGGGTAAGAAAGACCAGCTTCCTTGAGCAGTGGGGTAAATTAAAGCAGATAATCAAACAATAAGAAACAGCAAGCATCCAACAATCACATCCATCCCATTCCATCATCCCTAGTGTACTCCCTGACACCCACATGCATAAACCGATGCATCTCAGCACTCTAGGCGTCATCTGCTGCCACAACCAAAAGGCCTCTCTACCCCCACATATCACAACACCCATCCAGGGTCAGGTATCAACACAGGTAGCAGGAAAAACAAACATCACATCAATTGGGCTATTGGCCCTTTAACAATCAATAGGGTAACTCAGAACCCTTCAAGGAATTATCAAACTGTCAAAATCTTTAATCCATCATGAATTAACATATTTATAATTCATAGGATCTAAATTCAGGAAACCTAATCAGTAAGCTATCACAAATAATTAAACATGATTACTATGCCAATTTTATTAACATCAAATTACAATAAGAAACAGATTCGTTCACATGCCTCTTTATCTTTAGCCCAAAAAATATCAATTAATCTCGGTTTACGTTCTTTACCGATTTTCATCAGGAACAAGCATAAATATCACACTATCTATTAAAACAAGAGGCAAAAACATACGATCAATATCAATTTATTTATCTGGTTCAAATATTTATTATGTCAATTCCATTGTCATCTAGTGGGACAAAACATGCTAACATTACAGTTTCACGTAAAAGAAAGAGAAGCAATGAATCCCCTATGTAACACCCCGTGATTTTATGAGAAATATTTTTTTAATTTAATTGATGTCTTGTGTTGTACGCTACACCAAGATTATCTTGCGCTATACACCACACCGTATTAGCTTACATTATACACAAACACTATTCTAGGCTTGTGTTGCATGCCAGAGCAACCTTCCTCGATAGTGTGTGTTGTATGCAATTCCGAGTTTCACTAAACGAGATATTATTATAATATTATTATGAACTAGCCGTTATGAATAGTAATACCCACTTTTTGAAATTTTATAAATTTTATCTTTCAAAATGGACTTTATTTTTGGTTTTGGAATATCAAATATATATTAGGGTTATTTTTTGGTATTTTTCTGAAAACTTTCAATTTTTCATGAATAGTGAAAAACACTGAGTTATAGTTTAAAACCAAATTTTTATTTAGATAATTATTTATTTTATTTAAATTTATTTTAGGTCAAAATAGATACATAATTCCTATATAAGGTCAATGTAATTCATTGGAGTCATTTTACAATAATTTTTGATATATAAAATTTTATTAAACTTTTTACCGTCTTTTACCCACCTACTAGGAGAATTTGCAAATTTACATAAAACTTAATTTTACCACTTATGTGAGTGGAATTTCAAAAATATGAGAGACACGGTTGATATCAGTAAGTAAAATTTGGTTCAATGGGATGAAAATAATTATTGGTGAATAGTAACTTTTAACTTATATTTACCACGATTAAAAGTAAATTGGGTAATTAAGGGTAAAAATGACATTATTATTACTCTAAAACATGTCCTAATTCTATTGGATAAGTGTAATTAGACCAAAAAACCTTAGGAATAAAATATAACCCTCTAGGTCCACTTGTATTAGATTAGGACATATTTTATTATTTAATTCAAAGAAGAGTTAAAAGAGTTAAAATCAAAGTTTAATAACTAAAACATTTTTAATATAGGGTTATACATAAGATAAATTCGACCGTAAATATTCAATATAAATTTAAAAATATTTCCTACATAATGGTATTTTATTTTTAATTTTTATAGATTAAATAATTTTATTTATTTATGACACAATGATGATACAGTAATTACCTTATTAATGAAATTTTAACATAATTGAAGTTATAAACACCCAAATAAATGTAATATGAGACTTTTTATGAATTCCAATTATTTTATAGGTTAATATTAAATTTTATTATTTATTTAATTAATTTTTTTAGAACTAATCATGCTGTTATGATTTACACAAAAATCAATTACAAAATAGTGTCAAAATTGACATAAAATAGTTTTTAAAACAAATATTATATTATTAATTGATATTCTTTTCCTAAAAATTTATGGTTTGGAAAAATGACTTATATAAGGTTATATATATTAATAATGAATGACTTGGGGTTCTTTTGGAAGTTTATAGTATGTTTATTAACCATATATTTTAAGAAAAAAAGAAGACACGATAAAAGTTAAATTATTTAACTTAGAGTTAAATCTAAATGATAAGGTTAACATAGTAACCTAAACTTGTCTAAAACAAATTTGTTGAGAGGATTGAGACTAATCCCCACTTTAGATTATAAATAAATAAATTTGAAGCTATTATAAACCGAATATGACTTTATTATAAAATAATATTTTATGTTTTTCTTAAGGTGCCCCTCTCCTCCCTTATAAAAGGGAACCTCCTCCATCTCCTCTTTACATAATTTTGAGGCTTCATGCTCGGCCAACCACTACCCATTTACCTTATAAACTTCCCTATAAACATAATAGAGGTCATTTTCGTCTTAAAAGACCAACTTTAGTTCCTTAAAAGGAGGTTTAGAAGAGGCACGTCAAAGAAGAGGTTACCGATTCTTTCAAATTCATTTCTTCTTATACTTCTTATTATTATGTTGTTTAATAATAAAATAATAACATCAGTATCACTTATATACTAGTATGTTATTATAAATATTAATCAACCATATTTCACCTTCTATCCATCCTATGGAAAACAAAATCACCATGCGTGCGTACGTACAGAATATCGTCTTCATGCCGTGGTGTAATCTGTTTTTCACCACCACCTTACTTGGATGGGTATAATGGTGTAAAGAATAAATATATATGATTATTATTACATTATTATAATTCTTATATATTATATCATCCACTCCAATTACATTCAATAATTATGGATACGATATCATCGCTCCTGCGTACGTACAGATTACCATCTCCACAACGCGATGAGATTCATTCTCCATGTTAACCATTCAAGAATGATTATAAAGTATATATAATGAATAATAATGAAATATATGACATAATAATTCTAATTTATTTATTTAAATATATATATTTCATCTAATTACTTCCATTAAATTCAATATGGAAATGAAAACAACGTTCATGGGTACGTACAACCTACCGTCTCCATGAACGGTGTATTGCATTTCATGTATCTATATATCATATATATATAATGAATATATATGATATATAAATAATTTATTACATTATGTAAGTAATTAAATCATAATATAATTAATAATATAAATAATAACAAGTCCAAACACGTACGATAAATGAAACGATTTTACCCAAAACGCTGCTTTAACATGGAATTGACAAAAGAACGGGTAATATAAAGTCATAAGTGAATCATATATGATATCATAAATATTATTATGGTTTTGTTACAAGTTAATAATTTGTTTAAACCCACTATACTGGAGATTCAGACACATACGGAATAAATTGGATCTACGGTTAGGGATAATTTTGCAATCTCATTTTTATCTGAGATTGCTTATACGTAAATATTTGTTAGGGTTATATTTTATCAAAACTATTTTCTATCTAAAATGAAATTATTTAATATGTTTATGTTTCCAGTATAATGAATCCATTATTTACATTTTTATATTTTTTTTATGATGAAATGATATCCATTTTTTTATATTGATTATGTTATGATGGCATGATGTTTAAGAATCCCATTCTATTAAATAAGTTATGCTATGATGTATGATTTATGATTTTGTGGTACACAAAGGAATGATTTCATTATGAGATGGGTGGGGCCTATATCTACCTCCAATTCACTGGGAAAAGATTTATATCGCATGAGATATATATGGTTGGAATGATAAGTTAATCCGGTTCAGTGATACATGACTGGAATGAGAAGTGAACTCGATTCAGTAAGGGACTGTGTCCACTAAGCTGGTCTTGAAATCAATGCCTTGTCTACTATGTAAATCATATCATGTGCTTAATGGTTTACCACAAATTACATGTTTTATACCCATTCTACTTTATCATGATTGATGTTCCTTTATGATCTATTCCTTATGTACTGCTAAGATTTATGTCATGCTCGTGTTTTTACATTCAAATGTTTAGGAGTTGTTTTATGTTCTCCATGTTTACCCTTACTGAGAATTTGAGTTCACCCTTTTTATGTTTTATTTTCCCCAGGATATAAAGAAATGTTTTAGGTAAGAAAACAAAAGGGAAAGATCTTTATGGGAGATTTTGAAGATCTTTCACCATGATTTGAATATTATGTTCCGACTTTCCAAAGACACTAAACTATTATGGTCCTTGGGTGTTTGTTTTTTCTATGTATTAAGTATTCCACAAAAGTAATTTAATGTCCATGTACATCAAGATTTGGATCTCTACAGTTGGTATTAAAGGGACGTTTAGTTAACCTTTGGAAACTAGGATGCGAAAACTTTAGTGAGATCCCTAGAGATATTTCTAAGGTATGTCTAGGGACGTCCCTAAGGTTAAGTATAAGTATAAGTTATAGTCCTAGAATTATGGTAACAATATTTGAATTAAAAATAAGATGTTAGATATTGAAGGTACTCCCCCTTTATTATATTGTTTTCCCTATCTTGATTTTTTCCTCACACTATTCTTTTTGGGTTTTAGACGATGACTAGAACCTGAAGGAACCATGTTAATCAATGTAATGGATGATGCAATGATTGTCCTTTTGATCAAACCTATGTTATGGGAGATGGAGTGAAAAATATTATTACTATATTTACACAAAATATGAATCATTCTGGACTTACAAATGAGCAGAGAGAGGAGTAACATTCTATTGAATCCTTCGTGAGGTAGCGTCTACCTTCATTCAACGGGTCTGCTGATCCATTAGTGGATGAACAATGGATCAGCACCACTGAAAAGATATTTTCAGTCCAACAATGTTCTGAACATGATAAAGTCATATTAGCATTATATCATTTGGAAGGTGAAGCTGAACAATTGTGTAATCTTATCAATAATACAAGGCCCCAAGATGAAATTGAATACATGGAATGGGACGAGTTCAAGAACTTGTTTTTCAGTAAGTACTTCCCTCGTATTCTTCGAAAGAAGATGGAAAAGGAGTTCCTTGAGCTTAGGAAAAAGGATGATGAATCTGTTGGTATATACGAGGTGAATTTTACAAGGCTTGAAAGGTATGCATCTGGATTTATCATTCAACCTTAAAGTACAGTTGATCAATTCTTTAGTGGCTTAAAACCAAGTCTTCGAATGGTAATAGCTATAAGAGACTTCAGTAGCTATGAAGAAATTGTGCGTTGTTCTATCAAGGTAGAACTGGAAGTTGGTGTTACATATCCATCCCATGGTTTTGACAAGAAGCAAAAGATGAAGTTCAAGGAGAAATCTCAAAACAATGGTGAAAATAAGATGAATGTTTCTTTATGGTGAAAGTGTGGAAATAATCATGGTGGAGATTGTCTAAAAGGTACTAGAAAATGCTTTAAGTGTGAAAAATAAGGTCATCAAGCAGTTGAGTGTCGATGTAATGAGAAAAAGTTAGCTAATGATGTGAATAGAGAAAAGACTGCAGAGAATGCACCACCAACACTTCAATGCTACAAATGTAAGGAAATGGGGCATTATGCTAACCAATTCCCTAATCCAAGGGTTAATGATGATCGACATCAACAACCTCTTAAGGAAAAGGAAAAAGGGAAGTCACATGTGATCACTATTTGTGATGTTGAGTATTCCAATAATGTGGTGGAATGATTAAGTGTTTATGTAATGGGATTTCAAAATAGTGTTGTAGAATCTCATTTATAGTATCGTGGAATTTTGGAATATCTATGTATTGGTTTACTGTTGTTTTCAATAATTATATGGTACTGGTAACCATGAAAAGTGATTTAAATATTTTTGGAAAGAAGATGACATGTTCATAATGAAGGGATATAGAAAAAATAATATGTTTGACGGTATTCATGAGCTCATGATTGATATAAGGACAAAGTGATATCATGGTTTGATTATATAGAATTTTTTGAATTTTGGTATGTGGAAAGAGTTAATTTTTGAAATCATTCATGTTTTCACTAAATTTCAATGGGTATTAATTTTTTCAATAGAATACATGATTCAGAAATTCACATGTTTGGAATGTGACCAACAAGATATATCTTATGATATACGGGTGATAAATAATTGTATTCAATTCTTGGTAGACGACCTTTCTAGTAATCGTTTTATTTATACTAAGATATTGGACAGAAGTATTTTGGATAATCCTAAAGATTGTAATGGATTATGTTAGAAATCAGATAGTATTGTTTAAGGATAGAACTTTTTTTCGATATTATTTCTGGCATGTTCCCACAACCAAAGTGCGACAACATTCATGTTTTACCAATATCAAGTAAGTATTTCTTTTAATTCAACAATTCTTTAACATTAGGGAAATGATCTTGAAAACTAAAAACGTTGTCCCAGTACCCTCATACCCGATAAATCAGATGGTACATTAGATCATCACAAATTTATGGCTTTGTGATTGATGGATTTTTCATAGCCATGTTCTCTACCACTCTCCATCAGAACTTGATGGTTAGATTTCTCTTCCATATCCATATTTTCACCTATGTTCTCTTATGTGGAAACCCAGGGATGAGTTAATTTGGGTAACCATTACGTTTCATACATTAGTTTTTAAAATTAGGTTTTGGTATTCCTTTTTACGATGTGGGTTTCTATGAAAGAAACTTACAAGTAGTAAACGATTTATAACCCAGACGAATTTCAAGGGAGAAATTCATTTTAAGGGGGGTAGAATGTAGCACCCTGAGATTTTATGAGAAATATTTTTTTAATTTATTTGATGTCTTGTGTTGTATGCTACACGAAGATTAGATTGTGCTATATGCAACACCGTATTAGCTTGCAGTATACGCAAAAACTGTTCTAGGATTGTGTTGCATGCCAGAGCAACCTTCCTCGATAACGTCTTTTGTATGCAATACCGAGGTTCACTAAATGAGATATTATTATAATATTATTATGAACTAGATGTTATGAATAGTAATAACCACTTTTTGAAATTTTATAAATTTTATCTTTCAAAATGGACATCATTTTTGGATTTAGAATACCGAAGTTAGCTTAGGTTGAATTTTTGGTATTTTTCTGAAAACATTCAATTTTTGATGAATAGTTAAAAAGACTGAGTTATAGTTTAAAACCGATTTTTTTATAATTATTTATTTTATTTAAATTTATTTTATGTCAAAATAGATACATAATACCAATATAAGTTTAATATAATTCATTGGAGTCATTTTATAATAATTTTAGATATATAAAATTTTATTGAACTTTTTACCGTATTTTACCCACCTCCTAGGAGAATTTGAAAATTTACATAAAACTTAATTTTACCACTTTTGTTATTGAAATTTCAAAAATCCGAGAGACACCGTTGATATCAGTAAGTAAAATGTGTTTTAATGAGATGAAAATAATTTTTGTTGAATAGTAACTTTTAACTTTTATTTACCACGATTAAAAGTAAATAGGGTAATTATGGGTAAAAATGATATTATTATTACCCTAACACATGTCCTAATTCTATTGGATAAGTTTAATTCGACCAAAAATAACCTTAGGAATAAAATATGACCCTTTAGGTCCACTTGGATTAGATTAGGACATATATTATTATTTAATTCAAAGAAGAGTCAAAAGAGTTAAAATCAAAGTTTAATAACTAAAACATTTTTAATATAGGGTTATACATAAGATAAATTCGACCATAAATATTCATTATAAATATAAAAATCTTTCATACATAATGGTATTTTATTTATAATTTTTAGACATTAAATAATTATATTTATTTATGACACAATGATGAGGAAGTAATTACCTTATTAATAAAATTTTAACATAATTGATGTTATAAATACCAAAATAAATGTAATTTGTGACTTTTTATGAATTAAAATAATTTATATAGGTTAATATGACATTTTAGTATTGATTTAATTAAAGTTTTTTAACTAATAAAGCTTTTATGATTTTCACAAAAATCAATTACCAAATAGTGTCAAAATAGACATAAAATAGTTTTTAAAACAAATATTATATTACTAATTGATATTCTATTCCTAAAAATCTAAGGATCAGTAAAATGACTTAGATAAGGTTATATATATTAATAATAAACTTCTTGGGGCTCTTTTGTCAGTTTATAGTAAGTTTATCAACCATATATTTTAAGAAAACAAGAAGACACAGTAAAAGTTAAATAATTTAACTTAGAGTTAAATCTAAATGATAAGGTTACAATAATAACCTAAACTTGTCTAAACCCTATTGGTTGAGAGTATTTAGACCCATACCCACTTTATCTTTGAAATAAATCAATTTGGAGCTATTATAAAACGAATATTACTTTATTATAAAATAATATTTTATGTTTTTCCTAAGGAGCCCCTCTCCTCCCTTATAAAAAGGCACCTCCTCCCTATCCTCTTTACACAATTTTGAGCCTGCATGCTCGTCAAAACCCTATCCATTTCCCTTATAAACTTCCCTATAAAAATAATAGAGGTCCTGGTCTTCTTCAAAGACCAACTTTAGTGCCCTAAGTGGAGTTTTAGTAGAGGCGCGTTAAAGAAGAGGTAATATCCTTCACCGATTCTTTCAAATTAATTTCTTCTTGTACTTCTTATTCTTTTTTTTGTTTTATAATAAAATAATATCATCAGTATCACTCATATAATAATATGTTATTATAAATATGAAACAACCCTATTTCTGCTTCTATCCATCCAATGGAAAATGAAATCACAACGCGTGCGTACGTACGAAATACCGTCTCTGCGCCGTGGTGTAATTTGTTTTTCACCACCACCTTATTTGGATGGGTATAATGGTGTAAAGAATTACTATATAGATTATTATTACATGATTATAATTCTGATATATTATATCATCCACTCCAATTCCATTCAATAATTATGGGGATGATATCATAGATCATGCGTACGTGCGGATTACCATCTCCACGACGAGATGAGATTAATTCTCCATGTTAACCATTAAAGAATGGTTATAAAGTATATATAATTAATAGTAATGAAATATATGACATAATAATGCTAATTTATTTATGTGTATATATATATATATTTCATCATCATACTTCCATTAAATTCAATATGGAAATGAAAACATCGTTCATGCGTACGTACAACCTACCGTCTTCATAAAAGATGTATTTTATTTCATGTATATATATATATATTATATATATATATATAATGAATATATATGATATATAAATCATTTATTACATTCTATAAGTAAGTAAACCATAATATAAGTAATAATATAATGAACAACAAGTCCAAACATGTACGATAAATGAAACGATTTTACCCAAAACACTGCTTTGAAATGGAATTGACAAAAGAATGGGTAATATAAAGTCATAAGTGAATCATATATGATAGCATAAATATTATTATGGTTCTGTTACAAGTTAATAATTTTTTTAAACCCACTATACAGGAGTTTCAGACACATACGGAAGAAATTGGACCTATGGTAAGGGATAATTATTCAATCTCATTTTTATCCGAGATTGCTTATACGTAAGAATTAACTAGGGTTGTATTTTTTATCCATGTCAATAAAAATGTTTTTCATAAAGTGTTTAATATTCTTCCATGTATTTTTAATGTCATGTTTACCCATCTTTTACTTTTACATTGTTTTATGGAAAGAATCTTTCTTTTGTCTACCATACAAGGTACTTTTTTACTTTTCCTGCAAAAGTACGAGGAGAATGTTTTTTTAAATTATACGGAATGAATAGATTTTTACGGTTTCATAACTCCTCATTTTCATGAAGCTTCATCTACAATATTGCATGATTATTTTCAACAAAATCCTTTTATTTTATAATTTCCTGGCATCTTGTGAAAAGAAAATGATTTTGAAGAAGAAAGGAAATTTTCCTTAGGAATTCATTCCAAGTGTTTTATCAAAACTATTTTCCATCTAAAATGACATTATTTAATATGTTTATGTTTCAAGTATAATGTCTCCATTATTTACATGGTTTTATTTTTTTATGATGAAATTATATCCATTTTTTTATATGGATTATGTTATGATGGTATGATGTTTAAGAATCCCATTCTATTACATGGGTTATGCCAGGATGTATGATTTATGATTTTTGGGCACACGAAGGAATGATTTAATTATGAGATGGGCGAGACCTATATCCCACTCCAATTAATTGGGTAAAGATTTATATCTCATGAGATATATATGGCTATAACGGTAAGTTAATATGGTTCAGTGATATAGGACTGGAACGAGGAGTGAACACGATTCAGTAAGGGACTTTTTCCACTAAGATGGTCTTGGCAGAAATGCCTTGGCTACTATGGAAATCATATCATGTGCTTAATGGTTTTCCAAAAATTACTTGTTTTATTCCCATGATAATTTATCATGATTTATGTTCCTTTATGATCTATGCCTTATGTACTGGTAGGATTTATGTCATGTTCATGTTTTTACATTCAAATGTTTAAGGGGTGTTTTATGTTCTCCATGTTACTGAGCATTTGAGCACACCCTTTTTATGTTTTCTTTTCCCTAGGATATAAAGAAAGGTTTTAGGTAAGAAAAGAAAATTTTAGGATCTTTATGGGAGATGTTGAAGATATTTCACCATGATTAGAAGATTATGTTCTGAGTTTCCAAAGACACAAAACTATTACGGTCCTTGAGTGTTTGTTTTTGTTATGTATTAATTATTCTACAAAATTAATGTAATGTCCATGTACATCAAGCTTTGGGTCTCTACACTCTACCTCAAAAGTTTTTGACAAAAACCACAACGGTCTAAGAACGCTCAAGAAACCCGGGTCGATTCCCCAAAAAACACACCTTAGATCTCTTCTCCTAGAAAGATCAGGACAAAAAATCATCATATTTGGAATCTACACAGTTAGATCTACCCACAACGAAGGTATATCTAATAAACCGAGAGAAGAGGAGAAGTGATCTAAGTGGATCTATGAAACCGATCGACAACGAAGAAGAACGATCACATACCTCAAGGATCTGGAATTGATTTTCCAAGAGAAGCCTTCAGATCACCTCCAAAATGAAGGGAGAACCCTCCTTGACCTTAGGAGTGGAAAAATCCCTAGTTAGGGTTTCTTAGGAGGAAAAAGGATCCACATAGAGTCAAACACGTGTGAGATCATCCTTTATAGGATCTCGTTTAAGTGGCCGCACAGTTAGTTCGCATGGTTTAACAAACTGTGTGCTAACCCTGTGTTAGCTACTGCCTTAGACACCCCTCACACACGGTTTGGCTACATGGTTAGACAAACCATGCGCCTCTCGTGCGGATGTTTCTACCTCCAAGACCAACTACACATGGATTGGACGCATGGTTTAGAGAAATCGTGTGGCGCCCGTGCGAAAGCTATTGCCCTTTAGTTTTCCTTAAAAGTCCACCCAAATGCACCGCAAAGTCACTACTCTAAACCAAAGCTAGTTATAAACATCAAAAGTACCTGAAGAGATAATGTGATGTTACAGTTCACAATTGTCTTCCGTTGAAACGATTCATCGAAAAGGAAGATTTTGGAAAAGTGCTGGGAATAAGTTACCTTGACCTCCTGGAACGCCTCTAACACCACATTTTCACAATGTAGTAGACCAGAGAGGTCCGGGCCATTACATTATTCTTTTTGGTCAGTCATAATATAATTCTTAACATCTTGGGGAAAAATGAAACATAAGAAAGGTGTGAGCTCTGATGCTCATTAAGGATAAACAACATAGCAGAAGATATCGTAAATAAGCATAAACATTTAAGGCAAGGTGTAAAAAAGAAAAACATTCCTTTTAAACATAATATTCAACATAATATTGAAATAAAAAATAAAATAATTCAATTTAAACATTCACATGGATATTCTGAATAATCCCATGTAATATTAATCACATAACGATGAAATTCATATTACCATACATCATAACCATACCATCAAGGCCTCATGCCAAGAACATAAATAACCATACCACTAAGGCCTCAGGCAAAGACACTAGTATGTTTCATGATAAATATCAATTCATAAAGGGGATATATAGGGCCATGACCATCACTTACTATGTCCAATGAATTCTTCTTATGAAAGAGCTAAAACATATCATAAAAATTCGTATTAAAACTAGAATACGAAATGATAATACTTTAACCACAAACCATGAATGGAATAAAAATAGAATATACACAATAAATTATATTATATACCCTTCAATAAAATATTGAAGATTTTATCATAATAAATCAACCTCAATTAGGCATAAAATCCAAAAAGGATGTAGACATAGAAGAAAATAATCTAATAAAATCATTAAAAATAATTTGAGAGAAATATCTCTTTTTTTTTAATTTGAAATCATTTTAAAGCCAGAAAATTATAAAATACATCATTTCTTATGAAAATAATATTTTAATCTCATAATTAATATTTAATAATTTCAAGGCATCATAACAATGTAAAATAACCGCTCACACTGTATAAGTTAAAAAACATTCCTTCCTTAATTTGTTGAAAAGGTCATAAAGTACCTCATTTGAAAAATAACCGAAAGATTACTTTCAAAAAGTTTTATAAAAAATAAAACATGGGAAAAAATAAATTTAAAAAATTATTTATAATATTCTAAAATACATTTTAAGAACCATGGACATGGAAGGAAAATATGTCCTTGTAGATACTTACATATAAATAATATCTGATAATGAAGGTATTGTCAAATTAACCCTCACCTTGTACTTTCCTTTAGTAGACGGTGAGTTAACCTACTATATAATGGTTAAAGTATGTTATTATACAATACCAAAATAATATTCATATTTATGATATCATATATTATCCTCTTATATAATTTTTTTAGTAATATTTTAGTATTACCCTTGTTTCGGGTGTTAGCTGCATCATTTCCCTATACATAATTCATTGTGTAAGTAATGTTTATTATGAAAAGGATGTTTTTTATTCATATAAAGAATGATATAAAGTTAATAATAAATATTTTTACTCATCATATAAATTTTATAATCATTCTTGAATGATTAATTTTGAGAATGAATCTCCCCATGTCGTGGAGACGGTATGTCGTACGCACGCACGAGCGACAATATCATTCCCTTGATGGTTAAATGGTATTAAATTGGATGATATATTAATTATTTTGAATAACTATGATTCTATAATAATTATTTATATCCATTATCTTCATCATGATCCATCCAAATATAATACCGTTGAATTAGAAATTACACCATGGTGTGGAGGTGATAAGTCGTATGCACACACGCATGGTGATATTGTTACTTGTTGGATGGATAGAAGGAGAAACATGGTTGTACCATAATCATAATAACATATTAATATGTATATGATACTATATTTTTTACTATGGTATGTAAACATCATATGAAGGGGAAGTAGAAGAAAAAAATAAATTGAAAGGAATTGGTAAAATAGTTTCCTCTTCTTTGAGCGTCTCCTTTTTATTTTCACAAATGGGACTACATAGGATTGATTTATACACAATTTATTCACACTAGGATAATGTGATATAATTTAGGAAGATATGTGGGTAGTTTTTGAACAACACAAAGGTCTTTAGAGTTTTCAATAAAAGAGACAGAGAGGTGCCCTTTTATAAGACAGGGGAGGGGCACTTTTGGAAACTCCAAAACTATTAACTTTTTATAAATATATTTTAGGTTTAAAATAGCTCTAAATTATATTATTTGGATTATAAGATGATTATGGGTCTAAATACTAATAAAAATTATTTTTCTACATGTTTAGGTCCCAAAAGTAACCTTATCTTCTGCGTTTAACCCTTCGTTAAACATTTTAACTCTTATCGTGTCTACTTGTCTTTTTATACTGTATAGTCAATGTAGTAACTATAAAATGAAAAAGGAACCCCAATTGGATAATTTATAAATTTTTTAACATTATAATTGTTATTTTTTTGACCTTGGTATTTTATGAATTTTATTACATTTTATTACATATTAATTATTTTAAAGTATCATTTATATCAATTTTGATACTATTTAATATTTTAATTTTTAAAAATATCAAACCAACATGATAAATTAAAAAAATAATTTCAATATCTCACTAACTATCTTTTTTATATATAAAATTAATCTATTTCATTAATTAAGTAAAATTATTTTTATCTTAATATGTTTAATATTATTTAATTGATTCTTCCTTTAATACTTCAATTACTGCACCACAATTGTGTCACCATTTAATTTAATTATTTATTTCCTAAAATTATAAATAAAATACCATTATATATATAATAATTTTATATTTATAAATAACATTTATATTCAACCATATCACTAATAAATCCTGATATTAAACAATATATAGTAATTAAAATTCAAATATGATATTTTTATCTTTTCTTTAAATAAAATATAATAAATGTCTTAATCTAACAATAGTGGATTAAAATTGATCATATTTTCGACATAATTTTTATTTTGGTCTAAAAAAATATCTAATGAAATTAAGACATGTTTTAGGGTTATATATTTTTTTATAATATTATTTTTACCTTGAATTACCCTATTTACCTTTAATCGTGGTAACTAGAATTCGTAAGATTCTATTCACCAAAAATTATCTGGACCCTATTAGACTACATTTTATATACTGAATAGAACTATTTATATCATTACCTCTAAATTTATTTTACAAAAGAGTTAAAAATTACATTTAATGATAATCCACAGATGTCGTTGGAAGGTGGTTAAAAGAGACGTTCAAAAGTTTAATAAAATTTTTATGTCTAATTATCTTATAAAATAATTCTAATGAACTATATTGGATTAATATATGTATTATTTATCTAATGTGACTTTATAATCAATTTACAGTAAAATAATCATTTAAATGAAAAAGTCGGTTTTCTAAGAACAATGAAGTATTTTTCACTATTCATCAAAAATTGAAACTTTTCATAAATATACCAAAAATTCACCCTAATATAATTTTGATGTTCTGAATTCAAAAATTAAGTCTATTATGAAAAATAAAATTTATATATTTCATAATTTGGTTAACACTATTCATAATCTCACTTTAAATGAAAAGTTTGAGAGGTCACGATGTGCTCGAACTCGATGTTGCGTCCATCGCAAGCTATTAATTTATTTCAAATGAAGTGTACCATGTATGATTGGGGTATTACATATATTTCATTAACATGATATAATTATATTATGTAAAAGATATTGTAATTATCAAGAATATTTTAAAAGATGAGGTGAAGAGATAATAATAAAATAAATGGGAAATAATATAAATTAAAAAGAAAAGAAAAAGAATTTTACCTCTTGAATTTCTCCTCATGAGAACCTCCTTAGGTAAATTTGTGTTTTTTATGATACAATGGGATCTTGGATATGGGGGATGGTCTTGGGAAGATATTTTGGAATAATTTGAACATTTATGAATGATTAGAAGGTGTGATGAGAAGAGGTTGTGAGTGGTAGTATTTCTTTTGATGGATAGGGATGTTTTCTCATTATTTTATTCATTAGTTTATTATTTTTTTCTCAATAATATGAATAGTTTGAGAATTATCAAAAAATATGTTAAAATAATTAAGTATAGTTTGATATTTATGGCTTACATTAGCCATACATCATCTATGAGTCAATATTTCATGTGTTTAGCCTTTATTATAAATTGTCATATTTTACTATTCACCAAAAAATTTCAACTATTTCACAATAATCCCAAATAAAACTCATAACCATATTTGGACATTTAGAATTAAAAAATGAACTCCATTTTATAAAAATAATTTTATGAATATGAGAAATGTAATTTTTAAATAAAATCATCTTTTATTAGAAAAATACCAATTTTAAAATTATTATTGGATTTATGATGCTTCCAAAAATTAACTAAGATCACATAAAATTATTTTATAATCACAAGAGAAAATAATATTAATTTTTTAGTGTATTTTATCAAAATAAATTTTCTTTTAAATCATTATATTAATTATAAAATTTTAAATAAATATTTATTACTTATAAAAATACCAATACTTATTTTATAAATTTTAAAATATTTATTTACTTTTCATTGTATAAATATATTATATTCTCATTCTATGATACCCAAATTTCATTTAAACTTTTAAAGTTGAAGTTACTATTCCATTGGACAAATTACTATTCATAAGTGTCAAGTTACTATTTCAAAGATCAAGTTATTATTCTATCAGTATATGTTCACTAATTTCTGTAAAAGAATATTATTTAATTCATTATTCATTTATAAATTTTTTGTTGTGTTCTATATGTGATTTTATGCAATTTAAACTATATTAAATAATTAAAATAAGGGATAAATTCCATTGATAAATGTTTGGGATGTTAAATTTATACTCCCTTTTCAAATTTATCCCTTGAAATTTTATTTTACATAAAAAGGTGAGGGTGATTATCCTTCATCGTCTCTCCTAGTCCCCATGTCAATTCTTCATACTTATGGTTCCTCCATAACATTTTGAAAATGTTGGTTTTCTTTTTTCATAAAACCATATCTCTCTAGTCTAGAACCTTTACTAGAACCTCCTTATGAGAGAGATCGTATTCTAGTTGTACCACCCATGGGTTTAGTACATGTGAGGGATCTAGTATGTATTTCATAAGAGAAAAACATATAAAAAATCATGAATTTGAGCCATACTTGGTGTATGTTCAAGCTAATATTCCATTTCTCCTATGGGATCATGAGTCTCAAAGGGGTAATATACCTTGGGCCATTTTCTCTTTCCTTACTAACCACATGAATCACTTCCATAGTGATATTCTAAGGATGAATTTATCTCCAATGTCGAACTCCATGTCCCTTTTATGGTTGGCATCATATCTTATTTTCTAACTCTGATCAGCTCTGATAAGTTACTATATGGATTGAACCTTCTCTCTCATATCATTCACAATATCATGTACAAGTAGCTTTCATTCGCTAACTTCATCCCAATAGGTTGGAACTCTACATTTCTTTCCATATAGAACTTCATATGGATACATCTGAATCCTCATGTAAAAGTTGTTGTTTAATGACAACTCAACCAATAGGAGATGATAATCCCATAAACCTTTAAATTTTAATGAGAAGGCTCTTAGTATGTCCGGGATTGTCAGAATAATCCTTTCTGATTGGAAATCAGTTTTGGGGTGATAGGTCATGCTGAAATTTAAATCAGTGCTCATAGCATGTTAAAGAATCCTCTATAATTTAGATTTCAACCTCAGATCACGATCACAAACAATCGAGAGTGGAACCCCATGCAGACTCACCACATTATTCACATATATCTTAATATATTTTTCAAGTGAGAGGTATTACTGAATAGAGATAAAGTGGGTAGTCTTGGTGAGTTGGTCCCCCAGAACCCATATTGCATTGTTTTCATTGGATATCTTTAGGTGATAAGTGAAAACATCCATATTGATATTCTTCCATTTTCACATGGGTATAAGAAATGGTTTCATCATCCCTTTTGAATTTTTTTTCTCTACTTTAACTCTATGAAATATGAATAACCTTGAGATATACTCCACAATCTCCTTCGTTTTATTATCCCATCATATGTTTTCTCAAATATCACAGTACATTGTAGTACTCCCATGATGGATATAGGAAGTATATCTATGTAAATTATCCAATAAATCCTTATTTATCCCATCTAATAAAGGCACACAAATCCTCATTCCCAAATTAATTAAACCATCATCATCGATATAGAACTCTTATGACTTCCCTTCCTTTATTCCATTCACCTTCTTTTGTAACTCAAGATCATCCCTTTGTGCCTCCTTAATCTTCTCTTTGATAGATGGTTAGATAATCATTTGGGAGATGTAGGATGTATTCCCTACCATCATGATTTCAAAATCCATCCTTTTCATATCCTTGAATATAGGTTCTTTCTCAATCCCCATCATGGATAGTGTAATAGGTTCTGTTCTACTAAGAGCATCAACTACATTGTTTTCCTCTCCATGATGATAGTGAATAGAGAAATCATTGTCTTTGATTAGCTGTAACCATCTCCTTTGATTCATGTTGAGAACTTTTTATGTGAATATACTTATTAGGCCCTTGTGATATGTATATATTTCCCAATTCTCACCATAGTGGTAGCGTCGCCAGATTTTTTAGGAAAAATCACAGCTGCTTACCCGAGATCATGTGTTAGGTACTTCTACTCGTGGATCTTCAACTTCTTAGATGTTTAGTCTGTCACTTTATCATTATTCACAAGTACAAAACCCAATCCTATCATTGAGACATGACTTTATATCACAATACTTTCTCCATTTGTTGGTAATGTTAGTATAGGTGCAATGATTAACCTCTTCTTTAGATCCTTGAAGCATTCCAGAATTTCTTCAATCCAGGCATACTTTACACCCTTCCATGTTAACATATTTAGCGGGCTAGAAAATCATGATAAATTTCTCACATAACATAAATAGTACCCTAATATGCTAAGAAAGCTATGAATTTATGTGACAATAGATTGTTTAGTTCATTACTCAATTTCTTATGTTTTTGAAGGTTCCATAGAAATTCCTTTACTTGTGATCAAATGTTCCATGAATGTGACTTGCTGCATCAAAAAATCACACTTCCTGAACTTGGCATACAATTTCTCCTTCTTTAATGTTTCCAGTACATTCCTTATATGTTCTTCATGTTCCTCCTTTCTCTTGAAGTAAATGTGAATATTTTTGATAAACACTACCACAAATTTGACAATGTAGTTTCTAAAGACTCTCTTCATCAAATCCATGAAGATCACCAGGGAATTAGTAAGTCCAAAAGAAATTACTAGAAAATAATTGTTATTATACCTTTAATTGAAGGTAGTATTATAGATATCCTCCTTCTTCACCTTTAACGAATGTTATACAAAATAAATATACACCATTGAGAAGTACATAAATCCTTGAATTTGATTGAATAAGTCATCAATCCTTAGAAGATGATACTTGTTCTTTATGGAGATCTTGTTGAGTTTTTGATAATCAATATATAGCCGTACTAGGTCATCCTTATTCCTGGTAAAAAGCACTAGAAAACCATAAGGTTATGAACTAGGGAGTATGAACATTTTTCCAAATAATCTTACTGCTCCTTTTTAACTCCTCCATTTTGATCAGGGCCATCCTGTAGGGGAATTTTGAGATAGGAGTAGCTCCAGGTACGAGTTCTTTTTAGAATTGTACCTCACAATCTAGGGAAAGTTTGGGTAACTACTTAAGAAATAAATCATTGTATTCCCTCACAATGGAAATTTCCCCTTGGTTGATTCATTCCTTTGACTCAAACATTTGATAAAGGTAATATTTTTCATAGGGAATCAACACACACACCATTGAAGGATTTTCCAAATGAGATTCATGATCATCCTTAAAGATGTAAAAAAACATGGAATGTTTCATAATATGAAAGATATTTCATTTTCCTAATAGTTGATGTGTTCTCTATATAACAAGATCTAATCCATTCTCAGAATAGTGGATAATTCACCTAAGTTAAGTATCACAAGATTTGCATGGAGAATATTCCAACATATTTCAATATGAGAGGAGTCCAACACTTGGGTTGTAATAATCGCAACATTATATGTTTTTATGGATATATCTACATCAATGTTTCGGGGATTTGATTTAATAGTTCTAGAAAAATTACATGATATAAAAGAATACTTAGAACCAGAATAATATAACACTTCTATAATGCTTGATTGAATAGGAAGTATACATTTTACAACATCAATTGTTTTCTCTACTTCAACAGTAGTGATGGCATAAGCCTTCCCTTACTCCTTTGGATTTTGTAGTTGATGATGCTGATTACCCTTGAGGACTCAAGGTTTAGTGAAATATCTTGCATAGTTCCCTTGCTCCCTACATTTGTAGCATTGGACCATGGGTGGTTCTCTCCTTTCCTCTATTGTATCAGTCGACTTCTTTATGTCTCTTCAATATTCATGTGATTGGTGGCCTTCCCACTCACACATATAACATTTCCCTATCCCATTGAGGCAGTTCATAGGAAACTTCATCCCACATTTTTGACTTGTGAGTGGTAGATATTTCATCCAACATTAGTCATGAGATTCTCCAGCTTAAAACTCAATCGTTCATTTCTTATCACCTTAGCCATGGTACCATTCTCCAAACTCCATCTCCACTTTGAGAGCACATCTAACAACATCTTCATAACTCCCAAAGTCTAGAATTTCTTGAGCCTTTCGAAGGTGTGGTTTTATACCACTAATGAATCTATGAATTTTTCTATCATTGTTGATAACAAAACCCGAAGTATACCATGAAAGCCTTGTAAAATTTACTTCATAGATCATGACAGATTAACCTTCCTTTTTCTTCAGCTCCATGAATTTTCTCTAAATATTTTTATGAATACTTCAAGGAAAATAATTATAAAGAAAAATTATCTTAAATTTATCCCAATACATATCTTCAATTTCATCCTTCATCTTGGTGTTATTAATCAACACCCACCATTGGTCAACCTCTCTATCTTATTGAAAAATGTCCAGAGTCACATTCCCCATCTTAGAATAGTGAAGCAGAAAAAATATCTTATCCATTGAGTTGAAACATTATTATGTGACTACTGGATTGGAATATACCCTAAATGCCAGTGGTCGTTGATATATAAAGGACTCAATAGTCAGTTTCCCCCTCTTAAGTGTATGAGGTCATTCCACATTGTTCCGTTTATTGTTCATTACTTGAGACAGATGTGTAATAATTACCCAATAATTTTGAACTCCATATCCCATGTAATTGGATATTTCATTTGGGAAATAGATTCATTTTCCCTTGCATGAGTTGTTGACCTAGTTTCTCCTTGTTCCCACCATTTTATAAAATATTAATGGTTAAAATAAAACATAAGTCAAAAATTCATGAATAATTTATAGCTTTGTTCAATAAACTCCATTATCATATCCTTTGTGATCCCATTGTTTAGAAAATATTTTGTGTTCTTACATATGCTTAGTCTCACACTAAGGTTTTTCACTAAGGTTATCTAATCCTAATTCCAAAAAATAATTAAACTATTCTCATATACTGACTATAGTTCCCCTAATTTTTCTTACATGATTATTACATCATTTTAAAGATAAACAGCATAAAACCATTACACAACTAGGATACAAAGGTTTAGTGTCTTGGGAAAATTAGGACCATGCATAAAATTTACAATATAAAATGTAAATATTTATTTAATTATTTCTTATATAGATTCTTAATGGTCCTTGTGTTCTCCTTCAAACAAGTAATCACCTAAGGATATACATCAAAGAAAGGGGTGAGATAAAATCCCAGTAATAGGATAGATAGGAACATGGATAAACATTAATTTGGGTGAGAATAATCATGAATGTCATAATATAAACATTTGATCATTATCATAGTCATGATAAGAAGCATTAGATAGAGGCATGAAATGTGGCAATGCATAAAAATGAAACATCATGTGTTAGTGGTCAATGAACCCACATAGTTGTGAAAAAAATAGAATCATGTTCACACATATTTCCCTTTATCTCACGAGATTCATCACATTACCCAAGGCATTGGAAAGCTATATAATTATGGGTGCACCTGTAACATCATAACACTTACATGCACTATATAATTCAGAGTGCACCCATCACATGATAACATTTACATTATCATTCATGCCACCTAGAACATATATCAATATTTGACATAAAATAACCCATAGAAAGGAATTGGTTTCATTTCAAAATTAATGAATTCATTAATAAACATTTGGGTTCCCAAAATAAATAGGGAATAACATAATTGGTATAGGATTCATCAATCGTGGGTGAGGAAGAAACAATATCATGATAATTAATAGTTGTGTTTTTAGAAAGAATAGTTGTTTTGGAAAATCATTTAATTTTTCAAGGAATCCAATTGGAGACATGTATAACCCAAAAAGGGATGGAAAATGAAATTATATTTATGTAACATTAATGAAACATTCATAGTGAAAATAGAGTGAAAGAGGGAAAACCCAAAGGAAGAGCATTGGGTTCAAAATTCCCCTTACATTATGTCGGAGTGCTTTATTCACTTTAATATCCTAGATAATCAAATTAAACTCATTAATTAAGGAATCCATAACCTATTCTACTTTATTTTTACTTATTAAATTTTTATTAAGTTCATTTATATCCTTCTATATGAGTTGCAGAGTTCAATTCCATCATTTGGGAGTGCTCATGTTTTTGGTTTTCATGATCCGTTCACTTGAGTATGAGTATGGAAGTTTATATAGAATCTATATAATTATACATAATTGAAATTATATCTTATTAATGAAAATACTGATTTTTAAATGGTAATATATACCATTTTGTTAACTTTTATGATGATGAACAGTTAGATAAAAGGTTGGTGATAATTATTCAGATTTTTTGGTGGTGTTTCAAACATCACAAACTACTTTTGTTTTATTATTTATTATTGTGTATATAAGTTAGTTCCAGAATATAAAAAAGTTATTAAATAAATTTTACAGTATGAACCTACCATTATTGTGTTTTTAGGAACATTGTTTAAGGCATGAAAGGAAAATGAAAATGCATTATCCACGATGTCGGTAAATTGACAAATCACAGGAGATGGTTTCTTATTTATAAAGAGAGAGAGAGAGAGAGAAAATATTGATGATGGATCTTCCATTAACATGATAAAATTATAGTAAATACTTTATAATTGAGTTATGATTAAAATTTTGATAGAGGAGGTGGTAAGAGAATACAAAAAGAAAAATAAATTAAAGGAAGTTAAAAGGAAAAGAAAGAGGATTTTACCCCTTGAATTATCCTCCATAGAGAAATGGTTTTTGGCTTTTGATGACACCAAGTTCTCCAGGTCATGGGGGTAGGGAACTGGGAAGATAATTTGTAATAATTTTGACATTCCTCAATTCTTAAAATGTGTGAGGAGAAGAGGTTGTGAGGGGTGGTATTTATAGGAGAGGAGAGAGGTGTTTTCTCATTATTTTATTAATTACATTATTATTTTTTGATCACGACTATTAATAGATTGAGAATTATCACAAAATAAATTAAAATAATGAACTAGGGTTTTATATTTTCAACTTACATGATCCATACAACATTTATGACTCAATAATTCATTTATTTAGCTTTTATCATAAATTATTGTCTTTTACTATTCATAAAAAATTCAACTATTCTAAAATCTAAAAAATTCACCCTAACTATTTTTGACATGTAGATTTCAAAAATGAACTCCATTTTATGAAAATAATTTTCTAAATAACATAAATTTTATTTTTAATTAAACTCATCATCTATTAAAAAAAATACTATTTTTAAAATTATTACTGATTTTTTGACACTTTCAAAAATTAACTAAGGTCTCATAAAATTATCTTATTATCATAAGAAAATATAATATTAATTTATGAGTGTATTTTACACAAATAAATTTTATTTCCAATCATTATATTAATTATAAAACTGTAAATAAACATTTATGACTTATAAAAATATCAATACTTAATTTATCATTTTTAAAATATTTATTTACATCATTTATCATATAAATATTTAATATTTTAATTAATAAGATACCAAAATTTTATTTATGCATTCAAAGATAAAGTTACTATTCTATTGGATGAATTACTATTCCCAAGTTTCATGTTACTATTCCAAATGTTAGGTAACAATTTCATCAGTTTAGGATTCTTAATTTATGAAAAATACTATTGTTTTATTAATTATTCATTTATAATGTTTAAATTGTGGTCTATTTTTGATATTATGTGATTTTTACTCTATGAAATAATTATATAAAGGTGGAAATTCCATGGATAAAAGTTTTGGTCATTACAATAGGGGCATAATCCAAATCCTCTTCATTATCAGATACACGAGGGTTCAAGGAAGGAGATGATTCCTCTGGAGGTGAGGATCATGAAGTGATGTTGTCATATAATTTTGAATTGGTAGGATCCTGAATAAAAAATTACTGGCCATAGGGACCATAGAAACAAGAATTGAGAAGAAAATTTTGTGCTCCTTCTAATTGGAAGGTTCACCTTTGATTGAAAAAAATATGATTGTCGTTCTTCCATTTTTCCATCCCTACAATTTGAAAACAATGAAGCTAATATAAGTAGGTGTCTAAGGGGTAGACCTCTCAGTAAGAAATAAATTGTTCTTTTCTAGATTCATCCTTTCTTTTCCTATGTGGGAATATGTGATGATCTAATATAATACATTCTTCCAAGGGACTATATAATGACACTTAATATCTAGGGTCATTGGATCTAACTAGGGGATTAGCAGGATTGTGATGTCTTTTATATCCACTCATGGTTCTGATGGGGTGGTCATTAGATCACTGGGGGTATTGATGTTATCAAATCCATCAATTCAAGGATACTTATTTAACCAATTATAGTACCAATCATCCAGGTAGAGGGATTCACCAGAGTTGAAGGGAGCATTGTTTCCTATGATTACCTCTACATAACCATCGAGAGAGTATATGAGGCATTGATGATATCAAGAGGGGATATTTTATGGAGATAAAGCTGGAGACTTTCCAAAAAGTTGTTTTAAGTAGAATCTTATGATACAACCATGAATTTGGTTTTTCCATCATGTTACTGGACTACATATCCATCTAATCTTTTTCAAGTGGTTTATATTCACTTCTATCATATCTGTGAATTGTTAGAGGGGGTCAGATATACTTTTATGACCCCCACATTATGTAACATCCAATTTGAGATAAGATTTATCGTGGAGATAGTTTCTAAAAGGAAATTGTGTATCTCCATTCCATTGAACTGGAATACAACATATAATAGGCATATATACCGATGAATGGTGGAACCCTCATCTTCTTCATTAAAGGAGATTAGATACCTCAGTATCAAAATAAAAAGGATACTTCAGAACCTCTATGAGAGCCTCTAAAAAGTCCTTTGATAGGTGGAGTTCATCGGTGATAGTGATCCATCATGATATACTAGTGATGTACTTTAGCACATCATACTTCCGAGTTAAGGGCATATTTCATCCTTCTATGGGTCACTCATTGGAATATATCATAGTGGGTACAATTTGATTATGTGGAAGGGATTTTATGGTTCTCAATATGTTTTTATGTTGATTGGACATTATAGGATAATCACTAAATGGATGATATTGGGTCATGTGGGTCCATAGGTGAGTTCTCTGATGTTGTAGAGGAGACACGAAATCCACTTCTATGGTCAGCTATTGAGGTGTAATCAATGATGATGTTTGTAAGGACTTCCCCTATTGATACCTATGTGAGAAATTAAGACTAGTTTCAATAACATCAAAATTAGATTCTAAATATATACCATGTGAAAATTACTTGGTAGTATGGCATCCAACCCTCCCTTTTTGATGTCATCTAGATGTTCCCATAAGGGCTACAAGACATACCTCATTATCAAGTATTGTGAAAATATCTACCAGCTGGAAGACATTGAAAAAGCATAAATATATACTTTATTATTGGAGTATTATAGGACGGGATAGATTCTCATGGATTCTTCCAACTCAAGGGTGTATAAGACACAGAGAGTGAAAATTGGTTTTGGAATTGGTGGGGCACATTGATTACTCTAGCATCATCATCACCAATTATTTGGATATTTGAAAGGTTTTTATACTGATGAGGTGGTCGAAGTGGGTGGGGTGACCATTAAGAGTATTGGTATTCTCATGCAGATATAGATAATATCATGGGAATGGGAGTACGTCTTACAGTTCATCCAGTTGTTTCACATTTTCATTCATCTGATAGGAACTTGCTTCTATTCACCAAAGTTGTGATCATTACTCTTAGGATTGGAAAAGACATGTGCAACATATGCTTTGAAATTACCCAACTCAACCAGGACATGGTCGATCAATTACTAGAGTAAATATATGAATATAATAAATCCTTGATATTGTTCCAGAGGACATTTTGGTAGAGGTATTCATTAGAATGATTTTTCATATTAGCCTCCTAGGTTCTCCTACATTTTTGTAATTTCAAGATGATCTTCTCTAGGGAACAAAAGAACTACTAGAATAACTAAGTATCCCTAAAGGAGTAGTATTTTTCTTTAATTCTATAAAGGGAACTCTAGAAACATATTCATAGAAAGTGGCTTGAGAAATATTCTCATATTGAGGTTTTTCATGTCAAGGACTACCCTGAGGAGGTGCCAATAGGTGGAATAGCTGTGGGGATTGAGTCTACATAGTATATTTTTTTTGGCCTTCACATGTTTTTTTGCTAAATATGGAAAAGGTAATGGGTGTGACTGATTCTTAGTCTAATACAATTATTCATCTAATGTATGAGTTCTTTCCATGAATTCCAGAAATCATTATGGATATCTCAAGGAGATAGGGGTGGCTACAAACTCATCTTAAAAATTTTCCATGTAATTACCTGGTAGTTGTTCCATGGAAAGATTCACATTGAGGGAGTATGTGAGTCCATTCAATCAGGAAATGAAGTCATAAACTAACACATCATCCCTTTATTTTCACATAGAGAGGTCACCAATTCTAGTTTTGTGCATGGGGGTGTTTAACTAGTATTGTAATTTTCTATGAAGATCTTCCTAACCGGTAATAGTATACATACCTGACCTTATTACATACATAATCTTGATTTTATTCAATAAAAAACTTCCTTTTACATTTAGGATCTTTTAAAGTATATATATTTATATAATTGGGACATAATACATTTATAGCATCACACACGGTTATAGAGTAGATACCATAAAAACAGTTTCCATTTTTTTCAAAATTAAAAACATTAAAACATAAAACATGATTCCTTAAAAATTATTTAACATTTAAAATGGCTTCCTTATTTTTATTACACATCCATTAACCTTTGAAAAGTCATTTAAAACTTGGGATGATCACAAAAACTCAGTAAGGGATATAAATACAAGGAAAGAATGCATTAGTCCATGAATACTTGTAACGTATGAAATCATTTTCATAGGGCATACATATCACCTGTAAATATATACTTACATTGTGAAACATGAGATTTCCAAAATACCTAATAAAATAAGTAGAACCATAAATTCATCTTGTGGAATTACTTACATAATCTTGTAACCCTCTCGGCTACCTTATAATTTGTAACCATCACTGCTACCTTACCATTTGTGTAACCATCGCAATTACACTTGGAGTAACCAAACAGAGTCCTCAAAGTTACACATACCCAATGAAATGGAGGGAAATATATGTCCCAAAAATTATCATAAACAATTCTCAAGAACCAAAAAATATTCAAACAACATTAATAATTCCATAAAAACATTACTTTGGAATTTCTTAAGACTGAATTTTAAAAGTGGTTTTTAAAAAGGAAAGCCACTTATAAATTACATAAAATTGAATAAAGGCTTTATAGAGTGGATGTAATATGTATATAAACTATAAATAAAAATTATTCAACATATTATAAAAAACTTTCATCAAACAAACAATTTTAATACCATGTAACAATGAAGTAGAAGGTTGACACAAAGAATGGAAATCAGGTTAAGAATTCCCATACCTCATGCTTGTCTTACATTAAACTTGTTTAAAAATCCTGTATAATGGTTAAAATAGTGTTATTAGTATTTTAAATAAATATTTTCATGTTTATAACATCTTGTATGATTATTTCATAACCTCATTTCACCCTTTAATTGTTAGTATTTTGTTCCTTGATCTGTTTTGGGTGAGTTCTTTACATGATTTTCATGATCGGTCCGTGATGGATGTTCTTGTTGACTGGAATTGAAACTCTATAATTGGAATGAAAAAGTATTTACATATTTTTAGTAACATAATTTATACCATATATCATTTTGATATTTTATATTAGGATGAATCATAAGTTAAAACATTAATGATGTTCGTTTAGATCATTTTAGTGGTTCTTTGATAAAAATAACCTCATTTTGTCTTATAAATTAAAAAAATGAAGAAAAAAATAACTACAGAACTATGTATGAATTATACATATATTATAACATGTTTTAACCATTAAAATTGTTTCATGAACATAATTTAAAGAGTAATTGAAAACTGAAATCACATTGTCCGTGGTGTTGGTAATTTGACACATCATGGACAACATATTTATTCCTTGAATAAGTGGGAGAAGTGGAGAAGAATGATGATGTATTTTACATTAAAATGAGAACATCCATAATATACATGATTTCTGGAGATTTCATGCCTCTTGGGTAACTGGTAATGAGGAAATAATAAGAAAATAAAGGAACTCAAAATAAAATATTAATTGAAAAATCCCTTACAAAAATTCCTCAACCTAACGACTATGCAAAATGGTTTTAGAAAATATTAAAAAGAGAGGGGACAAGGTTCACCCATCCATAAATTAATCAAAATACAGAATATATTGAGAATATTATGTAAATAAGAACATGGTATGGAAACTTTAAAGTTATACCACATAAAAGAGAACTTGAACGGAAAAAGAAAGAAATTGAGAATGCTCTTACCTTCTAGAGTAACTCATAGAACTTTAATGTTGGGACCTTGGGGACTTGAAGAAACCTTTTGAGAACTACAAGGAAATTAAAGATGGTATATAATTGTTGATGAAGAATTAGGAAGTAATTTAATGAATGAATTAGATGGTATTTATAGCAAAAGTGAGGGATTATTTTCAAAATTTCCAAGTGACACCTCATTAGTGGTATTTGCAAAACCATGGTCTTGCCCATGGTATTTGACCATGGTAAAAGACACATGGGACACCTCATAACTTGTTTTACTGTACAAAAGTTGACTAGATTTGTTACATCATTATTACATCATTAATTATGCCACTAACACACCGAAACACAAAACTTTATTTTTAACTATTCACTGAAAAATCAACAATTTTAAAAAATCCCCAAAATTCACCCTATCCATTTATCGACGTGTAGAATTAAAAAATAAAGGAATTTTTTTGAAATTTTTTTCTAAATATTTTTATTTTAATTTTTAAATAAAATCATACTTAATTCAAAAATTAATAATTTAAAAACTACAATGGATTTTATATCACATTTAAAAATTAATCAAGATTTCATTATCTTAAAGCCTTAAGAAAATTAAATAATAATAAAATTTAATATTCATTAGGTTCATATTACTATTCATATTAATATTCATAAGGGTATGTTACTATTCACCAATAAACAAGTTGTCTCTAATAGACTCCGAATAGCATACTGAACATAATTGTAGATGAAATTTTTTCAAAATTAAAAACATATAAGCAGTAAAATTATATTTAAAGGCTACTTATGAATATCTACATTAAAATTTTTTTTAAGCATGTCAATTTATTTTTATAAAACCCTGGGGTGTTACATTATCCCCACCTTCTGTAAATTACATCCTCACAATTTTATTTACCTATTAAACAAGTGAGGGTTCCTTTCCCTTATAGCATTTTCAGACTCCCATGTTTCTTCTTCAACCATGTGGTTTCTCCCCAAAACCTTTACCTGATGGATTACCTTATTCCGCAATACCAGTTCCCTTCAATCAAGATTTTGAACTGGTTTCTCTTCATATGAAAGGTTCACCTCCTGCAAAACTCATTTCAGGCTTAAAACATGAGTCAAATCTGGTACATACTTCCTCAACATCAAAACATGAAAAACATTGTGTATTTGAGACAATCTTAGAGGAAAAGCTACTCGGTATGAAACTGGTCCAACTTTCTCCAGGATTTCAAAATGAACGATGAACTACAGACATAGCTTTTCTTTCTTACCAAAATGCATCACACTTTTACAAAGGGATATTTTAAGGAATATATGGTCACCTACCTTGAAATAGAATTCTTTTCTTCTGTCATTTTCATAACTTGACTACCTGCTTTGAGATGTCCTCATATGTTTTTGGATCATCTTCACTTTCTAAGCCACTTATTTTACTAATTTTGGACCCATTAACTTTCTTTCACCAGCTTCATCCAAAAACTCTAAAGTCTGACACTACTTCCCCCAAAAAGCCTCAAAAGGTGCAATCTAAATACTGGACTAAAAATTGTTATTATAAGAAAACTCAACTAAAGAAAGATATTGATCCCAACTTCCCTAGTAGTCCATTGAACAAGATCGAAACATATTCTCCAATGTCTGAAACGTTTGTTTTGACTGCCCATCTGATTGAGGATAAAAGCTACATTGAAATTTAAATCTATGCCCAATGACTTCTGATGTGTCCTCCAAAAGTTAGAAGTGAACATGGGATTCCGGTAAGATATAATGGAAAAAAGGAACTCCATGTAAACTGACAATATCTTTGAGGTATAATTGAGAAATCTGATCAAAAGACATTGTATCTTGAATAGAAAGAAAATGTGCTGATTTTGTCAAATGATCCACAATAACCCAACTTGCATTGTTACCTCGAGATTTCTTAGGTAGTCCCACCACAAAGTCCAGGGATACATTCTCCCACTTCCATTATGGAACTGGAAAAGGCTAAAGCATACCCTTCGGTAACTGCTGCTCTGCTTTATCCTACTGACATGTCAAACATTTCATGGTAAAATCAGCAATATCTCTTTTTATTCCATCCCACCAATAATACTCTCGAATGCCTCTGTACATCTTAGTACTGCCAGGATGAACTGAAAATGGAGAACTATGAGCATCACACAACAATTCATTCTTCAACTGGGGATCACAAGGCACACACAACCTTTTACAAAATCTTAAAACATAATTCTTATCAAGGTTAAATTCTAGAAAATTACCCACTCTAACCAATTATACCTTTTTTGTAGCTCATGGTCTTTCTTATGCACTTGTTTAATATTGCCTGATAATGATAACTGCACTGAATCCTGAGATAAAATAGAGGTATTTCCGGAACCAACAACTTCAATGCAAAAATTCATCAAATCATTAATTAAGGGATTATGTTCCAAATGTGACATGGTTAATGATGCATGATGTTTTCGACTCAAGGAATCCACCACTTTGTTTTAGTTTTCAGGATGGTAATTTATCGTGAAATCATAATCCTTTATCAGTTATAGCCTTTTTCTCTGCCTCATGTTTAATTCATTACGAGGGAATATATACATCAGACTTTTATGGTCAGTATATATTTGACATTTGGATCCGTATAAATGATGCCTCTAAATTTTCAAAGAAAAAACCATAGCTTCCAATTACAAAACATGTGTGGGATAATTTAACTCATGAGGTTTTAGTTGTCTTGAAGCATAAGAAATTAACTGATCATTCTTCATCAATAGACAACCACCTCCCTTAAAAGAAGAATCACTCTAGATGAAAAACGCACCATTTCGAGAAGGCAAGACCAAAAATGGAGCATTCACCAATCTCATCTTCAGTTCCTGAAAAAAAACATCACATTCTTTTTTCCAAACAAATTTAACCCATTTTTGTGTTAATTTAGTTATCGTGCTAGATAAACATGAATTTTTCTTAACAAACTGTTGGTAATAACCCACTAATCCCAGAAAACTACAAATATCTATGACATTTATAGGTCTTTTCCATTCATTAACCACTCTTGTTTTGTCTAGATCAATTATTAGTCCATCCTTATTTACACTGTGCCGAAGAAAAGAAATCCATTGCAACCAAAAATCACACTTGCTGAACTTTCCATATAGTTTCTTTTCATTTATGGTTTTTAGAACAAACCTTATATGTTTTTCATGCTCCTACGTATTTTTAGAAAATAATAGAATTTCAACAATAAATAAAACCACAAACTTATCCAAGAACTCATGAAATAATATATTCATAAGATTAATGAATACAACAGGTGCATTAGTTAACCCAAACAACATAAAAACAAATTCATAATTCCCATATCAAGTATGAAAGGCTGTTTTAGGGATGTCATCCTCCTTCACCTTTAGCTGATGGTTTTCGGATCTCAAGTTAATATTGGAAAAATACTGAGCTCCCTAGAGCTGATCAAACAAGTCATCGATATGAGGAAAATGATAATTGTTTTTAACAATGATTTTATTCAAAGCTCTATAATCAATGCATAGTCTCATGGAACCATAATTCCTTTTAACAAACCAAATAGTATCTCTCCATGGTGAAGTGCTTGGACGAGTGATGCCTTTATCAAGTAAATCCTACATATGATATTTCAATTCATGAAGTTCAATTTGAGCCATAAAATATGGGGGTTTTGAAATTGGATTAGAATCAGGAACTAAGTCAATTGTGAATTAGACTTTCAGATTAGGTATGATACTGGGTAACTCATAAGGAAAAACATCAAGGCATTCATTTACCATAGGAACATCATCAATCTGAATAGTTCCCCTATTTTCAACATTATGAGCTAAGTAACTTCATTTCCATATTTCAATAGTTTCTCAGCTTCCTAACATGTTATCAATTGTATGGGTTCATTCTTGTATACAAACTAAAACCGTATCTTAAAGATAACTTCTTTACCTCTACAATCAATCTTTGCATGATAAATAGAATTCCAATCCATTCCTAGAATAACATCAAACTAGAATAAGGGTAAGACAAAAAGGATTGCAGGTAAAGTCTTCCCAAATACCACAATAGAAAGACTCTTATAATTCCTATTTTCTATAATATTTCCCCCTGGTGTTTTAGCAACAAGTTCTCATCTCAGTTTTTGAGGTGATATTTCCAATTTATAAAAAAATTTCTCAATGATGAAGGAATGTATAGACCCTGTATCAAACAAAACTTTAGAAAAATCTGAGTGAACAAACAAAGTACCTGATACAACTTCAATGGATGGATGGACATCTGTTGACATATTCAAAAAGGATCTCAATACACCTTTCTGCTTATAGTCTCGCTTCTTTTCATTATTCAGGACTCTCTTTGGGTAGGCATTTTCATAATGACCCATCTCACCGCATTTAAAACACATTATAATTTTCTTATCAGGATTAGTCTTAAGATCATTTTCATTCTAATCTCAGGCCATATGTCCAAACTTACCACATTAAAAACACATCCCAATTTTACAAATACATTCCCCATGGTGTTTCTTGCCACAGATTTAAAAAATTGAAAACTGAATTTTTTTACCATCAGATTTCTTTGGTTGATTCTTACCCATCGCTAGCCATATAGATCTCTTCTTTTCCTTGTTTCCAAAATGCACGGGATCATAATAAAACTCCATATATACCCTCTCAGTACATCAAAAAAGTTTCTCATAGCATTTGAATTAACGGGAGGACAACGCCCTTCGATACCTTGGATTCAGTCCAGAGTAAAATCAGTTGATTATGCTATCAAGATACAGAATAATATTTAGAGCATACCTCACTATTCGGGTGAAGTTCGCTACATACATAGCCATTGAATCCTCCTCCTTTTCCTTCAATTAAAGTAATTTCTTCTCCATCCTAAGTCTCACCACCTTAGGAAAATATTTTTCAATGAAAAGACTTTTAAATTCGTCCCACTCTTAGGCATAAAAATCATCTCTACCCCTGATATTCCTTACCATTGACCACCACTGATCAACTTAACCTTTAAAATGATAAATGTAAAGACTTACCATTTGATTTTCTGAATATCCCATAACATCTAATATCTTTTCAAGGGCTTTGATCCATCCTTCAGCTGCTATTGGGTTAGAAGATCCATAGAAATCAGGAGGGTGTTGTCTCATAAAATGTTCCACTAGTGTCATGTTCTATTTTGGTACTTATGGTTGTTCTATTTCATGGATTCCATCACCATTTCTTTCTTGTGTTATCTGATCCATTACTATCACAAACTTCTTGGTTCCAATCCCTACCATTTCGAGATGGTAACTCCCCTCTTCAGCTTCCATGTTTCTTCTGCGGACAACCATTCTGAATAAATATATCTTAGAGGAAGGAACATGGTAATCTATAATTCTATAATATTTAAAATTAATCGTAGATTAAAAAAAATTTATGGTATTATTTTAACATCATCCTAACCCTTAATATTATCTAAACCATCCTCTGATACCAACTATAAGGACCCGATCTTATTACATACATAGTCATGAATTTAGTCAAGAAAACACATCCTTTTACATTGAGTATCATTTCATATTTAGAGACTTATAGAATTGGTACATAATACATTCATATCATTACACATTATTATAGAGTGGATACCGTAAAAACTGTTTCCATTTTTTTCAACATTAAAAACATTAAAACATAAAACACGATTCTTTTACAATTCTTCATCATTTAACATGGATTTATTTTTTATCTTACACATCCATTAACCTATGAAAAATCAATAAAAACATGGTATGAGTACAAAAACTCATTAAGGTATATAAAAAGAAGGAAATAACACATTATTCAAGGAATACTTGTAACATATGAAATCATTTTGATAAGAATACTTATCACCAGTATATATATATACTTACATTGTGAAATATGAGATTTACACAATACCTAAGAACATAAGGAGAACCATAATGGTATATTGGGGCATTAACTACATAATATTTTAACCCTCTCGCCTACCTTATAAATTGTAACACTCACAGCTACCTTACCATTTGTGTAACCATCGCAGTTACACTTGGAGTAACCATACGGCCAACCTCCAACATACACATTGTAGAGACCCGAAGCTTGACGTAAATTGACATTACATTACATTTGCGGAATACTTAGTACATAACAAAAACACACACACAAGTATCATAATAGTTTAGTGTCTTTGGAAACTCGGAACGTAATCTTCTAATCGTGGTGGAAGATCTTCAACATCTACCATAAAGATCTTCCCTTTTTTTCTTACCTAAAACCTTTCTTTATATCCTGGGGAAAAGAAAACATAAAAGGGTGATCTCAAATGCTCATTAAGGGTAAACAAAAGAAATACCAATCACATCATATACATAAGAACATAACTTTTGGAAATCTTAACCTGTAAAAGAGATCATAATTTCATAACCTGTGATAACTCATGGCAGTGAAATGTAATCACAATAATCATAACTTAAAACATTAAACTTTGTGGCATACACACATAATCATAGAGAATCATTTCTTGTAAGTTAAGACTCATTGCCAAGACTATCTTAGTGGAAAAAGTCCCTTTCTGAACCGAGTCACCCTCGTTTCAGTCCTGTTTCACTGAACCGGTATAACCTACCGTTCCAGCCATGTATATCTCATGAGATATAAAATCTTTACCCAATGCATTGGAGGGAGATATAGGTCCCACCCGTCTCATAATGATACCATTCTTATGTGTGCCACAAAATCATAAATTATACATCATTTCATAACCCATGTAATACAAATGGGAATCTTAAACATCATGACATCATAAAACAATTCATATAAGATAAAGGAATTCATAAAAATAAATTCCATCACAACATAATCAAATCAATGTAATAATAGGGATAGAAACAAAACCCTTTTATTGTCTTAGATGGAAAATAATTTTGATAAAACACTTGAACTCCATTCTTGAGGAAAATATCCTTTCTTCTTAAAAACATTTTTCCTTTCTCAACATGTCATACAACTTTAAACTAAAAGAAGTTGATTAAAAATAAACTTGAAAACTTGTAAAGGATTCTTCTTGGAAATAATGTTTTAAAAATCCATTCATGTCGTATAAGTTAAAAAAAATTCTTCTCGTACGTTTTTCGGAAAAGTAAAAAAGTACCTCGTACGAAAAACGAAAAAAGATTCCTTTCATATCTTTTACTAAAAACTCAACGAAGGGTAAAATTGGATTTAAATAATTGTAGGTGTATGGAAATAATATTACAAATTGAGGAAACATGGATGTGGATGATAAAATACACCCTAGTAAATACTAAAGTATAAACAATCTCGTATAAAAATGAGATTGTGATATTTCCCTTACCTTAGGTCCGATTTGCTTCGTAAGTGTCCGAACATCCTGTATAATGATTTAAATAATTTCATTGACTTATTAAAGAATCATATTCATTTTTATTATATCATATATGGTTCACTTATGACTTTATATTACCCGTTCTTTTGTAAATTCATGTTAAAGTAGCGTTTTGGGTAAAATCGTCTCATTTGTCGTTCGTGTTTTAACTTGTAATTATTCATATTATTACTTATATCATTATTACTTAATTATAAAATATAAAACATGATTTATATATAATATATATTCAGAATATACATATATATAATGGATCGATAAATGGAAAGAAATACACCGTTCATGGAGACGGTAGGCCGTACGTACGCATGAACGCTGTTTTCGTTTCCTTATTGAATTGAGTGGAATTAAGTAGATGACATACATATATATACACATAAATCCAGTAGCTTTATAATGTCATATATTTCATTATTATTTCTTATATATACTTTATAATCATTCTTAAATGGTTAACATGGAGAATGAATCTCATCGCGTCGTGGAGACGGTAGTCCGTACGTACGCACGAGCGATGATATCATTTACATAATTATTGAATTGAATTGGAGTGGATGATACAATATATCAGAATAATTATGATGTTATAATAACTATGTATAGTTATTCTTTACACCATAATACCCATCCATGTAAGGTGTTGGTGGAAAAACAGATTACACCACGGCGTGGAGACGGTATTCCGTACGTACGCACGCGCGGTGATTTTGTTTTCTGTAGGATGGATAGATGGTGAAATAGGGATGTTTCATACTTATAATAACATATCAGTATATGAGTGATACTGATTTTATTACTTCATAATGAAACAACCTAAGAAGAAGAAGTGGAAGAAGAAATAAAGTTGAAAGAATCGGTAACGGAAATTACCTCTTCTTTGAAGCACCTCTTTGAGACCTCCTCTTAGGGCACTAAAATTGGTCTTTGAGGAAGACCAGAACCTCTAGGATGTTTCTAGGGAAGTGTAGAAGAGAATTTTTCAGGGGTTGGCCGATCTTGAAGGCTCAAAGTTTTGTGAGGAAGAGAGGGAGGAGGTTCCCTTTTATAAGGGAGGAGAGGGGCACCTTTGGAATAACTAAAAATATTATTTTATTATAAAGTCAAGTTCGGTTTTAAATAGATCCAAATTGATTTATTTCGAGTATAAGGCGGGTATGGGTCGAAATACTTTCATCCAATAGGATTTAGACAAGTTTAGGTTATTATTTTAACCTTATCAATTAGATTTAACTCTAAGTTAAATAATTTAACCTTTACCGTGTCTTTTTGTTTTCTTACACTATATGGTTAATAAACTTACTATATCAAGCCAAAAGAACCCCAAGTTGTTTATTATTAATATATATAATCTTATATATGTCATTTTTCCGAACCTTATATTTTTAGGAATAAAATAACAATTAATAATATAATATTTGTTTTAAAAACTATTTTATGTCAATTCTGACACTATTTTGTACATGATTTTTATGAAATTCATAACAGAATGATAAGTTCTAAACAAGTTACTTAAATCAACAATAACATGTCATATTAACCTAGAAAATTAGTGTATGTCATAAAAAGTCTCATATTACATTTATTTGGGCATTTATAACATTAATTATGTCAATATTTCATTAATAAGACAATTACTGCATCATCTTTGTGTCATAATAAATGATAATTATTTAATCCCTAAAAATTCTAAATAAATTCCTATGATGTAGATAATTGTAGTATATTTCTGGAGACTATTCATGTGTGAAGTTTCATGAATTTTATCACTAGATTAAAATTATTAAACTTATAAGATTTAAGAAAGTGACATGTTGTCACATTCTTTGGTTTTAATAATAATTAAATTATTTTCATTGAAAAAATTTAATTAAATGAATCTAATCCTACCCTTTGTTGATATGGGTTTACTTTTAGTCGTCAAATAGAATTTTGGCATGTGTTAGGGTAATTTTATAATATTATATTTACCCTTAATTACCCGATTTACCTTTAACTATGGTAAATAAAATTTACCGTAGTTACTATTCATAATTCCAAAAAATAAAAAGTAGCCTATTGACATAATTTGGACCCACTGATTCCAAATATTGAATCCATTTTTTAAAATTCAATACAGATAAGTTTCAGAAATTAAATTAAAATTAATCCCGTTGTCGAATAAAAATGGGTTTTTGTTTAAAACATTGCAAAAGATTGAATTGATTTAACCTACGAATAAAAGGTAAAATCAATGCTAATGACATTCATTATATTAAATGGTAAAAATATATTATATTTATACTTTAAAACCATTCAATATTATAATTTAACCACATAAGATATTACGATGAAAAAAGTTGTTTTTAATTAAAATATAGCGTGTTTTTACTATTCATTAAAATATGAAAGTTATCGGAAAAATATAAAAACTTTATCTAATGTAAATTTTTATATCCTGATTCAAAAGAAGAATTTTATTTTGTCAAATTGAACATATAAACATGTCAAAAACTAGATTTAAAGTGGGTGTGCCATCAAAAGGCGGCAAAACTGCATTTTTTGAAAAATACTTATTTTATCCGAAAAATTTATTTTGTTCTTATACCATGTTCTAGAAAATGTGTAAGATTAATAATAATGTTATAAAATTTAAAATTTAGTTAATACTATTCATAACGGCTAGTTCATGACAATATTATAATAATATATCGTTGTTTATAAAAACCCGGTATTGCGTACAACACACGCTATCGAGGAAGGTCGCGATTGCGTGTAATGCAAGCCAAGTCCGGGTTGCGTGTTGTGAAAGAATCCTTCGTTGTTTCGTATAACAGAATCCAACCATATTTCATTTATACATTGAATATATATATATATATACTCAATGTTGTGTAGAATAACTATTATCAAAATTGTGTGTAACACGATCCAAGAATAGTGTTGCGTATACTGCAAGCTAATACGGTGTTGCGTATAGCGCAAGGTAATCTTGGTGTAGAATACAACATAAGACATTAATGAAATTAAAAGAATATTTTTCATAAAATCTCGGTGTGTTACATTCTACCCCCCTTAAAATGAATTTCTCCCTCGAAATTCATCGGGGTTATAAATGGTTTACTACTCGAAAGTTTCTTTAATAGAAACCCACATCGTAAAAAGGAATACCAAAACCAATCTTTAAAAACAAAAGTATGAAACGTAACAGTTACCCAAATAAGATAATCAATGGGTTTCCACATAGGTTAAAATATGGATATTGAAGAGAAATCTAACCATCATGTTCTGATGGAGAGTGGTAGAGAACATGGCTATGGAAAAACCAGCAATCACAAAGCCATAAATTTGTGATGATCTAAGGTACCATCTGATTAATCAGATATAAGAGCACTAGGAAAACATTTTTGGTTTTCAAGATCGTTTCCCTAAAGTTGAAGAATTTAAATTAGAATAAATACTTACTTTATTTTTTTACAATCTCACTGTTGTTCGTGCCTTGAACAATTTCCACTTCATCTCTTAAATAAATGAAGTTGAATTTGTTATTCGTGAAGTGTTAGCAGATCATGTGATAGAATGAAGGGTCATTCCATCTGTCTCAAACCAAAGGTTAGAAAAAGTTATTAAATATACATAAGTCAATCTATAGTGAGATTAATCATATATGGTTCCTAAAATGGACTTATACTTCATATATCATACTGCTTAATAAAATAAAACTAGTTTCTACTAAACATGGACTTCCTGTAGACCAGTGGTAGGTGATAAAGGCCAATCGCACTTCGGTTGTGGGTTCGATTCCCACGGCCTTGTCCGACGCGATGGGCTGTCACCCGTCCTGCAGGTTGTCCTTTTTCTAAAACTACATTACTATAACATCACATAAATAATATCAAAAGTTCTATCCTTAAACAATAATAACTTATGTCCAACATAATCCATTCCTATATTTAGGCTTATCTAAAATACTTCGGTCCAAGCTCATATTATAAAGAAAATGATTACTTGAAATGTCATCAACCAAGCATGTGAATACCATCATTTATCCCCCATATATATATATATTTTTGGTCACATTCCAATCATGTGAATACCTTAATCATGTATTCTCTTTAAAAAAAAGAATACCCATTGAACCATAGTGAAAACATGAATGCATTTAAAAAGTTAACACTTTCCACATACCAAAATCCTCAAAATTATATATACTCAAACCATGATATCACTTAGTCCTTATATCAATCATGAGCTCATGAATACTGTTAAACATTTCATTTTCTCGTTTTCCCTTCATTATGCGCATATCATCTTATTTCCAAAAATATATCAATCACTTTGAATACCACATTAGACCAATACATAAATATTCCAATACTCCATGATACAACATTATTTTGGAATCACATTACATAAACACTTAATTATTCCACCACATCGTTGTCATATTCAACATCGCCAATAGTGATCGCATGTGACTTCCCTTTGTCCTTTTCCTTAAGCGGTTGCTCATGTCGATCATCACTAACCCTTGGATTAGGGCATTTATTAGCATAATGTCCCATTTCCTTGCACTTAAAGCATTGAAGTGTTGGTGGTGCGTTCTCTGCAGTGTTTTCTGTATTCACATCATTAGAAACCCTTTTTCCATTACTTCGACACTCAGCTACTCGATGACCTTCTTTTCTACACTTAAAACATTTTCTAGTCCCTTTAAGAAAATCTCCACCATGATTCTTTCCACACTTTGTGCATAAGGAATCATTCATCTTCTTTTCACCATTATTTTGAGATTTCTCCTTGAACTCCATATTTCGTTTCTTTTCAAAACCATGAGGTGGATATGTAACACCAACTTCCATTTCTACCTTCATAGCACAACGCACAATTTCTTCATAGCTACTGAAGTCTCTTATAACTAATACCCTTCGAAGACTTGGTTTTAAGCCACTGAAAAATCGATCAACTTTACTTTCAGGTTGGATGATAATTCCAGATGCATACCTTGCAAGTCTTGTAAAATTCGCTTCGTATATACCAACAGATTCATCATCCTTCTGCTTCAGCTCAAGAAACTCCTTTTCCATCTTTGTTCGAAGAATACGAGGGAAGTACTTACTGAAAAACAAGTTCTTGAACTCGTCCCATTCCATGGACTCAATTTCATCTCTTGGCCTCGTATTCTTGATAAGATTCCACCATTGATCAGATTCACCTTCCAAACGATATACTGCTAAGATGACTTTATCATGTTCAGAACATTGAAGAACTGAAAATATCTTTTCAGTGGTACTGATCCATTGTTCAGCAACAAGTGGATCGGAAGTCCCACTGAAAGAAGGTGGACCTTGCCTCATGAAGGACTCAATAGAATATTGTTCCCTTCTTTGACCATTTGGAAGTCCAGAATGATTCATAGCTTGTGTAAGTATAGCAATAAGATTTTGCACTCCATCTCCCATAACATTTGTTTATTCAGGAGGAAAATCATTGCATTGTCCATTGCATTGATCAACACTGTTCCTTTGGGTTCCAACCATCGTCTAAAACCCAAAAAGAATAGTGTGAGAGGCAAAAATCATGCTAGGGAAAACAACATAATAAAGGGGGAGTGTCCTCAATATCTAACATCTTAGGTTAAATTCTATGATCGTTACTGTAGTTCTAGGACTATATCCTATACGTATACTTATCCTTAGGGGCATCCCTAGACATACCTTAGAAATATCTCTAGGGATCTCACTAACGTTTTCGCATCCTAGTTTCTAAAGGTTGACTAAACCTTTCCTCTGATACCAACTGTAGAGACCCGAAGCTTGACGTACATTGACATTACATTACATTTACGGAATACTTAGTACATAACAAAAAGACACACACAAGGATCGTAATAGTTTAGTGTCTTTGGAAACTGAGAACGTAATCTTCTAATCGTGGTGAAAGATCTTCAACATCTACCATAAAGATCTTACATTTTTTTCTTACCTAAAACCTTTCTTTATATCCTGGGGAAAAGAAAACATAAAAGGGTGAGATCAAATGCTCAGTAAGGGTAAACAAAAGAAATATCAATCACATCATCTACATAAGAACACAACTTTTGGAAATCTTAACCTGTAAAAGAGATCATAATTTCATAACATGTGATAACTCATGGCAGTGAAATGTAATCACAATAATCATAACTTAAAACATTAAACTTTGTGGCATACACACATAATCATAGAGAATCATTTCTTGTTAGTCAAGACTCATTTCCAAGACTATCTTAGTGGACAAAGTCCCTTTCTGAACCGAGTCACCCTCGTTTCAGTCCTGTTTCACTGAACCGGTATAACCTACCATTCCAGCCATGTCTATCTCATGAGATATAAAATCTTTACCCAATGCATTGGAGGGAGATATGGGTCCCACCAGTCTCATAATGATACCATTCTTATGTGTGCCACAAAATCATAAATCATACATCATTTCATAACCCATGTTATACAAATGGGAATCTTAAACATCATGACATCATAAAACAATTCATATAAGATAAAGGAATTCATAAAAATAAATTCCATCACAACATAATCAAATCAATGTAATAATAGGGATAGAAACAGAACCCTTTTATTGTCTTAGATGGAAAATAATTTTGATAAAACACTTGAACTCCATTCTTGAGGAAAATATCCTTTCTTCTTCAAAAACATTTTTTCCTTTCTCAACATGTCATACAACTTTAAACTAAAAGAAGTTGATTAAAAATAAACTTGAAAACTTCTAAAGTATTATTCTTGGAAATAATGTTTTAAAAATCCATTCATGTCATAAAAGTTAAAAAAAACATTCTTCTCATACTTTTGTCAGAAAAGTCAAAAAGTACCTCGTACGAAAAACGACAAAGGATTCCTTTCATATCTTTTACTAAAAACTCACCGAAGGGTAAAATTGGATTTAAATAATTGTAGGTGGATGGAAATAATATTACACCTTGAGGAAACATGGATGTGGATGATAAAATACCCCCCAGTAAATACTAAAGTATAAACAATCTTGGATAAAAATGAGATTGTGATATTTCCCTTACCTTAGGTCCGATTTGCTTCGTAAGTGTCCAAAACTCCTGTATAATGATTTAAATAATGTCATTGACTTATTACAGAATCATATTCATTGTTATTATATCATATATGGTTCACTTATGACTTTATATTACCCGTTCTTTTGTAAATTCATGTTAAAGTAGCATTTTGGGTAAAATCGTCTCATTTGTCGTTCGTGTTTTAACTTGTAATTATTCATATGATTACTTACTTAATTATAAAATATAAAACATGATTTATATATAATATATATTCAGAATATACATATATAAAATGGATCGATAAATGGAAAGAAATACACCGTTTCATGGAGACGGTAGGCCGTACGTACGCATGAACGCTGTTTTCGTTTCCTTATTGAATTGAGTGGAATTAAGTAGATGACATAAATATATATACACATAAATACAGTAGCTTTATAATGTCATATATTTCATTATTATTTCTTATATATACTTTATAATCATTATTAAATGGTTAACATGGAGAATGAATCTCATCGCGTCGTGGAGACGGTAGTCCGTACGTACGCACGAGCGATGATATCATTTACATAATTATTGAATTTAATTGGATTGGATGATACAATATATCAGAATCATTATGATGTTATAATAACTATGTATAGTTATTCTTTACACCATAATACCCATCCATGTAAGGTGTTGGTGGAAAAACAGATTACACCACGGCGTGGAGACGGTATTCCGTACGTACGCACGCGCGGTGATTTTGTTTTCTGTAGGATGTATAGATGGTGAAATAAGGTTGTTTCATACTTATAATAACATATAATTATATGAATTATACTGATGTTATTACTTCATAATGAAACTACCTAATAAGAAGAAGTGGAAGAAGAAATAAAGTTGAAAGAATCGGTAAAGGAAATTACCTCTTCTTTGAAGCACCTCTTTGATACCTCCTCTTAGGGCACTAAAATTGGTCTTTGAGGAAGACCAGAACCTCTAGGATGTTTCTAGGGAAGTGTAGAGGAGAATTTTTCGGGGGTTGGCCGAGCTTGAAGGCTCAAAGTTGTGTGAGGAAGAGAGGGAGGAGGTGCCCTTTTATAAGGGAGGAGAGGGGCACCTTTGGAATAACTAAAAATATTATTTTATTATAAAGTCAAGTTCGGTTTTAAATAGCTCCAAATTGATTTATTTCGAGTCTAAGGCGGGGATGGGTCTAAATACTCTCATCCAATAGGATTTATACAAGTTTAGGTTATTATTTTAACCTCATCAATTAGATTTAACTCTAAGTTAAATAATTTAACCTTTACCGTGTCTTTTTGTTTTCTTACACTATATGGTTAATAAACTTGCTATATCAAGACAAAAGAACCCCAAGTTGTTTATTATTAATATATATAATCTTATATAAGTCATTTGTCTTAATATTATATTTTTAGGAATAAAATATCAATTAATAATATAATATTTTTTTAAAAACTATTTTATGTCAATTTTGACACTATTTGGTACATGATTTTTATGAAATTCATAACAGAATTATAAGTTCGAACCAAGTTACTTAAATCAACAATAACATGTCATATTAACCTAGAAAATTAGTTTAAGTCATAAAAAGTCTCAAATTACATTTATTTGGGAATTTATAACATCAATTATGTCAATATTTCATTAATAAGACAATTACTGCATCATCTTTGTGTCATAATAAATGATAATTATTTAATCCCTAAAAATTATAAATAAATTCCTATGATGTAGATAATTGTATTAGATTTCTTGAGACTATTCATGTTCGAAGTTTCATGATGTTTATCACTAGATTAAAATTATTATACTTATAAGATTTAAGAAAGTGACATGTTGTCACATTCTTTGGTTTTAATAATAATTAAATTATTTTCATTGAAAAAATTTAATTAAATGAATCTAATCTGACCCTTAGTTGATATGGGTTTACTTTTAGTCATCAAATAGAATTTTGGAATGTGTTAGGGTAATTTTATAATATTATATTTACCCTTAATTACCCGATTTACCTTTAACTATGGTAAATAAAATTTACCGTAGTTACTATTCATAATTCCCAAAAATAAAAAGTAGCCTATTGAAATAATTTGGACCCACTGATTCCAAATATGGAATCCATTTTTTTAAAATTCAATACACAGAAGTTGCAGAAATTAAATTAAAATTAATCTCGTTGTCGAATAAAAACGAGTTTTTGTTTAAAACATTGCAAAAGATTGAATTGATTTAACCTACGAATAAAAGGTAAAATCAATGCTAATGAAATTCATTATATTAAATGGTAAAAATATATTCTATTTATAATTTAAAACCATTCAATATTACAATTTAACAACATAAGATATTACGATGAAAAAAGTTGTTTTTACTTAAAATATAGCGTGTTTTTACTATTCATTAAAATATGAAAGTTATCGGAAAAATATAAAAACTTTTTCTAATGTAAATTTTTATATCCTGATTCAGAAGAAGAATTTTATTTTGTCAAATTGAACATATAAAAATGTCAAAAAGAAGATTTAATGTGGGTGTGCCATCAAAAGGCGGCAAAACTGCATTTTTTGAAAAATACTTATTTTATCCGAAAAATTTATTTTGTTCTTATACCATGTTCTAGAAAATGTGTAAGATGAATAATAATGTTATAAAATTCAAAATTTAGTTAATACTATTCATAACGGCTAGTTCATGACAATATTATAATAATATATCGTTGTTTATTAAAACCCGGTATTGCGTACAACACACGCTATCGAGGAAGGTCGCGATTGAGTGTAATGCAATCCAAGTCAGGGTTGCGTGTTGTGAAAGAATCTTTCGTTGTTTCATATAACATAATCCAACCATATTTCATTTATACATTGAATATATATATATATATATACTCAATGTTGCGTAGAATAACTATTATCAAAATTGTGTGTGACACGATCCAAGAATAGTGTTGCGTATACTGCAAGCTAATAGGGTGTTGCGTATAGCGCAAGGTAATCTTGGTGTAGAATACAACACAAGACATTAATGAAATTAAAAGAATATTTTTCATAAAATCTCGGGGTGTTACACACATACCCAATGAATTGGAGGGAAAAATAGGTCCCAAACTTAATCATAAACAATTACCAATAACCAAAACATAACTAAACAACATTAATAATTCCATAAAAACATTTTTTTGGAATCTTGTAAAACTGAATTTTAATAAAGGTTTTTAAAAAGGATAGCCACTTATAAATTACATACAATTGAAGAAAGGCTTAATATAGTGGGAATAATATTTAGATACACTATAAATACACATAATTAAACATTTTATAAACAAATTTCATGAAACAATTAATTTTAATACCAAGTAACAAGGAAGAACAAGGTTAACCCAAAGAATGGAAATCGGGTTAAGAATTACCTTACCTCAGGCTTGTCTTTCTTAAAACTTGTTTAAACATACTATATAATGTTTAAAAGAGCGTTATTATTATTTTAAAGAAACATTCTCGTGTTTATAACATATTATTTGATTATTTAATAACCTCATTTCACCATTTAATTGTTAGTATTTTGTTCCTTGCTCTGTTTTGGGTGAGTTCATTACATGATTTTCATGATTGGTTCATGATGGATGTTCTTGTCGATTGGAAGTGAAACTCCAGAAATTGAATCTAAAGGTATTTAAATATTTCTAGTACCATAATTTATAGAATTTATCCTTTTGATTTTTTATATGAGGATGATTCGTAAGTTAAAACATTAATGATGTTCATTTAGATCATTTTATTGGTTCTTTGATAATAACGACATCATTTTGTCTTATAAATTAAGAAAATGAGTAAAAAATAATTCCAAAGACATGGATGAGACATAATAAATATATTATAACTTTGTTCAACCATAAAAAATGGTTTCATGGCCATAAGTGAAGTATTTAATGAAAATTAAAATCACATCGTCCACGATGTCTGTAATTCGACAGATCACGAACAATGTTTTTATTCCTTGAATAAGTTGTATAGGAGAAGAATAATGATGATGAATTTTCCATTAACATTATAAAATGAATAATATACATGATTTATGGATCTTTCATTACTCTTGGGTAAGATTTTATGAGGAAATAATAAGAAAATAAAGGAACTCAAAATAGAGGAATAATTGAAAAATCCTTTACAAAAATTCAGCAACCAAACGACTATGAATCATGGTTATATGAAATATTAAAAAGAGAGGTGACAAGGTTCAAATATAGATAAATGAATAATAATACATAATATATCAAAAACATTAATTAAATAAGATCATGTTTTGGAAATTTTAAAGTTATACCACATAAAAGAGAACTTGAATAGAAAAAGAATGAAATTGAGAATTTTTTTACCTTGTAGAGTAACTCCTAGTACATGACGTTTGGGACCTTGGGGGATTGAGGAAACCTTGGGAGGACTATTAGAGAGGTAATGAGTCCATATATTTGTTTATTATGAATTTGGAATGAAGTTAAAGAAGTAATGGGTAGGTATTTATAGAAAAAGTGAGTGATTATTTTAAAACTTTCCAAGGGACACCTCGTTAGTGGTTTTTGCAAAACCATGGGATTTTCCATGGTATTTTACCATGGTATAAGACACTTGGGACACCTCATAACTTATTTTACTGTAAAAAAGTCGTCCATATTTATTACATTATTATTACATCATTAATGATGTCATTAAAAACAGAAACTCAAAACTGTATTTTTTACTATTCAACGAAAAATCAACTATTTTAGAGAAATATCCAAAATTCACCCGAAACATTTACCGATGTGTAGTATTCAAAAATGAAGTCCATTTTTAGAAGATAATTTTCTAAATATTTTTAATTTCATTTTTAAATAAAATCATACTTAATTCAAAAATTAATAATTTAAAAACTATAACTGGTTTTATATCACATTTAAAAATAAATAAAGATGTCATTATCTTAAAGCCTTAATAAAATATAATAATTATACAATTTACTATTCATTAGGGTAATATTACAATTCATATTACTATTCATAAGGGTATGTTACTATTCCCTAAAAAAAGTTGGTTCCAATAGACTCCAAATAACATACTGAACACAATTGTAGATGACCATTTTTTGAAATTCAAAACATAGAAGTAGAAAAATTATGTTTAGAGGATACTTATAAATATATACATTAGACAAAATTTCAATCATTTCAATTTATTTTTAGAAAACCTTGGTGTGTTACAAATAGATACTTGGTCCAACTGACGATACCAAACAAAAGAATTCCCTTCCCAGGTTTGAAGAAATCATTGCATCTTGGTGGATTCCTGATTCTCTATGGATACCAAAATCATATCATGTCACGAGGTAAAGTATTCTAAGTGATGTAGTAGATCATTTTTCCTATTAAATAATATAAATCTCATGTCACATAATTTTGAATTTGGGTGAACATGATTAATCCATATTGTAAATGGATTTACCATATGTGGAATTGTAGCTTGGTGCATCTCTTAATCCAACAGATGGGAAATGAATGTTTACATAATGTATTTAGAGTGAGGTTTGGTGGTCCCAAATTAGTTGACCATCCTTCTATAATATGAGAAATAATTTTCGTTGTATGAAGGTGGGATTTTACAATAATTAGGTTGTGTAAGTGGTTCATATCTTGGTTATTTTCTATATCCACCAACCTCTAACCTAATTAGTTATACAGGATGACCCACCTTGACTCTGATTTCTTAAATAAGAATAAGAATAGATTGTACATTCAGAGGAGGGGTGATGTACCCTTATATGTTTCCTCTCTCCGGAATTATTTAGAGAGGAGATCAGTAGTGAGCCTCTTGTATCCCTAGAGATCATGGATTAGACAAAACAATATAGAATCATAATCTATTTCTAGTTCATCCTCATATGAGCCGATGGGATCAATAATTCCCTTTCCCTTATTGAGATTTTGGTGAGAAGGAATTAGTTGGCCCTTGATAGGACTTTTGAGGCCCAATGTCTGTGTCAGTTGGTTAGTGTGGGAACCTATCTGATAGTCCACATGATGTTGCAACCCCCTTAAGGTGTATTCTCTCCATCATTATCTATGTTAGCATACTGGTTCCTCTAATCATTTAGTGTATTGATTGTGACGACATTCATAGTAATGGTGGTTATAGATTAACTCTCACCATTAATAGGTTTGTTATCCTAAATGATACACTATTGTTGTGAAAGGGGACTAAATTAAAGAGTAGTGTACTACCCCTAACCCTGATTTTCATGTGGGGATATTCCTCTTATATGATTCATTAGAGCGTGATGAATCTCAGAACATATATCTACTAGAAATTATGGTGGTATCTATATAGATCAAGGTATTTTACAATAGAACTTCAGAAATATCAACCATACGATACTAATTATAGATTTTATTACGGAGTTCCTCACTCCCATAATATGTTAGATAGTGTTCCTTGAATAATTTAAACATTTATTTGATATTATGGGGGTGAAATTTTATATGATACTCTATGAGAAACTCTAGGATAGTAAAGCACAATGTTATAGGTTGAAAAAACATGACCAGTAGTAGGTCAGTAGCTAGGATATCCCATATAATTTCTTTCTCCCACTCATTGTCTTATGGATCATCCTATTCTAAATCACCTTAGGATATAATTAGAAATGGTCAAAATATCAGGGGGGCAAGTGATGGAGATTTATTCTATTATTGAGTCTCAAATATAGGGGGAACTGCATGGGCCTATTGTCACTGAAATGTTGGATTATCTTCCAGTGGTAGAGACAAATTTATGACAATATCCATATAGGATATGGTATCTAGCTCCTACTAATAATTAGGAACATAATCATTCCCCTAAATCTCTATTGAGTTATCATCTACATTTAAGGGCACCAAACTATCCCCTGGTGTCTCCCAAATTTCAAAATTGGAAGTGGAAAAGACAGGGGCTGATGGTGGTAATGAAGGTTGTACAAAGAGTCCTTATAATAAATCTAATACATCTTATACATGTACATATTTTTGGAGTGATATGGTATCCTTGTTGATCCAAGCTTTGGGGATCATCAGTCATAGATGACATGCTTCTACACCCAGCTCCGGTGGTAGAGGTGAACGAATCTACATCGATTTTTTTTGACTTCTCTAAATCTGAGAGACCAATATTGTTGTGACATTTCCCTCACCCCTATCTATGAAATTTCTAGAGTTTCCCAAATAAGAGTCTCTGAGAGTCATGAGGTTTCTTCCACATGTGTAATGGTTAATTAAAATGGTGGGGACCCTATAAAAATTAATCCTTAATATACATAGACATTAAATAAATTATACAGAATACATAATAAATTAGAAAAAAAATACCCAAATACTGTGTCTTTTTAGTTCATTTGGAAACATGGTAACTTAAACGCCGGTACATGAGTGAGAAACTTTATCTCCAACTACATTCTATAAGACTATCACCCCACTTAAAATATCGTACATAAAATATTTCATTATAACCTAGGGAAGTAAACATAAAAATCGGTGAGGTTTGATGCTTAGTAAGGGTAAATATGGAAGATTTCTAAGTATAAACATGAGCATAAGGGTACGAGAATGTGATCATAACATTAGAAGTTCATAAAATTCATATCATAAACATTAATAATGGCATAAAAGATAGTATTTAATAAGGCATGAATTATAATGAAAGAAATAAGATAATACATGAAATCATAACAAAGGAGTAATACATGGAATTGTGGCATAGACATAGAAATGTAATATCATTACCTATAATACAAGACACATTGCTAGAACATATAAGGGAACTTCATGGGGACTACACCTATAGGCGGGACACACCACCTTCCCCAATCACAGTCCTCTCCTTGTAATGGATCATTTTACCCATCTTTCCAAATAGGACTAGGTTTCCCCGTCTTCCCATAGTGGATCGGGTTTCCCCATCTCCCATCTTCAAGGTGACTACACCTATAGGGGGGGACATACCACCATCCCCAGTCACAGTCATTTGTTTGTAAGGGGATGGGTTTCCCCATCATTCCAAAGTGGATAAAGCCCATCAACTTGGTTAACATCATAATCTTAGGAGATATAAATCTTTACCCAATTCATTAGAGAGAGATATAGGTCCCACCCATATCATAATAAAATTATTCATAAATTTTTCATAAGATAATAAAAAATTCATTATATCAAGACCTATAAAAAGAGATGAGTTTCATAAACATCCTATCATAACCCATGAAATAAAATGGGTGTAATAAAATTTTATTCAAATCTTAATTGATGGAAAATGATAGGTTTCATAATCATTTCACCAAATCATAACCCATGAAAAGTAATGGGTTTCATAACCATAAAACCCATCGGAGAGGAATGGGTTTCATAAAAATTTCACCAATTAAATAGAAATCAGTTTCATAAACATCATTTCATCATAACATAAACCATTTAGAGAAAGAATATGAATGGAAAATTTGGATCATTTCCCAGGAAGGCATGAGTAACAAAAATTGATGTCATCTTAAATGGAAAATAAATTGGGAAGATCCTTTTAAAAAAATTCTGAAAAAAATATCCTTTCTTCCTTAATTTTTTTTTTAAAATAAATTCTTTTTGAAAACCAGTTTCCTTGAAAATACATTAAAAGCATACAAAGATGGATTGAAATCATTTTGAAAACCTTTTCCCTTAAAAAATTATAAATCAATCATGAAAACAATTTGAAATCATTTTCCTTTTAAAATAAATTTATAAAAAATAAATGATTCCTTAAATAATTTTCAAAACATTTTCCCTTGAAAATTTATTAAAAAATCTTGAAAACATTTTGGAAACCTTTTTATTTTAAAATATAGTGAAAACATAGAAAATAGGCTATAAATCATTTTGAAAACCTTTTACATTGAATACTTATAAAAGAATATTGAAAAAATTTGAAATCCTTTTTCCTTTAAAATGCGTTAAAAACTTATAAAAGGAGTATCAAAATCATTGAAATAAATTTACATGAAAACATCATTTTGAAAACATATAAATGAAGTCTTGAAAATCATTTAAAACACTTCATAAACATAAAACATTTTTCATTGAGAAAAATTTAAAACAAATAATGTCCGGAACATTAGGAAAAAATATTATATAAAAAATAATAAAATTTTAACCATTTAAAATAATATTCAAGGGAATGACGGTCATGGTTGTGGGTAAATACGTATATGTCGAACATTCCTTTTTTGCACTGTAAAAAGTGTATAAAAGTTCCTCGACTGGAAATAGACATGAAGATTCCTTTTTAAAAACCATTTTTGTTTAAAAAGAAAAAAATGGATAATATTTGTTTCAAATATCATAGGATAATTAGATAATATTTTTTTTATCTTTTTATAAAACATGGTTTTGAAGGAACACAGGTTTCTGACCGAAGAGAGAGGTAAAATCAGATTTTTTTAAAAAGAATTTATTGATCATATTATATACCAAATCGTGGAATAATGGTACCACTACTTTTATATAAAATTAATAACCATAGGTTAATAAAACTCATGAAATTTATTGAGAGATGTATCCTAATATTTTATCAATGAGACCATAATCATAAAAAATCTCAATTAATAGTGAGATTGTAGTTATAAACCATTACCAATTAAGTAACATTGATTCATAATAAAACAGAAAGTAAAAAATTTAATTAAGCTTAAAATGTCATGAAAATAATTAGATTCATGTTATAACATGTCAAAGGTAGTATATACATATCAGGTAAAATTATAGGTGCATAACATGGAATGTGTCTCATAGAAAAACAATTAAGAAAAAATTACTTCACCAGTTTGTTGACTTTTGAAACATAAACCCCATGAAGGAAATATAATTAAATAGATATGTAAATACACATAAATTTGATTATAATAATCATAGAATATTTACATGGGTTTTATATACACCATACAAAATAAATGAGTGGTGAATATGGCATGTTTATCATGGAAATAAAAACTAATATGAAATCCTTTTACCATATACCTTGACTCTCTTAGTACTCATAAAAACACTTGTATAATAAATATAAGTATATTATAAATATTTTAAATAACCATATTATTATATCTAATACTATATATGTTTTTATTAAGAATTTATATTACCCGCTTATTAACAATTCCATGTTAAGGTTTCATTTCAGGTAATATCTACTTTGTTTCTCGTAAAAGTCTTAATTTGTTATATTTTTTGTCCTCGTGCTTATTTAATTATTTCCATAATGTAATCCATGATATAAATATCATATATATTTTGTTTATATGTGTTTATAATAATATTTTTAATATAGAAATATGAAATGGAATAAAACGTTCATGGAGATGGTAGTTCCTACGTACACATGAATGTTGTTTCTATTTTTCTTTATAACATTAAAATAAAGAAAGTAAATGACCTATATGAATTTATATATATATATATTCATTAAATTATAATTATTATATCATATAATCTCACTAAACCCTTATTTAATACTTTCTATGTAGTGTGTGAATGAATCACATTGCTTTGAGGAGGAAGTAGTCCACACTTCCACAAACAAAACTACCATATTCACATAAAATGTAAAGAATAAAGAAATGTGTTATTTAATAATTAAAGATTCATAAATTTATCATATATATATTATAATTCATCATAATTCCCAACCATGTTATGTGGTAATGGAAAAACAAGCGACATTGTGTCATAAGGCGGTAGTTCACTGTACACAAGAAGCGTATGTTTCTTACCCATTGGATGGAAGTGTGTGTAAGTGTAGGTTGAAAAATTATCATAAAATAATATTTGTATATTTTGGATACTGTGGATATTATGTATTCATGGAATAAAAATAATTGGCATTGTGGATAATGTAAATAATGGAATGAATCTTGAGGAAGGATGTTACCTCTTCTTTGGGTAACTCCTTTTGGTATGTACCAAAGCGCTTCCTTGGTTTTTTTTGAAAAAAAATATATAGGCTTAAAATAGGAATTTAAGGATTCTTATAAGTGAATTGGGTCAACATCGGGGGAAATTAAGTGTTTTTTGAGTTGTGAAGAAGGGGAGAGGTGGTGGCCTTTTATTGGCGAGGGAGGGGAAACACTTGGCCTTTTTAAAAACAAGTTAGGTGTACCCAGGTTTTTACCTAAAAAGGTAATAAGAAACCAAAACACTGAATAATTTAATTATTATGAAATAAATATGTACTAAATGGGTTTTTGAAAATTTAATAGGTCATTTTGGAACTTAATTTATGTTTTATTCCCTTGTTAATATTAATTTTACCTTAATCATTATAAGAAATTTTAATCACTTTCTATAAAATTTTTGGTTAAAAATTAAATTGACATTATTATACAATAAATATTATAATGATTAAAACCGTTTATTTAAATTTTTTGAAATTAAATTCATAGAATTAGAAAAAAATTGTTTAATGCAGAACTCTTAGACATGGAAATAAAGTTTGTTTTTAAAGTGAGAATGCTTAAATGTTCATAAAGATTTTATATCTAAATTCAACATAAAAATGATTAAAATCACCTAAATCGAATTAATATATTTATAATTTATATATTTTTATTTTACAACAAAAATAAAATATAACTTAACTATATAAATAAATTAGATGGAAAAATAGTTTTGAATAAAAATTCATTATTTTTAACTATTCACCAAAAAATGAAGTTTCTTAGAAAAATCCAAAAACATCACCCTATGATAATTATAACATTAAAAATTAAAAAATTATCATTATTTTATCAAATTAAATTAATAAGATTTTTAAAATTTATTTTATTATTTCTCATATAAGGACTTGAAAAGTAGTTCTTTTGAGAAAATGGTATTTAAAAACATATAAAGACTTTTACAAAAATTATATGTTTTATCATAATTATGAGTTATTTATATAAAAATATTATAAAAATATTCAAAATTGGTTGTTAATATTAATATTATTATGTTTAACATCTATTTTATTACTATCACTTTTAATTAATTAAAACAAAAAATGGTGTTTCATAGAAACTTGGTGTTTCATGTAATGCAATCCAATAAGTGTTGGGTATAATGAAATCCAAGAAAATGTTTTGTTTAGCGAAAAATTATCTCGGGGAATCATATAATTAAATATTAACATGGTGTCGCATTAAAAGAGAGAATGACTTAGTGCTTTCATATAACACAATCTATATATAGTGTTGCATAAAATGAAAAATATCAAAAGATTATATTTATTCAAAAATATATATATTTAACAAAAAATCAGGGTGTTACATTGTACCCCCCTTAAAATGAATTTCAAATTAGAAATGATTTTGGTTTATTAATGGTTTAATACTTTTATGGTCCTTTAATAGAAACACAATTTTTAAAAATGAACATTAAAACTTCCTTCACAATTGGAATGTTGGAACCATAATAGTTAACCGATGTAACTCATGGTAGGGTTTCCACGTAGGAGAACATATGAGGAAAGTGAAAACAAGTTCATGGAAGAGAAATCTAACTATCAAGTTCTCGGGGATAGTTATGGAGAACATGATCAAGATAAAGTTAAAAATCACAAATACAAAAAAGTTGTAATGATCTAAGGGAGTATTTGATTCATTATAAAATAAGGTACTAGGATAACCTTTTCGGTTTAAAGATTCTTTCCTTAGAGTTAAAGAATTATCATGAGATTTTATACTTACTTGATTTAATTCCCTTTCATAAGTAAAATATCACCCTTTTTCATGTCTTTAAAAATTTCCACTTCACCTCTTTCTTTAAAAATGATGGTTAATTTTTCATTCCTGAAGCACTAAAATATCACGAGATCCATGATAAGTCATCCGATTTCTCTTTAGTTACCATAAACATAATTTTTAGAGCATGTTATCTAATATCCATAAATGACCATGTGTTGTGATAATAATGTAATATCATAAACATCATCAAATGTTTAAATTAAAAATTAAAAAAAGGTTAACTGTATAACCCTTATCAAAGATTAAACTATGAAATAGTATAAATAAGGTCATGAAATCAGCTTAACATTGATCCACCATATATCAAAAAGAATCTCATAGTTTTCACATTCAAAAAATTGGAATACCCTCATTGTATATTCTCTTGAATAATGTTAATGAGATGAATTACAATAAATACTCTTTGAAATCATGCATAATTCCTTATTCAAAACATTATTGGATATGTTCCTTAAATCCAAAATTATTAGAAACTAAATCAATTATAGTATAAACCAACAGTCAACATGTCCTTAATTAGTTATAAGGTAATCATTATTATCCAATTTACTTATTCATATCCAAAATATATTTATCAAATAAATGTTATCTTAACATAAGGAACATATTAAGGGTTGTCCAATGTTAATAAAAATATCACATTTTCATTAAATCTATTCTCCAGTACATCAAAAACATTCAATATAATCTTGTAAATCCTTATAGAAAAAACATAAACTGGGTAGTCCTTGTATATTTTTCTATTCATATAACATAATTTTGGAATCTAAATATGTTAAAACATCAATTATTCCATTTAATACATAATTCATAAGAAGGATACCTTGTCTTATTAATTAATACTTATTTCCTTTAACATTTCATCTATAGTCTCATCATCATCAGCAATATAACCATTACCCATACCACCTTACTGATTCAATTTGGTAGCTTTCCACTTAAACCATTGGATTTCATAATGACCATCCATTACACATTTAAAGAATTTAACCATTGATTATGTCATAGGGAGTCCAATATTCATATCCATTTCGTTAACTGAACCCTTCATCTTTCCATTGTAGTGGCTTGTTTTGTGTCCTTCTTTTCCACAGTCAAAATATTTTCTTGTTCCTATAAGAAATTAACTTGGGTGATTTTTTCAAAAATATAGACACAAATGGAACATAATATTCTTTTATACATGGAATCTATTACCCAAAATATCAAAAAACTCATTCCTTCTCTTACTTGGTGAGTTAGATAGTTGGTTAAAGTATACGTTCTTAATCATGTTCCGTGAAAACCGACAAGGCATGATCACTACATGGTTCACTCTAGTGACCATCCAATTTGACTGATCATCAAAAAAATTTCCAACACATTCAATTTTAACCTAGTTCCACCTACTTCTATACATAGACTACTACCATAAATAATGCAGTAAAAAACAATTGTCATAGTGATGAACCACATAATAATGAAAAACAACTTATAGGATTCATAAATGATAATACCTTATAAATCTATGATACATTAGGTTTATCCTAGGTTATTAATATCCAAATTATTTTTAAATCCTTTATTATGGTTAGTGAATAGTTTTTGAATTCCCAAAGCATATCCCTTGGGAGTGTCAAACTAGGTGCGTAGTAAGGCTTTTTGTTGTGTACTGGGTCACGCTCGAGTCAGTCCCGACACACCTTGTTAGAGTTGTTACTCCTAGGTATATATTTTCTAGAACCACTTCCACTTATAGTATCCAAAAAAGTATGTATTTATAAAAAACCACTCAGTCTATCTTTTAACAAGATTCGAATACACTTTATTGAATTTTAATCCATCTTTCTACTTATCCTTAGTGACATCCCTAGACATATACTTTGAAATATACCTAGGGATATCAATAAACATTTCTTATCATATTTTCTAGTGGTTGAATAAAAGTTTTCTATAATACCATCTTTAAAAACCCTATCTTAACATACATATACATTACATCATTTTATTAGAATACTTAATACATTACAAAATCATATTCCTAGTGACTGTATAATTTTAGTACCTTTGGAAACATGGAAACATAAATTCTAGTACACGAGTGAGCTACATTATCTCCCACCAGGTTCCCCATGACTATAAGCTCTCTTGTACATATTAAACATAAAATATATCATCATAACCTAGTGAAGGACACATAAAAAGGGGTGAGCTCAGATTCTTAGTAAGGTTAAAGAAGGTAGATATGTAAGCATAAACATGAGTATAAGGGTTTTAGAATTTCATCATAATATTAGAAGACCATACTCTTCATATCATTAACATGAATCATGGAATAATGGTTAGTAGTTTATAAGGAATGAATCATAATGAAATCAAAAGTATAATCCATGAAATCATAACATATTATTAAGACATTAAATTGTGGCATACACATAAATATATAATATCATTCCATATAAGACAAGACACATTTCTAGAACTTATCAAGGAACTTCATAGAGACTACACCTACTGGGTGGGAAATACCACCATCCCCATTAGTATTCACCTCCTTAAAATGGATTGTGTTTCCCCATCTTCCCATAGTGAATCAAGTTTCCCCATATTCCCATTGGGGATCCGGTTTCCCCATCTTCCATATTCCTGGTGACTATACCTACTGGGTGGGACACACCACCATCCTCATTCCCATTCCTTTTCTTGTAAGGGACCAAGTTTCCCTATATTCCTACTGTGTATCAATCTGATCAACGTGATTCCCACCATTATCTCATGAGTTATAAATCTTTACCCAATGCATTAGAGGGAGATATATGTCCCACTCATCTCATAATATAATTATTCATATTTTTCCACAAGATAATAAAATAGTCATCATATCATGATCCATAAAAAGTGATTGGTTTCAAAAAAAATCCTATCATAACCCATTTAATGAAATGGGTTTCATAAACATGTAATCATATCTCAAAATCTGAAAAAGATAGGTTTCATAACCATTTCATCAAAGAATAACCTATAAAATGAATCAGGTTTCATAAAAATAAAACCAATGGAATAGGAACAAGTTTGATAAACATATAACCCATGAAAGATAAACGGTTTTCATAAACATCATGATATCAGAGCATTAACTATTCTTAGAAGGAATATTAATGGAACATTTTGATCATTTCATAGAAAGGCATGAGTAACACCAATGGATGTCATCTTAGATGGAAAATGATTTGGAATGATCCTTTTAAATACTCTTCCTGAGTAAAATATCCTTGATTCATTAAAAAATAATATTAAAATTTAAATCCTTCTTAAAGGCCATTTCTTTGAATATACATTGAAAACACAGAAAAAGGCCTCAAATCATTTTGAAACTCTTTTCCCTTGAAACCTTATAAAATAAGATTCAAAAATTTTTGATAACATTTTTCTTTGAAAACACTTTGAAAAAATATAAAAGAGGATTCAAATTATTTTTAAATACTCTTCCCATAAAACCTTATAATATAATATTGGATAAAATTTGGAAATATTTTCTCTGAAAATACATTGAAATCACAGAAATGTGGCTTTAATTAATTCTGAAAACCTTTTCTCTTAATGACTTATAAAATATGATTAAAAACATTTTGAGAAAATTTTTATTTGAAAATAATTTGAAAATTTATTAAATAAGAATCAAAATAATTTAATACATTTATTTGGAAATAAATTTTTGAAAACTTATAAAGTATTTTATTAAAATCACTTTCAAAACATAAAAAATCGAAAACCTTTTTCATTGAGGGCCCTTAGAAATTAACAAATTTATAGAACATTAAGAAAAAAATTTCATTAAAAAATAACTTTGTAAATGTGTAAAATAAGTATCAAGGGAATGACGATCATGATGGTGGGTAATTCTATACATGCAAAACATTCCTTTTACACTTTAGAATGTTTAGAAAATCACATCAATTAAAAAATGAAAAAAAGATCCCTTTTTTAAAAAAACATTTAGTTTAAAATGTTAAAACAAGGGTAAAAATTTATTCTGAATATCATAAAATAATTTTAGAATATTTTTCTATCTTTTTTATAAGTAAAGGTTTTTAAGGAATACAAATTTACGACAGAAAAGAGAGGTAAAGTCAAACATTCTTAAAAAAAATTCTTGATCATATTATGTACCAAAGTGGAAAAATGGTACCAATTCTTGTATACAACCTGAATAACTATTGGTTAAAAAAACTCATCAGATTTATTGAGACATTTATCATAATATTTAATTAATTGGGGCATAATCATAAACAATCTTGGTAAACTATGAGATTGTATCTATAAACTGTTACCAATTTTGTAAATTGAATCATAATACAATGGGAAGAATAAAATTACATGTATCAGAATACATATATAAAATAATGATATCCAATATATAAAATTTCAAAGGTATTATACACACCTCATAGAAAAATATAGGTTCATAACATGGAATGTGTCTCAAAGAAGGGAAATTGAGACAAAATTACTTTTCTGATTTGGTAAATTTTGAAACATAAACCCCATGAAAGAAATATAATAAAATGGATATTTAAATAGAATTAAATTTAATGATATGAATAATTGAATACATCCATGGTTAGTATAGAAACCATATAAAAGATATTAATGGTGAATAAGTTATGTATCTCATGGAAATAAAAAGTTAGATGATATTCTCTTACTTTACGTCTTGACTCTCTTCATACTTATACAAAACTCATGTATAATAAATATATGTTTATTATAAATATTTTAAAAAACCATATTTTTATATATAATACAATTTATTTTTTTATTACTTTATATTACCTGCTTATTAATAATTCCATGTGAAGGTTTTTTCTAAGGTAATATCCGCTTTGTTTTTCACATGTGTCTTAATTTGTAATATTTTTTCCTCATACTAATATCATGCTTTCCAGAATTGCAACAATGATATAAATATCATTTATATTAATTATATATTTATTTATAATGATCTATATAATATAGAAATATAAAATGGAATACACCATTCTTGGAGATGGTAGGTCGTACGTACACATGAACAATATTTCCATTTTTCTTTGTAATATTGAATGAAAAATGGTAAATGAATTATATGTATATATATAGTATAATTAGAGAATAATTCTTACATCATAAATATAATATAATTTCACTAAACCCATCCTTAATATAGTACATGTAGTGTGTGAACAAATAACATCGACTTGAGGAGGTGGTAGTCAACACTTCCCTAAACAAAATTATAGTATTTACACAAAATGGAAATCATGAAAGTATGTGTTATATATAATCAAATAATCAAAAATAAATCATATATATAAAATATATCATATAAAAATATAGTTATCATTATAATTCTCAACCATGACAGGTGTTGAAGTAAAAATGTACAACATTTTTTCGTGAGGCGGTTGTTCGTCATACATAAGAATGGAAAGTTCATTACCCATTAGATGGAATTGTGTGTATGTGTAGGTAAAACCATTATCATAAAAAATAAAAGTATATTGAGGAAATAGAGGCTATTATGTATTCATGGAATAAGAATAATTTTGATATTGGAGAAATAAGATAAAGGAAATTATCATGAGGAAATATGTTACCTCTTCTTTGGGAAACTCCTTTTGGTTTGAACCAAATGGCTTCCATGGTTGGATTTTTACCCAAAGGGAGGATTTAAGGATTAATTGAGGAATTTTGAGAATTTAATTGTGTAGATACTATCTTAACATATGTGTTTTGAGATATTTGAAGAAGGGAGAGATTTGGTGGCCTTTTATAAGGGAGAGAGGGGACAAATATGGAATTTTTTAAAACAAGTTAGTTGTTCCCACGTTTTTAAGTAACAAAAATTCATCAAAAACAAAGAAAATTAATAATGGAAGGTTTACTTTTGAAATATGTCCAAAAATATGTGTTGGAAATGTTGATAGGTAATTTGATCTCTTTAGTTAAAGGGTTCTTCCATTATTAAGAATTATTTTACCTTCATCATTGTAATTAATTTTCATCACTTTCACTAATTTGTTTTGTCAAACATTATGTAGATATTATTTGAAAATAAATATTATACTGATAACAAACATGTATTTAATTTTTTATAAATTCAATTCATAGAAATGGAAAAATAATGTTTCAAGTTAATCTTGTAGATTTGGTGAGAAATCAGGTTTTTAAAGTGTTAATGTTTAAAATTTCATCAAGTATTTATATCTAAATTCATCATAAAAATGAATCGAATGACACAAATTGGGTTAATAGATGTATAATTTATGTATTGTGACTTAAAACCAACTTAAAATATAATTTAAATATTATTTACCTATTTTGACTTTAAACCCAACTTAAAATATAATTTAGATATACAAATAAATTAGACAAAGAAAGTAGTTTTGAATTAAAATTCAGTAGTTTTCACTATTCACCTGAAAAAGAGTTTTATCAGAAAAATCACAAAAAATCACCCTAATGTAGTTCATATATTATGAACTCAAAATGATGTTTATTTTATCAAATTTAGTTTCTAAAAGTTTCTAAAATTTATTTTTTTATTGTTCAAAGAATATAAAAATAGTTTTTTGAGAAAATTGTATTTCCAAGCATATAAAGACTACAAAAAAATGTATGTTTTGCCATCATTATGATTTATTTATCCAAAACCATTAAAAATAATATTTTTAAATATTTTATTAATATTAATATTGTTATGTTTAATGTCTATTTTATAACTATCCTTTTTAAATAATTATAATAAAAAAATATTGTCTCGTAGAAACTCATTATTGCGTGTAATGTAAGATAAGTCGGTGTTTCATATAACGCAAGACATTTCGGTGATGCGTGTAGTGAAAACTTAACTTCGGGTATTTTATAATGAAATATTAACATGGTGTAGCATAAAAATAAATAATAACTTGATTCTTTCTAATAAAACAAGTTATATTTGGTTTGGTGTTAAATGTAAAATATCTAAATGATTAAATTAATTCGAAGAAAAATATATCACAAAAACTTAGGGTGTTACAGTACCCATAGAGGTTTTTAGTCCTCCCATAATAGTATGAAACTATAGGTCAAGGGTAGTTTTGAGCATGTAGTTAGCAATGTAAAGGGACACAAGAGGTGTCGTAAAGGCCTCATGTTGTGTAGGGTTGGAAAATTCTCCCCAACATTAGCCCTAGGTATTTTAAACTTATATTGGAGGAACATGAACATTATCAACCTTCTCATCAGTAGATTGGGTAGCTAGATGTTTTTAGTGACTTTATATGTTGAGGAACTCTTAGGAAATCCCTAGGGTTGGTCACCATGTTTTCATCCCTTACAAACCATGCCCTTTTAGCATAGGGGATAGAGTTGTTGGGGTGTTCCAAAGAGAGGCTCACAAAAAGGTTTTTCATAGTAATTCCCGCCATGTGGTCCATGCAGGTAAACAATTCCGCACAACACTATAAATTTCAGATCTTGGATGACTCCAATCTTATTCAGGATTACTCCTTCTATTTTATAATGACGAACAAGGGTGTTGATCACCCTGCATTTAATGGGTTCAAAGGGGTAAATGGGGAGAGTTCACTCAGTAGTCATGGGAGAATCGATCATTGTATGATTATAATAGTGTAGGATTTTCACATTTTCATTTCTCATAACCTCACACCTATTGTTGGTGGGTTATCTAGTATTTCTTACAAACTATGTCCTATATGATATATGAGGAAAAATGTCAGTACATGTACTATGAAGGTGATTCCCATGAATTGCAATTATTTCATCCTCTCTAAGTGGAATGATAAGGGATATGTGCCAATGATGATCAAAATCAGTGGTTCTCAATGTTCATCATCTACCCCAAATTATAGAAAAAGTGTTTCACAACAACATCACCATTCATTGGGTGAATCAAACACAAAAATTGATCATATTTGGTGACATCCAAAACTGGGTATGCCCAACTTTACTTGTCTACTCAAGGTTAAACGAGAATATATTCACATCAGGTATACCATTTTTTAAATTTTTTAAATAGATAACACATTGGAAAAATGATATTATTTTTTCTTCCTTCTAGAGTGATCATATGAATCCTTGGACTGGTATTTTCCTCTCTAGTGTGGGTTTCCTTGTATTCCATCATTCCAAAGGATGGAAGCCTCTACCACCATGGTTGATGATGTTGACTCCATGATCAAAAAGGTATGGTAATATTTCATCCACTGGTTTTATGGAATCCTCCTTGTAGTTTATTTTTTAATATTTTTCACCCTAATTGGTTTGATATATGTTTGATATTATCATTCCAAGAAACATATTGAAGTGTAAACTGGTTAATTATGTTGCTTGTCATCATTTCATGAAAGCTAATTGTGGTCGAAAACATTACTGATGTCAAGAAACATAGAATTATTGAGAATTTTAGGTGTGTTGGGAGTCTATAAAGTCATTATATTCTAAAGTTGAGGGAATCTATATGATTCATCTTAGGTATAAGGCCCAAGGGATATTAAACCTATAATGGTGAAGCTTATGAGAGAGGAGTAAGGAATTAGTGGTATGGCACATCAAGCATCTCATGATTTCCATATGAATCAGATATGTCAGCTATGGTCATATGTGTAAAATATTATCGGGACATAGGCCATAGGATTATAATATTTTGGGGGCATGGGTCAGAGGTTTAGAGTTTTCTTGTGATATTGGTCATAGGTTTAGATTCTTATGGGGATATTTCAACATGGGATTAGAGTCTTGTGGGGAAATTTTAAAAAAAGTTTTAGATTCTTGTGTGTATGATTTTATGGGATTAGAGTGTTGTTGATATTTATACCATATATGTTGATTTCATACTAGACCAAATATAGGTTAGTTCCACATGGATGTACTAAAGTATAGTGGGGACCTATGATTTGGATATATGAGTTCAAGTGTGTTCCTAGGGGAATGGTCTCACTTTGGGGTTATTGTCTCTTAGGGAGAGATAGACGGGTTGATGGTGATGCTTATATATTGGGATTGAACCTCATATAGGTATCATACATACCATATCAAGTGACAGGGATCAAAACCCATTTAGTTTGAGTGCACGTTTTTAAGGTCATGTGGTTATACTAGTCCATGATGTTTAAATCCATGTTGTTAGGATGCCTTTTTTATGAAAGGATAAAAAATAAGGGATTGTTTAGGTATTTTTCATATAATCTAATATTAATATGGGACATAATCTTATGATTTTTTACATAAGGTATCCTATGTCAGTCACACATGGTATGGATATAGTTTAAAGTCTTCTATTGATGATGTTTTTATGTGGTTTAATGTTGTGAGATTATGATATTATGCTATGCAGTTTAGATACTTACAAATCAGAAGTTTTTGGGATGTACACAAAGTGATTCCTATCCAACATTAGAGGTGGTGGAGTAAATGATATTGTATTATCCCTAATTTATGGGAAAATAAAGTTTTCTCACTTGACAATACCACCATTGAGAGGAATTTTAGGGTCCTAAGGTTAGGGAGACAATGCTTTGAAGAAAAAGGTAAAGATATTTCCCAAAAATTGCATAGAGTAATGGTCCTGGTCATGAGGGTTGATGCTACTGATCATGGGAAAGGTTGGCGGATGAATGAACCCAGTATAGATATGCATAATGACCATGGGCACTCAACATTAAATATGCCATGTATGCTAACAGGATCCATCATATGGGATCATGTGAGGTATTTTTATGAAAATTTTAGTCTATTTATGAATTTTAGAGGATTCATGAAGGATGTGGGATCATAAGGGTAAGGAATTAATGAAATAGGGTTTCCCTTATTAGGGATTGTTTCTCGGTTTCCATGAAGAAGGTTTTATGAAATGTGGGATCCTAAAAGAACCCCAAGAGGTGCGTGGGATTTTCATCTAGTGTTGATGGTGTGATCCTTAGTGAAAGAAATATCCACCATGTTCTTAGGGTCTCAAATACACATGGTATTTTTTTCATGAAATATGGCTACCTATAGGGATTCATATCCTCTTTAAATCACAAAATATTAAGTTTTACAAATTCATAGAATTTAGAAAAAGTAAAAAGTTCATTTTCCACTTGAATGAATTTTGAACAGGGTATTTATAGAAAACATGGAGGTTGGGACATAAATATCATGAATATTTTCCATTTTCTCATAATATCATATTTTTTCACTCTCATATCCTTCACAACACCCTGCCTCTCATGAAGGATTCATATTTTTTTTTAAATCTAACTCCTTAGGTGTATTTTGATCATGTTTCATCTAGGATTTTCCTCAAACCATCTATGCACTCCTCAAACTCTCTCACAACATGTGTTTTTCAACATCAATAATATTCTCTTCATAGATCGCCAAATTCCAATAGTTGTAAAGGCCTCATAGCCTCAACTTCTTTAAAATTATAATTAAGCGGCTACCAAAATATTAATTCACATAAATAAAATAATAATGTAACATTAAATATAATTAATTCCATTAGCCATATTTGATCCCAATAATTATCCTAAATTTCAGTCCTATGTCATCTTTAGGAGAGTGGTTTGATGAGAGTGATGTCATAGTATTTTTAAAGCATCACCATAAAACTCTTATATTCTACTCCGATTTTACCGATCATTTGATTATCCTCTTTATAATTAATCATCACCTATGTGTTCTAGTTACACACTTCATGAATGTGTGTATACAAAATTATACCTTATTGTTGTAGATCCATCTATTAAAGAATATAACATAAATATTTAATTAATATATCTTATAATGAAATAAATTATTGTCAAAAAAATTACTAGGGTTTTATTTATATACGTAAGATAGGATGATCTGTGGATGCTGATGGATCAGTAGGTTTTGATGGATCTTGACCTATGTTGTATTAGTGGGGTCGAAGGTCTGCTCGAGATGATTAGTATACTTGGGAGGTTCATAATGCACCAGAGAAGCGGTCGATGTAGAATGAACATACAATCCTATAGAGAATGGAGTAGTAGGAAATAGAGCTACCATAAACATATATGGAAAAAGATAATATATATAAGGAGTGGTGTCTATCATCAGATAAGGAAATGATATATGAGGATGATCAACTGTAATTGATGGATATAGTATAGGCTATCTAAATATCTTGAGTTCCACTATTGGAACTATGAGATAGAAATTGTTCTACATGGTATATATAAAAATGGGTCTGGGTGTGATCAAGTATAACGAGTGGTGTGAGTAGTCCCACTACCACGTCCCCCCCTAATTTTTTTTGTCTCAGTGCCATCACCTCTAGTCTAGTCAAATAATTTTTGTCTCTTGGGTGATGGTTCTTAATTAAAATATTAAAAATTATTAATGATATGACATTATATGTTATTGATATATATATTTTAAATATTATACTCATAGAAGGAACCAATAGAGGATCTTCTATCTCTCACATGTGGTGATTATTTTCATATATTCCCTTATTTTTTATGTCTTCAATTTTTTCCATTTCCTATATTGTAAAAGAAATATACATTTAATTAGAAAATCATAACTAATATGTAATCCAAACAAAAAATAAAAGGTGACGTGACATAATCTAGGGATACCAGTTATCAATCCAAATAAATTATATTCAACAACCAAACATAAGAATATTATATTTAGTCAAAATAATATCAAAATAGAAAATACATTTCATGGAAAAATCATCATATTCTATTTATCATATTAAACTTGGGTATGATATGGTTGTGTTATTCTATTTTTAATTCAATCCAATTCAGTTTTTGTTAGGACATTTGGTTAATTTTGGTCATTCTTTAGGTTATTTGTCTAATTTTGGGGTTAGCGCATTTACTTCAAATTATAGGTTGTGTCATTTATCCATTTGGAAATTTTAAGGGTCATGTTATTCATTTATTTATTCATTCTAACTAGTTTAATATGTCTTAGTTTAATTCATATTTACTTTTTTATTATGATTTTATGATTTTATTTTTATTTGGTTTTTTAGGATTTAATATTGTTCGATTCAATATTAGAAAATTAAACTTCAAGAAAACATCAACAAAATTATATTGAAAATACACATAAAGGTAAATTTGGATACAAAATATTTGAAATCAAAATTAATGTAATTTGAACAGTACCAACGTGAAAAATCCAAGTTGATATAAAATAAAATAAATGAGAACACATATGGATGATTCAATATATTACCCACTAAAAGTTAAAGTTCACAATCAAATCTGGAAATTAGTAAATATGGTTCCTCATAAGTAATTAATTGATTAAGGCCAATGATGGTAGTGATGATGTTAATTTTATCCACACTATCATCAAATATATGTCTTCGGATTACATCAATAATGATTTCAAAATCAGGTATCAGAGGATATTTCTCATAAAAACATTTTTCTCTAATTATTCTAAAATAAATGGATCATTAGTAACAATAATAATAGTCCTATGAAAAACCCTAAATCCATAGTCATTAATAAATCTTTCAAGTCTCATAATTGAATCTAACACTTTAATTTCATCATAATAACTCAACAGTGAGAGTAATAATCCAATATATTTGTCTTCTCGAAAACTCCATAATAAGAAAAAATTTCATATCCATACCTACTATATGAAGAACTATCATAATTGTTTATTTTTTCATTTACCATTACACCATTATGTTGTTTTATAAAGTTCGATGTTCAATCACTGGTAATAAATTTTTACAATTGATCACAATTTATTTTCATTCAAGAACCTGTTAATTAAGACCTAAGTCTAAATATTTTTTTCATTGAAGATAGAGTAAGTGGGTAAAATGAATACTTAAAATACAAATTGATTTTAAAATTAAATTAATATTAATTTTTTTTATTATTGTAATACTTCTACATTCAATTTCAACCAATCAAGATACTATTTGTTATGAAAGGTATCATTACTTCTCAAAAGTAATGATTGGTGAAATTTATTTATAATTTCTTTAATATCCCTGTATAAAAAATTATAAAATTTTAAACCATATGTAAAATTTAATGGGATGAGAAAACATATACATGTAAAATTTACTTACTTGATGGAGTAATCAAAAAAATCACAGTTAAACAAGACTGTGTGATATTCCATCTCCTGATCCCCAATGATTAATGTAGTAAATCTATATAATATAGAAATCCCCCTGTTTGGAGAAGTGATGGAAAAATATGTTAAATTTTCTTATACTTATCTTATTTATTTCTCATCTAATATTTATGTCTCATTTTCATATCAGAAAAATACATTAAAAAGTCATCCATACATTCTTGAGCAAGGATACCTTTCATAATAGAACCTTTAGGGTGATTATTATTCCCAAAGTACTACTTCAGAATGTATATATTTAATTGAGTTGGATAAATCAAATGAAAAAGAAATAGGTTATCCAAGAAGTATTTTAGTTAGAATATGGACAATTAGATGCATCATTCTTATAAAAATTACGAATGAAAAATTTTATGTAACTCAAAAAAAATTAATGGTTCCTCTTCCTATATTTTTTAAAGAAATACCTGGACAAATGTTCATCAGAAATATATCTATAAAAATGAATTAGTTGAATCACTTATTCCCTTACATTATTGGAAAGTAGATCATAGTTTCTATTGGAATAAATTCAAAAATAAGGATGTGATAATCACGAGTCCTCAAATATTTCATCTTCAACTCTCTTCTATTGACCCATTTTTATTGGTTTCTTAAATATCCATTAGGAACCTAGATAATCTTAAGTACTTATAGAAATTGATATTTTCTATAGGTTTCCTTATTTAAGAAGTACACTGAAATTTCCATTTATTTTCTTAAATAGACACAGTATGATATTATTGTCTAATACCCCAATCCATCGAGTCTCGGTGATATTGTAAATCATCTTTATTCATCCCATTGACATATATAAGAATTGAAATAAATCATTCACATATATTTTTTCAATGTGCATTACGTCTAAAAAATGACATAATAAATTGATTGTCCAATATGGAATCTCAAAGAAGATACTTTTATTTTTTCAATTGTAAACTGTTTCAATGAAAACATCCATCCTCTTTTTAGATATCATCTTGAATTCCTTAAATAGAAAAATGAATTCCTAAAATTTGCAAATCACATTTGTTCTATTTATATATAGAGGTGTCTTTTGGTCTTAATACAATTGTAAAAATTTCTATGACTATTCAAATATGTATGATCCAATGTAAATAATCATTAATGTCCCATAAAAATAATAATATAATGATATTTAATTCTTATATATCATGTATTCTTCATAAAAATAGGATAACAATGATATGCCTTCATGATCTGCCCAAAAATCATTGTATAAGTAGGAAAATAATTCATTGTCCACATAAGAACAACACACATCTAAAATATTTCTTTTGTACAACCATCATATATGTGCACAAAAACATTCCAAATCTTCTTTAACTCTTTTATTAAAGGTTTCATGTACACATCTATATCAAATCAAAGATTATAGGTTCCAGATATGAGTATAATCAACCAAGTGAATGGATTTTTCATAATCACTCATGGTGGAAAGTTATAAATGTGTATGAAAACCAACCATTTGATGTGAAAAATAATAATATTACCAAACAGATTAAAACCATCACATGATAGACCTAACATCACATTATGAAACCCAGATGCAAAAACAAGATATCAATAATCAAATGTCCACAATGTTAATCCTTAAACTGGATGGACAAACAAATCATTATCTAAATTTCTCTCTATATCATCCAATCATATATTGTTTGATATTTCATAAAATATAATTTTTTTTTATTTTGGTAATCAATGGAAAGTTTCACATCACATTTTGTGGAATGAAAATTTATGTTCCATCAATATTTGGATTCCATCATTATTTTACACATTTTATAAAATCATTTAGGCTAGTATTTTCTTTATAGAACAATCTAAAATATTTTCAGAAAGAATGAATTTTATTTTTTAAAAAATCCATGTTTATCAATTAACTTCCATTCCATATAATAGTTTGAGGTAATATATACATTATATGTAACTAATTATTTCAAAAATGAAAAAATATAATTCATGGAAACATTAAAATTTCAATACATGGTTTTACTATGAAACAATCATATTAAAAAATTCATCTTTTAATATTTTCCCACATTTCTAATATACTTGATTCATGGAAGAATCAATAATTTTTCCCCCATTGAACAACATAATTTTCATTAATTAAATCATCTGTACTTGTATCACTATATTCCTATATTTTAAAATATTATTTCTCATGTTGATGAATAAATGGAAACCATATATATAATATATTATCTAATCATGTCTTATCATTCAAATCATGAACATTTTGGGACTATCTTTTCTCCCCCATTGTGATACCAGACATAATAGTTTCTTTGAAAACTAAATTCTTTTATGGTATATAACATATTCATAACTTAACAATGGTCTTAAAACACAATTATAACATAATAAATTTATAAGACTGCAATTCATAGTTTTGTTAAATGAGAAATCTATAAAATACTTCAACATTTTTTGAAAATATATTGAGATCCTATTTGTATCATAAATCCATATTTTATCTATTTTGTTAAAAAAATGTTATATTTAATTTCATAAAATCATTAAAATAAGATAGAATTTAAATCCAATTTTTATTAATGAAAGTTATCTTGTTCACATTATTTCAATCACTTTGGAAAAAATCTAAATAACATTGGAATCAAATCCATTTTTAATCAGTATCCAATTTTGGGCATAAATACCAAATTTAACATAAATGAATATATAATAATAGAAAAAATATTATTTTATCATGATACTATTTTTTAGATGGGAAAATTCCATTTGGAAATAATTCAGACTATATATTTTTAACGCATAACATTAATTTTATTACTCAATCCCATGAGATAACACAATATCATATATATAAAACTATAATGTTGAAATCCATTATATCAATATGTATAAACTATAAATAATACCACATGAAAAGTATATATATGGAATAACTAACAAACTAGTGTATTTGATAATTATAAACACAAACCATGGTATATACCAAAAAAGTCTGAACCAGGCAAAAGCCCGATCCCGGAAATTTATTTAGAAAAAAAGTGCAAGTAAAGACAGTAGAAAATAAAAATGCTACATTACATCAAACCCATACTCATCCCTCTCCCTATCATCGGATAACTCATCACCAGGATCAGCTGACTCCCATTTTGAAGATTCATTCCTCTGCATCATCTCAAGATACATGTTTTTCTTCCTAAGCATATCCTCAGACATCTTCTCCTTGATTGTCCGTTTCCCACTATGTCCATTATCCATCTTAGAAGACCCTCCCCTTCGCTTTCCACTGTTCCCATTTGCATGAAAAATTTCTTGTGACCCTTCATTCTTGTAAGTAGACCTCATCTCCATTGGTTTGGGTAGGTCCATATAGTCCCTCTGTGTCTTCCTCCTACTTTTGGTTTTCCCCTCCACTTCCTTCCTTAGGGGCTCATGAATTCCATGCTTGACAACATCAGTGTATGATGCTTTGTGGTTATGGGGTTCTTCTTCTTGCATGGGGTAACCATGTGACTCCACAACACATCCATGGTCAACCTTACTACTCTTACTCAAGTCATTCATAATTCTTCCAACAACCTGACACACTTTCGGATTTTCCATCACCATTGTTTCTTTTGACATGGCAAGGTCATGTTCACAGCCTTCTGCCACCACAGAACCATGCTGCTGTTCAGCCACACCATTAATGACTAACCTACCTTGAGAAACCTGCCCATGGGAAGCTTCTAATACCCCATTCACCTCCTTTGATATTTCCTTGATCTGCTCATCAGAACCCCCTAAACTTTTACCATTTTTTACCTACTCCATCCCAGGTGAGACATGAGGCTGTCCACCAGAGTCACCCACAGTCAGAACAGGTGAGCTCGCCATCACATGTACTATGATGGCATCTTCATGAGATGGGAGACACTGAAATGACTCCTCTTCCATTGGTTCATCCTCCGCCTGATCATTATCCATCAAAACAGCAAACCGATTTTCTGAACAATTTATCAATCCATCATCACTCACCTATACTATGACAGGAGAGCTCTGCCCTGTAGATTTACTCCCACTATATGTCTGATTTTTCTCCAGTCCCCCGCCCATATATAGTACATCAGGCTCACCAGCCTTCATCCCCTCTTTATCAGAATGTTCCATTACTTATTTCCCCTTTATGTTAGCCATATTCATTGAACTCTCATTATCCTGCATTGAAACCTCCATACCTCTCTTTCTTCCATTTGGCAGTTCTTCTGATTGAGTCTCCTGCCCCACACACATTCCTGAAGGAATCTCAACATGACCCGGATTATTTACCAGATCATCTACCACTGGGGCTAGTACAATTTCAGATAACCCTCGATTCAGACCTGTTTTGTGCCGAACCATATCATCAACCGCCTGGACCAATCCAGTTTCAGATGCCCCTGGATTCAGATCTGCTTGAGTCTGAACCATATCACAATTCCCTGGGTTATTAAGCGCACCGAATGGGACGCCAGAATCCTTCTTCGGCATTTAACTGCTTCATGCCCCTGCTTGCAACAATTGGAACAAAACAGAATCCAAGTTTCATACAGAATTTTTTGAGCATACCTGTATTCACCTTCCACGATGATCCAAACAACCTCTGGCGGAACTCTTGAGAGATCCATTTCAACACAAAATCTCACAGAAGCAGGATTTGACAAAGAGGCAGTTCTTTGACCGCATCAAATAAATCGTCCAATAGAGTTACCTATCAAGCGTAGAAGTCCTGGATTTTGAAAAGGAATGGGAAGTCCCGGCAACTACAGCCAGATTGCAGAGTTTGGAGAATCACGGTTCAAATGATTTTCAAAGGTCCATCGAAGAAGATGGAAACTCGAATCCATCTTACTTCGGGACCAAGCCTTCCCCAAATCCCCATCATCCGCAAACATGATGAGGATTTGTCGTGGTCCAAGAATTCCAACATGCGCAAAATTCTTGAGCCCCCATTTTTCATTTACAAACTTACCGAAATCCTCCAACAGCGGACGTCTTCTCACAAACCTTGCAATGAGGGCATTAGAAAGCAAAGTCGAAGCCGCATAGAATTCCTGTGATGAAACTGGAACAACGGGTTGACCGGAGATGCTTCCGGGACCTTCGGGGAGACATTGATAGTCGGAAACAGGAAACCTGTGGCCAGCGAGGGTTGGAGAGCACCATCCCCACACTTCCCAGATTCAAGCGCAGGAAAGGACGGTCCCCCTCCCCCGCAGAGGGAGGAGGGGCTGCGGCGGCGGCCATCGCCAAACCCTACCACAAGGTTCGCCATCGGTGGGAAACGAGAGCGATTGCCATATAAATATAAACGTGTTGTCGGTTTAGAGGGTATTGAGGTGGCCTTCCCCACCCCCTATCGCACGTCCCCAGCTAGGCCCAAGGTGGCCAGCCTTGGGCTTGGGCCAGTTCCCACAAAGTCGAGGGGACGAGAGGATCGCTGGTGTATGGTGCGCGTTGCCTTTATGAGGACTCGAACCCAGAACCTTAGCGACGGGTCACCACCGCCTTGAACCAACTCACCCAGCCCTCGCGGGCAAAACGTGTTGTCGGTTTAGAGGGTATTGAGGTGGCCTTCCCCATGTAACAGCCTGAGATTTTATGAAAAATATTCTTTTTAATTTTATTAATGTCTTGTGTTGTACACTACACCAAAAGGTGCTTGCACAACACACATCCTTGACTTGCCTTGCATTACACGCAATCACGACCTTCCTCGATAGCGTGTGTAGTACGCAATACCGAGTTTCACTAAACAATGATATGCTATTAAAATATTATTATAACTAGCCGTTATGAATAGTAATAACCACCTTTTAAAATTTTAGAAATTTTAGCTCTCAAAATGGACTTCATTTTTGGATTCGGAGTATCGAATTATAACTTAGGATGAAATTTTGGCATTGTTCTGAAAAACATCAATTTTTGATGAATAGTGAAACTACTAAGTGATAGTTAAAAAAGTGATTTTTTCATAAAACATAATTTTACCACTTCTGTGAATGGAATTTAAAAAATCCGAGAGACACGGTTGATGTCAGTAAGTAAAATTTGGTTCAATGAGATGAAAATAATTTTTGGTCAATAGTAACTTTTTACTTTTATTTACCACGGTTAAAAGTAAATAGGGTAATTAAGGGTAAAAATGATATTAATATTACCCTAACAGATGTCCTAATCCTATTGGACAAGTGTATCTCGACCAAAAACAACCTTAAGTGTAAAATATTATCATTTAGGCCCACTTGGATTAGATTAGGACATTTATTATTATTTAATTCAAAGAAGAGTTAAAAGAGTTAAAATCAAAGTTTATTTACTAAAACATTTTTAATATGGGGTTATACATAAGATAAATTCAATTGTAAATATTCATTAGAAAGATAAAAATATTTCCTACATAATGGTATTTTATTTGTAATTTTTAGACATCAAATAATTTAATTTATTTATGACACAAATATGATGCAGTAATTATCTTATTAATGAAATATTGACATAATTGATGTTATAAATACCCAAATAGATCTAATTTGAGACTTTTTATGAATTCCACTAATTTTCTAGGTTACTATGATATATTAGTGTTGATTTAATAAACATGGTTCGAACATATAATTCTGTTATGACTTTCACAAAAATCATATATCAAATAGTGTCAAAATTGACACAAAATAGTTTTTAAATCAAATATTATATTATTAATTGTTATTTTATTCCTAAAAATATAAGGTTAGGCCAAATGACTTAGATAAGGATATATATATTAATAATAAACAATTTGGGGTTCTTTTGTCATATTATAGTAAGTGTATTAACCATATAGTGTAAGACAACAAAAAGACACGGTAAAAGTTAAATTATTTAACTTAGAGTTAAATCTAATTGATAAGGTTAAAATAATAACCTAAACTTGTCTAAATCCTATTGGTTGATAGGATTTCGACCCATCCCCACTTTAGCTTCTAAATAAGACCCTTTGGAACCATTATAAACCGATTTTGACTTTAATATAAAATAATATTTTGAGATATTCCTAAGGTGCCCCTCTCCTCCCTTATAAAAGGGCACCTCCTCCCTCTCTTCCTCACACAACTTTGATCCTTCAAGCTCGGCCAACCCCTTCCAAAATCACTTCTCCACTTCCCTAGTATCATCCTAGAGGTCCTGGTCTTCTTCAAAGACCATCCTTAGTTCTTTAAGTGGAGGCTAAGAAAAGGTGCGTCAAAAGAGGAGGTTCAGACACTTACAAAGCAAGTCGGACCTAAGGTAAGGGAAATATCACAATCTCATTTTTATTTGAGATTGTTTATACTTTGGTATTTACTGGGGTGTATTTTATCATCCACATCCATGTTCCCTCAATATGTAATATTGTTTCCATCCACTTACAATAGTTTAAATCCAATTTTACCCTTCGATGAGTTTTTAGTAAAAAATATGAAAGGAATCTTGTGTCGTTTTTTTTCGTACGAGGTACTTTTTGACTTTTCCGACAAAAGTACGAAGAATGTTTTTTTAACTTATACGGCATGAATGGATTTTTAAGAAACTTCCTTTACAAGTTTTCAAGTTTATTTTTAATCAACTTCTTTTATTTTAAAGTCGTATGACATATTATGAAAGGAAAAATGTTTTCGAAGTAGAAAGGATATTTTCCCCAAGAATGAAGTTCAAGTATTTTATCAAAATTATTTTCCATATAAGATACTAAAAGGGTTCTGTTTTTATCCCTATTATTACATTGGTTTGATTATGTTGTGATGGAAATATTTTTATGAATTCCTTTATCTTATATGAATTGTTTTATGATGTCATGTTGTTTAAGAATCCCATTTTTTACATGGGTTACGCTATGATGTATGGTTTATGATTATGTGGCACACATAAGAAAGGATTCATTATAATATGGGTGGGAACTATATCTCCCTCCAATGCATTGGGTAAAGATTTTATATCTCATGAGATAGACATGGCTGGAATGGTAGGTTATACCGGTTCAGTGAAACAGGACTGGAACGAGGGTGACTCGGTTCAGAAAGGGACTTTGTCCACTAAGATAGTCTTGGCAATGAGTCATGACTAACAAGAAATGATTTTCCATGATTATGTGTGCATACCACAAAGTTTCAAGTTTCATGTTATGATTATGGGGATCTCATTTCACTTCTATGATTTATTCCATGTTAAGATATTATGATCTCTTTTGCAGGTTATGATTTTCAAAAAGATATGATATGATTTTTATTTCCTTTTTTTACCCTTACTAAGCATTTGAGCTCACCCTTTTATGTTTTCTTTTCCCCAGGATATAAAGAAAGGTTTTTTGTAAAAAAAAGGGAATATCTTTATGGGAGATATTGAAGATCTTTCACCACGATTAGAAGATTACGTTCCGAGTTTCCAAAGACACTAAAATATTACGATCCTTGTGCGTGTGTTTTTGTTATGTACTAAGTATTCCGCAAAAGTAATGTAATGTCCATGTACGTCAAGCTTCAGGTCTCTATAGTTGGTATCAGAGGAACGGTTTAGTCAACCTTTGGAAACTAGGATGCGAAAACGTTAGTGAGATCCCTAGAGATATTTCTAAGGTATGTCTAGGGATGTCCCTAACGATAAGTATACGTTTAGGATACAGTCCTATAACTACTGTAACGATCATAGAATTTAACCTAAGAAGTTAGATATTGAAGTTAATCCCCCTTTATTATGATTTTTGCCTCTCACACTATTCTTTTTGGGTTTTAGACGATGGATGGAACCCGAAGGAACCGTGTTGATCAATGCAATGGACAATGCAATGATTGCCCTCCTGAACAAACAAATGTTATGGGAGATGGAGTGAAAAATCTTATTACTATACTTACACAAGCTATGAATCATTCTGGACTTCCAAATGAGCAGAGAAGGGAACAATATTCTATAGAGTCCTTCATGAGGCAACGTCCACCTTCTTTTAGTGGGACTTCCGATCCACTTGTTGCTGAACAATGGATCAGTACCACTGAAAAGATATTTTCAGTTCTTCAATGTTCTGAACATGATAAAGTTATCTTAGCAGTATATCGTTTGGAAGGTGAAGCTGATCAATGGTGGAATCTTATCAAGAATACGAGGCAAAGGGATGAAATTGAGTCCATGGAATGGGATGAGTTCAAGAACTTGTTTTTCAGTAAGTACTTCCCTCGTATTCTTCGAACAAAGATTGAAAAGGAGTTTCTTGAGCTAAAGTTGAAGGATGATGAATCTGTTGGTATATACGAAGCAAATTTTACAAGACTTGCAAGGTATGAATCTGGCATTATCATCCAACCTGAAAGTAAAGTTGATCGATTTTTCAGTGGATTAAAACCAAGTCTTCGAAGGGCATTAGCTATAAGAGACTTTAGTAGCTATGAAGAAATTGTGCGTTGTGATATCAAGGTAGAAATGGAAGTTGGTGTTACATATCCATCTCATGGTTTTGACAAGAAACTAAAGATGGAGTTCAAGGAGAAATCTCAGAATAATGGTGAAAAGAAGATGAATGTTTCCTTATGCACAAAGTGTGGAAAGAAGCATGGTGGAGATTGTCTTAAAGGGACTAGAAAATGTTTTAAGTGTGGAAAATAAGGTCATCGAGCAGCTGAGTGTCAAAGTAATGGAAAAAGGGATTCTAATGATGTGAATAAAGCAAACACTGCAGAGAACGCACCACCAACACTTCAATGCTTCAAGTGCAAGGAAATGGGGCATTATGCTAATAAATGCCCTAATCCAAGGGTTAGTGATGATCGACATGAGCAACCACTTAAGGAAAAGGACAAAGGGAAGTCACATGCGATCACCATTGGCGATGTTGAATATGATAACGATGTGGTGGAATGATTAAGTGTTTATGTAATGGGATTCCAAAATAATATTGTATCATGGATTATTGGAATATTTATGTATTGGTCTAATGTGGTATTCAAAGTAATTGAGATATTTTTGGAAATAAGATGATATGCGCATAATGAAGGGAAAACGAGAAAACGAAATGTTTAACAGTATTCATGAGCTCATGATTGATATAAACCATTATGTGGAAAGTGTTAACTTTTAACTGCATTCATGTTTTCACTAAGGTATTCAAGAGAATACATGATTAAGGACTTTGAATGTTTGGAATGTGACCAAAAAACATATCATATGATATATGGGAATCGACGATGGTGTTAAATATCTGGTAATCGTTTTCACTATGTTATGAGAGTGGACTGCAGTATTATGGATAAGCCTAAAGATTGGAATGGATTATGTTAGACATAAGTTAGTATTGTTTAAGGATAGAAGTTTTTTTCGATATTATTGATGGGATGTTATAGTAATATAGTTTTAGAAAAAGGACAACCTGCAGAACGGGTGACAGCCCATCACGTCGGACAAGGCTGTGGGAATCAAACCCACAACCGAAGTGCGACTAGCCTTTATCACCTACCACTGGCCTACAGGAAGTCCCTGTTTAGTAGAAACTAGTTTTATTATAATAAGCAGTATGATATATGAAGTATAAGTCCATTTTAGGAACCATATATGATTAATCTCACTATAGATCGACTTATGTATATAATTTTTGATAACCTTTTGTTTAAGACAGATGGAATGACCCATCATTCTATCACATGATCTGCTAACACTTCACAAATAACAAATTCAACTTCATTTATTTAAGAGATGAAGTGGAAATTGTTCAAGGCACGAACAACAGTGAGATTGTACCAATATAAAGTAAGTATTTATTCTAATACGAATTTTCAACATTAGGGAAATGATCTTGAAAACCAAAAGTGTTGTCCTAGTGATCTTATACCTGATGAATCAGATGGTACCTTATATCATCACAAATCTATGGATTTGTGATTACTGGCTTTTCCATAGCCATGTTCTCTACCACTCTCCATCAGAACATGATGATTAGATTTCTCCTCCATATCCATATTTTCACCTATGTGGAAACCCAGTGATTAGTTTATTTGGGTAATCGTTACATTTCATACTTTAGTTTTTAAAACCAAGTTTTGTTATTCTTTTTTACGATGTGGGTTTCTATTAAAGAAACTTTCGAATAGTAAACCATTTATAACCCCGACGAATTTCGAGGGAGAAATTCATTTTAAGGGGGGTAGAATGTAACAACCCGAGATTTTATGAAAAATATTCTTTTTAATTTTATTAATGTCTTGTGTTGTACACTACACCAAAAGGGGCTTGCACAACACACATCCTTGACTTGCCTTGCATTACACACAATCACGACCTTCCTCGATAGCGTGTGTAGTACGCAATACCGAGTTTCACTAAACAACGATATGCTATTAAAATATTATTATAACTAGCCGTTATGAATAGTAATAACCACCTTTTAAAATTTTAGAAATTTTAGCTCTCAAAATGGATTCATTTTTGGATTCGGAGTATCGAATTATAACTTAGGATGAAATTTTGGCATTGTTTTGAAAAACATCAATTTTTGATGAATAGTGAAACTACTAAGTGATAGTTAAAAAAGTGAATTTTTCATAAAACTTAATTTTACCACTTCTGTGAATGGAATTTCAAAAATATGTGAGACACGGTTGATGTCAGTAAGTAAAATGTGGTTCAATGAGATGAAAATAATTTTTGGTGAATAGTAACTTTTTACTTTTATTTACCACGCTTAAAAGTAAATAGGGTAATTAAGGGTAAAAATGATATTAATATTACCATAACAGATGTCCTAATCCTATTGGACAAGTGTATCTCGACCAAAAACAACCTTAAGTGTAAAATATTATCATTTAGGCCCACTTGGATTAGATTAGGACATTTATTATTATTTAATTCAAAGAAGAGTTAAAAGAGTTAAAATCAAAGTTTATTTACTGAAACATTTTTAATATAGGGTTATACATAAGATAAATTCGATTGTAAATATTAATTAGAAAGCTAAAAATATTTCCTACATAATGGTATTTTATTTGTAATTTTTAGACATCTAATAATTTAATTTATTAATGACACAACGATGATTCAGTAATTATCTTATTAATGAAATATTGACATAACTGATGTTATAAATACCAAAATAGATCTAATTTGAGACTTTTTATGAGTTCCACTAATATTCTAGGTTACTATGATATCTTATTGTTGATTTAATAAACATGGTTCGAACATATAATTCTGTTATGACTTTCAAAAAAATCATATATCAAATAGTGTCAAAATTGACACAAAATAGTTTTTAAATCAAATATTATATTATTAATTGTTATTTTATTCCTAAAAATCTAAGGTTCGGCCAAATGACTTAGATAAAGATATATATATTAATAATAAACAATTTGGGGTTCTTTTGTCATGTTATAGTAAGTGTATTAACCATATAGTGTAAGAAAACAAAAAGACACGGTAAAAGTTAAATTATTTAACTTAGAGTTAAATCTAATTGATAAGGTTAAAATAATAACCTAAACTTGTCTAAATCCTATTGGTTGATAGGATTTCGACACATCCCCACTTTAGCTTCGAAATAAGACCCTTTGGAACCATTATAAACCGATTTTGACTTTAATATAAAATAATATTTTGAGATATTCCTAAGGTGACCCTCTCCTCCCTTATAAAAGGGCACCTCCTCCCTCTCTTCCTCACACAACTTTGAGCCTTCAAGCTCGGGCAAACCCTGCCAAAATCCCTTATCCACTTCCCTAGTATCATCCTAGAGGTCCTGGTCTTCTTCAATGACCATCCTTAGTTCTTTAAGTGGAGGCTAAGAAAAGGCGCGTCAAAAGAGGAGGTTCGGACACTTACAAAGCAAGTCAGACCTAAGGTAAGGGAAATATCACAATCTCATTTTTATCTGAGATTGTTTATACTTTGGTATTTACTGGGGTGTATTTTATCATCCACATCCATGTTCCCTCAATATGTAATATTGTTTCCATCCACTTACAATAGTTTAAATCCAATTTTACCCTTCGGTGAGTTTTTAGTAAAGAATATGAAAGGAATCTTGTGTCGTTTTTTTTCGTACGAGGTACTTTTTGACTTTTCCGAAAAAAGTACGAAGAATGTTTTTTTTAACTTATATGGAATGAATGGATTTTTAAGAAACTTCCTTTACAAGTTTTCAAGTTTATTTTTAATCAACTTCTTTTATTTTAAAGTCGTATGACATGTTATGAAAGGAAAAATGTTTTTGAAGTAGAAAGGATATTTTCCCCAAGAATGGAGTTCAAGTATTTTATCAAAATTATTTTCCATCTAAGATAATAAAAGGGTTATGTTTTTATCCCTATTATTACATTGGTTTGATTATGTTGTGATGGAAATATTTTTATGAATTCCTTTATCTTATATGAATTGATTTATGATGTCATGTTGTTTAAGAATCCCATTTTTTACATGGGTTACGCTATGATGTATGGTTTATGATTATGTGGCACACATAAGAAAGGATTCATTATAAGATGGGTGGGACCTATATCTCCCTCCAATGCATTGGGTAAAGATTTTATATCTCATGAGATAGACATGGCTGGAACGATAGGTTATACCGGTTCAGCGAAACAGGACTGGAACGAGGGTGACTCGGTTCAGAAAGGGACTTTATCCACTAAGATAGTCTTGGAAATGAGTCATTACTAACAAGAAATGATTTTCCATGATTATGTGTGCATTACAAAAAGTTTCAAGTTTCAAGTATTGATTATGGGGATCTCATTTTCACTTCTATGATTTATTCCATGTTAAGATATTATGATCTCTTTTGCAGGTTATGATTTTCAAAAAGATATGATATGATTTTTATTTCCTTTGTTTACCCTTACTAAGAATTTGAGCTCACCCTTTTATGTTTTCTTTTCCCCAGGATATAAAGAAAGGTTTTAGGTAAAAAAAGGTAAGATCTTTATGGGATATATTGAAGAGCTTTCACCACGATTAGAAGATTACGTTCCAAGTTTCCAAAGACACTAAACTATTACAATCCTTGTGTGTGCGTTTTTGTTATGTACTAAGTATTCCACAAAAGTAATGTAATTTCCATGTACGTCAAGCTTCGGGTCTCTACACCCCACCCCCTGTCGCACGTCCCCACCTAGGCCCAAGGTGGCCAGCCTTGGGCTTGGGCCAGTTCCCACGAAGTCGAGGGGACGAGAGGATCGCTGGCGTTTGGTGCACGTTGCCTTTGTGAGGACTCGAACCCAGAACCTCAGCGACGGGTCGCCACCGCCTTGAAACAACTCACCCATCCCTCACGGGCTAAACGTGTTGTCAGTTTAGAGGGTATTGAGGTGGCCTTCCCCACCCCTTGTCGCGGGCTAAACGTGTTCGCCCTGGCGTCTGTTGCGCGTTGCCTTTCTATGAAATGCCTTTGTAATTTAATTTTTTTTAAAATAGTTTCACAATTTACAGAAGTAGTTTTATTGTTTTATAAGTTTATTTAGAATTTTATTTGGATGTCTTAATGTAAAATAATAAATATTGGCAATTTTTTGAAATTATTGAATTTATAATAATATTATTAGTTTTTTAATTGAAAAAGTAATATATTAATAAAATATTTACCCATACACATGTTTTTAAAGTTTTATAAGGTAAATACTAATTCTAATGGCTTGTATAAGGGTTGAAAAAAGTTTATACATTTGGAATACGGGTAAGTTATGGTTTTTATGTCATGTTTAAGGGTAAGTAAATTTTTTTTAGAGTAACATAAGGGTAACCTAGAGATCGTATTCTCTATTAATGGGTAATCTAAAAATTGCATAATACTAACTGGGATCTTCCACGCACCGTATAAAGGTAGTATGAAACCTATGTAACGATACTCTTTTAATGGTGGAGTTGGGTAAGGGTACTCATATAAGGGTATAAAATCATGTAAGGGTCATCTATTATGCCTATGTATGGTTGGCCATTAGATTCAAAATCACATAAAAGGGTACCCCTTCTATTGTAAAGGTAAATTATTACTTTTTTAAGGGTATCATCAAATTTAATATACTTATGTGAGCGTATTCCAAAATAGTGTAAGGGTATATGGGATTTCCAAAAGCCCACAAAAGGTTAACTTCATCACTGCATAATGGTAACCTTAGCCACTCCTCCTATAAGTAAGGGTAAGAGTCAACCATTGTAACGGTGCCCTGATTTTGTTCAGCATGTGTAAGGGTAGTAAGGTATTATTTCATAGAAAATAGGATTGGGCCACCTATATGTGGGGGAAAAGGTATGATGAGAACTGGGTTGTCAATCCTTTATTATCTTGTGAAGGAGATTTCCCAGTTACATGTTTTTGTATCAGGTTCGCCACTTTGGTTTTTTTGAAATGAATTTTCTGTCTTGGCCCAAGGGTATGATTATGGGGAGTTTCAATGTCTTTTAAAATCATTCAATTTCGGTTTACCATTTTGTTATCTCTAAAAAACTCCAAACAAATCCCACATCCATAGTTGAGTATGAACATAATTTCCAAAGGCAGGTGGACCATTGGGGTTTCTAACCGAACAACACTTAGGAACTCGAATTTGGTTGAGAGGATGGGATAATAGGCTCCTCACAACCTTTTGGGGTAATTTTTTCATAATCTAGAACTATATTATAGATTTAAGATATGTTTGAGAATCTCCTCTAAATCCTAATATGGGACTGGTTACCCTAAAAATGATCATAGGTTAAATTCTTTTATATGAAAAGTGTAATAATATTAGTGATTCCTACTTTATGTATTTTATTTTCTTTATCCATTTCCCTTTTTTGGTAGGCTTCTTATATGTTGAATCCATATAACCAATAACTCTAGAGTTTTTTGTCATCCTGGAAGGTGGTCAATATTTTGAGGATGGGATTCAGCCATCATAGGGCATCCTACATATCCTTATTTATTACATGAATCAAAACCCAATTATTTTTTTAAACCTGTGTAGTTTAATATCATATTTAAATGACATATATGGGGAAATTTAGGCACCAAATATTAACTATGATCTTTAGGGAGGTGTCCTATGTATCCGAGCTGTGGAATGAATCAAAGTTATCATAGTTCAATAACACCCTTGGGACATTCCATGAGTTAGATTCCCCTATATGGTGAAATTCATATCATGCCACTGATCTAGGATTACTCATTAATTTTTCCCTGGATGGTATAGATTCATGATGTGAATGATATGACCATTGGAAGTATCTAAACTTATGCGATCCACACTCAGAGTTTGATATAAGGGAAAACAAGCAATCTATCTCACTGTATATGGATGTGGTCCCTATGTGTTGGGATATCCCTTTCTGTAGAGACCTAGTTTTTTCCTTGTAATACTTTGAAACAGTTCTCTATATATCTCTAGATCTAGGCACTGATAAAACATGTGATTCTTAGGACCGAAGTGTTAGGAATACATTTTATAAAAATATTAAGTATATTTTATAATATACATATGAAGGAAATGTGATAACTCTAAAATGGTATCCTAGAACATAAATTCAAGGGAATGGTTGAGTTTGGAATGTGGAATTTACCCTAATAGGGACATAACCAGTGTTGACGTGGGTCTTCTATAGAAAAATCCACTAAGGCCATAACTGTATATAAAAAAAATCTAATTATTTTATTTTATCTTAGACATCATATCAAATTAATTTTGATTGAGGTCTCAAATTGGAAATATGATACCACCGTAGTGTTTGTATTGGGGTGTTTTACCTATGCATGGAGTAACATGAGAGGGCGTGGGATGTTCGGATCCTACAGTCATTAGCGGAGTGGTTAAGAAGATACCCTTAACCAAACATCGTTGTTATAAATAAGTGGTTATGGATTTTGCTTTAGGATTATCCCCTAATAATCCTTGCACCAATATCTCTCTCTTTCCCAACATTATACGCTGGATCAAGGAATAATCTTTGATGAATATTTGGAATATCGCAGAAGAGGGATAGTAAACATGTTCAATGATGAATGGATCCAATGTAGTAGGATTGTTTTCAATTCCACTGGCCAATTTCAATTCCTAATTCATGGTGAGTTTTTGTTGATTTTTTGTTCATTTTTGAACACCATCGTCAATTTCCAACCTAACACGACCATCGATTCATGGTTGGAATCATTTTTTTTCTTTACTCTTCACCTCTTCTTCATGAATATAACCATATACTTTATGGCACATCGAATTTTCAATATATTTTCAAACTAAGCATAGGTATATAAAGACCTCAGTCTAAGTATTCTATGTATTCTTTTAAAATGGGTTTTGGAAAACCAGTAGAATCTTGATGGACCATGGAAGGGACCACCAATGAGGCTCTACCATCGGCGGTGCATGAATGTGGGTTGTGAGAGTGGCAGTGGAACGATGATGTGGTGTTGCAACATGAAATAGAGTGTTAGTCGGGTGGGGTAGTGGGGTGAAAAATGAGGTGAATACCACTTCTATGGAATGTAATAAGTGGTCGATCACATTGACATGGTGACGATGATGGCCCAACTGAGGTTGGAAGGTAGGTCAGGCCAAAACAAACCAGGCCTAGTTGAGGTGGGATGGTTCCAACCAAATGGATTGGGCCCAACCCAATGGGACAGAACTAGGTTGGATTGTGGTCATCTATAGTTGATTGTGACCATGATCGAACGCGACCATTAGTGTGATGCTGTAATATCTAGAGAAGAAGTGGGGCCACCGACCACAATCAATCATAGGTGGTCAACCATGGTGGTCGACCACACTGGTCAGCTAGTCCATGGGAAGCTACACCATAGTCAGTCCATGATCGGTCAGGAGGGTCCTGGATGATCTCTATGAGGCATCTTCAAATTGATATACTTTCTAAATGGAGATTCCAATTGATGTTACGTCTACAAAAATGTGATCCTCTATTCAATATAGAACTTTTGAGATCAATTTGGGAATTTAATGTTCTAGGTAGAGATGATCTCCCACAATGTCTTGTTCAGTATTATTATTGTGAAAAGTGACCTTTTCACCTATTATTCATTTCTGTAATGTAAACAGACTATCAGATGTGTTTATCCACATAGAGAACAATTGTCACCTATGATGTGTATTTTGAGTTATGATGTAAGGTGTTTCACACACAACACTATTTCCAGGGATTTTCGAAGACAACAGTTGTTAGGAAATGATATCATATACTTTTGAGTGGAAGACCCCTAATGCACTGGGGTTTGGGTCCTCGAGGATATTAGAGTAGAATCTACCATCAGCATGGGCACATGTTGTTTATAGTTACTGTTGAGTGGAATACCCCTATTGTGTAGGACGCGGGTCCTCGATGACCTAGAGTGAAACCCCCTTACATTACCAAGGTGTGCGTCCCCTATTACTACTTTTGGAGTGAAACCCCACTGATGTAGTAAGGTTTGTGTCCTCTATGATGGTTATCAGAGTGGATCCCCTAATATCACACTAAGGAGTAGGTCTTGTATTTTGAGTTGCACCATCCAGCTATGGATCAGTGGCGAGATGAGGTTTGACATTCCTCTAGACTCACAAGTAAGAAGGATGATTTCCCCACCAAGATTGGTCCATGGGATGCAACCTAAAACTATGTGGGCAAGAGAGATCCATCTAAAAAGGATAGTATCAAGGTGTGGTGATTGAGTCTCTCTGACTTTCATGTTCAGGGTAGACACGAGGGATGGTGGGCAACATTGGGGTTACATCTACTACTATTGTAGACTCTTCTTATTGGGTTTAGAGATTCGATGATTGTTCCCATACTCTCTTGTTTGGGATTCCATGATTGATCATATATATATATATATATATATATATATTCTATTTCAGTTTCCTCTCCTTGGGTTTTGGTTACTCTCCTTCCACGAGATGCAAAGATTTTAAGGGTATGCCATGTTCATTCCATGTCTAGATTTGTGTGGTTGTATGATTCTACGCTCCTAACATAGGTAGTGAAGACTCAATGAGAAGTTAATCTTATAACTATTTCTAGATCCTTGTTTTATGATTAGTTTACTTCTGTCTCTTGTAGGGTTGAGATACACTCTTTCATTGTTCCTTATTCTATCTACTTCTTTTATTTCCTATTATATCTTTTATTTCTCCCCCATTACCTTTCAAGGTCTCTTACTAGGTATGATTATAATCACCCCTACATGGTATTTTCTTGAATGTATTGTGGATTATGAAAATGAAACACAGTTCTTATCATGACTTCATAAGAGTTTTGGGATACAGGTTCTTGGACCGCGTATGGTGGTCGTAGCTTGGGTTCCATGAGCAGGGATCTCTCAGCTATTTTACTATTCTAGTTTTTGTTAGGTTGGTAAACTTTTCTAGTTGGGTGTGTAATTTCCACCCATTTCTATTTTATTTTACATTACTATACTTATATTTTTTATTGTTCCATGCATATATGGTTTATTTATAGCAGTGTAGCATATTTTTACTTCTTTCCCTCTATTCTTTTGCATTTGGTTCACTAGGTGTGTGTGTACAGGAACATAGGAAAAGGCCTCCCTATGTTTTTTTGGCCTTTAGGGATTTTCTCTACCCCTATACTATAGAGGTGGTCTTGGGAAAGTTGTGGCTCGAGCCACTACATTGGTTGGGTTGTTAAAAATTGGTATCAGAGGTGTGCCGACCATTTGGATGTTGTTCTGATGTTTTCCAGAAAATGTCTTGGTTGGATTTAAGGCAATAGCAAAGAAGTGTCTTGAGAGCGGATCTTAGCCCAGCGAGTCCAGTGATGGTATGGGTAGCTAACGTATCTATTCAATATGACATTTATTACCCACTTTTCTACTAGGAACCCAGATACACTTATTGTAGGGATCAATGGTACATGCATTATATAGGAAAAAGTCTCTTAAAATCCTTCTTAATTCAGATCCCCTTTTGTTGTTATAATTATATATATTCTCATCTAACCATGGTACTCCTTGATTACTCATAGGATACCTCTGTGATAATATCCATCTAGAATTCTAGCTTTGGTTAATGATGATGACCCTATGAGCTATGAGGCCTTAGTTTGTGGTCCATCATGTGATCCCTTCCATAAGTTGGGCTTGTAACATACCATGAAACTATTGAGAAGTAGATAGTCCCAATAGAGAAGGGTGAGGATGATGTAGTATGAGCACACTCTATGAGTTGCAACACCAGAGACTGCTGAGGTTCTGTGATGAACTAGATCCTAAAGCAGCAGACATTTGGATGGAGTCAATGTTCTACCTCTTCAGGTTTGTAGGGGAAAATATGTATCAAATGTTAGATTTAGTAGCTAGTATTTTCCATTAGATGGAGGTACGTTGGGGGATCCTTGTTACTCAGATTCATGATGAGTCATCACTCTCAAGGGGTGAGTTCCAGTATCTATTCCGTGGGGAGTACTACTACTCATATTTATGATCTTTTTGGATTTGAGAGCTTATGGAGATTTGGTAGAGAGGGATAAATGTGAAGAGTACCCAGTTAGATTCACAGACCCTACTCGGTACTCTCTATACATGATCTGTGATGGTGACTTCCAGGCACAAATGTTTGAGTTGGGACTTTGCAGAGAGATATGTTCCAGAAAAGTACCCCTATTCATCCCCACCTATACTGGGGTGCTGGAGCATTCACTAGTGATAGAGGGATTTATTTCAGAGTGGAGAAAGTTAACTGGGACTGAAATTGGATTCTACATAGCTATGACTTCTATGGTAACCATCATATGCCAGTTGGTAGGGTCTCAACACAGGAGCCCTCTAAATGATTAGACTCAGGCATGTGGATAGGATGCATTGGGGAAGTGCAAAGCACAGGGTCAGCCCGAAGAGGGTTGGTTCTATGCTTTAAATGGGATAGGTCATGTGAATGAGACTACCTGACTAGACGTTTTGCATATCCCAATAAGAGAGTAGGTGAACCACCGTGGCAGAGACATCGTTGTGATTATGGATCCCCTCGACGGAGATAGGGAGGTCCCCAGGGAGGCGGTGTTGGCATAAGAGTAGAAGGAGATATAGGTGGGGGATGATTCTATGAGGTTCTTCAACCACCACCACTGGTTATCCCATTTCAGGCTCCTAGAGTTCGTGGTCGGGGTCGTTGATAGCTGTAGGCTACGGATGTCTGTGATCCTGTAGAACAAGATATGATCAGAGGTACGCTCTATGTTTATTCTACTCTTGCTTTATTATTAGTATACATATACCCCAGTAACTCTCTTATTTCATTACTCATGGTATGGGAGTTGGAGCTTCCATTATAGGCATTACCACCACAAATTTTTCTTGAGTATCCTATGGAAAACACTTCTTCCGTGTCTTTTATCTTATGGTAGTGTGAGATATTTCTTTGAGGATAGAGGTTCACAGGAGACCAACTATTCCTCATGATGGAACCCTATGACATCATCTTCTGCATGGATTGGATTTCTATGGTTCTAGGCTAGATTAACCGTCAACACAGGCTAGTCATGTGTTTACGCATAGATGGGATGAGGTTCCCCTTTATCTTTGAAAGAGACCTCAAAGTAGGGAAGACAAGTGCTGTGAGAAAGAGGCTACAACCATTCACCCATCAGTTAGTGATCATAACACTTGGCGAAAGATACTCTTTAAGAATCCAGGTTTCTTTAGTTGTATATGATTATATGGATTTCTTCCTCGAAGACATTTTGGGACTACCTTCAAGTCATGAGTTTGACTTTTTCATTGACTTGCAACCAGGGACTACCCTGATATATTCAATAGTGTATCGGATGTCACCCACCAAGCTCTGGGAGCTATGGTTATCATTGGAGGACCTTTATGATAAATGATTCATTAGAACTAGTGTGTCTCCAAGTCATCTCTAGTTCTATTTGTGAAGAAGGCAGATATGAGCTATGATTTTTTGTGGATTATCATCACCGAAATAAAGAAATGATAAAAAAAATACCCTTTCTGAGAATTGAGGACCTCTTTGATCAGTTTTGAGGTGAGAAATGGTTCTCCAAGATCTATATCAGATATGGCTACCGCCATCTATGGGTTTGTGAGGATGATATTCTGATGTTGGCTTTCCAATGTTAATGTGGGAGTTACGAGTTCCTAGTGACTCCCTTTGGTGTAAAAAATGACTCCATAGTTTTTATAGATTTGATAAACCAAATATTCCATCCTTACACAGACCATATCTTTTTTGTCTTAATTTAAGACATACTCATTTAATCTATGTCAGAGGAGGAGCACACAAATCACTTGAGGATGGTTCTTGATTTACTTAGAGAGCACCGACTTTACAAAAACATATTGATGTGTCAGTTATGGATACATGAGGTTCTCTTTTTGGGGCATGTTATATCTGATCAATGTTTATCCATGGATCTAGAAAATATCTATATATTTATTTCTTGGGATTCACCTAAGAATTTATTATAAGTTCAAAGCTTTCAATGTATGGCATGGTAGTACAATAGATTTTTTGAATAATTATCTACGAATGCAACCCCTATAACTGCTCTAACATAGAAGGGAAAACCATTTATCTAGTATAAGAAATTCCAAAAGTATTTAGAGGAGTTTAGTCATATGATTATGAGAAATCTAGTTTTGAGACTATTAGAGGAAGTTATTGAGTACGTAGTGTATTGTGATGCCTCGGGATTTAGAATTAGTTGCGTGTTGAAGAAACGACATGTAGTCATCACATATGGGTTGTGGCTGTTGAGAACCCATGAGAAGAGATATGTAAGTCATGACCTAGATATAGTAGTGTTTGTCTTCACCATGAGTATGTGGATAGACTACCTTCTGGGAGATCTCTCCATGGTTTACTTAAACCACTAGAGCCTCAGGTACATCTTCACCCAAAGAGACCTAAATCTAAGGAAATGATTATAGTTGGAGTTCCTATAGGACTATGAATTTGAGATATTCTATACTCTAGGAATGAGAATGTTTATAGAAGATCCCTTATTAAGAAGTGTCAGGGTCTATTAGTGTAGGAAGCTTCAGAGTAGTTTACTTCCCTATAGCTGACCCTGGTGAAGTAGGAGGGTACAATTTTTCTATAGAAAATGGCACTGACTTCTTCTCTCTTTGAGCATACGAGAGATTACAAGTTGGGATACATTGAGTGTTTAGTTCTGCATGATCATATATACACAAGAGATACACCATATGAATATTATGAATGAGGGAATCATGAGATCTTGTTCTAGGGGAACGTAGTGGTTCCAATCGCGGTGTAGGAGGAGGTGATGCAAGAATTACACACTTCTCCCTTAGCTATACATCTCGTTGTGGGGAATATATACATTGATCTTTAGTGGAAGTTTTTTTTGGTCTGCCATGAGATGAAGAGTAGCTAAGTTCATCTCACAATGTATCACCTATAAACATAGGAAATATGAGCACCAGGTTCTGACAGTTTTGTTACTGCCCCTTGAGATCCCTGAGTGGAAATGGGACAACATATCTATGCATTTCTTCCTAGAGATTCAGTAGACAACAAAGGACCATGACACCATCTGGGTGACAGTGGACCAACTCACTACGTCAGCACACTTCCTTGCTATCAGAGAGTAGAGTTCAGTAGAGGGTTTGGGGAAGTTGTGCGTATGGGAAATCATCATCCTTCATGGTGTACCCTCAATGATTATATCTGATCATGATGAAAAATTTACATCATGATTTTGTATAAGATTTTAGGAGGCATTTAGGTCCCAGCTGCGGATGCTTATAGCCTTTCACCCTCAAACTGATGGGTAGACCAAGTGAATATCCATGTGTTGGTTAATATGATATGGGCTAGCGTGTTATTTTTCAGTCAGATCCTGGAGGATCACCTGATTTTGTAGATTTTGCATAAAAAAAATGTCACCACTCTACCATCGACATGAAACATTTTGAGGCCCTATATAGGAAATACTACCAGTCACCTTTGCACTGGATGGAGGATGGATAGTCATCCATCATGGTGCCAGAGTTGGTGCAAGTGAATATGGAGAGCGTTCAAGTCATCTGAGAATGGAGGAAGATATCCTAGAGTGGACAGAAATCCTATGAGGACCACGTTTTATGCCCTTATAGTTCCAGTATAGAGACCATGTCTTCTTGATAGTCTCTCTATGACATGGAATGTGAAGGTTCGGTCGAGGATGTGAGCTATCCATAAGGTTTATTAGGTCATTGAAGATAATCTAGAGGGTTGTTGAGGTTTCCAACCACCTTTCCCTACTCCCACAGCTAGAGCGGGTGCATGACATCTTCCATGTGTCACATCTGAGGAGATACATGCATGACCCTACACAAATTATGAACTGGGGTGATCTAGACATTGAAGACGAAACCAACTTTACGGATCACCAATTGGAAATCAAGGATCAATAGGAGTGTACTTTATGTGGATTTCCATCTCTTTGGTTTTCATGTTGTGGTAGCATGGAAAGGTTCAAGAGAGTTCCTTAGAATGAGAGAGACAGGTGGGAGCTCAGTATCCCAATTTACTTTCCTAGTTTTTTTATGGATGAAAATCTTAAAGAAGGGAATGATGTTGATACTTAGTTTTTTCCATATATGACTAAGAAATATTCGTCTATATATTTAAATATCTAGAAGTTAAGGCAACATGAGATTTTGAGTCCTAGTGTGCTTAGAATTAATTTTAAAAAAATAGTAAGTTTATTTTATACTATGCACATGAATGAAATGAGATAACTCTCAAATGGTAGCAGTGAACCGAAATTATAGGACACATATGAGTTCAAAACATGGAGTTTACACAGTCTGGGACATTTCTTTTGTTAGCGTGGGTATTATATAGAAAAATCCACTGAGGGCATAACTGTAAATAAAGTGATTAAATTATTTTATTTTATCATAGACGTCATATAAAATAACTTTTGATAGGGGTATTAGATTGGAAATCTGATACCACTATTGATTTCTTAATGGGGCGTTTTACTTAAACGTGACCTAACATTAGAGGGTGCATCATCTTCAGATCCCACGATCGTTGGTGGAGGAGTTTAGCAGATACCCTTAAGCTAACTTTGCTATTAAAAATACATGTTTATGGGTTTTGGATTATGGTGGGACCCTAATACTCCATCCACCAAACTCTATATCTCTCCCTTTGTTCTTTGGTGGATAAATGGAGAATCATTGAAGAACATTTGATAGATCACAATATAGACATAGCAAATGTCTTCAATGACGAACAGATCCAACGAGGTAGAATTCATTTTGATTTCACTCCATGATTTCAATTCCTAAATAATATTGAGTTTGTTTTTGATTATTTCTTCATTTTTGAACACTATCGCCGATGGCCAACCTAACACAACCATATATTCGTGATTTGAATCAATATTTTTTCTCATTATTTGTATAATCTCCATGGAAATCATCGTCTACTTTTCAGAATTTCAAATTTTCAATGAATCGTCGAAAGAAAATTAGTTTTGTTAAGATCTACGTCTGAGGATTCTAGATATGATTTTGGAATGGTTATTGGGAAACTAGAGGAGGCACAATGGTCATTGGAAGGGACCTCTAGAAAGACGTTGTCAGTGGTGCTGCATGGACAAGCCAGTTGGCGGGGTGGGGTCATAGGGTGAAAACCAAGGTGGTGACCACCACCACGTAATGCAGTAGATGTTCATCAATTTGAACATAGTGATGGGGATGGACCAGAGGGTGGGGTATAGGTTAGTAGGTGGGCAAGGATGAAATAGTTCGAGCCCAACAATAGTGGCCCAATCCCAACCAAATGGACCAATCCCAATCCATTGGGATGAACCTAGGTTGTCCAAAGTAGACCGTGGTGGCCTACCATGAATCCATGACAGCTGTAACTTCCATAGGGACAGTGTTCGTGACTGGTCCTGAGAGGTCGACCGCACCGGCCAGTCTGCATGGCCATTACACCAACCACGGTGTTTGGTCCATGGGTGGCCACACCACAGAAGGTCAATGATCATAGTAGGTGGACTAACTATGGTGGTCGGTCAGGCGTGTCCTGACTGTTCTTTGTTTGAAGTCTTCAAGCAACCATATCATCTAAACAAAACGTCTAATTGACATTTCCTCCATGATAACAAGATCCACTCTTTGAGACAGTACTTTTGAGTTCTATTTTGGAATATAATTATTATAGACAAGATATGGGCCTAATGATGTCTTTTTCTAGATTGTTATTGTGAAAAGCACCATTTTTCATAGATTAACTATTTATGGCATGTTATTCCAACGTATTTTTCTACATAGAGGGTGATGGCGACCTCTGATGCGGTTTCTGGGTTACTATATGAGGTGTTTTTGGCATGAAACTATTTCCAGTGGTGTTTTACCAAAACAGTGGTCATGTGATGATATTAGAGTCTTCGAAGTGGAACCCCCTTGATGCACTAGAGTGTGGGTCCTAGAAAATATCAGTGTAAACCCCCCTCCCCATCAGCATGGGTGTGGGTCCTCTATAGTTACTTCCAAGTGGAATCCCCCAACAGGGTAGGCCGTAGGTGCTCAGTGACCTATAGTGAAACCCCTTGTTTTGACAAGGTGTGGGTCCTCTATGAATAATTTTGGAGTGAACCCCCCTAAAATACTAGGGAAGAAGCCCTCTACATTCCAATCCTATTGTATCTCATATTGATCCCCCTTTGACATTCAGGGTATCCTACTAGGTATGTTTATACTCACCCTTTCAGGGGCCTTTCCCACACATTATGTAGACGATGAACAAGTCTGATTGTGAATTCAGAGGAGCTTTGCGATATAGGTTCTTCGACCATGTATTGTGGGAATATATTGGGATCATGGAGAAGGGATGTCATAGTTATTTTAGTTTTACTTTTTCTATCAGGTTGGGACACTTTTTTATGGACATTTATTTTTCCCCTTTTTCCTTTTCAGTTTACATTATTTTACTTGTATTGTTTATAGGTCCATGCATGTCTATTTTATTTACAACAATATAGCATCTTTTTAGTTCTTTCCCTCTATACTTTTACATTGAGTTGGATGGGTGCATGTGCATGGGTACTTAGTAAAAGGCCTCCCCACGTTTATTGTGCCTTAAACTCTTATTGATACCCCCTGGCCTATGGAGGTTGGCTTGGGGTAGTTGTAACTCGAGCCCCAGCATGGGTCAGGTCACAACACTTTGAGTGCTTAATATGGATCTCAGGTCTAAGGTATGTGTCATACATATACTAGATATAGAAGGAATCATAGTTTCCATAGTTTAGTTATTTGTATAGTGTGTTGGTGGATTAGGTAGAGTGCTCATATAATGGGATATATTGGGTCCTCATGGTTGGAATTTTAGATACATAGTGGGACATATACTGGAATGGATTCCCATTTGATCTTTCACCTTAGAAGTATATCCTATGTATCTTGGTTATGATAAGAATCAGAGTTCTTGTAGTTCAGTTATCTCATCATCCTGCTAGTGGAAGATTCATAATAATCAACCCATTGGAGGTATTGGTTCTTGATGGTTGGAATTTTGGGGACATGAAGGGACTTCCCCTAAGTTAGATTAACATTTGAGATTGGGCCTTAGGATGACATTCTATTTATTCTATTTATGATAGGAATCAGATTTTTCATAGTTTAGTTATCTCCTCTATAAGATCGCGGATCATAGAAAGGTATTTTCTCATTTAATTTTTGGTTATAATCCTCTTTTTGGTTAATTAAGTTCTTACTAAGTCTTTGAGGGCGATCGGGCATGTTCTAAGGGTTTTGGACACGAAAAGTGGAGAAAAAAGGATTTTCTTGGTAAGTTGCGCGGTTAGTGCTAACCGTGCAGACAGCCTAGGAAACCATGCATGATGTGGGACTTTGGATAGTGGCCTCTCCACAATGTGTGCATAGTTTGGAAAAGTGTTCTGGAAACTGTGCGACCCAAAAACATTAAATAATTTACAATTTTTCCACTCTAGGTTTTTTAACCCCAACTCAGGATTTCCTCCCCATTATCCTCTCTTTTCCCTAGGGACGAACCAAATCTCCGAATAGCTCCAAGAGTTCAATCTCCCTCATTTGTAAGACATTTTTGATGTCATTGGTTGTGTATTTAATCTCTAGGTAAGGATAATCCCATCCTTTCTTCCCTTTTGAGTTATGGGTTTGTATCTTCTTCTCCTCTCCTTTGAAATCTCTAAAACCCTACTCTTTGGGTGAGATCTACGTTGAAGCTTTAAGTGTTTGATAAAGAGGAATCTAAGGTCTCATTTAAGAGTGAGCTTACCCAAATAATCTAGGTAGGTGGTCTTCAAGTTATATCCTATGGTTTAAATTTGTATTTGCGCATGTGTGGTTTTGTTCTTAGTGTCTCTTGGTATGTTTTGATCACCCTAGGCATGTTTAGGTAAAATCATTATTAAAAAGATAAACGTAGACCCCCATGATCCCTATGGGATGCATTGATGGTGAGGAGACTAATCTAGGGCCACCCATGGGGTGTGCCAACTATTCGGGACCTAGGTGGTTCACTGAGGCTTGATAATAACATAAGGGAATTTGGGTTAATATGTGGAAATTACTAAAAACCATAATTTAATGGACTGTGAGCATGGTAATTAAGCCTAGTGAGTTAGGCATAATGAACAAAGCCTAGTGAGATAGGTAATATGAATGAATTCTTAATGATATAATCATAATATAATGGAATTGCGATAAATGGATAAGGGATGTGAAATGTGATAAATGTGTTAATGGGTTATGGAATGGTGTTAAATATCAAGTTATTGTTAGGGTTTAAATTTTCCTTAGGAAATTGTTGTGATGTTGTGTGAATGGATAATGGATACATATATGTATAGAATGTGTACATAGCGTGGAAGTGGGGGGTATTGACTAAGGTTTTATGCCCATGGTTCGAGTCGGACTGAGGCTCTAAACTCCATCCCTAATTCATGGGGTAGGGGTAGGACTGATGCTCTGTTCCACTTCAGTTGCATCCACCCAGACTGGGGCTTCAAGGTGAGGATATGGTTGGCATGAGGAAGTTGGTCCTAGTGAGATAGGAAAACTATGTTTTTTTTATCATTTATGTGATTGGGTACTTTAAGACCTTGTAACTTGTTGTGTTGATAAACTCATGATAAATATGTTGGAAATGGTATGTAATGAGAAATGGGATGAAATGGTAAGATATGGAAATGGTAATAAATGTTGGTAATGGACCTAAACTGGCTAAGAGCACTTCATCTTAACTTGTTCATTTGTTATTCATTCCTTTTCATGCATAGTTTCTTATACTAGATTTTTTTTAGACACCTTTGGTGGTGGCCTAAATAGTTGTACTCACACCATTCTCGGGCCGCCAATGGGTACCCAAGAAGACTTCATGTTTTCAAGTCAGGACAAGGTAAAGAGCTCTTTCTAGGAAGTTAGGTTGGAACTGGTGTGCATAGAGGAGGACCCAAACTTGTTATCGGGACCATTATGTGGATTTTGTAGTTTGTCTCCATTTTTGGTTTTGTTCACTTCTTCACATGTAGCATGGCATGGAATACATACTTTTTGACATGGCTGTACTCCATTTTGGGGAATGGATTTTTATGCATGCACTGGTATTATTTATTATTACTACACAATTTATTTTATCTTCTATTGTGGATTACTCTGATAAAAATAAGGTATAGTCTCATCAATTTACTATTTAGACCCCCACTTCTATTCAGCAATCTTTGGAATCCGGAGAGGCGTCCTTAAGGTCATGTAACCACCCGGATTAGAGCACCGCTTTAGTGGCTCTCGAGTAGTGGACATAACAATGTGGTATCAAAGGAGGTCTTTCTTATCCTTCTCTTGAATCTTGTTATTTGGGATGGTAGATGGGGTTAAGGATCTATCATACCATGGAAATGAGATCAATCATGGGAGTATCTAACCCATGTATGAGGGAGACCCCAAGTCACCCAGGGAGGGAATTGTTGTTCTTGATTGCGCGATGTTACAGTTGATCATATTACACCATTGGGTGCTACACAAGTTGTGTGATGTTATTGTTTTATGATATTTGGAATGTGGCCTCAATGGAATGAGGTTTTTAATTAATTAATAATTGTAGGCACCTAGATAGATAGGTGTAATGCATCATGGTAGGTACACAAGGGTTGGGTATGTGAGGCATGAAAGCTAGAATGCACCTTGAAACTTGATAATTGAAAATGGAAAATGAAATAAACAAAATAATTAAATGGGGTGAAGATAAATGATTGATATGTGATGATTAATAAAATATGTGTAATTAAAAGTCTGTAATGAATTAAAATGTTTTTTGTAACATGTTGTGTAAACCTTGTGTTGGTGTATGGTTGTTTGCCCTTGTTGGCTATAGCCCACGGTAGGGATGGTCGGGCTGGTGTTTTTAAGAGTGTCAAGTGTTGTTGTGGTTGGTGAAGAGCCTTCTTATTATGATGTTGTAAAATTTGATGGTATGTGTTCTAAACCTTATGTTTGGAAATTTAGAGAAATGCCACCACGATGTCAAGCGCCAAATGGGAAACAAGAGGATGTTTCTGAGAACACTCCTCTAGTAGTGGAGAAAGAGAACGTTGTGATCCAAGAAATTTGGGAAGAGAGGTTCCAAGAGAACATGGATCATTTTATATAGATGATGGGTTGGGACCTAGGGCAGGTCGTGCCGTGTATGTTTGAGTTGAATAGAGAGTTTCAGCTGCAGCACCCTCTAACCTTTACCGAAGAGGGTAGGCAAGAGGTAGCAGAGTTTTGGATTGATTATGTCCAAATGATACTTGATCATCTAGAGACTCATGATGGGAAGTGAGACAAGTTGGAATCTTATATGTTTTGAGGCCAGGAAAAGCGTTGGTGGGACATCCTTGTTAAGACTGAGCAGGATGAGGGGATGTTGTGGAAGGATTTCCATGAAAAGTTTCTATAGAATTTTTACCCAGAGACTTTGAGGAAAGAGAGGGCTGTAGATTTTATGAGCATGACTCAGGGATCGATGTCGGTGATGGAGTATGTTGGCTGCTTCACTGACCTGCAATGCTTTGTTCCCACATTGGTGGGGGATGAGGCCGCAGTTATGAGGAGTTTCTAGGATGGAATGAGACACTAGATCAGGTTTCAGGTGAATATCTATTGTTTTAAGAGGTTTACAGAGTTAGTAGATCAAGCATTGATCTCATAAGGGAATCATAAGGGAGATTTAGTTTGTGGTATTGTCGTGTAAGTTGGGCAGATATGTGGGGTACCTTCCGAAGGCCAGAAGCATCATTTTGGAAGTTTTCAGCAAGGAAAAAGTGTGCAAGGTGGTCATAAGAGAGGGTCGACCTCTTAGGGTGGTGATTGAGTGTTCTATTATCAGTTTGGAAGGACAGGCACATGCGTGGCCAATTTCCCCAACCTCTAGTTGAGTGTTGGTCCTACGACAGATTGGGACAAGTGTAAAGGTTATCCAGGAATTCTCATCAGAAGTGTATGAATGTTGGGGACAGTCAGATTCCATGGGGAGGCACGAGATTAGTTACTTCATATCAGGAAGGCAATTGGATATCCATGAGCCGTAATGGTAGGGGCGATATATTTGGAACTTCAGGTAAGTATTTCCCATGTTAGCAGGGAACATTAGTTTAGGGCACACATGTTGGAGCCCATGGTAGAGGGGTAGGTTAGCTTCATGCAGTTCAGTCTTCACATGATGATGGTGAATTTGGGCCATCAACTATCCGAGGTACGATCCTTTTAGCTTCTATAATTTCTAGTGAACTTTTTGATACTGATGACACACACTCTTTTATTTCTTCTCAGTTTGTGGAAGCATTGGGTTTTCTTGTGGATAGTGTGTGTGGGGTTATTTCGATTGACACTTCGTTGGGGGTGCGAAAGGAAGATATCAGGTAGTGTAAGGGATGTGATCTAGAAGTCAGGGGGTATCATTTCTTGTGGGACTTGTTCATTCTTTAGATGTCGATATTTGACCTGATCTTGGGTATGGACTGGTTTGTTTTGTATCGGGCTCACATAGATTTTTACTATCACTGGGTATCATTCAGGTCACTTGAGGGTAATTCTTATGTTCATCGCAGATGGGTGGATGTTTTAGAAGGTCGTGTGGGATAGTTTTTTCAACAGTTGTGTAGGATCATAGCTCAAGTAGCTTGTCTTGTTCTTAACGATGAAAGAGGGGAACAATCTTTCTTTCCACCGGTAGTGGGTTAGTTTGATGATGTGTTTCTTGAGGATTTCTCAGGGGTGCCCCCTCGAGAGGGATGTTGAGTTCACAATTGAGTTTCTACTGGGAGAAGAGCCAGTTTTTATTCTACAATACCGAATGGTACCCACATAACTCTAAGAGTTAAAGGTTCATCTTGAGGAGTTAGAGCATAAGGGTTTCAAACATCCTAGTACCTCTCCTTGGGGTTCTCCTATGCTTTTTTCAAAGAAGACGGATGGGTCGTTAATGATGTGTGTTAATTATCGGAAGTTAAATCAGATGAAGATGAAAAATTTGTACCCTCTTCCTAAAATTGATGGAATGTTTGAAAAGTTGAAGTGTGAATCAATGTTTTCTAAGATTTATCTGATATTGGGTTATCACCAGTTGAGAGTGAGGCCTACTGACATATTGCTGATAGCTTTCACAAGTCGGTATAGGATGTTTGACTTTGTGGGTATGCCTTTAGTCCTGACCAATGAACTAGAAGTGTTCATGGATTTGGTTAACCGAATCATTCATCCTTATCTGGATCAATTTTTGTTTTTCTCTGTGGATGAAATCATGGTGTACTCGAAAACTCATGACGATCATTCCCAACATCTTGACATCGTCTTGATTATAGTAAGAGAAATCAGCTTTACGCCAAGATGTCAAAGTGTTAGTTCTAGATTAGAAAAGTTAATTTTATAGGTCACATCATCTCTGGGGCAGCCGTGTTAGTGGATCCAGAGAATGTGCAGGTTGTTGTTTCTTTGGATCAGCCCAAGATTGTTTCATATGTTCAGAGTTTTCTATGTTTTTATAGATATTACAGGAGGTTCATCTAGGATTTCTCTTATTTGACAGCACCACTGTTGGGCTTGACTATGAAGGGAATCAGGTTTGATTATTTTTAGTCTTGTGAGAATTCCTTTCAATAGTTGAATAAGATATTTACAACTGCACTAATCTTGATCTTACCTGAGCCAGGTAGGAAGCATATCCTATTTTGTGATGCATTCGGTATTAGGTTTGGGGATGTGTTGATGCAAGATGAGTAGGTGGTAGATTATTGGTTGTGGCAATTGAGACCCCATGAGAAGAATTTTCCCACTAATAATCTTTAGTTGGTTGTAGTAGTGTATGAATTAAAGTGTTAGAGGCACTACTTGTTGGGGGAACAGTTCACGGTGTATACCGATCACAAGAGTTTAAAGTATATCTTTTCGTAGTGAGATTTGAATCACTGCTAGAGAATATGGGTTGAGTATCACAGGTATTTCAACATTGAGATGGTATAAACACAGGGAAAATGTAATAGTATTACTAATTATTTGAGTAGGAAGGCTTAGAACTAGATGCGTCAGGAATCCAGCATCGAGTGGAAGGTGATGGCTTTGTTCGTGGAGATGTACCTGAAGGTGCGAGGGGGGAATGGGGAGGTAACTCTTTCTTCTGTGATGGTTTAGTCGGCACATTTGAGTCACGTTAGGGATATTCAACTCGATTATCCTTATTTTTTTCATAAAGGAAAGATTTAAAGGTGGGGAGCCACCTTCAAGTTTGTTCATTGGTAGTGATAGGGTTGTTTGTGTGCAAGATTGTGTGGTTGTGCCGGTGTGCATGTGGAAAGATTTGATGCATGAGTTCCATGCATCAAAATGGGTAGTGCATCCTAGTTTCACCAAGATGTATTGTGGTCTCTTTAGATATTTTTTGTAGTCAGTAATGAACAAGGAATTTGTAGGCTTTGTGGCACGGTTCCTTAACTGTCAGTATGTGAAGTCCAAGAATCAACACCTAGATGGATTGGTACATCCATTTCCCATTCTAGAATGAAATTGGGTTGATGTGATGATAGATTTTTTTTTGTGTCTTCTGAGGATTCCTCAGAAGAATGATGAAATCTGGTTGGTTGAGGATTGGTTAATGAATGTGGCTCATTTATTACCGATTTAGGATACATACACAGTTGACCAGTTGGGTGAGTTGTATGTTCAGGAAATAGTGTGTTTTCATGGTGTGCCAAGGAATATAGTTTCATATCATGATCCTCATTTCACATCACACTTCTGGAAGGGGTTTCAGAAAGTGATTGGTACACAGGTGCTTTTGAGTACGACTTTCCACTCACATCTAGATAGGAAGTTGGAGTGTAAAATCCAAATGTGGGAAGACTTGTTGAGGGCTTGTATGTGGGATTTTTGTGGTTCCTGGGAGAAGCACCTATCTATTATGGAATTTTCCTACAATAATAGTTTTTAGGATATGGTTCAGATGGAACTATTTCAGGCTCTCTATGGGAGTCCATGTAGATCTCTACTGTGTTGGATGGAAGCTGGTGAATCCAAGCTATTAGTTCCGAGTCTCATGGAGGAGACTTTAGAGAAAGTTGAGTTGATTCAGAAATGGATGGAAACATATCAGAGTAGGAACAATTCATATGTAGATTGGAGGCATAATCCCCTTGAGTTTAGGTGAGTTGATAGTGTGTTTCATCTGGTGTCTCCATAGTTGGGTCACCGTTGGATTCAGAAGAAGGGAAAGATGTTGCCCAGGTATGTGTGTCCATTTGAGATAGTGGAGAGGATCTGGTGGGTGGTGTACTGACTGGATCTTCCATAGTGGTATATTGGGATGCATGACATGTTTCATGAGTCTCAGCTTTGGCGGTATCACCTTGACCCAAATCACGTGGTGGATGTTGAGAATGTTGATCTTAAGGATGATGCATCCTTTGAGGAGCATCTGGTTTGTGTCATGGATCATGGTGAGAAGGTCTTGCTGGGAAATGTTGTTCCATTAGTGAGAGTAATATAGAAGCATGGGAAGTTTTAGGAAGATACTGGGGAGTAGAAATCAGATATGTGGGCTCAATGGCCCGTTGTAATTTCTTCAAAAGTGCAGTGAATCTTGGGATCCCGGATTGAGGACGGTTTGTTATAAGGTGTGGAGGATGTAAGGTACTGCATATTTTAAAGGGGTGTTCTCTTTTAATATTTTGTTTTAATCCTATATTTTGGTTAATTAAGTGCTTACCAAACTCCTTGAGTAGGATCGGGGGTGTTTCGAGGGTTTGGGACATGAAAATAGAGAAAAACGGGTTTTCTGGGTAGGTCGCACGGTCTGCGCACGGTTAGTTCTAACCATGAGGACAAACCTGGAAACCATTCTGGAGGTGGGACTTTAGACAGTGGCATCTACACAGTTTGTGCATGGTTTGTAAGACCATGTAGGTAAACCATACGACCTAGAAACCTTTAAAAAAAATACAATTTTTCCTCTCTAGGATTTTTATCCCCAACTTGAAATTTTCTCCCCATTCTCCTATCTTCACCCTAGGGATGAACCAAATCTCCCAGGATCTCCAGGAGATCAATCTCCCTCATTTCTAATGCATTTTTTGTATCGTTTGTTACAGATCTAAGCTTCAGGTAAGGTTAATCCCATCCTTTCTTATCTTTTATGTTTAGGGTCTGTATCTTCTTCTCCTCTCCTTCTGAAGCTCTAAAACCCCACTCTTTGGGTGAGATATAGGTTGAAGCTTCAAGGGGTGGTTGAAGCAGAATCTAAGGGCTTGTTTAAGAATTTATTCACCCACCAAATTGAGGTAGGTGATCTACAAGTTATATCCCATGTTTTATTTGTTGATTTTTGCAAGTGTGGTTTGGTTCATTGGTGTCTCTTGGTATGTTTTGATCACCCTTGGCATGTTTAGGTAAAATGGTTATTGAAAAGGTAGATGGAGACCCCAATGATCCTTATGGGATGCATCAAGGGTGATGAGACTAATATAAGGCCACCCATGGGGTGTAAAAACTTTTTAGGACCTAGGAATTTGTGAAGAACAAGTGAAATTGTTGTGTAATTATGTAGAGCCCTGGATAAACATGTTGATGTTACTATTTATGTCGGTTTAGAATCTAGGTGGTTCACCTAGGATTGATAATAACCTAAGGGAATTTGGGTTAATATGTGGAAATGACTAAAGACCATAATGGAATGTATTATGATAATGGCAATGAATCTAAGTGAGTTAGGAATAATGAACAAAGCCTAGTGAGATAAGCACAATGAATGAATGCTTAGTGAGATAAGTGCAATAAATGTGAATTGGGATAAATGGACAAGGGATGTGAAATGTGGTAAATTTGTTAATGGTTTATGGCATCGTGTTAAATCTCATGTTATTGTTACGATTTTTGTTTGACTTGGGAAATGTTTGTGTTGTTGTGTGAATGGTTAATGGATACATATATGTATAGAATGTGCACATATCTTGGTAGTGTGGGGTATTGAATGAGGTTCTATGCCCACAGGTTGAGTTGGACTGAGGCTCTAAAGTCCACCCCTAATGCACGGGGTAGAGATAGGACTGTTGCTATATTTCCCTATTTGTTGAGTCCACCCAGACTGAGGCTTCAAGGTGAGAATATGGTTGACATGAGAAATTTAGTCTTAGTGAGATAGGAAAACAATGTGTTTTATCACATGTATATGATTGTGTAATTTAATCAAGTGTAACTTGTTGTGTTGATGAACCCATGATAAATGTGTTGGAAGTTGTGAGTAATGGGAAATGGGATGAAATTGTAAGTTATGGAAATGGTAATAAATGTTGGTAATGGACCTAAAATGGATAAAAGAACTTCATCTTTACATGGTCATTTATTATTCATTACTTTATTGCATTGTTTTTTATACCTGATATTTTTTAGACACCATTGGAGGTGGCCTATTGAGTTGTACTCACACCCTGTTCGGGCTGCCATTGGGTACCCGATCAAACATCATGTTGGCAGGTCAGGACAAGGTAACAAGCTCTTTCTAGGTAGTTGGGTTTTCATGGGTGTGCAAGGAGTAGGACCTGGACTTGGTGTCGGGACCATTTTGGGGATTTTTCAGTTCGTCTCCATTTTGGGTTTTGTTCACTTTTTCACTTATAGCATGGCATGACATACTTACTCTTAGACATGGTTATACCCTGTTTTGGGGAATGGTTCTTTCTGCATGCTCTGGTATTATTGATTATTATTCTGCTATTTTGTTTATCCTATGTTGTGTCTTACTCTGATAAAAAGGGGTATAGTCTCCCCAATTGACTATTCAGACCCCCACTACTAGTCAGTAACCTTTGGTGTACGGGGAGGCATACTTAATGTCATGTAACCACCTAGGTCAGAGCATCGATTTAGTGGATCTTGATTTAGGGACATTACATACTCAATCCACAAGTGAATAAGGAAAAATTATCAAGCCATTAGATAGATTGGGTCCCATGGATAGAATTTTAGAGTCACAGAAGGACTCAAACTGAGGTGGATTCCCATTTAAGATTGGGACTTAAGGAAGGAATCCTATATATCCTAATTATGTTATGTATCAGATTTCTCAATGTTCAGATTGATTGGAACTTACACACTGAGGCCTCCCTTATATGTGGGGACATGTCATATTCTACTGCTAATCTGGGATTACACTCTAAGGGTTATCTAATATAACCATTGAACACGGTTATAATGTCTTGAGACGTCTTGTTGGCATGGAATGATTATCTTCCTAACATTTCTGAGGATGATTTTACATGTCATGGATGCTTAGTGGGCATCTATAAAGGTAGTCACATGATCTAGATGATGTTTTCGAAGGACTTCGCCTAACTTGAACATGATGTCTGGATACCATAGTGTGATTTATTTTCGCATATTGGGAGGCTGTCATGTGAACTAGTTGTCTTGTTCATAGGGAATCATGAGATCTTGGATTATATATCTAGAGGGAATTACATTATCGATTTGGAAATATCAAATGTCTTCGTGATACCTAGATGGTATACACTGGTTTCACTACATATCTTGGGAAACAAATCTATATAACATCATAATATCTAGATAGAGAACCCAGAGGGATTCACTAGATTCAGACAGAATTCCCGAAAGGCATCACACAACTTACTTGACATATCCTGGTGTCTTTTCATAACATGAGATACATGTCTAGATGGGATTTCAATATCTATATAGAGAACCTGTAGGGATTCACAAGATTCAGGTGGCATGTATGGAAGGCATCATGAGACTTTATTAACATATCCTAGTGCTGCCGTATAACTTGGGCGGCATGCCTAAAGGAAATCACATGATTTGGATCGTGAACACAAAGGGTTTCACGATATTCTTGTATCATGATCAGAATTCATCAGAAAACTTACTTGATATATATTGGGTGAAACCGTTTGATCCAAATGATATGTCTAGAGGACATCCCACCAATTGAGCAACATGTCTTAGTGTTCTTGCATTAGTTGGATGAGTCATGAAGAACTTCATGAGGATCATTTAATTTTTATTCACATAATCCTCCCATACTTTAAACATTATTCCATATTTTTATAAAATATGTTCCATATATTATTCCATTATTAGCTTATATTAGGTTTGATGTGACCCAACCAACATGCCTGATCTCCATCACATTGCTCAAAAAATATGCCAGATTTCCTTTTCATGGTCTATAAGTGATCACATGAAGTGATTATGCATGTTTTTTGATCTGTTAGGTTATTCCCCCTATTTTACCTAGTGTAAAACATTTAGATTATGTGATCAGTCACTTCGAGAAGCCTTCTGGTGCACTCCCATGTGTGATCAATCGATGGATGTTTTATCTTCCTTTTTTTATAGGTAAAATTTATAGACCTCACCACCCCAAATATATCCCTACGTTCATGGAGCATCTCTTATAGATTTTATCTGGAGTCATATGAGTTATTTTTTTGTCATTCACTTCATGAGATCTTTCCATAATATTATTTCCTATGACCATATGAAGGTTCTACATTGGTTATTTTTATTGGGATCAAGCCGATAAAATTGATCTTTCATAACAAAATTAACATTCAAAGGGGATTTTACAAGGATAGGTTCTCATATCTAGGGCCCTTTGTGAGATCAAGATTCATTTTGAAAGGCTTTTTTATAATCTAGGGTACCGTTACATGGGTTCTTCAGAAAACAAAGGTAAATTGTCTAGGGTTATTCAGAAAACCAAGTCATTCTATCAAGAAGAATTACATGGTATTTTTCTAACATGTGAGGTGGCCTCTGCAAGATTAATGTAAATTATCGAGGGTGCATAACCCCTTTCATATAATGATCAACGTCTCCCTTTTTCACAAGAAGCTTTAATATTTTCCCTTTTAAATCCATTCTTTATTTCACATAGTCCATTTTTCTCATGAATTTACATGAGAATTATTGAAGAAAATTGGTATCCTCATTGGTGATGCATCTTGTGACCAAAAAATGGGCTTGTGGTGATGTGAGGATATTTTCATTGACAAACCCTTTGATTGTCTATATATCTGAATTCATGTCACCATGCTCTTTCATGATAAGATGGGACTGTCTCAAGGGATTTTGAAATGTATTGAGATCCACAGGGGTGCATCACATGGATATCATGATTTTGAAGCACCTTTACCTTTTTCATATTTTCACCCTTATTCTACAAGGATTTTTGGATGGTTCTTTATGCGCATGTTGACTGACTATTTGGGTGACTTGACGGAGCTCATCTGGAAGTTGCCACATGATCAGCGAGTATCGTGGATGCCTTCACCATAACCATGGGTATTTTTAAAAGGGAATTCATATGATCTACCAATGTTCATGTGTTTCACATGTCCCTTTCATATGACCATCATAAGGTCATTCGATTGAATATATTTTTGAAGGTTACATGATCTATGTGATATTTTCCACCCTATCTTATTTTGTTTTGTGATGAAAATAATACCCAATATTCAAGTATTTATTTCTTTGTAGATTTTACCATGATCATTTTGGTGGGAATCAACAAATCCCCCTAGAAGTGACATACACATGTTAAATGGACCAGTATTGAGAAAAGTAAATTCCCACTTGAGTATTTGGGATGTTACTAATAGGTGTCTTGGGTGATGTTTTTCTTTAGGGAAACATTTGGTTTTCCACAGAATAACCTATTAATAAGTGAACGAAGGGAGCCTCATTCACCAACTTCTTCTACTCTCAATATTTTTTGATATCTATCTCTAACATGTTGCTTCTTTGTAATAAAATCTACAAGAATTGATTTCAATACCTATTTGTAAAGCCTCTTCATGATAACTAGTTGACAAATATATTTTTCAATGTTGTTTCGTGAGAGCTATTTTGTGATGTCTATTTCACCACAACATTTTTTTCGAGAAATTCACAATCTAACTCTTATTTATTTCTTGAACCATATTCATATGCATTTTGGTTTTTCTTTGATTATTCTACAAGTTCCGTTGATTTGGTCTCGAGATCTATTAACTATTATGAGGATCGGGTGACCATTTCAAGGCCACACGATCATGATTCTTATAAAGTGTTATATATTCATGATATGTATTTTGGATAACATGGTCTACGAGACCTATTTCAGGTCATGAAATCACAAATTCCTTCAAGGTTCATGTGATTTTCTCAATGCTACTGAAGTAAAGAATTTATTTTGATAAGTTTTTTAATGTTCTGACATATGATTCTTCCTTTTATATAGATGGATTCTGTATCCCATAATATTTATTCCACTACAGTTAACCTAAGGGAAATAATTTCTTGGAACAGTAATTTTAACCCTTGATATCTTGAGTATTCTAACATCGATGATCTAAAATGGATTCTCTCATCTGAACTCCATAACTATCCTTTATCGCACCGGCTTCCCTTGTTTGAATTTTTCTAGATAGATAACATATTCATACATTGTCTAGGATAATACCTTCCATGTGGCTGTGACTTTTCTCACTATCCCTTTACTCAAAACTAATTGAGCATATTTGTTACTTCTTTGAACTACCTAACTAATGATTGGATATAAAAAGGGGTTTTTTCCCTGGTGTAAACTTTTATGAATAATTTGAATAGTCATTTTGGTTTAGGTGTAGGTGTTTAGAATTTTATGACTAGATACACACTATCCACTATTATGAAGAAGTATGGGTTTCCCAGTTCATCGCTTACCATCAGTCTAATCTTATAAGAGAACTAGTTATCCCTTGGTGCCATGGTACCAATTTATTTAATCATCCCTATAGTGAATAATAAATCATCCTATGGTATATATATCAATTAGGTATGATACACCTTGTACAAATGTATAATTATTTCTTTTATACTACGGATATCAAGGATAACCCTGCATAGTCTCCAGTTTTGGAAATGGATATACACAATATTGTGAAATAAAAGTTAAAGAATGATAATAATATGAGCTCAATCGTCTCCTTCAAATCCTAGATCAAAATTTTCCTCTATGATAGTGGATCTTGGATGACTATTATATGACATAAATGATACACTTACTAATAGGTTTTTGATAATGTCTGTTTATATTGTGAAATCTTGAAAGTTATAGAAAATACCTCAAAGGGATACTAGGTGTGGCCAGATATATCCCCTAGAATAAGGATAGTGGTTTCCATGGATGTTCCTTAACCAAGTGGACTTTTCCTACCTATGGATGTACATTCGGGAATCTGAGTTAGCACGTGGGTAATGGATTCTTAGTTAGTAGAGGGTTGACCTCTCAATATTTTTTTACTAACTCTCAGAATAGGTTATGGGTCATATTTAACAGGGTAACATTCCTTATAGGATTAGATGTCCTTTCCATTTTTTAATCAACTAGATTGCGGAGCACATTCATTCATACCAATACCATAACTCTATTGGGATCTATTGTACCTTGCTTCGTCACAAGTTTCTAAACATTTCCAAAGTTGAGGACCTGTCATTTGGAACAAAATAGGGTTATGATATATTGATCCATCTGTATTGCTTTGATTTAATGCCTTATGTTTCACTGAACGAGCCATTTATTGATAATGGTGGTGGTTATCTTGATGAAAGATCATAAAATATCACCCATCATGATGGGGGTTCTTATAATCATGGTGGATGGACTGATCGCTTGCAATTCGTATACCACTTACTGTTTCTCTCACCAGTTTGATTACATCCAAAGGGTTTCCCCTCTTTTCTTAGATGGCGTGTGGGGTGACTGACATCTCATGAATATCTACCATTTTTTTTTTCTGACATTGGTGTGTGATGTTACTAATACTAAGATTATCCCCCCACCTATTGGCGCTCCTATCTTCCTTTCGTATGATTATATCCAGGGTTGGGTAGAATCCAACTAGGGTGGTGTGATGATTTTGCTAGTCAACCAAGTGGAAAATTCATTTACCTCATTGAATACCTATTTTTCTTTACAATGGAGCAGATTCACGATTTGGGAGAGTCCTCAAGGATGTTTTTTTGTCTGAGTAATGACCTTCCCATCATCAGGGAAGAATAATATAGGGAATATATTCCTTCAACATGAGTAATGGATGATGTATCTGTTCATAGAAAAATATATGAGGCTTCTTCTCCTACTTGCTTGCTAACTAAGCCAGTTGTTCCCCCTTCTGAAGTACCTACCTCAGTAGTTTCAAAGGATTATAAATGGTATAGGATGATATGGAGGTAGAATCATACCTTTATTAGAAAAACTCCATTAGAAACAATTTTTTATCAATAAGAACATATTTTTCAGTTCATTCATGACATGGGGGAAGACATCTTTGACCACCTTCCATTATACAAAATCATGTGTAAAATCATCGTAAAATTGGAAGGGTTGGATACTAGTGAGAGGGGATTGTGTAATCTTTAAGACGGGACTCCCACAATCGAATAGATGAAGGATGCTTAAGAGGCATTAGAACAGATTCTTCATTTCATATCTGAGTTGCATGCCCAAATAGATGTTTTTACCACACAAATATAGAGATATGAGGAGATCATATCTCACCTGAGTTATGACCTTTAAAAATCATTATCTTTATTGGAAATCACTCATAAAATATTTGAGGATCTTTCTACTATTATTGAGACCCCTCATCCTAAGGCAGTAGTGGAAGTAGTGGGGTGGGTGGAACTTCATCATTCAATAAAATATTATCCTCAGATTATTGTCAAATTGACCAGCTTATCCAACAAAATATAACTATAGTTTAATCATTGATGTACATTTTATTGCAATTAAATTCTTGGATAGAACCTGAAATTTTGATATTCCTCCTTTCATAAAATATAATTAAATAGATCTTCTAAACTTTATATATATATATATATATATATATATTTCTAGATATCTTTTATTCTTAATGTGCTAGAAATTCCATTAATCTGATGTTTAATGATTCTTCAATGATACCATCCTATGTATAGTATAAATTAAACCTAAATTCCTATATTTGAACTTTTAAATAACAATATAAATTTATTTCCAAATGATCATGAATTCCCACCAACATGAGATTCATCATTTATGTATCTTCTCCATCTATCTTGAGATTACCTGATTCATAGGAAAATTTGGTTGGAAAATATCTCCTAGAGAAATATTTCACAATCTCTAGCTGACTTAAGTGGACTTAGTGAGAATATATTTATTTTCGATAAGTCCATATAATGGGACTAAAAAAAGTTATATATTTTTATTTTTATTTATCTAATTTTCCTATGATTTATATAGGGGAAGAATTAGTGGTTAGAGTCTCACCTTTTGTCTGGGATTCCCTTATCAGGATTTCAACCTGGTGAGTTTTGTTCCTTTTTCAGGTCTATAAACTAAATTGTTTTTGCATTATTTTAGAATCTTCTAGCTAAAACCTTCCACAATTTTAGTTTAGGTTATTCTGGATTAGACCATCTAACATTTTATTTTAGGGTCTTTTATCTTGGACTTTCTATTTCTGCAGTTTATATTCTTTTTGTTGAGCCCACTTTGTGTATGGATTGTATTTTTTTGTCAACTAATTGTAATTGGTTATCAATGGTGTTTGATGAGATAAAAAGTTCTCATTGTGGTCAATAAGATGAATTAGTTCCAAAGTTAATAGAGCTTTGGAAAAAGTCCTGAAGTTTTTATATTCCAAAGATCATGTGAATGGTTGAATACTTTTATTTTCACAATTACACCTGGAGAATTTTTATGGATTCATTTGATGATAGTGGATGTCATGCTTGAATAATTCTCCTAGGTATATTAGGATGATTCTTTGCGGATTTTTAGTTAAGAAGTATCATAATTTTTTGGAAAACTTGTGCTACTATCCTTATGAAGGAAAGGGGGAGAAAAGGTGCAAATAATCATATTCAAGTTTTATTGGAGGGAAGAATGGTGCTTGAAGATAGGAAAGCTCCAATGCTTTCCTTGGAAAATATGATGATTCTAAAGGCAGTCGATCAAAGGTTAGATATCATGAAAGATAAGGTTTCTGATGAAAGAATAAATTTTTTGACAAATCTAAATGACTACAAAGTAGTATTGGTGTTCTTTCCGAAGTTGATATTTAAAGTGGTGCCATTTTCTAGTGTTTTCCAAATTTATGGGTCCAAACAATTGAAAATGGGGAAAAGAGTTTTTTCAAAAGAATTTTCATGAAACTGTCAAGGATATTTGGAAAGTTCAGTGAAAATATTATTTAATTATTATTACAAAAAAATATGGAAAAGTAAAGAAGTTCTATCAAGTTATGGAGTTTCCATGAAAGGTGTGTTTGTGTGAAATAGCCACGCGAATGGAATTATGCACTTGGGGGAAAGTTGTGCGAGATGCACACATGGTCATGAAAATGCCTATAAATAGGTGGATACCCTCCTTATTTATTAACGATCAACAATTATTGGAATTCAGTTCTCTATATTCTTCATGTAGTGAGGGTCATGAAAATAGTGAGTTTATACGCAAGTAGGAAGTTGCACGCAAGATGGATGTTGAGTGCAAGTAGTGAGTTGCGTGCACGAAGTGAGTTGTGTGAAACTATTGAGTTGTGTTTAAGAGTTGTGTGAAAGTAGGGAGTGGTGAAAATATGGGAGTGGCATGAAATTTGTGAGTTTCAAGTAAGAATGATGTTCTATACAAGTAGTAAGTTGTGTGCAAGTTGGTTTTCCGCAACAAAGGATAATGTTGCATGAAAAGTGAAAATGCTGCATGCTAGGAATTAAAAGGTGGCATGAAATATAAGTCAGAGGTATCAAAATAATTATAATTATGAATTCTAATTTTTTTTTACTAGCTTCTAGGTAGGAAAGTGGAGAATAAAGGCAGATCAAGACACTTATGAACTATTCCATGTTATTCTATGTTAAAGAATAAGAAAGAGAGTGGTCAATCTATATTTCATTATTCAAGCCATATCAATTGTTATGATGATAAAATGAGATGATCATCATTTATTTAATAATAACAAAGGTTGTATGTGATTATAGAAAGAAGAAGAATCAATCTCAGTGTAGTTTTTTACACTAAAAAAGAATGATTAAAAAATATAGAAGAATATATTCTGACCAAATTGATATTTTTCATTATAATTTTGTTAGAGATAATATAGTGTTAATCATTCCACAAAAAAATTTATTTTATTGTGACTAATAGAAGAATAAGATAGTGTAGTTTTCATGTTTTTTTAGGAAAAGATAAGAGGAGTTTCCTTCCTACTATTGTGCATGTAACAAAGTGGAGAAGTATATTATGGAAGAAAAAAGTAGAACTATGACATCAGATATGACTCAATAAGTGGATAAATTTCTTGGCGTTACAATCCCTTATCATTAATTAGAATACTATCTTTGGAGGCAATATAAATATCCATTCAAGGTCTATAAAACTCACACTATTGGATTGTTTTCAAAGTGATTCAAGAGTGTAAGGGTATATCCTATATGTTGTAACCAGAAAAAAGTATTTTTTTTCTAGCGGTTTTGAGGTCAATATTATTTTAAACCATGATAATGATGTAGAAACTCTTGGGGAGTAATGAACCAATTAAAAATATCATGTTATATATTTTATGCTTTTATATAATTTCATGTGACTATGAAAATAGAATACAAGAATCAAGATCCTAATAGGTCAAATAGGTATAGGGGTAAAAAGTCACAATTTGATTAAAAAGTACCCAACATTGATTTACCCCCCCTCTCAGTGTTAGGCATATCCCAAACTGGTCCTTAGACATTTCTCTCAGACCTTGTCTTTTTTTTTAGTTTAGGGTCCTCCGGCTCAGATCTATTTTTACTATAGTTTAGGTTTTTCTGGCTCAGAAATTATATTAATAGTAGTTTATGGTCATTTATCCCAATGCATCCATTAATATAGTTTAGGGTCTGTTATCTTAGACCTAATATGGTTGTATTTTAGGGTATTTTATCTTTAACCTTCTATCATAGGTAGTTGATGGACTTTTAACTCAGACCTTTTGTTGAACATGGAATATGGGATAAACATTCCAAGTATGTCCCAAGATAACCTAAGGTTTTGAGTTCCACTATGGTGTTTCTTTTCCCCATTTGGATTGGATATCCTTCTTGGCATAGCGGATATGCCTCTTCATGGTAGGTTAAAGACCTTATGCATCAATAACATTTTCAGAAAGAGTTTTCCCCAATCTTTTCCAGGTTTTGTGGAGGATTTATGGTGGTAATATTGGTTGAGGGTAAACTACTAGGGACTTTGGTTCCATCTGGATAGTTAGAATATGGGATGAGTAATTCACAACCCAAAAGTCTAAGTCAATGAATATGGGACGGGGTCAACATGTTGGGGATAAATTAAAACACCATAAGGTTTCAAGATCCAATATAGTGTTACTAGGGAACACAATAATGGAATTTCACTTCCTACAAAAAGGGGATTCCACTGGTTGGTAGGTCAAAGCCCTTATGCATCAATAAAATGGTCAGAAGGAGGCATAATCACTCTTTATCAAGGACAATAAAAGGATTTTGAATAGTTAAATGTATGGGTGATGAAGTTGTACATGGAAATAAAGCTATCCAAGATGGTTTTTGGAACCCTAGGTAAGTTTAGTTCTTAGAATGTGAATCTCATGCCCTATTCCCTATGGTTTTGAGTCACATGATGTGGACCATACAAAGGTTTTGGAATGGAGGGTCACAGTCTTACTTTGAGAAAGGGTACAAAACACAGTAACATAGCATAAAGGATGCCAGATATGAATCAATATTCAGGTTACAGGGATAGTAAATCATGGTCTAAAGTGCTTGGGTCATGAGGATGATATGGGAAAATCATGCCAGGAATAGCCCTGAACACTCTATGGTGATGAATTCATCCATCGTGTTTTCAAGATCACATGTTTAAAAATCCTTTTTTAATAGACACATTTGGTTTACAACCATAGGCGCATATGCAAGAGGAATATGCCTACATGAATAGTCAAAAAAAGTGTTTCTTATTGTCGGGTATCCTTTTCCATGGTCCATGGATGGTTTATGGTTATATGTGGTTCTCAAATCATGAAGTGTTATTTGTGTAATGTGTAATATCCAATAGGGGTCCAAGAACCCTAATAGTTGTGTCACAGCCTAGGGAACACATTATCATAGCGAGGAGATGTGATATATCTTTACTCTAACTTTTTCTTGGACTAGGGGTTCCAATGAGGATATCATTTATTTTACAAGGGATACAAAGTGGGACCTATGAGCATTATTAATTATTTATTTTCACTATAAATAATTCCTAAACATTATAGGTGATGATTTCAGTCAGAAAAGACATGAATTTTTCTCTGGTTACCCTTTAAGGGTTTTCAACATGGCATGTTTTGTGTCTCATTCACTAGTAGTTTAGGATCTTGTGATCTGGACCATTATTGGCTAGAATTTAAGGTCATACAGCTTTGACCAATGTGCAGGAAGTTTAAGGTTGTGACTCGCTTGGACCTAATATGAAGGGAATGTTACACAAGAGCACTATTAGGATACCTAAGTTAAATAGTTCTATTTTATCCTTCTAATAATGTCAATAAAATTTTGTAAATAATGGCTCATGGTTTGTAGTCCATGATTAATTATACAAGGCAATCATGCCAAGAATGGGCCAAAACACCTTAAGTTTCTCGGTTAAACCATGGTAAATTTAGGCCAACAAGAATCAGAAATCCCTTTATATCGGTCCAAATTTTTCTAATATATAGTTTTGATCCCTTATGAATCAATATCATGGTCGAGCATAAAGATCTCCTTTATTTTCCAATATCCATGGAGGATTTATGACAACCCAAAGCGCTCAAATCATGAAGTGTGATTTATGGTAAAAGGGGATAAAAAGATGATAAAAGCACTCAACTTTCCAGTTGACTAAGGTTAGTTTATTGTGTTCTCCTGATAATGGATGATGATGGTTAATGGTCTTAACCTTTTAAAATCTTTTTGTAGGGAATAATTTATCATTCCGTTTTAATGTCATGTAACTAGGACATTTTCCTTATAGTTTAATGTTGTGCAGTAATGACATGGGAACCTATATGAAAAATTATGCAAGATTTCATTGGGGAAATGTTTCACTGGTGGGGGGAATTTAGATTCAAGGGGTATCTTTTAACCCTGAAAATTATTATTAGTGGGTAGTTGTATTCCAGATCCCCACTTGTTTTGATATATCATGTGCAAAATTAAACTGTATGTAGATTTGACTCCAACATAAGAAAAATGACCTTGTATGACTTGAACCTTGATTAAAAATACGTATATTCTTCCTTTTGTCAAGAATATTAATTACATGTATCAAGTATGATTTTATCACATCATATTCTAGGAATGAACCTTGAATTGTGTATTCAAGTGTCGCTAAATATCAGAAATCAGGCCATATGTAGCTCCTGTATGCAATTTACCTTAACTGGTCTAAATCATATATAGATATGGGGGAATTTTTTTCCCATTTATGTAACTAAAAATCCAAGATCCAAGTTTCATTATGTATACATTGATGATAGGAATCATGCCACACTTAGTTATTGAATGGGAAACACTCTATACTGGTCTAACCCATCCATAGAGGGGGGCATTGTTCTTATTGATTTTTATAGTTGGGCCAAGAATTGGAGGTACAAGTGTCACTACATATCCTTTTATTACAAGAATCAATCCACACATATTTCTTGAATGGTGGTGTCTTTGGAGACTAACATTGATGATAGTTGTCCTCTTGGGTGAGGTCTATAGAAATGCCCTATTGTATTTCATGCAAGGGACATCATTCGTGAGGTTTAGCAATATGTAGTATATAATTTTGGTGAAAATTTTAAAGACATTCATCTAGGACCATGATAATCTTGTTGCACTCTGATATTACTTAATCACAAAGGGAATCCCATACCATAATTACTAATCTCATATGATCTATGCTTGGTGTGAGAAATATGTAAGGGAAAAGGTTCCTCTCACAATGTAGAAGAAATTAAGAGGATGACATGATAATTTGGTATCTTGTAGTGAATAGACCAATATATATAATCAATGAGTACATATTTATCTCATTAAAATGAGAATAAAATTATCTATAGTTCTATAAACCTGTGGAATTTAACATCATGTGATGAGGACATCATTCGTGCAGTATAATGTCTTGTGGTATAGATGAGGGTCTCCTGGCATGGATGAAGAGGAACATTGGGGATCCATAGAATTTTACATCATGCGGAGAGGATGTGTTTGTGTAGTCTAGCATTATAAAACCAATTTGTGTCCCTAAAGTTTAACTTCATGTAACTAGGAAGATTTAAACTTGATAACAACCACCCAAAGTATTTCATGAGAAATATTTCATTGGTGGGGTGGAATGGCTCATTATCTATTCATTATGGCCAGTGAGTAAGATCTATTGTAATAGACCTTATATATAATATAAGTCTCTTCACAATTTGGTTCTAGCTTTGGAGGGTTCATTCATGGAACCATTTGTTTTTTTAGAACCAATATCAATTCTCCTTAGGGTAACGAGTGGAGGAAAACCTTTTTCTTGAAGGGTCACGAGATCAGATTCTAATGGACATCAAGGTTTTTCAATGTACACAACTTGTTCTTATAAATCCAATATAACTCATCCATAATCCTTTTAAATTTCTCATTATCTGAGAGTTCCCCATAGATGGATATTTTAAGTGAGGGTAACTAGACTTCTATGGGAAACACTAACTTGGTTTGTACACAAATGAATATGTCATTTCTTGTGTAACTGTATGCATGGTGGAACAATAGAACCAAAAATCATGGAGGAGATTTTATTTCTTGGATATCATATCCTTATTCACCATTTTTTCGAGTATATTTTCAAAAAACTCTTCGTGTCATGAGTGGTTAGACACGATGTTGTACTCCTGATAAAATTTCATTGACATTGTAGAATAAAATTTGGTGTTGTTTTCTGCCAATATCATGTGAGGGACTCTCAACCTAGTAATGATTTGGGACTTCATGAAGTTAATGATATTCTTTATCCTGACTTCATTAAGGATTATTTCCCCATCCCATTTTGAAAAGTTGTTGGTAGCGGTAAGGACGTACTTGAACTTCTTAGTTGTAGATTGGGGATATGGCCCCACAATATCTATTCCCTATATGGATAATGGATAAGAATATTTAGCTATATATAGAAATTTTGATAGTCTGTGGATGATGTTTTCATGGATATGGCATGAGTGACATTTCTTGGTGAATTCTATGATGTCCTGTTCAATAGTTTTATAGTAGTAAAACAACCTTCTAATTTGGTGGGAGAGCTTGGTCCAAAATTTATGAGTTCCATAGGATCTTGCATAGACTTATTCCAAGATTACGGGGATCTCCCTTTATGATATTCATTTTATAAGGATTCCATAAAATCCTCACTTGTTGAGGTGTTTTTTTTTTCATTTAGACCATCTGACAGGGTAAATTTTTCTACTCGCCATCGAATCTATTCCTTTCCATCTTGTCTTGATGAGGATGTCCCATTTTGAAGATAACCAATTAAGGGATTCTTTCATCCAGGGGTGGATATCAGTTCATAACACTCTGAGGTGGTGTTGACCTGATTGGTTTTTTACATATCTCAAATAATGATTGATGATATCATTATTTAGTGAGTGATGTGTAATATTACCCCCCCAATCAGGTTCATCCTAGACTTTGTTTGAATTATCCATTGCATCAGCATGAGGATTATCTGGTTGAGGGACATGGTGAATCATGGGATCAAAAGGGAATTCTACCTTTAGTCATCTAACATAGCTAATGAGAGGGGTTAATTATTCATTTTTATTGGGTTTTCTCCATTTATCTACTTTATCATTGTCTTTAAATCCCCTTTGATGTTCATGTATTATATCTACAACTTTACGGATAATTTCTAGCTACTAATGAGAGCTCTGTATACAGACTCATTATTCATGCAGTCTTTGGGTAGTGAGAAAGAGTAGGGAATAGTTTTCTTTGTCTGGAGAAACAAACACATTAGATATGACAACCCAATTGAGTGTCATTTTTTATAGTATCATTCATATGGTACTTTACAAGGTTCCATAAAAATACATCTCCCATGTCTGGGGAGTGTCATGGGAATAGAAAAATACATTTTCAAAAGTTTTGTGTCCACTTGTGTTATTCCTAGAGTGGAGTGTACCACAAGGAATTTATCTATGTTCTTCCCTTTAAATAGTTTTTATGACATAAATTGAATGTTGTATTGTTACATAATGATTTTACATCAATCCAAATCCACACTACGCATGGGATCATAAAGGATGTACTTGAGCGGGTCAATACGAGAGAACAGATGGACATCATGGTGCTTTAAGTAATGCCATAGATTTCATAATGTTAATATGAGTGTGAGGTAGTTCTACTCAAAAATTAGAATATTGGGTCTCGGTACCTAACATCATTTAGATGAGGTAGTAGAGACTTTTCTCACTCCCTATATAATTTTTTTATGTGATGAGGGAGTAAAGTGATTGTTCTATGGTTTCTATGTATAATATGAGTGGATTTTATTCCACTAACATCATTAAGACTGATGGGTGAAGTATATTATACTTCATACTCTTGAAGGATTAATGGAAGTACACATCCGATTGATGGAAATTCCATTCTTCATTAGCTTTGTGAAGGGGAGATATTTTTCAACCAATTTGGTTATGCAATTAAGAATGTATGTGGGGTACCATTGAAGCCACCATAGTTCATTGAGATTCTAAGGGGGAGAAATTTCCATGATTACACAAGTGTTATCAGGGTCAACCTCAATTCCATGGTGTCTTACCACAAATCCAATGAATTTCCCAGATGTTAACCCCAAAGAAAATTTCAATGGATTCATCTTCAGGCTATACTTCCAAAACACATTGAATACTACTAAAAGGCCCACAAAGTGATCTCCTCACTATCAAGATTTGATAACCAGGTCATCAATATAAAATTTGTCTATTTATACTAGGAATGGATTAAAGATATAATGCATGACACATTGATAAGTTGAACTAGTGTTAATTAAGACAAATAGAATGACCTGGTAGAAAATGAGCCCTTAGGTTTCTCTTAAGGTAGTAGCTTCCAAATACTCAGGGTTCATCTTTATTTTATTATTATGTGAATACCCACCCATGAAGGAGAGGCCCTATAAGCTAGTAGTTTCATCTATCAAAAGATCTATAATCGGAAGTGGGAAATCATCCTCTAGGTAGTGTCGATTAAAGTCTCTAAGGTTAAAACATATCCTAATTTTATCATTCTTTATCTATATAAGGATTTTTTTTGGTGGTCCATCTTTGGTATTACACATCTCGAACAAAGATTGTCTTGATCCATTTTTCATCTTATGCATCTAAATTCGTATATTTATAAGGGTTCCTCCTCCTGGATGCCTGCTTAAAATCACGATGGTCATCAGGTAAGCCGAGATGGTGTGTAAACGCATCCAGAATCTCTCCAGGAATTTCTATATAATTAAAAGAAAACACATATCATTGTTTCATAAGAAATGTGATATACATATATTTCTCATTGAGAGGAGTGGTGGAACTAATTAGTTTAGGTTATGGGTCTTCTTTGGTTCGAATATTTACCTTCTTGAGATAATCCATGATGATGGAGACACCTTTTCCAAATGTTGGAGGGGAATTAATAATGTCATCCCCTTCTTCTTCCACCACTGATTATTTGGATGAATTTTCCTAAGAAGTCAAACATATGGTGGCATCTCTATCACTATCAAGGTGAGAGAGGCCATAAGAAAAGACATTATCATCTCATACTACCAAATTCATTGTAGATAGATTCTAGAGCTGATTCTCTTTTACACTATCACTAGCGATTGAAGGGTCTTGTACATCTAGGATCATTTATATTTCCTTAAATAGAATTATGAGGAGCCCAAAGTTATTATCGAACATACTATAGGGATTCACATGGGTGGTCCCCAAGCCATTAGGGGTTTCACCCTAGATATCTTCATCCACCATTGGTTGTTTTTCTCCCCTTTTGTAGAAACCAAACTCATCATATGTGGATTCACAAGTCTCAAAGGGGGAAATATCACCATGTAGTATGTGGACATTTACATTGATGGGGTATTTCAAACAATGTTGGAAATTTTAGGGTACTTTCTCATGGATGTGGAGCTAGGTCCTTTCATGAATGAAATTATATGTTGTGTCTTGTTGGATAACTATGAACATGTCATTATAAGTTAGATCCAAAAATAGAACCCTGATCTTGATCATCATGAGAAAAATTTCCTCATGCATATCATGTCATTAAATGGTTATATTTGTGGGATACAAATCCACTTCACTATATCCTAAATATCAGAGGGTCTGAATCAAGATGAGATTGATCCCAGAACCATTTTGAATTATATCCATTTGGATTTCGTATTTAACAAGTATACCTAAAACATATAGGGGTCTTATGTGTCCCCATATGACCTCCTCTGGATCCTACTTGTGGAATGATATGGAGACATGGAATTCTACTAGCTTGGTCTCCAATCGATAGATCTCGGGTGAAAAAACTTATGTATTGAACTCTTGTGGGATCTAGATGGATTAAATGATTGTCTATCTACGTTATTTTGGAATATGGGGTGCATCCAGCATTGGGATTTTGGTTGGGAATATCACCATTTATTTCATAATTTCATATTTTAGTGCCAAAGTTCAGCGCTTTTGAAGGTTGGGTGTCTGGTCATTATGAATCTCAAGATATGAGGCATTTTAGGTAAATGGGTTTGGTTATTTTGAATAGGTTTAGGTATAATATACTAAAGGTTGAACAAGTCACATCGACCTTCACTTTTTAATGGGTTGATTAGATAATCGCATCCCCACCAAGTGGTCTTGTAAGATAACTATGCATGGATGACCGTTGGAGGGTTCTAGAACACATCCATGTCTCTGTTGGGATTTATACTATTATTTCCCAAGGTTCTTGACTATATATATGTCCAATATGGGTATTTGACCAAAATATTTGCTCCAAACACACCCATGTTATCCTTAATATCCTTGGTTCATGTGCATGCGACCTCCTATTCCCCAATTAGATGTAGAGAACTCATAATCAAAGTCTTCTTCAACATCGGGGAAGTGTTTTTTAAATTTTATCATGTTAAATAAACAAATATGAGATATTCATCCAATGAGGGTTCTATTTAGTGGTTTGGTTACCATACATTGGATGTTTTAGGGAATAATTCTACAAGATTTGATTATTTCATTGGAGTATAAAACAACTTTTCCTCTTCTATCTCTTGGATGTGGTGACCATACTTTGGATGTTTTACGGAATAAGTCTATAATAGATGGATCTTGCATTGCAGAAAAATTTGATCTCACCTACCTTGGTGGTAAAACTATTTTGGTTCTATGATTGTTTACTCTCAGGGTGGAATCATCTTGATAAACTATCTTTTGAGTCATCCAATTTTGAACTTATGTCCACGACTCACCAAACATTTCTTCCTATCTCCCTATTCTTCTGATTGGGCAATCTTTATGCAATCCACATATACTGGGGAGTTATCTAGAATCACCAATTTAGAATTTACCATTCTTTGGAGAACATATTTTAAGACAATGCATTCCTAGATGTTTTGACACAGCCTTATATGGAAAGGGAAGTATTCATGATGATCAATGATATTGACTTCATTGGGATTCCTAGGCAATGGTACCTTAAATAGGTTATTGTGCATTTCTATAAATAAAATAATTGAGGTCTTGTTAATTTTAGAAGAATTATGTTTTATTCATATTTCCCTTAAATCCTAGGAGACCCTAGTCTCTTTTCTCTATTATCTAAGGGTGATTTTGTGATTACCACCACTTGGAAAGTGGCCCTAGGTGTTTCAAGACCTTCTTAGGTGCTGGGACAGGAACTACTATATTTTTTATGTAATAGTGGTATTTTATACCTTGATTATAATTTTACCCTGTATTGAAGGCATGATTTGAGATTTAGCTCAGGTCAACTAAATGGTGTCTTCCAAATGTTGTTCCATTTATGCAAACTCACAAAACCCACCTAGAAACATTATTGGTATGAGAGGTGTATGTACCTCATCCCAGAGTTTTTTAGTGAAGAGTTACAATAATTATTCCTTTGATAGATGGATTCCATGTGAATAGGTTAAACTCTTCCATATTTCTATGAAGTCATAAAACCAATAATTTTCATGTTTCTTGGAATTATTCAGGTCGATGATTGTTGTTTTCATTAGTTTGAAGATGAACTGGTAAATGAATTGATAACGAAGTTCTTACCATACTATAAGGGATCCTACTGGAAGTCTATTTTATAATAAAAATGTTGGACCTATCAGATTTTGTACAAAATACCTTATCATGGTCACCTCTTACTGATCTCCAGGGCCCATCATCAAATTGCATTGGGATACAAGGTGAGTGAAATGTTGTTTGTGGTCTCCTACACCATCAAAAGTGGAAGATGTAGGATTTATAAAATTGGGTGGGGGAGACATGTCATCCACCCATTTGGTATATTCCTTCTTATTAGGATACACTGGTGCATGACAGAACTCCATGAACTCTATTTGGATATCCAAGTACTCATGAAATTGAGAAATCCCAAAGCTACTGTCTTCTGAGTCACCTCCCATATGTAAGGAGTGTATAGGGCTTGAACAGGTGGACCTTTATTCATCACCCATTAATTATAAATTTGTGTTAAGATAAATGATAAACCCAGCAAGGGAGATGATATTTCAGAAATGGGTGGAATTCATGATCATTTTCAACTTCACTATTTATGTAGACTATCTACCTAGGTGAAGAGATGGTCTGATTCTTATATTCCATTCTTACATATAGATTAACTCATTAAAAATGTATGGGAGGATGGATATTTATCTTTATCTAAAGATGATATCCAGGGGGAGTGTTTCCCCTAAGTATCTCCCCATTGATTTGGTTGATACTTTGAATCTCATTCTCTTATTGTTCCATTCATTCCTCTATGGATGAGAATTTGATTCTTCATTGTGGTGATTGTGATGCAGCCACACCTTTCCCTTTACCCTTGTAAATGTTCTTTCATAGAGGTTGAAACTCAATATTCAGAGGTTACATGTTTTAGTTACTCCTCTAGTTATTGTTATGTGAATCCTCAATGGGTGAATCCAGATCCTCTTCTTGAGGTATGTTTCCCATATTTCTTCTCTCTGCATCTATTTCTTGTTATATATATATATATATATATATATATATATATTTTTGTGTTGATAGTGAAGGAATTACCAGATTTGTATTGGGAAATGGTTTTTTTCCATTACAATAAATTTATCATTATGGATTGGCACTCCCTACATTAGGGTTATTTCACAAACCCATGGACATATTAGACTATTTTGGATTACGACCCCAACGGGGTTTTATTACCTTTATCATATGCTCCTCCCATATAGGCCTATGAGTAGAGACCTTGAGGGAGTTTTTGATTATGAATTCTAAATAGGCCCTCAATAGTATAGGTTCATCTTGTGGTGGGAGGAAGGCATGGGACTCCAACCTTCGATATGTACATCCCAACCTGTAGAAGGCTAATTCCCTCCCTGGTGATGATTGGGATAAAAATTCCCCACTGCCTAAGGGTTGGGGGCTATTTAGGGCCATAGTTCCCATTGATTGATCCTGTTATTGAGGATTCAATGATTATAGTCAATGATTTAATGAATCATGGGATGAACATTGAGATATAAATTCTCTCATTCCAGTGAGATCATATTTTTTTGCAGCTACTATCGATATGCCCTGAATCCACTTGAGAATTGAAGATTCGAGGGGTGATGGTGGTTGTAGATATTTCTCCATCCCGGTAAACTGGGTTTTCTCCTAGACGGCTGATATGATAGTTTATACTGAGGCCTATTTAATGTGGAATATTTTTGTTTTTGTAGGATCTATGATTAATTAAATACCATGAAATGATTCATTTTTTATAAGAAGTTATTAGGTTGATCGCAAAATCATATTCTCTGTCTGAAATGTATTCATGCTATTTTGAGGGGCCCAATGAAAAATAAGCGAGATTTCATTTCCATCCATTCATTATTTTTAGGAAACATTGAATTCGGGGAATTCTGTTATAGTGACTAACTGGAGCATGCATTACCCATTCCCTTGATTTCACTGAAGGTGATTAAATTATAGGACACCATATCTAAGGGTTTTTATTGTACTAAGGGTGCAGTGAAGTTTAATTCTCTATACTTTCCCCATAACTGAATATAGATACATGATGTGGCTTCGTCAATCAGTTGTTAAAGAGTTGTGATTAAATAGTGGTAAATGTGTAGCATATTCGCACTGTGCTTTTCTGTTTTTGGGTCCTAGGATAGTGAGATACCAGCTTGGTCTAGCAGAAAATAGAATATCTGGATGGTCTAAAGGTTACCCTTATATCATATATAAGGGAGGTGTCTATCATTTAGTCACTGACGAGTTTCCCATATATTTTTTCATAGATAATGCACTTACTCCCTTTCTAGATCAACTGGGATCTTTTAGTCAGAAGTGGAAAGGGTCTATAATATAGTGGGGAGGTTGTTTCGGACTAAATCTCTCCATATATCACATTCATCTTTCTCTTTATTAGAATTTTATGCCTCCATATGGTCAAACCATAGAATGTGCTTCTTAGGGTCACCTTATGATCGGAGTGGTGTGTTGCGGGAAGTTCATGGATAACTCCATGTGGTTGACCCCCATGTTTTTAGCACCTCTCTATATAAAGGCATCCAAGTACTGAACACCTCTCTAGAAAGAGGTGTCTAGGAAATGGGGATCTTCTTGTATTTTGGATATATCACCATAGGAAGGTTAACCATTGCATATATCAAGTGTAGATTCCCTATGATCCATCTCCACACTACCATAAGGAGAACTGTCGTAGTAATGATGACCTTCTTCATCCATGGGAGTGTAAACAAACCCTTGGGGTGTTGAAAATTTGTCTCAAAAAACCACAAGGACATCATCATTGAGTATATTAGGGATATGAGCCCTATTTTTTATCATTTCCAAAATATTCCAAACTTCTTTTGCAGTTGCGTAGGGATATGATCCTATTGTATGATGGATGGTGGACTTTTTTGTTAATCGTCCAGTGTTTTGAGATTATGATCTTACTACTGATAAGCAACTGGAATATTCCAATGATCTTTTTTATCATTTATAAGAATAAGATCCTTTCCTGAGCCATGTTCCTTTCTCAATTAGTGTGCCTCTGTCATAATATAGATATGATCCTAATCCCGATCCTTTGGATTAGGTCATCAGTCTTTTTAGAAAGTAATATGAGCCTAACACAAGTAATGTGACACTCTCACTTGGTGAGAACTGGTTGAAACAGAAATATGATCTTGGTCTAAACATGAATTCACCATCAGATTATGTTGATAGAACTCCAAAATGAGAGAAGGAATATGAGAATCCTCTTGTGTGTCCTTAGAAAGATACTGGTGTAGTCGTTCATCAATGAAATTATGAATATGTTCTAGCTAACATGATCTACTAGAATATGCCAGTTAGATTCGCTGATAGGTATATAAAACTATCCCAATGAATATTACACTTTAAATTTATGATCCTATGCTAGAATGGGGAGATGAGCCGAATCCAAGTCCTTGGAGTATGCCTACATTCTTTTTTTTAACAATATGAGCTGGTTATGAGTCATGTGTCTCTCTCACATATTGAGCCCTTCCCAAAATCCAGATATAGTCCCAATCCAGGGCCTTGTAAATATTATTTTAGTCTTTTTTGATAGTAATGTGCTTATATTAACCCAAGATTTATGTACGTGGACATGAAATTTAATTTTCAGAATAATTAAAACATTAGACACCCAAATACCATATTAGTTTAGTGTCTTTGGTAACTTGGAACATCATATTCTAACATGGTGAAAGATCTTCAAAATCTACCATAAAGATCCTCCCATTTTGATTTACTACCTAAAAACTTTATTTATATCATGGGGAAAAGAAAACATAAAATGAGTGAGCTCAAATGATTAGTAAATGAAAACATGGAGAATATAAAAAAACCATAAACATTTGAATGTAAAAAACAACAAAATCAAGAGACGTGAAATAATTCTTTGCAGCACGTAAAAAGTAGATCATAAAAAAATTAACCATGATTGAATATAATTGGAATAAAACATGTAATAGTGGAAAACTAATAAGCACATAATATGATTTCTATAGTATCCATGACATTGCTTCCTAGACCATCATAGTGGATAAATTCCATTACTGAACTGGGATAACATGTCATTCTAGCCATCTATTACTGAACCAGAATTACTTGTCATACCAGTCTTGTTCGTCACATAAGATATAAATATTTACCCAATGAATCAGAGGGAGATATGGGTCCCACAAATTTTCTAATGGAATAATTCTTATATGTTCAATAAAAAAATAAATCATTCATTATAGCATAACCCATGAAATAAAATAGGATTCTTAAACATCATTCATCATAAAATAATCCATTTAAGATAAATAGAATTCATAAAAATAATTCCATAATAAACACAATAAAATCAATGTAATAATAGGGATAGAAACATAGCCTTATGTCATTTTAGATGTAAAATAATTTCGATAAAACACTTGAACTTACTTCTTGAGGAAAATATCCTATCATTTTCAAAATTGTTTTCTTTTCTCAAAATGTCATGAAATTTTTAAAGATAAGAATTTAGTTGAAAATACACTTATAAACATGTAGAAAAATCATCCTAGAAATAACGTGTTATGAATATGTAAAAACTCTTTCATTCCATATAAGTTAAAAAAATATTCTCCTCGTACGTTTTTCTAGAAAAGACAAAAAGTTCCTCATATGGTAAATAAAAGAAAGATTCCTTCCATACCACATAGTAAAAGTAAGAAAGGGGTAAAAATGAATTTAAATATACATAGAATAATATTAAAAAAATTATAAAAACATTTTTAGAAAACATGGACATGGATGATAAATATATCCCCAGTAAATACTTCAGAATAAACAATCTCGGATGAAAACAAGATTGGGAAATTTATCCCTTACCTTAGGTCTGATACTCTATGTACGAGTCCAAAACTCTTGTATAATATTTCTTAAATATATTATTCATTTATATCAGAATAATAATAATATTTAAGATATAATATATGATTCTTTTATGACTTTATATTACCTGTTTTTTAATAATTCCAGGTTAACGCAACATTTTGGGTTATATCGCTTCGTTTATCGTACGTGTTTTGACTTTTTATTCTTGATGATATTACATAGATCATGATTTACTTACTTACAAAATAGATAATTTTTGTATAAATCATATATATTAATAATATAAAAATATATAATAGATACATATATATATATATATTTAATGGAATACACCATTTATGGAGACTGTAGGTCATACGAATGCATGGACATTGTTTCCGTTTTTTATCGTATTGAATGGAAGTAAGTGAATGGAATATATGTGCACACACACACACACACATACACACAGATATATATATATATATATATCATTCTATTAGATTTATTATTTCATATATTTCAAAAATATGAATAATATATATATTATAATCATTCATAGATGGTTAAAGTGGATAATTAATCTTATCGCATCGTGGAGACGGTAGGCCGTACGTACGCATGAGCGACAATATAATTTCCTTAATGATTAAATGATATGGAACTAGATCATATTTTAATTTTAAATAATTATAACAATATAATATTTATTATTTATTTCTATTATGCTCTTCATTATACCTATCCAAATAATTTAATATGGAATAACATATTACACCACAACATGGAGACTCTAAGTCGTACGTATGCATGCATGATGATATTATTATTCATAGTATAGAAAAAAAATATGAATTTAATTATCCCAAGATTATATTGACATCACAGTATATGTATGATACCGGATTTATTACTTTGGTAAGGAAAAAATATTGAAATATGAAGTAGAATAAGAAAATAACATCGAAAGAAGGAATAAAAAGATTACCTCATCTTCGGGTGTTTACTTTTGATTTGAACAAATGGATCCTTATAATGGCTCAATGCCCAAATTTATTCCTCTAGAATGAATTGAGGGTGGTTGGGAGGGGAAATGGGTAGGGTTTTTCTGAACCAAAAGGCTTTTGATGTGTGAGGTTAAGAGAAAGGGAGGTGCCTTTTTATAATAGAGTTGAGGGGAATTTTAGGAAAATCTTAAAATATTAATTTATTATAAGATGGTTTTTGGTTTATAATCGCTCCAAATTGACTTATTTCGAATATAAGATGTTTATGGATCTGAATACTGTCAACCAATAGGTTTTCGACATGTTTAGTTCATAAAAGTATCCTTATCCTTTAGATTTAATCCTTGGTAAAATAAGTTAACTCATACCATGTCCTCTTGTATTTTTATAATACATGGTTAATATCGTTAATATAAAATTTCAAGAGAACCTAAAGTTGACTATTTTCAAAAATTTTATCGCTATACATATTATTTGGCCAAACATTAGATTTTTATGATTTTTATATCATTTAATAAAATATTATTTTTTTAAACGCATTTATGTCAATTTTGATGCTATTTTGTAATTGATTTTTCTTGAAGTCATAAAAAATTGAATCAATAGAAAAAAGGCATTAAATCATCCCTAATATGTCAATTTAGTACATAAAATTAGTTTATGGCATTAAAATATTCAAATTAAATTTATAAATTCATTTATTTGAATATTTCATTAATAAGGTAATCACTACATAATAATTATGTCATAAATAAATATATTTATCTAATGTCTAAAAATTATAAATAAAATAAAATTATGTAGGAAATAGTTTTATATTTCTAATAAATATTTATAGACATATCTATCAGTTATAAAACTCTATATTAAAATCAATTTATTAAAACAAATATGTTTATGTTATAATTATCTTTACTTTAAATTAATTCTTATAAAATGTCGTTTGCACATCCAAGTAGAACCATGGGGTCCCAAAATCGACCCAAGGATGAAAATGGTGAGCAATATCTCATCCAATAGGATTAGGGCATGTGTTAAAGGAGTTTAATGTTATTATAATATTATTTGTTACCATTATTTACTATATTTAACCTTTAACCATGATAAATAAAATAATTACTGAAGTTACTATTCATAATGCACAAAAATAAAAGGTAAAAATTTAAAAAAATTGAACCTTATGATACCAAATATGAAATCCATTTTTACAAATTCAAAACATTGATTTTTCAGTAATTAATTTAAAATTAATTCCAGTTTTCAAAACTAAAAAATGTGTTTTAAGAAGTAATAACTATCAAATGATTAATGTGTGATTATATCCCATTTAAAAGTGAAATTACTTAAAATGACTAAAATTGGATTAAAGGATAAAAATATAATCCAATTAAACATTAAAACTAATTAAAAAGGTAATCTAACTATATTAATAAATTAGATGAAAGATTAATTTTGAAATAAAATGCAGTATTTTTCACTATACATTAAAATTTAAATTTTATCAGAAAAAACAAAAAAAATTAAAAAAAAAATATATTTTTATATGCTTCATTCAAATAAGAAGTGTATTTTTCAAGATTTAACTTATAAACATGTCAAAAAAAGATTTATAATGGTTGGGCCCTTAGAAGGTGGTAAAACTGCATTTTTTGAAAAATACTTTTTTTATCTGAAAAATTGATTTTGTTCTCATATAATATTCTAGAAAATGTACAAGTTGAATGATAATGTAATATAAAATTCAATAATTTTTTAATAATACTAATAAAGGATATTTTATATCCGATGAAATAATAATAATTGAACAATATATCATTTTTTAGTGAAACTCGGTATCGCGTACAACACAAGCTATCAAAGAAAGTCTCTCTTGTTTTTAACGCACCACAAGTCACTATTATGTGTAGTGAAATATTACTTTTGTTTTTTGTATAAAATAATCTAAACATAGTTCATTTATATATTGAAAAAAACTATACTCAGTGTTGCGTGAAATTAATTATATCAAAAGAACATGAAATTGCGTGAAACACAAGCCACGAATATTTTTTCATATACTAAAAGATAATACGGTGTTTTGTAGAGAGAAATATAATATTAGTGTAGTTTAAAACACAATAAATCAGTTAAATTAAAAGAATTTATCTCAAAAAATCTCTGGGTGTTACATATTACGCCCCTTGAAATGAATTTCGCCCTCAAAATTCATCAGTGTACTAAATGGTTTACTACTTGAAATATTATTTTATGGAAACCCATATCATAAAAAGAGATACTAAAAAATCATTTTAAAAAGTAAAGTTAGAAATATAATGGTTATGCAAACTAACTCATCACTGGGTTTCCACATAGGATAACATATGTGGGATGTGAAAACATGGATATGGAAGAGAAATATAACCATCAAATTCTGATGGATACTAATAGAGAATAAATTTTGGAGAAAGTTAACAACCAGAAATCCATAAAATTTTGATTATTTAAGGGACAATCTAATTCATTAGATAATAAGGAACTAGTATAATTTTTTTAGTTTTAATATCTTTTTTCTAATGTTGATGATTTTTTAATGAGGAGAAATACTTACTTAATTTCACTACAATCTCACCATTGGTCATTCCCTAAAAAAATTCCACTTAATCTTTTATTCAAATAAATAAAGTTTAATTTTTCATTCTTGAAGTGTTATCAGATCATTCGATCCATAAAAATAATGATAGGTCATTCCATATGTCTTTATCATAAAAATGTTGGCATAAGTTATCAAATATACATAGGTTTATCTATGATGATATTAATCATATATGGTTCCAAAAATGGACTTATAATTCATCTATCATACCTCTTAAATAAAACTAATTTATACTAACCAGAGACTTCTTGTAGGCCAGTGGTAGGTGATAAAGGCTTATCTTACATCCGTTGTCAGTTCGATTCCTACAACCTTGTCTGACGTGATAGGTTGTCGCTCGTCCTGTGGGTTGTCCTTTTTTATAAAACTATACAATTATAACATTCCATAAATAATATTTAAAAATGTTTTAGACTTAAATAATACTATACAATTTTCAACTTAATCCATTCCAACCTTTAGGATTATCCAAAATACATCAATCCAAAATCACAGTACAAAAAACAGTTACAAGAAAGGTCATATAACAAGCATGTGAATACCATAATTTATCCCCCATATATCATAAGATATATCTTGTCGGTCATGTTCCAAAATTTCAAATGACTTCATCATGCATTATCTTGAGTCGTGTTAATAATATAAATTACTATATATGCTTATTGAAAACATGCATTTTTCTATATTCCAAAATCTATTGGATATATTCTTTAAGTCCAAAAAAGTTGTATAATTCATCAATGATATCATAACCCACTAGTAAATAAATCCATAATTAGCTCCCAAAAAACTAGCATCATCTAATTTACATATTCAAATCCAACATATCTTTATCCAGAAATCATTATCTTAACATAAGGGACATATTAAGGGTTATCTTCCCCTTAATCATGTGTCCTCCAAGTATATCACCTTACCCTTAAATCACTTTTCTATCTCCATATGACTATTCAAAATAAACATTCCAATCCTTAATTAAATACATATACTAAAAACAGTTATATATTACAAGATTCAAGTAACATAATTATTTAAATATGAAACATATACACCTCAATCATCCAACATTATTCTTAAACCATTACTCAAGATCTATCATCTTCATCTTTCCTAAAATATGAATTAGGTCTTAATGTTTTTCAAACTCAAGCTTATTAGGTATAATGTAACCAATACTTGAAGAGCATCACATAACTTTCATATGTCATTTACAATCTCTTTATCCTAAACAGTATGAAAAATAATTGTATCATCTTCATGATTCTCTTCATGATATTTCCCCTTAGGAAATTGATCTTCATTATTCCCATAATTTATACATCTGAAACTATGTTCTATATATACCTTTTTATTGACTAATACTAGAATGAAATGTGTTATAAAAACATATCAGATATTAAAAAATGCATGTAAGGTAAATTACTTATAATATTTCAATATATTATGTATTTTATTTAATCCTATGTTATTCAATATTATCATAAAACACTAGTATTTTAACCTATACTTGAATTATCCTTAGGATATCCCTATAAATATCCTTAGAAATATATCTAGGGATCTCGATAATGTTTTTTCATCCTAGTATCCAATGGTTGACTAAGAATCTGATCTGAGACCAACTATAGTGACCCACACCTAACGTACATGGACATTACACTTATTTTAAGGAATAAATAAAACATTAGATGCCCAAAGACCATATTAGTTTAGTGTCTTCAAAAACTCGAAACACCACCTTCTAACATGGTGTATGATCTTCAAAATCTCTCATAAAGATCTTCCCATTTTGATTTCCTACCTAAAACCTTTATTTATATATTGGTGAAAAGAAAACAAAAAAAGGGTGAGCTCCAATTCTCAATAAGGGTAAACCTGGAGAACATAAAACAAACCATAAACATTTGAACGTAAAAACACCAAAATCATGAGACATGAAATAAATCATGGAAGTATATAAGGCGTGGATCCTAAAGAAACATTAACCATGATTGCATAAAATTTTCATAAAACATATAATTCTGGAAATATAATAAGCACATAATAGGATTTCCATAGTAGATAAGGCATTTCTTCCAAGACCATCTTAGTGGACAAAGTCCATTACGGAACCATGATTACATTTCAGTCCAGCCATGTATTACTAAACCAAATTTACTTTTAATTATAGTCATTTCTATCTCATGAGATATAAATCATCACCCAATGCATTGGACATAGATATAGGTACCACTAATTTCATAATTAAATCATTCATAAATGTTCCACAAAAACATAAATCATTCATCACAGCACAACACATGAAATAAAATGGTATTCTTAAACATAATTTCATCATAACATAATCCATATTATATAAATGGAATTCATAAAAATAACTCCATCATAAAAAAATAAAATCAAAGTAATAATAGGTATAGAAACATAACCCTATTTCATCTTATATAGAAAATAATTTTGATAAAACACATGAAAATACTTCTTGAGGATAATATCCTTTCTTTTCCAAATTTTTTTTCTTTTCTAAAAATGTTGTAAAAATTTACAACAAAATAAATTTAGATGAAAATACACTTGAAAACATATAGAGGAATCTTCATGTAAAGAATGCCTTATGAATATGTAAAAACTCGTTCATTCCATACAAGTTAAAAAAACATTCTCCTTTTAGTTGTGCTTGAAAAGTAAAAAAGTACCTCGTATGGTAAACAAAAGAAAGATTCCTTCTATAGCACACAGTAAAAGTCAAAAAGGGTGAAAAATTAATTTTAATATACATATAATAATATTAAACAATTTATTAAAACATTTTTAGAAAACATGGACATGGATGATAAATATATCCCCAGTAAATACTTACGAATAAGCAATCTCGGATAATAATGAGATTGGAAAGGTTATCCCTTACCTTAGGACCGATACTCTCCCTATGAGTCCAAAAAATCTATATAATGTTTTTAAACATATTATTGAATTATATCATAATAAGAATAATATTTCTAATATCATATATGAATCTTTTATGATTTTATATTACCCTTTTATTAACAATTCCGAGTTAATACAACATTTCATTTAACAAAACTTCACTTATTGTACGTGTTTTGACTTGTAATTCTTGATCATATTAGTTAGATCATTATTTAATTAATTCCATATTGAATAATATCATTTATATATCATATATATTTATAATATAAATGTATATAATATATAGATATATAAAATGGAATACACCATCCAAGGATACGGTAGGTCGTACGTACGCATGAATGTTGTTTCCATTTTCATATCATATTGAATGGAAGTAAGTGAATGAAATATATGTAGATAAATATGTATATATATAATTATAGTAGAATTATTATTTCATATATTTCATAATTATGAATAATATATAGATATATATATTATAATTATTCTTGGATAGTTAGAGTGGAAAATGAATCACATCGCGTTGTAGAGACATTAGGTCGTGCATACGCATGGGCGATGGTATCATTCCTTTAAGGATTACATGATACAGAAGTATATAATATTTTAATTATAAATAATAATAATATTTTATTATTAATTATTTCTTTCTATTATAATCATCATTATACCTATCCAAATAAAGTAATTTGGAATAACAAATTACACCACGATGCGGAGACGATAAGTCATACGTACGCAAGCACGCATGATGATATTATTATTTGTAGAATGGATAAAGTGATGAATATAATTATCCAATGATTATATTAACATATATTTATATGGATGATACTTTATTTATTATTTTGGTAAGGAAAAATATAGAAAGAAAAAGTAGAAGAAGAAAAGTACTTTGAAAGAAGGGATAAAACAATTACCTCTTCTTCAGGTGTTTTCTTTTGATTTGAAAAAAAGGTCTCCATAGGATTTCTATCTACCCAAGGTTAATACATTATGATGAATTGATGGATTTTGGGAGGAAAAATCAGTAGGGTTTTTCTGAAACAAAAGGATTTAGATGTGTGAGTTTAAGAGAAAGGGAGGTTCCCTTTTATAAGAGAGCTGAGGGGCACTTTCAGAAAATCTTGAAATATTAATTTATTATATTAATAATTTCAGTTTCCAAAAGCTAAAAATTGATTTATTTCTTGTATAATATGATGATTTATATAAATCCTCTAAAAAATGGGTTTTAAACATGTTTAGGTCATAAAAGTAAACTTATATTTTAAATTTAACCCTTTGTAAAATTAGTAAACTCTTACCATATCCTCTTGTATTTTTATACTAAATGGTTAATATCATTACTATAAAATTCCAAGTATGCCAAAAGTGGATAATTTATGAAATTTTTATCACTATAAAAGTGTTTTTACTAAATTTTCATTTTTTGGATTTTTATATCATTTAATAAAACAGTATTTGGTTTAAAAATGTAACACCTCAACACTAGTTACCCAGAGTCGGTCCATTATTACATAACATTGGAATGATCACAAAATATCAATTCTTAAAAGACTGATTAGTTTAGTATCCCTAGAAATACTAGATACATTCATGAGGTTTACATTACATCATAAATGAAAAACTACAACAACATTGTTTCCATAGACAACACTGATATCCCATAGACTATCCCTGCAGGTCAGTTATAATATACTTATTCTCATTGTGGGAAAAATAAAACATAGAAAGGGGTGAGCTCAGATGCTCAGTAAGGATGAAAATATAGTGGAAAATTTTATAAATAAGCATAAACATTTAAGGTAATGTATAAAACTAAAACAATATCCTTTTAAAGTTCAACTTCAGCATAATATAGTAAAGATAAAATCAGAATAATTCCATTTAATTACTCACATGGATATTCTATTAGTCGAATAATCACATGAAATATCAATAACCACTTTCATAATGATGAAATTCATAATTACAGACTTTCATAACCACATATTCAGGGCCTTGTGCCAAGACTACAAATAAGATTTTGTAAAGGACTTGTGTTAATACACTAGTTTGTCTCATGAGACCATACGATGCATTAAGGAGCTATAGCGGGCTCCACATGTCACTTACTAAGTCCAATGCATTCCCTATATGAAAAGGTTTAAACATAACATAAACATTCATATTAAAACTAGCATACGAAATGTCAATACTTTATCCATAGACCATGAATGCTATGAAATAACACATCCACATTCAAACATATTACAAAACCTTCAATACAATATGGAAGTTTTTTATCTTAATAAATCAACTTCAAAAAAACTTAGAATCCATCAAAGGATGTTGACATAGATGAAATCAAAACCTTTTTAGAGAAATATCTCTTTCTATTTTGAAATCATTTAAAAGTCACATAATTATAAAAGAAATAATTATATTTTAAAATACTCTTATAATCTTGTAAGGGAAGCTTCGACGATGTTATAATTGCGGCAAATAGCCGCACCCGCTGTATAAGTTCAAAAAAGACATTCTTGCCTTAATTTTGTCGAAAAGTATAAAAAGTACCTTGTTTTGAAAACAAAAGAATGATTCCTTTCAAACCATTTTTTAGAAAGTAAAACAAGGGTATAAATGAATTTATTCCATAGTCTAGTAAATATTAAAAATGTTTTAAAATACATTTTTAAGAAACATGTATGTGGATGATAAAGAGGTCCCATTAGATACTTATGTAAAAACAATCTGTGACAATAAAGAGATTGTGAAATTAACCCTTACCTTGTACTTTTCCTTGGTTGAGGGTAGGTTAACCTCCTGTATAATTGTGAAATAATTGTTATTAAATTATACATAATCATATACATTAATATGATTTCATATATGATCTTTTAACATTTCTTTGTTAATAATATATTAGTATTAACGTCGTTTAGGGTGTTAACGGATTCATTTTCCTATATATTATTTGTTATGTGAGTCATATTTGTTATGGATTTGATGTATCTTATTCATATCAAGAATTATATCAAGTCTTTAAACAATATGTTTAATCATCAAATGAAAATTAGTCTTTAATGGATACGATGGGGAAAGAATCTCATTGTGTTCGTGGAAACGGTAATTCGTACGTATGCATGAGTGACAATATCATTATTTTTATATTATGATAATATATAATTGGATGGTATATCCTATATATAGAATCATTATCATGTTATATTTATTATTTAAATCAATTACACATCATTATTATACCCATCCAAATAGTAATGTATTTAATAAAAATTACACCATGACGTGGAGACAGTAAGCCTTACGTACGCACGTATGGTGACATGTCATTCAATGGATGGATAGAATAATGAATATGGTTTTACCAGATTTATAACAACATCACAATATATATAATATACCAAAGTTATAACTTTATAATGGAAACAATAAAGAAAGAGGAAGTGGAAGAAGAAAGGAACTTGAAAGATGGTTGTGAAATTGTTACCTCTTCATCAGGTTCTTCCTTTATAATTGATCAAAATGGAACCATAGGAAGGGTTTCTGACTAAAGGAAGGCCTCTATGATGAAGGTAGGACAGTTGATAGGGCATTTGGGTAGGGTTTATCTGGGCCAAAATTCTTCGATGGTGTGAATTAGAGAGAAGGGGAGTGCATTTTTATAAGAGGAGTGAGGGGCACCTTAGGAAAAGCTAGAAATATTATTTTATAATAAAATAAATTTCTGTTTCTAATGTCTCCAAAGTAGATTATTTAAAGGATAATGTGGGGATGGGTCGAAAAACACTCAAACAATAGGTTTTATACAGGTTTTGGTCACAATATTAACCTTATCCCTTAGATTTAACTCTTAGTTAAATAGTTTGACATTTACCATGTCTCTTTGTATTTTTATATTATATGGTTAATATACTTACTATAAACTTCCAAGAGAACCCCAATAGGTTCATTAATGAAACATATACTATTATTTAGGCCCTTTGGATGAACCTTATACTTTTAGGAATATTATATCAATCAATAATATTGTGTTTTTTTAAAAACTCATTTATGTCAATTTTGAGGTTATTTAATAATTGATTTTTGTTAAAGTACTAAAAAAATTATTAATTAAACATAAATACATTTAATCAACAATAATATATCATATTAACCTAATTTTTTTTATGGCATCAAAACTTTCAAATTATATTTATTTTAGTATTTATAATATCATTTATTATATTCTTTCATTAATAAGGAAAATACTGCATCATCATTATGTCATATATAAATTTAATTATTAAATGTATAAAAATTATAAAAAAATACCATTATCTATGAAATATTTTTATATTTATAATGAATATTTATATTAGAAGAGATAACATATATAACCCTATGTAAACATTGTTTTACTAAAAGATATATGCTTGTGTCATTTTTGTGTTTACTTTAACTTAATTAATATACAGGGTCATTATCACTTAGAAGTGGCTATATGGGGTCCCAAAATTGACGAAAAGATTCTCATGGTCACCCATGACTCATTAAATAATGTTAGGATAAGTGTTAAGGTAATTTTGTATTATTATAATATTGTTTTTACCTTGAACTACCCTATTTATCTTTAACCGCTGTAAATAAAAGTCAAAAGTTACTATTCACCAAAAAATGTTTTTATCTTATTGAACCACATTTTACGTACTGAGGTTAACCATGTGTCTTGGATTTTTTAAATTCCACTCACAGAAGCGGTAAAAATAAGTTTTATCAGAATTTGTAAATAATCCTAGTAGGTGGGTAAAGGACGGTGAAAAGTTCAATAAAATTTTTATATATCTAAACTTATTATAAAATGACTCTAATGAATTATATTGAACTTAAATAGGTATTATTTATCTATTTTGACCTAAAATAAATTTAAATAAAAAAAGTAATTATTTAAATAAAAAGTCGGTTTTAACCAATAACTCAGTGTTTTCATTATTCATCAAAAATATCAAAATTTCACCCTAAGCTAATTTTGATATTCCGAATTCAAAAATGAAGTCTATTTTACCAAATTAAAAACATATAAATTTCATTTATTAATTTAAAATTAACTCCCGTTGTCAAAACCAAAAAGTGTATTTTTAAGAAATAATAACTACCAAAAGATTGACACTTGTTTATGTCCAATTTCAAAGTGAAATTACATCCAGTGACCAACATTGGATTAAATGGTAACAATATAATTTAATTATACTTCCAAACCATTCAAATGTATAACTCAATACTATAAATTTTTTCAATTAAAAAAGTTGTGTTCAGTTAAAATATAGTATTTTTCAATATTCACCCAAATATGAAAGTTATCAAAAAAACACCAAAAATTTCTTAAAACTAAATTCTTATGTCCCGATTCTAAAGAAGAAGTTTACTTTTTCAAATTCAATATAAAAAAGTTTCAAATATTGGATTTAAAAAGGGTTCTCCAATAAAATGTGTTAAAATTGAATTTTTTAAAAAATACTTTTTTATCTGAAAAAAAATTAATTTGTTCTTACATTAGGTCTAGGAAACTCATTACATGGATTCTAAAATAATAAGGATTACATAAAGTTCAAAATTCAGTTCATACTATTCATAACTGCTTTTAAATGGCTGGTTTGGTAAGTCTTGGTGCACTTGAACTCAATGTTGCGTGTAGTGCAAGTTATTGATTAGATTGAAGAAATAGCATACTATGAAATCTTAGGGTGTTACATTCTTCCCTCCTTCAATAAATTGCATCCTTGCAATTTGAAATTGTTCTTCGAAAATAAATGGTTGAAAATAGAAAATACCTTTGTGGGAAAACCCACATCAGAAATTGGGTTAATAAAATTTAGTCTTAATAAGAGGAAAAGAAGAATGAAAAAGTCACCACCAAATTATGATCTTGATTAGGAGAACATTGGTGGAAATTAGAGACACATAATTGGATTAAAAATGTAAATATTTATAGGGAGTGATTGAGGTCATCAGTCACAAACAATTGTAGAATTGAGGGCCTCAAAGCCATCAATCTATGATGATTTAAAATATCATCGGTTCAACAAAACCTTAGGTATTATGATAAAACATCTTTAGTTTTAAGACCCCTTACCTAAATTTTAAGAATTAATTTCTTAATAGAATAAGAGAAGAAGAAAATATATAATTGACATGTAGAGTTCCATCCTTTAACTAATTTCTACCACAAACTCATCTTTCACTATAAATGATAATAGAACTTAAAAAATATTTTATTTATCCTATTTATACAGGGTTCCAAAAAAATGAATTTCTAATTCATCTACCAGACCTTTAGAAAAACTACATTATTCAATCCAGAACATCATGTGGGTTAGTGGTAGGTGATACACCCTTGTCTCCCTTCAGTTGCGGGTTCAAGTCTTACAGCCTTTCCTGACGTGACGGGTTGCTGCCCGACCTCCGGGTTGTCCTTTTTATGGAAATCCAAAAATAAACTAGAATTATCCAAAATAATTCTATCCAAAATCAGAGTCCAAAATTTATAAGGAAGGTAAACACAATGAAGATCCTTTCTACCACGTAATAACAAGTACCTTCATCATGTATTCTTTTAAAACACTACAACATCATGCTCTCTTCTTTCTTATAGAATAATAGATATAATTCTTCTATAAAAAAATGTTGTAAACTCCAAAAATGATGGAATATACAAATCATTAATCAATTTAAAGGTTGTAATGAATATCCAATATAATCTATCCAAATCAATCATATATTATTTCAAAAATCACTACCTCGGTATCATAACCATATTATGGTTTATCTTTCTCTCAACCGTATATTTTCCAAACATTTAACCCGCTATTGAGTCACTTTTCTTGGTTCCACACAATCTCAAGTCCTTAATGAAATAGTACTATAGTATAATCCATATATACTCTATAATTATTATAACATTTACATCATTAATACAATACTCAAATGACATAATAATTTAATAACAATGTAAGAAATATAATACATCATCTTTATCTTCAGTAGTATCATAACTTTGTTATTATCCAATACCAGCATTTGGGGTATACTCTAATGATTTGGAAATTGATTTTCTTAGTTTCCCAACTCCTTGAAGATTAAGCATTGTACATTTGAAACTTTTTTCTTACCCTTGAAATCACTTACTTGGTGTCCTTTTTCAATACACTTATAATAAAATCCCATTCCCTTCAAGCATTTATCAAGGTGATTCTTTACACAGTTATCACATATGGGAAAATCCTTCTTTTACCTCTTCCTTTTATCCATCTCTCTCTCTTTCATCCTTTTCTTCTCTTGATTCCCTTCAAAGCCATAAGACTCAGAGAATTCATTACTTATCTTAATAAAACATGATAATATTTCTTCATATGTTGAGAATACATGGGAGACAATTTATCTTCTAAATGTTGGCTTAATACTGTGAAAGATATGATCCATCTTACACTTGGGATCATACATATTGTTGGAGTTCACATTCCTTCTACTAGGATCCATTTCTATAAAATGGCATACACTAGGTCAATTTATGAATTATGATGAATAAGTCCAAACTCATAAAATACCTAAGGTAAATTGAATATTTATGGATATAATCCATAATCATAAAAAAAATTATTTGAGGAGGTATATACTCATAAATCGTTCATAATGATTTGTAAAGAAAATGATAAGTATCCTAAGAATATCCCCCGGGAGTGTTGTAACCAAGAGTGCAACAATTCCCTTTTTCGGGCACCAGTTCCCGTTTGAGTCTAGCTCAAAGCGGTGTTTTCGTGTTTTACCCCTAGGTACATCTATGCCAGAACCGCCTCTACCTGCTCGTATCCAGAAAGAGATGTATTTCTTGGAAAACTCACTAAATCTCTACATTACCAAAATTCTAGGAAGTTATTCTATACAAATCCTCAAAGTCTATCTTAGGTCTATGTTCTCTAATCAGAGTTTATATAAATCTAGTTTCCAAGGTTTGTACTAAAATTCCTCTAATACCAACTGTAACGCCCCGACCCCAGTTACCCAGAGTTAGTGCATTATTACATAACATTGGCATGATCCCAAAAGATCATGTCTCGAAAGACCGATTAGTTTAGTAGCCTTGAAAATACTAGATACATTCATAAGGTTTACATTACATCATAAATGGAAAACTAGAACAAAATTGTTTCCATAGACAACACTAAGATCCAATAGACTATCCCTACAAGTCATTCCTAATATACTTCATCACATCCTGGGAATAATAAAACATATAAATGGGTGAGCTCAGATTCTCAGTAAGGATAACAATATAGCATAAACTTTCATAAATAAGCATAAATATTTAAGTCAATTTATAAAACTAAAACAAAAGCCTTTTAAACTTGAACTTCAGCATAACATGGAAAAGATAAAATAATAATAATTCTATTTACTTACTCACATGGATATTCGACTCGTCTAATAATCACATGCAATATCAATAGTCACTTTTATAATGATGGAATGCATAATGTCATACTTTCGTAACCACATTGTCAAGGCCTTGTACCAAGACTAAAAATAAGATTTTGTCAAGGCCTTTTTCCAAGACACTAGTTTGTCTCATGAGACCTACTGATTCATAGATGATCTATAGTGGGCTCCACCCATCACTTACTAAGTCCAATGCATTCCCCATATGAAAATATTTAAACATAACATAAACATTCGTATTAAAACTAGAATAAGAAATGTCAATACATTATCCATAAACCATGAATGGTATGAAATAACACATCCATATTCAAACATATCACAAAACCTTCAATACAATATGGAAGTTTTGTATCATTATAAATCAACATCAAATAAACTTAAAATCCATCAAAGGATGTTGACATAGATGAAATAAAAACCTTTTTAGAGAAATATATATTTCTATTTTGAAATAATTTAAAAGTCATGTAATTATAAAAGAAAAGAATTATATTTTAAAATATTCTTATAAGATTTTAAGGGAAGATTCGACGATGTTATAACGGTGGAAAATAGCCACACCCGCCGTATAAGTTAAAAAAAAGATATTCTTACCTTAATTTTGTTGAAAAGGTTTAAAAGTACCTTGTTTGGAAAACAACAGAAAGATTCCATTCAAAATTTTTTATAAAAATTCAAAAAAGGGTATAAATGAATTTAACCCATAGTCTAGTAAATAGTAAAAATGTTTTGGAATACATTTTTAAAAAACATGGTTGTGGATGATAAAGAGGTCCTAGTATATACTTACATAAAAACAATCTATGACAATAAAGAGATTGTGGAATTAATCCTTACCTTGTACTTTTCCTTGGTCTAAGGTAGGTTAAACTCCTATATAATGGTAAAATAATTGTTATTAAATCTTATAGAATCATATACATTAATATGATATCATATATGATCTTTTAACATGGCTTTGTTAATAATATCTTAGTATTATCGTCTTTTGGGTGTTAACGAATTCATTTTCCTTTATATTCTTTGTTATGTGAGTAATATTTGTTATGGATGGGATGTATATTATTCATATCCAGTATTATATCAAGTCTTTAAACATTATTTTTATTCATCAAATGAAAATTAGTCTTGAATGGATACGATGGGGAACGAATCTCATCACGTTCGTGGAGACGGTAATCTGTACGTACGCACGAGGGAAAATATCATTCTTTTGATATTAATATAATATATAATTGTATGGTATATCATATATACAGAATCATTATCAAGTTATATTTATTATTTACATAAATTACACATCATTATTATACCCATCAAAATAATAATGTATTGAATAACAATTACACCACGACGTGGAGACAGAAAGTCGTAAATACGCACGTATAGTGACATATCATTCGAAGGATGGATAGAATAATGAATATGATTGTACCATATTTATAAAAACATCAAATTATATATAATATATTGGAGTTATCATTTTATAATGGAAACAAAAAAGAAAGAGGAAGTGGAAAAAGAAAGGAACTTGAAAGAGTGTGGTGAAATCATTACCTCTTCTTTGGGTTCTTCCTTTTGATTTGATCAAAAGGGCTCCATAGGAAGGCTTTATGACTAAAGGAATTCCTCTATGTTGAATGGAGGATAGTTGATAGTGTATTTGGGCAGGGGTTGGCCGATCCAAAAGGCTTTGAAGGTATGAATTATAGATAAGGGGGAGTGCCCTTTTATAAGAGGAGTTAGGGGAACCTTAGGAAAAGCTAGAAATAATATTTTATAATAAAATAATTTTCAGTTTATAATGGCTCCAATGTATATTATTTAAATGTTAATGTGTGGATGGGTCGAAAACCACTCAACCAATAGGTTTTATATAGGTTTGGGTCACTATATTATCTTTATCTTTTAGATTTAACTCTTAGTTAAATAGTTTGACATTTACCATGTCTCTTTGTATTTTTATATTATATGGTCAATAAAATTACTATAAACATAAAAGAGAACCCCAAAAGGCTCATTAATGATTCATATAATATTATTTAGGCCATTTGGCCTAACCTTACACTTTTAGGAATATTATATCAACCAATAATATTGTATTTTCTAAAAAACACATTTATGTCAATTTTGAGATTATTTAACAATTGATTTTAGTTAAAGTCCTAAAATCATTATTAATTCAAAATAAATACATTTAATAAACTCTAATATTTCATATTAACCTAGGATAGCATAAAAAATTCCAATTCTTTTTGTGTTTATAATATTATTTATTAGATTCATTAATTAATAAGGAAAATACTGCATCATCATTGTGTAATAAATAAATATAATTATTAAATGTCTAAAAATTAAAAATAAAATAAAATTATGTAGGAAATATTTTTATCTTTCTAATTAATATTTATATTAATATAGATGACATGTATAACCCTATGTAAAAATTGTTTTACTAAAAGATATATGGTTAGGTCATTTTTGTGTTTACTTTAACTTAATTAATATAAAGTGTCATTATAACTTACAAGTGGATCCATGTGGTCACAAAATCAACCCAAAGATGCCCATGGTCGGCCATGACTCATCCAAAAAGATATGACAAGCTTTAAGGTAAATTTGTGTTATTATAATATTTTTTTACCATGAATTACCCTATTTACCTTTAACCGTGGTAAATAAAAGTCAAAAGTTACTTTTCACCATAAATTATTTTCATTTTATTGAACCAAATTTTCCTTAATGAGGTTAATAGTGTCTCTATTATTTTTTAAATTCCACTCACAGAAGTGGTAAAATTATGTTTTATCAGAATTTGTAAATTCTCCTAGGAGGTGGGTAAAGGACGGTGAAAAGTTCAATAAACTTTTTATATATCTAAACTTATTATAAAATGACTTCAATGAATTATATTTAACTCGTATATTTATTATGTATCTATTTTTACATAAAATAAATTTAAATAAAATAAATATTTATTTAAATAAAAAGTCGGTTTTAACCAATAACTCGTTGTTTTTCACTATTCATCAAAAATTGAATGTTTTCAGAAAAATACCCAAATTTCACCCTATGATAATTTGATATTATGAATTCAAGAATAAAGTCTATTTTACCAAATTCAAAACATATAAATTGAATTTGTTAATTTAATATTAACTCCCGTTGTCAAAACCAAAAAGCGTATTTTTAAGAAATAATAACTACCAAAAGATTGACACTTGTTTATGTCCAATTTCAAAGTGATTTTACATCCAATGACCAACATTGGATTAAATGGTAAAAATAGAATTAATTATACTTCCAAACCATTCAAATGTATAATTCAACACTACAAATTGTTGTGATTAAAAAAAATTTTTTCAGATAAAATATAATATTTTTCACTGTTCACCCACAAATGAAAGTTATCAGAAAAACACCAAAAATTTATTGAAACTAAATTCTTATATCATGATTATAAAGAAGAAGTTTATTTTGTCAAATTGAATATATAAAAGTTTTAAATATTGGATTTAAAAAGGGTTCTCAATGAATATGTGGTAAATTTTCATTTTTTGAAAAATACTTCTTTTATCTGAAAAAAATGAATTTGCTCTTACATTATGTCTAAGAAACTCATAATATGGATTCTAAAATTATAAGTATTATATAAATTTCAACATTTAGTTAATACTATTCATAACTACTTTTAAACAGCTGGTTTGGTATGTCTTGGTGTGCTTGAACTCAGTATTGCGTGTAGTGCAAGTTATTGAATTACTTTGAATAAATAGCGTACTATGAAATATTTGGGTGTTACAACAAACACATTTATGTAAATTTTGACACTATTTAGTAATTTTTTAAGTTATTACAACTTTATTATTTTAAACCAAATGTAGTAAATCATCCCTAATATGTCAATTTCATCCATAAAATTTGCGGATGGCATAAAAATCCTCAAATTAAATTTATAATTTCATTTATTTGAATATTTCATTAATATGGTAATCACTACATCATAATTCTGTCAAAAATAAATATATTTATATAATGCCTAAAAATAAAAAATAAAATACCATGATATATTAAATATTATTAGTTTTATAATTAATATTTATATTAAAATATATCTGTTATATAACCCAATATTAAAATAGATTTAGTAAACATATATGTTTATGTCATAATTATCTTAAATTCAAATCAATTCTTATAAAATGTCATTTTCACATCCATGTGGATCCATGGTGTCCCAAAATCGACCCAAATATGAACATGGAAAGAAATTTCTCACCCAACAGTATTAGTTCAAGTGTTAGTGTAGTTTAATATTATTATAATATTATTTTTTACCCTTATTTACTAGATTTACCCTTTAACCATGGTAAATAAAATAATTACTGAAGTTACAATTCATAATGTCCAAAAATAAAAAGTAACTATTTTCAAATTTTGAACCTTATGATTCCAAATACGAAATCTATTTTTCCAAATTCAAAACACAAAATTTGCAGTAATAAAATTTAAAATCAATTAATGTTGTCAAAATCAAAAAGTGGGTTTTTAAGAGATAATCACTATCAGAATATTGACATGTTTTTATGTCACATTTAAAAGTGAAATTACTTCCAATGACCAAAATTTGATTAAATTATAAAAATTTAATCTAATTACAAAATAAAAAATTATTAAAAATATAATATAACTATATAAATAAATTAGATGAAAAAAAGTTTTGAATTAAAATAAAGTATTTTTCACTATACATTAAAATATGCATTTTATCATAAATTTACAAAAAAAGTAAATTTTTATGTCCCTATTCCAAATAAGAAGTTTTTTTCCAAATTTAAATTAGAAAATTGCCAAAACTAGATTTAAAATGGGTGCTCCATCAAAAGGCGGTAAAACTACATTTTCTAAATAATACTTCTATTATCAGAAAAATTGATTTTGTTCTCATATCATATACTAGAAAATGTGGAAGATAAATTCTAATGTTCGTAAAATTCAAAATGTGGTTAATACTATTCATAATAGATAGTTTATATCCCATTAAATATTAATATTTGAATAATATATCTTTGCTTAGTGAAACACAATATCACGTACAACGCAAGATATTGAGGAAGGTCTCTCTAACATGTAACACAATCCATGTTAGTGTTGTGTGTAGTGAAGTATTCATTTAGTGTTTCATGTAAAATAATACAAACTTAGTTCATTTATATATTGAACAAAATATATACTAGGTGTTGCGTGAAATGAATTCTATCAAAATAACTTGGAATTTTGTGACACACAAGCAACAAATATTGTTACATATACTGCAACCAAATATGGTGTTGCATATAGCATAAGATAAGATTTTTGTAGCATAAAAACAATACATCAAAGAAATTAAAATAATATATCACATAAAATATCTTGGTGTTATAGTGCCCATGTCCCAAGTCATGTGCTGCTTTCACCCGGTGAGCCCCAATTGTAATGGGATTATGATCTCGATTTGGTGGCTCATCTTTTATTGATTTTTTTATAATACCCCTATATAAGAAAAATAATGTTTGATTTCTCTCGATAAACAACTTGTTCATAATAATTAATTTTTTTCCTTCCTCAGAATTTGGGGTAGAATTATGCACCTATCACAATATTTTTACATGTTGCAGAATATGTCAGCAAACTTATTTATTTATTGCTAAGATGTAGTGACACTTTTGAAAATAGGGAAATGGAGGGTAAGACAACACATTTTTTGTGTCCACTATTTACTAGAATATATATTCTATTGAATTGGGGGTATTTGCGCACTTTTTTTCTATATATTCCACTAGAATATGCTGAGGATATTCATGCATAGGGGAAAGAAAATTTTCCTCCCCCATGCTTGTATAAGAATATACCCACAACCTTCTCCTAGTGAGAATTAATATGATCCTTATTGTTAGTTACCTCCAAGATATGATAGCAGACATCATTAGTGGGATTCAAGATATTAACTCACTCATTACTACCCAGAGCCTTCTGGTCTTGATGTGTCTTCCTTGGTGCTTGTGCATGGGGATCAAAGGTGGAAGTGTGTAGGTTGGTACCCTCAACTAGAAACTAAATAGAAATGATAGGATGGAACTAGAGATGGAATTTTATAGGATCCCTCCTCATTAGTCCCTAACCTACAAGGGATACATAGATGAATCTTTGATCCAACTTTATCAAATACTAAAGGTGGTGATTTTGATTCTCTATGGACAATCTTCTGAAGCGGTTGGTTATGTCAATGATTTCCACTAGATTTACTTTAGATTTCACCAGATGATGCACACTCGTTTACAATAGCATTTGGACACCCTCAGATATATCCTTAAAGGACAGGATCAAACCATGTCTATGGTATTTTAAGACCATTTCATTTTCATCCTGATGTTAAATGTTTTAGGTGGGAGAGTTCTTTATATGTTCTGTGGGGGTTTCATCCATAGATAATTATCCAAAATAGTCACTTGATGAATACCTTATCTAGGGTTTTGTGTTATTTGTGAGAGCAGTATCTGTGGTTGTAAAAATAAAAAGGAACACGACCACCAATATACGCTTCATTATTGGCATGATACATTCTCCATCCTATATGCTTGGGTAACATAATTTTCCTTTTTTATTCCCTCTCCATCCATTCTGCTTGCATGGAATTGTCAAATAAAGGATGGACTCATATCATGTGAACCAAAGATATAAAGGATCAGTTGAATGATCTATGTTAGATTCCCCATTTTTTTGTATAGGATATGAAAAAAAATGTGGACTCCTCGTAAATCTATATTTTTTTATTTAAGATATTAACATTGGTTTAACCATTATTGTTTCTTCAGAAAGATGATAGTACCACCCATATGACATGAAAAAACTAGTCTCATGAGAACAGGGTAGTCTATCCTTTTGTATCTTGTTAAGGATATATTGTAGTTAAATGATCTCACATTGGTTTCACCACAAATATTTCATCAAAACGATGTGGATATCTTAGATCGATGGTTGGATTATGGGGGTTTTTAATGTCATTTACAATCATTCAAGTCGGTATTAAAATTTTTTTTATCTCTAATGGAAATTCCCAATGACTTTCACATCCATAGTTGATTACATACCTTCTTTCCAAAGGCAGGTGGCCCTTTGGGGATTCAGACTAATGACACTTATGAACTCACATTAATCAAGAGGATGAGAGTTTAGGATCATCACACCCTTTTGGGTGGAATTTTTTCCTACTTCAAAACTCCCTTTTAGATTTAAAATATGTTTGAGAATCTCTTCCTAATCTCGATATGGGACTGGTTACCCTAAAAAAATAACCATAGGTTAAATACATTTATATGAAAAGGGGAATATTATTAGTGAATCCCTATGAATGTATTTGAGGTTCTCCATACATTTACTATTAGTGGGTACCTTCTGATAAGTTCAATCCATATAACCTAGAACTCCAATGTCTATTATCATTCAGGAAAGAGGTTAATATTTAGAGGATGAGATTGAGCCATTATGAGTCTTCCTGCATATCCTGCTTTATAAAAAAAATCAAAAACCACATAATTTTTTAATTTTTATAAATTTTAAAATCATATGTAAAGGAAATATATGGTGGAATTTAGGAACCAGATATTTATCTAGAGCTATAGAGAGTCATTCTACGTATCATGGTTATGGTAGGAATCAAAGTTGTTGTAGTTTAATCCAACCCTTTAGAATTTCCTCAAGATAGATGCCCTTTTATGGGGGCATTCATATCATTCCACTAATTAGGGATAACACACTAAAATTTCCCAATCATATAGAGATTCATTATGTGAATGATTTGACAACACCATGTCCCTAAGACTATGTAATCCATGCTTGGTGTAAGAAACAAGGGATAGTAAGTAATAATTCACACTATATATAGATGTGGGCCTTACATGCTGGATATCCCTTTGAGTGCTTAATATAGTGCTTGAGCCCTATGAAGGATTCCTATGTATCCTGAATATAGAAGTAATCGTTGCTCTCATTGTTTAGTTATCTATTTAGTGCACTCGTGGATGATGTAGAATGGTCATCCAATGGGAGTGATTGGGTCCCGATTGTTGAAATGCTAGAGATATGGAAGGATTTACATTATTATGGATTCCCATTTGAACTAAAGAATCGTGAATGCCTCATATGAATCCCAGTTATGATAGGAATCATATTTCTTTAGGTTTATTTAACTCCTCAGTCTGTTAGTGGATGATGTAGAATGATCATCTCGTAGGAGAGATTGAATCCTAATGGTTGGAATGTCGGAGACTTGGTATGAAGTACATTTAGTTGGATTTCCATCTGATATCAGTACATAGGAAATCATCCTATATATCCTAGGTATGATGGGAATCCAAGTTATCATATTTTATTTATCTCCATAGTCCACTGGGGGATGAGAAAGAATAATCACCACATGGGAGAGATTGTTTCCCAATGGTTAGAATGTTGGAGAAAAGGTGGGACATACTCTGAGGCGGATTCCCATTTGAGATTAGACATTAGGAATGAATACTACATATCCTAGTTAAGAAAGGAATCTGATATCTCATTTTTCAGTGTGATCGAGGCTTACACATTGAGGCTACACTTATATGGGGGGACATATCATATTCTGGTGCTAATTAAGGATTACACAATGAGGTTTCCATAATATATCCATCGAATAAGGTTATCATATCCCAAGAAATATACATGACATAGACTAATTATCTGCCTAACATATCTAAGAATGTCAAGACATGTCCTAGATTTTTAGTTGGCAAGATAAAGAAAATCTCAGGATCCTACTGACGTGAATTGAGGACTTCTCCTAACTTGAACAACTTGTTGGGAGACCATCATGTGATCGATTCTTACATATCTAAAGGGTGTCATATGATCTATATTTCTTGTCTGTAGGGAATCATGATATCTAGGATGACGTGTTTGGAGGGTTTCATATGATCTAGTTGGAAATCGCAGAGGGATTCCCAATACCTCTCTTACAAACACTTCTGTTGTCGAATAACTTGGGAGACCTATCTAGTGGGAATAAAAAGATCTTGATAGTGAACCTGGGGTGATTCATGATATTCAGGTGGCATTCTTGGAAAGCATCATGTAACATTCATTACATGTACTAGTTCCTTCTCAGAACTTGGGTAATATGTCTAAAGGGAATCATAAGATCTAGATGGAAAACCTAGAGGGCTTCATGAGATTTGGGTGGTATGCCTGGAAGGCATCGTTTATCTTTCTTAACCTATCCCAGTTTTGAAACATAACTTGGGAGACATCTCTAGAGGACATCAAAAGATCTATATGAAGTACCCTAATAGAATCATAAGATTTTGGTGGCATGCAAGAAAGTCATCAAGAATCTTTATTGATATATCTTGGGAAAATCACATCATTCAAATGGTATGTCAAGTGGACATCACATAACTTGAGAGACACATCCTAGGGTTGTCTCATGGTCTAGATGAGTCATGTAAAGCACATGAGGATCAGTGAATTTTAATTCACATAAGTCTCCCATCCATTAATATTTATTCCAACTTTTTATTGCTTATGTTCTTTATATATGTCAACTTTTATCTTATATTAGGTTTCACGTGACCTAGATGACATGAAGGATCTCCTTCACATGACATGGAAAATATTCTAGAAGTCATCTGCATGATCTCTAAGTGATCACATGATGTTATTATAAATGTTTCATGATACCTTAGGTCATTCCCCATATTTTTCTTAGTGGAAGACCTTGTGATCACATGATCAGTCACTCTGATACGTTCGCTCATACGCTCTCTTGTGCGATCGATGAATGGATACTAGATCTTCCTTTTTTGTGATAAGTGGGAATTTTTAAGCCTTAACACCCTAATTATATGCTTTCTATTTTATAATATATCATGAAGATTAATTCTGAATTCAGTGAAGGGATTTTTTGTCATGTGCTATGCGAGATCCTATCGTCATATGATTTTCAATGACCACAAGAAGGTTCCTCCTTGGCCATTTTATTTGTCCTAAGTCGATCAAATGGATTTTCCTATTAAAAAAACATTCCAAGGGGATTTTATAACATCATACAATCATATCTAGCAGCCTTCGTGAGACCAGGACACCTGTTGAAAGGCTTTCACATGATATAAGAAACCTTTTATGAGGTTCTTCAAGAGACAACAATGACTTTTCTGGGGTCATTCATGAATCCAAGTCAGTCTGTCAGGAGTGATTCCATATATTTGTGCTGACATGTCGAGGGGGCCTCCATGGGATCAATGGTGATTTATCGAGGTGCATAACCCATTTAAAGTGATTATCAATGTATCTTTTCTTCACAATAAGATTCAATATTTTCCCATTAATTTCATTATTTATTTCACATAGGTCATGAATCTTAAAAATTTATCTGAGAAATTTTAAATAAATTTCTCTCCCCATTGGTGATGTACCACATGACCATAAAAGGGGATTATGGTGATGCATGAACATTGTCATAGATAAACACTTTTATTGTCTATGGTGGTGAAGGGATGTCGTCTTGCTCTTAAGTTATAATATGGGAATGTCTCTAGGGACTCCATGGTTTCTTTAAAACCATGTGGGTGTGTCAAATAAATATCATTGACCATGAAAGGGTTTTACCTTTTTCATAAATTTTCCTTATTTACAAGGATTTTTGGATGGTTTGTTAGGTTCCTATTGACTGACTAGTCGCATGACTTGGGGGATATCATTTGGCAGCCACTGTATGATCAGTGAGTGTCTTTAAAGCCTTTATAGGAACACTGAGATTTTTAAAAAAGTTCTTCACATGATATTCTATAGGTCATGTGTTTCTTTAGGTCTCTTTCACACAACCTTCTAAATTTCATGTGATCGTGTATCTTTTGGTAGGTTTTGTAATCCAAGTGATCTGGTCCACCATCTCTTTCTTTGTTTTGAAGAGTAAATAATACCCATTCTTCAGGTTTTTATTACCTTGTTGATTTTCTAATCATCATTTCTATGGGAAGAAAGAGCCACATATGGGTAAAACTGTATTTCCCTTACGTAGTAGGTCTATCTCATTTAAGGGTAGTGGAAAATATTTAAATCCATTATTTTACTTCCCAAAACCTATAATATCACATTTTGAACATAATTGATGGGTTTTAAATGATAAATCTATGGTTTTAATATATATTAATAGATTCTATGAATTGGTACTATGAAAATTAAAAACAAACCAATTTAATAAGAATTAATGTGAAATTAAATATGGTATGGTTTGGAAATTTTCTGAAGTATCTATAGGGGATATATGTAAATTTTAAAAATGAGTTGTATTTTCTGATTTGGGTATCACCTATTTTCTCTTGAGTTCATATGATCCAAAAAACTAGATGTTTGAGTTTTATGAGTCTTCATAAAATCTTCTGATTCCTCTTCAACTTCTAGATTTATGTTTTCTAGGTCGAAGAGATCTTTATGTCTTATATATTTTTGATGAAGTGACTTGTAAGAAAAATATCTAGGTAGTTGATATATGAATTCTCTTTTATCATATGTGAATGTGTGAAATTATTATGTTTTAGCTTCATTAATTAAAAGGATGTGATTAACCATAAACATATAAAATATGGTAAATAATTTCAAGAATAATATGCCAGTGATAATCAGGAAAGAGGAGGATAAATTATATGTTGTTTAATTATGTTACTAAAATATTATTAATTCCAAAACAAGTAAATGAATGAATATGTTATGAAGTGTGATATTTTATTATGATAATAATAGAATATAATTCATGTGTAAATACTATTTCAAGAAATGAAATAGAATTTCACTATTTTAATAAAGTGGTTAACCAGTTATTGTTTAATTTTTAGAAAATTTAATTATAGATGATATTTCATGCCATATATAGATAAAGTTTTCTTGGAATATAGAAATTTCTAAAAGGGATATATGTACAATGAATATTATTGATTATAATATTAAAAATGGTGGTTGATTATTTATCACATTTCGTGGATGATAATATTTGATCGTCTATAATATTATCAGAAGAATTTGAAAATATGTTTTTCATGTTATATAACAATGATAATTATTATGGATATTATTTAATAGTGGTAAATAGATAATCACATGACTTTTTATAATTTTAATTTGATAAATATTAAAATGATGGCATGATGTGGTGTTAAAATGATTAAAGGATATTGGTGAGATTTATTTTATAATTTCATTTATTAAAACATTGAAATGTCGTTAATTATCACATTTTCTAATTTAGTTAATTTCTAGAACCGTAAGTATTACCACATGTTGGAATATTAATATTTATATTTGAATATTTTGGGATGTGTGATTTAATTCTTTGTGATGCATATTTTCATTTCCATTAATGTTTATATATATTGGGTTATGTATGTTTATTATTTGGTTATCATGTATTCTATTATTAGTTTATCATGATTAATTTGATAAAAATAATTAAAGATCATCAACATAGTAATGTTGTCTGGCTAAAGAATTTACAAGGGATGTTTTATTAAATTATTCTTCAAACAATTTTATGAAAATAAAATTGTTACATAATTTTTGTTTATATAAATTTTTATTCCATTTGTTAATGGAATTGGCTAATAAGCCTGAATCTGGAAGTACGTATTGCATTAAAAGATTAAAGGCATGTTAAATTAAATGTTCTTATTTAGAGTTTAATAAAATTAGAATTAGTACCTGAAATATGGTTAATAATTGATTATTAGTAATAGATGATGCCTTAGGTTACTAATGGTAATAACCTGGGTCAAATGAATCATTTAATCGAAGGTGGAAATAAAATTGTCTTTTTGAGTAAGATAAATATTTGAGGTTGTGGGGCCTAATTTTATATAATGGTTTGATTCCTTTTATAAAGGGCTTAGATTCCTTTTTTGACTCTATTTTCTGTTTTCTACAATTTTTTTCTATGGATATTATAATTTTAATGAGATGTGAAGTGATCCTAGGATAGATTATGGTAAATGTGATATGGGTGTGGATTCCCAAGGATGTTATGGTGGAATAGGGTTCTGGTTGTGATGATGATTTTTTCATGGGATGCTGGATGTGATTAGGTATTGTGGTATCAGGGATGAAACCAGTGTTGATCGAATAGGTTTAATTTGGGATTCACCATTGTTATTTTTTTTGAAATATTGGATACTTTCTTGATGTTCGATGGATGGTTTTTTATATAATCAGTTGCTAACTGTAAGAATTGGTTTGATACCATGCACTGTGATGGAATATTTTATGTGGTAACTTGGGCTAAGTACTAGTGTATAAGGATAATAATGAAATGAAATATTAATTACTAAAATAATGAGATTTGTTCTTGATGTTTTCTTATGATAATAAAAAACATGATAATACATGAAAGGAATTAATAGTTCCATTATAACTTTGCTTTGAAAATTAAAATGTTAATCATAGAAATTATGATGAAAATAATTAATCAAATTTTTAATTAATTAATTAATTAATCATTATTCCTAGTTCTTGTATGAATTTGATTCCTAGGCCTTTATAGTGGATGTTTATATTCATGTGCAATGTTAGTGGCAGATAATTTTAAGTCTTGGTAGTTTCCCATAATGTGGTTATGATATTTACTTAAATCAAGTATGTTTTGTGATTTCATACACTACCCCAACCATGTTTGTAGGGTGACTAACACCCATTGGATTCTGGGAGGGTTTTTTCCCCAACATCTATTTAGAGAGAAATATATGGATGACTACCCCCTCTGGCCTCTCTCTCTTCTTCTAGACGTATTATGTGATGGTATTCATGGAGTTAATCTTTTCCTATTTATCTATATAAATGTATCTAATGGGTTGTGGTTATTTCAAAAGCATATATATCATGATATAGTATCCTAATAGTAATTGTAGTTATATTGAGTATGGGTTGTGATAGCTTGATGTGAAATACATGATGAACAGGATATGGGGGATCCTAAAAACTACTCAGTTACTGTATGGAGATGTGGTTGTGATGGTTAGATGATGTGATGTGCAGTGTTCGTGTTTTATCCTAGGTGTCTTCATGATGGCCAAATTTATCCCAGGCGTCTTTGAGATAGCTTACTTTTGGACAGAGATAGCTCAAGATGTGTGACTTTGGGGAAATGTGGAAAACTATTAGGGAAGTAGTACGATAGTGACCACTTTTTTATTATATTATATAATCTATATTATGATATCTTTGGTGAGATATAACTTTGTTAATAATAGGAAAAGAATAGTAAACCTATTTAGGTGATGATTTCATTTCATTTGTTTACTTACTGGGCATTAGTATTATTATTTCATTTTTATGAGAGGTGTATAACGACCCATACTATACATACATTTTTATCACTTCAACATTAAATCATACTTATTCTAACATATAACAAAACCATGATAGGACCATATAGGTATAGTGTCTTTAGAAACTGGGAAACATAAACAATTGGTTCATAAATCATCTACATTGTCTCCCATTTATTTCATCATATCAAGAGTCCCTTTTGGAATATACTACTTAATACCATTCTTCCTAACCTGGGGAAAATAAAACATACAAAAGGGTGATCTCAAATGCTCAGTGAGGGTAAACAAAGGAAATATCAATCATATCATATTCATAAAACATAACATATTGAAAATCTTAACCATAAAAAGAGATCATGGGATAAATCATAGTAGTGAAATGTAATCCCAATAATCATAACATAAAACATGAAAATTTTTGGAATACACAAATAATCATAGAAAATCATTTCTTATTTGTAAATGATCATTACCAAGACTATCATAGCAAACAAAGTCCATTTCTGAACAAAGTTCACTCCTCGTTTCAGTCATGTATCATTGAACCAGATTAACTTGTCGTTCCAGCCATGTCTATCTCATGAGATATAAATATTTACCCAATTCATTGGAGGGAGATATAGGTCCCACCCATATCATAATGATACCATTCTTATGTGTACCACAAAATCATAAATCATACATCATAGCATAACACATGTAATAAAAATGGGATTCTTAAACATCATGTCATCATAACATAATCCATATAAGATAAAAGGACATCACAAAAATAATTCTGTCATAACATGATCAAATAAATGTAATAATAGGAATATAAATAGAACCCTATATTATCTCAGATGGAATATAATTTTGATGAAACACTTTAACTCCATTCTTGAAGAAAATATCCTTTCTACTTAAAAAACATTTTTCCCTTTCTTAACATGTCATACAATTTTAAACTAAAAGAAGTTAATTAAAAATAAAATTTAAAACCTGTAAAGGAAGATTCATGGAAATAATGTTCTATGAAATCATAAAAATCCATTCATTCTGTATAAGTTAAAAAACATTCTACTCATACTTTGTCTTGAAAAGTAAAAAAGTATCTCGTATTGAAAATGACTAAAGATTACTTTCATATATTTTACTAAAAAATCACCAAGAGGTAAAATTGGATTTAAACAATTTTAGGAGGATAGAAATAATATTACATATTGAAGAAACATGGATGTGGATGAAAAATATGCCCCAGTAAATTCTGAAGTATAAATAATCTCAGATAAAAATGAGATTGTGAGATTTTCCCTTACCTTTGGACTTATATGCTTCGTACGTATCTGAACCTCCTGTATAATTATTTAAATAATTTCATTGACTTATTACTGAATCATAATCATTTTTATAATATCATATATGGTCATATTCTTATCTTCTTATTAGTAATATTTTAGTACTACTTGTTATTTGGATGTTCATTGCATTATGTTCTTATGCGTGTTTTGTCGAATAGATTCTTATTTCTCTTTTTAGGTTTTAGATACCTCATTTACAGAATCATATTAGTGTAATATATATCATATTTATTCATTCAATTCATTTATATAATTATTATTCAATGTAGATCATGTAGAATGAGTCACATCACATCGTAAAGACATTAGGCCGTACGTACGCACAAGCGATGATATCATTCCCATAATTATATGAATAGAATTGGAGTTGATGATATAATATATTAGAATCCGTATCGTGTTATAATAATCATATATAGTTATTTTTTTCACCATTATACCTATCCAGGTAAGGCAGTGGTGGAAAACCAGATTACACCACGGCGTGGAGATAATATTTCGTACGTACGCACGCGCTGTGATTTCATTTTCCGTAGGATGGAGAAAAGGTGAAATAGGGTTGTTTCATTTTTATAATAACATATCATTATATGAGTGATAATTATGTTATTACTTCATAATGAAACAAATAAATAATAAGAAGTAGAAGAAGAAATAAATTTGAAATAATCGGTAAAGGATATTACCTCTTCTTCGAAGCTCCTCCTCTAAACCTCCTCTTAGGACCCTAAAGTTGGTCTTTGAAGAAGACCAAAACCTCTAGTATACTTATAGGTAAGTGGATAAGGGAAATAGACTGGGTTTTACCGAGCTTGAAGGCTCGAAATGTTGTAAAGTGGAGAGAGAAGAGGTTCCCTTTTATAAGGGAGGAGAGGGGCACCTTAGGAAAATCATAAAATATTATTTTATAATAAATTCATATTCAGTTTATAATGGCTCCAAAGTAGATTATTTATAATCTAGGGTGGGGATGGGTCGAAATAAACTCATCCAGTAGGCTTTATAAAAGTTTAGGTTACCATTTTAACCTTACCATTTAGATTTAACTCTAAGTTAAAGAATTTAACATTTACCGTGTCCTCTTGTATTCTTATACTATATGGTTAATAAACTTACTATAAACATCCAATATGACCCCAATTGGTTCATTAATTTCATATATATTATTATATAATTCTTTTTTCCAAACCTTAGATTTTTAGGAATAGAATAACAATTAATAATATAATATTTGTTTTAAAAACTCTTTTATGTCAATTTTGACACTATTTGGTATTTTGTTTTTGTTAAATTTATAACAGCAATATTACTTCGAAAAAAATTCATATAAATAACCCTAATATGTTATATTAACATATAAAATTATTTTAATTCATAAAAAGTCTCAAATTACATTTATTTTTTTTATTTATAATATAGATTATGTTAATATTTCATTAATAAGGTAATTACGACATCATCCTTGTGTCATAAATAAATTAAATTATTTTATGTCTTAAAATTATAAATAAAATACCATTATTTATTAAATATTTTCATATTTATAATGAATATTTATACTCTAATTTATCTTATGTATAACCCTATATTAATTTTTTTTTATTTATTAAACTTTGTTTTTAACTCTTTTAACTCTTCTTTAAATTAAATAATAATAAATGTCCTAATCTAATTCATGTGGACCTAAAGGGTCATATTTTATTCCTAAGGTTGTTTTTGGTCGAATTAAACTAATCCAATTGAATTAGGACATGTGTTATGGTAATAATAATATTATTTTTACCCTTAATTACCCTATTTACTTTTAACCGTGGTAAATAAATGTAAAAAGTTACTATTCACCAAAAAATTATTTTTATCTTATTGAACCAAATTTTACTTACTGATATCAATCGTGTCTCTCGGATTTTTGAAATTCCACTCACAAAAGTGGTAAAATTAATTTTTATATAAATTTGCAAATTCTCCTAGGAGATGGGTAAAAGACGGTCAAAAGTTCAATAAAATTTTTATATATCTAAATTTTTTATAAAATGACTCCAATGAATTACATTGAACTTATATAGGTATTATGTATCTATTTTGAACTAAAATAAATTTAAATAAAAGAAATTATTATTTAAATAAAAGATCGATTTTAACCAATAACTTAGTGTTTTCACTATTCATCAAAAATTGAATGCTTTAAGAAAAATACCAAAAATTCACCCTAGGCTAATTTTGATATTCCGAATCCAGAAGTGAAGTACATTTTGAAAGAAAAAATTTATAAAATTTCAAAAAAGTAGGTATTACTATTCATAACGACTAGTTTATATAATATTTTAATATCATATTGTTGTTTAGTGAAACTCGGTATTGCGTACAACACAAGCTATCAAGGAAAGTTGCTCTTGCGTGTAGTGCAAACCAAGATAGTGTTGTGTGTATTGAAAGATTCCTTTGGTGTTGCGTATAACATAATACATAAAAACAAAATACTTCTCATTAAATCTCAGGGTGTTACATTCTACCCCCCTTAAAAATAATTTTTCCCTCGAAATTTGTCACTTCGTAACGAACAGATGAGGATACCTCTCCCTCATAATATCCTCAAGTTCCCATGTAGCTTCTTATATTTGGTGGTTCCTCCATAAAAAATTCACCAAGCGAGTGGTCTTGTTCTGTCGTACTTTTTCGCTACTATCCAGAATCTCTATCGGTTGTTCTTCATAAGAAAGATCTTGCTCCAGTAGTACAACTTCTGATCTTAGTACATGTGAAGGATCGGGTATGTACTTTTTTAGGAGAGATACATGGAACACATCATGAACTTGAGAGAGATTCAGTGGAAGCACCAATTGGTAAGCTACCTTCCCAACACGATCTGGTATTTCAGAAGGACCAATATACCTTGGGATCAACTTTCCCTTCTTTCCAAATCTCATTACTCTCTTCCAAGGAGATATTCGTAAGAACACTTTATCACCCACTTCAAATTCTTGGTCTTTTCTTCGGTTGTTAGCATAAATTTTGTGTCGACTCTGATCTACTCTTATGTGTTGTTGAATAGATCAGACCTTTTCTGTTATCTCATCAACAAGATCAGGTCCTAATAGATTTCTTTCCCCAACTTCATCCCAGCAAGTTGGAGTTCTACATTTCTTTCCATAGAGAGCTTCATAAAGATCCATCTGAATATTGGAGTGAAAGATATTGTTATAAGAAAATTCCACCAAAGGTATGTGTTGATTCCAACTACCTTTTAAATCCATAGAGCAAGCTCTCAACATGTCTTCTAGAGTTTGAATTGTCCTCTCAGACTAACCATCTGTCTGAGGATGATAAGCAGTGTTGAAACTCAACTATATATCTAGATTATACTGAATTCTTTTCCAAAACTTCAAGGAAAATCTTGGATCCTGATTAGATATAATGTAAAGAGGTACTTCATGCAATCTTATTACTTCCTTCACATATATCCTGGAAAGCTGATCAAGATAGAAATCATCTCTAATAGCAATGAAGTGTGCTGACTTCATAAGATGGTCAACTATAACCCAGATATCATTACTGCCTTTGGATGTTTTAGGAAGTCTAGTGACAAAGTCCATTTTTATGTTTCCTCATTTGCATTTTGGTATGGGTAATGGTTGTAACATCCCCTTAGACTTCTGTCTCTCAGCTTTAACTTGCTGACAAACCAAGCATCGAGAGACATATTTAGCAATATCCCTTTTCATGTCATCCCACCAGAAGTACTCCTTCAGGTCCCTATACATCTTTGTGCTTCGAGGGTGAATAGATAATGAAGAACTATGAGCTTCATCCAATATTTCTTTCTTTAATTCTGGGATGGGAGGAACACAAACCCGATTCCTAAACTTTATTCTTTCATCACAATCAATGTGGAATTCAGGAACATTTCTCACCTTCTTTTGTAACTCTAAATATTCTTTTTGTGCCTCTTTAATATTCACATGTATAGATGGTTGAACATTCATCTGTGAAAGATAAGATTTTTCCCCTTCCATTATAATTCCATGATCCATAATTTGTAAATTGATAAATATTGGATCTTTTGTGATCCTCACCATGGATAAGCTAGCATGGTCTTGTCAACTTAATGCCTATGCACCTTTTTTGCTTTCCCAGGGTGCTAATTAATTGAGCAATCGTAATCCTTAATCAGCTCCAACCATTTTCTTTGGTGAATATTCAGATCTTTTTGTGTGAAAATATACTTTAACGATTATGATCAGTATAAATATCACACCTTTCACCATACATATAATGATTTTAAATTTTTAATTCAATGATTACCGCAAATAACTCCAAATCATGAGTTGGGTAATTTTGCTCATGTATTTTCAACTTTCGTGAGGAATATGCTATCACCATATCATTTTGCCTGAGAGAACACCACAATCCCTTCTTGGATGCATCACTATAGATCACAAACCTTTATACACTACACGGCAGTGTGAGAACAGGTGCACTGGATAACCTTCTTTTCAACTCCTTGAAATTCTCTTCACAGTCCTCCATCCAAATGAACTTAACTCCTGTTCGAGTCAACCTGGTGAGTGGATTAGATAATCGTGAAAAATATTTCACAAAATGTCAATAATATCCAGACAAACCATGAAAACATCAGATCCCATTTACTTTTGTTGGTCTCGACCATCTTTCGATAGACTCTATTTTTGTTGGATCCATAGATATCCCCTCTTTTGAGATTAAGTGACCCCAAAATAAAACTTTTTGAAGCCAAAATTCATAGTTGGTAAGTTTGGCATAAAGCTTCTCCTTTCTTAGGGTCTTTAATAAAATTCTCAAGTTATCTTCATATTATTCCTTGCTCTTTTAATAGACAAGAATATCATCTATAGAGACTACCAAAAACTGTTCAAGAGAGTCTCTAAAGACTCTATTCATTAGATGCATGAAGATAGAAGGGGAATTAGTAAGACCAAATGGCATCACTATAAATTCATAGTGTCTATACCTTGTATGGAAAGCCGTCTTTGGTATATCCTCCCTTTTGAACCTTTATTGATGATACCCTAAATGAAGATTGATCTTGGAAAAGTATTGAGCTCCGCGTAGTTGTTCAAATAAGTCATCAATGCGTGGGAGAGGATATTTTTTCTTGATATTGATCATGTTAGGTTCTCGATAATCAATGTCATGTCTCATTGATCCATCTTTCTTCTTAACAAATAGAATAGGGGATCCCCAAGGTGATGCACTAGGTAATATGAATCCCTTATCAAGATTCTCTTGGAGTTTCTTCTTCAATTCCTGCAACTCAATTGGGGCCATTTTATTGGGGGGATTTGAAATGGGCATAGCACCCAATATGAGTTCTATTGAAAACTCAACTTCACGATTTAGTGGAAGACCTTGCAATTACTCTGGAAAGATTTCATCAAACTCTCGTACAGTGGGTGTATTCTTAATTGTGAGTTTATCTCCAACCATTTGAGATAAATAACCTTCATTTATTGGAATCAAGACCCATAAGATGGAAGAAATTTCCATTGGAAGGTTATATTCATACTTGCATCGATAGATGATCGTTGATTGATCTAGAATATGAAATGTGACTTCCCTTATTTGGGAATCGATACGAGATCTATATAAAGAAAGCCAATATATACCAAGAATCACATAAAATTCCAATATAGAAAGGATCACAAGATTTACAGGAAGCACATTCCCACAAATGTCAATTAGAGAAGAATTATAAACTTTTGATGCAACCGTTGTGCCATTAGAAGTTGTCACAGCTAACTCAACAGCTAATTTTTGAGGTAGTATGGTGATACCCTTAGAAAATTATTTAGAAATAAAAGAGTGGGTGGATCCAGAATCAAATAAAACATTTTCTACTTTAGAGGGGATGGTAACTGTACCTTTCACCACTTCGTTATCGTACACCACATCACCGATAGAAATTTCATGTGACTTTCATTTTTATTTCACCTAAAGAGTTTGTTGATGTCGATCATCATCAACAAACCTTGGATTTGGGCATTGATTATCATAATTCTCCATTTCCTTGCACTTGTAACATTGAAGTGTAAGAGGTTCATTCTATGTAGACTTTTCTTTTTTCGCATCACTAGACTTTGTTTTCCCATCACTACGGCATTCAAATGATCGATGACCTTTTTTCCACATTTTAAACATTTACTTGTCCATTTAAGGCAATTCCCTCTATGTTTCTTTCCACACTTTGAGCATAAGGGAAAACTCATATTCATTTCAGTGTGCTCTTTAGATTTCCCTTTGAATTCCATTTTCCTCTTCTTATCAAACCCATATGACCGATGGGTTACTCCAATCTCCATATTAAACATGAGAGCACATCAAATAATTTCCTCATATCTATTGAAGTCCCTTATGGATAATTCCCTTTGGAGACTTGGTTTTAAGCCACTAGAGAATCGATCGATCTTGCTCCCAGGTTGGTTAATAATCCCAAAATCATACCTTGCGAGCCTTGTAAAATTTTCTTCGTAGGTACCAATAGATTCATCATCCTTTTGCTTCAGTTCAAGAAACTCCTTCTCCATCTTCGTTTGAAGAATATGATGGAAGTACTTACTGAGAAATAAGTTCTTGAACTCATCCCATTCCATGGACTCAATTTTGTCTCTTTGCCTCATATTCTTTATAAGATTCCACCATTGATCAGCTTCACCTTCCAAATGATATACTGATAAGATGACTTTATCATGTTCAGAACATTGTAGAACTGAAAATATCTTTTTAGGGGTACTAATCCACTGTTCATCCACTAATGGATCAGTAGACCCACTGAATGAGGGTGGATGCTATCTCTTTATTGATTAAAGAGAATGTTGCTCCTTCCTTTGCTCGTTTGGAATTCCAGCATGATTCATAGCTTGAGAAAGTTGTGTGAGCATGGATAAAAGATTTTACATTCCATCTCCCATAACGTTTTGTTTCTCAGGGGGAGAATCATTGCATTGCCTGTCGCATTTAGCATTAACATAGTTCCTTTGGGTTCCGGCCATTGAATAAAACCAATAAGAATAGTGTGAGAAACACTAATCATAATAGGAAAACCACATAATGAAGAATAAAATTTCACACTATAGGTCTTATCATAGGTTATTCATGGCCATTTCTAAAACACTAATATTGTGTTCTATGCTTAGACATATCCTTAGGGTTCTTACAAAGGCATTCACATCCTAGCTTCCAAAGGTTGACTATACCTTTCCTCTGATACCAACTATAACGACCCATACTTTACATACATTGTTATCACTTCAAAATTGAAGCATACTTATTAAAAATTATAACAAAACCATGATAGGATCGTATAGGTATAGTGTCTTTAGAAACTGGGAAACATAAACAACTGGTTCATAAAGCATCTACATTGTCCCCCGTTTATTTCATCATATCTAGAGTCCCATTTTGAATATCTTACTTAATACCCTTCTTCCTGACCCGGGGAAAAGAAAAAATAAAAAAGAGTGAGCTCAAATGCTCAGTAAAGGTAAATAAATAAAATATCAATCATATCATATTCACAAGAACATAAAATTTTGAAAATTTTAACCTGCAAAAGATATCATGGGATAAATCATAGTAATGAAATGTAATCCCAATAATCATAACATAAAACATGAAACTTTGTGTCATACGCACGTAATCATAGAAAATAATTTCTTATTAGTCAAGACTCATTTCCAAGACTATCATAGCGGAAAAAGTCCATTTTTGAACAGATTTCACTCCTCGTTCCAGTCATGTATCACTGAACTGGATTAACTTGTCATTCTAGACATGTCTATCTCATGAGATATAAATATTTACCCAATGCATTTGAGGGAGATATAGGTCCCACCCATCTCATAATGATACCATTCTTATGTGTGCCACAAAATCATAAATCATAAATCATAGAATAACCCATGTAATAAAAATGGGATTCTTAAACATAATGTCATCATAACATAATCCATATAAGATAAAAGGAATTCATAAAAATAATTCCATCATAACATGATAAAATCAATGTAATAATAGGGATATAAATAGAACCCTATATTTTCTCATATGGAAAATAATTTTGATAAAACACTTGAACTCCATTCTTGACGAAAATATACTTTCTACTTCAAAAACATTTTTTCTCCTTTCTTAACATGTCATAAAATTTTAAACTAAAATAAGTTAAATAAAAATAAACTTGAAAACTTGTAAAGGAAGCTTCATGGAAATAATGTTCTATGAAATCATAAAAATTCATTCATGTCGTGTAAGTTAAAAAATATTCTTCTCGTACTTTGGACAGAAAAGTCAAAAAGTATCTCATATTTAAAATGAAAAAAGATTCCTTCCATATATTATACTAAAAATTCACCAATAGGTAAAATTTTATTTAAAAAATTGTAGTAGGATAGAAATAATATTACATATTTCAGGAAACATGGATGTGGATGATAAATATGCCCCAGTAAATTCTGAAGTATAAATAATCTCGGATAAAAATGAGATTGTGATATTTTCCCTTACATTTGGTCTTGTATGCTTCATACGTATATGAACCTCCTGTATAATGATTTAAATAATGTCATTGACTTATTACAGAATCATATTCATTGTTATGATATCATATATGGTCATATTCTTATCTTCTTATTAGTAATATTTCATTACTGCTTATTATTTGAGTGTTCATTGCTTTATGTCCTTATGCATGTTTTGTCGAATAGATTCTTATTTATATTTTTAGGTTGTATATATCTCATTTACAGAATGTTATTAGTGTAATATATATCATATTTATTCATTAAATTCATTTATATAATTATTATTCAATGTAGATCATGTAGAATGAGTCACATCACATCATGGAGATGGTAGGCCTTACGTACGCACGAGTGATGATATCGTTCCCATAATTATATGAATTGAATTGGAGTTGATGATATAATATTTCAGAATCCGTATCATGTTATAATAATCAAATATAGTTATTTTTTTACACCATTATACCCATCCAGGTAAGGCGGTGGTGGAAAAACAGATTACACCACAGCGTAGAGACAGTATTTCTTACGTACGCACGCGCGGTGATTTTGTTTTTCATATGATGGAGAGAAGGTGAAATAGGGTTGTTTTATTTTTATAATAACATATCAGTATATGATTGATACAGATTTATTAATTTATAATGAAACAAATAAATAATAGGAAGTAGAAGAAGAAATAAATGTGAAATAATCGGTAAAGGATATTACCACTTCTTCTAAGATTCTCTTCTAAACCTCCTATTAGGACACTAAATATGGTATTTAAAGAACACCAGAACCTAATTTATACTTTTATGGAAGTTGATAAGGTAAATGGATAGGGTTTGGCCGATATTGAAGGATCAAAATGTTGTAAAGTGGAGAGGGAAGAGGTGCCCTCTTATAAGGGAGGAGAGGGGCACCTTAGGGAAAACTTAAAATATTATTTTATAATAAATTCATATTCGGTTTCTAATGCATAGAAAGTGGATTATTGAGAATCTAGGGTGGGGATGGTACGAAATAATCTCAACCAATAGGCCTTAGACAAGTTTAGGTTACCATTTTAACCTTATCGTTTAGATTTAACTCTAAGTTAAATAATTTAACATTTACCGTGTCTTTTTGTATTCATATAATATATGGTTAATAAACATAATATAAACTTTCAATAGAACCCCAATTGGTTCATTAATTTCATATATATTATTATATAAGTATTTTGGCCGAACCTTATATTTTTAGGAATAGAATAACAATTAATAATAGAATATTTGTTTTAAAAACTCTTTTATGTCAATTTTGACACTACTTGGTATTTTCTTTTTGTTAAATTAATAAAAGCATTATTACTTCAATGAAAATTCATATAAATAACCTTAATATGTTATATTAACATATAAAATTAGTTTAATTCATAAAAAGTCTCAAATTACATTTATTTTGATATTTATAATATCAATTATGTTAATATTTCATTAATAAGGTATTTAATACATCATCATTGTGTCATAAATAAATTAAATTATTTAATGTCTAAATTTTATAAATAAAATACCATTATGTAGGAAATATTTTTATATTTCAAATGAATATTTATAGTCGAATTTATCTTATGTATAACTCTATATTAAAATTTTTTTACTTATTAAACTTTGATATTAACTCTTTTAACTCTTCTTTGAATTAAATATTAATTAATGTCCTAATCTAATCCAAGTGGCCCTAAAGGGTCATATTTTTTTCCTAAGGTTGTTTTCGGTCGAATTAAATTTATCCAATAGAATTAGGATATGTTGTAAGGTAATAATAATATCATTTTTACCTTTAATTACCCTATTTAGTTTTAACTGTGGTAAATAAAATTAAAAAGTTACTATTCACCAATAATTATTTTTATCTTATTGAACCAAATTTTACTTACTGATATCAATCGTGTCTCTCGGAGTTTTGAAATTACACTCACAGAAGTGGTAAAATTATGTTTTATTTAAATTTGAAAATTCTCCTAGGAGATGGGTAATAGACGGTCAAAAGTTCAATAAAATATTTTTATATCTAAAAGTATTATAAAATGACTCCAATGAATTACATTGATCTTATATAGGTATTATGTATCTATTTTGACCTAAAATAAATTTAAATAAAATAAATTATTATTTAAATAAAAATTTGGTTTTAACCAATAACTCTGTGTTTTCACTATTCATCAAAAAATTGAATGTTTTCAGAAAAATACCAAAAATTCACCCGAGGCTAATTTCGATATTCTGAATATAGAAATGAAGTCCATTTTGAAAGATCAAATTTATATCATTTCAAAAAGTGGGTATTACTATTCACAATGGCTAGTTTTTTATAATATTTTAATATCATATCGTTGTTTAGTGAAACTCGGTATTGCGTACAATGCAAGCTATAGAGGAAGGTTGATCTTGCGTGTAATGCAATCCAAGACAGTGTTGTGTGTAGTGAAAGATTCCTTTGGTGTTGCGTATAACATAATACATAGAAACAAAATACTTCTCATTAAATCTCAGGGTGTTACAGGGTGATATTAAGGATCCTACTGAGTATACAGGATATGTTCACCCTACACATATATAAAATAATTTTCAAATAAACAGAGAATTTTTGGTTATTCAGAAGGAAATTTTTTGTTCAAAGAGTTCTTTTAGGAGATTTTGGTGAATTATGGTTGTTTTCAATTTTTTGTTTTAGTGTTTTGAACTTTTTTATTTGTATGTCATTACATTTATACAATGTATTGGATTCATTATTTTTTTGTGATCATTAGTTCTTTGGTTGTTTTTCTATCTTATCGCTCTTGTTTATAAAATCTTATAGGGTGATGCCTCACTTCTATGTGTATGTTATACCCTTGGTGAATATCACCAACTAGTGGACTATTAGAGGTGGGATTCATGGATCATTATCTCTCTTATCTTATCTCCTACATAAGAGGGGTATCTTTGGGTGGAGGGGTTCAAGAAAGAGTGATATTAAAGGTAATGATTAATATATATGATAGATTTTGGAGTTATATTCTTGTGAGGATGCATGGGTTAGTTAGGAAACAACTTCATCTAAGCTTAGTACATGTTTTAAAAAAGAAATATCAGCTATGAAATAGAATTTTAGGCATCCCCATGATCGTATTCAAGGACCATTATGTTTACTAGAAATTCATAGATGAGTGATGTTTCTAATGGGGTAGATACTTACGAAAGGATCATGAATTATACTTGTATGTGCATGTGTTTTAATGGGATAGACCCCAAGAAAAGGTTAGAAAAGAATATGTGGAAAATTGACCTAAATTAATCTATGTCTAAAGTTAAGTGTCCCTACTATTTTTTATTTTGTAGAAGTAGCTCTAGGTCAGCATCCTTGTTAGGTTCATGTCGATGAAATTTATAATGTTGTGTTAAAAAATTTCCACAAATTAGGGAATGATGAAGAAAATTATGGGAATAGGACACTCCAAGAGTTCCAATTATATATATTATAGAATTATAAGTTATCCATTTTAAATTGTGGGATAGAGGTTTGGTTAGAGGATGTGGTGATAGAATTTGGTTTGAATTGTGTTTAGAGAGAGAATTGATATTTGTTATTATGGATGATATAATATGGATCATCATGGTAATGGTGGTTCTAGTTCCTTGAATTTTTTAAGAGTTGGCTATTTTGTGGGGGATTTTCTAAGATCAGTTTTAAGGATATGTTTCTTTATTCCTCTGTAAGGGAGTGTCTTTTCATTCAGTGATTTTTCCCTCCATTATTATATTTATAATCTCTAATATTGATTTGTGGTGAGACCTTTGAATTTCCTTTTTTAACCTAAAACACTTTAATTATTATCCCTATGAAGTTAATTCCTGGGTTTATCATCATTCATCAATTTCTAGACCTCCAAAATGAGTGTTGGGAAGCCTCCTCATTTATTCGATTGAAACCCACCTAATAAATTTTAGATCCATAATCATTTAAATCACTTAAATATTTTATTTTCCAAACCATAACTAATTACATTTAGATATGGTAAGTAAAACTCTTTCCTCAGGCCTGGTGTTGAGATGTGGATATAGTCAGGTAAAAGGAGTTTCTATGATCTTTTTAATATCGTTATATTACTCTCTCCCTAGTCCCATGTTCGGTTTTGGGGGGGGGGGTGGGTTTCTATAATCCATTATATCTTCTACTCTTCTTCATGGATAATTGTATTGGAGTTTTGTTTCTGGTGAAAGGGGTTCATTTATGTATTAATTTTTTAACCAATATACTCTTCACTCATTCTAGTTAATATAGACCATTGTTTGGGAAAATAAGAGTATTTTCTGTCTATCTATAATTTATTTCTACCTCGTGTCATAATAATTACTCTCTATGTTATGAATTCAATTTCTGTATTTTGTGGGTTGTGTATATGAATTTACATACTGCATGACTATGGAACGATGTTCTTATATCCTCAAGAGGCATTTCCCTCATATTTTTTACATACTATTATAAAATTAGGCATATTAAGAGAGGGGACACTTCACCCTTCATGACATGTTATATTACAACATGATTTAAAACTATTCAGGCAATTGAGTCCCACCCAAAATGGTTAATATCATTTTTTGGTGTATGTGTTCCATTAATTTGTAAGATTTTAACTTCTCTATTATAATGATATAATTTCTTGTGATGATTGGAAAATGTTATTTTTTTTATATAGAAATATTGAAAGTAATAACATGCACCAATAGTAAATAGTAAATGGAAATTGGGACATTATATCCTTTGAATCTTTTTCATGAGTGTTCCCCTAGTGAATATAGTTTTATTAAAAAACCTATAATTTTTTTAATAGAATGTGGATAGTATAAACCTATTTTATTAATTAATGACATATATTAAATATATATTCCTAAGTTTTAAAAGTTATGCGTATTAATTTTAATTTAAAAAATCTTATGGTATATTTGTGTTAGTTAAATAAAAATAATTTGGTGAAAGTATGTAACTTTCCCATGCATGTGAGTTATCATGGAACACATGTTAAATATTATTTTTTTGGAACAATATAATTTACATTGAGTATGTCATACTTGGAATTTTTCTTCATGATTAATAATAATATTCAGTGAAACCCTCATAGATAAAATTATATTGTAATAATAAGTTTTCTTAAATAAACAACTGAACTATTTACATGAAACTTGTATTTATTTTAAAAGTGGTTTTGGAAATGAGCTTAAGGTGTTTTCACAAAGAAACTCTTTCTAAACACCATTTTATCAAGGAATATTTAAAATATATTTCATTCCGAGATTTCTTAACTTATTATATGATAAACACAATAGACTTGGTCAAAATTTACATCATCATGTTTTTAAATTTAACAATTTTTAATGTGAAATGTATGGATACATGTCTATAAATAATGGAATATTATAGAAAAAATGCTTTTGTTTTGAACTTAAAATCCATTAAGAACATAGTGAAATCTTATAATAAGAATTTATTAATTTTTTATTAATTGTTTATGAAAGAATAATAATATACTCTTTCTCATGACATGTTAAGAATGAAATGTCATGGGTTTTTAAGAATCAATTTTTTTGAAATGTTAAATGAAAATGTAGAATGTGTATATTTTCATTTTATGAAATACCTTATCAAAATACTTGATAAGTTTGAGATAAATGTATTTTATCCCAAATGGAGTTATGTGCCTTTATTTAATCAATGTGGAGTGATTGTTTCTAGAGGTGTACCCTTCTGTAATGTTTTTTTGATTGGATACACATTTCTTTCTTATTTTTACTATTATATATGTATCCCTTGATTTGATTATGTTATATTACATGGGAACAAGAGTCATAGATACATGCTCAATATTCGAAAGTTTTTTAATGCTTGATTTTAATGGGATTCAATATTTAATCTCATGTGAATATATTTTATTTATTCCCCCATGATGTCAGGTTTTATTAATGTCCTCACTTATATTTTATAGTTATCTCCCTCGGGAGATTGTCTTAATGTATTCTGTAGCTATACACATGGTTCCTATAGGGGTATTTGTGTTCCAAGTATAGGGAGAACCATGAGAGTTTTCTTACAGGGTTGTTAATTTATCCTTAATCCCTTACCTATCTTTCCCAGTTTTCATTTAATTCTTTAGGGAATGAATTTTTTGAGAGGGATATAATGTAATCATCTAGAATTTCTTAAGATCTTCCTTTTTCACTCTAAGATTTCCAGTGGTTTGAGAGTAATTTAATAAATTTTTAAGTTTATTTAAAATGATATTCTAATTTATAATGATTTTTGAAATGGTTTTACAAGTTATAGAAGTAATTTTAAGGTTTTAAAAGTTTATTTGTGATTTAATTTAGAAGTTTTGAAGTAATTAATTAATTTTTGTGGTGTTTTGTAAATTTTGAATTCATAATAAATCCATTATTATTAGTTCTCAAATTGAACAATTAATATTTTTAATAAAATATTTACCCTTATACATGTTTTTACTATTGTTTAAGGGTAATAGTTATTTTAATGGATTTTACAATGGTAGAAGAAAGTTTATATTTCATATGTAAGGGTTAGCCATGGTTTTTATGCCATGTGTAGGGGTATGTAGTGATTTTATAGAGTTACATAAGGGTAACATGGAGATCTTATTCATTACATAATTGCTATATAAACCTCGTATAATGGTATCCTAGATATTCCATGTGTTTCATAATGTCAATATGAAATCCTTTGTATGGGTAATCCTGTTATACTATAGGTTGTGTAAGAATAGTCATGTGTAAGCATGGATTTTCATAAGGGTACTCGGTTATGGGTGCTGACTCGCATAAGGGTCATCTATTAAGCCTACATAAGGGTACCCATGAGATCCTAAAGCTCATATAAAGGTACCCCTATTCGTGTAAAGTTCAAGTATTTCATATATAAGGGTACATAAAAATGCATTATACATTTATACGGGTAGTTCACAACTGTGTAAGTGTATATGGGATTTATTAAATCCTACATAAGGTTAAATCCATTTTTAAATAGAGGTAACCTCAAACTACCCTCCTATACACAAGCATAAGAGTCTACCTACGTAAGGGTAGCCCTGCTTTTCTTCTTCTTCTGTAATTGTAGTAATCCATAAAAGGGAAAAAGTGTTACACTTAAATGACTAGTATGTCTCATGTAAGAGTAGTATAAAATCCTTAAAAAAACAATTTTCCTTCTCTAAACCTCATGTATGTAACAATTAGGCCTCAACGACAGCACAAACACACTACCTTCACATGGTCTTTAGGTATTGGCCTACTAGGTACCACCGGTTTTACCACATATATGTGGTCCCCACCCTGGGACCTACCTACATGCCTGAACGGGTCATCTGACAAATAAAAATCCCCACAAGACAACACATGTCTTTTCTGGTATGCTTTTTCCTCACTCACACACACCCTGAGAAAATTTCTAAAAGGTCACCCATCCTTATAACTACTCCAGTAAAAGAACGTTTAATTGTCGAGTTATAATCAGATAGTCTCCTGTAAAAGAAGGTGAACCTTGTTGACATGAGTCATATCATTTATTCATTTAACCCTTTATCATTCCAGGGTGTTACATTACCCCCCCCCCCAGAGCACAAATTCCTCACTATGTGACCTACATATCAGCCCATGATGTGAAACGCACTTAAGGATGGGTACCACCACTGATACCAAATGTAACAACTAGGCCCTAGTGACAACACAGACACCTCATATTAACATGGTCATCATCTCCTGGCCTACTAGGTACCCCCAATTTCCCTACAGACGCATGGTCCCCACCTTGGGGCTCACCCACATGCCTGAAAGGGTCATCCGACTTATGACAGTCCCAATAGTCCAACACATGTCTTTTTTGGTGTGCATTGTCCTCACTCACACACACCCTGAGAAACTTCCTAGAAGGTCACCCATCCTGATCATTACTATATGCCAAGCACATTTAACTGTGGAGTTCTAATCATGTAGGCTCATAAAAAGTAAGGTGCACCTTGTTGAAATGAGTCATATCATTTAGTATTTTTACCCTTTATCATTATGGGGTGTAGTAATGTAACATGTTTTCGATGAAATTTATGGGTTTCAAATGAGAAATTAGTGGTTCCAAATATATTAATAGGCCCTAACACATGGTGTGGTGAAAATTAAATGGAAATAAATTTAATTATAATTGATTTGAAATAAAATATGGGAAATATTGATAGAGTTTTTGAAGTAACTATGGGGGGGATATTTGTAAATTTTTAAAATGATTTACCTTTTTTAAATTATGTCTATCCATGTTTCTGCAGAGTTCCTGTGATCCAAAAACCTATATGTTTGAGTTTTTTGAGACTTCTACAAATCTTCTAAGGCCACTATTACATCAAAACCAATGTTTTATATGTTGAATAGGTTTTCCTCTATCCTCTATTTTTAATTCATTAACTTATAAAGGAAATTTATTGGAAGGGGATATATGAATTATCTTTTATGTTATATACAAGTGTGAAATCATCTTGCTTTAGCCTCTTTGTTCAAATAAATTTTATGAACCATAATTATATAAAATATGGTAAATAATTTAATGGATAATGTATGTGTCTTAATCTAAAAAGACTAGGATAAATTAAATGTTGTGTAATTTTTTTACTGAAATATTATTAATTATAGATATTTAAATGATAGAATAAGTTATTAAGTGTAATATTTTCTTCCTATAATATTGCAATATTATTATTATGTTGATATTATTTCTTGAAACTAAACATAAGTTTACAAATTGTTGTACATGGTTAACTATTTATAGTTTAATTTTATATAATTGAATAAGAGATGATATTGTATTCCCTAAATAGATAGAGTTATCTAGGAATCCTTAAATATCTTATTTTAATATATATATAATGAATACTTATTATAATAATTTCAACGATTCTAATTAATTATTTCTAAAATATAGTAGATAAAAATATTTTACAATCAATGATATTATTGTTTGAAATAGAAAATAATTTTTTTTCATCATATAGAATAGTGTTAATAATTCATGAAATTATATAGTAGAGGGAACTAGATAATCACATGACTTTGTGTAATTATCATTTGATAAAAATTGAAATGATGGCATGTTAGGGTGTTAAAATACTTAAATAGGATTAATCATAATTATTCAATAATTATCATTATTAGAGGATTGAAGTGGATATTATTATCACATTTTATATTTTAATTAAATTCATGAATAATAAGTATTATCTGTTGTGGGAATATTAGTATTCATGGTTGAATATTTTTGGATGTCTGATCACAATGTTATTTATAAGAATATTTTTGTACCTCAAATATTTTCTAGATAGTGTGCCATATATGTTTATTATTTGGTTATAATGTTTTTATGGTTAGTTAAATATGTCTTTATTGATGAAAATGGTTAAAGAACATAAATTCAGTAATTTTACCTAGATAAAGAGTTGAAGATGCATGTTTTTATAGACCATTATTATAGTTTTATGGAAATCAAATTTATTCTTAATTCATGTTCAATTATTTTGTTCTTACATATTTTAATAAAATTGGTTTATGTGCATGAATATGAATGTTCGTATTATTTTAAATTATTAGATGTATATAAAATGAAACATTCTTCCTTATAGTTTAATGAAAATGGAATTGGTTATTGAAGGAATGGTTAATAATTGAAAAATGGTAATATATAATGTCCTATTTTACTTTTGGTCATAAACTGCAATAAATAAATCAGTTAATCCAAGTTCAAAGTAAAATTATTTTCTTAAGGAAAACAAAATTTATGGGTGAGTGAGATTTTTTTCATGTGAAGATTCGATTCCTTATTTTGAGGGCCTAGATTTTCTATTTACTATATTTGTTATTTTTGGACTTTTTTTCTTAAGATACGATCCTTTATATGTGATTTGATGGCATCCTAGGACGGATGATTTTGATGAGATATGGGTAGGGATACACAAGGCTATGATGGTGGCACAATGTTCTGGTTGTGATGATGTTGTTTTTATTTGAAGTCAAATGTTACTATGTACATTGGTATGAGGGATGACACTAGAGTTGATAGAACTTGTTGAATATTGGTTTTCCCATTGTTGTTATGATTAATTCTTGGATTCTAGTTTAAGGGATTATGGTCGGTTGTTTTTATATTATAAGTTTATAACTAAAGGAAGTAATTTTATACAATGCACTATGATTGAATCCTTTATATGGTAGCTTGGGGAGAGTCTTATAGTTCCCTGATGATTATGAATCGATAAATGAATTAATAATAGAATGGGGTTGGTTCTTGATGCTTTCTTATGATGATTACATACATGCGAATACAAGTGATGAAATAATGGTGTCATCATTACTTGGCTCAAAAGATTTCAATGTTAATATTGGGAATCATAATGGTAATAATTAATTAATGTTAATACTTGATGCTTTTATTATTTTGATACCTAGGTCTTATCAGTGGAAGTTCAGAGTCTAGTGTGATGTTAGCAGCAGATGAGTCTAAGTCTATGTAGTTTCCCATAATGTGGTCATGAGCCTTATATATATCTTTTATTATTTTTGATTTCAAAAATTTACCCACCCATGTTATTAGGATGACTAACACCAAGTGCACTCTAGAAGGGTGTTTTCCCCAACATCCAGGTTGGCAAGGAACAAATGGTTGGATACCCCCTTGAGCCTCACTCTCTTATTTGTATGATGTGCTTGTATGTATGATGTATATCTTTACCCATATATTTTTGTAGTGGGTTAAAATTGATTCTGGTTATTTAATACAAATATATCTGTATATATATTATCCTAATGGTTATAATAGGTATGTTATGTGTATAATATGATGGATTTAGGTATAATACACAACATATGGGTTGGGGCGGATCTCAGAGACTACTCAGTTACAATGTGGAGATGTACTTGGGATGGTGAGATTATGTGATTCAAAAGGTTAATTTTTTATCCTAGGTGTCTTTAGGTTATCCTACCTTATCCCATGTTTATTTTGGTGGTATTAATTTAGGAGAAATATAACTCAGGACATGAGACATTGGTGGATAGTGATAAACCATTGGAGAAGTGGTAGTGGGGTAACCTATTTTGTTATTATATTATATGATCTCTTATATTAAATACATGGTGACAGATATCCATAGAATGGATTGGAAAATATTATTCACCCTATTTAGTTGATGATTTCGTTTCACTTTTTTACTCATTTGGGATTTTGAATTCTTATTTCACATTTTTTCGAGAGATGTTGTAGGGAGGATTGTACTGAATTTACATTTATAGTCACTATATGTATATATAAACTATTTTTCAGGTCAAAAAGGAATGTTTGGTTATTGAGAAAGACACTTATAGCTTTAGAAGTTTTTCATAAGTTTTTGGATCTTCATATTCATTTCCAAGGATTTATTTTCGTGTTTTTAGTTATTTCAGTGGTATGACATTACATTCATATAATGTATTGGGATTGATTCTTCTTTTTTTATAAAAGATAGTTTTATTAGGTTTTTTACTATCGTATATCTCTAATTTATCATAGTTTTAATTTTAATTCCTCTCATATATGTGAATGATATACCCTTGGGTCTTGTTGTCAACTTAGGGCCTACTAGAGGTGGGCTTCATGTGTCATTATCTCCCTTCTCTCATTACCGACCCAAGTGGGGTACCTTTTGGGGGAGAGATTCCTGACACACTATATAAATATGAATTTCTAATATTAAACATAATTTAAGAAATATTTTCATGTAATAAAAAAATTCCATCCATATTCAACCTTTTATGAAAAAAGACCTATATATATATTCGAACCATATATTTTATTTTAAAACTAAACATGCTTAAGATCTTAAATGAATAATTTAAATTATTAAAAGAAAACTTTGAAATGAATAATTTAAAAAAATCCTAATATAATCACAAAATAAACAATGTAATATAATAATTAACTACATATTTACCTCATATATCACATAAAATAATAGGTTTATATTACATTTGTGTATAAGAAGCGAGTAAATAAATTATAAAAAAACATCACTTAAAATCAGATTTATTACGAAATAGAATAATAAATATAAAAAAATACATCTAGTTTAATTAATAAATATAAATAATGATATAAAATAATCTATTTTAGTGTTTTATACATTGAAAAATACGAAAATAACACTTGCTATAAGAGATGAAGATTTTGGGGCTAACCAATTTGATGTTCAATAAGAACAAAATCAAACCACCAAATGAGGAGAGATATCTAGGGTTGGTAAAAAAGGGTAGTCACCTCATAAATTTTAATTATAATTGGGGTGATATGGAAGGATGGGAGGCCTCATGACCAAAATGTAGTTTGAAGGCTATATAAACAGTTTTTTAAACCCATTGGTATAACCTGAATATTTTCCAATGGTTTTTAAAAATAATTGGTATAACATAATCAATAACAATAGTTTAAATACACCATAAGTATTTAATTACCAAAAAAAATATATAATAATTTTTTTTGAACTATTATTATAGGTATGTTGGTATATATCCCATTTCCAGTTGTGATTTTCAAGCATAAGATGATCTTACATTAACTTTATGACTAGTAATCATCATAATATAAATTTAAATTCATAAATATAAATATATTATCTATACATTTAATTTAAATCACTCATCATCAGAGATTATTAAAATTAATTAAAATCAGAAAATATTATGCACTTAAAACTAGTTCTTTGAAAAATGTGTTTTTAAGCATAAAAATTAACTTATACCAAAATCAAGTATAGAGTTGAAAATTATGTATTTAATTGTATTGTATCTAATTAAATGATGTTTATGTTAATTTAACATAAAATTCAATGTTTAATGGTACTTTCCAATAAAAATGAATGATAATTTTATAAAAATAAATATTTTCACTCTTCACTAAGAAAGCTATCATTTTAGAAAAATCCCAAAATTTCAACCTAAGATAATTTCTATATGATGAATAATTTTTTTTATCATTTTATAACATTTATTTTATAAAATTAGAAGAAATATATTATAACACTCTTACACAAATATTAATAAAAACCATTTTAAACGAAACCTTATTTTTGATGCATAGAATAATATTACTTTAAATTGTGTGCTTATTTAATAAGCATCTTATCAATATGTTTTTATTGAGTAATGAATTTATATATATTTCATAACTTGTTTGATATCATTCATACCTATTGGTTATATGGCTATCTTATAACAGTTATATATAAATAATAATATATTTTACTTCATTTAAGCTCAGTGTTGTGTGTCATGTATACTATTGAACAATGTTTTTTTAAATCTCATTATATTACATCCCCCCATCGTAACAAATTTATCCCTTTAAATATTAACATTATATCAGTAGAAGAGGGTTTAACATTTTAAAATACATATTTCTAAACTCATATTTTATAAAGGTTAATAAAACTTTCTTTTGAAAAGAGGGAAAAGGAAATATGAAGGTCATATAGAATATCACATAACTAGGTTTCCAAATAGTAGAATATTAATGAGAAGTGAAAATATGAACATGGATGTGAAAATTAATGTTTAAATGATGTAAAGTGATATATAATATGATTATAATAATGTTAGTAACCACAAAACTATAATTCGATAAGTAATTAAGGAAACCATCAATTCCTAAGAAATGAAGGTTATAGGATATAATTATTATTTCAAGATTTATTTTCCTGGATTTGAGAAATTTCTTTTCCATCTAGACTAAGAACATAAGAAATTATACTTACCCAATTTTCTTAAAATCTATAAATTTAACTTCTTTCTTTGGTTGCCTGTTTCAATCATTTCCCACCTTTATCTCCTCATTTACCTTAAATGTTAAGTATTATTATTTAACATATGAAGTACTATAATTATCTTATCATTAACCATGAGGTATATAAAAGGATGAAAAATCTACTATTTATTTCATTATTAAAACTGAAATGGATACCACATGTTGATTTAATACCCAAAATGAATAAACCATTATATGAAGAAATAGTACATTAATCATCAAAATTCAACAAAAAATACCAAAGGTTCAACATTTATCATTCCATAAATAAATAACCCCATATCCAAATTAACATCAATAACATCATTATTAAATAATGTTTTATCTTTAAAGGTTTTATCATGAATTACATCAAATATTACTAGAAAATATAATAGGATTATTTTGAAATAATCCTTTATGGTAAACCTAATGGTTTCATATTCCTCAACCCACAAAAATGTCTCTCCCAAAATATCATTAATCACCTTAAAATCACATCACTTAAAACCTAAAAATTGGTTTCTATTCAATTAATATTAAGATAATACCTAAACTAATAAAACCATGATGGTATCAATAAATCTTAAGTTAACCTCACATGAAAATATATTAATCTCAAAAGTTTTTTGAACCCTACTCTAGTATAAAATATAGCATCCATGAACTTGTACTCACAAATACGATGATAAAAATATTGAATTAACATTTCTAGTTTCAATAATGATAAAAATTACCAGGTTTTTTCCATAAAAAACCTATAATATAAAATATAATACTATATCACTTAGATCCCTAAGGACCTTTTGGGTTTAGAATTTTTGGGAATTATTACAACTTGTACATAAAAATTCCCACGACTTTAACTGATCATGTTTCCTCTTGTACCTATACTTTCTTTTTTTCACAAATAGCCTTCAAAATATCCTATAATTTTTTTTACACCTGAAATATTTCTAGACTTAATTCATTTAACATCATTTCTTATAACCAAGTGATATTTAAAACATAATAAGGGTGATATAAAACCCTCAATAAGCGTAAATATAATCATTAAAAATATCATCTCATTAGTGAGAATATTATAAGAAAGGTGGTATGATGATATAATAAAATTGAATGAGAAAAAAATAAGAAAATTCATACCCATCAAGTAATAGATAATTAAATATGTGAAATGGCATAAATATTTATCAAATTAATGAATCATGATAATCAATAATCACGAGACTTGTGATATCAATCCTGATTAAAATAACCATTAATACTCGTAGAGAGTATAGAGAAAATGGTTTTATATATTGGAACATTATCTTCTTGTCCTATTTTCACTTTTATAATTAATAACTAGAGCCTAATTAAATTAATAGGGAAGGCCACCCAGGTTAACTCCCTCTGTTATTTTAAATATATGGAACATTTCCCAATGCAATGGAGATTTATATCAGGCTCACTCACTATATAAGATGTATCACACTTATACATCATATCAGATGTATTAGGATCACCCATAATCATAAAAAATGTCTAATATCCATTATTTAATAAACATTTAGAATATTTAACCTCCTAATATGTAACCCTTTAAAACAACATTCATTACTTTATATCTTTGTTACCCATGGAAAATAAAAAAGTTTCATGACAATCTATTTTTAAATAATCATCATAATACATTTAGAGAAAAAAGATACATGGTATCATAATTTCATAATCCCATTTTATTATAAGATTAAATAATGTATGTTGACATAGATGAAAATATCTTTAAAATAGTATTTAAAACCTCTCTTAGAATAAAAGGTAAAATACCTTTTACTTTTAGTAATTTTTAATAAAACATTATAATAATTTTAAAATATATTATGTGAAAATGACCATGGAAAATTCTAGGAGGGTATTTAATGTAAATAATGGTCATGATGGAGTGAAATTGTTCTGATTTTGTAAATGTTAAAAATAAACATTCTTCCCAGAATTTTTTAAAGAGATTCAAAAGTGTCCCATGAGGAATTTTGTTTTTGATGTTTCCTTTTAAACATTTTAAAATAAGTTCAAATATCCTGGAAAATAAATTTAGTAAATAATTTATATTTATAAAATAACAATATTAAAATAAGATAAATAACATAGATGATGAGTTTGATTAAGATCCTTTAAAAACATTAAAACAATTTTTTAATATAAAGACCCTATTTTAGCCTTTTAAGTCAAAAAACCATTTGAAATAAAGACAATTAGAAGAAAAATATAATTATTATATAAAAATCATACTTTAAATGAATTAATATGTGAAAAAATAATTCTTGGGGTAGTAATTAAACCATATATAATAAAACATGATGCATTACATGAATTGTGTTTCAAAGAATTGAAATTAAGACCATGAAAAACCATGATACTTTTATAAATATTGGATCAGCATATCATGAAAGTAATAACTTAAATGGAAATTTAAATATAATGATAAAAGATTAATCCTTGATATAATATCCCAATATGAAATAAATAAACCTTATCAAAGTAATTAGGTATATATTACAAAATATTTCTCAAAGAAACAATATTGAGAAGAATAATTTTTACAAAGGACATATCATTAAAGTTAGAATTAATCATAGAAGTTGTTGTGTGTAATAATTATAAAACCAAAAAAGTAAGTAGAAATAATAAAGTAATAAAATAATAGGCCGTTTGATATATAATAATGTAATAACATATACAATTAAGTAGATTTATAACCGAATTATTGAAAATTGTGTTAAGAAACCCTTTACCTCTAGTCCAGACATTCTTTGTATATCCTTTGAATAATGTGTAAAAACCTATATTAATTATTTAAATTTTTAATAACCTTATAAAGTTTTATTTCATTATCATTAAACAATTTATTTAATTTATTTTAATTTTATATTCAATTATTTATTGGTTAAGGTCACATTGGATGTTTTGGGGGTGTTTAGTTAATAATTAAAAAAATGACATTAGTAGGTTGACCAAGGTTAAATGGGTCATTTATCCATAATATCTAGAGTAATAATGATGAAATAATTATTATTTTTATAAATTATTTATTTATTTATAACCAACTATATTATATGCTTACAAAAAATGAATTACGTTACAATCATCGTGATGGTAGCTCATACATACAAAGGAGTAACATTTCTATTTTTCAGTAAACATGAGGGAAATAATTTAATGATAATTTTATCTTTAAAAATAATTATTATATAATAAATATTTAATAATATTCTTAAATACACTTATATATACCATTTGTTTTATGTAGTTATGAAAAATGGATTATATCCCTTTGTGAAGGTGGTAATCCACTTGTACACACTAATGATGTTATCATTTTTCAATAATTGGAAAGGTAAGAAATTAAATGTTATCTTATATTTAAATAATTATAAATACTTCATTAATATAAAATATAAAAATTAAATAAATTATTAAACTATTCATGATAGGTGGTGATGGAGAACAAATTACATCAGATCGTGAAGCGGTAGCCTGCTGTACACAGAAATGATGATTTCATTTCCCATTTTACTGAAGAATAAGATGTATTATGGTTAATAAATGGTCATAATAAAATAATATTATGTTAAAGATACTTATTTTATTATATCACAATGGTTAGAAGAGTTTATAAGTATGTTTGAGAAGAAATAGAACTAAAAAATTTGGTTAAAATGTATTCATTATCTAAAAATAACTTCACTTTATTTATACTTTAGACCTCCAAGGTTAGTATTATGAACAAAATAACACCTCTAATATGTGGGTTAGGATTATAGGTAGGTATTTGTTTAGTTATTTTTTGATATGAGTGGTCAAAAATGTGTGAGTAAGATAGGATATGAGGTGACCTTTTATAGGGGTGGGTGGGTCACTCTTGTAATTTTTCTAAACATTCTAATATTATAAAGAAAAATTAATGTAAAAGTGGTTCAAAATTGGATAAATTTCAAGCTAAAGGTGATATAAGTTCAAAAGAAACTCATCCAAAAGGATTTAGATAATTTTTAGGTCATTTTAACCATTATCTCTTTAATTTATCTCCCATTAGCCCTTTTTTCCCTTAGGCATTATAACATGTTTTACAATCAATAAGAGTTATAAGTTTAATTATAAGGAAATAATTGGTTCATTTTAATAACTATTTAGATATTCGGACTCTGAAAACAAAAATAATGGTATGAAATTTTAATATAATTACCTTAATCATCAATTATACATTTTTATTAACCATTAAATTCATTTCAATCCATAATCCTACAATAAAAATTAAATTTTATGTTTTGAAAATAATTTTCTTTAAATTTTTTACTTATTTCAAAATCCATGTGTTAGCATTGTATAATATTTAAAAGTAATTATATAGTCCATAAAAATTTGAAATAAATTCCCATTATAAAATAATATCATTATGCTCGAAATTAATCTTCATTATTCATTCAAACTTATTTTTATCCCGATGTATATATTTAATGGAAATTGAAAAGATAGAAAGAGATATTTTGTATTTTTCTTTACATAAAATATTATATACATCATTATCGAAGGAAGAGGATCCAAGTAACCATAACTAGAAACATGTATAATTATGTATTAACTCGACACATCTAATAGGGTAAAGGAAGTTTTTAGGTAAATAATAAATCCTTTTCACATTAGATTTACCCTTAATTAACTCATTTTACCATTTACTATTATTATAACTATATACTGAAGTTATTATTCAAAATGCTGAAAAATTAAGTTAAACCTATTAAATTATATTAATAATTATTATTTGAAAAACGTAATCCATTATAAAAAAATCAATTCAAAAAATTTAAAGAATTTAATTTAAAATTAATACCACAAATGAGATTAAAAGTTGTTTTTAGATAAATGAATTTTTCAAGAATAAGATGATCTTACAATAACTTTATGACCAATAATCATCATTCTATGAATTTTAATTCATATATATATATATATATATATATATATCTTAAAAATTTTCTTAAAATAATTCATCATTATTTATCATGTTAATTAATTAAAATAGAAAAATAGTATGCACTTAAAATGTGTTTTTTGACAAATGCGTTTTTAAGCATAAAAAAACATAGACCACAATCAAGCATAATAAAAAAAAATTAATAATATTATACTTCAGTAAAGGATAATTATATTAATTTAAGATAAAAATAAATTTATAATGGTTCTTTTCAAAAAAAAATAAATGGTCGTTTTATAATATTAGTATTTTCACTATTCACTACAAAATCAAAAAAATATAAAAAATCCCAAAAAATCACCCCATGATAATTTTGATATGATAGATCAAAAAATTATATCCTTTTATCAAATAAATTTTTTAAAATTTTCTTAAATTTATTATAATAACTTATCACAAATAAAAATAATGCCCATTTTTGAAGAAAATATATATTTATATAATAAAACGACTTTACTAAAAAATGAGTGTCCATTTATTAATAATTTTATCAATACATTTTTATTGATTTGAATCTTTATATAAGTTTCATAATGAATATAATCTCATTCATACCTACCAATTCAATGACTAGGTTATAATAGTTGTATTTAAATATTAATATTTTTTTGTTTATTTATGTTCGGTTTTTCATGTATTGTATAACATAAAACATAGAATTATTTTAAGGTATCATGCTATTATAGCTTTAATCATGATATTTTGATTTGAGAGAGGGAAAAAATATTTTATAGAATAACTAGAAGATAGGAAAATATGTCGAGACCATGATTCATGAGTATTTTCTGAATTCATTCGGGAAGTTGATGTTACTCTATATTGAGGAAGCATATCAGTTCTCGAGGGTGTAAGGACTTCCCTAGATGGCCTATTGATCTAATTCAGAAATAAATAATGAAGCTAATTTCTAGCTAATATAATTTTATTGAGAATGCTATAGGATTTAGTATAGAGATCTCTTCACATATTTAATATATTAGATGCTTTTTCACATGCCTAATATTTTTAACAAATCGCCCATTTAATATGGTGAGTGTGGGTTTGGATTAAAACATCTCACACTCCAATTGTAATTTATATTAGTATTTTTGGGTATAATATATGTATCAAAGGGAATTTAATAAAATAAAGAGTATGTTTCCCATAATAGGTATGAACCTTTTAAAAATATCACATACTTTAATTTACTACATTATTTTTTTCCATGTGTTAAAAGAGGGTTGTGTAAGAAAAATAAGGTCTCGTTGAGACTTAGAAGACCACATAGCTTCTAAAGATAAAATCGGTGGAAAATAATTAAAATAAGGTTTTGGTTTCTGTAAAAATGTTCTAGGCCCGATTCACCCGCATTTCAAGTGTATATCCACAATCCTACTAGGACTTATATTTTATATCTAATAATATGTTCACTATAATTAGATATATACCACTCATTAAAACTAAAAATATAGAAAATGGTATTTCTTATTGGATTTGTAAATTTTATTTCTCTATTTCTTTTTAATAAAATATACATGGTTCAAATTTTAAGTGCATTTAGACGTGACTCAGATGGAAGAATTATATTTTATACAAATGAAAAAATATTTTGATGTATCAATATTGACCTTACTAAATATAAAGAATAAAGATACAAAGAATCATAGGAGGAGTTCAATAAAGTTATAGGGATCCCCATGTGTTGAGGTTGTTCAGAGTGGTAACTTTTTTTATAATTATGTTGGTTATGATTCCTCAAATAAAGAAAGTAAAATATATAAAAATGATTTCATTTAATATGCCAAATAACTCCACCTTGACTTCATGAATTAATTGAATAATTTCTTTATTGATTTTCTGAATTAGATATTCAAGTTAATTAAGGGATTATATGATGAAAAACCATAGTATGAAGTAGAAGTTGATTCCATGAAAGAAGTGTTGGAAAACAAAATAAGTCGCTAAAACACTATCTCCAAACTTATTGAAGTTAAAGAGGAAACTATTTCACATTGGGATTAAAGAATATCATTTTTAAAATGAATTTAGAATAACTTCTTATGAGGAGATTTTATTTTTAGAGGTGATCTATTAATTATATAAGCTACATAGAGTTTCAATGAGATTTAAGGATGTGCTTCTTAGTTTTAAATATAATAAGATAACATACCTAGACACATATATAAAGTAATGTGGCAAGATTCATGAAGAAAAATTTAAAAGGATAAAAATAAAATGGGAATAAATTTTTAGGCCCATTGATAGTGAGAAAAATAATCTCGACATGAAGTTCCTAAAGTTGGAATGGTAATTAAAAAATATAGAAGACATACAATCTAGATTTTCCAAATGTATTGATATGAAAAGTGCTTCCACAAAATTATATGATACTTGTTTCACTGAAAATGGACTAATTTTGGTGGAAAAGATATCTTGGTATGATTTATAGAAGTCTCCACCTCAATATCAGAGAATAAAGTATCCTACATCTCAAAAAAAATAAACTTGTTCTAAATTTTATTCTACTGAATATGAGGATTTAGATTGAAAAAATGTATAAATATGGATGAGTAATGTAATTTCCAAGACCTAGAAGCCACAAAACTTATTCCCCGAGTCAACCCATCACATGAACTCCAGCGTACCTCCCTATACACGAAATGTTGTAGACTATAGGTGATGGTCTAATAAGACATGTGGATAGACAAATACTCTATTAACCATATAAATAAACAATATATAACAATATAAATTGAAAGAAAAAAATGTAATAACTAATAAACATGAATAACAAATTATTCCTAGAATAGGATAAAACCACAACACACAACATCTATGCCATATCATACCAAATGTTTTATGTGACTAAAACACTAAAGGAATACAAACAATATAAATATCTTAACTATATCCTGATCCAAGTCTGAATCCTTCTCCAATTATAGCTCATGCTGACCCAACTCCCTATGATATGACTTTTCCCTTGTCCTGACCTACAACCAAGAGATCTTCTCGGGTACTCAATGGTGTCATGGTTAGGGTGTGAGGAAAAAACTCAGTAGGACACCACCAATGGTGTCTAAAAAATATCCAATCTAATAGATAGTGCATGAAAGAATAGAATAAATTAAAAATTAAACCAAAGAACAAATTTTTATCCATTATTTAACAATATGTATTCTAACTATTTCTATCTTTATTACTATATTCACATTTATCCATATTCTTTACTTAATATATCATCCTCCTGGGTTTTATGGGTTAGGCATATACATCAAATACCCATGGGTATAAGGAAATAAATCACAATGAATGAGTGAATAAGTCAATTCCCTATCTCACTAGGGATAATAACACATAACAAACACATTATCCTCACCTCGAATCCTCAGTTCGGGTGGAATTCATCAGTTAGGTGAATAGATCTTCATCCCCTTCCCTAACCCATGAATTGTGTGTGGAGTTTAGAGCATCAGTCTAACTTGACCCATGGGAGGAGCCTCCGTCCTTTTTCCCACACCCCAATCCAAGTGAACATGTGTATATATCTATTCACCACACATATCATGGTGGTTTTATAGCATGAATCCAAACCTGACCTGTGGGAGGAGCCTTAGACCTTAATCCCACCACACACACACCATATCAAAATCAAACAGAACCACTAAAAATAGAAATCATATCCCATGATAATCAACACATAAATTAATACTATAACATAACCCATTAAATCATTTGATAATTATATTACATGGTTGTCTAGCCAAATTATCCTTCTTGTTCGTTAAGCCATTTAGTATATTCAACAATTATCATACATTATCCAATATTCTCTAATTAACAAACATTATCCCATTTATCCCATTTCTCATTTCCCAAACATTTTCCCACTTATATATTTCAAATACAATTCATATTTCACATAGCACAACAACTTATTACATTCAAATTGTTAGGTATACACCATAATTCTCCTGTATTAACCCAATCAACATATTGAACAATTCCCCTATGAAACCCATTTACATGTTCTCAATTTATAATACATTTATAGTTTAACATGTTCATTGTTTCATATATAATAATTGTTTTATATATTTCAACATAATTCATAAACCATTTGACATAATCTCAATTAACCAAATTTACCCACTTTAATTCTACGATAAACAACCCCCTTAGGCTATTATCAAAACCTATGAACAAATTTCAATATTCCATCTCAACCCAACTAAAAATATTAACATGTTAAATATGGGATCTATGACATCTAAAGTCAACTCTACACTTAACTTCACTATTCTCTACGTCTAGGAATGCCAGCGCACCCCATGGGTGGCCCTAAATCATTTTAATCATCCTCAATTCATCCCATGGGAATCATGAGGGGTCTAAATCATTATTCACCAACCCATTTTACCAAATATTACTCAATGTGGAAAATTCATAGTAGGATGGAAGCAATATCTCAACACACATGCACATATATATAAAAAAACCATGGGATATAACTTGTATACCACCTACCTTGAATCCAATGGTGAACAAAATCCTAATCATAGATTTAGATACAGATTCAAACAACCTTTGAAGACCCAAACTATACTCCACTATAAAAGGAGGGTTTTTTAGATTCAGAAAAGGATGAAAAAATATATAAACCCTAATCCAGAAAAGAGATGAAATGGATGTGATATATTTTTCTGGCGCTTCGATCTGCAACCAACGATGCTCCAAATGGATTTGAAATGAATGAGGTCAACCCTTTTGAATCTTGGTTCGAAATGGGGTGTCTCTAAGGATAGAGGATGATGAAATTCGGGATAAATTTGATAAAGATCATAAAATTCCATAATAGAAATATTATAATTTTTCTAACTTTTACCGGATTGCACGTTTTAATTGCATGGTTTTCCAAACTGTGCACAAGCCACTATCCTAGAAAGGAAAGGTATCATATTTACAATGGAAGATCCAAACAGTTTTTAAAAAAAGTCTCCAACCATGTGATATGCCACTATCTAATTCTAAATGGGTTTTCTAGGAAGTCTGCATGGTTTACTTATCCATGCGCCAACTGGGCGCCTTACAAAGTTTTTCCCAATTTACCTTCCTTTATTGTCTTGAACACTTAGAACACCCCTGAGGCCCCTAATACACCTGTAAATAATTTTATTACCCAAAAAATGGATTAAAACTAAAATTTATACAATGATGTACCGTCATTTATTATGAGATCTGACAACCTCCCCGCCTTATAATGATTCATCCTCAAACTGCATTTCCAAGCATTACTGGCCTTCCCAAACAAGTAGATCAATCCACTAGTCTTACTTATCCATACCCCTTACCCAATTCTCCTCCAAAACATTACCATACTACCATAAAATCTAAACAAAATGCAAGGTTTTACCCTAAAATATTTTCTCACTACAATCCACCCCAAGAGCTAGATACTCCTTGAAGGATGTATCAACTTTTACCATACCTCAACCATTAAAACATCATGGAAAAAACATAGGAAATAATGTTTGATTCACAGCACATGGAATCTACACACACAACATCATATCATCAAGGAGGAACTTACAATCACCTCATCAGCCTCATCCTCTTAACAACTCATAACTCGAATCACTTGGCTTCATTTTACTATTTTTTCAACACTCTAAAGGTGAGAAAGATTTGATACCACCCAAAGGAAAACACACGGTCATTACCAACATATTTACCAACATACATCAATCCACATCTCATGTCCCTACGATCTCATTCCATAACCATACATAAAAGATGCTACAAAACACTCGAGGCACTCAACTGATTAAACTCATGCCAACACATTCTATTAGGGCCAAATCACCTGAATGGTGGTCACTCGAGTCCCTCCAACCAGAAACCTTGATCACATCTCCATCAAACCACTTTCACATTATGGTTCTCTCTACCATCATCCATCATTTGGAACCCCCACTATCAAAAAATACCACCATAATATCAACTCATCTTTCACAACATTCCTGCCATGTTCCCAACTCACCATACCTGGGAATCCATATGGACTTCTACCTGTATAGGCCTCTAGACTTACAGTTGAAACCATATAGAGGACATTCTTACACTATCCATTAAATGAATAATATCAGCATGAACTCACTCTAGTATGACTTATTTTCCAAATAGCACATACTGCCACAATGTCAAATAGTAGGTGGGTCACTCTCACCACACCCATTACCATTTACCATATTGTGTCAGACCACCCTCAACTGGATTGTCCCATGACACCCAAAGACACTTACCTGAGCCAAATCCTGATCTTCATTGGACTTATTGGACCAAATTCCTCTTTCCAAAAACTATTGTCACATCTTTCCACCAACTTCAATAGCTTAACATAGGCATCTCGAATTCATTTGGAACTACCCTAAGCCCAAGGCCACTGCTTGGATCAATCTACCACCGTAATCTAGGCCCCCCACTAATAAAAAACAAACCTTTAAAAATGTTATAATATTCCTTTATCAGCACTAGAAAAGTGTTGAATACATAATCATGGTTAAAAGGTCATGTCTTTTATCACTATTAACAAAAATTTGATGAAGGATATATTTATTAGCGCAAATAAAATCACTGATAAATCATACTTTTATTAGAGATTTTAAATTTTTTGATAAAAGACACCATTTATTAGTGTTTTTATTTAGCACTAATAATGAGATCCATTATCAATGCTCATAAAATAACTGATAATGGCTAAATTTTTTAACACATTTGTTAGTGTTGATAAAGTCTATCATTATCCACACATTTAGTAGCATTGATAAAGGTCAACACATTTAGTAGCACTAATAATGGTCAACATAGTAGTGTGTAGAGACAACACACTACATCACCAGAAATCAGTGTAGTGTGCAGTAACAATATGCTACATCACTCCAAACAAAAATAGAAATTACCAAAATACTGAATAATAATGAAATAAAATTTCAAAAAGGAATAAAAGAAAAAACACTATTATAGAATATGTCCTATTTTTTACTAAAATTAATGTAAATTTTTAATAAAAATGAGAAATTTGAGTCATACCAGTCACACTGTGAGTCAAATTCAGGTGTGACTAATTCCTACACATCAAAAATGACTTATGGATTGTTTTCCTAAAGTACTAAAACAATTTGAATGAATTTTCATAGTTTTTATTATGTCATTTTTTGAATAAAAATACACAAATGGAGTCATACTAGTCACACCGTGTGTCATATTGAGTTGCGACTGATTCCTACACATCAAAAATGACTTATTGATCATTAAACTAAAGTTACAAAATTATTTGAATGTAAAAACCACATTCTATTTTTAAAAAAAATATTTATGTTGCTTCTGACAAGGGGATAAACCAACAAAATATATTTAACCAAACAATGAACCTACACATAAGTCCCAAATATTGATTTCTACAAAAATAGATATCTCCAAACATGAACGATAGAAAAAGGGGAACTAATTCATGAAAGTATAACTATTTATAGTTTCACATTCAGAAAAAAACCATTTGAACTATGAAATGTTGATTTCATCATACTTTAATATTAAAAGATGAAATTAAAATATCCACAAAACCAAAACAAGGAAACTTTGAATGTCTTCCCCCCAACATGGGAGACATCAGCTAAGCCAATTTCTTGTATGCTTCATTCACAATAACTCAACCAAAAACACTTCCTCCTCCAACTTATCAAAATGGATATACTTGAATAAGAGTAAATTCTCTTTGATAATTGGATTAAGACCCCCAATATAAATATAATCTTTCAATAGATCATTCGACACCACCTCCAAAGAAAATGAAGCCATCTCTTTGAAGTGTTCAACATAATCCTTCACAATCCATAGAATGTTTTAGAAACTCATGAGATCTTCTCTTTTCTTCATCTTCACATCCTTAGGTATAAATCATAACACAAATAAAGAAATAAAACTTCACATATTATCCCAACATGCATCTTTGGTGGGGAAAAGAACTCTCATTCTTCCAATGATGGACCCCCAAGCAGACCTAGAATAACACGAAATCTGACATCTTTGGGAGTTTCTGACACTCTATAGACTTACAGAACTTCATCAAGCCACTTCACTACCTCTAATGAAACACAATTTATATGGAAGATGGGAAAAACTGAGGAAAACCAGAAATTGGGTGAGACTAATTAAAAACATTGAGGACCATTCTGGGTGACATATTCTGAACAACACAAATATCATAAAATCAGGTTCAGAATCAATTCCTCACATACCCACATGTATTCAAATGCTCTTAAGGAATATCGAGGGTATCACTTTCCACTTTATCACCAAACCTAATAATTTACCAAATTTTCTATCCAAAAAATTTCCCTTTAAAACCCATTTTTTCTAAATCGATACCATTTGAGAGAAATAAATTTAATTTTTAAAATTATTTTCATTTTAAAATCTTATTCACATCAACAGAGACTGAAAAAAGACACAATTCATGATAAACCACCATAATGATGAACTAGTAGTCATGCTTTACCCAATGACATGGTAGTGGGCCATAGTTTATAGAGTATATGATTTTAAAGTGATTAAAAAGATCAATAACCCCAAAACTAATAAAATCTCAAAATTACCACTATATACATAATACTTGTCCAATAGGTTCTTGGTTCTGTTAATTGTGAACCAACATACACTAGACTATCAATAGGTACTTGGTTCCATTCTAGTAGGTACTCAGTGCCTACCGCACAAGACTACCTCTATCTCTTCACCACTATCTCCTATAAAATCATCTAACCCCTCTTTTAACTCCCCTTCAACAAAAAATTCACCCAAAATGAGACTAAGATACTAACATTAAAGGTGACTACATAGTTAGATCATATGGTGAATTTAAAACCTCCACATACTCATTAATTTCATACTCAATAAGATTAAATCCAATTCTTGAGGTAATATATTCAACCATTGGGTTTTCATATGTGTAAGTCTAGATGTTAAGAAATTTTCTAGACTTCTCCAAGAATTTTGAAAGGTTTGATTTATTTCAAGGTTAATTTCCTATTATTTATAATCCATTAGTGATCGTTTCTCAAGGAAACATAAATAAACACCAGATCATTAATATTAAATTACAAGGGTCACCTCTAATTGTTACAATAAGACATTGTTTGAGATTGAGTATTTGTAAAATGTTTCTGAATTAACATCACTCAGACTACTATTTATTTGAAAATACTAGGGATATTCATATATATTATTCTATATTTATCCAAAATAATGGAGAGTTAAAATATATTTAATATAATTCCTCATACAGGTCCATCTGGATAAGTGATTGAAAACTGTTTTTATAAGAGAATTCCACCAAGGAAATTTAATCCTTCTAGAATCCATTGAAGTTAATAATTAAGGCTCAAAGAATATCCTCCAATATAAAGTTAGTCTGATTAAAATAGTCACTATTCTATGGAATAATGTATGTATAAAATTTCACCCACAACCTCATTGAAAACTAATGTCTTTTCTAAAACCAAGATAAAAATATCATATCCCTATCAGAGACAATAGTATATAGGACACCTGGAAGCATTAATATGTATTTGACATAAAATTAATCGAGTTAATCTATTTGGGAAACCTATTTAATGTGTAATAAGTTGTTTACATTAGTTATGTCATCCATTATAACCCGCACTACATCTTTATATTTACTTGATCTTGAAAAAATGGTCTAGAAATACATCCTGATTTCATCACATTTCCTAATAGGAAAAGAATGCATTGAGAGTACTTATTGGTTTTTTGTATTCTTACTTCACTGAAGTATAGGTTCAGAATTTATAGAGTAATACAACATTTCATTTCATCATTACAGGCCATAACAATTGGTCACAAATATCATGGTACATAATTATGATCCTTACATCAACCTAGATGATTTGTACCAATAGTGGTGAGGAGAAGAGATGTAGGGTTCTTCGTGGTGAAGAACAGTAAAAAACAAAAAGTGTGGAACCCAAAACATCAAACAATGATAATGGAAAAGTAAAAAAACCTATATTGGATTCTATCCTTGATTCATTTGAGGGAACATAGAGGGGTCACACCAGCAGTAGAGGAGTTATATGAGAGCTTGAGAATCATTACTGGATGAGTACTAGTTAGGGTTCTATTAAATAAACCAGGAACACTTTTAACCATGCTTTTAGAAAAGTTCTTATAGATAACCCTTTTTTCAATGTTAAATTAATAAGCACTGAAAAAGGGATATTTTTCAGTGTTAAAAAAGCACTAATAAAGATTGATCTTTATGAGTGCTAAAATTTTAGCATTGATAAAATATTTTTTTAAAATAAATTTATTATAAATTTATAATTAATAAATATGTATAATTATATATTTATAATTATATAAATACTTATTTTAAAAATAATATTTATTTATTTATAATAATTTTAAATTTATAAATTTATAAATATAGTAAATATACATTTATAAATATATTTATTTATAAATATTTATTTACAAATATATTTATAACATTATTAGTTGATATATAATCTTAAATACATGCATTTTAAAAATGTGTGAAATTGAATAATTTATAATGATTAAACTTTAAAATTATTGAAAAAATGTATAAGTTTTATTAATTAAATATAAATTATTAAAAAAAGGATATGTATATATATATATATATTGACGTAAAGATGAATTCATATTGAAAATACTAAAACATAGTAAATAAATAAATATAAATAAATAATAGAAAATGATCAAATTAAAAAAAATAAAAAATAAACAAATATTATACATGAATTCCCAAACTGTAATAGTATTAAAAATAAATAAAATCGACCGATTAAAAACCTAATATATTAAATGTATCATCTTATAATGAAATTATAAAATATACTAAAATTTTAATAAATTGCATGAATATTTGGTGTTTGTGTTTCTATATATTGCGTAAATATATTTGTGTGTGCATTAGTATATATAACTGCATTAATTACACATATATTTATATACATATATCTGTGTGTGTACATGAAATTAATGTAACACACAACGTTTGATATATGTTAAATTAAAAAATTAGAGAATACCCAAAATTAATAATACATTAATATGTTTTTAATTAATATATTATTAATTTTACCTATATTTATATTTAATATATTTTATTTATTACTATTATTAGTTAATATATACATATATATTATACATGCCCATTTTTATTAATAATTGTTTCATTGATAAATTTTTAAATAATTTTTAATTAACTCGTTTTTACATTTTTTATTTAATTTTATATTCATTTGTATATTTACATTTAATATAAACAATTTATAAATATTTTAAATCTATAAATATGTATATTAAATTTATTTATTTTTATCAATAATTATTTAATTAATAAAATGTTTAATATTTTTAATAATTTAAACATTTTAAATTTATATTTGTTTAATTATTCCATATTATTTATTTTACATATCTATATATTTAATATATACTATTTATTAACATTAAAAATTTATATATATGTGTATTCAATTTATTCATTATTAACAATAATTATTTAATTAATGAAATTGTTAATTTTTTTAATTTTATTTGATTAGTTATTTCTTTTTATTATTGGCATTATCAGTTCATTTTTCTAACGCAGATAAATTCCATCGTTGTTAAACACGCATTTTGTAGTAGTGCACCCGTCCTCTCCGAGAGACCCAACATGCACCTCACAGGTTCCTTATTGGAATCAAAATTCCCCTTCATCAAATCACATTCTACTCCACACATCCAATAATAACTTATCACTCCCCACCTTAGGAGTGTCATAACCATTTATCTTTATGAGGGATTCCAACCACCATAGCTTACACTCAATCATAATCCAAACCCCAAAATGAAAAAATGGATGTCTAGATTTTCCCAAAATGATAAAACAGACATCACCCAATGCCCCTTCAAGATTCCGTGAAGGGCACCCACAATGTTTCTCGACACATGGTACACCCTGAGGACCTCACCTGAGAACCATTGATGGTATACATCCCATCTTCCAACTCCACATACACTACCCCCATGAGCATAAACTCTATGATTCCCCTCATCCAACCAAAACACCTTCTGGTATCTTGGCGTAAGGCTAGAGCATCTCAAATCACTTGGGATGATGTGAAGATGTTGGGCTTGATCGTCACTAGTTAAGGAATTCTGAGAAGTTATCTAAGAACACCACCCCCAACTTATCCATTGTTTATTTCACCTCCCACTTTAGGACACCATGACCTGCCAATGATCTCAGTCCTCCATACTGGGCACATCTCATCAACACGTAACCACCAACACTCTGGCATGATTTCTAACCAAGACTCACCACGAATCCACGACCATCCTCTAAGTTGTCATGAACTAAAATTTCATGTTCCACTACTTTCACCACACTACTCAAGTTATTCAGGTGTATCCCTAACAGTTAACAACAGAATCCCAATGGTCTACCACACTAATCAAACCAATGATCTCTCACATAACCTCACTTCCATCCTTGGTTTCATAGATCATGAAGATGATTTTCCAAATCAAAATTTCACCTTACCTGTGCATGCCCATATCAATACCTCATTAGATCCCTCTAGGTTTTTCAAGTTTCTACATCCACCCATGCACTAACTTTAGTCCCCACAAGATCACCATCATCTGAGCAAAGTCCAATTCCCTCTTACTCACCTAACCATACCTTTTTGTTAGTCATCCTCATCGGCCCCGATACTTTATCAACATCTCACCCAACAAACAAACCATTCTTACATACAAACTCACCCACGTGACCACCCTCACCTCACATGTCACCTTCAAAATAGAAGCATCCTACCACTTTTCAGTCACTCTTTTCTATTTAACTCAAAAACAACTTTTATCCCTCCATTAATCATCATCCAAAAAGATATTCCATGTATGTATATGATAAAACCCTTAGAAACAAACATTACATCCTACCACAAGCACTTAGGTTCCCTTCTAAGAAAACCCTGGCACAACTTACAGAAACCTGATGGTAATCATTATGCATCAGTTCCACTTTTGAAGCATATCCTATGGTTCTTATTCTCGGGAACACACATCACCAAACCATTAATATTCCACTTATCCCCTAGGTCAAACTCGCACCAGGTAACACTCTCCATATCCCACTAGAAAATTTCTAAGACATCCCTTGTACGACACACAACCAAAAGCACTTAGAACCGCATCTAACCTCTCTCACAGGTCACCTTAATGGTTGAATGATACTAACTCCATAAATTAGAGTCACAACAAGGAAAATTCATTGGTCCTATTTATAAACCATACTCATCAAGACACGAACAAAACAATGCTCATAAACGGCACTCTCACCCTTGTTCTGAAACACACTGTGCCTAGCACACTAAATGACAATTTTTTCTTGGTTCTTCTCCAAAGGTAACCATAAACATACATCAAAACTGCTCTCCATACATCCTATATAAGATCTAAAACATATCTCACAAGGTCCAACTCAGAAGGTCACTAAAAACTAGACACCATCCTTAAGGACCAATATACACTCTATAAGATCATGACCTATGAGAATTTCAACTCTCTCATTACCAAACAGTACCTGATGACCCAAATGCCACATCCCATCTGAGGGTTCTATAAGAAAATATTGTATTCTATACTATAACCATCATGGTATTATAACTCAAATTCATGTTCTCAAACTAGAGCACTCCCATTTTCCCAAATGACCCCTACAAGGGTCAAATCGATAACACAAGGAATACTCATTACCCAGTTCGCCAAAAATTTCAATAATTATACATCCTTTTAAAATTAACTTCACTATTTTCTTTGAACTCAACCATTCACATATTAAAATCACCATTCAACCAAAATTTGAAAGTCCCTACATTATTCATAACCAGAATCCAAAAACATTCCTTCAACAAACACTTCAAGGCATGATTGACAAGATTTAAACCACAGATGTAAATGTTCTTATACTATCATCCTTAACAACCCACATCACATGAACTCTTCCCATAGTCACTATAAAAATTAGAACCCTTCCCTATATTCTCCCTGCCACAAGTTATGTTCAACATGGGGTAAACCAAATTACTTAATCACAAATATTTCATCAAAAACCGTTTTATACCATTTTCTCTTTCTCTAATTTTTTTTCTCTTAGGCACAACTCACATTTCAAAACATGTTATTATCCCCTTTTTAACTAATTTACACCATTCATTAGAAAAAATTCATTAACCACTTTTCTATCACTATACAATATTTCTCTTTTAGGAACCATTCATCCTTTACAATTTATCACAACCCAAAATTTTAACTCGGTTATAATGTTTTGTTATACACACTATTTTTTAACTATTTATTTAAATTTTTTTAATTACCCACTTGCATTACCATTAGTAGACATCATTTAATAAAATATACCAAGGAAGTAAAATTCATTCCATTCTTCATATCCAACGCACACATCCCATTTGTTCTTATCGTGATGCATACCACCTATATCCTTAGGTGCCTAAAATGATTAATGAATGCACAAACTCATTCCATTCTGGTCATGATATAAATATCATAAAATATTCACATCACACAACATGTTCATTACCCAATGATGAAATATTAATCAATAGTAACAAGACATACTAGGAACAGCAATTCCCACCATGGATAGTTCGGTGTCCCTCATACATGGGTTAGCTACTCCCAAGCGTGAGCTCATTACCAAGGCCCGACACATAATAACCTCATTTCTACCATCACAAATAATAATACCCCAAAAAATAACTACTCTGATACCAATTTGTAATGTCCCTGACTGAAAAGACACTAAATCTGTTCCCTAGGTTGAGTCGTCACATGGCCTCAAGCACGCCTCCCATATGCCAGAGGTTGATGACTAGTTGAGAGGGCCTAATAAGCCATGTGTAAATATTATACCCTCTTTACACGAGTAAGACACACTAGTTAAAAATATAAATAGTAGAAACAAAATGTAATAGCTAATGAAAATGCATACCAAATAATTTCCAAAATAGGGTACAACCACAACGAACAACATCTATTGCATGTCATATCAATTTTTCCAAGTGAATAAAACCCCTAATGAATAAAAACAACCTAAATCTCCCAAAAAGATCCTGAATCCAAGTCTAGGCCATCTTTTAAGAATAGACAATGCCATGTCAACTCCCTTCCATAAGAATTTTCCCATTGGGATGACATGCAACTATGAGATCTTATCAGGTACTCAATGGTGGAATGGGTAGGGTGTGAGTACAAAACTCAGTAGGCAACCAAAAATGATGTCAATAAAATATTCAGTCTAATAGATAGTGCATGCAAGTATGGAATAAATGAAAAATTAATCCAAAGAACAACTTGGTATCCACTAGTTAAAAATATGTATCCTAACCATTTCTATCATTATTACTATATTCATTGTTTATCCATCTTATTTACTTAATCCATCATCCTCATGTGTTACATGGGTTAGGCATATACATCTACTATACATTGGTATAAAATAATCAATCACAGTGCATAAGGGAATAAGACAAGTCCCTATCTCACCATAGTTAACACAACACAACAAACACATTATCCTCACCTCAAAGCCTGACTTCGGGTGGAATTATTCCATTAGGTGAATATAGCTTTGTCCTGTTCCCTAACCCAAGCATTGTGGGTGGATTTTAGAGCATTATTCTAACTATACCTATGGGAGGATACTTTTTCCTTTTTCCCACACCCAAATCCATGTTCACTTGCTTCTATATCCATTCACCACACATATTAGGGTGGGGTTATAGCATCATTCCAAACCCAACCCATGGGAGGAGCCTCATACCTTAACCCCCCCCATAGACACACTATATCACAACCGAACACATCTATTATAAATATAAATGATGAACCATAATAATAAACATGGAACTTAATACTATTTTATTACGCATTAACTCATTTTCCAATTACATTACATGGTCATTCATCCCAATTATCGTTCCCATGCCTTAAACCATTAAGTATATTCCACAATTCAAATACATTAGACAATATTCACCAATTACCATACATTATCCCATTTATCCAATTTCAAATTTCATAAGCATGTTCACACTTATTCATTTCAAATACAATTATAATTTCACATATCACAACCACTTATTCCATTAATCCAATTAAGTATACCTTATAATTATAATGTATTAACCCTATCAACACATTCATCAATTCCCTTATGCAACCCATTTACATGTTCTTAATTCATAAGTCATTTTCTATTTTAAATTTTCATCATTTCATATATAATAATCCTTTCAGATATTTAAACATAATTCATAAACAATTTTACAAAATCTAAATTAACCCAATTAACCCACCTTTAATCCATTCTAAACAACCCCCTTATGACAATATGAAAACCTAGGGACAATTATTAATATTCAATTTTAATTAAACTAAACATATTAACATGTTCAATATTGGATCTATGTTATTTAAAGTCAAATATACACTTAATTTCAGCAGTCTCTAGGTCTTTAAATGATGGTGCACCCCATGGGTGGCCCTAAATAATTATAATCATCGTCAATAAAACCCATGGGAATCATAAGGATTATAAATAATTATTTATCCAACCAATTTACTGAATATTACTCAAGGTGAAAAAATGGACAATAAGAGGGAATCATTATCTCGATACACATGCACAAATCTATAACAAAACCATGGGATATAACTTGTATACCACCTACCTGAAATCTGAAGATGAACACGCTCTTGATCATATCCTTGGATCTGGATTCAAGAAAACATTTAAGCACCAAACTAGGTTTCTCTAGAAAAGGTGGATTTTTGAGCTTCATAATAAGATGCTAGAAACTAAAACCCCTAATATGGAAAAGAGAATAAAGAGATGTTATAGACATACCAAGAGCTTGGATCTACAACAAACGATGATCTAAATGGATTAAAATGAAAGAGATAGAGCCCTTGTAATCTTGGATCAAAATGGGGAATCTCTAGGTATTGAGGAGGAATAAATGTGGGAGAAATAAGATAGAGATCTTATAATCCCTTAATGAATAAATTGTAATTTTTCCAACTTTTACTAGGCCGCATGGTTTACCCACAATATTTGTCGAGTCATGTTTAAACTGTGTAAAATCCATTGTCAATGGAAGGTGATGTCGCATAGTTACCTAGAAATCTATACATAGTTTTAAAACTGTGCTCTAACCATGTGATATGCCACTATATAAGGATTCAAGGTTTTCCTGGGAAGTCCACACTATTTACCTAACCAGGTGCCAACCGTGCACCATGCACAGTTTGACCCGATTTTATATCCTTTAGTGTCCCAAACCCCTAGAACACCCTTGAGGTACCTCATAAACCTATAAAGAATTTTTTTTAAACAAACCATGATATTGAAACCAAAATTTATGCATGGATTTTCCTTCACAAAGTCTGTGATCTTAAAATTAAAGACAATGGAAAACCTAAAACTAATTCAAGGGTATAAGTGATCATATAAACAAAAACATTCCCCTAAAATAAAGTAAAAAAAGATTGTGTTCTTATCTAAAAATAGGAATTACAGAAATCAAGCAATATTGAATGTTCAAGTAGAAGAAAGAGATTAATCCACCCTTGTTGGAATTTTGGGAACATGAATAATTAATGTTTTCAGAATATTTCAACCTATGGATTTTATAAAATCCTAAATTCAACGTGAGAAAACTCTATGTTAAAAAAATAATTAACTAAATAAAAAATATTGAAAGGGATAAATATATCCATGAAGAAAAAATTTAGTTGCAAGTATAACTTATATGAGTAGTAAAAAAAGGTGGTTAAAACTTTGATGAATTTTGTAAAAACCCTTATAGGTATAATTTATAAATTGAATAAAATATATAACCACCATAGAGTAGAAATAACAAGAATAAAAAATACAACTCTATTTTGAGAGATAAATTAGTGAGAAAAGTTATTTAGTCAAATCCTCATAGGAATAAAATGAATAAAGCTCATCAGGATGTTTGAAATATAGTGTAGAATTTATTCCAACATGGTATGACATGGAACATTATAGATAATAGCATTTTGTACATGAAACTCAAGAAATAGGGGAGTAATCTAAAAACCAAAAGGGAACCAATTAATGAAAGGGATTGTAATAGTTTCATGGTTGTGTAAAATCGTGGAAAATATGTTGAATGGATTCCAAAAATATATATCTAAAAAGAAGAAAAAGAATGTTCTAGAAGGTGTTTGTGTTATCCCAGATAATGAATAACTAAAAATCACAAGGGTTGAATTGATTTCTTGAAAATTTCTTTTCATTTAAACCACCAAAATCAAGGTATTTATGACTAAATATTTTCCATAGCGAAAACAAGTAGTGGAAATATATAAGATAAATTGAAAAGAATAAAACATAGTATATTTATAGTGGATTAGGGTATATGAATCCCTTAATCCACTACACCAATACTCTACTCTACATGTTTGGTTATTTTCACTATTAAAACCCTTTTTGGGGGGGCTCCCAAATGAGTGAAAGAAGGTGTTACTTATTATAATGTTTCAACAGCTATCAATAAGTCCCTTACTTCATAATACCTATCCCCATCCTTAACACACTCAATTGAAATAAGTATAGATGAAATATAAATTAGTTAACTTTTAATGAATTTTTTATCACACAATTGTAGGGAGAAACTGATATTAGATACATATACATTCACATATAATAATGACCCACTAATCACATCTCTTGAGGTTAGCCGATTACAACTCATACACTTATGATCTCTTCATGGAAGCTTATGTGTATTCTTTTATATTCAAGAGTTTTTTCTTCTTGTTATTAATGTTTTTGTATGCACATTAATATCCCCTCATAATTAATTATCTAAATTTTCTATTTATATCTATTCTTTTATTTTGAACTTAAGAAAAATAGTTAATAATAATGGTAAAATGATTAATCCTTTAAAAATTTGTTAAAAGGGTTATTAATGGAATTTTACCTTATTTTATATATATAGAATATACATATATGGAAACAATGTCAGAAATATTCTTTTTTGGATCTTTTATTTCATATAATAATGACACTTTACCTAAATAGATAATTCCTAATTTAGAAAACTCCTTTTCTGATATGCATAAAATCATGAAATGACTTATCAAGAGATTATGCTAACATTATGAGTGTAATCATGATGATCCATGTGATAGTTTTATCTTCATAAGAAAAGCATCTGATAAAATTTTTCTCATAAGAAAAAATATATCTTTCTCATCTTTATAAGATATACTAAATTCATTATTTTGTAGGATAATTTCACTTTTTAAGATAATATCTTACTATTGAATGATAATCGACTTCCCTGGATTCATGTTATTCTTGTAAGATAATCCTTTTATGAATTCCCATTTTATAATATAAATTATTTCTCATAATTTTATTCTAACTATGCTACTAAAATTTAAAAAAATTAGTATAGAATTTTCCTCATCTATAAGATAAAATTTCCAAGATATATTTCCATAATATAATTATGTTACATGTAATATAAATATCCAATGTAAAGTAAAGCAGACAGCTAAAATCTAGTAGATTTTATGACTTTACATTCATGTATGATAAATTACATTGTAAAAAATAAATGACCACTTATAAGAAGATAAAATATTAAACAATTAAGGAAAACTCATTAGAATAAAAATAGGTACTTTTGAGTCCTCAAAATAGATAAACAACTAAGATATGATAGAATATCATGAGTCAGTCTAATAATTTCTTCCTTTTTTATGATCAAAAAACCCATTGCACCAAAATATAATGAAAAAGGTTTAATTAAATTTTAATATTTTAATTTTTCAATCCAATTTTTTATTCAACCAATTTTTTGATATAAAAAAAATAAATTGGATAAGGAAAAGAGTATAATTAATGTCACATGAGAACTTATGTAAATGGTCTAAGTAAGACATACATAATATGAATAGAACATGGAGTGTACTTTTACATACAATAGTATTGATAAAATACAAAAAATAAAAATATAATTAATTGATTAATTATAGAAACATATATAAATAAATAAAATAAGGAAACTTGACATTAAGGGGCTAATAATCGATGAAAATAATAATGTTCGAAAAAACATATAACAATAACTAAGAATGATAAAATTTGAAAACATTAGGAAATTTGATAAATCAAAAATCATCCTAAATAAATAAGTAAATAGGTAATAGGAAAAAAAGGCATGAAAAAACACAATATGAGTAAACAACAATTCAAATATTTTTGAGACTCCATTAAATTAAACAAACCAATAAAGTAAGTAAGTCAGTTATGTGGAATTGGTCAATGTTTCAAATGTGGAATCATAAAATACATAAGTTGGACAATTGGTAGTGAGGATATAGGCATAAAATCATTAACACCTTCTCTTAAAACATAAGTAAAAGTAAGTAAAGATCCTTCATTTCCATCCTTATTACCTCAAGTAATCCTTACTAAGGTGGAATTAATGTTGTGATTAAATTGATTATCTTTAGAGAAATCAATTTGATCTATAAGTATAAAGGATAACTTAGGGGAGGGTTTAGGTAGAGGAAATTAAAATTCCTCAGCTAACCTTTGGTTCTCTCTTGATAATATTTTAGTGGGATTAAATATTTCTTTAAATAATTGAGAGGTGGCGGTAAGGAGATCTGATATGTAAGGTCCAAGAAAATGTCTTCCTAAACTATGGAATAGTAATAAGGTGGTACATGTGGCTGTTAAATTTATGGTTGATCTTCTAGAAAAAATAATACACTAGGGAAAATCACCAATGAATCCGACTATAAAAAATCTTATTTTTAAATTAATTCAACAAATAAAAATAAATCTATGAAAATGAAGAAATATTTTCAAACTATATGGATGGATTAGTTGGAGAAGACTAGGAATATAGAGCTATATGAAATGAGGGAATGTTCTCTATATGAAATAGTACATAAGTACAATAAATATAATATTGGAGTTTTAAAATGAAAAAATAGTATACTTCCTAAAAAAGTTTAGATATTTAAAATCAAGGTTGGAAATATCATTAAGAGTTATCAAACGTTTCAAGAAACTAATAAGAATATGGTTGGGTTGTAAAGAAAGTTTCAAACCCACTAATCCAATTGAGAAACTGGATATGATCCCCCTTATTCCCAAATCATCTTTCTTGTTCTTAAAAATTATGAATTAAGGTAAAAATGTTTCGATAGTATTCTATAAGGGGGATATTAAAATATAAGTGAAGCTTCCAAACATTTATAAAAGTCTAATGAATCTTTAATTCCAGAATTATATAATATAAAATGAGGTTTGAGGTATTATATGCATTATCCAATCACTATTTTAGCTCATATACATTATGTTTATCATGTTAGAGTGATTATCTAACCAAATATGGTAAGATATAACATGTTCTTGAAATTTTTTTAGATGTGTGTTAAAGTGGTTTTTGGTTCCTAAATTTCTTGAAAATATGTTAAACATTCCCAAAGAAGTAAGTTTCATAAGTTCGAACCTCAATGAAGTGAGTATATAGAAATATCTTTGGTCTAAAATTACATCTCTTATTATCTATAAAGAGTTAGACTACATAGACATAGAGTTGATAAGCTGATGGCACATTTATAATAATATTATGTTCCTCCATTCTCTAATGGGATTAATTTTACACTTTGGAAGTTGAGGGATCAAATGTGGGGATGATTTGTTACTTAAAATTATAAGACTTAGTTATAAATTAGAAAACCATCCCTATAATGTCAATAAGGGGAGAACATAATTTCCTATATTTATTTTATTTTAAATAAGGTGATATGAAAATTGACATTGATATTGGATTGAAATATGTACTGAAAACAAATACAAAGTGGGGATTGAAGTTATCTATATATTATGGTTGTATTTTTTATCAATATGAAAGTCAATGTATGTTGATGATGATTAGAAGAGTGAGTATCCCCCAAAATAAATCTCTCTACCATTTTCCATAGAATATATGGTTTGATAGTTTCTAATGACCCTTACATGTGATTATTATGGTGGTTTTCATCAAGTTAAAGATAAGTACTGATGGTTGAAAGTGGTGTGTATAATAGTTGGTAACTAGTTTGGAAGAAGCAACCTAGTGGAGACATCCTAAGCTTGATTTAGTATAGAAGAAACCATCCAAGGAGTAATACATGTTAAGGATGTTATAATTAGTTATTATACACACTTATATAAAGGGTTGATAAGTATAAAGATGATTTGAATAGGACCTAACCCAAATATAAATGAAATCTGAAAAATGGATAAGTCTTTATGCTATATAATAATCATGCAGGCTCTGTATAAGAATCATATCTGATTTTCCTAACTATAATCTAATTAATATGAAAAAATAATTTATAAAGTGTTGTCCTATATAGAAATCACATAGACTTGTATAACCATAATCACATATATGTAATAATCACTTGTCTTGAATGGGAATGAATCGTTATCTTCATAATCATCATTCCATTAGTTGTCTAAAAATAATCCAGACATATATTACCATAAATCTATCATTATATAAACATGATACGAGTCCACATAGGGATGAATTTCTCTGTATAATAATGAAATTAAGCTATGTAACCATGATTTCTATCTACATAACCATCATACCTTAGTGAGAATATGGATTTATACAAACAAAAAATCAAGTTTCCATATTTAATATTTAAATAACAAATTCAATTATGATGATAACTAAGATGATTTTAAGTGTTCTAAACATCCCAAAAACCTAGATGTTTTTGTGATTCATGGAAAAAAATATAAAAAGATGATCTTTAATACGATATAGAGAATATCAAAGTAAGAGATAATTCATAGAATTTTTGAAGTATAAAATTTAGTGTTTATAGATTTATTCTAATTATGAGGGAAATATATTTAAAGATTTATGAGTTTTTCCTTGTTGTTTTTAACATTATTTTGCTTAGTGAATCCTTAATTCAATCTTGAATTTAAAATATGATCAATTTAATGTGTTTTTTGATATAAAATGGATTTCATGGGTTCTAAAGAATAATTCAGACATTCTTGAGTTGAAGACAAATATTTTTGATTGATTTAAAGTCATTTATTTGTGATATTTATGATAAGTAGGAAGAAGGTGTTGAGGTTTTTCTATACTACATGGGCTCATGATTGAGCATGTACTATTTTCATTTGAGGCCCTCCCACTATAATTGAGAGACTTTCCATGTCACAATCTATTATAGTTTTTTATTTTATATAACATTTAAAGTTAAAAAATGGATATATTGTGAGTTGAGTTTGAAGAATAATATGCCATGCCTTCTGGAAGAATAAAAGTAATATTTATTCATCTATGTGAGTGGTAATAATTAAAAGTATTCTAGAATATCATTTGAGTTGAAATATTTTCTTGAAATATCATAGGGGAGTTAAAGTAATAAATTTATAATAATATTTTTTAGTGGAACGTAATAATATGCCCATGTATTCGATTATGATATTGGAAATGAGAGGACAAATTTAATATATTAACCCACCCATGTGATATTGAGTATATTGAGAAAAATAAATAAATAGGAAGTACTAATAGGAAGTTGTTTCATGTCATGTAGTTAAATGGTTTGGATGAAATAAATGGGTATAATCTTAAAATAAGGAGAATAATATACTATGTTATTTGAGATAACTAGATATCCTATGTAAATTGACGAAAAGTAATTTAAAAGACCCTGAATCCTCTTGAATAACAATTTGATAGTGTAGTAGCCAAGTAAGATCATTTGGGTGTTGAAGAAGAAAAGAAGAATAAATTAGTGTGTCAGTGAATATTCTAAGAACATTATATTATGTTCTAAAACTAAAAGAGAAGAAGATGTTTTAGTTTTATATATAGACCTGTGAGAATCATTATACAATGAGTAAGAGAAGACTTTTGTCTTTAAAATTATATCACTGTAAAAAATTATGTGGTTGTTAATTTTTGTGTATATGATCTAGGTAAAGGTTTTTTTAATTATTCACAATATCCTTTATTAATAGAGGCTTGAAAAACTTTTTGAATAATAATTGGTAGCTCGGAAGAGATATAGCAGTTGAGTTTCATGAGTATTTACCAAAGAAATTCTTGCTGTCAGATTTACATTTTATTGAGTAAAATATAATTTTTTAGGCTGTAGATACATACCTAAACATCATTTTGGTCTAATTATAAAGGAATAAAGGAATCCAATATCTAGAAAGTTGTTTTACTTGTATGATGACTATGCAATATAGTACAAATATACCTCAGTTTTTGTAAAATAGTGGAGGTTTTGTTCACATAAGTAATATTCTGAACACCCCACCTATGCAATATGTTGATAAAATGGATAGGATAAAAAAACAACACTCCACTTGTAATTGAAAATAGTATTTTAGTAGAGAATCCATGTATAGTTATATATTTAAAATAGAAGTGCATAGGTTTCAGACATTGGGTCCAAACCCTGTAAAAATGGTGTGTGCTTTAATATATAGCTTTATTCTATTACATGTGGTGTATGTTGGTCATGAAAATATAAGATGATCTTATTGAGACATAACTGGCCATAGAGGTTCTAAATATCAGTTGGGAGGAAATATTTAAAATAAGATATTGGTTTATGTATAAATCAGTCACACTTAATTCACCACCCCTTCCATCATGTGTGTCTGTGTGATCCTATTATGACTTATAATATCCTATTAACACTATCATTCATACATGGATAAAATTAGGGTATATTGGGTTGTTTTTTTTTCTTTTATACTTTATAAAAATGGATATTTTATAGGAATTAATAATATCATCATGGAACTGATGGTTGGGTTCCTGTTTTCTTCCTTCTTTTTCAATCTCTCCTTCCCTATCCCTCTCTTGAAGTCGTTGATTTTATTTTATTTATATTTATTTTTATAAATTAATGAGTTATATAGACAAGGTATTGATTATTTATTTCTATTATGCTTAGTTACTAAATTATTTTTTCCCATTGGTGTGATTTGTGGATTTTGGAGTTTCAAAATTTCAAAATTGACATTATTTGGTGTGTTTCCATAATATCTTCTCAAAATTGGGAAATTTATTATTCATTATTAGCATATTATTATCTATTGAGTACTATTTTTAATGATTTATTTTTTAAAACTAATTTTATATAAAATAGGGATTTTGTAAAAATGATATTTCTTAGGTAAATTGGGGTTTTAATAGACCATGGCTATTTTGGAAAAAAATAACAATCTGAAAATGAGGTAATTCAAATATTTTATGGGATTAATTTGGATTTCTAAAACATAGATTTTAAAATGTGGGATTTGAGTGTTTATATTTGAAATAAGATAGAGTTTAAATTGAAAAAATTTCAATGTTTTGAAAGATTTATTTTTTATACAAATTATGGATTTTGTGTTAAATTGATTTCTATAAATTTTCATGAATAGATTGAACATTGATATATAAATTTGAACTTGGTTTTTTGGATTTCTCATACTAGGTGTGTGTATATTAATAAAATTTTATTTATCCCCTTTATTGAAATCTCTATGTATCATATATTAGGATAGATGACTTAGGGATCATTTGTTAATGCGAACAATGGGTGGGATAATTAGCGATGTTATGTAGAACTCACTATGATGTGAGTTTGGATGTTTGATATGATATTTTTACCTTAGAAAATAAATCTAGTGATGGAAGGTGGAAAACATGAATTTTATATTTGGGGATACTTAGGACTCCATATCACGTATGACCAATGTTCAAAATATGGGAAATTTTAATCCAAATATTAAAAAATGATAATATTATTAATATGTTTTAAAAATTAATATTTCAATGAAATATTGAAAAATAAAAATTTTCCAATTGATTTTAAAAAATTGGGATTTTCCATCAAATATTGGAAAATTTGGATTTTATAATAATTTTTAAAAATTGGGATTTTATATTAGTTCATGGAAACATAAATTTTCTTAAATTTTTATAAAACATAGGTTTTTTTATGGTTTGTGTTTTCAAAAAGAGATCATGGCTTAAACTATTGATTATTTCTATTTCAATGAAAATATTTTAATTAATATATGAAAATATTTATAAGAGAAATGTTTGGTATGAAGGATTGGTAAATAAAATATTTTAATTTTTCAAACTATTTTTGATTTATCTCAATTTATTAATATTGAATTTAGAATTGATTTTTCATAGGAATGCATTGGAGTATTGGATAAATCCTAAATAGTGTATACTCTCATCCTATATTTTCACCTTGGTAGTAAAGTATATATTATTATTTTTTATATGGGTAAAGAGAAATCATAACTCTTTATAAACAGTGAGTTATAGTTCCATGTTAGAGTTTTGGTGTAGGAGATGGTAGATCATTGTTCAAAATTTTTATTAATATCAATTTATATCACTTAAATGCATTCCATACTCTTTTTTCAGTCTATTTTTTAAAAAAAAGTATTTATACTGCTAAATAAGATTTAAAAATTGATTTAATTAAATTGATTTTATATGAGGATTGAAGGGTTTTTGTTATACTTTCTAGGGAAAATTATTCCTTGAATTTTTCTTTTTTATCCCTACCCAATTTTTTTGAGTCCTCTAGAAATCATGGGATGTACCTGAAGCCAAGTGGAACCCTGAATCGAGTCATGAGATTCAATATCCTAGATTATGTGGTTTAAAAATTGTATTAGTGCATGTTTTTGAGTCAATTGATATAAAGACTGATAGACATAGATGATATTATGGTTTGGATTTAGAAAATACATATAAAAACAAATATTTACCCTTTTTATGAAGAATTGTGATTTTTGTGGAATTCTGAGTAAATGAGAGATTTGTGATACCCTTATGGGATTGTATTTTTGTTATGTTAACCAAATATGGGATTAAATTAGTAGGAATTAATACATCATGGTAAACATATTAGACACTGTACCACATGATATAGATTTCTAAGAGAGCTATTTTCTTACTTAATATATTATCAAATGAATTTTCCTCTATATCATAACATTACCTTATCTCAGTGTGTCTTTTCAGTCCTCATGAGGTCATGACTACCTAGTTCCTCCTTAATATTTGTTAGGTGACCCACCATGATGGACCCCATCCTCGGTCAATCAAGTTGGTATTAAATGAGATTTGAGATGGTGATGGTGTGTGAAATTGATAGAGGGTATTGAATTAGTTTTTTATTGGTTATATAGTGGATGGTTTCAGCTTGTTTTATGTGATTTTAACATTTTTTTCTTTCTAGTATGTATTTATCTTTCCTTGGTTATTTCCTATAATTTGGTTTTTGGTTCTACATAAGCTACTTGTCTATACCCCCATGATGTTACTCTTTTTGGAATATATTATTTCTCTAGTTAGGCTTGATGATATTTATGGTGGTTCATCTTTTTTGTATTTTCTATCATAGATTCTTCTCTGGTGGTGGAAATATGAAGATCTATCGGTCAGTGATAGTGGTCTCCTTAGTGGTGATTGTGATCTCTATTTGTATTTACATCAATTTAATAGTGTGTTTTATTTGGTGGAGGGTGGTTTTATTATTTATCTGGTGATTTATTTGGTGTTATGGTTCTTTTTTCTTGTTCATCCATTCAATTTTACAACATTTATTAGTTCAAGGTAATCAACTATGAGGATATGGGGTGTATAGGGTGAAACCCATGGTCATCGGTTCATCAGGCTACTTACTTTAGGGCATGTGTCTTACCTACTCAGGGTTGTCCTCTCATGTTAATTTGAAATTTGAAATTTGTTTTTGTTTTTTTTTATTAATTTGGGGTCTTGAAATTGTGATGGATGGTTGGCTTGTTAAGTTCCTAGTTAGCTATAATAGTGTTATTTTAAAAAATATATTATAAAGGTAATTATTAAATGTTTTTATTATTTAAAAGTGTTATTGAAATGATAATCTATTATAAAATGTATTGAACCATTAGATAAATATTTAGGAATAAAATTATCTAAGGATTAAGGTGACTCCAAGTCATAATTAAGGGTGGGTATTTTTTTATGTTTAAATCTTTAGGAATTACTTGGTTTTTATGGTAATCCCATTATGTTACGTATAATATGTCTCCTGTGAGAGTAGTATTATGTAATTGTGGATATAAATGAGAAGATAATAATTCTTTCATGGATCCTAAATTCATAGGATAAATCATTCAAATATTTAGTGTATTGGAAAGGGTGTTGATCAATATATGATGAGGAAGAAAAATTAGGAATCGCATTTCCTGAAATTAATCCCTTAATCATTTATTGGGGATATTGGTCCTTATCATGATGAGTAATCGTTAAACAATATCAATCATATCATTATGTTTTTAAGTATTTTATGTATTTTGAAGGTCGAGTTTAGTTCCTACTTTTGGAGGGTATTGGTAGGAAGTAGTGGGAATAAATTGAGGATGTAAGGTAGGATAACAATATTTATTGTAAAGGATTCTATAAGATCTTAAATAATCAACACTACTTGGAGGAGATAATTTTGGATGGGTATAAATATTTTTAGGCTTTGAGGAGAGAAATTTCTGTGTGATGGAATATTTATCAAAGCTTACAAATTTAGTGAAGTGTGTTTTAGATCATGTAATGAGTGAAATGATTAAGTAATAGATACCTTTGATAAGGTTTTGGATATATATTCAATCAAGGATTATTCTTTTAATTCCACATTAATATGAGGATCTCATTAGTAGAGGTGCTGCAATAAAGGTGGATATACTTTAAATATATAAATATTTTTTTATACTTCAATCGATAAGAGTGAAAAATCGATTATGTGGGTATAATAGGGAGCTAGAGGACAACAATGTTAAATTTTTTAAGGTGTCATTGTGGTTTTCCATAAGAAGGGGATAACTAGAGTTTTTTCTGCTTAGCAAAATAGAGAATTTTCAATATAATAGTATAAAACTTCCCAGACAAATTCACTAGTTTGAGAAAGTGGGAACATAAATAAGTATTATAATTGGTTTATATAAACAAGTGGTGGAGAGTAATTTGACTAAGTGCAAGGATATGAGATACATAGTGGTATACGAGGATAACTTGTAACATCAAATTTTTTTATGAAATATATTCTCCCAAATTAATTTAAATATTATAATAGATTATATTATATAAATACACATTTTAGCTTTCATTTCACATAACACTAACTTTATCTTGTGTTACAATCATCATCATGTCTCTCTGATAACTTTTGTTACTTGGATGTCCAAATCTTACCAGAAAACAATATACAATTAATATTAATTATTTAACATAATAGTCACCACCTAGCCTATGTAATGGTGTGAATTAATTTTATTAACTAGATTATGAATATATTATTTAAAAAAGTTTTTATAATTAATCCTATGGTGAAGAATTAGTTATACATAAAAATTAAAAATAAATTCGAAATAAAGGATGTGTTCTATGGAAAACTATTTTTTAAACCCACAAAAGTGTTTTTTGTTAATAAATTAAATTATTAATTATTATTGAATTATATTAAAGAAATTTTTATTTCATATATTCAATAAAATGATTTTAAATTCTTACAATAATTTTTATAAGAATAAAAATAAAAAAAAATCCAATTTTATACAAACACAGATGTACTTTTATAAAAGATATTTTTGTCCCTTGTTAATGGAAGACTTGTTTTTAAACTAATTTTTTACACCTTTTAAATTTTATAAGAGAAAATAAACTTAATTTTTTAAATAGTAATATCAAAATTTATATTTCATTTTTTTTGAGAAGATTCATGTTTTGCAGAATAGTTAAAAATACTTGATTTTAATTGAAATCAAAAATTTTATTTAAATAATTTTTATTGTTAAATTATAGTTTTAATTGGTTTTAAAGTATAATTATATAAATTTTATATCATTTAAACCTATTTATGTGATTTTAATCTATTTAACATTGAAATTTGTTATAAAAAAATTTCAAACTTTTGAAATTCGTACTTGAAAACCCCATTGTTTCGTCCCATCTACTTGATTATTTTTAAATAATTTTTTTACAATTCTATGATTGAGAATTGAAAAATTAATTCCGTATTTTAAATAAGAATAATTTATAATTTATATAAAGTTTCAATTACTTTTTTACCAAATATAATTTTGAAACAAATTAAACTTTATTATTTTGATTAAAGTAAAAAAAATGTTTACTTAGTGGTTAAACATTAATATTTAGGGGAAATATGACTTATAAACTTGTCCAAAACCAATTTTATGGATATATTTGGACCATATAAAAAATTTTATCAAAATTTTATCATTATTTTAGTCACATTATGTAATTTAACTTCCAATAGTGTTTGACATTTAATATTTACAAAAATCCCACTCCTTCTCCATTATAAAAAGGCACTCAACCTCCCTCACTCATTCACACTTGTCAATATTTTTGTCTCATAAAAAACCTGATCAAATAAGATCTAAAAATAACTCCTATAATACTATAATAATCACCTATGGAAGAAATAAAACCATGTCCTTTGGTGAAAATTGAAAGCAATTTCCCAAAGAAGTGGTAACATTCTTCAACGAGTACTTTTATTTTATTTATTTCTCCTCCTCATAAATTATTCATATTTCATGATTAAATAATAACATATATATACTAATTTTTTTATATTTTTTCATATTATGGTATTTTTCCTACACCTACACACACTTCTATCAAATGGGTAATGAAATCATCATTCGTGTGTTTGGTGAACTACCGCCCCTCAAAACGATGTTGTTCATTTTTCATTTACCACCTATCATGGTTGGGAATTATGATTTAAATAATAATTTTGTATGATATATATTATATTTATAACTTATTAATACTTCTATATTTTTTATATAGCACATTCCTTTATGCTTTCTATTTTATTGGAATATAATAACATCATTTGTGGACGTGTGGATTGCCGCCACCTCAAAATGATGTGATATGTTCAAATTTTACATAGAATATATTAATTATTCCTTTAAAACTATTTATTATATAAATAAAATATTTATGATATTCTTGAAATAATAATTTATCTATATATATAACAAACTATTTTCTTCTTTCCATTTCACACATTGTAAAAGTGATAACGTTGTTTGTGGATGTGTGGACTACTGTCAACTTGAAGCGATGTGATTCTTATTTTTTTATCACCACATCACAAGAATTATATATATAAGTATATATAATTAAATAATATGTTATTTATCATATAATATTCATTCTTAAACTATAAAAATTACTTACCTTCTTTCTATAATTATCATTGAAAATCGGAACATTGCACGTGCGTACATACGACCTATCATCTCTATGATTACATCCTTGGTTCTTTTTTCATAACAATATTTATGGTATGATTTTAAAATTATAATTTAGTTTAAAAGGTTATAATTATTTCATGATAATTATTTTTTATATGTTTAAATAATAACCACAGTGACCATAGTTGACCCATCAAAGTTGGTTTTGACACATAAGTCGAATATGGTCAAAACATCTAACTTAAACATTATTGATTAATTAATTATATATAACTTTATTTTAAGTTAAAAAAAGTAATAATATAATTTTAAAAGGTTATGAATCAATTATATAATTAAAATAGTTTTATTATTTAAGAATATAGAGAAAATCATGACAAATTGAACTCATGGTAAGGGATTTTCATCTCAGTTTTTACATCTGTGAGATAAATGTCATAGTCACCACTTACTTATTTTTTGTGGTGTATATGATATTAATTTTCATATATGATATAATTAATTATTTTATTTTAATTTTATTTAAATTTTTAATTGTATTATTATTACTTTTGGGGCTTCTGATTCCGATGTTACCACATTTGTAAGGGTATTTCTAGTCTCACTTTTATTTCTACAAGAATTTTTCCATATTCACCACTACTTTTTTGTTTGGTGTATATACTGCTATATGAAATTTTATACCATGAATTTAGTTTGTTTCATGATATTAAATGTTTCAATTGATGGTATTATCTCATGGATCACATGATTCAAAATTTACTCAAGTGGTAAGGGTGTTTTTGTCTCACTTTTATTTTTGTGAGATATATTACATATTGACCACTTTTCTGTTGTTTTTTAGTGTATATAAATCCCATGAATTTATTAAATGATTATTATACTTATATTTTATAGTGTTTTAAATATCCATTTTAGGATTTCTATTTCATGGGGTTTACATTTTTAGTGATACCAAAACGGTAAGGGATTCTAGTCCCAATCTGAATTCTTTGAGAAGTTTGTTATATTATACACTTATATTCCATTACAAGGTGTATATACATCTCCTTTCACATATAATATAATTAATTTATTAATTATAATGTTATTTAATATTTTTTTGAAATTTATTCCTTCATTGGGATTATGATTCAAATATTTCAATGTGGTATGGGACACTTTTAAAGTTTAACTATTATTTTACTCAATAATAATTCTAAACATATTTTAAGGTAACTTACATTCATCAACATAAAAAACCCTAATTTTTACTTATCCTCCCCTAGGGTTATTTTTTATTGATACCATTCTAATTATTTTTTTGGATGGATTATGAATTTTTGAAATATATTTCTAATGAACCCATTTATTTTTCATGGTTTAATCATGTTTCAATGATATTTTTATAGACCATGTTTCTTTTCCATATGATAAAAAAATTTCAATGAGGTTGTTATATAACCAATTTCATTTCCATGGCATAATTATGTTTCAAATAGATTTTTATGGAACTTATTTATTTTTCATGGGTTTGTCATGTTTCAAAGAGATTGACATTAAACCCGTTTCTTTTCTATGGTTTTATGAGGTTATAAATTAATAATTATTATTTCTATGAGTTTTATGATGAACGTATATTATTCATGATAAATGAGAATTATTTGAAATAAGTGATCTTGTTACAACATATATGAAGTGTTGAATCCCATTATAGCTCATGGGTGATCCTGATATAGCTTATACAAGGGTTTGAGAAACATTATAACACATGAATAATGGGTGAGCCTAATATAGATTATATGAAGGGTATGGATCATTATAGCATCCAATGGATTGGGTAATGATTATATTGGAAGTATGTAGAATTTTTATTCCAATTAAATGTGTTTTAAAAGAGTTTTAGGTAATTTACGCTCCAAGTTACCGAAAAATAGTTTCAATTGATTGTTATGAGTTTATAATGTTTCTTGTGATCGATATTGAAATTGCATGGTTTGTGATTTTTGTTTATATTGACTTTTGAATATTCCTTATTTTCATATTTGATTATCTAGGTATTGATTTATATGAGTTCCTTTATTATTATTTTTATTCTCTACGATTATTTCATCATAACCTTGTTCTATTCTTAGGATAATTGATGACATTCAATTGTTAATTCTTATGTTTTCCCTTACTAATCATTCACACTCAACATTATTACATTTAATTTTCCCTAATTTATAAATATATAATATTGAATGAGTTATATCTAGAAGTTATTTTATATTGTTGATGATGATCCATTAATGTGAAAATGAAAATTTGGGTTATGTGGGAGAAATTATCATTTAAATTAATGTGAATTGTTTATGTTGGAGTTTGTCCTAATTTTTTAAAACTACAAACCAAAAAAGTCCTCTAGATTTTAAGCGATACAAGTTTTTATATTGATGTTGTAAGTTTTTGATGTAAAAACATTGGGTCACAATTATCGACATCGTAGCTGAAAATGTATTGATATGGATTTCAGTATAGGATTCAAGAGTGTGGGTTTTGGGCTATTATAGTTGGTATTAACGGTTAGTTTATATAACTTTGGATATTAGGATGTTTTCATGTGAGTTTATATTAGGATTTATTTATACCATCATAGGTCTGTAAGATTAATGATGATCATAATTTAAAATTATTAGTCATTCTATTTGAGTTTTTTCAATAGGTAAAATATTTGAGATTATTAATGAAATTTTAGGAAACATTTTACTGCGTTGAAGTATATATAAAACATCATTTTAACATGAATTCTTCCATTAATATTCTAGGAAATAATTTATATGGTGTTCATAGAATTAAGGTTCATATAACCTTGGATATTTAGGTAATTATGGGAACAAAAGTATTATTATATAGATAACCATATGATTGAAAATTGATTTAGTGACTTAGGGACAAATGTTACTTCAAAAGAAGATCTCCATATTTTGTTCTCTAAATCTGGAAGGTTTGAGATAACCCTTGAGGTTAAAACACTCTTGAATTGTGATATTATTTAGTTTATTTGGGATATAGGGTTATGAAATGATTTATTTTCAAAATTGGTTATTTGTTTTGAATTTTGAAGATTATTTTATAATTTTTTATTCATTTTCAGAATTATATGAACATTTTACAACAATTTTGGTTTTGGGTAATATTTAAATATAGTAGGAATAGATTTTTATTCTTTTTTATGATTATTTGTTCTATAAAATTTGATTTTAGTGCATCAGGAATTAAAATTTTATCTTAAATACTCATCAACTATAAATTTGATGAGAATGTAGTGGAAATTAGTTAAAGGATCAAATTCAGTTGTCAAGTAATTATATTTATTTTTTTAGTCAAGATGGTGAAGTAATTCGTCAACTCTAGGAAAAGAATATTGAAGTAAAATTTCATCATATTAATATATTTTCTGATGGTATCAATTAACTTTTCCACACTAATTTTCATGTGGTTTTTACATCATTGACGTCCTCTAGACCATGTTCTCTATCACTCTCTATTAGTGCAGAAGAATTATTTTTTCCTTCCAAAAAAATCTTTTCATTTCCCACCAATGTTATCCATATGTGGAATCCTTGTTATGAATATCTTCATGTGACCTTTAGATTTCCCAAATTCCATTTTTAAGAGGATTTTTTGTTAAACCATTTAATGAAGTGGGTTTAAATAAATAAATCCTACAAAAATGTTAATCCTTTGATAACCAAGATGAATTTCAATGGTGAAATTCAATTTAAGGGGGGTAGGATGTACCATCCCAATATTATATGAAATATCTTATTTAAAATTAATTTAAACTATGAAATATATTTCATTATAAAAACACAATCAATTTTTCTTTTATTACATTACAAACCATTTATATCTTTCATTTTACACATCATCAAGTCTCTTCAATAACTTCTGTTACGCGCAAGGTTGAGTCTTACCGGACAACAATGTACTATTAATAATATTTATTTAACAAAATAGTCATCACCTATAAGTTTGAATGGTGATAATGAATATTATTAACTATATTATGGATATATGGTTTACACATTTATATATATTTAATCCTTTAGTGACCAATTAATTATAAATAAAAATAAAAATAAATAAAATATAAAGGATCTATTTTATAAAGATCTATTTTTTATGCCCACAAAGGTATTATATATTAATAAATAAATATAATAGATATTTGTAATTATATTATGTAAATTTATATGTTATATATTAAATTTTATTTTAAATTATTGCAATAATTTTTATACAAATAAAAAATAACATATCCAATTTGATGTATAAAAGGATGTATTTTTCTAAAATACAGTTTTGGTGCCTTTTAATGGAAGACTTATTTTAAAACTAAATTTGGAATATTTATAAAATTTATATGAATAAATAAATATAATTTTTTAAATATGAATATAAAAATTTACTTTTGGTGAGTGCTTGGTATTTTTCTAAGAATTTACATGTTTTAATGAATAGTGAAAAATTATGGATTTTATTAGAAAACAACTTCTTCATCTAAAAAATTTATACTATTATGTTATATTTTCAATTGGTTTTGAATTTTAATTGGATCAATTTTTTATCATTTAATAAAATTTATTTAATTATAATAAATTTCACTTTGAAATTGTATATAGAAACATTTCAAGCTTTTGAACTTTTTTCTTTAAAGACTTGTTGTTTTGTCCTACCTATGGGATTATTATTAAATTAATTTCTTCCACTTATGTGATTATAATTTAGAAAAATGAATTCCATATTTTTAATAACAATAATTTTTAATTTATATAATGGTCAACTTATTTTTTACCTAGAATACTAGGGAAACCAATTAATATTAATTACAACGATTAAGGTAAAAATGGGGTTACTTCATGGTTAAATTTAATCATGGGGGACAAATGACATAGAAACATGTACAAAACACATTTTATAGAACTATTTTTACAATATAACCAATTTTATAAAATTATGTTCATTATTTGAGACAAATTATATGATAGGATATCCCAATAGAATTTACCATTTTATATTTACAAGAATATCCCTCATCTTCTACTATAAAATGGAACTCACCCACCACCCAACATATACACACCTCTCAGACTTTTGTCTCATCCAAAACCTGAAAAAAAAAATAAGCTCAAAAAATCCCTCCTCTCATCCTATAATCCTCACCTTGGTTATAAATAAAACCAATTAATTTCGTTGGTGCAAACCAAATGGAATTACCTGAAGAAGATGCAATATTCTTCAATGATAACTTTTGATGATTTATTTCTCCACCAAATAAATTATTATTATTCCATGATTATATAATAATATTAGTATATTAAATATTCAGATATTTTTTTATCTTAATAGTTATTTCTACACCTACACACACGTCTATCAACTTGGTAACAAAATCACTATTTGTGTTTATGGAGGACCACCGCCTCGTAAAATGATGTCGTTTATTTTTCCTTTACCAACTCTCATGGTTGGGAATTATGATGTAAATAATGTTTTTATATGATATATATGATATTTATAATGTATTAATACATATTTAATTGTTATATTACACATACCTTCATGCTTTCCAATTTATGGGAATACGATTACATCATTTGTGGATGTGTGGACAATCACCTCCTCAAAGCGATGTTATACATTCACACATAATATGAATTTTATTAAATATGGGTTTAAAACAAATATATTATATAAATGAAATATTTATGATATTAATGAAATAATTATCTATCTATACATATAACATACCATTTTTTTCATTCCATTTCACATGCTAAAAAATTCATAACGTAGTTCATGGAGGTGTGGACTACCGCCTCCTCAATGCGATGTGATTCTTCCTTTTTAATCACTAAATAAAAATAATAATATATATATATAAGTTCATATAATTAAATAATATGATATTTATGATATAATGGTAATTATTTAAAGTCAAAAATGACTTACCTTTTTTCTATAATGATCATTGAAAAATGGGAACGTTGCTCATGCGTTTGTACGACCTTCCATCTCCATGATAATAATGTTGGATCATTTTTAATAAACATATTTAATTTATGATTTTAGATTTTTAATTAATGTAAAAATTTGATTATTATTTCATTTTTATTATTAATGATATGTTTTAATAATAACCTCATTGACCATATTTGACCTATCAAAGTCAGTTTTGAAACATAATCTGAATATGGTCAAAACACCTAACTTAATCATTATTGATTAACTAATTGTATATAACCCTTTAATAAGTGTAATAAAATTAATAATAAACTTGGAAAGTGTATTGAATCAATTAAATAATTAAAATAAGTTTATTACTCATGAAGATATATGACAAGAAAGAAAAATCAGACTTAAGGTAAAGGATTATCATCTTACTTTTTACATTTGTGAGATAAATGTCATATTCACCGCTTATTGTTATATGTGGTGTGTCTAATAACCCTAATGATATATTATATCAATAATGTTTTTATTTTCATGGTATATAAATATTCATTTTATGATTATTACTTTTTGGGCTTCTGATTCAGATGTTACCATAGTTGCAAGGGCATTTCTAGTCTCACATTTATTTCTACAAGATTTATGTCATATTCACCACTCACTTATTTTGTGTGGTTTATATAATTCCATATTTGGTGTTATATAATGAATTTAATTTATTTCATTATATTCAATGTTTCTATTTATTTTATTACTTCATAGATCTTATAATTAAAAATTTACTTAAGTATAAAAGGTTTTTCTTGTCTCCCTATTATTTCTATGAGATATATGACATATTCACCACTTATATTTGTTTTTTGGTTTATAAAAATCAATAAATTAATTTAATTATTTTTATATTAAAATTTATTGGGTTTTACATATTTATTTTAGGGTCTATATTTAATGGGTTTTATGGTTTTAAAGTTACCAAAGAGGTAAGGGATTTTTGTCATAATTTCTCTTGTGATGTTTATTATGTTATACACCTATCTTCTTTTAAAAGGTGTATATACAACTACATTAACATATAATATCATTATTTTATTCAATCTAATGTTATTTTTTTTAAATTTTATCCCTTCATGGGAAATATAATGCAAATGTTTCAATGTTGTATGGGAAACATTGAATGTTTAAAGATTATTTTCCTCGGGAATGATTTTTATGATATTTTAAGTGAATTTAAATTTATTAATGTAAAAAATATTATTTTCTAATTATCCACCATCAGTGATATTTTTTATTGATACCATAATAATTATTTATTTGGATGGATTATTATTGTTTCAAAGATATTGTTAAGGATCACATTTCTTTTTGACGGGTTAATCATGGTTCAATGAGAATGTTATGGAACCCATTTCTTTTACATGTGATAAATATGTTTTATTGAGATTGTTATGGAACCCATTTATTTTCCATGTGATATCCATGTTTAAAGGAGATTGTTAATGAAACTCATTTATTTTTCATGGTTTAATTCTTTTTCAATGTGATTGACATTAAACCCATTTTTTTCCATGGGTTTATCTGGTTATAAATAAATAATGATTGTTTCTATTGGTCTTTTGATAAACATGTTTTATTCATGATAAGTGAAAAATTTATGAAATAGGTTATCCCAATACAGCTTATATAAAGGGTTTATCCCCATTATGGCTCACAGGTGATCTTAAAAAATCTTATATGAAGGGTTGAGCCCCATTATAGCTCATGAAGTATAGGTGAGACCAATATAGCTTATAACAAGTGTGAGACCCAGTATATATTTCTAATGGATTTTTTATTGATTATATTGGAATTCATACATTATTTTATTGTAATTAATATTGGTTTAAAGGTTTTTTAATTGGTTTTACTAAATTAATGATTCAAGTTACCAAAAATAGTTTTAATTTATTATTATGTGTTTATAATGTTTCTCATGGTTTATATTGATATCACATAGATCCTGATTATTATTTCTATTGACTTTTTATTCTTCCATGTTTTCATATTTTGTGATATTGGTTTTGATGTGTATGAGTTACTTTATGATTTGATCATGAACTTTAACTATATCATCACACCCTTATGCTCTTATTTTGATCATTGATAACATTCAATTATTAATTCTTATGTATTCCATTACTAATAATTTTATCTCACCCTTCATATTCTTCATTTTACTTATGTTTTAAAGAAATTATATTAAATTATTTATGTCTATAAGGTATTTCATATGGATTATTATTATGTATTAATTTGGAAAATAAAAGATACATTATGTGGGAGAAATGATCATTTAAAGTCATGTGAACTATTTATATGGGTCCTTTTTCTAATTCTCTATAACTCTAATCCAAAAAGGTCCCCCAAAATGTAAGTGATCCGTGTTTTCCTTTTGATTTTTTAATGTTTTTATGGAAAATAATTGGTTCAAAATTATTTAAATCATAGATGAAAATTTAAAGTTGTATATTTTGGCATAGGATCCGAGAGTGTGGGTTTTGGTTTGTTATATGTGTCAAGTTAGAAATTAATTATATTTTTATAATAACTCATTAGGTGGAGAGGTAGGGACATCAAAGGAGACAAGGAAGACTATTTTCTATTGATTAAGCACTATAGGAGGTTGAGGTTACCATCGGTCCATTTATGGTGTGATGTATTAGCATTATAGAATCTACTATTTTTTCACATTGTTTAATATCAGAGAAACATTTTTGTTTATCTCTACACAATTGGTTGATCGTTTAGTACATCAGATATTTTTTCCCTTATTTCATAAGTATTTACACATTAATTTGTGAGAGAAATAATTAAGGATTTTTGTGAATGTCTTTATTGATCATGTTTGGTAATATAAACAAATCATTAGACTTTTTAGTTCTTGAGATAATATTGTATTATTTTATAATTGGGATGTATTGCCTTTTTCATTTTAATTCTCAAATAAACAACTTTAGTTAATGATTTATTTTTAACATTGTACGGTATTGTCCATACATTAGAGAAAAATAAGATATTTACATGTGTATTAAGGGTCTGATGGTGGAATTTTTTTATCATTGTCTTATTTATTGGGAGACATATTTATTAGTTTCATGAAAGGGTATATAATACATCTAATTATGAGGGGGGTGGATCGATCGCAAAAAACATTCCTATATAATATATCCAGACTACCACATTGGAGGGATGTTTAATTTTCTATTGATTTTGTTCATATATAATGACCTATATTGAAACCATATTATCACATGAAAATAGTATAGTTATTAAAGATAAAGGTATAATTAAATTTTCATGACCATAAATGGTCCATAAATGTGAGTTTTTATTTTTGGGATATACTTATTTTTACCTTAAGGATGACAAAAATTTCAATTAACTAGATTTTCATTATCAATTTATTCTTCAACCTCACCTAGATCTTATTCTTCTGGGTACTTCATCTTTACTTACTAGATTCTATAAAATTACCAAAACCTTTAATTCCCCTTTTTATGTAGGATTTCAAAAACATATAAGGGAATAATGTAGATTCTTTTTTTTTTTCAATTATATCTATAGGGATAACAAATTTTTATCAACACAAAACTCTCTCTACTTTTGATTTTTTTCTTCATGCCTTCACACTTAATATTAAAAGCATCAATCTTCTTGGGTGGCATCAAATTATTCCATTTTATTTATTTTTTCACTTTTTATAATGTATTTTTTAACTTCAATTTTATTTTCATAGTAATTATTATTTTATTCTATTTCTAATCCCATTTACTCCTCTACTTTTCTATCCAGAAAATCATACAACATAAAAAAACATATTTATCTTTCTTATTTATATGTGAATTTCTTCCACAGAATGTTTTTTCCATTTGATGCATATTTTTTTCTATTCAAAACCATATGTAACATCATCAAGTATTTTTCTATAGTATGTATGGAAAACATAAATCTTTTACCTTGCTTCTTGTCTTTTCATAAGTTACTGTTCTAAGGTAACATTTGATATACATCAACTTCTTAATAAAAGAAGTCTTCCTCCATTCCAATCATCTTGTGGATATCTCAAATTTATTTACTTTGTTTCTTGATATTCCTTCATTTAAATTGAATATTTATAGTGAGTTTTAAATTTTACAAGAAGTGGAATTTTCTTCCATGGATGTAGCATATTCTCTTTGGAATGAAATAATTTTAAAAAATATTTTTGGGTGAAACATTCCATGTATCTTATAATTTTTCAAACCTCAATGAATATTTACAATAAATATTCCTTTCACGTTCCTTATAATTTTGTGGTCTCCTTTTTGTTATTTTTTTATTTGTTCTTGGAAGAATTAAACCAAAAATATTTATCTATTTGACCACATATTATATAACATTCATATATATTCAAATATTTTATATGTAAATAGATTTAACTTCTTCTATGAGAAATGGGAGTTCATAACAGAGTTTCCATTACCACTCATTCCCCCCTAATGTTGTCCTTATTTTCCTTTAATACCTAGTAAAATTATTCCAATAGTTGGTTGGAATGTGTCTAAACATTCAACAAAACCAAAAATAGCTAATAATACATGGATTCTTTCATTGTATTATATTCTTCATAGTGGATACTTCTTTTGAATCTTATTTCTTATAGATATTAAAATTTTTGTTCTAGACATATTGAGGTAAACTCTTTTATCTTTTCTTACTTACACTTTCCCTGATGATGTGGGTTTCTCAAAATCATTATTCACCCATCTTATTCTAGAACTACAACATATACTATTTAAAATATGAGATTTAGTGTGTACATATTCATAATAACATCATATTACTTTTTTTAATTTATTAAAAGATGATTCTTCTAAAGCTTTCCCATTTTTATTTCCACTAGATTATATATTTCTAGAAGTAATACATTCATTATAGACATTATCAATGGTTATTTTCACATATTTATATAAATATTCAACTATAGTGGCATCCATGTTTTTTATGTTTTTTTGAAACTCAATATAATTTAAATTTAAAGTGTTCTTCTAGATTCTAAGGAAATATACATTCCCTTCACATTCATATTTCAAATTATATATCATTTCTTCATGAATATTCCATTCATTTTGTGAATAATTCTCAATATATTTTTTTCTTATGTCATTATAACTAAGATTTATTGAATTCAATATTATATTTTTATTCATGGAAAAACTCTTCTATAACTTTTTAAAATATTTATTTCTAACAAAAACTCCATTAAATTTATTATTATACAATGTTGAACTTTTATTAAGAATATAATACATTTTCTTCTTTTATTTTAATGTGTTTACTAAGATAATTACATTCAAGGAACATATTTTCTATTTAATTCTTTACATCATCAAGTTATATACCATTCATGATTTTAACCTATTTTCCCTTGATATATGTAATTATATATGTAAAAAATAAACATAGAGATTTTTATGTAATTTTTTATTTCTAAGTAAAAATAATTAAACCAAATAAATTGAATTATACATACCAAAGATATATCAATATTATTTTGAAGGATTAATTTTACTATATTTGTCAATAATATAACCACTTTATTTAACTTCTGGTAGTGGTGGATCCTCATTTTGTTTCTTTTTAGAGGCTAAATTTTGTGGCTTCTAAATATCTTTTTATTTTAGTTCATCAAGGTTACGACTGAAACCTATGTGTGGATACATCTAGGAAACAATTTATTTTTCTTTATATCAATATTAACACCCTTATCTGATAGAGAAACAATTTATTCAAATTTTATTCATAAAAAATTTATATCAATTAGTGAAATCCAATCCGGAAAAAACTAGATCCAAATTGAGGTAACTGACCTTTGATACTAATTGAGATACCCAAGGGATTGTGCATTCCCACTGAGAGAAGGGGTGAACCAGGGTGACCATTTTTTTATGAATTATGTTCAACATGGATTCATCCTTCCTTTTTGTTGACTGAACCACTACTATTGGTTAGTATTTATGGATCTTTATAAAAATTCACCCTCACTACTTTTCTCTTATGTTTTAAAAATATTTAAAATTAAAAAACACATAGTAATTTTACATGTTTTTTTATAAAATAGTACTCATTACTATGTTGGTTATACACCCAAACATAGATTATCCTCTTTAATATCCATCATAGATTACAATTTTTGTGGTAAAGAATCACCCTTAACCTTTAGAATGTATCACACACTCTTATTAAACCATAATATTAAACATGTGGTTGATCTAAATCATGAAAGAACCTTCTTCCTATACTATAATTATTTATATTTGAACCATAATTCTATGATTAATATCCGCACACTTCCTCATGTATGGCTCTTTTATTTAATTATATAATTTTTCAATGCTTATCTTATACGTCGGCCATATCCTACTGCTTCTGGAAGATCATTCTCCCTAAACTCTCAATGCCTTGAAATTCCTTGTCTGAAGCATTCAAAAGTTAATTCTTGATATTTGTTAGGATCTCCTCCTTTGAGTTTTCTATATTTGGATAACCCGATCTACTTCATAATTTCATGTTCTTGTCTTCTCAATATTAACCCTTATGATCATTCGATGGAATCTCTTTATCAACTACTTCCTCTCTTTTATATTCATAAAATATCTCTCAAAAATCATTTTTTTTCATTATTAACTCAGGTTTTGTTCTCATTTTTATATATAAAATATTACTCCAATAGTAATGGAGAATTCAAGGGATCCAATTTTGACTTCTTGCTATATCAAATCATTAATTAACCACCTCTAATAACTTATGAAGATATCATGATTTGACTTCCCAAAAAACATTGTGTCAATAATGTTCAACTCTTCCTCAAATATCATCTTGAATCATAAACATTCCCCCTATGAAAATTTCACTTTTAATGGATTCCTTAGCAACATCAGAAGTGTTAACTTTATAAAAAAAGTAAAATCCTTATATTGCTCTTCTAGAATATGTTGTTCTAATTGAATTATGATTATTTAATTTTTGCATTTTCTTGAACATAAAAATTTACATTACTTGATGTTTTGAACATTATTCATCATGATACATGTATTCTCAATGGACTACATCTGATGTAAATTCATCTAATTCAAGCTTTTGGTTACATCTTTTTCTGGTGATCGACATAACATAAACCTACAACATTATACATTTTAGAATTTTTTGTATCTAGGTTGACTTAAATTATGGTCATCCATAGTTTAGTATTATTCTTAGTAACCTCTTTAATATTATGGTTCTTCATTATCTCTTCTTTTGACTATCTATCGTCCAATAACTTCAAAACTCCTTGATTCATTACATTCCTCCTCAATATCGGGTGAGCTGGTTTTTTTAAATTCAACTCATCTTGGGTCACTGCTTGATTTTATAACACATTGATGAAATTACTATGAATGAACAATATCGAATCATCTAATATTAAATTTTAAAACAATAAATGTATTAGGTTTTTGATTTTATTCTTCTAGAAACATTAAACATTAATATCCACCTATTGTGAAATGTATTATTGATTATATTCATAAAAACTCCATCCAGAATCTCATTTTGGAATCTTCTACCAGACTTCTGAACACTTGAATAGTTTTACTTTCTCAACATACTCTATAGTATCATCTTTTAGAGATAATTCAACATATTTTTTCAATTTTATCTTCCAGTATTTATTCTCTACATGTATTTTACATATTAATAGAAGTTAATATATTCGAAAGGTGAAGGTAAACTTAATTTCCTCGAGAATATATCATAGAAACTTTATCAATTCTTTAATGTGGTTTTTCCTTTAGATCAACTTGGTTTATAAAACTTCACTATTTTACTTATGATGGTTTAACCATTAGGATAAAATGATTCAGTATATATTTTATAGTCTCTGTATGAATATTCATTAGGTTATTTAATATAACCATCTCCAAACACTTACTTCTTCAACTCGAAATTTTGTTAACAATTATTTTTTATTCTTTATTGAATGTAATAAATACAATTATGATTGGTTTTACAATAATATCATGTAAATGTTTGTTTCTTAAAAATTTTATTTCCATGAATTAATTTTATATTTTTTAGCAGCATCTACTTACATGTATTTATTTCCTCTATTCATCTTTTGGAAGTAGTTATTTCCTCTATGGTGTTCTTAATTCTTATGGATCCTTCATCCAAAATATGTTCTTATGGTGTAATTTCTTCTAGAAAATCCATAGGAATCTTGACCTCTATATATTCCTTCATCTATATTTATTCTAACTTCTGATGGGTTCTCCTTATAATGTCAATACTTCTAAAGCTACTTCTTCTGAAACACCCTTGGGAAACTTCTTATCCATCATAATACTTAAGGAATTTTCCACGAACTATTGACTAAAGATATAATAAATAATTATCCACATATATTGTGTGATTCAAAAAGATCATGATTCATTCAATGTACTCTATTAACTTTATTACATAAGTACCAAACTTAATTTTTTAGTTCAATTTACAAATAATAGTTTTAATAAAAAAAATATTATTCAATTATTAATTATTTTTTTTCTCACAAACATCTCAAATATGAGACAACGTGGTATAATAATCCATCTTCTTGTGTCTATTTTTTCAGCACATCATAAATTGATGATATAATTAAAATGTAAACATAAAATTCATCATTCATGAGTCTCAGGTAACCTTCCTTTTCACCCTCACTTTTTTCATAAGGTGGATCATCAGGTAGTGGGGAATCCAATAGCTAAAATTTCCTTTCGTATCATACTGTTATGTGCAAGTGACTATACCAACCCTGGAAATGATTTATGTTTATGAAATGTTCATTTTCTGGTATTGATTATAGTGTGTATGTGTTTTTAATTTCCACTATTTTATAAAATAAAACATAATCAGATTAGTTCTTTTATCTTGATTACCAATTGATCAAAATTATATATTTATTAATCTCAATTATCTTCCACTGTTTTATAAAATCCTTGTTTACCTAAAATTCTTGATTTAGAATACATAGATTCATGATTATTCTAGTTTGAAGGATCCTTAACACCTATCATTATAATATAAATTATGGCTATTCAACTATTTAAATAGTTTCAAGATAGGATTTCGGTTGACCAACAACATTTAATATGGATCCTTGATATGTTGATTGGATTTCCACCTCTAATTAATCTATAACATGGATTCACTCAACACATAAATCTAAAATTCCTTTAATCAAGTTATGGTAATTTCATTTATGTTGATTTTAGTTAATTTGACCCACCACTCTTGTTAGAACTCTCCAATAGGAGTAGAAACCTTCCAATATGGTTGAGGAGAACCTCATACTTTAGTTTTTCTCAAACATATGAGGTTGAAGCTGTTTGTAACATAATATTTATTTTGACGTATTTTTAAATTATTCTTATTGAATGAAATTATTTCCTATTTAACTAGATTGTTCTATGTGATTCTACTCACAGTTTAACCATGATTTAAATAGGAAACATTCATTATGTATTAAAATGATTTTATCTATACAAGCTTGTTTATTATTCTATGTGGTCACTTATAATATATACATTCAAAAAATAATAAACAATTCTTAAATAAAAAAATAAAAAAATGATGTGATCATGAGAATTTCTAATGGTTGAACCATTAAGTGGGAGACTGATCATTATATGCAGTGGGTAAAACTCCCAGATTCATGTCTAACTAGTGTTTTAGTGCTCTACCTATCCAATATATAAAAGTAGATTATAGTGATTTATTATGTCTCAGTGTGAATTTTGTCACCTTTTACCCTCATTATTATACAAAAAACACACACATGCATTTATGGGGGTCTTTGGAATATGGTATACACATGAATAATATCACTCATGGACATGAAATACCTTCTACATATATCAATGTGAAGGGATGATATATAGGCCATCATATATTAATTAATTATTAGAAATCATCACACATTGAAATAATTAAATAATTAAATAAAATACCATACACACATTGGATAGCCTCACTTAAGATCAAAATACATGTAATAAACATTCAAAATAAATTAAATTTTTCTTAAAATCTAGTCGAGTTAATTTATTATGAATTAAAATAAAATAAACAAATTTTAATTATCACTTCAATTTTCCAATGATCCTATAAATAATTTTAAAAAAGTATAAATATTTTTAAAACATTTTTTGTAAGTTTTTCAGGTTATCAGACCTTAAAAACATCTAGAGGGGTTTTGGGTCCAAATTAAGCTTGTATAAGCTTGGCAGGTCGGAAAAATCCTAACCCATCCTAAATCGGGTCGAAGTGACCCAACTGGGTAGCCATGTTACCAAAGAGGCATGACCCACACTAGCCACTAAATGTGGGAAAAAAGGTATCTCCAATTCATGCCATCATCACTTTGTGAGTGTGTGTGTGTGTTATCATAAATGATACCGAAACCTTCATGATATGGGAAGTTATCACCCTATATCAAAAGGGGTGTGGAACTTTCAAGGAATACATGGATGGACAACTAAATTTCATTTCCCATGTAAAACAATAAAATGATTCTCTTTAATGTTTTTCATGAAAAAAAGAACAAAAAAATTCTAGAAATGTAATCCTTCAAACATAAAACACAGAATAAAGAGAGAACCAACAAGTTCATATAAACACTGATTGTAAAAAATAATAATAACAATTATGATAATTTTTAAGGTAGAGTGAGGTAAATACATGGTGTTGGGTTTAAAATTACCTCATTTGTGCATCATACTTATGGTGAATCACCTTTTTAATAATTTTTTTTTTAAAATTTAGGGGTTGAAACCTCATTTTATTATTAAATCAAAGACCTCATTTTATCCGGGAAGAGGGATACCCATTACATAGCACGAAGGTTCAAGGCCAAGTGGCCTGAATACAAGTCATGGAAGCCCATTTTTTTCCCAAAGAGCCCTTCGGTGAATAGAACTACTATAGTATCCAGGCTATTATGGTACCTACTACAGTATCGTCACGGCTATAGTTCTAGACATGGTATCATGTATAAAATATAAGGCAAATCATGAGAGAATAGACATATGTATGTGAAACAAAACATCAATATGTGGTTACAAAATATAAGTGAAACATTCATAAACATTTGACTATGGTTTTCATTAAGGTTTCATAAAACAAAATTACCAAGGTTTTTCACCAATTTATCATAAAACATGTCATCTCTAGAGAATAATTATTTATACAATTCATTAGAGTGATATCAGGGTTTACCCTTGATTGTTTTTAATTAATGTGAGACACATTGACTATAATAAACAATTTTATTAATAATCGGTAGAGAATAAAGAAATTGTTTCATATAAAATAATTTAGAACATAAGAGTTAAAAGAATTGGACATTTCATAAATTTTAACTCACTTAAAGGGAATTTGGGTTTCCTACATCGAAATCCCCAATAAATAAATTATGTTTAAATCAATCTGGATATACAGGGAATATTAGAAGCCGTGGGAATTCACAATATAATATTTTTTTATGTAAAAAAGAGAAATTGGATAACTGTATTCTACGAAATGATGGGTATACAATGTGGATTAAGGAAAGGGAATAATGGGAGGGAAAGGCTTCCCATTGATAAAGAACTATTTTGGAAGTAATGGGAAAATAAAAAAGAATATTAAGGAAACAATTTAACATTTATAGAACATTTTACAAATAGGTACTTGAATGGAAAAGAATAAGAGGATAGTTCCCTAACCTTGGGAAGTAAATTCCTAAAGAATAGAGAGGATAATCTTAGTACCTTGGAGACACATTAGAGGGACTAGAGAGAGGTTAAATGAGCATAATTACATACTGATAAAAAAACTATATTTTTACTACTCACTAAAAATAAAGTATTTTCTAAAATTCTCAAAATTTTACCTTAACCAAATTACGATATGTTGATATCAAAATTAATATTTATTTTATAACAATAATTCTATAAATATGTGAATTATAAATAATCCTTAAAACCATTATTTATTAAAAAATAATAGTTTTATGACATAATCAACTTTCTAACACTTACAAACATTTTCCACGAAATTATAAAATTTTATAATCATATATATTTTAAATATATAGTGTTTTATAATAATATTTAATTATAATTTTTTTAAAATTAATTATTTTTTTATAAAAATGTATATATTTTCTAAAAAAACAATTATCTTTTATTTATATCCAAAACTATATTTATCAAATTCATCTTATATTCATGTGTATTTTATTAAATAAAATAATAATGAAAATAGAATTTGAATACATAACTATTTCATTTTCACATATTAAATAACACTTTTATGATAATTAGGTCAAGATACATATCCCATTATTACACCAACATATTACCTAAGGGTTAGGTGTGTTATGGGGGTAGTTTCATGGGGTGGCTCAACTAACACTGACTACTGATGATCTCCACTAACTTAAACTTCTCTTATAGTTGATTTTATTCGAACCTCACTTTTTAAATCTATAATTGGTCTTGATAAAGGGTTAATCCTATTAACACTACATATCTCCCATGTTCTAATAAACAGGCTTCAAAATTCATGGTTCTACTTGTCATGATCATAATTTCCCCCTTCTACATCAATTATCTTTTTCCCTTACCCTTTATAAAAACTAATTCTAATGGTAAAATTATTACCAATGGTCATAATTCCCTGTGTTTATATTGACCATTGGTTATATTTAACAATATTCGATCCATAATAATGTAATGGTCATATCCTAAAAGTCACATTTTCTATTACATCCAATATATTTACAACTAAACATTAATGTTTACTAGTAACTTCCAAAAAAATTTACAATCCATTAAACAATGTCTACTAAATTCTTAACATTCCCTTTTTATTTTAATAGATTTCATAGTTGGTATAATCTCTATATAAGAGTTCGATCCTATGGATTAGACTATTTCATGAATGTTATTTTTTTCTTTTATATCCATGTAAAAGTCTTAGTTGTATTAATCAATATTATTATTTGGTATGTAACAATATTTTTTGTAATAGTGTATCTATATAATTCCATTGTGAAATAATAATAAATCAATAATTATGGATAAAGGGTTCATTTATTAATAATAGAAGGAATTTTCAGGCTATTACATTCTCCCCGCCACCCACACACCACGAAATTTATTTCTCAAAATTTGTGTCCAACTTCAAAGAAAAAGGGTGTATTTCTCCTTCATAATTTCATTAGGTTCCTATATAGCTTCTTCAAACATTTGATTCCATAATAAGACTTTCACAAGTCATGTTTTCATGTTCCTAAATAATTGTACCATTCTATCAATAATATAGATAAGTTCATATTCATATGTTTGATCATGTTCAGATTAAATAGCATTTGTGTATAGTATATTTTTTGGCTATAATATATAATTTCTTAACATAGACATGTGGAAGATGTTATGGAATTTAGAAGAATTTGGAGGTAGTTCTACCTAATAAAAAACTACTCCAATATTCTCCATAATCTCAAATAGTCCAATGTACCTGGACTCTATTTCCCCTTATTTATAAACCTCAAAACCCCTTTCCATGGTAGAATTTTGAATAATACCTAATCCACAACAAGAAACTCTATATTTTTCCTTCGATTGTCAGCCTATTGTTTTCAACTCTAAGTAGTTATAATATGTTTTTAGATCACTTGTATCTTCTCTATAGTGAATTTTTTAAAGTATGGTTCTAAGAAATTTTCTTCTCTAACTTTATCCTAGCATATTGAAGTTCTACAAATATTCCTTTAGAGTGATTCATAAGGATCTATTTTAATTCTCAAGTGAAAACTGTTGTTATTGGATAATTCAAAAAGTGGAAGATTTTGATCCTAGCTCCATTGAAAATATAGTGAGATATCTCGTAACAAGTTTTCTAATGTTATAATATCCTGTTAATAATACCCATAATTTTGAGGATGATAATTTGTGCTAAGGATTACTTCAATGTTTGTAGACTATTGAAGTCTCCTCTAGAAGTTAGATGTAAATCTTGGATCATAGTCTGAGATAATAGATAGTGGCACCACATAAAGTACCTCCACATACTGAATATAAAAATTATCAAGGATCTAAAGAGTGAAATATTCTTTTATATCAATAAAATGGGTGGAATTTATTTTCTATAAAAAATTACCAAAATAGAATTATTTCTATTGAATTTTTTCAGAAGACCAGTAATTAAGTCCATAGTTATGTTTTCCCACTTCTATATAAGAATGGATAGTGATTTTTGTATTCCTTTGGGTATTTTTCATGTAGTATACACTTACTAACATACCAAACATCTTGTAGTATATTCACTAATCTCCCTTTTCATGTTATCACACTAATAATGATCTCATGGATAATGAAACATTTTAATGCTTCCATAGTGTTTAGATAATGTGGAAAAGTGAGCTTTATCCATCAGTTATTTCTTTAAATTTATATCATATGGGATGTATATCCTTATACCAAACTCATTAATCCCTCATGTCCAATATTAAACTCATATGGCTTCCTATTTTTCACATCCTATATATTCTTTAGTAACATAGAATCTTCTTATTGTGATTTATTGATTTTTTATAGTAATGTGATTGGAAAATAATTTAGGATAGGTTTGATGGTGTCCCATGCCTTGCGTCTTCCAATTCTATCATTTCCAATCAATGGATCTCCTTCAGTCCTCATCATCATATGAAATGTGGGGTCTTTTCTACTCAATTCATTTGTGATTTGTTTTATTTTCCCTGGTGATAATAGATAGAATAGTCACAATACTTAAGAAGTTCCAACCATTTACTTTGTCTCAATTTCAACTCCTTTTATGTGAATATATAAATCAAAATTTTTTGGTTGGTGTATATATCAAACTTCTCCCCAAAAAGATAGGGTCTCCATATATTTAATTCAGAGATAATTATAGATGACTCCATATCGTGGGAAGGATAATTATGTGCACGAGTCTTTAAATATCATGATACATATAAAATCACTTTCTCGTTTATCAAGAATACAAATCCAATTATATTTATAAATATGTTACTATAAATAAAAAATATCCCCCCATTATAGGGTAAAGTTAATATAGGTGCACTAACCAACCTATTCTTAAGTTATTGGAATCATTCTTCACACTCCGTCATCCAAATAAACATAACTCCCTTTCGAGTTAACATGGTTAGCTGATTAGAAATCCAAGAATTTTTTCCCCAATACTTCTATAGTATCCTTCTAGATCAAGGAATCTATAAATATTATTTATAGTTTCAGGATGTGGACACTCATCCCTGACATTCATGTTTTTTGGATCTACTGAGATTCTTTCACTGGTCCTGATGTGTCCCAAGAATGAAACGTGTTGTTTCTAGATATCATATTTTCTAAATTAACTAAAATTATTCTCATTCATAAGAGATTTTTAATATGAAATTTTGATGATCCTCATATTCTATATAACTATTGTAATATATCATAATATCACCAATAAATACAAAATTAAATTTATTAAAGGTAGTCCCTAAAGACTTTGTTCATCAAATCCATAATTATAGAAAGAACATTAGTTAATACAAAGGGTATGAAAAAAAAATCATAATTTAAATACATTTTTTGGAAAGAAGTTTTTGGGATGTATTATTTCATCAACCTCAACTAATGATACCCTGATCAGAGGTTAATTTTAGAGATTAATTGATCCCCATGATGCTAGTTAAATAAATCATCAATCCTTGGAAGAGGATATTTGTTCTTCAATATAATCCCATTAATTTGTAAATAATTAACTCATATGTTAATTTAAACATCCTTACTCTCTATAAATAAAATAGGTTCTCACAAGGACACACACTTGTCGAATAAAACCTTTCTTCAAAAGATATTGAAGTTGTTTCTTTAATTCCTCTAACTCCACATGTTCCTTTATATAAGGGGTTTTTTATATTGTCGTGGATCCAGGTATGTGTTTGATTGATAAATTTACCTATTTTTCTAGGGGAGGTCCTGATAACTCTTTTAAAAATAAACCAATATTCTCATTAATAATGGTTACAACTCCTATATTTATATATTCTACTTCTTTTTATTCTTCACTAATGATTTCCATAAATAAAAAAATTATTTGTATTTCTTCAAAAGATTTTGGAAGATAATTCCTTCTGTTGAATATGATTAGAGATTTTCCATCAATACAATGATAATACCCTTTACGCTATAGTTTATCTTGGAATTATACATTGAAAACCAATCCAACCCAAGTATTATGTCAAATTAAAAATTGTATTGACCATTAGGATTTTATAGTGACCCTACGTGCCAAAATTATGAGGGGAATCCCTATATATCATTGATTATTGAATATTTCCTCCATGAGTTTGAATATAAAACTATACCAATAGTAGTTTAGGGTTTAACAAGAAGTTATTTTTAAACATGAACGAGATTAAAGAATACATAGAACCAAAATAAAATAATTTACTTGATTGATTTTGGTGTACAGTGAGTGTACAAACCAAAACATCATTTAGAGCCTCAACATTATCCATCATAATTTAAAAAGCTCAACCTTTATCCCTTGAACTATATTGTTGTTGATGGGAGTTTCCCTATATTATCTTTTGATTTTTTCATTGATTAGTGAAATTCCCATGCTACCCAGACTTGAATCGATTCACAAAATTTTGTTAATGCACCATATTTCATTTTTCATTATCATCCAGATATTGAGGCTTTAGTTCTGCACAAAAATTTTAAGATATATATCCTTATCTTCCACACTTCAATCAATTTATGCTTTTATACAACTCCCCAAATCATTCTTCCAACATTTGTTTCAATTGGGATATTTTACATTATTTCCATCTAGATTATTTACAAAAAATCTACCCTTCTCTTCAAGTCACCCTCTCCATGAGTCAATTATGAGTCTCTAAAATCGATTTCAACTTTAAGAGAACACCATATTATCTCTTCCTAACTCCCAAAGTCTCATATTTCAAAATATTTCCATAGATGGGGCCACATTATGCCAAATAAGCGATTAATATTCTATCAGAATCGATGACGAATCTTAAAGTGTATTTTTAGAATTTTGGTAAAGTTAATTTAACAATTCCCCACCAATTAATTTTTGGTCCTTTAATTAATATTAAGTAATTCCCTCTCCATATTATTTTAGAGGGTACCAGGAAAATACTTGTTGAAAATAATTTTCTGAAATAATCCCATTTCATGAATTCCACCTAATCTATTAACTTTGTCGTCTTGATCAGGGTCAAGAACTTTTGAGATTATCCATATAAGTGATTTAATTTCAATGTGAGTTTTTCTTGAATATAATAATGGATTGTAGAAAATATATTTTATATAGTATTGATCCATTTTTTCTGGGATTAGTGGATTAGAGGTTCCACTAAAAACAGGTGGTCGTTGTGCATGTAGGATTAAACTACTAGTTGTTCCTTCCCTAGTGAAGTCAGAAGCTCTACATGGTTTAGGTTGTTATACATTGTCACAACCCCCTCCCCACAAAGTGTACCCCTCCTGGGTCGGAAATGTGAGAAGGTAGATAATGACCCTCAAGTCCCTCCTCCAGTAGGCCCCGGGTTGGAGACTAGCACTAAGGGTATAATAAACACACAAATGGGATGCATTTCCCTCTAAGAGAACACATGCAGAAGAGAGAGATAATATAGACACCAATCAACTCCAACTCAGACATCAATATAAATGAAACCCAAGTACACATATGAAATTTCATGCATAATTACTACAACCAAAAGGGGAAAACTGCAAGTACCCAATAGAATGTAAAAACTGCAGCAACCACAAGCCCGAACAACTCCTGCAACCACAAGCTAGTAAAAACCAGCCTGATCTCCAACCTAATCCAAGTGACCTGAAAAACAATTTATATATACATAGGGTGAGTATAATAGTATACTCAGTAGGATCCTCCCCGAGGCCTCTCATGAAAAAGTAAAGAAAGAATGCTAAAGAAAACTGAACAACAAGTGAAACTAACTCATCACCTAAAAAAGTATACTAAGTTCCCAACCTCACCATGGTTACTCTCACCATGTAATGCATAAAATAATATATCATATAATAAATAATATCAAGGGTACCCCGCTACTGCTTCCCCACTGGTTTGCCGCTTTTCCCCAACATTGTACGTCTTGAGAATCTCTCTCCAAAAAGGCTTTCCCACAGACACCTGGGTGAAGCACCACAATATGCACCTCGTATAACAAAACCACCACATCCACACACCAAAATAACTAGGTAGTTTCCGAGATCCACCACAGCTCGCATAACATGTATCATACATCGGGTATTATACCTCAAGCCATTACATCCCACACACCGAGTAAGGATCCTCAATCCATCACAGCCTATAAACGTTACACCTATAGTAGTCTATAGGGTACTACATCCAGAATATATGTTTCTGAATAACCACAAGACATTACAGAACTCAACACACATACATGGGGAAAAATAACCATTGTGTCTACCATCACAAGTATCTCCCAAGAGAATAGAGTGGGGCCAAAGGGTCTAGTCATCCATTCTTCCTCCCACCAGAATGTTAGGGAAAACACCCCCCAAGGCTCAGAATCCCCAGGGTGTCAGTTTCCCTTACTGATAGGGTGGAGTAGCGTATAGAAACACAAAAAGTACAAAATATAATATAACTCACAACCACACTATGGGAATAACCTAGTCTTAGACACAACTGCAGCTAAAGTCTCTCGGACTCTGGGATGCTACTTCTAAAACTAGGCATCCTATAAGCACACAACCATTTAAAGATCTTTATTAGATTACTTCATTCCTTTTTTATCAGTTCCGTTGTACGTTAATTAATTCCTTAACATTAATTATCCATAAACAATCCCACATTAAAATTCATTAGCATCATACCCAAGTTCATTATTCCTTCAACATTACAATCTCATCATTATGTTCCAACAAATCCATCCCTATGGGTTAACACCATTTATTCAATTATTCATTACATAAATATTTTCCCACATTCCCAGGCATTCTAGAAAAACATTCTACGCTAATAAACACAAGGGGCTCAACACGGTGAGTATATGTACTACCCATCGAGTCTTTTCCGCTTATAGTAAGAGAATATACCCATCCTTCCTTGAGAGGCTAAACACAGAAAGCAAGTGGAATACCCAACGTGTCTTCACCTCTTTCGGAAGAGGGTTATGTAAAACCAACTTCCTTGAGAATTGGGGAAAGGTAAAGTAGATAAACAACCAAAGAAATAGCAATCATCCAATAATCACATCCATTCCATCATCCCTGGTGTCCTCCCTAACACCCACATGCATAAACTGATGCATTCCGCTACTCTAGGTGTCATCTAATGCCACAACCAAAAACCATCATGCCCCCACATATCACAACAGCTATCCAAGGTCACATCATAACACAAGCAGTAGTAAAGAAACATCGCATCAATAGGGCTCTTGGCCCTTTAACAATCGAGAGGGTAACTCAGAACCCTTTAAGGAATTATCAAATAATAAACAGTTCTTTAATCCATCTTGGATTAACCGATATATTATTCTTTGGTTCTAAATTCGAAAAACCTAACAGTACGCTATCACAAATAATTAAACATGCTTAATGGGCCAATTTGATTAACATAAAATTACAACAAGAACCAGATTTGTTTACATTCCTCTCTATCTTTAGCCAAAAATTATCAATTAATACCAGTTTATGTTCTTTATTGATTTCCATCAATAACAAATAACTAAGAAAAGAAATCATAGATATCACACTATCTATAAAAACAAGAGGCAATAACATATGATCGATATCAATTTATTTATCCGGTTAAAATATTTATTATCTCAATTCCATTTTCATATAGTATAATTAAACATTATATCAATAAAGTTGCATGTAAAAGAAAATATAAGCAATGAATCCCCTACCTAAAATAGTTCCTCACATTCTTTATCCACACAATGGGCCACGATCCTCCTCTCACAAAAACTGCATCCACCTGAGGATGCCACGGTATGACAGCACCAACCAAACCCCATGAAAAACCCCATTATAATCATGGAGATTACATGATATGATATGGAAAGGAGAAACAGGAGGGGATGATCCCCAAAGGAACAATGATAAAACATAACTTATATCTAAGATTGACCGATACAGCTCGGTTGCATCAAAATAGAGTGGAACCAATCCGAGGAGTAAAGTTTGATTGTGAAAATCCTATGGGAAGGATTAAAAGGTTCTAGAGTCTCATTGTCGAGATCAAAGAGGAAGAAAAAGGGAGGAATATATCTTGTCCCTTTTTAAGATTTAATGGGGCGACGTTTTAAGATACACTTAATTCCCCCTTAAAAGAGGATCTCATTAACCCATGTGTTTTGACCATGTAAAAACATCCTGAGCCATAGGAATAATTAATATAGGATTTATGGACTTTGAATCCCCTGTAAGAGTTCTTAAAATAAGGCTTTAAATGTACTTTATCTCAAAGGAAGCGTCAAATGGGAAAAACTGTTGGAAGCTGGAAACACTGTTAACCAACCGTTACTGTACACCAACTGATCTGTGAAACTGATCTGTGAAACCGATCTGTGAAACCGATCTGTGAAACCAATCTATGAAACTGATTAGTGAAACCGATCCATGAAACTGATCTCTGAAACCGATATATGAAACAGACCTGTGAAACCAATCTGTGAAACCAATCGGCTTCAATCGATATGTGAAACTAATCTGTGAAACCGATCTGTGAAACTAATCTGTGAAACCGATCTGTGAAACCAATCTATGAAACAGATCTATGAAACTGATCTGTGAAACCGATCTCTGAAATCGATTTGTGAAAGCGATCTGTGAAACCGATCTGTGAAACCGATCTGTGAAACCAATATGTGAAATGGATCTGTGAAATCGATCTTCGAAACGGATCTGTGAAACTGATCTGTGAAACGGATCTCTGAAACCGATATGTGAAACCGGTCTATGAAACTGATCTGTGAAACTGATCTGTGAAACTGATCTGTGAAACCGATCTGTGAAACAGATCTGTGAAACCGATTTGTGAAACCGATCTGTGAAACTGATCTGTGAAACTGATTAGTGAAACCGTTCTGTGAAACACTGTACACCTACCGTTACTGTACACCTACTGTTACTATACACATACCGATATAACAGTTCATAAAACTGGAAACACTATTCATAGAGATGTAAATTTGGCAAAGTGTTGGGGATAAGTCACCTTGACCTCCCAGAACACCTCCAACACCACATTTTCACGAATTAATGGAGTGGGGAGGTCCTGACCATTACATAAATAACCTAATTTTTTTGATTCATCGTTATAATGAATTTTTTAACTCCATCACCCCCTACATCGGTAATTTCTTCATCACATTGTTTATCGTATCCATTGTTTACATATGTTCTTATATTTCCTTAAATTTTTCATGAATAATATAACCTATGTGAGAAATTTTTTATTAATAAAAATATTATAACTAAAATTATAAAGAATATATTATTCCTAAAATTTTCTAATATTCATATTCTTGGATGATATAATTTAATCTTAAAAAAATACATTATCTATAAATCCTTTACAATAGTTTGTAAAAAGAATGTGATTAATCAAAGCATATTCCCCAAGAGTGTCAAAATAGGTGTGTTTCAAGGCATCTTTTTCATGCATCATCTAATGATTGATTTAATATCTAATTTATCTTTTTCAAGGTTATTACCCCTAGGTACAATTGTTTCATGGCTACATCAACATATACTATCAAGACACGGATTTTATTTCATGGAAATCACTTTCATTATTCTTTAACAAAATATAAGGATGTTTTATATATTTTAACTTATACCTAGAATTATACGTATGTTTTTATAGTCCTAATTTCCAAAAATAACTAACCCATTCCTCTAATACCAACTATTGAAATTCACCTTTTTAAAATATGACTTTTAAATTAATTCTTTAAAAAAATATTATATTAAGTTTTTTGGAGGTCTAGTGTCCTGGAATCTAGTTACATAATACATTAATTACATTAGAAAAAAATATAAATAAAAATTATTTAATAATTTAAAAATATTCCTTTTTTATTCAGTATTTGGTCACTTAACTACAATTAATTTCCTAGAGACATATATCAATAGAATATGGTGAGGATAAAATCTGGTATGGGATAAACAAAGGAAATAGAACATGAACAATAATCATGCATAAAAAATGTTCATAACATGAGATAATAGTCATAAGTACATTATATATAACATGGAAATTTTTCTACATCATATTAATGATACATTTATAAGGATATCACAAAGTTTTATCATCAAGGTGTCATAAAAAATAATTACAAAGGATATTCACCAAGGTATCGTAAAACATTCCATCTTTAGATATTAAATCACTACCCAATACATTGGATTGATATCAGGGTGCACCCTTAATATTTATTATTTCATGTGATCCACATAAAACATGATAGATCATTTTCTCAATAAGTCGTTGTGAATAAATATGTTTTTCATATAAAATCATTTAGTTCATAATGGTTGAAAGACTTGAACATTTCATCATTTTAACCCATGAGAAGGGAATTTGGGTTTCATACATATAAATACCCAATAAAGAAGTTGTTTTTATATCATGGTGAATTCCCATAGAATATGAGTAGGATTGGGTATTAACAATATACGAATGTTTTTATGTAAAAAATAGAAATTAAAGAAATGAATTCGGAAGCATGATAGGTATACATCGTCGATTAAGTAAAGGGAAAAATGGTATGTAATGAAGGTATCCAACTAATGAATAACTATTTTTCAAGGAATTTTATAAAATAAATTGTATTAAAAGGATGAAATTTAACATTTAGAATAAATACTATAGATAGAAACTTGAATGGAAAAGAAGATGAGGACAGTTCCATTACCTTGGGAAATAGCATCCTAAAGCATAGAGATGGAAACCATATGACCTTGGAGACCTCATAGAGGGATTTTATAGAGGTTAAATGATAATTATTTATTACTTAAGGTGTTTTTAATGGAGGTAAATGAGAGTATGGGTGGGTATTTATAGTAAAAGAGTAATAAGTTTTTAATAATTACTAAATATGGTTCGTAGAATTTTATATTGTGGAAAATGAAAAACCATTGGATTACCCATGTATTTTTTCCAGGGTTTAATATTATTTAATCCATGTTATAAATATTTTAATGAAATAGTACTAAATACATTTTGTAATATGAAATTTTCCATGGAAAGTAAAATTTTAAAAAAATATAGTTTTAAAAATTATAATTTCTATTTTAAGACTTTGGAAAGTCATTTATCAATTTATAATTTGATTTAAATTAATTAAAATACATTATATTAATAATATAATATATTTATAGTCATTTATTTAGTTTTATAAATTTCTAAGCATTATTACATATTTTTGAAGTTATAAAACACTCTAAAAACAAAAACTATATTTTTACTATTAATTAAAAAAATAATGTATTTTAAAAAATTCAAAAAAATCACCCTAACCTATTTTTAAATATTTAAGTTAAAATATAAGGTTTATTTAATCAAAATAATTCACTAAATATGATAAATTTAACTTTTAAAAAAAAACCCTTATTTATTAAAAAATAACAATTTTTATGATGTTGTGAACTTTATGACACTTATGAAAATTTACTGTGACATTATAAAATTATATTATCATTTATGTTTAAATAAATAGAATTTTAAAGATATATTTAATTAAATTTTATTTAGAATACTTGAATTTATTATAAATAGGTATAATTTTTTTTAAAATTTATTTATGTTTTCTTTGTATCCAAAAATATATTTGTCAAATCCACCTTTTATTCGTGTGTATATTATTAAATAAAATAATAAAAAAAATTATTTGGAGAAATAACTGTTAAATTTATATAAAATAAATTAAACTTTTATGATACTATGGTCGAGATACATATTATTTTATTACACCAGCATATTCTCTATGAGTAAGGTGTGTGATGGTTGTAGTTTCATGGGGTGGCCCAAGTGGTGATCTCCACTAACTTAAACTTATTCCACATTCAATCTCATTCAAGCCCCACTTATTGAATCTATGTTAGAGATTAGTCAAGGTTGAACCCTAGTGATTCTACCTATCACCCAGGTTCTGATAAATGGGCTTCAGAAGGTATGATCCTACCAGTTTAGGCCATTGGTTATCCCTTCTATATCAATTATCTTTTTCTATTACCCTTTATAAACATTGGTTCTAATAGAAACATGATTACCAATAGTCACAATGGATAATGTCTATATTAAACAATAACCATATTAACTAATTTCCATGTAACAGTAATGTAACAATCATATCCTAAAGGTCACATTTCTGATTACATCCTATATATTTACCACAAAACATCAACATTTACCACTTCATTCTGAAAGGTTTTTATAATTATTTAAATAATGTATATTATATTCTTAATGATACATTCTCATTTAATAGTTTTCATTATATGTATAATATTCTTGGTAAAGTTCTATCTTATATAGTACACTATTACGTGGTCTTTGTTTTTTTTTGTTTTTATATCCCTATACTAGTCTTAGTTGTAGTGACTGGTGTTATTACATAACATGTGATATTATTTCTTCTGAGATTCACTCTATATACATCCATCGTCTAATAATAATAAAATATTCATTATAAAAAAAGAGGTTGTTTATAAATAATAAGTTAAATTTTCATGTTGTTATAATAGGGATATGGGAGGCACAACTTATAGAGGAAAGGAGGTCGAAGATGACTTGCAGGAGACCTTTCATATGTTGGATGCCAAAATATAGCAATTGAAAATTTTATACCTCTGTTAAAAATAATGAAAAATGAATTCCAAAAATTCAAAAACATGTTTTCTTCAAATTTATTAGGAGTTTTCATATTTGAGGGTTTTTACCTAAAAATAAATATAAATAATATCTTTATTAAGGAAAATATTATTCTGAAAATTATTGAATCATTTAACCCATAGTCTAAAAAAATCCATCATTAAAGAATTTGTTTTGTAGATATGAGAGGGTGGGAAACTGGAGACCTAAATTACTATGATTATAAAGAAACATAATAGATAAAAAAGGTTAGTGAACCCTATTAGTAAAGTTAGGGAATAAAAATATGAACACGGAGTGGAAATAGAACCTGGATAAAGCTAGTTATTATTCATCATTCCATTAACTTTTTGTTGGTAGGATAGGAGGTAGGAAATGAAAGATTAAAAAGAGTAGGTAGATCATGGTGGTTTAATCAAGGCGAGAGAATTAAAATATTCTTTACATTAACAAATAAGTGACTTATTTTATAAAATATATAGAAAATAATTTTAATTTTGGTAAAAATTCACCCCCTTTTTGGTTTCTAAAAAGAAAGGAAATTTTTTCTAAAACACATGAAAAAAAATATTTAGTAAACAATATAAGAAGTAATTAAATGTAAATATAATTTAAATGTAAATGGAATTTCATAAAAAAGACATTAATATAAAATATTCATCAAAATCATTTAAGTAAAGATTAGTAAAATAGAAAATTAAAATCGAACATCGATATTAGAGATATATTCATTAAAAAAATGGAGTTTGGTTTTATAATCATTGAAAATTTTAGAAAAAGAAATTTTTCTTTATTATATTTCTCAATAATGTGTTTCATATTTTTTATATTCTTTTTATGATTCAAAAATGATTATTTTTGGATTTGAACTTGTCTTTAAATTTAGAAGTCTTTTCTGAAAAGATACTTTTATGATTCTTGAACTTTTGGTCTTGTTCTACAAGGTTATCTTCCAAAGATATAATTTTTTATTCTAATATTGTTATTCATGTTTCTCTTCCAATGATATAATTTTTAATTCTTATCATTTATATTCTAATTTATAAAATCTTACTTCTGATGCTGAAGTTATAAAATCTCTTTCAGTTCTTCAATAGAAGATATAATTTCTTTAATTATACTTTCCAAATATATAAAAACATTATAAATTACAAATTAATTATCAAAAATAATATCATTTTTTTGATAGAGATACAATCTGTGATTCCAATCACATAAGTATCATTTACAAAAGATATGAACATCATTGAAAGAATATTTATATTCTAATAACAAATATTTATTTCAATTCATACTTATTTTAACTCTTCCTTAATTTTCCTAGAAAAATTATTTTACTGAATTTGGATTTCTATATTTTGAACATACACTATTTTACTTCCAGGATCTCCCATTCATAATTTATATAAGAGATTAAACTAATGTAATAATTAATCCTTATTTGTATTAAAACAACACAATTCATATTTTAGTAAAACATTTGGTGGTGAAGAAATTAGTTGAAACAAGTAAACTTTATTTCCATTTCATTTGAACATTAGACAGAATTTTCTAGCCATCGTATTCCTTGAAATGTTTTGTATAAGAGTCCCCAATGTCAATAAGATTTTTATTCACTACATTTCATTCATCTATTGTTTTCTCAAAACATGAAATTGAACTAGATGATGAACTATGATTGAAACTTTCTTCATAAGTTAATATTAAAATAAAATTATTTGATAAATACATGGTGAAGAAAAAAAATATGTGGATAAAATATCAGTGAGGTGAAAAATCCTTTATTTTTGCTTCTTTTTTATGATAATCACATTTATTTTTCTAAACAAACATTTTTACCTTAGGAGATTTTGTAAAATCATTATCTTGTACTTCTTCTAGGAAATATTTTTCTAAATATTTAAATTGATGAACATTAGACTTTTTAAACAACAGGGGACGGATCTTTAGTTGTAGGATTCACTTAAACTTCAGATTTAGGAACATGTGATCTTATATCATCAGTATTCTTTGTGACTAAGATTCTATTAAACCTTAGTAGAGAATAAATAGATGAGGATTTTTCAGGCTCTTATGAGGTAACTCCTTTAACTTTTCCTTCAAAAAATAGATTTCTTATCAAATTAATTTCTAAAACCACGTGCTAATTGATTGATATAGATGGAATAATTCACATGGAAATTCGAGACATAGTGATTTATATAGTATACATATTTTTATTTTCTTCCTTAGTTTTATTATCTTTATCATCAATGTTTATTTATTTTTCCACTACTATATTTAGGAAAAATAAAGGCCTTATTTCCTCCCTTTATTCTTCCTTACTTTTCTCTTCCTTTAAATTTTTTTCCAAAATCCTTAATGGGTATTGATCAAATTTTGGATTCAATCATCTGAACTAACATTCTTTTTTGGAGAGTATGCTTATTGAAAAATTTCATATATAGATATTTTCTTTTTCTATTTCACAATAGAAAAATTATTAACTATTTCAAATTATTCAACTATTTTTGTTTTCATAGAAGGAGATTATTCTAAAGTAGGAACTTTATATGATTTCCACTTTGAAGGAACATTTTCTACATCTTCTTCTAATTTTTGAATTATAATTATATAAACAACTGAAGAATTTTGAAAAAACAGATTACTTTTTATATTTTAAACTAATCTCACCCTTAACATCGTTTCATAATTTATTCAATTATCCTTCCACCTTTCAAGGATGTGTCATATTTTTAACATCCTCTTATTTTAATAGAAATATCAAAACTTGATTTTGAATTTTCTATACAGAATAAATTCTATCGTCACTACTCAATTTTTATATCCTATATATAATCCCATAAAAACATAGGTAAACCCATCTATAAAAATTTAACAAGGCTATCCAAGAGGTATAAATATTAAATCATAATCATATACTTGTCTCATTTTCTTGGTAAGATAAATAATATGATCCACTGAAAAATAATATACAGTTAAGGATTTAAATGGATTTCCTTAGGAAGTTTGTCTTTAACCATGAACAGAAGTTTATTAGCACTAACTTTTACAAACTCACCACTTAATTTTGGTAGTTTATGAGAAAAAATAGTGAATTCTCCTTCACAAGAAAATTCTAAAAGTATTGTGAACCTATACAATGTTATGCTAAAATTATGAATGAACAGAATAAAAGATAATTTCTTAATACCTTATTTCACAATAACTTGGTTGTAGTATTTAATTCTTTAACCAACTATGGTAGTAAACATCATGTTTTTTTATTATAAAAAAACTTTTTATAACCTCAGAATATAGTATCATTCATTACCATGGAAAAATATTTTTCATGAAACTCAGAATCAATAAGCCTCTATATTAGGATTTATATTGAAATAAAAAATTATTATGTGGACAAAATTCTGATCTAAAGAAAGAAAATATTTTTAGGATATGTACTGAGATAATTCAAGAGTTTCACTACCAATCAATGGGAGTGTGTCTAAAAATAGGGTCTACTCATTTTATTAAGGTTTTTTAAAGAATATTAAAGATAATTATTTATTGGATTTATCTAATGGATCAAAATGATTACCTCTAATATCACATGATGTTATAATCAATTTTAAGAATCTATTTATTTTTATAATTATATAATTTCCTTAAAATTAATATAAAAAAATTATGTAATACTAAAATTATATAAACTTTATATAAATATAGACTGAAATTTAGATAAATAATATTCTAAAATTTATAAATTAATTATAGATAGAACAAAATTATATCAAACTTTAGATAAAAATTGAAGTCGGTAAATTTTATTTTAAGAAAACCTATTAATATTTTTAACATTTTCTAAAAAAATTGATTAACCAAAATTGTTTAAATACATCTAGATTAGTTGAAAAAAATAATCAACCAAAATAAAAGAAATAAATTCTATAAAATAAACAATGTAACCTAATTTATTTAAATGAATGTAAATAAGAAGTACCATGTGAATAGGCGAGAAAGGTTCAACTACTGATGTGTAGTATTTTAATATTTAGAATTTTTTTCTTTATTTGATAGTCCTCCTAAGGTCATATATAAATTTAGAATTAAATCTTTGGAACCCATACATGCATTATGATCATTTTCAATAATTAATTTGTAAATAAAACAATTTTTTAACGATATAATTATATTAAATGGATAGTGTTTCATACAATGCCATCCTTTTTAACACAAAATGAAAAAGGGTGCATGATTTGGAACAAAATAGATTTGTTAATAAAATGAACTACTATTGATCTCTCTTCCTAATATATATAATGTTTTAATTAGTATCATTTGATTGTACTTATTCTATAATTATTTTCTCATTATTGTGAACTTGGTCACAACTTCTCTAGAATTTCTATCTCATAATTAATTTTGTTATCTGATATTTTTCTTGAGAAAAACATTCACTTTTAGACTTTTATCTTTTTTCTTCAAGCATTTTAATTTTGAATATTCACATACTTTGGATTTTCCTTTCCAATTGTTACAAAATTTAGAAACTATTTATTTTAGTTTTCAATGTTACGAAAAATATGTTCACATTCTCCTAAGATTTATGTAATATTATGTTCAACCTTTTTGAAATTATATTTATGTTCTATAGATTCTTCTTTCAAATCCATATACCTCTTATGTAACTTATGATAAATTTTCTCAAATTCATTAATATAAGATTTCATATATTCTAAATTTTCATAATACCTCTCTTAATTATCTAAATCATTATATTCATAATCATCTTCACTTTTTTAAGCATTTAATAATTCATAATCAAGTTTCATATTCTTAATGGATCTGGCCATTTTTTTCCTATAAATTTTTTTTATGATTTATGAAAATTTCCTAGAATCTAATAATATTTTTATTATCATCTCTTTCATGAGATTATCTACCTAAATTGGTATCACTTTCATTAGCACTCTAATTTTCCATATCTTTTAGGACATTCTTACTTCTTTTATTAGAATACTTTCTAGAAGACTTATTCTATTTCTAAATATCATGAAATTGTAATATTAAATGTCATTGTTTCCTATTTAAATAAAAAATTGGGTCAGAATCATAATTATTATTGTTCATATCCTTATGATATACTCATTTCAAAAAAAAATTATACATTCTTATATCTATATCACTATGTTCTCCATCAATAGGATCATTCTCGTTATCTTCAGAAATATTTCTATAAATTTTCATTGATGATATTATTTTACTAGTTTTTATATGTTTATTTCCATTTTAAGAAAAAGAAACTTCATTTTTCTTCTTAATTTGTTCAGAATCTCTCTTCAAGTGATTCTAAAATAGCATTATTGTGTTTATTATGCCATATAGACTTAACTTTGTGATATAATTATCATAATTAATAGTTTTACTTTTTTATTACCATTAATTTGGTATAATATCATTAAATTTATCAATTAAAAAATCATCAAAAATTTATTTCTATCCAAGAAATTAGTATCTTCTGAAAATTATCGTAAATCACTGATGAATTTGAGAAAATGGTTCTCTAGGTAAAAAAATAAGAAACTTGATAGTCATCTCTCAGCACATCTTTTTTGGTCTCAAAACATTTTAATGTTCCAAAATGTGTGACTTATAATTTTTTCCATATACTACATGAATCTTTATAAGAATATATTTTAATATAGATATTTATTTTTATAAAACACATAAGATTATTTCTAACTGTGATATTTGATTGAAACATAGTTTTCTCTTATCTAGTAAAAGTTGATACTTACTTTTTAGGAACTTTATAATCAATAATAAGAATTATAAATGTTTTTACTCCGATTTTGATCACATAAGTTTATATCCTATCTCAATAGAACTCGTAATCATTAGCATAAAAAATTGGTTTTCTATTATGATTTAGGCTATTGATAGATCCAATATCTATACATGAAATTCTATAAAAAATATTTTAAACACTTGTTAGAGTACAAGGAAACTATAAAATAAAAATATGATATGAAAATCATGAAATGTCAAATTATGTTTCTAAATTATAAATTTTCCTCCAATACTTATTAGAGGATAAAGATTATATAAATAATGTCTTGAATTCTATAAGAATGGTTCAATAGTAGTTTAAAAAAATACATATTTTCATCCCACACAAAGTAAAAAAAGGATTCATAAATGAAAAAAATTGATTATCCCAAAGTAAATTTATCATTATTATGAACTATCGATGAATTTACAAGATAAAATCAACGTAGAAAAATTATTGTATCACTATTTTATAATATCAATCAGTTTTTACACACACAATGGAAAAAGAAACTGAACTACATTAAAATAAACTAGCATATATAAGAAAAATTCAAAATAAAATTACTAAACAAGAATATTAAAACCACACTCTTGAACCAAAGGTAAAGGTAGATCTATATACCTAATCAAAGGTATCCTTGACTATAACCTATTGAAAGGTATCTGCTTCTTCAAAATTCAAGAGCTCAACTTTGTCATTCTAACCTAAAGGCCTCTATATACATGATTAGTATTTTGCGTCACTACTACAATTGGTGTCTTTATTACCCACTACATAATTGATATCATGGTATACCTCCACTACTTGAATAGTAGGTCGGTGCTTCATTTACGTAATAGGAATCATAGTTTATCCTTCTACTTAACTGGTAGCTTGATAAAACAATTACAAAAAAAATAAATTCTAGATTCTTATAGAATGAAAGTATCACAAGTGTAATCTTATAGAAAAACAATCATAAATAAAAACAATCATAAGTTCATTAATTAATATAAATTGTTAGTGTTCATGTGATTGTGGATCACAATTTTTAAAAAAATCATTTTTTCTTTTTATCCATGAAGTTAATCTCTACTTATAAGCATTACTCTAATGGTATGATTCTGTAAATATTCGGGTTAGTTGGAATGGTATCGATAGTAGGTCATTGTTCATCTTTCGATGGAAATGGATTCTTTCCATATCTACTGATATATTATTTTATCACTTATAAAATTCTTCAAATTAAAACCTTTTACTTTTGGAATTATGAAACACCTATAGTTATCTATTTTAAATAAATCAGTTTAATCAGTACTTTTTTTAAACCTTAAGTAATTGGTATTTCCTTATATGTTTTTATAAATCTAAAAAACACAAAATATTAGATCAAAAACCTCAATTTAGATTAATTTCTTATATTAAGTGTTTCATGGGTTTCCAAACAAGTTAATTCAAGTCAAATAATCAACATATATATATATATATATATGAATGTGGGTGTATTTTGTTATTCTTTAACCTGAAAAATTCATATTTGGTCTTTGAATGGCCATAACTTGATCATGCGAACTCAAATCAATTGCTTTCAGTGGATTTGGGACATTATTGATTCCATCTACATGAATTCATGAAAACAAAATTTTAATTTTGAATTATACAATCACCTAATTTATTTGATACCACTTTTTTGTACTAAGTGGAGAACAGAATCATAAAGGTATATGAAATTAAAATTTGTACAACTAGATTGGTTTCACAATGTCGTATCTGGTAAGGAACCATATGGTAATCATACTAAGAATATATAATGAATTAAATAATAATGAAACATAAAATTTAAACTACTCATCATTCTATTTTAATAAAATGTTTGTTTCACTCATCACTTTGGATCATTGATTGAATGAAATGGAGTTGTAACCATCTAGATCATCCACACATGCTTCAAAATCATTTTTTATTATTGATATTGTTTTGAGTCCTAGTGTATATAACTGAAAATACCTTCAACATCCATACAATCACCAAAGAATCATTTCTTCAATTCATGAAGTATTTCTTCGATCGGGATGCTTGGATATTAAATTCCTCTATCTAAGAAGTTGGAGGTCGGATATAGGATCACTAAATTCCATGGGTTTAATTATCTCAATGAATTTATCATTATATCATATTATATATATAGGTTAAACTCTCATAAATTTCATTTTGTCCCCCAAAAATTATTTACCTTATAAATAAGTATTAAATAGTATTTATGACCTAGGGAACATGTCACAGACATCATAAATATTTATCACTTACTTGAAATATAAAAATAATGTTGTGTGATAAAATCAAAATTCTTAACTCGACATGTCTCTCCAATGAATCATTAATGAACCTTGAATAAAAATATTCATTCAGAAAATATTTCTTTATGTATTCACTTAATAAATTTTGAATAAACTGAGGAAATAAATTTAAAACTTATTATTAAATACTCAATTAATATTTAATTTATTTATTTCATGAGATTATTCAATCATAGACATTTCCAAACCCCCACTATGGGGGACACAATCTCATAAAATCGAATTCATTAAAATGATCCAAGATTTTAAATATGATTTGTGTGTAACCTTATAGTCCCTTATCTCAAAAGTAGTGAGTGTTGACCATAGACTCATATCAGTTTCTAGAAACACATCAAGGCCCCTAGGGAAACAATTTTTAGTCATAGTAATGAAAACCTACAACAAAAAATCTTTTTGTAATATACTCTATATGTCTTGTGATATCTCAGGAAGTATTATTCATGTCTTATGTTAGTATCCTTACATGATTTATTTGATCTTTTAATAAACATTCTAGAAAATCATAAATTCGTATACCATGGACATGGATTTAATAAATATATTACTATCTTGCTCAACTAGGATTGATATATCTCTTCCTCTACTCAGAAAAAAATTATTACTTGATCATTCAATAAATTTCATACCACCACTAACACACTTGATGATAGATACCTCTCCACAAACATAAAAGTCATGGTATTCATCTTTTATCTAAGTACACAATAAAATAATATGCATTGATAATGACCTAATGTCAAGAGATCGATACACATGTTTGTAGTATAGAAAATCCAATGATACATAAAAAAGTGGTGTTCTAAATTTTTTTTCAGTTCTTATGATCCCCTTTACTCAAGATAACCAAGTATAAATGTCATGACAATAAGTATCAATGATTATGATCCCCCATCACCTTATATTTAAATATCATTAGTGTATCATTAATATGATGTGTATAGACCATTGGATACATATTTATGATTACATTCAAAGTAATGTAATGTTGTTATTATAGTTATTAACTATTATAAGATTTTGATATGAAAAATAATCCAAGGAAATTAGCCAATAAATAGTGCATGTATAAGTAATATAACTATTATGGTAAGAAAAACTCATGTATAAAATTATATATACATGACATGGTAATTGAAAAGTACATATCAAATTGGATCTAGGCCACACAGTTTTACAAAAAACTTGAGTGTAACCAATGTGATAATATAGGAAACCTAAAAATAAACTATCATAATAAACATATTTCAAGTATTTTTTGTGTAAATTTTCAGGTTCTGAGGATGATTTCTAACTAAATCTTTGTATAATCTAATGTTAAAATTTATAACAATGTTTATGTATTAAGGAACCTTGGTGAAATATCTAAGCAAACCATAGTTTAATATCTAGTGAGGCCAGGTAGTAAACCTCAGTAGCGGTAGGAATGGTGAAAATATGTAGAATTATTTAATATATATCATTCACTAAATTAATCAAAACCAGTATATGAAATAGTATATCCCTATTTCATTATTGATTTTACTTTGATATCATACTTATTTAATATGATTTTATCACACTCCTTTATATATTCTTTAATAATTGATCAATTTAATTTTTATGTGGATTTAATGCCACATTATTTGAAAATTGAGATACCACTTAAGGAAAAATAAAAATAACATTTCAAGTGCAAGTCTTTTCATATTATGTTGAGTGATTCAAAAATATCTCAAGTATTTCTATTACATATAATAAAAAAATTGAACTCATTAATATAATGTATAGGCTAGTAATATTTATAGATAATATTATTTTTTATGGTTATATAGTTTATTTTATTTCATTATATGAAAGCATTTTAACTTTTCTATGAGATTAAAATATTAATTTGATTAAATTGAGGAAAATCATTCACTGTCATAGAGTTATTTCATGAATGACTGGTATAATATTCCTCATAATAGTATAATATAAAGATCATCTTATGCTATCAATAGTGGTAAAAAAATATTTTGACTTACTTCCTATAGACCTGTTTGAGACACCATGGAAATAAGATGTGAAATTATCTTTTGAGTCATTTTTTTAAAAAAGTTTGATTTGCCTAGTTTTTACCATGAGATTCTTATATAGATTTCACAATTAAATCATTATTTGGATGACTCAAAGTGTATAGGATTTATTTTATTGAGTGTTTCACTATAGGCAGGATCAATTGTGTTTTCTAAGAAAGTTAGTGGTAGATTATGGCTATGCATATACAATTAAATGTTAAATGGGGTAAAAGTTAAGAATAAGTATCTTATACCTCTCATATCTTCTGTTTTAATCAATTAAAAAGATTTTTTTTCTAGGATTAAATTATGATTAAAATATCACTAGTTAAGGGTGAAGAGAGAATATATTTAAAATATATCATTTTGAATTTAGTATAGGAATTATAAATTTCTAGTTATTTCATTTAAAGTTATAAATTCCCATATATTATTCCTCGAATCAATGAATACGATATTCCAAACATATCTAATTAGTATTTCATTATGTTTGTGGGTGAAATCGTGATTTATTCAAAATCAGTGTCATGCCATTTTATATAACTATAAATTGGTTTTGGATAATTGTAGAAACATAGGTTATATGAAACGTTTTCTAAATTCCATTTTATATTAATGTTTTCTCTTTTCACTAAGATAATGTAAAATTCATAATATTTTGGGGAATATATAGTAATTTTTTTGAAATTTATAAATTTCAGTATTTTCTATATATTATTAACATCTTATCTAGTATTTTTTGAAGTTAATATTAATGAGAAGGATGAATTCCACCCCAATTTTGATTTTTTTTAATTATTGAAGTGGGAATTTAGTGTATTTTTATTTTCTTTATGATGGTTTTGGAAGTATGTTTATGAAATAGGATAATCTAGGGGATTATAAAATAATAATATTATGATTACCTGATAACAATTATTCTATGAATGATATGTAATTGGAAAATTTTGTTCAAAATTTAAAAATTATGAGACATTACTATTTAATAAATAATTTTTCAATATATTTGCATCATAAATGTCTATATTATATTTTACTCAAACTAGATTTAAACTATAGAGAAAAAATATTTTCTGAGTATCTTAATATTTTTAACATTGAGTTTTCTTATATATCATGGAAAGAAAATGTGTTATTCAGTGCCTTGAGTGGGGAAATTAATGTGGTGAATTAAAAAAACGTTATTGGTATTCTATGAGATTATTTATGGATATTTATTTGGATATAGAAGATAAGGGACATGTAACACCCCAATTCAAACCACCAGATCTTAACTAGAGATCCACAAGACCACGTGTGCACCTCCCTATACGCAAGAGGCTTCTGGCTAGAAGAGAGTGTCTAAACACCATCAATGGAGATACTATACCCTCAGAAATCATATCAATACAATATAAGAATAAATGCACATAAAAAATCAGTGTCTCATGGTTAAAGATAATGAAACATAATGTAATAACAAATTTCACACATGTCATACAAGTAAATAAACCAGACTCTCAATGTGGCATGCCAAACCAAAATATATAAGGTGAAAAAGAAAAATTAATAAATGATACATAAATGTCTTGAGTCTCTCCCAGTACCACTACTATCCCTAGGATTAATGACTCAGGTTTCTTCCACAATCCCCATGCCCTTTCCTGGACCACTATGTATGAATTGTGTATGCGCATCAAGATTTACGTGCAAGGTGTGGATAATAAAACTCAGTAAGATACCACCAATGCATCCTTAACATGTATTAATAGGTATAACTTGTGTATGAAATGATAAAAACTAATGAAAATGAAATGATAAATAATAATACATGAATCATATATGTCCTAACTAAGAAACCATAATCCCCAAACGTAGCTTGTTTATCTCCATGCAAGAAGTTTAGTCATAAAAGATGGAAGAAGTGATCAAGATCTAGCCAAAAGGTTAATGAATGTGTCACTCGATATCCACAATAAAATTAAACAACATTACACTTATCATTCACAAGGAATCAAAACAATATTTCACTTGGAATCCACCAGGCATAGATTAAACATGTCACTCAGCATGAACAAGTCTGATTTCACTATTATCACAAGTTATGTGTGCTTAATCTAAGGGAAAACATATCATGATGTTCAACCTATTTCGAGTACCATGATAATTCATCCAAATACATGTTAATACATACAATAGGTAAGATCAAATAAATTAAACACTAGTCATTTCATAATGAGAAATCAGTAGAAACATACATAAACATGTGATCAACATCAACATGGTAACAAGATACAAAGTTATACCCATAGAATAATGCATCATAAAAGGGTCTCATAGGATACACACACATGTGAACAATATCTATCAAAAATGTTCATTTAATAAAAGTCAAAATAAGAATATTACTAAGGAAACATGTATATACAAGATCCCTAAGTGTTAAGGAACTTCCTACCTCAATATTTTCATAGTCAACCACAAGGTTTGTCAAGAGTACCATCACCCAAATCATGTTTTCAAACCAACTAGAATAATATTTCATGACAAGAACTCCTATAACCAATTCAACATAAAATAACATAGGTTACAAAGTAAGACCCAAGAAAGAATAAGACAAGGGGTAGAACAACACAAACATAATATAAATTAAAAAATGGTAAAATTCAAGTCTGGTTGAAGGGGTAGAAAATCATCACTATTGGAAAATTACAAGAGAAGAGAATAGCTGAGTATCCATGAATCTAAATCAATAAGTACAACCTTCATCTTCAAAGTCTCATTTTAAATAAGGTTTAGGAAGAGAGATTCCTAGATAATTGAGGTTATCCAAGGTATAAATATTTTATATATGAAGGGTCAACCAAAATCATGAGGTTCATCTGATGGATAATTGGAATTCATAGTATTGAAATAATTTTCAATTTTAAGGGGTATGATTTGATTAATAGGGGTAATGATCAAGTTAAAATTGAATTAATGACCCCACATTAATTACATCATGTGTTTCCTATTTGAATTGGTCTATATTTATGAAGTGTTCCAATGGTTTTATCTATTTAATGGCTAGAATGACTGTCTCCACACCCCCACCATGACCTAGACTTGTACATGGTATTTTTGAAAAATGAACCCAAAATGGACTCTCATTCACTATCTCCCTTAGAATCTGTAAGTTTTACCCCACCATGGCCTCTAAAATTACCAAGGAGAGTTCTAAAAAGTTATGGATGACTACAGGAATCCTCAACCACCACACTTTGTCCATGAATTTCATCACCACTTTAATCAACCTTTTTATTTATAGGGACCATAGTGGCCATATTTTCCATTGTGGTGTTGACTATTTTAGGAAAAAACCTTTTAGGCCCTACTTATGCTTCCAAAAGATACACCCATGCATGGATAAACCCAAAATTAAAAATAATAATATGGATACAATTATTTTTATAATTAATCAAAAAAATACGATGATTTAAAATCTCCCCATCTAGGAATCATAGTCCTCAAAAATCATCTCTTACAGTCCTACTCGAAAAACTCAGGCCACAGAGATTTAATGTCTAACTCCTTCTACCATGTTTTATCCTAGATGAGTCCTTTATTCTATAAGACCCAAGAAAGTTCCATTGTATTACCTTGAAATAACTTTTATCTCTAGTATATGATCTATACTATAATTTCGTAAAAGATGCATCTGGTTCCAAATCAACATAATCACAGTCGATCACATGTGCACGATTGGTCATGTACCTCTGAAGTTGAGAAACATGGAACACATCTAGAATATCCTAATAATGTATAGTAATTTCATTTCAATAAGTCGCTAAATTTATATATTTAGTGATCTCAAATGGTCTTAAAAACTATGGAATCTGCTTCCACTAATTAAATAAAAGAAAATTCTTCAAACAAGGTGAACCCCACATAAAGACATGGTTGCAAATAGAAAATTATAAAGGTCATATCCTCTTGTCAATATATAATCACTTCCTACTGTGAGTGGTAACCGACCAAATCCTTATCACCTATACTCTCTTAGAAGTATCCTAAACCAAGCTTTATCCCAAGATATTTTCCTCGCTCACCTCAAGAATGCATTGTCATCAGAGAAAAGGATAACCATAGAGTGCCTCATTGGGTTCTATCAGGAAAAAATCATGATATCTATTATTATAAATGAACTCAACTAAGGATATATGATTATCCCATTACCCTCTTAATTATAGGAAACAAGCTCAAATAATATCCTCAAGAATCTGAATCTTCGTCTAAGACTTTCCACCTATCTATGGGTGATATGTCATTCTCAAAATATTCTAAGTCCCAAAAAAATTGGAATAAATTATAGAACCATGAATTAAAATATCAATCTATGTCTGATACAATTCTCAAGTGAACTCCAGGTAGATGTACAATCTCCTGGGCATGCATCTTTCTCAAATCATCTACTGAGTGTGTCTCACATATCGATAAGAAATGATAAACTTTTGTTAGCTGATAAATAAGAACCCAAATAGGGTAATGGATTATTAGAATCTTATTTAAAACCATCACAAAGTCTATCATGACATCTTCCCACCTTCAAATGTGTATAGGAAGTGCATGGATTAAACCACAGGATACTGGTGCTTAGCCTAAATCATATGGAAGGATAGACATCGAGAAACAAATTCAACAATGTATCTTTTTATACCTAACCACCAGAACCTCCAACTAAATTCATCTTCCATCTATTTCACCTTAGGATGCACAAAACACTTATAGGTGTGTAAGTCACTCATCATATCTTCCTGGATGGAAATAGGTTCTACAACTCCCTTATTTGATAATACCACATCATTAACATAAAATAACCACCAATGTATCTTGTCACCATCTTATAGTTGTTCCCTCATTACAACACTCTTTGGGTAGTATTATTGACTAGCCTTCACCTTGTCTAAAAAAATTTGATCACAAATAGGGAACATTCCATTGATCCCAAATCCTCAGAAGTATCCATTATTTAATCGACCAATAAGCTCATTCGGCATGACTGTTCCTCTAAAGTCCATTCACCAAGCTCATAAGATGCTTATGTCTTATGAATAAGATAATATTCAATGATGTTACATTTACCTGTGGAATAGTATATCTCAGAGTAAAGTGTCTATAGGTACTCTACCAAACAAATCTTCCCGAAATTTAAATATTTTTATATGAAAATATATCGAAGGCTATTATGGTTTGTGTAGATACTAAATCTGAAAAATAAATAGATAGTTTCTCTATCACATTAAAGCACGGGCCATGGATACTAGCTCCAAGTCATGGGTGGGATAGTTCTACTCATGGGGGCATAGCTAATGCGGCCCATAAGATATCATCTTATCCATCTACATCAAAACTATCCCTAAACCCACTCATGATACATCAAAATATATGGAATAAATAGAACATAGATTAGGATTAATCAATACTATAGTTATAGTCAAAATATTCTTTAACTAAATAATTTCCTCCTCACCGTAGTCATTCAACTAAAATTTACCATTTTCCTTGTCATAAATGTAATGGATACTGATAAATGGGAGAAGTATTGGATAAAATATCAATATTATACCAATAATACCAAAACCACAAAATAAAAAAATGTTTTGGTGACATGTATAGGACATCACCACCTCATATGTCTCTAGTTTTACTGATATATTGGTCTCATAAACCACATGGCTCGAGAATTTTATCTCATGAATCCAAATGTTTTACTTTGACAACATGATATAAATGTGATGTGCTCCAAGTGTACTCAGGTTTATCTCATGATTACTAATATAATAATTAGGGGTCAGTATAGAGACTCTAGGTTTTAATACAATAACACTACATCACTTTTTTATGAATATATAATACATTACATAAATAGACACACAATGTCTATATTAGCCTAGTGCCTTTGGAAACCTGAAAATATAAAAAATGGTACATAACTGAGCTATATTATCATTCACTTAGTTCTTCATGACTAGAATCCTTCTTATACACATCATACTTAATACGTATCTTCAAACCATAGGGAATAAAACATAAAAATGGGTGAGGATAGATGCTCGGTAAAGGTATAAAATGGAGATATTTAAGCATAAACATGAAAATAAGGGTATGAGAACATGATCTTAACAGTATAAAATCATACCTTGCGTATCAAAAATCATAAATGTAAACCGAGGAATAAATATTTGAATTTTATAAAACATGAATCATAAGGGAGTCAAGATAATGAGCCATGAAATAATAACATGGTAATAAGACATGGAATTGTGGACGACACATAAACATGTAATAACATTCCTTATAAGTCAAAAGTTATTGCAAAAACATAATATGTAACTTCATGAGGACTACACCAACTGGGAGGGACACACCATCATCCCCATTTTTAGTCCTTTTCTTGTAAGGGATCAGGTTTCCCAATCTTCCCATAGTGTATCAGGTTTCCCCATCATCCCATAGTGGACTAGGTTTACCCATCTTCCCATATTGGATTGGGATCCCACATATTGTATAGTGGATCAAACCCATACACTTGAATCCCATCATTATATCATGAGATATAAATATTTACCCAATTCATTGGTGGGAGATTTATATCTCAACCATCTCATAATGAAATCATACATATGTGGTCTACAAGATCATAAATAATCATATCATAACCAATGTAATAAAATGGGTATCATAAACATGTAATTATATTATAACCTATAGAAAAATAGATCTATTTCACAATAATTTTATCAAAATCATAACTCATGAAAATAATTAGGTTTCATAGACATATAACCCATGAAAAAGAAATTGTTTTCATAAACATAAAACCATTAAAGAGAATCAGGTTTCATAAACACCATTCCATCAAAAAATAAAACATTCATAAAAATAATTTTATTGGAACCATTGTATAATTTCCCCAGAGAGTCATGAATAATACCAACAACTGTCATCTTATATGGAAAATAATTTTGAAATTTCTTTTATAAGTATTGTTTGGAGTAAAACAACCTTTCTTCTTTGAATTTTTTTTAAACATAAATCCTTTAAAAACCCATTTTTTTAGAATTAACCTAACAACATATAAATAAATCTTGAAAAAAATTAAAATAATTTCTTTTAAAACACCTTGAAAACATATAAATAAATCTTTCATATATTTTGAAAATAATTTCATTGAAAATAATTTGAAATCTTATAAAGAATTATTGAAAATAATTTCAAAACCCTTTCTTTCAAAATGCTTTAAAAAAATATAAAAGATTATCTGAAAACCATAAAACATTTTTAAAATCCTTTTTCCTTGAAAACGAGGTTAAAATACCACGATTAAAAACATTTTTGAAAATATTTTGAATTTTTTTTTCTTTTCAATTTATCGCATGTGTCTCAAAGAAGGAAAATTAATCCAAAAACACTTTACTGATATGGTAAGTTTTTAATCAAAAATTCTATGAAAGAGAGATCATAAAATGGATATGTAAATTCACATATATTTAAGGATAATAATAAATGAATATATTCATGAGAAGTATATACACCATACAAAATAAAAGACTGGTTAATAAGGGATAAATCTCAAAGAAATAAAAGTGAGAAAAGAAATTAGTTTATATTATATTTTAACTCACATTATACTCATGAAAAACTGACGTGTAATAAATATAATATTATTATACATCTTTTATATAACCATATTCATATTTATAAAACCATATATGTATTTATATCATGCACTTATTAACACTTCTATGTTATGGTTATGTTTCGGGTAATATCTGTGTTGTTCTTCACATGTGTCTTAATTTGTTATATTTTTTGTCCCCATAATAATATCATGATTTAAATATTTTAAACCTTGCTATAAATATCTTTTATATTAAGTATATATTTATTTATAATATTCTATGAAATATAGAAATATGAAATGGAATACACCGTTCATAGAGATTGTAGGTCTTACGTACGCATAAACAATGTTTCTATTTAATTATCGTATTAAAAGAAATAAATTAAATGAAATATATTTTTATATTTATATATACTAATTATAATAGAATTATTATTTAATATATATCATAAAAATTTACTATACTAATTCTTAATACATTCTATGTAGAGTGTGAATGAATCACATCACTTTGAGGAGGCAATTGTCTATACTTTCCCAAAAGAAATTAATGTTTTTACATAAATTGGAAATCATGAATTTATATGTTACATAATTTTTAAATAAGAATAAATACATCATAAATATCATATATATCATATAAAAAAATAGTTCCCATCATAATTCCAAAACATGAGAGGTGTTAAAGGAAAAAAAATCAACATCATTTCGTGAGGTGATATTTTACCATACCCATTAGATGAAAGAGTGGGTAAGTGTAGGTAAAACCCTTATAATTAAAAAAATTAATTATATTAAGGATACTGAGGTTATTACATAAGCATAGAAAAAAAGAGTTTAGGGGGTAGATAATGAAAATAAGAAAAAAATCTTGAGGAAGGATGTTAACTCTTATTTTGGTAACTCTAGCTTCTAGGAAGAAGGTAAGGATGTTGGGAGGAGATTAATGAAAAGTTATTTTAAGAAAAGGTCTTTATAGGAGTGAATAAGTGGGATGGGTGGGTGTCATTTTGTAATGGAGGAGGAGTATTATTCTTGTAATTTTTTGAAAAGGGAATTCCACCAAGGTTATTCTTATGACCAGTGGCACTAATAATGATCTCAATTTGATAAAAGGGAGGATAGGTTCAAAATATTTACATAAAATAGCTTTTATACCAATTTATAAGTCATTTTGGTCCTTATGTTTTAGTCTTTTGTTAGGAAATTTTTTCTCCTAATCGATTTAATTAATTTTAATCACTTTTACTAATATTTTTGGTCAAAAACTGAGTTTAACTTATTAGAAATTATAAATTATGATAATTAAAAATAAAAAATCCATTTTTTCAAATTTCAATAATAGAAATGGAAGAAATTAATTTAAAATTATTCCCACATTCATTTTTGTGACAGTGGGTTTTTTTAGCAAAAAAACATTAAAAGTTGGAATATATTGATATCCAGTTTCAATGAGAAATTGGTTACAATAAACTAATTATATTAATTAATGTAAAATTAATATCATTTAACATTAAAACCAAATAAAAATATAACTATTTTATATAAAAAAAAATTGATGAAAAATTATTTTTAAATTAAAATTCAGTATTTTTTCACAATTTATCAAAAAATAATGTTTTTCAGAAAATACATAAAATTTAATCTATGATAATTTTGACATTATGAATTAAAAAATGATGTTTATTTTATACAATTAAATTTTTTAGTGTCTAAAATTTATTTTATTATGTTTCACATCAGGACATAAAAAGTAATTTATTTGATAAAATTGTGTTTTCAAACATATAATGACTTTACCAATATTACAGGTTTTATTATAAATATGTTTTATTTATATAAAACCATTATAAATAATGTTTAAAAATTATTTACTACTGTTAATATTACTAATTTTAATGGATATGTTATAACTATCCAATTTAAATAATTATAACAATAAAATGTTGTTTCGTAGAAACATGGTGTTGCATGTAACAAAAGCCAAGTTGGTGTTGTGTGTAGAAAAAGCTTATCATGGTTTATCTTATAATGAAAATTTTAATTAGTGTATAATTAAAATCACAATATAAAATAAAACATATTTACTTGAAGAAAAATGTTCACAAAAAACTTAGGGTGTTAAACTCTACCCCCATTAAAATGAATTTCTTCCTTTAAAATTCATCATTTTGATACAAAAAATGAGGATATTTTTGAATCATAATATCCTCAACTTCCCACATATCATCCTATAATTTGTGATTTAACCACAAAACTTTGACCATGTGAGTGGTAAATTTTCATATAACATTCTATGTATGATCCATAATTCCAACTAGTTGTTCGTCGTAAGAAAGATCCTACTCCAACGGTATGACCTCTAAGTTCAGTACATGTGAAGGGTCATATATGTACTTCCTTAGGATTGATACATGGAACACATCCTGGAATTGATTGATATTTATAGGAAGTTCCAAGCGATAATCTATCATTATGATATGATCAAGACTCTCAAAGGGACCAATATACCTAGGGTTTAGTTTCACTTTCTTCTCAAACCTCATAACCTTCTTCCAGGGAGAGATTTATAGAAACACATTATCACAAAATTCAAATTCTTGAACACACTAATGGTTATCATTATACCTTTTCTATCGATTTTTTACTTGATATGTTTTTTAATGGTTATAACCTTCTCAACCATTTCTTCAGTTATCTCAGTTCCTAATAGATTTCTTTCTCCAAATTCATACTAGCACGTTGAAGCTATATATTTCTTCCTATATAAGGATTTATAAGGATCCATCTGAATTCTTGAGTTAAATGTATTGTTTTAAGAAAACTCAACTAGAGGAAGGTGTTGATCCAAAAAAAAATTGAAATCTAATGAACCCGATCTCATCATATCTTCTAGGGTTTGAATTTTACTTTTAGATTGACCATCTTTTTAACAATTAAATGTACTGATTAAACTCAATTCCATATCAAGTACTTGTCGAATACATCACTATTACTTTGAGGTAAACCTTTAAACTCGATCAGATACAATATAATGTGGTAACCTATACTACCTTACACTTACTTAATGTATATCCTTTAAATTTTATCAAGATAGAAGTCTTCTCTAAGATAGATGAAGTGTGATAACTTAGTAAAGAGATTTATTACCACCCATATAGCATTAAACCATTTAGAGGTTTTGGGGAGTCTAATGACAAAATCCATTGTGATGTTCTCCCATTTCCATTTTGGTATGGGTAATGGATGCAACATATCCTTATACTTTTTTCTTTCAACCATAATTTTCTATAATACCAAGAACTAAGATACAAACACAGTGATATACTTCTTCATTTCATCCCAGTAGAAGTATTCTTTCAAGACTCTATACTTGTTTGTACTTCTAGGATGAATTGATAATGAAGAACTATGAGCTTCCTCAAACTTCTCTTTATTTAAATCTAGTATGGATAGAACACAAACATGGTTCATGAACCATATCATTCTATCCTGATCAAGGTTAAACTCTAGAACATCTCTAACCTTATTTTGGAGCTCTGCATCTTCCTTGTTCACCTCTTTAATCTTCACTTGGATATAGGGTTGAAAATTCAATTAATTGAGATAATATTTCTCCCATTTCATTATTATTTCTAGATCCATCCTTCACAAATAAATAATATTTGATATTTTTTGATCCTTATCATGTATAATCTATCACGATCCTTTTGACTCAAATAATCGACCAACTTGTTCTCTTTACCAGGGTAGTAATATATTGAGCAATCATAATCCTTTATTAGCTCTAACCATCTTATCTAGTGCTTGTTCAACTCCTTCTATGTGAATATATATATTTTAGGATTTTTTATTAGTATATATATCAAATTTTCTCCATAAATATAATTCCTCCATATCTTTAAAGAAAAAACTACCTTTGATAACTCTAAATAATTTTATGGGTAATTTTTCACATGGATCTCAGTCACCGTGGGTGGTATAGGCTAACATTCAATAGCCTCCATTTTTTATTGATCTACTTCTATTAAATATATTGTGATTATGTGACCCAAAAATTAAACCTTTTATGGAAAAAATTCATACTTTGTAAATTTTTCATATATCTTCTCCTTCCTTAGTGTCTTTAGTACAATTATGAAGTGGTCTTCACACACTTACATGTTCTTTAAATATTTAATAATATCATCTATAAATATTACCAAAAACTGGTCGAGGTAATCTGGAAATACTTCATTCATCAAATCCATGAAGATAGTTATGAAATTAGTTAGACTGAAATGAATCACTATATATTCATAGTGCCCATACCTTGTACAGAGTGTCATCTTGGGTATATATACCGAATTAACACCCAATTTATGATATCCATAATGAACTTAAATCTTGGAAAAATAATGATCTCCATGTAGATGATCAAACAATTCATCAATACGAGGAAGAGGATACTTGTTCTTGATTGAGATCTTGTTCAACTCATAATAATAAATGTAGAGTTGCATTGATCAATCTTTCTTTTTCACAAAGAGTATAGGTGCACATCAAGGTGACACACTTGGATAAATGAATCCCTTATCATGGTTTTCTTGTATTTTCTTCTTCAATTCCTACAACCCAATTGGATTCATTCTATATGGAGTCTTCTAAATTGGTTTGGAACCAAGTTTGACTTCTATAAAGAAATAAACTTCACGTTTTAGTGGGAATCTGGGAAAATATTTTGGAAACACATCCACAATGTCCCAGAAAATAGGCATATCATCAATATCATGTTTCTCCCCAAATATTTGAGACAAACATGCCATATAAATTGGAATTAGGACACATACACTAGATGTAATTTCCATAGGAGGTTCATACATATAATCACATTGATAGATGATCATACATTGGTTCAAAATATCAAAAATAACTTCTTTTATTCAAAATTTTATATGGAATTTATGTAGAGAAATAAAATCCATGTCTAAGATGATATTAAATTCAAACAGGGGAAGAATTGAAATATTATCATCATGTACATTCCCCCAAATGTTAGTAGGAGATCAATCATAGACTTCAGATGCAGTCATCGTACCATTAGTGTTTTGTACTGATAATTCAACATCTAAATTTTTGGGTGGAATCTCAATACCCTTAGAAAATTATTTATATATGAAATATTTGATAGATCCAACAACATTTAAGACATTATTAGTTCTAGAGTATATGGTAAGTTTACCTTTAACCATGTTATTATTGCGCCCTCATCAGAAATAGTGATCTCGTGATATTTCTCCATGTCCCTTGGTTTAAGAGGTTATTGATTCCAATATTCATCACCAACCCTTGGGTTGGGGTACTTGATGAAATAATTCTAATCCTCATTACACTTGAGGAACTGAAGTGTGGGTGGTTCATTCTATATATATTTTACTCTATTTTCGTCATATTTAACTTCTTCCCATTAGTGTAGTAATCAATTACCCTATGGCCCTCCCTTACACACTTAAAACACTTATTAGACCCCAAAATACAATTCCCTCCATGCTTCGTTCAACACTTATAGCTTAAAGGAAGTCTTATCTTCTTCTCTCCATGGTTTTTAGTTTTTACTTTGAATTTTATCTTCCTTTTCATATTAAAACCATGATATCGATACATAACTCTAAACTCCATTTCTAGTTTGATTGCACAATGAAAAATATCTTCATCAATACTAAATTATCTTATAGATAAATCCGTTATAAGACTTGGTTTTAAGAAATTGAAGAACCTATCAACTATTCATTTGGGTTGGATGATAATTCCAGAAGTGTACCTATCAAGTATTATGAATTTATCTTTATAGGTAACCAAGGATTCATCATACTTTTTATTAAACTCAAGTAACTACCTTTCCAAATTAATAGGAAGAACACGAGTAAAGTAATTATTTATGAATAAGTACTTCAAATCATACCAATCAATGTATTCAATTTTATCTTACTTCCTTATATTCTTGATTATAATCCACCACTTGTCTGCTTCACCTTCTAACTGATAAACTGCTAGAATGGATTTCTCATATTCTGAACATTGGATAATGGAGAATATCTTTTCAGTGGTACTGATACAGTTTTTAGCAACAAGTGGATCAGAAGACCTACTAAAAAAATGTGGATTTTTCCTCATGAAGGACTTAATAGAACGTTGTTTCCCTTTTTTCTCATTTGGAAGCTAAAGATGATTCAAAGATTCAGAAAGTTGGGTGAGAATAGAAACCAGATTTTTTAGCTCCCATAGCATTCAGATTCTTAGGAGGACAATAGTTTCATTTTTAGCTGAAAACACCATTAACGGGGTTCCTTTGGGTTCCATCCATTGACTAAAACCAAAAAACATAGAGTAAGATATAGTTTTCATATTTATGAACAACATGATCATGAAAAATCACTTACAAGATGTATAAATTATGACACCTTCCTTAATCAGTGAAACCCAAGTTTTATCCTAGGTTATTCATAGCCAACATATCTTTCATGATGTTTTGTGAACAGTTTGTGAATTTCAAAATAATTTCCCCCAAGGGTTTCAAACCAGGTGAAACATTAGGCATATTTTTTGTATCAGGTTACGCTCAAGTCAGGATCGATGCCACTTATCATAGTTATTACTCCTAGGTAGATTTTTCTAGAACCACGTAAACTTTTAGTATCCGGATAAGTATTTATTTCTTGGAAACCACTCACTCTATCCATTACCAAAATTCCAAGAAATTTTCTTATACTTTTTCTAATCAATATACTTATCCTTATACATGTCCTTTGATTTTTCACTAATTTTTTATCATCTTAATTTGAAAAGGTTAGCTAAAATTTGGATCTGATACTAAATATAGTGCCCCTAAATTATTAATCATTAACATTACATCACTTATGTAGAATACTTAATATATTACACAAACTAATTCCCCAAGACAATATTAGCCTTGTGCCTTTGGAAACATGGACACATATACATTAGTACATAAGTGATCTACAATATCTCCCACTAGATTTTTCATGGATATCACCCTTCATAGAAACATCATACATAATACATGTCTACATAACCTGAGAAAGGAAACATAAAAAGGGATGAGTTCAGATGCTTGGTATGGGTAAACATGGAAGATATGTAAGCATAAACATCATCATAAGGGTATGAGAACATGATCATAATATTATAAGATAATAACCTTCATATCAAATATAATAAACATAAATAATGGAATAAATATTTTTAGTTCATAAGATATGAATCATCAGGGAATCAAGAGCATGATCCATGAAATAATAACATTGGAATAAGACATGGAATTGTGGTAGACACATAAACATATAATATATTTCCCTATAAGTGAGGTAACACTGAGAAAATTTATTAGGGAACTTCATGGGGACTACACTTACTAGGTCGGACACACCACCATCCATAATCACAGTCCTTTCCTTATAAGGGATAGGGTTTCCCCATCTTCCCATAGTGGATTGGGTTTCCCTGTCATCCAGAGTGGATCAGGCACACCAACTTTAATCATATCATTATATCATGAGATATAAATTGTTACCCTATTCATTGGAGGGAGAGATAGGTGTCACCCATATCATAATAAAAACATACATATGTATTCCACAATATCAAAAACAAATCATATCATAACCCATGAAATGAAATCGGTATCATAAACATGTAATCATATCATAACCTATAGAAAAAGTGATAGGCTTCATAATCATTTCATCAAAATCATAACCTGTGGTTTCTAAAAATAAAGGTAAGTTCATTTCCAATTAAATGGAAATGTATGTAAGTGTAGGTAAAAACCTTATAATAAATAAATATCAATATTTTTAGGATACATTGTTTATTATAAAATCATGGAATAAAAATATTTGATGGTATGCATAATGAAGATAAATCAAAAGAGCTTGAGGAATGATGTTACCTCTTCTTTGGGTAACTCCTTTTTGTTTTCACAAAAGGGATTACTATGATGAAATTAAACCAAAGGTTAGGCTTATATGTTGAATTTAGGGATGTTGAGAAGATATTTAGGAAGCATTTTTCTAATAAAAAGGTATTTAAAATTATGAATAAGTGGCAGGGGTGATTGCCTATTTATAGTGGGGGAGGAGTGGCATTCTGGTAAATTTTTTAAAAGGGATTTTCATCCCTGTTTTTTCTATTAAAAGTGGATAAAATAATTTTACCAATCATATAAAAGGTACCAAAGGTTATAATTATGTATATCAAATGTATTTTTGATAATTTTCTAGGTCATTGTAGAACTTATGTTTAAGGTTTAGTCCTTTGTTAGGTTATTTTTTCTCTTAATTGCTAAAATTAATTTTAATTATTTTCACAAATATTTTTGGTCAAGAAAAAATTTAACCTTATTATAAAATATAAATTATTTTTATTCGAAATACGAAATCCATTTTTATAAATTAAAACCATATAAGTGGTAGAAATAAATTCAAAATTATTCTTATAGATGTGTCGGGACAACAGATTTTTTAGTAAAACAATTAAATGATTGGAATATTTTAATATATAATTTCAATGTGAAATTTGTTAAAATTACCTAAATTTAATTTATTTATTTAAAATTAATATCAATACACATTAGAATAAAATAAAAAATAAAATTTAACTATAAAAATAAATTATATTAAATAGCAAATTTGAATTAAAATTCAGTATTTTTTAGTTTTCACCCAAATATGTTGTTTTTTTAAAAAATAAAATTAATAAAAATATATTTCAAAATAATGAATCCAAAAATTATTTTTATTTCATCAAATTTAATTTATATGGTTTTCTAAAAATAATTTTATTATTTTCACATAAGGACATATAAAGTAGTTCGTTTGAGAAAATTGTATTTTCAAACATATAAAACATAACCAATATTACTTATTTTATTATAAATGTTATTTATTTATATAAAACCATTATAAATAATATTTTAAAATTAGTTATTACTATTCATATTACTAATTTTGAAGTCTAGATTATAATTATCTCATTTAAATAACTATAACAACAAATGATATTTCACATAAAATCGGTGTTTTGTGTAACTTAAGACAAGTCACCATTGCATATATCACAAGATAATCATGGTGTAGTATAAAATAAAATTTTTACTTAGCATATCATGCAACACATGACATCAAATAAAATTAATTTATTAAAAAAAGGTTTTCAAAAAACTCAGGGTGTTACATTCGATGAGTTAATGAGGATTTCAACAATGAACACCATGATGAAAAAGTTAATATATGGGTGGAATATCTTGTTAATGAGATCCTTGAATACTTAAAATTCATTAATTAGTCTAAGAAATAAAAAAAGTACTTGTATAAACCATACAATCTCCGAAATAACATCTTTGGTATTTCCACCTCTATAACCCACAAAGGGTGATATCTGGATCATAGATCAATATTGTAGAATCATCAAGAACCCCAAAAATAATCAAAGAGATCATTGATTTTAGGAAAAGTATATATTATAAACTATCACCTGAATCAACTTTTGGTAATCTTGTGTATATTAAAATAATTCTATCCAAATTCTTGGTGAAAAAATAGGCACACCCCATTGTGATGTACTCATCCTTATAAAACCATTATATTTTAATTCCTTGAGTTGTAATTTGAGTTCCTTCAAATAGAATAAAACCATATAATAAGGGGGAATCAAAATGGGTTTCTCACCTGAAGAAAGTTATATCTCAATGTCAACTCCTTTATTAGGGGTTAGTTCCATGAGATCATCTAGGAAAATGTCAATATAGAGATCCATGGTGCAATAAAAAGATGAGGGGGCTACCAATAATCTTGGTAAAAACATCCAATCCTTCAATATTCATTGCAATCATCCCAAGCTAACTCATGTATGGACCCACTCTACCTACTTCCAACTCCCATTTATCAGTTGTCGTGAACTTATTTCCCATAGTTGATGTATACAGTACCCACATCTAATAGCAATAATTGTGGAATCTAAATCTAGTCAACTACTCCATGTAAATAACAACATATAATCTCGTCACCTCTAAAACCATGAAGTAACATAGATGTTTGTAGCTGGATAAAACTATCCAATATTCTGGGAATCACTCAATATAGTCTAAATTCATGAACAATGATGTATCAAGGAAAATAAAATTAGAATATAACATTATTGTTAGGTCAATTCCATCAATAATTTGTGTAGATATAAAGGAATGGGGAGAACTAGTATCAAATAAACTAGTAGATAGTTATGAAGTTATCAAGACCATGCCTAGGATTATTAATGATCCCTCACAAACATCTTTTATAGCCTCATATACTACCTATAATCATTTTGCAGCATCTCTATGGACCTAACCTTGAGATGCATGAATCTTCTAAGTCATCATCGTTTAAACCTACTGCTGAGTAAAATGGCCAAATTCCTAGTTCGTAGATCACACTCATCATGTACCTGTAGGTTCTATATTGTTAGGTTGAAACTCTAAACCTTTCATCTGATATTAGGATGAAGACAAATATTGAACTTATTGACCTTTAATGCCTCATTACCATCTAGAATATGGGAGAAGTGGATCTGCTCTACGAAATGCATGGAGTATACTGACTACATCCTGGATCCCTACTGTATCTCTATGAACTCTTATGCCCAATCCAAGATTAGCATATCATCGAAAAGTTTCATGAAATATAGGTCCCTAAAGGCCTCCCATGTGATACCCTCATGTCTACTCTATTGTACCATCATGCCCCACTATCTCATGTCTGGTCCTTGTATCATGAACATCGTCAGATTCACCTATTTATCCTAAGGCATCTCAATGAGGCCAAAGATTCTCTTAATGATATCTAAATAGTCTTCAATGTCTTATAGACCTTAAGTAATCTATATTTTTGGTAGATTCTGAAGATTGAAGTATCTAGTATAATATACCATTGACCTCAGCTCCCCTCTTCCTTGGAAAGGTAAAATTAGAACGACTCTCGGTCAAGGTGGGCCTATATCTTATGCCACCAGAGTAGGTGAAGAAGCGTGATTTGTTGCACCATCCTGTATAGTGGGAGGTGGTTCAAGGGAATCTTACCTAATTGGAGAATCCCATACCATGTCATCTATTGGTCCCATCAGTCTCCTTTGAGGAAACATCTTCTGAAACATGAAGAAAACATTTAGAACATCTAAAGTTGTAAAGACAGATCCTAACCAGTCTATGTGATAAAAAAAGTTTCTCATAGGAGGATACCCATAACCCAAGGTATATCCCTACTATCACTAACTAAGTCTCTTTGTACCTATAACTTAGTCACAGGAATATATATATACAAATCATAAAAACATGTTCAGTTTCCACAAATTTATGATAAAATAGATATATCACGACAGAAAGTAAAATATAGATAAATCACCCAGCAAAGAATATAAGTATATCCAAAAAACATATCATAAACTAAGGAATTAAATTAAAGAACTATTATGTTTCACACAATAGGTATATATATGTCATGTAATCCTACATTCATAATCTTGAACCATGATCACACCCAAATTCCATAAAACGATAACCAAAATCCCATCAATGGTAACTCAATGTTTCATTACATATGAGCTATCTAGACACATAGAAACTCCCACACCGAATTCCTAAAAAACCTATCATCTTCTTACCCTTTCATAGAAAATAAGAAAATAATACTCTTATAACATTTTGGAACACCTTTACCCGAACCATCAGGTCTATGCGAGATATCCACAAGACCACATGTGCACCTCCCTATATGCAAGAGGTTTCTAACTAGCAGTGAGGGATTTAAAATCATTGGTGGGGATACTATACCCTTGAAAATAATATTCATTCACCATAATAATAATCAAATATTAAACAATTAATAGTATCAAAGTGAAATATAAAGTAACATAATGTAACAAAAAATGTCACACATGTCATACATGTAAATAAAATAGACTCATCATGTGGCAAGAAAAACTATAGTATATCAAGTGAAAATAGATAAATAAATAAAAACTATGGAAACCTCTAGATTCTACCCTACTAAAACTACTAGACCCATATTCCAATTCTCATTTGTCATCCATGGTCACCTTTACCTTACTTGGATCCCTATACATGAAGTATGCATGTGCATCAAGATTATTTTGTAGTTCGTGGGTGATAAAACAGAGTAGGATACGACCAATGGGTCATTAAAATGTTTGTATAGGTAAAAAAGGAGTATTAAATGATAAAAATATGTACAGCTAATCGTAAACAATCCTACACCGAGAAAATGTGTGTTAACCAAACCACCATGATCCCTATTCGTACTTTTTTTTATCTCAATGCTAAATGGATAGTCATAAATAATGTCAAAAGTGATCAAAATATAACCATAGGGATGATGAACATATCACTCGTCATCCAAAAGGAATAGAGACAACATGTAACATGACATCTATAAGGATTCGAGTAAACATTTCACTCAGCATCCAGAAGGAATCAATTGAACATATCACTCAACATCCACAAGTCTAATGTCTCCATCATAACATATAAGTCACACTCCACCTATAAGGAATAATTGTATTAGGATGTTACACCTATTCTCAATATTGATACAACACCTCCAAATTCATGGAAATACATAGAACAGGAAAGAGAATATAAAGGAAACTCAAGGCATGTTATCATGAGAAATCATTAGCAATATACATTAACATGTGATTCCCATATAACATGGTAACAAGCTACATAAGTATACATGTAGAGACCCTATTTTTTCCATAATAAGAATTTGAAATATTTCTATGAATATTTCCAGAACTAGGTGCTGAGATGACATGAAATTCCAAGGCTCGTTGTGTCTGAAATTAATTTTATAAAAAAAATAATGTGTTCTTATACTACACACGTGTTAGAAAATGGGATATCTCTTAAAAGGTTAATCAGATCAGAAATATGATACCATAGGTGGGTCTGAAACATGGTGTTTCCCCTAGGCGCAACATAAAATGAGTTGGCATGGGATGTTCGGACACCTCTCTCATTGGAGGTATGTTAAATGGATGAATTTAATTATTAATTTATTCATTTAATTGGATCAAACCCAAATAACTCATAGATGGGGGATTAGATGAAACATTTTAGATCACCGTTCAATTCAGAAAGTATGTTTTAGCCTAGGTATGGTATACCCTTTATTGGTATCGGGATATTGTCTTATGTTCCATCATGGAAAAATAATTAAGTAATTAAATAATTATATATTTAATTATTTGGTTAGAATACTAAACCTAGTTTGTTGATGTAATTTCATGGTTTTGAGATTTTGGCCTCATAACCCTTTTTTCCATTGATGGATTCCCCACTATCCTCCTCCCCTTCCATTGGCCAAATAACGATGAAGAACAATGACAGAACTTTAAATCCAAGAGGATCGAGACATGAAAAATCAATGAGTCTCCTCCTATATTGGAAAGAATTACCTTCATTAGAAAAAGATTCAAGATTGAGGTATGACTCATTCTTACTCTTCTTACACCCTCAAATAAAAGTTGAGCATGTTGTCAATATATTCTTCAACCTGCGCCCCTTTCTTCCAAACTCTACATGAGGCTATGAATCATATTTACTATTTTATATCAACTGTTCAAACCCCGATTCCACGTCTCGATCTTCGGCAAAAAATGATTCTCCATTGATGTTTAAAACTTTGGTTTTGATGCCCTTCTCCCCTATTTATTCACAATCATTACCACATAATCCACCTCGAGCCCAGTTCAACAATTTCTGGGTGTCCAGGGCTCGATTGAAATCCTAGATTCAGGAAGTATTGAAAAAATGATGATGGAGTCACGATAAGAGACTAGATATACATAGGTTGTGACTAGAGGATCATAGATACCAAATCGTTTCATAGTTTTTGATTTTTTTAAAGGTTTGGGGTTGGGAGAGGTAGCTTTGGCGATTCGGGGCGGTATGGAAGAGTGGTCTGGTGTGAACAGGGTGGTCCAGTGGAGTGAGGTTGGTGTGGCTCCGAGTGAGTGATAAGGTGACATGGCAGAGGTGGTCCAGTGGTGTGTGAGGTGGCCCAAGTATGCGAAAGTAGGTGTGGACGGCAGAAGGTGGCACATCATCCAGGGTGAGGTGGCAAGGAAAACTGCCGGAGGGTGGCGTCCATGTGGTGTAGGGGCGATTGTCGCGTGAAGAGTGGGGGTCACTGGGAAACCCTAGGGGAAGGGAAAAATAAAAAAAGAAATAATAATAATAATAATATTATTATTATTATTATTATTATTAAACCCTTGTAACTCTCCTGTGAGAAGTTTGATCAATGAGATATTAGTGGCCATGTGACCCCATCAATAATTAAATCTTTTTAATACCACTTCAGAAAATTTTCCTCGAACCGTGACCTAGGCCCATGAAACCCTTGTGAAATAATAGATTTAATGTTATTATTAAATCTTTGACCCACCATAACATCTACATATGACACCCAATGGAGTTTTCATCTATTACAGTGTGATCATGTTTTCAAAATGTTCTCTTGTAAACCAAATTTGGGCACCTTCTTGGATTTACAGATTGGTCCCTCGAATTGTCCAAATAAAAATAATAATTTATTATCATTAAATATTATCCCCGCAATAATTCATGCATGCTATGTCCAATCAATGTTCCATCAAAAAAATTATGATCCTAATATATATTCATATCTTTTGATGCCAATATTTGATATATATGTCTAGATCAAGGTGTGGGCCCCATGAGGACAGGTTCGCACGTATTGCGGTGAAATGCAGTTTTTTCACCAGGTATCCGTTTTGGACGAATGATTAGTCCATATCATGCGTTTTTTCACAAGGATCATAATGGTGAATCCCATATATATTTTTTCCTCATAGAGAAATGGGACCCATAGGATGCCTCTTGAGAGTATTACGATGACATAGGAATTTTCCATCAGATGTCTATTTGGGGTGAATATGTAATCGATCTTGCATGTTTTTCAGAAGAATCACAACTGTGTGATCCATTTGAATATTTGTAGCATTTTTTGTGTTCTAATTAAATTTTTAATCATGAGAAGAATATCAATGGAAGATCCTTTTCATGTGTTCGAAGAGAACCCAGGGCGTAGGTCTGTTTAGACACTCATGAGAGTGGAGAAGATGTATGATGAGATATGTTCAAATGTTCTAGGTGTGACACCTATCCAGGGAAGCACCGGATGAATACAGTTCCATTTTTTTGAGAGGTACCATTCATTAGGGATGATCATAGTTCCTCGATGCTTTTCCAAGAGGAACCATCTAGTAGGGATCATCAGAGTTCCTCAATACTTTTATGAGAGGCACCTTCCATTAGGGATGGTCATAGTAGATCTGATCTTACCCTCCAGCTGGCCTGGAGAGTGGCATTCCTCGATAACAGTACCAATCTTACCCTCCACCGGGCTGGGTAGAGGCATTCCCCGATGATAGTACTATGCTTACCCTCCAACTGGGCTAGGCAGTGGTGTTCCCCAAAGACAATATTGGGCTTACCCTTCAGCTGGTCTGGGTAGTAGTGTTCCCCGACAACAGTACTGGTCATACCCTCCAGTTTGACTGGGTAGTAGCATTCCCCTACAATAGTGTTGTGCTTACCTTCTAGCTAGGCTAGGTAGTGTCATTCCCCAATGGTCGTTCCAATTTTACCCTCCAACGGGGCTAGGAAGTGGTCTTCCTCGATGACTACTAAAGTAGTACCCTCATCTATGAAGCACAGTAATGAGGATTGGTATGTCTTACCTAAGTACTCATGAGAATGATGGGTTCTTTCCCCATCGAGACACATCCTAGTGATGAAACCCAAAATTTTGGGGGTGACTTAGTGCCGCCTAAAGAAGACATTATCAAGGTGTGGTGACTTGAGCCCCTTTGACTTGTGCCTCCTATGTAGTTGCGATGAAATGTGGGACATCTTATATGGTTTTTACCCCTGGACTGATGGCTACTCACTTTCATGGGCTGATTTGTGAGATGAAGATCTGTTTACTCCCTCGGTTGAGTTTCTTTGAATGAGCATATCTATTTTTGGGTGGAGCTATACTCTTCTATTCACTTTTAATACCATGCTCCGACACTGCTTCTTTCCAGTTGTATCTTTTACTGTTTCCCCCTTCACCTTTTTGGGGTGTCCTACTATGTATTTATATACTCACCCCTGTATAATCTTATCCCCACCCATGTATTCTCTTTTGTAGATGATATAAAGGTCGATCATGATTTCATATGAGCTTAGGGATATAGATAGTGTGGACCACATAAGGTGTTCAGAGTTGGGATACATGAGTAGGGATATCTCACTTATTACTCTTTTTCAGTTTCCATCAGGTTGGTACATGCTTTTAGTTTGTCAATGTGTATTTTCCTTTTACTTTTCAGTATACACTATCATACCCTTTGTATTATCTATAGGATAATTCATGTTCATTTCATTTATAGTAGTTGCATCTTTTACTTATTTTCACTCTATGCTTTTTCCTTGAGTTGGGTGCCTGTGTGTGTACAGGTGTTTAGGAAAAGGCCTCCCCTGATTTTTCATGCCTTCAAAATGAGTTTCCAACCCCTAACCTGTGGAGGAGAGCTTGGGGTAGTTCCGGCTCGATCTTGGCTAGGGTTGGGTCATGAAAAAGTGGTATTATTGGGGTTCATTCCATAGGAAATTGTTTGAAAATTTCCCATTTAAAGGATTTTTTGTGATTGGGTAAATTATGTCGAAGTGTCTTGAGAGAGGCTCTCATTCTAGGGGGTCCAGTGTTTGTGCAACAGCTGACATAGTTATTCCTTAGGACCCTGATTACCCACTTGTCGACTTGGGCACCCTTAGAAATTTGTTAAAGGGAACATTGATACATGAATCATATAGGATTCGAGTCTTTGAAAATACTTATTGATTTATCCCCCCCACTCCTTAGTTGATATATATATATATATATATATATATATATTCTCATCTGACAGTAGTACTCCTTGACCATTTTCAAGATGCCTCCACAACAGGAGCCATCCCAGATTCCCACTCTGGTTTGTCACGATGACCGGATGAGCGATGAGGCTTCAGTTCTGGGCCCATCATGTGACCCCTTCCTCTAGGTGGATAGGTATCAGTGCCTCCAACCATCGAGAAGTAGTTGATACCAGTATAATAGGATGAATATGTGTGTCGAATGAGTACACTTCAAGTGTTTCAGCAATAGCGACCACTGTGATTCTGTGACGATCTGGATCTCTAGTCGACATAAGACTAGCTAGAGTCATTAGTCCATGAGTTCAGATTGGTGTGGACCCCAACATATCAATTATTGGATTTGGAATCTAGCCTATTTCATAGTGCAGCTAGGCGCTGGTGGAGCTTAGTTACCAATATACGTGATGATGCAATGATCATGTGGGATGACTTTCAACATCTCTTTCACATGGAGTACTACCCCTCCTGTTTTCACTTCGTCTGAATCCATGAGCTTCTAGAATTGTAGCAGGGTGGGATTATGGTGGCGGATTACACAACAAGGTTTACTGATCTTATATGTTACTCTCAAAATATGGTCAAAGACGGCTACTTCTGCGCATGGATGTTCGAGCAAGGGCTTCGTAGAGAGATTCAATCCAGATTAGTATCCCTATACATCCCCGCCTATGATGGGGTGTTAGAGTGAGCATTTGTGATAGATAGATTCCTAGTAGAAGGACACCAGGTAGTTGGAACTAGCAATAAGTGTGACAGGGCTGAGTATTCTTCAGCAGGAAGGCACTAGAGATCTTGGGTTAGGAGACCCTTCAATGAGAATACTTAGGGGAATGGTCATGTGGGTCAGAGACTACGTAGATCCCGAGGGAAGTTTGGTGAGGTCCAATGTTAATCTTTTGATGGGTATGGTCACATGTCCTGGTACTCCCCATCTTAGCATACCAATCATCCCAGACAAGAAACAGACAGAGTGTCATGGCAGAGGCGGCGCCATGACTAGCGGTCTCCTAGGTGGGTATAAGGAGGTACCCAGGGAGGCAGAGCTGACAAAGGTGTGGGAGGATCTGCAAGTGGGGGACGAAGATATGAGGTACTCTCACCACCACCACTAGGCAGCCCACATCAGGCTCAAGGAACTGGTGGTCAGGGCCGCAACCATCTTCAGGCTATGGAAATTCAAGATCCAGCGGCCCACATGATGATTCGAGGTATGATGTGTTTAATCTACTCTTTCCTCGGTAATAGTAGACATAAGAACTAGCCACTCATTTATCACTTGACTATTTGTGTGAGATTTGGAGCTCTCAGTAGAGACACTAACACAACAGTTATGCCTTGAGGTTCATATTGGGAATTCTTCCTCCGTATCTTCTATATTTTAGTGGTGTGGGCTACCACAACCGAGAAGATACGTGTGTTTACATATACATATCATCAACTAAAGAAAACATTATAAGTTTATACCATCCCTTTGAACCATGTGCTTTGGTAGTAAGAAAATGTACAAGTTTCTCTAGAAGCAAGAGAGCCAAGTGTGCGCTCAATTTTCTGAGTTGTTTAGTTATGCTATTCGAGGTTGAAAATCTTGAAGGAGGGAATGATGTAGAGACCCATTTTTTTCATAATAAGACTTTGTAATATTTATAAGAATATTTCCAGACCTAGCCGCTGAGATGACGTGAAATTATGAGGCCCGGTGTTTTCAAAATTAGTTTTATAAAAATATGAACTGTTTTAATACTATGCACATGTTTGAAAATGGGATATCTCTTAAATGTTTAATTGAATAAGAAATCGGAGACTATGGTTGGGTCTGGAATGTAGTTTTTACCTTATGAGAGACATAAAATGAGTCAGTGCAGGACATTCGGACCCCACTCTGATAGGTGGTTTGTTAAATGGATAAATTAAATTATTAATTTTTTCACTTAATAGCTCAAACCCAAATAACTAATGGATTTGGGGCTCATATGATAAATCTGAGACCACCATTGAATTTAGAATATATGTTTTTCCCTTGGAAGGGTATAACTTTTTATAGTATCGAGAGTTCGTCTAATGTGTCATCACGGACGAATAATTATATTATTAAATAATTATTTATTTAATTATTTGGTCAATATCCTAAAACTAGTTTGTTGATATAAATTATTGGTTACAATATTTTTCCATCATAACCCTTTTTACCAATGATGTCTTCTCCTATCTCATCCTCTCCCTCCATTGGCTGATGAATGATGAAGAAAAATGACGAAATTTTTAATCCAAGAAGATTGAGATGTGATGAATCAATGGGTATCCTCCTCTGTTGACAGGCACTCCATTCGTCAAAAAAAAAGATTCAATCCTGAGGTATGAACCATTCTTGATGTGTTTACACCCTGAATTAAAATTTGAGCATGTAGTCAATTTGTTCTCCAACCTGCACCCCTTGTTTCTAAACTCTGCGTGAGGCTATGAATCAGATTTACTATTGTATATCAATTGTTCTAACCCCGATGCCAAATCCTGATCGTTGTCCAATAACACTTACCCAGTGATGTTTAAAACTTTCATTTTGATTCCTTTCTACCATATTTCTTCACGATAATCACCATGGAATCCACCTGAAACCCAGTTCGACAATTGTCGGGTGTCTTGGGCTCGATCAGGCATCCGGATTCGAGGCAGATCGAACAAACAATGATAGAATCGCAATTTGAGATTGGTTATGCATATATTGTTACCAGAGGATCAGAGATACAAAATAGTTTCAAAATTTCGAGATTGTTTGAAAGTGAGGTGGCTCACAGAAAAAGTTGGCGGCATGATTAGGATAGGGTGAAGGTCCCGCGCTGTCCAGGTGAGGTGAGCAGGCGACCACGTCGGCTGGGCGAGGGGGCTATGGTGGCATGCAATTCGGCTCTGGTGGTTTGGGGCAGCATAGAAGATCGGGTCAGTGCGAGCAAGGTTGTGTGACATAGTGAGGTCGGCATGGCTCCAGGTGAGTGAGAAGGCAACATGGTAGAGGTGGTCCGGCGGTGTGCGAGTTTGTTCGAGGAGGCATGAGCAGGTGTGGCCAGCGGAAGGCGGCATAGTGGTAGGGGTGAGGCGGCCAAGTAGCGGTGACGGATAGCCAAAGGGAGGACTCCTGGCAGCGCAAGGGTGGAAGAAGCATGAAGATCAGGGGGGATCATGAGGAAACCATAGGGGAAGAGAAAAATCCAAAAATAATAATAATAATAATAATAATAATAATAATAATAATAATATTATTATTATTATTATTATTAAACCCTCATAGCTCCCTCGTGCGATGTCTGATCAATGAGTTTCCAACATCCATGTGACCCCATAAACTATGTTAACTTTTTAAGAACACTTTGGAATATTTTCCTTGACCAATGACCTAGTCCCACAAAACCCTCATGAAATAATTGATTTTATGTTATTATTAAATATTCATCCCTCCATAACTTCTGCATACGACACTCGATGGACGTGTCATCTGTGGCATCACAATCAAGTTTTCAAGATTGTCTTTTTGAGATAGAATATGGGCACCTTCTTTACGCTGCATATTGGGTCCCCAAAATGTCCAAATAATAATTATATTTTTATTATTATTAAAGATTTGACCCGCCATAATTTCTACATGATACATCCAATCGATGTGCCATCAATGGAATTGTTATCATGATATTGGGGAGGATACTTTGACACTAATTTTTGATATTTATATTGAGGTTGATGTGTGGGCCCCGTGAGACCTAGTTCGTACGTGTTGTGGTGAAACACAGTTTTTTCATCAAGTATCTGTTTTGAAAAAATGAGTAGTCCATCTCGTGTGTTTTTTCAGGAGGATTTCATTGGTGCAATCCATATATTTTGTTTTGTGACTATGGTGTGGGCCCCACACTGTTCCTCTCTAGCATATTACAGTGACATAGGAATTTTCCATCTGATGTCTATTTGGGGTCTATATGTAGTTGATCTTGCATGTTTTTCTGCAAGGATCACAACAGTGTGATCCGTTTGAATGTGTGGAGACTTGTTTGTGAACACATTAAATGTGGAAACATGAAAGGAATATCGATATAAAATCTATTTGATGTGTTTGAAGAGAACCCAATACTTTGGTATGTTTCGACTCAAATGAGAGTGGATAAGATGTATGAAAAGACACGTCCAAATGTTCTTGGTGTGATGCCTATCTTGGGAGGCACCTAATTACTGTAGTGGCATTTTTATGAGAGGTACCAGCCAGCATGGATGATTAGAGTTCCTCGATGCTTTTCTGAGAGGTACCATCTATCAGGGATGATCAGAGTTCCTCAATACATTTTATAAGAGGCACCTTCTAGCAGGGATGGCCAGAGTAGATTTCTGGATACCCTCCAGTTGGGCTAGGCAGTGGCATTCCATGACGACAGTACCAGGCTTACCCTCTAGTTGAGATGGGTAGTGACATTACCCGATGACAATATCGGGATTACCCACCATCTTGGATGGGATGTGGAATTCCCTAATAAAAATACAAGGCTTACCCACTTGTTGGGTTGGGAAGTGGCATCCCCCAATGAGAGTACCTGGATTACCCTCCAGCTAGGCTGGGTAGTGGTGCTCCCCAATGATCATGCCGAGTTTACCCTCCAGTGAGGCTGAGAAGTGGTGTTCCTTGATGACTACTATAGTTGGACCCTTTTCTGTGCAGCATAGTGAAGAAGAGTGGTTTCTCTTACCTAAGAACACATGAAAAAGAGGGGTTCTTTCCCCATCGAGATGTGTCCTTATGACATGACCCAAAACCATGCGGGCGAGTCAATGCTGCCCAAAGCAGAAAATATCAAGGTGTGGTGACTTGAGCCCCTTTGACATTTTCCTCCTATGTAGCTTTGAAGATATGTGGCACATCGTAGGTGGTTTTTACCCCTGAACTGATGGATACTCACTTTCTTGTGCTGATATATGAGATGGAGATCTCTTTACTCCCTCATTTATGTTTCTTTGAATGAGAATATCTATTTTTGAGTGGGTTTGTACTCTTCTATTCACTTTTACTATACCTTTTTCCTTCACTACTTATGTCTGGTTGTATCTATTATTGTTTCCCCCTTCAACTTTTTGGGGGTGTCCTACTGGGTATGTATATACTCACCCATTCATGGGCTTCGCCCAACCCATGTTGTCTCTTTTGCATACGATGGATACGTCGATCGTGATTTTAGAGGAGCTTAGGGATACAAATTGTGTGGACCTCATACGGTGGTCAGATTTGTGATACAGGAGTAGTTCTCTCTCACTTATTACTCTTTTAGTTTCCTTCAAGTTGGGACATGTTTCCAATTTCGGTGTGTGTTTTTCCTTTTTACTTTTCAATATACACTACTATACACATTGTACTATCTAAAAGATATTGCATGTTGATTTCATTTTAGCAGTTGAATCTTTTATTTCTTTTCCCTCTACAATTTTTCATTGAGTTGGATTTTTGGGTGTTTATAGGTGTTTAAGAAAAGGCCTCCCTGAGTTGTCATGCCTTCAACTCTAATCTCCAACCCCTGGCCTATAGTGGCAGTCTTGGGGTAGTTACGGCTCAAGTATGGCTAGGGTCGGGTCGTGACAAAACTCCCTGAATAAAACATCAAAAATGGGTATCAAAGGCTATACACACACCTATATGTGATTTCTATGAAATATGGTCCAAAAAGAAAATCCAACAAAAGAATCATAAAATTTAAACATGTGTATACAAGAGGCTAAAATGGTAAAGAAATTCCTACCTCAAGGTTTCCATTATCAACATCATTTTTTGATATGGGAGTTATCACCTATACCACATTCACAGACCATCAAGGATAATATTTCCTTCCAAAAACTCATAAATATAGTTCCATATAAAACAACATGGGTTTTAGAGAAAGACTCCAGAAAGAAGAATCCAAGTGGTAGAATAACACATGCCCAATTTCAATTATTGAAAACAGTAAACATAATGCTGGGTAAAAGGAGAAGAACATAGTCCCTATTTTGAAGTGATAATAGAAGAGAAGTGATGGGCCTACATAAATTTGAATAAACTAGATCATCCCTCTTCATGGTTTGATCATCTAGTAATATAAGTAATAGAGAGTCATGGAGAATCATGACTATCCAAGGTATCAACCCTCAGTGAAAAAAAGTGAGAACATTCCCTAGGATCATCCAAATGTTGTCTAAATTTTTTATATTAAATGAATCATCAATGAGAAGGGTGAAATTTGATTTATAGGGGTAAGAATTGATTTAATGATGAATTGAATAACCTTCATTAATTCCCACACATGTTTCCCCTATGAATCGATCAATTTTAGAGAATAGGGCCTTCAATTTTTGTTATTTCATGGACATACCGACCATAACCACACCCTCTACTAAAACCTGGCCTTTCCCATGGTGTTCCTTAACACACAGACTGAAATGGAATCCCATATGGTGTTTCCCTAATAATCTTCCAAAGTTTCCTCACCAAAGACACCAAAATATCCAAGGTGAGGTCACTCTTACTGTAGTTGAGATGATGAATCCTCAATAACCGTGCCTTGTCAACACCATAACTACTTTTTCACTGGGATATTTTACTCATAGGGACCACCATAGCTGGAATCATAACTGTGGTGTTACCCATTTTGGATTGAAAAATTCTATAGTTGATTTGAGCTTCCAAAAGCTAAACCCAAGCATAGATCAACCCAAAACTCAAAGGAAGATGATGGAAACAAGTTTTTTCATACAAGAACACAAAAATAAGGATTTTTAGGATACTTCTTTAAGTATTTTCATAGACATGTGCACTTTAATATTTATGAACATAAGAATTCTAAATAGGTATGACCATAGTGTCATCTCTCAAGGAAGATAAAAGTAACAAAGTGAACCTCAATTTTTACTTTTTTATATTCTTAGTTTTTTTAAATTTTTAAAACAAGAAAACTAAGAGGTTTGGTTGATGAAACAAAATAAAAAAATTTATGTGGATGAAAATAGATAATAGTTAGTATGAAGTTGTGGATAGTATTTATAATTTACTAGTTTATTTATATCAATGTTCTTAACTGATTATCTTAAATAAATATCTTCCCAATGGAATACCAATCATAATATCAGTCTTCACTATTATATTATGAAAATTAGTTAATTTATTTCATTAATACAATGATGACCATATCTTCCTGTGTAGATTATTTTACCCACCCAAAAGTAAGTGTAATGGTACCCTATTCTTAATCACTTGAAACATCCATTGTCATGGAATGTGTCCATCAAAAAACAAATATAAGTAAATTCACACTATCTCACAAAGACATTATTTTTTACTACTCCCTCTACAACCACACAATTCCCCAAATGTATACTAGATAACTATGGAAGGGGAACATTGAATGTATATCCAGTATATAGAGGAAACACCATGGGTCTTGATGGTGGGAAACTATCACCAACCCCCATCAAACCTCATTATGAAAGATCAAAGTAATAAAATAGATTAATAAGTAATATATATATATATATATATATTCAAAATCAAGAGCTACAATAATTTTATCCTGAAAACTATCATAATTGTTGGGCCATCTATAGGGATGGACTAAAAATAAAGGGAAAATATCATAGATTTACAGAATGAAATATCCAAAAGAAAAGAAAAAAATCCATTAAAAGGGAACTCGTATTCCCTATCCTTAATTTAAATTATAAAACCACAAACATAAAAAATTTATTTTTTTGATCAATTACATGAGGACATAGTTTCTTAATGAGATAATTACATGTGGAAAATATAGCCTCTATGTGATCTTCCTTTGTAATCACACATTAATAATTTCTTTGTTTTTATTTCCATGATCCTATATCCTATCATTCCTTGATTAAACATCACATTAAAAATTTATTACTCCATTTTGTTTTTTAGTATGGTAATTTTTATGGGGAATCATGTGGTTCCCTCATGCTTTCTTGAATTCCACATGGATCTCATTTTTCTTCAATTGCCAAATATTTTATCTTTTTATTAGATTCCTCTTGAGAATTATAGAACTTTAAATAAAAGTTATTGGGGTGCCTTAAATCATTGGTTGGAATTGTTATTGATGATCTAGTGACCTTATAACGGTCTTTCGGGGTTTATGAAATATTTTATCATATATATATATAGGGGGTATGTATTTTAATTCAATCTAATACCTAATATGATTAATCCTTTTTCATAGGACATGATTCTCTAAATTGATATATAGTTACTTCGAAGAACACCAGTTCCTAGTTTGGATGGGAATTTCTCCATTGATTTCCCAAATTATGGCCTTCATTCCATATTTTTTATAGGAAATTATAAGTCCTGATATGCCTTCATTCATCTATTTTTAATGAAAATAAGGCCATCTCATAGAAAAATATATTTCTAAATTGAACTATTAATCACCACCCCAAAATAATGCATCATGATCAGACCACGATATCTTAATATCATATGGAGTGATGTAATAGATAAGGCCAAATTGGGATGTCTTAGAAGCACATGAGCCTCAGCCTAGTTTGTGAGGACTCCTTATGTGAATCCAAAAGACCTAGAATCAAATCCAGGCGGAGGCTAATTTTTTGGTACTGTAGCAGTACATTAGCAGGAACTGTGCAGAACTATAGTACATACTATAGAAGGAACTGTACAAAGCAATATTTGGAATTGTAGTAGTCAAGAATACTCCCCCATTTGGGCCTTTGGGCCACTGATTTAGTACCTGAGTCCTTTAAGGCATTCGGTCCACCTAGACCTTTGGGTCAGCAAGACCTTCGGGGAACCTTAAGAGCAGATGCAAACCAGACAACCTACAAGGAACAAATTTCAGAAGAAGGAGGAGCAAGGAGCCTTCACCATATCAGAAGCTAAACAGATTGAAATATTGAGAGGGTATGGTTGCTGCCATTGGGAAAAGCCTGTGAATGCATGGGAAAGCCTGCCAAATATCCAGGCGAAGGTGGAGAGCAGATTTCATGATGAAGATGCTGGGGAGGGGTATTTCCAAGTAGTTAGTCTGGGTTGTATGTAATGTTTGAAGCCTACAGAAAATGAATTCCTCTAAGGCCTATAGGACATGTAATACTTACTCCTACAGGCCTTGTAAGGGTTCCACCTCACCCCTTGAAAGGTGGATTATCAAAATAAATAAAAAATGATGGCCTTCGGGCCATTAGAGGATGTCATAGAATACGAATGGCCTTATCCAGTTCATTTTTTAATTATAGCCATTGATATACCTCAATTTTATGAGATCATTTATATCATATCAAGTGATACATATACATTGTATTATTTTTTAGTGTTATAGGTAATAACATGACATTTTTACTACCAATCATATCACGGTTCCTTCAAAATTTAAGTAACCAAACTTATGAATTTCTCGTGTCATTGCATATGACATGAAAATTTATTGAAGGCCCCATGATTTGCATCAACCCAAGATCTCGAGTAAACCTATCTCTTCCTATTCATTAATAAAATCAATCAATTAATTTTGAGAAATCACAAATAAATAATAAAATGAGGAAAAAATCAATAATTTCTGTTGGTTTTTCATTTCTGTTAAAAAATTATAATTTAATAAAAAAATGAATTTTATTCCTATGTGTTATAACATAAATAGGGTTGTTTACAATGAATTTTAGTGTGAAAAATGAGTTCATTTTTTTCCTCAATCACTACCCACAATGTTCAACTATTGTACAATTGGGAAATTCTCAATTAACTCATGTTGAAAACGATATACCCAATAAATTTTGTGATTTTAAAAGTTAATAATGGTAATATTTTTAACTCTAATAACCCCCACACTTATGATGGTTTATTTATAGTCTCAATTCTATAATTTTCATTCCTTCTCATTAAATTCATTACAACATTCAATTTCTACCAATGAAAACGTATACCTACCATCACATATATGTTTTCCATCATCAATAAATACATGATTTCATAAAATTATTATTAATATTATAATCATAAAAATATCACTTTAGGCTTAATATTTTTCTTGTTTATCCATCACGTATTAATTGTTCTATGTTAATCTCAATGTCTTTTTAGGATAGCTTTGTGTGTGTAGGTGGGTGTTTCAATTGTAAAAATTAAAGTGAGAATGATGATTTTAGGATCTTTAAAGTATGATATATTATTTGAAAAATGTTTAAATAAAATATATTCCTTTAATAATTTTCCTTACATATGATTCATCCATCTCGTCACTTATAGTTTTTCATGGTGGTTAATAAAACAATGAAAATAGCGGATGATAAATCCTCTTTCAAATTTTATTATTTTTTAATTGTTATAAAAAAATTGTTTCTAATATTTTTATTAGAAAAAATTGAAATAATTTTAAATTAAATTGAATTTTGTGAACTCTATTTTTCATCTTTTTATGGTCCATCCTCATATCTGTCAAACAAGTGAATTATCCTCTGATGATCCCATGAAATATACTTTTCTCTCCATACTTTCTCTCAATGATAACCATGAGAAATGATTAATAATATGGTAGATAGGTATGATAGTATTGTAATGTGGCTACTTACTATGATATTAATGTATTTTAGGGGATTAAAATAGATATTAAACATAAGGTTTTTCTTGTAAAGTGACATTAAAAAAATGATTTCTATATGGTTCCCCATTTTCTAAAAAATCCTTAAAATAGAATAATTAAAGTTTTTATTTATAATGAAATGGATTTTGTTTTATAAATAAAAATAGAAATTAAAAAAAATATGAATTGTTTTAGAAACTTCTCAAAACTAGAAAATTTAACATTATTTAGTTCTTGTGGCATATATTTCCATATTGAATGAAATTATATTTATGCTTAAAATTTTATTCATGGAATGAAAAACCATATTGGTAATCACATAAAGTTTAAATTATAAAGACATGTTAATATATGAAAATTTACTAAATAGATCTAAAAACCTAGTCATTCAATTCATTTTATTTCATTTTTTGTATATTTATTTTTATAAAACACAAAAAAAAATAACTGGTACAAATACAGAATAATATCAATAAATTTAATTAACTCCCCACAAATTTAGATGAAATTATTCATTGTTGTATAAAACATACATAAAATAGTGTATAATAATAAAAAAGTATGTTGGGGAAATACAACCAATTTATTTTATATGGAAAATATGATAAACCATTTTCCCATTGAATTTATAAAAACCTATAAGAAAAAAATCATGAGAACTTTATTAAAAATGAAAAATAGAAAAATAAAATAGGATAGGGAATTAATACCTTGTTTAACCCTCTACTGAGTGATTCATTTCACTTTCTACAGCTAGATAGTGGAAATAGGTTAACGAAAATTTGTTGGCAGATATGGATTATGTGATTTAAACTACCATATTCTCTTCCAATTCTCTTCATCAAAAAAAATATTATCTTTCTCTAAAATAGTATATTGAAATTCCACCCCCTATACAGTGAGAAATAGGTTGAAATGTTCTGGTGGTTATATGATATACATGGCATTTTCTTCTATAGCTAGAAGGTAAATTATTTTCTTGTTCATATTGAGATTATTCTACTTTAATGAGTTATATCTCTTCTCCATACTCCTAAAAATAACCATCGGATATTACTCGTGAATAATCTATTCATTTTTTAAAATTAGAATCCATTTTATTTTCTTTTAATTCATAATCATCCCCAGTGACCTTCATATTTACTAATTCTATAATATAAAAGCAAGTGAGATCAGTAATAATATTTTTTAAATAAATCATAATATAATGAATTCAATGAAGAAATATATCCAATAATATATCATCTAGTAAATATTCTTCCATGTGTAAAGTATTTGGAAATATCACAACTTATTTATGGAATTCCATTAAATATAATATTGTATCAATATTTGAGGATTACTATGAGATTCTAGAGATATCTTCAAAACATTATGGGTACTCAATTGAATATTATTATATATTATCATTATCAGATAGGTGAGCATTAAAAATATTCTATATAGAAATTTTTAGGTATCATTTGAGATTTTATTATGGACTTTAATAGATCATATAATGATTATATTTATTAGGTGAAATTTACTTATAATAATAGTTTCCAAGATATGATTTGAATGACTCATTTTTTAAGAATTGTATTGAAGACCATTTTGATCATCATTATATTATGATGAAGTGGGAAAAAGACTCTCCAAGAACGCAGTATTTTCCATGATATGACTAATAATTTTTATTTGATTAGGAAGAGAATGTGGTATCTTAAACTCTATAGAATTTCTATAGGGAATGTTGATGAAGGATATTATAATTTTTAATCAGAGATCATGCCTTATTTTATAGTTCAATTTGGTTGCAACACGAACAATTAATGAATAAATAAATGTTGGATCCCAATTATGTGGTTCCTTTTAAGATCACTAGATTGATTAGAGATGTGGTTTTTCATTTTTATTTAGTAAAGAATTTTGTCATTTTAAATGATGTATTTCATGTTTATCAACTGAGGAAGTACCAACTTGACCCTACTCATGTTATTTTTTATTATAAAATTAACTTGAATATAGATATTAAATTAATTGAATGTTTGAAATAGTTTATCAACTATTAGGATAATATCTTGAGGGTAGAAAATATTCTATTGGTAAGAGATGTGTCACAACATGGAATTATTCTAGAGAAGACTTAAGGGAGATAGAATCATATATGAAAAGAAATGTTCAGAGTTTTTTGTGAAAACAAATAGTATAGTGACTTTATAGTCATAATAAGTCATGTGGTGGGGAGCATTATAACACCTTCAATCTAGTAAGTAATATTTTCTTAGTGTTAGTTAATTTTGGACTTAAAATAATTTTTTAAATGGTTTGGGTAAATAAAAATTATGATCATAGTTAAGTAACCATTAATACTATCCATTCAACCCATGATTTAACAAAGTAAGTTTCGCAAGGTTTGTCTCATAGTTTGATAACTATTAATGTTAACCATGCATCACTTGGTATTGTAAAAATTAGGACTCACACAGTTAGATAATTATACGTGTTTACCATGAAAGACAATTAAAATCTATAATTTCTTTTTAAAAAAGTATATTATAATCCTCAAACACCTACTATCTATCCCTAAATACCTTTGACTAAGTTTAGGACCTCCTTACAGATATTTGTTTTTCTATTTTCCACAATCATTCAATATATTTAAATGGTTATTTTGGTGAATTCAATATAGTTCAGTGGTTAGTAGTATTATTTAAATTTTTGGATTCCCTATTTCAAATATATCTTATATGTAACTTTTTAAACATCATTGAATAGATTATATATTCACGGAATTAAATTATGAATATTAAAATTGATCTTTAGTGATTGGAACTAAGGGATTTGATCAAGATTGAAACTAAAAATGCTAAATTTTTGGAATTCTAGAATTTTTCTTTTATTATTTAGTTTAATATATTATTACCATTAACAATTATGATCCTTTTATTTGTTATTTCATGTGTTTTTTGTGATTAATCTTTATGTGGAATTTATATAATGATTGTCTATTTGAAATTGAATTGATAAATTATGCAGTTTTTATTTATGAAAATTAATTTTTATCATGATAGAAATATTGTATTTTGAATTTTTAAAAATTATTTACTTTTGTTCATATGTGAACATTGGATAAATTCACAGTGCAAGGAATTTCTAGAAAAATTAATTTTATTTTAAATTGTACTAGGATTTAAAATGTAATATTTTATGTATTTGTTTGGGATAAAATATTTTGGTAATAAAATTGTTTTTATAAATTAATTCAATCATGGTAATGATAGATAATCATAAGTAAAAAAGAAATAAATGGGAGTGTGAGTAAACGAACAGGATTATTGGGGATTGAAATCGATGTTATAGATCATGGTGTGTATAGATGGAAATATTCATAAAAGTTAAACAGTTGTATGATTATTTATTGTAGATAAATTTTATTATATGGAGTGTTGGGATTAAAAGAATATTAATAATAATCATGATTCTTGAAATTTGAAAGTGATATTTATATGTTTTTATTATGATGTTTTTCATTGTGTTTCCCTAATTTTTTCCAAAGATGTTTACTTTTGGTTCGGTTTTGATGAAAACTAAATTTTATTTCATATATTTGGGTAGTGTCTTTGTTTTGGATTTAAATATTTCACTAAAATATTTATTTATCCCTAGGTACTATATGTCACCTTATAGAAAATAGGGAATGCGATCAAGGATATGTGGTGACATCGAATCAAGTCTTATGATTTGGGTAACTGGGACTAGGAATTACATTAAACATTAGAATAATGGATGGATAAATCTCAAAATTGTTTACCATGGATTACTATTTCATGATACTTTTATAAATTCCACTTTTTAATGGCCATCTGTTATCACATCATGCCTCCACTAGAACCCTACCTAGGTTAGTAGTGAGTCCAAGTGTGCCCCTCAAAGCCCTAATTCAATAGTCCATGGGTTGGTGACTAGCATCGAGGTTATATGAAATGAAATATTGGAGGAATTACCCAATTTAAACACATGTAAATAAAAATATCCACCAATAAACCCTAAACACCAAAAAATAATATAAAGCCAAATCTGAAAAATAATAAAAACAATCATATAATGTCATACAAAATCATGGAACAAGAAAACGATATATAAATAAAGAAACCAACACGTGATCCAATCCAAAGAAATATGTAATCCCATATCACCATTAGCTTGTTCTCTAAATCCACACACAACATATATATAACGAATAATAAATATGTAGAAATAAAGGTACTTATACCAACTATTTAACTGGTCTAGTTTTCCTCACATCCTAATGGTATATTTTATTATGTTTTCATCTCGTCCCATGTTTATATAACACAACCACATATCAAAAATTCAAACCAAAACCACATAATATATCCACATACTATAACCCCATACCAGAACCACATACCAAAACTACAACCACTAAAATAGTCAAAATGAATAATATAATATTGGGAGTAGTAAGCTATTTGTTTTTAATACATCCTAGATGTTGGGGATTAATAGATATCAAAAACATTATGTAGGCAGAGGATTGGTTATCTTACTTGGGTGATGGGGAATAATAAATAACAAAACATACAAAGATATATAATATCTCACAATATAATCATAGAGACTCATATACTAATGTCGAAGAATAATACTAATGATTTAATAGAAAAATATCAAAATAACCATGTGATATCATCCAAAGTAATCTACGATCCAATAAATACACACACAATATTGGTATAGTAAATCCTGAAAGTATAGAAATAAAGGTACTTATACCCAATATTCCATTGATCTAGTTGTTCTCAAATCCCAATATTATATGTTATTGTTCATTCATTCCCTCCCATATCCACAAAAAAATTCATGCCACAACATCATATGACAACCACATACTATAGACACATACCACAACCTCATACCATAGCCACATAGCCCAACCATAGTTTAAAATAAGATGAGGAGAGGGGGAGTAGTAATCCATATGTTTCCACTACATCATAGATGTTAGGGTTTACTAGATACCCAAAACTTTATATGGTCATAGATTTGGTTATCTAACTCGAGTGATGGTGCATAATAAAAAAACATAAAAAGATATATAATATCTCACAATCTCATTCTTAGATCTAAATTCTATCGATTTACCACTATAAAGATCTCATCATCAAATAATCACTACCACATTACCACTAACACTTCCATAATCCACATAATATATTTTAATACATTAATCACTCAATTTTATTAACATTTCACCACATCGTTATTTCTATTTCATAAATACTTACTAATTCCATGCTACCCATCATCAAAATATTTACATTTAATTAACCTCATTAATTCTTATAAATCATTATAATAATATAATTGTAAAATATATTATTCAACATATTAATCAATTTTTATATAATTTATTCTATTAATTACATTTTCATTATATATACCATCTCATTCCTCTTCTTAATCCATTCTCCCATTTCAGATCCATATCTAGGGTAAAACTAATGTCACTACATAGCCACACCAATAAAACTATAATAAATTTTTTACATACTATTTATATGTGATACTATCACATTCTCAATATTTCAAACATATAGCATAATAAAATATAGAAAAAAAGTCATAAAATAATTTAAATAATGAAAAGTGACTGAGAACTATAAAATTAATTTTCATGTTAGGAAAAAATAATATAGATTTTTTGTTCTTGAATTGGCCAGCACAAGTCATTTATTGAGTTATAATTCCACTAATGGAAGAGGTTTTGATGTAAAAATATTTATGTTTTTACAAATATTCTCAAATATATCAAGAATTCAATAACTGTGTGTCAATTTTCAGCAATAATAACATAAGAACTACTACCCTAGAATCTCTATAATGAAATATCATGAAAATATATGGGAATGGAAAAAATTAATAATTCCTTTTCTCATGGGGACTTGATATCATAAGATAAGGAATAGTAAAAAATGAAAAGAAATTCCCAAAAACACTTAGAAGGATCTCTAGGATTCTAATATCCATCAAGAAGAAGAAAAAAATAATAATAGGAGAGAGGAACATTAATAAATATAAATAAATAAAAATACCCCAAACCATTATATGGTTCTTTAAACCATTATGTGTATTTTTTTCAATCGAGGTTGATCTAAAACCCATGCTAACTTGAATTTTGAAATATTGAATTTTCACAAATAGTTTTTTCCAAAAGCACACCTTTGAGTAAAAACATGGCGTATCCAATAAACTGTGACATGTTTTACATAAATCTAATTCAAAATAAATATTAAACCATGATGGGTTCTCCTAAAACATGTTATTTTCCAATCATGAAAATAAACCACAACATGTTTTATTCACCATTTCTAGAAATAATCCATAGAAATATACTTCCAAACCATGATATATAGTAAAATGTTTTTAACACAACCACATTATAGTCAACAAAATCATTTCATAATTACAGTCCCTATAGTGACTGATAAATCCTTCAATTTTTCTCCAAAAACCATCACTTCACACCATGTAATGATTCAAAAACCACAATGACTCAAGAAAATCATTATTTAGTTTGAATAAAAATACATCATGGTTTCTATAAAACCTCATAATTTCAACTTAACTTCCATAATTCATCTCAATACTCACTCTTATTACTAAAACACCTAAAATATTTACAAATTAGAAGATTAAGAATATATAGGACTCTATATTAGAAACCTATAAAATTATTTGTTTTTAATAGGATCTAAAAATAATATTATGAAAAAATAACTCCCAAAATCAGTCACCACATGAAATAAATCTCAATTAAGAATATCTCCATCAAAAAGGGTCAACCATAAAATGAAAACCAAATGAGAAAATAAATTTATCAAGAAACAGTATGTTTGTATCTATTAGATGGAGGTGTGTATAAGTGTAGTTTTACCCCTTATCATAAAAAATCCTAGTATATTTTAGATACTTTTTGTTGTTATGTATTAAAATAATAATAATATAATAGGGAGTGAGGAAGTAAAATAATGTAATCGAATTTTAGAAAACACGCAACCTCTTAAAATGTGTAACTCCCTTTGATTTGAGCCAAAAGGCTTTCTTGAATAGCCTTATGTGTAAGTTAAGTCTTATAAGAGTAATATAAGGATTTTGGAAGATTATTTAGGTAGATTTTGGATGATCCAAGGGACTTGAGAGGTGTGATTAAATGTGTAGGGGTGATGCCCTTTTATAAGTGGGAGGAGGGGCACTTAAGAAAATTTTTGAAGTATTATTTTATTATAAAATGATTTTCGGTTTCAAAAGGTCCCAAATTCATTTATTTAAAATATAATATGATATTGGGTCAAAAACCTCACAACCAATAGGTTTTAGACAAGTCTAGGGCACACATTTAACATTATCTTTTAGCTTTAACCCTTAGTTAACTAATTTAACTCTTAACATGTCTTCTTGTATAATCATACTATATGGTTAATATAATTACTATAAAATTTTAATAGAACCCAAATTGGTACATTAATGACATTTTAAACATTATCTAAGTCTTTTGGCTAAAATTATATTTTTAGGACTATTATATCATTTAATAAAATTTTATTTTGTTTAAAAACTCTTTTATGTCAATTTTTATACTATTCATAACTTAACTTTTTTAAAATCCATAAAAACATGATTATTTAAGAAGAAGTTTAATAATTCAAGTATAAAAGTCATAATCATCCATAAAATTTGTGTATGGAGTAAAAAGATTCAAAATAAATTTATTTTAATGTTTATAATCTCATTTATTTAAATCATTCATTAATAAGGTAATCATTACATCATCATTGTGTCATAAATATATATATTTATTTGATGTCTAAAAAATATAAATAAAATATCATGATGTAGAAAATATTTTTATCTTTATAATTACTATTTATAGTTGAATAAATCGCTTATATAACCCCATATAAAAAATTGTTTAGTAAAAAATACATCTTTATGTTATATTTTTCTTTACTATAAATTAATTATTATATAATGTCATTTTCACATAAAAGTGGCTTCATGTAGTCCAAAAATTGATCCAAGGATACCCATGGTTAAAAATATCTTATCCAATAGGATTAGGACATGTGTTAGGGAGATTTAATATTATTATAATATTATTATTTACCCTTATTTACCAGATTTATCCTTAACCATGGTAAATAAAATAATTTCTAAAGTTACTATTCATAATGTCTAAAAATAAAAGGAAACTATTTAAAAAATTTGAACCTCATGATTAAAAATATAGAATAAATTTTTCTAAACTCAAAAAAAAAATTGCAGAAATTAATTTAAAATTAATTCCCGTTGTCAAAACAAAAAAAAAGGTTTTTATGAAGTAATAACTATGAAAAAATTAACAAGTGTTTATGTCCAATTTAAAAGTGAAATTACTTGAAATGACCATAATTATATTAAATTATAAAAATAAAATCAAATTATACTTTTAAACCAACTAAAATTACAATCTAACTATATAAATAAATTAGATTAAAAGGCAGATTTGAATTAAAATGCCGTATTTTTTCACTATTAATTAGAAATGAACTTTATCAGAAAAATGCCAAAATTTCATCCAAAGTGAATTTTGATGATCTGATTCTGTAGAATAAGTTTATTTTGTTAAATATAATATATAAGAGTTACAAAACAATATTTAAAAAGGGTTCTCCATCAAAAGGCAGTAAAATGACTTTTAAAAAAATATTAGAGTATTTCATGCTTAAAATTGGATTCATTCTTATTTTAAGATTCTAAAATTTATCAAATAAATGTAATTATATTTATAAAACGTGTATAATTATTTTTTAGTTATTAATTTTCATTCTCACTAATACAACGTCTAGGAACTAACTACCATGTAAAATTATTATATTACTTCTCGGTATAACTCTAAGTTGAGTGCAACATAAGATTTCAAAGAAACTCGTTATTGCATGTTCAGTGTGATATCAAACAAAAGAAACCCCTTTAATGTAAAAATAATAATATTCATAAATATTAATAGAAATTAGAATGTATTATTCTATAAATACATGGGTCGTAACATCCTTCCACCTTTTAGAAATTGTGTCCTCCCAATTTTAAAATTGGGATCAGAAACATCATTGAAAGTCACACATTGTAAAAAGAGTCAATAAAAATATCTCTTTAAAATAAAGAAAGATAAGTACAAAGGTCTCCCAAGATAACACATACTAGATTTCCATAGTGTAAAACATAAATATGGAATAGAAACTAACTGTCAAGTTTTGATGGAGAGTGATAGAAAACATAATCAGGAGAAAGTTAACTACCAAAAAACCATAAACTTGTGACAGGTTAAATGGTATTTGATTCCCCAATAAGAAAAGTGAATGGAATTTTTTTTGTTTTATCTTACTTTTCATAAAGTTGAGGAATTTATTTATGAGAATGACTAAGAACACAAGGAAATATACTTACCTTTCAAGTTGAGTTTCATCCTTTAAACTATTTCTATCAAAAACTAATCTTTTCTCCAAACAATGAGTATTCATGATGATATAGACACACCTGAAGTTCTAGAATCAACATCTATAGAATCACATAGTCCACAAAAGATTAACTGTATATTTACCCTATCTTTATACATTAACCAAAACCAAAATTTTTAGTACGAGAATAGATAATCCCCAAAAAGAATAATTATTTATTAAAAGAAATACTAATCTTAATATCCAGAATTCAAAAAACAGTACCCAAAGTTAAACAAAGACCATTCAATACACAATTGTCCTTAAAATTATTCAATATAATAAAAACTAATATTGAAACCATAAACTCATAAGTATTTTATCACATAGTCTTCCATGATAAATCTTAACATTTATCACTAAATAACATGGAATACTCTTAAAGTATTATACTTAAAGGTAATTATCCTAATCATATATTCTCAAAGATAGGTTAATAATTTCCATAACTAACCCAAATCACTATAAGTCCACATTAAAAAAAAATATTCTTACAAAATATCATTCAACCATTACTCCTCAAATTAAATCCTACGGTATTCTATTTTCCTTAGGCATATAGTTTCCTAAAAGAGAAAATGTCTTCTACAATAACTTTTATCAATTAATCACCAAATCATTTTCTATACTAAGGATATCCATTTGATAAAACATAAGTTCCCAAAATCAACTTATTCTTTATCCATAAAGTAATTTAACTAAATTAATAAGTCATACTAACTAGGGACTTCATGTAGTCCAGTGGTAGGTGATGCACCCTTGTCGCCCTTTTGTTTTGGGTTTGATTCATGCGGCCATTTCGGATGGGGTGGATTATCACCCATCTTACAGGATGTCCTTTTTATAAAACACAAAAGTAACCCTAATATGTTTCAAAACAAAATGTTATATTATACATATCATTTTCATCCTAACTCATAAAGACCTCAAAATCTTAATTCATGAAGTCTTATATATAATGTATTTTTTTATTTCACCTCCATATAATAAAAGAAAACTATTCCCAATAGAAGGATATCATACCTTGATCATGGTGTCTACATGGTTTCATCTTCATCTTGTTCACATAGGTAAAAGGTCCATGAATTGAATTAATGATTTATAGATCCTTAAAAATCATTTTCTTCCTTCATACAAATACACATTGTACAACTTGGGTCATATGGGTGTTCATAAAAAATTAGTTTCAGAAAATAATCATGTATGACATATAATTTTAAAACATTGGTTAAAAATTGATTTTTATAGAACAGTTAGACCGAGTTTTATTTGAAACATTCAATAAATGGTCATTTTAAAATACCACAATTATGTACTGAGAGACGATATATTAAAATCAAATATAAATAGGTTGTGCAATAGTCTCCTTCTTTATAACCTTTTTCAAAATCATAATATGCTTAAAAGTTTTGTGATAGGGTAGAATATTTGAAAATTACTTGATAATATTTACTATTCATTAAAATATGAAAATATTTGGAAAATATGATTTGATTAAATACAACCCATGATCCACGATGGTATCAAGGTATAGTGGAGGTGTTTGATATCTCAAACAACTACTTGAAAGTGAGTTGTATGCTAGAAAATGTTTCACAATAATCTGAACCTAACATTGAAATAATTATTGAAATCATGTCATCAGGAAGAGATAAGAATATTTTTTGAGATCCTCCTCCTTCCATTTGTAATCGACATTCCTTAATCAGAAAAAGTAACAAAACAATTATTTAACTTAAAGAGTAGACATAGGGACTAGCCATGTGTTTAACAAAAACCCATAATCCCTAAATTTGTGTAAGTCATTCCTATGATATCACCTATAAGGACACAACCTTAGACATTACATAATATTGAGTTAAGTTGATAATTTGACATTAAGGATCTTTTCAGGTTTAGAGTTTTATAGAATTATGCCATAATTGTTACATTACATCTCAAAAATTACAAAGTAGACAGTTATTCTCTATCTAATTTTTTCTCAAAAAAAACTACATAAAATAAAACTTGAATTCTTTTCATGATATAAATCTTCATGAGTTATTCCTTTCTCTTACCCTTCCTTATATCCTGTGAAAAACACTTTAAAAAATGGGGATGAGCATAAAAATCTAAGTAAGGGTAATAAAATAAGGAAAGAAAACATTATCCCATCAATACATACAAATCAATAAAATCATACATTTCAATCATAAAAAATATGCCTTTTAACATACCTTATGAAATCATAAGATTTATGAATAACACATAGAAATCACAAATCATAATGTTAACTTGGGGAATCCATAACATACTTACATTGTAGCTTTCATAACTACATAGGGAGTTGCGTTTTGAATACCCATCATAATATATTCCCTAAATTTATAAGGAGAAACATTAATGTTTACCTTTTTCATGTTACCCAATGCATTGGAGATCTATCTTAGGCTCACCCACCCTCAGTTTATCACAAAACCACTCGTATACATAAACAATTTCCAAGAACCATAACATAATCATAAGACATAAAACAAGCATAATGTAAGGATAACATTTCTGCATTGCAATCACAATATATCATTTCAAGATATTGACATAATCAATGTTATATAAACACCATTTTCATTAAAACAATATGTAAAAAAAGGTATATGGTATTTATTTTCCTTTTAAAAACACTGTGGCTAGTTAAGGAAGAAAAATATCAAATAATACTCGTGGTGGTGCAAAGGTTCTTATCATTGCATACATTTAAAAGAAACATTCTATTTGTAATTTAATAAAATGATTCATAAAATAAAATATTCCTCTTGAAAACTGTTGAATGAAATTAAAAAAGGTTATAATTATACATCATATAACAAAAGGTCTTGTATAAACCAAAATATGCCTCATTGAATAGTGATTGAGATGAAGTCCCTTACAAAGATTATTTTGTAAATCAAATAGATCGATTATAAGTATTTAATATCAATCTACATAAATAATTTATAAAAAGAATACATTGTATCCAAAAGTCACTTATCACATAATCACAGCACGACATAGTCATGAAGTAGAAGATTAACCTAAAGAATGGAAATTGGGTTAAGAAGTTCCATTTCCTTGAGTCTGAATTGTCACGTAAGATCCTTGTTATTACGAAATAATAAACTTAGGTTAATTTATACTTTATTTAGAAAAAAATTCATGTTTATTATTCCTTTTATATCACTTATTACCACATTTTTAACATTACATACATATTGAAGTTAATATCGGTGGTTTTGCCGATATTCGGTACTTGAGTCAAAAATGAAATTGTTATAATTAAAATTTGTCCATATAGTCAAAAATTAATTTATATAGAGAATGATATTAATTATTTAAATATCATATATATCAAGTATATATACATATGTATTTATAATAGTACATAACATTTGGAGATATGAAATTAAATGCACCGTTCATGGAGACAGTAAGTCGTATGTATGCATGAACGCTACTTTCATTTTTTTCATATTTAAAAGAATGAAAATTAAATAACACATAGTTATATAATAATTTTAGTATAATATGATATTATATATACTTTAAATAATTTCATTAACCCAGTCCTTTATATTTTCTATGTATGGAATGAATGAGTCATATCACTTTAAGGGGGCGGAAGTCCGCACTTCTTAAAATGAAATTAACATATTTACACATTATGGAAAGCATAAAGGTGTGATTTAAATAAAAAAACTGAATAATAGAGAATACATAAATAAAATATATATCATTATAAATATTTTTCAATAATAATGGCCACCATGAGAGGTGGTAGTGAAAAATTGAACAATTATCGTTTCATGAGGCAGTAGTTCGTCGTCTACAAAAACAGTACGTTCGTATCCATTAGATGGAGGTGCATGTAAGTTTAGTTAGAATTATTCTCATAATAATATCCTAGTATATTAAAAATACTTGTGTTTTTATGTAATCAAATAATAATAATATAATATAGAGTGAAGAAGTAAAATAATGTAAACAAACTTTAGAGAAGACGCTACCTCTTAAAACGTGTAACTCCCTTTGATTTAATACAAAAGGCTTTCTTGAATTTCCTTCTACCTAAGGTAAGGCTTCTATAATTAAGATAGGGATGTTGTGAGATTATTTGGGAAGATTTTGGAATAGAAAATGGGCTTTATAGGTGTGATTAAATGGGTTGTGGTGATACCCTTTTATAAGAGGGAGGTGGGGAATGTTATAAATGTTTTGAAGTATTATTTTATTATAAAAATATTTTCGGTTTAAAAATATACCAATGTAATTTATTTCAAAGATAATATGATTTTGGGTCGAAAAACTCTCAACCAATATTTTTTACACAATTCTTGGTCACAAATTTAAACTTATATTTTAGCTTTAACAATTAGTTAACTAATTTAACTCTTACCAAGTCTTCTTGTATAATCATACTATATGGTTAATATAGTTACTATAAAATTCCAATAGAACCTCAAGTGGTTCATTAATGACATTTTAATCATTATCTAAGTAATTTGGCCCAATATTTAATTTTTAGGACTATTATATCATTTGAAAAATAGTATTTGTTTTAAAAACTCATTTATGTCAATTTTCATACTATTTTTATCATGACTTTTTAAAAATCCATTACAACTTGATTCTTTCTAAAAAACATAATTAATTAAAGGATAAAAAGTCATAATCATCCATAAAATTGGTGGATGGCATAAAAAGTTTCAAAATAAATTTATTTAAATATTTATGATCTCATTTATTTAAATCATTCATTAATAACGTAATAACTACATCATCATCGTGTCATAAATATATTTATTTATTTGATGTCTAAAAGTTATAAATGAAATACCATGATGTAGGAAATATTTTTATATTTATAAATACTATTTATAATTGAAGATATCACTTATATAATCCCATATAAAAAATTAGTAAAAAAGACATGTTTACGTTATATTTTTCTTTACTTTAAATTAATTCTTATAAAACATCATTTTCACTTCAAAGTGGCTCCATCGGGTCCCAAAATCGACCCAAAAATGATCATGATCAGAAATATCTCATATAATAGAATTAGGAAACGTGTTAGGGTAATTTAATATTGTTATAATATTATTTTTACGTTTATTTACCAGATTTACCATTTAAGCATGGTAGATAAAATAATTATGGAAGTTACTATTCATAATGTCTAAAAATAAAAGGTACCTATTTACACAATTTAAACATCATAATTATGAATATGTAATCCATTTTTCCAAAATAAAAACATATAATTTTCAGTAATTAATTAAAAATAAATTCTCATTTTCAAAACTAAAAAACCTCTTTTTAAGAAGTAATAACTATCAAAACATTGACATGTGTTTATGTCCAATTTAAAAATAAAATTACTTCCAATGAACATAATTGGATTAAATAATAAAAATATAATCCAATTATAATTTAAAGCTAATTAAAATTACAATATAACTATATAAATAAATTATATGAAAAGACAGTTTTGAATTAAAATGAATTATTTTTTCACTATTCATTAAAAAATGAACTTTTTCATGAAAATATCACATTTTATTCCAAAGTAAATTTTGATGTCTGGATTCTATAGAAAAATTTTATTTTTTCAAATAGAATATATAAAAGTGACAAAAACTAGATTTAAAAATGGTTCCCCATCAAAAGGCGGTAAAATGACCTTTTAAAAAATATTAGAGTATTTCATGCTTAAAAATGGATTTGTTCTTATTTTAAGCCTCTAAAATTTATCGGATAAATGTAAATCCATTTAAAAAACATGTATAATAATATTTTAGTTAGTTATTTTCATTCCCTCCAATACAATGGCTAGGTGCTAACTACCTTTTAAAATTATTAAATTATTTTTCGGTATGACTCAAAGTTGTGTGCAACGTAAGATTTATAAGAAACCTATTGTTGCGTGTAGAGTTTGATATCAAAAAGAGAATACCCTTTAATTTAAAAACAATATCCTATTAATAATTGTTAATATAAATGAAAAGATATTCTTCTATAAATACATGGGCCATTACAATCACCCTCAATTAGTTCTCATTGAGCACGGAGTATTGACAGTCTGAGATTCATCAAGATACACATGGGGGTGAATATATAATAGGAAAGAATTATTATTTTGGAATCATATGCTCAAAAATTAAGGATTATAGTTTGAACCCAAGCTATACCTTTACCATTTTCATAATATACAATGATGGTGGTCAACTTTCACTCACTCCTTCTAGAAAAGTGAGTTTATACCTAGGGGAGGAATAGGAATTTCAAAGGATTACTTCATGCTACATATGAGATCTATTTGTTCCTAAAGTGGTATTTATTGGATACGAATGTAATTACTTTTTTGTGATACAAAGTTTAGTAAGTGAGGTGAGGTCCACAAGCATTAGTGACTGGGATCCCCCCCAGGTATGATGAGTGTTGACTACCCTCTAAAAGTTATAGTCATCTACCCATTAAACGGTTATCATGGATTTGTTTATTTTTTTCATAGATTAGAATTCATTTACTATGAGTTTAGAATAATGAAATTATTCTATTAAGGGGAAACTTGTGGATGTACCTTGATTATAGACTAGATTATGTATCATCGTATATTCATAATATGGAATTAAAGTGTTTATAAGTGTAATTATGAATATACTTGTAAAATTTATAAATAATATGGGATGAATCATTCCTTGTGTTAGCTCAAGGAGTAGAGTATTTGGAATTTTGGGTATTTACATATTCCTACAATGAGAGTTTTTGTAGTATAGTAACCTCTCATAAAAATTGTTATGAATTCATGGAATGGAGGTTATTGGGCAAAAATCCCTCAAGGTAACTTTGCAGTATTTTTGGGTTGATTGTGTTTGTTAACAAAGAAGGTTTTCATGGATATTTGTCGAGTTCCCAAGAAGTTGTTGACAATCCTTGTTGACAAAGAATGATGACAAAGGAACGGACGATCTGGAGGTGGTACAAAAGAGCAGTACAAGGTGGCGTCGTTTCCCAGTGTTTGCCAAATTTTTGGGGTCCAAAAATTAGAGTTTGGTGAGCATCGCGAAAATAGGATTTCCATGAAGAGAAAAATTTAATATGGAAAAGGCATGAATTTTGCGAAGATAGGATGTATGGATTGGATTTCGCGAAGACCAGAAGAATGGAGGCGGTGAGTCTTCGCGATTACGTCAAGCTTCGCGAACGGCAGAGGCTGAAGCGCATCGCGGCGGTGAAGGTCTTTGCGAGGGATCTTTGCGGAGAAGGCGTGAAGGAATGTTGATGGTGATGATTCGCGACTACGTCAAGCTCCGTGAACGGAAACTTTCCGTGGTGCTTTGCGATTTGGACAGAATTCCGGCTGAAACTTTGGAGCTTTGAGATTTGAGATGACGTGGTGTTGACTTCGCGCGGAAGGGACGAGGGTCGGTGGAATGGCCTATAAATAGAGGCCGACCACCTCGAGAGAAGGAGAGAGAATTTTCAGAGAAGATCATTCGCTCCCGATTTGCGAAGGTGGTTCGAGGAGCCAGTGTGCTTCGCGAAAGAGGTGCTTCACGACGGCTATTGTAGCTCCACGAAACCTGTGAGCTCCGCGTTGGCTTACTAAGCTTCGTGAGGGTCGTTACTTTGCGAAAGCTTGAGCATTGTGAGAGTTCTTCGCGAGAGTGCTTCGTGAGAGAGCTTTGCGAAAAGGCAGGAGCTTCGCGAAGGCTTGTTTGAGCTTCGCGAAATTGGGAGCTTCGCGAAGTAGGGTGCTTTGCGAAGGTACTTTCCAAAGGTAGTTGCCCAGTGGTCAGAGGCAAAGTGCTATTCATCAGTGGATGTAAGTTGGACTTCAACAGAGTATCTATCAACTGTTGAAGATGCATTATTTCATGAAAATGAAGAGACCTACAGGTCTATAAACTGTGATTGGATTCCCTTCTAGAGCAGTGAGATTAGGAAGAGGAAGAAGGTGATCCTCTCCACCGGCAGTGAGCCAGAGAGAGAGAAACAGGGAGTGACCCTTGGGAAAGCAGTGAGCTGACCTTAAAACTTGTAAGGGCAGTGATCCTGGGCATAGATGTGATCTATCCTGAACCATTTTATCCACAGCTAGTGAAGTATAGTGCAATTTGGTACGACGGGAAACCTATCGGCGTATGCTCCTTGGACGTAGTCCTTAGCGGCGAACCAAGTAAAATTGATGTGTCATGTGCTTGCTTTACCTTCTGTTTATATTGTGCAACATGAAAAGAGATAAGAGTGTTGTTCTTAACAGTGAAACAAGATCAGAATGGGCTTTATTTTTAAATTAGTCATACCCTGATTCACCCCCCCCCCCTCTCTCAGGGTATTCAGCCTTGTGGACCTAACAATTGGTATCATAGAGAAAGGTTGACAGTTTTTCTTCTCTGAAATGGAGGTTACTAATCATAGAGGGATTCTGATCTTTGAAGGATATAATTTTCAGATATGGAAGAATCGAATGCAACACTATTTCTGATCTTTGGGAATGGATCTTTTTTCAGCAGCTATGCATGGAATCACAGCTGATATTACTAGTGGTGCATTATCAGAAGCAGAGCATAAAGAGTTGGATGCTGATTCCAAAGCAATCAATGACTTAGGGGGAGCCCTTTCCAATCCCATATATACAAAGGTGATGTCATGCAAAACATCACATGCCATGTGGGAAAATATTTTGAATATTTATGAAGGGGATACAAAAGTCAGAGAGGCAATGCTACAAGTTTTGTAGAACAAGTTTGAAGATCTGAGAATGAACCCGAATGAGTCTGTTGATGCATTCTTTGACAGGGTAAATGATGTGGTAGAAGACATGCGGGGCCTTGGAGAAATTATCGAAGATATAAAAATTGTGAAGCACATATTGAGAAAACGTCCACCTCGGTTCAATCTGAAATTTTCTGTTTTGGAAGATAAAGACCCAAAAGATCTGATATTGGATAACCTACACAACACTCTTGTTGCATATGAAATGAGAAACGATGATAATGAGACTGTGGAAAAGGGGAAATCCAAAGAGGTGGCATTCAAGGCCATGAAGAAACTCACCATTGAAGATTCTAACAAAGAAGAAGAGACAGATGAGGTGATGTCATTCCTTTCTTCAAATCTGCAAAGAGGAAGAGGAAAGTTTAAAGGTAAACTTCCACTAGCATGCTTTCGATGTGGAAAGGTTGGTCATTTTGCGGCAAGATTCCCCAAGAAATTTCAAGATAATGATGATGATGATGATGAAGTTGAAATTACCATGAAGAAATCCTCAGCCTATGTGAAAGGGAAGAAGCAGTTCAAGAGAAATTTCTTTAAGAGGAAGAATCTTCTTTCACAAGAAATAGACAGTTCAGATGAGTCTGAGGATGAAGAGGTTGAGGAGTTTGAAAATTTTAAAGATCATAGACAAAATGCTATGGTAGCTATCGTTGGTAGTTCTCAGGAAAAGGAATAAACTGACATTAGAGAAGAGGAAGAAGAAGTTGAAGGAAGAGTTGATATGGAAGCCGAATTAGAAGCAGCACTTGAAGAGATAGATGTTTGGAGAGACAAAACGAAGAAATACAATAAAGTGGTTCGTGATGCCAAACTCTATATGAAACAACAGGATGAAGAAAAGTCAGAACTGTTAGAAGAAATTGATAGGTTAAAATCCTCAACACAAGAGAGCTCAGAAAATATTGGTGAGCATAAGCTTAGAATTGAGGAACAAAAGAAGGAAATTGATTGTTTGACTAACATAGGAAAAGAGCAGGTCCAACGTATCAAAGAGCTTGAAGAAGAAGTGGTCAGTCTGCGATGAAAAATTAAGGATCAAGAAAAACTCTTGACCCCCAATGTGATATCAGAAAAGCAGGTCATTCAGAAGACAGAGAAGATGAAAGAGGAGGCACGTAGTTCAGCAGGAGTGAAGTAGCAAGAAAGATCAAATGATAAGGTTGATTCAGGGCTTGATAAGAAACAAAAATCGGTGGCAGTTAATGTCAGACCGCAAGCACCCGTCCCGAATTTAAAGGATGATTTTGGCACAAAATAGAATCAGAATATTCATAGATCCCAAAGGGAAAATCGTAGTTCTGAGGTATCATGAAGGAATGTATCCTATATCAGGTGTTATTGCTGTGGGAAAATTGGACATTCACAGTATGTGTGTTCCACATCCAAGAGATATAGAAGGGAACATGAACAGAGATGGAATCCAAACAGAGAACGGTTTTCAAGAACATATTTTGAAGGACACTGTTTTTGGTGTGGAGGATTTGGGCACATGGCTAGGTACTGTACTTCGATCATTCAGAGAAATGCGCCAAAGTAGAATCAAAACATTCGCATGCAGCAGGTCAATAAACCGACAGGTGAGTTAAAAACGCAGTATAGATTTGCGGCTTTGCAATATGAGGCTGGTCTATCACACTCTGAGAAAGAACAGAAGTCTCAATCCATGCCGAGTGTTAAAGAAAAATTATGGACCAAAAAGAAGAAAAATGAGAAGGTCGTGGTGGCGGAGATTTCCCTTAAGGCATCCAATCGATCTGGTGTTTGGATCCTTGATAGTGGTTGCACATCCCACATGACGGGTAATAAGGATCTTATTACAGGCATCAAATATGACAAAGAAGGAGTTTTCAAATTTTGAAATGATGAAGGCCTGAAGATTGTTGGCTCAGGGAAATCCAATTTTGGGGGCAAAGAGATGAGACGTGCTGATGTCTTGGTAGTAGAGGGTCTCAGTCATAACTTACTCAGTGTCAGTCAACTATGTGACTATGGGCACTGTATCCGATTTACCGAGAAGATGTGTGTTGTGAAAGGAAAAGATGGAGCACCTGTTCTACTGGGAAAAAGGTCAAAGGGAAATCTCCACCTTGTAGGTGGGGAAGAAGATACATGTCTTTTATCTAGAGAAGAAGAAAACTAGTTGTGGAATAAGCGACTTGGTCATCTATGCCAACCATCTATAGAGGATCTCATAAACTGTGATGCTGCTAGAGACCTTCCCACGCTATCACGTGATCGCACTCATACGTGTGATTCTTGCCAACAAGGGAAGATCATCAGAAAGACATACAGGCCAAAGGAATATAAATCAACTAGAGTGCTCGAACTAGTTCATGCTGATGTATGTTGACCTATCTCACCACGAGCTATAAATAGGCAAAGGTACTACGTCCTTTTCATTGATGACTATATCAAAATGGCCTGGGTATTCATAATTACCCATAAGACAGAGGTGTTCAGTTGCATAAAGCAGTATAGGAGGGAATCAGAAAAGATGCTTGGGCAGAAAATTCTGATGTTTCGTACTGATAACGGTATAGAATTCACAAACAGTCAAGTTGAAAACTATCTCGAGAAACATGGGATAAGGCATCAAGTTTCATCGGTAAGAACTCCCCAATAGAATGGAGTGTTTTAAAGGAGAAATCAGATCATCAACAACATGGCTAGACAATGCTTATTGACAAAGACCTACCAGAGAAATTTTGGAAGGAAGCAGTGTTGACATCGGTCTATGTTTCAAACAAGTCTCTGTTGTGTCCGAAGCAAGGGAAGACTCCGTATGAACTATGGTACGGAAAGAAGCCAATGTTGAAATACTTTTAAATCTTTAGAAGTAAGTGTTTCATTCTCAACAAAGAAAATAATAGGAAGTTTGAGGCATGAGGAGATGAGGGGATATTCCTTGGCTACTCAGGGAAAATCAAAGCGTATAAATGCTTCAACAAGAGGCTGGGAAAAGTTTTTGAGAGAAATGATGTCACTATAGTTGAAAATGAATAGAATACTCAACGATCCAGTGAACAGTTCCTAGATGAAAGTGATGATGAGGTAAGAAACCCAGGGGGAGCATAAGTGGCAGAAGCTGATTCAGAAGAAGATACTGATGATGAAGAAGAAAGTGTCAAGTCTGTGTCTGCGAGGAAGCCAAAGATTCGAGCTGAAATTGATAGGCAGAATGTCATTGGTGATCAAACAGCTCCAGTTCAGACTCGAAGAATGAAATCATCACAGAAAACATCGTTTTTATCTCAAGTGGAGCCAAAATGTTTTTTCGATGCAGTTGAAGATGAAAACTGGGTTCAGGCTATGAACGAAGAGCTTGATCAGATTGAGAAGAACCAGACATGGGAGATTGTTTCGAGGCCAGCAGACAAGAATTTCATCGAGACTAAATGGGTCTATCACAAAAAGATGAATGAAGATGGCACATTGATTCGGAACAAATCATGAATAGTGTGCAAGGGGTACTCCCAGATCTAGGGAATAGATGTCGATGATACATTTGCACCGGTTGCAAGGCTGGAGACAATCGGATTATTTTTGGCCATAACAGTGCAACAAAAGTTCAAAGTGTTCCAGATGGATGTCAAATCTGCATTCTTGAATGGGGTTCTGGAAGAGGAGGTGTATATTGAGCAGCCAGATGTTTTTCTCATTCATGAGGATGAGAACAAAGTTTGCAAGCTGAAGAAGGCATTGTATGGGCTGAAACAAGCACCAAGGGCATGGTACTCAAGGCTTGATCAGTACTTGAAGAATCTTGGTTTTCAGCGTGGAGGAGTTGATTACAATCTCTATTTCAGTAATGATAGTAATCAAAGGATGATGGTGTTGGTTTATGTCGATGACATAATATTTGGCGGATCAGATGAAGCTCAGTGCATACAGTTTTCCGAATTCATTAAAAATGAGTTTGAAATGTCAATGATTGGAGAGCTAACGTTTTTCCTTGGTCTACAGGTGACACAAGGAAGGAATGGAACATTCATTTCTCAATCTAAATATTCCAAGGAGGTCCTGAGAAGGCTTGGAATGGAAAATTCCAAGGAGATGAAGACTCAGGTTGCCACCCGGATGAAACTATCGAAAGATGAAGATGGCAAGGCAGTTAATATCACATAATACAGGCAAATTATTGGAAGTTTGTTGTACTTGACTGCAACAAGGCCTGATATTGTTTTTGCCAAATGCCAAGCAGTGAGATATCAGAGCAATCCCATGGAAATCCACATACTTTCAGTAAAATGAATACTTTGGTATATCCAGGGCACATTGGATTTCAGCTTGACATATACTGACAAATCTCAGACAGAGTTATTGGGATATACTGATGCAGACTGGGCCGGTTCAGTAGACGATAGAAAATCAACGTCAGGTGGTGCATTCTATCTTGGTGGATTGTGTATTTCTTGGCTAAGTAAGAATCAAGATTGCATTTCATTGAGCACCGCAGAAGCTGAGTATATCACGGTCACTCAACCATGCACACAGTTATTGTGGATGAAGCAGCAGCTTGAAGATATGGGAGTAGAAGTGAAGTCTCCGATCGGAATCAAGTGCGACAACTCAAGTGCTATAAATCTTAGCAAAAATCCCGTCCATCATTCAAGGACAAAGAACATTGAGATTAAGTATCATTTTATCAAGGAGAAGGTTGAGCAGGGAATCGTGAAGTTGGAGTATGTGCCTACAGAGCTACACGTTTCAGACATTCTGACCAAGGTCTTACCCAAGGAAGCTTTTGAGAGGCATCGACTGGCTCTGGGAGTTCAGTCGATTCCCCGCACTTGAAATAGTGTGGATGTGGGACCTCCACCCCCTCTCCCTGAGGTATGATGTCTTTTTCCCTAATGTGCTGATTTGTGGTCTCTACTCTGTTATAGACTACAAAGGAGTGACCTTTGGGTTCATTGACAAAGGGGGAGAAAATAGTGTTTGTTAAAGGGGGAGAAAATAGTGATTGGGAGATAGTGTGGCTATTTGAGAAATCATGACAGATAAGGGGAGAAGCTGACAGGTGGGTCATCCAGAAAGGGGGAGCAACGAGAAAGGGGGAGAGCATTTCAAATCTGACGATGCTAGAAGTGATCGATCAAAGCATAAATATCACGACAGATGAGGATCGTGATAAAAGAAGAATAGTGGTGTTGGAATGGCAAGAGAAGGTTTCCAGCTATCACCAATTGGGAACAGTGTGGTTCAACAATTGGTATCAATTTAAGAATTGGTATCATGTCGGAATGGAAAATTGGTGTTTAACATGAAGTGATTCATTGATGAAATTTTCATACTACTCTTGTTTCTCACGCCGAGCATTGCTCATGTGGGCTTAGAGTACGTGTTAAGTGAATCCTTCAACACTATCAGAATCGCAAGAGGCGAATGGTGGTAGAAACTGAAAGAACACTCAGTGAGGTATCAATGTGCAGAAAATCATTCTGAGAAGAGTTATGAAGAATTTTCAACAAACCCAAAGGGGGAGATTGTTGGGAAAAAATCCCTCAAGGTAACTTTGTAGTATTTTTGGGTTGATTGTGTTTGTTGACAAAGCAGGTTTTCATGGATATTTGTCGAGTTCCCAAGAAGTTGTTGACAATCCTTGTTGACAAAGAACGATGATAAAGGAAAGGACGATCTGGAGGCGTTACAAAAGAGCAGTACAAGGTGGAGGCGTTTCCCAGTGTTTTCCAAATTTTTGGGGTCCAAAAATTGGAGTTTGGTGAGCATCGTGAAAATAGGATTTCCATTAAGAGCATAATTTAATATGGCAAAGGCATGAATTTCACGAAGATAGGATGTATGGATTGGATTTCGTGAAGACCAGAAGAATGGAGGCGGTGATTCTTCACGATTACGTCAATCTTCGCGAACGGCAGAGGCTGAAGCGCATCGCGGTGGTGAAGGGCTTTGCGAGGGAGCTTCGCGAGGGAGCTTCGCGGCGAAGGTGCGAAGGAATGTTGACGGTGATGCTTCGCGACTACGTCAAGCTCCGCGAACGGAAACTTTCCATGGTGCTTCGCGATTTGGACAGAATTCCGGCTGAAACTTTGGAGCTTCACGATTTGAGATGACGTGGCGTTGAATTCGCGCGGAAGGGACGAGGGTCGGTGGAATGGCCTATAAATAGAGGCTGACCCCCTCGAGAGAAGGAGAGATAATTTTCTGAGAAGATCATTCGCTCTCAATTTCCAAAGGTGGTTCACGGAGCCAGTGTGCTTCGCGAAAGAGGTGCTTCACGACGACTATTGTAGCTCCACGAAACCTGCGAGCTCCGCGTTGGCTTACTAAGCTTCATGAGGGTCGTTGCTTTGCGGCGGCTTGATCATTGCAAGAGTGCTTCTCAAGAGTGCTTCACGAGAGAGCTTCGCGAAAAGGCAGGAGCTTCGCGAAGGCTTGTTTGAGCTTCGCGAAATTGGGAGCTTCGTGAAGTAGGGTGCTTTGTGAAGGTACTTTCCAAAGGTAGTTGCCCAGTGGTCTGAGGCAAAGTGCTATTCATCAGTGGATGAAAGTTGGACTTCAATAGAGCATCTATCAACAGTTGAAGATGCATTATTTCATGCAAATGAAGAGACCTACAGGTCTATAAACTGTGATTGGATTCCCTTCTAGAGCAGTGAGCTTGGGAAGAGGAAGAAGGTGATCCTCTCCATCGGCAGTGAGCTAGAGAGAGAGAGAAACAGGGAGTGACCCTTGGGAAAGTAGTGAGCTGACCCTAAACCATGTAAGGGCAGTGATCCTAGGCATTGAAGTGATCTAGCCCGAACCATTGTATCCACCGCTAGTGAAGTATAGTGGAATTTGGTACGACCAGCAACCTGTCGGCGTATGCTCCTTGGACGTATCCCTTAGCGGTGAACCAAGTAAAATTGATGTGTCCTGTGTTTGCTTTACCTTCTGTTTATATTGTGCAACAGGAAAAGAGAGAAGAGTGTTTTGCTTAACAGCGAAACAAGATCAGAACGGGCTTTATTTTTAAATTAGTCATACCCTGATTCACCCCCCTCTCAGGGTATTCAGCCTTGTGGACCTAACAGACGTTATCCCTTGTAAAGTAGAAATCAGGAAGAATGATGAGATCATATTGATATAGTAGTGTCATGGGGGTTGAAACTTCTATTATAGGACTCCTTGTTCAGATGGCGGAGGAGTTGCATGATCGACTAGCTTCTAAGTAGTTGATTCGTGAGTGGGGAGGGATATTTTTATCACTGTTGATCTATGGTGGTTTCCCCACACTCTTCCTAAGTGTAAGGGAGTCCCACTTTGGTGATGTTATATTGGTATTATTTTGAGATTGGATGTTCTTAAGCAATATAACTGGAGAATTTTCCTAAAATTGTGGTGCATGTCACCCACTTCCCTAGACATATAGTGGTGTTCTTATTAATTTTTATATTTAATTTTCGATGTGAAACTTAAGTGGAAAACAACATATTATATTGATCCCATAGTGGGAGATTTCCAAAAAATATTTGTGGGTATACCCATCACCTGAAAACACATTTTATACAATGTAGGATGAGGTTTTCTCATGATTTTTTGGTTTTTGATCACTATAGTTCAGTGAGTTTCATCCTAGAGTATAGTGTTGGAAGATATGGGTCTTCTAAATGATTAGAATCATTCACTTTTTATTGTGGTGGATTGATCCAACGGATAAGGAGTGGTTTGATACTAAATTGTTTGATAAGGTTTGTGTTATTCCTGATATTCTCATTAGTAGATTTCTTGAAAGGGTGATGAAAACAAAAAAAAAGTTATCTATGATAGTGGATTATATTGAGGAGCAGATGTAGGATTCATAGAAATATTTTTTAATAGGTTGGGAAAGAAATAACATGTTGCTTTTGTGCCATTAGTTAGTTATATGGGTGTCGATTCATTGTCAGAAGGTGATGGAAGGGAAGTGGACATAGATCATAAATAGTTAGTAGCATGGTAGCTCTTCTAGTGTTAGTAAAAAATCCAATAAAGTTATTAGTGGTGGATTGGACTGTAGATGGGTTATTCTCATGTAAAAATCATCTATGATACTCTTTAAAGGTGGTGAATGAAAAAATCCCACAAGTGATAAACTAATTAATGAACAATTTTCATATGAATTTCATTGGTTAATGGGTTCACTTAATCTTATATGGAGGTGGATTTTAAATTAGATAAGTTTTTAGTCATTGATTCTTGGTCAGACTCGGGTTCAGTGGATGCATGTTTCCATTAATTTCTTTATTCATGATGATCTATAGCCGGTATATTCAGTGATGGGATAAGATGTTCCTTTCTTTGGAGGTTGTGTACTGAGTTTTTTAGAGATTGGACCTTAGAATATTAAGGTATGATATGAAAATGTGGGATGTTTTCCACACATGGTTATTTCATGAGATTCATTTTCTAGAATATCGAGTTATTTTCTTTTAATAAAAGAAAACGTTTAAATATAGAGGTGATGTAGCGACAAAAATTTTCCTCAATCACAACAATGTTCAATTTATAATTTTCCAAATCCTAATACCTCTAAATTGTAAAATGATAAATTTTCCCAAGAAGATTGCCTCATAAAAAAAATTAATGGTTCTGATGATCCCAAGGATCTATGATTACCACCATTATAAGTTTTGGTGAATTTCCAAGGATTGTGAATTTTAGGGGATTTTTCATGTTTAAAAAATAAATATTTATTTATCCTAGGATAACGGATGGTGATATCTTCAAAATAGTATATCATATAGAAATTATAATGTTTTGTATGTGTATAAAATAATGTATTTACCCTATGGGTGATGTAACCTTCAATCATATTATGTGTCCTAGGATGTCTTATCATTGGTGTGTCAATATAATGATATTAATTGATACAAAATTAATTAATCTATAGATGGAAAACCCTAAAACCATTCTATAAAACCTTCCTATTCATTAATATCTTAATTTAGATACTTTTATCATTGTAATATCCCTAGAGTAAGATATTGGAGGGGGATTGGAACTTTATAGGAACTAGTAGTATATTGAAGGAATGAGACTAAATCCATGGAAACATTAATGATTAGATCACATGGTGATGATGGGAAGAACCATGGATACAATGATGGATTAAATAAGTGTTTATTATTCCATGAGGTACATATTCTTTCTTAGATTAATGTCTTATTCTTCATGATAAACTAATTATGAAATCACTTATTATAAATCATTATTTTTAATTCTATTTGTTATAGATTATCGGACCTAAAATCATTGTAGTTGTTATTTAGGATTTATTTTTATTACATATTGAAATTTATTCATGTAATAATTCTCTAGAAAATTTTTCCTTGAACATCACTTTATAGTTACACTTTGAATATTACTTCTTGTTCTTTTTGTCTTATAGTTTATATTATGGATGATTTATCAGGTGTTCAATATTTGAATCAACCATTTTTCTTTGATTTCCCATTTTTCCTTCATGTAGTAAATAATTTTTAATGTCCTTCACTTTTCCTGTTGATTCATCCATGGTTCAATCGGTATGATAATTAAATGATGTCCGATGGTCACAATGATATTTCATGAATGATATTAGTATAGAGACAAATCTTTGGTAGCATGATTATGATCCGGTCATGAGAAAATGAAATAAATCCTTTAGGAATGAATATGGAAATAGATAAAGTGTAAGGAAGAACCCATGGTGGTCTTGGATAGTGAGGGGAGGTGTGATTGAATGAATGGAGGAAAAAGTGGATGATGGTGGAATTAAAATCCTAAGAACTGAAAATCTGGTTAAAGATCATGACTACATAACATGTAGTTCAGAATAAAACACACTATGTACCTGCTTGTTCATAGCCCCAAAATTCTATAAGATTATAAATATCACATATCTTGTGGTAGTGATTCAAATTTTGTGTAGATTATGTTGGGTGGTTAATTACACACCCAACCACATGGTGTGTAGTTTGGGTACACGACATGTATTTCCTTCATAACATGGCCTTGGAAAAAATACACTCCAATGGGAAAATATGTGGATTAAACATCATGTTTCTACTAAGGAATGACATGTTATCAGAGACTATATGACTTGGATGGATAGTAGTACACATATATTTCTCAAGAAAACATCACACATCGTGCACTAATTCAGGCATGATATATACCTAGATATGGTAGGGACACATGCACTGTGAATCCATTATAAGTATCCCAGTGTTCCTTCATTCCATATAAAAAATAATGCATATCTTTTAGTTTGACTTCACACGCCTTGTGGTGAGTCAGCACATGACCAAGACTATTCTAAGGGTCTACACACCATGTACCCCTATGGTAAATTTCTTAAACTATTCTAACATTAGTGGTTGTTCATATATTATTTCTGGACACTCATATTCAGGCATTTTAGTATACCATTCTAATCATTCTTTATATATAATGTGATAGTACACTTTTATTTTTCCTTATCGTTAAGACACAAAGAGATGTGAGTGGATTAGTATTTTAAACCTTATAGGGCTAAGTGAGAAATTTTTTATTATTTGAAATATTATAATAAAAATTCTAAAGGAAATATTAATCCTAAGATCTTCTAATGTCATTTTTCTTGGATAATAGAATTTGTTATTAAGAAATGTTTACATTATCTGTATATCCTTCATAATGGTTTATAAAATTCATGTGATTAATCAAAGCATATCCCCTGGGAGTTTCAAACCAGGGGGGTTTCAAGGAATCTTCTTCTTATCCTATGGGATGATCGAGTTAATATCTAATTAAATGTTTTTAGGGTTATTACCCCTAGGTAAAACTGTGTCAGAGCTAAATCAACTTGTTTTATCCAGAAAGGAATTTCATTTATTGGAAAACACTCACTTTATCTTCCCAAAAATTTATGGATGTTTTATATATTTATACTATTGAAATAGTAGGTTCCCTAGACCCAACTATGTCGTAATTTTGATTACCATATCATGTATATTATTAGTTATACATGATGTCATCTTACCATTATAGTGTAGACATTTCTAATTATACTATTACAAGGGTATTGTCCAAAGATTAATTTTCGTATTGAGAGGTTATAGCATATCCCAAGATATAATGAGAACCTTGAGATAATATGACATTAATATTAAATATATGTTCTATGATCTAGATACATCATACTGACTAGACACAGTAGATGTTTGACAATTGAGTGGAGGGGGCTCATAATCATTGATATTTCTTCTCATGAATTATACACTTGGTGATCTCTAGTAGTTATATCATGAGGAAAAGCCCTCCAATAGGAACACCACATGTTTTGTGTGTCATTGGTTGTTTTTGTCTATGGACATGTGTATTGGTATCCTAAATTGAGACCATTACCAATGTGTATCATTTGATTGTGTACTTTGATGTAATAAAAAAATCATGGTATTGAAATCGTTGTTAGGTGGCCAGTGTTGGGTGTATAGGTGGTGGTATGACATTGGTTGAATGGTCAAGAAAGTATTTGTCGCTTCCCAATTTAGGAAGCTGTATATCTCAGACTGGGTTGATCAGGATGGTGATACCTTTATAAGTCTTTGGAAAAAGTAGTTGAAAGGAAAATCCACCCACATATATCAACAAATAATAAAGAAATAAAAGGGAGATGACACAAGTGTGCATCCTACTTTATGAGATATTTAATGACAAAGAGATTATAGTACACAATCAGTGTTTCTAGGTTGGTTGTCATGGTAATGAAAATATTTATCTCTTAGGGGCCATGACGGGTTGCTAGACTCTGTTCTTTCTATGTGGGTTTTATTCACCTCTATTGATATAAGAGCCTAGATGGTCACACACAATAGCATATTCATGAACCCTCCATATTCAGTCGAATAGGTATATGGGCATGGTGGGCCCCACAATGGGGTCCGAGTGTTATCCCAAGTATTGATCACCAAAAGAATTAAATAAATTCATTAATATTCTTGTTATGAATATTTGGGATTGAATTAATTTAATGTATTTACATGTTTAGTAAATACAAGATAATATCAATCGAATAAATATTAGTTTTTAATATTCAAGGTTCGTTTAATATTAAACTTCACAACGAGTCGAGATAAATGGCTAAGATTTTATCATGTAATGTATTTATTTATATTCCAAGTATGTGATAAAATAATAAATAATATCGACACATTTTAGTTTTTCAAAATTATTTATTTAGTGGATCTTGAAATAAATGGGGGTCGGGGAACCCTACCGGGTATTTATCAACTCCACTATAAATATTGGATGAGGCTCTCTCTCATGTGTGGCCATTAACAATATTAAATTGCTTTCATTATAATGCCCTAACCCTAGTTACCTAGATTCATTGAATTATTACATAACATTGGAATGATCATAAGGGATCAAATCCTAAAAGACCGGTCAGTTTAGCATCCCTAGAAGTACTAGATACAAACATAAGTTTTACATTACATTATGAAATGAAAAACAACAACATTGTGTCTCCTTTTAACACATTAATCTCCCTTATACTATCCCTGTAGGTCAGTCATAATATACTTTATTGCATCTTGGAAAAAATAAAACATATAAAGGGGTGATCTTAGGTGCTCATTAAGGATAACAATACAGCGGAAACTTTCATAAATAAGAATAAAAATTTAAAGAAATGTATAAGACTAAAACACAAACCTTTTAAACTTAAAATTCAGCATAATATAGAAAAGTTAAATCAAATAATCCCATTTATGTATTCACATGGATATTCTACTAGTCGAATAATCACATGTAGTATCAATAGCCAATTTCATAATGATGGAAAGCATAATGTGGGACATCAAACCACATAGTCAAGGCCTCATTCCAGGACTAAAAATAAGATTTTTCAAGGCCTTGTTCCAAGACACTAGTTTGTATCATTATACCTACCAATGCATCGAGCATCTATAGCGGGATCCACCCATCACTTACAAAGTCCAATGCATTCCTAATATGAGAAGGTTGAAACATAACATAAACATTCATATTAAAACTAGCATATATAATGTTAATAATTCAACCACAAACCATGAATGGTATAAAAATAACACATACACAATCAAAAATATTAAAAAAAACTTCAATAAAATATGGAAGATTGTATCATAATAACTCAACTTCAAACAAGTGTAAAATTCATCAAAGGATGTTGATATATATGAAATCAAAACTATTTGAGAGAAATATATCTTTCTATTTTGAAATCATTTAAAAGTCCTATAATTTTAAAAGAAAACATTTGTTTTAAAAATATTCTTATAGGCTTGTAAGGGAAGCTTCAAAGGTGTTATAACAGCATAAAATAGCCACACTAGCCATATAAGTTAAAAAACATTTTTCCTTAATTTTGTCGAAAAGGCCGTAAAGGACCTTGTTTGGAAAACAACAAAAAGATTACCTTATAAACATCTTATAAAAAGTCAAAAAATGCTATAAATGAATTTATCCCATAGTCTATGAAATAGTAAAAATGTTTTGAAATACATTTTTAAGAAATGCAGATGTGGATGATAAATAGGTCCTAGTAGATGCTCATGTATAAACAACCTCAGATAATGAAGAGATTGTAGAATTAACCCTTAGCTTTTAATTTTCCTTGGTAGAGGGTACATTAACCTCCTATATAATATTTAAATAATTGTTATTAAATTATAAAATAACCACATATATAAATATGTTATCATATACAATCTTTTAATATTGTTTTGTTAAAAATATTTTAGTAGTATCATTTTTTCAGGTGTTAAGTAATTCATTTTTCTTTATATGAATGGTTATGTAAGCCATGTTTGTTATGGATGGGATGAATTTGATTCATATACATAATTATATTAATTTATTAAATAATATTTTTAATCGTAAAATGAACATTATTCTTGAATGGTAATGATGGGGAATGAATTTCATCATGTTCGTGGAGACGGTAATCCGTACGTATGCCCGAGCAACAATATCATTCTATTGATAGTGAAATAGTATGTAATTGGATGTTATATAATATATACAGAATCATTAACATGTTATATTTATTATTCACATCATTTATACTCATTATTATACCCATCCAAATAATGAAGTGTTTGAATAACAAACTACACCATGACGTGGAGACGGTAAGTTGTACGTACATATGTATAGTGAATTTTCATTCATACGATGGATAGAATAATGAATATGTTTGCACCATATTTATAATAACATCACATTATTTATATGGTACTGGATTTATTATTTTGTTATAGAAACAACAAAGAGAGATAAAGTGGAAGAAGAAAATAACTTTGAAAGAGGTGGTGAAATTATTACCACTTCTTCAGGTGTTTCCTTTTGAGTTGATCAAAATGGATCCTTAAGTTGAATTTATGATCAAAGTATTTCCTATAGGTCTATGTGAGGGTAGGTGTGAGGATATTTGAGCCGGTTTTGTCTGATCAAATTGGCTTTAAAGGTGTGATTTTGAGAGAAGGGAAAGTACCCATTTATAAGAGAGGTGAGGGTCACTTTAGGAGAATCTTAAAATATTGTTTTATTATACAATCATATTCAGTTTATAATGGCTCCAAAATGATTTATTTCAAGTATAATGTGGGTATGGGTCGAAAAACTCTCAACCAATAGGTTTTAGACAGGTTTATGTTACCATATTAACCTTATCGTTTAGATGTAACTCTTAGTTAAATAGTTTAAATTTTACCATGTATTCTTCTATTATTATAATAAATGGTTAATAAACATACTATAAAAAAAATCAAACCTGAAGTGGTTTATTATTGATATATATAACCTTATCTAATTCCTTTTTCTGAACCTTATATTTTTAGGAATATTATATCAATTAATAATATAGTATTTTTTTTTAAAACTCATTTATGTCAATTTTGACACTATTTGGTATTCTATTTTTGTGAAATTCATAACAACATTATCAACTAGAAAAAAAATATTTAATAAACCATAACATGTCATATTAACCTTTAAAATTAGTGGAATTCATCAGAAGTCTCAATGTACATTTATTTGGATATTTATAATATCAATTATTTTAATCATTCATTAATAAGGTAATTAATGCATCATCATTGCGTCATAAATAAATTTAAATATTTAATGTATTAAATTTAAAAATAAAATACAATTATGTAAGAAATATTTTTATATTTATAATGAATATTTATTTTAGAATTTATCTTATGTATAACTCTATATAAAAAATGGTTTAGTAATTAAACTTTGAATTTAACACTTTTTACTCTTCTTTAAATAGAATATTAATAAATGACCTAATCTAATCCAAGTGAACCAAAAGGATCATCTTTTATTCCTAAGTTTGATTTTGTTCGAAATACACTTGTCCAATAGAATTAGGACATGTGTTAGGGTAATTATACAATCATTTTCACCTTTAATTACCATATTTACTTTTAATCGTGGTAAATAAAAGTCAAAAGTTTTTATTCACAAAAAATTATTTTCATCTTATTGAACCACATTTTACTTAATGATGTCAACTGTGTCTCTTGGATTTTTGAAATTCAATTAACAGAAGCGGTAAAATTACGTTTTATGCAAATTTGCAAATGCGCCTAGAAGATGGGTAAACGCGAGTAAAAAGTTCAATAAATTTTTATATATATAATATTATTATAAAATGGCTCCAATGAATTATATTTAACTTATATAGGTATTATATATATCTTTTGACTTAAAATAAATTATAATAAAACAACTAATTATTTAAATAAAAAGTCGATTTTAAACAATAATGCAGTGTTTTCCACTATTCAATAAAAAATGAATGTTTTCAGAAAAAATACCAAAAACTCACTCTAATATAATTTTAATATTTTGAATCTAAAAAAGAAGTCCATTTTGAAAATAATATTTATATAATTTCAAAAAATGGGAATTTTTATTCATAACAGCTAGTTTGATTGTTCGTGGTGTGCTAGAACTCGAAGTTGTGTAAAATGAAAGTTATTGTATTATTCAACGTGAAACGTACTGTGGAAGCTTTAGGTGTTACATTCTTCCCCCCTTCAAATAATTTTGTCCTCGAAATTTATAGATTATTACAGTACAAAAATATCCAGGTGGTTCTTCATCATAATTTCCTCGGCTTCCCACGTTGCCACTTCCATCTTATGGTTTCTCCATAGAACATTCACCAGATGAGTCGTATGGTTTCTCAACCCTTATTCCCTAGTATCAAGAATCTTAACATGCTCTTAATAATAAGATAGATCAGGTTCTAGTTTTATTTCTTCATAGATGAGTACATGTGTTAGGCCAGGCATGTATTTTCTCAATAGTGATACGTGGAACACATTATGAACTTTGGAGAAACTTAGCGGCATTTCCAATAGATAATCTACAACTCCAATTCGTTCTAGAATTTTTAAAGGTTTGATGTACCTAGGACTTAATTTTACCTTCTTACTGAATCGTATAACACTCTTCCACGGAGATACCTTCAAGAAAATAATATCTCCTACTTGAAATTCCAAATCTTTCCTCTAGTTATTGGTATAGCTCTTTTTCCAACTTTGATCTTCTTTGATGTGGGTTTGGATAATCTTCACCTTTTCCATTTTTTCATCAATAAGTTTTGAGCCTATGAATTTTCTTTCACAAATATCCACCCAAAAATTTGGTGTGTGACATCTCTTTCTATAAAACGCTTCATATGGTGTCATCTGAATACTTTAATGGAAGCTATTGTTATAGAAAAATTCTACCATAGGTAAATATTGATCCCATATACCATGAAAGTCAAGTGAGCAAGATCTCAACAAGTCTTCTAAAGTATGAATAGTCTGTTCTAATTGTCCATTAGTTTGAGGGTGGTAGGCAGTGCTCAAATGAAGTTTAGTATCCAAGGCCTTCTGAATACTTTTCTAGAGTCTTGAAGTAAAATGGGGATCACGATCAAAAACAATCGATAGGGGTACTCCATGAAATCTTATAACTTCATTAAAATATATTTTTGCTAAATTTTTATGTGGTAAATTTTCTCTTATAGAAAGAAAATGTGTTGTCTTGGTAAGATGATCAATAATGACCCATATTGTAGCATTATTTCTAGTATTCTTTGGTGTCCCCATGACAAAGTTCATCATAATATCATCCCATTTGGACTGAGGTATGGGCAGATGTTGCATGAATCCTCTAGGATGTTGTCTTCCAGCCTTAACATTTTTACAAACCATATATCTTGACACATGATCAGCAATATCTCTCTTTATGTTGTCCCACCAAAAATGTTTCTTCAAATATCTATACATATTAGTTCTACCAAGGTGTATAGAGAAATTAGATCTATGAGCATCATCCAAAAATTCCCTTTTTTTATCAGGTATTTCAGGAACACAAAGTCTCTTCCCAAATTTCAAAATCCCATATTCATATACGATGTTGATCAATCTCCCATCATTCACAGGTTTAATTTTCTTTTGAAACTCCTCATCATCAGTCTGAGAACTTTTTATCCTTTCTAGTAAAGATGTTTTAGCAACAATTTGAAAAATTATTGATGTTTCACCTTCCATGATTATTCCCATATCTATCTTTAATAAATCCATGAACATAGGAACCCTTTCAACTCTCATCTTGTTAAAAACTCCATGATCCTTTCTACTCAAAGAATATTATACCTTATTTTCATTCCCCGGGTGGGAATGTATAGTGAAATCATAATCCTTGAGTAGTTCAAGCCATCATCTTTTCCTAAAGTTCAGTTCTTTATATGAGAAAATATACATCAAACTCTTGTGATTGGTATATATCTCACATTTTTACCATAGAGATAGTGTCTCCATATCATCAAAGAAAATATTACATTTGTTAACTCAAGATCATGGGTGGGATAGTTTTTATCATGAATTTTTAGCTGTTGTGATGCATAGGCAACATCCCTATTATTATGCATAAGGACACAACCCGATCCTTTATTTGATGCATCACTATAAATAAAAAACCCATCATTACCTGTTGGTAGAGTCAAGATAGGAGCATTGATTAATCTTCTCTTCAGATCTTCAAAACATTCTTCACACTCTTTTCTCCAAACAAATTTAACCCCTTTATGTGTGATCTTGGTTAATGGGTTAGAAAAGCAGGTAAAATCTTGGATGAAATGACAATAATAACCTTCTAAACAAATAAAACTGCATACCTCATTTATAATTGACGGTGTTTGACGTTCTTTTATTTCTCTTTTCTTATAAGGATCAAAATAGACTTCATCCTTATAGATAATATGGCTATGAAAACAAATTTCTTGAAGCTAGAATTCATACTTGCTAAACATCCGATATAATTCATTTTTTCTGGGGGGTTTTTAGAATAGTGCAGAAGTGATTTTCATGATCTTTATGGATTTGGATTAAACTATGATATCATTAATAAATACCACTAAAAAGTCATCACGATATTCCAGGAAAGCCTTATTCATTATATCCATGAAAACAGAGGGTGCATTAGTCAGTCCAAATGGCATTACTGTAAACTCGTAATGCCCGTACCTGGTTCGAAATGCTGTTTTCAGGATGACTTCATTCATCACACAAAACTGATGATATCTATATCAAAGGTCAATTTTTTAAAAATATTGAGCCCCATGATGTTGATTGAATAAATCATCAATGAGAGGTAGGGGTTACTTGTTCTTTATTGTTATAGAATTGATCTCCCTGTAGTCAATGAAAAACCTCATAGATCCATATTTCTTCTTAACAAAAAGAACAGGGTCTCCCCATGGAGAAACACTAGGGAGAACAAATCCTTTATTAATCAATTCCTCTAGTTGTTTCTTTAGTTCCACTAATTCCATAGTGGACATTCTATAAGGTTTCTCCGATATGGTCCTTGAACCAGTAATTAAATCAATGGAAAACTCAATTTCTCATTCTAGAGGATGTTTAGGTAAATCTTCTAGAAACACATCAACATATTCATGTACAATTGGTACATCCTCTATTCGGACATTCTTTTCCTCACCCATAGTTATTTCATTCCCTTCCTCTACAATAATTGAATTTAGTAGAGCTACTCGGGTGGATCTAGATAAGGATCATATGGTGATGTTTTTACTCTAAAGATAAGGTATTCCTTATCATCATCAAAAAATGTAACCTCCTCCTTCTTAAAAACTCGCATCATGGTCTGAAATCCAATGCATTTCGAAGATTATATCAAATTCAATCATTTGTATAAGGATGAGATCAGAAGATAAAGAACATTTATATTCCATAATGGGAACTGATTCACAAAACTTTGTTGAAATGATACTTCCGTTAGGAGTTTTGACTGAAAAATCCCTTTTTAAATCAAATTGGAAATATCTAATTTTCTTAGAAAACTGGGAAGATATGAAATAATGTGATGATCTAGAATCAAATAAATCATTGGCTAAACATGATGAAACCATTAAATTACCTTCCACCATGTCTTTCAGATATTCAACCTCAGCAGTAGTAATCGCATAAGATTGGCCTATCTCCCTTGGCCTTTTCTGAGGTAAGATTCATTGGAGCTTAGGAAATTAATTTTCATAATGCCCAATTTCTCTATAATTTTAGCATTCAATATTGACAGCCTCTTTCTTTCCCTTGAAATCAAGAGCTTGGTGGACTTTTTCACCACACTTGTAACAGAATTTCATTCCCTTTGGGAAAGTACCGAGGTGTTTCTTCCCATATTTACTACAGGATGGAAATTAAACTTTTACCTTCTTCCCCTTATTTCAATTTCTTTAGTGTTCATCAGATCTCTTATTCTCTTTCTTTTCTTCAATTTTGTAAGACTTAGAGAATTCATTTTCTCTCTTGATAGCACATAAGAAAATATCTTCTTACGATGAGAAGGATTTTGAGACTAATTCTCAATAGATAAATAGTTATCACCCATAAAATAATCGATAAATATTACTCCTTGGGTTACGTATATAATCTATTGCATGCCTTTCTAACCTTGTAAATTTAGCCTCATACTTTGTGACATTCTCATCCTCTTTTTTCCTTAGACTCAGAAATTGTCTTTCCATATCAGCTCGATGGTCATGGGGAAAGTGTTTTTCTAATAAAATCTCTTTAAAGTCCTTTCATTCCACATTTGATAATTCTTCATCCTCTTTTGAGTTTTGAATTAATGACCACCATTGATCTGTATCTCCTATGAGGTGATAAACTGCAATGACAATGTTTTCCCTTTCTCTACTCCCTAAAGCATGAAATATTTTCTCTAAGAAACTTATCCATTGCACAGCTACAAATGGATTTGTATTCCCATTGAATTTTGGTGGTCGTTGCTTCATGAAGCATTCTAACATTGATCCTCTGCATTGTATATCAGGGTGATTCATATGGGTATGGTAATTATTCATAACTTGTGTGAGTTATCCCACTATGGTAATAAGTTCTTTAGCACTAGTTTTATCACCATCCCCACTATAATTATCTTCAGTAGGAGGGAAATCCCTACATGGATTATGTGCATTGATAGAGTTTCCATTCCTTCCACAATGTTCCATTTTTAAACAATAGAATACACTAGATTAGTTTATGAATCATAATACATAATTCCAAAATAGTAAAATACATAACATAAATTGAACAATTTATGCATATAATCCATAGTTATAAAAAATGTTTTCTTGGAGGAATTATTTACTCACAAATCCTTTATAATGGTTTGTAAAGAAAATATGAATTATCCTAAGCATATCCCCCAGGAGTGTCGTAACAAAGAGTACAGCAAGGCCTATTGTCATGTACTAGGATACCCTAGGTCAAGAAGGAAACTCCTTGTCATAGTTTTCACTTCAAGGTACATCTGTGCCAGAGCCGCCTCTACCTGATCGTATCTGGACAGTGATGTATTTCTTGGAAAACTCAAAAAATATCTACATTACCAAAATTCTAGGAAGTTCTTTTATACTAATCCTCAATGTCTATCTTAGGGTAATGTTCTCTAATTAGAGTTTTTATAAATCCAGTTTCCAAGGTTTTTACTAAACTTCCTCTGATACTAACTATAATGCCTTGACCCTAGTTACCCAAAGTCGGTGCATTATTACATAACATTGGAATGATCACAAGGGATCAAATCAGGAAAGACCGATCAGTTTAGTAGCCTTGGAATTACTAGATACAGACATAAGTTTTACATTACTTTATGAAATGAAAAACAAAATCATTGTGTCCCTTTTTAACACATTCATCTCCCTTATACTATCCCTACAGTTCAGTCATAATATACTTCTTCGCATCCTAGGCAAAATAATACATAGAAATGGGTGAGCTCAAGTGCTGAGTAAGGATAAAAATATAGTGGAAATTTTCTTAACTAAGCATAAACATTTAAGGAAATGTATAAGACTAAAACACAAGCCTTTTAAACATAAAATTCAGCATAATATATAAAAGATAAATCAAATAATTCCATTTACGTATTCACATGGATATTCTACTAGTCGAATAATCACATGTAATATCAATAGACAATTTCATAACGATGGAATGCATAATGCCAGACATCATGACCTCATAGTCAAGGATTCATTCCAAGAATACAAATAAGATTTTATCAAGGCCTTGTTCCAAGACACTAGTTTGTCATAAGTTACCTATCGATTCATCAAGGATCTATAGCGGACTCCACCTGTGACTCACTAAGTCCAATGCATTCCTAATATGAAAAGGTTGAAACATAACATAAAAATTCATATTAAAACAATCATATGAAATGTTAATACATTAACCATAAATCATGAATGGTATAAAAATAACACATCCATAGTCAAAAATATCAAAAAACCTTCAATACAATATATAAGATTGTATTATAATAAATCAACTTCAAACAAGTGTAAAATCCATGAAGGATTTTGACATAGAAGAAATAAAAACTATTTGAGAGAAATATCTATTTCTATTTTGAAATCATTTAAAAGTCCTATAATTTTTAAATAAAACATTAATTTTTAAAATATTCTTATAAAAATGTAAGTAAATCTTCAAAGGTGTTATAACGGTGGAAAATTTCCACACCCTCCGATATGTTAAAAAACATTCTTTCCATAATTTTTTCGAAAAGGTTGTAAATGACCTTATTTGGAAAACCATGGAAATATTTCTTTATAAACATCTTATAAAAATTTAAATAAGGGTGTAAATTACTTTAACCCATAGTCTAGGAAATATTAAAAATTCTTTAAATACATTTTTATGAAACACAGATGTGGATGATAAAGAGGTCCTAGTAGATACTCAGGTATAAACAACCTCATATATTGAAGAGATTGTAGAATTAACCCTACCTTGTAATTTTACTTGGTAGAGGGTAGGTTAACCTCATATATAATAGTTAAATAATTGTTATTAAATTATAAAAGAACCACATATATAAATATGATATCATATATGATCTTTTAATATTTCTTTGTTAAAAATATTTCAATAGTATCATTGTTTTGGGTGTTAACAGATTTGTTACCATTTTTATGCTTGGTTACGTAAACCATGTTTTTTATGGATAGGATGTATTTAATTCATATCCAGAATGATATTAGGTTCTTAAACATTAATTTTAATCATAAAAATATAATTATTCTTTAATGGTTATGATGGGGAATGAATTTCATCGCGTTCGTGGCGACGGTAATCCATACGTACGCACGAGCGACAATATCATAATATTGATGATGAAATCGTATGTAATTGGATGGTATATCATATATTCAGAATCATTAACATGTTATATTTATTATTTACATTGGCTAGACTCATTATTATACCCATCCAAATAATGAAGTGTTTGAATAGAAAACTACACCACGACGTGGAAACGGTAAGTCGTACGTACGCACATATAATGACTAGTAATTCATAGGATGGATAGAAGAATGAATATGGTTGTACCATATTTATAATAACATCACAGTATCTATAATGTACTCGGGTAATTATTTTGGTATGGAAACAAAAAAGAAAGAGGAAGTGGAAGAAAAAAAGAACTTTAAAAGATGTGGTGAAATTATTACCTCTTCTTCGAGTGTTTGCTTTTGAGTTGATCAAAAGGGCTCCTAAGGATGGATTACTGATCAAAGTAAGGAATCTAGGTCCAAGTTAGGGTAGATGGGAGGATATTTGAGCAGGTTTTGGCCAATAAAAATGGCATTGTAGTTGTGATTTTGAGAGAAGGGGGAGTACCTTTTATAAGAGAGGTGAGGGTCACTTTAGGAAAATCTTGAAATATTATTTTATTACATAATAATATTAAATTTATAGTGCCTCAAAAATGATTTATTGAAATGATAAGGTGGGTATGGGTCAAAAACCTCTCAAAAAATATGATTTAGACAGGTTTAGGTCACCATATTAACCGTATCTTTTAGATGTAACTCATAGTTAAATAGTTTAACTTTTACCATGTATTCTTCTTTATTATAATAAATGGTTAATAAACATACTATAAAAATCCAAGAGAACCCCAAGTGTTTCATTATTGATATATCTATCCTTATATAATTCCTTTGGCCAAATATTATTTTTTACGAATATTATATCAATTAATAATATAGTATTTGTTTTAAAAACTCATTTATTTAAATTTTGACACTATTTGGTATTTTATTTTTTTGAAAATCATAACAACTTTATCACTTCAAAAAAAATTATTTAATAAACTCCAACATGTCATATTAACCTTGATAATCAGTGGAATACATCAGATATCTCAATTTACATTTATTTGGATATTTATAATATCAATTATTTTAATCTTTCATTAATAATGTAATTATTGCATCATCATTGTGTCACAAATAAATTACAAATAAAATACCAATTTGTAGGAAATTTTTTTATATTTATAATGAATATTTATATTTTAATTTATCTTATGTATAACCCAATATTAATAATGGTTTAGTTATTAAACATTGAATTTAACACTTTTAACTCTTCTTTAAATAAAATAATAATAAATGTTCTAATCTAATACAAGTGGACCAAAAGGATCATATTTTATTCATAAGGTTGATTTTGATTGAAATACACTTATCTAATAGAATTGGTACATGTGTTAGGGTAATTATAATATCATTTTTACTTTAATTACCCTATTTAATTTTAACCATGGTAAATAAAAGTCCAAAGTTACTATTCACCAAAAACTATTTTCATCTTATTGAACCAAATTTTACTTACTAATTTCAATTGTGTCCCTAATATTTATGAAATTCAATTCACAGAAGCGGTAAAATTACGTTTTATGCAAATTTGCAAATGTGCCTAGAATGTGGGTAAAAGACGTTAAAGAGTTCAATAGAATTATATATATACATATATATATATATATATATATATTATAAAATGAATCCAATGAATTATTTTGAACTTAAATATGTATTATGTATCTATTTTGACCAAAAATAAATTAAAATAAAATAACTAATTATTTAAATAAAAAGTCGGTTTTAAACAATAACACAGTGTTTTTCACTATTCATCAAAAAATGAATGTTTTCATAAAAATACCAAAAATTCATCCTAAGATAATTTTGATATTCCAAATCCAAAAATGAAGTCCATTTTGAAAAATAAAATTTATAAAATTTCAAAAGGTCGGAATTACTCTTCATAACGGCTAGTTTGATTGGTCGTGGTGTGCTAGAACTCGAAGTTGCATACAGTGAAAGTTATTATATTATTCAAAGAGAAATGTACCGTGAAATCTTGGGGTGTTACATTTATGGAATGAAAATTGAGAGCCTCTATCTCCTCCCACTTCCTAGATAGAGAATCAGTTGGTCCAAGAAGCTCGGAACAAGATCTCCCTCAAGCATCGAAGGGATCTCGATGTGGTGATCGTCGGGGTATCAAAAGCGTCATCAAATCTCTGCGGTAGAACCCAAAATTCGTCAATCGATTCTCCCACAAATTTTTGAAGTGCGTGTGAGAGATCTAGAGATATATTGCTATAGATTCTTCGTGAAATGATCACTGGTGACGAGTTCCAGTCGAGCCCGCCTTCAGGCATGAAACAGGTAGGTTTTTAATTTAATTTTTTTCTCTTTACAATTTACGCAAGATCTTCAGACATCACCGGGGTTTGGATCCTCTACATCAACAAGTACCATTGATCTGCCGACGAAAATATTTAAATCTATGGCCCACTAGCTTCTGTTGTGAGCCTTGGAACCTTTCGGTGGTATCAAAGCAGTCACAAAAATTTTATGATCCTAGAAAATTAAATTTTCATTACAATTAAATATAGGGTTCAAAGATGGTCCCAACGGTTCAAACCGTGTGTCGCTCCGATGTTAAATGACCAAGTTATGGTCAGTTTAATTTTTCAGATTAGATCGAATATGCAGTTTGATCTCAGGTATTAAATTTTTCATCCCAAAGAACTAATCAAGTTTTATTTCAATTAATTTAGTTCAACAGAGAAAAATAAAATTATGAGAAAATCATAATTTCATTTTATGATTTTCCTAATAATTTTATTATTATTATTATTTTAATTATTTTATTATTATAATAGTGTAATAAAAACAAATTATCATTTTATTATAATAGTTTTATTATTATTAAATGAAAAGGCTATTAATTAGCCTTTTGAACTTTTGATCATGGAAAAATTTTTAAAGGGAATGGTGGACTTGACTTCCTTTTTAAAAAAATTAAATGAATGTCAATGTAAATTTAAAAAAAATTAAATGGGTGGAAGAAGACTCCAAAAGAAGACTTTAATTTTTTTTAAAAAAAAGAGGAAACAAGTGGGGGGTGGTGCATAGGGAAAAAACACAAAAAAAATATTTTATTAAATTAATAAAAAGGAGAGGCTGGGGGGGTCTGCGCGGACCCCCTGGTGTCTTCCTCATGATGCCTCAGTCGAGGGCCTCTGGGGATCCCTACACTAGTCGGCCATCGAACAAGTGACCCAGCATCGGCTCCTCCCGCTACCTTGTGCCCTTCCTGGCCTCGTCCGTAGCAACCTAGGACCGCACTAGCCGAAGAACCGGCATCCACCTCTTATCGAGGTCGCCACCCACCTGAGAACTGCACTAGGTAGTGTGCTTTGTGCACCACCCACCTTAACCCTTGGCGCCTTCCCCCACCTATATTCCACATTGAGCCAGCCCCCCACCGCAGCATGAGTCTTCCTGGCCTCTTTCCCTAGCGCAACCGGCTTGTCGTCCCTGCTGACAAACGCCAAAGGCACCTTCTACTTGTCGGTCCTGAGAGCCGGTTGTCCACCTCTACTGGCCAGTAGCACGCTGTAGCACCAGATCTCCTCCGTTGTCCGGACCACCCATGGCCTAGCCTCCACTTGACCTTCCCACTTCCTCCCAGCAGCTGCCTCCCCGTCGCTGGTGCCAGACCGCATACCAGCAGCATGTCCCTCCACCACCCCTTTGTCCAAACCAAAGTCGTTTAGCCGGCCTCCCATGCTCCACTGGGTGTCTCCATCCCAGTCACCAAAATTAAATTAATTAAAATAATTTTGGTTAATTATTTTAATACCCATAGATATAAATTAATTTCATTTTGTAACAAAATTAAATTGATTAATTAATTTAATTTTTGCATAAAAAATTAAATTAATTAAAGGACTGATAAATAATTAAATAATTTGAATTATTTAATTCATTTAATTTAATTATATAACCCTCGTACTTATTTAATGAATTTTAATTTTATCGAGATTTGTTATACCTGCATTCTGGTATTGATCATCGACCTGTATATGTTGTCTTTTATTTAATTAATTAATTTAATTGCGTGTGATGATTGTAATTAATTAAATAGACAGTTTTCTTGTCGTCTTACTTTTTCAATTAAGATGTATAAGGGAATGCACTCCCAATATTAACATGATGTACATTTATACCCAAGTTCCCCTCACCTGCACGTGAGTATCTTTATACTTTGGATGAAGATGATGAACTATGTGGACCCCGCTAAGATGAGGAGGCATATGTTGATCAGGAAAATGTAGGACGTGACATGGACCCTACCAAGATGATGTGGTACTCCAAAACTTGATGTGTTCCCCGCCAAGACGAGGTGATACTTCAGATACAAGTGGATATAAAAGATGGGGGAAAGCTGCATCAAGAGTCAAGCTTCGACTCAGGTATGATTCTCTTAGGATGTTTAGACGAACAAGACCAGTTGGGTAGTAGTTTACCTTTATGCATTTATTTTTTATTTTATGCATTTTAGAACAGTGGGAAAATACATAAGATAATAGATAATAAAATGGATAAAGAAGCAATGTATGTTTTTCTATTATTGTTTTGTTGTGAACACAACAACATAGATGAACAAAATTAATAGAAATGGATTATATTCTTCAAGAGAAAAATGAAAAAACTCTCAATGAATTATTAAGTAACCACAACCTTCCATCATTCAAGTTAGAAAAAAACCAGGTGTTTGGGGTGCTGGCCATGCCATAGTTGAGGGTTCCCTTTACTACTGGGGAGTTTTTATTAGGGTGGTGGGTCGACTTGACTAAAATTCCAGCAAAGAAATAGCCATATCTAGCTTGTTTTGATTTTATAGGAAAGTGTTGAGTAAATAAATAAATGATTTTAGATGTTGGAACATCACTAAACAGATCAAGGAACCACGAGTTAATGCGGTTGCCCAACCAAAATCCTACCTTAAACCCTCCGAGTAGTGGCGTAGCCATAGCTTGTAGACTATGAGGGAGGTTCAGGGATCCTTTCCACTAGAATAGTCAAATGATAGAGTATTCTGATTATAGTACAGAGGGTTCCAAGAATTCAAAAAACCAAAGTGTAAGATATTTAATAAATAAATTAATCGGTAATGTCTTATTTGGTAATCAACATAAAATATACTAATCTGCTAAAGTTTATTTGTAAAAATGGCATGCAATACCACAATAAAACTGTGATAAATATTTGACAAAGTTAATGTATAAACTATCACAATTTTACAAAATTTCATATAGTCGCTCACGCATAATATTACTATATCGTAAATTCAAGGTGCTAGTGTCCCAACCTGTTAAGCCACCTCAAGAAGAGTGGGTGTGAAATTGCTTACAAGAGACTCATGAATTAAGCATATGATGGTTCTTTCATATTGTTATCATCAATGTCTGGTCTTAGTTGTAGTTTCTACATCAATATATGGATGATGTTATGTGTAGTATCATCTCCAATAAGTTTTACTAGGAGACAACGAAGAAATATTTGAATGTGATGATTACACTGTCTTTGTGTAAAGTGAAATATTATTCAAATTCTTTCATAGAATCCCATTATTATACCTTTTACACCCAATAACTCTAGTTTTGTTTAAGGATACAAACGAGTGGTATGTTGTAATCACTTCATTACCTTTAAGGTGACATTCAACAAATAATAAGAATATTATAGATAGCACCATATTTTGTTCTTATGGAGAATATATTGAAATAAAGGGTGAAAAGTCCCATGGAAAGTTACACTAAAGGAACCTTTTCCATATCCTTCGATGAAAAGACATTGGTTATTTAACAGGAGGTTATTTTCATCACATATAGAAATAAATTTATGGATGTTTAAAAATAAAAAGAACTGAATTATAAGAAGCAAGTACCCACTTATTTTTCAGATATATTCATCAATATAAATTAATGTTTCTAGAACACTTCTTGGGTATTAAATAAAAAATTCCAATAACATATGTTTATTTAAATATAATAACCAAGTATGTATAAGAACATTATAAGAAGTAAATTGTCTTCTTCATGTAGCTGAGAATGGTAGATTCTTATGTCAGCGGTGAGAAATACATAACTTTTAATTGCCAAGTGATATATTCAAATTGAACAAGTTGTTGAGTATAACCAAAACATTTAACTCAAGTGACATGTTTTCCATGATACATTGTTCCATGTTTAGGAATGAATTTTTTTATGTTATAACGTACTCAATAAATAGTTCAGACATACTTGAATCATGGGAAATACATGATGAATATAAAAATATAAGAATTACCTAGTTGTGGAAATATAGTTATTTGACAAGAAAAACTAAAATTGGACGTCAATAATATACCAAGTATGGTATTTAGGCTTGGTATAGCAAAAAACCTTTGGTATTATTGACATATTTAGTTTAGAAAAAGAAACCTTTAGAAATAAATGTATGCCACAAATCGCCCAGGGTTAGTTCAAACAAAGAGTGTGAACTATTCAAAAGAAATATAGAGGTAAAGATACATCATAATATTCCTTTAAGTTATTAATAATGTTAATAGTGAATTATATTTTTGGTAAGAATATAGGTGTTTCTTCATATCGGTATGCCAAAAATATCTTGGCCAAGCATTCATCGATCAAGATAATGTAGCTTGGAGTAATTCCTAAACGCAAATTACCTTATCTACATCATGAAATTGATGTTAATAAGGAGTATCAATGATTAGTATTACATTTTAACATTAATCAACAAAATTTAGCATGGAGAAACTCCTAAATGCACATTTTATATATCAAAGTTATGATGTATGGAGTATCAATGTTACAACCTGCAGTAACTTCCATTATATTTCTAGATGTTCTTTGCAAATAACAGTGTAAACCCATAATCCTTATGCCAACTAAAATGAAAATTGGATATCATATGAGTCATAGTATGATGAACATCCATTATGTAATAGCTCATGTGTTAGGATGCAAATCATTTGTTAGGATTTAAGAAAACATGCATCAAGTTAAACACATAGTGTGTCTAAGTAAATATCCTAAAAGTTGCTTAGGATGTTATATGTATTTCTAAGATAGAAAATATGTGGCCAAGTATTAGAATACATTTCTATATAAGAGTGAATATCACTATTAGAGATAGTGGGAAAAATATTGACTTGGGTTTAGTCAATGCTCTAGATGAACAAATGGTTGACATAGGAACAAGTTCCACTAATACATATAGAATTGGAATGTTCTAGTGACACATACTACATAGGAAGGATGAAACCATGGTTATGGTTTTATATTCACCATGGTTGGTGATAAATTATTCACATAGAATAATAAATCCTACAAGTAAGCAGTTTATGTAAATTAAAAAAGATTGACAAGATCAATTACAATTCAATAATGGATTCCATGTATCAAATTTCAAAGGGGATTATAAATTGAATATTGCTGTGGGTATTCAAATGAGTTGATACATGGATGGTACAAGCCTGGTACCAATGAGGCTTGATTGGTTATACCAAGTCGGTACACCTAAATCTATTAGAATTTTACTTGTCATAGCTAAGAAACTAAGATCAGTAAATTGTATATTAGAAGTCAATATCATCTTTCATGGAAGGTGTCTATATGACACAACTAGAAAGGGATGATGACACCATTGAATTCCAATAAAGGTTTTAAGTTACTAAAATCCAGTTCATGATTAAATTAAGAAACAAGATCATAGAGAATTCATTATAAATGAATTTTTTTATGTGTCTACTAAAGGTTAGTGGAAGCACCAAAGTTTTACATGTAAAAATATGTTCGACAACATATGAAGAAAGAAAACTTGATATTACAGTTAGATAAGACCAGGTTAAAAGTAATTCTCCAATGATTGACTTAAAGTAGCAACCATTGTTCTAGGGAATAGTATCTACTGAGGTAGATCTAACAGTTTCTTGGACCTAGTCAACTGTATATATAGTGACATTGTATTGAAAAATACAAGTTGGAACAATTCATGTTTAGAATTTTTTCAATGTCAAATGTCTTAATCTCTTTAGGTGAACATGTTCAAAACATGGGAAGAGATTAAAGTTGAGAATTGAGTACCATACACATCAGTGATGGATCAATCACGTAAGTCATAATATGTACAAGAATTGATACTTATAGGATATAATTTATAGTAGGAAGATATAAATTATATCATGGAGCACTGCAAGTTAAGTATCTAGAACTATCATCTTGTACATCAAAGATTATGAATGATATGTACCTTGTATATGGAGAAGAAGGATACTGGTCATTTTTGGACAAAAACTAGTAATCCTTAGATCAATTTGATCTAGTATCGTAGTTTGGAAAATGTGATGAGTGAGTCAAGCTCATAAAAGATAGTGGTGGCCATAACAACAAATACTGAGTACTTTATAGCTTCAAAGGTAGCTAAGAAGCAGTTATAAATCGCAATGATTTGTTCTAGTTCATCTATTCTCACCTAGTGAGAAAAGTATTATCAGAATATAAATTATCATATTCTTACTAGCTTATTTTTCAAGTTATGACAGTGGGAAAAAGTAATATACTCAGGGGGTACCTTATCTTAAGAAGTTTTACTCAAGGATATGAGGTCGCATAAAACAGATATGCCACGTGGTGAAAATGTGGTAGGCTTAGTAGTTAAAAACATTACTCGGTAGAAGCATAATCTTTATCATGTGAGTAGCTAACAAGTATGGTCAGCAAGTTGGCTCTAGTGAAAGTGGGAGTGTTGAAATAGTGGGCTATCTAGACCCAACTATTCCATAATTTTGATTAACATATCATGTTGATAGTTAGTTATACATGATGTCATCTTACCATTATAGTGTATACATTTCTGCATCCACAATTATAATAGTAATGTCCAAAGATTAATTTTCGTATTGAGAGGTTATAGAAGATCCCAAACTATAATGAGAACCTTGATATACTATGAAATTAATCATAAATATATATTATATGGTATACATATATCCTATTGACAAGAAACAGTAGATGTTTGAATATCAGGTGTTGGGGGCTCAAAAGCATTGAGAATTATTCTCATGAAGTTCTCACTTGGTGATCTCTAGTAGTGAGATCATGAGGACAGAACCACCTATAGGAACATCACATGTTTTGGGTGTCATTGGTTGTTCCCATCTACGGACATGTGTATTGGTCTCCTGACATGAGACCATTACCAATGTTTATCTTTTTATTGCGTACTTTAATGTTAGGAAAAACCAATGGTATTGAAATCGTGGTGAGGTAGCTTGTGTTGGGTGTGTAGCTGGTGTTATGACATTGGTTGAATGGTCAAGAAAGGATTTCTCACTTCCACTTTTAGGAGTTGTATATCTGAGGCATGGTTGATCAGGATGGTTCTACCTTTATAATTCTTTGGCCAAATAAGTTGGAAGGAAAATCTATCCAGATAGATTAGAAAATAATAAAACAAGAAAAGGGTGATGACACAAGTGTGCATCCTGTTTTATGAGATATTTAATGACAAAGAGATTATAGTACACAGTCAGTGTTCTTAGATTGGTTTTTGTTGCTATGACAATCCTTATCTCTTTAGGGGCCATGATGGGTTTTTAGACTCCACTCTTGGTCTGTGGATTTTATTCACTTCTATCGAGATAAGGTCCTATAGGGTCACACACAATAGTTCATTCAAGAACCCACCCAATTCAGTAGAATAGGTATATGGACATGGTGGACCCCACCATGGGTTTTGAGTGTTTTCCAAAGTATCAATCACCAAAATAATTAAATAAATTCATTAATATTCAATTTATGAATCTTTGGGATTGAATATATTTAATGTATTTATATGTTTAATAAATATAAGATAATATTAATCGAACAAATATTAGTTTTTAATATTTAAGGTTCGTTTAATATTAAGAGGGACAATGAGTCGAGTTAAATGGCTGGAATTTTATCACAAAATATGTTTAATATATATTACAAGTATGTGATAAAATAATAAATAATATTGATGTAGTTTGGTTCGTCAAAATTATTTATTTAGTGCATGTTAAAATAAACTAGGGTTGATGAACCCTACTAGGTATTTATCAACTCCACTATAAATATAGGAGGAGCCTCTCTCCCATGTGTGTTCATTACCACTATTCATTATCCATCATGGAATGAAAATTGAGAGCTTTCCTATCCTCCCTCTTCCTAGAGAGATAAGAAGTTGATCAAAGAAAATTGGATCAAGATCTCCCTCAAGCATCGAAGGGATCTCGATGTGGTGATCGTCGAGACGTCGAAAGCGTCGTCAGATCTCCATGCTAGCACCTGAAATTAGATGATCGACGCTCCCTTGGATTTTTGAAGTGCATGTGGGTGATCTAGAGGGATACTGATATGGATTATTCAAGCAATGATTGACAGCGATGAGTTGCATTCGAGCACGCCTTCAGACTTGAAACATGTATGTTTTCAATTTAATTTTTCGCTCTTTACAATTTATGTGAGATATTCGAACCTCACTGCAGCTCAAATCGTCGACATCAACAAGTATCATCAATTCACCAATGAATATGTTAAAATCATCATCCCACTAGCTTCCACTACAGGCCCCAAAACCTTTCATAGTCTTATCCATAGGGTTTTTAATAATGTTTTATGGTCCTTATTTCAAAAAATAAATAAACCCTTCCAATTATACAAACTATAGAAACTTGCCTTATTATTACATGATTTTTAATATAAATCCTTAGACAAATATTAAATTAAAAATATTTTGAGGTATAGTCTATTGGAAACTAGTTGGATAATACATGAATTCCATTAGTAAAACATAAACATAAACATTATTTAATCCTTTTGAAACGCTCGTTTTTTATTCCTTCCTATGTCACCTAACTACAAGTAATTTCCTATGGACATATATTAGTAGAAAATAGAGAGGATAAATACTGGTAAGGGGTAAAAAAGGGTAATGAAACATGAACAATCACGATGGAAATAAAATGAGTTATATCATTAGATAACAGTCATAAGTACAAGAAATATAACTTAGAAATTTGGATATAACATATTAATGAGACAATTATAAGAATATCACTAAGGTTTATCACTAAGGTTTCATAAAACATAAATAACAAGGTTATTCACCAAGGTATTGTAAAACATGACATCTCTAGAGATTAATTATTTACCCAATGAATTGGAGTGATATCGGGGATCACTATTAATATTTATTAATTCATGTGATCCACATCAATCATGATAAATTATTCTTTCAATAACTCATAGAGAGTAAACAACGAGTTTCATAAAAAACATTTAGTGTATAAAGGCTAAAAACATAATCATTTCATAATTTTTAACCAAGGAGATGGAAAAGTGGGTTTCATACATGTAAATACCCAATCAAAGAATTATGTCTCCATCAAGGTTAATTCCCATGGACATATAGGAGGATTGGGTATTCACAATATAATACTATTTTTATGTAAAATATAGAAAAACAATAAATGAGTTTGGTAGCATGACAGGTATACAATGTGGATTAAGTAAATGGAATAATGAGATGTAATGAAGGTATAACATTAATTAATCACTATTTTTCATGAAATATTAAATTAAAAAGTGTGTGAAAAAATAATAAATTCAACATTTAGAAGACAGAATACAATGAGGAACTTGAATTTAAAAGAAGAATAGGATAGTTCGCTTACCATTGGAAGTGACTTCCAAAATCATAGATTGGGAGACCCCAGGACATTAGGAACACCATAGAGGTAGTTTAGAGAGTGTAAATGAGAATAATTTTGTACTTAATTCATTTATAGTGGAGAGGAATGAGAGGATGGGTGGGTGTTTATATTAAAAGATGATGAATTGATTAATAATTTCTAAATGTAGGTCTTGGAATTCTTGGTTGTGAAAATTGAAAAACCATTGTCTTACTCATGGGGTTTTCCCATAGTTCCATATATTTAAGCCATTTTTTATAATTTATATTATATTCCTAATGTTACTTTATCTTTTAATGTTTTTCAAGGAAGGTATAATATTTCTGGTAGAATTCTATCCTTTGGAGTAAACCATTATGTGGTCACTATTTTTTGGTTTTTATATACTTGTACAAATATTATATGTAGTATTTAGTGTTATTACATGACATGTAATATTTTTTATATTATTATATTTATTTACTTTCATCAAAAAATAATAATAAAATAGTCATTATTAAAAGAAAGCGTTCATTTTTTTAATCATTGAATGAATTTCCAAGCTGTTATAATGGCTGGAAGGGAGGCACAGCCTATAAAGGCAATGAGGTATAAGATGGCTTTTAAAAGTCCCATCATATATAGAAAACCAAAATATATCTATTGGAAATTGTATCCCTCAGTTAAAAATGATGCAGCAATCATTATTAAAATTAAACAATAGATATTCTTCAATTTTAGAGGGAGTTTTCACATTTGAGGGTTTTTATCAAAAAATCATTATAAATAATATCTTCATAAAGGAAAATACTATTTTGATAATTATAGAAACTGTTATACTATAGTTAAAAAATAAAACATTAGAGGGAATAAAATTATCTATAGAAGTTTTTGAATCAAAAGACCCTATATACAGTGATTACAAGGAGACAAAATAGATATAGAAAGGGGAAGGGAACCCTGAAGGTCGACATAGAGAATCAGAAATGATCAAGGAAAATAAATAAATCATAGATAAACCTACTTATTATTCATTCTTCCATTTTCTAGAATTTGGGTGGAAAGGATGAAGGATGTGAAGAATAGATAATAAGAGGTAAGGTGGTTTGGTGTCATTATGGTGAGGAGGTAGAGAAGGGAGGATATGGGTGGACACTTTCCCCTACCCCTATGGTTTCCTAGATGTAGGGGATTATTGGGATTTCATTAGGGACGGAATTAAATGAAAGAACCTAATTTTAAACCTAAAAATAGAATATTTTTTCTATTTTCCATTTCCTCTATGTGGATAGACCGCCTAACCCACTTTTTTTAAATATTTTGTTTTTACACACCCTTGTTGATACGATGACCCCCTCCCCCCACACACCCACATTGTTCGTCAGCCAAGGACACTACCGTTGAAAAATATATTGGTCCCTCCACACCACACAAACACACATATATTTAAAGTACATTATTAAAAAATAATATTATTTAAATAATGGTATGAATACTAAAATAGAGGGGGTTAATTTTAGTTTGAAACCAAATAATGATTTCAATCCTTCACAAAGTAAAAAAAAGATATCATAAATACATAAATCTGATTGGGATAAAGTAAATTTTTATTTATTATGAAATATATAGGAACTTATAATAACAATAAAATTAAAAAAAATTATTGTATTTTTATTTTAAATTTCTTATCAATTTTAACATTTTTTTCAAAAAAATAAAAACTAAGTTGAATTCCGGTAAATTTATGTAAAAAATAAAGTTTATAAATAAAACAACTAAACAAGAATATTATAACACCACTTTTAAACTGAATAGAAAGATAGTACTTTAGAGTTTAGCTAGGGTATCTTCTACTATAACCTATCAAAAGGTATCTTCTTCTTAAATAGTCAGAATATTAACACTATCTTTTTAATATATAAATAAATTTTTCTACTAGATTACTATTTTCCCTTGATAACTCAATTATCCCACTACTTAACTTGTATCTTTGTTTAAATCTCCTACGTGATTGGTATATTGATGCTTCATCCACCTACCTAGTAGCTCAATTCATCCTGGTACTTAACTTTTAGGTTTGTGAAACAATTAAAAAAATAAATTCTAGATGCTTTTATAATGAATGTCTCATAAGTGTAATCTTCTAGATAAACACTCTAAATGAAAAAAACAGAATTATATGAATCAATAAGTTTTTTAAGAATTAAAAAGATTGTGGATCTTGAGTTTTATTATGAAATCATTGTTTTTTATCCATGAGGAGAAACTCTATTTATAGGAATTTTTCTAATGGTCATATTCCTTAAATCATAGGGTCATCTACAACAGTATCAGTAGAATATCATTGTTCAACTTCTAATGGACTTAGAAACTTTAAATATCTTCTAATAGGTCTTTTTATCACTCCTACAGTTCTTCTGATGAAAACCTTATACATTTGGTATTAATAAATTCATGTAATTATCTAATTTTCTTAAATCAATTCCATCTATATTTTGTTAAACCTTATGTAATCTTTATTTCATTAAATAGTTTTAGAAAACTAAAAAACATAAAATATTATAAAAACAACCACAAGTTTGATTATTTGAATAGATAAACTCTTAATTTTCTTTCAAACCAAGTGAAGTTAAGTAAAATACACAATAATCACCCCTTTTAAAAAACACAAAAAATTAGAGAAAACTTAAAATAATATGAAAATATACCTCCTATGATACTTCATATATTTATATAGAAATAGATGTTTTATATTTTCATAAAGAAATTTCTAAAATATCCTCTAGAATTAAAAATATTATGCCCCATAATAAATAAAATATTTTATTAAATAATATTTTACAAAATAATTTAAATTTTTTAAAACATTCTCCCACACTGTGGTTTCAAAATATAAAGGAAAACGTTTCTAAAACATGTGAAAAAATAGTTAGTGAACAATATAAGAAACAAAAAAATGTAAATAGTATTTAAATTTAAATGTTAATTCATAGAAATGGAATTCAAACAAAATATTCATCAAAATAATTCATGAAGAGATTATTAAAATATAAAATACTAATGGAATATCAAAATCTGAAATATATTCATCCTAAAAAATTGTGTTTAGAATTATAAAAATTGAAAATTTTAGAAAAATAAATAATTTCTTGTTATATTTCTCAATAATGTGTTTCATATTTTTTTATATACATATAATTATATGAAATATAATTATAATTATATGAAATATAATTAATCTGGGCATTGACTTGTCTTCAAATTTGGATATCCTTTCCAAAAATAAATTTTCTTAATACATTAAATTCTAATCCTGCTCTACCTGATTCTCTTCTAAGGAAATTGTTTTTACTCTGATATTTTTCTACATGTTTCTCTTCCACAGATAGAATTTTCTTATTCTGATCTTCGACTTTTTGATTTTCAAAATCTTACTTCTCACATGGAAGACCTACAAGCTCTTTTTGGCCATCAATGGACGATAGAATTTATTTAATCATACTTTCCAAATTTATCAAAACATTATCAAGTACAAATAACTAATAACAAATAAGATCATAGTTTTTATAGAGGTAAATTATGTGATTTATAATCATATAAATATCCTTTACACTAAATATAAACAACTTTGAAATATTTTTTAGATTTTGATGACAAATATCTCTTTCAATTAACACTTCTTTTAACTCATCCTTAATTTTTTCAAAAAAATAAATTAACTAAATTTTTATTTCGGTATTTTAATGTTAAAACATTTACCTTCGAACAAAACCCATTTTTTCTCATAAATCAGGGATTAAAATGATGTTTTAATTCATCCTTATTTTCATTATCATAACAGAATTCATATTTTAGTCTTAAGATATAGTTGTTAAGAAATTAGTTGAAATAAATTAAGTTTATTTACTATTATTTTGATCTTTAGAAATAATTTTCTATTATTACCCTTACTTGACATTTTATAGAGAGTATTCCTCAATGTCAACCAGATTATCATTCAACTACATGAAAGTCCTTATAAAAGGGGAACACCCCAATTTTTTTGGAAACACTCTCAATGATAAGTAGAAAAGCTCTTGCATTTCTCTTAAAGACCTGTATTATATATCTTGAAAAAAATCAATATTCCAATTATAGTTTTTATACATAGAAAAGATTTATTTCAAGATAAATCTTGATAGAGGGGATTTTTGATTCAGTGTTGCTTGAAAAATATGAGTTCATACTCAAGGATGTTATTAACATTCAATGTTAGATAAACCTTATTTCTAATATGAAAAAACATGAACTTTACCACCCATATTTGGTAAATAAATTCTATACTAAATCCAAGATCACTATGGAAGAAAGTGTTAAGAAAATTTCTTTTTTTCTTTTCATTCATAGTTTTATCATTAAATTAGAGAAGTTATTAAAATTTATAGAAGTTTCTCATGAAGGAGAATGTATTTTTTTCTCAAAAACATTGAAAATAAGTGTAAACATTTTAAAATTTAATGACGAGAAACATCTATTAATTGTTCAAGAAAAAGTTCATAAGACAAACTGTATGAATCCTTAAGTGAGGTTTCTCTTTCAGTGGGTCGTATCATTTATTTTACCAATAAAAAGATATAAGGTTATGATTAATATTCAAGATTTTATCCTTTCTTAATGAATTTTAAAATTATAAAATATGGGTTTACCCAAGATTTTATCATCTTAAATATAGGATCTAAAAAATGGATCAGTAAGGATGAAAAATATTATGTATGGAATAATGATGAATCAAGTTTTGGTAAATCTATTAAAAGAATAATATATAGAAAATATGGCAGATCCAAAAATATATAATGATAGTCCAATAAATTATGAAACTATCTCAAGGTTAAGATTAGTTTATGATTTTAAAATTAATTAGTTTTTTGAGAATTATTCTGTTGTTGGTTCAACTAAAATTAAAAAATCAAAACAAGAAGTATATTATGATCATTCAAAGAAGAAAGAATACAATGATTATACTTCAGTAGAGGACCCTTCAAATAAAACCCACATAGTTGATTAATAATGTTTTTATTGAGTAAGATAAATAAAAAATAACTATATCTATATTTTTTCCAATAGATAAACTCTTGAGAAAATAAATTTATTTTAGATGACTAAATTAAAAAGTTAATTGATACCCATAAATTATTTTGTAATGAAAAATCAGAGGAATAAAAAAGGAGAGAGGAGAAAGGGAGGCTGGAAGACCCTTCTTTGTCCAAAAAAGGAGAGGGAAAATAAATATAGATTGAAGCCAAATATAATCTTTCAAATCATAAAAATAAAAGAAGTATAAAATGAAAATAACTAAGTCTAAAATTTATAAGTAAATTATTTTTGGTGTCACAATCAAAGAGCATGTGATTTTGTATAATCCTTTGAAAATAAAGCTATGTTTTGAAGGAAAAGGTAAAAGAGATACCTCATAAGAGCCTAATAAATATTCATATCTCTCTTATACATAATGGTTTAATAGAATCCCAGTAATAAAGAATACTAATGTTATGAGATCATAATTTCCTACATCTTAAGTTCAAGTGGAGCCTCCAACTAAAGTTCAGTCCCCAGTTGTTCAAAAATATAAGGTTATTCAATTTGATTCTTAAGAAAATTATACACTAAATTAAGTCCAATATAATGGTTTTATGAAATCTCATGAGGTTGAAAAATCAATTTTTCAAAAACTCTTTAATAATTTCTATATCAAACTTTAGTTTGGAGATCTTTGATTTGTCTTGAGAAAAAGCTACCCATTTATACTTTTCCCTTTTATGCTTCATACTTTTAGATTTTTTATCTAAAAATAATTTGGATTTTACTTTTAAATTATTATTAAGTTTGAAAACTTTGTATTTTTATTTTTCATGGTCTAAAACTCTCTTTCCACTTTCTTCTCTAATTTATGTATGTTTATCTTCCAGATTTTGATGTTAAATTTCCTTTCTATAGATTCTTCTTTCAAATCCATATACTATTTATGTAGCTCCTAATATGGTTTCTCAGATTCTATAATATAAGATTTTATAGCATCTATATTTTCAGAACACCTCTATTCATAATCTAAATAATTATCTTCATAATCACAATTACTTTTTAAAATCATAGAAATATTTATAATCTAGTTTCATATTTATAAGGGATCTAGTTGTTATCTTCTCCATCAAAAATGTTTCTAATTTAGGAACATTTTTATAGAATCCAATATTCTATTTATTTTCATCAATTTAATCATATGAGCTACATGAAGTGATATCTCTTTCATAGGAACTCTTGGTGTCTATTTCTTTCCAATCAAACTTACTTATCTTATTGGAATACTTTCTAAAATTATTCTTCTCTGTCATAATATCAATACCTTTAGGTATTATATGGAAATTTTTCCTATATTCATATAAAATTGGTTTAGAAGAATCATTTTTATCTTTCCTGTCCTTAGGATAAATTCATTTGAAATTTTTATATTCAAACATTCTTTTTTATATATTTCCAAGTTCTTTATCAGTAGGTTATTGTCACTATCATCAGAAAACTTTCTATAAATTTTCTTTGATGGGATTATTTTACAATTTTTTATATTTTGTTTCTATTTTATATAAAATAAACTCCATTTTTCATCTTCTATTTTTTATAATCACTCTTCATGTGATTCTCATACAATAATATCATTTTGATTTTGTTATGTAGATTTAACATTGTGATATTCATAGTATCATCAATAGTTGTCTATTTTATTATCATCCATTAGGTATAATATCAATAACTTTCTACACTAACTGATCATCAGATAATTATTTATCTCCAACCTATTGTGAACTAGTGAAAATTTTCATAATGATTGGATGAATTTGAGAAATACATTCTCTAGGTTAAAAATAAAAAACATGATAGTCAACTCTTTGAATAGATCTTTTAGTTTCAAGAACTTTTGAAGTTACAAAATTTTTCACCATTATTTTTTTACATATACTAAATATAGTTATTAAATAATATATTTGATATTAGATATTTATTTATATAGAAAAAATAAGAGTATTTCTAGCTCTAAAGTTTAATTGAAACTTATTTTTCTCTTCTCTAGTAAAGATAAAGCATTACTTGTTAGGAACTTTATAATCTCTAGTAAAAATTAGAAATTTTTTAACTCTAGTATTGATAACATAAGTTTATATTCTATATTTATAGAAAAAATAATAATTGTCATAAAAATTTAGTGTTCTGTTTGGATTTAGTTTATTGATAGATTCAATATGTAAACTTTAAATTCTATAAAAAATCATTTACACACCTATTAGAGTATAAGAAAACTATAAAATGAAAATATGACATGAAAATCAGGAAATATAAAATTTAGTTTCTACAGTAGAAATTCTCCTCTAATACCAATTATATTCAATATTATATAAATAATGTTAAGAATACTATAAGTGGATGTGAATAGTATTTTAAAAACAAGTACAGATTTTTTTCCTCATCACAGTAAAAAGCTGTTCAAAATATGAAAATATAATTATAAAAAAGTAAATATATCATTATTATAAAAAAATGATGAATTTACAAGATAAAATAAAATTATATAAATTAGTTTATCACAATTTTAAATTATCGATTAAATTTTACATGCAGAAAGAAAAAAAGAAAATAAACTTCTTTATAATAAACTAAAGTATAAAATATAGTTTAAAAATAAAATAACTAACCAAAAATATTAAAACATTATGTTCAAACCAAATATGAAGGTAGATCTATAGATCTAATCTAAGATATCCTTAATGGTAACCTATTCAAAGGTTTCAGCTTCTTAAAAATCAATAAACTTAACTCTGTCGTTCTAACCCAGAAAGTCCACGATCTACCAAATTATTATTTTTCCTCACTACTACATATGGTATCCTAATTACCCTGTTACTTATTCGATAGCTCGATTGACCTATACTACTTAACTGTTGACTTTGTGCTTCATATACATAATTGGAAACACGTTTTAGCTTACTACATAACATGTTGATCGATGAAACAATTACAAAATATAAATTATATATTCATATAAAATGAAATCTACACAAGCATAATCTCCTAGAAAAACACTCAAAAATAAAAAAAATCATAATTGTATTAATCAATAGATAGTTGAATACTTCAAGGGTTTTTTAACCTCAAATTTCTTTTAAAAAATCATTTTTTCTTTTTATCCATGGGTGCATCTCTATATATAGGCATTCCTCTAATGGTCAAATTCCATAAATCTGAGGGTCGGTTGCAATGATATGTATAGTATCTCACTTTTCATCTTTCAATGGACTTGGGTTATTTACATATATAATGATAGTTTGGTTTATTAGTTCTATAGTTCTTGTAATTAACACCATAGAATTTTGGTATTATAAAATTCATATAGTAATCTAATTTTAATAAATCACTTTAATTGGTATTTTGTTGAACCTTAAGTAATTGGTATTTAATTATACAGTTTTATAACACTTAAAAATATAAAATATTATAACAAAAACCTCAAGTTAGATTAATTACATAGATTTAATGTTACATGGGGTTAAAAACAAGGGAATTTAAGAAAAATACTCAACATATTATATATATTTTTCTGTTTTATTATCTTTAAACCTAAAAATTTCATCTTTAATAATTTTATGGCCATAAAATGGTTATCCAACCTTGGGTCAAGTTCTCATTAGTGTATTTGGGATTATATTGATTCCCTAAACATGAACTGGTTAAAACTTAATATTAATTTCAACTTATATAATCACATGATTTCTATGATACCATATCTTGGTACTAAGTGTACAATAGAAGTGTAAAAGCATAGGAAATTAAAATTTATTCCACTATATTGGTATCACAATGTCATATTGCGTAATTCACCACCTATTAATTATAACTAGGATATATTTTGAATAAAATATGCATGAAACATAAAAATTTAATCCATGCCTCATTCAATTTTGATGAAATATGTGTTTTTCTCATCACTGGGGATAGTTTTTTGAAGGGACCAAAGGTAAATACCTCTTGATAATAAATACATGATTTAAAAGATTTTTTTATCGTTCATCGTTTATTTTTGGTTCCTAGTGTGGATAAATTATGGTGCCTTCAACATCCACACAATCATCAAAGCACAGTTTCTTCAATTCGAGAAGGATTTCTTAGATCAAGGTGCTTAGATATTTACTTAATCTCTCTAGAAAGCAGTAGGTATGAGAGAAGACCTCTAAATTTTTTATTTTTAGTAATATCTATGAATTTTAGATTCTATCGACTAATATATGTAGTTGAAACTCTCAAATATCTCATATTTCCCCCCAAAAATTATTAACATTCTTAAAAAGTATTAAAAAGTATATACACCGTAGTGAAAATTTCATTAACATCATAATTATTTTATCACTTACATGTAATATAAAAAACAAATTGTGTTAAAAAATATTAATTATTAACTCTACTCATCAAACCTATAAAAATTTATTGAAATTATAATATTCATTCATAAAATATTTTTCCATGTGTTCACTTAATAAATTATGAATACACTATTTCAATAAATTCAAAAAATATTATTCTAAACTCAGATAATATTAAATTTATTTATTTCTTGATATCATTCAAACTTAGACATTATTTGATCCCCACCACGGGGCATACCATATCATAAATTCCAAATCAATAGTAATAGACATGATTATTAATATGAATTGTGTGTTACCCTCTAGTCCCTTATCTCAATAAAAGCGAGTGTCCCTCATAGACTTGGAGTGGTGTCTAGAAACACAAAAGGTCCCCTAGAGAGTTAAAGTTCATTCATAGTAATCAAAACCTCCAAAAAATACACTCTATTTAATATAGTCTATTTTTCTCATGATATCTTATAAAATAGGATGAATATCTTATGTCACCATCCTTACATTCTTTATTTAATATTTTAATAACCATTCCAGAAAAACTTACCTTCTTCTATTATGTTTCGGGTTTTAATAAATTTATTACCATCCTAGTCAATTGGTATCAATATATCTCTTCCTCTACTCAAAAAAAGAAAAACAATTCTTGATCATTCAATCTATATCATACAACTACTGACACACTTGATGCAATCCTCCTCTCCACAAACATAAATTTCACGGTTTTCATCTAGTGTCAAAGTATGAAATTAAATTATATGAAATTATAGTGACATAATTTCAAGAGGCTAATACATGTGATTGTAGATAATGACATCCAATGATACACAAAACAAGTGGTGTTCTTATTGGTAGTCAAGTCCTCATGATATCCTCTAATCACGATCACTATGTATGAATTTTCTAAGAAGTATCAGGGTTTATAATCCCCCAACACTGAATATTTAAATATCATTAGAATCTTATCATTACAATTTAACTTGAGTATAGGACATATATTTTAGATTACTTTTATAGTAATATGAAATTATTATTATTTTTAGTAACTGCTAAAACATTTTAATATGACAAATAATCCAAGGACATTACCATATAAATAGTTCTTGAAGAATTCATATCACTATTATGGTATGATAACATCATGTATAACTCTCTATATACATGAAATGTTAATCAAAAATTGATTCTCAAGTTGATTCTAGGTTACCCAATTTTATAATAAACATGACTGTAGCCAATGTGGTAACATAAGAAACCTAAAAATAAATTTTCAAAATAAACAAATTTATTTTATTTTTTGTGTAAATATTTTAGAGCTAAGGATTCTTTTTAACTAAATATCTTTGGAATCAAGTGTTGAAATTTCTAACCAGGTAGTGGGTTTGAGGGAGCTTGGTGAGAGATCTAAGTTAACTAGAGTTGAATCCCCATTGATGTCAGGTAGTAAACCTTGGTAGGGTTGGGAATAGAGGAACTATGAATAATTATTTATTAAATATCATTCACTAATGGAATATAAAGTAGGACATGAAATATTATATGTAACCTTACTTATTTATTTTACCATGATATTTATCTTTTTTGATATGAGAGTATCATATTCCATTATATATTAATGAATAATTGATGAATTTTATTTTTATATGGGTTTAATGTCACATTATATGAACATTGAGATTATTCTTGGATAATATTAAAATTAAGGATTCAAGTGCATGTCTAGTACCATTTTGTGAAGTTATTTAAAAATATATTCAGTATTTATTGTACTTAGGATAAAAATTTCATATAATTATTAGAATGTTTTGGCTAGTGATATTTAGATCACATGCTGATTGTTATGGTTATATAGTGTCTTTTATGTCATTATATAATAGAATTTTCATTTTTCAAGGAGAGTGAAATATTAATGTGATTCAATCGGGGCCAATAATTCCGTAACATAGAGCTATTTCATGTATAATGGATATTTTATAATAGTAAAATCTAAAGATCATCTTATATTGTAAATAGTGGTAAAAACATATTTTGACATAATTCCAAAAGACATGATTGAGATACCTATAAATAGAGATATGAAATTATCTGTTGAATAATTTTTTGAAACAATTTTTTTATCCCTAGTTTTATAAAATGAGGAACTTATAGTGTTACAATAATTAAATAATCAGTTAGATTATCCAAAGTTTATGGGATTTATTTAAATGATTATTTTACCATAGGTGGAAGCTATTATGTTTTCCAAGAATGTTAGTGGTAATTTATGGTTATGAATCAACTATTTAAGGTTAAATAAGGTATAGATGAAGAATAATTACCCTCTAACTCTCATAATTAATTTTTATTTAATTAAAAACATTGAATTTTTTTCTAGGATTAAATTGAGATTAGGATATAACTTGTTGAGGTTGGATAGAAAATATATTCAAAATATATTTTTTATATTAATATAGACATTATAAATTTCCATTTATTCCATTTGGAGTTATGAATTCCCATATAGTGTGCATGGAATCAATGAATGGTATATTCCACAAATATCATAATTTATTTATCATTATGTTTGTGGAAGAAATATTGATTTATTCAATATCTGAATCATACCATTGTATATAAATATAAATTGGTTTAAAATCATTATATTAACAAAACTTTTATGGAAGGTTTTCTAAATTCCATTTCTAGCTATAGAAATTAGTGTTCTTAAGACATTCCTACTCTAAAGATGGGATATCATTTGACATAGATAAAGTAGATTTTATAATATTTTGTGGAATTCCGGGTTTTTTTTTGAAATTTAGATGTTTATTATATTATCTAGATATTATTGAAGTCTTATCTAGGATTTTTTAAAGTTAATATTAATGAGAATGATGGATTAAACTATAATTTTGATATTTTTTATTTAGAAATGGGAATTTAGTATCTTTTTATTTTATTAGAAATGGTTTTAGAAGCATTCTTATGAAATATGAAAATGTAGAGGCATATAAAATTAGAAAATTGTGATGACATGAGAATATTTAGCCTATATTTCGGATTCTTGACTGGACTTTACCCAGTATAATAAAGAAGATGTGATCACTAATTTTTCATATTTCATCAATCCATGATCCTCATAAGTATCCATATCCTAATCAACCAATAAGCACATCTAGATCCACTATTCTTCTAAAGGCCATTCACTAAGCTCCTGAAATACATGCATCTTATAAATAAGATAATTTGCAATGATGTTACCTTTACCTAGTGCATAGGATATTTCAAATTTGAACATTTATGGGTACTATACCCAACACATTTTCCTCAAATTCAGGTCTCTCTATGTAAAGATATAATGAATGATATTATAGTTTTTTATAGACAATAAATATACTAATAAATAGATAGTTTCTTCAACACTTTAAATAATAGGCCATGGATTATAGCTCTAAGTCATGCGTAGGATACTTCTACTCATGGGGTTATAGCTGATGTGACCCATACAATATGACTTGATCCCTCTATATAAAAATTTTCCCAAAACTAACTCCTGATACATCACAATATATGGAATGAAAACCCCTAGTTCGAGAAGAATCAATACCATATTTATAGTCATCCTTCGCTTTAACTAAATAAATTCTTCTTCACACCAATAAGACTACTAAAACATTACACATTTCCTTGTTATCATAGTCATGGGTACTGATAAATGGGAGAAGTATTGGATAAAATGTCGATATTATCCCACTAATCTTATAAATATACTAATTAAGAACTCATTTTGGGGATGTGAATATGACATCGCAACCTATACTTTCTCTAGTTTTACTGATATACCAGTATCATAAACCACATGACTCAAGTATTACACCTCATGAATACAAAATTTTCACTTTGACAACTTGATATAAATCTGATTTGATCAAATTTTACTCAGAACTGTCCCAATATGTCTAGCATGCTTATGTGGGGTTAGTGAGTAAATGAGTATGTCATCAATAAAGCCCATGATGAACAAGTAAATATATGGGTAAAAGATCTTGTTAATGAGATCCAAGAATACTTCGGGTGAATTCATCAGTCTAAATGACATCACTATGTACTCATATAACCCATACCTTCTCCTAAATCCTATCTTTGGGATTTCCTCCTCTATAACCCACAATGGGGGATATCCCAATCAAATATCAATCGTGGAGAACCACTAGGCTCTCCAAAAATAATCAAATATATCATCGATATGAGGACAAGGGTACATATTTTTTTAATGTCTCCTAAATTAAATTCAAATTATCTTTTAAAGAGTCGAATAATATCATCCACCTTCATGGTGAAGAAAACAGGTCCACCCCATGGTGATGCTCATCATGATAAAACCCTTATATTTTAATTCCATGAGATATAATTTGAGATCCATCAACTACACTAGCACCAAGTGATAAGGGGTATCAAAATAGGATATTCATTTGGCATTATTTCTATCTTGAAGTCAAATCCTCAATTAGGGGGTATTCTTAGAAGGCCATATGGGGAGACATCCTGATAGAGATCAGTAGTTGGGGGAAAGGATAAGGGGGATACCACTGATCTTGTTAAAATATCCATGCCTGAAATATGCACCATAATCATACCAATATAACTCATTTTTAGACGCTTTATACCTGCTTCCATCTTCCATTCATTGATCATCATGATTTCTATCACTTATGTTATTTTTTAATCTGATAGTAATCAATTTGGACTCTAAATATGGTCCACCATTCAATATATATAATCGCATAGAAGTATCTATAAATTCAATAATTCCCATATATGAACATAATAGGAAATGACTATTGTACATTTTGGGTATCACTTAAGATAGTCCACTTTCATGCCCAATGTTGTATAAAGATAAATAAACTTAGAAGATAACTTAACTGATAAGTTAATTCCATAAATAATTTGTACAGACATAAAGGAATGGGAATCACTAGTATAAAAAAATAATAGATAGTGTAAAAGTGATCAAGATCATACTTCAGATAGTTAATGGTCCCTCACCATCATCTATTATAGCATGTTCTTCTAGATAAACTCTTCCAACCTCATATCTTTGGACTTGACCCTGAGATGTGTGACTCTTCTAATTTTTCATCATTTGAGCCTCTTTCTAAGCACCATTTCTAAATTCTAGGGTTATAGATCACACCCATCCTATAACCCTATGGAAACATGTCCTCAAAACCCTATAGAATAACTATAAGAGATAAACCATTTGTATAAACTGTCAACACTTTCTATAATGTGTTTTGTTGAACTTGTGATAATGTTTGTCCTTCTCATAGTTGATACACTATTTAACTCCTCCAAAAGGGGTTCAAGAAGTCATACTCTACTCAACATTATTATTTATACTCTAATACACATCCTCATCCTTCCCCTTAATGCTACCAGATGTTCCACACATTGAAATAGTATGAGATCTACCTCCCTGAGTACATAAGGGTAGAGGAGAAATAGTTTCTTGGACCACCTCCAAGCCCTTATCAAGAACCAAGTCCTTATCTAGAACCTCTAGTTATTTCACTAGGTTAAAACTAGAAACCTTTTATATAAAGTTACACTGAAGACCGATCTCAATATTTACAACCTTTGGGGCCTCATTCCTATCCAGGATAGGAGTGAGGTGGACTGTCTTTTTGAAATGCACAGAGTATGATAACTCCAACATAGATTCCTATTATTTCTCTATAAACTCTTGTAACCAATACAAAATTGGGGTATCAAGAAAAAAAATTCTAAAAAATATTTCTCTGAAGGCCTCCTTGGTGAGACCCTCATGCCAACCATATTGTTCCAGAAATCCCCAATATCTCCTGGAGGGTCCTTGTAGCATGAACACCACCAGCTTCACATTTTTTCCCTCGAGAATATAAATGATTTCAAGGATACTCTTGATTAAATATAACCAATAATCTACATATTATGGTAATAAAATTCCCTAAAATTATGGTCGATGTTGGAGCTATAATTATCTGGAATAATGGACCACATACATCAGTTCCCCTCCACCCTAGAAAGGTAAAAGTGGAAGGAATCTTGGCCAAGTTGGTCCCACTTCCTATACCACTATAGTATGTGAAAGAGCATACATTAATGAACCCTCTTTACATATTTGGAGTTGGAATAGAGGAATCCTCTCTAGTGGGTGCATTCCGACCCATGTCAGTTAGTGGTCCCATTAGTCTCTTTTGTGGTATCATCTTCTGAAACATGAAGGGAACATTTAGAGTATTTAAAGCTGTAAAGATAGATCCTAACCACTCTATGTTATCTCAAAAATGTTCTACTAGGAGGATACCCATAACCAAAGTTATATCCCTTGTAGAACTACCATAGGTTCTCTATACTTGTCTATTATTCATGATCATATATATATAACATAATAGAGTGTTCAAGATCTATTAATTAATGAAAAGAAATATATATCACAATAGTAAGGAAATTATAGATATATCACCCCATATATAATACATTTCCATCCCAAATACATAGCATAAATCTTGTCGATGAATTAAATAATTATTATATAGCACACAAAAGGAATATATATGGAATGTAATCCTATATTCCAAATCACGATGAATGATCGCACACAAATCCCATGAAAAGGTAATAAAAATCCCATCAATGAAAACTTATAGGTCTGTTAAACATGATCTATCCAATAACATGGAAAAACTCCTACCCTATTCTTACACATCCTACCTCCTTCTCACCCTATCCCTAAAAAGAAGAAAATTATGTTCGGATTTCATTTTGTAATTCCCCAACCTAAACCACCAAATCAGATCTAGAGATACACAAGGACCTATGGGTATATCCCCATATGAAAGTGGCATACGATTAGAAGAAATTTCCTAAACATTATTTTTGGGGAGAATATAACCTCGATAATCATATCCATACAACATAAGAATAAATAAATATAAAAAAACTCAAAGTATCAATGTGAAAGATGAATTAAAATAATGTAATAACAAATTTCAAACATTTCATACATGTAAATAAAACAAAATCCTATTTTTTAAATCCAAACTAAAGTATACTAGGTTCAAATAGATAAATAAAGACTATAGAAACCTCCAAAGTCCATCCCAGTATTGCTACTAGATCCATGATCCACTACTCAGTTGTCTACTATGTACCCCTTTCCCTTTCCTAGATCCTTATACATTAAGTATTCATGGGAATCAAGATGCTTGTGTAGGGTCTGAATGATAAAGCCTAGTAATATACCACTGATGTGTCCTTTATGTGTGTCCAAAGGTATAGAAAGTGTATTCAATGAAAACAAAAAATGTACATAAATCATAAAATATCATACACTAAGCATATGTGTGTTAACCAAGCTACCATGAGCCCCAGCCATATCTACTTCATCTCAATGCCAAAAGGATAGTATTAATGGATCTAAAAAGTGATAAAATCCACAAGGCTAATGAAAATCTCATTTGGAATCCAAAAGGAATTAGAAAACATGTAACTCAACATCTGGAAGTCATTATAGAAACATGTCAATTTTTATTCATAATGAATCAAGTGAACATGTCACTCAGTATCCACAAGTCTAATGTTTCTATCATTGCATGTTGTTCCCTATAAGGAATAATCATTTAATTATGGTCCACTTATTTTGACCAAAAATATAGTTCCTCCAAAGGAGTGGTAATACATACAATAAGACAGAAAATATAAAGGCAATAGAAGGCATGTCCTCTTGAAAATTCAGTGGAAATATGCATAAACAGGTGATCAAACATATAACATAGTGACAAGCTACAAAATTATACTCATGGAATAATCCATCTTAATTATGTACCATGAGCTATAAACACACACACACATGTGATCTCTATCAAGAATAGTCAAGCAAGAAAATATAGTGCAATAATTATACCAAGGAAAAATGTGTATACAAGAGCCTCAAATGAACAGGAAGTTCCTTCCACAAGGTTTCCATTGTTAATGTCAATGTTTAATGAGGTATTTATCACCTGTACTACATTATCACACTATTAAGGATAATATTTCATTCTAATAACTGCTAAAACTAGTTCCAAATAAAATAACATGGGTTTTAGAGAAATTTTCAAGAAATAACAAGTCAAGGGGTAGAATAACACATAACTAACATCAATTACCAACAATATTAAACATCAAGTCCATTTTGAGGAGAATAAAATCATCACTCTTGGATAGTGATAAGAGAATATAATATATGTGTCTCTATGGATACAAATCAAAAAGAACAACCTCCATCATCATGGATTGATCTTCCATAAATTTCATGTAAGAATGGTTTGGGAGAATCATTGTTATCCATGGTAATTATCCTCAATGAAAGAAGGGTTAACCAAGTGTAATAGGATCATCAAAAAAATTCTAGAATTTTTTATATGGAATGAATCATTAAAGATAATGGGAAATATTATATTGATAGGGGTAAAAATCAAGTCAAAAAAAATTAACAACATCACATTAATTCCTATGAAATTAACCTATTTGAATCGATCAAGATCCAAGAAGAGGGACTATGGTTTTGTTCATTTCAAGGTGAAACTGAACATCACCATAACCACCACTACATTATAGTTTTTCAATGGTGTTCTTAAACACACATACTAAAATAGCATACTCTATGGTGTGTGCTTGAAAATTTTCCTAATCTCCCTCACCACATCCTCCAAAACAGTCAAGGTGAGGTCACTCAGTTTGTGTCTAAAAAGTAGGAATCCCTGAGCACCATGTCTTTTCCATGACCTATCTACTTATTTCACTTGGATATTAAACACATAGGGACCACCATAATTATCACCACATTTTTTTTGTTGCCCATTTTGGATAGAAAAACCTCCAAAGCTGATTAATCTTTCAAAAGATAACCCCCAGTATGGCTTAACCCAAAACACAAAGGAAGAAGATGGAAACAATTATTTTCATACATGAAATAAAATTTAAGGCTTTATAGGGTACTTATTGAAGGATTTTCATAACCCTAATAACATTAAATTTTATAAACCTAAGAATTCAATATAGATATGACCTCAGGGTCAAGTCTCAGGGAATCTAAACATAACACATTGAACCTAAATTTTCACTTTATTATATTATTAGTTTTTTAAATTTTAAAATCATGAAAACTATAGGATTTGTTTGATGAAACAAAATAAAAAAATTCTAAAGGAGGAAAATAAATGAAATTTAGTAAGAATTTGTGTATAGTCTTTAGAAGTTAATAGTTTAAATTTATCCAAATTCTTAATTGATTGTCCTAAATTTATAAATTCATAATGTAATACCTTTAATAATATATATACTCTATTATATTGTGATGATAAGTTCATTTTTTCACTAATAAATTGACCTTATCTTCCTATGTGAATTGTTTTACTCATCCAAAAGTTAGTATAATAGTGACCTATTTTTAATCACTTAAAACATCCACTATCATGGAATGTGTCCATCAAATGACCAATACAAGGTAATACACCCTAGCTAAGAAGGATTATATTGTTGAATAATCCCTATATAATGCAGAATTACCCAATTTTATATTGGATAGTTATTAAAGTGGAAGCTTCAATGTGTATCCAGTATAGAGAGGAAACACTATTGGTGTCAATGGTTGGAAACCATCACCATCCCCCATCACACCTCATTTTGAAATAATAAATTAAAAAAAACATATTAAGAAATAACATATATATATATATATTCAAACTCAATAACTAAACTGGTTTTCTCTTTCATACTACCATATTCGGTGGTCCCTATATAAGAATGAAGTATAAATAAAGGAAAAAGAATAAATAGATATATAATGAAAATTAAAAAATAAAATAACAAAGTACTACTCTAATCCACTATAAGGGAACCTGTATTCCCATGACCTTCTTGGAATTAAAAAACTACAAACATTAAAGTTTTATTTTTTGGATTAATTCCATGTGGACAGGGATTATTCATGAGATTATTACATATGGATAGTAGAGCCTCTAAGTGATATTAATTCATTATCATACATCAAGAAAGTGTTGTTTTTAGTTACTATGATTATTCATTCTCTAATTCTACAATTAAACTCCACGTTGAAAAATTATTACTCCATTTATCATTTTTTTTGGAAATTTTTACGGAGAATTTTTAATGGTTCCCTTAGGATTTCTTACATTACACATGGATATATATTTTCATAAATGGACATTTATTTTCCCCTTTTATTAGATTTCTCATGAGTCTTATAAAATAATATTTATATGTCACTGGGGTGCCCTAAAATCATTGGTTGGCATTGTTAGTGATGATATAGTTACTTTATAATGGTGTTTGGGATTTTATAATACATTGTATTATATATAGATATATGTGTTATGTAGTTAAATAAAACATGATACATTATATGATTAAGCCTTTTTAATACGCTATGATTCTCTGAACTGATATAAATTTTCTTTTGATATCACTAGATCTTAGTTTTGATGGGCATTTCTACATTGATTTCCCAATATATTTCCATTGTTTCATATTTTCAATTAGAAATCATAAGCCTTTATATGCCTTAATTAATCTATTTTCAATGAAAATAAGTTCATATCATAGAGAAAAATAGTCCTAAATTGAACTATAAATCACCACCCAAAAAACAATGCATCATGATCGGCCCATGATATCCAAATGTCATAGGGAGTGATGTAATAGCTAATGAAAAATTGGGATGTTATAGAATATTGTTGGACTTATCCAGTTAATTTATATAATTATATCCAGTAATATACTTCAATTTTTTGAGATTATTTTTTCATATCTATTGATATATCTCCATCATATTCTTTGGTTGTGTCATAGGTAGTGACATGGAATTTTTACTACCAATGATATCATGGTTCCTTGAAAATTTAGGTAGTAGAACTTATGACTTACCCATGACATTGCATATAACATGAAAATTTAGTTAATTCCCCTATATTTCTATTAACACAATGTGCTTGAGTAATTCTATCTCTATATTTTCATTAACAAAATAACACAATTAATGTTTGGAAATCACAATAAATCATAAAATTATGAAAAAAATAAAATAAATAATATAGTGTGGTTTTTCAATTATGTTAAAAATTATAATTTTATCAAAAATGAAATGTATTCCCAGTTTTTATAACATAAATAGGGTTTTATAAAATTAATTTTAGTGTAAAATTGTGTTCATTTTCCCCTGAATCGCTACCCCTAAAGTTCAACTATAGTACTATTGGGAAATTATCAATTAATTCAAGTTGAAAATGATATAACCTAGAAATTTATTGATTGAAGAATTTGGAATTTATAGGCCTTCTGAACTCTAATAACACTCATATTCATCATGGTACCTGTATGGTATTAATTACCTAATTTTCATTCCTTCACACTAAATTCATTCTAACCTTCAATTTCTACCAATGAACACTTGCACCTACCTTCTAATATATGTTTTAAATCATCAATCAAAACTTTATTTTATAAATTTATTTTTAATCTTAATCCCATGAATATATTATTATAGGCTTAATGTTTTTCTTGTTCCTCTACTAAGGATTAAAAGTTATATGTTAATCTCATGGTCCTCTCAAGGTAGCTATGTGGGTTCCAGTGGGTGGGTCCATTGTAAAAATTAAAGTCAGAATGAAGATATTAGGATCTTTAAAGCATGATATATGATTTTAAAAATGTTCAAATCAAATATCGTACTTCACTAATTCCCATTTCATAGGATTAATCTGTCTCATCACTTCTAATTTTATCAAGGTGGTTCATAAAATAATGAAAATAGTGAATGAGACATCCTATTTCTATAATTTTTTATTTTTTTATTTTTGTAAACCAATTTTTCTATTATTTTTCATTATAGACCTAGAGTTAATTTTAAATTAAATTAAATTTTGTGAACTCTCATTCCCATCATTTTATGTCCCATCCTTATATCTTTCTATAAAGTGAATTTTCCTTCCATGATCCTATGAAATAACCCTTTCTCCTATTACTTTTTCGCAATGATAACCATGAAAAATGATTAATAATATGGTAGAAAGATATTATAAGGTTATAATGTGGATACCTTATTAGATATTAAAGGATTTTAGTGGAATAAAATAGTGATAAAATGTATGCTTTGTCTTGAAAGAGTGATATTACAAAGGGATTTCAAATTGGTTCCCCATTTTCCAAAAATCCTTAAAATAGAATAATTGAATGTTCTAGTTAGAATTACATGGATTTAGTTTTATGAAAAAATATGAAAATAAAAGAAATCTATAAAAATGTTTAGAAACTTCTGAGAACTATAAAATTCAATATTATGTAGTGCTTATGGCATAGAATCCCTTATTCAAGGAAATTATATTTATGCTTAAAATTTTAATCATGGAATGAAAAGTCATGTTATTAATAATATAATTTTTGGAATTTAAGGACATTTTAATATATCAAACTTCGTTGAATATATCAAAAAAAACTTAGTCCTTCCATTTAGTTTCATTTTTTATAGAACACTAGAAAAAATTAAAAACTAATAAAATTATATAATCATATAAATAAATTAAATTCTCTCATGAAACACTTTATATGATATTATTACTTGATGAAGCACCCATACTTAAAACACTATAAAATAACAATAAAAAATTAGGTTCAAGAAATACAAGCTAGTTATTTTTTAGGTACAACATGATAAAACATTTTCCAATTGAATTTCTATAAAACTATAAGAAAAATAAAAACATCATGAGAATTTTATTAAACACAAACATAGAAAACTAAAAGAGGATAGGGAGTACATTCTTAGGTTAACCATACAATGAGTGATTCATTCCAATTTATATATCTAAAAAGTGGAAATATGTAATCCAAAATCTGATATTGGATACAGATTATGTGATTTAAACAACCAGATACTCTTTTAGTTATCTTCATCAAAAAAAGTATTAATATCCTCTTATGTATTGTATTGAAAGTCCACCCAATGTATAGTGATAAATTGGATGAAATATAGTGGTTTTTATATGAGATATGGGGTATTTTCTTCTATAACTTGAAAGGATATATAGTATAATAAGTTTTTCATGTATATCTTAGAAGGTATATTGTTTTCTTGATCATATTGTAATGATTGTTCTTAATGTATTAATAGATCTTTTACATCCTCCTCAAAACACCCAGTAGATAGTACAAGTGGGTCATCAATATATTTTTTAAAATTTCACTCCATTTTATTTTCCACTTATTTATAATCATCTTGATTGACCATTATACCTATTTAATCTCTAATCTAAAATAAAGTGAGAATAGTAAGAATTTTGGTTTTAAATAAATTATAATAGAATGAATTCAAAGAAGAAATATACCCCTAAATATTTTCATCCATTAACTCTTCCTACATGTGTAAATCCTTTTGAAATATCACAAATTTTTTATAGAAGTTTTTAATTTATTGTATTGTATTGATATTTTTTTTACTTTGAGATTATGGAGAGAAACTAAAAATATAATGGTTACTCATTTGAATATGATTATATATTAGAATTATCAGATAGATGATCATTGAAAATAATCCATATATAAATTTTAAGATATAATTTGATATTTTATTATAGACATTAATAGATTATATAAATGTTGTATTCCTTAGGTAAAATTTATTATTAAAAATAGTTACCAAGAAATTATTTGAATGAATCGTTTTTGAATAATTGTGTTGAAGACCATGTTGATAATCGTTATATTGGGATGATGTGATAAAAAGTCTCTCCAAGAACCTATTATTTCTTATGATATGATTAAAATGGTTCATTTGATCTGGAAGAGAATGTCATAACCAAAAGTCAATAGAAGTCCTATGTTGGTTATTTATGATGTTTATTAAAATTTATAATTAGAGATTGTACCTTTTTATATTTCATATTCGCTGGGATATCAAAAATTCAAGATGAAATAAAATTTGGCACCCCATTATGTGGTTCCTTTCAAGATCACGGAATTAATTGGAGAATTAGTTTTTTATTTTTATTTGGTAAGGAAGATTGTTGTAGTTAATAATGTGTTTCATGTTTATCAACCATGGAAGTACCTACTTGATACTTCTCATGTTATTATTTATCATATAATTAACATCAATATGGATGTGAAATTTATTTTTGTTCAATATATATTATCATCTATTATGATAATATCCTTAGGTGGAAAACTATTACATTGGTAAGAGTGGTGTTGAAAAATAGAATTATTCAAGAGGAGACTTAAGTGAGATAGAATGATATATGAAATAAATGTTTATATTTTTTTGTGAAAATGATTTCTAGTGTATTTAAAGGGATAATAAGTCCTTTGGTTGTGAGATTTTTGTAACCTACAATCTAATAAGTAATATTTTCATTGTTTGTTGGATATTTTTGGACTTAAAAAAATTAAAGAATGATTTTGTTGTAGAAAATTTAAGCTCATATTTAAGAAAAAATTCATACTATCCATTCAAACCTAATTTTAAGGTATTAAGGTTCAAAATTTTAGTCTCTGGGTTTGATAACAATTCAAGTTAACCATACATTAATAGGTTTTGGAAAACTTAAGTATCCCATGATTACCTAATCGTATTATTCAACCATGAAAGATGGGTAAAAACTATAATTTTGTTTTAAAATTCCTATAATACTCCTTAAACAGATATTTTCTATCTCTAAATTTCATTGACTTGGTTTTGGATATCCTTAGAGATATTTTTTGGGTTTTCCACCACCATTCAATAAATTTTGATAATTATTTTGTTGAATTTAATCTTGATCAAAGGCTAGTATTATTTTTTCAATTTATTGGTTCCATATCTCAAATATATATTATATATAAGTTTTTAAACATCATTGAAATGATCGGATAACTATGGAATTAAATTTTAAATCTTAAAATGGATATATATTTATAGTAATTAAGGGATTAAATCAAGATAAAAACAAAAGATCCAAAATTTCATGAATTTTAGAAATTTTATTTTATGATTATTTTTAATATTTTCTTACCAATGTCAGTAATGATCCTTTGATTTTTCATTTGATGTGTTTTTGTGTGATTAAAATTAATGTGTAATTTATCTAATTATTGTCTATTTTAAATTGAATAGATAAATTATGGATTTTTTATATATGAAATTTAATTTGGATCAGGATAGAAATATTGGATTTGGAATTCTTGAAAATCATTTAATTTTTTTCAAATGTGAAATTTGGATAAATTCCTTTTCCAAGGAATTTCTAGAAAAATGAAATTTATTTTAAATTTTTATTGGATTTAAAATGTCATATTTTATGGATTTTTTTGATAAACTATTTTGGAAAGAATTTCTTGGTAAATTATTTGAGTTGTGGTTATGAAAAATATTCATAAATGAAAAATAAATAAATGGTAGTGTGAGTAAATAAGAATAGTTATTTGGGATTAACATCGATGGTATAGACCATGGTGTGAAAATATGGGAAGATACATAAAAGGTAAACACCTAGATAATGATCTACTATAAATAAATATTATTATATTTAGTATTCGAATTAAATAAATATTGATATTACTCATGATTCATGAAATTTGATAATGATATTCATATATTTTTTTATTATCTATTGATATTTAATTTTTTTAAAATGTGAACTTTGGATAAATTCAAAGGGAAAGGAATTTCTAGAAAAATGAAATTTATTTTAAATTTTTCATGGATTTAAAATGTCATACTTTAGGGATTTTTTTTGATAAAAAATTTGGGTAATAATTTCCTTATAAATTAATTGAATAATGGTTATGAAAATTATCCATAAATGAAAAATAAATAAATGGGAGTGTGAGGAAATGAACATATTTATTGGGGATTAACATCGATGGTATAGACCATGGTGCGAATAGATGGGAAGATTCATAAAAGGTAAACAACTAGATGATGATCTACTATAAAAAAATATTATTATATATAGTATTGGAATTAAATAAATATTGATATTACTCATGATTCAGGAAATTTGATAATGATATTCATATGTTTTTTATTATGATATTTTAGATTATGTTTCACTTTTTTGTCTAAAGTGATTACTTTTGGTTTGGTTTTGATGAAAACTAAATTTTATTTCGTATAGTTGTTTATTATCTTTATTTTTGGTTTAAATAGTTAACTAAAAATATTTATTTATCCCTAGGTACTAGAGTTCACCTTATGGAAAATATGAAATGTGATCAAGGATATGTAGTGACCTCAACTCAGGTCTTAGGATCTGGGTATCTAGGAATGGAAATTATATGAATCATTAGAACAATGGTTGGATTAATCTAAAAAATATTTACCATGGGTTTTGATTGATTGATTATTTTAGACATTATACATTTTAATGTTCATAGATTTTCACATCATATCTCCATTAAAAATCTTCCCATATTAGTTGTGAATCCAAGTGTGTCCCAAAAATCCCTCCTTCGGTAGGTCATGAGTTTGTGACTAGCATCGAGGGTATATAAAATGAATTATATAGGTAGTTATCCTATTTAACCCTAGGTAAATAAAAAAACCCATCAATTAACTCCAAACACCATAGATAATACAAACCAAATATCCCAACAATAATATTAGAAATCATGTAATGTCATACAAAATCAAGGAATAAAACAATGATATATAATTAGTGAAACCAACTCATGATCCCATCCCAATACCTATATAATCTTATATCCCCATAGTATTATTCTCAAAATCCACATATAATATATTTATAGTGAATAATAAAAGTGTAGAAATAAAGCTACCTATACCCACTATCCAACAGATCTAGTTTCCCTCACATCCCAATGGTATATGTTATTATTATTTCATCTCATACCATGTCTATATACCACAACCACATACCACAGCCTCATAACACAGCCACATACGGTATCCATATATTACAACCCCATATCGTAGCCACATACCACAACCAAAACCACTACTATATTCAAAATATTGAATGGAATAGGGTAAGTAGTGAATCATATGTTTTTAATATATCTTAGATGTTAGGGATTACTGGATATAAAAAACATTATATAGGCATAGTTTTGGTTATATTACTCATGTGATGGTTCATAATAAATATAAAAACATGCACAGATATAAAATATATCACAATATAATCCCATATACTCACATACTAATTTGGAAATATAATACAAATGATTTAAAAGAGAAATATCAAAATTAGTATGTGATATCATCGAAAGTTATCTACGATCCCATCTCACCATATTATCATTATCTAAATCCTCACACAATATAGGTATAGTAAATCATGAATGTATATAAATAAAGGTAGTTATACCCACTATCCCATTGATCTAGTTATTCTAAATGCCCAATAGTATATGTTATTATTCTTTTAACCCTTCCCATATCAATATAAAACCACATGCCGCAATCTCATATGACAACCACATACCATATCCACATACCACAGCCTCATACCATAGCTACATAACACTAACATAGTTAAAAAGAAGAGTGGGAGATGGGGATTTGTAATCCATATGTTTCCATTATAACCTAGATATTGGGTTTTAGCAAATACCCAAAACTTCATATGCTAATATATTTGGTTATTTGACTCGAGGGATGATGCATAATAAAAAAACATACAATGATATATAATATCTCACAATCTCATCCTATTATCCAAATTATATAAAATTTCCTATATAATGACCTATGTACCATATCATCACTTACACATGAAAACTAACACTACCTTTACCACATAATATATTTCAACACATTAATCACTCAATTTTATTAACAATTCACCACATTGTTCATTCTATTTCATAATTACCTATCGATTCCACACAACCCATCATCGACATCTTCATATTTCATTAACCTAATTATTATTATACTGAATTGTAATTATATTGGTATATAATTATCAAATTATTGTTCACTATATTAATAAATTACTATATAATTTCATCTATTCATTACAATTTCAACACATATCCCATCTCATTCCTCCTCTCAATTAATTCACCCATTTAATATCTATATCTAGGGTACAACTAATCTTTCTACACTACCACATAAATAAACTATAATAACCCTATTACATTACTATTTATATGTGATACTATCACATTCTTAATATTTCAACCATATACCATAATAAAATACACCAAAACAATCCTAAAATAATTAATAATAATAAATCACATAAACTATGGGTTTTTTACCCTCCAAGGTTCATTTCATTTTATATAATTATTTTAATATCATTTACTTAATAAAGGAATATAAATCATAGAAATAACACATAAAAAATTAAACAGAGGTAGTGTTCCTAAATAGGCCACCTCAAGTCATTTATCGAATTGTAATTCCACCAATGGAACATGATTTTTTGTACAAATCTACATGTTCTTACAAATATTCTCCAATATACCCAATATTCAATAAATATATATAAATTTTTATACATAATAACAAAAAAACCACTACCCAAGAATCTATATAATTAAATATCATGAGAATAGATGGGAAAATAAAAAAGAATAATACATGGTCTCATGTTGATTTGATCTCATAAGATAAAGAACAAAGAAAATCCAAAAAAGGAATTCTTAAAAACCTTTAGAAGGATATATAGTTCTCCAAGATCCATCAATAAGAAGAAAAATTAGAATAATAATAGATAAGAACATTTAAATTTATAATTAAATAAAAATACCCCAAACCCCGGTATGGTGCCTTAAACCATTATGTGGTTTTTTTCAATCAAGGGTGATCTAAAACCCATACTGATTGGATTTTCAAAATCTTAATATACCACTAATAGTTTTTTTTTCAAAACCAATCCTTTGAATAAAACCATAGTGTATCCAATAAACCATAACATGTTTAACTTGAATCACATTTAAGCCAATATATGAAACCACAATCGATGTTCCTTAGAACAAGTCATTTTCTAGTCATGACCATAAACTGTAACATGTTTTATTCCCCATTTAAAGAAATAACTCTAATAAATATTCATCCAAAACATGATATATACTAAAACAATTTTAATAAAACCACATTATAGTTGAAAAAACCACAACATAATTCCACTCCTGGTGGTGACTAGTTGATCCTTTAATTATGATCCCAAAACTATTATTTCACACCATGAAAAGATTTATAAACCAAAATTACTCAATAAAATCATGATTTAGTTAGAAAGAAACTACAACATCATTTCTATCAAAACTCAAAATTTAAACTTATCTTCCACAATTCACCTCAAAACTCACTCTTATTCCTACAAAACCTCTAAAATTTTCAAATTATAAGATCATGAATTTCTAGGACTCTATAGTATATACCTATCAATTGATTTATGTCCAAGAGAATCTAAACAAAACTATTATAAACAAATAACTCCAAAAATAAATTTCCACTTAACATGACTATCAACTAGGGATATATCCATTGAAAAGACTCAACCATAATATGGAAACCGAATAATAAGAAAAATATAAAAATAATCAATTTAATAAAAGGTTATACTTTAATACAAGAAATAATATTCCAAATAAATTTAAGTAATAATCTTACATTTATGACTCTCACTCCCATATACATTCTACAAAACCATTATTCCTCCAAAAAACACATATTAATTGAATGGCATGCCTATTCAATGCTTTCTCTTGATGATCCTATATTTTTACAAGTCTTCCAATAATCATTGCATCTACCTTGATATCTAACTCATCTTGATTGACGACATGGGAGTTTCCATAATGGTGCCTACAAATCTATAATACATAAAAGACATTGTGATAAAAAAACCATATATGGTTCAGGTGGAAACATGTATGATACTTTACCAAACAACTCTAATACCTTGATAGTTCCAATAAATTATAGAGAAAGTTTTATTTCTCTACCAAATCAAAATTTTCTATGAAAAGGATAAAACATTAACAAAACATGATCATTGACTTTAAACTCAAACAGTTCCCTCATATAATCTATATAAAACATATAAAGTTACCAAAAAATATTCATATTCTCTCAAATAACCTATATATTTTCTATTATACTCTTAAATAAATCCATCCCACTGATCAATAACTATCTAAACAATGTACAACATAAAGGTGATTTACAATTGAGGTATGTAAAACACCTCAAACAGTTCCATGACATTGGATGAGTAATTTCAATTATAGTTAGAAAACTCAAACAAAATAAAATATTTCACTCACAATACTTAAATATCAAGAACACATATAAGAAACATGTCCTATAATATCTAGTTCGTATACTTTATCTACATTTACATCTAAGGAAGAAAGGATTTCCTTACACACAACTTAGTACCATAATCACACATTAAACCATTCTATATTCATAAAGTAAAGATTGGATCTTGATTTGATATTATCATCCTTAAAATACAATAAATTATAATCAATCATCCACATAAATAATAACTAACACATTCACTACACTTGACTACTTATTCTACAAAACATCTGAACAATTTATTGTTTGATCCAAAAAAACCTAGATGGAATCATATCCTCTAAATGATTGAGGTAAACCCATCACAAAATCCATTAATATATCCTAAAACTTCCACTATGGAACATTAATGAGATATGACAGACCAGATTGAAATCAATGTGCAATTTTGATCCACTGAAAAGAAAATCACTGAGAAACAAAAATTACCATGAACATATTCATACATAGACACAAAGGATTCTCTTTTAAAGAAAGATACATTTATGAAACATGCAGATATCCTTCTAGATATATAAAACTCAAATAACTCATTTTCTTACATATTCCATTGAAAATTTAGTTTTCATTGGAATAATACCTAATGTTCAATATACACTATACATATATCCAAATAATATTCATAAACAATGTGAAATATCCTTAATTCTCCCTCAGGATATATTAGATGAATTCCTCCACCTACTAAAACAAATGATATTTTATTGACATCTTCTTAAAAAAACCCCACTAAAAATATCCTTCATATCCAAGTGAGAAGTTGATATCTCCTCCAAAATATTCCACTTACTAATAGTTTAATGACTTAAACCACCATATATCCACCTACTTAGTGAATAGGTTACCAGGTTGTCTTTCCCCAAAGTATAAGAGATATCAAATTCATAATATTTCGAGAACTAAACCCATATATTTCAACAAAATTTCAGATCCCCTTGAGAAAATATATAACACATGCTCTTGTGATCCATCCGATAAGATAAAAATACTCTAGATTTAAGGAAATAACCACCTCATAATGATTAATATCATGTGTTCCATAGTTATAAACATGAAAACGTTACTTCTTAAACTCATAAGAGAACACCACCTGCTCTTGTATTGATATATAGTTTAATAGTAGTTTATAAGAATCAAAATGAACATAAAACAATACATACTCTCCAATAAAGTGAATAATATAAATATTTATCCACTTATTTAAATACTCAAATTTCATATGAAATTGATTCATCTATAAAAAATCATGATCCTTTTAAGTCAAAGTAGTCAGAGGTTTCATTATATAATAAAATCAGACATGAACCCCCAATAATAACCTTCTATGATAATAAAACTACATATATCTATAATGGTATTGGGTGTTACACAAGAAAAAACTTCCTCAATCATCAATGAATCAGTAGTAATGTCCTACTGAGACACATTATACCCATGAAAATGAATTTCATGTGTCAATAAAATTTACTTGGATAACTTTCCATGAAATTTGTTTTATTGAAGTATCTCTAATATAGTCCTCAAATTACCTATATTATCCTATTATATCTTCAAATTTATGGGGATATCATCAATACCAACCACCCCAGATCGATTCAAGATCTTACAAAAAACTAAATCCATCAACCATAAGAAAAATTTCATTGTATTCAAAACTTGTAAGGGAGTCACCATGAAATCAAAATTCCTACAGAGACACCTTAGATGTGTCGTTTGAATGTCCCCCTCTTTCACTCGTATTTTTTGAGACTGTGACTAGGGATCAATAGATCATCAACCTAAATCTTCAATCCATGTATATATAAAGTTTTAATTCTTTAATGATACATAAAAATTGTAGAAAAGCTATGTTATTACTCTATCCCAAACATAATCTCACATTGAGGGGGTAATTTAATAACCACTTCAAGTAAAAAAAATAAAAAATCCATCTATAACTCTCTAAAACATAATCACCTTTTCTTACACTAAACTCATCATCGATCTTTTCAACTATGATGAAGGAGGTTAGAAACATCTATAATTTATCTAAAAATATTTTCCATCGATCAACACCATATTCACTCATTCCATTTTATTATAAACTCTCATATCCAATATAATTCAATGAAAGAGTATACTAAATAAAAATAATCCATGTCAATATTGAAATTATATGGTTATGTATATAGTAATAAGAAATCACCAATCTAATAATATTTCCTTAAAATCAGCTCAGACAGTGAACACACCCCGTCCAACCTAGAATAGACTCTTATTGGCATAGATAACACTAATGACATAAAATAATTTCTATATTAAGATTCAACTCTCTGAATATGGAAGGTTTCATATTGGATTGATAAGAACCATTAATGATTATAGAATAATACAAGGTATAGTATAAGTAAATGGTGTAATGAAATTTGTTAACTATTCCAAGTGATGTAGACTAAAATAATTATAATTTTCAACATCCAACACATCCAATCATCACTCCTGATGATAACCACCACCTCATAAATTCTTATCCAAAGGTCGGTAGGCATGAGGAACATTCCATGATTTTCATCTCTCTAGTTCATCTCATATCAATGGTTTAAAATATTGATTACTTGGTTATTGATAATTTAAATGAGGAATATAATGCTCAGTTCAAAAAGAATACTATCAAGGGTCATCTCCTATCATTTTAATAACTCCACACTGACAAATAATAAATATTGGGTATAAGTATTATTGATTCCCTGATCCAACATAAAGATAACACACCATGTTATAGCTCCTAGTCAAATTATAAGCACTATCATATCTAGATAACTAAGAAAATTAATTTTGATATTGAATAATTATAGGTCACAACCTCAACTATATAAATAAATGATAACTCATCTCTATTGATTCAATATTTGGAAAAAAATTATGACTTCCCTTTATAAGTGAATTCATCATTACCTTGTTATTTTTAACTAATTTATATTTTATGATCACTTTATAATAATTAAGAAGAGTAAAGGGGATCATCTATAACTAAATATATAGGTGTAAATATCCTTGAAAAAATCACCCTCCCCTATTAATCTAATATGTGATTAGAAGAAAATGATCATGAAATACACCACAAACTCCCAAAAGATGGAATTACCCAACCTGATGGTAACTAATTCCTACCACACCACTACCTTCATCATTCAAGAAAATAACATAGTATAAAAATGAATCTAAAACTACTCCTATAGAACATATATATTTTTATAACCTCTAAGATTATATTCCACTATTATTAAGAAGAACCTTACAATAAACTAACTACCAAATTAATCAAATGATATATCCTCATGTGAATCAATCCGAAAGAAATATCAATCTCCACTAACTACCTATCTATCTCGTAATCATAAATGGAACCCTCATTCATTGAAAAATTATGAAATTTAAACTCCCATAATATTTTCCTCTAAATATCATCCTCCACTTGATTTAAGGCTCAATGAATAGTCGGATCATCCTACACCACCTCACCAACCTAAACTATGTAATTTTATAATCTATTTTCCATGTCAAAAAGCATAAAAATAGAAATTATATTCCATGGGATATGGAATTAATTTATATTATTCTAAATAAGTTCATTTTTAATTCCTCATAATCTTTCTAAATTCAAGGAAAATCACAATCATGAATGATGGATGTATCACACCTAGTCCTTTACTCCATGATCAATAAATTCATTCTTAAACATGTTTAGTATAATATCAGAGTGATTTCATGGGATATTTGGATTCCTTATATATCCTAGCTGGTCTCTCTGGCCTGTGTCATAAGTTAATTCAGTATATTAATTTTTTCTTACCAAACTAACATAATCATAATCAATACCTACTCTAAACTCCACCATAAAACAAAACACTAGCTCTAAATCTACCTTTTCATAAAATATATCTTTTGTAACCACTATTGTATAGGTAGTGAATCTATGTTTGTCCTTCAAAGATTGAATCTGAGAGGCCTAAATTTGGTGACTCATGCTATGGGAATAAAAATGAAATATGGGAGGCATCACCCTTTATAAACTCTTAAAAGTAAATAAATACACAAATAAGTTCTAGAAACCATTATTAAAATAAACCCAATATCCTAAAAATAATATAAAAATTCTTGTGATATAATATAAAAATAAGGAACAATTTAAATTCAATGTCAATACCAATATCAGTAAATCTGAAGAAAAAAAAATATCCCCCCAACTTCCACGAAAATCTAATGCCATAAGCTAGTAATGTACAAGTTTATCTACAAAAGTATCCTATAAATCTATAAATATAGTTTATATAAGTAGGGTTGAGAATAAATTTATAATTAGTATCTTAATCTCTAGAAACTCTCATAAAAATATGAAAGAATCATATATCAAAAACCTCATCTTAGATTTGGTTTGGTTATTTGACTCATGTAGTGATGAGTAATAAATAAAAAAACAAACAACCATATATAATAACATAAAATCTCATAATAAGGTCCGCATCATATCAATTCACCTCTACAACTATCACATCTCTACATTATCATCACCAAAGGCCACTACTATTGCATCTAATGACATAGTAGAAGTAAACAAATAAAACAAAAAAATTTATTAATAATTAACCACATTCTTTTTTCTATTCCATAATTATTTACCAATTACACACAACTCATAGTAACCTTTTTACAATTCATTAAACGTATTAATTCATATAGTTCATTATCATTTACCAATTACTATATTTTTTTTCTCCACATTAATCAATTACTAAAATAATTCATCTACTCATTACATTATCAATACATATTCTATATCACATATAATTAGGAAAAAAATCATCAATATACTTAGGGAATATAAATAATGGAAATATAACATCACCAATTTCATATAGAAGGAGTGTTATTAAATAATTTACCTCAAATCATCACTCAAATCATCCAGACGCCAATGGAATAATGTCTTTTGCACAAATATACAAGTTCTTGTTAATATTCTACAAAATATCTAGAACTACATTTCTATACAAGGCCACAATGATACGCCAACCATTTCCCATAGAACTTTAGGATGAGTTAACAATATAAGAGAGGGATAGTAAATAAGAAGAATACCTTAGCTCATGTATATTTTCTTTAATAAGATAATTAAATAGAAGGTCACAAAGGAATTCATAAACAAATACCTCTAAGTTTTCAATAGTTATGATGGAGAAAAAAGTGTTGAATGGGAGTAGATAGGTATATTTAAATTTATAATTAAATAAAAACTACTTAAACCATGGAATAGTTCCCTACACTAAGAGTTGTTTTGGTTTGGTAAAGGTTAATATAAAAACAAGAGAGAATTAATTTTTGAACTCTTAAAATCCTTGAAATCATTTTTATTTATCAAAAATAAAAATTTGACAAAAAATAAATCATTAAAAATAAAAATATATATTTCGTTAAATACTATTCAAAATATGATATTAAAAAATGATGGATCCACCTTAAACCTTGTCCTTTTCCAACCATATCTATAAACATGGCATGTTTTATTCCTTATTTCCAATATTAAATCTAAAAATATACTTCCAACCAATGAAAAATACAATGTATATTTAAATAAAACCACATTATATTATCCAAAACCGTGATATAATTCCAAACCATGTAGTAACCAACAACTCCTCCAATTCTCTTCTTTAAACCATGATTTCACACCATGATGAGATTCATAGTTCATAAAAATCAATAAAACCATAGTGTAGTGATAATGGAACCATGATTTGGTTTCTCTCATAACTCAAAAATTCAACTTAAGTTCTATAATTCACCTCTAAACGCAGTCCTCTTCCTCCAACACCTCTAAAAATCAAGAATTAAAGGACAGAGAATTTTCTAGCCACTGTATGCATATCACATCAATGGTCATTTATTCTCTTTAAGAAACTCTAATTTATATAAAGGATTTACCCTTTCTCTATTAGCATATATCATTCTATCTATTTAAAAAATCAATTTTCTTTTAACCTTAGTATTTAAATAATAAGATCATGCACTTTTACTCATTAAGGAGTATATCTAAAAAATATCTTGAAGGTCATGCTCTTGGGAATTTTTCACAAAATATATCAATAATAAAATCAATTAAATAAATTAAATGAAAATGAGGAAAAATAGTTATTTTCATTGATGAATAAGAAATCATTAATAATTCAGTGTGTAATACATAATTACCAAGAAATGTATCCAAAGAAATATCGAATATTTATTCATTGTACTAAATATTTAAAATTTATAAACTCTAGCTCTTCACTATATGGCAGTTACAGTGAGTTATAGTTCAAACCATAAGTAATTATTCATGTTATATATGTTTTTGGAAAGAACTGATTGTAATCTATTGATTAAAAAATATAGTATATTTGAATTAAAAAATTATAATTGTTTTAGAATAATTCATGAGAGAAGAGATATTAAGGTTTTGGAATTCAATCAAACTCAACATTTCTTAAAATTTTATAATAATCAAGAATTTATTTACAAACTAACAAGTATATATATAAATAAATAATAGTTATAAAAAGTTATTAAAGATTTATGTTAACTAAAAACAAGTTTCATGGTATTATCCAAGAACCAAAATTTAAGATTATCAAACATGACACTTGATTAGAGAATGGAAAATAAGACTTATTTTCACTATATTATCCTTTTTTCACTAAAATAATTATAGCGACCCAAACTTTTATTAGATAAGACATAGATTAATATTTCAGTTATAGGGTCCCAAAATATCCCTAGGATTAAAATAATATATTTATCCCAGCGTGCGACCTTAAAAAATATCTTGGATTTTTATCCTAGGGGTGGCGATTTCCCCTGAATGAGTTTTAGTGAATTTATGAGGTTGTTCAATTTTAATGAATTTTTAATATTTATTTATTAAATAATTATTTATAACAAATGAATAGATTGATATATATTCTAAATTCCTATTTATATAGAAATTTTGACACTCTGACTATATTTTGAATAAGATATTTACCCTAGGGTTAATGTATCTTTGACTCGTATTTTGATCCATGTGATGGTTTATCACTAATGCGTCAATTTAATAAGATAAATTAATATAAAATTATCTAAATGATAAATGGGGGAACCCTAAAAACCCTAATATAAAAAAATTATGATTTCCATATAGGTTTATCCATGTTTTTGGTAAACATAATCCCAAATCAAGAGAGAGGTGAGGGATTAGATGCTTAGATGAGCTAATAATGGATCGAAGGACTGGGACGAGATTTGTGATGAAATGAAATATTAGATCATGTGATAATGATGAAAGGAACCACAGATACAATGATGGATTAAATAATTTTCTATTGTATTATATGGTAGGGATTCTTTCTTAGATTTATGCCTCATTCTTCATGAAAAAATATTTATGAAATCCCCATGTTATAGATTTTTGTTGTAATTATAATCATTATAGATTACCAACCTAGATATTATTGTGGTAGTTTTTTGAGAATTATTTTTCTTAAATCTTGGAATTTCCTCACAATATGATTATTCAATGAATTTATCCCCAATCATCATTATGTAATTCCCCTTTGAGTATTACTTATTATTCCATATATCTTGTTGTGTGTTTCCAATCAATTTATTGTTTGGTCAGTATTCACATCAGACACCATTTTTTGATTTCCCCTTATTTATCCATGTGGAAAATTATTTCCACCATCATTCTCTTAGGATAGTGATTTCACCTTGGGGTGATCAAAATAGTAAGGAAAGAACATATGATGGTGATGGTGGAATTTTTTGCAAGAAAATAGTCGACAGATGAATTATAGGTGGCATGATGAGGATCTAAGCGTGAAAAAATTATTACATTCCATGGGGAAGGAATAAATTGTCAGATTGAGTTCTATGAAGGATCCCTGATGGTCTTGGATAGATATGGGATGTGAGAAGATGTGATTGGAGGCCAAATTGGGTGGCAATGGCCTGAAAATATAAAGAACCTAAAATTTTGGGCGTAGAATGTGACTATACACTATGTAGTTCAAAATAACACATGTCATGTACCACTCTAGATATGGGGATAGGGTTCTAGAATATTATATATATCATATATAATTTTTTATTTATTCACATTCCATGTTGATTATGTTTTTTGGCTAAGTACTCTCCCATTAATATGGAATCTATTTTTTGAACATTCCATGTACATACTATCTAATATAAATCAGGTGGTAGTACATGCCCATGGTGACATCACTGGATCACAGGCCATGTGTGAACTGGGGAATTTCTTTTATTCATAGACTACATATCTTATCATGTTTTTGGTATCCTGAGTAATCATACGGGCATCACACACTATGTACTACCCCATACACATCATGTACCATAAGACAATAGGGATCCATGTATTAGGAATACATGTAAAGTGTCCCATTATTCCCATAAACCATGTTCAACATGATTTATAACATGTGGGTTAAATTCAAATTCCATGTGGCAAGGAAGTACACAAATAAGAATATAATAATGGGATACACACTATGTATACCTATAGTACATGTTGTGTACTCTTCTAGATTTAGCATCTTTTCACAACTCATTGATCGAGACATAGATTCAGTCATGAAAGTAGTCTATTCTAAAAATATTATGTAGAAGGTGATGATATTATCCTCTTAAATATTAGAGGTGATACACGAGGTGATGCAATAAAATTATCCTCCTTGTCTCTGTGAGGATGATGATGGGGATTTAGCATGGTGATTAGAGCATTTTGGGGGATGGTATTACTCTTATGACATGTTTATGTTATCTAATAGGTCCCCCATATTTCATATAGGTTTCACTATTCTCCCACATACACAAGGAACAGGTCTTATATCTATGGAGTCGGTACTCTAACTTCTATGATCTCAGGTGGGGTGTGGTTCACCAACTATTATTGGTTACTCCCTTGATTGATATGTTTCCTTTAACAAGTCATGTGACCCCCACTATAGTTCTACATAGGTGACATGTGTTTCTTATAGGTCAGTTATTAGGTTAAGTTTAAGTACCCCATTGGATGAAAAATATCCTTCTTAAAGGGGTGGATTCATCTATAGGTTTCTCAAATTGTAGCACGGTATCAATAGTTGCAGGAGGTAGGGTTTGGTGCCCCCTCGACAAATGTGTAATTTCTAGTGAGGAGAGGATTGAGGAGACCCAAAAATTTAATTCATATATATTTCATCATATTTCATGAATATTCATGTAATCTCATAATAAATCACTCCCCATTATCTAAATTTTTAGTGTGTTTAGAGACTAGATACATAAAAAAATTATTTTACAAAATTATGAACATTTATCCATATTAGATACATAATTGACTCCCTTATAGAAATATTATATGTTATAATAATATTTATAAACAAGGTAATATAAAATATAACAATTATTGATCTCAAATGATCATTAATTGAAAAACATATTAATATGTCATCAAAGGTTAGATTATAAGAATAAATAAGAACATAAGAATGGGAGAAATATCTGATTAAAAAGACATGAACTAATACCTGTTTTTAATGTAATCTTAAAAGATCAAACATATAATATGGAATAAGAGTGTGGAATCATATAATAATAATCATGTTTCATAGATTATAACAAAGGAATATAACATATAAATATAAAATAATAATATGCATAGTCAATCATAACATTGTGAACATAGATACCTAAAACCATGTCCAATAATCATCTTATAAACATGGTTAAACTCAATCACATCCACACAAAATTATTTTTAACATAAATAACTAAAATCACATCCGTGCACAAATCTTGTGAACATGGATAACTGCAATAACATCCATATGTGATTCATTATCCCATGATATATAGAAACATTAAAAAATTAATTGGGTTGATATAAGACCCCAATAATCACTTATCCTTATAGATGTATTCCTCAATGAATTAATCATTCATTATATCCTAAAGAACTCAGGGAAAGAAAATAAGTTTCATAAAATTTCAAAATGGTATCCCATAAAATGACTTCAACAATTAGATCAGTTGATTTCAAAATCCAATCAACGAAAAATGTTATTTCATATATGTATTTATAATTTTATTATTAAAACATGACTCTATAAAAGATATATCCTTCTGAGATAAAGATATAAATGGAAGTGAGGCCATAAAATGGATTTTTGTAAAACATTTCTTAATGTCATCATAAAAATACAAAGTTATGAGTTTCTTTCAAAAGTTTCTTTAAATAAGTTGACATAAATACCTTTATAAAAAAAATAGAATAAAATCCATAAAATGGAACCCTAAAAATAAATAAATTGTATGTCAATAAATGTGTAGTATAAGATAAAACATATATTCCTGAAAGGAAAATCCTTTTTAATATTTCAAAATATCTTTACTAAAAACAATATTATTAAAATAGTAATAAAAATTCCTTTTGAAAATTGTGAATATAAATATAAATATAAATATAAATAATAAAAATTTGGATACAAAATAATAAAGGATAATATTGGAGGTAAAATAGAATATATAATATTAGAGAAAGGGATTATTTTGGATGATGGGAATTATTCTTAACAATGTTATTATTTTATGAAAAATAAATTCATCAAGGAAGAATCATGGAATTAAAATTTTCATTTTACCTATAGATAAAGGAAAAATATAATATAATAAAATATTAGTGTGGAAGAAACCAAACATAAAAGAAATAATTTCAAGAGGAAACATTATAACTCAAAGAAATGATATTTGAATTTAAAAAATCCCTTACCTTTACTCTAAACTTCCATAAAATTTATTTAACATCCTGTATAATAAACACAACCATATTAAAAAAAATATTTCAAAACCATATTCATACATATTATCTTTTTTATCTTTAATTATAATAATCCCTTATACATTCATTAGTTATCATTTCTTTTCATCATTTAATTTTAGTAATTTTAATTATTTCACAAATGATTTGTAATAGAGACATAGAACCTATTACTTGATTCTAAATTCATCAAATATATATTATAAAGGATATTTTTATCATTTTTAAATTATTTATACATCCTCATGTTCATTTTATGGAAACTATGGGCATGGTTCATGAGAATGGGATCCCTAATGAGCTTATTTTAGGTAATCTATTGACATCAACAAATTACTTTATAATGATTGTTAGTTTTTCTATCATGATTTAAGAAACATGTTAATGAAACATATTAATAAGAAATAACTTTTTATTCATCAAATATATTTTATACCCATCCATGTAAGTTGGTAATAAAAAATATAATATGTCATTTGAAGAGGCGGTAGTTTGTAAGTACACATGAGCGACGTTTTCATTTTATAATAAATGGTATGATTAATAGAATTGATAATTTATATTTTTATAGTGTTATTTATTTCATAAATATCATATTATTAATTAAATACATTGTTATGAACATCCATGTGTATCAGTGATGAAAAAATGCATCATTCATGGAGGGGATAGTATGTACGTACGCACGAGCAACATTTATATTTTCCAACGGTTGGAAAGAAGCTAGATGATGGATCTTCCATCAACATAATAAAATTTCAGTATAATTATGATATATATTTAATTATTTTTTACTGTTATAATATATTTTAATGAGGAAGAAGAAGAAATAAATGAATAACAATCAAAAATGAGTGATTGGGAATTTTTTCCACAATCCTTGGAACAACTCTTTAGAATGTTCATTTAATCCTTTAAAGGGGGTATTTTGAAAATACCAAGACCTATAGGATGTTTCTAGTTGTATTAGTGAGGGATTTCTGTAGATTTTGGTAGAGTTTAATGGATATTTTTTGTGGATAAGGGGGTGGTTAAAAGCTCCTTTTATAAGTGATAGGGTGGCATTTTTATAATAATAGATGCACTATTAAAGTAAAATGGATTAAAAAGTGTAAAATAATAGAGAGAGGGTAATTATAGGTAAATACAAATCTCATAAACAGAAATAATAAGTATGTTTTTTGGATATTATAGTCATTTTTCCAATGATTTAATTTTTTACCATGATTTACTTTTCCTACGGTAACTCGTTTTTTAAACTTGGTAACTTATATTTATGACTAAAAAAGAAATTTACCTGATTACATAATTTTAACATACTGATTTAAAATATTAAAACTATTTGATAATATTAAATTTATAATAGTGTTAAAATTTTATTTTAAAATATTAAATGTATAATATATAAAAACAGTTTTTAAAAAATATAACCTAGGTTCCAAAATTTCAAATATTAATTTATAATTAATAATTAATATTTAAAATGTAAAATTTCCCTTATTATATAAATATTTTGTTCATAAAATTGTTGTCATAAATTTTTAAGTGATTCTTTTATGCTAATGAAATCATAAAATTCATGTAATTTATAAAAACAATATTTTATATTATTCAGCTAAAAATAAATATTTTTAGAAAAACCCCAAAACAATTTAATCCTAATATAATATTTACATTCCATGTCCAAAAAAATTTCATTTTTCAAATTCAAATTATAAAATTTAGTAATATAACTTTTAATTAGAAACAAAAAATATAATGAAATTTTTTATAAGAAAATGGACATTTTAAATATTAAATATTTTTATTATTATTTCATATCAATTACTTATTGAATTAGTTTTAGATATATATTTCTTCATTATATAAAAATAATATTTTAAGTTTCTTAATATAAAAAATCATAGATCATAAAAATTTAATTTGTAAAAAAATACATTTTTAAGCAAAAAAAAGTTATTCTTATAACTTTTCTTGTAATAACTACTGGGTGGATAATATATTATCATATAAATATTATCAATAAATTTATTTAAAATTATTTTTATTCAATAGTAATTAAAATATGAAATAATTTTAAATAAATTATTGAAATATATCACTTTTATATTAAATAATATTCACCAAATGCCACAAAATTTAATTATTTATATTCTAACAGTTTGATTTTACTAATCCATTAATATTAAAATATTTTTTTTATTTTATAAATAAATTATATAAAATGTGACACGTAAAAATATATATTTTTTATAATAAAATATCATAATTAAATATTATCTTTTTTAATTATTTCATTCTATTAATGTATTAATGTTTATCTTACTTTTTTAATATCTTATCATAACAAAATGCATCGTGTTTCATTTGAGGTTTATGTTGTATGTGATGGAACCTATTAAAAATAGTATTTATTTAAATGGTCAATTTATTATAGGGTTCCTCCTTTATGTTTTCCAATGGTGATGGGGAAGTTAGAGAGGTTGAGAATATTAGATAATTTGAGGTACAACCTTCAAGGAGTAAATCTTCTATGACTAGCACTTCTCTTTGTCTTTGAGACTTCTAGTGATTGATCATATTTGGATTTATCTTTCGATGTATTATTTTTTGTTACATTCCTATACAATATTTTGATCTAACTTATTTATTAGCTTTTCTTTGTGGTTTCGTAGTATCCTACTAGGTATTTTTATAGTTTCTTCTACATGTTTTTTGGGTCCACACATGTTGTATATATGCATGTGATTCATAATTCGAAGATGTTCTTGGTGGATGTGGAGCTGATGTGGATTGTTTGGAGCTAACACCTTTTGATTCTTGGTAATTCATCATAGAACATAGTGGTTAATTATTATATCTGTTACTGTTGTATTTGGACATCATTCTAGTAGTGTACATAAGGAGTATAGGCTTTCTTTAGTCTTGTTTCTTTCATATTTAGAGGTTTCTTGGATGTGATATTACTTTGGTATTTTCCCATGAGACATTTTTCTTGTATTTTATGTCCCATGAAAGTATTTTATACAATTCAGTTATTCTAATATATATACTTTTAGTGTTTTTGGTTCTTTTATGTATTGGATATATGTGGCTATTTCAAGATGATATAGGCTAAGGGATCCCATATAGTATGATATTTCTACTTTATGATACTCACCATCCCATAGATTTTTGGATATAAGCTTGGTGTGGTACACTCAGATTACATCAAGCCTGAGTGGGGCCCTAGTGGGATGGGGAATGTTAGAGTAGTATCAAATTGGTAAGTCCTGGGGTTTGAATTTAGATCAAGTATTCATGTGAATATTGGTTTGATAATTCAGGGAAATACTTTTTATGGGGTATTGTGTTTAGTTATCATACCAAGGACACCATCATATGTGTGGTGGAAAATGTATCATTTATATTAGGAAAAATTAACTAGTTTTTCAACCTAGATTTCAAAAACATCATTGTAGGGTACAAAATATTTGGTGCATGTATCAAATAATCGTCATTTATGATCCTTAGTGTCATTCCACTTCCTTCTAATCTAGATATGCACAAAAATATATGGTTTCATCCTATAAAAAAGGTTTATACACACTAATACACATCTCATGTATAAAGATATGGTTATGAGGATATTGTGCTCATAGTTTAGCCTCACATCACTAGTTATTATGTTATTAGGTATTATTTTAGAAACCCAATTGAGGGATATACTCACACTGTGATCTGACGTAGTTTATCTCCCCTTCATGCTCGGTGTAGTATTTATTATGGATTGTATGTTTGTTCCTAATTAGTTGAGAGGGACTTTCCATAGGTAGTATATTTTGTGTTTTTTCCAATGATATAGGCCTAATGGGTTTTCATGGAGAGTATAACCCTCAGGAAATAGATGTTTGGTTAGAGTTCTAGACTCAAGATTTTATCTAGTTCAAACTCTCACTGACCAGATAAATATTATAGCATTAATCTCCTACTTGAAATGGTGATTCATAAGTGAATTATTTTTTTTCTTCAACTCATGATGGGACTACACTACTATGGTTGGATTTTGATCCTTTATTTAGTATGGAGTATTATCCAAGTATGTTGAACCTTTCATAGGGTAGAATAATTATTTCCAAGTATGTGTGGATACCCATAGACCTCATGAGATGTTCCCTATTTCACGGTGGAATTTTTTGAGGCTTGTGGTTTGGGTGGTGACTCTGGAAGAAGATTTATCAATCTATTGTTGTGTATTATAACAACACCACCTATGTCAAAGATCCCCCAAGTGAGCATTGGATGATTGAGGATTCTTGGTGGGGAAACACTTTGGATTTAGGATTATAATGGTTTATTTTCTAAATATATCCTAAGTGGTGTCATGTATAAACCTCCACGTGGGAGATAACACGAGAATTATATATTTTATTATTTAAGGTAATGGACTGTAATGGATTGGTTCTAATTGGGAAGTGGGTGGTGTAAGATAAAATTGAGATGGATGAAATTAGGATCCTCTCTCATCACCACCACCCTCAATTAATTTCTATCGGGTGTGAAGTATTGATAGTATGAGCTTCATAAAGATACACATGAGGGGTTATTATGGAATAGGTATGAATTATTCTGTTTACATCATATGTTCAAAAGTAAATATTTTGGTAGAACCCAAATCTGGATCATTATCAAGTAGATAATTCCTAATGCTAGGGATCATCTTTCAATCACCCCTTCTGGTAAATTTAGTTTATACCTAGTAAAGAAATAGTTATTTCGGTGTATTCCTTTATGGTGTATATGAGATCTAGTGGTCCCTACCTTGGTATGCATTGTTTAGTGATGCTAGTACCATGTAGTGATGCACACTTTGGTAAGAGAGGATAGGTCCACTACCGACAATGAGTTGGATCCCCTTAGGTGTGATGAATGTAGTCGACCCTCTAAGATTTATATTCATCTACCCATTAAATGGTCATAATGGATTTTTCTATTATGTTCATATATGAGAATTCACTTCCAATGTGTTTAGAGGAATGCAATAATTATTTTAATTAGAAAGTTATTATTTTCCCATTATTAGAGACTCTTGTATGCATAAACTTACATTTAGAATATGGGATTAGAGTGATTCTGTGTGGAATTATGAGCCCCATTTTGTAATTTATAGAGAATGCGGGTTGAATACTTCTTTGTGTCGGTTCAAGGAGGATCCTACAAAGAATTTTGGGTTTTTAATTAGTCTTAACATGAGAGTTTAAATAGTACAGTAACCACTTGTAACATGTTTTGTGGATTCATGGAATATTAGTTAGCCTTTATAAAGTGAAAATCATGGATAATTATAATATCAGATTTATGTAGTAGTGGCATGGTGGTTGAATCTTCTGTTATAGGACTTTGTTCAGATGGTGTAGTTGGTGCATGAGAAATTAACATTAAAGTAGTTGATTCTTGTATGGGGAGGGAGATATTTCTCACTTTTGATCAGTAGTAGTTTCCCCACACTCTTCCTAGGTGTGAAGTAGACCCACTACAGGGATTTAATTTAGTTTTCTTGTTAGAATGAATGTTCTAAAACGAAGTAACTATAGGGATTTCTTAAAGTTATGGTGCACATCACTAACTTTCCTAGGCATATAGTGGTGTTCTCTTAATGTTCATATTCAATGTAGGGATGGAAACATTTAGGGAGAACACCTTAGTAGTTTCAACCCTCAGTGGGATATGTACACTAAATTTTTGTGGGTATACCCATCCTCTAGAAGGGATTATTATGTAGAGGATGATGTTTTCTCATAAGATTTTATTTTTTGATCACTATAGTTTATCGAGTTTCCTCCTTGGGTCTCAAGTCATAAGAGTTGGGTTATATAAATGGTTAGGATCATTCACTTTTGATTTTGGTGGATTGAACCATCCGACAAGAAATTGTGTGATACTAAGTGGTTTAATATGGTTTTTTTGTTCTTAATGTGCCCATTGGTAGACTTCATGAATAATTGACGAAAAAAATAGTTTATCTATAATAGTGGATGAAAACTAGTTAGAGAATGAGGAGTATATGGAGGATTTGTATAAATATTTTTTAATAGGTTGAGAAAGGACGGTGATGCTTTTTTTCCATGAGTTAGTGTTTTGGGTGTAAATTCCTTGCTAGATGGTAATTGTAGGGAAGCTGACATAGATCTTAAAGAAATTTCAGCCTAGTAGCACTTTTGGTGTCAGTGTAGATTCTTGTGAAGTTCATAGTGATGGATTGAAGTGTATATGGGTCAATCTCATGTGAAAAAGGTATAGTATACTCTTTAAAGGTGGGGAATAAAGTGATCCCACAAGTAATGATCTCGTTGATGAACCATTTTGAGACTGATTTTAGAGTTTAATGGGTTCACTTCATATCATGTGGCTGGGTGGACTTTAAATGAGATCAGGTTTTGTTCGTAAATGTTTAGTGAGACTCAAGTATAGTGGATGCATGTTTCCATTATGTTCATTCTTAGAGATGATCTATATATGGTATCTTCAATAATGGGATAATATGTCTCTTTTATGGGAGGTTGTGTACTATTTTTTAGAAATTGAACCTCAAAATATGAAGGATGTGTGTAGATGGGATATTTTGCACATAGGTTCATTTAATGAGCTTCCTTGTATAACATATCTAGTTATATTCTTTTTAGAGAAGAAAATTCTTAATGATTTGAATAATGCAGAAAACAAAATTTTTCCCAATCAAGAAAAATCTCAATTTTTGGGTTTCAAGTTCCTAAGACCTTTTATGGATAAAATGATACATTTACCCAAGAATATTACCTTGGAAACATTTTTTTATGGTTCTGTTCACTCAAGGATTAGATGATGCCACTACGAAGCATTTTTTCGAATTTCCAAGGATAGTAAATTTTAGATGATTTTTAATATTTAAACATTAAATATTTATTTATCCCATGAGAATCGATGGTGATATCGTCTAAACAGTATTCTTTTTACAGGAAATAGATGACTACTAGGTGTGTATGGTTTGATCCAACAGTTGATTTTAGGGGGTTCATTTATTACACAATAATTAACATCATGTCACCATTTTCATTCATAACATAGACTCCCAATGATTTCCTCATCCATATATAGGTATAGACCTACTTTTCAAAGGTAAGTGGTCAATTGGGGATTTAGACCCAATAATTCATAGGGACTCACATTAATCGAGTGGATGGGAGGTTTATCTCATCCCTCCCTTTTGGTAGGAGTTGTATCCTACTCAAGGACTCTCTTATAGATGTAATATGTGTTCAATAATCTCTTTAGAATCTCAATATGGGACCGGTTACCCTAAAATTGATCATGGGTTAACTCCTTTTATGTACATAAGAAGGGGATCTCATTAGTTTATCCATCTATGTGTGTCTATGGTTCTTCAACCATTACCCTATAATGGATAGCTACATATATGATGAATCCATATAACCAGGAACTTTTGAATTTTATTCCATGCATGGAGGTGGTTAATAATATGAGGAGTGGATTGAAACATTATGAGACATCCAATATATCCTATTTATTTTTGGAATCGAAATCTTCATAATTCCTTAAACTTTTGCAGTTTAGCATCATGTTGAAGGGAATATTTTGCGGGTACTTGGGAATCAAATATTGGATCTCGAGTCTCAAGGATATATCCTACATATCCTAGTTATAGTAGAAATCAATGTTATCATAGATTGTTCACACCCTTGGGAATGGAACCCAGGTATATGCCATCATATGGGGGATATTTATATCATGCCACTCAAAAGAGCTAACATGTTGAGATTTTTAGGGCTTGTGGAGATTCCTGATGAAAAGTAGATGATGATAATAACTCCCTAAGCCCACATTAGCCATGCTCGATGTGAGAAGTAAGGGATGACAATTAATCAGTATCATTACATATGGATGTGGGTGATATATATAGGTATAGACCTTGAAATGTTTATTTATGGATCTCAAACCTTATGAATGTGTCCCATGTATCCTGGTAATATTAGGAATCAGATTCATCATCGTTTAGTTGATTTCTCAGTCCCATGGTGGCTAAGGAAATATTATTAGACCATGGGAATGATTAGTTCCCAATTTTTGAAACCTTAGCAGCATGGAGGGGCTTAAAATGATGTGGATGCCCATTTTTGTTAGGGATCAGTCCATTGGAATGTGTACTATGTATCTATAACGACCCATACTTTACATACATTGTTAATACTTCAAAATTGAAGCACACTTATTACAACATATGACAAAACCACAAAGGACCGTATAGGTATAGTGTCTTTAGAAACTGGGAAACATAAACAACTGGTTCATAAATCTTCTACAGTGTCTCCTATTTATTTCATCATATCTAGGGTCCCTTTTAGCATATTCTACTTAATATCCATCTTCCTGACCTGGGGAAAAGAAAACATAAAAGGGTGAGCTCAAATGCTCAGCAAGGGAAAATAAAGGAAATAAAAATCATATCATATCTTTTTGAAAATCATAACCTACAAAAGAGATCACAATATCTTAACATGGAATAAATCATAGAAGTGAAAATGAGATCCCCATAATCATAACATGAAACTTGAAACTTTGTGTCATGCACACATAATCATGGAAAATCATTTCTTGTTAGTCATGACTCATTGTCAAGACTATCTTAGTGGACAAAGTCCCTTTCTGAACCGAGTTCACTCCTCGTTTCAGTCCTGTATCACTGAACCGAAATAACCTTCCGTTCCAGCCATGTCTATCTCATGAGATATAAAATCTTTACCCAATGCATTGGAGGGAGATATAGGTCCCACCCATCTTATAATGAATCCTTTCTTATGTGTGCCACATAATCATAAACCATACATCATAGCGTAACCCATGTAATAAAAATGGGATTCTTAAACAACATGACATCATAAAACAATTCATATAAGATAAAGGAATTCATAAAAATATTTCCATCACAACATAATCAAATCCATGTAATAATAGGGATAAAAACAGAACCCTTTTATTATCTTAGATGGAAAATAATTTTGATAAAATACTTGAACTCCATTCTTGAGGAAAATATCCTTTCTATTTCAAAAACATTTTTCCTTTCATAACATGTCATATGACTTTAAAACAAAAGAAGATGATTAAAAATAAACTTGAAAACTTGTAAAGGAAGATTCTTGGAAATTTTGTTTTAAAAATCCATTCATGCCGTATAATTTAAAAAAACATTCTTCTCGTACTTTTGTCGGAAAGGTCAAAAAGTACCTCGTACGAAAAACGACAAAAGATTCATTTCATTTCTTTTACTAAAAACTCACCGAAGGGTAAAAATGGATTTAAACAATTGTAGGTGGATGGAAATAATATTACATATTTATGAAACATGGATGTGGATGATAAAATACACCCCAGTAAATACTTACGAATAAACAATCTCGGATAAAAATGAGATTGTGATATTTCCCTTACCTTAGGTCCGATTTGCTTTGTACGTGTCCGAAGCTCCTGTATAATGGTTTAAATAATGTTATTGACTTATTCCAGAATCATACATATTGATATGATATCATATATGGTCATATTCTTAGATTCTTGTTAGTAATATTTCATTGTTACTTGTTACTCGGGTCTTTATTGCCTTTTGTTCTTATGCGTGTTTTGCCGAATAAATTCTTATTCTTATTTTAAGGTTATAGATACCTTATATATAGAATGGTATTAGTGTAACATATATCATATTTATTCATTCAATTCATTTATATAATTACTATGTAATGATGATCATGTAGAACGAGTCGCATCACATCGTGGAGATGGTATTCCGTACGTACGCACGAGTGATGGTATCGTTCCTATGATCGTGGAATTGTATTGGAGAATATATATATTATTTCAGTATCAATATTACTTTATAATAATCATAAATAGTTACTCATTACACCATTATACCCATCCTTGTAAAGTGATGGTGGAAAATAGATTACACCACGGCGTGGAGACGGTATTCCGTACGTACGCACGCGCGGTGATTTCATTTTTCCGTAGGATGGATAGAAGGTGAATTAGGGTTGTTTCATATTTATAATAACATATCAGTATGTAAGTAATACTTATGTTATTACTTTATCATGAAACAACTAAAGAAGAAGAAGTTGAAGAAGAAAGAAATTGAAAAGATCGGTAATGGATATTACCTCTTCTTTGGAACGCCTCTTTGAATCCTCCACTTAGGGAACTAAGATTGGTCTTTGAAGAAGACCAGGACCTCTAGGATTATTCTAGGGGAAGTGTAGAGGAGAAAATGGCAGGGTTTGGCCGAGCTTGAGTGCTCAAATTGGTGTGAGGATGAGGGGGAGGAGGTGCCCTTTTATAAGGGAGGAGAGGGGCACCTTAGGAATATCTCAAAATATTATTTTATATTAAAGTCAAAATCGGTTTATAATGGTTCCAAAGAGTCTTATTTCGAAGCTAAAGTGGGTATGGGTCGAAATCCTATCAACCAATAGGATTTAGACAAGTTTAGGGTATTATTTTAACCTTATCAGTAAGATTTAACTCTAAGTTAAATAATTTAACTTTTACCATGTCTTTTTGTTTTCTTTCCCTATATGGTTAATACACTTACTATAACATGCCAAACGAACCCCAAATTGTTTATTATTAATATATATATCCTTATATAAGTCATTTGGCTGAACCTTAGATTTTTAGGAATAAAATAACAATTAATAATATAATATTTTATTTAAAAACTATTTTGTGTCAATTTTGACACTATTTGATATATGATTTTTGTGAAAGTCGTAACAGATTTATATGTTCTAACCAAGTTGTTTAAATCAACACTAATATATCATAGTAACCTATAAAATTAGTAGAATTCATAAAAAGTCTTAAATTACATTTATTTTGGTATTTATATTATCAATTATGTCAATATTTCATTAATAAGATAATTACTGCATCATCTTTGTGTCATAAATAAATTAAATTATTTGATGTCTAAAAATTACAAATAAAATACCATCATGTAGGAAATCTTTTTATCATTCTAATGAATATTTACAATAGAATTTATCCTATGTATAACCCCATATTAAAAATTATTTACTTATTACACTATAATTTTTACTATTTTAACCCTTCTTTAAATAAATTAATAATAAATGTCCTAATCTAATCCAAGTGGGCCTAAATGGTCATATTTTATTCCTAAGTTTGTTTTTGGTCAAATTAAACTTGTCCAATAGAATTAGGACATGTGTTAGGGTAATATTAATATCATATTTACCCTTAGTTACCCTATTTACTATTAACTGCGGTAAAAATAGTAAAAAGTTACTATTCACCAAAATATTTTTTTTATCTCATTGAACCACATTTTACTTACTGATATCAACCGTGTCTGTTGGATTTTTGAAATTTCATTCACAGAAGCAGTAAAATTAAGTTTTATGCAAAATTCAGTTTTTAACCTACCACTTAGTGGTTTCGCTATTCATCAAAAATTGAAAGTTTTCAGAAAAATACCAAAATTTCACCCTAGGTTAATTTCGGTATTCCGAATCCAAAAATGAAGTCCATTTTAAAAAATAAAATTTATAAAATTTCAAAAAGTGGTTATTAATATTCATAACGGCTAGTTTTAATAGCATATTGTTGTTTAGTGAAACTCGGTATTGCGTACGACGCAAGCTATCGAGGAAGGTCGCGATTGCGTGTAAAGCAAGCCAAGCAAGTGTTGTGTAGAAAAAGATTCCTTTGATGATTTATATAACATAAAAGTCTCAGGTGTTACATTCTACCCCCCTTAAAAAGAATTTCTCCCTCGAAATTCGTCACTTTGTAACAAACAGATGAGGATACTTCTCCCTCATAATATCCTCAAGCTCCCATGTAGCTTCTTCAAGTTGGTGGTTCCTCCATAAAACTTTCACCAATCGAGTGGTCTTGTTTCGTAGGACTTTTTCACTATGATCCAGAATCTCTATCGGCTGTTCTTCATAAGAAAGATCTTGCTCTGAGTACATGTGAAGGATCTGGTATGTACTTTCTCAGGAGAGATACATGGAACACATCGTGAACTTGAGAGAGATTCGGTGGAAGCGCCAATCGGTAAGCTACCTTCCCAACACGATCCAGTATTTCGAAAGGACCGATATATCTAGGGCTCAACTTCCCCTTCTTTCCAAATCTCATAACCCTCTTCCAGGGAGATATTCGTAAGAACACTTTATCACCCACTTCAAACTCTAGGTCTTTTCTTTGGTTGTCGGCATAACTTTTCTGTCGACTCTGAGCTGCGCTTATGTGTTGTTGAATAGATCTGACCTTTTCTGCCATTTCATCAACAAGATCAGGTCCTAATAGCTTTCTTTCCCCAACTTCATCCCAGCAAGTTGGATTCCTACATTTCTTTCCATAGAGATATTCATAAGGAGCCATCTGAATACAAGAGTGAAAGCTATTATTATAAGAAAATTCCACCAAAGGTAGGTGTTGATCCCAACCTCCTTTGAAATCCATAGAGAAAGTTCTCAACATATCTTCTAGGGTTTGAATTGTTCTCTCAGACTGACCGTCTGTCTGGGGATGATAAGCAGTGCTGAAACTCAACTCTGTATCCAGAGTATGCTGAAGACTTCGCCAGAACTTCGAGGTAAATCTCGGATCCCGATCAGATATAATAGAAAGTGGTAATCCATGCAATCTTACCACTTCCTTTACATATATCCTGGAAAGCTGATCTAGAGAGAAATCCTCTCTAATAGCAATGAAGTGTGCAGATTTTGTAAGACGATCAACTATGACCCAAATAGCATTATTGCCTTTGGATGTTTTAGGAAGTCCTGTGACAAAGTCCATAGTGATGTTTTCCCATTTCCATTCGGGTATGGGTAATGGTTGTAACATCCCCTTAGACTTTTGTCTCTCAGCTTTAACTTGTTGACAAACCAAGCATCGAGAGACATATTCAGCAACATCTCTTTTCATGTCATCCCACCAGAAGTACTCTTTCAGGTCCCTATACATCTTCGTGCTTCCAAGATGAATAGATAATGAAGAACTATGAGCCTCATCCAGCAGCTCCTTCTTTAATTCGGGGATGGAAGGAACACAAACCCGATTCCTGAACTTTATTATCCCATCACAATCAAGGTTGAATTCAGGAACATTTCTCACCTTCTTTTGTAACTCGACATCTTCTTTCTGTGCCTCTTTAATCTTCACATGTATAGATGGTTGAACATTCATTTGAGAAAGATAAGATTTTTCCCCTTCCATTATAATTCCAAGATCCATCCTTTGTAAATCCATAAATATTGGATATTTTTTGATCCTCATCATGGATAAACTAGCATGGTCTTGTCGACTAAATGAATCTGCCACCTTGTTTGCTTTCCCAGGGTGGTAATGGATTGAGCAGTCATAATCCTTAATCAGCTCCAACCATCTTCTTTGACGCATATTCAACTCCTTTTGTGTGAAAATATACTTTAAACTTTTATGATCAGTATAAATATCATACCTTTCACCATAAAGGTAATGCCTCCAAATCTTTAATGCAAAGATTACCGCAGCCAACTCCAAATCATGTGTTGGGTAATTTTGCTCATTGATTTTCAACTGTCGTGAGGCATAAGCTATCACCATATCATTTTGCATAAGAACACACCCCAATCCCTTCTTGGATGCATCACTGTAGATCACAAACCTTTCTCCACTACAAGGCAGTGTGAGCACAAATGCACTGGATAACCTTCTTTTCAACTCCTTGAAATTCTCTTCACATTCCTCTGTCCAGACAAACTTAACTCCTTTCCAAGTCAACTTGGTGAGTGGATTAGATAATCGTGAAAAATCCTTTACAAAACGTCGATAATATCCAGCCAAACCAAGAAAACTTCGGATCTCAGTTACTGTTGTTGGTCTCGACCATCTTTCGATAACCTCTGTTTTTGCTGGATCCACAGATATCCCCTCTTTTGAGATTATGTGACCCAAAAATGCAACTTTTTGAATCCAAAATTCACACTTGGTAAATTTGGCATAAAGCTTCTCCTTTCTCAGGGACTTCAATATAATTCTCAAGTGATCTTCATGCTCTTCCTTGCTCTTTGAATAGACAAGAATATCGTCTATAAAGACTACCACAAATTGATCAAGATAGTCTCTAAAGACTCTATTCATTAGATCTATGAAGATAGCAGGGGCATTAGTAAGACCAAATGGCATCACTATAAATTCATAGTGTCCATACCTTGTACGGAAACCCATCTTTGGCATATCCTCCCTTTTGACCCTTAATTGATGATACCCTGAACGAAGATCAATCTTGGAAAAGTATTGAGCTCCGTGTAGTTGGTCAAATAAGTCATCAATGCGTGGGAGAGGATATTTGTTCTTGATAGTGATCTTGTTAAGTTCTCGATAATCAATGCAGAGTCTCATTGATCCATCTTTCTTCTTAACAAATAGAACAGGTGCTCCCCAAGGTGACGCACTAGGGCATATGAATCCCTTATCAAGATTCTCTTGGAGTTTCTTCTTCAATTCCTGCAACTCAATTGGGGCCATTCTATAAGGTGTCTTTGAAATAGGCAAAGCACCCGGTACGAGTTCTATTGAAAACTCAACTTCATGATTTGGTGGAAGACCCGGTAATTCCTCCGGAAAGACATCATCAAACTCCCATACAATGGGAATATTCTTAATCGTGAGTTTCTCACCAACCATTTGAGATAAATAACCTTCATTTAGTGGAATCAATACCCATAAGATGGAAGAAATTTCCACTGGAAGATTATGTTCATCCTTGCATTGATATACGATCGTAGATTGATCTGGAATATGAAATGTGACTTCCCTTCTTTGGAAATTGATATGAGCTCCATGTAGAGAAAGCCAATCCATGCCAAGAATCACATCAAATTCCACTAAAGGAAGGATCACAAGATTTGCAGGAAGCACTTTCCCACAAACTTCGATCGGAGAAGAATTATAAACTTTTGATGCGACTGTTGTGCCATTAGGTGTTGTCACAGCTAACTCAACATCTAATTGTTGAGGTAGTACGGTGATACCCTTAGAAAATTTTTCAGAAATAAAAGAGTGGGTGGATCCAGAATCAAATAAAACATTTGCTACTTTAGAGTGGATGGTAAGTGTACCTTTCACCACTTCGTTATCGTACTCCACACCGCTGATAGAAATTGCATGTGACTTTCCTTTGTCTTTAGCCTTAAGATTTTGTTGACGTCGACCATCATCATCAACCCTTGGATTTGGGCATTGATTGGCATAATGCCCCATCTCCTTGCACTTGAAACATTGAAGTGTAGTAGGTTCATTCTGTGTATCCCTTCCTTTGTTTGCGTCATTAGACATCTTCTTCCCATTATCACGGCATTCAAATGCTCGATGACCTTCCTTTCCACATTTAAAACATTTACTTGTCCCTTTAAGACAACTCCCTCCATGTTTCTTTCCACACTTTGAGCATAAGGAAAAGCTCATCTTCTTTTCCGTGTGCTCTTTAGATTATTCTTTGATTTTCATCTTCCTATTCTTATCAAACCCATGTGACTGATGGGTTATTCCAATCTCCATCTCGACTTTGAGAGCACATCGAACGATTTCCTCATAGCTATTGAAGTCCCTTATGGCTAACGCCCTTAGAAGACTTGGTTTTAAGCCACTAAAGAATCGATCGATCTTACACTCAGGTTGGATAATAATACCAGAAGAGTACCTTGCAAGTCTTATAAAATTTGCTTCATAGGTACCAACAGATTCATCATCCCTTTGCTTCAGTTCAATAAACTCTTTCTCCATCTTTGTTCGGAGAATACGAGGGAAGTACTTATTGAAAAATAAGTTCTTGAACTCGTCCCATTCCATAGACTCAATTTCATCCCTTTGCCTCGTATTCTTAATAAGATTCCACCATTGATCAGCATCTCCTTCCAAACGATACACTGCTAGGATGACTTTATCATGTTCAGAACATTGAAGAACTGAAAATATCTTTTCAGTAGTACTAATCCATTGTTCAGCAACTAATGGATCAGTAGACCCACTGAAAGAAGGTGGACGCTGCCTCATGAAGGATTCAACAGAATGTTGCTCCTTCCTTTGCTAGTTTGGAAGTCCTACATGATTCATAGCTTGAGAAAGTTGTGTGATCATGGCTACAAGATTTTTCATTCCAGCTCCCATATCGTTTGGTTGCTCAGGGGGGCAATCATTGCATTGCCCATCGCATTCCGCATTAACACGGTTCCTTCGGGTTCCAGCCATTGACTAAAACCAAGAAGAATAGTGTGAGCAACACTAATTATAATAGGAAAACCACATAATTCAAGAATAAAATTTTCATGCTTAAGGTCTTATCCTAGGTTATTCAAGGCCATTTCTAAAACACTAAGATTGTGTTATATGCTTAGACTTATCCTTAGGGTTCTTACTAAGGCTTTCACATCCTAGTTTCCAAAGGTTGACTATACCTTTCCTCTGATACCAACTATAACGACCCATACTTTACATACATTGTTAATACTTCAAAATTGAAGCACACTTATTACAACATATGACAAAACCACAAAGGACCGTATAGGTATAGTGTCTTTAGAAACTGGGAAACATAAACAACTGGTTCATAAATCTTCTACAGTGTCTCCCATTTATTTCATCATATCTAGGGTCCATTTTAGCATATTCTTCTTAATATCCATATTCCTGACCTGGGGAAAAGAAAACATAAAAGGGTGAGCTCAAATGCTCAGCAAGGGAAAATAAAGGAAATAAAAATCATATCATATCTTTTTTAAAATCATAACCTGCAAAAGAGATCATAATATATTAACATGGAATAAATCATAGAAGTGAAAATGAGATCCCCATAATCATAACATGAAACTTGAAACATTTTGGCATGTACACATAATCATGGAAAATCATTTCTTGTTAGTCATGACTCATTGCCAAGACTATCTTAGTGGACAAAGTCCCTTTCTGAACCGAGTTCACTCCTCGTTTCAGTCCTGTATCACTGAACCGAAATAACCTTCCGTTCCAGCCATGTCTATCTCATGAGATATAAAATCTTTACCCAATGCATTGGAGGGAGATATAGGTCCCACCCATCTTATAATGAATCCTTTCTTATGTGTGCCCCATAATCATAAACCATACATCATAGCGTAACCCATGTAATAAAAATGGGATTCTTAAACAACATGACATCATAAAACAATTCATATAAGATAAAGGAATTCATAAAAATATTTCCATCACAACATAATCAAATCCATGTAATAATAGGGATAAAAACAGAACCCTTTTATTATCTTAGATGGAAAATAATTTTGATAAAATACTTGAACTCCATTCTTGAGGAAAATATCCTTTCTATTTCAAAAACATTTTTCCTTTCATAACATGTCATATGACTTTAAAACAAAAGAAGATGATTAAAAATAAACTTGAAAACTTCTAAAGGAATATTCTTGGAAATTTTGTTTTAAAAATCCATTCATGCCGTATAAGTTAAAAAAAACATTCTTCTCGTACTTTTGTCGGAAAAGTCAAAAAGTACCTCGTACGAAAAACGACAAAATATTCCTTTCATTTCTTTTACTAAAAACTCACCGAAGGGTAAAAATGGATTTAAACAATTGTAGGTGGATGGAAATAATATTAAATATTTATGAAACATGGATGTGGATGATAAAATACACCCCAGTAAATACTTACGAATAAACAATCTCGGATAAAAATGAGATTGTGATATTTCCCTTACCTTAGGTCCGATTTGCTTTGTACGTGTCCGAAGCTCCTTTATAATGGTTTAAATAATGTTATTGACTTATTCCAGAATCATACATATTGATATGATATCATATATGGTCATATTCTTAGATTCTTGTTAGTAATATTTCATTGTTACTTGTTACTCGGGTCTTTATTGCCTTTTGTTCTTATGCGTGTTTTGCCGAATAAATTCTTATTCTTCTTTTAAGGTTATAGATACCTTATATCCAGAATGGTATTAGTGTAACATATATCATATTTATTCATTAAATTCATTTATATAATTACTATGTAATGATGATCATGTAGAACGAGTCGCATCACATCGTGGAGACGGTATTCCGTACGTACGCACGAGTGATGGTATCGTTCCTATGATCGTGGAATTGTATTGGAGTATATATATATTATTTCAGTATCAATATTACTTTATAATAATCATAAATAGTTACTCATTACACCATTATACCCATCCTTGTAAAGTGATGGTGGAAAATAGATTACACCACGGCGTGGAGACGGTATTCCGTACGTACGCATGCGCGGTGATTTCATTTTTCCGTAGGATGGATAGAAGGTGAATTAGGGTTGTTTCATATTTATAATAACATATCATAATGTAAGTAATACTGATGTTATTACTTTATCATGAAACAACTAAAGAAGAAGAAGTTGAAGAAGAAAGAAATTGAAAAGATCAGTAATGGATATTACCTCTTCTTTGGAACGCCTCTTTGAATCCTCCACTTAGGGAACTAAGATTGGTCTTTGAAGAAGACCAGGACCTCTAGGATTATTATAGGGACGTGGAGAGGATAAAATGGCAGGGTTTTTCCGAGCTTGAGTGCTCAAATTGGTGTGAGGAGGAGGGGGAGGAGGTGCCCTTTTATAAGGGAGGAGAGGGGCACCTTAGGAATATCTCAAAATATTATTTTATATTAAAGTCAAAATCGGTTTATAATGGTTCCAAAGGGTCTTATTTCGAAGCTAAAGTGGGGATGGGTCGAAATCCTATCAACCAATATGATTTAGACAAGTTTAGGGTATTGTTTTAACCTTATCAATAAGATTTAACTCTAAGTTAAATAATTTAACTTTTACCATGTATTTTTGTTTTCTTTCACTATATGGGTAATACACTTACTATAACATGCCAAACGAACCCCAAATTGTTTATTATTAATATATATATCCTTATATAAGTCATTTGGCCGAACCTTAGATTTTTAGGAATAAAATAACAATTAATAATATAATATTTTATTTAAAAACTATTTTGTGTCAATTTTGACACTATTTGATATATGATTTTTGTGAAAGTCATAACATAATTATATGTTCGAACTAAGTTGATTAAATCAACACTAATATATCATAGTAACCTAGAAAATTAGTGTAATTCATAAAAATTCTTAAATTACATTTATTTTGGTATTTATATTATCAATTATGTCAATATTTCATTAATAAGATAATTACTGCATCATCTTTGTGTCATAAATAAATTAAATTATTTTATGTCTAAAAATTACAAATAAAATATCATCATGTAGGAAATATGTTTAGCTTTCTAATTAATATTTACAATCGAATTTATCTTATGTATAACCCCATATTAAAAATGATTTACTTATTAAACTTTAATTTTAACTATTTTAACCCTTCTTTAAATAAATTAATAATAAATGTCCTAATCTAATCCAAGTAGGCCTAAATGGTCATATTTTATTCCTAAGTTTGTTTTTGGTCTAATTACACTTGTCCAATAGAATTAAGACATGTGTTAGGGTAATATTAATATCATATTTACCCTTAGTTACCCTATTTACTATTAACTGCGGTAAAAATAGTAAAAAGTTACTATTCGCCAAAAAATTATTTTTATCACATTGAACCACATTTTACTTACTGATATCAACCGTGTTTGTCGGAATTTTGAAATTCCATTCACATAAGCGGTAAAATTAAGTTTTATGAAAAATTCAGTTTTTAACCTACCACTTAGTGGTTTCACTATTAATCAAAAATTGAAAGTTTTCAGAAAAATACCAAAATTTCACCCTATGCTAATTTCGGTATTCCGAATCCAAAAATGAAGTCCATTTTAAAAAATAAAATTTATAAAATTTCAAAAAGTGGTTATTACTATTCATAACGGCTAGTTTTAATAGCATATTGTTGTTTAGTGAAACTCGGTATTGCGTACGACGCAAGCTATCGAGGAAGGTCGCGATTGCGTGTAAAGCAAGACAAGCAAGTGTTGTGTAGAAAAAGATTCCTTTGATGGTTTATATAACATAAATGTCTCAGGTGTTACAGTATCCTGGTTATGGTAGGAATCAGAGTCATCATAGTTCAATTAGTTGAGGCTTACACACTGACTTCTACCTTATAATGTGGGATATGTCATATTATGACACTGGTTAGGGATTAAAAGATGAGGTTTCCCTTTTCTTTTTAGATACTTATGACATGAATGATATGATAATTCAAACTCTCTAGGACCATATGATCTATGCTGAGTATGATAAATAAAGGTTGATGAATAATCAATCTCATTACTTGTGGATGGGGGACTTATGTACAGGGACTACCCTTTAGATGATTAATATAGAGCCCGGAACTTACCGAGGAATCCTACGTATCCTGGTTATTCTAGGAATCATATTCATATTAGTTCAGTTGGTCATGTCTTACACACTAACATCACCCTTATAGTATAGGACATATCATATTATGTCGTTGGTCAAGGCTTACACTTTTCGGTTTCCCTTGACTTTTTAGAGACTTATTATATGAAAGGTATGATCATGGTGACTCCCTAGGACCATGTGAGCTATACTCAGTATGATAAATAAGGGATGATGAATATTCAGACTCAATTCTTGTTGATGCGGGACTTTTGTATTGGTACTTCCCATTGGATGCTTAATACGGAGCTCAGGCCTCATGGAGGCATTCAACGTATTATGGTTATAACATGATTTAAAGTAATTATAGTTAATTTGGTTTGAGTTTACACCAATACATCACCCTATAATAAAATCTTACACACTGAGGATCAATAAGGTTATCAATTCCTAGGATTCCTTAATGACCTGTCCAGCTTCCCATTCTGACATGTGTTGATTATCCACTTCACATTCCATGATTGTCTCCTTGACATGTCAAAGGATGTATTTATAGTGAACATACTTTTCTTACAAGATTATTACATCATTTTAAATATAATCAAAGTAAAAGGTTACACAAACATGATCCAAAGGTTTAGTATCTTGGTAAAATTAGGACCATACATATCTTTTACATAATAAAACAAAAACATTTATTTAATTTCTTCTTCTCTACCTACTTAGTGGCCCTCATGTTCTCCTTAGTATAGGTATTCACCTCAGGATATAAATCAAAATAAGGGGTGAGATAAAATCCCATTAAGAGGATAAATAATAGACATGAATAATGGGTGAGAATAATCATCATAATCATAACATAAGGAAAGGATCACCATTATAATAATGAGAGGAAACATTTGATAAAGTCATGGAATATGGGTGTGAATAAAAAATAAATATCATGTCTTAGTGGTCAAATGCCAAACATAGTTGTGAAAAAAGACTAGAATCATGTTCATGCATATTTAACCTTATCTGATAACATATATCACATTACCTAATGAGTTAGAGAGCTATATAATTCTGGGTGCACCCATCAAATCATAACATTTACATTATCATTCATGCCACAAAGAACGTATATCAATACCAGATATAAAATAACCCATGTATATGAATGGATTTAATTTCATAAAGCATACATTCATGAATAAAATTTGGGATTCTCAAATTAAAGATGGAATATCATAATTGGTATAATAATCATCAATCTTGAATGAAGAAGAAACAATCTCATGATAAGTAAAAGATGTATTTTTGGAAAGAAGAGTTATTTTGGGAAAATCATTACATTTTTTATAAAACAAGATGGGAAAATTGTTTATCTGAGAAAAGAAATGGTTGGGAAATATAAGTGATATTTAAGGAAATTTGAAGGAACATATATACTAAATATGTAGTGAAAGAGGAAAAACCCAAAGAAATAGATTTGGGTTTGAAAATCTCCTTACCTTATGTCCAAATGATATCTTCACATTAATATCTGGGATAATAAAATTAAATAAATTAATTAACAAATAAATAACTTATTCAAGATTTTATAGATTTATTATATTTAAATTAAGTTCATTTATTGTTTTTTTCATGAGTTATAGAATTTAATTTCATCATTTGAGAGTGTTTATTTTCTTGCTTTTCTGGATCGCTTCACTTGTATACATGTATGAAAGTTTATGTAAAATTGGAATAGTTATAAAGAATTAAAATTATATGTTATTAATGAACTTTGATTATTTTAAATGATCTTATATATAATTTTTTTATATTATATGAGGATGATCTATTATATTTAATGTTAATGAAAATGATTTAATTAGTTTTGGCGGGTTTATGACCATTATGAGATTATATCATTTTTTACATCATTTTTATATATTTCTTAAAAAACATTATATAACTTATAATATGTATAATAAAATATTATTTAACCTTAATTATGGTTTTATGACCATCCTTTAAGTGGTAAGTGAAAAATTAAAATGCATCATCCAAGGTGGTGGTAAATCGACACACTACGGATGATATTTTCATATTTAGAAAAAAAGGAAAAGAGAATAGAATTAAAGAAAAATTATTCCATTAAAATAATAAATTTAAAATATATAAAATATAATGGAGTTATCATGCCTCTTGTATAGGTTGAGGAGAGGATAGGATAATAAAAGAAATTAAATTAAAAGAAAACGAAAGAGGATTTTTTCTCTTCAATTTATCCTCCTTGAGAACCTTTTTAAGGAATAGGGTTTGGTCTTTTGATGAGACCAAGAGCTCCAATATGTGGGATATGGAATTGAGAATATTATTTAAAATAATTTGGACAAGGTTCAAATCTTTTAGGGTGTGAGGAGAAGTGTTTGTGAGGGGTGTTATTTATAGGGGAGGAGAGGGGTGTTTTCTCATTATGTTATTCATTAGCTTATTATTTTGGATAAAGATTATGAATAGTTTGATAACTATCAAAAAATATATTAAAATAATGAAGGTTGGATTAATATTATCGTTCTTACCTCAGTGATGACTCAAGTAATATTTTATTTAACTTATAATGTATATATACCATAAATTACCATATTTCACTATTCACAAAAAATTCAGGTATTTTATAAAAATCCCAAAAATTCACTCTATCCATTTTTAAATTTTTATAATTAAAAAATGAAAACCACTTTATTAAAATAATTTTATAAATATATTAAATTTATTTTTTAATTAAAATCATCATTTATATGGAAAATATCGATTTCAAACTTATAAATGATTTTATAATACGTTGAAAAATTAATTAAGATCTCATAAAATTATATTATAGTCATAATAAAAAAATATTAGTTTATGAATCTATTTTATGAAAAAAAAAATTATTTTAAATCATTATATTAATAATAAAATTGTAAACAAAAATTAATGTTTTATAAAAATACCAACACTTAATTATTAATTTTTAAAATATTTATTTACTTATACTATTATCATTTATAAGATGCATAAATTTTTTATACTTTCATAGGTGAGGTTAATATTCTATTGGTCGGGTTACTATTCCTAATGGTCACATTACTATTCCAAAGGTATGATTACTATTGCATTGGTAAAGGTTCCTTGACTTCTAGAAATACCTCTTATTTCATTCATTCATAATTTATAAAGCTTTTATTTTTTTTATCAAATTTATTTTATGTGATTTATACTTCATAAAATAATTATAAGAAGTGAATTTCCGTTGATAAAATTTTGGTTTGTTATATCCTTACCCTCTTATGAAGTTTCACCCTCAAAATTTCATTTTACATACTATAGTCAAAACAGGAAATTGTAATTTTCTTTCATCGCTTCCTCTAGTTTCCATTTTTCCTATTTTTACTTATGGTTCTTCCATAGTACTTTGACTAGGTGAGTAATCTTTCTGTGTAGAAAATTTATCTCTACAGTCCAACATCTTCACTAGATTCTCCCCATAAGAGAGATAATTTTCCAACTGTACCACCTCTATATTAAGTACATGTGATAGATTTAGTATGTACTTCATCAAGAGGGATACATGGACTATATCATGTACTTGAGACATGGTAGGTGGAAGTGTCATTCGATAGGAAACAGCTCCAACATGATCAAGGATATCAAAGTGGTCGACGTATATGGGACTCATCTTTCCCTTCTTCCCAAATCTCATGATCCTCTTCTAGGGATATTTTCAGAGGAATACCATTTCTCCGATCTCAAACTCTATATCACATTGGTGATTGTTTTTATAGATCTCTTGTCGAATTTGGAATCCCTTTATTTTTTATTGAATGGTTTTTTCCTTCTCCATCATTTCTTCAACCATTTCAGGTCCTAGCAACTTACGTTTTTCAACTTCATCCATGTACACTTTTGTTCTACATATGTTCACATAAATGGATTTATATGGAGCTATTTGGATCCTCGTGTGGAAATTTTTGTTGTAAGAGAACTTGGAAAGAGGTAGATATTGGTCTCATACTTCTTTAAAGTCCATAGAGAATTCTATCAACATGTATTCTAGTGTCTGAATAGTCTACTCATATTGGCCATTAGTTTGAGGATTATAAGCCTTAATGAAGTTCATATCAATATTTAGAGAATGTTGGAGACTTTTCCAAAACATGGAGGTGAATCCCAAATCTCAATCAGGTACAATCGATAGTGGTAATCCATGCATCCTTACCACTTCTCAGATGTACATCAACACATGTTGATCTAGTGATAATTCCTCTTGAATTGTGATAAATTTAGATTTATTTTTAAAAAGATCAACAACCACCCATATATAATTGTTTCCTCTATATTTCTCTGGAAGTTTGGTGAAAATTTTTATAGTGATGTTTTCCCATTTCTATGTTGATATGGGTAATGGTTTCACCATCCCCTTAGACATTTATCTTTCATCATTCACTTGCTGAAAAATCAGTAACATTAATGTATATTCAGTGTTCTCCTTCTTCATATTGTCCCACCAATAGTTCGCTAAGAGGTCCCAATACATCTTTGTTCTCCCTGGGTGATTAGACAAGGTTGAACTATATAAATAATTCATCAACACCATCTTTATATTTGGATTGGATGGTACACATAGTCATGACCCAAATCTTACTATTCTATCCTCATTAATTTTAAACTCTGAGGATTTCTCTTTTCTCATAGCTTCTACCTTCTTCTGAATTTCCACAACCTTTATTTGATCATAATTTATTTTCTCCATGAGGGATGGTTGAGAAATCATTTGATAAAGTATTAATTATTTTCCTTCCTTAATGATTCACATGTACATTCTTTTCAAATATAATAAGATTGAATCCTTCTCAATTCTCATAATTGATATTGCTTATAGATCCTTCCTACTTATAGAATCTTCCACTTTATTCTATTTTACATGATGGTAGTAGATTGACTAATCATAATCATTGATGATCTCTAACCATATTTTCTAGAACATATTAATCTCATTTTGTTTGAATATATATTTTAGGCTCTTATTATTAGTATATATTTCACAATTATCCCCATAGAGATAATGCTGCCAGATTTTTTATGTGAATATCATAGCTTCATACTCTAGATCATGGGTGGGATAGTTTTTCTCATTAATTTTAAATTTCCTTGAGGTGTAGGGTATAAAATTATAATTTTGAATAAGAAAATAGCCTAATTACTTATTTGAAGCAACATTGTACACCACAAAGAGTTCCCCACTTGTTGGTAGTGTGGGTATTGGTGCGGTGATAAGTCTCTTTTTCATCTCTATGAATTATTCTTCACATTCACTGGTCTAGACAAACTTTACTTCCTTATGAGTCAGCTTGGTTAGTGTAATTGAAAATAATGATAAGTTCTTTAAAAACCCTTAGTAATACCTATCTAGACCAAAGAAACTATGTATATCCATTATAAATGTTTGTATGCACCACTCTTTGATTTTATTTATCTTAAAAGGGTCAATATATATTCCTTTGTTGATGATAACATGCCACAATAATGATAATTCCTCCATGCTGAAATCAAATTTATTGTACTTTTAATATATCTTATCTCTTCATAAAGTCCATAGCATAGTATTCAAATTCTTCTCATGTTCCTCCTTGGTCTTGGAGTATATTAGAATATCATCAATTAAGACTACCATAAATATTTTGAGGTAATCTCAAAAGACTCTATTCATTAAGTCTGTAAAAGTTTCTAGAGAATTAGTGAGTCTGAAAGGAATCACTATGAACTCATAGTGTTCATACCTCATTTGAAAGGTATTCTTGATAATATCTTCCTTACTCACCTTTAATTGGTTACATCCCAACCAAAGGTCCACCTTAGATAAATACTTTTCCCCATGTGGTTGATCAAACAAGTAATCTATTCATGGGAAGGGATAATTGTTATTTATCATGATTTTGTTGAGCTCTCAATAATCAATGCAGAGGTGCATTGATCCATCCTTCTTATTGATAAAGAGGTTTGTACACCCCTTGTTGAATCACTCGGGTGTATAAAACCCTTATTCATATTCTATTACAACTGATTATTCAGTTACTCCAACTTAATGGTTTCCATTTTATAAGGTATGTTTGATATATGCAGATATCCATGAATAAGTTCAATTGAAAACCCAAAATCTAGGTCAAGAAGAAGAGAAGTAAGTTTTTCAGGGAACAAGTCATTATAGCCCCTCAAAATGGTCTTGTCTTCGAGCATTATTATCTCTTTTGTCTCAATAATCTGATGTAGATACGACTTCCCATAATTCAATAATATCCACAATTTAGATGATGATTATGAAGAAGATTCATCATCCTCTTGAAACTTGTAGAGAATTGGAGGATAGTTCAGGATATGAAAAGTGATCTCCCTTTCCCAAAAGTTGATGTTGTATTTGTATAAAGATATCCAATCCATTCCCAAAATATCATCAAACTCCACTAAAGAAATTAGGATAAGATTTACTGGGAGGTTCGGTCCACAAACATTAACCAAGGATTTATATACGTTGGATGAAATAATTTCCCCATATTATATTCTCAAAGATAACTCAATGTCCATATTTTGAGGTGGTTTTTTAATAGTTTTAGTTAACATAAAAGATATAAAAGAATACATAAAAATATAATCAAATATTATGTTCACTATTCTTGAATGAATAACCAGTGTACCTATCACCACATCATTATAGGGCTCCAACTCATAAGTAGTGATGGAATAAGCCTTCTTATTTTCCATTGGATTTTTTGGATGATGATGCTGATTACCCTCAAGGACTTGTGGTTTAGTTCACTAGATTTCATAGTTACCTTTCTCCCTATAGTTGAATCATTGAACCATAGGTAATGATCTCCTTTCCTCTATAACATTTTCCTTCTTCCTCATGTCTTTTCTACATTTACGAGATTGGATGCCTTCTCTCCCACACTTATATAATTTCTATGTACCTTTTAGGTAGTTCCCATGATTCTTCTTCCCAAATTTTTGACATGTTATTGGTTGAGTTTTCATTCCACCTTTCTCATTAAATCCCCCATCTTGAAAGTCTATCTTTCTTTTCTTTCACCATAGACATGGGAACATTATGCAAACTCCGACTCCACTTTGAGAGAACATAAAAAATATTATTCATTACTCTAAAGGCCTTTAATTGATATATATCCTTTCAATGTTTTGGTTTTAAACCCCTATGTAATATAAATTTTTGTTTACCATTGTTGATAACAAAACCTGAAGCGTGCTCTGCAAGCCTTCTGAAATTTTCTTTATAATCCCTGATTGTTGACACCATGAAATGTGTTTCATGCACTTTTCCATAGAGTGGAGATATGATTCTAACATAGAAGTCAACTATCATGTATGGTTAAAGGTGTTTTTTTACCATGAATGAAGAAGATTCAATATGGATTTCTACATGCCAAAATACAATTCCATACCAATGGATATGTGGAATGATTCCCCATCCATAAGTAGGCATTGGATTTCCAAGATCAATGACGAAAAGGTGTTAACATGTTAATTTCTATTTCCGAGTTTTATCTAAGAATACTTGGTAAATTTACCATATCAAGAAGTGTATATCTTTTCAAGACCTTTGATTTGACTGGTCTCGGAGCCCAAATAGGCTTAAGGATCAAAAGTTATGGCCATTGGAAGACGGATAAAATTTTCACAAAGGGACCTACGCGAGGGACCTACGCAGAGGACCTACGCGAAAGAACAATTTTGACACCCCTACGCGAAGGGCCTACACAGAGGACCTACATGAAGGACTTACGCAGACAAACTCCCTTTGACTAGGTCCCCTCATTTCCTATAAATAGGACCCTTGGGCTCCTCATTTCAACGACAGAAAAAGTTGGAAGACGTCCCAAAGATCCCATTGCGTAGCTCTTTCTCCAAGATCCTCCAGTTGTTCTCATATAGCTCTATAGAACATGGGAGAAGATAGAATTTAATGGGGAAATAGTGTTCAAAGTCCCATCATGGTCTAGAACGCATGGAGCTTCACGGAGCACCTGCGCGGAGCAGCTGCACGGCGCACCTACGCGGAGCAGTTGCGCACCGCACCTGCATGGAGTACTTCTATGGGGGATCTAGCAGAGCACCTACATGAGGAACCTTGGAGGAGCACATACATTACCCCACTGGTCCATACCGCGGGGGCTACACCCCCGCACCCCCTTCTTCGGATCACTTTCGGGCTACGGTCCCGACCCTTCGGGTCGGTCTCTTCACTTCCATCACTGACCCCTTGAAAAATGGAGAGTCGCACCGCGAACTTTTCAGATTAGGTTGAGGACATTTTCCATTGGGCCCTTTATGCAACCATACTTCCATACCTGGAATACCATGATCTAAGACACTCCATCACACTCAATGAAGTGGCTTGAGTCGACTTACTCCACTTGGTTCTTTTCACATGTTACAAGTTTGGACTCTCCTTATGGATTCCTCGAGTACCTTGAGATGATATTCTCCTCAATATATTCCTCAAACCTCATCACCTGACTTATTTTCTAGGTTAAATATCAAATGGGAATCCTCCTTAGGAGTAATCCCTAACAAACCTCAAATGGGCATCCTCTATAGGAGTAAGTCCCAACCAAACCTATCCTCGGCCTTCTTCTCAGGAGTAAGCCCCAGTCATAAGTTCCTCTTAACCTGGGTCACCTTCTCAGGAGTAAACCCCATTCATAATTTCCCTTAACCTGGGCCTCCTTCTTAGGATTAATCCCCAGTAACAAGTCTCCTTAACCTGGGCCTCCTTCTCAGGAGTAATCCCCAGTCATAGTTTCCTTAAACATTGGGCTTCCTTTTCAGGTGTAAGAACCAGGTTAAAACTACAAATCTCCATAAAGTAAAAATAGCTTTATGGACCCTGCTCCTGGGCTTCTTTCCTAAGTCCTAGTCTTCATCTACTTGGATAGTCATACATACGTAATCCCCACATCATTTCTCATGACAACATCATTCATGGAACCATCATCAATATTACTGATACCTCTTGTTTCTCACAACGATCATGACTCACGTGATCTTAGAGTGTGAAAGTAATCACGACATCTATTTTTGGTCCATTAACCATGCATAAACCCCATATATTTTTACCCTAACTATTTGGACTTTTATCTCTATATTAAAAGTAGAGTACATAGGAATCCTTTATAAGTTTCAAGCCCATCATTCATTAATTATTTTCCATCCCATATAACATTAAATTATATCTTTCTAATCTAACTATGTGGGCTCTGATTCCTTTTTATGGAGGATACGTAGGTAGCCCATATGTGGGTATGATCCCAACTATGAAATAATCCATGTATTTCTGAAGGACAATAAACTTCAAGTTCCCCACTAAGTGGATTTATAACCAGTATGGTCATCATAATGACCAAGAGATTTCTATTTAATGTATTGAAGGATACCATTGAATAAGTATCTCTAATACATACGGATGATTCTCCATCAATGAAGAACCTCAAATACATATAAAATATTCTCTAAATCCCATAACATATCAATCATTGATTGATAAATCTAAAGGAAAAATCATTTTCATGCTTGGTGAATTAATAAGGATTCGTGAACATAACTTAAATCTATAAGAGAGTCCCGAAGTAGGTAATAATTCCCCCCAAAAAGGTGTGATGAACCTGACCTCCCACCCTCTCGACTAAGGAAAATTCTTAAGCCTCATCGGTCCACAACTAATGATCACCTACCTTTAGAAAGTAGGTCCAAATGGATCTAGAATCATTGGATGTTTCTGGTTCTATGAATAAACTCGTTAGAAACCGATTGGAAATTTTGAAACTTAAACAAACAAGGTCATCCTCATTTCTAGAAGAAAAAATGATAGATTCACCTTCCTTTTTCTTCATCCCTAAGAATTATCTCTCTGTATTTGTATGAAGAGTTATAGGGAAATACTTATTATGAAACATTATATTAAAGTCTTCCCACTCCATCTCTTAAATTTTATCCTTCGGCTTAGTGTTTTTAATCAACGTCCACCATTGATTGGACTCTCCATATTGACGATAAATGGATAGATTATCCTTCTCATTATTAGAATATAGGAGCACAGAAAATATCTTCTCCAGCAATTTTACCCACTATTCCATGACTAATGGATCATAAGATTTACTCAATGTCAGTGGTCATTACTACATAATAGACCTAATATCCAGTTGTACCCTCTTAGGTGAAGGAGGACCTTCCACATTATTCAGGTTATTAATCATAGCCTGAGAAATTTGGGTAAGTATCACCATGAAATTTTTGAACTCCACCACCCAAGGAATTGGGGATCTCATTTAAGAAATCGCTACATTGTCCCTCACATGGGTTCTTGTTCTAGTTTCTCCTGGTTCCCACTATTTTCTAAAATATAAAGTGTTTGAAAAAAAATAATTCAACAAGTCATGAATAAATAATTCATTCATTTGCGCAACTAAATTTAAATTCATTACTTGTGGGATCCCTATGTTTGGTAGTTTTCTAAAAAAAAATCTTTGTGGGTGCTTAGTTATACTTAGTCTCGTACTAAGGGTTTCTAGTAAAGTTCTCTAATCAAAATTCCCAAATTAGATAAACCATTATCTGATACCAACTATAAAAACCCTAATTTTATTACATGATTATTACATAATTTTAAAGATAAACATCATAAAATTTTACACAACCAAGATCCAAAGTGTAACGTCCCGATTCCGAAAGCCACCCAGAGGTGCCCCGTACCCGGTTGGTCACATGGCCTCAAGTTCATTTCCCCAAATTCCAGAGGCTACCGACTAGTAGTGAGGGCCTTGGGTGTGATAGTGGGGAAACTATGCCCTCATTGGTAGAGTACACAGTGGAAGTAAACAACACATACAATAGAGGAAGCAGTAAACATCCAACAACAGTAAACAGTGGAAATCTAAATAGAGAAACAACTAGAGACAAATATATGTAAATGATTCATGGTAAATATATGTCTAAGAAAACAAACAAACAAGTCACAATGCTGAATAAATTGCTAAAACAAGTTCAAAATAAAAATATAAAAGAAACTTTATAGCATCACAAGCCTCGGCTTGGTCCCATTCTCTCCTACTACAATGCAATCAAGTACCCAAAGTCGAATGGCACTTTCCCTTGTCTATACCTGTAGCAATATAATCTGTTTGTGCCCAAAAGCATGACCCAAACAGGGTGTGAGACTGAATCCCAGTATGAAACCACCCGAAGATATGTGCCTAAGAACCAGTGAGCATATGGTGGGTAATAGTATAGTAAGCAGTAAGTAGTAAACAATATATAGTGAACAGGATGATACACAATAGTAAACAATCCAAAGATCAAAAAACAGTAGTGAGGCAAATAGCTAACTACAAATAGGAATCCCTCTAGGAAGTACTCACAGCCATTCCCTCTGGTCCTATCCAAGAAGTACCAACAACCTGCTGGGCAGTACACTCAGCCTAACCCCTCTGGTTTGGTCATACAAAATTATAATACTCTCAGAGGAAGCACGCTCATTCAATTCCCCTTATAGTCTAAGGTAGTCAGGGACTCTCTGAGGAAGATCACATGGTATATTCCCTTTATAGCCCCAAGGTCTAGAGACTCTCTAAGTAAGCTCACTCGGTCAATTCCTCTTATATCCTCAGGTCTATCACAGACTCTCTGAGAAATCTCACTCGGTCAATTCCTCTTATATCCTGTAATGGTTTAAGGAAATTCAAACAAAACAAAGGCTCTCTGAGGAAGCCCACTCGGTCTACCCCCGTATAGTCTATAAAGATCAAGACTCTCTAAGGAAGCTCACTTGGTCTATCCTCATGTGGTCTATAGTATCCAAGACTCTCTAGGAAGATCACTCAGTCTATCACCTATAGTCTATAATGTCCAAGAATCTCTGAGGAAGCTCACTATGTCTATCCCCAATAGTCTATAATGTCCAAGACTCTCTGAGGAACTCACTCGGTCTATCCCCTTCTAGTATATAGCACCAGGTTCTCACGGACCCGTGCAAGTCAGTGCATAATAATGATATATGGACAAAGTAAACCTACATAGCTACTTGGATAACTAGTCTATAGCTTAACAAGCATGTCAGGGAATAGTACTCCATCCTACGGTCACAAGACATGGAAAACAGGTATAATGGCCAAAAGAAAAAAAGACCAAAATTTTTGTAAATAGAACAAGGAATGGGGAAAACATCCAATCATATCAATTATCCTCATACATAACCAAATTACCACTACACAAGAATACAAGAAAGGTAGGAAAAAGAACAGGGGAAAAACAGTAAACATGCAATACCCCATTCAAGGGTATTGGTGGAAATTTCAGATAATACTCAAAGACATTGAAACAGAAAGACACAAACCACCTACCTTGATTCTAGGAGATCAATAAACTTGAACCAAAAGGCTTTAATCTCCTTATAATGTCGTGGATCTATAAAAATTCACAAGAATTTCAACCACAGTAACTTGCAAAAGAGGAGGAATTGGAAAACGATGCTCGAGAAGAAGTAATAGATTACTGATGCGGTTCCAACACAATCGATGGTGGTTAATTCGGAGAATGGATGGAGGCTTAGGGTCTCAGAGGAGATTCGCGACTGTACGGGATGCTCTTGGTCAAAGAATCTAGAGATGAAGCATGTTCTGGCGATTAGATGTGACCCCGGTCTATTTAATGAAAAAAAAAGTACATGACGTGTACTTTTGGAGTAAACAGAATTTACTAAGCTTTTTCATACTCCACTTTAAGCGGACTCCACATCACCCCACACGACCGTGTGTGTGGCCCGGACACGGCCAGCACACAACCTCATGTGGCATCAAAGTACACGGCATGTACTTATAAAGTACACGACGTGTACTTCAAAAATTCCCAAAAACTCATCTTTTCTCAAAAACTCCAGAAAAAGGAAAAATATACCTGAAACGAAGGTCCGGGTTCTTAAAAACTTACCCTCTTAAAGAAATATTTCCCCGAATTTCCCTAGCGAGGCATGGAGGAAGAAACCCCGAACAACTCCAACCATTGCGATCGTACATCGGCCTCCCTCTCCCAAGTCTCGTCCTGTACTCACCCATGATGCCAGAGCACCCATACCAGAGGAACATACCTTCCATGGAGAACCTTCATACTGTGATTGATAATCCAGATAAGATGTTCCTCAAACAATGCATCCGCTTCAAGCTCAACCTCCTCATGCTGAAAGACATGAGATGGGTATGAAAAGTAACGTTAGAGTTGAGAAACATGGAAGACATCGTGCATATCCTGGTACCCCTGAGGTAACTGCAACCGATAGGCAACCGGCCCTACTCCCTACAACACCTCAAACGGACCGACGTACCTTGGTGAATGCTTACCCTGTCTCCAAATCCTCTTGTGTCCAAACCTCGGTGCGACACGTAGAAAAACCTAATACCCAACCTCAAAATCCAGATGCCATCTCCGCTGATCAGCATAAGACTTGTTTCAAGACTGTGCAGTAGTCATCCTCTTCTGAATCAACTCTATCTTCTCTGTGGTGTCCTGAATAATATAAGGTCCCAGCAAAGCTACCTCTCCTGCCTCCACCCAACATAAGGGTGATTGGAATGGCCTACCGTACAAAGCCTCATAAGGTGCCATCGGAATAGTTACTTGAAAACTATTGTTGTAGGAAAACTCTAAAAGAGGTATATGATTCTCCCAAGAACCTCTGAAATCCATAATTCATGCTCAGAGCATGTCCTCAAGAACCTGAATTGTATGCTCATACTGGCCATATGTCTGAGGGTGGTATGTTGTACTCAAAAGTACATGTGTACCTAAAGCCTTCTGAAGCCCCTGCCAGATCCAAGAAGTAAAATGTGCATCTCTGTCTGAAACAATGGAGTGTGGAACTCCATATATACATACAACCTCTTGGATGCACAACCATCCCATCTCATCAACACTAAAGGTGTCCTTGATTGGTAAGAAGTGAGAAACCTTCATAAGCATGTCAATGACAACCCAAATAGTATCATTCCCACAAGGTGATCTTGGCAACCCTGTCACGAATTCCATCGCGATGTCATTGCACTTCCATTCAGGAATGGGTAACTGCATCAAAAGACTTGTTGGCCGTTGATGCTCCTCTTTCACCTAATGATAAGTGTAGCACCTCAGGACAAAACCAAAAACATCTCTCTTCATACCTGGCCACCAATACTAGTGGTGTAGATCACGACACATCTTGGTGACGCCAGGATGAACTGCCCAAACTGACGAATGAAAATCCTGCATCAGCTCCTCGCGTATGTTTGCTGGCACCCATACGCATCCCTGGAAGCGCAAGATCTCATTCTTGCCCACCGTCCATCCAGGAAGAGGGTCCTCTCCTAACATACTCTCCCGTAGGACTAGGCCTTCTGAGTCTGATAGCTGTCTCATCTATACCCGATCAAGAAGTGTAGAGGTAATAGGTAAAGAAGATAGAAAAGTCTGCCCATGTCTGTCGTGCACCTCCAAATGCATCTCAAAGAACAGAGTTATAAGCTTCCACTCACTATTGGCCTCCTGAACTACCTGTATCTATGTTCTACTACTCAATGCATCAGCCACAGAATTTCCCTTTCCAGGTGTATTGGCAAGCTCAAAGTCGAAGGAATGAAGATACTCGACCCACCTGTGCTGTCTGAGATTCAGATTGCGCTGAGTGAAGATGTGCTTGAGACTTTTGTGGTCGGTGAAAACCAAAAAATTCTCACCCAAAATATAATGTCTCTAACAGTGTCAGGCATGAACAATAGCTACCAACTCTAGATCGTGTGTTAGGTAGTTCCACTCATGTGGCCTCAACTGCCGAGACCCATACACAACGACTCCATCTCCCTGCATCAGCACAGCTCCCAGCCCGATACCTAAAGCATTATAGTAAACAGTATAGATCTTTCCTGGCTCTAGCAATACTAGTATTGGTGATGACATCAACCTCCCTTTCAGCTTCTGAAAGGCTGACTCACAAGAATATGACCACAAGAACTTCGCACCCTTCTTGTCAGACCTGTCGGTGGTGCTGTTAAGAGTGAAAAGTCCAGTATAAATTGTCTGTAGTAACTAGCCAGCCCTAGAAAGCTCTACACCTCAAAGATGTTCTTCAGATGCTCCCAGGAATCTACAGCTCTCACTTTCTCTAGGTCTACTGATACTCCAGTATCTAAGATAACGTGACCTAAGAATTGAATCTGGTCCATACAAAAGTGGAATTTCGAGAGCTTAGCATATAATTGATGATCTCTCAGTGTACTCAAAATGATCTCAATATGGGTATAATGTTCGTGTTGAGTGTGAGAGTACAAAAAAATGTCATCCATGAAAACCACCATGAAGGAATCCAAGTATGGATGAAACACTTGGTTCATCAGTGCCATGAAAACTGCAGGCGCGTTCGTGAGACTAAAAAACCTAACCATATACTTGTATAGACCATACCTTCTCCAAAAATCTGTAAGAGGTATATCAGATGGTCTAACACACAACTGATGAAAACCGAATCTCAAGTCAATCTTCGAGAACACTCGGGCTCCTCGAAGCTGATCAAAGAGATCATCGATCCTTGGCAAGGGGTATCGGTTCTTGACCGTAAACCGGTTTAGCTTATGATAATCCACACAAATCCTGAGGGTGTTGTCTTCCTTCTTCACAAACAGGACAGGCGAACACCAAGGAGAAGTACTGGGTTGGATGAAACCCTTTTCCTGCAACTCCTCCAACTGATTTCTGAACTCCTACAACTCAGGTGTAGCCATCCTATAATGAGGAATGGATACCGGTGCCGCTCTTGGCACAAGATCAATTGAAAATTCTGCCTCACGCTCCAGAGGCAAACTTGAAAATTCCTCTGGGAAGACATCTCTAAAATGATCCACTACTGGAGGAAAGTATAACTGATAAGTCCCATGTTCTTCTAGATAAAGAATGGGAATCTGGGTTGTAACTCCTCCTAACCCATGATGCTTGGGTCCCGCTCGACTTGCCTGGACATCCCACTCACCTTTATGAAGAAAGGATCCACCCTATGGTGATACGAAACTCACCCTACAGTGATAACAGTCGATAACTGCCTGAAAGGGAACTACCCAGTCCATTTCGAGAATGACATCATAGCTCGTCATCTCTAGTAAATGGAGGTCCCATAAGAAGAGACACCCTGCAACCTCAAGAGGTCACTCTATGCACTGACGTACACTAACCGCTCTAGTCCCCAATGGTGTCTCTAGCGTCAAGGTATCGGAAGTGGAAAATATACATAGCCCAAGGCTCTCCACAACAGAAATAGAGATAAAACTGTGTGTTGCACCAGTATCGAAAAGAGCTGAAGATAAAACTGAGGCTACTAAGATCATACCTCGAACTGTAGAAGGGTCAAGATCCTACTCTTGATGGGTCTTCTCCACTGCAAAAGTCTGGCATGTACCGTGGCCCTATGACCCTGGCTAACCACTATGAGTTGATCCACTCTGCTATCACTGGTAACCTGGTGACTGAAAACCATGGCTGCGACCTCCACCTCAGCCCGAACGGCCATAAGAACTCCAGTTCCCAGACTGGTGAGAAACTGGAAATGCATATCCTAAACTTAGGGTCATATAAGAACCCCTACCACCAGCTGTAGGTGAGAAGATCTGACAAAAATGTGGAAGATAACCCATCTTGCCGCAAGATTAGTACTCCATCGGGTCTCTCTGACACTGAGGCCTAGTATGCCCACTCCTCCCGCACAGGTAGCATACTACCTGGCTTCCCAAAGATACATTCTTCTTACTCTAATATCCTCAAGAGAACTCCCCACGGCGCTTCCTTCTATCAGTAGGAGGAACACCGACTCTGGATGTCGAACCGCCCTGGCTCACTTCTCCAGAATCCCTCAAATTGAGCTCAGTGATCAGCACCTGGTTGACGATAGATGATATCGAAGTCAACCTGAAGATTTTCACCTGCGAGCGGATGTCGTACCTTAGACCATCCTTGAAATTTTATGCAAGGAAAAACTCATCACCTCCTGGAATAGGTGTGAAACTCTACAGCTCAGTAAAGCAAGATGAGAACTCCATAACATAAAGAGTAATCTACTCCAGATTCATAAACCTCTAGGATCGATCGGCCCTCAAGGTCTCCGGGTAGAAGTAATTATAGAAGATGCACAGAAACTCATCCCATGTCATACTCTACTGGTGCCATGACTATGAGATCACCTCCCACCACCTCTTCGAGGAGTCTCGGAGCATATAGGTAGCGAGCTTCAGCCAATTATCTGGAGGTATCCCCAGATGATTGAAAATTGTTAGCGTGGCCTCTAGTCACGAATTTATAGCCTGAGGTCCTCCATCCCCTGAAAAATTAGGAGGATACTGCTACTGGAAAACATGTGTCAACTCTGCCATCGACGGGGCAGCAGGCAGTGCTCCCTGGAAGGTCTGAATTATCCTCATAAAGTATTCACTAAACTATGCATCATCACCTTCAACTGATATAAATACTGGTGCCAATGCTATCACAGCATGAGGATTTTCATGAGGTCCCTGATCAGCCATATCCGGTGTCTGATCGCCGTCTGGCAGCTGACGTACAACTGGAGGACGTCTCGGTGGCATAACTCTGAAAGGTCAAAGCACACCAAAATCAGGATTATCAAAGATCGAGAACACAATACTACAAGTGGGGAACCGGAGAAATAAACATTCAAGTTTTACAAAACGTGACTACACGGTGTGTATAAAAACTACACAGCATGTTCTTTTAAGTCATTCACATGGGTGTGTACTTTTTCCACAACTGGTCGTGTAATGCCCCAACCACATGGTGTGTTGTCCCTACACATGGTGTGTACTCGAACTCTATTCCCTTGCCCGAGTCTCCTTACATGGCTAACCCACATGGTCCTCATAATTCTAGACTACACGACATGTTCACGAAGGACTCGATGTGTACTAGAAAAGGTTTCAACAACCTGTATTGTTAGTTACACAGCTGGATACACGGTTCACTCTACATGGCGTGCTCCCTGAGAACATGGCGTGTACTTGAAAGTTTTCCCCGACCCGTGTTTCTCGTGACATGGTCGGGTACTTAGGTTACAAGGTATGGCATTTGATTATAGGACATGACGTGTAAATTCAAATTTTCATCCATCTGTGTCGTTAACTACATGGGTAGACACACAGTCACCACAACACGACGTGTAATTACCATAAACGGCATATTCCTGAAGATTTTTCACAACCCCATGTTTCTTCCCACACAGTCAGTGACACAGTTAAAAAAAACTACATGGAGTGTATTAATAAAGTATAAGACGTGTATTCTGAGTTTTTTCGGGCAGTATCTCAGAAACTGCTCTGAAGCCCAAAAAACACGGAAAACAATAGTTAAGGTGCCAAATTCTGATCCGTGAGGGCCCATACTCCCTGCGAATCAAATCTTGGAATATTATACAAGTAATAACAAGGAAAACAGGTAATTATCTACCAAATTCCAGTCCATCAGGGCCCATAACACCTCAAGAACCAAAGTTTGGCATCCATTTAAGCAAATTACTAAGCAAACAAATTCTCTATCAAACTGCAGATATTCTTTTAGAGCATCTATCACAACAGCATGAATAATTTACACAACATCTATCACAACAACATGCAATTACTAACTCATCCTAGATGTCATGGTGAGAATGCATGGAATGTGATTTCTAACAAGTTCCTATATGATGCATGAGATGGAATACCCTCAACTCATCAGTTTGTAACAGAAATAGAACCACAATAAAAAAACGGTAACAACACAAAGCATGTGAATCACCCAACGGTGAAATAAAATCAACAGTAAAAGTGAAAACCAGTAAAACTGCAATAAATGAGGTAGTATGGATTTTCCCTATACACGGGTTAGATGCTTCCGGGCACAGCTTATTACCAAGTACCTATTCCGTTCTATCCCTGGCTATAGGCTCCAAATAAAAAGTCGAGAGAATAAAATTCCTCTTATACCACTTTTTAACGTCCCGGTTCCAGAAGCCACCAGTGGCACCCCGTACCCGGTTGGTCACATAGCCTCAAGCGCATTTCCTCAAACGCCAGAGGCTGCCGACTAGCAGTGAGGGCCTTGGGTGTGATAGTGGGGAAATTATTCCCTCATTGGAAGAGTACACAGCGGAAGTAAACAATACATACAATAGAAGAAGCAGTAAACATCCAACAATAGTAAACAGTGGAAATATAAATAGAGAAACAACTCGAGAAAAATATATGTAAATGGTTCATGGTACATATATGTCTAAGAAAACATCCAAACAAGTCACAATACTTAATACAATGCTAAACCAAGTGAAAAAGAAAAACATAAAAGCAACTCCTCAGTATCACAAGCCTTGGCTTGGTCCCATGCTCCCCTACTCCAATGCAATCAAGTACCCAAAGTCGAAGGGCACTTTCCCTTGTCTATACCTACAGAAATATAATCTTTTTGGGCCCAAAATCATGACCCAAACAGGTTGTGAGACTAAATCACAGTAATCAACCACCCAAAGATCTGTGCTTAACAATAAGCAAGAATATGGCTGGTAATAGTATAGTAATTATTAAATAGTAGTCAGTAAACAAGATGAAACTCAACAGTAAACAATCCACAGATCAACAAGTAGTAGTGAGGCAAATATCTAACCACAAATAGTAATCCCTTTGGGAAGTACTCACAGCCATTCCCTCTGGTCCTATCCAAGAAGTACCAAAAACCCACTAGGCAGTACGCTCATCCTAACCCCTCTGGTTTGGTCATATGAAATTATAAGACTCTCTGAGGAAGCACACTCAGTCAATTCCCCTTATAGTATAAGGTAGTCAGGGACTCTCTGAGGAAGATCACGCAGTCTATTCCCCTTATATCCCCAAGGTCTAGAGACTCTCTAAGTAAGCTCACTTGGTAAATTCCTCTTATAGCCTCAGTCCTATCACAGAATCTCTAAGGAAGCTCACTCGGTCAATTCCTCCTATATCCTGGAATGGTTTAAGAAAATTAAAACAAAATAAAGACTCTCCGAGGAAGCTCACTTGGTCTACCCCCGTATAGTCTATAAAGCTCAAGAATCTCTGAGGAAGCTCACTCAGTCTATCCTCCTGTAGTCTATAATATCCAAGACTCTCTAGGAAGCTCACTCAGTATATCCCCTATAGTCTATAATGTCCAAGACTCTCTGAGGAAGCTCACATGGTCTATCCCCTATAGTCTATAATGTCCAAGACTCTCTGAGAAAGCTCACTCGGTCTATCCCCTTATAGGCTATAGCACCAGGTTCTCATTTTCCCATGCAAGTTAGTGCATAATAATGATATATGGACAAATTAAACCTATAGATCTACTTGGCTAACCAGTCTATAGCATAAAAAGCATGTCAGGGAACAGTACTCCATCCTACAATCACAAGGCATGGAATACAGGTATAACGGCCAAAGGTAGAACAAGACCAGAAGTTCATAAATAGAACAAGGAATGGGAAAACATCTGAGCATAGAAGTTATCCTCATACATAACCAAATTACGTCTACACAAGCATACAAGGAAGGCAGGCAAAACAACAGGGAAAAAACAGTAAACATGCAATACCCCGTTCAAGGGTATTGGTGGAAATTGCACATAATACTCAAATACTTTGAACTGAAAGGAACAAACCACCTACCTTGATTCTAGGAGATAAATATACTTGAACCAAAAGGCTTTAATCTCCTTAGAAATTCATAGATCTACGAAAATACACAAGATGTTCAAACCACGATAACTTGTAAAAGAGGAGGAATTGGAAAACGATGCTCTAGAAGAAGGAAGAACTTACCATTGTAGTTCCAATGCAATCGATGGCGGTTGATTCAAAGAACGTGCGGAGGCTCAGGGGATTGGAGGATATTCGCAGCCATACAGGACGCTCTCGGTTGAAGAAGCTGGAGAGGAAGCATGTTTTGGTGATTAGACGCGACCCCGGTCTGTTTAATGAAAAAAAGAAAGTACACGGAATGTACTTTTGGAGTGCACGGCGTGTACTAGGATTTTCTATACTCCACTTTATGTGGCCTCTACATCACCCCACACGAACGTGTGTGTAGCTCGGACACGTCCAGCACACGGCCTCATGTGGCATCAAAGTACACGGTGTGTACTTATAAAGTAAACGGCATATACTTCAAAAATTCTAATAAAATAATCTTTTCTCAAAAACTCCAGAAAAAGAAAAATCATACCTGAAACAAAGGTCAGGGTTCTTACACAAAGGTTTGGTATCTTTGAAAAATTAGTACCATACATAACTTTTACATAATAAAACATAAACATTTATTTAATTCTTTATTCTATATCTTCTTAGTGGCCCCCATGTTCTCCTTACTATAAGTTTTCACCTGAGGCTATACATCAAAAGGATGGGTGATATAAAATCCTAGTAAGAGGATGAATAAGATACATAAAATATGGGTGAGAATAATCATTATAATCATAACATAAGAAAAGAATCATCATCATAATCATGAGAGGAAATATGAGATAAAGGAATGGAATGTTTCAATTCATAAAAATGAAACATCATGTATTAATAGTCAAATTTCACACATAGTTGTGAAAAAGGAATAATCAATTTCACACATATTTCACTTTATCTCTTGAGATACATCCCATTATGCAATTAATTTTAATGCTATATAATTTTGGGTGCACCTATCAAATCATAACATTTACATTATCATGCATGCCACATAGAAAATATATCAATCTTGGACATAAAATAAACCATGGATAAGATTGGGTTTCATTTCATAAAGCATACATTCATGAATAAACATTTGGTTTCCCAAATTAATGATGGAATATCATAATTTTTATAATAATAATCAATATTAAGTGAATAAGAAACAATCTCATGATAAGTAAAAGATGTATTTTTGGAAAGAAAAGTTCTTTTGGAAAAATCTTTGTATTTTTCAAAAAAACTAGATTGGAAACATGTATATTCCAGAAAAGAAAAGGTAAGGAAGTAGAAATAATATTTAAGGGACATTTATACTTAAAATGAAATTAAATAGAGAAAACCCAAATAAATAGAGTAGGGTTTGATAATCTGCTTACCTTATGTCTGAATGATTTGTTCACTTTAATATCCTGTATAATCAAATTAAATTAATTATTTAAAACATCCATAACCTATTATTCATGTACTTAATTTATTATACTTTTTTTAAGTTCATTTAGGTCTTTTTTTATTATTTATAGAGTTCAATTCTATTGTTTCAGAGCGTTTGTTTTCTTGGTTGTCATGATCGGTTCACTTACATACATGTGTGGAAGTTCATGTAAAATTTGAATAGTTATCAATAATTATAATTATATGTTATAAATGAAAATTAATAATATTAAATTATCTTATATATCATTTGGTTATATGATATGATAATGATTTATTAGATTGAACATTAATGAAAATGTTTTAATTAGTGTTGGCGGTTTTACGACCATTATGAGCTTATATCATTTTATTTGACATCATGTTTTTATTTTGGTTAGAGAATATTATCTAAAATATAATATTTATAATACAATATTATTTAACCATAGTTATGGTTTTATGACTATTCTTTAAGTAGATAGTGAAAAATTAATACACAACTTCCATAGTGGTGGTAAATCGACACACCACAGGAAATATTTTCTTGTTTAGAAAAAAAGGAAAAGGTAAGAGAGTTGATGATGAATTATTCAATTAACATAATAAAATTATAGTATATAAAATATATTTTAGTTATCATTCCACTTAGATAGGTTTATCTTATGATAATTATAAGAAAATAAATGAAATTAAAAAGGAATAAAAAAGATAAAGAAAGAAGATTTTTCCTCTTAAATTTCTCCTCCTTGAGAACCTCCTTAGGAAAAAGGGTTTTGTATTTTAATGAGGCCAAGATCTCCTTGAAATTTTTTATGGTCTTTGGAAGATGATTTAGAGATTCTGAAAAAATATAAATGCTTGGAATATGTGAGTTGAAGAAGTGGTGATGGTGGTATTTATAGGGGAGGAGAGGGGTTTTTTCTCATTATTTTATTTATTTTTTTTATCATTTTGGATCAAGACTATGCATATATTGAGAATTATCACAAAATATATTAAAATAATTAAGGGTATTTTGATATTAGTGTTCTTACCTTAGTGATGACTCAAGTAATAGTATATTTAACTCATACTATATATATACTGTAAAGTATTGTATTTCACTATTCACCAAAAATTCAAATATTTTAGAAAAAAACAGAAAAATTAAAACTATTGATTTTTTAAAATGTATAATTAAAAAAACTCCATTTTATAAAAATATTTTTCCAAAAATAATAAATTTAATTTTTAATTAAAAACATCATTTACATGGAAAATATCGATTTTAAAATTATAATTGAATTTTTTACACTTTAAAAATTAATTAAGGTGTCATAAAATTATCATATATTCATAAGAAAAAAATATATTAGTTTATGAATCTATTTTATGAAAATAATTTCTCTTTTAAATCATTATATTAAAAATAAAATTGTAAATAAACATTTATGTTTTATAAAAATACAAACACTAAATTGATAATTTTTAAAATTTTTATATAATTATAATATGATATAATTATATCATTTTATCATTTTTAAGATCTCAAAAATTTATTTATACTTTCATCGATGAGTTTACTATTCTATTGGTCGGGTTACTATTCTTAATGGTCACATTACTATTCTAAAGGTCAGTTTATTATTCCATTGATAAAGTTTTCTTAACTTCTATAAATACCTCTTCTTTCATTCATTATTCATTTAAAAGAATTTATTGGTTTCCCAAAGTTATTTTATGTGATTTATACTATATTAAATAATTATAAGAAAGATATTTACATTAATAAAAATTAGGGTTGTTACAGTCTGTTTGAAATGTCTTAAGGAAATCATAGGATCCAATTGATTTATCCAAGGGACATCACATATCCTGGATGGAATGTTTGAGGGTTGTCTCATGATCATGACTGACTTGTCTAAAGAAAATTGTGAAACCTAGTATTTTCCTAGAATCCATCGCATGATCCTAGCTAACATGTTTAGAGGGAGTCACATGATGTGGCTGGCATACCCTGGTGTCATTGTGAGGTCTGGATTAAACTCTTGGAGGGTTTCGTAAGAGTTAATGTGACATGTATTGGATGGTGATACGTGTGTAGTCTATAATGTCTGGAGGACATCACGAGATATGGTTGGCATGTATAGAGGGTGTCATAAGAGCCATTTTATATGCTTGTGTGTAATATCATGACTCAACTAACATACGATGGTGTCATTATATGACTCAGGAAACATCTTTTAAGGACACCACATGGTTTGGATGGTGAGCCCAGAGGGATTTTAAAAACTAGGGTGGCATGCATGAGGGTGCATTGTGAATTCCCTCAGCATGCATAGAGGACTTTAGATGATCCAAATAGTATTCCTATGGAGTATTGAAATATCTAGATGACATGTCCTAGTGTTGTCGCATGACCTAGTTGTTTCATGCGAAGCACATTTGGAGTAATTTATATGTTCTCTTCTTAAGTATATCATCCCTTAGTTTATGTTCTAGCCTTTTGTTGAAAATGAATTATATTTATTCAGTATTAAATTTGTTTATTTCTATAATGATCTAGCATATACATGGGATGATATTTAAGTGTGCTGACATAATTCATTCACATGATATATGAGTGATCATACAAATTTCTTTATGCATGGTGCATGATCGCTTTGGATGTTCTCCAGATCTTACCTGATGAAAAACTTCCCAATCATGATATCATCCACTTCGACAAATCCGCTCTGAATCTAATGTAAAGTTCTACTAAAAATATTGTTCACCTATCTCATGGTAGTGGTGGTGAATTTTTCATGCTGGGGTGGGGGATTTATAAGCCTGTTCACCATGGTGGTTTTTTATTTGTGAGGATCATATCATGTTGATCTATGATAGAGTTGAAGGAGGGCCTTGTCATCATGTTTCTTCATGAGATCCTATTGTGAATCCCTTTTGGTGTGTCTCATGTTTTCAGTGACTGCAATAATATCCTATTGACGCACCATTTATTACATTATATCCAATTAATGGGGTCTTGTTTTCCTACATAAACATGTAAAGGGACTTTCAAATTATCATACTGACATGTCTAGGGGCCTTTGCGGGATCAAAGGGCCTATTAGAAGGCCTTCACATGATCTTAGGTGACTTTTCTGGGACATTTCATGAGGAAATAATGGATTTTCAAGGGTCCTTTAGAAAATCTAGTTGGATTGTCTAGGGGTCTTATGATACCATGTTATGGATATCCAAGTAGTGACTCATGAGTTTTATGACCAAGAGAGGCTCCCACCACCTCCCTATTTTTATTTTCTTAGTTTATTTTACAAAGGTTGGGGATTTTGATATATTGTATGAGTGTTGTGGAAAAAAATCTCTCTACCACTTGTTGATGCATTACGTGGCCAATATAAGGTCCTATGGATATGCATAATCACTTCATGGAAAATTTCATATGTTTGTCCTTATGGATCCAAAGGGGGGGTATGAGTTCACCTAGACATACCTAAGGGCCTTTAGGTAATGAAGATTACATTTCAAGGGGCTTTCAAGAGATACAATACACACATCGTGGGGCACTTGTGTTGTCGTTCAGATCACCACGGGTGAATCGCATGACATTTATGACCACAAGAGTCTCTCGCCTTTTCCATTTTTTATCTCCTTTTATTATTTTACAAATCCCTGGGGTTCCAAATTTTTTCTTGGGTGTTGTTTCAGATAATCACCCTCTATATTGGTGATGTTTCACATGAGTTTTATGACTGCAAGGGGATCCCACCTTTGGGATATTTTCCTCTTATTTCTGAAGGATTTTTGGATAGTTTGTTGGGTGTCCATCATTAGACAAGTTGTGTGGATCGGGGGATCTTATCTGGCTACTGCAACATAATCGGTGATTATCTGGGAGACCTTAAAAAGAGTATAAGTACTTGTATAAGGTAATTCATGGGGCCTTCTACTAGTTATGTGTTACGTGTGACCATATAAGTGACCTTCTACTGGTCATGCGATCACGCATCTCCTAGGGATTCATCCAATCCGCATGATCAGAGATACATTAATCTTCATTTTATTTTTGTAGAAAATAATACACATATCCAATTATTTATTCCTTTATGAATTTTATAATGCTCATTTGGTGGGAATACACAAATGACCCCATTCTTGATCAACATCTACGGGGACAAGGGCTTGGTTTTGAAGAAAGTAAATGCCTGCCTGATTCTTTGGAATTTTCACCAATCGGTGTCTTGGGAAATAGTTATACTTCCAAAAAATGTTTGTTTTTCTATGGAATTATCTATATATAAGGGAGTTGAGGGATAATTCATTCACTAGCTACTTGATTCTCTATAGTTCATACACCCTACTTTCATCGTGTGACCAAGTCGCAAGACCCTACTGTAATATTTTCTCACAAGACCTCACCATGATCCCATTTCATGAGAATCGCTCTACAAGAATTCTTTTTTCCAGACACCCTCTCAAGTAGACTATGAACTAAATTTTGGAGATTGCATGATATTTGTTCATGGGGATTCTTGATATTCTTGAGGTTTTTTAAGGATCTATCATCTTGACTGCATGATCATTTGGTTATCATGCATCTCATGTGACCATGTCTGGGTCACATGATCATGAGTCTTCTGAGGATTCATGTAGTTGTGTGATAATTGTGTGGGATTATGTGACCCGTGAGATCTTCCTGGGTCAATAAGTTCACAATTCATTGATGTGATTCATGAATTCATTTCTGATTCATGTGAAGTGCATGATGATGTCAAAACATTATGTATTTACATTGAAAATAATTTATTTTATCTACATGACATATTCCACTTACTTTTTTCAGATGGATTTTGGCTCTCATTGTACATATTAAAAGCCTTAAAAGAAGGATGAAAAGGTAGCAATGGACCATCGTGATTCTATTATAGAAAGAATGGATGCTACCTATCGTCGTTCTATTGGGTCATATCATATGAAACTAATAGATCTAATGGGATTGGAACTTAGGGAATATCCCCTTTCAAAATTTCTTCCCCTTTATGGTTTTCGTGTTTCCAATGAAACATTAATTATTCTATCGCAATTTCCATTCATTACTCATTCTTCCATTTATAAAACCCATGACACCTTCCAAGAGAACATATCTCAGGTGGTCCACTTTGTCGCTGAGGGAGACCGCAAAGATGGGCATGTACTGACATTCATGCCCAAAGACTTTGACGGGACCAATCGTGAAATTGATATGGATATTCATATGTACCACTCAATAATGAGGAATTCCGCCTCCAATAAAGAATTTGGGTGGATTATAACTTGGGAATTCCAATACATGGGTGCTTGTGGAATGAAATGGGGATGTCCCTTCTTAGAAAAATACATTGCTTCTGAATTTTCTGAGGAGCTGAAGCAAATTGTGATATACGGGGTTTTCTAGATCTCACAGATTTTTTCTTATTGCAATAAGAGTCTAATGGTAGATCTATTTAGTAATTGGATTCCAAATATTAACACTTTACACCTCATTCATGGTGATATGAGAATCAGCCTCTTGGATATTGAATAGATATGTGGTGAACCTATATTGGGTGGGATGTACGATGAGTTTTTTCCCATGTAGTCCACCTGAGATGACATTACAGGGACTCCTCCTCTCAAATGATAACTAATCAAGTTGTAATAAAAGTAATTTTAGAAGGATCCACTTCCTGAAATAGATATTTTATTCAAGACATGGGTAGGATACATCATTAATAAGGTCTGTTCTGAGCTAAAGTCTAAAAAGTCGAAGGAATGCCTTATGAAGGACTCTTGTAGTGCACTGGGTTCTTACTATCCTATGGTTGAAGAGAGGAAATTTAAATAATTGAGGAGGCAAGTTTTCCCTATTGTAGATCATAATTTTCAACTATTTTATTTCCTCTCTATTTACCTGAGTGGGTACTTACTTCCCAGAAAGGAAAAATTTGGAGTATATTGGGCTAGTCGCCCATGTGCTAGTAAAAAATTATCTTCTCTTGCACCATGTTTAAAAGGGAAAATCCCCTTACAGGATCATTTTCCCCTTCCAAGTATTATGGGGTCAGATAGGAGCTCGTCTAGGAGGCTATGAAAATTTGAACATTCAGGGTATCCCCAATGGCCGCTTCATACCATACCTATAATTTAAAAGTGAGGTCGGACCTGTTACATTGAAATATCAAAATGGAGGGGCTTATATGAGATTATATGATTGTATATCTTTAAAAACGTATAGGCTAGTTCCAACATGTGATATGGTTGATATTGGTGAGACCATTCTCGAGGAACGGTCTTATATGATGTTACTTTGCAAGGGTGTTACTTCCACCCATATTGATGGGGACCTAATCTATGAATGGTATGCACCCTTTAGGTATAGCTGATAGTTCCTATGTGTCTAGTAAAGATTACATTTCACTTTTTATGTTTGGTCCAAAGATAATTTGATGGTAACTCAATAATTTTATCTAATGTTTAACGGAGAGGAGACATGTGGAGAGATACACCTCTATCATTGTGATGCAGCAATTGGTTTATCCAAAAATTATGATATGGTTTAGATCTACACATATACCAATGGTTTATTATCCTAATTGGAAAGTGAGGACTCTAAATGTTTTGAGCACAATCCTAGGCTAGGAAAGAGATTAGCCTCTAGAGTTCCAGTAGCCTTAAAATAACCCTCAAGGAAATAAATAATTTTTCATCACCAATAGGAGCAAAAGTTGATTAAGCTAAAATGAGAGTATTTCCGTAGGGTGAGTCCATGCTAGAGTTATCGTTTCTTTTCTCCTCTCAATAGTGGTATGGTTGGAGGAGTTAAAGCTCATAGGCTTAGATTTGGGGCATAATACACCAATTAGAGCTACCTTTAGAGGGTTTTTCTCACACCACTTCCCCTCTAGGTATCTCTTTCAAAGACCAGCTTGGGAAGGTCAAGGCCTTATACTATGACCTTAACATAACAATAGAAATCATTAAGGGTTGGTTTTTATATTTTACATTGGTTTACCAAATGGTGGTGTGCAGAACATTGCAAATGGTCATGAATGAGTTTGGATATATCATAGATACGGTGATAGGACTGCTCTCACCAAAATGTTTAAAGGGTTGTGGTGACATTACATTCATACTAACATCCTATTTCTTTTTTTGATATGGGGGCTTCTAAAGACTGGCCAATATTTCCATCCCCTGAGTATTCTGCCAATGGTATGGTTGTGGGAGAGGAGTTTGGTAGTGACCGGGAGACCAATAATGATGGATCCCTAGGCCTATTGGCCTAGATGAGGGCGACGATGGATTCTTTTCAAAAAATTTATTTGTCTTCAACGCCTTATAGAGAGATTTTCCTGAGAGGAAAGAGGAAAAGTAAGAAATTTTTATTTTTAGGAACTTTCCCTCTAGAATTCTCTAGTAATAATGGTATTTCACTATTCCCTCACTTTGGATTATTTTGGAAACACATTATGACTTGTCATAAATGTGTAGGTCCCCACCGAACATGTTTGGAAGAGAATGTATCCACATTTAAGGATTCATGATAGTGTTTGGTTGATTTTTAAGACACTTCACTATCAGTATTGTCCCATCAAGAAGTATAAGACACTGAGGTGTCGGCTCAATAATGCTTGTTTCCTACTATAGGCATCTCAGTGATCACACCACTTGATCCATCATGGGTGGATTCACATCTGGAGGATACCGACATAAGTATCTATTATACTACCATGTTATCCTTGATGGAAGTGGGTATTGGATAAGGTGAATAATTATTCAAGACTAGAAAATTTTTCTATTTCATATCACCTGGTATTATATTTTGTTCATGTTGTCCTCAAGGGTGGTGAGTGAAGCACGTCTTCAAATAATTAAACGGAAGTTCCATGAAGTCTCACATCAACAGAAGTATCTACTTATTCACCTAAGGATGAAGTTGGGGAAGTGGATGTTTCCAGTAATGGAACTGAGAAAGGTATGTTTCTAATATTTTTCATATTCATTGATTACCTATTGATACTATATGTTACTGATAAACATTTTTTCCCTTTCTTTCAATGTATTTACCCAAAAGTTTAGAGGCTCTATTCCCTACCCCCTTGGGGGTTCCTCCAACTATATCAACCAATGTAGAGGTCTTATCTCTTCCCTCATTATAAGGACTGTGAGAATGACTCTTTCTCTGAGAAACCAAGTCCCATAATATGTTCTCATTCCCAAGATTGGCTTGGATCAAGGCTCGGGGTCTGCTTTATTATATCAGTCAATACAGAGACACATGTGTAGGGATATTTTGGCATTATCTTTAGATACCACCTTTTAAGGGTTGAAGGATCTGTTGGTACACCTTTGGTTATGTTTCTAACCCTTGGTTATAAAGGATTTGGTTATACTGGACTTTATTCCTTGGAGAATTAGGTGATCTCTGTGAGGGAATATAATAGAGACCTTGAATTGAGGTTTGTAGCTTCTAAGGACTCCTCTTTATTGAAGAAAAACTAGTATAAGACTTTAAATGAAGCTTCCTATCTTGATATGGAGGCAGAAACTCATCAGGATGTGGTCAATTCCAAGAAGGTTGAAATTGACCACCTCTAGTCTATGATCGGTCATCTTCATTAGGAGATAATCTATCTTTAGTTAGAGTTATCCTAGTTTCAACATGCACTCCAAATATCAGAGAAAATTATGTTGGAGTATTAAGGACTTCTTGATGTGGTAGAGAAGGTGAGGGTTGAATCCATTTCTAGGAAAGAAGAGTTACATCATTTTGTGGAAGTGTAAATAGAGTTTTTTGACTAGTTACTCCAATTTGTTACATCCCTAGAGCAGAGGCTTGTAGAGTTCAAGGGTTCTTTAGAGAACATGTTGTGATGGTGTTATGATTTTTTTTTTCATTTTTCCTTGAATTATATTCTAATTAGAGAGGCTCTAATATGTGTAGATTCCTCCACTTACAAACTATCAATGAATGGGTTTCCTAAACTTCTATTTTATTGTCCATTTTTTTATTTTTGATGTGAATGATTCTTCATTGATCTAACTTTATATGAATCACTAATGATGCCCATAATTTTCATAATATCATGTAAACCTAAATGCATGGATCTGAATATTCAAATCACAATAGATTGTTTCTAAGTTTTACTCATGGTTTCCCACAAACATGAGATTCCTTACTGATATATCTACTCCAGTTATCTTGATATCATTTGATTCATTAAAAAATTATTGGGTAGAATATATTTCCCTAAGTTAGAGTGACCTATCTTTTTTCCAAAGCTGATAGGCTTGGTGAGAACAACTTTATTTCTATCAAGGATATATGGTTGGCCTTACAATCCTTTCCATAATTTTAGGAGAAATATCTATTGTGTTTTAGTTTAGGGTCTTTTATCTTGGACCTTATGTCACTATAGTTTAGGGTTTTTTAGCTCGGTCCTTCTATCGTTGTAGTTTAGGGTATTTTAGTTCAAACATTATATCACTATAGTTTAGGTGATTTTAGCTTAGACATTCTATCACTATTGTTTAGGGCCTTTTATCTCGAACCATCTATCATTGTAGTTTATGGTATTTTATCTATAACCATCTATTGTTGTAGTTTAGGTTCTTTTAGCTCGGACCTTATATTGATGTAGTTTATGATCTTTTAGGTCGGACCATCGGATGCCATGTAGTTTAAATTCTTACTTCCATTAATGTATCGATGATCATGGAATATGGTATAGACATGCTAGGAATGACCCAAAACATACTAATTTGGTGAGATCTTAGGTGGTGTTGTCTAGTATCATGAGGATTATATCTCTTTTCTTGTAAGGAGGAGGTTCCTTTGGTTGGTAGGTCATATCCCTTATGCATCAGTATCATTTTTAGATATAGGTGTACCCACTCTTTCCCAAGGTTTATAGAAGGTTTATGGGGGTAATATTGTTTGAGGGAGAATAATAAGAATTCTAGGCCCACCTCGATTGTTGGTATATGGGTGATATTATTCATAACCCAAAATTTTGAGTTTATTAAAATTGAATAGAGAGAGCATTCCAAGGATAAGCCATAACACCCTGAGATGCCAGGTTCTGCCCTAATTTTTCTAGGGCTTGAAAGGATTGAATCTCATTTCTTGCAAGGAGTATATGCCGCAAGTTAGTGGGTTAAATACCTTATGTGTCGATATAATGTCTAAGAAAATATGATCTTTACTCCTTTCTGAGGACCATGAAATATTTTTGAAGACTCCAACATTCAGCTAATGAGGTTGGGCATAGAGGAAAGCTATCCCATAAGCGTTCTGGCACCCTAGGGTGGTCTAGCTCTCAAATTGTGAATCATGATCCTTGTGCCCTATGGTTTTGAATAAAAAGGTGTGTATAGAAACCCTACATTTTCTTACATGATTATTACATCATTTTAAAGATAAAATACATAAAATCATTACACAACTAGTATCCAAAGGTTTAGTGTCTTGAGAAAAATAGGACCATACATAATATTTACAAAATAAAATATAAAAACATTTATTTAATTCCTTATTATCTAGCTTCTTATTGGTCCTTGTGTTCTCCTTAGTACAAGTAATCACCTGAGGATATACATCGAATAAAGCGGTGGACTAAAATACTTGTAAGAAGATAGATAATAATATGGATCAACATAACATGGAGGGAGAATAATCATCACTATCATAAACTAATCATGGTATTATCATAATAATCATGATAGGAAGAATTATATAGAGGCATGGAATGTGGCTATGCATAAAAATTAAACATCTTGTTTTAGTGGTAAATTACCACACATAGACGTAAACAAAGACAACATCATATTCATGCATATTTCACTTTATCTCATGAGATTCATCGCATTACCCGATGAATTAGAGTGCTATATAATTCTAGGTGTACCTATAACATCATAACAATTAAATTCCCTATATAATTTATGTCACACCTATCACATCATAACATTTACATAATCATGCATTCCACATAGAACATATGTCATTATTGGACATAAAATAACCCACAGAAACAAATGTGTTTCATTTTATAATGGATACTTCCATGAATAAACTTTTGGGTTACAAAAATTAATAATGGATAGCATAATTGGTATAGGAATCATCAATCCTGATTGAGGAAGAAACAATCTCATGATAAGCAAAAGTTATATTTTTAGAAAGAAGATTTCTTTTGGAAAATATTTTAATTTTTCATAAAATAAAATTATAATGATTTATTTCTAAAAAATAATAGGGAAGTAAAAATAAATTATATTTAAGGAACATTGATGGAACATTATTACTGATAATTTAGTGAAAGAGGGAAACCCCAAACTAAGATAGTTGGGTTCGAAAATCCCTTTACCTTATATCTGAGTGATTTATTCACCTTAATATCTTAAAAAATCAAATTAAATAAATTAATTAACAAAACCCTAACATATTATAAATTTATTTTATTTATTATAGTTTTATTAATTTCATTTATATCCTTTTATATCAGTTATATAGTTCAATTCCATCATTCAGGAGTGTTCGTTTTCTTGGTTTTCATGATCAGTTCACCTGAATATGAGTAGGGAAGTTTATGTAGAATGGGTATAATTATAATGAATTTAGATTATATATTATTAATAAAAATAAATAGGTTTAAATTGGTATATATATATAATTTGTTTAAATGTTATGATTACGAATCATTAGATAAAAGTTTAGTGATAATCATTTAGATTTTCTGGCAGTTTTTCAAACAACACAAACTAACTTTGTTCCTTTATTTTTGTATTGTGTATAAAAGTTATTTACAGAACATAAAAAGGGTTATTTCATAAATTTTATAGTATTTACTAACCATTATATTTCTTTTATGAAAATCCTTGAATGTGTTAAGGGGAAATGAAAATTTATCATCCATGATGTCGGTAAATTGACACATCATGGGTGGTGATTTTATTTTTAGAATAAAAGAAAGAGAGAAAGGAGTTTGATGATGTGTATTCCATTAAAATTATAGAGTTAAAGTATATAAAATATAATGGAGTTATCATGTACATTAAGATAGGCAATGTGGGGAGAGAATAAGAAAATAAAATGAAATTAAAAGGAAAAGAAAGATGATTTTACCTAATGAATTTGTCCTCCTTGAGAACCTCCTTAGGGAAAAGGTTTTGGAATTTTTATTATACCAAGGGGTCTTGGACTTGGGGTAGATTCTTAGAAATATATTTTGGTAGAATTTGTAAAAGTATTAAATATTGGAATGTGTGAAGAGAATAGGTGGTGAGGGGTGGTACCTATAGGGTAGGAGAGGGGTGTTTTCCGAGAATTTTATTCATTAGTTTATTATTTTGGATCAAGACTATGAATAGTTTTAGAATTATCACTAAATATTTTAAAATAATGAAGTATAGTTTAATATTTTGGGCTTAAATCATTCATACATCATATATGATTCAATAATTCATGTATTTAACTTTTATCATAAATTATCAAATTTTACTATTCCCTCAAAATTCAATTATTTTAAAAAATCCCAAAAAAATCACCCTAAGAATTTTTTATCGTGTATAATTAAAAAATGAACTCCATTTTATGAATATAAATTTTTAATTATGAGTAATTTAATTTTTAGTTAAAATAAACCTTTATTCGAAAAATACCAATTTTAAAATTATAAATGATTTTATGAAACTTTCAAGGTCTCATAAAATTATCTTATAATCATAAGACAGCAAAATATTAATTTATGAGTGTATTTTATGAAAAAAATATTTTAAATTTTTATATTAATTAAATAATTATACATAAATATTTATGAATTATAAAAATACCAATACATAATTTAAAATATTTATTTACCTATTTCATGATATAAATATATTATATTTTTACTCATAAGATACCAAAATTTTATTTTTAATTTCCCAGGGGGAAGTTACTACTCTATTCGATGAATAAATATTCCTAATGGTCATGTTACTATTCTAAAGGTCAAGTTACTATTGTATTGGTATAGGTTTCTTAATTTCTAAAAAATCCTCTTATTTCAGTAATTCTTCTTTTATAAAGTTTGTATTATAATGTCTATGTGATTTTCTGTGATTTATACTATATGAAATAATTATAATAAGGTTTAAATTCCTTTTATAAAAGTTTGGTTCATTACATTCTTCCCCCCTTTTGAAATTTCACACTCGAAATTTCATTTTACATAAATAGGTGAGTGTACTTCTCATTCATCGCCTCCTCTAGTTCCCAAGTCACTTATTAATACATAAGGTTCCTCCAAAACACTTTGATAAGGTGGGTTTTATTTTTTCTGTAGAACCTTTTCTTTCTAGTCCAAAATCTTTACCAGCTCCTCCTCATAATAGAGATCATCTTCCACCTGTACCACCTCTTAGTTTAGTACATGTGATGGATTTGGTATATACTTTTTCAGGAGATATACATGGAACACATCCTGAATTTGAGTAATATTTGGTGGATGTGCATGTTGATAGGCCACTTCTTATATGTGATAAATGTTCTCAAAGGGGCCAATGTACCTTGGGATAAGCTTCTCTTTCTTTCCAAACCACATGACTCTCTTCCATATCAATATTCAAATAAATAATTTATCTCCAATGTCAAACTCCAATTCCCTTTGATGGTTGTAGGTATAGATATTCTATCAACTCTGAGTAGGTTTGATATATTTATGCATGGATTGAACCATCTTTTTCATCTCTTTCATAAGATCATGTCCAAGTATCTTTCCTTATCCAACGTCATCCCAACAGGTTGGAGTTCTATATTGCTTTCCATACAGATCTTCATATGGAGCCATCTGAATACTTAAGTGGAAGTTGTTGTATGATAACTCAAACAATATAATATGATAATCACATAAACATTTATATTCCATTTATTAGGCTATTAGCATGTCCTATAGTGTCTAAATAATACTTTGATATTGTCTATCAGTTTGGTGGTGATAGGTTGTGCTTATATTCAATTCAGTACTCAAATTAATTCAAATACTCCTCCTGAATTTAGATGTGAACCTTAGATCATGATCAAAGACAATTGATATTGGAACCCCATATATTCTCACCACTTCCTTCACATATATATTATAACATTTTTCAAGTGAGAGGTCTTCCTAAATAGTGATAATGTGGGAAGTCTTAGAGAGTTAGTCCACCATAACCCATATCGCATTATTTCTTTTGGAAGTCTTTGGGAGACTAGTGACAAAGTCCACAGTGAAATAATCCCATTTCCATATGGGTATATAAAAGGGTTTCATCATCCATTTGGACTTTTGTTTCTCAACTTTAACTTTATGACATCTTAAGAACCTAGAGATATACTATACAATGTCCTTCTTCATATGATCCCACCATAAGTGTTCTCAAAGATCATGGTACATCTTGGTCCTCCCAATATGGATAGAGAAAGATTAGTTATGTGCATTATCAAATAGATCCTTCTTTATCACAAGTGATGAAGGCATATAAAGCCTTATTCCAAACCAAATCACACCATCATCATCGATATGGAACTCTTGCATCTTCCCTTCCATTGCTGCATTCACCTACTTTTGTATCCCTAGATCATCCCTTTGTGCCTCCTTAATCTTATCTTGAATAGATGGTTGGGAAATAATTTGGGAGTGGTAGGATGTATTCCCCACCATCATGATTTAAAAATCCATCCTCTGTATATACATGAAGATATGGTCTTTCTAAATCCACAACATGGACAGAGTAGTAGGTTCCTTTCTACAAAGAGCATTAGTTGTCGTGTTCACCTTCTTAGGATGATAGTGTATATACAAATCATAGTCCTTGATTAACTCTAACCATATCCTTTTATTCATGTTTAACTCCTTTTGTTTGAAAATATAATTTAGTCTCTTTTGATTAGTATATATGTCACACTTATCACCATAGAGGTAGTGCCTCTAGATTTTAATGGAAAAATCACTACTAGATTTAAATCATGCATCGGTTAGTTCTTCTCAGGGATCTTCAACTATTGTGAGATGTAGGATATCACATTATCATTCTGCATTATTAAACAACCCAAGACTTTCTTTTAATAATCATTGTATATCTCAAAACATTGTATACTTGTCGGTAATGTGAGTATAGGTGTAGTGATCATCCTCTTCTTTAACTCCTTGAATCTTTCCTTGAATTCTTATATCTAGACATACTTTACCCTTTTCCTTAATAACATAGTTATTGTGCTAGAAAATCATGATAAATTTCTCACAAAGCATCAATAGTACCTTAGTAAGCTAAGAAAACTAGGGATTTCCATGACACTAGAGGTTATGGTGCATTCTTCAATTGCCTTTGTTTTTGAAGGGTCTATATAAATTCCCTCAATTTTGATCATGTGTCCCAAGAATGTGACTTTATGCATATAGAAATCAGACTTTCTATACTTGGTGTATCCTTGATGTCGCTAGTACAATCCTTAGATGTTATTCATGTTTCTCTTTTATCTTGGAGTAAATGATAATATCATCAATAGACACTAACAAAAAAAATTCAAGGTAGTTTATAAATACTCTATTCATAAAATCTATGTAGATCACATGGGAATTATTAATTCCAAAGAGAACTACTAAAAACTCATAGTGCCCATACCTTGTATATAAGTAAGTCTTCTGAATATCTTCATTCTTTGCCTTTATCTGATGATATCTAGAATGAAGATCCACCTTTGAGAAGTATTGATATCCTCATAGTTGATTGAACAAATCATCAATCCTTGTAATAGGATACTTTTTCTTTATAGTGATATTGTTTAGTTTCTAATAATCGATAGATAGATACATTGATCAATTCTTCTTCTTCACAAAGAGAACTAGCGCACCCCAAGGTGATACACTATGGCGTATGAACCCTTTTCCATATTCTTTTGCAGCTGCTTCATTAACTCCTCCAATTTGATTGAGGCCATCTTGTAGGGGTATTTTGAGATAGGAGTAGCTCCGGATATGATGTCTTTTGAGAACTCTACATCACTATCTGGGGGAATTCTTGGTAACACTTTGGGAAATACATCACTTTATTCCCTCACAATGGGAATTTCCCTAGGTTGATGCCTTCCTTTGACTCAACCATTTGAGTGAGGTATTTTTATTCACATAGAATCAACACCCACACCATTGAAGTATTTTGAAAAGTAGATTCATGATCGTCCTTTCAATTTTAGAGGAGCATGGGATGATTTGGAATATGAAAATATATTACTTTTTCCCGACAGTTTATGTGTTCTCTATATAACAAGATCCAATCCATCCTCAGTATAGTGTCGAATTCCACCAAGGGAAGTCTCACAAGATTCAATGGGAGAATATTCTCACATACTAAAATAGAAGAAGATTCCAACACTTGGGTTGCAATGATTTTACCACTAGGTGTTTTTACTGATATCACTACTTCATGTTTTTGGGGATTTGATTCAATAGTTTTAGAAAACTTTAAACATAAAAATGAATGTGTAGAACTAGAATAAAATAATATTTTTTCCATTATTAATGGAATATGAATTATACCTTATAAAAATTCATTTTATTACTCCAGTTCAGTAGTAGTGATGGAATAATCCTTCCATTTATCCTTTGTCTTTGGTGAAAGATGATGTTGATTACCCTTGAAGAATCGAAGTTTAGTTCCCTAGCTTGCATAGTGCCCTTTCTCCCTACAGTTTTAGCACTATACCATGGGTGTTTTTCTCCATTACTCTATTTTATTGGTCGGATTATTTATGTATCTTTAACATTCATGAGCTTAGAGTCCTTCTCTTCCACACTTATATCAATTCCTCATCCCTTTGAGGTAGTTCCCATGTTGTTTCTTCCCATATTTTTGAAATGTGAGTGGTTGAGATTTCTTCCCACCTTTTTCATGAGATCCTCCATCTTGAAACTCCATCTTTAATTTCTTATTACCATATCCATGGAACCATTCTCTAAAATCCATCTCTTCTTTGAGAGAACATCAAACAAAATCTTCATAACTCCCAAGGTATAAAATTTATAGAGCCTTTTGAAGGTGTGGTTTTAACCCACTAAATAATATATCAGTTTCTCTATCATTGTTGATAACATAACCAGATGTGTACCTTATAATTCCTAAGAAATTTTCTTCATAGTCTGTTATATATTCACCTTCATTTTTCTTTAGTTCTAGGAATTCTCTATCCATATTTGATTGAAGAGTTCCAGGAAAATACTTATTAAGAAATATTATCTTAAAGCCTTCCCACTCCATCTCTTCAATTTCATCCTTCAGCTTCGTGTTCTTAATCAACTCCTATCATTGGTCAGCCTCTCTATCTAGATGATAAACAGCCCGAGTCACCTTATCCATCTTAGAACAATAAATAACCAAAAATATATTCTCCCTTGAGTTGACCCACTATTCCATGACTACTGGATTAGAAGATCCACTAAATGTTAGTGGTTGTTTCCTCATAAAGGAATTGATAGTCAGTTTTTTTCTCTTACGTAAAGGAGGATGTTCCACATTTTTAAGGTTATTATTCATATCCTGAGACAATAGGGTAAGAATCACCATGAAAATTTTAACTCTACCTCCCAAGGTATTGGGTATGTCATTCAGAAAATCTCTACATTATCCCATGCATGGGTTGTTGTCCTGGTTTCTCCTAGTTCCCACCATTTTCTAAAATAGAAAAGTATAGAACAAAACATAAGTCAACAAAGCTTGAATAATTTATCCCTTTCTGAAAATAACTCTAAAGAATATCTTGTGGTACCCCTATGTCTAGAAAATATTTTTGTGTACTTACATATACTTAGTCTCATTCTGAGGATTTTCACAAAGATTATCTAATCCTAATTCCCAAATTAACTAAACCATGTTCTGATACCAACTATAGTGACCCTACTTTTTATTACATGATTATTATATCATTATAAGGAAAAACAATATAAAATAATTACACAACCTGGATCCAAAGGTTTGGTGTCTTGGGAAATTTTGGACCATACATAACATTTAAAAAATAAAACATAAACATTTATTTAATTCCTTATTCTCTAGCTTCATAGTGGTCCTTGTGTTCTCCTTAGTATAAGTAATCAGATGAGGATATACACCAAAGAAAGGGGTGTTCTAAAATCATTTTAAGAGGATATATTATATAATGGACCAACATAAAATAGGGTGAGAATAATAATCATCATCATAACATAATCATGGGATAATCATCATAATCATGAGAGGAAGAATTCGATACAGGCTTCTAATGTTACAATTCATAAAAATGAAACATCATGTCTTAGTGGTCAACTACCAGACATAGTTGTGAACAAAGCTGGCATCATGTTCAAGTATATTTAACTTTATATAATGAGATTAATCACATTTCCCAATGAATTAGACCACTATATAGTTCTGGGTGAACCCATCACATCATAACATTTACATGAACCATGTAATTCTAGTTGCACCATTCACATCATAACATTTACATAATCATGAATTCAACATAGAACATATATCAATATTGAACATAAAATAACCCATCTAAAGGAATGGGTTTCATTTAATAAATAATAATTTCATGAATAAAATTTTGGTTTCCCAAAATAAAGAGGGAATAACCTTATTGGTATAATAATCATCAATCTTGAGTGAGGAAAAAACAATCTCACGAGAAGTAAAATTTGTGTTTTTAGAATGAAGAGTTCTTTTGGAAAATATTTTCATTTGTCATAGAATCAAATTGGAAACATATATATCTAGAAAATAAAAGTAAAGGAAAAATAAATTATGTTTAAGGAACATCAATGGAACATTCATACTGAGAATGGAGTGAAAGAGGGAAACCCTAATAGAAGGGAGTTGGGTTAAAAAAATCCCCTTAACTTATGTCGGAGTGCTTTTTTCACTTTAATATCCCAGATAATCAAATTAAATTCATTAATTAAAAAATAAATAACCACTTATAAATGTATTTTATTTATTATAGTTCTATGAAGTTCATTTATAGACATTAATATGAGTTATAGAGTTCAATTCCATCGTTTGGGAGTGTTTATTTTATTGGTTTTCATGATCAGTTCATTTGAATATAAGTATGGAAGTTTATGTAGAATGGTTATAATTATCTCTAATTAAAATTATATATTATTAATTAACATATATAGGTTTAAATGATTATATATATCATTTTATTAAATGTTATTAGGATGAATCATCAGATAAATGGTTAGGGATAATCATTTATATTGTTTAGTGGTTTTCCAAACATTACAAACTAGCTTTGTTCCATTTTATTATTGTTTATGTAAGATAGTTCTAGAAAATAAAAAGGTTCATTACATAAATTTTATATTATGTACCAAAATTTATAGTGATTTTATGAATATACTTGAATTTGTTAAAGGAAAATGAAAAATGCATCATTCATGATATTGTTAAATTAACACATCATGAGAAATGATTTCATTTTCAGAATAAAAGAGAGAGAGAGAAATGAGTTTGATGATTGATATTCCATTAAAAAGATATAATTATAGTATATAAAATATTCTGTAGTTATCATTCACATTTTTATGGGGGATTTGGTTATATAATAATAAAATAATAAGAAATTAAATGAAATTAAAAGGAAAAGAAAGAGGATTTTACCTCTTGAATTTTTCCTCCTTGATAACCTCCTTAAGGAAAATATTTGGGTATTTTAACAAGACTAAGGGCTCCTCGACATGGGGTAGGGCTATAAAAAGATAATTTTTTTCCAAATTTTGATAGTTCTAAAAGCATGGAAGGTGTGAGGATAAGATCTGGTAAAGGGTGGTGTTTATAGGGTAGGATATGGGGGTTTTCCCATTATTTTATTCATTAGTCTATTATTTTGGATCAAGAATATGAATATATTGATAATTATCACTAAATATATTAAAATAATGAATTATAGTTTGATATTTTCAGCTTAAATCTTCTATACATCATCTATGACTCAATTATTCATGTATGTACCTTTTATTGTAAATTATCAAATTTCACTATTCACCAAAAATAAAAATCCCCAAAATTTTCCCTAACCATTTCTACATGTGAAGGACAAAAAAATGAACTCCATTTTATGAAAATAATTTTCTTATTATTTGAAATTTAATTTTTAATTAAAATATACATTTATTTGAGAAATACCATTTTTAAAATTATAACAGATTTTATGACACTTTTAAAAAATAAATAAGGTCTTATAAAATTATCTTCTAATAATAAGATGATAAAATATTAATTTTTAAGTTTATTTTATGAAAATAAATTTTATTATAAATAATTATATTAATTAATAAATTGTAAATAAATATTTGTGAATTATAAAAATACCAATACTTAATTCAAAATATTTATTTTCTTATTTCATGAAATAAATATATTATATTTTAATTTATAAGATTCCCAAATTGTATTTATACTTTAAAATGTGAAGTTAGTATTCTATTGGATGAATTATTATTCCTAAGGGTCGTGTTACTATTCTAAAGGTCGAGTTACTATTACATCAGTATATTTTCCTTAATTTCTAAAAAACCTCTTATTTCATTCATTATTTATTTATAAAGTTTTTATTATGGTGTCTATCGAATTTTTTGTGATTTTTAATATATCAAATAATTATAAGAAGGGATAAATTACATTGATAACAGTTTGGGTCATTACAGTGTGGGCCATCAAAGATTCAGGAAAGGAGTGTCGCATTTCGTCCTTGAGAAAGGGTATAAAACACAATGATGTAACATCAAGGATATTGAATACACTTGAATAGTTTGGTTCGGTGATTGTATATCATGGTCCCAAGATCCCGGGTCACGAGGATGATATGGGAAAATCATACCAGGAATGACTCAAAACACATTGAGGTGTTGAGTTCTTCTATAGTGATGTCAAGTCTCATGAGGATCAAAAAGAACTATTTGTAGAGTTATGCATTTGGTTGACGACCATAGGCACATATGCATTAGTCATAGGCATACAATCATATTCATGTAAAGGTTCCCTTGAAGTCGGGTATCTTTTTTGAGGGCCATGGAAGGTTTTTGTGATCCAAGGAACTCAAATCATGAAGTGTGATTTGTGTAGATTGTAATATCCAAGAAGGGTTTGAGCACTATAAAAGTTGTGTCACCACCTAGAAAACATATTATCACAATGAGGATATGTTAAAAGTCCTTACACTGACTTTTTTCTGAACTAGGGGGTCCAGCGATCATAGTTTGGATCTTAATAGGGCTACAGAGTAGACCCCGGGAGCTTTATGCCTTAATTATTTTCACCCTATTTTTTGTCAAAACTTTTTATATGAATAGTTTAGCAAGAAAATACTTGAATTGTTATCAAGATTCAATTTTTTTGGTTTCAACCTAACAAAATTTGTGTCTCTTTCACTAGTAGTTTAAGGCCTTTTGATTTGGACCCTTATAGGCTAGAGTTTAGGGTCATACAACTATGACCAGTGTGCATGAAATTTAAGGTCATGACACACATGGACCTAATATGGGGGATGATACACAAAATCCCAATTAGAATACCTAGGTTCAAGATCACCCCATCATCTTTCTAATAAGTATATGAAAATATTATAAATCATATATTGAGGTTCTAAATTCATGAGTAATGATATGAGACTATCATATAGGTAATGGCCCAAAACATACTAAGGTGATGAGCTCTATCATTATGATTTCAGGGCTCACATGGATCATAAATCCCTTTTCATAGAGTAATTTATTTGGTTGATGACCATAGGTGCATATGCAGGAGCTATAGGCATACATTCATAGTCAAGAAAAAGTCTCCTTGAATTTTTGTATCTTTTCCAAGGGCTATGAAAGGTTTTTGGAAACATGAGGAACTCGAGACATGAAGTATGATTTATGGATTGAGGTTCTTTAAAAGATAATAGAAGCACCCCACAATCTGGATGTCTGGGTTAATGCTCTTATGGTCCTTTGATAAGAGATAAAAATGGGTGATGGTCTGTATAGTTTATCATCATTTAGTGGGGATATATTTGTCTCCGTGTAGTTTCACATTATGCAGTAAGGATGTTTATCATGAAGTTTTTCATCATGTGGTAAGGAAGTGGGAACTGAAATGTAAAATTTTGCATGATATATTTTTTTCACAAGAAATATGTATCTATATCTGGCTCATACATAGGAAAAATGAGTTTTTATGACTCGACCCCTATGTATTTGGGGTGAATTTTTTCAGTGGTTACAGATCTATCAGGGATTTCAGATCAAGATGTCACTATGTATCTTATGATGATAAGGATAGAGACACATGTAGTTCTTGAATAGGGAACACTCTATATTGGTTTGGCTCATACATATATGTGCGAACTATTTTCATTTATTGTTTTAAATAGTCCTAGGATTGTATATCCAAATGTCACTATGTATCTTGTGATGACAGTAATCAAGCAACACATAGTTCTTGAGGAACTGTGTAGTTTAACATCATACAGAAAGGATGTTTAATTCTCAATGTGAAAATGGGTATCATGGATGGACCCCAGGATGGAAATCTGGGTGTCACTATGTATTATACTGTAATATGAATCAATCCATATGTAATTCTTGAAGGAGGACCTACTTACGAAATTCTAGCCTATATGCAGAGAGCGGTAATTTTCATATTTATTATAACTAGGCCTAGGATTTGAGATCTTAGAATCACTACATATCCTATTATTTTAGGAATAAATTCACATGTATTTATATAATGGATATTTGGTAGGAGACCAACACCAACAATAGTGGTCCTCTTGGGAATGGTCCATGGAAATGTGCGGTTTTATGTCATGGAAGGGACATTAACCGTGCAGTTTAATGTTATTTAGTGAGAACTCATGGTGTGACTTTTAAGGTCTTTCATTTAGGACTATGATAAGCCTACCATGAGCTGTTATTCCTTGTTCATTTTAAAAATCCCTTATCGAAACTCCTAAGCTCATGTGAGATATGCTTAGTGTGAGGAACAAGGAATGGAAAAGGTTCTTCTCACCATATAAATGAAATTAACGATAAGATATGGGAATTTTTTATCATGTGGTTCATAAAAAAGATATAGGATTGGGGAATCTCTAAATATCTCATTAAAATGAGAATAAATCCATATGTTGTTCTAGAAAATGTGTATAGTTTAATGTTGTATGGAAAGGACATTAGCTATGAATTTTATCATCTTGGAATAAGGATGAGGATTTCCTGACATGAATAGAGATAGATGACACATATATATGTTGTTTTACATCATGCAGTAAGGATATTTTTTATATAGTTGAACATCATATGGTAAAGATGATAGATTCTATGTACTTTAACATCTTGCAGCTGGGAAGACTTTATATAGTTTATCATCATGTAGTCAAGATGTGTGATACTGTTCAATTTAAAGTCTTACTATCATGACTTTAGATGATGTATAGTTTCATGTATTACTGCCATTATGACTTCATACAGTTTATCAACATCTGGTTAGGATGTGTGATACTGTGAAGTTTAAATTCATACTACCAATACTTCAAATGTTGTGCAATTTCATGACTTTATTATAGGAAAAATAATTCTTGATGAATGATATAGAAAGTATTTCTTGAGAAATATCACATTGGTGGGGGGGTGACATGCTCCCCATCCATTGTGGTCGATGAGTAAGTACCATTGTGATAAACCTTATGTATGATATAAGGCCCTAACCATTTGAGTTCCAACTTCAGAGTCTTAATTCCCGGTATCATTGGGGTCCTGAGATCCAACACTAGTTTTCCTTATAGGAATGAATAGAGGTGAACCTTTTTATTAAAGGATCATTGAATCAAATTCTGACAGACTTTGAGGTTGTGCAATGTATGCAATTTGTTCTCATTGAGCCACTATAATTCATCTATCCTATTTTTTAATTTCTCATCATCTGAAAGTTGTTCTCAAATGGCTATTTATAGAAAAGGAAGTAGGAATTATATGGTTAACACTACCTTGATCCAGTAAACCAATGAGTATGGTGTTGCTTGTGTAGTTTTATGTGTGGTGGTGTGGTAGGCCCATAAATCATGGAAGAGCTTTTCCGGCCATGACTTATTATCCCTTTTCACTATCTTATGGATTATATTTGATAGAGTCTTATTAAAGGCCTATATCTATTCATTTTCAACTACATGATAGTGAGATGAGTAATTGGACTCGAAGTTGTACTCCTACTATAGTTTCTTTAACTTTTTAGAATAGAAGTTGGTGTCATTTTCAATCAATTTTTTGTATGGGACCCTGAACTTGATGATTATATTCTTCATCCTAACTTCCTTGAGGGGTATTGACTCATCCCATTTGGAAAATAAGTCAGTATCAGTAAGGATGTACTTGAACTGCTTGGTTGTGGCTGGGGAATATGGCCCAAAAACATCCATTCCCCAATTAGAAAATGGAAAGGAATATTTAGTTGTATGTAGAAATTATATAGGCTTATGGATGAATTTTCATGGATCTGGCATGCATTACATCACTTGGTGAATTCCAAAAATTCATGTATCGTGGTTTTCAAGTAATAACCAAGCCTCCTAATTTTATTGGAGAGCCTAGTACTAGACTGATGAGAACCATAGGATCATGAATGTAATTCTTCTATGATGGATTGAATCCCTATTTATACTATGAATATGAGTAGTATTCCATTGAATTCACACTTATATAGGGTCTTCTGTTTGTTTAGACCACTTTTTAGGGTGAAGTTCATTGCATGGTGCTAAATATGTTCCCTTTTATCTATATATATTATAAGAGTCCCATTTTAAAGATAACCAATTATATACTTCATCCATCCATCAGTGGATGCTATTTCCTCAAGATTTGAGGTAGTTTTGAACTAATTTATTTCTACCATATCATAGACAATGATTGATGTGACCATTATTTAATTCATTATATGGAAGATTGCTTCCTCTTGATCAAGGTGAGCTATGACTATGGATACATTATCCAACACATCTATGTGATCATTATGTGATCGGGGAACATGATGCAACATGGGATCAAAGGGAAACTCTACCATCATTACTCTAACATAGCCATTGAGAAGGGCCAATTCTTCTTTTTTGATGTCATATTTTCCATTTATTTTCTTTATCACTAGTTCTGAGTCCCCTTTTATATTCAGGTAAGATATTTTTAGATATAGGGATAGTTCCAACCAAGTGATAAGGGATTTATAATCTTCCTTGTTATTTCCGTAGCCTTCAAATAGTGAGAAAAAGTAGGGAAAATTTATTTCTTTGGAGAGACAAATACAATCCCAATTCCAGTCTGATTGATATTTAGATTTTTCATCCTTTTACTAATAGAACTTTAGGAGGCATCATCAAAATACATCTCCAATGTCTGGGGAGCTTCATGGGCATATAATACCTCCTCATCAAGAAGATATTTTTTTCACTGGTGCATTCTCTGGGGAAGGATGTACTATGAGGAAATCAGTTAGGGATTTCCCATTCACTAATTTCTATGATACGAACTAAATGTTGTATTACTAAAAAATGACCAACCATCAGGCCAAGAACCAAGTCAACATAGGAAATCCAAGGATGTACTTGAGTGGATTAATATGATAGATCATATGGTATTTGTGGTGTTTCATGTAATACCTTAGCTTTTTCAATGTGAAGATGAGTGCAAGGTAGTTATTCTTGACATATCATTATCATGTATTAGTACCTAGCATTGTTCGATTGAGTTATTAAAGATGGTTTTCACACCCCACATCTTTTTTCTGTGTGAGGAGGGAACCCAATGAGTGTTCCATGGTGGCCACATACAAGATTACTGGATTCCATTCCACTGGAGGCATTAGAAATGGTGGTGGTGGTAGATACTTCTTGAGACATTTGAAGTCTTCTTGTCATTCATCATCCCATTGATAATCAATTTTCTTCTTCATTATCCTGGTAAATGGGAGAGATTTTCCAACCATGTTGGTTATGAAACTCTGAATTTTGATGAGGTTCCCTTAGATCCTACTTAGTTATTTCATATTTATTGGTATGAAATTTCTAAAATATAAATAGTCTTCTCTATGCTAGCCTTGATGTTGTGGTGGATTACCGAAAATATAAGGAACTTACATAATGTTACCAAAAAAAGATCATTTCAGTGGATTCATCTTCAAACTATATTGTCATAGTTTATAGAATATTGTTTTAACATTCGTGAAGTGATTACATCACTATTAGGTTTTGACCACCAGGTCTTTGACATAAAATTCGGTTATCCTTCCTGATATTGGATTAAAGATATGATGCATAGATTATTGATAAGTGGTGCAAGATTTCTTTAATCCAAAGGGAATGACCTGATGGAAAAAGATCCCAGGAGGAACTCTTAAGGTACTGTATTCTTCATCTTTAGGGGCTATCTTTATCTGGTTATACCTTGAGTACACATCCATGAAGGAAAGGGCATTGAATATAACAGTTTAATCAATAAAAAGTTATATGATTGGAAATTAGAAATCGTCATTTGGTAAGTGCTGATTAAGGCCTCTAAAATCAATACAGACCCTAATTTTCCCATTCTTTTTCTTGATAGGGACAATTTTGTCAAGACATATTGGGTATTACACTTCTTGTACAGGTTGTATTTGATCAATTTGTCAACTTTCGCCTCTATGTTAGTATCATGAGAGGGTTTTATCCTCTTGGATGCATGATTGAAACCTCAATGGTGATTAAGTAAGTTGAGATGGTCTGTATCTACATCTGGATTTAGTATAGAAATATATTTATAGTTCCAAGAGAACACATATAGTTGTTTCTTTATATATGTTATGTACGCATCTTGATCTTTGAGTGGAATTGAAACACTAATTAGTGTAGGTTGTGGGTCTTCTTCTATTTTCCTATTTACCTATCTGATTTTATCGATGGTGGTGGAGAAGCTTCCTTGGATGTGGTAGGGGTGTTCCTGTGTTCATCCTCTACTTCTTCTACCTCTAATTCTATGGAGTAATTATCATGTGAAGATAGAAATATGGGGGTATCTCTATCACTATCGATGTAAGAGAGGCCATGAGAGAAGACATTATCATCCCCTATTACTGGATTCGTTGCAAATAGATGATGGAGTTGATTTCATTTTACACTGACACTAGGGATAAGAGGGGAATAATTCTTTGGGACCTGGTCTATTACCTCAACTAGATTTATGGGGAGCACATAATCACTGTCAATCATACTCCAAGGATTCACATGGGTGGTCCCCAAGCCATTGGGGGATATAACCCATATATCATCATTCACAATTGGTTGTTTTCCACCCCATTTTTAGAAATATGATTCAGTATATATGGTTCCACAAGAATATGAGGGGGAGTTATCACCATGTAGTATGCTAACGTTTTCATCAATGGGGTATTTCAAACACTGATGGAATGTTGAAGGTACCAACGAGTAGTTATGGAGCCAGGGATATCCAAGTAGGATATTGTGTGTGGTTTCTTGTTGGATGAACATAAACTCAGTATTATATGTGATATATCCAAATATATATTCAATTTTGATCTTCTTAATATGTATTTTCTCATGCTTATCATACCCTTGAATGGTCAACTTCGTGGGAAATAGTTCTTCTTCACTGTATCCCAAATGTCGAAGGGTTTTTTACTAGGATAAGGTTAATACCATAACCATTTTCAATATTATCCATTTCTAAAAGGAAATTATTGAGTCTTCCTAAAACATATAGGGTCTTGATGTTCCCTTTGATGAACCCTTTCTAATCCTGGTCAATAAACAATATGGTGACATGGTATTCTAACAGCATGGTCTACACTCAATAAACCTTAACTACATATAATTATGTCTTGATATCTTGAGTACTTTAGAGGGATTAAAAAGGTACATCCCTAAGTTATTTTAAAAAATGGGGTGTATCCAAGATTGAGATCTTGGCTAGGAAAATCACCTGCTATTTCAAAATTTCATATTTTTATACTACAGGTTGGATTTTCCCAAGGTGAGTTTTCTCCTTAACATGTGGCCCAGGAGTTGAGGAATTTGAGGTAGACAAGCATTATTCTTATGAAGAGTTTGTGGGAACATTTTCTACCTATGGTGTGGTTTATGCCAGCCTTCCCCATTATTTAGGTAGATTACATAATCAAACCCCTACTAGGGGGTCATGCATGATGACTGTGTGTGGAAAACTGCTGGAAGGTTCTGAGACTCCTCTATGTCTTTTAAGGGAATTACAGAGTGCTTTACCTTGAGTCACATCTATATATGTGTCATCTTTGGGGATGGGACAAAAATATTTGGCCCGATCACACCCATGGTGTCCCCTATATCCTCAATTCCTATGCATGAAGACTCTCATTTCCTAGTTATGTGTAGTAAACTCATATTATTAGGAATATTCATCATTAGAGAAGAGATTTGAAAAACATGTCACATTGAGAGAACCAAATATGAGATTTTATTATAATGAGGGTTCCATTTTTTGGGGCAGTGTGTGTGCTTCAGATTTTGTATAGAAGAAATATGTAAGAGTTAGAGATTTTGTTGGAGGAGAATATGACTCCTCCTCTTCTATTTCTTCTTACTTCCTATGGTCACACCCACTTTTGGGAGGAATATCTATTATTACCTCTTAGGGTAGTGAAGTTTTTGTGGGTATATGAAACTATTATCTTGGGCTGGAATGATCTTAGTAAACAAATTTTTGGGTCATTCAGCTGTCAAAATTCTACTCATGTCTAGCCAAAACTTTTTTCAATCATCCTCTTCTTCTGATTGGGAAATGGTTATGCAGTCCACCTGCTCTAAAGAGTTTTCTAACACCACTTTTCCATAATTTACCATGCCTATAAGGATTTATTTAAAGATAAAGTATTCCTAGATATTATTATTTTTTCTTCTATGAAAAGGGAATTAGTCAAGATGGTTGGTGAGGTTGACTTCATCAGGATTCCTAGTTTTTTGGAAGCTTGAGCCGGTTATTATCCATGGATACCAATAAATAATTGGGGACATTCTGATTTTGAAAGGTGTGTTCTCTATTTAATCATTCCTCAAATCTTGAGTGACCCTTATTTATATGTGGTTTTGGAAAAGGGTGATTTTCTGGTTATCTCTGGTTGACAGGAGGCACTGGGTAGTTCGGGACCTACCTAGGTACTTGAATGGGCATTGTTGATGGCTTGAGAGTGACATCTGTAGCTTCTAACTTTCCTAGACTTTTCCACTATGCTGATGGAATGAGTTGATATTTAGAATGGTTTCATGGAATGGAATCTTCCAAAAAATGGTTCATTTCTATGAACTCATAGAACCCACCTAGACACTTCATTAGGATCAGAGGTGTCTCAAACTCATCCCAAATATTTTCAGCAAATATGTTTAATAGATTTTTTTGTGAGAGAGGGATACTAAGTGAATATGTTAAACCTTTACATATGGATAATAAGTTATAAAATCTATCATTTTCTTATTACTTGATGTTTTTCAATTCGATGATTGTTGTTTTCCTTATTATGGAGCTGAATTGATAAAGGAATTGATGATAAAGGTCTTCTTATCCTTCAACAAAACCTATTGGAAGACAGTTGTACCAAAGGTTGTCCCTATCAGATTTTGTACAAAACACCCCATCTTGGTCACATTTTTTTAATCTTATGGTCCTTCAAATATCCTACATCATGATACGATGTGTGTGCTAATCTGTTTAGGGTCTCCTATACCATCAAATTTAGAGAAGGTAGGTGTTGGGAAAAAATCCCTCAAGGTGACATTGAATAATTTTTTGGTTGATTGTGTTTGTTGAAAAAATGGTTTTTCATGGTTTTTTGTGGAGTTATAGAGATATTTTTGACAATATTTGTTTAAAAATATCCAAAAAAAATAAATGGATTCTCTGGAGGCAGTACAAAAAGATTTTATACAAGGTGGTTCCATTTTTTAGTGTTTTCCAAATTTTTGGGCCCCAAAATCAAGAGAGTGGAGAAAGGTGTTTTTGGAAAAGGAAGTTGTGTGAAAGATTAAAGGTGGTTTGGAATGTTTTGGGCAAGGAATGTTTTGGTATCACCACATAAAAATATGGAAAAGGAATGGAGTGTGTGAAGGATTAGATTTTGTGTGAAAGATGAGTTTGAAATAAAGAGGCTTACATATCCAATGTTACGTAAAATGGGGTTTCATACACTCAGAGAGGATCTTATACACATAGGGGAATATGTGTTAGGATCCTACGTGAAGGGTTTTCTGGGTTTATAAATAGACATCTACCCACATTATTTCATAAGCTCAACCCTTAGAGAAAATTAGGGCTCTAAATCACATAAGAGTTGTGTGAAAGAGAATTTGTGTGTATATAGAGTTTCACATAAAATTCATTTTACCTAAATAGATTTTGGTGTAAGGAATAATTTTTTTCTCAAGGAATTAAATTTTCATGAAATACACCTAAAAGGTTTCAAAATAGATTGAATTTTCCCAGTAGTTTTTTGGTAAAGGGGAATTCATCAATGGGATGAAAGTGGAACTTAATGATACACTAAATAAGTTGTACAACATATTGATTCAAGAAATAAAATAAGGATATTCTAAAGAATAAGTGACAACACTTCAGTTGAGAGACAATAGAACTTTTAAATTTAGATTGGTTGTAAACCAGGAGGGATAGTGAGTTTTATTCAAACATTATAAACATCAGTGAACTTTTAGTGGATTTGGTATACCGGAAGATTATCATTGTATACTCCTTGGAAATATCCTACTAAGGGTGACCCAAATAAAACAGTTGTGTCTCGTGCATTCTTTAATTTATTTTCATACAATATTCTGAAAAAGGGATCGAAGACTGTTTTTTTACAACGAAACAAGATCTGAAGGGGCAGTTTTTTTAATATGTCATACCCTAATTCACCCCCCCCCCTCATGGTATTTAACCTAGTTGGGATAACAGTTAGTATTAGAGGGAAATTTTATTTTCAGTATTTATCTCATGGAGGTTTTTAATCACAAATAGATTCTAATATTTTATGGAAACAATTTTTAATTAGGGAAGAATTAGATGCAACACTATTTTCAATCCTTAAGTATTGATGTCTTTATAGTAGCAACACATGGAATTATGGCTAGTGTGGACAGTGGTTCTCTGTCAGAAGCTGACATAAGGGAATTAGATACCAGCACTAGAAGAATAAGTTAATTAGGGGAGCCTTATCCAATGTAATCTATACAAATGTGATGTCATGTAAGTCTACTCATTCTATGTGGGAAAAGATTATGAATATATATGAAGGTGTTTCAAAAGTTATAGAAGAAAATTTTCATGTTCTATGGAACAAATACAAGGATCTGGGATTGAAAAATAATGAATATATTGATTCATCATTTTATAGGGTGGATTTTTTTGTGGAAGATGTGCATGGTCTTGGGGAAATTATTGAAGATGTAATGATCGTTAAGTGAATCTTGAGAATACTTCCACCTCAGTTCAATCAAAAAATTTCTGTGTTGGAGGATAAGGATCCAATGGAGATAACATTAGATAGCTTGTATAGTACTCTTATTGCATATGAGATGAGAAATGAGGACATTGAGTCTGTGGAAAAATAGAATTCCAAATATGTGGCATTCAAGGCCCTAAAGAATCTCACTATTGAAGATTTTCATGAAGAAGAAGAGACAGATGAGGTGATTTCATTCCTTTCTTCAAGTATACAAAGAGGAGAAGGAAAGTTCAAAGGAAAACATCCAATATAATGATTTCGATGTTGAAATGTTTTTCATCTTGTTGTAAGGTTCCCCAAGAAGTTCCAATAAGATGATGAGGATGAAGTTGAAATTCCCATGAATAAGTCTTCAACCTATGTGAAAGGTAAGAAACTGTTCAAGAGAAATTTCTTCAAAAAGAAAACTCTTCTTGCAAAAGAAGAAGATAGCTCAGAAAAATATAAGGATGAAGAGGTGGTGAACTAAAAATATTGTGTAGAAAATGCTATGGTACCATTCATAGGTAACACCCAAAAAAAGAAGAAATTGACACTGATGAATTAGAGGTCGAAGGAAGAATTAATATGAAATATGAATTTTAAGTCTCTCTTGAAGAGATAGATGTTTGGATAGGAAAAACAAAGAAATTCAACAAAGTGGTTCATGTTTAAAAACTCTACATGCAATATAAAGAATAATATAAGTTGGATTTAATGGAAGAAATTGAGAATCTCAAGTCTTCATAGCCATAGGACTCAGAAATAGTTAGTGGGAATTCACTCAAAGTTAAAGAACAGAAAAGGGTGATCGATTTTTTGAATAACATAAAGAAAGAATAAATCAAATGCATTGAAGAATTAGAATAATAATTCATTGTCATGTGATGAAAATTTAAGGATAAAAAAAACTCTTGACTATTGGTATGTTATCAGGAAATAAGATCATTCAAGTTGTAGAAAAGGCATAAGTGGAGTATATAAGTTCAACAGAAAAGAAGAAATAGTCATGTTCAAATGTTAAGACTAGTGTAGGGATTGAACAAAAACAAAAATATATGATAATTTATGTCACTCCACAAGAACCTTCTCTGATATTGAATATTTATTTGGGTATAAAGAAGAACCAAAATACTCATAGAAACAAAGGTAAAACTAGTGGTTTTGAAGTGACATGCAAGAATCAACCCTACATCATGTGTTATTATTGTGAAAATATGGGACACTCAAAAAATTTGTGTTCTATAGACAAGAGATACCTAAGGGTACAAAAACAACAGTGGCATCCAGACAGAGATCAATACTCTATAATAAATTTCAAGGAACATTGTTTTTGGTGTGGAGGATTTGGAGACATGGCTAGATATTGTACATCAACCATGAAGAGGAATGTTTCAAAATTGAACCAAAGTGGTCACAAGGATAAAATAAATTAATAAAAAGATGATATAAAAGTGAAAAGAAAATTATTTTCATCTCTGCAAGATGATGCAGGTCCATCATACTTTGAAGAAGATTAATATTATCAACCTACACAAAGTATGAATTTGAAAACAAGGATTAGAAAGAAAATAGATGAGAAGGTAGTTGTCGTAGAAATTTTCCTTAAATCATCAGATAATTCTAGTGTATGGATCCCTGATAGTGGTTTCACATCCCATATGAAATGTAATAAGGATCTTGTTACAAGAATAAAATATTACAAAGAATGTGTTTTCAAATTTGGAATTGATGAAGGCTTAAAGATAATTGTCTTAAGAAAGGCCAAGTTTGGGGTAAAAGAAATGAGATGTGTTGATTTATTAGTAGTAGAAGGTCTCAGTCAAAACATTATTAGTGTTAGTCAGCTATGTGACTCAAGATATTTTATATGTTTTACCAAGAAGATGTGTATCATAAAAGGAAGATATGGTACAGTTTTTATCTATACCTTGTAAGTAGGGAAGAAGATATGAGCTTTTTATCTAGAGGGTAAGAAAATAGGTTGTGGAATGAATGACTTGGTCATATATACCAACTAGACCTAGAAGATATGGTAAATGTGATGTTGATAAAGACCTACTTAATCTATCACATTATCATACTCGTATGTGCATTGCTTTTCAAAAAGGTAAGATCATCAGAAATATGTACAATGAAAAAGAACATAAGTCAACTAGAGTGATTGAATTAATGAATGTAGATGTTTATTGACCAATCTCACCAAGATCCATTAAAAAAAGAGGTATTACATTATTTTCATTGATTATTTCAGCCGAATGGAATTAGTATTTGTTATTTTCCATAAGAATTATGGGTTTAGTTTCATAAAACAATATCTAATGGAATCAGAATGGATTCCTGGAAAAAATATTAAGTTTCATACTTATAATGGTATGGAATTTACAAATATCCAAGTCAAATATTATCTCAAGAATAACAGGATAAAAAATCAAGTTTCTTCAATGATAAATCCTCAACATAATGGAGTTTTTGAGAGTAGGAATTGGATAATAAATAACATGGCTAAAACAATTCTTATTGAAAAAGACCTATGAGAGAAACTATGGAAGGAATTAGTCTTGATGTCGTTCTATATATCCAACAGTGCACTATTGTGTCTGAAGGAATAAAAGACTTCATATGAGATGTGATACAGAAATAATCCAACATTGAAATACATTCAAATATTTGGAAGTAAGTGATTTATTCTCAATAAAGAGAAACATAGTAAATTTGAGTCACATAAAGATAAGGGGATATTTCTTGTCTACTCAGGAAAAATCAAAGAATATAAATGTTTCCATAAGAGGCTAGGAAAATTAGTTTAAAGAAATGATGTCACTATAGTGTAAAATAAACAGACTCTTCAACATCATAGTGAATAGTTCCATAATGAGAGTGATGAAGAGGTAAGAAACACAGGAGGAGTAGAAGTGGAAGATACTAACTTAGAAGAAGATACTAACAATAAGAAGGAGGAAGTAAAATATATATCTTCACATAAGACAAATATTCAAGCTGAAATTGATAGAAAAAATATCATTAGTGATCAGACAGTTCCAGTACAGAAAAGGAGGATTAAGTCACTACATCAAGAATCATTATTATCATAGGAGGATTCTAAATGTTTTTCTGTTTCAACTAAAGATTATAATTGGGTTCAGGCCATGAATGATGAGCTTGAACAAATTGAGAGGGATCAGACATGGGAGATTGTTTTGAGACCAAAATATAAAAATGTCATCAGGATAAAATGTGTATTTTGTAACAAGATGAATGAAGATGGTACAGTGATCTGAAACAAATCATGACTTGTGTGAAAAGGGTATGACCAAATAGAGGGTATAAATGTTGATGAAAAAATTTCACATGTTTCAAGGCTAGAGACAATTATATTATTCTTGTCCATAGAAGTGAAAATAAAGTTCAAAGTTTTCTAGATGGATGTCAAGTATACATTTCTAAATGGGGTTCTGAATAAAGAAGTTTATATTGAGCCTCCTGATGTTTTTCTCATTCATGAAGATTGGAACAGAGTTTTTCAGCTAAGAAAAACATTGTATGGGTTGAAGAAAGCACCAAGAGCATGGTATTCAAGACTATATTATTTTTTGAAGAAACTCAGTTTCAGAATAGTGGAGTGGATTAAAATCTCTATGTCGATAATGGCAGTAATCAAAGGATGATGATGTTGGTATACATCGATGACATAATATTTAGTGAATCAGATGAATCGCAGTTCATAAATTTTCTAAATTCATGAAAAGTGAGTTTGGAATGTCTATGATTGATGAATTGATGTTTTTCCTTGGTTTATAGGTGGCACAAGTAAAGAATGTAACATTCATTTATCAATCTAAATACTCCAAAAAGGTTTTTAGAAAATTTGGAATGGGTAATTCCAAGGATATAATGACTCTACTGGGTTCTCGGATATAATTGTCAACGTATGATAAAGGAAAATCGGTTAAAGTCACCGAATATAGGCAGATCATTGGAAGACTATTCTTCTTGATAGTGATATGACTGGATATTTTTTCCCATATGTTAAGCAGCGTGATATCAAAGTAACCCCAAATAAATTCACATTCATGTAGTAAAAAAATACTTCATTATATCAAGGGGGTTTTGGATTTCATTTTGATGTATAATGGAAAATCACTGCTAGAGTTACTGGGATATATAGAGATTTTTCCAATTTAGCAGATGATAGGAAATCAATGTCAGAAGGTGCATTATATCTGTGTGGTTTATGTATTTCTTGGTTGAGAAATAAAAAATATTGCATTTTGTTGAGTACCACAGAAGATGAATATATTTTTGCTACTTAAACATGCACATAGATATTTTGGATAAAGAAGTATCTTGATGATATGGGAGTTGAAGTGAATTATATGATATAAATCCATTGTGATAATTCAAGTGCTATAAATCTAAAAAATTCCAGTCCATCACTAAAGTGAAAATCACATTGAAATAAAATATCATTTTATAAGGAAGAAGGTAAATTAAGGGCTTGTGAATTTAGATTATGTGCCTACATAACTACAGGTTATAAACATTCTGAAAAGGCCTTACCCAAAGAAGAATTTTAATTGCATCGACTGGATCTGGGAGTCTAGTTGACTCCCTACACTTGAAAAAGTATGGATTTCAGATCCCCTCTCCCCAAGGTATGGTGTTTTTTTCTTAATATCCGGATCTGTGTTCTTTTCCCTATCATAGAATACAAAGGAATTACCTTCAGGTTCATTGAAAAAATAGGGATAAATTTTGGCTATTAAAAAGGAGAAACTTTCTTAATAAATACATGGGGAGAAGCTGATAGGGGGATCTATGATTATAGTATAGTATCAAAGCTTAGCTTGGACATATTTAAGAATTCCAAAACACGATAACCCAAATAGTAAAGTATGGGATTGGTAAATATAATGATTCTAAAGTAGGTCGATCAAAGGATACATATCATGAAATATAGAGTTTGTTATGAAGGAAGTTGAATGGTTTTAGAATGAAGTATTTTATTGATGAACTTTTCATGCTACTCTGGTTTCTCTCACTGAGCATGAATCATGGGGGCTTAGTGTGCGTGTTGAGTAATTATTTGATCACTATATGAATTAAAAGAATATAATGGTTATAGAAGATGGAAAAAATTTTAATTTGGTATCAAAATGTGAAGAGTTGTTAACAATCCCAAAGGGGGGTTGTTGGGAAAAAATACCTCAAGGTAACATTGAAGAATTTTTGGGTTGATTGTGTTTCTTGACAAAGTAGGTTTACATGGTTTGTTGTAGAGTTTTAGTGAGATTATTGAAAATCAATGTTGATAAAGATCCAATACAAAGTAATGGACACTCTGGAGGTGGTATTGAATTATCGTATATAAGGTGGTGTCGAATCCCAGTGTTTGCCAAATTTTTGGGCCTCAAAATTGTGAGAATGGAGAAAGGTATTTTTGGAAAAGGAAGTTGCACAAAAGATTAAAGGTGTTTTGGAATGTTTCACATAAGGAATGTTTTGGTATCACCACATTAATATATATAAAATGCATGAATCACATGAAAGATTGTATTTTTCCTAAAACATGAGTTTTCATGAAGGAGGATTATGTGCCCAATGCAACATCAAATGTGGTTTTACGTGCTCAGAGGGGATATTATGCTCACAAAGGAAGACACATTAGGATATTACATGTAGGGTGAGTTGGGTCTATAAATAAATGGATACACCCATTATTTTATAAGCTCAACCCTTAGATAAAATTAGGGCTTTGAGTTGTGTAAGAGTTGTGCACAAGAGAAGTTGTGCGTAAAGAGAGTTGTGCACAAAAGGTGTTTCATGTAAAGGGAGTTTGTTATAAGGAATAAATTTTTTGTGCAAGGAATTAAAGTTGTGTTCAAGACACCCAAATGGTTATGTTAAAGATTAAATATTACCAGTAGTTCTGTGGTAATGGGGTATTAATAAATTAGATGAAAGTGGAACTTAATGATACAATAAATGAGGTGTAAAACATATTGATTCAAGAAAACTAATGAGGTTATTCTGAAGAAGCAGTGAGAAAACTTTAGGTGAGAGAGCATTAAACTTTCAAATTGTGACTGGTTTTAAATTAGGAGGGATAGTGAGTCTGCTCTAAACATTGTAAATAATAGTGTGCTTTTAGTAGATTTGGTACATCGACACATTTTCTTTGTATTATCCTTAGATGTATCCTAGTGATGGTGAACCAAGTAAAATTGTTGTGACTCATATGTACTTTAATTTATGATCAAACATTTTGTGGGTAAAGAGAGATAATTGTATTTGTTTTATCAACAAAACAAGATCTGAAGGGGTATTAGTTTTAATCTTTCATACCCAGATTCACCCCCCCCCCCCCCATTAGGGTATTTAAAATTGTTAGGCTAATATTAGGATTTTATAAATTGGGTTGAGGAAGAATTTCAACCAACCATTCAAGATGTAGAATCTTCTCAGGATGAACATGTTTGCATCACCCTTATATGGATTCTATTTGATTAAACAAGGACTCGATGATATTAAGCAGCTCTGGGGGAATTGTTGTCTGAACCACCTCTCATATATAGGGAGTGGGTGAGGATTGATGAGGTTTCCCCTCCTTTGTATCTTATTTATTCTTGATTCATCCTAAGACTGAATTATTTCCCTCATGGGGAAGAGGTTATCACTTCAACTAAGGGAAGTCAGGATCATTATCAAATTCTTCATTTTTGTAGACTGACTACCTTGATCTGGAGCTTGTCTGACACTAAGATACTACTATTACAAGTGCATCGACAATGGGAAGGATAATATTCATCTCCACTTGGAGATGATACCTGGAGGGAATATTTCCTTTGACTAGTTACTCATTGAGTTGTCTGAGATTTTGTACCTTATTCTCATTTTGTGAAAATTGTTCCTCCATGGAAGGAACATCAATTATTTGGGGAGATTATTGGGATATATCCACATCATTCCCTTTTTTCTTGGAATTTTTCAACTATAGAATTGGAAACTTGATATTCGTAGGTGTTGTATTTTTCATCCTTCTTTGTTTTCGGATGCGGTCAGCCTCAGTTGGTGCATCTGAATCACCCTTCTCTTAGGGTAGGCTTTCCATGTTTTAGAACTCTACATTTTTTTGATTCACAATGTATATTGTGTTGACAGTGATGACATTCAAAAATTCATATCGGGTAATGGTTGTTGTACCATTACTTTTGATGAAATAGGATGACTCTACACTACCTTTATTAGAGTCTTTATTTAAACCCCTTGCCATATCAGTCCATTTTGGCTTCTAACCCCAGTGGGGTTTGATCATCATCATCATACGTTCTTCATATCTTGGTTTATGGACTATGACTTTGAGGGATTTTCTAGTCATGATTTCCAAACATGAACCAAATAGAAGAGGTTTTTCTTGCAACATGATGTATAGATGGGATGTTGACTGTTGATATTTACTACCCAACCTGGATAAGATTGATTCTCTTTATGGTGATGATGATGATGAATATTTCCCCATCCATATGGGTTGGGGGTTATTAGAGGCCCCAATTGGCATTGATCGATTCTATTGTTGAGGATCCAATGGTTCTAGTTAGGGATTTGTTGACTCCCATAATGTACATTGAGAAATAAATACCCGCATACCAGTAGGATGGTGTTGATCTGAAATCACCATTGATTTCCCTAGGACCCTATTAGGGGATGATAATCATGTTGATGGTGATTGTGATATAAATGATCCTAGACTATTGGGCTGGGGGGGGGTTTTGCAGATATGGACAATACGTCATGACTCCTCTTTTGAATTAACGATTTGAGGGAAAGATATGGTTGTAGATATTCCCCCAACCCATCAGTTTTGGTTTTCTCCTAGAATAATGATATCAAAGATATTATTTTGGCTCGTTTAATGAGGTGTAGCTATGTTAATGTAGGATATGGGTGTTCTGGAAGCCCATGATGGGAATTATTCTTTATGGGGAGTTTCCTAGTTGATCACAGCTTTCTCTTATGTGTTTAAAATTCATTCTTATTTCTTTATGGGGCCTGGTTCAAATACTTTTGAATATCCTCTTCATCTAATAATGGTTTTTGGACACCGTTGAATTGGGGGAATTCTTTTGTAGTGACCAACTTGCTCACTCGTTACTCGGTCCTTTGATTTAATTGGATTCTATGACATTACGAGATGTTGTATCTAAAGGTTTATACTATTATATGAACATAATGAAGTTAAAAGATCCATATTTCACTCATACTCAGATATAAATATCTCGAGATACTCATGAAATTATTCTGCGAAGAGTTTTCCCGGTGTGGTGAAAAACACTGCATAGTTATCTGTCATGCTTTCCATTCTTGGGTTCTAGGATACGAAAAAGGTAGCCATATCCAGATGAAAACATAGTGTATTGATGAGATGAAGGTGATACTCGTATCCTAAATATTGGAGATTTATATCCTTTAGACACTAATGATTATCCCACATATTTTTTTGTATATGAAGCATGCACTCCTTTTCTATCTCACATGGGACCTCATAGTCAAAAGTGGAAAAGGGTATAAAACATGGTGGGGAGGTTATTTCTAGATAACTCTCTCTATATAAAATTTTTTTCCTTCTCTTCATCAGACTTACATGCCTTCATCAATTGAAACCATAGAAGATAATTCTGAGGGTCACCTACTGACTGGAGTGAAGTGCTATTATAAGTTGATGGGATACTATATATGGTTGGCCTTGATGATTAGAGAACCTCTATATCTAAAGGTGTATAATTTTGGGAAACCTCTCTATGTGAAGGTCTCTGAGAAAGAGGAGGATTTCCTTGTCTATGGGAGATATCTTTGTTGGGAGTTTGACCCTGGTGGATATCAGGAGTAGAGTTCCTATGATCCATATCCACACTAACATGAGGAGGACTATCATGGTAATTATCATCTTCTACTTTGTTTCAAGAGTTTATAGGCCCTTGGGTTGTTGAAAATGTGTCTCAAACACCTTAAAGACACTGGAATTGGGCACATTGGGTATATGAATCTCAATCTACATCATGGATGAAATATGTTGACCATCCTTTTGGGATTGTGTAGGGGTATGGGACTACTATATGAAGTTTTCTATAACTCCTTTACAATAGTCTGGTGCAGTGGAGGTATGATCCAACTATTGAGAAACTTCTGGAATATTCCAATGACAATCCTTATTATAGATTGGAATATAAGCTTTTCTTGAGGCATGTTTCATTCTCAATTGGTTAATCTTGATCAGAATAGAAATATGATACCAATCTTGAGTCTTTGGAAGATGTTGCTGGTCTTTCATGGCAGGAATATGAGCCTACTTAGAGGCATGTTCTTCTCTCACTTGGTGATCCCCAGTTGGAATAGGAATATGATCCTAGTATGAATATGAATCTCTTTCCATAATATCCTAAAAAACATATAAATGGGAGAGGGGATATGAGCCTCCTCCAATATTGCCTCAAAATGATGCTAGTGTAGTTGATCATCATCAGAAGTAGGAATATTCACCTAGTATCTGTGATCTATAAGGATATGCTAGAAACATTCACTAAGAAAAATATGACCTTTTCCTGAGTCATGTGTCATTATCACTTTGTTATAATTGGACAAAACAAGAATATAAACCATGTTATAGGCCTTTGGAGTATTCCTCTAGTCTTATTCAACAAAATATGAGCCTATCTCGAGGCATGTTCCCCTCTCACTTGGTGAGACCTGACTCAAATGTGGAAATGAGCTCGATCCTGGGCCTTTTGGAATATGTTATTGGACATTTTTTATAGGAATATTCCCCTATACTGAGACATGTTCCACTCTCACCTAGTGATCCTCAGATGGAATGGGAATATGAGCATGGTCCTATGCCTCATCCTTTACTAGAATATACCAATAATCTTCCTTGATAGGAGTGAGAATGTGTGATTTCTCCAAAATATCCAATTGTTTTCAATAATCAAAGTGTTTATATTTATGGCTGTAGGGATAGGAATATGTGTATTTTCGTGTATCTGTACTAGTTCTAGAATATTTTAAAGAAGTTCTTTGGCTGTTTTTAATATGTATTGGAATTTTAGAAAAGTTTGTGTAGGGATATAAGCCTGTACATTTTATGTCACCATTATGTACTATAAAATATCATTTATTAAAGTGGGCATATGATCCCACTTTTGTCCACCTTAATCCTTAGGATATGTTGATGAACTTTATTAATGGGGGAGGTATATGCATCTCCCACATGCCTACTACTATAATATGCCCACATATATGTTCCAAGTGAGCAGGGATATGAGCCTACTCACTGGTTACTTTTAAAATATGTCAAAATAATTATTTATCAAAAGTGGGGATATGATCCCAATAATTTTTATCTAGTGCCTTACTCACCTGATCTGTCTTTCTTGCTACTCGTGAAAGGGAATCAGAGTTGTCAGTGTGTCAGTTGGTACCCTTAGTAGGTGACTGGTGGGTACTGGTGGGGTGGTGTTTGTGACAGAGGTTGACAGGATCCCTTCTTGGAGGAACCTGAATAGGAAGAGTTTTATTGGAATCTCTATTCATCCTTTATTATATATTGAAGGTTGTGTTTTCCAAGCTCTGTGGATAATCTCTTGAAGTGGTTGGTTGCGGCAACTGCGAACACTAGCTTAGCTACATCTTTCCCAAGATGATGTGGACTCATCGACTTCAGTGCCTAGATACCATCATGGTAAATCTTGAGGGTAAAGATTATACATCATAAATGGTACTTTCAAACCATCATGTTCACCACCTGACATTGAAGCTGTTAGTTAGGTGAGATCATTTTGTGACCTACAGGGGCTACATCCACAGCTGAATTGTCAAAATGGTTGCTGGATGATGAAATTATCTTAGATCAAGATGTTTTTGATGAGATAAGTATCTAAAATAATCTGGAAACCAAGTACTATGGTCACTTATTATTTTAATATCATAGTAATGATGTTCTCAACCATATATGAATGGTTAACATAATTTTCCTTTAATTCCCAATCTATCCATTCTGCTTGCATGGACTTATCAATGGGAGGATGGGCTTATTTCATCAAAACCCCAGTTAAATAGGATAATTTTTAATATTAATTTCAGGATTATTATATTTTTTTGATATTCCAACAAAGTTTCCTGACATGTGATTAATCGATATTTCTTTTATTTGAGAGTTTCATGTCAGTTTCACTATTTTTGTTTGTGTATACTATACAAACAAAATGACCCAAAAGATAATAAACCAATAATTTTTTTATTTGAGAGATTCACACAAAGTTAACCTTTTTATTTATGTATATGTTTCAAATAAAATGTGGATAGATAATAACCCAATAAGTTTTTTTTATTTCAGATATTCACATCGGGTTCACCATTTTTGTTTCGATGAGAAATAGGTGACTGTTATGTGTGTATGATTTGACCTGAAGGTTGATTTTAGAGGGTTCATTTCTTGTAAAATCCTTAACTTATGGTCATGATTTATATCCTTAATGGAAACTCTCAATGGTTCCCACATCCATATCTTGGTAGAGACCTAATTTCCAATGGTAGGTTGTCAATTGGGGTCTGAACCCCAATTATGATTATGGGGTCTCATTGGTCAAGAGGATAGGAGGTTGGGTTCATTGAATCCTTTTGGAGAAATTTTCACCTACCCCAGGACTCTCTTATAGATTTAATATATGTTTGAGAATCTATTCCTTAACCCAATATGAGACCAGTTACCCTAACAAAATGATCATGGGTTAACTCCTTTTATATACAGAAGAAGGGGATCCCATTATTGAATTCATCTATATATATATGAGGTCCTTAATCTATTTCCTTGTAATGGATAGCTGCTTATATTATAAATCCATATAACCATACACTTCTGAATTTTTTTCCATGTAGGGAGGTGGATAATTTTTCAAGGAGTGGATTGATCCATTATGAGGTGGCATGCATATCCTATTTATTATAGGAATCAGAACTCCCATAGTTTATTAAACCCATTAAATTTAACATCATGTGGATAGAAAATTTTTTTGGTCACTTGGGAACCAAATATTTGAGTTCGAGTCTCAAGGATATGTCCTATGTATCTTGGTTATAGAAGGAATCAGAGTTATTGTAGTTATTTTACTCCCTTAGGACTGTACCCATAGTATATTCCCTTATATGGGGGATATTTATATCATGCCACTCATCATTGATTACATGCTGAGATTACCCTGGATAGTATAGATTCATGATTCAAATGAGTTGGCCATTGAAACTCTATAAGCCCATGAGATCCATGCTCTATGTGAGAAACAAAGGATAACAAGTAATCAGTGTCACTACATATGGATGTGAGGATTACATATTGGGACATCCCTTAAGATGTTTATTTATTGTTCTTGGGCCTTAAGAAGGTGTTTTACGTATCTAGGTTACAACAGGAATCAGATTCAATGTAGTTCAATTGATTTCTCAGTAAATTCATGGATAATGAAATATTATCAACCCATGGGAATGATTGGGTCATAATGGTTGAAATGTAGGAGGGATAGTGGGGCTAAAACTAATGTGTATTCCCATTTGTGTTTGGTCTCCATCCTTTGGAAGTTATCCTACACATCCTGGTTATGGAAGGAATCATAGTCATCGTAGTTCTGTTGGTTGGGGCTTACACACTGACTTCTCCCTTATAATGTGGGACATATCATATTATTTCATTGGTCAAATCTTACTTGTTGAGGTTGACCTTGTCTTTGTGGAGACTTGTGACATGAATGATATGATCATTGATACTCTCTAAGCCCACATGAGCAATTCTCAGTATGAGAAATAAGGGATGATGAATGATCAGCCTCATTTCTTGTGGATGTGGGACTTATATAATGGGACAGACCTTTGAATTCATAAATATAGAGCTCGGGCCTCGGGAAGGAATCCTACGTATCCTGGTTATGGAAGTAATCATATTCATCATAGTTCAGTTGTTCAGGGCTTACACACTAACATCACCCATATAATGTGCGATATATCATATTATGCAGCTGGTCAGGGCTTACACGCAGGTTTTCCCTTGTCTTTATAGAGACTTATGACATGAATGACATGATCCTTGAAACTCCCGAAGACCGTGTGATATCTGATCGGTATAAGTAACAAGGTATGATGAATAATCAGTCTCATTTATTGTGGATGTGGGACTTATGTACTGGGATTACCCTTTCGATTCTTAATATAGAGCCCAAACCTTGGAGAGGCATCCTACGTATCCTGGATACAGAAGGAATCTGATTCATCATAGCTCAGTTGGTCTAGGATTACACACTTAAATTTTCCTTATAATCAAGGCTTACACAGTGAGGATGAACAAGGATATCAAACCCTAAGATTACCTAAGGACCTAGCCTACTTTCCTTCCTGACATGTTTTGTTTGTCCACTTGACATGCCTTGGTTGTCTTCTTGACATTTAGGAGGATGTATACCTGATATGTGTTAAGGAGATTTCAAGATCCAGCTGAATTTTCCAAGGGAATCACATATATTAGGTGGAATGTTTGAGAGTAAATTCATGATAACTTATGACTTGTCCGAAAGACCTCATGATACTTGACTGATTTGTCCTAGAATCTGTCACATGATCCCAACTAACATATATAGAGGGTGTCACAAGATATGGATGAAATACCCAAGTGTCAACATGAGAGCGAGATAAAACTATTGGAAGGGAATTGGAGGAGAGACGGAGGTAGAGGCGGAGGCGGTGTGGCGGTGTGGTGAGGGAGGGCATGGGCGGTGTAGTGAGGGAGGGGACAGGAGATGACATTGGTGGGGAGACGGAGGTGGAGGTGGTGTGGTGTCGGCAGTGTGGCGAGGGAGGGGATGGGAGGCAATGATGGTGTGGTGAGGGAGGGGATGGGAAACAGCATGGATGCATAGGGTTTAGGGATCGAGAGAGCATGAGGGAGGTGGAGGGGAGGGGGAACCTATAGTTTTTTTTGTAAGTCTTGCGACCGACTTTGGCGGTCACCCTTTTCAAGTTACTTTAAAGCCTCTTTTTATTGTAGTGTGATATGTCTCAGAGGGTGATGCATGTCTAGGATAACATGTCTGGAGGACATCGCAAGATCTATCTAGCATGCACAAAGGTCATTGCAAGAGCTAGTTGAAATGCTTGGGTACAATTTTGAGACTCAACTAGAATATGTTGGTATCATTATATGAGTCAATAAAAATGTTTAAAGCACACTATAAAGTTTGAATGAGAATCTAGGAAAAACTAGGGTTGAATGCCTTGGGGCTCCATGAAACTTTCAATGACATGTCCATATGACTTCTCGTGATCAAAATAGTATACACAAGGAGTGTCATGAGATTTGGGAGACATGTATTAGTATTGTCACATGACCTGGGTGGTTCATGCGAAGTACATGAGGATCGGAATATATGTCTGTTTATTAAGTCTCTAATACCATAGTATTTATTCAAGCCTTTTATTGTAAATTCCTTAGATATATTTATTTTTATCTTATTTTATGTCTCACGTTATCTATCAGATATGTAGTATTTTCTTCATGTTTACTTCCAAAAGTCCTTCTCATGATCTATGACTGATCCATCAAAGTGCTTTATGCATAGTTCATGATCACTCCAACTATTTCCCAAATCTTACCTGATAGATAACTTACCGATCGTGAGATCAGCCACTCTGAGAAATCTGGTATGCTGTCAGGTAAAAGCTATAAACAAAATGCCATTTTCCTATCTTATGGTAGTGATGGTTTATTTCTCATGCTGGGGTGGGGGATTTATAGGCCTTTCCACCCCATATGTTCTCCATTTTTCACGTCTCTTATCATGTGAATCTAGGATGGTGTCGGTTGAGGGCCTTGGTGTCAGACATCTTCTTGAGGTCCCACCGTGAATCACTCTGGGGGCATTGCATGTCTTTCAATGACCGCTTGACCATCTCATTGATTCCTCATTTATTGTATTATATCCAATTAAGGGTGTCCTTTTTTCCTACATATAAATTCAAAGGGCTTTCATATTATCATATTGATATGTCCGAGGGATTTTGTGATATCAAAGTTTCAGTTAGAAGGCCTTCACATGATCTTAGAAAACCATTCTATGACTTTTACTGACACAAGGATAACTTATGAAGGGGGCTTCTTTAAATACTGTTTTCTTGTTGAGGGTTCTTTAAAGACCATGTTTTGGACAACTTAGGTGTGTCGTGTGATTTTTAAAACTGTGATAGCCTCCCACCTCCTCCCCCATTTTATTTACGTTGTTTTTTTTACCAAGGATGGGGATTTCGTGAGGTTGTGTTAGTGTTGTGGAATAAAATCACTCTATCTCTTAGTGATGCATAGTGTGACCAATATAACTTCCTATGAAGATTCTCAATCATTTCATGGAAAATTCAATCTGTTTTTCCTTATGGATATAGAGTGAAAGCATGAGGTATACGGTACATACCTAAGGCCCTTCGCGTTATGAGGATGACATGTCAGCAGGCTTTTCTAAGATGTATTAGACACGTCACTGGGTGGTTGAGGTGTCTTGCAGATCACAAGGGTTGCATCATGTGACTTTTACATCCTTAAGAGGCTCCCTCCTCCATTTTTTATCTCGTTTTTTTATTTTACAATGGAATGGGGTTTTTAAATTTTTTCTGGGTGTTATTAAAGAAAATCACCCTCCCTATTGGTGATGTATCATAAGAGTTTTACAACTACATAGGCTTCCAACTTTTGAATATTTTCCTCCTATTTCTGAAGTATTTCTGCATAGTTCATCAAGTTTCCACTATTTAACAATCCACTTGACCTGCACGATCTTATCTGGCTATCGCCATGTGATTAGTGATTTTCTAGGGCACCTTCGCAAGAGTAGAAGGACTTATATGAGGGAATTTTTGGGGTCTTTTATAGGTTATATCTTGTGCATGACCGTATTCATGACCTTCTACTATTCATGTGATCTTATATCTCTTAGGGCTTCACATGATCTACATGATCAATTGTTCCTTCATCTTCCTTTTTTTGGGAAAAATAATACCAATATCTATGTATTTATTCCTTTTTTAATTTTATAATGTTCATTTGGTGGGTGTCAAAAAGTATCTTATATAGAAATTATAACACCATGTATGTTCCTAGAATAAGTAATTTACCCTAGGGGTGATGTTACCTTTTATTATATTATAGTCACTATGATGTCCAGTCACCGGTGCATCAATATAATGATATTAATTAAAATCATATTAATTAATTTATAGATGGATAACCCTAAAAACCTTCTAAAAAACCCTACTTATTATTTATCTCTTGATTTATATGATTTTATCATTAGTATATCCCCAGATCAATATAAAGGAGAGGGACAAAAACCTTGTAGGAGAAGACAGTAGATCAAAGGAACATGACCAAATCAATGAAAACATCAATGATCAAATCACATAATGATGATGAATGGAACCATGGATACAGTGATGGATTAAATAAGTGGTAATTGTTCCTTGAGGTATGGATTATTTCTTATATCCATGCCTCATTATTCATGATAAACTAATTATGAAATCTTTTATTATAAATAATAATTTCACTTTATAATTATTATAGACTATGTGCCTTGCGATTGTTGTAGTTTTTTGTAGGAATTATTTTTCTTAAATATAGAAATTTCCTCATGTAATGAATCTATATGAAAATCTTCCTTCAAAATATCTAAATAGTTCCCCTTTAAATATTCATTCTTATTTTTTGTATCTTGTAGATTATATTGTGGAATATTTATCGGGTGTTTAGTATTCACATCATCCATTGTTCTTTTATTTCCCATTTTTCTTTCATTAATTGAATAATTTACATCATCCTTTTCTTTTCCTATTGAATTGACCTTAGTGTGTTCAATATGACAAGTAAAAGACATCTAATAGTTGTGGTGACATTTTTGACATGATAAAAGTGGAGAGAAAACTTCTAGGTAGCATAATGAGGATCTAGGTATGAAAAAATGAGATAATTACTTGAGGAAGGAAAACTGAAATGGATCAAGTGTCAGGAACAACCCTCAGTGTTTTTTGATGGTGATGGGAGGTTTGATGGCATTACTAGAGGGGTAGTCGGGTGGGGGTGGAATGAAAATCATAAGAACCAACAAATCTTGGTGAAGAACATTATTACACTAAATGTAGCTCAAAAGAACACATACTGTGTACCTACATGTCCAAAAACCCAATATTCTAGAAGATTATAAATATCACAAGGCATGTAGTAGTGATTCACATGTTGTGTAGAGTAATTTAGGCAGTTGATTACACTCCTACTCACATGGTGTGTAGTTTCGATACATGCCATGTGTGGACTACATGACATGAATTAGGAAAAACTACACTCACATGGTGACATATGTGTATTACACATAATTTTTATACTAAGGAACATTAGGTTATCATATACTATAGGACTTTTCTAGTTAGTAGTACACATTGAGTTCTCACACAAACATCACACTTTGTGGCCTACTTTGGACATGTTATATACCCATAGATGATAGGGACCCATATATTGTGAATACATTCTAAGTATCCCATTGGTCCCACATTCTATGTACAATATAATTCATATCATGTAGTTTGACTTCACATTCCATTTGGTGAGTCCATACATGAACAAGACTCTTCTAAGAGTCTACACACTGGGTGCCCCTATGGTATATGTGTGAAATGTTCTAACCTTAATGTTCATTCATATCTTCTTGATCAGGACTCATATTTGGGTTTTTGAGTATCCCATCAAAATAATTTTTTCATATAAAATTGGATGGTTCACTTATCCTTGTAATTAGATGTGATACGCGGGGAGATTTGAGTGGATTATTCTTCTAAACTTTGTATGGATAACAATTTGGATCTAGCATGGTGATCATATAATTCTCAGGGTTGATGCTCCACTAATAGAATGTTGATGTCAAAGCATGGTTCCCCAAAATATTAGATAGGGTTCAATACTTCCCAATATACATGGGGCATCGTTCCTCTCTCTATATATTCAGTACTACCCCTTCTAAGATCTTAGGAGGTGTAAAATTCATCTACTGGGGTTATTTACTCCCTCAACTAATTTTTTTTCTTCAGAGAGGCATTGGTGCCCCACTATAGTTCTATAGAGGTTACATGGGTTGTTATTTGGGTAGTTATTATGGTAGGGGTTGGTACTCCTTTGGAAAAAAACCTATCATTATTTTTTGTGTGAGTTCCCCTATAGGTTTCTATAATGAAGAACAATATGAGTAGTTGTGGATTATGGGGTGTGGTACTACCCCCAAATGGTGCATGGGTGTCAATAATAAGTGGGTCCTCCTTTATGGTTTCTAGTAATTATGCATAAGTTAGAGAGTTATGGAATATTGGATTCTTTAAGACTTGTGAATCCTTGGGAAACCCTTGGCTTCCTCAAGATTCAATGTAAAACTATGCTATCAACTTCAAACATTGTGGGATTTTTAATACTCTGATAATCTCTAGTTTCTTATGGGGAATGACCTTCATGGATTAGATCTAAGATGAACATGACTTATTTTCATCCCTGATGATTCTAGTGGTTGATCATATATAAATTTAACTTTCCTTTTCTTCCTTTTGGTTACTTCCCTATATACTAGTTTAATCTGATATTTTTCTTTTCATTCCTTTTGTGATTTCAAGGCATCCTACATATTAGGTTAATAATCTCTCCTATATGTAATTTTTTCCCTCGTTTGTTCTATCTGTACATAAGTTTCACATTTTAGATATGTTCTCGATGGATGTGGAGCTTGTGTGGCTTCATTGAAGATAAAACATGGTAATGATGATGAATCATAAGAATTTTTAATGGAGGTGATGACCATTTTATCTGTACATAGATCTAGGAGTTCACAAAACTATGAGGATCTTCCTAGAGTCTTGTGTCTATCAAATTCAGAGGTTGGTCGGATGCACATTTCCTTTGGTATTTTCATATATAGTGTTGTGCTATTATTTCATGCCTTATGAATTTTTTTTATAAAACTCATTTGTTATTATATATATATATTATTGGTGTTGCTGTTTATTTTATGCATTATATATATGTATCTATTATAGGTTGATATAGACTATAGACTCCCTTATTGTGTGATATTCCTGGTCATTATTGGTCACTAGACCCAAGACTATTAAAGGTAAACATGGGGTGTCACACTCAAATTACTATTAGCCTGAGTGGGGACCAGGTGGTTCAATTCATGTTAATTTTTAATATCCTAATTGGACTCAATTTCATAGTATTTCCCAATTAAACTAAAATTGAAAACTCCTTTTAAAATTGTATTTATAAATTATAAATGAAATAAAAACCTCATATAAATTTGATAAAACCATTTCAAAAAAATATTATTTATCATCCATAATAAATTATTCAAGTGGTTTCAACCTATAATTCACATATAATTTCAATCATCCATACATATAGCAAGTAAGAAAAGGTTATGAGAGGAATTTGATAAGAATCCATAATCATAGAGTTTTAATACTTCATTATTCATTCTCTTCTTATTTATTTTATTGTATTTTCCTTATTATTAATCTGAATCCCTTAATTATTTTTTATATATCTTTCCCTATAAATAACTCATGTTTTTTGTGGTCAAATTTTCCCATTTTAATGATTTTTTCATGTCATTGTACCAAAGTGACAAGGCCCCATGCCAATTTTTTACAAAAGTGAAACATGTTTCACTATTATGTCTTTATCAAATAATACTAAATTTTATTTAGAATACCACCTACAAAGTGGCATGTCCATAATACATATTTGTTTAATTACTTGTCATTCTCTTCTTTCTTTAGGAGCAGGCTTCAAAATGACATCATTTAACTAAAATACTTTTTACTTTTAATTTTAATATAGATTATGAAAATAAAAACAATAAAAAAACTAATCATACATTTTTTGGTTCTATAATAATATAAAAAAGGACAAAATTATGCCAAATATACTATAAAAACAATTGCATCAATAACATAAAGCTCTATTATTTTAAATAAATGAAAAAAAAATATTGATTAATGGGGAAAATTGTCCTAGATAAAACATCAAGACACCATTGAACTTATTAAAATAAATATATATTAAAATTAAATATTATATTTGATTGAAATTAATATTTAACTCTTCCATGCTATAAAAATATTTTAAATGTTTTTTATATAAAGATAATAATAGTAAAATGGATCCCTAGTGATAATACAAGGAAAATAACAAAATAAAATGAAATAAAATAAAATAGACTTTAACCTTTAATCTCTTATAGACCTCAACTAGCTTAACATACAACTATATTATAAAGTACCCATAAAATTGCATTCCAATAAAATTTTCAGATGTATTAATGTACACATACATGACATGAGTATAAATTTCCCAATGAGAAGTCAATACCCAACTCTAAACCTTTGTCATAGTTTTTACATGGATGCATGTATTTGTGCCATGCTGACACAGTAAATTTGTAAAAATAACCCAATACAAATAATTATCTAATATAAAATATATATTATATAAATCATGTGAAAGAAATATTCAAGAATTCAATGTGAACAAAAGTTATTAAGACTTTACATGTTTATCAAGCCACCGTAAATATTAATCATACCTGATTCGAGTGGTCCTTGGGGTGGTAATATGATTTATATATTTTATATAATTATTAATATTTATATATAAATTATTTATTTCATGAATAAAATATTTAGACACCCCATATAAAATATAGATGTCACACTAGACACAATGTATAAAATATCAATTTCATGTCCAACACCCCTATAAAATATTTATGGTATATCAAACACCCTTTATAAAATATAAAGGTCATGTTGGGTGTGTCATATAAAATATTTATGTTACAACAGATACCCTATATAAAATATCAACTTCACATTAAAAATCCTACATAAAATATTGATTCCACATTGGACACCACATACGAAATATAAATATCAAACGGGACATGTATTATAAAATATCAATTTCATACTTAACACCCTATATTGAATATTAATTTAACATTATAAACCCTATATAAAATATCAGTTTCACACATATCTGATCACTCACCACACAACATTAAGTCTCAACTCTAGTGGATCTCTTATATTCAAGAGTCATTCCTCTTAAATGTATCACAAATGGATGACATTCCCAAATAATTCGGAAGTCAACATTTTGATAAAGAAAACAAAATTAGATAATAAAATAGTTTTTAACAAAGTAAATAACATATCCAAGATCATTTTTCAAATCACAACCCCACTTACTCTCATGTAAGTCTCTAATCACAGCATACTTTCCTTTCATTCCCATAAAACTTGTCCAATTTAATAAAATTCACATCATGTTCATCCATCATTAATATAAAATCAACACATTCAAAATATCTATAAAAAATATAATGTTTTCTCATCAAAAAACCATTTAAATAACTAATTAAAAGGGTTTAAAAAACCATAAAATTTTCAAATAAACCAAATAAAAATTTACTCACCCATAAAATTATATAACCAAAAAAACATCTTAGAAATATTTTCTTAATTTCTTTACCCAAAGTTGGGTTGGGTCGAGTGTTTGGGTAAATAAATTTAGTTGAGTGGTACTGATTCATCAACCCCTTTAACACATATAGAGATTCAAATAATTTGTTCATTAATTTCATAATTTTTAATTATTTTTCTTTGATCAAGAGAAATTAATTTTTGGAATGGTTACATTAATGATCTTAAAAGTGAATTTTGAATATACTATTAGATTTATAATTAATAGTTTGACATGGGGTATAAGTTTTGAAAAAAATAGTTTAGTGATCAAAGGTGATATAGGATTTTATAGGTTATAAAGTTTTCATTCATGGTTAAATAACTATGCATGTAACACCCTGATATTTTATTATATATTTATCTTTAAATAAATTTAATTTATTTGATAACTTGTTTTACAGGAAGCATCGAGTTTAAATAAACCACAAAAAAAACTATTCAAATATTATTATGTGATAATTATAAAATTTTATAAATAAAATTTTAAAAATTATCTAAGGTTGACTTCTTTGGATTTTTTTAAAAATATTTATTTTAAAAAGAATAGTGAAAAATAATGATTTTTGTAAAATAATCATTCATTTTCATTAAATAAATTAAATTAAAAGTACCATAATATTTTTGAATTGGTATTAAATAAATATAAAATACATTTTATTTATAATAATCTAATTAATTCCATTATAATCATCATTTTACATGATTTGGATATAAGTAAAATTTTAGGTTTAAAAACACATTTTCTGGAAAATAATTTTTCATCGTATTTTGTGGGTTTATTTATAAATTAATTTCTATAAATTAAAAGAAATTAATTTGAAAAAATTTAATTCCGTATTTGGAATAATGAGGTTCAAATTTGGTAAATATTAACCTTTTATTGTTATTAATTATGAATAATAACCACAGTAAAATTTATCACCTCGATAAAGGGTAAATCAGGTATTTGAGAATAAAAATAATGTGATATGGGATTAAAAATAAACCCAACATTATATTTTATTTAATTGGAAGTTACTAATTCAACCATATCCTCCAAAAATTTGATATATGGAATTTTGGTGCCATTTTATTGTGGCAATGGCATTTATATTATTTTAAGTAAAGAAAATTCTAAAATGTCACTCTGTTGCTTTTAATTTCTTTTCTATATTCACATATGGATAAGAATATTTTATGAATGAATATAAAAATTTTTTTGAAAATAATTTATTTATTTTTATTACAGTAATTTATATTTTATTTTTAGTAATGTTATAAATACTTTAAATTCTTAAGCAACATCGACGTAGTATTTGTTATTGTAATAGAAAAAAGAAATAAATCATTTTAAAAATATAAAAAGTAAGAAACTTTGGATGAATTATTGTATTCCATGAATTTCAAATACCAATATAAAATATTAGTGATTCTTTAAAATATTATATTCTAATTCTAACTTTTTCTAGATGTATTTAATGTTAAATTAAATAAATTGTGTCAAAAATGCCATTAATGGTATTTTATGAAAATAATATTTTACTAAATTATCTAAAAATAATAAAAATGATGAATTATGATAAGTGGGATAATATATGGTATAGAATTTCATACCTAGTTAATTTATTTTCCAATTTTTACCTTTTAAGTAAAATTATAACCCTTTAATTTTAAAAAAGTTATTATCATTGTTAAGGTTAAAATTGGTTTACTAAGGGATTAATCCAAAGGATGAGGTTTAAAATTATATCTAAGCTTGTATAAATTTGATTTTATTTTTATATTAAGATAATATACTTCTTAAAAATGAAAAAAATTCATTTTTAAACCATTTTACAAGAGTTAGACGCATATTATATTATAATATGTCATAAATTTCCAAAAGTAGTCCTCTTCCCACTTATAAAATGATACCCCTTACCTATATTATTTACAAATATTTAAGAAATATAGATAAGAAAAACCCAACCTAAGTCTATTATAAACTTCAATACACTTGAATTATATTTTTTTCTATTCCTAAAATTCTATTTCAAGGTTTTTTAAGAAGATATCTAATGGAAGTCTGCTGAAGAAGAGTTAATCGTCTTTACCGACTCTTTCAAATTTATTTCTATTTATAATTCCTATAAATATGTTGTATTAAACCTAAAATAGTAACTAAAGTATAATAATTATACCTATATGTTATTATGATTATGGTAAAACCATTTTTTATTTCTTTTTCAACCTATGATAAGAAAAAACATCGCTTGTGTGTACATACGGTTTATCATCTCCACATAGTAGTGAAATTTGTTTTTCATCGTCATTTTACTTAAAAAGATAAAAATGTGGAAATAATGAATATATGTGATATTTTTTTAATAAATATTTATTCTTTTTTAATTATAATATCATATCTATGTTCTTAACTTCTAATCCTTTGGAAAACAATAACATCGATCATGGGTACATGTAGACTACCACCTCTATAAGGTGATGTGATTTGTTATTTCATTTGTGATTTACATGGATAGTGTTATAGATATATTTAATTTTTATATACTATATATATGATATAATAATCATTCTTTAAATTTTAACTATTATTTATCTTTTTCATTTCATCCATCAAAAAGTAAAAACAACGTTCGTGTGTACGTGCAGCCTACCGTCTCCATGAATAGTGTAATTAATTTTTCTATATCTACCTTTTATGGATGATTATAAACATATTTAAAATTAATATATATTAAATTTTTATGATGATTAAAATTTTCTAGTCGATTGAACCACAATCAAAGTATAAGTACCATAACTACTGAACTAAAATTCTCATGAAAAATGAAGTAGTTAACACTCAAAACAATGAAAATAATAAAATATTGCTAACAAAATTGTGATAAGATGTTATAAATGGTTAATATATGATATTATAGATATTTATATGGTTATTTTATGTAATTTTAATAAATATAAATTTATTATATAGGAGGTTAAAATCACTTATGAGGTTATTTGAACTTAAGGTAAGGGATTTCATCTCAATTTCCACTCAATTGAGACATATTTCGTATTATGCACCTATTTAATTTTATGTGGTGTGTATACTACTACTTTTATGTATTTAATATTAATATATATTAATACATGATTATTAAATTTTCAATTCAAGTTAATTATTTCATGGGGTTACAATTTGAAACTTACCAAATACATGAGAATTAATTTACAATCTCAATTTTTTTGGATTTCTCTTATTTTCATTAAAGGAATATTATAATATATCCCTCATAAACTCCATAAATTTTCTTATCATAAATATATTGAATTATTTTCCATATTTTCTTTAAAATTTTCCTCTATTTTTCAGTTTAATTAAATATGGTAATATTTAAAATAAAACCTTCTCTTAATTATCTTTTTGATCAGGTATATTTTCTTCCATGCCCATATTTTTCAAAATTATTCTCATTAAGTCCTTTTTATCAACCCAAATGATTTATTAAGAAAATATTATATTATCTTTGACTATGAAAAAAAATTTAAAGGAACCGTTCGAATTTTTTTAAAGTTTCATTTTTGAATTTCTTTATAGAAAATCCAAATGAATGATTCTTTTTAACATATAGGGCATTAATTAATTTTTATACTTCCATAACCATTTTATTCTATTTTTATAATTTTATAATATTTCAATGATTTTAAGAAGAATTTTTTGATGAAAAATTATTATAAATTATTAACTTTAATTTTTACCAATTCTTTAAATGACTTTATTTTACTACAAAATATACTTTTTTAATGAATTAATGGTCATATCTCATATCTTGATTAATTTTTTGGTCATTAAATTTCTCTTCAAACATTTAATTTATTGTAATTATATTTAATTATACGTTATAATTCTCTTAAATATCCATATTATTTATATCATGAGTATGATTACTTCTTAAACCATATACCATTTCTATATATAGTGTATTTCTATGAAAGTTATTTGATTATCTGAAGAAATTATTGATATTATTTATTATTTAATAAATTAATATATTTATTTATTATCCATATTTTTTAGGAATTGAATTTATCATTCAATATATGATAAATACTATAATGACCATAACTTTTTATACAATAAAATTACATCACTTTTGTGAAATACTTAAAACATTAAACAAACATGCGCCCAAAGACCTGCTTTAGTCTAGTGCCTTTTGAAACATGGAAGCATACACATTATTATATAAGTGATATATATTATCTCCCACTATTTTCTTTAGGTATATAACCCTTCTTAGAAACATCATACTTAGTACATATCTTTATAACCTATGGAAGGAAACATAAAAAGGGGTGATCTCAAATGCTCAGTAAGTTTAAACAATAGAGGAATTTAAATATATATAGGAGCATGAGAGTATGTGAATGTGATGATAACATTAGAAGATCATACCTTACATATCAAAGATCATAAAGATGAATAATGGCATAAAGAATGGCAGTTCATAAGACATAAATCATAAGGAAATAAATAACTTAAGACACAAAATCATATAAAAGGAATAAGACATGGAATTTTGGAATACCTATACATGTGATTTCATTCCTTATAAGTCAATACTCCTTGCTATAACTTATCAAGGCACTTCATGGGAACCGCACATATTGGGTGGGCCATACCACCACCCCTAGTCACAGTCCTTTCCATGGAATGGATTGGGTTTCCCAATCTTCCCCTAGTGAATCAAGTTTCCATATCTTCCAAATTCATGGTGACTACACTTATTGGACAGGACACATCACCATCCCATGTCGCAGTCCTTTCCTTGTAATGGATCGGGTTTCCCCATATTCCCATTGTAGATCAATCCCATTGATATGATTCAAATAATTATATCATGACATATAAATCTTAACCCAATGAATTGGAGGTAGATATAATTCCCACCCATCTCATAGTAAAATAATTCATATATGTGCTAGAATATAATAAAACATTCATTATATCATGACCTATAAAAAGATATGGGTTTTAAAAACACCTTATCATAATACCCTGAAATGAAATGGGTGTCATAAACATATAATTATATCTTAACCTATGGAAAAAGTTATTTTTCATAATCATTTCATAAAATCATAACCTATGGAAAGAAGTAGGTTTCACAAGTATAAAACTCATGGAATAGGAATGGGTTTTTTAAACATCATTCCATTAAAACATAAGTCATTTAGAGAAAGAATATAAATTGAACATTTTAATAATTTCCCATAATGGAATGAGTAAAATCAACGTATTCCATTATAGATGGAAAATAATTTTGAAATATATTTTAAAAACATTTATTTAGAAAAATATCCTTTCTTATTTGAATTTTTTTAAAATATAAAACCCTTTAAACCCCATTTTATTGAAAATAAACTTGAAAACATATAAATAAAGCTTTGAAAATAAATTTGAAACATTTTTATTTGAAAATATATAAGGTGACTTTGAAAATGTTTTGAAAACAATTTTCCTTGAAAACTTATAAAATAATATTTAAAACCTTTAAAAAACCATTTATTTGAAGATACCTTGAAAACATAAAAATAATGCTTTAAAATGTTTTGAAAGAAAAATTACATGAAAAATCATGAAATAATCTTGAAATTATTTTGAAAACCATTTTCCATGAAAAATTATTAAATAATCTTGAAAACAACTTGAAACCCCTTTTTCCCTTGAAAACATAAAATAAGATTGAAAACATTTTGAAAAAAACCATTAAAAACTTACAAAACAAGATTGAAAATATTTTGAAAACCATTTTCTTGAGAACAAATTTAAAATAATGAATTTATATAATAATGTGAAAAAAAAATTAACAAAATAACTTTATAATCTTATAAAGGAAGCTTCAATGTAATGATGATCATAATCGAGGGTAAATCCATACATGTCGAACATTCCTTTTTCACTATAAAGAGTTTAGAAAAGTGAATTGACTAGAAAATAACAAGAAGATACATTTTTAAAAGAAATTTTTATAAAATATAAAACATGGGAAAAAGTTTTATTTTAATATAATAGGATAATAATATATTATTTTTTTAAACCTTTTAGAAAACAAGGTTTTGAAGGAATAGTGATTTCTGACCGAAGAGAGGGGTGAAGTCAGACTTTCATAAAAACATTTTCTTAGTTATCATAAATATCATAGAGTGTAAAATTGTACTAATACATGAATATATCTTTAATAAATAGAATATATAAAATATCATTAATTTTCTTGAGATATGGATCATAAGATTTCATTAATGGAAGCATAATTATAAACAATCCTAATAAACGATGGGATTGTTTCAATAAACTCTTACCACATTGTAACTTGGGATAATATTCTACATTTAAGAAAATTAAATTAAATTAAGTTTAAAATATCATTAAAATAAGGAGATTCATGATATTACATGTCAAATACACCTCTAAAAATAATATTTGTGCATATCAAAACATATGTCTCAAAGAAGGAAAATTGAGACAAACCTATCTTACCGATTTGGTAACTTTTAAAACTTAAACCCCATGAGAGAAATTTCATAAAATGGATATGTAAATACAAAAAATATAATTATAATAGGCATATAATACATTCATGCTAATTATATACACCACTCAAAATAATTGAGTGGTGAATAAGGCATGTATCTCAGGGAAATAAAAAGTGAGATGAAATCCCCTTACCTTGTATCTTGACTCTCATCATACTCATTCAAACATCATGAATAATAAATATAAGTTTATTATACATATTTTATAGAAAAATATTATTATATATAATACCATATATTGTTTTATTATGACTTTATATTACCCTTTTGTTACCAATTTCATGTTAAGGTTATGTTTCGGGTAATATTCTCTTTGATTCTCACTTGTGTATTAAGTTGTTATATCTTTGGTATTTAAAAATATATCATGATTTATAAAATTTAAACCATTATATAAATATCACATATATTTAGTATATTTTTACTGTAATAATCTATATATTATAGATGTATGAAATTTAATACACTATTCCTGGAGACAGTAGGTCGTACGTACGTATGAATATTGTTTCCATTTTATTGTCGTATTTCCAGAAAGAATGAAAATTAAATATGTGTATATATGTATATAATATCATTAATGTAGAATTATTATGTCATATATATCATATAAGTTTACTAAAAACGTCCTTAATACATTCCATGTTGTGTGTGAACAAATCACATCGCTTTAAGGGGCGGTAGTCCACACTTCCTCAAATGAAATTATCATATTTACACAAGATGGAAAGAATAAAGTTATGTTCTAAATAAAAATTAAAAAAAAGAATTTATAAATATAATTTATATCATATATAAATATATTTTCCATCATAATTCCCTACATTATATGTGGTAAAGGAAAAATTAACAATCATCATTTTGTGAGGCGGTAGTTAATTATACACGTAAATAGTTTGTTTCTTGCCCATTAGATGTAAGTGTGTGTAAGTTTAGGTAGAAACCTTAGAATAAAAACATCATAGTATATTAAGTATACTGGTTTTTTTATAAAATAATTTAGATGTATAGTTTAGGTACTGTATAATGGAAAATAAAAGAAAGGATCTTGAGGAGGCATGTTACCTCTTCTTTGCGTAACTCCTTTTAGTTTTCAATAAAGGGATTACTTGGAATTATTTCTTCCAAAAGGGAGGATTCAAGGAGTAATAAAGGAATTTTTGTAAGTTTATTGGTCATATATTGGCCTAACCTTATATGTTTGATAGGTGTGAAGAAGAGGAAGATGTGGTGGCCTTTTATAGGGAAGAGAGGGGACACACTTGGCATTTTTGAAAACAAGTTTGGTGTACCCACATTTTTACTAAAAAAAGTAATCACAAACCAAAAAAACTCAATAATGGAATTTTTAAGTCCTAAATGTGTCCCTAAAATGGGTTTTAGAGAAGTTTCTAGGTCATTTAGTCCCTTAAGTTTATGGTTCAGTCGCACGTTAAGCTTAATTTTTTCTTAATCGATGTAATTAATTCTAATTACTTTCACTAATATTTTTGTTCAAAAACTAATTTGACCATATTAGACATTATTATATATTATTATTCCAAATATATAATCCATTTTTCCAAATTCAAATCACATACGTGGCATAAATTAATTTAAATTTAATCCCACACATGGGACGACAAAGCGGGTTTTTAAAGTAAAAACCTCTAAAATTTTGCTATGTTTTTATCATCAATTTCAAAGTTGAAATTAGTAAAATGACCTATATAGATTAATTTATAAAAATATAATCTAATAAAACTTTAAAAACAATTTAAACTATAATTTATCTTTATAAATAAATAAGATAAAAAATAAGTTTTGAATTAAATTTCAGTATTTTTTACCACTCATTAAAAAAATGAAACTTCACAAAAAAATACAAAATATTTACCCTAACCTACTTTTTTTATTTAAATTTCAAATATTAAGTATATTTAGACATATATAATACATAAAAGTTCCAATATATTTATTTAAAATAGGTTCTTCATTAAAAGGCGGTAAAAATACCTTAATAAAAATATAGTATTTTATGCATGAAAGTGGGTTTGTTTTTATCTAAAGTTTATAAAATATATTGGATGAATATAAAAAATATCTGATTTAATATAATATATATATATATATATATATCATATTAATATCACTCACTAATTGAAATTAATTTAATTTATTATGGTAAAGAAACTTTGTGGGAATACAAATAAAAATATTTTCTTTTATATTCAATCGGTTTCCATATTCATTTAAAATTCATTTGTAACCAATGAATTCATTTTATATTTTTGTAAACCATCAATTTTCATAACTTATTTAACCCTTTTAATAAATACTAATTTAATTTCTTGTTTATAATATTTTTTAATAATATATCATTATCGTTATTCGGTCTTGCTTGTTACACAATCCATCGAGGAAAGTCATTGTTGTGTGTAATGCAAGCTAACCTCAGTGTTCGATGTAAATAAATATAAAATTTATTTTTCTTTTATTGAATGATTATATTGATTTTTCATATAACACAATATAAACATAGTTCTTTAATATAAAATAAACTATTTTTAGTGCTGTGTGAAATTCAAAATATTAAAAAGATTAAATTAATTTAAAATATATATATATATATATCACAAAATCTTAGGGTGTTACAAATACATTAGACATGAAGTTATGGGTGAGGCTCAGAGTTATATATCAATTAAATTAATCAATAGGTATCATGAGATAAACAAGATAGATATCCTTATTAAATGGGTTTTTGGTTTATACTTACCCATCGATTAAACTATTTTGGAAAAAGGGCTTGATGGTAAAATATCATGATAACTAAGATAATGAAATCCAACATTAAACATTTACTTCATTGAGAATTAACATATTATTATCTATGAGATTATTGGATTGATATTAGCTGTGGATGTATTTTTTACACAAATTATTAATTAAATAGCTTGTGTTTTTAGTTATTTGTCATTCTATATTGATTATGCTTTATATAATCATGGTAGATTTTTTTCTGCATAACCCTTACTAAGCATATGAACTCACCATTTATTTTTTTCATTTCCCCAGGATATGAAGAATGAATCTTTGAATGAGTTCGAGGATAAAGAATTTTTTTTTCTATGTTTTTTTATACTTTCAATGTAATATGGGAATCATCTATGAGTTTGATTCTCCAAGATTACTAAACTAATAAATCCTTTAGGGTGATACCCCTTGTATCTTATGACAATGTAATAAAGTATACACCAACTCTGGGTTATTGGACTTGGGGTTCTTAGAGTTGGTATCTGAGGAAGTTTAGTAAAAAAATTGGTAACTAGATTTTAAATGAACCTAGCTAACATGAAAAAAATGATAATCCCTTATATCATTTGATAACTTTTACTATAAGAGGGATTTTTGTTTTATAGTTCAATATTTATGTTGATTATAAGATAATTCAATGTGTTCCATTATTTAGTGATGGTTTCTAACATAATAAAGGGAATAAAGATCCATATAAAATCTAGGGATTTACCTACTGAGATGGACAATATAGGTGGTGTTGGAACTGAGTAGATCATATCCATATTGGGGTATTTGACACAGTTTATGATGAATAACCTTTTTGGTATGGAGAAACCTATTTTCCTATAGCATGATTTACCAATTATGGATCACATTATACAATAAAATACTCCATAATTTAATATAATTATTGTTCCATTTGTAGTTGAGAAATGGATTAATTCCCTCAATAAAATATTCATATCTTTGAGTAATAATGAAATAGAAAAGGTTATTCAAGTAGTGTATTTTTTGGGAGGAGATGTTGATAAATGGTTATCATTGATCCATAACACTAAAGACATTGAAGAAATAAATATATTGTAATAGAGAACTTTTAAATTGATATTCTTTAAGAAATACTTCCCCAATAAGGGTGAGTTGAAATGGAGAGAAATTTACTCACTTTAAATAAAAAAGAAGAAGAAAGTGCGGTAGAGTTCAAGGACAACTTTACAAGATTATCCAGACATTTTTTGTTCTATATACATAATCTAAAAAGTAATATTGACCATTTAATTTATGGGGTTAAGTTGAGTCTTTAAAGGGAATTAGTTTCTCAGACATTTTCATCTTATGATAATATAGTATCAATTTATATTAAGATAGAGAAATTATTTTCTAGCTGTCATATCTTCAAGGGAAATAAATAGAATAAGAATTCAGTTGAGAACCAAGAAAAAGGTAACATAATAAATAATAATAATGGAATGAATAAATTTCTATCGTCTAAAAATTATGGAAAGAAACATCTTGTAAAATGCTTGAAAGTCATGGTAATTTGTAACAAGTGTATAGATAAGGGTCATATAGCTAATAAATGTAAGGAAAATAAAGAAACCACTATTATATAATGCTTAAACTATAATTAGATGAGGAATTATTCAAACTAGTTCCCCAAGATTCATAAGAACATACCACAAAAAAATCCAAGGGGAGAAGGCCAAGCATATAGAATTACTACAGCTTGTGTGGAACTTCCTAGAAATGTGGTGAAAGGTACACTTATCATATACTCTATAAGTGAAAATGTTTAATTCTTTTCAGATTTTACCCACTCTTTTATATTTTAAGAATTTTTTAATGGTATCATATCACCACCTCAAAAATTATACATTGAGTTGGCCTTGAAAACTCTTAATGGTAAGATGATCACATCTTAGGTTTATAGCTCCTCTCTAATAGAATTTTGTGAGAATGTTATTCCTTAAAATCTATCGATCCTTCTTATAGTTGGATTTGATGTAATTTTGGGCATGTATTGTCTCTCTTAATATAGATCTATTATCAATTTTCATGGAAGGAAATTTATATTTGATTTTATGAATCAACATGTGATAGTTTATCAGTTCAAGCATGAACCTGAACTACTTATAGCAATTACTTCCATCATATGGGTTTTTCTACCTATTCATGAGGGATATTTATCATATTTGGTTGGGGAGAAACTCAAAGTTGATGATATACATATTATACAAGAGTTTTTTTATGTCTTTCTAAAATAGTTTCCTAGTCTTCCTCTGAATCGTGAAGTTGGGTTTTCAATAGAACTCACACCTGGTACTACACCTATTTCAAATAAATAATATATAATGGACCTAATTGAGTTGTTGTAATTAAAGAAGATATTCTAGTATAATCTGGTTAAGGGATTCATTTTTTCTAGTGGTTCACCATGGGGTGCACATGTTCTTTTTATTAAGATAAAATTTGGTTCAATATTTATTTTAATTGATTATCAGGAACATAACAATATCATGATTAAGAATAATTATCATCTACCTCACATTGAGGATTTTTTTGATCAATTATGAGGAGATAAATATTTTTACAAGATTGATATTTGATTTGTATATTATTAGTTAATGGACAAGAAATCCCAAGACAAAATTTTGTACGAGGTTTGGTCACTATGAATTTATAGTAATTCTATTTATACACACCAATGATCATTCCATATTTATAGATTTAATTAATAGAGTCTTTATAGATTACCTTTATTGGTTTGTGGTAGTATTTATAGATGATATTATTATATATTCCAAAACCAAATAAGAACATGAAGATCACTTTAGAATTACACTAAATACCCAAAGGATGGATAAGTTGTATGAAAAATTTACCAAGTGTGAATTTTGGTTTCAAAAATATTCATTCTTGGGTCATATAATATCAAGTGAGGGTATATGATTTGATCCTTAAAAGATAAAAGTTATTAAGAAATATCCTATACCAACCAAGGTAACCAAGATCCACAGCCATCTTGTGTTTTTTAGATACTATTGATTCATTGTGAGATATTTCTCATTACTATCTAATCTACTCATCATGTTTTCTCAGAAGGGGGTTGTAGGACACTAGAGAACCCTAATAGGGGAGGGGTGAATTAGGGTGTCAACTATTTATTTTTATGATATGGATATTCTCCCCATGGTGGTAGTATATTGTTAAACTTATCTAATGGAATTATGCAATTATTAAACACCCATATACAAAAATAGAAACAAAACATAGAAATTTTACTTGATCCACTGCTAAGAGTTAGTCCAAGGAGAATATGTAAATAGTGTGTTGGTCGTACCTAAATTCACTAATATTCACAAGGTATTATGGATTAAAATTGTTCGGGCACAGTCACTCTATGCCAGGCTCACTACCTTTATAGTACTTTTAGGGATAACACACTACCTCTCTCGGGTCACTTCCATTGACTCCCCCGTACTCACTGCCTGGGGTGAAGTCTTACTCATTTTATCATCTTAAAGGTCACGCCAATAGACTGAGCACATATCTCTTTGTCTGTGATTTTCATGAGACTTTTATAGCACCATATTTCGGAATCGATTCACTTGATTGAACTATTCACTAAAACAGATGTCCATAACCTACTGATCACACAACTCATCCACTTGTTCACAACTTTTATACTTTATCAAAACTCCTTATTTTTCACACAACTTTTTTACTTTCATGAAATGGTTTATTTTTTACAAAACTTTATGTTTTTTGTAAAGTGATTGTGTGATAGACATAAGTCACACGATTCACTTAACTCTACTTCATGCAACTCTTTAATGAAGCAAAGCCTCAAGATATTTAATGGGGGTTCTTTGGTCAATACTGGTGGTACCTAAATATTTATAGAAATTGTTGACCCTTCATGTAACTACCTTGTGTGGCATCGCCCTTGTGTGAAACTTCTTGGTTCATAGAACTTCAATGTTTTGATGTCACCTTTTGTATGCAACTCAATCTGTAATTTTTAGGTTCACGCAACTCTAATTTTCAAAAAAAAACTTCAAGACCTGTGTGAAACAATTTCTTTATCCATATTTTGATGATTCGGGCCTAAAAACACATTTGTTCACAACTCTAGAAATCTCCTTCAATATTTCATGAAACTATTTAATTTACATGAAAGACTTTTCATTGAGAGTTCCTTGAATATATCTCATGATTCTTTTAACTGATGAAAAATTTTGTTCCTTCATGTTGCTTTATAAGTGATCCTCTAAACATATTTCAATCACAATATCTAGACATGTTGCAGTAAAATGTAATAAGCTTCGAATAATCCTCTTGTACAAGTTGGGATCCACAAATTTTTCATCTTCATACTTTCCATGTTTTCCCAACATCAATAGGAGTCGAAATTGGTTTGGAGTCATACATATTTAATTTCTTAAAAATATATCTTGAATTATTTTTCTAATTAATAAAGGTTTAGTCCTTTAGAATCACCTGCATCCTGAAAACGTATGTGAGTTCACCAATCATAATCATTTCAAATTATGATTTCATGTGATTATAAAATTCTTCCACTTATCCATTATTTATTTTTCCAAATATAATATCATTCACATAGAAAATCACCATAAATTGATATCCTTGAGAATTATTCACATATAGATTATTATCAACATATCCTTTTTTAATTATAGCTTCTTCATATAAGAATCCAATCGTGAATACTATTCTTTGGTGCCTACTTCAGACCGTAAAGTAGTTTCTTTAATCTAAAACATTTGTTTCATCATTTCTAATTATAAATGTCATTGGTTGTTCGATTTAGACTTATTCTTCAATAAATCCATTTAAGAATGTTATTTTGACATCCATATGATAAATTTTATACCCTATTTGAATCGTCATGACTAGGAAGATCCTAATTGACTCTAGTTGAGAAACTAGAGAAAATGTTTCATCAACATCATTTCCTTTTATATATGAATATCCTTTACACATGAAGTATTAATTTTTTTATCACATTTCATTTCTCATCAAATATTTTTTTGAGGATCCACTTTTTTCTAATCACATTGTGATTATCTAGTCTCTTAAAAAGATCCCAAGTCTAGTTTTTTTAATATGATCCAGTTCTTCATTCATGGTATGAACCCATGATTCATCCTTCTCTACTTATTCATATAAGGTTGGTTATACAATTAATAGAAGAGAAAATGTGATTCATTCCTAATTATCATTGTCTATGTAGGTGTGGTCCAATCCCCAATAATGTTGGATTGATCAACTTATGCTCTTCGATTTCTCCTATGAGGTTCCAATAGAGTTTCTTCATAAATGGTTTCCTCTTCTGATTCTACTTCTAGATCATCTTCATTTTGAGATCCCTAAATGTTTGGATAACCTTCCAAAATTTCTATATTTGAATCTATCCCTTTTTCATTTTCTTATTCATCTTCAATCATATCTGCATATGAGTTCCTTGAGTTAATCATAATTTTAACCTTAATGATCTTGACTCATTTCTCTCCACAATATTTAAATGATGATTATTGTATCATTTATAGTCTTTTATCTGTATTGAGTATCCAATGAACATTCTCTTATCTGTAGTATCATCGTACTTTCCTTAATTTCCTTCTTTATATCAGATGAATCATTTACTTCTAAAAACCTGAAAATAATTTTGTGAGGGATTCCTTATATGTCATATCTCATATGGTTTCATGTCCTCTCATATACATAACTTTTTTTTATTTTGAGTATACACTTCAACTTGAGTAGCATATTTCCAGTAATAACTAGAAATAGAAAAACCAATTATCATTATTCTGGAAATATTATTCACCTATCGATTTCTATATTCAAAACCCCAAATTTTTTTGAGGTGTTATCACTAAATACACTTTATGCTTGATCCCATGTTTTTTGAGGTGATTTTCAAATTCAATGTATGTGTACCCTATTCTATTATTAGATAATAAATTTTAATTATGCAGACAGTTTCATTCTCAACTCTTTGGATATATCTCTTCATACAGTCAATAACTTCTTATTTATGCTATATAAAAAAAACATGACATTATACTATAATCATCAATAAGAAGAATAAAGTTCCTCTCTCTATATATTCCATCCACATTCATTGGACAACTCACATATATGTGGACAAGATCTAGTAGATTTGATACCCTTTCTTCTTTAACTGATAAAAATTATAGGCCATATTTCTTCACATTCAAGAATCACATGTATTTTTATGTTCATAATTTAGATTGGGAATATATACTACCCATTTTAGATTCCATGCCCTGTTATTTAATATGACCCAACCTTTGATTCTACAAGTTTTTTTCCTCTTAAATTTTTATGTAACAAGTGTTTTCTTTACTATCTACCTGGTATAAATTGGAATTTTTCCACCAGTATTTCTTGAGATAATTTCATGTCATATCGTTGATGGTACACCCTTTCTGATTAAATTTCACTATCGTTCTTAAGTCAGAAAGTTGACTCACACTCAGGATATTGTGATGCAATCCATCCACGTAGATCACTTATGTTTTCATTAGATCATCATTTGTTAATTTTTTATTTCCACTACCATTGATCTTTAAGGTGCCATGATTTTCATATCTAAATATTTCATAAACCCTTTCCTTAACATTTTTAAAAAAAATCCATTTCATTTTATACGATATGAGCATCCACTATCAAGAATCCAGGTGTTATTGTTCTTTGTAGCTCTGAGAGTGATTCCTACTAGGTTGTCTTTCTCAATCATCTCCATTTCCTTCCATGAGATACTAGATTGAGTGGTGTGAAAATATGGAATCTCAAATCTCTTTTCAACATGCATGTTTAAATCATACTCATATTATTATATCTGAGGAGAATACCTATCTTCGAGGGTAATTATTTTTGATTGATCAATATTGACTCATCTCAGAATTTTGTTGTTATTGTTCCCACATTTACCCTTCCTACAATGAATATCTTTATGTCCAAAGTTAGAATAGTAAAAACAATATCCATAGAAATGATTTATTCTATATAATGAAGGATATGGTCTCATTATTATTTTTTTGACTTCCATGTGATTCTCTATCTAGATAGCTCCTTTCCACTTCACATTAAGCCATGGTATGGCCCATAAATACAAAGAATTAAAATTTCATAATAGGATATAACTTCTCACTTCCATTAATCCACATGTACACTTCTTTTTTCGAGATATTTTATTGAATATAATATCTATATAATTGAGTATTATTTTAAACTCTCTTATTTTTTTGTTTCAAAGCTATCACTATTAGGACATCGGGTGCCTTTGTGATATGTCCAACTTTCTACTTCCCTTTTCTTTGGCTCACCCAGTTCCAAACATTGATGTCTCTATATCACAACCAATTCCTATTTTTCCCATAAATTTAGATCTTTGATCATTAAAGGTTTTATATACTTATTCATAACCACATTTAACTCTTTCCAAAATCTATGCATCTAAAAATCATCAAAATTATAATTTCTTCTATTTTCCCTTTGATTTGGATTTAGCTACTAGTTTACTCCTTAAAGAAACCACTTATTCTTCAAGGCCCTCAACTATCTTATCCTTTTCCTCGAGTCTTGATTTAAGGTCATTAATGACTTTTTCCTAATCATTAACCCTAGGTTTAAACTTCACAATCTCTTCTGGGCTTTCAAGATTTTTAAAATGTTCTTCAGCCTCTCCTTGTAGTTGGTCAATCTCTACTTCAAGTAAATCCAAATACTCTAATGACTCTTTAAAAAAAGATCCCATATTTCTATTTTTATTTCTCTTAATGTTAAACTCATTAAGAGTACCCTCAAGTTCCACCTTAAAATCAAAAATACCATTTGAATGATTGAATTTATCTTTATAGGTTCTACCTCAACTGTAGACATCATGGAATCTTCGATATCAAATTTAAACTCTTGTTCTACACCCTCCATGAATTCATTATTATCTTTTTATTCTTTATAGATGAATCTCTTTGTCTATAATTTCTTTCATGATTTAAAGTATCCCTTTTTTGGGAACCTCCTATGAGGCCTTTACATGATTTTTGCTTCACTTTATATATCATCTGTAAGAACCCAGGTTTCTAGAAACGGGTCAAATTCTGACCCTGTTTAAACTTTTTGACTGATTTTTGAGAAGTCTGAAAAATCTAGGCAGTTTTTGGAAATTTCCAGACTATACGCCATGTACGTTAAGTACACGCCATGTATGAGTTACCCGAGTGATCGACCGTGTGCTCGCCGCGTACATGCCGTGTGAAGACCGTGTAGAAGTTTCCTACTACACCACATGTATTTATAGACACGCCGTGTAACTCTTACCCGTGCATGGCCAAGTACATGTCGTGTGTTTCCCAGGTATAAATTTAAATCTACACGGCATGTAGCCTTCCTTGACATGTCGTGTACCCTTGTCCCGTGTAGCGGCCGAGACCCTGGCCGTGTGTTGACCGTGTACACGGTCCAACCCGTGTGCTGGACTCTGCTTAAGTCAGAGTACGGAAACACATCTACACGGTGTGTACTTTGGAAATACATGTCGTATACTTTTATTTTTATTTGAGCGATTGAGACGTCGTCGCATCTCATTCCCAAAAGTTCCTTCTTATTACCCTTTGGACGAACAGTTCGTCCGAAAAACCCCGAAAACTCAAACCCTCCCAGAATCTTTGTACGACCTCTGTTCTTCAATCTATCAGTGGCAGTGGGACTACATCGGAAAGGCTAACCCCGCGCACCCTTCTTTTTCTTTGATCCCTCACCTATTCCTCCACAGATTCCATCCGAACGGAATTTTCAGATTTGACAGAAACGCAGATCTACCACGATTCAGTCCGATTAAGAGGCTGAAATCAAAGGAGTGTCATCATACGAGTACGATGTGGGTGGTTCATACCTTCTTTTGTGTTTTCATAGACAAATTGGGGTTGCGACCTCTGGGCGCGATTTCGGGTGTTGAGCGAAACCCTGTTTATTTGTTGTTAATTAATTATCTGCATTGTGGGATGTCTCTGGGTGTTCCCTAACCTTTTTGTGCTCGAGCAAGGCTGGGTGAGAGCTCATGGATCATTTGGGTAAATTCGGCAGGGGGTTCCGAAATGCGTATGATTTGGACCAATATTTTAAACTGCTGATTTTAGACTACTTTTGTTGCTGTTGGATTAAACTGCTGAGTTTTCTTTTTTATAGCATGCTAGTAATTGTTTAAGGCATTTAAGACCTTAGTTACTGGTATGGTTTAGCGTAAGTTAGTGCAATTAATTGTTTAGTAATTGTCTATTTCAAGTAATGCTTGGGAATAGTTATGCAATGTGTGATATTATCTGTGTTGAACTGCTCGTTGTGTTGGGCGTGGCCCAGATATGTGTTGAGTGATGAGGATCACAGGTTGGGGCTTTGGCTCGGGTTACTTTGGGTGGTTTCTACCACAGGGATTGGGTGTCATAAGACGTCGGTTGAGGTAGTCGGACTGTCAGGTTGGGCTTGGCCTGGGTTACTTGGATGGCGAGGCCATCAGACTTGAGCGACAGGTTCACAGGGACACGAGGTGTTAGAAGTGTTGTGGCTTGGGCATACTTAGGTGATTACTTCTCACCGGGTACTTTTGAGTAGTGTGCACACAGATAGACGCTGAGATGAGGTGGTATGGCCACTCGCTGGGTAGAGACCCCCGATAGTTTCAGTTAGGTATTTTTAGTTTGGGGGTGCTTGCCATAAGAAGCCACATGGAAGGTGAGGATCCTTCGGGAGACATCTTTGAGGCGGTCAGGTTGGGGACAGAGGCTCACCGTGATTTGAGGTCAGACATCGTTTTCCCTCCGGTTATCTTTTGAGGACAGGTATCGTTGTTCCTCCGGATGTTGTGCCATGGGCAGGTTGAGCTTCCGAGCTGGGTTACGATTTTTGGGCATGCCTCGGGACGTCGGTAATTGAGACACATGGTGTCAGGTGGCACATGGTGCCAGGTTACTTCTAGAGATTCTGGATTTGGCCGAAGCAGGTGACACTTCCTGGTGGCTGCTGAGCACCAATGAAGTCTTTGTTTACTTTTGGGCATTTCATTGTTTACTGTTTTTCTGATTTCAGCATGTCTGCCTAAACACTTATAGTAGGTACGCACCTCTGTGTGGTATCCTACTGAGACTTGTCTCACACCCTACACAGGCCCTTCTAGAGGCGTGTAGACCTTATGAAATTGTGTGCAGGTAGAGGGTCAGCCTCCAAAGCTGGACCTTAGTGATGTTGGTCATGGAGACTATAATGTACCTTGAGGTCATGCCTTGCTGGAGTTACTTTGTTTAGTTTTCCTTTTGTATCAGTATGCTTTCCTTATCATGTAGCAAATGTTTGTTAGCCATTGGTGTCGTTATATTCTGATCTGTATGACTTTCTTTGGATGCATTCCTTGTTTGGTTATAGTAGTAGTTGCATGTATTCTCATCATATTGTTCTGTTTACTTTCTGTTGCTGTTGTTTCTATATTTCTTCCGCTGGTTTATTGATATTTGATATGCTTCTGCTAAGCGGGTCTGGTTCGAGTCTGCTGAGTCATTTATTTTCACTGCACTTTTAGCTATATTCTCAGACCAGTACCCTTATTATGATCCTCCGAGAGGGTATAGCCTCCAAAATATACCTAACAGACCCTCGCTGCTAGTCAGAAGCCTTTATCGTTCAGGGGAGGTGCGCCTAAGGTAGTGACACCCGACCCGTTCGGCACTGTTCGGGTGGCTGGCCGGGTCCAGGTCATTACAAAGTGGGGTCAGAGGAGTTCTTGACAGGGATTTAGTAGCAGTGTTTTTCTAGCTACTAATGAGTTAGAGACCTCTCTTTTTATTTCGGCTGGTTTTACTATTTGGGATATGGTAGACTGGAGAAAATTGGTTGTTGGAACTGAATTTTTAACTCGTTCTTGGGTGCCTGCAGCCCCATGTACAAGGGATAGATTGAGTTGTCATGGGTGGGAATTGCTATTTGTTTTTTCTCAGATTACGGTTTGTATGATTTCCACCTCGGTGGCTCACTTGTTGTGTGATGTTATTGATTATGATATGTAAACCCTGTCCAGTATAGCAAGGGTTTCTTGTTTATATTTTGATAGGCACATTTTAGGGTATTTCAATTTCATAATTTCACGTATTCTTTGTGAAGTGACAATACCATGTGAATAAAAATAAATTATCATGCTATGTATGCTCTTAAATGTGAATAGGTGAAACTTCTGATATAATTGCATGTTTATTGCAATGTGTATTCCATGATTTGTATTTGGTAGAATTTCAGGTGCAGGATATTTGGGTCTGGCTCTTATAAGAGCAGGTAGGTACTATGGGTGAGGCAGTGTAACTATCAGGATTGGGCGACTTGGTTGTCGTGTTTGAGGCAACGTTGGTTGTCAGGATGGGCTTGGCCTAAGGTACTATTTATACTTGGCTCTGTTGAGGGCGGGTAAGGAGGTCGTGAGGTCGGGATGCCGAGGGCATGGGTTGCGATAGGGGAGAGTAAGGGTAGTTTTTATACACTGCCTCATTATTGCTTTCCTTATCTGTGTAGAATATATTGTTATATCTATATATATAGTTTGTCTGACCATTTATGGTATTCAGTGGGTTACTCCTTCACGACATGATAGAGCATCAGGCAGGAGAGGACACGGTACTACAGGATCAGGTTTAGAATCTGGTGCAGGAAGAGCATGAACCGCAGGTACAGGCTCAGGGACAGAATCAGGTTCAGGATCCCGTGCAGGCAGGACCGCAGCTGGTTTTGGCATCATTCGGGTCGTGCCTCGATGAGCATCTCTGAGCGAGCCTGGTACGCGTCTTGTAGGGGATTGACATAGGCGCGTAGGGTACAGAACCTTCTATGGCGTATCTGACGCGGGGGTTCCAGTTGCAGCACCCACCGCTTTTTCAGGGTGAGCGTGGTCCACGGGCGGCAGAGAACTGGATAGAGACTATGCAGATGATCTTAGAGCAGCTCAAGATGCCTCCAGGGTGGAGGGTCAAGCTGGCGACGTACATTCTGAGATGACCGGTGAAGCGTTGGTGGGATGTACAGGTATAGGCTTGTAGGCACGAGGGACTGGCATGGAAGGACTTCGAGGATAGGTTCTTCGAGCACTTCTATCGAGAAACACTGAGGGCAGAGACATCTTAGGAGTTCTTGAGTCTTCAGTAGGGAGATATGTCTGTCATAGACTACACAGCTACCTTCATAGAGTTATCTCATTTTTCACCTCGTATGGTGAGCGATGACACAGCTAGGTTGAGGTGCTTTGAGGATGGCTTATGACACGCCATTCAGGTTCAGGTAAACATCTTCAGGCTAGGATATTTCTCCGAGGTGGTGAACCAGGCGCTCATAGATGAGGGAAACGAGAGAGAAAAATCTCTTTTTGGCAGGGTGACAGCTTCAGGTGATGGTCCAGACAGCAGGAAGCGAGGGAGAGATGAGTTCGAGCTGGGCGGGCTGGCCAAGGACTCAGCTAGACCACCTCGTGGCAGTTCAGTGGTGGTTTTCTTTTAGTGCGGACAGCCGGGACATGTTCAGGCTCAGTGCGATAGGCCCCCAAAGGAGTGTCGGGCACGTGGAAAGATCGGGCATCTGAAGAGGTTTTTCAGGCAGCCTTCTCAGACAGCTGGCAGGCAGGGACCAGGATAGACTGTGGCGTCAGGAGCTGGTTTGGGTTCGGTACCAGGAGAGGGTAGTCGAGGTTCATTTTCATGTGTAGGACGTGACAGGGATAGCGGGACCCATCTGAGGGGCCAGTGGCCTATGACCGGAGCAGCACCGCCGGGAGGTCAGGCATCAGGAAGTCGGGCTTCAGTCCAGGTGCACGCTGTGGAGCTGCCAGGGATTGAGCATGCTGGAGAGCCGACGATGGTGGCAGGTACACCACAGGCGTGGCCCTGAGTTTCTTTGCTCTCGTTGGAATGACCTCTTGAGGTGTGTCTAGTTGAGTGCACGAGTTGCATAGGTTACTTGTGGAATGACTAGAGACTAGTTAGTGGGATTGTAATCATATCAGATGTGTTATATATTTTATTATATATTTGAGATGCGTGGCATCAGGAGCATCAAAGATGCAGGTTAATTGATGTGTCGTGGGCATCGGGGCATTGTGGATATGGGTTACTTGAGGTGCATGGAACCAGGTTTGATTTGAGAATCTATTAGATGCAGGACCTCAGGGAGGCGGGCACCGATGCGGTGAGGGTTACGTTGGGTGTCGGAAGCGACACGTGAGCACCGAGGAGGTGCAGGGGTGACGATGCGTCACGGGAGGACCATGGGTCCGGAAAATAGGTTGTTGGGCCTTGATTGTTTTTTGATTTTCTTTGAGCTTTGTTCGAGTTGAGACCGAGTAGGCAATTCCTAAGGTAGGGAGCCCTTTTTGTAATTCAGTCATAACCTTAAGACTGGGGTAGTCCGGGTTGTTTAACCAGGATGGGTGTATTCGGTACCATCTCCTGGTTTCGTTCGGTAGATCGGGGACGAGCTACGTTAAGGTGGGGAGTTTTTAAGAACCTGGGTTTTTAGAAACAGGTAAATTTCCAACCCTGTTTACACTTTTTGACTAGTTTTTGATAAGTCTGGAAAATCTGGGTAGTTTCTAGAAATTTCCAGACTACACGCTGTGTACTTTAAGTACACACCGTGTATGAGTTACCCGAGTGACCGGCCGTGAACTCGCCAAGTACATGCTGTGTGAAGACTTTGTAGAAGTTTCCTACTACACAGCGTGTATTTATAGAAACGTCGTGTAACCCTTACCCGTGAATTTCCAAGTATATTTCGTGTGGTACCCAGGTATAAATTTCAATCTACACGGCGTGTAGCCTTCCTTGACATGCCGTGTACCCTTGTCTCGTGTAGCGGTTGAGACCCTGGTCATGTGTTGACCATGTACATGGTCCGACCCGTGTGCTGGACTCTGCTTAAGTCGGAGTACGGAAACACATCTACACGGCGTGTACTTTGGCAAAACATGCCGTGTACTTTTATTTTTATTTGAGCGATTGATATGTCGTCGCGTCTCATTCCCAGAAGTTCCTTATTCTTCCCATTTGGAAGAACAGTTCGTCCGAAAAATCTTGAAAACTCAGACCCTCCTATAATCTCCGTACGACCTTCATTCTTCGATCCGTCAGTGGTAGCGGGACCGCATCAGAAAGGCTAACACCGCGCACCATTCTCCATCTTTGATCCCTCACCTATTCCTCCATAGATTCCATCCGAATGGAATTTTCATATTTTATAGAAACGCAGATCTACCGCGGTTCAGTTTGATTCAGAGGCTGAAATCAAAAGAGTGTCATCATATGAGTACGAGGTGGGTGGTGCATACCTTCTTTCGTGTTTTCGTAGACAAATTGGGGTTGCGACCTCTGGGCGAGACATCGGGTGTTGAGCGAAACCCTATTTATTTGTTGTTAATTAATTATCTACATTGTGGGATGCGTCTGGGTGTTCCCTGACCTTTTTGTGCTAGAGCAAGGCCAGGTGAGAGGTCATGGCTCTTTTGGGGAAATTCGGCCAGGGGTTCTGAAATGCATATGATTTGGACCAATATTTTAAACTGCTGATTTTAGACTGCTTTTGTTGCTGTTGGATTAAACTGCTGAGTTTTCTTTGTTATAGCATTCTAGTAATTGTTTAAGGAATTTAAGACCTTAGGTACTAGTACGGTTTGGAGTAAGTTAGTGAATTTAATTGTTTAGTAATTTCCTGTTTCAAGTAATGCTTGGGAATAGTTATGCAATGTGTGATATTATCTATGTTGAACTTCTCGTTGTGTTGGGAGTGGCCCGGATATGTGTTGAGTGATGAGGATCACAGGTTAGGGATTTGGCTCGAGTTACTTTGGGTGGTTTCTACCACAGGGATTGGGAATCATAAGACGTCAGTTGAGGTAGTCTGACTGTCAGGTTGGGCTTGGCCTAGGTTACATGGATGGTGAGGCCATCAGACTTGAGTGAAAGGTTCACAGGGACACGAGGTTTCATAAGTGTTGTGGCTTGGTACATACTGAGGTGATTACCGCTCACCGGGTACTTTCGAGTAGTGTGCACACAGATAGACTCTGAGATGAGGTGGTACGGCAACTCGCTGGGTAGAGGCCCCCGATAGTTGCAGTTAGGTATTTTTGGTTTGGGGGTGCTTGCCATAGGAAGCCACGTGGAAGGTGAGGAGCCTTCGGGAGACAGCTTTGAGGTGGTCAGGTTGGGGGCAGAGGCTCGTCGTGATTTGAGGGCAGACATCACTGTCGCTCTGGTTATCTTATGAGGACAGGTATCGTTGTTCCTCCGGATGTTGTGCCATGGGCAGGTTGAGCTTCTGAACTGGGTTACGATTTTTGGGAGTGACTCGGGACGTCGGTACTTGAGACACATGGTGTTAGGTGGCACGTGGTTCCGGGTTACATCCAGAGATTCCGGCATGGGCCAAAGCAGGTGACACTTCATGGTGGCTGTTGAGCGCCAGTGAAGTCTTTGTTTACTTTTGGGCATTGCACTGTTTACTATTTTTCTGATTTCATCATGTCTGGATAAATGCTTATATTAGGTATGCACCTCTAGTTGGTATCCTACTAAGACTTGTCTCACACCCTACACGGGTCCTTCGGGACGCGTGTAGACTTTTTGAAATTGCATGTAGGTAGAGGGTCAGCCTCAAGAGCTGGACCTTAGTGATGTTGGGCATGGAGACTAGCATAGACCTTGAGGTCATGCCTTTATGGAGTTACTTTGTTTAGTTTTCTTTTTGTATCATCATGCTTGCCTTATCATGTAGCAACTGTTGGTTAGCCATTGGCGCTGTTATATTTTGATCTGTATGACTTGCTTTGGATGCATGACTTGTTTGGTTATTGTAGTAGTTGCTTGTATTCTCAGCATATTGTTCTGTTTACTTTTCGCTGTTGTTGTTTCTATATTGCTTTTGCTGGTTTATTGATATTTGATATGCTTCTGCTATGCGGGTCTTGTTCGAGTCTGCTGAGTCATTTATTTATGCTGCACTTTTAGCTTTATTCTCGGACCAGTACCCTTATTATGATCCTCCGAGAGGGTATAGCCTCCACACTATACCTAACAGACCCTTTTTGCTAGTCGGAAGCCTTTGGCGTTCTGGGGAGGTGTGCCTAAGGTAGTGACACCCGACCCATTCGGCACTGTTCGGGTGGCTGGCTGGGTCCGGGTCGTTACAAAGTGGTATCAGAGGAGTTTTTGATAGGGATTTAGTAGTAGTTTTTTTCTGGCTACTAATGAGTTAGAGACTTCTCTTTTTATTTTTGATGGTTTTATTATTTGGGATATGGTAGACTGGAGATAAGTGGTTGTTGGAACTGAATTTTGACCTCGTTCTTGGGTGTCTGCAGCCCCATATACGAGGGATGGATTGAGTTGTCGTGGGTGGGAATTTCTATTTGTTTTTTCTCAGATTATGGTTTATTTGATTTCCACCTCAGTGGCTCACTTGTTGTGTGATGTTATTGATTATGATATGTAAACCTTTGCCGGTATGGCAAGGGTCGCTTGTTTGGCTTTTTATAGGCACATTTTAGGTTATTTTAATTTCATAATTGCACGTATGCTTTGTGAAGTGATAATACCATGTGAATAAAAATCAATTTCTATGCAATGTATGCTATGAAATGTGAATAGGTGAAACTCATGATATAATTGATTTTTTATTGCAATGTGTATTCCATGCTTTGTATTTGGTAGAATTTCAGGTGCATGATATTTGGGACTGGATCTTATAAGAGCAGGCAGGTACTATGGGTGAGGCAGTGTAACTGTCAGGATTGGGCGACTCGGGCATCGGGTTTGAGGCAACGTTGGTTGTTAGGATAGGCTTGGACCAAGGTACTATTGATACTTGGCTCTGTTGAGGGCAGGTAAGGAGGCCGTGAGGTCGGGATGTCGAGGGTCTGGGTTGCGATAGGGGAGAGTAAGGGTAGTTTTTATACACTGCCTCCTTACTGCTTTCCTTATCTGCGTAGAATATATTGTTATATATATATATAGGTTGTCTGACTATTTGTGGTATTCAGTGGTTTACTCCTTCACGACACGATGGAGCATCAGGCAGGAGAGGATACGGTACCACAGGATCAGGTTCAGAATTCGGTGCAGGCAGAGCATGAACCGCAGGTACAGGCTCAGGGACAGGATCAGGTTCAGGATCCAGTGCAAGCAGGACCGCAGCTGGGTTTGGCATCGTTCGGGTCGTGGCTCGACGAGCAGCTCTGAACGAGCCTGGTATGCGTCTTGTAGGGGATTGACAGAGGTGTGCAGGGTACAGATCCTTCTATGGCGTATCTGACATTGGAGTTCCCATCACAGCACCCGCCGCTTTTTTAGGGTGACGGTGGTCCACAGGCTGCAGAGAACTGGATAGGGAGTATGCAGATGATCTTCGAGCAGCTTGAGATGCCTCCAGGGCGGAGGGTCAAGCTGGCGACGTAAATGCTGAGAGGACTGGAGAAGAATTGGTGGGATGTACAGGTACAGGCTCGTGGGCACGAGGGACTAGCATGGAAGGACTTCGAGGATAGGTTCTTCGAGCACTTCTATCCAGAAACACTGAGGGCGGAGAGAGCTTGGGAGTTCTTGAGTCTTCAGCAGGGAGATATGTCCGTCATGGAATACGTATCTACCTTCATAGAGTTATCTCGTTTTTCACCTGGTATGGTGAGCGATGATGTAGCTAGGGTGAGGCGCTTTGAGGACAGCTTACACCACGCCATTCGGGTTTAGGTAAACATCTTCAGGTTGGGTTCCTTCTCCGAGGCGGTGAACCAGGAGATCATAGTTGAGGGAAACGAGAGAGAGAAATCTCGTTTTGGCAGGGTGACAGCTTCAGGTGACGGTACAGACAGCAGGAAGCGAGGGAGAGATGAGTTATAGCAGGGTGGGTAGGGCAAGGACTCAGCTATACCACCTCATGGCAGTTCGGTGGTGGTCTTCTTTCAGTGCGGACAGCCGGGACATGTTCGGGCTCAGTGCGATAGGCCTCCAAAGGAGTGTCGGGCATGTGGATAGATCGGGCATCTGGAGAGGTTTTGCAGGCAGCCTTCTCAGAAAACTGGCAGGCAGGGACCAGGACAGACTGTGGTGTCGGGAGCTGGTTCGGGTTTGGTACCAGGAGAGGGTAGTCGAGGTTCAGCTGCACGCGGAGGAAATGACAGGGATAGCGGGACCCATCTTAGGGGCTAGTGGCCGGTGACCGGAGCAGCATCATAGGGAGGTCAGGCATCAGGCATTCAGGCTTCAGGCCAGGTGCATGCTGTGGAGCTGCCAGGGATTGAGTAGGCTGGAGAGCCGACGACGGTGCCAGGTACACCGCGGGCATAGCTGTGAGTTTATTTTCTTTCTTTGGCATGGCCTCTTGAGGCATGTCTGGTTGATTGCACGAGTTGCACAGGTTACTTGTGGAATGACTAGAGACTAGTTAGTGGGATTGGCATCATATCGGATGCGTTATATATTTTATTATATATTTGATATGTGTGGCATTAGGATCATCAAAGATGCAGGTTAATTGAGGTGTCGTGGGCATCAGGGCATCGTGGATGTGGGTTACTTGAGGTGCATGGAACCAGGTTTGATTTGAGCATTTATTAGATGCAGGACCTCAGGGAGGCGGGCATCGATGCGGTGAGGGTTACGTTGGGTGTCGGAAGCGACACGTGAGCACCGAGGAGGTGCAGGGGTGACGATGCGTCACGGGAGGACCATGGTTCTGGGAAATAGGTTGTTGGGCCTTGATTGTTTTTTTATTTTCCTTGATATTTGTTCAAGTTGAGACCGAGTAGGCAATTCCTAAGGTGGGGAGCCCTTTTTGGAATTCAACCAGAACCTTAAGACCGGGGTAGTCCAGGTTGTTTAGCTGGGATGGGCATGTTCGGTGCCATCTCCTGGTTTCGTTCGGTAGCTCGGGGATGATCTACGTTAATGTGGGGAGTTTGTAAGAACCCGGGTTTTTAGAAATGGGTCAAATTCCAACCCTGTTTAAACTTTTTGACTGGTTTTTGAGATGTCTGGAAAATCTAGGCAGTTTCTGGAAATTTCCAGACTACACGTCGTGTACTTTAAGTACATGTCGTGTATGAGTTACCCGAGTGACCGGCCATGTTCTCGCCGAGTACATGTTGTGTGAAGACCGTGTAGAAGTTTCCTACTACATGGAGTGTATTTATAGACACGCCATGTAACCCTTACCCGTGCATGTCCAAGTACATGCCGTGCGGTGCCCAGATATATATTTCAATCTACACGGCGTGTAGCCTTCCTTGACACGCCATGTACCCTTGTCCCGTGTAGCGGCCGAGACCATGGTCGTGTGTTGAACGTGTACATGGTCCAACCCATGTGCTGGACTTCGCTTAAGTCAGAGTACGGAAACACATCTACACGGCGTGTACTTTGGAAATACACTCCGTGTACGTTTATTTTTATTTGAGCGATCAAGACGTCATCGCGTCTCATTCCCAGAAGTTCCTTCTTATTCCCCTTTGGACGAACAGTTCGTCCGAAAAACCCCGAAAACTCAAACCCTCCCAGAATCTCCGTACAACCTCCGTTATTCGATCCATCAGTGGCAGTGAGACCGCATCAGAAAAGCTAACTTCGTTCACCCTTCTTCAACTTTGATCCCTCACCTATTCCTCGGCAGATTCCATCTGAACGGAATTGTCGGATTTGACGGAAATGCAGATCTATTGTGATTTAGTCCGATTCAGGGGATGAAATCAAAGGAGTATCATCGTACGTGTACGAGGTGGGTGGTGCATATCTTCTTTCATGTTTTTGTAGAAAAATTGGGGTTGCAACCTCCGGGAGCGACATCGGGTGTTGAGCGAAACCCTATTTATTTGTTGTTAATTAATTATCTGCATTGTGGGGTGCCTCTGGGTGTTCCCCGGCCTTTTTGTGATAGAGTAAGGCCGAGTGAGAATTCATGGCTTGTTTGGGGAAATTCGTCCGGGGGTGCCGAAATGCGTATGATTTGGACCAATATTTTAAACTACTGATTTTAGACAGCTTTTGTTGTTGTTGGATTAAACTGCTGAGTTTTCTTTGTTATAGCATGCTAGTAATTGTTTAAGTCATTTAAGACCTTAGGTACTAGTATGTTTTGGCATAAGTTAGTGCAATTAATTGTTTAGTAATTTCCTGTTTCAAGTAATTATTGGGAATAGTTATGCAATGTGTGATATTATCTATGTTGAACTACTCGTTGTGTTGGGCGTGGACCGGATATGTGTTGAGTGATGAGGATCACAGGTTGGGGCATTGTCTCGGGTTACTTTGGGTGGTTTCTACCACAGGGATTGGGCGTCATAAGACGTCGGTTGAGGCAGTCGGACTGTCAGGTTGGGCTTGGCCCGGGTTACTTGGATGGAGAGGCCATCAGACATGAGCGACAGGTTCACAGGGACACGAGGTGTCGTAAGTGTTGTGGATTGGGACATACTGCGGTGATTATCTCTCACCAGGTACTTTCGAGTAGTGTGCACACAGATAGACTCCGAGATGAGGTGGTACGGCCACTCGCTGGGTAGAAGCCCCCAATAGTTGTGGTTAGGTATTTTTGGTTTGGGGGTTCCTGCCATAGGAATCCATGTGGAAGGTGAGGAGCCTTCGGGAGATAGCTTTGAGGTGGTCAGGTTAGGGGAAGAGGCTCGCCGTGATTTGAAGGCAGACATAGCTATCCCTCCAGTTATCTTTTGAGGATAGGTATCATTGTTCCTCCGGATGTTGTGCCATGGGCAGGTTGAGCTTCCAAGCTGGGTTACGTTTGTTGGGCGTGCCTCAGGATGTCGGTACTTGAGACACATGGTGTCAGGTGGCATGTGGTACCGGGTTACATCCAGAGATTCCAGCGTTGGCCAAAGCAGGTGACACTTCCTAGTGGCTGCTGAGTGCCAGTGAAGTCTTTGTTTACTTTTTGGCATTGCACTGTTTACTTTTTTTCTGATTTCATCATGTCTTCCTAAACACTTATATTTGGTACACACCTCTGGGTGGTATCCTACTGAGACTTGGCTCACACCCTACATGGGCCCTTCGGGACATGTGTATACTTTATGAAATTGCGTGCAGGTAGAGGGTCAGCCTCAGGAGCTGGACCTTAGTGCTATTGGGCATGGAGACTGGCATGGACCTTGAGGTTGTTCCTTTCTTGAGTTACTTTGTTTAGTTTTCCTTTTGTATCATCATTCTTTCCTTATCATTTAGCAACTATTGGTTAGCCATTGGTGCCGTTATATTTTGATATGTATGACTTTCTTTGGATGCAAGCCTTATTTGGTTATAGTAGTAGTTCCTTGTATTCTCAGCATATTGTTCTATTTACTTTCCAATGTTATTGTTTCTATATTACTTCCGTTGGTTTATTGATATTTGATATGCTTTCGCTATGCAAGTCTGGTTCGAGTCTACTGAGTCATTTATTTCCACTGCACTTTTAGCTTTATTCTTGGACCAATACCCTTATTATGATGCTCTGAGAGGGTATAGCCTCCCCATTATACCTAATAGACCCTCGCTGCTAGTTGGAAGCCTTTGGCATTCAGGGGAGGTGCGCCTAAGGTAGTTACACCCGACCCGTTTGGCACTGGTCGGGTGGTTGGCCGGGTCCGGGTCGTTATATCCTCAAATTTATTTGAGCACCGAGTGGTAATGTTCCATTATTTACCACACCAAAAACAAGGCAAAAGAATCTTGCCTTCAAATATCCCTTTTCCTCTCTTGATTTTTTTTTAAAAAAAGAGAAAAAAGTTCATCAACCACATCATCTCAATCATAGATAACTTTAGAAATGTCATGTTTTTTATGGATTTGAATTCTATTTCCTTTTTAACTTGAACTATTTTATCTTCTGGTTTGAATCTCATTTTATAAACCACCAGACTACTTAAGAGATCATCAAGAGAAAGTTTAGACAGATCTCTTTCATCAAGGGATGAAACTTTTGGATTTTACATATGTGGGAGCCTTATTATTATTTTCTTTATAATGTAAATATCCTTAATTTCGTCCCCAAGCCCTCAAATAGATCCAATAACTTCAGTAATGCGATTAAAGAAACTATTTTCATTTTCATATGAATGAATTTTCATATCATCAAACTAATTGTGAAAAACTTGACATTTATCCTCCTTCACTTTTTTATTTCCTTTATATATATTTTCCATTTTATCCCACATGGACATGGATATAGTGAAACTTATCACCTTCAAATAGATTTGATCATATAGCGCTACAATAAGGGAATTTTGAGCTTTGGCCTCTATGTAAAGAATTTTCATATCGTTTTCGGTCATAGAAAGACTTGTAGAATCACTAAACTAAACCCATTGATATGTGTCATAGAGAAGTTCCATAATAAGAGATCACAGATGATATATCATTCTATTCTTCCAAATCTAGATGTTTCTTCCATAAAAAGTGGAACTCCCCTAACATTCACTGAATTCTCCATGTAAACAATAATAGAGGATATATTTAACACCTAGAACTTCGATTTCATACCACTTGTAGGACCCTAGATCACACTAAAAGGGGTGGTGTGAATTGGGGTTTAAACATTTTCTTTCAATAATATGGATCTTGTCCCCATGTTGGTAAAAACTTGTTAAACCTCTCTGATGGAATCATGCAATTATTAAACACCCATATAAACAAATAAAAACATAACGTAGAAGTTGTCACGAACCGTCCCCCCCCCCGGGGGGGCCCGTGCTGTGACTACCCCAGGCCTGCCTTCCATAGGCCAGAGGCTGACGACTAAAATTGAAAGGCATATTCCCTAAAATAGGAAGGAATTTTCTTTAAACCTGTACAAACACATGGTATGAGAAGACAAAAAGAAGCAGTTGTGAAGTAAAATGCTGTAGTAAAAGAGTAATAAAAGTAAAAGGGGCTGGAATACAATCCCAACAGTAAAAGTACAAGTATGACTGAAAGAAAAAAGAAAATAGCTACTGGGTCGTCCTTCGGGGTTCCTACCTATAGGGTAGGTACAGATCGTCTCCACTACACTCCATGTCCGCTCATCTCCTCTGCCTCAAATCACACCGAATGGTCCACCTCTAAGCACCATCCAGTCCTAGATCCATCATCCTCAATCAATGTTGTACATCATCTGATCAAGACATAAAAAGGTGCGGGTGAAACCCATGCAGGGGTGAGTATAATGAAACTCAGTAGGGACCCAGAGACCCTGAAGGTCTCTTAGAATTCCACAAATAAAAACCACAGTGTAACACCACGAAGTTAAAGTACCACATAGGTAGAGTACCAAATAGCATAACCTCAATTACAAGCATAAAGTAAAGACATCTCACACTAGGATTTATTCTAGGGGTAGTAACAAGTAACAACCCCAGTCACATCATCGAACACCTCGACTTCTGGAGAAATCATCCTCTCTCGAGTATATTGGTTCTGTCACGTCACATAGAGGCACTTCCCACTAACCTTGAATTGTTGAATTACTGCTCCTCATTGCGTACTGTGGGTCTTTTGGGTCACACAGAGTCGTCCCCCCCCCCAACGTGGTCTGCTAAGGTACTCCTCCCCATCACGTACCACGATAGCTCCCCACTGTGGCCCACTAGGTCAAAAAGAACCACCCACCCACATCATGGTCTGTGAAGGTACTCCTCCCCAATGCGTATCACAACCGTTGAGTTACTCTGAGTCGAAAAGTCAGCAGTCATCAGGTCTCCGCCAGTTGCAGGGTTCCGTACGTAGTGCGCTTGGGAGAACTGCTCCACAATCCATTATACACATCTCAACCAGCATTAATTCTCACAAATAAGTAACCTGATGATCCGAAAAGTCATAAGGGTTACAATGCAATAGAAGGCGCATCATTTGGACGCCTGGTCTATGCATTATTGGCATTTCAATGTCGAGGTCTCAGTTGGATTCGGGTGCGATCTAACCCGGCTGAACTCCAAGTTTCTCTAAAACTCTAATGAAGTAAGTCAAAAGGACCATCTCACTACAAGGGTCCCAAAATCATAGACGGTTCATTAAAAGGGAATCTTGTTCCCAAGATAAGGTCCTTTGAGTGTTCCTGGGCTCAGTTGGGCCTAGGTCCTATCCCACCCGGTCGGACCGACTCAGTCGGACCGACCTGACCCGACCCGATCTGGGCTGGGCCGATATCTGGTCTGGCCCGCTAGTGGGGTACCCCACAAGGGCGGCCTGGCCCGAATAGGGAAGCCCGCAAAGGGGCGGCCCGCCCCACGTGGGGTGGCGACCTACTAGGGCGGCGGCTCGGCTCCGAGGTTTGTGGCATACTCTGAGGGCAACGGCCCGATGTGAGGGCGGAAGCTCAGCTCCGAGGGTGGAAGCCTGCTCTGAGGGCAGCGGCCCAGCATCGGGGTGGCGGTTCGTTCCGATCCGACGTGGGGGTGTGACCCCCCCCCCCCCCCCTCCTCTGGTGTCTCGAATTTCCAAATGGCCCGAAGGATGTTCGGTTGGCGAGGTGGTGGCACCACGTGGGCATCGATCAGTCACTGCAGAACCCACTGGAGGCGGGTTTCACCTCCACCATGTCTTCCATTCGCCAGTGGTGTGACGGTCGCGCCACCTTCCTTCCCGTGTCTAGTCGTCGTGTTGGCCGCCTCCTCTGTTTCTCGCAGCTGACGAGCCATGGCCTTCCTCTTGCGGTGTGCATCGACATGCTCACGGTCTTCCAAGGTGGATCAAGGATAGAATAATAGCAGAGGGTTTGGGATTGTTTCTTTAGGCCTTCACCCTCTGCATTATCTCATATTATGGAGGATATTAAGGGTTTGAATAATCAATTGAATTAAACAACAACATTCCCCGCAATAACCTCCTGCAAAGACGACTGGATCATGGGTCAACCCATTATTTGGTTGACCCGCGTTCTTCATATAATTTTAAGAATATGGAATAGGGAATCAAGAATGCACAAAAAAAATCCCTCTACCTTAAAACGTTGGAGAGCGCCCATAGTTGAGGGAGTCTCGTTGTTCGTCGTCCCCACACCAAGCTGTCCTTGCCACCGCTCGAACGTCAAACTTTGGTTCGGAGTTTCGGTGTCACACGTCACCTCCTACTGGGGTCATCTCCATCCTCTAAGGACTCAGTGTTATGGAACTCCAACAGAACTTCATTTCTTGGCGAATATTGTCCAATACCCCTCCCACATTCTCTATATTTATAGGAGAGGGGAGAGTATGTAACGACGCAGGGAGTTAATGGGGCTCATTAATAGGAAGATTCATAATTTCCACCAACATTGTCGTTACTTATATTGGAGGGTCAAGCCATTTATTTTCATGACATGTTGTTGGTCCCACCTACTGTTTTTCCATTGTAGTAATAGAATAAAAATAAAATAATAAAGTTATTTTATTTATTCTATTAAAAGTTCTAAAAACTAACTTTTTCTCTGGACCTACTGTGGTCGAAGTGAAGCCTCCCTTAAGAGAATCTTGGTGCTGCGGATTTAACGGTGCCCTCAGATTTTTAATCCGAGCAACGGTTCAAAAGTTAGAAAATACCACTCACATGTTTACTGAACGTACCCCAAAAAACGTTCATAAATCCATTCTGGGCACACCGGGCCTCAGAATCACGTGCCATCAATTTTCGAAGACTCATAATAATTCCATATAATTAAAAAAAATTACATGGAAAATTCGGTTCTTTACATTCTCCCCACCTTAGGGTTTTACATTCCCAAAATCCATAACATAGAGTAATGAAACAAATGGGGGTACTGAGCATGAATTCGAGCCTCCTGCTCCCATGTGCTCTCCTAAAGGTTCCCATGATTCCAGTGAACACAAACCAGAGGTATCGACCTTCCACGAAGGACTCTATCTTATAGATCCTTAATCTCTACTGGAACCTCCGTAAACGTCACCCCATCGTCTAAGTCTAACTCATTGTGGTCGATGACGTGAGATGGGTCATGCACGTATCTCCTCAGTTGGGATATATAGAAGACATTGTGCACCTTATCCAACTATAGATGAAGTGTCAAGCGATATCCACCTTGCCTATCCTACGATGTATCATAAATGTCCCGATAAACCTCAGTGATAACTTTCTGTCTCGGCCAAATCTCTACATTCCCCGTCGAGGAGAGACTCGCAAGAAAATGTGGTCCCCCTCCTGGAACTCCAAGGGTCTCCTTCTTCTGTCAGCATATGGATTATTTCTGCTCTGTGTAGATCCACTCCTGGATGATATGAACCTTCTCAGTGGTATCCCATACGAACTCTGGACCCATAAGTGATGACTCCACTGGGTCTGTCCAGCATAGGGGTGATCATCATGGTCAACCATTTAGGTCCTCGAATGGTTCCATACCGGTGGTGGAGTGATAATTGTTGTTATATGAGAACTCCACCAAGGGCAAGTGATACTCCCAACTATGGCCAAAATCTAGGATGCATTCACAAAGCATGTTATCAAGCATCTGAATGGTCTGCTCCGTCTGACCATCCATCTAAGGATGAAAGGTAGTGCCCAAATGTAGCTAAGTCCCGAACTCCTCCTACAGTCTCTTCCACAATCGGGATGTAAAATTTCTTTCATGGTCAGAGACGATCGTCGATGGCATCCCATGAATTCACATGATCTCCTGTATGTAGAGGCATCTCGATCCCTCTACTAATCTCTGCTCTCGGATAAGTAGGAAGTGGGCCGACTTAGTGAGTTTGTCAATGATCACCCATATGGAATCATGTCCCCTAGATGTACGTGGAAGACCTATCACAAATTCCATGTAGATCCCATCCCACTTCCACTCCATCACTTCTAGTGGATAAGCTAAGACTGCTAGAGCCTGATGTTCAGCCATCACTTCCTGACAAGTGAGGAATCGTGAAAAAAACTCTATTGTTTCCTTCTTTATCCTTGGCTACCAATGCTGATATTGGAGGTTCTAGTACATCTTCGCCACACTAGGATGTACGGATAGAGAGGATGTATGAAACTCCCTTAACACCTCCTCCCATATCACCACTAGTACCATGGTACGTCCTCTAAAAACAATGGCATGCTCCCCACCTATAGAAAATACATCATGTGCCTACCCTGAGGATATCTGAGCACGTCAATCCTTGCAGTCAGTGTCCCCAAGTTGCGCCTCCCTAACTCACTAAAGGATTGGGGGTGTGACTATCATAGAATAGAGGTATGTTACTCCATCTCTATCTACAAAGGATATCTGCAATGTGGCTAGATTCTCTATCACCTCACTCAACAACTACAGACCAGACCTCCTGCTGGGTGCATATGCTACCACGTTCCCCTTACCAGGAGTATAGACTTTCTCAAAGTCATAGTCCTAGAGGAAATCTAGCCATCATCGTTGTCTCCGGTCTAGATCCTTATGAGAGAAGATATACCTGAGAATTTTGTGATCATAGTACACTGTAAAATGTACGCCCATCAAGTAATGTTGCCACATATTCAAGGCAAAGATCATTGTTGCTAACTCTAGGTCATGGGTGGCACAGTTCTTATCATGTTTCCTCAGATGTCATGAACCATAAGCGATCACTGCTCACTCCTGCATCAGGAAACATCTACATCTTGTCCCTGATGTGTCATAGTAGACCACATACCCAACGCCCTCTTCTGGCAGCCTCAAGATGGGGGCACTCGTAAATCTCTGCCTCAGCTCCTGGAAACTTTGTTGGCATCTCTTCTTCTACAGGAAAGGTTGACCCTTCTTTTTCAAATATGAAAAGGGTGCTGCAACTCTGAAAAGTCAAGAACGAATCTCTGGTAGTATCCAGCCAACCCCAGGAAACTCCACACTTCCATCACGCTCCTGGGTTTCTCCCAAGCTAGCATAACCTCTATCTTTTTTGGATCCACTACAAATCCAACCTCTGAGATAATGTGCCCTATAAAGTGGACCTACCATATCTAGAACTGGAATGTCAAGAGTTTACCATAAATCTAGTGATCTCAAAGTGTATGCAGAACCATCTATAGATGATAGGTATGCTCCTCCTTCGTCGTTGAGTAAATCAAGATGTTATCAATGAACACCACCATGAAGTGATCGAGGTATGGCTGAAAGATCCTATTCATGATCCCCATGAACACTTCTGGGGAGTTTTTCATGACAAATGGCATAAACAATAACTCATAATGGTCATACTGACATCTGAAGGTCATCTTCTTCACATCCTCATCTCGTATCCTGAACTGATGACAAACTAATCGGAGGTCTATCTTCAAAAACCATCGATATCCCTTCAGCTGATCAAAAAGGTAATCAATCCTCAGAAGTGGATACTTGGTCTTAAAATTCACCTGGTTCAGGCGCCAATAGTCCACAAAAATTCTCAAACTCCCATCTGCCTACTTTCCAAACAAAATCAAAGCTTCCCATGGAGAAACACTGGGTCTTATGAACCCCTTTCCCAGTAAGTCACCCAACTGTACACATAACTCACGAAGCTCCACGGGAGTCATATGATATGCTGGTGTAGATATTGGTTTCATACCAAGGTATAGGTCGATGTAAAATTATGCCTCTCTGTGTGGAGGTAGTCCTGGAACATCATCAGGGAAGACATCATCATACTGGTCCACCACTACAGGATAGCTCATACTCACAACATCAACTTCTCTAAGGGTAATGCTAGCCAACTGAAGGGTAATTGGCTGCACCCTTCTCTGGGTAAGTCCATCCTACCCTAAAAATGTTCCCTTCTCTCCAGTGAAGGAAAACTTGGTCCCGTCGATGTGGAAACAACATACTTTGAGCCTAATACAATCAATCTTAGCATGGACTGTGGATAACCAGCCCATACCCATGATGACATCGTAAGGTCTCGATGCCACTACTAGGAGATTCCAGTCGAAGCTCTCATCTCCTATAGTAAGCTCACACTGCCGGCACCAGTGCGTAATCGTCGACTCTGCTCCCACAGGAGTCTCTAGCTGTAAGGATCGAGCTAATGGCTCCACTGAAATCTCCAAGCTCTGAACAAGGGTCATGGAAATAAAAGAGTGACAGGAACCTGTGTCTATAAGTACTAAATCTAAGGTGTAGTAGACATAGATTGTACCTCTAATCATCTCTGAAGAATTGTGGTCGTAGGCCTCAGCTGCCTGGAGCTGAGCTTGTCCCAGTCCTCCTGCTCTCTGTGGTCGGGGTGGACCAGCTGGCGGCGGTGGTGGTAGAATCTCGAAACGTCTCCCACCGCCTACTGCACGTCCATCTCCTCTTCCACATCATCCACCATATGTACCTCCTCGGTTAAACCTCTTCCTCTACCTCGGCGGTCCCTTGACAGTCTGCTGATCATCATTATGGCAGGCTGGGCAGACGTGAGCCATATGACCTTGCCCGTCGCACGAGTAACACTACGTGCCCCTTGCCTGTCTCCCTCTACCTTGTGAGCCTCGCACCTCTGACCTTGCTTTATGGGGTCATCCACCAAAAGGTTTAGTCCGCTTGGATCTCTGTTTCATCTGCATACTACAGATGACTCGGCTACCTATCGTATGGTGGTAGCTCTCACTGTCGGTGCCTGCTCATCTAGTAAGATCTCCACCAAAAGTGCTCGCTCAAGCACCCCATCCTGCATCGGAATGCTGAGGGATACCATAGATGCTCTGATCTCCTGTCGGAGACCCTTCTCAAAGTTCTGGTCCCTGAAAAAAGGGTCTCGTACCATGTAGGTGTAGTAGCAAAAGAGATCAGTGAACCTCATCGAGTACAAGTCCACTATCATGCTGCCTTGTTGTAAGTGCAGTAGCTTCTATATATGCACAGATCATAAGGTCACTGGGAAAAACTCGGCCCTAAAAAGTCCCTCGAAGTCTGCCCAGATGAGGTTCGGCACATCATGTATCTGTAGAATCAGGCTCCACTATCTCCCAACTACTACCTGAAAAAGGATGGCTTCCAGGATCACCAAAAAATCACCTAGTGTTTCAACTAAGTTAAAAACTTTGGCCATAGTCTACAGCCAGTCCTTAGCCGCCTGCGGGTCCATCTCACCTCGGAACCTCAAAGGCCTTTATCGCTAGAACTAGTGCAACACGCTCAGTCATCATGAATCCTCTCCTAGTGGGGCTGGTGGCAGCGGCTGCCCAACGGGAAGTGGTGCTACTGGTACACCACCCGAAGGTACTAACACTGTGAGAGGGCCCTGCATCGAGACCACATCGATTGGTGGGCCTTCATCGTGTACTCTCTCAGGAAACCTAGGTGGCTGTCTTCATGGAGGAATCCTGAAAATAAAGAGGTGTGTCATGGTTAAAAGTTATAATTGGTGAGTTGACTCAAGAAAACATAAGAAAGACTTTTCAAAACACACACAATTTGTGTTTTCGTGTGCTGAGTCAGAGATCAGAATTTAGGGTCCTAGTGTATGGATACGTCGGCCGCCGCACCAACACTGGACTCCCCTAACTGAAAACCACACTCAAAACACTTAACACTATTGCCATATAGAAAAGATCATAGTCCCATTTCTTTGGTAGAACCGAACTCCTCTGATACCACTTTGTCACGACCTGTCCCCCCCGGGGCCTGTGTCGTGACTACCCCAAGCCCGCCTTCCATAGGTCAGGGGCTGGAAACTAGCACTGAAAGGAATATTCCCTAAAACAGGAAGGCATTGCCTTTAAACCAGTAAAAATATACGGTCCGAGAACACAACAATAAGCAATTGTGAAGTAAAATATTATATTAAAAGGGTGTTGAAAGTAAAAGGGGCCAAAATACTAGCCCAAATGTAAAAGTATAAGTACGACTGAAAGAAAAATGAAAATAGCTACCGGTTCATCCTCCAAGGTTCCTATCTGTAGGTTCGGTATAGATCGAATCAACTGCACTCCATGTCCGATCGTCTACTCTACCGCACGTTACACCGAATGGTCCACCTCTGAACACCATCCAGTCCTAGCTCCCTCTGCCTCGATCAATGTTGTACATCGTCTGCACAAGACACAAAAGGTTGTGGGTGAAGCCCATGCAGGGGTGAGTATAATGATACTCAGTAGGGACCCCGAGACCCCAAAGATCTCCTAGAATTCCACAAAGAAAAACCACAGGGTAACACCGCGAAGGTAAAGTACCACAACGATAGAGTACCACATATCATAACCTCAATCACAAGCATAAAGTAAAGACTTCTCATACCAGTATTTATTCTAGGGGTAGTAACAAGTAACAACCCTAGTCACATCGTCAAACGCCTCAGCTACTAGAGAACTCCTCCTCTATAGAGTACAGTGGGCCTGCTACGTCACACAAAGGCACTTCCCACTAACCTTGAACTGCTGAATTACTGCTCTCCATTGCGTACTATGGGTTTTCCAGGTCACACAGAGTCACCTACCCCACAACGTGGTCTGCTAAGGTACTCCTCCCCATCGCGTACAGCAGCTTCTCCTCACTGTGGCCCGCCAAGTCACACAGAACAACCCACCCCCATCGTTGTCTGTAAAGGCACTCCTCCCCAATGCATAATGTAGTCGTCGAGTCACTCCGAGTCGAAAAGTCAACAATCGTTAGGTCTCATCCAGTCGCCGGGTTTCGTACGTAGTGCGCTTAGAGAACCACTCCCCAAGCCATCAGTCACATCTCAACAAGCACAAAGTCTCACAAAGAAGTAACCTGATGATTTTCCAAGTCATAAGGGTTCTTTCATGAAATAGGGCACGTTAGTCTGACTCCTGGTCTGTGCATTATTGGCATTTCAGTACAGAGGGCCCAGTTGGATTCGGGTGCGATCCAACCCAGCCAAACTCCAAGTCTCTCCGAAACTCTAATGGAGTGAATCAAAAGGATAGTCTTACTAAAAGGGTCCAAATGTTGAATATGGTTCGTCAAACGGGCCTTTGGTTCTCAAGATAATGTCCTTTGACTGTTTTCGGGCCCAGTTGGGCCCGGGTCCGGTCTGACCCGGTCGAACCGACCCGGCCCGACCCAGTCTGGGCTGGGCAAAGGTGGACTTGGCTCACTGGGCCGATGTACAGTACAACCCGCTAGTGGGGCTGGCCGACCCAAATAGGGCGGTCCGAAAAGGGGAGGCTCAGCCCGCATGGGTCGGGAACCTCCTAGGAATGCGGCTAGGTCTGAGGGTGGCATCCTACTGGGGCGGCAGCCCGGTCCAAGGGTGGGGCCCAGTGTGAGGGTGGCAGCCCAGTGTTAGGGCGGTATCTCGCTCCGAGAGAGGCGGCTTGGCTTCAAGGGTGGCAGCCTAATCTGAGGGCGGCGTCCCGGGGTGAGGGCGGTGACCCGACTCCAAGGGCGGCGGCATGCTCCGAGGGAAGCGGTCGGGTGTTAGGGTGGTGTCCCAGCTCTGAGGGCGGCAGCTTGCTCTGAGGGCGGCAGCTTGCTCTAAGGGCGGCGACCATGTGTGAGGGTGGTGGCCCAATCTGGTCTGACGTGGGGGTGTAACCCCCCCCCCCCCCAATCTCCCAAATTCCCAAACGGCCCAAAGGTCGTTTGGTTGGTGAGGTAGTGGCACCGCGTGGGTGTCGCTCGGTCGTCGCGGAACCTAACGGAGGTGGGTTTGGCCTCTGTCGTAGCTTCTGTTCGCTAGTGGCATGGTGGTCGTGCTGCCTTCCTTCCCATAGTTGGTCATCACGTCGGCTGCCTCATCCGTTCTCCGTGGCTAACAAGCTGCGGCCTTCCTCTTGCGGCATGTGTTGACATGCTTGCGGTCTTCCAAGGTAGATCAAGGATAGAAAAATAGTGGAGGGTTCGGGCCAGGTTCATTAGGCTCGTGCCCTCTATTCTAGCTTGTATTATGGAGGACATTAAGGGGTTGGATAATCAATTTAATTAAACAACATTATTAACACCAAAAGATTCCCCATAATAACCTCCCGAAAAGAAGAATAAATCACGGGTCAACCCGTTAGTCGGTTGACCCGCGTTCTTCATATAATTTCAAGAATGGGGAAGAGGGAATAAAGAACGCACAAATGAAAATAATCCCCCTACCTGGAAACATTATATAGCTCTCATGGTTGAGGGAGTCTCATTGTTCGTCATGCCCGCAAAAATTTTTCCTCACCGCCACTCGAATGTCAATATCTGATTCAGAGTTGCAGTGTCGCACATCACCTCCTGTTGGGGTCAGCTTCATCCTCTAAGGGCTAAGCATTATGTCACTCCACCAGAACTTTTTTTCTTGGTGAAGCTTGTCCAATAACCCTCCCCCAAGCTCTATATTTATAAGAGAGGGGGAGAGTAAGTAACGACGCGGGGAGTTAATGGGGTTTATTAATGGGAAGCTTCCTAATTTCCCCCAACTTTGTTGTTACTTAGATTGGAGTGTCAATCCATTTATTGGCATGACACGTCACTGTTCCCACCTACAACTTTTTCATTGGAGTAATAGAATAAAAATAAAATAATAAAGTTACTTTATTTATTCTATTAAAAGTTCCAAAATACTAAATTTTTCTCCGGACCTACTAGGTCCAAGTGAAGCCTCCATTAAGAGAATACTGATGTTGTGAATTAAACAGTGCCCTTGGATTTTTAATCCAAGAAATGGTTCAAAGGTTAGAAAATTACGCTCACGCGTTTATTGAACGTACCTGAAAAAAGTTCATAAATTCATTCTGGGCACACCGGGCCTCGGAATCACGCGTCATCAATTTTCACAGACTCATAATAATTCCATATAATCAAAAACAATTATGAGCAAAAACTGGTTCTCTACATACCAATTTCCTATAGACATGTGGTCCTCACCCTGGGTCTCACCCACTTGCCTAAACGGGTCATCTAACTAATGATTGTTACCACAGGCCAACACATGTCCTTCCAGTGTGCCTTGTCCTCACTCACACACACCCTGGGAAACTTCCCAGAATATCACCCATCATGATCACTACTCCAAACCAAGCATGCTTAACTATGGAGTTCCAATCAGGTAGGCTCCCGAAAAAAAAGGTGCACCTTGTTGACATTAGTCATTTCATTTATTCATTTAACTATTTATCATTTTGGGGTCTTACAATCACCCCCCCCCCACTAGAGCACAACATCCTCATTGTGGTCCCTACATCTCAACCCATGCAGGGAGATGCCATAAGGCTTGGTACCACCTCTGATACCAAATATAACAACTAGGACCTACCCACCAATTTCCCCGTAGACATGTGGTACCCACCTTGGGGCCCACCCACGTGCTTGAATGGGTCATCAGACTAATGATTGTCCCCATAGGCCAACACATGTCCTTTCTAGTGTGCTTTTTCCTCATACACACACATCCTAGGAAACTTCCCAAAAGGTCACCCATCCTAATCACTACTCCAGGCCAAGCATGCATAACTATGGAGTTCTAATCAGGAAGGATCTCTAAAAGCAAGGTGCACCTTGTTGACATGAGTCATTTCATTTATTCATTTAACTATTTATCATTCTAGGGTGTTACAGAAGTTTTACTTGGTACACCACTAAGGGATAATCTAAGGAGCATGCCCTAAAAGTGAATTAGTCATACCTAAATCCACTAAGCTTCAGTAGGTATTGTGGATTAAAAATGTTCAAACATGCTCACTTCCTTCCAGGATCTCTACCTTTATAATAATTTTAGGGATAACGCATTGCCTTCATCATTTCACTTCTGTTGACTCCCCCTTTCTCAATTTCTTTGGTTTCTTACTCATTTTATTATTACTTGAAGGTTATATCTATAGATTGGGCACATAATTATTTTTCCATGGTTCACACAAGACTCTTCTTGTACCATATTCTTGAATTGATTCACTCAAATTCACTATTTACTCAAACAGATGTTCAAAACATACTGATTGTGCAACTCTTGCACTTGCACCCAACATTTTTACTTTCATGTAACTCCTAAATTTTAGCACAAATTTTTTTCTTTTGCAACACTTCTGTAACACCTCTAAATTTTAATATAAGAACATTATATGCAATGGCGTGTATGACACGCAACACCAAGCTCGTAAGGGAATATAATATCCCGATAAGTAATAATATATTTAATATTTTAAATAAATTAATACATAATTTAGATTTAAATGCATGTGATTCTGATTTATAATGTTTCATATGCAACAAAAACTTTCTTCTTTGACTTTCATTACACATAAGACCAAGTTTTACCAAACAATAATATTTTATTAAACTATTATTATTTAATATGATATGATATAACCAAATTGTTAAATTAGAGATTATAAATGGTATTAACTAACTTATAAAAATATATATTTTACACAAATATAAAAATAATTCATTGGTTACAAATTAAAAAAAAATTAATTTAAGAACCAATTGAATATAAAGGGAATTTTTTATAAAAAAACTGTTTTGATTCCCACAAAGTTTTTTTATCCTAATAAATTAAATTATTTAAAATTAGTGATTGATATTAATTTAATATATATATTATATATTCAATCAAATATTTTTTACATTCATCCAATATATTTGATAGGCATAAAATGAGAATAAACCAAATTTTACGCATTAAAAACACAAATATTTATAAAGGTATTTTTACAGCCTTTTAATGGTGAACCTATTTTAAATCGAAATTTCAAAACTTTTATAAATTTTATATGTAAAAATAAACAACATATTTTCAATATTAACAAAAAAATATCTTAGGGGGAATTTTTGGCATTTTTTCATGAAGTTTCATTTTTTTATGAATAGTGAAAAATACTGCATTTTAATTCTAAATTAATTTTTTGTTTAATTTGTTTATAAAATTAAATTATATTTTTGATTATTTTTAATATTAATTATATTAAATTTTTATTTATTTATCCAATTTAGGTCATTTTAATCAATTTTACTTTTAAATTTAATATAAAAACATAGCAAACTTTGGAAAAATTTACTTTAAAAACATGCTTTGTCATCTTGTCTGTGGGATTAAATTTAAATTAATTTCTGCCACATATGTGGTTCGAATTTGGAAAAAAGGATTCCAAATTTGGAATAATCGCAATTTATAATTTCTAATAAGGTAAACGTTTTTTTGACCAAAAATATTAGTGAAAGTAATTAAAAGTAATTACAACGAATAAGGTGAGATTAAGCTTAACAATGGGCTAAACCTTAATAATAATGGACAAAATGACCTATAAACTTGTAAAAAAATACATTTTATGATCAAATTTATACCCTATACTCCCTTTTATAGAATGTTTTCCATTATTGGATCCACTTTCAATTAGAAAAATGTGGATTGAATTCTCTTTTCCAAAATTTACAAGATGTCACTCCTCCTCCACTATAAAAAGGCACTAACCCATCCAACTTCCTCGCACCTATCAAGTCACTTTGGCCTGAAAAAGATATTCCCAAATAAAACATCAAAATAACTCCCCTAAACCTAGAATCATCACCTTAGTATGAAATCCATCCATGTAAGCCCATTGGTGCAAACCAAAAGGTGTTACCAGAATAAGTGGTAACATCCTCCCTCAAAATCTTTAGTTTTATTTATTTATTCACTATTTAAATTATTATTATTCCTTTATTATATAAAAAAATAGTGTAATAAATATAATTATATTTTTTAGGTTAATTTTTATACCTACACTTACACACACATCCATGTAATGGGTAACAAACTTACCGTTTTTGTGTATGATCAACTACTGCCTCCCAAAATGATGTCATTTGTTTTTCCTTTACCACCTATCATGATTGGAAATTATGATGTAAAATCTATTTATATATGATATATATAATATTTATAACATATTTATTATTATTTAATTTTTATATAACATATACACTTATACTTTTCATTTTGTGTGAATACATTAACATCATATGTGGAAGTGTAGACTACCACCCCCTCAAAGCGAAGTGACTCATTCACAATATACATGGAAATTATAATGAATGGTTTTAATAAAAATATGTTACATATATTACATAGATATTATACTATAATTATAATATATATATATATATATATATATCATTTACTTTTCATTCATTTAATACAACAAATAAATGAAATTAGTGTTCATGCGTACGTACGACCTACCGTCTCCTTGAACGGTGCATTTTATTTATTATCTCCAAACATTATGGATTATTATAAATACATATATCCTAAATATATATTATATTTAAATCATGGTTTGAATTATTTATATGATGAATCCTAGATATGAACAACAAGTAACAAGTTAAAACATACTCAACAAACTAGGCAATTAACACCCGAAATGGTGAAAATAATGAAAGATTGTTATCAAATGGGTAATAAGATATTATAAGAAGATAATATATGATATTATAAATATTAATATGGTTATATAATATTTTATTAACACTTATAAAACCATTTTTCATGAATTTAAAGGATTTTAAATTGAAATTAAATGCAAGGTAAGATATTTAGTCTCAAATTACATTCCATTGAGACTTATTTGTTTTTATTCCCATGGTTTATTTTATATGGTGTATATACTACCCATTGACATGTTATATCATGAATCATTTTATTCTCATGATATTATAAGTTTAATTTAATTTTATTACATCATTTATATTATGATTCAAATGTTTGAAAGTGGTATAGGACACTTTGGAATTGTTAAATATTATTCTCCCGAAGAACATTTTTAATGATTATCTTTGGAATATCACACCCTTTTGTGATTGTTAACTTTATATTGAAACAATAAATTTATTTTTATGAACCTAATTTATTATATATGGTGTATATACTGCCTTTTTTCATATAATATCATGATTTATTCATTCTTTATTATATTTAGAGTTTTCATTTGAATTATTTCATATGAGGGGATTTGAGTTAAAAGTTATCAAGTGGAAAATAATTTCATCACCCAATTTATTTTCATTGGGTTATATAACTTCCTCATTGTCTTTTATATTCAATGATTATGTATATAATGACTTTGACTATCTATTGATTTACTTACACTTATTAATGTGGATTTACAGCTGATATATGTAAGCTACTCATTGATTAATTACCACTTCAATGTTATTATATTTTCAAGGTTTTATTTTACAATCTGATTTTGTTTAGGATATTTTACACTTTAATATCCATTAGATGAAATTATTTTATCATTTTTCGAAAAAAAAAAATTATTTTCCTCTATTTATTCATGACCTTTATCAAATAATTGTACCATTTATTCACTCTTTGGTACTTAAAATGTTTTAGGAAATATTTTTAAGAAAACTTAACTACATTATCTCTTTAGTCAGATAACATTCTTTCTTCTAAATTCCATATTTTCTAAAAAAAATTAAAATTAACCTTTCCAAAATGATTTATTGAAAAAATATTTACCCTTTTACCCTTTTTTTCAAATGAATCTTCTTTTCTCTTTCTAAACAATTTATTTTTCTAACCTTTTTACCATACAAAAGGAATGTTTTTGCCTCATAAGGAATGTATGGATTTAGCCACCATCATTTCTTTGAAGCTTTATTTTCATGTTTAAAAGGTTAATTTTTAAATTAAATTTTTTTCAAATGTGATTTTTAAATAAAAGTTTTTTTTAAAGGATATTTTCCTCAAGAATGTTTTTAAAAGATATTTTTATAGTATTTAAATTAATTAATGAGAAAAACCCTTTTATTTTTTACTCCACCTGGGCTATATTGTATTGATACCATCTGTGTTCCTCCTATAGATGATTTATGATTTATTTCACCAAGGATAGTATTGAAATTCACTTCCAAGATTACTTTTAGTCCCATTGAAATATTTAATTCCCTATGATAATTTAACATTGAATTCCCCATAAATATACATATCATTTTTCATGGATATGATTATTGCCTATACTATATACCATTTTTTATATGGTTTTTACCTTTAAAGTTATTTAATTATTTGGTAAAATATTTATAAATATATAATCTTTATTTAATAAGGATATTTGATAAGGAATTTTATTTATTTAAATTATTCAATATGAGGAATGATTTAGATTGTAAATGACGAGTGGGTACCAAACTTTATATAGCCCCTTGATGCATCGACAGGTTTTCATGAGATAAAATATTTACCCAAATTGAATAGGTTTCTACTTGTAGTTTTAAAGCATCTTATGAATGGTCTTAATAGAATAGGTTTTCATGTATCTGATACATGACTTCCATAAATTAAGCACTTCCTTCATTTATATTCCTTCATTATTTATCCATCAGATTTTTCATCAATATATCTATGAATACATTTCATTCTCATTTCATTGATTAAATATCATGTGTTTTCAAATTTTTACCTTTCCATATTTATTTTTAATGATCTATTTATTTATATGTAATTCGTTTTTAGTTATTTACATTTCCATATGTTTTATGCACAACTTTCTCAGTTTATTGATTGCATGGAATGTGTCTTTAGTTATTACCTTTATATATTGACTATTCTCATTGATTCATTATTGATTCCAATATATTTTTCCCTTATTAAGAATTTAAGTTAACCCTTATTATGTTTCCTTTCCCCATGATTCACTGAAGTGTACTAAGAAATATATTTAAGGATGATCTAGATGGAATAAAGTTATTATCCTCTAAATAAAGAAAAAAAATATGTTGTAATTATTGTATTTATTTTTAATAAAAGACTCTTGTATGTATATAGTTTACCAATACTACTAAACTATTTGATCCTTTAGGATTTGATTCCTTGTAATCATGAAAATTTAATGGTAGTAGGCATAAGCTCCAGGCTTCTCGGGTATGGGAACTATAGTTGGAATCATAGGAAGTTTAATAAAAACCTTGGGAACTTGATTTAGGAAAACATAGATTAGAGAACATATCCCTAAGGTGGACATTGAGGATAAGTATATAATAACATCTGAGAATTTTGGTATGGTAGATATTTTTTGGGTCTTCCTAGAAATATATCCATGTATAGATACTACAAGTGGATGTCGTTCTAGAACATATATACCTAGGTGTAACAACTATAACAAGGTATGTTGAACCTGAATCGGTGTAACCTAGTACACCACAATGGGCCTTAATACGTACTTGGTTTGATACTCCCAAGAGATACACTTAGGATAATTCAAATTTTCTTTACAAATCATTACGAAGTATTTGAATAGATAATGAAAAATAATTACCTAGATTAAACATTAGACCAAGGGAGGACCTATGTGGAAATAAATGGATGAATTATTTATGTATTGAGGTTGTATTGAAAACCTTAGTTAAAGTTTGGTTTAGTGATTAGAATTATTTGAAGGATTTACATCATATTTATTTTGAAAATTATATTAATTTTATTTTAGAAAAGGACAACATGTATGTCGGGTGACAACCAATCATGTTCGGAAAGGATATGGGGCTTGAACTCATGACCAAAGGATGATATGGGTTTAATTACAACCACTTACCTATGAAATTCCCTAGTTAATATGTTATTGTTTTTAGTTAAACAATTTGATGAATAAATATTAATTATGAATCCGTAGTGTTGCATTTTAGGTTTAGATATTAATGTATTAACCATATGAGTTTTCAAAAAATAGTTAAAGACAAATGTAAAGACTTGTTTTATAGATATTAAAATTAGTATAAAGTAATTTTTAGTTCTTCAGGAATCAAAGTTTATTTTTGGATATCCATTTATTCAAGTAAGGGATGAATTATAATTGATCAAAAAACAAAATTTGGATAAAAATTTTGAAATATATATTTATCAAGTAAATATATTTTAGTATATACATAGAATATAAAATAATTCCTTAACAATAATAAGATTATCTTAAAAGAAATTTTTTTTCCTAATACCATAATTTTTTCTGAACCAATGGTCTTTTAAATCATCATAGATTTATGTCTTTGAGACCCTCAACATTCAATTGATCATTCACTTTTTTGTGATTGATGAATTCAATCATTTGTTAAAAATATTTACACTTTTCCTACATGTACATATCTCCACTTTCCACTGATTTTCTCCAACTTAGAGACCTAGTTATATGTTATTCCATGTGACCTTTGTACTTTTCATCCCCACTTTTCTAGAGGATTTATTACAAACCCTTCTCATAATGTGGGATTTCAAACATAGTAAATATCAAACAATATATCACCAATATAGATTTTAAATTTTGAGGATGGAATTTAATTATGGTGGGGAGAATGTAACACCCCAAAATTCTAATGTAAGAACATTGTATGCAATAGTGTGTATGACATGCAACACCAAGCTCGTAAGAGAATATAATATCCTGAGACTTTATAATATATTTAATATTTTAAATAAGTTAATCTATGATATATCATTAAATTAATGTGATACTAATTTAGCATACATCACACCCAATAATGACTTTCTTCAATGGATTGCATTACACACAAGACCAAGTGTTACCAAACAATAATATTTTAAAAAAACATTATTATTTAATATAATATGATATAACCCTGCTATTGAATTAGTGGTTAAAAATAGTATTAAAAAACTTATGATAATATATGGTTTAAATAAATATAAAATTAATTCATTGGTTAAAATTTAATTAGAAATGAAAATAATAACTAATTTAATATAAAGGGGATGTTTTTATAAAAAAATATTTGTATTCCTACAAATTTTTTTATCCAAATAAATTAAATTAATTAAAATTATTGAGTTATATTAATTTAAATATATATTATATATTAAATAAAATATTTTTGGCAATCTTCCAATAGATTTTATATGCATAAGATAAGAATAAACACAATTTTATGCATAAAAACACTTATTTTTATAAAGGTGATTTTACTGACTTTTAATGGAACACCTAATTTAAATCTAAATTTTGAAAATTTTATAAATTATATATGTCAAGATAATATTTATATTTGAAATTATAACATAAAAAATATCATAGGGTGAGTTATTTATGTTTTTCTGTGAAGTTTCATTTTTTGATGAATAGTGTGAAATACTGAATTTTGATTCAAAACTAATTTTCACCTAATCTATTTTTAAGGTTAAATAATATTTTTTATTGGTTTTAAATTTTAATTAGATTAATTTTTTATTAATTAATCCAATTTATTTCATTTTAAACAATTTCACTTTAAAATTGAATAAAAAAAATGGCAAACTTTGGAACAATTTACTTCAAAACCCCGCTTTGTCTTCCCGTCTGCGGAATTAAATTTAAATTAATTTATACCACTTATGTGATTGTAATTTTGAAAAATGGATTCCATATTTTTAATCATAATAATTTATAATTTATATAAATTTCAACTTAGTTTTTTACAAAAAATATTAGTGAAAGTAATTAAATTTAATTACAGCGCTAAGGTGAAATTAAGCTTAACAAGGGACTAAACCTTGAGCATAAGGGAAAAAATAAACTAAAAACTTATCTGAAATCGATTGTATGGTCATATTTAGATTATATCATCTATTTTCTCAAATTTTATCCATTATTGGATCCAATTTCAATGGAAGAAATTTTGGTGGAATTCCCTTTTCCAAAATTTACAAGAGTATCACTCTTCCTCCACTATAAAAAATCACCCACCCCTACCACTTTCTCACACCTCTCAAGAAAATTTTTCTCAAACAATATCTCCCCAAATACCTATCAAACATCCATCCTTTAACAACCCAATATTTTTCAATGGAAATTCCCTTCTTATAAATATGTCATAAAATCACATGAAAACACAACATAATGAACTACTAAGAGCTAAGTGTCCTTTAAACATATTTTTTTCACTTATGTGTTTGGAATTTTGAAAATATGACATACACGGTTGCAATCATTAAGTTATTTGGAGTCTGATAAGAAAAACTTAATTTTCGGTAAATAGTAACTTGCCCTTATGAATAGTAACATGCCCTTATGAATAGTGATATACCCTAATGAATAGTAACCTTACCTATGATAATATATAAAAAATATTCAAGTTGAAAGTATGATATACCTATATTTTAAAATAAGTAAACGAATGTTTTAAAACTATTTTTTGATAATAAATTATGATTTTAATTAAATATTAAAATAATCATATTTAGAAAATTATTTTTAAAAAATGGATTTCATTTTTGGATTCTACATGGAAAAAAATGGTTAGGTTTAATTTTTGAGATTTTTCGGAAATACATGAATTTTTTATGAATAGTAAAACACAATAATTTACGATAAGTGCTAAATAATGGATTTATTGAGTCATTGATGATGATCTACTGATGTAAGCCTAATTATTTAGAAGTCGCATGCATTTATTACTGTTTTTGGTCATTGAATCATCACTATTTCTGGTCTTGAGGGAAAATAATAAACTAATGATTATAATATTATGAAAACTCTTCTCTCCTCCACTATAAAACCCCCCCTCACTACATCTTCTCTTCACTACTCTCAAGCCTTGTGCCTTGCCAATATTCTACCCAAATCTCTCTCTAAGCTCCTCCCCCACTTCCAAAATCCCCTATCCTCTTCAAAATACCAAAACCTCTCCCTTTAAGAGGTTCTCAAAGGAGGAAGTCTCAAGAGGTAAATTCCTCTTTCCAATTCCTTCATCCTCATCATCAAGTAGATTTTTATTAATAAGAAACCACCAAGGGACCACATGCGTCAAGACTCCTCACAGAGGCCTGAAATAATGAAGGCCAAGGGCATCCCCTCTAATCCAATTGACCCCCTCGGGTTTGAGGGACATAACATTATGAAGGCAAATGGGATCAGGACCAAGAACCTTGAGGGAAGCAAGGTGTTCTGTGACTTGATTACCCTCCTGCCATGAGTGCACCACTTTGGTAGTATTTCTAAGTTATATTCTGCAATTTCTGATGGTATATGTGATTGACCAGGGTGAGGGAAATAGGCCGTTAAAGACGTTATAAAGAATCTTGGAGTTATTTTCAACTTCGTAAATAACAATTTCTTCCTGGTTGCACAGGATGATACCCTGAAGGAGGGCCCTTGATTTATCCTAAAGGGATGATCCACTACCCAAGAGGGCTGAAAACGCCAAGATCATTGACCCCTTGGCATCCCGTACAAAGCCTCCAATGCTCATGACCCCCATGATGCAGGAACCATCGGTGTTAAGTTCATTTCTTTTTGTTTCTTTCCTCACCTCCCTTCACCCAAATAGTATGATAAAGCTAGTAACATACATTTAATGGAATTTTTTTATGCTAATGGGATATTTCATTATCTTCTCTCCTTTCCCCACCTTTTATTTGAAAGAAACAAAAGCACCGTTTTAGATGTGCTAATTTATCACATTCAAGGACAACAGTTTATCAATTTCTATTAGCATCATTAATTCTGTTAATGAAACCATTTGTGTTATAGTTGAACCAGATTATAATATATAATATATCATATTTTTTGGTTCTATAATCCTTTTGTACAAATGATATTATGTTATAAATCAAAACATGTTCTTTGTAATCAAACCCACCGATTAACAAAAAATTGTAGTCACTATGGTTTTATATAATAATTAAACTTCACTCTAAGTATCAAAATTAAATTTAAAACCATGTAATCTCCTAGATGTTCACTAATAGAATATAACTTTAATTCTGTACAACCACTTTAATCTTACAGGTTTATCCAAACATGAATATAAGCGAACTAGTTATTAAAACCAAGTAAACAAACGAGCTCGAACAATGAAATTGAACCGCATAACCAATCAAAACAGTTATAAATGAACTTAAAATGATTATACTAAACCAATTACATATATAATAGGTTATATAATTATTAATTAATAAACCTAATTTTTTTATTCAGGTCTTTAATAACAAGTGGACAACACCAATGGATTTAAGGTAAGGGATCCTCTCCATTTCACTCTTAAATCAAGATTGTACTCTATGCTATTCTGTTTTATGTGCAAACCCTAATGATGTGGTATGTTTAAGCACCTCCACCATACTTCACTCTTGATATATAAGTGATGATAAACCCATTTTCTCTCTCATCAATCCCTCTTAGTTACACTCGACACCATGTCGATAAACCGTAATGAATTCTACCCGAACATTCTTTGTTCTTTCGAGATGCCTTGTCTTTTTTTATGTCAAAATGGAGTTATTTTATCTATTTAAGAACATATTCTAAATGATGTGTAGTTTTACAAAATTCATTTATGAATACCCTTTCATCACTCTCTTTTGGAGATATACATTTTTTTTAAAAAGATTCACTTTTTAGAACCTTCGGATAAGAAAATATGTTTTAAGGGAACTTCATGAATTTTTACCCAATTTCAAGTGAACTATATACTATGTTTTAATCCACCATTTTCATTATAAAATCAGTATTTTTATTATGAAAAAAATCTTGGTTCGATTTTGTTTTTATATAAAATATTTTCCTCTTTTCTATTTTAAAAGATCTATAGTATTTTCCTTAAAATCGAACAAAAATATTTTAATGCTAATGTTTCTCAAATACATTTCTTATATGTTGTCACTTCTGTTTGACACCACCTACCATGTTATATTTTTATTTTAACTTATCAACATCCATGTATTTTCTAATCCCTTTCTTTCATAGACACTTTAATGATACACTCATTGGTTATGCTCTATGTCAGGATTGTGGTACCCAATTCTTTCCATGGGTTTCCTTATGTTTATGTATGGTTGATTATGTATGATTATTTATGTGGAAAGAGTATTCATGAAAATTATTAGATGGGTGCGCCCAGATAGTGCTCCAATGTATTGGGTAAAGTTAAGTCTCATGATATGCGATGTGAAACGGGATTGGAGGTTAGCCTTGACCCATACTAAAATGGGAAATGGGATTGGCGGTTAGCCTTGACCCACTCTAAAATGGGCAACGATATTGGTGGTTAGACTTGACCCATAATAAAGACATATTTTATGATTCTTCCACTTTTATATGATTCCATGTTTTTATGATCCCATTATTATATTATATGATTTCATGTGTTCTATGCTTTGGATATCATTATGTCATGCCTCATAACTCATGTGCTTAAGATGTATCCTTATGTTCTTTCTCATACAAGGCTTTTCAGCTCATCCCTTTATTCATGTATTCCCCAGGGTATCTTGTACAGATGTAAGGGCACAAAGAAAGTTAGGATCTCTTTATAGAGATTAAATAAAGAAATGTTTTTTTAACCCCATGTTTTATGTTTTATGTTTTATGTATGTAGTCTTTCAAGAAACTAGACTTAATCATCCTTGGATTGTACTCTAATGTATAATTATTCCTAAAATCATGTAATTTTATAAGTAAAAGGATCGAGTCGTTATAGTTGGTATCATAGGAAGGTCTATTTATTTTTGGATAATAGGAATATAGCACCTTAGTGAGAACCTTAAGGATGATACTAAGTATAAGAAAACATTCCTAAATTTTGGTGAGTATTGAGTAAGTTGTTTATCAATAAAATACATCCCTTTATAGATATGAATTGGTAGAGGAAGCTCTGGAACATATGTATCTAGGGTTAAAACCTGAAAAAACTGCATTTATCTAGACTCGAATGGGAACTAGTGCACGACAATGGGACTTGTTTCACTCTTGGTTACAACACTCCTGGAGGATATGCTATGGTAGATTCATGAGATTAGTAAAAACCATTATTCAAAGACAAAAAATCCCATAAGAATATAAGTTAAGAAATAGATCGAACATAATCTAGATATAAACCTAAGGAATCTCAAGTTAGGATATACTTCTTCTTTATAAGTTTATCCTTTTATATTCAAATTTTTATTTTTTTGATCAATAGATAAGTATTCAAGAACTATAATTATATGTTATTTTTCTTAGTTTATGGTAGGAAATAGAAGAACACGTTCCAACAACCAATGTCATAGGCAATGTGAATATTTCCCTAATGATATGCCTGATATGACGGGAGAGAGTTCTCAAAACTTCATGATTGTACTTGCTCAGCTGGCTCAAGTTATGAATAATAACATGAATCATGTGAAACTCCCTCCTCCTCCAAGGAAATAGAATTTTTTCATAGAATACTTCATGCAGAAAAGGAATCTCATGTTTAGCAGATCTTATGATCCCCTCCTCGTGAAACAATGGATTAACTCCATTGAAAAGATATTCTTTGTCCTATAGTGCTCGAAAGAAGAGAAGGTTGTACTAGCGGTCTATCATTTTGATGGGGAAGCTGATCAGTGGTGGACATAAATCAATAATAAAAAGTCCCAATAGGAAATTGATTCCATGAATAGGGAGGAATTTAAGAGGATGTTTTACAACAAATATTTTTCTTGAACCCTCTCTCTCAAGAAGGAAAGATAGTTCCTCAAACTCAAGCATAAGGAAGACGATTCCATTAGGGAATATGAATAAAACTTTACAAGGCTTTCAAGGTATGCCTATGGATTTTTCATGAACCCCGAAATAAAGGTGGATCACTTCATTATAGAAATAAATCCATGTCTAAGAAAATTGTTGGTGATTTAAGACTTCAACAGTTATGAGGATGTTGTCTGTTGTGCCCTCAAGGTTGAAATAGAGATTGGAGACTCTCAGTGGTCTCGTGGGCCCAGTGACAAGAATCCTAAAATGGAGAAAAACATGGGTGGTTCATCAAAAAATCCCATGATGGAAAGAAGACTGAATTTTTCCCTTATAAAAGTTGTGGGAAGAAGCATCCTGGTAACTGTCTGAAGGGAACCAAGAATTGCTTCAAATGTGGAAAGTTTGGTCATATGGACAAGAACTACTGAAGGGATATGAAAAACCCTGCTAATGTTGAAGAACAAAAGAAGGTTTATAATAACACTCAGCCTGTAGTACAGTGTTACAACTACAAAGAGCATGGGCATTATGCAAGAAATTGCTCTAAGCCGAGGGTTGTCAAAGGCAATCAGCAACAACCTCCAAGGAAACAAAGAAGGTATTATGATATCACTACTGTTGAGGTGGAGCTGGAAAAATATGTGGTGATAGGTACACTAGTTATTCACTCAAGAATAGTGAATTTACTATTTGATTCTGGTTCTAAGCATTCTTTTATATCTTGTAATTTTAGTATAACTATTCAAACACCACCTCAAAATTTAGAGAAAAAGTTATTTGTGAGAATAGAAAATGGGGAAATTATTACACCCATGGTTTATAACTCCTCCCCAGTTAATGTTTGTGGACTGAACCACCCAGAAAATCTCATAATACATCCTTTAGTAGAGTTTGATGTTATCTTGAACATGGATTGGCTATGTTTATATAAATCCAACATCAACTGTCGAGAAAGGGAGATTAATCGTCACATCCAAAAGCATCCTCAGATTCTTTACAAGTGTATGGAGGAATATGAAACATCTTTTGAATATTCATCTCAAGTGTGGATATTGCTACCTTGTGAGCAGGCATATCTAGCTCAAATGATTGAGACAAAGGAGATAATCATGCTTGAAGACATGCCAATAATGAGGGATTACACTAATGTATTCTCAGAAGAGTTGCATGGTCTTCCTCTTGACTGAGATTTTGAGTTCTCAATTGAACTTATCCCTGGATATCTACCTATCTCAAAGAGACCTTACAGAATGGACACCATAGAGGTGGAAGACCAGAAGAAGTAGTTATAAGAGAATACGGAGAAGGGTTTTATACACCTGAGTGCTTCACCGTGGGGTGTGCCAGTTCTCTTCCTCAAGAAGGACAGATCAATGTGCCTCTACATTGATTATTGTGAGCTCAATAAAATCACAATAAAGAAAAAGTATCCTCTTCCATGGATAGATGACTTGTTCGATCATATTTTTGGGGCCAGTTATTTTTCTAAGGTGGACCTTCGGTCAGCATATCACCAATTAAAGGTGAGGAATAAAGATATTCCCAAGACTGCCTTTCGAATGAGGTATGGACACTCTAAGTTCATAGTGGTGCCCTTAAGACTCACTAATGTTCTAATAATTTTCATGGATTTAATTAATAGAGTCTTTAGATATTACCTCAACAAATTTGTGGTAGTCTTTATTGATGATATTCTGATATACTCCAAGAGCATGGAGGAACATGAGGAGCATTTGAATACTATGTTAAAGAATTTGTGAATGGATAAGTTTTATGAAATGTACAGTAATTGTGAGTTCTAGATGGAGGAACCATCATTCTTGGGGCATGTTATCACTAGAAAAGGGATATCTATGGACCCTTCCAAGATGAAGGTAATTGAAGAGCATCCCCGACCAACTTCTGTAATGGAGATCCACACCTTTTTGGGTCTATCTGGGTATTATCGACGATTTGTGAAAACTTTCCACAATTATCAAACCCAATTAACAAGATAACACGGAAGGGAGTAAATTTTGTATTGACATAGGAATGTGAAGACTCTTTCAAGGAGTTAAAAAAGAGCCTTATCACTGCGCCAGTACTCACACTCCCTATAAGTGGAGAAATCTTTGTGGTGTATAGTGATGATTCTAAAAAGGTCTTAGGATTTTTTCTAATATAAAATTACAAAGTGACAGACTATGCCTCAAGGAAACTGAAAATCCACAAGCAAAATTATCCTACGTATGATCTGGAGTTGGCGGTGGTGATCTTTGCATTGAAAATATGACAGCATTATCTCTATGGGGAGAAGTGTGAGATATATACTAACCACAAGAGTCTCAAATATATATTCGTACAGAAAGAGATTAATATGCACCAGCAAATATGGATAGAGCTCATCAAAGATTATAACTGCTCAATCCACTACCATCCTGGTAAGGTAAACAAGGTGGTGAATGCTCTAAGTAGAAAGGATCCTGCATCTTTATCAATGATGAGAATTGAAATAGATCTAATATTCTTAGATTTGTAAAGGATATACATGGGAATCATTAATTGAGGAACATCATCAATACTTTCTCATATGATTTCTCAACCATCCATCTTAGAGAAAATAATGGATGCTCAAAGAAAAGATGTGGAAATTCAGAAAATGGTGGAAGCTATCAGAAATGGGAAATCCTCCAATTTCAAAATTTATGAGGAAGGTGTTGTAATATTTGGGACACAATTATGTGTACCATCCAATCCAGAGATAAAGAAGGAGATATTTAATGATGTGCATAGCTCGACCTTCTCTATCCACCCAGGGAGCCCAAAGTTGTATCGAGATCTCCGAGAAAAATTTTAGTGGGACAATATGAAAAGGGAGATTTATTAATATATATCAAAGTGTCTGGTATGTTAGTAAGTGAATGCTGAGAGGAAAAAGTCTAAAGGGATGATGCACCCACTACCCATAATAGCATGTAAGTGCGAGAAAATTACCATGGACTTTGTCACTAGACTACCAAGGACATCCAGACGAAACTACGTTATATGGGTCATTATGGATCATCTTACAAAGACATCTCACTTTATCTTGATTCGAGAGGACTTCTCATTGGATAAACTTGCATGGATTTACATAAAATAATTAGTAATGCTACATGGAGTACCACTGTCTATTGTATCTGATTGTGATATGAGATTCACCTCAATGTTCGGGAAAAGTCTCCAACATGCTCTAAACACTGAACTAAACTTCCGTACGGCCTATCATCCTCAAATTGATGTCCAATATGATCGAACTATTCAGACACTAGGAGACATGTTGAGAGCATGCACTATGGAATTCAAAGGATGATGGTACAAACATCTTCCACTGGTTAAATTATCCTACAACAACAGTTTCCACTCGATCATCTGAATGGAACCATATAAAGCCCTTTATGGAAAAATATGAAAAACACATGCATGTTGGGATGAATTAGGTTATAGTAAGCTTCTAGGACCTGAAATGGTCAAAGAAATGGTGGAGAAGGTGAAAACCATTCAATGGAATATCAAGGAAGCCCAAAGTAGATAGAAAAGTAATGCAAAAAATCGTCAACGAGACCTTGAGTTTAAAGTTGGAGCCAGGGTATTTTTATGCATATGTCCATGGAAGAAGGTCATGAGGTTTGAAAATAAATAGAAGTTAAGTACCAGGTACATCGGCCCCTTCGATATTCTTAATTGAGTTAGATATGTCGCATATCGATTGACACTTCCACCTACCATGTTTAAAGTACATGATTTTTTCATGTATCCCTCTCAGGGAAGTACATACCAGACTCTTCACATGTACACTCTTTAGAGGTGGTATAGTTGTAGGATGATCTTTCCTATGAGGATCATCCACTGAAGATCTTGGATTGTAGAGACAAAGTTCTATACAACAAGACTTCTTATATGGTTAAGGTAATATGGAGAAACCATAAGTATGAAGTGAAAACATGGGAACTGGAGGAATCAATGAAGGAAAAGTACCCGCACCTATTTTTGGCTTATAATGTAAAACAAAATTTCAAGGGTGAAATTTCATAAGGGGGGAAGAATGTAATGACCCAATGTTTTTCAATGGAAATTCCCTTATTATAAATATGTCATAAAATCACATGAAAACACAACATAACGAACTACTAAGTTCTAAGTGACCTTTAAACATAATTGTTTCACTTCTATGTTTGGAATTTTTAAAATCTGACAGACATAGTTGAAATCAGTAAGTTATTTAGAGTCCAATAAAAAATCCTTAATTTTTGGTGAATAGTAACATGCCCTTATGAATAGTAACAAACCCTTATGAATAGTGATATACCATAATGAATAGTAACCTTACCTATGATAATATATAAATAATATTCAAGTTGAAAGTATGATATTCCTATATTTTAGAACAAGTAAATGAAGTTTTAAAACTAGTTTTTGATAATAAATTATGATTTTAATTAAATATTAAAATAATCATATTTAGAAAATTATTTTTGAAAAATGGATTTCATTTTGGGAGTCTATGTGTCAAAAAATGGTTAAGTTAAATTTTTTATATTTTTCTGAAATACTTGAATTTTTTATGAAAGGTAAAATACGATAATTTACGATAAATACTAAATAATGGATTTATTGATTCATTGATGATGATTTGCTGATGTAAGCTCAATTGGTTCGAAGTCACATGCATTTATTACTATATTTTTCATGTAATCATCACTATTTCTGGTCTTAAGGGAAAATAATAAACTAATGATTATAATATTATGAAAACCCTCCTCTCCTCCACTATAAAACCCCCCTCACTCCCTCTTCTCTTCACTACTCTCAAGCCTTGTGACTTGCCAATATTATGCCCAAATATCTTTCCAAGATCCTCCCCCACGTCCAAAATCCCCTATCCTCTTTAAAATTCCAAAACCTATCCCCTTAAGAAGTTCTCAAAGGAGGAAGTCTCAAGAGGTAAATTCCTCTATCCAATTCCTTCATTTCTTTTAAGTTCCTTTCTTTTTGTTTCTTTCCTCACCTCCCTTCCCCCAAATAGTATGATAATAAAAATAACATAAATTTAATGTAATATTTTTATGCTAATGGGATATTTCATTATCTTGTCTTTTTCCCCACCTTTTATTTGAAATAAATAAAAGCACCATTTGATATGTACTAATTTAGCACATTCAAGGACAACAATTTATCAATTTATATTATCATCTTTAATTCTGGTCATGAAGTCATTTGTGTTGTGTTTGAACCAAATTATTATATTTAATATATCCTATTTTTTGCTTATGTGATCCTTTTGCAAAAATGGTATTAATTTATAAAGCAAAACATGTTCTTTGTAATCAAACCCACCGATTAACAAAAATGGTTGTCACTATAGTTTTATATAATAATTTGACTTCACTCTAGGTAACAAAATTAAATTTAAAACCATGTAATCTACTATATTTTCACTAATATCATATAAATTTAATTCTGGACAACCACTTTCATCTTACATGTTTATCCAAACATGAATATAAGTGAACTAGTTATTAAAACCAAGTAAACAAACGAGCCCGAACAATGAAATTGAACCTCATAACCAATCAAAATAGTTATAAATGAACTTAAAATTATTATACTAAACTAATTACATATATAATAGGTTCCATAATTATTAATTAATAAACCTAATTTTTTTTATTCATGTCTTTAATAACAAGTGGATAACACCAATGGATTTAAGGTAAGGGATCCTCTCCATTTCACTCTTAAATCAAGATTGTCCTCTTTGCTATTCCATTTTATGTGTAATCCCTAATGATGTGGTATATTTAAGAACCTCCCCCATAATTCCCTCTTGATATATAAATGATTATAAACCCCTTTTCTCTCTCATAAATCCCTCTTAGTTACACTTAATACCATGTCGATAAACCGTAATGAATTCTACTCGAACATTCTTTGTTCTTTCGAGATGCCTTGTCTTTTTTTTATGTCAAAATGGAGTCATTTTATCTATTTAAGAACATATTATAAATTATGTGTAGTTTTACAAAATTTATTTATGAATACCCTTTCATCACTCTCTTTTGGGGATATAGATGATTTTTAAAAAGATTCACTCCTTAGAACCTTCAGATGAGCAAATAAGTTTTAAGGGAACTTCATTTTTTTACCCAATTTCAAGTGCACTATATACTATGTTTTAAGCCACCATTTTCATTATAAAATCATTATTTTTATTATAAAAACCATCTTGGTTCGATTTTTTTTTATATAAAATATTGTCCTCTTTTCTATTTTAAAAGATCTATAGTATTTTCCTTAAAACCGAACAAAAATATTTTAATGCTAATGTTTCTCAAATACATTTCTAATATATTGTCACTTCTGTTTGACACCACCTACCATGTTATATTCCTATTTTACCTTATCAACATCCATGTATTTTTGAATCCCTTTCTTTCATAGACACTTTAATGATACGCTCATTGGTTATGCTCTATGTTAGGATTGTGGTACCCAATTCATTCCATGGGTATCCTTATGTTTATGTATGGTTTATTATGTATGATTATTTATGTGTAAATAGTATTCATGAAAATGTTTAGATGGGTGTGCCCAAATAGTGCTCCAATGCATTGGGTAAAGTTAAGTCTCATGAGATGTGATGTGAAACAGGATTGGCGGTTAGCCTTGGCCCATACTAAAATGGAAAATGGGATTGGCAGTTAGCCTTGACCCGTACTAAAATGGGAAACGATATTGGTGGTTAGCCTTGACCCATACTAAAGACATATTTTATGATTCTGCCACTTTTATATGATTCCATGTTTATATGATCCCATGCTTATATTATATGATTTCATGTGTTACGTGATTTGGATATCATTATGTCATGCCTCATAACTCATGTGCTTAAGATGTATCCTTATGTTCTTTCCCTTACAGGGATTTTCAGCTCATCCCTTTATTCATGTATTCCCTAGGGTACCCTGTACAGATGTAAGGGCACAAAGGAAGTTAGGATATCTTTATGGAGATTAAATAAAGAAATTTTTTTTAACCCCATGTTTTATGTTTCATGTACCTAGTCTTCCAAGACACTATACTTAATCATCCTTGGATTGTACGCTGATGTATAATTATTCTTAAAATCATGTATTATTATAAGTAAAAGGATTGGGTCACTATAGTTGGTATCAGAGGAAGGTCTAGTTATTTTTGGATAATAGGAATATAGCACCTTAGTGAGAACATTAACGATGATACTAAGTATAAGAAAACATTCCTAAATTTTGGTGAGTATTGAGTAAGTGGTTTATCAAGAAAATACATCCCTTTCTAGATACGAACTGGTAGATAAAGATCTGGCACATATGTATCTAGGGTTAAAACCTGAAAACACTGCATTGAGCTAGACTCAAACGGGAATTGGTGTACGACAATGGGTCTTGCTGCACTCTTGGTTACGACACTCCTAGAGGATATACTATGGTAGATTCATGAGATTAGTACAAACCATTATTAAAAGACAAAAAATCCCATAAGAATATAAGTTAAAAAATAGATCGAACATAATCTATATATAAACTTAAGAAATATCAAGTTAGGATATACTTCTTCTTTATAAGTTTATCCTTTTATATTCAAATTTTCCTTTTTCTGATAAATAGATAAGTATTCAAGACATCTAATTATATGTTCTTTTTCTTATTTTAGGCAGGAAATAGAAGAACACGTTCCAACAACTAATGTTATAGGAAATGTGAATATTTCGCTAATGATATGCCTGATATGACGGGAGAGAGTGCTCAAAACTTCATGATTGTACTTTCCCAGCTTTCTCAAGTTATGAATAATAACTTGAATCATGCGAAACTCCCTCCTCCTCCAAGGAAAGAGAAAGTTTTCATAGAATCCTTCATGCGGAAAAGGCCTATCATGTTTAGCGGATCTTATGATCCCCTCCTCGCGAAACAATGGATTAACTCCACAGAAAAGATATTATTTGTCCTATAGTGCTTGAAAGAAGAGAAGGTTGTACTAGCAGTCTATCATTTTGATGGGGAAGCTGATCAGTGGTGGACACAGATCAATAATACAAAGTCCGAAGAGGAAATTGTTTCCATGAATTGGGAGGAATTCAAGAGTATGTTTTTCAACAAATATTTTCCTCGAAACCTCCCTCTCAATATGGAAAGGTAGTTCCTTGGACTCAAGCAAAAGGAAGACAATTCCATTAGGGAATATTAAGCAAACATTACAAGGCTTTCAAGGTACGCCTCTGGATTTTTCATGAACACCGAAAGAAAGGTCGATCACTTGTTTAGAGGAATAAAGCCAAGTCTAAGAAAATTGTTGGTGATTTAAGACTTCAATAGTTGTGAGGATGTTGTCTGTTTTGCCCTCAAGGTTGAAATAGATATTGGAGACTCTCAGTGGTCTCGTGGGCCCAGTGACAAGAATCGGAAAATGGAGAACAACATGGGTGGTTCATCAAAAAAAAACCCATGATGGAAAGAAGACTGGATTTTCCCGTTGTAAATGTTGTGGGAAGAAGAATCCTAGTAACAGTATGAAGGGATCCAAGAATTACTTCAAATGTGGAAATTTTGGTCATCTAGACAAGAACTACCGAAGGGATATGAAAAATCCTGCTAATGTTGAAGAAAAAAGGAAGGTTTAGAGTAACACTCAGCATGCAGTGCAGTGTTACAACTACAAAGAGCATGGGCATTATGCAATAAATTTCCCTATGTTGAGGGTTGTCAGAGTAAATCAGCAACAACCTCCAAGGAAACAAGGAAGGTATTATGCTATCACTACTACTAAGGTGGAGCTGGAAAAAGATGTGGTGATAGGTACACTAGTTATTCACTCAATAATAGTTAATTTACTATTTGATTCTGGTTCTACACAATCTTTTATATCTTGTAATTTTAGTATATCTATTCAAACACCACCTCAAAATTTGGATAAAAAGTTATTTGTGAGAATAGAAAATGGGGCAATTATTGCACCCATGGTTTATAACTCCTCCCCAGTTAATGTTTGTAGACTGAACCACCTAGAAAATCTCATCATACATCCTTTAGTAGAGTTCGATGATATCTTCAGCATGGATTAGCTATCTTTATATAAATCCAACATCAACTATCAAGAAAGGGAGATTACTATTCACATCCCAAAGCATCCTCCTATTATTTACAAGTGTATGGAGGAATATGAAACTCCTTTTGAATCTTCATCTTAAGTGTGGATATTTTTTCCTTGTGAGCAGGCATATCTAGCTCAAATGATTGAGATAAACGAGAGAATCATGCTTGAAGACATGTCCATAACGAGGGATTACACTAATGTATTCCCAGAAGAGTTGCATGGTCTTCCTCTTGACTCAGAGTTTGAGTTCTCAATTGAACTTATCCCTGGATCTCTACCTATCTCAAAGAGACCTTACAGAATGGCCACCATTGAGCTGGAAGAGCATAAGAAGTATTTATAGGAGAATATGGATAAGGGTTTTATACGCCTGAGTGATTCACCGTGGGGTGTGCCATTTCTCTTCATCAATAAGGATAGATCAATGTTCCTATGCATTGATTATCATGAGGTCAATAAAATCCCAATAAAGAACAAGTATCCTCTGCCATGGATATATGACTTGTTCGATCAGCTTTGTGGGGCCAGTTTTTTTTCTAAGGTGGACCTTCGGTCAGGATATCACCAATTAAAGGTGAGGAATAAAGATATTCCCAAGAATTCCTTTCGAATGAAATATTTACACTGTGAGTTCATAGTGGTTCCCTTCGGACTCACTAATTATCTAATAAATTTCATGGATTTAAAGAATAGAATCTTTAGAGATTACCTCAACAAATTTTCGGTGGTCTTTATTGATGATATTCTGATACACTCCAAGAGAAAGGAGGAACGTGAGGAGTATTTGAATACTATGCTAAAGAATTTGTGAATGGATAAGTTGTATGCAATGTATATTAAATTTGAGTTCTAGATGGAGGAACTATAATTCTTGGGGAATATTATCACCAGTAAAGGGATATCTATGGACCCTTCCAAGATGAAGGTAGTTGAAGAGCGGCCCCGACCAACTTCTGTAATGGAGATCTGCACCTTTTTGGGTCTAGCTGGGTATTATCGACGATTTGTGAAAAACTTTTCACAATAATCAAACCCAATGACCAAGCTGACACGGAAGGGAGTAAAGTTTTTCTTGACATAAGAATGTGAAGATTGTTTCAAGGAGTTAAAAAAGACCCTTATCACTGCGCCAGTACTCACACTCCCTATAAGTGGAGAACTCTTTGTGGTGTATAGTGATGATTCTAAGAAGGTATTAGGATTTGTGCTAATGTAAAATGAAAAATTGATAGACTATGCCTCAAGGCAACTGAAAATACACAAGGAAAACTATCCTATGCATGATCTGGATTTAGCGGTGGTGATCTTTGCATAGAAAATATGACATCATTTCTCTATGGGGAGAAGTGTGAGATATATACTAACCACAAGAGTCTCAAATATATATATTCACATAGAAAGTGCTTAATATGCACCAAAGAAGATGGATAGAGCTCATCAAGGATTATGACTTCTCAATACACTACCATCCTAGTAAGGTAAACAAGGTGGAAAATGCTCTAAGTAGAAAGGATCTTGTATCTTTATCAATGATGGTAATTGAAATAGATCTAATCTTCTTAGATTTTTAAAGGATGGACATTGTAATCATTAATTGAGGAACATCATCAATACTTTATCAAATGATTTCTCAACCATCCATCTTGGAGAAAATAATGGATGCTCAAAGAAAAGATGTGGAAATTCATAAAATGGTGGAAGCTATCAGAAATGGGAAATCCTCCAATTTCAAAATTGATGAGGAAGGTACTGTAAGATTTGGGACACGATTATGTGTACCATCCAATCCAGAGATAAAGAAGGAGCTATTTAATGATGTGCATAGCTCAACCTTCTCTATCCACCCAGGAAGCACAAAGTTGTATCGAGATCTCCGAGAAAACTTTTAGTGGGACAATATGAAAATGAAGATTTCTTAATATATATCAAAGTGCCTAGTATGTTAGTAAGTTAAGTATAAGAGGAAAAAGTCTGAGGGGATGATGAAACCACTACCCATACCAGCATGGAAGTGGTAGAACATTACCATGGACTTTGTCACTGGACTACCAAGGACATCCAGAAGAAACTACGTCATATGGGTCATTATGGATCATCTTACAAAGACATCTCACTTTATCTCGATTCAAGAAAACTTCTCATTGGATAAACTTGCATGGATTTACATAAAATAATTAGTAAGGCTGCATGGAGTACCACTATCTATTGTATCTGGTCATGATATGAGATTCACCTCAATGTTCGGGAAAAGTCTCTAACATGCTTTAAACACTGAACTAAAATTCCGTACGGCCTATCATCCTCAAATTGATGTCCAATCTGAGTGAACTATTCAGATATTGGAAGAAATGTTGAGAGAGTGCTCTATGGAATTCAAAGGAGTATGGGACAAACATATTCCACTGGTTAAATTCTCTTACAACAATAGTTTCCACTCGATCATCTAAATGGCACCATATAAATCCCTTTATGGGAAAATATGAAAAACACCCGCATGTTGGGGTGAAGTCAGTGAGAGTAAGCTTCTAGGACCTGAAATGATCGAATAAATGGTGGATAATTTGAAAACCATTCAACAGCATATCAAGGAATCCCAAAGTCGATAGAAAAGTAATGCAGAAAATCGTCAACGAGACCTTGAGTTTAAAGTTGGAGACAGGGTATTTTTATGCATATCTCCATGGAAGAAGGTCATGAGGTTTCAAAATAAAGGTAATTTGAGTCCCAGGTATATAGGCCCCTTTGAGATTCTTGATTGAGTCAAATATGTGGAATATCTATTGGAACTTCCACCTACCATGTCGAAAGTACATGATTTCTTTCACGTATCCCTCTCAGAGAAGTACATACCAAACCCTTCACATGTACACTCTTTAGAGGTGTTACAGTTGGAGGATGATCTTTCCTATGAGGAGAATCCACTGAAGATCTTGGATTGTAGAGAAAAAGTTCTATACAAAAATAATTCTTATATGGTTAAGGTAATATGAAGAAACCATAAGTTCGAAGTGGAAACATGGGAACTGGAGGAATCAATGAAGGAAAAGTACCCGCACCTATTTTTGGCTTATAATGTAAAACAAAATTTCCAGGGTGAAATTTCATAAGGGGGGAAGAATGTAATGACCCAATGTTTTTCAATGGAAATTCCCTTCTTATAAATATGTCATAAAATCACATGAAAACACAACATAACGAACTACTAAGTTCTAAGTGACCTTTAAACATAAGTTTTTCACTTCTATGTTTGGAATTTTGAAAATATGATAGACACAGTTGAAATCAGTAAGTTATTTAGAGTCCAATAAAAAAACTTAATTTTTGGTGAATAGTAACCTGCCCTTATGAAAATTAACACACCCTTATGAATAGTGATATACCCTAATGAATAGTAACCTTACCTATGATAATATATAAATAATATTCAATTTGAAAGTAATATATTCCTATATTTTAGAATAAGTAAATGAATGTTTTAAAACTAGTTTTTGATAATAAATTATGATTTTAATTAAATATTAAGATAATCATATTTAGAAAATAATTTTTGAAAAATGGATTTCATTTTGGGAGTCTATGTGTCAAAAAAAGGTTAGCTTAAATTTTTTAGATTTTTCTAAAATACTTGAATTTTTTATGAAAGGTAAAATACGATAATTTACGATCAATGCAAAATAATGGATTTATTGATTCATTGATGATGATATTCTGATGTAAGCTCAATTGGTTCGAAGTCACATGCATTTATTACTATATTTTTAATGGAATCATCACTATTTCTGGTATTGATGGAAAATAATAAACTAATGATTATAATATTATGAAAACCCTCCTCTCCTCCACTATAAAACACCCCTCACTCCCTCTTCTCTTCACTACTCTCAAGCCTTGTGACTTGCCAATATTATGCTCAAATATCTTTCGAAGATCTTCCCCCACATCCAGAAGCCTCAATCCTCTTTAAAATTCCAAAACCTATCCCCTTAAGAAGTTCTCAAAGGATGAAGTCTCAAGAGGTAAATTCCTCTATCCAATTCCTTCATTTCTTTTAAGTTCTTTTCTTTTTGTTTCTTTCCTCACCTCCTTTCACCCAAATAGTATGATAATATAAATAACATAAATTTAATGGAATATTTCTATGATAATAGGATATTTCATTATCTTCTCTCCTTTCCCCACCTTTTATTTGAAATAAATGAAAGCACCATTTGAGATGTACTAATTTAGCACATTCAAGGACAACAATTTATCAATTTCTATTATCATCTTTAATTCTGGTCATGAAACCATTTGTGTTATATTTTAACCAGATTATTATATGTAATATATCCTATTTTTTGGTTATGTGATCCTTTTGTAAAAATGGTATTAAGTTATAAATCAAAACATGTTCTTTGTAATCAAACCCACCGATTAACAAAAATGGTTGTCACTATAGTTTTATATAATAATTTGACTTCACTCTAAGTAACAAAATTAAATTTAAAACCATTTAATCTTCTATATGTTCACTAATAGCATATAACTTTAATTCTGGAAAACCACTTTCATCTTACATGTTTATCCAAACATGAATATAAGTGAACCGATCATGAAAACCTGGTAAACAAACGAGCCCGAACAATGAAATTGAACCTCATAGCCAATCAAAATGGTTATAAATGAACTTAAAATTATTATACTAAACCAATTAAATATATAAGAGGTTATGTAATTATTAATTAATAAACCTAATTTTTTTATTCAGGTTTTTAATAACAAATGGATAACACCAATGGATTTAAGGTAAGGGATCCTCTCCATTTCACTCTTAAATCAAGATTATCGTCTATGCTATGCCATTTTATGTGTAATCCCTAATGATGTGGTATGTTTACAGACCTCCCTCTTACTTCCATCTTGATTTCTAAGTGATGATAAGCCCCTTTTCTCTCTCATCAACCCCTCTTAGTTACACCTGATACCATGCCGATAAACTGTAATGAATTCTACCTGAACCTTCTTTGTTCTTTCAGGTTGCCTTATCTTTCTTTATGTCAAAATGGAGTTATTTTATCTATTTAAAAACATATTATAAATGATCTTTAGTTTTAAAAAAATAATTTATAAAGACCCTTTCAACACTCTCTTTTGTGTATATACATGTTTTTTTAAATATTCCCTCCTTATAACTTTCCGATAAGAAACATGTTTTAAGGGAACCTCCTGAATTTTTACCCAATTTCAAGTGAACTCTATCTTATGTTTTAATCCACCATTGTCTTTATAAAATCGGTATTTTTATTATGAAAACCTTCTTGGTTTGATTCTTATTTTATATAAAATATTTCCCTCTTTTATATTTTAAAATATCTATAGTATTTTCCTTAAAACCGCACAAAAATGTTTTAATGCTAATGTTTCTCAAATACATTTATTATATGTTTTCACTTATGTTTGACACCAACTACCATGTTATATTCTTATTTTACCTTATAAACGTCCATGTATGTTCTAATCCCTTTCTTTCATGGAAACTCTCAGGATAAGCTCATTGGTTATGCTCTATGTCATTATTGTGGTACCCAATTCTTTCCTTGGGTGTCCTTATGTTTATGTATGGTTGATTATGTATGATTATTTATGTGGAAAGAGTATTCACGAAAATTTTGAGATGGGTGCTCCCAGGTAGAGCTTCAATTCATTGGGTAGAGTTAGGTATCATGAGATGCAATGTGAAATAGGATTGGTGGTTAGCCTTGAACCGTACTAATATGGGAAATGGGATTGGAGGTTAGCCTTGACCTGTACTAAAAGGGGAAATGGGATTGGCGGTTAGCCTTGACCTATACTAAATTCATGTTTTATGATTCTACCACATTTATATGATTCCATGTTTATATTATCCCATGCTTATATGATATGATTTCATATGTTCCATGCTATGGATATCATTATGCCATGCCACCTAACTCATGTTCTTAAGATGTATCCTTATATTCTTTCCCTTACTGGGATTTTCAGCGCATCCCTTTGTTCATATGTTCCCCAGGGTACCCTGTGAAGATGTAAGGGCTCAAATGAAGTTAGCATATCTTTATGTATATTAAATAAAGAAATTTTTTTTTATCCCCATGTTTTGTGTTTTATGTACCTAGTCTTCCAAGACACTAGACTTAACAATCCTTGGATTTTACTCTGATGTATAATTATACTTAAAATCATGTAATGTTATATGTAAAATGATTGGGTCTATATACCTCCCCTCAAACTATAAGCCTCACCTGGGGCATAAATCCATCCTTGGAATCCCTTTTGTGCAAACCATAAGGGGTTACCTGAGTAAGAGGTAACCACCTCCCTCAAGCTCTTTAGTATTATTTATTTCTTCACTCTTTCAATTATTATTGTTTCGTGATTATATAAAAACCCAATATCCTAAATATACTTAGGTGTTTTATTTCAATTTTTAGACCTAAAATTTCAAACACTTCTATCTAATCGGTAACTAACTTACCATTCATGTGTATGGTGAACCACCGCCTCCCAAAACAATGTCGTTCATTTTTCCTTTACCACCTATCATGGTTGGGAATCATGATGGAAACTCTATTTATATATGATATATATAATATTTATAAATTAATTATGCTTCTATAATTTTTATATAACACATACACTTATGATTTTCATTATGTGTCGATACGATAACATCGTCTGTGGAAGTGTGGACCACAACCCACTCAAAACGATGTGACTCATTCACACTATACATGGAATGTATAAATGATGGTTTTAAAAAAACTATGTAATATATATGACATGGATATTATACTGGAATTATAATACACACATATCATTTACTTTTAATTCTTTTAATATGAAAAATAAATGAAAGTTTCATTATTAAAAGAAATGAAAGTTGCATTAATGTGTACGTATGACTTACCGTCTCCATGAACGGTGCATTTCATTTCTTATCTCCAAAATTTATGGATTATTATAAATACACATATACCGAATATATATTATATCTAAATCATGGTTTTAATTATATATATTATGAAACCATGATAGGAACAACAAGTAACATGTTAAAACATACTCAACAAACTAGGCAATTAACACCCAAAATAGTGAAAATAATGAGAGATTCTTATAAAATGGGTAATAAGATATTATAATAACATAGTATATGATATTATAAACATTAATATGGTTATTTAATAATTTATTAACATTATAAAAATCCTTATATATGAATTTAAAGGATTTTCTCCTAAAAGTAAATGCAAGGTAAGTTATTTCATCTCAATTTACATTCCATTGAGAATTATTTGTTGTTATGAAACTAGTTTATTTTATTTGGTGTATATATTTACCTTTTAAATGGTATATCATGAATCTATTTATTATCATGATATTATAAGTTTCAATTAATTTTATTTTTTCATGGATATTATGATTTAAATGTTTCAAAGTGGTATGGTACACTTTGGAATGTTTAAAGATTATTCTCCTCAAGAATATTTTTAATGATTATCTTTGAAACTGAACTTTCTTTTGTGATTGTTAACTTTCTCTTGAAATAATTACTTTTTTATTGTTCACCTAAATTATTATATATGTTGTACATACTGACACTTTGTCAAATAATATCATGATTCATTAATTCTTCATGATATTTTGAGTTTCAATTTGAATTATTTAATCTAAGGGGATTTGAGTTAAAAGTTAACAAGTAGAAAATAATTTTATAACCCAATTTCTTTTCATTGGGTTATATTACTTCCTTATTGTTGATGATATTTTATGATTATGTGTATAATGACTTTGAATGTCTATTTATGTTTTTCTAAATATTTATTTGGATTTTTAGTTGGTACACATAATAGACTCATTGATTGATTCTCACCACAACGTTATAATTGTTTCAAGGGTTTTATTTACAATGTCATTTTCTCAGTATTGTTTACACTTGAATTTATATTAGAGGAAATTATTTGAACATTTTATAATAAACCCTTTTAGGTTATTCTCTATTGGTTACTAATGACCTTTATCAAATAATAGCACAATTTTACCATTATTTGGTACTTAAAATGTTTTTGGAAATGTCTTTTAGAAAACCTAACTTCATTCTCTCTTTAGTCAGAGAACATGTTTTCTTTTAAAAGACTTGTTTTGTAAAAAAAATTAAATTTTTTTTAACCTTTCCAAAATGATTTATTAAATATATTTTTGTCATTTTTTTCTTTTACAAATGTTTTCAAAGGAATATTCTTGTCACTTTCCAAACAAGGCATTTTTCTAACTTTTTTACCATTTAAAAGGAATGTTATTTTTAAATCATATGGAATATATTGATTTACCCCTCATAATTTAATTGAGGCTTCATTTGAATGTTTAAAAATTTTACTTTTTAAATAAAATGTTTTCAAAACTAATTTTCAAATAAAAGGTTTTTCAAAACAAAAGGATATTTTCCTCAAGAATGTTTTTAAAAGAATATTTTATAGTATTTGTATTCATCAATGGAAAAAACACATTATTTTTTACCCCACATGGGATATGTTGTATTGATACCATCCTTATTCCTCTTCTGGATGGTTTATGATTAATTTAGCCAAGAATAATATTGACGTTAACTTATTTTATTCCTTTTAGTATCCTTTAAATATTCATTTTCCTATGATCATTTGACATTTAATTTCCACAAAATATCCATATCATTTTTCATGGAAACTATTATTTCCAAAATTTTGTACCATTTTACATATGGTGTTTACTATTAAATTTATTTGATTATTTGGGGAAAATTGATAAATTTGTATTCTTTATTCAATATGGATATTTTATGAGGCATGTTATTTATTTTAATTATTTGATATGAGTAATTATTTGGACTAGAAATGACGGGTGAGTCCCATACTTTATAGATCCCCTTGATGCATCGATAGGTTCTCTTGAGAAAAAATAGTTGTGAAAATTAAATAGGTATCTACCCGTAGTTTTAAACATTCTTATGAAAGGTCTTGAGGGTATAGGTTTTCATGTTCCTAAGACATGACATCCAATAATTAATTATTTTCTTCATTTAGATTCCTTTATTTTTTATCCATGAGATTTTAGGTCAATGTATCTATGGATTTATTTCATTCTCAGATCATTGATTAAATGGAATTTGTTTTTAGTTTCTTACTTTTCCATGTTGATTTTTTTCTTATCAATTTATTTGAATGGCATGTGCTTTCATTTATTTACCTTACCATATTGTTTACACACTCGTTTCTCATTTTTTTGATTACATGTAATGTGTCTTTAATTATTACCTTTATATATTGATTATTCTCATCGATTCATTATTGTTTTCACTGTATTTTTTACATAATGAGCATTTTAGCTCACCCTTATTATGTTTCCTTTCCCTGGGATTCTCTGAAGTGTACTAAGAATGATATACAAGGATATCGTAGATGGAATAAAGTTATTATCTTTTAAATAAAGGTAAAAATTATGTTGTAATTATTATATTTATTTGTAATATAGGACTCATGTATGTATCTGGTTTACCAAGACTATTAAACTCATTGATCCTTCAAGATTTAATTCCTTGTAATCATTCCAATTTAATGGTAGTAAACACCACTTCCAAGATTTTGGGTTCAGGGCACTAAAAATTAAATTTTCATGAAACTTTAACTTTCACACAAATTGAATGTGTGATATATAGAATTCAATTGATTCTCACAACTCTACTTTGTATAACTCTTTCATGAATCAGAGGCTTCAGATCTTTAATGAGAGCTTTGTGTTCAAGATTGGAGGTACCCACCTATTTATAGATGCTACTGACCCTTCGTGAAATTTTCTTGTATTTCATCTCCCTTGCGGGTAAATTCCTAGTTATAAAAACTTCAACATGTTGACATTTCCTTTTTCACGCAACTCTATCTATATTTCAAGGGTTCGTGCAACTCTAATTTTCAAGAAACTTCAATACTTGCATGAAATACTTTCCTTAGTCATGTTTTGATGATTTGGGATTAAAAAATCATTTTTTTGAAACTCTAGAAATCTCATTTGACCTTTCACACAACTATTTGGTTTATATGATAATATTTTCTTTTTCAAAACTAGCTTTTTCCATCCACCAAATTTTGGACCCCAAAAATTTGGCAAACACTAGGAAATGATACCACCTTCAACACTGAATCCGCATTCACCATAAGATAACCTAGATTGAAAACTCCTTGATCAACCTAGCATGAATTGACAATAAACACAAAATACAATTTGTTTCTTTCTATGACAAAACCTTGGTTCCAATAGGGGTTATGTTCTTATTGATAGATGAATATAAGGATAATTTCAAAGAATTGAAGAGATGGTTGGTGAGTTAACTTATTCTTACACTACCCTATAGTGGAGAAGGGTTTTTGATATATAGTGATTCATCAAAGAAGGGACTAGGATTTTTACTCATGTATAATGATATAGTGATAGCCTATATCACTCGCTAGTTAAAAATTCATGATAAAAATTATCTGACTCGTGATTTGGAGATGGCAACGGTAATTTTTGCATTGAATTTATAGAGTAATTATCCATATGGTGAAATTTATAATATATATATTGGTCATAAAATCATAATTAAATATTTACATATAAAGGGTTAAATAAATACCAAATAATATAGTTAGGTTTGATCAAAGATTACGATATCTCAATACATTACCAACCAAGGAAGGAAAACAAGGTGGTTAATGCTCTAATTTAGAAAGATCGTGCTATTTTGTCTATGATGAGGATTGAAATAGATCAAATATTTATAGATTTATAGAAGTTGGATATTGAAATCTTGATGAAAGGGGATTGATTTTATCTTTCTCATATGAATGTTCAACCATCCATCCATGAGAGGATTAAGAAGGAGAAAAAGGAAGATGTGGAATTACATAAGAAGGTAAGGAATGTTTCTGAGTTCAACCATGATCATGTTTAAATAATAAGGTTTATAAATTGAGTATGAATTATATCAATACCAAATTTGAATAAGTGGTCGTTTGATGAAGCTCATAGTTCATCATTCTCTATTCATTCTATAAGTACAAAGATTTATAGAGATCTAAAATGGTATTTTTTGTGGGATAACATGAAAAGGGTAATTATAGAGTATATGTCCCAATGCCCAGTGTGTCAAAAAGTTAAGTATGAGATATATAATTCTAATGGAATGTTACAACCATTACCCATACTGGAATGAAAATGGAAAAACATTATCATGGATTTCATCATCAGACTCCCCAAAACATCTAAAAGGCATAATTTTATTTTGGTTGTAATTTATCGCTTTATAAAATAAGTAAGTTTTATCAAAATTAGAGAATATTTATCTCTTCATCAGATTAATCAGTTATACATTAATTAATATTTCATATTACACAGATTACCATTATCAATTGTATCTGTCCTGGATATGAGGTTACCTCAAGTTTTAGAGAAGTATCCCGCAGGATATGGACAAATTGTTGAGTTTCAGTATTGGTTATCATCCCCGGATAGATGTTCTATCTAAGAGGAATATTCAAACTATAAAATTAATATTTATAGATTTATCTATGTATTTAAAAGTTAGTTGGGATCAATACCTTTGTTTGGTATAATTTTCTTACAAAAATGGATTTTACTCGAGTATTCAGATGTCTCCTTATGAATACCTCTATGGAAGGAAGGTAATAAATCTAATGTGTTGGGATAAAGTTGAAGGAAGAAAGTTATTGGTACCTGATCTTGTTGATAAAATGGTAGATAAGGTTATATCCACTCAACATCACTAAAGGGTGTCTCAAAGTTGAAAAAAACGTTACATTGAGAATCATCGATGAGATCTAGAGTTAAAATTTAGTGATATGGTATTCCTATGAATATATCCTTGGGAAAAGGTTATGATATTTGGAAAGAATCTAAATTGTATCCCTAGATGTCACGACCCACCTTCTCCAAGATGAGGGAAGGGACAACAAAGTGCCATGCCCTTCCTTCCTCAAGGTGAAGGATAGATAATGACCCCCGAGTCCTGCATTCAGTATGCCCTAGAGTGGAAACTAACATCAATGATATAGAATCTCACATAAATGAAATACATTTCCCTTTTTATAAAAAAATATCAAGAGATAAGATGGTAAATACCAACAACACCAAAGACTAAATGTAAAATTAAATCCAAGAATCCATTCCCACATGCATGTTCAAAAGTAAAACTGATAAAAAGTAAGACAAAACTTCCAAATAATGTACCAAAAGAATGGAAACTAAGAATCAATAGTAACTATCCCAATTCCCAAGCTAGTAAAGTCCCAAACGGTCCTTTAAGTCCTCTTGGAAACCTAAAAACGGTTTTATGTACGTAGTTTGAGCATACAAGTATACTCAGTAGAAAACTAAAGCTACTCGTGCACAAGTGAGGGGACATACTAATTCCCCTATGAGAAAATAGTAGAACATCAAGCACCTAACAAAGAATACTAACCAGTCCAACCTCACCAAGGAACACTCACCCAAGTAACACAATTAAAGTAAAGTAATAATATAATCACATCAACATTTGGGTGCCCCATACACCACTTTCCCACTAGTTAACTGCTCATTCCTAATGATCTGATGTCTTGACATTGCCACTCTTCCCACACACAGTCCCACTGCTACAACCAGTCTACACACACCTGATCCTCAACCACACACAACCATGCATGAAGCCACCTGGGCCACAACAACCATTTCCATGCTTGAAGACACTTGGGCCTTTACAACCACACACCACACTCGAAGACACATGTGCCTCATCCGGAATATACTTAGGAAAAACATACCCATCCCACAAACATCTGAGCCCCTTCTCCAAAAAAACTTTTCCCGAAGAATCTTGGACAATGGTAAGCCTCAAGACATTATAGCATGCCCGGATAAGCCCAAGCGGCAAGATCCAGAAGAGGGTTCGAGGAAGAAAATCAGTAACCAGCCATCCATTCTCCCACCAGGATGTTGGGAAAGACACCCTCCCCCATGAAATGGAGGTTTTCGGTACATAGTGCTCAACAAGGGTGGGGTTCGTATGGAAATCACAAGGAAATACAATATATATATATATGCAAATAAACACTCAACCCCAACCTATGGGTTTCACATGAATAGACAATAAGCCTACACCAGCACCTCTTTTTCTTCTACCCCTACATACACAACCACACAACAGCCACTACCAAAGCATAAATCCAACCCCCATTTTGTTAAATTTCTATTTATTTATTTAAGGGGATTCACTTTAAATTATTCCAACACTACTGGGAAACTAACAATCGTAACCAAACAACGAAACGAAAAAAATCGAACTACAATCCCACTGCACAACAGTACAAAACTAGACTTACAGTCCCACTGTACATCACCATTCAACTACTATCAACTATCATTCTTCAAAGTGATACCGTCCATTCCTTCTCCACAACCCAACCCTGCAGCCCTGCTTCCCAAAAAAATCCCCATATGTAGTCCCACTGTATAACAAGTCCACAACCACACTGCAGTCCCATTTCTCGGCATTTCTTCGCAACCACAACACAACATAAAGGTATTTTAGCTACCTATAAGTTCATCCATTCCACAATTAATCAATCTATTAGACTTAGACACCAACACACAAAGGATAGTCTCAGTGCCTACAAGTTTATCCATTATATAATCAATCAATCTCTCAGACTGAGACACCAACACACCCCCTATACCACCCCACATACCAAGCCCATAGAACCCAAACAAGAACACACAACATATAACGACAACCATAAAACTATGAGTTTTCAAATTTAACCAACAAGGGTTCTTTAATTTCCACTTTAATATAACTAGGGTGATCATAGAAGAGGTTTGATCTTGGGTAATCTATTTATTTAACTGAGTGTACGTGATTAATCAGATTTTATGTTACATTTGTGCATCAAAACATCACAATGAAATAGATCACCACCAGTGCACAAGTAAATACCACCAACAACAATGATTTTTAGAAGGTGTATAGCCACAACAACCATATAATAATCAAAGATAACAAAATAAAATAGGTGACCAACATCAAACCACACCCTACCCATTATTTTATTTGTGCGAGCTACCATTGATCATATTAAATCTTTGTTTAATTATCATTTTAAGAAGAGTATATAGATGTTCCTCATAAGGAACGATTAATATACCCACCATGCATGATTTACAATTAAAGAGAAGAAAAATAAAATCCCTACCTGGATGATCAAGGATTGAAGTTCCTTTTTACGCCAAGAACAGGGGATGGTGCGACTCGTAGGAAGAACTCCAAGGATAAGTTGGAAGGGCTCTATCATGGGTGCATGACTCGTCTCAGGAGGAAGTCTCTAGGCACACCAGGATAAAACAAAAGGAAGAAGGAATAGAGGATCCCATCTTAAGAAGAGGCCATATCCTAAAATTAGGGAGACCATTTTGAAGTAGATAAAAGTTGGATCATGCCTTGACCATGCGGCTCAATGGTTTTACACATTGTAATTAATTGATATTTAATAATTCCTCTCGAGAAATAGTGGAGATATATCAGCGGATGGTTGCGATTTGATAAAATAACTTTAAATGGAGAAAAACATGTAACAGGGGAAAACTAGAAAATTTGGGGAAAATTGGAAAAACTAGAAATGAGTCACCAATGGGTGAGTCACCGGCACTGAGCTACCAATAGGTGAGCTACCAATGTGACATACCGATGCCTTGACCTACTGACACCCAAACCTACTGACTCCCTGACCTAACGATACTAAGCTACTAAAACCTTGATCTACTGATGCCCTGACCTACCAACACTGATGACCTTGACTCACTGATGTCGATGCTCTCGACTCACCGATGATGATGCCCCTTGACTCACTAATGTTGAAACCCCTTGACTCACTGATGTCGACACCCCTTGACACATCAATGCATTTTCATGCTGACGCACTACCATTCTGACACACTGACATGTTGACGTACTGACATGTCGACACACTAACATGCTGATGGAAAAACTGGAATTATGGAAAACTCTTGAAATGATCCTCCGATATCCCCTGGAACACCTTAACACCGGATTTTCCAAAAGGAATAGAATGGGTAAAATCTGGTTTATTAAATCAGATACCTCTCAAACTATTCTTGTCCCCAAGAATTTAAAACTGACCTAGAAGAAAAGAGGTCTGAACAACCATCCCTTATGATACCTCTTAGGAGTAAACCACCCTATGTTGAAAACTGGAGGGGAAACCTCAACATCCAGGAACACCTCTTTGACATCTATCTCCTAAACAACTAGGGAGACACTAAGGCTTCACTTTCCCAAGAAACCATACAAACACAAAGGGTCACACTATCCAGATACATGGTTTAGGGAGATCCTTCCCCTTATCAAGATACTATCTACTTTGGGTGGCACTAACTCTCCTGCACGGGTTTAATCGCATCCACATTAATGCATCTAGATTATGGATCAGGTCCCCCCTCCCCATAGTTAGGACTTTTCACACAAAACTAAAAAATGGGTAAACAACTTAACATACATCAAGAAGGGTCAAATGTTTTATTATAAGCAAGGCACAAAGAAAACAAAAGACCAAAATTTAGAACATCTCTAGGTACTGGGCATGCATATGTACCTTCTATTACTAGGTACTCTCCTCGAGGCCACCATGCCTCTATAACATAGGAATCAAGTGAATGGTCTATCCACGAAGCACCTTCTCCTTATGATCTTTGATTCTCACTAGCCTCTCCATAAATGTCTCATCTTCCTCGATATTCAACTCTCTCCAGTCTAGGACGTGGGAGTCATCATGTAGATACCGATGGATATGAGAGACAGGAAAGATGTTGTGGATCCTCTCCAACCATGATGGTAATGCCAGCTGATATTTCACCTCACTTACTCACCTCAACACCTTTAAAGGTCCGATGAACATGGGAGAAAGCTTACTCTCCTTGCCAAAACTTCATTGTTTGTGCCAATGTGAGACCTTCATGAACACGTGGTTCCCAACCATGAACTCTAAGGGTCTCCTCCTTTGATTGGAATATGACTTTTGTTGGTCTTGAGATGCCTTAATCATTTCACGCACAAGCTGAACCTTCTTTGTCACGCTCTGCACCACCTATGGGCCAAGAACGCCTACCTCCCCAACCTCCATCCAACACATGGGTGAACAACACAGTCTTCTGTACAAGGATTTTAATGGATTCATTCCAATGGTAGATTAATAGATATTATTGTAGGAAAACTCTTATAGGGGAAAGTGTCGTACCCATGATCCTTCGAAGTCCAGAACACACGCTCGCAGCATATCCTCTAACGTCTAGATGGTCATCTCTATCTTCCCATTTGTCTGAGGGTAGAAAGCAGTGCTAAGGTGTATCTAGGTTCCAAATGCACATTATAATACCTTCCAGACTCATGAAGTAAATCATGTATACCGATCTAGAATTATGGATCTTTAAACTCTATGGATCCATACCACTTCATTGATATACCTCTGTGCTAAGTCATCCATTGCGCTTGTCTCCTTAACCACTAAGAAGTGAGGTGATTTTTTCAATCGGTCCACCACTACCTAGATGGCATCATAGCCTCCCTCAGCCCTAGGTATTTCTATGACTAAATCTATCAATATGTCATCCCACTTCTACTCATGAATGTCTTAGGGCTACAATAGACCACTGGGAACACAGTGTTCAGCCTTCACCTGCTAAAACACGAGGAACCTTTACACAAATTCTGCCACTTACTGTTTCACTCTGGGCCACCAAAAATGAACTCTAAAGCTCTGATACATCTTCTAGACTCATGGATGTACCACCAATGGTGAATTATGGAACTCACCAAGAACTCCCTCACTCATCGCCACCAGGAAAAACAGCTTCCCATGGAACAACATCTGATTATGACTATCCTCTAACCATCCCTCTGAATCATAACCCTAGATAATGAGATCACACATTAATTAAGCCTTTGAGTCTCCCCATTGAGACTCATCCACCTTCCATACCAAGGAATACTGCACTTTCATATGAAACAGACAGCCTCTACTGTCCTCTAGTATTAATCCCAGATGTAAAGTATCCAACTCCTTCATTTCCTTCAAAGAATCTGCAAAATCACAAACTACATCCATCTATGACTTATTTATCAAAGAATCGGCCACCACATTCTCCTTTCCTGAGGTGTAGAAGATCTTGAAGTCATATTCCTGAAGAAACTCCATCCACCTCCGCTATCTCAAGTTCAAGTCTCATTTGGAGAAGATAAACCTCAAGATCTTATGATCCATGAAGACCATGAAGTGTTCCTCGATAAGGTAATGTTGCCACAACTTCAGTGTGAACACAACCACTAAAATTTCTAGGTTTTGGGTGGAATTGTTTAATTCGCGAGGTCATAACTTCCTAGAACCATAAGAGATAACTCTCTATTGCTACATCAGCACACACCCCAATCCTAGACCATAATCATCACAGAATACTTTGAACGTTTCCCCTTCTTCTGGAAACCTCAACACTAGGGCACTAACCAACTTCCCTTTAAGATAACTGAAAGCTTCCTGGAACTGCTCACTCCATAAAAAAGCCTATTCCTTTCTAGTTAAAGCTGTCAACGGAGCTACAACTCAAGAGAAGTCGGGTATGAACCTCTCGTAATAACCTTCCAGACCCAGGAAACTATAAACCTCTACCACATTCTTGGGTGCTTCCCAAGAAAGAACTACTTCGACCTTCGATAAGTCCACTGTTATTCCCTACTAAAACACCACATACCTAATTAACTGCACCTATTGTGTCCAGAACTTTCAATTGGGAAACTTCTCGTAGAGCTGGTGGTGTTGGAGGACCTCCAAAACTATCCTTAAATGCTCGGTGTGATCCTCCTCTTATCTTAAGTAGATCAAGATGTCATAGATGAACATGACCATGAAATGATCCAGATACTCGCAGAAAATAGAGTTCATGAGCCTCATGAACATAGCTGGTGCATTCATAATTCCAAACGGCATGACCACAAACTCAATGTGCTTATACCTACACCTGAAATCAGTCTTTGGGATGTAACACAGCTTCACCCTAAAATGGTGATATCCGGACTAAAATTTGATCTTGGAGAACCAACTTGACCCCTTTAACTAGTCAAAAAGGTCTTCGATCCTTTAGAGGGGGTAACGATTATTGACTGTCACCTGATTTGGTCTCGGGTAGTCTATGCACAGCCTGAGACCACTGTCTGCCTTCTTTTCAAACAAGACTAGAGAACCCCATGGAAAAATGCTTGGTTGGATAAAACCCTTCATCATCAGGTCATCGACCTGAACCTATAACTCCCATAACTCAGAAAGAACCATCCGATAGGGATCCATCAAAATCAGATGGGAACTGGGTTATAAGTCTATCCCAAACTCAACAACACATCAAGGGGCTAGAGTCACAACCTCTTCAGGGAAGACTTCTAGGAACTCGCTGACAATCCCCAGAAATTCTACCATCTTTGAATCTACTGATTCCACTAACATCTCATCTAACAAAGAAACGAGGGGCTCCACACACTGGATTCCCTCCTAGAAACTCTACATGCCAACAAAAACTACACACTGGCTGCCCATATCTGAGAACAAAATACTTCTCCAGAAGCAGTCAATAATAGCATGAATGTAAAATATGCATTTGATGCCGAGGAAGGCATCATATATCTCCATTTGTATCAGAAGAATTCCCCCACTGGACTGATGCCACCCTAATATCAGTCTACTTCCTCGACAAACATCAAACAGGATGGTTTGACCTCCAACTGATGTTCTTAACACCAAGGGAATAAAAATTCTCTCTATTTCTAGACCCAAGGCATGGGCTAGACTTTGTGCAACAAAGGAGTGTGAAGCTCCTGAATCAAACAAGGAATAGAAAACAGTACTAAAAAGACTAATAATACCTTGAACAACTTATATCCCCATTGGAATTGCTACCTCTGTGGTGTACAACTACCCACAGCAAAGGTTTATACCCCTTAGCTATCAACCACCTCCCCGACCATGCCTCGGACAAGGTCTCAGAGGAGATCCCTAAGTTCAGCCTCCTCCTACACCATTCTCCCTCGGTGGAGAGGGAGCTCACTAACACTGCTATAGGAAAGGCCTGGATAGCAACAGTTTCTACTGAGGTCAGTACTGAACATGTCCACCCCCACTACACTGCACTCAGAAAGGGAAAAAATTCCAAATATACCCACAGCTTCCACAGGTAAAGACCCTTTATTCTAGGCCCATGGAGAAAGGTCGAGGACCAGGATATCATAACTGAAATTGCTAAGACCTAATCCCCACTCATTGAAACCTGGAAGGCCTTGACGTTGAAGACCTGCTACAGACAACCTTCCCCTTTGATGAACTCAGTCGGCTCCCCTCTCGCGGCACACCTCCTAGCGTGTGCATCCTCTCCACTACTTCAGCCTTCTTATAAACCTCCAATTACTTTGGTAGAGTGAAGGGAGTAATAGAATATTTAAGAGAAGGTCAAAGTACCTCCTCTAAGTATCTTTCCCATGACTTGTCATCTAAAAAGAGATCTGGAAAAAAACGAAGGAGATCCCTAAACATGATCCTCAACTCCCTTACCGGAAAACTCCATTACTGAAGGGGGAGAAACTCCTACCACTTCTCGAACTTCATCATGGAATAATGGAATTACACCTGAAACTCCTTCTCAAAGTCATTCCATGAGACATTAGTCTCATTTCTCTCTCTAAGGTAAAGTGTCAACCACTAACACACCGAACCTCACATCTGGCACACTGCCAGAGGAACCCAATGCTCTTTTGGAGCCTGAATGAAGCTGAAAGCGATCACAAGATCCTCGATCCAGCTCTCTATTTCCATGTCTGAGACACTACCCACATACTTTCTTAGGTTATTCCATTAGAAGTCATGAAGAGTCTTCTTCCACTGGTCATCATCCTCCTCTCAATCGTCCCTCTGCTAATCAATCAGATCAACCAACTGGGTCTCGACTTCTCATACCACATGTGGATGATGTCCTAGTTCCATAGATAAAAAGATAAACAAGGAATTCCAAAGCCTAGGTAGTGAAATTTAAATTTTTTCTGAACTCATTATTTATTTTAAATTCCCAAAACACCCAATACACACAAGAATTCAAGTCATTATGATGCATGTATCTTTTACTAGGGTTTCTACCCTGAAATTAGTGTAGACTCGCCTGGTCGTCCAGTAGGTCCATATTCCTTGCATCGGATCATGGGGGGGCTAAAATCATGTGTCCTATCTGATCCTTTCTAGCCTACTTCACGCACCAAGATTTTATAACATTTTTTCCCTACCATCCCATGAAATCCTCATAGTTTCTATCCCTGGACTCTATATTATCTTTCAACCATCACCTCTGATACCATTCTGTTATGACCTTCCTTCTCCAAGATGAGGTAAGGGATAGAAAAGTTTTATTTCCTTCATTCCTCAAGGTGAAGAAGAGATAATGACCCCTGAGTCCCACCTTCAGTAGGCCCCAGAGTGGTGACTATCACCAAGGGTATAGAATCTAACATAAATGGAAGGCATTACCCTTTTGTAGAACAATATTGGGAGATAAGATGGTAAATACCAGCAACACAAAAGACTAAAGGTAAAAGTAAATCCAATAATTCATTCCCACAAGAAAGTTCAAAAGTAAAAATGATAGAAATTAAGACAAAACTCTCAAATAATGTACCAAAAGAATGGAAACATTGCAGAAACAGAAACTATCCTGACTCCTGAGCTAGTAAAGTGAAGCATGGTCCTCAAATTCATCATGGAAACCTAAAATCAGTTTTATATATGTAGGTTGAGTGTACAAGTATACTCATTAGGTAAACTGAAGCTACTCGTTCACAAGTTAGGGGATATATTAATGCCCCTATGAGAAAAATGAAAAACCTCAAGAACCTACCAAGGAATACTAACCATCCCGACCTCCCCAAGTAACACTCACCCAAGTAACTCATGTCATGAAAAGTAATAATATAAGCACATAGACATTTGGGTACCCCTCATACCACTTTCCCACTGGTTAACTGCACATTTCTAATGATCAGACGTCATGACGCTTCCACTCTCCCCACACACAGTCCCACTACCACAACCTGCTCTCACACACATGGGCCTCAATCGTACACAACCACACCTGCAGACACCTAGGACACAACAATCACTTCCATGCCTGAAAGCACTTGGACCTCAACAACCACACACCACGCCTGAAGACACCTGGGCCTCATCTCAAATATAATTGGGAAAAACATACTCTTCCTACAAACACCTGAGCCCCTCGTCCAAAAATAAACCTTTTCATGAAGAATCTTGGACTATGTTAATCCTTAATCCATTACATCCTACCTAGATAAGCCTGAGCGGTAAGATGCAGAAGAGGGTGCAATGAATAAAATCAGTAACCAACTATCCATCCTCCCACCAGGATGTTGGAAAAGACACCCTCCCACATGAAATAGAGGTGTTTATCACATAGTTCTCAAAAAGGGTGGGGTGAATATAAAAGTCACAAGGAACTAAAATATATATATATATATAGGTAAAAAAACACTCAGACCCAACCTACAGGTTTCACACAAAAAGACAACAATCTCACACCATCATCGCTTTTGCCGCTACCCCTACATGCACAACCACACAACAGCCACTAACAATGCATAAACCTAACCCCCTTTTTCCAATCTCCATTTATTTATTTAATGGGAATCACTTTAAATTATTCTAACACTATCGGGCAACTAACAACTGTAACCATACCAAGCAACGAAAAAAACCAAACTGCAGTCCCACTACACAACAGTACAAAACTAGACTTGCAGTGCCACTGCACATCCCCATTCAACTATTATCAACTATTATTCTTCAAATTGATGTCGCTCATTCCTTCTCTCGCAACATACCCCTGAATCCCCACTACTCAAACAAATCCCAATATGAATTCCCACTGTATAACAAGTCCACAACCACACTGTAGTCCCACTACTCAACGTCGCTTCGTGACCACAACACAACATAAATGCAGTTCAGATGCCTAAAAGTTCATCCATTCCACAATCAATCAATATTTCAGACTGAGTCACCAACACACAAAGGAAATTCCACTACCTACAATTCTATCCATTCCACAATCAATCAATCTCTCGGACTAAGACACCAACACACCCTCTTGTACCACCCCACATACAAAGCCTACAGAACCCAATCTAGAACACAAAGCATATAACCACAACCATCAAACCAAGTGTTTTAAAATTTAACCAATAGGGGTTCTTAAATTTCCACTTTAATATAACAAGGGTGATCCTTGAATAGGTTAGATCCTGTGGTATCTCTTTATTTAACCGAGTGTATGGGATTAATTAGATTTTATGTTACATATGTGCATCAAAACAACACAACAAAAAAGATCACCACCAGTACACAAGTAAAGACAACCAATGACCATGATTTTAAGAAGTTTTATATCCACAACATTCATATAAGAATCAAAGATAAAAAATAAAATAGGCAACTAATATCAAACCACACCATGCCAATTATTTTATTTGTGTGAGTTACCTTTGATCATATTAAATCCTTGTTTATTTCTCATTTTAAGAATATTATCCAGACATTCCTCATAAAGAACCATTAATATACCCACCCCGCATGATTCACAATTAAATAGAAGAAAAAGAAAATCCCTACATGGATGATCAAAGATCGCAGTTCCTTCTTACACCAAGAACAGGGGATGGTGTGACTCGTAGGAAGAACTCCAAGGCCAATCAGGAAGGGCTCTAGCATGGGTGCATGACTCGTCTCGAGAGGATGTCTCTAGGTTCACTAAGAGAAAATGAAAATAATAAGGAATAGAGGATCTTGTCTTAAGAAGAGTCCAGATCCTAAAATTAGGGAGACCATTTTAAAGTACTTAAAAGTCGCATCATGTATTGACAAGGCGGCTTGGAGGTTTCACATGTTGAAATTAATTGAGATTTAATAACTCCTCTTGGGAAATGGTGGAGATAGACCATCGGATGGTTGTTATTTGATAGATTAACTTTAAATGGAGGAAAACACGTAACATGGGAGAAACTGGAAAAACTGGGAAAAACTGGAAAAACTACAAAAAATGGAAATGAGTCACCAATTGGTGAGTCACCGGCACTGAGCTACCGAAAAGTGAGATATCAACAAGACCTATCAATACCTTGACCTATCGATGCCCTGACCTACCAACGCCTTGACCTATCGGCATTGAGCTATCGACGCCTCTACCTACCGATGCCCTGAACTACTGACACTAACACCCTCGACTCACTGATATCGATGCCCTTGAATCACTAATGTTGATGACCCTTGATTCACTAATTTTAATTCCCCTTGAATTACCAATGTTGATTTCCCTTAACTCACCTATGCACTATCATGTTGACGCACTAACATGCTGATGCAGTAACATGCCGACACACTGATATGTCGACACACTAAAATGCCGATGGAAAAACTAGAATTTTGGAAACTCTTGAAATGATCCATCGAGAGACCCAAAAACACCTTAACATTATATTTTCACAAATTTAATAGGGAAAATCCAGGTTATTACACTAGATATATTTTCCCTTCCTAAATTCTTGATCGTATCAGTATGGTAGCTTAACATTTGGCACTTCCACTGAATCTCTCTTAATTTCATGATGTGTTCCATGTATCTCTCCTAAGGAAGTATATACCTGATCCTTCAAATGTACTTAAATCATATTTCATACCACTAGATAATTATATATATTATAAATAAAAACTATTTGAGATTCTGGATCATAGAGAGAAATAGTTATGAAATAAGATCGCTCACTTAGGAAATTTTTCGTGTCAAAATCATAAAATTAAGGAAGCTATATGGGAACCTAAGGATGTGATGATTCATAATTTCAATAATTCATTTATATAAGAGTGATATAATTTTAGGGTAAAAATTATTATAAGTGGTTATAATGTAATGCCCTAATATTTTATGATATATTCATCTTAAAATAAATTTAATTTCTTAGATAGCTTGCTTTAAATGAAACAAAAAAAAATTAAAAAACCATAAAATATATTAAAATATAATTATGATACAATTATGTCATTTCTTAAATAAATATTTCAATATTATCTTAGGTTTAATTTTTTATATTTTTCTAAAAATTTGTATTATTCAATGAATAGTGAAAAATAACGTTTTTTGTAAAATTTTCATTTCTTTTCTCTAAATCAAGTAATTTAAAAGTCCCATTCTATTTATTATTTGGTACTAAATTAATATAAGATCTATTATATTTGAAATAATATAATAAATTCCATTATAATATTTATTTTACATGATTTTGATATGAGGTAATTTTTTAGGCTTAAAATTTCATTTTCTGGAAAACGGTTTTTTATCGCATTTTTTGGAAATTTTTAAATTAATTTTTCAAAAATTATAGGAATTTAATTTGAAAAAATGGATTTTAAATTTATAATAAATTGGTTCAAATTTGGTAAATATTTCCCTTTTATTATTAGGAATTTTTAATAGAACTTATGGTAAAATTTATCTCCTCGATAATGGGTAAATCGGGTAATTATGATTAAAAATAATGTGATCAGTCATTAAAAATAAACCCAATGCTTGAATTTATTTAATTTTATGGGATTAATTTGAAAATATCCATACAAAATTAAAATATCTATCATTTTAGTGACATTTTATCCTGTTAATGATATTTATATTCTTTTAAGTAAAGAAAATTACAAAATGTCACTCTCTTGCTTTTAATTTATTTTATTTGTTCAAAAAAATATAATAATATTTTTTAATGAATGTAAATTATTTTTTATCATAATTAATTTATTTTTATTATGGTAATTTATTTTAAATTTTTAGTAATGGTATAATTACTTTAAATGTTTACGCAACACTGATGCAGTATTTATTCAAGTAATAAAAAATATATAATAAATAATTTTCAAAATATTAAAAGTAATAAAATTTAGATGAATTATTTTATTCTAATAATTTATATATAATATAACATATTAGTGAATTTTTATAATATTATATTCAAATTCTATATTTTTTGATGTCTTTAGTGTCAAATTAAATGAATGGTGTCAAAAATAACTTAATGATATTTTATGAAAATAATATTTTATTAAATTATTTAAAACTAAAAAATATTGAATTAGGACAAGGGATAAGATATGGTGTAAAATTTTACCCCTTTTCCATTTATTATCGAACTTTCATCTTATAAGTAAAATTATAACCCTTTAATATTTAAAAATGTCATTACCACTATTAAGGTTTGAATTGGTTAACTAAGGGGATAACCCAAAGTATAAGGTTTAAAATAATATTTTAACATTTTTAACTGTAATTTAATGATTATATTAATAAAATATATCCTTAAATTTTAATCCATGTCATTTTAGAACCATTTTACATGATTTAGAAACATATTATATTATAATATTTCATGAATTTTCAAAAGTTCTCCTCTCCTCACTTATAAAAGGATACCCCATCCCTCCCTTATTTACACTACTTTGAGCAACCTAACTTTACCAAAACCTACCCAATTATCTACTAAACTCCCATATAAATTAATTAGAGGTTATTTTTTCAAAAATACCATTTAAAGGGTTCTTAATAAGAGATCTAAAGGAAGTTTACCAAAGAAGAGGTAATTGTCTTTACTGACTCTTTTAAATTTATTTATTCTTATACTTCCTCTAAATCCATTGTACCCATCCTAAAATAATAAATCCAATATCATAAATATTTTGAGATGTTATTATTATTATTTGAAAACCATTTTTACCTCTTTTTCATCCTATGAAAGGTTAAAGAATCGCTTTGTGTACATACGGCTTACAGTCACCACATAGTAGTGAAATTCATTTTTCGTAACCATTTTACTTGGATGGTTATAAAGATAAATATAATAAATATATATATGATATTTATAAAATAATTATTCTTCTATAATTATAATATCATATCTACTTTCTTACCTTTCAATCCTTTGGAAATGATAACGTCACTCATGTATATGTCTGAACTACCACCTCCACAAAGCGATTTGATTCATTTTTTTATTTACACATTACATGAATGGTAATAAGGATTTATTTGATTAATATATATGATATATATGATATAATATTTATTATATAAATTTGAATTATTATTCACCTTTCTTTCATTCTATCTTTTGAAAAGTGAAATCAGTGTTCATGTGTACATACGACCTACAGTCTCCATGAACAGTGTAATTCATTTTTTTATACCTATCTTTTATGGATGAATCTAAATATATATAATTAATAAATATGATATTTATATTATGATTAAAAAAAATTTAGATGATGGAACCATAATCAAAATACATGTACCAAAACTACCAAAATAAACTTCTCATGAAAAACAGAGTAGTTAACACCTGAAACAATGAAAATAATAAAAGATTGTAAAAAATGGATGATAAGATGTTATAAATAGATCATATATGATATTATAGATATTTATATGGTTAATATATGTAATTATAATAAATCTATATTTTTTATATAGGAGGTTAAAATCACTTATGAGGCAAGTTGAACTTGAGGTAAGGTATTTCATCTCAATTTCCACTCCATTAAGATATATTTACTATTTTGAACCTACTTAATTTTATGTGGTGGGTGAGATACTTGTTTTATTTATTTAACATGAATTAAAAATTATTTGTGATGATTAAATTTTAAATTAGATTTTATTATATTAATGGGTTACAATTTTAAAGTTACTGAAGAGGTAAGAATTAATTTTATCATCTCAATTTGTTGGGATTACTATTATTTCCATTGAAGGAATATTATAATATATCCTTAATAAACTCCATATATTTTCTTATACTTTATATATTTAATTATTTTACATATTTTCTTACAAATTCTCCTATCTTTGTAACTTTACTAAATAAAATTAATATTTAAAAGAAAATTTGATCCTATTTCTCTTTTTGATTGGGTATATTTTTCTTTCATGTCCATATTTTTAAATATTGTTTTAAAAAAGTCATTTTTATTTACTCGAATGATTTATTAAGGATATTTTAAGTTATCATTGACTTTTTAAAATTTTTTAAAGAAATGTTTTTAATTTTTTATAGAAGTTTAATTTTCAACTTTCATTATAAAAAGTCAAAATAAATATTTGTTTTTAACGTATATAGAATTAATTGATTTTTTCACCTATATAACTATTTTACACTCTTTAGATCATTTTAAAATATTTTAATAATTTTACAAAGAGAAATATTTGTGAAAAAAATATTTTAAATGTTTCACTTCCATTTTCCTATATTCTTTAAAAGGATTGATTTTATAATGAAATATGATTTTATGATGAATTGATTGTCCTCTCCCATCTATGGATTAATTTTGTGGTCATTAACTTTATCTTGAAACATTAAATTTATTATGATAATATTTTAATTGAAATTAAAATTCTCTTAGATATACATATTCTTTATATCATCTATACAATTATTTACTAAACCATATACCATTTATACATATGGTGCCTTACTATGAGAGTTATTTTATTGACTGGTGGAAATCTTTATATTCCATATTATTTATTAAATATGGATATTTATTGTTAATACATATTATTTAGGAATTAAATTTATCTTTAAATATATGATGAATGTATTAGACATGCAGAGATAGGTGGGGCCTGAAATTATATAGCCCCTTGATGCATCGATAAGTTTCATGAGACAAACAAGTTGGTTAAACTTATTAAATGGTTTTTTGGTGTATACCTACCAATATATTAAACTATATTGGAACAAGTCCTTGATGAAAAATATATCATGATATTTGATATCATGATGTCCAAAAGTAATAATTACCTTCATTTATTAATGGAATTTGTTTATAGTTATTTACCTTGTCATATTGATTATGCCTTATTTATTCATGATACCTTATGTTGTATGTAACCCTTAACCAGTATCTAAGCTCATCATTTATTTGTTTTATTTTCCTTGAGAAATGAATAAGGAATATTTGAATGATTTCAAGGATTAGAAATATTTACTTTCACTATGTTTTTTTTATATTTTCAATGTAATATAGAAATCATGTATATATCTATGTATCCAAGACTACTAAATTGATCAATTCTTTAGGATGAGATACATTGTATCTAATTATAATGTAATAAAGTAGACACTAACTCTGTCTTACTATATTTGTGGTTTTTACAATGCATATCCCATGGATATCCAAGAAATGGTTGATGTGTAGTCCAAAATGGCCATGTGTAATAATCATGAATTTAAGAGTTTTTTTTGACAAAGATAGTTTCTTAGTTTGTATACATGGTTAAATAACCATAAACCTAAACCATGAAAGTGAAATAAAGATACTCATTTTGACTTTGAAAATTCAAAAAACATTTATTTAACTCTTATAATCCTGAAATGGCCTTTAAGATATATATTATGATGAATTCGGGGAATTTTAAAAGGTTTTTTAACATCTCGTGATGGATTTCTTTGTGGGATTGAGTAAATCGGACCATGTATTGAGAGTGAGTGAAATATAAAAAAAATTTCCTTGGTGATTGGTCGATTGACTATTATCTTATCTCCTTTTACCATGAATTTATAAGAGAACTTATTTGGATAAATTATTTTTGGGGTTTCTTATAAAAATAGGGAATGAAGGATTTGAAGGGGTTAGATCAATAAATGTTCTCACATAATGGATTTTTGATCTTGATAAGGTAGGGTATTCTAATTTTTTTTTATTTTTTTGAGTGATTTTTTATAAATTTGTTGATGTGGTGGTCGGTAAGTGTTGTAATTATATGTAAATTGATAATAATAAACAATTTTGATCAGAAAACTAATTTTAATTTATTTTATAAATTTGTGGATTTAGGAAATAATTACCTAATGTGTTAATTATTTTGATGTATGCAAATTTATTACATGATTTGATTATATGGATTTATGGTGTTTAATTGTTAATAATTTTATTAGAATTAAATAATTAAGTGAATAATAAATTTTTAAAGAGAGATATTCTACGTAAAAATAAATATATTTTGTTAACTAAATTGATTTAATGGAATATATAAAGTGATGATATGGGAAAATTATATTATTTGAGTATGTGTTATTGTGGTGACTTATTGCTGAAAAAAATTGGTTTCCATTGAATAAGAAAATAATTTAGGAATTTGGAAAAGGATATATATTATTTAAAATGATAAATTTAGTTTTATTTAAGTTTTTATTATTTTATTTATGAATTGGAAATATTTAAATATAATTATTTCATTTTTTATTATAATGTTGTGAAGTATGATAAATTTTGATTACCGATTTTATGAAACCTAAGAAATAAATTGGTTAAGGTTAATACATTATGAGGTAATTCTAAGAGGTTTATAATGATATATATTATTTAATGATATTTGTTTTCTAAGGACATTTGGTTGTTAATAAGGTGAGGTTAATAACTGGTGATGGGGTTTATAATTGGAAGAAGTTTGGATTGTTAGTGATTGAATAAATTTACCTAAATTTTATTGTTGAAATAGACTTTTTAATTGTGATAGTGGATAATAATGAAGATATGAAATGTTTATATGATATTAGGTCTTCATAAATGATATTATGATAGTTTTTTGTATGTGGTTAAAGTTACATATTGTGATTATGTGATGTTTTATATTCTCAGTGTGGTTATTGAATTGGTGATATGACATTATTTCTTAGTAATCATATATGTGTGCTGTTTTATATTATATTGTGTAACTAATATGATATGGATCGATGTGGAATTACCTAATGGTGAGGAAGTATAGAGGGATGTGGTATTACCCAGTGATGAGGTAGTATGGGGGGTTGTGATATTCCTTGAGAGATGTTCTATTCCCACTATAAGTATTGTCGTTATTACTATTTTTTCCCCACTATGAAGTTGTTGTTTTTGTTACATGGTCATCATATGTAGTTTTTATTTTTGTAGCTATAATGGAGAAATATTTTTATGGTTGTAGTTATTTCATCATTACTAGTATAAAATGAGATGTAGTGGATGATTTGTTGTAGTTGTAATGAAATAGATAACTTATAATACAAGTGTGGATAGGTGAATGGTAAATTTCATGTAGTGAAGGATTAATTATATTTCATTATTTCATTTTTGAATTAATTATTCTTAAACTAATGAGTAATATATAAATTTCATTCAATAATACTTTATAATGCATATTCACTTGAAATGGGAGAGGTTGGAGGATGAATCTATTGGGTAAACTTGTATACTCACCCTATTATCATATATTGTTATTTATACTTATAGGATAGGGATAAATGTGGTGCAAGGTGAACTTATATTGTGCATATTAAGGTTTGTGTATGGGTATCAAGTGTTTGGTTGGGTTAATATCTATTTTGGAGTTTAATTTTGTATTTTTTGTGTATTTTACATAAACTTATGTGGAATTTAATGTGACATTTAATGCATGTTTACATTCATCTATTTAGAGGATAATTATGAAAAAATAGTTAGATTTATTATTAGTTATAGTTTTGGTTAGTTTTTTGTATAATTTGATAAAAAAGGGTAACATATTTCATAAGATTGAACTCATACCTTTGGTGATAATCTTTACCTATTGGCCTATTATAGGTTGGTTTTTAGGGTCACACTTGATTTCTTTTTTTACTCAGGAGAATTATTGGTTAATTAAAATCATGGTAGAATTATATTAGAGTGAGTTTTATGATATATTTTTGAGTAGTAACTAGTGATGATTTCATTATTTTGTAGGTAAGTGGTATTATTTAAACTTAATAATTAAATTAGGCTATGAAAATCATCCATGGATGCAAAGTTCCACTTTGATTATAATAAAGTACTCTATTTTTCTATGAATATTTACTAGGGAAAGGTGTAACACTACTTGGTAATTTCTAAGGTTTGATTACATACATAATACAGTGTCTACTCATGATTAATTTGTGGTTTATTAATTTAATTACTCATGTGCTTATTTTTATAATTTATGAATAATGATTTTATAGTAGTGTTTACAAAAATATTAAAAGTATAGATTTTTAAAAAGTTTGTTATAATTATAGTGGGTAGTGAGTGGTTGGATTCATACTTATGGTTTATTTTAAAATATTAAAATTTACTAAGGAACAAATCAAGGTCATCTTATGAATCTCTTACATTATGAAGGTGTGACGCCCCAGGTTTTATGAACTGGTCCAAGTGAACAATGTTATGCTTTTAGTAATGTATCTTGTTTTTTTATTGTGCTTTTTATGATGTCTCTTGTTTTATTTTATTCTTTGAGTTCTATTAAAGAATTTGAAACAAAATTGAACATGAAGAATACAGTAAACTGGTATATATTTTAAAGTTACTTTGCAACAAGACCCAACTAATTGAAAATACCATGTACAAGACCTAACACAGCCACAACGAGACTACTAAGAATAACAACTCGAGTAATCGGATAGTCGTCATCTTCAGGGTCCATCAGTGCGAAGAATATAACAGCCAAAGCCACATCACACATACTCAACCCCAATGGTATGAGGAGAGCCATCCTTTCTGGTTCAAGTGTTTTGATTTTGTAAAATTTCCCTGCTTTTATAATGTTCCTTAGAGATATGACCGTTAAATATATATAGCTGTTGGATTTTCAAAACGACCTTTGGGTTACCGTTGATAAATTTTATCTTTATATGAAAACTTGTTTTAATGCCCTTATAATTTTATGATATTTAAAATATTATAATATGTCTAAAATATTTTTTTAGAAGAGAATCATAGTTTTAAAATAAAAAGAGTATACTTGGAAATAAATCATTTTTTTTACAAAAAACTCTGATAGATACCTATATAGTTAAAAACTTGGTATTATTTTTATAAAAGATATTTTTAAAGGGTGTATATAATAATTGTATCTTTTGACCGCTAAAATTATGAATTGGGGGGGACTATTGATCTTTTAAAATTTTATGAAAACAGATAGGTGCGTATTTTAAAGATCCAAATAGTTATACTGGTTTTGTATGAAAAATATGAGAGGTATCTTTTAAAAGATTTCTAGAAAAGGGATTTAAATTTTAAGTTGAAACTATTTGTTTTTATTGTATATTTACTCTTTTTTGATACAAATATTCATATTACACACTATTTAAAACTAAGTATACATAAACTAGTTATTTCAAAAGTCTAAATAAATTTTTATTAAAAATTATGTTGATATGAAATATTTTACATAAGCTAGTAAAGGGATTTAGATTTTAAATTAAAACTATTTGTGTTTATTGAATTAACTCTCTTTAGTATAAATATTTATACTACACTTTATTTTGAAATAAGTATACTTGTACTGGTTATTTTATGAATTTAAATAAGTTTTTAATAAAAATATAGTTTGGGGCCTGGCCAAGCCGAGGGAATCCCTTAAGGGAAAAGCCCTCTAGGCCGAGACCAAGCCCCAAGGGACCCGAGGTACCGACCATCGGGGTCCCAGTTATGCATAGTGTCAACCAGGCCCGAGCCCGAGCCGAGTGTGGGTTCGTCCAGTCGCACGCAGGCCCGTGTGTAAGGCCCGCGGTGCGCGATGCATAGGGGTGGGCCAAAGCCCGCATGGGGTCCGTGTGTAAGACCCATGTGTGTGTGTGTTTGTGTTATTTCTCCAGTTGCTGCACGCTTTGTATTATAAACCGCGCCTCAACCGTGGATCATTTTGATGTGGGACACGTTCCACGTGATCAGGACTGTCCGATCGAATCACGCTTCGATCTCGACCGTCCGAACCTGTTAGCCACACGATCGCCCCGCGTATCACTGAGACTGTCCGATCTCACCCGAGATCTAATCCCGACCATTGGATTCTTGTAAACCGATCCCTCCCATGCTCTTGGCCATCCATTTCCTTACCATGTTGACCCCATCATCTTCTTCCTCGCAACAAGACACGACCAGTAGGCCTGCTCAAGGACGCCTCAGCTCCTACTTTGGCACTACTCCTCTTGACCCCCACACACCCCCTCCTAGGTCTCTGTTTTCCCGTCTTCCCCATGCCAGCCTACTCTTAGGTCGAGTCACCCTTAGTGCACCAAATCCCTACTTAAACCCCCTACCTCTTGAACTCTCGGCGGCTTCTCCTTCTCCTCCTTCCCTCCCACGAACTCCCAGCAAGACCAGAAACGAACCTCCGGGTCGAGGCTTCTCCTCAAGAAATGTAAGGTTTCATGCATGCTTGCCTTATTTTAAAGAAACTTTTGGTATATATATACATCTTATATTTGTTTATATATACTTAATATATAGAGCCCTCGGATGGTATCGCCTTCAAAGAATCTGTTTTCGTGTTCTCTGTAGGGTGCATATATAAGAGTTTTTACATGTTTTGATTTCCTTTGAAGAAACCCATACCTTTATACTATCGGTGTATATATACAGTTTATATATACATATACTTAAATATAAACCCTTCGGGTTGTGATATTTTTAAAGGGGGCTTGCAGCCGTGTTTCCAATAGGGTGCAAGTAAAGAGGTTTTATGTTTTTCCCTCATAATGAAATACTACTCTTCTATGTTTTAGTGTATACGGTTTATATATATATAATTATGTATAATGAAATCCACCCAGTTTAAATCGGTCTTTCCTAAAGTTTAACACAAAGGTTACAAAGGTAAAAGAGTTATCTTACTTTATTTTAAACCAACCCTTAAGAATATGTTCTATATATATATACGGGTTACCTATTTTTATATATATATGTATATATATGGATTATATTTTTTTTTCTTTTTGGATTGACCTATGTTGGATAGGGAATTTGAATGTTAAGTTTTAATGGTTCTCTTTCAGTTTTAGTTCATAAAACCTATACAGATATTAATATACAATTTTCTATAATTATAACCCAAACTCTATCTATTTTCGGATTTTCAAAATGATCCATCATGTTATACTATGCATTATGTATTAATAAGGGTTGTTTAAAAAAAATTTACCATGAAAACCTCTCGTTTTAAACTTGGTATCTATATATCTTGGTACTCATAAACATGTAGACCAATACAAACCAAATTTATGTTTTCAAGGGGTGGGTAACAACCTTTAAGTAAATCCTTATTTTTCTGCAAATTATGTTTTATTAAAGAAGCATACTTGACATCACTCATGATGTGTTTTGTCATAAAGAGTGTATTTTTTCTTGATTTAAAATATGTTAGAGGATTTAAGAATTTTGGGACTGTATTATCATGTTGTGTACTTTATTTATCTGATATGAAAAAGACCTCCTTTGATGAATGTTGTTAGTTAACCAAGCTAGGGTTTAACGACCTGTCTATCACCATGACTAACGGCAAGTGATTTATTTAATCATTTCATTTCCATGAAATAATATTTTCTTTTAAAGATCCATCATTTATTATATCATCTCCTTATATGATTTAATAATTAGCTTGTGTGTGGAGAATGTTTACTAAACTATGTATGTCATTGATTAGTTATTGACATGTTTTTACAATGTTAACTGTCATATCATGTATTAGTAAAGTGTGTAATGATTCATTATTTATTTTAGTTATTATCGTACATAATGCATGCTTATGATATATCACTAAATGAACTAAGAAATTTGATTACCCAGAGTGGTATGGGACACCTTGGGTAAAATGAAAATGAATGATATATTCAAGGTGGTATGGGACATCTTGAATATACAAACGGTCTAAGTAAACCATGAACGATGTGGATCACATGATAATAAAGACAAATATAAGGGTGCACCCTGATAGTGCTCCAATGCATTGGGTAAAGACTTAATCTCTAGAGATGACCATTTAGACTGATACCATGGTGAATAACCTTGGTAATTTTTAATGACACCTTGGGGATGGACCTTGGTGAAATGAAATGATTGTCAATATTAAATGTTGATGCCACATAATTCAAGTTATGTAACAAGTTCTTTCCAAGATAAAGTTTTTTCACGACTGATGCCTTTAAGTTTTCATAAAGTTCTTATTTCACTGGTATAATCTTGGAGCATGATTGGTGTTATCACTTAATAGAATAGTAACCAGCATATGAAAATTTAGTTATTTACTTTATGCGCAACTCTGATTATACATTACTCTTAACTATTTAATTTATTCTTAAGTGAATAACATGTAGTACTTGTTCATGATAACCATTATTACTCCTTCGATAATTGACATAATTGTTTCATGTTCTTCTTGAAAACCTTGACTGAGCATTGTTATGTTATGTGTTACAATCTTCCTTTAGTGAATGTTCAAATTCTTTTAAAATAATGTTTTCAAACGTTACACTATTTTCATTTCTTTTTTAAAAAAAACCCTTACTGAGTATTTCAATGTTCACCCTATGTTTTGATTTAAAATTTTTAGGTATCGGATTTTAAACGATGAATTTTTTCAGAAGTTTCCGGTTTTCCAGAACCCGAACCACACACGATCCTCTGTACGGGACATGATGTGTTGTTAAAAAAGTGTGTTTTATTTTAAGATAACACATCATGTTCAGAAGGCACCAACTCCTGGGTTTCTGGGGTCAGGGTCTCTACAGAAATTATACATAAACATTTGATATAATTAGTCATAATATCATCATCATAAAAATATAGATATTCTAGGAGGAACTATAGATCAAGAATAATCATATTTGGATGAGGTAGTTAGCTATAGTATTTTCATATATGTTTAACACTAGGTGTTTGTGTGTATCTATTTATTTTATTTTCTCTATGATTTTTTTGAAATCATCATATGTGAGGAATTTTTATTTTTTATTTTTGTATAAGAACATATGGATAGTATTTTTGTTGTAATTTGTAAAGAGTAAAAGAAATTAAGAATGATCTTGATTCCTAGAAATGATTCAGTTTGGGGTATGTTATTGTAAGTAATGAGTTTATATATTTATCCATTTATTCTCTCATGATGCATTGGATTTTGGGATAAGTATATGTGAGATTTATTATTCATAGTAAAATTTATATATTGAATGTAATGGCTATCTAGAATCATAAATAGATGGTGACCTTCTTATTTAGGTGGATAAGAGAATCAGAAGGCCTTCATTTATTATTGATTTTTGTTAACCCCCCTTTCAAGGGATGAGGAGGAACCATTACAAGTACGTAGTCTCGGATATTACATAGTCCGTAGGCTTAGGAAATTACATGAACCGAAGGTCTTAGGGAATTCAACCAAACTTTATACAAGGAACTTCCCCTCCCCAGCATCTGCATCATGATAGTATCTCTACACCTTCGTATGGCCATCTGGAAAGGATTTCTGTGTAAGAATAGGCTGGTCCCGATGGCATAACCATACCCTCTCATTCTAAAAAATACATTTGACTCTGCTCTGGTGAGTGCACCTTCTCTGAATCCTCTTCTGGGGCTGCTCCTTTTTTTGTAGTGTATCTGGGGCAACTACATGTGGCCCGAAGGCCATGAGGTGGCTCGAAGGCCTTAAAGACGTTCTAAAATCCCTACTGACTCGAAGGTCTGGGTGGCCCAAAATCCTTAAAGACTCTAGGTCCAAACCGGTGGCCCAAGGTGAATAGTTCCAACTGCTACAGTACCGAACAGTACCTGCTACAATTCCTACTACAGTACCGCATAGTGTACAGTTCTGCTATAGTACATGTATAGTGTATAGTTCTGCTGCAGTACACACACAGTGTACAGTGCTACTATAGTGCCTTCTACAGTACTGTTGCAGTACCCGAAAATATGCCTCTACCTGGTTTTTGAACCTGGGTCGTGTGGATGCACTTAAGGATACCTCACCAACTGGTCTGAGGCTCATGTGCAGAGAATTAGAGAATATGTAATTAGTTTCAATATTTTGTATCTAATTTGGGATAAAAATGTTAAAAACATGTTATTCAGGCTTATGGGTTTCCTTTTTTGGTTATTCATATTTTTCATTCTGTTAATAAAATTTTTTACATTATTTTATATATATTTATTCATTCTTAATTGATAACATTACCTATTCTATCTTACACATAAGTAATTCAATTATGGTAATCTTTCTTAATGGGTGTGTATCTTTGGTTAAAGGATTAATCTTAATTTGGGATATAGGATAAATATATTCAATTTATAAAAACATGAAACTCTAATTTGACCAGTTTATAATTATCTAGAGTTAATCAAGAGCACGTTCACCTCTGATATGGGAGTATAGGTTTCCATCAGAATCTATTGGTCCTTTAAATATTTTAGTGACATCCTCAACAATAGCTTTCATAATAATAATAGTGATGAAACTATTTTTATAATTGGATGATATGGTGGGGTGGAACATTTTGATAAAATGTATAAGACTAAGATAAATAATTTCATTAGTTCCCTAAGTTTTGGATTTAATAAATACTTCAACTACCATGTCTTCGAATTGTGTCCTAAGGAAATAATATGTTTTTTCATTTATGTAAGAGTGATTTTTTCTTTGGTTCTAGATATTAATTCTTAAGAAGGTTTAAATTTGAAATTATTATCATGGTGATTGGGTGTAACCCTTTTATTTTTCATAATTAAATTGTTAAATAGATGATATCATTATGTAAGTGAGTGACCAGTTGTTTTACATGAGTGATTGTAATCAAGTTGGAATTTAAATATCTAATACTGGTTAGTTTTAAATGGTTTTTTATTCTAAATTTAAATGGAGTAATGTTTAGTATCATTAAATATAGCTAATATAATTAAATAATAGTATTTATTAATTCATAAGTATTAGTTTAAGTGTAAAGGTTATTATCTTGGGTAAGGTTGATTAGTGTAGATTATATATTTTTAGAGTGGATAATTCATCTGAGGATGGTGTTTAATAAAGTTAAAATTATTTATAGTTATTAATTCTCAGGGATGTATTGTGATTTTTTGGTATGTGATGATGAACTTCAATCCTTGAAGAGTGATGAATTTATTTTGGGTTTACAATAAGGAATAGTATGGTTATACCTGTTGATTTTTTTTGACTTTCATGACTTTGTTATTATTTGTTTGGATATGAAACGTAGTATGATGAATAAAATTAAAGTGATTTGGGATCTAATAAAGATTAATAAGATTATAAAAAAATCATGTATGTAATATAGGATGAGACTATTAAAGTTTTATGTTTGTAACCATGTGTTTTTTAAAATTTCATCCCATCAAAGATTGTGTGAATTTGGAAAATGTATTAATATTTTACTAAGGTATATTAAGTATTTGAAATTATTTTAGTGAACAAATGAATTCCTATATTAGTTATTATTTCTATCCCATTTTTTATTAGTTCATGATGTTATCCATGAGTCTCAATTTTAGAAGCACTTTTAAGATGTGTGTAATTTGATTAATTAGGGAAATATTGTTATTGGGGAAGATATGATGTTTATAAAATGTGTTATGGATATTTATTATCATCATGAGAATATATTTCATAAATTACTTTTACCATTATTTTGAGTTCTATGGAGTCATGATGACTTAGAGGAGTGAACTTGGGAATGGGTGTTGTAAATAAAAGTTCAATATCCTAAGTTTTTTTTATCTTTATATTTCATATAGTTATGTGGTGAATTTTTACACAAGTTATGGTAACTTCTTGAGAAAATATTATCGATATTTTTAGGGATGAAAAAAATTTAAGATATATTTTTTATAATGACATAAATTTTTTGACGTTATGGTTATTATTTTTTTACATGATGATTATGGTTAGGATTTTTTAGGGAAAATTTTTTTAACCGATAATTAATATATAGATCTATAAATTTTATTCATTTAATTTATGAAATTTTAAGGGTATTTATTTTTATATGAGAATTAAATATGCTTAATAGTTCTATTAATGATCTTATAAGTTAGTTTTTAATGTGTCATTAGGTTAAATTGAATGGTTTAAGTTGGGTAATAATTTTGGTGTAAATATAGGTTGTTGATAGAATTTGGAGATATTTAGGTTGAATTTATGGTTTACATGCATGTTTATTAACCATACATGGCCCATTAATCTCTAATAATTGGTTAAATAACAAATAATACACAATGATATAGAATAACCATGCATTCTAGATATTTTTTAGCAATGAGGGTTGCATGGTTTTCTTGAAATATAAAATAACTATGAAACAAAATCATTCAAATGAATTAAATATTAATGTTTTTACTTTTATACTTCATGAAGCCTCTATTTATCCCTCATTAATACCCCTTAAATTTTTGGATATATCTTAGTAAGAATTAATATTTATTTTTATGGTTTGAAATATCTCTTGACATATTTTTAATAGGATTGAGCGTATCAAACCTTGGATCATTAGTATATAAAATGCCTAAATTAGTCTTATATTATCTATTTCTATTGGTAAGTGATAATGTTAATTGATTTAGATGAAAGATTCATGGTATTTATTATCATAATTTGATAAATGAGTATTTGAAAAGGTAATATCAATGAGTGTTCTTGTATAAGGTATTATAGATCCTGAAGAGGTAGGTAATTCTAATATTTCCATTTATCATGTTGATTGAATATGTATAATTTTATTGATTTGGTGATTATAAAATAATATAATAATATGGAAATTAATTATACTAAATAAGTTTGATGGGAAACTATGATTTGAATTGATTTTATTAATTAAAAGATTAGGGAAATAAGTATGTGATGTGTTAATTAGTTTAATGTGTGTGAATTGATGATTACGGAAGAATAAATTGATTATTTTTTTATTATGTATATTTTTAGTGTTTATTTGTTGAAAGTTTTATTAGTATAGAATAATAACATAAATGAAAAAAAATTCAAAGAGATATTATTTTTTAAAATAAAGATATGTGGCTGACTGAATTGAGTGGATGGGATATGTGAAGTTATAATATGTTAAAATTGTGTGATTTGAGTGTGTGGTATTGTGGTGACTTTTTATTGAAATATTTTGATTTCATAGAATAATAAAATAATTAGGGAATATATAAAATAAAAATTATTCAATAAAAATGATTAATTGAAGATTTTTTATGTTTATTAGGATGTGATTTTTGAATTAGTTAAATTTTAAATATATTTCTTCTATATTATTCTTATTATTTTGTTAAGTGTGATAAATATTGATTGATAATTTGATAAAACTTGTAAAATAAAGAGGTTAATAATGACATATTTTGAATGAATTTTAAGAGGGGTTATAGAGATACTTTTGATTTAATGATATTGGTTTTATTAGTACATTTTGAAATTAAGTAGGTGAGGATAATAACTAATGATGAATTTTAAAATTTTAAAAATAAAAAGTTAGTCGTTATTGAATAAATTAACCTAAATCATATTGTTGAAGTCGATTTGAAATTTCTAATATCAGATAATAATGAAGTTTTGTATTTTTTATATGAAATAGTGATATGATCTTGTGTCTTGATAAATGAAATTATGATACTTTTTTACATGTGGTTGAATTGATATATTGTGATTATGTAATGTTTTATATTCGTGATGTGGTTTTTGAATTGTATATGTAAAATTGTGTTCTATATATTAAGGTTATGTGATGTTTGATGTTTTATTTTAACATTGATAAGGTATAAAGGGATGTTTTATTTCCTTATAATGAGGATATATGGAAATATGTTTCATTCCTTGAGATATTTTCTATTAACACCATAGGTACGGTTATTTTGTTTTTTGTTATAGTTATAACATTATGTAGTTATTATTTTTGTAGTTTTATGGTCCTCTTGTACATTTTTTATTTATATAGCTTCAACTATAGGTAGTTATTATGGTTATAGATATTCTATTATTAAATGTGTGTAATTAGATGAGTTGGATGATTTATTGTGGTTGTAGTGATATTGATAATGGATTATGAGTGATGTTGATGTGGATGGGTGGAAGTTGAATGTTATACAATAGAGTTTTTCTTGAAATTAGTTATTTTGTTTATCTATTTATTATCTTCAAAATGATGATTATTATATAAATGTAATTAACTAATAATTTATTATTTCTTTACACTTGAAAAAAGGGAAGTGTAAGGAGTAGCATATTGGTTTTACTTGTATACTCATCCTACTATTATATGTAGTTTTATAGACTTATAGGATCATATTAAAGTTAGTTTATGGTAACCTTAGCTTGTACACATGGGGATCTAGTTATAGGTAGTAAATATTTGGTAATGTTAATATTTGTTTTGAAGTATCTTTTTAGGTGTTGTGGTTTATGCTATATAAAATTATACAGAATTGTATGTGACATTTCATGTATGTGTGCATTATTATGGTTATAGATTAATTATGAAATTATAGTTATATTTATTATCAGTTTTGGCTATGGTTGGCTTGTGTTTTAAATTAATAAAATGGGTAAATGACTCCCATGATATTTAATCCGTTCCCTTGGTGTTATTCATAACATAATAACCTATTGGAGTTAGAATTCAAAGGTTACTTAATTAAATTTCAGGATTAGGTGTAGTTTGTAAAAGTTGGGTAATAAAAAATAGTATTAGAGTGAGGTTTGGAATGAAATTTAGAGTAGAAACTTGTGAGTATTGCATTAATTTTTTAGGGAGGTAGTATTATTAGAATTTAGTGGGTAAAGTAGATCAAGGAAACCGATCATAAATACAAGGGTCCCCTATGATTTTAGGAAAGCACTCTAATAATTAATAAAACTTCATTATGTATGGGTGTATTGACTGTAGGGTTAAGTGTGGGTTCATAAATAAAATATTATCTGGTCGTGATAATTATTTATGTCATGAAATTAATTACTTATGTATTTATTAATATTATTTATGAAAGATAATGTTATATTGGTGTTTAATGAAATATTAAAAATATACCTATTGTTTAAAATAGACATTGTGATTAAAGTTGGAATAGAGTAGTTGGATGCATACTTAATTGTTTTATTTCAAAATTTAAAATTCATTAAGGAGAAATCATGGTCATCTGATGGATTTTTAAATTTATAATGGTATAGATCAACATTTGGTAACAGTGGTTATCATAGTTATTAAATGTGTATATTTTTTTGGGATTAATGGTGCATTAAGAATAATTTTATGTATTTGAGGTGATTGACTATGAAATTAATGTACATGTTTAACCCTAGGTGAAGGTGTTCCATTTTTCCTTTCATCTATGGTTTTTTATCAATATTGGGATGAAAATAAATTTTCTATTGATTTTTGCGTGAGAACCTCTGGTTAGTGTCTAGATAGTAATATTTGGATAGATTAAAAGAAATAAATATTTCTCTATATCCTTAGAATATAGTTATTTTTGGAGATGTTATTGGAAATATTTAAGTGATATATCACTTCATTTATTAACTCATGACAAATTGGATTTTAATCTAGTTAGAGGTGATATTTATTATTCATAGTAAAAAAACTATAAAGTATGAAATGAATATCTATAATCATCAAGAGAAGGTGACGATATTATTCCAATGTTTGGAAACTTTTGAAAAGATTTTAGTGACTTCTATCCTCTTTATCTAATTTGGGATAAAAAATTATAAATGTGGTAGTTGGGATTCTAAGTTTTCTTTTTGTTTATTTATAGTATCTATTGTGGAAATACTATTTTTAATTTTGTTCTATATATCATTAGTTTTGTTAGTTGAGAACATTGGTTATTCTATTTTACTTGTAAGGGATTCAAGTTTTATAATATTTCTTAATAGGTGTGTATTTGTTTATCATTATTTTTTATTATTTTATATTTAAATAATAATAAATTCCATTGAGAAATATTTGGAACTCTAAAGTGTGTAGTTTATGGATATCCAAATTTAATTAGGATCATACTAGATTCCCTTATGAGAGTATGGGTTTATATTAAACTAATATAGAGGCGTGGATTTTCTTAATCCAATCCTTTATGAGATTTAAGGTGTATGATGAGGGAGGAGTAATTTTAGAGATTTATTTTTAGAGGAAAGATGATATTTGAAATTTTTAGGGAATCCATATTATGGTGTTGAGTAAAATTCATCATGGTTTATTGGTATGGTTTATGATTTTCATCATGGTGAGGTAGTATTGGTTTTGGTTAGAAGGCTAGGGTCATTTTTGGTTATCAAGAGGAGTGAACTATGTTGTGGTTTTCTAAACCATGGAGTAGTTTGTATAAAATGATAGATTTCTATATTTTGGTCAAGAAGTAAGTTTTTGTGGATCTTTGGGTGGAAATAGGGAAGAGTAAAGTTATCAGATTTTACCTCATGATTTCAAAAAATATGTTTTTGTTAGAGAGGTGGTTTCTATGGTTTTAAAGTGTAATTTTATGGAATCCTTCTTCAAAATGTGAATCTATAAGTTTCAATGGTTATATCATCATTGTGGAAATGGTGTAGACCTAGTGTACTAGTCATGATATTATCTCATGGTTTGTGAAAGGCCTGATAAAAACATTCCATGGTTGTAATTACATGTTGTGGTTCTAGTCAATGGATTCATTTAAAGAATAAAATGACTAATGAAATTTATAGAAATTATCAATGAGGTTTCATGGTTTTCATATCAGTTTTAAATATTTAAAACTTTGAATTGGTTCTTGTGAAACTAATTCATGGTTTAGCTAGTTTCCCCTAATTATAAATTCACCCCCCACCACTTTGACTATTTTTATTTCTATCAACCTTGTATAAACTTGGGCAATCCCTGGATACTCATTTATAACCATGAGTAGCTTTTCATGATAACCATTGATAAGATGATTATTTCATACCTATAGGTGATCAAATTAAAGTGGTTATTGGGTGATCATCATAGATAAATGTATTTAGATACTTATAACAATGGATTTAGATATCAATTTGAGGTAGGGTATTCTAGGATCTTAAAAATGTCATATGAAATTAATATAATTTATTTATTTATGGTGTTTTATTCCAAATATTTTTGTTATATCATTTATACCTTGTTTTTATGCATATTTGTTGAATTATTCCAAGTTATGGATTTCTTTGGGTTTTATGGTATGTTTTTATATTGTTAGGTGGATATTTTAAAGTAAAAAAATCTTTAAAAGGTATATATTTTTAATTTTATTTTTAATTGATATCATTGGTACTTATTCTTTGAGGTTTTGTGTTGGAAAATATCCATTTTTTTCTTATATATCATTAGAATTATCATTAGTGTGGGTTCTTATAATAGTCTTGTTCTTGTAAAATAAAGGTGAAAATAGAAAGGGAGATCATGTTGTTTGGGGTCATGTTTGTTTGGTTAAGATCATACCATTGATGGGTTATGTTTGTTGTAAATATTATTATGAGTGAGTGTTGTCTCTCTCTTATTTTATCTGAATGTTGTTGTTTTCAGTTGAGTTAGGTAGTGTGTAGTTGTTGAAAATAATGGAGTCTGGGAAGTTGCTGTCATAAGGAAGAGTTCGGGTTTCTCTTTTATATTAATAGGTTTTTAACATAAATCATATAGGATGTGTTGTTGTATCTTATTGTTTTATTTGTGTCATTACTACCTAAAATTGTCAACTTTGGATGTTGTGTGGTTTTTGGAGAAGAAATAGAGTTGTATTATTTTGGTGATGAGGCATGGAAGTTTGTGGGATTTGATAAAGGTGAAAAGTTTTATGAGTTAATGGGGTTTTTTTCCTTTTTCTTCTTGTGATATGGAAGATTTTATTCTGTGGAAAGATATTGATTATTGTTTTTTTGGGAATTTTAGTTCATTATTTTATGTGGATGATAAAGTGGTGGTTAAACTATGATAATTGTTTAACGTTTTTTGATGTGTTATTTATTAATATTTCTGTGGTGGTGGATGAGGAAGGGTGGTGGTAATGTGAAATAGGTATGAAATAGTAATATGGAAGTGGTGATGTTGTGCAAGTAAAATTGTGGTGGTTTTGTGATATGGTTACACAGTCATGATGTGGTTATGTGGTAATATGTCAGTTTTGTGATATTGGTGTAAAAATGATATGTTTTAGTGTATTTGAAGTGTAAATATAAGGATAATTGGTTGTGTATGATGTGGTGACTTAATTTTTTCATGAGTATGTGATAGTAATAGTGGTGTGGTTTTTTATTATTCTCGTGTTCTAGGTTAGTTGGTAAGGGTTTTTCCTACTATAGTTAGCTACCGGGTTGTGAGGGATTTAATTATGAACTAACATATAATAGTGGTTATAAATTGTTTCAACCTTTCCTTATATTGTTGTTAATGGTGATTAAAATTTTTTGATGATTTTTCTCATCCATTTTTATTTTATTTATATTTATGATATTTTTTATCTTCTAGTTTTTGATTAATAATATTTAATTTTATTTTTTTAGATGTTATTACTTGTCTTGGAATTATGTTTCATCTCTCATTAATTTATTTGAAGTTGAGGGTTTTAATGTGTTGGAATGTGTTTTTTTGGTGATGTGGAGGTTTTTAATTGATATTTTATGATTTTATTAGAAGGTTTTTGAAGTAGGTGATACAATTAATAGGTAGGGTTGTGTATAATATACTAAAGATTAAAGTTTTTATTTATTTTCTTAATCCTTGGTTCGTTCCCTTTTTATTTTTATTGTATTATCACATGTATACACTTGCATATTTATTTCACATAGATGTTGATTTATTCAAAATATGTTCTTATTAAGTAATCTCAAGTACTCACCCTCTATAGTTGTGTTTTGATTTGGTTTTATAAGTTAATTTTATAAATATCATTAGTTATATTAGGTGTCTTGAGTGGAGTTTGAAGTATTCTTAGGAGTCTTAAAAGTAATTTTTATACATGTGTCTCTTGATTATATTGGTATATATTAAATTATAGTGATGTTTGGGTAGAGATGTTTCCCATTTTAGCTAACAGTGGATCATAGGTCATGGATTTGAGGCTAAATAAATGTCAACACTTCTTTACTGCTATAGTTGACATGTGGCCAAAATAACCAAAAATTCCCATTGTATATTCACTCTCGGTGGTGTGCTTTTCCCTCATCGAATGATCAGTTAATTCTTGGTGCCCTAGTGGTAGTAAATGTTATATATATCTTTCCTTGTTGTAATTTTCCAACTGAGTGGTAGAAGTGAGGATTTGGGTGTTCATAGTTGACTGAATAAGACCTATCATATTATAAGTTTATACACTTAGTGATAGTCAACAACCCCTGAACTAGTGAAGGTGGGATTTAGGGTTCATTCCTAAACTCATCGTTGTCTTGGGTAGATTCTTAGTGAGGTTGGTTTAGGATGAAGTGGTATTAGATCTTTGGTTGATATTTGGGATGAATTATGGAGTTATAAAATTGTAAGGATTTCATTCTTTTGGTATGGAAATAGTTTCATTAAAGATTAAAATGTGATATTATCCAAGGAGGTTGGATAAGACATATATGATCCCTATGATCCAATTCATGGACCTTGATTTCATACTAAGTATGTTTAAGTGAAAGTGTATTGAATATAGATTAAAAAACTAATAGAGGTACATGCATCATCATCATTGATTTTCATGAAATTGAACTATAATTTTGAAAAAAAAATCCATGGTTATCTACATTTAATTACATTGGTATTTATTTTGTAATGTACATCATTAAAGTTTTATATTACATGAACTAAAGTGAAAATGGATTTGATTAAAAAATACATGGTTTATTATTTTTATTTAAGATAAGAGATTAATGAAATCATTTTGTTGATTAAATAAAATTAATAATTTATAGAAGATTTATAAATTATTTTTTGTTCTTAATTTGGTTTGTTTTCTTAGGTAATAAATGATATGATATTAATTTGACATTATGATTTTTTTACTATTATTTGATAGATTCGATTTAATAATTTATGGTACGGCAAATGATTAAATGATGGATATTGAATATATATATATATATATATTAGACAAATATTATGTTGGAATTGTGATTATTTGATATCTATAACCTGATGAAAAGTGTAATGTATTTTTTTAATTCCTAATGTGTCAGTTATAAATAAATTATGCTTAAATTAATGGATTTTATATTGAAATGGTTAAAGGAAATAATTATTATAGTAAAAATTCATTTTCTTAAATATGTGATTATGTTTTTTACTCTCAGTGTGCCTCTTTATGATTGATAATGCATTGTTAAATTGAAAGGTCCTTAGACTTAAGAATATAATTATTTTAATGTTATGTATTAATATTTTGAATTCATTTCTAATTAAAATTTCATTCCATGTGTTTAGTATAACTCATGATTTAAAAGTTTTGAATACATGTTGGACCAAATGGTCGATATATATGTAAATAAATAAACAATTTCATGCTAAAATTATCAGCTTATATTATTTTTATTTTATAACCTATTGAAATGTTGAGATATATTATATTCTTAGATGCAACATTCTAGATGTATGAGTTATTTTTGATGAATTCTGAAAATAATTTGTAATGTAATAGATTAAAGTTAATTTTTTGAACAATATCTTTAATATTTTATGATTCTTAAAGGTTTAAAGTGTCTTGTTATGAAATCATGCTAACATTTTATTTTTGAATACCTTATTACATAAAGTTATCATTGATTCTATGATAATCAAGATATGTTCATTAATTTTATTACTTTGGTTAAAATAAATTTTTTTATGTGTATCTATAACATCCCCAACTAGGGAGCCACTAACTGGTTCCTTGAGCTGAGTCCCCACATGACCTCAAGTGCACCTCCCCATATTCCATAGGTAGCTGAATAGTATTGAGGGTCTGATAAATCACTTTGGGAGACTATACCCTTTTTACCAGAGTAATCCATAGTAGAAAACATATTAAATAAAGGAAACAATAAACAATAAACCAAAAACATGCATTACTAATCATTTCCAAAATAGGGTACAAACACAACCAAATAATAAATATGCCATGTCAAAAACTAACTGCACCAAAGTGAAGAAAACCCACAATAAGGACAAATAGATGAATCCCCAAAATGGTTCCTGACACCAAGTCTATATCATCATCCATACACATCCCAATCCCAAATAAACTCTCGAGAATGGTGACATTTCCCTTGTCCTAACCTGCAACAATGAAGTCTTCTCGGGAACCCAATGGAAGCCTGAGTAGGGTGTGAGTACAACTCAGTAATCCACCACCAAAAGTGTTTACAAAATATCTAGTCTAAGAAGATAGTGAATTCATGTACTAAATAAATGACAAGTAAACAAAATAAAACACAGGTGTCATTAGTTAACAATATTTACTTTAACCATTTCTATCATTGTTATTATTTTCATCACTTATACAATCTTTATTACTAAGTACATTTTCATCATGTGTTCTCTGGGTTAGGCATTTAAATCATTTAAATAAGGGTCTAAGTCATTAAATCAATATGTAAAATGGAATAAGTCATGTCCCTATCTCACTAGGGGAAAACACATCACAATAAATACATCACACTCACCTCAAAGCCTCAGCCCGAGTGGTCTCATCGAATGAGATCATTAGGGGAATAGATCCCCCACCCCCTTTGTAACACCCCAAGATTTTATGAAAAACATTATTTTAATATCATTGATGTCTTGTGTTGTACGCTACACCAAAATTGTCTTGTGATATACGCAACACCGTATTTTCTTGCAGTATACACAACACTATTCTTGGCTTGCGTTACACATAATTTCAAGTTCGTTTTGTAAAAACTATTCTACGCAACGTTATGTAGAGATTTTGTTTAATGTATAAATGAAATAGGTTTTGATTATGTTATACGCAACACCAAACAGAGCTTTCACTACACGCAGCCCTGACTTGTCTTGCATTACATGCAATAAAGACCTTCCTCGATAACGTGTGTAGTACGCAATACCGAGTTTCACTAAACGAGATATTATTATAATATTTTTATAAACTAGCCGTTATGAATAGTAATACCCACTTTTTGAAATTTTATAAATTTTATCTTTCAAAATGGACTTCATTTTTAGATTCGGAATATCAAAATTAGCTTAGGGTAAAATTTTGGTACTTTTTGGATAACTTTCATATTCTGATGAATAGTGAAAATTACTAAATTTTAATTAAAAACAACTTTTATAATCGAAATAATTAATAGTGATAAGTTATTAATTTTAGTGCTTTTAAAGTATATTTAGAATATATTTTTACCATTTAATACAATGTTGGTCATTGGATGTAATTTCACATTTAAACCAGACATAAACATGTGTCAATCTTTTGATAGTTATTATCTCTTAAAAATATGCTATTAGTTTTGACGACGGGAATTAATTTTTAAATTAATTAATGCAACTGATATGTTTTGAATTTGGTTAAATAGACGTCATTTTTGAATACATAATATCAAATATATCTTAGGCATAATTTTTGGTATTTTTCTGGAAACTTTCATTTTTTGATGAATAGTGAAACCACTAAGTGGTAGTTAAAAAACTGAATTTTTCATAAAACTTAATTTTACCACTTCTGTGAGTGGAATTTCAAAAATCCGAGAGACACGGTTAATATCAAGGACTAAAATGTGGTTCAATTAGATGAAAATATTTTTTTGGTAAATAGTAACTTTTTACTTTTATTTACCACGGTTAAAAGTAAATAGGGTAATTAAGGGTAAAAATGATATTATTATTACCTTAACACATGTCCTAATTCTATTGGACAAGTTTAATTCGACCAAAAATAACCTTAGGAATAAAATATGACCATTTAGGCCCACTTTGATTAGATTAGGACATTTAATATTAATTTATTTAAAGAAGGGTTAAAATAGTTAAAAACAAAGTTTAATAAGTAAATAATTTCTAATATAGGGTTATACATAAGATAAATTAGACTATAAATATTAATTAGAAATATAAAAATATTTCCTACATAATGGTATTTTATTTATAATTTTTAGACATTAAATAATTTAATTTATTTATGACACAATGATGATGCAGTAATTATCTTATTAATGAAATATTGACATAATTGATGTTATAAATACCCAAATAAATGTAATTTGAGGTTTTTTATGACTTACACTAATTTTATAGGTTAATATAACATGTTAGTATTGATGTAATTAACTTTTTTCGAACTAATCATTCTGTTATTATTTTCACAAAAATCAATTACCAAATAGTGTCAAAATTGACATAAAATAGTTTTTTAAACAAATATTATATTATTAATTGTTATTTTATTCCTAAAAATCTAAGTTTAGGCTAAATGAATTAGATAAGGTTATATATATTAATAATAAACAACTTGGGGTTCGTTTGTCTTTTTATAGTAAGTTTATTAAACTTATAGTGTAAGAAAACAAGAAGACACTGTAAAAGTAAAATTATGTAACTTAAGGTTAAATATAAATGATAAGGTTAAAATAGAAACCTAAACTTGTCTAAATTCTATTGGATGAGATTATTTATACCCATACCCACATTATATTAAAAATAAATCAATTTGGAGCTATTAAAAACAGAATATGACTTTATAATAAAATAATATTTTTATTTTTTCCAAAGGTGCCCCTCTCCTCCCTTATAAAAGGGTACATCCTCTCTCTCTTCCTCACACCACATTGAGCCTTCAAGATCGGCCAAACCCTACCAAATTATATTCTCCACTTCCATAGAAACATCCTAGATGTTCCGGTATTCTTCAAATACCAATTTTAGTGCCCTAAGAGGAGGTCTCAAAGAGGCGCTTCAAAGAAGAGGTAATGTCCGTTACCGATTCTTTCAACTTTATTTCTTCTTCCACTTCTTCTTATTTAGTTGTTTCATTATGAAGTAATAACATCAGTATAACTCATATACTTATATTTTATTATAAGTATTAAACAACCCTATTTCACCATCTATTCATCCTACGGAAAATGAAATCACCACGCGTGCGTACGTACGGAATACCGTCTCCACGCCGTGGTGAAATCTGTTTTTCCACCAACACCTTACATGGATGGGTATAATGGTGTAAAGAATAACTATATATGGTTATTATAACATCATACTGATTCTGATATATTATACCATCCACTCCAATTCTATTCAATAATTATGGGAACGATATCATCGCTCGTGCGTACGTACGGACTACCGTCTCCACAACGCGATGAGATTCATTCTCCATGTTAACCATACATTAATGATCATAAATTTTATATAATGAATAATAATGAAATATATTAAATAATAATGATACTGGATTTATTTATATATATGTATGTCATCCAATTAATTCCCTTCAATTCAATGAGGAAACGAAAACAACGTTCATGCGTACGTACGACCTACCATCTCCATGAACGGTTTATTTATTTCCATTTATCGATCTATTATATATATGTATATTATGAATATATATTATATATAAATCATGTTTTATATTATCTAATTAATTAATCATGATCTAAGTGATCATATGAATAATTACAAGTCAAAACACGGACGAGAAATGAAACGATTTTACCCAAAACGCTCTTTAACATGGAATTTAGAAAAGAACGGGTAATATAAAGTCATAAGTGAACCACATATGATATCATAACAATGAATATGATTATGTAATAATTTAATGACATTATTTAAATCATTATATAGGAGTTTCGGATACGTACGAAGCATATCGGACCTAAGGTAAGGGATAATTTTGCAAATCTCATTTTTATCTGAGATTGGTTATTCGTAAGTATTTACTGGGGTTATTTCTATCATCCATGTCCATGTTTTATAAAAGTGTTTTCATGTATGTTTAAAGTCATTTTTACCCATTTTTGACTTTTACTACATGCTATGTAAGGAATCTTTCTTTTTTTACCATACGAGGCACTTTTTTACTTTTCCGACAAAAGTACGAGGAGAATGTTATTTTTAACTTATACGGCGTGAACAGATTTTTACAGTTTCATAATGCCTCATTTTCATGAAGCTTACTCTACAATATTTTATGACTATTTTCATCAAAATAATTTTCTTTTAAAATCGCATGGAATTTTGTGAAAAGAAAATGATTTTGAATAAGAAAGGATATTTTCCTCAAGAATTCATTTCAAGTGTTTTATAAAAATCAGTTTCCATCTAAGATGACATTATTTCATATGTGTATGTTTCTAGTATAATTTCTCTATGATTTAAATGGTTTTACTTTTCTTATGATGAAATATTCATTTTTTTTATATGGATTATGTGATGATTGGATGATGTTTATGAAACCCATTTTATTCTTTGGGTTATGATGAATGATTTATGTTTATTTTTGTGGAACAAGTAAGAATGATTTAAATATGAGATGGGTGGGACCTATATCTCCCTCCAATGCATTGGGTAAAGATTTATATCTCATGAGATAGACATGGCTGGAATGGTAAGTTAATCTAGTTCAGTGTTACAGGACTGGAACGAGGAGTTAACTCGATTCAGAAAGGGACTTTGTCCACTAAGATGGTCTTGGCAGCAATGCCTTGGCTATTATGGAAATCATAACATGTGCTGAATGGTTTCCAAAATTACATGTTTTATTCCCATTATATTTTATCATGGTTTATGTTCCATTATGATATATTCCTTACGTACTTCCATGATTTATGTCTTTGCTCAAGATTTTGATGTTTAAATTTCATGTTCATGTTTTTGCTTCCAAATGTTTATGGATTGTTTTATGTTATCTATGTTTTCCCTTACTGAGCATTTGAGCTCACCCTTTTTATGTTTTATTTTCCCCAGTAAATAAAGAAAGGTTTTAGGTAAGGAAACAAAAAGGGTAAGATCGTTATGGGAGTTGTTGAAGATATTTCAACATGATTAGAAGTTTATATTCAGAGTTTCCAAAGACACTAAACTATTACGGTCCTTGTGTGTCTGTTTTTGTTATGTATTAAGTATTCCACAAAATTAATGTAATGTCCATGTACATCAAGCTTCGGGTCTCTACAGTTGGTATCATAGGAAAGTTTTAGTCAACCTTTGGAAACTAGGATGCGATAACTTTAGTGAGATCCCTAGAGATATTTCTAAGGTATGTCTAGGGATGTCCCTAAGGTTAATTATAAGTATAGGTTATAGTCCTAGAATTACGGTAACGATCTTAGAATTAAACCTAAGATGGTAGATATTGAAGGTACTCCCCCTTCATTATGTTGTTTTCCCTAGCATGATTTTTTTCTCTCACACTATTCTTTTTGGGTTTTAGACGATGGCTGGAACCCGAAGGAACCGTGTTGATCAATGCAATGGACAACTCAATGATTGTCCTCCTGAACAAACAAATGTTATGGGAGATGGAGTGCAAAATATTATTGCTATACTTACACAAGCTATGAATCATTCTGGACTTCCAAATGAGCAGAGAAGGGAACAATATTCTATTGAGTCCTTCATGAGGCAACGTCCACCTTCTTTCAGTGGGTCTTCTGATCCACTTGCTGTTGAACAATGGATCAGTACCACTGAAAAGATATTTTTAGTTCTTCAATGTTCTGAACATGATAAAGTCATCTTAGCAGTATATCATTTGGAAGGCGAAGCTGATCAATGGTGGAATCTTATCAAGAATACGAGTCCAAGAGATGAAATTGAGTCCATGGAATGGGACGAGTTCAAGAACTTATTTTTCAATAAGTACTTCCCTCGTATTCTTCGAACAAAGATGGAGAAGGAGTTTCTTGAACTAAAGCAAAAGGATGATGAATTTGTTGGTGTATACGAAGTGAATTTTACAAGGCTTGCAAGGTATGCATCTAGCTTTATCATCCAACCTGAAAGTAAAGTTGATCGATTCTTTAGTGGCTTAAAACCAAATCTTCAAAGGGCATTAGCTATAAGAGACTTCAGTAGCTATGAATAAATTGTGCGTTGTGCTATCAAGGTAGAAATGAAAGTTGGTGTTACTTATCCATCTCATGTTTTTGAAAAGAAATGAAATATGGAGTTCAAGGAGAAATCTCAGAATAATGGTGAAAAGAATATGAATGTTTCCTTATGCTCAAAGTGTGGAAAGAAGCATGATGGAGATTTTCTTAAAGGGACTAGAAAATGTTTTTTAAGTGTGGAAAAGAAGGTCATCGAGTAGCTGAGTGTTGAAGTAATGGAAAAAATGGTTGATAATGATGTGAATAAAGAAAAGACTGCAGAGAACGCACCACCAACACTTCAATGCTTCAAGTGCAAGGAAATGGGGCATTATGCTAATAAATTCTCTAATCCACGGGTTAATGATGATCAACGTGAGCAACCTCTTAAGGCAAAGGATAAAGGGAAGTCTCATGTGATCACTATTTGTGATGTTGAGTATGAAAATGATGTTGTGTAATGATTAAGTGTTTATGTAATGGGATTTCAAAATAGTATCATGGAATCTCATTTATGGTATTGTGGAATTTTGGAATATCTATGTATTGGTTTTCAATAATTATATGGTACTGGTAACCATGAAAAGGTGATTGAAATATTTTTATAAATCAGATGAAATGCGCATAATTAAGGGATAAGGATAAAATAATACGATAGTAATCATGAGCTCATGACTGATACAAGGACTAAGTGATATTGTGGTTTGAGTATATAGAATTTTTGGGATTTTGGTGTGTGGAAATTGTTAAAATTTAACAAAATTCATGTTTTCACTAAGGTTCAATGGGTATTCATTCTTCAAGAGAATACATGATTAAGGTATTCACATGTTTGTAATTTGACCAACAAGATATATCTTATGATATATTGGGGATAAATTATGGCATTCACGCGATTGTTATGTGACATTTCAAGTAATTATTTTCTTTATACTATGAGCTTGGACCGAAGTGTTTTAGATAAGCCTAAATATTGGAATGGATTATGTTGAACATAAGTTAGTTCGATATTATTGATGGGATGTTATAGTAATGTAGTTTTAGAAAAAGGACAACCTGCAGGACAGGCGACAGCCCATCGCGTCGGAAAAGGTTGTGGGAATCGAACCCACAACCGAAGTGTGACTGGCCTTTATCACCTACCACTGGCCTACAGGAAGTCCCTGGTTAGTAGAAACTATTTTTATTTTATTAAGCGGTATGATATATGAAGTATAAGTTCAATTTTGGAATCGTATATGATTAACCTCACCATAGATGGACTTATGTATATTTGATAACTTTTTCAAACCTGTTGTTTGAAACAGATGGAATGACCCATCATTCTATCACATGATCTGTTAACACTTCACAAATAATAAATTCAACTTCATTTCTTTAAGAGATGAAGTGGAAATTGTTCAAAGCACGAACAATAGTGAGATTGTACCAAAATCAAGCAAGTATTTCTTCTAATTCAAAATTTTCAACTTTAGGGAAATGATATTGAAAACCAAAAATGTTGTCCTAGTGCCCTTATATCCGATGAATCAGATGGTAACTTAGATCATCACAAATCTATGGCTTTATGATTGATAGCTTTTTTATAACCATGTTCTCTACCACTCTCCATCAGAACTTGATGGTTAGATTTTTCTTCCATATCCATTTTTTCACCTATGTTCTCCTATATGGAAACCCAGTGATGAGTTTCTTTGGGTAATCGTTACATTTCATACTTTAGTTTTTAAAATTAAGTTTTAGTATTCCTTTTTACAATGTGGGTTTCTATAAATAGTAAATGATTTATAACCCCAACGAATTTCGAGGGCGAAATTCCTTTTAAGAGGGGTAGAATGTAACACCCCAAGATTTTATGAAAAATATTCTTTTAATATCATTGATGTCTTGTGTTGCACGCTACACCAAAATTAGCTTGTGATATACGCAACACCGTATTTTCTTGTAGTATACGCAACACTATTCTTGGCTTGTGTTACACACAATTTCAAGTTCATTTTGTAAAAACTATTCTACGCAACGTTATGTATAGATTTTGTTTAATGTATAAATGAAATAAGTTTTGATTATGTTATACGAAACACCAAACAGAGCTTTCACTACACGCAGCCCTGACTTGTCTTGCATTACACGCAATAAAGACCTTCCTCGATAGCGTGTGTAGTACGAAATACCGAGTTTCACTAAATGAGATATTATTATAATATTATTATGAACTAGCCGTTATGAATAGTAATACCCACTTTTTGAAATTTTATAAATTTTATCATTAAAAATGGACTTCATTTTTGGATTTGGAATATCGAAATTAGCTTAGGGTGAAATTTTGGTACTTTTCGGATAACTTTCATATTCTGATGAATAGTGAAAATTATTAATTTTAATTAAAAACAACTTTTTTAATCGAAATAATTAATAATGATAAATTATTAATTTGAGTGGTTTTAAAGTATATTTAGAATATATTTTTACCATTTAATGCAATTTTGGTCATTGGATGTAATTTCACATTTAAACCAGACATAAACATGTGTCAATCTTTTGATAGTTATTATCTCTTAAAAACATGCTATTTGTTTTGACAACGGGAATTAATTTTTAAATTAATTAATGCAACTGATATGTTTTGAATTTGATTAAATAGACATAATTTTTGAATTCATAATATCGAATATATCTTTGGCCTAATTTTTGGTATTTTTCTGAAAACTTTCATTTTTTGATGAATAGTGAAACCACTAAGTGGTAGTTAAAAAACTGAATTTTTCATAAAACTTAATTTTACCGCTTCTGTGAGTTGAATTTCAAAAATCTGAGAAACACGGTTAATATCAAGGACTAAAATGTAGTTCAATGAGATGAAAATATTTTTGGTGAATAGTAATTTTTTACTTTTATTTACCACGGTTAAAAGTAAATAGGGTAATTAAGGGTAAAAATGATATTATTATTACCCTAACACATGTCCTAATTCTATTGGACAAGTTTAATTCGACCAAAAATAACCTTAGGAATAAAATATGACCATTTAGGACCACTTGGATTAGATTAGGACATTTAATATTAATTTATTTAAAGAAGGGTTAAAATAGTTAAAATCAAAGTTTAATAAGTAACTCATTTTTAATAAAGGGTTATACATGAGATAAATTTGGCTATAAATATTAATTAGAAAGATAAATATATTTCCTACATAATGGTAATTTATTTATAATTTTTAGACGTTAAATAATTTAATTTATTTATGACACAAAGATGATGTAGTAATTATCTTATTAATGAAATACTGACATAATTGATGTTATAAATACACAAATAAATGTAGTTTGAGGTTTTTTATGAATTAAATTAATTTTATAGGTTAATATGACATGTTATTATTTATTTAATTAATTTTTTTCTAACTGATAATTCTGTTATGATTTTCACAAAAATCAATTACCAAATAGTGTCAAAATTGACATAAAATAGTTCTTAAAACAAATATTATATTATTAACTGTTATTTTGTTCCTAAAAATATAAGTTTCGGCCAAATGACTTAGATAAGGTTATATATATTAATAATAAATAACTTGGGGTTCGTTTGGCTTTTTATAGTAAGTTTATTAACCTTATAGTGTAAGAAAACAAGAAGACACGGTAAAAGTAAAATTATTTAACTTAAGGTTAAATCTAAATGATAAGGTTAAAATAGAAACCTAAACTTGTATAAATTATATTTGATGAGAGTATTTCGACCCATCCCCACATTATATTCTAAATAAATCAATTTGGAGCTATTAAAAACCGAATATGACTTTATAATAAAATAATATTTTTAGTTTTTCCAAAGGTGCCCCTCTCCTCCCTTATAAAAGGGCACCTCCTCCCTCTCTTCCTCACACCACTTTGAGCATTCAATATCGACCTAACCCTGCCAAATTCCCTTCTCCACTTCCACAGAAACATCCTAGAGGTTCTGGTATTCTTCAAAGACCAATTTTAGTGCCCTAAGAGGAGGTCTCAAAGAGGCGCTTCAAAGAAGAGGTAATGTCTGTTACCGATTCTTTCAACTTTATTTCTTCTTCTACTTATTCTTCTTTAGTTGTTTCATTATGAAGTAATAACATCAGTATAAATCATATATTTATATGTTATTATAAGTATGAAAAAACCCTATTTCACCAACTATCCATCCTACGGAAAACGAAATCACCACGCGTGCGTACGTACGGAATATCGTCTCCACGCCGTGGTGAAATCTATTTTTCCACCAACACCTTACATGGATAGGTATAATGGTGTAAATAATAAATATATATGGTTATTATAACATCATATTGATTCTAATATATTATACCATCCACTCTAATTCTATTCAATAATTATGGGAATGATATCATCGCTCGTGCGTACGTACGGACTACCGTCTCCACGACGCGATGAGATTCATTATACATGTTAACCATACATGAATGATCATAAAGTTTATATAATGAATAATAATGAAATATATTAAATAATAATTCTACAGTATTTATGTATATATATATGTATGTCATCCAATTAATTCCATTCAATTCAATGAGGAAACGAAAACAGCGTTCATGCGTATGTATGGCCTACCGTCTCCATGAACGGTGTATTTCTTTCCATTTATTGATCTATTATATATATGTATATTCTAAATATATATTATATATAAATCATGTTTTATATTCTGGAATTAAGTAATCATGATCTAAGTAATCATATGAATAATTACAAGTCAAAACACGGACGACAAATGAAATGATTTTACCCAAAACGCTCTTTAACATGGAATTTACAAAAGAACGGGTAATATAAAGTCATAAGTGAACCATATATGATATCATAAAAATGAATATGATTCTGTAATAAGTCAATGAAATTATTTAAATCATTATACAGGAGGTTCGGATACGTACGAAGCATATCGGACCTAAGGTAAGGGATAATTTTGCAAATCTCATTTTTATCCGAGATTGCTTATTCGTAAGTATTTATTGGGGTTATTTCTATCATTCATGTTCATGTTTTATAAAAGTGTTTTCATGTATGTTTAAAGTAATTTTTACCCATTTTTGACTTTTACTACATAGTATGTAAGGAATCTTTCTTTTGTTTACCATACGAGGTACTTTTTGACTTTTCCGACAAAAGTACGAGGAGAATTTTATTTTTAACTTATACGGCATGAATGGATTTTTAAGGTTTCATAATGCCTCATTTTCATGAAGCTTAATCCACAATATTTTATGAATATTTTCATCAAAATACTTTTCTTTTAAAATTGCATGGAATTTTGTGAAAATAAAACAATTTTGAAGAAGAAAGGATATTTTCTTCAAGAATTCATTTCAAGTGTTTTATAAAAATCATTTTCCATCTAAGATGACATTATTTCATATGTGTATGTTTCAAGTATAATGTCTCTATGATTTACATGGTTTCACTTCTCTTATGATTAAATATCCATTTGTTTTATATGGATTATGTGATGATTGGATGATGTTTATGAAACCCATTTTATTCTTTGGGTTATGATGAATGATTTATGTTTATTTTGTGGCACAAGTAAGAATGATTTCAATATGAGATGGGTGGGACCTATATCTCTCTCCAATTCATTGGGTAAAGATTTATATCTCATGATATAGACATGGCTGGAACGGTAAGTTAATCCGGTTTAGTGTTACAGGACTGGAACGAGGAGTGAACTCAATTCAGAAAGGGACTTTGTCCACTAAGATGGTCTTGGCAGCAATGCCTTGGATACTGTGGAAATCATAACATGTGCTGAATGGTTGCCACAATTACATGTTTTATTCCCATTATATTTTATCATGGTTGATGTTCCATTATGATATATTCCTTACGTACTTCCATGATTTATGTCTTTGCTCAAGATTTTGATGTTTAAATTTCATGTTCATGTTTTTGCTTCCAAATTTTTATGGATTGTTTTATGTTATCTATGGTTTCCCTTACTGAGAATTTGAGCTCACCCTTTTTATGTTTTATTTTCCCCAGGAAATAAAGAAAGGTTTTAGGTAAGGAAAAAAAAGGGGAAGATCGTTATGGGATTTGTTGAAGATATTTCAACATGATTAGAAGTTTATATTCCGAGTTTCCAAAGACACTAAACTATTACGGTCCTTGTGTGTCTGTTTTTTCTATGTATTAAGTATTCCTTAAAAGTAATGTAATGTCCATGTATGTCAAGCTTCGGGTCTCTACACCCTTCTCTAACCCATGCATTTTGGGGTGGAGTTTAGATCTTCAATCTAACTTGAACCATGGTCATTGAACCTCATGTTAATACCCTACACTACCAAGCCATGTGAACGTACTTATTTACCCATTCACCACACACATACCATATCTCAATACCTACTCAAAACAATACACATAACAATCACAATCCATAACAAACAACATAGGAATTAATATTATTCCATAACCCATTAACATGTATACCATTTTCATTGCATAGCCCATATAACCTATTTTCCATTTTTCATGCCTAACTCACTAATAAAATTCAATAATTCCCATACATTACCCCATTTAATGTACTCATCAATTCACATGCTTAATCCCATTTTCATAATCCATAATTCTCATACTTTGACCATTTTAACATATTCATACATTCCATTATGTTAACCCATTTAGCCCCTTTATCATTTAAAATACATTAACCCTTCTATGTATTTCATGTACAATTTATAAACCATTTGATTTGATAACCCACATAACTAATTTAATAGTTCAGTAGAATTTACTAATTTAAAATGTTCACCATTTCACATGCCTTAACCCAATTATCCCATTCATTGTCAATATGCTTTATACAATCAACCAAAACCCATTTAAAATTCATAACTCAATTAACTCATTAATCTTAAGACATAAAAACCTTTATTTTATACCAAAAACTAGACACAATGATCTTTTGGGCCTCTTAGTCATTCAACTAACATGTCAACATATTTACCATGGCTCTAATTCAACACAAATTAACTCTATGATTAACCTTACCATCTTCCATGTTCAAGAATGTCATTATGCCTCATGGATGGCCCTAAAAAAGTCAAATCAACCTCAATGCATCCCATGTGGATTATGAGGGGTTCAATTCATCATTTATCCAACCAACATACCAAATCATAATAATTTCATCAAAATAACAACAAGAGGAAAGCAATATCACAACCACACATGAAAAAATTGACAACAAGATTATGGGATATAACTTATAGACCACATACCTCGAATATGATAATGAACGCAATCTTAATCGTAGGCTTAGATAAGGATTCAAACACCCTTTGAAGGATAAAACTATATTCCACTTAAAAAAAGAGGGTTTTATGGATTCATAATAATAAGGATAAATCTACAAGACCAAATCTAAAAAAGAGAAGAAAGGGAAGGATTAGGCTTACTCAGATCTTCGATCTGTAACTAAAGGCACTCCAAATGGCCAAGAATCAAAGGAGAAAACCCCTTTGAGAGTTTGGGTCACTAAATTTTTAAATAGGGTTATATGAATGCAAATTAGAAGGAAAATTGGGTGGGATACTTAAAATCCTGAGGGGAAAAACTAGAAAATCACACTTTTAAGGAGCTGCGCAGTTTGGTTACATAGTTTTCCAAACTATGCAGCAAACATGAATCTCCCTCTTCCAAAGGTGACTCCAAGTTGCATGATCACCTTGGGATTCCATATTATTTGAAAAAATATGTTCCAACCATGTTGAAGACCTATATCTAAGGTTGCATTATTTTCCTCGGGAGACTGCATGGTTCAATTAATTGTGCACCAACTATGCACCTTGCATAGGTTGGCCTAGTTTTCCTTCCTTTCTTACCACGAACCCCCAAAACAACCATGAGGCCCCTCATACTTCTAGAAGAATTTTCATTATACAAAAAAAGATATTAAAATAATAATTTTGATTGATTCACACCACCATGTGATCTAAGATCTTACAACCTCCCCACCTTATAATGGCTCATCCTCGAGTCCTATTGTCAAGCATCACTGAACTTCCAAGGTAAAGAGATTAGGGAACTAAGACCACTTATCTATCTCCCTTTCCCATGTATCCTCCTAAAAGTTTACATCCCTCCACAATACTAAACCAACAGCATTCTCTTGCACCGTAATACTACTTATTATGATCCATAAAATGGAAGGGATTCTCCTAAAAAGATGCATCAACCTCAAACAATACATCAACCACCAGAACTTTATAGGGAGGCCTAGGAAACATTTCCTAAATCATGCACAAGGAAAATTCACACTCATATTCTTACCATAATAGAAGATTCAATCAATACCTCACTGGCATGATCCTCTTTGCATCTCATGGCCCAAATCATTGGGCACCATGATACCCTATTTTTGAAACTCTAACGATGACCCAAACTCCACACCACCCAAAGAAACAAACGATCTTCCTCAACAACATTTTCAAACCTACATCAATCCAAAACTCAAGCCCAAGTAGCCCCATTCTATACCAAACATCCAAACACAACCAAAACACACAAGGCACTCAGCTGGTCATACCTGAGTCAACGCTCATTATCAATTTCAAATCACCAAAATGGGGCTTACTCAAATACCTTCAACCTGAAACACCAGTCACATCATCAATCGACCACCTGACCATTGTGGTGATCCCCACCATACACTCTAGCTCAACCCCACTATCCTTCTATGGTTATAATCTCCACTGTTAAAAAGACCACCGGAATCTCAACTCATCTTTCACAACATACCTGATGAATTTCCCAACTCACCAAACCCAAACATCTGTAAGGAAATCACCAATTATTAGTATACAACCTTGATATAAAACCCACTCTAAAGTACATAACAACATCTCCCATTATGGAATAATAACAACTTTACCATCCTCAAGTATGAATTCATTTGTAAAAATAACTTTCCAATACATACATCAAACTAAAGGTGGGTCAAAATACACTACATTAATTCCTATTTATATATTGTATTGGACCATCCATGATTAGATTGTCCTAGAAATTCATCTTTCACTACTAACACACTACCCCTTTCTCACCTTACCAAGGCACTTACTGACTTGAGGCCCAACACTAACATCTAAAACATCTACTAGTGTCATTCCCTGACTTCTGGAAAAACTCCACCATCACAACATCCTTTATGCTTTAAACCATCATCGTGCTCCATTTCACCCATCCACATTCTCAACAAACGCATTCTTACTATACATAGATTACTAAGGGTATCTAAGTTCTTACTCAATCTCATTTAAAAAATATTAAACATACATTTCACTCCAAAACATCCATCGAAGGCGGTTTACATCTCACCACATACATCCTTCACTCTAAGGCGGGTTGGGTTGTCTCCAGTTGACTCGTCCTAGAAATGCTTAGCTTCACTATTGGAACGTCATTACCTCACTTGACCAAGATTCAGTCACACATAAAGACGCTCCATGATCACTCAATCACACCAACCAAAGTACATGCTCAATATTCATTGATTTTTTAACACTAAACCTCATTATCATGTCATCAAAATTTCTAAAACATGCATTTCAGATTCCTCTTAAAACCACCTCGAGCTCAAATCCAACTCTTGGATTGACCAATAACCACACCCAAGGCCTTGTTTTCCCTCTTTCGAGGAACTGGATGTGCACCTCATAGGTTTATAATTGGAATCCATATGCCACTACATCAAATCTATGCTCTAATACACACATCCAGGACTAACTTATAACTCCCCACCTTAGGAGTTTTATTACCATTACATTACTCAAGGAATTATAACCACCTAGATTTACTATTAAATCATAAGATGAACCCCCAAATATTGGATACAGTCATCTAGCCTTTCCTATAACAACAAAACAACACCACCTGATACCCATATCCAACTTTTGAGAATGGTGATTATAAGATTCATCGACACCTGATCCACCCCGAGAACCTCACTCCTAAACTATCGATGGTGTACATTCCACCATCCAACTCCACATATACCACCCTTTGAACATAAACTCTATGATGTACCATATCCAACCAAAACACATTCAATTTTCTTAGTGTAAATCCAAATCTTTCTCGACATACCCAGGATGATGTCAAGATGTTGGGAATGATTGTTACTAGCTAAAGGTACGCTAATAATATTTTCAAAGAACACCACCAAAAAATATTTGTCTCTAGTGTCACCTTCCACTAGAGGACACCTTGAACTTCCAAAATTATTGGGCTTCCCTTCCCACACACATCTCATCAGCACTTAACCACCACTACTCAGGCGTGATTTCCAACCAAGACTCACCACTGCTCCACAACTATCTTCCAAGCAGACGTGTACCAATGTTTCTGTTGACACTACTTCCTACACACCAATCGAGTTATTCCAGCACTATCCTAGAAGATAACAATTGAACATAACGATCCACCACACTAATCAAAACCAATGGTCTCTCATATATCCATGCTTCCTACTTTGTTTTCATAGAGAATGAAAGATACTTATCTCGATTCACATGTTCTCCCATCCCAAACATAATCATGCTCTACTAGCATGTTCCTATATCTGGACCTTGTCAAATCCCTCAAGGTCTTAAAATTTTTTGTGACCACATGATTAAACCAACTCTAGTTCTCACAAGACAACCATCACCAGAGCCTAGCCCAATGCAAACTTATTCACTTGATCAAGCCTCTTGGTCTATCAGCTCTATCGACCTCAAGACATAACCAAAATTAAACCCAACCACCAGACCATTTATAAAAACAATCCTAACTACGTGACCACCCTCACCTCAGGAATAACCTTCATAACAGAATAATTTAACCCCATTTCTATCACCCCTGTCTCTCTTTCCTAAAATCAACATTGAGGCATCCATTAATCATTGTCTAAATAGATAGGTCAGACATCCAAATGAATCATCCCTTTAAAACTAACCGTATAACCAACTACAAGCAATAAGGTTCCCTTTTGAATGAACAAGGGAACACCCATACCATTTATCAAAACATGATGGTAATAATTATGCATTGATTCCACCTCTGAATCATATCACATGATTCCAATTCTAAGATGCCTACAAAATTGGTCTAACCTCCCTCAAGGTCACCCTTGATTTTCCCAAGATAGTCAACTCATATCCACAAATTGGGTCACACCTTCCCAAAACCATTGACCTTCTCACTTAGCTCTCAATGAAAAATCCACACCTACCCAAACTTGAAACATCCAACTATTCCCCACATGTCCAAGAGAACTCACAAAACGGTTGACAAACCTCTCACGGGTCACTCTAGAGGGTCGAACGATACCAACTTTCCAACTAGGGTTAAGGGTAACAAGTCACCAGGTCATCTCTATAGGCCACATACATCAAACTCCCAAAACGTTTTCACTCACCAGTGGATCTCCTGTCCCCATTTCAGAACACTATGTCTAATGCAACCTGATAACATTCACTCTAGGTTTTACCAAACATACTCACACCCATACAACTGAATCATGACCAAAAACACCCACTCTAGGGTCTAAAAACAACTCAGAAAGACTAAACCCACATGGGTCAACTCACCCACAACAAAACATCCATCACTAATGATTCCACAACTAAGACACTCAGTATTAAGTCCAATGTACAACCTATGAAATTATAACCCACAGGGGTTACCACTTTCACATTATCAAGTAACATCTCAAAAACCTCAAGGTCACAACTCTACTAAAAGTATAACAAGAAACGCCCATTTATCCACACATAGAGACTCATCATGGTCTTTTGACATATAATCAAGGTCTCATCCTAGGGTACTCTCACTACCTAGACCACTTATACCAAGGGCCATATAAACAACACAAATAATACTCAATAACATTCTTCATAGAAAGTTATATCATTAAAAATTATCTTATAATTATCTTCACAAATTTAGACACCAAAAGGTTCACACTTTGTAATGTCCTATTTACCCAACATTTCAAAAATCCCTACTTACATAGATTCATATTTCAAAAAAAATCATTAGAAAACATTTCAAGGAAATTCCAATAGGTATAGACCACATCAAGAAAATAAACTACCTTCCATACTCAACCTACTCCGCACACACTATCCCAACGAACATGATCACATATCTAATAATACCCTCAACTATTCATACCATGGTCATGGTCAACATTGGATAAGAAAACCAATGTGGATACAAGTATTTCATTATACACCCTCTTTTTAAACCATTTCCACTTTCACAATGCAAAAAATTCTCTTTTAGACACCTATCCCATTTCATAACTTGTTACAACCAATATTTTAACTCATTGACACCCTTCATTATGCACAACTCTTTAAACATTTTACCATCACAACATAAATCCTTTCTATTTTAATCACCCTGACATCTTTACAATTTATCACAAAGAAAAATTTTAACATGTTTATATGTTTCCTTAAGCACACTATTCTATAACCATTCATTTACATTCTTTCCAATTACCCATTTGCATCATCTTTATTAGGAACCTTTTTTTCAAATTTTAAAGGAAGTAAAATGTATCCTACCTTTCATGTCCCAAAAACCCATCTCATGTGTTCCTATCATGATGTATGTCATCCATATCCCTAGGTGCCTACAATGATGAATTAATTCACAATATCATGCCATTCCGTCCACAGGAAAAGTATCATAAAATAGTCACATCAAACAACAATTGTATCACCCAATAGTGAAATATCATTCAAATCTAACAACACTTATCAAGAACAACAATTCCCACCCTAGACACTTGGATTTTCCCTCGTATATGGGAAAGATACTCTCATGCACGACCACATTACCAAAGCTTGACACTTCATAATCTCTTATATACCATTCCCAAATATTAAAACTGATAAAATAAATCATTTGATACCACTTTTTAATATCCTCATCCTGAGAACCACTAATTGGTGCCCTGATCTGAGTCACTACATGACCTCAAGTGCACTTCCCTGTATACCAGAGGTTTCTGACTAGAAACAAGGGTCTGATAAATCACTTGGGAAGACTATACCATATTTACTAGAGTAATCCATAGTTAAAAACATATGAAATAAGGTAAATAATAAATAATAAACCAGAAACATGCATTACTGGCCATTTCCCAAATGGGGTACAAACACAATCAAAGATAAATATGCCACCTCAAAACTAACTATGCCAAAGTGAAGAAAACCCAAAATAAGGAAAAATAACTGAATCCCTAAAATATGTCCTGACACCAAGTCTGGATCCTCACCCATAACATCCCAAGACCAACTCAACTCTCTATCATAGGGCCTTTTCCCTTGTCCTAACCTACAATAATGAAGTCTACTTGGGAACCGAATGGAAGCCTAAGAAGGGTGTGAGTACAAATCAGTAGGCCACCACCAACGGTGTCTACAAAATATCTTTTCTAAGTAGATAGTTCATTTAAATAATAAATAAATGAAAATGAAACAAAATACAACATAGTTGTCATCAGTTAATAATATTTAATTTAACCATTTCTATTATTATTACTATTTTCATCACTTATACCATCTTCATTACTAAATCCATCTTCATCATGTGTTCCATGGGTTAATCATTTACATCATTTACATAATGGTATAAGGAATTCAATCAATATGTATAAGGGAATAAGTCATCTCTATATCTCACTGAGGGAAAATACATCACAGCAAATACATCACACTCACCTTGAACCATTGGCATGGGTGGTCTCATCAAATGCAATTGTTAGGGGAATAGATCATCAGTCCCCTTCCCTAACTCATGAATTTTGGGGTGGAGTTTAAATCCTTGGTTTAACTTTACCTTTTAGTGTAGAAACTCAAGTAAATACCCCACACTACTAAGCCATGTGCACATTCTTATTTATCCATTCACCACACACATACCATATCTCAAGACATACTCAAAACAATACACATAATAATCACAATCTGTAACAAACAACATGGGAATTAATATTATTCCATAATATATTAACACATTTACCATTTTCATTGCATAACCCATATGACCTATTTACCTTTTTTCAGGCCTAACTCATTAATCATATTCACTAATTCCCTTACATTAACCTATTTAACATACTCATCAATTAAAATTATTAATCCCATTAGTATAATCCATAATTCTTATACTTTGACCCATTAAAATATTCCTCTATTCTCATATGTTAACCCATTTAGTCCCTTCATCATTTTACATGCATTAACCCTCCTATGTATTTGATGTACAATTTACAAACCATTTGTTTTGATAACCCACTTAACTCATTTTCTAATTCACAATCATTTACCAATTTAATATGTTGACCATTTCACATGCCTTAACCCAATTATCCCATTCATTATTAACATGCCTTAGATAATCAACCAAAACATATTTATAATTCATAACTCAATTAACTTATTAATCTTAAGCCACGCAATCCCTTATTCTTTGATAATAACTAGAAAAAATGATATTTTGGGCATCTTAGTCATTCAAATAACATTTAAACATATTTACCATGGATATAATTCAAAAAAAATCAACTCTATTCTTAACCTTACCATCCTCCATGTTTGGGAATGTTAGTTCACCTCATGGGTGGACCTAAACTAGTTAAATCAACCTTAACACATCCCCATGGGGATTATGAGGGGTTTAATTCATTATTTAGCCAACCAACATACCAAATATCACTAATGGAATCAAAAGCACAATAATATGGAAGTAATAGTACAACCACACATGAAAAAATAGACAACGAGACTATAGGATAAAACTTGTAGACCACATACCTCAAATTTGGTGATGAATACACTCTTAATTGTATACTTAGATCTGGATTCAAACACCCTTTGAATTATTAACCTAGATTCATCTAGAAAAAGATGTTTTTATGGATTTGTAAGAATATGGATGAAGCTAAAAGCCCATATATGGAAAATACAAGTAATGGAAATATTAGTCTTATTCATATCTTTGATCTTCAACTAACTACACTTCAAATGGCCATGAATCAATAGAACTACTCTTGGTAAGTTTGGGTCACTAGGGTTTTCACTAGGGATGGAGGAAGGAGAATGAGGAGAAAAATTTGGTGGGATACATAAAATACCAAGGGGGGAAACTAGAAAATCACACTTTTAAAGAGTCTCGTGGTTTGGCCGCATAGTTTTCCAAACCATGCGCTAATCATGTGCCTTCCTCTACCTAGGGTGACTCTAAATCACATGGTTACCTAGGGATATTTCATGATTTAAAAAATTGTGAACCAACCATTTTGAACACCTCTATCCAAGTTTTTATGGTTTATTTGGGTAGACTGCACGGTTCACTTAACCATGCTCCAACCATGCGCATTGTAAAGGTTGGCTCAGTTTTCCTTCCTTTCATTCCCTAAACCACCAGAACACCCCTGATGCCCCTCGTACTCCCAGAAGAATTTACATTAACCCAAAAAAAGATATTAAAATCATAATTTTAATAGAGGCACACATCTATGTGATATTGGATCTCATGGTATTTTCTTGATCTAGTTTTATTAATAACAATATGTTCTGAAAATGTTTTGGTTTAATTTATTCAAACATGAAATATATAATCCATGCCACGGTTTTATATGTTAATTTAAAATCATATTTGAATAGTATTAATAAGAGAGTGTGATAAATTTTATTTTAATTACTTTTAAAGTAATTTATAATAAATCTTAGTATCATTTTTTATCTCACTCAACTAAATATTTTATAAATTGTTTCATGTAATGATTGATGAGAATATTATTTTAATAATATTGTGATATTTTTATCACTAGATACTATTTTTTATTTTTAAAATGACATGTTGTAAGGCTGAGTGGGGACTAGTATTCACCACTAATCAACACATTTTTCAAATTTGACCATAAAAAATCATAAATAGACCACCTAAATTATATCTATTCTACTTGAATGACCTGAAATATAATAAAATTAAAATTTCAAATTGAAATCTAGGAATGAAAGTTTGGGGACTAAGGTGACACCTTGAGCCTTTCACTATACATGATAGTCATGTAACCTTCCATTATCAATCACCATATCTCCTCATCGGTGACTACATCATCACCAAAGCCACCAACAATAAACCCAGCTTCCTCACTGATAAGAACCAAACACCAATTTGGAGTAAAAAAATTATATATGAAACTGGAAAGAAGTGGATGTTGTAACTTGATGATATAAAATTGTTATAAATAGATTCTTAAACTAACACTATCATTTATAATGATATGAAATGAATAACATATTTGAATGAAAGAGATATAAATTAGAGATAATGTACTATATTTTAACTCATTTTTTATTTTGTTCCTAGGTATTATCATGTCTCTAGGGTTTTCCCCCTTTTTGGTTATGAGTCTTCATGAATGGAGAAATGATTATTTAAATAAATAATAAAACATAATTTATGGTGAGTGGATAACACTTAAAGAATAACATTAATTTTTTAAATAATAGGTGTGTCCCCTATTTTAAATTTAATTTATAATCATCATGTATTTGAATCTTTTAACTATAAATAAAGGATTGACTATTAGTAAATAGAGGTATGTATTTATAATATTTTATTAAATCAATTTTGTTTTTAGGATGAGACAGAGTGTGACTTATAGGTTTGAATTTATTTATTAAAATAATTTTAAAATAATGATTAAAATCCTTTTATAAATCCCACTACTCATATATATTTAGGATAAATTCAGTTGGTAATTCAAAGATAATATTCATATCCATTTCCAACTTTTGACGCCCAAACTAATAGGAGTATATCCTCATCATCACACCTCATCACCTTAGATCAAGACATTCCAACCAACATGCATAGAACCAACAAAACAAAATCACCACTGACATCAAGATAATATATCATCATTGAATGTCATAATCATATTTTGAAATTCCAAAAAACAAAAACCAAACCAACATGAAAACTAGTAAAAAAACTCCAAATCACTAGAAAAATCCTAGGATCCATTGTAGATAAAACACTAACCTGCGAACGATCAACCCCAATGTTTCCTTGATTTATTTTAACTGTTTACATGTTTTTCTACTAACATTTTTTTCTTGAGCTGTAAGTTTTATTAACATAGAAGTTATATATGGATTTTAAAATAGGGTTTCTAAAAATAGTTTTTGTAAAAATACTTTCTTTTAATATATTTTTAGATGTAAATTTTCTTTAAGGAAATTGATATGTAAAATATTTAAAGGTTTTATAGGGGAGAAATATATATTTAGTTGAAGTAGTAATGATCAACCAAAACTAATTTATATCACATGATCATTCCATTAATTTTTAATAAATATAATAAATAAATAAATTTTATATTTTATCTATTGATTCAAATATCCTAATCTATACCACACAATATTGATAGGGTTCATTGACAAGAGACCAACAGAACCCTTTTTCTAGTGTATCCAAAAACTATGTGAATCTCCCAATTCTTAGTGAGGGTTCTCTCTTCCTCATAATCTGTTAGAACTATTAATGATATTATATAAGAGAAAGATTTATTTTAAAGGAATTTCAGTGATAGGATCATATTTTCACCTAAATCAAAAACAATTACCCTATTTATATATTCATTATATGGGATATCCTTGGAGTCCAAACTTTTATTAATAATTTAACTGTTAATGAAACATTTTACAAAATGTTCATTATAAATAATTATTTTAATAAATTTTTCTAACTATTAAACATTTTATATATACATTAAAACTTCTTTAATAATCATCACATGATGATTAAACCGATCATGATAACTTATAGCAAAAGAAAAAATGATTACCATGGGTTATGAAATAAATTTTAAAATAATTTTCACTGGACCACAACTTATTAACATTCACCATGAAGTGGTATAAACTAGCACAAACCATTACATGGTTAATACCATTGTGTAATAGTCTTATCTTTAGCATTTATTTATAACAATATCTCACTTCCACTTAAGTCTTATAAACTTAACGTACTTTTATTTATGTCACTTCATTTATAAAAAATTATCAAAATATATCCAAAAATCCTTTTGTATATCATCCAAAACTCATTTTAGAAAATATAATATTCATTTTATTCACATGTTATATCATATGTAACAACATTATTAAAATATATCTAAAACTTATTGTGGATATCCTCCATAACACTTTTGGGGTAGCTATAAAAATTTTATAAAAACGCTTTTTAAGAAACATAATACTCATTCACATAATAACTAAGTGTGACTCCATGGTCTGTTATATAATTAACAATAACTATGAATTAAATAACACATAAATTTAAACATAGAGATAAATCTATCAAAGAGTTAATGTTACATGAGCTATAGAGGTAACTATTGTGATATCTATCAAACACATGTATATCCATACTTATTTCCATCAACCATATCATATAAAAATACACATAATAATAAAATACCTTTATCTAATACATAATGTGACTTTGGGAGATATATTATTTCAATATCATATAGTTAACTCATACATTCTCAATTCTACAATTATAGACTGGCTATAAAGATGAAAAAAACACATATCTTTCACCTAAGTAGATTATTAGATCACATATCCCTAATCCAAATAGATAATTAGATTACATATACCTTATTCATATATGGTAATACACTACCTCATTATATCTCAATTGAAGGCCCATTTTTCATACTCTTAATATAAGAGGAAAAATATCATCTTGGTTAAACTTCAACTGATAATGTAATCAACAACATATCCAACCACCCCTTCATTATATTATCCCCATGAATGGAGTAAGAAAAGTATAAAAGTATAAAATTTCTCATGCTAGGTATCTTTTCAACATTATTTAGGATGATTCAATATAAAAAATTCACCTTTTTATACCTAATGAATAGAATATGAAAGTTTATGTGGTCTATATAATGGGTCATCTAGCATATAAAACTCTCTTTGAACATCATGAAAAAAATTTATATCTATATAAAAAACCCAACCCACACTAAAATTCACATGTCATTAAAAACTATGATACTTCATAATGACCATAAATTTAGGATAACTAAAAGTCATACTTTGAGAGTTCAATTGTCATTTTGCTTCATAAATATAAAAAATAAACATAAAATAATGATGAAGTGAAGAATTCCTTTTGAATAACATGATACATTTTATATTCTTAAAATCCTATAAAAATACTAGAATAACCATAATTAAGTGTTTTTTAACTATATCATATATTATATATTTATAGATAGGCCATTTTAATTTTTTAATTTTAGGGTTTTATTAAAATCATTACATAAAAATGCAATTCCTACTATATCTATATCTATCCATCTGATAAATCCTCTATTTAAACTCTTTTAATGGGTAAAATCTATGAACAAATATTTTTTGAATAATAGTTAGATTATATTTATAATCCTCATGTTTAAATATTTTAACGTAGTATTAAAATATCTTTACTTCACAAAATCCAATGTTATTATGTAAATAAATGTTGTTGTCTACATAGAACTCTTTTTAATTTTATTATTATCTTCTTGGTACATTTACAGTCAAAATTTTCTTTGAGATCATTTAGTAACTAATTTAAATTTAACTTCATACATTAGTATCATTATTTTCCAATATATCCTATACCATTTTAGAATATCAAATGACTTTTACTTTGAATTAGACCGGTATAATCATTTATTTGTTATATTATGAAATTTCAAAATCAAAAAATACTCTCATTATTCACTTAGAAAAAGTATTTTTTCCAAAATATATTTCAAGGACACAAACACCCTTATGTAAGGAAATAATAATAACTTCCTTTAGTGGAAGAATTTAACAAATAAACTATTAACACTAACATATTATATGGTTTTTCTCTATGTTTAGATCATTATTCTAAAATAATATTTTATTCTTTAAATTATTTAACTGAAGGATGGTGAGAACTCTTTCCTTTATATTTTAAATACTATTTCTGATAAAATAATTTATTATGGAAAAATATTATTACCTTATTTTCAAACATGTTAGAGAATGGATCGAATCATAAACCATGTGTTCCAAAAATAATCATCTCCTTTATTTATAAAAATTATTTTTTATAATAAATTATATTATAACATAGGAGTAAATAAGGATAAAAAATAAAAATTATTTCTAATTTCAAAATCCATCCATGCTTTGAAGTAGTCTAATTCCTTGTCCACTTTATGTTTCAACCACTTTACCTATCACTTTAAATCAATTTCAAATCAATTTCAATCAATACTTATTTAGTTTTGAACACTTATATAATGTACATTTAGTATTATATACCTTTTAAAATATAAAAATTGAAATATATAACATTAAACTTGATATAGAATATCTATGGTGCTTCTTGAAACCCTTTAGATATTCTATAAAATTCCTCCTCTAGAGAATAAGCTCACCGTAATAGAAGAACATACCCTCCAACCTAATACCTTCTTTAAGTTTCAGTAACCTAGGATAACTATTAGTGTGACACCCCATCTTATAACTCTCATCTAAGATAAAGTCCTACATGACCTCGAGCACACATCCCCATATGCTAGAGGCTATTGACGAAAAGAGATGGCCTAATCCATATAATGGGGAGTTTATGCCCCTAAAACATATTCATAAATCAATGGAAAAAACTCAGACATACACAACCATAATCAAATTATGCATAATCAGATAAACACAATACTATAATAAATTTAATGTTATCATATAGACCCACAGTCATACAAATCATGCATTAATCACTCACTCGGTTGATCTCATATACAAAGAAAAAATGTAAACAAAATATGTACATTGAGCCTACTACCATCCATGTTCCTTAACCCAATCTCCAATACTCCTTGAGCTACTCCATCCCAATCCACTACACAACCTGTGTTGAACCTAAAAAAGTATACATAAGTTTTACACATGCATTGGGGTAATCATAAAGGGTATGGGGAATATATCTCAGTATTGTATCACCAAGTTATACTAATATATTCCATCATATATGTGAAATAATGATGAAATAAATAAACATGTCACACAAGAACCATAGATGTCATGTGCTAATGAGGCCACTATGAATTTATACATGTTGGGTCATCATATTCTAACCAGTACACCACTACACCAAAACTTAATTTCACTATCAGCATGTCAAAATCCACATTGATGACTTGTGTCATCATAACTATAACCCAACCCATACCTAAGGACTCGGGGAATGGAATAATCTAGGTATCATCCAATACTCCCTCATAGTTGGGTCCTATGTTAAACCTCTGGACTCACCTTCTCACTCAAGGTGGTCCCATGTCCAATACTCTACCTCTACTATCTCACTCGTGATAAGTTCCATATATACAAAATCACATGCCAACCCAAACCCCATATCACTCATAGTGGTCCCATAATCTATTCATTTATATCATATCATCCCAGACTCCATATCAATCATGGAAGCTTGTCCTATGATCCTCCACATCACATATAGGACCCCATCTCACTCATTACAGTCTGACTGTAACCATCTCACTCATGTTAGGGACTGGATATCCCATCTCACTCGTAGAGATTCCAAAAGATCTCAAGCCATGCAATATCACTTATGGTAAACCTAGAATTCATATACAATAAGGAATATATCTCACTCATGGTAGTTTGGCCAATGTTATGTCACTCATATCGGCCCAAGGCTTTGGGATCCATTACCCACACCAGAATCTATCACCTTTCATAAGACTGAGGACATCACACATGAAAAAAAATAGTTACATATAGTGAACTTACATTTTATTAAATGACTATTACATCATTTTTAATATAAATAACATAAGAGTAATGTATTCCAGGATCTAATGGTTTAATATCTTAGAATAATTATACTCATACATCACATGTACATAATAAAACTTAAATATTATTTAAATTATTATTATTTATCCTCATAAAGTCTCTCATTTTCTATTTATTAATTATAATCACCTAAGGATATACATAAAATAAAGGGGTGAGATAAAATCCTGATAAGGGGAGGGATAATGTATAAGGAATAAGAGACATGAATCAATAGTTCATGGGTGAGCATAACCATCCTCATCATATCATAAGCATGGTATCATCATCATCATAATTAGGTAATCATTTGAAAATGGAATGGAATGTTTCACATGCATAATAATAAAACGTCATAACATAGTGGTAAACTACCACACATAGTTTTGAATAAAGCTATGATCATGTTCACAAATAACATATGAGCACAAATCGTAACATCATAATTATTAAAAAATATAGAATCATGTTCACATATAATACACATAATCTCATAAGATATATCACAATATCTAATTAATTAAAGAGCTATATGATTGTGGTTTCACTCATTGCATCATAAAATTCTAATAATCATGCATTCCACATGGAACAATGACATATAACAATCATAGTCATGAAATAAACCCATGGAAAAGAAAGGGTTTCTTAAAGATATCATAAATAATACATTCATTAATAACCTTTTGGGTTCCCAAATTAATAGTGTAAATCATATATTATAATAAACATCAGTATTCTTTAGTGGAGAATAAATAACATATGATAAGTCAATGTGATGTTTTGGAAATTAAATTCTTCTTGAAAAAATATTTTTAAGTGGATTAAAAAACTTTTTAATAGGGTATAAACATGTATATACCTGGATAAAAATAGCAATAATAGTGGAAGTACATTTTAAATAAATAATTGGAACATCTATACTGAAAATAATGCTAAATATGTGATAACCCAAAAGAGGGGGATTTGGGTTCGAGAATCCCCTTACCTTATATCCTGATGTTTTTATTGATTTTCGGCCACCTAAATAATAAACATAGGTTTATTAAAACATTGAACTAGAAGTGAAATATTTTCATTTTTTCACTCTTTATCAATTATAATCATTTAATTATACTCCTTAATTCCCTTTGTAAAATATGAAATGTTTTGATGTCATATTTTCCTTAAAATATCCCATCTTACTTCGATTTAATGATCTTTATTTATTACTTTATATACATTATTAAGATTTACTCTAGAAGATTATAAATAAATATATTTATACATTTATATATTATAAATAATTTATTATAATCATCCATAATGGATATAATAATTTTATAGTTGGAAACGTCCACGTGGGCAGCCAATCAACCATTAACGGGTCACTATCAAAAGAGGAGGAAATAGAGGTATGAAATAAAATATGTTATAAATATTATAATTACAGTAGGTTAACAACATTAATATAATTTTAACATACCACTAAATTGATCTTATAATATTTTTTTAAATGAATATAGAAAAAGAGGAAGCGAATATGAAAATGAGTGAAAAAAGTAAATGAAAACTTACCCTTTTCTCAGTGTTTGTTCTTTTTTATGACACTAAACTCCTTAAATTATTACAGTTGAGTGACTCTAGAATATCCCTAAGGACTCTAAGGGGATTAAGGTAAGGAATTTGGGTATATATTTTTCTTTTGTAAGTGTGGGGGGATTTTTTTATCAAGGGGAGAGAGGGGGTCTTATAGTTGTAGAGAGAGGTATTTTTAGAATAAGATATTTTATAGAATATAATTTAAATAAAAAACATTGTAATAGTGATATTAATAACATTTTATGTCATATTTGAATAAAATAAAATTATTTTAGGACTTTTAAGTCTTTTCAAAACTTAATTAATTTATTATTAAAAGTGAAAGTGGAAAAAGACAATTTGTTATTTTAGTGGAAGGCCTTTGGCTTTAGACTTTGGAAAATACTTTTTAGGTTTGGAAAAAAATTATTAAATTTAAATAAATCAATTATCTCATCAAACATATTTCAATTCAATCTAACATTTCAATAATTTATTAAGTCATTTTTATATCATGAATAATGTAATTTAAAACACGCCAATTGTTAAAAAATAGTATTTTCTCTATTCACCTAAAAATTGAAGTATTTTAGAAAATTACCAAAAATCACCCTTAGAAAACTACAACATGATCATTCTAAAAATGAAATTAATTTTATAAAAATAATTTTCTACCATAGTTGATTTTTATTATTAATATAAAAAATTATTATCTTTATAATATACATTAAAATATAATTTATTAAAAAATTGCTTATAATTTCTTTGATTTTTTAATCTTAATTTTTATTTTATAGAATTAAAATATTTATATTTTTATAAATTGTAACACCCGAGACTTTTATGTTATATAAATCATCAAAGGAATCTTTTTCTACACAACACTTGCTTGGCTTGCTTTACACGCAATCCCGACCTTCCTCGATAGCTTGCGTCGTACGCAATACCGAGTTTCACTAAACAACAATTTGCTATTAAAACTAGCCGTTATGAATAGTAATAACCACTTTTTGAAATTTTATAAATTTTATTTTTTAAAATGGACTTCATTTTTGGATTCGGAATACCGAAATTAGCCTAGGGTAAAATTTTGGTATTTTTCTGAAAACTTTCAATTTTTGATGAATAGTGAAACCACTAAGTGGTAGGTTAAAAACTGAATTTTGCATAAAACTTAATTTTACCGCTTCTGTGAATGGAATTTCAAAAATCCGACAGACACGGTTGATATCAGTAAGTAAAATGTGGTTCAATGAGATAAAAATAATTTTTTGGTGAATAGTAACTTTTTACTATTTTTACCGCAGTTAATAGTAAATAGGGTAACTAAGGGTAAATATGATATTAATATTACCCTAACACATGTCCTAATTCTATTGGACAAGTGTAATTCGAACAAAAACAAACTTAGGAATAAAATATGACCATTTAGGCCCACTTGGATTAGATTAGGACATTTATTATTAATTTATTTAAAGAAGGGTTAAAATAGTTAAAATTAAAGTTTAATAAGTAAATCATTTTTAATATGGGGTTATACATAAGATAAATTCGATTGTAAATATTAATTAGAAAGCTAAAACTATTTCCTACATGATGGTATTTTATTTGTAATTTTTAGACATCAAATGATTTAATTTATTTATGACACAAAGATGATGCAGTAATTATCTTATTAATGAAATATTGACATAATTGATAATATAAATACCAAAATAAATGTAATTTAAGACTTTTTATGAATTCCACTAATTTTCTAGGTTACTATGATATATTAGTGTTTATTTAATCAACTTGGTTCGAACATATAATTCTGTTATGACTTTCACAAAAATCATATATCAAATAGTGTCAAAATTGACACAAAATAGTTTTTAAATCAAATATTATATTATTAATTGTTATTTTATTCCTAAAAATCTAAGGTTCGGCCAAATTACTTAGATAAGGATATATATATTAATAATAAACAATTTGGGGTTCGTTTGGCATGTTATAGTAAGTGTATTAACCATATAGTGAAAGAAAACAAAAAGACATGGTAAAAGTTAAATTATTTAACTTAGAGTTAAATCTTATTGATAAGGTTAAAATAATACACTAAACTTGTCTAAATCCTATTTGTTGATAGGATTTCGACCCATCCCCACTTTAGCTTCGAAATAAGACCCTTTGGAACCATTATAAACCGATTTTGACTTTAATATAAAATAATATTTTGAGATATTCCTAAGGTGCCCCTCTCCTCCCTTATAAAAGGGAACCTCCTCCCCCTCCTCCTCACACCAATTTGAGCACTCAAGCTCGGCCAACCCCTGCCATTTTATCCTCTCCACTTCCCTAGAATAATCCTAGAGGTCCTGGTCTTCTTCAAAGACCAATATTATTTCCCTAAGTGGAGGATTCAAAGAGGCGTTCCAAAGAAGAGGTAATATCCATTACCGATCTTTTCAATTTCTTTCTTCTTCAACTTCTTATTCTTTAGTTGTTTCATGATAAAATAATAACATCAGTATTACTTACATACTTATATGTTATTATAAATATGAAACAACCCTAATTCACCTTCTATTCATCCTACGGAAAAATGAAATCACCGCGCGTGCGTACGTACGGAATACCGTCTCCACGCCGTGGTGTAATCTATTTTCCACCATCACTTTACAAGGATGGGTATAATGGTGTAATGAGTAACTATTTATGATTATTATAAAGTAATATTTATACTGAAATAATATATATATACTCCAATACAATTCCACGATCATAGGAACGATACCATCACTCGTGCGTACGTACGGAATACCGTCTCCACGATGTGATGCGACTCGTTCTACATGATCATCATTACATAGTAATTATATAAATGAATTTAATGAATAAATATGATATATGTTACACTAATACCATTCTGGATATAAGGTATCTATAACCTTAAAATAAGAATAAGAATTTATTCGGCAAAACATGCATAAGAACAAAAGGCAATAAAGACCCGAGTAACAAGTAACAATGAAATATTACTAACAAGAATCTAAGAATATGACCATATATGATATCATATCAATATGTATGATTTTGGAATAAGTCAATAACATTATTTAAACCATTATACAGGAGCTTCGGACACGTACAAAGCAAATCGGACCTAAGGTAAGGGAAATATCACAATCTCATTTTTATCCGAGATTGTTTATTCGTAAGTATTTACTGGGGTGTATTTTATCATCCACATCCATGTTTCATAAATATGTAATATTATTTCCATCCACCTACAATTGTTTAAATCCATTTTTACCCTTCGGTGAGTTTTTAGTAAAAGAAATGAAAGGAATCTTTTGTCGTTTTTCGTACGAGGTACTTTTTGACTTTTCCGACAAAAGTACGAGAAGAATGTTTTTTTTAACTTATACGGCATGAATGGATTTTTAAAACAAAATTTCCAAGAATATTCCTTTACAAGTTTTCAAGTTTATTTTTAATCATCTTCTTTTGTTTTAAAGTCATATGACATGTTATGAAAGGAAAAATGTTTTTGAAATAGAAAGGATATTTTCCTCAAGAATGGAGTTCAAGTATTTTATCAAAATTATTTTCCATATAAGATAATAAAAGGGTTCTGTTTTTATCCCTATTATTACATGGATTTGATTATGTTGTGATGGAAATATTTTTATGAATTCCTTTATCTTATATGAATTGTTTTATGATGTCATGTTGTTTAAGAATCCCATTTTTATTACATGGGTTACGCTATGATGTATGGTTTATGATTATGTGGCACACATAAGAAAGGATTCATTATAAGATGGGTGGGACCTATATCTCCCTCCAATGCATTGGGTAAAGATTTTATATCTCATGAGATAGACATGGCTGGAATGGAAGGTTATTTCGGTTCAGTGATACAGGACTGAAACGAGGAGTGAACTCGGTTCAGAAACGGACTTTGTCCACTAAGATAGTCTTGGCAATGAGTCATGACTAACAATAAATGATTTTCCATGATTATGTGTGCATGCCACAAAGTTTCAAGTTTCATGTTATGATTATGGGGATCTCATTTTCACTTCTATGATTTATTCCATTTTAAGATATTATGATCTCTTTTGCAGGTTATGATTTTCAAAAAGATATGATATGATTTTTATTTCCTTTATTTGCCCTTGCTGAGCATTTGAGCTCACCCTTTTATGTTTTCTTTTCCCCAGGTCAGGAAGATGGATATTAAGTAGAATATGCTAAAAGGGACCCTAGATATGATGAAATAAATGGGAGACACTGTAGAAGATTTATGAACCAGTTGTTTATGTTTCCCAGTTTCTAAAGACACTATACCTATACGGTCCTTTGTGGTTTTGTCATATGTTGTAATAAGTGTGCTTCAATTTTGAAGTATTAACAATGTATGTAAAGTATGGGTCGTTATATTTGGTATCAGAGGAAAGGTATAGTCAACCATTGGAAACTAGGATGTGAAAGCCTTAGTAAGAACCCTAAGGATAAGTCTAATCATATAACACAATCTTAGTGTTTTAGAAATGGCCTTGAATAACCTAGGATAAGACCTTAAGCATGAAAATTTTATTCTTGAATTATGTGGTTTTCCTATTATAATTAGTGTTGCTCACACTATTCTTCTTGGTTTTAGTCAATGGCTGGAACCCGAAGGAACCGTGTTAATGCGGAATGCGATGGGCAATGAAATGATTGTCCCCCTGAGCAACCAAACGATATGGGAGCTGGAATGCAAAATCTTGTATCCATGCTCACACAACTTTCTCAAGCTATGAATCATGCAGGACTTCCAAACGAGCAAAGGAAGGAGCAACATTCTGTTGAATCCTTCATGAGGCAGCGTCCACCTTCTTTCAGTGGGTCTACTGATCCATTAGTTGCTGAACAATGGATTAGTACTACTGAAAAGATATTTTCAGTTCTTCAATGTTCTGAACATGATAAAGTCATCCTAGAAATGTATCGTTTGGAAGGAGATGCTCATCAATGGTGGAATCTTATTAAGAATACGAGGCAAAGGGATGAAATTGAGTCTATGGAATGGGACGAGTTCAAGAACTTATTTTTCAATAAGTACTTCCCTCGTATTCTCCGAACAAAGATGGAGAAAGAGTTTCTTGAACTGAAGCAAAGGGATGATGAATCTGTTGGTACCTATGAAGAAAATTTTACAAGACATTCAAGGTACGCTTCTGGTATTATTATCCAACCTGAGAGTAAGATCGATCGATTCTTTAGTGGCTTAAAACCAATTCTTCGAAGGGCGTTACCCATAAGGGACTTCAATAGCTACGAGGAAATCGTTCGATGTGCTCTCAAAGTCGAGATGGAGATTGGAATAACCCATCAGTCACATGGGTTTGATAAGAAGAGGAAGATGGAATTCAAAGAAAAATCTAAAGAGCACACGGAAAAGAAGATGAGCTTTTCCTTATGCTCAAAGTGTGGAAAGAAACATGGAGGGAGTTGTCTTAAAGGGACAAGTAAATGTTTTAAATGTGTAAAGGAAGGTCATCGGGCATTTGAATTCCGTGATAATGGGAAGAAGATGTCTAATGACGCAAACAAAGGAAGGGATACACAGAATGAACCTACTACACTTCAATTTTTCAAGTTCAAGGAGATGGGGCATTATGCCAATCAATGCCCAAATCCAAGGGTTGATGATGATGGTCGACGTCAACAAAATCTTAAGGCTAAAGACAAAGGAAAGTCACATGCAATTTCTATCAGCGATGTGGAGTACGATAACGAAGTGGTGAAAGGTACACTTACCATCCACTCTAAAGTAGCAAATGTTTTATTTGATTCTGGATCCACCCACTCTTTTATTTCTGAAAAATTTTCTAAGGGTATCACCGTACTACCTCAACAATTAGATGTTGAGTTAGCTGTGACAACACCTAATGGCACAACAGTCGCATCAAAAGTTTATAATTCTTCTCCGATCAAAGTTTGTGGGAAAGTGCTTCCTGCAAATCTTTTGATCCTTCCTTTAGTGTAATTTGATGTGATTCTTGGCATGGATTGGCTTTCTCTACATGGAGCTCATATCAATTGCCAAAGAAGGGAAGTCACATTTCATATTCCAGATCAATCTACGATCGTATATCAATGCAAGGATGAACATAATCTTCCAGTGGAAATTTCTTCCATCTTATGGGTATTGATTCCACTAAATGAAGGTTATTTATCTCAAATGGTTGGTGAGAAACTCACGATTAAGAATATTCCCATTGTATGGGAGTTTGATGATGTCTTTCCGGAGGAATTACCGGGTCTTCCACCAAATCGTGAAGTTGAGTTTTCAATAGAACTCGTACCGGGTGCTTTGCCTATTTCGAAGACACCTTATAGAATGGCCCCAATTGAGTTGCAGGAATTGAAGAAGCAACTCCAAGAGAATCTTGATAAGGGATTCATACGCCCTAGTGCGTCACCTTGGGGAGCACCTGTTCTATTTGTTAAGAAGAAAGATGGATCAATGAGACTCTACATTGATTATCGAGAACTTAACAAGATCACTATCAAGAACAAATATCCTCTCCCATGCATTGATGACTTATTTGACCAACTACACGGAGCTCAATACTTTTCCAAGATTGATCTTCGTTCAGGGTATCATCAATTAAGGGTCAAAAGGTAGGATATACCAAATATGGCTTTCCGTACAAGGTATGGACACTATGAATTTATAGTGATGCCATTTGGTCTTACTAATGCCCCTGCTATCTTCATGGATCTAATGAATAGAGTCTTTAGAGACTATCTTGATCAATTTGTGGTAGTCTTTATAGACGATATTCTTGTCTATTCAAATAGAAAGGAAGAGCATGAAGATCACTTGAGAATTATATTGAAGACCCTGAGAAAGGAGAAGCTTTATGCCAAATTTACCAAGTGTGAATTTTGGCTTCAAAAAGTTGCATTTTTGGGTCACATAATCTCAAAAGAGGGGATATCTGTGGATCCAGCAAAAACAGAGGTTATCGAAAGATGGTCGAGACCAACAACAGTAACTGAGATCCGAAGTTTTCTTGGTTTGGCTGGATATTATTGACATTTTGTAAAGGATTTTTCACGATTATCTAATCCACTCACCAAGTTGACTCAGAAAGGAGTTAAGTTTGTCTGGACAGAGGAATGTGAAGAGAATTTCAAGGAGTTGAAAATAAGGTTATCCAGTGCACATGTGCTCACACTGCCTTGTAGTAGAGAAAGGTTTGTGATCTACAGTGATGCATCCAAGAAGTTATTGGGGTGTGTTATTATGCAAAATGATATGGTGATAGCTTATGCCTCACGACAGTTGAAAATCCATGAGCAAAATTACCCAACACATGATTTGGAGTTGGATGCGGTAATCTTTGCATTAAAGATTTGGAGGCATTACCTTTATGGTGAAAGGTGTGATATTTATACTGATCATAAAAGTTTAAAGTATATTTTCACACTAAAGGAGTTGAATATGCGTCAAAGAAGATGGTTGGAGCTGATTAAGGATTATGACTGCTCAATCCATTACCACCCTGGGAAAGCAAACAAGGTGGCAGATGCATTAAGTCGACAAGAACATGCTAGTTTATCCATGATGAGGATCACAAAAGATCCAATATTTATGGATTTACAAAGGATGGATCTTGGAATCATAATGGAAGGGGAAAAATCTTATCTTTCTCAAATGAATGTTCAACCATCTATACATGTGAAGATTAAAGAGGCATAGAAAGAAGATGTCGAGTTACAAAAGAAGGTGAGAAATGTTCCTAAATTCAACCTTGATTGTGATGGGATAATAAAGTTCAGGAATCGGGTTTGTGTTCCTTCCATCCCCGAATTAAAGAAGGAGCTGCTGGATGAGGCTCATAGTTCTTCATTCTCTATTCATCCTGGAAGCACGAAGATGTATAGGGACCTGAAAGAGTACTTCTGGTGGGATGGCATGAAAAGAGATGTTGCTGAATATGTCTCTCGATGCTTGGTTTGTCAACAAGTTAAAGATGAGAGACAAAAGTCTAAGGGGATGTTACAACCATTACCCATACCCGAATGGAAATGGGAAAACATCACTATGTACTTTGTCACAGGACTTCCTAAAACATCCAAAGGAAATAATGCTATCTGGGTCATAGTTGATCGTCTTACAAAATCTGCACACTTCATTGCTATTAGAGAGGATTTCTCTCTAGATCAGCTTGCCAGGATATATGTAAAGGAAGTGGTAAGATTTCATGGAGTACCACTTTCTAGTATATCTGATCGGGATCCGAGATTTACCTCGAAGTTCTGGCGAAGTCTTCAGCATACTCTGGATACAGAGTTGAGTTTCAGCACTGCTTATCATCCCCAGACAGACGGTCGGTCTGAGAGAACAATTCAAACCCTAGAAGATATGTTGAGAGCTTGCTCTATGGATTTCAAAGGAGGTTGGGATCAACACCTACCTTTGGTGGAATTTTCTTATAATAATAGCTTTCACTCCAGTATTCAGATGGCTCCTTATGAAGCTCTCTATGGAAAGAAATGCAGGACTCCAACTTGCTGGGATGAAGTTGGGGAAAGAAAGCTATTAGGACCTGATCTCGTTGATGAAATGGCAGAAAAGGTCAGATCTATTCAACAACACATAAGCGCAGCTCAGAGTCGACAGAAAAGTTATGCCGACAACCGAAGAAAAGACCTAGAGTTTGAAGTGGGTGATAAAGTGTTCTTACGAATATCTCCCTGGAAGAGGGTTATGAGATTTGGAAAGAAGGGGAAGTTGAGCCCTAGATATATCAGTCCTTTTGAAATACTGGATCGTGTTGGGAAGGTAGCTTACCGATTGGAGCTTCCACCGAATCTCTCTCAAGTTCACGATGTGTTCCATGTATCTCTCCTGAGAAAGTACATACCAGATCCTTCACATGTACTCAGCTCAGAAGTTGTACCACTGGAGCAAGATCTTTCTTATGAAGAACAGCCGATAGAGATTCTGGATCATAGCGAAAAAGTCCTACGAAACAAGACCACTCGATTGGTGAAAGTTTTATGGAGGAACCACCAACTTGGAGAAGCTACATGGGAGCTTGAGAATATGATGAGGGAGAAGTATCCTCATCTGTTTGTTACAAAGTGACGAATTTCGAGGGCGAAATTATTTTTAAGGGGGGTAGAATGTAACACCCAAGACTTTTATGTTATATAAATCATCAAAGGAATCTTTTTCTACACAACACTTGCTTGGCTTGCTTTACACGCAATCGCGACCTTCCTCGATAGCTTGCGTCGTACGCAATACCGAGTTTCACTAAACAACAATATGCTATTAAAACTAGCCGTTATGAATAGTAATAACCACTTTTTGAAATTTTATAAATTTTATTTTTTAAAATGGACTTCATTTTTGGATTCGGAATACCGAAATTAGCCTAGGGTAAAATTTTGGTATTTTTCTGAAAACTTTCAATTTTTGATGAATAGTGAAACCACTAAGTGGTAGGTTAAAAACTGAATTTTGCATAAAACTTAATTTTACCGCTTCTGTGAATGGAATTTCAAAAATCCGACAGACACGGTTGATATCAGTAAGTAAAATGTGGTTCAATGAGATAAAAATAATTTTTTGGTGAATAGTAACTTTTTACTATTTTTACCGCAGTTAATAGTAAATAGGGTAACTAAGGGTAAATATGATATTAATATTACCCTAACACATGTCCTAATTCTATTGGAAAAGTTTAATTCGACCAAAAACAAACTTAGGAATAAAATATGACCATTTAGGCCCACTTGGATTAGATTAGGACATTTATTATTAATTTATTTAAAGAAGGGTTAAAATAGTTAAAATTAAAGTTTAATAAGTAAATAATTTTTAATATGGCGTTATACATAAGATCAATTAGATTTTAAATATTCATTAGAAAGCTAAAAAGATTTCCTACATGATGGTATTTTATTTTTAATTTTAGACATCAAATAATTTAATTTATTTATGACACAAAGATGATGCAGTAATTATCTTATTAATGAAATATTGACATAATTGATAATATAAATACCAAAATAAATGTAATTTAAGACTTTTTATGAATTAAACTAATTTTATAGGTTACTATGATATATTAGTGTTGATTTAATCAACTTGGTTCGAACATATAATTCTGTTATGACTTTCACAAAAATCATATATCAAATAGTGTCAAAATTGACACAAAATAGTTTTTAAAACAAATATTATATTATTAATTGTTATTTTATTCATAAAAATCTAAGGTTCGGCCAAATGACTTAGATAAGGATATATATATTAATAATAAACAATTTGGGGTTCGTTTGGCATGTTATAGTAAGTGTATTAACCATATAGTGAAAGAAAACAAAAAGACATGGTAAAAGTTAAATTATTTAACTTAGAGTTAAATCTTATTGATAAGGTTAAAATAATACCCTAAATTTGTCTAAATCCTATTGGTTGATAGGATTTAGACCCATACCCACTTTAGCTTCGAAATAAGACCCTTTGGAACCATTATAAACCGATTTTGACTTTAATATAAAATAATATTTTGAGATATTCCTAAGGTGCCCCTCTCCTCCCTTATAAAAGGGCACCTCCTCCCCCTCCCCCTCACACCAATTTGAGCACTCAAGCTCGGCCAACCCCTGCCATTTTCTCCTCTCCACTTCCCTAGAATAATCCTAGAGGTCCTGGTCTTCTTCAAAGACCAATCTTAGTTCCCTAAGTGGAGGATTCAAAGAGGCGTTCCAAAGAAGAGGTAATATCCATTACCGATCTTTTCAATTTCTTTCTTCTTCAACTTCTTCTTCTTTAGTTGTTTCATGATAAAGTAATAACATCAGTATTACTTACATACTGATATGTTATTATAAATATGAAACAACCCTAATTCACCTTCTATCCATCCTACGGAAAAATGAAATCACCGCGCGTGCGTACGTACGGAATACCGTCTCCACGCCGTGGTGTAATCTATTTTCCACCATCACTTTACAAGGATGGGTATAATGGTGTAATGAGTAACTATTTATGATTATTATAAAGTAATATTGATACTGAAATAATATTTATATACTCCAATACAATTCCACGATCATAGGAACGATACCATCACTCGTGCGTACGTATGGAATACCGTCTCCACGATGTGATGCGACTCGTTCTACATGATCATCATTACATAGTAATTATATAAATGAATTTAATGAATAAATATGATATATGTTACACTAATACCATTCTGGATATAAGGTATCTATAACCTTAAAAGAAGAATAATAATTTATTCGGCAAAACACGCATAAGAACAAAAGGCAATAAAGACCCGAGTAACAAGTAACAATGAAATATTACTAACAAGAATCTAAGAATATGACCATATATGATATCATATCAATATGTATGATTCTGGAATAAGTCAATAACATTATTTAAACCATTATACAGGAGCTTCGGACACGTACAAAGCAAATCGGACCTAAGGTAAGGGAAATATCACAATCTCATTTTTATCCGAGATTGTTTATTCGTAAGTATTTACTGGGGTGTATTTTATCATCCACATCCATGTTTCATAAATATGTAATATTATTTCCATCCACCTAAAATTGTTTAAATCCATTTTTACCCTTCGGTGAGTTTTTAGTAAAAGAAATGAAAGGAATCTTTTGTCGTTTTTCGTACGAGGTACTTTTTGACTTTTCCGACAAAAGTACGAGAAGAATGTTTTTTTTAACTTATACGGCATGAATGGATTTTTAAAACAAAATTTCCAAGAATCTTCCTTTACAAGTTTTCAAGTTTATTTTTAATCATCTTCTTTTGTTTTAAAGTCATATGACATGTTATGAAAGGAAAAATGTTTTTGAAATAGAAAGGATATTTTCCTCAAGAATGGAGTTCAAGTATTTTATCAAAATTATTTTCCATCTAAGATAATAAAAGGGTTCTGTTTTTATCCTTATTATTACATGGATTTGATTATGTTGTGATGGAAATATTTTTATGAATTCCTTTATCTTATATGAATTGTTTTATGATGTCATGTTGTTTAAGAATCCCATTTTTATTACATGGGTTACGCTATGATGTATGGTTTATGATTATGTGGCACACATAAGAAAGGATTCATTATAAGATGGGTGGTACCTATATCTCCCTCCAATGCATTGGGTAAAGATTTTATATCTCATGAGATAGACATGGCTGGAACGGAAGGTTATTTCGGTTCAGTGATACAGGACTGAAACGAGGAGTGAACTCGGTTCAGAAAGGGACTTTGTCCACTAAGATAGTCTTGGCAATGAGTCATGACTAACAAGAAATGATTTTCCATGATTATGTGTGCATGCCACAAAGTTTCAAGTTTCATGTTATGATTATGGGGATCTCATTTTCACTTCTATGATTTATTCCATGTTAAGATATTATGATCTCTTTTGCAGGTTATGATTTTCAAAAAGATATGATATGATTTTTATTTCCTTTATTTGCCCTTACTGAGCATTTGAGCTCACCCTTTTATGTTTTCTTTTCCCCAGGTCAGGAAGATGGATATTAAGTAGAATATGCTAAAAGGGACCCTAGATATGATGAAATAAATGGGAGACACTGTAGAAGATTTATGAACCAGTTGTTTATGTTTCCCAGTTTCTAAAGACACTATACCTATACGGTCCTTTGTGGTTTTGTCATATGTTGTAATAAGTGTGCTTCAATTTTGAAGTATTAAAAATGTATGTAAAGTATGGGTCGTTATATAAATTCCTTTTTATAGATATTTTTTATGTGACATTTTACTATTTTGTGGTCAACTATTTCAACAGTTGGGTTATTATTCCTAAAAATCACATTACTATTTCAATGATCATATTACCTTCTATAAATACTTCTCCATTCATTAGTATATCATTCACTAAAATTACTCCCAGGGTTCTATATTTTACTTTCAAAAATTTCAATTGGTTAACTAATATTTTGTTTTGTTTCCATGATATTTTTCATGGGAGTGATGATTCTAGCAGATCAGGATGATCCAAATTTTCCCATTCTAGTTTTTTTATTTTCTATTTTAGGTCCCTCTATAATATTTTATTTTAATCGGTTTATTTGTTGAGTAATTTAAGAATTTTCATTAATGAAATAAATTATTTCTCATTTTTCTATATGTTTTATGTGTATAATATATACAAAATAACACAAATTTATTCAATAAATAAATATCACTTTTTAGCATTAAATTCTTTCCCATTTATAAATTTCATCCCCAAAATTTTAACCCATATTCTTAGTTGAGAATATATGAGGGTACTTCTACTTCATTTTTTCTTTAGGTTCCCATATCGCGTCTTTATATTTAGGGTTATGTCATATAACTTTGACAAAGTGAGTTGTCTTATTGCATAGAACATCATCTCTACAGTATAATATCTTCACCAGATACTCCTCATAGGAGAGTTCATGCTCTAGTTGTACAACCTTTGAATTAAGTACATGTGGGGGATTGAGTATATACTTACTCGGGAGAGATATTTGGAACACATCATGAACTTGAACCATGTTTTGTGGAAGTTCTATCCAATAGGTAATATTATGAAATCAATGATCTCAAAGTGACCAATGTACCTAGGGATAAGGTTTCCTTTATATCCAAATTTTATGAATCTCTTCAATGGTGATGTTTGAATAAAAACATTTTATCTTACTTCAAACTCAATGTACCTTCAACATTTTTCATCATATCTATACTACCAACTCTAAGTATTATTTATATGCTTCTATATATCTTATAACTTTTTTTTATTTCTTGCACAAGATCAGGTTCAAGTTGGTTTCACTCACCAAACATCATCTAAACATTTAGGAGTTCTACATGTCTTCCCATATAGAGCTTCATATGGGTCCATTTGAATACTTGAGTGGAATTTTTTATTATATGAAAACTCAATTAATGGGAGATGTTGATCTAATCCTCCTTTAAATTTCATTAAGATAGCTATAAACATTTCCTCAAGAATCTAAATGGTCCTTTCAAACTTTCCATAATTTTTAGGTAGATAGAACATACTAAAATTCAATTCAGTATTCATATCATGTTGAATACTTCTCCATAATTTATAGGTAAACCATGGATTAAAACCAGATACAATCGAAAGTGTTTCTATATATAGGCTCATTACTTCCTTTAAATATATCTTGGAAAGTTGGTCAAGTTAGAAATCTTCCTGAATAGCGATGAAGTGGGCATTCTTTGTGAGTTGATCTACCACAACCCATATCGCATTAATTTCTTTGGATGCATTTAGGGGACCAGTGAAAATGTCCATGGATATGTTTTCCCATTTCCATGTGGTTATAGGAAATGGTTGTATTGTCCCCTTGGACTTATATTACTCTTCTTTAACTTTCTGAAATACTAATCACTTTGAGGATTACTCATCAATCTACTTCTTCATGTTGTCCCACCAAAAGTTATCTCGAATATCATATTGCATCTTAGTACTTCTAGGATGGATGGATAAAGATGAGATATGTCAATTAAAAAATAGATTTTTATTTATCTCATTTTATAAAGGAACATAAAATTAACTCCAAACTAAATGACAACATCTTTATCAATGTGGAATTCAAGAAGCTTCATTTACTTGGTTCCTTTCCCCTCATTTTGAAGCTCCAAATCATCCCTTTGTGACTCCTTGATCTTCTATTAGATAGATGGTTTGGAAATAATTTGTTCTAGGTGGGATTTATTCCCTTTTGTTATGATTTCAAGATTTATATGTTGAATATCCCTGAAGATAGGGTATTTATCAATCTACATCATGGATAGAGTGGTAGGTTATTTTCTATTAAGAGAATTATATACCTTGTTCACCTTTCAAAGATGGTAGTGAATAGAGAAATCATAGTCCATAGTTAGTTCTAACCATCTCCATTGATGTGTGTTTATCTCTTTCTATGTGAATATATACTTTATACTCTTATGAATTGTATATATATCACACTTATCACCATAGTGGTAGTGTCACAAGATCTTTAAGGAAAGGATCACAACTTCTAACTTCAGATCATGTGTTGTGTAGTTATACTCATGGATCTTTAACTTTCATGAGGCATAGGCTATCAATTTTTTTTCATGAGTACACAACCCAATACTTTATTTAAATCATCACTTTATATAAAAAAACCCCTTCTCTAATTGAGGGTTTCATGGGTATAGGTTTCATGATTAGCCTCTTATTAATCTCCTTAAATCTTTCCTCACATTCTTACATCTACAAATAATTTACCCCTTTCTATGTTAATTTAGTTACTTAGACATAAAATCTTGAAAAATTTATCACAAACCATCATTATTACCCAGATTATTCAATAAAAATACAAATTTATATGAAAATAGTGGGTATTTCCCATTATTTAATAGCTTTTTCTTTTAATGTTCCACATAAATTCTCTCACTTGTGATCACATTACCCAAGAATTTCACTTGACACGTCCAAAATACACACTTTTTGGACTTAGAATATATTTTATCCTCTCTTAATATTTCTATCACAATCATTAGATACTCTTCATATTCCTCATTTATCTTGTATTAAATGAGAATGTCATCAATAAATACTGCCATAAATTTATCAAAGTAATCTCTAAATACTCTATTCATCAAATACATAAATATTTTAGGGGCATTAGTAACTCTAAAGGGTATCGCTATGAACTCATAGTGTCTATATCTCATATAAAAATTTCCCTTCTGAATATCTTCCTTATTCACCTTTAGCTGATGATATCCATATTGAAGATCCACATGTTATAAGTAATAACCTCCGTAAATTTGATTGAATAAGTCATAAATCCTTCTAAGGGGATAATTTTTCTTTATAGTATTCTAATTAATCTCCTAGTAATAGATACAAAACCACATATATCTATCTTTTTCTTGAAAAAGAGAACTAGTACACCCCATGGTGATTCACTAGGACATATGAAAACTTTTTCTAAATTCAATTTTCATTTATTTTTTAACTCCTCTGGTTCTATCGAGTCAATCCTATATGGTAATTTGGAGAAAATATTAACTCTAGGTATAAGCTCTATTGATAACTCTACCTTGTGATATGGGGGAAGGCTATGAAACTCTTCAGTAAACACATCTATATATTCCCTTATAGTGTTAATTTCCATAAGGTTGATTATTTCCTTTGAATTAACCATTTAGGAAAGGTATTATTCTTCCTTGGGTATCAATATCCACATCGTTAATGGATTTTCTAAAGAAGATTCTTGATCATCCTTGAATTTGTACAGGAGCATGGGATAGTTCAAAATATAGAAAGAGGTTTCCTTTTCCCAACAGTTTATGTGAACTCTATATAATGAGATCCAATCTATTCCCAGTATAGCATCAAATTCTACAAAAGGAAGGATTTTTGAGATTCACTAGAAGAATATTCCCACAACTCTAATAGAAGAATATTCCAACACCTGGGTCGTATTGATTGAACCATAGGATATTTTTATGGATATCTCTACTTAAAGGTATTTGGTTTATGATTCAATGGTTCTTGAAAAATTTTAAGATATAAAAGGAATTTATTGAACCAGAATCCAATAATACTTTTTTCATTCTAGAGTTAATAGTAATTTTACCTTATACTACTTCATTTTCATGATCCACTTCAATAATGGCTATGGAATAAGATTTACCTTGCTCCCTCAACTTCGGTGGTTGTTTATGTTGATTACCCTTAAAGACCCATGGTTTAGTGAAATATATTTCACAGTGAAATTGACCCATATAGTTCACTAATTGAACCATGGGTAGTGAAATGGGTGGTTGGTTCCTTTATTTCCTCTATCATGTTAGTCGGCTTCTTTATGTCTCTTAGAAATTTATTATCTTGGTGTACTTATCTTCTACACTTAAATAATTTCTTTATCCCTTTGATTAAATTCCCATGATGATTATTTCCATATATTTGGTATGAGTTTGGTTGTATCTTCTTTACTAATTCTTCATTAAATCCTTCAAATTGAAAATCCTTTTATCTCTTGTAATATCCATGTCCATTAAAACATTATCTAAAATTCATCTATACTTTGAGATCACATTGAACTAATTATTCATAAATCACAAAGTCTTGGATTTCTATAGTCTTTTAGAGATGTGGTTTTAAACCACTAATTAATATATCTATTTTTTTATCATTGATGATAATAAAACCTGAGGAAAATCTTTCAATTCTTTTGAAATTTTCCTCATAAGTTGTGATAGATTCACCCTCTATTTTCATGAGCTTTAGGAATTGTATCTATATCTTTTTTCAAAGGGTTACAGAGAAATACTTATTAATAAATATCTTCATAAAGTCTTCTCATTAAATTTCTTCCATGTTATCCTTTGGATTTTTATTCTTTATCAATGCCCATTATTGATCATTCTATCTATCTAAACAATAGACAAGAAAAGTATCCTTCTCCCTATCAGAACAATGAAACATAGAAAATATCTTATCTAGTTAATTAACCCACTATTCTATGAAAAGTGGATCAAAAGATATATTAAATGTTAGTGATAATTTCTACAAAAATTTCTTAACGTCTAGTTGATCCTTTTTGGGGGAAAGGAAGAAATTACCCATGGTTTAAGTTATTGTTCATATCCTGAGATAGTTTTGTAAACATCTCTATGAGTTTTTGAACTCTTCCCCCCATTACATTGGGAATTTCATTTGGACAATCATTTTATTTTCCCTCACATGTGTTGTTGGTCTTGTTTCCCTTAGTTCCCACCACTTTCAAAAATAGAAAAGGTTTTCATAAAACATAATCCAATAAATAATGAATAAATAATTTATTCTCATGTGAAAATTAATTCTAAAACCATATCTTATGGGATCCATATGTTTAGTATATCCTTCTTTCAAATGATTCTTCTTGGATCATGTGATTTAATATTATTAAATTTGAAATAAATTATTACTTTATATATATATCCTTAATAATGTTTGTATATAGTTTGTGATTAACCAAATTATTTCCCATATTATAATCCAATAAGTTGTGTGGAAATGCCTCTTTTTCATTCACCAGGTGAAAATAGAGTTAATGCCCAATGCACATTTTTCATGGCTATAAACCCTAGGTACATCTATTCTAGATCAGCATCCACTTGTAGTATCCATAAATGGATTTCATTCTTGGAAACCACACACTCTTATATTTTATAAAAACATAGGATGTTTACCTATATTAAGACTTACACCTATGGTTTTTTCTAACATTTTCTAAACCTAATTATGAAATTAAAAAAACCATGTTCTGATACCAACTATGGTGAAATAACTTTTTCTTATATGATTATTAAATCATTTTTAAGATAAAAAACATAATATTAATACATTCCAGGATCCAATGATTTAGCATCTTGGAAAAATTAAGCTCATAAAACGCTTGTACATAATAAAACATAAACTTTAATTAAATCCTTCTTCTTTATACACCAAATGGATCTAATATTCTTCTTAGTACTTGTAATCACCAAATAATATAAATCAAATAAAGAGATGAGTTAAAATTTTAGTAAGGGGAGGGATAACATAGAACTAATATGAGACATGAATCAATAGTACATGGGTGAGAAAAATCATTATCATCATATCATAAGCATGGGATCATCATCATAAGAATGAGGTTATAATTTGAAAAGGTAATGTAATGTGTCATATACATAATAATTAAACATCATAACATAGTGGTCAAATAACACACATAGTTTTGAACAAATATAGTATCATGTTCATGCATGACATATGTGCATAAATCATAAAATCAAAATTTTGAACAAATATAGCATCATATTCACATATAATACACATAATATCATGATATATATCACATTACCCAATAAATTTGAGGGATAAATAATTTCTATCCCACACATCCCATCATAAAATGCTCATAATCGTGCATGCCACATGTAAAGGGAACATATAACAACTATAAAAATAAACTCATATAATGGAATGGGTTTCAAAAAGTTTTCATAAAGAATAATTTCATGAATAACCTTTGGGGTTCCAAAATTAATAAGGGAAACCATATATTGGTATAAACATAATTACTCTTGAGTTGATAAGAAACAACTCAAGAGGATTCAATTCAATGTTGCAGAAATTAAAGTCTCTTTGAAAAATATTTGAAAGTGGATTAGAAAACATTTCAATAGGGTAGAAACATATATTTCCTTTAGAGATAAAAGGTAAATAAAAGTGGAAGGAAATTTTAAGTATTAAATAGGAACATCCAAACTAAAAATAATTTGAAAGAGGCGATAACCCAAAAGAGAGGGAGTTGGATTTGAGAGTCCCCTTACCTTAAATCACACTTAATTTTATCGCTTTTCTACCTCTGAAATAATTAACTTAGTTTTATTAAAACATGGAATCAAAAGATAATTTTGTTAATTTTTTTCACTCTTTATCTATTATAATCATTTGATTTTATTTCTTAATTCCCTTTATTAAAGGTGAAACATTTTGATATCATATTTTCCTTAAAATATTTTATATTGATTTGATTTAATGATATTGATTTATAAATTTTTATACATTATTAAGATATAATATATAATCTTAGAAATAAATATATTTAAACATTTATATATTACAAATAATTTTTTGTAATCATCTATAAATCTTGTGAAAATTAGAGAGTTGGAAAAGTACTCATGGGCGGTTAACCAACCGTTATAGGACATTGTCAAAAGAAGAGGAAAGAGAGGTATAAAATAAAATATTTCATAAATATAATAATTAAAGTAGGTTAAAATACTTAATATAATACTAATAAATTAATCTTATAAGATTTTTTTTGAAAGGAATGGATAAATAGAGAAATATAAGAGGAAAATGGGAGAAAAATTTAATGAAAAGTTTCCCTCTTCTTGGTGTTTCTTCTTTTCTACGGCACTAAAATCCTTGAATGCTTGGATTTGAGTGACTAAAAATATCCCTAAGGATTATAAGGGTATTAAGGGAAGTAATTTGGGTATATTTTTTGATTTAGTAAGTGAGTGAGGAGTGATTTTTCAAGGTTAGGGATAGAGGGTTTTATAGTTGCGGAGAGACGTATTTTTAGAATAAAATATTGGATAAAATATTTTTTCCAAGGAAAAATTATAATAGTGATATTATTGAAAATTTATATCATATTTGAATAAAATAAAATTATTTTATGACTTTTAAGGCTTTACAAATCTGATTTCATTATTTTATTAAAAATTAAAATGGAAAAACAACAAATTCCTATTTTAATAGAATACTTTTGACTTTAAACTCTATAAAATATTTTTTAGGTTTGGAAAATAATTTTATTATTTTTAAATTACCCATTTATATCATTAAACCTATTTTTCATAAATACAACATTTTTATAATTGATTAGGTCATTATTACATCATGAATGATGTAATTTAAAACACACTAGTTATGAAAAAACTATATTTTTACTATTCACTTAAAAATTCAATTATTTTAGAAAAATTAAAAAACCTTTTATAATTTTTATTTCATGATTGGAAAAATGATGTTAATTTTATCCAAGTAATTTGCTAAAATTGTTAATTTTATTTATTAATATAAAAAATATTATTTTATGAAATGAATTAAAATATAATTTATTAAAAAAGTGCTTATAATTTCTTGGAGGTTTTAATCTTGATATTTATTTTATGGAATTAAAATATTTATATTTTCTTAAATTACATAGAATAAATTTTTTTATGAAATTTTACTATTTTGATGTCAATTTGCTATTACAACGGTCATGTTATTATTCCTAACGGTAACATTATTATTCCAATGGTTACATTACTATTAAAGTGGTCATATTACCTCCTATAAATACTTATTAATGACTTTATAAATCATTCACTACAATTACACAAAAGTTTATATATTTTAATTCTCTAAAATATTGATTTCTTTACTGGTATTTTTTTTATTTTACATAGTTTTGTTCATGGGAGTGATGATTCTAATAGATCAGGATGACCCAAATTTTCCCATTCTAGTTTTTTTTGTTTTATTTTTTTTCCTTGTAATATTTGGAATTTTCATGGGTTTAGTTTTTTACTAATTTAATTATTTTTAGTAATGAAATAAAGTGTTGTTAATTTTTATATGTGTTGTATGTGAATAATACTATATAATATAGCACACATTTATTCAGGAAAAAATACCCCTTATAAAGTATGGTCCATTACATCATATCCCATAATATAGCTCAGCAGCTTATCACATCCATGTATATCCCTCAGATAACCTATCACAACATAGCTCATCACATCTCTCTTATTAGGGCATCAACTAGGGTCCTTGAGACTCGTCCTAGTAATTGATTGATTATACCAACCTTTCTCTACCACCTCATGGTGACTCTAACACCTATAGGCTCTTCTTGACCCTAGTCTCAAGAGGCATGGTCCAAAACACATCTAAACCTAACTCAAAATGTGATCCCAACACCTTGGGTACCGTCCCAATTCATCTTTCATCAACCACTTGGAAACCTCATGCAAATTCCCTAGACAAAACCCAGACTTGATCCTCATATTAAATCTCCTAGGGGAGGCCACTCAACCCACAACCTATAGGAAACACCTCTCCTCTAAATATTTCCAACTTCGAAGGGATCATCCCACTCATAGAACTCATCAAGAGACACTTCACCCTCAGGAGGGTTCTCACCATCTCACATGAGACATATGACCATCTTGAGGGTCATTCTCAAGACTAAGTCCCCCATACCAACCTGAATATCCATGGGGAACCACCTAGGCTATTCTCACAACTCATATTGCACCCTGAGACCTACCCATGGTCTATCATAAACTTAACTAACACCATCTCCACTTAGTAACATATTCGTTGGATGGTTTTAAACACTCAAAGTGATTAAGTTCCATTATGATGAGTATAAGAGTCTCAATTCCATCATATATCTTCTACCAAATTAATCCCCAATCCTTGGATCTCAAAATGATCCCAAGAAACATGCATGTAATAGAAAATCATGAATAAAAAGTATATGTATTAGTATTAAATAGATAAAAAACCTCAAAAACAGAGTCACCATCCTCTTAAATCTATATCGAGATTCATCCAAACCAATTGGGAATTATTCCAGACCTTAACACCACTTGAGCTCGTGTTTTATGCTATAACACATAAATAATTAATTATCTAATTTAATACAATAATTCTTAATTGTCAAAAACACATCAGGAATCACCACTTTGAAAAAATTGAACCCAAAATCATGTGATAATCCTTATGGGACCTCCTCTAGGTGCCGCACATGAAATACTAGTCAAACTCATATGATTTCACCATTATCTAGTGAAATATTCATTGAAACCCTGTCCAAAATCAAACCAAAATCAATGGAATGCAATGATAAGAAATAAATAAGACAAAAAAATGGAATAATCATACCTATGATACCACCAAAACATTTTTATAAAATACCTAGAACATGGGGGTCCATGGGTGGAAGGGGGGAGGGGAAGCAAGCCTCTTCCAACCCCCAAATACCCTATCAACCATGACAAGAAAAAAACAAAATTTACACAATCTAAAAAATAATCCTAGGAACCTATTCATACCATGAACGAAGAGGTTCATATTGAGAATGAATCTCGGAAGAGGGTCCTTAATCCCATATTTATACTTTTATGGAATGAAAAACTGATTAAAAGTGAGGATATCTTGAGTTAGAGGTCTCCTCCCTTAGTCAAACCTTATTCACAGTGTGAACCATGGTTCATGGTGTGAATGACTCACATAAGGGTCTTATTAATAGCATGAATTCCCCATTCATAGTGTGAACCACTAGTTTAAGGTTCCATTCATGGTCCAAACCTCATTCATTATCTGAACTGTTGTATGCTACTAAATTTCTATACCCAGGTCACCTAACACCACTCAAAATCTCACTTGAGCACTCATACCACCATCCAGGAGTCATTCCACATAAAAAATCACCTATTTGAGATATTCTAAGGCTTGGATTCTTGATATAAATCTCAATTAAATAACTCACCCCCTATCTATATATAAAATTCAAATTGCCTTTAAAAATAATGACTTAAAATATCCAATTCATTATAAATTCCCTTCAATTGGGATTCTCATCCCAAGAATCATTTAGTAGCCCTCCAGACACATCTTAAACCTACCATGGTCATAAATTAACTGTTAAACCATTGTGTTCCATATATGAATTACCAATATTTTTCTACTATGAAAATATATCCACCTAGCCCAGATCCACCGACTTATCTCCAAAAAGATATGGTATGATCGTTGTCATAACAACCAGATTTATTACTTTTAAAAGCAGTTCAGGGTAAATCTCATCAGCAAAGGTAGAACAGGGTTATGGGATCATGGGAGGTCTAATGTAGTGAAGTCTCGGGGAATCCTCATGAATAATATTAGTTTCCTATAAGGGGTAATCTGAGGCCTGAGAAGAATCAAAGTTGCACTTCATGAATCGACTTTGATGCCAAGAAATCAGCAACAATGTTCTCTTCACGCCATGTATGGTTCACCTCCATGAAGTTGTGAATCAGCCCTTTTCACCTATGGATAGTGTATTTAATGGACCATGGGGTAATCCCAAGGACACATAGAGAATTTTAAACTGTAATAAAATTAGTTTCAACCACTAAAAGTTGAATATTTTCTTGAGTGAAAAGTTGGAGACCCGTGAGCACTGCTTGAGCATTCTCTTTAAGGGAGTACCCTCAAACAAGAAAAGCATGGAAGGCAAGGACCATAGAACCCTTGGTGACCCTAATCACCCCACCACCCCACATCAAACATGTACTACATGAACTATCAGTGTTCATTTTGAGACCCTAAAGGGGAGGATACTAGCACACCCATTTACCTAGCCTATTATTATGCTCAATGGACAAGGGGGTTCCAGTAGTAAGCAGCTTAATCGAGGGTGTTGTCCCACATTATTTTCATGTCAGATTAGATCATTCATAACATTATTGGTTTTAAATATTGTATGCTCTCTTGTTCTTGTGGTACCTTTATTTAGGGAGTCATTTATCTCTTTCCAAATGGACCAATAGCCTGCCACAAAAATGATCACTCGTGCCATTTTCTATTCCGCAACTCCTAGCCCCTTGGAACCACCGATGAAGGAAGGTAATATTATCCTCCTATGATTAGGACTATCCTTTAAAGCTACCAAAACCATTCCATACCATCCTCACCTAGTCACTTTCAAAGAATAAGTGTTTTTGTCTTCAATTCGTAGCTCCATGTAGCAAAATCCTCTTGAATTAGGTTAACCCCCATATGTTTGATATTGTCATCAGTCAGTTATGAATTATTATAGACCCTCTAAACCAAAAAGTTGATCATTATTGGAACCTCTTTATTGGAAATTACTTCACCCCAGTCATCACTATCATGATCCACCATTTGTAACCTCTAGAAGTCCTTTCCCAAGAAGGCCCCCATATTGGATCCCATGAAGACACATCTTTCCATTTTTGAGTTCATTGTAATGTTTTGTAAAAATATCCATTATTCCATATCCAGGATAGCATACATGAATTCCCTGTGAGAACATTCCTTTATGAAGGTAGTATCCCATATGGGGAAATTAGGGAAACCAATCCTTGAACACACCTAGTTTTTTTTCCATAGGTTGATATACCCCTCCCTACAATCCAACAGGTGTGTCAGTGTGTATCCAAAACCTAAGGCTGAATCATGGTCCAGGTAGTAGAAGGCCTTAAACTTTGAATATCCAAATAAATCCTATACTTATCCTACATCATTTCCCCCCACAACATCTTACCTTTAATTAATTCCCATGTCAACTTACCTTTGAGGCCTTTCATTACACCTAAAACACTTCTAACATTAATCCCACCCTCTGAAAGTGGTCTAGCTAGCCACTCTCATGCTGACCAGTGGTCCCATAAAAAAGAGGCCATGATCTTCTCCATTCTATTAATGAGTCATTTTGGGGACTTGATTTAGGAAATAATGTGCATTGGAATTGAATATATCACACTACCAATGTAAAAACATAGATCTTCTTTTTAGGTATTTTTTTCCTTTTCTGGTCATTTTTGAGAAAAAGAGGAATTTCTGGAAATTTTTGAAGTACACTTCGTGTACTCAGTTACTGAAGGTAGTTTTGTGCTAGCTGTGTAATGGCCATGCACACGGCCATGTGGGGGTGACCTAGAGGCCGCCTAAAGTAGAGTATAGAAATAGAAAGTACACACTGTATACTTCAAAAGTAAACTCCATGTATTTTCTTTTTTTCATTAAATGTACCAGGGTCGCGTCTAATCAACAGAAACATCTCCTTCTAGGTTTTGTTCAACCAAAAGCTCTCATACAGCCGTGATCTTCCTTCGAGCCCCTGACTGAGCATCTGATCTCCGATTCGACCACTGTCAATTTTGTTGGGATTGCCTCGGTAAGCCCTCCCGTCTACTTGAGCTTTGTTTCATGATTCCTCATCTTTATCAAGTTATCCTCTGTTGGAAGTTTTAGATTTTTTTATAGATCTTTGGCATTTTAAGTTGATTAAATACCTGAGACTCAAGTATAATGATCTCCCAACGCTGATGTAGGTGGTTTGTGCCTTTCTGTTGAAAGTCTTTAAGTTATATGTGCAATTTTTTCCAATACCCATGAACGGGGTATTGTGTGTTTACTGTTTTATCCCTATTGTTTGCCTTATATGCTTGTATTCTTGAGTAGAGGTTAATTGAATGTTAATAGGGTTAATTGTTATGCTTTGGAAGTGTTTTCCCATGCATGTTTGCCTGTTTTGACCGTTGGGTCTGATTTTCCTGTTAGGATATTGTTTACCTTCCATGCTTAGTATTGTAGGATGGTGTGACTGTTGTTATGATATGTTGATATGTTGTTGACTGCTATCCAAGTAGTTCTTGAGGTTTACCTTGGTCGATACGTGCTATTATACATTCTTGACTTACATAAGGTCGTGAGAACCTGATGTATAGACCATATGAATAATTCACATAAGGGCTTGTCCAAAGTGTCTGTTTTACTTATGATACGAGACCATAGGGGGAATTGATGTTGAGTGCTTCCTCAGAGTGTCTGTATTTCCTCAACGTGAGCCACAAATGGAATGTGACATAAGTGCTTCCCTAGAGTTCCTTTAGTTACCAATACGAGACTATTGGAGAAATTGACGGTGAGTGCTTCCTCAGAGAGTATATGCTTAAGCTAAACCAGAGGGGTTAGATATAGTGTACTGCCTAGAGGGTTGCTTGTACTTGTTAGGTAGGACCAAAGGGGATAGGCTGTGAGTACTTCCTAGAGGGTTACCTTTGTGTTTAGCTGCTTTCTTATGTTTCTAGGTTGGACCAGAGGGGATAGGTTGTGATTACTTCCCAGAGGGTTACATGTTTGTGTTTACCTGCTTTGATTAGCTATTGCTTGTTATGTGATGATTTGAATGCTTGAAGCTGAGGATTGTTACTGCTAAGCACTTCCTTGTTTACTGCTTTCTATACTTTACCTACCATATATTCATTGACTATTAGGCACAAATCTTGTGGTGGTTGCCTACTGGGATTTAGTCTCACACCCTGTTTGGGCCATGCTTTTGGGGCCAAACAGATTAAATTGTTTTAGGTATAGATAAGGGCAAGCACCCTTCTACTTCAGGTACTTGATTTGCTGTAGAGTTGGGGAGTATGGGACCAAGCTATGGATTGCGATGTTGAGGAGCTATTTATCTATTTTCTTTCGTACTTTGGTTTATTACTATTGTATTCCAGCATTGTGATTTGTTCGGCTGCTTTCCTAGACATATGTATCATGCATCATTCATATATACATGTGTGTTCCAGTTTATCGTTTTCCAGTCTTATGTTGTTTACTTTTTTATGGATTATTACTACTTCCTCTATTGCTATTACTTTCTTCCATTGTGTTACTCTACCAATGAGGTCATAGTTTCCCACTATCACACCCAAGGCCCTCACTTCTAGTCAGCGTCCTCTGGTGTTTAGGGAAATGCAGTTGAGGCCATGTGACCAACCAAGTACGGGTCGCCTCTCGATGGCTTCCGAAACCGGTACATTACAACCAATCAGTTTAATTTATCCTCTAAAAGATAAGAAATGGTTTTTATAGTTCATAATTATTCCTGTTATTTTTTTTCCAACTTGTAAAAGTTTTGAGTACATAAATTCATTATTAAAATTAGATCCCCTAGCTATTCCATAGGGAATGTTCCTCTTTGCATGCCCAGACTGTTTTCCGAAGCTCTAATCCTACTTTCATAACATCTTCTCAAGGTTAAGATGCTTGTTTTATCCTTGTTGATCACTTGTCCACTCCACTTGAAGTATTATTCTATGATGTTATTGAATCCCCTAACGGAGCTATTGCTTCCATTTACAAACACAATTGTGTCATCAATGAACATAAGGTTGGATAGGCCATAAGAGTGGTACCTGTACCGGTATGGAATGATATTTCCTTTCACAATGCCATTGTTAATGAGAAAACTAATAGAATCCTGAGTGAGGATGAGGAGAGTAGCGGAGATCAGTCTACTTTACCTTTGGCCATAAACAGATTTGAAGAAGGCAAATTTCCTGCCAAAAAATGAGATAGATATCTATGTAGAGCTGAAACACCAAAATAGTAGATCAATCACCCATGTGAACTGCATCCCACACTACGATCCTGAAATATTTTCCACCTCACCGCATCAAATTCTACACAAACATGTTAATCTTTCCTTCACTGCTTTACCACTCTCAAAAACTCTTAGTCACGCTAATCAATGCACTAACACACTACCTAGACCAATTACAATACCCTCACACCCAGAGGCATCGTAACATTTTCCAAGAACCCATGCCGAATTTTGAACCAAAATATTTGTGTAATTTCATAGTTGGATCACCAACTAATCACTTCAACCACCATTCCCCACCCACAATAAGTGAAATACCATCGATCTAACTCACTCTTTGATCAAACTAGCTCTACTCTAAGTCTAATTTCAACACACACACTCCAACCAACACCATATATGAATCCTAATTCTAATATTTATTAATGTATCAGATCACATTGAATCTTTCCACACATCGACATATCAATTCCACCTCATTTATCCTCCAACTAATATCACCACAACCATGACCCCTTCATACATGAGGGTCACATACTAGTGACTTATACGATTATCCACACCATATAAGTATTATTATTTCCACATAATTGAACCAAACACCCAAACACCATGGACCATTCTCTTCATATTACTATAAATAATGATTCAACATGACTATCACACTCATACCTGATCACTAATGTGAAACACTAACCACCTCTCATTCCTTGATCACCAGAAACTACACCCTCAATATCTAAGAAAACACTAAAAATATGGATCACATCCTCCAATATCTAATGGTGTGATCCCTATCATATGGATTCCCTTACACCACTCCTCAATATTTAAACCAAATAGTTCCCAACATTATGCCTACCTAACAATTCATATCAAGGGACACACTCAGGTTGATTATGCCATTACACATCAATCCATTTCTGACTTCATCTCCTTACATAAAGGGACATCCTATGACTCACCTGACACCTTGGACCACCATTCCAATGAGTATCTCACCACATAAATATAACCATATCACTATTTTATTTTATCCACACCCCAAAAAAATCAATAGACCCATTGATGTCTTGTTTACTGATCCATGATGGAAAAGAGAATTGTGCATAACCAGCATGCTCCTACCCTCACCCAATGAGACTTTTACTTGAAATCCACATCAACACCTACTCTCTTACTTAGGAAGAGTGATTCACTAAAGAACCCACCCCTTAATGATTTATCACATGTAATCTTACTTAGTATCAACCAAACCGAATGGTTTCACACACTCATACAAGATGACCACACAACCATACTCACGATTCCATGAGTCATGTCCTACTAAACTTAAGCATTCACACCTGAACCATTAACCATACTCATATCACATGTTAGTTCTACCCAACATCCTAAGGTATATCACTCATGACTAGGATAACCACACAACCACCCACCGCACAGGCATCCTTCCACAACCATGAAAATCTACCCATGCTCCCATAGTGCCATCAAAAAGTGAATCTAGAACCAAAAATGTTATGAATCCAAGTAATCCTTACCTCTCACCTAGATTCTAAACCAAAATTTATCCAAGTGATTCATATCTCAAAATACTAAGTCATTTCTCATGTCTTTCCTCACTGGCTAGTTTTGTTAAGTAAAATTCCACCAAGAATATATATGGGAAAATTCCATATAAGTTATTGTTGAAACATAATATAATAAAACCCCATCCTCAAGGAAACATTTTTCCATCCTTAGATAATTCCTCATGCATTCATTGCTTGTATCAACCCACTAAGGGTCTCTATATATCCCTTTCACAGAGGGACTACATAGCCACCACCAGAGAATGTCCTGAACCAGGATCTACATGAACTATCATCAAAGAAAATATCATGGTTAAATTAAGTATAATTCCACCAAAAATTTATATGGGAAAAATATATATAATTTTTTATTTAAACTTTAAACAATCAAACCCTTGTCCTTAGAAATCAACCACTCACAGGCACATCTATGTTATGTGAATCTTATGTGTCTAATATGATGCATGTACATAGGACTCTATACGATGGTCCAAGATTCAAAATTATAAATAAAAAGTTTAATAAACACATCATATTCAATAAAAACTCAATCATAATAGTGCAGACAAAAAATAAATCACATACCCATGGTAAACAAGACTTTTCCATCGGAAAGGTGTTCATTATGCACCAATATGAGGTTTACCACAAGATCTAACACATTCCTAGACCCCCAGTCTACCATATACCCAAATATTAATACAAAAAAATCTTATACACTCTATGATATCATTAAAATAAAATATTTCATTCCATTATGTGATTCCCCAGCCCAGAATGCCCATCTGAGATGGAGTGCCACATGACCTATGGAATGCCTCCCTATACACCAGAGGTTTCTAGCTAGTGTAAAGGGACTAATACATATAATTGGGATACAATACTCATGAATATAATTCATACAATAGTGGGAATTAACAAATAATTCATAACCATAATTAGAGTATATAGAATCAAATAGACACAGTCCTATAATAAATGTAATGTAATCATACAAACCCATGGTCATAAAAATCATGCATTGATAACCATTGGTATGGTCTCATATACAAAGAAAAAAAGTAACTAAAATACACAAACTCGGTATACATTCAACCTTGGGACTCATCCCAATTTTTGATACACATCTAGCTACTCTATCCTGATCTAATACACAACTAGTGTTAAATCTGAAAAGTGAATATAAGGTTTGCATATGCACCGATGTGCCCATGCAGAGTGTGAGAAATACATCTTAGTAGGGTCTCTCCAAGTTTCCCTAGTATATTTCATTATATGTGTGTATGTACAAGTAAAAAAATATATATGTCAGATAAGAACCTTGTATATCATGTTCTAACCAGGCCACCATGACTCCATGTGCATTGGGTCACCATGTGATAACAAATACACCATGTTACCTAACTATACCTTCTTCGGTGACATGTTTTAATCCACCTCAATGCCTCATTCCTTATTCCCTATTACTCAACCCATACTCAAGGACTGAGGGTATGGTGTCATCCGGGTCCCAACCACTACTCCCTTATAGTAGGGTCCTATGTCCAACCTCTAAACTCACCTTCTCACTCTATGTGGTATCATAATAATCGGTCTTATATCACACATGGTAGGTTCCATCCAAATAATATCACATTCCAACTGGAATCCCATCTCGCTCATGGTGGTTCCATCATCCAGTCTCACATCTCATCTCATCATAGAATCCATCTCACTCATGGAAGTTTATCCTTTTATCTTTATACATCACATACAAAACCACAACTCACACATAGAGGTATAAAAATTACCATCTCACTCATAGTAGGGCCCAACCATCTCGCCTCACTCCTAGAGATTCCAAAAGGACTCACAACACACCATCTCACTCATGGTTAGCATAGACATTGTACATAATGAGGACTCTATCTCACTCATATAGGACAAGGCCTAACCCATGCTAGACTTCATAACCAATTATAAACTCAATAATAACACACATGAATCAACATATTCATAACCTTTTACACAAATCATCATCTTAGAACACCCAGACATAGCCCTTGGCTAGCCTCTCATGTCATGGAATATCACAACTGACCCATTAGGGAATTCATTAGGGTCCTTCAAAACTATCACGGTCTCTTATTGATGATGAAAACCTATTTCTATCACATCATAGTGAATCCATATTTCATAGACTCATCCCAATGTTAGCCTCAATAATAAAGGCCCAAACAACATCCAAATCTACCTCAAAACTCAATCTTGATGCCTTGGGGACCATCTCAAGTTATCTCATCTCAATGCCTTTAAACCCTTATTCAAAATCCATGGACATAACCCATGACCCTAACTCAAGCCTTATCTTACATCTCCTAAAGGATACTTATCAACCTATAACCCGGAGGAAACACCTCTTTTTCAAAAAAAATCTTTCCCTAGTGGTCTGATCCCCCTCACAGTACTCATTAAGATCCACTCCACCATGAGAAGGGTGCTCACCATCAAACACATGATTTATGGTCATCTTATTGGTCATTCCTAGACCTAAGACCCTCATTACTACCTGAATAGCCCTAGGTAACCACATGGTATATTACCATAACTCATTTCTCACACTAAAACTTACACAAGGTCTATCGTAAACTTAACTAGCACCATCAAACCTTAAAAACATAGTTTTCGGGTGATTTAAAACACTCTAAGTGTTGAATATCTATTATTAAAAGTATAGGAGGCCCAATTTCATCCTATATCTTCTACCCAAGTCTTCCCAAGTCATTTTCTCTCTATAATATCCCATAAAAAATTATTGTAAAAGAAAATAATGCATGAAAATAATATAGATTTTTATTAAAGGGGCCACCTACCTTTAAAATGTATTTATCATTCTCTCCATGTTACATTGAGCTTAATATAATCCAATAGGGAATTATCCAATATTATATCACCACCTGGGATTTTATATTATTCAATAACAAAAAGATAATTAATTAGAAACATTTATAATTCATTGTCTAATTTAATCAAAGGAGGTGTAATTGATGGAAACTTTTTAGGAGTAATTAATTTTCCAAAATTTCACCTAATATCATATGGTCATCCTTCCAATACCACCTCTAGCCACAATACATGAAATCCCAATCAAAATCAGATTATTTTTCCATTCTCTAGTGAAATCATTACCAAAACCCTATCTCAAATCTTACTAAAATCAAAGGGATACAATGGAGATAAATAACGGTGATAAAAAATGGAATAACTATACCTATAATTCCACTTAAATGTCTCAAGAAAATACCCCTATAATGGGGGTCCATAGGAGGAAGAGAGGAGAAACTAGCCAAAAATATCTTTTTCTAATGCTCTAACCCACTAAATAGCCGAGCAACTCCAGCCACAAAATGATAGAAATTCCCCTATCTAAAATAATACACTCAGACACTCATTCATGGTGTGAACGACTCTAGGAAGAGGGATCTCAAACCTGGCATGATAATTTCATGGAATGAACCCTCAATTCACTAAATTAATAACTTGAGGTGGGGGGATCTTCCCTTATTTGAGCCTCACTCACAATGTGAACCATGATTCACAACATGAATAAATCACATAAGGTTACTCAACCCCACATGTAATGGTCTTTTTCATATTGTGAATACCCCATTCACGGCATGAACCACCTATATAAGGGTCCCAAATTTTTCCAAACCTCATTCATGGAATGTAATATGGTTCATGATGTGAAATATTTAAGACTAATGAATTTAAGAACATGGGTCACCTGGCCCCTCTCAAACACTCACTTGAGCCCTGGTACCAGAATTCAGGCCTCATTTTATAACCAAAAACAACTATTTGAGATGTTACAAGTCTCAAATTATCGATATGAATTCCAATTGAATAACTATACCCCTCTATAGAAAGTAAATTCAAGTTCCCTCTCAAAATAACAACCTGAAAATATATGGATTGTTATAATTAGGCCCTCCAATATTCTACTTCTACCATATAATTTTACCATTATATACTATCAAAAAATAACTAGATCTCAGACCAACCATGTTCTTCCCAATCATCCTCGATATATTGAGGTGACTAGGTAAATTTTTATTGGACTAAATTATATTATATTTCATAAAAAACTATCAGAAGCATTTCGATAGTGATTATAAAATGAATTTTATGGTCAAATAAAGTTTTAATGGATACCCATGCCACTCCAAGTCATTATAATTCTCAATCATATTGAGCACATGAGTAGAGACTAAAGTACCTTTAGTAATATTTTATCTAAACATTTTTTTTAAAACCCCAAACCTCTCATCCCTAACTTATTCCACATTGATCCTTTTTAGGTTATTTATCATCTTTAATGTGTCTATGTTTTCTTGTTAATTTTGAAATTTAGGTTCCATGGAAACATAAATGATAGTAAATAAATAAAGTTAATTCGTAAAATTATTATCATAAACATATAGATATATTTATTTAATAGCTTCACAAATTGGTTGCATAGGATGGGGTTACTCTAACATGTTAAATTTTTCTTATTGATTAAGAAAATTTATTCAGTTTATGTAACAGTTTAAAAAGTTACTTTTATTAATCTTTTCTTTCTTAAAAATTTATCTTAAAGAAATTTTAATGATATTGATTCCATTTTATCTATAACATTAGATTTTATTGGATGAGTATCTTATTTTACATTCGTTTAATAAATAATTTTATTTAATGTTCTCTCACTAAAATGATGACACATTTTAAATAAATTAATCCATTAATGGGAAAGATCAATATTTCACTAAGTGATGAGTCTTCTTTAGTGTTTCTCTCGTAATGTAGATATTATCATCGGACATCATGCAATTATATAATATATCTAAGGTTTTTTAAAGGGGTGGGTTTATTTAGTTTAAAGATAAATCTCACTTAAGCCATCTTAAGTGGGTGAAAAAATTTCAACCCACAATCAACACCCCAACAAGATATTTTATAGAAAAACTCAATATGGTGGGTTAAGGAGTTCTAAAGGGTGTGAAGGTTTGGGTTGAAAATGAAGTTATAATAATTCATAAAAAACTAAAAATAACTAAATCATATAAATAAATAATGTTTCAAAAGTAATAATTCTTTCAAATATTATAGTATAAAATTAATCATTTTTTAATATTCGCATCTTTAAATCTAATAATTCAACTTAATATTGTCTTTCATGTCCAAAATTAGTTATGTATAATTATATTTTATTAAAAAAGGTTAAAAATAAAAAAAGTTATCTATTTTATACTTAGGGTGTGTGGGATAGGTCAACCCAACTAATAAAACTAGTAACCCCACCACCCGACCCTACTATACTCAAAGAAAAAAATTAACCCATCATGAATAAGATGGTTTTGTGATTTTTTGATTTTTCATGTGAGTCAGATATAGGTAATTGAGTGGAAAAATTATTTTCCCAAGCAAACATATAGATTATCTTAGTATTGTTCCTCTAATATCTTGGTATTTAGGGTTTTTAAATAAGTGTAACCCAAAGCCAATGCCAAATATGGGCACTTGAACCTACTAATATCAACCATTACTTGTTATTCTTACATGAGATAATCTATAGGTACTCATATTTTATAGAAACTACCTAGTTAAATGATTGAGGCCTTGATAAGTGTTTCTTTATAAAGAATCCAACACTTATTATTTTAAGGGTTTTTAAAAATATCACTATCATATATCATATATTTCATTCATGTAATTATACTTATATGGATTTAGTATTATAATATTATACCTTAAACTAAATTAATTTTCTCAAAACATATTAATTTATAACTCCTTGTATAATTTATGATTTGTGTTAATTTGTCAAAAATAAAAATTAAATATATTCATTCATATTCAAATGAATCCCTTGCATAATTTATGTGATACCCTATCATGTAAGGTCTTATAATAATATAAACCAATTACACATAAGAAAATTGTGGTGTGATAGATAATCAATCCCTTATTATCTAGATAAAACCTAATCCCCCATGCTAGTGAGAAGTCTATCCATAAGTCTTGTTATCCACTGATCCTTACCCAATAAGGACCTCAATTCCAATAAAATCATAAAATATAATATGAATAAATCACAATCAAATATTACTTTCAAGATCATAACCCACAAAAAAATAAAATTAATATTTGAATGAAACAAAATATTATATTTAACTAAGAATATAACTCCTAAAATGTATGGTGTGAAATTTATAAGATTTTTTTTAAAAACTTAAACTAAAATATAAATTCATTAATAATTAAAACCTATATTCATGAATAATAAAACAAGGAATAAACTAAATAATTAATTAATTAAAATATTTATTCAGGGAATAAACATTTATGAACATTTCATAAATAAATAAATTATAAACACTTTATAATTTAGGCATGATTTATATAATTTTTATAATATAGAAATATAAAAAAAAATATTCATAATACAAATATTAACACTTAAAATTTAATTATTTAAAAGGAATTTAATATGTAATACTTCATATTCTAAAATATGTGATGTTTATGAAAAAATTTATAAACATAAAAACATTTGATATTTTATGTAAAAACTTTATGTAAATGAAATATTACGCATTTCAATTTATTTAATCCATTTTATTGAATCATCCAAAGCTTCTTTTAGAATGGTTTAAATAAATTTCATATAATACATTAAATATGAACATTTCATAAATAAATATAAACATTTTTATATTTTTTTATATTTTGTAATTTATAAATGCATTATAAATTCACCATTAAAATCAGCTTTAAACCTAGATTGCATCTCCTAAAATGTATTTCATATGGTCGGTCCCATTTTGGTTTATATTTTTGAAAAACATTAAGAAAAAAATTACTTTAAAATTATAAAACTATTTTTTATTTTTATTTGAAACAATGATGTGATCTTTTCATGTGATTACTCTTTGTAGTGAACCTAACTCAAATTCATGTACATAACCATAGTTAGGATGCCAAAAACCCTAGGATATATCCTAGATCCTCAGGGGATAGTGATTAGCACTATATATCCCATTATACTAATGAGAAATGTTTTACCCATTTTGGAATTCAATATAAGTCATGATAAGATCCTCTCAGGAATCTGACATGACTTATCCTTTCCTTGGGCATTTCCAAAATTAAACTTGATACTAAAAAATCATAAAATAATGAATAGATGTGTAATATACCATAGAATATCTGTATGAATTCATATTAGTCCAAAACACAAGAAATTCACAAAAATAAAAATAGGCCTTATATCATGTCACAAATAAACAAATACTAAGAACACAGATACCCAAAAATGAATAGGATATTTTCCAAAAACACCCTCCAAACCACAAACCATCAGCTTTAGTGCTAATGTGGAGGTTGAATCCATGACCATGATATGTACAACCAAGCTATGAATATCTAGTAGCTACTAGTGTACTAGTCAATACCTGAAATATAGAAAGGAGGGGATGAATGTATATCATGGGGTCCATGCTAGGTGTGAGAATAAATACTTAGTAGAGAATTACCAATAGTGTCTCAATATACAGAGTGAATATATGGTTGTATAAAAATATATTCATGCACATTTACATAACTATACAAAAAATAGGTTTGTAAAAAAAACAAGGAAAAAAAGAAAGGCAATAATATGATATCTAACAAACAAGGAATAAGGATACAATTAGAATTGTTTTTATATTAATAGGTAAAAAATCAAGATATAATTATATATAAATTAATCCAATCACATCATCCAAACTTTCTCCAAGCCAATCTCATAATCCAATGAAGGTGCTTGTCTGCCATAAGGGACCTTCTTGTCAGAGGTATTAGACCAAATATATATTCTATAAGAGGAAGTGTGTGTATATATATATATATAATCATCTTCCTAAGGAGGATAATAAACTCACTCTAAACTAGGATTCCAATTATCCATTTTCAAGGAGTTACCATTTAATCATCAATAATTTTGAAGGAAAAATAAGATTGAGTGTTAGCGCACCCTCATCATTCTCACATCATTAGGTAGGGATGATCAAGTGATATTGTAACCCCGTAGTCCTCACAAATGATGTAATATATCATATGTATATATGTGTATCTCTCTATGTATACCCAGTACACACATCTCTATCAGGGCTTCAAAAATAAGGTTCATTGCTTGTAAAATAATTATAAAGAAAAACATGGCTACACATATGTAATATCACAAAAGGAAACATGTAGTTATAGTAATAATATCAATACCATATGAAATTAGTAAAACATAATTTTTATACAACATAATAGTACACATGATCTATATTAAATAAGTTTACATTCTTTATATCAATTATAATAATGGTCAATATCAGTAGTAATCATTATTTTCATCAATAGTAGACATAATTCATTACAAACCATTTTTTTCCTATATCGACATACCAAACATATTTCATATAAAACCATTAGACATGTTATACATAATAAAACATTACATATTCTCAAAATGTAAAACCTTGGAATCTACTAGCAAAATGAGAATCAACATAGTATGTGGACATGTCAAACTATAAAGCTGCTCTATTGAAAAATACATTATGGAAAAACAATCAAGTAAGTCATTGTCAATCTAGTAATTTACAATTCATGACATATGTAATAGTTTAACATAATTTTATCCAGATAAATAAATAAATAGGTCAATCATTAGTAACAAAAAAAATGTAATCTATATAAGACAGATAAGGAACTATATACACATCATTCCCTATGAAACCCCATAGGAATCAAAAATAAAACATATGAATTTAAAATAGAAATTTATATCTAGATGCTCATCACTTTATAAATTTATGGGTTGGATCAAATACCCCTTTTTATCTATACTTTACTAGCATAGGAAATACTATTCATTTACCAATGAAAGTTATGTTAATCCACTATTTATAAGTATACACACCCAAGAAACTTTGTAACTCATGTCATTAATACTAACTAAGTGGATAAAATCCATAAAACTTTTACCATTTTTCAAAACATGTGTAGGTTATACTTATGAGATTTAATCCTTAAAAGAAAAATGTGGGTGTCACTAAGTCTTGTTTTTAGTAAGTTTTATTCGAGAATGATTGAGGCTTAACCCCTCTCCTTATTCAAACCATTTCTAAGAAAGGTCACTCATGTTGATAATCATTTAAGAAAATAAAATTTGTTTCATTTACTTTATAGTTAAAAACAATTTATTTGACCCCATTTTTTAAAAAAATATTATAAGTGAAAGTTGTTATATTAGCTACATTAAAGAAAGAGAGAAGTCAAACTGTAAGGGTTGATTTTTAGGTAAATAATAAATCTCCAAAAATATAAGTTCTTAAATAATATCCTTTAAAATATTAAATTATTAAATGTCCCAAATAAGAGTAAAAATATATTTTTAAAATTAAATCCAAGAAAAGTAAAATATAATTCAATTTATACTTGAAAACCATTTAATTTCAAGTCCTAGTCACATTTTTCTCCTCAACTAACCCAGCCATTATCTCATCACTGGAGAAAATAATTAATTGGGGGTGAAGGATTGTTCTTTTACTTATAATTTACTTGGTTTTAGTGTTAATATGTAATATAATAATGTAAAATTTAAGTTAAATCCAAGGGAACATGATTTACCCAAAATACAACAACTCCCTAAAAACATTTCCATGAAAAAATTCATAATAACTTATAATACTCAAATTCTTAGGGTATAGGAGATAACCATCCACACGATAAATTGAGATGATCAACCATACATGTTCAATTTAAACCATTTTAGAACTGACATGAAAATAAAGAGATCAATATTACTCAACTTATTAAATTAGGTTCATTTAAATAATCAATAATAAGTTAATAAACATGTAATAATTTTACCATAAACCTCATTAGGAATACTTAAATTTATATAATAAAAATAATATTTTAATACCACTCATCCATATTTATAAAAATATGAGTTAAACCTTAGTAATTATTTAGTAAATATTAGGCACTCATGTCATAGGAATAGTCATAGAATCACTCTAAGGGTCCAGAACAACTTCCAAGACCATTGAAGAGCTTTACCAATAACCCCAAATCACCATGTAAACACTTAAAAAACACCAAACTATAATTATATAACCAAGGTCCCCAAAACACAATCACTATAATCAAGGGATGACTAAAATTTAAAGAAAATCAAGAAAATAACTCTCAAAATCCATCAAATAATATCAAAACCAATATCCCTAATTAAATATCATATATATCCTTAAAACTTTACCCAAAAACCATGAAAACCCTATAATAAATCATATCAAATTCTCTTAAAAATAAAAAGACAGTGAATAGAATGTGGATTATTAACCACAACTTTCTATATCCATGAAAAGGAAAATACCCTTAATTATATATGAATTCTACCATTCTATAATGGAATTTATTCTCAATATCAAACCTAGATGATAAGAAAACAAAAAAATTGGGATGAGAGAGGGGAGAGGAGGAGGGTAGGAGAGATTTACTTTATATTTTCATGATAAAACCTCCTTTTAATCAACCATGAATCCTAAGGAAGAAGTCGGATAATAGGGATATTACAAGAAGCCATGTAGGAGGCTCATGTCTACTGAAGGGAGAATTAGATTAAAGGGGAACAATTTGGGGTAAATATAAAGGTTAAAAAGACAAAATTTTCTATTGTGATTAAATACCAGACATAATCCAATTTTTTCACTTTATAGTCTCACTAGGTACCTAGTTTAACCCCAAGTGGATCTACCCTAGTGTCCATCTCACCAAGTACCTGGTGACTCCAGTAGTCTTATAACAAAAGGTGTCACCACCCAAATCCTATATTGAATACTTGAACTCTCTCTTAAACCTCAAACCTTATTCAAAATAACCCAAGGTTTCATACTCTAACTTTAGAATTCAAGACCAAATATCAAAAAAAAACTAACCAACTTTACATGTCCAAAAATTCAAAATAGTCTAAAATTATATCACTTAAATCTCCAAAATCAACCAAAAATTCAAATTATAAGCACATGGGTCATTATAATCTCCCAACCATATGACTTATTTTCCCTAAAAAGACTAATAAGATACTTACCCAAAAATAACTACCTTACTAAATCACTAAGTTATATTTAATTATCTTATGCATTCATTTAAGCATTTACTACACACTAGATTCTAAAATTAAAAATCCCACCCATACCATAAATTACCATAAGGAAAACTGACTGATAATACCTTAGTATGTATCCCAAATTAATCATTATTCCAATGTATGTCTCCCAAAGCTGATACAAATCACTAACCAACTCAAGGTATCCAAAGCCAAGGACACCTAGACATCCTCATTTTCCTATTAATACCATAAACCAACTGGTTTAGCCATAAAATATGGTGATCCCTAACATATGATTCTACTAGGGAAACCTATGATTGTTTTATCACTATATTTTCCAAATTATCAAAACATTCACCCATAATAATGTTTCCTAGAATAATAACTTCATATAAAAAACCATATGTCAACATGTTTTTAAAACACCACATTTTACAAAATAAAAAAAAACTTCTCAATTTAAATTTTATAAAAATATTTCTTAGATTTATTTTGAAAAATAACCATTTCAAGTTAACTAATTATTTCAAAATTTATTTCCACATTAAATTTAAAAATACAACATCTATAATTAATTATTAATTTCAAAACCACTTACCTTTCAAAATGTAAGGCATTGAAATGGATTTTCACCCTGAGTTCCATCTTGTTTCAAAATTCAAAATTGATGTTACTATTTTAAAACACCAAGATTTCATAAAACCATGAAATATATGGAACTAATTTCAAAATATATCCACTCTAATACATAAGGATATAACTTTATTCACACTAAGATTCACCACATTTAAAAAACAAAACTTGGTTTCAATTATAGAATTTCTATTTTCCTTTAATACATTAGATTTTAATTATTATGACACAATTATTTATAATACCAATATCTATTAACTTGAGTATGTTAACAAGTTCTCAAAAAATAATAATATATGTCACAACCTTATCCCACTGGTAACACCTCATGAGCCTATAGTAGAGGTAAGAGTAACCCCTAAATACAACCTCTAATAGCCCATGGGGTGGAAACTAGTGTCGAGGTTATAAGTCGCAAAAATGGAATGAATTACCCTAATAAATATTAGGAACAAAATATTTAAACCACCAATCAACACCATGATATAAAATAAAGTAAATATCCCACAATAAACCATAATTAATATAAATTATATGAAAATACAAGTCTCAAAATTAAAATACCAAAATAAACTCTTAGGAAGTAACTCTAACTATATATATGAGCTATGAGATAGTAATATCCAACTCAATATCCAAATCCATCTTAGAAAAATACAAAATAGTTTTATATATATATGGTTAATCATACATGTATACTCAATCAGATCTTCCTCAAGACCTCTTGTGAAAATGTGAAATAATCATATTAATGACTTTGTGAATAAATAGTGGAACCAACAAGAACCTATCAGGTCATATATCACCCAACCTTACCAAGTATCACTCACCAAACATCATATCCCAATATAATAAAATAATATAAAATAATATAGAAAATAGGGTACCTCGAACCACTTCCCCATAGGTTTGTCTCTTTCAACCCTCAATAAAAAATGTCTTGGAAGTCTCATACCTTCCATATCATCATAACCATTCCCACCCAACCACATATCAAATAACCCAATAATAATCACATGACCACATACCAAATATCCATATCTCATTAACATGTCACCTTTCCTCTATAGTAGGTTTTAATGATCATGAATCGCATCAACATTATTCCATCTTACTACCATGAATAACCCTTACTATATATAACATCATCATCCCATCATCAAACTTTTGACTTCTGTATATCATAACTTATTCATATAAATCTATGTCCATCACAACCATACTACATATATAAGGTAGAGTAAAGAAGAGTGAGTATTCAACCATTTGTTCCCTCAACAACATAGATGTTGGGAGAACACACCCAGAACCTAAAAAATTTGGGTGTCAATAATGATTTCTAACATGAGTGTGGTGAATATAAAATCTCAAGAAAATATAACATGACTATATTATAACTACAAATAATCTTGGACCTAAGGGTTCATACCAATCATCCCTACAACAACCTAAAAACATCATCAAATATTCATAACCTTCCATTAACAATTGTTTCCACATATACATTATCACTCGACCCCATCATCCCACACCAAATAGCCACCACAATATTCATTAATAACTTTTCAATTAGTTAATCAACCAATTCTAGATTTACTAATTACTAGTCATATTATATTCATTATATTATTCATTGATCATATTTACCCCAACCCATTCATTATCAAACACCCACTTTACTTCCTACTTTTACCCATATGTTTCATTTATAAACAATTTAATAATATCCATTTCCCATTTAATTCTATCCCATATTCATCATTACCACCCAAAAAAACATACCACCAGGAATATACTAATATAACCCCAAAAAACACCATCATCCAAAAAAATATCTACCATAAAAACCCATTCCATCAGTTACTAGAATTCCAAAAAAACAAATCTCATTCTATGTACCAATTCCACCACTATCATCCCATAAACTCCCAACTAACACCTCCTAATTATAGCCAAGACACATAATCGAACACAAAAAAATTCAACAAAAAAACTATCATAAAAACACATAAATCAATCATATATTATCATTCCTTTCATGTATATTATTTAAGTACATCAAGATAATCAATCATAGTTTCAAAATTAGCCAAATAACCCATTAATTAATAGATATAAATTGGTATCCACTTATGAGGTGTGTTTTTAGAAAGTATTCATAGTCAAGAAAAATTATTTTCTAGTAGTATTACAACTCACAAAAAAATGGAATTTATACAAACAACTAAAATTTTATGGTAGAAACATCAATAATGATTATCAAAAATGTCACAAAAAATAACAGAAGGCATGTGTGATTCCCTCTTCCCTTTAATTTTCATTACTCTAATTATTATATTTCTTTAGGTTAATTTTTAACATTTATTCAAGGGAATAACATCATGATAATTCAATAATTCAAAAAAATACAAAGATATAGTTCTTAAATCCCCTAACTCTAATGGAACATCTGTAACGACCCAAAGTTTCATTAATAGAAAATCCCTCTTGATCCAGTTAAATGTTTCTTTATGAAAAATGTTTTTATAAGATGTCAACTTCTTTAGTTTTACGTTAATATTTGTGATCGTTACTTTTATAGTTGTTGAACAGTGATCATCTGAGTAGTATAAATATAAGGCTTTAACGAACCCATTTCTACTCAGACAAAGGAAGCGATGGCCTCATCCAGTAGAATTGCCCCTTATGAAGCCCATTTGTCAGAGCTTGGAAAAGAGGTGGCGTCTTTGGGCTTTGCCCTTGACCAATCCCAAGATGAGCTTCATCAAGTCAAGCTCGAACGTGATCGTCTACGGGAAAAGTGGAAGTTGATTGAAATTACCACTCGAGCGATGTTATCCGAGCCGCCCCAAGAGTCTGTCACCATCGCACACCTTACCCTTAGGTCTTATGTGGCTATTTTAAGGGGTTATGTAACAAATAAGTAGCACCATGTTCATGTACATTATTTTTGTATATAATAATGAATATAATTTCTAGTCATTTTTGATACATTGTAATTAGTTTTTAAAGTACAAATGGTGTTTTTAGTTATTATTTAATTAAGAATTATATTTTATTAAATCAAAGTATTTTTGAATTAAATAATATTTTAATAAAATATTATTATTAATATCAAATTAATTTTTTATTAATTATAAATTATCTTATAATTTTATGAATGCAATTAAAATTTTTATTAAGGTTTGAAAGCCATTTCTGTCAAAACCCGTGATTTTTTTTATAAATGTCGGTTTTTATTTTAAAAGTGAAAATTCACATATTTAGAAAATTATTTAGATAAAATAAATATTATTTTTGGAATCAGGACGTCGAAATTATCCAACAGTTAATTTTTCATAATTTTCTGAGACAGTCAAATTTTTGGGTAAAAATTAAATACCATTTAAATATATAATGTGTTTTATGACATCATAATGACCCAATGGTGATGTAATAAAATAATATAATCCTTATGTTCGGCCAATTTGTGTTTTATCATTAATATAATGAGGTTTTGGGTTTTTTTGACTTACTTTTCAAAGCATTAATGGAGCCCTCAAGACTTATTCAACACTTTGTCTTTTTAAATTAATTTCCATGGGAGTGTGACTCACCTCCGCATAAGCAAACCTAGTTTTTTAATAAGTTCGGACCTTGGCCTTATAAAATATTATTTTCCTCTTTCCTTTTCCAGAAACCATGGGCAAATACCATGGGATGGTTTGTGGTTTGTATTATTTTAATATAAGGGGTCTCAAACCTAAATAATAAAGAATTATCTCATCTTTCCTATATAAACCCACCCAAGATCCCACTTCCTCCTCACTGAAATCCCTTTTAGTTCGTCCAACCTCTGCCCTACTCTCTCTAGAATCCTCCCAAGGTTCCCCAAGCTCCCAAGAAGCCTCTAACAAGCCTCTCTCTAGCCTTTGGAAGCACACTTCCAAGTAAGGGGTTTTCTTCCTTTCTCATTTTTGTCAATTTTCTTTAAGTTGTATTGCCCTTTTAATTTCAATTATGAATGTTGGGGTATGGTTTCTAACCTCTCCCATACTTCCCTCTTATTGTTTGAATGATGTGAGACCCCTTTCTCTCTCATTAAAAGCCTCCCATGTACACTCGTTACTATGCCGAAATTCCGAAAGAAACCTTTTTCTCCTCTTTTATATTCAAGCAATACTTTTGTATCATGAATCTAAATTCCTTTTCAATTGTTGGGACATGTATCTATATGACCTCCTTACAGTCCATTACATGTAAATATGATGAGGAACCCCTTTCTCTCTCATCAACCTTTTTTATGAATTCTTATGTCACGCTGTTACGCTGCCGAAATCACACTGATTTTCTAAGCCAATATCATTGTGTAGTGAATACCATGCCCATTTCTCCATCAAGGGTATTCACCTTTATGCACATTTACTTATTGATTATAAAGTTTCATGTATGAATTCCACATTCCTTTATCGTGGAATAAATTATTATGTTTTATGAATCCATGTTTTATGATCCATGTGGCACACTTATGCATAAAATGAAATGTTTAAGAAGGGTGCGCCCTTTATAGAGCTCCAATGCATTGGGTAAAGTATAGTATCATGATACGTCATGTGCAATGAGTGTTGACTCATGATAATTCAAGTGCAATGAGGGTTTACTCGTGCTTCAAGTGCAATGAGGGTTTACTCATGCTCCATGTGCAATGAGCCTTGGCTCATGCTAATTCAATGTTAAGTGTTGTTGCCACATTTCCATGTTATGGTTATCATGCTTTATCATGCCTTTATGTTCATGTTACTCTAATGCTCTATTGATGTTCCTATTGCCTAACATGTATTGTACTCCTCATGTTATTCATTGTGTACTCCCTTACTGGGCTTTATAGCTCACCCTTTTCTTATGCATGTCCTCAGGTTATCTCATGCAATGCTAAGTACGAATGAATGTAGTGGTCATGTAAAGGAAGTTTTCAATAAAGATGTTGTATTTAAAGTTTAAAGTTTTTATGTAATTATCCTAAGCCCCAAAGAAACTAAACCTCTCGATCTTCTTTGTTGTATCAAGTGAAGTTTTATGTAGTAAAGCATGCTTAAGTTGTAATAAAAAGCAGGGTTGTCATAGTTGGTATCAGAGGATAGGTTTAGTTATTTTTGGGATTAGGAAACCCTAGTAAAGCCTTAGATACAAGACTATGCATAATAAAAACATCCCTAAGTTTTGGTAAATACAATGTAAGTGGTTTATCAAACAAATACATCTCTGTCTGGATACGAGAAGGTAGAGGCGGCTCTGGCACAGATGTATCCTAGGGGTAAAACCCGAAAACACCGCTTTGAGCTAGACTCGAACGGGAACTAGTGCACGACAACGGGCCTTGCTGCACTCTTGGTTACGACACTCCTGGGGGATATGTTTTGATAAATGCACAATCTTAGTATAAACCCTTATTAAGGGAAAAATGCCCCTAAGAATATATGTTAGAAGGAAGATCATGAAAAGCCTGGATTGAATCCTATAGACTCATGAGTTAAAGAGATTAAAGTTTATTTATAAGTCATCAACTTTTGTCTTTGTATTACCCTTTATGTGTTACCCCTAACTTTCCTTTTATTCCAGCCAATGGCCGGTAATAGGAGAACTCGGGCTAACAACCGTTGTGAAGATCAGTGTGATGATTGTACTAATGAGATGCCCAATCAAATGGGAGCGGGAATCGCGAACTTTGTCACGCTTCTCTCTCAGCTAACTCAAGTTTTGAATAGAAACACGAGTCAAGAGGAACGTTCAACCCCCCCTAAGAAAGAACAAGTTGCTATCGAGAGCTTCATGAGACAAAGGCCTCCTACTTTTAGTGGATCATCTGATCCCACGATTGTTGAGCAATGGATCAACTCCATTGAAAAGATCTTCTCTATCCTTCAATGTTCTGAACAAGAGAAGGATCTCCTGGAGGCTTATCGTATGGAGGGTGAAGCTGATCAATGGTGGACGTTGATCAAAAATACGAAGCCTGAGGAGGAGATCGAGGCTTTGGAATGGAAGGAATTCCTGAAGATGTTTTTCGATAAATATTTTCCGCGCACCCTCCGTCTTAAGATGGAAAGGGACTTCCTTTCCCTCAAGCAGAAAGATGAAGAATATGTGGGAGCGTACGAGGCAAACTTCACAAGGCTTGCACGATATGCTTTCATCTTTGTCGTTACCCCCGAATGCAAGGTTGACCGCTTCTTTGGTGGGCTGAATCCTAGCTTGCGGAAAGCATTAGCGATCCGTGACTTCGACAGCTATGAGGAAATTGTCCGATGTGCCCTCAAGGTTGAAATAGAGATCGGAGAATCACAGGGGTATCATGGGGACAAGAAGCATAAGGTGGACTTCAATGCTAGTGGTCCAATGGATAAATCCAACGGCGCTAAGAAGTTCCAGCACCCCACTTGCCAAAAGTGCGGAAAGAAGCACCCTGGAAATTGCCTTAGGGGGACGAGAAAATTCTTTAGGTGTGGAAGATAAGGGCACCTAGCTATTAACTATCGGAAAGAATGACTCGCGGCTGCGACAGAGGAAAGGAACGCTCCGTTCGAAACTCAACGCGTTGTTCAATGCTACAAATGCAAAGAATCGGGTCATTTTGCGAATCAGTGCCCTAATCCAAGGGTTATCAGAGGCAACCAACAACCTCCAAGACAGCAAGGAAGAGCTTTTGCCATCACTTCTGCCGAAGTGAACCCCGAAAACGAAGTGGTGACAGGTACGCTATTTATTCATTCAAGAATAGCGAACGTACTTTTTGATTCAGGTTCTACGCATTCTTTTATATCTTGAATGTTTAGTAGAACAATCCCAGCACCACCACAAATCATGGAAGTAAAGATTTCGGTGAGTACGGAAAATGGGGAAATCATTGCATCCCATGAATATAAGTCCTCCCATGTTATAATATGTGGATTGAATTTCCCGGCGAACCTCGTCATACTCCCTTTGGTGGAATTTGATGCAATTCTTGGCATGGATTGGCTTTCCTTATATAGAGCCAACATAAATTGTCGGGAGAGGGAAATCACACTCCATATGGAGAATCGACCCCCGATTCTTTACAAGTGTCAGGAGGAAGATGAATCTCCTTTAGCTCCATCATCTCAAGCATGGATATTACTGCCTTATGAGCACGCATATCTGGCTCTGATGATTGAGTCCAAGGAAGAAACCACCCTTGAAAAAATTCCTATTGTGAGGGAATTCGCTAAAGTATTTCCCGAGGAACTTCTTGGTCTTCCTCCAAGAAGATATGTTGAGTTCTCAATTGAACTTATACCTGGGGCGCTACCAATATCCCAGACTCCATATAGAATGGTTGTTGTTGAGATTGAAGAGCTGAAAAAAAAACTACAGGAGAATCTGGATAAAGGGTTTATACGCCCAAGTGCATCACCATGGGGTGCACCAGTCCTCTTCGTCAAGAAGAAGGATGGGTCAATGCGGCTTTGCATCGATTATCGTGAACTTAACAAAATAACAATAAAGAACAAGTATCCTCTCCCAAGAATCGATGACTTGTTTGATCAGCTGCGTGGAGAACAATACTTCTCCAAGGTGTACTTGCGGTCGGGATATTATCAAGTAAGGGTGAAGAAGGAAGATATCCCCAAGACTGCTTTTCGTACAAGGTACGGGCACTATGAATTCATAGTAATTCCTTTTGGACTCACCAATGCTCCAACAATATTCATGGACTTGATGAATAGAGTCTTTAGAGATTACCTTGACAAATTTGTGGTATTCTTTATAGATGATATTCTAATATACTCCAAAACCAAGGAGGACCATGAGGAGCATTTAAAAACAGTACTAGAGACTTTGCGCAAGGAGATGCTCTATGCAAAGTACAGCAAGTGTGAGTTTTGGTTGAAGGAAGTCTCATTCTTGGGCCATATCATCACAAGAAATGGGATATATGTAGACCCCTCCAAAACAGATGCAATTGAAGGATGGTCGAGGCCAACATCGGTAACTGATATCTGTAGCTTCTTGGGGTTAGCTGGATATTATCGACGATTTGTGAGAAATTTCTCACGATTGTCCAACCCTCTTACCAAGCTAACTCGAAAGGGAGTAAAGTTTTCTTGGAGTGATGAATGCGAAGAAAGCTTCAAGGAGTTGAAAATGAGGCTTATCACTGCACCCGTGCTCACTTTACCCACAAGTGGGGAGATTTTTGTGGTATTCAGTGATGATTCGAAGAAGGGATTAGGATGTGTGCTGATGAAGAATGATAAAGTTATATCCTATGCCTCAAGGCAGTTGAAAATCCATGAGCGAAACTATCCAACGCATGATCTGGAGTTGGCGGAGGTGATCTTTGCCTTGAAAATCTGGCGGCATTATCTCTATGGAGAGAAATGTGAGATATATACTGACCACAAGAGTCTTAAATATATATTCACACAGAAAGAGCTTAATATGCGCCAGAGAAGATGGATAGAGCTCATCAAGGATTATGACTGTTCAATACATTACCACCCTGGGAAGGTGAACAAGGTGGCGGATTCCCTAAGTAGAAAGGATCCAGTGATTCTATCAATGATGAGAATTGAGAAGGATCCAATCTTCTTAGACTTGATGAAGATGGACGTGGGAATCATAAAGAAGGGAACATCATCAATCCTTTCACAAATGATTGCTCAACCATATCTTTTGGAAAGGTTAAAGGATGCTCAAAAGGATGATGCGGGAATACAAGAAAAAGTGGAAGCTATCAAAAAGGGAAAATCCTCAAAGTTTAATGTTAATGAAGAAGGAATTGTGCGGTTTGGTAAAAGACTATGTGTTCCATCAAGTTCGGAGCTGAAGAAGGAACTTTTGGATGATGCACATAGTTCAAATTTCTCTATTCACCCAGGGAGCACAAAGATGTATCGAGATCTCCGAGAAAACTTTTGGTGGGATAATATGAAGAAGGAGATCGCTGAATATACATCAAAGTGCCTGGTGTGTCAGCAAGTGAAGGTAGAGAGGCAGAAGTCTAAGGGGATGATGCAACCATTGCCCATACCAGAATGGAAATGGGAGAACATCACCATGGACTTTGTCACTGGACTTCCAAGGACATCCAAAGGCAACAATGCAATCTGGGTTGTTGTGGATCGTCTTACAAATACTGCACACTTCATTTCTATTCGAGAGGATTTCTCTTTGGATCAACTGGCACGGATATATATCAGGGATGTGGTACGGTTGCATGGAGTACCACTATCTATTGTTTCTGACTGAGATCCAAGATTCACCTCTAAGTTTTGGAAGAGTCTTAAACAAGCTATGAATACTGAACTGAACTTCAGTACGGCCTATCATCCTCAAACTGATGGACAATCGGAGCAGACTATACAAACACTTGAGGATATGTTGAGAGCGTTCTCAATGGACTTTAAAGGAGGATGGGATCAACATCTTCCTCTAGTTGAGTTCTCTTATAATAATAGTTTCCACTCGAGCATCCAAATGGCACCATATGAAGCCCTGTATGGGAAAAGGTGTAGAACACCAGCATGTTGGGATGAGGTCGGTGAACGTAAGCTGCTTGGACCAGAAATGGTCGAAGAAATGGTGGAGAAGGTGAAAACCATTCAGCAGCATATCAAGGCAGCCCAAAGTCGACAGAAGAGTTATGCAGATAATCGTCGACGAGACCTTGAGTTTAAAGTCGGAGACATGGTGTTTTTACGCATATCTCCATGGAAGAAGGTCATGAGGTTTGGAAAGAAAGGGAAGTTAAGTCCAAGGTACATCGGCCCCTTCGAGATTCTTGATCGTGTTGGGGCTGTGGCCTATCGACTAGCACTTCCACCTACTATGGCCAAGGTGCATGATGTCTTCCATGTATCCCTCTTAAGGAAGTACATACCAGACCCTTCACATGTACTCTCTTCCGAGGTGGTACAATTATAAGACGATCTTTCTTATGAGGAGCAACCAGTGAAGATCTTATATCATAGAGAAAAAGTTCTACAAAATAAGACAATGCCCCTCGTCAAGGTGTTGTGGAGAAACCACAAGTTTGAAGAAGCAACATGGGAGTCGTAGGATATGATAAAGCTAAGTTACCCACATTTGTATTAGTGTGGGAAAAGGAAAATTTCGAGGGCGAAATTTCTTAAGGGGGGAATATTGTAACGACCCAAAGTTTCATTAATAGAAAATCCCTCTTGATCCAGTTAAATGTTTCTTTATGAAAAATGTTTTTATAAGATGTCAAATTCTTTAGTTTTATGTTAAGATTTGTGACCGTTACTTTTATAGTTGTTGAACAGTGATCATCTGAGTAGTATAAATATAAGGCTTTAACGAACCCATTTCTACTCAGACAAAGGAAGCGATGGCCTAATCCAGTAGAATTGCCCCTTACGAAGCCCATTTGTCAGAGCTTGGAAAAGAGGTGGCATCTTTGGGCTTTGCCCTTTACCAAGCCCAAGCTGAGCTTCATCAAGTCAAGCTCGAACGTGATCGTCTACGGGAAAAGTGGAATTTGATTGAAATTACCACTCGAGCGATGTTATCCGAGCTGCCCTAAGAGTCTGTCACCATCGCACACCTTACCCTTAGGTCTTATGCGGCTATTTTAAGGGGTTATGTAACAAATAAGTAGCACCATGTTCATGTACATTATTTTTGTATATAATAATGAATATAATTTCTAGTCATTTTTGATACATTGTAATTAGTTTTTAAAGTACAAATGGTGTTTTTAGTTATTATTTAATTAAGAATTATATTTTATTAAATCAAAGGATTGTTTAATTAAATAATATTTTAATAAAATATTATTATTAATATCAAATTAATTTTTTATTAAGTATAAATGATCTTATAATTTTATGAATTCAATTAAAATTTTTATTAAGGTTTGAAATCCATTTCTGTCAAAACCTGTGATTTTTTTTATAAATGTCGGTTTTTATTTTAAAAGTGAAAATTCACATATTTAGAAAATTATTTAGATAAAATAAATATTATTTTTGGAATCAGGACGTCGAAATTATCCAACGGTGAATTTTTCATAATTTTCTGAGACAGTCAAATTTTTGGGTAAAAATTAAATACCATTTAAATATATAATGTGTTTTATGACATCATAATGACCCAATGGTGATGTAATAAAATAACATAATCCTTATGTTCGGCCAATTTGTGTTTTATCATTAAAATAATGATGTTTTGGGTTTGTTTGACTTACTTTTCAAAGCATTAATGGAGCCCTCAAGACTTATTCAACACTTTGCCTTTTTAAATTAATTTCCATGGGAGTGTGACTCACCTCCACATAATCAACCCTAATTTTTTAATAAGTTTGGACCTTGGCCTTGTAAAATATTGTTTTCCTCTTTCCTTTTCCAGAAACCATGGGCAAATAACATGGTATGGTTTGTGGTTTGGATTATTTTAATATAAGGGGTCCCAAACCTAAATAATAAAGAATTATCTCACCTTTTCTATATAAACCCACCCAAGCTCCCACTTCCTCCTCACTAAAATCCCTTGGAGTTAGTCCAACCTCTGCCCTACTCTCTCTAGAATCCTCCCAAGGTGCACCAAGCTCCCAAGAAGCCTCTCACAAGCCTCTCTCTAGCCTTTGGAAACACACTTCCAAGTAAGGGGTTTTCTTCCTTTCTCATTTTTGTCAATTTTCTTTAAGTTGTATTGCCCTTTTAATTTCAATTATGAATGTTGGGGTATGGTTTATCACCTCTCCCATACTGAACTCTTATTATTTGAATTATGGGAGACCCATTTCTCTCTCATTAAAAGCCTCCCATGTACACCCGTTACTATGCCGAAATTCCGAAAGAAACCTTTTTCTCCTCTTTTATATTCAAGCAATACTTTTGTATCATGAATCTAAATTCCTTTTCAATTGTTGGGACATGTATCTATATGACCTCCTTACTGTCCATTACATGTAAATATTATGAGGAACCCCTTTCTCTCTCATAAACCTTTTTTATGAATTCTTATGTCACGCCGTTACGCTGCCGAAATCACACCGATTTTCTAAGCCAATATCATTGTGTAGTGAATACCATGCCCATTTCTCCATCAAGGGTATTCACCTTTATGCTCATTTACTTATTGATTATAAAGTTTCATGTATGAATTCCACATTCCTCTATCTTGGAATAAATTATTATGTTTTATGAATCCATGTTTTATGATCCATGTGGCACACTTATGCATGAAATGAAATGTTTAAGAAGGGTGCACCCTTTATAGCGCTCCAATGCATTGGGTAAAGTATAGTATCATGATACGTCATGTGCAATGAGTGTTGAATCATTCTAATTCAAGTGAAACGAGGGTTTACTCGTGCTTCAAGTGCAATGAGGGTTTACTCATGCTCCATGTGCAATGAGCCTTGGCTCATGCTAATTCAATGTTAAGTGTTGTTGCCACATTTCCATGTTATGGTTATCATGCTTTATCATGCCTTTATGTTCATGTTACTCTAATTCTCTATTGATGTTCCTATTTCCTAACATGTATTGTACTCCTCATGTTATTAATTGTGTACTCCCTTACTGGGCTTTATAGCTCACCCTTTTCTTATGCATGTCCTCAGGTTATCCCATGCAATGCTAAGTACGAAGGAATGTAGTGGTCATGTAAAGGAAGTTTTCAATAAAGATGTTGTATTTCAAGTTTAAAGTTTTTATGTAATTATCCTAAGCCCCAAAGACACTAAACCTCTCGATCTTCTTTGTTGTATCAAGTGAATTTTTATGTATTAAAGCATGCTTAAGTTGTAATAAAAAGAAGGGTTGTCATAACATCAATAAATAACTACATAGGTATAGGATAAAAAGAAGAGTGATGATCACAGGCCTAGAGCTTGTGAGGAAAGAACTCAATCCATTCATAGAGGGGCTCGCTGAACTTGAAGGGTTGGGTTTTGATCATCAAAGTTTGAAAAATAAAGAATACTTGAATGGGAGGGGATTTCTAAATTTAAAATAATAGAATATACATCGTATGAATATCTATTGATGAATTATTTATTAAAAATTGGACAACACTCTAGTAATCCTATTTAAAATTGGCATATTGATTATTCCCACACTGAAATAATTTTTCCCCTAAAATTATGGAAAAAATCATGTAGAGATGAATCAAATAATATTATGTTTTAAAATTCCAAATTTTAAGGGTTTTAAGATTGAAAATTTCAGTTTAAATCATAAAATATGATTCAAGATAAAGTAAAGATGGAATCTATGTAATGGAATATATCTTTCATTCTATATGTAATATTTTTGCAAGATTGAAAGGATCAACAAAGTAAGGGTATTTCCTCATATTTAATATATTCATTATTTAATATATTTGATATATAAGATATTTTAATTTACCAAAATTCCATGTGTGATATATTTTATTGATACATAATATATTTCTATGGAATATGTATTATATTCTCAATGCATAATATATTTCCATTTGAAAAAATCTGATACATAACAAAATTTTAAATTTAATGGTAATATGTTATATATTCACTCGATATGTAATTTTTTTACTTTTTTAAATATATAATGTGTTTCTTAATTATGATACGTGATATATTTTATTTAAATGAAATCTGATATGAAAGTTTGTATACTTTACTAAAAATAAATATATAAGATTTTGTTTTGAAGTGCATAAAATATTTTCCAATATGTAATATTTTTAACTTTTAAATAAATTCATATATAATATATTTTCAAAATGTATTATAATATTTAATATTTATTACTTAACAAAATATGACCAAAATTCCAAAAATGATGAATTACAACAAACATTACTAGTCTACTTCCAAAATTTTAGAGAGACTTCTGAAATAGAAGAATCACTTTAAAACTCAAATATGGTACAGAGTGAATTATTGTTTTTTTAATGGTTATTACTGATTTATATGGTGAAATCCTGATTTTCTTATCATGTGGTGGATGCAGTTGTTGAGGAGAAGTGTATATTGTGTTCATTTATTACTTATGGTATATGGTTTATTGATTTATGATGTTTCGGTGATGGTACAACTATGATGTGGGAAGAATATTGAGTGATGTTAGCTCAGTAGGTGGAGGAATTTGTTGTGAAGATGGGTATATTTTGATGAGTGGTGGTATTATTGTGAAGTGGGTGTATTATTCTATGATAAGTTAATGATTTTTAATCTATTTTATGTGATTATCTATGCTTTCATTATTACTTTTAGTGTTTTAATTAAGACATGTCTCCAAAGTATTTCCAAAACATTGTGCATGGGAAGAAGAAAGAAGAGTCATGAGGTTAGAGTGGTTTTGGTGTTTCAAGGAAAAGGAGTATCAAAATTCTTCAATGGAGCAACGGCTCATGAGGATGAAGAATTAATAAGGGATATTGAAGTTTATATTGAATTAGTAAAGGCACCACCTCGATTCTAATTTTTCTTGGAAGTTTTCATTATTTGGAAAGTATCTTCGTGATGGTGTAAGATAAAACATGGAAACCCATATGAGATGTCCTGGAAGAGTTTCTTCAGTCATTCAAGGTGTATTTTATTCCATATGTTCAAGAAAATGAATGTATGAACAAGCTTGTAAAAATTCAGTAAGATAAAGGTAGTGCCTGTAACCTTGGAATTCATTTCTTAAAATTAATTAGTCCATTTACACATTTTCTATATAGAGAGTGAGTAAGTAATTTTTATTATTCCCTGAGGTCATAGATCCAATGGCCATTGGTTTCCCTAGAGTTTAATCCATAGACGAGGTTGAGATATGATGATAAATTTTTTGAGAAATTGGGTCTAATAAAGAAGGTTCTTATGAGGTTTATTCTTCATTTGTTGATAGGATTGTGATGAATGATTTTATTTGTGGGTCTCATGGTTCTCAAAATAAGAGATCGAGGTGATCTTCTAGAATTTAGGTGATTCTTTGAACACTAAGTTTTACTATCTTGAGTTGTCTTGTGTCGGGTGAATCTATTTTTTCCATTATAATGAGGTGGGGCATACACTATATGAATGTCTTGAGGTCTAGTGTGGTTCTCAGTCATCAGTGGATGGTTAGTTATGGTCTTAGGGAGTGTGGTGTATCATGGATTGAGAACCTTATTCCTTTCATTTTCATTTGAAGTGATTTTGGAGTTTGAAATCATATTTTTTTGTTTTTGGAAGTGGATCTTAACTTGTTTTCCCAATTAGTTTTAATAGCTAAAGTGATTTTATATGCATATCTAAAATTTTTTCTTAAAGAAAGTGATAAGTTGTTTTCATGTTTGAAAAATCTTTTAAATAGTTTTCATAAAAAACTATGGTTGTTAGTGGAATTTGTTTTTGAAGAAACATAAAAACGTTTTGAAAGGTTTATAACATGTTAAGTTAAAGAGTGAATTGTTTTAAACATGATTTGCATAAGTTTTTATGCATTTCCTATTAAAATGAATGGAGTAAGGATTGGTATGAGGATGATTAATGGTTTGGAGTGACTGATGCTATTATTTCTCTACTTTTTTTATCCTTTTTAATGGTGAGATTCCTTTTATAAAGGTATCCCACATAGTAATTAGATTTTAGTGCATATATTTTTAAAGTTGGGTGAGTATCGTAGTGTGGACCTTTTCTTGAAGATTTTTTTAATGAATGATCCTCCAAGTAAGGTTTCTCTTGGAGTGAGAGAGTATTGATAGTGTGTGTTGGTCTTGTCCTTGGAAGTGATATAGTACTTATAGTGTGTGTTGGTTTTGTTTGAGAGGTATCATCCATGACAGTTTTTCCTTGGGGTTCACTTGATCTAGTTTTTCTTTATATTCTTGGGGATGATAATAATCTCAGAAATATTTAATATAGAGTTTTGGGTTTTCCCAATTATTTCCTTTATGAAATTTAAGGTTTTGGAGGAGTTAGGAGTAATGTTAAAGGTATATTTTCATAGGCAAGATGAGATTTTTCATTCTGAGGTAAACATCATCATGGTGTTGAGTAAAACACATAATAGTTTATTAGTATGTCATGGTTTAGGATTTTTACCATGGTGAGGTGGTAAAGGTTTTGGGTAAAAGGAAAGGGTCAATATTTTCCATCAAGAGGATTGAACCATGTCATGGTTTTCAAAATGGTGGTGTGGTTTATAGAAAATAGGAATTTTCTATTTTGTGATATAGATGTAAGTTTTGATAGAGATATAGGTGAAAGCAGGAAAAGGAGTAAAATGGATATGATTTGACCTTGTGGTTTGAAAAATAACATGGTTTTACAAGAGGTGACTGTTTTAATGGTCATGGTTTGGAGGTGTAATTTGATGGAATTGATGTTCTAATTATGGATTTAGAAATGATCATGTTTATCTTTTCATGGGGGAAAAGGGTGTTATCTTGATGGAGTGGTTGTAGTCTTATCTCATGATTTATCAAAGGCTCAATAAAAAAAACATTGCGGTTATAATGACCACATCATGGTTTTTTTTAAAAAAATGAATTTAAAGAGAGAAACAACTGATGAGATTTTAGAGAAGTATTAATGAGTTTTGATAGTTTTCAGATAGACTTTAACCAATTGAAACCATGATTTGATACAAAAACTACATTGTGGTTTGGTTAGTTTCCTAAATTCACCCCCCCCCCCCGATTGGATTGTTTTGTTTTCTCTTGATGGTATATGACCTCAGGAGATTCTGAGGGACTTAGATATTTGGATTAAAGTGGTCTTTGAATTGGAATCATAGAGCATCTAATTGTGTGGATTTTAATAGTGGATTAAAAAATTGATTTGAGGTAGGAGATTCTATATTATAACATGAAATCAATATGCTTGATTGATTTATGGTGTTTTCTTCCAAATTTTTCACCAATATCATCTTTAACCTTGGTTCTTTTGATTTTTTTTATTTGGGGGTACAATTACATTCAAACACACACACACAGTCTGGAAAGGTAGGACATAGCCCCTCCAAGGGGATAGTCCACCCATCAAACCTTGTTATTTTTTATTAAATATGGACCATAGGCCAAGTGAGACCAAAATACCTATGCATATTTGTCCAGATAAGCATGTGTCCCTTCACTCTACTACCTCTGTCGAAGACAATGCTCACCAATTCTACAGACAAGCCCACATTGCATTCTACCCATGCATTGCATAGGGTCATCGCCTTCTTGTGCCTCTTCATTGTCATCGAGGAAATTTCACCCTTGAATCGCATGAGGTCACCACCTACCTACACCCCTTCATAATCATTGAGGTCCATCATCCTCCAAATTTAAACACCCATCCCTCATCACGTCAGAGTTCACCAACACTATCTCCACCTACCTATGACTTTGTGATACCATCAAATGTATGTCACCCCCCATATCACACTGCCTAGACCCCACCTCAATGGAGGTCGCCCACTCAACCTATCCCGCACCACACCGCTATCAAGATTCATCATTACAGGATACCTTAATTGACATAGAACCCTTCCTCCTATAATTTACGCACATGCCACACCCCCCCACCAATTTAATTAGGGGTTGTAATTGAGTAGTTGTTAGTGTTTAAACCCTACTTTCCCATGGATTTCTTTTAGTTTCATGGTATGTCTTGTTGATAGTGGAATAGTTTAATGTAATTTTCTTAAAAAGTCGGGATTGGATTGTCATGTGATGTATGGGGACATATTTTTATGGTTTTGTATTGAGAATTCTCATCTCATGAGTTTCATAAAGGCTAGATTGGTCAGGATTGTTATTGAAGTCCTGTGTTTGAGAAGGAAGGGTGATAATAGAAAGTGAGATCATCGTGGTTTGTATCATGTTTGTATGGTTAAATACATACCATTTATGGGATATTTTTAGTGTTGGAATTTCGTTTTCTTGGTTATTATGAGTTGAGTTGGTTAGTATGAGTATTTTTGAAAAGAGATGAGTCTATAAAGTGTGAGGAGGCTAAAAAAACCAAAATATTTCCAATTTCTCTACAAATATAGTTCAATATATATATAAGGTTGATTACATCCACCATGGGGTCAATTTGAAAAACCATAGCAGGAATTTTCCATGAAATTGACTAACAATTCCCCAAACATAACTCTATCGGGTATCCTGATAGTAGCACCATAAATTGGAGCAAGACTTTCACTTATTAAACCAGGATTTTATTTCACTTAAGAGAGGGATGGAGTAGTGAATTAGCAACCAAAAGATTCTTAAAATAGGAAATTACTAATCAAATAGAAGGTGTTTTTTTCTTTTTTGTAGCTAGGAAAAATACAATTTTCACATACTCCCTCAAATCCCTAAAAAATAGCTCTAAATTTAGAACATGATGAAGAGTTACACAAATGTGAAAATTGATTCAAAAATAGAAAAATATATAATAGAAATAAACAATCATTAAGGAAATCATAATCCATGATCCAATCTACCATGAAGAAAATAAAATTTCCCACATGTTGGGTCTTTGCAATGCATTTAAATACCATCCCTAGGTGGACATTAAATCGTTCACTTCAAAAATATCTGTGACATTAGATCGGAAAGCTATGATCATAATGTCAGGACTTTTAATGATAAATAATTCAAGAATATATTTTATTATGAAAAATAGATAAATAATAATCTTTGATTTGATTCCCTGAAATTTTATATAAAATATCATAGGAATAACTCGCTCAAGCACCGCCAACCACTCACACGCCCTTTTTTTAATGTCTTTAACATTTCCATGAGTTGTTTTATGTTCTCCAAATACCATACAGAATAAATTTTTGGGGTAAAATTCATTTGAACAACTAAAAAACTAGTTAAGCATTAATGTAAAGAATTTATTCTGTACCATTAAAGAAAAATCACATCAAACATCTCACTTTCTTCCCATAGAGACAATAGTGATACCCATGCACCAGCAATCAAGCCTCCAGGCCTACATCCAGCTATGGTGGGGGAAACATAAATCCCACAAGACCACTCTGTAACTGTAATGAAATTAATTAACTATGTTTAGAATGATAAACTAGAGACATTACCTTAAGCAGAAATTTTTGAAGTTAAGAAGGATTTTGAAAAATAACATGTCGTAAGAACACATCAAAAAAACATCATGCATATGTCAATCAGGCACTATAAAACTAATTTAATGAAATTTTTCTAGTGAATAACTACTTTAAGGAAGTAATTTAACTCCCAAAAATTGGTCTTTTTGATTACATGAAATCAAAACCAATTAATAACACAAAACAAATTAGTATCCCATCAACAAATACATCTAAAAAAATTCTGAAAAAAAATGAATAAGGAAAGTATTGGAGAAATAAGGAAATAAAAAAGGAGAAAAAAGTGGCACAAGCATGTATACTAAAAAAGTAAAAAGGTTTTAATCAAGTGAATTTGAAAGGTATTCAATGATATCTAAATTATTATGAATTAGTTACATATGATTCACATCTGGTGACCTGGGAGACCACACACTAACCAAACACACATTGGGTAACCACATAGCTCTATTAGGGAGAATCCCACTAATGAAAATATATGTCAATGTAATTCAAGTGAAATAAATATTTACCCCATATAATAATATCAAAACCTCAATGTGTGATCAATTTATAGACATTAGTTCAACTGAAAAAACTTGGGGTCAATGTGATTTTGATATAATACAATAATAAAAAAGACTTAAACCCAATTAAATGGGGTTGGGTACATTGATCAAATATCATCAATTATCTCAATTTAAAACCATATTTTTATTGAAATCATTTAAAACAAGATCATCTAGAATTATTTGATTAAGGGTTCTTTTAGGTATACCTCTATTTTTTTAATAACTGAATTTGTCATTAAATCTAATCTATTAATAGGTGCATCTTTTGGCCTTATTCTAACAAGTCTAAACCATCTTAATCCATTATAAAATTTATTCTTATCAATCTAAGTCATTCAAATTTTCTCTTGAACACATTTATTTCTAATATTATTCTTCTTAGTATGTTCACATTCCCATCTTAACGTTTTCATTTCTACTACCTTTATTTTTTGTTCAAGATGTTCCATCAAAGGTCAACACTCACTACCATATTGAATAGTTTGTCTAATAATAGTTCTATAAAATTTACCCACCAATTTAAAAGTAATTTTACAATCAAAAATCATCCCATAAGTGTTTTCCCATTTTATCCATATAGTTTGAATCTTATGAGAGATATATTCATTAATATCTCAATCACATTGTAATAAAAATAAAAAATATAACCAGGATTGGTTTGTGGTAAATTCAAAAACTTAGTCTAATATGAATTTGAGAATCAAGTTTAGGAGATTACACTAAGTTTACTTATCTTTACCACTAATTTCACTACAAATTTCATTATTCCATCAATCCTAAACATCTTAATAAATATGAATATTTTTTTATTCATATAAAATGTGGGTTTTTGATTATGATTCAAATTGATAGTGACATACCAATTTGAGCACACTTACATTCATTAATGATTTACCCTAGTGTATGCAGTCATACACCATAGGGTACATCCTCTCCTCTACTAAATACTACCATAATTTCATATCTAATGAGGAATCAAATGGAGGTTATAGTAGATCACATCTTTCAGGACTATTTTCATCGATATTTCCTTTGCACCCATGTTTTCCCTTGATCATGTAATAATATCCACAAGGAAAGATTAGAAAAACAAATATTTTTTAGTTTTAAACCAATTGAGGAGATTACAAACAACTATTGAATCCAATGTTACCTTCCCACAACATCCAAACTCAATACGATCAATCTTACCTTTGGTCCACCTTATTTTAATTTTCTATAACTTATCCAAACATTTATAATTGTAAGGTAAATATTTATCAATACAATGTTTGGATTTTAGATTTTTTACTTGTTCATGAATCTGATATGGATATCATTAATTGACCTTTTATTTTACAAAACCAAAATTCATTGAAACCTATTTCAAGATAGAGGAAAGATGAAAACATAAGAGGGAAGTTGGAAACCCACAAGGTTAGTTGCTCCACCCAAATATTAATTGAAATTATCATTTACTTGAATCTACTTAACATATCACAATATACTATACAGCCATCCCCAATGGGACACATAGGCCCTAATAATAAAAATTTTGTTTTTTTTAATTTTCACAGATCATGGGTCACTCAGGCTAGCCATAGATAGGTGGATCCCATTTGGGATACCACATGTATATCAAGTACTATCTACTCCCCCTTGGGATTTTTCTTTTCCTCCCGCAATGCTAAAAATATATGAAAAATATATAAAATATAATAAATAATTTTTATTTTAAATTATACACTAACTATTACCAATGATAACTAGTTAACAAATCGAGATGAGGAAAGAGAAGTTCAATCAAAACAAACATAAAAATACCTTTCTGATTTCATGATTTCTATACAGAACCACACTTGTTCCCTTGGGATACAAACCATATTTATACACATCAACAAATATTGAGGTTACTCCTTCCATGGAAAAATCAAATAGTGGAATTGGGTACCTAAAATAATAAATTTCAAAGGTTTATAGTTAAAATAAATATAAAAAATAGCAGACATGATAAATCAAAAAATAATTTTACAACTGAAATAACATGTAAGGCCAGTATTTTTCAACCTTAATTAAATTTATAAATTCTAAATATTGATATTCCTCCTATGAACAATAGAAAATTGACCTTCCCATTTAAGTCTAGAAACATTTTACAAATGAAATACCAAATAAAGCTAATATTTTACATCCATAGTTAAATTTTACATCATAGAGTTTGGTATATTGTCTGAACACACAACTGGCCATTTCTAATCAGATGATCCTCTTCACCACCAACATCCCATTCTTGCAATTGGTAAATTTTATGTGTTATTTTATATATTTAGATATTTATATTATGTTTGAATGGGTCAACCTTATTCCATGTATTAATTTTAAATCTCCCTCTTATTATTTTTATTTGTTTCCCTATAAATAAATTAGTAGGCCTCACTTGGGATAAATGACTTCCAAGTCCCTTTCTACACGGTATCAGACTAGGTCCAACCCCAAACACCTCCCTCGATTATTACTTTTATCGTACAGAGAAAACATACTAGACAGCCTTGAGGGGAGGAGGGAGGGGTGGTCCTTTGGCCAGCTGACCTTATCTCTGGCCGCCACTGATCACCCCTTCCATGCATCCCCCTATGATGTGCCAGTCTCCTGTTGTGGGAGGAGTTTACCCCCACCACTGTGATTACCCCCACTCCTATTGTTCCACCCCTTTTCCAATATCCCCCACCCAAGTCAGCCACCCCTCTTCTTCTCCAAGCGCAGCATGTGCTTCTTGGTGCAATGAGAAAGTAGCCCCTCTTTTCACTTCAAGTCCAAAAGTTCATAGAAACCCATGAGAAAGGATACAATATATTGGATTCAATAAAAATCGTGCACCACCTCCTCATGCCAGTATTGACTTCAGCACGCTTCTTCAAGTAGAGTAGTCCCTCTATGAATAACCCATATATCTTGGTCTCTCTCCTTTCTTTATCCATTTCATCCTGCTACAGTGCCTCCCACACCCCTCGAGTCAGATGGAGGGTGATATGGGATGGTCTACACACAAGAGAAGAGGATGAAACCCCTAAATATCTACACTTTAGTATTCCATGAATAGGGATATTGAAGAATTTATTTATAAATACATTATATTCCAACAAGATAAGGATTAATGGAACAAGTCTTATGGTATGATGAAAAAATATCCCATACCAGTATGGAAATGTGGAAACATAACCATAGATTTCATCATAGGAATCCCCATGACATCTAATGGAAATTACACCATTTGGGTGGTAGTCGAGTGCCTTCCAAATTCAGTGCATTTCATTACTATCAAGGAAGATTTCTCACTTGACCAACTTTCCAAGATATTCATAAGATAAGTGGTAAGATGACATGGAGTTTCACTCTCCATTAATTATAACTAAGATTCATGGTTTGCCTCAAGTTTATAAAGAGTAATTTAATAAGAATCAAATACAAATATTACTTTTACTACGTCTTGTCACCCTCATATGAACGGACTACCTGATTGAACCATTCAAACTCTAGAGAATATTCTGAGACCATGTTCAATGGATTTCCAAGGATGTTAGGATAAATACCTATCATGGTTTAGTTCTCATGAAGAATTAGTTTCTAAAATATCATTCAAATTCCACCTTATGAAGATATGTATGGGATGAGGATTCAGATTATGAAATGTTAGGATAATGCTTGAGAGAAGAATATTGTCGATCTATAACTCAAGATGATAGAGAAGGTTCCAACCATTCAATAAAATTTTAAATCTATTCAATGTTGATATAAAATTAATGAAAATAATTAGAGACAATACCAAGTGTCTTAGGTTATAAATAAGGTTTTCCTTCATATATCATTGTGGAAGAATGTCATTAGATTTTTGAAGAATTGAAATCTAAGTCCAAGATACATCATCCCCTTTGGGATCCTTAACCACATTAGAGGTGTGGACTATTAAATATTTCTCCTAACCAACATATCTCAATTACATTATGTGTTCAGTGTATCCCTCATGAATAAGTACATACTAGAATACTAACATGTTCTTTATCTAGAGGTGGTACCTTTTAAGAATGATATATCATATGAGGAGCAGTTTTTGAAGATCAAAGATCATAGAAGAAATGTTTTGTGTAATAAGGAAACTCACATGGTCAAATTGTGGGGATAATGTGGAGAGACTGTAACATCTCATATTTTTTGAGAGGTTCAAAATTCTTTCCCATTTTAAATTTTAAAATTTCAGTGGGTATATCAACTCTTTTCTTATTTATCAAAACTTAATTACAAGAGTTTACTTAACCCAATAACTTATTTTTAGATTAGTCTTGATTCTAGGAAATTTTCTGGAGTTTTTGGTTGGGTTTTGGGTGTGTAGGATGCTGAAAACCCAAGTTTCTAGGGTGCACAGACTTGGGAACACGATTTAGAAAAAATGTATAGCCTCCTAGGAAAAACTTTGAGGCCCTCCAAATATTATGGACATAGTTTTTCAAACCATGAATAAGGGGGAACATGGTATTATGTCCATGTCTACAATTTTTTATAGAGGGATCAAGCACGGTTTGCGCACGGTTTATAAAACCACGCACATGAACCATGCAAGCCTGAAGCTTGGATAGTGGGTGTATCACAGTTAGAAAATGGTTTTCTAAAATGTGTGAGATAACCATGAAACCCATTAAAATTGTTAAATTACCGAACTACACTCCTACCATATTTCTTATTTTCCTCCTACTTTCTCCTCCCTTGGTCGCACACAACAATGGGTTTCCTCCCATTTTCTTCCTCCCTTAGATTATTCATCTAGATTTTGTTTCTTGATCCATCTATGGAGTTGGATATGTATTTTCAATCCCTTAAATCCACATGATTCTATTTTCCTTTTCTATAACCATATGGTATGATAAATCTATATGATCCATTTTACCCTATTTTTAGGGCGTTCATCTAAAACACTGATTTCTTCCAAATTGGATCTAGTTAGAGGATAATATAGAATGTGCAGGAATCTACCAACATGAGGTAGGTATTTATCATCTTTCTCAGTGAATTTTCGAGTGCTTTAGTGGTGTAGATTTGAGTGTGCTATTGGGTCGACAAAGCGAGACAATTTTTAATTTATGATTGTATTTTAATTAATTAATTGAACCCGTGATGTGCCTATGGGTATGATCAATCAAGACTATAAATGGTTTAAGCCCAGTGAAAGGATTTTAACCTTGGTAAGATTAGTATTAGGTATGTAATTTATTAAATTTAATTGTTTTAGATTATTTATATTGATATTTGAGTTCCATGTGAACTGGATGTTCTTGGCTTGAGGTTTGAGATGGCTTTGTCCATCTGGTTTTAGATGATATGATTGTCAAGACAGGCTTGGCCTGAGGCATTGGGGTTGTAACGCCCTGACCCCAGTTACCTAGAGTCGGTGCATTATTACATAACATTGGCATGATCACAAGAAAGATCAAATCTCAAAAGACCGATTGGTTTAGTAGCCTTGGAAACACTAGATATATTCATAAAGTTTTACATTACATCATAAAGTGAAAAACTACTAAAACATCATAGTCTCCTTATCCCACACTCATATCCCCACATACTATCCCTGCAGGTCATTCATAAATTACTTCTTCACATCCTGGGAAAAATAAAACATAGAAAAGGGGTGAGCTCAAATGCCCAGTAAGGATAACAATATAGCGGAAACTTTCATAAATAATAATAAACATTTAAGGCAATATATAACTAAAACAAAAGCCTTTTAAACATGAACTTAAACATATTATGGAAAAAATAAAATGAAATAATGTCATTTACTTATTCACATGGATATTCTACTAATCGAATAATCACATGCAATATCAATAACCACTTTCATAATGATGGAATGCATAATGCCAGACTATCATAACCACATAGCCAAGGCCTCGTGACAAGACTACAAATAAGATTTTGTCAAGGCCTTGTGCCAAGACACTATATTGTCTCATGATACCTACCGATGCATTGAGGAGATATAGCGGGCTTCACCCGTCACATATTAAGTCCAATGCATTCCCATATGCAAAGGATTAAACATAACATAAACATTCGAATTAAAACTAGCATACGAAATGTCAATACTTTCACCATAAACTATGAATGGTATAAAAATAGCACATCCATGGTCAAACATATCACAAAACCTTCAATACAACATAGAAGTTTTGTATCATAATAAATCAACTTCAAATAAGCGTAAAATCCATCAAATGATGTTGACATAGATGAAATCAAAACTCTTTTTAGAGAAATATCTCTTTCTATTTTTGGAATCATTTAAGAGTCATATATTTATAAAAAAAAATTTCTTTGAAAATATTCTTATAATATTGTAAGGGAAGCTTCAAAGATTTTATAACGGCGGAAAATAGCCGCACCCTCCGTATAAGTTAAAAAAACATTCTTACCTTAATTCTGTCGAAAAGGTTAAAAAGCACCTTGTTTGGAAAATGACGGAAAGATTCCTTTATAAACCTATTATAAAAATTCAAACAAGGGTATAAATGACTTTAACCCATATTCTAGTAAATAGTAAAAATGTTTTGAAATACATTTTTAAGAAACATGGATGTGGATGATAAAGAGATCCCAGTAGATTATTACGTATAAACAACCTCGGATAATGAAGAGATTGCGAAATAAACCCTTACCTTGTACTTTTACTTGGTTGGGTTAGGTTAACCTCCTGTATAATGGTGAAATAATTGTTATTAAATTATACAAGAATCATTAATATGATATCATATATGATCTTTTAACATTTATTTGTTAATAATATCTTAGTATTGTCGTTGTTTCGGGTGTTAACTTACTCGTTTTCTTTTATATGTTTTGTTACGTAAGCCATGTTTGTAATGGATAGGTTGTATATTATTTATATCCAGAATTATATCAAGTCCTTATATACTATTATTAATCATCAAATTAGAATTATACTTGAATGGATACGATGGATAATGAATCTCATTGCGTTTGTGGAGACGGTAGTCCGTACGTACGCCCGAGCGACAATATCATTCTTTTGATATTAAAATAATATATAAATGGATGTTATAACATATATACAGAATCATTATCATTTTATATTTATTATTTACATGAGTTACACATCATTATTATACCCATCCAAATAATAATTTATTGAATAACAATTACACGACGACGTGGACACGGTAAGCCGTACGTACGCACGTATGGTGACATGTTATTCAAAGGATGGATAGAATACTGCATATGTTTGTACCATATTTATAATAACATCACAGTATATATAAGATACTGGATTTATTATTTTATAATGTTAATAACAAAGACGGAATAAGTGGAAGAAGAAAGGAACTTGGAAAAGGGTGGTGAAATCATTACCTCTTCTTCGGGTTCTTCCTTTTGATTTGATCAAAAGGGCTCCTTAGGTTGGCTTTCTGATCAAACTAATGCCTCTAGGTTGTATTGAGGGAAGTTGGGAGAGTATTTGGGCAGATTTTGGCCGAACCAAAAGGCTTTGAAGGTGTGAATAAATGAGAAGGAGGAGTTCCCTTTTATAAGAGGGGTGAGGGGCACCTTTGGAAAAGCTAGAAATATTAATTTATAATAAATTCATATTCGGTTTCTAATGGCTCCAAAGTTGATTATTCAAATTTTAATGTGGGGATAGGTCTAAAACCATTCAACCAATAGAATTTAGATAGGTTTGGGTTACTATATTAACCTTATCTTTTAGTTTTAACTCTTAGTTAATTAGTTTGACATTTACCATGTCACTTTGTATTTTTATATTATATAGTTAATAAACTTACTATATACATCCAAGAGACCCTAAAATGGTCCATTAATGATACAAATATCATGATATAAGTTTCTTGGACGAACCTTAGATTTTTAGGAATTTAATATCAATTAATAATATAGTATTTGTTTTAAAAACTTTTTATGTCAATTTTGACACTATTCAATAGTTGATTTTTGTGAAACTTAAAACAGAATGATTACTTCGAACAAAGTCAATTAAATAAATCCTAATATGTCATATTATCCTATAAAATTAGTTTAATTCATTAAAAGTCTCAAATTATATTTATTTGGGTATTTATAATATCAATTATTTTAATTTTTCACTATTATGGTAATTACTGCATCATCATTGTGTCATAAATAAATTAAATTAGTTAATATCTAAAAATTATAAATAAAATATAATTATGTAGGAAATCTTTATATATTTCTAATTAATATTTATAGTCGAAAATCCAACGTATATAACCCTATGTAAAAAAAATTTCTAAAAGATATATGCTTGTGTCATTTTTGTACTTATTTTAACTTAATTAAAATTAAGTGTCCCTATCACCTACAAGTGGCTCCATGGGGTCCCAAAATCGACCCAAAGATGCCTATGGTCGAACCTGTATCAACCAATAAGGCTAGGGCACGTTTTAGGGTAATTTAGTATTATTATAATATTATTTTTTAACCCTTTTTTACCGGATTTACCCTTAACCATGGTAAATAAAATATTTACCGAAGTAATTATTCAAAATATCTAAAAATAAAAGTTACCTATTTACACAATTTTAATATCCTGATTCCAAATATGTAATCCATTTTTCCAAATTCAAAACATAGAAGTGGCAGAAATTAATTTAAAATTAATTCTCTTTGTTAAAACAAAAAACGTGTTTTTAAGAGATAATAACTATCAAAAGATTGACACTTGTTTATGTCCGGTTTAATTGTAAAATTATGTCCAATGACCAACATTGTATTAAATGGTAAAAATATATTCTAAATATACTTTAAAACCACTCAAATTCATAATTTATCACTATTAATTATTTTGATTAAAAAAGTTATTTTTAATTAAAATTTAGTAATTTTCACTATTCATCAAAATATTAAAGTTATCCGAAAAGTACCAAAATTTCACCTTAGGATAAATTCGATATTAAGAATCCAAAAATGAAGTCAATTTTGAAATATAAAATATATATAATTTCAAAAATTAGGTATTACTATTCATAACGGCTAGTTTGATTAGTTATGGTGTGTTAGAACTTAGTGTTGCGTACAACACACGCTATCACATTATTCAAAGAGAAGTGTACCGTAGAAGCTTGGGGTGTTACATTCTCCCCTCATTCAAATAATTTTGTCCTCAAAATTTCTAGAATACTTATCACATGAAAATACTTTGGTGGTTCTTCATCATAAGTTCCTTTAGTTCCCACGTTGCCTCTTCCATCTTATGGTTTCTCGACAAAACTTTTACCAGACGCGTCGTCCGGTTTCTCAGTACTTGTTCTCTCGTATCAAGAATCCTGAAGGGCTCTTCACAATAAGATAGATCGGGTTCCAGTTCTAATTCTTCATAGGTGAGTACATGCGTTGGGTCAGGCATGTATTTCCTCAACAGAGATACGTGGAACACATCGTGAACTTTGGAGAGACTTGGCGGCATTGCCAATCGGTAAGCTACAGCCCCAATTCGTTCTATAATTTTGAAAGGTCTGATGTACCTGGGACTCAATTTACCTTTCTTACCAAAACATATGACTCCCTTTCATGGAGATTCCTTCAGGAAAACATGATCATCGACTTGAAATTCCAAATCCTTCCTTCAATTATCGGCATAGCTCTTCTGCCTACTTTGAGATGCTTTGATGTGATTTTGGATTACCTTCACCTTTTCCATAGTTTCCTCCACTAGTTCTAGACCTACAAGTTTTCTTTCACCAACGTCATCCCAACAGGTTGGTGTGCGACATCTCTTTCCGTATAATGCTTCATATGGTGCCATCTGAATACTCGAATAGAAGCTATTATTATAGGAAAATTCTACCAAAGGTAAATATTGATCCCACATACCCTGAAAGTCAAGTGAGAAAGATCTCAACATGTCTTCTATGGTTTGAATAGTCCATTCTGATTGTCCGTCTGTCTGAGGGTGGTAGTCAGTGCTCAAATGAAGTTCAGTATCCAGGGATTTCTGAAGACTTTTCTAAAATCTTGAAGTAAAACGGGGATCACGATCAAAAAAAATTGATAGGGGTACTCCATGAAGTCTCACAACTTTATTAATATATAGTCTTACTAGACGTTCTAGTGGTAGATCTTCTCTTATAGCAAGAAAATGTGTTGACTTGGTAAGACGATCAACAATAACCCATATTGCATCGTTCCTTCTAGGAGTCTTTGGTAGCCCCATGACAAAGTCCGTCGTAATATTGTCCCATTTGCACTCCGGTATGGGAAGAGGTTGCATGACTCCTCCAGGGTTTTGCCTTCCAGCTTTCACTTGTTGACAAACCATACATCTTGACACAAAATCAGCAATCTCCCTCTTCATATTTTCCCGCCAAAAATGTTCCTTCAAATCTCTATACATTTTGGTGCTCCCAGGGTGTATAGAGAAATTGGAACTATGAGCATCATCCAGCAATTCCCTTTTTAGATCAGGTATATCGGGAACACAAAGTCTCTTCCCGAATTTCAAAATTCTATCTTCATACACAAAGTCTCTAAGTCTCCCATTATTCATAGCTTTAATCTTCTTTTTAAATTCTTCATCATCGGTCTGAGAACTCTTAATCCTTTCTAGTAAAGATGGTTTGGCAACCATTTGAAAAAGAATTTATGTTTCTCCTTCCCTGGTTATTCCCATGCCCATCTTCACTAGATCCATGAAAATTGGATCCCTTTTAATTCTCATATTGTTCAAAACTCCATGATATTTTTTGCTCAAAGCATCTGCCACCTTGTTTGCCTTCCCCGGGTGGTATTGTATCGTACAATCATAATACTTGAGTAATTCAAGCCATCTCCTTTGCCTCATGTTGAGTTCTTTTTGTGAGAAAATATACTTCAAACTCTTGTGATTAGTATAAATCTCACATTTTTCACCATAGAGGTAGTGCCTCCATATCTTCAAAGAAAATATCACAGCTGCTAACTCGAGATCATGAGTAGGATAGTTTTGTTCATGAATTTTCAACTGTCATGATGCATAGGCAATAACTCTATCATTCTGCATAAGGACACAACCAAGTCCTTTCTTCGATGCATCACTATAAATAACGAACCCATCATTCCCTAATGGTAGAGTCAATATAGGAGAATTGACTAATCTTCTCTTCAGTTCTTTGAAACATTCTTCACAATCTTTTTTCCAAACAAATTTAACCCCTTTACGTGTGAGCTTCGTTAATGGGTTAGCCAATCGAGCAAAATTCTGGACGAAATGTCGATAATAACCTGCCAAACCAATAAAACTACGTACCTCATTTATACTCGTAGGTGATGGCCATTCCTGGATTGCCTTGGTCTTAGAAGGATCAACAGAGATTCCATCTTTAGAGAAAATATGGCCAAGAAAAGAAATCTCCTAAATCCAGAATTCACATTTGCTAAACTTATCATATAATTCATGCCTTCTCAGAGTCTTCAAGATAATGCGCAAGTGATTTTCATGATCTTTGTAGCTTTTGGAGTATACCAAGATATCATCAATAAATACCACCACAAATTCATCTAGATACTCCTTGAAAACTCTATTCATCAGATCCATGAATACAGAGGGTGCATTAGTCAATCCAAAAGGCATTACAGTAAACTCGTAATGCCCGTACCTGGTTCGAAATGCTGTCTTCGGAATGTCTTCCTTCTTCACACACAACTGATGGTATCCAGATCGAAGGTCAATATTTGAAAAGTATTGAGATCCATGTAGTTGGTCAAATAAATCATCAATGCGTGGTAGGGGATACTTGTTCTTTATTGTTATAGCATTGATCTCCCTATAGTCGATACATAACCTCATAGATCCTTCTTTCTTTTTAACAAAAAGAACAGGGGATCCCCATGGAGAAACACTAGGGCGAATAAATCCCTTATTACTCAATTCCTCTAGTTGTTTCTTTAGTTCGACTAATTATACAGTGGCCATTCTATAAGGGGACTTCGATATAGGCCTTGATCCAGGAATTAAATCAATGGAAAACTCAACTTCTCGTTCTGGAGGATGTCCAGGTAAATCTTTCGGAAATACATCTACAAATTCTTTCACAACAGGTATATCCTCTATTTGAACATTCCTTTCCTCACCCACAGTTATTTCATTCTCTTCCTCCCCAATAATTGAATTTAGTTGAGCTACTGGGGGTGGATTTAAATAAGAATTAGGTGGTGACGATTCTGCTCTAAAGATAAGGTGTTTCTTATCATCATCATAAAGAATCGTAACCTCTTTCTTCTTACAATAAATATTCACATCATAGTTCGAAAGCCAGTCCATTCCGAGGATTATATCAAACTCAATCATAGGTATGACGACGAGATCAGCAGATAAAGAACATTTATGTGCTCTAATGGGGACTGATTCACAAAACTTTGTTGTAATGATACTTCCCTTAGGAGTTTTAAGTGACAACTCCCTTGTTAAATCAAATTGTAAATATCTAATTTTCTTAGAAAACTAGGAAGATATAAAACAATGCGATGATCCAAAATCAAATAATGCATTTGCTAAACTTGAGGAAACCATTAAATTACCTGCCACCACGTCTTTCGGAGCTTCTACCTCAGCAGTAGTGATAGCATAAGCTTGGCCTTGATCCCTTGTCCTTTTCTAAGGTAAGTTCTCCTGACGCTTAGGACATTCATTTGCATAATTCCCCATCTACCTGAAATTATAGCACTGAACATTGGTATCTTCCTTCTTCCCCTTGCAATCACGAGCTTGGTGGCCTTTTTCACCACACTTGTAACAGACTCATGTTCCATTCAAGCAAGTACCAGGGTGTTTCTTACCACATTTACCACAGGATGGATATTCAACCTTTCCCTTCTTCCCCTTATTTCCATTCCTAGATTGATCAGCAGGTCTCTTCTTCTCTTGCTTTGATTTAAAGTCATAAGACTTAGAGAATTCTTTTTCGGTCTTGATAGCACATGAGACAATGTCTTCGTATGATGAAAAGGATTGTGAGACTAATGCTCGACGGAGAAATGGTTTTAAACCATCAAAGAAATGATAAATCTTACTTCTTGGGTTACGTATATAATCTCCATCATACCTTGCTAACCTTGTAAAGTTATCCTCATACTTTGCGACATTCTCATCCTCCTTTTGTCTCAGACTCAGAAACTGCATTTCCATATCTGCTCGGTGGTCGTGAGGAAAGTATTTTTCTAAAAACAGATCTTTGAACTCCCTCCATTCCATATTTGATACTTCATCATCTTCCTTCGTATTTTGAATCAATGACCACCATTGACCAGCATCTCCAGTGAGGCGGTAAACTGCCATGATAACTTTTTCCCCTTCACTACCCCCCAAAGCCTGAAATATTTTCTCTAGGGAAAATATCCATTGCTCAGCTACTAAGGGATTTTTACTCCCATTGAACGTTGGTGGTTGTTGCCTCATGAATAGATCTAACATTGATCCTCCATGTTGCGGATCAGGGTGCTCCATACGGGTAAGGTTATTATTCATAACCTGAGTGAGTTGTCCCAGTATGGTGATTAGATGATCGGAACCAGTTGCATCACCAGCTCCACTATAATTATATTGAGAAGGAGGGAAATCCCTACATGGAGTGCATGCATTGATACAGTTTCCATTTCTTCCACTAGGCGCCATTTCTAAAAAATGGCATAAACTAGATCAGTTTATGAATCAAAATACATAATCCCATACTTATAAAACACTTAACATAAATTGAACTATTTATGGATATAATCCATAATCATAAAAATGTTTTCTTTGAGTAAGTATATACTCATAAACCCTTCATAATGATTTGTAAATAAAATGAGAGTTATCCTAAGCATATCCCTCGGGAGTGTCGTAACCAAGAGTGCAGCAAGGCCCGTTGTCGTGCACCAGTTCCCATTCGAGTCTAGCTCAAAGCGGTGTTTTCAGGTTTTACCCCTAGGTACATCTGTGCCAGAGCCGTCTCTACCTGCTCGTATCCAGACAGGGATTTATTTCTCGTAAAAATAATAAAATCTCTACAATACCAAAATTCTAGGAAGTTATTCTATACTAATCCTCAAAGTCCATCTTAAATCTATGTGCTCTAATCAGAGTTTATCTAAATCTAGATTCCAAGGTTTGTACTAAACTTCCTCTGATACCAACTGTAACGCCCTGACCCCAGTTACCTAGAGTCAGTGCATTATTACATAACATTGGCATGATCACAAGAAAGATCAAATCTTGAAAGACCGACTGGTTTAGTAGCCTTGGAAACACTAGATATATTCATAAAGTTTTACATTACATCATAAAGTGAAAAACTACTACAACAGCATAGTCTCCTTATCTCACACTCATATCCCCACATACTATCCCTGTAGGTCATTCATAAATTACTTCTTCACATCCTGGGAAAAATAAAACATAGAAAAGGGGTGAGCTCAAATGCCCAGTAAGGATAACAATATAGCGGAAACTTTCATAAATAATAATAAACATTTAGGGCAATGTATAACTAAAACAAAATCCTTTTAAACTTGAACTTAAACATAGTATGGAAAAAATAAAATGAAATAATTCCATTTACTTATTCACATGGATATTCTACTAATCAAATAATCACATGCAATATCAATAATCACTTTCATAATGACGGAATGCATAATGCCAGACTATCATAACCACATAGCCAAGGCCTCGTGCCAAGACTACAAATAAGATTTTGTCAAGGCCTTGTGCCAAGACACTAGTTTGTATCATGAGACCTACCGATGCATCTAGGAGCTATAGCGGGCTCCACCCGTCACATATTAAGTCCAATGCATTCCTATATGAAAAGGTTTAAACATAACATAAACATTCGTATTAAAACTAGCATAAGAAATGTCAATACTTTCACCATAAACTATGAATGGTATAAAAATATCACATCCACAGTCAAAAATATCACAAAACCTTCAATACAATATAGAAGTTTTGTATCATAATAAATCAACTTCAAATAAGCGTAAAATCCATCAAAGTATGTTGACATAGATGAAATCAAAACTATTTTTAGAGAAATATCTATTTCTATTTTTGAAATCATTTAAGAGTCATATATTTATAAAATAAAACATTTTCTTTGAAAATATTCTTATAATATTTTAAGGGAGGCTTCAAAGATTTTATAACGGCGGAAAATAGCCGCACCCGCCGTATAGGTTAAAAAACATTCTTACCTTAATTCTGTCGAAAAGGTTAAAAAGCACCTTGTTTGGAAAATGACGGAAAGATTCCTTTATAAACCTCTTATAAAAATTCAAACAAGGGTATAAATGACTTTAAACCATATTCTAGTAAATAGTAAAAATGCTTTGAAATACATTTTTAAGAAACACGGATGTGGATGATAAAGAGATCCCAGTAGATTATTACGTATAAACAACCTCGGATAATGAAGAGATTGCGAAATAAACCCTTACCTTGTACTTTTCCTTGGTTGGGGTAGGTTAAACTCCTGTATAATGGTGAAATAATTGTTATTAAATTATACAAGAATCATTAATATGATATCATATATGATCTTTTAACATTGATTTGTTAATAATATCTTAGTATTGTCGTTGTTTCGGGTGTTAACTTACTCGTTTTCTTTTATATGTTTTGTTACGCAAGCCATGTTTGTAATGGATAGGTTGTATATTATTCATATCCAGAATGATATCAAGTCCTTAGATACTATTATTAATCATCAAATGAGAATTATACTTGAATGGATACGATGGAGAATGAATCTCATCGCGTTCATGGAGACGGTAGTCCGTACGTACGCACGAGCGACAATATCATTATTTTGATATTAAAATAATATATAAATGGATGGTATAACATATATATAGAATAATTATCATGTTATATTTATTATTTACATGAGTTACACATCATTATTATACCCATCCAAATAATAATTTATTGAATAACAATTACACCACGACGTGGACACGGTAAGTCGTACGTACGCACGTATGGTGACATGTTATTCAAAGGATGGATAGAATACTGAATATGGTTGTAACATATTTATAATAACATCACATTATATATAAGATACTGGATTTATTATTTTATAATGGTAATAACAAAGACGGAAGAAGTGGAAGAAGAAAGGAACTTGGAAAAGGGTGGTGAAATCATTACCTCTTCTTCGGGTTCTTCCTTTTGATTTGATCAAAAGGGCTCCTTAGGTTGGATTTATGATCAAACTAAGGCCTCTAGGTTGTATTGAGGTAAGTTGGGAGAGTATTTGGGCAGAGTTTGTCCGAACCAAAAGGCTTTGAAGGTGTGAATAAATGAGAAGGAGGAGTTCCCTTTTATAAGAGGGGTGAGGGGCACCTTTGGAAAAGCTAGAAATATTAATTTATAATAAATTCATATTCGGTTTATAATGGCTACAAAGTTGATTATTCAAAGGTTAAGGTGGTGATAGTTCGAAAACCATTCAAAAAATAGAATTTATACAGGTTTGGGTTACTATATTAACCTTATCTTTTAGTTTTAACTCTTAGTTAATTAGTTTGACATTTACCATGTCACTTTGTATTTTTATATCATATAGTTAATAAACTTACTATATACATCCAAGTGACCCCAAAATGATCCATTAATGATACACCTATCATGATATAATTATCTTGGCCGAACCTTAGATTTTTAGGAATTTAATATCAATTAATAATATAGTATTTGTTTTAAAAACTCTTTTATGTCAATTTTGACACTATTCAATAATTGATTTTTGTGAAACTTAAAACAGAATGATTACTTCGAAAAAAGTCAATTAAATCAATCCTAATATGTCATATTATCCTATAAAATTAGTTTAATTAATTAAAAATCTCAAATTATATTTATTTGGGTATTTATAATATCAATTATTTTAATTTTTCACTATTATGGTAATTACTGCATCATCATTGTGTCATGAATAAATTAAATTATTTAATATCTAAAAATTATAAATAAAATATCATTATGTAGGAAATATTTTTATATTTCTAATTAATATTTATAGTCTAAAATCCAACATATATAACTCTATGTAAAAAAAATTTCTAAAAGATATATGCTTGTGTCATTTTTGTACTTATTTTAACTTAATTAAAATTAAGTGTCCCTATCACCTACAAGTGGCTCCATGGGGTCCAAAAATAGACCCAAAGATGCCTATGGTCGAACATGTATCAACCAATAAGGCTAGGATATTTTTTAGGGTAATTTAGTATTATTATAATATTATTTTTTAACCCTTTTTTACCGGATTTACCCTTAACCATGGTAAATAAAATATTTACCGAAGTAATTATTCAAAATGTCAAAAAATAAAAGTTACCTATTTACAAAATTTGAACATCCTGATTCCAAATATGGAATCCATTTTTCCAAATTCAAAACACAGAAGTGGCAGAAATTAATTTAAAATTAATTCCCGTTGTTAAAACAAAAAGCGTGTTTTTAAGAGATAATAACTATCAAAAGATTGACACTTGTTTATGTCCGGTTTAATTGTAAAATTATGTCCAATGACCAACATTGTATTAAATGGTAAAAATATATTCTAAATATACTTTAAAACCACTCAAATTCATAATTTATCACTATTAATTATTTTTATTAAAAAAGTTGTTTTTAATTAAAATTTAGTAATTTTCACTATTCATCAAAATATTAAAGTTATCCGAAAAGTACCAAAATTTCACCTTAGGCTAAATTCGATATTTCGAATCCAAAAATGAAGTCAATTTTGAAATATAAAATATATATAATTTCAAAAAGTAAGTATTACTATTCATAACGACTAGTTTGATTAGTTATGGTGTGTTAGAACTCGGTGTTGCGTACAACACACGCTATCACATTATTCAAAGAGAAGCGTACCGTAGAAGCTTGGGGTGTTACATGGGTTATGTTGATCATTGGTTGGGTGACTTGGATATTGGGAGGAGGAAACGATGTCATCGGTATATGGGTGGGGCTTGTGTGATATTGGATGGTGTTGAACGTGGGATGAGTGATGCAGTCATAGGGGCACAAAGTTTCGAATTAGTGTGTCTTATAGATTTATTTGGTGATTTTTGGTCACCAATATTGGATAGGGAACAATTTGGATTTGTGTGAACATAGTAGGACTCAGTTTATGAGGTGGTATTGACTAATCGTGTGGGTAGAGGCCTCCGATAGATATGGATTCAGATGATGTTTTAAATTTCTTATGATTGAAAGCCAGGGGGGTGGTGAGGAGAAATCAGATGATATTTTTGAGACAATTGATTGGGATCTGAGGCTCACCATAATTGAGTTCATTAGGGTAGGTCTTATTTGGGGGGAAAGACATCGACTTTCCTTGAGATGTCAACTGTTGAGCCAACAGTGATATTACTTAGAGGGAGGATATCATTGTGCCTTGGGACATTATGCTTTGAGCCAATGGGATATTTTGAGGAGGGGTCTGAGGGACCAGGTACTAATTGGTGGGCATGCCTTCAAGATGTTATTTTCTTGATTTAGCCATGAGGTGTTGTTTGGAATGAGGTTATGGGTGATTTTGTTAGATGTGAACTTGAGGGTGAACCTGGACTAATTTACATCAGGGGATGCCTTGGGTTTAGGCTAAGGATACTCTCCACTATGGTATATCAGCATTGGTCGAAGATGATGATTTCTACCTTATGGCTACTGAGCATAAGGGGAGTGGAGTATTATTATACATGTGTGTTGTGATGTTATACTTATTATTTAGATACACCTAGTAAATCACAAATGTAATATAGGAACATGTTGGTGGTGGCCTACTAAGATTCTTTCTCACACCCTACATAGGCCCTTCGGGATGAGTGTAGATTTTATGGCTTTGTGATCAGGTAAAGGTTCGGGCTCTGGAGATGGACCTTAGTGTTGGTCTGTTTTTTATGGGATAAATGGAAAGGGGCCTTGAGGTTCTTTCCTCATCTAGAGTTTATTTCTTATTTTATTTTTTGTATCAGTATGTTGTTATATATGTACGTACTGAGGTCATCCATTGGTGACCCTTTTTCTTATTGATATGTATGATTGGTCCTGTATTCATGTTCTATTTCCCTAGTTACAAATGGTATATTATGATGTTTAATTTTTCAAATGGTATTGATCTTGTTTATTACTATTGCTTCTTCTATATATTATGCTTCTACCATGGTAGGGTTACTAGTCCAGTTTCTGCTATTTTTTCTTTTCGGCTTTATATTATATATACTTAGACCATTATTATATCATCACTAGAGGGTATAGTCTCCCCACAATCACCCATTTACGCCCTTGGTGTTACTTTATAGCCTTCGGTGTATGGGGATGTGTGCCTAAGTCTGGTGGCACTCATCCCAAAGCACTGTTCGAGTGGCTAAACAGGTCAGGGAGCTACACGCCCTAAGGGTAATGTGTGCGATGGTGGTACTTTCTTAGGGTGGTTCATCAAACAAAGTTTGGTACATGATCTTAATAATCTCTCACTTCTCTTGTAAATGGGTTCACTCATATTTCAGTTGTTGGATCTCAACTTGGGCTTAGTTAAGGGAAAATCCTAGTGATTCCATATCCCTTATAAGCTCTAATAAATGGGCTTCATAAGGTGTTATCATACAAGTCGATACCATTTCTTCTTCCATATGTGTGAATTATAATTTATCATAAACCTTAATATAAAATAATCTTAATGGTCACTATACAATGATTATATTATCAGTGGTTATGATGTTTAAAAATATTTTAAATCCAACAAGCTATAACAGTCTAATGTAGTGAAAGTGTTTTCTAAAACTAAATTACTTAATAAGAAAATTATTCATTTAAAAAGGGAATTTCATTTATAAAATTTTGTGTTATTATAATCTTTTCCCCTTTATAAATTCCACCCTTAAAATTTCATTTCATACACTAAAATAGATGAGGGGACTTCTATTTCATCACCTATTCTAGTTCCCAAGTTGATTCCTCAAACTTATAGTTCTTTCATAGTACTTTGACCAGGTGGTTTGTCTTGTTTTTTAGAAGTTTGTCTCTTTGATATAATATCTTCATTGACTTCTCTTTATATTAAATATTGTTCTCCAAGGGTATCACCTCTGGATTTAGTACATGTGAGTGGTCTGGTATTTAATTCCTCAAAAGGGATACATAGAACACGTCATGTACTTAGTATAGGTTTGGTGGGAGTACTAGTTAATAGGCCACAACACTGATCGATCAGGGATCTCAAAGGGGACATTGTATCTAGGACTATTCTCACCCTTCTTACCAAACCTCATGAATTTCTTCCATAGTGATACATGAAGGAATGCATTATCTCCAACCTTAAACTCCAAGTCTCATCGATGATTTTATGCATAGATTTTTTGTTGACTTAACATGAATTTAATATGACATTTAATGGTTTGGACCTTCTCTATCTTTTCTTTGATAAGACTAGGTCCCATCAGATTCTGCACTCCAACTTTATCCCAACATGTCAGAGTCTAACACCTCTTCCCATAAAAATCCTCAAAATGTTTCATTTTAATGATAGAATAGAAATTTTTGTTATATGAGAACTCTGTTGGGAGAATGTGTTGATCCCAACATCCTTGTAAATATATGGAATAATATCTTAGTATATCCTTAAGAGTTTGCATGGTTCTTTCAAAATGGATATCCGTCTGAGGGTGATAACACTACTAGAAAATTCACATATACCCACAGTTTTAAACCATGGGTATAGCCCCCAAAACCATGGGTATAGACCCCAAAACCATGCGTATAGGATAGACCCATGGTTTTGAGAACCGTGGCTAGTTAAGGCATTGGTATAGACCTATACCCATGGTTTTTATAGAAACCATGGGTATACGTCACATGGATTTTGTTATACCCATGGTTTCAATAAAACATGGGTATAGAGTTATACCCATAGTTTCAAAACCATGGGTATATGTATTCCCATCATAGAACCCTATACCCATGGTTCTAAAAACAATGGGTATAGGATGTTGCCTACATTTTGGATGAAATCCCCCCGCCTTCCTTCCCCAAATGCTTAAACCTGTAAATCAAATAAACCAGACAATATAAATTCAATTCAGTATATATTTTCTACATTTAGCATCAAAACAACATGTTTTAATAATTTTTAAACCATATAAAATTCTGAAATATTCATATACATCCTTAAAATAAATCAATTTAAGTCATTACAGAACTGCACAAGTCTCCTTCTTGCTAAGTCAAAAATAAAGGGGATCAATATCTCCCCCATCACCAATATCCTCAACCTCAACAGAATCAGCAACATCAACATCAACATCATCATCATCGTCATTAGAAATAGTAACATCCTCACCAACAACATCATCTGGAGCAACAACATCATCAATAGTATCATCGCCACCACCTTCAACTCGATCACCACAAGGACCATCATTGGAATCATCATCAGCAATAGCAACATCCTCACCAATAGCATCATCTGGAGTGGAAACATCATCAACAGTATCATCGCCACCACCTTCAGATCGATCGCCACAAGGACCATAATTGTAATCACTCGGGTCATCATTGAAAGATTTCATCAATGTCGTATATGAATTAATAGTAGTAGTAGCCTATGATGGAAGTTATTGACTAATAATCGATATAGATTTCAGAAATTGTTTGGTGATCATCTTACTTCTTTCATACTCTTGTTTACTTATTTCATGCTCCTCTAAAGATAATTTTTTTACTTTAGCTTCTTCTACATGAGTGCTTTATAACTCAGGGGTCTGGGAGCCTTGAGAGGAGCTCGATGAGGACCAATACCTTGAGTGGATGATTTTTTTCCCTGGTCTATATCGTATTCTACCCTATTGTTCATCGCCTAAAACCTGACTCACATGATTGTTCGGCCTGATGTTGTCATCCTATTTATCATCAAGGGCCTACAGGGTAGTTTGTTGAAAATATAAATGAGATATTTAATTAGTAATTTCATATCAATATTTTAAATATAAAAAAATTACAATATTTTCTTGTGTTTTTTCATTTACTACACTCCCATATTTTTTCTTCCTACTTGAGAAAAATAATTTAGGTTAAGGTAGAAGGCCTTCGATGCCCAATATATCTTACTGCAAAAGACATTGATTAGTATAAACATATTAACAATGTAAACATTTTATAATCTTGAATAATAATAAAATAGAATAATTTTTAAATAAATGAAAAATTCATAATTAATGCGATAAATATTCATGAAAAATTCATATATAAAATCTAATCATAAACACTTTATAATTTTAGATACTCATTATGAACATTAAATAATCTTGAATATAAATTCTTTATATTCATTTCATAATATTAACTCTATATTATTCACATTATATATCCAATTGGTCATTTGACCTATAGGCCAATTGGCCATTAAGCATATTGGCCTATTAGGCCTAATTGGCCAATTGGTCATTAGGCCTAATGGCATAATGTCCAATTGGACTATAGGCTAAATGGAAAATTGGCCTATAGTCCTAATGTCCAATTGGCCTATAGTACTAATAGAAAATTGGCTTATAGTCCTAATGGACAATTTTTATATAGACCTATGGGAAAATTGGCCATTAGGTCTAATGGTATAATATTTAATTGGCTTATATACCTATAGGATTAATGGAAAATTTTCTTATAGGCCTAATGGCCAATTTCCCTCTAGTCCTAATGGACCAATAGGCCTAATGGCCAATTGGATAATTGGCCTATTAGGCCCATTAGGCCTATAGGACAATTAGATATTAGACTTATTAGAAAATTGGCCAATTGGACATTAGGACTATAGTCCAATTGGCCATTGGCCCTATAGGCCAAATGGATAATTTTATTATAGGAAAAATGAACAATTTTCCTATAGGTAAAATGGACAATTGGCCTATATAACTATAGGTCAATTTCCCATTAGGCCTATAGGCCAATTGGCCATTAGACCTATAGCAAAATTGGCCATTTGGCCTATAGGCCTAATGTCCATTTGAAAGGGTTATTTTCAACCTTTTATTAAAGGGATTAATGAAAATAACACTTAAAATTCTGCATGAAAATCTTACTAAGTAACAATATAAATAAGGAAATTATTTTAATTCATATTAAAGTACCTGAAGCTTCTCATGCTCGGGCATTGTACTGCACCCCAATGTGTGTAAATATGTCATTTAATCTTTGTTCTTTGTTTTTTTCCTCGATGTTTCCTAAAAAAATACAATATAAGTAATAATAATTATATTTTATATGTAAACCATTAAATATTGGGAATACCTTAAACTCATCAGTCTTCTAATGTGCAATCATTTTTTAATATTGAGTTTTTGGATAATTGGGAAATGTGGGTACACCCTCGATGTAAGAACCTGGATCTTTGTTCAGGTATGTTTTTCCTTTTTCTGGAGTTTTTAAGAAAATTGGAGTTTCTGGAAATTTTTGAATTACACGCCGTGTACTCTTTTCCCGCTCGAAGCCATGTACTGGTCGTGTCCAGGCCACACACAAGGTGTGTAGGGGTGATGTGGAGGCCGTTTTTGGCGGATTACGGAAACACCTATTACACGCCGTGTACTCTAAAAGTACACGCCATGTACTTTATTTTTTTTATTAAACGGACTAGGGTCACGGATGACTCATAGAAACATATTCTTCTAGGTCTCGTTCGTCCGAGAGCACCGAGGATCCACGAATATTCGACGAGCCCTCAACTCTCCGTTTGTTCTCCAATTCGAGCATGGTCGATTGCATTAGAATCGCAGCGGTGATTTATTCCTTCTACTTGATCCTTGTTTTCCAATTCCTCATCCTTCTCAAGTTATCGTGGTTTATGTGTTTCAGACATTTTCTCAGATCTACGATGTTCTAAGGAGGATCTGTCATCGTTATTCACATATATCGATCTCCTAGGATCAAGGTAGGTGGTTTGTGCCTTTCTGTAGGAAGTCGTTGAATATTATGTGCAATTTCCACCAATACCCTTGAACGGGGTATTGCGTGTTTCCTGTTTTGCCCTATTGTTTTCTTGCTTTTCTTGATTGCTTAAGTAGAGGTGATTTCTTGTAAATTTGGATAATTTATACTATTTTCTTGTGCCTTGCCTTGCATGTTTTTCTTATTAGGCGTTTTTCCAGTTTCCATACCTAGTTGTAGGATAGTGGAACTATTATACTATTATGCTGTTGTGCCTTAGAATGATAGTCAAGTAGTTCTTGAGGTTTACTTGGGTGATATACGCACGCTGAGCATGTTAGTTTCACACAGGATTGTGAGAACCTAGTGTAGTAGACCACAGGGAGAATAGACGTAAGGGATTCTCCAGAGTGTCTTTTAATACGATTAGAGACCACAGGGGGAATTGACGATGAGTGCTTCCTTAGAGAGTCTATAGTTCCTCGACGTGGGCCACAGGGGGAATGAGACGTTGAGTGCTTCCCCAGAGAGCCTTTATCATGATACGAGACTATAGGGGGAATTGATAGTGAGTGATTCCTCAGAAATTCTACTCTTAGCTGAACCATAGGGGTGAGATTGTGTGTGCCTCCTAGAGGGTTTCTAGTACTTGTAGGTTAAACCATAGGGGTTAGGCTGTGAGAGCTACCCAGAGGGTTACCTATTTCTCTTCTTGTTGTCGGTTATTTACTTGTGTACTTTAGATGCTAGAACTGTGGATTGTAGCTGTTATGTGATTTTCTGTTTACTGCTTCCTGTAATTTTACTTGCCTTGTATTCATTGACTATTAGGAACAAATATTTGGGTGATTGCCTATTGGGATTGTATCTCACACCCTATTTGGGCCATGCTTTTGGGCCCAAGCAGACTTTTTTGTTGCAGTTATAGATAAGGGAAAGCGCCCTTCGACTTCCGGTGCTTGATTGCTTGGAGCTGGAGAGCAAGGGACCAAGCTTAGGCTTGCGATGCTGCAGGAGTTGTTGTTATTTTAGTACTTTTTTTTTACTTGTATTATAGCAAGTTGTTGTGTTTGATTCTTTCCTTAGAAACTTGTACCAATTGCATCATTATCATCATTACTATATATTCATTGCTTCCGCTGTTTGATTTCAGTTGTTGCGTATTGTTTACTACTTCCGCTATTTACTGTTAGTTTTTTTTCTTGTATACCTTACCAAATGAGGGCATAGTTTCCCCAATAACTTACCAAGGCCCTCGCTGCAAGTCGGTAGCCTCTAGCATTTGGGTAAATGCGCTTGAGGTCATGTGGCGAACTGGGCATGGGGCACCTCTGGGTGGCTTTCGGAACCGAAACGTTACACTCTAAATCAGAAACAAATCTTCTCTTCCAAAAAATATACAACTCATGCTTGTTTGATCACTATAAATCCCCAAGATCCATGTTTTGTGTGAGATGAATCTAGTAGGATACCACCCTGAGTTCCATTTTTTCATTTTATTATATAAACAAATTTGAAGATAAGGTGTAGAAAAATAGGTTTTCATTTTCACTTTAAATTAATGGGAGGAAAAAAGTTTAGGATATACACTTCATTAATTATCTCCATGTTTTAAAACCATTTCTTGAAATTGGTGCTATTTAAAAACAAAGAAATTTTTTAGGGAAAAAATTCCTTAAGTATAACTATTTCAAAATTAAAACCACACGTGGTCTAAAACATTTGAAAATCATAATAATAATAATGTCTCTATGAAAACGAATTTTTCATTTTTTTTCTTTAAAATCATACAGACACACCCACCTCAAGGTAAACAAGAAATTAAGGGTAAATAATCAAGAATAAATATGATAAATACAAGGATGGAAGAACACTAAAAAACAATGTTAATCCAAAAAAAGGTCAACTCACTAAGAAATACCATCCAAGAAATAAACAATACAAATGAAGGTGTATAAATTAATGATCCATAAAATAAATACATATCATTAGAAAAAATCATGATGTCTAACATGACCAAAAAAAGACGTGAAAACAAGTTCCTAGATGTTGGTAGGGCATAATCATACATCTATCCACTGAATCACTTTATGTAGTCTCCTCAGTGAAAATCCAAAATCAAGGTTTCACATACAACTAAGGGGCTCTAGCCAATGCACAACCCTTACTAGCCTATAAATTTCCCACTACTACCCACTTAGCAGCCTCAGTATCCTCATGGAATAATAATTTAGGTATATTGTGAACAATACCATCATCACAAGACAATAACAAGCTGATAGAGATAACAACATTATCATATCCTTCCCACCTCCTGCACTACATTCAATATAGCCCCCAACACACAAGCACAACATGAATCACTTAACCAAGCATCCATCACATGGTTAATAAAAACATCAAAAAAATAATGGGGACCAAAAAGGGTACCATCAATGATCAACTCATAACAAGGTTCCAATTGGGCCTTTACTTTTATACATACAACATACAGAATTGGAAATTTTTGTACAAAACAACATGTCATGCCAACACAATTACGAAAGGAAATATATTCATCAAAAATTACAACCACACGATTCATCGGATACCTCTGTTCATATTTTAAATCCAAAAATACCATAAAACATGAAATCCCTCTTTTAATAGAAAAAATTAACCCACTTTGGAAGCCTCATTTTTCTTATAATACCAAAAATAATTTTGTTTCATTATGAAAACAAACAATATAATTTTATCAAACATAGAGAGTTTATAAAAAACAATTTCACATCAAGATACCATTTCAATCAGGAAACTACACCCATTTTCCACAGGAGAAACAATCAAAATAAATGAATGCAATAGAAAATTTACCCTATATATAGTCCACATCATGAATATTTCAGCCAAATATTAATTTATAAAACACTAGTAACATTTTAACTCTTGAACAAAACAAAATTAAATAAAAACACCAACATTAAACATCGAAACCATGTCACCTTCAATAAAAAACATGAAAAATATTAAGAAACTATATAGAAAAAATTATAGGAGGGAAGAAAATTTTACCTATCAAATATTGAAACAAAAATTTCCAAATAAAGAACATTGTGGATGGGTGGGTATTCCAAAATCATGTGAGGATGGTAGTGGGGTGGCCGAAATTTCCTAAGGATAATTGTGGGGTGGACGAAGTGGCTTGAGGAGGGTAGTGGGGTGGCCAAAATAATTGGAGGGGATGGAGGAGCCTGACCGAAGTCGCTTGAGGGGAGAAGGGACTCACACACGCATGGGAGGAGGTAGGGTTCAAATGAGGAGTAGGGGAGGAGGAGCTCGAGTGGGCTTCTAATATTTAGAATTTTATACTAACAGTTTCAAAAGATTGTTGGTATAGACCAACATATACCAATGATTTTTTAAAAACCATTAGTATAGGCTTGGACAAGCACCTCTATACCCATGATTTTTCTAAACTATAGGTATATATCCAATGGTATAGGTCCCTTTTCCAGTAGTGTAATAAGTACAGAAAAAAAAACTCTATATCCAACACTTGTTGAAGATTATCCAGGACTAGAGGTAAGCCTCAGATCTCAATCAAATACAATTCAAAGTAGAACTCCATATATTCTTACAACTTACCTTATGTATATCTTGGTGAGTTGTTCTATAGAAAATTCAAACTCTAGAATATCCACTACCTTCCTTTTTAGATCCTTGTTATCTTTTTTGTCCTCCTTGATCATCTCAAGAAATAATGTTACTGTATTTATTTGAGAAATGTTGAATGAAGATCCATTTATTATTCCCATTTCCATCCTTTATATGTCTAATAAGATTATATCCCTTTCTATCCTCATCATGGATAAAGTTGAAGGATCATTTCTAATCAAATCATCTTCCAATTTTTTCTCCTTCCCAAGATGGTAATAAATTGAACAATCATAACCCTTGATAAGATCTAGCCACCTATTTTGGTGCATATTTAGATCCTTTTGTGTGAATATATATTGGAGGCTTTTATGATCCATATATATGTCACACTTCTCCACATAGAGATAATTTCACCAAATCTTTAATACAAAAATCGTTATGGATAATTCCAAATCATGGGTGGGTAGTTCTTCTCATGGATATTTAATTGGGGGGAGGCATAGTCTATCACTTTTTCATCTTGCATGAGTAAAAAATACAATACCTTTTTGGATGCATCATTGTAGATCACAAACCTTCCCCACTGGTGGGTAATTTGAGCATGGGTGTAGTGATTAGACTTTTTCTAACTCTTTAAATATCACCTTTAATTCATCAGTCCAGATAAACTTCACTCCCTTTCGAGTTATCTTGTTTATGTGCTTGAAAATTATGAGAATTTTATCAAAAATTTAAAATAATACCTATCTATTCCAAGGAAAATATGGATCTCCTTCATAGATTTTGGTCTAGGTCATCCTTTAATTACCTCTGTTTTTAAAGGATTCGTAGATATCCCTTTTCTGGTGATAACATGTCCTAGTAATGTGACATGCTCCATCCCAAACTCACATTTACTATAATTCACATATAATTTTTCCTTTCTCAAGGTCTTCAGTAAATATTTCAAATTATCCTCATATTCATCATTAATTTTGGATTAGATAATAATATCATCTATAAATACTACTAATTTTTTTGAGGTAATCCAAAAATACTTTATTCATTAAGTACATGAAGATAACTAGAGTGTTATTGAGTGTAAATGGAATCACTATGAACTCATCATACACATAACTTGTACGAACATAAATCTTGGGGATATACACCTTCTTCACATTAACTTGATAATATCATGACTGAAGATCTACCTTAGATAAGTATTGATCTTTAATCACCTGATCAAACAATTCATTAATAAATGGAAGAGGATACTTGTTATTTATCATGATCTTGGTGAGCTTTTGATAATCAATGCAAAGATACATTGACCATCCTTGTCCTTAAATAAAAGGATGGGTTCACCCCATGGTGAAGCACTTGGGTGTATAAACCCTTTATCCAGATTCTCTTATAGTTTCTTCTTTAACTCTTCAAGTTAAATAATGTTCATTCTATTTGGAGTCTTGGATATTAGAAAATATCAGGGTAAAAGTTTTATCTAGAACTCAACCTCTCATATAGGAGGAAGACTAGGAAATTCTCCAGGAAACACATTAGTGAATTCCCTCATAATGGGAATGTAGTAGATGATGATCTTTTACTTAATATCAATAATTTTAGATGGATATTCTATCTCATACCAAAATAATATTCAATATTAAGATGGTGATTCCAAATTATATTCATCCTCCACCTTTCATTTCTATAGAATAAAAGGGCAATTTTCAATATGGAGGATGATTTATTTCTCTTATAAGTTTATCTGGTATCTATTTAAGTAAATTCAATCCATATTAAAAATATTATTAAATTCCACTAAAGTAAGTATTATAAGGTTCTTTGGGAAATTTAGCCCAAAAAATTTGACAGGGGATGAATTATATACTTGGGATGCAATTATTGTCCCATTTATTATTTTCACCAATATATCAACTTCCAAGTTTTGAGGTGGTGTTTAAATAATTCTACTAAACTATCATGACATGAAATAATTTATAGAACCATAGTCACATAGGATATTTTATGTTCAAGAATGGATGATAAGCCTACCCTCAATATTTGATTCCGGTTATAATCATTTACTTTATCCAAAATAGGCAAAGGGATGATAATTTTTAAAATATTAAACATATAAAAGGTAAATAATGAATATTTAAGGGATAACTCATAAATTACATATATTCCTTAACTTGTTAATTTATTGGTTTCAATCTATGTTATTCATTTTTTATTTCCTGACATAAAATTTTATAGGAAATTATTTTCCTTTCATAATGGTTTATAAGGAGCTTGTGAATTTACCAAACTATATCCCATGGTAGTGTCAAATCAAGTGTGAAAAAAGTAATATTTTTCATACACCTGGTGATGATCGAGTTAATACCAAATGTGTCATTTTCAAGGTTATTACCCCTAAGTACAACTATGTCAGAACCACATCCACTTGTAATATCCTGATAGGGATTTTATTGATCATAAACCACTTACTCTATACTTTAAAAATATTTAAATATTTTTTTCTATATTTGGTCATATCCCCAAGACTTTCACTAAGGATTTCAAATCCTAATTCCCAAAAAAAAACTAGACCTTCCTATGATATTAAATACAATAAAATCATATCTTTTATATACCTTATTTCATGATTTATTACATAATGGTACACAAAATACATTCCTAGAAGATAGAGAGGCCTAATGTCTTTGGGAAATTAGGTATATAGAACAATAACTTGTAATAATTATACCAAAACATTATTTAAAAACACCAAACATTTCCTTAAAATCCATTGATCTTCTAATGTTGTATGGGATAACCTGGGGACGTACATTAGAAAGGGGTGGGCTATAAATCCTAGTTAGTAAGTAATCAAATTATAACATGATTAAAGTAAATAAATGTTATTAAATAGGAATATCAAGGGGACATAAATGTGTGGGAATCATAAATATGAACATCGAAGTATTATATAAGATGATAACATCAAGCCAACATAGGAAGGCGGAAACGACATAAAACATGACATTATAAGCATAAGTCAAAGATAACCACCGATAAATCATCACATAATGTGATTATGATAACACTCCATGCACCATAAATGGTATATAATGAGATATAAACATTACCTAATGCATTGGAGGGATATATAATTCCATTCCCACTCATCACATTCATATCATGTGCATGCATTTGTGTGCCACATAGATCATTCAAAATAAGAACGCATTCTATAAGTTTTAATCCCATGATTAAGGAGTATGGGTTACATAAATGTAATTCCCAAATCAATAAAGGATAGGTACATATAGTTTAATTCCCTTGAGTTTAAATGGATATGGTTATTCATAACATAAATGTTTAGCATGAAAAATCGCAGGAAAATTTCAATAACATAACGGGTGAACATAAAGATTCATAGAAGGGTTTAATGAGAGTGAAATATGATCTCTCATTACTTGTGAATCATAAGTATAGTTTAAGGGATGTGTAAAATCATATTCCAACATGGGAAATTGGAAATCAAATAGCATAATATGAATAATGTAACTGGATAAAGAGGAGAAGATAATCTCTTACCTTAAATGGGAACTTCTAAGATCTTGGTAGGTTCTTCTTAATATTAATTGGAAATCAAGATATAATGACATATAACTATATTAATTTCATTATTCAAACCTTTTTTGATCCAATATTGAAATCTAATAATGTTACCTGTCAACAATAAGGGACCTTCTTGTTAGAGGTATCCAACTAAATCTGTCCTTTATAGGAGGAATTGTACATATATATTTTCATATCAATATATGTATGTATATATATATATATATAACCATACTCATAGATATGTGAATATACTAAATTTAACTTAGAAGTCCAATTATCCCTTTTTAGGGAGTTTTCATATAATCATCCTCAACTAGGAGGGTAAAATATGATCGAGTGCTAGTGCACCCTAATCATCCTCGCATAAGAGGGAATATATCATATATATTTGTGTGTGTATGTAGCTACCCATGTGTACCCTGTACACACATATCTACTAGCACCTATAAAATAAGGTTCACTATCTATATAAGTAATATAGAGCAATACATGTCTATGGATACGCAATATCACAAAAAGACTCTAGTCATGGTAATCATATCAATACCAGACAACATAAATAAAAAACATAGGTTTTCACAATATAGTGGTACATGTTCTCTATATAAAATTAGTATGCATGATTTATATAAATAATAATAATGCTCAATATCAATATTAGTCATGATTTTTATCAACAGTTGGCATGCTCCATAGAAAGCCATTTACATGTTCTATATCGACAAGACAAATATGTTCCATATCAAATAATTAGATGTGATCTATAAAATAAAACATTAAACATGATTAATATGTCCATACTTAGCATATATTATCATAATGGGAATCAATACAATATTTGAACATGTCAAACTATCAAGTGACTCCATGGAAAAATATCATCATGGAAAATTGATCAAGCATGATGGTCTCAGTCCAATAATTTACAAGGCATGGAATATAAAATATTTTAAAATGATTAAATCAAGGAAAAAAAGACAATAAGAAAGGCATAAATAATAACTATAATAATCTATACATTCCAAAATAGGCACTATATACACCTCATAACATATAAAAACCCATGAGTAGCATAAATAAAATATAAATTTTCAACTAAGAAAGTTAAATCTAGATGCTCATCACTTTATGGATTTATAGGTTGGTTCAAAAACCCCTAGATATATACACTTTACTATTATAGGCATCACTAGTCATTAACCCAACACAAGGTATGTCAAGAGACCATTTAGAAGTGTACAAACTCAAGACACTTTGTAACTTGTGCCATTAATACTAAATAATTGGGTTCAAATTCATTATACCCTTACCATTTATTAAAACATGTGAAGGATACACTTATGAGATTTATTCCTTAAATGAAAAAACGTGAGTTCCACTAAGAATTATTGTTAGTATAAATATTAAATAAAGAGTAAGGCTTTCCTACTTTCCTTTATCAAACCATTTCCAAGAAAGGTCACCCATATTAATTATAGTTTAAGATCTGGAAAAATATATTCCATTTACTTTTTGATTAAAAACAAGTTATCCAACTCCATTTTTAAAAAAAACCATAAAAGAGAAAGGTATTATATCAATGACTTTAAAAAAATGGAAATTGAACCCATGGGGTTGGTTTTTAGGTAAAGAAAAAATCTCCCAAAAGAGAAATTCTTAAAGAATAATCTTTAAAACATTTATTTCTTATGTAACCCAAATCAGAGTACACTACTACATAATAGGCCTTTAATATCACTTAAAATGGACTTTAATAGTGCTAGAAAAGTGTTGAATACTAGATTGAGATTAAATCCCTAGTCTTTTATCAGTGCTAAAAATTGCTGATAAAGGGGCATACTGCAGTATGCTGCAATAGCACACTGTAACAACAGTGAAATGTGATGTAATAGCACAACGCAGCACCAAAAACACCATGAAATTATAAAAATAAATTAAGAATACCTAATTTAAATGAAATAAAATTTACAACACAAATACAAGAAAAAATACTATATTATAGATATTTTAAACAATGGTTTATACAATTAAGCAAGTACAAATTATTATATACATTCAAAAATAGAAGTCTTCCTTTGCCTTTTGATCCTAACCCCTTCTTGAGAAAAAACACACCTATATAAGAAAAAAATTCTTATTTTATAAATAATATAAATAAATAAACTAATAGAAATTGTTAATTTTAAATTAAACATTGAGTAATACCAGGGACATTGTGTCTCAAATTGAGTTGTGGTTTGGTCTTGCACATCACACCATTTCTTGTTCATATTCAAGATTTATATCTATGAAAATTAATTAAATAATTATAAGAAAAAAATGATAAGTAAATTAAATAAGTAATTATAGATATAATTATGAGAACAATATATGATTGTTTTATCAGTTTTGGAAATGTGATGTGCGTTTTAAACTAAAATGACACTTATATATTGAAAGGTTGCACTTGAAATCATAATGGTCATGCCATGAATCTTATTGAGGTGTGAATAATTCCTACACATCTCAAATTACTTATGTATCATTTTTGTAAAGTATTAAGACAATATGAATGTGTTTCCTCAGTTTTGAGTATGTCACTTGTTTGTTTACAAAAATTTCATTTTAAACTTGAAACATGCACTTTGACTCATACTGATCACATAATGTATTGGTTTGATGTGATACTGATTCCTAAATGTCACAAATGACTTATGAATTTATTTCATAAATTATCAAGAAAATCCGAGTGTGTTTGTTATGCTTTCAGCGAGTGACACTTTTTGAACTAAAATGTTGATTTTAATCTAATAATGGACACATTGAGTCATACCGAGATCATCATGTATCAAATTTAGTTTCTTATGATTCCTACATATCAAAAATTACTTACATATATTTTCCCTATAATATCAAAATAATACAAATGTGTTTTCTCAGTTTTGAGTTGGTCAGTTGTCCTTTTTACTAAAATTGATGTCAATTTTAAATAAAAAGACGTACTTAGAGTCATATCAGTCATATTGTGTGTATTATTGAGGTTTTGATGATTCCTAAACATCATAAATGAATTATTTATCATTTATTTAAAATATTATAACAATCCGAATGTGTTTTCTCAGTTTTGAGTAGGTCGGTTGTCCTTTTTACTAAAATTGATGTCAATTTTAAATAAAAAGATATAATTGGACTCATACCGGTCACACCTTTTGTAATATTGAGTTGTGAATTATTAATACACATCAAAAATGACTTATTTATTATTTACGTAAAATATCAAAATAATCTAAATGTTTTTCTTGGTTTTGAGTAGGTCAATGGTCCTTTTTACTAAAATTAATGTCAATTTTAAATAAAAATATGCACTTTGAGTCATAACAGTCACACCATGTGTCATATTGAGGTTTGTCTGATTCATACACATTCAAAATATATTATTTATCATTTTCATAGAGGATCAAAATAATCTGAATTTGTTTTTTCATTTTTGAGTATGTCACTTGTCTTTTTTACTAAAATGTCATTTTAAACTGGAAACATGCACTTTGACTCATACCGATCACATCATGTATCGATTTTATGTGAGATTAATTCCTACATATTAAAAATTACTTATGAATTAATTTCCTAAATTATTAATAAAATCCAAGCGTGTTTGCTCAATATTCAATGAGTGACATTTTTTGAACTAAACTGTTGATTTTAAACTAATAATGCACATATTGAGCCATAACAGGAACATTGTGTATCTAATTGAGGTGTGGTTTATTCTTATATGTAAAAAATGATTTATATATCATTTCACTAAAGTATAAAAACAATAAAAATGTGTTTTCTCAGTTTTGAGTAGGTCAATTGTCCTTTTTAATAAAATTGATGTCAATTTTAAATAAAAAGATGTACTTAGAGTCATACTGGTCATAATGTGTGTTGGATTGAGGTGTGGATGATTCCTACAAATCTAAAATGACTTATGTATCATTTTAATAAAGTATCAAAATAATCTAAATGTGTTTCCTTGGTTTTGAGTATGTCACTTGTTTTTTACTAAAATGACATTTTAAATTGGAAACACACACTTTGGCTCATACTGCTCACATTGTGTATTAGTATGATGTAATACTAATTCCTACACATCAAAAATCAACTATAAATTGATATCCTAAATTATCAATAAAATATGGTTGTGTTTTCTCTATTTTCAGTGATTGGAATTTTTTAAGCTAAACTATCGATTTTAAACTAATAACCCAAACATTGAGTCATAGTGATCACAATGTGAATCTAATTGAGGGGTGGATGATTCCTAAACATCACAAATAACTTATTGATAATTTCCCAAAAGTATCAAAACAATCAGAAAATTTTTTCTTGGTTTTGAGTATGTTGGTTTTCTTTTTTATTAAAATTAATGTCAATTTTAAATAAAAAGAAACACTTGAAGTCATACTGGTCACACCATGTGTCGTATTAAGGTGTGGATAATTCCTATACATCCAAAAGTCTCAAAAAAAATCCTAAATACCAATGTTACCACGTTTCCATTGTATTTATATGTTGAACTTCCAATATTGAAAATATATTAAATTGATGTTCTTAGCCAAAAAACATTTCTCATTATTGAAATCTAGAAGAGAAGAGGAAGCTCATGTGCCCATTATATCACAAGAATTCACCATAATAGGCACGTGATTTTCCTCTACTCTTCTGGATTTCAACAATGAAAAAGGTTTTTTGGCTAATAATATCAAATCAATATGAAGTGTTGGTAATTTGAAAAAAAAAGAAATGAAAATGTAAAATGTGGTAACATTGGAAAAAAGAAACATTTTATCTCTTTTGTGTCTTATTGCAGATGGTTGAAAAAAAAATGACTTCCCAAAAGATCTATGAAAAAAATTAATTAAGTATTAGATAAAAATGTTAAGGAAATTAACTTATAAATAGTAAATAAAATGATGAAAAAATTAATTAAATAAGTAGTAGGAATTCACCTTTTCCTGATGGTTGTATGAATTATTGATGCATTTCCTTTTTTCATTATCTCAGTTTCAGGTTAAAGTCCAATCCCTCATGAGCATGAGAATCTTCGAACAAACCACCCAAACTCAAAAAAAAAATCCACCGGTATAAGAAAAAAATTATTATATGAGTAATACTAAAAAGAAATAAATTAAAAATAAATATTAAAAATACATTAATTCTACAGATAATTATTTTATTGTGAAAACATTGTTGACCATGGGGATATTTTAATGGTAAAGTAAGAATGATGAAAAAAAATCAAATAAATATCGCCAAAAAATAAATCAACAAGTGAGGGTGATGAGGACAAAATAAAATATCTTGGATTGAAACTTTTAATCGTCTGAAATAAATTATAGATATCATATTGGGTTCATAAAATATTCATTTTGTATAATAAATAAATAAATACACATAATATATTAATTATTAAAGGTGAAATTTATAGATAATTCTAATATGGGAAACTCAACATTTGATTGTTTAAAAAAATCAGTATGCTTTGAAGAAATTGTGTAATTAAATTTAAGAAAAGAATTACATAACTGTGTTAGGTTTTATCCTCTGAATTCATCTAAAGGTGAAAGTTATAGAAAATTTTCATCCTCATCAGCTCATATTATGAAGAGTTGTTGTTTTATTTTTTTGTTTGGAGCTCATCCTCCATCTCTTGTGGGCATGCACCTATGTTTCTTTAAATACTCAAAGTAGTAGTCACTCATATGATGACTACTACTCCGAGTAGTATAAGCAACATAAAACATATGGGGATGAGTCCCAAACAAAAAATTGGAATAATAACTGTTCGGGAGATGAAACTGATGAGGATGATAGTTTTAATCCATTTAGTTCTCTAAAAGTGGAAATGACTCCCATTTGTGAGAATTATATGGATGGTAATTAGAGATTCCTAAGGGTGGGACCAAAAGAAAATGTTAAAGAATTATCTAGTTTTAGATGGATTAAAGTAAAACATATATAGTGTTTATTATATGCATGATGAAAGAAATTAATTGATTTTTAATAAATATTAATGGGTGGTTTATCATTTAAAATATGGATATATTTTTACAAAGGAATCAAAAACTATCCAAACCATTTTTTGATTTAGGGTCAGTAAATTTTTTTGATGATTGTATTTGAAAGAGGAAATTAATTTTTGGTAGTGAAAATTTGATCATATTAGATAATGAGAAAATTAAATACTAACTTAAAAATGGTGGGTTGAGATGTTTTTATGATGACAAGATAAAATTGATAGATATTTTTTACTAATTAGAATGGGATATTGTTAATAATTAAGAAAATGATGAAACACCATAGGAAATTAATGTAGAATTGAGTAGCATGGGGGGAATACGGGGCTGAGGTAGTCTCAAAATAAGACATTGATGGAGAGGAAAATGAATAGGGGTTATCAACTATATGAAATACATGCAAGGATAAAATCAATGAAAAAAAATTCAATGGTGATCAGACAGTTTCGGTGAAAACTCAAAGGAGTAAGACATAATATATGAGGATTGGACAAAGCACAATATAATTTTCTTGTGCATCATATGAGGTATGATATAGAGATTTCTATGAATTTTGAAACATTTTCCTTGGTTTATATAAGAATCAATGAAATAATAGAACATTAATTTCTCAATCAAAATATATAAAAGAGGTTTCCAAGAGATTTTCAATGAAATATTCCAAACCAATGACAAAGTCGGCCGCTAGATGGAAGAATTTTTTAAAATTTTATGATTTAAAAGAGGTATATGACATGGAATACAAGTATTGGGAGCCTATTATACCTCACAACAACATGACCCAACATTGGGTTTGATATATTTGAAGTCACACAATACCAATGTTGTCCCAAGGAGAGCCACATGCTATCAATGAAGATGATACTTCAATAAATGTAAAAAATAATGAATTTTGGATTGTTTTATTATAGGATAGTAAAACTGGAGTTGTTGGGATACATGGATGTGTGATGAGAAGGTTTAGTAGATAACGGAGGGAAAGTAGAGATTTCAAAAAAAAACTTGGATTTTGTTCGAGACTTGGTTTCAGGAGACATTTTATCAGCACTTCCAAAAAATGCTGATAAATATACCTTTTATTAGCGTTAAGTTAAGAAGAACTGATAAATATAGAGACTTATCAGCTCTAAAAAATCATTGACAAATACTTAAAATGCTTGTTTTAAAAAAATAACACTTTTTAAAAAAAAGTATAACTATTATATATAATTATAACACTTATAATAATAATTTTATAATTATTTGAATATATAATTATTTATTTATAATTATAAAAGTACTTTTAAAAAATATATTTATATCATTATATATTTATATAATTATATATATATATATATATTTAATAAATATATATAAAAAATATAGTAAATATATTCATTATTTAAATAAATATATATAATTATTTATTTATATTTATATAAGTAATTTTAAAATAAATTTTATTTATTTATTTATAATTATAAATGTATAAAAATAGTAAATATAAATTTATAAATATTTTTATTTATAAATATTTTTTTCAAATATATTTTTAACATTATTAATGAATATTTAAAATCTTAAGTGCATGCATGTTAAAAATGAGTAAAATTTAATAGTTAAAAATGAGTGCACTTTAATTAACAATATTGAAAAATTGGATAAGTTTGATTAATTAAATATAAATCATTAAAAATGGATATATATTGAAATAAATATGAATTCATATTGGAAATTTTAAAACATAGTAAATAAATATATATAAAATAAATAATATAAACTCATTAAATTCATAGAAATTTTTTTATGAGTGTATATTGTATATAAAAAATGAAATATAATTTGATATATGTGAAATAAATATAACACACATTTGATCTATGTTAAATTGCAAAATCAAACGACATTCAATTATGTACATTACTCGATGTAGTTAGTTAGTATTTTTAATTCATATTAATTTTTAATTATAAACCATTATTCACTAAATATATTACTATTTAATGTAAAGTATAAATATTCTGTATTATATAAATCATATTTATATACATTCATATATATCTATATATTTAATATATATTATTTATTAATGTTATCAATAATTATTTAATTAATAAAATGTTTAATATTTTTCTCAATTTACTTATTTCTAATTTTTATTTGTTTAATTTTTATTTTACGTATATCTATATATTTAATATATACTATTTATTATTATTTATAATTTATGTATAGTATAATCATTTTTATTCATTTTTATCAATAATTATTTAATTAATAAAAAATTTAATATTTTTTTAATAAAATCATTTTTATTTTTTATTTATTTAATTATTTCATTTCATTTTGACTTTTATTAGCACTAAAAAATTCTGATAAAGGATTCCTTTATGGGCGCTAAAAATAAATCATTGATAAAGGGCACCCTTTATCAGTGCTAAAAAAATACACTCATAAAGGGTATTTTTTATTAGCGCTAAAAAGTGTTGATAAAAGGTACCATTTATCAGTGCTTGTTTTGGCTTTGATAAATAGAACCTTTATCGGTGTTTTTTTATAGCGATGATAAAGGTTAGCCTTGTTAAAGTTTTGTTTTATAGTAGTGAGAAAATTCCAATTTTAGAAACAACATCAAGAAGAGTATAAGAGACTTTATGCTTAAAAACTGATTGAGTTCAAGTCCTGAACACATTTCCCACTCAACTAAATCATCCATTATTTTTTCACTGAAGAAAACATTTAAACGGGGTTTAATGATGGTTTTTTGACTTAAAATTCATTCGGGTTTAGTGAGAAGAAGTGATACCATTATGTAAAATTTAATTGAAACCCAAGGGAACATGCTTTACCCAAAATAACACAACTCCCTAAAGTTTTTTTCTAGGAAAAAAATTCATACTCACTTACAATCCTCAATTAGTTAGGGTACATGAGATAACCATCCACACAAGAAATTCAGATGATCAACCATACATGTTCAAGTTAAACCATTTAAGTAATGACATAAACATAAATTGGTCAAAATTACTCAATTTGTTAAATCAATGTCATTTAAATAATCAAGAATAAGTTAATACCCATGTAATAATTTTAATAGAAATCTTTTTGGTCAGGGTAAACTTATTACAACCAAAATACCATTCCACACATCCATATTTGTGAAAATATGAGTTAAACCTTAGTAATTATTTAGAAAAAATAAGAAAGTCGTGTCACAGGAAAAGCATGAGAATCACTCAGATGGTTGATACCACCCACCAACATAATTAGAGAGCTTTACCAATTATAAGTGATTATTAGGGAAGCACCTAAAACCCATAAAACTATAATTTCGTAACCAAGGGACCCAAAACCCAATCATCATAATCAAGAGATGACTAAACTTAAAATAAACTCAATTAGATAACTACTAAAATCCATCAAATAATATCACAATAAAAATCCATAATCAAACCCCACAAATTACCTTTAAATTTTACCCTAAAACCAAAAAACCCTATAGTAAATAATCCCAAATTCACCCACCACCAAATCAATGATGAACAATATGTGGATGATTAACCTCAACTTCCTCTATCCATGAAAGGAAAAAACCCCTTTATTTTGAATTAATTCCACCATGATTCAATGGAATTCATTCTCAATATATAACTTATAATATGATAAATTATAAAAGAAGTGTGGAAAATGGGAGAGTATAATGGTATGAGATATTTATCTTAGATTGGAATGAGAAAAAATCCCTTGAATCACCTTAAATCATGAGGAAGGGGGGGATAATAGGGAGACTCAAAGAATCCATGAAGTAGGTTCATAGCTATTTGAGGGAGAACATGGTTAAAGGAACACAAGTTAGGGGTAAATAGGAGGGAGAAGAATTACTATGTTTCCCATTTTTAATGAAAACCCAAACCTAGAACCACTGAGTACTCATTATAGTTCCATCAGGGACTCTGTGTAAACCCCACTATCCAACTCATCAAAAACTCAGTGATCTCTCACAATGTACCTGATGTTTCATGTAGTCTTGGGATTGTAGGTGCCACCAGACCGAGCCTTTTCTAAACACTATAAATCTCTCATGAACCTCAAACCATATTCAAAATTCCTCAAGGATTCATCCTCCAACTTCAAAATTCAAGACCAGATCTCAAAAAAAACTAACCCTCTCTCTAGATCAAAAAATTAAAAACAACCTGTGATTCCATCACTTAAATTTCGAAAATCAACCAAAAAATCAAATGGCTAAAACACAGGTCATTTCACTCTTTCCATGTAAACTATGGTTTTTTTCTCTAAAACACAATATGCTTTCCCACACTGATATGGAAAACCATATCTTTTTTCTATGGGAGAAGTTGTTTTGATCCCAAACCTTCTGAATTATCACTTTTTAAACCATGACATCGTCTCACTCAGCTATTTGATGGTTTTTTAATAGAAATCAAATTTCTAAACTGACCAAAATAATTTTATAGTCAATACATGGCATGGAGTTATTTCATTTATAATTATCTATTTTTCTAAAACATTTTCCATGCCAGTTTTTATCAAACCATGATATGTATTTATAAAATTTATAAACCATGCTAATTTTTATCAAAATTACATAATTTTTATGATAAAATCAAGAACCAGGTCTTTTTTTAACAAAACATTTCATGGTTCTGGAAAACACCATTTTCCAGTTTCTTCATCTATCCAAAAATAAATCCAAATGATATAGAAGTGGTTATGATACCACTGAATGGTTTTTTGAGGGGATAAATCTTATATAAACATGGTAGAAATGATCAACCAAAACCAATTTATGTTATAGAATCATTTTATTCATTTATACTTAATATAATAAATGAAAAAAATATACATTTTCTTTAAGGATCTGAATAGTCCAAAATCCACTACATGAACTTAATAGGGATCACTAAGAATTATCCACTAGACTCCTTCCTCCATGGGTATACACAGGTTATGTGAATCTCTCAATTCTTGGGAAGGATTCTCTCTTCTTCATGGTCTATTAGAACCTTGTTTAAATATAAAGAGAGTGAGAGAGAAAGAACTTCAATTTTTAGGAAATATCAATGATCAAATCACATTATCATCTGAATCACAAACTATGAGTCTATTTATATAGTCATTCCAAGGAACCTTCTTAGACCCCAAAAATTTCATGAAAACTCATCATTGGGATCAATTTTTTTAATGTTTAAACATTTTATTTAGTTATTAAAACTCCTCAAATCATCACCACATTATGATCAAACCAATAATGATAGATTATAATGATAAAAACAATGATTACCATGTGTTGTTGAATAAATCATGAACCACCTTGCATAAAACCAAGATGTAGTGACATTAACCATGACTTGGTATGTACTAACACAAACTATGGCATTGTTAAAACCTTCACACCAGGGTTTTAGTTTAAGTGCATATTTCTAAAAAAATTATGATAATGTACCAAATATGGTATGGAGTGAATCATTATTTTTTTAATGGTTTTTGTTGATTTCAATGGTGAAATTATAATGTTCTTATCATGTGGTGAATGTTTTTGTCCGGGATAAGTGGAGATTATATTGATTGATTACTTATGGTATATATTTTTTTGATTGATGATGTGTGGGTGATGGTAAAACTATGATGTGGGGAGAATCTTGAGCGATGTTAGCTCAGTAGGTGCAGGAATTTGTTGTGAGGATGGGAATATTGTGAATAGTGGTAGTATTATTGGGAAGTGGATGTATTTTCTTATGATAAGTTGATGATTTATATGCTACTTTATTTCATTGTCCATGATTTCATTGTTGTTTTTGGTGTTTTAATTGAGACATGTCTCCATAGTATTTTTAGGATGTTGGGCATGGGAAGAGGCAAGAAGAGTCATAAGGATAGAGTGTTGTTGGAGTTTCAAGGAAAATTAGTACTGAAATTCTTCAATGGAGCAACAGATCATGAGTCTGAAGAATAAATAAGGGAGATTGAATTTTACATTGAATTGGTGAAGGTGTTACGTCGATTATAAGTTTCCTTGTAAGTGTTCTTACTTTGGAAAGTGTCTTGACGATATTGGAATATAAAACATGGAGTCCTATATGAGATGTCCTGGGGAGAGTTTCTTGAGTCATTAAAGGTGGATTTTATTCCCCATGCGCAAGTAGATGAATTTATTAAGGAGCTTGTAAATATTAAATAATTGAAAGGTAGTTCCCCCAACTTTGGAATTAATTTCTTGAAATTAATTATTCGATTTTCACATTTTCTAGATAGTGAGTGAGTAATGTATTTTGAGTCTTCCCTGAGGTCATAGATATAATGTCCAGTGGTTTCTTAGGATTTAAATCCATAGATGGAGTTGACAGATTATGCTAATGCTTTAGAGAATTTTTATCTAAGAAAGAAGGTTCTTGTGAGGTTCATTGTTTAGTTTTTTATAATATTGAGATGTTTTGAGTTGTGGGTCTCATGGTTCGCAAAAGAATAGAGCAAGGTGATATTCTAGAATTTAGGTGGTGCTCTAAACTCTAATTTTGGGTAGCTTGAGATGTCTTGTGTTGGGTGAATTTATTTTTTTCATTGTAATGAGGTGGGACATCAGCAGTATGAATGTCCTAAGGTCCAGCGTGCTTCTCAGTCATCGGTGGATGGTTAGTTATGTCCTTATAGAGTGTGGTGTTTCATGGGTCATGAACCTTGTTCCTTTCATTTTCATTTGAAGTAATTTTTGATTTTGAAATCTTTTTTTAGAGTGGGTGTTATCTTGTTTTCCCAATTAGTTTTAATAGTTAAAGTGATTTTCTATTCATAAATCAATTTTTTTAAAGACAGTGATAATTAATTTCCATATTTGAAAAATATTATAAATTGTTTTCATAAAAAACTATGGTTGGTATTGGAATTTTTTTTAAGATACATAAATAATTTTTTAAAGGTTAATAACATGTTAATTTAAAGATAAAATTATTTTAAACATGATTTGCATAAGCTTTTATGCATGGACTATTAAAATGAAAGGAGTATGGGTTGGTATGAGGTTGAGCAATGGATTAGAGTGATTGAAAGTATTATTTCTCTACTTTTTTTATCCTTTTTTATTGAAATATTTCTTTTAGAAAGGTATCGCTCATGGTAATTAGATTTTAGTGAATATCTTTTTAAAGGTGGACAAGCATCGTAGTGTGGCCCTTTTCCTGAGGATGTTTTTCATGGGTGATTCTCCAATTAAGGTTTCTCTTGTGGTGAGAGAGTGTTGATAGTCTGTGTTGGTCTTGTCCTTGGAGGTGATATAGAACTTATAGTGTGTGTTGGTCTTTTTTCAGAGGTATCATCCATGACAGTAATGCATTGGGGTTTACTTGATCTAGATTTTTCTAGATTCTTGGTGATGAGAATCATCTGAGAGATATTTAATATAGAGTCCTAGGTTTTCATAATCCTTTACTTTATGAATTTTAAGGTCTTATTGGAGGGAGGAGTAAGGTTAAAGGTGGATTTTGGGAGTAAATATGATATTCGACATTTTTAGGGAAACCACATCATGGTGTTGAGTAAAACACATCATAGTTTGTTAGTATGTCATCGTTTAGGATTTTTATCATAGTGAGGTGGTCAAGGTTTTGGGTAAAAGGAAAGGGTTTCTATTTTACATTAAGAGAAGTGAACCATTTCATGGTTTTCAAAATGGTGGCATGGTTTATAGAAAACACAAATTTTCCATTTTTTGATCTAGATGTGAGTTTTGATAGATCTTTTGGTGAAATCACGAATGAGTAAAATGGTTGTGATTTGACCTTGTGGTTTAAAAAAACATGGTTGTGCAAGAGGTTATCGTTTTTATGGTCAGTATTTAGAGGTTTAATTTAGTGGAATCCATTTTCGAAGCGGGGATTTAGAAATGATCATGATTAGCTTTCATGGTTGAAGTGGGTGTAGTCTTGATAGAGTGGTTGTAGTCTTATCTCATGGTTTATTGAAGGCTTGATAAAAACACATTGTTTTTCTAATGACCACATTGCAGTTTTTTTCAATTAATTAATTTAAAGAAGGAAATAGATTGTGATATTTTAGAGAAGTCATAATTAGGTGTCATAGTTTTCAAATCAACTTTGACTAATTGAAACCATGATGTGATACAGAAACTATGTCATGGTTTTTTTGTTTTTATAAATTCACCCCCCCCCCCACCTCCATTGGATTATTTTGTTTTATCTTAACAATTTGTGACCTTAGGAAATTTTGGGAGACTTAGATATTCAAATTAAAGTGGTTCTTGTATAGGAATCATAGATCAGCTGATTTTGTGGCTTTTGATAGTGGATTAAAAAATCTATTTAAGGTAGGATATTTTGGACTATCATAATAAATCAATATGATTTATTTATTTATGGTGTTTTCTTACAAAGTTTTTACCAATATCATAAATTACCTTGGTTCTTTTGATTTTTTTACTTGGGGGTACAATTACATTCAAACACAGACACACACAACACACACACAGTCTAGAAAGATAGGCCATAGCCCCTCCAAGGGGATAGTCCACCATCAAATATTGTTTTTTTTTATTAAATATGTACTGTAGGCCAATTGATACCAAAAGACATGTGCATCTCTATCTAGATGAACCCGCATCCCATCACCCTATTACCTCCGTCTAAGCCCATGATCACAAATACTGCTGCCAGGACCGCATTGCATTATACTCGTGCATCGCATGGGGTCACCACCTACCTATTCCTCTTCATCATCATCAAGGACATTACATCTGTACATCACATGGGGTCACCACATACCTATTCCCCTTCATATTCCTCGAGGACCATCATCCTATAGATCAAAACGCCCATCCCTCATCACATCAAAGGTTTCCAACCCTTTCATTGCATTCCTATGACTATGTGGAACTATTATAACACCCAAAATCTTGTGTTTCACATAATGATAATATTATGCTATTATTTTTGTTTAAAATTTATTTTAACTGAACAAAATTTATAAGTTAAACATAAGGATTTTTATTTAAACAGGTCACCGAAGTGTTTACAATGTGCCAAGATCAACAGAAACTATTCTACCCATAAATACCTATTAAAAACCCTATAAAAATTACAGGGAGACCACCCAAAACAATGATAACCCCAAGAAGATAATATGGTTCCTTAGAATCTGTCATAACAAACATAAGGATTTCTAAAGACATTGTGGCCACACTAATAACCAATGGTTTAATGTGAACCATCTTCTTCTTTGTCTTGAGTTTTAGGAAACCCTAAGGCTTGGTTTTATAAGACACTAATTTAACCATTTCCTTGGATTGAGGTGTGGATGATTCCTACACATCTAAAATGACTTATGTATCATTTTAATAAAGTATCAAAATAATCTAAATGTGTTTCCTTGGTTTTGAGTATGTCACTTGTTTTTTACTAAAATGACATTTTAAATTGGAAATACACACTTTGGCTCATACTGATCACATTGTGTATTAGTATGATGTAATACTAATTCCTACACATCACAAATCAACTATAAATTTATATCCTAAATTATCAATAAAAAATGGTTGTGTTTTCTCTATTTTCAGTGATTGGAATTTTTTGAGCTAAACTATCGATTTTAAACTAATAACACAAACATTGAGTCATAGTGATCACAATGTGCATATAATTGAGGGGTGGATGAATCCTAAACATCACAAATAACTTATTGATCATTTCCCTAAAGTATCAAAACAATCAGAAAATTTTTTCTTGGTTTTGAGTATGTTGGTTTTCTTTTTTATTAAAATTAATGTCAATTTTAAATAAAAAGAAACACTTGAAGTCATACTGGTCACACCATGTGTCGTATTAAGGTGTGGATAATTCCTATACATCCAAAAGTCTCAAAAAAATCCTAAATACCAATGTTACCACGTTTCCATTGTATTTATATGTTGAACTTCCAATATTGAAAATATATTAAATTGATGTTCTTATCCAAAAAACATTTCTCATTATTGAAAGCTAGAAGAGAAGAGGAATCTCATGTGCCCATTATATCACGAGAATTCACCATAATAGGCACGTGATTTTCCTCTACTCTTCTGGATTTCAACAATGAAAAAGGTTTTTTGGCTAACAATATCAAATCAATATGAAGTTTTGGTAATTTGAAAAAAAAAGAAATGAAAATTTAAAATGTGGTAACATTGGAAAAAAGAAACATTTTATCTCTTTTGTGTCTTATTGCAGATGGTTGAAAAACAATATGACTTCCCAAAAGATCTATGAAAAAAATTAATTAAGTGTTAGATAAAAATGTTAAGGAAATTAACTTATAAATAGTAAATAAAATGATGAAAAAAATAATTAAATAAGTAGTAGGAATTCATCTTTTCCTGATGGTTGTATGAATTCTTGATGCATTTCCTTTTTTCATTATCTCAGTTTCAGGTTAGAAGTCCAATCCCTCAAGAGCATGAGAATCTTTGAAAAACCACCCTAACTCAAAAGAAAAATCCACCGGTATAAGAAAAAAATTATTATATGATTAATACTAAAAAGAAATAAATTAAAAATAAATATTAAAAATACATTAATTCTACAGATAATTATTTTATTGTGAAAACATTGTTGACCATGGGGATATTTCAATGGTAAAGTAAGAATAATGAAAAAAAAATCAAATAAATATCGCCAAAAAATCGATCAACAAGTGAGGGTGATGAGGAAAAAATAAGATATCTTGGATTGAAACTTTTAATCATCTGAAATAAATTATAGATATCATATTGGGTTCATAAAATATTCATTTTGTACAATAAATAAATAAATACACATAATATATTAATTATTAAAGGTGAAATTTATAGATAATTCTAATATGGGAAACTCAACATTTGATTGTTTAAAAAATCAGTATGCTTTGAAGAAATTGTGTAATTAAATTTAAGAAAATAATTACATAACTGTGTTAGGTTTTATCCTCTGAATTCATCTAAAGGTGAAAGTTATAGAAAAATTTCATCCTCATCAGCTCATATTATGAAGAGTTATTGTTTTATTTTGTTGTTTGGAGCTCATCCTCCATATCTTGTGGGCATGAACCTATGTTTCTTTAAATACTCAATGTAGTAGTCACTCATATGATGAATACTACTCCGAGTAGTACAAGCAACATAAAAGAGATGGGGATGAGTCCCAAACAAAAAATTGGAATAATAACTGTTCGGGAGATGAAACTGATGAGGATGATAGTTTTACTCCATTTAGTTCTCTAAAAGTGGAAATGACTCCCATTTGTGAGAATTATATGGATGGTAATTAGAGATTCCTAAGGGTGGGACCAAAAGAAAATGTTAAAGAATTATCTAGTTTTAGATGGATTAAAGTAAAACATATATAGTGTTTATTATATGCATGATGAAAGAAATTAATTGATTTTTAATAAATATTAATGGGTGGTTTATCATTTCAAATATGGATATATTTTTACAAAGGAATCAAAAACTATCCAAACCATTTTTTTATTTAGGGTCAGTAAATTTTTTTGATGATTGTATTTGAAAGAGGAAATTAATTTTTGGTAGTGAAAATTTGATCATATTAGATAATGAGAAAATTAAATACTAACTTAAAAAGGGTGGGTTGAGATGTTTTTATGATGACAAGATAAAATTGATAGATATTTTTTACTAATTAGAATGGGATATTGTTAATAATTAAGATAATGATGAAACACCAGAGGAAATTAATGTAGAATTGAGTAGCATGGGGGGAATACGGGGATGAGGTAGTCTCAAAATAAGACATTGATGGAGAGGAAAATGAATAGGGGTTATCAACTATAAGAAATACATGCAAGGATAAAATCAATGAAAAAAATTCAATGGTGATCAGACAGTTTCGGTGAAAACTCAAAGGAGTAAGACATAATATATGAGGATTGGACAAAGCACAATATAATTTTCTTGTGCATCATATGAGGTATGATATCGAGATGTCTATGAATTTTGAAACATTTTCCTTGGTTTATATAAGAATCAATGAAATAATAGCACATTAATTTCTCAATCAAAATATAGAAAAGAGGTTTCCAAGAGATTTTCAATGAAATATTCCAAACCAATGACAAAGTCAGCCACTAGATGGAAGAATTTTTTAAAATTTTATGATTTAAAAGAGGTATATGACATGGAATACAAGTATTGGGAGCCTATTATACCTCACAACAACATGACCCAACATTGGGTTTGATATATTTGAAGTCACACAATACCAATGTTGTCCCAAGGAGAGCCACATGCTATCAGTGAAGATGATACTTCAATAAATGTAAAAAATAATGAATTTTGGATTGTTTTATTATAGGATAGTGAAACTGGAGTTGTTGGGATACATGGATGTGTGATTAGAAGGTTTAGTAGATAATGGAGGGAAAGTAGAGATTTCAAAAAAAAAACTTGGATTTTGTTCGAGACTTGGTTTCAGGAGACATTTTATCAGCACTTCCAAAAAATGCTGATAAATATAACTTTTATTAGCGTTAAGTTAAGAAGAACTTATAAATATAGAGACTTATCAGCTCTAAAAAATCATTGACAAATACTTATAATGCTTGTTTTAAAAAAATAACACTTTTTAAAAAAAGTATAACTATTATATATAATTATAACACTTATAATAATAATTTTATAATTATTTGAATATATAATTATTTATTTATAATTATAAAAGTACTTTTAAAAAATATATTTATATCATTATATATTTATATAATTATATATATATATATATATTTAATAAATATATATAAAAAAATATAGTAAATATATTCATTATTTAAATAAATATATATAATTATTTATTTATATTTATATAAGTAATTTTAAAATAAATTTTATTTATTTATTTATAATTATAAATGTATAAAAATAGTAAATATAAATTTATAAATATTTTTATTTATAAATATTTTTTTCAAATATATTTTTAACATTATTAATGAATATTTAAAATCTTAAGTGCATGCATGTTAAAAAAGAGTAAAATTTAATAGTTAAAAATGAGTGCACTTTAATTAACAATATTAAAAAATTGGATAAGTTTGATTAATTAAATATAAAACATTAAAAATAGATATATATTGAAATAAATATGAATACATATTGGAAATTTTAAAACATAGTAAATAAATATATATAAAATAAATAATATAAACTCATTAAATTCATAGAAAATTTTTTATGAGTGTATATTGTATATAAAAAATGAAATATAATTACATATATGTGAAATAAATATAACACACATTTGATCTATGTTAAATTGAAAAATCAAACGACATTCAATTATGTACATTACTCGATGTAGTTAGTCAGTATTTTTAATTCATATTAATTTTTAATTATAAACCATTATTCACTAAATATATTACTATTTAATGTAAAGTATAAATATTCTGTATTATATAAATCATATTTATATACATTCATATATATCTATATATTTAATATATATTATTTATTAATGTTATCAATAATTATTTAATTAATAAAATGTTTAATATTTTTCTCAATTTACTTATTTCTAATTTTTATATGTTTAATTTTTATTTTACGTATATCTATATATTTAATATATACTATTTATTATTATTTATAATTTATGTATCTAATAATCATTTTTATTCATTTTTATCAATAATTATTTAATTAATAAAAAATTTAATATTTTTTTAATAAAATCATTTTTATTTTTTATTTATTTCATTATTTCATTTCATTTTGACTTTTATCAGCACTAAAAAATGCTGATAAAGGATTCCTTTATGGGTGCTAAAAATAAATCATTGATAAAGGGCACCCTTTATCAGTGCAAAAAAAATACACTCATAAAGGGTATTTTTTATTAGCGCTAAAAAGTGTTGATAAAAGGTACCATTTATCAGTGATTGTTTTAGCTTTGATAAATAGAACCTTTATCGGTGTTTTTTATAGCGATGATAAAGGTTAGCATTGTTAAAGTTATGTTTTATAGTAGTGAGAAAATTCCAATTTTAGAAACAACATCAAGAAGAGTATAAGAGACTTTATGCTTAAAAACTGATTGAGTTTAAGTCCTGAACACATTTCCCACTCAACTAAATCATCCATTATCTTGTCACTGAGGAAAACATTTAAACGGGGTTTAATGATGGTTCTTTGACTTAAAATTCGTTCGGGTTTAGTGAGAAGAAGTGATACCATTATGTAAAATTTAATTGAAACCCAAGGGAACATGCTTTACCCAAAATAACACAACTCCCTAAAGTTTTTTTCTAGGAAAAAAATTCATACTCACTTACAATCCTCAATTAATTAGGGTACATGAGATAACCGCCCACACAAGAAATTCAGATGATCAACCATACATGTTCAAGTTAAACCATTTAAGTAATGACATAAACATAAATTGGTCAAAATTACTCAATTTGTTAAATCAATGTCATTTAAATAATCAAGAATAAGTTAATACCCATGTAATAATTTTAATAGAAATCTTTTTGGTCAGGGTAAACTTATTACAACCAAAATACCATTCCACACATCCATATTTGTGAAAATATGAGTTAAACCTTAGTAATTATTTAGAAAAAATAAGAAATTTGTGTCACAAGAAAAGCATGAGAATCACTCATATGGTTGATACCACCCACCAACATAATTAGAGAGCTTTACCAATTATAAGTGATTACTAGGGAAGCACCTAAAACCCATAAAACTAGAATTCTGTAACCAAGGGACCCAAAACATAATCATCATAATCAAGAGATGACTAAACTTAAAATAAACTCAAGTAGATAACTACTAAAATCCATCAAATAATATCACAATAAAAATCCATAATCAAACCCCACAAATTACCTTTAAATTTTACCCTAAAACCAAAAAAAACCCTATAGTAAATAATCCCAAATTCACCCACCACCAAATCAAGGATGAACAATATGTGGATGATTAACCTCAACTTCCTCTATCCATGAAAGGAATAAACCCCTTTATTTTGAATTAATTCCACCATGATTCAATGGAATTCATTCTCAATATATAACTTATAATATGATAAATTATAAAAGAAGTGTGGAAAATGGGAGAGCATAATGGTATGAGATATTTATCTTAGATTGGAATGAGAAAAAATCCCTTGAATCACCTTAAATCATGAGGAAGGGGGGATAATAGGGAGACTCAAAGAATCCATGAAGTAGGTTCACAACTATTTGAGGGAGAACATGGTTAAAGGAACCCAAGTTAGGGGTAAATAGGAGGGAGAAGAATTACTAAGTTTCCCATTTTTAATGAAAACCCAAACCTAGAACCACTGAGTACTCATTATAGTTTCATCAGGGACTCGGTGGAAACCCCACTATCCAACTCATCAAGAACTCAGTGATCTCCCACAATGTACCTGATGTTTCATGTAGTCTTGGGATTGTAGGTGCCACCAGACCGAGCCTTTTCTAAACCCTATAAATCTCTCATGAACCTCAAACCATATTCAAAATTTCTCAAGGATTCATCCTCCAACTTCAAAATTCAAGACCAGATCTCAAAAAAAACTAACCCTCTCTCTAGATCAAAAAATTCAAAACAACCTGTGATTCCATCACTTAAATTTCTAAAATCAACCAAAAAATCAAATGGCTAAAACACAGGTCATTTCACTCTTTCCATGTAAACTATGGTTTTTTTCTCTAAAACACAATATGCTTTCCCACACTGATATGGAAAACCATATCTTTTTTCTATGGGAGAAGTTGTTTTGATCCCAAACCTTCTGAATTATCACTTTTTAAACCATGACATGGTCTCACTCAGCTATGTGATGGTTTTTTAATAGAAATCAAATTTCTATACTGACCAAAATAATTTTTTAGTCAATACATGGCATGGAGTTGTTGCATTTATAATTATCTATTTTTCTAAAACATTTTCCATGCCAGTTTTTATCAAACCATGATATGGATTTATAAAATTTATAAACTATGCTAATTTTTATCAAAATTACATAATTTTTTTGATAAAATCAAGAACCAGGACATTTTTTAACAAAACGTTGCATGGTTCTAGAAAACATCATTTTCCAGTTTCTTCATCTATCCAAAAATAAATCCAAATGATATAGAAGTGGTTATGATACCACTGAATGGTTTTTTGAGGGGATAAATCTTATATAAACATGGTAGAAATGATCAACCAAAACCAATTTATGTTATAGAATCATTTTATTCATTTATACTTAATATAATAAATGAAAAAAAATATACATTTTCTTTAAGGATCTGAATAGTCCAAAATCCACTACATGAACTTAATAGGGATCACTAAGAATTATCCACTAGACTCCTTCCTCCATGGGTATACACAGGTTATGTGAATCTCTAAATTCTTGGGAAGGATTCTCTCTTCTTCATGGTATATTAGAACCTTGTTTAAATATAAAGAGAGTGAGAGAGAAAGAACTTCAATTTTTAGGAAATATCAATGATCAAATCACATTATCATCTGAATCACAAACTATGAGTCTATTTATATAGTCATTCCAAGGAACCTTCTTAGACCCCAAAAATTTCATGAAAACTCATCATTGGGATCAATTTTTTTAATGTTTAAACATTTTATTTAGTTATTAAAACTCCTCAAATCATCACCACATTATGATCAAACCAATAATGATAGATTATAATGATAAAAACAATGATTACCATGTGTTGTTGAATAAATCATGAACCACCTTGCATAAAACCAAGAAGTAGTGACATTAACCATGACTTGGTATGTACTAACACAAACTATGGCATTGTTAAAACCTTCACACCATGGTTTTAGTTTTAGTGAATATTTCTAAAAAAATTATGATAATGTACCAAATATGGTATGGAGTGAATCATTATTTTTTTAATGGTTTTTGTTGATTTCAATGGTGAAATTATAATGTTCTTATCATGTGGTGGATGTTTTTGTTCGGGATAAGTGGAGATTATATTGATTGATTACTTATGGTATATAGTTTTTTGATTGATGATGTGTGGGTGATGGTACAACTATGATGTGGGGAGAATCTTGAGCGATGTTAGCTCGGTAGGTGCAGGAATTTGTTGTGAGGATGGGTAAATTGTGAATAGTGGTAGTATTATTGGGAAGTGGATGTATTTTCTTATGATAAGTTGATGATTTATATGCTACTTTATTTGATTGTACATGATTTCATTGTTGTGTTTGGTGTTTTAATTGAGACATGTCTCCATAGTATTTTTAGGATGTTGGGCATGGGAAGAGGCAAGAAGAGTCATAGGGTTAGAGTGTTGTTGGAGTTTCAAGGAAAATGAGTACCGAAATTCTTCAATGGAGAAACAGATCATGAGTCTGAAGAATAAATAAGGGAGATTTAATTTTACATTGAATTGGTGAAGGTCTTACCTCGATTATAAGTTTCCTTGTAAGTGTTCTTATTTTGGAAAGTGTCTTGACGATATTGGAATATAAAACATGGAATCTTGTATGAGATGTCCTGGGGAGAGTTTCTTGAGTCATTAAAGGTGGATTTTATTCCCCATGCGCAAGTAGATGAATTTATGAAGGAGATTGTAAATATTAAATAAGTGAAAGGTAGTTCCCCCAACTTTGGAATTCATTTCTTGAAATTAATTATTCGATTTTCACATTTTCTATATAGTGAGTGAGTAATGTATTTTGATTCTTCCCTGAGGTCATAGATATAATGGCCAGTGGTTTCTTAGGATTTAAATCCATAGATGGAGTTGATAGATTATGCTAATGCTTTAGAGAATTTTTATCTAAGAAAGAATGTTCTTGTGAGGTACATTGTTTAGTTTTTTATAATATTGATATATTTTGAGTTGTGGGTCTCATGGTTCGCAAAAGAATAGAGCAAGGTGATATTCTAGAATTTATGTGGTGCTATAAACTCTAATTTTGAGTAGCTTGAGATGCCTTGTGTTGGGTGAATTTATTTATTTCATTGTAATGAGGTGGGACATCAGCAGTATAAATTTCCTAAGGTCCAGCGTGCTTCTCAGTCACCGGTGGATGGTTAGTTATGGCCTTGTAGAGTGTGGTGTTTCATGGGTCATGAACCTTGTTCCTTTCATTTTCATTTGAAGTGATTTTTGATTTTGAACTCTTTTTTTAGAGTGGGTGTTATCTTGTTTTCCCAATTAGTTTTAATAGTTAAAGTGATTTTATATTCATAACTCAATTTTTTTAAAGACAGTGATAATTAGTTTCCATATTTGAAAAATATTATAAATTGTTTTCATAAAAAACTATGGTTGGTATTGGAATTTTTTTTAAGATACATAAATAATTTTTGAAAGGTTTATAACATGTTAATTTAAAGATAAAATTATTTTAAACATGATTTGCATAAGCTTTTATGCATGGACTATTAAAATGAAAGGAGTATGGGTTGGTATGAGGTTGAGAAATGGATTAGAGTGATTGAAATTATTATTTCTCTACTTTTTTTATCCTTTTTTATTGAAATATTTCTTTTAGAAAGGTATCGCACATGGTAATTAGATTTTAGTGAATATCTTTTTAAAGGTGGACAAGCATCGTAGTGTGGCCCTTTTCCTGAGGATGTTTTTCATGGATGATTCTCCAATTAAGGTTTCTCTTGTGGTGAGAGAGTGTTGATAGTGTGTGTTGGTCTTGTCCTTGGAGGTGATATAGAACTTATAGTGTGTGTTGGTCTTTTTTTAGATTTATCATCCATGACAGTAATGCATTGGGGTTCACTTGATTTAGATTTTTCTAGATTCTTGGTGATGAGAATCATCTGAGAGATATTTAATATAGAGTCCTAGGTTTTCATAATCCTTTACTTTATGAATTTTAAGGTCTTATTGGAGGGAGGAGTAAGGTTAAAGGTGGATTTTTGGAGTAAATATGATATTCGACATTTTTAGGGAAACCACATCATGGTGTTGAGTAAAACACATCATAGTTTGTTAGTATGTCATGGTTTAGTATTTTTATCATAGTGAGGTGGTCAAGGTTTTGGGTAAAAGGAAAGGGTTTCTATTTTACATTAAGAGAAGTGAACCATGTCATGGTTTTCAAAATGGTGGCATGGTTAATAGAAAACAAGAATTTTCCATTTTTTGATCTAGATGTAAGTTTTGATAGATCTTTATGTGACAGCACGGATGAGTAAAATGGTTGTGATTTGACCTTGGGGTTTTAAAAAAAACATGGTTGTGCAAGAGGTTGTCGTTTTTATTGTCAGGATTTAGAGGTTTAATTTTGTGGAATCCATTTTCGAAGTGGGGATTTAGAAATGATCACGATTAGCTTGCATGGTTGAAGTGGGTGTAGTCTTGATAGAGTGGTTGTAGTCTTATCTCATGGTTTATTGAAGGCTTGATAAAAACACATTGTTTTCGTAATGACCACATTGCAGTTTTTTTCAATTAATGAATTTAAAGAAGGAAATAGATTGTGATATTTTAGAGAAGTCATAATTAGGTGTCATAATTTTCAAATCAACTTTGACTAATTGAAACCATGATGTGATACAGAAACTATGTCATGGTTTTTTTGTTTTTATAAATTCACCCCCCCCCCCACCTCCATTGGATTATTTTGTTTTCTCTTAAAAATTTGTGACCTTAGGAAATTTTGGGAGACTTAGATATTCAAATTAAAGTGGTTATTGTATAGGAATCATAGATCAGCTGATTTTGTGGCTTTTGATAGTGGATTAAAAAATCGATTTAAGGTAGGATATTTTGGACTATCATAATAAATCAATATGATTTATTTATTTATGGTGTTTTCTTACAAATTTTTTACCAATATCATCAATTACCTTGGTTATTTTGATTTTTTTACTTGGGGGTACAATTACATTCAAACACAGACACACACACCACACACACAGTCTAGAACGATAGGCCATAGCCCCTCCAAGGGGATAGTCCACCATCAAATATTGTTGTTTTTTATTAAATATGTACCGTAGGCCAATTGATACCAAAAGACCTGTGCATCTCTATCTAGATGAACCCGCATCCCATCACCCTACTACCTCCGTCTAAGCCAATGATCACAAATACTGCTGCCAGGACAGCATTGCATTATACTCGTGCATCGCATGGGGTCACCACCTACCTATTCCTCTTCATCATCATCAAGGAAATTACGTCTGTACATCACATGGGGTCACCACATACCTATTCCCCTTCATATTCCTTGAGGACCATCATACTATAGATCAAAACGCCCATCCCTCATCACATCAAAGGTTTCCAACCCTTTCATTGCCTTCCTATGACTATGTGGAACTATTATAACACCCCAAATCTTGTGTTTCACATAATGATAATATTATGCTATTATTTTTGTTTAAAATTTATTTTAACTGAACAAAATTTATAAGATAAACATAAGGATTTTTATTTAAACAGGTCACCGAAGTGTTTACAATGTGCCAAGATCACAAGAAACTATTCTACCCATAAATACCTATTAAAAACCCTATAAAAATTACAGGGAGGCCACCCAAAACAATGAGAACCCCAAGAAGATAATATGGTTCCTTAGAATCTTTCATAACGAACATAAGGATGTCTAAAGACACTGTGGCTACACTAATAACCAATAGTTTAATGTGAACCATCTTCTTCTTTTTCTTGAGTTTTAGGAAACCCTAAGGCTTGGTTTTATAAGACACTAATTTAACCATTTCCTTGGATTGAGGTGTGGATGATTCCTACACATCTAAAATGACTTATGTATCATTTTAATAAAGTATCAAAATAATCTAAATGTGTTTCCTTGGTTTTGAGTATGTCACTTCTTTTTTACTAAAATGACATTTTAAATTGGAAACACACACTTTGGCTCATACTGATCACATTGTGTATTAGTATGATGTAATACTAATTCCTACACATCACAAATCAACTATAAATTGATATCCTAAATTATCAATAAAATATGGTTTTGTTTTCTCTATTTTCAGTGATCGGAATTTTTTGAGCTAAACTATCGATTTTAAACTAATAACACAAACATTGAGTCATAGTGATCACAATGTGCATCTAATTGAGGGGTGGATGATTCCTAAACATCACAAATAACTTATTGATCATTTCTCTAAAGTATCAAAACAATCAGAAAATTTTTTCTTGGTTTTGAGTATGTTGGTTTTCTTTTTTATTAAAATTAATGTCAATTTTAAATAAAAAGAAACACTTGAAGTCATACTGGTCACACCATGTGTCGTATTAAGGTGTGGATAATTCCTATACATCCAAAAGTCTCAAAAAAATCCTAAATACCAATGTTACCACGTTTCCATTGTATTTATATGTTGAACTTCCAATATTGAAAATATATTAAATTGATGTTCTTAGCCAAAAAACATTTCTCATTATTGAAAGCTAGAAGAGAAGAGGAATATCATGTGTCCATTATATCACGAGAATTCACCATAATAGGCACGTGATTTTCCTCTACTATTCTGGATTTCAACAATGAAAAAGGTTTTTTGGCTAACAATATCAAATCAAAATAAAGTGTTGGTAATTTGAAAAAAAAAAGAAATGAAAATGTAAAATGTGGTAACATTGGAAAAAAGAAACATTTTATCTCTTTTTTGTCTTATTGTAGATGGTTGAAAAAAAAATGACTTCCCAAAACATCTATGAAAAAAATTAATTAAGTATTAGATAAAAATGTTAAGGAAATTAACTTATAAATAGTAAATAAAATGATGAAGAAATTAATTAAATAAGTAGTAGGAATTCACCTTTTCCTGATGGTTGTATGAATTCTTGATGCATTTCCTTTTTTCATTATCTCAGTTTCAAGTTAGAAGTCCAATCCCTCATGAGCATGAGCATCTTCGAACAAACCACCCTAACTCAAAAAAAAATCCACCGGTATAAGAAAAAAATTATTATATGAGTAATACTAAAAAGAAATAAATTAAAAATAAATATTAAAAATACATTAATTCTACAGATAATTATTTTATTGTGCAAACATTGTTAACCATGGGGATATTTCAATGGTAAAGTAAGAATGATGAAAAAAATCAAATAAATATCGCCAAAAAATCAATCAACAAGTGAGGGTGATGAGGAAAAAATAAGATATCTTGGATTGAAACTTTTAATCATCTAAAATAAATTATAGATATCATATTGGGTTCATAAAATATTCATTTTGTACAATAATTAAATAAATACACATAATATATTAATTATTAAAGGTGAAATTTATAGATAATTCTAATATGGGAAACTCAACATTTGATTGTTTAAAAAAATCAGTATGCTTTGAAGAAATTGTGTAATTAAATTTAATAAAATAATTACATAACTGTGTTAGGTTTTATCCTCTGAATTCATCTAAAGGTGAAAGTTATAGAAAATTTTCATCCTCATCAGCTCATATTATGAAGAGTTATTGTTTTATTTTGTTGTTTGGAGCTCATCCTCCATCTCTTGTGGGCATTCACCTATGTTTCTTTAAATACTCAAAGTAGTAGTCACTCATATGATGACTACTACTCTGAGTAGTACAAGCAACATAAAAGAGATGGGGATGATTCCCAAACAAAAAATTGGAATAATAAATGTTCGGGAGATGAAACTGATGAGGATGATAGTTTTACTCCATTTAGTTCTCTAAAAGTGGAAATGACTCCCATTTGTGAGAATTATATGGATGGTAATTAGAGATTCCTAAGGGTGGGACCAAAAGAAAATGTTAAAGAATTATCTAGTTTTAGATGGATTAAAGTAAAACATATATAGTGTTTATTATATGCATGATGAAAGAAATTAATTGATTTTTATTAAATATTAATGGGTGGTTTATCATTTCAAATATGGATATATTTTTACAAAGGAATCAAAAACTATCCAAACCATTTTTTGATTTAGGGTCAGTAAATTTTTTTGATAATTGTATTTGAAAGGGGAAATTAATTTTTGGTAGTGAAAATTTGATCATATTAGATAATGAGAAAATTAAATACTAACTTAAAAAGGGTGGGTTGAGATGTTTTTATGATGACAAGATAAAATTGATAGATATTTTTTACTAATTAGAATGGGATATTATTAATAATTAAGATAATGATGAAACACCAGAGGAAATTAATGTAGAATTGAGTAGCATGGGGGGAATACGGGGCTGAGGTAGTCTCAAAGTAAGACATTGATGGAGAGGAAAATGAATAGGGGTTATCAACTATAAGAAATACATGCAAGGATAAAATCAATGAAAAAAAATCAATGGTGATCAGACAGTTTCGGTGAAAACTCAAAGAAGTAAGACATAATATTTGAGGATTGGACAAAGCACAATATAATTTTCTTGTGCATAATATGAGGTATGATATCGAGATGTCTATGAATTTTGAAACATTTTCCTTGGTTTATATAAGAATCAATGAAATAATAGCACATTAATTTCTCAATCAAAATATAGAAAAGAGGTTTACAAGAGATTTTCAATGAAATATTCCAAACCAATGACAAAGTCGGCCGCTAGATGGAAGAATTTTTTAAAATTTTATGATTTAAAAGAGGTATATGACATGGAATACAAGTATTGGGAGCCTATTATACCTCACAACAACATGACCCAACATTGGGTTTGATATATTTGAAGTCACACAATACCAATGTTGTCCCAAGGAGAGCCACATGCTATCAGTGAAGATGATACTTCAATAAATGTAAAAAATAATGAATTTTGGATTGTTTTATTATAGGATAGTGAAACTGGAGTTGTTGGGATACATGGATGTGTGATTAGAAGGTTTAGTAGATAACGGAGGGAAAGTAGAGATTTCAAAAAAAACTTGGATTTTGTTCGAGACTTGGTTTCAGGAGACATTTTATCAGCACTTCCAAAAAATGCTGATAAATATACCTTTTATTAGCATTAAGTTAAGAAGAACTTATAAATATAGAGACTTATCAGCTCTAAAAAATCATTGACAAATACTTATAATGCTTGTTTTAAAAAATAACACTTTTTTAAAAAAAGTATAACTATTATATATAATTATAACACTTATAATAATAATTTTATAATTATTTGAATATATAATTATTTATTTATAATTATAAAATTACTTTTAAAAAAAATATTTATATCATTATATATTTATATAATTATATATATATATATATTTAATATATATATATATATAAATAGTAAATATATTCATTATTTAAATAAATATATATAATTATTTATTTATATTTATATAAATAATTTTAAAATAAATTTTATTTATTTATTTATAATTATAAATGTATAAAAATAGTAAATATAAATTTATAAATATTTTTATTTATAAATATTTTTTTCAAATATATTTTTAACATTATTAATGAATATTTAAAATCTTAAGTGCATGCATGTTAAAAATGAGTAAAATTTAATAGTTAAAAATGAGTGCACTTTAATTAACAATATTGAAAAATTGGATAAGTTTGATTAATTAAATATAAATCATTAAAAATGGATATATATTGAAATAAATATGAATACATATTGGAAATTTTAAAACATAGTAAATAAATATATATAAAATAAATAATATAAACTCATTAAATTCATAGACCGACCCCTAGTATTTTTATAAACCATTTGGGCCTTTGATCTCATGAAACTTGAATTAAAATATTATGTGTAGTTTTAGTTTATAAAAAACACTCGAGGCGCCCCAAGGAACCCCTCAGATCTTCCACACACAAACTTCCAGCAAGCTTCAGCGAGTTCTCTTGAGCCCCTCTTCCTCCTCGAGCTAAGATAGGGAATTTATATTGTTTTTATCATTGAGTTGGAATTGTATATTTATGTAAACTTGTATATATATATATGTGTGTGTGTGTTTGGATCTTGTGGTTTGAGTTTGAACCCTTCTTTACCTGAATTAGAGCTTCAGGATTTTGAGTTATAGGGTATTAGTAGACCCGAAGCATAGATACTTCATGAAAACTTATTTTCATACCTTATATACATAATCGGTTATGTGTCTATATATATATATATATATATGTATATAAATATATAAATATATATAGCCCCTTGGATTTACATAAACTCCTTATGTCCAGATTTAAGGTTTCTAAGCTTGAGATTCGAAGTTAATTTAAGAACCTTAAAATATGAAGAATTATATTTTGTATAACACTTTTACCCAATTATGTATGTTCTTATATATATACGGTTACACATGTTTCAATCCTAACATGGTTTGGTTCTTAATCAAGTGATAATTTTGTATTAAATATGTTTTAAAAGTATTGATTACTTATGAGAAATTAATAAACCTAGTAATTAGAAAAACTCATATTTACACTTTGTGTATAGTTTCCAAAACCCTAATTTCATGTTTCAGAGCTATTACATGATTGATCATTTTGTGTTTTATGATTAAAAAGAACATATACTTTTGATTTGACCAAAATATATTAAAGGATAAAAAGGGTGTGTTAAACCATGAAATCGTGTTATGCTCACTTAATGTTTTATCAAATGCGGTGATTGTTGTCAGTTAAGTCATGATGTAATATAATTGCTTGATCACTGACACTTTAATCAACATATTAAATAACATGTATTTTCATTTAGGGAATAATGATTTTAAATTAAATAGTTATCATTTTAACATCTCATATGGCAAACCCCTTCTCATTCATTGTTTGATGTGCTTTAGTAATTATCTCATGTGCAAAGAATGTGTAATAAACCATGTATGCCTTCGATAAACTGTTATTTCCATATATTCAATGTTATCTATCATATTATGTATTTTTGGATTAAATGGTTTCATTTTCCATTTTATTTATAGTTTCACTCTATGATGCATGTATGCGGCATATCATAATAATAATAAGATAATAAATTTAAACTACTCAAAGTGGTATGGGACACCTTGAGTAATATGATGTAAATTTTAATTATTCAAGGTGGTATAGGACACCTTGAATAATAAGAAATGTGAAATAAATTATTCAAGTGATATATGACCTTTTTAATATATGACCTGACTTGGCATATGAGGAATGTATTGGACATATAAAGTGTCAGGTGGGGCCCGCTACAGCCCCTCGGTGCACTGGTAGGTCTCATGAGACAAATTATGATCTTGGCACAAGGCCTTGACAAAAAAATATTTATGATCTTAGCACGAGGCCTTGACGTTTTGATTATGTTGTCCCAAATTATACATTACCTCATTATGTGTATGATAATTAATTAACCAAATGGATATTTGACTAGTAGAATATCCATGGTTAAGAGCCAGTACTTATGAGTATCAGAAAAGTAAATTCTTATGGCATGACATATGCACTCAGTGAATTAGTATTCAGTGTATTAAATTGAAGTTATTACCTTTACGCACAACCCTGATTATTCATTACTCTTAGTTGTTTAATTTGTTCTTACATATTCAAATGTCATACACGTTTAGAATTTTTTTATTCATTACTCCAAATGATCATGCCTATATTTGAATCGTGTATCCTTGTAATTTTGTTATCATGCTTTTAATTAAGCACTTTTATGGTATGTACATGTGTTGCAACTTTTCTTTAAGAGAAATTTTTTAAGGAAAGTTTTAAAGAATGTTTTCAAAAGTTATAATTGGTTATTAAATTATTTTAAAACCCCTTACTGGGAATTTTTATGTTCACCCTACATTTTTGAAATAAATTTTTCAGGTATCTTCTTTTATCAGAAGAAGCGTTTCAGAAGTAGCTAGTTTCCCAGAACCTAAACTAAATCGATCCTCTATATGGGAAATTATGTGTAATTTATCAGTTCATTTTTTCGTTAAAATTATCACATCATGTTCTCAAGCACTGGCTCCAGGTGTTCTGGGGTTGGGTCCTTACAACTATCATAGGTCCATCACCCCAAGCTCGCACCGCCCAGGCCCCACCCCAATGGAGGTCTCCCCCTTAAACTGTCTCGCACTACACCGATGTTGAGAGACATCATTGTGGGTCACCTTCACTAATGGATAACCCTTACTCCCATAATTCACACACATAAAACTCCCCCAAATTTAATTGGGGCCGAAATTGAGTAGTTGTTTGGGTTTGAACCCTAGCTACCCAAATGGATTTCTCTTGGTTTCATGGTATGTTATGTTGATAGTGGAACAGTTTAATGGGATTATCTTAAAATTTTAGTATTGGATTTTTAGATGATGTTTGGGGAATTATTTTTGTGTTTTTTTTATAAGTCTCTTCTCAGAAGTTTCATAAAGGATAGCTTGGTTAGGATTGTAATTGAAGTCCTCTGTTTTAGAAGGAAGGGTGATAAGAGAAATTAATATCATCATGGTTTTTATCATGTTTTTATGGTTAAATACATTCCATTAATGGGTTATGTTTAGTGTTGGAATTTCATTTTCTTGGTGATTTTGAGTTGAGTTGGTTAGTGTGAGTATTTTTTAAAAGAGAGGAGTCTATGAAGTGTGAGGCAGCTGAAAAAAACAAAATCTTTCCAATTTCTCTATAAAGTGAGTTTACTATATATATTAGGTTGATTACATCCACCATGTGGTCAATTTGAAAAACCATAGCAGGAATTTTCCATTAAATTGACTAACAATTACCCAGCCATAACTCTATTAGTTATCCTGATAGTAGCACCATAAATTTGAGCAAGAATTTCACTTATTAAACCAGGATTTTATTTCAGTTAGGATAGGGATGGAGTAGTGAATCAGCAACCAAAAAATTCTTAAAATAGGAAAGTATTGATCAAATGGAAGGTGTTTTTTTCTTTTTTGTAGCTAAGAAAAATACAATTTTCACATACTCCCTCAAATCCTTAAGGAATACCTCTAAAGTTAGAACATGATGAAGAGTCACACAAATGTGAAAACTGGTTCAAAAATAGAAAAATATAGAATATGAATAAACAATCATGAAGTAAATCATAATCCATGATCTAATCTACCATGAATAAAATCAAATTACCCACATGTTGGGTCTTTTAAATGCATTTAAATTCCATCCCTAGGTGGACATTAAATCGTTCACTTCAAAAATATCCATGACAATAGATTGGAAAGCTACGATCATCATGTCAGGCCTTCCAATGATAAATAATTCAAGAATATATTTTATTCTGAAAAATGGATAAATAAGAATCTTTGATTTGATTCCCTGAAATTTTATATAAAATGTCATAGGAATAACTCTCTGAAGAACCACCAACCACTCACACACCCTTTTTAATTTCTTTGACATTTCCATGAGTTGTTTTATGTTCTCCAAATACCCTATAGAATAAATTTTGGGGGGTAAATCCATTTGAACAACTAAAAAACTAGTTAAGTGTTAATGGAAATAATTTATTCTTCACCATTAAAGAAAAATCACATCAAACATGTCACTTGATTCCCCTAGAGACAACAGTGATGCTCATGCACTAATAATCAAGACTCCAAGCCTGCATCCAACTATGGTGGGGGGGGGAATAAATCCCACCTAACCACTCTGTAACTATAATGAAATTCATTAACTATGTTGAGAATGATAAACTAGATACATTTCCTTCAGTAGAAATTTTTGAAGTTAAGAAGGATTTTGAAAAATAATGTGTTACAAGAACACATCAAAAAAACATCATGCATATGTCAATCAGGAACTACAAAACTAATTTAATAAAAAATTTCTAGTGAATAACTGGTTTAATGAAGTAATTTACCTACCACAAACTGGTCTTGTTGAAGCCATGAAATCAAAACTAATTAATAACACAAAAAAAATAGTATACCATCAACAAATAAATCCAAAAAATTATGAAAAAAAATGAATAAGGAAAGTATTGGGGAAATAAATAATGAAAAAAAGGAGAAAAAGAAAGTGGCACAAGCATGTATACTAACAAATTAAAAATGTGTTCATCAAGTGAATTCAAAATGTATTCAATGATATCTTAATTATTATTAATTAGTTACATATGATTCACATCCAATGACCAGGAAAACCACACACTAACCAGACACACATTAGGTAACCACAAAGATCTATTAGGAAACATCCCACTGATGCAAATATATGTAAATGTAATTCAATTGAAATCACTATTTACCCCATAGAATAATATCAAAACCTCAATGTGAGATCAATTTATAGAAAGTAGTTCAACTAAAAAAATTTGGGGTCAATGTGATTTTGATATAATACAACAATAACAAAGACTTAAACCTAATTAAATGGGGTTGGATACATGGATAAAATATCATCAATTAGATCAATTGAAAACCATATTTTTATTGAAACCATTTAAACAAGATCATCTAGAATGATTTTATTTAGTTTTCTTTTAGGTATACCTCTATTTTTTAATAACTTAATTTTTCATTAAATCTAATATATTAACATGTGCATCTTTATGTCTTATTCTAACAAGAATAAACCATATTAATCCATTCTCAAATATCTTATTATCAATATAATTCATTCAAATTTTATCTTGAACACATTTATTTATAATATTATCCATATTATTATGTTCACATGTCCATCTTAACATTTTCATTTCTACTGCCTTTAGTTTTTGTTCAAGATGTTCCATCAAAGGTAAACACTCACTACCATATATAATAGTTGATCTAATTATAGTTATATAAAATTTACCCACCAATTTTAAATTAATTTTACAATCACAAAGAATCCCATAAGTTTTTTCCCATTTTATACATTTAGTTTGAATCTTATGAGAGACATATGCATTAATATCTCAATCACATTGTAATAAAAATAAAAAATATAACCTGGATTGGTTCATGGTAAATTAAAAAACTTAGTCTAATATGAATTTGAGAATATATTTCAGGAGAGTACACTAAGTTTACTTATCTTTACCACTAATTTTACTAAAACTTTCATTATTCCATCAATCCTAAACATCTCAATAAATATGCATATTTTTTTATTCATATAAAATGTGGGTTTTTTATTATGATTCCAATTGATAGTGCCATACCAATTTGATCACACTTATATTAATTAATGATTTACCCTGATGTATACAGTCATGCACCATAGTGGAAATCCTCTCTTCTACTAAAGACAAGTACAATTGCATAACTATTCATGAATCACATGGAGGTTCTAATAGATCACATGTTTGAGGACTATTGTCATGTTACCTCTACACCCATGTTTCCCCTTGATCATGTACTAATTACTAAAAGGCAAGATAATACACACAAATATTGTTTAATTTTAAATCATATCAAGAGATTACAAGAAACTACTGAATCCAATGTTACCATCCCACAACAGCCAAACTCAAGATGATCAATATTATATATGATCCACCTTATTTGACTTATCTATAACTTATCCAAGAATTTATAAATGTATCAAAAATAATTATCATTAAAAAATTTGTATTTTAGTGTTTTCACTTGTTCATGATTCTCACATGGATATTGTTAATTAAACTTTTTTTTACAAAAAAAAATTCATTGAAACCTCTTTCAAGATAGAGAAAAGCTGCAAACATAAGAGAGAAGTGGGAAACCCATAAGAACAGTTACCCCAACCAAAAATTAATTGACATTATCATTTACTTGAATCTTCTTAACATATTACAATTTATTATGTAGTCGGCCTCAGTGGGACACATGGGCTACAATAATAAAAAAATCACGAATCATGGGAAACTCAGGCTAGCCACAGACTAGAAGGTCCCATTCGGGCTACCACATGTATGAAAAGTACTATCCACTCCCCCTTGGGAGTTTCCTATGCCTCTCACACTACTAAAAATATATTTTAAATATATAAAAAAGAATAAAAAATTTTTATTTCAAATTCTACACTAAATATTACCAATGATAACCAGCCAAACAACTTTAGGTGAGGAAAGAGAAGTTCAATCAAAACCAGCATAAAAATACCTTCCTAACTTCATGATTTCTATATTGAACCACACTTGTTCCCTTAGGATACAACCCATATTTATGCGCATCAATAGATACTGAGGTTACTCCTTCCATAGAAAAATCAAATGGTGGGATTGGGTACCGGTAATAATTAATCTCAAAGTTTCACGATTAAAATAAATATAAAAAAAATAGTAGATATGATGAATCCAAAAAGCATTTTACAAATGAAATAACATGTAAGAAAAATATTTTACATCCTTAATTAAATTTATAAATTCTTAATATTGAGATTCCTAGCATCAACAAGAGAAAATTATCCTTCCCATTGAAGTCTAGAAACATTTTAAAAATAAAATACCAAATAAATCCAATATTTTAAATCCATAGTTAAATTTTACATCATAGAGTTTGGTATATTGTTTAACCACATCACTATTCATTTCCCATCAGATGCTCCTCTTCACCACCAAAATACTCTTCTTATAATAGGTAAATCTTATGTTTAATTTTATACATTTAGATAGTTAGATTAGGTTTGAATGGGTCAACCTTATTCCATGTATTAATTTCAAATATCCCTCTTATCTTTTGTATTTTTTCCTTATAAATAAATAATTTGGACTTACTTGGGAGATGCAGTTTCCAAGTATCTTTCTACATGGTATCAGAGTAGGTCCAACCCCAAATCCATCCCTCTCTTATTACTTTTATCATATATAGAAAATATACTAGACTACCTAGAGGGGTGGGGGAGGGGTGATCCCCTGGCCATCCAGCCTAGTCTCTGACCACCACCCCTCACCCCTTCCATGCATCCCTCTATGCTATGTGAGTCTCCTACCATGAGAGATGTGCACCCACTCTACTATGATGACCCCCACTCCTGTTGTGCCTCCCCTCTGCTGGCATCCCCCACCCAATCTGGATACCCCTATTCTTCTCCATGCATGGCATGTTCTTCCTGATGCAATGATAAAGCATGCCCTCTTTTCTCTTCAAGTCCATATGTTCACATAAACCCATGATAAAGAAGAATACAACATATCAACTTCAATCAAAATAGAACTCCACCTCCTCAATCCACCATCTACTTCAGCACACTTCTTTGAGGAGATAAGTCCCTATGTGCACAACCCAGATCTCCTGGCCACTTTCTTGACTTTCTACCTACCATACCACTTTAGTTCCACCCCCACCCCTCAAGTCAGAAGTAGGTTGAGATGGGATAGTCTACACATAATATGGGAGGAGAAAAACCCTTGATATCTACACTATACTAGTGACATAAATAGGGATATTGGAGAAATTATATATAAATACAGTGTATTCCCACAAGATAAGTATGAATGATAGAAGTTTAATGCTATGATTCAAAAATATCACATACTAGTATGAAAATATGAAAACATAACCATTTATTTTATCATAGGACTCCCCATGACATCTAATGTAAATTACACCATTTGGGTGGTAGTCGAGCGCCTTCCAAATTTAGTGCATTTAATTGTTATCAAGGAAGATTTATCACTTGACCAACTTTACAAGATATTCATAAGATAAGTGGTATGACAACATGAAGTTCCACTCTCCGCTAATTATAACTAAGATTCATGGTTTCCCTTGAGGTTATGAAGAGGCATTCAATAAGCATTGAATACAAAGCTTACCTTTTGTACTTCTTATCTCCCTCATATGAACAGACTATTTGAGTAAACCATTCAAACTCTAGAGGATATTTTGAGACCATGTTCAATGGATTTACAAGTATTTTTGGGATAAATACCTTCCATGGTGTAGTTCTCATGAAGAAACATTTTCTGATATATCATTCAAATCCCACATTATGAAGATATGTATGGGATGAGGATTCAGATTTTGAAATGTTAGGATGATGTTGGAGAGTGGAATTTGATCGATCTATAACTCAAGATGACAAATAAGGTTCCAACCATTTAATGAAATATGAAATATATTCAATTTTGATATAAAATCAATGAAAATAATTTGAGATAATACCTAGTATTTTAGGTTAGAAATAAGGTGTTCCTTCGTATATCACTATGGAATAATTTTATTAGATTTAGGAAGAATTTAAATATAATTCCAAGATACATCATATGGCATCCCGCCTTTTTTATAACATAAACTTTCATTACATTACACAAAACCGAGGATCTTTAAGGTCTAGTGTCGTGGAAACCAGGAACAAAATACATGAAAGCAACAAAAATAATTCTTCTTAAACACTTGAAAGGCTTCTCCTTAAGTTCATCCTAGGTTCATTACTGCATCTCATAACCTGGGGACATACATCAAAAGAAAGGGTGAGCATAAGGCCCAGTAAGGGAAACAAGAGGAACATTTTACATGTGAACTTGATATACTTCAATAAGGACATGAAAAGAACTTTAAGGCATGAGAAAGAAATCATGAGGCATTTCATAATAAAAATAAGATTTTTCATAACTTGAAGATGTGGCTACATCATTTAACATAGACAATCATGAACATATCACCAAGGTCCATCCCTAAGGTGTCATTTGAAAATTACCAAGGTTATTCACCAAGGTATCGTGAAAATTGTAATATCTAGTGGTTACATCATTACCCAATGCATTGGAGCTCTATCAGGGCGCACCCTTAAATTTTCCTTTATAATCATGTGACCCACATATATCATCATCAAACATTTCATAAATAACTCATATAGCATAAAATAAATGGGTTTCATTTCATAATCATAACGTTTTAAAAACTGTTTTAAAGACATGATCTTTACGTCACTTTAAACCCACGGAAAGGGAAAGCGGGTCTCATGTATGTAAATCCCAGAATTTAAAATATAACATTTTGATATATATGTGAATACCCTTTTATAAATAAGAGCTTTGAGTATTCACTTTATAACATAAAATAGTTTTGAGAAAAGAGAGAGGCATTTTGAGACCAAAAATTCTGCAGCATAACGGCTATGTTTCGGGGTTTTAGAAAACATTGAAAAGAGAGGGGACATGGGTCACCAACTCATAAATGATCCATAAAACAGTAGGGGGACGGAATAAGAAGGATATATGGACATGGTAATGAAATTTGGAGGACATACCATTTGAAATGAAAAACATGGAAGGAAGACAAAAATTAGATTTCTCTTATGAAAATTCGGCAGCCTAACGGCGTCACTTAAACTTCAATAAAAATGAATTGACAAGATCAAATAGGGTCTCTCATCATATGATCATAAGAGATCAGTATGATAGATATAGAGATCATACCCCAACATAATAAAAAAGGAACTTGAAATACTTGATATGAAAATCGAACTTGAAAAAATGAGAAGGGTGAAAGGATCCCTTAAAAATCCGGCAGCCTAACGGCGTCACTTAAACTTTCATAAAATGAAATGATGAGAGTAAGAGGGGATCTCTCATCATATAAACATGAAAAGGGAAGTAAGAGGAATATAAAAGAACATCCTCTCACATAAGAACATGTAGCATAAAAGGAATGACATAAAAGAGATTACATGAAAAGAAAGAGAGAGGTCGGATCCCTTACCTTAAAACGTGACTCTTGAAACTCAAAGTTTTGGACCTTGAGGGCTTGGGGGCACCTTGGGAGGACTCCTTGGAAGGTAAGAAGACCAGAACTTCGTTGGGGGAGAGTTGGGAGTGAAAACTAAAGGAGGAAATGGTGGGTATTTATAGGGAAAGTGAGGGGACAAGGCAATAATGGCCAAGGGACACCTCATATGTGCTTTTCTCAAACCCATGTGCTCTCCCTTGGCATTTATCAAGGAGTTAGGCCACATGGGGCCCCCAAAACAATAATTCATCACCCTTGGCCGGCCAACCCTTAAAAGATCTCATGAAATCATCATGACACAGTTATGATGTCATTAAACATACCGAAACCCTAAAACTGTATTTTTACTATTCACTGAAAATTCAACTTTCTCAGAAAAATCCCAAAATTTCACCTTAACCAAATATCAATGCTCTGATTTCAAAAATGAAATCCATTTTATAAAAATATTTTTCTAAATATTTTTAATTTAATTTTTAAATAAAAACACTATTCATCGAAAATTCATTTTTTTCAGAAAAAACCCCAAAAATTACCATAACATAATATCGATGCTATGAGTTCAAAAATAAAGTCATTTTTATAAAAATAATTTTCTAATTATTTTTAATTAAATTTTTAATTAAAAAACACTATTCATCCGAAAAAACTAATACTTGAATAATAATTTATGAAACTGTTATTTACCCATTTTATTGAATCACATTACTTAATCTAGGTGTCTAAATTATATTAAAACTTTCTTTGAGTGAAATTACTAATCCATTTGGTCACATTACTAATCCTAAGCGTAAAATCACTATTCATAATTTACTATTCATCAAAAATTAAGTTGATCTTATTAGAATCCAAATTCCTTACTGAACACTTTTGTAGAAGACCATTTTTTGAAAATCATTACACATCATTAGTTATTTAGGGTTTACATAAATATTTTAAAATATCCTTTTTTCGAAATTCATCAATAAAATACATTCTAAAATTATCCGGACATTTGAAATTTCACAAACATCACTAAAGGAAGAAATCTCAATTCATTCGTCCCAAAGGATTACACAAAGAAGCTAGGGTCTCGTCACATAGCCCCTTATAACACCGGCATATGACCTAAGTGTAAGGTGTAATATGGTGAGAGAATCTGAGGGAGGCTCAGATAACATTGCCCTAGTAGTGATCTCTACTAACTTGAACTTCTCCCGTAGGCGTTTCCATTCAAGCTTGACACGCTGGAGTTCGGCTTGGGCTTGGTCCAAAGCGAAGCCCACAGATTCTACCTCCTTCCCAAGCTCTGATAAGTGGGCTTCATAAGGTTCAAGTCTACTGGATGAAGCCATCGCCTCCTCTTTCTGCATTAACCATTAACATCTTATTAAATCATTAAGAGTAAGTTAATATACTACTCAAAAAGATTGGGTCGTTATATTCTTCCCCCCTTAAGAAATTTCGTCCCCGAAATTTATACTTGAGGCCTAGTCGAAAAGGTGAGGGTACTTTTGCTTCATCGTTTCCTCAGGCTCCCAAGTCTCTTCTTCATACTTATGATTCCTCCACAACACTTTCACAAGGTGGGTAGTCTTGTTTCGTAGAACCTTGTCTCTACGGTCCAAGATCTCCACTGGCTGCTCCTCATAAGAGAGGTCATGTTCAAGTTGTACCACCTCTGGGTTCAGTACATGCGAAGGGTCGGGTATGTACTTCCTCAAGAGAGATACATGGAAGACATCATGAACTTGAGCTAGGTTCGGTGGAAGTGCTAGAAGATAGGCCACTGATCCTATGCGATCAAGGATTTCATAGGGGCCAATGTACCTAGGGCTGAGCTTCCCTTTCTTCCCAAACCGCATGACTCTCTTCCATGGAGAAATTCGAAGGAAGACTTTGTCACCAACACCAAACTCCAAGTCCCTTCGACGATTGTCAGCATAGCTCTTCTGCCGACTCTGAGCAGCCTTTATGTGTTGTTGGATGGCATGAACCTGTTCCGTCATCTCTTGCACGAGATCAGGTCCAAGAAGCTTCCTCTCACCAGTTTCATCCCAACAAGTAGGAGTTCTACACCTCTTTCCATACAGATCTTCATAGGGTTCCATCTGAATACTCTCATGGAAGTTGTTGTTATAGGAGAACTCCACTAATGGGAGGTGTTGATCCCATCCACCTTTAAATTCCATTGAGCATAATCTCAACATGTCTTCGAGTGTCTGAATAGTCCTTTCAGATTGGCCATCAGTTTGAGGATGATAGGCCGTACTAAAATTCAATTCAGTATTCAGAGCATGCTGAAGACTTCTCCAGAATTTTGATGTGAATCTTGGGTCACGATCAGATACGATGGATAGTGGTACCCCATGCAGCCTTACCACTTCCTTCACGTATATCTTGGCAAGCTGATCCAGAGAGAAATCTTCCCGAATAGAGATAAAATGGGCTGTCTTGGTGAGACAGTCCACAATAACCCATATCGCATTGTTTCCTTTGGATGTTTTCAGGAGACCAGTTACAAAGTCCATAGTAATATTATCCCACTTCCATACTGGTATGGGTAGCGGTTGTAATACCCCCTTAGGAAGTTGTCGTTCTGCCTTTACTTTCTGACACACCAGGCACCTTGTAGTGTAATCGGAAATCTCACTCTTCATGTTATCCCACCAATAATGATCACGAAGGTCTCTATACATCTTAGTGCTTCCCGGATGTATAGAGAAAGTAGAGCTATGAGCTTCATCCATCAGTTCTTTCTTTATCTCTGGAATAGATGGGACACATAGTCTTGTATGAAATTTCAATACACCTTCTTGATCAATATTGAAATCAGGTAACTTCCCATCTTTTACAGCCTCCAACTTCTCCTACAGCAAAGGATATTCTTTTTGAGCCTTCTTGATCTTCTCTAGTAATGAAGGTTGAGAAATCATTTGGGATAGGGTTGATGATGTCCCTTTACTTATAATTCCCATGTCCAGTTTTACTAGATCTTTAATCAAGGGATCTCCCAGGATCCTCATTGTTGCCAGAACAACAGGATCTTTCCTGCTTAATGCATCCGCGACTTTGTTTGCTCTTCCAGGGTGATAATGAATTGAACAATCATAGTCTTTAATAAGCTCCAACCATCTCCTTTGTCTCATGTTCAATTCTTTCTGAGTGAAAATATACTTTAGACTTTGGTGGTCAGTGTATATATCACATTTCTCCCCATAAAGATAGTGCCTCCATATCTTTAGAGCAAAAACAACTGCCGCCAGCTCTAGATCATGCGTAGGATAATTCTGCTCATGAATCTTCAACTGTCGAGATGCATAAGCAATTACTTTGTCATTTTTCATGAGGACGCACCCAATCCCTTTCAGAGATGCATCGCTAAAAATAACGAATCCTTCTCCGATAGAGGGTAGTGTTAACACAGGTGCAGTAACTAATCTCTTCTTCAGCTCTTGGAAACTTTCCTCACATTCCTTTGTCCAGATGAACTTAACCCCTTTTCGAGTCAACTTGGTTAGTGGATTAGAAAGTCGTGAAAATCTTTTCACAAACCTCCTATAATATCCTGCTAAACCAAGGAAACTACGAATCTCAGTTACTGTTGTGGGTTGAGGCCACTCCTTCACAACCATTGTCTTTGCAGGGTCAACCGAGATTCCTTTATTGGTTATGATGTGCCCCAAGAAAGCCACTTGTTGTAACCAAAACTCACACTTGCTGAACTTCCCAAAGAGTCTCTCCTTCCGTAGAGTTTTCAAAATAACCCTTAGATGATATTCATTTTCCTCACGAATTTTTGAATATATCAAAATATCATCAATAAAAACTACCACAAAGTTATCAAGGTAGTCCTTAAAGACTCTATTCATCAAATCCATGAAAATAGCAGGAGCATTAGTCAAGACGAAGGGCATAACAGTAAACTCATAATGCCCATATCTTGATCGGAAGGCAGTCTTTGGAATATCTTCCTTCTTCACCCTCAGTTGATGATAACCAGATCGAAGGTCAATCTTAGAGAAGAATTGATCCCCACGAAGTTGTTCAAATAAATCATCAATTCTTAGAAGAGGATATCTTTTCTTCACTGTGATCCCGTTCAGTTCTCTATAATCAATGCATAGCCGCATTGATCCATCCTTCTTCTTCACAAAGAGAACTGGTGCTCCCCAAGGAGACACACTCAGTCGGATAAACCCCTTCTCCAACAAGTCTTGGAGTTGTTTCTTTAGCTCTTCCAGCTCCACATTTTCCATTCTATACGGAGTCTTTGATATCAGTTGAGACCCAGGTACGAGTTCAATGGAGAACTCTACCTCTCTTTCTAGGGGAGGTCCAGGTAACTCCTCGGGAAATACATCCATGTATTCCTGAACAATCGGAACATCTTCAATTTGTATGCTCCCTTTCCCTTCTTCCTCATCACCGATTAACTCCATAAAGAAAGCTATAGGAGGTGCTTCTAGATAGGGATCAATTCGGGATATCTCTCCTCGGAAGATAACTGTAGGTCGTTCATTCAAGACTACTGAGATTTACTTACTTCTGCATTTGATCTTAGCATTATACTTTGAGAGCCAGTTCATCCCTAGTATAATGTCGAATTCCATCATGGGAATGACTACTAGATTTGCGATAAGATTGTGCTCACCAAAGTAAACACTAGAGTCTCTAAATACTTTTGATGCAAGGATAATCCCACTTGGAGTCTTGACTGACAACTCTACCTCTAGCAGTTCAGGGATTGATTCTATATTCCTTGCAAACTTGGAGGAAATAAAGGAATGCGTAGAACCAGAATCAAATAAAGTACTTGCTAGTTTAGAGAGGACAACAAGAGTACCTGCTACCACATCATTCGGGACTTCAACTTCATCTGTTGTGATAGCGAAAGCACGACCTTTCTCCCTTGGCCTCTGCTGAGGTTGATGGTGATTCCCCTCCACCACCCTCGGATTTGGACATTGATTAGAAAAGTGCCCAAGCTGTCCACACTTGAAGCATGTGACTTCAGGTAGGGCCATAACCATCTTTCCTCTGTCGTTAGTGTTGGGAAGTTGAGGCTTCACATCACTACGACAATTCTGAGAAATATGGCCTTCTTTTCCACACCTATAGCACTTACCACTTCCGATCAAGCAGTTCCCTGAATGCTTCTTTCCACATTTATTGCATGTGGGATGTTGCATATGCTTTCCACCTCTTTCCTGATCAAAACTTCTTCCCAGGCTTGGTTCTAGAGTTCTCTTCTTCTCATTAGATTTGTGAGACCACTGTGTCTCCCCAAACTCTAGTTCAACTTTCATAGCACTTCGAACTATTTCTTCATAGTTATCGTAGTCCCTGTTGGCTAGATTCTTCCGCAGATGAGGTCGTAGTCCGCCAAAGAATCTATCAACCTTCCCATTAGGGTCCATGACAAAGCTTGAGGTATAACGGGAAAGCTTTGTGAAGTTCATCTCATAGGTTCCAACAGATTCGTTCTCCTTCTCCTTCAGCTCGAGAAACTCTTTCTCCATTTTCGTTCTCATGGAACGAGGGAAATACTTGTTAAAGAAAATTCCCCAAAATTCTTCCCACTCCATAGCTTCCATCTCTCCTCGTGGCTTCGTGTTTTTGATCAGTGACCACCACTGATCAGCTTCTCCCTCTAGGTGGTAAACAGCAAGGGTGACTTTTTCTTGTTCCGAACAATGAAGTACAGAAAAGATCTTTTCAATGGAGCTTATCCATTGTTCCGCAACCAATGGGTCAGTAGATCCACTGAATGTTGGTGGTCGTTGACGCATGAAGGACTCAACAAAAAGTTGTTCCCCTCACGGTGAGGTCAGCCTCTCAGCTTGATTCAAGTTATTACTCATAACTTGAGTCAGTTGGTTCATCATTCGCATGAATGTTTCCATTCCGGCTTCCATAGGAGGGCCGTCATCACATGGTGCATTGCGGTCACCATCGTCACGATTCCTCCTATTGCCCGCCATTTTCTAAAAGAATAAAACCTTAGTAAGAAACTTATTTCATTTATGGATCTTTTAACTAAGACTTCATGATTAGACAATTACACTTTTCTATAATTCCTTCATAATGATTCATAAAAAGATTGTGATTAACCAAACATATCCCCCAGGAGTGTCATAACCAAGAGTGCAGCAAGGCCCGTTATCGTGCACCAGTTCCTGTTCGAGTCTAGCTCAAAGCGGTGTTTTCGGGTTTTACCCCTATGTACATCTGTGCCAGAGCCGCCTCTACCTGCTCGTATCCAGACAGGGATGTATTTGTTTGATAAACCACTTACTCAATACTTACCAAAATACCAGGAAGTTTTCCTATATTTAAACTTTTCTATGGGGTTCTTCCTAAAGTTTTTATATCCTAATTTCAACAAATAAATAAACCATCCTTTGATACCAACTATGGCATCCCTCCTTTTTTTATAACATAAACTTTCATTACATTACACAAAACTGAGGATCTTTAAGGTCTAGTGTCTTGGAAACCAGGAACAAAATACATGAAAGCAACAAAAATCATTCTTCTTAAACACTTGAAAGGCTTCTCCTTAAGTTCATCCTAGGTTCATTACTGCATCTCATAACCTGGGGACATACATCAAAAGAAAGGGTGATCATAAGGCCCAGTAAGGGAAACAAGAGGAACATTTTACATGTGAACTTGATATACTTCAATAAGGACATGAAAAGAACTTTAAGGCATGAGAAAGAAATCATGAGGCATTTCATAATAAAAATAACATTTTTCATAACTTGAAGATGTGGCTATATCATTTAACATAGACAATCATGAACATATCACCAAGGTCCATCCCCAAGGTGTCATTTGAAAATTACCAAGGTTATTCACCAAGGTATCGTGAAAATTGTAATCTCTAGTGGTTACATCATTACCCAATGCATTGGAGCGCTATCAGGGCGCACCCTTAAATTTTCCTTTATAATCATGTGAGCCACATATATCATCATCAAACATTTCATAAATAACCCATATAGCATAAAATAAATGGGTTTCATTTCATAATCATAACGTTTTAAAAACTGTTTTAAAGACATGATCTTTACGTCACTTTAAACCCACGGAAAGGGAAAGAGGGTCTCATGTATGTAAATCCCAGAATTTAAAATAGAACATTTTGATATATATGTGAATACCCTTGTAGAAATAAGATCTTTGAGTATTCACTTTATAACATAAAATAATTTTGAGAAAAGAGAGAGGCATTTTGAGACCAAAAATTCTGCAGCATAACGGCTATGTTTCGGGGTTTTAGAAAATACTGAAAAGAGAGGGGACATGGGTCACCCACTCATAAATGATCCATAAAACAGTAGGGGGACGGAATAAGAAGGATATATGGACATGGTAATGAAATTTGGAGGACATACCATTTGAAATGAAAAACATGGAAGGAAGACAAAAATTAGATTTCTCTTATGAAAATTCGGCAGCCTAACGGCGTCACTTAAACTTCAATAAAAATGAATTGACAAGATCAAATAGGGTATCTCATCATATTATCATAAGATATCATTATGATAGATATATAGATCATACCCCAACATAATAAAAAAGGAACTTGAAAGACTTGATATGAAAATTGAACTTGAAAAAATGAGAAGGGTGAAAGGATCCCTTAAAAATCTGGCAGCCTAACGGCGTCACTTAAACTTTCATAAAATGAAATGATGAGAGTAATAGGGGATCTCTCATCATATAAACATGAAAAGGGCAGTTAGAGGAATATAAAAGAACATCCTATCACATAAGAACATGTAGCATAAAAGGAATGACATAAAAGAGATTACATGAAAAGAAAGAGAGAGGTCGGATCCCTTACCTTAAAACGTGACTCTTGAAACTAAAAGTTTTGGACCTTGAGGGCTTGGGGGCACCTTGGGAGGACTCCTTAGAAGGTAAGAAGACCAGAACTTCGTTGGGGGAGAGTTGGGAGTGAAAACTAAAGGAGGAAAGGGTGGGTATTTATAGGAAAAGTGAGGGGACAAGGCAATAATGGCCAAGGGACACCTCACATGTGCTTTTCTCAAACCCATGTGCTCTCCCTTGACATTTATCAAGGAGTTAGGCCACATGGGGCCCCCAAAACAATAATTCATCACCCTTGGCCGGCCAACCCTTAAAAGATCTCATGAAATCATCATGACACAGTTATGATGTCATTAAACATACCGAAACCCTAAAACTGTATTTTTACTATTCACTGAAAATTCAACTTTCTCAGAAAAATCCCAAAATTTCACATTAACCAAATATCAATGCTCTGATTTCAAAAATGAAATCCATTTTATAAATATAATTTTCTAAATATTTTTAATTTAATTTTTAAATAAAAACACTATTCATCGAAAATTCATTTTTTTCAGAAAAAACCCCAAAAATTACCATAACATAATATCGATGCTCTGAGTTCAAAAATAGTCATTTTTATAAAAATAATTTTCTAATTATTTTTAATTAAATTTTTAATTAAAAAACACTATTCATTCAAAAAAACTAATACTTGAATAATAATTTATGAAACCGTTATTTACCCATTTTATTGAATCACATTACTTAATCTAGGTGTCTAAATTATATTAAAACTTTCTTTGAGTGAAATTACTAATCCATTTGGTCACATTACTAATCCTAAGCGTAAAATCACTATTCATAATTTACTATTCATCAAAAATTAAGTTGATCTTATTAGACTCCAAATTCCTTACTGAACACTTTTGTAGAAGACCATTTTTTGAAAATCATTACACATCATTAGTTATTTAGGGTTTACATAAATATTTTAAAATATCCTTTTTTCGAAATTCATCAATAAAATACATTCTAAAATTATCCGGACATTAGAAATTTCACAAACATCACTAAAGGAAGAAATCTCAATTCATTCGTCCCAAAGGATTACACCAAGAAGCTAGGGTCTCGTCACATAGCCCCTTATAACACCGGCATATGACCTAAGTGTAAGGTGTGCTATGGTGAGAGAATCTGAGGGAGGCTCAGATAACATTGCCCTAGTAGTAATCTCTACTAACTTGAACTTCTCCCGTAGGCGTTTCTGTTCAAGCTTGACACGCTGGAGTTTGGCTTGGGCTTGGTCCAAAGTGAAGCCCACAGATGCTACCTCCTTCCCAAGCTCTGATAAGTGGGCTTCATAAGGTTCAAGTCTACTGGATGAAGCCATCGCCTCCTCTTTCTGCATTAACCATTAACATCTTATTAAATCATTAAGAGTAAGTTAATATACTACTCAAAAATATTGGGTCGTTACACATCATCCCTTTTGATATCCTTAACCACATTAGATATGTGGAATATCAAATATATCTCTTACCCAAACTATCTCAATTACATTATGTATTCAATGTATCCCTCATAAATAAGTACCTACCAGAACACTAACATATTCTTTTTCTAGAGGTGGTAACTTTTAAGAATGATCTCTCATATGATGAGTAGTTACTGAAGATAAAATATCATAGAATAAATTTTCTATGTAACAAGGAAACTCACATGGTCAAAGTGTGGGGAGAATTTGGGGAGACTGTAACGTCTTGGGTTTTTGGAGCGGGTCAAAATCCTTGCCTGTTTTTAATTTTTAGTGTTTGGTAGGTAGACCAACTCTTTTCTTATTTATAAGAACTTAATTAAGTGATTTTACTTAACCCAATACCTTATTTTTAGATTATTATTTATGACCATAAAGTTTCATGGGTATTTGGTTGGGTTTCAGGTGTGTAAGATGCTAAAAAACCAAGTTTTTAGGGTGCGCAGACTGGGGTACACAGTTTGAACAAAATGTACTGCCTCCCAGGAAAAACTGTGAGGCCCTCCAAGTATTCTAGACACACTTTTTCAAACTATGAAGGAGGGGAAACATTTCCCTATGGCCATGTCTGCAATTTTTTATATAGGTCTCATGCACAGTTTGCGCACGGTTTATAAAACCGCGCGCATGAACCATGCGAGCCTAGAGCTTGGACAGTGAGTATTGCATGGTTGGTGCACTGTTTTCCAAACCGTGGGAGATAACCATGAAACTGACTAAAATTTTGAAATTACTAAACTAACCTTCTATCCTATTTCTTTTTTTCCTCCTCATTTCTTCTCCCTTGGTCGCACACAGTAGTGGGGTTCCTACCATTTTCTTCCTCCCTTAGATTTTGAGCTAGATTCTTTATCGGGACTTCGTTTCTTGATCTATATATGGAGTTGGATCTGTATTGTAAATCCCTTGAATCCAATTTATTATCTTTTCCTTTTCACTCTCTATAAATAATTCTAAATCCATATGATCTATTTTACCCTATTTTTAGGGTGTTCATCTAAAACACTGATTTCTTCCAAATTGGATCAAGTTAGGGGATAAGATCGGATGTGCGGGTGTCTAACAATATGAGGTAGGTGGTAATCATCTTTCACGATGATTTTTTGAGTGTTTTGGTGGTTCATATTTGAGTGTGCTATTGGGTTGACCAAGTGAGACCCTTTTTAATTAATGATTGTATTTTAATTAATTAATTGAACCCCTGATATGCCTATGGGTATGCTCAATCAATAATATAAATGTTTTAAGCCCAATGAAAGGCTTAGAACCTTGGGAAGATTAGGATGAGTTGTGTTATTTTTTAATTTTAATTATTTTAAATTATTTATATTGATTGTTTAGTTCCATGGGAACTGGATGGGCTTGGCCTAAGGTTTGAGATGGCATTGGCCATCAGGTTTTAGGTGATACGATCATCAAGATGAACTTAGAACAATGAATTTGGGTGATGTTGATCACTGGTTGGGTGAATTGGATGTCGGTAGGAGGCAACGATGTCATTAGGCTATGGGTGAGGCTCATGTGATGTTGGATAGTGTTGAACATCAGATAAGCAATGCAGTCATAGGGGCACAAAGTTCTAAATTGGTGTGGATTAGGGATTTATTTAGTGATTTTTGCTTACCCATGTTGTCCAATGCACTATTTTGAGTCGTGTGCACATGGTATGACTTAGTTGATGAGGTGGTAGTGGCTACTTGTGTGCGTAGAGGCCTCCGATAGATGTGGATTCATATGATTTATAGAATTTCTTGTGATAGAAATCCACGAGGAAGGTGAGGATCCATCAATTGACAGTGTTGAGACTGTCGGTTGGGATATGAGGCTCGACGTACTTGAGGTCATTGGACCAGGACTTATTTGGGAGGATGGACACTATCGTTTCTTGAGATATCGACCATTGATCCAACTATGATATTACTTAGAGGGAAGATATTGTTGTGCCTCAATACGTTGTACTTCGACTAGATGGGAGCTTTTGAGTAGGGGTCGTACTGATTGGTTGGCATGCCTTTGGGATGTCAGTTTCTTGATTTGGTTATAAGATGTTGGTTTTCATGAGGTGATGGGTGATTTTATTAGATGTGGAACCTGAGGGTGAAACTAAACAAATTTACATAAGGGGATGCCTTGGGCTTAAGCTAAGGATCCTATCCACTATGTTATATCGGCATTGGCTGAAGAAGGTGATTTATCCCTTGTGGTTGCTGAGCCCAAGGGGAGTAGATTATTATTATACATGTGTGTTGTGATATTATATTTATTATTTAGATTCACCTTCTAAATCAAAAATTTAATATGGGAACATGTTGGTGGTGGCCTACTAAGATTGTTTCTCACACCCCACATGGGCCCTTCGGGATGTGTGTAGATTTTATGGCTTTGGGATCAGGTAAAGGTTCAGACTCTAGAACTGGACCTTAGTGTTGGTATATTTTACATGGGGTAAATAGAAAGGGACCTTGAGGTTCTTTCCTTAGATAGAGTTTCCTTCTTGTTTTATTTTTTGTATCAGTATGTCGTTATATATGTACATACTGAGGTAGGCCATTGGTGATCCTTTTGCTTATTGATATGTATGGCATGCCCTGTATGCATTTTATGTTTTTTTAGTTACAAATGGTATGCTGTGATGTTTAATTATGCAAATGGTATTGATCTTTTTTACTATTATTTCTTCTTCTATCTATTTTTCTTCTTCCATGGGTGGGTTACTGGTCTAGTGTATGCTATTTTTTATTTTCTACTACATATTATATATACTTTGACCATTATTATATCATCACCAAAGGGTATAGTCTCTCCAAAATCACCCATTAACACATTCACTATTACTTGACAGCCTTCAGCATATGGGGAGGCAGTGTCACTCGGTCCAAATCACTGTTTGGGTGGCTAAACAGGTCGGGGCACTATAAACCCTAAGTGTCACAAACCAAATCTGGTCGCCACCAAAACCGGCGCCAAACCCAGCCCGTGAAAAGGCCCAAAGGGCGTTCCAAATCCCCACAGGTTGGCACAAGTTCCTGGGTATCATAAAATGATAACTGGTAATGATTTACCCGAGTTTATAAACTTAAAACAACAAATGAATCCAATAAAATAAATCTGGATTTTTCAAACCAAAAAATATTTTATAGAAATTTAGAACTAAATTACATAGTTAAAAACAACTCACCAAGACTATAAAAAGGTACAAAACCAATAGGAAACATCCCAATAACCCTCATGGAAATGGGAACCTCCCTCAAGCCATCTCCACAAGACTTCACCACCAAGGACCTGCTAGAAACCCAAACCACTGGCAATAAAAACTGCACCCAACCTGGGAAAACAAAAAAAAACAAGTCTAATTACACCCAAGAGTGTAAGTAGGGTGTGATCCAATGACTAGTAGGATACCACCACTAAAATATTCCATGTGATAAATATTCATAGATGAAAATCTTGCAAGTTTTCAAAAATAGGAAATGCTAGTTACAAATTCTAAAAGATGCAACATCAAAAAACAGTTTTCAAGTAGGATATCATTAAGAATCAACACTTTTAAAAATAATTTCAACTCTAATGGATTTTCCATCCAAACATACCATATGTTGACAGTAAGCACAAAGTAACTAATGATCACAAGCAATAGTAAATAACCCCTAGGCACTAGCTCGTTTTGGGTCCCAAGTACCTCGTATCTCGGTGAGAGTAACCATCACAATATTCATTCTCATGCACGATCCACTAGTAGGGAACATACCCATAACCTATTGGTCCCCAATAATCATAATCATAGTTTATTTAGTGTTGTAAGTGTCAATATTTCTATGTGAAACTGAGGATAAACCCCATGGATTCACTAGCATACTAGTACACGTCCACCCACCTAGATACCTGGGTTTTCCCTTGTGCTCAAACAAGTTCAACAAGTTAAGAATAATACTTTTCACATTAAAATTTAATTTCCACATCATAAGTTCACCAAAAATCCCACATGTACATCACACAAGTCTAAAAATACACTTTTTCATTCAAATGATTTTTGAAATCGTACTAACACCAAAAATAGCCAACAACACATTTTGCACATCTTTCACAATTCAAAAAATCTGTTAAAAATTTTATAAAATCTTTCTCAAGATTCTAAACATCACATAACAGTCCACTCACATGTTACATAATACACTTTTCATAAAAAAAGTCCATTTTTCACATCACACTCACACAAAATAGCTCGAAAACATGTTTCGCACCCACATCACAATTTCATAAATCACCTCGAAAAATTACAAAACATTACCAAAATGTTTGACAACATAAATGATCACTTTCTGTTTCAAAAACTCATTTTAAGAACATATTGTCACTAAAATAGTACATAATCAACCATTTCACACTTTGTGTAACTCATTAAATCATTTACGATTTTCATAAAACCAACCCAAGAGGTATAATCATGGTTTGAATACAAAACCCATTTCAAAACCCTCATTCAAGACCAAAACCATACCAATAAGAATAAAAAACAGAATTTACAGCCCTAACAACATTTATTAAACCACCCCTAATTGTTATACAAATACCTCAAACAATACCACAAAAGGTACACAGGAAAAACCGATGTTTTCAAAATTCATGTTCAAGAAGTACAACATGGTTTCACACATTAAACCCATTAAAAAACCCCCTTAAAAGGACCACATGACATTAAGGAATTAACCAACCATAATTTTCAGCCCCTTTAAACACTAATAAATCACTTTAATATGTTATAAAATACACCCAAACATTTCCCCAAGAGCCACGCATGAAAAGCACCCAATTCTAAGAAAAAATGAAACTAAAAAATTAAACACTTAACCAAATCCATAAAAAATAGTTTTCAAACCACACAAAACAGATTTTAAAAATAGTAAATTAATAAACCAAGCAAGATAAATCATCATTAAATGGTTATACATGTAATCACCTACCTTTTGAGTCAAAACCCTTGAATCTTGGTATGAAACCTCAACTGCACCTCTTCCACACCACAAGGAAGTGAAACCGAACCCTAAACCATAATATTTAACCAAAAATACCCCAAATAAAACCCTAGGTATGAACCCTAACTTCTGGAAACTCTATAAATTTATGAAAGAGGGAGGAAACCCTAAGGAAAAGGAAGGAATTGATGATAGAAACACTTACCCAAAATAATCTTGAAGAAAAAGACCCAAAATACACTAGTATCTGAATTTTAAAATAGCTAAAAATTTAAGGGAGGTTCGAACAAGGATTAGGAGATAATTTAGGAACTGGAATGGGGGGAAATAGTAAAAATAGAAGTATTTATGAAAGGATCAATTTACCTCTTAAAATCTGGGCGATTTGTGAAATCCATAGAAGTTTCTCCTATTTTCACAATTCTATTGAGCTCCAAATTGGGGGAGGATATAATGGGGGCACGCCTTGGGTAAGTGAGATCGGGTGAGATTTTGAATCATGGAAAAAACATAAAAATTGAATGAGTTATTAAAGAATTAAAATATATTTTTAATTAAGGAAATGAGCTTTCGAGCAGGCCTAATCCCTTAAATAAAAACTCAAATCCACCATAATTATAGATTTCTAAAAGGTCCAAATTAATTTGGTGGTTTTCATAGGTCATGGGATGCTATGAAATAATTGGAATGGGTGAAAAATGTTGAAAATGAAGGAGTTATAAAGGGAAAACGATGTTTTCTAAATCTGAAATTGGGCTCACGGTTTGGCCCAAATCATGAAAACTCACCCATTTCTCAAAAAATGCGTAGGAAACCCCCAAAACAAAAAAAATGGAAATTAAATTAAAAAATAACTTTAAATTAATTTATGTATGTGACACTAATGTGTGAAATGGTGGTACTTTCTTGGGGTGGTTATCAAACAAGGTTTTGGATGTGATCTCAATAAGATCTAAATTCTATCATAAATGGGTTCACTCATATTTCAGTTTTCAAATATCAACTCTGGCTTAGTCAATGGAAAATCCCCGTGATTTCATCTCCCTCAGAAGCTCCAATAAATGGGATTCATAGGGTGTGATCCTACTAGTCTATATCATTGCTTCTTCCATCTGTGTGAATTAGAATTTATCATAAACCTTAATATAAACTAATCTTAATGGACACTATATAATGAATATATTATAAATGGTTATGATGCTTAATGGTATTTTTAAATCTAAAAATCTATAATGGTACAAAGTAGTGAAAATTTTTTCTATAACTAAATTACTTAATAAGAAATTTATTCATTTAAAAAGATAATTTCATTTATAAAAGTTTGGGTTATTATATTATTCACCCTTATAGAAATTTCTCCCTCAAAATTTCATTTCATGCACTAAAATAGATTAGGGTGCATCTATTTCATAACCTCTTCTAGTTCCCAAGTTTCTTCCTCAAAATTATGGTTCTACCATAGTACTTTGACTAGGTGGTTTGTCTTGTTTCATAGAAGTTTGTCTTTATAATCTAATATCTCCATTGACTGCTCTTCATATAAAAGATTTTTCTCCAAGGGTACCACCTCTGGATTCAATACATGTGAGGGGTTTGGTATGTAATTCCTCAAGAGGGATAAATATAATATGTTATGTACTTAGGATAGGTTTGGTGGGAGTGTTAGTAAATTGTCCAAAACTCTTATGTAATCAAGGATCTCAAAGGGGACACTGTATCTAGTACTAAGCTTACCCTTCTTCCCAAACCTCATGAATTTCTTCCATAGTGATACATGAAGGAATGCCTTATCTCTAACCTTAAACTCCAAGTCTTGTCGATGATTTTCTGCATAGATTTTTTATTGACTTTACATGAATTTCATATGAAATTGAATGGTTTAGACCTTCTCTATCTTCTCTTTGATAATATTAAGTCCCATTAGCTTCCTCTCTCCAACTTCATCCCAGCATGTCATAGTCTAACACCTCTTCCCATACAAATCCTCATAAGATTTCATTTGAATGATAGAATAGAAATTTTTGTTATATAATAACTTTATTAGGGGAATTTTTTTGTCCCAACATCCTTGTAAATCCATGGAACAAGATCTCAGTATATCCTTAAGAGTTTGAATGGATCTTTCAGAATGGCCATCCGTTTGAGGTTGATAACACTACTAGAAAATTCAACTATACTTATGGTTTTAAACCATGGGTATAGCCCCCAAAACCATGGGTATATTCCCCAAAACCATGGGTATAGGCTATACCCAAGGTTTTGAGAATAGTGTCTAGTTAAAGAATTGTTATAAACCTATACCCACAGTTTGTATAGAAACCATGGGTATAGGTCACATAGATTTTGTTATACCCATGGTTCCAATAAACTGTGGGTATAGATTTATACCCACCATTTCAAAACTGTGGGTATATGTATTCCCATTAGAGAACCCTATACCCATGGTTCTATAAACCATGGGTATAGGATGCTGCCAACATTTTGGCAGTATCCCCACCATCTCCCTTCCCCAAATGCATAAACCTATTAATCAAATAAAATAGACCTTATAAATTCAATTAATTACATATTTTATACATTTATCATCTAACCAACATGTTTTCATAATTTTAAAACCATATAAAATACTAAAATATAAATATACATCTATAAAATAAATGAATTTAAGTCATTACAGAACTACAAAAGTATCCTTCCTATTAAGTCAATAAAGGGGATCAATATATACCTCATCGTCAACATCCTCATCCTCTACAGCATCAATAACATCAACATTAGTAGCAACAACAACAACAACCTTTCCAATAGAATCATCTGGAGCAGCAACATCATCAATAGTATCATCACCACTACCTTCATCTCAATCATCACTAGCACCATCATTGGCATCACTTGGTTATCATTTAATGAATTCATAGATGTAGTATATGAATCAATAGTATTAGTATCCTCTGATGGAAGTGATTGACTAATAACTGAAATAGATTTCAGGAATTGTTCATTGATCATCTTACTTCTTTCACACTCATGTTACTTCTTTCTCACTCATCTAAATATATATTTTTTTGCTTCAGCTACTTCTACATTATCACTTTGCATATCTAGGGTTTGAGATCCTTAAGAGGAGTGTGATGAGGACCAATACCTAGAGGGGATGATGTTTTTCTCTGGTTGACATCAGACTCTGCCATGGTTCTTGTCACCTAAAACCTGACTCAAATGATCATTTGGCATGAAGTTGTCATATTCTTTATCATCAAGGGACTCCAGGTAAGTCTGTTGAAAATATAAACAATATATTTAATTAGTAATTTTGTATAAATATTTTAAATATAAATAAAAAAACTTTCAATTATTCCTTTTGTTTTTGCATTTACTTCACTTCCATATTTTTTCTTCCTACTTGAACAAAATAATTTAGCTTAAGGTAGAAGAACTTAGATGCCCAATATAGGTTGATGAAAATGGAATTGATTAGTATACACATATTAAAAATGTAAAAATTTTATAATCTTCAATAATAATAAAATGGAATAACTTTTAAATAAATTTAAAATACATAATTAATGTGATAAACATTCCTGAAAAATTCATATATAAAATCTAATCATAAACACTTTATAATTTTAGGTACTCATTATAAACATTAAATAATATTTAATATGAATTCTTTATATTCATTTCATAATATGATATCAATATTATTCATTATATGGCCAATTTTACATTGGGCCTATAGGCCAATTGGACATTAGGCATATTGGTCTATTAGGATTAATTGGCCAATTGGACATTAGGCCTAATGGCATAATTTCCAATTGGACTATAGGACAAATGGCCAATTGGCCTATAGTCCTAATGGTCAATTAGCCTATAGGAATAATGGAAAATTGTATCATAATCCTATAGTTTTAATGTCCAATTGGACATTAGTCCTATAGGCCATTAGGCCAATTGGACATTATTCTTATAGGACATTATGCCTATTGGAAACTAGTTATATAGTCCATTAGGCCTATTGGACATTATTCCTCTAGTCCATTAGGCCTATTGGACAATTTTTCCATTAGGCCTATAAGACAAATAGACAATTTTCCTATTGGACATTATTTTAGGATTTTAGTAAAGGGATTAGTGGAAATAACACTTAAAATTAAACATGAAAAGATTACTAAGTAGCAATATAAATAAGGAAATTATATTAATTTAAATTAAATTATCTGATGCTTCTCATGATCGGGCATTATAGTGCACTGCAATGTGTGTACATATGTCATTGAATATTTGTTATTTGTGTTTTTCCCCAATGCTTCCTAAAAAATTAAATATAAGTAATAAGAATTAAGTTTTATATTCAAACCATTAAAGATTGGGAATACCTTAAACTCATCAGTCTTCCCATGTACACTCATTTTTTTATATTGATTTTTTGGAAAGTCAGGGAATGTGGGTACACCTTCTAAATCAGAACCAACTTTTCTCTTCTAACCAACATAAAACTCATGCTTGTATTATTTCCATAACTACCCAAGATCCATGTTGGGTATGAGATGAAGCTAGTAGGATACCACCATGAGTCCCATCCATTCATTTTATTATAGAAACAAATTTTAAGACAAGGTGTGACAAATAGGTTTTTATTTTCACTTTAAATGAATGGGAGAATAAAAAAAATAAGATATGCACTTAATCAATGATACCCATGTTGTAAAACCATTTCTTGAAGTTGGTGTTATTTAAAAAAAATGTCCAAGGGAAAAAATTCTTTAAATATAACTATTTCGAAGTTAAAACCACATGTAGTCTAAAAATTTTAAAAATCTTTCTAATACTGATGTCTCTATGAAAACAATTGTTTCTTTTTTCCTTTAAAATCATAAACACACACCCACATCAAGCTAAACAATGAATTAAGTGTAAATAATCAATAAAAAACATCATAAATACAAGGATGTAATAACACTAAAAAAACAAGGTTAATCAACAAAGGGGTCAACTCACCAAGAAAGACCATCCAAGAAATAAACAATACAAATGAAACTGTATAAATGAATGATCTATAAAATAAATACATATCATTAGGCAAAATCATGATGAATAACATGGCCACACAAGACATGAAAACATATACCTAGTTATTGGTAGGGTGCAATCATACATCTATCTATTGAATCACTATATGTAGTCACCTCAGTGAAAAACCAAAATCAAGGTTTTAAATACAACTAAGGGGGGTCTATCCAATGAAAAACCTTTACTAGCCTAGAAATTTCACACCACTACTCACTTAGAAACCTCGGTCTCCTCATAGAATAATAATTTAGGTAGACTGTGTACAATAACATCATCACAAGACAATAACAAGTCGATAGGGATAACAACATTAGCACGTCTTTCCCACCTCCTACACTACCATCAATGTCACCCCTAACATACATGTAAAGACCCAGAATTTCCATGGAAATTTTTTTTCTTAAATACATGGTAATTTTATGAGTCCTCAAAAATTGACGGTGTGTGATTCTGAGGCCCGGTGTGCACGGAATCAATTTCTGAAGTTTTGTTTGGGTACGTTCAGTAAACATATGAGCGGGTTTTTATGAATTTTGAAATAGTGCTCAGAATTGAAATATGAGGGCACTGTTAAACTCGCAACGCCGATATTCTCTTAAGAAGACTTTCACCTCAATGGAAGATGGTCAGAAATAAAATATGTTTTTTGGGTTTTTAATGAAAGAATTAAATAAAAATAAATTTGTAGATTTATTTTTATTTGGTTGGTTGAAGCCTCCATGTGGAAGTTGGAGGTGGGGAACACCACACCTTAACCTCCCATGAGAGGTTATGGTGGTGGGGCCCACCCAAACCTAACCTCCTCTTCATGATTAATATGGTGGGGACCACCTGAGTTTTTAACCCCTTGAAACTCCCCATTAAAGGGGAGAAACCCTCAAACTTCCATTAAGTGTAGGGGAGCCTCTTCAACTCCCCTAACATTAAATTGTGTCAATCCTCCTCATTAAATTAAATTATGCCAATACTCCTCATTAAATTAAATTGTGCCAACCCCATGAATTAATTAGGTGGAGCCAATTTAATTAATTCATCCAATTTGAATATTGTGCCAACAGATTAATAGGATATCACAATCTATTATTTTGGTTGGCATTTATCTTTTGGTGGAACTTGGAAGAAGAGAGAAAGCTTAGGGAGAAAATCTCTCACCAACAAAGAACGAATAATGAATAATAAAGAATGAAGAACACATTCTTCCAACGAAGAACACCAGCGTGGAGCATCTTCAACTTTCTTCCTCGGAACCCCCTTCGACGTGGGACATCTTTGACTAATCTTCCCTCCTCATCGTTGTCAATGAACCGACGCACGAGATTGGATTGGAAGTGCATGGCGGATGCGACGAACGATGACAACACCGTCTTCTTCCCATGACTTCATCATCAAACAATGAAAAAAGTTAGGGGTTTAATTTCATTTAAGTTCCATGTTCTTCCTTTCCTTCAAAACGAAGAATGATGATGCTTTCTTTTTGCGAGTGGATTGTTGTGGTTCGTTCTAAAGGACTGATTGCTATCACCCTAAACGCAGAGGGTGCGGGCCAAACTAACATGGCCTGACACCCTTTATCGATCTATTTTGTGATGTCCTTCGGCATGGCAACGAAACGACGAGGCAAAAAAGGCGTAAAATACAAAGGCCACGCTACCCACGGCCTCCGTGACCCGCACCGCCACTGGCTGAACAGGCCCCGGCCGAGCCCCCACCGGCCTGCCCAGCCACCTCCCGGCCTACCCAGCTGCCTTCCGGTTGCCCACCGGCCTTCCACCGGCCTTCCTGGCCACCTCCCAGCCGTGCCGGCCTGGCCTCCTGGCCTCGTCCATCAGGGTCGAGCCACCCGTGTCGTGCCCCTCACGGTGCTGGCCGAACCGGCCTCGACCATCCGGGCTGAGCTGCCCGAGTCACACCCCTCGCGGCGCTAGATGAACCAGCCTCAGCCATTCGGGCCAAGCCACCGAGCCGCACCCCATGCACACCTGGCCGAGATGGCCTTCTGTGCCCCTGTCGGCGCCTCCGGGCCGAACCGCCCTTACACCGACCTGTGGCCGGTCCGTGCCCTCGCGACCGATCTGCGCCCTCACGCTACTCGCGGCCTTTGCAGCTTGCTAGGCTGGGTCCAGTGGGCCAGGATGAACCCAACGGGTCAGAACAGACTAAGTCAGGCCAGGTCGGTCCGACCGAGTCGGATCAGACCCGGGCCCACTGCGACCCCTTTACTTTCTTCGGCCATATCTTTGGCACCAGACGTTCGTTTTATGAACTGTCAGTGGTGTTGGAAATCTTTGAGAATTAAGGTCCCTTAGAGTATACCCCACAAGAGTTTGGGGTATAGTTTAGATACATACAGGTTGGATCGTGCACGAATCCAACCAGGCCCCCGGGACTAAAAGGCTAATAACTCTCAGACCGGGCGTCTGATTGATGCATCGTCTGTTGCGTTGATACCCCTATGACGATGCGGACCTTCAGGTTATTTCTTCGTGGTACTTTGTGTAAGTTGATGTATCGACACTTGGATTGAGGAGTGGACCCTCCCAAAATCAAGCGTGCTTGTGCAGAAACCCTGTGGCTGGCTGCTCTCCGACTACAGTTTCTGGATCCTATGTGGGTTCGATAGCTCTGACTACTGTTCTTAGATCCTGTGTGGGTTCGACAGCTCTAACTATTGTTCCTGGATCCTATGTGGGTTTGAAAGTTCTGACTACTATTCCTAGATCCTGTGTGGGTTCGAAAGTTCTGACTACTGTTCCTGGATCCTCTGTGGGTTTGACAGTTCTAACTACTATTTCTAGATCCTGTGTGGATTCAACAGCTCTGACTACTGTTCCTGGATCCTGTGTGGGTTCAAAAATTCTGATTTCTGTACCAGGATCCTACATGGGTTTGATAGAATAGATGATTTAGTGGCTACATCTAATCATCTCTAACTCTCTACAAAAGTTTTATACTTGTGTGAGCTGAGTTAGTAACTTTTGTGTTTTACTCTTGATTGATATGGATTACTTGATAACTTAGGTATATGTATAGAAATATACCTAAGTGGGGTTAACTTTTGATTTCATACCATGTGGTTTATCCTTGTTGGATTTTTTGAGACCTTGAGGGTCTCGGGGTCCCTACTGAGTATCGTTATACTCACCCCGGAACGGGCTATGCCCGCACCTCGTTGTGTTGGATAAAGATGACAGACAGCGCTGACCAAGGCTGAGTGTACCAGGACTAGACGGTACCCGGAGGTGGACCACATGGTGTGATGGTACACGGAGGATACGGATGGATGTGGAGTGATGTGGAGGCTATCTGTACCTACCCTTCAGGTAGGATTTTCTGGTGGATGAGCCAGGAGCCGTTTTCCTTTTTTTCAGTTTCTTGTACTTTACAGTTGGGCTTGTATTTCCGGTCCCTTTTTACTTTTCAGCACTCTTTTGTTATACAGTTTTACTTAGTGTTTTGCTTCCAACTTGTACTCTATTTTGTGTGTTTTCAGGTTATAAAGGAAATTCCTTCCCAGTTTTAGGGATTTACGCCTTTGGTGCTAGTTGCCAACCCATGGCCTATGGAAGGCGGACTTGGGGTAGTCACAGCACGGGCCCCGGGGGATGGGTCATGACAAATTGCTATCAAAGGAGTTGATTCTATCACATAACTTAGGACTCTAATCTTTTCTGTGAAGCAATAGTGTTAAGGGTACTAAGTGTGGTTTTTAGTACAAGGAGTCCAGTGTTGGTGCGGCGGCCGACATATCCATACACCAGGACCCTGACTTCTGATTTCCGACTCAGTGCATGAAAACACTAATTGTGTGTGTGTTTTCAAGATTTTTCTTTGTGATATCTTGATTCAGCTCACCAGGTATAACTTATTGACTGTGGCGCACCTGTTTCTTTTCAGGATGCCTCCATGCAGACAACTAGCTAGGGTTATGAGATTTGTATGCACAGATAGCCCACCGAGTGATGAGGCCTCGGTGCAAGGCCCTTTTATAGTGGAGGAACTAGTGGTACCACTCCCCGTTGGGCCACTGATTCCATTATCCCCAGCAGTAGAGAGTGCACGCTACCTGAGCGCATTTCACAAGTTTCAGCGCTAGAGGCCGCCCAGGTTCAGGGGCGACATGGACCCGTAGGCAGCTGAGGATTGGCTGGAGGTAGTGGTGAGAGTCTTTAGACTAGTTGGGACACCAGCTGACCTTATTGTGATCCTTGCCGCAAGTCTCCTTTACCCAGCAGCAGGGAGATGGTGGAGCCTGATGATAAGGTGCATGAAGAGGAGACACTTCTCTTGGAAGACTTCAAGAGCCTGTTTCGGGTGGAGTTTTTTCTAGACACCATATGTGTTGTGTGGATACATGAGCTACTTCACCTTCAGCAGGGAAGCATGACGGTGGCACAGTACTCAGCGAGGTTCATCGACCTCTCACACTACTCCACAGATATGGTACGGGACCCATTCTTCAGGGCCCAGACCTTCGAGCAGGGGCTCAGGTGAGAGATCAGGGCTTCAAAGATCTCCCTCAGCATCCCGAGGTAGGAAGGGGTGTTGGAGTGATCCCTCTTAGTGGAGAGTTTCCTTACTGAGAAGTTACCAGTAGATAGACCCACCAAGGAACGTCACATAGCAGATTCTTCTGTAGTTGGAAGTAGACAGATGTCGCAGAGATCTAAGAGAACCAGTCCATTTAGTGGATAACCTCAAGACACAGGTTTGGTTGTGCGAGACACACGAGACAGAGCCAGTCATACGAGGAACAGGCAGTGTTTCACATGCGGCGGGTAGGGTCACATGGCTCGTGACTATCCGACCCACCATTCGGATGATCAGCATATAGTTGAGGGACCTATCAGGCAGAGGCAGAGGTTCGATCGAGGAGGTACGCAGGGAGCAGGCAGACGTGGCAGAGGAGTTGGTCGTGCAGCTGGCGGTGGATGATGTTTTGAGGTGTTATCGCCACCACCACCAGGAGGTCCACCCCGACCACAGGGAGTAGGTGGACGGGGGAGATCTCATATCTAGGAAACTGAGGCTTACAATCATGGAGCTCCAGAGATGATTCAAGGTACGATCTATGTCTATTCCACCTTAGTTGTAGTTCCTATAGACACAGGTTCCAGTCACTCTTTCATTGCCACTTCCCTCATTCGGAGCTCAGAGATTTTGACAGAGTTGTTGGCTTGATTATTATGGCTAGAGACTCCCACAAGAGTATATTCAATGATTACGCACTGGTTCTGGAATTGTGAGATTACTCTAGGAGGCGAGATCTTCGGCTGGGATCTCCTAGTAGCGGCGTCGAGGCCTTACAACGTCATCTTGGGTATGGACTGGTTATCTACATTCCATGCTTAGATAGACTGTATTAGGTGCAAAGTACGGTGTTTCTGCATGGATGGGATTAGTTTTACCTTTAATAGTGAGAAGGGATCCTTTGCAGCACAGGATGGACTTACCCTGAGGAGGGTGAAGTCGATCACTCATCAGTTGGCTTGCCTTACTCTCAGAGCAGTTGATGTGGATAGTCCGAGATATCCTATAGTGGTGGACCAGTACGCAGATGTTTTCTCTGATGATTTCCTAGGTCTACCTCTTCACAGAGAGGTGTACTTTTATATTGACATGTACCCTGGGATGGCACCGATATCTGCACCAACGTATCGGATGGCTCCCGCGGAGCTTCGCGAGCTATGGGTACATCTAGAGGACTTGTAGGGGAAGGAATTCATTAGGCCCAGTGTTTCTCCCTAGGCATCCCCGATTCTGTTTGCCAAGAAGGCGGATGGGAGCTTGAGGATTTGTGTCGACTACCATCGCCTGAACCAGGTGAACATGAAGAACAAGTACCCGCTCCCAAGGATTGAAAACCTCTTTAATCAGCTGAAGGGAGCACAGTGGTTCTCGAAAATAGACCTCAGATCAGGCTATCACCATCTCAGAGTTCAAGATGAGGATGTACAAAAGATGGTCTTCAGATGTCGGTGCATCCACTACGAGTTCTTGGTTATTCCATTCGGCGTAACCAACGCCCCAGTAGTGTTCATGGGACTCATGAATAGGATCTTTAAATCGTACCCCAATTTCTTTGTCGTAGTCTTCATCAATGACATTCTGATCTACTCGGCTACTGAGGAGGAGCATGCCTACCAATTGTAGGTAGTATTGGACACACTCCGAGAGCACCAACTTTATGGTAAGCTCTCGAAGTACCAGTTCTGGATCCGAGGGGTTCACTTTCTGGGACATGTCATCTTGGAGGATAAAGTTGAAGTGGATCCATCGAAAATTGAGGTGGTACTTTCTTGGGAGCCACTCAGGAGTGTGACGGATGTTCGAAATTCATGGGTTTGGCTAGATACTACTGGAGATTTGTACCATAATTTTCCAGAGTTACAGCACCACTATCAGCCTTGATGAAGAAGGGGAAACCCTTTGTGTGGTCAGAGAGATGCCAGCAGAGCTTTCAGGAGCTGAGGTAGAGGCTGACTAGTGCCCCATCTTGAGGCTTCCAGAGGATGGCATTGGGTACATAGTCTACTGCGACACATTAGGGACCGGACTCGGATGTTTCTTGATATAAGAGCGAGTAGTTATCACTTATGGTTCACGACAGTTGAGACAGCATGAGTAGAACTATGCTACCCATGACCTGGAATTAGCAGTAGTGGTTTTCACCTTGAAGATGTGGTGGAACTATCTGATGGGAGAGCATTTTACCATGTACTCTGATCACAAGAGTCTCAGGTATATCTTATCTCCGAAGTATATGAACCTGAGACAATAACGTTGTCTTGAGTTCCTCCAAGACTATGACTTCTAGATAGTCTATACTCCTGGGAAGGGGAACGTTGTTGCAGATGCACTTAGTAGGAGATCCGGTATACATATTTTAGGCGAGGCGATAGAGCAGTTGGATTCTTTATAGATATACTTTGTGGATATAGATGGAGCAGCCTTTCTTTAGTGAGTCAAGGAGGCACAGCATGAGGACCCTGACTGTGATACATGACGTGCTCAGATATCCACAGGGCAGGCACCTGATGGATTTTCTGAAGGTGGGGAGCAATTCATCCTCTTTAGAGGACGTACCTTGGTACCAGTGGAACTTCAGGAGGAATTTTTGAGGGAGTTCCACACTTTCCCTCTAGAGGTACATCCAGGAGTGGCGAAGATGTATTAGGACCTCAAACGACAACACTGGTGGTCAGGTATGAAGAAGTCAGTAGCGGAGTTTGTCTCTCAATGCCTCACTTGTCAGCAAGTGAAGGCAGAGAACCAGGTACCAGCATGCTTGGTGCAGCCTTTAGAGGTCCCAGAGTGGAAGTGGGATGGGATATCCATGGACTTCGTGACATTATTTCCACATACGTCTAGGGGACATGACTCTATCTGGGTGATCATCGACCGACTCACCAAGTCAACCCACTTCCTACCGATCAGAGAGCAGGGTATAATAGAGATCTTGGGACACCTCTATGTGTAGAAGATTGTACATTTAACTGGTATAACCTTGACGATTTTCTCCTATCATGATGCACGATTTACTTCCCTGCTATAGAAGGGGTTGCAGGAGGCTTTCGGGATGCAGCTTCGTTTGAGCACCGCCTTCCATCCTCAGACGGATTGTCAGACTGAGCGGACCATTCAGACCCTCAAGGACATGTTGCGTGCTTGTGTCCTCGACTTCGGTCGCAGCTGGGAGGACCACTTACCTTTGGTGGAGTTTTACTACAATAATATCTATCATTCTACCATAGGGATGGCACCTTTTTAGGCGTTATACGGGCGACCTTGTAGATCACCTCTGTGCTGGACTGACCCAGGGGAGTCAACACTAGTGGGACCAGATATGGTACGGGCTACCACGGAGAAGGTGAAGATCATCCAGGAGTGGATGAATACTGCACAGAGCAGGTATAAGTTGTATTCCAACAGGAGACAGAGACCTCTGGAGTTCGAGGATGGCGACCACATCTTTCTACGGGTCTCACCCCGATGAGGTCTACAGAGATTTGGCCGAGGCAGCAAGTTATCTACAAGATTCATCAGACCTTTCTAGGTCCTCAGCAGAGTTGGTGAGGTGGTTTACCACTTATCTCTTCTACCTCAGTTGCACCAGGTGCACAACGTCTTCCACGTATCTCAGCTGAGGAGATACGTGCATGACCCTTCTCACATCATCGACCATGGAGAGTTGGACGTCGACGATGGGGAGACTTTTATGGAGGTTCCATTGGAGATTGAGGATCGACATGAGCGGGTCCTACGTGCATGGTCGATACCTCTGGTGCGCATTCGCTGGCAGCACGGGAACCTCTAGGAGAGCACATGGGAACAGGAGGCTCAGATGCATGCTCAGTACCCTCACTTGTTCCCTTAGTTCAAGTTGTAGCTTACGGCGATGTAAATCCCTGGTATGAGGAGAATGTAAAGATCCATAATTTTTGTGGAAATTTTTTTTTCTTAAATACATTGAAATTTTATGAGTCCGTGAAAATTGATGGCGTGTGATTCCGAGACCCGGTGTGCCCAGAATCAATTTCTGAAGTTTTGTTCGGGTACGTTCAATAAACATATGAGTGGGTTTTTATAACTTTTGAACCGGTTCTTGGAATTGAAATCTAAGGGCACCGTTGAACTAGCAGTGCCGATATTCACTTAAGAAGACTTTCACCTCGATGTTAGATGGTTGTAAAAAAAGATAGTTTTTGGGTTTTTAATGAAAGAATTAAATAAAAATAAAGTTGTAGCTTTATTTTTATTTGGTTGGTTGAAGCCTCCATGTGGAAGTTGGAGGTGGGGACCACCACACCTTAACCTCCCATGAGAGTTTATGGTGGTGAGGCCCACCCGAACCTAACCTCCTCTTCATGATTAATATGGTGGGGACCACCCAGGTTTTTAACCCCTTGAAACTCCCCATTAAAGGGGAGAAACCCTCAAACTTCCATTAAGTGTAGGGGAGCCTCTTCAACTCCCCTAACATTAAATTGTGACAATCCTCATTAAATTAAATTGTGCCAATCCTCCTCATTAAATTAAATTGTGCCAACCTCATGAATTAATTAGGTGGAGCCAATTTAATTAATTCATCCAATTTGAATATTGTGCCAACGGATTAATAGGATATCACAATCTATTATTTTAGTTGGAATTTGTCTTTTGGTGGAACTTGGGAGAAGTGATAAATCTTTGGGAGAAAATATCTCGCCAACGAAGAATGGAGAATGAAGAAAGAAGAACAAAGAACGAGTTCTTCCAACGAAGAACGAGTTCTTCCAATGAAGAACGTCGGCGTGGAGCGTCTTCATCTTTCTTCCTCGGAACCCCCTTCGACGTGGGACGTCTTCGATTGATCTTCCCTCCTCATCATCGTCAACGAACCGACGCACGAGCTTGGATTGGAAGTGAGTGTCGGATGCGACGAATGACAAAAACACCGTCTTCTTCCCCTGACTTCATCGTCGAACAACGAACAAAGGTAGGGGTTCAATTTCATTTAAGTTCCATGTTCTTCCTTTCCTTCAAAACGAAGAATGATGATTCTTTATTTTTTCAGGTGGATTGTTGTGGTTCGTTCTAAAGGACCGATTGCTATCACCCTAAACACGGAGGGTGCAGGCCAAACTAACATGGCCTGACACCCTCTGTCGATCTATTTTGTTATGTCCTTCGGCATGGCGACAAAATGACGAGGCGACGAAGGCGGTAAAGACAAAGGTCGCGCTACTCATGGCCTCTGTGACCCACGCCACCCCCGTGGCATCCTGCACCGCCACCGGCCGAACCGGCCCCGACCGAGCCCCCGCCTGCATGCTTGACCACCTCCCGGCCTGCCCGGCCGCCTCCCTGCCTGCCTAGCCACCTTTCGGCCGCCCACCGGCATGCCCGGCCGCCTCCCAACCTTGGCCATCCGAGCCGAGCTGCACTGGCCCAGCCTCCTGGCCTCATCCATTCGGGTCGAGCCGCGTCCTTGACGATGCTGGCCAAACCGGCCTCGGCTATCCAGGTCGAGCCGCCCAAGTCACGCCCCTCACGGCGCTGGTCGAATCGGCCTCGGCCATCCAGGCTGAGCCGCCGAGCCATGCCCCACACGCGCCTGGCCGAGCCGGCCTTCTGTGCCCACTACTAGAAAAAAGGCCTATACCCACGGTTCAAAACCGTGGGTATAGCCCCCAAAACCGTGGGTATAGGCTATACCCATGGTTTTGGGAACCGTGGGCTGGAACGCCGTCGGTATAGGTCCCCAGCCTATACCCACGGTTTTCCAAAACCGTGGGTATAGGTGTTCTGCCACCGTGTCAACAAAACATTCCCAATTTCCACGGTGTCAATGGCTTTTACCCATGGTTTCAAAACCGTGGGTATAGATCCTAAAATAAAGCTGCAGGCGGGTTTCGATCCCACGACCTCTTCGCTGCAAAGTACCGCGTCTAACCACTACCCTACTATCAATTATGTGTATATATATTTATATTTAGTTAAATATAGTTATATAAACCGTGGGTATAGAGGGAAGAACCATAGGTATAGGACTCCCGCCAAAAAAAATCTATCCCGCGGAAAAACAATTTTTCCCGCGCACACATGGGAAACCTATACCCACGGTTTTTCAAAACCGTGGGTATAGGTTTTTTATCCTATACCTATCCCCACGGTTTTCCTCAAAAACATGGGGATAGGTACCCCTATACCCACGGTTCTTGAAAACCGTGGGTATAGGTCAATTTTCAAGACCTATCCCCACGGTTTTGGAAAACCGTGGGGATAGACCCCCCTATGCCCACGGTTTTTGAAAACCGTGGGTATAGGGGGTACCTATCCCCACGGTTTTGAGGAAAACCGTGGGGATAGGTCCATTTTCCAGTAGTGGCCCCTCGCAACGCCTCCGGGCCGAACCACCTTTACACCAACCTGCGGCCGGTCCACGCCCTCGCAACCGATCTGCGCCCTCATGCTACTCGCGGCCTTCACGGCCGGCTGAGCCGATCCCAGCGGGCCGGACCAAACCCAACGGGTCGGCACATACTAATTCGGGCCGGGTCGGTCCAATCGGGTCGGACCGGACCCGGGCCCACTGCGACCCCTTTACTTTCTTCAGCCATGTCTTTGGCACCGGACATCTGTTTGACAAACTATCAATGGTGCTAGAAATATTAGAGTGTGACGTTCCCTTAGAGTATACCCCACTGGAGTTTGGGGTATATTTGAGATGCGGTTAGGTTGGATTGTGCATGAATCCAACCGGGCCCCTGGGACTAAAAGGCTAATAACTCTCCGACCGGGCATCTGATTGATGCGTCGTCTTTTGCATTGAGACCCCTATGATGAGGTGGACCTTTGGGTTATTTATTCATGGGAATTTGTGGAAGTTGATGTATTGAAACTTGTCTTGAGGATTGGACCCTCTCAGAATCAAGAATGCTTGTACGGAAACCCTGTGGCTGGATACTCTCTGACTACTGTTCCCGGATCCTTTGTGGGTTCGACAGCTCTGGCTACTATTCCTAGATCCTGTGTGGATTCGATAGCTCTGACTAATGTTCCTGGATCCTGTGTGGCTTCGACAGTTTTGACTACTGTTCCTGAATCCTATGTGGGTTTGAAAGTTCTGACTACTGTTCTTGGATCCTGTGTGGGTTCGACAGTTCTGACTACTGTTCCTGGATCCTGTGTGGGTTTGACGGTTCTGACTACCGTTCCTAGATCCTGTATGGGTTCGATAGCTTTGACTACTATTTCTGGATCCTGTGTGGGTTCGATAGTTTTGATTTCTATACCAGGATCCTATGTGGGTTCGACAGAATAGATGATTTAGTGGCTACATCTAATCATCTCTAACTCTATACAAAAGTTGTATACCTCTGTGAGCTGAGTCAGTAACTTTTGTGTTTTCCTCATGATTGAGATGGATTACATGATAACTTAGATATATGTATGGGCATATACCTAAGTGGGGTTAACTTTTGATTTCATACCTTATGGTTTATCCTTGTTGGATTTTGTGAGACCTTGAGGGTCTTGGGGTCCCTACTAAGTATTGTTATACTCACCCCTGCACGGGTTATGCCCGCACCTCATTGTGTTAGATGCAGGATGATAGACAGCGCTGACCGAGGCTAAGTGTACCAGGACTGGATGATACCTGGAGGTGGACCACACGGTGTGATGGTACACGGAGGAGACGGACGGACGTGGAGTGTTGTGGAGGCTATCTGTACCTACCCTTCAGGTAGGATTTTCCAGTGGATGATCCAGGAGTCATTTTCCTTTTTTTAGTTTCTTTTACTTTACATTTGGGCTTGTATTTCCAGCCCATTTTTACTTTTCAACACTCTTTTGTTATGCAGTTTTACTTAGTTTTTTGCTTCCAAATTGTACTCCGTTGTGTGTGTTTTCAGGTTATAAAGGCAATGTCTTCCCAGTTTTAGTGATTTACGCCTTTGGTGCTAGTCGCCAGCCCATTTCCTATGGAAGGCGGGCTTGGGGTAGTCACGGCACGGGCCCCAGGGGACGGGTCGTGATAATACAAGCACAACATGCATCACTTAACCAAGCATTCATCACATGGATAAGAAAAACATCAACAAAATTAATTGGGACCAAAAATTGAACCATCAATGATCAACTCATAATAAGGTGCCAATTGGTCCTTTTCTTTTATACATACAACATACAGAATTAGAATTTTTTGTACAAAACAACATTCCATGACAACACAATTACAAAAGGAAATATATTCATCGACAATTATAACCACACAATTCATCAGATAACTCTTTTCATATTTTGAATCCAAAAATACCATAAAAACATGAAATCCCTCTTTTAACACAAAAAATTAACCCACTTTAGAAGCCTCATTTTTCTTATAATACCAAAAACATGTGTGTTTTAATATGAAAAAATAACATAGAATTTTATCAAATATAGAAATTTTATAAAAAACCATTTCACATCAAGATACCATTTCAATCAGGAAATTACACCCATTTCCACATGAGAAACAATCAAAATAAATGAATGCAATATAAAATTAACATTATATATAGTCCACACCATGAATATTTTGGCCAAATATGAATTTAGAAAACACTTGTAACATTGTAACTCTTTAATAAAATAAAATGAAACAGAAACACCAACATCGAACATCGAAACCATATTTCCTTCAATAAGACACTTGAAAATATTTAAAAACGTAGAGAAAAGATAAGTGTAGAGAAGAAAATGTTACCTATCAAAGATCGAAAAAAAATATCTAGAGAAAAAACATTGCAGATGGGTGGGTATGCCAAAATTGTGTGAGGATGGTATTGGGGTGGCCAAAATTGCTTGAGGATAACAGTGGGTGGCTGAAGTGGCCAGAGGAGGGTAGTGGGGTAGCCAAAATCACTAGAGGGTGGGGGAGTCTGGCCAAAGTAACCTGAGGGGGGAGGGATGCACAGATTCATGGGAGGAGGTAGAGTTTGAATGAGGAAAGGGGAGTAGGATCCCAAGAAGGCTTCTAATATTTATAAGTCTATACCAATGGTTTCAAAAAACTGTTGGTATAGACCAATATATACCAATGGTTTTTTAAAAATAATTGGTATAGGCTTGGAAAAGCACCTCTATACCCACATTTTTTTAAACCGTAGGTATAGATCCATTGGGATAGGTCCCTTTTTCAATAGTGTAATCATTACAGAAACACAACTTTGTATCTGACACTTGTTGAAGGATTCTCCAAGACCTCGAGGTAAGCCTCAGGTCTCAGTCAGATAGAATGGAGAGTATCCCTCCATATATTCTTACCACTTACCTTATGTATATCTTGGTGAGTTGTTCTAGAGATAAATCTTCCTTGATATCAATTAAATACACTAACTTTGTAAGGTGATTGACTACCAACCAGATGTCTTTATTACCTTAAGATGTATTGGGGGTCTTATGATTAAATCCATGTCTATGTTTTCCCATTTCCATATTAGTATGGGTAATAGTTTCTTAATACCCTTATACTTTTATCATTCATTCTTGACTTATTAGTGTACCGAGCATTGAGATACAAATTCTTCAATAGCCCTCTTCATTTTATCCCACTGGATGTTTTGCTTTAAATCTCTATACATCTTAGTGCTTCTTGGATGAATAGAGAATAATGATTTACGTGGATCATCTATAAATTCCCACTTCAAATCTGGTTTTTATGAGACACAAATCTAGGTTTCAAACCTTTTAACTCCATATTTAGCAAAATGAAACTCTAGAATATTATCTACCTTTCTTTGTATCTCCTCATTATCATTTTTGGCCTCCTTAGTCATATCAAGAAAGAATGGTTTTGTGGTTATTTGAGCAAGGTAGGATGAAGATACTTTTATTATTTCCATTTCTTTTCTTTGTATGTCCAATAATATTAGATCCATTTCAGTCCTCATCGTGGATAATGTTAAAGTATCCTTTCTACTCATAGAATCTTCTACTTTGTTCCCCTTCTCGGGGTGGTAATAAATTAAACAATCATAATCCTTGATTAGCTCTAGCCACCTATGTTGGTTCATATTGAGATACGTTTGTGTGAATACATATTAGAGGATTTTATGATCCATGTATATGTCACACTTCTCCACATAGAGATAATTCCACCAAATATTTAATGTGAAGATTGTTACGGCCAATTCCAGATCATGGGTGGGTAGTTCTACTCATGGATCTTTAATTGGGGGGAGGCATAGGATATCACTTTGTCATCTTGCATGAGTAAAAAACCAAATACATTTTTAGATGTATAATTGTAGATCAAAAATCCTTCCCCACTGGTGGGTAATGTGAGAATAGGTGTAGAGATTAGCCTCTTTTTTAACTCTTTAAATATCACCTTAAATTCATCAATCCAGATAAACTTCACTCTCTTCCGAGTTATCTTGGTTATGTGCTTGACAATCATGATAAGTTTCTCTAAAATCAAAAATAATACCTGTATAATCTAAGGAAACTATGAATATCCTTCATAGATATTGTTCTAGGTCATCCTTAAATTACCTCTATTTTTTAAGGATCCATATATATCCCTTTTCTGGTGATAACATTCCCTGGTAATGTGACTTGCTCCATCCCAAAATCACATTTACTAAAATTCACATATAATTTGTCCTTTCACAAGTTCTTTATTAAATCTTTCAAATTATCCTCATATCCCTCCTTAATTTTGGAGTAGATAAAAATATCATCTATAAAGAATTATTGAGTCTAAATGGCATCACTATGAACTCATCATACACATACCCTGTATGAAAATAAATATTGGGGATATCCACCTTCTTCACCTTCACTTGATAATATCATGGCTGAAGATCTACCTTATATAATTATTGGACTCCATGAACCTGATCGAATAAGTCATCAATCTATGGAAGAGGATACTTGTTATTTATTGTGATCTTGTTGAGCTTGTGATAATCAATGCAAAGGTTCATTGAACAATCCTTGTCCTTGAAGAAAATGACTGGTTAACCCCATGGTGAATCACTTGGGTGTATCAACCCTTTATCTAGATTCTCCTATAGTTTCTTCTTCAACTCTTCAAGTTCAACAATGGTCATTCTATTTGGAGTCTTGGATATTAGAAAATATCTGGGTATAAATTTTATCTCAAAATCAACCTATCATCTAGGAGAAAGACTAGGAAATTCTCTAGGAAACACATTAGTGAATTCCCTCACAATGGTCATGTAATCAAGGATGATCTTTTCCTTGGTCTCAATCATTTGAGTTGGATATTCTAGCTCATACAACAATAATATTCATTCTTGAGATGACGATTCAAAATGATACTCATCCTCCACCTTTAATTTCTATAGAATGAGAGGGTGATTTTCAATATGGAGGATTATTTATTTCTCTTGTAAATTTGTGTTGGATCTATACAAGTAAGGTCAATATATATTCAGAATATTGTAAAATTACACTAAAGAAAGTATTATAAGGTTCTTTGGGAAATTCAGCCCAAAAATTTTGATATGGGATGAATTATATGCTTGCAATGAAATTATTGTCCCATTTATTATTTTCAACTATAGATCAACTTCCAATTTTTAAGGTAGTGTTTAAAAAATTCTACTAAACTAGCATGATATTAAAAAATGTGTAGAACCATAGTCACATAGGATATTTTATGTTCAAGAATGGATGATAAGACTAACTCTCAATATTTGATTCTAGCTCTAATCATTTACTTTATCCAAAATAGACAAAGGGATGATAATTTTTAAACTATTAAACATATAAAAGGAAAACTATGAATATTTAAGGGATAACTCATAAATTACTTATATTCCTTAACCTATGAATTTATTGGTTTCAATCTATTTTATTCATTGTTTATTTCCTAACATAAAATTTTATGGGAATTTTTTTCCCATCATAATGGTTCATAGGGAGCTTGTGAATTTACCAAATAATATCCCATGGGAGTATCAAATCAGTTTTGCAACAATGAATCTTTTTCATACACCAGGTGATGATCGGGTTAATATCCAATGCACCATTTTTGAGGTTATTACCCCTAAGTACAACTATATCAGAACCACATCCACTTGTAATATCCTGATAGGGATTTTATTGATAATAAACTGCTTACTCTATACTTTACCAATATTTAAATATTTTTTTATATATTCGGTCTTATCCTTAAGGCTTTTACTGAGGATTTTGAATCCTCATTCCCAAAAATAACTAAACCTTACTCTGATACTAACTGTAAAAACCCATATATTTTATATACCTTATTTCCTAATTTATTATATAAAGGTACACATAATAAATTCATAGAATATCGAGTGGCCTAGTGTATTTGAGATATTAAGTATATAGAACAACAACTTGGAACATGGATACAATAACATTATTTAAAAACACCACAACATTCCCTTAAAATCCATTGATCTTATAATGTTGTATGGGATAACATGGGGACCTACATTAGAAAGGGGTGGGATATAAAGACTATTAAATAAATAATAAAATTATAACATGATGAAAGTTAATACATGTGAGTTAATGGGCATATCAAGGTTACATAAAAGGTGTTCTAATCATAAATATGAACATCGGAGCATGATATAAGATGATAACATTAAGCCAACATAGGAAAGTGGCAACAACATAAAACATGACATCATAAGAATAATTCAAGGATAACCACTGATACATCATAAAATCATGTTCTTAGGATGAAATCCCATGCACTATAAATGGTATATCATGAGATGGAAACATTACCTAATGTATTGGAGGGATATATAATTCTAGGCCCACCCATCACATTCATATCATGTGCATGCATTTGTGTGCCACATAGATCATTCAACATAAGAATGCATTCCATTAGTTTTAATCCCATGATTAAGGATTTTGTGTTAAATAAATGGAATTTCCAAATCAATTAATGATAGGTACATCTAGTTTAATTCCCTTGAGTGGAAATAGGGATGGGTATTCACAATAAAAATGTTTGGCATGAAAAATTGCAGGATAATTTCGACAACATAATGAGTGAATATAAAGATTCATAAAAGAATTTAATGAGAGAGAAAGGCGATCTCTCATTACTTTTTAATCATAAGGATAGTTTAATGGATGTGTAAAATCATATTTCAACATGGTAAATTGGAAATCAAATGGAATAATATGAAGAATTCAACTGAATAAAGAGGAGGATAGAATCTCTTACCTTGAGTGGGAACTTCTAAAATATTGGGAGGAGATTCTTAATGTAAATAGGAAATCAAGATATAATGATGTATAAATATATCCAGTTTCATCATCTGAGCCTTCTTTGATCCCAAATTAAAATTCAATAAAGGTACCTATTAACAATAAGGGACCTACTTGTTGGAGGTATCCGACCAAATCCATCATTTATAAGAGGCTTTGTACATATATATTTTCATATCAATATATGTATATATATATATAACCATCCTCCTAGATATTTTCATATACTAACTTTAAATTGGAATTCCAATTATCCCTTTTTAGGGAGTTGTCATATAATCATCCTCAACTAGGAGGGTAAAATATGATCGAGTACTAGTGCACCCTAATTGTCCTCACATAGGATGGAATATTATGTGTGTGTGTGTGTTTGTTTGTTTGTTTTTAGCTCCCCATGTGTACCTAGTACACATATCTCTACTAGAACCTATAAAATAATTTCCACTACCTACATAAGAAATATAGAGAAATACATGGCTATGCATACACAATATCACAAAAATCCTCTAGTCATGGTAATCATATCAATACCAGACAAAAGAAATACAAAACATAGGTTTTCACAATATATAGGTACACATGATCTATATCAAATCAGTATACATGCTTTATATCAATAATAATAATGCTCAATATCAATATTAGTCATGATTTTTATAAATAGTTAGCATGATCCATAGAAAACCATTTACATGTTCTATATCGACATTCTAAACAAGTTCCATATAAAAGCATTAGATATGATCTATAAAATAAAACACTACACATGCTTAGTATTCACAACCTTATCATTTATTGTCATAATAGGAATCAATACAATAGGTGAACATCTTGAACTATCAAGTTACTCCATGGAAAAATAGCATCATGGAAAATCGATTGAGCATGCTGGTCTCAGTCTAATAATTTACAAGGCATGGCATATACAATATTTTAACATGATTAAATCAAGAAAAAAAAGGCAATATGAAAGGCATAAATAATAACTGACATAATATATACATTCCAAATGAGGCACTATATACACCACATAACCTATGACAACCCACAGGTAGCATAAAGAAAATACAACTTTTCAACTAAGAAAGTTACATCTAGATGATCATCACTTTATGAATTTATAGGTTGGTTCAAAAGTCCCTAGATATCTACACTTTACTAGTATAGGCATCACTAGTCATTAACCCGACACAAGGTATGTCAAGATACTATTTAGAAGTGTACAAACCCAAGACACTTTGTAACCTATTTTGTTAATACTAAATAAGTGGGTTAAAATTTATTATACCATTACCATTTATTAAAACATGTGAAGGAGACACTTATGATATTTAAGCCTTAAATGAAAAAAGGTAAGTGTCACTAAGACTTGTTATTAGCATCCATATTCAAGAAATAGTTAGTCTTACCTCCTTTACTTGCTCAAACCATTTCCAAGAAAGTTCTCCCATATTGATTATAGTTTAAGATATGGAAAATCGATTCCATTTAATTTTAAATTAAAAACAATTTATCCAATCCCATTTTTAAAAACATGCATAAAATGGAAAGGTATTATATAAAAGAATTTAAAAAAAGGTAAATTGAACCCATGGGGTTGGTTTTTAGGTAAAGAAGAAATCTCCTAAAAGAAAATTATTAAAGAAGGACCTTTAAAACATTGATTTCTTACGTAAACCAAATCAGAGTACACTACTAAAAAATAGGCCTTTGAGAGTGCTAAAAATGTCCTTTAACAGTGATAGAAAAGTTCTTACTACTAGAGTGAGATTAAAATCCCTAGTCTTTTATCAGCGATAATAAAAAGGCATATTGCAGTATGCTACAATAGCACACTGCAGCACCAGTGCAGTTTGCTGTAACAGCACACCGCAGCACCAAAAACACCATGAAATCCAAAAAATCAAGTATGAATACATAATTTAAATAAAATAAAATTTAAAATAAAAATACAAGAAAAAACACTATATTATTAACATTTCAAACATTGGTTTATACAATCAAATAAGTAAAAATCATTACATACATTCAAAAAAAATAATTTTCCTTTATCTCTTGATCCTAACCCATTTTTGAGTAAAAACGCACCTGTATAAGAAAAAAATTCTTATGTTAGCAATAATATAAAGAAATAAATTAATATAAAGTTTTAATTTTAAACTAAACTTTGAGTCATACTAGGAACATTGTGTATCAGATTGAGTTATGGTTGAATCCTTCACATCACACCATTTCTTGTTTGTATTCAAGCATTATCTATATGAAAATTAATTAAATAAGTATTATATAAAAATTATAATTAAATTATATAAGTAATGGTAGATATAATGATGAGAACAATCTAGAATTTTTTGCTCAATTTTGGCGATGTGATGCATGTTTTAAACTAAAATGACACTTATATATTAAAAAGACACACTTGGAGTCATACTGGTCATACCATGCATCGGATTGAGGTTTGGTTGATTTCTATATGTCTCAAATGACTTATGGATCATTTTCCTAAAATATCAAAATAATCTGAATGTGTTTCCTTAGTTTTGAGTATGTCACTTTTTTTTAATAAAATGTCATTTTAAACTAGAAACATGCACTTTGACTCATATTGATCACATCATGTATTGGTTTGATATGAGACTGATTCCTACATGTCACAAATAAATTATGAATCTATTTCCTAAATTATTAAGAAAATATAAGTGCGTTTGCTCTATTTTTAGTGAGTGACACTTTTTGAACTAAAATGTCGATTTTAAACTGATAACAGACACATTGAGTCATACCAGGAACATAGTGTATCAAATTGAGGTTCAGCTAATTCCTACGCATCACAAATGACCTATAGATATTTTCCCTAAAATATCAAAATAATACAAATGTATTTTCTCTATTTTGAGTAGGTTAGGTGTCCTTTTTACTAAAATTGATGGCAATTTTAAATAAAAAGAAACACTTTGAGTCATACCGTTTACACCATGTGTAGGATTGAGGTGAAGATGATTCCTACACATCATAAATTACTTATAGAACATTTTATTAAAATATCAAAACAATAAAAATGTGTTTGATCAGTTTTGAGTAGATCAGTTGTCCTTTTTACTAAAATTGATGACAATTTTAAATAAAAAGATGTACTTGGAGTCATAATGGTCACACTATGAATCAGATAGAGGTTCGTATGATTTCTACACATCAAAAATAAATTAAATATTGTTTCTCTAAAATATCAAAACAATATGAAGGTGTTTTCTCGATTTTGAGTAGGTCAGTTGTCCTTTTTACTAAAATTGATGTCAATTTTAAATAAAAAGATGCACTTTGAGTCATACTAGTCGCACCATGTGTCAGATTGAGGTGTGTATGATTCTTACATGTTAAAAATGTATTATTTATCATTTTCATAGAGGATCAAAACAATCCAAATGTGTTTTCTTGTTTTTGAGTATGTCGCTTGTCTTTTTTACTAAAATTTCATTTTAAACTAGAATCATTAGCTTTGAATCATACCGATCACATCATGTATCAGTTTTACATGAGACTAATTCCTACATGTCAAAAATAACTTATGAATAGATTTCTTAAATTGTCAATAAAATATGATAATGTTTTCTCGGTTTTTTAGTTAGTGACATTTTTTGAACTAAACTGTCGATTTTAAACTAATAGTAGACATATTGAGTCATATCGGTCATATCATGTATAGAATTGAGGTTTGGTTGATTCATACACGTTAAAAATGATTTATGGATCATTTCCCTAAAGTATCAAAACAATCCAAATGTGTTTTCTCAGTTTTTAGTAGGTCATTTGTCCTTTTTACTAAAATTGATGTCAATTTTAAATAAAAAGACACACTTAGAGTCATAACGGTAATATTGTGTATCAGATTGAGGTGTGGATGATTCCTACATGTCTCAGATGACTTATGGATCATTTTCCTAAAGTATCAAAATAATATGAATGTATTTCCTTAGTTTTGAGTATGTCACTTGCTTTTTTACTAAAATTCCATTTTAAACTGGAAACACACACTCTGAGTCATATCGATCACATCGTGTATCAGTTTGATTTAAGACTAATTTCTACACATCAAAAATAAATTATGAATCTATATCCTAAATTATCAATAAAATCTGAGCGAGTTTGCTCTATTTTCAGTGAGTAGCATTTTTTAATCTAAACTGTCGATTTTAAACTGATAACTCAAACATCGAGTCATAGTGACCACTTCGTGCATCTAATTAAGGTAAAGATGATTCCTACACATCCCAAATTATTTTTAGATCATTTATCTAATGTATAAAAATAATTGGAAAATGTTTTAATGGTTTTGAGTATGTCAGTTTCCTTTTTTACTAAAATTAATGTCGATTTTAAATAAAAAATCACTTAGAGTCATACCAGTCACACCGTGTGTCATATTAAGGTGTGTCTAATTCCTACACATCCCAAAGTCTCAAAAAAATCCTAACTAACAATGTTACCATGTTTCCATTGTCTTTCTATTTAGAACTTCCAATGTTGCATATATATTGAATCAAATCTCTTAGCTGAAAAACCTTTCTTGTTGTTGAAATCCAAAAGAGAAAAGGAAGCTCATGTTCCCATTATATCATGATAAGGCACCATAATAGGCACATGATTTTCCTCTACTCATCTAGATTTCAACAACGAAAAAAAATTCAACTAACAACATTGAATCAATATGCAGTGTTTTCAATTCGACAAAGAACAGTGAAAATGGATAATGTGGTAATATTGGAAAAAAGAAACATTTTAACTCTTTTGTGGCTTGTTGTAGATGGTTGAAAGAAAAATATGACTTCCCAAAAGATCTGTGAAAAAAAGTAAATAAGTATTAAAAAAATGATAAGAAAATTAACATACATATAGTAGATAAAATGATAACAAAATTAATTAAATAAGTAGTAGGAATTTACATTTTCCTGATGGTTGTATGAATTCTTGACGCATTTCATTTTGTCATTATCTCAGTTGCAGGCTCTAAGTCCAATCCCTCACAAGTATGAGCAGCTTTGAACAAACCACCCCAAATTGAACAAAAGAATCCACCTATACAAGAAAATAATTATTATATGAGTAATACTAAAAGTAAATAAATTAAAAATAAATTTTAAACAATACATTAATTATATGGATAATTATTTTACTGTGAAAACATTTTTGACCATAGGGATATACCGATGGTAAAGAAAGAATGATGATAAAAAAAGTAAATAGATCTCGCCAAAGAATCAATCAACGAGTGAGGGGGATGAGGAGAAAATAAGATATCTTGGATTGAAACTTTGGATCATCTAAGAGAGAGTAGAGATATCATATTGGGCTCATAAAATATTCATTTTGTATAATAAATAAATAAATACACATAAAATATTCATTATTAAAGGTGAAAGTTATATATAATTCTAATAAGGGAAACTCAACATTTTATTGTTTCAAAGAATTTCAGTATGCTTTGAAGAAATTGTGTCATTGAATTTAAGAAAATAATTACACCACTATGGTAGGTGTTATCCTCTGAATTCATCAAAAGGTGAAAGTTATAGACAATTGATATCCTCATCAACTCATTTTTTGAATAGCTATCATTGTTTTTTGTTTGGCACTCATGCTCCATCTCTTGTGGACATGAACCTATGTTACTTGAAATACTCAAAGCAGTAGTCATCCATATGGTTACTACTACACAGAGTAGTACAAGAAACATAAAAGAGATGGGGATGAGTCCCAAACAAAAATTTGTAATAATAACTGTTCAGGAGATAAAACTAATGAGGATGACAATTGTACTCCATTGTGTTATCTAAAAGAGGTAATTCCTCCCATTTATGATAATTACATGGATGGTAATCAGAGATTCCTAAGGGTGGAACCAAAAGGCAATGTTGGTGAATGATCTGTTTTTAGATGGATTAAAGTAAAACATACAGTGTTTATTAGATGTGTGATGAAAGAAATGAAGTTATTTTTAAGAAGTATTAATGATTGGGTTATCATTTCAAAGATGGCTATATTTTTACAAAGTCATAGAAAACTATCCAAACCATTTTTTTATTTGGGGTCGGTAAAAATTTATGATAATTGTGTTTGAAAGAGGAAATTGATTTGTGGTAGTGAAAAATTGATCATATTAGATAATGAGACAATTAAATACTGACTTAAAAAGGGTGGGTTGAGATGTTTTTATGATGACAAGATAAAATTGATAGATATTCTTTACTAATTAGAATGGGGAGATTGTTAATAATTAAAATAATGATGAAACATTGGAGGAAATTAATATTTAATTGAGTAGCATAGGGGGGAGAACATGGGGATGAGGTAGTCTCAAAATAAGACATTGATGGTGAGGAAAATGAAGAGGGATTATCAACTATAAGAAATACATGCAAGGCTGAAATCAATGAATAAAATTTCATTGGTGATTGGATAGTTTCGATGAAAAATCAAAGGAGTAAGACATAATATTTGAGGATTGGACAAAGCACAATGAAATTTTCTTATGGATCATTTTAGGTATGATATCAAGATGTCTATGATTGGTGAAACCTTGGTTTATAAAATAATCAAGGAAATCATAGAACATTAATTTCTCAATCAGAATATGAAAAAGTAGTTCCCAAGTGATTTGTAATGGAATATTCCAAACCAATGACAACATTGACCACTATATGGATGAATTTTTTAATATTCTATGATTTTAAAGAGGTAGATGTCATGGAATATAGGTATCAGGAGCCTATTATACCTCACAACAACATGACCCAGCATTGGGTTCAATATATTTGAATTTTCATGGTACCAATGTTGTCCCAAGGAGAGCCACATGCTATCGGGGAAGGCGATACTTAAATATATCTAAAAAATAAATTTTTGGTTGTTTTATTATAATACAGTGAAATTGGAGTTATTGGGATATACGGATGTGTGATGAGAAGGTTCAGTGGATAACCGAGGGAAAGTAGAGATATCAAAAAACCTGGATTTTGTTTGAGCTTTGGTTTCGTTCGACCCTAGAATCACTAGAGCCTTGGATTCGAGCCTTGGAATAGTTGGAGCCATGATTCTAGCCTAGATTTGAGCTTGGATTTGACAATAAGAAGTGCTAGTAGTAAGAGGATTCCATGAAGATCTTTAGATATCATGATATGGTACACGATGGTTAGGATTCTTAAAATAGATCGGGAGACTTTTTATCACCGCTACCAAAAAAACACTAATAGAGATATCTTTTATCAGCACTAAGTTAGTAAGCGCTGATAATGATAGAGATTTATCAGCGCTAAAAAAACATTGATAAATATTTATAATACTTTTTAAAAAAATACTTTTTAAAAAAAAGTATAATTATTATATATAATCATAATACTTATAATAATACATTTATAAATTAATAATTTTATAATTATTTGAATATATAATTATTTATTTATAATTATATAAATACTTTTAAAAAAATAATATTTATATCATTATATATTTATATAATTATATATGTATATATATATATATATATATTAAATAAATATATTAATTATTTAAATAAATATTTATAATTTTTTATTTATAATTATATAAATACTTTTTAAACAAATTTTATTTATTTATTTATTTATAATTATAAATGTATAAAAATAGTAAATATAAATTTATAAATATTTTTATTTATAAATATTTTTTTGAAATATTTTTTTAACATTTTTAAGTGAATATTTAATCTTAGTGCATGCATGTTAAAAATGGGTAAAATTGAATAATTAAAAATGAGTACACTTTAATTAACAATATTGAAAAATTGGATAAGTTTGATTAATTAAATACAAATCATTAAAAAATATATATATATATTGAAATAAAGATGAATACACATTGAAAATATTAAAACATAATAAATATATATATATATATATATAATAAATAATAGAAACTGATTAAATTCTTATAAAAATATTTGTGTGTGTGATTTATATATAAAAATGCAATATAATTACGTATATGTGAAATCAATATAACACAGGTTTGATCTATGTTAAATTGAAAAATCAAATGAAATTCAATTATGTACATTACTCAACGCAATTAGTCAGTATTTTTAATTCTCATTAATTTTTAATTATAAACCATTATTCACTAATTATATTAATATTTAATGTAAAGTATAAATATTTTGTATTATATAAATCATATTTATGTACATTCATATATATCTATATATTTAATATATACTATTTATTAACATTATCAATAAATATTTAATTAATAAAATGTTTAATATTTTTCTCAATTTACTTATTTTTAATTTTTATTTGTTTAATTTGTATTTTACATATATCTATATATTTAATATATATTATTTATTAGTATTTATAATTTATATATAGTATAATCATTTTTATTCATTTTTATCAATAATTATTTCATTAATAAAAAATTTAATATATTTTTATTAAAATCATATTTATTTTTTATTTATTTCATTGTTTCATTTTATTCTGACTTTTATCAGTGCTAAAAAAGCACTGATAAAGGATTTTTTTATGGGAGCTAAAAATAAGCACTGATAAATGGTACCCTTTATCAGCGCTAAAAAAATACACTGATAAAGGGAACCTTTTATCAGTGCTAGAAAAAAGCACTGATAAAAGATACCCTTTATCAACGCTTGTTTTAGCATTGATAAATTGAACCTTTATCAGTGCTTTTTTCTAGCGATGATAAAGGTCAGTGTTGTTAAAGGTCTGTTTTGTAGTAGTGGTAAAATCCCAATTTTAAAAACAACGCCAAGAAGAGTATAAGATACTTTATGCTTGAAAACTGATTAAGTTTAAGTCCTGAATGCATTTTCCCACTCAACTAAATCATCCATTGTCTTGTCACTGAAGAAAACATTTAAACGGGGGTTAATGATGGTTCTTTGACTTATAATTCATTTGGGTTTACTGAGAAGAAGTGATTCCATTATGTAACATTTAATTGAAACCCAAGGGAACATGCTTTACCCAAAATAACACAACTCCCTAAAGGTTTTTTCTAAGAAAAATTGTCATACTCACTTACAATCCTTAATTTGTTTGGGTACATGAGATAACCATCCACACAAGCAATTGGGATGATCAACCATACATGTTCAAGTTAAACCATTTAATAATTGACATGAACATAAAGTGGTCAATATTACTTGATTTGTTAAATTAGTGTCATTTAAAGAATCAAGAATAAGTTAATGCCCATGTAATAATTTTACTAGAAAGCTCATTGGGCACAATTAACTTGTTACAATCAAAATACCATTCCACACATCCATATTTTTTAAAATATGAGTTAAACCTTAGTAATGATTTAGAAAACATAAGGCAGTCATATCACAAGCATAGCCCAAGAATCACTCAGATGGTTGAGACCACCCGCCAACACAATTAGAGAGCTTTACCAATTATAAGTGATCACTGGGGAAGCACCTAAAACCCATAAAACCAGAATTCCATAACCAAGGGACCCAAAACACAATCACCATAATCAAGGGATGACTAAACTTAAAATAAACTCAAGTAGATAACTCCTAAAATACATCGAATAATATCACAATCAAAATACCTAATCAAACCCCACAAATTACCTTCAAATTTTACCCTAAAACCACAAAAATCCCTAGAGTAAATAATTCCAAAGTCACCCACCACCAAATCAATGATAAAAAATATGTGGATGATTAACCTCAACTTCCTCTATGCATGAAAGGACAAAACCCATTTATTTTGAATTGATTCCACCATTATTCAGTGGAATTCATTCTCAATATCTATCCTAAAAGATGATAATTGGAAAAGAAGTATGGAAAATGGGAGAGTAGAATGGTATGAGAGATTTACATTAGATTGGCATGAGAAAACATCCCTTGAATCACCTTAAAGCATGAGGAAGGAGGATCAGAAGAGGGAGACTCAAAGAATCCATGAAGGTGGTTCACAACTACTGGAGGGAGAATAGGGTTGAAGGAACCCAGGTTAGGGGTAAATAGGAGGGATAAAAATGATTATGTTTCCCTTTTTCAATGAAAAACCAAACCTCGAACCACCGAGTACCCATTACAGTGCCATCTGGGACTTAGTGGAAACCCCACTATCCAGCTCATCAAGCACTCGGTGATCTCCCACCATATACCTCATGTCACATGTAATATTGGTATTGTAGGTGCCACCAGCCTAAGCCTTTCCTAAACCCCTGAAATCTCTCATGAACCTCAAACCATATTCAAAATTTCTTAAGGATTCATCCTCCAACTTCAAAATTCAAATACCGGATCTCAAAAAAACTAACTCTCTCTCTAGATCCAAAAATTCAAAACAACTTGTGATTCAATCACTAAAATTTATAAAATCAACCAAAAATTCAAATGACCAAAACATAGGTCATTGCACTCGTTTCATGTGAACCATGGTTGTTTTCCTCTAAAACATGATGTGATTTTCCACAATGATATGGTAAACAGTATTTTTTTCTATGGGAGAAGTTGTCTCGAGCCTGAGCCTTCTGAATTATCACTTTTTAAACCATGACATTGTCTCATTCAACTGTGTGATGGTTGTTTTATATAAATAAAATTTATATACTGAAGTGCCCAGATCAGTGTGAATCACTGAGAGGGGGAGGGGGTGAATCAGTGATCCCTTAAAACTTTTTACTAATTGATTCCTTATCAATTAAACCTCTATGGCTTGTTAAGGCCTCGATCCACTCTTCTTGTATCTCTCAGCCTTTCCTCGAATGATGCAGTAAATGTAAAGGCACTGGACACAAGGATTTACAAGGTTCAGCACCAAAGGCTACGTCCTTGCCATGTTGGTTATACACCCCAACATGGTTTCTTCCATTATAATCTGTTAGTATTACAATGGTCGATACAGAGTCCCACTATATCTCTCATGAGTCCTACAGGAGGGTCTTTATACTGTGTCCCACAGTGTTACCAGAGTCCCACTGGCCTGCTCCAGAATCCCACTGAAGACTTTTTCCACCCTGAGTCTCACAGGGGGCTTCTCCTGGCTCCTCGAGTCACACGAGTAGCTCTTCTCCTTTTTAAGTTCTTCAAGTATCCTCAGCAGCCTGGGATAAAGGCTGCTGGCCTTGCTCTGTACCTCTGATCACTTGAGTTGATCAGGTCTTCTCGTCTTGCTCGGGATTTATCTCCTTCTTCTAAGGATGACCTGGCCTCTCTCCAACTACTGAATACTCAGACAACTGATATCTTTAACTTCAGTCTGGTCCAGTCTCACTTCAAAACAACTTCATGCACTGAATGCATGGCAACTCTGAATCCTCATGCACTGACTGCATGATCTTCTCAATTTCTTCAAGATCCTCTGGTCTTGGTCAACTCAAATGCACACTCACTGATTTGAACTTTGATTACGTGCGCATGTGCATGCATGCATGCATGCACTTCCCCTTTCCTCTTCTTGGTGCAGTAGACACACAAAGGGTGTAACACTTTAAGCACACACCAACTTCTCAAACTTCACACACTTTATTCAATTTGTCTACACACTTAGATTGTGTGTTCTATAATAGTGTGAGAGTCCTCTTCTCTTTCTTCTTAGTGTTTACAATTTAGTTTGCACACACACTAAGGTTCGGCCTTGTTGTCTTTTTGCACACACTTGTTTCACTTTGTACACACTTGAGACTTGGCCTCCTCTCTTGTGTTTAACACCCACAACCCATTTTGTTTTAGTTCATTTAGGTGTAAGCCTCGGCCTTCTTGTTTTGCACATACACCACTAGGGTGTGTTCTTTCACTTCACACAAGGCACTAAGGCCTCGGCCTTCCTCTTCACTTGCCACACACACAACTTGGTGTAGTTCTTGGCCTCTCCTTCTTTCAAACCCCAAAGGCTACTGCCTCTTCTTCAAATGCACACACAAAGTGTGTTCTTCAATTAGGCACAACCACAAGGTATGGCCTCGGGTTCTCCTTGAACACACAAAACAATAGGGTCCTCTTACTCCATTTGCACACACATAAGGTGCAAGCCTTCCTTGCACTTAGCACACACACAAGGGGAAATGTGGCTACGGCCTTCTTCTTCAAATGCACACACAAAGTGTGTTCTTCAATTTGGAACACACAAGGGCGTGGTCTCGGCCTTCTTTTGCTCACTGTCCAAGTGATTTCTCAACTTGCCCGAACCACTGCCTTCAAAGGAGGTGCGCAAGGGGTACGGCCCTCCTCTCTTCACAGCCGCGCAGGGTCACACTGGACAAGGCGTGAAAGATCCTCGGTGCAAGCGGTCGCGCAAAGGTTCTGTCGTGCAAGCTCCTCAAAGGTGCAAGGCACCTCGGCCGCGCAAGCCTCAACAAACCACGAGAGCGCGCAAGTGATGCGGCTGCCTCGGGTCTTCCTGCCGCGCAAAGGGAAGGCGCGCAGGGGTCCCCCTTATTCTTCTTTCTCGCAAGGAGTGCGCAAAAGGAACCTCACGGAGCCAAGGGTGGCTCCGGGCTTCTCAAATTCTTCGCGAGGCAGAGAGCTTCGCGGGACTTCTCATTTTTCTCCAAAAGATCAGCAAGCATTCTCTGTGCTTCGGGCTCTCCTTTTATAGGCAGAGGAATCCTCAAAACATCCGCAGGATATAAATCTTGATCCACCGAGATTTTCGGTTCTTTGAAAATCTTTAAACGTGGGCCGAGAATCTCGTTTCTTTCTCTCTGTTCACACGGGTTTGCTTTTTATTTTCTTCACGTGCATGCGACTTAGAACGCATGCACGACTTCGGTTTAGGCTAATCCATACAAAACATAAATCACGTGGCCTCGCACCTCCGGTTGCTTCGTCCAACCTCGAATTCTTCCATACGTTGCATGCATGCCCATTTTTATGCATGGATATGTTCAGTAGGGCCAGACGAACCGAATGGAGCCTTCGGTTTGATCGGAGGTGGCCGGGAGCTCGAATTCTTCATTCGGGAGGCCTCTGGTTTAGCAGGGGACGTCGGGTGGCCTTCGGCTGAGCTCGAGGAAGGAGACGCCTCGGAGCCGTTGGATGCGGAGTTGAGAAGACATCGGACGGCTGTGATCAGAAGATCTCGCGCGGGATCGATCGTGCGGTCGAGATCTGGCGCGCGATCGATCGAGCGGCCAGGATTCGCTCCTGGAGATTTTTCCGCATCCCACATCGAAACGGAGCGCGGTTTTTCCGCGGCTTATCAACCTAGCGCTCCCCCCTTCACCGCAATTGAATCTTCTCCCTCCACGGTGCCGCCCCGCACCGTGTTCTCTCTGCGGGCACGCTCTTGCGCCCACCCCTGCCACTCGGGCGTGCCACTGGCGCCCACTATGCACCTTCGGGCACGCGCTCTGGCGCCCATGCTGCGCAGGACATGATCCCCTGCGTGGCCCCGGCTTACACACGGCCGCGGCTTCTCGGGCTGGCCCCATGGGATCCCCCTTGGGCGTGGCGACCTCGAGTCCCACATGTGCCTTGGGGTTGAACCCTTAAGGCTGGCCCTTGGTGGCTAATTTTTTGCTTAAGTATAGAACAAGTCCTTTGTGTAAAAACAAAGTGACCAAGTTCAAATGCCAAATGCCACAACTCTTCTTCTTCATTTCTTCTCTTCTCTTCTTCATTAGAATTCCACAATCCTCTTCAACATTTATTCATCACTTAGATGGAATTCCCGAAGGGTCTTCATCTTCAAATGATGCTCCAGAATCACATAATTCTTCATTGATCTTCAATGATCCAATCAGAGATCAAAATGGAACTTCTTCAAATTCGCATGCACTAAGTGATAGTGCATGGACTTCTTTAGCTCACTTCATCCACTTAGAAGTTGTGGATGGATCTCTTCATCTCCTCATGCATTTTCAGTACAATGCATGGTCTTCAAACAATGTTGTGACATTGTATCTACTTAATACAAGTTCTTGAAACTTAATGATCAGCTCAACAATCGTCTGATATAATGATGATGCTCCATCATCATCCATTCTTCAAGTGGTGTAACTTAGTATCATCTTGATACAAGTATTGAAACATTAAGAACAGTTCTACAATCGTCTGATATGCATAGAGAATGTTTCAACCACAACATCCTATGTCGCTTAGTGAATCTCCTAAGTGACATGCCTTTAAGTACCATGGTCATTCTCCTTCATCACCAACACCATCACATCCTTTGTCATTCACAACTTGACATTCCTTGACATCCATTCATTCCATGACAACATCATGCCTCATTGACAAAAAATGCAACACAGTGCATTTCAATCTCCCCCTTTGTATTTGTTGTCAATACACTACTTCTGCACATATGAATGGGTCAATATGTGTGCCAATATTTCTCCCCCTTATTGGCAATCAAATGCAAAGGTGTGGTGTGGTTCTCTTCAAAAAAAATCACTTCCTCCCTTTGAAAAGCATTGTCTTGGAAATCACAAGATAGGGATGATGTCACATGTTCACTTGAGCAATGAACCTTTAGTAAATCAGCTCTAAGTCTACTTGGGCTAACCCGGTGTAGAAAACAAGAGTGATATGACCAAGGAATTCAAAGCTGTCCATAATTCTCTACACATGTGAGATCATGCTTAGGGGTTTGAAATTTTTCAGATATAACAATGAATTTTCTAAATCCTGTACAACTTCACAAAACTCATTAGAAAGTTCAGGTGCAAAGATAAAGCTCCCCCTTTCATTCATTTGACTTCAATCAATACTCCCCCTTAATTGTCATGATGAATACAATTAAGAAACAAGGGATGAAATTATGATTGGAATACCTTCACTTTTCTCAAGATGGTATTAATCTAAGAATCCCATCTTCTTCAGATTGGATCCCCCTCAAGGGGTGCACTCCATTCTGTCCAAACCATCCTCCAGTTGAGAATGATCATCATCTTCAATTCCCCGTAATGTTAGCACATGTAAATACAAGTGATTAGGGAATAAGATGGAACCTCCTTGGTTCATCAATGTGAACAACAAGGTTGAGAATATTCTCTCAACCGAGATGTCCCATTTTCACCATTCTTCACACTTGCACATCTGATCTTCAATGATGATTGTGCTGGTGTGGATCTCAACACATCTTCATGTGAAATCTTTTGTTTCCTTTTTGCCTTAGCAATTGCCAGTGCTTCATCTTCATCTCTTTGCAGTTCTCTGGCAAGTTGCAACTGATTAGGCCATATGACTAACAAGTCATTTGGAAGTGAGGCCTCAGTTTTGGAAATTCCACATGGTTCTTTTGATACTGTTAATCCACCTTTCTTAGGCAACTTATTTTCAACCAATCCCTTCTGCTTCTTCTGGATTGATTGTCTATTTGAGTCCAGTCTGCCTCTATTGAATTTCATGGCTTCTTTACAAAGATCCATGGTATGGCATTTCTTTCCACAGTAGAAGCATGTTTTCTTCTTGGTGGTCCTTCTGGATGCATCACCCTTCTTGGATTTCAAATCCAAGGACTTCTCTTCCTTTTTCAACATCTTCTTGGGAGCATTGTCACCTTTCTTCTGTTTGCTTCCCAAGGTTTCCATTTTAGCCAGGTTCAGTGATCTTCTCTTCTTTTTAGCTCTGGATACAGTTGGAGATTGACATGTATCTTTTTGACCACTTTTGCAATCATCCCAGATGTTGTCAAGTAATACAAATCTATTTTCAATAAACAGATGTCTCTGGACCTGTGGATGCTGCTTCTTTTCCTCTGGCTTGCTCCCCCTTGGCATGGGCTTCCTTTGTGCTTTTACATTTAGTGGATTGTACCAACAATATTTTGCACAGTTCCCATACTTATTACAACACCAACACTGACCCACAAATCTTGACCTCTTCAATCCTTCTGATTGTTGGGTACTTTTCTTGACTTGCTTTGTTGTTTCAGGAGAGCATTCTTTCTTCACTGTCTTCATCCATACTTGTTTGGATTCATTCTTCCATCCTTCACTTTTAGTAGAAACACTTTTAGAAGCATGAGTACAAGATGGTATGGATGGTACCTTCTTTTTAGAAGATGTTGCCCCTTCATTAGAGGATGTCTTTCTTTTAGAATCATCCTTCTCAAAGCACACTTGTGTAGAAACATTTCTACTTTAAGCTGACTGAGAGGATTTATCTTTTGGTGATTGCAGATTTTTCAATATCACCTCTAGTTCTAAGCATTTCATGTTAAGGGAGTTCTTCTCATCCTCAACAGTTCTTAGCCTTCCTTCCCATTTCTCTTCCAGCTGTTCTAACTGGTCTTCATGCACCTTCTTCAATTCTAGCAATGAATTGTCAAGCTCCTTCACCATTTTGACTTTGTCTTCGAGTTGAGCATCTCTGACATTCATTGACACTCTATGCAATTTTTCCAGTGCATAGAAAACTTCTTTGACCATTATCATAAAGAATTCTTTCTCAGAAAGGCTTCTTTACAATTCTTCAGCTGTGTCTTCATATCTTTCATTGCAAAGAGAAACGGTTTCATCTTTAGCCTTCACCAGCTTTCTGAGAGTGTTGGTTATGCCAACCCTTTTAGCCAACTGATCTTCCATTGTATTGGATTCTTCTTCTAGCTGTAATTTTTCTTCTTGAAGATCAAGGATGCCTGTAGCTATACACATTGCCACTTCCTTGGGGACTGTCTTCTGAAGATATTCGATTGCACTTTGAAGATCTTTCATTGTTCCAACTTCATCACAGCTAGGACAGGCTTTCTTCATCTTCTTGGCCTATTTCTTCTTTCTATTTTTCTGAGTCTTGGCAGATATCTCCATTTGAGGATGGTCACTCATTTCCTCAAATCTGCACTTCATAAAGACTCCCTTGGATCATTTAGAGGTAACCTTCGCTCTGATACCAATTGAAGTGCCCAGATCAGTGTGAATCACTGAGAGGGGGAGGGGGTGAATCAGTGATCCCTTAAAACTTTTTACTAATTGATTCCTTATCAATTAAACCTCTATGGCTTGTTAAGGCCTCGATCCACTCTTCTTGTATCTCTCAGCCTTTCCTCGAATGATGCAGTAAATGTAAAGGCACTGGACACAAGGATTTACAAGGTTCAACACCAAAGGCCTACGTCCTTGCCATGTTGGTTATACACCCCCAACATGGTTTCTTCCATTATAATCTGTTAGTATTACAATGGTCGATACAGAGTCCCACTGTATCTCTCCTGAGTCCCATAGGAGGGTCTTTATACTGCGTCCCACAGTGTTACCAGAGTCCCACTGGCCTGCTCCAGAATCCCACTGAAGACTTCTTCCACCCTGAGTCTCACAGGGGGCTTCTCCTGGCTCCTCGAGTCACACGAGTAGCTCTTCTACTTTTTAAGTTCTTCAAGTATCCTCGGCAGCCTGGGATAAAGGCTGCTGGCCTTGCTCTGTACCTCTGATCACTTGAGTTGATCAGGTCTTCTCGTCTTGCTCAGGATTTATCTCCTTCTTCTAAGGATGACCTGGCCTCTCTCCAACTACTGAATACTCAGACAACTGATATCTTTAACTTCAGTCTGGTCCAGTCTCACTTCAAAACAACTTCATGCACTGAATGCATGGCAACTCTGAATCCTCATGCACTGACTGCATGATCTTCTCAATTTCTTCAAGATCCTCTGGTCTTGGTCTACTCAAATGCACACTCACTGATTTGAACTTTGATTACGTGCGCATGTGCATGCATGCATGCATGCACTTCCCCTTTCCTCTTCTTGGTGCAGTAGACCCACAAAGGGTGTAACACTTTAAGCACACACCAACTTCTCAAACTTCACACACTTTATTCAATTTGTCTACACACTTATATTGTGTGTTCTACAATAGTGTGAGAGTCCTCTTCTCTTTCTTCTTAGTGTGTACAATTTAGTTTGCACACACACTAAGGTTCGGCCTTGTTGTCTTTTTGCACACACTTGTTTCACTTTGCACACACTTGAGACTTGGCCTCCTCTCTTGTGTTTAACACCCACAACCCATTTTGTTTTAGTTCATTTAGGTGTAAGCCTCAGCCTTCTTGTTTTTCACATACACCACTAGGGTGTGTTCTTTAACTTCACACAAGGCACTAAGGCCTCGGCCTTCCTCTTCACTTGCCACACACACAACTTGGTGTAGTTATTGGCCTCTCCTTCTTGCACACCCCAAAGGCTACTGCCTCTTCTTCAAATGCACACACAAAGTGTGTTCTTCAATTAGGAACAACCACAAGGTATGGCCTCGGGTTCTCCTTGCACACACAAAACAGTAGGGTCCTCTTACTCTATTTGCACACACACAAGGTGCAAGCCTTCCTTGCACTTAGCACACACACAAGGGGAAATGTGGCTACGACCTTCTTCTTCAAATGCACACACAAAGTGTGTTCTTCAATTTGGAACACACAAGGGCGTGGTCTCGGCCTTCTTTTGCTCACTGTCCAAGTGAGTTATCAACTTGCCCGAACCACTGCCTTCAAAGGAGGTGCGTAAGGGGTACGGCCCTCCTCTCTTCACAGCCGCGCAGGGTCACACTGGACAAGGCGTGCAAGATCCTCGGTGCAAGCGGCCGCGCAAAGGTTCTGTCGCGCAAGCTCCTCAAAGGTACAAGGCACCTCGGCCGCGCAAGCCTCAACAAACCACGAGAGCGCGCAAGTGATGCGGCTGCCTCGGGTCATCCTGCCGCGCAAAGGGAAGGCGCGCAGGGGTCCCCCTTCTTCTTCTTTCGCGCAAGGAGTGCGCAAAAGGAACCTCACGGAGCCAAGGGGTGGCTCCGGGCTTCTCAAATTCTTCACGAGGCAGAGAGCTTCGCGGGACTTCTCATTTTTCTCCAAAAGATCAGCAAGCATTCTCTGTGCTTCGGGCTCTCCTTTTATAGGCAGAGGAATCCTCAAAACATCCGCGGGATATAAATCTTGATCCACCGAGATTTTCGGTTCTTTGAAAATCTTTAAACGTGGACCGAGAATCTCGTTTCTTTCTCTCTGTTCACACGGGTTTGCTTTTTATTTTCTTCACGTGCATGCGACTTAGAACGCATGCACGACTTCGGTTTAGGCCAATCCATACAAAACATAAATCACGTGGCCTCGCACCTCCGGTTGCTTCGGCCAACCTCGAATTCTTCCATACGTTGCATGCATGCCCATTTTTATGCATGGATATGTTCAGTAGGGCCAGACGAACCGAATGGAGCCTTCGGTTTGATCGGAGGTGGTCGGGAGCTCGAATTCTTCATTCGGGAGGCCTCTCGTTCAGCGGGGGACGTCGGGTGGCCTTCGGCTGAGCTCGAGGAAGGAGACGCCTCAGAGCCGTCGGATGCGGAGTTGAGAAGACATCGGACGGCCGCGATCAGAAGATCTCGCGCGGGATCGATCGTGCGGTCGAGATCTAGCGCGCGATCGATCGAGCGGCCAGGATTCACTCCTGGAGATTTTTCCGCATCCCACATCGAAACGGAGCGCGGTTTTTCTGCGGCTTATCAACCTAGCGCTCCCCCCTTAACCGCAATTGAATATTCTCCCTCCACAGTGCCGCCCCACACCGTGTTCTCTCTGCGGGCGCGCTCTTGCGCCCACCCCTGCCACTCGGGCATGCCACTGGCGCCCACTATGCACCTTCGGGCGCGCGCTATGGCGCCCATGCTGCGCAGGACCTGATCCCCTGCATGGCCCCGGCTTACACACGGCCGCGGCTTCTCAGGCTGGCCCCATGGGATCCCCCTTGGGCATTGCGACCTCGAGTCCCACATGTGCCTTGGGGTTGAACCCTTAAGGCTGGCCCTTGGTGGCTAATTTTTTTCTTAGGTATAGAACAAGTCCTTTGTGTAAAAACAAAGTGACCAAGTTCAAATGCCAAATGCCACAACTCTTCTTCTTCATTTCTTCCCTTCTCTTCTTCATTAGAATTCCACAATCCTCTTCAACATTTATTCATCACTTAGATGGAATTCCCGAAGGGTCTTCATCTTCAAATGATGCTCCAGAATCACATAATTCTTCATTGATCTTCAATGATCCAATTAGAGATCAAATTGGAACTTCTTCAAATTCACATGCACTAAGTGATAGTGCATGGACTTCTTTAGCTCACTTCATCCACTTAGAAGTTGTGGATGGCTCTCTTCATCTCCTCATGCATTGTCAGTACAATGCATGGTCTTCAAACAATGTTGTGACATTGTATCTACTTAATACAAGTTCTTGAAACTTAATGATCAGCTCAACAATCGTCTGATATAATGATGATGCTCCATCATCATCCATTCTTCAAGTGGTGTAACTTAGTATCATCTTGATACAAGTATTGAAACATTAAGAACAGTTCTACAATCGTCTGATATGCATAGAGAATGTTTCAACCACAACATCCTATGTCACTTAGTGAATCTCCTAAGTGACATGCCTCTAAGTACCATGGCCATTCTCCTTCATCACCAACACCATCACATCCTTTTTCATTCACATCTTGACATTCCTTGACATCCATTCATTCCATGACAACATCATGCCTCATTGACAACAAATGCAACACAGTGCATTTCAATCTCCCCCTTTTTATTTGTTGTCAATACACTACTTCTGCACATATGAATGGGTCAAATATGTGTGCCAATATTTCTCCCCCTTATTGGCAATCAAATGCAAAGGTGTGGTGTGGTTCTCTTCAAAAAAAAAATCACTTCCTCCCTTTGAAAATCATTGTCTTGAAAATCACAAGAGAGGGATGATGTCACATGTTCACTTGAGCAATGAACCTTTAGTAAATCAGCTCTAAGTCTACTTGGGCTAACCCGGTGTAGAAAACAAGAGTTATATGACCAAGGAATTCAAAGCTGTCCATAATTCTCTACACATGTGAGATCATGCTTAGGGGTTTGAAATTTTTCAGATATAACAATGAATTTGCTAAATCCTGCACAACTTCACAAAACTCATTAGAAAGTTCAGGGGCAAAGATAAAGCTCCCCCTTTCATTCATTTGTCTTCAATCAACACTCCCCCTTAATTGTCATGATGAATACAATTAAGAAACAAGGGATAAAAGTATGATTGGAATACCTTCACTTTTCTCAAGATGGTATTAATCTAAGAATCCCATCTTCTTCAGATTGGCTCCCCCTCAAGGGGTGCACTCAATTCTGTCCAAACCATCCTCCAGTTGAGAATGATCATCATATTCAATTCCCTGTAATGTTAGCACATGTAAATACAAGTGACTAGGGAATAAGATGGAATCTCCTTGGTTCATCAATGTGAACAACAAGGTTGAGAAGATTCTCTCAACCGAGATGTCCCATTTTCACCATTCTTCACACTTGCACATCTGATCTTCAATGATGATTGTGCTGGTGTGGATCTCAACACATCTTCATGTGAAATCTTTTTTTTCCTTTTTGCCTTAGCAATTTCCAGTGCTTCATCTTCAGCTCTTTGCAGTTCTCTAGAAAGTTGTAACTGATTAGGCCATATGACTAACAAGTCATTTGGAAGTGAGGCCTCAATTTTGGAAATTCCACATGGTTCTTTTGATACTGTTAAGCCACCTTTCTTAGGCAACTTATTTTCAACCAATCCCTTCTGCTTCTTCTGGATTGATTGTCTGTTTGAGTCCAGTCTGCCTCTATTGAATTTCATGGCTTCTTTACAAAGATCCATGGTATGGCCTTTCTTTCCACAGTAGAAGCATGTTTTCTTCTTGGTGGTCCTTCTGGATGCATCACCCTTCTTGGATTTCAAATCCAAGGACTTATCTTCCTTTTTCAACATCTTCTTGGGAGCATTGTCACCTTTCTTCTGTTTGCTTCCCAAGGTTTCCATTTTAGCCAGGTTTAGTGATCTTCTCTTCTTTTTAGCTCTGGATACAGTTGGAGATTGACATGTATCTTTTTGACCACTTTTGCAATCATCCCAGATGTTGTCAAGTAATCCAAATCTATTTTCAGTAAACAGATGTCTCTGGACCTGTGGATGCTGCTTCTTTTCCTCTGGCTTGCTCCCCCTTGGCATGGGCTTCCTTTGTGCTTTTACATTTAGTGGATTGTACCAACAATCTTTTGCACAGTGCCCATACTTATTACAACACCAACACTGACCCACAAATCTTGACCTCTTCAATCCTTCTGATTGTTGGGTACTTTTCTTGACTTGCTGTGTTGTTTCAGGAGAGCATTCTTTCTTCACTGTCTTCATCCATACTTGTTTGGATTCATTATTCCATCCTGCACTTTTAGTAGAAACACTTTTAGAAGCATGAGTACAAGATGATATGGATGGTACCTTCTTTTTAGAAGATGTTTCCCCTTCATTAGAGGATGTCTTTCTTTTAGAATCATCCTTCTCAAAGAACACTTGTGTAGCAACATTTCTACTTTCAGCTGACTGGGAGGATTCATCTTTGGGTGATTGCAGATTTTTCAATATCACCTCTAGTTCTAAGCATTTCATGTTAAGTGAGTTCTTATCATCCTCAACAGTTCTTAGCCTTCCTTCCCATTTCTCTTCCAGCTGTTCTAACTGGTCTTCATGCACCTTCTTCAATTCTAGCAATGAATTGTCAAGCTCCTTCACCATTTTGACTTTGTCTTCGAGTTGAGCATCTCTGACATTCATTGACACTCTGTGCAATTTTTCCAGTGCATGGAAAACTTCTTTGACCATTATCATAAAGAATTATTTCTCAGAAAGGCTTCTTTGCAATTCTTCAGCTGTGTCTTCAAATCTTTCATTGCAAAGAGAAACGGTTTCATCTTTAGCCTTCACCAGCTTTCTGAGAGTGTTGGTTTTGCCAACCCTTTTAGCCAACTGATCTTCCATTGTATTGGCTTCTTCTTCTAGCTGTAATTTTTCTTCTTGAAGATCAAGGATGCCTGTAGCTATACACATTGCCACTTCCTTGGGGACTGTCTTCTGAAGATATTCGATTGCACTTTGAAGATATTTCATTGTTCCAACTTCATCACAGCTAGGACAGGCTTTCTTCATCTTCTTGGCCTGTTTCTTTTTTCTATTTTTCTGAGTCTTGGCAGATATCTCCATTTGAGGCTGGTCACTCATTTCCTCAAATCTGCACTTCATAAAGACTCCCTTGGATCTTTTAGAGGTAACCTTCACTCTGATACCAATTGAAGTGCCCAGATCAGTGTGAATCACTGAGAGGGGGGAGGGGGTGAATCAGTGATCCCTTAAAACTTTTTACTAATTGATTCCTTATCAATTAAACCTATGTGGCTTGTTAAGGCCTCGATCCACTCTTCTTGTATCTCTCAGCCTTTCCTCTAATGATGTAGTAAATGTAAAGGCACTGGACACAAGGATTTACAAGGTTCAGCACCAAAGGCCTACGTCCTTGCCATGTTGGTTATACACCCCAACATGGTTTCTTCCATTATAATCTGTTAGTATTACAATGGTCGATACAGAGTCCCACTGTATCTCTCCTGAGTCCCACAGGAGGGTCTTTATACTGCGTCCCACAGTGTTACCAGAGTCCCACTGGCCTGCTCCAGAATCCCACTGAAGACTTCTTCCACCCTGAGTCTCACAGGGGGCTTCTCCTGGCTCCTCGAGTCACACGAGTATCTCTTCTCCTTTTTAAGTTCTTCAAGTATCCTCAGCAGCCTGGGATAAAGGCTGCTGGTCTTGCTCTGTACCTCTGATCACTTGAGTTGATCAGGTCTTCTCGTCTTGCTCAGGATTTATCTCCTTCTTCTAAGGATGACCTGGCCTCTCTCCAACTACTGAATACTAAGACAACTGATATCTTTAACTTCAGTCTAGTCCAGTCTCACTTCAAAACAACTTCATGCACTGAATGCATGGAAACTCTGAATCCTCATGCACTGACTGCATGATCTTCTCAATTTCTTCAAGATCCTCTGGTCTGGGTCAACTCAAATGCACACTCACTGATTTGAACTTTGATTATGTGTGCATGTGCATGCATGCATGCATGCACTTCCCCTTTCCTCTTCTTGGTGCAGTAGACCCACAAAGGGTGTAACACTTTAAGCACACACCAACTTCTCAAACTTCACACACTTTATTCAATTTGTCTACACACTTATATTGTGTGTTCTACAATAGTGTGAGAGTCCTCTTCTCTTTCTTCTTAGTGTGTACAATTTAGTTTTCACACACACTAAGGTCCGGCCTTGTTGTCTTTTTGCACACACTTGTTTCACTTTGCACACACTTGAGACTTGGCCTCCTCTCTTGTGTTTAACACCCACAACCCATTTTGTTTTAGTTCATTTAGGTGTAAGCCTCGGCCTTCTTGTTTTGCACATACACCACTAGGGTGTGTTCTTTCACTTCACACAAGGCACTAAGGCCTCGGCCTTCCTCTTCACTTACCACACACACAACTTGGTGTAGTTCTTGGCCTCTCCTTCTTGCACACCCCAAAGGCTACTGCCTCTTCTTCAAATGAACACACAAAGTGTGTTCTTCAATTAGGCACAACCACAAGGTATGGCCTCGGGTTCTCCTTGCACACACAAAACAGTAGGGTCCTCTTACTCCATTTGCACACACACAAGGTGCAAGCCTTCCTTGCACTTAGCACACACACAAGGGGAAATGTGGCTACGGCCTTCTTCTTCAAATTCACACACAAAGTGTGTTCTTCAATTTGGAACACACAAGGGCGTGGTCTCGGCCTTCTTTTGCTCACTGTCCAAGTGAGTTCTCAACTTGCCCGAACCACTGCCTTCAAAGGAGGTGCGCAAGGGGTACGGCCCTCCTCTCTTCACAGTCGCGCAGGGTCACACTGGACAAGGCGTGCAAGATCCTCGGTGCAAGCGGCCGCGCAAAGGTTCTGTCGCGCAAGCTCCTCAAAGGTGCAAGGCACCTCGGCCGCGCAAGCCTCAACAAACCACGAGAGCGCGCAAGTGATGCGGCTGCCTCAGGTCTTCCTGCCGCACAAAGGGAAGGCGCGCAGGGGTCCCCCTTCTTCTTCTTTCGCGCAAGGAGTGCGCAAAAGGAACCTCACGGAGCCAAGGGGTGGCTCCGGGCTTCTCAAATTCTTCGCGAGGCAGAGAGCTTCGCGGGACTTCTCGTTTTTCTCCAAAAGATCAGCAAGCATTCTCTGTGCTTCGGGCTCTCCTTTTATAGGCAGAGGAATCCTCAAAACATCCGCGGGATATAAATCTTGATCCACCGAGATTTTCGGTTCTTTGAAAATCTTTAAACGCGGGTCGAGAATCTCGTTTCTTTCTCTCTATTCACACGGGTTTTCTTTTTATTTTCTTCACGTGCATGCGACTTAGAACGCATGCACGACTTCGGTTTAGGCTAATCCATACAAAACATAAATCACGTGTCCTCGCACCTCCGGTTGCTTCGGCCAACCTCGAATTCTTCCATACGTTGCATGCATGCCCATTTTTATGCATGGATATGTTCAGTAGGGCCAGACGAACCGAATGGAGCCTTCGGTTTGATCGGAGGTGGCCGGGAGCTCGAATTCTTCATTCGGGAGGCCTCTGGTTCAGTGGGGGACGTCGGGTGGCCTTCGGCTGAGCTCGAGGAAGGAGACGCCTCGGAGCCGTCGGATGCGGAGTTGAGAAGACATCGGACGGCCGCGATTAGAAGATCTCGCGCGGGATCGATCGTGCGGTCGAGATCTGGCGCGCGATCGATCGAGCGGCCAGGATTCGCTCCTGGAGATTTTTCCGCATCCCACATCGAAACGGAGCGCGGTTTTTCCGCGGCTTATCAACCTAGCGCTCCCCCCTTCACCGCAATTGAATCTTCTCCCTCCACGGTGCCTCCCCGCACCGTGTTCTCTCTGCGGGCGCGCTCTTGCGCCCACCCCTTCCACTCGGGCGTGCCACTAGCGCCCACTATGAACCTTCGGGCGCGCGCTCTGGCGCCCATGCTGCGCAGGACCTGATCCCCTGCGTGGCCCCGGCTTACACACGGCCGCGGCTTCTCGGGCTGGCCCCATGGGAACCCCCTTGGGCGTGGCGACCTCGAGTCCCACATGTGCCTTGGGGTTGAACCCTTAAGGCTGGCCCTTGGTGGCTAATTTTTTGCTTAAGTATAGAACAAGTCCTTTGTGTAAAAACAAAGTGACCAAGTTCAAATGCCAAATGCCACAACTCTTCTTCTTCATTTCTTCCCTTCTCTTCTTCATTAGAATTCCACAGTCCTCTTCAACATTTATTCATCACTTAGATGGAATTCCCGAAGGGTCTTCATCTTCAAATGATGCTCCAGAATCACATAATTCTTCATTTATCTTCAATGATCCAATCAGAGATCAAATTGGAACTTCTTCAAATTCACATGCACTAAGTGATAGTGCATGGACTTCTTTAGCTCACTTCATCCACTTAGAAGTTGTGGATGGCTCTCTTCATCTCCTCATGCATTGTCAGTACAATGCATGGTCTACAAACAATGTTGTGACATTGTATCTACTTAATACAAGTTCTTGAAACTTAATGATCAGCTCAACAATCGTCTGATATAATGATGATGCTCCATCATCATCCATTCTTCAATTGGTGTAACTTAGTATCATCTTGATACAAGTATTGAAACATTAAGAACAGTTCTACAATCGTCTGATATGCATAGAGAATGTTTCAACCACAACATCCTATGTCACTTAGTGAATCTCCTAAGTGACATGCCTCTAAGTACCATGGTCATTCTCCTTCATCACCAACACCATCACATCCTTTGTCATTCACATCTTGACATTCCTTGACATCCATTCATTCCATGACAACATCATGCCTCATTGACAACAAATGCAACACAGTGCATTTCATATACTAACCACAATCATTTTATAGGCAATCCAAGGCATGGAATTATTGCATTTATAATGCTCTATTTTTTTGAAACATTTTCCATGCCATTTTTTTATCAAACCATGATGTGTTTTTATAACATTTATAAACCATGCTAATTTTTATCAAAATTACATCATTTTTTTATAAACATCAATAACCAAAACTTTTTTTAACAAAACGTTTCATGGTTCTGGAAAAACCCATTTTCTAGTTTCTTTATCTATCCAAAAATCAATCCAAATGATATGGAAGTGGTTTCGATACCACTGAAGAATTTTTAGAGGGTATGAATCTTATATAAACATGGTGGAAATGATCAACCAAAACCAATTTATGTTATAGGATAATTTTATTCATTTAAACTGAATATAATAAATGAAAAAAGATGTACATTTTCTTTGTGGATCTGAATAGTCCAAAATCCACCACATGAACTTAATAGGGATTACTAAGAATTATCCATTGGACTCCTTCCTCCTAGGGTATACATAGGTTATGTGAATCTACCAATGCTTGGGAAATATTCTCTCTTCTTCATGGTCTGTTAGAACCTTGTTTAAAGAGAAAGAGGGTGAGAGAGAAAGGTCTTAAAATTTGAGGAAATATCAATGATCAAATCACATTATCATTTGAATCAAAAACTATGAGTCTATTTATATAGTCATTCCAAGGACCCTTCTTGGACCCCAAACATTTCATGAAAACTCTTCATTGGGATCAATTTGTTTAATGTTTAAACATTTGTTTTAGTCATTCAAACTCCTCAAATCAACACCACATGATGATGAAACCAATCGTGATATATTATAATGAGAGAAACAATGATTACCATGTGTTATCGAATAAATAATGAATCACCTTAAACAAAACCAAGATGTGGTGACATTCACCATGACTTGATATAGCCTAACATAAACCATGGAATTGTTAAAACCATCACACCATGGTTGTAGTTTTATTGCATATTTCTAAAAAAATTATGATAATGTACCAAATATGGTATGGAGTAAATTATTTTTTTTAATGGTTATTGTTGATTTCTATGGTGAAATTATGATGTGCTTATCATGCGGTGGATATGGTTATGGGGGAGAAGTATAGATTATGTTGATTGATTACTTATGGTAGATGGTTTTTTGATTGATGATGTGTGGTTGATGGTACAACCATGATGTGGGGAGAATCTTGAGCGATGTTAGCTCAGTAGGTGAAGGAATTTATTGTGAAGATGGGTATATTGTGAAGAGTGGTGGTATTCTTAGGAAGTGGACATATTTTCCTATGATAAGTTAGTGATTTCTATGCTATTTGATGTGATTATCCATGATTTCATTGTTTCTTTTGGTGTTTTAATTGGGACATGTCTCCAAAGTATTTTCAGGACGTCGGGCATAGGAAGAGGAAAGAAGAGTCATGGGGTTAGAGTGTTGTTGGAGTTTCAAGGAAAAGGAGTACCGAAAGAGCAACGGGTCATGAGACTGAAGAATAAATTAGGGAGATTGAAGTTTCCATTGAATTGGTGAAGGCGCCACCTCGATTCTAAGTTGCATTGGCAGTGTTCTTACTTTGGAAAGTGTCTTGATGATGGTGGAAGATAAAATATGGCAACCCATATAAGATGTCCCAGGGAGAGTTTCTTGAGTCATTCAAGGTGGATTTTATTCCCTATGTGCAAGAAGATAAATGTATGAAGGAGCTCGTAAAGATTCAATAAGAGAAAGGTAGTTCCCGCAACCTTAGAATTCATTTCTTGAAATTAATTAGTCGATTTACTCATTTTCTATATAGCGAGCGAGTAAGGAATTTTGAGTCTTCCCTAAGGTCGTAGATCTAATGGCCAGTGGTTTCACTGGAGTTGAAGCCATAGACGGGGTTGAGAGATGATGCTAAAGTTTTAGAGAATGTTTATCTAAGAATGTTCTTGTGAGGTTTATTCTTCGGTTTTTTAGAGGATTGAGATGAATGCCTTGAGTTGTGGGTCTCATGGTTCACAAAAGAAGGGAGTGAGGTGATCTTCTATAATTTAGGTGCGGCTCTGAACTCTGAGTTTGAGTAGATTGAGATGTCTTGTGTCGGGTGAATCGATTTGTTTCCATTGTAATGAGGTGGGACATCAGCAGTATGAATGTCCTGAGGTCCAGTGTTCTTCTCAGTCATCAGTGGATGGTTAGTTATGGTCTTGGGGAGTGTGGTGTGTCATGGTGCAAGAACCTTATTCCATTCATTTTCATTTGAAGTGATTTTAGAGTTTGAACTCAGATTTTTTTAGAGTGGGTGTTAACTTGTTTTCCCAATTAGTTTTAATAGCTAATGTGATTTTCTATGCATATCTCAAAAAAAAATTAAAGTGATAAGTAGTTTCCATGTTTGCAAAATCTTCTAAACAGTTTTCATAAAATACTATGGTTGGTATTGGATTTTTTTTTTGAAGATACATAAAAAAGTTTTTGAAAGGTTTATAATATGTTAAGTTAAAGAGCAGATTGTTTTAAACATGATTTGCATAAGTTTTTATGCATGGCCTATTAAAATGAAAGGAGTAAGGATATGTGGTTGAGCCATGGGTTTGAGTGATTAATGCTATTATTTCTCTACTTTGTTGAGCCTTTTTTATGGCAACATTCCTTTTAGAAAGGTATCTCACATGGTAATTAGATTTTAGTGCATATCTTTTTAAAGGTAGGCGAGCATCGTAGCGTGGCCCTTTACCTGAGGATGTTTTTCATGGGTGATTCTCCAAGGTTGCTCTTGGGGTGAGAGAGTATTGATATTGTGTGTTGGTCTTGTCCTTGGAGGTGATAGATAACTTATAGTGTGTGTTGGTCTTGTTTGAGAGGTATCATCCATAACAGTTATGCCTTAGGGTTCACTTGATCTAGTTATTTTTAGATTCTTGAGGATGAGAATCATCTGAAAGATATTTAATGTAGAGTCTTGGGTTTTCTCAATCCTTTCCTTTATGAAATTTAAGGGGTTGTGGAGGGAGGAGTAAGGTTGAAGGTAGATTTTGGTAGGAAAGATGAGATTCGACATTTTGAGGGAAACCACGTCGTGGTGTTGAGTAAAACACATCATAGTTTGTTGGTATGTCATGGTTTAGGATTTTTAGCATGGTGAGGTGGTCAAGGTTTTGGGTAAAACGAAAGGGTCATTGTTTTCCATCAAGAGGAGTGAACTATGACATGGTTTTCAAAACAACAGCATGGTTTATAGAAAACATGCATTTTCCATTTTGTAATCTAGATGTAAGTTTTGATGGAGCTTTAGGTTAAAGCGAGGAAGAGTAAAATGGTTGTGATTTGACCTTGTGGTTTGAAAAGCAACATGGTTGTACAAGTGGTGACTATTTTGATGGCCATGGTTTGGAGGTGCAATTTGGGGGAATCCATGTTCGAAGCAGGGAGCTAAAAACGATCATGGCTAGCTTGTCATGGTGGAAAAGGGTGTAGTCCTGATGGAGTGGTTGTAGTCTTATCTCATGGTTTATCGAAGGATTGATAAAAATATGGCGTGGTTGTAATGACCACGTAGTGGTTTTTGTCAACGAATGAATTTAATAAGGGAAACAACCGGTGAGATTTTAGATAAAGTCGTAATGAGGTGTCATAGTTTTCAGAACGGCTTTGACCAACTAAAACCATGACGTGATACAGAAACCATGTCATGGTTTGGTTGGTTTCCTAAATTCACCCCCCCCCCCCGGGATTGTTTTGTTTTCTCATGACAATTTGTGACCTTGGGCGATTCTGAGACGATATTCGAGTCATACCTCTAGGAAATCGGATCAAAGTGGTTCTTGTATGGGCATCATAGAGTAGCTGATTTTGTAGCTTTTGGCTGTGGACTCAAACATCGATTTGAGGTAGGAGATTTTGGACTCTTCTATCACCTGAAATTAATATGCTTGATTGATTATGGTGTTTTCTTCCAAAGTTTTTCCCAATATCATCTATTACCTCTGTTCTTTTAGTTATTAAAAAATTGGGTACAACCGCGAAAACGGCACACACGCAAGGAAGAAAATTACATTAAATTGCAAGCCCAGAGATTTGACCCCGCGACCTGCCCCTCACCCCCCCCCAAAAAAAACCCTTACCACCCCACCACCAGTGGAATACTTATTGATTAAATGATTTCTGATGATGGCTTTCTTTTGGTTTCATGTATGCCCTGTTGATAGTGGAATGGTCTAATGGTACTGTCTTCAAAAAGTCAGGATGGATTGTCAAGTGATGGCTGGGGACTTCTTTTTGTGGTTTTGTGCTGAGAAGTCTCTTCTCATGAGTTTCATAAAGGCTTGCTTGGGCAGGATTGTTATTGTAGTCCTGTGTTTGGAAAAGACGGGTGACAAGAGAGGGAGATCGCCGTGATTTGTATCATGTTTGTATGGTTAAATTCATGTCATTGATAGGTTATGTTTAGTGTTGGAATTGCGTTTTCTTGTTATTGTGAGTTGAGTTGGTAGTCCGAGGGTTGCTGAAAAGAGAGGAGTCTACAAAGTGTGAAGCTGCTGAAAAGAAAAACCAAAAGCTTGCCAATTGCTCTACAAAGGCGGTTCATCAGGACATATAAGGTATCCTGCCAGCAGTCAATTTGAAAAACCTTAGCAGGAACTGTCCATGAAATTGACTAACAATTCCCCAAGCATAACTCTATCAGGTATCCTGCCAGCAGCACCATAAATTGGAGCGAGCCCTTCACTTATCGAACCAGGATTTTCTTTCACCTGGGAGAGGGACGGAGCAGTGAATCAGCAACCACAATATTCTTAAAACAGGAGAACACTAGTCAAATGGAAGATTTTTTCCCCCTTAACGTACAATTTGCACAGACTCCCTCAAATCCCTAAGGAAGTCCTCTAAAACTGGAACATGCTGAAGAGTCACACAAATGTGAACACTGATTCAAAAACAGAAAAATATAGAATAAGAATAAACAATCATGAAGGAAATCATAATCCATGATCCAATCTACCATGAAGCAAATCAAAGAACCCACCTGTTGGGTCTTTGCAATGCATTTAAATGCCAGCCTCGGGTAGACATTAAATCGTTCACTTCAAAAATATCTATGAAATTAGATCCGAAAGCTACGATCGTCATGTCAGGCCTTCCGATGATAAATAATTCAGGAATCTCTTTTATTCTGAAAAATGAATAAACAAGAATCTTTGATTTGATTCCCCGAAATTTTATATAAAAAATCACAGGAATAACTCTCTCATGCACCGTCAACCACTCGACACACCCTTTTTGTAATTTCTTTGACATTTCCATGAGTTGTTTTGTGTTCTCCAAATACCCTACAAAATAAATTTTGGGGGGCAAAATCCATTTGAACAACTAGAAAACAAGTTAAGCATTATGGAAAGAAGTTCTTCTGCACCATCAAAGCGAAATCACATCAAACATGTCACCTGCTTCCCCTAGAGACAACAGTGATGCCCATGCACCAGCAATCAAGCCTCCAGGCCTGCTTCCAGCTATGGTGGGGGAAACATAAAGCCCACCAGACCACTCTGTAACTGCAATGAAATTCATTAACTATGTTGAGAATGATAGACATTACCTTCAGCAGAAATTTTTGAAGTAGGGAAGGATTTTGAAAAACAATGTGTCAGATGAACACAGCAAAAAAAACATCATGCGTCTGTCAATCAGGCACTACAAAACTACTTTAATGAAAATTTCCAAGCAAATAACTGCTTTAACGAAGTAATTTACCTGCCACAAACTGGTGCTGTTGATGCCATGAAATCAAAACCAATTAAGAAAAAACAAATTAGTATCCCGTCAACAGATGCATCAGAAAATTTTCTGAGAAAAAATATGAACAAGGAAAGCATTGGGGAAATAAAGAAAGAAAGAAAGAGAAAGAAAGCAGCACAGGCACGTCTACTAATGAAGTAAAAAGGTGTTCGGCAAGTGAAGTAAAAAGGTATTCGATGATATCTGAATTATTATGCATTAGTTACACGAGTCACACCCAGTGACCAGGGAGGCCACACGCTAACCAGGCACACATTGGGTAACTACATGGCTCTATTAGGGAACAGCCCACTAATGCATATATAGGTCAATGGCATTCAAGTGAAATCACTATTTCCCCCATAGAATAAAATCAAAACCTCAATGTGAGATCAATTTATAGAAAGTAGTTCAGCTGCAGAAATTTGGGGTCAATGTGATTTTGATATAATACAACAACAACAAAGTCTTAAACCCAATTAAATAGGGTCTGCTATATGGATCACAAATGTGATCAATTAGCACTATTGAAAACCATATTTTTTATTGAGCTCTTACATCTGCATGAGATAACCTGGGGAATACATGAACAAAATGATGAACTAAAAAACCCAATAAAAGAATAAACGTAGGAATAAAGCATATAACATATGGGTTAGAAGGCATAACATAATGACATAAAAATGCATGGAACATGAATAAACACATGGCATCATAACATGTAGAACATTGGATCATGTAATCATGGCATCATACGAATGTGGCAGCAACATATAACATGACATAAACATAAGTCAAGGCTAACTGCCAAGACTATATCAAATGATGGACAAAGTCCCATAAAGGAATTGGGGTTACTCTCTATCCCAACATGACGTCTCATGGGACTAAACATTACCCAATGCATTAGAGCGCTATCTGGGCGCACCTATCATAACATGTTCATGCATATGCATGTCACATGAAGAATCAAACATAAGGAATAAACATAAGGGTTGCCCAGGAAAGAAATAGGTATCGTAATCATGTCATAAAACATAACCAAGAGAATATCATAATGGTGTCCATGAATGAATTTAAATCATACAGAGACATTCATAAGAGAAAATAGGCATAGATAATGATAAATTATGTCCAACTGAAGTGAAAACATGTAAAAAATTGTTTAAAAAGCTTTAGAAATGAGCCACTTCGGTGTGGGGTATTGACTGAGTAACTACACCCACGGGTCGAGTTGGACTGAGGCTCTAAACTCCACCCCTAATGCACGGGGGTAGGGATAGGACTGATGCTTTGTTTCCCTATCGGTTACATCCACCCGGACTGAGGCTCCGAGGTGAGGTTATGGTTGACAGGAGGAAGTTGTCCCTAGTGAGATAGGACAACTGTGTGTTTTTCCTCATGTTTGTCTTTATTTTGGGTTTTGTTCACTTTATCACTAATAGAAAAACGAGGCATATTTACTGTTGGACTTGGTTGTATCCCGTTTTGAGAATGGTTGTTTATGCATGCTCTTGTATTATTGGTTATTATTCCGCTATTTTGTTCATCTTAAGTTGTAGCATACTCTGATAAAAAGGGGATATAGTCTCCCCAATTGACTATTTGGACCCCGCTGCTAGTCGGCAACCTTTGGCGTACGGGGAGACGCGCTTAAGGTCATGTAAAAACCCGGCTCGGAGCACCGGTTTAGTGGCTCCCGGGTCGGGGACGTGCACATAGCTTGGTAGTGTGGGGTATTGACTGAGGATCTACACCCACGGGTCGAGTTGGACTGAGGCTCTAAACTCCACCCCTAATGCACGGGGGTAGGGATAGGACTGATGCTCTGTTTCCCTATCGGTTGCATCCACCCGGACTGAGGCTCCGAGGTGAGGTTATGGTTGACATGAGGAAGTTGTTCCTAGTGAGATAGGACAACTTTGTGTTTTTCCTCATGTTGGTCTTTATTTTGGGTTTTGTTCACTTTCTCACTTGTACCAAAACATGGCATTTTTATTGTTGGACTTGGTTGTATCCCGTTTTGGGAATGGTTGTTTATGCATGCTCTTCTATTATTGGTTATTATTCCGTTATTTTGTTCATCTTATGTTGTGGCTTACTCTGATAAAAAGGGGGTATAGTCTCCCCAATTGACTATTTGGACCCCCGCTGCTAGTCGGCAACCTTTGGTGTACAGGGAGACGCGCTTAAGGTCATGTAAAAACCCGGCTCGGAGCACCAGTTTAGTGGCTCCCGGGTCGGGGACGTTACAAAGTGGTATCAAATGAGGTTTTTCTTCTCCTTCTCTGAAATCTTGTTATTTGGGATGGTAGACGGGAGTTAGGATGTGTCGGGCCTTGGTAATGAGCTCGTGCTTGGGAGTAGCTAACCCATGTACGAGGGAAACCCCAAGTCACCCAGGGTGGGAATTGTTGTTCTTGATTGTGCGATGTTACAGTGGATGATATTTCACCGTTGGGTGATGCACATGTTGTGTGATGTGATTGTTTTATGATATTTGGCTCGTGGTCTCAATGGCACGAGGTTGTGCAAGCATGCATCGTGGTAGGCACACACGGGTTGGGTGTGTGAGGCATGAAAAGATTGAATGCACCTTGCATCTTGATAATTGAAAATGAAAAATATTGTAAACGAAACAATGCAAGGGGGTGAAGATAAAAGAATGATAAGTGATGATTAATAAAATATGTGTAATTAAAGGTTTGTAATGAATTAAAAATGTTGTTTGTAACATGTTGTGTGAGCCTTGTGGTGGTGTATAGTTGTTTACCCCTTGTGGACCATAGCCCGCGGTAGGGATGGTCAGGGTGATGTTTTCGGAATGCTAAGGTTGTTTGGATGGTGCATGTATGGTGGGTTGTTGTGGTTGGCGAAGAGCCTTCTTGTTATGAATTGTGAAAGTTCTTTGGTATGTGTTCTAAACACGTAGAGAAATGTCACCATGACGTCGGGCGCCGGTTGGGCAACAAGAGGATGTTGCTGCGAACACTCCTCCAGTAGAGGAGCAAGAGAATGTAGTGATTCGGGAAGGTAGAGAAGAGCGGTTCCAAGAGAACTTGGCTCGTTTTATGCAGATGATGGATCGGGACCCAGGGCGGGTTGCGCCGAGTATGTTTGAACTGACCAGAGAGTTTCAGCTGCAGCACCCTCCGACCTTTACCGGAAAGGGTGGGCCAGAGGCAGCAGAGTTCTAGATAGAGTCTTTCCAGACGATACTTAATCATCTGGAGACTCCTGATGGGAAGCGGGTCAAGTTGGCAGCTTATATGTCCCGGGGTCAGGCAAAACGTTGGTGGGACATCCTGGCTCAGACTGAGCAGGCTGAGGGAATGTTGTGGAAGGATTTCAAGGAAAAGTTTCTGGAGCATTTTTACCCAGAGACTTAGGCAAGAGCGGGCTGCAGAGTTCATGAGCCTGACTCAGGGGTCGATGTCGGTGATGGAGTATGTTGGCCGCTTCACTGACCTGCGATGCTTTGTTCCAGCATTGGCAGGGGATGAGGCAATAATTACAAGGCGTTTCCAAGATGGGCTGAGACACGAGATCAGGTCTCAGGTGAATATCTTTCGCTTGAAGAGGTTTAGAGAGGTAGTGGATCAAGTGTTGATCTCAGAAGGGAACCTGAAGGGAATTTCAGGTAGTGGGCTTGTCGTGCCAGCTGGGCAGACAAGTGGTGCAGCTTCCGAGGGTCGGAAGCATCGTTTTGGAAGTTTTCAACAAGGCGGAAGTGTGCAAGGTGGTCATAAGAGAGGGTCAGCCTCTCTGGGTGGTGATCGGGTGTTCTGCTATCAGTGTGGCAGGCTGAGGCACATGCGTGGTCAATGTCCCCAACCTCCAGTTGAGTGTCGGTCGGGCGGCAGATTGGGACACGTGCAGAGGTTCTACAGGAACCCTCAACTGGAGAGTATGAATGTTGGTGACAGACAGATGCCAAGCGGAGGCAAGGGATCAGTTGCACCATATCAGGCAGGCAGTTGGAGCTCCACGGGCCGTACTGGCAGGGGCGGTGGACGCGGAACTCCGGGGCAGGATCGCCCACGTCAGCAGGGCAGTGCAGGGCACACAGGTTGGAGCCCAGGGTAGAGGGGCAGGTCAGCTTCATGCAGTTCAGTCTGCACCTGGTGATGGCGAAGTTGGGCCATCAACTGTCTGAGGTACGATCCTTGTAGCTTCTATGCTTGCTAGTGCGTTGTTTGATACTGGTGTCACACACTTTTATTTCTGCTCAGTTTGTGGTAGCGTTGGGTTTGCCTGTGGAGAGTGTGTGCGGGGTTATGTCGATTGACACTCCATTGGGGGTGCGAAAGAAAGATATCAGGAAGTGTAAGAGATGTGCTCTGGAAGTCGGTGGGTATCGTTTCCTGTGGGACTTGTTCATTCTCGAGATGTCGGGCTTTGACCTGATCTTGGGTATGGACTGGTTAGTGTTGTATCGGGCACACATAAATTGTTACCGTCGCAGGGTATCGTTCAGGTCACTTAAGGGTGACGCCTATATCCATCGCGGAGAGTGGGATGTTCGAGCAGGTCGTGCAGGACCGTTTTGTCAGCAGTTGTGTAGGCTCACGGCTCAAGTAGCTTGTCTTGTGCTTGATGATGAAAAAGGGGAACAGTTTGTCTTTCCTCCAGTAGTGGATCGGTTTCAGGATGTGTTTCCTGAGGATTTCTCGGAGCTGCCACCCGAGAGGGACGTTGAGTTCACGATTGAGTTGCTGCCGGGAGCGGAGCCAGTTTCTATTCCACCATACCAAATGGCACCGGCAGAACTCCAGGAGTTAAAGGTTCAGCTTGAGGAGTTGGAGCGTAAGGGGTTCATACGCCCTAGTACGTCTCCTTGGGGATCTCCTGTGCTTTTTGCAAAGAAGACTGACGGGTCGTTAAGGCTGTGTGTTGATTATCGAAAGTTAAATCAGATGACGGTGAAAAATCGGTACCCTCTTCCAAGAATTGATGACCTGTCTGACCAGTTGAGGGGTGCATCAGTGTTTTCTAAGATTGAATTGAGATCGGGTTATCACCAGTTGAGGGTGAGGCCTTCGGACGTACTGCTGACAACTTTCAGAAGTCGGTACGGGTTGTTTGAGTTTGTGGTGATGCCTTTCGGCTTAACCAAAGCATCGGCGGTGTTCATGGCTTTGATGAACCGAATCTTTCATCCTTATCCGGATTAGTTTGTGGTTGTCTTTGTTGACGACATCTTGGTGTACTCGAAAACTCATGACGATCATGTCCAACATCTTGACATCATCTTGAGTACACTAAGAGAGCACCGGCTTTACGCCAAGCTGTCAAAGTGTCAGTTTTGGATTGGAGAAGTGCATTTTCTGTTGGATTGGTGTTGCCCGATCCGGTTGGGCCGAATGCTTGTGGTCCGTAACTGTCGCGGGTCGGACTTCAGAGTCAACTTTACTGTAGCGCTTTTGACTTCCAACCGGCAGCCACTGCGGCACTTTTGACAAAGGTGGCCGTTGATCACTGTAGCAACGCGGACTTACTATTCGGAACAGTGGACCGTCTTCTTCATATGTAGCCCTTTTTCGGGCTAGGGTTACTACTGGAAAAAACCCTTTGTAATTTGTGCTCCCGATATGGTGAAATTCCGCCTCTCCCGTGGACGTAGGGATTATTCCCGAACCACGTAAATCGCTGTGTCCTTATTGTTTTCTTTCTTTCGTTTTCTCGTTTTTTGTCGTTGTGTCTCCCGACGATTCTGCAACATTTTCTGGGTCACATCATCTCTGAGGCAGGTGTTTCGGTAGATCCAGAGAAAGTGCAGGTTATTGTGTCTTGGGAGCAGCCCAAGAGCGTTTCAGATGTTCGGAGTTTTCTGGGTTTGGCCGGATATTACCGGAGGTTCATTCAGGATTTCTCTCGCTTGGCAGCACCACTGTCGAGCTTGACCAAGAAGAGGATCAGATCTGAGTGGTCTGAGGCTTGTGAGAATGTCTTTCAAGAGTTGAAAAAGCGATTGACGACTGCACCGATCTTGATCTTACCTGAGCCAGATAGGAAGTACGTTCTGTTTTGTGATGCGTCTGGTATCGGGGTTGGGGCTGTGTTGATGCAAGATGAGTAGGTTGTGGCTTATGGGTTGAGGCAATTGAGACCCCACGAGCGGAATTATCCCACTCATGATCTTGAGTTGGTTGCAGTAGTGTATGCAAGTGTTGGAAGCACTACTTGTTGGGGGAAAGAATCACGCTGTATACCGATCACAAAAGTCTAAAGTATATCTTTTCGCAGCGGGATTTGAATCTTCGGCAACGAAGATGGGTGGAGTATCTCCAGTCCTTCGACTTTGAGATGGTATATACACCGGGAAAAGGGAACAGTGTTGTTGATGCTTTGAGCAGGAAGGCTCAGAACCAGGTGGTTCAGGAATCCAGCACCGAGTGGAAGGTGATGGCTTTGTTCGCAGAGATGCACCTGGAGGTGCGGGAGGAAAACGGTCAGGTGACTCTTGCTTCTGTGGCTGTTGAGTCGACACTTTTGAGCCGTGTTATGGAAAGTCAGCTTGACGATCCTGAAAGTTTAGCCATGAAGGAAAGACTTAAAGGTGGGGAGCCACCTTCTGGTTAGGCCATTTGTGTGGACGGGGTTGTTTGTGTTCATCGTCGTGTGGTTGTGCCGGCATGCATGCGGGAAGAGTTGATGTGTGAGTTCCATGCATCAAAATGGGCAATGCATCCTGGTTTGACCAAGATGTATCGTGATCTCCATAGACAGTTTTGGTGGCCAGGGATGAAAAAGGAAGTTGTGGGCTTTGTAGCACGGTGTCTTACCTGTCAGTAGGTGAAGACCGATCATCAACGCCCAGGTGGACTGTTACATCCATTGCCCATTCCGGAATGAAAGTGGGACGATGTGACGATGGATTTTGTGGTGGGTCTTCCGAGGATGCCTCGGAAGAATGATGTCATCTGGGTGGTTGTGGATCGGCTAACGAAAGTGGCTCATTTCTTACCGATTCAGGAGACTTATACAGTTGATCGGTTGGGTGAGTTGTATGTTCGGGAAATAGTACGGTTGCATGGTGTACCACGGACTAGTTTCGGATCGTGATCCTTGTTTCACATCACGCTTTTGGCAAGAGTTGCAGAAGGCGCTTGGTACCCAGGTGCTTTTGAGTACGGCTTTCCACCCGCAGACGGACGGGCAGTCAGAGCGTACAATCCAAGTGTTGGAAGACATGTTGAGGGTTTGTGTCATGGATTCCAATGGTTCCTAGGAAAAGCATCTATCGCTTGTTGAATTTGCCTACAACAACAGTTTTCAGACTACGGTTCAGATGGCACCATTTGAGCCTCTCTATGGGAGGCCGTGTAGATCTCCGATGTGTTAGTTGGAGGCCGGTGAATCCAATCTGTTGGGACCGAGTCTCGTGCAGGACACTTCAGAGAAAGTTGAGTTGATTCGGAAACGAATGGCAACAGCTCAGAGTACGCAGAAGTCGTATGCAGATCGGAGGCGTACAACCCTTTAGTGGGTGGGTGATAGTGTATTCCTTCGGGTGTCGCCAAGGTTGGGTCACCGATGGATTCGGAAGCAGGGCAAGTTGGCGCCCAAGTATGTGGGGTCGTTTGAGATAGTGGAGAGGATCGGGCCGGTGGCGTACCGATTGGCTCGTCCAGAGCGGTATAGCGGGATGCATGATGTCTTTCATGTGTCGCAGCTTTGGCGGTATCACCCTGACCCAACTCACGTGGTGGATGTTGAGAATGTTGAGCCTGAGGCTGATGCATCCTTTGAGGAGCATCCGGTTCGTGTCGTGGATTGTAATGAGAAAGTCTTGCGGGGCAAGGTTGTGCCATTGGTGCAAGTACTATGGCAGCATGAAAATGTTCAGAAAGAAACTTGGGAGCGGGAATCAGATATGCGGGCTCAGTGGCCCAATCTCTTTTCCTTGGAAGTGCAATGGAGCTTGGAAGCTCGGCTCGAGGACGAGCCGTTATAAGGTGGGAAGGTTGTAAGATCCCGGATCTTGGAAACATATGTTTTCGTTTATGTTTTGGTTTGAATCCCATGTTTTGGTTAATTAAGTGCTTACCCAAGTCCTAAAGGAGGTTTGGGGGTGTTCCAAGGGTTCGGGACATGAAAAATGGAAAAAATGGAGTTTTCTGCGTAGGTCGGATGGTCTGCGCACGGTTAGTGCTAACCGTGCGAACAACCCAAGAAACCATGCGGAAGATGTGTTTTTGGACAGTGGTCTCCACACGGTTTGCGCACGGTTTGGAAAACCGTGCGGGTAAACCGTGCGAGAGACCTTTTTTGGGACACAAGCATCTGCACGGTTTGCGCACAGTTTGGCAAACCGTGCGGCCCAAAAACTTTTTAAAAATTACAATTTTGTCACCCCGGGTTTTTTAACCCCAACTCGGGATTTCCTTTCGTTTCACCTCTCTTCACCCAAGGAACGAACCAAACCTCCGAAGGGCTCCAAGAGATCAATCTCCCCCATTTCTAAGGCGTTTTTGGTGCCGTTGGTTGCGGATCGAAACTCCGGGTAAGGCTAATCTCATCCTTGCTTCTCTTTTGAGTTTAGGGTTTGTATCCTCTTCTCCTCTCTTTCTGAAGCTCTAAAACCTCCGAAGGGCTCCAAGAGATCAATCTCCCCCATTTCTAAGGTATTTTTGGTGTCGTTGGTTGCGGATCGAAACTCTGGGTAAGGCTAATCTCATCCTTGCTTCTATTTTGAGTTTAGGGTTTTTATCCTCTTCTCCTCTCTTTCTGAAGCTCTAAAACCCTACTCTTTGGGTGAGATTTAGGTTGAAGCTTCAAAAGTTGGTTGAAGTGAAATCTAAGGGCTTGATTAAGAGTGCATTCAACCACGGAATCGAGGTAGGTGGTCTACAAGTTATATCTCATGGTTTATTTGTAGATTTGTGCATGTGTGGCTTTGTTCTTGGGTATCTCTTAATATGTTTTGATCACCCTTGGCATGTTTAGGTGAAATGGTTATTTAAAAGGTAAATGGAGACCCTCACGATCCCCATGGGATGCGTCGAGGGTGATGAGACTAATTTAGGGCCACCCATGGGTTGAGCCGACTCTCCCAAACCTAGGGATTTGTGGAGAACAAGTGAGATTGTTGTGTAATCATGTAAAGCCCTTGATAAACATGTTGATTTGACTTTTTGTGTTGGGTTAGAAGCTAGGTGATGCACCTAGGCTTGGTAATAACCTAAGGGATATTGGGTTAATATGTGGAAGTGATTAAAGACCATAAATGAATGGGTTATGGGCATGGTAATGAACAAGCCTAGTGAGATAGGCAAAATGAATGAGTGCTTAGTGAGATAAGCATAATAAAAGGGTATTGGGCTAAATGGCTAAATGATGTGAAATGTGGTAAATGTGTTAATGAGTTATGGCATGGTGTTAACTCTCATGTTATTGTTATGGTTTATGTTTGCCTTGAGCACTGGTTGTGATGTTGTGTGAATGGTTAATGGATACATATATGTATAGCATGTGCACATAGCTTGGTAGTGTGGGGTATTGACTGAGGTTCTACGTCCACGGGTCGAGTTAGACTGAGGCTCTAAATTCCACCCCTAATGCACGGGGTAGGGATAGGATTGATGCTCTGTTTCCCTATCGGTTGCATCCACCCGGACTGAGGCTCCGAGGTGAGGTTATGGTTGACATGAGGAAGTCGTTCCTAGTGAGATAGGACAACTGTGTATTTTTCCTCATGTTTGTGATTGTGTACTTTGAACCCGTGTAACTTGTTGTGTGATGAACCCATGATAAATGTGTTGGAAATGGTAAGTAATAAGAAATGGGATGAAATGGTAAGTTATGGAAATAGTAATTGTTAAACCCTCTTTTTATTATTATGGGTATTTCTGAATCTCACATCGGAATACACCTTTGTACATTCCGTCTTCTCATTCTATAAAAGAAGGGCCCCACCTCACCTTGAAGAAAAGGGGGTTTTCCCATTCTACATGGTATAAGAGGGTAAATCCCATTAGAATTTTTTTTTCCCCTCCGGGTCTGCCCTACGCGGCCACCCCCTCCCCTATTGCGGGTCTGCTTGCCCTACGCGGCCACCCCCGCTCTGCCCTACACAGCGCCACCCTCCTCGGCTCCCCCAGCCGGCGGCTACCCCCTTCCCGGCGGTCCTCCTTCCCCTGCGGCCCTCCTTCCCGGTGGCCCTCGCTCAGCGGCGCTCTCGCCCTCGCGCTCGGGTTCCATCCCGTCGGCCCGTCCTCCCAAAGGCGGCTCCCCGGCGTCCCGCTCCCTCTCGCGCGTCCCGCTCGCGCTAGGGTTCCATCCCAGCACCGCTGCTCCCGCGACGCCTCCCCGTCGCACATCCCATGCCCCCGTCGGTCCCGACAACCACGACTCCCGCGCCTCCCGCTGCTGCCCGCGACGCCTCCCAGCGCCCCTCTCTGCGCGGATCATCTCCCGGCTCCAGCGACCGTTCCGCCTCCCGCAACAGCCAGCAACAGCTCCCGCATTCCCCGGCGATTTTTTTTCCGGATCCCCGCATCCGCCGGCTCTCTCCAGGCGGCCCTCTCTCCCGGCAGCCCTCTCTCCCGGCAGCCCTCTCTCCCGGCGGCCCTCTCTCCCGGCAAGGCTCCTCCGTCGCGCCTCCTCCTTTCTCCCGGCGACTCCTCCCAGGCGCGACCCTCTATCGCAGCTCCTCCCGGCCCCCTGCGCGCCCTCCCGGCCCATCGCCGCTCCCTGGATCTTCCCTCCAGACGCACCAGCTCCCTCCCAGCAGACCGGGCACCTCCCGGATCTTCCAGCGCCCGGCGTACTCCGCATCCCGGCCCGTCTCTATGATTTCAGCACTACCCACCACTGTGTCTTCTCCAACTACACGACGCTTCCATGGCCGACTCCTCCCCTCTGCCGCAGATGATCACCGCTTCTACCCGCCTTGTGGATGACCGATTGGACTCCACAAATTTCTCCATCTGGCGGAAGATTGTGGTGATGTCCCTGACCGGGATGGACCTCGATCATCACCTTGAGGATCCTCCCCCGGCTTCGACTGGCCCCAAATATCGTCCCTGGAAACTTGCTGACAACAAGATCTTCGCTCTGCTGGTCAATTCCATGGAACGATCGGTCAAAGATGTCACCCGCACGGCGAATACCGTCAAAGAGCTCTGGGACTCCTTGAATATCATGTATTCCGAGACCAACAACCTGGCTCGGGTGTCCGATCTCCTTCAGCGATTGTCCCATGTTCGCCAGCAGGACCAGTCCTTTACCGCCTACTTCATGGAATGGAAAGGGCTTCGTGATGAATTACAGGAATTGTGGCTCATTCCACAAACACCGGCAGAAGCTCAGACCCAGCGGGACCAACTCTACATCTTCACTCTTCTCAGCGGCCTCGCTCCGGAGTTTGCCACCACGGCCATCGGGCTGCTCGCTAGCCCTTCGACGCTGAAGATCCCGCAGGTTTTTCATCGGCTGAGCAAGGCCCAGCGGGCTCTTCCTCCTCCCGCCCCCATTATCGACCACTCAGCTCTCGTCGGTCATGGCGGTGGCCGCTCCTCAGGACCTCGTGGACGTGGTCGTGTGGAGGGTCGTCCACGTCCCCTCTGTCAACATTGTGGCAAGGTTGGCCACTCGATTGACCGATGTTGGGTCCTGCATGGACGTCCATCTCAGTGCCCGCGGCAGGGACAGACAGCGGTCCATGAAGCGCCGTCGGCAGTCGCCACTCTTCCTCATTCTCTGGACCTGTCTATGGCCGACATCCGGCTGACTCATGATCCTCGGGACTCTGCTGACCTCAGCCCATCCTCGGCTTCTCTAGCTCATTCTGCTCGTTCCGCTGCCTTTGTCGGTCGTCGCTCCCCTGCATGGATGCTGGACTCAGGTGCCTCCGACCACCCTCACCGGTGATGCTGGTATGTTGACCTCTTACTGCCATTATGCCGGTTTCTCAGCCATCACTGTCGCCGATGGCTCCACTATCCCCATTGCGGGTTTCGGCGCATGCTCCCTGACTCCGTCGCTTCACCTACCCTCTGTGGCACATGTGCCCCGCAGTCCCTTTAATCTTTTTTCCATCAGTAAGCTGACAAAAGATTATAACTGTGCTGCCATATTTACCTCCTCTGGTGTTGTTTTTCAGGAGCAGACAACGAATCGGAAACTTGGTAGAGGCCGACTTCGGGACAGGGTCTACATGTTCGATGGACCGGCACCCATCGCTTGCTCGTCTACCTCTTCTCGAGCATTGGATCTTCATTCCCGGTTGGGACACCCTCCGGCATCCACCATTCATCAGCTTTTCCAGAATTTAGTCGGAGTCTTTCTTTTCATTGTGAGTCACGTACTTTTGCAAAACATCATCGCACTACATACATTCCTCGGGTAGATACACAGGCCTCAAACCCTTTTGATCTGGTTCATTCAGATGTTTGGGGTCCTTGTACCATTTCGAGTTATTTGGGATATAAATACAATATATCTTTCATCGATGATTATTCGCGAATGACTTGGCTTTACCTCCTTCGAGAACGCTCCGAAGTGTTTTCCACCTTTCAAACCTTTTACAAAGAAATTCAGAACCAATTTTCCACATCTGTCAAATGTCTCCGTTCGGACAATGGGCGTGAGTATCTCTCCACTTCCTTTCGGCAGTTTCTCCAGACGAAAGGCATCCTTCATCAGACCTCCTATCCTGATACACCTCAGCAGAATGGCGTGGCCGAGCGGAAACACAGACATATTCTGGAGACTGCTTGTGCCCTCCTCTTTCACCGACAGGTGCCTCTGCATTTTTGGGGCGATGCCATTCTCGCCGCCACCTACCTGATAAACCGTCTTCCTTCCTCTATCCTTCAGGGGGAGACTCCTTTTCGGACTCTGTTCCCCTCTCTCCCTCTTCACTCCCTTCCAATTCGCGTGTTTGGATGCCTCTGTTACGTTCGCGATACACGTCCAGGTCTCTCCAAACTCGCTCCCAAATCTCTCCGCTGCATCTTTCTAGGCTACTCTCGCACTCAGCGCGGATATCGCTGTTTCTCCCCCGACCTATGACGGTATGTCATCTCAGCCAACGTTGCTTTTGTTGAGAGTTCTCCGTTCTCTCTTCCTTCTTCTCCTCTTGTCCCTGCCATCGATGATTGTCTTCCTCTCATCATCCACCCTCCACCGGTGTCAACCCCTGTTGACACCCATTTTGGTCAGGTCTACTCCCGCCGTCCATCGACTGTATCCCCCGACCCGGCCAATGACACCGATGCTCCCGCTTCGTCTGATGCTCCTGCTCCGCCACCCGCGGACTTGCCCATTGCCCAACGGAAAGGTACTCACTCCTGCCAAAATACTCCTCTATTTGTATCTCCATACAGGGGTCTTTCCGCTCTGGAGACAGTTTCTATACCTCGCACAGTTGGTGATGCCAAATCTCACCTCGGGTGGCTAGCTGGAATGCGGGATGAATTGCAGGCTCTGGAGGAAAACCATACTTGGGATCTTGTACCCCTTCTAGCAGGCAAACAGGCAGTGGGCAGCAAATGGATTTACACCGTCAGGCTGAATCCCGATGGCACTCTCCATCGCCTCAAGGCCCGCCTTGTGGCCAAAGGCTTCGCACAGACTTACGGTATTGACTACTTTGATACCTTCTCACCGGTTGCCAAGATAGCCTATGTCCGATTATTCATCTCTCTCGCCGCCCATTATCATTAGCCTCTTCATCAATTCGATGTCAAGAATGCCTTCCTCCATGTCTTCTTTGAGGAAGAAGTTTATCTGCAGCAGCCCCCCGGATTTTGTGCCTCCGGCGCTGAATCTCGAGTCTGTCGTCTACGCCGCTCTCTTTACGGCCTCAAGCAGTCTCCCCGTGCTTGGTTCGGCCGCTTTAGCACAGTCATCACCGACTTTGGGCTTTCTCGCAGTATGAAGGACCACACTGTCTTCTACAGGACGACCACTCATGGCTGCATCTTATTGGTCGTATATGTGGATGATATCATCATCACCGGCAGCGACTTTGTGGGTATCACCCATCTCAAGGCTCATCTTCACCATCACTTCCACGCTAAGGATCTCGGTACTCTCACATACTTCCTAGGCATCGAGGTTTCCTATTCTTCGGACACCATCTCACTCTGCCAACGGAAGTATGCATTGGATATCTTGCAGGATGCTGGGCTGACTCAGGCCACTGCGGTCGACACTCCTCTAGAACCAGGGGAACGGTCTCTTTATGCCTCCTCGGCACTGTATCCACATCCCGAGCGGTACCGTCGATTGGTGGGCAAGCTCAACTATCTCACCATGACTAGACCCGACATTTCATGTGCGGTTGCCAAAGTGAGTCAATTTATGGAGCATCCGACCACCTCTCATTGGGATGTTGTCATCCGCATCGCCAAGTACATCAAGCGAGATCCTGCCCGTGGTCTTCGCTACTCCCAGCATCCTCATCAGCATATTGAGGCCTTTTGCGATGCTGATTATGCCGGTTGTCTTGCCACTCGGAAATCTACCTCTGGGTTTGCCATATTCTTGGCAGGCAACCTCATTTCTTGGCGCAGCAAGAAACAGACGGTCGTCTCTCGCTCCAGTGTCGAGTCTGAGTATCGTGCCATGGCCACCGTCACTACAGAGATCTTTTGGCTTCGATAACTCCTCCAGGAGCTTGGCTTTCCTCAGCAGACTTCTGCTTACATTTGGTGTGATAATCAGGCAGCCACTAAAATTGCTTCGAATCCCGTCTTCCATGAACGCACGAAGCATATTGAGGTGGACTGTCATTTTCTCCGCCACCACCTGGAGCATAATCATGTCAGCTTTAGTCATATTCCGACGGCGGACCAGCTTGCTGACATCTTCACCAAAGGCCTCCTCGATGCTCGCCTCGCCTCACTCAGTTCCAAGTTGGGGCTCCACAGCATCTGACGCCCAGCTTGAGGGGGAGTGTGTCTTGGTCTTGTATGATGTCATCTTTATTTTTTTTTTGTGGGACTCGTTGTCCAAGTTGGGCAGTCCATCTTGAGGGGGAGTGTTAAACCCTCTTTTTATTATTATGGGTATTTCTGAGTCCCACATCGGAATACTCCTTTGTACATTTCATCTTCTCATTTTATAAAAGAAGGGCCCTACCTCACCTTGAAGAAAAGGGGGTTTTCCTATTCTACAGTAATAAATGTTGGTAATGGACCTAAACTGGCTAATAGCACTTAATATTTACTTTGTCATTTATTATTCTTTTCCCTTTTTGCATGCACAATTGTTTATACCGGATATTTTGTAGACACCGTTGGTCCGCCTACTGAGTTGTACTCACACCCTGCTCGGGCCGCCGTTGGGTACCCGAGCAGACTTCATGCTTGCAAGTCAGGACAAGGGCAAGGGCTCTTGCTAGACAGTTGGGTTGGCACGAGTGTACGTGGAGGACCCGGACTTGGTGTCTGGACCATTTTTGGGATTTTGCAGTTTGTCTTTATTTTTGGTTTTGTTCACTTTCTCACTTGTAGCAAAACATGACATATTTACTGTTAGACTTCGTTGTATCTCGTTTTGGGAATGGTTGTTTATGCATACTCTTGTATTATTGGTTATTATTCCGCTATTTTGTTTATCTTCTATTGTGACTTGCTCTGATAAGGGAGTATAGTCTCCCCAATTGACTATTTGGACCCCCGCTGCTAGTCGGCAACCTTTGGCATACGGGGAGGCGTGTTTAAGGTCATGTAACAACCCGGCTCGGAGCACCGGTTTAGCGGCTCCCGGGTCGGGGACGTTATAGTGGTCATTCTAGAAGATCCAAATTTTCTTATTTCCTATTTGTTGTCCCGCTGTAAAATTTGGTATTCTTATTGGTTTGTGTGCTGACTAACGTATCATTATTCATTTATGAGAATAATGTTTTTATTGGGTTCCTTATGTGATGTATGTGCTTTATACTACATTAAATAATTATGAGGGAAATTTTCATTAATTAAATTATGGGTCGTTGTATTGTGTTCAGCAGTGGCGGACGTAATCGATCTTATATATTTTGAACAAAATTGTAGAATGGTGAATTCCCCTTACCTCAATGAGAGTTGGAGAGATTCTTCTATAGATAGATGAAAAGAATTACAAGTTGGAATAATTAGATGTGAGACTCAGAAATACCCTTTACCCGGAAAAAAAAATAACCGGGTTGAACACTCCCCCTCAAGCTAGTACATGATAGCTTGGGACAAGAGTCTCACAAAACAGAAAGAAGACACCAAACAGACCATACACACTCCCCCTCTAACTGGGTCGCTGATGTTATGGATGCCCAGCTTGGTACTGAGAGAGTCTAGTCGAGCTTCCGGGAGGCCTTTGGTGAAGATGTCAGCAAGCTGATATGCTGTCAGCATGTGGCTGAAACTGACATGGTGTTTCTCAAGGTGATGACGAAGAAAGTAGCAATCCACCTCGATATGCTTCGTGCGTTCATGAAAGACTGGATTGGAAGCAATCTTTGTGACGGTCTGATTATCACGCCAAATATGAGCAGACGTTTGTGGTGGGAAACCAATCTTATAGGACGAAACCAAAGAATCTCAATAGTGACTGTGGCCATCGCACGGTGTTCTGATTCAGCAATGGACCAGGAGCCGACAGTCTATTTCTTGCTGCGCCATTAGATTAAGTTACCTACCAAAAAAATGGCAAAGCCAGACGTAGATTTCTGGGTAGCTAAGCAGCCAGCATAATCAGCATCACAAAAGGCCTCAATATTCAGATCGTGATGTGAATACCAAAAACCACGGACAGGGTCTTAATGTTTTTGGCAATGCGAAGGACAACATCCCACTAAGATTTTGTTAGATGTTCCATGAATTGGTTAACCTTACTGACAGCGCATGCAATGTCTGGACAAGTCATGGTGAGATGATTGAGTTTTCCCACAAGACGACAGTACCTCTCTGGAAGAGATTATGGTTCTGTGTTGTCATAAAGAAACTGTTTCCCGGGCTTAAGAGGAGTGTCAACAGCAGTTGTCCGAGTCAAACCAGTATTCTGCAAGATATCCAAAGCATATTTTTGTTGGCAAAGATGGTGTCCGGAGAATGGGAGACCTCAATGCCAAGGAAGAATGTCAGAGAACCAGATCTTTGGTTTGAAATTGGTGTTGAAGATACACCTTTAGATGTGCGATTCCATTTGAGTCACTCTCAGTGTTGGCCCTCTCCAGTTTTAATGCTCCTAAATCATGTCAAATCATATCAAATCATGTTTAATCATGTCAAATCATATCAAATCATGTTTAATCATGTCTTAAGTTTTAAATTCAAATATTCTTAATTATGGTTATCTATGTACAACTATAAGTTTAATATATTATGTTAATGTTTATAATATAAGACAGATGTATGAGCTACCGACAGAAGTATGAGTTACCGATAGGTTGAGCCACCGATACAAGTTCGAGCCACCGATACAAGTCTGAGTCACCAATAGTCTGACTTATCAACAGAACAACTCACCGACAGCAATGACTCACTGACAGATTCACCTACCGACAGAAGGACCTACCGACAGAAGGACCTACCGACATAAGGACTTACCAACAGAATGATCTATCGATCAACACTTAGAAAATTTTATTTACTCTTCAATTCAAAATTAATTCTAACAGTCATATTTAAGAAACTTAGTACTGTCTATTATATTAATGACATGGTCTGTCTTTTGTAGACATTGTCACAGACCAGTACAAGGTACGAGGAAGCCCTCATGTTGAGGATCATGCCTATTGTCGACCTCTGCAGTATATAAAGAAATCACCTGAGCAAAAAACGCAGCAACCATATAGAGAGAACTTACGAGGTGGAGAAAAGCATATACGAGAAGAACACTCATGCTTGCTAACTGTGAACAAGGAAGGATTTGCTGTGAACCCAAAAATCCCAACATCCTTACAGCAACAAACCCTAGTGAAGAGCACTTTCGAAGAGCATCTCACCTCACTGAAAACCAGAACACAAAGCTTCTACAATACTCTTTTTTGGTGTCTGTTTCCAGAAGTGGGCTCAAGCTTCACATCTGCTACACCTAAGAAGTCCAAAAGGTTCAAGCACATCACACAGAGCATTCTAAACCTTTTCCAGAAGTGGACTCGAGCGTCACATCTGTTACACCTAAGAAGTCCAGAAGCTTCAAGCACATCACACAGAACATTCTAAACTTTTTCTCATTATTTATGCTATGTTGTGCACATTCTTATTACTTTTCGAGCAGTGTGTGTCTGTATCACAAACACATACCGTCTCCTGAGCTAAGCTGGAAGATACAATATATCTTCACTCTCTCACTCATTTACACCATGTTTATCTCGCGTATAATTGTGGAAGAGGTTCTTGTGTGGCCTGGTTGTATTTTGTTTCCCACGAATAACTATGGTAGAGGTCTAGTTGACCTAGACAACCTTGTGTGCTGTTGTGAACCCTGATCCAGGATGTGCATCAAGTTTATCAATATAAACTGCTTGGTGGCAGGTGATCACCAAGTGAAAAGGACTAGATCTCTGCTTGAGATTGAACCTCCTGTTTTTCTCTGCTATGTTTTTCAAATCTAGTTTTCTTTGTTTTCACACATATTTCAGAATACTAAATACTACTCTGATAGTTAATCTTAGTTAGTGTTTATAACTATTTTTGATTTAGTAAATTACTTTCAAAAATTATATCAATCTTTCAAATTGTTATAACTGAGAATTAATCAATCTTTTGAGAAATTAATTGAACATTCAAAACTCTTATAAATATGCTACTTTGGTTAATTGGGTTGTTTAGATTTTAAATTGAGGGAACTTTAAATAAGGTTTTTAACATAAATTTTGATAGAAACTCAATTCACCCTCCTCTTGAGTGTCCTACTCCGACCAACACTCATCAACATAGACAATTAGCAGGATACAACCGGAGGACGTCATGCGGTAAAAGACAATGTGGTCCTTCATACTCTGAGATAGGCCAAATGTAGTGACAACGGTGCAGAATCTTCCAAATCATGCATGAGGAGACAACTTGAGTCCATAAAGAGAGCGACGAAGTCGACAGACATGAGAATCGGCTCCTGAGGCACGGAAGTTAGGAGGTTGTTGCAGATATGGCTCTTTTTCAAGAAAACCATGTAGAAAGGCATTTTTGACATCAAATTGATGAAGAGGTCAATGATGATGAGCAGCAAGAGAGATGGATAATCGGACAGATGTCATCTTCGCAACCGAAGAGAAAGTATCAAAATAATCAACATCATATGTCTGAGCAAAGCCTTTTACCACAAATTTGGCTTCAAGGCGATGAAGAGAGTCATCCGCGTTTAGGCGTACTGTATAAATCCATTTGCTGCCGACCACCTATTTACCTGCCGGAAGGGGGATCAGGTCCCAAGTATGATTGTCGTCCAGAACTTGCAATTCATCCCGCGTTTCTTGAACCCACCCAATGTGAGATTTGGCGTCGTCAACCGTGCGAGGAATGGATATCGTCTCCAGAGCAGAAAGACTTCTATATGAGGATGTGTAAAGAGGAGTATTCTGGCAAGAACGAGTACCTTTTTACAACGCAATGGACAAGTCTGTTGTCGGAGCAAGAGCGTCGGACGAACCTGGGGAGATAGTGGCCTCGGCCTGGACGGGGGACACATTCTATGGGCAACGAGAGTAGACGGTGTCAAACTGGTGATCAGTAGAGTGGGACACCTGTGGTAGAGGTGGGTGGATGGTGAGAGGAAGACAATCATCAATGGTGGTGCATGGATGGGAAGAGGGGGAGAGAAATGAGAACTCTCAACAAAAGATACATCAGCAGAGATGATATAACGATATAAGCCTGGAGAGACATCGGTAATCGCACTGAGTGCAGGATTATCTGAGGAAGATGCAACGGAGGGATTTGGAAGAAAATTTTGAGAGGTTGGAACGAGTGTTACGGACATAACAAAAACACCCAAACACATGGAGTGAAAACGAGTGAGGAGGGAGAGAGGAGAACAGAGCCCGAAAAGGAGTCTCCTCCAGAAGGATAGAAGCAGGGTCGGCCCTAGGGCAAGCCCCGCGAGCCCATGGGCTAGGGCAACCCGTGAGAGTGGGGCAACTTCCTCCCTTCTCTCTCCCTCATTTAGCTCTCATTAGTTGTTTCTCATTGCCACACCATAGATGCACACGCCTCGCTAACCCTCACCGCCTCCACCACCGTACTCATCATCGTCACTGCGATAGCCGTCTATATCTAGCCCGTCTCCCCCACTTCTTCCCCTGCTATGCTTGCTGGTTTTCATTTATGCTCTATTGGGGGCATCATGGCTGGGCAGTCATCGGCGAGCGTCAATGTCAGGATGACCCCTTTGTTATTGTGGCCTCAGTCACCGGCTTGGGTCCATTTACCCGCAATCGTTTCTCGCAATGCCACCCCCCTTCGTTGTTTTCCAATTGGATCGTCGGCTTGCAAACCTTCCCTGCAAGGATTGTTGATAGCGATGCCCTAGGCGGTGTGGCTTTTGTGGTGTTGATGGCTCGTCTCTCGATGGTGCATCATCCCAAGGTGGGGATTGCAGTGTTTCTGAGGCAGTTGTAGGTTGGGTTGGATGACTTTGTAGGGTCCCAAGACGGAGGTTAGCCCGAGGAGAGTTGCAGTTCGCCGACACCTCTGATAAAATCAGATCAGTATATATCTATTTATTATTATTGTGATTATCTGTTTTTGAAGATCTTGTTTTTTATTCAGTGTATTTATAATTATTGTTTTTTTTTTAATTACATGAAAGGGCAACAGTTTCAATGACCGTCTTGGGCAACGAATTTGCCCGGGTCAGCCCTGGATAGAAGGAATGCGATTTATAAGGTATGTAGCAGTAAGGATGGCATCCCCCCAAAAAAGAAGAGGCACCTGCATGTGGAATAAGAGGGCATGAGCAATTTCCAGAATATTACGATGTTTACGCTCGACCACTCCATTCTGCTGAGTTTTATCGGGGCAGGATGTCTAATGAATGATATCTTTATCCTTGAGAAACTGCTGAAAGAAAGTGAATAAATATTCTCATCCATTTTCCGAACGGATATGTTTAATAGGCTTAGAAAATTGAGCATGAATTTCATGGTAAAAGGTTTTGAAAATATCACACCTCGGAACGATCACAAAGAAGATATAGCCATGTCATTCGAGATTAGTCAGCAATAAAGGATACATAATAATTGTACCCTGATTGACTAGGAACCCTGCAAGGATCTCATACATCGGAATGAACAAGGTTGAAAGGATTCGGTGCACACGTTTCCAATCAAGGAACATACGTCATACGATGATGTTTAGCAAACTTGCAGGATTCGCAACAAAAGGAAATGTATGGACTGAATTGGGGGCAAAGCTTATGTAAGACAGAAGCCGGTGGATGACCAAGGCAAAAATGTAGGTTGAGAGCACGAGCATAGGTGGATGAGCAAGCAAGGGATGGTGGGGTATCGAACATGTACACTCCATCACTAAGACGACCTCTACCAAGTTCCCGATTCGTCGACCACTTCTAAAAAACAACACCAGAAGATGTAAAAATAGCAAAACAATTTAAGTCTTTTGTGAGTTTACTTATGAAGATAAGATTAAAAGGACTGTGAGGAACATGAGCTACTAAAACCAGGCGAATAGATGGAGTCAATGGGCATGTGTCAAATCCCGCAATAGGGATTGTAGATCCATCAACAACAGTAATTGCAGAGGCAACAGTATACGGATGATAGGTAGTAAGCAGACCTGAATTTCCTGTTAGATGTTCAAACGCACCAGAGTCAAGCATCCAAGTTGTCGATCAATGAGATATACAGGCAGTAGGGCCACCAGTCAGAGCAAGGGTGGCTGGAAGAGGAAGGTGGCAAAGCAGCCCTATAAGATTGTATAAATGCAATATGCTCCTTTGAGAGTGTCAGTTTGTGACACATACTAGATGATAGCGAGGATAAAGGCATGTCTAGGTATGTAGCGTGCGCCAGGAAGGAGGGACTGCCTTGCGGGAGGACCGGTGACGGAGCACGAGACAGCCGCGCAAGTGAGCGCACAAACGCAGTAATGGAGCGCGGGGCTGCCGTGCAGGAAGGCCGGCAACTGAGGTGAGGGGGCTACCTCGTAGGAGAGCCGACGATTGGAGACGCAGGCGTGCCGGCGATAGGGGCACAGGGAAGTCATGCGGGAGAAGGGCCACCGGCTATCGGTCGTCACTCAGGGGGATGCCGGGAGTCGCTGACCAGGGAGATGCCGATGCGGGAGGTGTCGACGCGGCGCAGTGATGGCGGACGACGAAGGAAGGTGGGATGTCCGCAGGAGGGCACCGGCCGCGGTAGTGCGCAATGAGGGCAATCGTACGGAAGGCGAGGCCGCAGCGATCTGTCGCGCGCAGGAAGGCGGGGCCGCTGGGTCTCCGTCGCAGAGGGTCGTTGCGGTCGTAGAGGGTCGTCGAACTAGAGCAACGGGAAGAGGTAGTCGCAACTCACAGGGGGTGTCGGGGTGGAGAGGGCCGCTGCCATCGCACAGGAGGCGTCGGATGGGAGAGAAGAAAAGGAGACGTCGAGAGGGAGAACGACGGGGCGTCGGGATAGCAGGCGCAGGCAGGGCAGGTAGATGCGGTGCTGGAAAAAGCCACACAGCGAACGAGGGAAGCCTCGCGGGAGGGTGATGCCGATGCGGGAGGGTGACGGCGGTCGGTGGGAGGACCTCTGCTCGCTAGCCAGATCTGGAAGTCTAGCCGGCGTGAGGGGAGTGCGGCGCTTCCGCACAGGCGGGAAGCCACAGCAAAAGGCGAGTCGGGAAGCCGCACAGGGAGGGTTCCGCCGGGAGGGAGCCACAGGAGGAGGTGGGGGGACGCCGGTGGGAGGAGCCGAGGGCGGTCGGGTTGGCATCGGGAAGGAATCGCGTTGGATGGCGGAGCGCAGCGGATGGGAGGGGAAATTTTTATCGGGAGTCTCCCTTCGATATGTTGGATTGGTGTAGCCCGATCCGGTTGGGCCGAATGCTTGTCGCCCGCAACGGTCGCGGGTCGAGCTCCGCGGTGAGCTCGTTGGGGGTTGCAGGGGGCAACGCGCCCCTGCTCCGGGGGTCCGGGGGCCGAAGGCCCCCAATCCAATTTTTGCGGCATTGTAGAATCTCTGACCACTGTAGCGGAGCTGACAGACCGACACCGACGGGCACTGTAGCGGAGCTGACAGACCGACACCGACGGGCACTGTAGCAGTGCGGACTTCGGAGTCAACAGTCCTGTAGCACTTTTGACTTCCAACCGGCAGCCACTGTAGCACTTTTGACAAAGGTGGTCGCCGTTCACTGTAGCGACGCGGACTTACTTTTCGAAACATTGATCGTCATCTCCATTTTATAGCCCATTTTTTGGGCTAGGGTTACTACTGCAAAAACTCTGTATTTTTTTGTACACCCGATATTGGTGAATTTTTCTGCCTCTCCGTGGACGTAGGGTTATTCCCGAACCACGTAAATTTGTGTGTCCCGTGTCTATTTCTCTTTCTGCATTCTTCTTTCGTTTCTCGTTTTTTTCATTGCGACTCCCGACGATTACGCAACACGATACCATGTAGAATGGTGAATTCCCCTTACCTCAATGAGAGGTGGAGAGATTCTTTTATAGATAGACAAAAAGAATTACAAGTTTGAATAATCCGATGTGGGACTCAAAAATATCATTTATCCGAAAATACAATTAACCGAGTTCAACAAAGATCATCTTGAAAGATTTGATTAAGGGTTCTTTTAGGTCTACATCTACTTCTTTTAATAAGTGAATTTGTTATCAAGTCTACTCTATTAATAGGTGCATCTTTAGGACTTCTTCTAACAAGTATAAACCATCATAATCTAGTCTCCGTTATCTTCTTGTCAATCGAAGTCATTCCAATTTTCTCTCGAACACATTTATTTCTAATATTATCCGTCTTAGTATGTCCACATGTCCATCTTAACATTTTCATTTCTGTTACCTTTATTTTTTGTTCAAAATGTCCCGTCAAAAGTCAGCACTTACTGCCATATAAAATAGTTTGTCTAATAACAGTTCTATAAAATTTACCCTTCAATTTCAAAGAAATTTTACAATCACAAAGCATCCCGGAAGTCTTTCTCCATTTTATCCATTCAATTTGAATCCTATGAGATACATCTACATTAATATCTTCGTCACATTGTAATAAAAAGAAAAAATATAACTTGGATTAGTTCATGGTAAATTCAAAAACTTAAGTCTAATATGACTTAGAGTATCAAGTTCAGGAGAGTATGTTGCGGAATCGTCGGGAGTCACAACGACAGAAACGAGAAAAACGAAAGAAAAGAAAGCAAATGACACAGCGATTTACGTGGTTCAGAAATAATCCCTACGTCCACGGGAGAGGCAGAATTTCACTACTTCGGGAGCACAAATTACAGAGGGTTTTTTTTCAGTAGAAACCCTAACCCGAAAATGGGCTATAAAACAATGGAGAAGACGATCACTGTTCGAAAAAAGTGGTCCGCGTCGCTACAGTGAACGGCGGATGGCTTTGTCAAAAGCGCTACAGTAAATATGACCCCGAAGTCCGCACCGCTACAGTGCCTGTCGGTGTCGGTCGGTCAGCTCCGCTACAGTTGCGGGCCACAAGCATTCGGCCCAATCGGATCGGGCAACACAAAACCAACAAAGTACACCAAGTTTACTGCTCTCTACCACTGATTGCACTGCAACTTTTAAGTCTAATATGACTTTGAGAATCAAGTTCAGGAGAGTACGCCAAGTTTACTGCTCTCTACCACTGATTGCACTGCAACTTTCATTATTCCATCAATCCTAAACAACTCAATAAATATGCATATTTTTTTATTCATATAAAATGTGGGTTTTTTATTATGCTTCCAATTGATAGTGCCATACCAATTTGAGCACGCTTTCATACATTAATGATGTACTCGAATGTATGCAGTCATGCACCTCAGTGGACATCCTCTCCTCTACCAAAGACTAGCACAATTGCATAGCTACACAGGAATCACAGAGGTTCTAGTAGATCACATGTTTCAGGACTGTTGTCATCGATGTTGCCTTTTCACCCATGCTGTCCCTTGATCATGTACTAATTGCCACAAGGCAAGATAAGTCAAACAAATACTGTTCAGTTTTAAATCAGCTGAGGCGATTACAAGCAACTAACCAATCCAATGTTACCTTCCCACAACAGCCAAACTCAAGATGATCACTTATATCCACGCATTTATAATTGTATGGGAAATAATTATCATTACAATGTTTGGCTTTTAGAGTTATCACTTGTTCATGAATCTCACATGGATATCATTAATTGACCTTTTTTTTTAACAAAACAAAACTTCATTGAAGCCTCTTTCAAGGTAGAGGAAAGCTAAAAACATAAGAGAGAAGTTGGCAACCCACAAGACCAGTTGCTCCACCCAAACATTAACTGACGTTATCATTTACTTGAATTTACTTAAACATATTACAATTTACTACGCAGCCAGCCCAAGTGGGACACATGGGCCGCAACAATAAAAAATTCGTCCTTTTAATTTTCACGGATCATGGGCCACTCAGGCTAGCCACAGACTGGCGGGTCCCATTCGGGCTACCACATTGGGAGTTCCCTGTGCCTCCCACGCTGCTCAAAATATATGAAAAATATATAAAACAGCATACACAATTTTGATTTCATATTCTACACTAAAGATTACCAATGATAACCAGCCAACCAACCCCAAATGAGGAAAGAGAAGTTCAATCAAAACCAGCATAGAAATACCTTCCTGATTTCATGATTTCTGTACAGAACCACACTCGTTCCCTTGGGAGCCAACCCATATTTATGCACATCAACAGATACCGAGGTTACTCCTTCCACAGAAAAATCAAACGGTGGAATTGGGTACCTGCAATAATAAATTTCTTGACGGTTAAAATAAAAATAAAAAAAAACAGCAGACATGATGATGCCAAAAAGCATTTTACAACTGAAATAACATCTAAAGACAATATTTTACATCCTTAATTAAATTTCTAAATTCTAAAGATTGAGATCCCTGCTATCAACAAGAGAAAATTGTCCTTCCCATTGAAGTCTAGAAACATTTTACAAATGAAATACCAAATAAAGCCAATATTTTACATCCGTAGTTAAATTTTACATCGCAGAGTTTGGTATATTGTCCGACCACACCACTGGCCATTTCCAATCAGATGCTCCTCTTCACCACCAACATCAGCCTCTTGCAACAGGTAAATCGTATGTGTTATTTTAGATATTTATATATTTAGATTAGGTTTAAATGGGTCAACCTTATTGCATGTATTTTGAATTTAAAATCTCCCTATTATCTTTTGTATTTGTTTCCCTATAAATAAAGTCTTTAGCCTCACTTGGAGTCTCTTTCTACGTGGTATCAAAGCAGGTCCAACCCCAAACCCCTCCTCCCTCTCTTACTTCTTTTGTCGTAGAGAGAAAACCTACTAGACTGCCTCGAGGGAGGGGGGGAGGGGGGGCGGTCCCCTGGCCAGCCGGCCTAGTCTCAGGCCGCCACCCCTCACCCCTGCCACACATCCCCCTGCGCTGTGTGAGTCTCCTGCCGTGCGAGACGTGCACCCCCACAACTGCAACGGCCCCCACTCCTGCTGTGCCACCCCTCTGCCAGCAGCCCCCACCCAAGCCAGCCCACCCCTCTTCCTCAGTCACGGCACGTGCTTCCTGGTGCAATAAGAAAGCAGCCCCTCTTTTCTCTCCAGAGGTTCGCAGCAACCCGCGAGAAAGCAGGAGACAACAGATCAGCTTCAATCAAAATTGCACAGCACCTCCACGTGCCAGCCGGCTTCAGCACACTTCTTCCAGGAGAGCAGTCCCTCTGTGCACAACCCAGATCACCTGGCCGCTCACCTGCCTCCCTCCCTGCCATCCCGCTGCATTGCCGCCCCCACGCCGACCGCACAGCCCCCCTTCCGCGCCACCCCTGTCCCAACGCCCCCTGCTGCGTCACTCCCAGTTGCACCCCCGCCGCCTGTCATCCAGCCCCCACCCAACCCCGTCCACCTAAACCACAGTTTCCGCTGCTACCCAGAGCTCTGTTGGGCCTCTTCGCTACTGCCCGGATCACCTTCGGGCCTATTTGTTCCTGATCGGATCACCGTCAAGCACCCCGAATCGCTGTTGAGACTACTTACTGTCCAGCTCTCTGTTGGGTCTCATTCTTGCTGCACCACCACTGTTGACGATCAGCAATGCTTGGTTTTCGGTCCGCTATTTGGGTGCCGTTTCATTCGGCCTTTTTGTTGGATTTGGTGTAGCCCGATCCCCTTTGGATGTTGTTGGACCGAATGCTTCCGGCCCATACTGCACACCAGGTCGTCAACTCCGCGGGTCGAGCTCCGTGGTGAGCTCATTGGGGGTTGCAGGGGGCAATGCGCCCCTGCTCCGAGGGTCCGGGGGCCAAAGGCTTTCGGCCCAATTTTTGGGGGACTGTAGCAACTCTGACCACTGTAGCAGAGTTGACTGACCCACCAACAGGGAACTGTAGCAGGTCGGACTTTGGAGTCAACGGTATTGTAGCTCCTTGGACTTCCAGCCGTCGGCCACTGTAACACTTTTGACATGGGTGATTGCAGCACTGTAGCGACACGGACTTTTAGCCACCTTTCACTGTTGCGATGTGGACTTCCTGTGTGGTTAGTGGAACAGTGGATCATCTTTCTCCTTTTGTAGCTCATTTTGAGCTAGGGTTTCTGTGTGAGAAACTCTGAGATACTCCTTGTAAATTGTGCTCTCGGATTTTTTCTAGTGAAGTTATTTTGTCTCTCCGTGAAAGTAGAGATCATTTCTCGAACCACGTAAATCTTTGCGTCCTGTGTGTTTCTTTCTTCTGTCTTTTCTTCGTCTGCAAACCATTTGTGTCGCTGCTACTCCCATCGTTTTCGCATCACTTTTTGGGTCAGTTATTTGGGCATTGTTCCACCCAACCTTTTTGGGTCCATCGAGGCCTTTTGGGTCCGCTATTCCACCAAGGCCTTTTTGGGTTTGTCCTTCCATCAGGGCCTTTTGGGTCTGCTATTTGGGTGTCATTCCACCTGGCATTCTTGGGTCCACTATCCGCGCACCATTTCACCCGGTCTTTTGGATCCGTTATTTAGGCGTTCGTTTCACGACTGTTTTGAGGCCATTTGTCGGTCATTGTTTCATCTGACATCTTCAGGTAATAATCATCATCGGTTTGGGAGTTCTCCAGTAATTATCTCTTCTTCAGTAGCAACAGTTCTTTCTCTGTCATTTCTATCATTAGAAGTTCACAAAGAGGAGAACAGAGCAAAAAAAACAGGTGGCGCATACGAGAATGTTCTCGATTTTAGTCTTTATGTAGTCAAGTTTGGCATGTCTAGCTTGAGGGAGAGTATTAGGACTGTCTTTTCTCGGTTTTATTTTATTATGTATCCAAGCTACGTAAACCTAGCTTGGGGGGGAGTGTTAGAATATTTTAGATATTTAGACATTTAGGTTAGGTTTGACTAGGTCAACCTTATTCCATGTATTTTGAATTTTAAATCTCGCCCTTATCTTTTGAATTTATTTTCCAAACGTACAACTCACATCTCACTACAAGCAATTACTCACCAAATAACAACAGTTGATATAATACGCATTATACAAGCACAAACATGCCAAAATAAGGCATCCTGCAATACAACTGATAGGAGATCAAAGATTTTTCATAATCATCAAACATAAATCAAGCCCCAATCGAGGACTGAAAGATATACCACAATCATCAGGCAGTAAATTCCTCTTGATAGAGCAGTGAAGTCAATCATGTCACTAACAAAAGATCGAGGCTTATACACACAGATGAGGTCAACACTCCTACTAACTGTTGTCATCACATCATCTCCATTGAAGCAGTGCCACCCACCAGACTCCACTTCGACTCATGGCTCATACACACAGATGAGGTCAACACTCCTACTAACTGTTGTCATCACATCATCTCCATTGAAGCAGCGCCACCCACCAGACTCCACTTCGACTCATGGCTCCCCCGGGGTGTAACCTTAAAATGTTAGGGTCATACCTGGGTGATAATCGGGTATATTTTATGCTTTTTTTCATTTCAGTATCCCAACTACTAGAGATTTACGTGGTTCGGGAAAAATCTCTAAGTTCACAAGATGCAGAATCACTTCACTAATTTCGGGAGCAGAGTTACAAGGAGAGAATCAGGGTTTCACACAACAAAAAAACTCTAGCTTGAATGAGCTCATAAAGAAGATAAAGCATTGTTCCACCAACCGTACAGTAAGCCCACTGTGCTATAGTGTCGCAGCCACCCAAGTTCGCACTGCTACAGTGTCGGTGACAAGAAGTTCGGGAAGCTACAGTGATAACCGCCTCCAAAGTCCGAGATGCTACAATGTTCTGTTGCATACTGCTATAATGAGTTCGCACTGCTACAGTTCCCTATCAGTGTCACCGGTCAGCCCTACTACAGTGCTCGCATTGCTATTGTTCCCCAGCATTTGAGTCGAGGGCCTTCGGCCCCCAGTCACCGCAGAGTTGCTGTCTAATATGTGCAGTATGGACTGCTAACATTCAACCCAACTTCATCCAAACAGATTGGGCTACACCCATTCCAACAACACCTGCCTACACCATGACAAACCAAATCAACACAATACAATGTAAAGCCACCATCCCCAAGCTAAGCCCAGAACCAACAATCTCCAATACGTTACCTATAGGTTAACAACACCAAAAACTAATTTGTCCACTGATTCTTGACACCAAACATGCAACGAAACTCACCTAAACTCGTAGCATATTACCCGGACACCATGACAACCCAAGTCGTCCATCCCCAAACTAACCCCAAAACTAGCCACCTCCACCATGCTACTACGATTTGCTCCATCCCCTTAAAAGGTGGATTATCAAAAATCAATAAAAAATGAAGGCCTTCGGGCCATTGGAGGACACTACACATGCAACCAGAACCTGCATAGGGGTACTCCGTCATCCATCGGCTAAACCAAGTTCATCTCACACTCCCCTCAACAAATCAAACCCTTAAACTAGACCCACAGTAGGTTACCAACCCAATGGGTCACCCCAAACATCTTCAACTGTCACTGAGCACGCTAAATGACACCATTTTGGGTTTATGCACTACTACATATTATTTTTTTATTAGTGCTAGAAATCGCTATTATCAATACTAAAAAAGCATTGATGTTTTAAACATCTTTAAAAGTCAGTCGCTTTTATTAGTGCTAAAAAAAACACCAATATCAGCGCTGATAAAAACTTTACAAATATATTTAAATAATTTCGGGGTGATAAAATCAAAATACGGCCAATCAACGCCCCCCACTATGCCTCAACCAACCAATCAACGCCCCCCACCACGCCTTAGCCACCTAGAACCCACCATAAAGCCTCCCTAAACACCTTGAAATTACCTATTAATTCGAGAGAGCTAAGATTCAAACATTTACCCACTAGTTTGTTAGGAAACACCTTTGCCTTTACCATTTGCCCATGTCATTACCAGTTCTATATATATATATCTGTGTGTATTTGTTAAAATGTATTTATATAGTTATATATTTATATATTTATATATTTATATATTTATATATGTATGTATATATATTTTAATAAATTGTATATTTTTTAAAATATATTTACATTTAATTATAAATATTAATACAAATATACTTAAATACATTATAAAATGATATATTTATATTATTATATATTTATATTTATTTAGATATATTAATATAAATATACTTAAATACATTATATAATGATATATTTATATATTTATATATTTATATATGTATGTATATATATATTCTTTAATATATATTTGTTGCAAAATGTGTGTCTATATATATATGTATATATATATTTTAAAATGTATTTGTTGCAAAAATGTATATACATACATACATATATATAAACATTATATATAGATTTGTATAGGTATGTATATATATTCATACATTTTTATAAGATAGATAAAATGGAAAAAAATATTTTAAATCAAATGGATAATAAATGTTTATTTTCATATGGTTTATATATTTAAAAATACATTTTATATGTAAATGTTTAAATATTTATTTATACAATTAATTTTTTATATGTAAATATATGCAAATATGTATATATATACTTATATATTTATATATAAATAACACTATATATGAAAAACGTTAAAATTTCAACACCCTAATATCCATATTAGTGTAAACTCGGAAAATAAATTCAGTCTCCACTGAAAAAAGATAAGAATACTGTAAAATAGGGAAACCCACTTACCTTCAAGGTGAGGTGGGGCTCTTCTTTTATAGAATGAAAAAGCGGAATGTACAAGGCAGTATTCCGATGTGGGACTCGGAAATACCCATAATAATACAAAAGAGGGTTTAACACTCCCCCTCAAGCTGGACAGACCCAGCTTGGACAACGAGTCCCACAAAAAAGAATAAGAAGACACCACACAAGACCCATAACTACTCCCCCTCAAGCTGGGTGTCAGATGTGGCGGATCCCCAGCTTGGAACTAAGCGAGGCAAGGCGAGCACCAGGGAGGCCTTTGGTGAAGATGTCAGCAAGCTGGTCTGCCGTCGGAATGTGGCTAAAGCTGACATGGTTGTGCTCCAGGTGGTGGCGAAGAAAGTGACAGTCCACCTCAATATGCTTCGTGCGTTCATGGAAGACGGGATTCGAAGCAATTTTAGTGGCTGCCTGATTGTCACACCATATGTGAGCAGAAGTCCGCGGAGGAAAGCCAAGCTCCTGGAGGAGTTGCCGAAGCCAAAGGATCTCGGTAGTAACGGTGGCCATGGCACGGTACTCAGACTCGGCACTGGATCGAGAGACGACCGTCTGTTTCTTGCTGCGCCAAGAAATGAGGTTGCCTGCGAAGAAAATGGCGAACCCAGAGGTAGATTTCCGAGTGGCAAGGCAGCCAGCGTAATCAGCATCGCAAAAGGCCTCAATATGCTGATGAGGATGCTGGGAGTAGTGAAGACCACGGGCAGGATCCCGTTTGATGTACTTGGCGATGCGGATGACAGCATCCCACTGAGATGTGGTGGGATGCTCCATAAATTGGCTCACTTTGGCTACCGCACAGGAAATGTCGGGTCGAGTCATGGTGAGATAATTGAGTTTGCCCACCGATCGACGGTACCGCTCAGGATGGGGGTAAGGAGCCGAGGAGGCATAAAGAGACCGTTCGCCAGGCTCCAGAGGAGTATCGACCGCAGTGGCCTGAGTCAGCCCAGCATCCTGCAATATATCCAAAGCATACTTCCGTTGGCAGAGGGAGATGGTGGCAGAGGAGTAGGAAACCTCGATGCCGAGGAAGTATGTGAGAGGACCAAGATCCTTAGTGTGGAAGTGCTGGTGAAGATGAGCCTTGAGATGGGTGATACCCACAGAGTCGTTGCCGGTGATGACGATATCATCCACATAGACGACCAATAAGATGCAGCCATGGGGAGTCGTCCTGTAGAAGACAGTGTGGTCTTTCATACTGCGGGAAAGCCCAAAGTCGCCGACGACCGTGCTAAAGCGGCCAAACCAAGCACGGGGAGACTGCTTGAGGCCGTAAAGAGAGCGGCGGAGACGGCAAACACGAGATTCAGCGCCGGCGGCACAAAATCCGGGGGGCTGCTGGAGATAGATTTCTTCCTCAAGGAAGCCATGGAGGAATGCATTCTTGACATCCAATTGATGAAGAGGCCACCGATGATGGGCGGCGAGAGAGATGAATAGCCGGACAGAGGCCATCTTGGCAACCGGGGAGAAGGTATCAAAGTAGTCAACGCCGTATGTCTGAGCAAAGCCTTTGGCCACAAGGCGGGCTTTGAGGCGATGAAGAGTACCATCGGGATTCAGCCTGACCGTGTAAATCCATTTGCTGCCCACTGCCTGTTTGCCTGCTGGAAGGGAGACAAGATCCCAAGTATGGTTTTCCTCCAGAGCCTGCAATTCATCCCGCATGGCTGCGAGCCACCCGGGGTGAGATTTGGCCTCACCAACTGTGCGAGGTATAGAAACCGTCTCCAGAGCGGACAAACCCCTGTAAGAAGATGCAAATAGAGGAGTACTCTGGCAGGAGCGAGTACCTTTCCGTAGGGCGATGGGCAAGTCCGCGGGTGGCGGAGCAGGAGCAGCGGACGAAGCGGGAGCATCAGTGTCACTGGCCGGACCGGGGAAGACAGTCGAAGGGCGGCGGGAGTAGACCTGACCAAAATGGGTGTCAACAGCGGTTGACGCCGGTGGAGGATGGAGGAGGAGAGGAGGACAATCATCGAGGACAGGACCAGGAGGAGGAGAGGTAGGAGGAGGCAAATCCGGAAGAGGCTGGATGATGAGGGGAAGACAGTTATCAATGGCAGAGTCAGGACGAGGAGAGGGAAAGGAGAATGGAGAACTTTCCACAAAGGAGACATCGGCGGAGATGACATACCGGCGAAGGTCCGGGGAGAAGCAGCGGTATCCGCGCTGAGTGCGGGAATAACCGAGAAATATGCAGCGGAGAGATTTGGGAGAGAGTTTGGTGCGGCCAGGGCGAGTGTCACGAACATAACACAAGCAGCCAAACACTCGAAGAGGGAGGGAATGGAGAGGGAGAGTGGGGAAAAGAGCCCGAAAGGGAGTCTCCCCCTGAAGGATAGAAGAAGGAAGGCGATTGAGGAGGTAGGTAGCAGTGAGAATGGCATCGCCCCAAAAGAGCAGAGGCACCTGTCGGTGGAAGAGGAGGGCACGGGCAGTCTCTAGAATATGTCTGTGTTTCCGCTCGGCCACGCCGTTCTGCTGGGGTGTATCAGGACAGGAGGTCTGATGAAGGATGTCATTCTCCCGGAGAAACTGCCGAAAAGAAGTGGAGAGATACTCGCGCCCATTATCTGAGCGGAGACATTTGACCGAGATAGAAAAACGATTCTTAATTTCATGAAAAAAGGTTTGGAAGGTGGAAAACACTTCGGAGCGTTCCCGAAGAAGGTAAAGCCACGTCATCCGCGAATAGTCATCAATGAAGGAGATATAGTATTTATAGCCCAAGTGACTCGGAACGGTACACGGGCCCCAAACATCGGAATGAACCAGATCAAAGGGGTGGGAGGCCCGTGTATCCGTGCGAGGAAGGTAGGAAGAGCGATGATGTTTTGCAAAAGAGCATGACTCACAATGAAAAGTAGGAGTCCTACGGAAGTCCGGAAACATCTGATGAATGGTGGATGCAGGCGGGTGCCCTAATCGGGAATGGAGATCAAGTGCCCGAGAAGAGGTAGAGGTGCAAGCAATGGGCGCGGGCCCCTCGAACATGTAGACCCCGTCGCGAAGCCGGCCTCGACCAAGTTCCCGGTTCGTAGCCTGCTCCTGAAACATAACACCAGAGGAGGTAAATATGGCCGCACAGTTAAAATCCCTAGTCAGTTTACTGATGGAAAGCAGATTAAAGGGACTGCGGGGCACATGTGCCACAGAGGGTAGATGTATCGAAGGAGTCAGGGAGCATGCGCCGAAGCCCGCTATGGGGATAGTGGACCCATCAGCGACGGTGATGGCTGAAGAACCGGCATAAGGGCAATAAGACGTCAACATACCAGCATCACCGGTGAGGTGGTCGGAGGCACCTGAGTCCAGCAGCCATGCAGGGGAGCAATGGCTGACCAAGGCAGTGGGGCAAACAGTACGGGCCAGAGAAGCCGAGGAGGGAGCGGGGTGGACAGAGGCCGGTGGATCAGGAGGCCGCCTGAGGTCGGCCATAGACAGGGCCAGAGACGGGAAAAGAGAGGCGACAGTCGAGGACACGTCCCGGACCGCGGGTTGTCCCCGCCGCAGGTGCTGAGATGGTCGGCCATGCAGGACCCAACATCAGGCAATCAGGTGGCCAAACATGCCACAATGGTGACAGAAGGGACGTGGACGACGTGAAGCACGGCCACGTCCCGAGAAGTCCGCCATGGAAGCGGCGGGAGCTGAGGCAGCGGGCCGGCGGGATGATCGGGCGCAGGACGTGCGCGTGCTGGAAGGGCTGCCGGAACGAGGGCGCTCTGCGGGGATGAGGGCGTGCCGCCGGGAGAAGGGCGCTCTGCCGGGAGGGTCCGTGGGGACAGAGGCCGAGGGCGAAGCGGGGCGAGTTGGAGACGCCGGGGAGCCGGGAGGCGCTGGGAGGCGCTAGGAGGCCGCGCAGGGCAGGGCGGCGGAGGCCGTTCCGGCGGGGCGAGCGGGTGATGGCGTCGGGAGGAGTGGGAGGCCGCCGGGAGCAGCGGGAGGCCGCCGGCGGGGTGCGCGGGTGAAGGCGGCGGGAGCCGCGGGAAACCGCGGGGAAGGTGCGCCGGCGGGGAGCCGCGGGGCGCGCGGGTGATGCCGTCGGGAGCAGCGGGAGGCCGCTGGGAGCAGCGGGAGGCCGCCGGCAGGGCGTGCGGGTGAAGGCGGCGGGAGCCGCGGGAAACCGCGGGGAGGGAGCGCCGTCGGGGAGTCGTGGGGCGCGCGGGGGATGCCGCCGGAAGGGAGCGCGCAGGGCAGCCGGGAGGATGGAGCGCGCCGGGCAGCCGGGACGTCGGGGCGAGCCGGAAGCCGGGGAGCCGGGAGAATGGAGGGCCGCCGGGAGAAGGGAGGGCCGCCGGGAGGTGAGCCGCAGGGGCTGGGCGCGCGGACGCGACGCCGTGAGGAGGTGCGTCGGGACGGCGGGGCGAGCCGGAAGCCGGGGAGCCGGGAGATGCCGCCGGGAGGGAGCGCGCAGAGGAGCGGCGAGGGAGGTGGTGCCGGGACGGGGGGAGGCGCGCGGGGGATGGCGCTGGGAGGGAGGGCCTGCGGGGAGGGGCTAGGGCAGGAGGGAGAGAGGCGGAGCCGGGAGAACGCCGGGAATCCGCAAGGGAGGGAGGGTTCGGGATAAAAATCCCTCTGATACCATGTAAAATAGGGAAACCCACTTACCTTCAAGGTGAGGTGGGGCTCTTCTTTTATAGAATGAAAAAGCGGAATGTACAAGGCAGTATTCCGATGTGGGACTCGGAAATACCCATAATAATACAAAAGATGGTTTAACAAATACCCTCTTAAACAAAGATGAAATTTCATCGAATTTTCAAAAATTAGGGTATCCCGACAATCAATTTTGAAGGTCTTTCAAACCTTTTTTGACAAAGGAAAAACGAGTTAGAAAGTAAAGTCGATATCGGACGTCGTACATCTCTACGCAAGCTTCGATTTCACAGCTCGTGGAGCTCAAATGGACACCCGGATCAGAAGTTATGATCGTTTGAAATTCAAGTCATGTTTTCAACTTATCTTAAAATAATAATTGATTTTTTAATTTTTTATATCATAAATTGTTATCAAATGTCTATTACTCAATACTAATGTAATGACCCACATCGTTACGAGTTAGAAATTCCCGAAGGAATTTGAGTTTTTCATTTGGTGGACAGTTCGTTTTTAGAACCGGGGCTCATGCAATGTTTTGGGGGTTCGGGAGGATGTCGGGGAAGAGTTGGAGTGACCGGGTTGCTGAAAGTAGCAACAGCAGGTCATTCACGGCATGAACCTATGGTTCACGTCATGAATTATCAAGCAGAGGGGCTGACCCCCATGTCGAGCGATCGTGGACCCGGCTATGGCCTTTTTTTTAAATGAAAGAGGGGGTTTCTAAAATAGAAACCCCTCAGGCTTCTCTCGGACGGGCACGTGGGTAGGGAGAGGCCAAGCCACCATCTCCTCCTTCCCCTTCGATCTGGATGGGTTCTTGGTAGTTTTCATGTCGTTTTAAGGTAAGATTTCCTCCTTGTTTTTCCTCCTTCCCCCTCGCTGAATTCCGTTCAATTTGGTTAGGGTTCGGATGAATGATTTCGCCAGAAAACGGAGAAATCGTTGCACACAAATGGGGCTTTCGCATGCAACTCGTAGAGGACGTCCCGAGACGCCATAAACAAGTCAGCGTTTGACGCAAGGTATGTTGCGCCGCTGGTTTATTTAGGTATTTTGGTGATTTTGGGTTAAATTAGCCTTTGATTCGGCAATATAAATTGGGGCTTTTATGTTGCCTAGGTCTGCGGGTGCATCAGGAGTCAGCTGCACCTGGTTGATTGCGATTTCGGCATCGTGAGACTGCCCATTGATTTTAACGCTGGTTATGTCATTTTGGGAATTTGGTTTTAATTGTTTAATTAATTAATTTAATGGTGTTTATTGATGAGATAAATGCCCGTGGACTCGAAGGAGGTCGGTACGAGCATGGATCAAATTTATGATCGCAGGTTAAGGCAAGGGGCCGTGACATTACTGTGTCTCTTGGTTAATTGGTTATTTTATATTTGTGTGCCTCATTGATATTATTTGTCTGCATTTTTCTTGTCTGGTGTGAGTTGCCCCATAAGGTTGGTGTTTGCCTAATAGTCAACATGGACTGTATAGCTTGTTAAATAGTTCGATGGGGGCACCCTCGTCGAACGAGTGTCGGCGGTCCTCCTTATGGATTGTTCTGTGGCGTGCGTTGGATTTCAAAGAGAAAATGGCTCCTTTTTAAAATGTGATTTTAAAAAAGAGGATTTGGCTAAAATTGAATTTCAAAGGAAAAAAGGGGTAATTTGATGGATGGGTTTTAAAATGGTATTTCAAAATGAAAAGAGGCGTTCTAAAGAATGTTTCACAGGATTTTGGCCAAGGGGCTAGCATGGGTAAAGCGGTATGAGATGCCTTTTGAAAAATGGATTGAAAAGGGAGGTTTGACTTGGTTTTTAAAGGGCGGCCGGAAGGGCTTGGCTTGATTTGTTTTGGTCCGAAGTCTAAATCATATTCGCCATAGTCTAAATCATAATGGGAATTGATATGTCGAAGTTGTTTACATCAAATTTTCCATGATTTGTGTTACTGAAAAATCGCTTTGTTTTGGTCCATATTCATCACGGTTTTATTTTCTTTTCTTTTTTTCTCTTTTTGACTGTGCCGCGAAGAAGGCAGCGTTGGGTGCATTGGTGATCCAAAGAGGGGCGATGGCAGTTATCAAGGAAAGTTTGTGATCGGTGATGGAAGGATAGATGGATTGCAGAAGCAAGACCAATTAGCAACGCGCAAGGAAAAGTCTCACTTTGATGCCAACTGATATCACAACAAACGGAGATAGAAAAGGGAGACCCTTGCAACAAGGAATTTCCAATAACAAATTGACAGCCCTAGGGCTTCTATAAAAAATACTTCCAAAATAATATTATTGGTTGAATGTCATGCCCAACAAGGCTGCAAGTTTTTAAATAGACAAAACCCTGCAGAAGAATAAAATACAAACTCTCTAAAATACCTTTAAATAAGACAAAACATTCAACTCTCTTAAATATACATGAACACTGGTAGAGAACAGAGGACTACTTCTAATTATATGTAAAACGAACTAGAGAGTTACAGCGGAGGAGGAAGAAGGCTGAAGAAGACACTTTGGAAGAGATCTCACTCAAGCCAGAAGGTCGAGTTCCAAGCCAAAGGCTGATTCTCTCAATAATATTCCCTCACCTATTCCTCGCACTGGCCTCCCCTATTTAACCCCCTCCCCCGTGGGCCCAACTTCTTCCCACCTCAAATAGAATCTGTTATTCCCCAAATTTCCCCTACATAAGACACTTTTACCCCTTAACTAAAGAGACCCTCCGGCTCATGAGTCTCATCACTCACCACCCCTTAAAACAGTTTTGTCCCCAAGACTGAAGAAAGGTGTCCCTTCTACACAGGCGAGTCAAGTGATCTCCCAGACACTCCTCTGCTTTGGGCAGAACCAAGCAGCATCGTTGCCTTAGGACCGAGCCGTTGTGGTCTGTTAGCAGGTCCCCTTGCCACCCAGACAGGTCATGCGATCTCCCAGATGTTCCTTGCAGTTGTATGAAGTTGGAACCCCAAACCTGTCTCCCCCTTCACAGCAGTCTCGAGCAATTGATTGTCGCAGTCATCCTAAAACAGATATAGTCGGGTTGAGAACAAAGACATATGCCAATGTTGTGTGATAATACGTAGTGAGTCTCATGCACCCACGCCTCTCTCAATGAGGCATTCCGTGATGCAGCCACGCGGGGTAGATCCATTGAAGACAGGTAGCTGGACTCGATGCGTAGCTTCAGAATGGGTGTAGGCAAGACCCGATACTTGTGATAGTCCCTGCTGCACAGTCCCTTGGATTGCAACTGCAGGTGTGCTTAATTCTTCCTCGAGTACGAGCATCCTGAAGGAACCTGGGGCACAGAGCAGAAGCATGAAAAATACACGATTTAAAAATTTGGGTTCGGGTTCATGTTAAAAACACTAAATCCACAAAACCCCTTGCCCAGATTTCTTAAAGGATGGCGTAAGCACCAAAAATAAAAACGAACGAAAGCGTAAACGATAACTTGTTTGTTTGAAATCGCCGATTTGATTTGCCCACTGTCGACGCGTCGTGACTCAAAGATACCAAGTTAGGCGTCCTCTAGGTCGTCCACATGTGCGCCACAGCTCCAGCATCGTTGCCTTAGGACCAAGCCGTTGTGGTCCGTTAGCAGGTCCCCTTGCCACCCAGACATGTCAGGCGATCCCCCAGATGTTCCTCTCAGTTGTATGAAGTTGGAACCCCAAACCTGTATCCCCCTTCACAGCAGTCTCGAGCAACTGATCGTCGCAGTCATCCTAAGACAGATATAGTCGGGTTGAGAACAGAGACATATGCCAATGTTGTGTGATAATACGTAGTGAGTCTCATGCACCCACGCCTCTCAATGAGGCGTTCCGCGATGCAGCCACGCGGGGTAGATCCATTGAAGACGGGAAGCTGGACTCGACGCGTAGCTTCGGAATGGGTGTAGGCAAGACCCGACACTTGTGATTGTCCCTGCTGCACAGTCCCTTGGATTGCAACTGCAGGGGTGCGTGATTCTTCCTCGAGCACGAGCATCCTGAAGGAACCCGGGGCAGAGCAGAAGCATGAAAAATACACGATTTAAAAATTTGGGTTCGGATTCATGTTAAAAACACTAAATCCACAAAACCCCTTGCCGAGATTTCTTAAAGGATGGCCTAAGCACCAAAAATAAAAACGAATGAAAGCGTAAATAGTAACTTGTTTGTTTGAAATCGCCGATTTGATTTGCCCACTGTCGACGTGTCGTGACTCAAAGATACCAAGTTAGGCGTCCTCTAGGTCGTCCACATGTGCACCACAGCTCCTGGATCGTCGATCTATGATTCCTGGGTGGTAGCGCAGGAAATCGAAGAGTTTTACGACGTTCCTTCGATCGCGTGAAGAACGTGAACTCGATCGAGAAGACATGATCGATCCAACCTTGTTCTTCCTTCAGAATCTCTCTATAAGAGCTTGAGAGAAGATGAGGAGAGATTCTCACTGTAAATCATAGTAGTCAATCTCGGATTGTGGTGCGACGCGGCAGGGTCCTATAACGGGATAGTGGCGATGCGGATCGAGTCACGGCCGCTTTTTTATCCAATCGCAGATCAATTAATATAACTTAAATTATAAAATTCAACACATATATATGCTGAAAAATTAAAATATGATAAATTAAAATATGATCAATAAAATATAAAACATAATAAAAATAAAACAAACAAAAAATATGATAAATAAAGTATAAAACATAATAAAAATAGCAAAAAAAAAATTTTAAAAGTCCAGCGGAAGGGAAATTAACCAAAAACTCATAAAATAAAATAAAAAAAATAATAAAAATTGGAGTCGTGTCAGCGTCGTAGGGGTCAGCGTAGTTGTCGGCATCAAGGGGTTGGCGGCAGCGGGATCGCAGGCTAGAGTCGGCGGGATTGCAGGCTAGAGTTGGTGGGAGCGGCGGTGGCGTTGCAGGCGAGGGCGGTGGCAGCGTCGCATGGTAGAGACGGTGTGGACGGGGGCGGCGTCATAGGCGGGGAGCAGCAGCAGCGTCGCAGTCGGGGGCAAAAAAATACATTTGGTTAGAGTCAAAACAGGACGCGGCCGCTCCCACCAAGATTGCGGCGAGCCGCAACAGCCGGGATCACGATGGACGCGGCGCAATCGCGTTTCGCGCGTGATCCACCCACCAGAAGCGGTGGGCCGCCGCTCCGCACTGTGACGGCGAGATCGCGGCCGAGACGCCACTATTTGACACCTATGCTCTAAATTCATCCAAATGGTGCTTTATATTCAAGAGGCTAAAATGACCTTTTATACCTAAGTTATATTTTCCAATATTGCACTTTGGTCCCTAAAAAGTGATAACATTCATTTTAGACTCTTGCATACACTTAAGACGTATTAAACTTATCATAAATGTCACAAATATTTTATCACTCGCTTGTAACATGTAAAATATGAACCATTAACTCAACCCGTAAGCTCTCCAAATAATTTAACGAACCTTGAACATCCTATGTTTAAAAAATTATATTTTCTCGTATTCACTTTTATGATCGAACAACTTGTGAATACCTTGAGAAATAAGGTCAAACATCATTATTCTAAGTTTGAATAATATAATAGAATTATTTTACTTGCGATCAATCACACTCAGACGTTCATCGACCCCCACACGTGGGGCCCACTTCTTTTTAGACTCGTATTCATCTAAATAGGTGGAACTTGTGGATACACTTAAGAGTATGACCCTCTAGATCCTTATCTAGATAGCAGTGAGTCCAGCCCACAGACCAAGAGCGGAGTCAACAACCCATCATGACCCCTAAGGTGATAATGAATGTCATGAGTACGACTACCTCCCACGAACACGTTTTGTGTAATATAATTTCTTTGTCTCGCGATATCTCATAAAGTAGGATGCACGTTTGTGTAATCATCCTTTTGATGCTTTATATATTTTGTGACCTTACTAGATGAACTTAACTTCTTGTACCATGGTCATGGATTTAATGAAGGTGCTACCATCCTTGTCAACCTGGGCCCATGAGATATATATTCCTCAACTCGAAAGCAACAAATTCTATATTGATCATTCAACCAATGGCATACCACCAATGACGCGTCCAACACAAGTTATCTCGCCACGATTTCAATGTCATAGTTTTTACCTTGCATCAAAGTACATGATCAAATGATATGCATTGATAACAATCTCTGATCCGGAGACTAATACACATGTCTGTAGATCGAAACAACCAATGACAAATGAAACATGTGGTGTTCCTATTGGTGGGTCAGTACTCGTGATCTCATTTACTCGAGATCACCATGTCTGAACTTTATGGGAAGAAGTCCCGATACTTATGAGCCCCTAGCACCTGATAGTCGGACAGTGTTCTCAAAGGCGCGCGGCGCAATAAGGCGCAAAGGCCACTTAGGGATGCGGCGCGTGGCGCGAGGTGCTACTAAGGCGCAAGCGCACATAATTAAATATATACAATTTTCAATAATATTTTAAATTTGAAAAAACTTAAATTCAATCAAAATAATACAAATTAAAATACATGCTGATAATTTTTAACCAAATCATAATCAAATAATCAATCATTAAGAACCTAAATATTAAAATCGTCATGTTATGTTATATGTCTTCTGCAATGTTAAATGCGTTTCTGTTATTCCCTACTATGTTAAATGAGTTTGAGAACCTAAACATCAAAATCATCGTGTTAAATGTGTTTGTTGTTATTCCTTGCTTGCTTTTGGTCGATAGATGGTTCTATTTTTATAGAGTTTTATTTAGTTCTTTTATTAATATATTAAATGTTATGTTATATTTAGGGATGTACAGCTCACTTTTGAGAAAATATCTCCAATTTCCATCAGCCCCTCTAATCACGATCTCCATCGCACGCACCCACGATTTCCACCGGCTCCCCCATGATTTCCCCCGATTATCCCGATTTCCTCCTACCCATGATTTCCATCGCACCCCTGATTTCCGCCGGCACTCCCGATTTCCATCGGGCCCTCGATTTCCACCACCCCTCTAAGCACGATCTTCGCTGCCATATTCCCCCCGATTTCGGGGGCTAGTGGTGCGCCTTTTCCGCACCTCGCGCCATAGCGCCTCTCGGGTAGGCGCACGAGGCGTACTCCTCGCCTCACTGATGGTGAGGCGCACCGGGTGTCCTCGTCGCGCCTCACGCCAAGGCTCGCGGAGGCGCGTGCCTTTGACAACAGTGGTCGTACATCATCCGTGCCCCGTCAGTATGATGTATCTAGACTATTGGGCATATGCTTAAGATTACTGTCAAAGTATCTTGATGTTCTCATTATAGCTAGGAACTGCTATAACCCTTAATACAACGCATGATCTAAGGACATTACCATGTAAACAGTGAATGCAAAAATATAAACACTATTATGGTAAGAATAAACATGTGTATATATCAAATTGTATGCATGTAATGGTAATCGAAGTACATAAAGGAGTTGGGTCTAGGGCACCCACTCACAATGCTCTCACTTACACTACAGCCAACTGCTAACAATTCTCTACCCACTAGCTCTCAAATGAGTATCATGTTTCTACTGATATATGGCTTTAGGGGGTTTGCCACATTATCCTTTGTGGCTACTTCGCTAACTGCGACTTCACCTCTCTCAATAAAATCCCTCAAGAGATAACACTTCTGAAGTATATGTTTTTTTCTTTGGTGTGACCTAGGCTCACTGACGCAGTATTATCAGTATACTGTAACAAGGTCTGCACAGCTAGGTACAACGTTAAGCTCTGTGGAGTCTGCATCCCACATCGGACTTGAGGTCCGGTGTGGTCTTTAATATTCCTTATAAATTAACCCCAAGGGCTCCTTTAGAGAGAATACCTTGGGAGTTCGGGTCTCCTATTTTCCCTTTCTACATGGTATCAGAGGGAACCTAATCCCGACCCCCCCTCCCATCTATTTTTTTTTCCGCCGGCCTCTGGGGTTTTCTCCCGGTTGGGGGGCGACGGCCTCCATGGCCAGCAAGCCATAGGTATTCTCCGTCGCCCCCCCTGCCGGCTATCCCTTCCGAGCGCTGCTGCTCCTCTCGGGTCTGCCCTAGCTGGCCACCCTCTTCCCCGGCAGCCCCTCTTCTCCAGCGGCTCCCCTCCCGGCGGCCCTCCCTCCAGGCGCGGCTCCCCTTCCCGGCAGCCCTCTCACCCTAGCTGGCCACCCTCCCGAGCGGCAGCCTCCCTGCTCCGGCTCTCTCCGGCGGTGCTCCTCCCCGGTGCGCCTTCCCTTCCGGCGCACGCTCCTCCTGTGCGCGAGCCTCCCGGCGGCCCTCCTGCCTGACGCGGCTCCCGGCTCCCCCAACCTGCGGCCCTCCTTCCCGGCGCCCTCCCCGTCGCGCATCTCGTCGCCCTCATCGGCCCCGGTGCGCCTCTGCGTCGCGCCTCGTCCTGATGACCCTCCCAGCGCGCGCTCGTCCTGCGCGCGATCCTCCCGGCGGCCCTCCTGCCTGACGCGGCTCCCGGCTCCCCGCGTCGCCCTCCCATGGCTCCCCGCGTCGCCCTCCTGCCTGGCACGGCTCCCCGGTGGCCCTCCTACCTGGCTCGGCCCCTTCTCCCCAGCGGCGATCTTTCCGCCTCCCCGCGGTGTCGCAACCCCCGGCGGCTTCCTCCTCCCGCGCGACCGACCTCATCCCGGCGTCTCCTTCGGCCGCGGGTCCCCTCCGCGGGTCTCTCCCGCGGCTTCCCGTCGTCGGCCCTCCGCGGCTCTTCCCGGCGGCGTCCAGATCCAGCGCGGATCTCCTTCCTCCCGCGCGACTCCCGGCGTACAGATCCAGCGCGTCCAGATCTTACCTCCCGCAGATCCCAGGCGGGCCTCCCTCATCTGTTCCCAGCCGCCCTCCTCCCCTCCGCTGCGAAGCGTCCCGACGAGTCCCGGCCCCTGCGCACAGCCATCCACCAGCATCCCCCTCCTGGCGGTTTCCCCTCTCCGCTCTTCCTGGCGGTCTTTCCGGCTCTCCGCTTACGTTGCGGCTTCCCGGCTCTCGCCGGCCCCCGCCTTCCGCGACGCGTCCCGGCCCTGCCCTCACGCGGCTTTCCCGGCTACAGTCGACGGCTCTTTCCGGCAGCCCGCCTTCTGCAAGGGTGGTCCTTCCAGCCGACCTCCATCCCAGCCGGCTCCATGCGCCGACGGCCTCCCTTCACCAGCCGACCTCCATTCCCGGCCGGCTTCCAGCGCCGCCTCCCGCTGTGCCTGCGCTCCTCTTCCGGCAGCCAGCCGGCTCCAGTTTCTCCCTGCGGCTGCCCAGCTTCAAGTTTTGGCTCTCCGGCACCTCCTGCGGCATCCCCACCTCGTCGGCATCTCCCGACTACTCCAAGCATCCGCCTCTCTGTCCGCAGGCACACCTTCACGCTTCATCCACCGTGGCGCAGCACCTTGACCGTCTTGGATTCGAGCCTTTTGGCACCGCCAGCCCCGCAACAATTCTGCGGAATCCCGGCCTCCCGTCGCCGGCCCCGCAAATGCGGTTTTCCCGGTGCTAGTTTGGATTTCCCGACGTTTCATCGACCGGCCTCCACTAGTGCGGCATTCCTGGCGTTCCGTCAACCGGCCGGTCTGAGTGGTCATCTGCTGCGCCCGCAACCTCATCCATCCATCATTTTGAGGGGAGCTGTGATCGTGAGGGGGAGCATCAGTGTTGCAGTATTTTTCCTTTATTTTATTTCGTCTTGTTTTGTCATCAAGCTGGGCATGTCCAGCTTGAGGGGGAGTGTTAGCGTCTGTTTTGTTGCTTTCTTTTCATTATGTGTCCAAGCTAGGTACACCTAGCTTGAGGGGGAGTGTTGGAGTCTGCATCCCACATCGGACTTGAGGTCCAGTGTGGTCTTTAATATTCCTTATAAATTAACCCCAAGGGCTCCTTTAGAGAGAATAACTTGGGGGTTCGGGTCTCCTATTTTCCCTTTCTACAAGCTCAAAAACAAAGCTGTGTATCCAAACTGCTTCCTTAGCTGCATCGGAAGCTGCTATATACTTGGATTCTGAGGTAGAATCGGCAACCACGTACTGCTTTGAGCTCCTTCAGCTCACTACACCACCATTCAGGCAAAAGACATAGTTTAGCTGTGAATTTAGATCATTTTGAACTGTCTAGAAGCTAGCATCAGTGTATCCCCTCACGACTAACTCTTCATCTCCTCCTTACACTAGGAACATATCTTTTGTATGTTTCAAGTACTTTAGGATAGTTTTTACAGCTGCCCAATATAGCTCTTCTGGATTGGCTTGATATCTATCCATCATGCTTAAAACAAAGGCAACATCAAACCTAGTACATAGCATGACATACATGATATATCCCGCTGCCGAAGCATAAGAGATTCTACTCATTCTTTCAATCTCCTTTTGCATCTGTTGACACAACTTCTTAGAGAGATTAATGTCATGTGACACTGGCAACAATCCTCACTTGGATTGTTCCATATTGTACCTTCTGAGTACCTTGTCAATACATGTATTTTGATTTAGGTCAAGCAGCCTCTGAGATCTATCTCAATAGATCTTGATCCCTAGAATATAGGATGCTTCACTTAATTCTTCCATGAAGAATCATTCATTTAACCAAGTATTCACTGATCGTAGGACTTGCACTTTGTTTCCCATTAACAATGTGTCATCAACATATAATACTAGGAAAACAACAGTACTCTCACTAACCTTCTTATAGACACATGGCTCGCTTTCATTCATAATGAAACCATATTCTCTTATGGCCTCATCAAAATGAGCATCCCATGATCGCGATGCTTGTTTCAATCCATAAATGGATCTCTACAGCTTGCATACTTTATTGGCACTTCTTGACATAATGAACCCTTAGGGTTCTGTTAAACCCTCTTTTGTATTATTATGGGTATTTCCGAGTCCCACATCGGAATACTCCCTTGTACATTCCGTTTTTCCATTCTATAAAAGAATAGCCCCACCTCACCTTGAAGGTAAGTGGGTTTCTCCATTCTACATGGTATCAGAGGGATTTTTATCCCGAACCCTCCCTCCCTTGCGGCTTCCCGGCGTTCTCCCGGCCCCGCCTCTCTCCCGCCTGCCCTAACCTTTCCCGGCAGGCCCTCCCTCCCGGCGCTCCTCTCCTCTCCGGCCCTCCCGTCGCACCGCGCTCCATCTTCCTGGCTGCCCTGCGCGCTCCCTCCCGACGGCATCTCCCGTTGCCCCGGCGGCCTCCCGCTGCTCCCGCCGCCTTCACCCGCGCGCCCCGCCGGCGGCCTCCCTCTGCTCCCGCGGCCTCCCGCGGCTCCCGGCTCCCGGCGCACCTCTCCTCCCCGCGTCCGCCGTCCTCCCGCGGTGCGCCCTCGTCCCAGCCGGCCTTCGCCCGGCGCCCGCGCCCTCTCCCGGCGCACTCCTCCTCCCCCCTGCGCGGCTCCCGGCTCCTCCCGCTGCTCCTCTGCGCCTCCCGCGGCCCGCTCCTCCTGCGCGCTCGTCCCGTCGCCGCGGCTCCCAGGCGGCCCTCTGCCTCGTGTCCCGCCTCTTCCCTGCCGGCTCCCGGTCGCGCAGCCCTCCATCGCGCAGCCCTCCATCGCGCCGGCCCTCCATTCCCCCGACGCCTCCTGCTGCTCCCGCGCGCTCCCGCCAGAGCCCCCTTCTCCCGGCAGCACGCCCTCATCCCCGCCGAGCGCCCTCGTTCCGGCAGCCCTTCCAGCACGCGCACGTCCTGCGCCCGCTCATCCCGCCAGCCCGCTGCCTCAGCTCCCGCCGCTTCCATGGCGGACTTCTCGGGACGTGGTCGTGCTTCACGTCGTCCACGTCCCTTCTGTCACCATTGTGGCACGTTTGGCCACCTGATCGCCCGATGTTGGGTCCTGCATGGCCGACCCTCTCAGCCCCTGCGGCAGGAACAGCCCGCGGTCCGGGACGTGTCCTCGCCTGTCGCCTCTCTTTTCCCGTCTCTGGCCCTGTCTATGGCCGACCTCAGGCGGCCTCATGATCCACCGGCCTCTGTCCGCCCCGCTCCCTCCTCGGCTTCTCTGGCCCGTACAGTTTGCCCCACTGCCTTGGTCAGCCATTGCTCCCCTGCATGGCTGCTGGACTCAGGTGCCTCCGACCACCTCACCGGTGATGCTGGTATGTTGACGTCTTATTGCCCTTATGCCGGTTCTTCAGCCATCACCGTCGCTGATGGGTCCACTATCCCCATAGCGGGCTTCGGCGCATGCTCCCTGACTCCTTCGATACATCTACCCTCTGTGGCACATGTGCCCCGCAGTCCCTTTAATCTGCTTTCCATCAGTAAACTGACTCAGGATTATAACTGTGCGGCCATATTTACCTCCTCTGGTGTTGTGTTTCAGGAGCAGGCTACGAACCGGGAACTTGGTCGAGGTCGGCTTCGAGACGGGGTCTACATGTTCGAGGGGCCCACGCCCATTGCTTGCACATCTACCTCTTCTCGGGCACTTGATCTCCATTCCCGGTTAGGGCACCCGCCTGCATCCACCATTCATCAGATGTTTCCGGACTTCCGTAGGACTCCTACTTTTCATTGTGAGTCATGCTCTTTTGCGAAACATCATCGCTCTTCCTACATTCCTCGCACGGATACACGGGCCTCCCACCCCTTTGATCTGGTTCATTCCGATGTTTGGGGCCCGTGTACCGTTCCGAGTCACTTGGGCTATAAATACTATATCTCATTCATTGATGACTATTCGCGAATGACGTGGCTTTACCTTCTTCGGGAACGCTCCGAGGTGTTTTCCACCTTCCAAACCTTTTTTCATGAAATTAAGAATCGTTTTTCTATCTCGGTCAAATGTCTTCGCTCGGATAATGGGCGCGAGTATCTCTCCACTTCTTTTCGGCAGTTTCTCCGGGAGAATGGCATCCTTCATCAGACCTCCTGTCCTGATACACCCCAGCAGAACGGCGTGGCCGAGCGGAAACACAGACATATTCTAGAGACTGCCCGTGCCCTCATTTTCCACCGACAGGTGCCTCTGCTCTTTTGGGGCGATGCCATTCTCACTGCTACCTACCTCCTCAATCGCCTTCCTTCTTCTATCCTTAAGGGGGAGACTCCCTTTCGGGCTCTTTTCCCCACTCTCCCTCTTCATTCCCTCCCTCTTCGAGTGTTTGGCTGCTTGTGTTATGTTCGTGACACTCGCCCTGGCCGCACCAAACTCTCTCCCAAATCTCTCCGCTGCATATTCCTCGGTTATTCCCGCACTCAGCGCGGATACCGCTGCTTCTCCCCGGACCTTCGCCGGTATGTCATCTCCGCAGATGTCTCCTTTGTGGAAAGTTCTTCATTCTCCTTTCCCTCTCCTCCTCCTGACTCTGCCATTGATGACTGTCTTCCCCTCATCATCCGGCCTCTTCCGGATTTGCCTCCTCCTACCTCTCCTCCTCCTGACCCTGTCCTCGATGATTGTCCTCCTCTCCTCATCCATCCTCCACCGGCGTCAACCCCTGTTGACACCCATTTTGGTCAGGTCTACTCCCGCCGTCCTTCGACTGTATTCCCCGTTCCGGCCAGTGACACTGCTGCTCCCGCTTCGTCCGCTGCTTCTGCTCCGCCACCCGTGGACTTGCCCATCGCCCTACGGAAAGGTACTCGCTCCTGCCAGCGTACTCCTCTATTTGCATCTTCTTACAGGGGTTTGTCCGCTCTGGAGACGGTTTCTATACCTCGCACAGTTGGTGAGGCCAAATCTCACTCCGGGTGGCTCGCAGCCATGCGGTATGAATAGCAGGCTCTGGAGGAAAACCATACTTGGGATCTTGTCTCCCTTCCAGCAGGAAAACAGGCAGTGGGCAGCAAATGGATTTACACGGTCCGGCTGAATCCCGATGGTACTCTCCATCGCCTCAAAGCCCGCCTTGTGGCCAAAGGCTTTGCTCAGACATACGGAGTTGATTACTTTGATACCTTCTCCCCGGTTGCCAAGATGGCCTCTGTCCGGCTATTCATCTCTCTCGCCGCCCATCATCGGTGGCCTCTTCATCAATTGGATGTCAAGAATGCATTCCTCCATGGCTTCCTTGAGGAAGAAATCTATCTCCAGCAGCCCCCCGGATTTTGTGCCGCCGGCGCTGAATCTCGTGTCTGCCGTCTCCGCCGCTCTCTTTACGGCCTCAAGCAGTCTCCCCGTGCTTGGTTTGGTCGCTTTAGCACGGTCGTCAGCGACTTTGGGCTTTCCCGCAGTATGAAAGACCACACTGTCTTCTACAGGACGACTCCACATGGCTGCATCTTATTGGTCGTCTATGTGGATGATATCGTCATCACCGGCAGCGACTCTGTGGGTATCACCCATCTCAAGGCTCATCTTCACCAGCACTTCCACACTAAGGATCTTGGTCCTCTCACATACTTCCTCGGCATCGAGGTTTCCTACTCCTCTGCCACCATCTCCCTCTGCCAACGGAAGTATGCTTTGGATATATTGCAGGATGCTGGGCTGACTCAGGCCACTGCGGTCGATACTCCTCTGGAGCCTGGCGAACGGTCTCTTTATGCCTCCTCGGCTCCCTACCCCCATCCCGAGCGGTACCGTCGATTGGTGGGCAAACTCAATTATCTCACCATGACTCGACCCGACATTTCCTGTGCGGTAGCCAAAGTGAGTCAATTTATGGAGCATCCCACCACATCTCAGTGGGATGCTGTCATCCGCATCGCCAAGTACATCAAACGGGATCCTGCCCGTGGTCTTCACTACTCCCAGCATCCTCATCAGCATATTGAGGCCTTTTGCGATGCTGATTACGCTGGCTGCCTTGCCACTCGGAAATCTACCTCTGGGTTCGCCATTTTCTTCGCAGGCAACCTCATTTCTTGGCGCAGCAAGAAACAGACGGTCGTCTCTCGATCCAGTGCCGAGTCTGAGTACCGTGCCATGGCCACCGTTACTACCGAGATCCTTTGGCTTCGGCAACTCCTCCAGGAGCTTGGCTTTCCTCAGCAGACTTCTGCTCACATATGGTGTGACAATCAGGCAGCCACTAAAATTGCTTCGAATCCCGTCTTCCATGAACGCACGAAGCATATTGAGGTGGATTGTCACTTTCTTCGCCACCACCTGGAGCACAACCATGTCAGCTTTAGCCACATTCCGACGGCAGACCAGCTTGCTGACATCTTCACCAAAGGCCTCCCTGGTGCTCGCCTTGCCTCGCTTAGTTCCAAGCTGGGGATCCGCCACATCTGACACCCAGCTTGAGGGGGAGTAGTTATGGGTCTTGTGTGGTGTCTTCTTATTCTTTTTTGTGGGACTCGTTGTCCAAGCTGGGTCTGTCCAGCTTGAGGGGGAGTGTTAAACCCTCTTTTGTATTATTATGGGTATTTCCGAGTCCCACATCGGAATACTCCCTTGTACATTCCGTTTTTCCATTCTATAAAAGAATAGCCCCACCTCACCTTGAAGGTAAGTGGGTTTCTCCATTCTACAGGTTCTATCATAAAGACATCTTCAATAAACTTCTCATTTAGAAAAGCAATTTTTACATTCATTGGTCAAATTACATAATCATGGAAGACTGCTATTGCAAGTAATATTTTGATGAATTTCAACATTGCAACTGGTGAGAAAGTTTAGTCATATTCGATGCCTTGACGTTTCCTGAAACCCTTCGCTACTCGTCGTGCCTTATAGGTGCTTACTTGACCATCCATGTTCATCTTTTTCTTGAATACCCATTTACACCCAATAGGTTTTACATCAACTGGTGGGTCTATCAAAATCCAACTTGATTTTGATACATGGACTCCATTTCAGAATGCATGGTTTCTTGTCATTTAGCAGCATCCTTGTCATATACTGCTTCCTTAAAGGTTAGAGGTTCATCATTCTCTAGAAATAATGTGTTACCCGACTCGGTGATAAGAAAAACATCTATCTCTGGTTCTCTAACCTTTCTAGTAGACCTAGGCAGTACTTGTGTCTCGGGAACATCTTCCTCTCTCGCTGTCTCTTGTGAAGATTGTTCTCGTACCAACTCTTGTGCATCTGGAACATTATTTTCATCAATGTCATGAAACTCCGCCATTATTTTCATATGGAATCTCATCTGTTGTTTTAGTTGGTACTCGGTTTAGTGTATATGCCGCAGTCTGCAGTGCATATCCCGAAAAGAATAATGGCGGAGTTGCATGACTCATTATCGATCTGACCATATCAAGAAAGGTCTGATTTCTCATTTCACTAACATCATTCCACCGAGGTGTATAAGGAGCGAGTTGGGAAACTATCTCACTCCTTTAAATGATCTATAAAAGTTTGGTTAAGATATTCTCCACCACGATCTGAGCAGAGTTTCTTAATCATCTTACTAGGTTGATTTTCTAGTTCATTCTTATATTCCTTAAACATGCTTAAAGAATATGACTTATACCTCATTAAGAAGATATATCCATATCAACTATAGTCATTAGTAAAAGTAATGAAGTAAGAAAAACCACCCCTTGCCTCTACTGGAAAAGGACCACAACATCAGTATGAACAAATTCCAATGGTTCTTTGGCTCTTTCTCCTTTCCCATTGAAAGGTGTTTTGCTCATTTTACATTATAAACAAGCGTTGCATGCATCCAAGGGTTTTAAGCCAATGGAGTCTAAATACCCTGCTTGATGTAATTTGCTTCAACGCTTCTCGTTTACGTGACCTAGGGTGTGTCATAGGCAGGTAGGATATGAATCATTCCCGCTGAATTTGTCATTGATTGCTAAAACTAGATTTTCTGGTTCAAGTACATATAACCCATTGTTAAGATGTGTCATACCATAACATATTATCCTCATAAGACAACATTTATTTCCAAAGTTGAAATAAAATCTCATGATGTCTATACTCGACACTTAAATTGTGTTTCTGGTAACAGATGGTGCATAATAACAATTTTTTAGTACAAGAACCATCCCATTAGGCAAAGAAAGATGATAATCTTCCACTGCAAATGTTTGTAGTCTCGCATCATTTGTTGCTCGGATATCTACTTCACCTTTTGCAATCGTCTTGAATCTGTTTGGTGTTGGATTGGGGTAACCCGATCCGGTTGGGCCGAATGATTGTGACTCGTACTGTGCACTGGCCCACAACTTTCGCGGGTCGAGCTCCGCGGGTCGAGCTCCGCGGTGAGCTCGTTGGGGGTTACAGGGGCAACACGCCCCTGCTCCGAGGGTCCGGGAGCCGAAGGTCCTAGCCCAATTTTTCAGGCACTGTAGCATTTCTGAACACTATAGCATAGCTAACCGACCGACACCGACAGAGCACTGTAGTAGTATGAATTTTCGAGTCAACTTTACTGTAGTCTTTTGGACTTTCGGCCGGCAACCACTGTAGCACTTTTGACTTGGGTGGTCGTCTTTCACTGTAACAACGCGGACTTCCTGTGTAGTTGGTGGAATAGTGGATCGTCATCTCCATTTGTAGCCCATCTCGGGCTAGGGTTTCTTACTGAAAAACTCTGTATTTGTGCCCCCGATTATAGTGAATATTTTGCCTCTCTGTGGACGTAGGGATTATTGCCTGAACCGCGTAAATCCTTGTGTCCTCGTTCTTTTTTTTCCCTTTTACTCTTCTGTGTTTCGTTGTTTCTGTCGCTGCAACTCTCGACGTTTCCGCAACATTTGGTTCCTGTATTTGAATACAAATGTGTGAGTCGCATGCAGTATCCAATAACCAACTTGTAGAAATAGACAGATTGCATTCAATGACAAATATACCTGAAGCAGAAGCGTCAACTTGCTTCTTCTTCCCAGCTATGCAATTCTTCTTTCAGTGGTCATTCTTGCCACATGCAAAACAGACTGTATCCTGCTCGTTGCTCTCCCTCTGTATCTTTAGCTTCTTGAAAGGGCGGTGCATCAGTGTCTTTGACTAGGTCTTAGACTTTAACACTTTTGCCTTGTCTTTCTTCTTCTTGTTCATAGAAAAGTATAAATTCTTCATATCCTTATCTGATTGGCACTAAAGCCAACAAATCTGGGTGTAACTTGTTCATGTTATTCATATTATAAACTGTTGGAACCCATTTAAGTGTAAATGGGTGAGTCCCACATCGGACTTACCCATCCTGTACATTTGTTTCCTAATCTATAAAAGGATGTCCTCACCTCACATTGAGGAAAGGGGAATTCACCCAAACTACATGGTATCAGAGGGATTTTTATCCCACATCCTCCCTCCCTTGCGGATTCCCGGCACTCTCCCGGCCCCGCCTCTCTCCCTCCTGCCCTAGTTTTCCCGGCAGGCCCTCCCCTCCGGCGCACCTCTCCTCTCCGGCCCTCCCTCCCGGCGCTCCTCTGATCCCGGCAGGCCCTCCCTCCCGGCAGGCCCTCCCTCCCCAGCGCCCCCGCACCCTCGCCTGCGCGGCTCCCTCGCCCTCAACCGACGGCCCTCTCTCCCCCCGACGCTGCCTGCGCCGGCTCCTTCCTGCGGAGCTCCTCCCCGACGCCGCTCCCTCCCCGCGGCTCCCCGCGGCTCCCGGCCCTCCCGACGAACCTCCCTCCTCTCGCGCGGCTCCAGCTCGCCTCCCGGCCCTCCGGTCCGCCGCGGTTCCCACCGCGCCTCCCTCTCGCCGTCGCAGCCCATCCCGTCGCCGGAGCTCCCCTGCCCGCGCCGGCCCTCCCGACGGATCTCCTCCCTCCGGCGCCTCCCGCTGCTCCAGCGCTCTCGCCGGCCTCCCGCTACTCCCAGCGGCCTCCCGCTGCTCCCGACGCCATCACACGCGCGCCCCGCCAGCGGCCTCCCGCTGCTCCCCCGCCGGCGCCTCCCGCTGCTCCCCGCGCCTCCCGCGCCTCCCTCTGCTCCAGCAGCCTCTCCCGGCTCCCGGCGGCTTCTCCTGACTCCCGGCTCCCGGCTCCCCGGCTCCCGGCTCCCGGCTCGCCCCGCCATCCCGGCGCACCGCCTCCCGGCGTCTCGCCCTCGGCCTCGCCCCGGCGCTGCACCCTCGCCCCCCCAGCAGCTCCCTACCCGCTGCCCGTTCCCGGCGTTGCTCCCGGTTCGGCCTTCCGGCGCCCGGCGCGCCCCGGTCCAGCCTTGCTCTCGGCCCTGCGGCGCTCCTGCCCCTGCACTCGCGCCGCCCCTGCTCGGCCGCACCATCCTGAGCGCGACCACCTGTCGCTGCTCCCTCCGGCCGCATCTCCGGGCTGCTTCCCTTCCTCCACCCGCCTCCCGGCGCACGGGTCCAGCGCCCGCCCTCCATGGACGCATCCTCCGTTCTTCCGTCCCTCATCACGGCCTCCTCCCGGCTTGTCGATGACCGGCTGGATGCCACTAATTTTTCTGTCTGGCGGAAGACGGTCTTGATGTCCCTCCGCGGCATGGGGCTTCATTCTCATCTTGAGAAACCCCCACCTGAACTCAATGATCCTAAGTTCGACTCTTGGCAGCTGGCAGACAGCAAAATATTCGCCCTACTGGTCAACTCCATGGACCGCTCCGTGAAGGATGTCACCCGGACTGCCAACACCGTCAAGGAGCTCTGGGACTCCTTGATTGTCATGTTCTCCGAGACCAATAACTTGGCCCGGGTCTCTGACGTTCTACAGCGTCTCTCGCATATCCGCCAGCAGGATCGGACCTTCCCCACCTACTTCATGGAATAGAAGGGTCTCCGCGATGAACTCCAGGAACTTTGGCCGATTCCTCAAACTCCGGCCGAAGCGCAGACTCAGCGGGACCAGCTCTGCCTCTTCAACCTCCTGAATGGCCTCGCACCGGACTATGCCACGACGGCCACCGAGATGCTTGCTAGCCCATCTACACTGGATATCCCGCAGGTCTATCATCGCCTGCAGAAGGCACATCGGGCCCTTGCACCACCCGTCCCCCTTCCTGATCACACTGCGCTCCTCGGACGTGGCGGTGGTCGCCCTCCCAGCCCTCGTGGGCGCGGCCGTGGGGACGGCCGACCTCGCCCCCTCTGCCAGCATTGCGGCAAGCTCGGCCATCTGGTGGACCGTTGCTGGGTCCTGCATGGTCGTCCTGAGTCGCACCCCCGCCGGGGCCAGACTGCGCTCCGTGAAGCGCCCTCCCCTGCTGCTTCTCTTCCCTCGTCCTTGGATCTCTCCCTGGCTGAGCTCCAGCTGATTCACGATTACCGGTCCACCTCCATCGCGGGCTCTTCGTCGGCTTCTCTTGCCCATTCCGGTGGTCACACTGCCCTTGTCAGTCATCGTTCTCCGGCTTGGATGCTTGACTCTGGTGCGTCCGACCACCTCACCGGGGATGCAGGTATGCTCTCCCACTACCGTCCCTATAGTGGATCCTCTGCCATCACTGTTGCTGATGGGTCCACTCTCCCCATAGCCGGCTTTGGCTCCTGTTCCCTCACCTCCTCCCTTCACCTCTCCTCGGTGGCTCATGTACCCCGGAGTCCTTTTAACCTGCTTTCCATCAGCAAACTGACCAAGGATCTCAATTGCACTGCTCTCTTTTCCTCGTCTTCTGTTTTGTTTCAGGAGCGGACGACGAACCGGGAACTTGGTAGAGGCCAGCTTCGGGATGGAGTGTACATGTTCGGTGGCCCGTCTTCCATCGCCTGCGCGTCTCTCCCTGCTCATGCCGTTGACCTCCATTCCCGGTTGGGCCACCCTTCCGCCTCTGCACTTCATCGGCTCTACCCCGATATTAGTCCCCGTTTTTCCTTTCCTTGTGAGTCGTGTCGCTTTGCGAAACATCATCGCACCTCATATCCTCCTCGAGTTGACACACGGGCCGCCAAACCCTTTGATTTGGTTCATTCTGATGTATGGGGTCCCTGTGCTACCTCGAGTCAATCTGGGTATAAATATTACATTTCCTTCATTGATGATTATTCCCGGATGACATGGCTTTATCTTCTTCGGGATCGGACAGAGGTTTTCTCCACCTTCCAGACATTTTTTCATGAGATCCAAACACAGTTTTCTATCCCTGTCAAATGTCTTCGATCTGACAATGGGCGGGAGTACTTATCCACTCACTTTCAGCAGTTTCTCCGCGCCCACGGCATCATCCACCAGACCTCTTGTCCTGATACCCCTCAGCAGAATGGGGTGGCCGAGCGGAAACACCGGCATATTTTGGAAACCGCTCGTGCCCTCCTCTTCCACCGCCAGGTCCCTCTTCTCTTCTGGGGGGATGCCATCCTCACTGCTACTTACCTTCTGAATCGTCTTCCCTCCTCCTTACTTCAGGGGGAGACTCCTTTTCATACCCTGTTTCCCTCTGTTCCTCCTCACTCTCTTCCACTCCGCGTCTTCGGATGTCTATGTTATGTCCGGGACACTCGCCCCAATCTCTCCAAACTTTCTCCCAAATCTCTTCGCTGTATTTTTCTTGGATATTCCCGCACTCAGCGCGGGTACCGCTGCTTCTCTCCAGACCTCCGCCGGTATATCACCTCTGCCGACGTATCGTTTGTCGAGACTTCTTCGTTCACTCTCCCCTCTCCTTCTCCTGACTCTACCATCGATGACTGTCTTCCGCTCTTCGTTCACCCACCTCTCATATCTCCCCCTCCCGGTCATCTCTTTGGCCAGACCTACTCCCGTCGTCCATCGGTTGTACCTCCCATCCCGGCCGAGGACCACCTTGTTCCTGCTTCGTCTGCTGCTCCTGTCCCCGCTCCCGCGGACGAGCCGATTGCGCTTCGGAAAGGTACTCGCTCCTGTCAGACTACTCCTCTCTTTGTATCTTCCTACAGGGGTCTGTCAGCCTTGGAGACCGTATCGCTTCCTCGGACAGTCGGTGAAGCAAAATCTCACCCCGGGTGGCTTGCCGCCATGAGGGATGAATTGCAGGCTCTGGATGCCAACCATACATGGGATCTTGTTCCACTTCCGGTGGGCAAACAGGCGGTCGGTTGTAAATGGATTTTCACTATCCGTCTCAATCCCGATGGCTCTCTTTGCCGCCTCAAAGCCCGGCTTGTCGCCAAGGGCTTTGCTCAGACGTATGGCATCGACTACTTTGAGACCTTCTCTCCAGTCGCCAAGATGGCCTCGGTCCGCCTTTTCCTTTCGCTAGCTGCTCATCATCATTGGCCGCTTCATCAACTGGATGTTAAAAATGCTTTTCTCCATGGCTTTCTTGATGAAGAGGTCTACCTCCAGCAGCCTCCTGGTTTTTCGGCCTCTGGTGCCGACCGCCATGTCTGCCGTCTCCGCCGCTCCCTCTACGGCCTCAAGCAGTCTCCTCGGGCTTGGTTTGGCCGCTTCAGCACGGTCGTCACAGCCTTTGGCCTATCTCGCAGTATGAAGGATCACACCGTCTTCTTCCGTACGACGGCGCATGGCTGTATCTTGCTTGTGGTTTATGTGGATGACATCATCATCACAGGGAGCGACTCCAGAGGCATCGCCAGTCTTAAGGCGCATCTTCACCAGCATTTTCACACCAAGGATCTTGGTCCCCTCACTTACTTCCTTGGCATCGAGGTCTCCCGGACTGCGGACACTATTTCTCTCTGTCAGCGCAAGTATGCTCTTGATATCTTGCAGGATGCCGGGTTGAGCACCGCCACTGCAGTGGACACTCCCCTTGAGCCTGGGGAACGCTCCCTTCATTCTGACTCGGAACCCTTTCCTCATCCCGAGAGCTATCGCCGCCTGGTCGGGAAACTCAACTACCTCACCATGACACGTCCTGACATTGCATGTGCCGTTGGCAAAGTCAGCCAGTTCATGGAACATCCCACCCGCTCTCAGTGGGATGCTGTCCTTCGCATTGCCAAATACATCAAGAAAGACCCTGCCCGTGGCCTTCAGTACTCCCATCAGGCTCACATGGATGTTGAGGCCTTCTGTGATGCGGACTATGCCGGCTGCCTCGCTACCCGCAGGTCTACTTCGGGTTTCGCCGTGTTCTTTGCCGGCAATCTCATCTCTTGGCGCAGCAAGAAGCAGACTGTCGTCTCCCGGTCGAGTGCCGAGGCCGAGTATCGGGCCATGGCCACCGTCACTACTGAGATCCTCTGGCTTCGTCATCTCCTCCATGAGCTCGGTTTCCCCGCATCGACTCCTGCTCATATCTGGTGTGACAATCAGGCCGCCACGAAGATTGCATCGAATCCCGTCTTCCATGAACGGACGAAGCATATCGAGGTGGACTGTCACTTTCTCCGCCACCATCTGGAGCAGCACCATATCGGCTTCGGCCATATTCCGACGGCCGATCAGCTTGCCGATCTCTTCACCAAGGGTCTTCCCGGAGCTCGCCTTGAGTCTCTCACTACCCGGCTGGGTATTCACAGCCTCCCAGGCCCAGCTTGAGGGGGAGTCTGAGATGGTCCTGTGTCTTTGTTGTCTTTTTCTATTTGTGGGACTCTATCCAATCTGGGCATGTCCAGCTTGAGGGGGAGTGTTGGAACCCATTTAAGTGTAAATGGGTGAGTCCCACATCGGACTTACCCATCCTGTACATTTGTTTCCTAATCTATAAAAGGATGTCCTCACCTCACATTGAGGAAAGGGGAATTCACCCAAACTACATAAACAATGAAGGTCGAGAAGCTATGCAGTAAAGAGGCAAAAATAAGATTGGTTGCTAATTCTTGGTTCAATTTGAACTCTCAAGGGTCTCCAGTCTCTCAATGTATTCGATCATCTTACTTGATATCTCATATTTTCTTGTCGAGATCTCTTAACTCTTGGAGATAAGACAGCATTTGGAAGGCATATTTGTCCTCGTGCATTTTCAGCGGCTCACTCGACATATATGGCAACATGAAACACTAAACATCTAGTGCATCATCCATATGTTTCCTGTATTTATCTTTATTCGCCCTACTCGCTCCCTGAGAGGGCTTAGCAGGAAATGAGGATTCCAGCTCATAAAGCTTTCTCTCTTGGCGCAGTACTATGTGCAAGTGCTTGTACCACTCCTGAAAATTATGGTCGGTCATGATATTTTCTTTATCCAATATTGATCGCAGTGAAATTGAATTGGTGGTGGTTGTCATTTGATTTACAACAAATAAACTTCCCAGATAAATATTCTATCTTGATTACCTATAGACATTTTCAAATTATGAATTTTAAATGTTTCTCACTATTGTATCAAATCCTAGTAGCCCTCAACTACTAGATTCAGAATACTCAGTCACTTGAATATTCTAGTGACAAGGATCCTTAAACCTCTCTTTATAGCTCAAGCTATGGCATCGTCGCTAGGTTTTTGACTGGTCAACCGTATTAACTAGCGGCTACTTAATCCGTTGAGTGGAGTCTCATCTCCTACAAAAAATTACTTATTGCTCAATGTTTTGCTTCTAAAGTTGCAACAAACTAGTTATGTCAACTCATTTGCTGCCAACTTTAGTTAAGTCGACCCACCACTCTCATAAGAACTCTCTGGTGGTAAGAGCCACCCTCAACTAGGGTTGACGAGCACCTCGAACAATCGATTGTGTCCAAATTCAAGCGATAGAAGACATTTAATGAAATAAAATTTTCTTTGAGGGATTTGTTAATTTATCTTGATAAATGAAATCATTATCTATTAACATGTTTGTTCTATGTGATCTCCCTCACAACTTAACCACCATGTTTTAAATAGAAAACATTTACCGCACATGTATCTTATCTATGCATGCCTGTTTATTATTATACTATGTGATTACGCATAATAAATACTAATTCGCAAAATAATAAACCATACATACGATAAATAAATAAATAGTAAAGTGCTCATGATCCCCGTTAACTATTCGTCAATCCATCGAGCGAATAATGGATTAACCGAGACTTTAGGGGGATTCCTCAAGTCAATACCTGACTTGAATTGCAGCGCTAGCAAATCTCGTGCACTTCATTTGTTTGGTTTACACCGGCTCTCAACTCGAACCATGTTGCCACGAACTCTTCTAATCTTTACAATATACTCACACACAGGTAAGGGGAACTCAGGATGGGAAATTACATTTTATCATTTAAATGTGGACACACAGACCCTTTTACAAATTAAAGGCAAAGAAACGATGCGCAAATCATCAAAAATAAAATGGTTATAACATTTTAAAACTTAAATGAAATAATTAAATTAAATAAATAATAAACCGAACATGCACGGGTTGGTCTCGACTCGTGATCAATCAACATGCAATTATATTGCATAAAAGAAAATAAATTTGCTAAAATTTAACTCGAGGGTATTTTTAATTCTTTAACTTGTATTAAAATAATTTTGATTAATTATCGATACTTCCCACAACATCTGCCATAATTTTATTAAATTTCAGACCATAAAATTTAATTTCTCAATTTTTTTCATAATTTTCCGAGTCCATATGGACCTAAAGCATATCCCCAAATATTAAGTAAAGACTTGTGATGGGCATGACGGGTCGCGTTAGTCGAACCCGGACCGAATTGGTCCAGCTCGAGATATGGTGAGGCCAGGGTCCCAATTTGGGGTGCCAATCATGTACATATACACAACAAATATATATATATATATATATATATACAGGGGCCACCCTAATAAATGGGGTGGCACGTTCGCTCTGAAACCAATTGAAAAAACCAGGGGCGTGACAAGTGAAAAATATGCGATTTAAAAATTTGGGTTTGAAATTATGTTAAAAACCCTACATCCACAAAACACCTTGTCCGGATTTCATAAAAGATCGTGTGCGATTCAATTTAAGCACGGAAAATAAAATCGAACAAAAGCATAAACGGTATATTGTTCGTTTGAAATCGTCGATTTGATTCGCTCACCGTTGACGTGTTAATATCTCTGTTTTATATACATATTTTGATGGGTTTTTATATATGAATTCATTAAATATTAATTGATTAAATATAAGCTCCATGCCTGATATTAATGTTTTATGTATTCTTATGCAAGACTGGTATTTGGAGCAATACCAAAGAAAACATGAGAATTGAGGAATATAAGGTACTTCACGCCAAGCCACGAAGCAGCGCGGCGCGACAATGGAAAATGATGAAGCGAAGGTCGATGATTGAAGCCAAAGAGAAAAAGGGTGGTTCTAGAGGCACAAAACTGAAGATCCATGGCAAAACGAAGCTTCCGACAGAGGAAGGTGACTTTACATGTTGTATGATCATTACTCGTGGTGAACCATTGCAAGTCGTGGAAGAACTACAAATCGGGAAGTGGAGGAAATCAACATAAAGTGATGTTGACATGTTTCACAGCATGACACTTGTGGAGTATTCACAAAAAGGCCGCATGTCGTGAATTTGATACACGTCGTGTAAATGCCCAACACAGAAGAAAAACGGTGATTTTTACGTATATTTCGACGGAGACTTCCCGCCTTTGACCCGGACGGCCATTTAAAGCCATATTTGACCCAGGGGAACCCTAGGATGACTTTTAGGGTTATAAATAAGGGGTTTCGGCTAAGAGAAACGACATTCGATTCCAAGAGTGAGGCTCGACCACCAGGAAGCTATCGTACCGTAGATAGGTTTTCCTTTTTGATTTGCTTTTCTTTTTTTTCTCCGGCTTTCATGTAACCTCGAATGGTGTTTAGTTTAATTCAAATCTTTCTCTTTTCTTTATTCTTTTCTTCATTCCCTTTCTTAATTTCTCTCCTATGGTTTTGGGTTTAATCATCGTTGGTGATCACCCGACAATGGTTGGCTAAAACTCATAGGGGAGAGCGAAATCAGTTAAAGGGGGATGCGTATCATCATTGTTCGATTTTTCTTTCGCTCGTAAAGATGATTGTATTCAAAAGTATCACGTTGTGTCTGCACGTTTATTTTATTTATCATTGATCCATTGACCATATGTCATCAGTAATGAACAAACCCCAACATGATTGAGATGATTCATTCATGACCATTGAATGGAATTACTCTTCTTTTTTTGGAAATCTAAACTTAATGCACTTTAGCTATTTTGATTCATCTGACCATGATGAATTGAGATTCTAGGGTAGTTTGATAGAGAATGATCATTTCTTCTATTGATAAAATTGTTTGATTGCGCAACTATTTGATATAATTGTTTTGCAAGTGAAGTTGAATTAATTTATTTAGCAAAACCATCTCTGGAAACTGATTCTCCCCTCTTTTGTTGTTTTATTTGAATTCATTCATTTTAAATTGCACCATGAGTTAAAATAAATCAATCGAAATCGGGACGACCGAACCTTTGGTCGAGATTTTCCATTGATGCGTTCTCCGCTCTCTATGCGGTCGACCCCACACTTCTGTTATACTACGTCTTTGTAGTTAGTACGGTTCGGGAACAAATAAATTTCTAATTTGATCCACGCCCGAGGAATTTAACGACGTCTTTTGGGCGCATCACGTGTTGTGGCTCAAAGACGCAAAGTTAGGCGTCCTCTAGATCGTTTACATGTGCACCACAACTCCTGGATCATCGAAGAGTTTTACAGCGTCCCTAGCGCGGGAAATCAAAGAGTTTTACAGCGTCCCTTCAATCGCGTGAAGAACGTGGACTCGATCGAGAAGACAGGATCGATCTCACCTTGTTGTTCCTTCAGAATCTCTCTCTAAGAACTTGAGAGGAGAGGGGAGAGATTCTCACGCTAAATTCGTCCAAATGATGATTCTCTATATTCAAGAGGCTAAAATGAACTTTTATACCTAGCTTATACTTTCCAAAATTGCACTTTGATCCCTGGAAAGTAATAACATTCATTTTAGACTTTTGCACACACATATGACTTATTAAACATGTCATAAATGTCAGTAATATTTTATCACTCATTTGTCACATATTAACATGTTATGTGATAAAATACGAACTATTAACTCAGCTCGTAAAATCTCCAAATAATTTAACGAGCCTTGAACAACCTATGTTCATTCGAAAAATTATATTTTCTCGTATTCACTTTTATGATCAAACTTGTGACTACTTTGAGAAATAAAGTCAATCATCATTATTCTGAACTTGAATAATATAATTGAATTATTTTACTTGCGATCGATCACACTCGAACTTTCACCGGCCCCCACATGAGGGGCCCACTCCGTGCTAAACTCTTATTCATCTGAATAGGTGGAACTTATGGATACACTTAGTGTGTGACCCTCTAAGTCCAAGAGCGGAGTCGAGCAATCCATCATGGTCCCTGAGGAGATAAGAAATGTCATAGCTACGACTACCTCCAACGAACACGTTTTGTGTAATATAATATCTTTGTCTCGTGATATCTCATAAAACAGGATGCAAACTTGTGTCACCATCCTTTTGATGCTTTATATATTTGTGACCTTACTGGATGGACTTACCTTCCAGTACCATAGTCATGGATTTAATAAAAAAACTACCATCCTGATCAAACTGGGCACATGACTTAAATGTCATGATTTTTGCTTTGAATCGAAGTACACGATCAAATGGTACATATTAATAACAATCTCAAGTCCGGAGACCCATACACATGTTCGTAGATAGAAACAACCAATGACACCTGAAACATGTGGTGTTCCTATTGACGGATCAGTCCTCATGATCTCATCTACTCAAGATCACCAATTGTGAACTTCATGAGAAGAGGTATTAATGTTTATGAGCCTCCAACACCTAATAGTCGGACATCATTTGTGTCCCGTCAGTATGATGTATTTAAACCATGGGACATGTTTAAAATTACTGTCAAAGTATCTCAAGCTTTTCATTATAGCTGGAAATTGTTATAACTTTTTGATACGACACATAATCTAAGGACATGACCATGTAAGCAGTGGATGCAGAAGCATAAACATTATTATGGTAAGAATAAACACATGTATATAACAAACTGTATACATGTAATGATAATCAAAGTACATAAAGGAGTTGGGTCCAGGGCACCCACTCACAACACAGTCATGCATCGTCCTCTGGAAGCAGCTCAGTCATCGCTAGAGTGAGCGAAGACCTCTCATCGTGCGGCTGCATCTCCCTCAAAAGACGCACTCAGTCAGCGAGGTTCCTTTGGAACTTGATATGCTCTCGGCGTTCGGCCTATTTGATGCGAGCATAGCATTAATCCGCTGAGAAAAAGAAACAACAGGAATCGTCTCCCCTCCGGAAGTATCTGTTAGTGGGCACGTTGCTTCTAGCACAAGCAAGCGGGACAAGCAAGCAAGGTGCACCGCCTTGGAATGCGAATCAGTCGAGCGCACAAAGAGGGACAGTGCACGCCTATTGAATGATCACCATAAGGTACAGGCGGTGGCCAATTCCTCTGAACACAGGCTAGGAACCTCTCTTCCAAACAATGAGATGAGGGTTGACCACACAGAGGACTACTTGTAATTATATGTAAAACAAAACACAAGGCCAAGCCAGAAGGCCAAGTTCTAAGCCAAAGGCCAATTCTGCCAAAGGCCAATTCCGCCCAAGCCAGACACTTGAGAAGAGATCTCACCCAAGGCAGAGGGCCCAATTCCAAGCCAAAGGCCGATTCCCTCAATAATATTCTCTCCCCTTTTCCCTGGCTTCTGCCTCCCCTATTTAACAACCCCCTGTGAGCCCAGCTCCCCCCAAACAGAATTTGTTATTCCCCTAGATTCCCCCTACACAAGACACTTTTACCCCTTAACTAAAGAGACCCTCCAGTACACGAGTCTTATCAAACACACACAACAATCCTAAAAAGTAAAAATATACTGATGGATATTATTTTGCATTTCCACTTAGTATCACGCAACCTATCAAGTTACGGCGTCACATTCTACATCAAGTTGGCATCACATCACGTTGTGTGATTAGATACACATTCACTGTCGACTCCATACACTACTTGCCACTGCCACCCACAACACACTGAAAAGTCCAAAAAACACGTTTGGTACCACTGGCACTGTTCGGTCGTTCTGATTTTTCTCTTAAAGTCTCCATTTTGGACTATTCTCTTGGGTCGGTAGCACCTCTCTTTGATAAACCAAATTTTGGTGCCTTCCTCCAGTAACGAGAGGTGCAAATGTGTTTGTCTCATCATCACTATCATGATAGTCAATTGTTGATCTCTAGAGACCCTAAAATTTGTCAAGATCTCCATTTCAGGCAAATCACTCTTGTCTTACAAAAAAATTATCTCTAAAAAATTTTCACAATATATTGTGACTCAATACTCCAAAAGCAAGATGTTGGATTAGTGTAGCCCGATCCGTTTGGAAAATCTTGGGTCGAATGCTAGCGGCCCTTGTTCAAATTGTTAGGTAACTGTAACAACTCTGACCAATTGTAGCAAAGCTGACCAGACGACACCGATAGAGCATCGTAGCGCACGAACTTTGGCACGGTTACTGTAGCAGCTCGGACTTTAGAGATAGTCGTATTGTAGCTCCATGGACTTCTTGTTACCGGTCACTGTAGCACAGTAGACTTACTATGCGGTTAGTGGTACAATATTTCATCATCTTCATTAGCTCATTCAAACTAGAGTTTTTGTTTATGTGAAACTTTGTGATCTCTCTGTAATTGTGCTCCAAATTATAGTGAAATTTTGTCTCTCCGTGGACACGGGGATTTTTCCTGAACCACGTAAATCACTCTGTCTGTGTTCACCTTCTTCTTCTTTTTTTGTTTTGTCTGTCTTTTCTTCATCTGCAAACCTATTTGGCGTTGTGACTCCCGATGTTTCCGCATCACAAGAATTGTGATAGTAGTAAACCATACCTCAAACAAGCATCAAATTGATCGGATCAATGTTGGATCAACGTTTCTCTATGTTCTTACCCTATATTCACATTATATTCAACAAGTTTGACAAATTTATCCATGGAGTTGAGAAACAAAGCGAAGATCAGATCATCATCAGTTTCCCATATAGCATAATTCGTAGAATCCTTCAGGTTTGAAGGAGGATCAACCAGATGAAAATGATTAATCATCCTCTTCAGAGAAACAGTAACGATTTTATTCCACATCTGAAAATGTTAAAAACTAGCAAATTAAGGGGAATAACCCAGATATTCACTCCAAAATATCTAAAGGGTAACTTGTCACAAAAATCAAGTAATCCATACCCAAGCTTGGGTGCAAAGGGCAACATAAGATTGCGGGTTAAGCCCAAACTCCTTCGATAACTAGCATATGTTAAAAACAAGCAAATTAAGGGGGGAATCTAGATATTCACCGGAAAAAATCTGAAGGGCAACTTGTCACAGAAAAAACAATCATACAAGGAATCAAGTCATCCATACCCAAGCTTGCGTGCAAAAGGCAACACAAAACCACCAAGACAAAGATCAACATGAAGACAGATTCCATAACAAGCAGCTAGTTCACCAAGTTCCTACAAACAATCACCAAAAATTTGAATAAGATTATAAAAAGAAAAAAACATCAAGAAAAGATCAACGCTGCATGCCTCAATTGGGTCAATGATGCCATGCGGGAAACCAGGGGCAGATCCGACAACCTGTACAATCATGAACACCTCATACAGTTCAGCTTGCCAGAAGCTTAACAGAAAAAAGGCAGCTTTAACATGTCAACAAAGCCAACCACCAAAGCCTTGCAGAAAACAAAATAGTTCATATTCATTAAAATGAAAATGAAAGAATCAGTATAGGAAAATGGAATAAAAAACTTGGTAACCAGGGGTGGTCAAGAGATGTGATACCAAAATGGTGCTTCCACTAATAAAGCGTTTTATTGCCTTGACATCTGCTTGAAATTCCTTATTAACAGGGACACGCCATAGCTTGATGTTGAAGTATTGTGCAGCTTTGTCATATGCAGAGTGCGCAGATTCAGGTATTATCCTATGTTTACATGGCATATCATTGGATTAATGATTCTCAGATAAAGAGCAGATTGCCAAATCAGCACAAGTTGTAAAAGAGAGTATTATAACTTGCATTTCAGGTTTCATGATTCCCTTCTTAGCTTTCATATAGTCTCGGGATGATTTAACGGCCAATAATATACTTTCAGTACCACCTGAGGTCATGTTTCCACATATTTGACCTCCATGAACTGTTTCTTTACTGCCAAGCAGCGCAGCAGTCATTGCCACAACTTCCACTTCAAATCGGACAACACTTGGGAATACATCCAGATGCAATGGGTTGGCATGTGCAAACCTGAAAGGCGGTCCAAAAAGTCAGATATAAATACAATTCAAAACAGTTATATAATCAAGTCAAGTGTTCAACATGTATGGAATTACATTTTGAAGAAATATAACAAAGGTTTCAGCATTTATTTGAGATAAGTTTAGTTACACAGGACCTAAATTCAATATGTAAAAGTTCTAATTGGCCGGGGACAGAGAAGAGGTGTGTTATTTCAAAGTGGATTAAAATCAAAGATCGTTAAGTAATGTGTTGAGAGATTCATGGGTCAATTAAGAACAAGAGAACATGCCCTTCTGAAATCTGGCCAAGTTCAAAATGCATTGAAGGTGTATTCTAAAGTTTCAACTACCATAAAGTATTCCTATCATCATAGAATAGAAAACTCAAAACTCAGAGATGTGCCGTATCTTACATGGAGCATGCCTCATTTATCAAAGAGAAATGCCCTCCCATTTCATTCCCACCAATATAACTGCACCAAATAAGATAATAATGAAACAACAGATCACGAGGGAAAAGTTCTTAAACAAATAATTTTAAGGGTTGCATACATACACGGTACCAGAGCATCTGCCCTGCCAAACTGCATCATTTTTCTTTACATCTTTCATTTGCTCAATGGCAGCAGAACCTAAGCCTCCTTTAGGAAGCTCACTTCTCCAACAATCATGTTTAGAATTCAATTGAGAACGCAACTTATCCACAACCTGCATGGTTAATGAAGCATAAAATCCACGAAGTACTTCAAACATCTAATCAAAGTAAGATGGCAGGATGAAATTTAAAAGGGGACACATAACTAGAGAAGGTGGCATTTCAATCAGAGGAAGATATTAGGCTGATTTTCCGGAATATTTTCATCCACCATCACCAAATGTTGTGATTCGCTGATCACGAAGAGAGATGAATGGAGGGAGAAAGACTTTATTTCAACAAGAACAAAGTTTACAAAAATTCAATCTCCCACACCTCCCTTTATTTCTCACACATGGAACTCTCAAGATTCTCTCCCAAAAACAAGAACTCACTCGGCTAGGATCTGATCATGGTGGAAGGCTCCTCTGGTCCTCCTTTTATAGCCAAAGTGAGAGGAGTCCACATTTGACACAACTCTCACCTATCCCACCTACACTCACCAAACATTGGACTTCAACCATGGTAGTCTGCACATTCAACATGTGCAGCAGCCTATGTTAGAAGCGGCCTAGGGTATGGTGGGATTGGTGCACCAGCCACAATCCGCTGAAGCATCTGCAAAGGTCCAGCTTCTCTCGAGCAACCACATTTGTCAACATATCCGTCAAATTCTCTTTTGTGTGGATCTTTACAAGTCCGGCTATCAATCCATCACTTCACGTATCCAATGGTAGCTAATGTCAATGTTGCTTTGTCCGGGAATGGTATATGGAGTTTTAAGTCCAAAGCACTTTGACTATCACAATAAATCTTATACTCCTAGCTAAATCCGAGCTCCTAGAGAAAACATTTTAGCCGCAACATCTCCTTGTCGGCTTTCGAAATAGCAATGTACTCTGCTTCTGTCGTGGATAAAGCAACATATTTTTGCAACCTTGACTGTCATGATACAGCTCCTGCAAAAGCATAGATATATCCTGATGTAGACTTTCGACTATCAAAATCTCCAGTCATATTTACATCTGTATAGCTCTTCAAGAGAGGGTTAGCTCTCCCGTAGCACAAACATAACTTTAAAGTATCTTTGAGATACCTCAGAATGCACTTACTGCATTTCAGTGTTGCTTCCCGAAATTTGAGAGAAATCAGCTCACGATTGTCATCGCATGGGCAACGTCTGGCCTCGTACTCACCATAGCATACATCAAGCTTCCAACTGCTGAAGAGTATGGTATCATCTTCATCGCCTTGATTTCTTTCTTGCACGACGGACATGAACTCTTGTTAAACATCAGATGACCGGTAAGAGGAATGCTTATTGGTTTGGATCTGTCCATGTTGAAAGGTTTCGGAACACGTTCAACATACTTCGCCTGAGATAGCTGATAGAGCTAATATTTTCATTATTTTTCATATCTAATTCAATGATTTAAACTCCCCCAATTTAACAATTTGAGCTGAATGACAATGTTTTTGGATTTTAGGGATGTTTTGAGCTTAAAATTGAAAATTGCATAATTCTGAAATTTTAACTGTTTTCAGTAGCCTTTGTATTTCGGGCATATCTTTTTCAATATTGATCCAAATCGAGTGTTTTTTTTTTTTGTAAGCTTCCTATGTTCTTAGGCTACATCTTTGTCAACTGAGATCAAGTATTGATTCGAACATCTAGAGGCCCAAATAAATCAGTCTGTGGAAAGTTGTTCTAACTAGCTGAGTAGACCCCACCACATTGAATGTGGTGTAACTTTGGCTGCAGGTGTTCAAATGCATTGATTCCAACTGGAGATGAATGAGGACTCAAAGTCGCGCGTGCATGATGAGTTTCAAGGAAAAATTCGATCATTAAAGTTGCCTATGAACGAGTCAAAGATGAGGAAGATGAAGGGTCCCCTCGAACATAAAAAGTTATCTTCAGTAATTAATTAATAACTTTTGCACCACGTGTCCAAAGAATCTAAAAATTGGGGGGTCGACAGAAGACTTAATTTCGAACAACTCTCTAGAAGAGACCAGAGGGAGATTCGGCCGGGAAGAGGCCTCAAACAGAGCCAAAATTCAGGGGACGGATTCTAGAGAGCAGATTTCTAGCCCTCTTTATATTTCCATCTCCACTTCATTTCAAGTGATGGTTGGATTGAAGGAGGGTTCTACGCTGGTGAAAATATGTTGGAGAAAGAGGAGTTATATTGAAGATAATCAAGCCATGAAGGGCTAGACTCCATGTGGTGGTGGGCAGCGGAGATCTGAGGACATATCCCCTTTTGAGTTTGTGTTTTTCTTTGTTTTCTTTTGAATTTCTCTGAAAACTGTTTTTCTTGAATGAAGAGGATCCTTTTCTTTCTTAAATTCAATTTCTTCTAAATTAATCTAGATTTTTGTTCAACTTATGAATGTAAATTGGTTATTCTCATTGTTTAAATTTCTTTGGGCGAGGTCTCCCCATTGAGCACAATGAATGTAATCTAATTTGATTGCTCAGAGGTCTTCGAGTAATCAGGTCACATTCAAAAGAGGATCGACACTCATGTTTGAGGTCTCAATATAATGTCTAGTTAATTTAGGTGTATCCCTTGAGGTCTTGAGCTATATACTGAGAAATACAATTGGATAATTTATTTAGACAATGATAAATGAAGTGTCCGAATATCAAAGTTTGTCAATTAATGTCTTCTTTAGCTTGTTCTTTTCAAATCGGTTTTCTTCTGATTTATAATCTCTAACGATAACATTAGTTGTAATCTGATTTCTAATAATTTAACTTTGTTAACTCATTTCAAATCCCCAATTTTAGTTTTAGCATAAACAAAAACAAATTAACAAAGTGACAATTTGAGAACTTAGTCTGCAACCTTCTTGTGATACAACCCCATGGTCTCTGCACTGTATTTTTAAGGGGAAAATATTGACTGGGGTAACGTGACTAAAAACCCCAGCGTCAATTCAGCATCATTGCTGGGGAGGTTGCATAAGTTGTTTTTGATTTGTTTTTAAATTTTTAAGATTTTTAACAACTAATTGAGAGTCTTAAAAAAATGAATTTTCACAATGACTACTCCTATGTTTGGCCTGATTATCAACAATATGAGGAGTCTAGTCATGATGAATTTTTAAAATTTCAACTCTAAAAGAAACCTTTCCAAATGCAACAAAGTGATTTGGAGCTTCAACATCGAGCTTCCATGATTCAAGAATTAAGCAAACAAATGGAGATTCTTTCCAATGCTTACAAAAAATTGAAAGAACTGAAAGCTCAAAAAGATGCTCAAAAAATGGAAAATATTATACCACCCACTTTTAATATTGAAGAACCTTTTCTGGATGAGCTGAAAACTAATTTGAAATCTCCTTTTTCAAATTTGAAAGAAGAAATCATAACAGACTCACCAACTGCTGTGTCTTTTGGAAATCAACTCTTTAAAAAATAATTGGGCAGAATTTGTTGAAAATGAAATTTCATGTGAAGCCTCACCTTTTGAAATTGAAAATTCAGAACCTTTATATGAATCTTTGGATAAATAGGAATATAAACTTGAGCCATTCATTTTTGAAGAGCATTTGAAGGAACCTGAGGGGCTGCTCACTTTCAATACCGTTGTTTTTTACTCCCAAAAGGAGCTGGAACCTGAGAAGCCACAGGGAGAATTCTTAAATTTTGATCCATCTTTTCCAGAATATTTTGATAATAAATTGCTAAATGTTTATCCCTGTGCATATTTAGTGCTCATTGTTTTTGAGTGGAATGATTTTTTAGATGAAGATGAAGTGAAAGCTGAAATAAAAGAAAGAATGGTGTGTCTGGTTGAAGAGTACATTGGTTTAGATGAGGATGGCGGTACCAATATTGTTTTCAAAGAAGAAATATTTTTTGAAGATGAAATTGAAGACGAACCACTTCCAGGAATTACATTTCACCAACCAGTAAAGGTTGTTTGTGAGGATAAGGTATTGGGAAGGCTTTTACATTTTGTTCTCACTCCCACTACAATATTGGAATCACAATTTCGTGGAGAGGAACCTGAAGAAATATGTTTTTGGGAGCTTCTACTAGAAGTGTGAGCTAAAGAAGATTGGAGAAATTTCTTTTTGTTGGTTCATGAGGAAAAAATTGCACCCACCTTCAGATTGGGAATGATCTGTTGGAACTGTCTGACTAGGGGCAGTGAAATCCCAACACCCACTTGGGGGTTCATACCAAGGCTCTCTTCCCTTCTCTTTCTTTTTTATTTTTATTTCCTAGCTTTCAATAAAATTTTGATGCTTTGTTTTTTTATGCAGGTTTCCAAGTTGCACCATCTTGGGGGTTCATACCAAGGCTCTCTTCCCTTCTCTTTCTTTTTTATTTTTATTTCCTAGCTTTCAATAAAATTTTGATGCTTTGTTTTTTTATGCAGGTTTCCAAGTTGCACCATCTAGGAGGCTAGCTCAAGGCTGCTACTGCTCAATAGAAACCAGGTTGTGTCTTTCCTCTTCACTTGTTTTTATCATGTCTTATCTTCTTGATTTTCACTTCACAATTTGAACTGATATGCACAATGAGAATATTGTACAAAATAAGTGTGGGGGGTCAACTTTGGTTGATTAGGAATTTTTGTGTTTTTCATTTTCAAATTTTGTATGTTGTTTTGTGTTAAAAAAAACTTGTGAGCTCAAATGATTATCATTGTCATTTTTGAAACTCATGTGAATGAACCAATTGATCCCTTGAAATTGAACATAAATGAAGGTTGGAAATGACTTTGTTTCAAGTTCAATATTTTGAAAATTTCTTAAAAAGACCTCTGATTTTTGAATCTCATGCCACATCCCACTGTCTTTATCTTTGAAATTTCTTTCCTGTGAGGCTTCTGAACCCTTTTTAACATCTTCTTCACATTCACCTCTTTTCTTGAGAGAACCGGTCCATGTTTGCTTTAACCAGAACTTGATTTATTTATGTTAAAACTTGATGGCTGAGGTGCGTGTGATTTAAATGATTGAGGCAATTCTTTGGATTTTGAAGGCCCCTATTTCTTGTGAATCCTTTTAATTCCGGACTTCCCTAAACATTTGATCTTTGTGAGCCCTTAGTAATCATGCACAGCCTGTTAAGTTAGCCACATTACAAGTCAATTTTCTTTTTCCAAACCTACTCTATTAGTGAAAATGCATGATCTGAAAATGACTTGTGGTGTTCTACCTCATTTGGTGTTGCGTTTGGGTGGATATTCCAATTTTGAAGAGATGTTTTTGCTGCTGGAAAATATTTTGCTAAGAGTTGTGCCCATCTGGAGCTCTCAAAGGAAATGGAGTAGTGTTTGTCTAGAGAACTCGATGCAAGAAAGTTGTGCCCTATCTGGAGCTTACCAAAAAAAGAGAAGAAAAATGTCGTTTTTTGTGCTGAAATATTAATGAAATGTGATGGAAAAGAAATTCTCAAAGATGCTAGAGCTGATTTTCTTCCAAGGAGGGTAAGGAGGAAACCATGCTTCAGTGAAAATTGGAATCATGCATTTTTGCTTCAAAAAGAGTCAAACTCTCCTTATTCAGCCTCAAAATTTTTGACATTTGAAACCCACCAACCTTAAGCCACAAAACAACCTTGAAAAATCCTCATGATGATCACATGTTTTTGGCTCACATCAGGTGAAAATGTAGAAATTTATCAAGCCTATAGTGATTCTTGCATGAGTTTGGATGAGAAAAGCCTTGAAAATCCATATTTGTGTGTTGAGAGAAAATTTATGTGAGGTAAGTGTGTTGTATGCATGGGAGTAGAAAAGAAGTGGCAATGGATTGAATAATAAGCTGAATTGAGAACTTGAAATATTTGTTTTTGATGAGACATGATATCTTTTATTTCTTAGTGATAAATTGATGAATCTTATTGGTATGTGTTTTGAATTTGTTTTCATTTGATTCTGATACTCATTTGTCCAGGAGTCCAAGTGCTAAGTATGGGGAGATTGATAGAGCTAATATTTCAACTATTTTTCATGTCTAATTAAATGATTTAAATCTCACCAATTTAACAATCTGAGCTGAATAACAATATTTTAGGATTTTAGGGATGTTTTGAGCTTGAAATTGAAAATTCCACAATTCTGGAATTTTAACCGTTTTCAATATCTTGTGTATTTTGGGCATATCTTTTTCAATATTGATCCAAATCGAGTTTTTTTTTTTGTTGACTTCCTATGTTCTTGGGCTACATCTTTGTCAATTGGGCCAAGTATTGATTTGAACATCTTGAGGCCCAAATAAATCAGTCTTTGTGGAAAGTTGTTCTGGCCGACAGAGTGGACCCCACCTCATTGAATGAGGTATAACTTTAGGTACAGGTGTCCAAATACGTTGATTCCGACTGGAGATGAAAGAGGACTCAAAGTCGTGTGTGCATGATGAGTTATCTTCAGTAATTAATACATAATTCTCACATCACGTGTCCAAAGAATCTGAAAATTGGAGGGTCAACAAAGAGTTAATTTCAAACAACTCTCTAGAAGAGACCAGAGGGAGATTCGGCCAGGAAGAGGCACCAAACATATAACCAAAATTCAGGGGACAGATTCTGGACAGCAGATTTCTAGCCCTCTTTATATTTCCATCTCCACTTCATTTCAAGGGATGGTTTGATTGAAGGAGGGTTTTGTGCCAATGAAAATATTGTAGGTTCCGGGCGCAGCGGAAGCGCGTTGGTGGGTTTGCCCAACTTTAATTTTAGTGTTAAACAACGTTCAATCTGAGATTCGTCACGATAATAAAACGTCGGATCTTCAGATTAGAACGAAAAGAAAGAGAAGGGTCCTGGAACCATCGAGAGGATCATCATATGTTGGTTATAATTAATTTAGTTAATTGACAAAAATTACCTTGATGGAATTCTTTCTTCGTTGATATTTTCCGGTCACGTTTCGATGTGATTCGTCGTTGCGTCGCAGAAGCCAAGTGTAAACTTCCACTAGCGGTGATCCACACGTGCACCACGTATCTCTGAACGTCGTCAAAAGAATCTTCGGGTGCTAGCGTGGAGAAGCTTTTGCTTGCGTTGTCCGTCTTGGATCCCCTTGATCCGATGGAAGAGGATCACTCTCGGTTTTGAGAGCATTTTTGGAGGAAGGAGTTATCTCGGCCTTGGGAGAATTTTCCAGAATTGTTGTGCACAACGATTCATCAAAAAATGTTGGGATTGTGAGGATATTTATAATCAGGTTTAAGGTTACAGAGTTATGACAATAAATAAACGCGTTACGCATTTTATTTATTTAATTAACTCTTATTGAAAACCCTCATGTCGAATCATTAATTTCTTGACATGCGCTCACACTGATTATAATAAATATCATTTAATAAAACAATATTATTTCCTCAAAATCCCGACTGGAAAAACTACACGGCGTGTAATCATTAATACACGGGGTGTACTTGTTTTTCATTTCCTTTCTAAAATGAAAACTACACGGCGTGTATATCTTGTTTTTCATTTTATTCTTCCTCCAACATTAAAACGATTTAGGCTTCCTTGAATAATTATTAAACCACATACGGGGATAATCTTTATTCTACTAGAGATACTTGGAAACACTTAGTATGTGACCCTTTAGTCATCTTTCTCGTTGGCATTAGGCGGGCTTGCCTAAAGTCCAAGATTACTGTCTAGCAACGGGTCATGGCACCCAAGAGAAAGAAGTTGACGCCGCATTGACGTGTCACCTCATACGAACGCTTACCGTGTAATTTAATCCTTTTGTCTCGATATCTCTAATCAAGCGGGTTGCATGCTAGTGTCATCAATCCATGTGCTCGATTATTCTTTCTTTGACTTCCCGAAATTGAACTCGCTCATACCTTACCATGGCCATTGATTTATTTAAGCTATATCAATTCCATCAAAGGGCCTGAGATATCTACTTCCGTTATGGAACAGAAGCGACAAATCCTTTCTTGCATTATCTATTAATGCAGTATTACTCGTGACGCACCCAACGTATCCTACCTCGCTGCGAACAGTGTGTCGTCACAATTTTCGTCAATATATCTAAGTGCGCGAGTTGTAATACTCATTAATAATAATCTTAAAGTCTAAGGACCAATACACACGTCCGCAGATAGGAACATCCAATGACACTATGAAATATGGATTTCCTACTGGCTGGTCTCGTTCTCATAATATCCTCCTGGATATTACCAAGAGCGCACACCAGGAGAAGGTGTATCAAAGTTTTATGAGTCCTCACCCCTAATGGCCTGTATAATTTGTGTCCCTCAAATAACATCATTCGGCCATAGAACATATATTCAAGAACAGTGTTATGGCCGGGTTCTCATCATAGCAGGGATCCGCTATGACCCTTTAATGCAACAGCTGTCCTTATAACATTATCACATGCATTGTCACGCAGAAAAACAATCAAGATGTGATAAGGTATTAATTAATGAATAAAGTACAAAGTAGTTGGTTCTAGGCCACCAACTCCAACAGACTCCCACTTGTGTTGCGGAATCGTCGGGAGTCACAATGACAGAAACGAGAAAACGAAAGAAAGAAAGCAATAAGGACACAGCGATTTACGTGGTTCGGGAATAATCCCTACGTCCACGGGAGAGGCAGAATTTCACTATATTGGGAGCACAAAATTACAGAGGATTTTCAGTAGTAACCCTAACCCGAAAATGGGCTATAAAACATAGAGAAGACGTCCACTGTTCTGAATAGTCAGTCCGCGTTGCTACAGTGATCGGCGCCCACCTTTGTCAAAAGTGCTACAGTGTCTGTTGGCTGGAAGTCAAAAGCGCTACAGTGAAGTTGACTCCGAAGTCCGCACCGCTACAGTGTCTGTCGGTGTCGGTCGATCAGCTCTGCTACAGTGTCAGCATTGCTACAGTGCCAAAAAATTGGGCTCGGGGCCTTCGGCCCCCCGGACCCCCGGAGCAGGGGCGCGTTACCCCCTGCAACCCCCAACGAGCTCACCGCGGAGCGCAACCCACGACAATTGCGGGCCACAAGCATTCGGCCCAACCGGATCGGGCTACACCAATCCAACAACTTGGACTAGAGTCAACTGCTAACAACCTTTAACCTGCTAGCTCTCATATGATATTCATGCTTCTGCTGAGATAGGCCTTTAGTCATGGGGTCCACCACGTTCTACTCCATGGACACTCTGCTCACTGCAACTTCACCCCTTTAATAGAAATCCAAGAGATGATACTTCCAGAGCATGTGCTTTGTCCGTTGATGTGACCTTGGTTCTTTTGCAAGAGTCACTGCTGCAATATTATCACAATACAACGTGATAGGATCTTTACTGCTAGGCACCACATCAAACTCCTGGACAAAGTTCCGAATCCAGACGGCTTCCTTGGCTGCATCAGAAGCTGCTATATATTCGGACTTCGCTGTAGAATCGGCGACAACTAGGTGCTTTGAACTCTTCCAACTGACAGCTCCTCCATTGAGACAGAAAACATGTCCAGATTGCGACTTCAGATCGTTCTGATCTATCTGAAAACCAGCATCAGCATACCCTCTGATGACAAGTTCTTCGTCTCCTCCATACACCAGGAACATATCCTTAGTTCTTCTCAGATACTTAAGGATAGTCTTAACAGCAATCCAATGTTGTTCTCCTAGATCTGTTTGATATCTGTCTAACATGCTCAGTGCATAGGCAACATCAAGCCTGGTACATAACATGGCATACATGATGGATCCTATAGCTGAAGCGTATGGGATCTTACTCATTCTATCTTTCTCTTGTTGTGTTTGAGAACACATTTTCTTAGAAAGATGTAGGTCATGTGACACTGGAACCAATCCCCTCTTGGATTGTTCCATACTAAATCTCTTGGTCAATGTATATACCCTGACTTAGTCCAAGCAGCCTCTTGGATCTATCACAAATGATCTTGATCCCTAGAATGTAGGCTGCTTCACCCAAGTCCTTCATGGAGAAACATTTGTTCATCCAGTCCTTAACTGACTGTAAGACTGGTACATCGTTTCCAATAAGCAATATGTCGTCAACATATACTACTAGGATAACGATCGCATTCTCATTAAACCGCTTATAAACACATGGCTCATATTCGTTTTTAATGAAACCAAATTCCTTTATGGCTTCATCAAATTGAATGTTCCATGACCTGGATGCATGCTTTAATCCATAAATGGATTTTTGCAACTTGCAAACCCGTTTGGCTTCACCTGGTGTCACAAACCCTTCTGGTTGTGTCATATAGACATCTTCCTGAATGTTCCTGTTAAGGAATGTTGTTTTGACATTCATTTTCCAAATCTCGTAATCATGGTAAGCTGCTATGGCAAGTATGATTCTTATGGATTTAAACATGGCAACTGGCGAGAAGGTTTCATCATAGTCAATTCTTTGACGTTGTCTGAATCCTTTAGCCACTAGTCTTGCTTTATAGGTGTTAACTTGACCTTCAATGTCCAGTTTTCTCTTGAATACCCATTTGCATCCAACTGGCGTTACATCAACTGGCTCATCGACCAGAACCCAGACTTGATTCTGATACATGGAATTCATCTCAGAATTCATAGCTTCTAGTCATCTTGCAGCTTCTGAGCTTTCTACTGCTTCCTTGTAGGAGAGAGGTTCATCATTGTCCAACAATAATGATTCACCATCCTCGGTGACTAGGAAACCAAATCTCTCTGGTTCTCTTACCTCTCTTGAGCTCCTACGCAGTACTTGTGTTTCTGGAACCTCTTCCACAGGGACCTGTGGAACTTGTTCTTGTACCAACTCTTGTGTATCTTGAGCATCAACTTCGTCGAAGTCAATCTTGCTCCCACTATCCCTTTTGAGGATGTGCTCCCTCTCAAGAAAGACGGCTTGTCTGGCGACAGTCGCTTTCTTGTCTTGAGGGTTATATAGGTAATTTCCTTTTGTTTCCTTGGGATATCCTATAAAGATACACCTCGTGCCCCGGGGTGCTAGTTTGTTGTCTGAGAAGGCCTTAACAAATGTCCCGCATCCCCATACACGTGTATGCAACAAAATGGGTTTCTTTCCATTCCATAACTCGGAGGGAATTTCATTTGCCGACTTAGTTGGTACTCGGTTTAATGTGTATGCAGCAGTTTGTAATGCATATCCCCAAAAGGATAATGGAAGATCTGCATGACTCATCATCGACCACACCATGTCCAACAAGGTACGGTTCCTCCTTTCACTAACACCATTCCACTGTGGTGTATAAGGAGAAGTGAGCTGAGATAGAATCTCAAACTCCCATAGAAGATCGATGAACTCTTGGTTCAGATATTCTCCACCTCGATCCGATCGAAGTTTCTTTATCTTCTTACCAAGCTGATTCTCTACTTCATTCTTAAATTCCTTAAATTTCTCTAAAGCTTCTGACTTATACCTCATTAAGTAAACATAGTCATATCTACTCAAATCATCAGTAAAAGTAATGAAGTAAGAATATCCACCTCTAGCTTCTACTGGAAATGGTCCACACACATCCATGTGCACCAATCCTAGAAGCTTTGTGGCCCTTTCACCCTGTCCACCGAAGGGCGGCTTAGTCATTTTTCCTTCTAAACAAGCGTGACATCTATCAAGTGGTTTTAGCTCAGTAGAGTCCAAATAACCATCTTGGCAAAGCTTTGTCAAGCGCTTCTCGTTTACATGACCGAGACGGTGATGCCACAATTGGGTGATGTATGAGTCATGTGAGTTTGTTTCGTTATCGATTGTCAACATTTGGTTTTCGTAATTTAATACATACAAACCATTATTTAAATGTGTCATATCATAACATACGTTGTTCTTATAAAAGAGAACTCTTATTTCCAAACTTGAAAATAAATCCATCCATATCCAAACAAGATACAGAAATTATGTTCTTAGTAACACTAGGCACATAATAACAGTTATGTAAAACCAAAATCATCCCAGTTGGCAATGAGAGGTGGTAATCGCCAATAGCCAACGCAGCCAGCCTTGCGCCATTGGCAGCTCAAAGATCCACCTCTCCTCTGGCAATCTTTTTAAATCTACTTGGTTCCTGCATTTGAATACATATGTGAGCCCCACAAGCCGTATCAAATACCCAATGTGTAGAAATGGAAAGATTACACTCAATAACGAACGCACCTTTAGCGTCCTCACGCTTCTAAGTGCAGTTCCTCCTCCAGCAGCCTTGCTTGCCACATACAAAACATACTGCCTCTCGTTCCTTGCCCTGCCTCTGGATCTTCCCCTTCTTGGAGGGACGGCGCGCGGGGGCTTCGGACCGTTTATAAATCTGTGGCTCATATGTCTTGTCCTTCCTTTTCTTATTCACTATAAGGATTGCGGGTTTGTCACACCCCATGTCCTTATCTACCTGGCGAATTAAGGTCAGAAGTTCTGATAGACTCTTCTCATTATAGCTCATGTTATAATTGACAATGAAGCTAGAGAAGGTCTTGGGCAGTGATGATAGGATGAGATCTGTACGCAACTCATCCGGAAATTTAATCTCTAAGATGTCCAGACATTCAATGTAGCCAATAAGCTTGACTACATGAGGCCCAGCTGGCGCAGACTCTCCAAGCTTAGTTGTAAACAAAGCATTGGAGATCTCATATCTCTCTTGTCTCACCTTCTCTTGGTAGAGATCCTTAAGGTGAGACATCATGTTATACGCGTCCGTGTTTTCGTGTTGCTTCAAGAACTCATTAGACATGGTCGATAGCATGAAACACTAGACATCTGTGGCATCATCCATATGTTTCGCATAGAGAGATATTTCCTCATCACTGGCCTCTTTCCTAGGCGCAACTGGAACAGGCTCTTCCAGCACATACAATTTCCTCTCGTGACGAAGGATGATGCGTAAACGCCTCTGCCACTCTTGGAAATTGGTGTCGGTGAGAAGGTTTTCCTTCTCGAGTATGGTTCGCAATGATATGTTTGAAGTTATTTTTCTTATCGTTTCTACAAATTAAGAGGAGTGAAGGTTTTAGTACTTTATAAAACTGAGACAAATAAATAAATTAATACTTATTAGTCTCCCACTATTTTATCGAAATCCAATAGCCCTCACCATTGACTTCGAAATATTCTGTTGCCTGAATATTCTAGTGGCAAGGATCCATATTGCCCTTCGCATTACCCCAACTAGAGTTGGTCAAGCAACTTGAAGGGTTTTAGGTAGGCATTCCAAATGCCAACTGCATTAACTCGCAGCTCTTTGATCCGCTGAGTGGACTCTCCAATCCTGAAATCATTTTATTTTGGATTTCCTCAACCTTTGCCTCTTGGTCACACCAAGTCCTGATGTGGCAGTCAACCCTTGATGCGAATCAAGTCAAGTCAACCCAAAACCTTGAATTAGAATTCCCCGATAATTAAAAGCACTCCAACTAGGGTTGATCAAACACTTTGAACCATGGTTCGATTTTAACCAAGATTATGAAAGGCTATACCGACTTAATATTTCTTCGAGGGATTTTATCCTTATACGTAAATTTCCATTTTATTATCTTTGATTACATGCTTATTAATATTAAGTGGGATATACTTAAGTGATTAACCATGTCTAAGATCATATTTACGCATAAGCCGATCTTATTTTAGTTTCATCTTGCATTCTTATTTAATTCATTAATTGTGTGATCGTGACAACACATCCACAATAAATAAACCATGCAACTGACCGAAATAAAATAAATGGTATGATCATGAGCTTGTTCTATTGGTTAGTTTATCTAACGGTTGATAAACTAACCCAAGACCTAGGGGAGAAACACCTTGAACCTGAAAGGTTCGTGTTTACAGCTTTCCACCTGTCCACCTTTGTATCTCCTTGGATTGGTTTTACCTTGGCTCCTGAATTGAGCTGCCGCCACTAGCTTGGGAGCTACATCCATTACATATACATTTATCTCACACGCAGGTGAGGGGTAAAAGGGGTTTTTACATACAAGAATCTTTGGACGCGCAGGCCCTACATATTAATGAGGAGAAGGCTCGCAGGCCAACAAATTTAATTTAAATAAATAAATTAAAAGAAACCATTCAAATACAAAGGTCTTGGTCTAGCTCATGATTATCCAAACATGCAACGATATTTACACATACATAAAACTAGCATTCAATTCTTTAATCGTTCTTGCTTATGATAAATCACACTCGAATCAATTAATTATCTTTAATTAATCAATCCTTTTATCTTAAACCCTTTTCTGAATTTCCTTGAGATTCTCATCCATCATAATTTTAAACAAATAAATTCATTTAAAATTATCTTTGTACGTAACTTGTACCTTGGAGGCAACCCGGTGAATTCTCGTTCATTACGCAGATGTTAAATTAAACACATATATATCACGTGTTGTGCCTCAGCTTTACGCCTGCACTATGGTACACGTCTTAAGGGTTTGTATAATATAATAATAAATTTTAATAAATCTGCGCAATTTGGATGAGTACATAGCGTGCAATTCCGACTACACGGCGTGTATTTTTGTTCATCGTCCATCCAAAGTACACGCCCGAGGACATGGCGTGTAGATGTACTTCGGAAATTTTCAGAGTACACGGCGTGTTCAGTGGGACACACGCCGTGTAGTATCTGCGTTACACGGTTTCCAGCCAAGCAAGCCGTGTACGGGGTACATGGTCCAACCCTAACCCGAAAGGACTACACGCCGTGTTCAGTGGACCACACGGCGTGTAATCCGGAAACCGTGTGCCACTTATTCCTGGTCAACACACGGTGTCATTTATGACTTAGGTATACTCCAATACACGGCCTGATTTGGCGGACCAGTCCGATGCATTGAACCTAGACTACACGGCGTGTACTTCCGAATACACGCCGTGTATTCTTGTGTTGTACGGCCAGGAACGTTTGGCACCTCCAGATGAGATCCTTTATTTTATTTTAATCAAAGCTAAAAGAAAAATTCATTTCTGTAAGGTGAACGAGAAACGAGAAAGGAGGAACAGATCTCGAGATTCAGATTTAAAGAACGATTAACTTGAATTGAAACAACTAAATTATTAAATGCTTAAATCACCAACGAAAAACTAAATAATTATAACCAACGATATGACCTCTCTGATACCACTTGTAGGTTTCGGGCGCAGCGGAAGCGCGTTGGTGGGTTTGCCCAATTTTAATTTTAGCGTTAAACAACGTTCAATCCGAGATCCGTCATGATAATAAAACGCCGGATCTTCGGAATAGAACGAAGAACGAAAAGAAAGAGAGGGGTCCCGAAACCATCGAAAGGATCATCATATGTTGGATATAATTAATTTAATTAATTGACAAGAATTACCTTGATGGAATTCTTTCTTCGTTGATATTTTCCAGTCATGTTTCGATGTGATTCATCGTTGCGTCGCAGAAGTCAAGTGTAGACTTTCTCTAGTTGTGATTCACACGTGCACCACGTATCTCTGGACGTCGCCAAAGGAATCTCCGGGTGCTAGCGTGGAGAAGTCTTTGCTTGCGTTGTCCGTCTTTGATCGGCTTGATCCGATGGAGGAGGATCTCTCTCGGTCTTGAGAGCGTTCTTGGAGGAAGGAGTTCTCTCGGCCTTGAGAGAATTTTCCAGAATTGTTGTGCACAACGATTCATCGAAAAGTGTTGGGGTTGTGAGAATATTTATAATCGGGTTTGAGGTTATAGAGTTATGACAATAAATAAACATATTACGCGTTTTATTTTTTTTATCAACTCTTACTAAAAACCCCCATGTCGAATCATTAATTCCTTAACATGCGTCCACGCTGATTATAATAAATATCATTTAAAAAAATAATATTATTTCCTCAAAATCCCGACTGGAAAAACTACACGGCGTGTAATCATTAATACACAGCGTGTACTTGTTTTTCATTACCTTTCCAAAATGAAAACTACACGGCGTGTATATCTTGTTTTTCATTTTATTCTTCCTCCAACATTAAAACGATTTAGGCTTGAATAATTATTAAACCACATACGGGAATAATCTTTATTCTACTTGAGATACTTGGATACACTTAGTGTGTGACCCTCTGGGCCTCTTTCTCGTTGGCATTAGGCGGGCTTGCCTAAAGTCCAAGATTACTGTCTAGCAACGGGTCAAGGCACCCAAGAAAAAAAAGTTAATGCCGCATTGACGTGTCACCTCATACGAACGTTTATCGTGTAATTTAATCTTTTTGTCTCGATATCTCTAATCAAGCAGGTTTCATGTGTCATCAACCCATGTGCTCGATTATTCTTTCTTTGACTGCCCGGAATTGAACTCGCTTATACCTTATCATGGCCATGGATTTATTTAGGCTATATCAATTCCAAAGGGTCTGAGATATCTACTTCTGTTATGGAACAGAAGGGACAAATCCTATCTCGCATTATCTATTAATGCATTATCACTCGTGACGCACCCAACGTATCCTACCTCGATGCGAATAGTGTGTTGTCACAGTTTTCGTCAATACATCTAAGTACACGAGTTGTAATACACATTAATAATAATCTTAAAGTCTAAGGACCAATACACACGTCCGCAGATAGGAACATCCAATGACACTATAAAATGTGGATTTCCTACTGTCGGGTCTCGTTCTCATAATATCCTCCTGGATATTACCAAGGGCGCACACCATGAGAAGGTGCCTCAAAGTTTTATGAGTCCTCACCCCTAATGGCCTGTATTATTTGTGTCCCTCAAATAACATCATCCGGCCATAGAACATATATTCAAGAACAGTGTTATGGAACTTCCAGGTTCTCATCATAGCAAGGATCAGCTATAACCCTTTAATGCAACAGCTGTCCTTAGGACATTATCACATGCATTGTCACGCAGAAGAACAATCAAGATGTGATAAGGTATTTATTAATGAATAAAGTACAAAGTAGTTGGTTCTAGGTCACCAACTCTAACAAATATGTTGGAGAAAGAGGAGTTGCATTGAAGATAATCAAGCCACAAAGGGCTAGACTCCATGTGTGGTGGGCAGTGGAGATCCGAGAACATATCCCATTTTGAGTTAGTGTTTTTCTTTGTTTTCCTTTGTATTTCTCCGAAAACTATTTTTCTTGAATGAAGAGGGTCATTTTCTTTCTTAAATTCAATTTCTTCTGAATTAATCTGGATTGTTGTTCAACTTATGAATGTAAATTGGTTATTCTCATTGTTTAAATTTCTTTGGGCGAGGTCTCCCTATTGAGCGCGATGACTGTAATCTGATTTGGTTGCTCGGAGGTCTTCGGGTAATCGAATCACATTCATAAGAGGATCGGCACCCATGTTTGAGGTCTCAATATGGTGTTTAGTTAATTTAGGTGTATCCCTTGAGGTCTTGAGGTATACACTGAGAAATAAAATTGGATAATTTATTTAGACAATGATAAAGGGAATGTTTGAAGATCAAAGTTTGTTCACTGCTGCCTTCTTTAACTTGTTCTTTTCAGTTCGGTTTTCTTCTGATTTCTAATCTCTAACGGTAACATTAGTTGTAATCTGATTTTCATTAATTTAACTTTGTTCGACTCATTTCAAATCCACAATTTTACTTTTAGCATTAACAAAAACAAATTAACAAAGTGACAGTTTGACAGTTTAGTCTGCAACCTTCTCGTGAGACAATCTCGTGGTCACCATTGTACTGTATTTTTAAGGGGAAAATATTGACTGGGGTAACGCGACTAAAAACCCTAGCGTCAATAGCCATAACAACCTCCTTTTTTGTCACGAATGATCTGCATCCCTAAAATTTTCGCTGCATCCTTCCCAATGATCAACATGTCATCAACATAAATTAGAAAAGCAACAAAGTTACCATCCTGAAATCTCTGGAAGTAAAAACACCGGTCCGCCTATGAATGTTTGCAGTCATGACTTGCCATGAATGAGTCAAACTTCTTGTACCATTGTCTGGGAGTTTGTTTTAGTTCGTGCAAGCTCTTCTTTAATTTACAGACGGTGTTTTCTTGTCCAGAAACCTCGAAATCTTTAGGCTGCTTCATAGAGATCTCCTCGGAGAGGTCATTGTGAAGAAAAATTGTCTTCACGCCAATCTGTTCAAGCTCCAGATCCAAGCTAGCCACCAATCCGAAAAAGACTCAGATTGAAGTCATCTTCACCACGGGTGAAAATAACTCGTCAAAGTTTAACTCCTTTCTTCTGAAGGAATCCATTGACTACTAACTGAGCTTTGTCTCTAACCTCCTTTCTATTGTCATCCTTCTTCAGCCTAAACACTCATTTGTTTGTTAGTGTCTTTTTACCTTTAGGTAGTTTACCTTTAGCTACTTGAGTTTGTTAGGATGAGACACTGCTTCCCGGTATCCTTCTGGCTCCCCCTCATAAGTCAACAATAAGCACTCCAGCTCCGAATATTTTGTTGATGGAATTCCCCGTGAAGATCTTCGAACCTGTGAAATGTTAGATTCGAGAGGCGCAACATCACCCAACTCCTGTGATGGTTATGCGGCTTCTTGTGGAGAAGATTGAGTCTCTCCCTGCTCAATATCCTCTTCCACTGCCTCCCGGTCCGTTGCTGATGAGTATTCTTGCACCTCATCCTCTTCAGTGACAAGGGTGTTGGTACAGGTGTTGATCAGGAATTGATTCCTCGACACATTCCCTTCGACACATTTTGAGATTTTGAATATCCTCGATCATCTAGTTCTCATGAAACACGACATCTCCATTTTTGATCACCTTCTTCTCATTCGGGTCCCGAAACTCGTATCTGAACTCCTTATCTCCATAGCCAATGAAGATGCATGGAGTGGATCTCCCGTCTAACTTTTGTCTGAGCTCATTGGAAACATGTGCAAATGTCAAACATCCAAATACTCGTAAATGACAGTAAGAGATATGTTTACCAAACCATCTCTTCAGTGGAATCTCAAAATTCAGCGGGGCCGATAGTGATCTGTTGATGAGGTAGAAACCTGAAGAACTTCTCCCCATAATGGCCTAGGCAGCTTAACCAAACTCATCATGCTCCTGACCTTCCCCATGAAGGTTCTATTCATTCTTTCTGCAACTTTGTTGTGTTGTGGGGTGTGTGGGCATCCTTTCATATCGGACATCCCGACTCCTGCAAAAAGAATCAAATTCTCTGGATGTGTACTCTCCTCTATTGTCTGAACAAAGACACTTCAGCTTCCTTTCAATTTCACGCTCCACCATGACGTGGAACATCGTGTGGTCCAGTACTTGGCCTTCATCTGTAAGAACAATACTCACACCTTTCGAGATGCATCATCAATAAAGGATAGGAAAGTAAATCCACCTCCATGGGACCGCATACATCATAGAGCATCAGATTCGGAAACTTTGATCTCCTTGATGAAGCAGTATTGAATGATACTTTATGATACTTCCCATACAACCAGTATTTGCAAAGATCGAGTGATGCATCCTTGTCAACACTGATGTACATCTTCTTTGTCAGAGTAGATAACCAACCATTTCTCACTCATATGATCGAGTCTCCTATGCTACAAATTGGATGACGGTTCTCCTTCCACCGTGTTGAGGTTGTTTGTGCATATTTTCACATGAGCTTTGTACAACGTACCACATATGTGTCCTCGGGCGATGACGATGACTCATTTTATCATCTTTCATGCTCCATTGTTGAAGATGTTGTCATGGCATTGTCGATCAAAAGATATCCCTGATAGTAGGTTGAGCCGAAGGCTTGGAACATGTCGAACATCCTTCAGGGCGATTGTGTATTCAACATTCGGCTTGATTGTCATTCATGCCAACAATCTCCGCCCTTGATAAGTCGAGAAATACTCACGATGCGGAGTAACGTGGTATGATGTTGCATTATCAACCACTCATTTTGTGTCTTGGCCTGATGTGTGAAAGCAAATCTCTTCGTCTTTGAAGCAAAACACAACTTCTCTAGTGACGCTCACGTGCACGTCTCCATTTCTTCTTTATTGGATGCTACTTTGGCCCTTTTCTTGTAGCAACTTTAGGCAATTCTTTTTCATGTGTCCTTCCATATCACAATGGTAGCATTTATATGTTGGTCTCCAACCATTTGTGAACCTTCTTCTACTCTTGCTTCGATCTCTACTTCCAGCCCCTCAACCGCCTCCTTGCCGTCTCCCTCGCTTCTCCAGAATGAAAGTCAGCGTCTGGTTGTAGCTTGTGTCCTTCCTTCGAGCATCATCATTGAATTGTGCATCATTTATCATTGTCATGGTAAGTTTGTCTCCGAGCGCCAAATTGTTAAGGGAGACCACCAGTGTATCCCAACTATCAGGAGTGTGCACAGTAGGCGCGGTTCGCCTGATCTTTATCAGGTGGAGTCTTACGTGCAGCTGTTTTGCTAAAGCTTCATTCTCAAATTAAAAAAATTGGATACAACCGTGAAAGCGACACACACACAAGGAAGAAAAATCATTAAAACGCTGGCTCGAGGACTGACCCCGCGACCATGCCCCAAACCCCTCCCCACCCTTACCACCCCACCCGAGTGTGGGGGTGAGCCTCACTCTCAAATTATCTCGCAAATAAAATCAAAGAAACAAAAACATGGAGACACAAATTTATGTGGTTCGATCGGGGTGACCAACATCCACGGGGAAGGCATAAGGTATTTTCTTATTCAAACGAGAAGAACACAGATTACAAATTTCTCATCTATTGCCCAAACAGAGACACCAAAATTTATAGCAACAGAGGAGAAGATGATTCAAATGGTCGCTGCAAGTTTCGTCGGCCGGTCACCTACTGCTACCTAAAAATTCTTCGGGCAGCACCAGCTTCCTGCAACGGGTCTCTGGCAATTGGTCATCCCTGGCGAGTCACCCACCATTTTGGGCGGTGGTATTTTTCGTCAACATTCAACAATCACCACTTTGACGATAAATATCACGATGTCGGTGCTCAAACAAATCTTCATGTTGGTGTCTTCCCGATGCCCGTAGGCATCTCAAGTACGAGAGATGTTGATCAAGTCCAAAACATCATGATAGTTATTCGGGACATCATCGTCAATTACTGAAAGAGCATAGCTAACCATATCATCATACCTGGAAGGTCTCCGCATAGTCATTTGTGTTCTACCAGTGACGATACTCTCATGATGATGAGTATCCTAATGCAGTGGTACTTCTTTCTTCGTCCACTTCCACAAGTGATATATTTTAGTATGGACTCTCAGTACTATACTCTAATAGTTTCGCAAAATCCTCATGAACCCCCCAAAACACGTATCTTTCTACCATTCCACCGCTCTGTTATCCGTATCAAGAGAATGCATCAACCGATATGACCATTGTCTATGCATTCCAGTGTTCGATGAACCGCACTATACGCTTTCGAGCATCAAGGAATATCCAACACTTTGACTCGTGCGGCTCCTGATCAGTCGACGGTGGAATTTTCTATACTCCAATCGCAACTCTATCTGAGTCGTCCATCTCTCTTCCAAAATCATTTGACTTCATCATCATTGATTCGTCGAATGTGACGTCACAACTCCGGACAATCTTCTTTGCTTCTGGATCCCAAATCAGAAAGCCTTCACACCATCACTAAAGCCAACAAATACAGCTTTCCTCGCTCTCGGATCTAACTTAGAGTATGTCACATGAAAATAGGCAGTACAACCAAAGATACGAAGTCTATCATAATCAGAAACAGTCTTACCATACCAAACCTCTATCGGAACTTTGCCATAAATCGCGAAAGCGGGTAATCTATTCAAAATGCGTGCTGCATACATCAATGCTTCCACCCAAAAGGATTTACTCAAACCAGACTGAGACAACATACACTGTACCTTTTCAACGAGCATAAGGTTCATCCGTTCTTATTGGCGGAGCTCAAGAGGGGGTGAATTGAGTATCTATAAAAAAATTTGTCAAAAAGTTCACTTAAAATGATTCCCCGATAAAAATGAATACAGGCCAGTTAATTAAGGTAATACGGTTATAATAATTTGACTGTTCAAATAACTTCTCAGAAGATTGATCAATTCTCAGTAATATCAATGTTGAGTTATTGATATAACTTTTGAAGCTATTCTAATAAGGAAAAATAGTTATAACTTCTATCCAATACTAACTATCAAAGTAAAATTTAAATTTCTGAAATATAAAGTAAAGCAGAGAAAAACTAAATCAAAAGACACAGTAGATAAAATAAGTGATACAGTATCAAACCGAGACTTAATCCACTCCATTCGGTGATCACCTGCCACCAAGCAGTCTATATAGATAAGAAATTGATCCACACCCTGGATCGGGGTAAAATAACAGCACACAGGACTATCCAGGTCACAGGACCTCTTCCACTGTTCTTCGGGGGTAAAAACTACCTGGTCATACAAGGACCTCTTCCACTGTTCTTCGGGGGTAAAAACAGATGTAAGAAGATGTGAGAGGAAGGATATCTTGTATCCTTCAGTTTAATACAGGAGACAGTGTGTGTTTTAATACAGACACACACACTGCTCGAAAGCTAAAAACAGTACACAACAAAGCAAAGATGATGAGAAATTGTTAGAAGTGCTCTAAGTGTTATTCTATACAGCTCTGGACTTGTAGGATGAAGCAGATGCAAGTGTCGAGTCCTTTTTGTGAAAAACAGAGTATTGCGAGTTTAGTGCTCTGGTTTTCAGTTCAATGGTGTAAGTTATGTAGCTCGTGTTCTTCTTTGAGTTGGTACTGCGAAGACGTTTTTGGCTCTGATCTACGGTAGTCCAGCCTTTAGGAATCGAGAGTACTTTGTGTGTTCTTAAGTTGTATCTTGTTGCATGTATCAGTTCGCTTTTCAAAACTCGTTTCTCTACACATTGTTCCAGTGCCACGCTTTTCTTTTTGTTACGGGGTACATGTGTTGGAGCCGACAGGATGCATGTATTTTGCACCTCGTACCTCATAGTGTCAGGTGACATGCCTACAAAGAAACATTAATTATGTCAGTGCCTTTAAATGACTCAAATATGATCGTTAGAAATTAAATTGAAAACGACAAAACAAATTAAAGAACGGTGTTGCAGTTTGTCTTGAAACAGTATCACTTGGAAACGGTGTTACCAGGAAACGGTGTCTTCTTTTTTGCCTTTGAGCGGTGAGACAGTCATGATGCCACAGTTGCATTGAGATCAGGAACCGGTAGCACAGATGCGATGTCAGGATCACAGTGTCTAGTCCTTTGTCAAACTTTGAACGGTGTCTTGGTGATGGTAGGAAGGAACCGGTGTCACAGACTTCATGCGATCTGAAACTAGTTACGGTGTCAAGGTCACGGTGTCTGGATCACGGTGTCTGGGTCACGGTGTCTGGGTCACGGTGTCTGGGTCACGGTGTTTGGGTCACGGTGTCTGGGTCACGGTGTCTGGGTTACGGTGTCAGGAACTTTGCCAAAAATCTAGAACTGGTGGCAGACTTACGGTTTCTCAGACTTAGCCAAATATTTGTAAAGTTGTCTTAGGAAATAGTATTCACATAATGAAATAGACTTTAAGCATTAATATAATAAAACATTATATAACAAAATATAGTTTATAATATTCAATCATGATTCAAACATGATTTATAGGAATCAGGATCTTGTGAAAGTGTATACCATGAATTGTAAACATTAAAGCATAGGGAAACAAACCATCTCTACACATGATTTGAGATAGATTGAACAAGGTTAACAGAATTTGTGATCATTAAAACATAATTAAAACATGAGGAGTACAACAATCTCCCCATTTTTAATGATCACAAATCATAGGAGTTAGATGTCTGTTCTTAGTGTGATTTCTCCCCCTTTTGGGATTATCAAAGAGATTATAGGAAAAAGGAAAAAAAATAGACATAGAATGAAGGTAAATAAAAGAATAGACAACAACAGTGCGTACTGCATTAGATGGAAAGAGATGTGTCATTACAAGCATGAGGCAAAAGTACAAAACATCCCTATTAAAATACATTGTTCACTTCTCTTCAGCACTAGCACCCTTCTCTTTGCCCTTGGCAGCAGCATCAAAAGGAGCCACAAGAGCAGAAGTAGAGGTTGAAGAAGGGATTGAGCCAACTGTCAGAGAAGGAAGAGGGAGCCTTTAAAAAACAGAAGGTGCCGGTGTGGGTTTGGTCGAAGACCGAGGCAAGTTTTGGTCAAAGATAACAGGTCTGATCTGGCATAGAGCCTGAGATACAGACATCGAGGCAGAAGCAAAAGCAGTGGATGATAAAGGAGTTAAACCAGACCGCAAAGGTGCAGTGGCAGTGCTTTGCACATGAAGGTAGGGCTTCAACAATTGAATGAAATCAGTAGTGATCTCACCACTATACTGCATTGCCTTCTCGAAATCATCTTTGTTCTCCATGAACTTGTCCAATAGAGGAGCGAAATCTTTCAGCTTTTGGACTTGAGTCTTGAAGGGTTGAGTGACAAGTGGAATTTTCAAATTCTCTAAAAGATATTTGAAATGATTGGTCATATCATGCTTGGAGAAAATCCTATTAAAGTAGAAATCCACTTTCTTAATAATTTCTTCCTGACCATCATTGGCAATCTTTGAATGAATTCTCACTAAGTCAAGTACTCTGTCACTATTCTTGACAACAGTACATAAACTTTCCTTGTCAGAACCACTTAACACTGACTGAAGTTCCTCCTTAACAACAATTCTGAGCAAATCACTGTCTATGGGTTGAGATGACTGTCCAGAAGCATTAGAAGTTGTAACGGCTGAAGTGAGAGACTTGAGCTGATTTAGAACTTTCTGTAGACATCCTTTATACTCATCGGTCGGCTTGTTAAGACCAACAACAAGCTCACGCATCTCATTGACTATCTGGATGTTTCTCTCAGCCAATTTGTCATAAATTGAAGTGAAGTTTGGTTGTATCAAAGATGCAACTTTATGTGGAATCTGATTACTAACATCCTCAATAGGATGAGCAACAGGAATTTGGCCAGATTACAACACTTTTTGCATATCTTCAACCATAGATCTGATAGACTTCACCTCCTCACTCAACTGCTTGTTCTCAATTCTAACCTCTTGTATTTCATGAAGCATTTTTTGTTGAATTTGCCATATGATTTTCTCTAACAGCAAAGCAGCATCTCTTTCACTAAGATTTGTCACAGGAGCAGGCTGGGAGTTCATGAGCTTTTCAAAGCCAGCTAAAAGAGAATCTCCAAAAGCTTTTAGATCACTGTGACTCGCGGAAGCAGAAGGTTCTTGTGTAGGTTCGGGAACAGGAGCTGAGACCGGTTCAGGCTCCTTAGCAGAGATCACTTCTAGAGCAGAAACTGGTTTCAATTGAAACACAGTGGAAAGGTCTATGCCTTTAACCAAGGCCACCTGGGTATTATTCACATCAAAGTAGCTAGGAAACTTATACCAGGTATCCACAGTGCTTTGATGATTAACAGGATTGGGAACTTTAACACTTTCTAGACTGGGGTGTTGCTCCCCCTCAACAGATGCATCTCTTACAGGACTAAGAGATTCAGTCCCTTGATCTGTTTCTAAATCTTCATTTCTAATAGCCTCACCCATTTCTTTTCTAGCCAGTTGTTCCTCAGCAGATAGGATAATTTCAGGATCAGCTTGTTCCTCTAAATATTCCTCAATAGCAGACTCTTCCTCAATAGAAAGTTCTTCTTCTAGATGCTCCTCAGGAACAACATTTTCTTTTACACTAGCAGCAGATTCTTTTCCAGAAACAGGTTCTTCTTCTAAATCAACACTTCTTTCAATAACAGGTACATCCTTCTCAACTACATTTTGTGGAGCAGGTAGATCACTGTCTTCTTTGTCCAAGACAGTTCCTTCCATAGGTGCAACAACTGTCGCTTCTTCATCAGGATAATCAACAACTTCATCTAGTTCCAAACCAGGATCAAATATGTTCTTAGGTTTTGAAGGATTCTCAACCGGATTAAACTTTTCATACAACCTTTCATTGTCCTCCACCCAAGACTTTTTCCAAGGATTCCAACTTATTTTCACCCTTCTGACTGTATCCTTTGAGATACAGAATTCGTAATCTTTGATGACTTCTTCATTCGGTTCAACCACTCCTTTAGCAGACATCATTTCAGAGATTAATCTTGAATAGAACAAAGAGGTAGACTTCGAAATTGTCTTAATCAATTCACACGTGTGAAGTATAATATACTTACACAGATTAATCTTGTGCCCATTTTTCATAAGATGTATCAAGAATACATCTTGATACTTGAGAGTAGCAAAATCCCCTTTCCTTGGACTAATAAGATTCTGGATAAACTTAAACAGCAACTTCGTTTCACCATCCAACTCAGCACCAATTGCTCTTCTTTTCTTCTTATTGCCAGTCAAACTTCCTAGGGCTTCTTCTAAGACAAAAACATCACTAGGAGGAGGAGGACCTCTCTGGTAGTCCTCAAATATTCCTTCATGAGGTATCCTTAATCAGCCAGCCCATAACCTCAAGGAAAAAGTACACCTTTGACCATTAATCCAGCTTTTTACAACAAAACCATCTTCAGTATTGAATGAAAACTGGACATATTGATAAAACTGAGAAACAAGTTTTGGATAAATCGGCCTTGTCTCTTTTGTGAACCAGTTCAGCCAACCCTGCTCTTCCAGTACTTTCAAAACTAATGACTTACTTGTCAGCAACCACTTAGGACAGATTTCCTTTTCTGATACTACTATTCTATCAACAAGATTCAGGTTCAACAGTCCTTCGGGCGCTACTTTTGGTGCCCTTTTCACTTTCTTCTGAGATTTGCGCTTCTTAGGAGTTGATGAAGATGGTACTTCATTCTGGCATTCATCGAGGGTTCGAGAGAGATGAAGGGTTGAAAGAGAACTTACGGTTTGAAAGAGGGGGGTTTCAGTTTCGAGAGAAGGGAGCTCGAGTGAAGAAAAGAGTGAAAGATATTTGGCTTTTATCATTTAGGAATTTCAAGCGTCGCAAATTCAAAATCGAAGGATAAAAACAATAAAATAATCAACACAGCGATACGGGTAATAAAATAAAAATAAAACAAAAACTGAGTCATTACAGTGAGACCAGAACAGATTGTCACGGTGTCATCCTTACGGTGTGACTCCAAACGGTGCGACCGTATCATTTGAGACAGTAAGTGCAAGACAGTAACCGAAAGACAGTAACTGTGAGACCGTAAACATGAAACATTAACTTCAAGACAGTAACCTGTAAAACTGTGAGAGTGAGACAGTAATTCTAAGACAATGACTTGTGAAACCGCAAATCATGAAACCGTAAACTGTGAAATAGTAAGTTGTGAAACAGTACACTTTCTACTTGAGATTTATCATTCCTAATTCATGTATGATGTAATTTATCCTTTTAGAATTTAATGGTTTAGTGAACATATCAGCAATATGACATTCAGTTCCAATGAATTCCAAAGTGATATCACCTTTTTGATAATGGTCTCTCAAAAAGTGATGTCTTACATCAATATGTTTTGTACTAGAGTGTGAAACAGGATTCTTTGAAATGTTAATAGCACTTGTATTGTCACAGTTTATAGGTACATGCCTGAATTAATATCCATAGTCTAGAAATGTGTGTTTCATCCACAAAATTTGTGCACAACAACTACTAGCAGCTATATATTCAGCTTCGGCAGTAAACAATGCAACAGAGTTTTGTTTCTTACTCCACCATGACACTAGAGCCTTGCATAAAATATGACATGTTCCAGATGTACTTTTACTATCTAACTTACAACCACTAAAATCAGCATCATAAAAGCTAACTAACTCAAATGATTGTCATCTACGATAAAACAGTCCTAGATTGGGTGTATGTTTGAGGTATTAGAATATCCTTTTAACATCATTTAAATGAAACTCTTTAGGGTTTGCTTGAAAGCGAGCACACATACATACACTAAACATAATATCAGGTCGGCTAGTAGTTAAGTAGAGTAAGCTTCCAATCATTCCTCTGTAAGTGGTTTGATCAACAGATTTTTCATCTTCATCAAGATCCAACTTACAAGTAGTACTCATTGGAGTGTCACTACTTTTAGTGTTGTCCAAGCCAAAACGTTTTAGAAGATCTTTAGTATATTTGCTTTGATTTAAAATAATATCATCTTTATTTTGAAAGATTTGAAATCCAAGAAAGAATTTTAGTTCACCCATTAAACTCATTTCAAATTCATTTTGCATCATTTTAGAAAACTCAATACATAAGGAATTTTTTGAAGATCCAAAAATAATATCGTCTACATAAATTTGAACTACCAAAACATCATTGAAAATTCGTTTTATAAAAAGAGTAGGATCAGTTATACCTTTTGTAAAACCTTTGAAAATAAGAAAAGTACTTAATTTATCATACCAAGCTCTTCGAGCTTGTTTTAAACCATACAAAGCTTTTGATAATTTAAAAACATGATTTGGAAAGTGATGATTTGTGAAACCAGGGGGTTGTTCAACAAAAACATCCTCAATTATACCCATTTAGAAATGCACTCTTGACATCCATTTCATATAGTTTGAAATTTAGATGTGCAGCATAAGCAAGCAGGATTCTGATGCCTTCAAGTCTAACAACAGGTGCAAAGGTCTCCTCATAGTCAATTCATTCTTCTTGACTATAGTCGTGTGCAACCAATCTAGCCTTATTTCTAAATATGTTACCAGCTTCATCTACTTTATTTCTAAACACCTACTTAGTGCCTATAGTAAAAATGTCTTTGGGTCTATCAACAAGTTTCCAAACTTTGTTCTTTTCAAACTGATTAAGTTCTTTTTGCATAGTCATCACCCAGAATTCATCATTGATAGCATCATTGATGTTTTTAGGTTCAAGTTGTGACAAGAAAACTTGATGTTCAACCTGATTTCTAAGAGAAACTCTAGCTTGTGTTCTTTTATCTAAATCTCCTACAACAGCATCTAAAGGATGGTTCTTAAGGGTTCTAACAGCTCTATAAAAAGAGGTGCTGGTGATTTCAAGTTCTTCAACAGGTTCAGGTTCATTATGGCTTGAATCTGGAGAATTTCCAGAACTGGAAGTTTTTACAGATTCCTTTACAGGATAGTTAGAGGATTTAGCATTGATGTCCAGATTTGACATATCATCCTCAAGATTCTCTAGAGAGGTTTTAGGCTCATGTGGATCTGTATCATCAAACTTGACATGGACAGATTCTTCCACACATTTAGTTCTTTTGTTAAAAAATCTATAGGCTTTACTAGAGATTGAATATCCTAGAAAGATTCATCCATCACCCTTGGATGCAAATTTGTCAAGATTGTCCTTAGTATTAAAGATGCAGACTTTGCAACCAAAGACTTTGAAGTAGTTTACTTTGGGTTTTCTATTGTTCCACAACCCATATGGGGTTCTTTTAAGAATAGGTCTAATCAACACTCTATTAATAATGTAACATGTTGTATTTACAGCTTCAACCCAAAAATAAATAGGTAAGTCATATTCACTAAGCATGGTTTTAGCAATTTCTTGCAAGGTCCTATTTCTTCTTTCTACAACTCCATTTTATTGAGGTGTTCTAGGGGCAGAGAAATTATGATTATAGCCGTTTTGTGAGCAAAATGATTCAAACTCTTGATTTTCAAACTCACGGTCATGGTCACTTCTTAGAGATTTAATTCTAAGTCCACTAAAGTTTTCTACAGTTTTAGCATATTTGGTGAAATGAGAGCAGGCTTCACTTTTGTGAGCCAAGAAGAAAGTCCAAGTATACCTAGAAAAGTCATCTACAAGAACATAAATATAGTGCTTCTCATTTAAACTAGAAACTCTAAATGGTCCAAACAAATCCATGTGAACCAACTCGAGAGGTTGAGAAGTTGAGACTTCTTTCTTTGGTTTGAAGAAAATTTTGTGTTGTTTTCCCTTTTGACAAAGATTGCATACTTTATCATTTAGAAACTCTAATTTGGGTAGATCTTTGACTAAACTTTTTCTAGTTAGCATTCTAAGGGAGTGAATATTGCAGTGTCTTAGTCTTCTATGCCAAAACCAAGACTCTTTGTGAAATACACTTAAACATGAAGCATTTTGAGAAGCTAAAGAATCTAAGTTAACAGAATATACATTTTCATTTCTTAATGCAGAAAATACTAATTCATTTTTAGAATTAAAAACATTGAAAGCATCATTTTCAAATTTAACATGAAATCCATCATCACATAGTTGTGAAATACTAAGCAGATTATATTTCGGTCCATCAACAAAAAGTACTTTGGAAATTAAAACTGAGTTAGAGTTACTGATTTGACCAAGGTCATGTCCACCATCAATCTTTATTAGGTTCTTGAAACATAAATAGTCTCATGTCATGTGTTTTGAACACCCACTGTCCAAGTACCATAAGCTTTTACAGGAGCTCTTCAAACAATTTTCCTACAAAATAGTCAAATAAAAACTGACTTTGGTACCCATATTTGTTTGGGTCCAATAGTGTTAGTAACTAGTGCTTTAGGAACCCACATCTGCCTCATAGGTTTCCTAAGCGTTATGTAAAGTATTTGAGAAATAAACTTTATTTGGTCTAGAAAAACTCAAAACAGTAGAAAATGTATCATAGTTTGAACTAGCAGAATGTTTTCCTGAACTAGGAGTAAAGTTGTATGTTCTAGATTTAGAAACAAAATGGTTTTTCCAAAATTTCTTTTACCAGGTTGATAACCAATACCAGTAGTGTATTTAGGGGCAATCTGTTTACCTAGCATTTGTACCAAGGTATCTTTACCATTAGTAAACCTTTCAAGGTCCTTTTTCAATTGCTCATTAGATAGCTTTAATTCATTGTTTTCTTTAAGTAATTGAACATTTTTCTCTCTTTCTACAGCAAGTTCAGATTTAACAGTTGAGGTAAGAGCATACTGTTTCTTTAAAGATTTGTATTTATCTTTTAGTTCATTACATGTTTCTTCAAGCATATTGCAATACTCAAACATTTCTTCTTTAGACATATTTTCATAATCACTTTCATCTCCAGAATAATAGGAATTTTGTACAGGAGATTTTAGAGTTACCTCATATGTGTTTGTCATGAAACACATATTGGTTTTGTTAGTCTGTTCATCATGTGAAGACTATGAGTCACTTGAACTATCCTCAGAAGCACTCCAAGTTGCTTTCATTGCCTTTTTATACTTTCTATCTTTGTCCTCATATTACTTTTTATACTTGAGCTTGGGACGGTCACCCTTTACATGTCCCTTTCGTTTACATTCATAATATACTATCTCATCCGACTTGTCATTTCTTTTCTAATCTTTCTTTCAGCTTTCCTTTTGATCATATCTTCCTTTGAAGTTAAGTTTTCTGAAAAATTTCTTCCTTTTGTAAAATTTCTTAAACCTTCTGGATAATTGAGTCATCTCCTCATCACTGTCGGGTGATGATTGTTCACTGCTGGAACTTTCTACAGAGACTTGCAGTTTCTCCTTTTCTTTGTGTTTAGAGGTAGTGGGCTTAAATGTCACATATTTTCTTTTGGGTTCATCCTCCTCTTCCCTGTTGACTTTCAGCTCTTCTTCGTACATCATTAGTTTCTCAATGAGTTCTTTGACAGGTAATTTGCTGATGTCACATGACTCTCTAATAGAGACATAAGTTCTTCTCCATCTATCAGGTAGGCATCTGAGAATCCTCATAATTTGTTCTTTGGCTGTAACTTCTCTTCCGAGAGAGATCATTGTGTTGACAATTTCGTTGAGCCTGAAATACATGTCAGAAATAGGCTCATCAAGCTTCATTTTAAAGTTATCATACTTAATAGTATAAGTATTAAGTCTCATTTCTTTAACACTAGAAATTCCTTCATGTGAAACAGACAAAGTATCCCAAATTTCATGAGCTGTTTTACATGCGGAAATTCAGTTAAATTTTTCATCTCCTAAAGAGCAATATAAGGCATTCATGGCTTTGCAATTATTATTGTAAGCAGTCTTAGTTGGGTCATCCCAAATAGTTCTATCAGTAGCAGGAATCTTATACTCATCTACAATTGAAGACCAAATTTCAAAACTCATACTTTCTAAATGCATTTTCATTTTAATATTTCATTGGGCATAATTAGTTCTATTAAAGAATGGAGGTTTGTTTGTTGCAGAACCTTCGAGTCTATTATCCATAATAAAGAAATACTTTTAAAGAGCTAGAAATTTAGAACTAACAAAAATTTACAGATCTTTAAAGTACAGCTAAAATCACAGTTGAAAAGATTTTAAAAGAGAGTCTTAACAAGAATAAACTCTTCTGATACCAAATGTTGGTCGGAATAGATTACTCAAGAGGGGGGGTGAATTGAGTATATATAAAAATTTCTGTCAGAAAGTTCACTTAAAATAATTCCCCAATAAAAATGAATACAAGCCAGCTAATCAAGGTAATACGGTTATAATAGTTTGACTGTTCAAATAACTTCTCAGAAGATTGATTAATTCTCAGTAATATCAATGTGAGTTATTGATACAACTTTTGAAGCTACTCTAAAACAGTTATAACTTCTATCCAAGACTAGCTATCAAAGTAAAATTTGTTTTCTGAAATATAAAGTAAAGCAGAGAAAAACTAAATCAAAAGACACAGCGGATAAAACAAGTGGTTCGGTCTCAAGCCAATACTTAATACACTCCACTTGGTGATCACCTGCCACCAAGCAGTCCATATAGATAAGAGATTGATCCACACCCTGGATCGGGATAAAACAACAGTACAGAGGATTGGGGTCACAGGACCTCTTCCACTGTTCTTTGTGGGTAAAAACTACTAGGTCACACAATGACCTCTTCCACACTTATCCGTGTGAGTAAACAGATGTAAGAAGATGTGAGAGGAAGGATATCTTGTATCTTTCAGTTTAATACAGGAGACAGTGTGTGTTTTAATACAGACACACACACTACTCGAAAGCTAAAAACAATACACAACAGAGCAAAGATGTTGAGAAAGAGTTAGAAGTGCTTTGAGTGTTATTCTATGTACTCTGGACTTGTAGGATGAAGCAGATGCAAGTGTCGAGTCCTTTTGTGAAAAACAGAGTATCGCAAGTTTGGTGCTCTGGTTTCCAGTTTGGTGGTGTAAGCTATGTAGCTCGTGTTATTCTTTGAGTTGGCACTGCAAAGACATTTTTGGCTCTGATCTACGGTAGTCCAACCTTTAGGAATCGAGAGTGTTTCTTGTGTTCTTCAGTTGTATCTTGTTGCATGTCTCAGTTCCCTTTTCAAAACTCGTTTCTCTACACGTTCCAATGCCACGCTTTCCTTTTTGTTACGGGATGCATGTGTTGGAGCCGACAGGATGCATATATTTTGCACCTCATGCCACGTACTGTCAAGTGACATGTCTACAAAGAAACATTAATTATGCCAGTGCCTTTAAATGACTCAAATATGACCGTTAGAAATTAAATTGAAAACGACAAAACAGATAAAAGAACGGTGTCACAGTTTGTCTTAAAACGGTATCACTTGGAAACGGTGTCACCAGGAAACGGTGTCACCAAGAAACGGTGTCACCAGGAAACGGTGTCTTCTTCTTTGCCTTTGAGCGGTGAGACAGTCACGATGCCACAATTGCATTGAGATTAGGAACCGGTAACACAAATGCGGTGTCATGATCACGGTGTCTAGTCCTTTGCTAAACTTTGAACGATGTCTTGGTGATGGTAGCAAGAAACCGGTGTCACAGACTTCATGAGATCTGAAACTGGTCACGGTGTCGGGTCACGGTGTCGGGTCACGGTGTCGGGTCACGGTGTCGGGTCACGGTGTCGGGTCACGGTGTCGGGTCACGGTGTCGGGTCACGGTGTCGGGTCACGGTGTCGGGTCACGGTGTCGGGTCACGGTGTCAGGGTCACGGTGTCAGGGTCACGGTGTCAGGGTCTTTGCCAAAAATCCAGAACCGGTGGCAGACTTACAGTTTCTCAGACTTAGCCAAATATCTGTAAAGTTGTCTTAGGAAATAATATTCACAGAATGAATTAGACTTAAGCATTAATATAATAAAACATTATAGAACAAAATATAGTTTATAATATTCAATCATGATTCAAACATGATTTATAGGAATCAAGATCTTGTGAAAGTGTATACCATGAGTTGTAAACATTAAAAGCATAGGAAAACAAATCATCTCTACACATGATTTGAGATAGATTGAACAAGGTTAACAGGATTTGTGATCATTAAAACATGATTAAAACATAAGGAGTCCAACAGTTCTGCTACGCCATTCTGTTGCGGCTTTCCAAGAACTATAGTGTCTCACAATATCTTCATCTTGAAGAACCTTCTTGAACGGATCTGACATGTATTTTTCACCGTTATTTGATCTCAATCTCTTGATTTTCCTTCTTATCTGATTTTCAATCATCTTATTCTACTTAAGGAAGATATCCAACACTTCATCCTTATGCTTCATGACATATACCCAAACATATCGTGAGTAATCATCAATAAATGTGACAAAATAATGATTACCTCCCAATGAAGCATTTTTCAACGGTCCCCAGACATCGGTGTGTTCCCTCCGTACGATAGGTTGCAGTGCTGAAACTGATTCTAGTCTGCTTACCCATCACACAATGCTCACAAAAGTTCAATTTTCATGTCTTGACATCTTTCAAAACTCATTTCTTTACTAAACTCTTCAAGTCCTTCTCTCTGGTATGTATGTCTGAGTCTCATGTGCCACAATCTGGAAGTGTCTGACTCACTCTCCTCTGATATCGCAACTCCACCGGTAACAGTCTCAGCATTCAAATAATACAAAATACCTTTTTGGGTGCCTTTCATCGCAAGGAATGCACCGCGGATTACTTTCATGACTCCATCTTCAATGGTTATCCGGTAACCAATCTTATCCAAGACTCAAAGCGATATGAGGTTTTTTTCCAATTCTGGTACATATCTTACATTTGTGAGGCGTCAAGTTGTATCATCATGCATCCTCAACCGTATGGTTCCAATACCCATCGTGTGGCGAGGGTGGTTATTGCCTATAAACACCCCACCTTCATCTAACTGCTTAAAGCTTGAAAACCAATCTCAATTCCTGGACATGTGAAATAAACAACCTGAATCAAGAATCCAACCATCTAAATGATTGACAGTAAAGGAAACGAGAAAAACAGTATCTTCAACGTCCTCAGTTTTCTGTACAACATTCGTCTTTGGTTTCCCAATATTAATCCTTCTTCCAGTGCCTTTTTTTATGACAGTAGGCACACTCATTTTTGTTGGACGTCTCGTCTCTTGACTTCGATCGTGATCCACCTCTTTTGAATCCTTCGAGCTTCGTGCCAGATGATCTTCCTCTGGTTGTCATCAATGCCTCTGATGCGGAATCTTTATGATCATACGTGTCCTCCCGTTCATACTCATCATTAACTAAGTCATTTGATACATCAACAAATTTTACCTCATCCTTACCATGCAACAATGTTGGAGTAAGATGATCATAACTTTCTAGTAGATAGTTCAACAAAAAAGAGTCATCTTCATCTCTAATCGTTACCTCTAAACTTTGCAAATCTGTCGGGATTTTATTAAAACAGTATAGGTGCTCAATCGTGGACATACCTTCCTTGTACTGAATTCTGGCAATTTCTTTTTCAGGTAGAGCCGGTTTTCGATGTTTTTGGTCATGTACTTGTTCTCTAAAATCTTCCACAAACTTTTTGCAGAGGTCTCTCGCATCACACTATATTTCTGATCTTTCATCAAACAAAGTCGGATCGTACCACAAGCTTGACGGTTGAGTCTCCTCCAATCACAATCGGAGATGTCGGCGGACTTTTCTTTCAAGGTGATATCTAACTCCTGCTAAGTTAGAACATTCAAAACTTCACATTTCTACATGTTGAAGTTATTCGTCCCGTCGAATTTCCCCACCTCAAATTTGGTATTGGACACCATACTTCTATATCTAGAAATACTTGTCGTCTCGGTATATCGATTTGGAATGGACTCCTCGGATGACATGGTACTGATTTCGGCTTGGGGATTCTCCATCAAAAAACATATCAGAATTTCTAAAAACAGACTCACACGCACCAAGTGTGGAGGGCTTCACGAACTTTACAATCAACAAATTGCAAAGACAACAGAGAGCAACCCCTTGCGGAGACAAGGGAGGGGAGCGCAGACATCGAGGGGTTCGCACAAGGAGGTTGGTTGCCGGACAGCAAATTTGAGGGCTTATAGGGGACGTTAACAACAGTGACACATGGGAAGCATAGACGGCAATGTTGTTGCGATTCTTCTCCCCGGGTAATCCAAACTCACCGCTCTGATATCAGTTTGTTGTGCGGAAGCCTCACTCCCTCTCAAATCATCGCACATAAAATCGAAGAAACAAAAACAGGAAGACACAAATTTACATAGTTTGGTCGGGGTGACCTACATCCACAGGGAAGGCAGCGGGTATTTTCTTATTCAAACGAGAACACAAATTACAGATTTCTCATCTATTTGCCCACACAGCAGCACCCAAATTTATGACAGCAGAGGAGAAGAGGATTCAAATGGTCGTTGCAAGTTTCGTCGGCCAATCACGGCTACCCAAAAATTCTTCAAGCGGCACCAGCTTCCTAGCAGGTCTCTGGCACCACCCACCAACCAAAGCAATTGGACCCCTTCACTAAATTGTTTCATGAATTAATTTATCAACCTATACAACCATAAGATTTTTATGTTAGGCTTAGGATGAGGCGTTTTTAATAATGTATGACCAAGCAAGGCCCAAAAAAAAGTTTTGAACAAATGGAAAGTACATAGGGTTGAGGTGTTTGCTTTCATGGCAGCCTATCAACACTAAGATAAATTGTGTGCGCATCAACTTTTATAACAGAACAAAGAGATATATACTTCAGGATTAGTGGGAAACTTGCCTATGATGGGCAAACAAGCAAAGCAGCCTACAAGCAGTAGGTAGTATTAAAAGAAAGAAAATGCAACCTTTTCAATTTAGTAAAATCAGGCACCGCCTTTTCAATTTAGTAAAATCAGGCACCGTTATTCAGCAAGATGGTAATTCAACAAAGCCCATGATGATAAAAAATAAGGTGAATAAAAGAGTTATGGGTAGGTCCAGTGGTCATGACATTTGCTACTAAATTCTTTCAAGCAAGTTATCATCTTCACTTTTTTTTTTATCTTCGGTTGTTTCCTTTTCTTTCACCATTTGCAGCCGCTGCACTATCTTGACTTTCGTGGCCCCTACCTCCCACCTCATCGTCTAAAAGTGGTACTTAAGTGTTAGGTTTGATCAGTCGTCGTGATATCCACAGTTGGATTTTAAACGCACCCAGCCTAGCAAAGAATTTAACACCAACTTCTGTCAAACATAAAGAATTTAATATATTTTAATTTTAATAGAAAGTTGGCTGCTTGTGGGTGATGACGGTATATTCTTTGCTTTAATTTTATTGAATTTTAAGGAGTTTGGCAGTCATTTGTGGACCCCCTTTTCATTTATTTTATATTTTAAAGTTGTATTTGTCAGTCATCGTTTTTTTAATAATTGCAAGAAAGTCGATGAAGTTCGAAACTCAATTCATTATCGATATTGGGCTGGTCAGGGCCTGGTTGATCACCTTCACGACAAATTGATGACCAAAACGATGAACAATCCAAACACAACAGAGCAGTTTAATGCTGGCCATTATTCTGGAAATGTAATGCCTGATGCGTTTTTCAATCCCCATACGAAAATGAAAATGAAATACCACGATACATGGGAAATTCATAAATTTTTCCCATAGCATAGATCACTGCAAAAGAAAGAGATATCTGACCAACCTTCTGCTTCTCAGCATCCATATAATTCTTCACAGCAGGAACCAATCTGTTTTTCGAAATAATTATCATGAGACAAAAAGCAAACATTTACATAATGATTGAGGGAGATTAGCCAACAACAGCAACAAAATTGGCAGCAGCTTCAGAAAAGTCAATTATATGGCAAGTAACACGATCAAGATTAAAATAGCGAAACAATCGAGAAAACTGACCTAACGGAGGCCATGAATAGCCCTAGAAGCGAGGCCTTGAGACCATTTTTTTGAAACACGTCGAGGAAGTGTCGAAGCGTCCGGGCGACTAGGACGGCAAGCAGAGGAGCAATAAGCAGGGCCAGAGGCTCGTACTGAGACAAGAAGGAATTTGCAGAAGCCCTCAGACGAATCAAAGACGTCGATGCGGACTCCATTGAAGCTGGGAAATCCAAAACAGAGGCCAGACCGCCAAAGCAGTGAGGGCCGACGGGAATTGGAACACAGGACGGGCGAAGCCGGAGCCGGAGCATTAAATATAAATTTTCAGCATGTTTTTTATCGGCAGAAAGGGACCCGGCCCGGCCCTGCGGCGTGCACGATATCGCTTGCCTCACGTCGTACTCACGTGACGTTGATGTGCATGACTTTGATCAATGCATAATGACGTTTCACGTCAGCGTTGTTTTAAATTTATTATAAAATAAATTATATGAATAAAAGTAGTAATAGTAGAATTTTGTGGCATTCAACGACAAAAACACGTCCTACTCGTTGACGGATTACGTAAGTTTAACCAGATTTCGATGAAACTGATTTATGAAAATCAAATAACTAAAGTAATTTTGTAATACGAAAAGTCTAAGGTTTTCATCTAAAGCATTGTAGTATTGCCAAACCAACCAATCCGTAAATATGGAAATAAACTATGTAGGGAAGATGAAAAGTGAGTTGTTGGAGATACCATTGAAAACTGATTCCGAGATTTGCATAATCTGACCGTTGGAGAATTGCTAATAACCTTACTGCACTTTGAGCATTCTAAAAGTTGTTTATTGTAGCATTGCAATCTCTTGCCGCTTGGATGTTTATGTTCAGTATAATTTTTTGAGGAAATGATAATGGGGGACCAAAAGTCCCCCCTAATACACATTCAGGACCAGCATAGTTCTGTGAACAGTGATTTTTTACTGTTCATATAACTGGATATGGTCCTTATACGGTATTAGGGGGGACTTTTGGTCCCTCATTGTCATTCCCCCTAATTTTTTTCCGAAGTGTTTCACCTAAGAGCTATCGTTATGAGGTTTTGTAAAGATCTTGGGTTTTTTGTTGTATTCATTTCACCGAGCTACCGGTTAAATAGCTAAAGCACTGAGCTACCAGTCAAGTAGTGAAAGTAAACTGAGTTATTGGTTAAGAAATGGGGGGAAATTGAGCTACCAATTGTAGTAGCAAAGAATTTTTGATCAGGCTGATTGAGGACTTCCTGAGTTGAAAATATAGGGTCTAGCTTCGCTACAACAAATCGCACTTTTAAAAGCACTATAAATATGCATTGTCAGTGCTAAAAAAACGTTGACATGTTAAGCCTCTTTAAAAGTCCTCGATTTTTATCAATTTTTTGTCGAGCACAGGTAAAATTTGAAAAAAAAAATGAAACCACTCAGGCTTTGTCAGTGTTAGACGTCCTACTCTCACTCTCATGCACTCCCTTTTGTCAGCACTCGTAACCCCCAGTTGTCAACGCTTTTCTGCTACCCAACTACCTATTCACCCCCGTGAAGGTTTCGAGCACAATGAAAGCGTCGAATGAGGTATGTCAAACTTGACTTTTGTCGTAATTGATGATTAATCCAAAATGTACATTGACGATAAACGTTGTGACTATAACAATACGATTTTTCATATGAGGTACACATCCTTTAATTCTTGGTTTATATTCCTTGTTGTATCCTTATAAATGCGCCATGTGGTCTAAGGAAAGAATCGGGAGTGTATGAGCCTTGTTTGGAGTCTGAAACTCCGTATTTTGGTGGAAACAGACCAGACACACAGTTTGCCTTAACCGTGCACTTGAGGTCGCACGGTTTGGACAAACCGTGCAGTGTGCTACAGAGGGTTGCAGAGGGTGTGCAAGGGATGCACACAGTTTGTTTAATCGTGTGTCTAGCCCATGCGGGGGGGGGGGGGGGGGGGCTCACTCGAACAGTGCATAGTGTACGGTGAAAAACCACGCACACGAACCGTGTGAGAGTCTGTCTTTGGACAATGTCAACCGCACAATTGGTGCACAGTTTGGCAAACCGTACAGTCAAACCATACACCTTTTAAAAAGTGGGCAAAATTAGTTTTTTGCCCTCCATCCTTTTTAAAAGGGCTAACCCTTTTCCCCCTCCCTATGTTTTTCAGTGAACCACACACTAGGGGGAGTTTTCCTCTCATCTTGCTAGGCTTTGAAGTCGTTTCTTCACCCAACCTTCAATTTGAGTGTCTTCTGTCGTGTTGGATCACCATCGGTAAGAGCTTTAATTCGTTGTCTTCCTTCATTTATCCCGCCGTTTTCGACACTATTTCGGTGTGAGATCACATGCTCTATTTTCAGGACATTTGTCGGTTTTGTCATTTTCTTCCGATCTGAACCAAACCAAATGTTGATATTGGACAAATGTTCCTCTATCGCCATAAGGTAGGTGATCTGTGATTTTTCCCTCAAAGTATTGATGTTTATATTTGTTGTTGTTGTGACGCATGTTGGTTTCACCGAGCATTGCCCCTAAAATTAATCTTCCTTGAATTAAGTGCCCTATTTTGGAACCTAATGACTCTTTCAGATCCTTAATGATGTTGGAGGCCGTCAACCTCAACGTGAGCCACTCCATTGGGTGTGCCTATTATATACCTATTTGACCTCCATGGTTTTATAACCAAAACACCCATCGATGTGTTTGGTTCGACTTCTAAAATGAGATATCATTAATGGAAATGGATAAATTATAGTGGTGTAGCGCCACTAACACACTTACCTGACTTATTTAATTAATAATTAAATTTACAAATGGACTTTGTAAATTGACATGATTTGCACATGGCCAATGTTACCCTTCCACCCTTGAACATTGTCACCAGTAAATGAAAGGTAATAACATGACTTAAATGGAAGTAGTAAATTGGCATGATTATCACATGGCCAATGTTACACTTCATATTCAAATATTTGGTTCCTTTTTATGGATCTTTTTCCTGTTATAGGAGTGGTCAGACTTGAGATCGTCTTGAATTCCTAAGGGAATGCCTTGAGCACTCAAAGGACGCCACCCCGATTCATTGAGCCGATTGTCATGGGAGATACACACCACATAATTCAGTCTGTGTCTTATTACGTGAATGCCTTAGCATTATACCGAAAATTCACTTAAATATTTTCTGGATATTACAATGCTTTGGATACACTCCTTGGATTCATCCTGACATCTACGGACACGCGACGCCATGGATTCACCCCATTGGGCCCAGTCATGCTTAGCCCGAGATTTACTATGGACAAGCTCCATGGACTCAGTTAGACTCATTGTACTGTGGAATGCCTTGGGTGTACCACTTGTACTACACTTAGACCCTTATAACCAGACTGCATGAGTTATTACTATGAGTTAGCTAGACCCCTGAGGTCATGGATGCACCGATCTCACCTTGAATCCTTTCATTATATTGTCCATATTATGATGCTCTGTTTAGAGATCCGAGACACGTGACATTTTAACATACTATGTGGACACTTAGGCATTAAGCCATGGGTCCACGCGAGAGCATGTATATTTGTTCATATGATTGTCTTATGTATGCATATATATACATGATGGAAGGGGTGCATAGACATTTTCAGCTTAGTCCGAAGCAAGTATGATCAGCTTGACATCCCACGAGGAGCTCGATCTGACATGTTTGTTACTTTATGCATTATACATCACTCATGATTATTTTACTTGCACACTATTACATTTATATTCACAGACTGTATTTTTATAGACACCATTGGTGGTGACTTACTGAGTATATCTCACACCCCATTTGGGTCGTCGATCGATACTCGAACATACTTCACGGATACAGGTAGGAATAGGGGCAAACACCCAGTTGTCGATGCTTGATTGATTGTAGCATGGGAGCGGGGAGGCACATGACCGAACTATGACCTGTGATGCTATCTGGAGATTGTATTTTGGTCTTTTTGGTTCTTTTGGTATACATGTATATATGTGTGTCTGCTACCATGTATGCCTGTTTCTTTTTGTTATATATATCACATTACATCATTTTGTATATGGTACTAGATATTGCTACTGATGCCTATTTATTTTATCTGGATGATTTATCTTCTGTTATCAGTTGGTATTATGCTTTCGTCTTTTATTCACTAATTATATCGTTGTGTTACTCTGATCATGAGGGTATAGTCTCCCCACTGTACCACCTTGGACCCTCACTGCTAGTCAACATTATCTGGCATATGGGGAGGCACACTTGAGGCCTTGTGACCAATTGGGTTCAGTTACTTATGTGTGAACCAGGTTCGGAACGTTACAAAAATTGACATTAGAGCATTTTTTCATTTTTGTCTTACTATTTGAGTTATTATACAGGAGATTAGGATGTATCAAAATTTGGTAATGAGCATGTGTCTGAGAGTAGCTAACCCTAGGGGTGTCCATGGGTCGGGTCGGGTCGGGTTTGAGGGGTTTTTGGACCCGACCCGACCTATTTTTGGTCGAGTCGGGTCGGGTCGGGTTATATTCATTTTTTTTTCGGACCCGACCCGACCCAACCCGTATCACATTGGGTTGGGTTGATCGGGTCGACGGGTCGATCAGGTTATGTAAAAAAAAATCGTCGCCGCTGATTATTATCCCACCGCACACGCCTCCTTCACATTATCCTCCCTGCGACTCTATTTCTTCCTCACTGACAGCCATCGAGGGTTCAAGATGGGTGATATGCTTCATCCCAGACTGATCGTGATCCCGTTCATCAGCGCGCTTGGTCAGTCGTGATCTCCTCCTGACAATTTTATTTTGATCTCAGGCCGCTGCGCATGAAATTTTGATCTCAGGTCGCCGCCCTCGTTCTTAATCAATGCAGGTTCAGACAGATTCATTGAGGAGGAGGTGCACATCGGCGAAATTGAATCCGGATAGGGAGTGATATTTGAAGAAGGAAACCCCTAATTTGAAGTCGTTGACCGATCTGTTTTCGACTGAGTTGAACTGACAATTCCAACTGAGCCGCTGATGAAGAGCATTTGGAATCCAACCGAGCTCGTCGGAGATCGATGAAGCCGAGGAAGTGGTAGGAGACCATCGAGCACCATTGCGAACGTTTTCTAGGTTTCATTGTTTTTACAAGTTGGTTCTGACAACCTCCACTGAAAACCGATGGGCCACGACGAAGAAAGTTTTCTGTGGATTGCTTTGATAGATCTGGAGTCGCGGGACATCACTTCCTTCTTCAATCGGGTTTTTAACGGCAGTCATGAGGTTTTTGGATCTGGGATTTTTCTTCTTACATGAGTCTGATTGTAGTTACATTGATGAAGACAGTGGAATTGAAGCAGTTGTATTCCATTATTGCGGATGCTGCACCAGCGAAATGGGGAAACAATGCTCAGTTCGAAGACCAGTATTGGGATGCCTATTTTTCTCATATGCAGGTTTTCTCCGGTGGATCTGGGGTCATGGATGGCGGTCGTGTTAGAGATGGAGGTGGAGGCGAAGCCGGCGTGTGGGTCTGCGGTGGTCGCAGACGACGGTGGAGCGAGGTAGCGCGCGGGTCCAAAAGATGCGCAGGGGTAGTGACGGGTTGGTTGGGTCGGGTTGGGTAATTTTTCTCCCAACCCGTGACCCGACCCAACCCGGTCACGGGTCAACCCGAAATGACCCGACCCGTGAATATGAAATCTTGAACCCGACCCAACCCGACCCAACCCGGTCGGGTCGGGTCGGGTCAGTCGGGTCGGGCCGGGTCTGGACACCCCTAGCTAACCCATGTCTGAGAGTAGCTAACCCATATTTTATTTGTATATTAATATATATTTATAAGATCAGTTTTGAATGCATTTATAAAATATGTTTTTTATGTGTGTTTATAAATAAACAAATACATATATACAACACACACACACACATATATTATTTGTGTATATGTAAGTATAATTATACATATTTATATATATTTACAAATATTATATATTAATATGTATATACATATGTTTAGAATATATAGATAATATATATTAGTTTGTCAATACAGACGCACACAAATATATATATATACACGTACACATTATATATGTATATAAATATTCGTATATTTGTATTTTAAATAAAACAGATATTAGTTTTTTATTTAGATAAGACTTATATATTGGGAAATATATTTTATATGTAAATATGTTTAATTATTTATTTATAAAATTAAATTTTTATGTGCAAATATATAAAAAAATGTATATATTGTTATATATTTGATTATAAATAACAGTACATTATAAAAAATGAAAAAAAAAATCAAAGCCATAATATGAATATGAATGTAATACATTGAAATAAATTCATTCCCCACTAAAAGGGGCAAAAAGACCCCCTTAAACGAGACTGAAATTCCATCAAATGTTAAAAAATTTGGGTATCTGAACTAAAAACTCAGTTTTGGAGGCTTTATAGGTCTTTTTTGGCCTTGAAAAATGTGACAGAAGGTTTCCTTCAATTATTAGCGCGTAGAGATCGTCACAAACTTCAATTTGATATGCTGCAGAGCTCAAATGGACACCCGGATCAAATTTTATGGCTGTTTGAAGTTTGAGTTACGTTTTCAACGTATTTTAGATCTTTTTTTTGATTTTTTGTATCTTAAAATTGTTATTAAATGATTATTAGTCGATGGTAATTAGAAAATTATTAATTAATAAATTTTTAAGACATTTTATAAGTCATTTTCACTACATATCTTATATATTAAGTGCAAATGATTATTTATACTTATTTAAAACATATTTAAAAAATATATATTATATTTATATCAATATCAATATACTTATATATTTATATATCAATATTTCATTTTTTATGAAATATATATATTTTTGAAATATACACTTTATCAACGCTAGGAAAAAAACACTGATAATACCCCTCCTTTATCAGCGCTACTAAAAAAAGCGTTGATAAAGGGGCCCCCTTTAACAGCGCTAAAAAGCGTTCATAAAGGGGATGCCTTTATGAGTGCTAAAAAAATGTTGATAAAGGAGCACTTTTAACAGTGCTTTTTAGCACTGTTAAAAGTACGCTTTATCAGCGCTTTTTTTTTAACGCTGTTAAAGGGTGATGCTGCAGAAACCCAGTTTTGTGGTAGTGATTTATGAGTTGGTGAAGGGGTGTGATACTTACATAGGAAGGCTTGTACCTACCCTATTCCTATATTCACGATGTTATCATTGTTGAATCTTATCTGAGGCATGTTTTTTGCAGTTGTAAAGCTGTGCCACCATGATGTCCTCGAGTCTAGGGCTAGGAAGGCAACAATGACCATGCTCCTGAGATGGTGGGACCTAACCCACCAGTAGTTTCACCTATGGAACATCCAGTTATACCTAACATTGGCGTTGATGCCCAATTTTGGAATATTTTCTATAGTTTATGCAGACTATTCAAGGAGCTTTGCGGCCTAACCCTATTATGACAAAGTTTACATGAGAGTTTCAATAGCATCATCCACCCACATTTTCGGAGGATGGCGATCCATAGGCCACTGAGACATGGTTAGAGGACATGCTATCTATCTTTGAGCACTTAGAGATACCTCCAGAGAGGAGGGACAAGATTTCCGCTTATATGCTTCGTAGTTCTTTTGAGTGTTGGTGGGACATTATTACTCAGGCAGACCAACATTGTTATATGGTCCGGAGAGATTTTTAGGCTGCTTTCTATGGTTTTTTTGAAGACACTGAGAGATGATAGAGTTAGGGAGTTCCTATATCTAGATCAAGGATCCTTGCTGGTTATGAATTATTTTTCTCACATTACCAAGCTTCATCATTTTTCATTTTCCTTCATTGTTGATGAGTTTTTTAAAGTGAAACTCTTTGAGTATGGGATTAGGTACGCCATCCAGTCTTAGGTAAATGTTTTTTTGTTTGACTACTATCTCAAGAATTGTAACGAACCAATATTTCTTCAATGGAAATTTCTTTCTTATAAATATGTCATAATCACATGAAATCACAACATAATTAACTACTAAGTGCTATGTGACCCTTAAAACATAAGTTTGTCACTTCTGTGATGTGAATTTCGAAAATCTGACATACACGGTTGCGATCAGTATGTTATTTGGATTCCGATAAGAAAAACATAATTTTTGATGAACAATAACCTACCCTTATGAATAGTAACATACCCTCATGAATAATGATATACCCTAATGAATAGTAATTTTACCTATGATGGTATATAAATAATATTCAAGTGGAAGTACAATATACCTATGCTTTGGAATAAGTAAATAAATGTTTTATAACTGTTGTTTTAAGAATAAATTATGATTTTAATTAAATATTAAATTAATCATATTTAGAAAATTATTTTTGAAAAATGGACTTCATTTTTGGATTCTACACTTTGAAAAATGGTTAGGGTGAATTTTTGGTATTTTTTTGAAATACTCGAATTTTTGATGAATAGTGAAATACAGTAAAATACCGTATATACAAATTATCAGTTAAATACGCTATTTATGAAATCACAAGTGATGTAAGCCCACTTTGTTCGAATTCACATGCATTTATCACTATTATTGGTCATGAAATCATCATTATTGCTGGTCTTGAGGGAAATTAATAAACTAATGATTAAAAAATTATGAAAATTCTCCTCTCCTCCACTACAAAAACCTCTTCTCACTCCCTCTTCTCTTCAATCCTCTCAAGTCTTGTTCCTTCTCCAAATTCTATCCAAATATCCTTTCAACCTCCTCTCCCACGTCCAACAAGCCTTGGTCTCATAAAAAGACCAAAACCTCTCCCTTAAAGAGGCTCTCAAGGAAGTTTGGTTCAAGAGGTAAATTTATCTTTTCAATTATTTGTCTTTCCTTTCAAGTTCATTTGTTTTCTTTTTCTATTATTACCTATCCTTATCCAAATGTTGTGATGAATACAGTACCTTACATGTATTGGAATATTTTCATGATAGCGGAATAAGTTATCATAATCTCTTCCTTTTACCTTCTTTTATACTAGTAGCAAGAACACCATCCGAGATGTGTCAATTTACCTCATTCAAGGACGATGGGCTTTCGATTTCTATTATCATTATCAATTCTATTCATGAAACCATTATTGTTATGGTTGAACTAGATTATTATATATGTAATATACCCTATATAAGGTTCTGTAATCCCTTTTTACAAATGGTATTAAGTTATAAAGAAAGATGAGTCCGTTGTAATAAAAACCCACAATTTAACCGAAACAGCTATCATTAAAGATCTATATAATAATTCATCCTCATTCCATGTAACCAAATTATCTAAATGAACAATAACACCTATGAATGATCATAAATAATATGCGAGTTCAATTCTGAAGATTTACATGAACTCCATTACTTAAGAACAAGTGAACCGATTATGAAAATAAAGAAAACGAACATTACAGAATGACAAAATTCAATATAATAACTTATCAATAAGGGAATAAATGAACTAAACATAATTATGATAAACTAAATACATGTATAATAGGTTCTGAAATAAGTTATTAATAAGTATAATTTCATATTCCAGGAGCTTAAGTACAAGAGCGGAACACGTTCGGAGTTAAGGTACGAGTTTTTCCACCCGAACTTCCATTTTCATTCGGGTTACTTTTATTGTCTATTACCTCAAAGAAAATCTTTTGTATTATTATGTACTCCTCAAAAATTATGCGTGTGGGTTATATATATGTTTATCAACCAGAATCTTTCCTTATTTTATGGATGGTTACGTGTTTTAAAAGGAACTTTCGAAATTGTTTCTGAAATACAGGCCTGATCCAAGGGAATTTATCTAATTCTTACCTATTTTCAAGGGCACTCTATAATCTATTTTTTGAAACAATTATCTTTATAAAATAATTAATTTTATTATGAAAATACTATCTTACTTCACTTCTGGTTTTATATAAATATTTTTCGAAAAGAACTCTTCTTTTCCAAGTAAAAGAGTATTTATCTCAAGATTTACTCGAATATTTTATAAGAGTATCTTCATCTATTTCAACACTCTTGTTGATTCTTATGTATTATTGAGATTAGTATGCCATTTTATCATCTACCATACTTAATTTAATGGTTTATGATTACTTTGGATGTTGATGTTCTATCTTAAATCCATACCCCAATTTACTCCAAATGGTTAGTGTTTCTGTTTAATGTTTGGGGAAAGTTATTTGCATTTCATATATTAATTTCAATATGAATGTATATATTGTTTACATTTATCCCCATTCATATGAGGAATGCATTGGACATAGTAAGTGTAGGGTGGGGCCCGCTATAGCCCCTCGGTGCATCGATAGGTCTCATGAGACATACTACGGTCATGACACAAAGCCTTGACAAAATGATTACTTACGGTCTTGGCACGAGGCCTTGACAGTATGATTATGTTGTCCCACATTATAAATTCCCTCATTATGAAAATAGTATTGATGATTCATGTGATTATTCAAATAGTAGAATACCCATGATTATGTTTTGTTATGGCAATATTTACTCAGCTCATTTTTCTACCATATTATGTTCAAGTTTATTTTTAGAGACATGTGTTTTCAATTATTCACCATGTCTAATGTTTTTGTTATCTTCTGCCGTATTTCTTACCCTTACTAAGAATTTGAGCTCTCCCCTTTATTATGTTTCATTTTTCTCAGGACATGAAGAAGTTTATTATTAATGACATGCTGAAATAACCTAGGAGTTATGGATGTTGTCCAAGGAGTTTCTATGTTGTATTTATTTTTAAGTTGTAATGTTTAACTTATGTATGAATCTTGTTTCTAATAATGCTAAACTACTCGGTCCTTCAGGATTCTTATTCCTTCTCTGTATGCCAATGTAATCAAATAAGGAACCAGCTCCGGGCAACTGGGGTCGGGTCCTTAGAGGAATTGTGAACCAAACACTTATTACTGAGCATAATTTGAGGGAAGTCAACAATAAAAGATACAATGGTTTGGTATTGAGGTAGGGTAATAGTTCATCCAATGGCAGGAAATGTCGTCTGGAGGATTCTCGATAGAGCAGCGGCACCCAGAGTACCTGTTTAGGAAGCTCAGAAATATTTCATCAGTGTGGTAGGCACAACCATGTAAAACCTCAGTGTGATTGAGACCCAGTCATGTGTTGGGCATGTACAAGGATGGTTCATCTTCGGAGATTCTATTGTACCTTTCCATTAGTTCTTAGTGGGAGAGGATTCACACTATCTCTGCCTTCTGAAGTAGGATAAGTAGTTTCGCATCAAGCCGGAAGTTGGACTACCACTGACCATACAAGCCAAGGAGGTGGAATTGGTCAAGGAGGCCAGACTTAGGATATATAGAATTAACAGACCCACTCAGGGTAGTGAATCAGACTAGATTTATTCAGTGCAACCTATACCTAAGGGTGTAATTTTGGCCCGACGACCCGAAGCCCGACTGCTGTAAAAAAATTAACAAGGAAACTGCTGGTAGGGGGGATTCGATCCCCCTACCACAAGCTCCCAAGGCTGTGCTTGGACCAACTGGTCCAGGCGCTGCGCCTGTTAACTTATCACCAGCTTATATATATATATATATATATACACACACATATCTATATCTGTGTATATATATATATATATATATATATATATATATTTCTCTATATATGTATCTATATGTCATTATATATTAACAAAAAATAATATTATATATATACATATAATTATTATTATATATAATTATAATGTGTGTATAAATATATATACAACGATATATAATTATATATATATAATAGTGTATATATATAAACAAAACCATTAATAATATATATCGATTAAGTGTGGTTTTTAAAAATCCATTAATAATATATATATATATATATATGATTTAATATAATATATATATATAAACAAAGCTATTAATATATATATATATATCAATGATTTAATATTATATATATAATAACTTGTTGTATATTAATAAAAAAATAACACACTCACCTAATGATGTTCGTGCAAGTCCCTCAATTTCATTAATTTTTTTAAGTATGTTGCAACATGCATATATTATATATACTATACATATATAAATCTATTTAGAAAAAAAAATTAACTCACCCACTTCGACGCACCCCCCAACCCATAATTATTATTTTTATAATTTTTTCATATTATATATATATATATCAATCATTTAACATCATATATATATATAATAACTTATTATATATTAATAAAAAAAATAACACTCACCCAATGATGTTTGTGCACATCCCCAACCTCACTAATTTTTTTAAATATGATGAAACTTGCATATTATATATATGTATATATAAAAACAAATCTACTGATAATATATATATATATCAATGATATGATAATATATATATATATATAAACAAATCCATTAATAATATATATAAAGCTATTAATAATATATATCGATTAAGTGTGGCTTTTAAAAATCCAATAATAATATATGTGGGTGTGTGTGTCAATGATTTAATATTATATAATAACTTATTTTATATTAACAAAAAAACAACACACTCATCTAATGATGTTCGTGCACGTCCCCCAACCTCATTATTATTTTTTAAATATGTTACAACTTATATATATTATATATAAATCTATTTAGAAAAAAAAAATAACCCATCCACTAAGACGCACCCCCAACCCCTGATTATTTTTTTACAATTTTATCATATTATATATATATATATAATAACTTATTATATATTAACAAAAAAATAACTACTCACCAAATGATGTTCGCACACCCCCAACCTCATTAATTTTTTTAAATATGATAAAACTTGCATATATTATATATATTATATATACATATATAAATATATTTAGAAAAAAATTAACTCACCCACTGCTGCGCACCCGCTAAGGGTGAAATTTCGGTCCAGACAAGGCTAGGTCAGGCCTGCCCTGCAAAAAAAAATAAAAAACGTTTAAAAAAATGTTTTAAATTAAAAAAACGCTTAAAAATACATTTCATAAATAAGTTAAAAAAATAAATGTAAAAAAACGTTTTAAATAAATGATAAAAAACGTTTAAATAACAACACTTTAAACCCACCACCCACCGCTGCGCACCCCCGAATAATATATATAAATTCACAGACATATATAAATCTATTTAGAAAAAAATAACATATCCACCCACTGTAAAATGTTTTTACATAAAACATGTTAAATGATTAAAAAAATACATGTAAAAAATATGCGTTCAAAAAAACGTTTTAAATTAAAGGTCTAAAAATAAATGTAAAAAAAATGTTCTAAACAAGTGTTAAAAACGGTTTAAATAAAGTTTTAAATAAAAATGCTTAAAAAGTTTTTAAAACAAACATTTAAATTATTTTTTTAAAACAAACACTTAAAAAATACTTTTTATATTAAAATATGAAAAAAAGTTAAATGTTTTAAAAAAACACTTGTAAAAAGCATGCGTTGAAAAAAATTCAAAAATGTTTTAAACTATTCATTTAAAAATAAATGTAAAAAAACGTTTTAAATAGATGTTAAAAAACGATTTAAATAAAAATGTTTAAATAAAAAATATTAACAAACGCTTAAAAAATTACAAATAAGTTAAAAAAATAAATGTAAAAAAATGTTTTAAAAAAATGTTAGAAAAACGTTTAAATAATAAGGCTTTAAACTCACCCACGACAGCTGCACACCTGCTCATTATTTTTTTTTACAATTTGAAAATAATATATATATATATATATTCACAATATATAAATCTATTTAGACAAAAAAACATATCCACCCACTGTAAAATGTTAATAAAAAATAAAATAAATGTTTTTACAAAAAAAATTCATTTAAAAATAAATGTAAAGAAACGTTTTAAATAAATGTTAAAAAAATGTTTAAATAAAAAAAATTTAAAACGGACAATTATTTGGAAAATAATAAAAGCTCACCATGACCTGACTCGAAAAAGCCCGGCCCGACCCGAAAAAGCCTGGCCCGACCCGATGGTTTGGGCCGGCCCGAGGTCGGGCTCGGGCCGCCTCATGGGGTTGTTCGGGCCGGCCCAGCCTGGCCCGAATAGTGGTCAGCGGCCCGACCTTTTGCATGCCAGGCCCGGCCCGGGCCAAAATTACACCCCTACCTATACCCAAGGAGCAGAGTGCCAAACTTCCTACAGTTATAGCTCTATGACTATTGTGGAAAGACTTGGGCTTGATATTTAGTGTTTTTTTGGTGTGATGAAACTTGATACTCCATTGGGAATTCAAGCAGAGTGTGTGCCAGTTCAAGGAATATCCCTTGAGGTAGGTAGTTATTATTTCTTATGGGACCTCTTCATCCTCGAAATGACGGGCTTTAATGTCATTCTCAAGATGGACTGGTTGGTTCCCTATCTTGCTTATGTAGGATATTATCGTTACATGCTATCGTTTACATCACTAGAGGGAAATAATTATCTTCACAAGGGTGAATGAGATATCTAGGAAAGTAGAGCCAGACCTGAGCATCGCGAGCTTGGTGGAGTGACATACCAAATTTCTAACCTTTATATGGAGGATCATGGAATACATCAGGATGATTTTCCTCCTATAATAGATCATTTCATGGATGTCATCCCCAATGATTTTTCCAGGTTACCTCTTGAGAGATAGGTGGAGTTATTTATCGAGCCAATGCCAGGAGCAGCACTGATATCCATTCCTCCTTATAGGATGACTACTACTGAGTTGTAGAAGCTCAAGAGGTAGCTCGAGGACTTGGAAGTTAAGAGTTTTATACAGCCTAGTACTTCACCTTGGGGTTCACCTATCCTTTTCACCAAAAAGTCAGACAATACCATTAGGCTTTGCGTGGATTACCATTAATTGAACCAACTTACGATTAAGAACCAATATCTATTGCCTCTTATAGATGACCTCTTTGACCAGCTCCAAGGAGCAAGAGTTTTCTCTAATATTGATTTAAGGTCAGGTTATCATCAGGTATGAGTTAGAAATTCAGACATACATTGCACAACATTTTGTAGCAGGTATAGTCTTTATGAGTATCTCATTGTGTCCTTTAGTCTTACAAATGCGCCAGCTGTTTTCATGGATTTGATGAATCAGATTTCCACCCATATCTAGATTTATTTGTGGTAGTCTTTGTGGACAATATCTTAGTGTTTTATCTTACTCTGTATGACCTTGTCAAACATCTTGATATCATATTGAATACACTAAGAGATAACCTGTTGTATGCTAAGATAAAAAAATACCACTTTTGTATCGACAAGGTTAACTTCTTGGGTCATGTAATTTCATATGCAAGAGTGTTTGTTGACCCACATAATGTGAGTGTCATAGTTTCTTAATAGTATCCCAAGAATATCTTTGACATATGAAGTTTCTTGGGGATGAGTGGTTATTATAGGCCTTTTATTTAGGACTTTTCATGCCTAACATCACCACCTACAGGATTGACTAAGAAAGGTGTGAAATTCATATGGTTAGAAGCCCATGAGATAGCCTTTCAGAAGATGAAAGGGAGACTGAATACAATGCCAATCCTGATTATGGAAAATCCGAACAGAGATTATACAAATTATTATGACGCATCAGACATTGGGCTAAGAGAAGTTCTGATTTAGGAAGATCGATTCATAGCATAAGGGTCTCATTAGTTGAGACCACATGAGAATAATTACCCGACACACGATCTCGAGTTGGTAGTTGTGGTTCAAGCCTTGCGTTCTTGGATACATTATTTTATTGGAGAGCATTTTTTGTGTGTTTACAAACCACAAAATCCTCAAGTACATCTTTACACAAAATGACTTAAATATAAAATAGTGGAGGTGGGTTGGATACTTATAATCATTTGACTTTGAGATCACTTACATGTCTGGAAAGGGAAATTTTGCAGAGGATGCCTTGAGTCATAGAACTCATACACATGTAGTTTGAGAGGTCAGTGATGAGTGGTGGTTGATGTCCATGTTCTCTGAGACATAGATATTCAGAAGCATTATAGACAACCTTCCCTTACAGCTTTAGCAGTGACCTCTTCACTCCTGGAGAGAGTGTAGATAAGTCAGTTATCTGATCCTAAAGGCTTAGACCTAAGGGAGAGTGTTTCAAGCGAGGACTCACTATCAGGATGGATCATTGATGAGGATAAGGTATTAAGCATCCATGGACATGTCTGGGTTACTATAGACACTTGAGAGAATCTGATGTGAGAGTCTCATATACTTGAGCAGTGAACCCCAAGCTTACTAAGATGTATCATGATTTATGTCACCAATACTGATGTCCTAGTATGAAAAGGGAGATAAATGGATTTGTTACTAGGTGTTCCACCTGTCAATAGGTGAAGGTAGACCACCATCGACCATCAAATCTTTTACATCCATTTCCCACTACTGAGTGGAAATGATATGACTTCACCATGGACTTTGTGATTGGATTACTGATATCCCCTCGTGGCAATGAAACAGTATGGGCGATTTTTGATAGGATCACAATGGTATATCACTTTTACTTATTATGGAGACCTTTTCTATGGATGAACTTAGAAGGATATATGTCCAGGAGATTATATGAGTCCCACATACAATTGTATCACACAAGGATACTTGTTTTACTTCTCGGTTTTAGCAAGGTTTGTAGAGGGAGTTGGGTATACAAGTGCTTCTGAGAACAACATACCACCCTCAGACCAACGTGCATTTCGAACAGACGATACAGGTTCTAGAGGACATGATCTGAGTGCGTGTCCTTGATTTCAGAGGTTTTTGGGAGAAACATATACCCATAGTTTATTTCACCCACACTAATAGTTTTCAAGTGATGATAGAGATGGATCCTTATGAGGACTTATATGGAAGGCCATTCCAATTACCTTTAAACTGGTTAGAGGTAGGGGAGGTAGCATTTCTTAGACCTCATCTTGTGTAGGAGACTTAAAAGTAGGTTTAGTTGTTCAGGAAGTGAATGGATGCAGCTCAGTCTAGGGATAAATCATATGTTGATCTCCATCGATGAACTCTCGAGTTCAAGATTATGGATTGGATATTCTTGCATATATCAACTAGACTGGGGCATCAATGATTTATATTTCAAGGGAAGTTATCACCTTGTTTCATTGGACCTTTTGAAGTTATGGAGAGAGTAGGGCCAATATCTTATCGGTTAAAATTACCTCAGAGGTATCGGGCTATACACAACATCTTACATGTTTCACTACTTAATCAATATTATTCATACCCGACTCACATATCTCAGTCAGACGATATTTAGTTGGAGGTAGATGCATCCTATATATATTGTTGACCAGAGTACAAAGACTCTCTAAGGTAGGCCAGTCCCTCTGGTACGAGTGCTATGAAAACTTGGAAAATTTAAGTATGAGGCTTGGGAGAGGGAGGTCAGCATACATGCCTAGTGTCTAGAACTCCTTTTAGATCACGATCTTCCACCCTCAAAAGGGAAGCCTGGGGATGAGTTGTCTTAAGTGGGGGAGTCCGTAAAAACCCAGATTTTCATATAAGGTATGGACCCTTTAATCCTTAGTTTAAATTAATTATTTTATCATTATAAATTTTAACTATGATATAAGGAAGGAATTAGGAGTATTTAGGGCTTGTTCAGATCCCAAAACTCCATGCTTTAGAGGAAAAAGATTAGGCACAAGGTTTTCCTTAACCGTGCACCTAAGGCTGCATAGTTTGGACAAACCATGTGGTGCGCTGCAAAGGTATGTAGAGGGTGTGCATAGGATGTGCATAGTTTGTATAATTGTGAACCTATCCCATGTAAGGGGGTGTCACCCAAATAGTGCCTAGTTCACAGGGTGTGTGGTTTGAAAAACCTTGCACACGAACTGTGCGAGGGTCTATCTTTGGACAGTGCCAACCGCAAGGTTGGTGCACAATTTGGAAAACCATGCAGCTAAACCACGCACCTCCAAAAAAGGGAAAAAATTACATTTTCTCTCTCTATCCTTTTAAAAGGGATAACCCTCCCCCCCATTTGTTTTCCAGTGGATCACATGCCAGGGAGAGATTTCCTCTTCTCTTGTTAGGCGTTGAATCCATTTCTTCATTTGGACTCATATTTGAGTGTCATCTATCATGTTGGATCTCCATGGTTGAGAGCTTTAATCAATTTTATTCATTATTTTGTTTATCTCACTAATTTTTATGCTAGTTTGGTGTGAGATCATATACCTTATTTTCAGGGTGTTTGTTTGTTTTGTCATTTTATTCCGATCTGGACCAAACTAAAGGTCGATACTGGATTAATGTTCCTCTACCACCATAAGGTAAGTAATATATGAATTTACCCTCAAAGTATTTATGTTTATATTTATTTTCATTGTGCCGCACACTGGTTTCACCGAGCATTGCCCCTAAAACTAATCTTCCTTGAATTGGTTGCTCTATTTTGAAACCTAATGACTCTTTTAGATACTTAATGATGTTTGAGGTCATCAACCTCAGCGTGAGATACCCCTTTGGGTGTTCCCATTATATGCCTATTTGGAATCTATGGTTTTATAACCAAAACAACCATTAGTGTGTTTGTTTTGACTTTTAAAATGTGATATCATTGATGGAAATGGATAAATTATAGTGGTGTATCCTGGATAACACACTTACATGGATTGTTGAATTAATAATTAAATTTATAAATGGACTTGGTAAATTGTAATGATTTACACATGGACAATGTTACCCTTCCACCATTAAACATCGTTATCAATAAATAAAAGGTAATAACATGAATTAAATGGAAGTAACAAATTGGCATGATTATCACATGATCAATGTTACACTTCATGTAAATATGATTGGTGCTTATTATTGTGGACATTAAACCTTTTCATCAATAAATTAAAGATAATTACATGAATTATATAGAAGTAATAAATTGAAATGATTATGATATATCCAATGTTACACTTTATATTCATATATTTGGTGCCTTTTTATGGAAATTTTTCCTATTATAGGTGTAATGTCCTGGATTTTTATGTGTATTATTATTTTTAAATATTATGTGGAAGTAATTCGAGACCAGGAACTAAGAAGGTATGAGATTCTAAGGCCCGATGTGCCCAGAATAAATGTTTGAAATATATTAAATATATCAAATAGCGTGCAGTGGTGGTTTTCATGAAATAGTGGAATAACTTCTAAACAGACACCCATATTAGTAAATTAAGGACACCGTTGTGTTTAGAGCAGCGACTTTATCCTAGGTGAGGCCTAACACCGACGATCGCTGGTCAACTATGAAAGTTATATTTTGGACATTTTAAAGGATAAAATAAATTAAGAATTTATTTTATTATTTTAATGTTTTGCAGCGACACAACGACGTTTCTTTTAATTAGCCTCTTAATCAGGGATCTGGGGTTAAGTTCATAGCCCTGGAACTTTCTAGATGCTTTGGAGAGAACCTAGAGAATTATCTCGATGATAAATAATGATGGAAGTTGGATCGAAGATCGACATGAGCTGTTCTTGATGAATTTCACCAATAATGATGACACATTGATCAAACCTCTTCAGTAAACGATCCAACCCCGAGGTAGGGTGTTATGATTTCAATTACTTTTTTTCCCATTCTTAGAATCAATGATGAATGCAGATCGACCCACAAACAGGTTGATCCACGGTTCGATCGTTCTTGCGGGATGGGTTGATTTTAGGATTTAATTGGGGATGATTTTGATTATTGTTTGATTTATCTTTTTGAACATTTTTATAGGAATAGATTGAGGCTGCAACAAACAATGGTTGAGGTTTGTTCCTCAAGTTTGTTCTATGTGAATTTTATTTCCCCTTTTCCCTGCACGTTCTTCATTATTTATGGGAAATGAACAGATGATCGTTACACCTTCAATTCACAACACAATGATATGAGATTGTAGATACAAAATCGGGACAACCTAGAGGAGATTTGATGATGATGGAGACAGATGTATTGAAGTATTTTGGGAGATATCATTCTTCAAGCATTCTTCATGTGGGTGGTTGGAATCAAATTTTAGAGCCAATTGAAGGCCTGAAACTCACCAATTTGGTGCTATGATGATGAGAAAATCTTGGATCTTAAGTTTTGGGATGAATAGACCAATAGATCAAGCACCAGAGGATTGACCAAAGCACACAGAGGAAGAATGTTGATTCTAGAAAATCTCAACGAACATAGCATGTATTTCAAAATACATGGTGTGTGGGACCCACTGAGCGATGACTAGGGTTTCAGGAGGTAGTAAAGTGTCACACGACATGTGACCCCTATCACAAAATGTGTGGGACCTTCTCCGAGGCTCAATGTGTATCTCGAGAGTTACACAGACACGGGGTGAAGTACATGGCTTGCCTACATGGCGCGTACCCCACCACACAGCCAGAACTAGACCGAATAAATGGGTTACCCAGTGTACTGGTACACAGGAAGGAAAACACGGGTTGGAACCATGTATTGAAACACGACCAGAGTACACGGGTGGACCTTAGATAGTAGGAAACAGTGTGTGATCCTTTCTACACATCGTGCATACCTCTTCTACATGGCATGTTCTGATGACACGGGCCGTTGAACACAAGAAATACCCAGGGTCAAGGGACACAACGTGTGACCCTAATACACGCCATGTACCCCTTCCTATATGTCTTAAATATCTTGTCCACCGTATCTCATACAAGTTCTGTTAGGGTTGGTTCCCTTGCTCATTTCTCTAAAGGTTAGTTGGTATTGTTTCTTATTCATAGGAGTATGGTCCCTACAACAGGATTTTACTAGATATAGTCAAGAATACCCTCTGAGAGGCCTGGAGAAGGATCCTATATTCATTCTTGTGCATAAAGTAAAGTCTTGGTATTAGTGTGATAAATCCCACCAGACGTCGATCCTCTACTTAGTAGGTGAATCTAGATGAGTCATGGTATCACCCCATGACCTTGATAGTGATCCTCATTTTTCTATCAGGATCTTCCCCACTCATGGAGTGAGTACTCCTAGAGCGAGTGTATCATATATATCTTCATATTGATCAATGTATCTCTCTCATGATGATTCCCAATGAACAATAATTCTCAGGCAGACGTCATCAGTGCTATTAGACTCAAGAGCGCGTGCTCTTAGATGGGTTGCTTTGTGGAATCTTCAGACTGAATCTATAGTGTTAGTATGCGGTAGTTGTGACTTACCTCTAGACTACGGGTAAGGGTTGAGTATATCTAAATATGTTCTTGTTATATGTATTGTAGACACATACTGTATAGATATAACCTTACCATTAATTTGTATATTTCTTTATAGTTTCGGGGTGTCCTACTGAGTATTATTATACACACCTCTACACGGGATTTTCCCACACGTTTCATGTCTTGTGTAGACGAGTGACCTTTTGACGGAATCCAGGGAAAACCAGGATAAGACAGATCTTTGTGAGTTCAGATAGGCCAAGGTGTTCTTACGACTTTGAGCAGCAGTCCCATTACCTTTTTTATTTACAGGTTAGACTTTGTAGTTTTCAAACTCTTTCTTTTAGTTGGATTGTATTATGGACCAATTTAATTCACTTCACTTTACTTTCTTATCTTACTATGTTGGTTGGATTTAGTGTTATGCATGCATTTTGTTCCTTAGTGATTTTTACTTTTTAGTATTTGTGGGCTTGAAGATGTGTGCATGCATACATATACTTAGTAAATGCCTCCCATGTTAGTGATATTACTACTCGATTCTAGTCAACATCCCCTGGACTATTGGAGGTGGGATTGGGGAGTCACGGAACAGACCCCACTAGGCCGTGATAGAGTGGTATCAGAGGTGGTCGGTTCTACCTTAGGACCAAGATTCTATGAGATTGGTTTAGGGAAATAGCGTTAAGTTTTTCAAGTTCGACTTTCAGGTGAGGAACTCCGGTGTTGGTATGGGCGACCAACGTATCTATACACCAGGAATCTAATAACCTGCTTTTTGACTCGGTACATGAGAACACTAGTTATAGGAAAAATAATGGTACATGCATTATATAGAAATGAGTTGTATTTCCATGTCTTTCTTGAGTCAGCTCTCCAGATATAATCATTGACCTTGGTATATCTTGTTTTCTTACAGGATGCCTTTAAGACACATACCAGATTGGATTTAGTATCTTGATCATGCGGATTATTCCCTTAGTGACAAGGCTTCAGTACAAGGACCCGTTTCCCAGATATTACCTCCAAATGGTGCACTAGTTATACCACCACTAGTAGAGCAGCATGTGGTACCTATAGTACCAGCAGATGAGGAGAACATGCTGAGCGTGCTCCATGAGTTTCAAAGATAGAGATTCCTTAGGTTCTGAGATGAGCTCGACCCTCATGTGGTTGAGGACTAGATTGAGGTGCTGACCCGAGTTTTCCATGTAGCGAGGACACCAACGAATCAGATGGTGATCCTGGCAGCGAGCCTTATTCAGGGCTCAGACCTTCGAGTGAGGTATATGTCAGGACATCCGAGCTAACATTATACCTCTATGCATTCCAACTTATGCTGGAGTGCTTGAGAAAGTTTTGGTGGTTAAGAGATTCTTGGATGAGCAGATGTAGCCAGTGACCGTCAGCAGTAGGTATACAGGTGCAGTGACCTCGACAGTGAGGAGATGACATCATACACAAGGATATATATGTGGGATATGTTATAGGAGGTCCTAGAAAAGGGTATATGTGGTTCAGGGCTCTCAGGGTAGATTCAGTCAGCATAGGGAGAGGCAATGCTACACATGCGACGGTAGGGGACATCTCACTAGAGATTTCCCAACTCATCGAGTTTTTGAAAGGGGGATAATGAATGGACCACTAAGGCAGAGGTAATGAGTGGACCAGGTAGACCTTCCAGGAAGAAGATGTGGCAGAGGAGTAGGGAGAGCTTCGGTAGGTGGTCGATGTTTCGACATACTACCACCACCACTGTCAGGAGGTCCACACCAGGCTCAGGGAGCTGGAGGACAGGGGTGGGGAAAACTACATGCAATCGAGGTGTACAACTAAGGGAATCTAGGGATGATCCAAGGTATGATCTATTTCTTTTATATCTTATCTCTTGTACTTATAGAAACAAGTTCCAATCATTATTTTCTCTCCACCTACCTTGTACAAGACCTTGATATTCCAGTAGAACCATTGACTCAACCATTATTCTTGGAGACACCTATGGGAGGAGACTTGATTATCACACTCTTGTTCTAAAAGTGTGATCTGACCCTTGGAGGCAATAGTTTTAGTTGGAACCTCTTAGTGGCAGGGTCAAGGCCTTACAACATCATTCTCGGTATATATTGAATATCTTTAGTCCATGCCCAGATTGAATGTTTTATGCGAAAGGTGTGGTTTGTCCGCAGTGATGGGATGAAATTTTCCTTTTTTGGTGAAATGGAAACCTAGAAAGGATAGGATGGGATCATGCATAGGAGGGTGTAGTCGATCAATCAGGAGTTGACTAGCCTTATCCTCAGAGTATTAGATGTTATGAGCTTTCAGTTTCTAGCAACAGTGGAGGAGTATGGGGACGTCTTCCTAGAAGATGTTCCAGGGTTACCTCACCATTGAGAGATCGACTTATGCATCAATTTACACCCCGAGAAAACGCCGATATCATCACCATCATATCATATGGTTCCCACAGAGCTTCACAAGCTGAGGGTATAGCTGGAGGACTTGCAGAGGGAGGGCTTTGTGAGCCCCAATGTTTCACCCTGGGCACCCCTAGTTTTGTTTTCCAAGATGGAAGATGAGAGCTTAAGGTTGTGTGTGGATTACTGATTCTTGAACTGGGTGACCGTGAAGAATAAGTATCCACTACCGAGGACCGATGGCCTGTTTGATCAGTTGAGAGAGGCATGATGGTTATCGAAGGTTTACCTTCAATCAGGCTATCACCAACTACGAGTATGAGATGAGGATATACTAAAGATGGATTTCAGATGCTTCTACATTCATTATGAGTACTTGGTGATGTCCTTTGGAATAATTAATTCCCCAACAGTGTTCATGGGACTCATGAATAAAATATTTTATCATTACTTAGACCAGTTCATGGTAGTCTTCATCAATGATATCCTTTTGTACTCGGCATCTGAGGAGGAGCACATAAGAAACCTACTGATGGTTTTGTACATACTATGAGAGCACCAAATTTATGGGACACTCTCAAAGTTCCATTTATGGATTCAATCGGTCCACTTTCTGGGACATGTTATCTCAGTAGATGGAGTGGCAGTGGGCCTAGCCAAGGTGGAGGTAGTGCCATCATGGGAGCCACCTAGGAGCGTGATAGAGGTATGGAGCTTCCTTGGGCTGACATGATATTACCAAAGATTCATATATAATTTCTCTAGGATATCATAACCTATGATAACTTTAACCTGAAAGGGGTATCCTTTCATATGTATAGAGAAATGCCAATAGTATTTTCAATAGTTGTGGCAAAGTTTGATGAGTGCCCCGATCTTGAGATTTCCAGAGGAGGGTATCGAGTATGTAGTGTTCTACGATACATCAAGGATTGGACTTGATTGTGTCCTAATGTAGAGGCAAGTAGTGATTGCCTATGTTTCATGCCATTTGAGACCAAATGAGAAGAACTACGTGATCCATGATCTTGAGTTGGCAGGTATATTCTTCACATTGAATATGTGGCGACACTACCTAATGGGCGAGTGATTTATCATCTACTTCGACCACAAGAGTCTCAAGTATATCTTCTATCAGAAGGATCTGAACTTTAGATAGATGAGATGTTTAGAGTTTCTCCAAGACTATAACTTTGATATTGTCTATACTCCTAGGAAGGGGAACGTGGTGGAAAATTCTCTCAGCATGAGATATAGTTCACAGTTGCTGAATGAAGTATCGAAGTATTTGACCTCATTACAATTATCCTTCATGGATGGAGATGGAGCAGCTTACCTCCAGTCGATGGTTGTTACCCCTCCACTCTTACAACAAGTTATGGTGGCACAACTTGGGGATACTGACCGTGAGACCCTAATCACTAAAACGTCCACAGTGCATACACCTAATGGATATTCACAAGGTGGGGAGCATGTTATCGTTTTTTAGAGGATGGAAAATTGTACTAGTGGTGTTGTAGGAGGAGTTTCTGAGAGAGTTTCATAAATACATTTTGAAGGTACTCCCTAGTGTGGTAAAGATGTACTGGGACCTTTGATGTCAGTTTTGGTGGATAGGGATGAAGAAGGTGGCGACAAAGTTTGTTTCTAGATGCCTTATGTACTAGTAGGTGAAGGCTGAGAACCAGGTTCCAGTAGGTTTGACTCAACCCCTTGAGGTGCTGGAATGTAAGTGGGATGAGATATTGATGGAATTAATGACATGTTTATCATGTACGTCTAGGGGAAAAGATACCATCTGGGTGATCATTGACCGACTCACCAAGTCAACCCACCTCCTACCTATTCGGGAGAAAAGTTCAGTAGAGAGTTTGAGATGCCTCTACATTCAGAAGATAGTTCGACTACATAGAGTCCCATCGACAATAGTTTCTGACCATGATGCTCGTTTCACATCCTGGATGTGGAAGGGATTATAGGAGGTGTTTAGGACTCAGTTACACTTGAGCACGATGTTTCATCCCCATACAGATGTCTATATGGAGAGGACCATTCAGGTTCTGGAGGACATGTTGTGGGCTTGCATCTTGAACTTCGGTTGTAGTTGGGAGGACCACCTACCACTGGTAGAGTTTGTGTAAAATAACATCTACCACTCCACCATTGGTATGACACTGTTCAAGGATCTGTATGAGTGACCTTGCAGGTCACCACTCTTCTGGACTGACCCAAGAGAGTCAATACTCATGGGACTGGAATTGGAGCGAGCTACTACTGAGAAGGTGCGGATTATCCAGGAGTGGATAAAGACTGCATAGAGCCATCATAAATCTTATGCTGACAGATGCCAAAAACCTTTGGAGTTCGAGGAAGGAGACCATGTATTCCTTCTGGTCTCACCTCGACGAGGGTTATGAAGATTTGGACAGGGCAACAAGTTATGTCTAAGGTTTATCGACCCTTTTCAAATACTACGTAGAGTTGGTGAGGTGGAATATCGCTTAGCTCCACCCTTGTAGTTGGAATGGGTACATGATATCTTCCACGCGTCACAACTGTGGAGGTATATGCATGACCCATCACACATCATCAATTAGGGCGAGCTGGACATTGATGACAGAGCGAATTTTATTAAGTACCCAGTGGAGATCGAGGATCAACAAGAGAGTATCCTTAGTGGGAGAACAATTCCTTTAGTGTGTGTCTAGTGACAACACGAGAATCTCTAGGAGAGCACATAGGAGAAGGATGCTCATATTCATGCACAATACCCACATCTTTTTGTATAGACTTTATTTTTGGATTTTTGGGGATATAAATCCCCAAGGTGGGGAGAATTTAATATACCTAATTATTCTATATATATATTTTAAATATTATGTGGAATTAATTCGAGACTATGTACCGAGACGACGTGTGATTCCGAGGCCCAGTGTGCCCAAAATAAATATTTGAAATATATTAAATATATTAAATAGTGAACGCGAATGGTTTTCCTGAAATAGTGGAATAACTTCTAAATGAGTGCCCATATCAGAAATCTGAGGGTACTTTTGTGTTCAGAGTAGTGACTTTACCCTAAGTGAAACCTAACACTGGTCAGTGCGGTTCGACTGTGAAATTTAATTTTTGGATGTTTTAAAGGATGAAATAAATTAAGAATTTATTTTATTATTTTAACGTTTTTCATTAATAAAATTACATTTATTTTAATTATCCTCTTAAGTAGGGATCTAGGGTTATACTCATAACCTTGGAACTTTCTAGAGACTCTAGAGAGAACCTGGAGAATTCTCTCGATGATAAACAATGACAGAAGTTGGATCGAAGATCGACGAGAGCTGTTCTTGATGAATCTCACCAACAGTGAAGAAAAGATGATAAAACCTCTTCAGTGAATGATCCAACCCCGATTTAGAGAATTATGATTTCAATTCCTTCTTTATTATTCTTAGAATCAACGACGAATGTAGATCAACCCATGAACAGGTTGACCCATGGTTTGATCGTTCTTATAGGATGGGTTGATTTCGGGATTTAATTGGGAATAATTTTGATTATTGTTTGATTTATCTTGTTGATCATTCTTATGAGAATGGATTGAGTCTGCAATAAACAATGGTTGAGTTTTTTTCCTCAGGTTTGTTCTATGTGAATTTTCTTCCCCCTTTTTCTCGCGTGTTCTTCGTTCTTCACAGTAAATGAATGGATGATCGTTACACATTTGATTCATGGAAAAACAATTCGAGATTGTAGATCCGACATCAGGATGACCTAGAGAAGGTGCGATGGTGATGGAGACAGATGAATTGAAGTATTTCAGAAGATATATTTCTTTGAGAGTTCTTCATGTGGGTGGTCAGAATCGGATTTCAGAGCTATTTGAAGGCCTGAAACTCACCGATTCAGTGCTATGATGATGAGGTGACCTTGGATCTTCAGTTTTAGGATGAATGGACCAATGGATCGAGCACTGGAGGATCGTCCAAGGTGCGTAGAGGAAGAAAGACAGTTCTGGAAAATCCTAATGAACATGGAGTGTATTTTGAAATAGATGGCGTGTAGGACCCATTGAGAAATAGATAGGGTTTTGAGAGGCATTAAAGTGTAACAAAACATGTACCCCACCACACGACTAGACCTAGATCAAATACACAGGTTACCCCGTGTTCTGGTACACATGAAGGTGAACATAGGTTGGCACTGTGTACTGGCACATGACCATAGTACAAAGGTGGGCCCTAGATAGTTGGACACGACATGTGAACCTTTCTACACTTCATGTATACATCTTATACATGACATGTTCTGATGACACATGCAATACTCGCGGTCAAGGGACACAACATGTGACCCTACTAAATGCCATGTACCCCTTCCTACATGGCTTAAATCTCTTGTCTACTATATTTCGGACAAGTTTCGTTAGGGTTGGTGCCCTTGCTCATTCCTCTAAAGGTTAATTGGTATTGTTTCCTATTAACACGAGTATGATACCTTCAGTAGGATTTTACTGGATAGAGTTATGAATCCCCTTCGAGAGGCCCAGATCAGGATCCTATATTCATTCTTGTGCCCTAAGTAAAGTTCTGGTATCCGCATGACCAATCCTACCGAACGCCGATCCTCTATTTAGAGGGTTAATAGGGATGAGTCATGGTATCATCCCATGGTCCTTACAGTGATCCTCATATGTGTATCATTATCTCCCCCACTCATGGAGTGACTACTACCAAAGCGAGTGTATCGTATCTCTCTTCAGATCGATCAGTTTATCTCTCTCATGACGGTTCCCAATGAACAATACTTCTTGGGAAAACATCATCTGTGCTATTAGACTCAAGAGTGTGTGCTCCCAGATGAGTTGCTTTGTATAATTTTCAGACTGAATCTCCAGTGTTGGTATGTGGTAGTTGTGACTTACCTATATACTATGGGTCGAGGTTGAGTATATTTGCATATGTTCTTATTATATGTACTGTAGACATATACGGTGTAGAGATGACTGTACCTTTACTTTGTGTATTGTTTTTTGGTTTTGGGGTGTATTAATGAGTATTGTTATACTCACCCCTACATGGTCTTTCCCTACACATGTCATGTCTTGTGCAGACGAGCAACCTTTTTACAAAGTCCAAGGTGAAACAGGACCATACAACATTGTGAGTTCAGACATGCTGAGGTGTTCCTACGACTTTGAGTACTAGTCCCAATACCTTTTTGTTTATAGGTTGGACTTTGTAGTTTTCAGACTCTTTATTTTAGTGGGATTATATTCTATCCCAGTTTACTTTACTACACTTTACTTTCCAATAGTACTCTGTTGGATGGGTTAGTGGTATGCATGAATTTTTTTCCTTAGTGGTTTTTACTTTTTAACATTTGTGGGCTTGGAGATTTGTGCGTGCATACATGTACTTAAGTAATGCCTCCCATGTTAGTGATATGCCTACTTGGTGCCATTCACCAGCCCCTGACCTATTAGAGGCAGGCTTGGGGAGTCACGACATGGACCTCACTAGGATAGGTCATGATAATATGAGTGGTTAGAATTGAGATTGCCTTGGATTCCCAAGGGAATTCATTGACCACTCAAATAATGCCACCCTGATTCATTGATCCAATTGTCGTTGGAGATACCCACAACGAAATTCAGTCCTGGTCTTATTACTTCAATTTCTTGGCATTGTACCAACAATTCACTTAACTCTTTTATGGATATTAGAATACCTTTGATACACTCCTTGGATTCAGATTTATGTCTAAAAATACATAGGGCCATAGATTCACCCCATTGGTCCTAGTCATTATTATCCTAATATTTACTACAGATAAGCTCCATGGACTTGGTTAGACTCTTTTACAATGGAATGCCTTGGGTGTACCCCTTAGATTTAACTCATACCCTTATAGTCAGACTACACGTGCTATTACTATGAGTTGGCTCAACCCCTGAGGTCATGGATTCCCTAGTCTCATCTTGGATCCTTTCATTATATTGTTTATATTATGATTATATATTTAGAGATGTGATACACATAACCTATTGACATACTATGTGGAAACTTGGGCACTAATCCATGGGTCTACATTGAAGATTTTATATATATGGATATGATTGTCTTATGTATGTATATATATAAATGATGGTAGGGGTGTGGAGAAATTTCTGGATTAGTCCAAAGTAGGTATGGTCTGCCTGGAATCCCCTGAGGAGACCGACCTGACATGGTTGTTACTTTACACATTGTACACCACTGATGATTATTTTACCCGCACACTGTTTCATTTATATTCACAGGCTAGATTTTTTTAAACACTATTGGTGATGGAATCTTGAGTATATCTCACACCCCGTTTGGGCCGTCGATTGGTACCCAAACATACTTCATGGATGTAGGTAGGGATAGAGGAAAGTGCACAGTTGTCGATGCTTGATTGATTGTATGATGAGACTGGGGAAGCACAGGACTGAGATATGGATCATGATTCCATCTAAAGATAAACTTTTGGTCTTTATTTTCTTTTGGTATACCTATATATATGCATACCTACTACCATGTCTTCCTGTTTCTTTTTGTTAGATACATGACATTACATCATTTTGTATATGGTACAAGATATTTCTACTGATGACTATTTATTTTATTTGGATGATTTATCTTCTGTTGTGAGTTGTTATTATGCTTCCTCTATTTATTCACTGATTATAACACTATACTACTCTCTTCATGAGGGTATAGTCTCCCCATTGTACCACCTTGTACCCTCGTTGATAATTGGTAGCCTCTGGTGTATGGGGAGGCATGCTTGAAGCCTTATGACCAATCAAGTTCGGTTACTTATGAGTTATTCGGGTCCAATACATTACAATGACAAAAAAAATTGAATCAAATATTAATTTATGTGAGAATACCAGAACCAAAACACAAGATCATCACATAATTATTTGTAATTAATTTAAGCAATTAAAGAATTACCATGCAATGGAATATTTCTTCATTGATGAATCTAAAAATGTATCTACATCGTATTGTCATTATGTTGTAGGAATCACGTGTATATTCCCTTTAGCGGTGATCCACACATGCTCTATGAACCTCCAAACACTATTATAGGAATCTTCTGGTGCTAGAATAGTAGATCCTAACACTTGATTCATTCATCTTTGATCGCCTCAAGAATCACTTTAAAAAGGATTCTATTTGATCTCTTTAGAATGAAGAGTGGTGGTGGAGGAGGATCATTCTACATCCTTGAGAGAGTTCTTGGAAAGATATATCTTTAGGGATTTGAGAGAATTCTCCATATGTTTTTATACATAATGAAACTAAAGGCAACCATTGTTAGACTTAATATAATTGGGTTTAAATAGTGTTAAGGTTAGAAAATAATAATTGCACATGTGACCATATTATTTTCTTAATCCCTACAGAACCCCATGTCTATAATAATAATAATAATAATATTTCTAGATATACACAAAACCAGCGAATTAATTAAATATTATTTATTCAAATAATATTTAATATATATTATTTCTCATTGGATCATTAAATTTGGTTCTTCATTCCTCCATAATATTTATCTAGTCTTGAATAGTGACTATTTATTTAATAAATAAACATTACTGAATTATTTTCCAATAAATAAACAAATATTATATTCACTAAATATCAAATAAAATTTTATTAAATATTTCACTCATAAAATATTTTGTAACACCCCAAGGATTTACAAATAAATTTAATATATAATGTATTGCATGCAATACTAAGTCTCTTCGAAACAACACTTTGTTATTGTAACCTAGCTGTTAAACATAATTTTTCCACTTCTGTGATTTAAATTTCAAAAAATGGACATACACGATTACAATCAGTAAGATATTTAGGGTCTGATAGGATGAACTTACATTTTTAGTGAATAGTAACTTGACCTTAGGAATAGTAATATGATCCTTATGAATAGTAAATCTACATAATGAATAGTAAGTACACCCATGAAAGTATAAATATAATTTAGGCACCTTATAAATGAAATAATGATATAATTATATCATGGTATAAGTAAGTGAATATTTAAAAATTAATAATCAAGTGTTGATATTTTTGTGAATAATAAATATTTAATCACAATTTTATAATTAATAAATTAATTTAAAATAAAATTAATTTTCATAAAATTGATTCATAAATCAATATTTTTCTTTCCTATAATTTTAGGATAATTTAATAAGACCTTATGTAACGACCCAGACCCGAACAGGCACCCGAACAGTGCTAAACGGGTCGGGTGCTACTACCTTAGGCGCACCTCCTCGAATGTCAAAGGCTGCCGACTAGCAGAGAGGGTTTAATAGGTATGGTGGGGAGGCTATACCCTCTCAGAAGATAATAATAATGGTACTGGTCCAAGTATGACAGTAAAGATGCAGTGGAATAATGACTCAGCATACTCGAACTAGACCCGCAGAGCGGAAGCATATTCAATTTCAATAAACAATGGAAGCAATAAATATAACAACAGTAGAGGAAAATAAATACAATAGCATGCTGATCACATGTAACTACTACTGAACAACAAACATGCATCCAAAGTAGGTCATACATATCTGAATATAAAAAGGCGCCAATGGCTAACCAACTGTAGCTACAACAAGTAAGCATACTGATACAGAAAGGAAAAAAATAGAGTAACTCTAGCTAGGTAAGACTCCAAGGTCCATACCATCTCCATGCAATAACTAATGCAGCCCAGCTCTTGAAGCTGACCTCTTTCCCGAACGTAAATCCATAAAGTCTGCACACGTCCTGAAGGGCCCGTGCAGGGTGTGAGACAAATCTCAGTAGGATTCCACCCAACGGTGCGTACCTAATATAAGTTTTTATGTAGGCATGCATTTATAAGAAAATCAGTAAACAGAACAATGTAAAAATAAACACTAACTCCACTGGTGCTCAGCAGCCACCATGGAGCATCACTTGCTTCGGCCAACGCCGGAATCTCTGTCGTATAACCCATCACCATGTGCCACCTAACACCATGTGTCTCAAGTACCGACGTCCCGAAGGCATTCCCAAGAATAGTAACCCAGTACCTTGTGCCTCCTGACACCTCGTGCCTTAAGTACTGACGTCCTGAAGGCACACCCAAGAAGTAACTCGGAGGAACAGCGATGCCTGCCCTCAAATAATGTATCCAGAGGGACAACGATATCTGCCCTCAAATAATGGCGAGCCTCGCCCCCCAACCTGATAGACTCAATGCTATCCCCTTAAGGCTCCTCACCTCCCACGTGACTTTCTATGAAAAGCACCCCCAACCAAAGTACCTAAACCGCAACTAACAGGGCCCTCTACCCACACGAGTGGTCAAAACCACCCCATCATGAAGTATCTCTCTGTGCACACTACTCAAGTTCCGGGTGAGCAGTAATCACCAAAATAGTACCTAAGCCACCACACAACTGACACCTCATGTCCCTACGACCATGCCACACAAGTCTGATGGCCTCACCATCCAAGTAACCCAGGCTATACCCAACCTGACAGTCATACTGCCTCAAGCCGATGTCCATGACGCCCAATCCAGTGGTCAAAACCACCCAATGTAATCCGGACCAAGCCCAACCTGTGATCAGCATCACTCAAGAATACCCGGTACATGCCCAACACCACCCACAGGGTCCAGCATATGCAATTCAGCAATTACATATATAACATATTTAGGCAGAAATCATAAACAGGAAAAAAAACTAAACAGTTGGATTGCACTATGCATGGTGTTGTCCCATACCAGCACTAAGGTCTTGAATGCCTCTAACAAATTTATATCAAGTTCATTAAACTAAACTCGAAAATTTAAAACATTATAATTCAAATATAATCATTTTGGCATTCCCCAGCCAAAATGCCCTGATGAGAAACGACCCCTCACCCAGCCCCGCTCAAGCAAAGCTGGTAACAGGGCATACCCAAAGGTATCCCATAGGTCAATGAACAATATAATATGCAATATAAGATAAAAATGGATCCCGCTAAAATACCTGAAAACGCACCAAAGGCCGCGTCACCCAAATGACCACAAAAACACAAAAAGAGGTATGCACCACCTACCTGATACTTGTATGATGCTACTCCTCTGGTAACTGCCTCCAATTCGGTCTAAAACGTGGTAGATCTACAAAAGAGTCAAAACCACTCAAACCCCTATAACTCATTCTAGAACAGAAATCAAACAAAACGACTTAAGAGGAATCGATGCCTTACCGAGGGGGTTCCAATGCATCAATCAGTGTTTGAAACAGAGTTCAGACAGACGATCAGGAGAAGAAACAAGTTCCGGCTGGCTTGGTTCGTGAAACCCAACCAAAATATGTGTTTCTGCCTCAAAACGAGGCTACTGCCCGTTTTAACGCAAAAAGAGAAAGTACACGATGTGTACTTCATGACTACATGCCGTGTATATCATTTAACTATTCATTTGGCGGCTGGAATTCCACCGACTTACTTTCCTGAACCTGCCGACATAAGTACACGATGTGTACCTAAGGGTACACAACATGTACTCCGTTTTTCTTCCCTTCCTCGCCAAATTAACCACATGCCATATATTTCTATCATACACGGTCTGACTACACGGCGTGTCCAAGGAGGACATGGCGTGTACTTGGTCAAAGTGATTCTCCCCGGCTAACAGGCCTACACGCCATGTATGGCCTCCGCACGGTTAAGAGTACACGATGTGTCTAAAACTACATGCCGTATAGTAAGAAATTTCTACACGGTCATCACAAGGCATGTACTCGGCAAGCACACAACCATCACTCGCTTAACATATACACGACGTGTACTTAAAGTACACAGCGTGTAGTCTGGAAATTTCCAGAAACTTTCCTATTTCTCCAATTTCCTCAGAAACCAGTCAAAAATTCAAACAGGGTTGGGATTTTGACCCGTTCTAAAAACTTGAGTTCTTACAATCTCCCCACATTAACATAGCTCATCCCCGAGCTATCCAACAAAACCCGAAGATGGCACCAAACATACCACCCTGTTCAAATTAACCCGAACTTCCCCAGTCTCAAAGGTCCTGGCTAAATTCCTGAAGGGGATCCCCACCTTAGGAATCGCCTAACCCGGTCTCAACCCAACAAAACTCAAAGCAACAGGGTTTACTAACCTGTTTTCCAGACGTATAGTCCTTCTGTGACGCATCGTCACCCCTGCACCTCAATGGTGCTCCTGTGTCATTCCCGACACCCAACATATCCCGCACCACAACGGTGTCTGCCTCCTCGAGGTCCTGCATCCTATGGATGCTCAAAAAAGAACCTGGTGCCTAGCACCTCAAGTAGCCAGCATCCTCGATGCCCCGATGCCCAAGACACCTCAAGTAACCCGAATCCTCAATGCCCCTGATGCTACACATCTCTCTCTCTCACACACACACATATATATATATCACGCACCCGATATGGTGCCAATCCCACTGACTGGCATCTAGTCAGTCCACATAGATCCTGTGCATCACGTGCACTCAAAACAGACATGCCTCTACAGGTCCTGCCAAAAAGGAAACATGGAGATCATGACCATACTGCAGTGTACCTCTAACCTTCATTGTCTCACCAGCCAGCTCAGCCTCTGGAAGCTCCACAACATGCACCTAGCCTGAATTACGACTGCCTGATGCCTGACCCCCCTACAGTGCTGCTCCAGCCACCGGTCACTGACCCCTCAGCTGGATCCCGCTGTCTCTGTCACATCCTCTGCATGCAGTTGAAACACGACTACCCTCTCCTGGTACCGAACCTGAACCAACTCTAGATGCCACCATCTATCCTGGTCCCTTCCTGCTGGCTATCTAAGAAGGATGCCTGCAAAACCTCTCCAGATGCCCGACCTGTCCACATTCCTGACACTCCTTAGGAGGCCTATCGCACTGAGTCCGAACATGTCCCGACTATCCACACTGAAAGAAAATCACTAAAGAACTACCACGAGGTGGTCTAGCTAAATCCCTGGCCTAACTGACCTGTTGGAACTCATCCCGTCCTCGCTTCCTGTTGTCCAAACCCTCACCTGAAGCTATCGTCCAACCCACCTGGGGCCTATCCCTCTGGTTGCCCTCCGCTATGAGCACCTGATTCACCGCCTCTGAAAAAGAACCCAGTCTGAAGATATTCACCTGGACCCAAATGGCATGTCGTAATCCATCCTCGAAGCACCTCACCCTAGATGTGTCATCGCTTACCATACGAGGTGAAAAGCGAGACAACTCAGTGAAAGTGGCTGCATAGTCCATGAAGGATATGTCTCCCTGCTGAAGACTCAAGAACTCACGAGCTCTCTCTACCCTCAATGTCTCTGGGTAAAAGTGCTCAAAGAACCTATCCTTGAAGTCCTTCCATGCCAGTCCCTCATGCCTACAAGCCTGAACCTGTACATCCCACCAACGCTTCACCGGTCCTCTCAGCATGTACGTCGCCAGCTTGACCCTCCGCCCTGGAGGCATCTCGAATTGCTCGAAGATCATCTGCATACTCTCTATCCAGTTCTCACCCGCCTGTGGACCACCCTCACCCTAAAAAAGAGGCGGGTGCTATGACTGGAACTCCCGTGTCAGATATGTCATAGATGACTTTGTACCCTGTGCACCTCTGTCGATCCCCTGCAAGACCCGCACCAGACTAGCTCGAGGCTTCTCGTCGAGCCATGGCCCGAACGATGCCAAACCCAGATGATGTCATGCCTATACTGAATCCTGGACCCGATCCTATCCCTGAGCCAGTACCTGTAGCTCATGCTCTACCTATACCAAATCCTGAACCTGATCCTGCACCTGCGGCACTGTATCATGTCCTGTCTAATGCTCCATCTGAGTCGCCCAAAAAGGAACCTGCTGAATACCATAAATGGTCAGACAAACCATATACATATAAAAATATATATTCAACACAGATAAGGAAAGTAGTAAAAGGCAGTGTATAACTACTACCCTTACTCTCCCCCACTGTAACCTATGATCTACGACATCCCGACCTCATGGCCTCTTTACCCGCCCCTGTCAGGGCCAAGTATCAAAAGTACCTCGGGCCATGCCCGTCCTGACAACTAACATTTCCTCAAACCGACGACTGAGTCACCCAATCCTGGTGATCAAAATCACCTCAACCTATAGTATCTTCCTGCTCGTACACGAGCCATACCCAAATACCCTATCACATGAAATTTTACAAATATATAAATCATGGCATACACATTGTAACAACAAGCAATTATATCAGTAATCTAACCTTTTCACATTTCAAGAATACAAGCATGAAAATTGATTTTTATTCACATGAAATTATCACTTCACAAAGCATACATGCAATTATGAAATTGAAATACCCTAAATATGTGCCTATCAAAAGCCAAGAAAACAAGCCTTGCCATATCGGGCCAAGGTACAATTCTCCCTTACCGCACCGGTCAAGTGTCACATATCACAATCAATAAAATCACACACCAAGTGAGCCACTGAGGTGGAAATCATATCAACTGTAATATGAGAAAAAAGAAAACAGTAATTCCCACCCATGGAAACTTGGTCCATCCCTCGTACCTGGGGCTACAGGCAGCCAAGCACAAGCTAGAAACGCAGTTCTAGTAACAACATATCTTCAGTTTACCATATCCCAAATAGTAAAACCAGCAGACATAAAAGAGAAGTCTCAATCTCATTAGTAGCAAGTAAAAAAATACTACTAAATCTCTATCAAGAACTCCTCTGATACCACTTTGTAACGACCCGGACCCGAATAGCCACCCGAACAGTGCTAAACGGGTCGGGTGCTACTACCTTAGGTGCACCTCCCCGAATGCCAAAGGCTGCCGACTAGCAGCGATGGTCTGATAGGTATAGTGGGGAGGTTATAACCTCTCAGAGGATAATAATAATGGTACTGGTCCAAGTATAATAGCAAAGATGCAGTGGAATAAATGACTCAGCAGACTCAAACCAGACCCGTAGAGCAGAAGCATATTCAATCTCAATAAACAACGGAAGTAATAAATATAAAAACAGTAGCGGAAAATAAATACAATAGCATGATGATCACTTGTAACTACTACTGAACAACAAACATGCATCCAAAGCTGGTCATGCATATCTGAATATAAAAAGGCACTAATGGCTAACCAAATGTAGCTACAACAAGTAAGCATGCTGATACAGAAAACAAAACAAAACAGAGTAACTCTAGATAGGTAAGACCCCAAGGTCCATACCATCTCCATGAAACAACTAATGTAGCCTAGCTCCTGAAGCTGGACTCTTTCCTACATGCAAATCCATAAAGTCTGCACGCATCCCGAAGGGCCCTTGCAGGGTGTGAGACAAATCTCAGTAGGATTCCACCCAACAGTGCTTACCTAATATAAGTGTTTAAGTAGGCATGAATTTATAAGAAAAGTAGTAAATAGAACAATGTACAAATAAACACTAACTCCACTGGTGCTTAGAAGCCACCATGGAGTGTCACCTGCTTTGGCCAATGCCAGAATCTTTGTCGTGTAACCCGAAACCATGTGCCACCTGACACCACGTGTCTCAAGTACTGACGTCCTGAAGGCACGCTCAAGAATAGTAACCCTGCACCTTGTGCCTCCTGACACCTCGTGCCTCAAGTAATGACGTCCCAAAGGCATGCCCAAGAAGTAACCCAGAGGAACATCGATGTCTGACCACAAATAACGTATCTGGAGGGACAGTGATATCTGCCCTCAAATAATGGCGAGCCTTGGCCCCCAACCCGATAGCCTCAATGCTATCCCCTGAAGACTCTTCACCTCCCACGTGACTTTCTACAGCAATAACCCCCAACCAAAGTACCTAAAACACAACTAACGAGGGCCTATACCCACATGAGTGGTCAAAACCACCTCATCACTGAGTATCTCTGTGTGCACACTACTCAAGTTCCGAGTGAGTGGTAATCACCAAAATAGTACATAAGCCACCACACAACTGACACCTCGTGTCCCTGCGACCATGCCGCACAAGTCTGATGACCTTACCATCCAAGTAACCCGGTCCATGCCCAACCTGACAGTCGTATTGCCTCAAGCCGACGTCTATGACACCCAATCCCATGGTCAAAACCACCCAACGTAACCTGGCCCAATCCCAACCTGTGATCAACATCACTCAAGAATATTCGGGACATGCCTAACACCACCCACAGGGTCTAGCATATGCAATTCAGCAATTGCATATATAACATATTTAAACAGAAAACATAAACAGGCAAAACAGACTAAATAGTTGGATTGCACTATGTAAGGTGTTGTCCCATACCAGCACTAAGGTCTTGAATGCCTCTAAAAAATTTATATCAAGTTTAATAAACTAAACTTGACAGTTTAAAACATTATAATTCAAATATAACCATTTTGGCATTCCCCGACCAAAATGCCCTGATGAGCAACGACCCCTCACCCGGCCCCGCTCAAGCAAAGCTGGTAATAGGGAATACCCAAAGGTATCCCATAAGTCAATGAACAATATAATATGCAATATAAGATAAAAATGGGTCCCGCTAAAATACCTGAAAATGCACCGAAGGTCGCGTCACCCAAATGACCACAAAAACACAAAAAGAGGTATGCACCACCTACCTGAGACTTGTATGATGCTACTCTTCCAGCAACTACCTCCAATTCAGTCTAAAACGCGGTAGATCTAAAAAAGAGTCAAAACCACTCAAACCCCTATAACTCGTTCTAGAACAGAAATCAAACAAAATAGCTTAAAAGGAATCGAGGCCTTACCGAGGGGGTTCCAACGCATCAATCAGTGTTCGAAACAGAGTTCGGACAGACGATCGAGATAAGAAACAAGGTCTGACCGGCTTGGTTCGCAAAACCCGACCAAAATATGTGTTTCTGCGTCAAAATGAGGCTATTACCCGTTTTAATGCAAAAAAGAAAGTACACAGCATGTACTTCATGACTACACACCGTGTATATCATTTAACTGTTCATTCGGCGACTGGAATTCCGCTGACTTACTTTCCCGAACCTTCCGACATAAGTACACGGCGTGTACCTAAGGGCACATGGTGTGTACTTCATTTTTCTTCCCTTCCTCACCGACTTACCCACACGCCATGTATTTCTCTCATACACAGTCTGACTACACGACTTGTCCAAGGAGAACACGATGTGTACTTGGTCAAAGTGATTATCCTCGACCAATAGGCCTACACGCCATGTATGGACTCCGCACGGTCAAGAGTACATGATGTGTCTAAAACTACATGCTGTGTAGTAAGAAATTTCTACACGGTCATCACAAGGCATGTACTCGGCAAGCACACAACCAACACTCGCTTAAAATATACACGGCGTGTAGTATGGAAATTTCTAGAAACTTCCCAATTTCTCCAGTTTCCTCAGAAACCAGTCAAAAATTCAAACGGGGTCGGGATTTTGACCCGTTCTAAAAACCCGGGTTCTTACACCTTAGTTAATTTTTTAGGGTGTTATAAATCAGTTTTAATTTTAAAAACTGTATTTTTTGAGTAAATGACTATTTTAATTAAAAATTAAATTTCTCATATTTATAAAATTATTTTCATTAAATGGATTTCATTTTTTAATTCTATACATAAAAAATGGTTAGGGTGATTTTTTTTTTAATTTTTCTGAAATACTTGAATTTTTAGTGAATAGTAAAATATGATAATTTATAGTATAAATACATTATAAGATAAATACACTATTCCTTGAGTCATGGATGATGTAATCACCATCAGTTAAAACCCACATTCACTTATTACTGTATTTAGTCATAATAATGAACACTATTGGTTGTCTTGAGCAAAATAATAAAATAATGAATAAAATAATGATAAATTACCCTTCTCATCCACTATAAAAACCACCCCTCACTCCCTCTTATACTCACACCTTCTAAGATTTGATCCTTGTCAAATTTATATCAAATATTATTTCCAAGATCCTCATCCACATCTAGAATCTCTTGGTCTCATCAAAAGACCAAAATCAATCCCCTTAAAGAGATTCTCAAGGAGGAGTATTCAAGATGTAAAATCCTCTTCCTCTTCCTTTTATTTTTCTTTTCAAGTTCTTTATTTTATTATTCTATCCTCACCACATTTGTCCAAATGATCATGATAAATCTAGTATAATTTATATACTATAATTATATCATGTTAATGGAAGAACCATCATCAATCTCCTCACTTCCTCTCTTTTATTTTAAAAATGAAATCATCGTTCGAAAGGTACCGATTTACAACCTTCGTGGACGATGAACTTTCATTCTTTAATTTCTACTTAAAGTATAGTCATGAAACCATTTTTATGGTTGAAAAAGATTTTAAAATATGTATTATTTATTATTTAATGTTCTATAACCAGTATATATACATAATACTAATTTATACGACAAAACTAGTTCGTGGTGATTGAAATACTGTCGTAATAATCTAAACGTTTATCACTAAATGTCTTATCTAATGATCCATACTAATACAATATAAAAAAATGATATATATAAAAATTTAAACTTATATATTATCATTAATAACATGTAATTCCAAATCTATATAATTATACCCATTTACATGAACTTCATTACTTATAATCAAGTGAACCGATCTTGAAAACCAAGAAAGCGAATGCTCTCGAACGATGAAATTAAACTCTATAACTCATCAATAAGGACATAAATGAACTTAATAAAACTATAATAAATAAAATAACTATATAAAAGGTTCTGAATTAATTAATTAATTTGTTTAATTTTATTATCCAGGACATTAAGGTCAAGAGAAGAACTCATTCAGACATAAGGTAAGGGTTTCTACCCGAACCTCCATTTTCTTTCAGTCTACTCTTTTTCTCTATTCACCCCAATGAAATTATTAATTATTATTATGTACTTATAATATATTCTATGTGAATGTTATATATATATTTAACAATTAGAATCCTTATTTATTTTATGGGGAGTTACATGTTTTAAAAGGATCTTTCTCAAATTCTTCCAGATAAACAAACCCGATTCAAGGAAACTTCTCGAATTCTTACCTATTTTCAAGATCACTATATAATCTATTTTAATCCACAATTATTTTTCTAAAATCACTCATTTTATTATGGAAACAATATCTTAGTTCACTTATGGTTTTATACAAATATTTTTTCAAAAAAACTCTTCTTTTTAAAATAAAAGAGTATTTCTCTCAAAATTACTCAATGAATTTATAAGAGTATTTTCATCTATTTAAACACAATTTTTGATTATTATGTTTAATTGGGAATAATATTTTATGATATCATCTACCATGTTTTATTAAATGGTTTATTACCAGTTTGGTTGTGGATGTTCTATCTTGATACCATTCACCATAGTACTTAGAATGGTTAATAATCATGTTTACAGATTAGGGAAAGTTATTTACATTGCATATGTATATGATGTTTATATTTAAACCCATTCATATGAAGAATTAATTTAACTTATAAAGTGATGGGAGAGGCCTTCTATATCCCTTAGATTCATCAGTAGGTTTCATGAGACAAAACAAAATTGGGTTTTGTCTGAGGCCTTACCCTAGTATTTTCAGACGTCTTGGCTGAGGCCTTGACAACATGTTTTAGATGTCCGACATTATGTATTCCCTCATTATGATAATAGAAATTGATAAAACATGTTATTATCCAACTATTAGAATATTTATGGTTAAATTTCATTCTTGTATGATCATTTATATGACTTTATGTAATCAACTTTTATCCTTCCATATTATACTCAAGTTTATTTTTAAAGGCATGTGTTTTTAGTTATTCACCATGCCTAATGTTTGTGTTTATGATAAATTACACTGTATTACTTACCCTTACCAATCATATGAGATCATTCCTTTATTATGTTTTACTTTTTCTCAAGATGTGAAGATGAATATTATTATGAATGACTTGCAGGAATAATCTAAGAGTTTATGGGTGTTTCCAATGGAGATGCAATGTTGTTTTCACTTTCAAGTTGTAATATAAATATTATATTTGTAAATGGTTTTCCAAAACTACTAAACTATCTGATACTTCAGGATGAAACTTCCATGTAAAAATACCAATGTATTAATACAAGGCACCAGCTCTGGGCAACTGAGGTCTGGGTCCTTACATATTCTCTCGAACAACTAGTGACATAATAGACACAATCAAATAAACATGAATAATTATTAAACCATGTGTGGGAATAATATTTATTCAAAATGTTAAATAACAAATAACAATATTATTTAATTGAGATTCTAGATACACTTAGAGTATGACCATATAGGCCTCTTTCTTAGTGACATTAGGTGAAGCAACCTAAATTCCGAGGTTAGCGTCCAGTAACACGCCAAGAAACCTATAAAAAAATAAGTTAATTTCACAATGACATAAAACCTCATATGGATTCTTATTGTGTAATATAATACCTTTATAATGATATTTATAATTAATAAGGTTATATACTAGTGACATCAACCTATCTAGTTGATGTATCTTTCTTTGAATTATATTCAGAATTGAACTTTCCCAAAAAACACCATGCCCATGAATTTATTTAGGCGGTACCACTCCCTTTAATGGGCCTGAGATATCAACTTTCATTAAATAATGGAAGGGATAAATCCTTTCTCACATTATTCATTAACAAAATATTACTCATGACACACCTAATGTATCCCACTTCACTATGAACATATTTCTCCACATTTTTATCAATATATCAAAGTAGGTGGATCATAATATCCATTAATGATAATATTAAAGTCTAAGGACCACATAGGAGCATCCAATAACACATCACAACTATAAAATGAACCTTTAACAGTGCTATAATCAGCCTTTATCAGTGCTATAAAAGCACTGACTACCTTAACATGACTAAAATTTCATGGATTTTATCAGCACTAAAAAGGCAATAATAAAGGGTATATTTATCAGCGCAAATAAAAGTACTGATAAAAGACACCATTTATTAGTGCTGATAAATATACCCTTTATCAGTTCTTTTATTTAAGCTGATAAAAGTACTATTTATCAATGCTTTTTAAAGCATTGATAAAGGTTTGATTTATAAGTACCTCTAAAAGCATTGACAAATCATACTTTTATCAAAAATTTTATTAGCACTGATAAAGGTGAAAAATGAAGTGCGATGCTGCAATACATTGAATCATCAGAAACAAGTACAATGTGATGCAACAACACACTGCATCAGCATAAAAAACAACAAAAATTACCAAAATAAGATAAAAATACTTATTTTAAATGAAATAAAATTTCTAACACAAATAAAAGAAAAAGAAAACACTATTATAGAGTATGTAAGTTGTTTTTTTACTAAAATTAATGTAAATTTCGAATAAAAAGGCATACTTGGAGTCATACTGGTCACACCGTGAGTTGAATTGAGATGTTACTAATTCTTACATATCACAAATGGCTTATGTATTGTTTTCCTAAAGTACCAAAATAATTAGAATGTTTTTATTGGTTTTGATCATATCAGTTGTTTTTTTGATTAAAATTAATACCAGTTTTGAATAAAAAGATACACTTGGAGTCATACCAGTAACACCGTGCATCAGATTGAGGTGCATCTAATACCCACATGTCAAAAGTGATGTATATATCATTTCCCTAAAGCACCAAAATAATCCTATTGTGTTTTCTCAGTTTTGAGTAATTGAGTTATTTTTTTCACTAAAATTAATGTCAATTTTGAATAAAAAGACACAATTGGAGTAATACCGGTCACACCATATATCGTATTGAGGTGCGACTGAATGATACACATCTCAAATAACTCATGGATCATTTTCCTAAAGTATAAAAATAATCAGAATACATTTCCTCGATTTTGAGTACGCCACATGTGTTTTTTACTAAAATGTCATTTTAAACTGGAAACACACACTTTGAGCCATACATACGTCATCATGTGTAGGTTTGAAATAATAATTATTAATACATATCAAAAATTAATTATAAATCATTGTACCAACTTATCAAGAAAATCTGAGCGCATTTTCTTAGTTTTCAGTGAGTGACACTTTTTTATATTAAAATGTCAATTTTAAACTAATAACGGACACTTGGAGTCATACCAGTCACACCGTATATCATATTGAGGTGTGGCTGATCCATATACATCAGAATTAACATATGGATCATTGTTATAAATTACCAAAACAATCCAAATGCGTTTGATTGGTTTTAAGTATGCCAATTGTCTTTTTGATTAAAATTAATGTAATTTTTGAATAAAAAGATGCACTTGGAGTCATACCGGTCACACTATGTGTTAGATTGAGATGAGGATGATCCCTACACATCATAAGCGACTTATGGATCATTTTCCTAAATTAACAAAAAAATTCGAATGAAGTTGATCAGTTTGAGCACGCCACATATGTTTTTTACTAAAATGTCATTTTAAACTAGAAACACATACTTTGAGCCATACAGGTGGAATCATGTGTCAGTTTGACATGATACTAATTCATACTCATCAAAAATGAATTATAAATTGTTTTCCAAAATTACCAATACAACCTGATCACATTTTCTTTGTTTTAAGTGAGTGAAACTTTTTTGTATTAAAATGTCAATTTTAAACTGATAACGGACACTTGGAGTCATACCGGTCACACTATGCATCAGATTGAGATAATAATGATCCCTGCACACCACAACTGATTTATGGATCATTTTTCTAAAGTACCAAAACAATATGAATGTGTTTTCTTAGTTTTGAGTATGCTAGTTTTTTTTATTAAAATTAATGTCAGTTTTGAATAAAAAGATGCACTTGGAGTCATACCGGTCACATCGTGCATCATATTGAGGTGATTCTGATCCAAAAATTTCACAAGTGACATATGTATCATTTTACTAAAGTACCAAAATAATTTGAATGCATTTGCTCAGTTTTGAGTATGCCACGTGTGTCTTTTACTAAAATGTCATTTTAAACTGGAAACACAAACTTTGAGCCATATAAGTGGAATCGTGTATTAGTTTGATATGAGACTGATTCATACAAATCACAAATGAATTATGAATCATTGTACCAAATTATTAATACAATCTGAGCATGTTTTCTCGGTTTTTAGTGAGTGACACTTTTTTGTATTAAAATATCAATTTTAAACTGATAACGGATAATTGGAGTCATAATGGTCACACTGTACATTGGATTGAGGTGAGGATGATCCCTATATGTCAAAAATGAATTATGGATTGTTTTTTAAAGCACCAAAACAATATGAATGCGTTTTATCACTTTTGATTAAACTACTTCTATTTTTTACTAAAATGCCATTTTAAACTAGAAATACGTACAATGAATCTTATCTTAAGTGAAAAGTATTTTTTGCACTTTTAAACAATTGTTATCAAACAAAATCTTAGTATGATTCTTATTCTACTTAATTTCCCAAAAATTTTATTGTTTGCAATCCAACACTTCTTATCCTCCTCCGCCTTGGTCTCCACCTCGGTCTTCGCCTCTGCCTCCTCCTCCACGTTGGTCTTCGACTCTGACCCTGCCTCCGCCTTCACCTCCACATCTACCTATACGATTTCCCAACAATTTTATTATTTATAGTTTAGTGATTCTAAACAAATTGATTTTATCCATTATTCTTATCCTTGAGAAAGAGATCAAAAATAATTTATAACCATTCTAACACTAATGCTTTACAGCCCAAATATCTTACGAAGCTTATAAATCATACTAGATCACAAACATAGTAGGTAATCACCTAAATTTTTTGTCAACATATATTCTAACAAAAATTAATCTCCCCACCCATCTCTAAAAAAATTGATTTCTTTTTTTGAGAGACTCTGTTGTCAACAATCTTGATAATAATGAGAAAAAATATAGACAAAACAAATGATTATGAAATATATTTAATAAAATTGTAATTACCTTCAGAAATTACCATTTGGGGGATGCTGGTCTTTTCATGCATTATGATTTCTCTCATAAATTTGGAAAATAATATCCATAATCGATATCATTATCTTGTTTCATACACTAAAAAAACATTGAACAAAATAAGTAAATTATTTTGAAATGTTTTGATAGTTAAATCTTTCTATATATACCTTAATTTGTTTCCAATTGTAGTAATTTATAGGCTTTATATTTTCAGACACTGAATTCATACCATGATCTAGCATGTATTGAGAAACCACCCTATCATAAAAAAATTATCATTAAAATAAAAATCAAAAATAAAATTCAAATTTTATCTATAAAATGTTGATTGTAGTGTATTACATATTCAAAAAACACATAATGTGTGGTCGGTTGGTTGGAAATTCATGCATTGAATCCAGAAAATAAATATTTAGGGTGTCTATATTGACTGTTATTAGCATCCAATATTGCCTAAAAAACAAAAACAATTAAGTAATATAAAAATTAAAAATATATTTTATGTGATTAGATCTTAGAGTTTTACCTTTACAATATAGGTATAAAAAAGAGTCTGTCATCTGATGATTTTTTATTAAACACTTTGAGTAACTCATATTTTTTCTTCTCTATTTATTCCTTATCCAAAGTAAATTTTATCATATAAATGATACAGGTATTAATGAATCCAAATCATGCTTCACATGATCTTAACTTTATATAGTTGTAATATAAATTCCTACACAAAATATGAATAGTTATTAACTTTAATAAACATATTTATCTCACTATTTAAAAAAACATATTATGAAAATGTACCTTATATATGTATTCACAACTGAGATTCCCAACCATTCATGCTTGAGAATCTTAGTTAGAGTCTCGAGACCAATCACATATGTGAAGGAATATCTATATATATTTTCTTCATACTCAATGTAAGACATAGTTTAATCTTTAAATGTGGTCTTTACATGAAGTTTTAATGATAATAAATATTACTTTGGAAATAGTAGGGAGAAGGTACTCTCGGAAGGTCGTTTTGTTTTCTTGCTCGATTCACTATATTTTCTTGATTCAACCTTTAGTTTCTCCACTGATTTATTCATCTATAATATCATACCCCACTTCAGACCTTTTATCATCAACTGTTACATGTTTTTATATGATTTTTTTAAACATGCACCTCATGTATCTTTATAAGATTAGATGACTAAGCTATGAAAGCTCCAATAACAGCTTCGACCATTATAATATCCAGGCTATCGAGTGGAACATGCAACTCAGTAGTTGGATCATAAGCTACCTCAATCCCCACTCTCATGTGATTTTCGGGGAGGTGTTTATTGTGTAGATGGTCTCCTGGGATATTATACACTATACCCATCACAACATAGCGGTACGTGGGTGTTGACAGATAAAAAACACATACAACTGTACCCTATAGAATTTTAGTAATATAAAGTTATCAGAAGTTTTTTGATTCATATTTAGGAGAAAGAGTAATGAAAAAATTGATTACCTTGGGTAAGGTATGTGATTGGGGGAATGACTTGTCTCAAAGCTAGTGGGATCATTTAGTTCATGTGCAGATCTTTCTCCACCACCGGTTCTCTTTGATCATTTCTTATACATTGGTCTACCAAACCAGACCGCAAAATAATATCTTTCAATGAGTCTATTTGTGCCTGAATTCATCTCAATATATTATATATATCATCATGTGGTTTTATCTTCTTGAAATATGTTCAAGGAGAGACTCCAAAACCTAATCATCTAACATGAACATATTGTTCAGGTTGCTTCAAAGTTAATGAAAGTCGCTTTTCTCCTGGTATGGCTATTGCCGATTCTTGTGTCTAAAACATATAAAAAATATGAACATATTTATTTTTATGTAATATTGTTATAAATCATAATGAATTACAATTATTTCATACTTACACATACTTACTATACTATTTTTGTATTTTTATCAACTAATATACCATTTTTATTTACATGAGCCTCCTTCTATAGCACATGATGTGGTATGGAAGTGGATTCCAATTTTGATTCATCAATCTGTATATAAACAAAGGAATATATGATATTTTATATCACATAATTAAACTTTTATTGTTGATTTAAAATACATACCAATTTCTTCTCTAATGAATCATACCCCATCCTTCCTTTGTGACAGGGGTGCATTGGTTTTGATGCACATTATTTATTTTTAGCACTCTTTTGTTGTTTCATAAATTAACAATTTTGAGTCAAGTTGGATAAAATAAATAATTTCAAATAATATATTATCGACCACAATGCACCTGAAATTATTTCTCATTATGATAATTGTAGAAAGCATTCCATGTTTCCTAATTTATAATGTGTGTATAACTAAGTGGTCGGTGGGGATTTATTTTCCCCTCAGCATCCCTAAGATGCAACCTAATCAGAAGAGTCCAAAAGCCTCTATGGGCTTTTCCAGTGACCATTAAAACAAATTTCTTATGGAAATATTCTAAAATAAAAGAAGTCTGTAAAGAATAATAAAAACTAAATAAATGATTCATTATATAATTTTTCATTAAAATATAGAAAGTATATTGTAACATTACCGTTATATATTTCCAAAGGATTTCCTTCATTATAGCTTGGACATAATGACATGAGTCAATATCAACCGGCACATTCATCCTCATTGTGAACCCAAGATAATAATGATCATTAACTTGTTGGGGTCATTAGGTTGGCCATGTTGATTCTAACAAACCTCAAATTCTATACTCCGATTTCTTACCTTGATAATTTTATTAAAAACTATGATGCTGCATCGTTCTTGTTTCTTTTCATTTTTTTCATCAACATATTGTTGATCCCCTAATAATTCCTCAGTTTCATCATCAACAGTTTGTTCTTTCTTGGGATTAGAAACATCATCATGTTCAGAAGACATTGTCTGCATGAGTAGTCAAACATTTAATTTGTCTTGAATAAACAACAATGCAATACACTCAATGTATAAAAGTCTACAAATGCATCCATATTGCATGAAAATTGTTAATGTCTTGAACATATATATAATACTTCAATACTACAGTACAATTGACCTTCACTACCTTTATTTAATCCATCCTCGGATGCTTGATTTCCTTCCATATCTTGATTATGGGAGTAAGGATAGTTTGAAATATGGATTCTAATCCATCATCAAGAGATGGAAGAAAATCAAGCATCTAAGGATTAAAGTGTCCTAAGAACCTACACTAATAGAATCAATATAAAAGTCTTCTCAATTAAAGAGGAATTGGAATACCTCCACTCTAATGGTCTTGAAGAAATGAATCTCACCCACCTACATTGGACATCACTTATATCTACTCAAGGATTCCTCACCTTTGAATTTTGGATATTTTTTCAATCCACCATAAGATCCCTCCAATAACATACATCCCTTTAAAGGGTGATTTTTTCAACTTATTCTCAGTATTGATCTATATTTTTTTACTCTAATAAATTAAATGAATCTATTCAATGAAATCCTAAATTTTTTATTGTGATATATTACCATAAAATCATAGAGGAACCATAGATATTTCCTGTCATTGAAAATTATACCACATATATTGAATTAGATCTACAATTACCTCTAGGAATGTCCTACTTTATGTCTGATAATGAAATTATTGGTTGTAAAATATAATTTTGGAGAGAGGTATTCCTACAAATTAATCATATTCTATGATGAAACTTTAATCATATTCCATGACTGCTCTCACTAAATATGATAGGATATATCGTGTTTCTGTTATCATATTTAATAATTGATGTGATATTGTATTTGTACTTTGATCCTCTATTTTCACGCAAACCAAAGATAGAGTCATATTTTATGATATCATAAATTCTATGATAAAACGTAGTTTAAATCATTAGATTTTCTATATTTATACCATATGATATATAATATCCATATTCTATGGATTAATAAAGAAATCCATCATATCATAATATATGATATTAATATAATACAATATGACATTTATTTATTCAAAAAACTAATAGATTAATACATTGTGTCCTTGAAGAAAAAGTCTCTGATACCACTTATGAGTTTTAGGGAATCACCCTATGATCACCAAAGGAGTGATATCACCTTAACCTAGTGATAAAAAATGATCAAATAAGAAGAGAGGTTTGTCTATGGAATTCAAAAAAGTGTTAATTACAATAGGGGATCATATCTTTATTTTTTTTTTCATTTTGGAAATGGATAAAAAATTACATGAAATATAGGACATAAAGATCCAAACCTTTAAGAGTATATTTTAATCAATTATTGTTCTATATATGGTTATTCACCATGTTAGATGGATTTTAAAATTATTTTTTTATCCTATAAATTAATTATCTCTCTATTTTGATTAGAAAATCTATTAATAAATCACATCTCATAGTTTTATTGATCAACTATACAACCATGGATAACTCAATTACTTTTAGTAAATACACTCTTTATATATTGTTGTGTATTTCTAAGTCCATTTACACAATGATTTCTCAACTCTATCCAATCTAGGAAATTTTTAAAAAAAAATTTGAGCATACTTTTCTTACCAAAGAAATTCCCCATCACTCTTTGTAACCCATCGTTAAATTTTGATAATCTTGAATTAATTAAAAAAACTCTCACAACATGCATCAATAAAATAATTTTTGGAACATGACTAATTAATTCAATATTTTTTTGAATTAAATAAAAAATTATTCATCAAAATCATAAATCTAAATAACCCATTTCATGGTTTAATAATTTACATGAATAAAAAAAATCCACAAAACATGTTTATTTATTTTTACACTTACATTGGTCCCTATATGTTCATCACCCATAAATGAGGGCCACAACTTGGTATCCCCTAATCTAGTATATAATATGGATTAAATTTGAGAAACTACCTAGATTTTGGAACCCTATATTATTCAAATGAAGAGAAAAATGAGGGAGGATGAGAGGTCTACTTATTAATGTCGAGAGTAGAGTAAAACATCCATGTGTGTCCCTAGAAAAAAATGGTCTGTATAATCAAATACATATGAAAGGATAATAATAAATATAACCACACTTGTTGTATTTTAGTAACAATGAGAAGAGATGTAGGATTCTTCATGTTTAAGAACAATGAAAAAAATGAAAAACGCAAAACTCAAATCATCAAACAACAATAGAGTAAGTGTAGAAAATAAAATACATTGCATTATATCCTTCATTAATATAAGAGAATGTATAGGGGTCACGCTAGTAATAGAGGAGTTCCACAAGAGCTTGAGAATTTTGAGCGACTGAGTCGTGGTCAGAGTTTTTTTAAATAGACCGAGGATACTTATAAGGACCCGACCTTATTAAATTACATAATATTGAATTTAGTAAAGAAATAAATTCCTTTTACATTTATGATATTTTCAAGTTTATATATTTAGATAATTTGTACATAATAAATTCATAACATTACACATTAATATAGAGTGGATACCATAAAAAACAGTATTCATTTCTTCCAAAATATAAAGCTTTTCAAATAAAACATGATTTCTTTGACAATTCTTAAAACATTTAACATGGATTCCTTATTTGTATTACTCATCTTTATAACCTATGAAAATCATTTCAAAACTTGGGATGAGTACAAAAAGCTCAGTAAGGGATATAAAAAGAAGGAAAGAACACATTAGTCCATGAATACTTGTAACATATGAAATAATTTAAAAAAACATACTTTTCACTTACTTTGTGAAACATTAGATCTCCAAAAGATCCCAAAAAAACATAAGAACATAAATATAACCATAAAGGTATTGTGGGGAATTCCTTATATAATATTTTAACCCTCTCTACTACCTTATAATTTGTAACCCTCACGGCTACCTTACAATTTGTGTAACCATCGCAGTTACACTTGGAGTAACCATAAGGCTGACCTCCAACTTACACACAACTAATGCATTGGAGGGAGATGTAGGTCCCAAAATTCATCATAAAAAATTCCCAATAACTATAACATAATCATACAACATGAATAATTGTATAAAAACATTGCTTTTGAATTTTGTAAAATAAAATTTCAAAAGAGGATTTTAAAAGAAAATCCCCTTATAAATATCATATAATTCAAGTGATACTTAATAGAGTAAATAGAATATATATATACACTATAAATACACATAATTAAACATAATATAAACAAAACCCATTAAAAAAACAATTTTAATTCCACATAAATAATGAAGTAGAAGGTTAACCCAAAGAATGGAAATCGGGTTAAGAATTCCCTTACCTCAGGTTCGTCTTACTTAAAAATTGTTTAAACCTCCTGTATAATGGTTAAAATAATGTTATTAATATCTTAGAAAAAAATATTAATCTTTATAATATCTTATATGATCATTTAATTACATCATTTTACCCTTTAATTATTAGTATTTTGTTCCTTCCATTGTTTTGGGTGTGTTCTTTACATGATTTCCATGATTAGTTCATGATGGATATTCTTGTCGATTGGAAGTGAAACTACAGAATTGGAATGGAATGGTATTTAAATAATTAAATTTTCATAAATTATACCATTTATCATTTTGAATTCTTACATTATGATTATTCATAAGTTAGAACATTATTGATATTTGTTTAGGTCATTTTGGCGATTCTTCGATCGTAAAGAACTCATTTTGTTTCATAAATTAATAACATGTGTATAAAATGATTATAGAACCTTATATAAGATATAATACATAAATTATAATCTGTTTCAACCATAAAATTTTTTTCATGACCAGTATTTAAGGAATTAAAAGGAATTGAAATCACATCATCCACAATATCAGTAAATCATCACATCACAGATGGTGTCTTAATTTCTTGAATAAGTGGGAGAGGAGAATAAGTATAATGGATAGTCTTCCATAAACATGATAAAATAAAGAATATGTAAGATACTAGATTATTCATACCTCTTGGATAAGAGAAGGTGAAAAAAGAAGAATAATAGAAAAGAAAATGAAAAGAAAAGAAAGAAAACAAAAGAGGATGTTTACCTCTTGATCTCTTCTCCTTGAGATCTTTCTTAAGGCCTTTAGTTTTGGACTTTTGGTGAGAAAAGAAGATCTAGGACGTGGGAAATATCCTTGGGAGGAGTATTGGGTAGAAATTAGGTATGTCTCAAGACTTGAGAGGTGTGGGAGGAAGAGGGAAATGAGGGTGGTATTTATAGTGGAGGAGAGGAGGTATTTTACATTATTTTAATCATTATTATAATATTTTTTCTCAATACTATAAATAGTCTTAATTCATGTGACCCAAAATAGTAATAATGACATGTGAGTTCAAAAAAAGTGGTCTTACATCAACCTTTCATCACCTATGATGCAGTAAATCAAGTATTTAGCATTTATCATATTTTACTATTCATAAAAAATTCTAGAATTTCAGAAAATTCCAAAAAATTCACCCTAACCATTTCTCGACATGTATAATTCAAAAATGAACTTTATTTTTTGAAAATAATTTTCTAAATATTATTAATTTAATATTTAAATAAAATCATAATTTATTCAAAAATAATAATTTTAAATTTATAACTCATTTTTTAACACCTTGAAAAATTAATCAACATCTCATTATCTTATATCCTTAAGAAAATAAAATAATAACATGATTTACTATTCATTAGGGTCATATTACTATTCATATCACTATTCATAAGGGTATGTTACTATTCACTAAAAAGCAAGTTGGTTCTATCAAACTGTAAATAACTTACTGAACACAATTGTAGATGACCATTTTTCGAAATTCAAAACATAAAAGTGAAAAAATTATGTTTAAATGCAAGTTATAAATATATTCTTAAAACAAATTTTCATACATTTCAATTTATTTTTTAAAACCTTGGGGTGTTACATTATCCCCACCTTTTGGAAATTGCATCCTCATAATTTTATTTACTTATTAAACAAGTAAGGGTACTTTTACCTCATAGAAATTTCAGACTCCCATGTTGCTTCTTCAACCACGCGGTTTCTCCAAAAAACCTTTACTTGGTGGATTAACTTATTCCACAATACTTGTTCCCTTTGATCATGAATCTGAACTGGTTTCTCTTCATAAGAAAGGTTCCCTTCCAACTGAACTACTTCTGGGCTCAAAACATGAGTTGAATCCAGCACATACTTTCTCAACATCGAAACATGAAAAACATTGTGTACCTGAGAAAAAATTATAGGAAAAGCTACTCGATATGCAACTGGTTCAAATTTATCTAGGATTTAAAAAGGACTGATGAACCACAGACTTAGCTTCCCTTTCTTACTAAAACACATCACACTTTTCCAAGGAGATATTTTAAGGAAAACATGGTCACCTACCTCGAAAGAGAATTCTTTCCTTCTGTTATTTGCATAACTTTTCTGACTACTCTGATATGTCCTCATGTGATACTTGATCATGTTCACTTTCTCATCCACTTCCTCTACTAATTTTGGCCCCATAAACTTTCTTTCACTGTCTTTATCCCAAAATGCTAGAGTCTGACACTAATTCCCATACAATGCATCAAAAGGTTCCATATGTATATTGGAATAAAAAATGTTATTATAAGAAAACTCAACTAAAGAAAGATGTTGATACCAACTTCCCTAATAGTCAATTGAACAAGCTAGAAGCATATCCTCTAAATTCTGAATCATTTATTTTGACTGCCCATCTAATTAAGGATGAAAAGCTGTATTGAAATTTAATTCTATGCCCAAAATTTTTTGAAGGCCCTTCCAAAAGTTATAAGTGAACTTGGGATCTCAATAAGATACAATGGAAAGAGAAAATCTATGTAACCTGACAATCTCTTTGAGGTACAATTGAGAAAGCTGATCCAAAGACATTGTATCTCAAATAGAAAGAAAATGTGCAGATTTAGTCAGACGATCAACAACAACCCAAATCGCGTTGTTACCTTGAGAAGTCTTAGGTAGTACCACCAAAAAGTCCATGGATACATTCTCCCATTTCCACTATAGAACTAGTAAAGGCTGAAGCATACCCTTCGGTAACTACTGCTCTGATTTAACCTATTGACATGTTAAACATTTCATAGTAAAATTAGCAATATCTCTTTTCATTCCACCCCACTAATAATACTCCTGAAGGTCTTTGTACATCTTAGTACTGCTAGGATGAACTGAAAATGGAGAACTATGAGATTCACACAACAAATATTTCTTCAAATGGGAATCATAAGGCACACACAACCTTTTTCCATATCTTAAAACACAATCTTTATCAAGGTTAAATTCTAGAAACTTACCCATTCTAACGAATTATACCTTTTTCTGTAGCTCATGGTCTTTCTTATGTGCTTACTTATTTTATCTGATAACATTGACTACCACTGCTGGAAATCTATGATATACCAACGGTTTTAAACCGTTGGTATAGGATGGACAACCGTTGCTATAATATATATCAACGGTTGTCCAAACCATTATCAACTAAGCTGTGGGGATAGACATATCCCAATGATTATTCATAAACTGTTGGGGTATGTCATCTTACAACACATTATACCAACAGTTTTCTATAATTGTTGGTATAAATTTTTACCTATGGTTTTACACCGTTGTAATATAACTCAGTTTATATATATACCAATAGTTTTTTGAACCGTTAGTAAATACTTTTACCAATGGTTTGTAAATCGTTGGTATAGACTTTTACCAATGGTTTCATCAAACAGTTGGTATAGATTTTATTTTCACATCTATACTAACAGTTTTGAAACCGTTAGCATAGAGTTGCTACAACTCTAGCAGTAGGCAGTACCAGCCTCTCCTTCTGCAATTACCTGCAATAATAACAAACCTATATAGAATTCAGAATTAATTACCTCCAATTAATTGTGCAATTACCTACAATTGCAATACTCTATACATAATTCAAAATAACACCAATGAAGAAAAATATGATCCAAATAGTATTCCCTCAGAACAACACTAATAAAATTGCAACACACTATAAAAAATTCATAATAACACCAATAAACCACTAGAAATAAGAACACCTTGAAAACAAATATCTCCATAAACACAACACATGAAAATTTGATCCTAGGGGGTGGGGGTGGTGTCACGAACCGAATATGGTCACCACCAATACCATTACCAAACCCAGCCCGTGACAAGGCCTGAAGGGCGTTCCCTATCCCCACGGGCTGGCACAAGTTCCTGGGTATCATTAATTTAGGTTTGGGAATGATTTACCTGAGTATAAACGCATAAAACATTAAAAACATTCCATAATATAAATATGAAATTTTTGAGCCAAACAAGTATTAAGAAAAAACCAGAACTGAATACATTGGTTTAAAGATAATAAAATTGGTCCAAATACAAATAAAGACAATTTAAAGACATCCCAAAGGACTCCACATGACAAGGGGTCATCACCCACAATCCATCTCCACAACTCTGCACCAAGGATGAGAACTAACACCCTGAACTGTCATCACCCATAGCCTTCCCTTTACCTAAGTCAAGCATAATACAGTCTACTTACAAAAAAGGGGTGTAATTAGGGTGTAAGCCTAAGACAAATAGGATACCACCCAATTATTCCAAAGTGCATTCAATACAATGTGAAAAATCAAGCAATTTTAATATGAAAAGAAAAGCAGTGATAAAATCAAAGAAATGCAACTTTCAATTGAAAACAGTTTTCAAGCTAGAATTTTCAGAATGTTCACACATTTAAATATAAATGCTAGATAATTTAAATTAATTCCAAAAACACCCCAATACAAGGTTAAATACCACAAACACAATGAGCAACAAAATCGGGAACACCCATAAGCACTAGATAGTCTCGGGCCCCATGTACCTCATACCTCAGTGTAAAGTAACCATAGTAAAATCCATTCTCATGCACGATCCACTAGTAGGGAACATACCCATAACCTATTAGTCCTCAATCATCATCCACATAGTTTATTTAGAGTTGTATTTATCCAAATTCTAGGTGAAATAGAGACAAAACCCATCCGGTCCACTAGCCGTACTAGTACACATCCGCCCCACCTAGGTACCCGGGCTTCCCCCTTTGTGCTAAAAAAATTTCATCATTCAAAACATATCCATTTTCATGTAAAACAAAAATAATGGTCACATACACCCATTACAGTATCTACACACATTTTATACCATTTAGAACACACATCAAAACACTTTGAGTTTCAATAAAAACAACTTCTCCAAATATTTCCTTGTTTTGCACCCAAAACTCTTTGAAAACCCCACTTTAACACCATGTGCATACTCACATTAACCAAAACAGAATTTACAGAACCTTAAACATTTATTTAAACCCATTACATGAGTTATAAAATAACCCCAATAAGCATCACATAGAATAGCCATGTAAAGAACCTAATTCAACACCAAATTGCTACTCAAAAATCATTTTCTTAACAAACGTGACCCAAAACCAATTTCACAGAAACAAACAAAGAGGAATAACATTGAAAACATTATTTTAATCCCTAATACTATTCAATAAAATCAACTAAATAATTATAGGGTATCCCTTAATGAACCAACAAAAGATTTATATGAAAAACCCCCAAATTTCACATGAAATTAACATTAAAATTTCACATGCAATACAAACACCACTAAAACTCATTTTTGCAGAATTAATAAAATTAAATAGGCATGAAAATATAATAAATACACCATTATAATCACATATATTGAATAAACATTGGAATTAACTACCAAAGTAATGAAAACCCTTGAATCACCGTGCAAAAATCAAGTCGCACCACCGCCGCACCAAGAGGGACTTAGAACAAACATAAAACCACAATAATTGTCCAAGAAAACCCATGGTTAAACCCTATGTTCAAAAACCCACCCCATGGTAATTTGGTACTTCAAGAAAAAGGGAATAATCCCTAATCAAATTGAATGAAACCCTAAGAAATTTGAAAGAGGAATGAAATGGACTAACTTACTTAAGGGATCTTGAAGGAATATACCCAAATACACCAGTAGATGAAATTTAAAATATCCAAAATTTAGGTGTGGTTTGAAAAATGATGAGGAGGTAATTTAGGAATTGTAATGGAGAAAAAAGAGTAATAATTGAGAGAGTTATGATGGAAAGAATTTACCTCCTCAAATATGTCCAATTTTAGAAACCCTAAGATGTTCTGCACTCAATCGAGATGGATATGAGCACCAAAGTGGGTGGGAGGATACTGGGCACATGTCTGGGTTCAATGGGATTGGGTGAGTCTTGAAATCACCGAAAAATACTTAAAATTGAATAAGTTATTAATTAAACAAATTTGATTTTTAAAACTAGAATTGGGCTTCCAGGCAGGCCTAATCCCTTAAATAAAAACCCATATACACCTTGGTTATGGATTTATAAAGGATCCAAATTTCAATGGTGGTGTTAATATGTCAGGGGAGGCCATTTAGGAATTAGAATGGGTGAAAAATATTAAAAAACTAAAAAGTTATAAAATAAAAAAAATTTATTTTTAAATCTAGAATTGGGATCACGGTTTGGCCCAATTCATGAAAACTCACCCATTCCTCTATAAAAGCTTGGGAAACCCCAAAAACAAAGCATGAATGGAAATTAAATAAAAAATACCTTTAAAATATTTTATGTATGTGACAATTGGTAAATCGTTCCCAAACCTAAATTAATGATACCCGGGTACTTGCACCAGCCCATGGGCATAGGGAACGCTCTTCGAGCCTTGTCACAGGCTGGGGTTGGTGCCGGTATTGGTGGCGACCAGATTCAGTTCGTGACAAAATGGTATAAGAGGAGGTTCTAGTTAACTCTTTGGGTCACGTTATTTGGGGAATAGTCAGGATAGTCTGGAGTTTGGATTTTTGGGACTTGGTATTTCGGTTATGGGTTGTGTGCCTGATCACTACACCTCATGACGAGATTCGAGTCGCCAGGGGAAGTTGGTATTTATATGAGTCCTTTGGATTTCTTGGATTGATGAATATGGGGAAATGAAAAATGAGTTGGGTTAATGGTCTCGGTGAGCTCGTAGGGTCTGGAAAGCCATGTGAAGCTGGGGATATTCACTCGAACACTCTCTGTGATGGTGAAGTGATTGGAATATAGCTGCCAACCATATGTCTAAGTCACCCACATAAACTAGTTTCCTATAGCATTGTCTTATGTTCTTTAGTTTTGAAATCTTGTAATTTTGGTTTTAAAGTGACTTGGTTTTAAGAAGCGTAAAGTTTTTGTGAAATGATTATCTAATAAAGAGAAAATGGTTAGATTTTTGAAAATGGAGAACTGAATTTTCAGAATTGTATTGGAATGGAAAATAGTGTGTTTTCACCTCTTTTGAAAGCATGAACTATGTCAAGGTTGGTTTTGAAAAAGTGTTTCCAATAGAGTTTTCTAAACTATTGAAATGTGTTTTAATGGGATGAGATGTTTTTAAATTAATGTGTATGACTTAAAAGTGAGTTTTCATTTAAATGATTGTTCCTTTCAGAAAATCTTGGTAAGATGTAATTTGGGTTTTATTTTGTGGTTAGCGATTTTGAGAAAAAGGGGTGTTGGTTGACTGTTTTGGTTTTGAAAAGTGGAAAGATTTTTATTTTATTTTAACCTTTGGTATTTTCGTGAACGACCAAATTCATGGGGTTATATGGGATGATGGATGGTTGATGGAATGGATGGATGAGTTCCAGGATGGATATGAGGAGGGTGCCTGGTGTGGCACAGAAACATTAATTTGTGAGGCCCATGGGGTACCATTGGTGGATACGCTTACCATTGAACCGTTTATTTTCAAAAATATGATTTTAAATGAGAAACTTGATGTCTTTATGACTAGTTTGGGATGGTGTGTACTATGTGTTTTTTTAAATGTTGATTTTGTGGGATGTTTTGAGTCCAAGAACCCCTCCTGTTTGTATTGTGTTTTGGGTTTGTGTTTAGTCGGTAAGCTGTGTTGAAGGGCCGGTTAGCGGTCTCTTCTGAGAAATGTTTTGGGATGCATTTACGGTGGTTCCTTTCATATGTTTGGATTGGGGTTGTAGTATATCTTGACCAATGGACCATCTTGGTTGGGTCCTTGGGTTTAATCATTGGATAAGGTACGCCCCATTAAGGGTTAGTGCACAACTGAAGTGCAACTGATATTGTTTCTCCATTTGAAGACCCTCCAGTTGAACAATATAAGGAATCTTTTTCTTGAGCTTTTTATATTGAGTCTACACCCTTTCCTTTCTTGGTTTTGTGTATCCTCTTTTAGTGGGAGAGTGATCATGGAAGGTTAAAAGAGACCTTAGCCTCTTAATTTTCCTGATTTTCTGAAGGTGGAAGTGGTCTGGGGTTGTTAGCATGGATGAGTATCAGGATGGTGTCTAAGAGGTCCTGTCAGTCCTTCCTAGTCTCTTCAAAGAAGGAGTTCACATTAAACTACCAGTGTGGGAAATCTAGTCACGATAGGATATTGTGGACACTTTCTATAATTGTGTGTTGTTTGGGGATGTTGTATAAGGTTCCACTCCATGCATTGTTTATATCAGTCACAATGGTCATGTTCGGTGACGCCTTGTGATTTCATATACTCGATTGACTGTAAAGGTGAAAGTCGTGAAATCCTCTGAGAGTCTCTTTATGTTGGGAGAATGTCTCCCTGGGAAAAACTTCAAAATCTTCCATTTTAGAGGAAGGTGATTATAGGTGTTATTTACTTCTATAGTTTCTCACTCGAAGAAACAAGGTGTGATGTGTATGCATTTTATAAGCCCTTGTTTTAGTGAAATATCGAGTTAGGGTAAAGTGAGTTTGAAATATGTTATGTCTTGTAAATCTTATCGGGGATTTCAGTATAGTTGTTGGTGGAACCTAAAGAAGAATTCTCGTTCAGGGGGTTTCCAAAGCCTAACTGTAAGGTCGAAGATGCTTCAATCATTTGAGCTCCGGCCACAGGTCTCGGAGAGAAGTTGACTCGTAGTTAGGGTAAATCCCAGGGTCTTTTAAACCCTCGTACAATGTCTTATCCTCAATATGAAATATAGGAAGAGTTTAAACCTCTAGTGTCATTATATTTCTTCTGTTGTTCCCATTCGGTGGAAATAGGTTGAGGGCCTTGTACCCATGTCTTCACTAATGTCATTCCCTCCCCCTTTGGTTTCCATTGAGTTATTAGAGAATGGTTGGAAATTTAGATATACATGTTGAGGACACAGTTTGTGCATGATTAGTAGTGACTATGTGCCAAGAATCCATCCATAAAGAATGATCTACACAGTTAGTGCACAATTTCCCAAACTGTGCGGACTGACCCTGCGCCCTTCCCAAATCTTTAAAAAAATTTGGGTCTTTTTGTGTTAGCCCATGCTGGTCGGTTAAGATGGTTGGTTCTTATGGTGGGGAGACCCAATATTATTCTCATGTATGTTCCTTCGTAAACTTTGAATGGAATTCTACCCCTTGTACTAGGGAGTTCGTTCAGGCCTCCCCCTGTTAGTGTCTTGATTCTGTCTCGGAAAAAATATAGGTTGCCTCTTATGGTGGGGTGCCTATTTGTGTCCCCCCATACCAATAGATCAGATTTATCCATGGTCTTGGATTGGTGGTAGGTAGTCTTGTTCGGAACTATCTAGATACCAACATCTTCCTTGAGTAAACGTTGGGATTGGAGAGCTCCCAATGGTTTAGTTAAAGTAAGGTAAGTGTAACTTTGTTCAAAGTTGTTGTTCGTTTGGGTGAATTGCTTGAGTCTTGTTCAGATAGTGTTTGAGGAGTTTTCTTTTGGGATAAAGTATGAATGTGATTGATCATTTTATTAAAGTGGTGTAATTTTGGGTTGTGAGATTAATTCTTCCTTAATTGATCACTGTAGGTGTTTTGGCCCTTGGGGGCGAAGCTTGGAAAAGAAGTACATCTTGGTTTATCGGTTGAGTTTGGTTTTTGTATCTGGAATTATTGTGGCTTTATGGGGACGGAAAGATTTCATGGTGGGGATAATTTTCACATACATGACATATTTTAAAGGTATTTTTCATTTAATTTCCATTCATGATTTTTTTTGGGGTTTTCCAAGCTTTTATGGAAGAATAGGTGAGTTTTCATGAATTAGGCCAAACAGTGAGCCCAATTTCAGATTTAAAAATAAATTCTGTTTCTTTTATAACTTTTTAATTTTTTAATATTTTTCACCCATTACAATTCCTAAATGTCCTCCCCTGACATATTAACACCACCATTTCAATTTGGAGCCTTTATAAATCCATAACCAAGGTGTATATGAGTTTTTATTTAAGGTATTGGGCCTGCCCGGAAGCCCAATTCCAGTTTTAAAAAAACAATTTGTTTAATTAATAACTTATTCAATTTTAAGCATTTTTCGTTGATTCTAAGCCTCACCCAATCCCATTGAACCCATCCGTGCGCCCAGTATCCTCCCACCCACTTTGGAGCTCATATCCATCGCGATTGAGTGCAGAACATCTTAGGGATTCTAAAATCATCCAGATTTGAGGAGGTAAGTTATTTCCATCATAACTCTCTCAATTATTACTATTTTTCCTCCATTACAGTTCCTAAATTACCTCCTCATCCTTTTTATAACCACACCTGAATTTTGGCTATTTTAAATTTTAGATACTAGTGTATTTGGGGAGATTCCTTCAAGATTCCTCAAGTAAGTTAGTCCATTTCATTCCTCTTTCAAATTGATTAGGGTTTCATTCAATTAGATTAGGGATTATTCCCTTTTTCTTGAAGTACCAAATTACCAGGGGGTATGGTTTCAAACCTATGGTTTAACCATGGGTTTTCTTTCTCAATTATTGTGGTTTTAGGTTTGTTCTAAGTCTCTCTTGGTGCGGCGGTGGTGCGACTTGATTTTCACACGATGATTCAAGGGTTTTCATTACTTTGGTAGGTGATTCCAATGTTTATGAAATATCTATGATTATAATGGTGTATTTATGATATTTTAATTCCTATTTAATTTTATTAATGCTGAAAAAATGAGTTTTAGTGGTGTTTGTATTGCAAGTGAAATTTTAATGCCAATTTCATGTGAAACTTGATGTTTTTTCATATAAATCTTTTGTTGGTTCATTAAGGGATGACCTATAATTATTTAGTTGATTTTATTGAACTATATTAGGGCTAAAAATAATTTTTTAAATTTTATTCTTCTTTGGTTGTTTCTGCGAAATTGGTTTTGGGTCACGTTTGTTAAGGAAATGATTTTTGAGTAGCAATTTGGTGTTGAATTAGGTTCTTTACATGGCTATTCTATGTGATGCTTATTGGGGGTTGTTTTATAACTCATGTAATGGGTTTAAATAAATGTTTATGGTGATTTAAATTATTTTTTAGTTAATGTGAGTATGCAGGTGGTGTTAAAGTGGGGTTTTCAAAGAGTTTTGAGTGCAAAACAAGAAAATATTTGGAGAAGTTGTTTTTATTGAAACTCAAAGTGTTTTGATGTGTGTTATAAATGGTATAAAATGTGTGTATCTAATTTAATGTGTGTATGTGAACAGTAGTGGTGTTTTACATGAAAATGGATATGTGTTGAATGATGAAATTTTTTGAGCATAAAGGGGGAATCCCGGGTACCTAGGTGGGGCGAATGTTTACTAGTACGACTAGTGGACCAGATGGGTTTTGTCCCCGTTTCAACTAGAATTTGGATAATTAAAACTCTAAATAAGCTATGTGGATGATTATTGGGGACCAATAGGTTATGGGTATGTTCCCTACTAGTGGATCGTGCATGAGAACGAATTTTACTATGGTTACTTTACACCGAGGTATGAGGTACATAGGGCCCGAGACTATCTAGTGCCTAGGGGTGTTCCTGATTTTGTTGCTCATTGTGTTTGTGGTATTTGATCTTGTATTGGGGTGTTTTTGGAAGTAATTTATAGTAGATAACATGTATATTTAAATGTTTGAACATTCTGAAAATTTTAGCTTGAAAACTGTTTTCAATTGAAAGTTGCATTTCTTGGATTTTATCACTGCTTTTCTTTGCATATTAAAATTGCTTGCTTTTTCACATTGTATTGCATGATCTTTGGAATAATTGGGTGTTATACTATTGGGCTTAGGATCACACCCTACTTAAACCCATTGGGTGTAAGTAGACTTTATTATGCTTGACTCAGGTAAAGAGAAGGCTATGGGTGATGGCGGTTCAGGGTGTTAGTTCTCATCCTTGGTGCGGAGTTGTGGAGATGGCTTGTGGGTGATGACCCCTTGTCTTGTGGAGTCACCAGGGATGTATTGATATTGTCTTTATTTGTATTTGGATCACTTTTATTGTCTTTAAACCAGCGTATTCAGTTCTGGTTTTTTCTTATGACTTGTTTGGCTTGAAAATTTCAGATTTATATTATTGAATGTTTTTAATGTTTTATGCTTTAATACTCGGGTAAATCATTCCCAAACCTAAATTAATGATACCCTGGAACTTGTGCCAGCCCGTGGTAATAGGGAACGTCCTTCGGACCTTGTCACAGGCTGGGTTTACTGCCGGTATTGGTGGCGACCAGATTCGGTTCGTGACAGGTGGGGTGTCCATGGGGGGTGGGTTGGTGGGGGGGGGGGGGGCTGTCCAAGGGGGTGTGGGGTGTCCAGGGGGGTGGGGTGGGGGGTGTCCGAGGGGGGGGGGGATTTCTAGGGGGCTGTCTAGGGGGTGGGGGGGTGTCCAAGGGGGTGGGGGTGTCCGGGGTGGGGGCTGTCTAAGCGGGGGCGGGGGGGGGGGGGGGGTTATCCAAGGGGGTGGGTGGGGGGATGTCTAAGGGGGTGGGGGTGTCTAGGGGGGTGTGGGGGATATCCAAGGGGGTGGAGGTGTCTGTGGGGTGAGGGTGTCTGGGGGGGGGGTGGAGGGGGGTGTATAGGGTGTGTGGTGGTGTATAGGGGGGGTGTCCAGGGGGGTGGGGGTGTATAGGGGGTGGGGGGCTGTCCAAGGGGGTGGGGGGTTTCTAGGGGATCTCCGGGGGGTGGGGGGATGTCCATGGGGGGGGGGGGGGTTCCAGGGGGGTGTGGTGGCTGTTCATGGGGGGGGGGGTGTCCAGGGGTGGGGGTGGGGGGGGGGTGTCCAGGGTGGTGGGGGGGGGGGGTTGTCCAGGGTGGGGGGGGGGGGTTGTCTGGGGGGGTACCTAGGGGGTAGGGTGGTTTCCGGGGGGGGGGGGGGGGGCTATCGAGGGGGTGGGGTGTCCAGGGGGTAGGGGGTGTATAGGGGGGGTGGGGGTGTCCAGGGGGGTGGGGGTGTCGAGGGGGTTGTGGGGCTATTCAAGGGGGTGGGGGGTGTCTAGGGGGTGGGGGTGTCCAGGGGGTGGGGGGATATCCAAGGGGTGGAGGGTGTCTAGGGGGGTGGGGGTGTCTAAGGGGGTGGGGGGTGTCCAAGGGGGTGGGGGTGTTTAGGGGGGTGTGGTGGCTATCCATGGGGGTGGGGGGTGTCGAGGGGGTGGGGGGCTGTCCAAGGGGGTGGGGGCTGTCCAGGGGGGTGGGGCTATACAAGGTGGTGGGGGGTGTCTGGGGGGGGGGGGTGTCGAGGGGGGTGGAGGGCTGTTGAGGGGGGTGGGGGTGTCCAGGTGGTGGGGGGTGGGGTGGTGTCCAAGTGTCTGGGGGTGGGGGGGGGTGGGGTGTCTGGGGGGGGGTGTTTAAGGGGGTGGGTGTGCCAAAAGGGGTGGGGGTGTCCAAGGGGGTGGGGGTGTCCAAAAGGGGTGGGGGTGTCCAAGGGGGTGGGGGTGCCTATTGGGTGGGGGCCTATCCAAGGGGGTGGGGGTGGGGGTGTCTAGGGGGGTTGGGGGGTGTCCAGGGGGGTGTGGGAGAGGGTTGTCCATGGGGGGGGGGCTATCTAGGGGATGGGGGTGGGGTGGGGTTTCTAGGGGGTGTGGAGTGTCCAGGGGGTGGGGGGATTTCCAAGGGGGTTGGGGTGTCCAGGAGGGTGTGGGGACTGTCCAAGGGGTGGGGGTGTCCAATGGGGTGGGGGATGTCCAGGGGGGTGGGGACTGTCCAGGGGGTGTGGGGGCTGCCCAAGGGGGTGAGGGTGTCCAGGGGGTGGGGGTTTCCAGGGGGGTGTGGGGGATTTCCAAGGGGGTGGGGGGTGTCCAGGGGGTGGGGGTGTCCAAGGGGGTGTAGGGGGGGGGGGTGTCCAGGGGGGTGGGGGTGTCCAGGGGGTGGGGCTGTACAAGGGGGTGGGGCTGTCTAGGGGGGATGGGGGGTGACTAGGGTGGGTGGGTGGGGGTGTCCATGGGTGGGGTGGGGGGGGGGGTTGTCCAGGGGGTGGGGGTGTCCAGGGGGTGGGGGTGTCTAGGGGTTTGGGGGGCTGTCCAAGGGGTATGGGGTATCTAGGGGGTGGGGGTGGGGGGGGGGGTGTCCGAGGGGGTGGGGGTGGGGTGGGGGGGGGGGGTTCCAAGGGGGTAGGGAGTGTTCAGGGGGTGTGGGGGCTATCCAAGGGTGTGGGGGTGTCTAGGGGGTGGGGTGGGGGATGTCCATGAGGGGAGGGGGGTGCCCAGAGGGTGGGGGGGGGGGGTGTCCAGAGGGTGGGGGGGGGTGTCCAGGGGGTGGGGTGTGTCTAGGGGGGTGGGGGGGCTGTCCAAGGGGTTGGGGGAATGTACAAGGGGGTAGGGGGTGTCTAGGGGGTTTGGGGGGGGGGGGGTGTCCAAGGGGGTGGGGTGGGGGTGTCCAAGGGGGTAGGGGGTGTCCAGGGGGGGTGTGGGGGCTGTCAAATGGGGTGGGAGTATCCAGGGGTGGGGGTTGGGGGTTGTCTATGGGGGGGTGTCCAGGGGGTTGGGGGGGGGGGGGGGGTTGTCCAAGGGGGTGGGGGGCTATCCACGTGGGTGGGTGGGTGGGTGGGGGGGGTCCAGGGGGGTGGGTGGTGTCCAGGGGGGTGGGTGGTGTCCAGGGGGGTGGGGGTGTCCAGGAGGTGGGGGTGCTGTCCAAAGGGGTGGGGGTGTCCAGGGGGTGGGGGTGCTGTCCAAAGGGGTGGGGGTGTCCAGGGGTGTGGTGAATCAGTAACACATATATTCAGTCCCAACAAATCATCCAAGCCGAGTTTTATTATTTATAGTTAAAGAAATAAATATAATGTTACCTACCTAATCACACATATATTCAGACACAAAAAATCATCAAACATCAAATGTCAGTAATATTAGTAAAAAATGTAACGAATCAATCTGTCCCTCATCGCCATCACTATCATCACCATCATCATTAACCTTATCACCATCCTCATCGTCATCCCCATCATCATCCCCTCCCTCCTCAATTCCCTCCTACTCCCCCTCATACTCTACCTCAGCCTCCTCCTCAGCCTCCTCCTCCGCCTCAGACTCCCCCTCGCCCTCCTCCTCCACCTCGACCTCCTCCTCACCCTCCTCCTCCTCCTCGGCCTCCTCATTTCCATCGTCTCGACCACCACTAGAATTGATACTTAGTGAACCATATATAGAACTCATCGACAACATATATTCATCACAAGATGTGTTGACCTCTGGTTGAAGTGTTGGATATAAAACTTCCATCAGTTTCATAAATGCAGTATTTACCCTAATAGACTGTTTTTCCATATATGTGGCCCTTTTTCAGCCTATTCTACCTGTTCCTTAACCTGATAAAACTCGGTGGCACTACAAATCATACCTAAGGAGGGCCAACACCTCATTGGGACTATACTCTTACCAGGTCGACAATGTACTCTGTCGGGGTGGTTATCTCCCAACACCTGATGTAAGTGATCATTTGGCCCAAAATTGTCAGGTTCCTGGGAATCAAGGGCCTCTAAAGCAACCTGTTATAAATATAAATAGATTATTAAGTTACAAAATAGATATTAAATTTTGAAATCAACAAATTAAAACTTATAATCTACTGTTGAGTCAGTTCGTTAACTGCACTTCCATCTTTCTTCTTTCTACTCGAGCAAAATGGTTTTTCTTGAGGCACACATCCTTAAATATTCAATGTTTGCCTCTATAATGAAATTTAATGTAGGAAACCATAATTAAAAATAGGTTACCAATAATTAATTTCATAACTAAAATTATACAACAACTTTATCAATCGAATAAATTTTGGAGGAAACAATAGAAAGTGAAAGCCGTAAAGAAAAATTATAAACTATCATACCTGCTTCCTCTTATGATCTGACATCGTAGTATGTCCCAATGTGTGGAGGTACTTCTTAGAATCAATGTTTTTTTATTTCTTCTGGATGATTCCTAAATAAAATTCATTAATACAAAAGATAGTATTAATGAAAAACATGAAAATTTTCATTTAAATACCTCAAATTTGATTAATACCTTAAACTGGATAGTCGTCCAACGAGTAATCATTTACCGATACTATTATATCGAACAATCATCCATGACAGGTACCTTCTCTAACTCTGTGACAAATCTAAAACACCATCCAATATAAAACCCATGATTATAGGCTCTCCAAATCTCACCTAAATCCTTTAGACTTGCTGGCTATGCACCCTCACCATCGAGGAAATTAAACCGAAGTTGACTCCAAAATATTAATTCATATAAATAAAAAAATAATATATTGCATTAAATAAAACAGATTTTTTTACCCATATCTCTTCCCAAGAATTATCCTTGAATTTATTTGGCAACTGTATCCATGAGAGTGGGCTGACATGAATGATGTCGGAGTATTTGGAAAGCATCATCAAAAAACTCCGACAGTACTACCCTATTTTTTCAATCATTTGACTATCTTCATTGTAGTCCACCATCAACTGCATGCGGCAGTTCCACACTGCATGCATGCGTGCACACCCCTCCCCCACCTCCTATCAATATATGTATCTGTTATGAAAGAAAAACAAATATTTTATAAATACATGTTATATTGAAAATACATAATGGTATAAATTTTTTTAGGGTTCTATAAATATACCTATGGTAGTCTGATCAATGGGCGCCGCTGGATCCGCAGAAACTAAAGGAACACCTTGTACAGGTGGAGTGAGTCCCAATGTATACTCCCTAGGGATAGACTGTGGCAGATTAGAAGTCGAAGAAGATGGAATATAGAAGCTCAGAGAGAAGGAAGTAGAAGTAAAAGAAGATGACACATATGGCTATCCAAATACTGGATGGAGATAAGAAATCATCATCAAATATGATAAAGATGGGTGAAAAGACTCAGATGTAAAGGTTTTTGAAAACATGGGAGGCCTAAATATCCCGTGTGTACCTAACGACACACCAGGATTAGAATGTGGGATAGATGGTATGTCAGTGGAAGGGGCGGGGTCTAATCGGGTACGCCGACTAGATCGACTAGCTCTCGTACCACCCCCCCTCGTACGAACACCCTGAGTACTGGGACCACTACTAAGCTACTCATCAAATAATTATTACCAAAGAGGTGGGTCCTTCAAAAAATTTTAAAACAAAATTAATCACATGACATTATATATTATTTAAATATATATATTTAAAATAAAATACCCACAACATGCACTGGTGGTGGAATTCCCATCTCATCCATGCGATGATTTTTGTCCATCATCTTTTTCCATCGCTTCTCTTCAATTGGTTTCATTTCCTGCATTTGAAAACAAATATAGAAGTAATTAGAAAAGGATAACTAATGTGTAACCCAAAAAACAAAATATATGAGAGGGAATAGGGGGATTTATGGATAATTTAACTATCCATTATTTTAGGTGAGCTTGAATGGATATATAATGAATATAATAAATCATATAAGATGTAATAAAGAAATTTAATTTTGAGTAGGATGGTTATTTACTAAGTGTCATCAGTCTACTAAAATCACAGAACATTGATTCCAAGGCTTTATTTCACCCAACAACCAAGAGAGAGAGCATATTGAATTATGCCTCTAGAAAATTCATCAAGGTATATATTATGAATGATTAAACCCTTAATATAGTTATAAATGATGATATAAACATATGAACAAGGATAAGATATATACCAGATTCATAAGGGGTAAATAACTTGTCGAAATTAAGGAAAAATTTAATTTCTTTAGCCCAGGTAGATGATGCAGGTTTCTATACATGTTTTGAAGAAGAAGACAAACCATCATGTTCATTATCTGGTGAAATTTTAAAGGGAGTTCTTATATTTATACTAATTTTATACATGGTAAATAAAGCATTGAAATTTTCACCAAGTTAGAAATGTTGGTTTCGTAGGTTTGAATACAGTTAAATTCCAAATTATAAAATGAAATTCAAATAAAATTGCATCCAATAAACATTGAAAATTCACATAACTATAAAGTCAAATACAACATATTTATAATCAATATTAAATCAATTTGAATAGTACCAAACTTAACAACCCAATTTAAGATAAACCAAATGAATTGAGAACATGGATGGATGATTCTATATATTTCCCACCACAACTTCAGGTTCACAATAAACTCTAACAATTGAGATATTGGAGTCATCAAAATTAATAAATGGATCATTTCCAATGGCAATATAGATAATGTCAATTCCATCATCACCATCATCAAAAATATGTCTTGGAATTACTTCAATAATGATACCAAATTCAGGCCGAAGATGGTATTTGATATAAAAAACTTGTTTCGCTATTGATGCCAATACATATGGTTCATCGGTAGCCAGAGTGTGAGTCATATCAATTACTCAAAATCCAAAATCATTAATAAATGTGCCCTGCCTCATCATCGAATCAAACCATTGGCATTTCATCATTGCGACTTGTCCATGAGAGTAATAATCCAATATTATTATTTTTTCAACGACTCCCAAATAACCTACATTTTAAAATCACGATCTACTATCTGATGCACTGGAATAAGAGTCTGTTGTGGTAGTAATCATAACACCATCATGCTGTGTTCTCATGTTCTTTTCTCATTTAGTGATAATAAATATTTACCCATTGATAACAATTGATTTATAGTCACAAACCATGGTATTAGGACCAAAATCCAAAGCTCTTATTTCTTCAGAGATAGGGTCAGTAGGAAAAATCAATACCTGAAATATAAATGAATATTAAACTTAATTAAATATTGATTTAATTATTTTAAACAGTAATATTTTTACCTTCAATTTTAACCAAGAAGAAAACTCGTTGTTATGAAAAGTCTCCCTACTTCTCAAAGATAAAGAATGATGATTTCTATTTATCATTGATTTATATTCCCTGTAGATAAAAATAAGAATAGTTTAACAGATATATATGTAAGATATACATATTAAATTTACTTACCTGATGTAGTCATCAAACAAATCACAGTTGAACAAAACTATGCGATATGCCATCTCCCGCTCTTTAAGGCTTAATGTCGTCAATGTATATGATCTAGGAATTCCTCTTGTTTGAGGAAGTGATGGAAAAATGGGTTCAATTTTCTCATGCTTTTCTTCTTAATTTATCATTGGTCTGTTTATTCTTGTAGTAATATCATACAAATACATAGAACATAAATCCATACATTCTTAAACCAAGTAACCATTCACGATAGAACCTTCAGGATGATTCCTATTTCGGACATAAGACTTTGTTGTGTACATATTTATTTCAGTTGGATACATCCAACGAAAAGAAATATGTCATCTGAGAATTATTTCAGTTGTAATATGGATAGTCAGATGCAACATGCATGTGAAAAATTATGAAGGAAATATTTTCTCTAACTCACACAAAATTAATGGGTTATCTACCAAATTTTTTTGCAAGAAATACTTGTACAACTTCTTAGCACAAAGATCTTTAAACAAATGACACAATCGAATAGCATCCAATCTTACATTATTGGAAAAAAGATGATGGATTTATATTGGAATCAACTCATATAGAAGGATGTGATAATCATGAGTCTTCAAATATTTTAGCTTCAACTCTCTTCTATTGATCCGTTTAGATATGTTGCTTGAATATCCATCAGTAACTTTAATAGTCTCTAGTACTTTTAGAATTTTCTTTCTTTTTCTATAGGTGTCATCACATAAGAAGCACATGGAACTTCCCATTTATTTTCACTGATACGCATAGGATTCAATTATGGTTAGATTCCCTAATCCACCAAGTCACACTGAGACCGTAAATCATATTTTGTCTTTCCATTAACATTTAGAATAATTGAAAGAAAAATTTCACACATATTTTTTTTCAATGTGCATTACGTATAAGCAATGAAGTAAAAAATTGGTTGACCAATACGATAAATCAAATAAGGTACTCCTCTTCTTCCAATTATAATAGGTTTTAGTGAAACATTATTTCTCTTTCCAGATTTCATTTAACCCTTCCTGAATGAAAAAATGAAATATTTCAATTCATTAAGCACATCAGTTTCTGACATATGCTGATTTGGATCATCGATCTCCATGGTATTGTCAAATCTTCAATGATTATTTCTATATGGATGGTCCATTGGCAGGAATCGTCGATGTCCCTTTAAACTGAAACTACAATGATGTTTCAGTCTTTTGGATCATGTATTCTTCATACAAATAGTATATGATAGTTTTCCCTTCATGCTCCATCCATACATCATTGCATAAGTAGGAAAATCATTGATTATCTACATAAGCGCAATACGCATATGAAATATGTCTTTCAAACATGCATCATATGTGCGCACACCCACATCCTAAAGATGTTTCAACTATTTTATTAAAAGCTGCATGTATACATTTATATCATTACTGGGATCAGAAGGGCCAGATATGAGTATACTCATCAAAGTGAAAGGTTTTTTCATACACAACCATGGGGGAAGGTTAAAAATGTGTATAAAAACCAGACATGTTCTGTGCGAAGTAATAATTTTCCCAAACAGATTAAAACCATCACATGAAAGACCCAACCTCACATTATGCACGTCAGCTGAAAAATTAGGATATAGAGCATCAAATCTCTGCCATGAAATCCATCTGTAGGGTGAACCTACTCATTATTAGTCTTCTTTATCTTGGTATCATTCCATCACATTTTTATTTATATTTCATCAGACATAAATAGATTTTGGAGTCTGGGGATCAATGGAAAGTGTCACATTACTTTTTGTGGCACACAGGATGGTGTTCTATCAGCTTTTGGCTTTTGGTGGGATGTGCCACATTTTATACAATCATTTCATTTAGCATTTTCATCCCATAATAAACTACAATACTTCATGAAATCATGAATTTTTTTTCTTGAAAATCCAAGTTCCTCAACTAACTTACATGATATATAGTGGTCTGAGGGAATATTTGAATCATTTGGAAGCAAGTCCTTCAAGACGGTAAGAATGTAATTGATGGTAGTATTAGAAATCCCATACATATTTTTTCCATGAAACAAGATTAAAAATTATAGCTTTTTAATTTTACCGCATTGTCGATATACTGGAGTTGTGGTAGCATCATTCAATTTTTTCACCCCGAAAACATCATCATTTTGATTAGACGCATCATGTGTGCTCATATCAAAGTCTTCTTGGGTTAAAATCCTTTATTTTTCATGATGAAGAATAAATGAAAACTAGTCATATAACAAATTCTCCAATTCATTCCTCTCATTTAGATCATTAGAAATTTGAGATTTCATTTTCTCCCCATTGTAATACCACACATAATAGTTAGCTTGAAAACCATATTTGGTTATGTGGTAGCTAACTTCTTCACTGATCAACCAAGGTCTTCCAACAAAATTGTAACATGGGCAGTGTATGTGACCACTATATGAAGCATTGTGAAATGAAAAATCTAAAAATTTATCCAAATTGTTTTGAAAATAGCTTGAGATCCAATCCGTTTGATACATCCAACTTCTATCCATTCTATAAAAAAATTATTATAAGTCATTTCATTAAAAGAAATTCAATAAGAATGAATTTTAATAAAAAATATATTTAAGTAAATGAGAATTTTTCACTTTATATGAAACCATAAATAACACAATACTCTATATGAGAATCATAATATAAAAGATAAAAAATACTATATTTATAACAAAATACTATAAATTAATATAAATCCATGATATTGACTTCAATTATAAATACAATACCATGAAAGTTGTGTATATTGAGAGAACATTTATAATCTATGGAAGAATTTTGAGTGTCCTATACATCTTGTGTCAAATAGAAGGAGAGATTTCAAATCTATGAGTCTTTGAAGAAGAAAAATCCCATTATTCTCAAGTATTTAATGAACTAAGTAATAAATTGATAACTTGAGATATGGAGAGTGTTTTGAGACCCAAAAAAATGTTCAAGGAAGGTTTTGAATATCTTTGAAGAACTATACAAGAGTGTACAAGATCATGTACAATTTTGAAGGAAAATTATTCAGGAGTTGAGTAAATTTTAGATCAAATAAATTTTATATTTTAGTATATTATTTGAGTGATATTCATAATAACTATTCTGAATAAATGGAAAATATAATTTGAAAATAATGGTAAAAAGTTCCTCAGGGATTGAAACATCATATTCATACATGTGGATCATGATCCAATAAATATTAAATAGAAGTAAGAGGAGTTTGATGCCATAAGATAAAGGTTCCACGGGGAAAAGAAGCATGATTCCATGTACATGGAGATTTCGAATGATGAGATTGCAATTTATTTTCCAAATGGGATAATCTATTCCCATTTTAGATATCTATAAAGGAAGGGGTTTATAGTTAATGTAGTGAACTATTCCTGGGTTGATACCTTATTATTAAAAAAATATGAAGACATACTAATTCAATTATGTGTGCCTAAATTTGAGGTGAAATGTGTTTTGGAATTTTTTCATTTTTCACATAAAAGAGGATACCATGGACCTGATAGAACATTGTTCAAGATATTAAAAAGTAAATTCTTTTCATCAAAGATGCAGAATGTGTAAAGATAATTTTTTAAATAAGTTATTAAAGCTAAAAAATGGAAATATTTTGAAAAGTTAGGAGATTTTATAACACACAACACCCAAAGTCGAAGTATTAATTGCGTGGGGGTGTCTAGGGGGTGGGGGGGGGGTCTAAAGGGGTGGGGGTGTCTAGGGGGTGGGGTGGTGTCTAGGGGGGCTGTCCAAGGGGGTGGGGGTGTCCGAGGGGGGGGGGGGCTGTCCAGGGGGGTGGGGATGTCCAGGGGGTGGGGGTGGGGGCTGTCCAAGGGGGTGGGGATGTCCAGGGGGGGGGGGTGGGGTCTAGGCGGTGGGGTGGTGTTCAGGGGGTGGGGGGCTGTCTAGGGGTGTGGGGGTGTCTAGGGGTGGGGTGGTGTCCCAGAGGTGGGGTGGTGTTTGGGGGGGGGGGTTGTCCAAGGGAGTGGGGGGTATCCTGGGGCTGGGGTGTCTGGGGGGGGGGGTGGTGTCTAGGGGGGATTTCCAGGGGGTGGAGGGCTATCCAGGGGGTGGGGGTGTCCAAGGGGAGGGGTGGTGTCTGGGGGGGGGGTTGTCCAAGGGGGTGGGGGAATTGTCCAGGGGGTGGGGTGGGGGGTATGTCTAAGGTCGTGGGGGTGTTCAGGGGGTGGGGGTGTCTAGGGGGTGGGGGGGGGGGGTGTCCAGGGGGTGGGTGGGTGGGTGGGGGGTGTCCAAGGGGGTGGGGTGGGGGGTTCAGGGGGTGGGGGGGATATCCAGGGGGGTGGGAGGGGGTGTCTAAGTGGGTGGGGGCGTCCAGGGGGTGGGGGTGTCCAGGGGGTGGGGGGTGTCTAGGGGGGTGGGGGTGGGGTGTTCATGGGGGGGAGTGAGGGGTGTATAGGGGGGTGAGTGGTGTCCAGGGGGGTGGGGGTGTGCAGGGGGGGCTGTCCAATGCGGGGGTGTCTAGGGGGTGTCCAATGTGGTGGTGGTGGGGGGGTTGTCCAGGGGGTGGGGGTGTCCAGGGGGTGGGGGGGTGTCCTGGGGTGGGGGGGTGTTCAGGGGAGGAAATACCCATACAATACCTTGAGAATTACCTATACCCAATCCAACCAACATCACAATTCCAACCCATCACCCAACCAATACCCAATTAATCCTCAATATCACTACCCTTCCCATTATTTCTTGAACAAAAACTATAAATACAAAATTCAAATCCAATTTTCAACTAAACTAAAGTCCATATAAACTACCATATCACCCCACTAAAAAATGGAAAACCACCTACACCACTACCCCAATAGTCCCCAATCCCTTCACATGAATCACCGTTATATCCATTACCCACCTTGAGACAATATGACTAAACAAACCCTTTACCATCTTTGAGTGGGGATACACGAGCACCTCCATTAGTTTATATGGTTTACTAACTCTACACATAAGGAGTGGCTATGATGACTTCAAATAAAGGTTATTCACACAATAATGACACTTCAAGTATAGAATAAAAACAAAAAACAAATCAAAGTGCACTTATTGGGTATACCATGCCACAGAGCGCACATACCTCTGGTTTAGACCAAATCAAAATAGAAAACAAAAAAATAGATGGAGAACATTAAAACTAAGGTATCACTTACCTATTTGAAGTTTAGAACTAAAAAATCACTTGATTGAAGATGGATCTATTGGGTTGAAGGAGTTTCGTAGCCTAGGGTAAAGAGAGATCTTCAAGAGAGCTTATGTTTAGGGCTCCAATCATGTAGACGGGGGAACTCAAACTGTTGTGTATTTGGGGGAAAACTTTCCCAATAGTTTTTTAAAACTAATGGGAAATATATTATTTACTAATGGTTTTTTAAAACTGTTGGTATACATTAGAAAAATTAAATCTTTCCCAATGGTTTACTCAAACCGTTGACAAATGTTAATTATAAAACAAGTATACCAACGGTTTGTTCAAACCATTGGGAAAGGTTGATCTAAAAATAGTATACCAATAGTTTGAACAAAATGTTGGAATAAAACTATTGGGAAAGCCTCCATTTACACCAGTGTACATTGAAACCTGAAACAAAATAGAGGTATTTTCTGCACCAAAAAATTGTAAGCCAAAATTCATCAAATCATTAATCAAGGCATCACGTTCCAAACATAACATGGTTAATGATGCATGATGTTTTTGACTCAAGGAATCCACCACTTTGTTTTCTTTTCCCAGATGGTAATTGATTGTGAAATCATAACCCTTTATCAGTTCAAGCCATCTTCTATGCCTCATGTTTAATTCCTTTCGAGTGAATATATACTTAAAACTTTTATGGTTAGTTTATATTTGACATTTGGATCCGTAAAAATGATGCCTCTAAATTTTTAAATCAAAAACCACAGCTGCCAATTCCAAATCATGTGTGGGATAATTTAACTCATGAGGTTTTAGTTGTCTTGAAGCATAAGCAATTACCTGATCATTCTGCATCAAAACACAACCAAGTCCCTTCAAAGAAGAATCACTGTAGATGACAAACTCACCATTTTGGGAAGGTAAGGCCAAAACTGGAGCATTCACCAATCTATTATTCAGTTCATGAAAACTAACATCACATTATTTTGTCCAAATAAATTTAACCCCTTTTTGCGTTAACTTGGTTAGCGGGCTAGATAACCATATAAAGTTTTTGACAAATCTTTGTTAATAACCTGCTAATCCAATAAAACTACGAATCTCTATAACATTTATGGGTCTTGGCCCTTCATCAACCACTCTTGTTTTGGAAGGATCAAATTTTATTCCATTATTATTTACAATGTTCCCAAGAAAAGAAATATATTATAACCAAAAATCACACTTTCTGAATTTTACATACAATTTATTTTCCTTAAAAGTTTGTAAAACAACCCTTAGATATTTTTCATTCTCTTATTTACTCTTATAAAATACCATAATGTCATCAATAAACACAACCACAAACTTATCCAAGAAATAATGAAATATTATATTCATAAGATTCATAAATACAACAGGTGCATTAGTTAACCCAAATGACATAATAACAAATTCACAATGCCCATATCTAGTATGAAAGGATATTTTTAGGATTTTATCCTCCTTCACATTCAACTGATGGTATTCGGATCTCAAGTCAATCTTGTAAAAGTACTGAGCTACCTGGAGCTGATCAAACAAGTCATCGATGTGAGGCAAAAGATACTTGTTTTTAACAGTGATGTTATTCAAATCTCTATAATCAATGAAAAGTCTCATGGAACAATATTTCTTTTTAACAAACAAAATAGGAGAACCCCATGGTGAAGTGATAGGATGAATGAAGCCTTTATCAAGCAAATCCTATAACTGATTTTTCAATTCAAGAAGTTCTATTTGAGCTATATGATATGGGGGTTTTGAAATTGTCTTAACATCATGAACTAAGTCAACTGTGAATTCAACTTCCCTATCAGGTATGAAACTGGGCAACTCATCAGAAAAAACATCAAGGTATTAATTTACCACTATCACATCATTAATTTAAATAGTTCCCTTGTATTCAACAATATGAGAAAGATAAATTTCATTTCTATCTTACAATAGTTTCTCAGATTCCTGATATGTTATCAATTTTATGGGTTCGTTCTTATATAAAAACTAAAACTCTTTATAAAAAACAACTTCTTTATCTCTACAGTCAATCTTATCATGATAAACAAAAAGCCAATCCATTCCCATAATAACATAAAACTCGACTAAGGAAAAAACAACAAGGTTTGTAGGTAAATTCTTTCCACAGACCACAATAAAAAGATTCTTATAATTCTTCTTTGTTATAATATTTCCCCCTGGTGTTTTATCAATAAGTTCTGGTCTCATTTGTTGAGGTGATATTTCCAATTTACTAGAAAATTTCTCAGAAATGAAGGAATGTGTAGACCTCATATCGAACAAAACTTTAGCAAAATCTAAGTAAACAAACAAAGTACCTGATACAACTTCATTGGATGGCCTGAAAAATTCTGATGTAGTTACAAAGGATCTCAATACACCTTTTTTATTATAGTATGGCTTCTTTGCATAATTTGGATCCTTCTTTGGGAATGCATTTGCATAATGATCCATCTCACCACATTTAAAACACTTAACAATTTTATTATCAGGATTAGTCTTAGGATTATTTTCATTACAATCTCGATCCATATGTATAAACTTACCACATCAAAAAAATTTCCCAATTTTAGTAAGGCATTCCACAAGGTACTTCTTGCCACACTTTTCACAAAATGGAAACTGGATTTTCTTACCATCATATTTATTTGGTTGATTCTTACCCATCACTTTCCATATGGACCTATTCTTATCCTTGTTTCCAAAATGCACGTGATCATCAGAAAACTCCATCTTTAACCTCTCATCACATCAGACAAGTTTCTCATAACTTTTGAATTCACGAGAGACCAATGCCCTTCGATACCTTGTCTTCAGTCTTGAGTAAAAGCGATTGATTTTGCTATCAAGATCTAGAATAATATTTGGAGAATACCTCTTCAGTCGAGTGAAGTTCAATTTATAGACAAACACTGAATCTTTCTCCCTTTTCTTCAATTCAAGGAATTTTTTCTCCATCCTATGTTGCACTACCTTAGGAAAATATTTTTCAAGGAAAATACTTTTAAATTCATCCCACTCTAAGGTATAAATATCATATATATCCCTATTATTATTTACCATTGACCACCACTGATCAGCTTAACCTTCAAAATGATAAATGGAAAGACTTACCTTTTGATTATCTAAACATCCCATAATATAGAATATCTTTTCAAGTGATTTAATCCATCCTTTAGCCACTACTAAGTCAGAAGATCCATTGAAAGAAGGAGGGTGTTTCTCATAAAATGTTCCACTATCGTCATGTTCCTTTGTGGTACCTCTGGTTATTCTCTTGCATAGATTTCACCACCATTTATTGCCTATTTTAGCTGATCCATTACTATTACAAACTGCTTGGTTCCAATCCCTACCATCCCAGGCTACAGATTTGAAAGGTTATCATTCTGTCGGTGCCTCCTCTTTAGCTTCCCTATTTATTCTGTGGACAACCATTTTGAACAAACACATATTAGTCGAAGAAACATGGTAATCTTTGAGTGATATAACATTTCAAATTAACGATAGAGTGAAAATTATTTATGGTATTCTATTAATATCATCCTAACCCCTAAAGTTATCTAAATCATCCTATGATACCAACTATAAGGACCTAACCTTATTACATTACATAATATTTAATTTAGTCAAGAAATCACTTCCTTTTACATTTAGGATCTTTTAAAGTTTATATCTTTAGATAATCTGGACATAATAAATTTATAACATCACACATCAATATAGAGTGGATACCATAAAAAATAGTATTCATTTCTTCCAAAATATAAAACTTTTCAAATAAAACATGATTTCTTTGAAAATTATTCAAACATTTAACATGGATTCCTTCTTTGTCTTACTCGTCTTTATAACCTATGAAAATCATTTCAAAACTTGGGATGAGTACAAAAATCTCAGTAAGGGATATAAAAATAAGGAAAGAACACATTAGTCCATGAATACTTGTAACGTATGAAATCATTTAAAAAAACATACTTTTCACTTACTTTGTGAAACATGAGATCTACAAAAGATCCCCAAAAAACATAAGAACATAAATATAACCATAAAGATATCTTGTGTCATTACTTACATAATCTTATAACCCTCTCAACTACCTTATAATTTGTAACCCTCACAACTACCTTACAATTTGTGTAATCATCGCAATTACACTTGGAGTAACCATACAACTGACCTCCAACTTACACATACCCAATGCATTGGAGGGAGATATAGGTTCCAAAATTCATAATAAACAATTAAAAATAACCATAACACAATCATATGACATGAATAATTGTATAAAAACATTGCTTTTGAATTTTGTAAAACAGAATTTTAAAAGAGGATTTTAAAAGAAAATCCCCTTATAAATATCATATAATTCAAGTGATACTTAATAGAGTTAATAGAATATGTATATAAACTGTAAATAAACATAATTAAACACAATATAAACAAAAAACATCGCACAAATAATTTTAATTCCACATAAATAATGAAGTATAAGGTTGACCCAAAGAATGGAAATCGGGTTAAGAATTCCCTTACTTCGGGTTCGTATTACTTAAAAATTGTTTAAACCTCCTATATAATGGTTAAAATAATGTTATTAATATCTTAAATAAACATATTAATCTTTATAATATCTTATATTATCATTTAATTACATCTTCCCCATGTTCTAGAGCTATTGATCTTTATCAGCGCTAAAAAAACGCTGATAAAAGTTTTATAATTATAATAATTTAAATAAATTTATTATAATTTTATAATTATTTAAATAAATTTATTATAATTTATTATTTATTTAAATATATATAATTTTTTATTTATAATTATATAAATACTTATTTAAAAAGTAATAATTATTTATTTATAATAATTATTTATTTATAATAATTATAAATATAGTAAATATACATTTACAGATATATTTATTTATAAATATTTATTTACAAATATATTTTTAACAATATTAATGGATATATAATCTTAAATACATGAATTTTAAAAATGAGTGAAATTGAATAATTCAAAATGAGTACAATTTAAAAATATTCAAAAAATGGATAAGTTTTATTAATTAAATATTAGTTATTAAAAAAAATATGAATATATATATATATTGAAGTGGTTGAATACATATTGAAAATACTAAAACATAGTAAATAAATATATATAAATAAATAATAGAAAATGATCAAATTCAAAAATAAAATAAAAAATAAAAAACATTAGAAATGAAATTGTAGTATTGAAAACAAATATATAAAATTAATCGATTAAAAACATAAGATATATTAAATATATCATGCTATAATGAAATTCTAAAATATACTAAAATTTGAATAAATTACATAAATATTTGGTGTGTGTGTTTCTATATATTGCATAAATATATTTGTGTGTGTGTTTATATATAAATACATTAATATATATATACGTGAAATAAATGAAACACACGATGCTTGATATAGGTTAAATTGAAAAATCAAACAACATTAAAAAAGAATAAGACATTAATACATTTTTAATTAAAAATTTATATATATTATACTCATTAATTTTATATATCTATATTTAATATATACTATTTATTAATATTTAGAATATATATATATTTATATTAAATTTATTCATTTTTATCAATAATTATTTAATTAAAAAAATGTTTCATATTTTTCTTAATTTACTCATTTTATTTTTATTTGTTTAATTTTTCATTTTATTCTGTATAAGCACTGATAAATGGAAACTTTGATTAGTGCTAAAACACGCTGATAAAGGGAACCTTTTATCAGCACTAAAAATAAAGCACTGATAAAAGTTTCCTTTATCGGCGCAAAATAAAGTGCTGATAAATGGTGATCTTTATCAGTGCTTAGTTTAGCACTGATAAAGATGAACTTTATCAGTGAATTGTTCTAGCACTGATAAATGCCAGTGCTGTTAAACGTGTGTTTTGTAGTAGTGTATATAAATGTTGATTTCTTATTGGTGGGTCTCATTCTCACAATCTCCTACAATGAAAATTACCAAGGGTGTACACCACGAGAAGGTGTCTCAAAGTCTTATGAGTCTCCACCCCTAATATCCTATATCATTTGTGTCCCTTAGATGATTTCATATGACTATTAAACATATATATTTAAGAATACCATCGTGACAATTCTAAGTTCTCACCATAGTAGAGAACTGCTATGACCTTTCAGTTTGACAACTACTCTTAAGAGATTATCTCATACTATGTCATGCAAAAGGAAAATCATGATGTGATAAATAGTTTATTAGTATTAAAAAAACATGAATATAAGTAATCATAAAGTACACATAAGTTGTGCTGATAAATGTGAACTTTATCAACACTTTTGTTTAGTGCTGATAAAAATATATAAAAAATTAATATTTTTGGTCAACCCAGCACTTTTATCAGTTCTCTGGACCCCCTTTATTTACACTATATGTCCCACATGAACCTAGCCAACCTTTTTCAAGAACACCCCCTTTATCACTGCTTTCCAAGCCATTTATCAATGCTTTTCACACCCTTCAGCCTTGCTCATGGCTAGAATTGAACTCCTGACCTCTACCTTCAAGTCCTAACGTATTTACACTGCACCATCAAGATTTGAATAATATTCTATGATATATATATATATAATTAATTTTTATTTATACATTTATTCATATAATCATATACATTTATATAATTATTTGTAAATAAATTTTAAAAATATATCTATATATTGTATATTTAGAAATAAATTTTATACTCACTTACATATATATTAATATGTCCACATATTTTGTAACACCTCAAGTTTCAATAAAAGAATTATTTTAATTAATAAATGAATTATAATTTAAATAAATAATATTATGAAATATTTTAATAAAACCATGTGATTTCATTTAACCGAAATGAAATTTTGTTACTTTTATTTTCAAAATGACATTTTTTAAATACATGAAGACATATTAAAATAATATAAATTAATTATACTTTTATGAAATGTAATATCATGAAATTATACTTTCTAATATATTGTTTTAATAAATAAAAATAATTAAAGGTAATATTATTATAATAAAATTTGTTTAATAAAATTATAATTTTATATTATAACTATTTTAATTAAATATTGAAATTATACATGTAATTTAAAATTATTATTTTAAAGTATTATATATTGTAATATTAAAAATGTCAAATATTTTAAGTAACATTATTTTATAAAAAATGCATTATTAATATATACATTTTATTTTTCAAGCGCAATAATTTATTGAAATAAATAAACATTGAATATTCATAGTAAGATGTTTTATTATACAAAAATGATGTTTTTAATAAATGTATTAATAAAATTAATATTATTTTTATATAAAATGTGATTATATTATAAAATATAAATAATAAATTTTAACTTTTAATTAAAAATTATGATAATGTTTATTTAAAAAATTACATATATAATAAAAAAGATAAAATAATAATAATAAAAAAAGGAAAATCATGCATAGGGTTATGGGGAGGTCTGTTCGAGTCATACCGTAGGGGGATTGAAGTCGCGCAGCAACCTCGAGTTAAGGGAGACGATCTGCGATGGGGGTTCGTCTGAGTTTGAGCCGAGCGACGGGGTGAGTTGAGGGTGAATACGACCATGGAGATCAGCCGGCGTTGTGGGTTCAATCGAACCCAAGATTGGTTCTGGTGAGGTCTTGAACCAACAAAGGGTAAATCAAGCGGTGTCGTGGTGGTCCGAGCATCATCATAGGGTTTTAATTGAGGTTAGGGTTTTGTTTTTTCCAGATCCGAGGTTTGATGTGGATAGGGTTCGATTTCAGATTTCTTCGAACTAACACAAGGTAGGTGTGTGTTTTTCTTTATAGAAGTCTGATTTTCTACTGGTTAAACACTGATATTTGTCTATTTCTTGAATTTTTCTAACTAAATTGCTAATTGTGATCTTTGTAACTATTCTGTGGATCATTTTATTCAATTTATAGTTATGAATTTTTTTCCATCTTTGTTTGGTTATATTATATTGTTCTTGTCAATTTTGGTTGCATCTGTGTACATAGCTTGTAGAGAAAGATTGTGTGTTTCATTTTTCCTATGGTCCATTACTCATCCGTTTGAATATAAATTATTACCATTACATTGTGAAAATTATAGCTATAAAAGGATTGTGCCTTTGTGCAAACTGTAAGGGGAAAATCCAATTTCAGTCCTAAAGTCTGAAGAAGAAGAACCTGTGTGCAACAAATAAATTTATAAGGGATTTGTTCTTTATTTAAAAATTCATTTTTGTAAGGGTGAATTTAAATTCAGTTTCAGATTTTGGTTCTTGATATTATTTTTACTAAATCATATAAGGAAAATTATTTTGGTTTGCTTTCAATGTAACATCCCAAGTAAGTAAAGAATAATATATTTTCATTTATGAATTAGATAGTGTTTTTTAGGCTTAAAATGAGAATAAATCCAATCTTAAGCATAGAATACTCTAATATTTTTAAAATATTGTTTTACCACCTTTAGATGAAAAACCATTTTTTAAATCTAACTTTTGACAATTTTATAAGCTCTATTTGTCAAAATAAACTTATTATTTAGATTTGGGACATTGAAATTTACTTTGGATAAATTTTTGGTATTTTTCTGACAATGTTCATTTTTTAATGAATGGTGAAAAATACCGCATTTTACTTCAAAACTGCTTTTTCATCTAATTTAATTATATGGTTAGATTATCTTTTTAATTGGTTTTAAAGTGTAATTAAAATATATTTTTACCATTTAATCCAATGGTGGTCATTATAATTAATTTCACTTTGAAATTGGAAATAAACAATTCTCAATCTTTTGATAGATATTGTTTCTTAAAAACATGCTATTTGTTTTGACAACGGGAATTATTTTTAAATTAATTACTGCAATTTCTGTGTTTAGAATTTGGTAAAATGGATTCCATATTTGGAATCATAAGTTCCAAATTATTTAATTAAGACTCTTTTGTTTTTGGACATTATGAATAGTAATGACAGTAATTATCTTTAATTATCGTGATTAATTAGTAATCGGGTAGTTAAGAGTAATAAAATAATATCATAATAATATAAAATGACCCCAACATGTGTCCAAATCCTCTTTTTTTAGTCATGGATGACCATGGGAAGATTTTTACCGAACTTGAGGGCCCATGGAGTCACATGGGTGTAATAGTGACATTTATGACATTATTTTTAAAAAGAGAAATATAAAAAAGGTTTGTATATCCTAAGTATTTTTTTTAATTTTTTTACATAAATGATCTCTTAGACTATAAATAGTCATTGGAAATCTAAAAATATTTCCTACATCATGGTATTTTTTTTATAATTTTTAGTCATTAAATAAATAAATTTATTTATGACACCACGATGATGTAGTGATTACCTCATTAATGAACGATTTAAATAAAATGAAAAGATAAGGTAAAATCTAAGACTTACACTTATCGAAAACCTATTGGATGGGTGGATTTCGAACCCTTATCACCTTATCCTCAAAATATATCATTGTGGAACCTTTAAAATCCAAAAATCATTTTATAATAAAGTAACATTTCAAGACTTTCCAAAAGTGACCCTCCTCCCACTTATAAAAGGCCCCCACCTCTAACCCCTTACCCACACCTCTCAATCCCTTGGTGTCATGACCCATCACAGTGGGGCCCATGCCACAACTCCCCATGCCCGCCTCCAATAGGCCAGGGGCTGGTGACTAGCACCGAGTAGGCATGTCACTAACATGAGAGGCATTGCCTATAAACCTGTACACACACACACACACACACACCCATCTCCAAGCCCACAAAGCTGAAAAGTGAAAACTACTGAAAATAGAAATGCATGCATACACTAAAATCCCAACCAACAGAGTACAACATGAAAGTAAAGTACAATAATGTAAAAGCCTGGGCCAAAAGTACAAGCCCACCAAAATAAAGTCTGCAACAAAGTCCAACCTATAAAGAAAGGTACTGGGACTACAATCCGTAGCCGTAGGAACACACCTCAGCCTGCCTGATCTCACTGAGCACTGTCTGGTCCTGGTCCACCTAGAATCCTGTCAAAGGCTAGCTCGTCTGCACAAGACATGGCACGTGCGGGCAAAGCCCGTGCAGGGGTGAGTATAACAATACCCAGTAGGACACCCCGAAAACCACATAGGAAATACAACAAAGGGGAAAACCAAAAAGGAATGATACAGTCATCTCTACACAGTATATGTTTATAGAACATATAACAAGAATATCCAGATATACTCATACACGATCGACTATCATGAAACCAGCACTAAGATCTGGCTCGAAGATTCCACTAAGCACGTAACAGGGAGAACACACTCCTAGGCCTGAAGAGAGAGATACGAAGTACTCATCCCAAGAGAAATCACTCCACAAGTACTTAAGAATACGATTCTCAGATGAGGATCACAACCAATATCTATGGGGTGATCCCAAAAACTAAATCTGAACTAATCCACTAAGTAGAGGATCAACACCCAGGTAAGTTAGGTCACGTCGTTACCAAGAACTCTACTTAGGGTACCAGGAAGCACTACTGGGAATCCATGTTTTCCCAACAGTTTTAAACTATTGGGAAAGGCCCTCAAACTGTTGGGAAATCTTATCCCAATGGTTTTAGAAACCTTTGGTGTGTGGGGCATCGGGAAAGCCTTATACTAACGGTTCACGTTGAACCGTTGGGAAAAAGATCTTTAGATTTCAATTTCCCACGGTTCATAATGAACCATTGGAATAAAATTGGATCATGTTATAGCAATGGTTCAGCTGAACCGTTGGGAAAATAAGCACATAGGGGTATGCCAACGGTTTTAAAACCATTGGCATAAACATATAGGGGGTATAACCCAACGGTTTTGAACCGTTGGGAAATGCAGCAGCACACAGGGGTATAACCCAATGGTTTTGAAACCGTCGGGAAATGCAACATCACATAGGGGTATAACCCAACGGTTTTGAAACCGTTGGCTTAGACCCCCATTAATTTAAAATTAAACAGCCTGCAGTTAACTGTAGGCTACAATCTATGTGAAAAACGTTCCATCTCACAAAAATACACTGCAATCACAAAAAAACACTCATTCTATGTGTTTAGGAACACTGAAACCTGCAAACACATAAAACACACTGCACACATATAAAACTCACAAAAACTCACTTTAATCACCTGCAATCACACAAAAAACACATAAGAAACACATATAAATAATCATCTCATTTTTGAAGGCTTACTCACATCCCTTCCCCTTGTATGGCTCACATATTGATGTGGTAGAGAGACCAAGAACCAACAAAATGTTGTCTTGTTGATCAAATAGGGAGGGGATATTGTAATAGTACCTGAGTATGAATTGGACTTATGGACATTTCTTGCATTGGACACAGAGCTGTAGTATATATGTGGAAGGTTATATATTGTCCTCATCATATCACATATGAGAATGTGTCAACATTGGAATGATATTAATTCAAAAATCATAGTCAATTTAATATTTTCAAATATTGATAACATTTATCATTAAATACAAGTACAAGGTTCTGATGTTTCTCAACATAATGACATATTAATCTTGATCTATAATGGATATAACATTATTACATTCCATAGTAATTGTACCTGGTTGGATTATGCATGGGGATTTTCCTTCTCCTACTAGACTCACTAAATGGGTCTTCCACAGTTTCTACAACATTGATAGTCTAAGTAGGGATATGGATAGAATTATAGATTCTTCCACTAATGTGCCTTATCCGATATACTCGGGTCCTACGAAATCATTCTCTAGTTCCCTAATTGGGTTCAAGGAACTCAAGTTCATCTCCATACTCATCCAACTGCCCAATCCACCCACTACCCCACCTGCACAGCCACCACCCCACCTGCACAGCCCCCCTGCCCAGCCCCCTCCCCCCTGCCTAGCCTAACCCCCTGCACATCCCACCCCCTCCCCCACCTACCCAGCCACCTCCCCCACTTGCACAACCACCACCACCCACCTGCATAACCCCCTGCCCAGCCCCCCTCCCCCATCTGCCCAACCCCCACCTACACAGCCACCCCCCACACCTACACAACCCCCCTCCCCCCTGCCCAGCCTACGCCCCACCCCCACCCCAGCCCAGCCCACCCATCCCCACCACCCCCCTACACAACCCCCCTCCTCCCCACCTCACCCCCACCAAGCTCCCCCGCCTCCCCCACAAATTCCCATAGGGTAGTTTATTTTAAGTTTTAATCGTATTTTTTGGGTTTTTGGTGACCCATTCAGGATTCAATCTATGGATAATTTGGAGAAATTAGGTGTTTTGGGATAATTTTGGGGGGTTTAGTTTGGGAGAACTCATGTACATGATGTGTAGTTTTGAGAACACACATCATGTGTTCTTCGTACTTGGGAAAGATGGGTTTTGGGAACTAAAATATTTATACAAGGGGGTGGGTTACACACCATGTAGTGGTGACTCGGGGTGTGCTAGTGGCAGATGACCATGTAGGGTATAAAGCTATATTTAGTGCGAGGTACATGGATAGGAATTGTACGTGGGTAGACCTTGTGTGGGGGGGATATATGGATAGGTAAATACATGGGAACCATATGTGGGGTAAAGATTGTGTATGGGGTGATACATTCCATGTAGTAGGGAATTTTTCATGCTAAGTGGGGCCTTGTATGTGAATATACCCAGGTGGGGGTAAACATCATATACCAGAACACATGATGTGTACTTTGGAAAAGTACACAATGAGCAGTCTATGTCACATGGAATGATGGGACATTTTGGGGTACATATCATGTACCTAAAGTACAGGTTGGGTACTTTTTTCTCCTTTTTATGTTTACCCTATTTTAACCCTGGAGTCAGAATTTGACTTATAAGTATTCAATTTTGATCAGTTTTTCATATAAATTTCTATGGTGGAATAATTTCTGTGTTTGAATGTGGTCTTTATGGTGTTTTGGACTAAGAGAATTCTTTATTAGGATTTCTTCAAGGATTGGATTCAGAATCCTCCAGCAAGTTGGGTTGTGAGATGAGAATAATGTGTGAGGGTTATGAGATCATTAGTTGGAATGGATTGTGAAATATAAGCTAGTTTTTTTCAATGTTCTTTCATATAGATCCTAAAAATTATAATCAAGTTGTATATATGAAGAGATCTTATTTTATCCTAACATGTTGGTACCTATTTCTCAAGGTTAGAACAGTTGAGGATTACCTCCTTTTTTTAGGATTGGAACTATTGGAACCATTGAGATGGGATGATGTTGTGGGATAGAAGTTATGGTCGGATTTCCTTAAGATATTTATATGCGTCAAAGGGACTCTTGAGGATACCATAGTGGGATTGTTACTGATTGAGTGACCAGTGTTTTCTATTTCTATTAATTAATAATGCCCATGTGGAGTGGTCAATCTTGTACTATAGAGCCCTTGTAAGGTAAAACTTTTATGATTATCATGAGGACCATTGATAATTCATTGGTTATTAATTTCTTTTATATGAACCATTGGGTGTGTTGTTGATAGATGATCAGTTGGGGACGTTGTTGATCGATGATCAGTTGGAGGTCATTTAGGGGCATTTGGGATATTTCTACACTGGGTGTGTCTTGTGCTTTGGATGTACTAGAGGTACCCCTCATAGGGTGTATGTTCTTACTATATAATTTTTCCCATTTGAGGTTTTTTGAATGGCTTGGGCCAAGATTTTGGGTGCACTTGAGGACGCTATAGTTGGAAATCACTTTATATTGTCACATTGAGGACCATGGGAGCCCCGTGTTTTGGTTTGGCACTAAGGTGGGTCAAAGAGATCCAATATTGGTTGTTTTTAGAGGACAATATCCTAGGGACCATGGAGAGGGTATGTTATTTGTTTTATGTGAGTTGATCGATGCTTCTAGATCAGCTATTTGGACAGTGGTTTGAAGGCTATATAATCCCATGTTTGGTTGGAATTTGGTCGTGAGGTTTGAGGATGTTTATGGTTAGGACTCTAGTCGAAGGAGGAGACACATATTATATCATAGATCAAGCATTGGAACTTTGTTTTGATCTAGTTATATCATTTTTTTGACTATATTTAGATGTGATTAGTGATCTAATGGGAGATATGGATGAGTGAAACACCCCTCTAGTTGAATGAGCACTTAGGATAGAGTGGCTTTAACATCATAATGCGTTGAGGCACTCACAGAGTTCGACAAAGTGGTTGAGGTTTTTTGGGTGAGTTGATGATGATGAAACTTCTATGGTGGGGAGTGATGTATTTGTTGCAAATATATAATCCTTATTCTAGAAGGCTCATAGTTTTGTGGAACTGGCTTTGGATTGGTTGGGGTGGCATTGTGATTGGATTGGTTAGGGTGGCATTGTGATTCTAGTGAGGAATCCTTGATGTGTGCAATTAGTTTTCATAGGGTGTTTAAATAGAAAATCATTTAGGGTATATGATTGAGCTGATTGTGGGCATGGGATTGGGGTGTTTTTGAAAAGAAATATGAGGTGTGGGTATCTGAGGTGATTTGTTGCGTGCGGTAGGAAACAAATGTGGGTTTGAGTTAGTAGAGGATTTGACTATTGAACTACACTAGGGTCAAGTATAGATTCCAATTGGTGGGTTTGGGTGGTTGTGTAATGATTTTGGTAGTGAAGGCATTGAAATGAATTGAGGTGGAAACATGCCGACGAATGGAGATGGGTGCTCAGGGAATGAGTCAAATGAGGATAGACTGACAGAGGTTAGCACATAGTGTGGGTTCTTAAGGTTTCACGATACATCTATTGTGTGGTTTTGGAAATTATAGGTGCGTTTAGAGTTTTATATGTCTCTAACCTTTTGGGGGAGTGATCTCTAAAAGGGAACATGTATTTAGAAAGAGATGCTAAAAGGGATAAGTTGTGAATTCAACAATGTGTTGGGTTGTCAAAATCTGGAATTTGTTTACAGAAAACTGAAAATTTGAAATATGTTTAGAAAATCAGGAATTTGTGAACTGTTTTTGTAACCTGTGAACTACTCTAAAAGTTTTTAGAGCATGGTTGTAGGAAATCTAAAATCGGTTTAAAAAATCAAGAACTTGTGAACTGTTTTTATAATCATGTATATGAACCCAATTACCCAATGCAATACAGAATTCATAATTGAATTCTCAATTGAATACACGCAGAATGAATTATATAATGAATTCCAAATTATGAATCAATAACACATAAAAAATGAATTATTTTGCATACAGAATTCTGAATTATATATAACACATATATACTATGACATACAAGGGGTTGGGAGTGTCTCGGGGGGTGGGGGTGTCCATGGGTGAGGGGCTGTCCACGTGGGTGGGGGTGTCAACACAATCTGAATCCGTTTGGTCAATTTTTTGTATGTCAGTTGTTGTTTTCATTTAAAATGTTGTCCATTTCAAATAAAAGGGAGACACTTTGAGTGGTACCAACCACACTGTTCCTCGGTTTGAGGTGGGGTTGACTCGTACACGTCACTTGGGCGTTTCGAGTGCCGTCAAGTGCGGATTGAAGATCCGGGTGAGTCTAATCCACTTCTTGATTCCTATTTTCTATTAGGTTTTGCACTCTTCTCTCATCTTCTTCCGAAGCTCTAAAACCCTCTTTTCCGTTGGGATTTAGGTTGAATCTTGAAGAGAGCTTAGATTGGGATCCGGGGTCCAGGGAGGAGGGTTGGGGGGGTTGTCCGGGGTCCAGGGCGGAGGGTGGGGGGGTTGTCTGGGATCCAGGGAGGAGGGTGGGGGGGATGTCTGGGGTCCAGGAAGGAGGGTGGGTAATGTATCTAAAACTCTATCTAGGTATCATACATTGAATTTCTACAGGACTGCGAACCACCGCGGGGTGTCGTCCTGGAGTAGGGCCAAATCAAAGCATTACCGCGACGTGACCATGGCATGACCGCGACGTGATTTCAGCGTGACCACGACGTGACTGCAGTGTGACCGCAGCGTGTTGGCCCGGTCCAGAAACATCCGCAAGGCAGCATCTTCCGGCCAGGAGAGAAGGGAGCGAGAGGAGGCGGGGAAACATTTTGGCCATCGCCTCCCTCCCCATTAACTATGGGTGAGTAATTTATCTAAAAATCTATCTAGATATAATAAATCGAATTCCGACAGAACTGAAAACTGCCGCGGGGTGTCATCCTAGAGCAGGGCCAAATCATAGCGTGACCGCGGCATGACCGCGGCGTGACCGCGGCATGACCGCGGCGTGACTGCGGCATGTTGGCCCGATCCAGTGACATCTGCAGGGCATCATCTTACAACCAAGAGTGAAGGGAGTGGGAGGAAGCGGGGAAAAATTCCAGCCGTCACCTCCCTCCCCATTAACTATGGGTGAGTAATGTATCTAAAACTCTATCTAGGTATCATACATAGAATTCTGATAGGACTACGAACCGTCGCGGGGTGTCGCCCTGAAGTAGGGCCAAATCACGGCATGACCACGGCGTGACTACGATGTGACCGCGGTGTGACCGTGGCGTGACCGCGGCATGTTGGACCGATCCAGCGACATCTGCGGGGCAGCATCTTCCAGTCAGGAGCAAAGGGAGTGGGAGGAAGTGGGGCAATATTCTGTCCGTCGCCTCCCTCCCCATTAACTATAGGTGGGTAATGTATCTAAAACTCTATCTAGGTATCATACATCGAATTCTGACAAGACTGAGAACCACCGCGGGGTGTCGTCCTGGAGCAGATCCAAATAACGGCGTGACCACGGCGTGTTGGCCCGGTCCAGAAACATCTACGAGGCAGTATCTTCCGGACAGGATTCCAAATAAATCCTATATAGTTTTCCTTCACATTATAGAAACCGATCTTATGTTATAAAAAACAGACTCTTGATTCTGGATTGTGGTATGATAAATATATATATTTTATATTTGTTGTTTTTAATAGTGGTATTATTATAAAAACATGACTTTATTTATCAAATGAAACAATTATATTAAAGAAAACTTATTCAAGATATGAAATTCAATATAATTAAGCAGAATTAAGAAAGTAGCTAAATTCAATTTAAAGCATTCTTAAATTAAAGAGGCTACGAGAGGGACTCTACCTCAAGGTGGAACCAAGCCATCCACTTCGACTCTTAGAGCTTTCTAACTAAAAGATTCTGCTCCCCCACTGGGTATACACACCTTCACACACATGTAAGGACACCTATCCTCTATGCACACACCCTCATGGCCATGAGCATGTGCAAGGGGATCCTTACACATGTGCTTATATGCATATACCAGTCTCCACTCACCTGCGTATGCATTTTTTTATATATACATGGGCACACCTAGCCCCATATGTGTATAATCATTTCCATGGTTGACTATACACGTAACGGGGGAACCCACATACATATACTTACTTACCTATGCACACGCAGGTGACTAACCCTTGACTTGGTGACTCGAAACCAACGATCAGGGATCAACACACTACAAAAAGGATATTAAAAACCTTAAAACACATAAAGGAACCTTCATAACCAGTGAAAAACCAACCAACAGCATTAAAACCTTACCTCGATTGGCAGTGGAGAACCAAATCCACCCGAACCAACACAAAACGATCCAACGCCCTACCAAAAACATAATATGGAGTCAAAAACATTGAAATCCCCAAAATATATGAGGTGCGAGACAAGTAGTAATCATAGAATCTTATCTCAGATCAAAGACGGTGGACTAAAACAATCCGAACCACTTCTGGACTCCTTCATAGAATATAACTACTCCCTTTCCATAGAAACCAGTAAAAGACCTAAGTGGCCAATGCGATAAAGAAAATAAAATAAAAACTAAACTAAAACATACCTATCTCCTGTGACTATACATTTCACTGCCCAACATATAAGAACCACAACACCACATGGGTCAAATCATGTTCCTGCAAGCAAGGGGGAAACAAATCCATGTTTCAAAATGATACTATCAAAAAGTACATTCCTATTAATTAACAATTAATCTTCCTATAAATGGTATATAATTAGTTTGGATCGAGTTTCATCTTAGTTTGGTTTTGTTCAATACAAGTTTGTTTGGGAAATTTCCATTAGATTTAGTTTGTCTTGTTTTTGTTTATATTATCTTGGACAATTTCATTCATTTGGGTTCTAGTCGATCATGGAATTAATAATAATCAATCAATCCATATTAATAATTATATCCATTGGTTCCATATCTAGAGTAAAAAATACATATAAATGAATGATATCATATAAGGAAAATCATAAGAGGGGAATTTGAGACCTTTCCCTCTCCTTTTATCTAAAGGCAGTGCAATTTAAATCACAAAATGTATGAAATCAATAAAATGATTTATCATGTACACAATATAGGTCTAAATAATATAAGTGGTGGAAATATTTTCAAATAAAACACTATATAATGATGAATCAATATTAATTGTACCTCTCACTATTGTTGGACCTGCATCATCTATCATTGGATTATCATATACCATGTGATGAAATTTCATTCCTAATTCATGTGGATAGAACTTAAAAATTCATCCTCAAGACTATCTTAAAGACATTGAGATAGTGAAATCCAGGTGACTTGACCTTTTTTCATCATGAAACCTTCATGATATTCTTACAGGATGTCTAATGATCTGGCCGGTAAGTGTGGAGGACTTTACGAGACCTAACTAATAGATAATGGGGGTTGTTGCATAATTTTGGTGACCTTTATGTGGAAATTGTAAGATCTATATGGAGATCCCATAGGGATTCAAAAGAATTAGGTGGCATGTCTGAGGGGTGTCATGAGACTTTATAGAAATTTCTGGAGGACATCGCATGATCCAAATGGCATATCTAGGGAGGGTCGCATGATTTGGGTGACATGTCCCGATGCTTTCACATGATCTGGGTGAGTCGTGTGATGTTTATGAGGATCATTGTATATGTTCTTTACATAAGTATCATGTATTTTAATCTTTATTCCATATTTTATTATATATATTCCTTAGATTTTTCTAGTATTAGCTTGTTAAGGATTCAAATGATTCATTAGATATTCAGGACCTCCTTCACATGACCTGGATGTCATGCTAGAAGTCCTTCGCAATACATCATGTTATCACATGAAGTGTTTATGCATGCCTCATGACCCCTTAGGTTGTTCCCTATATTTTACCTAGTGGCTAATCATTGTGATCACGAGATTTCCCGCTATGAGAAATATTCAACGTATGTGATCAGTTGTGGATGCCTGAATGTGCAAGTGCATAGATTCCTTTTTTTTTGCTAAGGGGGAGGGATATAAAAGACTCAAAACCATATTTATACACCACCTTTTGTGGTGTGTATCTCATAGATTCAAGATGGATTCGATGTAGGGAATTGTTATTATGCATTTCGTATGATCCAATAATGGTTTATTCATGGGGTGTCACATAATGATCATTGACCACAATAACCTTCCACCTACACCCCAATTATTATACTTTGTCCAACCGATGGGGTATTGACTAACCATGTGGGTAATTTCCAACGTATCACACTCCATAAGAATCATCCACCATTTCCTCTTTTATTTAATTCTTTATTTGAGAAAGGAAAGGGGTCTTGAAACTTCGTAAGAGTGTTATCGAAGATAATCTCTCTACCTATTGGTACTATGTCACATCACCAATGAAGGGTATTGTGGTGATGCATGATCATTATCATGTAAAACCCTTTAGTCTTTCCATGGAGTCGTTCATTATGACACAAAGTCAAATGGTTGTGTTTAAAACCTTTTTTATGATGAATGTGACATGCCAACCGGATGTTGTGTGATAAGTTAGACCTATCGCTAGGGCTTCCATGGTGTCTTGTGAACCGCATGGGCAAATATTTGATTAATGAGCATGGATATTCTTGGTTAGGTAAAACTGCTTAGATTTTTCCGACCAGCTACATGTTATCCATCTTTATGAACCAATATGGGTTTCCTAGTATATCATATACCACCAGTCTAATATTCTAATAGAACTGATTATCCATTGGTTCCTTGGAACCAACTCATTCCATTTGTCCCACAACGAAGTTGGAATTAGCCTCTAGGATGTCTATTGAATAGGCAGGATACCCCCCTTGGGGAAATGTGAGACAAATTTCTTCCTATCATGGATGTCTGGGATAACCCCTCATAGACTCCAGTTTTGCTGAGGGATATTCTCAATATCATGAAAGAAAATTTAAGAAATGATATTTCTATACGATTGCTCATCTCTTTTAAATATTGGATCAATATTTTACTCTATCGTAGTAAAGCTTGGCCGACTGCTATACGCCCTCACTGGTTCCCTTACCTGAAGGTCCATAATAGTGTCAGTTCATATTAGGAAATCATAGAAGTAGGAGAATACACCACATGGGGTTATTGGGTGAGGCTGTAAATATATATAATCCTTAGGATTGATGGTTTCATGGAAATATTTTTGAATGGGTAGTTTTTCCCAGTAGGGGATGCGCGTTCAGGAATCCAAGTTGGCACTTTGGTAATGGAATCTTCAGTGGTAGAGATTTGGCCTCTTAATATAGTCGTATTGACCCTTATAGGCCTTTGGCATCTCTTGAGCCATATTCAATAGGAAAATATCCCTTATAGACTCAGTGGTCCTTTACAATTTTTATTTGGATAGATAGGGGATCACCTCCATTGATACAGTTATCACAACACCACCGTAATCCCTAGTGCCTTGTTTCACCCCAAGATAATATACATCTCTTGATTTGAGTACACACCATTAGGCCCTAATGAGGTTGTTGATCTGGTGAGATGATCTGACCGTTTCTATTTCACACATTATCTTTCATTGACTGGGCCAATTATTGAAAATGGAGATGACTCTCTTATTGAAAGGGCATGAAAGTTATCACTTCAAGATGGGGTTATAATCAATTCAGTTTCATTACATTTGGTTCATATCAGTTTGGTTTAGTTCAATTTAGTTCATGTCGGTTGTAGTTATATAGGTTTTAATTTATTATATTTGGTCCAATTTGATACATCATTTGTGGGTTTGTATGGTGCCACTTTATTTAGTTCAACTCATTTTGGGTTTACTCTTCATAATATTATTTGGTTTGGTTTCCTGTGGTTCATCTTGGTTTTTTATGTTTGATGTCATCCTAATTGAGGTAGGTCACTGATTATGTATGATTCATTTTGATACAACATGATATGATTTGTTTTAGATCTGTTTAGTTTTAATTTATTTGTTCGGTATATGCTAATTTAATTTATTGTAGACTCATTTAGGAATATTCAATTTTACTCTTTATAGGTTAATACAATTCAGATTATTTTGATTTTTACTACTTATATTATGTATTATTTCATTCAATTCAGTTTGAATGAGTTCATGTTGGTTTCATTTAAATTGGTTTGTTTCATCCTCAAGAATGTGTGGCATTGAATCAATTATTGAGAATCTAGAATGGGTCACCCATACATTAGACATCCATGAAACATCAAATAAACAGAAGTAAAAAAGATAAATAACCCAAATTATATTAATATAATTAACATAAATTCAAAATTAAAAAATGAATCATAAAAATAAGATTCAATGAAAGTAGAATCAAACATACACTAGGCCGTGTTAGACAAATATAATAGCACATACCAAAACAGAACAAAAATAAATAAATTATACCCATACATCAATTGTACAATATCATGTTTCTCATAATATCTCCACTCACCCATCAATAAACAAACATGAGATGATTATACCAAAGGATGAATCTTGAACATATATCATGATATGAGCTACAAACACACACAAATAGATATGCAGGATGTAAAGTAGTATTATTCATGCAATTCATACCTAATATAGAGTTTTCATAGACACATAAATCACTATAAGCACCAAATTAAATTAGGCCAAGTAAATAGAGAAGAATAAACCAACCTCAAATGGTGGCAGATGAACCAAGACTATCCAAACCACTTTGCCTTCAGCATCGGATGCCAAAACATTCCCCAGGAGACCTGAGAGAACCATGATACCCCCTAGAAACAAGGATTAAAGTTAGAATCAGGAAACCTCAAAACCCCTAGGGTTCAACCGAATGAAATCGGGCAACCGGAGAGAGGAAAACTCTAAGAAATTGAAGAATTAAAGACGATGAATTATTACCTGGAAGTATCGATCAAGAAACCTCAAGAAATTTGGGAGAAATGGTGGATGAGAGGGAGCCGAGAGAGGGGGGCGTCGCGCGGGGTGTTCGGCCATGGGGGTCTCGCACACGAATGGAGAGGGGGACGTGGGATGTCGTCAGAGGGGGGAATGTCGCCGGAGGAGAGGGATCCAGGAGCCGAGAGGGGAGGGGGATGTCATTGTCGGAGAGGGAGACGAGAGGGGAGGGTTGAACGTTGCCGAAGGAGAGGGAGCCGAGAGGGGTTCGAGGTCGGGAGGCAGAGGCGGAGGTCGAGAGGTCGAGGAGGTCGAGGTCGTGAAGGGGAGGAGAGGGCTGAGAGGCTGAGGTTGGGGAGGGTTTGCGCGGGGGGTGAAAAATCAAAAGGGATCCCGATAAAAATCAGAAATTGGTAATGTATACCGATGATTTTAGAAAAACCGTAGGAATAAACCACAATTTCCCAACGGTTCTTATAAACTGTGGGCATGCATGCATTGGTATAAACCTATTTTCCAATAGTGAAGGAATAGAGGATCCGGCTCTAAGTCTCACAGAGGGGATTCCAACAACTCTATTCAGGAAGTCCTGCTGAAGGGATCATACTCCTGTTCGTAGGAAATGATACCAGAAACCTTCAAGGGAAAGACCAAGGGTACGAACCCTAAGAAAGATAGCCCAAGTCACGGAAGACAAATGGATCAAGCCATGTAAAACAGGTTACACGGTGTGTAGTAGGATCACACACCGTGTTCCTTGACTCCGGGTACTGCCCGTGTAAAACGGCCCGTGTCTTAAGGATTTTCGTATAAAAAGTAACTACACGGTGTGTAAAAGGATTGCACGTCGTGTCCGAGTGTTCGGGGTTTGCTCCGTGTATGCTGGCCATGTGCCCGTACATGGCCTCAACCCATGTCGCCCTACCCATGTACTAGTACATGGGGTATCCCGTGTATCTGGTCGAGGAAGGGTATAAACGCCGTGTCCTTGGCCGTGTACCCAACCCGTGTCCGTGTACTCCCGGAGTACACGCCAGGTGATCCGTTGATGAACACACACCGTGTAGCCCATACTATATGCTGTGTAGTCGAGATTTCTCCAGAATCTCCTTCTTCCTCCGCGCACCATGGCTTGATCTCCGGATTCGTGATCTCACATTCGTTCGTCCCGATAATTCAGATCTTGGTTCGTTCCATCATACGAACACCTAACCGGGTGTTTTCGGGCCTTAGACCGGGTCGTAAACCTCTAACGATCCATCCGAAGGAAAAACTCCCAAAAACTTATATCTCTCTATCCGCTCCAAATCGTCCGCCAAAACCGTCATTGCAGATCCGTACCATCGTCCCAAGGTTGGATCTACAATATCAGATCATCACGCCAACAAAAGAATGTGAAATAATTGATTTCCTCCAAGAATGTCAAGTGCGGAAAAGAACAGGAAGTCTCCACGAAGAATGGGGAATTGAATCGAAAAATCGAACAAGAGGGACGAACCTCGATCATTGTTTGTGACGATCCAGGTTCATCAACATTATATCAAAACCAAATAATCAACAGATTAAAAATTTCAAACATTGGATCTCCCGATAAAAACCCCAAATCACACCCGCCCGCAAAATGATCGATCCATGGGCTAATCGGTTCATAGATTAGTCCGCGTCCATCGTGGGTTCTCAATAACGGGAAAAGAAATCAAAATAAAAAGTCCTATCTGGATCCATGGTGTTCCTTGGTGAAGATCCAGTCGTCACGTCGTCGTCACCGGTGAAACTCGTCAAGAACGTCATCGCCACGTTGGGGGTTTCCTCCAGAGATTTTCTAGAGCCTCTAGGGGAAATTCAGAGTTATGAGATTTTTAACCTTGATACCCTATAAAATATTTACTTAAAGATTAAAAATATTTCACTGCAGAAAGATTTAATAAAATATTTTTATTAAATATTTTATTACGGTTACGTCCAAAAACTAGATTTCACCACCGACCTGCGCCGACCGATGTTAGGTCTCGCCTAAGGTAAACTCGCTACTCTGAACGCAACTGTGCACTTAGATCTCTGATCCGAGCACCCGTTCAGGAGTTATTCTAAATTTTCAAGAAAACCACATGCTCGCATTATTTAATTATTTAATTAAATTTAAAAAATTGTTTCTGGGCTCACCAGGCCTTGGAACTGCACGCCGTCTCAGAGCCTGGTCTCGAATTAATTCTCATATAATACTGAAATAATATAAGGAAAAATCCGAGACATTACATCCTCCCCACCTTAGGGCTTTACGTCCCTAAAAATCCAAAACAAAGTCTACTAAAAAAGATGTAGGTACTGTACATGGATATGAGCCTCCCACTCCCACGTGCTCTCCTAGAGATTCCCATGATGCCACTGAACACGCACCAAGGGAATAGCTCACCCCCGAATGATCTTTTCATGATGATCCTTGATCTCCACTGGGTAATCAGCAAAGGTTGCTCCATCACCGATGTCCAGCTCGCCCTAGTCGATAACGTGTGATGGATCATGCACGTACCTCCGTAGCTGTGACACATGGAAGACGTTGTGTACTCGGTCTATCTGAGGAGGTAGAGACAAGTGGTACGCCACCTCTCCAACTCTACTCAGAATCTAAAAAGGGTCGATGAACCTCAGAGATAGCTTATTACCTCGGCCAAATCTTCACAATCCCCGTCGAGGTGAGACCCGGAGGAACACATGGTCTCCCTCCTCGAACTCCAAGGACCTCCGTCTCCTATCGGCATAAGACTTTTGCCGACTCTGTTTAGTACTAATCCGCTCCTGGATGACCTGAACCTTCTCTGTAGTATCTCGCACCATCTCTGGTCCCATGAGTGCTGACTCTCTTGGGTCAATCCAATAAAGTGGTGACCTGCAAGGTCACCAGTACAAAGCCTCGAATGGTGCCATACCAATAGTGGAATGATAACTGTTGTTATAAGAAAATTCCACCAGTGGTAGGTGATCCTTCCGGCTACAACTGAATTCAAGTATGCAAGATCGTAGCATATCCTCCAAAACTTGTATGGTCCTCTCTATCTAACCATCAGTCTGAGGATGAAACACTGTGCTCAAGCATAACTGAGTCCCAAAAGCTTCCTAAAATCCCGTCCACAAATGAGATGTGAAACGAGCATCACGACTTGAGACGATCGTTGATGGAACTCCATGAAGTTGAACTATATCCTATATGTAGAGGCATCCCAATCTCTCTACAGAACTCTGCTCCCGTATGGCTAGGAAGTGGGATGACTTGGTGAGTCATTCAACGATCACCCAGATGGCATCATGTCCCCTGGACGTACGTGGTAAACCCGTCATGAAGTCCATGGATATCCCATCCCACTTTCACTCTGGCACCTCAAGGGGCTGAGTCAAACCTGCTGGAATCTGGTGCTCAGCCTTTACTTACTAACAAGTAAGGCACCAAGAAACAAACTCTACCACACTCTTCTTCATTCCTGGCCACCAGAACTGATGTCGGAGGTCTTGGTACATCTTCGCCATGCCTGGATGCACCGCCAAATGAGATGTATGGAACTCCCTCAGAACCTACTCCCGCAATGTCATTGGTACTACTGTACGCCCTCTGAACATAACAACGTGCTCCCCACCTTTTGAATATCCATTAGCAGCATCACCTGCAGATATCTGAGCACGTAGAGTCTCACAGCTAGCATCCTTGAGCTGTGCTTCCCTGACTCGCTGTAAGAGAGGAGGGGTAACAACCATTGACTGAAGGTAAACTCTCTCATATCTATCCACGAAGGATAACTGCAAAGAGGACAACTACCTCATCGCCTCATCTAGTAACTGCGAACTAGATTTCCTGCTGAGAGCATCTGCCACAACTTTCCCCTTCCCAGGAGTATAAACGATCTCAAAGTCGTAATCCTGGAGGAAATCAAGACACCGCCTCTGTCTCAAATTTAGATCCTTATGATAAAAGATATATCTGAGAGTCTTGTGATTAGAGTAGATGATAAACCGCTCGCCCATCAGGTAGTGCTGCCACATCTTCAATGCGAAGACTACCACTGCCAACTCAAGATCATGGGTTGCGTAGTTCTGCTCGTGTGGCCTAAACTGACGTGATCCATAGGCAATCACCACTTGCCTCTGAATCATGACATAACCAAGCCCAGTTCCTGATGTGTCGCAGAACACTAAGTACTCGACACCCTCTTCTGGTAGTCTCAAGATCGGGGCCCTTGTCAGACTCTATCTAAACTACTGAAAAGCCTGCTGGCATCTCTCAGTCCACACGAAAGGTTGCCCCTTTCAGGTCAAAGCTGTCATGGGTGATGAAATCCTAGAGAAATCAGGAATGAATCTTTGATAGTAGCCTGACAACCCAAGGAAAATCCACACATCTGTCATGCTCCGAGGTGGCTCCCATGATAACACTGCCTCTACCTTGGATGGGTCCACTGCTACACCATCTACTGATATAACGTGTCCCAGAAAGTGGACCATCTGTATCCAGAATTGACACTTCGAGAGTTTACTATACAACTGATGCTCTCGGAGTGTGTCTAGAACCATCCTTAGGTGCCTCGCATGTTCCTCCTCGGATGCAGAGTACACAAGTATATCATCGATGAAGACCACCACGAACCGATCTAGATAGGGCTGAAAGATCCGGTTCATGAGTCCCATAAACACTGCTGGGGTGTTCATCACACCCAAGGGAATCACTAAGTACTCATAGTGACCGTAGAGACATATGAAAGCCATATTAGGTATATCCTCATCCCATACTCGCAACTGGTGATAGCCTGATCGTAGATCAACCTTCGAGAACCATCGTTCCCCTCTTAATTGGTCGAAGAGGTCATCGATCCTCGGTAGTGGATACTGGTTCTTCACGGTCACCTGATTCAAGCGCCGATAATCCACACAAAGCCTCAAGATCCCATCTTCCTTCTTGGAAAACAACATTGGGGCCGCCCAGGGTGAAACACTAGGTCTCACGAAGCCCTTCCTCTGCAAGTCTCCCAGCTTCACTCTTATCTCATGAAGCTCTATGAGATCCATCCGATATGCTGATGCTGATATCGGTGTCGTCCCGGGTTGCAACTCAATGCAGAAATCTATCTCCCGACGGGGAGGTAGTCTGGGGAAATCCTCCGGAAAGACATCCTCATACTCAGCCACTACTACTAGAAACTGGAAAATCGTAACATCTGCTGCGCCAAGGGATAGGCTATCCAAATGATGTGAAATCAGCTGTACCTTCCTACACATGAGTCCATCTTGCGCTGACTGGGTTTCCTTTTCACCAACGAAGGAGAACCTCATTCCATCACTACGGACACACCGCACCCTTCACCTAAAATAGTCAATTTGGGAATGAACTGTGGATATCCAATCCATACCAAGAATGACATCATAAGGCCTCAACGCTACCACAAAGAGGTTCCAACCGAAACTCTCTCCTCCAAGGGTCAGGTCACATTGTCTGCAAAGGTGCGTGATCTCTGAATCTTCTCTAGTCGGTGTTTCTAATCGTAAGGGTCGATTCAACGGCTCAACTAGAATATCTAGGTCTTGATCAAGATAAGCATACAAAAAGGAATGACTAGCACCTGTGTCTATCAGTATGGTAGCCAAAGTAGAAAAGACACAGATTGTACCTCTAATCATTCCGGGAGTACCTGGGTCATAAGCCTCTACTGCCTGTAGCTGTCCCTGCCTCTATCCACCAGCTCCTTGAGCCTGGGGTGGGCCTCCTGGGGGTGGTGATGGTAAAGGGTCAAAATGAAGACCACCTCCAAATTCTCTCCTAGCTCCTCTACCACGTCCTCCACCCCACAGATTTGTCTTCTCCACACGTTGCCTCTACCTCGGTGGTCCATCCACTGCTCCCATGTCAGTAGTACGACGGGTTGGACAATCTCGAGTGAGATGTCCCCTTCCATCACATGAGTAGAATCGCCTCTCTTGAGGATGGCTGGATGCACCCTAAGAACCCTATACGGTAGATCCTCTATCCTAGGATCTCCTCTAAAAACATCTCCCATACCTGGGTCCCTGACGTCGGCTCCCTGCTGCCGAGTTCTCTGCTCCAGCTCGCTCGCTACTAACAACTACTGGCTATCTCTGCTCTTCCAAGAAGCTCTCGACCACCAAAGCATGCTCGAGAACCCCATCATAAGTAGGAATGATCATAGGGATGATGCTAGCTCAGATGTCTCTACGCAAGCCCCGCTCAAAAGTCTGAGCTCTGAAGTACTGATCCCTGACCATATCCATCGAGTACCATGAGAGATCAGTAAACCTAGATGAATATTCATCCATCGTCATGGTTCCCTACTGAAGCTGAAGAAGGTCCTGTATACATACTGCTCTCGGGGTCACCGGTGAAAACTCCTCTATAAAGAGATGCTCAAACTCTGACAATGAAAGAGTCACCTTGTCGGGAGTCTGGATAACCAAACTCCACCATCGCCCTGCCGAGCCCTGTAGAAGGATCGCTGCCAGGATCACCATCTGGTCTGCTGGTGTCTTGACCAAATGGAAAACTCTGGCCACTGCCTCAAGCCAGTCCTCTGCTGCCTGAGGGTCAGGCTCGCCTCAAAAATTGAGGGGTCTATGTCTCTGAAACTCGTGGAGTGCACTCAGCCTACGCTCCTCCTCTACTGGTACAACAGGCACTAAACACTTCTCCATAGGTGGTGGAATAACTGGCACACCACCCGAAGGTAAAACTGGGGGATCTAGTCCCTGTATCGAAGCTTCATCACTAATGGGGTCATCCTCGTGATCGATCTGCTGGATCCTAGTGGGTGAGCGTTGTAGAGGAATCCTGTAAAGAAATAAGATGTATCACAGTCAGTGAGTATATCTAGAGAGATGACTCAAGAAGGACATGGAAACCACAACCCATTCCTATATGATGCATGTACCATTTTCCCCCTAAAACTAGTGTTCTCATGTTCTGAGTCGAAAAGCAAGTTATCAGAGTCCTGGTGTATAGATACGTCAGCCGCCCGTACCAACACTGGGGTCCTTGACATGAAAGCTGAACTCAAAACACTTAACACTGTTGCCCCATACCAACTCACAGACTCTCGGTCCTAAGGTAGAACCAACCACCTTTGATACCACTCTATCATGACCCATCCCAGGGGGGTCTATGCCGCAACTCCCCAAGCCCACCTCCAATAGGCCAGGGGCTGGTGACTAGCACCGAGTAGGCATGTCAATAACATGGGAGGCATTGCCTATAAACCTGTACACACACACACGCCCATGTCCAAGCCCACAAAGCTGAAAAGTGAAAACTACTGAAAATGGAAATGCATGCATACACTAAAATCCCAACCAACAGAGTATGGAAGGAAAGTGAAGTACAGTAATGTAAAACCCTAGGCCAAAATTACAAGCCCACCAAAAGAAAGTCTGCAACAAAGTCTAACCTGTAAAGGAAGGTTCTGGGACTACAATCCGTAGCCGTAGGAACACACCTCGGCCTACCTGATCTCACTGAGCACCATCCGGTCCTAGTCCACCTAGAATCCTATCAAAGGCTCACTCATCTGCACAAGACACGACACGTGCGGGCAAAACCCGTGCATGGGTGATTATAACAATACCCAGTAAGACACCCCGAAAACCACAAAGGAAATACAACAAAGGGGAAAACCACAAAGGAATGATACAGTCATCTCTACACAATATATGTTTACAGAACATATAACAAGAATATCCAGATATACTCATACACGATTGACTATCAAGAAACCACCACTAAGATCCGGCTCAAAGATTCCACTAAGCACGTAACATGGATAACACACTCCTAGGTCTGAAGAGAGAGATACGAAGTAATTGTTCCAGGAGAACTCACTCCAAAAGTACTTAAGAATATGATAATCAGATGAGGATCACAACCAATAACTATGGGGTGATTCCAACAACTAAATCTGAACTAATCCGCTAAGAATAGGATCAACGCCCGATAAGGTAGGTCACGTCGATACCAAGAACTCTACTTAGGGTACCAGGAAGGAATAAAGGATCCGACTCTAAGACTCATAGAGGGGATTCCAACAACTCTATTTAGGAAGTCCTACTGAAGGGATCATACTCCTATACGTAGGAAATGATACCAAAAAACTTCAGGGGAAAGACCAAGGGTACGAACCCTAAGAAAGCTAACCCAAGTCACGGAAGACAAATGGCTCAAGCTATGTAAAACAGGTTACACGACGTGTAGTAGGATCACACGCCGTGTTCCTTGACTTCGGGTACTGCCCGTGTAAAACGGACCGTGTCTTAAGTCTTGTCGTATAAAAAGTAACTACACGACGTGTAGAAGGATTACACGCCGTGTCTGAGTGTTCGGGGTTCTCTCCGTGTACACTGGCCATGTGCCTGTACACGGCCTCAACCCGTGTCACCCTGCCCGTGTACCAGTACATGGGGTATCCCATGTATCTAGCCGGGTCTGGCTGGGGAAGGGTATACATTTCGTGTCCTTGGCCGTGTACCCAACCCATGTCCGTGTACTCCCAGAGTACACACTAGGTGATCCGCCGACGAACACACGCCGTATAGCCCATACTACACGCCGTGTAGTCGGGATTTCTCTAGAATAGTCTTCTTTTTCCATACACCACGACTTGATCTACGGATTCGTGATCTCACATCCGTTCATCCCGATACTTCAGATCTTGTTTCGTTCCATCATACGAACACCTAACCGGGTGTTTTAGGGCCTTCGATTGGGTCATAAACCTCTAAAGATCCATTCGAAGGAAAAACGCCCAAAAACTCATATCTCTCGATCCGCTCCGAATCATCCACTGAAACCGTCATTTCATCTCTATACCATCTTCCTGAGGTTGGATCTACAATCTTAGATCATCGCGCCAACAAACTAATGTGAAATGATCGATTTCCTCCAAGAACATCAAGCGCAGAAAAGAACGAGAAGTATCCACAAAGAACGGGGAATTGAATCGAAAAATCGAACAAGAGGGACGAACCTCGATCATTGTTCGTGAAGATCTGGGTTCGTCACCATTATATCAAAACCAAATAATCAACAGATTAAAAATTTCAAACATTGGATCTCCTGATAAAAACCCCAAATCACACCCGCCTGCAAAACGATCGATCTGCGGGCTAATCGATTCGTAGATTAGTCCGCATCCATCTTGGGTTCTCAATAATGGGAAAAGAAATAAAAATAAAATGTCCTACATGGATCTGTGGTGTTCGTTGGCGAAGATCCGGTCGCCGCGTCGTCGCCGCCGGTGAAACTCGTCAAGAACGTCGTCACCACATTGGGGGTTTCCTCCAGAGCTTTTCCAGAGCCTCCAGGGGAAATTCAGGGTTATGAGATCTGTAACCCTGCTACCCTATGAAATATTTACTTAAAGATTAAAAATATTTCGCTGCATAAAGATTTAATAAAATATTTTTCTTAAATATTTTATTATGTTTACGTCCAAAAACTAGATTTCACCACCGACCTGCGCCAACCGATGTTAGGTCTCGCCTAAGGTAAACTCGCTGCTCTGAATGCAACGGTGCCCCCAGATCTCTGATTCGAGCACCCGTTCAGGATTTATTCCACTTTTTTAGGAAAACCACACGTTCACATTATTTAATTATTTAATTAAATTCAAACATTTGTTCTGGGCTCACCGGGCCTTGGAACTGCATGCCGTCTCAGAGCCTGGTCTCAAATTAATTCTCATATGATACAGAAATAATATACAGAGAAATCCGAGACATTACACTTGGCTCATCCAACCTCTACTCATATTATCTCTCCACATCCCTCTCTTACTCCTAGAAGCCTCACTTTGGGCAGAAGTCTTTCCAAGGAATCCTTTGGCTCAAATCAAAAAGAGTTACCAGATTTAGAGGTAATGTCTTCTCTCAAGTTTCTTCCTTTTATTTTCCTTCTTCACTCACCACTATCTTCTTATTATTTGATCCCATAATAACACTAGTATCCTCAATATACTAGGATGTTTTTATGATAAGGATTCTACCTACACTTACACACACCTCCATCTAATGGTTAAAGAACATACTGTTTCTGTGGGTGGTGAATTACCGCCTCACGAAACGACGGCTGTTCAATCTTCTTTTAAAACCTTCCATGGTGGCCATTATGATGTCACTATATTTATATATGATATATATGGTATTTATTTTTTCTATATGATTCTGAATTTTATTTTTAAATCACATCGTTATGCTTTTCATGTTGTGGAACTGCGATAATTTCATCTGAGAAAGTGTGGACTACCGCCCCCTCAAGTGATGTGACTCGTTCATGCCAAACATGGAATTTATAAAGAATTTAATTAATTAACTTATTTTAGCTATATAAAATATATATTATACTATAATTATAATATATCTATGTCTCATTTAGTTTTAAAGTCCATTAATATGACAAAAAATGAAAGTAGCATTCATGCATACGTACGACCTACCGTCTCCATGAACGATACATTTCATTTATTATCTCCAAACATTATGAAATATTATTAAATACATATATACTAGATATATATGATATTTAAATCATTAACACCATTCCAGAGATGATGCAATTATAGCTGCATGGACAATTCTCTTCAAACAAGATTATTTTTGACTCATGTACCGAACATCGACAAAATGTATGATATGAACTCACATAATTAACTAATTATTATAACATGATAATATGTGATATGAATTGAATAATAAAAATTAAAGGAATTCCTTAAGAAATTATAAATTGACCAAAGTTTATTATTCAGGAATATAAAGAAAGGAACAAGATAGGTCGGACTTGAGGTAAGGGACTTCATCTCAATCTCCTTTAATTGAGGCATACTTCAATTTATATACGACCTTATTTTATTAGTTGTATAATAAACACTTTTGAATTTTAATTTCATTCAAAAGGAATCTTTTTACATGAATCATTTTACTAAACAACAAAAGGAATGTTTTTGTCTTACGTATGCAGTGACAACGACTTCTCCGCCGCCGTGACCATTATTTGAGTTTCGGCTTCCTCTTCAAGCCATAATGTTTTTAAATGAAAAATAAATACCATGTTTTAATTTTCCATTTATTTTGGTATTTAAAATGGTTTTGATAATGTTTTGATTATATCAAGGTGTTGTATTGATATCTTGTGATTGAAATATGGAGATTTTATGTTTTCTTTATGCATGTTTTATGTGATATGATTATGTTATGGTTATTGGGCATTGTTTATGAAGTCGGGTGGTTCCGTGATAAACTAAGGGCGGGTGAGCCTGAGATAGCTCTCCAATGCATTGGGTAACACGAAGGAGTAAAATGCTAAGGTTTCTCCGAAGAGATTTAGGGAATATACTGTGATGGGTATTCCAAACGTAACCATGAGGGTTACTCCCTACGTAATAATGTTATGAATGCCTCAAGTTACCTTTATGTCTTATGATTTCTATGAGTTATTCATAAATATTATGATTTCATGAGGTATGTTAAAGTGTGTATGTTTTATGAGTAAAGTATGATTTCATTGATTCTTATGTATACATGGACTAATGTTTTCTTTCATTATTTTTATATCCCTTACTGAGATTTTTATGCTCATACCAAGTTTTTGAAATGTTTTTCACAGGTCAATGGAAAATTACATGATGTGATGATAGTGTCGAGAAAGTTTCAAGAAAGAAACCATGTTTTATTTTAAATATGTTTCCTTTGGTGGAAAAAAATGAATACTGTCTTTGATGTGACCACCTTGTTTAAATGTGGAATGTAATGAGTGATTTATGATTTAATTCTCTAAAACTCTAAACCTGAAAATATCCTCAATGTGAATTCTTGAAATAACCCAAGATTAAGTAATTTTTAAGGTTGGGGACTTATTGTTGGTATCAGAGGTCGATTTAGATAACTTTAAGAGTTAGAATTCTATTAAATGATTATCCAAAAATATTTTTTTACACATTATGGTCAAATTAAAATGATATAGCATTTGAAGATTACCATGTTGCTTCATCTAAGACATGTTTGTTCAGAATGGTTTTCCATAGAGGAAATAGGGAAGCAGTGCTAGGAAGGCATACAGAAGGAAATGAACTTCCAAATCAGCATCCTGAGATGGTCGGAATTGGAACTGAACAGTTTGTTGCAGTAATGGCGCAGTTGACTCCAGCGATAAATGGTGAGGGTATCCATGCACTAGATCAGCCAGATCAACCACAGAGGAACATGTCAGTGGTGGAACTTTTCATGAGGCAACATCCCCCATCATTCAGAGGATCATCTGACCCTATGCTAGCTGAAGGGTGGATTAAAGCACTGGAGAATATTTTCAATGTCATGGGGTGTTCAAATAATCAAAAGGTTTGTATTGCTGTTTACCATTTGGAGGGTGAAGCAGATCAGTGGTGGTCGATGGTTAAAAATATCAGGGATGCTGATGAGATTGATTCTCTTGATTGGGATGAATTCAAGGGTATGTTTCTTGAGAAATATTTTCCTAAGGCTGTTCGACTTAGGATGGAAAAAAAATTCTTGGAATTGAGGCAAGATGACGACTCAGTGGCTGCTTATGAAGAAAAGTTCACTCGACTGGTAAGGTATGCTCTAAATTTTATCCGAGACCTTGATAGTAAAATCAATCATTTTTACTCAGGATTAAAGACAAAATATCTAAGGGCATTAGCTTCTCTTGAGTTCAAAAGTTATGAAAATCTTGTTCGATGTGCTGAGAAGGTGGAAATGGAGTTTTCCGATGATCAAGTTTTCTATAAAAACCAACAGAAAAAGAGACCGAGGTGGCAGGAGAAAGGGAAGAATCCTTCAAAAAGGTTTGATGGTAATAAACTAAGTTTGCAGTTTGTGATGAATGTGGTAAAAAGAATGCTGGGGAATGTCTTTTGAATTCTGTAAAGTGCTTCCGATGTGGTAAGATGGGAAATAAGGCTCGTGATTTCACTGGAAAAGTTCAGGGTAATGGTAAGACCAAATTTTATTTATAGTTAGTGAAATGTTTCAAGTGAAATGAGATGGGTCATTATGAAAACGAGTGTTCAACAAAGAGCTCGAATGATGGGAAGCCGTCAGACTACAAGCAGAAAGGTGTGGTGAAATCTTTTGCAACTACTTCATCAGATGTTGGGCCATCAAATGAAGTGGTATCAGGTACTTTGTTTGTTTTTTAAGATTATGCCAATGTGTTGTTTGATTCAGGGTCTACACATTCTTTTATCTCTGAAAAATTTTCTAGTAAATTGGGAATTCCATCTCAAGAAATGACTCCCGAACTTGTGGTAAAAACACTTGGGGGAAATTTTGAGGCAAAAAGAATTTATAAGAATCTTCTTATCCTTATCCGTAGAAAGAACCTACTTGAAAACCTTATTGTTTTACCTCTAGTAGAGTTTGATGCTATCCTGGGTATGAATTGGCTCTCTTTTTACCATGCTAATATTGAGTATAGAGCTAAAGAAGTTTCTTTTCAGAAATACTTTCAGTTTGTGTACAAGAATGAACCCTTACTGTTGATAACATATTAAGAGGCTGAGAAACATGTAAAATATGGAAATGAATGTTACCTTGCACATATTTTTGAAAACAAAGGAACCATTCAGATTAATGATGTGCCAGTGGTAAATGAGTATCCTGATGTTTTTACTGATGAGTTTCCTGGAATAATACCAGATCGGGAAGTTTAATTTATTGTTGACTTAGTTCCTGATGCTAAGCCAATTTCAAAACCCCCTTATCGAATGGTTCAAATTGAACTTTTAGAGTTGAAGGATAAATTGCAAGATTTATTAGAGAAAGGTTTCATTCGACCTAGCACATCACCATGGGGTGATCCTATCTTATTTGTTAAAAATAAAGATAGTTCAATGAGACTTTGCATTGATTATAGATCCTTGAATAACATCACTGTTAAGAACAAATATCCTTTGCCTCATATCAATGATTTGTTTGATCAGCTCCAGGGAGCTCAGTATTTTTCAGATATTGACTTGAGATCGAGGTACCATCAGTTGAAGGTAAAGGAAGCAGATATTCCGAAGACTACGTTTCGTACAAGATATGACCATTATGAATTTGTAGTTATGCCTTTTGGGTTAACCAATGCACCTACTGTATTCATGGACCTTATGAATAGAATTTTCTATGAGTTATTGGATAAGTTTGTTGTTTTTTTCATTGATGATATTTTGGTGTTTTCTAAAAGTAAAGAGGAGCATGAAAGACATTTAAGGGTTATTTTGAAAACCTTAAAATAAAATAAATTGTATGAAAATTCAGAAAGTGTGAGTTTTGGTTGCAAAAAATTTATTTCCCTAGTCATATTGTATCTAAAGATGGAATAACTATTGATACTGAAAAAAAGGTTGTTGAAGAATGGACAAGACCCACAAATATAACTGAGATTAATAGTTTTATTGGTTTGGTAGGATATTACCAAAGGTTTGTTAAAAATTTTGCACGGTTGTCCAGCCCATTGACTAAGCTAACTCGGAAGGTTGTTAAGTTTATCTGGACAAAATAATGTGATGATTGTTTTTAGGAATTGAAAAGAATATTAGTGAATGATCCAGTATTGGCACTACCATCTAGGAATGGTGAGTTTGTTATCTATAGTGATGATTAATTGAAAGGACTTGGTTTCATCCTTATGCAGAATGATCAGGTAATTGCTTATATTTCATGTCAGTTGAAAACTCATAAGATAAATTACCCTACACATGATTTGGAATTAGCTGCTGTTGTTTTCGCTTTAAAAATTTGGAGGCATCATTTGTATGGTGTAAAGTTTGAAATATATACTGATCATAGAAGTTTAAAGTATATATTCACTTATAAATAATTGAACATGAGATAGAGGATATGGCTAGAATTAATCAAGGATTATGATTACACGATTCACTACCACCCATGAAAAGAAAATAAAGTGGTTGATGCTTTGAGCTGAAAAAGTAATGCTTCATTAACCATGATATGTTTGGAACGAGATCCTTTGGTTTTTGATTTGATGAACTTTGGCATAGAAGTTGTTGGTGCAGGAAGTTCTTCTATTTTGTTTCAGGTATTAGTGAAATATTCTCTATTAGACAGAATTAAGCAAGCACATAAGCAAGATAGTGAGTTGCAGAAAAAGGTAGAGATGGTTCAAAAGGGTATGTTACCTGAATTCAACATTGATAATGATTGTGTTTTGAGATTTTGGAAGAGATTGTGTGTGCCTTGTGATTCACAGTTGAAGAGAGAGTTGTTATGTGAAGCTCATAGTTCTCCATTTTCAGTTCATCTAGGCAGTACTAAGATGTATAGAAATCTTCGGGAGTATTACTGGTGGGATGGAATGAAAAGAGATATTGCTGATTTTACTGTGAAGTGTTTGACTTGTCAACAGGTTAAAGGAGAGTGGCAGTTAATGAAAGGGATGCTTCAACCTTTACTAGTTCCAGAGTGGAAATGGGAGAATATATCCACGGACTTCGTTGTGGGATTACTGAATACACCTCTAGGTAATAATGCAATCTGGGTTATTGTTGATCTCTTGACTAAATATACTCATTTACTAGATATAAGAGATACTTTTTCCCTAGATCAACTTTCTCGATTTTATCTTAAAGAGATAGTCAGGTTACACGGAGTTCCCCTCTCCATTATATCTGATTGTGATCCCAGGTTCACTTCTAACTTTTGGAAATGCCCTTAGAAGTCGTTGGGTACTGAATTAAATTTTAGTACAACTTTTCATCCTCAATCAGATGGGTAGTCAGAATGAAAAATTTAGAATTTGGAGAACATGATACATGCTTGTTCAATGGATTATCTGGGAAGTTGGGACCAACATCTTTCATTGGTTGAGTTTTCTTATAATAACAGTTTTCATTCCAGTATACAGATGGCACCATTTGAGGCATTATATGGGAAGCAGTGTTGAACTCCAGCTTTTTGGGATGAAGTTGGTGAAAGGAAGTTGATGGGACCAGGATTGGTAGAAGAGTTGGAAGAAAAAGTTCAGTTGATACAGAAACACATGAGAGCAGCTCAGAGTAGGTAGAAAAGTTATGCGGACAACATGAAGAATAATCTCCCTTTTGAGGTAGGTGATCATGTCTTCCTCAAAGTTTCACCATGGAAAAGTGTGATGCGATTTGGTAAGAAAGGAAAGCTGAGTCCAAGGTTCATTGGACCCTATGAAATTCTGAAGAATGTTGGATCAGTTGCGTACCGAGTGTCTTTACCTCCGAGTTCATCTCAGGTACATAATGTTTTTCATGTTTCAATGTTAAGGAAGTACATGCCAGATCCCTCTCATGTTTTGAGCCCAGAGGTAGTTCAGCTGGAAGAGAATATATCTTATGAGGAACAACTGGTCCAGATTCTTGACCACATGGAGAAAGTGTTGCTGGATAAGGTGATTCATCAAGTAAAGGTTCTATGTAAAAACCATATAGTTGAAGAGGCAACATGGGAATCTGAAAATGCAATGAGGGATAAATACCCCCACTTATTCGATAAGTAAATAAATTGCGGGGACGCAGTTTCCTAAAGGGGGGAAGGATGTAACATTATAAGTAATTAAAGAATAATATATTTTCATTTATGAATTAGATAGTGTTTTAGAGGCTTAAAATGATAATAAATCCAATCTTAAGCATAAAATACTCTAATATTTTTAAAAGATTGTTTTACCACCTTTCGATGGAAAAACATTTTTTAAATCAAAATTTTGACAATTTTATAAGATCTATTTGTCAAAATAAACTTATTATTTATAATTGGGACATTGAAATTTACTTTGGATAATTTTTTGGTATTTTTCTGACAATGTTCATTTTTTAATGAATAGTGAAAAATACTGCATTTTACTTCAAAACTGCTTTTTCATCTAATTTAATTATATGGTTATATTATATTTTTAATTTGTTTTAAAGTGTAATTAGAATATATTTTTACCTTTTAATCCAATGGTGGTCATTATAATTAATTTCACTTTGAAATTGAACATAAACAATTGTCAATCTTTTGATAGATATTGTTTCCTAAAAACACGCTATTTGTTTTGACAACGAGAATTATTTTTAAATTAATTACTGCAATTTATGTGTTTTGAATTTGGTAAAATGGATTCCATATTTGAAATCATAAGTTCCAAATTATGTAATTAAGAATCTTTTGTTTTTGGACATTATGAATAGTAATGATGGTAATTATCTTTAATTATCATGATTAATTAGTAATCAGGAAGTTAAGGGTAATAAAATAATATCATAATAATATAAAATGACCCCAACATGTGTCCAAATACTCTTTTTTGAGTCATGTACAACCATGGGAATATTTTTACCGAACTTGAGGGCCCATGGAGTCACATGGATGTAATAGTGACATTTATGACATTATTTTTAAAAAAAAGAGAAATATAACAAAGGTTTGTATATCCTAAGCAAAAAAATTTTAATTTTGTTTAAATAAATGATATCTTAGACTATAAATAGTCATTTTAAATCTAAAAATATTTCCTACATCATGGTATTTTTTTTATAATTTTTAGATATTAAATAAATAAATTTATTTATGACACCATGATGATGGAGTGATCACCTCATTAATGAACGATTTAAATAAAATGAAAATATAAGGTAAAATATAAGACTTAAACTTGTCTAAAACCAATTGGATGGGTGGATTTCGAGCCATTATCACCTTATCCTCAAAATATATCATTGTGGTACCTTTAAAATCTGAAAATCATTTTATAATAAAGTAACATTTCAAGACTTTCCAAAAGTGACCCTCCACCCTCTTATAAAAGGACCACACCTCTACCCCTTACCCACACCTCTCAAGCCCTTGGATCATCCAAAATCTGCTCATATTATATATACACATCCCTCTCTTACTCCTAGAAGCCTCACTTTGGGCAGAAGTCTTTCCAAGGAATCCTTTGGCTCAAATAAAAGAGTTACCCGATTTAGAGGTAATGTCTTCTCTCAAGTTTCTTCCTTTTATTTTCCTTCTTCACTCACCACTATCTTCTTATTATTTGATCCCATAATAAAACCAGTATCCTCAATATACCAGTATGTTGTTATTATAATTATTCTACCTACACTTACACACACCTCCGTCTAATGGTTAAAGAACATACTGTTTCTGTGGGTGACGAATTACTGCCTCACGAAATGATGATTGTTAAATGTTCTTTTAACACCTTTCATGGTGGACATTATGATGTAACTGTATTTATATATGATATATTTGGTATTTATTTTTTCTATATTCTTCTGAATTTTATTTTTAAATCACATCGTTATGCTTTTCATGTTGTGGAACTGCGATAATTTCATCTGAGGAAGTGTGGACTACCGCCCCCTCAAGTGATGTGACTCGTTCATGCCAAACATGGAATTTATAAAGAATGTAATTAATGAACTTATGTTACCTATATAACATATATATTATATAGTAATTATAATATATCTATTTCTCATTTAGTTTTAAAGTCCATTAATATGACAAAAAATGAAAGTAGCGTTCATGCATACGTACGACCTACCGTCTCCATGAATGATACATTTCATTTATTATCTCCAAACATTATGGAATATTATTAAATACATATATACTGGATATATATGATATTTAAATCATGAACACCATTCTGGAGATGATGCACTTATAACTACATGGACAATTCTCTTCAAACAAGTTTATTTTTGACTCATGTACTGAACATCGAAAAAACATATGATATGAACTCACATAATTAACTAATTATTATAACATGATAATATGTGATATGAAATAAATAATAAACTTTAAAGTAAGTCCTTAAGAAATTATAAATTGACCAAAGTTTATTATTCAGAAATATAAAGAAACGAACAAGACAAGTCAGACTTGAGGTAAGGGACTTCATCTCAATCTCCTTTCATTGAGGCATACTTTAATTTATATACGTCCTTATTTTATTAGTTGTAAAATAAAAACTTTTGAATTTTAATTTCATTCAAAAGGAATATTTTTACATGAAGCGTTTTACTAAACAACAAAAGGAATGTTTTTGTCTTACGTATGCGGAGACAACGACTTCTCCGCCGCTGTGACCATTATTTGAGTTTCGGCTTCCTCTACAATCCATAATGTTTTTAAATGAAAAACAAATACCATGTTTTAATTTTCGTTTATTTTGGTATTGAAAATAGTTTTGATAATGTTTTGATTATATCAAGGTGTTGTATTGATATCTTGTGATTGAAATATGGAAATGTTATGTTTTCTTTATGCATGTTTTATGTGATATGATTATGTTATGGTTCTTGGGAATTGTTTATGAAGTCGGGTGGTTCTGTGATAAACTAAGGGTGGGTGAGCCCGAGATAGCTCTCCAATGCATTGGGTAACGCAAAAGAGTTAAATGATAATGTTTCTTCGAAGATATTTAGGGAATATACTATGATGGGTATTCCAAACATAATCATGAGGGTTACTCCCTACGTAATAATGTTATGAATTCCTCAAGTTACCTTTATGTCTTATGATTTCTATGAGTTATTCATAAATCTTATGATTTCAGGAGGTATGTTAAAGTGATTATATTTTATGACTAAAGTATGACTTCATTGATTCTTATGTATACATGGACTAATGTTTTCTTTCCATATTTTTATATCCCTTACCGAGCTTTTTAGGCTCATCCCAAGTTTTTGAAATGTTTTTTCACAGGTCAAGGGAAAAGTACATGATGTGATGATAGTGTCGAGGAAGTGTCAAGAAAGAAAACATGTTTTATTTTTAATATGTTTCCTTTAGTGGAAAAAAATGAATACTGTCTTTGATGTAACCACCTTTTTTAAATGTGGAATGTAATTCATGATTTATGATCTAATTCTATAAAACTCTAAACCTAAAAAGATCCTCAGTGTGAATTCTTGAAATAACCCAAGATTAAGTAATGTTTAATCCTGGGGCCTTATAGTTGGTATTAGAGGCCGGTTTAGATAACTTCAGGAGTTAGAATTCTATTAAATGATTATCCAAAAATATATTTTTTAGACATTATGGTCAAATTGAAATGATATAGCATTTGAAGATTACCATGTTGCTTCATCTTGGACATATTTTTTCAAAATGGTTTTCTGCAGAGGAAACAGGGAAGTAGTGCTAGGAAGACATACAGAAGGAAATGACCTTCCAAATCATCATCCTGAGATGTTAGGAATTGGAATTGAACAGTTTTTTGCAGTAATGTCATAGTTGACTCAAGAGATAAATGGTGGTGGTATCCATGCACGAGATCAGCCAGATCAACCGCAGAGAAACATGTTAGTGGTGAAACATTTCATGAGGAAACATCTCTCATCATTCAGAGGATCATCTGACCCTATTCTAGTTAAAGGGTGGATTAAAGCACCGGAGAATATTTTTGATGTCATGGGGTGTTCAGACAATCAAAATTTTAGTCTTGCTTTTTACCGTTTGGAGGGTGAAGCAGATCAGTGGTGGTCTATGGTTAAAAATATCAGGGACACTGATGAGATTGATGATCTTGATTAGGATGAATTCAAGAGTATGTTTTTTGAGAAATATTTTCCTAAGACTATTCGACTTAGGATGGAAAAACAATTCTTGGAATTGAGGCAAGAGGACGACTCAATGGCTGCTTATGAAGAAAAGTTCACTCGATTGGCAAGGTATGCTCCAAATTTTATCCGAGACCTTGATAGTAAAATAAATTGTTTTTACTTTGGATTAAATCAAAAATATCGAAGGGAATTAGATTCTCATGAGTTCAAAAGTTATGAAAAGCTTGTTCGATGTGCTGAGAAGGTGGAAATGAAGTTTTCTGATGATCAAGTGTTCTATGACAACCAACAGAAGAAGAGACCGAGGTGGCAGGAGAAAGGAAAGAATCCTTCAAAAAGGTTTAATGGTAAGAAAACTAAGTTTGCAGTTTGTGATAAATGTGGTAAAAAGCATGCTGGGGAATGTATTTTGAATTCTAGAAAGTGCTTCTGATGTGGTAATATGGGACATAAGGCCCGTGATTTCACTGGAAAAGATCAGGGTAATGGTAAGAACAAATTTGATTTATAGTTATTGAAATGTTTCAAGTGCAATGAGATGGGTCATTATGCAAACGAGTGTTCGACAAAGAGCTCAAATGATGGGAAGCAGTCAGACTACAAGCAGAAAGGTGTGGTAAAATCCTTTGCAACTACTTCAGAAGATGTTGGGCCATCAAATGAAGTGGTATCAGGTACTTTGTTTATTTTTTCAGATTATCCCAATGTGTTGTTTGATTCAGGGTCTACACATTCTTTCATCTCTGAAAAATTTTCTAGTAAATTGGGAATTCCATCTCAAGAAATGACTCCTGAACTTGTGGTAAAAACACCTGGGGGAAATGTTGAGGAATTTTTTTTATAATAATCTTCCTATCCTTATCCGTGGAAAGAACCTACTTGAAAACCTTATTGTTTTACCTCTATTAGAGTTTGATGCTATCCTGGGTATGGATTGGCTCTCTGTTTACCATGATAAGATTGACTGTAGAGCTAAAGAAGTTTCTTTTCAGAAAGGCTTTCAGTTTGTGTACAAGAATGAACCCTTAATGTTGATAATGTATCAAGAGGATGAGAAACTTGTATAAGATGGAAATAAATGTTACCTTGCACATATTGTTGAAAACAAAGGAACCATTCAGATTAATGATGTACCAGTGGTAAATGAGTATCCTGATGTTTTTCTTGATGAGTTGCCTGGAATAATACCAGACCGGGAAGTTGAATTTACTGTTGACTTAGTTCCTGATGCTAAGCCAATTTCAAAACCCCCTTATCGAATGGCTCAAATTGAACTTTTAGAGTTGAATGAGAAATTGAAAGATTTATTAGAGAACGGTTTCATTCAACCTAGAACATAACCATGGGGTGCTCCTATCTTATTTGTTAAAATGAAAGACGGTTCAATGAGACTTTGAATTGATTATAGAGCCTTGAATAACATCACTATTAAGAACAAATATACTTTTACTTCATATCAATGATTTGTTTGATCAACTCCAGGGAGCTCAGTATTTTCAAATATTGAATTGAGATCGGGGTACCATCAGTTGAAGGTAAAGGAAGTAGATATTCTGAAGACCACATTTCGTACAAGATATGGCCATTATGAATTTGTAGTTATGCCTTTTGGGTTAACCAATACACCTGATGTATTAATGGACCTTATGAATATAATTTTCCATGAGTTCTTGGATACGTTTTTGGTTGTTTTAATTGATGATATTTTGGTGTTTTCTAAAATTAAAGAGAAGCATGAAAGTCATTTAAGGGTTATTTTTCAAACCTTAAAAGAAAAGAAATTGCATGGGAAATTCAGCAAGTGTGAGTTTTGGTTGCAAAAAATTTATTTCCTTGGTCACATTGTTTCTAAAGATGGAAAAACTGTTGATCCTGAAAAAACAAAGGTTTTTGAAGAATGGCCAAGACCCACAAATATAACCGAGATTCATAGTTTTCTTGGTTTGGCAGGCTATTACCGAAGGTTTTTTAAACATTTTGCACGGTTGTCAAGCCCATTGACTAAGATAACTCGGAATGGTGTTAAGTTTATCTGGACAAAAGAATGTGATGATTGTTTTCAGGAATTGAAAAGAATATTAGTGAATACTCCAGTATTGGCACTACCTTCTAGGAATGGTGAGTTTGTTATCTACAATGATACTTCATTGAATGGAATTGGTTGCGTCCTAATACAGAATGATCAGGTAATTTCTTATGCTTCACATCAATTGAAAACTCACGAGATAAATTATCCTACACATGATTTGGAATTAGCTGCTGTTGTTTTTGCTTTAAAAATTTGGAGGAATCATTTGTATGGTGTAAAGTGTGAAATATATACTGATCACAAAAGTTTAAAGTATATATTTACTCAGAAATAATTGAACATGAGACAGCGGAGATGGATAGAATTAATCAAGTATTATGATTGTACGATTCACTACCACCCAGGAAAAGAAAATAAAGTGGCATGTGCTTTGAGTCGAAAAAGTAATGCTTCATTAACCATGCTACGTTTGGAACGAGATACTTTGGTTTTTGATTTGATAAAATTTGGCATAGAAGTTGTTGGTGCAGGAAGTTATTCTATTTTGTTTCAGGTATCAGTGAAATATTCTCTATCAGACAGAATTAAGCAAGTACAGAAGCAATACAGTGAGTTGCAGAAAAAGGTAGATCTAGTTTAGAAGGGTATGTTACCTGAATTCAACATTGATAATGATTGTGTTTTGAGATTTGAGAAGAGATTGTATGTGCATTGTGATTCAAAGTTGAAGAGAGAGTTGTTATGTGAAGCTTATAGTTCTCCATTTTCAGTTCATCCAGGCAGTACTAAGATGTATAGAGATCTTTGGGAGTATTACTGGTGGGATGGAATGAAAAGAGATATTGCTGATTTTACTGTGAAGTGTTTGAATTGTCAACAGGTTAAAGCAGAGTGGCAGTTATCGAAAGGGATGCTTCAGTCTTTACCAGTGCCAGAGTGGAAATGGGAGAATATATCCATGGACTTCGTTGTGGGATTACCAAAGACACCTCGGGGTAATAATGCAATCTGGATTATTGTTGATCGCTTGACTAAATCTTCTCATTTCCTTGATATACGAGATAATTTTTCCCTAGATCAACTTTCTCGATTGTATCTTAAAGAGATAGTCAGGTTACACGGAGTTACCCTCTCCATTGTATCTGATCGTGATCCCCAGTTCACTTCTAACTTTTGGAAAGGCCTTCATATTTCGTTGGGTACTGAATTAAATTTTAGTACAACTTTTCATCCTCAATCAGATGGGAAATCAAAATGAACAATTCAGAATTTGGAGGATATGATACGTGCTTGTTCTATGGATTATCATGGAAGTTGGGATCAACATCTTTCATTAGTTGATTTTTCTTATAATAACAGTTTTCATTCCAGTATACAGATGGCACCATTTGAGGCATTATATGGGAATCGGTGTTGAACTCCAGCTTTTTGGGATGAATTAGGTGAAAGGAAGTTGATGAGACCTGAATTGGTAGAATAGTTGGTAGAAAAAGTTCAGCTGATATAGAAACACATGAGAATAGCTCAGAGCATGTAGAAAAGTTATGCGGACAACAAGAGGAAGGATCTCTCTTTTGAGGTTGGTGATCATGTCTTCCTCAAAGTTTCACCATGGAAAAGTGTAATGCGATTTGGTAAGAAAGGAAAGCTGAGTCCAAGGTTCATTGGACCCTATGAAATTTTGGAGAAAGTTGGATTATTTGTGTACTGAGTGGCTTTACCTCCAAGTTTATCTCAGGTACATAATTTTTTTCATGTTTCAATGTTAAGGAAGTACATGCCAGATCCAGCTCATGTTTTGAGCCCAGAGGTAGTTCAGCTGAAAGAGAATCTATCTTATGAGGAGCAACCAGTCCAGATTCTTGACCAAAAGGAGAAATTGTTGTGGAATAAGGTGATTCATCAAGTAAAGGTTCTATGAAAAAACCATATAGTTGAAGAGGCAACATGTGAATCTAAAAATGCAATGAGGGATAAATACCCCCACTTTTTCGATAAGTAAATAAATTGCGGTGACACAATTTCCTAAAGGGGGAAGGATGTAACATCCCAAGTAATTAAAGAATAATAGATTTTCATTTATGAATTAGATAGTGTTTTAGAGGCTTAAAATGAGAATAAATCCAATCTTAAGCATAACATACTCTAATATTTTAAAAGATTGTTTTACCACCTTTCGATGGAAAACCATTTTTTAAATCTAAATTTTGACAATTTTATTAGCTCTATTTGTCAAAATAAACTTATTATTTAGAATTGGTACATTGAAATTTACTTTGGATAAAATTTTGGTACTTTTCTGGCAATGTTCATTTTTTAATGAATAGTGAAAAATACTGCATTTTACTTCAAAACTGCTTTTTCATTTAATTTAATTATATGGTTAGATTATCTTTTTAATTGGTTTTAAAGTGTAATTAGAATATATTTTTACCATTTAATCTAATGGTGGTCATTATAATTAATTTCACTTTTAAATTGGTCATAAACAATTGTCAATCTTTTGATAGATTTTGTTTCTTAAAAACACGCTATTTGTTTTGACAACATGAATTATTTTTAAATTAATTACTGCAATTTATGTGTTTGGAATTTGGTAAAATGGATTCCATATTTGGAATCATAAGGTTCAAATTATGTAATTAAGACTCTTTTGTTTTTGGACATTATGAATAGTAATGACGGTAATTATCTTTAATTATCGTGATTAATTAGTAATCGGGAAGTTAAGGGTAATAAAATAATATCATAATAATATAAAATGACCCCAACATGTGTCCAAATCCTCTTTTTTGAGTCATGTACGACCATGGTAATCTTTTTACCTAACTTGAGGGCCCATGGAGTCACATGGGTGTAATAGTGACATTTATGACATTATTTTTAAAAAGAAGAGAAATATAACAAAGGTTTGTATATCCTAAGTAAAAAATTTTTTATTTTGTTTACATAAATGATATATTAAAATATAAATATTAATTATAAATCTAAAAATATTTCCTACATCATGGTATTTTTTTTATAAATTTTAGACATTAAATAAATAAATTTATTTATGACACCATGATGATGCAATTATTACCTCATTAATGAACGATTTAAATAAAATGAAAAGATAAGGTAAAATCTAAGACTTAAACTTTTCGAAAACCCATTGGATGGGTGGATTTCGATCCCTTATCACCTTATACTCAAAATATATTATTGTGGGACCTTTAAAATCCGAAAATCATTTTATAATAAAGTAACATTTCAAGACTTTCCAAAAGTGACCCTCCTCCCTCTTATAAAAGGCCCCCACCTCTACCCCATTACCCACACCTCTCAATCCCTTGGATCATCCAAAATCTACTCATATTATCTCTCCACATACCTCTCTTACTCTTAGAAGCCTCACTTTGAGCAGAAGTCTTTCCAAGAAATCCTTTGGCTCAAATCAAAAAGAGTTACCCAATTTAGAGGTAATGTCTTCTCTCAAGCTTCTTCCTTTTATTTTCCTTCTTCACTCACCACTATCTTATTATTATTTGATCCCATAATAACACCAGTATCCTAAATATATGAGGATTTTGTTATTATAAGGATTCTACCTACACTTATATACACCTCCGTCTAATTGTTAAAGAACATACTATTTCTGTGGGTGGCGAATTACTGCCTCACGAAACGATGACTGTTTAATCTTCTTTTAACACATTTCATGGTGGACATTATGATGTCAATGTATTTATATATTATATATATGGTTTTTATTTTTTCTATATGCTTCTGAATTTTATTTTTAAAACACATCGTTATGATTTTCATGTTGTGGAACTGCGATAATTTCATCTGAGGAAGTGTGGACTACCGCCCCGTCAAGTGATGTGACTCGTTCATGCCAAACATGGAATTTATAAATAATGTAATTAATGAACTTATTTTACCTATATAAAATATATATTATACTGGAATTATAATATATCTATGTCTCATTTAGTTTTAAAGTCCATTAATATGACAAAAAATGAAAGCAGCGTTCATGCGTACGTACGGCCTACCGTCTCCATGAACGGTACATTTCATTTTTTATCTCCAAAAATTATGGAATATTATTAAATACATATATACTGGATATATATGATATTTAAATCATTAAAACCATTCCAGAGAAGATTCACTTATAACTACATGGAAAATTCTCTTCAAACAAGTTTATTTTTGACTCATGTACCGAACATCGACAAAACGTATGATATGAACTCACATAATTAACTAATTATTATAACATGATAATATTTGATATTAATTGAATAATAAACTTTAAAGTAAGTCCTTAAGAAATTATAAATTGACCAAAGTTTATTTTTCAGTTATATAAAGAAACTAACAAGGCAAGTCGGACTTGAGGTAAGGGAATTCATCTCAATCTCCTTTCGTTGAGGCATAATTCAATTTATATACGACCTTATTTTATTAGTTGTATAAGAAAAACTTTTTAATTTTAATTTCATTCAAAAGAAATCTTTTTACATGAAGCATTTTACTAAACGACAAAAGGAATGTTTTTGTCTTACGTATGCGGCGACAATGACTTCTTCGCCGCCGTGACCATTATTTGAGTTTTAGCTTCCTATACAAGCCATAATGTTTTTAAATGAAAAATAAATACCATGTTTTACTTTTCATTTATTTTGGTATTGAGAATGGTTTTGATAATGTTTTGATTATATCAAGGTGTTGTATTTATATCTTGTGATTGAAATATAGAAATATTATGTTTCCTTTATGCATGTTTTATGTGATATGATTATGTTATGGTTCTTGGGCATTGTTTATGAAGTTAGGTGGTTCTATGATAAACTAATGGTGGGTGAGCCCGAGATAGATCTCCAATGAATTGGGTAACACAAAGGAGTTAAACGCTAAGGTTTCTCTGAAGAGATTTAGGGAATATACTGTGATGGGTATTCCAAACGTAACCATGAGGGTTACTCCCTACGTAAGAATATTATGAATGCCTCAAGTTACCTTTATGTCTTATGATTTATATGAGTTATTCATAAATCTTATGATTTCATGAGGTATGTTAAAGTGCTTATGTTTTATGAGTAAAGTATGATTTCATTGATTCTTATGTATAAATGGACTAATGTTTTCTTTCCATATTTTTATATCCCTTACTGAGCTTTTTATGCTCATCCCAAGTTTTTGAAATATTTTTCACAGGTCAAGGGAAAATTACATGATGTGATGATAGTGTCAAGGAAGTGTCAAGAAAGAAACCATATTTTATTTTAAATATGTTTCCTTTGGTGGAAAAAAATAAATACTATCTTTGATGTAACCACCTTTTTTAAATGTGGAATGTAATGCATGATTTATGATATAATTCTCTAAAACTCTAAACCTGAAAAGATCCTCAATGTGAATTCTTGAAATAACCCAAGATTAAGTAATGTTTAAGGATGGGGCCTTATATTCAAGTCCTGATTTAGTTGTCAAAGAAAGTTAAATGTTTAATTTATTTCAAAATTAGTAAGGGTCTAATTTTATTGTTCAAATTATTTTACTTTACATAGATATACATGAATATATATATATACATGTTTTAATACTTATCTATTTTTTAGAAAATTTTAAAGTAAGGGGATTATTATTTTCAATTATATTTTGGAATGGATTAATTTATTTGATCAAATTATGATTTTATTCAAAGATATAAGTATATATATATATATATGTATACATGGAATCATATCTATCTATATAATTTACATTTTTCAGAATACATATATGATAAGGGTTTTTGAATTTAAATGTTTATTTCTAAAGCTTATCTATGTAAGGGTTCATTTGGTTTTGCATTTGAAATTGCAAGATTTATATGTATACGTATGCGTATATACATACATACATACATACATATATATATATACATATCTTATTTAGTTTAAGGATTTTTGATGAAAGATATTTGTTTTAAATTCATGTTTTAAGGGATCCAATTTGCTTAAGTTTGAATTCATGAATACTTATATATATGTATATATGTAAGTGTGTACAAAATTATATATATATATATATATATATATATATACCTATTCCACTTAAGAATTGTTGAGGATAAATATTTATTAAGCTTTATGTTTACAAATGGTTTCAAAAAATATTTTATGTATGTACTATGGAACTATAAGGGATCAAATTATTTATTTATTAAGTTATATAATTTATGTTTTATTCTTAAGGGTGTATATATATACATATATATCTATATATGCATATATATATATATGCATATCTATCCAAATACATATAATATTTTTAGAACAATTAATGTATGAGTGTGTATTTATTTTATCAAATTTAGATTTAATTTGGAATAATGAGATACCAATTCTAAGTATGAATCCAAAACCATTATTCAACTTATATATATGTATTTAACAAAGTTATGTTTCAAATTTGATTTAATATTAACCCTACCAAAGTGTGTTATCATTTATCAAAGTTTTTGTAAAATATGAATTTATTCTACAATTATGAGTATTATAAATTCAATTTCATATGTATATATATAAACATGTATATATATATACTGATTTATACATATGTAAGTATATGCAATTATTTCTGTCGATTTGATGAAGTTTTCAGAATTAAAAACTTAAGAGTTGGGTTTTATCAAATGATTCTTTTTTACAAATATATACATGTATAAATAAATATATGATTTATGTATATATATGTATACACGTTAAAACGCGTAAAGAGTGTTTTAAAATAAAAAAACTAGTTTTACTATATGAATATAATCTTTGATTTTTTAATGGAAAACAATAACAAAACCCTGTTTTGTTATTGTGTGCCTTAAAATTTTAAAAGGGTTTATCATTTTGATATTTTAGTTATTATTTAATGTACTTATATATGTGTATATCTTATTATTTATTTAAAATGGTTAATCTTTTATTTCAAAATCCATATAAGAAGTTAGAATTTATTCTTATTATATTATTTTATAGTTATGATTATGTGTAACTATAGTATTTAAATGATAATAGTTATCATTTTATGTGACAAGTATAAACAAGTTATTATTTTATGTGTGAAAGTTATCATTTCATGTGAGAAACTACATTCATACCTCATAGTATGTCATGCAAAGTTAGTTCTGGCCAATGTCTAATTTATAGATAAAATACCATGCATTTTTGAGAGAATGTATGTATTTATTTCAATATACTGCATATTTTTTCATTCCAAATAAATAAGGTTATTCACATGGAATATGTATACGTTGGTTATGTTTAATACTATTCATATGAGGAATGTATTGGAATTATTATGTGATGGGTGAGACCTGCTATAGCCTCTTAGTGTATCGGTAGGTCTCATGAGACAAACTAGTGTCTTGGTACAAGGCCTTGATGGTATGATTACATGTGGTCTTGGCACGATGCCTTGACAGTGTAGCTATGATATCCGACATTATGCATTCCCTCATTATGAAGTTGGTATTTAACCTTACATGTGATTATTTGACTAATAGAATATCCATGGTTAAAAATCATTCTCTTATAAACATTTATGTGACTTTAATTAATCAGTTTTATATTTTCAAATGACCATGGTATAATGTTTTATATTTAAGTATAAATATAATATTACAATTCATTTATAAAGAAGGAAATGTTTTGTTTCCAGTCTATAAAAAAAGGTTAGAAACTTTTCTATCATTCCATGATTTTCATTTATGTGTTAAATGATAATTGATTTCAATTTTTGTACAAATTCCGAAAAAGTATTATTTCAGGTGAAAATTTGTATCCACACCTCTGGCATGTCATACATAATCAAGTATGACCATTATCTAACTTATATGTGTCATTTTGTGCATTTTTGTTTAAATGCGTGCATACTTTATAATTCATTTTATTTGTAACTTTTAAATAAGTATTGAAAGTTCGTGCATATTTTATTATTTATTTTATTTGTAACTTCTAAATAAGTATAGAAACTTTTGAGAATATGATATCCCTAAAAAGGATTTTTAGTAACTCTTGAAAAATTATGATGACATGCTATGAGAAATGTTAAATTATTTTTAAGAAATTGATCTAAGTATGTAAATATATTTCAAAGAAGTGTTTTGAAAAGGATTTTTTATTTTTTTTAAAAACCCCTTACTGGGAATTTTAAATGCTCACCCTACGTTTTAAATTTATTCTTACAGATTGAGTAGATTTATCAAAAACATTCTTTACTTTGTGGAAGCAGTACTGCATTGAAGTTTATTTTTGTACAATTTTGAAAAAATATAACAATTGTATCTAATTCTCAAAAACCTAGATTGGTAAAGATCCTCTATTATGTAATGTGTTGTGTGATTTTTCTATCACTTTTATAAAAAAAATTACACAATATATTTCTACACCGGATCCGGGAAACTGAGGTCGTGATGTTATACTTGGTATCGAAGGAACAATCTAGCTAACTTTGGAGATTATATATTCTCATCTAAGCGGTAGGGTTTAGGGTTTATCAGTCCCAGTTTTCTTAATTTTGAAAATGAAAATTCAGAATTTTCTAGAGTCTGACGAAAAAATTGCGAGGACACAATTCTTTTAAGGAGGGAATAATATAACACCCCAAATTTCAGTAAAATAATTATTTTAATTAATAAATGAATTATAATTTAAATAAATAATATTATGAAATATTTTAATAAAATCATGTGATTTTATTTAACTAAAATAAAATTTTGTTACTTTTATTTTCAAAATGAATTTTTTTTAAATACATGACGACATATTAAAATAATAAAAATTAATTATACTTTTATGAAATGTAGTATCATGAAATGATACTTTCTAATATATTTTTTTAATAAATAAAAACACTTAAAAGTAATATTATTATTATAATTTTTTTTAATAAAATTATAATTTTATATTATAACTATTTTAATTAAATATTTAAATTATACATGTTATTTAAAATTATTATTTTAAAGTATTATATGTTGTAATATTAAAAATGTTAAATATTTTAAGTAACATTATTTTGTAAAAAATGCATTATTAATATTTACATGCTATTATTTTTTAAGTGCAATAATTTATTGAAATAAATAAACATTGAATATTCATAGTAAGATGTTTTATTATACAAATATGATGTTCTTAATAAATTTATTAATAAAATTAATATTATTTTTATATGAAATGTGATTAGATTATAAAATATAAATAAGAAATTATAACTTTTAATTAAGCTTTATGATAACATTTATATAATGTTTATTTAAGAAATTACATATATAATAAAAATGATAAAATAATAATAATAATAATAATAATAATAATAATAAAAAGGAAAATCATGTATAGGGTTAAGGGGAGGTCTGTTCGAGTCGCGTCGTAGGGGGATCAAAGTCGCACAACAACCTCAAGCTAAGGGAGATGATTTGTGATGAGGGTTCGTTTGAGTTTGATCCGAGTGACAGAGTGAGTTGAGGGTGAACGTGACCAGGGAGATCGGCCGGTGGTGAGGGTTCAATCAAACCCAAAATCAGTTCTAACGAGGGCCTAAACCAAGCAAGGGTAGATCAAGCAGTGTTGTGGTGGTCCAAGCATCGTTGTAGGGTTCCAGTTGAGGTTAGGGTTTCATTTTTTCCAGATATGAGGTTTGATGCGGATAGGGTTCTGATTTTGGATTTCTTCAACCTAGCGCAAGGTAGGCGTGCGTTTTTCTTTGTAGAAGTCTGATTTTCTACCGATTAAACACTTATATTTGTTTTTTTCTCAATTTTTTCTACCTAAATCACTAGTTGTGATCTTTGTAACTATTCTATGGAACGTTTTATTCAATTTACAATTATGCATTTTTTCTACTATCATTGTTTGGTTATATTATATTGTTCTTGTCAATTTTAGTTGCCTCTGTGTACACAGCTTGTGGAGCAAGCTTATGTGTGTTGTTTTTTCCTATGGCCCGTTGTTAATCCATTTTCATATAAATTATTACCATTACATAATGAAAAATATGTATGTAAAAGGATTGAAACTTTGTGTGAATTATAAGGGGAAAATCCAATTTCAGTCCTAGAGACTGAAGCAGAAGAACCTGTGTACAGTAAATAAAATTTTAAGGGATTTATTCTTTATTTAAAAATTCATTTTTGTAAGGGTGAAATTAAATTCAGTTTTAGATTTTGGTTCTTGATATTATTTTTACTAAATCATGCAAGAGAAATTGTTTTGGTTTAATTTCAAGTATTGATTTGACTGTCAAAGAAATTTAAATGTTTCATTTATTTCAAAATTAGTAAGGGTCTAATTTTATTGTTCAAATTATGTTACTTTTCATAGATATACATGCATATATATATATATACACATATTTTCATATCTATCTATTTTTTAGAAAATTTTAAAGTAAAGGGATTATTATTTTCAATTATATTTTGTAAGGGTTTAAAATCATTGATCAAATTATGATGTTATTAAAATATATACATGTGTGTGTGTGTGTATATATATATGTATATATGAAATCATATCTATCTATATAATTTACATTTTTTAGAATTTATATATGATAAGGGATTTTGAATTTAAATGTTTATTTCTAAATCTTATATATGTAAGGGTTCATTTGGTTTTACATTTTAAATTTCAAGATTTATATGTATACGTATGCGTATATACAAATATATATATATATATATATATATCTTGTTTGGTTTAAGAATTTTTGATGAAAGATCTTTGTTTTAAATTCATGTTTTAAGGGATTCAATTTACTTTTGTTTGTATTCATCAATACTTATATATATGTATATATATAATCACTTACACAATTGTATATATATATATACCTATTTCACTTAAGAATTATTGATGATAAATATTTATTAAGATTTATGTTTACAAATGGTTGTAACAAATATTTTATGTATGTACTATGGAATTATAAGGAATCAATTTATTTATTTATTAAGTTATATAATTTATGTTTTATTTTTAAGGGTGTATATACATATACATATATATGTATATATATGTATATCTATCCAACTACGTATAATATTTTCAGAATAATTAATGTATTAGTGTGTATTTATTTTATCAAATTTAGATTTAATTTGGAATAATGGGATACCAATTCTAAGTATGAATCCAAAACCATCATTCAACTTATATATATGTATTTTACAAAGTTATGTTTCAAATTTGATTTCATATTAACCCTGCCAAAGAGTGTTCTCATTTATTGAAGTTTTGATAAAACACGAATTTATTTCACAATGATGAGTATTATAAATTCAATGTCACACACACATATATATATATACACTAATTTATACATATGTCATTATACACAATTGTTTCTGTATATTTGATGAAGTTTTAAGAATTAAAAACTTAAGAGTTGAGTTTTATCAAATGATTCTTTTCTATAAAGATGTACATGTATAAATAAATATAAGATTTATGTATATATATTTATACATGTTAAACTGTGAAATGAGTGTTTTTAAATAAAAAACCAAGTTTTCCTATATGAATATAATCTTTGATTTTTTAATGGAAAACAATAACAAAACCCTGTTTTGTTATTGCATGCCTTGAAATTTTAAAAGGGTTTGTCATGTTGATATTGCATTATTTCATGTAATTATATGTGTGTATATATTATTAGTTATTTAAAAGGGTTAATATTTTATTTCCAAATCCATATATGAAGTTAGAATTTATTCTTATTCTATTATTTTATGGTTATGACTATGTGTAACCATAGTACTTAAATGATAATAGTTATTATTTTATGTTAAAAGTCTAAATAAGTTATTATTTTATGTGCGAAAGCTATCATTTCATGTGTGAAACTGCATTCTCACCTCATAGAATGTCATTCATAGTTAGTTTTGGACAATTTCTAATTTATAGATGACATACCATGCATATTAGAGAGCATGTATGTATTTATTTTAATATCCTATCTATTTGTGCATTTCAAATAAATATGGTTATTCACAAGGCATATATATATGTTGGTTATGTTTAATCCCATTCATATGAGGAATTCATTGGACTTATTATGTAACAAGTGAGGCTCGCTATAGCCTCTCGGTGCATCAATAGGTCTCATGAGACAAACTAATGTCTTGGCACAAGACCTTGATAGTATGATTATGTATGGTCTTGGCACGAGGCCTTGACGGTGTAGCTATGATATCTGAAATTATGAATTTCCTCATTATGAAGTTGGTATTTGAACTTACATGTGATTATTCTACTAGTATAATATTTATAGTTAAGAATCATTCTCTTATGAACATTTATGTGACTTTAATTAATTAGTTTTATATTTTCAAATACACATGGTATAATGTTTTATATTTAATTATAAACATAATATATCAATTCATTTATAAAGAAAGAAATTTTTTGTTTCCAATATATAAACAAAGGTTAGAAACTCATCTATCATTCCATGGTTTTCATTTATGTGTTAAATGATAATTGATATCAATTTATGTACAAATTCTGAACATGTATTATTTCATGTGAAAATTTGTATATGTACCCCTAACATGTCATACATAATCAAGTATGACCATTATCTAACTTATAAGTGGAATTCCATGCATTTTTGTTCAAGCATATGCATACTTTATAATAAATTTTATTTGTAACTTTTAAATAAGTATAGAAACTTTTGAGCATAAGATTTCCCTAAAAATTATTTTTATTAACTCTCAAAAAATGATGATGACATGTTATGAGAAATGTTAAATTATTTTTAAGAAATTGATCTAAGTATGTATATTTATTTTAAATAAGTGTTTTGAAAATAATTTATTATTCATTTTAAAAACCCCTTAATGATAATTGTAAATTCTTACTCTACATTTTAAATTCATTCTTACAGGTTGAGTAGATTTATCAGTGACATTATTTACTTTGTGTAAGAAACACATTGAAGTTTATTTTTGTACAGTTTTGAGGAAATGTAATAGTTGTATCTAATTCTCCATAACCTATACCAGTAAAGATCTTCGATTATGTAATGTGTTGTGTGATTTTTCAGTTCCTTTTATAAAAAAATTACACAATATATTTCAGCACCAGCTCCGGGCAACTGGGATCAGAGCGTTATATATTTACATATATATTTATACATATTTATATATAATTGTATATTTAGATATAAATTCTTTATAATACATTTATAAATATTTATCTTAAATATGTTTATATACTATATTTAATGATAATGATATATTTATAAAAATACATTTTTATATGATGTATCTACATAATATCGACACACCCATATCACACACACGTAAACATTTATATTTCGCACATACACAGAAAAATATTTACATTTTTGTATTTATTTACATATATTAGAATATAAACATAAACACATATTTGTTTATTGATAGACACATATTTATATATAAACATTACTTGTATAGGTAGGTGTGTGTGTGTGTGTAAATAAATAAACAAAAAAAAAACAAATATATATATATATATATATTAATTCATTTTTATAAGGTAAATAAAATGGATAATGTTTTATTTTAAATTAAATGAATAATAAATATTTATTTTCATATGGTTTATATATTTATAAATATATTTTTACATATATATGTTTAAATATTTATTTATACAATTGATTTATTATATATAAATATATGAAAATATGTATATATTTAATTATAAATAACACTAAAATATGAAAAATGGTAAAATTTAAATACTATAATATCTATATGACATTGAGACCTGAGAATAAATTTAGTCTCCACTGAAAAAAAGTAACACCACAAAATTTTATGATATGTATCTTTTTAAATAAATTTAATTTCTTTGATAACTTACATTGCACACAACACCAATCTTAAATAAACAATGATATACAATTAATTATCATTATTTTAACACTACCATTATAATCTAGCCATTAAATTGGAAGGAATGAATAATATTAACCAAATTATAAAATTTATATATTATACATTTAATCAAATGTTTTGACATTCATCCAAATAGATTTTATAGACATAAGATAAGAATAAATAAAATTTTACGCATATAAAGCTATATTTTTCTAAAGATAGTTTTTCCATATTTTAAATTATATTTGAAAAAATAAACTTCATTTTTGAAAGCATAATATGAAAATTTAATTTGGTTAAATTTTTGATATTTTTCTGATAAGTTTCATTTTTTGATAAATAATAAAAAAATACTGCATTTTAATTGAAAACAGATTTTTCATCTAAATAATTTATATCATGTTGTTATGTTATTTTTTTTTAAAATTCAAGTAATGAATAGTATCAAAATTGACATTAATGATATTTTAAAATAAATAATATTTTATTAAATGATATAAAATTCATAAAAATCTAAAATTAGGACAACTTATTGGGATAAGGTTTAAAATGTCATCAATGATCAATTTATGATTCATTTTTCATTTTATAGTAACCATATTAACCCTTAAGTAGTAAAAACACATGCTGTCATGGTAAGAGTTAAAGAGATTAAATAAGGGTTAAAGACAAATTATAAGGGTAATAATATGACCTAAACTTTTCTAAAAATTATTGTTTGAGAGGATTTAGACCCATCCTCATATTAGATTCCAAATAACTCACTTTTAATACATTTGAAATTGAAAATTATTTTATATTAATTTAATATATTTAGAGTTTCCAAAAGCACCCCTAACCTAAATTATAAAATGTAACCTCTCCCTCACTTATTCACACTACTTTGATCCTTCTAGATAGGTTAACCCCTACCCATTTATCTTTCCAAAATCCTTATACAAGTTTTTGAGATCCTGGTCTTCTAAAAAGACCAACCCTAGATCCCATAATAAGAGATCTAAAGGAAGTCCACTAAAAAAGAGGTAATAATTTTTAAAAACTCACCCAATTCCATTTATTCTTATAATTCCTCTTAATATGTTGTTTATAGGGGTGTATCCAAGTGGTTATTCCTTTGATGGGTCTCATGGGAGGTCTCAGGATCAAATCACCCTGAGTACTTATAGGCACAATAATTTCTTTGTTTCTTTATAATCCCCCTCCCTTGAATTGTTGTAATAATAAATACAGTATCATATATATTTTAATATGTTATTATTATAATCAGACAACCATATTCCACATTTTATCCATCCCTTGAAAAACAAAATCACCACACATGCATACATATGGCTTACCGTCTCCACATCATGGTGTAATCTGTTTTTCATCACCGCTTTACTTGGATGGGTATAATGATGGAAATAATAGATATGTATGATAATTAGGACATGATATTTATTCTAAAAAAATTAATATACCATCCAATTCCTTACCCTTTCACCAATAAGAAAATGACACCACCTCTCGTGCGTACGTACGAACTACCATCTCCACAACACGATGTGATTCATTTTCTATGTTCGTTATTCAAGAATAATTATAAAAATGTATATAATGAATAAATATGATATATATGACCTTAATATCATTCTAGATATGACATAATTATATCCAATTCACAAGAACATGGACTTTCATGATGAAATGTGCATAGGAAAATGAATAAGTTAAAACCCAAAACAAGGGTAATAATGAAATATTATTAACAAATGTGTGATAAGATAATATAATAGGATCATATATGATATCATAAATATGAATATGGTTCTGGTTCTGGTATAAATTAATAACATGATTTAAACCATTATACATGATGATTATATATGTACAAAGAAAATCAGACCTAAGGTAAGGGTTATTTTATAATAACATTATTATTTGGGATTGTTTATGTTTAAGTCTCCATTGAGGAACATTTTTATTTTATGTCCATGTTTTCTAAAAAAAATTAAAAAATGTTTTTATTATTATCCTACCAAATTTTAAAGTATTTTTACCCATGTTCAACTTTTTATAAAATGGTTTTAAATGAATCTTTTTTCATTTTCCAAACAAGGTACATTTGTATTTTTTCAACAAAAATACAGAAGGAATGTTTTTTAACTTATGCAGAGCCATCATGAAGCCTTAATGTTTTGTTTCCTAATTTAAAAGTTTAAAAGGTTATTTTTAAATAAAATATTTTCTTTTATAATCACACAACTTTTTAAATAAATGACTTCAAAGTAAACGAAAGTATTTCTATCAAGAATTTCAATGATTTTATTAAAGTATTTACATCTATGCCAACACCCTTTGTTAAATATTATTCTTCATTAAGGTTGATCTATTATGACATCATCTACCATATTTTATTAAATGTTTTATAATCAGTTTGATTGTAAATGTTTTATTTTGATACCATTCACCATATTACTAAGAATTATTTGTGATTATGTTTACTGATTGGGGAGAGTTATTGACATTTTGTATGTATATATTGTTTCTGTTTCACCCCATTCATATAAGGAATGAATTGGACTTAATCAGTGATGGGAGGGACCTGCTATAGACCCTCGATGCATCAGTAGGTCTCATGAGACAAACCAGGTTGGGATTTGGCTGAGGCCTTACCCATTTATTTTCAGATATCTTAGCTAAGGCCTTAACGATATGTTTCAAATGTCCAACATTATGCATTATATAATTATGAGATTAGTTATTGATTTCCATGTGATTATTCGACTATTAGAATTCCCATGGATAATTTTTCTAGCTCATGAGATTGTTTATATGGAATTATCTGACCATCTTTTATACTGGTCATATTATGCTCAAGTTATTGATTAAATGATATGTATTTCAGTTATTTACCTTACCATATTTTTTATGCCTTATTTACCCATATCTTCCACTGTACTCTTACCCTTATTGAGCATTTGAGCTCACCCCTTTCATATGTTTCATTTTCCACAGGATTCCAAGAAGTATATTATGACTAATATAGAGGGTTACACAAAAGGGGAATAATGTCAGACTTAATGGAATTATTTTTGTGTTTTATGTTTTAAAATGTAATGTGAATTTCAATTTTGTATCTAGTTTACCAAGAATACTAAAATATTCGGTCCTTTGGGATGCGATTCCTTGAATCTTATGCCAATGTAATAAAGTAACCACCAACTCTAGGAAACTGGGGTTAGAGTCTTTATAGTTGGTATCAAAGCAAGTTTATTAGAAATCTTGAGAACTAGATTTAGGAAAATATAGATTAGATAATAAAACCCTATGACAAAATTTGGAAATATATCCAAATAAACTAATATTATGATTTAGAGATTAGTTATACCTAAATTATCAATTTAGGTCATGTGATTCACTAGTTTTGATTTTATACATTATGTTTTATAATATTATGATCTAATATAGTGTATTCTATTGTTTAGAAATTTCATCTAGAATAAGTAATGAAAACATTATCAATACAAATAATCCATGTAGGTATTTCCCTCATATTCAAGATAATGATGTTGGAGATGGAGATTCAATTAGTGATGAACAACTTATAACTATACTGGGACAACTAAATCAGGTTATAAATAATAATCATACCTGTATAGAGCATCCTGATCCAGAATGCGGAGGAAAAATTTTAGACCGCTTCATGAGACAACAACCTATATAATTAAATGGGAATACAAATACATTTGTAGATAAGTAATGGATAAGTTCCTTAGAAAATATATTTCTTACTTTGCGAAGTAAGGAAAGGGAGAAGGTTGTCATGGAAATTAACCATCACTCTGGAGATTCAGATCAATGGTGGTTATTGATTCAAAATAATAAGGAGGATGAGGAAATAATTAATATGGAATAGAAGTATGTGAAGGAAATTTTCTTAGAAAAATATTTCCCATAGAGAGCAGATATAGAGAGACAATTCTTGAATCTAAGATAAAAGGAGGATGGGAATGTTTCTATATATGAATCCAAATTTAAAATATTATCAAGGATTTTTGTGGACTATATAAACAAACCAAGGAGTAATATTGATCATATCTTCGATGAACTTAAGCCAATTCTTAAAAAGGAAATAGACTTCCAAACTTTCTCATCATATGAGAATATAGTATCATGTGCTATCAAGATAGAGAAATAATTTTCCAAGTATTATGATTTTTAAAGGAATCAAGAGAAGAAGATGATGAAATAGAAAAATATGGATAAAGGGAAGAATGGAAAGAATTATTTCCCCACATGCGATAATTTTGGAAGAAACACACTGGTGCTTACTTGAAGAGAATGAGAGTTTGTTTCAAGTGCAGAGAGAAATGAAACCAAGATCATGATTAAAAAAAAAGAAATAATTTGTTCAATGCTTCAACTATAAGGAGATGGGGAACTATGAAAATGAATGTCCCAAGTGTCAAGGTAATATAGATCTAAAGAAGAAAAGGGATCAAGGTCAATCTTATGTTGTTACTACAGTCAAAGTGGAATAATTAATGTATTTGTGTTTTTGGATTCAAGAATTATGCTATGATATTCTAGTTAAAATAATCATGAGATATGTAAGTAATGTACTACAATACTTATTCTTTACGAATTTGGAATAATGCATGTTTTCATTAAGGTTTTAACGTGATCAAGGAATTCATATATTTTGTATGTGGGATTAAGAGCTACATTATGTTTGGAGAATCTGATGTTAAGTGGATTTTGGAAATTTAGTTACCTTCCTAACAAATTTTTGGACTTTGAATTTTTATATAAGTATTTTGAATGAATATTAAGGTAACTACTTATGAAATGGATTAAGTTTAACTTTGGATATTATTACTTGTGGTTAAATTATGATTTATCATATTGGATAACCCGTTCTAACCATTTTGGTTTTGATAATATTTAAAGGTCAAAGGAATGAATTATGGATCTTTTGATAAAAGTTCTTCAGGTATAAAATTCATCTTGAAAATCTATCTCTTGGTTTAAGAAATTAAGTGGAAATAGATTAAAGCACAACCAAAGGATGATATTATGACATGAAAAGAAATCAAGTAAGTTTATTTTATCAAGTTCCTATCTGGATAGTAAAATAATCCCTTAAGTCAAGTAAAATTATTTTGGAATAAAAAATTTATCCATTTACTTTTCTTACTAAGAAATCAATGGTCTTTTAACCGATAACAATATTTGTGGTTTTTTGATAGTTAACATTCTAATGACTATGTTCCATACCACTCTACATCAAAACTTGATAGTTATATTTTTCTTCCATGTCTATATTTTTACTTTCTGCTATTGTTATCCTATTCAAAATCCTAATTTTTTAGTGATTTTCACATTTTACTTTCCCTCTTATTAAGAGAATGTTTTATTAACCCTATTTTTGATATGGGTTTCCCACAACGAAATTTTCAAGTATCAACCTTTGATTTTTGAAGTGAAATTTTAAATAATGAGGATGAAATTTATTAAAGAAGGAGAGAATGTAACACCCCAAGATTTTATGATATGTCTCTTTTTAAATAAATTTAATTTCTTTAATAGCTTAAGTTGCACACAACACCAAGCTTAAATGAACAATTATATACAATTAAATATCATTATTTTAAGATAATCGTTATAACCTAGATGTTAAATTGATGATGATGAATAGTATTAACCAAATTATTAAATTTATATATCATATATTTAATCAAATGTTTTTATAATCATCTAAATAGATTTTAAAAGCATGCTATAAGAATAAATCCAATCTTAATGGCACACTTGTTTTAAAACTAAATTTTAAAAATTTTAAGAATTATATTTGAAAAACTAAACATCAATTTTTAAATAATAATATGAAAATTTACTTTGGTTAAATTTTTGATATTTTTTTGATAAGTTTCATTTTTTGATGAATAGTAAAAAAATACTGCATTTTAATTGAAAATAGCTTTTTGATATAAATAATTTATAGTGTTAAATTATATTTTTGAATGGTTTTAAAGTATAATTAGATAAATTTTATATCCTTTAATCTAATATAGGTAATTGGAATCAATTTAACATTTAATTTGGAAAGAAAAACATCCCAATATTTTGAATGTTTTCACTTTAATAACCTGTTTTCTCACCCCATCAATGAGATTAATTTTAAATTAGTTTTAACCAATTCTATGTTTTGAATTTTTAAAAATGGATTTTATATTTGTAATAATAAGTTATAAATTTAGAAAATAACCCCTTTTTATTTTTAGACAATATGAATAGTAACTTTAGTAATTTTTATTACCATAGTTAAGGGTAAATCTAGTAATTAAGAGTAAAAAATAATATTATAAATATTAGAACAATTACCCTAACACTAGTAATAATTTTATTGGATGAGTTATTATTGACCAAAAGCATCCTTGGGATGATTTTATAGCTTCTTAGAGCCACTTGGAGGAATTTAATAATTTTATAGTATTTTATTTTAAGAAAAGCCAAATATATCATACTCAGGTTTTTAATAAGTATTACATTTTTAATATATGGTTATTTAAAATATATATTTGAATATAAATATTCATTTGAAATATAAAATGTTTATCTTCATCATGATGATTTATTTTTAATTTTTTATAAATTAATAATTACCCTAAAGGCTTACACAATGATTATGGAGTAATTATTTAATTAATGGAAATATCAAATAAATGATATTAAAAATATTAAAATAAATATAATTTGAGATAATTAATGTCATCCAAAAATTTTATGTATTAATTTTATTTTTAATTACGTTTTAAAATATTTTTTTTGAATATATCATGTTGTTATGATATTTTTAAAAAAAGTCAAGTAATGAATAGTGTTAAAAGTGACAATTATGATATTCTAAAATAAATAATATTTCATTAAATGATATAAAATTCATAAAGATCTAAAATTTGAAAAAATTATCGAGATAAGGTTTAAAATTTTATTAATGATCCATTTATGGTTCTTTTGGAATTTTATAGTAACTATATTAACCCTTAAGGAGTAAAAACACATGTCGTCATAGTAAGAGTTAAAGAGATTAAATAAGGGTTAAAGCCAAAAGATAAGGGTAATAATGTGACCTAAACTTATCTAAAAATTATTTATTGAGAGGATTTAAACCCATAATCATGTTATATTTTAAATAACTCAATTTTTATGCATTTTTAATTGAAAATTAATTTATAATTTAATATATTTAGAGTTTCCAAAAGTACTCTTCACCTCAATTATAAAAGGGAACCTCATCCTTCAATTATTCACACAAATTTTAGCCTTATATATAGACATAAACCTACCCATTTATATTACCAAAATCCTTATAAAATTTCTTGAGATTTTGTTCTTCCAAAAAGACCAACCCTATATCCCTTAAGAAGAGATCTAAAGGAAGTTTGCCGAAGAAGAGGTAATCATTTTTACCAACTCATCCAAGTTAATTTCTTCATCTACTTCCTAATCTTGTGTTGTTTCCATGATAAAGTAATAAATATAGTATCATATATATTATAAGATGTTATTATGATTATGGTACAACCATATTACACCTTTTATCCATCCTACAAAAAATAAAGGCACCACACGTGCGTAAGTATGGATTGCCATCTCCACACTGTGATGCAATATGTTTTTCAACACCACTTTACTTGGATGGGTATAATGATGTAAGTAATATATATATATTATAATTATGAAATTATACTGATTCTATAAAATTAATATTCCATCCACTTCCTTACCCTTTCACCAATAAGTAAATGATACCATCACTCGTGTGTACGTATGACCTACTATCTCCACGACGCGATGTGATTCATTTTCCATGTTCACCATTCAAGAATAATTATAAAAATGTATATAATGAATAAATATGATATCCATGACCTTAATATAATTATGGAAATGACAAAATTATATCCTATCCACAATAATCAAGATTTACACGATAAAAACATGCATAGGAAAATGAAGCAGTCAACACTCGAAACAAGGGTAATAACGAAATATTATTAACAAAAAGGTGATAAGATAATATAATAAGATAATATATGATATCATAAATATGAATATGATTATGGTATAAATTAATAACTTACTTTAAACCATTATAAATTAGGTTTAGATATGTACAAAGGAAATCATACCTAAGGTAAGGTTTATTTCACAATCTCATTATTATTCAGGATTATTTATGTTTAAGTCTCCACTACGAAAAGTTTTTATTCCATGTCCATGTTATATAAAAATGTTTTCAAAAAGGTTTTTACTATTATCCAACAAATTTTAAAGTATTTTTACCCATGTTTAACTTTTTATAAAATGGTTTGAAAAGAATCTTTTGTCGTTTCCCAAGCAAGGTACTTTATGACTTTTTCAACAAAAAAAATGATTTTTTTTAACTTATACAGTATGAGCAGATTTTTTTGTCATCATGATTCCTTAATGTTTTGAAGCTTAATTTAAAAGTTTAAAAGGTTCTTTTGAAATAAAATATTTTCTTTTATAATCATACAACATTTTAAATAAATTATTTCAAAGTAAAAAAAATATTTCTCTAAAGAATTTTCAATGATTTTATTAGAGTATTTTTATCTATGTCAACACCCTTTTTTGAATATCATTATTCATTGATGTTGATATATTATGATATAATATACCATATTTTATTAAATTTTTTATGATCAGTTTGACCATGGATGTGCAATTTTGATATCATTCACCATATTACTCAGAATGGGTTGTGATTATGTTTATTTATTGGGGGGAGTTATTTAAATTTTGTATGTATGTATTATTTATGTTTCACCCCATTAATATGAGGAATTAATTGGACTTAACAAGTGATATGAGGGGCCCACTTTAGTCCCTCGATGCATCGACAAGTCTCATGAGACAAACCAAATTGGGATTTTTCTGAGGCCTTACCAATTTATTTTCAAATGTCATGGCCAAGGACTCAAAGGTATATTTTAGATGTCCAACATTATGCATTCCATAATTATAAGATTAGTTATTGATTTCCATGTGATCATTAAATTATTAGAATTTCCATGGAAAAGTTTTCTAGCTCATGGGATTGTTTATATGGAATTATTTGATCATCTATTGTACCAGACATATTATGCTTAAGTTATTGATTAAATGGAATGTGTTTTAGTTATTTAACTTGTAATATTTTTTATTACTTATTTACTCATATATTATATTGTACAGTTACCCTTACTGAGAATTTGAGCTAACTATTGATTCATAATTTCTATTTATTAATTTTCTATTCCTTTTGTTTTGGAAATCATAAACACTTTCTTAAAAACATTCTTACTGACTTTTTATATACTAAGTGTTTTAGAATGTTTTTTGTAGAAAAAATTAACTTTTACCATACTTATAATAAGTTTTAAAGTGTTATAGATATAAAATTTACATTTTTCATTATTATTATCATAATGAGTATGCATCTAATTAATCAGACTCACCTTTATCAGACCATAAGTCAGACTTTAGTCATGTCTATCATACTGATAAAGTCTTAACAATCAGATTGGTGCTGGTACCGATAACATCAAACTAATACTCATAAGGATTATCAAAATGAAAATAGTGAGGAATCCCATTAGACTGACTGAAGTTTATAATTATATTCAAAATACTTATTTATATTGTAAGGAATAACTTTAACAATATAATGGTGTTAATAAATACGATGTGAGGCTTTCATTTATACTAGATCATAATGAGATTTCAAGTTCCAGGTTTCCAAATTCATTACAACAAACTCAATAATATGACCATTAGGAGATCACAATATGATCGTTGGGATATTGCCTATAAATACCAAGTCATTTGAAGAGTTTTGAGATGGTTGATTATATTTTCTCTAAAAATTTCAGAAGAATACTTAGTCTGAATAAATCATTATTAATATTTGTATTTATTTAGATATTAGTCTTCTTAAGGAAACCTTATTGGTTTTATCCTTAAGTACTTTTTTAATTATAACTACATCCATTCATCATAAAAATCAAGGGCTTCTGGGGATAGGAAGACAGAGAATCTGATCCATTAGATTGAAGGCTACTGAGGCTAGGAAAACAAAGAAAATCCAATCTTTTTATCGAGGGATTACATGGATAGGAATACATAGCCATTGTAATCTTCATATCAATGGATTTCTTGGTAAGGAAATATAGACTTGACTATAAGTATAAAATAGTGGATACCTTTAGTCTGGGTTATAGACTACCTTACTCTTAAGGTTAAAAGAGGATTATATTTTAATAGCTTGAAATTCATTCTTTATTTTGTATTATATTGTATTACTTGTTGTTTACAAGTTTTTTATATTCTGTTCCACATTTAATAGAAAGAGAATAATCATATTCATCTTTCTATTATGCTTGTTTTATCTATATTAATCTGATTATAATAATAATAATACATTTGAATTAATTATATCCATCATGATTATGATTTTTGTTCTTTGATAAATTTGATCCATAATGATTACGATTTTCACTATGATATAATAATACTGATTTGTAATTCTGATTTTGTGACTTTGATAATCAGACTGAGTCTGAGTCCAATAATCATACTTAAAGAGGATTTGGGTTTGTTTAGTTTAATTATTTTAAACTAATTTTTTAACTACACTTCACACCCCCTCTTGTAAGTATTTACATTATAAAAAAATTATTACGATCCTACAATCAGTATTAAAGATATTCTGATCCAACAATTGGCATAGGAGAAAGTTTCTACTATTATAGATTTTTTATTTTTTACTTTATTTACTATTAAAAGTTTGTTAAAGTTTTGATATAAACTTTTGTTACACCGTATCTATGGAAAATGTTTTTTTTAAAGATGACAGGAATGAATGTTGGTTAAATTGACAATCTCAATACAAAGAGACCAGCTATCTTTGATGGTGATAATTTTGAGTATTGAAGGGGTATAATGAAGACTTTGTAATCAACATAAGAGTTTATAATTTTATTATTATTATCGGAGATTATAAGATTCCAGATAAGGAAGTTACTGCTTTCACCTATCAAGGAAAACAATAATATCAGTTAAACTATAAAGTAAGGAATAATTTGTTATGTTTTATGAAAAGAAACATTTATAATCATATTTATTCTTATGAATATTCCAATAATATATGGAAAAATCTTGAGATTACACATTTGGGTACATATAAAGTTGTTGAGACTCGGAGATAAATGCTTAGGGATGAATATCAATCCTTTTTCTTCTTACCAGGAGAATCTGTTGCAAATATGAATTAGAGATTCATGACTACTATAAATAGTTTACAATCCATTAGTGAGAAAGGTATTGATGATGAGATCATTTTGGAAAAGATAATTGATATCATTACTAATGAGTGATAATCTAAGGGAACAACAGTAGATGATACTAGAAAGTTAAATAATATTACCTTGGATGATCTTATTAGAACCCTTGTATAGTATGAGGGAAGGTTAAAAAGTGATTCTAAGAAAAAAAAAGAAAACGGTGGTGTTTCCTTTTATACAACATCTACCTTACCATATAAAGTACAATCTATTGAGAAATTTTTTAAATCTTTAAGAAATAAGAAAGTAGTTGTTCAATTTGATTCAAGTGTTTATGAACATTTTGAGAATGAATTGGATAATATATCCAGAAGGATGAATAATATTATTAGAAAGAAAGATTTATAATACCAATACAAGAAAATTCATAAAGATAGAAGTGATAATAAAGATGAATTCACTTGTTATGAATGTAAGAATTCTGGACACATCTGAACAGATTGTCCAAATATGAAGAGAAAATATAGAAAGGATAATAATATAGAAAGGAAATGATAAAAATTATTAAAAATAAAATGGAAAGAAATTTCTAAAATATACTGGCACATGGAGTTCCATTAGAGGTGATTCTTCTGAAAAATTTTTATATAATGAAAGTTTCAGTTAGCGGAACATAAGTCTTTTTTATGATGCACATAAAGTTAATTAATGTTTCATGGATAAGGTACAAATAACTTAAAACCTTACCAACATGTATCTAAGAACTAATTATCTTGATGATAAGGATTAAAAATCTTTAGATGAATAGTCTTCCTCAGAAAAAGATAATTCTCTTCCTTCTTATGATGAAGTTTCACTATTTTCTAAATTTATTGAGAATGAAAATTGTAAAATTTGTAAAAAACATGATAATTATAGGGCCAAAATTGGTAAGGATGATACAAGGATAAATATTTTTAAAAAATAAATATAATATCTTTAAAAATATATTTATGAGTATATTTCTAAGAAATAAAATATTTCTAAGTATTTTGAAAAATTAGTTTACGAGAAAAAGGTTTTAGAAACTAAAATAAATTCTAAAACTAATACTAATGAAGATAAATATTTAGTTTCAAAACTAAAATTTAAAATTTCTAGTTTGAGAAAACTTTTATCAAACTTTATCACTATAAAGGAAAGTTTTGATAAAATTTATAAACAAATCCTTCCTCATGGAAATGGTTCTGGAATGGGTTATACATATAAAAAACATTTTTTAGTAACAATTTCTTTGTTCCTGAAAATAACCCTTTTTGAACCAAGTGTCAAAGAGGTGGTCATTAGAAAAAGAATTGTTCATTAAACAAATTTTAATCCATAGGATTTTAAAAAGCCTATTTTTCTAAATAAATGTGTATTTATAAAGTTTTATTTTCTAACATTACTAAACCCAAGAAGGTTTGGGTGCTAAAAAGCTAATCTTTTTGTTTTCAAGAAAACAAAAAAAGTACCCAAAAAAAATATAGTACATGGATAGTGTATATTCCAAACACATGAATGAAAAAAAGACTTATTCCAGAATATTATCAAAATGACAGGTGGACAAGTATATTTCGGAGATGATGCTCAAGGAGAGATTATCGGTATAGGTAATATTTTTATTTTTGGAAAAGATCTTATTTCAAATGTTTTGTTTTTTAAAGGTCTTAAGAACAAACTTATAATTATAATTCAATCATATGATGAAGGTTGCCTTGTTATATTCAGGAATGATAAATGTTTAGTACATAGTTCCAAGCATGAATTTATTATTTCTTCCAATCAGTATGATAATTCATACACACATAACTTAGAAGACCTTAGGAGCCAAGAATTACCTTGACTTAGTGGAATGGAAGATAAATATTGGTTATGACATAGAAGGTTAGGACACTGTAATCTTAGAAACTTACCTAAATTGACTAAGAAAGGAATTTTTAAGGATCTACCAGAGTTTAGGTTTGATACTTAAAAAGGTTAAGACACTGTAATCTCAACTTCTGATTCTTTACAGTTAGTGCACATGGACTTATTTGGTCCTACACAAACTATAAGTATTAGTGGAAAATACTATGTATATGTCTTAGTTTATGATTACATTATATACACATGGGTTTATTTTCTCATAAAGAAATTTAAATCCTTTTTTTTATTTTAAAACTTTTGCATCCAAAGATAAAAATGAGAAAAACCTTACCTTGATAATTATTCATAGTGATCATGGTGGATAATTTTTAAATTATGTTTTTAAAAATTTTTGTAATAAGAAAGGCATTGAACATAAAATTTAGCACCCAGAACCCATCAAAAAAATTGGTGTAGTTGAAAGAATAAATAAATTTATTCAAGAAATAAATAGAATCATGTTGAGTGAATACTTGATTGTTAAACATTTTTGGGCTAAAGAGGTTAGTATTTCCTATTATAATATAAATCAAGTTTTAATTATACATTTTATTAATAAATCTTCTTATGAGTTGTAGATATAAATAAAACCAAAAAGTTTCTTACTTCAATGTTTTTGGTTGAAAAGTATCCATCTTGAATACAAAAGATAATTTACATAAATTTGTATCAAAATCTGATGAAGATAGATTTTTAGGTTATTCCACCATTTATAAGGCTTATAGAGTTTTTAATAAAACTTATTGTACTATTGAGGAGACAATGCATGTTATGTTTGGTAAAACAAATGCTTCTTTTTAAATAACCTCAACCAACCTCCTCATATGTGATTTAAAAAATTGATTTTTAACCTTTGTTAGAAAATTCTTCTCATAAGGATATAACTCAAGAAATTATTTCTGAAGTTATTCCTCAGGAATATTTTCTAACTATTTTTGAAGAAATTTTTTTTAAAACCTAATAATTTAGTTGTTTATTAGGAATTATCCTAGTGAGAGTATCATTTGTGATATATATCAACTAGTTAAGACTAGAAGTTTCTTACGAAATGAAATTGAGCATCTAGTTTTCTTATCCCAATTTGAACCTAAGAATATTTATGAGGATTTAGGTGATGAGGACTGGATTAAGGATATACAATATGAGATCAATTAATTTTAATATAAAAAAATTTGTACTTTAGTTGAACAACCTTAAAAAACTTCTATAATTAGAGTAAAATGGGTTTTTTAAAATAAGTGTGATGAGAATGGCATAATTGTTAGAAATAAAGCTAAAATTGTTTCTAAGGGTTATATCAACAAGATGGTATAGATTATAAATAAACCTATAATCTGGTAGCATGAATTGAAGTTATTCGAATACTTCTAGCTTTTGTAGCATTTTTTAATTTCAAACCTTTTCAAATGGATGTGAAGTATGATTTTCTTAACGAATATGTTCTAAAGGAAGTTTATGATAAAAAAACCATAGTTTTGAAAATAAAAAACATCCTAAATATGTTTATAAACCTACCAAATCTTTATATGGAGTTAAAAAATCTTCTAGATCTTGGTACGATAGATTAAAAATATTTTTGTTATAATTTTTTTTGTAAAGGGAGCTACGGATCCAACAATTTTTATAAAAGAAGTTAATAAAAACATTATGATTGTACAAATTTATGTTGATGATATTATATTCAGATAAAATCAACAATCTTTAATAGATTATTTATGGATCTTATGAAATTTGAGTTTGAGATGAGTATGATGGATAATTTAACATATTTTCTTAGTTTTCAAATTTCACAAAAACTAAAAGGAACTTTTATATCTCAACATAATTATATAAAATATTTTCTTAAGAAATTTAGATATGAAAATAGTAAAAGTTTTATTACTCCCATAATTACCTCAAATACTTAATATCTTGATGATGTTGGGTAACCAGTTGATCAAAATATTTTTAGAGGTATGATAGGAATTCTAATTTACTTAACCGATAGTTTTCCAGATTTAATATTTTCTATATGCTTATATGCAAGATATCAAGAAAATACAAAGGAATCCCATCTAAAAGTTGTAAAATAAAGTTTTCATTATCTTAAGGGAACTAAGGATTTATGGTTTTTCTATTCTTTTAAAAATGTTTTTGAATTAAGAATTTTTTCAGATGCTGACTTTGGTGGATATAGAATAGATAGAAAAATAACATCCATAAATTTTCATTTCTTAAGAGATTAATTAGTTTCTTATTCATCTATGAAACAAAACTTACTAGTAATTTTCACTATTTAAGCCTAAAACTTCTGGAAAATGTCTCTATACCCACTGTTTTGGAAAAAACTGTGGGTATAGGTATAATATGGGAACTTATACCCACGGTTTTGGAAAACCATGGGTATAGGTCACCTATACCCACAGTTTTGGGAAAAACCATGGGTATAAGTTTTTTTCAATACCTATACCCATATTTTAAAAAAAACCATGGGTATATGTTTTTTAATACCTTTACCCATGGTTTCCAAAATGGTGGGTATAGGTCTCCGTCATTATGGCGTGAAAAAAAATCCACGGGACAAAAAAATATTTGGTGGTAACACCTATACCCATGGTTTGTGACCTATAACCAAGATTTGGATGAATATATATGTGTAAATATATATTTATATACCAATAAGTGATAATGTGGTAGTGGTTAGGTGCAAGAACCCTAAACAAGTGGTCCAGGGATTGAATCCCACAACCACTTATTTTTGAAAAGATATACCCATGGTTTTAAAACTACGAGTATAGGTTTAGTGACATAGTGGAATACACTTATACCCATAGTTTAGAAACCGTGGGTAAAGGTGCTTAAAACTATGGGTATAACTCAAGGATAAACCGACGCCTCAGTTTCCCATAGTTCCTTAAAACTGTGGGTATAGCCTAGACCCACAGTTTTGGGGGCTATACCCATAGTTTCAAACCATGAGTATAGGGAAAATTTCTGATAGTGGAATATGTGGTAGTTGGAAGTTATTGTACTCAAGTTTTATGCATACAACACACACTCATTGACTATGGCATGATCTTTACTAAAACTAAAATACTTAAAAAAAAAACAAGTTCCATTTCTTTAAGTAAAAACCCATCTCATAACTCACGTTCTAAGAATACAGATATAAGACACCATTTCCTTCAGGGTCACACACTCAAAGGTGTTATAATTTTACAATTCATCAGAGCAAAATATCAATTTTCTAACATTTTTACTAAACCTCTTAGTTTTGATAGATTTGAATATATCAAACAGAAGTTAGGAATGATCAATGTAAATTAATCATTCATATATACTTCTTGTTAACCTATCTCCTTACATTAATATACCCCTTTTAATCAGATGAGTGCATATGTTTTATATTTTTAAAAACTTTTAGTTTTTCTTAAAAAATTTTAATTTTTCAAAAATTTATGTTATCTTACAATTTTTATCATTATTAATTTTCTAGACTCATATTTATTTTTAAAATTTTCAGAGTCAAAATTCTCAAAAGGACCCTTAGATTTAGAAAATGTTATAAAAATTTCAGACTCAGATTTTATAATAAAAATTTTAGATTAAAAAATAATCATAATTAGTTTTCCTAATGAAAATATTATAATTACTTTTCATACTAAAACTACCATATCCAATATTTATTTTCAAAACTATCATAATCTGTTTAGTTTAAAAAAACAAGAAGAATAGGTTAGTCAAACTGATGGAAATCTTTAATTCGAAAGATACTTCTCTATTATTTTAAGTTTTTACACTATTTAATTATGTTAGTTCTTTAATTATTGTTGTTATACTTTTAGTTTTTATAAAAACATTGTTTTAATTTGAAAATTTTAAATGTTTTTCCTAATTATATTCATTATCAAATCTATATTTGTTTTAAAAACATTAAGAGTTCAAAAAATTCTTTAAATATTTCTTCAGATTAATGAAAACTATTAAATCCGGATGGGTTCAATCTCAACCATTAGATTTTTTTGTATAAGATTAACTATAAAACGTGATACCTATATAAGGAGGTACCCCCCGTTTCCCACATAATTTGTTCCAGAGAATTTCTCCCAACTTGTTGCACCCTTCATGTTGCTCAGTCTGAAAGATTTTTTCTTTTCATCCGATTCATCAGTCAAAATCTTGATCTGATGGAAACAACTGAATATTACAAGAAATGGTTTGTTTTTCAGGAAAGGTTAGTTAAAAGATATTTTTATGATAATTATGATTCTACTTTGAGAAAGATCATTGATTTTCAAGGTTGGGAATAAGTGGTTGTTAAAAAACTAGAAAATGATTTCGATCTTTACTACCCAGATCTTATTCATGATTTTATTCCTCTATTTGGTTTTTGAAGAAAGATGGAATAGAAAAAATTTATTTTTATATATATGGGAAGTGATACAAGTTTTCTTCCAAGAAATCTGCATGTTTAGTAGAAATACCCTCAGAATGGGAAGCTTATTTTCCTTTACATAAGCTTTTAGATGACCTTATAATGTTTAACAAGAGAAAGTAAGAACAATATATTTTTCCTCATTACAAAAAATTTAGGAAAGTTTCACACCTGAATTTGGATAATCATGTTATTTCTTTATGGATGTAAGGGTTTCTCATTCTGAGGAAGGGAGATTGTGATACATTAAAAGTTTCTGATATTTTATTATTAAATTTTCTAGTGAACATGAGAAAGATATATTTGGTGAAGTTCATTTTCTTAACTATGGATAATATAAATTCAAGATCAATCAAGTAAAAAATCACCATGTTTTCTAATTTTATAAGTAAGTTGTTTAATAAATGAATATAGTATTTCAAAGTTTCCAACAAATCATATCCTATAAGAGAAAATATTTCTTTCATCAGTGATGAAATAATGAATCAAATGAAATTATTTTTTGATAAAAAGATGAATAATTTTATTGATAAGGTTGATAGAGATACATTAGAGGCATATCTATTAAGGAAACTAGATAAAGCTAAGAAGAATAAGAAAAGGAAGATTGAGACCTCCCTAACTAAGAAAAAAAGAATAAAAATAGAGTTCTTTATGAAATTTTTGTGAATGGATGAAAAAGAAAGATCAAAAGAAACCTGAGGATCCACAATTCAGAATAGATCCTATAAAAGTAAAATACTTAAAGATATGTGCTTCCAAAACCCTAGAGGAATAAGCTAAAAAGAAGAAACAAAAGAAAATTTTACAAGGAGCTCAGTTATGTGAGAATCTATTGAAAGGTGTTGAAAGAGCCTCATAAAAGTTAGTTCTTCCAGCAAGACAAACCAATTAGATTATTCCAAAAGGTGGATTATTGTTTGAAGAAAAAACCATATTTCATATTGAAATTCTATTAATGGATGATAAAGAAAAAGGAAAGTTTAGTGAGCAAGAATTGATGCTAGCAATTCAAGACAAAGAATCAGAACCACAAATTTCTAGAAAAGGAGATCTTAGAATTTAAAGACAATTAGAGGAAGAACTTGATCAGGAAGTTAATGAAGAAGTTGAAGGTAAAGAAGGTGATGAAAAAGAAGATAAATAAGGAGATTAATAAGAAGAATAAGTTGAATACAAATAATTTATAGAAGATATTGAAGTATAGGTGGATGATGAAAAAGATAAATAAGAGGATGAAAATGAAGAAGCATATTATAAGGAATAAAAGAAATATGACAAGTCTTCATTGAAGTCATAATCATAATCCTCATCAGACTTACCTTCCAAAACTGATAAGAAAATTAAAGCTAGTAGTTCTTAAGAAGAATCATCATCTAAATAAGAGGCTGAATTTTCATTTAAGAAATATGAAGAAGATCAAAATTTAAAAACAATAGTTGTTGATAAAGTTAAGAATGATAATAATATTGATATCCTTGAGTTTTATAATGAAAAATAAGTAGATGAAATGATTGTTTCGATGAAAGATGAAAAATTTATTTCAAATTCTCATAAAAAGAAGGTAAAGTAAGAATATGTTGAAAAAAATTGAATAAAACCTCCCGAGGTACAACAAGATCAATCAGACTCTACTATAACCATAACTATTAAAGGGTTTGACTATATTTTTCATGTGTTTAAGAGATTAGAAGGAATAATTCCTTATTTCACAAGGCTTGAAGAAAGAGGTTAGATCATTCAAGAAAGTCTTGAATAAAAATTGGAATCGATAAAATATTCAATAGAGAAAGTAATTCGGAATGAAGCTAAGTTTAAGGTTTCATAAGAAAATTCACAGACTCACAAAAAGGCATGAAATCAAATGATCAACTAGTCTATTAAAGTTGTTGCTGATATTCAGATGCATGATGATTAATTTGATATTATAAAATAATGTTTGGTAGAATCAACAAATTATTTCATTGAGTTATCTTCACATATGGATGAAAGAGTAAAATTTTTAGAGGAGTTTAAAGATAAAACTGATGAAATAACCTAGGAAGTTAAATCTCTGAAAAAAAAGATCCAAGATATACAACTTGAAATGTACCGAATCTGATCATGTGAGGATGAAGTAATAATATTGAGGAACCAGAACAAATAGTTATTTAAAAAATTTAATATTCAAGAAGAAAAAGTAGAGAAGATAGATAAAGATATTTGTTAAGACTCTTATAAAGAAATATTGAATATTTTTATTTTGAACTCTAATTGTATTTATTATGAGAAAATTTTGAATGTTTTTTTAAATGAATTACTTTCTCATCCAAATCTGAATTGTTTAAATTATTTACAATTATGATTGGTTGAATTTTCTTTTATATTTTCTATGGATGATTAGTTAATTCATTGTATTGTTTCATATATTTATTCCTTTTATAAAATTTTAGTAATCTCCAAACTTCTCCCCATTCTTTTTGAAAATCATAAAGGGGGAGAATTTTATTGAAAGGGGGAGACAATATTAAATAGAATAGTTTTTATAAAATGGAAGTTGTTATATTATGGGGGAGAATACAGTCCTTTGGGGTAGAATATTTCCTAAGGGGGTGGATCTTTCTTAAAGAAGTTTTTTTACTCCATCATATTCATAATAGTATTAAGAAGAGTTATAAACTCAGGGGGAGTTAATGTTTTAAGGATTAACTCTGAATATTAAGTTATTCAAAGAACATGGACTATAAGTTTTTCAAATTTATTTTTTAATTTATGTTTTGGGGTTTGTGATTTCCAAAACGGGGGATATTATTGAGTTAAAAAATCTACTTATTACTTTTCTATTTCTTTTATTATGGAAATCACAAAAACTTTCTTAAAAAAATGTTTACTAACTTTTTATGTTCTAAGTGTTTTAGAATGTTTTTATAAAAAACATTACCTTTTACCATATTTAGAATAAGTTTGTTAGTGCCAATAGGGGCCTATATACCCTGAGAGGGGGGGTGAATCAGGGTATGGTTATTCTTTTTCAAAGTTCTTCCTACCCCACTGGATCTTGACCTCTTTATTACAAGGGTCACTTTGTTTGCTCTTGTGTGTAAACTATGACCACGTCTTTACTTCTTTATCTAATGATGATGCTTTGAATGAAATGCAGGAAAGCAAACAGGCAGACACCGAGATTTTTACTTGGTTCACCCTCACTGGTCTACGTCCAAGGATCATACGCCGACAAGTTTCCGGTCGTACCAAATTCCACTAATCTTCACTAGCTGTGGATTACAAGGTTCGGGATAGATCACTTCTAAGCCCAGGCTCACTGCCTTTACAAGTTTAGGGCCAGTTCACTGCTTTCCCAAGGGTCACTCCCTGTTTCTCTCTCTCTCTGGCTCACTGCCGGTGGAGAGGTTCACCTTCTTCCTCTTCCTAAGCTCACTACTCTTGGAAGGAATCCACTCACAGTTTATAGACCTGTAGGTCTCTTCATTTGCATGAATGAATGCATCTTCCTCTGTGTGTAGATGCTCTGTTGAAGTACAACTTTCACCCGTATATGAATATCTCTTTGCACCGAAGGTATCGGGCAACGTACCAGCTTCCACGCAGTCCTAGAATCACTTCTGGAACAAAACCTTACTTGGCGCGCAAGTCAACCTCGGTGCGCAAGAATCGGCGCGCAAGTCACAACGGGCGCGCAAGTCCTCCTCAGACACTTGCGTGACTCAAGCTTCCTCAACTCCAAACTTGCGCGACTCTCTTCCTTTTACACCCAAACCAATAGTGGCGCGCAACTGCCAACCGGCGCGCAACTTCTAACACCGGCGCACAACTTCAACTACTGGCGCGCAAATTCACCTGCGCGACCCACATTCACCACTTGCGCGACCACCACACCTGCGCGATGGGAGCTCTGATTTCTCAAAGTGTTGAACTCCATGAAAAATGAGGAGGGGTGGTCCAGTATTTATAGGCAATCTGACCACCCTGTGCGACGACGCGCAAGTCACCTGCGTGACCCAGTTTCGGCGCGCAAGTCCCCTGTCATTTTAGATACTTGCGTGACCAACTCTCAAACTTGCGCGAACCTCTTTACTTTGCCATATTTTGATCTTATGATCTTGAAAAACATATGGTGCACAAGTTTCCTATACTCCAAGTCCTCGGCGCGCAAGTCCTTTTGTCAAAAACACTTTTCTTCATTTGCCGATTTTCAGGCCCTAAAATTTGGCAAACACTGGAAAACGGCGCCACCTTGTATCTGTTCTTTTGTACTGCCTCCAGATCATCCATTACTTTTATCAACGTTCTTGAATCAAACATGGATTGTTGACCTCAGCTCTTGAACTCGACATTCCACCATGAAATCCTCTTTGTCAACAAATTTGTATGTAATTGTTTTGATTTGTCAATAATCACTACTCAGATGTCCACTTTGTCAACAAACAGAATCACCTCAAAAAAGCTTCAATGATACCTTGAGGGATTTTTTCCCAACAATCTCCCCCTTTGGGTTTGTTGAAAAATCTTTCAAAACAAAGATACGTTGTAGATTCTTCAGCCTCCATTCGCCTCATTGCAATTCTGATAGTGATCAAGGATTTACTCAACACATACTCTAAGCCCACATGAGCAATTCTCGGCGTGAGAAACAAGAGTAAATGAAAAGTTCATCAATGAATCACTTTATCTCTGACATCCACTGTTAACACCAAACTGATACCAATTTGTACTAAACTGATACCAATAGTTGATGGATTTGTTGGAAGACCAATGTTTGGTTTGGAAATAGTATTACCACTTTCCAACACCACTCTTCTGCTTTTATCACGATCCTCAGCTGTCGTGATATATATTCTTTGATCGATCACTTCTAGCATCGTCAGATTTAATACACTCCCCCTTTCTTATTGCTCCCCCTTTCTGGCTGCTCCACCTGTCAGCTTCTCCCCGTATCAATTATGATTTATCAAATCTCCACACTATCTCCCCCTTGAACAATCACTATTTTCTCCTCCGTTAACAAACACTTTTCTCCCCCTTTGTCAACGAACCCAAAGGTCACTCCTTTGTAGTCTGTAACAGAGTAGAGAACAAAAATCAGCACATTAGGGAAAAAGACATCATACCTCGGGGAGAGAGGGGGTGGGGGGGTCCCACATCCACACTATTTCAAGTGTGGGGAATCGACTGAACTCCCAGATCCAGTCGATGCCTCTCAAAAGCTTCCTTGGGTAAGGCCTTTGTCAGAATGTCTGCAACCTGTATCTCTGTAGGCACATACTCTAACTTCACGATGCCTTGCTCAACCTTCTCCTTGATGAAATGATACTTGATCTCAATGTGCTTTGTCCTGGAATGATGGACATGATTTTTTCTTAGATTTATAGCACTTGAGTTGTCACACTGGATTCCGATCGGAGACTTCACTTCAACTCCCATATCTTCAAGCTGCTACTTCATCCACAATAACTGTGTGCATGCTTGAGTGGACACAATATACTTAGCTTCTGCGGTGCTCAATGAAATGCAATCTTGCTTCTTGCTTAGCCAAGAAATACACAATCCACCAAGATAGAAAGCACCACCTAACGTTGATTTCCTATCATCCGCTGAACCGGCCCAGTCTGCATCAGTATAACCCAATAACTCTGTCTAAAATTTATCAGTATATGTCAATCCAAAATCCACCGTGCCCTGGATATACCGAATTATTCTTTTCACTGCAAGCATGTGGCTTTCCTTAGGATTGCTCTGATATCTCGCTGCTTGGAATGTGGCGAAAACAATATCATGCCTTGTTGCGGTTAAGTACAACAGACTTCCAATGATTTGCCTGTATTCTGTGATATTAACTGCCTTGCCATCCTCATATTTTGATAATTTCATCCGGGTAGCAACCGAAGTCTGCATCTCCTTGGAATTATCCATCCCAAACCTTCCAAAACCCCATTGAAAAATTCGGATTGAGAAATTAATGTTCCATTCCTTCCCTGTGTCACCTGTAGACCAAGGAAAAACATCATCTCACAAATCATAGACATTTGGAACTCATGTTTCATGGATTCAGAAAAATGTTTGCACTGTGCTTCATCTGATTGTCTCCAACATTGCAACCAGTGCAAATGTCTCATCAGCTTCAATATCTTCTTTCTGGGAGTATCCTTTGCACACTAGCTGTTCTTTGTTCCGAATCACTATGCCATCTTCAGTCATATTCTTTAAAAATACCCATTTAGTCCTGATGACGTCCTTATCAACTGGCCTCGAAACAATCTCCCACATATGATTCTTCTCAATCTGATTTAGCTCTTCATTCATTCTTCTTGTCTGAACTGGAGCTCACTGATCACTGATGATATTATGTCTATCAATTTCAGATTGACTCTTTGTCTTTTGTTCAGATAAGGATTTTACTTCCCTATACTCATCATTAGTATCTTTTTCTGGATCATCTTCAGCCACTTCTTCTCTTCCTGAGTCGCTTACCATTTGTTCAATTTTAACAGAAGACTTTTCACTGTGTCATTTTTCAATGATGTCATTTCTTTGAACATATTCTCTCAAATTTTTGTTGACACACCATTGATTTTTCTCTCGCAGCTTCTTGGTATCCTAAAAGCAGTCAGCTGATACTAAATTATTAGAACAAAATAGATATTCATGAAAACCTGTATGTTGCTGCTTTTCCACCAATCATTCTTCATGAGCATAAACATTCATCCTTCATGTCATATTGAGATCATGCATCTGATTAGGATATTGAATGCTCCCACTTTGTTATTCAACTCTTCCATCTGTTAAGCCCAGCTGTATAGACCCATAACCATTCTCTTCCTCCTGCATCATTTGTCCTCATATTCCACTCATATTTGAGGCATTAACAAAATCTCTAAGCCTACTGAGTTGGCACTCGGTGTAGGAAATAAGAGACAAGGTTAATAACACAATCACTTCCTGTTGTGCTATGTTGTTCCCTTTCATCATCAACTTTGATACCTGATTTGAGTCAATAAAAACACTGAAGAATATCACATCTCCACTTTGCATCTTTAGATTCCACTTCCCCTTGGATTGTATCTCCCTAAAATCTGAAACACACAGATCATCAGTTAATATAATTTATATACATAGGGAGAGGGGTTATCTTTCAGGACTCCTCAAGATGAGGATTGTGGTTGATCCTGATGGGTCAACCCATTGATTCTTTCTTGGAGGGCATCACACTCTTTTCTTGCTTCCTCTAGCTGCCTTGCCAACTTCAACTACTCTGGCTATATGACTAAGCATTCTTTACCCATATTCGGAGCCTTTCTATGATATGTAGATTCGACAGACTTAGCCTTTTTCACCATTTGGGGTTTAAACCCACTATTACACATTTCTGTCTTTGATGTTCCACCGAAATTCCATTTCCCTTGATTATTTCTCTGAACAGGAATCTCCTTGCTTGTCATCATCCCCTGCTTCTTCCACCATTGCAAGGGTCTTTCACCTTCCTCTAATTTTTGTTGTGGAACACGACATGCAAATTTTTCAATACGTTCTTTGTTCATCTTTCTTTTATCAGATGTCTGAGGCACCACCCTATTTTGCATTGGTGGTGGGTCCTCCACTGAACGTCCATTCTTCTTACTCACAGCTGTAGCTTTTCCTCCCTTTTTCTTCCAAATTTGTTCATGTTCTTTCTTAGGGGGTGGTTGTGAGTGTGACAGAGGAGGTGACTGATACACTTCTTGTTCAGCTCCATGTGATTCCCCTGAGGCTCTACGCCTATTTTCCAATTTACCACATTGTCTTCCAGTGTACGATTTCTCATTAGACACCACTGGAGTGAGGAATCTCCTTTGACGTTCCTTTTCCTTCCCTGCCTTCTTCTTTCTACACTGTCTGGCCAAATGCCCATGATCAGAACATATGAAACATCTTCCATCAAAGACATACCTCATTTCATCATTTCTATGTCGAGATGTTGATGCAGCTTGAGTTCTTCCTCTGAAATTGAGCTCCTGATCTTCCTGACACATACTCATGGTGTGTCCCATTCTTCCACAGTAATAGCATTTAACAAATGCTTTCCTTTGAGAGACTCTTCTTTCTGATTTCTCATGACGCTTCATCTTATTCTCAGATTTTGTACATTTTCTGTTTTCACAATACAAAATGTATTCCTAAGCCTCTGGACAGAAGCTTGATGTGTGGCCATGAATCCCACAGAAATAGCACATGTCATCACTTCTTTTTGTAACTGACCTCTTAGGCCTATCTCCAGCACCTACAGGTTTTTCTCCACTCCTAGAACTGTTCACGACTCTCTTCTTATCACGCATGGGTGGTGATTCATCAAATCCAATACTAGATTTTCAGAAACATGCTAGTCTTTGAGCTGAGAAAATATTCTGTTGTTTCTCTTCAGAAATAGCATATTTGTTTTTCATTTTATCATCACCTGTCGAAGGATGATCAAATAGCAAGTGTAGTGCATCCTTCAATTTGGGCTTACCTTTGGATTTAGACTTCTCTATTTCCTGCTTGACTGATTATATCTCTTCTACCAACTTTTGAATCTTTATATCCCTTGATTCAAGTTGGACATCAAGTTCTTCCTTGAGAAACTTCCCTCTACTCACCTCATCTTCCAGTTCATACTTCAGCTTATCAACCATGTCATTTTGCTCCTTTACCTTCAATTTTTCTTGAGCGACAGAGTCAGAGCAATATGCATTTTCTTGTTGTAGCCTTTGATTCTTCTGAACCTCTGTAGACAACTGTGCTGCTAGATCATTATTTCTGGTTTTAAGATTCTGTGCTTCATCTGTCTTTTGACTCTCTTCATAATCACCAGCCTTTTGTTTTCCTTTCATTCTAGCCATCTTCTGTAGCTCTTCATCATGTGAATCATTCTTCTCTGTTAGGTCAGTAACTATATCAATAAGCCTTTGATTTAAGCCTTTTATCTTGTTGACCTCAATCTCCAATCCCTTGATCCAGATATCTTTAGATTTGGATTCTTCAGTGTTTCCAACGTCACTTGTAATATTAGGTTCTTCGATGCTTTTGAATTGATCTTTCACTTTTCTATTCAAGCCATCGATCTCCCTTTTCTGTTCTTCAATCTTAATCTTATACTCACTAACTGATTCTGAGTTCTCTCGTGTTGATAACTTGAGTTTCTCAATTTCTTCCATCAACTCAGACTTCTCTTCTTCCTATTGCTGCATATAGAGTTTGGCATCATGAACAACTTTGTTGGATTTCTTTATTTTTGCTCTCCAAAAATCTATCTCCTCAAGAGCAGCCTCCAAATCAGCTCACATATCTATTCTTCCTTCAATTTCTTCTTCTGTTTCAGCATCACTCTGATGCTCATGTACTTCACTCATTCCAACATCATGATTGAGTGAATCAATCCTTTCCCTGTCAGATTCATCCAGACCTTCCTTCAGTAAACTGTTGGATTCTTTTAATTGAATCACACTTTTTCCATACATACTTCCACACTAAGGAATACCACCTGACTTCTACTTCTTCTTGGATGTTTTTCCCTTTGCCATGGCTCACCGAGATAAGAGCAGACAAATTCTTTAAACACACAGATCGACTGCACCAAGCCGGAGCAAACAAATCTGATAAAAGAAACCTATCCCTCTGATACCAATTGTTAGGGCCAATAGGGGCCTATATACCCTGAGAGGGGGGTGAATCAGGGTATGTATATTCTTTTTCAAAGTTCTTCCTACCCCACTGGATCTTGACCTCTTTATTAGAAGGGTCACTTTGTTTGCTCTTGTGTGTAAACTATGAACACATCTTTACTTCTTTATCTAATGATGATGCTTTGAATGCAATGCAGGAAAGAAAACAGGTAGACACAGAGATTTTTACTTGGTTCACCCTCACTGGGCTACGTCCAAGGAGCATACGCCGACAAGTTTCCGGTCGTACCAAATTCCACTAATCTTCACTAGCTGTGGATTACAAGGTTCGGGCTAGATCACTTCTAAGCCCAGGCTCACTGCCTTTACAAGTTTAGGGTCAGCTCACTGCTTTCCCAAGGGTCACTCCCTGTTTCTCTCTCTCTCTGGCTCACTGCCGGTGGAGAGGATCACCTTCTTCCTCTTCCTAAGCTCACTGCTCTGGGAAGGAATCCACTCACAGTTTATAGACCTGTAGGTCTCTTCATTTGCATGAATGAATGCATCTTCCTCTGTGTGTAGATGCTCTGTTGAAGTACAACTTTCACCCATAGATGAATATCTCTTTGCACCGAAGGTATCGGGCAACGTACCAGCTTCCACACAGTCCGAGAATCACTGCTGGAACAAAACCTTACTTGGCGCGCAATTCAACCTCGGCGCGCAAGTATCAGCGCACAAGTCACAACGGGCGCGCAAGTCCTCCTCAGACACTTGCGCGACTCAAGATTCCTCAACTCCAAACTTGCGCGACTCTCTTCCTTTTACGCCCAAACCAATAGTGGCGCGCAACTACCAACCGGCGCGCAACTTCTAACACCGGCGCACAACTTCAACTACTGGCACACAAATTCACCTGCGCGACCCACACTCACCACTTGAGCGACCACCACACCTGCGCGACGGGAGCTCTGATTTCTAAAAGTGTTGAACTCCATGAAAAATGAGGAGGGGTGGTCCAGTATTTATAGGCAATCTGACCACCCTGCGCGACGGCACGCAAGTCACCTGCGCGACCCAGTTTCGGCGCGCAAGTCCCCTGTCATTTTAGATACTTGCGCGACCAACTCTCAAACTTGCGTGAACCTCTTTACTTTGCCATATTTTGTTCTTCTGATCTTGAAAAACATATGGCGCGCAAGTTTTCTATACTCCAAGTCCTCGGCGCCCAAGTCCTTTTTCCAAAAACACTTTTCTTCATTTGCCGATTTTCAGGCCCTAAAATTTGCCAAACACTGGAAAACGGCGCCACCTTGTATCTGTTCTTTTGTACCGCCTCCAGATCATTCATTCCTTTTATCGAAGTTCTTGAATCAAACATGGATCGTTGACCTCAACTCTTGAACTCGACATTCCACCATGAAATCCTCTTTGTCAACAAATTTGTATGTCATTGTTTTGCTTTGTCAACAATCACTACTCAGATGTCCACTTTGTCAACAAACACAATCACCTCAAAAAAGATTCAATGATACCTTGAGGGATTTTTTCCCAACAAATTTCTAAATATTAATAATATAAAATTTACATTATTCATTATGATTATCGTAATGAGTATGTGCTTGATTAATCAGAATCACCTTTATCAGACTAGAATTCAGACTTTAATCATGTCTATTGTACTAATAAAGTTGTGACAATCAGAATGATATCAGTACCGATAAAATTAGACTGATAATCATAAGGATTATCATAATGATAATATTAAGGAATTACATCATACTGAATAAAGTTAATAATCATATTCATAAGTCTTATTTCTATTTTAAGGAATAACTTTAATAATATAATGGTGTTAATCAATAAAATGTCAAGCTTTTAGTTATGCAAGATAATTATGAGATGTCAAGTACCAGGTCTCCAAATTTGTTGCAACAAAATCAAAAATATTAACATTGGGATATCAAAATATGACCGTTAGAAGCTCACCTATAAATACCAAATCATTTGAAGAGTTTGGAGCTGGTCAATTACATTCAATCTTGAATTTTCATAAGAATACTTAGTGTGAAAAACCCATTCTTAATATTTGTATTTATTTAGAGAGTAGTCTTCTTAAGGAAACCTTGTTAGGTTGTCTCCTTAAGTATTTCTATAATTTTAACTGCATCCGATCATCATAAATATAGAGGTATTCTGGGTATATGTAGAAATAGTTTCTGATCCATCAAATCAAGGGCTATCAGGGCTAAGTAGACAGAGAAAATCTGATCTTTGTATCAGGGATTCCAGGGATAGGAAGATAAAACCATTCTGATCTTCATATTGAGGGATTTCTTGGTAAGGAAATACATAATTTATTGTAAGTATAAAATAGTGGATACCTTTAGTTTGGGTTATAGAATACCTTACTCTTAAGGTTAAAAGCGGTTTATCTTTTAATATCTTAAAATTCATTCTTTCTTTTGTATGCTATTGTATTTCTTATTGTTTACAAGTTATTTATATTCCACTGCACATTAAATAGAAATTAAGTAATTGTATTCATATTTCTATTTTTTATCTATATTAATATGATTATGATAATAACAATACATTTGAATTAATCATATCAATCGTGATTATGATTTTTGGTCTTTGATAAATTAGATCCATAGTGATTATGATTTTCACTCTAATATAATCGGACTGATTTGTAATTCTAATTTTTTGAATTTGATATTTGGACTAAGTTGGAGTCCAATAATCATAATTAAATAGGCTTTTGGTTTGTTTCGTTTAATTGTTTTAAACTAAGTTTTTTAACTACAATTCACCTCCCTCTTATAAGTATTTCCATTATAAAAAAATTATTATGATCCTACAATCAGTATTAAAGATATACTGATCCAACACTCACCCCTTTCATATGTTTCATTTTTCTATAGGATTCCAAGAAGTATATTATGACTGATATGTAGGGTTACACAAAATGGGAATAATGGAAGACTTAGTGAAATTATTTGTGCATTTTATGTTTTAAAATTTAATGTGAATTTTAAGTATGTATCTAGTTTACCAATACTACTAAACTATTTAGTCATTTGGGATGTGATTCCTTGTATTTTATTGTAATGTAATAAAATAACCACAAACTTTGGGCAACTCGGTCAATGGTCTTTATAAAAAAACAAGAAAACCCTCTTAAATGAAACTAAAATTCCATGAATATTAATAAATGAGGCCATACCAAATAAGAACTTAGTTTTGGAGACATTATAAACCTTTTTTGATCTCAAAAAATAGTTATCAGGGTACCCCTATAGTTACCACAATGTACATCTATTTTTAGTCTTCAATTTGATATGTGGTAGAGCCCAAACGGATACCCAGGTCAAAAGTTTTTATCATTTAAAGTTCAAGAAATGTTTTCAACTTATCTTAGACCATTCATTAATTTATTAAATTTTATGCTATCCAATTGTCATTAAATGACTTTTAATCAATAATAATTAGAAAATTATTAATTAATATTATTTTTTAATTATTTTATAAGCATTTTTTCACTGAATATCTAATATATTAAGTGAAAATGCATATATAGTCTTATATAAATCATTTTTCATAAAAATATATTATATTTATATATCAGTATATAATTTTTAATAATATTTTTTTTATAAAATATACTTTTATTATCTCTAAAATGGCTCTAATAAAAGTCACCCTTTATCAGCACTAAAAAAAGTGCTGACAAAGGGGGAACATTTATCAACATTTTTAGATAGTCCTGATAAAGACATCCCATTTATCAGCACTTTTAGGTAGTGTTGATAATGGTTATCATTGAATTTCACACAATTTGTAGTAGTGATTATGAATTTTAAGAAGTAGATACCTTTTGATAGGTTTAAAGTTGAAGATACATTAGATCATGTCTACAGATCTATATTTCAATTTGGTTTAAAAGTTAAGCATATAATATCATTGTTTAGTTTTATTATTCTAAATTGTATTTCATACTTAATTTTATTATAATGTAGTTTAATTTTTATTTTCACTATGTATATTAAGTTGATCGGTAATCTAAAAAACTGATATATAAACTTTAATACTTTGATTTTATTTTTGTGGTTACATCAATAGTTCATAATACTGATACTTTTATTTCGGGATGATTGATTTTTTATAATTATGATATGTTTATACTTTAAGGATAAAAATACATAGTTGTTTTTAAAACTAAAATTCACTCAAATTTGGTAGTATTATTTTCATACCTCTCAATTCTTGATCCTATATTTGGAATCATCATAATTTTCTACTTTAGAAACTAAATTTGATATTTCTTGGTTTTGGATTTTTTTTATTTCAGTTTCCCTACACTCTAACAAGTGTGTAGAAGATTTTTTTTAAGCATGATATGTTTTTATATTGGATCTATCTAAAATATAAATCTCAAAATATCACTAACCTTTTATGGTATTGATTATGGATACTAGAGAGACAGAATGGAAACTTATGTTATCAATATAGGAGTTGACAATTTTCTTATGCTTATTGAAGATTATAAAGTTCCTGGTAAAGAAGTTTCTACTTTATAAATAGAATATAAAAATGAGTTTCAATAAAATTTTAGAGTAATAAATACTATTTTGTGTTATATACAAAGAAATATCTATATACAAATTTCTTTTTATTGAACTGCATGTGGTATATGGAAAAAATTAACAGTTACACATTTCAAAAATTCAAAAGTTCTTGAAAAAAAGTGATATACTTAGATTTGACTACCAAGAATTTGATTTTATACCTATAAAATCTATAGATAAAATTAATTAGAGGTTTATGATAATTGTAAACATCTAACAATCCCTTGGAGAGAAAGAACCATATGATGATCAATTAGTATAAAAAGTGATAAATATACTACCTAATAAAGGAGAATCCAAAATGAATACTTTGATGACACAAAACATATTACTAAGTTAAGTCTTGATAACTTAATTTGTACCTTAATATGGTATGATAGTCTTATAAAGAGAGATACAGAATAGAATAAAAAGAAAAATGAGGTTTCTTTTAAAACTATTGAAAATTAAAATATAAGAAATTGTAAAACAAGATCATCAAAGAAAAATTTTAGAAAAGGATATGAAGATAGTGAAGATGAACCTACTGATGGAGAAATTTCTAATCTACCAAGAATGGTGTTTAAACAAAATATTTTTAGAATAAAATATCCTAAGGAAATGAAATATAATAATGATACTTCTAAACCTATTTTATATGAATGTGGAGAATAAGGTCATATCAAACCTGAATTTCCAGAGATGTAAAAGAAAGAGAAAAGGTATTTTAATAAATATTAAAATAAGAGATGTAATAAAAGATTAAAATCTATGAATACTTGGAGTTTTAGATGAAGTGATATTACATCATATTGTTCATATAAAGATAATGGTGATAGTATAAAGATAACTTGATTTTTTTTCTAATTTTCCTAAAATAGATAAATGCTTAATGGGAAGAGTAATTGCTAAAGCACTTAAAAATATGTCCCTTGATTCAAAATGTTTCTATGATTTATATAGTAAATATGATTCTGAATATAGTAGTTTAAATAAAAAACATTCTAAAAATATAGAATAGATGAAAAAATATATTCCTGAATGAAAAACCATGTATTAGAAATTGTACAAGAAGTATACCAATCTCAAAGGAGAATATACCAAAAATATATATAACCTTTTTAAAGTCAAGGACAAGTTAATATAATCTAGAAATAAAAATGAAAATATTATTTTAAATTTATAATATTTTATATATAAATCTGAAAAATTAAGTTCTGATCTAAAAGGAAAAGAAAAAGTTTCATAATCTATGAAATCAGACAATTTGAAGAAGAGATAAAGTTAAAAAAATGTGGCTTTTTCTCAAGAAAAATCTAATATTTTTAAACTTAAGTTTGAGATCAAAAACTTGAATAATTTTCTGACCAAATTTACAATATAAAGAAAATAATTTGAGAAAATATACATTCAATTGTGACAAATCAGGACTTCATTGATATTAAGAAGACAAACCACCAGAAGTTTAGTCTACCAACAAACCTATTTTGATCCAAATTGATCACCCTTATTCACTTTATTCCAAATAGGAGTAAATTGGAGGAAACAATATTTTATCAACAAATTATAGTCTTTTGGAAAACATAGATCTTTTATATCAAAATAACTAACTATATTTGAACATCAAAAGGTAAATAAAGTATGGGTTCTAAAGATCTTATTTGCTAATTATAATAGACCAAAGAATGTTTATCTTAAAAAGATATAATTCTGAATATATCCTTTTGTGAATTAATATATGAATTTTATCATTAATTCCTCTGGTATTTTTATTTTCATTTATGTAAATATGTTACTTTAAAGTTTTCTTATCATGCTTCACTTATTCCTTCAATTTAGGTGGTACTTTTGAAATTCTTCTAGACAGACTTGTTAAATAATTTTTAATTATATTATGAACTTAAAAGTTCATGTAATTTTTTTGGAACTATCTTCAAAATAAGAAGATCAAACCCTTCATCAATGTTAGATAACTATCAAATATGTTTTGAATATATTTTTAGTTCATCATATTTTTAGGGAATGTTTAACCTTCATCGTTTTTTAAAAATATTATTGACTTACCAATATTTCTTACTTATCTGAATTTCAATTTCTTTCCATCTAAATTTCAAATATTATTTAAGTTACCTAATTTTCAAATTTCTAATAAAATTTTTAAATAAATAGAAATTTTAAAAATTAAATAAATACTTAAAATTAATTATAACATCACATACTTTTGGTGGGAATCATTTTAAACAAATTGATCAAGTGAATAAATGGTGAGTGGCCTTCTTTACATATATTCTTTATAAAATTTAATGGACTATTGAGTGTTGGATGCATTCAATATATCTAAAGCAGAGCTCTTGTGATTTTTCTGATGGATTTATGCTGAATGTGTTTGTCCATAATTCTTTCAAAACCATGTATTCAAAAAATCTAGTTTCAAGAGAGATTCTTAGAGAAAGTCTTATTGATTTATATCTTCTAGAAAAGATCAAATTCATGCTGAACAATTTTATATATTTCTAAGGTTGGTGAAATTTATCCTCAACTATAGATGATCATGAACTATATTTTCCTTTTATGGTTGGAGAATTATATGGTTAAACATGATTTTTAGAGGAAGAAGGTGCAAAGAAGGTTTCCTTTATAATTTTTATTTAGATTTTTTTAATGATGATGGAGAATTTTTCAGAACTTTTGGAAGTTTCATTTGAAGGATAATACCTTTTTGTCTCACATAAACTTCATAAAGTTTTTGGTGACTTTGTAAACTAAAATTAGAAGAACCATATCTTTATGTTTTACAACAAATTCCATAAATAAATCCATATAAATCCTAAAATGAATATTAATTTTCAGTGGATTATATCGTTTCTCCTACCTAGAAAAGGTGATAAGAATATAATCCTGATCCAAGATGTTTATCAATTGGACAGTTTAGTGAAATTATAGAAGTTGAATCTATCCATGTTTGTGTGGCCTTATATCTAAGAAATCAAAGTTAGAGTGGTAAATATGAAATTCCTTTTGTATATAAGAATTCTAAATCATGTTTTAGTAAAACTGTTGAACGAAGGAAATATAGATAATGAGGAACATCTAGAAAGATGAAAGGAGAATCCAATTAATACTGAAACTATATAAAGGATGATATTAGTTTAGGATTTCAAGAATAAATTATTTGTCGAGAATTCATCAGTAGTCACCTATACTAAAGTTCAAAAGTTTAAAGAGGAAATTGTTGAGATTCCTTCTAAAAGGAAAGCATCTAAAGTTTTAGCTTTAAATAAATCTCCCAAAAATAAATCCAAAATTGCTAAGAAAGAAGAAGTGATGAAGAATAAAGTTAGTTATAATGACTAGATCAAAAGGTTTATCAACACCCACATCAGATTTTTAAAGGAAAAGATAAATAATTAAATAATAAGAATGAATAATGGGTTGCTAAACACCCTTATTTAGTTTAGAAAAATCCAAATCAAAATATTTAGCTATCAAAGTTAAAGTTAAGCTAGCCGTGGAAAATAAGAAAAAGAAAAATGATTTAAAAATGAAAAAGTCTAATTTTGTAAATGCAATTCTTCTAGAAGTTACAATCAAGGAAAATTTGGTTCTTAAAGAATATTTAACGATAAGCATGATTTTTGAAGGAAAATACAAAGAGGTTTCTTTATATGTTATTGAAAAGTATTCATCCCTCTCTTCACCGTCAAGGTTAACTAGAAGCCTAGTCGTAAAATCTAATAAATTTATTAGATCAGATGTTCCTACACCTTAAGTTCAAGATGATCCTATAACTAAAGTTTAGCCTTTGATAGTTCAAAGTTCATATGTTCATCAATATAAAGATCAAGAAAATGATGCATAAAAAGTTCAAGAAAATTATTTTATAAAAGTATCTAAAGTTGAAAAAGTTGTTGAGAATAAAAGTGAAGATCAAAAGAATAGAGAATCTATAGAATATTTGTCTCCTTTAGGATATTTTATCAATTCATCTACCACCACTACTTATTACACATACAATAAGTTAGTTTCAAAAGAAATATCAAGATCGAGCTCTTGTTCAAGTTCCTCATCTAGTTCTAAAAGAACAATATATAATCTAAATGTAGTAAATGATTATCTTTTTGATATTGAATATTCATCTCTAGAAAATGTTTAAGTACTAGAAGATTAATAATTCATTTCCAAAGTTTAGAAGAAAAAGAACAAATAATTTTTTTTAAATCAACCAATTCTTTAACTGCTAGATTTTTTGATCTAAAGTTGAATTATATCTTTATTATGTAATAGATAATGAACCACAACATGTTTATAATCCCTATGTTAAGTGAAAGAGTGAGATTTTTGAAAAATTAGATGTTTCACATTCAAGATCCCAAATCACAAATATAGTTGGTAAATTTAGTTGAGAAAATAAAATAATATTTAAATTAAGTTCAAATGGAAATGGATGTGATCATAATTTGAAAAAATTCAAAAAAAATTTTAAAGCTCAAGTAAAGGACATGAATGTCATTGGTGAGCATATAATGACTCTTTATCATCACTATGACTACCACTGCAACAGATCACTTATTCTTGTTGATGTTCTGAGTGTTTTATGAAGAAAAGTTGAATCCATTTCATCTTTTTTAAATTAAATAAAAGAGATTTATATCTTTCAAAATTAGCAGTGGGAGAATTAGAATCTAAAAATTAGTTCCCTTGAAGAAAGACTTGTAGATCCGGACCACAAGATAAAGCATTAAGAAAACATCTTTTTAGATAAAATTTCTAAGTTTGGTGAGAAGTTTAAAGTTCATGAAGAACTTATATCACTTTATAAAAAATATATTAAGAAGCTGAAGTATATGATATAAAAATCAATTAATGATTTACTTTTAAATTTATGAATTCTTTTAATTTCAAACTTTGATATACAATTTTTTTTACAAATACAAATTTGATGTGAATGTTTAAATTTATCTCAATATGTTTACTTTTTTGTTTTTCCTTACATGAATGCTTTGTATGTTTACCAATAGATGAATTGATTTACTATTTCTATTTTTTCCCTCTCACTTCTTTTTGAAAACCTAAAAGGGGGAGAAAAGTTTTAGAAAAATTAGACTATTTTAATCTTTCACTCTTTTAATCTTTCACAAAGGGGATAACAGTTTATTTTTCTTTTTCAAAAGGAGAATTTATTTTAAAAAAATTGAGAAGAATATTGTTCAAAGGAGTATATTTGGAAATATTTTTTTGAAAATATAAATATATTCTTCTAATAGTATTATAGGAAGTATAACAAGAAGTATAATTTTACACAACTGGAAAAATGGGCTATTACCACGGTTCAAAACCGTGGTAATAGGCCCCAAAACCGTGGCCATAGGCTACGACCATGGTTTTAGCCAACCATGGCCGCTATCTCCGTGGAAGTAGGTCCCAACCTATTTCCATGGTTTTGAAAACCATGGAAATAGGCCTAAAAATTGGCCACCATTGTAGTTGACCTATAACCACAGTTTTAACCGTGGAAATAGCCTCAGAAAACCGTGGAAATAGCCTAAATAAAAAATGTACCTACATGGGTTTCGATCCCTGCACCTCCACTTTACAATCCAGTGCACTTACCACTACACCATTCCACAATTAAGGTATATATATATATATATATATATATATATTAATAAAAACTATGGGAATAGCCTCAAAACCGTGGTAGTAGGGCTTCCCACCAAATTTTTGGCAGAAATTTTTGTTCTCACAGAAGCACGGAAACCCTATGGCTATAGTTTTGGAGAACCGTGGCTATAGGGTGTCGAAATAATTGGCCTATATCCACGCTTTTGAAAATCGTGTCCATAGGCCACAAAACCCTAGCAATAGCCATGGGCTATTTCCACAGTTCTGAAAACTGCAGCTATAGGCCACGAAAAATAGGCCTATAGCCACGATTTTAAAACCATGGCTATAGGTCCATGGCTGTAGGTCTATTTTCTAGTTGTGTTATATATTCTTAATTTTTTATTTAATGTTTGTGTTTTCAAAAAGTGGGATATTTTTATTTATGATATCATATTCCATCAAAAAATTATCATCCCTAAATAATTATTTCTGAAGTTAATTGCAATTTCACTTAAAAGATTTATTAATTATTTGTTTGTATATATTTTTCCAGTACTATGAGGATTTATGAAAATCTATATATTCAAAATAAGAAATTGATTTTCTTATAAATGAGTAGTCCAAGTACACGATATCATACTATTTGTAGAAATCAAGAAGAGGTGATTTACTATTACATTTGTAATTATGTTTTTATTTTTTAGAGATCATGATGTGTTGATTGACATGATTGAATGTGTTATTTCATGTTCACATTGTTATTAATGTAACAAATCACCTAAAAGGGGTAAAAAACAAAAAAATTAGTTCATATTTCCATAGAAACATAAGATAATAATATTTGAGACAATTTTTATTTTTAAGAATTGACCCACATCAATCAAGTGATCAAATTTATCTATATAACTTGAACTACCATTTCACTTTTTTATTTTTATTAAAATGACATATCAACCATCAAGGGTTCAAAACTGACTAAATAAGTTCATATTGATGTGAAAAAATAAAACAATGATCCTAGAATCATTTCTAATATATATAGGAATAAAATTTACATCGATCTGATGTATGGATTGCCTAGTATGATGGAAACTATGATTTCATATTGTTAACACTTATTAATAAATGATAAATCATCAGTGTAGGGGTGAAAACCGAGTAAATAGGCTTAGATTGGTATGAAAAATCAATATAATGATTTTTGTGTCATTTTTTATTTATAGGAATCAAATGCACATTGATCTAATATTCAGATTACTTGGTATGATCAAAATTTTATTTTGAACTTCATATTTTTATTAGAATGTTAGGTCACCTAAAAGGAGTCAAAACCAATAAAACAAGTAAGTATTACCATGAAAACATGATAGGGTGATCCTGAAATCATTTTTGATCTATAATAATTAATTGCATGTCAATATGTTGCCTTAATTTTTTTATATGATCTACAGTACCATTTCACCTTTATATTTTTATTAAAATGTCATATCACCCATCAAGAGGTCAAAACTACTCATATGAGTTCATATTGATGTGAAAAATTAGTACAATAATCCTTGAATCATTTGTGACCTATAAGAATCAACCACGCATCAAACTGATCTATGGATTTCCCAGTATGATGTAAAATATGATTTCATATTATTACTACTTATTAATAAATGAAAAATCACTTGTGTAGGGGTCATAACCAAGAAAAAAAAATCACATTTTCATGAAAACTTAAGAAAATATTTTCTGATTCATTTATGATTTGTTAGAATCAACCAAAATTCAATCTAAAATCTAAATTGATCGGCATGATCAAATGTGTAATTTAATATTCACATTTTTATTAAAGTAACAAATCATCTAAAAGGGGTCAAAACCAAGAAAATGAGTTCCAATTTCCATGTAAACTTAGGATAATTTCTATGTAATATTTTTTATTTTTCAGAATTGATTGTTTGTCTATCTGATGCTCATATTTCTCAATATGATCCAAAGTATCATTTAAACTTTGTATTTTTATTGAAATTATATATCACCCATCAAGGGGTCAAAACTGAGTAAATGACCTATTATTGACATGAAAAATTAGAAAAATGATCCTCACATCAATTTTTATCTATAGAAATAAATCAAGCATCAATTTGACACTTGGATTGCTTTATATGATCCGACACACCATTTTAACTTTATATTTTTATTAAAATGAATTATCACCCATCAAGGGGTCAAAACTAAAAAAATACCTCATATTGACAAGAAAAATTAACATAATGATCCTCGAGTAATTTTTGATCTATAGGAATCAACCAAGAATCAATATAATGATCATATTGCTTAGTGTGATCCAAAGTACAATTTCACCTTTATATTTTATTAAAATGACATATCTCCCCTCAAGGAGTCAAAACCAAATAGGTAAGTTCTTGATGGGGTTGAAAATTTAAACAATGATCTTTGAACCATTTTTGATATATAGGATTCAACTGCACATCAATTCAAAGACTGAATTACCTGTTATGATTGAAAGTATGATTTTATATTGTTAACACTTATTAATAAATAAAAAATCAATTGTGAGTGGGTCATAACCAAGAAGAAAAGATCGAATTGGAGTGAAAAATTAGTATAATGATCTTTGAGTTATTTTTTATCCATATGAATAAAACTCACATCAATCTGATACACGAATTTCTTGATGTGATCGAAAACATCATTTGACCTTCATATCGTTATTAAAGTGTCAGGTCACCTAAAAGGGGTAAAAATAGATAAAATGAGTTCATATTACCACGAAAGCATAAAAATATGATCCTAAAATCATTTTTAATTTGTAATAATTAACCTTACATTAATCCTATGCCTAGATTTCTCAATATGATCCAAATTACCATTTCTACTTTCTATTTTTATTAATATGGAATATCACCTATTAAGGGGTCAAAACCAAGAATACATGTTCATATTAATTTTAAAACTTAGGAAAATGATCTTATAATAATTTTTGATCTATTGGAATTAACCACACATCAATCTAATTCCTAGCTTTATTGGTATGATTGAAAGTGCAATTTTATGTTGTTAACACTTATTAATAATTGAAAAATCACTTTTTTAAGGGTTAAAATTGAGTAAATGAGTTCATATTGGAGTTAAAAATTAGGATAATGATCTTTGAGTCATCTTTTATCTATTGGAATCAAACACATGTCAATCTGATACACTAATTTCTTAGTATGATAAAAAATGTTGTTTGACATTCATATTGTTATTAAAGTGTTAGGTCAACTAAAAGGGGTTCAAATTGAATAAAAAAGATTAGATTACTATGAAAACATATAAGGATGACCCTAAAATCATTTCTGATTTATAATAATTAACCACACATCAGTATAATTCCTGAATTTATTGATATTATCCAAAGTACCATTTCACATTTCTCTTTTTATTAAAATGGTATATCATTTATCAAGGGGTCAAAAACAATAAGATGAGTTTAGATTAGTGTGAAAACTTAGGGGAAAAAAATCCTCAAATCATTTTTGATCTATAAAAATCAATTACACATCAATATGATTATCTTATTTTTTAGTTTGATGGAAACTATGGTTTCATATTGTTAACACTTATTAATAAATGAAAAATCACCTATGTACGAGTCATAAATGAGAAAACAAGCTTGGATTAGTGTGAAAAATCACAAAAAATCTTTAATTAATTTTTAATCCATAGGAATCTACCTCACATTAATCTAATACCTAAATTTCTCAGTATAATCAAAAGTGTTATTGGATCAAAAGTGTCATTTGAAATTTATCATGGATTATATAACATTACGATTATAATTTGTTTTTATTTTTTATGTATGAATACTAAGAAAAAAATTATTTTTATTACATACACACACTTTTTTATGAGGTTTAGTTGATCATTAGAGAAATCCCATTATGGGAGTTTTTCTTTTGTATTGGTTGTAATTATTTTTGATTATAATTAAATTATACATCAATGTAATTGTGTTATACTAAAATTATTTATTATAATATTTGATTTTAAATAATCATACAATATAAATTTAATGATGATATAGTTTAATTGTTTTTATGTTTTATTTTTTTATATATAATATATTGAAATGTAATATGTAGTGAATTAAATGTGTTTATTTGTAATATTTAAATTGTGTGTTTTTAAGAAGTAATATTGGTTTATTGTAATATTTTTATTACAATTTTTTTCTATATTTTTTATTCTTTAAATTGTTTTTATGTTTTAGGGTTAATGCAAAGCTGCTATAGAAGTCTGTAGCAGCTCTACAGTAGATTATAGGGTTTTATAAGTTCTATTTTTATTACTAATAAAGTCACCCTTTATCAAACCTAAAAAAACAATGATAAAATCCCCATATATCAGTCCTAAAATAACCGATAAGATTCACCATTTATCAATGCCTTTTAGCATTGATATATGATGATTTTATCAATTCTTTTTTAGTGGTGATAAAAGCTTCCATCTTTGTAATCACTTAGCACATTGACACTATTTTAGATTCAACAATGTTCATTCTTAGCACTAACTATATGGGTTTTTGTAGTCGTGCTTATCAAATTTGAATCACACTAATTCTATATTAGTTTCCAAAGTGAAATTTCTTACCATTATTGATCAATGTAGACCTATTAATTTATATAACGTGAAGAGTAAAATTTGTACTAATATGATATTTAATTAGTAAAATAAGACACTATTAGAAATCCTTCTCATATATAGAGTTAATTTGTTTTAGTTAGGCTAATTATAGATTTTATCATTATTGTTTTTGAGTATTTTTATCATTTTAAAAACACATGAAAGTGTAAAAATTAGTGAATGACTATGAAATTGGATTTAAATAAATATTATGATAGACTAGAGTAGGGATTTTTAGAAGATATTATATATAATTTTGAGTTTAATCACAAGTTTTTTTAGACTATAATGTTTAGTCTTTTCAATTACTTTATTTTTTTATTATTAATGATAAATTATGGGGACATATGTGGACATTGATGGATATTTTTCATGGGAGGGGGGGGGGGGGTGGTTCAACCCCCTTATCTATTTTTCATGTTCAGGGAAGCTCTTGATTCTCTATTTGAAGAGAGTCATAGATATAGCGGTTTGGTTGGTTCTAAAATTTCTCAATTAGTGTCACATGCTTCACATTTTTTTCAAATATTGTAATTTTTCCCCCAAGCTTCATTTTGAGACTGCAATGTCATTATGAGGGTACTAAATCAATTTGAATGGATCTCGAGTTTAAATATTTAACATACAAAATCCAATTTTCTCTAGGCTTGAAACTTCTCTATATATAGTGTAGTGTATTATAGAGATGTAATGCCATCTTTCACTACTATATAATGCACTTATATTAGTGTCAAAAACCAAATTTATCAGCATAAAAATAGTGCTGATTTTATTAGTGCCTTTAAAATCCCAAAACTTTTATCAGTGCTAAAAAATCATTGATAAAAGAATATTTTATCAATGATAATAAATTCACTAATAAAGGATGGATTTATCAGTTCTATCATTAACACCAAGAAAGGTTCCCTTTTATCATCACTGATAAAAACCTTTACCATCTACTACCAGATACTAGTAGCTATATCTATGAAACTCTACAGTATCTGATAAAAATCATTAAAAAACATGGAAAAAAATTTCAATTGTAGTACAAATATTAAATTAAACATAAAAATAAACTTTAATTTTCATTTAACCATCATTAAATACAAATATTCCATTAAATAATTTTAGTACAATACAATTACATCTTTTACGAAGAAAATCAGGTCATCCTTGAACCAAACACCTAAGCTAGATCATGATAATTCTTGAATGGAATTCCCAATCCCCATGGGCTGGTGACAAGCACCTAGGCATCCAAGAACTAACTTTGGAAACAACTTCACCCATAAAAACATTGAAAACTAATATCTTCTAAGAAAAAAGGAATAAAATAACATCACAACACATAAATCATAAATAAAAGAAAACTCTAAACAAGGGTTCATAATGACAAGACCAATACAGATACAAAACAAGAATAGATAGGAGTTATACAATGATAATACAAGTACTGGTCTAAGGGATAAAACAAAATGGACCAAATAACTACAACAAATCTCCATGTGACATGTGGGTCAACATCATATCACACCACTACTATAACCCGTAATCTACTAGCATAAAATCACACCACCTTCAAGTGGCTTCATACCTTTACCCACAGTAAACGTGACAAAGTCTATATACACCCATTGGGTGTATGCAGGGTGTGAGAAAAAAATCCTTGTAGGGTCCCACCAAGTGTTCCATAAGTATACATTATTAAACAAACCAATTATGATTTTAAAATAATTATAAAATAGGAAGAGGTAGGATTTTCAATTTTTTAAATAAAATAATGAGATGAACCAAATTACAATAGTTTTAAAGTAAGGGAATAAATGAATAATAAAATTAAAAATAGAAAAATCTAGAACCATAGAAGGTAGTACTAAGGAATATCAGGTTTGGGTTAACTAGGATCCTCACACCTTCATGACCAAGGTAAAATAACTTAGTGAACACACATATCCCAAGAACTCAGGCCAAGGGATTGAAGACCACTAATATGCATCTCCCTACCTTACCAATTTTTTTGTTATATTTATAACTTATATGAAATTCTAGGGTGTCTAGATATACCTATATATTCTTGATCTAAATCACCCACCTAATACCCAAGCTCCCATGAGTTCCCCCCCTCTTGAGGAGGAACAATTTTTACAATTCAAATTCATTTCAAGGGGTGTTTCATCCATTAAAAATAGATTTATCAAATACAATACAAATAGAATAAAATTAGGAAATAACATGTGTCACAACCCCCTCTATAAAAAGGTACCCCTCCTAGGATAACAATGAAGGAAGATACAATGACCCCCCTGAGTCTCACCTTTAGTAGGCCTTGGGTTAGAGATAAGCCCTGAGTGTATAAAAATCCCACATAAATGGAAGGTATTACCCTATATAATATATGATTGGGAGATATAATAAATCAACCAAAAGAAACTCCATGAAATAAATATAAAAGTAATCTAAAATTATCCCACAATGCATGTATAAAGTAAGAATATGTAAGGAGGTCTCCAAAAGAAATAACAAAAGAAAACCCTAAGGCAAGGAAACTACAACAACTTCAATGCCCAAGCTAGAAATGTCTAGTATGTCCTACAAAGTCCTCCTAGAAACTTAAAAAATAGTTTATATATATATAGAGTGATCATAAAAGTATACTCAATAGGATTACAACTAAAGTATCTCATGCACATGTGAAAAGAGAATACTAACGCACTAGTAAGAAAATAGAACCAATAACACCTAAAAAGGTCAACTAATCAACCCCATACTAAAAAAGACACACTCACTAAATAACACATCTAGGTATAGTAACATAACAAGAAGAATATCAAAAAAGGGTACCCCACATTAATTTATCACTAGCTTACCGCTCTCACACCCCAACATCATATGTACTAGCAATCCCATATCTTCCATATAGAAACCTGCCTGAAGACACCTAGGCCATAACATCATATCTCATATCGCTTGCAGACACTTGGGAAACCACATAACATATTTATCATAGAAACATGGGACATAACATCATATCTCACCCACAAACACTTGGTCCATCACATCACATCTATAACTCTATTAGTAGGGTATCGTGAACATGAAGTATATCAACCTCATGCCATGCTCCTACCATGAACAACCCCCAATATAAGCCATATCACCATATCATCAAACATAACCATATTTTATTTTTAAATTTTATCCATTAGAACTCATGTATATCAATGTTTCTTGGAAGAGAAAGCGAGGAATAGTTGGTATCCAACCATCCATCCTCACCAACAATATGTTGGGAAAACACTCACAAAACATCTTTTGTTGACATAAAGTGTTCAACATGGTTGGGGTGCATATAGAAATCATAATAAAAATACAAATATATATAGTAGCATCAATACAGAAGCCCAACCTAAGGGTTCATAGTAATAGTTTCATACCAAATCATAACATCACCACAAGCCTCACAACCTTCATCACTTTTACTACCACTTATAAATGAAAAAAACCACACAAAAAAGCCACACCACAACCAAATTCATTTATTTTCAAGTTATGTCAATTTATAGATTTCTCATTACTAACCCATTTCAATAAACCATACCATTTATTTAAAAACTAAGCAATAACAATTTAACTATAATTACCATATTATTTCAAGAATTCATTATCTATTTTAACCCATGAAATTCAATTCATCCTTTTAAATTTCATTACACTATTATCAAGATACTATCACAACAGATCATAACACAAAAACCCATATTTCACAAACCAAAAAGCCCCACATTGACACCATTTCAAATCACCACCACTTCTCATCACAACCGTCACATCAAAACCACTTCCCACCACATTTTACACATATCATGACCACATCTCATCACATCCGGTGCCACTTCACAACCACACAACACAACAATTTTCACATAATTCACATATCATTTTTCTGATTTAGAAAGGGTATTTTTATCACTTTCACTTATTTATTTCAAGGTTTTTCTCACAAATTTCTTAATTTGCATGTGTAACCAATTAATTATCCAAATATACATTCTTATCCAATTTCATTTAAATTAATATAAAATAGTTACACAACAAGGTTCCACAAACACTGAACTACAACACAAACAAATCCCCCAATGATTGTGATTTTCAATAAGGTATAAATCATGTACAATTTCAATGTAAAATAATATCAAAATAAGTAAAACATGAGTTTAATTCCCCTTAAACTTCAATTTAAATTAAACCAATTCACTGTATTCATCAGGTTGGTGCATACTATCTCCCCAAAAGATAACAAGAGTATAAGCCCTCTCGCATGATACAACTAGAAGAGAGATGAAGGACCCCTACCTCAAACAGAGCTTCCCAAACTGACGCACAAGGTTAGAATGAGAGGGAGACCACCACTAAGCACCTAAATGAATGAGAACAGATTGATCACCCAAAAAACAATACCCACAACATATTTTTACCAAAAAATTATCAAAATAACATGTTTCCCTTGACAAAAACCTATTCTAGATGAACAATACAGACAAACAAGGAGAAGAAAATAGGGGTACTCACCTAAAACCACCAAAGATCAACCTACTAAGGATAAGGTTAAAATATATTAAAAGGGGGATGAAAGGAATCCTTGGGATTCCCTTGGGTTTCCTAATAAATAAGAGAAAATCTAGAAAAAAGGTAGGGTTTGGGGGAGTTATATGTGGTCTTCAAAACATAAGACCACAAAAACCCCCTTCAATACACTAAAAAACTTCTAAAAAAGTATGGGACTATGGAATAATGGGAAATACCATACCATATTGAGGTTGGAAAAAGTAGAATCCAATAATTGTGGCTATCTCTATTTCACAGATTTGAAAAACTAGGAAGAGGACCACGACACATCTGAAACAACCATGCTGTAAAAGGAATTTTCCATGAAAGGGCCTACGTCACAACCCTTATCCACAATGAAACTACCCAAAAAACAAAAAAACCTTCAAAATCACTCCACTTGGACTCCATTTTGTATTCATGTGACCATTTCTTAGCTATGCTGATTTCAGAAGAACCACCAAAACTCCTCCTTCGACCCCTTATGCCAAATCTAACTCCTTCATGCCATAAAATTCTAAAGGTTACGCCATAACCTCACACCATGGTGAAACCATGTTAAAAATGGAAGAACATTTGAAAAACTCCACCTCAAACCTCTATGCTACAACCAACACCTCCAATCCACAAAATCACCCTTATAGTGCAACCCATCACTCCACACCATATAAACCTCATGATCTGAAATCTCAAATCCATCTCCTCCATTTAACCTCCAAACTTATCAAGACTTACCCCGGACACCCCCACCACCAGAATTCTTACAAATTAATGGGTTGTAATGGTTTTAAACATTACATCAGATACCTATAAAAATATTCTCATCCTCAAGAATCAAAGCCAAACCTTAAAATGAAAGAGAGAAAGGGATATAAAAACCACCCTATGAGATACATCTTAGAGATATTATCATAATAGAAACACCACTACCACCTCAAAATAACCTCAAGGCAACTATCTCACACAACCATTTTCATCACCATTATAATCTCCACATAACCCAATCCAAAAATTTCCACAACCAACTCATATCATGACCCCAAGAGTATAAATCAATGAACTTCACTTCCCATACCAAGATATTATCCTATTTGGGAAGTAGTGACTCACCCGAATGATTGTAAACATGTCAAAGTATAATGTATCTTCGATCAAGAAAGGGTTATCTCTTGTAGGAAACCATTCCTCTACAAAACATGAACCAAGGGAATTGTTTATCCATGAAACACATTCTCCTGATGATCTTGTATCTTTAATGGTCACTCCATGAATTTTGCATTTCCCTCGATATTTAACTATCCCTAGTAAATGAAATAGGATTCATCATGAAGATACCAACAAAGCTGAGATATGTGGAAGATTCCATGTATCCTATCTAGATTTGGTAGAATCTTCAACTGATAAGTCACATCACCAACATTATCTAATACCTAAAAAGGCCTAAAAAAACGAGTCTAGAGCTTATTCCCTTAGCTAAACCTATGTTTCCCATGATGAAGAGAATCCTTCAGAAACACATGTTCTCCTTCCAAAAACCCCAAGGGCCTCATCCTATGATCATTATAAGACTCATGTCGGCGCCACACTACCTTTATCCTCTCATGAACAACCTGAACCTTCTCTGGTGTGCTATGAACCACATCAGGACTAAGAATTGATGACACCCCAACCATGACCCAATATAATGGAGAAAAACATGGATGTACATAAAAATCCTCAAATAGGGTCCTTCCAATAGATGAGTGGATTCTATTATTATAAGAAAACTCAACCAAAGTTAAGTTATTTTTCCAAGATCCACCAAAGCCTAAGATAAACACCCCCAATATACCCTCAAGCATTAGGATGGTCTGTTCAATATTTCCATTCATTTGAGGGTGGAAAGCAATGCTAAGGTAAAACTAAGTACCAAACGTGTAATAAAATAACCTCCAGACTCTTGAGGTAAAATGAGAATCCTAATTCTAGAAAATGGATCTTATAACTCAATGTATTCATGTAGAATCATCAATATACTTCCTTACCAAGGCATCCATGGTTCCTGACCCCTTGATCATTGGGAAGTGAGATGACATTATTAACTGATCCATGATTACCCAGATAGAATACCAACCTCTCTAAGCTCGGGGAAACCCTATAAAAAAGTACACCGATATTTCATCACACTTACAATTGAGAACATCCAAGGGATATGATAAAATGTTAGGAGCACACCATTCAACATTTACCTACTAGAAAACCAAACACTGAGCCATAAATTCTTACACCACTTGTTTCATCTTAGGCCCCCAAAAAAATATCCACAAGCTACAATACATCATAGATACTACTAAATGTATCACTAAAGGTGATATATGGAACTCATGAAGTAATACCTATCACATCACTATTGTAACAAATAATCTCCCTTAAAACCATATCTAATTCTGACCATACTTTGACCATCCCTACAGAGCATCACCATGTCCAACACGATGGCACATCACCGCTACCTCTGAGTCTCCCCATTAAAAATCCTCTACTTTCTACATTAGAGAAGACTACAATATCATCTGAAATAAGAAACCTCCTTTAACAAACACCTTTACATCAAAGTTCAGGAAATTCAACTCCTCTATCACCCTACAAGAATCTATAAACCCCCAAAAAACATCCCTTCCTAAATTCTTGATAAACACATCAACCACAAAATTACCCTTTCCCGAGGTGTATTAGATATCAAAGTCATAATCCTAGAGAAACTCCATCGACTACCATTGTTATAGATTTAGGTCACACTGAGAAAAGATATACCTCAAGCTCTTATGATCAACATAGACCACAAAGTATTCACTAATGAGGTGATATCACCATAGCTTCAGTGTAAACACAACTATTGATAGCTTCAGATCATGGGTTGCATAATTATTCTCATGGTTGCATAACTTCATAGACCCATAAGTTGTCACTAATTTCTACTATATTTAGATTCATCCTAATCCCATATAGAAAGCATTACATAACACGTTAAACATAACCCCATTTTCTAGCAACTGAAGCACTTGATTATTGATTAGTCTTCCCATCAGATAGTCAAACATCACTTAACACTAATTAGTATGAATACATTCATGGTACAAACTAGTAATGGATCTCAATGGGCTCCAAATCCATGATATATAAGACATGGAAATCTGGTAATAATGTGTGAAACCAAGGAAACTATGAACCTATACTATATTCTTGGGTGCTTCCTAATAAACAACTACCTCAATATTTGATTGGTCTATAAACAAACCCTAACGGGACACCACATTCCCAAGGAAGTGAACCCCATGAGTCCAAAACTTACACTTGGACAACTTTACATATATCTAATGACATTAAATGACCTGTAAGAAAACTATGATATGATTGACATACTCATCCTCTAACTTTGAGTAGATCAATATTCCATTGATGAACATGACTATGAATTGGTACATGAACTCATAGATCATAGAGTTCATGGGCCCCATGAATATAGCTGGAACATTTGTGACACTAAATGACATGATCACAAACTCAAAGTGTCTATACCTACATCAAAAGGTAGTCTTCAGGATATCATCCTCCATCACTCTCAACTGGTGATACCTAGACCATAAATCAATATCAAATAACCAAATAACATCTCTATACTAGTCAAAAATATTATTGATCCATAGAAGATGGTAGTTATTCTTGATCATCACCTGATTCAACCTTCTACAGTCTATAAGTAGCCTTAGACTACCATCCACCTTCTTAGAGAACAACAATGGAGCACCCGATGATGATACACTATGATATATGAAACCTTTATACATCAAACCATATATCTAAATCCTAAACTACAATAACTCTAAGGGTTACATCCGATAAGGATCCATCAAAATCAGAGGATAATCGGGATGTATATCTATCCTGAACTAGATATCATGTCAAGGGGGTAATGTCACAACCTTCTTGAAAAAAACATTCAAGAACTCCACAAAGACCCTGGGAACCTCCACCATCCCAACATCCAATAATTATATAGAAAAATAATATATAAAGTAAATAAGAGGCTCCAAATATCAACTTCCTAACTGAAAACTCTTCCCACCAATGAAAAATGCACACTGATCATCCACTTCTAAGAATATGAATCTCCTATGAAAGTAGTCGATAACATCACACATGAAATATAACCAATCAATGCTGAGGATGACATCATACAAATGTATATGTAGTAAGAAAATATCACCATATGATTTATTATACCCATAATTAGTCTACATACATGGTACATATCAAACAAGTTGGTATGGCCTCTGATTGGCGTAGTCAACACCAGGGTCACTAGAAACCCCACTACGTCTAGTCCTAGAGAACTGATTAGAGAGGGTGTAACAAATAAGTGAAAATATCATGAATAAAACAAGGAATAAGAAAGGGTATAATACAATATTATCTTACCTATGATGATCTATAGACCCCATGGAATTAGAACCTCCACAACATGCAACTATCCATGCCCAGATCCTCCACCCCTCTAATAACAACCACCTCTACAACCACACTTAGGTTGAGGTCCCTGAAGATGAGAAAAATATTGAGTTCAACATTTTCCTTCATTATCTTCCATAATTGGATAATAATAGTGCTTACCTTATTACAAAAAAGGCCTCACTAGTAGCTTCTACTGAGTCTATTGCTGAACCAGACCAGCTCTACCAAACCAATACCCAAGAACCACTGGGAAGTAATTTTGATGATGACCATGTACCCCATTGACAAAGTACAATATACCAAGGACAATATAAAAATAATTAAAATAAATAGATCCATAAGGTAGAAGGGAAGATATTTAGGTAAAATCCCCATAGGCTGAAACCTCAAAGGCTATGGCACATGACATCTTACATTGAAAACTCTTCTCCATAAAGAACCCTACTAGTTACCCTCTCATAGTAAACCTCCCTGTGAGTGCATGATCCCGATCACTCCCACCTTATTTTGAACCTCCAAATATGTTGAAAATGTAAAAATAATGACTATATACTAGATAAAAGGGTAAGTGCCTCCTCAAGATCACACACACATGACTACTCATTAAGAAAAAGATCTGGGGTGAAATTTAAAAGGTCCTTGAACTTGATCCCAAGCTTTCACACAATCATACTCCCTTACTGAAGAGAGAGAATATCCTACCTCTTCAATACCTTCACAGTCAATGATAGGAACTATGAGTGGAACTCCCTCTAAAATTATTCCCACAACACATCTGAATCCTTTTGGTCACCAAGATAAAATACCCACCATTGATGCACATATCTACACATCTGACTAACTAGAAATGCAACTCAATAGTCTGCTCAAGATCATATCAAATTTAAGGTGATATCAAAATCCTCCAACCAATGCTCTGTCTCTAGATTAGAGAGGACTACCGTATAATTCACCAAATCTTTACACTAGAGGGATCAAAATTTCCTCTAACATTGATCATCCTCCTCAATTAGATAAACCCTCTCACGATCAACTAGCCCTGCCTTCTATACCTCACTAGCCTGAACCACACATGGATGATGTCCAAGATCTATAACTAAAAAAGGAAATAAAGATACCCTAAGACTAGTAGTATGGAATTTTATTAATACTCATTCAACTCATTTTAACATCCTAATATCACCCAATTCAAATAAGAATAAAAACAATCATGATGTATGTACCTCCCCTAGTCTACCTGTAAGCAGTGCCACTTAACTTGGTCATTCAGTAGGTTTAGAGTCCTTGCATCAGATCATGGGGGGCCTAAAAATTCCATACCCCAACCATTATTCTATATATTATGTCACAAACCAAGATCAACTAACATCATTTCCCTACCAAACCATGCAATAATCATAGTTCTTAACTCCAAACTCCATCCCATCGCCCAACCAAAACCTTTCATAACACTCTATCACAACCCTCTTGATCCAAAGTTATCCCTATTGGGATAAAAATGAAGAAATATAGATAGTAAACCTCAATTCCCTCCTTTAGTAGGACCTAGGTTGGCGACAATCACAAAGGGTATAAAAATATCACATAAATGAAAGGCATTGAACTATGTAATATAGTATCTAGAGATAAGATAAATCAACCACAAGTAAATATATGATATAAATATAAAATTAAACCAAAAACATCTCCCAATTAATGTATAAAGAAAGAAGATACAAGGATGTATCCAAATGAAATACCAAAAGAAAACCTTAAGGTAGAGTCACCGTAATAACTCTAATTCCTGAGATAGAAATGTTCAACATGGTCCATGAAGTCCTCCTAGAAACCTGAAAAATAGTTTGTATATACATTGGGTGAGCACAAAATTATACTTAGTAGGATCACACCCAAAGTCTCTCATGCACATGTGAAAAGAACATACCAATTCACTAGAGAGTAAATAACAAAACCAACAACACCCAAATAGGTCAACTAACCAACCCCATCCTCACCATAACATGTTCACCAAATAACACATCCATGTATAGTAACATAATAAGAATAATATTGATAAAAGGTCACCCCACACCACTATCCCACTGGTTTTCTACTCTCACACCCCAAATTCATATGTCTTGATACTCCCATATCTTCTGTATAGAAACCTGCATGAAGACACACTTGGTCCATTTTGTCACATCTTATCTCCCCTACAGACACTTGGGCCACCACATCACATCTCACCTGCAGACACCTGGGTCATCACATCACATATCTCCCATAGAAAACTGGGTTATCACATCACAACCATAAACAAAATAGTAGGGTATCATAAACATGAAGGATATCAACATTATTCCCTCCTCCTACCATGCACAACTCCCACTATAATCTATCTCACCATATCATCATATATCACCATAGTACACTTTTAACTTCTATCCACCATAACTTGTGTATATCAATATCACTTAAAATAAAGAACAAGGAAGAGTAGGTAGCAATCCATCTATAATCACCACCAGAATGTTGGTAAAAATACCCACAAACATTTGGTTATCATAAAAAAGTGGTTGAAATAGGCGTGGTTCATTTAGAAATCACAATGAACATACAAATATATATTGTATCCTCAATACACAAGGCCAAACTAAGGGTTCATGATTAGATCTTCATCCCAACTCACAACATCACAAAAATCCTCACAATATTCATCATTTCTACTACCACATATAAATTCAAAACCCCACAAAAATAATCCACACCCAACCACATTCCTTTCTTTTCAAGTTAAGCTAATTTACAGATTCCTCATTACCAACCCATTTCAATTAACCAACCAATTTATTTCACAATTAAAAAACAACCATTTAACCAAACTTCCCATATCATTTCAAGATTTAATTAGCCATTTTAACCCATTACATTCAATTGATACTTTTCAATTTGATTCCATTACTACTGAGTAACTATCACAACATAACACAAAACAACAACCCATATTTCACAATCCAACAATCCCTATATTTCAACCATTTCACATCACCACCACTTCTAATCTGAACTGACCCATCACAACCACTTCCCATCATATCTTCCACATATCATAACCACATATCATCACATATTTCCCCACATCACAACCACACATCACAACCAAACATCACAACACTTTTCATATCATTAACATATAATTTTTCATATTTAGAAAGGGGATTTTTATAACTTTAACTTATTTATTTCAAGGTAATGATCACATAAGACATAATTTTCATGTGAAACCAATTCATTAGATGGATATATGTTTTTAGGAAATTTCATTTAAAGTGATATCAAATAATCACACACCAAGTTTCCATAATAACAACAACTATACACAAAAAAACCCCAAAAGGGATGATTTTTAGTAAGGCATCATGATCATACAATCTCAATATCAAATAATATCAAAATAGGTAAAACATTCATTTCATTCCCCTTACCCTTAAACTTCAATTAAATTAATTCATTATATTCATTAGGATGGTGCATGATATCTTCCCAAAAGAAAACAAGATCATAACCCCTCCTTTATAATATAACTACAAGAGAGACTAAGGATCATCTACCTTAAATAGAACTTCCAAAACTAATTCAAAAGTTTATAATGAGAGGGAGACCACCCCCAAGCACCTCAATGAATGATAACACCTTGATCACCCTAAAAACAACACCCCAAAACATCTTATTTACAAAAAATCATTAAAATAATAGGTTTCCCTTGACAAAACCACTTCTAGATGAATAATATAGAGAATTAAAAAGAATAAAATAGGAGGGGGGGGGGACTCACCTAAATCCACCAAAGGTCGATCTCCCAAGACTAGGGTTAAAATACACTAAAAGTGAGATGAAATACCTCTTTGAGACTCACTTAGGTCTCCCAAGAAATGAGATAAAATCTAGAAAAAAGGTAGGGTTAGAGTGTTTTTTGGGTATTATAGGTGTTTTATAAAACATAAAACCATGGAACAACCCCCTTAAGCAGGATTTAAAATTGATGAAAAAGGAGGGGAACATGATGCAATGGGAAGGGACATTCCATAGATAGGCTAGTCAAATAAGCCTTTGAGAATTTTGGCTATCTCCATTCCACATATAAAAAAACTAGGAAAAAGACAATGATATAACAAAAACCACCACACTATATAAGGAAATTACCATGAAAGGTATTGTATCCCTAATCCATGGCACTACTTCCCCAAAAATAATAGAACCTAAAAAATCACTCCCTTAGGAATATATACTATATCCAAGTGACCATGACACAACTATGCTTATTTTGGAAGAACCTACAAAATTACTCATATGATCCCTCACACCATAAACAACCCCCCATGCCATAGAACATAGAAGGATATTCTCTAGCCTTACTCCATGGAATATTCATTCAAAAAATAGAAGAACCTTCTAAAAAATCCACCCTGGGCCTCTACACCACATCCAAAACCTCCACACTATAGTATCCACCCTTATGGAACAACATATAACTCCAAACTATAAAAACCTATTGAGTTGAAATATTAGCCCCATATCCTTTTTTATGCTTCAAACTTCTCAAGACATCCCTCAGACACCTCCATCACTAGAATTACCACAAAGTAATGGGTCAGTAAGGTTTGAACCTTTATAACATTCCATGTAAATCAATTTTAGTATCAAATCATTTATATATTTCAAAACCAATTTCAAGAAATCTAAACTATGCCTTTAAATATTTTAAAAACCATTTTAAACATACGTAAGAAACCAAGATTTATATGATAAATTCTATTTATGAAACCAATTACCTAAAGCACTTGAATGAGTTTGCAACAAAATGGAATCCATAAGATAAATGGAGAAGAGACTCCTAGGAGGAAAGAGAGAACCCTAAACCACAAATCCTCATCAATAAATTCATATCCAAAAAAATTATAGGCTTATATAGCCTTTGAGTAAGGTGAAAACCCAATAAATAAGGAGGAAATATCAACATAAGATGAATAAAACCACTTACTATGATGGTCTTTAATGATCTAGGGTGAAATTATTCCAAAATCACACCAAAGATGGAGGGAGGGAGGATTACTTATAAGAGAGACACAACCATGTTCAAGACTAGAAAAAATGGGAAATAATGTCATTAAATCAACCCAAGGGAAAATAGGAAAACCAAACTTTTTAAAACTAACCTGATGAGTTCACAGTGAAAAACATGATTCACACTAGGAACCCCTTCAATTCAATCAGTTCATGGCCAGAACATGTGGTTAATGTCATGAACCATAGTAATATAAACTTGGGTTCACCATCATGACTATTTATGACATAAATGACATGCTTACACTATGAACCACTTTAGTAGTAGTGATACAGCTCCTTCAAAGGGATGATATACCCAAACATTGGATAGAATCTATAATATTTAGAAAAATAAATACCAACAAACATTTCATACATGAAATCAATACTGGGATGTGACAATTCTCCCCACCATATTTCTTTCTTACCCCAAAAATTTAAGTTAAATAATATTGATCTAAAAAAGGTGAGGTAATTGATATGTTATATCTAATTCTTACTCCCATGTTTCATAAAAATATTTCCCATGAATTCATAGTACTCAAACCAAAATAATAGATTTCCTATATTGTATATTTTATCAGGAATCAACTATCTGAACTGGTTACTCGAATACCGATATATCTGACTCCAAATTGAGTTACCCAAAATTAAAATGTGAGAAGGTCCAGAATGATATCTCTTGATCTAATAAATATGGAAAACATTGTGGATCAAATTCAACTATGGTGGTAAAGTAAACTGACAAGACACCTTTCCAATATTCTTAATGATCTCAAATGGACCCACATATCTTAGCACCAACTTCCCTTGCTTCCCAAGCTAAAAATGACCCAACCAAGGAAAAAATTTAAAGAAAAACTAGTCAATAATTGAAAAATACAAAGGATGAAACTGATGATCCATATAAGATTTATACCAACTCTGAGTCATCACCAACCACTAATGAATCATCTAGATCTTTTCCTTCTTCTACTATAAAAGACTCGGTCCAAACAAAGAATCTTTTCTAACCTTAGTCCAAAAAAATGGGTGACATACAAGGATAACTATACAAGGATTAAAATGGATAAATTTTAATGGATTACTTGTAACTATTGTTATAGAAAATTCATTCATACCCAAATGGTAATCCCAAACACATCTAAAGTTCATGACACAGGCATGGAGTATATCCTCTAAAATTCAATTTACTCACTTTGTTTTTACATCCATATGAGGAAGATAGGTTGTTATTTTCCTATCTTGAGATCCCATTACCTAATGGAGGGATTTTCAAAACTAAGAGGTAAACTGGGGGTTTATATATGAGATGATAGCTGATGGTACCCCATATAACCTCACAATCTCCAATACATACAACATTCCCAAGTCTTCAACCTTAGTGGTATCTTGGATTGGGATAAAATTATATGGATTGGTTAATCATTAAATCATCACCCATATGTAATTATTTCCTTAGTGATTCCATGGTAATCTAACAATGAATTATATAAGAACTCATGTTCGTACAAGTGATTAATTTCAAAGGGAATTTGATTTTTTTCATTGGTGGGAGATTCTTTTTGAGAATAGGAACTTAGAAAGATATTACGAGAGTTTAATAAATTTAAAAGGGTGTTTTGGGAATGGAATGAGTTTAAATAGTGGTTGGGAGCAATGAGAAATAACTGATGGAAGGCCAGGGGAAGGGCTATAATTTGCAGCCATCGCCTAACTGGTGGTGTAGTACCAACTAGTCGGTGGCCTTTAAAGGTGGTAAAAAGAACCCCCTAGGTTTTAAGAGGGGTATCCACTCTTCCCCATTTCTTATTTTTTCACATGGCCAACCCCACTCTCTCTCCTTGTTTCCTTCAAACCCCCTTTATTTTGGGGTGGTTTTGTGGCATTTTTTTAATGATGTAAGGTGAATATCCTCCTATATTGCTCTAATTTTTTATTTTCTTTTATAATTGTTAATTTTAGTGTTATTCAGTTAGAGATACAGGTATGATTCCAATAGATCATGGTGGAATCAACCAGATATAACGGTGCTTTCATACATCCTATCTAGGGGAATCCCGAGGGAACTTCCATTTATCATTGCATGCCATTTTGGTGAGGTATGTCACCACAGTGAAATTTATAATATTTTCAACTTAAATTAAATTAAATTAAGAATTAAATCAATAATTTTTGTTAGGGAATTAGCTTAATATGATACCAATAGTGAATAATATATCTCCTGTGTACCTTTTTTCCTGGTTTAGTGACTAATATATCTCCTGTGTACCTTTTTTCCTGGTTTCAATGCAGCAGGAGAACCTGCAATATTTTCGGTGATTATTCCTAAATGGATTAAATTTATTTAAAATTATATTTTTTAAATGGATTAATTAACTATAAATTTATTATAATTAATTATGGGATCTTTTTGTGGGATATAGTTTCCCAAGGCATGATGCAATATGTTTATGAGCCTCAAAAAAGTTGTTGAAGTGTGGCTTCAAAGAGGTTTTGACTTCGGTAAAAGGTAGGTAGTCCATGTCCTTGCCCACAATATTTATGATTTTGTTATATGCATGTGGTATGCATATAATTACCCCTAGGTGAGTGACCCTTATTAATTAAATGAATTTTTAAATTAAATATTTAATCCTAAGTGAAATGTCTTAAGGGACAGAACAAAGTTCCAAGGGCCACGATAGACCCTTGTGCACTGGCACTCTTGCCACAACCTTTTAATTGCTGATGAATTCATTATAGTTACAAGCCTTGATATACTTGAACCCCCATGGTGGTGTAAATTAATTGAATGTAAAATAATGAGATTTGGACCCCAATAGGCCTTATAGGACCTTACTATAGGGACCTTGGACCCCTCCTCATATAGGTAGGTGATGCATTAGTATTGTTTACCCCTTATAGGCCATTTTGGTTTGGTGTGATTCCTTAAAAAATTAGGTATATGTGTGATGAATTGAGATATGAGATAAAGATTATATCATATCTTGGTGGGTTCCAGTATGGCTTGACTTATGAGGCCCATGAGGCCATGCTATAATTATGATATTACTGATGGATGTGATACCCCATGCGGTCAGAGTTTTATTGGGGATTATAAATTGGAGGAAGGACCTAAGTAAGGGGACCATGTTATTTGGTGACCTAGAGAACCCCTTGTAGGGTATCCTTACCATGTTATGACTTGGGGTAATCTATTAGTATCCTTGATAATATGATGACCTAGGAATGGGAATTGATGATTACAGATGTCACTTTAAAACCCATATTGATGATTTGAGCTGTTATGAATGTGAAGAGTTGGCTCAAGCTCCTAGGAGTCCAAAAATGGGTTATAGGATGAGTTGGGTATATGGATACCCATGTTAAATATGTATATGTATATATGATTGATATGGTATATACTCATGTGGTTTCCTAGAAAATTCTAGTGGAGTGGTTGTGATAATTTGGGATGCCTTGGACATGATCCAAGTGTTTGGATGATTATAAGAAAGGGGATTCCATGGATTTAGAGATAGAATATTATAGTAGTTTTAGGTTGGGTTAATTTCCACATGTGATCCTAGTGGGGGTCTCATAGTAGGGGCTCATGGGATACTATTTGATATGGGCTTGTTATCAGCCGAGGCATGGATGATCCTACCATCTGCCGAGCAGAGGACAATACCAATAACATGCTGTCTTAGTGGGTGTCTTACGGTGGGGGATCATGGGATTCTTTTTAATGGGGGTAATTCTACTTTATTAGGCATAGAATATCACATATACCAAGGTAAGTTTATCCCTAAGGTCATTATAACTATATACCAGGTTGGATCAGACCCTAAGTTTTTATACTGGTTAACGCAGTCACCGTGATGTGCTCAAAGACACCCCAACACTGGATAAAGTAGGTGTGGTTGATCAGGGATGTTTCCTAAGGATCAAAATTGATTATTATTTATTCCCATGGGGATATTTAGGTCAACATGGATGATACGATCACATGATGTGCTCAGAGACACTCTGACACTGGCCAAAGTAGGTACGACTAGCCTCAGGTGTCATCATGGGACTTGAGCACTAACGATGTATTATTTATTTATGTTAAATGGTATATTTATTTATTTTTAGCATTTAACGTGAATTTACACTACAATTACTAGTTATATATGGGACCACATTGTTGGTTCCCTATTGAGTTATACTCATACCCTCCTCAGGTAGCCATGAAACTAGGGTACCCAAGTATCCCTCACTTGTTACAGGTTTAGGTTAGGACAAGGTCTATATTGCATGATCAAGTAGAATAGATCCTATAGTATTATATACTGGGATGAGTTAAATCATAGGGATTTTAGTAAAGCCTATTGTTTTTTATTCATTGTTTCTTTTTTATATGTGATTGTCTTGGTGGGTGATCGAGTTTGTTAGATAGTATATTATACTTCAGTATTCTTATTGTTATATAATTGTTATTGTTTATTACTTTAGTGTACTCTAATGGTAATTATGTTAGATGATCTTTGGTTTATTTATCTATTATCTCACAATCTAATATGGGGATATTGTCTCCCTATGGTACTACCTTAGATCCTCACTACTAGTTAGAAGCCTCTGGAATATAGTGAGGTGTGCCTGAGGTCATGTGGTAACCTAGTTATATTAATGTTCATAGTAAACCAGGGTAGGGACATTAAAAATTTGTATAATAGGTACATGAATAATATCACAGATTTTTATCAGAGTTTTATTTTTACTTAATATTTAGGGAGTTGGTTGACTGGAGACATAGGGACTTGTTGGATCTTGTGAAGAATATTGGATAGGTGTATCATGAACACCTTTCCTGGTAATAAGTCAAGGTTACCAGGGGTTTTTTATTGATTTTCTTAGATTTTGATGTTTCAATTTATTTATTTTCACCTATAATTTCACAATTAGGTGTTTGATATTTATGATATATGCTTTATGGAATTTATATATTAGCCTATTGGAAATAGTAAAATTACTATATTTGGATCTTGGCTTATTGTGGCTAGAGGTATTTTCATGAATCACTCTCGGAACATAGGATTCACATGAAATATATGCCTGTTTGTGTGAAATTTTACTAATGGAAAAGGGTTTAGTTGTTTAAAATTTCAACAACAACTCATACATTGTTTTCCTACATAAGTTCTTGGTGTCATTATACTCATATAGACCATGATGTATACATATTTTATTTTGATGATAGGTCATGTGGATCTATGATAAGATCCTCAATGATAATGGCTATGTAGTCCCTTTGGAAATGGATGTATAATGACCCTAGTAGGTTGATACACATATTATATTCCTTATGAAAAACACCTTGAGAGTAATTAAAAAAATAGGTTTAGTTATTTAAATTTTTAGTAATAACCTAAATGATTCTTTCCTGTATAGTTTATAATGACATTCAACTTAATCGAACCTTATGGTTATGAGATTCTCAACGTGAATCATGTTAGGATGGAGCCATTATATATTTTAATGATGAAAAATGAAAATGTGATCCACAAGGGGGTGACTCCCATATATAGAGGCCCAATTAGGATCAGCCTAAGATTGTGATTTTCAGGGGAGAAGTCTTGTACGTTTATTCTCCATAAGAACCATTTTCCTAGTAGGAGGGTGATTTTTCATGTGATGTTAGATATAAATATGCGTATATTAGAAACCTAGAGTGGGTGATTTGAGAGCATGATTCATCATATAATATTTGTATGGGAAAAGTGGTTTCCCTTGAGTAGTGAGTTATATGATATATGACCTATGGGTTAGGTGGTAGATCCTATTTTTTTTTAAATATGGATCAGGATGTTAGTGAGCCAGGTGTTTGGATGAGATGAGCTATGTTATACTAGTGTAACTTGAGTGAGGGGTTTGTTAGAGTTTTGATTTCCTTAGATATTGGGAACTTGGGTAGGTGATTCCTATATAAGATTGGCGCATGTGAGGTGAGACCAGGTATATGGAATAGAAATAGTGATTCCTTAAAGTATCTTAAACGTGAAAGAACCTTGTGTTCTAGTGCTTGGTATTGAGGTCTAAAATCGAGGGTAGGAATGGTCGACTTCTTAGCCCTATTGAGTTTAGATACACTTTCAACAACATGGTTAGAGTATGTATGGATTATTTTTGGTTTTGAAATGATTTTTTTGCGGGCGGTCTTATGATATACCTTAGAATAAGTGAAGTGATCGATTTTGAATAGGACAACTGAGGGTTTCACTAAACTAATAATACTAACATGAAGAGCAGCATGGTCAATGTTTTAGGTGCATTTCCATAGTTTTGATGTAATATATATTGCGGTAGTTTGAGTTGGGATTTTTGACCAGGTAGTACAAGAGAATACACCCATTAATATTGAATGGGATCAGGCTGTATGTCTTGGGTATGCATGGTGATATTGAAATGTGAATTAGTGAGTATCCGTGTGTGAGCCGAGGACTGAGGAAGTTTATGTGATACTTATGGGCATGGAAGACTGGGATTTATATGGGTATTTTAAATTTAATTCCATGGTAGAGGAGACTTTGGAAATTTTTTAGTGTGTAGTGACATGGTTAATCCAGGAAATTGACCCTGGTTAGGTATTCAAAATTCTATAGGTGTGGATGAGGAGGAGTAAAAAATTTATATTACTTGATGATGGAAACTATTGATATGGTTTTTGATGAGTGGTATAAGGTGATATATATGGTGGTGAGTATACCATTTTTCATTTGAGGGTGTGACCCTCACTATGATTGAGATTTATGCGGATTCCATGAATGATGTTCCATTAGCTGGGAATATGTAGTGTTCATAATTTTGAGTGGCGCTTAGGTATGAATTAGTTTGAACACATTCAACTATTTTTTTTGGAAATGGATGAAATATGGTCCATGGATATTGGGGTTTTTACCCCGTGGAGTGATGATAAGGACACTCCTATAATAAAGAGTACTGTATTAATCATGGGTGATACGACCCCCATGAAAGTAAGGCCATGGTCCCATGATATTGGTTGGTAGACAGTCTCAATATAAATTGGATGAAAATAGGTAGGTGAATTCCTAATGTATATTTATTTTTCATGATGGATGAAGTCTAAGTGTTAGCCTCGATCTCGATATGAAATAGAGATAGTTCGGGCATGGATCAGGAAGGCAATGCATTAGTGCTCACAATAAAGGATGAAAATAGTTTTGGTTAATTGATGAATCAACCATGTAATTACACAAAATATCATTTTAAAACATTAGTGTATGTATCAAGATGACCTTGGGTTTCTATCAGGAGTAAATACATCATGATTATGAATTTCAGGTGATGCATCAGTGAGGGCAGCTGGATTTTTTTAAGGAAGGTCTACCAGAGGAGGTTTGAATTGTGTTTTTAAATGTAACTGGGTGTGATATAATAGAAACCAAAATATGAACATTGTTATAATGTTGATATTTCATTTTTATAGGTGATTTAAATGGTGATAAGCATCATGAATTGAGATCATCCATTATGAGTTGAGCTATATGGTAGGGAGCGCCATAGGCCTGATGGTTAATTGGATGACAACGTGGTAGTTTCTTAGGATATAAGGGTTCTATGGAGTGTTTTCTTGATGTTTTGGAAATGAATATGATCTATGGATCATGTTTTTATAAAAAAAGTGTTGTGGTTTGAGAGTTTCACAATAGAAGAATGTTTAGTGTTTGAAGATAGAAAACAATTATCAAATTATGAATTGGTGACTAACATAGGTCAAAATTTATGGTTAGATAACCACTAGGACTTCTCTAGGATGAAAAGTATCATAGTGGGGAGGTTATAAGAACCTACATTCATATAATTGATGAATTTTATAGGGAATTCGAAATTTTCCATTGATTTGAGGTTCCTTTTGAGAACCAGAACTTAGAACGGTATTCCAAGAGTTTAATCCCATTAAAAGGGTGTTTTGGAAATGGTATGATTTTTTAATAGTGGTTGGTAGCACAGGGAGATAATCAAAGATTTTCTAGAGGCCAGGGTTGTAGTATGAAACTACCACTTAGCTAGTGGCCTAGTACTAGCTAGCTGATGGCCTTTAAAGGTGGAAAAAGACATCCCTCCCTTAGGTTTTAAGAGGGGGAAACCCCTATTCCCCCTTTATTCTGGTGTGAATGACCACCCCCTCTTCCCCTATTTGGTTATTTTAAACCCACTTTACTTTGGGGTGGTTTTATGTCATTTTTCCATTGATCTAAGGTGAGTCTACTAATCCAATTCTATCATTTATTTCTTTTCTTACCTAATAGGCAATTTTAATGTTCTTCAGTTAGGGTTATAGTTATGATTCTATCAAATCATATTGAAACTATCTCAATATGTTGGGGATTTCATATAAACTATCTAGTGGGAATATCAATACAACATCCATTCATCCTCACATTCTATTTCAATGAGGTATGCCACCATAGTGAATTTTCAAATATTTTCACCTTAAATTAAATTAAATTGGGAGATAAATCATTTCTATTTATTTGATAATTGGTCCAAGATGATACCGGTAGTGCATCATGAACCTCCCATGTGTGTTTGGTTGTGGTTCCGACGTGTTAGGAGCACCAATGATATTTTCAAAGATTATGCCTACATTGTTTAAATTTAATTAAAATTATAAAATTCTATTAAATGGTTTAATTAATTATGAATTGATTATAATTAATTATGATAACTTATAGTGTGATCTAGGTTCTAAATTTATGATGAAGGATGTTTAAGAACCTTGAAAGAGCTATCAAGAAATATTTTTAAAGAGGTTTTGACCTCAATAAAAGTTTCGTGGTCTTTTTCCTTACCCAAAATATTTATGCTTTTGTTATATGCATGTGGAATGCATGGAATCACCCTATATTAAAGTGAACCTCCTTAATTAAATTATTTTTTTGAATTAAATTAAATGGTTTAATTTAAATTAAATTGTTAAACTTAAATGAAATGTCTTGAGGGAAATAAAAGAGTGCCAAGGGCCATGACAGACCCTTATACACTAGATTGATTGCCTCATCCACCGAAGATTGAGGCATTAATTATAGTTACATACCTTGAGATACTTAAACCCCCATGATGGGTGTAAATTAAATTAATGTCTAGGAATGAGATGTTTCCACTAGTATGCCTTATAGGACCCTAGTATAGGGACCATGGACCCCTCCTTATATAGGGAGGTGATAGATTAGTATTATTTGGCCCTTGTAGGCTATTTTGGTTTGGTGTGATGACTTATAGCCTTAGGGATAGGTGTGATGACCTAATATGTGATATGGGTGTTATAACATCTCTTTGTGGGTACTAGTATGGATTTACCTATGAGGTCCATGAGGCCATGTTATAATTATGATATTTATGGGGAACATGATACCCCATGTGACAGGTGTTGGCCCAAGGATTATGAATTAAAGTAAGGACCCAGGAAATGTGATCATGTTATCTGGTAACCTAGAGAACCCTATGTAGGGTGTCTTGACTATTTTTTTACTTAGGGGAACCTAGTAGGTTCCTAGGAAATACAATAACTCAGGAATGAGTAGTGATGATCACGTGTGTCATCTTAGAATATAAATTGATGATTTGATCTTGTTACAGCTATGATGAGTTAGGTTAGGCTATTAGGAGTCTGAACATGGATTTTGAGGTGGGTTATATAGATGTAAAAACATGTTAAATATGTATATGTATTTATTATTGATATTTTATATGCTCGTGTGGAGGCCAGGAAAACACTTATGGAGCGGTAGTAATAGTTTGGGATGCCTTGTATATACTCCAAGGGTAAGAATTATTATATTGGTGGGGATGACATGGATTCAGTGATGGGATATTATACTAGTGTTTTGAGGGGGTAATAACCACTTTTTATCTTGTAGGGGGTGTTACAGTGGGGGATTTTGGCCTACTATCTTTAGGGGATTTCTATCTACTAAGGTGTGGATGATCATTCTATCATCCAGGCAGAGCACAATACCCATCATGTGCTATTTCAGTGGGGGTATTATGGTGGGGGGTTATGGTATTTTTTCTTCCAAGGGGTTTGATACCTACCAAGTCATGTCTAATCATGCATAACATAGTGATTTTATCCCTAGGGTCATTATTGCTATACAGTAGGGTGGATCAGACCCCATATTTTTATACTGGTTGTCATGGTCACCACGATATTCTTAGAGACACCTCGACAGTGGGATAAGTAGGTATGGAAGATCAGGGATGTTTCCCAAGGATAAATGTTGATTTTAATTTATTCCCATGCATTGGATTAGGTTACCATGGTTGGCAAGATCACATGACATGATCGGGGACACTATGGCATTAGCCAAAGTAGGCATGACTGATATCATGTGTCACCATGGGAACCAAGCACCGACAATGATTTATTTATTTAAGTTTAGTGATTTATTTATTTATTATAATCATTTTAAATTCATTTACACTAAATTTACTAGTTATGTATGGGACCAAATTAGTGGTTCCCTATTGAGTTATACTCTCACCATGCTTGAGCGAACATGGCACTTGGGTACTTAAGCAACCATCACTTTTTGTAGGTTTAGGTAGGGATGAGGATGATATTTCATGATCAAGTAGGATAGATTGGATGGTATTGTAGACTAGGATTAGGTAAGGCTTGGGTATTATAGCAAAGCCTCCTCTATTTTTTAGTCTTTCTTTTGTATATGTGATTGTCCTAGGGGCGATTGAGTTTGTATGACTGTATGTTATATTTATGCATGCTCATTGTTATAACACTATTGTTGTTTATTTATTATGCATACTTTGATAGTAATTTTATTAGATGATGTTTGGTTTATTTATTTTTTATTTAACACTCTGATATGGGGGTATAGTTTCCACATAATATTGCCTCAAACCCTTTCTAGTAGTTGAAAGCCTCTAGAATACATGGAGGAATGCTTGAGGTCACATAGAGAACCAATATCATTACTATTCATAGTGAATCAAGGTGGGGATTTTACAATTTCCATGGACACCTCATCCCATTTACATCTCATCACATGGATTAATTATGGTAAACTAGAAGTCTTTTGGTGATTAGCCTTAATATGTTGGCACATATATAAACAATATAAAAAATTTGTTACATTCTGCTTTAAGTAGGGCCACTATAACTATCATTTCATGTAATAACTCATCTTAGTAGTTCTTGGGTGAATGAAACATTAAAATAAATTAAAATCTTCCATAAAAACCTTTATCATAATTAAAGGAACAATATACCAATTTCTAAAGAAAATAATACCATATGAGGAGAAAGACCACTTGACGATAGACTCCCCACCATAAAAAGAATCCCCGATACTCTGAAATTATCTATCTCATTGCTACTCTTTAAAAAGAAACTTGAGAAGAAATGTTTTCAACTAAATACTCACCAAATAAACATTTGTTCCTTCTACCCTTGTATCCAAGTTCATATTAGTGAAGAGTCCCATGAGGTCTCATTCATCCTTTGTCTGCATCATAGCCTGAGAGGGAAACTTCATACTAAGGTATCCAATAATAAAATTATCCTTTCTTGGGGTGTAATTGATGATAAATTCAAGTGATTGAAGGTACTCAACCCACCACCGCTTCCTTAGATTTAGGTCATTTTGAGAAAATATATAGCTCAAACTTGTATGGTCAGAAAAATAGCAAAACTTTCCCTAAAAAGGAAATATCAATATACTTAAGAGTGTTAATTCCTATTAAAATCTCAAAGTCATGGGTGTGGAAATTATTCTCCTACATCCAAATATGATGAGAAACATACACCACCACATGATCCACTTGTATAAGAACACAACCCAAAAATACACTTGAAACATCACAAAAGACCACATAAACATGATCTAATTATGGAAATATAAATATATTAGTTGTGGTTAAACACCATTTTAATTCATCAAAGTAATCCTTACATATCAAATCCTAGGATATTTTCATTCCATTCCCAGTGAGAGAGATCAATGATAATGTTGGAATTGATTATTCCTTTAAAAACTATCAGTGATGACCTTCTAAACCCAAGAAAACTAAAATATCAAAAACATTCCATAGATCCTCATATGATATGAGAATTTTCACCTTCAAAGGATTAAATGGGATGCCATGTTCTAAGGAAACATGTTTTAAGAACTTCAATTATTTTATGCATAAGTGATATTTTTATATCTTATCATAAAGGTAGTGATCTCTCTAGGTTCCCAAAATAGTTCTTATATAAAGATCATGATATTACTTTGTTCTTGAATAAACCAGGATATCATCCATGAATACCATGAAAATAGAATCTAGGTACTGTTGTAATAATAGGTTTATTAAATCAATAAAGACCACAGGAGCATTATTCATGCAAAATAGCATCACAAGATACAGAAAGTCAAAATACCTACACCTAAAGGTAGTATTTGAAATATCAAACTCCTTAATTCTGAGTTGGTGGTACCTAGACTGAAGATAAAATTTTGAGAACCACTCCCCCCTTTAATTGATCAAATAAATCATTGATGCAAAGTAAGAGAGAATTATTTTTAATTTTCACCTAGTTGATATTTTGATAATCAACACATAAATGAAGAGTTCTATCAGCATTATTGAAAAAGAGAATTTGGGATTCCCACAATGATACACTGAAATGGATGAATCCCTTGGACTTCAAATCATCCAACTAAATTTTTATCTCCTTCAATTCCACTAGTTCCATATGATAGGAAGGTATATATATCAGTTGGGTACCAGATGATAACTATATTGAGAACTCTACCTATCTCTCAAGAGATAGAACATGAAAGTTAGTTAAAAATACCTTAGGAAACTCATTGAACACTGGATGAAGTTCACAACCTAATATTTCCTCTTCAATCTCAACCACAAACAAAAAAATCGATTTACCAATCTCTAGTAGAGGAGGACCTACTTGAATAGACCTCAGGTACCAATATCATTGGAATAACTAAGAGTTACCATCAAGCTAAGTAAAGGACACCCATCAATGATAATAATAAATCCAATATTTATGGGAAACTAACTAGTTCAACCCTATAATAAAATCAATGAGGACCAATTCAAGGACTAAGAAATCCCAATCTAACTCAAATTCATATATATAAAAAGGTGCATGAGGGGCATCAAAAACCCTATTTCCTCTTCTTTTGAGGAGGAACTACTAACTCCATGACATAAGACATGAGTTCTATAAAGAGATTTAAATGATTCAAAAAGTGGATTTATATAAAAGAGTGATAGGCATAAGTATTAAAAAAATTAGTTTATAAGGATAAAACAATTAATATATCACCTCTCACAATTGCAAAGTCCACTTTTATTTCCACTGGATACTCTTCTACCACATACGACACCTTTTTTCTATAAGATGATTGCTTCTTACCATGAACTTGAGGATCTACTCTCATATAACTATATCCATGAGATTATTCAACCTTTATTCAATAATATAGTTATTGGAAACCTTCTACCTTGGAAGCATCTAAACAACTTTTCTGAGAAGAGAAGGCATGATAAAAACATTTTAGATGATCTAGAAGTCCTAAATAGAGGAAAAATTTCAGAGTTACAGAGATTTTTTTGTATTCCTTGTCATACCACAATGGTATCAAGTTAAAGGGCCTATTATATCCATTTTAGATTGCATGAAATAAGTTTTTTGTTGGGATATATTTCCACTCCCTCTATGAAATTCATTTTTTACCTCTTATTTCTGTATGGGACACTATTGCTACCACAAGACATGAGAGGAATACTAATAATTCCAAGATTTATCTCTTGATAAATTTATCATATCTACTCCCAATCCATAACCTCATCATAGGTGGATAGTTTCAGCATAAATACTTGAGAATGGGTATTTGGTTATAGGACCATCTGAAATCTTTGAGCCTTTACCTTTTCATTTGATACTACCTCATGTGAGAAAAGTGAAAGATCAAAAAATGATTTTCATAATCTATTACTACCCACTAAACTTGTTAAAGGGTGAAAAACTCTATAGACCTAGAAAAACCCATCATTTTTGGGTAAAAATACTGATAAAAAGTTGGATTTAAAGACTTTACACTATAAACCCTCATTCTATTTTTCCAGAACCATTAGATCCTATCACATTTGATTAAAGCTTCAAGATTAATGAAAATACACTTCACCTTAATGGAATAAAAAGTCTCTAAGATTCCAAATATCCTTTCAATTTTTCTCAAAAATTCCCCTACTTCCTAAGGATCATTCATTCCTTGTAAGGATAATGGTTTTTGGTAATGAAAATTTTGGGATTGATCCTTATATCCACACTTTTTTGGATCCACTTCTCTATATTGAGAAGGGACTAGATCTTCACCTTGGTTCATAACATGGACCACATACACTGCGACCTCAACAATATTCTAATCAACCGAAGGATTTTCCCATAAAATGTTATCCATAACACCATCTCAAGGATTCCTTGGAAGTCTTCTTGGAGGGATGCTACTAAAAAAATCAAAATAAAAGGGGATTTATTAAACAAGGAGAAAACCTCAATCCAAATCATTGAAAAATCCTAAACCTTAATGAAATACAAAATAAAACTACCAGTCTTAAATCAATGATCATCATGATGAGATATAGTTATACACTCACTCACAGCCTAACCCTTAAGTCTCGATAGTCCCAAATCATATTTACCAAAACATCCAATATCATATAAATAAAAACCATCATTGATACTAATTTATCACAAACTAAACCATTTATTACTTTAACCGAACACCCTAGCCAGCCTAAGTCAAGGCCCAAAGGGTTTTCCCAATCCCCAAGGTCTAGAGATAAGTTCCTGGGCATATGAGAACTACCTTTGGGAATTGTTTCACCCATAAAAACATTAAAAACTAGGTTCAACCAAGAAACAAGGAATAAAAAAATTATAATACATATATCATAAATAAAATAAAACTTTGAAAAAGTGAATAAAATGAAAATATAGATCCAGATAAAAAATATGAAGAGGCAGGAGGTCCATAATGAAAATAAAAATATTAGTTTAAGGGATAAAAAATGAATCAAATGACTGCAAAACATCTCTGTGTGACAAGTGGTTAAACATCCCATCACAACCCCACCATAACCCATATGTTACTACTATTAAAACCCAATACCTCCAATTGGTGACTTACTTTTACCTGCATCAGACATAGTAGTCTATAAACACCCATTAGGTGGAATAAAAGTGTGATTGCAAAGCCTATTTGGGTCCCATCAAGTGTTCCTTGAAGAAATAGGGTAAAATATTTTAAAAATCACACGAAATATGGATAGAGGAAGGAGTATATATGAGAGAGAAACAACAAGGTCCAAGACTAGAAAAAAGGATGAGTGAATAGGGTTAAATTGAACTAAGGGAAAATAGGGAAACCAATATTTTTAAAACTGGTCTAACAAGTTCACTGTGTAAAGCATGATTCACATCATAAATCCCTTTAACTAAAATGGTTCATATACAAAACATGTGGTTCATTTTGTAAACAATAATTGTCTAAAATCATACTCACCATCACTATTATTCATGACATGAATGACATGTCAACACCATGAACCATTACAACAATAGTGCTACAACTACTTTAAAGGGATGAAACAAATTTTTTTTGGATAGAATCCATAAGAGGTATAAAAATAAAGACAATAAAACATATCATAATTAAAATAAATAATGATATATTAAAAACTCAATGTAAAATTCAATTACAAACAAAACTAATTATAACCAGTATAAAAAACAAAATTTTCATAGCAGACCTTATCCAAAGATCAACCCAACCTCATACAAAAGCAATATATATCTTTAATAAAAACAATTCTTATTTCAGTAATAGTATATAAAAAAATTCAATTAAAATGTTATGTAATATATTATAAATTTTAATTGGAATGATATACAGTCACTTCCAATAAGACTTCCAACTTTTGATTGTCATTTTTCCCACTTAATATAATTCATAAATTAAAAATAAATTATTATTGTAAAGAATTGATACATACATTTCATGCATATATTTTTTGGTAGTTTAATACATTGATCATTGTGATTTAATTTATATTCTTGATAATTTATGAACTATTTAACTAGTTGTGTAATTTATGGCAGGTGGCAATAAAGATTTAGAAAATAATGAAAAATAGATGAATTTTGAAGAATGTTTACATGAGAATTTTGAATCTTAAATAGAAATGGAATCTAGTATAGAGATGGGTAGAACTATGAAGTTTTGGAACTCCAAAAATTGGTCATAGAAATTTATTTCATGAAAGTTGTTTGTTTTGTAAAATAGTTTCTTACATTTTAAGATTGTTGAATCAAAATTTATAGGAAACCACAACTTTTACATCATAAATCCTCCATTTATGCTGTGAAATCTAGTTAGAATAATAATTAATACTAGATATGAGGCTTTATTTTGGGTAGAGGGATTATATATTTTGAGTCTTGCAGAAACACAAGGATAAAATATTATAGGAGACCAGATAAGGTTACTAGAAGATAAAATAATGTGTGACTGTGGAACCTTACTTATTCCACCAATATTCTTCAAGTAAATATGTATTATCTCCTCATCATGATTAACATGAGATATTAGTTCCATATTTCTAGGTAACATGATTGTAAGGGGAGTGTTTCATAGAGATTAACTATATTTTTCTATTCATGTTTGGGTTGTTGCAATTATATTTATCAACTCTTAATCTCATTCTTATTGAGTTACATAATCTTTTATATATAATTTGAAGAGTACTAGTATGCTACATCAATTAATTTTCCTAGTCATGCCTTACATCTTGATTTCAAACCCACTCTTTACTATACTCTTTCTCTCTCATCAAAATTTCAATAAATTGTTTTCTTTCAATTCACAAAAATATTCAAAGTCATTTATTTCCATTCTCTATGGATCAAAATCAATTTACACTAGAATATTTTTTAAATTTAGTTGTGATAGTTGAGTTTTATAAATTTTTATTTTGATACCCCTAAGAGAAATAACGACACATTAGGGTGACGTCAAAAATAGACCATTGTAAAAGAATTATTTTTAGTGATGTTTAGACTTTTTAGAAATTTTTATTTTTATTTTACACCACTTTACACTTTGTTTTATTTTTTAGTTTTTTTGGAACAACCTCAATCCATGATTATTCTACTAGAGTAAAAAAGGAAGAAAAAGTGCCTACATTCAATCCCAAGATCAAAATGACATTGAGGAAGAAAAAGAAAAATGTGAAACAACAATATGATATAATAGCTAAAAGAGATGATTATGAAGTATCTAAAAAAGAATTAGGTTAGGGAGTATGATATGATATTCAAGGGAGAAATCATGGGGATTGCTAATAAACTACGAAAGAGCCTCAAATTTGGAGTTCAATCCAAGTATTATCATACCCATTGTCACCACTCAACATTTTGATATCAAATCGATGACTATTAAAATGATCACACATTCCATCCAATTCATAAAGAAACCACATGAAGACCCCAATTCTCATACTGGGAGATTATTGAGAATTTGAGACATATTCTAGCTTCAAAATTTCTTAAGTTACGCAGTAAGATTATGCCTCTTCTACTTCTCTCTCAAAGATAAATTACGGGATTAGATCTAAAGTCTTTCCCCACATTCAGTCAACGCATGAAAAGATCTAGTAATTTTTATTTAATTTTTTCCTACCCTTAGAGTCTATAGATCTATGGGTAAGTATATATAATTTTTAACAATTAAATGAAGTGTCTTTATATAGTTCTTGGAAAAGGTTTAAAATACTTATTCAATGATTCCCTCATCATGACATCGAAATGTGGTTACTAATACAAACCTTTTACAAAGGCATTTCATAGATAAATTATTCTACATTTGATGTTTCTATAGGAGGTTCTCTTATGAGAAAACCACCATAATAAAGTAATGTGTTGTTGGATAAAATTTACAATAATATTTTTCAATGGAAACTGAAATAAGGTTGAGTGAAAGGAGTTTATATGGTGGAAAACAGCTGGGTTTACACCCAAATTAATGTTATTTCATAGAAACTAGACATGATTATGGACAATAAACATCCCAAAGGAATTTATCATGAATATGTAAAATATTTGGATTATAATTTTCAGAATTATGTGGATGGTTGTAGGGAAAAAACCACCATAAAAGAATCAATAATTTCATCCTAAGGCCAAAGGTTTTCAACCTCAACACTAAGGAATAAATCTTACGAGTCTAGTACATTCAATGAAGATAACATATCTACTTTTATGACAACCATGGGATCTATACTCAAATAATTTATAGTATAATTCAAGTATTAATGAGATTCCATCTAGGAATTATGAGATTACTAAAAAAATCATTGGGCTATAATGTGAAACCTATAGAATCAAGTGGGATAGATTTCAAATAAATTGAAAGAGAGGCTGACAGGAGCCCTACCCCGTGACACTAAAATACTCAGACATAAAGAGTTTAAAACCATCACTTTAATAAGTGGAAAGATAACCTAATAAGATTCTATAAAAGTTACAAGACAAGATGAATAACAACCAATGGAAGAAAGAAAATAAAAAATAGAGAATATAAGAAATTTGTTTAAGATGAAGTACCACTATAATACCAAACAAAATTACTATTTTAAGACCAACTAGTGTAGGTAAATATTGATGAAAAAAAGATTCTAGAGATTTAAAAAAAACTATATATCAACATACCATTTGTGTAGGAAATCATAAACATGCCTATCTAAAAAAAGTTCATGAACTAGTTAATGTTAAAAAAAATAAAGATAAAATAATTAGGCACCATTACATTTATGGGGGAATGTTAATCATTAGTATCAAGTAGCCTAATGAAGAAGAAAAGTGACCCATATAGATTTTATATTCCAATTAATATTGGTTATAATGAGTTTTTTAGTGTTTTATGTGATTTAGGTGAAAGTGTTAATATAATTTCATACTCAAAATTCAAGAGCCTAGTATTGAGATAAATGAAATCAACTTGAGTTAAGATTTAACTAGAGGATACAACAAAGAGACATTCCCAAGGAATACTCGAAGAAATCATAGTCAAGGTAGATAAGTTCTACTTTATAGTGTATTTTTATGGTGATAGACATGGATGAAGAGAAGATCCTAATAATCTTGGTATGACTATTTCTAGATATGGGGAGCGAACTAATTGATATTCAAAATTGGGAGCTTAGTTTAAGAGTTGTTAGAGCAGAAGTGTAGTTTAAATTACACTGGGCAATGAAGAATCTGGAAGAAATTGGTTAAGAGTTGAGATAGGATAGTTTACTATAAGTCGAGGATACCATTTTACATGGAAGAATAGATGAATTAACTACTGTAAAAATAAAAGAAGAAGGTAAAAAATAGTGAATAAAGGTAATATTATTATAGAAAAATATGAAGATGAGGGAAGGACTATGGTCACTAAATAATTCAAAGATGGAGAAAAAGTTTGGCCAGTTGGTGAGAATCCATTTGAATTATTAAAAAGGAAAAAAACTGATGGATTGGGACTATTAAGATTGAGAAGGTAGTTACTAGAGGAAGAGTGAATCTAGTTTCAGAAAGAGGGAGAGGGCCCATATACATGGAGGAATCACAACTTTGAAAATTTGTAGATCCAGACTAGGTAACGTCTTTCCCACCCTCAATCACATGATATTTAAGAGGTAAGATTGAGCTAATAATTTTAAACAAAAGTGATTATAAGAGGAAACTTGAGTTTTTAGGATTTTTATTTTTCTATTTTAATAATTGGAAATCTTCCCTAATTTTTTTATAAATTTATTTGATAATGTCCTATGATTTTACTTTTTTTATTTTCATCTTTCAAGTACATTAAGGAACTGACAGGAAATCAATAGGAAGGAAATGACAAACCTTAATTACCTAACATAAATACATCATTGAAAGGGGAGTAAGATTTTAAATTCAATATTTTTCATTTATAGCCCCCACAATTTTAAAAACCATTTATATATTTTTAATGGGAATTTCATTCCCCACATTTAATTTTTTCTTTAATCGACTGGTCTAAGGGAAATAAACTTCTTAGGATACCTTTCATACCATATTTTTAAATTTCTTTTTCAATGGTTTTGAATGATAAATACATAATAAAGAATTAGTTAGATTAACACATGGTTTTGAATTTTAAAAATCAAGATTTAGGGGAATGTGTCTATTTTTGTAAATGAAATTTTTCTAAGATTTAACCATATTTTAATTTTATATATTTTCATTAATTAGTTTTATTATTCACATGAATTTTAATAAGTAGTTTTCCCAACCATTTTTATCATTATAGAGACATTATTTAAACAAATATTTATCATTCTTTCTATAATATTTCTTTTGAGAGACTCGATCATGATTTACTTCTAGAACTTTATTTTCATCTTTTCAAAGATATGATTACATAAATTAACATTTAATATTATAATGAAATTATTTTTTAATAGAACCTATCATAATAACGACCTTACATTAAACCTTTTTAATCTCATAGAATCCATGAACAAACTTTTTAGGAAATATCTATGTTACAATCCAATTTTATCATTTCCTACCATGCTTTAGTATTTTACATAATAATTACATATGAGTGTGGGGGAAATAAAACATGGTGGAAGGGATATATATTTTGTAATGGATAAGTGTGGGGGTAATTTCTATTAGATTTTGGGAAGGCTCACATCCATTATATTCATTGCAAACCCTCTTATCCAGAAAATAATAATTGAAAAATGAGTTATGTCTTGGGCGATTAAAAAATCACCATTGCGTGACCGGTGATCTTGTTACAACTACTAGAAATAATGTTGTAAGGAGATAATTTGGGGTTGAATGATGGCTATGAGATTTTTCCCAAACAAAATTTTTGAAAATGAAAAAATAAATCAATAAAAATATAAAAATATAAGAGGGTGTTTCAGTCATTTCATTTCATTTCTTTATGAGCCTATTTTGAGATATTAGGGAGAGTATAGATTTTCATTGAGCTATTTTTGATTATCATGCAATATAAATTAGAGTCAAACATACTTATTTATATTTAATTGTTTTACATCATTTACCTACCTTCCCTAATCCTTAGAGTCATTTGATCCAAATGGTGAATCCCCCTCATTCTTTATGAATTTGTCTCTATGCGGTGTAAAATGTTGATGAATTAAAATCCTATAGAAAGGGTCATGTTCTTGAGGTATGTGATGAATTATATTTAAAATATACTTTTATTAAGATAAGAAAAAATTAAAAGTGAGGTAAATTAAAAATGGAATTAATATTAATAATTAATTGAAAAATTAAAATGGAAGAATAAAAAGGTTTGTTTTTTACAAAAGAAGAAAATTAAAATACATGGTTGGATTATTTTATTTGAAAATTGAGGCATTTATATGTTTTATTTTTTAATTATTAAATGTTTAATTTAATATTTAATAAATTTATTTTGTTGTAATTTAATTTAAATTATTGTAATGTAATCTCCCTTTGTAGTATATTGAGATTTCATCCTTGAGGATAAGTATGAATTTAAGTGTGGGGGATTTGATTTATACATTTCATGCGTTTTTTTTGTGGTATTTTAGTACATTAATAACTGCGATTTTATTGATATTATTGAAAGATTTTGAACTATTTAACTTGTTTTTTAATTTATGATAGGATGTAAGGAAAATTTGGAAAAGGAATGAAAAAGAGATAAATTTTATAGAATGATGACACTAGATTTTTGAAGCCGAAACAAGAGTAGAGGCTAGAATAGAGATGGGAGAAACCAAAATGTTATAAAAATACATACAATAGAAGATATAAATTTACATGATGAAAGAAATTTAGTCTGTAAAATAGTTTATTACATTGTAATATTTTTGAAGTAGGATTTTTGGGAAGTCTCACCTTTTATATCGTAAATCCTCGATTTACCCCATGAACTCCAATCAGTGGTAGAATTAATGTTAGATATGAGGTTTTATTTCAGGTGGAGGGATTATATATTTTTAGTCTTGTGGATGCACTAGGATAGAGGATTATATGAGATAATATACATAGACCAGATGAATAAATCATGCATGACCGTAGAGGCCTACTTCTGCCACCGAACTTCTTTAGGTAACCATGTCTTCTCTCCTCCTCATGATTAACATGAGAATGTAGTACCATAGTGCTGGGTGATGTGATTTTAATTGGAATGTTTTGTAGGGATTATATATATTTTTATATTCATGTTTGGGTTGTTTAAATTCTATTTATCAATTATTAATTTCATCTTATTGAGCTATATGATCATTGCTATGTAATTTGAAGAGTACCAATTTAATGTATCAACTAATTACCCTAGTCTACACATGCCCATTTTGAAATATAAATAAATTATGTTTAAATAAGGTTTTGGGTCTTGTAGATATATTATCAAAACTATTATTTGACCATTCTATTGGTGTGATTATAGTATTAGTGTAGGATACCTAGACCATAGATCCCTAAAGACCCAATTTTGATAAAAAATATAAATAAACATGTAATTAATTGAATCTCTAGTACACAAACCTAAAAATAAATGAATTTGGAATGCCTCACATATTTATTTCAAACCTATTATTTATTTTACTCTTTCTATCTCATCAAAACTTCAATCAATTATTTTATATCAATTCCCAAAAACATTTTAATTCATTTTTCCCATTCTCTATGGATCGACCTCAATTTACACTAGACTATGTTTTGAATTTAGTTGTGATAATTGAGTTTTATAAATTTATACTTTTACATCCCTAATATAAATAAAAATACTTTAGGGTGACATCAAGTGTCATGAAAATCCAAGCACGTTATCTTAGTTTTGAGTATTTGATGTGCGCTTAGAACTAAAATGCCATTTTTAAATAAAAACAAATACTTTCAGTTATGCCAGCCACATCATATGTTATATTGATGTGATATTTATTATCACACACCAAAAATTAATTATTGATATTTTTCCTAAAATATCAAGATAATCCAAGTGTTTTTCTTAGTTTTGAGTATGTGATGCGCATTTTGGACTAAAATTTCATTTTTAAATGAAAAAATGTACAATCGGTCATGAAATCCACACTATGTATCAAATTGAATTTAGGTTAATTTATATACATAAAAAATGAATCACATATAATTTTCCAAAATTATTAAGATAATCCATGCACATTTTATCGATTTTGAGTATGTGATGCATATTTTAGACTAAAATGTTGCTTTTAAACTGAAAACATGAACTATCAGTCAATTTAGCAACACCATGCATCAAATGGATGTGAAGTTAATTTATACACATCAAAAATTAATCATGAATAATTTTACTAAAATATCAAGATAATTTGAGTTTATTTTTTCAGTTTTGAGTATGTGACGTTGTAACACCCCGAGATTTTGTGAAATAATTTTTCCCCTTTTTCAAATGAATTAATTTTAATTGATTTATTTCATTACAATAAGTCAAATATTCCTTTCCCATGGAACTATCTTGGATTATTCTATATTAAACACCGACTTGGCGTATGTTATATGCAACACTGAGTTTCTACTAAACATCATTTTATTGTTATAATTATTTAAATGAGATAATTATAACCTAGACGTTAAAATTAGTAATATTAATAGTAATAAGTAATTTTAATATATTATATATAATTTTTTATCATAAATAAAAAATATTAATAATGAAATGTATAATTTTTTTAAAGTCTTTATATGTTTAAAAATAATATTTTCTTAAAGAAACAACTTTTTATGTCCTTCCATGAACAATAGTAAAATTAATTTTAGATAATAATAGAAATTTAATTTGATAAAATTAACATAATTTTGGAATTCATGAAGTTGAAATTATCTTAAGGTAATTTTTTTTGGGATTTTTTTGAGAAACTTCATTTTTAGGTGAATAGTAAATATTACTGCAATTTAGTTAAAAATAACCTTTTTGTCTAAATATTGATTAGTGATAAATTATATTTTAAATTGATTTTTATAGTCAAAATATATCAATTATGAATATATTAATCCAATTTAGTTAATTGGAGTTATTTTTTATATTGAAATTAGATATAAAAACATATTGAACTTTTGAATGTTTTTACTTTAAAAACCTACTTTCTCACCACGTCTACGAGATTAGCGTTAAACTTAATTTTACCACTTATGTGATTTGAATTTTTAAAAATGGACATAAAAAGTTATAATAAGTATTATATTTTTATTCTAATAAAATCAACTTAAATTTTGACAAAAATATTAGTAAAAGTTATTAAATTAATCACAATGATTAAGGTAAGACTAAGCTTAATTAAGGACTAAACCTTAATCTTAAGGACCAAAATGACCTGGAAACATGTAAAAAAGAAATTGGATTAATATAATTCGAACATATACCCTATTGGTTCTAATTTTATGGGTTATTTGGATATTATTAAATAGATGTTCACTATATAAAAGGTTAAGTAAGGAAAAAGACAAAAAAGGAACTTTCCTTACCTTTAACATTTATAAAAATTTAAGATATGTAAAAAATATCATATTTTTATTTATATATAACCTTTTTAAAGATAAATGGTTAATTATTGTCATAATAAATTATAAATAATTTTTAGATATAATTTAGTTACTTAAAATTCTTATGAAATGCCAATGTAGTGATAATTTAGTTAATAATTAACTAAAATAAATGATACTATAACTGTTAAAAGTGAAGTGAATTGATTGAATTATTGTATTTAATTATTATTTAAGATTAATATATAATTTTAAACATATTTAAAATTAATTTATTTAAATTAAAATATTAGTTTTATATTTTAAAATTAAAATTAAATAAATAATGTCAAAATTGCCATTATTGTTATTTTACAATAAATGATATTTTATTAAATGATTTAAAATTAATAAAAAAACTATATTCTATAAAGTAATTTTTAAGCGTTAAAAAATATTAAATATGGTATATTAATGGACCAATTTATCTTTTATAATTAACATATTTACCCATAGGTTGTAAAAAAATTGTTAGCAAAGTCTGAGTTTAAGCAGTGTTTTTCCCATCACATGTGCTTGTTTTAAAAATTAATTTCCGAAAGATATGAGTTTTTTATTTTTGAAATTAGGTATCAAATTTATAATTCATTAGATCTATATTATATAATAAATCTCTATTTATTTTAGTCTTAATGGTTTAATTAATTAGGTTAGAAGACTAGATGATTTAATAAAAACCAAAATAATAAAATTGGTAAATCTTAGAAGTTAAGGAACAAAATTATTAAAATGAACATATTTTTGTGTGGTGTAGATTTGGTTCAAAAATAATTTCACATTACTCCATTATTTTTCCATTTTTTAGGCACACTAGGAAGAGGATACCTCCCATTATTAAATACCTTTTGGTATCTACAAGAGTGTCACTCCCCATCCACTATAAAAAGAAAATCACTCTACCCATTCATCACACATATAAAGCCACATTGGATAATAAAAAATCAGAAAAAATAGTCTCCCAAAATCCCTACCTTTATAATATAATCCTCCCATTGAGAATAAATCATTACAAGGAATCATTTTGGCACAAACCAAAAGGAGTTACCTGATTAAGTGATAACGTCTTCTCCCAAGCCTCTTTGTTTTATTTTCTTTCTCCACCCCTATGCTATATTTATTATATGATTTTATAACAAAAATATTATCTTAAACATAATAGTATTTTTTATGATAAATTTATGACCTACACTTACACACACATCCCTTTAATGGGTAATGAATATACTGTTTATGTGTATGGCGAACTACCGCCTCACTAAAAAACGGTTGTTCATTTTTCCTTTACCACCTCTCATGGTGGAAATTATGATAAAAAATATGTTTTTATATTTCATATGTTATATTTATTATGACTTTAATATTTTTTATTCCTTTAACAACACATAATTTTTTTACTTTCTATTTGGTTTAAATACAATAATTTCTTTTGAGGAAGTGTGGACTACTGCCCCTAAAAGCAATGTGATTCATTCACACACTACATGGAATATATTAAGGATGGGTTTAGTGAACTTATATGATATATATGATATAATAATTATATTTTAATACTTTTATATATACATATATAGATAATTATATGTCATTTTTTTTCCTTCTTTCAATACAAAAAAAAATCAGAAACAACGTTCATGCGTACGCACGACTTACCGTCTCCATGAAAAATGTATTCCATTTTATACTTATATATTATATAAATTATTATAATAAAAATATAATTTATATAAATTATATTTATATCATGGTTTACATTATTTAAATCATGATATAATTATAAGGAACAAATATATAACAAATTAATACACATGCGAAGAATAAAGTGAATATCACTCGAAGTGTAACCTTAACATAAGATTTTTAACAAACAGGTAATATAAGGTCATAGTAAAAAAATATGTGGTATTAGATATAAGAATATGGTTCAGTAAAATATGTATAATAAATTTATATTTATTATAGATTTGGTTTGTACAAGTACAAAGAGAGTCCAGATACAAGGTAAGGGGATTTCATCTCACGTTTTATTTTTGTGAGATACATTCCTTGTTCACAACTATTTCCTTTTACATGGTGTATATACTACCCATGAATGTATTATATGATTATTATTATTAAATTTATGGTTAATTAAATATCCATTGTATTATCTTCCTTTCACGGGGTTAATGTTTCAAAAGTTATGAAATCGATAAGATAGTTTTTTCTCAATTTACCTTCTTTGAGACACATGCCATGTTATGCACTTATATTTTTATATGATGTGTACATACTGACTTTGACATGTTATACCATGAATCTTATTATTTTAATGACATTTTAATCTTCATGTAATTTAATTTTATTACAAGTGGAGTATGGTTTAATGTTACAAAGTGATAAGAGTCTATTGAAACAATCTCATCACTTTTCAAGATTGTTTATGTTTATGATTCTTTTGATGAAATATTATAACCCATATCTCAAGAAAATTCATGAATTCTATTCTCCACTAGTTATTCATGATATATTCATGCATTGGTACCTTTTTTATAATATTTGGTACATAATATAGTTAAGAAAGTGTTTTTAAGAAATCATGAATTTACCATCTCTTCAGTTAGAAATCTACGTTCTGTCAAAACCATGTTTTCTAAAAAGGGTTTACAAGAATATTGTACCATTATCCTATAATAATTAAAAGAAATTTCTACCCTTTTTTTCTTTTACCAATCTCTTCAAAAGAATATTTTTCACTTTCTGAACAATTCATTTTTCTAACCTTTTTACTATGAAAAAGGAATGTTATTTTTTACCTCATATGGCATTTATAGATTTATCCACCATCATTTATTTGAAGCTTCCTTTTAATTTTTATAGAGATAATTTTTAAGAAAATGTTTTTTGAAAGTAATTTTCATGGATTTTTTTTCAAATTATTTTCAAGCATCTTTTATATGTTTTCAAGATAAATTGTTTTCAAATTTTTTTCAAGCCTTATTTATATGTTTTCAAAGTATTTTCAAAGAAATGGGTTTCAAACCACTTTCTATACTTATAATTTTTCAAAGTTTTTTCAAAGAAAAATGTTTTTAAAATGTTTTGAAGATTTTTTTTTATAAATTTTAAAGGAAAATGATTTTCAAAATTATTTCAAGTCATATTTTTAAGTTTTTAAGGTATTTTATAAGAAAATAATTTTTAAATGGTTTTATGTATTAAAAAAGATATTTTCAAAGAAGAAATAATATTTTACTCAAGAAATGTTTTTTAAAGATATTTCAACATTATTTTCCATATAATATGACATCTTTGATGTCACTCATGCCCTTCTAGGAAATGATCTAAAGGCTCCATTAATATTATTTATATGAATGGGTTATGATTAATTTCATGGTATTTATGAAACCCATTTCTATTTCACAGGTTATATGTTTATGAAATCCATTTCTCTTTTACAAGTTATGATTTTGATGAAATGATTATGAAACCTATATCATTTTCCATAGGATATGATATGTTTACATGTTTATAATACCCATTTCATTTATTGAGTTATGATATGGTTATTTATTATTTTGTGGTACATGTATGTATGATTTCACTATGAGATGGGCGAGACCTATATCTCCCTCCAATGTATTGGGTAATGATTTATATCACATGATATATACATGTATGGAATGGGAAATGAACTCGATTCAGTATTACAGGGATGGAACGAGAAATGAACTCAGTTCAGTATTAAAGGGATAGAATGGTGAGTGAACTCAATTTAGTAATATAGGGCTAGAATGAGGTGTAAACCTGATTCAGTAAAGAAATTTGTCCACTAATATGGTCTCGACAGTAATGCCTTTACTACTATGGAAATCATTATATATGATTATGTGTCTGGAACAATTAAATTTTTTATTCCCATGTTATGATTTCATGGATTATGTTATTTATTTACTTATGAATCATGTTTTATGAATTTCCAAGATTTATTCCATGATTCATGTTTATGATCTTTGATATGCAAGGTATGATCTCCCTTTTTCAATATCATGTTCTCGTACACTTATGCTCATGATTATTCTTACACATATCTTTTGTACCCTTACTAAGCATCTAATATCACCCCTTTTTATGTTTCCTTACCTAGGTTATGAAGATATGTATTATGTTTGATGTTTCTAAGTAGGTTTCTAGTCAAGAAGAATCTAGTTGGAGATAATGTAGTTAACTTATGTATTAGTGTTTACGTTTCTATGTTTTCAAAGTAACTGGACTAATATGGTCTCTCGGTGTCTATTTGTATAATGTTTTAAGTATTACACAAATGTTATATAATGTTAATGTATGAAAAGAAAGGGTTGTTATAGTTGGTATCAGAGAGAATGCTTAGTTAATATTTGGAAACTAGGATGAGAAAACTTTAATGAGATCCCTAGGTATATTTATATGGATATGTCTAGGAATGTCTCTAAGGATAAGTATACAGATGAGTTAAAGTATATGAAAATGTCTTGGAATTTTGGTAAAGGATAGAGTGAGTGGTTTCCTAGAAATACTTCCCTATTTGGATACTATAAGTGGATGTGGCTCTGAAACAGATGCACCAAGGGGTAACAACTCCAACAAGATGTTCCGAGGTATACGATAATGGGCATTACTGCACACATGGTTTGACACTCCTCTGGGGATATGCTTTGAGAATTCCAAAAATCTTTAGAACCATAATGAATGATTTAAATAGAGTAATAATATGAATAACCTAGGCTCAAAATAAGGTGTCATAGATTAAAGAAGTAGGAGCCATGATTTAGGCACCCTATAAGAATTTTTTCATGATTATATGGTATCCCAACATGATAAATGTTTCTCATACTATATTTTTTTTGGTTTTATTAAATAGATATAACTATAAGGAACATGATTAACATTTAATTTTTTATATGTGGAAAGTATGGGCATTATGTGAATCAATTTTCCAAGTGTAAATCTCATAAAGAGAATTAGGAAGGTGGTGTGAGTATTTGTTATACTTCTGAAGATAAAGAGACCACAGACGACATGTAAAAGGTATGTGATGTTCTTCCAATATTTTTACTTTAAAAATAAAAAGAATGATTAGATTGAGGTTGATAAACCTTAATAAATGATTCATATTTCATATTCCAGGAAAGAGGTATTAAGGAATAAGTTTATGAAGCCCAGGTGATGGTTAAGGAATAATGTTGGATGAATCAAGTAATTATGTTTTGGAATTCAAAGATTATGTTATATGAATCATGAAACATATAAATATTTTCATTATAAATTTTCATTAAGGATTGAAAAATATATATTGAATGGTGATTAAGACATACAAAAGTGATTTCATGGAAATGTGATATTTTTATTAAGGGAAGGTAACCATTAATTAATTTCTGATATTGAGCTAATGATGTTTGGATAAAGATATGCTGGATATGAATAAGTAAATTGGACAATACAGATTACTCTAGAACTAATTATTGAAAAAGTGGTCTATGTCATTAAGGATGAAGTTTGATTTTTTATGGATTTAAGGAATATATCCAATATACTTTGAAATAAGGAATCACATATGTTTTTAATAAGGAATTGTAGTAATTAAGGTTATTACCATGTTTCAAGAGAATATATGATGAAAGTATTCCCATGTTTGGAATATGACAATCTAGAGATACTTTGTGATATATGGGAGATCAATGTTAAGATGATTTCAAGACTTTATTTATAAATCTTTTAATTTTCATATTTTATAAGGGTTATATGGTTAACCATTTATGGAAATTTTAAGTTAAAATTCAGATAAAGTCAGTAAGATTAAAGTGTTATCTCTCCATATGAGGATTTATGCATATTGGATATCCTATTCAAACTACATTGTATTGATGATAACTGATGGGATGACATATAATGGGTATTATGATATGTTAGTACTTCAGGAATGAAAAAGTAACCCTCCTTTTTAGATAAAGAGGTGAATTGGAGTAAGGAACAATAAAGGGTGATGTTTTCCTAAAATCATGAAAGTGTATCTTTTCATGAAAAGCATTCAAATTTAGGAAAAAGGATCTTTAAGCCAATTTTTTTGTCTTAGTACCTTTATTTTTGATTAATAATATTGTACCTTAGGTCATCAAATATTTATGTATTTTTTATTGTTAACTTTATTTTTACCTTGTTCCCTATCACTCTCAATCAAAACATGATGGTGATATTTTCTTCCACGTCCAAGTTTTCACTTCCCACCTATGTTCATCTATGTGAGAATCTCATTATGAGTTAATTTGGGTAACCGTTATGTTTTCAAATTTCTATTTTTAAGGTAGGTTTTAGTATTCATTTTTACAATGTGGGTTTCTATGAATGAAAATTTCAAGTATTAAACCTTTGATAACCCAAATGAATTTCAAGGGTGAAATTATTTTTAAGGGGGTATAATGTAGCACCCTTATAGTTTTGAAATATTTTTTTCCTTATTAGAATGAATTAATTTTCATTTATGTATTTAATTTCACTAAGTCAAATATTACTTTCATATAGCACCTACTTGGCTTACGCTACACGCAACACTAACTTGGCATGCGTTATATGCAATAATAAGTTTCTATGAAACATTGTTTTATTGTTATAATTATTTATATGAGATAATTATAACCTAGATGTTAAAATTAGAAATATGAATAGTAATAAATAATTTTAATATATTATCTATAATTTTTTCACATGAATAAAACATATTGATAATGAAATATATAATTTTTGATAAAGTCTTTATATGTTTTAAAATAATATTTTCTTACAGAAATTTCTTTTTATGTACTTATGTGAAAAATAGTAAAATTTATTTCAAACACTAATAGAAATTGAATTTTATAAAATGCAAATAATTTTTGAATTCATAATTATGAAATTAGATTCGTATGAATTTTTGGGATTTTTCTGAGAAACTTCATTTTTGGGTGAATAGTAAATATTACTGGAATTCAGTTAAAAATAACTTTTTCATTTAAATAATGATTAGTGTTAAATTATATTTTAAATTGTTTTTTAAATTCACAATAGATAAATTATTAATATATTAATCCAATTTAGGTCATTGGAGTCATTTTTTATATTGAAATTAGATATCAAAAACTTATTAAACTTTTGAATGTTTTTACATTAAAAACCAGCTTTCTCACCACGTCTGGGGGATTAACATTAAACTTAATTTCCCCACTTCTATGATTTGAATTTTAAAAAATGTATATAAATAGTTTTAATCAATATTATATTTTTAGTCTAATAATATCAACTTAAATTTTACCAAAAAGATTATTGAAAGTGATTAAAATTAATCACTATAATTAAGGCACGATTAAGCTTAATTAAAGACTAAACCTTAATCTTAAGGACCAAAATGACCTGTAAAATTGTCCAAAATCCATTTTATACCAATACTTAGGCCATATAACCTCTTTTTTCTAATTTTATGGGTTATTGGGATATTATTAAATGGAAGTTATCTATATAAATGGTTAAGTAAGGAAAAAGATAAAAAAGGAACTTTCCTTACCTTTAACATTTATAAATATTTTATATATGTAATAAACATCATATTTTAGGTTATAGATATAATTTTTAAAGATAAATGGGTTATTTTTATCATAATAAATTATCAATAATTTTTAGAGATGATTTGGTTACTTAAAATGCTCAGAAAATTCCAATATAGTGATTATTTAACTGAAATAAACGATACTATAAGTGTTAAAAGTGAAATGAATTGATTGAATTATAATATTTTATTATTATTTAAGAATAATAAATCATTTTAAAAATATATAAACTTAATTTATTTTAATTCCAATATTTTTTTGATATTTTTAAATTAAAATTAAATAAATAATGTCAAAATTTACATTATTATTATTTTATAATAAATGATATTTTATTAAATGATTTAAAATTAATAAAAAAACCATATTATGAAAATAGATTTTTAAGGGTTAAAAAATATTTAATTTTTTATATTAATTGACCAATATATCTTTTATAATTAACATATTGACCCCTAGATTTTAAATATATTGTTAGCACAGTCCAGGTTTAAGCAGTGTTTTACGCGTCACATACGCTTGTTTTAAAAATTAATTTAAAAAATACATGAGATTTTTATTTTTAAATTAGGTATTGTATTTATAATTTTTTGGATATTTATTATATTATAAATATCACTTTAGTTTATTCTTAATTGTTAAATTACTTAGGTTAGAAAACTAGATGCTTTAATAAAAACCAAAATAATAAAATTGGGGAATCTTAGAAGTTAAGGAACCAAAGTATTAAAATGAACATATTTTAGTGTGGTGTAGATTTTTTAGAACATAATTTCACATTAATCAATTAGTTATCCATTTTTAAGGCACACTAGGTAAAGGATAACTCCCATTATTGAATACCTTTTGGAATTTATAAGAGTGACACTCCCTATCCGCTATAAAAGGCAAGCACTCTACCCCTTACTCAAACCTCTAAAGCCAAATTGGATCATCCAAAATCTTCCCAAACAGTATCCCAATATCCATATATTTCTCCTAGAAGCCTAAAATTGTGCATAAATCCATACAAGGAAGATTTTTTGTACAAACCAAAAGGAGTTACCCGATCAAGAGATAACGTCTTCTCCCAAGCTCCTTTCATTTATTTTCTTTCTCCACCCAATCCACTCTATTTATTATATTATTGTATAACAACAACAATATCATAAATATACTAGGTTTTTTTTTATAATAAGGTTTGTAACTACACTTACACACACATCCATCTAATGGGTAACGAATATATTGTTTATGTGTACGGTGAACTACCGCCTCACTAAATGATGATTGTTCATTTTTACTTTACCGCCTCTCATGGTGGACATTATGATGGAAAATTTGTTTATATATTTCATATATTTTATTTATTATGTATTCAAGCTTCTGTATTCATTTTAAAACACATACATTTTTTTTACTTTCTATTTGGTGTAAATATGATAATTTCATTTGAGGAAGTGTGGACTACCGCCCCCTCAAAGCGATGTAATTCATTCACAAACTACATGGAATGTATTAAGGATGAGTTTAGTGAAATTATATAATATATATGATATAATAATGATACTATAATAGTGGTATATATACATATATAGATACTTATATGTCATTTTCTTTCTTTCTTTCAATACGACAACAGAAATCGAAACAACGTTCATGTGTACGTATGACTTACCGTCTCCATGAACGATGAATTCCATTTCATAATTATATATTATATAGATTATTATAATACAAATATAATTTATATAAATGATATTTATACCATGGATTAAATTTTTTAAATCATGATATAAGTATAAATTCCAAATATATAACAAATTAAGACACATGCTAAGAATAAAGTGAATATTACACGAAGTGAAACATTAACACATGATTGTTAAAAAGTGAGAAATATTAGGTAATAATCAAAACATATGTGGTATTATATATAATAATATGATTATATAAAAGATTTATAATAAATTTATATTTATTATACAGTTGGTTTGTACATGTACAAAGAGATTCAAGACATAAGGTAAGGGGATTTCATCTCACTTTTTATTTCCGTGAGATACATGCCATGTTAACCACTCTTTCCTTTTTCACAGTGTATATACTGCCCATAAATTTATTATAAAATTATTATTATTAAATTTATGATAAATTATATATCTATTATACAATCTTACTTTAATGGTGTTTATGTTTCAAAAGTTACCAAATCGGTAAGATAGGTTTATCTCAATTTACCTTCTTTGAGACACCTGCCATGTTATGCACCTATATTTTTATATGAAGTGTACATAATACCTCTAACATGTTATAACATGAGTCATATTAATTTAATGATATTTTAATCTTCATGTAATTTCATTTTATTACACATGGAGTATGGTTTAAAGTTTCCAAGTGATAAGAGTTTATTGAAATAATCTCATCGCTTTTCAAGATTGTTTTTGTTTATGATTTCTTTGATAAAGTATTATAACCCATATCTCAAGAAAATTCATGAATTTTCTTATCCTATGATTATTAGTGATATATTAATGTATTGTTACCATTTTTATACTCTTTGGTACATATGATAGTTAAAAAATTGTTTATAAGAAAGCCTGACTTTACCCTCTCTTCGGTCTAAAATCTATATTCCTTCAAAACCATGTTTTCTAAAAAGGGTTTCCAAGAATATTGTACCATTATCCTATAATATTTAAAATAAATTTTTACCCTTTTTGTATTTTACTAATCTATTCAAAGGAATATTCTTGTGACTTTCTAAACAAGGAATTTTTCTAACCTTTATATCATGTAAAAGGAATTTTCTTTTTTAACTCGTAAGATATGTACAGATTTACCTGTTGTCATTTATTTGAAGATTACTTTTCATTTTTAAATGGATAATGTTGGACTCACCTATTTTGATAATCCCAAATCATGTTTAAATATTGATCATGATATATTAAGCCATTTGTTAACCCTTTTTTAATCTGTATTTATATTGTTTATCCTAAACAATTTATATTATTAGTCTCATGAATTTGTTGTATTAGCTTACAGTTTACATTTATCTAAATATAAGTTCATTGTTAAAGGCTATTGGTAATAGCCTTCTGTTCAAGGTCACCGTTATAGCTCACTCTTACTCTAGGTCACTGATCCTAGAAGGTTACTGTTGAAGATCTACTATCACTGATATAAGCTACCGGTACAAGTTTACTGTCACAAGTCTAATGTTGATATGCTTATCAAAGCTTACAGACAAAGAGTCACCATCACAAGGTCACTGCTATGACAAGGATTCTGTTAGAAGTTCACTGTCAGACTCTTTATTAAGTCTTCTATTGATAGTTTCACTGTTCAAGTCTACAGTTGGACATGTCTACCGTTACTATAAGGCTACCGCTAGACAACTCCTACTGTTGAGATAGTCGACTGTTGTTCAAAGTATACTGATGGACATACTCCACCGTTAATGAAATTAACTATTGAGATAATTCTACCATTGGAAAGGTCACTGTTTCAATACTCTGATGTTACAGAGCTACCATTAGAAGCTTACTGTTGAAGTCTACCGCTGATCAAGCCTATTGACTGAAGCCTACAGTTAAAGGTCTACTATTGAGCCTACTGATTAAGTCCACTGATGAGGAGATACTGTTACACAGAGTAACAGCTACCGATACAAGACATCCACTAACACAAAGTCCACCGTTACAAGCCTACAGACAGAGAGCTATCGATGGAAGATGACTATTAACCAGTCACTGCTACTCAAACTCTATACCTTGTCAATATTATTAATATTATTTATATAATGATAACATTTATTTTTGATGCTTTTAATGCACGTGCTAGTAATTAATTATGTTTATTTGGATTTTCAGGAACCGTACCTAGTACCTGTAAAAAGGTAATCATTCCTATTGACCGGAGATTAACATGTATAAAAGGAAACCTCAAAGATGAACAAAGTAGCGGAGAAGAGATAAGTCTGTCCATACATACACGAACCAACCTGTTGATACAAAATACTTATATGCATAAAAATAAGAAGGAAGGCTACATAATGAATTCAAAGAACCTGAACATTCCATGAGAAAAAGATCTTCTAAACCAACAAACTGATTATCTCTACCTGAAAGTCAAAACCTGGAAGTTGCGACACTCTATTTTGGAGGAAACTTGTAGAGAAGGACCAAAACTTAATTTCCATCATTCCAATGAGTCCAGAGTTGATCTGCCAACATATAGAGATTTCTAAACTTCTTTCAAATATCTTTAGCTCTATTGTGTTTTTAGTATTTTATATTTGTGAGCAGTGTGTCTGTGTTACACACACCGACTCTTGTTCTTGAACTGAGGGATACTGAAAATCACCATACCAAACTCTCTTTACATTTGTTTCCCACGCATAATTTTGGAAGAAGCCTAGTGTGGCTTGGTAGTTTATTTTCACCACGTATAACTATGGAAGAGGTTGTAAAACATGGACAGTTTGTGAAAACTATTGTAAAGCCCGATACAGGATGTGTATCAATTTTTAATATAATTTCTTGGTGGCTGCTGATCACCAAGTGGAGGGGACTAGGTCTTGACTTAAGACTGAACCTCTTGTTTAATTTGTTGTGTTCATATTTCACTTACTTTGTTTTATACTTATCAGCTGTGCTTATATTATCAAAGACAGAAATCTGTTTTTACATTCACTCTGATAGTTAGTTCTGGTTAGTGTGTATATGTGATTCGTTTAGTAAACTTGTTTCAAAAGTTGAATTAGTTCTCATACTGATTCAACTGAGGAGTAATCAAACTTTGAGAAACCTGTTGAACAATAAGTCACTTATATATCTACTGAATTAATTGACTGGGCTGTTTTAATTTGGGGGATTTTAATTCTAAAAGTTTTTAACAGAAATTTTAATTGGAACCCAATTCACCCCCCTCTTGAGTATCCACTCTGACCAACAGATAATTTTTAAGATTTTTGTTTTAAAAAGTAATTTTCAAGGAATTTGTTTTCAAATTTTTTTCAATTTTATTTTATATATTTTCAAGGTAAATTGTTTTCAAAATTTTTTCAAGCCTTATTTATAAGTTTTCAAAGTATTTTCAAAGAAATGGTTTTGAAAACATTTCAAGATTTCTTTATAATTTTTCAAATTGTTTTCAAAGTAAAAGGTTTTTAAAATGTTTTGAAGATTATTTTATAAGTTTTTAATGAAAAAGGTTATCAAAATGATTTTAAGTCGTCTTTTGAATTTTTCAAGGTATTTTATAAGAAAATGATTTTTAAATGGTTTAATGTATTAAAAATTCATTTTTCAAAGAAGAAATGATATTTTTCTCATGAAACATTTTTGAAAGATATTTAAAAATTATTTTCCATCCAAGATGACATCCATTTATGTTACTCATTCCCTTATAGAAAATGATCTAAAGGTTCCATTTATATTATTTCTATGAATGTGTTATTCTTAATGTCACGGTCTTTATGAAACCTGTTTATTTTTCACGGGTTATATGTTTATGAAATACGTTTCTCATTCACAAGTTATGATTTTGATGAAATGAATATGAAACCTATATATTTTTCCACATGTTATGATATGTTTACATGTTTATAATTCCCATTTCATTTCATGGGTTATGATATGATTATTTATGATCTTGTGAAACATGTATGTATGATTTCACAATGAGATGGGTGAGACCTATATCTCCATATAATTAATTAGGTAAAGATTTATATATCATGATATAGACATGGATGGAAAGGGAAATGAACTCAGTTCAGTATTATAGGGTTATAATGAGAAATGAACTTGGTTCAGTATTATAGGGATGGAATGGGGACTAAACATAGTTCATTATATATGGATGGAATGAGGTGTGAACCCGATTCAGTAAAGGAATATGTCCACTAAGATGGTCTTGGAAGCAATGCCTTGACTACTATGAAAATAATTATATATTCTTATTTTTCTACCACAATTATATGTTTTTCTATGTTATGCTTTTATAGGTTATGTTATTTATTTCATTATGTCTCATGTATTATGAACTTCTATGATTTATTCAATGATTCATGTTTATGATCTTTGATGTGTAGGGTATGATATCCTATTTTCATGATCACGTTCTCATACCCTTACGATCATGACTATTCTTACATATATTAATTTTTTACCTTTACTGAACATCTAAGACCACCCCTTTTTATGTTTCCTTCTATAGGTTATGTAGATATGTATTTTGTTTGATGTGTCTAAGAAGGGAGATAGTCAAGAAGTACCTAGTGGGAGATAATTTAGCTCACTTATGTATCCGTATTTATGTTTCCATGTTTTAAAGGCATTAGACTAATAAGGTCTTTGGGTGTCTATTTGTATAACATTTTAAGTATTCCTAAAATGTTATTTAATGTTAATGTATGAAAAGTGAGGGTTGATATAGACTTGTATTTTAAATAGAAATATCATTTTTAAATGAAGACATAAACTTTTAGTCATACCGACCACACCATGTGTCAGATTGACACATGGTTAATTCTGACACATCAAAAATGAATTATTGATCTTTTTTTCTAAAATATCAAGACAATCAGATTATGTTTTATTGGTTTTGAGTATGCGGTACATGTTTGGAACTAAAATTCCATTTTTAGATGAAAACACGCACTATCGTCCATACCAGGTACAACATGTATCTGATTGACTCGATTTTAATTCGTACATGTCAAAAAATGAATCAAAAATAATTTTCATAATATATTAAGATAATATGTGTCCATTTTATTGTTTTTGTGTATGTGACACATATTTTAAACTAAAATGTCACTTTTAAACCTAAAACATGATCTTTCACTAAATTTGACCACACCATGTGTCAGATTTATGTGTGGTTAATTCACACATATCATAAATGAATCATGGATCATTATCTTAAAGTACTAAGAAAATCCATGCGTGTTTTCACTATTTTGAGTATGCGATGTACGTTTTGAACTAAAATGTCATTTTTAAATAAAAATACACACTTTCAGTCATACCATCCAAAACATATGTTATATTGACATGAAGTTAATCTATACAAGTCATAAATAAATTATCAATATTTTTACTAAAATATCATGAGAATCTGAGTGCGTGCTTGATTTTGAACTAAAATGTCATTTTTAAATGAAAACACACAATATTGGTCATACTAGCCACATTGTGTATAAAATTGACATGAGGTTAATTAATACACATAAAAAATTAATCTTAGATAATTTTAATAAATTATAATGACAATCCAAACACATTTTTTTAGTTTTGAGTATGTGATGCATGCTTTAAATTAAAATGACATTTTTAAACTAAAAACATGCACATTCAATCAATTCATCTACACCATGTGTTAGATTGATGTGAGATTAATTAACACACATCACAAATGAATAAATAATAATTATCCTAAACTATTATTACAATTCAAGTGTTTTTTCTTTGTTTTTTGCATGTGATGTGCGTTCTAAACTATCAAGTAACTTCTAAAAGAAATCACACACTTTTAGACACACCAGACACATCATGTATCAGATTGACATGAGATTAATTCCTACATGTCACAAATAAATTATAATTTTTTTTCTAATTTTTTGGATAATATGAGTGGGTTTATTCAGTTTTGAGTTTTTGGAGCATATTTTAAAAAAAATTCATTTTAAAATGAAAACACATACTATCAGTCATACTAGTCACAATTTTTATCAGATTGACTTGTGGTTAATTTATATGCATAAAAAATGAATCATAGATCATTTTATTAAAGTATAAAGATAATTAAATGTTATTTTCTTAGTTTTGAGTATATAACATATGTTTAAGACTAAAATGTCACTCTTAAACTGAAAACATACACTTTTAGCATATCCGACTACACTGTATGTCAAATTGATATGTGGTTAATTACCAAGTGTCAAAAGTGAATCATAGATAACTATAATAAAGTTTTAAGATAAAGAGAGTTTGTTTTATTTTTTTTAGTATATGACATGTGTTTTGAAAAAAAAGGTCACTTTGAAATAAAAATTACACTTTCAGTCATACTAGTCATGTCGTGTGTTAGATTGACGTGATATGAACTCATATACATAAAAAATGAACCATATATCTTTTTAATAGATTATAAAGATAATCCAAGTGTGTTTTTCTGGTTTTGAGTATATAATGCATGTTTTGAACCAAAATCAAATTTTTAAATAAAAACATGCACTACTAGTCATATCACCCACACCGTGTATTATATTGATTTGGGGTTAATTCCTACACATCAAAAATGAATCAAAAATCATTTTCATAATGTATCAAGTAAATAATAGTAAATTTTCTCAATTTTTTAGTATGTGGCATTCATTTTAGAATATTTTGAATCTTATAAAATGAAAACATACACTTTTATTCAATCTGGACAAACTATGTGTCAGATTGATGTGATGTTAAATCTTATGAATCAAAAATGAATCATGGATTATTTTCCTAAAGTATTAGGAAAATAAAATCATGTTTTCCCAGTTTTGAGTATGTGATGTGTGTTTTGAATAAAGATGTAAATTTTAAATAAAGACACACACTCTCAATAATACCAATCACACCATGTGTTAGATTAATGTGAGGTTAATTCCTACACATTAAAAATGAATTATTGATTTTTTACTAAAATATAAATATAATAAGTTCATTTTTTCTTTGTTTTGAGTATGCAACACACATTTTGAATTAAAATTTCATTTTTAAATGAAAACATATACTATCTATCATATTGGACACACCATGAATTAGATTGAATTGTGTCTAATTCCTACACTTCATAAATGAATCGTAGATCATTTTACTAAAGTATTAAGTATATAATTTCATTTTCTTAGTTTTGAGTATGTGGCACATGTTTGACTAAAATGTCACTTTTAAACTGAAAAATGTACTTTCAGTCAATATGGACACACTATGTTTTGGTTTGATATGCAGTTAATTAATTCTGGTAAAAAATGAATAATGGATCATTTTACTATAGTATAAAGATAAAAGAGGTGTGGTTTTTCAGTTTTGAGTACGTTACATGCGTTTTGAACTAAAATGTAACTTTTAAATAAAAAACTGGCACTTTCAATCACACTGAACACACCGCGTATCATATTGACTTAAGGTTAATTACTACACACCAAAAATGAATCATAGATCATTTCTTAAAGTATTAAGATAATCTGAGTGTTTTTTTTAGTTTTGAGTATGTGACATGCATTTTGAACTGAAATGTCTCTTTTAAATGGAAACATGTATTTTCAGTCTTACCAGCTACACTGTGTTTCAGCTTAATGTGAGGTTAATTCATAAAAAAAACAAAATATTTTTTAATAATTTTACTTATATATTAAGAGAATATGAGTGTGTTTACTTGGTTTTGAGTAAAAGATACATGTTTTGAACTAAAATATCAATTTTAAATGAAAACACACACTTTTAGTCATATTGGATACACTATGAATCAAGTTTAATTATAGTTAATTCATACACATCAAAAATGAATCACAGATAATTGTTATAAATTATCAAGAAAATCTGAGCATGTTTTCTCATTTTTGAGTATGTGAAGTGTGTTTAGATCTAAAATGTCACTTTAATTATAAAAACACTTTTATTCATACCATCCACACTGTGTATTGGATTTAGGCGTGGTTTATTCTTATATGTAAAAAATGAATTATGGATCATTATTATAAAGTATCAACACAATCTAAGCACATTTTATAGGTTTTGATTATGTGACAGATATTTTAAAATAAAATATCACTTTTAAATGAAAAGATTCACTTTCATCCATACCATCCACACTATATGTTTGATTGGAATGTTGTTAATTCCTACATATAAAAAATCAATTATCGATATTTGTATTAAAATAACAAGATAATATGAGTGTGTTTACTTGTTTTTGATTATACGATATATGTTTTGAATTAGATTATAAATTTTAAATGAAAACAAAAAATTTGATCCATACTAGAGACAATATGTTTCATATTGACATACATTTTATTCCAACACATCAAAAATGAATTACAGATCATTTTCCTAAAGTGTCAATACAATCAGTGTAGATTTTATTAGTTTTGACTATGTGATTTGTGTTGTGAGATGAACTCTTACTTTGAGTGGAATGGCTATCCTTAAATGATTTTGGACAATCATGAAGGTATTAGGAAGAAATGTATAAAAGTACCCCCAAATAGATTAGGTAAAAATGTATACAATTGATAGTTTCATGCCCAAATCACATACTTTAATAAATTAAATAACTTTTTTTATATCACTAAAACAAAAATTTGTGTCACTACCATGTTATTAAAAGATATTAGACCCAAAATACAATGCATTGCATCATTTATAAACATAAAAAAACTAAATAAATAACTAATATCTCCATAGAGATAACATTAAATAGTAACCCTATGCATTATTCTTATTAGAGGATTCATCAATAATTTACTTTTATCCAATCATTTTTTGTCTATGAAGAGAATAAAGGGCTTCCATACAAATTTAATAGTCTTTATTAAAGGATAATATCATTTCCTTTATAGAAAATTACTTCATGTAAACTAATCATTTCCCATTCAAAGTTTAGGGTCCTTCACTATGGAAATGATTTTAGCCTTTTAGAAGGATCATGAACTCTATATGGAGGCCTTCTGTGATCTTTATAGTTATAGGATTCTTGGAGAAAAAATAATAGGAAATAAATTCTTCATGATTTATATGAGATAAAAAAATGATAATAAAACTAACTAAATAATTAGTGGATAAAATGAAAAGAAAATTATCTAAATAACCAATAGATAAAACAACTCTTCATGATCTATGAAAGATAAAAAAACTAAAAATATGATAGAAAACCACCTCTTCATGATTTTAGTATTTTTTTTACACCTTGTAAGTTTTCCAATCATTTCTAAACAAATCTACTTAATCTTTTGAATATGTAGACTATTGACATTATTATTAGTATTTAAAAAATATAGATAAAAAAAATTAGTAAATATTTTAAATGAAATTATAATTACCTTTGTAAATACCACTTTGGGGATGTGATTTTTTTGATGGAATATAATATATTTTATAAATTTTAAAATGAAATAATCAAAATCGTTGTTATTAATTTGTTTCAAAGACTATAAAAACATTGAGAAAAATAAGTAATCTATTTGGATATATTTTTTAATGGGGATATATTATTATATATACCTTAATAAATTTTTATTTTAAGTAATTAATAAACTCATTATGAGAATTTACCATCCCTATACCATGATTTTTATGATAAGTAAACTATAAATACCCATACTGTTTTCAAGTTATGAATTTTAAGAGAAGTTTGAATTTTGATTCTAATGAGGGGTTTTTTTAGAATTGGGGTTTGAATTAGAAATATGAATGTTGAAACATCTCAAGGAGATGTTTTTTTGGATATATATTGAGGTACCATAGGTGTAATAATCACTTAGTTGTGGCGAAGTAAGGCCTAGAGGCCTTGTTGAAATTTTAAAACTGCAACATGTATGCACCAGGACCCATTTGTCACACTGTGACAACTTGCAGTGAGGTGGTCTGAAGTTCTGTTATAGTAATTCATGTTGTGACCCTAGAGGGGTCACAACATGATGTATGATGGTAAAGGGTTTGGATCCTATTTCTAGTTTTTTCATACTATGAAAGCTTCAAGGCATGAAAGATCATGCTGTGAAGGCCAATAAGGCCTCAAGTAGTACCTCTACCTGAAGAGGCATCATGCTGCAACACCAATGGTCACACCTCAATTGTGATTCCAACCTATTTTTAAAATATGGTTAGTCTAGTAATTTACCATTTATCCCCTTTGAGTTCTTGGTTTAACCAACTATGTGGGGGAGGCTATTTCATCCACTCCTCCCCTATCCCTCATCCCTCATTTCCCCCTCAATTCAATGTATTTTCTTAGTGATTTTTTTGGTGATTCTAGGTATGATTAATATTTTTCTCCCTCCATTATTGATTACCCTTTATTAGATTTTTATTTTAGTTCTCTCAGATTGATATTTTAGATATTATTCTATCGGGGCATGGTGGAATCATCCCACAATGATGGGGATTTTTCTCGGCATAGATAGAGGATGTCCCAAGATAATGTCTTCACACCATTTTGAATCATGTATTTGTAGGTATGTTTCCCTATAGTTTTTCTTAGGATTTTTGATTAAATTGGATGAATTTGAAAATTTAATCATTGGTGAGGGATGTATATTTGTTTGTCATACATTTGAGTGTAGGTCACAAGTAGACCACATCCTGTTTCTTGAGGTTTTGGTGAGTAGATGTTTCTTGAGCCTTGTGTGGGATAGAAATGGTCAGTTGGAATTGGAAAAGCATAGGTGAGAGTTTTAAAGATATGATCAAAGGGAATAAATATATGAATTTGATAGGTTATACCTATGAATTTCTATATGGTTTATTCATTTTATTTATAAAACATGTCATAGGTGGTCACACCACTTTGGGTGGTTGAACTTATTAAATTAGATAAGGTTTTAATTAAAAATGAATGCCTATGAATGGAATAGATAAGTTATAAGGGGAATTATAGACCCTTGACCACTATCTTGGTGCCCTAACCACTGATGGTTGAGGACTTTATTATAATGACATGACACATGATACATAGAACCTAATGAGTGAGTATTAAATGAAATGAGTGTAGAGGAAATGCTATGTTCCCTTAGGTCCCTTGAGATGGGATATGAGTTGGATTGGTAATAGATAGACCAAGTAAGCCATGATGGAATTGTGAGAAACTGATGAGATTTATATTTATAGAGTGGGGAAAGTTTTCCTCCCCTACTATTATATTGGTATTTGGGTGGTTGACCTTGAGTAAAATGATAATAGATTGGGAATGTGGGTGACCTTGGATGAATTTAAATTTGAGATAGGAATTGTGCCATATCTCTAGAGTTATTCTAGTTTGGATTATCTTATGAGTATGGTGATTCCGTAATGTGATAATGGTGATGATGAAGGATGCTATTCCCTCTAAGTGATAGTTTCATACCAAGATATATTAATAGGTTAAAGGATCTTATGTTTGGTCTCTAGTAGATATGAGACATAGGGGACATTAATGGGTGTCCCAGTGAGATATTGAACCAATAGAGGGTGCATGTGGGAAATTGATATTGATAATTACATGTTTCACCTTAGAAATAAAATCGATTATGTGAGCCTAATATGGATATAGTAAATATGATAGTCCATACACTTGAGAGGTCAACCCGAGTCATGTGAGATGAGTTTAGGCATATGAACAACCCTTGAGATGTGTTTGTGAGATATTACAGGTGGGAAAAACTAAACCTGAGTACTTATGAAATAATTCATGGGAGATATACTTGGATTTAGCCTTCAAGTCTATACGGAGTGCCTAGTGGTTACCTAGGAGTAAGTGGTTTCCTATATCAAATTCCTTAGGAAATCCCCTTGGATTCAATTATTATTCCCCTATGGAATTACTTGGTAAACCCCTTTGTATTTGACTATTATTCCTATTGAAATTCCTAGGTTATCACCTAGGATTAAACCTTCAGGTATATATGTATTTTTTGGGTGGTTACTCAAGAATTGGTTTATGTGCCTGTTTTCGAGGTGGGAACTATTACTCTCAATGATATTGCTAGGTTGGGTGATATTCTCCCTAGAAAGATTATATGATATTACTAAGAGGGTTTCTATTCCACCTGTATATATTTTTGAATTCCTAGGTACTTACCTAGGACTCGATCATTGAGACTATTACTATTGGATTTCCAAGGATTACCTCCTAATAATTAGTTCGTTCACCTACCATGATACGCCTATAAATACTAGTACAATTGGAATGATTATGTTGTATACTTAGAGACACTAAGACACTAGATGGAGTAAGCATAGTCAATCTTGGGTGTCAAATTAGAACCCAAGGAACAATAATTATTATTTATTTATGCTTCCATAAGTTATTATTTTATTTACTCTAAGAATATAACATGTTCATACATTGCTTTATTGGTTTTGTTTGGGACCTCATTTGCAGTTCCCAACTAAATTGAACTCACACCCTAATTGCGTATCCATGTAACTTGAGTAATCGAGAATACTTCACTGTTCTCAGGTTTAGGAAGGCTGGAGGACTAATGTTTCATGATTGGGTGAGAAATCTTATATTGATCTAGAGACCAGGATGTGACGAGGCTCAAGGATGGTACTCAATCCTCCTTTTATTTTTATACTTTTATTTATATTATATTTCTGATCATCCTAGTGGGTGATTAGTTTATGTATGTTGGTATGATCGTGTGTCTGTATAACCATATGCTTCAACATTTCATTTGATATAGCATGTTTGTGTTTATTTCTTACATATACTCTCATTACTATTATGGATATGGGTTGGTTATTTTTCTATTGTTTTTTACTCTAATATGAGGGTATAGTCTCCCCACTGTAACACCCTAGACCCTCGCTACTAGTTGGAAGCCTTTGACATACATGGAGGTGTGCCTGAGGTCAAGTAATAACCATTGGTCCAGACACTAATTGAGTAGTATGGGGTGGAAGGATGTTACAAAGTAGTATTAGAGTTTCATTTTATTTTATCTTACTTTTTGGAAATATAGAAGAAAAGTGATATAGGAATTTTTCAAAGCCTCTAATGGACCTTAGATTAGTGTTTTGTGGACACTTTTTATAATTGGAATTCCAAGTTACTAGGGACATGGGATTTTTATTCCTTATTTCTTCTTTTATAGTTGTATTATTTCACATTGGGTTATGAAATTAAACATTTGGATTTATGATTTATGGTTTTCATTTCTTATCCTATTATAAGATTCTTATGTACATGCTTCATATTTGGAATACAGGATTCACATGACATACATGTACTTCCTTGTGATTGATATCAATGATGATAGGGTTCATCTAATTAAAGTTTAAAAAAAAAACTTATATGATGTTTTCCCATATAACTTGTTTCTATCATTCTACTCAGTTGAACCAAAATATATCTTCTCTGATGATAGTTCATGTGGATCTTATGGTGAGGTTATTCTTGATGATTAAAATATAATCCCTCTATGTAAGGTATGTATATTGAAGCTTAACAGGTTAGTATATGAATCATATTCCTTCATGATCAACCCCTTATGGATAATTTTAATATTAGTTCTGAAAAGAGAATAGGTTTGATTACTTAAAGTGTCAACAATAACCTTTATGGTGTTTTTCTATAAATATTATTAATATAATTATACTTAAACAAACCATGTGACTATGGTATACTAAAAAAGGATCATCTTGGGATGATGCTGCTATATATATGTGTATTAAATCATAGTCCTTGAGGGGGGTAGTCTTATGTGTAGATGCTCGATGAGGATTAGTACCCTGAAGTGGTTGTCAACTTGGAATGCGATGCCTAATATATGTATAGTTGTATGAGAACCATGGAGTGGGTTTTCATATATGAGTTTCCTTGTGGTGTTTGAGATGAGAATAAAGGGGTGTTGTCCATGATTTATGATGTATATGAGACATGGTTTATGGGAAAGGTGAGATATCTGAGTGCCCTTGGGATGTTTCTTGGGATTGATGAGCCGATTTCTATGAGATGAGATGTGATACATGAGAGTAACTTGAGAGAGGGTTTATCTCAGTTTTGAGAGTTTCCTTATAGACAATAAGTATGGTTAGATACATTAGGTTGAGATAACTACATAGGTAGTTTTACTAGGTATATGGTATAGGCATGTGAGTAACTTAGGTTTTTGTGATGTAAAGCAGGTGAGGTGATTTGGTTTTAAGGATTGGTTCATACAAAAAATATCAGTGAGATGTCTATCCCTGGTGATTTTGGGTGTGTTTATTTATGAGTTTATAGATCATACTACTATATGGTTGGGTTTAGGATGAATAGATCATAGGTGGATTATTTTTATTTTGAAATGAAAAATAGGTAGAAGACGGTCGTTTGAGTATTCCTTAGAATGAGTGGGATGTCAGGATTATTGGAAAAAAGCATTGAGGTGTTTCTAATAAGATGAAAGTGACACAAAATAGGATCATGGTCTATGATTTAGGATCAGAAGCCGAAATTCAATGGTGTTAAAATCATGGGTGTATGAGTCGGTATTTATGACTGGGTGGTACGGGAGCGTACACCTATTAGGTTCAGACAAGATCATGGTAGTGCACACTAGTTATACATGGTACTCATTGTTTATAAATCATTGAGTGATCATGTATGGGTTTAGGATGTAGGGTTTCAATGAAATTATTATGGAAATGGTTTCTTGAGAGGTTTTGTGAAATGTGAGATGTCCCTTAGTGGTGAGAGGTGACATCAGAGATGGATTAGCATACCATGTTGTGGTTGACCTGAGTGGGTGACTTGACACATATTTTCAGATAATCATGATGTTATAAATCCATAGATCATTATGATCATGATGTGGTATAAGGGAAGACATATAGAAGGGAGTGTACCATTGTATATGGAGGGTGGTACCCTCATTGTGGATGAATATTTGTGGATTCATAGGATGATGTTACTGATGATTCAAGAATGGTTAGTGGTTTCAGTTTTCATTAGCACTTAGGTACAAGTAGGATAGAAACATCTGGTTATTATGTGTGGTAATGGATAGAGCATGAGCCATGGAGGAATGAACCCCATGTGGGAAGGGTCTTGGCTGTGATGAGACTGGTTGTTGTATTGTCAAGTTGGCATTGGATATCGGTTTGCATAAGAATTTTGTTTTATCTAGTTTTATAGTGAATACCATATTTGAGTTTTATATGTGATATCAAATAGATTATATGCATTGGAATCAACCATTAGATTTAATTTTATGTGATCTGAGGGAAAGTTAGATCAAATACATTCTGGTTCATTAGGTTGGAGTATGAAAAGTAGTTTAGTTATTTTAGGATTCAACCATGGAGTTTCATCAAGATCTAGGTTTGGAATTTGGAGGGGGGATGAATATTCATCATGATTCCTTTGGGAGTAAAGAAATCATTATTAGGTAGTGAGTAGTGCATTAATAGGTGTAGCTGATTATTTTTGAGAAAGGTCATCTAGATGAGGTTTGACCTATGTTTTTGAGTGTAATTGAGTGTGGTGATATGGAAACCACACTGGGCATATTTTTAGACTATGTGAAATGTTTATTGGCAGGAAATTCCAATGGTGAGGAGCACTGTTTCTTGGAATAAGTCCTTGTGAGAAAAGAAATATAGTGCGGATCACCATGAGCCTAATGATAAATTAGATGATGACACCATGGTATCTTGGGATATAATATTTCCATTGAAAACTATCTTGGTATTAGTAATGATGATGAGAATATGGCTTAGGTTTTGATGAATAGTGATATCTCATGTTTGGAGTTGTGCAATGGAAGATTTTTCAGTGTTCTATAGTAGAATGTAGAGAGTTAATGATGAATTGATGATTGAGGAAGGATGATATGAATGGTTTAAGTAATTAAAAGGATTATTAGGAATTAGAAGTGTTATAGTGGATAGGTTGTAAAGAACCATAACTTTCTGGGTTATGAATTTTAGGGTAAGTTTGAATTTTGATTTTGGTGAGGGGGTCATCTTGATAATTAGGGGTAAGATTAGAAATATTAATGTTGGAATATCTCAAGGAGATGTTTTGGATATATATTGAGTAATAAGAGGTGGAATGAACACCAAGTTAAGTAGAGAAAGGCCTGTAGGACTTTTTGGATTTTTTAGTTATAACTGATTCACACCAAGACCCATTTGTCATGCCATAAATGACTTCAATGATATGGTATGAAGTTTTATTGAATTAATTTTATGTTTTAAATTTATAAGGGTTTTGATTTGATGAATTATGGATGAGGGGTTGGACCCTATTCCTGGTAGTATCATGCTAGAAAAGGAGCAAGGCATAGGATATCACACCATGAAGGTCAAGAAGTACTCAAGCAGTGCCTCTGACCAAGGAGGTGTCATGCCACAAATTCTATGGCCATGCTGCGACTGCGATACTAACCTCTTTTTAAAATAGGGTAGGACTGTTAATTTACAATTAAACCCATTTGGTTTTTTTGGTCAAACTAGCTACATGGGGGATGCAATTTCATCCAAACCTCCCTTTCCTCCTTCCCTCATTTCTCATAAATATATGGTGGTTTTTAGTGATTTTTATTAACATTCTAGGCATGATTATTCTCACTCTTTTTATTATTATTTCACCTTTATTATATTTTAATTTAATTTGTCTCAAATATGTATTTAAGAGATGATTACACCAAATCATGGTGGAATCATTTCATAATTATGGGGAATTTTCTCGATGTAGTTAGTGTGAATATCCCACTTTGTGCATGGTTTTTATTTTTTGTCAATGGATATTATTTATTATCAATGTAGGTCAATGAGATATAAATATTTCATTGATTCTAATATATTTAAGAAGTTATAAAGGAATAAGTTGTTGGAACTTATGATGAAGTATCCAAGAAATGTGTTAAAGACATGTATCAATTATTCTAAGGGTGACACAATGTTTACCACATGTTGAAGAAGATATGAGAAAAAGAGGAATTGAATAAATCCATGAAAATATTTATTAAATGAGGATATTATTTAAATACCATGAAAATATTAATTTACATGAATAATAATTTAATAAATACAATGAAAAATAATATTATTCATGAAGAAGAAGAAGAATAACAAACATTAATATTACTGCATGAGGAGTTATTTGAAGGCTATACAAGATTTATAATGAATCGACATGATATTAAATTATATAATTAGAATAATTCTAAGTATTATTTTTGGTAGTCCTTTATAAAAAAATAGGTCCAACCATATCCATCCAAGGAGGGAAAACTGGAACCACATATGAGATCTAGGCTCAACCATGTGGGATCCAACCCATTCATGGGTATCCAAGGAAACATATAGAGGGATCATAACACCCATGAGGTGAACTTAGAGTAAATATAGGAGGGTGAATGCATAAATACCATAAAGGTGCATGCATGGAGCACATAAGGGTTCTTGGGTGGACCATGAAAGGGTGTGGTGCGGCCCATGCTGGGCATGTGTGTAGTGTTATAGGTGTCAAACCCCATTTTTAGCTTGTGATTGAAGCAGAATAGATTGGTTTATATAGGAGAAATCGACCATGTGAATATCCAATGTGGGATCATTATGCCATGGGTACTAGTCACTCACTTAAGAAAATATTTGGAAAAAACATAACTGTCTGATCTAATAATGTTAGGCTGTCTGATTGCTTCCACATTATCATATTCCTCATTGAATTACCTATGGTTACTACATTGTACATATTCAGGAAGAAACCACTGATTGATCCATATAACACCATAATAATGGAAACATCATGAGATATAAAATTAGAAATTTTCTTATTCGATCATCTCAAATCCATGCATGAATGTATAAATTAGTTTGAAGAACTTGATACAACTGAGGTAATGAATCCTCACCTATAAATGTTGACACATCGATCTAGATAAACACTACCATAGTTTTGAGAAGGGAACTTATTTTCTAGAGAAAACATAGCATCATGAAACCTTTTTTAGTGAAAAGAAGTTAGTTCTAATAGACACTCAACATCATGAATAAGGGATTTCCGTTCACCCATTTTCACAAAGAAGAAGAACCATGATCCTTCTGGTATCATGAAGAAAGTTACATGAAACTCTAATTGAGTTTACACAAATAATAATCGATAACTATAAATTTTTTCATATAATTATAGGGATTCACATAAAGAATAAATATATACCTCTTCAATGTATATACATGAATCCATTATTATTAGAGTTCCACACATAGGACTTTTTCTTATGTGAAGGAAGGAGTAGTCATGCACTAATCACTTGCATGAAGAAGTAGATATATCATTGCATGATATAATTGAAAGAACTTACATGAGTGAGAAAATGAATTCATAAATGAAATAAATGGATGTGCATATATAAGTGGTTCATGAAACATATTGAGTTTGATATGCCTGAACCATTTCAAAAAAACCAAATATGATAAAATAAAATATCTCCTAAAAAAGAAGTTAAAAAGATGTTAATAAAAGCACATTAAATAATAAGAACAATTTATATATGTGCCAAAGTTTATTCATAACACATGCATCATGATTTATGTATGAATTGATTTTAAATAAACCAAATTGATAATCCAAAAAGAAAGTGATAACCAAAAATCATGAGAAAAATTCTTATATTAGGCTAATGTTTTTGTAAGGATACTTTTGATGATGTTGAGTTGAACATTCATTATTTTGATAATCACAAATAAATTTTGTGATTCTAACATGATTTAATGAAGAAGTGATTGGATGTATAGGTACATGAATGAGAAGAAGTTATCAAATGAGGAATTAGCACTAGACAAACAGATACTAAAAGATTGATAATAAAAAAGGTTTATCTAGATACTTGATAGATATTTTAATATCATTTAATATCAAATGAACATGGTAAAGAAGTATGAGTTCTAGTGCAGTCTATTCTATACTGAATAAGTAATAATATAAGAGAAATTTGTGCACACCTATTAGTAAATAATAATAAGAATAATATAAATTTTCTTTTTAGTTTTTTACTATAAATAAGAAGAATAGTTAGTTTTATGCTGGTGTGTAAGTAAGAATGGTGTGAAGAGAAGAACAAACCATCATTATAACATCCAAAAAAATACTCACCAGGTGGAATACTTTATTTCTATTATAAATAACCTTAAAAAGTTGAATATTTTCATAAAAGGTAGTATAAATAACTAGAGAGGATTTGTAACTATGAAAGGAGCTCAAGCATTGTTTATTAACTATAGTGCAACACAAGTTAAAATATATTCCATGCTTATGGTAACTACATCAAAGGATTGTTTTCTATTGGTTGTGGGTTATTGGATTATTTGAAAACCATAAAAAGTATTAGATACTATTTTTGAGTAGTGAACCTTGTAAAAATATCATGTGCTATTATTTACCTACTTTCATAAACCTTCATATGATAAAGAAAAGTGAATAGGTGAATCAAGATACTAAAATTTCTAATAGGTAAAGGGATAAAAATTTATAATTAGTTAAAGAGTTCCCAAAACTAATTAAACACTCCCAATGTTGAGTATATCTTGAATTGGTCCTATCAATTGGTATCAGAGGGAAGGTTCACCTCTATTGGATTCTATACATTGCAGTTATTCTATTTCAAAGATTTGAGTTTCTTTCCTGTATTAACAATGAAGTACATTTTTGGTGAAGATTAAATTATCTATGAAAAGAATTATATATTTACCAAGACCATGATGAATATAAGAAAGAAATATAGAATAAATATGAAGAAGAAATCCATATTTCCCAAAGAAGAGAAAGTATCTGATTCTCCATGCCTTGATAACAATGATGATATATCAGGTTTGGAAGGTGAAGAAAAGGTGTATTGAGTTCCCACTAAGGATTTAGAAAGACTCTCTACCTAAATTCGATCAAGATATTCTAGTGACTAGGAGGTATGTTTTAGATCCCATCAATACTATCTTGAAGATTATCCAAGCACTAATGAGAGTGAAAACATGGAGGTTGATTTTTCAATTAATGCATTAAAGGATTTGATTCATGGTTTTACCAAAGAATAAATATCTATTATCCATGGGATATTTAAAATCACGAATGAAGAGATCACTCAGCTTTAGGGTAAGTAAGAATCAATGGAGAAGTATTGAAAATAAAACCTTCTATAATGAGTAAAGATATCTAAGTTAGTTGGAGACTTTAGAGTAGAAAAAGTGGAGTTTGAACTAGGTTCCTCAGAGTTTTAATATAAGAAGTTCAGTGAATTTGAATAGAAAGAAGTATTCAAGAATTATTTGGATGAAAAGATCCATGAACTTGAATAAAAGTTTAAAATTATCATATTTTTCAAGGAGTTTTAATTGAATATATAATTCAAGAAGATCAAGGAACTCGACTCTTTGTTACAAAACAAAGTTATGCTACATGAAGAGGAAGTTGAGATAATGAAGAAGGATTATGAAGAGAAGATGATTATAGTTTACGATTAGAAAAACATCCTCAATATGAGATATCTAGAATTTAAATTTTAGTTGACCAATATTGAGAAGACACATATTGAAACTTCACAAAATAAGGAGACAATTATTACTGACACTCAATGTTCACTGAAGGATTATAAGGTTAAATAACTCCAACATGTGATAAGAACATGGATTTATTTAATGATCTATCTCAAGCATCTATGAAGAAAAAGGGACCATCCATACCATCTTTTAATAATATTTTTAAATCTATTATCATTAATAGTGAAGGTTTGAAAACAAAATATGTTCAAGTATGGATGAATAAAGGAGAGAAGAAGACTACCACCGTGTATAGGGTGGATAGAAAAACAATATGGAATCCAGTTTCCCACTAAGTACCCAACAAGTTATGAATAAGAACTAAATAGTTTATATTTGGTAAATAAGAAGATCAAGGTTTGTGGGTCAATGTTGGTGCTGTAATAAATTTGGTTATTGTGCATTACATTGTTAGTAAAACCAAAAAAAATAAAAATAAAAAATTAATCCCATGTCAAGGGGGAGAAAGTCAAATATGAAATAACAATATCCATAGGTCAAGAAAAATCTTTATATTTCAAACAGATTTGGAAGAATTAAAAATATTTTTGATGCTTGAAATGGTAGCGGTGACAATAATGGTGTATGCTCATCTTGATATGTAAATAAATATGTTAAGAAAATAAGACCATAATGGTTGGTGAAGAAATAAGAATCACCCTTAGGAATTAAGAAAAAGAATTTTTAAAACAAAAATTATATTAGGAATCTTTCTAGTAATAAGGGTGAGAATTCCATGGATTATAAATCCAAGAACTTGAAGAAAAGAACTAAATCCAAAAGAATAAATAATAATAATGGAATTATAAAGTATCCATGTGGAAAATCCAAACTTAATACCAATGTTCCTAATGATATATTAGTCATATGGATTTAATATTTGAACAGAATGAGAGAAATAAAATAAGCACAGGAAAAGGATAGTGCAAAAGGAAAAGAAAATATTCCACGTAAAGATGAATAAGTCTTGAGTGTAAGGTGCAATATGTATGGACACACTCCTAAAAATTATTCTACAATAATTCCAACATAAGAAGAATTATTTAAGAAGATGAAATTTTCACTAGATAATAAAATTTCTTTGAAATATCTTGAATAAATATAGTTTAAACACAAATAAATTGAGGAAGTAATAAGATCCATAAATCCCCAATCAAAATTAAAGTTCAGATGTGAAAGCATGAAGAATAGAGAAAATGGTGAAACTTGGTTGAGAAAAATATCTCAACCTTACCATTAACATTAATTATAAAGGAATATACACCTTATTCCATTATTATTTGTGTATTTTATTTATTTTTATAATGTAGGTAATTAAATGTGAAGAAAGTTCTCAAGGGGAGAACCTGAGAAATAGTGATCACTATAAATTATTGATAGAAAATATAAAGAATTCATTATACTTTAAATATATCTCAATTGATATTCAAAAATAAATATGATATAGCATCATATCTGATGAAGTTGAAGAGTGTTATATAGTATCTTGGATAAAAAGGATAAATTAGACACTACCTTGGTTTTATCTTATATTTGGTATCCTGAAGAACATGTTTTAAATAAGACCATTCTTAGTGAAGTTATGAAAGTTATCTAATTTATAAAGTCCCATGTTAAAGATCCATTTTGGTGTATTCTATCTACTTAAACATCTTAAAATATATTATTTAAGATATTATCCATTATTAAGATGTTTAGGAGTCTTTTCCTTTAGGGGGAGTCAAATTAATAAATATGAATAAGATTCAATAAAATATTGTTTCATACAAATTTGATTATTTTGGAAATTTATTGGAGATATTATCATTATAAAAGGTATATTTTTATTAATCTCTCATCCTTGGTGGAAAAAAATAATGAACTTAATACAAATGTGGAGTAATTAAATCAATCAATGATATAATAAAAGTGGAAGTATGGAAGTTCTCCAAGGACACTTATCCTGCTTTTTACACTTGAATGTTTTTGATCTATTTTTTAAAGTGAGTATTGGAGTTTTAGATTGATTATTCTTATAAAAGTTTCATATCTCATTTAGTATCTTCATCCTAGAATAAAATTGAAAAACCCTTGAATATAAGTATATAATCTCTCATTTCATGTGGTATAAAGATCATTTGGTAAAGAAAATATTTTTTTTCTAAATCAAATCCTATTGTTTTATACACTGATAAAAAATTATGTAGGATTAGAGTGGAATGATGGATGGCACATTTCTTAATTATGAACTAATACCCTTTTCACATCAAATTTTTATTTCTTATCAATAAGGGGGAGATAAAATGAAAAGAAAGTTTGTAAAATTAAAGGGGAGAGATTCACATATTGACATATGCATTTAGGATGAACTTTGAATGTATTACCAACAAATACAAAGTGGGAGATTGAAGATCACACTTTGTGTATGAGTTTTATTTTTTGTCAATGGTTGTTATTAGTTTTCAATGGTGGTCAATGAAATAGAAATATTTCATTGATGTTAATATATTTATGAAGTTAGTAATGAAGAAGTTTTTGGAAATTCTATTAATGTATCCAATACATGTGTTAAATACATTTTTCAATTATCACAAGGGTGACACAGTGTTTACCACATGTTTAAGAAGATTTGAGAAGAAGAGAAATTGAATAAACCCATGAAAATATTTATTGCATGAGGATCTTATTTGAATACCATGAAGTTATTAATTTTCATGATTAATAATTTAATTAAGATAATGAAAAATATTATTTTACATGAAAAAGAATAAGGCCATGCAATATAAATATTATTGCATGAGGAGTTTTTTGAAGTCTATGTAATAATTTATAAAGAAGTGGCTTGACATTAAAATATATACTTATAATAAATCTATGTATTATTTTTGGTAGGACTTTTGTAAAAAAATAGGGTCAACCATATAGACCCAAGAGGGAAAACTCATTCCACATATGAGAGATTATCTCAACCACATGGGAGATATCCCTTGCATGGTAATCCATGATGACATAAAGAGGTATCATAGCACCCATTATAAGCACATGGAAGAAATACATGAGGGTGCATGCATAGTTCCTCTAACTACGTATACATAGCATGAAGGGGGGTGTATGGGTGGACCATGTAAGGGTGAGGTGTGACCCATGTCGGGCGTGAATGCAGTGTTACGGGTGCCGAATCCCATTCCTATCTTAAGGTTAAAGCAGAACATATTGTTTTATATAGGACAACGCCACTTCGGGAATATCCAATGTGGGATTTTGAGGTTGTGGGTATGTTCACCTATTTAAAAAAAAGTATACAAATAAAATATATTCGCCTGGTCTGATAATTTTGTGTCATCTGATTGCTTTTATGTCGTTATATTCATCCTTGAATTATAAAGGGTCTATACACATATTTAGGTAGTGGATTACAATTGATTTGTGGACCACCATGATCATTCCAACATCATGAGATATAAAATGATAACTTTAATTGCTTGATCTTCCTGACTACATGCATGAAATCTCATTCATTCATACATAAATCAGTTTAAAGAATTTGATACTATCGATAATTATATAGAGTTACAAGAGTCTGATAATGTACTCATTTTATGTAGATTATTTTATGCTTCTAAAAGGATTTATATCACACAAATATTTTCATATTCACATGAGTATTTTTTACGTAAGAAGGGACACCATGTTTTTCAGTATCATGGAAGTCTGAAATATTTAGATTATCAAAAGCTTCAATAATATTATCATCAGACCTTCACATGGAATAAAAATTGTAGGTTTAGTCAGTGAATCACACAGGATAAGGTGGTGGATCCTTCCCTATAAATACTAATGCATTGATCCAGATGAACACTACTATAGTTTTGATAATGGGTCTTGTTTTCCAAAAAAATAGAGTAACATGAAACCTTGTTTCATAAAGAGAAGTGTGTTCTATGATCCACTCATCATCATGAAAAGAGGAGTTCCATGAACCCATTTTCATGTAGAAGAATAACTGTGCAACCATTTTCATGAAGAAGAATAACTAAGAGCCTTTTGGTATCATGAAGAAAGTTCTGTGAAACTCTGATTGAGTTTTTATGAAGAATAACCACATAATATATTTTGTTCATATAATGATAGATAGTTATATAAAGAAGAAACATATCCTAATTTAGTGTATATAAATGAAGAAATTATTATCATAGTTCCATTTGAAGGCCTTCTGAATTTCTTGATGGAAGGAGCAATCATATGTTAATCACTTGTATGAAGAAGCTGAGATATCATTGCGTGATATACTTGCAAGAACTTGCATGAGGGAGAAAATGAATGCATGCATGAATTATTTGGATTTATATCAATAATAGGTTCATGAAATAAATCAATTTTGATATACCATAACCATTTTAAGAAAACCAAATCTGAGAAAATACAAGATATCCCAAAAAGTAATTCAAGAAGAAGTTAATAAAAGAACATATAATAATAATAAGAATTTATATATGTGGTAAAGTTTATTCATATCACATGTATCCTGATTTATGCATGAAGTGGTTTTAAATAATCCAATTTGAGAATTCAAGAAGAAGGTTATGACCACCAAGCATGATAACAATAATCATATTTGGCCAAAGTTTTTGTAAGGATACTAATTATGATGATGGTGGGATGAACATTAAACATTTAAATAATCACAAAGGAAGTTTGTGATTATATAATGATTTAAGGAAAAATTTATTAGATGTAAAGGTACCAAACTGATAATAATTTTTCAGATAAAGAAGTAGAACTAAATGAATAAGTACTAGATGATCAAGAAGAAGAAAGGTTTTTCTAGATACCTGATAGAGATTTTATTATAATTTGGTATTTAATGAACATAGTAGAGAAGTAGGAGATCTATTGAAGACTATTCTTCAATGAATAAGTAAGAGAAAAATAGAGTTCTATGCCCACCTGTCTGTATTTAAGATGAAGAATAACATAGAGTAACTTTTTATTTTGTTGCTGCAAAGAAGAAGAAGAGTTACTTGTATGCTCTTATGTAAGTAAGAATAGAGGGAAGAGAAGAAAAAAAATGTAATTGTAATATCCATAAAAAGTATAAATAGGTGGAATAATTTCTTGCTATTAAAAATAACCTTAAAAAGGTTAAGTATTTATTTATAAGAATTATAATAAACCAACAAGAAGATAAAACTATGCAAGGATCACAAGTATTGCTGGTTGACTATATTGAAATATAAGTGAAATGATATTCCATGCTTTCTATAAGAACATCAAAGGATTGTTTTGTAGTGATTATGCAATATTGGATTATTTTTAAACCATGTAAATGACTTTCTACTCTTTTTGAGTAGTGAAACTTATAAAAATATCATGTTCCATCATTTACTTGCTATCATATACCTACATACAAAAAATAAAAGATAATAGGATAATCAAGATCCTAATAAGTCTAAGTGGTAAATGGATAAAAGTTTATAATTGATTAAAAAGTTCCCAACACTGATTCAACCCCTCTCTCAATGTTGAGTATATCTTGAAGTAGTAATATTATATTAGATTTCCTGAGATGATTTCTACACACAATTGTATACTATTTAATTATAGGTATGTTTTCCTATGGATTTTCCAAGGGGTTTTAATTAAATTGGATGAGTTTGTCCATTGTATCATTGGTGAGTGATTAGAATTTGTGTGGATTAGGTCCAGGTTCATGTTGGGATTGAACCACACCTTTTTGTTTAAGGTTTTTGTGAGTGGATGTTTATTAGGTATCATGTGGGTTAGAAATGTCTATTTGGACTTGGATGAGCTTATGTGAGATTTTTTGGGTTGTGATCAATTGGAATAACTCTAAGAATGAGATAGGTGGTTCATATGCATTACCCTTTGGTTTATTATTTTTATTTATATAGAATGCGATATATGGTCTCACCACCATGGGTGGATGAACCTATTAAATTAAATAAGTTGTTTAATTAAAAAAACCCTATGAATGCAATAGACAAGTGACAAGGGTCATGTCAGACCCTAGATCACAAGCGTAGTTCCTCATCAGAGAGTGGGGTGAGTAGTCCTACCCCACTAGAACATAGGCATTTGGGAAATTTTACCTTGAGTAAAATGAAAATAGGTTAGGAAAGTGGGTAGAAGTAGTATTATTTGGAAATTGAGATGGTGTTTGTTCCATCTCTCCTGAGTTATGCCGGTATGGATTATCCTTTGAGGCTAATGAGGCTGTAATGTGATCATGGTAATACTGAGGGTTTTTATACCCTTTTAGTGATGGTTTCTTCCTAACAGATGTGAATCAGTTAAAGCATCCGATGTTGGGTGTTCTATAGAGATGATACCTAGGGGTCCTCGATGAGTGCCCTAGTGGGATATTGACCCTAAAGAGGGTGTGTGCAAAAAATGGGTATTGATGATTATGGTTATCACCTTAAAACCTGAATTGATAATGTGATTCCGATATGGATATAGTGATGGGGATAATTCATGATCCTGATAGGATTAAATTGGTTATTCTAGATGGGTTTGGGCATATGGACATCTTTTGAGATGTGTTTTTGAGATATTATGGTAAGTACGCACTACCCTCAAGTCCTTATGAAATAATTCTAAGAGACATACAAGGATTTATTCTTCAACTACCTATGGAATTCCTAAGTGGTTACCTAGGATATAGTAGTTTCTTATTTTTAATTACTTTGGAAATACCCTTTTATTTGGTTGTTATGCGTATTAGAATGCCTAGGTGATCACTTAAAAATCAAACTTTATGTCTATATGGATAGCCTCAATGGCTACCTGAGAATAATATTATGTACCTATTTATGTGGTGGATGCTATTATCCTCAATGAGATTACCATGTGGGGTGTTATTACCCCTAGAAAGATTATATAAGATTACCAGGTGGGAAATATCCCCACTAAATAGATTTTGGAGTGCCTGGGTGGTTACCCAGGACTCAGTCATTAAGCCTGATACTATTGGATTGACCGGGATTACCTCTCAGGAATCAGTGCTTATACAACTATGATAAGTATATAGATCCTGATATGATTGGAATAATTATGTTGTATACTCAGAGACACTTCATCACTGACCAAATCATGTATAAACAATCACAGGTGTCATGTAAAAACCATAGAATTAATATATATTATTTATTTATGATTCTATAGTTTACTATTTTATCTACTCTAATCATATAACATGTGTATACACTATTTACTTGTTATGTTTGGGAACTTGTTGTTGGCGACCTATTGATTTGTACTCACACCCTTCTCGGGTGACCATGAAACTTAGGTAACCGAGCAGAATTCACTATTCATTGGTCCAGGAAGTGCAGAGTACCAGTGTTTCATGATTAGGTGGGATATCTTAAATGGAGTAGGAGATCGGGATGTGATGAGTCTTGAGGATTCTAGTAGGGAATCATAATATTTTTATTATTTTATTTATCTTGTATTTTTTATTGGTCTAGTAGGTGATCAATTGATATGTGAGGGTGTGATCGTGTGTCTGTATAACTGTATTATTTCTTTTTTCATTTAAAATATCATGATTGTGTTTTTTTTCTTCCATATACTCTGATTATTGTTATTTACGCGGGTTGGTTATTTTTTCAGTGTTTTTTACTTTCAAATGTGGGTATAGTCTCCTCATGTTGATACCATATACCCCAACTACTAGTCAAAAGCCTCTAGCATATAGGGAGGTACCCATGTGTTCAATTAGAAAATATTGATCTAGACACCACTCAAGTGGTCTGGGGTGGTGATACATTACATAAGCATCACCCTATCATGTCAAATTCTCATTAAAAAATAATATAAAACATATAATTTCAAGTTTATTTGTAAAATATTGAATGTAGTGTATTATAAATTTATAAATAATATCATGCATGGTTGAATTTATGGAAATCCACGATTTATATCAAAAAATAAATCTTCACAGTATCCAAATTGACTAATATGAGAATCCATTGATTCTTATAAAAAATAGAATAAGTAATGATAAAATGAAAAAATATTTTATATGATTAGATTGTAGAGTTTTACCCCTACCTTGTAGGTTTTAAGAATATTATATCGTATGTTATTATTTGTTCAAATGTTGTGGATAATTTCAATGTTTTTACTAAAATTTCAACTTATCCCATTTTAAATTCTTATGTAGAAGTGATTTTTGGACTAATGAGTCCATGTTTTTCTTCATAGGATTTTACCTTCATATAGTAGTGATATATATGCCTAAAGAAAATATGAATAGTATTTAATAATAATTAATATAAAAGATAAATTATTGGAAAAATATATTATGAAAATGTACCTCATGTATACATTCACAATCGAGGATCCTAGCCATTCATTCTTGAAAATCACATTCACACTCTCAAGACTAACCATGTATATAATTTCCTATCCATACATTTGTTACTAAAATTTAATATAGTTTATTTTTTGATCTTTGAACATAATATTCACATGAACTTATAATGTTAATAAATGTGGAAGTGGAATTGGTGGGGGTAAAGTTACTCTCAAAATGTCCTTTCAATTTATTGGTTAATCCTATAGATTTTTTTGACTCAGCCTTCCATTTCCCAATCTATTTATCCATTTTATAATAGCATACCTCAGTTCATACTTATGATTATAAATTGTTTAGGGTTTTTTATATAAAATAAATTGTAAATGAAATACCTCATTATCATCATATATATTTTTAATATTAAATAAACAATCCATGAAAGTTTCAATAGGAATTTTGACCATGTGAACATCCATATCATCAAGGGAAATAGGTATATAAATGATCAGATCATAACATGATCTTTTGGAAGTTCTTGTGTGTATAAAATATCTCCTTGTATATTGTATATTATACCCCTCACAACAAGGTGGTGGATAGGTGATGATAGATATAAATCAAAATTAGTTTCACCCTATTGAATTTTAGTACAGGAAAGGCATCATTAGTAATTTCTTGATTGAAATTTATAAGAAATAGTTATGAAAAAATAAATTAGCTTGAGTAAGACATGAATTTGAGGGGAATTACTATCCTGAAAGCTGGGGGGGGGCATGTGGCTCATCATGTAGTGGTTTTTAGTGTGTTGTTTATTATATTTTACCCCTTCCCATAAACTTGTTTAAAAAAAACCGCCAATAAACTTTTTTTACTTAGATCATATGTTAGTGCCAACATGTCATGTATTTTCTTATATTTATCCCCCTATATCTTTGATATCTCAAAATATGTTCGAGGTAACACTACAAAGTCCACTCCTTTGATACATCCATATTGTTCTAGCTACTTTAATGCCACTAAAATATGTTATTCATTGGGTTTATCTAATAAAAAATATTTTTTCTAAACTAGATAAAAGAAATAGGTAAATAAGTATTTATTCTTATATAATGCTAATTTAAAATAAAATAAGTTTATATCATATAATAATTAAACATGATTATCATACTCTTTGTGTGTTTTCATCTACTATTTTTCTATTTTTATTGACATAGTCACCCTTCCATAGGACATGACATGGGATGAAAGTGGATTTAGATTATAATTTATCTATCTACATATAAGAAAAGGAACATAATTATGTTGTTGTATCATATCACATAAAAATATTATTGTAGATTTAAAATACATACAATTTTTATCAAGTGAAGCATACCCCTTCCTTGCTTTAAAATAGGGGTAAGTTGGTTTTTATACACGATTATTATTTTCATCACTCATTCACTATTTAATAAATTAATAATTTTGAATCAAAGTGATTAATTGAAGTAATTTTAGATAAAATATTACTAATTACAATGTATTTGAGATGATTCCACCTCACAAAAAACCAATGAAAGCATTCCATCTTTCTCAGTTTATCATGTATACATATATAGCTAGTGGGTGGGGGTTCTTCTTTCCCTAAACTTCCTTGAGATTTTTCTTCATAAGAAATGTTTTAAAGGATATATTAGCCTTTACAGTGACCATTAATATGAATTTAATTCAACAATAATCTAATATAAATGTACCCTAATAGGGATAATAAAGAGTAAATAAATATTTAATTATTTTATTTTTAAATAAAATAAAGAAATTTTATCATAATTTTACCCTAACATCTTCTCAAATTATTTCCTTTAATGAGGGAAAACATTGTTCTATGTATCTACATCAATATGTATGTGTATTCAAGTAGTGACTCCAATATAATTAATGAAAATGGAATTTTTGGAGTTAAATGTATGTCCATGTGTATTCCATCCAATATCTAATTTTAGGCCTCTATTTCTCTCCTTAATAATTTTTGTTAAGACTATCATGCTAATATGGTACTATCTTTTTTCAACCATATGTTGTTCACCTTATAACTTTTCCTCATTTTCAACATTTCCAATATGTTTTTCCTTATGATTGGTAGTATCATCATGAAGAGAAGCCTATTATTCCTCAATATTTATAGCTTTAACATGTTGATAATCCATTATATATAGAAGTAGTAAAGTAATTAATTTATATTACATAAATGTATTAGTAAACACATAATATTATGAGCTAACACATTGTATATTAAAAAAACATTAACTTGATCATTGAATTAAATTTTTTTCTTTAAAGGTGTGAAATATTTTCCCTCACTATCTATTATCTAAATCTCATAAGTATGGACCCTTTTGATATACAATACACCATCTACATTTAGACTATTGATAAATAATTGTGGTGTATCGATGAAAGGGTCTTCCTCAATAGAATTTTCATTTGAACCTATAGTTGTTTTGTTAAACAACAAAACAATTGCACAATTTCAATTTTTAGGATTCAAGACATAAAATACTTGTACTAACCATCATTAAATTATTAACTATTCATCACTATACCCTTCATTATTGAAATTCAATTTCATGAACCCCATTTCATCGATTTTAATTTCACTCCTATTATCAACCAATTTTCATGAAAAATAAAAACTTAGAATGTTTTATAGTATAAATCCCATATTTTTTCGATTATTCAAAAGTATGACATATTCACATAAATTATATTTGTGTACTTAAAACCATATACATGTATCACTTCCACTATAATAGTAACTCCACCATTTTTCATCTTACTATGTCCATCTTGTTCTTTTGTATAGAATGTATAACCATTAATTAAATAACCATTATAAGATAATAAATGCACACTAATACCTCTGAATAGACATTAAATTCATTCTGAAATTGAATTCAAATTTGTAGGTAACACATTAAAAATTTGATCTCAAAACCATCCAATAAAATGTTGATTATGTGTATTTAATATCCATCTTTAAGACATTAATGGATTCAAATGATAATAATTACTTTTTGGTTTTCAACATATGGAGTAATATATATACTATTATTTTAAATGTAAATCTGAGACTACTCCTACTCTATCATGGAAATTGTGACAACATATCCTTAAAAAATTCCTTTACCCGCAAGACACCCTCTTATAGGTCCTAGGAATAGTAAAAGCACCTGTGGTGGGAATTGTATTGAAATTTATTTTAGCATCGAGTTGCCCAAAACCCCAATAGAGGATATTTTCAAATAAAATTTATAATTAATTTATTTATATCAAAATAAATGATTACGTCATCTTAGTTTCTTTCTTCGATATAGATATTGATTATTTCGAGAACCCTTTTTCAAATTACCTTCCTTGCACTATAAGGATCCAAAAGTGTAATCCCTGTAGCAGCGATCCACACATACTCCTTTTATCTCTAAATGACACTAATTGATTTTTGAGTTCTAGAAAAATGAATCAATTATATTGAATTATTCATCTTGATAAATTAATTTCCTTTAGGCTTGAAGGAGTTATTATTGTTATTGATAGGAAGAGAGGAAAAAAATTTGATAGAGAAGTCTGTTGTGTGAAATGATTCTCAATTCTCAATTTTTGATTAACTCTACACAATAGTCATAACCATATATTTATAGAGATTAGTTTTAGGTTAACATATTATTTAATTTTATACCATCCCTTAAATAATATAATACTATTTAACAAACTACATTATAAATAATAATAAAGTAATATTATTATTTTATGACACACAATAATTTGTGTAATGATAAATATAACTTTACATGTTAGAAAATTAATATTTTTCGATGTACGTAGCCTTAGTTCATTATCCCTCCATGATATTTGTTAAATACCTGAATAAATATTTTATTCATAAATAAATATTTTAATCCACAAACTAACTAATAAATATTTATTAAATATTCCATAAAATAAATAAATATATTTTATTCACATTATAATGAATAAATATTTTTTAAATTTATGTGATCAATAAGTATTGAATAAAATTATTCCTTAATCATGTGAATAGTATTTATTCCCTTAGTTAAATTCAAATAGAATTTAATTGAGATCTATGGTAAAACTTAGTGTGTTACCTACTAGGTTTGTTTCTCATTGGCATTAGGCAAGTATACCTAAAGTCCAATGTTACTGTCCAAAATTGGGTTAAGGAACCCAATAGAAAGAACTTAATGTCTCAATGATAAAAACTACATAAAAACACTCATTATGTAATATAATCCCTTTGTCTCAATATCTCAACAAATAGGTTGAACATCAATATCATCAACCTATATTATTGATACATCTTTATTTGGATAAATGAAATAAGCATCATTACACCATGTACATGGAATTTATGCGACAATTATATTTCAATCAAAGGGTCGAGATATCAACTTCCATAAAGATGGAAGAGAAAAATCCTTACTCAAATTATCCATTAAAAACACGTTATTCATGAATAACCCAACACTCCCTACTTCCCACCAACATATAGAGTGATGGTTTTTATTAGTAAACCTAAGTGCGCGAGTCATGACATGCATTAATAATAATCTTAAAGTCTAAGGAACGTTGCACATACTCGTAGATAAAAATATATGATGACACCAAAACATGAAGAAATATTACTAGTAGGTCTGTTTTGATAATATACCATCTTGGAGATTACTAGGTGTGAAATTCATGAGAAGAAGCTACCTATGCTTATAACCACTAAAAACTAATAGTATATATAATATTTTCCCTATCATAGTATGTTACCTGACTATAGAATTAGTTTTAAGAATATCATTATAGAGGGGAACTTATATGCCCTTTTTAATGGGATAGATACTATTGGATATTATCAAATCAATATTATGTAAAAGAATAATGAATTTGTGACAATATATTTAAATTAATATTCACATCTTTGAATGTACATATAATCTTATGTATAAAATTATATGGTTCTAGGGAGCCTACTCCAAAAAACATCCACTTTAATTAGAGCCAACAACTAACAATTGTTTAGTTCTTGCATGTAAAAACATTCTTCTGTTGAGTATTTCTACAAATACTAATCCTATCACATCTCCATGTATAGGGTTGTAAAATCCACATATCTTTGTGGTGAATCAATTTACTACAACATTATTATCTTGAGAAAATTCATCAAGAAGTGATATAACCAAGTATCCACCTCCTGTTCCCATGTTAAAATCCTAAAATGCTAACTAAATCCATTTTCAAAGATTATCATAAAATGATAAATATATTTTATTTAGTATAACCCAAAATAAAAACAGAACATTTCTAAACCATTTCTTAAGATGCATTCAAATCCACAACGTACTTGGATATTATAGATATGAGAACCACTGGCTGTAATAAGTTTTTATTGGATATTATTATATCCTTATTAGTGATACTATATTTAATTGAACTAAATTAAGATAATTGTTCAATTCCCTTGATCACTAGTATCCTCACTTCTATAGACACAAAGAACTCACCTAATTATACTTTCCCAAGTTCTGTTTGATAGTTATAACTTCAAGTCTATGAAATTATATTGGTTCTATTTTATATTCAATTATTATGATTTATGATTTATTAATATAAAAATTCAATACAAATCATGGAACATGAGATGAATTCATAGAACTTAATCTTGTGAAATTATTTTAATCTGTATAATCTATTTCTATGCCCATGCATGTTCTACTAGAAGGAAAATACCCCAAAAACAATTTTTTCTTGAATTTTTTCAACTTGTATTTTTCAATACTATATTAATATGTATAATGTGATAGATTTATAAAACTCATATATCCATTTAACATGGATTCTAATTTAATTCAAACTTAGAGAAATTTCACACCTTAGTCTTAACATACTAGTAATACACACCAATTGTTTTCATATATAATAAACATGTTTATCTTGAAAAATTATAGCATTCCCACTCACTATTTAGATACATATGTATCTCATTAATTTCCAAATTAATATTCTAAAATTACTATTCATATTTTTTTCGTAAATGAATTTATGTAATCTGTATATCTTATTGGAATTTATTGATTTTAACGACCATTTATAGTTATTCCTAGTATACATATACCATAGGGTATCCTTTTGGTCATTTCATGTAGACATATACCATAAGAATTCCTCTAAGTGAGATAGTTTTGACAATCAATATTTCAATATTATGGTCATAGAAATATTTATGTTAATTAGAATTTAAAAAGTATTTTAGTCATGATTAGTGGTGAATAAGTTTAGTCATAGACCAAACCTTTAAATAATCTATCATTCCACATCGGTACCGTCTTGTACCATCTATGTCTATTTTCTCTTGAATACTCATCAGTAGTATCATGTCTTAGAAATATTCAAAATATGGAGTCCCCGAATCTTGATACATGGAGTCCATTACTTGAATTTATACATACTTTCCAACCTTAGAATATTACAACTTACTACTTCATTGTAGGAATATTTATTCTATAAGACTAAAATATGTATCACCCATCACGGTGAACATAAAACACCTCTTTCGTTATAAGTTCCTACATAGTATGTGTCTCTAGAACTTCTCCTCCCATCGAGCTCAGTGGAGTCTAGTATTACTATGCCAACATAATGTGCATCCAGATCCCTAAACCATAGTAGTTAAGTCTTCTCCCACTATCCTTAAAGAGATATGATTTCTTTATGAAAATATATTTGATCTTGACTATATGTTAATATCCTTATTGGCTATAGTATTATTAACTTAGATGCATATATGTGTTTGATATTCATTTGTAGCTAAAACCATATTTTAACAAATGGTTTTCAACAAACACTTATAGAAGTGTCCTAATAGGATTTTATCATATAGAAATTCAAATTATATACATTATAAAATATAGTTGGAACATGGTCAGTTGTTATACTTTTTACTTTCAAAAAATGTCTTGAAAGAAATAATGGAAGATTTTCAACATATATAAAAATTATCATCAATCTTCCTTTTACCACTATCATGAAAATTATTTGTGTAAGGAAATGTGAGTTTGGTATTAACTTTACTCTATATGTATGATCAATATATACTTGGATAAGATATTCTTTAAAAATCTGAATCATATAATATTCAATCATTACCAAGTGCACTCACACTGAAAATTAAATTATTTATTATTCAAAAAATTTTGAGGAAAATGTGAGAAACCATAAATGACTTCATGACTGAAGATAATAAAATAACCCTAGTAAAAATATTTAAGGGAAAAAAACACCAAGACTACATAGAATAGCCCCTACCCAGCATCATAAACAATAAGATCAGCCTCTTTCTGATCCTCGCTATCGGCGAATTGTCCCGTGCATGAGCGCACAAGCCTGGAACTGATGGAAAAGCCATACCCTCTCAAACATCTAATTCTGGAGCAAAGACTAAATGAAAACCAACTGATCTAAACCTCATATGGAGATAAACCATGTAAGGAAGATTCAAAGACCCTCAAACCTCAAACTAGATGGACACAAATAACACTCCACCAACTCAATGCATTCAACCAACAACTCCAACATCTCAAATCCTTCTACACAATTATCAAAAACACAAAATCAGGCCTACGATAAATCAATTTTCATATCCAAAATGACCATTCAAAACACCTCCATTAGATCCTTCATAGAACCATTCATTCAACTCCTTTGCCTTCATCGACTCAAACTCAGCATAAAAAAACAGCAACAAAGCGGTCAACACCCAAACCAGTTTGTTATTATCCTGATCCTTCAACAACAATGTATCCATCACCCTTGACCAGAACAACCATAACTGGTGATGAAGACCCATTGCATGACCCAAACCAACAAAAAACATAAATAAAGAATAAGAAAAATGAACCAAAACCGAAATGAGGACCTCTCAAGTCTGAAAACACCTTCGTCGCTAGAACAATCCATCACCAAAAAGCCAGAAAGATCAACCGCAAACCATAAAACCGAATCCAAAACACAAACCACAACATAAAAAAAACCGCACTCAAAAAATTCAGCAAACATAAAAAAAAAATCACCAAAAATCACCACCCAAATGCTAGACCAAACCAGAAGAAGAATGCAATGCCCATCCACACCTTCAAGCGTATACGAATACCAGATCTTCCCAATGCAGCCACAACCAATGCAATAACATGATGAAAACCTTCATCGTAGTAGCTGGAAACTTGAACAATGGACCCTCACCGAATCCTCACTGCGCCTCCATGTAAAACCTTGTCCATCAAGGGCATGAAAAAAGGACTGCATATGGAATCTTCACCAAGAAATAGATACCATGGAGTCACACGATGCTGCCACATAAGAGACGTCGCACACCACAAGATCTCTGGGATGAAGTTTCGAGAAGAATCTGATCTACAACGAGGGTGGAAGGTGACAACAGGTGGAGAAAACCCTAAATCGGATCCCCTTATGGGTGCATCATTTTTATTACCAAGTGAAATAATTTACTTCAATAAATGTTTCTAAAATTTCATAAAGGAATACCATGAATTATATGAAGTTACCATTATCTTTATAATAGTTCACATTAACATGTTGAAATAACTTTTTATGATTTGTGATGTACCTTCATGTATAAAGGATTCTTTATCTTAACATGATAAGTAGTTTGTTTTTATACCTAGTATCTCAGCTCAATAGAGACTAAAATTTTTTTAATGGTATAAAATTTCAACTACTTTAAATTTCATTCAATAAATAATTATCTTGACACAACTAGGTAAGAGTATTATTTTTTATATTAATCATTAATTTTTATAGATATCCTTGATTCAAGAGCTAATAAACTAATAGTTTAACATTGAAGTACCATAAAAACTTTTAATTCAAATGTGAAATAATGTATCATTATGTATAGATAGAAACTAAGATAAATATTTTAGTAACACTCATTATGAACTTGAATCAATACATTTTTGGAAATAAGAAGTAGTGATCTCCCCTTGGCTAACATAGGAATCACCATTTCTCAGTTTCTTTTGAGTTCACTTTATAACATTTCTATTCTTGTTAATTTCCTATATTCAAATACATGTATGTTATAATAATATTTCATTTAGTACACAAGTAATTAATAAAAACTTGATGAATATACCTGAAGTGGATGAAATTTCTTTCTTCTTCAATTCACTACAATTTATTTTCTAGTTTTCAAGATTTCCACATGAAAAGAAAAAAGCCACTTGTTCATTCTTCTAACCTTGAATCCTTTATCTATTTGGAGGACATTGTAAATTATATTTTGGATTTATATTATCCATGGTATATTTAACCATGCATTTCAAACTTTTCATCATAAGGTGAGGTGATTTTTTTTTCAAATGATCCTTATCCACTTGGTAAAGTATGGCCAAAGGTTTCCCGAGCGACTTATCAATTTATTTTATCCATTATTTGAAAAACAAGGATAGCCTTTGTGGTAAGGATAATAAAAAAATATCAATGAATAATATCATATCCAATTGGAAACCTATTTTTTCTAACTAATCAATATACCCCAGAATTTTAAAATCATGATCAATAGCTAGAATACCTTCTTCCAGTTTACACTGATATAGCGCATGGACAATCTTATTTATTTCAAGTCATTATTTCTATTTCTAAATATATTTAAGATGAGATGTTATAGTTTAAGAGTACATGTCCCTATATTGTATCATCAACTCTCTAGATATGTTTGATAATATAATACAATAGATATAAGAAGAATACTCAACATATCTCCATTAGGCTACCTTTTCAACTTCACCCACTTACTGGGGTGGAAAAATAGAAATAGGGTATTCCAACACATAATAGTTTTTTTGACAATATTATATCACATAAAAGATCGTACCACATTTATAAATTTGTATTTTTCAGAAAATACCCTGTGTTAAGGAATGATCACTCTATATTCATGGTTTTTTTACATTTTCTATAATATTAAAATATAAGATTATTATTACTTTTATTGATTATGAATTATATGAGAATTCATAATAGTTAATTTTATTAGATCTCTAAATATTTTATCCAGTACCAATATCCCTCACTATTGAACTTGGAATGTCTAGTTTTTTGTACATTCTAGTGTCAAGGATTCATATTCCCCTTCACATAACCCCAACAAGGGTTGGCCAAGACACTCGAAGGTATTTAGGTAGGAAAGTCCTTGAAAATTGTGGGCTTATATCTCCTTGATCTATTGAGTGTATTCCCAAATCTATAAATCCTAACTTTTATTTTCTCAACACTTGCTTCAAAATTACACAAAGTCTAGCAAGGGATACTCCTATTGATATAAAATGTTTAATTCTAACCAAAAATTTCATAAGAACTCCCCTTATTAAAGTAAGTGTCCCAACAAGGATTGGTCAATCACTTAGTTCCATTGGTTTGATTCCTAATCAAGTAATGGAAGGCCAAGTCTGACTTAATATATATTTGAGGTATTTTAATTTACTATGAAATTTTTTTATCTTATTTTATCCTTTACAAGAATTAATAATATTAAATGCATTTTACTGAATTAATTAACCATGTTGGATAAAACATTTATCCATAATCCATCTATTTAAATTACATTCTTTCATGTTACTTATTTATTTATGTGATCACGGTCTTTAATCTATAAAATAAATAACACATATAAATAAATAAATAAATAAATAAATAAATAAATAAATGACCCTATCATGATATTATCTAATGATTGATTTATTGAGAGGATAATAAATTGACATTTGATCTAGGATAATAACTCCTTATTCCAGTCTTGGAATGCGTTGCATCATTCCACTGGTCCACCTGTGTATCACCTTGGTTGATATCATATTGGTTTCATCTTGAATGGCCTCCATTCTCCTTGGGATTGTCCAATTATTATAAGTATTTATAACTCACATGAAGGTATGGGGAACCAAATGATTGGTTAAGGGGATTACATAAATAACGTTGGACACACAGGTCCTACATAATAATGGAGGGAGGGATGAACTACATGCAAACATTTTAACTTTATAATTAATAAATGTAAACCCATGAAATAAATAAAATAAAATAAATCCAACTCATATGCAAGTATTGGTCAAACTCGTGAACTTCCATACACATGTAACGAATACACAAGTGTAAAATTGGTTAAAATTCATTATTTTTTCATTATTTATTATTAATATAAATGTTCTTGCATTAATTAATTAACTAATTAATTCCCTTTCATCTTAATGTCCATCTAAATTCTCTTGTATTTATGTGTCATAAATTAATTTATGGTAAATAAACGACAGAAATAATAATTAAAAATAATTACAATAAATTAATTAGGAATTTAATAATCCTTTAAAACTATTATTAAATTGTTGAACATGTCAGGTGAAAATCAATATAATAGGGTTTTAATTCTAAAATTTTCAATTTAATAAAATTTAATTCTGTCTTTTATTGGGAGATTACATGACATGTGTTTATGAGCTACACACCATGTATCTCGGTTATTGTGTACCCAATTTACATGCCTTGGGATGTGGCATGTACCTCAAGTGGACCACATGATGTGTACAAGATATATAAATATTTTGTATCACACTTTCTATGTTTCCACACAACCTAATGAAGAAATCAATGTGTTTGTCAGATGTAGGGATACACGACATGTACAATCCAACTACATGTCATGTATCTCATATTCCATGTGTCTTCTTGTCTCGTTGAATGGATTGTCATGTATTTTAGATGCATTAATCAATGAAATAAATGACATGTATTCTAGATATGCATCATTTAATTCATTAATTATCTAGGATTTCAGTCTCACAAGGCCTTGACTATGTATTTGACCACACAATTTGCATGAATTTCACCACTAAACCATGTAAATTATACAGCATGTATGCTAGCTATACACTGTGTAATATGAAATTCCATGTGTTAGGTTGTCCTGGTCTATATGTGCTGTGAAATAAATACACTACATGTAATTACTTCTCAATGTATCGTGTATCCCGTGACATGACTTGGTGTAGTGAACTTGGGTAAACAACATGTACTCTGGCTACATGCCATGTAATCTCATGCTATCTGGTTAGATTCCTTAATACTTATTGATAATATCTATAGTTATTCTTCATTTGTTCTTGAACATGGTAAATTTTCAATATTGAATCAAGAAATTAAAATTTCAAAGGAATTTTAATTTAAACAATAAAATCAATGAGCTAATGATTCTTAAATGAAAATATAACCACTATTTCACATATAGATCAACAATCAAATGAATAATTATAAATTTAAAATGTAACCCCTTTGATACCACTTTTAGGTTTCAGGCACAAAAAAACCACCTATCATGGGTGTTGTGTTGAAATTTATTTTAACATTGAGTTTCCCAAAACCCTAATTGAGGATCTTTTCACATTAAATTTATTATTGATTGAAAATTATTTTTTATTTTAAAAATCAATTTTATGGTAAAAGCGGGAAACCTCACAAATTCAAACTGAAACACATCAGTCACTATTAGAAATACCAAAATCATTGAAAGAAAACTTGATCTTATTAGATGCCTTCTCCCTATATAATTTCCAATAAAGTGCAATTACATTTGTATCCAAATCATCCTTGATGAGGTATTCAAAATTATAAGACATCTTATCCCAAGTTTTAATGAAATTCTCTAGATTTATCATCCTTTTTTCGAATACTTTTGTAGAAATTTGATATTTATTATCGATACATACACAATTCTATTTATGGTTACCTACTAGAATCATCCTCTCATTCATTCTGTGAATATCCCCTTGAGTGTATTTAATTAGAAAAGCACCCCCATCATTTCTTCCTCACAGTGAATGATAATATCCAGTTATTTTTTTTATCTTCCACAACTAACTCCCATTGCAGGATGACTAGAACATACTTAGTATGGATGGTAAAATCAGATATGGAATCACTGCTAGTGACCTCTACAGTCACTAAATCTCTTTGAATTTGAGTAAGAGATTTCATCATACCACTATACTAATCTTGTTTCTTAGCCTCACCACAATCATCCACTTGATTTTTTCTCTAAATATTCAAATTCTTATTCCAATCATGGAAATTAGAAGTTAGTTCACCCTCCATCACCTTGGTATTCAGATTTTTTGACTGATGTTTTTTTCATTGGATTAGGTAAATACGAGTAATTTTTATGACGTTTATATTTCTTCCTCTTAATCATAATATAACTTCCCGAATTTGAGTTACCCTTTTCCCCCTTCTTCCTCAGGATGTGGAGTCCTATAATATGCCTGTGGGACCTTCTCATAGACCTTGAAACATGATATAACCCCTCACTAACTACCTATGTTAACACATTGTGTGTGATTCCATTTCCATGACTCACTGTCTCTGTATAAGATGCATATTTTGGTAGGATGGAGCTTGGTTCCAAATAAACAATTATGTACAGCCTATCAACCCCCTAACCTAGATGGACTCTACCCAGCTGACCTATATCCAACCACATCACGTCTCAATCTATCAAATATTTCCACAACCTTTGGATCTACATTCAAGGGTCTTGCCTCTTTTTGGATGGGATTAGGAGATTTCTTCACACCTTCTAGAGAAGAAATATCATTGCCACCTCTATCAGTTTCAGATAAACTAAGACATTCTATCAAGGGTAATAAAGTTGTATCTATATAATAAATCATAGGTTGTGAACTACATAATTGACCTCATGAAATTGGGAAAAAGGAATAGATTCCTAGCCGACTGGACCGTGCCTATAGGCCTGTTGGTGATGACCCAAAAAACAAAAATAGGAGTACAAATCTATCCAATATTCAAACTACACCACTTGTTTAATCCAGTATTCATTTTTAATCTCATTCAAAAAAAATCAATTGGGTTCTTATACACATCAATTTCAACATAGATATGAGGAGAAATTGGATGGAAAATGGAATGATATCTACTGTCAAATAAAAAAAATATTCCGACTAAGTTTCTAACCATTGTGTGGATATAAGTGGTTTTAAATGGTAGAAGAAGGCCATGAAAAATTACCTATATTGAGGATATTATAGGATTTCATATAAAATTAAATTATTAAGACCATCGGAAAAGGAAGAACGAAATACCTTTAAAGGATCCCCTATAGCCGGTCCAGGTGGAAATAAGACCGTACTCTATCTCAAAACAAATGAGGAGATTTTTGGGGTCTAGAATCCATATGAAAATTTTCTATTGTAGATCCCATGAATCATATATGAATAGGTCAAATTCATCAACTAATGGTCAATTTCGACCAAAAAGGGCCAATAGGGAGAGCATGTGCAGGTCTGATGCCTGTGTAGGCTCCCATATAGAGAGAAACAGAGGAGGAAAATTCAAGAGAGAGGGAAAAATTTTGTGTGAAACAATTCTGAATTCTAAATTTTTGATCAACTCTACACAATAGACATATCCATCTATTTATAGAGCTAGGGTTTAGGTTAAAATATTATTTAATTTCATACTGGCCCTTAAAAAATATACCAATGTTTAGACAACCTCATGAAAAATAATAATAAAATAATACTATTATTTTATGGCGCATTCTAACTTGCACAATGATAAATATAATTTTACATGTTGAAAAATTAATATTTATCAATGGATGCTATCTTAGTCCATTATTACTCCTAAGTATTTATTGAATATCTGAATAAATATTTTATTCAAAAATAAATATTTCAATCCAAAAACCAACTGATAAATATTTATTAAATATTCAATAAAATAAATAAATATATTTTATTCACATTTTGATAAAGAAATATTTATTTAATTTATGTGATTAATAAAAATTGAATTAAATTATTCCTTGGTCTCGAGAATAATATTCATTTCATTAGTTATATTCAAATAGAATTTAATCGAGATCAAAAATAACACTTAGTGTGTAGCCCTATAGGATTCGTTATCACTAACATTAGGTGGGATTACCTAAAGTCCAAGATTACTATCTAGCAATGGGTCATAGAACCTAAGAGAAATCACATAATGTCTCAATGATTACAACCACATAATAATGCTAACTATGTAATATAATCCCTTTGTGTCAATATCCAGAAAAATAGGTTACACATTCGTATCATTAACCTATATGTTTGATACATCTTTCTTTGACTATATGAAATAAACATTGTTACACCATGATCATGGAATTAATGTGATAGTTATATTTCAATCAAAGGATTGAGATATAAACTTATATAAATATGGAATGGAAAAATATTTCCTCAATTTATCCATTAATAACATGTCATTCATGATGCACCCAACATACCCTACTTCCTACCAACATATGGCATGATAGTTTTTATCGGTAAATTTTAGGGCATGGGTCATAAAATTCATTAATGATAATATTAAAGTCTAAGGACCATTACAAATGGTTGTATATAGAAATATCAAATGACACCAAAACATGCAGAATTCCTATTGGTGGGTCTATTCTCACAATCTCCCATCTTGTAGATTATCAAGTATGAACTTCATGAGAAGAATCCCCATATGCTTATGAGTACTCACACCAGACAGTCTATGTACTATGTTCCCTATCATAGTACCTTATCCTTCCATAGAACTATTTTTAAGAATATCATCATAGCATTTTAAGGTTCTCATCATAGCATGTAATTTCTATGTCCTTTTCAATATGATAGATACTTTAGGACATTATCACATCCAATTTATATATAAGAACAATAAATATGTGATAATACATTTAAATTAATATTCACATATTCAAATATACATGTAATATTTAGTATAAAATTAGTTGGTTCTAGGGCACCAACTCTAACACCGCTGTGATGAGATTTTGGGAGACCAATGCGTCCACATTAGAATGATAATTGGTAGAAAATTCAATGGTTTTGTAAATAATATATCATAATGAAATACAACCATCTTCTCAACTTCTATTTTTGATACACCCTTTCAAAATATTCATATACTATTCAATGGGGTACATCCATCTGTAATATACATTACCAAATAACCAGATCTCTCTAATTAAGTGAACCATCAAGTAAACCATTATATCAAAGAATGATAGTAAGGATAAAATATTAAATTCACTTAATATGATATTAATTTTCTTTTACATTGTTGTAAAATTCATCAGGTCTCTAACTTTACTATATATATCTTCGAAAATGAAGTAAAAATTGGTTAATGTGTGTTGATAATTTTTTAACAGAATGAAATAAAATTCTATAAGAATTAAATCATGCATAAAAACATGACAATGATGTGATTTTAGGACCTTTAACTTTAAATAATAAATGTTCAAGATATTATTAATATTTTATTAATGCCCATCTAGAACCTTTACACCATTCATGATGTTGAAAAATAGATATCACTGTTATTTATAAAGAGTGTAAGATATTGGAGGAATTTTTTTTACCTTTCACCCTTTAATAGAACCGAATTTTCCCTTATCCCCATTTCAATTATGTTTGAAATATCCTTAATTACATAATTTATTTTTCTGGTTACATTTATTAACACACCAAAAAAACTATTACATACATTTTTTTGGGTGCATGACATTAAGAAAATGTCTGATGCACAAACAATTTGTAATGTCTCCCCAGCTTGGTACTCCCTTAAGTGAACAAACTAAGGTTGGATATGTGACCTCAAGAACACCTCCCTATATTCTAGAGGTTTTTGAATAGCAGTAAAGGTGTCACAAATATAGTGGGGAGACTATACCCTCTGAAATAGATTAGCAATAAAGAGAATATAATAACAGAGTAGTGGAAATAGAAGAAACAAAATAATAAACAACATGCATCCTTATGAGAATAAAGAACAACTCAATAATAATTCAATAATTTCATGTAATGATGAAAAGTATCTAAATGACGTACTGAAAGTCAAACAAATAAAGGACTAAGAAAAACCAAATGAAAGACTCCAAAAACCCCAAAATCGATCCCTATGTTGGACTGTCTCCAAGATCCAACACATCTAGAAAACAATATTCATCAGCAAAGTCCCCTTCCATTTTCTAAACCTACATCCATGAAATATATTCGGGTACTTAACGGTGACCCATCCAGGGAATGAGTATAAATTAATAGGTCAACACCACCATGTCTAAAAAATCTAGTCTGAGAAATTTAGTGCATGAAATAAAGTTAAAACCATATTATTAATTTAATAAATTAACATTTCACATGAAATAACATGCTCACCCTCAAGTTATAGGGTGACACATAGGGACATCCCCAACCTACTTAAACACCCTTCCAAATATCTCTTTCCATGAAAGGATCCTCCTATATCAAGATAAATCACCCAATTAGTGGAAAATTCTTCCACTGAGGATAAATTGCACAAAACATATCATGAACAAATAGACTATTCCCATAGGATATATATAATCTCACCCTTAGGAATCTTGTGACTATACATCTGGTCCTTATACATCCAATACAGTCATATAATTCACCCTCATACATCAAGTACTAATTCTCCTAACCCATAGGTGGTACAAAAATCATGCATCTAGCCCCCATGAATCAACATAATCATGAGTTGTATCTATATAAATTAAACATGCCACTAATAATCCCACCCCCAGGAATTAATAAAAATAGTTTCATATAAACACATAATCTACTCAAGAAAATTACATGGCCAATAACACACATACCATATATATCATCATAAGACATAGTGATCAATTTACAAAAATTATCATTTTTCTAGCCAAATATATTTCATTAATCCAAGTTCCCAATTATCATCATAATTATATCAAACTTGTTTCATCATGATCTTGGCTCTAAGTTTATTAGCATACCAATAAATCCATTATATCTAAGGTGATTTTATCTCAAGAAACCACTACAATACATATGTTATTACAATTTATAAGTTAATCTAGAAATAAAAAAAATCAAAAAATATCAAAGGGTTTTAAATTAAAACTAACTAAGTTTCAACAAGGTCCAAGGTTGGAACACCTTTTGGTTAGTTCCAAGTCTTGGTATCAAATCCAATGAACCCAAAGGAATCCAAATGAATGTTTAGACATTGATTATCATCACACATGGATTTATCCCTAGCATTTAGTTCACATTCATGAGTTACCATTGAGATCAAAACTATTTAACATACTAAGAACACAAACATATACATTAGGGATTTTTTTAGACTACCCACCACAGAAATAGAGAATACGTAGAAAAAACCTCACATATGTGTTAGAAATCAACTTCTTCCTTCCCTTCAAATGAGAATTTGAAATTCCTTCAACAACAAAATAAGAAGAATAAGTGGAAATAGAAGGCTTACCATCTATCTCCTAGACTAGAACAACTATATCCAATGAGGTATTTCTACTGGGTCAATGAGGGTGAAAAGTTAGTCGATGAGAGGGTTAAAATCAAGAGAAAGGGTTATACCATCCCAAAAAATGGTGCTGGAGGGTTTTTAAAATACTGTGCATGGTATATTAATGATGTGAATAGGATTCACATCATGAATTCCTTGTTTTAATTTTATGCCAATAAAACTGTTGACTTGGATTAAAGATCCAGAAGAAACTAATTCCACATCATGAATCCATAATATGATGTGAATTTTAGATTCACAGATTTCCTGAAAACATTCACTCCTTACATGGATCCAAGGGACAACCAAAAAATTTCACATAATGAATAGGATTCACATTGTGAATTCATTTTGTAGCCTAAAATTTATCTCCCCTTATGCTACTTCTTGAACTACTATAGTTCTTACCCAAAACTAGCCCAATCAACTCAAGGATTGATCACTAGGATTCAAATCAAAACCAAACAAAATCAAAGTGGTTTGTAAAAACTTAAAGATGGATATAATTGAAAAAATATGGGATCATACATCCTCCCCACCGAATAACATCTCATCCCTGAGATACTTCAAGAATCACTATGGGGAATCGATGAATAAGTCTATCCACTATGTTCACATATCATATTACCTCTCCAAGGTCTCCTATTGCATATGACCATGCTACCACTGTAATCATACTAATGGAACAGTCCTCCCTCAAATATTATTTTCACTATGGTCTATGATATGGACTATATTCTCCTTGAAGGATGTTTCAACATCTAGATTGATTTTTTAAATTTATATCACATGATAAGGGTCAAGATGATATGTATAAAGCTACAACATGTGAAACACATCATGCATGATATCGTAGAACTGTGGAAGGTCCAAAAAGTACACCACTTGACCAACCCTTTCCATAATCTCGAACGACATAAAAAACCTAGGTGATAGCTTCCCGTTCTTCCTAATATCACATTGTCCTAGCCTAGGTGTCACTCATAAAAATGATCAATGGATGACCTAGAACTCCATAGGTCATATCCAATGGTCAGAGTATTATTTTTGATAGCTTTGTACAACCATCAACTGCTTTTAGGTCAACGGAACCTACTCAAATGTATCCATCATGAGACTAGGTCCAATAAGTGTTGAATCACCTACCTCTAACAAGAAAATAAGTGAATTAAATGACCTACTATAAAATTACTCAAAAGGATTCATTTTGATTGATTACTAGAATCTATTATTATACGTGAACTTAATGAGTGCCATATAATTCTCCCAAGAATCGTGGAAATCCAGATTACAGGCTCGCAACATATGTTATAGAATATAAATCGTTTATTCAGATTGGATATCAGTATGAGGGTGATAGGTTTTACTCAAAAGGACTCAAGATCCTAGTACCTTTTGAATAAAATTCCAAAAATGAAATATTAAATGAGGATCTTGATCTAAATATTTACTCCTTAGAACACCATACAGTCGAACTATCTCATGGATATAGAGACCGCCAAGATCATTAATGGTGAAGGTCTCCCTGATAGTCAATAAGTGGGATAACTTCATCAGTCAATCCATGATAACCCATAAAAAACCATTCTTGTGAGGTGACCTAGGAAATAATATCATAAAATCCATAGTGACATCATCACACTTCTACTCTTGAATGAGAAGATGATAAAATAGTCCAATAGACCTCTGATGCCTGATCTTCACCTGTAGACATGTGAAACATATCACCACAAAACCTACTATTTCTTTCTTCATTACTAACCAATAGTACTATCTAAATAGACCACGATACATATTTTTTATAATAGGATATAATTCCCATATATAAGCATGAAACTCCCTCATTACTTTATTATGAAAACCTATAGTAAACCATACTCGACCATGGAATCTAGGAACATCAATACTTCCAAAAGGCCATCTTTTTGGTGGGTCCCCACCATAAAGATATCCTTTATAGATAATATATCCAAATAATATAACTTATTTGTCTTAATTTGGTCCAAAATAATGATTATAACAGATTTCAAAGTTAGAGGTAGTCATCATTGAGACTCCCAAATATCTAGATACCTGTCTGAAAAGAGTTACATCAGTGTCCAGTCATCGCAAGACTCCCACACTGCCTCTATCTATTTTTCCAGGATCAAGTAATTAGAAATGAAATTTCCCTTACCTAGTGTGTAATAAAACTTGAATTCAAATTACTATAGATACTCAACCCAACTCTTATACTGAAGGTTTAGGTCTCCCTGAAAAAATATGTAATTGAGGCTTTTATGGACTGTGTACACTAAAAATATATCACCAAAAAGATAGTGTATCCAATATATCAGGGTGTTCACTACTAATTCTTACTATAGATATTGGTTAGGTTAATTCCTCTCATGCGGCCTTTCTAGAGCTATAAGAAACCACTCTATCCTTTTGCATCGGAACTCATCCAATGTAACATCCATATTTTTATCCAAGGTACCGACCAATAATTTTTGGTTTAAATTCCATTACTTGGCCTTAATAATGATTCCTAATGAAGTCAATGGGGTCTTAGGGGGTGTCTAAGGCTCGTTCGGATCTCGGATCCCTAAGAATCTATGAGACAAACTAGTCTTTATTATTAGTAGAAACCCTAAAACCCATACGACATAGTTTCACTAACTGTGTGGTTTCATATAGTGGGGTGTTAGGGGATGTATAGTTTTTTTGAAATTATGCGACCCTAGGAACATGGCCATTCAGATATGTAGAGGTTTGGGATATATTGGCTTTGAATGGGTTGTGCAAGGTTATAAAAATCATGCACCTAGTCGTATGAGGTTCCCCTTTGAAATAGAACCTGGCGTACGATTGGCACATGGTTTGACCAATTGTGTTGGAAAACCATGTGACCTTCTTGTGTGGGTGAAATGAAAAATTTTCACCTCTTGAATGATTTTAATCATCCCCTATTCTTATATCTTTTTTTCTATAGTGGTTGAACCCTCTCTTCCCACACATGAATCTCCTCCACCTCCTTCATAGGTTTTGTGATAACTCCTCTGTTCAATGTCCATCTTGTTCACCGTCAGGTTCATCAGAAAGAGCTTGGTAAGATCCTCACTACTCTCCCTTATATTTCAATTTTATTTTAAACTCTATTGCACTATATTGGTGTAATATAATTTTCCCCATTTTTAGGGCATTTGACAATTTCTCCAATTTCTTTTGTTCTAGCTTGAATCAAAGATAAACACTAGACGAGGGAAACTCTATGAGGTTAAGGTAGGTGGTTTAGGTTATTTATATTTGTTTTGTTGTGTTTTATAATAGTAATTGTTATTAAATTATCTAGTACCCTATAACGATGCCTCATAAATTTTAATTTAATTAAATGGGAGACCTTACCTTGCCATTTATGACCCGATCTAGTGGCGAATAAACCCCTTGGGTTGATATCCTTGTCTTATGCCACCCCAACGGGTGTGATCCACCTTAGAGGCCTATTTTACCCTTTTTTTTCTTTTTTCTTAACACCCATTATGGATTTTTCCTATCACAATTATCTTGATTATATTAATTGAATTGAATAAGGTGATGATCCATGAGTTAGACGCCACACCTCATGCAATAAATGAATGTAATTATTGAATAAGTGATTTGGTCAAGTGATTATGAATCTTATCCATGACTCAAATGGATGGTTAATTTAATTACATGAAAAAATTGTTAAATTATTATATAAATTATTAAATTAATGAAATAGAACTTTTTCTAGAAATGTTATATATGTATGGATTGATTAAATGTTTTTACCTGAGTGTAAAGGGTGATATGATGGTTTCTGAATTAAGGACCCATTGGATGAGATTATTATGCCTTCAAGTAATGTTTTTTTAATGGTTATAAACATACCATGGGTGACACTAGCTATGCATGGGATGGGATATCCATGTGTTATCTATTTTTACGTCTAGATTAGTGACACTGGTTCCCTAGGGGTGACCCTATGGACGAGTTCGATGGAATAATGGTTGTACCATTCTATGAGAGTGACTCAAGATCCTATGTGTGACATAAGGGACAAAATAAATGGTTAGTTCATGTTGTCTTCACACCATGCTTGTAGTGACACATGGAACTTCATTCTTGGTTCACCTTAGAAGGAATATTTGGCACTGGACTTGTACTGATCTCCTAGAGGGATACATGAAATTCTCTTATTATTTCCATGGATGGGATTAGGGTGGACCTCCATATTTTTATGAAAGTTTTAAATTGAACTAAAAAAAATTGAACAATTTTAAATAGGAAATGATCCTTTGGTCTTGAAATATTAGGGACATCTCTTCCAAGCCTAATAAAAATTTTTAGGATAATACACCTTCTTACATATTATATCCCTCACTTTACCTTCATTGGTTCTCTTGGTTTAGGCTCACTGACTTAGGTCAAATTAGGTAAAATTGGATGGGTAACCTATTAGAACCTATCCTAGTTATTTATTAATATTAATTCTATCTTTTATTTAATAATTATGGAACACTATTCATTTATTTTTTGCAGAAAATGGATTTTTCTAGACACCATGGGTGGCGGCCTACTGAGATTTTATCTCACACCCTACTCAGGCCACCTTTGGTACCCAAATAGACTTTATAATTGAAGGTATAGATGAATTTAAGTGACAAAATTCTAATGCTTGAGTGTTCTTCTAGGATGGAGTACGTGGCAGAGGACCTGGCATATGATCGAGATTCTAGTTGTAGAAAATTTTGTCTTTTTGTAATTTTTTTAGCATGTGGTATATGCATGTATCCCTTCCCCCTTGCATATTAATATTTTTAATACATTAAAATCATTGAAACATATTATTTATTCATCTTCCTCATGTATACTTATATTTCTTGGTTGTTACTTTTATTTTTGTGACTATTTGTTTCAAATTTATGCTTCCTCCATTTACCATTTATTATCTGCTGCTATGCTCAATCTGATCTATGAGGTCATAGTCTCCCCATAGGCACACCCTAGGCACTTGATGATAGTTGGAAGCCTCTGGTGTTTAGGGAGGTACACTTGAGGTCTTATAGACACCATCTTAGGGCACCAGTATGTGGAACCTAGGGTGGGATACTACAAAGTGGTATTAAAGTGCCTATTTTTCTTTTGTCGTAGAGTTTGGGTTTAGAAAGGATAATATGAAATTAATATTTCACAATGATCCTATTCCTAGGAGTAGTTAACCCATGTTCAATGGAAACCCAAATTACATGGGATGGGTAAATGCTATTATTTCTTGCACTTGTTATAGTTTTATTGATTTCACCATTGTGTGATGCACTTGTTTTGTGTTTTTATTAATGTTGATATTATTAAGATGGATTGTTTAGCCCTTGACTAGGGATATGAGGTAATAAAATAATCATACATCATATGAGGCACCATAAGACTAAGTTTTCATGAATTATTCCATGCCATATCTATATTCAGCGTGCATTGCATGTATTACATGTGATTTTTGTGTTTCCTTATTTTTAATTCCTTCTAATTTTGTGAAAACATAATTGAAACTTAAAGTGTTTTACTTAACCTAATAGTGTTTTCATACATATGTTAAAGAAGAATCATTAAGTAGTCAACTATGGCATGATGATTCATAGACCATCAGTCGTATGGGATGAGATGTGTTATTGTTAGTATTAAGTGGACACCACATTTCAATTTATAAGCTGTATAGGCCCTTATAAATTTGAAGTGGTGAACCAATTGACTCAACCTTTCAAATAGATTTAAATACATAAAAAAATTAAAATGAATTCATCCTTTAAAATTCAATCAACCCCCTATATGTGTAATACGAGACCTTCACCCTGACCCTACATTAGTAGTGGGAAGTAGGTCATGTTTCCTACGATCTTTCTACGAACTCTTCTGATCACCTATACCTATCTCCTAGAGATGGTTGATGGTTATACCATGTTATAGGAAATATTTGTACATGTCCTTTCTTTATCACTTTCCATAACTATTATAAATTCTATTTGAGGAATGCACTTTGAAATTTTAGAGTTATGCCACTGTGATAACCTCAAGTTGTATGCAAAGAGAGTGGTGATGAGAATACTTCTAAGGTGGTGGTCCCTTAGCCACCTATGATATCTCTATATTTCCACCTGATTCACCTCCGGTAGATATTCCACTGGGTGCTGATGCTCAGTTCTAGGATAGCTTCCTTCAGCTTATGTAGTCCATTTCGGAGGCACCTTGACCTATCCCTACCATGGAAGAGATGACTTGTGAGTTCCAGAAGCAGTAACATCCCAACTTATTGGGGGATGGTAGACCTTATGCTGCTGAATCATGGATAGAGACCATGATTCCTATCTTCGAGCATATCAAGACACCTCTAGAGCAGAGGGTTAAGATTGAAGCCTATATGCTGCGTGACTCTGCCAAGTGTTGGTGGGATATTCTGACTCGGTCTAGTTGACACCAAGGTATATTCTAGGAGGACTTACATAAAAACTTATTTGATTACTTATTTCTTTAAACCTTGAGAAATGATCAGATTCGGGAGTTCATGCAACTTTAGCAATGTGACATGTCAGGGATGGAATAATCTATTCGGTTAACTAAATTGCAATGTTTTTCACCGAACTTGTCCAATGACGAGCTTAATACTACGAGATGATTCAAGGATAGCCTTAAATATTCCATATGATTATAGGGGAAAGTCTTTTAGCTGACAAAATTTTTAGATATAATGAACCAAGACCTCATTAATGAATGGAACCTGAGGGAATCAGGTGACACAAAACATGGAAGTTTAGATTTCAGGAAGAGTAGTGGTTTATCTAGTGACAGAAATCAACATTTTGAGGCTACACATAGGGTAATACCATCTAGGTGGAATGAATTGAGAACTATGTGGTGTGTCACCAGTGCGGCAGGATGTTCCATTAAAATCCATAGTATATGAGGAACCCATTCGAGTTCCAGGATTACAGTATGATGGGTTATCTCTAGCGTTACTGTCAGTCTTTTCCTCTAGTGATAAGTGAGAAGGGTTCAGTGTCAACACAAAATTTAGTTACATGATCCACAATACCCCCATAATGTTGAAATCTGGTCTTCTATAGGCCATTCAGGCCGAGCATGTGGTTGATGCTGAGGTAGTCAAGACTTAGTGTTTCAATGTCAGTAGGTTGGACCTGCTCAGGCTACTCAGACAACATCTCATGGCCACCATTCAATCCATATTTAAGAAGTGCATCCCATGTCATAGGAGAAGATTCTAGGGACGTCCACAGTTATAGATAATATTCTGATAGCCTCCACTATAGTTTCATCCCTTTTTTAATATAGGTACATCACACACTTTTCTATCTATTACAACCATGGGCAGTCTGGGCTTAGTGATATAATACTCCAGTGGAGTTATGACTCTTGACATGCCTTTAGGAGTTTGAGAAGAGGGTATATTTCAATACAATGAGTGCCCCTTAAGATAACTGGGTACCATTTTTTATGAAGTTTCTTTATTCTTGAGATGAATGGATTCGATGTCATTCTTGATATAGACTGGATTATGCCTTATCGAGCTCGGGTGGATTGCAATCACTATCAGTTATCTTTCACATCACCTAGGGGAAACACACATATCCATAATGGAGAATGGAATATCTTGGAAATTCAATCTAGACTCAAGAATACTGGGAGAGATGAAGTGACACCCAAGATGGAGAGTCTTCTTATAAGTGATCAGGGGATATAGTTTATGGAATTACCTTCAATTGTGGATATTTTTAGGGATGTCTTCCCTAAAAATTTCTCTAGCTTTCCTCCTGAGAGAGAGTTAGAGTTCACCATCAATCTTGTTCCAGGTGTGGCACCAGTGTCCATTCCTCCTTATAGGATCACACCTACAGAGCCCCAGGAAATCAAGAAGCAGCTTGAAGATCTAGAGTCTAAGGGTTTTATTTGACCCAACACATCACTATGGGGTTCACATATCCTTTTCTCCATGAAGGAAGATGGTTCCCTGATATTGTGAGTGGAATACCACCGACTGAACAGACTTATGATGAAGAATAAGTATCCACTTCCTCAAATTGATGACCTCTTCAACCATCTTCGAGGAGAAATCATTTTCTACAAGATATATTTTTAGGTTGGGATACCATCAGGTGTGATTGAGGTAATCATACATACCATGTACAACGTTCTTGACAAGGTACATTTTGTATGAGTATCTAGTCATGCTGTTCAGTTTGACAAACACACCAACAGTCTTCATGGATTTGAAAATTTTGGTTTTCGACCTCTTTATTTCCTTTGTGGTGGTATTCATAGAATACATATTCATGTAATTTCACACTAGACACGACCATGATCACCATCTTGAGATCATTTTGAGTATATTGAGATAGAACCAACTATATGAAAAGATTAGTAAATTACACTTTTGGATTATCAAGGTTCATTTATTAGGCCATATCATATATAAGGAAGGCATACCATTTTACCTAGAGAAGGTGAGAACTGTGGTTTATTGGGAGTATCCCAATAACTTATTCAATAGATGCATATTTTTATGTCTCGCTATCTACTATAGGAATTTAATCCCAGAATTCTCATGCCTGGTAGCACCACTTACAATCTTGACCAATAAGGGTGTAAAATTTTACTAGACTGAAGCTTGTGAGACATCTTTTTACAAGTTAAAGGGAAGAAAAACTTAATCTCAAATACTAATTATACCAGATCTAGGAAGAATTTATTTATTTTATTATAATGCTTTAGGTATTGGGCTGGGGTCTGTTCTGATTCAAGGTGATTTGTTTGTAGTGTAAAGGCCCTGCCATCTGAGACCACAAGAGTGGAATTACCCTATGAATGTCCTCGAGATAGATGTTGTGTTCCATGCTATACACTATTGGAGGAACTATATTTTGGGTTAATTATTTTTAATTTATAAAAATCAAAAAAGTCTCAAATATATATCCACTCAATGACACTTGAATCCGAGGTAGCCCGGGTTGGTGGAATACCCGTAATCTTTCAACATTGAGATTAGTTACACACTCGGAAAGGGTAATGTTGTAGATGAATCCTTGAGATATAAGTCTCAAACAAAAGATATCAAGAAGTACAATAGTGAGTGGTATATGATGAATATTTTTTCTAAGTTTCACCTGGAGGTTTTGAAAAAACATGGGAAACTAGTTCTAACAGCCCTAGTAGTGACCTCATCCCTTTTGGAACAGGTTCAGATGAGGTAGTTATCTAATCCTGAGGAACTTATCTTGAGGGAGAGCATCACTGGCTTGAACAAACCTCCTAGTTGTGTTTTTTATGGGAGTGAAACCCTAGTCTTCCATGGATGTGTTTGGGTGCCTTCAGATATATAGGAAGAGTTGATGAGATAATCACATTCCTCTGTATGGGAAGTTCAATATAGGATTACCAAGATGCATATAGATTTACACTGGTAGTATTGGTGGATATGTATGAAGAGGTATATGGAAAGTCTTATCACTTGGTGCTCCACCTGTCAGTAGGAGAAGGCAAATCACCGATGACTTGCTGGACTCCTACATCCTCTATCCATTCCTAAGTGGAAATGGAACGAAGTCACAAAAGATTTCGTGATGGGATTTTCAAGATCACATTGATGTAGTGATGTAGTATGGGTGATCTTCATAGGTTGACCAAGGTTTCACACTTCCTACTGATCTGAGATACCTTCTCTATTGATGATCTAGGAAGGATATACATCTAGTAAATAGTGTGCATTCATGGTGTACCCCGTTCTATCATTTCGGACCAAGACACCCAGTTTACATTGCGATTTTGGCAAGGCTTACAAAAGGCACTGGTTTTATAGGTTCTCTTGGGCATGGAGTATCATCATCATATCGACGGGAAGTCTGATCAATTGATGCAGGTGTTTGAGGATATGCTTCGATCCTACATCTTGGAATTTTTAGGTTCATGGGAAAAGAATACACATCTGGTTGAGTTTACTTATAATAATAGCTTTTAGAAAATGATTCAGATGGCTCCATATGAGGCCCTTTATGATAGACCATGATGCTGACCTCTATACTAGCTAGAGATTGGAGAGGAATCTCTACTAGGTCCTCATTTTGTATAGGATACATTAGAGCAAGTCCAGATAATTAAAAAGCATATGGATACATATTAGTCCAAGTAGAGGTATTATATCGATCAGCATCATAGACCTCTAGAGTTCGAGGTGAGACATCAGGTATTTCTGTGAATATCACCCATATTGGTTCATATATTTACCAGAAGTTAGGGAAAGTTATTTCCTCAATATGTCGGGCCTTTTGAGATAGTGGATAGGGTCAGGATGGTAGCCTACCAGTTGTAGTTACCTCAAATGTATCATTCCATGCATGATGTATTCCACATATTACAACTTTGACGGTATCATGCCGACCTATCTCATTATTTTGACCCTAAGGATATTGAGTTGGAGGCTGATGTGTCCTTCAAGGAGCATATGATACATATCATTGATATGAGTATAAAGGCTCTCCAAGGTAGGTCAGTTCCCCTAGTTTGGGTTCTATGGAAGAAAATATGTGTACAGGATGAGACCTGAGAGTGGGAGGATGACGTACATGCGCAGTGACTAAAACTCATCTCTAACAATATTCTACCACTCTCAGAAGGGAAACTCAGGGATGAGTTGTCTTAATAAGGGGAGGATTTAATGTCCCAGTTTTTCTCTAACATACAAATCATTTGTTTTTGGTTTAAATTACTTTTTTTTGGACCTAGTAAAAATACCCAAAGAAGCCAAGGGGGTATCAGGGGGTGTCCAGGGCTTGTTCAGAACCTGGATCCCCGATAATCAAAGAGGTAGACTAGGCCACAACATTAGTAGAAACCGTACAGCCTAGCCCATATAGGTTCTCTAATCATGAGGTTGAAGAAAATGTGGTGCTGGGTCCCACACGCTTTTTCTACAACAGTACAACCCTAGGCGCACAGCCGTACGGTGCTACAAAGGTTTGGGATAGATCGGTTTTTCATGGGCTATGCACGGTTATCCAAATCATGCACCTAACCATGCAGGGTTCCCCTTTGAAGTAGAACCTGGTGCACAGTTGGAACATGGTTTAGAAAACCATGTTAAAAAACCATTTTTCCTTTCTATGTGGGTGAAATGAAAATTTTCCCCTATTAAATAATTTTAATCAACCCCTATTCTTATCCTTTGTTTTCTATAGTGGATGAACCCTCTCTTCCCATGCATGAAGCTCCTACTCCTCCTTTATAGGTTTTGTGATAACTCATCTATTTGATCTCAATTTCATTTTCTTTCATATCCATCATAAATCTATTGATAATATCATCCTTCCTCTCCCTTGTATTTCAAGTTTCTTCCAACCTCCTTTTCACTATCTCAGTGTAAGACCATTTCCCCCATTTCAGGGCATTTGATGATTTATTCGATTTATTTTGTTCTAGATATAATCAAAGACCGATGTTGGATTATGGAATCTCTATGAGGCTAAGGTAGGCGGTCTATGTTCTTTACCCTCATTTTTTGTGTTATATAATATGAGTCGTTGTTCTTTGAGCCAGAACCCTATGATGATGCCTCATAATTACTAATTAAATTAAATGGGAGACCTTACCTTCCCATTTGTGACATGATCTAGCGGGGAATCAACCCCTTGGGTTGATTACCTTGACTTATTCCACCCCAACAGGTGTGCCCCAACATAGAGGCCTATTTTACCCTTTTTTATTTTTTCCAAACACCCCTTGAGGGATTTTTCCTATTGTAATTATCTTAAATTTATTAATTTAATTGAATAAGGTGATGATCCATGAGTTATACCCCACACCTCATGCCATAAATGAATGAAATTTTTTACTAAGTGAATTGTTTGAGTGATTATTCATTTCATCCATGCCTCAAATGGATGGTTACATTAATGACATGTACAATTTGTTAAATTATTATATAAATGCTTGAATTTATGAAATGGTATTTTTTTCTAGACATGTTATATATGTATGAATTGATTAAATTATTTTACCTAAATGTAGAGGGTGATATGATGGGTTCCAAATTAAGGACCCATTGGATGTGATTCTCATGCCTTCTAGTTAGATTTTGTTAATGTTTGTAAACATGTAGGGAGAAACACTAGATGTGATTGGGATGAGATAACCATGTGTTGTCTATTTTTTCCTCTAGATGAGTGACACTGTTTCCCCTGGGGAGACCCCATGGATAGGATCAATGGTATGATGGTTGTACTATGACACAAGAGAGACCCATGCCCCTATGTGTGATACTAGGGATGAACTTTGAGGTTAGTATATACTATCTTCACACCAAGATAGGAGTGATATATGGGAATTTATTCATGGATAAACTTGGATGGACTCTTTGGAATTGGAAAAAGTAAGTGAAAATTTTTAAATAAAAAATGATCATTTGGCCTTGAAATATTAGGGATGTGTTTTCCAAGGCCAATCAGAATCTTGGGGGTAGTATACCTTCTTACATATTATATACCTCACCTTACCTTCACAGGTTCCCTTGGTTCAGACTCACCAGCTTAGGTCGAAGTATGTAAAATTGGATTGGAATCCTATTGAAACCCAATCCAGTTATTTATTTATTTTATTTCTATCTTGAATTTACTAATTACGTAACACTATTAATTTATTTATTGCATGAAATAGATTGGACTATCCACCATGGGTGGTGGCCTACTAATATTTTATCTCACACCCTACTCGGTTCACTTTATTACCCAAGTAGACTTTATGGTTGGAGGTATAGATAAATGGAGGTAGTCTACTTCTGATTCTTGAGTCTTCTTCTTAGATGGATCACATGGCAGAGGGATGAGCCTATTCTCAAGATGATAGTTGTAGCCATTTTTCCTTTTTTATATTTTTGACAGCATGTGGTATATTCTTTTATCCCTTTCCCCTTTCATATTCATTTTTTAATACATCCTCATCATTAAGACCTATTATTTATTTAGCTTCTACTTGTATAGTTGTATCACTTGGTTGTTCCTTTTTTTGTTGTTGTTGTTTGTTTCACATTTATGATTATTCCATTTACCATTTATTATCTGGTGTTGTGCTTACTTTTATCTATGAGGGAATAGTCTCCCCACAGACACACCTCGGGCCCTCACTTCTATTTGTAAACTTCTAGTGTTTATAGAGTTGTTCTTGAGGACTTTTGACCACCATCTCAAGGAGTCAATAAGTGGAACCCATGGATGGATAATACATCTAATTCCAATCCTGAAAGCCTCATAGTACATGGTATACCATTTCCCCAAAATAGGAAAAATGAGGATCAATGTTGAGATCATCCTGGACTTTAGCTCATGGAAATCCCTCTCACAAGAATTTGGACAAATAAAATTCACCCCTTTCTTAGTCATCCCATACACTGGAATTTAAAAATAGTATAAGTCCTAGATAAATCACTGATAGTAATCTTATAGTCTTATAAAACTTAAAATCTCAAAGATATTCTTGGGATTCTCCCAAGATACCATGACTACAACCTTCACTGGGTACACTGTCACTCTATCCTATGAGATAAAATTGACCAAGTGATATACTCTATCAATACAGAAACTAAATTTAGATGATTTGGATAAATAAAATGCTCTCTCAGTGTACTTCAAATGATTTCAATATGTTGTTAATGATTGTCTACTAACTGTGAGTACTCTATGATATCATTAACAAAAACTACCATAAACTGATCTATGAAAGGATGAAAGATCTAGTCCCTCAAATCCATGAATAACTATAGTGTGTTAATCAGAAAAAGGCATAACCACAAACTCATATAAGCCATACCTACTTCTAAAATTAGTTTGGGGTATGTTAGATGGTATCACAATCAACTGATGGTACCCTGATCTCAAGTAGATCTCTGAAAAGATCTTATAACCTCTCATCTAATTGAAAGAATCATCAATGTATGGAAGGGGATACTGGTTCTTGAGAATCATCTGGTTAAATATCTGATAATCCATACATAAACACAAGGTCCCATCATCCTTCTTAGAAAAAATCATGGGAGAAACCCATAGAGATGTACTAGGCCATATGAATCCCTTTGATTATAAATCATCCAACTGAACTCTGATCTCATAAAGCTCTACTGGTGCCATTCTATAGGATAGAATAGAAACTAGTTCTGTTCCCATCACTAACTCGATTGTGAAATCGATCTCATACATGGATGGTAAGCCATAAAACTCTTCAAAAAAGAAATCATGAAAAAAATTTACCACAAGAGGAAAAGTATCTTGATGCATTCCACCATCATCTTGAACAAGTATTTATATATTATTCATGAGAAAAAACAATCTATACTAAATTGGTATTGTATGACCAACCAGAATATACCACTCAACCCAGGGATAATTATTGTTCCCTACTGAAGATAAGAATGTAACTTTCCCCTGATAATAGTTAATATGATCCTGGTATAGAACTAGGCAGTATATACCAAGAATCAAATAAAATATTATCATTTTTAGCACAAAAATATTCCAAAATTAATGGTACCTAATTATTTTAAGAGAAAACCCTCCACAACATTTTAAATCCTTTGAACGAACTCCCAATGGTGTGTTGATGGTCATAACACCATCCAAGATCTCCACAACCAAGACTGAATTTTTTTCAAATTAATTATATAAAAAGGAATGTGATGTTCCTATATCAAGAAAAACATAAGAAAGGGTGGATGATACAAGAATTATACCTATGAAGGTATAAGTTCCTACATCATTGGAGTAGACTGCATAGCATGTAAATGACTTTCTACCGCGCCCTAATATCCAGTTTGAATCCATGATGATATTCCCTCTATGGGGTACTATATCTCTTGTACTAGGTACCACATCCCATACATTGACATGAACATTGAGATGAAATCTAGATACTGGTCTACTAAGTAGTACCTGAGTCTCTCCCTAACTCAGGCACCTATCTTAATCCATTGATTCTGAAAGTTCCTATAGATCTTTTGAAGATAACCTAACCCGACATAAAGAAAAAACTCCATTGCGGGGTGAGGAAACTGCATGAACTTGTGTCCTAACCTTGTACACTGAAAAAACTGCACTGATCCATGAACCTGAGGTGGAAGTACACTTATATGGATTCTTTTTCTACTAATACCCTAGTTGAAACTATTATAATAGTGCTTCTTACCGACAAAAGTATAAACCCCCAAAATTTCTCTATTGAAACTAGCTAGACACCAATCAGGGCCTCTATGAGATTCCCTTTAGTGATGAGATCATGATTCATCATGTCTATAAGGATAATCAAGATAAATAAGATTTTATATAAACTTATCTAATAATGAATCCCATCCTATAAATGTATTTCATTGGTGACCTCATCAACTGCCAAAGATGAAGCAAAATACTATAGATCTGTGAAATGCCCAACATTGTCCATCACTGTCATGCCCTCTTATGTCAGATGAATTAAATCACAATAATTCTCATCCCTCAATGTCTTTAGATAGAAGTGGATCAATAACTTCACCATGAAATCCTTCCAAGATAACTCCTCATGCTTCCTAACCTACTCAAGAATATCCCACCAATGATTAGCTGGTCCTAGAAGTATTTAAACAGGAAGCTTAACCCTCCCATCTAAGGGTGACTCAACGTGCTTGAAGATCATATGTACCGAATCAATCAAGAACTCATATGCCTATGGGAATCCCTCTACAATGAATATAGGTGGGTGTTGTAGCTAAAACTCTCTAATCGGATCCAACATCAAAGGTATGGTGTGAATTTTATCCCTATATATTGATTTCATGACCCCCATGAATCTATTAATAAGATGATCTTACATTAGATTTTCTAGAGCTTTAGGAAGTTCCGACTTAGTTTCATTAGGAGCATGCAGATTACCACTCCCCTGACGCTTAATTTGAAGATGGTGAGGAGGCATTTTCTTTACAAGGACCAAAAAACTCTATAGAACACATGGAAGAAAAAAAGTTTAACATCAAAAGGTGATAAAAATAGGGAACCCCTGAATCAAGGTTCCTATAAACATTTATTAACAAGTGAATTGGAATAAAATAATAATTTTTTGTTTATTTTTATCAGGTATAATAGGAAAAACATTTAATAGTTCATAAGGGTGGATATATCACATGATATAAATATTCCCCTATCATAAACAATGAATGTCCATATATATATATCACTATGTTATTATCATGATTCATGTGTAATCATCTCATTACATATCATGCCATGAGTAAAAATATCAATAAATAATAACATCACACAATAAGTGAATCACCCAAGATAAAATAACATTAAAACTATAACAAGAGAACAAAAAAACTCCATCCCTAGCACTTAGTCCCCCCCCACACCTGGGTTAGCTACTCCCATGTATGATCTCATTACCAAATCCTAACACATCCTAAACTCATTTATACCTTTAAAAAATAGTAATAAAGTAGAAAAGAAACCTATTCTTTGACACCAAATTGTATTACCCCCATCTCTGTGCTCCCTCAAGTGACCGGGCCATAGTTGGCTATATTACCTAAATCATGAATCCTTATATACCACAAGTTTCCAACTAGTAGTGAGGGTGTAAGTAATATAGTGGGGAGACTATAGCCTTTGGAACATAGTATAAATATAGTAGAAATATTAATAGAGTTACAGAAATAACTAAATCAAAATAATAAAAAATGCATCCTTAGAATAATAAAGAACAAAATAATAATAATGAAATCATGTTATGTTAGCATGAAATGTATCTAAATGAATTTTTTAAAGTAAAATAAATAAAGGAATAAATAGAACCAAATGAAAGACTCCAAATCCTCAAACCCAATCCCCATGTTAGGTAAGGATGAAATGTATCTAAATGACATGGTGAAAGTCAAAAAAATAAATGACTAATAAGACCCAAATGAAAGAATCCAAATCCCAAGGCCCAATCCCCATGTCGTTCCATCTCTAAGATCCAACTCATCCAGCAAACAATAGCCATTAGTAAGCTCACTTTCCATTGTCTAAACTTGAATCCATGAAATCTATATGGGTACCAAATGGGGGCCCATTCAGGGTGTAAGTACTACTTAGTAGGTCAACAACACCATTTCTAAAAAATCCATTCTGATAAATATAGTGCATGTAATAAATTGATAATAATGGTATTAATTTAATCAATTAAAACTACACATAAAATAACCCGCTCACCCTCAAGTTCTAGGGTAACACCCAATGACATCCCTAATATGCTTCATCGCATTACTGGATATATTTTTCCAGGGAAGGATCATCCTGCATCAATATGGATCACCCAATCAATATAAGATTCTACTAATGAGGATGATTCACATAAAACATCTCATGAAAAAATTTCATCTGCTCGTAGGCTATCCATAATCTCACCCCCGAGCATCCTATGACTATGAATTTGGTCCTCAAACATCTGATATAGTCATATACTCCACCCTCAAGCATCAAGTACCAGCTCACCTAACCCATAGGTGGTATGAAAATCACGCACCTATCCCTCACGTGTCAACATAATCACGAGTCATATCAAAACAAACTCAATATTCCACCAAGAATCCCACACGCAGACATCAACTGCAATAGTTTCATATGAACACAAAATCTATGAAAGAAAATTATAAGTCCAAAAACACACATACCAGATATATCATCAAAATACACAATGATAAGTTTATCAAATTATCATTTTTATATCCAAATATATTTAATTAATTTAAGTTCCCAATTATCATCATAATTGTATAAAACCTATTTCATCATGATCCTAGATCTAAGTTTATTATCATACCAATCAATACACTTTATCCAAGGTGATTATATCTCAAGAAGCCACTATAATACACGTGTTATTCCAATTTCTAAGTTAATCCAGCAATAAAAAAAATACCAAAACATCTCCAAGATCTAAATTCAAACTGACCAAGTTTCAACAAGGTCCAAGGATGTCACACCTTTAAGGTGGCCTAAAGTCTCAATATAAAATCCAATGAACCCAATAAGGTCTAAATAAAGGTTTAGAAATATTATTACCATCAAACATGGATTTATCCCTAGTATTTAGGTCATGTTCATGGGTTACTGTGAGGTCACACCTATTTCACATACTAAGAACACAAACACATACAATAGGGATTTGTTTTAGACTACCCACCTCAAATGCAGAGAATACATAGACAAAACCTCACATATATAGTAGAAATAATATTCCTCCTTACCTTAAATGAGAATAACAATTCCATCAATAATGAAATGAGAAGCGAAATAAGAAACATAATGCTTACCCTCGATATCCCGGTTCATAATGCCTAGATTCACTATGGTCTTGATTTTGGATCGAAGAGGATGTATAGTTCATCAATGTGAGGATTGTAGTCAAGAAAAAGGGTTACACCATCCCAAAATGAATGGTTCTAGAGGGGTTTTAAAAGGCCAGACACAACATATTCATAATGTTAATGGGATTCACATAATGAATTCCTTGATTCCCTTTTGTGCTAATAAAACCATCACCTTAGATTAAAGATCTTTAAGTAACCAATTTCACATCATGAATCCATCAAACGATGTGAATTTTAAATTCATGGAATGATATAAAACATTCATTCCTTTCATTGATCCAAAGGCCAGCCTAAACAATTCACTTCACGAATAGGATTAATGTCATGAATTTTTTCAACAACCTAAAATTTAGCTCCCCTTCCACTGCTTCCTGCAACATTACAGCTCTAACCCAAAATCATCCTAATCGGCTCAAGGCTTGTTCACCAAGATGAAAACCAAAAATAACAAATTTAAGGAGGTTTATAAAAACTTAAAGAGGGAAATACCTAGCAAAAGAAAAGATATTACACAATTCTAGTATGATAATTCAAGAAAAACTAATCTATTTTCCAACTAGTTTTCATAAGGTTTTCCAAAAAAAGGTTTAACAAAAATGGTGAAAATATCTTTTACATTCTAAAAAATTTGATCATGTGTTAGTGGAGATGGTGGTGTAATTTCATATTAATTCCCATAAAATAATTTTTTCCATGATTGATATTTAAGTCTTTAGGGTAAAAATTTTCAATGTCCTAGAAACATTGTCTTTGAAAATGTTTCAACCTAACTAAGTGTGTACCATCTTCACAAATGGGTCACCCAAGAATTACTTTAATTTTATATTTTGTTAAATTTATATAAGCAGTAAAGTCATTTATCACTCCATACAACATGGATCTTAATATGAAATCTCCTGTTATATGAGAATTATATAATGTTATACCTACATCCCACATTAATTTCAGATATTTGTTTGATAGATCCAAGTAACCATCAATATCATTACCCAGTTTTTTTGGTCCTAATATAAGAAGAGACATCATAATTTATTTATGATTCATGTATAACTACTATGAAAAGTTTTAATTTACCAATATAACTGTCCATGTACTATGATTGTTACTTTATTCACCAAAAGGATTCATTCTATATGTAGATAGATCAAGTCATAAGTTTCCTAGATCTTTTCCAAATTCAACATCATTTCCCCCCTAAGGAGAGTCTACTAGGTGATGAAGTTTCCCATGTTGAATTATTTTATTTTCATTCCACATCAATTTTCTATATTATATCCTTACTTACATATAGGAATCTAAACCTTGGAATGATTGTAAAGTACCATACAACTTTCAAAGTACTTGATTCACCTTTCTTGTGTAAATCCACACCACACTTAGGGAATTTTTTAAGTTATTCATAGCCCATGAGAAATAATATATATTCTTTTGGACATAAATGTTTTTTTCATAGATCATACCCATTAAAAAAACATTTTTTATCATCATATGTTTTACAAGGATACTTATTATATGCAGCATCCTTGGTTTTTGACCGGGTTGTAAAGTTTGAGGGAATTCAAAATTTTATTTGGTGGACAGGACAATTTTTATTTTAAGATTAAAAATGTAATATTGAGAGTCAAAATGAATTAATGTGTTGTTTTTGGATGGGTGTTAAGGAATACTAAGTGTCTTAGGGATCAGTTTAGTTATAGAAGCATTGGGATTCAAAAATCAAAATCCGAGAGACACATTACTGGGTTCATGGTTAGTGCTAACTATGCAACCCAAACTATGTGACCCATTTTTACCATGGCATAGTTAGAGATAATAATGAGGGGGGGGGGGGGGTCATAGATATGTGAAGAAACAACAAAAAAGTATAGAGTAGATCACATGGGTTGTGGATGGTTTTTCAAATTGTGTGCTGAGCTGTGTGAGAGGGTTCCCATTAGACAGTGGCGCCACATGGCTGGTGCACGATTAGCTGAACCATGAATCCAAACCATTAAACTCATTAAAGAGGTTGAAATTAACAAACTCAACCTACCTTATTTTATACTTACTCCTCCTTTTCTCTTACCTTTCATGCATAGTATCCACGAGGCTCTCCTTTCTTCCCTCAATCTTGGTTTTCGGGTTTCTTCTTCGCTTGGGATCCGATTTAGGTACTGTCAATTGTGTTAGACAACTAGTGGTAAGGATTCTATTCCTATTTCTTCCTTTATTCTTTTATATTTATGTTTGTAATACTATTTTTATCCAAGATCATATGCCCTATTTCTAGGGTGTTTTTCATATTCTTCGTTTCTTTCTGATACGAATTGAATTAGATGTTGGTCTTTGGTGTATGAGAATCTATGTGGGTTATAACTTTCAACTATTTTTATATGGGTGTTATATAGTATGATAAATATGCATGAGTGGGGTGGTCTGGGCCCAACAATTTTATTAAGGTTTTTATTATTATTTTATAATTAGAGGATTTCGATGGGAGACTGCATGTTGTTTAAAAATGTTGAGTTGGGTTTGGAAAGCTATGTGTGAAACATTGTTTCCAGATTTGATTGGTCAGGATGCACATCCATGGGAACTGGTTGGACATGGATTGAGATATTTTAGGGTGATATTGAAAATCAGGAAATGAGGCGATGAGGTTCATTAGGTTGAGGTGGATAGTGTTAACCATGCCACAGTTGGGTTATGGGTTCACATGTGGTGATGGAGTTTCACCAGATGGTTTTTCTTAAGATATTTAGTGATTTCCAATCATCCTTTTTAGACAATAGTTCTATTGGAGTCATGTGCACACAGGATATGGACGCAGTGAGGTGGTGTTGACCACTCGATGTGGGTGGAGTCCTCTATAGAATTTACAACTTAGGGGATGGTGATGACCATCAGTTATAAAAGAGGTGTTCATCATGGAAATCCACATTTGATGGTGTGTGACTACCATATGGGGGTTGAGGCTCACTGTGATTTTTAGGTTGATGGGATAGGATGATGGAATGATGGATATTTCCATTCCTTAAAATGTCGGGCTGTTGATTTGGCGATGGATGTTCAAGGGAACATTTGAGGGAATTGTTATATGATTATTGAGTGTGTCGATGGGAAATAAATTTTAATTGGAAATTAGTACAAGAATTTTCTTTGGGTATGAGGTATCAGGTGACATTCATATGGATGTGAGACTAAGGGTACTCCAGGTATGACTGACTATGGATACATCATCCCATTCTAGAGTTGGCAAATGTAGGTAAATTATCCCTTGTGGATTTTAAGCATAAGTAAAGCTGGTTAAAATAAGAATGAGTGTAGTTGCTATTTATTTATGTATGTATACAATGGTGGCCTACTAAGTTCATACTCACACCCTATACGACCCCCTCAATATTCATCATGATTTTATATAATTAATATCAACTAAGGGATCAGAATCATGGGATAAACCTTAGTGAGCACAGATACATTTTGAGTTCATGATATGGATGGATGATGAACTAGGGGGTTCTTTTGCATTGACCTGAACTTATTTTTGGGATTTTTGAGTACATAATTATATGATCTCCCACATGAAATCTTTCATGTCTCTTTTGTATGACAATCATGACATGATATATTTTCTAATATGTTTAACTAATTTGCTTTTGACTTGTTATTACCATTTTTTATATTATTATTCTTCCACTAAGTATGATTAAATGCTTCAACAATGTCATATTTATAACCATTTTTGTTATTTTTATTATTATCACCAGAGTTGATAGTCTATACACTATCACCTAATAGACTCTCACTACTAGTCAATAGACTTTGGTGTATAGGGAGCTTCACCTAAGGCCTAGTATCCCTCTAGACAAGATCATAGGCTGATTGGATATTGATATGGGGTGTTATAAGTCGTATCATAGGAGGTTGAATAAAAACTAGAAACATTGTTTGTCTAGTTGTCAAGTGGTATTAATGGATGGGTTTTAAAAATGGTTTGATATTTGGGCTATGGTAAAATGAGGACTAGGATCTATTTGGAACTTGGTAAAGAGATCATGTTTGTGTGGCTGTAGTTTCATTTACAGGGGATAAACTGAGTTTCCATGGGTGGTAAAAGATGTTTTTGTTTATCAATTTTACCATTGACTGATTTCCATCTTAAGTGGTGCACCCGGATGTGATGTAGTTTATTTATGATAGTATAACCCTTGTCCCAGTATGGTAGTTGATGATCCTTCATGAATCATGATAGGAACTTAAGTTCACATGAAATATGCATGTTCTTGTGATTATCACTTGGAAACTATAATATTAGAAGAGGGGTTGGGCTATTTAAAGTGACAGAAACAAGATAAAAAATGTTTTTATACTTAGATTCTTCGTATAATTGTACTCAAAAATCCCATTTATGTAGTTCTTAATGAGATATATATATGATCCTATGTGTATAAGATGTATTTGGGCCAAAATTGGATAGGGGAAGACATAAATACATGAAAGTGGTGATCTATTTAAAATGTCAACAACAAGATAAATAGTCTTTTACTTCATAGATTCTTAGTAGAATTCTACTTATCCATCTTAAGCTGGTTATTTTTTATATGCTTGAAATATGATACCTGACTCTGAAATGGGTAGGTAGGGGTCCATGAGGCTGAATGATATGTGATATGGGTGTGGTAGGAAAGTGTAAGGGTGGTAAGATGCACCACCTATTTTAAGTTTCCCTATTTGTGATATATATACTGTTATTATTGTTATTGACCATGAATTTATTTATTTAGTGTGATTCCACCTAGACGAGATCTAGTGGAGCTTCAGGAGGGTGGAGATGTGGTGCTTCCAAATCATGCATGGGATGAGTCCCTTGAGGTTTCAGATGAGCATGATCCATAGGAAGAGGCTACAAGGAAGGTGGGGAAGATGAAAGAGATGGTAGGGTTTGGGCCATATCTAGATGAGAAACTTAGGGTGAGCTTGGTTCAATTCATTCAGAGTATTTATAGGGGAGATCATGGTTCTGATCCATCCATGGAATATATGATACACAAGTTTCAATCATAGAACTAACCTTTATTTTTGGGTGAGGGTGGACTATAGGTTGTTGAAAAATTGATTGAGTCTATACAAACTCTATTTGGCCATATTGAGACACCCCCAGCATGGAGGGTGGATTTGGATACTTATATGCTCAAGGGACTGATAAAGTGCTAGTGGGTTGTACAGGTGCATATAGGCATGCATGAGAGGGTCACATGGAAGGAATTTGATGCTAATTTTTTTGAGCACTTCTACTTGAAGACTTTGAGGGAGGATCAATCCCATGAGTTCATGAACCTACAAAATGGGGATAAATCCATCATGGATTACACTAAGAGGTTCATGGACCTATCCCATTTTATGCCATATATAGAAGGGGATGAAATTTCTATGGTGAGATGGTTCAAGGATTTATTGAGGCATGCTATCAGATTTTAGGTAAATATCTTCAAGTTGACCTCATTATTGGAGGTGGTGAATCAAGAATTAATAACCAAGGGAAACCTGACATACATGAATTATTCGATCCAGGTGATAGAGTTAGATGTGATAGGTAGTGGTTCCTTGGGTAGTCATAAGTGAGGACATGAAGAGCATCAACAAGGCAGTCATGTTAGATATTCAGGCTGGAAAATGAGGAGTGGGTAATCGATAATGTGCTTCTAGTGTGGGTAGTTGGTTTCTGTTCAGACTCATTGTTTGCATACTCTAAATGAGTTCTATGAATGTGGATAAATGGGACAATTGGAGAGGTTCTATCGGAATACTTCTTGGATAGCTGGGAGTCAGGGACCGAGTCAGACTCAAGGATCTAGGTAGGACTGGGGGTGGTACTAGGATATGGTATATGAGATAATACTATGCATGTAGGTCATGGAAGATTGAGAGATACCTAGCAGTGGGGCCAGTGAATGGTAGTAGGTACAAATCCACATGGAGCACAAAATTCAGGTAGTTGGGATTCAGTCCAGGTGCATGCAGTTGATCTAGTAGGGTGAGATTAGGGCATGGAGTTGATGATAGTCAGAGGTACACTAGGATCATGGGAGTGTTCCTTTGTTTTTAATATTATTTATTATCATGAACAAGGTTTACACATTATAGTTAAATTAACTAAGTGCTAGTTAATATGTGGGAATCCGAAATGGTGTGTGGTTTTTGTGATATGCATAGGCATTGTGATATTTTTTGGAAATGATATATATATATATATATATATATATATATATATGTATATATATATATATATATATATGATTTAGGAACTCTTCTAGTCATCAGGTGTAATGCATGAACTTTTTGGCATCAACTGTGATGTAGGACCGTGCTGGATTCATGTGTGACATGGTTATGATTGAGCATATGATGAGGTATAGGAATGATGGTATGTAATGTAGGGACATTCATTTCTTAAGGATGTTCAATGGAACCATCAAAATGTTTAATGGTTTGGTTGAGAAGCGACTGGGTAGAAAATTCCTAAGGTAGGGAGAAACGAAAAAGAAATTAACCATGACTGAGTAGTTAGGGAAGTTCAGGGTAATATTTATGTGATGGGTATGTTCAATATCATCTCAGAGTGTGAATACATAGATTGGGGATGAGCTATTGTAAGGTGGGGAGGTTGTAACATCTTGGGTTTTTGAGTAGGTTGGAAATTATGATAGAATACAATTTTTTAGTTGGTGGATGGAAATTTTTTATTTTAAGCTTCATAACATAATCCAAAGATTAAAAAAATGTTGATGTGAGGTTTTTGGATGGGAGGAGAGGCTATCAGAGGTTTGGTTTGGTTTTACAAGTGTTGGGATTTGAAAACCAAAATCTAGGAGACACCACTAGGTGCACGGTTGGTGAAAGGTTAGTTCTAAACATGCAACCCATTTGTAAAGAGGCATGGTTAGAGATAAACATGAAAGGGGTTCACATGGACATGTGAATCACCAGTAAAAATTGCAGAGGATTATTCATGGGCTATGCATGGTTTTTCAAACTTTGAACCTTTCCATGCAGGGGGGAAATTCCCTTTAGAAAGTGGCGCCACATGGTTGGTGAACGATTAGCCAAATTGTGTTGTCAAACCATGAAAGTCATTAAAGAGGCTAAAATTAATAAGATTCACAACTCTTATTTTATACTTCCTTATCATTTGTATATTCCCTTTCATGCCCAATAATCGTGGAGCTCTCATTTCTTTCCTTTAGTTTGGTTTTGAGGTTTCTTCTTTGTTTGGGCACCGATTCAGGTGCCATCAATTATGTCAGATAGCTAGCTGTATGTCTTATAGTCCTCTTGATACCTTTTTTCTTTTATTTTAATATTTTGAATTCTATTTCCATCCTATATAATATACAATATTTTAAGGGTTTTTTCTATATTATTCATTTTCTTCCAATATGGATCAAATTAGAGAGTGAACATCTTATAATGTGTGGTAGGTGGTTCCTAGATTTCTACTATTTTTATATGGGTGTTATGTGGTGTGATAAATAATCATGTGTGGGGTGGTATTGGTATGACTAATTTATTAAGGTTTTTATAATTCTTTTATTACCATAGTATACTGATGAGAAACTCCATGTTGTTTAAGAATGTTGAGTTGGGTTAGGCAAGCTATGTGTGAAATGGGGTTTCTGAATTTGGTTGGGCGGGATGTTCTGGTTAATTAAATTAATTAAATTTTGATGTGATTACATTGGTCCCATGGGAATGGTTTGGGAATTTATGGATATATTTGTGGGTGATATTGATCACCGGGGAATGAGGTGATGAGGTTCTTTAGATTGAGGCTTATGGTGTTGAACATGTCGCGGTTGGGTGATGGGTTCGTATTTGGTGACAGAGTTTCAATGGATGATGTTTCTTAGGATTATTGGTGATTTAAAATCACTTTTGTAATATGATACCACCATTGAAGTTGTGTGAACATAGGATAAGGACTCAATGAGGTGGTGTTGACCACTCGATATGGGTAGAGGCCTCCGTAAAATTTGTGACTTAGGGGATAGTGATGACCATAAGTTATGGAGAAGGTGATCATTGTAGAAAACCTTGGATAATAGTGTGAGAACATTAGATGGGAGTTGAGTCTCACTATGACGTTGAGGCTGATGATCCGAGATGATGGAAGGATGAATATCATCAGCCCTTAGGATGTTGGGCTGTTGATTCGATAAGAGATGTTCAAGGGGAAGTTTGAGGGATTTGTGATATAATTAGTTGGCATGGAAATTAGTTCAAGTGGTATTGGTTAGAATGAGGTGTTTGGTGATATGCTTATGGATGAGAGATTGAGGGTTCTTTGCATATGACTGACCATGGATACATTATTCCATTATGACGTTGGATGAAGTAGGTAAACACTCTCTTGTGGATATTGAGCACAAGTGAAGTAGGTTAAATTAAGAATAAGTTTAGTTGCTATTAATTTACATACACATACACTAGTATGAATATGGATGTAAGTTATAAACATGCTGGTGGAGGCCTAATGAGTTCATACTCACACCCTGTATGGGCCCCTTGGGACGCATAAAGTCTTTTTTTCTTTGAGATTAGGCAAGGGATTAGACTCATGGGTTTGACCTTAGTTAGTAAGGATGTGTTGTGAGTACATGGGATGGATGAATGATGAACTAGGGGTTCTTTTGTGTCTATATTGACTTATTTTTGGTATTTTTGAGTACATACTTATATGATCATCCTCAGGTGACATTTCATGTCTATTTTGTATGAATATCATGACATAGTATATTATTTGATATGTATAGATGGTTTACTGTTGACCTGTTATTATCGTTTCTTATATTATTATGGTTCCACTGAGTTTGATTAAATTCTTTCATAGTGCCATCTTTATGAAATTATTTTATTATTATTATTATCATTATCATTATAGGGTATAGTCTTCCCACTATCAACCAATAGATCCTTACTGATAGTCGGTATCCTTTGGTGTATGGGGAGGTGTTCATAAGTTCCAATGGCCCTCTAGCCCAGAGCATAGGTTAAGGGGATCCCAGGTTGTGGTGTTAAATTATATTCTTGTATTATATCATTTAAGAGAGAAAAAAGTTCTATAAATCTAGAGTCACTTCATATATTTCCATTTTTCAAATTATATAGCTTCATTATGGGTGAAAATGTTGTATATTTAGTACAACTAGTATACAATGATGTCTTTTCACAATGATTTAACTTCTCAAACAACTTTGTAAAATCATTAAGTTCATTTTCAAATGCCATTATCATTTGTTAAATATAATCTCCATCCTCATTTACACTTGTTATCATGTCTGATTATCTATAAAGTGAAGCATTATCTCCATCAATGTTTACATGTGTAATTGTATCATATGATCCATAAACTGCAGTGTTTTCTCAGTCTCTAGAGACATTCAATTTTTCCTCATGTTTAGTCAAATATTTAAAACTTATATATATTCTTTGACGAATCAAGCATTATTACAACCACTATGGACAAATTAATCTTGAATAACAAGAATGTAAACATGAGAAAATTACTTGATAAGGGTCATATACATGCTTTGTTGTAAACTTGATAAACTATTTAACTCCACCCTCTCACTTTTTTTTCATAGGATTGACATACATCCATTTTTTTATTCATATCTATCCTATTTGGTTAAAAAATATTTATATTTTAAAATAAATAAATAAATACACACAAGGTATGAGATTAGAATCCTTACAAGGTATTCTTTACATATAAACACATATAGTCATCATATTTGATCTAAATTTTTATTTAATAACAACTTGTTAAAATATATAAATATGGATAATTATATGAATAAAAAGTACAATAGAATTTATCTTTTATTCCAAGAATCCACATATTATAATTCATTCATATTTTAGAATATATTCATTGTGGGCGATAATGAAATTTATTATTATTACAAAAAAATATTACATTCAAAATAATCAAACTTTTTTATTTATTTATGTATTACACGAATAATAAAATTTTAAATTTTCTATGTTAATTTGTATCTATTTAAAAAAAAATAAAAATAGGCTAGTAATTGATTGGTTGGACTCATAGCTACATTATTAGTAAATGTATTGTATCTCTATTTAACACACACAATTTAGGTTTGTGTTTTGGTGGTGTTCGGTGGAGTCTTCCAGCTTTTCACTTGTTTTCTATCAGTGTCTCTAGGGCCTATCCCACTTCTTTAAATGATCTTATCATCATATCCATCATGTCTAGACCCCATTATGGTTCATCATAATGATGATAAGGTAGTTTGGGACTTTTTGGGTAGAGTCGTTTAGCAGTGCCTTCCTCATCATCATGTTTGCCTTTCCCCTACTTTTTCTACCTATCCCTTTATGCTAGATTGTATTCTTAGTCTGGTATGAACACGGTAGTAAAACTCTTGAGTTGAATCCCAAATTCTTATGAGTTTTTGAGTCCATTCACCTCAATTATTCAACTCACTTCTATTTTTTTTTGACAAACTCACAAGTCTACAAGTTGACCCTACGAGTCGAGTATGTGAGTAAAGCATGGAAAGGGTTGTTATTATGTCTTGTAAAGACCATATAAGATAAGTTTGATAAAAATATATATGAAACTCTATAGTAAAATTAGTCAATGTATAATATTATGAGACTACGAGTCAAGTCCATGAGTTGAGTCTACTGGTGTTGAACAAGTCTAAGTATACTATCGAGTTTGGCTACCGTATTAAGATGATTGTGGTGGTTTGGGAGTGTACCACATGGGTTTAATGATTTTGTTGTTGTGCCTGGATGGTTTTAGTTTTGGTTTCATTGTCACTAATTCATCTTTCATTGATCTCCACAAGAATCAGAGATAGAACTATGAGTTCCTTTGTGGCCTCCCATGTGATATTATGGTGTTGTCGGTGTATATAGTGCTTCTATGATTTTCTATTTCATTTTTATTTATTTGGTGGAGCTGATTGTTATGGATTTTATTTCATGATGGGGTAGTGGTATTCATGGGTGGTTTTCCTCAACAGTGATTATCCCTAGGAGTGAAAATTATGGTGGTCTTCTATGTTCTTTTTTATTGTGTTTTAGTTTTGGTTTCTTCAGTTGTGAAGAGTGTCTATCGTGTCGTTTGTTTTCCATTGCTGGATGAGACTTTTGCAGTGTAACACCCCAAGATTTTGAAAATAAATTTAATATTGAATGCATGAAACACTAAGTCTCTAAAAAACACCAATTTTTTATAACCTAGCCAGTAAACATAATTTTTCCTCCTCTATGATATGAATTTTAAAAAACTGATATACATGGTTGCGTTCAGTAAGATATTTAGAGTCAGATAAGACAAACTTAATTTTTGGTGAATAGTAACATGCCCTTATGAGTTGTAATATAAATATTAATATGAACTTTATAAATATTAAATCATATTATTAGTTTATTATCTTTAAGTTATAAAATAATAAGATCTTGATTAATTTTTCAAGTTGATAGAAAATGAATTATAGTTTTAAAATTGTTATTTTTTGAATAAATTATGATATTATTTAAAAATTAAATTAATAATATTTAGAAAATTATTTTCAAAAAATAGAGTTCATTTTTTAATTCTACACGTATAAAAATGGTTAGGGTGATTTTTTTGGATTTTTCTGAAATACTCGAATTTTTGATGAATAGTAAAATACAATAATTTACCATATATATACATTACCAGTTAAATTCACTATTACTTGAATAATGGCTGATGTAAGAAAACTTGGTTAAAACTCACATGAACATATTACTATTATTGGTTACAATAATCAATACTATTGGTTGTATTTGAAATAATAATAAAATAATGAGTAAATTAATGGGAAAACCCTCCTCTTCTCTACTATAACCCCCCTCACACCCTCTTCTATTCACTTTTATCAAGCCTTTTGCCTTTTATAAATTATAATAAAATATCCTCAAAATCTCCTACCCCAATTCCAGGAGCCCTTGGTCTCATAAAAAGACCAAAACCTCTCCCCTAAAGAGGCTCTCAAGGAAGATAACTTCAAGATGTAAATTCCTCTTTTCATTTCTTTTATTTCAAGTTCCTTTATTTTCTTTTTCTTTCCTCACAAACATTCATCTAGATGTTGTTATGAATCCAGTACCATATATGTACTGGAATTGTTTTATGATAAATTAATAATTATTCATCATCTATCCTTTATCCTCCTTTTATATTAGAAATGAAAACACCATCCAAGATGTGTTAATTCATCACATTCAAGGACGATGGGTTTTCAATTTCTATTACCATCTTCAATTCTGGTCACAAAACCATTTTATAGTTGAAATAAAATATAATATATGTATTATAACTTATTTAATGTTCTTTAATACTTTGTATATATGATATTAATTTATAAATCAAAATGAGTTCGTTGTGATCAAGAACCGCCAATTAACCCGAACAATTGTCATTAATGTTTTATATAATGAATCATATTCGCTCCCAATAACCAAAACAATTTTATAACCATGTAATCTTATGGTTGTTCACTAATAACATACAGCTTATATTCTAGACAACCATTCTCATTCTACATGTTTATCCGTACATGAAAATAAGTAAACCGATCATGAAAACCTAGGAAGAAAACACTCCCAAAAAATGAGATTAAATCTATTAACCCATAGAAAGGCCATGAATAAACCTAAATAATGTTATAATAAATCAATTACATGTAGATGAGGTTATTTAATCATTAATTTATTAGCCTAAATTTTATTATTCAGGTCATTAAGATCAAGTGAGGAACACCTTCAGACTTAAGGTAAGGGTTTTCTACCCGAACCTCCATTTTCATTTGGGTTACTCTTATTCTCTACTTAACCTCAATTAAATTCTTATTTATTCATATTAAATCCTCATATATTATGTTAGAATTTTCTATATATGAATACCAACTATAATTCTACTTTCATTTATGGGGAGTTATATGTTTTAAAAGGATCTTTCAAAAATTCTTCCTAAAATACAAGCCAGATTCAAGAGAATTTCTCAAATTCTTAGATAATTTCAATAGAACTCTATAATTTGTTTTTAGTGACCATTATCTTTCTAAAAAAAATCATTTTATTATTAAAATACTATCTTACTTCACTTATGGTTTTATATAAATACTTTTCCAAAAGAACTCTTTTTTTAAAGTAAAAGAGTATTTATCTCAAGAATTACTCGATGATCTTTTAAGAGTATCTTCATATGTTTCAAAAATCTTGTTGATTCTTATGTATTTTTGGGATTAATATTTTACGGTATCATATACCATATTTAATTGAATGGTTTATGATTAGTTTTACTATGGATGTGATATCTTAAAACCATTCACCAATTTACTCTGAATGGTTAGTGTTTATGCTTAATTTTTGGGGAACATTATTGGAATTTCATATGTTAGTTTCAATATGAATGCATATGTTTTTTATGTTTATCCCTATCCATATATGGAATTCATTGGACTTATTAAGTGATGGGTGGGGCCCTATATATCCCCTCAATGCATCGGTAGGTCTCATGAGACAAACTGCGGTCTTGGCATAAGGCCTTGACAAAATGATTATTTATGGTCTTGGCACGAGGCCTTAATGGTATGGTTATGATGTCCAAAATTATGAATTCCCTCAGTATGAAACTAGTAATTGAAATTTCATGAGGTTATTAGACTAGTAGAATACCCATTATTATGATTTATTATGGCATTATTTATTTATCTCTTATTCCTTCCATAATGCGTTCAAGTTCATTTTTAATGGCATGTGTTTTTAGTTATTCACCATGCCTAATGTTTATGTTTATGATATCTTCAATTGTATTGCTTATCATTACTGATAATTTGATGTCACCCCTTTCTTATGTCTCATTTTCCCAGGACATGAAGAGTTATACTATGAATGACATGTAGAAATAACCTAGGACTTATAGATGTTGTCAAAGGAATTTCTATGTTGTATTTTATTTAAAGGTGTAATGTTGAACATATGTATGTATCGTGTTTCCAAAGATACTAAAATACTCAGTCCTTTGGGATGTGTACTCTTTGTTTATATGCTAATGTAATAAAATAATGCACTGACTCCGAGCAACTAGGGTCGGGTCCTTATAGTTGGTATTAGAGGAAGTTTAGTAGAAAACTTGGAAAGTAGATCTAGAAAACATAGATTTGGGAACAAAACCCTAAGATAATATTAGAGGATAAACATAAAAGAACATCCTAGAATTGTTGTTAAAGAATTTATTATGTGGATCTTTCTATAAAATACATCCCTATCTTCATACTACAAGTGGACATGGTTTTGTCACATATTTACCTAGGAATGAAAACTTAAAAAAGGAGTTTCGGGCTTGACCCAGGGTATCCTGGTACACGAAAATGAGCCTTACTATGACCTGATTTGACACTCCTAGGGGATATGCTTAGAATAATTCACATTTTCTTCACAAGCCATTATGAAGGATGTACATGTAAATTTTCCTCAAAGAAACCATGTTTATGATTATGAGATTTTCTATGTATAAAATTTCAATTTTTTCTATGTATTTTTCTATGTTGAGATTATACACTCTGATTCATAACCTAATCTAGTGTATTCCATTATTTAGAAAGGTTTCCTAGTGGAAGGAATGGAAAATGCATGAATGTGTGTGTCCCATGCAGGGATTTCCCTCCGATGCAAGATAACGATGTTGGATATGGTGCTGTGACTAGTGTTGAGAAACTTATAACTATACTGGGATAACTGAATTAGGTTATGAATAATAACCTTACCCACATAAAGAATTCAGATCCACAATGTGGGGAAGCTATGTTAGACCTCTTTATGAGACAACAACCTCCATTATTTAATGAGACTACAAACCCATTCTTAGTGGAGTAGTGGATAGGTTCATTATAGAAGATATTTCTCACTTTAATATATAAAAAGAGAGAGAATGTTGTCATGGAAGTTTATCGACTATCAAGAGATGCAGATCAGTGGTGGTATTTTATACAAAACAAAAAGGAGGAGGAACAAATAGAATAAATGGAATTAAGGGATTTTAAGGAAATATTCTTAAAAAAGTACTTCCCTCTTGAACAAAGAGAATATATGGAAAGGTAGTTTCTGAATCTGAGGAAAAAAGAGGATGATAATGTTGCAAAGTATGAATCTAACTTCACAAGGTTAGAAAAACATGTTGCGGACAACATATGTAATATAAGTAGAAATATTGATTGATTATTTTAGGGTATAAAACCATTCCTCCAAAGGGCTCTAGTCTCCCAAAGTTTCTCATCATATGAAGATATAGTCTTAACTACTATCGAGGTAGAAAATGAATTATCTATGCCTTATTATTTTAAGGGAAATCAATAGAAGAAGAGGGCAGCTGAAAACTCTAGAAAATGAAATATGGAAATGGAGTAGAAGGGAAGAGTTGACCTTCCACCCGGTGATAATTTTGGAGAGATACACCCTAGTACTTTCTTGAAGGGTATGGGTGGTTGTTAGAAGTCTGAAGAAAATTACACCTATCTCGGGATTGTAAGGGGAAGAAAGAAGCTACCAATGTTCAATGCTATAATTGCAGGGAGAGGGGACATTATGCAAATGATTGTCCTAGGCGTCAAGGAAACAATCTCCAAAGAAAGACAAGGGAGAAAGGTCAAGATTATGCTATCCCAATTGCAAAGGTTGAAGTTCCTAACCATGTGGTGGTAATTGCATTAATAGTTTCCTTGAACTTAGATAATACTTTATTTGATTCTAGATCATTGAATTCTTTCATATCTTCCTAGTTTTCAAAGAAAATTAGATATTTCCAATTTTATTTAATAAGTGAGTTGTCAGTCAAAACTCCTAAGGGAAGTATCATTACAACAAAGTTGTGTCAGACAATTCCCATTGTGGTATATAAATGTGCTTTATCTATAGATTTTATTTTCATACCCATGATTAACTTTTATATAATTCTCGGTATGGATTGTCTTTCGAACCATGATGTGAAAATTTATTTCAAGAAGAAGGAGGTTAAAATTTTTGAGGATAATGTGGAATACATTATCTTTAGGAAAGAAACATAGCCATCTGATTGTCATCTAGATACACCCATAGTATCTCTATTGAATTAAATTATTGGGGAGTAGGGGAATGAAATAACTATGGGTGAGGAAGATAATGTTAAAATAGAGGATGTACCTATTGTGAAAGAATATGTTGATGTCTTTCTAGAGGATTTACCTCCTCAAGAGTGGTAAATTGAGTTTTCCATAGACTTAATTCCTGATTGAAGGTCCATATCAAAACTCCCTTATATAATGGCCATTTTGGAATTATTAGAACTCAATAAAAAATTAGAGGAATTGAGTGATAAAGTATTTATTCACCCTAGTGTTTCTCCATGGGGATCCTCTATTCTTTTCATTAAGAAGAAAGATGAATCTATGAGGTTGTGTATTAACTATAGGGATATGAATGTTATAACAGTAAATAACAAGTATCCCCTACCTCACATTGCTGATTTATTTCATCAACTTCATAGATCCCAATATTTTTCAATGATTGATCTTTGATCAGGATATCATTAGTTTCATGTGAGGAAGGAAGATATTACAAAGACATAATTTCAAACCAGGTATGAGAATTACGAGTTTACATTAATTCCTTTTGGACTGACTAATGAACCCTATGTTTTCATAGATCTAATGAGTATATTTTTCAAGGAATATCTTGATGAATTTGTGGTGGTATTTATTGACGATATCTTAGTATACTCCAAAAGCTACAAAGGTCATGAAAATCACTTTCACACTATTCTGAAAACTCTTAGAAGAAATGAATTACATGGGAAGTTTAGAATATGTGAATTTTGGCTTCAATCAGTTTCCTTTCTTGGCCACATTATCTCCAAGGATGGAATATCTGTTGATCCTGTGAAGACAAAGGATGTGCAACACTAGACTACTCCAACGAACATAACTGAGGTATGTAGTTTTATTAGTTTAACAGGTTATTATCAACATTTTGGTTAGAACTTCACCAGTTTAGCCAACCCAATGACCAAGCTTACATGTAAAGGGGTTAAGTTCATATAGAAAAAAAAATGTGAGGAATGTTTCTAATAATTAAAGAGGAGATTAGTGAATTTTCTGATCCTAACTCTACTATTAGGGAATGATGGGTTTTTGATCTATATTGATGCATCAAAGAAAGGACTTGGTTATGTCCTTATGCAGAATGATATAGTTATTTTATATGAATCAAGGCAATTAAAAATTCATGAAAAAAACTATCCTACTTATGATCTTGAGTTAGAGATGATAATATTTGCTCTGAAGATGTGGAGAAATTATCTCTTTGAGAAAAAATGTGATATATATATAGATCATAAGAGTCTAAAATATATCTTCTCATATAAAGAACTCAACATGAGGAAAAGGAGATGGCTCAAACTAATCAAGGATCATGATTGTTCCATACACTATCACCCAGGAAAGGCAACAAGGTATCTAATGCATTGAGAAGGAAGGATCATGGAGTTATAAAAAATGATGATTAATAAGGATCCTTTGTACATGGATCTAGTGAGGATGAATATGGGAATTATAAAATAAGTTGAAACATCGCTACTTTTTTTAATGGTTTCCCAACCATCTTTATTAGAATGAATTAAAGCTTTATAGTCTTATGAGAATAATCTTCAAAAGAAAATTAATACTATGAAATATGGGATGTTGGATGAATTCATGTGTGAAGATGGAATTTTGAAATTTGGAAAGAGGCTATGTGTTCCCTCTATACCCTAGATTAAAAGGGAGTTATTGGATGATTCCCATTGCTTAAATTTCTCTATACACTCTCGCAACACTAAAATGTATAGAGATTTGAAGGAACATTTCTGGTGGGACAACATGAAGCAGGAAATTGCTGATTATGTATCAAGATGTTTAGTTTATCAACAAGTGAAGGCCAAAAGAAAACATACTAGAGGATTAATGAAACCTATACCTATTATTATATATAAATGGGATGTCATAACCATGTATTTTGTCACTATATTACCCAAAACTCCAAGAAAGAATGATGTAATATGGGTAATTGTGGATCTAGTTACAAAATCTTCACATTTCCTCGCTATAAGGGAGGATTTAACACTAGAGAATCTTGAAAAACTCTATATAAATTAATTTGTAAGACTTCATGGAGAACCTATTTAAATAGTGTCTGATCACTATCCTTGATTTACATCAAAATTCTAGAAAATTATTTAAAAATATTTGGATTCTGAGCTTCTTTTGAGTACTGCTTGTCATCCTCAAACTAATGGGAAATCAGAAAGGACAATCCAAACCTTAGAGGGCATATTGAGATCATGTTCACTTGACTTTCAAGGTATATGGGATCAATATTTCACTTTAGTGGAGTTTTACTGCAATAATAGTTTCCATTCAAGTATTCAAATGACACCATATGAAGCATTGTACAGAAAGAGATGTAGTACACCAACTTGTTAGGATGAAGTTGGAGAAAGGAAGCTTGTGGGACCAGAGCTTATGGAGGAAACAACATTGAAGGTAAATACTATTCAAGGACATATCAAAGCAGCTCAAAGAAGACAAAAAAAACTATGTTGATCATCAAAGGAAGGATTTGGAGTTTCAAGTGGGAGATCATGTTTTCTTAAAAGTATCTCCATGGAAGGGTGTTATAAGATTTGGGAAGAAAGGGAAAATGAGCCCTAGGTACATGAGCCCTTTTTAAATTTTGGAGAGAATTGTAGTTGTTTCATATAATTTGGATATTACACCTAGTCCATCTAAAGTACACAATGTGTTCCATGTCTCATTGCTGAGAAAGTACATGCTAGACCCAACACATGTCCTCAATTCTGAAGGTATAGAATTATAACCTGGTCTATCTTACTATGAAGAGACTATCTAGATTCTAGACACTAAAGAACAAGTGTTAAGGAATCGAGTGACTCGACTGGTAAATATACTTTGGAAAAATCATGAAATTGAAGGGGAAACATGAGATCCCGAGGAACTTATGATGAAGAACTACCCGAATCTTTTTGTGAGGTAACATTCTGGTAATTTTGAGGATGAAATTTTTGTAAAGAGGGGATAATGTAACACCCCAAGATTTTGAAAATAAATTTAATATTGAATGCATGAAACACTAAGTCACTACAAAACGCCACTTTGTTATAACCTAGCCAGTAAACATAATTTTTCCACCTATGCGATTTGAATTTTGAAAAACTGACATTCACGGTTGCGTTCAGTAAGACATTTAGATTCTGATAAGACAAACTTAATTTTTTAGTGAATAGTAACACACCCTTATAAATTGTAATATGAATAGTAATAGGTCTCTTATTAATAGTAAATCATATTATTATTTTATTTTATTAAGTTTATAAGATAATGAGATATTGACGAATTTTTCAAGTTTATATAATTATAGTTTTAAAATTATTATTTTTTGAATAAATTATGATTTTATTTAAAAATTAAATTAATAATATTTAGAAAATTATTTTCAAAAAATGTATTTCATTTTTTAATTCTACACGTTGGAAAATAGTTAGGGTGAATTTTTGGGATTTTTCTAAAATACTCGAATTTTTGATGAATAGTAAAATACGGTAATTTATCATATATATACAGTATCCGTTAAATTCACTATTCCTAGAATCATGTCTAATTTAAGCACACTTGGTTCGAAATCACATGAACATATTACTATTCTTGGTCACAAGAATCAATATTATTGGTTGTATTTGGAAAAATAATAAAATAATGAGTAAAATAACGGGAAACCCTCCTCTCCTCTACTATAACCCCCCATCACACCCTCTTCTATTTACTCCTCTCAATACTTGTGATTTGTCTAAATTCTGATCAAATATCCTCCCAATATCCTCCGCCCACGTCTAAAAGCCATTGGTCTCCTAAAAATACCAAAACCTCTCCTCTAAAGAGGCTCTCAAGGAAGATAACTTCAAGAGGTAAATCCCTCTTTTCATTTCTTTTATTTCAAGTTCCTTTCTTTTACTTTTGTTTCCTCACCTCATTTCATCAAAATGTTGTGATGAATCTAGTAACTTACATGTACTATAATTTTTTTACGATAAAGGAATAATTTTTTCATCATCTATCCTTTACCTTTCTTTTATATTATAAATGAAAACACCATTCAAGATGCGTTAATTCATCACAGTCATGGACAATGGGTTTTAAATTTCTATTACCATATTTAATTATAATCATGAAACAATTTTGATGGTTTAAACAGACTATAATATATTTATTATAACTTATTTAAGGTTTTGGAATCCTTTTTTACACATGATATTAATTTATAAATCAAAATGAGTTCGTTGTGATCAACAACCGCTAATTAACCCAAACAATTGTCATTAAATTTTTATATAATGAATCATATTCATTCCTAATAACCAAATGAATTTTATAACCATGTAATATTATGGTTGTTAAATAATAACATAAAACTTATATTATGGACAACCATTCTCATTCTACATGTTTATCCATACATGAAATTAATTAAACCGATCATGAAAACCAAGGAAGAAAACACTCCCAAACAATGATATTGAATCTATTAACCCATAAAAAGACATGAACAATCCTAAATAAGGTTATAATAAATTAATTAAATGTATAATATGTTTTCTAATAATTAATTTATGAACCTCAATTTGATTATTCATGTCATTAAGATCAAGTAAAGAACACCTTTAGACTTAAGGAAAGGGTTTTCTACCTGAACCTCCATTTTCATTCGAGTTACTATTATTCACTACTTACCTCAATTAAATTATTATTTATTAATATATACTCCTCATATATTCTGTGATAATTTTATACATATGTGTACCAACCAGAATCCTACTTTAAATTTTGGGGAGTTATATATTTTAAAAGTATCTTTCAAAAATTCTTCTCGAAATACAAGCCAAATTCAAGGGAATCTCTCCAATTCTTAACTAATTTCAAGGGAACTCTATAATATAATTTTACTGACCATTATCTTAAAAAAAACCCATTTTATTATGAAAATACTATATTACTTAAGTTATGGTTTCATACAAATAATTTTCCAAAATAACTCTTCTCTTCAAAGTAAACGAGTATTTATCTCAAGAATTACTCGATGATTTTATAAGAGTATTTTCATCTGTTTCAAAACACTTGTTAATTATTATATATTTTTGGGATTAATATTTTATGATATAATATACCATATTTAATTAAATGGTTTATGATTAGTTTGAATATGGATGTGATATCTCAAAACCATTCACCAATTTACTTTGAATGGTTAATGTTTGTGCTTAATGTTTGGGGAACGTTATTGAAATTTCATAAATTAATTTCAATATGAATGTATATGTTGTTTATGTTTATCACCATTCATATAAGGAATTATTTTAATTATTAAGTGATGAGTGAGGCCCACTATAGCCCCTTGATTCATCAGTAGGTCTTATGAGAAAAACTATGGTCTTAGTACAAGGCCTTGACAAAATGATTATTTATGGTCTTGGCACGTGGCCTTGATGGTATAGTTATGTTGTTCGTCATTATAAATTCCATCATTATGAAACATGTAATATAAATTTCATGAGGTTATTCAACTAGTAGAATACCCATGATTATTATTTTTATGGAATTATTTATTTATCTCTTATTCATTCCATAATGTGTTCAAGTTCATTTTTAAAGGAATGTGTTTTTAGTTATTCACAATGCCTAATATTTATGTTTATGATATCTTCTGCTGTATTGCTTACCCTTACTGAGCATTTGATCTCACCTCTTTTTTATGTCTCATTTTTCTAGAACATTAAGAGGTATATTATGAATGACATGTGGAAATAACCTAGGACTTATGGATGTTGTCGAAGGAATCTCTATGTTGTATTTTGTTTCAAGTAGTAATGTTGAACTTATGTTTGTATCTTGTTTCCAAAGCTACTATACTTCTCAGTCCTTCGAGATGTATACTCCTTGTTTATATTCCAATATAATAAAATAAGTCAACAGATCTGGGCAACTAGGGCCGGGTCCTTATATGTAGACTGTTGATTGGTGATCTACAATGGGCGGTGATGACAATATTAATGTTTTTGTTACTAGTTTAAGTGGTGTTATTCATTTCTAGTAGGTTTTCATCTACAACAGTGGAAGTGTTTGGGTGGCATTGGCATGGTAGTTGGGAATGATTTTTTTAGAAATATCAATAATTTTGGGATCGAGTCATTAATTTATGTGCATGCAGATCACCAAGGATTTGGTTTTTTAATTTGGAAAATAGTGGTTTGAATTTTGAAATTTAAATTTCTTATGTTGGGTTTTGGTACATAGTTATTGGGTTGTGCGGGTTACCACTTAACCCTTTAAAATCATTTTTTTAAAATCAAAAATCATATTCGAAGGAGATCTTTGATTTTATATCTTGGGAAGCACAAACTCATGATAAGATCAAAAGTTATCATCATTTAGATTTAGGTTACCAATTACACCTTATTTTGAGAATTCTTAATTAGATAGATAACTTTCTAAATCCTCGAGAGGGATTTAGGAAAGAAATTGTGAAAATGGTAGGAATCTTGAAATACACAGTTTACCAAAACATATAAAAAGCATCCATTATAACTTGAAACCATTTTTTTAAAATGAATGATTTACAAACCATGTATAAAAGCACACTAACTATTGGAATTTTCCCACGCCAAAAGTACTGGATTCAAGCTAGTATTGAAAAACAAATTACCAAACAACAGTAAAATGGATTAGAGGAATAAAACAACCATGAGATGGATTAGATGAGTGTTATAATTGAGAACTCAAGTAGTGGAAAATGATAGTGTAGGCATAATATGAGAAAGGGGGTGTCACGTGCACCAATACTTTGGAAGAGCAAAAAAAGGAAAACCATGAAGTGGATCACTTTAGAAATACATAAAAAAAATATTTGAACAATATACCTTCAGTTTTGAGGGTCACGATTTGTCTAAAATGTTCAAAAAATTCAAAACAAATATTGGCTTCTACGATAACCCTGAACAGTGAGAGGGTGCAACACATTGCTAGGATTCATTTAGAAAGAACAAATGGTCTTTATCAGGGCTTGCAAAAAAGTGACGATAAAAGTACACATTATCAACCTAGCCTTTATTAATTCTAACTAGTAGCGTTGATAGAAATTATATTTATCGGTGTTTATATTAGCTCTGATAAATAGTAGTGAATATTAAAAATTTAAAATTTAAAATTACATTTAATAGGTTAATAATTATATAACATTGAATATTAAAAATTACTTTATTAATAAATGTATTAATATTATGATAAATGTATTATTAATATTATAATAAATGTATTAATATTATAATAAATATCTTATTAAGAAATGTATTAAAATTATCATAAATATTATGAATAATTTTTTTAATATTATAATAATTGTAAAAATAAAAAAAATTATAATAAAAAACAGTAAATATAAAAAATGAATAAATTAAAAAATATTAAAAATGAATGTATTAATATTATGAAAAATGTATTAGTATTATAATAAATGTTTTATTAAAAAATTTATTAATATTGCGATAAATATATTATAAATATATTAACAAATGTATTAATATTATTATAAATGTATTATAATTACAATAAATGTATTAATATTATAATATATATATAAATATTACATTAATATGATAATAAATGTTTTATTTATAAATGTATTAATAAATGTATTAATATTGTGATAAATGTATTATAAAAAATATAATAAATTTAATAATATTATAAACATTAAAAATAACATTTAAAAATTTCAATAAATTAATAACCTTGTAAAAAAATATTAAAAAATACAATTATTAATAAATGTATTAATATTATAATAAATTTATTATTAAGATGATAATAAATATCTTAATAATATAATAGATGTATTAATAAAATAATAAATTTTTATTAATAAAATCACTAATATTATAATAAATATTATTAATAAATGTATTAAAATTATAATTAATTAAAAAATGAAAAAATAATTTATAATAAAAAGTAGAAAATATAAATGATGAATAAATCACAAAAATAAAAAAAATGAATGTATTAATATTATGATAAATGTATTAATATTATAATAAATGCATTAATATTATGATATTATAATAATTATATTAATATTATATAAATCTATATATTTTATTTATTGCATGTAACAAATATAATTAATTATTAACCACATTTAGTTTTTTTAATTATAATTAAAAAATTATTATTTATATAAATGTATAAATAATTTTTTATGTGTGTGTGTGATATATAGGTGAACCAACATATACCTGTGTGTATTCAACTATACACACACACACTGAAATGCATAGACACAAACACAAACACATAAACACACACACACCCACACACACACATAAAAACACATACACATATAGACACATACATATACATACATGCACATACATACGTATACAAAAAAAATGAACATACATACATATTAGTGATAGGTGCTTGCGGTCTAATCTCAATTGTCACAGATTTTTGTTTCTGATTAAGCCCTGAAACAGCTTTAACATCTGAGCTCAATTGCTGCTTCTTCCCTACTGAACTACTAGGCTCCTCTTTCATCTCTTCAGTCTTCAAAATAACCTTCTTTCCCAAGAACGTGTTAGGAATAAAAGTTTTTTCTTGGTCTTTGACTTTTCTCCGCAGACCGACAACTTCCTCTTCAAGCTCTTTGATACACTTGACGTGATCTTTCAATTTTCCATTCAAGCCATTGATCTACCATTTTTGTTCTTCAATCTTGAGCTTATTCTCGTCAACCTTTTCTGTGCTCTCTGGCCTTGAAGACTTAAGGTTTTCTATTTCTTTTACAAGCTCATACTTCTCATCTTAGTGCCATTGCATGTAGAGTTTATCATCATGTACCACCTTGTTGGTTTTCTTTGTTTTTTCTCTCCAAATATCTATCTCTTCAAGAGATGCTTCTAATTCAGTTTCCATGTCAACTCTACCTTCAATTTCTTCTTCTTCTTTATCAGCATCAGTTTCTTCCTTTTCTTGAGCACTACCGACAACAACCACCATTGCATTTTGTCCATGATCTTTACAATTTTCAAACTCCTCAACCTCTTTATCCTCAGACTCATCTAAACTGTCTATTTCTTGTGAAAGAAGATTCTTCTTCTTGAAGAAATTTCTCTTGAATTGTTTCTTCCCTTTCACAAATGCTGAAGACTTCTTCTTGGGAATTTCGACTTCATCATCATCATTATCATTATCTTGAAACTTTTTGGGGCACCTTGCCGCAAGATGACCAACCTTTCCACATTGAAATCATGCTAGTGGAAGTTTCCCTTTAAACTTTTCTTTTCCTCTTTGCAGATTTGAAGAAAGGAATAACATCACCTCATCTGTCTCTTCTTCTTCCTGAGAATCTTCAATGGTGAGATTCTTCATGGCCTTAAATGACATCTCTTTGGATTTCCCCTTTTCCACAGCCTCGTTATCATCATTCCTCATCTCATATGCAACCAAGGTACTGTGAAAATTGTCCAATGTTAGCTCCTTAGGATCATTATCTTCTAGTACCAAATCTTTCAGATTTAACAGAGGTGGAAGCTTCTTCAAGATGCGCTTTACGATCTTTATGTCTTCAATGACTTCACCAAGTCCTCGCATATCTTACACAACAATATTTACCCTGTCAAAGAATGCATCAATAGACTCATTCAGGTTCATCTTCAGATCTTCATACTTATTCCACAACACTTGCAGCTTTGCCTCTCTGACCTTTGTATCTCCTTCATATATATTCAAAAGCTTTTCCAACATGGCATGTGACGTTTTGCATGAAATCACCTTTGTATAGATGTGATTGGAAAGGGCTCCCCCTAAGGCATTGATTGCTTTTACATCATCATCCAACTCTCTATGCTTAGCTTCTGATAATGCACCACTATTAATATCAGCTGTGATACCATGTATAGCTGCGGAAAACACATCCATTCCCAAGGATCAGAAATAGTGTTTCATTCGATTCTTCCATATCTAAAAATTACATCCGTCGAAGATCAGAATACCTTTATGATTAGTGACCTCCATTGAGAGAAGAACAAATATCAACCTTTCCTTCTGATACCAATTGTTAGGTCCACAAGGCTGAATACCCTGAGAGGGGGGTGAATTAGGGTATGACTAATTTAAAATTAAAGACCATTCTGATCTTGTTTCGCTATTAAGCAAAAAACTCTTCTCTCTCTTTCTTGTTTCAAAATATAAACAGAAAGTAAAGCATGAATAGGACATAGAAATTTTACTTGGTTCACCGCTAAGGGCTACGTCCAAGAAGCATATGCTGACAGGTTATCAGTCGTACCAAATTCCACTAAACTTCACTAGATGTGGATTACAAGGTTTGGGCTAGATCACTTCTATGCCCAGGATCAATTCCTTTACAAGGTTTAGGGTCATCTCACTGCTTCCCCATGGGTCACTCCCTATTTCTCTCTCTCTGGCTCACTGCCGATGGAGAGGATCACCTTCTTTCTCTTACTTCGCTCACTGCTCTAGAAAGGATCCACTCACAGTTTATAGACCTGTAGGTATCTTCATTTGCATGAAAGAATGCATCTCCTGTTGTATTTGGATTCTATGTTGAAGTCCAACTTTCACTCATAGATGAATCTCACTTTGCACCGAAGGTATCAGGGAAACTTCCAGCTTCCACGTAGCCCGAAAAACACTGCCGGAAATAAACCTTACTTGGCACGCAAGTCTATCTCGACGCGAAAGTATCGGCGTGCAAGTCACAACTGGCGCACAATTCCACCTCACACACTTTCATGACACAATCTTCTTCAACTCCAAACTTGTGAGACATACTTCCTTTTACGCCCAATCCAATATTGGTGCGCAACTACCAACAATCGCCCTTCTTCAAATCTGGCGCGCAAGTCCCACTTGCGCAACACACCACCACTTGTGCGACCACCACACCTGCACGACAGGAGCTCTGAATCTTAAAAGTGCTAAACTTTGGTGAGAAATGAGGAGGGGTGGTCCAGTATTTATAGGCAATTTGACCACCCTGTGTGACGGCGCGCAAGTCAACCCTTGGCACGCAAGTCTCGGCGCGCAGGTCTTATCCCCTGCAAGTCACTTACGTGAACCACTTCCAAACTTGTGTGAACCTATTTCCTTTGCCATATTTTGATCTTCTGATATTGAAAAACCATAGGCGCTCAAGTTCTCAAGATTCCAAGGCATCGGCGCGCAAGTCTCTTTCACGGCGCGCAAGTCACTTGCGCGACACCACCAATACTTGCACGACAGTTATCCCTTTGCCATATTTTGATGATCTGATCTTGAAAAACATATGGCGTGCAAGTTTCCAAGCTTTCAAGCACACGGCGCACAAGTCCCTTTTCCAAAAACCACTTGTCTTCATTTGTCAATTTTCAGGCCCAAAAATTTGGAAAACACTGGAAAACGGCAACACCTTGTATCTGTTCTTTTTATGCCACCTCCAGATCATCCATTCCTTTATTGATGTTATTGAATCAAACATGGATCATTGACCACAGCTCTTGAACTCGACATTCCACCATGAAATCCCCTTTTTCAACAAATTTGTATTTCATGGTTTGATTTTTCAACAATCACAACACAGTTGTCCACTTTTTCAACAAACACAATCACCTCAAAAATGCTTCAATGATGTCTTGAGGGATTTTTTCCCAACAATAATAAAACTCATGAGAAACATTAAGTATATATGAATCTGATTATATGAATAATTACATTAAGGAAATATAGTAACTTTAAGAAATTTATAAAATCATATTATTAAACAAAAGATAATTAGATAAGGAACTATGAGAATCAGATCTGAAATTTATTGAGAAATAGAATTGAGAAACATGGTAAATTAGATTAAAAAAACCGTGCGAATCAGAATTGAGAAATTGAGAATCATATTCAAAATTTTAAACAATTCATAATTGAGAAACTATGAATCAAATTTGAATTTTTGAGTGAATCATAATTGAGAAATGTAGGGAATAATATTCACAACACTGAGAGAATCAGATTTTAAAGAACTATGAATCATATTTTAAATTTTGGATGACTCATAATTAAGGAACATGAAGAATCAGATTATATATTTTGAGAGAATCAGATTCATGATTCTAAAGGAATTAGAACTGAGGAGGTGAAGGATTCTGAGTTTCAGTTAGGATATGATTTGTTCTAGTAGCTTATTTTTCTTAAATAAAATATTATACTTAGCTATAAAATAGTTGAAGAATATGATTCTAATTGGAATAGGATTTTCATATAAATTTTCTTATAGGTAGAAAGTATTATTAATGAAATGTGTTTGTGATGTACAAAACATAAAGGAATGAGAAAATTCTTAAGGAAAATTTTTGACTCAACATTATATTGAATCTATATATGTTAAATTTATGTTTTTTGTTTAAATATTTACTCATATCTATTCCCATTATGTATATTTTTTGTATATGCATATCCTACGTATAATTTTTTCCCGCATTTACCTTTATATAAAATGTGTTCATATTATCATTATTTATTTTCAATTCCAAGACTACCGTTGAAACAATAAATACTATCCCTTTTAAAATTCCAATGATGCCACTGTAACCTAGGATATTACATTATAAAAGAGAAACTTTTATATAATTTCCTTTTATGTATATCACTGCAACTGTATTTTAGAACTCCGTTTTATTGTGTGCATTTTCTGATTATGATTCATCTATTATTCCATTCCAGTTATTCTAAAAAGTAAATAATTGGGGTTTTAAGCTTTGGGAAATAAATTAGTGTCTCTAACCATAATGAGTTGATGAGTTATGACTATTACTAGGTATTAACACTGTAATATCAATCCTTACGCATATTTGTAATTGGAAAGTGATGAAGATAAAAATTTCACATATTTTATACTATATTTCAATGTTTATAATACCATCATAGTAGAATTTTATAGGAAATTGTCACATATTTAGGTTTTTGTAGAATTTTGAGCTTAATTAAAAAAATGGAATATTTTGGATTTTACTAGTTTTAATTTATTTCAATTTTTCAGCCATAACTTTCTCCAAACTGAGTGAAATTGTGAAATTCATTTTTTTGTAGGTTTTATAATATTTTTGGATACATTTAATCCACATGGAACCCAATATCAATCCATCATTTAGAGGCCCACAATCATCTCTCAATATGAGCCTTAAAATCCATGTACAAATCTAATTTTTTTTAATATTGAGACGATATCTCGAAGTGTGATGGTCCAATGAAGATTAAATTAGGTATAGAGATGTTAAAGGATATGGGGAAGAACTTTAATAAAGGATAAAATGCTATATTATACCCTCTAAAAGGCTAGTGATGCATGATAAAGTGGAGAAGTGAAATATAAAGAGTCTCCTAGATATAATGAAATATCCAAAGTAAAACAACCATAACAACATATCTAGTTTCGAATAATAATGAAATTAGGAGGGTCAAAGTGGGAGATAATTTGAATTTTTTTTAATGAAGAACCATTTCTAGGATTAATACATTTAATGGGGGTAAAATTTGGAACAATTAGACAGACATAATTAGAGCCAATTTTTCTCACCAATTTCCTCTATAAATTATCAACTCTTCTACCTCTTACAAGGATATCCATTTAAAGGGTTAAAGGTAGAGTTTAGTATCTATATTAGTTTTTTATATTTTCATTATATATTAGCTTAGTTATTCTTATTCTTCTGTTCATTTCTCTTCTCTTTCATTTTCTATTTTGTGTTCCCCCACTGTGATCCTTCTAATATCCATGAAAGTGGGGAACTAACTCTTGTCATTATTTGGGGGGGGGGGGTTATTGAGTTCATTGTGTTTAAAATTTTCTCTTTATTTTATTATGAGAATTTAAATAGTGGTGAGATGGGTTTGGTGTAGGGTTCACCCCACTTTAACCGTTATGGAGTTATTCTTCCCATTTTAATATTTTTCCTCTTCTTCATCATTATAATGTTGCATACAGAGTGGAGTAACATTGTGGTGATGATGTGAGTGAGTATTATCTTGTATGCGAGGGGTCGATGTGAGATAATAACATTTCATGGTAAGGTGTTGAGTGATAAGGTTGATCTCAAAATTTATTATAATATTGATAATAAATATTTCTTTTAAAGAATGATGATTTTATCACCACTATATCCCAAGAATGACAACAATTATTCTGCTAACTTCTTTATGTGTTTATTCATTTTCATTGTGTTTTGTATAAGGAGAACCAAATAAAACAATTTAAGAATAATTAAATGATTACTCAAGACCATTTTTCTCATTCTGTACTACCCAAAATGTTGACACACACCTCACTCCACCCAAATATGAAACAAATCCTAAATAACACACACTAAAGGCCCATCTCCCACTCTCAAAGTTGAAATATCAATGAAAAAATACTAAGAGTGTGGGTAGGTAAGGAAAAATTGGTTTGTAATGTGGATTAAATATATAAGTAAATTAATGTAATATAATGGATAATAAAGGATATTTTTAATGGTTAGGTATCAAGTTAATATGTGTCTATCCAAATAGATGCCTCAATTAGGTCAAAAACATTTCATAAATCCAAAGCTTCGAAAGAGAACAAAGCACATGTTTTGGTTCTAACACAAAATCCAATTTTACCTCAATAAAGTTTTAATATTATAAAAAATATTTCAAAATGGTTTAGAATATCTCACATTACTAGATAAATATTTTGAGTTAGTGTTTCATGGGATTGTATTTCAAAAATCAGTTGAACTCAAAAAAATGCTTGAAAATCCAATTCAAGCAGAAATTTTTTACATAAAAAATCATTTAAAATAATTTTTTTTCAAAAAAAATTTAAACATTATCAAAATAAATTGATGTGTGAAAAAAGATCATAATTTTCATTTAATATCATGATTTCTAAAAAACCAAAAAAAATCAAAAAAATAAAAAGTAATAGAAAAGAAAAAAGAAGAAAAATTAATATGAGCTTGAATTTCTCATTGTAATTTAATTTATGAATCATTTAAATATCTAAAATAAATGGAATTAATTTTCATTAATTCATTATATTCAATTGTTATCTCATCATCTATGAAAAAAATAAAATAAATATGCCTTTCTAGATATTTAAAAAAAGAAAAAAAAAGAAAAAAATGGGTTGAACTTGGATGATATCATTCATTATAATAATTTCTTGGATCGTGTCCCATGTAATAAATTAGGTGGTATTGGTTTTAAAAATTTCAAGGGGAATTGAGTGAGGATCATCCTGTGTTTTCACTTGATTGTTCATGCTTTGTACTTAAGTGTCTAACCACCTATTTTTAGCCTTAAATATTTTAATCATTTTACCACCAACCATAAGACAAATAATTCACCTAGAAAAAGTCCTATGATTAAAAATATTCTCACGTATCACGCTGTAGAGAAATGAGAATTTTCCCAAGCCTATGGTGATACATCTAATTTCCAAGTATGAGAATAACTCCAGATTTAATTTTTCTTGAGTGAAGAGTAACACAAAATTCAATGTGAGGTAGGTTGTGATTGGGCCATGGATGGATTTGCATGGTTGAAAAAAATTAAATGTGAGGAATGAAAATAATATGTAATTTTTTTTCATATAGGATAGATGATGGAATTATATTTTGGATAAGATCATTGATGTTTTCTCATTTTTGGACCAAGCTGTAGATATTTCAGTTCCCTGTAAAAGAACTAGAAGGCCCTATAAAATCCTTACAAGGTCTCAAATTCATTTACTTATTTGTATAGGTATTCTTATAAGAGGAACTATTATTGAAAATCACCAAACTCATAGAGTATAGTATTGGTTGGGTGGGATAGGAAATTTATGTCCCCCAAACCACTATACACTACTGAGTTCTTTTCTTTATCTATTTTTACTAATCACTCATCTTTAAGAGATAAGGAAAGGATTGCTTCATTTCAAGAGGGAAGTTTTAATATTTTTATGATTTTTAAAAGGAAATAATTCATTTCCCCTCTTTTGTCTTTGTTATAGCCATTATGACACAACAAGTGGAATCAAAGGTTGAGATATTTTGTAATATTGAATATTTATTTTGGATCTAACAAGCCTGAGTTAAATATTTGGTGAATAAAAATCTTAATTCATGATATTTGAGAAGTTATGTCGATGATACGTGTTTCTTATTTTAATAGAGATAATTATGGATGCTCGAAAACTCACATGGATATCTATTTGAAGAATTTTGGTTTCAAAGTTTACATTAAGATTTAAAAACCTTATGAAATCCCTAGAGAACTAGAAAAGTGGGATGATTTGAAGGAAGATAAATATGATGTTAATTCAAAAGTCATGAATGAAATTATATATGGTCTTAGTCCTGATAAATTTAATCATTTTTCTCAATGTGAAACTTCTTATGAGATGTGGTAGATAATCATAGTTGTTTATGAAAAATATGATAAATTCACATAAGTTCTCAATGATGTTGATGCCTTGGGAACACCAATTTCAGAAACAGATCAGACATTAAATGAGTTTATTGAGATGTAAGAAGATGAGATGCAAGAAGAAACTGAAAATCATATTTTTATCAAATAGGAAAATGGTTCGCTCAAAGTTTTGATGGATGAATTTTCTGGTTGTAGTTATTTGGGTTCAAGTGATGAATCTACTACAAACTCAGAAGTTGAGATTGAAATAAAAAATGCAAGTCTATGTCTTAAAACTTATTTTGATGAGGTATAATAATATTACTATGAAAATTATGATTCATAATTTTTTTCTTCTGATGAACTTGATAAATATTATTTTATACTTGAAAAAAATTAAATCGTTAAATAAAGGGAATAGAAAAAATAGAAAATCATATGATTATATTTGAATTGATAATGAAATTTTATAAAAAAAATCAAATTTAAGATCTAATTCTTCTAAAATTTCTTGTGATCTTCACAAAGCTAAAATTTAAAGAATTATTAGATGAAGTAAATGCTTTAAAACAAGCTTCAATTATTTTTATTATGGGAGAAAATTATTTGAGTCAAATTATTGGTAAAAATAAAATTCACAAAGGAAAACATGGTATTATTAGTAATGGGGAACAACCAACATTATATAAAAGTTATTTTGATCTTGGTTCTAAAAGAAAAATCACATCTACTACAAAATATTTTTATTATGGTATTAAAGAACATTATTATAATGACTATTATTTTAAAAAATCTCAATTTTTTGTGTCAATAATGTTTATTATTCAATATTCTTATCTATGTTTTAAATTTCTAATAAAAATAAATATAATTGGTTACCTAAAACTTTAACTGCTAACACCGCCAGACCTAAAAGCATATGGGTACTAAAATACACATGAATTTTATATTTTGTAGGTTTTCACAACTGATCATCATCATTATATTGTCAAGTGGTTTGTTGAAAAATATATGGATATTTATTTTAATTATTTTATAAGGGAATAACATCTCTAAAGTCGTTTGTTAAATGAAAATTCTCACAGAACTAGAACTATTAAAATCCATGAAGTATTTTATTTTCCATTTTAGTATTAGATTTAAAATCACTAACTATTTTATACAAGGCTAGAAAAACTTTTAAATATTTTATCTTTTAATCCTCTTTATTAAATTATAATTATATTTATAAACTTTTTTCTTATTCTGATATTTTCTGTGGTAAATTAATTTCTTGAATTAATTTGTTAAAATCAAGTATATCCTTTAAAATATTATATTGCCATGTATTTTTTTATTTAAATTTATTTTACTTGTAAGAATTTCTTTTAATGTCTTACTATTTAAATTAAATACATGCGATACATCAATCTATCACTATACTTGGTAAATTATTCTATTAATAAATTAATATATTCTAGTTATTTACGACATGTTTGAAAATATTATATAAAAATCATTTATTTTAAATTCTTTTAAAATATTTTATTTTACTTAAAATTACTTGAAAATATTTTATTTAATTCATTGAATATCTTTTATAATTATGATTTATCTTAAGAGGAGTTATTATAAATATTTTGCATGTGTTTAAATGTTTTAGTACTATAACATGAATTAAATGTCTTAATATATATTTTTAATTTATTGTAAACCCTTATTATTCATTGAATGATATTTTATAATTTTTCATGGCTACTTGATTAAATTATTTTATCTTTTTTAAGGAAGAAATAATTTAAGGTGTTTTTATTGCACTGCATGTATTAAGAATATATTTTTGTAATATCTCATCTTTTTATATTTTTAAAAAGAGGGGAAGAAAATTTTGTATTTCAATTTTAAATTTTTTTGATACTACTACTTAAATTTCAAATTCATATTCTTTATAAAAATGGGAAAGTATACTGTATTATTTAATATACTCAGGAACTCATTTTTTTGATTCTTACAAAAAGGGTGAGAAAAAGTTAGTGGAGATTTTGGGTTTCATAATTATCATAAAGGGTTAGAATCTTTACGGGATACTTTATATTCTCATCTTAGTTTGGTTTTGATAATTACTTTAACTTATCATTACTTTTTTGTCAAATAAATTTGTTTAAGTGTTTTAGATTTAGTATGTCAATTTATTTATTTTATATCTGAAGAAATATTGATTAGATTTTTATAGAGATTATTCCCATGGAAAGATAATAATATTTTTTTTAATTTCATCTATCTATGTTAAAATCCAATTCATTTGTTTCGATGGTGGAAAAAATCACCAAATCCATTACAATACGTTTAAGTGATATTATAGTTTTCATCTTAAAATAAACTCTGAATTGTGATGATATATCAAGATACAATGAACATATTAATTCAATTCGTGTACTGTTGGATATATAATATATTTAACTAAACTTAATTAGTTTATGAGGTAGTTGAAAAAGGATATTTTGGTTCTCTAAAAAATCATTGAATTTTCTAAAGTAGTTTAGAAAATCTATTGTCTTCAAATTTGGAAATCTAAAATTTTTATTTTTCTTCATGTTCTACATATATCAAAATCACTCAAAAACTAGTGATATGGAAATAGAATAAGTTTATCTTTATTTCATCAGTTTACATCAATGGATAAAAAGGTCCTTTCATTGGTCAATAAATTATCCAAAGTTCTACAACACTATTTCTGAACTATAGTTCTCCAAAATTGTGTTGCATATATTTTTTGAAGATATCTAGAGATATGGATTTTGTATTGAGTTTCTTATTGATCTATTGGAAAGGTTTCAAATTTTCTTCAATATAATTACTCTATGAGGAATGATGAATTTTCTTTTAAAGGGCTCTAAAAAATCACTGACTTCTGTTATAGTAAACTATTCAGTTTTTCTGAAGGTTTATTTTAACCATACGTTGGGATGAAAAATGATCCCTATGTTCAGAATAGAGAAACCATACATTGGTAGAAAAAATTTGTTTAATATTCCATACATTATAATCAAATGAACTATAAGATACTTTTTGATGAACCATACATTTGGATAAAAGTATGGTTGTTGAACTGTACATTGAGAATGATCCATATGCTACTTTGTTGAACCCTACATCCCATCAATGGGTGAACCCTACATCTGTTGTTTCTGTAAAATTTGAAATCCATCCATCCAACATTAACTTTTTATTATTTCAAGGTGGGAAAATCCCTACACAGAACAAAACTAAGGAGGTCTAAAGTATTGGAGACCCAATGCATCTTCCCTAACAAAGTTACCACATGCATGTGGAAGAGACCCCAGCCTGGAAAACAAAAAATTACAATCACCATTAGTAATTCCTGAGGCGAGGAAGTCAGCCACCATGTTCCCCTCGCGCCATGTGTGACTAATAATCACCTGTGGATCCAATAGACGTTTGCACTTACGAATAATGTAGACAATGGTCCAAGGGATTTGGAACTTCCCCTGCAGCGATCCATGGAGGATAGCCGAATCGGTCTCGATCGATTCTAACTTAATGTTGTGCGAGTGACAAAGCTCAATACCTTTCAGCATCGCGAAAGCTTCCGCCCTGAGGGAGTCTCCCGCTCCAAAGCCATCACTGAAGGCCAGAAACACTGCCCCTTGGGGATCACGAACCACTCCCCCACCCCTCATAAAACCAGACACACATGACCCGTCCACATTCAGTTTCAACCCACTTCTTGGAGGATTCCATTTCACCCATCTGCCTCGCCTATTAGCATCTTGTAAGGTGCGAACAGCAGAGTTACCTGCCATGAAAACTCGCAGTGTAGGAATATTCATCCATCCTTTGATTAACGGAATCAATTCAACCACGATGCACCTGGTTCTAACCATCATGGCCAGGCGCGAGCAGGACGTGTCCCCGTGACGTCTTTGATTTCGGGTATTCTAGATGCTCCAACAGCCCGCAACAAGCAGCACTGCCCGTGCCTTTTTCTCTGAATCGTTATCTTCAGAACCCAAGAACCAAAGATGCAGAAACGTGGCAAGTGTGCCTGCCCGGCTTCCCCACCCGAAAGCATCGCCCAGGTAGCTCCAGACTGTAGTCGCCCAGTCACTGGCAAAGAAAAGATGATCGACCGACTCCTCCTTGGAAGCAATACAGCAAAGACATTTAGATGTCAAAGAGATCCCTTTGTTCCTCACCTGTTCGTCGGTTGGGAGAGCATTGTTCCGAAGACGCCAAAAAAGAAAGTTGTATTTCACCGGAAGATCGCCGCACCAGACCGTTCCACTCCATCGGTCGGGGATGCCATGGGCGGAAGACACCGAGCGGTACCCCTTAGCAGAGAAGGAACCCGAAGCCGACCCCGTAAAGATGAGCTTGTCCGGTTCCTCGTTCAAGGTGATGTCGTCAAACACCTTCAGCTGGTCGGGTGTGAGGATGGCCTGAATAAATGGCCTGAAATTGCTTGCCTGAGAAAATGAGATCGTCGGGGCCGGACAGCCCGGGAACCCCAGCGGTGAGCCAACCCAGTTCTCCTTCCAGAAATTAATTTGCCCACAACCCACCAGCCACCTGGAGTTCATGCGGAGCACTGGTAAATGTTTAGAAATCATGATCCAAAGTCGCGAGGAAGTCCCTCTGCCACTGTCCATCTGTTTGCCATAGCGATTATTGATAAATCTTGCCCACATCGATTTGTTTTCCAGAAAATCCCACGCAAGTTTAGCTTGCATGCCCAACATTTCCCCTTTGACACTTCGAATATTAATACCACCATCAGAAATCTCCCTAGCCATCCTGTCCCATGAAGTCCAGTGAAGTCTGCCTTCATTGTGTGAGTCCCATATGAAGCCTGTCAGCACCTTTTCAATATTGTTCAGCACTGCCTTTGGAGCGTTAAGAACTGAAAGCACGTGCATGGGGATCGAGGACAAGACACAATTAACCAACGTGATGCGCCCCCCAAAAGACAAGAATCGATTCTTCCAATTTGTAATACGGGTTGTAATTTTCCCAACTAGCCCATCAAAGTGGTGAATCCGAACCCTTCCTGGCGCAATAGGAGCTCCTAAATATTCCATAGGAAAGGACTTTTTCTGCATACCCAGCGCATCTGTAATCTTTTTCCCACTATTGTCTGAACACCATTTCGAGATAAACACGCTACATTTCTCTCTATTGATGGTCTGGCCACTCCACTTGCAATAAGTTTCCATTACCCTGTTAAATTCTCTAATGGTGCGCCTGTTACCATTCAAGAAAAATAGCATGTCATCAGCAAAAAAGATATGTGAGATACCGTTAGTATTGGATCTACCACGGTAAGGACGGAGGCTTCCACTAAGAGCTTTCCCCTCGATATATCTGCTAAGGACGTCCTGCACCAAACTGAAGAGGCTGGGAGAGAGGGGATCTCCCTGTCGCAGTCCACGGTTGGGCTTGAAAAACCCACACTGCTTTCCCATGAAAGAAATAGCCAACCAGGGAGAGCTGAAAATTCTAAACAGTAAGTCCACAGCCCCTCTGGAAAAGCCCATAATCCCCAACACTTTAATGATAAAGCTCCATTCCATTTTATCGTAGGCTTTGTGCATATCCACTTTAATCACCACATTGGATCCGGGCGACTTGATGTTGATATCCCCCACCAATTCATGTACCATGGCAATGGCCGATTGAGTAGATCTCCCTTTGATAAAACCTTGTTGATTTTCAGAGACCCATTGGGGAAGATGAACCGCTAGCCTTCTGTTGAGAATGCTTGCCAGGATCTTGAACGGGAAGTTACACATACTAATTGGTCTATATTGATTGAGCGAAGAAGGGTCTTTCACTTTTGGAATGAGAATAAGTTTCGACGCGCAAGCCACCCTAGGTAGGTATCCCCCTCTAAAAAAGTCCTGGATGGCCTCAACGACCTCCCCTTTAACCAACTCCCAAAAACTGATGTAGAAGGATCCTGGAAAGCCATCCGGCCCCGGGGCACTTTCAGCATTAAGGGCCTTAGCTGCCTCCCAAATCTCATCAACATCCGGCGTTTTTTCCAAAGCCAGATTCACCTCACTGGACACCACCCTGGATAAGAAGCTAAACAAGTCGGTTTGTTCAGACGGATAGCCTTCCTGCATAGATGGGTTAGGATCAGCCAGCAACATTTTGAAATAATCAAAGGCCATACCTCCCATGACCTCAATATCTTGGGTAAAAGACCCATCACCCATTCGGATATTGGGAATAGTTGTACGCCTCCTTTCTTTGATGCAGGCTTGAAAAAAGGCCGTGTTTCTATCCCCCTCTCTAAGCCAAGTAGCTCGGGATTTCTCTCGAACAGCTCTTTCTTGCTCCAAGAGTATGACAGCGAGGAGGTTTTTCTTTTCAACAAGAATGCCAAAGTTGTCCTCATCCCATGAATCCTCCAGCCTTCTCTCAAGCTGCTCAATTTCGTCTTTAATATCTTCTAAATTGGTCGAAAAATTGAGTCTGGTGATGAACCAATGCTGCAAGTCTTCCTTGAGCCTTCGTAATTTACTGTGCAAACCCATCCAACGCCTATCCTGCATGGGCTTCGCCCAAGACGAAAGCACCACTGAGCAGAAACTGCTGTCTGATTTCCATTGATTGGAATAGAAAAACCGCCGGTTGTTCACCGAACCTTGCTCCAGCTTGATGAGAAGAGGAGCATGGTCTGATAAAGCTCGCACAAGGTGTTCCACCCTTGCATTCGGAAAAGAGGAGATTTCTTGAAGATTAGAAAAACACCGATCCAATCTGCACCAAGTGCGGCGATGCCCCCTTTGGTTGTTGCACCACGTAAATTTACTTCCCACAAAACCCAAATCAAGTAAACCGTTGCGGGAGGCACAGGACGCAAAGGCTTGCTGGTCACTAATGGGGACCCTACCGCCTCCTTTCTTCTCCAACGGATCCATAATGACATTGAAATCCCCCCCCACAAACCATGCTGAATTCCCTTGATCAAATTTGTCCAAACTCTGCCACAACGCTTCCCTCTCCCTGGCCTCACACTTAGCATAGACAAAGGAGAAAAGACACCCCTGTTGCCCCTCAGTGATTTTCACAGAAATATGCTGGTTAGAAACTTCCAACACGTCCACTGAAACATTACCTCTCCAGAAGACCCAAATATGCTGGTTAACTGGATCGCCGTGAATATAACCCCGCATGCCAAGCCTTGCAGCAAAGCTGGAAATTTTTGAACAATGATGTTTATGTTCAAGAATCACAACTACGGACGCCTTTGTACGTCGAACTTCAGAAACCAGGAAATCCGACTTAGCCCGTGCCCCCAGGCCCCGGGCGTTCCAAAGAATGAGTGATATCATTGATTCCAAGGTCGCCTGGACTTGGCCCCAGACGACATCTGGCCTTTAGAATTGCTTGAGGGAGGAGTCTGATAAAGCTTGGCACGAGCTCGGGTACACACTCCACTGACCGGGGAGGACGGCATGACTTCCCCCGGAGAGAAATTCTCCGGGACTTGTAAAAGGACATTGAAACAGTTTGAAGTAGGCAGCAAGGAGCTAACCAGGGTAGACGAGTCTGGAGGGAGAGACCCCATCATCCCATCCGAACAAACCGGACTCCTCACGTCCCATTATATATTTCTTTACAATATTAAACACTTCATCCAAGGAGGTATCTTTCTGCTTTTAAGAAAGTGGTTCTTAAACCTACTATTTAACATTGAAATGTATCAGGAACATCTCATGCATGTTGAAAATCAATATGATGTTATTATTATAAAACATATGTTTCTAATGCAGATTTGAAGATGAACTATAGGAATACACTATTTCTAACATATAAAGGTTGAATAATCTATATTCATGGAAGGCATCTTTCTCAATCAACTAGAACTACAACTAAAGATGGTTTCTTCATGGAGAAACTCATACTAATGCTAGAAGTTTGGATGGAATAAATACAAACTGAAAAATGTAGTCCACTAAAAGCAAAGGAGAGGAATAAATATAATAACATGGTTGAGAAAATGATGTGCCATACTCAAGAATATGATCTTCTATACAACTGCATACTGTATTCTGATATACATATTTAATATAGTAGTTTTCAATCTACTTTCCGTATGTGTTATCACACCAGGACAAGAAATGGGTATGATATAAGAACTCAATTATGATGGAGAATACCCTTTCCTCACTACATCACACTATGTTAAATCAAGATGAAATACCTTTCATTCAAAACCATAAATTGATATTTATACACTCATACAGGATGGATTTGATAACCATGTAAATGATATATTAGACTTTTTGGAAACACATTTCCAATTTGGATAGGAGGTTGAAGATGATGAATAGTGATTGAAAACACTGGAGGTTTGATTTTGTGTTTTATTTTTCCTTGCTCCTACTTTACAAATAAAATTATAAGAGGATTAAAATATTCCATGTGTTTGATGAGAATAAATATTTAAATGTTAAGGTATCCAGAAAGCGTATCATGGAGTTTAATCAGTTCACAATACTCTATTTTATATGTTTATTTATGGCATCCCGCCTTTTTATCACATTAACTTTCATTACATTATACAAAACTGCGGATCTTTAAGGTTTAGTGTCTTGGAAACCAGGAACTTAATACACGAAAACATAAAACATTATTCTTAAACACTTGAAAGCCTTCTCCTTATGTTCATCCTAGGTTCATTACTGCATCTCATAACCTGGAGACATACATCAATAGAAAGGGTGAACAGAAGTCCCAGTAAGGGAAACAAGGGGAAACATTTAACATGTGCACTTGAGATACATCAATAAAGTCATGAAAAAGAACTTTAGGGCATGATAAAGAAATAACGAGGAATATCATAATGAAAAAAACTTATTTCATAACTTGAAGATATGGCTACAACATTTAACTTAGACAAACATTTATGTTTCACCAAGGTCCATCCCCAAGGTGTCACTAAAAAAAATTACCAAGGTTATTCACCAAGGTATCGTTAAAATTATAATCCCTAGAGATTACATCATTACCCAATGCATTGGAGTGATATCAGGGCGCACACTTAATTTTTCTTTATTATCATGTGAGACACATATATCATCATAAAAAATTTCATAAATAACCCATATAGTATAAAATAAATGGGTTTCATTTCATAATCATAATGTTTTAAAAACTGCTTTAAAGACATGATCTTTATGTCACTTTAAACACACGGAAAAGGAAAGAAAGTTTCATGTATGTAAATCACAAAATTAAAATAGAACATTTTGACATATATGTGAATACCCCTGTAGAAGAAAGATCTTTGAGTATTCACTTAATAAAAAGAATTTGAGAAAAAGAGAAAGACATTTTGAGACGAAAATTATGCAGCATAACAGCTCTGTTACAGGGTTTTAGAAAATATTTAAAAGAGAGGGGACATGGGTAAACCAATCATAAATGATCCATAAAACAGTAGATGGAAAGAATATAAAGTATATAAAAACATGGTAATGAAATTTTAAAGATATACCATATTAAATGAAAATCATGGAAGGAAGACAAAAATAAGATTTCTCTTATGAAAATTCGGCATCCTAACGACGTCACTTAAAACTTCAAAAAAATGAGTTTATGAGATCAAATAGGGTCTCTAATAATATGAAAATAAAATAAAAGTATTATGGATATAGAAATCATACCCCAACATAATAAAAAGGAACTTGAAAGACTTGACAAGAAAATAGAACTTGAGAATGAGAAGGGTGAAAGAATCCCTTACAAAAATTTGGCAGCCTAACGACGCCACTTAAACATTATTAAAATGAATTGATGAGATCAAGAGGGGGTATCTCATAATATGAAAATAAAAAGGAAAATAGTATAAATATAAAATAACATCTCCAACATAAGAACATGGAGCTTAAAATAAATGACATAAAGAAGAATACATGAAAAGAAAGAGAGAGGTATGATCCCTTACCTTGAAGAGTAACTTCGAAATATCGAAGTTTGGGACCATGGGAGGTTTGAGGGAACTTTGGGAGGACTCCTTGGGAGGTAAGGAGACTAGAAATTTTTTGAGGAGGATTTTGGAATTGAAAGGATGAGAGAATGACTTGGTATTTATAGGGGAAGCGAGGGGACAAGACATTAATGGCCAAGGGACACCTCATTGGTGGTATTGGAAAAACCATGGGATTGAACATGGTATTGGCCACTTAGGAAACCTCATACCTTATCTTAATATTCATAAGTCGACCAGAATTATTACATAATTATTACATCCTTAATGATGTCATTAAACACCCGAAACTCTAAACTGAAAATTCACTATTCACCAAAAATTCAACTTTTTCACAAAAATCCCAAAAATTCAACTTAACATAATATCGATGCTATGATTTCAAAAATGAACTCCATTTTATAAAAATATTTTTCTAAATATTTTTAATTATTTTTTTAATTAAAAAACACTATTCACCCGAAAAAACTAATACTTGACTAAAAATTTCCGAAACAGTTATTTACCTATTTTATTGAATCACATTACTTAATCAAGGTGCCTAAAATATATTAATACTTTCTTTAAGTGAGATTACTAATCCATTTGGTCACATTACTAATCCTAAGCGTAAAATCACTATTCATAATTTACTATTCACCAAAAATTAAGTTGATCTTTTTAGACTCTAAATTTCTTACTGAACACATTTGTCGAAGACCATTTTTCGGAAATCCTTACACATAATTAATTATTTAAGGCTTACATAAATATTTTAAAATATCCGTTTTTTTCAAAATTTATTCATAAGATACATCCTATATTTATCCAGGCATCTAAAAATTCACAAACTTCACCATACGAAGAAATCAAAATCTTATTTATCTTAAAGGATTACACAAAGTAGCTACGGTCTCGTTACATATCCCCTTACAAAAACAGCATATGACCTAAGTGTAAGGTGTGATAAGGTGATAGAATCTGAGGGTGGCTCGGATAACATTGCCCTAGTTGTAACCTCCACTAACTTGAACTTCTCCCGTAGGTGACTCCGTTCAAGCTTGAGACGCTGGAGTTCGGCTTAGGCTTGGTCCAAAGCGAATCCCAAAGATTCCACCTCCTTCCCAATCTCTGATAAGTGGGCTTCATAAGGTTCGAGTCTACTGGATAAAGCCATCGACTCTTCTTTCTTCATTAACCATTAACATCTCTATTAAATCATTAAGAGTAAATTAATATACTATTCAAAAAGTTTGGGTCGTTACATTCTTCCCCCCTTAAGAAATTTCATCCCCGAAATTTTAAACCAAAGGCCTAGCCAAAAAGGTGAGGGTACTTTTTCTTCATTGTTTCCTCAGGCACCCACATCGCTTCTTTATACTTATGATTCCTCCACAACACTTTCACAATGTGGGTAGTCTTGTTGCGTAGAACCTTGTCTCTATGGTATAAGATCTCCAATGGTTGCTTCTCATAAGAGAGGTCATGTTCCAATTATACCACCTCTGGGTTCAGTACATGCGAAGGGTCGGGTATGTACTTCCTCAAGAGAGATACATGGAAGAAATTGTGAACTTGAGCTAGGTTTGGTGGAAGTTCTAGACGATAGGCCACTAATCCTATGCGATCAAGGATTTCATAGGGGCCAATGTACCTAGGGATGAGCTTCCATTTCTTCCCAAACCGCCTGACTCTCTTCCATGGAGAAATTCAAAGGAAGACTTTGTCGCCAACACCAAACTCCAAGTCCCTTCGACGGTTATCAGCATAGCTCTTCTGCCGACTCTGAGCATCCTTTATGTGTTGTTGGATGGAATGAACCTTTTCTGTCATCTCTTACACAAGATCAGGCCCAAGAAGCTTTGTCTCACAAGCTTCATCCCAACAAGTAGAAGTTCTACATCGCTTTCCATACAGAGCTTCATAGGGTTCCATCTGAATAATCGAATGGAAGTTGTTGTTGTATGAGAACTCCACTAATGGGAGGTGTTGATCCCATCCACCTTTAAATTCCATTGAGCATAATCTCAGCATGTCCTCAAGTGTTTGAATAGTCCTTTCAGATTGGCCATCAGTTTGAGGATGATAGGCCGTACTAAAATTCAATTCAGTATTTAGAGCATGTTGAAGACTATGTGAATCTTGGATCACAATCAGATACAATCGATAGCGGTACCCCATGCAGCCTTACCACTTCCTTTGTGTATATCTTGGCAAGTTGATCCAAAGATAAATCTTCCCGAATGGAGATAAAATGGGAAGTCTTGGTGATATGGTCCACAATAACCCATATCGCATTGTTTCCTTTGGAAGTTTTTGGGAGACCAGTGACAAATTCCATAGTGATATTATCCCACTTTCATGCTGGTATGGGTAGCGGTTGTAATACCCCCTTAGGAAGTTGTCATTATGCCTTTACTTGTTGACACACCAGGCACCTTGTAGTGTAATCAGCAATCTCCCTCTTCATGTTATCCCTCCAATAATGATCACGAAGGTCTCTATACATTTTAGTGCTTCCCGGATGTATAGAGAAAGTAGAGCTGTGAGCTTCATCTATCAGTTCTTTCTTTATCTCCAGAATAGATGGAACACATAGTCTTGTATGAAATTTCAATACACCTTCTTGATCAATATTGAAATCAGGAAACTTCCCATCCTTCATATCCTTAAACTTCTCCTGCAACAAAAGATCTTCTTTTTGAGCCTTCTTGATCTTCTCTAGTAATGAAGGTTGAGAAATCATTTGGGATAGGGTTGATGATGTCCCTTACCTTACAATTTCCATGTCCAGCTTTACTAGATCCTTAATCTAGGGATATCCTAGGATCCTCATTGTTTTCAGAACAACAGGGTCTTTCCTGCTTAATGCTTCCGTGACTTTGTTTGCTCTTCCTGGGTGATAATGAATTGAACAATCATAGTCTTTAATAATCTACAACCATCTCCTTTGTCTCATGTTAAATTCTTTCTGCGTGAAAATATACTTTAAACTTTGGTGATCAGTGTATATATCACATTTCTCCCCATAAAGATAGTGCCTCCATATCTTTAGAGAAAAAACAACTGCCGCCAGCTCTAGATCATGTGTAGGATAATTCTGCTCATGTTGCTTCAGCTGACGACATGCATAAGCAATTACCTTGTCATTTTTCATGAGGATGCACCCAATCCCTTTCAGAGATGCATCGCTAAAAATAACAAATCCTTCTCCGATAGAGGGTAGTGTTAACACGGGTGCAGTAACCAATCTGTTCTTCAGTTTTTGGAAACTTTCCTCACATTCCTTTGTCCAGATAAACTTAACCCATTTTCGAGTCAACTTGGTTAGTGGATTAGAAATCCGTGAGAAGTTTTTCACTAACCTCCTATAATATCCTGCTAAAGCAAGGAAACTAGAAATCTCAGTTACTATTGTGGGTCGAGTCCACTCCTCCACAAACATTGTCTTTGTAGGGTCAACCGAGATTCCTTCATTGGTTACGATGTGCCCCAAGAAAGACACTTTTTGTAACCAAAACTCACACTTGCTGAACTTTCCAAAGAGCCTCTCCTTCTGCAGAGTTTTCAAAATAACCCTTAGATGATCTTCATGCTCCTCATGACATTTTGAATATATCAAAATATCATCAATAAAAACTACCACAAAGTTATCAAGGTAGTCCTTAAAGACTCTATTCATAAAATCCATGAAAATAGAAGGATCATTAGTCAAGACAAAGGGCATAACGGTAAACTCATAATGCCCATATCTTTATTGGAAGGCAGTATTTGGAATATCTTCCTTCTTCACCCTCAGTTCATGATAACCAGATCGAATATCAATCTTGGAGAGGAATTGATCCCCACGAAGTTGGTCAAATAAATAATCAATTCTTGGAAGAGGGTATTTGTTCTTCACTATGATCTCATTCAGTTCTCTATAATCAATGCATAGCCACATTGATCCATCCTTCTTCTTCAAAAAGAGAACTGGTTATCCCCAAGGGGACACACTCGGTCAGATAAACCTCTTCTCCAACAAGTCTTGGAGTTGTTTCTTTAGCTCCTCTAGCTCCACATTTTCCATTATATATGGAGTCTTTAATATCGTTTGAGATGCAGGTATGAGTTCAATGGATAACTCTACCTCTCTTTCTGGGGGAGGTCTAGGTAACTCCTAGGAAATACGTCCATGTATTCCTAAACAATCGGAACATATTCTATTTGTGTACTCCATTTTCCTTCTTTATCCTCAACGATTAACTCCATAAAGAAGGCGGTAGGAGGAGCCACTAGAAAAGGATCAGGTCGGGATATCTCTCCTAGGAAGATAATTGTTGGTCTTCCACTCAAGACTACTGACCATAACCACAAATATTGAATTTTTATTATGAAAGAGGAGAAGGATACAGGGGAGGAGAAGGCATAGTAGGGTCTAAGGAGGCCTAAAATAATGGAGACCAATGCTGTCCCCTTTAATCAAATTCACCCACTCCGGTTTGAATTAGGAGATGTTGGATAAGCGTGTGATATTAGAACCTTGATCCGCCAAGGATTCTAGGTGATCTGCAAGTTTGTTCCCCTCACGCCAAGTGTGGGTCACCTTAGTGTTTCCGTTGAGGAGCCTTCTACATTTTCTAATTATGTAGGAAATCGACCAAGGGGTGGGATATATTCCATGAAAGGAGTCTCTTATGCTAATTGAGTCTGTTTATACTTGGGAGAGGAGGAGATTATCTTGTCTGCACAGGGTGAGACCAGTTAACACATCCTGGGCCTCTGCTTGGATGGACGTGCCACTGCCATAGTGTGCTGTAAAGGCTAGCAACATGCTCCCCCTGCCATCTCGGACAACCCCTCCTCTGTGCATGTCCCCCGAGATGCATGAACCATCTATATTAATCTTGAGCCCCGTAGCTGGAGGAATCCAGCGCACCCAGGGTCCTTGAATCCTAGAGGAGGTTTGGGCCCTAGGGGTGGAGGCATGCAGTGCCCGAAGGGAGGGTGCTTCCTGCCAGTTGCTGATCATCACCACCATGTCAACCAGGAGGCTCTTGGTATGCATAATTATGGATCTTCCTGTTGATGTTCCTCCCTCGTATCTAGCCCGGTTCCTGGCTTTCCAGAGGCACCAGCACCCCACACTAATAATCACCGCTCTCACCATTCTTTCCAGTACTGTATCAGCCGTCCCCTTAAACCAGCGATCCAGGAAGGGTGTGTCCTACAAGTCACGAGAAGAGAACACAGTGAACTCACCAAAATTACTCCACATGTCGCACGCCCAATTGACTTCAGAAAAAATATGGTTCATCCTCTCATACCTTTTGTTTTTGCAGCAACAAAAACTGGAAGGCAAACAGATACCCATCTTTTTGACATTTTCATCTGATGGTATTTCTTGGTTCCCGATCCTCCAAGTAAAGAAATTTTATTTCGTTGGAATCTTGTTGCACCAGGTCATTCCGTTCCAGCTATCACAATGGGTCGAGGACTTGAGTGATCTTCGGAAATCCTTCGAGTTGAACTTTCCCATGGAGGAAGGAGTGAAGACGCATCTATCTTTATCTGAGTTGATGACAATGAGATCAAAAAACTCTTGCTGATTCTTCTCCAGCACCGACCTGATAAACAGAGGATGAAGACTGGCCTCCTGAAATGAGATTGTAGGGGTAGGGCATCCCGGATATCCAATAGCTTTGCCTGCCCAGTTATGGTGCCAGAATAGAATCTTACCCTCCCCAATTATCCATTGCGATTTCCTCCTGAGGTCTGGGATGAGGGAGCAGATCTTGGACCAAAGGGGCGAACTGGCTGGCAAGGGAGCGGCCTCATTATCGTCCCAGGAGTAGGACATGGTTTTTCCCCATAATGTGCATTCAGTGATAGTTTCCCATGCAAGTTTAGCATGCATGCAGTGAATGGTGTCATCCAGACTCTTGACGTTGATCCCTCTATAGAGTATAGGTCTTCACATTCGGTCCCATGATACCTAGTGTCTCTTCCCCTCTCACTGCACGTCCCAAATAAACCGTGCAAGCACTTTGTCAATGGTTTTGATAACCCCCTGTGGCACGATGGTAGATGCCAAGGCATGGCAGACAATACACTATTAACTAGGGAAATCCGGCCACCAAAGGATAAGAATTGGTTTTCCCAGTTGAGGACGTGGCCCGTTATCTTTCTTACAACATGGTCAATGTCTCGGATACACATCCTGCTCGGAGAAATGGGGGTACCAAGGTACTCCATAGGAAATGTGCCTCTCGGCATGCCCAATCTGTTGCATAGGACCACAACCTAGCTAATAGTACATTTCTTTGATATGTAAAAGTTACTCTTTCCCTTGTTAATCACCTAGCCTCTCTAGTGGAAATATTCCGCAAGAAACCTGTTGAGACCGCCCAAGGATTTTTTGCATGAATTTGTGAAGATAATTGTGTCATCTACAAACATAAGATGGGAGATGGAGGGGCGGTTCAATTTCCTATAGTAGGGGAGAATCTCCCCATTGTCCAGGACTCTGTTGATCATGCGGTAGAGAGTGTCCTGCACAAGAATAAAGATGCTTGGGGAGATGGGGTCGCCCTACCGTATCTCTCTAGTCGCCTTGAAGAAGCCATGAGTTTTCCCCATAAATGATACCACCAACCATGAGGAACTGAAGCATCTGAAAATAAGGTCGCAGACCCAAGTAGAGAAACCCATTCTAGCAAGTACATTATTGATGAAACCCCATTCAATTCTATCATATGCCTTGTTCATGTCGAGCTTGATGGAAATATTAGACCCTTGAGCCTTGGTATTTAAGTACCTCAGCATTTCCATGGCCAGTGCAATCACGCCTTGGATTGAATACTAGATTTGTGATAAGATTGTGCTCACTAAATTAAACACAGGAGTCTCTAAACACTGTTGATGCATTAGAGTCTTGACTGAAAACTCTACCTCTAGTAGTTCAGGGATTGATTCTATATTCTTTGAAAACTTTGAGGAAATAAAGGAATGCGTAGAACCAGAATCAAACAAAGTACTTGCTAATTTTGAGAGGACAACAAGAGTACCGGTTACCATGTCATTCGGAGCTTCAACTTCAGTTTTTGTGACAGAAAAAGCACGAACTTTCTCCCTTGGCCTTTTCTGAGGTTGATGGTGATTCCTCTCCACTGCCCTCAGATTTGGACAGTGATTAGAAAAGTGCCCAAGCTATCCACACTTGATGCATTGGACTTTGGGTAGGGCCAGAACCATATTTCCCCTATCATTAGTGTTGGGGAGTTGAGGCTTCACGTCATTACGACAATTCTGAGCAATATGGCCTTCTCTTCCACACTTGTAGCACTTTCCACTTCTGAACAAGCATTTCCCCGAATGCTTCTTCCCACATTTATTGCATGTGGAAAGTTGCATTTTGTTTCCACTTCTTTCCTGATCAAAGCTTCTTCCCAGGCTTGGTTCTAGAGTTCTCTTCTTCTCATTAGATTTGTGAGACCACTATGTCTCACCAAACTCCAGTTTGACTTTCATAGCACTTAAAACTATTTATTAGTTGCTATCATAGTCCCTATTGGATAGATTATTCTTCAGATGAGGTCTCAGTCCACCGAAGAATCTATCAACCTTACTGTTTGGATCTATGAAAAATCTAGAGGTATATCATGAAAGCCTTGTGAAGTTTATCTCGTAGCTTCCCACAGATTCATTCTCCTTCTGCTTCAGCTCGAGAAATTCTTTTTCTATTCTCATTCTCATCGAACGAGAGAAATACTTATTGAAGAATATTACCCTGAACTTTTCCAACTCCATAGCTTACATTTCTCCTCTTGTATTCATGTTTTTGATCAGTGACCAACACTGATTAGATTCTCCCTCTAGGCGGTAAACAACAAGGGTGACTTTTTCTTGTTCTGAAAAATGAAGTACAGAAAAGATATTCTCTATAGAGCTGATCCATTTCTTAGGAATCAATGGGTCAGTCGATCCACTGAAGGTTGGTGGTCATTGGCGTATAAAGGACTCAGTATAATGTTGTTCCCTTTGTGGTGAGATCGGCCTCTCAGCTTGATTCAAGTTATTACTCATAAATTGAGTCAGTTGGTTCATCATTCGCATGAATGTTTCCATTCCACTTCCATCAAAGGGCCGTCAGCGCATGGTACATTGCAGTCACCATTTGCACGGTTCCTCCTATTTCCTGCCATTTTCTAAAAGAATAAAATCTTAGTGAGAAAATTGTTTCATTTATGAATATTTTAACTATAAAGGATTCTACATCTTAAAACTTCATACTTAAACAATTATATTTCTCTATAATTCCTTCACAATGACTCATAATAATCTTGTGATTAACCAAACATATCCCCCGACAGTGTCGTAACCAAGAGTGCAACAAGGATCGTTATCATGCACTAGTTCCCGTTCGAGTCTAGCTCAAAGTGGTGTTTTCGAGTTTTACCCCTATGTACATCTGTGCCAGAGCCGCCTCTACCTACTCGTATCCAAACAAGGATGTACTTGTTTGATAAACCACTTACTCAATACTCACCAAAATACCATGATTTTTTCCCTATATTTAGACTATTCTATAGGGTTATTCCTAAAGTTTTCATAGCCTAATTTACATAAATAACTAAACCATCCTTTGATACCAACTATGACATCCCGCCTTTTTATCACATTAACTTTCATTACATTATAAAAAACTGAGGATCTTTAAGGTTTAGTGTCTTGGAAACCAAGAACTTAATACATGAAAAAATAAAAAATTCTTCTTAAACACTTGAAAAGCTTCTCCTTATGTTCATCCTAGGTTCATTACTACATATCATAACCTGGAGACATACATCAATAGAAAGGGTGAGCAGAAGGCCCAGTAAGGGAAACAAGGGGAAACATTTAACATGTGAACTTGAGATACATCAATAAAGTCATGAAAATAAACTTTAAGGCATGAGAAAGAAATCACGAGGCATATCATAATGAAAATAACATATTTCATAACTTTAAGATGTGGCTACAACATTTAACTTCGAAAATTATTTATGTTTCACCAAGGTTCATCCCCAAGGTGTCATTAAAAAAAATTACTAAGGTTATTCACCAAGGTATAGTTAAAATTATAATCCCTAGAGATCACATAATTACCCAATGCATTGGAGTGCTATCCGGGTGAACCCTTAATTTTTCTTTATTATAATGTGATAAACATATATCATCATAACAAATTTCATAAATAACCCATATAGCCTAAAATAAATGGGTTTCATTTCATAATCACAACATTTTAAAAACTGATTTAAAGACATGATCTTTATGTCACTTTAAACCCAGGAAAAGGAAAGAGAGTTTCATGTATGTTAGTCCTAGAATTAAAATAGAAAATTTTTATATATATGTGAATACACCTGTAAAAGAAATATCATTGAGTATTAACTTAATAAAAAGAATTTGAGAAAAAGAGAAAGACATTTTGAGATGAAAATTCTGCAGCAAAACAACTATGTTACAGGGTTTTCGAAAATATTGAAAAGAGAGGGGAAATGGGTCACCCACTCATAAATGATCCATAAAATAGTAGAGGGATAGAATATAAATGATACAAGAAAATGGTAATGAAATTTTAAAGACATACCATATGAAATGAAAATCATGGAAGGAAGACAAAAATAAGATTTCTCTTATGAAAATTCGGCAGCCTAACGACGTCACTTAAAACTTCCAAAAATTGAGTTGATGAGATCAAATAGGGTTTCTCATAATATGAACATAAAATAACAGTATGATGGATATAGATATCATACCCCAATATAATAAAAAGTAACTTTAAAGACTTGACATGAAAATAGAAGTTGAAAATGAGAAGGGTGAAAGAATCCCTTACAAAAATTTGGCAGCCTAACGACACGACTTAAACATTATTAAAATGAATTTATGAGAGAAAGAGGGGGTCTCTCATCATATTAAAATGATACGTAAAGTAGGATAAATATAAAATCACATCCCCAACATAAGAACATGGAGATTAAAATAAATTACCTAAAAGAGAATACATGAAAAGAAAGAGAGAGGTAGGATCCCTTACCTTAAAGAGTAACTTTGATATCTCGAAGTTTGGGACCTTGGGAGGCTTTAGGGAACCTTGGGAGGACTCCTTGGGAGGTACGGAGACTATAAATTTATTTAGGAGGATTTTTTAATCGAAAGGATGAGATAATGTTTTGTTATTTATAGGGGAAGTGAAGGGACAAGGCATTAATGGCCAAGGGACACCTCATTGGTGGTATTGGACAAACCATGGGCTTGCTCATGGTATTTTCCCATGGTATTGGACACTTGGGACACCTCATACCTTATATTACTATTCATAAGTCTACCAGAATTATTACATAATTATTACATCCTTAATGATGTCATTAAACACCCAAAACTCTAAACTGAAAATTCACTATTCACCGAAAATTCAACTTTTTCAGAAAAATCCCAAAAATTCACCTTAACATAATATAGATGCTATAATTTCAAAAAAAAAACTCCATTTTATAGAAATAATTTCCTAAATAATTTTAATTAAATTTTTAATTAAAAAACATTATTCACCCGAAAAAACTAATACTTGACTAAAATTTCCGAAACTGTTATTTACCTATTTTATTGAATAACATTACTTAATCAAGGTGCCTAAAACATATTAATACTTTATTTAAGTGAGATTACTAATATATTTGGTCACATTACTAATCCTAAGCGTAAAATCACTATTTATAATTTACTATTCACAAAAAATTAAGTTGATCTTATTAGAATCTAAATTTATTATTGAACACATTTGCAGTAGACCATTTTTTGAAAATCCTTACACATCATTAATTATTTAAGTCTTACATAAATATTTTAAATTGTCCTTTTTTTTCAAAATTCATTCATAAGATACATCCTATATTTATCCGGACATCTGAAAATTCACAAACTTCACCATAGGAAGAAATAAAAATCTTATTTATCTCAAAGGATTACACAAAGTAGCTACAGTATTATTACATATCGCCTTACAACAACAGCATATGACCTAAGTGTAAGGTGTGCTAAGGTGAGAGAATCTGAGGGAGGCTCAGATAACATTTCCCTAGTTGTAATCTCCACTAACTTGAACGTCTCCCATAGGCGACTCCGTTCAAGCTTGACACACTGGAGTTCATTTTGGGCTTGGTCCAAAGCGAAGCCCAAAGATGCCACCTCCTTCCCAAGATCTGATAAGTGGGATTCATAAGGTTCGAGTATACTGGATGAAGCCATCGACTCTTCTTTCTGCATTAACCATTAATATCTCTATTAAATTGTTAAGAGTAAATTAATATACTATTCAAAAAGTTTGGGTCGTTACATTCTTGGTATTTTAAATTGTTTCATTTTTATATATAATTATTTTAGTGATTTATCTATAGGATAAATTCTAATAAGTCCAAAGGATTATGGTCGAAGAGATTGCAAAGATTTTGGTCAAGTATTTAGAGAGAAACATGATAGTTTATTTCAATGTTATTTTCCAATGAAGTCGTATGTCAATAGATTATTCAAATTAAAATGTTCAAATTATTTTGAAGGTTGTGCTACTAGTTTTCAAGAGATATTTTGACTATGTTTAAAGGGGTTTGAATTCCTTCAAATAAGAGTTTTATATTTTTCAAATGCTACTATTATTATAGAGATATTATTGGAGGAGTTATTTAAATTATTTTAAATGATTTTATTATAGAATTATTCTATAAGAACAAAGAGGCAATGATCCTACAATTTATATAAAGATATATATGGAAGTTTTTAATGGATTTATTTTTAATATCCAAAGGAATATGAGTAATTAAACCACATGGTATTTATTCTCTATATATATCTCTCTCTATAAGGAAAAGAAAAAATATGAATACGGGAAAAGATGTGAAAATTCTTAAGAAAATAAAGTGATGAAATATTTTCATTCTTCTGCTTGACATTTTTAAGAAGAGGGAAATATTATTTGTACATCCTTTTTATCTCACTATATGATGAACAAGAATAATATGAAAACCTACACTAAAGAAGAAAAATATTATTTTCTACTATTTAAAGAAGAATAATTCTACATGACATTGAATATTATTTTTCTACTGTTATCTGTTATTGAAGATCACACACAACTATCAGTTGCGGCTACAACTATTAGAAAAATATATTTTCTCAATTAAATAAATCAATATTGATTTATTAGAGTACTGGTTGCTCATACTCAGTCATGATAGAGTGTTATATTCTAGAACTAAGCTGTGGATATTTCGATTCCCTGTAAAAAAACCAAAAGTCCCTATAAAATCCTTGTAAGGTGTCAACTACAAATACTTAGTTGCAAAGGTCTCCAGATAAGAGGACCTACTAGTGAAAATCACCAAGATAGTGAAGTTCAGAATTTGTGGGGTGAACTAGGGAATTTCTGTTCCCAGAACCACTATACCTCATTGTGTTTTTTTATTTCCACTTATAACTTGTCTTTAAGAGAGATGGAAATGATAACTCCATTTCAAGAGGGTTTTTTAAATTTTCAAATATTTTTGAAAGGACATAATCCCCCCCCATCGCATGTCTTCTTCACATCTATTTTTACACAATAGTTCTCTTTGTAGTTCATTATATTCTAACTAATTATCCAGTGTTACTACTACAACCCCTAAGTCCATCGATGTCAGTACTATAGGAACTAAAATTCAACTCCCTCTAACTGATTTGTGAGATAATGGTCAAATGATTATTTTTTAATCTATTAATCAATTAACTTCCAATATTTTATTATAACTAGAAATAATTAACACAATATACTCAAGTAATGGTTCATCATTTATTAGTGATCTTAAATAATCCATGTCAACATTTCATCATTAACATTTGGTTACTCTAATATAAACGTGGTTACTAAAAATTATTATCCTTTTAAACTCAATCATTTGTATATTAATGTAACATATATCTTTTTCAAGAACACTTTTCAAAGAAATTTAAACAATTAAATCAATATTGATTGTGATGATGGCGATATCTTATGTGAAGTTTTTATCTTCAATGTATATATATTTATATAATTTACTTTTATAATTGATTATAATCAACAATTTATAATAAAAAATTTATAAATATTTTAATTATGATAGAAACCATTATTCAAATGGTCAGAAATAGAAATAAATACAAATGGGCATACATCAGTTGAACATATTGTTATTGAGTAACCCACCACATTTTTTACCCTTATGTTATTTAGTTTTCTTATTATTTTAAATTGTTACTCTAAATATATTAATTGATAAAAAATTACTTGTATATTGGTTATACTATGCACTGTTTTATGTATTTCATCTCTATATTGTGGTTCGATGAAAGAGTTAAACGATACAAAGCACAAAATTCTCCTAGGTTTTTATAGTACTGTTCTCTTGGTAAAATAAAATTCCATGAATTTGACTGTAGTACCCCCAGTTTTTGGTATGTAACCCTTACTTAATTATTTTCATGGTTATAAAGTCAAGGGTGATGAATGGGAGAGTCGGGAGAACTTGGAATGAAGTTTTGAGGAAAAGGAGAAGTTGCAGGGGCGGTGCACGGTTTGTCTAACTGTGTGGCCAAACCGTGCGTAGTTGGAACTTTTGAGGCAGTGGCTACCGTATGGTCAGAGCACGGTTTGGAGGCTGTGCGAGGGTCTTCCAAGGCATTGGCTAACGCACGGTTAGTGCACGGTTTGTCAAACCGTGCAAACTAACCATGCAAGCACTTAAGTGAGATCCTAAAAAAGTAGATCTCACATGTTTTTGCCTCTAAATGGATATTTTTTCTTCCTAAGTAGCCATAACTCGGGACCACTCACCCTTGAAGGTAGGATAACCTCTACCACGAATTTTGGAGGTGATCCAAAGGCTTTCCTTGGTGAATCAAAGCCGGATTCTTGAGGTATGTGATCATCCGTCATCGTTTTCATCGGTTTCATATATCCACTTCTCCTATTCTCTTAGTTTCTTAGATATACGCCCGTTATGGGTAGATCTAAGTGTGTGGATGCCAAATATGATGCGATTTTGTCTTGAAATTTCTAGGATAAAATATCTAAGGCTAGTTTTTGAAGAATAAACCAATTTTTCTTGTGCGCTTTTCGTTCGTTATGGTTTTCATCAAAACCTTTGAGTTAGGAGGCTTCTTTCTTTACTCCACTTAGTAGAACTGATTTTTGTTCTTTAAAATTGAATGTGTGGTGTTGAATTGATTATTATTTGGATGTTTAACACTTGTTGGAAACCTTCTTGAGTGATGGTTGTGAAATATTGAAAATTGGGGATTTTGAATGAGTGATTTGGTTCTTAATTTTAAAATAGAGATTTTAAAATGGGGATTTTCTAGAGTTGTGACACATGGTTTGTATTAGTTGTTTTCAATAAAAGGGAATGTTTTATTGAAGTGAAATGGATGTTTTGAAATTGGTTTATTCTTTGGTTTTTAATAAAAGTATAGTTTTTAAATGGTTTTAATTGGTTGAACAAAATAGGTTTTTGACAAGATGGTTGTGTGTGTTCACAGGCATGTGGGACAGATACGGGTTAAGGGTCTCCCCCATCATTAAAAGGACAAATAATGGTTAGGGATCTCCCCCGTCATAGGGTTCATGTGGGACGGATAAGGGTTAGGGGTCTCCCTCATTATTAATGGTATGGGGATCTCCCCCTTCAAAGGGTGCATGTGGGATGAATAAGGGTTAGGGGTCTCCCCCATCATTAATAGGATAGACAAGGGTTAGGGATCTCCCCTGAAAATTGGTTCACTAGGGAAGACTTAGGGAAAGGATGACTCACCACTCGCAAGTATAGGGAGATCCAGGTTACATGAAGGGTTGGTTGTGTGGATGTATGAAATTAATTTGGTATGTAAAAGGAATATTGAGAAATGGTTTTAATGCTTGTTTAGTTATTTTTCTAGAAAAGTAACTTGTTGGAAAAAATTTGTTTCAATTTCACTTTTATGCTTTTGGTTATAAATGGTTTTGGAAACTTGTTTATATTTGGTTATAAACTTTTTTGGTGAATTGTTTTATATAAACTGTTTTATATAAATGTGACTAACTTTTCTATCTAAGTGGCGTGAGAAGGGAAGTCATTTGGAAAAAACTACTGAGTTTTACACTCACCCATACTTTGGAACTTTGGTCCTTTTTGTAGATGCTATCTTCCGGGATAGGGAAAAGGTAATGTGTCACACGTATTTAGCACTACCTCGTGATGTTTGGGCTGTTCGGTGATTGTGGTGCTTGGAGCTTGTGGAGAATGGAGTCCTGTTGTCTTTTAAGAGTCTTGTATTGTTTACCTGTTGTGTACTTTGATACTTGGTTATTCTTCTATTGTTGCATAATTTTATATGGTTTTGAGATATATGAAGATGTTGGGTTTTCTTTCATTCATGCATCATATATTGAATGTTTGGTTATGGTTTGTAGGTTTATTGGTTTATTTATTAAAGGGTAAATCATCCCCCACTTGTATTTAAAACCCTTCAGAATTTATTTCCATCCTTTGGCATCTTGGGGATGTCTCTTAAGGCCTATTAATGACTCGTTGTACTCTCAATCCAATGAGAATTAGCGGTTCATTAAAAATGGTATCAACTTGTTTGGTTCTTTCCTAACAAGTATTCATCGATGTTCCTAGTTTTGGAGATGAAATCCCTTCTTGTCTATTCCTTGGGTAGTAATCATAGAAAGGAGTAGGCTAGTTGGAACTTGAAATGTATAGCATAAACAGACGTAGCTAACCCTTTTATGATGAACTTTAAGTTATCAGGGAGTTGGGTAAATAAGTGTTTGGAGACACTTCTAGGATTTTAAAATCTCATTGTCATGGGTTTAGCCAATGAGATGAGAATGACATGCATTATAGAGGAACGACTTCCCACTAGGAGTGCATACATCATTTCAAGAAAGGATTCATGTTTTGAAAAAAAGTGTTCATTTTTGAAAAGTATGGAATTGGTTTTCAAATGAAATATTTTGAAAAAGTGAATGATTATCGTAATTTGAAAATGGTTTAATTTTCAAAATCACGTGAAGTGGTTTAAAAAATAGATGAACATAGGAAAAAGGATATTTCAGAAAACAATTTTGTGATTGTTGATGTGATAGAATTTGAAATGCTAAGCCCTCAATTTCAAGAGAGTGAGATTGACCTAGTTTGTCGTTGGTTTAGAAAATGGCACCTGGTAGGCATCTTTGAAACCAACCCAAAGAAGCTGCGGAGAATGTGGTTGCACCTGAACCACGGGGGAACCAAGATATAGTTCAAAGTATTGTCCAATATTTTCATGCTGTGGATACAGGGAACCAGAGGAATAAACCAAGGCATGTGGATTATACCATCCAATTCATGAAGCAGAATCCACCGAACTTTCAGGGTGATGCTGAACCTGAGAAGGAAGATGTGTGGCTAAGTATGATGAATCATATCTTCGATTTCATCATCCCACCATCAGATATTAGGGTCAAGTTGGTGATTTATATGCTTGAGGATATTTCACTTCAGTGGTGGGATTTAACGGTGCCTGCTAAATTGGATGGAGGCCTTACATGGGAGGATTTTTAAGAACTGTTCACCAAAAAATTCGATCCTCACACGTTCAAAATCCAAAAAATGATGGACTTAGTTAGCCTAAAATAGGAGGGATTCTCTATCATAGAGTACACGAATAAGTTCATGAATTTAGTCTGTTTTGCACCAGAGGCTGTGACAAGGGCATCTTTGAAGGCACGTATCTTTGAATCAGGGATAAGGCATGAGATTTGATCGAAGATTGCAGTGCTTTGTATTATAGATTATACAGAGATGGTGAACAGAGCGACTGTTGCTGAATGTGATATATCAAGATAGATAGAAGGATGAATGATGATACCTACAAGAAATAGTGGGAACTCAACCACTGGGAACAAGAGGAAAAGGGACACCTATTTCCATGGTGCAAGTGGAAATCAGAACCAGACAGCTAGATTAGTAAACCTTCCTCCATGACCCCAGAGAAAAGAAGGTTGTTTTCAATGTGGTCCTCTTGACCACATAAAGTGAGATTTTATGGCATAACCCAGATAATTTCATAATTTTAACAAGATGGGACATCTTTAGTGCTTTATCACAGTGCTCCAAGGTCAGGTTCTTGAGACACTTCTCAGCTGTCGCAAGCATCATATGCTTCGATAGGACGGGGACACCATAATCAGTCTCGTCAGCAGAGCATAGATAGACATGGTGATTTTAGAAATACCATGACTCCTCAACCAGGGAAACCATAGTAAGTAAAAAAGGAGAAAAGTATAGTGAATAAGAAATTGTATGGATCTAAGAAGATGATTTTCGGTGATCAGGATAGACCATCTCCAGTGAGAGGTATGATTCTTTTGAATTATAACTTTTTTCAAGTGTTGTTTGATACTGGTGTATCACATTCCTTCATTGATTCTTGTACTGTTGACTTTCTATGTTTAAAACTGGAAATGATGCCTTCTGTTTTGAAACTGAAAACTTCTCTTGGTGATAGAGAATGTCAAGCCTTTTTTTGTAGAGAATTTGCTATAATGTTTGATGGATCTAAGCTAAAATGATACTTCTTGATGTTTTATATGAATGTCTATGATGTAATTTTGAGTATGGATTGGTTGACAATGTTCAAGGCTCAAATTAATTGTTATAGGAGAATAGTTAGTTTCATAACTGAGGACGACATCAAGCATCTCTTTAGAGGAGAGAGGATTGTAAAGAAAGGTGAAAAGAGATTTTTAGCACCATTGGTGGGAATGATATCTTACCAATTGGTAGCTTTGAATTTGGAATCAATGGAAGAGATCGAGGAAAATAGTTTTCCAACTATTATGGATCAATTTCCAGATGTCTTTTCCAAGAATTTCTTAGGGTTACCACCTCTAAGGGAAGTGGAGTTTACAATTGATCTCCTTTTAGGTAATAGTCCTATTTCCATTCCATCTTATAGGATGGAACCAATAGAGTTACAGAAATTGAAAGTGCAGTTAGAGGAGCTGGAAAGCAAGGGTTTTATTCGACTAAGTACGTCTCCATGGGCAGCACCGATTTTGTTCATAAAGAAGGTAGATGGAACTCTTTGGCTGTGTGATGATTATCATAAGCTTAACCAAGTTAAGATAAAGAATGGATACCCACTTCCACACATTGATGATCTGTTTGATCAATTAAGGGGAGATCAGTGGTTCTCTAAGATTGACTTGTGATCAGGATATCACCAATTGAGAGTTCAAAAAGAGGATATTCAAAAGACAACTTTCAGAATTAGATATGGCCACTATGAATATGTTGTCATGACTGTCGGTCTAATGAATGCAACAGCAGTCTTCATGGAATTGATGAATCGAATATTTCAACAATATCTAGATTCTTTTGTTGTGGTGTTTATGGATGACATTTTGGTCTATTCAAAGACAAGGGATGATCATGAGGTGCACCGGGAAACAATGTTACAAATCTTAAGAGATCATAGTTTGTATGCCAAATGATCAAAGTGTAATTTTTGGATATAGGAAGTATGTTTCCTTGGCCATGTCATGTCTAATAAAGGCATTTTTTTATCCTGAAAAGATAAAAGCCGTTATCTCTTGGAAACCACCGAAGAATGTGTTCGAGATACGAAGTTTTCATGGTCTAGCTAGTTACTACCGATACTTTATGCATGATTTATCAAGACTAGATTCACCAATGACATCTCTAAAAAAGAAGAATTCTCCATTACAATGGATGGAGGAATTCCAGAAGTCTTTCCTGGAAATAAATTTTAGCTTACATCGACACCTATCTTGATCTTTCTAGAATCAGGACAGGGGTATGTGGTGTATTGTGATGCTTCGGGATCAGGGTTGGGCTGCGTTCTCATGAAAGGAGACCCTGTGGTTGCTTATGGTTCAAGGTAGTTGAGGGTGCATGAGAAGAATTACCCAACACATGATTTGGAGTTAGCTGCAGTCGTCCATGCTTTAAAAACATGGAGACATTATCTCTTTGGTGAGAAATTTACTGTGTTTATGAACCACAAAAGCTTGAAACACATTTTCTCACAATGAGAATTGATTATGAGGCAAAGGACATGGATAGAGTATCTCCAAATGTTTGACTTTGACTTTATATACACACCAAGGAAAGGAAATTCAGTGGCGGATGCATTGAGTAAAAATTCATATGCTTGGTCGGTGAAAGAAGCTTTAGATGAATGGCAGTTGATGTCGGTCTTAGATGACATGCATGTGGAATGTGAATACCATGGTGATGTTGCAGTTTTATTTTCAGCTACACTTGTTCCTAATTTAGTAAACATGATCAAATAGGCACAAACATCTGAATTAGAATGTCTGGTTGTAAGTTCAAAACTCAATGGTGGGGAGACCATCGAGGGTTAGAAACTTGATGGGGGTTCAGTTTTGTGTTTCAGATATTAGATGGTTGCACCTATGTTTTTTTTAGGAAAAACTACTTTATGCTTACTACCATTTGAGATGGGCTGTACATCCAGGTACACAGAAGATGTATAAGGAATTGAAGGCGTAGTTTTTGTGGAGCATCATGAAAAGGAAGGTGGCCGAGTTCATCTCGTAGTGCTTAAATTGTCAGCAGGTTAAAGAATATCATCAGAGACCAGCTGGCATGTTACAATATTTTTCCATCCCAATATTAAAATGGGATTAGATAGCAATGTATTTTATTACAGGTCTTCCAAGAATGGTCTGGAAACATGATGCCATTTGGTTGATAGTGGATCGTCTAACCAAGTTGTCCCATTTCATCCCTATTTTTGAAACTCATATGGTGGAGGATATTTGAAAAATCTGTATCCGAGAAGTGGTAAAGAGGTATGGTGTACCAGTCTCAATAGTCTTAGATAGAGATATGAGGTTCACATCTCATTTCTGGAAATCAATACAGGAAGCCCTTCAGACTCCGTTGACTATGATAACGGTGTATCATCCTTAGACGGATGAGAAATATGAGAGGACGATACAATTTTTGGAAGACATGTTGTGGGCTTGTGAAATGGATTTTGGGGGCTCATGGGAGGAGTATATACCCTTAGTGGAGTTCTCATACAATAAAAACTATCAAGCCTCGATATGCATGGCTCCGTTTGAAGCATTGTATGGGAGTCCTTGTCATTCTCCACTATGTTGGGTGGAAACGGGTGAAACTTCACTAGTTGGGCCAAGACTTTTCCAAGAAACATCAGAGAAGATCCAGTTGATTTAAAAGAGGATGGAGATGGCTCAGAGTTGTCAGAAATATTATGCAGATCACCGTCGAAGACTATTGTCGTTTGTTGTGGGTGATCATGTCTTCTTGAGGATCTCTCCAAGGCTTGGACATCATCGTTTCAGGAAGTAGGGAAAGTTATCTCCAAGATACATTGGCCTTTTTGAGATACTATAATGGGTTGCAGAGGTGGCATATCGGTTGGCATTACCACCATGGTTTAGTTCGATGCATAATGTGTTCCATGTATCCCAGTTGAAAAAGTATCACCATGATCCTGACCATGTGATCAGATGGGATGATGTTGAGCTAGAACCAGATGCATCACTGATACATATCCAAGTGTGGATTGTGGATATTCAAGAGAAATTCTTGTGGGAAAAAATCATTGGTCTAGTGCGGGTTTTATGGCAGCATGGTCAGATTTAGGAAGAGACTTGGGAACGTGAGAAGGAAATGAAAGAGGAGTGGCTGAAACTCTTTAAGTTAGGTGAAGTTTTTCTAATTTACGAGGATGGAAAGACTATTGGTGGGGAGAATTTAGTACCCCCATTTTCTGGTATGTAACCCTTAAATAATTATTTTCGTTGTTATAAAGTTAAGGATGATAAATAGGAGAGTCAGAAGAACTTGGAATGAAGTTTTGAGGCAAAGGGGAAGTCGCACAGGCGGCGCTCGGTTTGTCTAACCGTGCGGACAAACCGTGTGTAGTTGGCACTTTTGAGGTAGTGGATCCCACATGATTGGAGCATGGTTTGGGAGACTGTGTGAGGTGGTCGTGCGAGGGTCTTACAAGTCAGTGGCTAATGCACAGTTAGTACATGGTTTGTCAAACCGTGAAAACTAACAGTGAAGGCACTTAAGTGAGATCCTAAAAAAGTAGATCTCACATGTTTTTGCCTCTAAATGGATAATTTTTCCTTCTAAGCTACCATAAATCGAGATAAATCTCCCTTGAAGGTAGTATAACCTCTCCCTAGCATTTTGGAGGTGATTTAAAGGCTTTCCTTGGCGAATCAAAGCCGGATTCTTGAGGTATGTGATTGTTCGTCATCGTTTTGATCAGTTTCTTAGATATACTTCTCCTATACTCTCAGTTTCTTAGATCTACACTCATTATGGATATATATAAGTGTGAGGATGCCAAATATGACGAGATTTGGTCTTTTCCTTTCTAGGATAAGAGATCTAAGGAAGGTTCTTGAAGAATCAACCCAATTTTCTTGTGCGCTTTTTGTTTGTTTTGGTTTTCGTCAAAACCTTCAAGGTAGGAGGATTCTTTCTCGACGCCACTTAGTAGAAATGATTGTAATGCTTTAAAATTTAATTCATGGTGTTGAATTGATTGTTATTTGGTATTTTAACACTTTTTACATACCTTCTTGAGTGATGGTTGTGAAATCTGGAAAATTACTGATTTTGAATGAGTGCTTTGGTTCTTAATTTTAAAATAGAGATTTTAAAATGGGGATTTTCTGGATTTGTGACATGTGGTTTGGATTATATGTTTTCAATAAAATGGAATTTTTTTGAAGTGAAATGGCTATTTTGAAATTTGTTTATTCTTTGGTTTTTAATAAAAGTACAGTTTTATTGAAATGGTTTGAATTGGTTGAACACACTTGGTTTTTGACATGATGGTTGTGTGTGTTCATGGGTATGTGGGACAGATAAGGTTTAGGGTTCTCCCCCATAATTAACAGGATGGATAAGGGTTAGGGATCTCCCCTGTCAAAAGGTGCATGTGGGACGGATAAGGATTAGGGGTCTACCCCATCATTAACGGGATGGATAAGGGTTATGGCTCTCCCCTGTCAAAGGGTGCATGTGGGACAGATAAGGGTTAGGGGTCTCCCCCATCATTAAGGGGATGGATAATGGTTAGGGCTCTCCCCTGTCAGTTGTTTCACTAGGGATGACTTAGTGAAAGGATGACTCACCACTCACGAGTATAGGGAGATCCAGGTAACATGCAAGGTTAGTTTTGTGGATGTATGGAATGAATTGGGTATGCCAAATGAATATTGAGAAATAGTTTTAAAGATTGTTTAGTTATTTTTTTTTGGAAAAATAACTTGTTTGAAAAAATTGGCCTCAATTGTACTTGTATTCTTTTGGTTATAAATGGTTTTGGAAGCTTTTTTATATTTGGTTATAAACTATTTCTGGAAATTGCTTTATATAAACTGTTTTATATAAATGTGACTAACTTTTCTATCCTAGTGGCGTGAGTAGGGAGGTTATTGGGGAAAACCTACTGAGTTTTATACTCACCCCTGATTTTTCACTTTGGTTCTTTTGCAGATTCTATCATCTGGGACAGGGGAAAAGGTAATGTTTCACATGTATTTAGCACTACCTCGTGACGTTTGGGCTATTAGGTGATTGTGGAGCTTAGAGCTTGTGAAGCATGGAGTCTTGTGGTCTTTTGAGAGTCTTGAATCATTTATTCACTGTGTACTTTGATACTTGGTTATTCTTCTTCTGTTGCATACTTTGATATGGTTTTGAGATATATGAGGATGTTGGGTTGTATTTCATTGGTTCATGCATCATATAGTGATTTTTTTTATAGTTTGTAGGTTTATTGGTGTATTTATTAAAGGGTAAATCATCCCCCACTTGAATTTGAAACCCTTCATCATTTATTTCTAGCCTTTAGAATCTTGGGGATGTCACTTAAGGCCTAGTAATGACTCGTTGTACTCTCAAGCCAATGATAATTAGCAGTTCATTACAAATGGTATCAGCTTGTTCGGTCCTTACCTAACAAGTAGTCATTGATGTTCCTAGTTTTGGAGATGAAATCCCTTCTTGTCTATTCCTTGGGTGGGAATCATAGAAAGGATTAGGCTAGTCAGAACATGGAATGTATATCCTAAAAGGACATAACTGACACTTTTATGTTGAACTTCAAGTTACCAAGGAGTTGGGTAAATAAGTATTTGGAGACACTTCTAGGATTTTGAAATCTCATTGTCATGGGTTTAGCCAATGAGACGAGCATGACATGCATTATAGAGGAATGACTTCCAACTAGGATAGAATACATCATTTCGAGAAATGATTCATGTTGTAAAAAATAAGTGTTCATTTTTGAAAAGTATGGAATTGGTTTTCAAATGAAATATTTTGAAAAAGGGAATGATTATTGTATTTTTTAAATGGTTTAATTTTCAAAATCACGTGAAGTGGTTAAAAAAATATCTGAACATGATAAAAATGATGTTTTGGAAAACAATGTTGTGATAGTTTATGTGATAGAATTTGAAATGTTGAGCCATCAGTTTCTAGAGAGTGAGATTGACGGAGTTTGTCATTTGTTTAGAAAATGGCACCCGATAGGCATCATCGAAACCAACCCGAAGAAGCTGCGGAGTATGTGGTCACACCTAAACCATGGGTGAACCAAGATCTGTTTCAGAGTATTGTCCATGCTTTTTATGCTGTGGATACGGGGAACCAGAGGAATGAACCAAGGCATGTGGATCATACCATCCAGTTCATGAACTAGAATCCACTGAACTTTCAGGGTGATGTTGAACCCAAGAAGGCGAAGGTGTGGCTAAGTAGGATGAATCGTATCTTCGATTTCATTGGCACACCATCAGAGCTCAAGTTAAATTTGGTGACATATATTCTCGAGGATCTTGCACATCAGTGGTGGGATTTAGCGGTACATGCTAAATTGGATGAAGGCCTTACATGGGAGGATTTTGAAGAATTGTTCAACAAACAATTCTATCCCCACACATTCAAAATCCTGAAAATGATGGATTTTTTCAGCCGGAAACAAGAGAGCCTCTCTGTCACAAAGTATACAACTTAGTTCTTGAATTTAGTATGTTTTGCACCAGAGGTTGCAGCAAGTGCATCTTTGAAGGCACACATCTTCTAATCGGGGCTAAAGTAGGAGATTTGATTGAATATTGTGGTGCTCTGTATTACGAATTATACATAGATGGTGAACAGAGTGACTATTACTGAATGTGATATCTCAGGATTGATAGGAGGAATGATGATACCTAAAGGAGACGGTGGGAATTCAACTTCTGGGAACAAGAAGAAAAGGGACACCTATTTCCATGGTGCAAGTGTAAATCATAACCAGACGGCTGGATCATTAAACCTTCCTCCAAAACCCCAGAGCAAAATAGGTTGTTTTCAATGTGGTTAGCATGAACACATAAAGCGAGATTGTACATCACAACCCAGATCATGTCATAAATGTAACAATATGGGACATCTTCAATGATATTGTCACAGTGCTCCATGGTCATGTGCTCGAGACACTTCTCAAATATCACAAGCATTGTAATATTTGACTAGACAAGGACACCAGAATCAGTCTCTTCAGTAGATCATATATAGCCATGGTGATTCTAGAAATACCATAAATCCTAAACTAGGGAAACCTCAACAAGGAAAAAAGGATAATAATATAGTGAAGAAGAAATTGTATGGAGATGAGAAGATGATTGTCGATGATGAGGCTGAACAATATACAGTGAGAGGTACGATTCTTTTGAATTCTACCTTTGTGCAAGTTTTGTTTGATACTGGTGCATCACATTCCTTCATCACTTCTCATGCTGTTGACTTTCTATGTTTGAAACTGGAAATGATGCCTTATGTTTTGAAACTGCAAACTCCTCTTGGTGAAAGAGAATGTCAAGCCTTTGTGTGTAGAGCATGTGATATAACGTTTGATGGAGTTGAGATAAAATGGGACTTCTCGAGGTTGGATATGTATGTCTATGATGTATTCTTAGGTATGGATTAGATGAAAACGTTCAAGGCTCAAATCAACTGTTATAGGAGAACAGTTAGTTTTATAACTGAGGACGACATCGAGCATCTCTTTAGAGGAGAGAGGATTGTAAAGAAGGGTGAAAAGATCTTGTTGGCACCAATGGTGTGAATGATCTCTTACTAATTGGAAGCATTGACTTTGGAATCAATGTAAGAGATCGAGGAAAATAGTTTTCCAGCTGTTGTGGATCAATTTCCAGATGTATTTCCCAAGAACTTCTCAGGGTTACCACTTCCAAGGGAAGTGGAGTTTATGATTGATCTCCTTAGGAGGAACACTCTTATTTCCCTTCCTTTTTATAGGATGGCACCAAAAGAGTTAAGGGAATTGAAAGTATAGTTAGAGGAGTTGGAAAGAAAGGGTTTAATTCGACCAAGTACGTCTCTATGGGCAACACTAGTTTTGTTCGTGAAGAAGGTAAATGTAACTCTTCGGCTATGTGCTAATTATCGTAAGCTTAACCAAGTTACAATAGAGAACATATATCCACTTCCACACATTGATGATCTGTTCGATCAATTAAGGGGAGATAAGTGGTTCTCCAAGATTGACTTGCGATCAGGATATCACCAATTGAGAGTTCAGAAAGAGGATATTCCAAAGTCATCTTTTAGAAGTAGATATGGAAACTATGAATATGTAGTCATGAATTTCGGTCTAACGAATGCACCAGCAGTCTTCATGGCATTGAGGAATATAATATTTCAACAATATCTGAATTCTTTAATTGTGGTGTTTGTGGATGACATTTTGGTCTATTCAAAGACAAGGGATAATCATGAGGTGCACCTGGAAATAGTGTTACAAATCTTGAGAGATCATCATTTGTATGCCAAATTATCAAAGTGTGATTTTTGGATACAGTAAGTTTTTTTCCTTAGCCATGTCATTTCTGATAAAGGCATTTCTATTGATCCTAAAAATATAGAAGCCATTATCTCTTGGAAACAACCAAAAAATGTGTTCGATATAAGAAGTTTTCATGGTCTAGCTGGTTACTACTAATGCTTTGTGAGTGATTTATCACAACTAGATTCACCAATGATAGATCTGAAAAAGAAAAATTATCCATTACAATGGACGAAGGAATTTCAAAAGTTTTTCTAGTAATTGAAATTTAGGATTACATCGACACCTATCTTGATCTTTCCCGAATTAGGACAGGGGTATGTGGTGTATTGTGATGCTCCGGGATCAGGGTTGGGAAATATTCTCATGAAAGGAGACCATGTGGTTGCTTATGGTTCAAGTCAGTTGAGGGTGCATGAGAAGAATTACCCAACACATGATTTGGAGTTATCTGCAGTCATACATGGTTTAAAAACATGGAGACTTTATCTCTTTGGTGAGAAATTTACTGTGTTTATAGATCAAAAAATCTTGAAACACATTTTCTCACAGAGAGATTTGAATCTGAGGAAAATGAGATGGATGGACAATCTACAAATGTTTGACTTTGAATTAATGTACAAACCAGGGAATGGAAATTCGGTGGTGGATGCATCGAGTAGAAATTCATATGCTCAGTTTGCAAAAGAAGCTTCAAATGAATATTATTTGATGTCGGTCTTTGCCGACATGCATGTGTAATGTGAAGACCAAGGTGATGTTGTGATTTTCTTTTCAGCTACACTTGTTCCTGATTTAGTAAAAATGATCAAAGAGGCACAAAAATCTGATGGAGAATGTCTGGTTGTAATTTCAAAACTCAATAGTGGGGAGGCCATCGAGGGCTGGAAACTTGATGGGGGTTCAGTTTTGTGTTTCATAGATCAGATGGTTGTACCTATGGTTTTTCAGGAATAACTTCTTCATGATTAACACCATTTGATATGGTCTGTACATCCAGGTACACATAAGATGTATAATGCATTGAAGGCACAGTTTTGGTGGAGCAGCATGACAAGGAAGGTGGCAAAGTTCATATCGTGGTGCTTAACTTGTCAGCAGGTTAAAGCAGAACATCAGAGACCAGCTGGTACGTTACAATATTTTCCCATCTCAGTGTGGAAATGGGACCAGATAGCAATGGATTTTTTACAGGTCTTCCAAGAACAGTCTGGAAACCCGATTCCATTTGGGTGATAGTGCATCATCTAACCAAGTTGACCCATTTCATCCCTATTCGTGAAACTCATACGGTGGAAGATCTTTTAAAAATCTATATCGAAGAAGTGGTAAATAGAAATGGTGTACCAGTGTCAATAATCTTAGATAGAGATTCGAGGTTCATATATCATTTCTGGAAATCATTACAACAATCCCTTGGGACTCAATTGACTATGAGCACGACATATCACCCTCAGACGGATGGGCAATCCGAGCAGATGATACAAACATTGGAAGACATGTTGCAGGCTTGTGTAATGGATTTTAGTGGATCATGGGAGGATCATATAACCTTAGTGGAGTTCTCATATAATAACAACTATCAAGCCTCGATACGCATGGCTCTATTTGAAGCATTGTATGGGTGTCCTTGTCGTTCTACACTATGTTGGGTGGAAATGGGTGAAAATTCACTAGTCGGGCCAAGGATTTTCCAAGAAACAACAGAGAAGATCTAGTTGATTTGAAATAGGATGGAGATGGCTCAGAGTCGTCAGAAATCTTATGCAGATCACCGTCGAAGACTGTTGTCTTTCTTTATGGGTGATCATGTCTTCTTGAGGATCTCTCCAAGGCTTGGACATCGTCGTTTTAGGAAGTATGGAAAGTTATATCCTAGATACGTTGGACCTTTTGAGATACTAAAATGGGTTGGAGAGGTGGAATATCGGTTGGAATTACCTCCACGGTTTAGTTCAGTGCATAATGTGTTCCATGTATCCCAGTTGAAAAAGTATCACCTTGATCCTAACCATGTGATCGGATGGGATCACGTTGAGCTAGAACTCGATTCATCACTTGTACATATCCCAGTGTGGATTGTGGATAGGAAAGAGAAATTATTGCATTTAAAAAGCATAAGTCTAGTGAAGGTTTTATAGCAGCATGCTCAGATTCAAGAAGAGACTTGGTAATGTGAGAAGGAAATGAAAGAGCAGTGGCCAAAACTCTTTAAGTTGGGTGAAAATTTTCTACTTTCCAAGGATGGAAATAAAAATGGTGGGGAGAATGTAGTACCCCCTATTTATGGTATATAAACCTTACTTAATGATTTTCATGGTTATAAAGTTAATGGTGATGAATGGGAGAGTCGAGAGAACTTGGAATGAAGTTTTGAGACAAAGGGGAAGTCGCATAGGCGGCGCACAATTTGTCTAACCGTGCGGATAAAACATGCATAGTTGTTACTTTTGACGTAGTGGCTCCCACACGGTTGGATCACAATTCGAGAGACCAGGCAAGGAGGCTGTGCGAGGGTCTACCAAGGCAGTGTCTAATGCACATTTAGCACACTATTTTTCAAACCGCACAAACTAACTGTGCATGCACATAAGTGAGATCCTAGAAAAGTGGATCTCACACATTTTTTCCTGTAAATGGATTGTTTTTCCTCCTAAGCTAACATAACTCGGGATCAATCTCCCTTGAAGGTAGGATAACCTCTCCCAAGCATTGTGGAGGTGATTCGAAGGATTTCCTTGGAAAATCATATCCGGATTCTTGAGGTATGTGATCTTTCATCATCGTTTTGATCGTTTTCTTAGATCTACTTCTCCTATTCTCTCGGTTTCTTATATATTTTCCCTTTATGGGTGTATCTAAGTGTGTTGATGACAAATATGATGATAGTTGGTCTTTTCCTTGCTAAGAGAATATATCTAAGGTGGGTTCTTGAAGAATCAACCTGGTTTTCTTGTGCGCTTTGCGTTCATTGTGGTTTTCGTCAAAACCTTCGAGGTAGGAGGATCCTTTCTCAAATCCACTTAGTAGAACCGATTGTCATGCTTTCAAATTGAATGTGTGGTGTTGAATTGATTGAGATTTGGTTGTTGAACACTTTTTGGAATCCTTCTTGAGTGATTATTGTGAAATCTAGAAAATTGGGGATTTTGAATGAGTGCTTTGGTTCTTAATTTTAAAATGGAGATTTTCTAGATTTGTGACACATGGTTTGTATTAGATGTTTTCAATAAAAGGGAATGTTATATTGAAGTGAAATGGATGTTTGGAAATTGGTTTATTCATTGGTTATCAATAAAAGTATGATTTTATTGAAATGGTTTGAAATGGTTGAACACAATTGGTTTTTGACATGATGGTTGGTGTGTTCATGGGCATGTGGGGTGGATAAGGGTTAGGGGTCTACCCCATAATTAATGGGATGGATAAGTGTTAGGGATTTCCACCGTCAAATAGTGCATGTGGGATGGATAATGGTTAGGGGTCTCCCCCGTCATTAATGGGATAGATAAGGGTTAGGGCTCTCCCCCATCAAAGGGTTCTTGTGGGACATATAAGGGTTAGGGGTATCCCCCATCATTAACGGGATGGATAAGGGTTAGGGATCTAACCCATCAATTGGTTCACTAGGGACAACTTAGTGAAAGGATGACTCACCACTCACGAGTATTAGGAGATCCAGGTTACATGCATGGTTGGTTGTGTGGATGTATAGAATGAATTGGGAATGTCAAAGGAATGTTGAGAAATGGTTTTAAATATTGTTTTGTTATTTTTCTGAAAAAATAACTTGTTGAAAAAATTGGTTTCAATTGAACTTGTATGCTTTTGGTTATAAATGGTTTTAGAAACTTGTTTATATTTAGTTATAAACTGTTTTGGTAAATTTTTTTATATAAACTATTTTATATAAATGTGAAAAACTTTTCTATCCTAGTGGCATGAGTAAGGAAGTCATTGGGGAAAAACTACTGACTTTTATGCTCACCCCTGCTTTGGCACTTTGGTGATTTTGTATATTCTATCTTCTGGGATAGGTTCTAAGGTAATGTTTCACACGTATTTAGCTCTACCTCATAACGTTTGGTCTGTTTGGTGATTGTGGAGTTTGGATCTTGTGGAGCATGGAGGCTTATGGTCTTTTGAGATTCTTGTATCATTTATTCACTGTGTACTTTGATACTTGGTCATTCTTCCACTGTTTTATACTTTTGTATGGTTTTGAGATACATGAAGATGTTGGGTTGTCTTTCATTCGTTCATGCATCATATAGTGAATGTTGGTTATGGTTTGTAGGTTTATTGGTTTATTTCTTAAAGGCTAAATTGTCCCCCACTTGTATTTGAAACCCTTCGGCATTTATTTCCAGCCTTTGGCATCTTGGGGATATCGCTTAAGGCCTAGCAAGGACTCATTGTACTCTCCATCCAATGAGAAATGGCAGGTCATTACATTGGTACCCCACCTGATTACTTGAAATACCTTATATTTTATGATAAGTCAAAGGATGAAAGAAACTTTTAGGATATTATCTTCTAATAAAACATAATGTTTTCTTTTACATCAATGGGAGGAAAAATTGATAATTATATGAATACTGGAGGCAGTTCTTAAATTTATAGGCTCAATGGACACAACTATCACTGTATTGGAATACTATTTCCACCTACTAGTCAAGCCCTAAAATTTTCTAAAATATATGTTTTTAAAACTTCAAACGAAGTAGAAAGAAGAATCTGGTATGTGTGGTACTTTATATAAATTTTCATTATGCATTACTGATTTATTTGGTTGTTTTTTAAATTTACAGTTATATTTTATTTCCACAACCCCTTTAAAAATGATATGACACCCTATATTAATCCTATCATTGTGTAAAATCTATAGTCTATGTTTTATGAATGAAATCAGTTAATTCATCAATTTAGAAATGCAAGGGATTTTTTCAATTTAAATTCTATCACATATTTTAAGCTAAGGATAATTAGACGAAGTGGATTGGATTCACATTCAAAAAACTTGAAAAAATCATTAGAAATTGCTATGATAATTGTTGGTGATATTAAATTTGTTAATGAGGATAGATATATCATCCTACAAACATGACCAGGTGACTTGCAACATATAGATGAACTTCATCAGCTATATCTTCTATTGCATTATCCCATAATTTTTCCACCGATCAAGATGGTTATTTGAATAATGTTTATAATAATTTATATTTTTTAACCTAAAGAGTTTTAAAGGAACAATGGGAGATTAATTTTCATACCAACTTCAATTCAGACAAAATCAAAATACTATTATCTTACATTCAATATTAATCTTACAACAATTTGTAGTTGATGCATATACATTGGTTGAATCACAATGTTTGTCCTTTAGTCAATTTAATAAAAAAATTAAGAGTTGAGTTATACAGTGTTGTGCAAGAAGCTTAATTAAGAGGTGAGTGTGATGGTACACTTTTTAGAAAACATATTATTTTTTCATCATCTTTTACTACTGGACCAAGATACATGATTCAAAATTATCAAGATGCAATGGAAATTTGTAACTGGGTTGGTATCCATATTTTTTCCTCACTTTCACATGAAACCCACATTGTCCTGGGATTATACGATTTCTTAAAATTTAAAACCTACATCCATCATATTTTTCTCAAATATTGTTAAGGGTTTTCAATTTCAAGGTCAAACATTTAATGTAACATTTAAAATATGGGTTTCTTTTTGGAAATAATAAATAAAGTGTAATTTCTTATCTTCAAATTAATTTTAATATGTTGTTGTTGTTTTTTTTAAATAAATTCAATTAATTATACTATATTTCTTTATATAGTTGTATTCACCATTGAATTTTAAAAATTTGGCTTGTCTCATGCCCATATACTCGTATTCCTTCAACCTATATATAAAATTTTAGAAGATGATTCTACGAATCTAATACTTTCATTTGAAATACCAAAAAATAGAGAGCATCACCTTTTATATGACTATTTAAAAAACTTCATGATTTATGGACCTTGTTGTGTAGATAACCCATGATCACCTTTAATGAAAAAATTGAGGTGTTTAAAGTCTTTCCCAAAAAGTTTTGTTAGTACTTCAATCATAGAAGAGGATGAATATTTTACATATAGAAGACATGATAATGGTCTAATAGTATCAAAAAAAGTGTTGAAATAGACAGTCATTATGTTTTCCCCTATAATACAACTAGTTTTTTTAAATAATATTCTTACATCAAGATTGAAATATGTAATTAGTTGATTTTAATAAATTATTTGTTTAAATACATCAAAAAAGGCCATGATCGATTCAAAACTATATTATATGAAACAAAAAATACCAAGGAAGTTCAGAAACAGGTAGATGAGATAAAAAGGTATTATGAATGTAAATATATTTCACCATGTGAGGTTATTTGGTGAATATATGGTTATTAAATCCATTTAAGGTTTCCCCTAGTTGAGAGAATGCACTTACATTTTCATAGTGAGCAAAACACAAATTATTCAGATGGATCCAACCTTAATAAATTTCTGTCAAAAAAAAATCTCCCAAATAATATTCACCACCTAGTTTAAAGAAAACACAACTTATCCTGAAGCAATAAGTCTTATAAATTCTAGATTTGTTAAAATATTTTTCACAATAGTCGATAATAAAGATGATATCTTTTTTTCCCAGGTAGGATCAAGAAAACTGAGGGGGGGGGGGGGGGGGTGAATCAGTGGTTAGTTTTTTCTTTTATAATAAAGTTTATTAACTTCTTTAGAAAACCTTTTTAACCTAGAAAACCTATTAAAGTTAGGATCTAATTAAATAAAACTTCTAAAACTCACCATTATCATGAAAAAAATATAAATAGAAGGTAATACACAATATTTACAAGGTTCGGTACAAAGACCTACTCCTTTCCATGTTAGATAGTCCCACCAACATGGATTCTTTCACTATATTTTTTCCAAAAAACAAAGGCATAAGCAGTAAAAAAATTATACAATACCATTAGATACTTTCCTTATATAGTTGGTTACACTCCCCAACTATCCTTTTTAGTATCCACTTTCTCACAGCTGGTTATACACCCTAACAAACAATCAATCCTTTTTAGCAACTGGTAAGTATCCATAGTTACATGTTTCAAATTCCTTATACTTTTTTGATTCAATCCAGAAAGTCTTTACTTCCTCCACAAGTAAGATGAATCAAGATTTACCTACATAAAATCTTTAAGAACTTCAAAAATTCTATAGGGAAATTATTGATATTGAAACATTCTATTGAATCTCTATCTAGAAAACTTCCTCAAAAAATGTTAGTGTGATATACGTCAGTCTGGTAACCTTTGTCCGATGGGCTCCATCCAATTGGCCTTGATTCAAATATCTTTCCCCTATTATTTCTTCAACTGAGTTGAAACTCAATCAAAAGCTCATAATTCATCTGTGTAAGGGAACATGGTTTGATGAACCTTACTACGATGTATGTTGCTCCAATGGGATTACTCTGATGGACTTTCTCTAATGAAGCTAATCCCGTTGGAACCTGCTCTGATGCTCGGATTGAACCTTACTCTGATGAACTTGTTTTGATATAACTTCCTCAACATCAACCTAAAAAAATACGATTGGAAACTCAATACCTGAAAAAAATTTCCAAGATCTTGGTGCATATTAAAAATTCAAGTTTAATGCACTTGACAAATGTATTTTTCTCTCCTTTTATAGGCACACCATAATGTTAAAGGCGGGAAAACTGATTTCACTTCCCAGTGAACAAAATTAATAAATAAAAAATTTATTGTTCATTTAAGTCTTCATATTTGACTTCTTATAATATTAAAAATACTTCTAGAAGCTTCTCAAATATTATCAAAACTTCATACTTCTTAGATTTTACAAAAAAAATCTTCAGTCCAATTCTTCCTTATGATGAAGGAATATAATAGATTATTAATTACATTGATCCATACCAAATGACCATGTATAAAAACCAGACAACTTCTCATTATAATGAAAACATATTCAATACTAAAGAAAACCCATTATGAGGATCTCATATAAACATGAAAAGTCATATCATACAGATGATCTGAATTTTCTCTTTAAAAACACATATAAAATATTTTCAAAAATATTTATCCTTTTCTTATACTCCTCATACCGATGATCCCACATATGATGAAGTTATTGGTTTCAGTTTAATCCTGATGGATTAGTATCTATTTTCATGTGATTGATTAATGTCACATCCAGTTTGATAGTTGACACCACTATTAAGAGATAATAAATATTTTCGTTCCTTTTCTTTTGACCCAATTGTAAGAGAACAATGTATGAATTCTTGTTTTCTTGACCTAATTGAAATACAATTCAATATTTCTCAATTCTGTCTTCAATAGAAATCTGCATCCGATATCTTAAAGATACCAATAATTTGTAAAATGAATGGATGTTAGAATTAATTATAATGAATTAGTGGTATACTATATCCAATGGACCTATGTCAATAGTGACTTCTGTTATTGTCGCACTGATGATTCTCATACCGATGTTCTACATCTTCCTATATTCAGTGTTCCTCACACCGATGAGCAGCATCCAGAATACTTCACATCATAGTCTCCTCTCTTCCAAAAACACTATAATGTATCAGGAATTATTCATTATTTACAATAACATTTAAGATCAACATAGCATTGCATGAATTATGATGGAAAGTATTTAAACTTCCCATTCTTTCAGCATCTTTTTTCATTCAAACCAAGACTCAATATAATTGGTGGAAGCAACACTTCCTCTTCCTTCATAAGTCCAACATCACAAGTTTTCTAGATAATTTATGATTTATGATATATGAAATAGAAAAGCATCATTATATTTTTATCGGATCCATACAAACTATAATAAAATTTATCAATACAACTAGTACTTCCTTTTCGAACTCAAGGTGAGTCCGATGAGACTTTTCTTCTAGAAAACTTCTTTATAATTTGAGGGAATTTATTAGGATTTTTATGTCTGATCCACTAATTATGATGGTGAGTATGATGATCCAAATATTTAACTTTTCTCAACTTTCACCTTATATCATATGTTGATAACAAATACAAAAAAAACCCAACTTGGTCATAATAATATTTCCCTTTGTGTTTGTTTTCAATACCCACTTCAACCATCTCAAAAATAACACCACTTGTTATTTTTATTTTCTTAATTTTTATACTCCTAATTATTTTATTTATCCCCATATTTCTTATCTCTGCCCCATTTTCTTATCTCCCCACCTAATTGACATTCAAATTTAAAGGATCCATCATGAAAAAATTCTCCATTATTTAAAAATGATCTTATTTATAAGGGTTGGAACTTTTCATCTCAAATTTTTTAAAACTCTTATTTAAGAGAATATAAGTATCACGTGAGTTTCTTAACAAATATCCTTTAACTAAAAAAATATAAGTCCATGTGGGCGAGCCCAGTGAAGAAAAAAAGAGTTTATAATCAAGGTTATAAATGTTTTCTATAACACAAATTTCATATAATACATTTTCATATTTATTTCAACATTCTCATATCTAGAGAAATATTGAATGGATTTGTTTAAGATAAGGGTAACCTACACCCATATCAACAAACATATCATAATGCTAAGGTGTATAAATAAAACTTTCAAAAAATTACATTTTGTAACTTCATTACTTTCTTTTGCAAGAATAGTAAGAGACTCAATCATCAGCTTTCTTTTTTCAACTCCTTTAATTTCCTATAGGTTAGTACAAATACAAATATTTTGGGAATAATGAGGAATTTTAGTTGTTCCTTAGAAGAATATTTTAGACTGATATTCCTCTCTCACCCTTTCCTTTTTCTTTTACTTATTAGATTTTCATTGAATGTATTTTATTCCTTCTATTCATCCTTCTTAGACTTTGTAACGAGTTTCTTTTCATCTATAGACTCTCCCGATAAGGATGTCGATTTATTTTCAATTTGTGTAACCTATTTGTTATAGGGAGCTTATAAAAACTCTTTCATGACTTCCTCTTTTTATGATAGGATAGTCAAGAAACTTTTAGTTAAATTCCCTTATTATTTAAATCTCTTGAATATTTTATGTATTTTCAAACCACAATCTGTTGATATCTTTTTATCAACTTTTATCACATATTCAGAAACATTTTTCTTCCCTTTTTCTTCAAACATTTTTTTGTTCTTATTATAACTTTATAGCCCTGACAACTTGTTCAGGACATATAAACAATCAATCATTATTTTCAAACTCAAAATGTTTGTTTTTCTCCACTTTCTTAGTATACTCAGCTTTATTTATCTTCTGAGTTTCCTTTTTTGGTTCAACATAATTTTCAGGAACATATGATTTTATTTTCTTATCATAGCTCCCCCTTGATTCATACCTATTTCTTGGTAGAGACATGTTATTCTATCTTGAATTATCTATGTGTCTAAAAACTCCACAACACCAACAATGACCTCTGAATCCTGATTTTTTGGACTGATGGTGAACTTGTTCAGAATATTTTTGTTTTTGTTTATCCACAAATAATAGACCAATTTTATTAGAAGGATACTTTCCTAAATAATTATTACATTTTTTGGTGAAAGATGTTTTCTCACAAACCTAATTTTGTAAGTCTTTTATTCCACCTTCTTTATAAGTTTTACCTTTAACTTAAACTGACTTAGTGAAGTTACCTCATCTTAATTATCTCACTTTTTGTTTTAAGAAGCATTGATTATGTTTCTAACAACTCCTATTATTTCTCACACAAACTAGATTTTATAACATCTATCATATTTTTAGATCCAACTATCTTTAAATTTTTCTTCTTTCATTCTTTAATGAGTTTAGATTAATTCATGTTTTGGTTCTCACTACTGGATGATAATTCCTCATAACTTTCTAGTTTTATTTCAATATTATCATTCTTTATGTTCTAAGATCTGATAACATTTATATTTTTCTCCTCTTTCTTCATCTGGTCATTATTCTCAAAAGTTATTATTTCAACAACTTTCTTCAGTTTCTTTCTTTATTTATTGAGTTGAGTATTGTGCTCAATTTCATTTTCCAAATTTTATTTGAGAATTCATTCCATTTCTATAATTTATTCATCATCAACATCACCTTTTTATGAATTAATTCCCTTTTAGTCTCAAGTAATAAAGTTGACTTGATAATCATGTTCATCACTGGATGAGGAATCATCCTTATTTCTTCTGCTCAGATAAATTTTCTTCTTCTTATTATAAGGAAATCTTTACTTATTTTTATTCTACTTTTTTTTAGATTTATCATCATTTTCCTTGGAATCATATTATTAAACTTTCTTCCTAGGAAAATTTTATGCAAAATGTCCTTTTTCTTCAAAATTGAAACATTTTAGGGTTTTAACATTCCATTTAACTTATTTTATTTCTCATAAATGAGGGAAACAATTTTGTTGAAATATTTATCTTATTAATCTACTTCTAAATCACTTGGTTATTCAATAGTTTATTTATCTTTGTTTTTCCCTTTTAAAAAATATTTGAAGGAAATTTCTAGATCAACCTTCTCTTTAATTTTCATAACCAAATCTATTATCATTTCATATGTAACAAGAGTATTGTTTAGATCATCAAAAGATAGAGTTTCAGGATCTATATCTTCCAAAGATAAAACTTTGTCATCAAACTTATTAGGAAGAATTATCTAGAACTTTTTAACAATGGTTGAGTCTTCCATCTTCTCACAAAGTCATATTATGGTGATAAAAATATCATTTACCCTTGTAAAGAAGTAACCTAAAGATTCATACTCACCCATTTTCAGATCTTCATACTTTAGGCTATATATTTGTAACTTTTCCTTCTTCACATTTTTATTTCCTTCATAAATGTTTTTCAACTTTTCTCAGATACCTTTGGTAGTTCCAACTCCCTTTTCTCTAAGAAACTCACTTTTAGTTAGTGATAAGTGTAAAGCATTTTTATCTCTTCCATAATTCTCAAGATTTTTCTTATCAATAGTAGTAATAAAATAATTCTCAACATAAGGAGGGATTCCATATATAGTAGCTTCCAAAACACCATACCCAAGAGACACAAGATATATAAGTGTTATATATTTCCAGATATGATAATTATTACAATTTAAAACTATAATCCCCATATAGTTTAAAAAATTGGAATTATATATTCGCAGATACGGATCTTTTGAGGGAACTAGTGCTCTGACACCAATTGTTGTTCCTAGGTAGGATCAAGACCACTAGGGGTGGGGGGTGAGTCATTGGTTCCTTCTTTTTTCCTTTTTAATAAAATTTCTTAACTTCTTGAGAAAATTTTCTTAAAATTTTAAACCTATTAAAGTTATGATCAACTCAAATAAACTTCTCAACCTCACTTTTTTTATGAAAAAAATATAAATAGAAGGCAGTACACAATATTTACAAGGTTTGGTTCAAAGACCTACTTCTTTCCAGGTTGGATAGTCCCACCAACATGGATTCTTTCACTATCTTATTTTTGGATTATAAAGGCACTAGCAGTGAAAAATTATACAATCCTATTAGAAACTTTCCTAATATAGTTAGTTATATCCCCCAACTATCAATTTCAGTATCCACATTCCCATAGCTGGTTATACACCCTAGTAAACAATCAATACATTTTAGAAACTTGTAAGTATCAATAGTTACAAGATTCAATTTCCTTATTATTTTCAGATTCACTAAGTCTTCACTTCCTCTATAAGTAATATAAATCAAAATTTTCCTATGTAAACTCTTCAATTACTTCAAAAATTCTCTAAGGAATATATTGGTATTGAAACATTCTCTATAAGCTCTATCTGGAAAAATTCCTCAACAAAAGTCAGTATAATTTTCCTCAGCCTAGTAACCTATTTCCAATGGGATCCATCCGATTATACTCAATTCAATTCACTTTAAACTTTTCTTTATTCAAATATGTTGGAACTCAATCAGTCGCTCACAATAACTCTATATGATGGAACTTGGTCTGATGAACCTTGATTCAATGGATGTCACTCTGATGGGATTACTCTGAGGAAATTTCTACGATGAAGCATTTCCCATTGGAACCTGCTCTAATGATCAGATCAAACCTTACTCCAATGGACTCATTTTGATGGAAATTCATCAGCATAAAAAAAACAAATTCTGGTTGGAAAATCAATACCTTAAAAAAGTTTCATAGTTCTCAATGCATGTTAAAAATTCAAGTTTTGCACACTTTACAAATGTATTGTACTATCCTTTTATAGGAACATAGTAATAGTAAAGGTGGGAAAACCAATTTCACTTCCCTCTCAATGAAATTCATAAATCATGAATTTATCATTCATTTAAGTCTTCATCTTTAACTTCTTCAGATCTTCATAGTCCTTATTTGATCTTCTTGAATCTTCTCAAAACTTCCTAATTCTTCATGTTTATAAAATATTTCTTCATTATGATACTTCATTACGATTCTTCATTCCAATTATTCATTACAATGAAGGTATACAATAGATTCTTCATTATGTTTCTCTATAAAAAATGATCATATATGAAAACAAGGTGAATTATCATTATGATGAAAACATACATAATACTAAAGACATCACATTATATTGATATCTTTTAAACACTGAAAGAATTATCATACAGATGCTATGAATTAACTCTTTAACAACACATCTGAAATATCCTCAAAATAATTTCTCCTTTTCTTATAATCCTCAAACCGATGATCCCACATCTGATGAATTTATCGATTTTAGCTTGTGCATGATAGATCAAACTATTTCTTCATCTGATGGATTAGTGTCCCATCCAGTTTGATAGTTGAAACCACTTTTAAAATATAATCAATAATTTTTTTCTTTTTCTCTTGACCCAATTGTAAGAGAACAAAGTATGACTTCTTGTTTTCTTGACCCAATTCAAATACAATTCATTCTTCCTCAATTATACCTTCAATACAACTCTTTAAACATTTTATTAAAGATACCAACAATTTATAAACTAAATCGGTGTAAGAATTCATTACAATGGATTGGTGGCATACTTCATTAAATGGACTGGTGTCGATAATGAATTCTATTATTGTTACACCAAATATTCTCATACTGATGTTCTGTATCTTTCCATGTTTGGTGTTCCTCACACTAATGAGAATTAGCTAGAATAATTCACAATGTATTCTCCTTTATTCTACAAATTCCAACTTTTATAATGAAATATTCATGATTTATGATAACATTTAAGATTAGAATATAATTATATGACTTATAGTGGAAAGTATTGTAACTTACCATTATTCTAGAAACTTCTTTTATTCCAACCGAGCCTCAATATGATTAGAAACACCATCACTCCCCCTTTATTTTATAAGGATAACATCATAAGTTTTCTACATAACTTATGATTAATGAAATAAGAAATTCTAATTCATCGTTAGATTTTTATCAAATCCATATAAACTCTAATTAACTTCCTCATTATGACAAGTACTTCCTTTTCAAACTCAAGGTGAGTCTGATGAGCCTTTTCTTATGGAAAAATTATTCATAGTCTGATGGAGTTTCTTATGCTTTATGCATCTAATATTCTGATTATGATGGTGAGTCTAATGATCCAAATATTTACCTTTTCTAAACTTTAACCATATAACATCTATTGACTACAAATACAACCAAAACTCAACTTGGGCCTAATAGTATCCTAGAAAATGATGATTTTCTATTGGTAGATTTCATTATGTTCCTCCCAAAATTGGAGATCCATATTATCTTATAATATTTCTTTCTAAAGTTATATGTCCAAACACTTTTAATGATATCTTGACTATTAACAAAACAGTCCATCACACTTTATGAGAATCCTGTTATGCTTTGGGATTACTTAGTGATGGTTCAGAATTTTTTGAGGCTATTATAGAGGCTTCAATTTAGAAAATTAAGAATTTATTATGGAGGTTGTTTTCTAACTTTCTATTCTTAAAAAAATTTCATAACTAGACCATGTATAGATTAACACCTAAAAAATTCTATTTAAAGATATTGAAAATACTTAATGAAATAGGTTACAATTCCAAGTATATGAATTCTGTATTACTATATTAATTTTTTCTATTTATATGTGCTTTTTAAAACATAACTTTAAATTAAATAATGAAAAAAATTACCATGTTCATATTATTCCCATTTTATTCATTAATTTAATGCACTCACAATAGAACTTACAACTTCACATATATTGCATAATATTAAATTATGGAAGGCTATTAGTATTCAATAGTTATTAATGCTATGTATATGTTTGATCCTATTTTTATACATTCAATATATATGTTTCCATCTAAAATTATTAATGTAACATACTATTTACATGTTCCATAATTTTTCATAATAAAACACACTATCTTTCTAACACTAAAATCACTATACCACTATAATATTATTGTTTACATATAGTTTTTTGTTTAACTAAATTATTAAACATTAAATAAACCAATATCTTACCCAAAATTCATGCAATAGTATTCATTTCATACATTGTAAAAAGTATCCTCTATGATTATAAAATGTATTCCATTACTCTAAATATTCATCTCTAACTATAGTACTATATTCCCACTAATATAGTTATTTAAATATAATATTCCAGTTCTGTAAAAATTCAACTACTACAGTGCTGTGAATATTACACTGCTAAATGTCGAGTAACTATAGTGGTATAAATAAATTATTATAGTTCTGTAAATATAATATCCATTATTATATTACCACTAATACATTCCCATTTCTATTTCCCCATAGATTTATAAACTGTATGGCCACTTATACATACAATATAATTGGATTTTTTACACATATTACATAATTTTGTTAGAATAAACCATTGATATAAATTCAATTACTATTTTTTCTATTTAAAAAAAAATCAATAAATCATCCACAAAATTAAAAATTATTTTCTATAACCAAACCATCATACTTTGCTTAAAATAGGAAAATCATTCTTAGAAATTTAACTATATTACTTAATCATTTTTCTTTACTATGGGTCTCTCCCTAAAAATATTTTTTCATTTATTTGAAATAAAATATTTCAAAAATACATATTTTTTTATATCAAATAATATATTATGATAACAAAAATACATATCATAGATAATAAACTTCAAAAATATGCATTATTGGATATTGAAAACATGATTCGCTCCCATAGAATATCTTTGAATAATTATCCTCCTATGCATCTTCCAGATTCATCTACTATATTCATTGGAAATAGATTGGTTGCATTAGAACAAAATTATAATAAGGAGATCCTTCATTAATAATTTTCTATTTTATGAAGAAAACCGACCAATTAACAAGAAGAAGAGATAAACATAATTATTAATCCATTATAAAAATCTACCATATAAGTTTTCTATATACCTGGATATGGAGGTACAATTAAATTTTTTTATGGAGAACTATAACTCTACAAATTCATTCAGAAGGAAATATTTTACTTACTGTAGCTTCAAGTGGTATTACATCATTCATGCTTCCCAGTAGGAGAATGACACACTCTCAATTTTGTTATCCAATTTCTGTTACAAAAAAATCAACTTGCAACATTCAATAATCAGGTGAATTAGATAAACTTTTTCAGATAATAAAATTAATTATTTGGTATGAGGCACCAAGAGTACACAGAAATTGGTTTGAAGCTTTGGATTGTACATTGAGGGACATCACGATAGAAAATATTCCACATGAATCTGATTTACCATTTGGTGGGAAAACAGTTTTCCTTGGTGGATATTTTTGGAAGATTTTTCCGGTTTTGTATCCTGAAATTAGAAATGATATATTATTTTCATTTTTAAATTACTCTTATCCATGGAAGAATTGTTTTTTTATTCACAACATGGAGAAAATGAGACTAATTTTCTCTAAGAACTCTATTGAATCTTGTAAACTCCGGTATCATTTAATTTGGATTATTAAAATAGGTGATGGGGTGCTTGGTGATCAAATAAATTGTGAGACAGAAATTAAAAATCTAGAATATTTTCTACTTACTGCATTTCAAAACCTAGTTGATGTTATTATTCAAAGCACACACCTCTCTATATCTACAAAGGAACATGCAATTTTAGCAACAACACATGATGTTGTCCAACAACTGAATTATTACATGTTCACATTCATTTCTGGAGAATAAAAGGTTTAACTCAGTTTTGATTTAGTATGTCACGAAAATTTAGATACTGAAAAACCAGAGAACATATATAGGCCAAATATTATAAATGAAATCAATATATCTAGTTTTCTATGCCATAAATTAATTCTCAAAGTGGGGGTACCAGTTATGTAGCATAGAAATGTAGACCAATATTATGAACTTTGTAATGGAACTTGGTTAATAGTCACAGGATTGGGATATCATGTAGTTAGATGACTGATTCTAACCAATACTCATTCCAGAGAACATACTTTCAAATCAAAGTAAATATGACTCATTAATATTTTAGGTGTGAAATCAATCTTCAAAGGAGACAATATAATTTAACTACTTCATTTACAATGACTATTAACAAAATTCAAGGAAATCACTTTTTTCTATTGGCATATGCTTACAACAACCTATTTTTATCATGGTAAGTTATATGTAGTAATATTTAGAGTAAAAAAAAAGGGAGGTTTCAATTTTATGATATGTGACAATTATAACAAACCATTGAGGTGTACAACTAATATTGTTTACGAAGAAATATTTCAAAATTTAAATTAGGAATAAATCTTTTTAACTATTATATTTGATGCAAATTTATAACCTTAAAATGATATTTATTTTATGAAACTATTTTAATTATGATGTTATATTTACTAAAAATATTTTTGTTTTCATTATTTATGCAGTTACTTGAAAATGGCCTGTTCAACCACTCAATTATGAAAAATTTTCATTGATGATGATGAAACTTTGAAAATTGAAGTACACATCATTCAGATATGGTTCACAAAGTCATCAAAATTTTCAGATAAAATTACTGTCATTGGTTGGATCCTTATTGAAGAAAATGTGAGTTATATATTATAGATTTACTTCTAAATTTTAAATTAATAAAATATAATCTATGATATAAATTGTATCAAGAATACTGTCAATATATGTTTTCTAATTAATTAATGATTATATTAGTCCTATTTATATTTAAACTATCTACCAACAACTGTATGTTTATTATTTAATTTTTATTCTATAATTTGTTAGTATACAATTATAAAGAGAAGTTTTTTCCTTAAATTGATGTTTGTTTATTACAATTAGTTTTCTATTAGTCTTTCTAAAACAAACTATTACTTTATGATGATATTTTTTATTTATGTTTGATGGTTACATATCATATGTATCAGTTACTAATAAACTCTTTAATATATAGTTTAATTTGATGATCATAGACATATAAAATAGATCATAAAAAATACAAATCATACGATCTATAAAATAGTAACAGATTATATATAATGCAGGGATACATATTAGATGTAATCTGATAGTATATGATGATATGTAATCTAAAGTATTGTACTATTAGATATATGTATACCAACAAATATATGTATACAAATATCAATTAAATATATACTGATTTGTTATATATTAGATGTAATCTGTTAGTATATCAATGTAATGTAAATCATATCACCTGTAATCTATTTATGATATGTTAACTAACAAATTATACTTCCAGATGTATTCATACTATCAAGTGTTTGTTTACTAATATCAATTACATATAAGGTGATATGTTATATATATCAAATATAACATATTTCATATATTGATGTACTGTAATTGATATAAGATGTAATATATTGATTTATTAAGAGATTACTAGATACATTACAACTATAATATATTATCAAACCCATATACATTTATATATAATTTAATTTGATGTCTTGTATACTATTATATATTCCCTAAATTCAATGTTTTTTCTGCTCTTTTGATCTTTCTCTATATGGATTTATATTATATAAAATCTGTTAGCAATCCCAACATCTATTATATATGTTTTATGGATAAATAATTTAATATATCATCATAATAAATACATCTGATGATTTATATATTATAATTTACTATAATATACAACTATTTTTAACAGATGTTCATTATATACAAATATAACAATATAATAATAAATACATAAATTAAACTCTATTTTTTTATTTCTCTCTCTATTATAATAATGTATTAAATTTATGAAAATTAGGCAAAACATTTGAAATAGTATTAAATATGTTGATATCTAAATAATAAAAATTATAGAGTACATTAACTGGCAATGTACTCATAGAGAATACATTGAATATCACTGCATATGTTGTATCTCATTACCTATATTGTATTCATAGAGCTTTAATAGTATCTCATTTCATAAATTTCATCTCATAGAAATGTATAATAATATATTACTTCATACATTGTATCCCATAGAGTGTGCTGTATCTCAATGAATTCTACATGAATATATTGTATTCAATGAAATTATTTACCAATTTAGTATATTCAATGTAATTTATTTATTGAAATTTTCAAATAATCATAACCGATATTTTTTATATCCCATTTAGTTATCAATTTCAATATATTATATTCAATGAAATATTCAGTTTAGTTTTTTAGTCATTATTGAATATATTGTATTTAATGTAATTTATTTAATAAATTTTTTTATTCAAAGAAATATTCAATGAAATTTATTTACCAGTATCTGCACTATTATTTCAAACTTATGAGTTATGTTAAATTTTGCAAGAAACAACCATTCAAGAAACAATTAGTGGATGTCATCTTATAATAAAGTGGAAAAATATTCTATGATAAGTGCTATATAATTTAATATAAACTTTCATATTATTGAAAATAAATGGATTTTTTTAGCAAGACGACATGAGTTCGAAACAATTTTTAATTGGATCACTCATATAAAACCTTATGACACACAATTTTCCCATTTCAGGTTCAATTTGATTCCATTTAAAGACATCAAACAAAACAGGGTGCTTGATCAATTTTTCATAGCAAAATTTTCTTTTAGTTTTATCATTTACCAATAGTATATAGTTTTATTTTTTTTGTTATACTTGAATGACTCCAAAACACCCTGAGAGGGGAAGGGTGAATCAGGGTGTCAAATTTTTATTCAAAAGTAACGAATCTTTTTTCCACATTGGTAGGAACCCATTAAACCTGTCTAATGAGAAGGAGTTGTAAACAAACCATCACATGAAAAGATCGAACAAATAAATTTTACTTGGTTCACCACTAAGGGATATTCCAAGGAGAATAGACTGATAGTGTTTCGGTCGTACCTATATCCACTAATATTCACTAGTTGGGGAGTACAAAAGTTTATGCATAGTCACTCTATGCCACGAACACTACCTTTACAATGTTTTAGGGATAGCTCACTCCGTCCCTTAGAACACTTACATTGACTCCCCCTTCCTCACTACGTTGGGAAGGATCTACACATAGTTTATGGACTTGTAGGTCCCTTAATTTTCATTGAATAACGCATCCTCAACTGTAGATAGATGCTTTTTGAAGTCCTATTTTTACCTGTAGATGTAATCCACTTTTCCACACACTGATAGTTCACGAACCATTCATCCACGAATTGTACTAATATGCATACCACATCCACATATTGCCTCTGCAAACCAAAACTGTGTACTACCTTTGCAAACCATGTCCACGTACTGCTTCTTCTCCATAGACCAACTACTCCTCCACTAACTGTCTTCCAAGGACCGTCTTTTGTGAACTGTCTTCAGTGAACTATTCCTACTTCATGAACTATTTTCCTTTGTGGGATACAGTGCCACCACAAAACCCCTTTCACTTACTACCTCCTTGTGTACCACTTCTCCTTTCACCGAATCCTCATTGCAAACCTCTTCTCCTTCATGGGGTTGTCTTCCTAGGAACCACTCTAGACTTCACTGAATTCCTATCGGATTTCTAATAAAAAAGTCTCTGCTTAATGAATGGGATTAGTGTAAATTATATAGGAAAATAAATCTGAAAATATTTCTTATCATTTTCACATTAACATTCAATTTGGTACAACCTTCAATAAGTATTGTTACTTCTACAAACCATTTTCCCTATGTGGTCCACGTACTACTTCTCTCCCTTTACAGATTTAAAAATCACTGCCTCGTTTCCAAAAATAATTAGATATACCTTGAACCATTTGAATTATGCATATTATGAACCTTATCTAAAACCATATCCTTCCTAATAACTGTTTTTCATTCATGATCCACGTACCTTCCTTCGCGGTCCGCATAACACCACTACATGAATATCCTTCCTTTGATGTTTTTCCTCGCTGACCCGTGTACATCCTATGTGGTCCACAAACTATCCTTCACAGTATGCAAACCACACTTTTCAGAATCATTTTCATAAAACCTTACTTTTAAAATATAATAAACTCCTAATTATTAGACCCAAAAATTTGGAAAACACTAGGAAACTGTGCCACCTTAAACACCTACTTCGGCATGTTTTGTGAGATCACTTGTCTTCCAAACTCCTTGATCGAACCAATATGGATGAAAATAAACACAAAACATTATCCAATTCTAGTAAAGAACAAACTTGGTTCCAATAATAATTTCACTACTGATAATGTTATATTATATTTTATTTGAAATATACATCATCATTAGCGTATCCAAGCATATGGAAAAAATAAAAGGATACTGAAACTAACTTTGATTGATCATAGGTAATTTAAAATTTAATTATCAAATTATTCTTGATCATAGATGTAGGAACCCGGTTTTTCCTATAAAAGACTTTGGAATATTCTTGATGTTATTCCAGATCAGCGCCTTCATACAGCGTGCAATTCTGAGCCCCAGTGTGGCCAGAATTAAATTTTCACTGTGTTCACACTGGGAAAACCAAATAGAGGTGATAACTCCTAAATGGTGTTCCAGATCATAAATCTGAGTGTACGGATGGGTCCAAAATGGGGGGTTTTACCCTATGAACGATATAAAACATGTCGGCGCGGGACGTTGGGTCCCCTCGCCCATTACCGGAACGTTAAATGGATAAATAAAATAATTAATTTATTATTTTAATGGATTAACTCAAGTATATATTAAACAGTTAATCGAATGGGAAAACCGAGGGCGTCGTTGAGTTCAGAGCATGTCGTTTACCCTAGGATGGGTAAAATTTTCGTGGGCGTGGGTCGTTTGTGAAAAATGGCCCCAAGGGCATTTTCGTAATTTAGCGGCCTCGGGCGTTAAGTTTTATAACTTTTGAACGGAGCCTTAGATTAAAATTCAGAGACCTCTGTTGTGCTCGGGGGGTGGTGTTTACCCTAGGGGAGGCTTAACCTTGACCCCGCTGAGGGTTCGGGTACGGGGCCTACAGGCGGGGAGTTTAAGTGTTTTCTATTTAAACACTTCTCTACCCCCCTCTTTGTTTGTTTCTCCCCTGGCACAAACCCTCCCAAGGAAGGAGGAACTCCTCCTCTCCTCCACCTCTCCGGAAAGGTGCGACAGCTCCGGAGGATCATCGGTGAAGCGTTGGGGAACACCCATTAATGTAGGATCGTGCGTTTCTCATTTTAAACTCCCGCGCCTTATTTGAATCCATTTATATGCATCGATTCGCCGTTATTTTGTCGAGAGAAGCCCATAATCGTGCAACACTTGTTTTGAGATTTCCGACTCATATTTTGGATTTGAATTCTGATCTCTGAGGCGTCTGCAGCTTTCCGACGAAGTTTCGGGTGGTTTTGGGGTTTTCCGGCAAGGCTCCAGCGGTCCAGCGCGGCGGTCCGGCGAGCGGGCGCGGCGACACTGCGGGGTCCAGGTGGAGGCGCGGGCGGCGCGGACGTTCGGCAGCAGGGCAAGGCGGTGCTGGCTGGGTGAGGCGGCGGCTCCAGGCAGTGAGGCCGAGCCACCGGGGCGCGACGACCGCGGGGTCGCGGCGCACGACCCCCGTGCGGGTACAGAGACCCACACTCAGCGGGTCTCCGTGGAAGACAGTGACCAGACCGCGTGGCCGGTCAGTGCTGAGTGGACCCGGGGTCCACGGTTGGGCCACGCGGCTGAGTCGTTGCCCGGTGCTGTGAGTCGGGCCGGCCGGCACGGGCCGGCCCAGGCCGGGTGGACCGGCCGACCCAGGCCGGTCCAGCCCAAGGGGATTCGTCCCCTCTTTGGACGCCCATAATTTTCATTACGGGTGTCATTTTTGTGTGTCGTCTATGGCAGTGCCTTCCTGGCGTCAAGATGAGCATTTTGAGATGGTTTCAGTGGTTTTTAACTCTCGAAACGGGGGCCTCGGTGGCGCGACATGCCTTTAAGTGGTTTAACACTTTTCTTGGGGGTTCTTGTTTTGGACGGCGCAGACACATCCGATATCCGAATTGAGCACCGTCAGTGGCGTTGCGACCCTGGAGTTGAGCCGGAGTTTTCCAGTGTGGTTTCAGGCGTTGAAATCAGAGTTGAGGCATGGGTCCCATGGCCCATCTTTCGAGCTGCGTGCATCGCTTTACAACTTTTTCATCGGACGTCCATTCGGGACATGAGAGTAGTCGATCCTGAGTGTTTTTCTGAGGGCATTTAAATGGTGCTATCTGCCCGCTTTAATTCAGCACACTGGTGCAGGCCCCATGAGGGCCATTTTGGGAGTCGTTGGTGATTTCTATCTTTATCACCGGGTGTCCGTTTTGGACAAGTGAATAGTCCATCTTGTGTACTTTTCTGAGAGGATCGCAATGGTGCGATCCGTTGGTAGCGCTTCGGGATCGGGATGCGGGTCCCACACAACACCGCTCATGTTCGGTATGTCGGAACACATCTTTTTTTCCGAATATTTGTTCCACTCAAGTGGGAAGTCCTTTTGACGTGTTTTCCCAAGGGGATCGAAATGGTGCGATGCACCCGACTATTTTCAAGACCGAAGATCGGGACCACGGGACGCCGTTCGGGCGTAAAGCGGTGTCAGAAAACTTTTCCATCGGATATCTATTGGAGGCGAGTAAATAGTATATCTCGCGTGTTTTTCCGCGAGGATTACAATGGGGTAATCAGCTCGGTGAGTGGAGCCTCCTACATGATCTTATTAAATGTGGAAATATGAAAGGTGCTCCGGTGGTGGTTCTTCTTACTGCGTTCGGAAGCAAACCCTTGGCGTAAGACTGCGTTCACTCCCGTATGAGTGAAGTTAACGTTTAAAGAGGTGTGGTTGGCCATGCTAGGGACGTGGAGGAAGCAGGTTGGAGAAGTTATGTTTTTTCCTTTTTGTGTTGACTTTTGGGTGTCATGTGCATGATAGCCTTTGGGCTGGAAATGTGCAAGATCATTTTATTGTTTTTGACATCTCGTGACGCAGAGGGCCCTTATGTTCATGATGGTTTAAACCAGCAGGGTTGAGTGGTTACCCTTGGTTCTGTTCTTGACGATTTGATCAGTAGAGTTGTTTGGGTTCCTTTTTACCTTTAGCCATGTTGGATTTCAGTATCACGTCCCTTAGAGTTCCCTGGTAGGGTTTCGTGGATTCGGTGTGACCAATACTTTATGCGGGCACCGATTCTCTACCCAGGAGGTTGTTTCCGGTAGGGATGGCCATAACAATTTCGGGTTTACCCTGCAGTTGGGCTGGGCAGTGGGTTGCTCATCAACTTCTTCAGGTTTACCCTCCAGCAGAGACTGGGCAATGGGTTGCTCATCGACTTCTTCGGGTTTTCCCTCCCGTAGAGACTGGGCAGTGAGTTGCTCATGGACTTCTTCAGGTTTACCCTTCAGCAGAGACTGGGCAGTGGGTTGCTCACCGAATTTTTCGGGTTTACCCTCCAGCAAAGACTGGGCAGTGGGTTGCTCACCGACTTCTTCGGGTTTACCCTCCAACAGAGACTGGGCAGTGGGTCACCTGATGACCTCTTAGGGTTTACCCTCCAGCGGAGACTGGGAAGTGGGTTACCCGACGACTCCTTTTAGACTCAGTCCTTTCTACTAGGCTAGTCTGTGGGTTTTCTCCGTGAATTCCAGAGCGGGACCCTTGGTTGTATGGGTCAGTGATGTGACAACTTTGGTAGTGACGTGGTGTGGTTTGACTTACCCTTGAACTCACAAGGATGAGGGGAAATTTCCCCACCGAGATGCGTCCTTGTGACGTGACCTAAAACCGCGAGGGTGAGTCAGTGCCGCCCAAAGCGGATAATATCAAGGTGCGGTGATTTGCGCCCTTTGACTTGAAGTTCAGGGAAGAAGTGTGGGATGTTGGTCATAGATGGTATTTACTTCTGGGACTGTTGGCTAATCACTTTCTTGGACTGAGCTACGAGACGAAGATCCCCTTACGATTTTGTTCTAGTTTCTTGACAGAGCATATATATTTATATATGTATACCTTGTTCTAGTACCCACTTCTTGGGTTTGGTTACTCTCTTTCCAGGAGAGGCGAAGACACACAGGGTATGCCATGTGATTTCCATGTCTAGATTCTCATGGATGGATGAGCCTAATCTTCTGCTATAGGTAGCGAAGGATCGACGGGATGTTCATCTTCTCACCATTTCTAGATCCTTGTGTTAGGATGAGTCTACTTCCTTCCTCTTGTTGGGTTGAGTTGTACTCTTTACTAAACTCTATGTTGTACTCCTTTACTACTCTCTGTTCGATCTACTTCTCACCTCTTCAGTACCTCCTTTGTTGCTCCCTCGAGCCTTTGGGTCATCCTACTGAGTATTTTTATACTCACCCCTACTTGGGCTTTGCCCGCACTTGGTGTACCTTTGCAGACGATGGACAAGTGGGTCATGACTTCAGCAAATCTTATGAGTTCGTATAGCATCCCGCCATTTTATAACTTAAACTTTCATTACATTACACACAACTGAGGATCTTTAAGGTTTAGTGTCTTGGAAACCAGGAACATAATACATGAAAACAACATAAAGCATTCTTCTTAAACACCTGAAAGGATTCTCCTTAAGTTCATCCTAGGTTCATTACTGCATCTCATAACTTGGGGACATACATCAAAAGAAAGGGTGAGCAGAAGGCCCAGTAAGGGAAACAAGAGGAACATTTTACATGTGAACTTGATATACTTCAATAAGGACATGAAAAGAACTTTAAGGTATGAGAAAGAAAATCATGAGACATTTCATAATAAAAACAACATTTTCCATAACTTGAAGATGTGTCTACATCATTTAACATAGACAATCATGAACATATCACCGAGGTCCACCCCCAAGGTGTCATTTGAAAATTACCAAGGTTATTCACCAAGGTATCATGAAAATTGTAATCTCTAGTGGTTACATCATTACCCAATGCATTGGAGCGCTATCAGGGCGCACCCTTAATTTGTCTTTATTATCATGTGAGCCACATATATCATCATCAAACATTTCATAAATAACCCACATAGCATAAAATAAATGGGTTTCATTTCATAATCATAACGTTTTAAAAACTTCTTTAAAGACATGATCTTTACGTCACTTTAAACCCACAGAAAGGGAATGCGGGTATCCTGTATGTAAATCCCAGAATTTAAAATGGAACATTTTGATATATATGTGAATACACTTGTAGAAATAAGAGATTTGAGTATTCACTTTATAACATAAAATAATTTTTGAGAAAAGAGAGAGGCATTTTGAGGGGAAAATTCTGCAGCATAACGGCTAAGTTTTGGGGTTTTAGAAAACATTGAAATGGGAGGGGACATGGGTCACCCACTCATAAATGATCCATAAAACAGTAGGGTGAAAGAATAATAAGGATATATGGACCTGGAAATGAAATTTGGAGGACATACCATTTGAAAAGAAAAGCATGGAAGGAAGACAAAAATTAGATTTCTCTTATGAAAATTCGGCAGCCTAACGGCGTCACTTAAACTTCAATAAAAATGAATTTGCAAGATCAAATAGGGTCTATCATCATATGATCATAAGAGATAAGTATGATAGATATAGAGATCATACCCCAACATAAAAAAAAGAACTTGAAAGACTTGACATGAAAATCGAACTTGAAAAATGAGAAGGGTGAAAGAATCCCTTAAAAATTCGGCAGCCTAACGGCGTCACTTAAACTTTCATAAAACGAAATGATGAGAGTAAGAGGGGATCTATAATCATATAAACATGAAAGGGCAGTAAGAGGAATATAAAAGAACATCCTCTCACATAAAAACATGGAGCAGAAAAGGAATGACATAAAAGAGATTACATGAAAAGAAAGAGAGGGGTCGGATCCCTTATCTTAAAACGCGACTCTTGAAACTCAAAGGATTGGACCTTGAGGGCTTGGGGGCACCTTGGGAGGACTCCTTGGAAGGTAAGAAGACCAGAACTTCGTTGGTGGAGAGTTGGGAGTGAAAACTAAAGGAGGAAAGGGTGGGTATTTATAGGGAAAGTGAGGGGACAAAGCATTAATGGCCAAGGGACACCTCACTAGTGGTTTTGGCAAAACCATGGGCTTACCCATGGTATTTGCCCATGGTATTGGCCACATGGGACACCTCATACCTTATCTTACTATTCATAATTCGACCATATTGAATATATACTTAATACATCATTTAATGATGTCATTAAACACCCGTAACTTAAAAACTATACTTTCACTATTCACCGAAAATTCAACTTTCTCAGAATAATCCCAAAATTTCACCTTAACCAAATATCAATGCTATGATTTCAAAAATGAACTCCATTTTATAAAAATAATTTTCTAAATATTTTTAATTTTATTTTTAAATAAATACACTATTCACCCAAAATTTATTTTTTCAGAAAAATCCCTAAAAATTACCATAACATAATATCGATGCTCTGAGTTCAAAAATAAAGTCATTTTTATAAAAATAATTTTCTAATTATTTTTAATTAAATTTTTAATTAAAAAACACTATTCATCCGAAAAAACTAATACTTGAATAATAATTTATGAAACCGTTATTTACCCATTTTATTGAATCACATTACTTAATCAAGGTGCCTAGATTATTTTAAAACTTTCTTTAAGTGAGATTTCTAATCCATCTGGTCACATTACTAATCCTAAGCGTAAAATCACTATTTACTATTTACTATTCATCAAAAATTAATTTGATCTTATTAGACTCCAAATTCCTTAATGAACACTTTTGTAGAAGACCATTTTTTGAAAATCATTACACATCATTAGTTATTTAGGGTTTACATAAATATTTCAAAATATCCCTTTTTCAAAATTCATCAATAAAATACATTCTAAAATTATCTGGACGTTCGAAATTTCACAAACATCACTAAAGGAAGAAATCTCAATTTATTCACCCGAAGGGATTACACAAGGAAGCTAGGGTCTCGTCACATAGCCCCTTATAACACCGGCATAAGACCTGAGTGTAAGGTGTGCTATGGTGAGAGAATCTGAGGGAGGCTCAGATAACATTGCCCTAGTAGTAATCTCTACTAACTTGAACTTCTCCCGCAGGCGTTTCCGTTCAAGCTTGACACGCTGGAGTTCGGCTTGGGCTTGGTCCAAAGCGAAGCCCACAGATGCTACCTCCTTCCCAAGCTCTGATAAGTGGGCTTCATAAGGGTTGAGTCTACTGGATGAAGCCATCGACTCCTCTTTCTGCATTAACCATTAACATCTTATTAAATCAATAAGAGTAAGTTAATATACTACTCAAAAAGATTGGGTCGTTACATTCTCCCCCCCTTAAGAAATTTTGTCCCCGAAATTTATACTTGAGGCCTAGTCGAAAAGGTGAGGGTACTTTTGCTTCATCATTTCCTCAGGCTCCCAAGTCGCTTCTTCATATTTATGATTCCTCCACAACACTTTCACAAGGTGGGTAGTCTTGTTTCGTAGGACCTTGTCTCTACGGTCCAAGATCTCCACTGGCTGCTCCTCATAAGAGAGGTCATGTTCAAGTTGTACCACCTCTGGGTTCAGTACATGCGAAGGGTCGGGTATGTACTTCCTCAAGAGAGATACATGGAAGACATTGTGAACTTGAGCTAGGTTCGGTGGAAGTGCTAGACGATAGGCCACTGCTCCTATGCGATCAAGGATTTCATAGGGGCCAATGTACCTAGGGCTGAGCTTCCCTTTCTTCCCAAACCGCATGACTCTCTTCCATGGAGAGATTCGAAGGAAGACTTTGTCACCAACACCAAACTCCAAGTCTCTTCGTCGATTGTCAGCATAGCTCTTCTGCCGACTCTGAGCAGCTTTTATGTGTTGTTGGATGGCATGAACCTGTTCTGTCATTTCTTGCACAAGATCAGGCCCAAGAAGCTTCCTCTCACCAGTTTCATCCCAACAAGTAGGAGTTCTACACTGCTTTCCATACAGAGCTTCATAGGGTGCCATCTGAATACTCGCATGGAAGCTGTTGTTATAGGAGAACTCCACTAATGGGAGGTGTTCATCCCATCCACCTTTAAATTCCATTGAGCATAATCTCAACATGTCTTCGAGTGTCTGAATAGTCCTTTCAGATTGGCCATCAGTTTGAGGATGATAGGCCGTACTAAAATTCAATTCAGTATTCAGAGAATGCTGAAGACTTCTCCAGAATTTTGATGTGAATCTTGGGTCACGATCAGATACGATGGATAGTGGTTCCCCATGCAGCCTTACCACTTCCTTCACGTATATCTTGGCAAGCTGATCCAGAGAGAAATTTTCCCGAATAGAGATAAAATGGGCTGTCTTGGTGAGACGGTCCACAATAACCCATATCGCATTGTTTCCTTTGGATGTTTTTGGGAGACCAGTTACAAAGTCCATGGTGATATTATCCCACTTCCATACTGGTATGGGTAGCGGTTGTAATACCCCCTTAGGAAGTTGTCTTTCTACCTTTACTTGCTGACACACCAGGCACCTTGTAGTGTAATCGGCAATCTCCCTCTTCATGTTATCCCACCAATAATGATCACGAAGGTCTCTATACATCTTAGTGCTTCCCAGATGTATAGAGAAAGTAGAGCTATGAGCTTCATCCATCAGTTCTTTCTTTATCTCCGGAATAGATGGAACACATAGTCTTGTACGAAATTTCAATACACCTTCTTGATCAATATTGAAATCAGGGAACTTCCCATCCTTTACAGCCTCGAACTTCTCCTGCAGCAAAGGATCTTCTTTTTGAGCCTTCTTGATCTTCTCTAGTAATGAAGGTTGAGAAATCATTTGGGATAGGGTTGATGATGTCCATTTCCTTATAATTCCCATGTCCAGTTTTACTAGATCTTTAATCAAGGGATCTCCCAGGATCCTCATTGTTGCCAGAACAACAGGATCTTTCCTGCTTAACGCATCCGCGACTTTGTTTGTTCTTCCAGGGTGATAATGAATTGAACAATCATAGTCTTTAATAAGCTCCAACCATCTCCTTTGTCTCATGTTCAATTCTTTCTGAGTGAAAATATACTTTAGACTTTGGTGGTCAGTGTATATATCACATTTCTCCCCATAAAGATAGTGCCTCCATATCTTTAGAGAAAAAACAACTGCCGCCAGCTCTAGATCATGCGTAGGATAATTCTGCTCATGAATCTTCAACTGTCGAGATGCATAAGCAATTACTTTGTCATTTTGCATGGGGACGCACCCAAGCCCTTTCAGAGATACATCGCTAAAAATAACAAATCCTTCTCCGATAGAGGGTAGTGTTAACACATGTGAAGTAACCAATCTCTTCTTCAGCTCTTGGTAACTTTCCTCGCATTCCTTTGTCCAGATGAACTTAACCCCTTTTCGAGTCAACTTGGTTAGTGGATTAGAAAGCCGTGAAAAGTTTTTCACAAACCTCCTATAATATCCCGCTAAACCAAGGAAACTACGAATCTCAGTTACTGTTGTGGGTTGAGGCCACTCCTCCACAACCATTGTCTTTGCAGGGTCAACCGAGATTCCTTCATTGGTTACGATGTGCCCCAAGAAAGCCACTTGTTGTAACCAAAACTCACACTTGCTGAACTTCCCAAAGAGCCTCTCCTTCCGTAGAGTTTTCAAAATAACCCTCAGATGATCTTCATGCTCCTCACGACTTTTTGAATATATCAAAATATCATCAATAAAAACTACCACAAAGTTATCAAGGTAGTCCTTAAAGACTCTATTCATCAAATCCATGAAAATAGCAGGAGCATTAGTCAAGCCGAAGGGCATAACAGTAAACTCCTAATGCCCATATCTTGATCGAAAGGCAGTCTTTGGAATATCTTCCTTCTTCACCCTCAGTTGATGATAACCAGATCGAAGGTCAATCTTAGAGAAGAATTGAGCCCCACGAAGTTGGTCAAATAAATCATCAATTCTTGGAAGAGGGTATCTGTTCTTCACTGTGATCTTGTTCAGTTCTCTATAATCAATGCATAGCCGCATTGATCCATCCTTCTTCTTCACAAAGAGAACTGGTGCTCCCCAAGGAGACACACTCGGTTGGATAAACCCCTTCTCCAACAAGTCTTGGAGTTGTTTCTTTAGCTCCTCTAGATCCACATTTGCTATTCTATACAGAGTCTTTGATATGGGTTGGGACCCAGGTACGAGTTCAATGGAGAACTCTACCTCTCTCTCTGGGGGAGGTCCAGGTAACTCCTCAGGAAATACATCCATGTATTCCTGAACAATCGGAACATCTTCTATTTGTATGCTCCCTTTTCTTTCTTCATCACCACCGATTAACTCCATAAAGAAATCTATAGGAGGTGCTTCTAGATAGGGATCAATTCGGGATATCGCTCCTTGGAAGATAACTGTAGGTCATTCTTTCAAGACTACTGAGATTTCCTTACTTCTGCATTTGATCTTAGCATTATACTTTGAGAGCCAGTCCATCCCTAGTATAATGTCGAATTCCATCATGGGAATGACTACTAGATTTGCGATAAGATTGTGCTCACCAAAGTAAACACTAGAGTCTCTAAACACTGTTGATGCATGGATAATCCCACTTGGAGTCTTGACTGACAAATCTACCTCAAGCAATTCGGGGATTGATTCTATATTCTTTGCAAACTTGGAAGAAATAAAGGAATGCGTAGAACCAGAATCCAATAAAGCACTTGCTAGTTTTGAGAGGACAATAAGAGTACCTGCTACCACATCGTTCGGAACTTCAACTTCAGTTGTTGTGATAGCGAAAGCACGACCTTGCTCCCTTGGCCTCTGCTGAGGTTGATGGTGATTCCCCTCCACCGCCCTCGGATTTGGACATTGATTAGAAAAGTGCCCAAGCTGTCCACACTTGAAGCATGTGACTTCGGGTAGGGCCAGAACCATCTTTCCTCTGTCGTTAGTGTTGGGAAGTTGAGGCTTCACATCACCACGACAATTCCGAGAAATATGGCCTTCTTTTCCACACCTATAGCACTTTCCACTTCCGATCAAGCAGTTCCCCGGATGCTTCTTCCCACATTTATTGCATGTGGCATGTTGCATATGCTTTCCACCTTTTTCCTGATCAAAACTTCTTCCCAGGCTCGGTTCTAGAGTTCTCTTCTTCTCATTAGATTTGTGAGACCACTGTGTCCCCCCAAACTCTAGTTCAACTTTCATAGCACTTCGAACTATTTCTTCATAGCTATCGTAGTCCCTGTTGGCTAGATTCTTCCGCAGATGTGGTCGTAGTCCGCCAAAGAATCTATCAACCTTCCCATTAGGGTCCATGACAAAGCTTGAGGTATAACGGGAAAGCCTTGTGAAGTTCATCTCATAGCTTCCGACAGATTCGTTCTCCTTCTGCTTCAGCTCGAGAAACTCTTTCTCCATTTTCGTTCTCATTGAACGAGGGAAATACTTGTTAAAGAAAATCCCCCAAAATTCTTCCCACTCCATAGCTTCCATCTCTCCTCGTGGCTTCGTGTTTTTGATCAGTGACCACCACTGATCAGCTTCTCCATCTAGGTGGTAAACAGCAAGGGTGACTTTTTCTTGTTCCGAACAATGAAGTACAGAAAAGATCTTTTCAATGGAGCTTATCCATTGTTCCGCAACCAATGGGTCAGTAGATCCACTGAATGTTGGCGGTCGTTGACGCATGAAGGACTCAACAGAAAGTTGTTCCCTTCGTGGTGAGGTCGGCCTCTCAGCTTGATTCAAGTTATTACTCATAACTTGAGTCAGTTGGTTCATCATTCGCATGAATGTTTCCATTCCGGCTTCCATCGGAGGGTCGTCAGCACATGGTGCATTGCGGTCACCATCGGCACGATTTCTCCTATTGCCCGCCATTTTCTAAAAGAATTAAACCTTAGTGAGAAACTTATTTCATTTATGAATCTTTTAACTAAGACTTCGTGCTTAGACAATTATAGTTCTCTATAATTCCTTCATAATGATTCATAAAAAGCATGTGATTAACCAAACATATCCCCCGGGAGTGTCGTAACCAATATTGCAGCAAGGCCCGTTATCGTGCACCAGTTCCCGTTCGAGTCTAGCTCAAAGCGGTGTTTTCGGGTTTTACCCCTATGTACATCTGTGCCAGAGCCGCCTCTACCTGCTCGTATCCAGACAGGGATGTATTTGTTTGATAGAACACTTACTCAATACTTACCAGAATACCAGGAAGTTTTCCTATACTTAAACTTTTCTATAGGGTTCTTCCTAATGTTTTTTTATATCCTAATTTCCACAAATAACTAAACCATCCTTTGATACCAACTATAGCATCCCGCCATTTTATAACTTAAACTTTCATTACATTACACACAACTGAGGATCTTTAAGGTTTAGTGTCTTGGAAACTAGGAACATAATACATGAAAAAAACATAAAACATTCTTCTTAAACACTTGAAAGGCTTCTCCTTAAGTTCATCCTAGGTTCATTACTACATCTCATAACCTGGGGACATACATCAAAAGAAAGGGTGAGCAGAAGGCCCAGTAAGGGAAACAAGAGGAACATTTTACATCTGAACTTGATATACTTCAATAAGGACATGAAAAGAACTTTAAGGTATGAGAAAGAAAATCATGAGGCATTTCATAATAAAAACAACATTTTCCATAACTTGAAGATGTGGCTAAATAATTTAACATAGACAATCATGAACATATCACCGAGGTCCATCCCCAAGGTGTCATTTGAAAATTACCAAGGTTATTCACCAAGGTATCATGAAAATTGTAATCTCTAGTGGTTACATCATTACCCAATGCATTGGAGCGCTATCAGGGCGCACCCTTAATTTGTCTTTATTATCATGTGAGCCACATATATCATCATCAAACATTTCATAAATAACCCACATAGCATAAAATAAATGGGTTTCATTTCATAATCATAACGTTTTAAAAACTGCTTTAAAGACATGATCTTTACGTCACTTTAAACCCACGGAAAGGGAATGCGGGTCTCATGTATGTAAATCCCAGAATTTAAAATGGAACATTTTGATATATATGTGAATACCCTTGTAGAAATAAGAGCTTTGAGTATTCACTTTATAACATAAAATAATTTTTGAGAAAAGAGAGAGGCATTTTGAGGGGAAAATTCTGCAGCATAACGACTAAGTTTCAGGGTTTTAGAAAACATTGAAATGGGAGGGGACATGGGTCACCCACTCATAAATGATCCATAAAACAGTAGGTTGAAAGAATAAGAAGGATATATGGACCTGTAAATGAAATTTGGAGGACATATTATTTGAAAAGAAAAGCATGGAAGGAAGACAAAAATTAGATTTCTCTTATGAAAATTCGGCAGCCTAACGGCGTCACTTAAACTTCAATAAAAATGAATTTTCAAGATCAAATAGGGCCTCTCATCATATGATCATAAGAGATAAGTATGATAGATATAGAGATCATACCCCAACATAAAAAAAAGAACTTGAAAGACTTGACATGAAAATCGAACTTGAAAAATGAGAAGGGTGAAAGAATCCCTTAAAAATTCGGCAGCCTAACGGCGTCACTTAAACTTTCATAAAACGAAATGATGAGAGTAAGAGGGGATATCTCATCATATAAACATGAAAGGGCAGTAAGAGGAATATAAAAGAACATCCTCTCACATAAAAACATGGAGCAGAAAAGGAATGACATAAAAGAGATTACATGAAAAGAAAGAGAGGGGTCAGATCCCTTACCTTAAAACGTGACTCTTGAAACTCAAAGGATTGGACCTTGAGGGATTGGGGGCACCTTGGGAGGACTCCTTGGAAGGTAAGAAGACCAGAACTTCGTTGGGGGAGAGTTGGGAGTGAAAACTAAAGGAGGAAAGGGTGGGTATTTATAGGGAAAGTGAGGGGACAAAGCATTAATGGCCAAGGGACACCTCACTAGTGGTTTTGGCAAAACCATGGGCTTGCCCATGGTATTTGCCCATGGTATTTGCCCATGGTATTGGCCACTTGGGACACCTCACACCTTATCTTACTATTCATAATTCGACCATATTGAATATATACTTAATACATCATTTAATGATGTCATTAAACACCCGTAACTTAAAAACTATACTTTCACTATTCACCGAAAATTCAACTTTCTCAGAATAATCCCAAAATTTCACCTTAACCAAATATCAATGCTATGATTTCAAAAATGAACTCCATTTTATAAAAATAATTTTCTAAATATTTTTAATTTTATTTTTAAATAAATACACTATTCACCGAAAATTTATTTTTTCAGAAAAATCCCCAAAAATTACCATAACATAATATCGATGCTCTGAGTTCAAAAATAAAGTCATTTTTATAAAAATAATTTTCTAATTATTTTTAATTAAATTTTTAATTAAAAAACACTATTCATCCGAAAAAACTAATACTTGAATAATAATTTATGAAACCGTTATTTACCCATTTTATTGAATCACATTACTTAATCAAGGTGCCTAGATTATTTTAAAACTTTCTTTAAGTGAGATTTCTAATCCATTTGGTCACATTACTAATCCTAAGCGTAAAATCACTATTTACTATTTACTATTCATCAAAAATTAAGTTGATCTTATTAGACTCCAAATTCCTTAATGAACACTTTTGTAGAAGACCATTTTTTGAAAATCATTACACATCATTAGTTATTTAGGGTTTACATAAATATTTCAAAATATCCCTTTTTCAAAATTCATCAATAAAATACATTCTAAAATTATCTGGACGTTTGAAATTTCACAAACATCACTAAAGGAAGAAATCTCAATTTATTCACCCGAAGGGATTACACAAGGAAGCTAGGGTCTCGTCACATAGCCCCTTATAACACCGGCATAAGACCTGAGTGTAAGGTGTGCTATGGTGAGAGAATCTGAGGGAGGCTCAGATAACATTGCCCTAGTAGTAATCTCTACTAACTTGAACTTCTCCCGCAGGCGTTTCCGTTCAAGCTTGACACGCTGGAGTTCGGCTTGGGCTTGGTCCAAAGCGAAGCCCACAGATGCTACCTCCTTCCCAAGCTCTGATAAGTGGGCTTCATAAGGGTTGAGTCTACTGGATGAAGCCATCGACTCCTCTTTCTGCATTAACCATTAACATCTTATTAAATCAATAAGAGTAAGTTAATATACTACTCAAAAAGATTGGGTCGTTACAGTTTGGGAGCTTGGACCACATACGGTGGTCATAGTCAGGTTCTAGGTGTGGGACTCTCCAAGCTGTTTTACTTCTGTTTACCTGTTTCCAGTTTGTGGCACTTTTTTGGTTGGGCGCGTGTTTTTCCCTTTTCTTTTCAGTTTACCTTCATCACTTTCTTTGTACTGTTTAGAGGTCGATGTACTTTTTTAGTTGTTTATAGCAGTTAGTACTTTACTTTACTTTTTACTCTATACTTCTGTATTGAGTGGGTTGCGTGTGTGTGTACAGGTACTCAGGAAAAGGCCTCCCTGAGTTGTTTAGCCTTCGGCGCTTGTCGCTAGCCCCTGGCCAATGGTGGCGGGCTTGGGGTAGTTGCGGCTCGAGCCCGGGTTGGGTCGGGTCATGAAAAAGTACTATCAGAGGTGGTTTGTTCCTTGGGAAATTGTTTGGACTTCCCTAAAAAGAAATTGGTTGGGATTCAGGGAAACAATGTTAACGTGTCTCGAGAGCGGCTCTCAGGCCAGGGATTCCAAAGATGGTGCGGCCGCCGACACATCCATTCACCAGGAACCTGATAACCCGCTTGTCGAATCGGCATGCTGAGACACTTGTTGCAGGGAAAATTGGATTGTGCATCACATAGGATTGAGTCTTTGACTTTCCTTCTTGAGTCAGCTCCCCATTGTTTTTACTGTTATATACATATATGCCCATCTGACCATGACACTCCTTGATAACATTTAGGATGTCTCTGTGAAGACAGCCAGCCAGGATACCAGCATTGGTTCGTGATGACAACCCTATGAGCTATGAGGCCTCAATCCAGGACCCATAACGTGAGTCCCTTTATCTGGGTGGGCAGGTAGAAGCACCCCCACCTGGTGACTAGCAGACATCTTCAGCAGAGCAGACTGAGATTGAGTGCAGGTTGAGCGCAATCTGTGAGTTCCAACGATAGAGACCGCTGAGGTTCAGTGGTGAGCTATACCCTGAGGCAGTAGAGGTTTGGCTCAAGATAATGGTTTGACTCTTCAGGATTGTGTATACGTCAGCATATCTGATGCTGGATCTGGCTTCCAGCCTTTTTCATGGAGCAGCTGGGCGTTGGTGGAGTTTGATGACTCAGTTTCTTGATGATTCGTCACTTTCATGGGGTGACTTTCAGCTGCTGTTCCATGAAGAGTTTTACCCCTCCTGCTTATGCTCCATTCAAATCCAGGATCTCCTGCAGTTTCAGTAGGAAGGGATGATGGTTAATGAGTACGCGACTGGTTTCGCAGACCGTGCACGCTTTTTCCCGGACTTGGTCCATGACGATAACTTCCGAGCACAGAAGTTCGAGTAGGGTCTCCGTAGAGAGATTTGTGCTGTCATAGTTCCCTTGTGAATTTCCACATATGCCGGGGTGCTAGAGTAGTAATTGGTGACAGAGAGCTTCCTGTCACGCTCTAAAGTTATTGGTGGTAGTAGGCTCGACAGATCCGAGATGTCTACTGCAGCTAGCGGGCGTCGGATGACATAACCTCGACACAGGTGGCTTACTGATAACGGGACTCTGGGGCATGGTCATACACCACAGTGGTGCCAAAGGGCACCAGTGAAGCCCAGAGAGCACTGGTGATATGCTTGCGACGTGTGAGGTCACTTGGCACGGGACTTCTCGACCAGGATTACAGAGGATATCGGGCAGGAAGCAAGTGCGCCACCATGACAGAGGCAGTGCCGTGATCGGAGTAGTGGCCAGAGAGGTGATTCTAGAAGAGAAGTGGGAGGAGATGGTAGTTGGGGATGACCTTACGAGGTCTTCTCATCACCACCAGGCGGTCCACATCAGGCTCCGGGAGCAGACAGTTGGGACCGCAGACAGCCGCGATCTTTGGATGTCTATGATCCTGCAAAGCATGAGGTGGTAAGAGGTAAGCTCTACAGCTCTTCTACTTTTTGTAGTAGAATTGTTATACTATGTGTGTGAAATTCTTTTTCTCCCTGCTCCTTTCTTGGGTGGTCACCAGGGTGACGCGGGGCGTCAGTGTGGCCTTGTGTCGGTAGAGTAAAAGGTTTAGAACCTTTCTATTTAGTCGATGGTGCTGAATCCTTCGGTTCTGAGCATGTAAGAGGGTCTTGGTTGTGGGACATCGACTGTGAAACCTTTCCGGACCAGATATCCTTGGGTGTTTCACCATATGGATTTTTCTGAAGGAGGGAATCACCGGGACTTGTTTCAGGTACGGGCGGTGATTCCAGTCGCGGCATGAGACATAGAGGTTTGATTGGGGAGGTGAGCTACCCCTGAGGTCCTTCAGACCGTTTGAGACCATGCGAAGGGATAAAGAGGTTCCCTACCACCTTTCCCTAACCCCAAAGGTGGGAGAAGGTGCATGAAATCTCCCACGTGAATTACCCGATAAGAAGTGTGCATGCTCCTATGCATGTCATCAGTAAGGGAAGACCTCGCGTGAATAGATCAAATCCTTTGGTCTGTGTGCGGTGGCGCAGTACTGTGCATGAGTTCTTCTGGGTACAGAAGAGCCAGGTGCGGGCTTAGTACCCTGAGTTGTTCTCTGGTTTTTCTTTTCGAGGACGAAAATATTGAAGGAGATAATGATGTAAGAACCTGGTTTTTGATATAAAGGACTTTAGAATATTCTTGATGTTATTCCAGAGCAGCGCCTTCAGACGACATGCAATTCCGAGCCCCGGTGTGGCTGGAATTAAATTTTCTGAGTGTTCACACTGGGAACGCCAAATAAATGGGATAAATCCTAAACGGTGTTCCAGATCAGAAATCTGAGTGTACGGATGGGTCCAAAATGGGGTGTTTACCCTAGGAATGACATAAAACATGTCGGCGCGGGACGTTGGGACCCCTTTCCCGTTACCAGAACGTTAAATGGATAAATAAAATAATTAACTTATTTGTTTAATGGATTAGATCAAGTATCACTTAAACAGTTGCTCGGATGGGAAACCCGAGGGCACTGTTGAGTTCGGAGCATGCCGTTTACCCTAGGAGGGGTATAAGTTTCATGGGTGCGGGCCATCTGTGAAAAATGGCCCCATGGGCATTTTCGTAATTTAGTGGCCTCAGGCGTTAAGTTTTATAACTTTTGAATGGGGCCTCAGATTAAAATTCCGAGGCCGGAGTTGTGCTCGGGAGAAGGTGTTTATCCTAGGGGAGGCTTAACCTCGACCCCGCTGAGGGTTCGGGTATGGGGCATATGGGCGGGGAGTTTAAGTGTTTTCTATTTAAACACTTCTCTCCCCTCTCTTTGTTTGTTTTTCCCCTGGAGAAAACCCTCCCAAGGAAAAAGGAACTCCTCCTATCCTCCACCTCTTCGACAAGACGTGGTAGCTCTGGTGGATCATCGGTGAAGCGTCGGGCAACACCCATTAAGGTAGGATCGTGCGTTTCTCATTTTAAAATCCGGCAACGTCTTTGAATCCATTTATATGCATCAATTCTCTTTTATTTTGTCTAGCGAAGCCCATAATCGTGTATCACTTGTTCTGAGCTTTCCAATGCATATTTCATATTTGAATTCTGAGCTCCGAGGCATCCGTAACTGTCCGACGAAGTTTCAGGTGGTTTTGGGGTTTTCCGGCAAGGCTCTGACGGTCCAACGCGGCAGTTCGGCGAGCGGGCGTGGCGGTGCGGCGGCGGTCCAGGAAGAGGTGCGGGTGGCACGGGCGTTCAACAGCAGGGCGAGGCAGCGCTGGCTGGGCGAGGCGGCGGTTCCTGGTGGCGAGGCCAAGCCGCCGGGGTGCGACGACTGCAGGGTCGCGGCGTGTGACCCCCGGGCGGGGACAGAGACCCGCACTCAGTGGGTCTCCGTGGAAGACAACGACCGGCCCGCGGGGCTGGTCGGTGCTTCGAGCCGGGTCGGCCGACGTGGGCCGTCCCAGGCCAGGCGGATCGGCCGGCCCAGGCCGGTCCAACCCAAGTTGATTCGTCCCCTCTTCGGACGCCCTTAATTTTCATTACGGGTGTCCGTTTTGTGTGCCGTCTATAGCAGTGCCTTCCTGGCATCAAAATGATCATTTTGAGATGGTTTCAGGGGTTTTTAACTCCATAAACAGGGGCCTCGGTGGCGCAACATGCCTTTAAGTGGTTTAGCACTATTCCCGGGGGTTCTTGTTTCGGATGGCGCAGACACATTTGATATCCGAATTGAGCGCCGTTAGTGGCGTTGCGACCCTGGTGTTGAGGCAGAGTTTTCCAGTGTGGTTTTGGGCATTGAAACTGGAGTTGAGGCATGGGCCCCATGATCCGTCTTTCGAGCTGCGTGCAACGCTTTACAAATTTTTCATCGGACGTCCGTTCGGGGCGTGCGAGTAGTCGATCCTGGGTGTTTTTCTGAGGGCATTGCAATGGTGTAATCCGCCCGCTTTAATTCAGCACACTGGTACGGGCCCTGCGAGGGCTGTTTTGGGAGTTGGCGGTGATTTCTAGCTTTATCATTGGGTGTCTGTTTTGGACAAGTTAATAGACCAACTTGTGTACTTTTCTGAGAGGATCACAATGGTGCGATCCATTGGCAGTGCTTTGGGACCGGGATGTGGGTCCCACATAGCACCGCTCATGTTCGGTATGTTGGAACACATATTTTTCTCTGGATATCCATTCCACTCAAGTGAGCAGTCCTTTTGACTTGTTTTCCCAAGAGGATCGAAATGGTGCAATGCGCCCGACTGTTTTCGGGACCGAAGATCAGGACCACGGGATGTTGTTCGGGCGTAAAGTAGTGTCAAATGACTTTTTCGTCGGATATCCATTGGAGGCAAGTAAATAGTCTATCTCACATATTTTTCCACGATAATTACAATGGGGTAATCATCTCGCATGAGAGGATCCTCCTACGTGATCTTATTAAATGTGGAAATATTAAAGGTGCCCTGGTGGCGGTTCTTCTCACTGTGTTCGAAAGCGAACCCTTGGCGTAAGATCGTGTTCACTCCCACGTGAGAGAAGTTAATGTCTAAAGAGGTTTGGTTGGCCATGCTAGGGTTGTGGAGGAAGCAGGTTGGCGAAGTTATGTTTACACCTTTTTGTGTTGACTTTTGGGTGTCGTGTACATGATAGCCTTTGGGATGGAAATGTGGAATACTCTGGGAGTATTTGGGAATGCTTGGAGGTACATGTTGTAGTACCTGAGAATGTTTGTGTGCTTGGTTTAGAGACAGGGCCACATGTTGTGTGGCCCCTATGTGCATGTCGTGTTTTGCTTTACGCACCTTTGACCTCTCGTGATGCAGAGGGCGCTTCTATTCATGATGGTTTAAACCAGCCGGGTTGAGTGGTTACCCTTGGTTCTGTTCTCGATGATTTGACCGGTATAGTTGTTTGGGTTCCTTTTTCCCTTTATCCATGTGGGATTTCAGTATCAAGTCCCTTTGAGTTCCCTGGTAGGGTTTGGTGGATTCGGTGTGACCGATACTTTACTCGGGCACCGATCCTCTACCTAGGAGGTTGTTTCCAGTAGGGATGGACAGATCAGTTTCGGGTTTACCCTCCAGCGGGGCTGGGAAGTGGGTTGCTCATCGACTTCTTTGGGTTTACCCTCTAGCAGAGACTGGGTAGTTGGTTGCTCGTCGACTTCTTCGGGTTTACCCTCTAGCAGAGACTGGGCAGTGGGTTGCTCCTGGACTTCTTCAGGTTTACCCTCCAGCAAAGACTGGGCAGTGGGTTGCTCACTGACTTTTTCAGGTTTACCCTCCAGCAGAGACTGGGTAGTGGGTTGCTCACCGACTTCTTCGGGTTTACCCTCTAGTAGAGACTAGGAAGTGGATCACCCAATGACCTCTTCGGGTTTACCCTCCAGCAGATACTGGGCAGTGGGTTACCCGACGACTCCTTTCAGACTCAGTCCTTTCTACTAGGCTAGTCTGTGGTTTTTCTCTGTGACTTCCAGAGCGGGACCCTTGGTTGTATGGGTCAACGATGTGATAACTTTGGCAGTGACGTGGTGTGGTTTGACTTACCCTTGAACTCTCAAGGATGATGGTCTCTTTCCCCACCGAGATGCATCCTTGTGATGCGACCTAAAACCATGAGGGCGAGTCAGTGCCGCCCAAAGTGCATAGTATCAAGGTGCGGTGATTTAAGACCCCTGACTTGTAGTTCAAGGAAAACATGTGGGATGATGAGAATCGATGGTGTTTACTTCTGGGACTATTGGGTACTCACTTTATTGGGCTGAGCTACGGGATAAAGATCCCCTTACGATCTTGTTCGGGTTTCTTGACAGAGCATATATATATATATATATATATATATATATATATATATATATGTATAACTTGTTCCAGTACCCACTTCTTGGCTTTGGTTACTCTCCTTCCAGGAGAGGTGAAGACGTGCGGGGTATTCCACGTGATTTCCGTGTCTATCTTCTGATGGTTTGATGATCATACTCTCTTTCTATAGGTAGAAAAGGCTCGATGGGAAGTTCATCTTCTCACTGTTTCTAGCTCCTTGTGTTAGGATGAGTCTACTTCCTTCCTCTTGTTGGGTTGAGTTGTACTCTTTACTGCACTCTCTGTTGTACTCCTTTACTACTCTCTGTTTGATCTACTTCTCACCTATTCAGTACCTCCTTTGTTGCTCCCTCGAGCCTTCGAGTCATCCTACTGAGTATTTTTATATTCACCCCTTCTTGGGCTTTGACTGCACTTGGTGTACCTTTGCAAATGATAGATAGGTTGGTCGTGACTTCAGCGAAGCTTAGGAGTTTAGGATCTTGGACCTCGCACGATGGTTGTAGTTCGGTTCTAGGTGTGGGAATCTCCCAGTTGTTTTACTTCTATTTACCTGTTGCTAGGTTGTGGAAATTTTCTAGTTGGGCGCATGTTTTTCCCTTTTCTTTTCAGTTTACCTTCAGCATTTGCTTTTTACTGTTTAGAGGTTGATGCACTTTTGTGGTCGTTTATAGAAGTTGGTACTTTTCTTTTATTTTTTACTTTGCACTTCTTCATTGATTGGGTTACATGTGTGTGTATAGGTACTCAGGAAAAGGCCTCCCCGAGTTGTTTAGCCTTCGGTTCTTGTCGCCAGCCCCTGGCCTATGAGGTGGGCTTGGGGTAGTTACGGCTCGATCCTGGGTAGGGTCGGGTCATGACAATAGAATTTTATAATTAAATTTATATAATGTTTCCAATTAATTTTTTTATAGGAATAACTAACAATTACACTTTGTGGTATGAATTTGGAGAACTACCTAAAAGACTTACAGAAGATGAAACTGAACCAACTAATATTTTATTCTTGCTTATTTTTCCATTCAAAGCGACTCAATAGTAAGTTCTTTAAATATTCCTTAAATATTTAATTTCAAATTCCAAAAAATATGGTATTTTTTATTCATTAAATGTAATTCAACTTTGTATAGAAATAATAAATTTTACCACAATCATCAATGAAATAAATCTTCTGCTCAATCCAAAAATTCCTATAGTGAATTCTTTTTGAAATAAGTGATCGTTTGATGTACTTGTCTCAAATTAGAATATTTATTTTCTATACTATCTTTTATTTGTAACTTAATATATGATGATGTTTTTACACTCAGCTGCTTCTCACATAATTTTTTTTTAATTTTACATCAACATTAACATATGAATCATTTCTATGGAATTACATTATTAATATACTTCCATTTCTTTGTGCCTATATTATTTTTCTTCATGATTTTAAAATTAGTGATTTTATTCCATTTGAAAATGTGGTAACATTCTTTAATCATTAGTATGATAATAACACCGCAAAACAAAATATGTTATAACATGATAATAACATCCTCTATATATTCTCTATTATGTGGTACATTATTCTAGATGATCGATAAAAAAACAATAGTAGAAATTAGATCATTCACAGAGGTTATATAATGGATTTCATTAGTGAAAATTAAGTTTTTACTAGAATCATGAAATATGTAGTTTAAATATAATTCACATTAATGATTCATTTCTTAGTTTACAGGTTACAAAGTAAAAAATAATGGTAATAGTGAAATAAATTCAAAGCAACTACAACTAGTATTATGAATCATGATTTTTTGTAGAAAGAAGGTAGATTACTTTAATGGAATCATTTGGTGTAATAACTATAATGAATCACATTAGTCTAATATTCCAAGGTAATTTCCCTAATTTTCAAAACTTATATTCATGTTTTATGTCATTTTCAGACTACCATGATATAGTTCGTAATGATAATTAAATTTTAAAGACTATAATATCAAATAACACACTAAAGATTTCATATCTCATTAATATTTTTAAAAAATTTGGTTATTAATATATGAAATAAGTTACATTAATATATTACAAACTTTTTTGAGACCATTAGATGGTGCATTGAAAAAATATTAAATTATGGAATCTTTGATATAAAATGAAACTTGCTCTAACTTGAATACTTTATTATCTAAGATAACGAGTATAAAAGCTAATCAATGATAATGAAGGATCAATCTCAATCTCACTATTTTAAAAATATGTTATGTAGTTTATATCAAAAAAACTTTACAGATAAGAGATATACTAATTCTGGTAAATGATTAACATTCATATATTGATTTATTATGGATGTAAAAATTATAATGAAAGATATTATATAAAATTTAGAATAATGATGAGTTTTGATTTCCTACTAACCTACACATATTCAAATATAAAACCATTATTATCGGTGTTGAAGTTTTATAATTCAATATACAAGACAAAAAATGACCATTAGGACAAAATACTTCCAAAGTTATCTTCATTATAGATAATGTAGAAAAAATCAATGATTTTAAGATCACTTTAAAAGAACTCAAAGCACATCATTAAAAACCATTTCACATAACATGTACTGTTATTTTTAGGGATTTACTTTTAGTTTAATTATCATACAGTCTATTCCTTCTAATGAAACCTCTCCACAATTTATTTCAAGTACTATAAAAATTATGCCTTCATTCCCAAAGGTATAAAATATTTAATTTTATACACTTATATATTGAAAAAAAATTATTTTTTGGCATACCTACACAATTTTTAGGAATACATTAAAATTTTATATAGTTCCCCTACCATGTACTTTCATTATGTAGTAATTTCAATAAAATTACTCAAATTATAGTCTATTAACCTGATAATATGATTACAGTCTATGAACCTTGACATATGAATATGATTTAAACTGGATTATATGATTATAGTATTTAAGAATGATCAATATTTTTTTTAATTTAAATTTACATATAATTAGAAAATTATAATTCTATCATTATTTAGTAATTTCATTATATAGAAACTGATTTTGAAATATAAAAAATATTTACCTTCAAAGTGTGAACTAGATTATATGATTATAGTCTGTAAACATTAACACTCGAAGAGGATTTAAAATGGATAATATTTTCACAGTTCTTTATCTTTGAAATTTCATATTTCATTTGTAATCAGTAATTTCATTATACATGTAGAGATTTTGTAATTTGAATATTAAGTACTTTCAAACTACTAAAACTCAAGTTTAATTTCCTAAAATGTTCAAAGACTGTAATCAAAATTTCATGGATTTCAATTGTTTTGAATATAAAATATCATAAATCAATCTGCTATACTAAAATGAAATTTTATTTTCAGTACTTTCAAATGAAATATTTCATTAAATTTTAAAAATTATTAATGGATATGAATTACACATTTCAAAGGATGGAAAATATATCTCATTTCATTTTATGAAGTTTTTATGACATTTTTCTCATAATATTATTTTCAGAGACATTTAAAACATGAATATGATAAATAAATATTAGATATAGGCGATGAAGTCAACACTGTATTCAGAAGAGATGGTTCAACTTTAGAGGATCTTAAAAATCAGTTCAATGAACATTAGTGAAAAATGAAAATAGAAATTGAATTGACCGATGAAAATTCAACTACTATGTTCAATTGTTTATTTGTGTTTTGGTTTTATTTTAAGTATTAACTATTATTTACTCTAAATATATTTTCTATTTATATATTTCATTCATATAGAGGTTTTACTAACTTTAAATTATGATTATAGCATCCCTAACCCGAACAACCACCCAAATAGTGATAACTAGCTAGGGGAAACTGGCCTTGGGCGTGCCTCCCCGAACGTCAAAGGTTGCCAACTAGTAGCGAGGGTGTAAACATGTATAGTGGGGTGGTTATACCCTCTGGGGATAGATAATACACTGATTTGAGCATAATAATTTAACATGAAGTAGAAATAAACAGCTTAGAAGACTCAAACTAGACCCACAGAGAAGAAGCACATTTAAAATCAATAAACAACGAAAGAAATATAGAAACAACTGTAGTGGAAGGTAAACAAAATATTGTGCCATCAAATCACTTGTATCCTCTCAAACAATGAAATCAAAGTATGTGTTCCAATTAAGGTCATACATAAAAATATACAAAGTGATGCCCATGGTAGACCACAATAGCTATATATATATACATGCTGAAATTGAAATGAAACTAAACAAATGTAAAACTCCATCTAGGAACGATCTCAAGGTCTGAGCCCATCTCCATGCCAAATAGTACCATGATCCATCTTTTGAGGCTAATCCTTTATGTGCATGTAAAGCCATAAAGTCTACATGCATTCCAAAGGGCCTACGTAGGGTGTGAGATGAATCTCAGTAAGATACCATCCAAAGGTTCATACCTAGTATAAGTGTTTAAGTAGACAAAAATCTCTAACCAAAGTAAACAATATGATGAAATGATAAACACAACCTCCACTGGTGCTCAGTAACCACCAGGGGGTGTCACCTGGTTCATCCAATGCCGAAATATCATAAGAAAATATAGTCCTTGGCCCATGGACGAAGTTACCCTTATAGTCAAAGAGTCCTAGTGAAACCTCAGGTCCACCTCAATCACAAAGCACGTCACCACATGCCTCTTGACACCTTGTGTCTCAAAGTACTAATGTTCCGAAGGCATTCCCAAACAATAGTATCCCAATCCCAAATAACCCTTCTTGAAAGCTCACATCAGCCCATGGAATGACATCTAGAGGAATAATGATGTCTATCCTCAAATAAATATATAGGCCCATAACCTCAATCACAGCAAGCCTCGACCCCTAACCCGATATCCTTATTATTATCAACTAAAGGATCCTCTCGTTCCACATGGATTTCTATATAAAGAAACCCCAAACCATAAATAATTACGTCTCTACTATCAAGGGCCTCTACCCACATGAGTGGTCAAAACCACTTCATTACTGAGTCTACCTATGTGCACATGACTCAATCGGTGTTTTGGCCATCACGGTGAGCCAAAATCACAAAATTATGAACCTAATCCAAAAAATCTATAGCACCTCCTGCCCTTGTGACCATGTAGCTAAAATAAGATGGTCATCCCATCCACGTATCATGTGCCTTTCCCATCCTCACTGTCACACTGCCTCAAACTGAAACCCATGATTCCAAATCATATGGTCAAAACCACTCAAGAAAATCCAAGCCAAGCCCAACCAGTGATTCACATCACTCGATCCTAATGGCCATTATATCCCAACCTCAGGCCAAGCCCATCACAATCACAAGGGTCTCAAAATATGTAATCTCAATCATTACATAAATATAAAAAATATTTCATCACTTTAAACAAGTAATTAAATTTAAGAAGATTGAATTACAATAGCTACCAACTATGGAACATTGGAACAAAGGTATTGAATGCCTCTAACAAGATTAATCAAGATTTTAAAAATTAAATAGGGTATTTTAAATAAAAAGAAATAAATTAACACCATTTTGGAACCCTTGATCAAAATTTTCCAAGGAACAAAGATCTCTCTCATGGCCTTTCTCAAGCGTAACAGGTATAGGGAATGCACATAACATCTTACATTGTCTAACAGTCAAGTCAATATGCTATAATAGGGTTCTTCTCAAAACCCGTTGTTGTGATAAAATGCCACAACCCACAAAAGTCTACGAAAACTCAAAACAGGGAATACACCACCTACAATAGACTCATAGGTGTAGGCATGTCCGATATCTAAGTTCAATTCTAAGCGGATCAATTTAGATATGAGTTTTAGTCTAAAACCCTATAATTGGTTTAGACGGAAACAATAGTCCATAAAACAAAAGATCAAAGAAGAAGAGGTATTCATGGGGTTAGCCTTACCGAGGGGATCCTAAAGCTTATAAAGGATCGAAGAACTGAGGTCAGACAGAGAGACATGATCAAATCCGGTGGAAGGATACAAGGGTTATCTCTCCCATGATATGAAAAACTAGGGGAGAATAATTATGGAGAGAGGAGAGAAAATGAAATAAAGAAATATAGAAAGGAAAAAAAATAAAATAAAAATTACCATGAACTAGCCACACAGTTTTCCAAACCATGAAAAAACCATGCAGAAGACACTACCTAAGAACCCAATCCCGCATAGACACCCCGTACAGTTTTCCATATCATGTGAAAATTGTGTGGTTACCCTTTGTAACTTTTGTAGATGAGTCCACACAGCTATGCGTCGTGACTCACACAATTTCCCTAACTGTGTGACTGTACCTTTTTCCAAAAAACTAGGCCTTCGGGCCTCCGATTCTCCCAAAACCCTTTGGAACACCTGAAGCACTCTAATAACCTAAAAACTAACCTAAAAACCATTTAAGTCCAAAAAAACTCTTAGAATTGAGTTTTGATTAATGAATCAAAAAATTGCATATCCACTAATCAAAAAATTGAAACAAAGTGGGGATTTTGACCTGTTATAAAAACCTAGGTTGTTACAATGAGTGTGTGTATGTGAATTTGTAACTAATTGATTATGATATGAAAATTCATGAGTTAGGTACTATTTGTGAAAATAATATTGATAATTACTTTTTATTTTAATATGAATCATATTTTTAAATATACAATTGAAATGAATATTTATATTTTAAAATATTCATATATTTATTTATATATAATCAAATATAAATTTATTCAAACACACACACATATAATTATAAATATACATATATTGTAAATATGTATCAATATATAAATTATATGATATGAATATAAACACATAATAAATTTAAATATGAAAAATAATGTAAAGACCCTTAAAATTCAGTGGAATTTTTTTCTAAATTTTCTTTGGGATTTTACAAGAATGTAGTTTCTGACGGCGCCTGATTCCGAGACCCTGTGTGCCCGGAATCAATTTCCGAAGTTTAGCTCGGGTACGTTCAGTAAACGAATGAGTGGGTTTTTCTATATTTTGAATAGGTGCACGGAATCAAAATCTGAGGGCACCGATGGAACCACAGCGCCGATAACTGCTTAAGAAGACACTTTCTGGAGTTGTGTTTTCTCGGAAGGAGTTGTTTTAAAAATTGTGAGGGATAAAATATAATTGTTACAATTATATTTTCTTTTCTTGTTAAGTGGATTAAGTGTTGTGTTACAAAACTTTTACCCTCTCTTAAGTGGTTATAACCTAAGTAAGGGAGTTAGGGGTGGGACCCACTTGTAGTTAACCACCCATGAGAGGATTAAAGGTGAGGTGGGACCCACATGAACCCCACCCCTTCACATTCCTCTTAAACTCCCTAACTCCCTCTTTAATGTTTTGTAAACTTATATTTAATGAGTAACCTTCCATTTCCTCACTCTCTCCCTCATTAACTCTAGCCATCACACACATTAAATTAAGTGAATTCAACTTTTGAATTTATTTTGGAAAATCTTGGCTTGGGTTGATTAAATAATGTGGAACCATTATTTTTTGTGAAGGGTTGGCATTTTTGGTGTTGAGGGTAAGGGAAGAGAGCTTGGGAGTTTTTAAAGAACTTCTTCTTCTTCTTCTTCTTCTTCTTCTTCTTCTTCTTTGTCAAGGAACGTCGATTTGGAGACCCGGATTCTTCCGTCTTCTTCTTCCTCGACAAAGGAGGAGGCACCGACGTGGGAACTCGCCAACGACGTTTCGCCTTTCAATTTTTCTCTCTGCGTGAAAGGAAGGGAGACGCTACTTCCTTCTCGGACGTTCTCCGTCGGCATATACGGAACCTCACCCCGCGATGCCATTTTCTCGCAACACCGTCGTTCGACAACTTTTGTCAAGGTAGGGGTTTTATGCATTTATTTTCGTGAATTACTTCCGTCGTTTTCCTCCTTCCAATTTTGAACCGCCTGTTATCGCAATAACAGGAGGAGGTCAGACCGCACGAACACGGCTGACTCTCCTCCCCTTTTTGGTTGTTTGATACTGATGTGGCACGAGAAAAGCAACGCGGTGCCAAAGCACCGCATGGGAATTATTAAAGAAAGGGGAAGATACGTGGCGCCGTCGTGCCGCACCGCCACGCCGCGCCGGACGGACCAAGGCCGCGGCCGGTTCCGGGCCGCGGCGAAGCAGGGGAAACGGCGGCCGGTTCTGGGCCACCGGAGTCGGAGCAGGAGGACCGGCCTTGCCGGTCCCGTGGAAGCGAAAGCCGGCCGGCCGAAGTGGGCCGTCCGGTCAGGGGGAGGGTTGGGGGTTACGACCCCCAGCTGGCCAGAAAAGAGCGGCCCCCATTATGGGGGGCCACGGTTACAAACAGCGGGGGGGGGGGGGGGGGCAGCCCGCCCCCCCGCACTTCCGAATGGCTCAGCCGTTCGGCCGAGCCACCTGGCCCGTGCGTCGGGCCGCCGAGCCGGCCGGGCCGGGCCGCGCCCAAGCGGGCCGACCCAGGGGGTGTCGGGCCGGGTCGGTCCGAGCCCGAAACCCCCACTTTCGGACCTTTCACGGCCTTTTGCCCATAACTTTGGATGCAGACCTCCGATCGACGCACCATCAGCTGCGATGTGATCTTTGGACCGAGACGGTTGTTTCAGTATATTACACTAAAGGTTTCAGAGTACTTTGGGTTCGGCCGGGTTGGTTCGTAGACGAAACCAACCGGGCCCTCGGAGCGGAAACACTTATATCTTGAGCTCCAGACGTCCGATTGACGTACCGTCAACTTTGTTGGATTACTCTTGATAAGTTGGTACTTTTGACATACTTTTACCAAGGTTTGGACGTAGTTGGAGTATGGACGGGTTGATTGTACCTGAAATCCAACCGGGCCCCTGGAACGGAAAAGCTGATATCTTTCCAACCGGACGTTCGTTTGACAAACCGTCAGCGGCGTTGGTGATCACGTTGAGAAACGGTCCCTATGAGTATACCCTATGAGACTTTGGGGTACAGTTGAGATACGTTCGGGTTGGTTCGTACACAAAACCAACCGGGCCCCTGGGACGAAAAGGCTAATAACTCACAGACCGGGCGTCCGATTGACGCGCCGTCTGTTGCGTTGAGACCCCTATGATGAGGCGGTCCTTTGAGATACTTATTCGTGGGACCTTGTGATACTTGGAGTATCGACCTGTAGCTCGTGGAGCAGACCCTCCCGGAGACGAGCATACTGAGTACAGAGATCGTGTTGCTGGCTGTGACCGATGACTGCTTGTCCGATTCGATTCGGAGTGGCTAGAATAGCCCAGTGGGGAGCACTACTTTGTGAGGTGGAAGACCCATGGCGGAGGAGCACTACTTTGTGAGGTGGCAGACCCGTGGTACTCGTCAGGAGGAGTACCTCTGTAGGCTTTGAGGGGGAGCACTACTGTGTGAGGTGGCAGACCCATGGCGGAGGAGCACTACTATGTGAGGTGTCAGAACCGCGGTACTCGACAGGAGGAGTACCTCAACAGTCTTAGGTTAGTGAGCAGTACCTCGGAGTTGTGACAGGATCACTGTATACTCCAAAGACGGGCTCATTAGGAGTTACAGTTTTGATAATGAAAATCCTGGTTTGAGCTGAGTCTACGACCTTTGTGTTTACTTCATGATTGAGACGGGTCACTTGATAACTTAGGTATATGTATGGGCATATACCTGGGTAGTGGTTATCCGTTGATTTCATAATCTTTTTGTTTCCTCATGATTGAGATGGGTTACTTGATAACTTAGATATATGTATGGGCATATACCTAAGTAGAGGTTATCTGTTGAGATCTTCTTTGTGGTTATCCTTGTTGGATTTAGTGAGACCTTGAGGGTCTCGGGGTCCCTACTGAGTATCGTTATACCCACCCCTACACGGGATATGCCCACACCTCGTTGTGTTGGTTGCAGACGACGAGCAGCGCTGACAGAGGCCGAGTGTTTGAGGACTGGACGGTACCCGGAGGTGGATCTCACGACGAGTCAGTATTCGTAGGAGGTTGACGGGCGAGAGCGTTGTGGAGGATATCTGTACCTACCCTTCAGGTAGGATCCGAGGTGGACGATCCAAGAGCTGCGCTATCTGTACCTACCCTTCAGGTAGGATCCGAGGTGGACGACCCAGGAGCCGCTTCTATTCTTCCAGCTGTTGTCTTTTTCTGCTATACTTTTGTTCAGTTGTAGTTGTACTTTTTGTTGGGTTTGTATTCTGGCCCATTTACTTTTCATCACTCTCTTTTGTACTTAGTGTTTACTTCTGCTTGTACTCTGTGGTGTTTTGTTTTCCTTTATAAAGGAAATGCCTTCCCAGTTATCAGGATTTTCGCCTTTGGTGCTAGTCTCCAGCCCCTGGCCTATGGAAGGCAGGCTTGGGGTAGTCACGACACGGGCCCTGAGGACGGGTCATGACAAATTGGTATCAAAGGAGTCGGTTCTACCGCAGAACTTATAACTCTGATGTTTTTCTTTCTGTGAAGCAATAGTGTTAAGGGTACCGAGTGTGGTCTTTAGTTTAGGGAGTCTAGTGTTAGTGCGGGTGGCCGACGTATCCATACACCAGGACCCTGACAACTGATTTCCGACTTCATGCACGAAAACACTTATTGCATGTGTGTTTCCAGAAGTTTGTTTTTAAAAGCCAGCTCAAACCAGGTTAGCTCACCATGTATAAATCGTTTGACCGTGTCACGTTGTTTCTTTCAGGATGCCTCCCCGTGGACGACTAGCTAGGGCCCCGAGAGTTGTTTGTATTGACAGCCCGCCGAGCGACGTGTCCTCAGTACAGGGCCCTATCCCAGTTGAGGCACCAGCAGAGGCACCAACGATACTACTACCCGTTGGGCCACCAATGCCACCAGCCCCAGCAGCAGAGGGTGCACGTCGCTTGGGCGCACTGCATGAGTTCCAGCGCTAGAGTCCACCCAGGTTCAGGGGAGAGACGGACCCGCAGGTGGCTGAGGATTGGCTGGAGGCTGTGGTGAGAGTCTTCAGGCTAGTGGGGATGCCATCAGACTTCATGGTGATCCTTGCTGCCAGCCTTCTTCAGGCAGCAGCAGGCAGATGGTGGAGCCTGATGCTCAAGATGCATGACGAGGCGACATTTCTATGGGCAGACTTCGAGATCCTGTTCTGGGCAGAGTTTGTACTAGCCACCCTTCGAGCGGTGCGTATAAAAAAGCTACTTCAGCTGTGGTAGGGCAGCATGACAGTAGCGCAATATTCAGCGAGGTTCACAGACCTCTCACGCTACTCCACATATATGGTACGGGACCCGTTCTTCAGGGCCCGAACCTTCGAGCAGGGGCTCAGGCGAGAGATTAGAGATTCTGCTGTTTCTCACAGCATTCCGACGCAGACAGGGGTGTTGGAGCGAGCCCTCTTAGTGGAGAGTTTCCTTGCTAAGCAGTCTCCAGCAGCAGGACCCACCACTAGCCGACATGCGGCAGAGTCTTTTGTAGTAGGCAGTAAACATATGACGCAGAGGTCCAAGAGGACCAGACCTATAGGTGGTCGACCGTATGACTCAGGGTCGGTAGTGCGAGGAACCAAGGGTAATGACAGAGCCAGACCTGCCATGAAGTGTTACTCCTGTGGCGGGATTGGTCACAAGGCACATGACTGTCCGAACCGCCATGCAGATGACCAACAGTTAAATGAAGAACCTCCCAGGCAGAGGCAGAGGTTCGATCAAGGCGGACCGCTAGGAGCTGAAGGCCGAGGGAGGGGAGATGGCCGTGCAGCTGGAGGTGGATGACGCTTCGAGGTGTTTCCACCACAACCACTAGGAGGTCCACCCCGACCGCAGGGAATAGGTGGACATGGGAGAGCTCAGCTTCAGGAAGCAGAAGCTTACGACTACGGAGCTCCGGAAGCGAGTGGACAGGAGTGGAACTAGTGGTTTCCTTTTATTCTTTGTATATCTAGTTCCATGTTGTTGTTGTTAAATTTGTGTCTTTGTACCATGAGATGAAATAATATAAAGACACTTACCATTGTGACATTTGCTTCCTTCCTTTTTGAGTACTAAGAGGTTCTGGTTTAAACTGTTGACTTGACCCTCAATTTTGAGATTCCTACTGGAAGAGACCCAGTGACCTCACACTGATTCCGACAATGTGACTCGACCCTTAGAGGAGAGAGTGACGGTTGGATCTCTTGGTAGTAACATCGAGGCCTTACGACGTCGTCCATGGCATGAATACATCATTCATGTCCGGATTGACTGTATTAGGCAAAGAACGTGGTTCATCCAGGGGATGAGACCGAATTTCTCTTATCGGAAAAAAAGAAATCATAGTAGCTCTTGTGGGACCAGAGAAGGTCCAGGTCATCCAAGAGCGGATGAGGAAAGCTCAGAGCCGACAGAAGCCTTATGCTGACAGGAGGCAGAGACCACTATAGTTCGAGGATGGCGACCACGTTTTCTTACGGGTATCACCTCGACGTGGAATTACGGAGACATGGCCGAGGCGACAAGTTATCTCCGAGGTTCAACAGACCTTTCTAGGTCCTCAGCAGGGTAGGCGAGGTGGTTTACCGCTTGACCCATCCACCTCAGTTGCACCAGGTGCACGACAACTTCCTTGTATCTCAACTGAGGAGATACGTGCTCGACCCTTCGCTTATCATCGACAATGGGGAGCTGGACTTGGGTGATGGGGTGACTTTCTTAGAGGTTCTAGTGGGGACCGAGGATCTACAGGAGCGGATCCTATGAGGACGGTCGATTCCTCGGGTGCACTTTCTTTGGCAGTACGAGAATCTCTAGGTAATCACATGGGAGCGGAAGGATCATATGCGTTCTCAATACTGCTTTTGTATCCCTAGTCTGTGTTTAAGCTTTACAAGGACATAAAGCCCTGAGGTGGAAGTAATGTAAAGACCCATAAAATTCAAGGGAAATTTTTTCTAAATTTTCTTTGGGATTTTACAAGAACGTAGTTTCTGACGGCGCCTAATTCCGAGGCCCTGTGTGCCCAGAATCAATTTCCGAAGTTTAGCTCGGGTACGTTCAGTGAACGAACGAGCAGGTTTTTCTATCTTTTGAACCGGTGCATGGAATCGAAATCTGAGGGCACCGATGGAACCGTAGCGCTGGTAATTGCTTAAGAAGACCCTCTCTGGAGTTTCATTTTCTCAGAAGGAGTTCTTTTAAAAATTGTGAGGGATAAAATATAATTGTTACAATTATATTTTCTTTTCTTATTAAGTGGATTAAGTGTTGTGTTACAAAACTTTGACCCTCTCTTAAGTGGTTATAACCTAAGTAAGGGAGTTAGGGGTGGGACCCACTTGTAGTTAACCACCCATGAGAGGATTAAAGGTGAGGTGGGACCCACATGAACCCCACCCCTTCACATTCCTCTTAAACTCCCTAACTCCCTCTTTAATGTTTTGTAAACTTATCTTTAATGAGTAACCTTCCATTTCCTCACTCTCTCCCTCATTAACTCTAGCCAACACACACATTAAATTAAGTGAATTCAACTTTTGAATTTATTTTGGAAGAGCATGGCTTGGGTTGATTAAATAATGTGGAACCATTATTTTTTGTGAAGGGTTGGCATTTTTGGTGTTGAGGGTAAGGGATGAGAGCTTGGGAGTTTTTAAAGAACTTCTTCTTCTTCTTCTTCGTCAAGGAACGTCGATTCGGAGACCCGAATTCTTCCGTCTTCTTCTTCCTCGACAAAGGAGGAGGCACCGACATGGGAACTCGCCAATGACGTTCCACCTTTCAATTATTCTCTCCGCGTTAAAGGAAGGGAGACGCTGCTTCCTTCTCGGACGTTCTCCATCGGCATATACGGAACCTCACCCCGCGACACCGTTTTCCCGCGACACCGTCGTTCGACAACTTTTGTCAAGGTAGGGTTTTATGCGTTTCTTTTCGTGAATTACTTCCGTCATTTTCCTCCTTCCAATTTTGAACCGCCTGTTATCGCAATAACGAGAGGAGGTCGGACCGCACGAACACGACTGACTCTCCTCCCCTTTTTGGTTGTTTGATATTGATGCAGCACGAGCAAAGTAACGCGGTGCCAAAGCACCGTGCAGGAATTATTAAGGAAAGGGGAAGAGACACGACGTCGTCGCACCGCACCATTGAAGACGAACCAAAGACGCGGCGCCGTCACACCGCGCCGAAGAACTAAAAAAGCACCGCGGCCGAAGCGGGGCCGTGGCGGAGGGGCGCGGCGGAGCAGGGGAAACGGCGGCCGGTCCGGGCCGCCGGCGTCGGAGCTGGGGGACCGGGCTTGCCGGTCCCGTGGCGGAAGAAGCCGGTCGGCCGGAGCGGGCCGGCCGGTCAGGGGGATAGCCCGGTGTTATGACCCCCCAGCTGGCCAGCAAAGAGTAGCCCCCATTATGGGGGGCCATGGGTACAAACGACGGTGGGCAGCGCCCCCCCCCCCCCCCCCCCCCCCCCCCCCCCCCCCGAACTCCCGAACGGCTCACCAGTTCGACCGAGCCACCTGGCCAGCACGCCAGGCCACGCCGACCAGTCTGGGCCACGCCCAGCACGGGTCGCGCCCAAGCGGTCCGACCCGGACCCGGGTCGGGTCGCCCCGGTTCGGGCCGACCCCGGGGGTCTCGGGCCGGGTCGGTCCGAGCCCGAAACCCCCACTTTCAGACCTTTCACGGTCTTTTGCCCATAACTTGGGCTGAGGACCTCCGATCGATACAACGTCAGCTATGATGAGATCTTTGGATCGAGATGGTCGTTTCGGTATATTACACTCAAGGTTTTGGAGTAATTTGGCTTCGGCTGGGTTGGTTCGTACACGAAACCAACCGGGCCCTCGGAGCGGAAACGCTTATATCTTGAGCTTCGGACGTCTGATTGACGTACCGTCGACTTTGTTGGATTCCTATTGAGGAGATGATACTTTTGGCATACTTCGCCAGAGGTTTGGACGCATTTGGAGTAAGGCTGGGTTGGATTGTACCCGAAATCCAACCGGGCCCCTGGAACGGAAAAGCTGATATCTTTCCGACCGGACGTCCGTTTGAAGAACCGTCAGCGGTGTTGGTGATCACGTTGAGAAACGGTCCATATGAGTATAACCTATGAGACTTCGGGGTACAGTTGAGATATGGTCGGGTTGGTTCGTACACGAAACCAACCGGGCCCCTGGGATGAAAAGGCTAATAACTCACAGACCGGGCGTCCGATTGATGCGCTGTCTGTTGCGTTGAGACCCCTATGACGATGTGGTACTTTGAGATACTTCTTAGTGGGAACTTGTGATACTTGGAGTATCGATCTATAGCTCGTGGAGCGGACCCTTCTGGAGACGAGCATACAGAGTATGGAGAATGTGTAGCTAGCTGTGACCGATGACTGCTTGTCCGATTCGATTCGGAGTGACCAGCATATCCCAGTGGGGAGCACTACTTTGTGAGGTTGAAGACCTACGGTACTTGATAGGAGGAGTACCTTTGTAGGATATGAGGGGGATCACTACTGTGTGAGGTGGCAGACCCGCGGTACTCGACAGGAGGAGTACCTCAGCAGTCTTAGGTTAGTGAGCAGTACCTCAGAGTTGTGATAGGATCACTGTACACTCCAGAGACGAGCTCATTAGCAGTTACGATTTCGATAATGAAATTCCTAGTTTTAGCTGAGTCTATGACCTTTTTGTTTACCTCATGATTAAGATGGGTCACTTCATAACTTAGGTATATGTATGGGCATATACCTGGGTAGTGGTTATCCGTTGTTTTCATAATCTTTGTGTTTACTCATGATTGAGATGGGTTACTTGATAACTTAGGTATATGTATGGGAATATACTTAAGTAGAGGTTATCTATTGAGATATTCTTTGTGGTTATCCTTGTTGGATTTAGTGAGACCTTGAGGGTCTCGGGGTCCCTACTGAGTATCGTTATACTCACCCCTGCACAGGCTATGCCCGCACCTCGTTGTGTTGGTTGCAGACAACGGGCAGCACTGACAGAGGCTGAGTGTTTGAGGACTGGACGGTACCCAGAGGTGGATCTCACAATGAGTCAGTATTTGGAGGAGGTTGACAGGCGAGAGCGTTGTGGAGGCTATCTGTACCTACCCTTCTGGTAGGATCTGAGGTGGAAGATCCAGGAGCTACGCTATCTGTACCTACCCTTCAGGTAGGATCCGAGGTGGACGACCCAGGAGCCGCTTCCGTTCTTCTAGCTGTTGTCTTTTTCTGTTGTACTTTTGTTCAGTTGTAGCTGTACTTTTAGTTGGGTTTTTAGTCTGGCCCATTTACTTTTCATCACTCTCTTTTGTACTTAGTGTTTACTTCCTCTTGTACTCTGTGGTGTTTTGTTTTCCATTATAAAGGCAATGCCTTCCCAGTTATCGGGATTTTCTCCTTTGGTGCTAGTCGCCAGCCCCTGGCCTATGGAAGATGGGCTTGGGGTAGTCACGGCACGAGCCCCAAGGACGGGTCGTGACAAATACATTTAATGTATTTAGATATTTATTTATATTTATATATGTGTGTGTCAATATATATAAATATATATAAACATGGACACACACATAAATAATTATAAATATACATATTATAATTTATATAATATGAATATAAATATACATATTATAATTTATATAATATGAATATAAATATACAAATTTAAATATGAATATATATATATATATATTGTAAATTATATAATTTGAACTTAAATACATTATAAACAAAAGTATAAACTTTTACAAAAATGTAAAAATTGTATTTATATAAATATATATATTTATTATTATATAAATCATATTTAAGAATATATAAATATGTATATATAAAATATTATATATATGGTAACCTTTATCAGTGCTAAAAAAAGTGTTAAAAAGGGGTGTACTTTTCTTAGTTGCTTTTTTAGCACTAATAATGGTTACATTTATTAGCACTTTTATCTAGAACTAAAAATCACCATCTTGATCAGTGTTTTTACTTAGAACTTAGAAAGGGTAGCACTGAATATTTTAGAATCTATAGTAGTGTTTTTATTATTAAATAATCATCAAAAACTATTTTTTTGTTATTATAATGTAAGTTTCAGTGAATTTAAAAGGATATTAGGAGTTTATTATCTAAATCTAGATTTTGGTCTTTATTAATGCAATGATGTTGGATATGATTGTTTTTGGAATGATATGTTCTTAAATTCATAAAGTTGTTTAATATGTTGAATTCTATGTTCACAAGGTATTGGGAGAATGGATATTTGGGTAAGAATGAAATTTATTGGCATGAATTAGTTGTATTATATAATATTAAAGAGTTATATATTTGATATTTAGGGATATCGATACATTTAATTTGTCTATATTTTCAAATCACGAGTGGAGAATCTTGAAAAATCAAAATTCCCTTTGGATCTAAGATTAGAAAAATAAATATTTTCCTAATGGATTTTTTTGATAACCACATTGGGTTGATGGTAATCGCATGCAAGTCATGGTTTGTTGGAGGTTTTTATAATACTTCATGAAGGGTTTAGATAGAGGTTTGAATTGATTCATGATAACTATGTTTGGTTTGATTGGTGATTTCTTACACCATATAATTTTATGGTGGTTTCACCTAGGGATAAATGAATCTTAATATTAAATTTTTTGTTTTATTATTGCTCAGTAGAGGTTATAATACACACTTAGTAAGATATATTTTTCTATATTAAGAAGATACTATTTTAAATATTCATTCATGTTATATTAATGATAAAAATTTTATTATTTTGGTTGTTGATGAATCTATATATTTTTTAGTGTGTTCTATTTATGTTATTTCAAAGAATTTTATTTGAGAATCCTTGAAAAATTGACTGGGACCTTTACGGGGTGTGATGTTTTAGAATGAATGGATAACATTATAACAAGTAAAATTTACAGGAAAAATAAATTATTTATCTTATAATTTTATGCATAATATTTAACCTATTATGGTTTCATTAGTTAAATGAGAAGTAAGAATTGAAATTTTATGTCATTGGTGTGGATAGGTAAAATTATTGAACATGTTTTCTACTTTTTATTTGGATTTTTTGATGTTTGGAAAAGGTGAAACATGAGTGAATATGTTTTCTTTTATTTTACTTTTTTATGATATCTTTGAAATTTTTTTATCGTGGATCTAAGTTGTGTAGATTATTTTATAATGATTATTTGGAAAATATATAATGGATATAACTTGAGTATATTGTGGGTGATGGAGTTTTGGTAGTGCTTTGTAATAGTTTAGGTTAAGGAAAATCTTTTGTCGATTTAACTATTGAAGTATTTTTATTTGATATTTTTAAAGATTAATTTTTATAATTAATGTTTATTATAGAGGATATGAAATTTTATTACAGTGATATGTCGAAATACAAATGGTTACCTCATGACTATAATTACAGATATTTATTACAATACTAATATGAATGAATTGGAATATCATAAATTACTATTGAGAGTTCAGCTGGTGAAAAAACTTTTTAAGGACCTAAATATTATATTAATACATCTTGTATTAAATATTTTGTTTATGAGCTTATTTAGATGTTTTTTACTTTTATTTTAGAGTTATAAAAGTTAAAAAAGAGAATGTGTAAGATTTATTGGTTTTTGAGAGTTGATTGTTGAATTTTTTAGCCCTAGGGAACCTATTGGGGGATCAAAAACAATAAAATGATCCAACCAAAGCCATTTTATGGTCATGAGAACCATTGGGTGTTTAGTAGTGAGAAACTAGGAACACAATAACCATAAGGAATCTGGTGTTGTGTGATGTAGTCTTCAAATAAAAAATATTATTTTGATATTAAATTCATTTTATTCCCCGTATTTATCAATTCATAAAGTTCTAATGAGATTTGGAATTTAATTGTAAACTGATTTAATTGTGTGAACATTGTTTAAAATGTCCAAATTGGGTGTTTAATTTAATTTATTCATTTTTGAAGTGATGTGAATTATTTTCAATTGATTATTCTATAATTATAAAGGACTTGGACCATAGAGTAGAATATTGGATGTCATTCTTAATAAGAAAGTTATGGAAGTACATGGTTATTATTGTTGTATTATTATATATTCATCGCCCTTGAAGGAATCTTGATGAAATGATAGTGGCACTGGCTACATAAGAATATTTGAGGTGCTATGTAGGGATCATTTTTACTCTATGTACACACTAGAAAATTCCCAGAAAATTCCATTTAACCATAATTATCATCCTATATAAGAATATATATAGTGTTTATTATCCATGATGCATCCCTACATACCCATAAACCATTATTCATAGTCTATGTAAGCATCATACCAACCCTAGATATGACTGCATAAACAAGGGAGAAGCCTATGTATGCATCATTGTTTTCATGTTAACATCATTCCATGCTGTTAATCCATCAATAATATGGTGATAAACTATAAGAATAGATATATCTATCATTAATAGAAATTCTATAAATCCCTTGATCAACCACAAGGAAAGGTCGAATGTCAGAAGATGTTCTTAACTGACTATGAGGTGGTCAATTCACTACATAAAGAGAGCCGATTGACCATGCGATGATCAGATACACAACCAATCAATCAATTTCATGGTGAACCAACTATATTTTCACTTTATACCATGCCATAACTCATGTGTCATATAGTCTCTTACCATCACAATTTATCCATTTAGTATCACCTCACATTTGATCCAACACTTTTCAAAAATCAACTAATGGAAGGTCGAGATCAAACTTATGGGAAACTCATCCACACATAAATTTGAGGTATTTGGTCCATGTTAGAATTCATGTGATAAATGGGATGATTCCTTGTAGATTTAAACATGTAGAAATTTTTTATCAAAAGAAAAGAAGCAAAGTCATAGGTTTCTTCGAATATCAAATTGAAATATATATTTAGAGTCATGATAAAGAAGGAGACTTCATAAATTCCAAAGGAGGATATTTTAGAGGTTTTAATAGAAAATTATATATAAGAAACCATACATATATAAGAGTAGGAGATGTTTTATTGAAGATAATACTTTTGTTCTTTACTTACTCACATGTGATTGTTAGAGATTTTTCTGATTCTTTTTTTATCTACTTTTTTTATAGTTTTGTTTTTAGATGTTTTCTTCTTCACTTTTCATTTGAGTTACCCTACACATATAGGTGTAAACTATAAGTTATTAGGGAAGTGGATTCTAAACCTATTTTTAATTATTTATTTCATGTGATTCATGGAATAAAGATATTTATCTCTTATATTAAACTAGTTTTAATATTAAAATAATAGTGTTTATTATAAAGTGTGAGTGTATTTGGTTTTGGATTATATTATTGTATATTGATTTGGCTGATGATCTTTATCTCCCTCTACCTTATTTTGGTTTGTATATGATGAAACATGATAGAGGTAGGTTGTGAAGTTTTTAATGACTGTCATCATGTGTTGAAGTGGTAGTGGGAACTCTTAGCTATTTGGGAATAATAATACTCGATTGGGAATTACCGAAGTCAATAAGAAGGGTCCACTGAACCACTTACACACAAAGAAAGGAGGATAGAACAAGATAATATTTTAGTGGGAGTTATTCTCAACATCCCCATTCAGTCAATGGATAAAGAGGAAATGATTGTGGACTCTATCTCTTACAAAGTTAGCTAAAGAAGAGTGGGTAGCTTAGAAAATAGGATAATAGTATAATAGGTTAATGCAACCCCAACATAATCACTATATCTTAATTTTTTTTTCAATTCACTATTTTGTTTCCTTATTTAGATTAAAAAAACCATTTAAAACTAATTAACCATATTTTCTAACTAATAATTGATAATAGATTTTAAAGAAAACTCATTACTGGAGAAAACCTATGGTGACCACTAATACTACATTTTAACCTAGTAAATAATTGATTTCCCACATCCTATGAAAGGAATATGTCAAAAATTTGTGTTGTTTATGTGGAGGTAGTTCCAAAAATCTAACCCATATTTATATTATTAGGACTTATAACACAAATATTGACCCAATATATCATAAAATTGATAGAACCCTACTGACTATACCTCAAAACATTAATTTACACACTAATTTTGAAGAAATAACTCTTAGAGATTGATGTGAAACTCAAATTGTTCACTCCAAGCCTTCCATTATGTTTAATAACCCCAATGAGATCCTAATAGTTCTTTTTGAACCATATTTTATTAACTATAATAATCAAATTAAAATGCCTATTCTATAAACTAATTTTTAATTTAAAACAAGATTGATTCAATTACTTCTTAAATTCCATTGATTGGTAGGATAATTCCTTATTTGACATATCAAGGGGTTTACCCATGCATTCACTACCTTGAAGTTGACGGGAATAACTAAAGATAAAGTTATGTGGAGGGTGTTCCCTTTATCATTGGAAGTAGAAACCCAGGAGTGGTTATACATTTTACAATCAAGAGATATCCAATATGAGGATAAAATAAACATATGTTTCCTTTAGATATTCTCCCTATCCTCTAGAATCACAATAATCAAAATTGAGTTGTACACCATCATACAAGATTTATGAGAAACTCTTTATGAGTACTGAGAGAGATTCAAAATTCTCTTTTCTAGTTTCCTACATCAAGAACTGAAGGAGAATCACTTCCTTGTTCTATTATATTAAGTCCCACTTGATAATGATAGATAAATTATGAATGAATCTTTTAGAATGGATTTTATAGAATAATCACCAATAGAATAAAATGGTATGATTGGTAATATCAAATTTAACTCGTAATAGTTTGGATCAAGAGTTTATGGTACAATATTTATACATGTGGCAATAACTAATGATTCATCTCCCTTATTAGAAACTAAACATGAAGTGATAACTATATTAGTGAGACAAATTGTAATATCCCATTTTTTCTAGGTACATCTCTCTTGATTTTTAGTTGAGGATCTCTTATATGGATTTTATTTTCCTCTTTAAACCATGGTGGTCAAGTTTCTTTTGGTGATGATGATATTTTTCTTGGTAAAATGATCTAAAGTTTGGGGATGTATGTTTTCTTGAATTAATGGAGTTTGGGTATACAATTTTCAGATACTTATGAGGGTTAATCATAGATTTTTAAATATTTAGAGGTGGTTTAAGTTTTTTCTTTATAATCTAGGATTTTATCTATCTATTGGACACTTTCACATCATGAATGGGTTACACAATGTGAAATTTTTTCCAAGAAGATGTCGTGAACTGGTTTATAGAATGAAACATTTACACTTTGTGAAACTGCTTTATGTTGTGAAATGGCCAATCAAGGTTATTTTAACCTGATGTGATTCATTTTTGTTGTATCTTATAAATCTATAATTCACAGTGTGAAAGGGGTTCACATATTGAATATCTCAAGATCAGTAGTTTTATCCCACAATGCACATATGATTTTATTTTTAATTCATTGTGAAAATTCCTCTCTTGAATCCTAGGACGAATCCTGATGATTTTGGGGTGATTCATTTTTTCTAGTACATCTTGTTATAATGTTTGATCTCTAGTGAGTGCCTTTATTTTCCCCCATTTATCATGTTATCCACCTTTATAATAGTGTGATTTACTAACCATCATTGAATCAAGTTTTAATCTTGATTCTTGTGTGATCTAGGTTTTCCTTATGATATACTTCACCTTCATTATCCTTTGGAATTCCCTTGAGAGTGTTTCTTTTATCCCTTTTGTCTGACTTAATTATCCATAGTATGTGAAAAATGAGCGATTATGCTGGAAATCCATGTGAACAACCTAATTAATTGGATATTTTTTTTAAATAATAATCCTTTTTTATAACATCAGTTGGATCCTATTGGGTCCATAGGAATGGAAACTGAGACTTATGGCCACTCGATAGGTGTTCCACCATTGGACCTTTTTGAGAATTGTCCATCTTGACATTAGATCCTTGAGATATATTGGATAAATTTATTGATTGCTGGCTTATAATTATCAATTGGAATAAAATGTATATTTTTTTTGATTATTTAATGTATAATCAAAACAAATAAATTTGGTTAATTGATATGTTAATGACCTTAGGGGTAAATGATAAATGAAATTGGTTTGGAATATTTATGAGGATAATTGGAAACCTATTTCTATGAAACATAAATGGCCAGAAAAATGATAATTTGATGAATAGATCATTATGCCTTGTGGTGATATATCTTTTATATTTTATTTTGGACTAGAATATTATTTTATTAGCTTTTGATCTTATGTGAAGTTGATGTAATTGAACCATGAGGGTGGGACACCTATCATCTTGATGAGTTTTTCTGGATACGACTCATGATTTATGTGGACACCTGTGGGATTGGTGTATGATTTTTGTACCGACCTAGGGATAAGATAACTGGTATTATATGCCTAAGGGTATATTATATGATTATATAAAATGTATGAGGACCATATACACAATATTTGGATGCCTAAGGGTGATATTCTAGATAACTTGTGGGTAGAGGCCATTTGTTAATTTGATGTTTGTGCGATTCATCCTCGGTGGGAGAATATGCAACTAGTTGGGTGGTTTTTCACAATATAGGATGATCCACCATTAGTTTTAAATACCCAAAATTTCACCTAATTAGTTTTGGTTGGCCTCGGGTGTTAACCCATAACTTGAGGGCCAATAGTTTTATTTCATGCGCAATGTTAATTTATTAAATTAATACTCTCTTATTCATTTTATTACATGCACTACTTTTCTTAGACTAATTTTTTATACATGGTGGGGTCGAAAAAATGAGTTTTACTCACACCCAATATGGGATGCTGTTTGGTACCTGGATAAATTTTATGGACATAGGTTTTGACAAGGGTAAGTGACCCTGTTGTTGATTTGCGGTTTGCTGGATGGGTTGGAGCTTGAAGATGGAACCAACATGGGGTTTGGGACTGGGGTATTTAGAGTCCTTAATTGAATCTATTTTTTCTTTTATATATATTAATTTCATCAAATAATTTAGTTACATTGAACCTATCATTAAATTATTCTATTATTATTTGGATTTATTCCGTTTATCCCTTCCTATCTTGATTTCTTATTTATTTATTCATATTGTTTCTTTTATTTCCGCTACTCTGCTATTATTTATGATTTCATTACAACTCTTTACCAAAGTGTATAGTCTCCCAACTATACTACTTAAAATCTCACTACTTGTCGGAAACATATTTCATATGGGGAGGTGCACCTGATGTCACATAGCCAACTGTCTTGGTCACTTCTGGGAGCACAAGGTTGGGTATATTACAAAGTGGTATCAAAGCCGTCAGGTTTCTTTTATGGTACTCTAATATTTGGGAAAGGTATAGAGTATAATAGGATGTGTCAAGACTTGGTAATGAGCTTGTTCATGAGAGTATCTAACCTATTAATAAGGGAAAATCCGAGTGCATAGGGATGAGATTTTTGTTCATGATGTTCGCTTGTTATGGTTTAATGTTATTTCATCTTTGGTGATTCACACATTTTTTGATGTTATAGTCATTAATATTTCTATTCATGGCCTGATATGGAATGATATTTATATCCATGGATCATGATAGGCACATAAGGATATATGTTGACATGCATTTTTCATGCTAGAGGAATATTTATCGCATGTGATATAGTTCACGCATGTTAAAACTTTGAAATGTGAACCCTTGATATAATTGATAAATTAAATGAATAAAAATTTTATATTATAGTAATTCAATTTTTAATCCATTTTAGAGGAACCTTTATCTAGTGGTTATATACGATCATCACTTTTTGAGATTGATCTTTTGTATACCTTGAGTTATAAATTGTGCATTGAACCTTTATAGATAAAAATGTATCCTTGTAATATCCAAATTGAGATCCAGTAGAGTGGAAATAAACATTATCCTAAAAATTACAAGCTATAAATTCTTATGGATCTGGAATATTATATGGACAATAATCTCCATGATAGATTCCTAAGGGTCATACGATCCATGGAAAGGGAGACTGTTCACACTACACCTTCGATGTCTGAGTTGATGAGAGAGTTCTATATACAGTAACCACCTAGGTTCAATGGGAAGGGAGGACCCTAAGTAGCTGAGTTATATATTGAGTCACTCAATAAAATATTAAATCATATCAAGAAACTTTCATATAAGTGGGTGAAGTTTACTATTTATATGCTTCATGGACCAGCCAAGTGTTGGTGGGGTATTTTAGAGAAAATCAAGAAATAAGGAGAGTTATCTTGGAAGGTATTAGAGGAAATGAATCAGAGACACTTCCATTCTAAGATGTTGAGGGATGATAAGGCTTTCAAGTTCATGCATACTTAATAAGAGGGAATGTTTGTGACAAACTATGTTAGAAGCTTCACTGACCTACAATTCTTTTCTCCATCCTTAGTATCCATTGAGATCATCAAGGAGAGACATTTTCAAGATGGGATTTATTATGAGATTAGATTACAGGTGAAATTATTTCTCTTTATCAGCCTTATGGATGTTATGAATTTGGATTTTATCATAGATTGTAATCTAAGAGAGTTCCCAAGTGGTGGTCTTAAAGTTTCAATAGGGCAATTCCAAAAATCTTCTTATAGTGGAAAGAAGTACTGCTATGGAAGTAGTAGAAAGTCTAGTCAAGGGAGTGGACCTACACATCATAACCTTGTTTTGATGTAGGGATTTCAATGTGTCAGGTTGGGACACAAGTTCCCCCAGTTTACTTACCCAATAATGGAGAATCTTTTCCTTGAAAAGTTGTTTCATATTTAGATGTTTTATAGGAAATTTCCATTGCAGAGTAGTGGTAGAAGATTAGGATAGGAACATGAGACTAAAAAAGAACTAGCTACCCCTTAGTAGACTAGTATCTAGAGTTCTACTGACTGTTTAGGACAAGGTATCTATATATATAAGTGGCCGTACTATTTAGAGAGAGCATCACAAATGGTTTATATTGAATCCTAGGATAGAGGGGAAAGTGAAATTTATGTTATGTATTCTACTCTGACTAGTTTAGATGCATGAACTTCTACTATCAATGGTAATATTCTTGAATTATTTACTCTTTCTTGTGTTTTTTATATAGGAGAATAACATTCCTTTATATCTTCTATTTTTTAAATGATTTGATCTTGGTTATGAAAATATTGGATGGTGTCTTGACCATTGATACATCATTGGGAATGCAGTTAGAGAATATAAAGTGTTGCAAGGCATGTTTTCTAGAAATTGGTGGATACCATTTCTTTTAGGAACTTTTTGAGATGTAAATGATATGATTTGATTTTATTATGGGTATGGATTGGTTAGTAGTATACCATCCTTACATTGAATCTTTTTAGATGATATTTACCTTTATATATCCATAAGGAGAGAACTATTTTTACTAGGGCGTGTGGGATCTTCAGGATGGTCATACAGAAACAATTTAGTGTAGTTCAGACTGTCTCATGAATCAGATAGTAGAAATTTCTCTAGATAATGTTGGAATGTAGTAGGATAATTTACCTCCACTGGTAGACCATTTTATTATTTTTTTATTGAAGAGTTATATGACATACCACTTGGGCGGGATATTGAACTCATGATTGAGTTGGTGTCGAGAGAAGACCCAATTTATATCCCACCTTATAGGATGGAACCAATAGATATTTTTGATTTGAAAGTTTATTTGAAATATTTGGATGCCAAGTCTATAATATTTCATAGTACATCTCCTTAGGGTTTTCTAGTTCTTTTCCTCAAGAATGCTGATGAGACTTTGCGCTTGTGTGTGTAAAATCAAATATTGAACCAGATAACAACCAAGAACCATTATCTCATCCTATGCATCATTGATATCTTTGAACAGCTGATAGGTTCGAAGATATTATCCAATATCAACTTGAGATTAGGATACCATTAGTTTAGGGTGAGACCATCAAACATATATCAAACTACTTTTAGGGGAAGATATGGATTATATGAGTTCATAGTGATGTAGTTTTGTCCAAAGAATGCATTGAAAATATTCATGGACTTGATAAATAAAATATTTCATCATTTCTTGAATCAATTTATGGTGGTTTTTTCTGAAAAACTATTAGTGTACTCCCAGTCTACAGACGATCATTCCCAATGTCTTGACATCATCTTAAGTACACCGAGATATCATCAGTGTTATGTCAAGCTATCCAAATATAGTTTATGGAAAAATAGAGTTCACTTCTTTAGAAATGTTATGTCAAAGGATTGAGTGTTAGTGGACCTATAGAAGGTTGAAACCATGGTATTTTTGTAGTGATCCATGAATTTATTATATATTAAAACTTTTTTAGGTTTAGTAGGTTATGACCAACATTTCATCTAGGACTTATACCATCTTGAAGAACCAATATCTGAGTTGACCAATAAAGGGTTAAATTTTGTTTTGTTAAAATATTTTGAAATATTTTTTCATTATTTGAAGATTAAGATGACCTAAATAATAATCCTCACCTTACTAGTTCCTAGAAAGAAATATTTTTTTGTACCGTGATGCATTAAGTTGAAGGTGCTACAAATAGTAACTTGACAAGTGATGTTTTTGAGAATATAAGACAACCATATTGAGATTGTAACATATCATTGGATCCTAATATTTATTTTATAGAGACTAATGTAATAGATAACTTCACTTAGTAGAAAAATGTGTTTCATGAATTATTTGATGATGGAAATAAAGATTTGTATGGTAGATTTTTGAAATAATCAAAAGTTTCTTTTGTACTAAAGTTGTATAATATCAAATGCCTATGTGGAATTACAAATAAGGAAGTGTATATGATATTGAAATTGTTATGTGATTCATTTATTGAAGCTAATATCCCTGAGTTTTTTTATGATATGAAATCATTTATTAAAATACTCAGAATAAACTATACAAAAATATATGCTTGTCCCAATGATTGGATGCTTTATTGGAGATATGATTCAAGAATAAAGGATTAAAAAATGTTTTTCTTCTATATGGTACTCAATGGGTGATGTTAGAAGTTTGAATCAATATACTACTATGAAGTAGATGAAAAATAACACACCTGAAACCAATTTTCATTACTTATCTTTGAAGCCTTGATTACAAATATTATCCATGTCATCGAAAACCACTGAGTATATGAAGTTTAATTCTATCGATAATAACAATGATGGGTTAATGAAATGTCCAAGAGATTCAAAATCGTGGAATAAATTTGATTCATTATTTCCATATTTCTCATATAATCCTAGGAATGTGTGATGGGGATTGGATACCGATGGATTCAACCCATCTAGGATTTTGAGTACCAGTTATATCATTTAGCCTATTATCTTGATCCCTTATAATCTACCTTCATAGATGTGTATGAAATAAATGTTTTTATCATTTTGATGATTAGTCTTAGAAAAATATGTATGGAAATGATATTGATTTATACTTTTACCCTCTAATTTAATAACTATAGTTCTTATAGAGAAATAGTGTTGAGACATATGATGCATCTTATAGAACAATGTTAAAAATGCATACTGCTATAATATAGACCATTAGTGACTTCCCTAGACATGGGAACTTATTCTCTTGGAACAATTATATGGGTTTATCTTGTCCAATTTGTAACTTTTATTTTGATCCCAAAAACTACCTTATAGTAAAAAATGGTTCTTCTTGTGTTCTCAAATATTTCTCGATGCATCTCATAGATTTCGGTAGAATAATTCAAAATTAAATGGTTATATTGATCATATAACACCTCCAAAGTTGTTGAAAGGTTATCAAATATTGGCACAACATGGAAATGTTGAAACATAATTTTGGAAGGTCGATTATCTAACTGATAGTGGGAAATGAGATTGAAGTGCATCATCAAGTGAAATTGGAATGTAAAAATGGAAGAAAAAAAGTATATTCTTTAAACTTATGTATTGGAAAATTAATTATTTGTGGAATAATCTTGATGTTATGCATATTGAGAAGAATTTTTTGCAAAATTTTATCCTCACATTTCTTAATGAGTATTGAAAAATGAAGGACCATCTCAATGCTTGGAAGGAAAAACAAACAATTAACATAAAGCGCAATCTCTGGATAGATGAGAATGGAAGGTATGCTCCCGAATTTTTTTCAATGAAAAATAGGGATAACGATACATTCCTTCAAATTTTAAAGCATGTGAAGGTATCTTATGTGTATTTAAGTAACATCTCAAGGTGTGTTGACTTAAATAATCATAGGTTACATGGATTGAAAATCCACGATTCACATATTTTTTTTACAAAAGTTACTACCATTGGAATTGGGTACATTATTACCTAAAAATGATACTGTAGTTGTACTTTGATTTTTCACATTCCTTAAGAAACTATGTGAGAAGACACTACAACCAGCTGAGGTTGAAAACCTTTAGGAGATATTTTTATTGAAACTTTGTGCAATGAAGAAGATATTTCCCCCATCATTTTTATTGTCATGATGCATTTAACTTTTCATTTGGTTGAGAAAACTAAATTAGGAGCCCCATACATTATCAAAGGTAGTGTATAATTGAGTGGTACTTTATTTATATTCTTTCAATTTTAATTAAACAATTTTTGGAACTTCATTAAATACATAATTATGTTTTATTTATTTTATTTCATAGATATCATGGCCATGTGAAATTATACGAGAAAAACAAAGCTCAACCTGAAGGCTCTATTTATGAAATAAATTTAGTAGAAGAATGTATTAACTTTTTTTTCTAGATACTTTGATGATATTGAGATAATATTAAATCAAGTTCGATATGTTGAAGATATATCAACTGAATATTAACTACATGGGAAATAAAGAATCTTCCATACAATTAGCCGATTAGTTGGGAGGATGTCACGAACCAGCCCGGGGTGAACCTGAACCGGTCACCCGAGCCAGCCCGTGACATGGCCCGAAGGGTGTTCTCGATCCCCACGGGCTGAAAACCAGTGCTGGGCATCAAAATTTAACTGTTGGGAATGATTTGGCCCATGAGAAAAAGATAACCAGATAAAAAAAACTAACGATAACCAAAAGAAACTGGCAGTGGAAAGGACATAAACTGTACATACCTCCTTGTGACCCCTAGGTCACCACCCAACTCAAAACCATTCTGCTCCAACATTGAGAAACTGAACCAGAAACCTGTACAAGAAGCTGAACCTACAACTGGAAAGATATAATAGGTGTGAGCACCGAGATTCTCAGTAGGGACGCCAAGAATAAACCACTAAGTCCAATAATTATCTTTTCCAAAGTAGTCCACTAACACAAGATTGAGATACAGATATAAAAGTAGGGTTTTTCACATTTTAAAGTATGCAACATGTTGTTCTCATTTAAAAACCCAACAAATGCTACACACCATTTCCAAAATCATTTTTTCCATTTTATAAATGAAATCCCAAACAAGAAATACCAAAGCAGGACTAGAGTAAAACAAGTAAAAGTGCAACTGAAAATAAACTAAAGAACTGAAAAGTAAACAAGCAATGTAAGTAATCCAGTAACCATGGGTGATCCAAAAAATTACTAGAAGACCCCTGGACGTACTCGGTTTTGGAACCACCTGCCGGCATATGGTGAAGCTCCTAAGTCTATAACCAACTGGCCCCCTAACTGACCAATGTAGTGGAGAAGCCCACCTGGCCTAACAAAAAATCCAGGGGGTACCAACCCGTCTAATCGGGGTTGGTCAGCAACCATCACTCGATCATCTAAAGGACACCTAGGAACCCATGGTGGTTATAATAATACTGTGTAAGTAGGAAGGCCCTCGCGCGTGTGACTCATCTCATCGCACTTGCCTACCCCAAACACGGACGCTTCCTATGCGTTCTCCCATAAAGGGTTACCCTAGATAGAAGCGACCCATATATTTATATATAAGAATACATGTGAAACATACAAAGTTCCAACCAGGCCGTCACATCATTCGGTTATCAAAACCACTTTATTAAACACTTGGGGTTTTAGATCGGGCATCTAGTTTTACATAATCAATGCCTTTTTGAAAACATTGCAAAAGCTATTCCAAAACAAACCTAAACACCACTTTTGTATTTAAAAATCCAAATGGGCCCTTAGGTACCAAGTTTCAAGGCATTGAGATAAAATTTTTTAGTGATACCATATTCAATTTGTAAAAACAAACCCAAGAGTTTACTTACTCCATGCACTCAACAGAATATATACACCAAAATCCAAACAGGCATATACACATGGATTTCTTTTTCAAACCACTTTAAAGGACCACACAAGGAGACCCACATCATTTAGAAAACAAGAACTGCTTATAAACCAAGGATTTGAGAAAAATACTAATTCAAAGAGACATGAAATCATTTCTTAAAAAACATTAAGTTCTATGAAATCATCCAGCGCAGGACAAACAAGTTTTATAAAATGTTTCTACCCGCAAAAACCACTCAAAACGTCCAACAGTACCATTTGCAGATAAAGGCAGTTAGTTCCAACCAATTTGGAAAGGCATAAACATGTGTTTAAATAGAGGATCATCCAAAAACCCAATTTTTAATCAAATATTTCAACAGTGAAACACTACCATAAGTCAACTATAAACATACTAGAGTCGCGAAATGTAATCTAAAATTTAATTAAGAAAACACAAGCATTTAATTGTTTAAAATTGGGAGAAAAGGCATGGGAGCACCTAAACATAACCAAGGAACTATTTCAAAGTTGTTTTTAACACTTTTAACCATCAAAGAAACACTGCAATAAATAAACTATCAGGATTATAAGGGTGAAAATAAAATTTATAAACTAAATGAAACCATGCAAGTGCCTATGGAAAACTTCGGAAAGAGAGAAGGGATGGAAATGCCTACCTCGGTTAACCCATGTCCAAAATGCACGCTCTTCCAGCGGCAACCCTCTTCACACGTCACACAGTCGTGTGTACGTGTCTTTGATGTGCATATATACATATACATATATATATATATATATATGTATATACACCATACACCTATATACCATAGGTATATATATCCTACAATGTAAACAACGAGACATTGCTAAATTAATAATTCAGGTAAAGCCAACTCTGGACCAGATAAAGACCTCTTGGGTCCGCAACTCAACTTAAAACCAAATTCCCCTTAAAATATTTAATGAACCACATAAAAAAATTATGAAACAACTCTAAGCAGTGCCAAAAGATATTGAACAAAAAAGCCCACCGAAAAACCACTTCCAAGGCCAAACTCACACTACTCACTTGTCAAAACAAAATATGCAGCCCGTGCACAACATAATAAACCAACTGCACAGTCTATAGAATGGTGATAAACAGCTCGACACCGATTTTTCACAAAAAGAATCAAACTCATTTTGCAAAAACATATCACTAATGAATCAAAGCATGTCAAACCTCAATTAGAACAATTTTGTACTATGAAAACTAATTAAACAACAAACTACATTTCTTTTAAACACCCAAAATAAATTAAAGACAACTCAAAAATAATAAAACCCCTAAAATAAAATTAACCCTTAATAAAGAAACTGAAGAACCAATACCTCAAAACCATGGCGAACCCACTGCCCTTGCCGGAAGTGGCTAGAACCGACCTCAGCGGAACCCATAATAACCAAAATAATAGGATTAAATCAAAAGAAAAACCCCAAATAAATTAGGGTTTGTCCAAAGGGGTCATGCGGTGGTCGGGGTTGCTGATCGGAGCACGAGGAGGTCGGCTGGGGCGGCTAGCCGGAGCGCGAGAGGAGGGGGAGGACTGGAGCAGGCAGGGTCGATCGGAGTAGGAAGGGTCGACCAGAGCAGGCGGAGTCGGCCGGAGGAGGTGGAGTCGGCCGGAGCAGGCAGAGTCGGCCGGAGCAGGCGGAGTCGTCTTAGAGAGGAGGAGGCCGGAAGGCGGGTCGCGGCCAGAGGGAGCTCCGGCAGGGAGCGCACGCAGGAGCGGACCAAGGGGGGGGGGTGGGGGTCTGGTTCGCGACTCCGAGGGGGGGGGGGGGGGTGGCGACGCGGGGGGATGGCTAGATTATGTTTCTTATTTTTTTTATTATTATCTTAATAATAATAATAATAATAATAATAATAATAATAATAATAATAATTAGTTAATTATAACCATATATACATATATAAATATATATATAAACATATATAAACCCACTTATATAAACATAGATACATCTATACATATATATATATATATAAACATATATAACATATATAAAGATATATGAACATATATATAAACATATATACACATAAGCATATAACGTTAAAACATATTTATTTATAAACATATGTGTATATATATATACACCTATAACCATATATACACACACATATATATATATATACACATAACGTTAAAACATAAACATATATAAACATATACACATACACATACATATATCTACACACATACGTTAAAACTGGATGATCGTGCAGTATTTGCGCACTGTACGGTACTAATGCGGACATCACATCTTAAACGTATGGCGTTCGCGCACTAACCCAAACCATCAACTCATCCTGACATTAAAATTTTAAACCGGGACTCACCCGCACCTACACAAAATCACCCGATGCCAAGAGAAATAAATTAAATAAAATAACTAAAAAAAATGGGTGTGACAATTCTGCCCACCACAAACACTTTCTGCCCCCAGAGAGTCACCAAGCCAACAGTTAGCATAACTCGAGTCTGTGCCCAGGAAAAACCAGAAGAAACTGAGAGGCTCAGGATGACCATTACCAACACAAGTCACACCCAACCAACTCGAGTACAATCATTGTCCGAGGTTGAGGGGAGAACACAGAAGGGTTCTCCCCACCACAGAAATTCACCAACACGAAGACCTTGAAACTCGAACACACCACCCCAGGGGGGGAAATACGGGAACTCCCCAAACATAACTCATTCCAACTTCTCAATGATAACGAAACAACTCCACCACTAGCATTAGAACTATTCTAGAAAAAACTAGCAGACAGAGACACCGGGAAGGAGGAATTCCCTACAAAACTCAAACACAATAAATGAAAACTCACGGAGAGGCGTCCGACCTAATAACAATCCCAAAAATGACACCCATTAATTTCACAGAACCAAACATCCCCCTAATGTACGCAGCTGATACCATCCTCAAGATCAAAACGGGTTCATTTAGTCATGGTCCTGATGCCTTTCAGAGAATCTGAATGATTTAGAAACTACACCAAGAGAAAATGAGGCCACTTGGATTGCGGCAGAAAAAGCTCATCGCGCGACCATAACAAGGATGGGCTTACAATGACGACAAGAATAGGACAAGAAACATTAGATATTTCCTTTCATAAAGCTGAAAGCATAATCCGAAGTGAGGTTCTACGCACCCTCGGCAACTCCTGACTGTGCGCGAGCTTCACCCCGAGACCTGTGGTTGGGGCCCTGACGGCTGAAGCATCTCCCACCTCAAAGTCAGACATTTTCATCTTCTGGTATCTAACTCCTTTTGTTCGATGATTCAAAAAATCACAATGGTCATACGTTTTCAAAGGGATTCATCATGATGGATTAGAATGTCTAGACTGACCATACTGGTGATGCATGAGAGAGCGGTCCGATGAACTAAGAGTCGATACCAACGAGGATGGTTTCTTGGAGACAGGTTCCACCGGCCCTCACCCCTTTCCAGGTGGGGAACCTTCACTAGGGACCAATACAATCAAACACACCCCAAAATTCAATGATGGCGAGACATTTCACCTTTACTAGTCCAAAAATGGACCCTCAAATAAACCTGAGACGGTACGAACCCTAACAACCCATGGAGTTCCCAAAAACCTGAAGACCCACTCTAATTCCACCACCACACAACTGCCCCTCACGGACTTTGATTACTTTGATTGGTAGGTAACATGCAAAAGAACTGAAAACTGGGCATGACTCATTAACAACCTTAGTGACCTTTCTGGGAGGCATACTCAGAACAACATGAAAAAAACACAACTGAAATTGGCATCTAGACAAAACTCGATCAAAGAAACAGCCTGATCCAAGGGAAACAAACTCATATGTTAAACATACACAAACATAAGTAAAAATTTCTTTTCCAAAAACCGTCATTTATTTTAAATTTTAAAACCCGCCTATGGCCCCTTATGGACTATCACATGTGCGTCCACCCAATCCCAGCTACATCGCTCGCAGACAAGTGCTCCCACGCACCCTATGCACATATCTATGCACATGTGACCCTCCATACGGAATACCAAGGTTCAAACACCTCTTTCCCTTATCAAATCCAAACAAGCAATAAAATTTTCCAAATTGAAAAACTTTCTCTTTAAAAACTCACTTTACTAATTTCATAAACAATTTGGAAGAAACCTTTTTTTTCATTTCGAATATACTTTCATTTTCAACACCCACACACATAGACCGAGTTCAAAACAAAACACGACTAACTATAAACCATCAGAATGAGGGACTAGTGTCTGTGCTTAACCCGGCGACATGGTGGTGAGCCCTGCCCCAAGTAAGACATAACACTAAGAGGACCTTAAACCGGGAACTTGGACTCCACATGGGTCACCACCCCACGTGAGGCCATAATATGAACCAACTCGCTCTAATTGTCTTCCCTCAATCCAAAATAACCAAAGGCAAAAGGATCAAATTCTGGACTAACCCTAGCAACTCAGGTCTCGTTGCGAGTGGTGGTGATCAGGCACCAACCCGTAACTTACCTCCTGAGCCATGATAGTCCTAATATCCTTCTACCAGACATCCCAAATAACAAGGGTCTCCTCTGATACCATTTTTTCATGAACCAGCCCAGGGTGAACCTGAACCGGTCACCCGAGCTGGCCCGCGACATGGCCCGAAGGGCGTTCCCGATCCCCACGGGCTGGCAACTAGTTTCAGGCATCAAAATTTAACTGTTGGGAAATGATTTGGACCAAGAGAAAAAGATAACCAGATAAAACAAACTAACAATAACCAAAAGGAACTAGCAGTGGAAAGGACATAAACTATACATACCTCCTTGTGACCCCTAGGTCACCACCCAACTCAAAACCATGCTGATCCAACATTGAGAAACTGAACCAGAAACCTATATGAGAAGCTGAACCTGCAACTGGAAAGATATAATAGGCATGAGCACCGAGATTCTCAGTAGGGATTCCAAGAATAAACCACTGAATCTAACAATTCTCTTTTCCAAATTAGTCCACTAACACTAGTTTGAAATACAGATATAAAAGTAGGGTTTTTCACATTTTAAAGTATGAAACATGTTGTTCTCATTTAAAAACCAAACACATGCCACACACCATTTCCAAAATCATTTTTCCATTTTATAAATGAAAGCCCAGACAGAAAATACCAAAGTAGGACTAGAGTAAAACAAGTAAAAGTGAAACTGAAAATAAACCAGGGAACTAAAAAGTAAACAAGCAATGTAAGTAATCCAGTAACCATGGGTGATCCTAAACATCCCTAGAAGACCCCTGGACGTACTCGGTTTCGGAACCACCTACCGGTATATGGTGAACCTCCTAAGTCTATAACCAACTGGCCACCCTAACTGACCAATCCAGTGGAAAAGCCCACCTAGCCTAACAACAAATCTAGGGGGTACCAACACGTCTAATCGGGGTTGGTCAGAAACCATCACTCGATCATCTAAAAGAAGCCCAAGAACCCATGGTGGTTATAATAATATTGTGTAAGTAGGAAGGCCCTCGCGTGTGTGACTCATCTCAACGCACTTGCCTACCCCAAACACAAATGCTTCCTATGCGTTCGCCCATAAAGGGTTACCCTAGATAAGAGTGCCCTATATATTTAAATATAAGAATATATGTCAAACATACAAAGTGACAACCGGGCCATCACATCATTCGGTTATCAAAAACACTTTATTAAACACTTGGGGTTTTAGATTGGGCATCTAGTTTTACATAATCAATGCCTTTATGAAAACATTGCAAAAGCTCTTCCAAAATAAACCTAAACACCACTTTTGTATTTAAAAATCCAAACGGGCCCTTAGGTTCCATGTTTCAAGGAATTGCGATAAAAGTCTTTAGTGATACCATATTCAATTTGTAAAAACAAACCCAAGAGTTTTCTTACTCCACACACTCAACAGAATATATACACCAAAAGCCAAATGGGCATATGCACATGGATTTATTTTTCAAACCACTTTAAAGTACCACACAAAGAGACCCACATCATTTAGAAAACAAGAACCGCTTATAAACGAAGGATTTGAGAAAAATACCAATTCAAAGAGACGTGAAATCATTTCTTCAAAAACATTAAGTTCCATGAAATCAACCAGCGCAGGAAAAAAAAGTTTCATAAAATGTTTCTACCCGAAAAAACCACTCAAAACGTCCAACAATACCATTTGTAGATTAGGGAAGTTAGTTCGAACCAAGTTGGCAAGGCATAAACATGTGTGTAAATAGAGGAGCATCCAAAAACCCAATTTTTAATAAAATATTTCAATAGTGAAACACTACCATAAGTCAAATATAAACATACTAGAGGTGCGAAACATAAACAAAATTTAATTAAGAAAACACAAGCATTTAATTGTTTAAAATTGGGAGCAAAGGCATGGGAGCACCTAAACATAACCAAGGAACTATTTCAAAGTTTTTTTTAACACTTTTAACTATCAAAGAAACACTTTAATAAATAAACTATCAGGATTATAAGGGTGAAAATAAAATTTATAAACTAAATGAAACCATGAAAGTGCCTATGGAAAACTTCGGAAAGAGAGAAGGGATAGAAACACCTACCTTGGTTAACCCATGTCCAAAACCCATGCTCTTCCAGCGGAAACCCTCTTCACACGTCACACAGTCGTGCTCACGTGTCTTTGATGTGCATATATACATATACATATATATATATATATACGTATATACACCATACACCTATATACCATAGGTATATATATCCTGCAATGTAAACAACGAGACATTGCTAAATAAATAATTTAGGTAAAGCAGACTCTGGACCAGATAAAGACCTCTTGGGTCCGCAACTCAACTTAAAACCAAATTCCCCTTAAATGATTTAATGAACCACATAAAAAAAATTTATGAAATAACTCCAAGCAGTGCTATAAGATATTGAACACAAAAGCCCACCCAAAAAACTCTTCCAAGGCCAAACGCACACCACTCACTTGTCAAAACAGAATATGCAGCCCGTGCACAACATAATAAACCAACTGCACAGTCTATAGAATGGTGATAAACAGCTCGACCCTGATTTTTCACAAAAATAATCAAACTCATTTTGCAAAAACATATCACTAATGAATCAAAGCATGTCGAACCTCAATTTGAACAATTTTGCACCATGAATACTGATTAAAAAACACACTAGATTTCTTTTAAACACCCAAAATAAATTTAAGACAACTCAAAAATAATAAAACCCCTAAAATAAAATTAACCCACAATGAAGAAACTAAAGAACCCATACCTGAAAACCATGGCGAACCCACTGCCCTTGCCGGCAGTGGCTAGAACCGACCTCGACGGAACCCGACGAAACCTAAATAACAAGATTCAATCAAAATAAAAACCCCAAATACATTAGGGTTTAGCCAAAGGGGTCACGCGGTGGTCGGGGCTACTGACCAGAGCACGCGGAGGTTGGCCGGGGCGGCTGGCTGGAGCGCGAGAGGAGGGGGAGGACCAGAGCAGGCAGGGTCGGCTGGAGTAGGTGGGGTCGGCCGGAGCAGGTGGAGTCAGCCGGAGCAGGCGAAGTCGGCCGGAGCAGGCGGAGTTAGCCAGAGCAGGCAGAGTCGTCTTAGAGAGGAGGAGGCCGGAAGGTGGGTCGCGGCCAGAGGGAGCTCCGGTAGGGACCGCGCGCAGGAGCGGAACAGGGGGGGTCTGGTTCGCGACTCCAAGGGGGGGGGGGGCGACGTGGGGGCTGGGTAGATTAGGTTTCATCTTTTTTTATTATCTTAATAATAATAATAATAATAATTAGTTAATTATAAACATATAAACATATATAAATATATATATAAACATATATAAACCCACTTATATAAACATAGATACATCTATACATATATATATATATATAAACATATATAATATATATAAAGATATATGAACATATATATAAACATATATACACATAAGCATATAACGTTAAATCATATTTATTTATAAACATATGTGTATATATATATATACACCTATAACCATATATACACATACATATATATATATACACACACATAACGTTAAAACATAAACATATATAAACATATACAAATACATATACATATATCTACACACATAATGTTAAAACTGGATGATCGTGCGGTATTTGCTCGCCGTACGGTACTGATGCAGACAACACATCTTAAGCGTACGATGTTCACGCACTAACCCAAACCATCAACTCATCCTAACATTAAAATTTTAAACTGGTACTCCCCCGCACCTACGCAAAATCACCCGACGCCAAGAGAAATAAATTAAATAAAATGACTAAAAAAATAGGTGTGACAGAGGATCTCAAATGTTACATTGAAAAAATAGAATTATTACAGGCACATAGATATGTTATACTCAAAAGTGAAATTTTAGATCCATTTATTAAAAAGATCAGGATACAAAAAAATAGACGCATGAGAGGCTGAATATGAAATGAGAAAGATGTATCAAAATAAATTAACAAAGAGATTATAGAATGGTTTTCATAATGTGTAAGTTCATAATTATTTCATTCAATATGGATATTTGGTAGAAATTTTTTTTGTAAATATAATTATGTATATTAATTTATTTATATAATGAATACTAATACTTAGGTTGATTTTTCAGAATATTTCAATTTTATGGATTGATTTCCTCGAAAAAATCTAGAAAATGTGATTCTTATAATGTAAACAACTTTAAATTTCATATAGTCAACTAGGAAGAGGGTTTAAAAACATAAAATAGTAGTGTATTTACATTTGATGAATTGGGATACAATTTAAAATTGACAGATATTATCGACTTAAACTACCACATGCATTTTTTGGTTTTTTATTCAAATGAAAGTGGTTTAATATTACTACGGGTATTAAAAGAGATTCCTTACAATTTACTTATGTGAACCTCTCTCATTTGATGGATGTCGATGACCATGAATTAAATGATCCCTATATCTTATCATAGCAAGAGAAAATGGTATATTATTTGGAATATGTCATGGATAAAGGGTGGAGTTTTGTTGTTCACATAAAATGAAGATAATTTTATGATATGGGTGATGAAGTGGATGTTTTTTCATCTAACATTTAATCCTATAAACAACAAGAAAAAAAAAATATTTTTCAATCATGATATTGAAAATATTAATCTTGAATGGTTGGATGAAGTATTTTAAGTAATGATGGAGTAGGTCAATGAAATAATTAAAGAAAAAAAATGATTTTATGTGTAGTTATGAATTAGTTTATCAAAAACTTATGTTATATATGTATTCATTAATTATCATAGATATGTATATTTTGTTTGTCAGTACTATGCATCTGTTATCATTTTTAATTTTTTTATGCATGATTTTTTGGAAATATATATTCTAAAGTTAATTATATATGATTAAATAAAAGTAATTATAATAAATAAGTGTTTCATTGATCCCATTAGACTCCCATATGATGTTCCCTCGACCACACAAACAAATGACGATCCATAAATCTCCATTCATATATCATCTGATACACCTTCCATCGTACGCCTTTAGCGTCTCTTACACCCTCCATTCTATCAGTGTCTGGTACACCCTCCTTCTTTTTATGATCAGCATTTGAGACAGTGCCTCCCTATTCAGTAGGTTCAATAGCAAGGGAATAAGTCATCACTCCTATTTTTTATGAGTACATTGGAGATTGATAGTTATAGGTAAAAATTTTTATGTGAATAAAGTTATTGAAATTTTTTTATACTGTAAATTATTTGTTCATAAAAGATGCAAACAATTTTACTATGGAGTGAAATATAAACAGTCCAAATGTTTATAATCTAAATGGACTGAATATTTTTGTCCCATTTTCCTATTATGGGGTTCCCAGGGATGATGTCATAGTATTTTTTGACTAGATTCTAATCTAGTTGGAAAAAGATCCAGTTACGCTTCCCATTACCTATGCTGATTGGAGGCATGTGCCTCAATCTTCAAAAATGAAGTCTTTGATTACCAAAATAAGGTAATTTTAAAAAATTACGGTGTAATTGAATTTCATTCTGTTATTAAATTATGATTTTTTTAAAATAAATCTCTTTGTATTGATGTTATTCCTCATTAATAATGCATATATTATCACAAAAAAATGTACATTGAAAAATTTAGGTAATAAATGAAAGGATTTTAAATAAAGAGTATAGAATGAATTCTATGATTATTCTTTGACCAATCATTAGATATATGATAAGGTACCTGAAGGGGTACCTATAAAGAAATGAAAGGTTTTTTTGATATCCATTTTCATGAGAAGTAAGTGGTATTGAAATATATATTATTGTATTAATCTCATTTTACTTATATACATGCATATGAAAAGGAGATGAAATTTCATACATTACTATTAAATTACATTTTATTTATTCTAAGATGTTTCAAAGAAAAATACATTATATCGATCTAAAAAAACATCCCCAACACTGCTCGGTCAAAGTGTTTTCCAGAAATAGATCAACTCTGATAATATTTTCACTAGTTTAAATATTTATAAAATAACATTATCTGTTACATATATTAAATTGTTTATTTATCATTTTTTAATGAATTCAAATAATTTAGGGAAACAAGTATCTAGAATGAAACTTTGATTGGATGTTCAGAAAAAATATGATTGGAGTTATGTTAATGACTTTGCCAAAGAATTTGGGGTATGAATTCCTTTTTCATTATAATAACTTATTGTTAGTTGTCATTATGTTAATATATATTACTTAAAATACGATCAATATTTTATTTTTAGGTAAAAATAAAAAAAATATTGGATTCCATTCCTCAATAGTCTTTCTTAGTATGTTAGGATGATCCTATTAGTTAAGTCCATGGAAAGGAGAATCATGATCATGTTCATATGACGAGTTTGAGACTATTACCATTGGACGTATTTGGCATGCCACCAGGGATCACAACATCATTTACCCCTAGTTTTAGTTACTCCCTACCTTGAGATGCTGATAGAGATTTTGTTCCAATGCAAAGAACAATTAACAAACATAGGTCACATATAAAGATTCAAGATGAATGGGTAGTTGCTTTGTAGAAAGAATTTATTGAATTATATCAGAGGAGAAATTGACCTGTTCCCAGTGATATTGCCTCAATGCATGGAAGTGAGGAGGTAAATTACAAAACATCAAAATAATTTTGTACACAAAATTTTATTAGTTTTAATTTTATATTTAAATATACAATATTGTTTAATTTTCAACATAATTCTAATAATGGTGCCAATAGCGGGGAGTGAAGATGAAGACAAAGAGGGTGTCGATCAAAGTTCATCGTGTAGTGATTAGTGTTCAATTTTTATTGGAAGATGATATTTAACTAAACATATGGTAGGAAAAAACTTATATGGTGATTCAAAAACCATTTTGTAGTTTCTTTTAAGTATATCTGTATTTCCCTTACATTGCATGAAAATCTATATGCTTGGTTCATTTGATATGTTTTATTTCGAAGTTTACCGTATTATTTGTTTTACTCGAATATTTTGTAGATGATGAATAGTGAAACCACCATGCCAATCTTATATTAAATATAATATAATTACTTCTATTTTAAATTTTTATGAGCTTTGGAATTTAACTTTTATTTTTCAGAGGAATTTTTATATTGAATGGTTTCCATATGGCTATGTATAGCTATGCATAAACCCTTATGTTTGGGGAAAAATAATGTAGACGAATCTTACATATGGTATTTTCCTATGAAAAAAGTTTAGTGCATGACCATGTGAGTTTGAGTAGTAATGATGCACAAATAAATACACATGAGGATAATCCTATAAATTTATTAATGTCCTATAAATAGGTTTTTCCATGTACCATGTCCATGGTATCACTCCATATGGTAATTTTATTTTTATGACACTAGCCCCAGTGATCAATAATACTAGATCTACAGATACATAGATCTCTAATTAAACCATTGGAATAGACCTCTATCTGGAACTCTACCTTTTAGAATGTATAATTATTTTAGAATTATGAACCCCCATTGATCCTTCCTCTATGTGAACCATGGAAAAAAAGTATATTTCTACCACTGTATCTAGACTAGTGTTAACCTTTCAAGAGTCCACCTCTAATAAGAAAATTTTATTTCTATTTCCCTGATCATATTCTGATGATTTTATACATAGTTATTGAATAAATAAAAACATTTATCACTACCATTGCAAAGATGCATGTTTTATAGACATGCGATATCGATCTCTAGTTTTAACACATTATTAGTTAACTTATCCAAGACTTTGATGATAATAGATAAAAAAATTCCAAACTTTTGGACTTTAAGAGTATCTTTAGATAATACTACCCCAAAAAAACTATTATATTCTGTTACTCCCATTCAATGTTCATAGTTAATCTCTTCAAATTATAGGTAAATTCATCCAAATGACTTTCCATAACTCCAACTTTCTCTATGATCTATTATCTTATGGACCAATATTATAGTCCAATTAATTCATCATAATTATTATTGATGAAGGTATGTTTAATTGTATTGGATACTATGATATTATAAGATATTTTCATGTTTTTATTCATTTTCTTAACTCATTATGGAGCTTGAATGCTTATCACTACTTCTAAAGACCACACTCACAACCATTACATTCTGAAAAAATCAAATAGCAATCATGTATCTATATCCTTCATTCAACTCATTCTTATGATATCATGAAAACTATGCCATAACACCATATTCTTGAAATATACATGTTTTGAATTACATTAATCCATCTAGAAGTCTCTTCTATAGATATAAAATTATCGATAATCAATAATAACCATAAATTCCTACCATGCATCTCATGACATTTAAATTTTTTTCATATATTCACCATTTTATATTTTAGGACTATCTCATACTAATTATTTCATTCCACAAATTGAAAGAACCACCACTCTAATAATCATGAGGTTTAAAGAACATGCCGCATGCCCCCTTTCAAATGTTGAGTGATAAGAACCCCAACTCCACTTATACTGATTCAAAGTAGGATAGATAACACATGGTAGAAATGATAACCACCCCCAACCCATCCATGGAATTTATAAAATATTTTGAAACCAATACATGAAAGAATAAAACTTGAGGTCTTATGATGTTCTATCACAATCACTCTTTACCAAGGGAACTGACTAAATTTCATCAATTTGTGAAACTAAAACATTAGATAACTTCTTTATTGAAACTTACTTTAATTAAATACATTAATAAAAATCATTAAACAATAGGGGATAATACATATATTTATTATATGATGTATTTCAGTTTTTCTAACCACATATATGGCTCATTATTCCATCTAACTTTACATTAAAACACACTAAGAGTAGTATCACTAGAATAATCCAAGATATAAAAAACTCACCATTATAACATCAAGTTATTCCTAACACATGTAATATTATTTTCTAGAAATATAAATCCCAATTAATAAAAAAATGTAAAGGACCAACAAAGATCTAAATGATACTTTGATGAAAAAAAAATGTCACCAAATTCACAATGGACATAGACATTCTTTTAGAAATCCTGTACTACTTCATGCAGTTTCCATCCTCATGGTGAATTTTTTCAGAAACATAGTAATCCACATAAGAAGAGGAGACCAGTAGTCTTCAAACCAAGTCATAACATTCTAAAATAACAAAACATGTCCCAAAACATAATCATTATTGGAGGAATTTAAATATCATGTATAAAAATTGGATACCACCATTGTCTTATGATAACCTTCTCCAAAATCCTTAATTAACTTCTCATTAGAAACTTTAATACTATAATTTAACACCAAGAATAATAACCAGGATGTGATACCAATATTTAGGGATCATGGAGAATGTTCAATGAATGGAATAACATGGCTTAAAGATCAACATATTTAACAATATTCTAGAAAAAATTTAGATAAAATATCCCTAGTAGTTTAAAATTAGGAACTAGGTTGTCTAGGATCCCTAACCATTATGTAGATACACTCTATTAACATATGATTTTAGTCCTCCTCAAAGATTTCCTTAAATATAGTGAATAATAGTAAATAAGAAGACTGATAAAAAAATACATTTGAATAAAGTACAAACACAATGCATAAGTGTTACATTGTTTGGGATTTTATCACCTTATACTCATCTTAGCTTTGTAGAACTACTTATATATTTTTGTTTATTCATATTAATATTTATTGAAAAGATTGTCCCTATTTATTTATTTAAATTATTTATTTTATGTATTGGTTTATATTTTAATTTGACTTGAAAATTAAATTTTTGAATTTTTTTGAAAGATAAAAATTGGTTTGATTTTGTTTTTCATAATCTTAAAATTCCACCTTTTAATTGGTTTATAGTGTAATTTTATAATGTGGTGGATCCGCCCCTTGGTTGAAAAACTTGTGATTTTTAGTCAATGGTTTCAATGGAATGATTGATTTATTAACATGGGCTTGAAATATTGGGTTTCATGATGAATAATTATTATTTTTGATTATAATATTATTAATATTCTGATTACTATTTTTATATATTTTCATATCTATGTTTTTTGTTTTCTTGTTCTAGGGTTGTATATTCTGTAGCTGTATTTTTTTTGAAAAGAGATATATTGAAGTGGTTTAAAATTCCACTGTATATTCCAAATTATTGTTTGGAACTAGTTTAAGACACCTCTATATAAAGTAATTTTTGTAGTGGTTGTTTTTTTGGTTTTAGTGTCAGTTCCCCCCCCAAAAAAAGTGTATAGCACTAGTTTAAATCACCACTATTTATTTGACATATTTGGGAGAGGAAAATTCCACTAAAACCATAAAAACCTCTACTAAATAAAAATTCTACGATGGTTCCCAAAAATCACTGTTAAATGGACAGAATTGATGCATGTTTTATCTTGATGCCAAACTTAGCAATGTTTTTTATAAACCATTGCAAAACTATACGAAAGAAGTTTAAATTTCCATGAAATAAAAAAAACCACCTCTATCAGTCGATTTTTTTGCAGTGAAAGGAGGCTAAATCCTACTTTGATATATGTAATGAAGATGGTGATATAGAAAATCTTAGAAGTAGGGATCACTTTTCACATTTTAGATTCAAAATAGGTTAGACCCATCCATTTAATTCCCAACAAAATTGGATTAACCATTATGATGAATGAAAATAATGAATTAATCCGTGTGATAATTCAGAATAGATATAGAGTGTGAATAGACTATAGAAAGTTAAATTTTTCCACTCATAAATATCATTTACCTATCCCCTTCATTGAATATATGTTAGAGTGATTGGAAGGGAGAACTCGTTATTACTTTTTAGATGAAATTTCAAGTTATTTCAAAGTGATCATTTATCTAGAGGACCTAAAGAATACCACCTCGACACATCCCTTTAAAACATTTTCTTATAGAAGAATTTAATTTGGATTATGTAATGATCTAATTATATTTAAAACATGTATGGTGAGTATATTTTTTTTATCACATTGAGGATTTATTGGAACTATTATCAGATGATTTCATATTTTTTAAAAACTATTTTTATTATTGTTTGAAAAAAATGTAAAAAGTTATGAAAAATTTCATCGAAAATAATCTTGTTTTGATTTAAAAAAATGTCATTTCATGGTTGAGAGAGAAATTTTCCTTGGGAATATCATTTCACAAAAAGGAATTTAAGTGGATAAATAAATAACTAAAGTCATAAATAATTTTCCTTAACCAAATTTTGTGGAATATATTAGATCTTTTTTAAGACATGTAAGCTCATACAAGAGGTTTATCAAGGATTTTAGTAAGATTTTTACCCCATTCTCTAAATTACTTTTAAAAGATAATAATTTTGATTTTAAAGATGATTTTAGGGTATCATTTGATGTACTGAAGATAAGATTTATATCCACACCTATAATATAGCCACAAAATTGGGAATAAACATTTGAGCTACTTTGTGAATCTTCCAACCAAGTAGTTGGGGTAGTCCTTTCTCATAGAATTAAGGACAGAGTAAAAACCATTTCCTATTCCACAAGAACCTTAGATGCTACCCAATTCAACTACATAACCACAAAAAATGAATTTTTGGTAGTTGAATTTTCTATGGATAGATTAAGTTCATTTTTTCTTAGAGCTAAAGTTTTTATTTTTTTGACCACTACGCCTAGATATTTTATAAAAAAGAAAGATTCCAAGCCCATGCTTATGAGATGGATGCTACTACTCTAGGAGATCAACTTGGAAATAAAATAAATAAGGGAGTTGAGAACCTAGTGGTAGATCACTTGAATAGAAAACCCAGTAGATCTTATCTGGAGATTCTAGCCCACAAAACAGTACCATACCTCATTCCAAGAACTACTACAAAACAAGTGTTTAAGAGTGCTAGAAAAAAGTGCTGATAAAGGATCCCTTTATCAATACTAAAATAAGTGCTGATAAAGGGTACCTTTTATAAGTTCCTTTTTAGAATTGATAAAAGAAACCCTTTATTAGTATTTTAGCACTAATAAAGAGTTTCATTTATCAACACTTTTTTAGTGCTGATAAAGGGTACCCTTTATCAGTGATTTATTTTTAGCGCCCATAAAGGGATCCTTTATTAGTTATTTTTAGCACTGAGAAATGTCTAAATAAAATGAAATAATGAAATAATTAAAAAATAAAAATGAGTTTATTAAAAAAAATTAAAATTTTATTAATTAAATAATTATTGATAAAAATGAATAAATTGATTATACTATAAATAAATTATAAATACTAATATATAATATATATTAAATATATAGAAATATGTAAAATGAAAATTAAACAAATAATAATTAAAAGTTGGTAAATTGAGAAAAATATTAAACATTTTATTAATTAAATAATCTTTGATAATATTAATAAATAGTATATATTATATATATATTTGAATGAATATAAATATGATTTATATAATAAAATATATTTATTCTTTACATTAAATAATAATATATTTAGGGAATAATGTTTTATAATTAAAAATAAATATGAATTAGAAATACTTACTAATTTCATTGAGTAATGAACATAATTGAATGTAATTTTATTTTTTAATTTAACATAGATATAATGCGTGTTATGTTGATTTCAAATATACACAATTAATGTATTTTTATATACAACACATGGACATACACAAATATATATTTTGGGAATTTAATCAATTTCTATTATTTATTATATATATATATTTACTATATTTTAATATCTTAAATATGTATTCATCTTTATTTCAACACATGTCCATTTTTTATAATCTATATTTAATTAAAAAAACTTTTCCATTTTTTCAATATTGTTAAAGTGTACTCATTTTTCATTATTCAATTTCACTCATTTTTTACATGCATACACTTAATATTAAATATTCATTAATAATGTAAAAAATATATTTGTAAAAAAATATTTATAAATAAAATATTTATAAATTTATATTTACTATTTTTATACATTTATATATTTATAATTATAAATAAATAAATATTTTTTTAAAAAGTGTTTATATAATTATAAGTAAATAATTATAAAATTATAATAAATTTATTCAAATAATGAATATATTTACTATATATATATATTATATATATATATATATAGAATTATATAAATATATATAATGATAGAAATATTATTTTTTAGAAAGTATTTATATAATTATAAATAAATAATTATAAAATTACAATAAATATATTTAAATAAAGAATATACTTACTATATTAATATATATATATATTTATTACATATATATATAATTATATAAATATATTTAATATTTTTTAAAGATAATTATAATTATAAATCTTTTATCAACGCTAAATTAATTAGTGCTGATAAAAGACATATTTATCAGCGCTAAAAAGCACTGATAAAGCTCTATCTTTTTTAGTACTAAAAAAGGGAGATAAATATGCCTTTTTATCATCCCTAACTAATTTAGCACTAAAAAAAGGGATCTTTATTAGTTATTTTTGGGAAGTGATGATAAAATTTTTCCGATCTATTTAATTTACCCTAACGAGTCATGAACTCATCGCGATACCAAAACTTTCCATTGAAGAAACCCTCTACCGATGCTCCTCCTGGATGAATTGAAGCTCAAATCAAGGCACAAATCCAAGGATCAAACACTTTCATGGCTCAAATCCAAAAGCTCAAATGTTTTCTTGGGTTTTGATATCACTACATTATCTTAGATGATTCAAATCTTTAATCCAAGTTATCTTATTTTCTCCTCATCTTCCTCACTTATTGATTTCTTATTCGGCATGATCTATTTTCATTTTTTATCATCATTATTTATTTACCATCAATATATCCCTATACTCAACAATGTTTACAAGGGATGTTTTCGTTGAAAGGAGATAGGGTTATCATTCCTTGCACTCCCCCACCCCCACCGTTTGCCGATTTTGTGTAACCCGCCCACCCAATGCCACTGAATCCTACTTCATGATATCACCATAACCTTAATGGTTTTCATAATTTTAAAATAGAAGAAGTCACATATTTATCATTAGCTCCTTATGCACATGACTGCCTCCCCCCCTTAAGTGCTTCCTCTTGCCAGCACAGGTGACCACCATCACCCTTCTACACACAGAAAACACCAAACAAGAAATTCTATTCCTGTTAAACTTGACCATATGGTCTACAGAATGAAATCCATGTGCATGCCCACCTCACCTGGAACATATCAATATAATGATATATATATATAATGAAAAATTTATAATATAATTATATTTACATACACAAACAAACCCACACACATGTTTATAAATAAATTTATATTTATGTATATCAATATTTATATATGTGTGTATAATATATATATATATATATATATATATAATTTTGTATTAAATGGATTTAACACATTACATAAATAAATATGTTAAATATTTATATATTTAAATGTATAAATTTGAAAAAAATACAAATACATAAAAAATAAATAAATAAATATATTATTATATATTCATATATTATGAATATATATATATAGACACACACACATGTATATTTTAAAAATAATATATATATATATATAATACAAATACATTGTGAATATATATATATTATACAAATACAAATATATATTATACTATAGAAATATATATTATACAAATTTATTATACAAATATATTATACCAATATATGATTCAAATATACTATAGAAATATATTATAAAATTATAGTATAAAAATATATTATACAAATATGTTATAAAAATATATTGCACAAATTTATATGTATACAATTAACAAATACAAATTTGTTATGAAGATTTGTCTCACTTAAAAACTATTTTTTTAAGAGCGGGTCATCTCCTATTTAACTTAAAACCTCTATATCATCCATAATTACTAGAATTTTCATTTCAATATGACTAAAATTTTGTACTTTGGTCCCAAAATTACCATATAACCCATAATGTCCATGAAAATGAAAATTTTCTTATAAAGCCTACTCTTTATCTGCTTGAGAATAATTATTGTTTTCAACCTATCTATACATAATTATTGAATCAATTTAATACCTAAGAATTTTGAGGTGTTTAAAACCTTTATTGTTATTAGGTATATTCTTTTCCTAAAATTATTTTTTCCATTCCTTGTCTACTTTTAATTGAAATTATAATTTTGAGTTGTTTTAAAATATCTGATATACCATTAATATTAAATGTAATAATTTCTTAGGTTGTTACATCACTTATTCCAAAAAACAGAATGGAGGTTATCAAATTTTATATATTTTGAAATTATTATTAGAAATTATTATTAGGTATTCATCATTTTGGGCCTATATTTATTAGTTCCACCCCTAGGAATCTCTAATTACCATCCATGTATATGAAATAAATATTTATTTATTAAAATGTTTTATCAAGACATTTTTATATCTTCTATTTGATTAAATGATTATTTATTATTATTGTTTATCATATTTGAGTTTCTTATTACTCCTTAATTGCATATATTATATTTTCATTTATTTAGGGGATTTAATAAATACTTTATTGAACATTTTAATAGAGGTAGGACTAGTCTCAGATGATTGAAAGTATTAAAAGTGAGTTTTCTACAATAAATATAGAATTCATAGAGCCTCTAAAGATTCATATATCAAAACATGTCACTACTAAGACCCCTTGAATGACATATAAGAATTTTTATGCCCCCCAAATATCTATTTTAATAGGACACAAGTTAATAAGTAGTGCCAATGGTGTATGTCACGACCTGTCCCATGGGGTCCGGACGTGACCACCCCAAGCCCACCTTCCATAGACCAGGGGTTGGTGACTAGCACCTGAAGGCTTTTCCCGAATAGAGAAGACATTTCCTTAGAGATCTGTACACACTCAAAAAAATAAACTGAAGTAAACAACCAAAAAAATCATGGTATAACCATGAGAGTAAAGTACAACCACAAGTAAAACTATAAACTGAAAATAGTGAGATGGAATACAAGACCTATAAACTGAAAAGAAAGTAAACAATTGTCGCATCTGCCATGGAGCTCTACCTGAAGAATAGTAGCTATAAGTTTGAAGTCCAAGAAGAGGATCTCTACTGGTCTTGTCACACCAAGATCTACAAAGTCCCGAACCTCCAAATTCTGCCTTGGAGCATTAGTAGTCTGCACCAGACACACATGTGCGGGCAAAGCCCATGTAGGGGTGAGCATAACAATACCCAGTAGGGACCCTGAGACCCCCAAATGTCTCTTAGTAATACACAAAGGAAAACATCATAATAAATACCACAAATATAATATCACAAGAATGATCTGAATCATGAAAAAACAGAGAAAAATAGACAGATCACTCTTATGGTATAACTTTAAGGTTACTGGGATAGGGATGAATAGTCATAACAAAAGATCATACTATTCATAGTAACTCTTCTGCTGACCTCTATAGGTCACTATATGATGACCTGTATTGGTCGCTAGATGCTAACCAATATAGGTAACTGTATTCTGACCCATATAAGTCGCTAGATACTGACCCGTATTGGTCGTTGGTGCTGACCTGTATTGTTCGCTAGATGCTGACCCGTATTAGTCGCTGGTGCTAACTCATATCGGTCATTTTACTTGACCCATATTGGTTGTTAGTTCTGACCCATCTTGGTTGCTGATTTAGAGGTATGGATGATTAGTCATATAGCTAGATCATCTCACTCTGGAGTTTTTGGTGCTGACCCGTTTTGGTCGCTCTTCTTCTTCATGTCACATCCAGCCACTGGATTCCCGCACGAAGCACACCTGATCTCCGGAATAATATTCTCCTCAAGCCATAATTCATATTTAAAATGGTACTAAGTCCTTATAAAAGCATACCTAAGGGACCAGCCCATCCTAGGGGTCCCAATGTGACAGACGACGCGTCGATCGAACGCCTGGTCTGTGAGATATGAGCACTTTTATAAAAAGGGCCCGATTGGATTCAAATCTGATCCAGCTTAGGTTGCATGTAAAACTCCATCAAACCCCATATTGAGAATCTCTAAAGGAACTCCTTCTCACAAGGGTCCTTATTCCATGGATGACGCGTCGATTGGATTCCTGGTCTGTTAGTTAAACCCTTTTCTATAAAACGGGGTGATCACACCTCGACCTGGCCCGGCTCGGTCAGGCCCATCGGAATATGCCATAAGGAATGCTTCCCAAAAGGGGTCCCAAATCCACTGATGGTGTTTTTAATAGACACCTGGTTCATCATTTACAAGCATTTCTTTATTCGGGGCCGGTTGGGTCTGGGCCTAGTCTGAATCGGTTAGGCTGGCCTGACAGAATGGGTCCCAGGGTCTACCTAACCCCGCCTGGGTCTGGCCCATTAAGGGTCAGCCCGGATGGTTTGTGGGCCCGGTCCATGGGTCTGGACCGGCCCGCTGGGCAGGTCCAGCCCGTTCGGATGGGCCGCATCTAGCCCTATCCGCCTAAAGGTGGACCGCTTCACCCAGCTGGCCCCACAGATGTGGGGCCATTTTGTCCGGTGTGACATGGCGCTGCACGAGGTCCATGTCGACCCCTCCTACTATGGCCTGCTAGCTGTGGCTGCTACCGCCAATGTTGCCTGCAGGCACCGCCCATATTCCATGCGGTCGACTCGGGCCAGCCGCCTTTGGCCACCACGACGAGTGATGGTGCACCGTCTTCCACCACCCACGTCTGATTTCCGCAGGTCTCCTCCGACCACCACCGGCATGGCGCGCCGACAGTTGTTTCCACCGGCCACCGGAATTCCGCCGTCATTTTTTGGACCTTAAATGTCTTTCTGTCGCATTATTTCTTCTTCATAATGAACGTACCAAGGAAAAGTTTAGCGGAGGGTCCGAGCCTTTTTGATTTCATCCTACACCCTCCGTGTAAAAATTTTAAACATGAGAAAAAATTAATAATAAAAAATTGAAGAATAATCCCCGAGTTTAAGATCCCACAAAAACTATCCACATGATTAGAGGAGACACAAATCAATCCGTTAGTTGATTGGTCTGTATTCATTTTATTTTTCAAGTACAGGAAGAGAGGGAACATCAAATCACATAGACCCCCTACCTTTTATGATGATCATTGCTACTGTTCGTCCTTGAGGGTTTACGTCGTCGACGACGCTTCCTGGTTCCGACCTTCGAAAGGAATTCTTCATCGTTTTTCATTCTTCACTGGGGTGGAAGTGCATAAGAGCTTAGCCTGAGAATCCTCCAAATCCTTCCTACTTTTTTCCTAACATGTCGAACTATTTATAGAACCATGCTGCAACATTTCCACAATGATGTGACATCGCGTCGTTACACTATTTCATTTATGAAACAATGTTGCTGTCTCACACCATTAAATTCACTATTATGTTGCCGAATACGGGTCATCCATATGTTTCATTAAAGTTCCCCATCGCCACATCATCGCTGCCTCGTAGTGTCACCATCCTCCATGCAACAGAGAGAAAAGAATAAAATAATTATTTTAAATTATTTTATTATTTTTCTCTAGAAGTCCAAAAATTAACTTTTTTGCTCGACCCTCTCCAGTCGAAGTTAAGTCATTTCTAGGCGAATCCCAACATTCCAGATTCAATGGTTCCCTCAAATTTTTAATCCGAGCACCAATTCAAAAGATAGAAAATTCCGCCCGTGAATTTACTAAACATACTCTAAAAAAAGTTCAAATATTCCTTCGGGGCACACCGAGCCTCGAAATTACATGCTATCAATTTTCACGTACTCATAAAAATCCCAAATAATTTAAAAAAATTCATATAATTTTCTGGGTCTTTACAATGTAATTCTCACAAATGTGAGGCATTACCCCTTTTAGAGAATACAATGAAGTAAAATTATCATCCTCCTCAGCTTTATCTCCCGAATATTTATTATTGAATTTTTTTTCTTGACACTCAACCCCCATCTATTTTATGTTACTTGTATTACTCTAAGCATTTTTCATTCCATGGATGACTACTACTTAGAATATTTCAAGCAACATAGGTTCATGTCCCCAAGACGTGGATGATATGTGTCAAACAACAAAATAAAATGACAAATGTTTGGGAGATGAGCTGATGAGGATGGATATCAAATACACATAATCAACAGTTTATAAGATGGATTTGAGATCAAATTTATAAGGAGTTATATGAAAATCCTAATTCAGTTTCCAAATGAATTCAATGGAAAGCCAGGGGATTGAATGAAAATGTTATATCTTACACTATTTTTGTAATCTATGGAAATACATTCTATACAAAAGAACACGATGACTGCAGTAAGATCCAAAAAAGTGGTGTTATTCTTGTGGTGGAAGAAATGTACATATTTGGTTCCAAGGATAGAAATCCAATTTATGAAAGTATTTCATATTTTGGCATTATTTAATAGATATATGTGTTGTATTATAAAAAAAATTCAAGTGTCGATTTTCTGGTGCAAATAGGTTGACAATATGAGTGTAGTGAAAGATAATGATATGGGCTTCATGAAGGTGAATCTTAGTGTGGAATAGGAAAAAGGTGTGAATTTCATAATGGAATCACAATAGGTGAAAGAATTTTATGTATTAGAACCAATAAACAAGAATTTGTCGATTTTCCTTATTGTGAAAAAAACAAATATCGGGTCAGATGAAAATTCAATTAAGGATGACCCTTTCATTGGGGGATCAAAATCAATTTATTATCATCCCAATGTAGACAATGTCTTATACGTTAGACGGGAATAAAATAGGGGATTTGGATTCTTGATAGAGGAACCAAATATCTAAAACCTTTAGAAAAATAAAGAGAGTTGAATGAGAAGGTAATAGTTTTTTTAATATACTATGTTCATCATCATAATATTATATGTTCTATACTAAATTAACATAATTTAAATTAAATGTTTGATTACTGATAGAGACAATGTCTTCTGCATATGATGATGTTACCAATCCCTCAAATGAACAAACTATAATAAAGGAATCTAATTGGGAATATGTAGATGCAATCTTACAATAAACTCTCTCTATTTTAACAAAAATTTATATAATGAAACATTGAATTAATTTTCATTATTTCTTGATGAGTTAATTTATTTTAGAATATTTATGTAGTTATTTCATGCCTTTCTACATCGAAACTCCAATAGAATTATTCTCCTAAAAACCTTTTCACCCCTATAGTGTTGCATTTATCACTTTCATTCATGTTCCCTCCACCACCTTTACAGGAAGAGAAATAGAGCTACCTCTTCCCAATCAAAAAGGTAATCTAGATGTTTACGTAGTAAAATCATTGTACATAGAATTAATATATTGTTTCATATTTATGTTTAATAGTTTTCTTTTTAATAATACTCACATAAGAATTATTTTCTTATATAGGTAGATTCTTTTGTTCGGGTTGGGGTTGTCTGTCCATCTTTCATACCTTTATGCACAAAAACTTCCATAGAATTATTCTCCCTCAAAACCTTTTCACCCCTACAATGTTGGTATTTATCACTTTCCTCCAAGTTCCCTCCACTTCTCAATCACATAGGTAATCTTGATTTTTTAACAGTAACATCATTTTCCATACAATTAATGTATTATTTCATATTTATGTATATTTATTTTTAGAATTACTCATATAATAATTCTTTTCTTATACAGGTGGATTATTTTGTTCAAGTTGGGGTGGTTTGTTTGAAGCTGTTCATGGTCATGAGATATTGGACTTCAAGCCTATAACTAAGATAATGACGATAAGGAAATTTTTCAAGAATGCATACAAACATCATGAAAAGGTGAATTCTTACAACTTATTTAATTAATTTTGTCATCATTTTATCTAATTTTGTAAGTTAATTTCCATACCATTTTTATTTAATACTTATTTAGTTGTTTTCAAAGATCTTTTGGGAAGTCATATTTTTATTTTAACTATATGCAGCAAGCCAAAAAAGAGATAAAATGTGTCTTTCTCCCAATGTCACCATGATTTCTATTTCCCTTTCCTTTGTTTGTAGAAATTCCAACACTGCATATTGAGTCAATATTATTAGCTAAAAAACTTTTCTCATTATTGAAATCTAAGAGAGAAACGGAAGCTCATGTGCCCATTGTGGTGAATTCTCATGATATAATAGGCACATGATCTTCCTCTACTTCTCTATACTCTAACAACGAGGAAGGTTTTTTAGCTAAGAACATCGAGTAAATATGTAGTGTTGATAGTTAAACAAATAAAGGCAATGGAACTCATGGTAACATTGAAAATTAGGATTGTTTTGAGACTTTGGGATGGGTAGGAATCAACTGAACTATAATCTAATACATGGTGTGAACAGTATGACTCCATGTGATTCTTTTTATTTAAAATTGACATTAATTTTAGTAAAAAAGAAAATTTTCAAACCCAAAAGTGCTAAAAAAATTATAATTTTTTTTACTTTAATAAAATGACTCGTAAGTCATTTTTGACATATAGAAATCATCCAAACCTCAATTCAATACACGTTGTGCCCGACATGACTGAAAGTGTTAGTTACCTGTTTAAAATCGACATTTTTGTTCAAAAAGTTCCACTCATTGAAAACTGAGAAAAAAAAATCATATTTTCTTCATAATTTAGAAAAATTATTCCTAAATCATTTTGATATGTAGTAATTGGTCTCATATCAACCTGATACATGATGTAGTCTATATGAGTCAAAGGGCATGTTTCCAGTTTAAAATGACATTTTAGTAAAAAATATAAGTGATTCACTCAAAAATAATAAAAACATTCACATTATTTTGATACTATATAAAAAATATACATAATCCATTTTAGATGTGTAGGAATCAGCCAGACCTCAATATGACACACGATGAGACCAGTATGACCCTAAGTGCTTTTTTTTATTTAAAATTGACATTAATTTTTAGTAAAAATGAATACCAACATACTCAAAACCAAGGGAAAGAGTTCTTATTATTTTTTACTTTATAAAAGCGATTCATAAGTCATTTGGGATATATAGTAATCAGCTGCGCCTCAATCTGACGGACGGTGTGAGTGATATGACTCCAAGTACCTCTTTTTATTTAAAATTGACATTGATTTTTATGAAAAAGACATGTAACCTACTTAAAACCAAGAAAATACATAAAAATTGTTTTTATAATTTATTTAAACAATCCATAAGTTATTTTTGACATGTATGGATCAACCATACCTCAATCCAATAGACTATGTGCTCGGTATGACTCAATATGTCCGTTATCCATTGAAAATCGACAGTTAAGTTAAAAAATATTCACTCACTAAAAACCATGAAAACACAATTTTATTTTCTTGAAAATTTAATAAATAAATTCAAAATTCATTTTTTATGTGTATTAATTGGTCTCGTATCAAAATGATACACAATGTGATCAATATGAGTCAAAGCGCATGATTCTAGTTTAAAATGAAAATTTTGAAAAAAATACAAGTGACATACTTAAAACCAAGTAAACACATTCATATTGTTTTGATAAATTATTAAAAGGATAAATAAATCTTTTTTATGTGTATGAATAAATTTCACCTCAATCTGATAAATGATGTTTCCATTATCACTCCAAGTTTGTATTTTAATTTAAAATTGACATCAATTTTAGTAAAAGGAAAACTAACCTTATCAAACCTGAGAAGATACATTCAATTTTTTTGAATACTTAAGGGAAATGATAAATAATTCATTTTGAATTTTAGGAATCATCATAACCTCAATATGATACACAATGTTCCTGATATGTCTCAAAATGTCTATTATCAGTATAAAATCAGCAGTTTAGTTCAAAAAGTGTCACTCACTGAAGAATACACACTTAGATTTTCTTGATAATTTGGTACATCAATTCATAAGTAATTTATGATGTTTAAGAATAATTCTCACTTCAAATTGATACACTATGTGATCCGTATGTGTTAAAGTGAATGTTTCCAGTTTAAAATGACATTATAGTAAACAAGACAAGTGACATAATCAATACGAAGTAAACACATTAAGATTACTTTGATACATTATTAAAATGATAAACAATTCATTTGAAAATTTTATGAATCATAAAAACCTCAATCTGATGCACTATGTGAGTGGTATGACTCCAAGTGTGTCTTTTTATTTAAAATTAACATCAATTTTAGTAAAAAAGATAACTGACCTACTCAAAATAAAGAAAAAAAGTAATATTATTTTGATACTTTTTTAAAATGATCTATAAGTAATTTCTTTAGATATATTAATCAACCTTACCTCAATATGATACACAATGTTCCCAGTATGACTCAATGTATCAGTTATCTGTTTAAAATCAACATTTTAGTTCAAAAAGGGTCACTCACTAAAAACTATGAAAATTTGATCAGATTATCTTAATAAGTTAGGAAAATGATTCATAAGTAATTTTTTATGTGTAGAAATATTTATAATGTAAAAATGACACACAATGTGACTGGTATGAGTCAAATTGTGTGTTTCTAGTTTAACTTGGTATTTTAGTAAAAAAATACAAGCGACGTACTCAAAATTAAGAAAACACATTCATATTGTTTTAATACTTTAGGAAAATGATCCATAAGTCATTTGATACATTTTTTAATCATTCAAACCTTAATCTAATTAATTGTGTTACTGGTATGACTCTAATTGTGTCTTTTTATTTAGAATTGGCATCAATTCTAGTAAAAAAGGACAACTGACCTACTCAAAACTGAGAAAACATATTCGGATTGTTTTGATACTTTATAAAAATGATTTGTAATTTATTTTTGAAGTTTATGAATCAACAAAACATCAATATGATACATGATTTTACCGATATTATTCAATGTATTAGTTATCATTTTAAAATAGATATTTTAGTTCCAAAAGTGTCACTTAATAAAAACTGAGAAATCATGTTTGGATTGTCTTAATAATTTAGGAAAAATATTAATAATTCATTTGTGATGTATATGAATCAGTATCACATCAAACTGAAATATTATGTGACTGATATGATTCAATGTGTGTGTTTCCAGTTTAAAATGAATTTTTAGTAAAAAATACAACCAACGTACTCAAAACTGAAAAAAAACATTCAGATTGTTTTTATTGTTTAGGAAAATGATCCATAATTCATTTGAGATGTGTAAGAATCAGATACACCTCAATCTGACACATGGTGTCATTGGTATGATTCTAAGTGCTTATTTTCAATATATAAGTGTCATTTTTGTTTAAAAGGCACATCCCATCATCAAAACCAAGAAAATGATCCAATATTGTTTTCTCATCATTCTATCAGCTAATAAACAATTAATTTACTTATCATTTTTATCTTATACTTATTTAGATATTTTTCATAGCGAAAATGTTTGAAGACAAACAACAACTGGTGTAACGTACAAGAATCATCCACAACTCAATCCAAAACACAATGTTCCTGGTATGAATCAAAATTTAGTTTTAAATTAACACTTCCTATTAATTTATTTATTTATATTATTACTAACATAATATTTTATATTTAATTTTTTTCCTTATTATTATTAACATAATAATTTGTTTTGCTCGAGTAGGGGTTAGGATCAAAAGATAAATGAACACTAATGTTTCTAAATATATTTAATAATGTGTACTTATTTAATTTTATAAACAAATGTTTTAAATGTCTATAATATAGTATTTTTTATTGTATTTGTATTTTAAAATTTACTTCATTTAAATTGTATATCGGTAATTTATTTTTATGATTTTTTTTGTGTTTTTGCTATTACGGTGTGCTATTACAACACACTGCAGCATACCCCTTTATCATCACTTTTTTAGTGATAATAAAATACTAGGGATTTCAATATCGCTTTGGCAGTTAGTGCTTATCTAGCACTAATAAAGTCCATTTTTATCACTATTAAAGGCCTATTTTTTAGTAGTGAAGAGAGAAACTCAACTAAGTTGAAGTAGAAGTGTCATGATATACTTGCATTGTAAAATGTTTGGTAACATCTCAACTCCTAGTCCATTTAAATCCCAACATAATTCAAAAACTAAAATATGAATCTAAATTTTACATTTTAAAAGATCCATTTATTTGGAAAATTTTCATTTAAAAATTAATAAGAAGATGTTTTACAGAAAAACAATTCTGTCTATTTTTTATTTTTTTCACACTTTAGATTAAGGAGGCCAATTTGGACCTTAAAGTAAAAAAATAAAAGTTTCATAATCTAAAATTTATTGGCCCACATTTTTTAGATATGCAACTGATTTTTTAAAAAGGTGAAAAACTATTAGTTTTACTGAAATAGTTCAAGAAATAAGAAATACTTCAAATACCCAATAAATTTTTTGAATATTTAAAATCTTGAGGAATAGATTTTATAGACCCCTTTTGAAATTAATTTAGAAATTATTATATATAGCTTGTAGTGGATTATGTTTTGAAATGGGTGGAAGATAAAGCCACTAAAATGGATGATACTCATGTTTTTTGTGATTTTTTTAGGTCTTATATATTTTTTAGGTTTTTAGTGCCTATATACATCATCAATGATCAATGTACTCACTTTATCAACAAGATAATGTAGGATTTAATATGTAAGTATGGAGTGTGTCACAAAACATAAACACCATATCATACACAAACCAAGAGACAAGATAAAATATCCAATAAGGAGATCATGGTAATTTTGATAAGACTATAAAATCTAATAGTAAGGATTGGATCCAAAGGTTATAAGATACCTTTTTGGCTTAAAGTAGAACCTATAAAAGAACCCATTGGTATGAGTCCTTATAGACTAAATTATTGGAAGATATATCACCTACCTTCAGAATTGGAACACAAAGCATACTTGGATATAAGAGAGATGAATCTAGATTTAGAAAGAGTTAAGAAGGTGATGAGGCTTCATCTATAAGAACTAGATGAAATTAGAAGAGAATATTTTGAAAATTCTAGAATTTATAAAGAAAGGAAAAAATAACTCATGAAAAGATGATCAAACCAAAGACTTCCATAATAGAGAAAAAATTTTATTATATAACTCAAAAGTTATATTAATTCTAAGAAAAATTCATTCCCTATAGGAAGGTCCCTTTACAATTATTCATGCATATCCTTTCATTACTATGAATATAATGAAGTAAGAAGAGAAAGAACCATTCACTGTTAATAGACACAGTTTGAATAAATTATACAGGAACATTCCATAATATCTTTTAGAGGACGTCGAAATCCTCCAATCTATTAACTACTAAAAACTATTGAGTGGTACCATTCTTGTGATGCCCTAAAAAATTGAAGTAAGAACCTTGTATTCGATCGCATGTATGACACACGACAACAAGCACGTAAGGTATTATAATATCCAGATACTTTATAATATATTTACTATTTAAAATAAATTATATATATTTCAATTCATGTGACACCAAGTTAGCATGCATTACATTCAATATCTACCTTCATCGATAGCGTGAGTTACACATAAGAGCAACCTTACTCGATAGCTTGCGTTACACACAAGACAAAGATTCTCTAAATAACAATGTATTATCAAAATATTATTATTTAATATAATATGATATAACATATCCATTATTTTAGTGGTTATGAATAGTGTTAACTAACTTATTGAAATATATGATTTATAATAATATAATATTAATTCATAGGTTAAAATTGAATGTAGGAACTAATTTAATATAAATGAAATGTTTTTATATAAAACCATTTTTTTGCTCATTAAGATATTTTATCCTAATAAATTAATATAATTATAATTATATAATAATTATAATGAAAAATATATGTTATATATTCAACCAAATATTTTTTATATTCATCAATTTGGTTTGATATGCATAAGCTAAGAACAAACCATATTTTACACATAAAAACCTATATTTTTGTAAAGGCAATTTTCCCACCATTTAATAGTGAAACTATTTTAAATATAAATTTTGAAACTTTAATTGATATAATATGTCAAAAAAAACTTAATATTTAGAATCTAAATATAAAAATTATATTAGGTTGATGTTTTGGTAATTTTTTGTAAAATTCAATTTTTAATGAATAACTAAAAATACTAAATTTTAGTTCAAAACTACATTTTCATCTAATTAAATTATAAGGTTAAGTTATGTTTTATGTCTGTTTTAATGATTAATTATGTAATATTTTTATCCATTAATTCAATTTAGTTCATTGGAGTCATTTTAACATTGACATTTACTATAAAAACATAGTCAACATAAAGATGTTTTTACTTTAAAAACCTGTGTTGTTGTCCCGCTTGTGGGATAAATTTGAAATTAATTTATACAAATTATGTGATTGGAATATAATAAAATGGATTCCATATTTGGAATAGATATAATTTATAATTTTAATGAGGTAAACTTTGTTTATGAACAAAATATATTAGGGAAGTTAATTAAAAATAATTACAATGGTTAAGGTTAAATTATGATTAATAAGAGACTAAAATATAAATTTAAGGCCTAAATAGACCTATAAACTTGTAAAAAATCTATTTTATGGCCATATTTAGACCCTATCATCAATGTTTTATACCTTTTACCATTATTGTATCCACTTGAAACATGAATAACGTGGGTGGAATTCTCTCTTCAAATATTTACAAGAGTGCCACTCTTCCTCCACTATAAAAGGCCACCACCTCTCCCTATTCCTCACACCTCTCAAACCACTTAAGTTATTCCAAGATATGAAAAAATAGATTCCCATAAATCCTCACCAATAACTTTAATCATTACTTAGTGAATAAATCATCCCAAGCAATCCTTTTGGTATAATCACAAAGAAGTTACCCAATTAAGAGGTAACGCCTTCTCTCATGATTTTCAGTTTCATTTCCATTCTACACTCCCTATAATATTATTATTATGTAATTAAATAACTAATATAATATCATTAATTTAATATGATGTATTTAAGATAAGGTTTATACCTACACTTACACACACCTCCATATAATGGGTAGCAAACATATTATTTCTATGTACGGTGAACTACTACCTCACGAAATGATGATTGTTAAATTTTCCCCTACCACCTCTCATGGTGGACATTATGATGGGAAATATATTTATATATGTTATATATGATATTTAATTTGTCTTTATTCTTATTTAATTTTATAATACATACATTTAATAATTTCTATTTTATGATAACATCGTTTGAGGAAGTGTGGACTACAACCCCCTCAAAGTGATGTGATTCGTCCACACAATACATGGAATGTATAAATGACGGTTATAATTAAAAATAAGTGACATAAATAACATCAATAAGATATTAGTGAAATAATTATATATATATATCATCTTCTTTATTACCCTTTCACACACTTTAAAAGAGATAACACCGTTCGTGGACGTGTGGACTACCACATCCTCAACATGATGTGATGACTTTTACATCATATAATTATATATACAAGTATATATGATTAAATAATATGGTATTTTTTATATAATTATCACTCTATAAATATTTTAGCTACTTATCTTCTTTCGACAATGATCATTTAAAAATTTGAATGTTTCTAAGGCGTGTACGTACGACTTGCCATCTCCATGATTGTAACATTTGTCATTTTAATATACATATTTAGTGATTGATTTTAAAAGTATAATTTATGTAAAAATATGATAATTATTTCATGGTTATTATTCTAGAGATTTTATATAATGAACCCTTTGAAAAATTTTGACCAACAATAATTGTTTTGACACATAAACCAAATTTGGTCAAAAACACCCGACATAAACTTAATTGTTTAAGTAGTGTAAAAAACATGGTAATAAGTGAAATAAAATTAATTATAAAAATGAAAAATTATTTTAATAAATTATAAAATTAACATAAATTTATTATACATGAAGTTAAAGGATGTTCACCCAAAAAGAAATACACGGTAAGGGGATTTCATCTCACTTTTATGTTCCATTAGATACATGTTATTTTCACCACTCATTCATATTGTGTGGTGTATGTACCAAAATGATTATATTATATGTATCATATAATTAAATTTAAGGGTATTCACATATCCATTTTATTAACCTTTTTTCATGGGATTTAATATTAAAAAGTTATAAAATTGGTAAAATGTTTTGTCTCAATTTTCCTTCATTGAACTCATATTTTATTATACACCTAAACTCTTTTTCAAGGTAAATATATTTAAATTTTATATGATATGTCATGATTATCAATATTTTAATGATATTAAATGATTTATTTAATTTTCATTTCTTACACGGAGAGTATAATCTTAGTTACAGATTTATAATAGTTTATTGAGAAAATCTCATCGCCTTTTCGAGATTGTTTAGGTTTATGCTTCCTTTAATGAAATATTATGATACACCTCTCAAGAACACTTATGAGTTTCCTTATCCTATGTTATTTCATGACATAATCATGCATTGGTACCATCTTTTACTCTTTGGTACATAAGATAGTAAAACAAATATTTCTAAGAAAGCCCAACTTTACCCTCTCCTCAGTCAGAAATATATTCAAAACTGTGTTTCCCAAAAAGAGTTTACTTGAATATTATTCCATTCTGCGATAATATTTAAAATAAATTTATATGATTTTTTCATTTTACCAATCTATTAAAAGGAATATTCTTGTCTCTTTCCAAATGAGAATTTTTTTACACTTTTACCATATAAAAGGAATATTCTTTTTACCTCGTACAAAATGTATGGATTCATCCACTGTCATTTCTTTGAATCCTTTTTAAGTTTAAAAGGTTTATTTTTAAATGTTTTTAATTGGATATTCAATGAAAAATAATTTCAGAAGTTTTTTTAAATAAAAGTATATTTTACTCAAAAATATTTTTAAAAGTTATTATTTTATTTCATCATCAACAACAACCCTCTGTTTTACCCCTCTTGGGATTTATTATGTTGATTCCATCCTTATTCTTCATATGTATGGTTTATTATTGATTTGGACTAGGATAAAAATAAATTTTACTTCCTTGATTTATTTTTTAATCACCTTAAAGTATTTAATTTACTATGATCATTGAACTTTGAATTTCCCCTTATGATCCATTTCATTTTTCACGGATAATACTATTTCCTAAACAACATACAATTTTACATACAGTGACTACTTTGAATTTTATTTGATTAATTAGGGAATTATTGATAAATCCATATTTCTCATTTAATAAGGTTATTTGATAAGGCATATTATTTATTTTACTATTCAATATAAAGAATGATTTGGACTTGTAGACATGGGTTGGGAACCATTTAAGGAAAGACCTATAGGTTGAGGACTGATGAATAAAATCCCCTCGATGCATCAGCAGTCTCCTGAGATAAAATACTTTTCTAGCCACCTTAGATGAGTTTTTACCCATTAACTAAACTATATTATGAATGGTATTGATATTACTGGTTCCATGTATATAAGAAACTTGGCATCCAATAATTAAGAATTGCTTTTATATTAGTTTTAGTTATTTTTCATCCATGAGATTTTACATTGACATATATATGGATACATTTAATTTCAGTTCATTAATTAATGGATTGTGTTTTAGTTTCATACCTTGCCATATTTATTTTTCCTTATCTAGTTATTTTAATGGAATGTAATTCTAGTTATTTACCTTTCCATATTGACCATTCTCATTGATTCATTATTTCTTCTATTATATTTTTCCATTACTGAGAATTTGAGATCACCCTTATTATGTTTATTTCCCTAGGATTCTAAGAAGCATACTATGAAAGATATGTAGGAATAGACTATATGTATTAGAGTTATCCTCGATGTTGTTTAAATTTTTAGAAGAAAAAAATTATTGTAATTTGTGTATCCATTTTTAATACAATACTCATTTATGTATCTAGGTTTCTAAAACTACTAAACTAATTGGTCCTTCGGGGATGGATTCATTGTAAGCATGCCAATTTAATTGATAGTAGACACCAGCTTCAGGATATTTGGGGTTGGGTTTCCAAAGTTGGTATCAAAGGATGTTTAATAGTAACCTTGGGAACTAGATTTACGAAAAAGTAGGTTAGATAACATAACTGTATACAATAATTTTAGGATAAGTATAAATGAAAACTATAGTACCCCTGATTTCTATTATGTAACCCATTCTTGATACTTTTAATGGTTTTAAAGTTAAGGGTGTTTAATGGGAGAGTTAGGAGAACCATGAGTGAAGTTCGAAGCAAAGGGGGAGGAGCACGGGTGGCGCACGATTTGTCAAACCGTGCGGACAAACCGTGCGTGTCTGAATGAGGATGCAGTGGCTTCCGCACGGTCGGTGCATAGTTAAGGGAAACCGTGCGATGATGTAGGATCAAAATAATGATGTAGATGCTCAATATACAAGAGGTGGGGGTGAATTGTACACTTTAAAAATTTCCTTAAACAAGGAAAGATCTAAGTTTAACAAAGTTAAACTAAGCAAATTCACAACACCTCTAACACCAACTGGAGAATTGGAAAAAGGTATGAAGTTACAAACTTCTAGTTCTATGCACCTGCTTGAATCTGGAAAGTGATTTCGAAAACAGGTTCCGGAAAAATGGATCCAGAAATTGAAACTTAACTAAACTTTAGAATATGATATTCCACCTTAAAGCGTATAGAATCTAAATGAATCAGAGTACAAGTGTAAGGAAATAAAAGAATGTTATACTTTACTTACAATATAATATACAGCGGAAAAACAAGTAGTACAACTACAGGTAACAAACAATAACTCTTTTAACCCAAAGAGAAGGGTATCCAACAACCTTGGATAAAGGTCCCTTGATTTATACTTTCAAGAAAGTCTGTCTTACTCACACCAGTGTAAGCCCTCGATATGAGGATTGGAGTCTATGTCTTGCTATCCCCGCAAGCCCTCAACTTCAAGGTAGTTGGAACCTCTGTGTTCCTCATCAAGGAAGCCATCAAACTTTAAGGTAGTCGGCACCTCTGTATTCCTATCCTTGGAAGCCCTAAAATGTAATCACCAACATTCAGAGTCTCACAAAGCAATTTGAACGAGCGGTTCAGTATGCACAAAGCATGAAAAGCTTCTCTCTCTAGAAATCACTTTAACAGCATGTGGTCTCTAGAGTGATAAACTTCTTATTGATCTCTTTCAAATGAGCTCCTATTTATAGGCTCGGTTGGAATGATCGACTCCCTCCTCCAACGGTCATATTTTCCTTGAATATCGGAGGGACCTGTACACGTGTCACTAAACTAATGGTTAATTAGAAACAAAATGGACGACATCGTTTTATAAAAAAACATGTGTAACTGAAATCACGACATCGTTTTATAATGAAACAAGTGTAATCATAAGAAAAACTAGAATTCGGAATGTAAGTAAGTAAAAGTTCGGAGTCTAACCAAAATGGAATTCAGAGTCTATGTTAAAAAATGTTTGGATTCTGTTTTATAGGAATTTGGAACCTGAAATCTGTAGAAGTCCGAAGTCTGAATTTCTAAGGAAATTTGGAGTCTGGTTTCACCAGAGTTCAGAATCTGAACTTGCAGAGTTCGAAGTTGAACTAGTAAAATTTCGGAGTTGAACTTCATAAGAGTTCAGAGTCGAACTCATGAAAGTTTGGAGTCGAACTTCATAAGAGTTCGGAGTCGAACTCATGAAAGTTTGGAGTCGAACTTCATAAGAGTTCGGAGTCGAACTCATGAAAGTTCGGAGTCGAACTTTATAAGAGTTCGGAGTCGAACTCATGAAAGTTCAGAGTCGAACTTCATAAGAGATCGGAGTTGAACTCATGAAATTTCAGAGTCGACCTTCATAAGATTTTGGAGTCGAACTCATGAAATTTCGGAGTCAAACTTCATAGGAGTTCGGATTCAAACTCATGAAAGTTCGTATCCAGAATTCAGAGTGGAACTGCATTACAGTTATCATCCAGAATTCAGAGTAGAACTTTATTACAGTTCACATCCAGAATTCAGATCCTAAAAATAGAATACTCCACTTCTTGAAATTATATGATTTCAGGGTTTTGGGTATGAATCCGGTTTTTGTACTTAATAAAAATATTGATATGTATAAGAAAATCTAGGTTAGGGTAAATTTCCTTAAAAGAGAAAATTTTCCTTATGGAGGTAAAATATATATTTTCTTAAGTATAAAGTGTTTGTGATTTTAAAAACAAGAAGGAATGGAAAGGTCATAAGGAAAACCTTATTGACTCAACAATCTCCCCCTTTTTGGAAAGCACAAACATACTTACGAAAAAGAATATAAGTACTTTGAAAAATTTAATTAGACTTTGAAATTAACACTTATCTCCCTTTGTTCATGGATGAAAGTGAATACAACTAACTCTCCCTTAGGCATTGAAACTCTAAGGATTGTATTCTGAATTTCCAGAGTGGAGTTTTCATTATCATGTAAATGAAAAACTTCGTAGTGAGCAACTCCCCCTTACTTTAAGGATATTTCACTTAGAAATTTTTCCTCTTCATTTTAATTTTTTTTCTCCCCCTTAGGAGTAGTTCTTTTTCCTTCTCCCCCTTTGTGATTTTGAAAAATAACTGAAAGGAATGGAAAAGAAAATATGGTACCTGAAAAATTACTATATAACAAGATACAACCAACCAAATTTTCATTAGGTTTGAGAAAATTTTAAAAAGAAATACAAATACAACAAAAGATCGGAGTGGATTTATTTGTCTTCCTTTTCCTTTGGGATCAGATTCTTTAAAAAAGTTTTGAGCTTCTTCAAGTCTCTTTGGTCTTCCTCGACTTGCCTCTCCAAAGCTGAGATCCTTTCCCCTTGAACTTTCAAATCTTCTGCCTGAGCCTCCATGGCTTATTTCTGCATCTTTATTAAATCATCTTGCTTTCCAAACTTTTCCTTAAACTCAATCCAGAAATCTCTTCCACTTTTCCAATTCTGAGCTACTGAGTTAAGCTTCCAATTCAGGTTCCTGACCTATTGATTACGAGAATTTTACCATTGGGTCAAATTTTCATGAAGATCGTTAAAATTTTTATCCTCTATGTCAAAAGCATTTTAAACTTTAGCTTGAAATTTTTTAAACTGCACTAAGTCTTCATAAACTCTCTTAGAACACTTTGTTACCTTACTGCAGGACTTTCTATGCACATCATAATCAATAAAGAAACTTTTTTGTTCAGCTTAGATCTTCACACAGTTATCCATTTGCATGGATAGTGACTCTGATTTTTGGGTTTGTCTTAGCTGAAGCATTTGACATCTAGTATCAATGGTGGGAAATATTGGAATGACATCCACTAACTTTTTCAAAGACTCAACAATAAAATCATGACTTTGTGCTGATGACTCAGAATCAGAAACTTTGCTTGGAGATTGATCTTCTTCATCCTGCACCAACTTCCTTTTCGAGGTACCACCAACTAATTTCTTCCTTATAATATATTTTATTGGTATCTCCAATAGCACTTTCTTCCCATTATCATTCTTTAGAATGGGTTCCTCATTGGGAGATACTTCATCGGATTCAGAAACTTGAATAATCTGGTCTTCATCTGGTTTCTTCTTTTCTTGTCCTTCCTCAAGAAAATTTTTCTCATAGGATTCGTCCTCATCATACAAAAAATTTTCTTCTTATTGCTGTTACTTATCAACATCCTTACTATCTTATTCAACTCCCTTTCCTGGAGTAACTATATTTGTGGATTCTGCCTTATCTTGATAATCCTCTACTTGATTGATCAGGGCACCCAAATCTTCACTTTCCTCTTCTTCTTCTTCTTCAACATCTTCCTCTACTTATTCAGCAGCTTATTTTTCAACTTCTTCAACTACCTATTTACGCTTGGATTTTTCCAGAGTGACATAGTTCTTAGCTGGAGTTTCTGGTAAAGAAGGTTCTGTAAGGATAGTTTCCGGAACTAGAATCTACTCAAAAGCTATTTCAGTATCTCTCAAAAGAGATTGCACCAGTTCAGCTTTAGACAAATTCTTTTTCATCTTCTTTTCATTTGATTTCTTTTCTAATTCATCTGCAGCTCTCTTTTTTAAGGCCTTAGCCTCTGCAGGGTCCAATCCGAACTGTGGATCCCCTTCTTTCCTCTTCTCTTTGTCTTCCATCCACTTGGATCCCACTTAATCTATATATGTTTTCTGCTTCTTCAGCTTGGGGGGAGCAAACTGGTTTTTCTTAGACTTGAGATTTTCTTCATCAGCAACCACTTCCTTAATCTTTCTCTTCTTCTTTGAATTTTTGGATGGTTCTGGAGTCTGTGTATCTTTCTGAGCTGCCTCAAACTCTTCCATAGATAGAGGGTAGAATTCTCCAGATTCACTAGAAAAACCCATCTTCATCCTCTTCAAAGTATCATCACTTACTAGCATAAGCTTACAATTCTGGACTTTTGATTTGCATGCAACCTTGAAGGATTCTAAGCACTTAACTATCAGCTTAGATAGTAAGGCATGGTACATAATTATTTGAGCTCTCAAGTTCCCTTCTTTGATATTCTTGATCGTAATCAAGACATTCCTCATCAAATTTATCTTTCTTAGATTTACCAAGAAATCTAAGACATAGATATCACTTTTCTTCAGATTATCCTTATTGCCTCTTCTTGGTACGAGAAAACCTTGTACCCAGAGATCTAGAATCTTATTGTTCAGAGTGAGATGATAAATCTTAGTAGTTGTAGCATCCTTAAGTCTAAGACATTTTAAAGCCTTCACCTTGTTGAAACTTCCTTGATCATCTGGAAGCTTATGTGATCAAAACTCAGCTTCCCATTCAAAGGATAAACCAACCATGCTCACAGCTTTGGTGTAAGATAACGTTTAAGTCTTCCCATAATACTGAAACAAAAACCACTCTCTGCCATCTTCCATCTGGAAGGAAACAGACTCATAGAACTCGATCAGCAAATCAGTGTAAACCGGATCCTGTTTCTCTAACTTGTACAAGCATATATCTTCCCAACCATTCAATCTAATATTCTTTGTTATAAGTGAATCAAACTTGTAGAAATTCGGATGCACTAACCTTTCCCTGAAGACTAACCACTTAGATATTGGTTTTGTAGTTGACATATCTTGAGATGTAGCTTCAACAGACATTCGGAGTGGGGAGTTCTGAAGGATTCAGAACGGCTTTGCAAAGATCGGAACCGGTCTTAAGAAGAGAAGCAGAGCTTCGAGACGCAAAAGCTTTGAAAATAGATGTGGGAAGAGTCTTGGGGTCCCCTTTATATAGGCGATGGATGTGACCTTTGGTCTTCCAAAATCCATCTAACGGTTGAAAAACTTTTTGATCTGATCTGACGTTTGAGAAAAAACCCACAAGGAAAACTTGACTCCGATCTTTTGAGGTTTTAAGAAAAACATTCGGATTTAAGGAAAACTAGAATCTGAATTATTTTAAAAATCAGGAAAATATCAGCAAGAAAAATATGATTACAAAAATTTAAGTAAGGAAATCTTACCTTTTAGATTGGCTAGAAAAATAGTTCGTAATTGGTAATATTCTTCTTGAAGAAATGAATTTAAAAACAAAAAAAAACTTGTTACGAATGTTCCAGTATGAAAATATCATTACAAAATTTCCAGTATGAAAATATCATTATGAAAGTTCCAGTTCGAAAATATCATTACGAAAGTTCCAGTACGAAAATCTTATTACGAAATTTCCAGTACAAAAATTCTCATTACGAAAGTTCCAGTACGAAAATCTCATTACGAAAGTTCCAGTACGAAAATCTCATTACGAAAGTTTTGGTTCTGAAAATTCTCATTACGGAAAGTTCAGTACGAAAATTCTCATTACAAAAAGTTTAGTACGAAAATCTCATTACGAAAGTTCCAGTACGAAAATCTTGTTACGCAAGTTCAGTATGAAAATCTCCTTACGAAAGTTCCAGTACGAAAATCTCATTACGAAAGTTCAGTACAAAAATTCTCATTATGAAAAGTTCAGTATGAAAATTATAATTACGGAAAATTCAGTACGAAAATTATCATTACGGAAAGTTCCATTCTGAGAATTTCAAAAACATGTTACAGAAAAAAAAAATTAGTTACAAAACAAGAAAAGAAACTGTCAACAAAATTTTTGGTTAAACTAGAACACAAATGTACTCCCCCTATGAAAAGGAGTTTATTACTGTAAGGAGAGTTGTTCAACAGGAAGTTAATGAAGAAGGATTACCTTATGGTTATCATTCCTAACTTCTGTTTAATGTATTCAAATCTATTAGAGGGTAAAGATTTTGTAAAAATATCAACAAGTTGATCTTGCGTTCTGATAAACTGAAGAATGATATCTCCTTTAAGAGTGTGATCCCTAAGAAAGTGATGTCTAATATCTATGTGCTTTGCATGTGAATGATGTGCAGGGTTTTTACTAAGGGAAATGGCACCTGTGTTTTCACACAAAATTTGAGTCTTAGTAAAACTCAAGCCATAGTCTGTGAGTGTGTGTTTCATCCACAAAACTTGAGCACATCAACTTCCAGCTGCTACATATTCTACTTCAACAGTGGAGAGAGCTACTGAGTGTTTCTTCTTGCATGACCAAGAAACTAATGAATCTCCTAAGAAATGACAAGTTCCAGATGTACTCTTTCTATCCATTCTATATCCACAAAAGTCATCATCCGAAAATATTTTTAAAACAAAATCATTTCTATAAGTACAAAATAAGACTAGATCCATGGTTCCCTTTAAGTAGCGAAAAATTCTTTTTACCGCCTTTAAGTGAGATTCCTTAGGATTGGATTGATATCTCGCACATAAGCATACTGAAAATATCAAATCTGGTCGACTAGCTTTCAAGTATAGTAGACTTCCTTTCATACCTCTAAAAGATGTTTGATCTACTGGTTTCCCAGCTTCATCAAGATATAAAGAGTTTGTGGTACCGATGGGAGTACTTATACTCTTAGTGTTGTTATATCCATACTTTTTAAGAATATCTCTAATATAATTATGTTGGGATATATAGGTTCCTTATGGTTTGTGAGAAATTTGAAAACCAAGGAAAAATGTTAGCTCACCCATCATACTCATTTCAAACTCAGATTTCATTAGACTTGAAAAGGAGTCAGTTAAAGATTGCTGAGTTGAACCAAATATAATGTCATCAACATAAATTTAAACTATCAAAACATTTTTCTTATCCTTTTTATAAAAAGTGTTGGATCTGCATTTCCCTTAACATAATTATTTTAAAGCAAAAATCCTGTAAGTCTATCATATAGGCTCGTGGGGCTTGTTTAAGGCCATACAAAGCTTTGGTAAGTCTAAAAACATGATCAGGATGTTTTGTGTCTTCAAATATAGGAGGTTGTTTAACAAAAACTTCCTCTTGAACATAACCATTAAAGAAAGCACATTTCACATCCATTTGAAAAAGTTTAAAATTGAAGAATGCTGCAAAGGCAAGTAAGATACAAATAGATTCAAGTCTAGCTACTGGAGCATAGGTTTCTTCATAGTCTATTCCCTCTTGTTGATTATAGCCTTTAGCAACTAGTCTAGCTTTATTTCTTACAATGACTCCATTTTCATCACACTTGTTTATGAAGACCCACTTTACTCCAATAACAGAAGTTTCCTTAGGTCTTTCAACCAAGGTCCAGACTTTATTCCTTTCAAATTCATTTAGTTCATCTTGCATAGCTTTAATCCAATCATAATCACCTAAAGCTTTATCAGTGCTTTTTGGTTCTAATTGGGAAAGGAATGATAGATGTTTTACTTCATTTCTCAAGGAACTTCTAGTCCTTAAAGGTTGATTTACATCACCAATGATACTATCACTGGGATGATTCTTAAGAAATGCCTGATTTGGGTTTTGTAAAACCTGTTCATCAACATAGGGTAGAAAGTCTTCTGGGGTAAATGTTTCAGAAATATCTTCTTGAACATTTTCCTTATCAGAAGGATATTCTATCAAAGGTTGATAATAAGTTTTTAAAAACATATCAGAGGATATAGGTTGGGATGGTTTAAAAACAAAAGGATCAGATTCATCAAATTTTACACGCACTGTTTCCTCAACAGTACAAGTGTTTTTATTGAAAACTCTATAAGCCTCAGAAGTTGTGGAGTAGCCTAAGAAAATTCCTTCATCAGATTTTGGTGCAAATTTGTGTAGATTATCTTTAGTATTCAAGATGAATACCTTGCATCCAAAAACCTTGAAGTAGTAAAGTCTATGTTTTATACCATTCCATAACTCATAAGGAGTTTTATTAAGAAAAGGTCTAATCAAAACTCTATTTATAGTATAACAAGCAGTACTTACATCTTCAGCCCAGAAATGTCTAGCTATAGAATATTCACTCAATATGGTTCTAGTAATCTCTTGAAGAATTCTATTTCTTCTTTCAACTACACCATTTTGTAGAGGAGTTTTAGGTGTTGAAAAGTTCCGAGTAATACCTTTTCTACTACAAAAAGTTTCAAAATCAGAATTTTAAAATTCTACTCCATGATCACTATGAATAGTTTTCAGTGGAAGATTTTTCTCATTTTTAACTTGGGCTCTAAAAATTTTGAAATAAGAAAAAGCTTCAGACTTCTTTTCTAGAAAATAGACCCATGTAAATCTAGTGTAATAATCAATTAAAACAAAGACATAGTATTTGCCTCTAATTCTTCCAGTTTGTGTTGGACCAAAAATATCCATGTGCACTAACTGTAATGCATTAGTTGTTGATACTTCACTAATTGATTTAAAACTAGATTTATGTTGCTTTCCATATTTACAAGGATCACAAACTTTAGAATAATCAAATCTAAGCTCTGGTAGATCCTTAACTAATTTATTCTTAGAAAGTTTACATAAGTTTCTAAAGTTACAGTGACCTAGTCTTCTATTCCATAACCAAGAATGATCTTCCATTGCACTTAGACAAGGTAAATCTTGGCTCCTAAGGTCTTCTAATTTTATAGTGTAAATATTCTCTTGCCTATTGGCTGAGAGAATAAATTTTTCCTTGGAATTGTGTACTAAGCACTTATCATTCCTAAAATTCACAAGGTAACCTTCATCACATAACTGACTTATGCTAATGAGGTTGTTCTTAAGACCCTTAACAAATAAAACATTTGAAATCAAAGTTTTACCGAGAAGAACAATATTACCTATACCAACAATTTCTCCCTGAGCATTATCTCCGAAAGTTACCTTTCCTCTTTTCATCTTGATAATCTTTTCAAAATAGATTTTATTACCAGTCATGTGCTGGGAACATCCACTATCCATGTACCATGTATTATTGTTGGTAATTCCTTTATCTTCCTGAAAACAAGAAAATAATTAGACTTTTGGAATCCAAACTTGGTTGGATCCGAGATTTCCAGATAACAAAATTTTGGGCACCCACACCTTCTTAAAAAAGTAATCTTTATGAAAACCTAGAGATTGGGTTTTGTTTAGAGAGCAATTCTTTTCCCAGTGACCACCACATTGAAAATTGGTACAAAATGGGGCGCTTTTTGGAACAAAGTAGTTGTTACTAAAAGTTGATTTTGCATGAGTATAACCAAATCCGGATTTGTTTCTTAAAGGTAGTATTTGTGAATACATTTTATCAAAATTTTCTTTACCATGGGTAAAGTTTGATAAACACTTCTTTAAGGAAAAAATTTCAGACTTGAGTTTTATAATCAAATTTTTATCTTCAAAATCATTAGATTTAGAACTAGAGCTAGGCTCGAAAACATTTTTCTTAGAAAATACTTTTTATAACTCTTTAGAAAGTTTGTTCTTCTCAGAACTTACTTCCTCAAGATTTTTTGAAATACTTATAAAATCAGAATTTTTCCTATCAAGATCTTTAGAAAGGTCTGATATTTCTTTTGTAAGAATATTATTCATAGAGTTTTCCTTATCAAGTTTTTAATTGAGTTTGGAATTCTCAATCTCAAGAAGTTCAACAAACCTAGAAACTTCTTCATAGGTAGGTGAAGTATTTTCTTCATCAGAAGAGGATTCTTCATCTGAAGAGTTATAATATTTACTATCATTAGAATTTAAAGAAACATTGGTCAATGATTCATCATTGTTTACCTTAGCCATGAAGCAATGATTGTTAATAGGTAATCTGGATATAACACCAAGATTGTTCTGTCCTGAGGATTCATAATAAGAAGATTCATCTGAAGAGTCACCACCACTGGCACTCCAAGTATCATTAGATTTAAGACCTTTCTTAGCTTTGGATTTATAATAATTCTTTATATTCCTTTCAGAATTCCTTTCTTTTCCTTATTTCTTTTTGAGAAAAGGGAAATCTGGTCTAATATGTCTATCTCTCTTGCATTCGTAACAAGTAACTTCTCCATATTTCCTATATTTCCTTTCCTTTTTCTTATACTTAGATTGGAAATTTCTCTCTCCAGCTATTTTTTTCATTCTTCGAGTAAGATTTTCTAACTCATTCTCTGAGACTTCACTTTAACTAGATTCAGATTGGATAATAACTTTCTTATACTTGGATCTAGTTACTCCCTCAGGAGTCTTGGCTTTCATATGATTTGAAGTTGTGGTAAAAGCAACAGTACCATTTCCATTCTTCTTCTTGATGTTGTTAGCATCTTTCTTCATTCTTGTTTCATGTTGGAGAAGAGTTCCAAATAGTTCATCTTAGTAAATATAAGTAACCTTCCTGTTCTCATCAATAACTGTTCTTTTTGATTCCCACTCATTGGGAATAATATCTATAATCTTATCCACAAGGGCTTCATCATCTAACCCATTTTCTCCCATAGAAAGAAGACTGTTCACTATAGTCATAAACCTCTATTGAACTTTATAGATTGGTTCTCCATATGGAAAATTGAATCCATGGTATTCATCTCTAAGCATAGCTCTCATAGTTTCAATCACTTTAGAAGTGCCAAAGTGTGTAACCTCTAACTTCTTCCAGATACAATTAGCTACTTCACAAGAAGAAATTTGGATATATATATTTCTATTCATTGAACATAGTAAAGTATTGCATACCTTATAATTGATTTGATATTCTTGCTTTTCCTGGTTAGTGAAAGTTCTAACTTCCTTATCAAGAATTTTATAATCACCAGTAAGCATAACGAAATTATTCACTCCAGTATTGATAACTAAAGTCTTCATTCGATCTCTACAATACTCATAGTCATTACCATCAAAAATTGGTGGTCTTGTAGGGTTTAGATTGTCAATATAACCAACGTTGATTCCTGCCATTCTAAGAAAAACTTTGGCAACCAAACTTGTTAGTAGGAAAAGTTCATAACCACAAAGTTCAGAATAAACAATTCGGAATGAAAAATTTGGAATGAAAAAGTTCGGAATGAAAAAGTTCGGAATGAAACTATCTTTCTAAGCAAGGATGAAGAACAATGAAAAAGTGAGCATGAAAAACATATATGTGAGTATAACTATTTCAGAGACCTGCTCTGATACCAATTGTAGGATTGGTATAGAGTATGAGGTTTCCAACCTCTGATACCAATTGTAGGATCGAAATAATTATGTTGATGCTCAATATACAAGAGGGGGCGGTGGGTGAATTGCAATCTTTAAAAATTTCCTTAAACAAGGAAAGATCTAAGTTTAACAATGTTAAACTAAGCAAATTCACAACACCTCTAACACCAATTGGAGAATTGTAACAAGGTATGAAGTTACAAACTTCTAGTTCTATGCACTTTCTTGAATCTGGAAAGTGATTCTGAAAATAGGTTCTGGAAATATGGATCCAGAAATTGAAACTTAACTAAAGTTTAGAATATGATATTATACCTTAAAGCGTATAAAATCTAAATGAATCAGAGTACAAGTGTAAGGAAATACAAAAATGTTATACTTTCCTTACAATACAATATGCAACGGAAAAACAAGCAGTACAACTACAAGTAACAAATAATAACTCTTTTAACCCAAAGAGAAGGGTATCCAACAACCTTGAATAAAGGTCCCTTGATTTATACTTTCAAGAAAGTCTGTCTTACCCACACCAGGGTAAGCCCTCGATACGAAGATCAGAGTCTCTGTCTTGCTATCCCCGTAAGCCCTCAACTTCAAGGTAGTAGGAACCTCTGTCTTCCTCAGCAAAGAAGCCCTCAAACTTCAAGGTAGTCAGCACCTCTTTCTTCCTATCCTCGGAAGCCCTCGAATGTAATCACCAACATTCGGAGTCGCACGAAGCAATATGAACGAGCGGTTCAGTACGCACAAAGCATGAAAAGATTATCTCTCTATAAATCACCTTAACAGTGTGTGGTATCTAGAGTGATCAACTTCTTATTGAGATATTTAAAATGAACTCATATTTATAGGCTCGGTTGGAAGGATTGGCTCCCTCCTACAACGGTCATATTTTCCGTGAATATCAGAGGGACCTGTACACGTGTCACTAAACCAACGGTTAATTAGAAACAAAATGGACGACGTCGTTTTATAACAAAACATGTGTAACTGAAAGTACGACATCGTTTTAAAATGAAACAAGTGTAAGAATAAGAAAAACTAGAATTTGGAATGTAAGTAAGTAAAAGTTCAGAGTCTAACCAAAATGGAATTCAGAGTCTGTGTTAAAAAATGTTCGGATTCTGTTTTATAGTAATTCGGAACCTGAAATATGTAGAAGTCCGAAGTCTGAATTTCTAAGGAAATTCGGAGTCTGGTTTCACCAGAGTTCAGAATATGAACTTTCAGAGTTCGAAGTCGAACTAGTAAAATTTCGGAGTTGAACTTCATAAGAGTTTGGAGTCGAACTCATGAAAGTTCGGAGTCGAACTTCATAAGAGTTTGAAGTCGAACTCATGAAAGTTCAGAGTCAAACTTCATAAGAGTTCGGAGTCGAACTTATGAAAGTTCGGAGTCGAACTTCATAAGAGTTCAGAGTCGAACTCATGAAAGTTCAGAGTCGAACTTCATAATAGTTCGGAGTCGAACTCATGAAAGTTCGGAGTCGAACTTCATAAGAGTTCGGAGTCGAACTAATGAACGTACGTATCCAGAATTCAGAGTGGAACTTCATTACAGTTCTCATCCAGAATTCGGAGTAGAACATTATTACAGTTCACATCCAGAATTCGGATCCTAAAAACAGAATACTCCACTTATTAACATTATATGATTCTGGGGTTTTGGGTATGAATCCGTTTTTTGTACTTAATAAAAATATTGATATGTATAAGAAAATATTGGTTAGGGTAAATTTCCTTAAAGTAGAAAATTTTCCTTATGGAGGTAAAATATATATTTTCTTAAGTATAAGGTGTTTGTGATTTTCAAAACAAGAAGGAATGGAAAGGTCATAAGGAAAACCTTATTGACTCAACAGATGAGGTCGTGCGTGAAGGATGACTGAGGCATAAGCTAACGCACGGTTTTTCAAACCGTGCCGACCAATCATGTAGTCAATTAAAGTTAGATCCTAAAATTGTGGGTCTAACTCGTTTTGAATTTAATTGCCTTGTTTAAACCTCCTAAGTGGCCCTAACTTGGGATTAATCTCTCTTGAATGTTGGAAGACTTCTCCCAAGCATTCCGAAGGAGATCTGAAGGCTTCTCTTGGTGAATCAAAGCTGGATTCTTAAGGTATGTGATCGTTCTTGATCAGTTTCTTAGATCTACTTAGATCTACTTCTCCTATTCTCTCGTCTTCTTATATCTACTCCCTTTATGGGTAGATCTAAGGTTGTGGATGCCAAATATGACAAGATTTGGTCTTGGTTTTGTTAGGAGATGATATCTAAAGAGGGTTTTTGGTGTTTTGACTCGGTGTTCTTGAGCGTTCTTCGTTCGTGGCTTGGTTTCACCCAATTTGTTGAGGTAAGTGGATTCACACTCGATTACTCTTTCTGAGAACTTCATGGCTTAGTTCAAATTGATTTATTTTCTTGTGAAATTGTGGTAAAAAACATGTTTTAAATCTTCTTTAGTGATGATTTATGGGTTTTGATGAAATTGTGAAAATTGAAAGAATGGTTGTGAAAAGTGTTTTGGTTCTTGATTTTAAAATAGTGATTTTAAAATATGGATTTTCTGGATTTGGAAAATGGTTTGCGGGAAAAAGGGGTTTTCAATAAAAGGGTGAGGCTTTATTGAAAGGTTTTGAACACACTTGGTTCTGGTCATGGATTTCATGGGTTGTGGTGTGTGTTCATATGTATTGGGATATATAAGGGCGAGAAGTACCCCCATCAAAAGGTTGGGATGAATAAGGGCGATAAGTCCCTCCATCAATAGGTTGGGACAGATAAGGTCGTGAAGTAACCTCGTCAAGGTAGTTAACTAAGTGACGACTTAGTGGAAGGATAACTCACCACTCGCGAGTATTGGGAGGTCCAAGTTGCATGCATGGTTGGTTGTGTGGATTTTTGGAATGGAGTGATTGTGCAAAAAATGGAAATGTGAATTTTATTGGAAATCTTGCTTGGTTTCTTTTCTTGAGAAAGATGGTTTTGTTGGAAAACTGGCTGGGACATGAAACTTGTTATATTGTGAACTGGTTTTGGAATTGTTTTATATAAATTTTTTATTTAAATGTGCTAACATGTTTTATCCTAGAGGCATGGGTTGGGAAATAATTGGGTAAACCTACTGAGTTTCATTACTCACCCCCTACTTTGGCACGTTGGTGATTTTTTGGATGTCATATACCGGGACATTGGCAAAGGTAATGTGTCACATGTTTAGAGCACTGCTTCATGATACTTGGGTTGTTTTGTGATGTTGGAGCTTGGAGCTTGTGGAGCATGGATTTGGGTTGTTGTCTTATAGTCTTTGAGTTGTCTTTCCACTATTTACTCTGATTTTTACCATTGGTTTTCATTGTGGTACTTTTGGTTGGTTTTTGATAAAATTAGTGGGTGAGTTTTTTGGTTTTAAATCATGCATCATATAGTGGTTGCTTGGAGAATTTTATCTAGTTTCTCTATTTGTTGGTTGTTTTTAGTTAAAGGGTAAATCTTCTCCAAAGTATTTTGAAACCCTTAGGCATTTATTGCCAGCCTTTGGCGCCTTGGGGATGTTTCTTAAGGCCTAGTAATGACTTGTTGAGCTCTCAAGCCAATGAGAATTGGCGGGTCATTACAAATGGCATCAGAGGGAGGTTCGGTCCTTGCCTAACAAGTGGTCGTTGATGTTCTCAGTCATGGAGTTGAAATTCCTTTTCATCTATTCCTTGGGTTTTAATCTTAGACAAGAGTAGGATTGTCGGAACTTGAAATGTATAGCATAAAAGGACGTAGCTAACTTGTTTATGTTGAACTTCAAGTTACCAGGGAGTTGGGTACATAAGTGTTTTGGATACACTTCTAGAATGTTGGAAATATCATTATCATGGGTTTAACCAATGAGATGATCATGGAATGCATTATAAAGGAATTAATTCCCACTAGGATTGCATAAATCATTTTGAGAAATGGATTATGATTTGATGAAAAAGCGTGATTTCTAAAAAGTTTAAGCACATTTTCAAATGAAAGATTTTGAAAAGACAATGGTTGATGTATTTTGAAAATAGATTGATTTTCAAAAGAAAGAAAAGATCTATTTTAGAAATTGTTGGAAATCGATGATGTGATAGTGGTGTAATAGAGATTGAAATGCTAAGCCTTCGGTTTCTAGGAAGTGAGACTAACGGCGTGCATTGTTTGTATAGAAAATGGCACCCATTAGGCATTCGTAGAAACCAACCCGAAGAAGCTGCGGAGAATGCGGTTGCACCTGAACCACATGTGAACCAAGAGCTGGTTCAGAGTATCATTCAAGCATTCTAGGATGTGGACACAGGGTATAGGAGGGATGAGTCAAGGCATGTAGAACATTCCTTCCAGTTCCAGAACCAGAATCCACCCATTATCCGTGGTGATTCAGAACCAAAAAGAGCGGAGGTATAGATGAGCAGGATGAATCATATCTTCAATTTCATCAGCACACCAGCATAACTGAAAGTAAATTTGGCAACGTATATGCTGGAGGATCTTGCATAAAAGTGGTGGGAGCTAGTGGTGTAGGATAAGGTGGATCAAGGAATGGACTGGGAGGAATTCGAGGAATTGTTCAATAAACAATTATATCCTCACACATTCAAGATCTAGAGGATGACATACTTTTTCAGCCTGAAGTAGGATAATCTCTCTGTCATGGAATATGCGGCTAAACTCATGAATTTAGTGTGCTTTTCACTGGAAGTTACTGCAAGTGCGTCGCTGAAGGCACACATCTTTGAATCAGGGTTACGATAGGAGATTTGCTCGAAGATATCTGTGCTCTGTATTACGGATTATACAAAGATGGTGAATAGAGAAACTGTTGATGAACGTGATATCTCAGTATTGATTGGAGGAGGCATGATGATACCCACGAGAATGGGTGGGAACTCCAATGTTGGGGAAAATTGGAAGAGGGACACCTACTTCCAAGGTGGGAGTGCGAATCAGAACCAGATGGCGGGATCAGTCAACCTTCCTCCACGACCCTAGAGTAAAACAGGTTGCTTTCATTGTGGTTCAACTGATCACCTGAAATGAGAATGTACAGCACCACCGAGATCATGCCACAACTGCAAGAAAATGGGGCATCTTTAGAGATATTGTCGGAGTGGTCCACGGTCAGGTGTGCGTGACACTTCTCAAGTGTCGCAAGCATCTTATTCTTCGACAGGGCGAGGACAACAAAATTAGTCTTGCCAATAGAACAGATCTAGTTATGGTGATTCTAGGAATACCATGACCCCTCAACCAAGGAAATCTCAGCAAGTTAACAAGGAATGAAGCGCAGCGATGAAGCAATTGTATGGAGCTAAGTAGATGATGCTCGATGATCAGGATGTACCATCTACGGTGATAGGTACGATTCTTTTTAATTCTACCCTCACGCAAGTGTTTTTTGATACTGGTGCATCACAGTCCTTCATGGCTTCTCATGTTGTTGACTTGCTATGTTTAAAACTGGAAATGATGCCTTCTGTGTTGAAACTGCAAACTCCTCTTGGTGAAAGAGAATGTCAAGCCTTAGTGTGTTGAGCATGTGCTATAACTATTGATGGAGCTGAGCTGGAATGGGACTTCTCCATGTTGGATATGGATGTCTATGATGTAATCCTGGGTATGGATTGGTTGGCAATATTTAAGGCTCACATCGAATGTTATAGGAGAACGGTTAGTTTCAAAACTGAGGATGGCATTGACCATCTCTTTAGAGGAGAAAGGATAGTAAAGAAGGGTGAAAAGAGCTTGTTGGAACCAATGGTGGGAATGATTTCTTACCAATTAGCAGTGTTGACTTTAATATCATTGGAAGAGATCGCTGAAAATAGTTTTCCAGCTGCAGTGGATCAATTTCCTGATGTTTTTTCTGAATATTCTCAGGGTTACCACCTGTAAGAGAAGTGGAGTTTATGATTGATCTCCTTCCTGGGACCAGTACTATCTCACTTCTATCTTATAGGATGGTGCCAACAGAGTTACGGGAATTGAAAGAGCAGTTAGAGGAGCTGGAAAGCAAGGGTTTCATGCGGCCAAGCGTGTCTCCATAGGCAGCACTAGTTTTGTTTGTAAATAAAGAAGATGGAACTTTGAGGCTATGTGTGGATTATTGTAAACTTAACCAAGTTAAGATAAAGAATAGATATCAACTTCCATGCATTGATGACCTATTTTATCAATTTAGGGGAGCTCATTGGTTCTATAAAATTGAGTTACGGTTAGGATATCACTAGTTTCGAGTTCGGAAGGAGGATATTCCAAAGACATCCTTCAGAAGCAGATATGACCACTACGAATATGCAGTCATGCCTTTTGGTCTTACGAATGCACCAGAAGTCTTTATGACATTGATGAATCATATATTTCAGCGATATCTGGATTCTTTTTTTGTGGTGTTTGTGGATGATATATTGGTGTATTCAAAAAGAAGGGCTGAGCATGAGAGACACTTGACGATAGTGTCAGAAATCTTGAAAGACCATCAGTTGTATGCCAAATTATCAAAGTGCAATTTTTGGATAAAACAGGTACATTTTCTGGGCCATGTTGTTTTTGAGAAAGGTGTTTTAGTGGATCCAGAAAAGATATAAGCTGTTCTTTCTTGGTAACTGCTGAAGAATGTCTTGGAAATACGAATTTTTCTTGGTCTAGATAGTTATTACTGATGCTTTGTCCATGACTTCTCATGACTAGCTTCACCTATGACAACATTGACAAAGAAGAAAACTTCATTTCAATAGACTGAGGAATGTCATAGATCTTTTCAAGAGTTGAAACTTTTCCTTACATCAGTACCCATCTTGATTTTTCCAGAATCAAGACAGGGGTATGTGGTGTATTTTGATGCTTCGGGAACAGGGTTGGGTTGTGTTCTCATGCAAGGAGACCATGTTGTTGCTTATGGTTCAAGGCAGTTGAGTGTGAATGAGAATAATTAAACAACACACCATTTGGAGTTAGCTGCAGTTGTCCATGCCTTGAAGACTTGACGTCATTATCTCTTTGGTGAGAAGTTCACTGTGTTTACAGATCACAAAAGCCTGAAACACATTTTCTCACAATGAGATTTGAATCTAAGGCAGAGGATATGGATGGAGTACCTTCAAATGTTCAACTTTGACTTGATGTATACACTGGGTAAGGGCAATTCGGTGGCCAAGGCATTAAGAAGAAATTCGTATGCTCAGTTGGCGAAATAAGATTCATATGAATGGCAATTGATGTTGGTCTTAGCCGACATGCATATGGAATGTGAAAACCGAGGTGATGTTTCCGTTTTCTTTTCAGCTATGCTTGTTCCTAAACTGGTAAAAGTGGTCAAAGAGGCACAAAAATCTGATGCAGAATGTCTAATAATGAGTTCAAAACTCAATGGTGGGGAGACCATTGATGGCTGGAAACTGGAAGCTGGTTCAGTTTTGTGTTTCAGAGATCGGATGGTTGTATCTATAGTTTTTCAGGAACAAATCCTTAATTCTTACCACCATTAAATATGAGATGTACATCTGGGTACACAGAAGATGTATAAGGTGCTAAAGGCGCAATTTTGGTGGAGCGGCATGAAAAGGAAGGTGGTCGATTCATCTCGCGATGCTTAACATGTCAGTAGGTTAAAGCAGAGCATCAGAGACCAACTGGTATGTTATAGTCTTTACCTATCCCAGTGTGAAAATGGGAGTAGATAGCAATGGATTTTGTTATAGGTCTTCCAAGAATGGTTCGGAAAAATGATGCCATTTGGGTGATAGTGGATTGTCTAACCAAGTCGGCCCATTTCATCCCAATTCGTGAAACCCATACAGTGGAAGATATTTCAAAAATATATATCCAGGAAGTGGTAAAGAGACATGGTGTACCAGTGTCTATCGTCTCAGATAGAGATCTAAGGTTTACATCTCGTTTCTAGAAATCCTTACAACAAGCCCTTGGGACTCAGTTGACTATGAGCACGGCGTATCATCCTCAGCCGGATGGGTAATCTGAGAGGACGATACAGATGTTGGAAGACATGTTTCGGGCTTGTGTAATGGACTTTGGTGGCTCATGGGAGGAGCATATACCCTTAGTGGAGTTCTCATACAATAACAGTTATCAGGCCTTGATACGCATGGCTCCATTTGAAGCATTGTATGGGCGTCCTTGTCGTTCTCCACTTTGTTGGGTGGAAATAGGTGATACTTCACTAGTTGGGCCGAGCCTTGTCCAAGAAACAATGGAAAAGATCCAGTTGATTATAAAGAGGATGGAGACGGCTCAGAGTCGTCAGAAATATTATGCGGATCATTTCCGAAGACCGTTGTCGTTTACGGTGAGGGATCATGTATTTTTGAGAATCTCTCCAAGGCTTGGACAACATCATTTTGGAAAGCAGGGAAAATTATCTCCTTGATATATAGGCCCTTTTGAGATACTGGAATGGGTTGGTGAGGTGGCATATCGGTTTTCATTACCACCATGGTTCAATGTAGTGCATAATGTGTTCCATGTATCTCAGTTAAAGAAGTATCAAACCGATCCTGACCATGTGATCAGATGGGATCACGTTGACCTTGAGCCGGATGCTTCATTGATACATATACCGGTATGGATAGGGGATAGGCAATAGAAAGTCTTGCGTGGAAAAATCATTGGTCTAGTTTGGGTTTTATGGCAGCATGGTCGGATTTAGGAAGAGACTTGAGAATGTGAGAAAGAAATGAAAGAGAAGTGGCCAGAACTCTTTTAGGCAAGCGATGGTTTTCTACTTTCCGAGGATGGAAAGGCCAAAGGTGGGGAGAATATAGTACCCCGATTTCTGGTATGTAACCCTTTCTTGACGCTTTTAATCGTTTTAAAGTTAAGGGTGTTGAATGGGAGAGTCGGGATAACCTGGAGTGAAGTTTGAAGCAAAGGGGAAGGCGCACGGGCGACACATGGTTTGTCAAACCGTGCGGCCAAACCATGCGTGTCTGACTGAGGAATCAATGGCTTCCGCATGGTCGACACATGGTTAAGGGAAACCGTGCGATGAGGTCGTGCATGAAGGATGGCCGTGGCAGAAGCTAACGCACGGTTAGCGCATGGTTTGTCAAACCGTGCGGACTAACCGTGCGGTCACTTAAAGTTAGATCCTAAAATTGTGGATCTAACTCGTTTTGCCTTTAATTTCCTTGTTTAAACCTCCTAAGTAGCCCTAACTAAGGATTACTCTCCCTTAAAGGTTGTAATACTTCTCCCAAGCATTCTGGAGGTGATCCGAAGGCTTCTCTTGGCGAATCGAAGCCGGATTCTTAATGTATGTGATCATTCTTGATCAATTTCTTAGATCTACATAGATATACTTCTCCTCTTCTCTTTTCTTCTTAGATCTACGCCCGTTTTGGGTATATCTAAGGTTGTGGATTCCAAATATGACAAGATTTGGTCTTGGTTGTGTTAGGAGAAGAGATCTAAGGAGGGTTTTTGGAGTTTTGACCCGGTGTTCTTGAGCGTTATTTGTTTGTGGCTTGGTTTCGCCCAATTTGTTGAGGTAGGTGTCTTTAATCTTGATTCCTCTTTCTTAGAAATTGAATGATTAGTTAAAATTGATTTATTTTATTGGGAAATTGTGGTGCAAAACATGTTGTAAATCTTCAATAGTGATGATTTATGGGTTTTGATGAAATTGTGAAAATTGAAAGAATGGTTGTGCAAAGTGTTTTGGTTCTTGATTTTAAAATGGTTATTTTGAAATATGGATTTGTTGGATTTGAAAAATGGTTTGTAGGAAAAAGGGGTCTTCAATAAAAGGGCGATTCTTTATTGAAAGGTTTTGAACACACTTGGTTCTGGGCATGGATTGCATGGGTTGTGGTGTGTGTTCATATGCATTGGGATGGATAAGGCTGAGAAGTACCCCCATCAAAAGGTTGGGATGGATAAGGGCGAGAAGTACCCCCATCAATAGGTTGGGACGGATAAGGTCGTGAAGTACCCCCCGTCAAGGTAGTTCACTAAGTGATGAATTAGCGGAAGGATAACTCACCACTCACGAGTATAGGGAGATCCAAGTTGCATGAATGGTTGGTTGTGTGGATTTGTGGAATGGAGTGATTGTGCCAAAAATAGAAATGTGAATTTTATTGGAAATCCTGCTTGGTTTCTTTTCTTGAGAAAGATGGTTTTGTTGGAAAAATGACTTGTACATGGAACTTGTTATATTGTGAACTGGTTTTGGAATTGTTTTATATAAATTGTTTTATATAAATGTGCTAACATGTTTTATCCTAGAGGGATGGTTTGGGAAGTCATCGGGGAAAACCTACTAAGTTTCATTACTCACCCCCTACTTTGGCACGTTGGTGATTTTGCAGATGTCATATACTGGGACGTTGGCAAAGGTAAAGTGTCACATGTTTAGAGCACTGCTTCGTGATACTTGGGATGGTTCATGATGTTATAGCTTGGAGCTTGTAAAGCATGGAGTTGGGTTGTTTTCTTATAGTCTTTGAGTTGTATTTATGCTCTTTACTCTGATATTTAGAATTGGTTTTCACTGTGGTACTTTTGGTTGGTTTTTGATAAAATTAATGGTTGAGTTGTTTTGGTTTTAAATCATGCATCATATAGTGGTTGCTTGAATATGTTTATCTAGTTGCTCTATTTTTTGGTTGTTTTCAGTTAAAGGGTAAATCATCCCCCAAGTATTTTGAAACCCTTCGGCATTTATTGCCAGTGTTTGGCGCCTTGGGGATATCTCTTAAGGCCTAGTTGTCACGACCCGACCCTACCCGGGCTCGAGCCGCAACTACCCCAAGCCCGCCTCCAGAGGCCAGGGGATGGCGACCAGCGCCGAAGGCACAATAACTTGGGGAGGCCTTTGCCTAATCACCTGTACACACACACGCAACAAAATAAATGCAACAATGCATAGTAAAAGTAAAGACAATCAAAGAAAAGGAAAGGGAAACTGCTATATAAATACCACAAAGTGCATCGACCTCTACAAGTACAAAGTACAAACTGAAAAGAAAAGGAGAAAAACACTCGCCCAACCAAAAAGTGCCACAACCCAGAAATAGGTAAACAAAATATACTGCTGATGGGTCTCCCACCTGGAACTCGGCCCCAACCATCGCACGCGGTCCAAGATCCCAAGCTCCTACGCTCCACTGAAGTCACGCTTCACCTGTCTGTCGTCTGCAAGGGCACACCAAGTGCGGGCAAAGCCCAAGTAGGGGTGAGTATAAAAATACTCAGTAGGATACCCCGAAGGCTTGAGGGAGAAAAAAAAGGAGGTACCGAAGGGTGAGCAGTAGAGAGAACAGAAAAGTAAAGGAGTACAACAGAGAGTGCAGTAAAGAGTCCAGCTCAACCCAACACGTGGAAAGAAGGTAGACTCATCCAGACACAAGGAGATGGAAACGGTGAGAAGATGAACTTCTCGTCGATTCTTCGCTACCTATAGTAGGAGAGTAGAATCATCCAACCATGAGAAGATAGACACGGAAAGCACGTGGCATACCCCGCGCGTCTTCGCCTCTCCTGGAAGGAGAGTAGCCAAACCCAAGAAGTGGGTGCTGGAAACAAGGTATATACATATGTATGCTCTGTCAAGAAGCTCGAAAAAACTCATAAGGGGATCTCCGTCCCATAGCTCAGCCAAAGAAAGAGTAGCCAACAGTCCCAGAAGTAACACCATCGATGCCCAACATCCCGCATGTCTGCCCCAAACCGCAAGCCAAGGGGCTTAATCACCACACCTCGACACTATCCGCTTTGGGCGGCACTGACTCGACCGCACGGTTTTAGGTCGCGTCACAAGGACGCGTCTCAGTGGGGGAAAGTGCTCCCCGTACTTGAGAGTTCCGGGGGAATGTCAACCACAACTCGTCACTGCCCCGCAGTCGAGAGGTCTGCTCAAAGTCGACAGGCGACCCCCTGCCCAGCCCTGCTGGAGGATCCCCGGAAGTCAACGGGTTCCCACTACAGGGAGAACCGGAAAGTCGACGGGTGCCTCACTGCCCAATCCCGTAACAGGGTAGTTCACTGGTGGGAGACCTGGATAAAGTCGGCGATGGGACCACTGCCCAGCCCAGCTGGAGGTAACCCGGCATCGGGGACCACTGTTCAGCCCAGCTGGAGGAAAGCCCGGCATCGGGGACCACTGCCCAGCCCAGCTGGAGGTAAGCTCGGCATCGGGGACCACTGCCCAGCCCAACTGGAGGTAAGCCCGGCATCTAGGACCATTGCCCAGCCCCGCTGAAGGTAAGCCCAGAACTGCTCTGGCCATCCCTGCTGGATGGTACTGCTCGGTAAACACCACTGTATTGGCCATCCCTGCTGGATGGTAACCCACTAGAGAGCCCCGCTCGAAACAACCTTAGCTCTGCTGGAAAAACCTCAGCCCTGCTGGAACAACCTCATCCCTGCTGGAAACAACCTCAGCCCTGCTGGAACAACCTCATCCCTGCTGGAAGAACCTCAGCCCTGCTGTAACAACCTCAGCCCTGCTGGAACAACCTCCCGGGTAGAGGATCGGTGCCCGCGTAAAGTGGTGGTCACACCGAAACAACAAGCTCTACCTGGGAACACGGAGCAACGGGAGAAACTCCCCAGGCCTCACAAGTGATCCCAATCCAATCCGCTGAGTCACTGTCGAATCGGACCGAGACACCTCATCCCAGAAAGTGGGGAAAACACCCATGTTGCACAAACACCTGTAGTCGCAGACGGTGTCGCGGTCCGGTGAAAGGGCACAGTACTGAAACTCCTCACAGCCAAAGAAGCATATGAACCAAACCATCTCTGCCGGCCAAACCATCGAGCACAAGACCAGGGGGAGACCGCTCAACCCTACTGGTCAGACAAAAGAGCACCAGGCCAGGGGAAACTCCACCCTGCTGGTCAAACAAATGAGCGCAGAGCCAGGGGAAAACTCCTCCCTACTAGCCAAACAAACAAGCACAAAGCCAGGGGAAAACTCCACCCTGCTGGTTAAACAAATGAGCGCAGAGGGGCCCTCTATGTCGCGAGAGGTCAAGTACGCAAAGCAGATCATGGCACACACGTGGGGCCCACATGACGTGTGGCCCCAAGTAAACCCCAACTGAGCGCACAAACATCCTCAGGTACAAACAACCACACGTACCTCAAAGCACTCCCGTATACTCCCAGAGTATACCTCATTCCAGCCCAAAGGATATCGTGCACACGGCACCAAGCGTCAACGCGAAGGCGTGACGTAACAACTCCACCTCAAAGGCCCATGCATGGCCAACCACATCTCGTGGACCAATTAAATCACTCTCCCAAGAGTGAGCGATCACACGCCAAGGGTCCGCTACAAACAAGGTAGGACGAACCGCCACAGGAGCACCTCTCATGCTCCACATTTAACAAGATCGTGCAAGAGGCTCCACACAACCAAACGGATTGCACCGTTGTAATCCTCGTAGAAAAACACACGAGATCGACTACTTACTCGCAACCAACGGATATCCGATGGAAAAGTCACCAACACCGCCTCACGCCCGAATGGCGTCCCGTGATCCCGAGCCTCGGCCCAGAAAATAGTCGAGGGCATCGCACCATTGCGATCCCTTTTGGAAAACACGTCAAAAGCACTACTCACTTGAGTGCCAAAGATATCCGGAGAAAAAGGTGCATCCCAGCGCACCGAACACGAGCGGTGCCACGTGGGACCCGCATCCCTATCCCGAAACTCAACGAACGCATCGCACCGTTGCGATCCTCTCGAAAAAGTACACGAAATGGACTATTCACTTGTCCAAAACGGTCGCCCAGTGATAAAGATGGAAATCACCCTCAACTCCCAAAACGGCCCCCGTGGGGCCCACACCATCTTGCGGAATTATAGTGGGCAGACTACGCCAACGCGATGCCCTCGAAAAAACACCCAACATCAACTGCTCGCACGCCCCGAACGGACGTCCGAGGAAAAAGTCGCTACTAGCTGCACGCAGCTCAAAAGACGGGCCGTGGGTCCCACGCCTCAACTCCGGCTTCAATGCCTGGAACCACCCTGGAAACCTCCGCCTCAGTGCCAGGGGCCCAACGCTGCTAACGGTGCTCAAAACGGACATCGGACGCGTCCGCGCCGCTCAACACAACAGTCTCGGGGATTACGCTCGTCCACTTAAGGACACGTCACACCTCCGTGACCCCTCGTTTCGGGAATTAAAAATTCCCGAACCATCTCAAAAAGAAAGTCTCGTCAATACAGATCCACTTCCGTAGATGGCACTCAAAACGGACACATGTAGCGGAAAATACGGGTGTCCGAACACCGAGGGGGCAAGACCCCTGGGGCTGGACCGGCCTGGGCCGGCCCGCGGCTTAGCCGCGCGGGCGGGCCACGGACACGCGGTCCCCGCGCCGACAAGCCATGAGGGCCTGTCGCAGCCGCCGCGTGAAGACCCGCGCGGCACGGGTCTTTTTCGCCGCACAGGGTCACGCGACGCGACCCCGCGGTCGCCGCTCCCTGGCGACCACCGCCTTGCCGGGCGCTCCGCCAGACGCCCCGACCGACGCCCGAGCACCCCGCCGGACATCCTCTGCCGCGGCCCGCGGACACCCCGCCAGACACCCCTGCCGCGCCCCGCGCTTCCACCGGACACTCGCGGACACCCCGCTGCCGCGCCGTCCTCCCTCGCCGCGCCGTCCGCCCTCGCCGCGCCGCCGCTCGATCCCGCCGGAAACCGAAAACCCGCCAACTTCGGCGGACGATTACGAACGACTCCGATCTCCGATTCCAAATCCGAAATAAGCATCAGAAAGAGAAAATTGTATACTACACGTTCATGGGCTTCGTTTGAAAATCCAATAGAGTTTCAATAAAATTAATCGAGTTTAAAGTAGGTGCGGTGAATGAAAACGCAAACGACAAATCCTACCTCGCGGGGCTTCGACCGAAGCTTCGGGACGATCCGCCGGCCACCACGCCTCTCCAGAGCTGTCTCGCCGGAGTGGAGAAGGAGGGGGGGGGAGAGATCCTCCTTGCTGCTGTCTAGGTGAGGGAGAGGAAGAGGGTGTGGGTGACTTAAGCGTTTAAATAGAAAACGCTTAACCACCCGCCCGTCGGCCCGAACCCGAACTCCCGACAGGGTCGAGGTTAAGCCTCCCCTAGGGTAAAAAACACCTCCCAAGCACAATGGAGGTCTCAGAATTTTAATCCGAGACCCCATTCAAAAGTTATAAAATTTAACGTCCGAAGCCGCTAAATTACGAAAACGCCCCCGGAGCCATTTTTCACAAACGGCATGCGCCCGTGAAACTTATACCCCTCCTCGGGTAAACAGCACGCTCCGAACTCAACGGTTCCCTCGGTTTTCCAATCCGAGCCACTATTTAAAAGATACTGGTGTTTCAACACTAAACGAATTAATTAATTAATTAATTAATCCGTTTAACGTCCAGAAGCGGGAGAGGGGTCCAAACGTCCCGCACCGACAAGTTTTATGTTGTTCCTAGTGTAAACACACCATTCCAGACCCATCCGTACACTCGGATCCCTGATCCGGAACTCCGTTTAGGAGTTATCCCATTTATTTATCATTTCCAGTGTGAACGCACTGAAAATTTAATTCCGGCCACTCCGGGGCTCAGAATCGCACGCCGTCTGAAGGCGCTGCTCTGGAATATCATCAAGAATATTCCAAAGTCTTTCGTAGAAAAAACTAGGTTCTTACATCATTCCCTCCTTCTAGATTTTCGTCCCTGAAAAGCAAAACTAGGGAGCAACACAGGGTACTAAGCCCACACCTGGCTTCCCCATACCCAGAAGAACCCACACACAGCACTGCGTCACCGCACACAGACCAAAGGATTGATCCGTTCATGCGAGGTCGTCCCTTTCCGATGTCATTCACCCACTCCAGACTTTGGGGTTTGGGAGAGGCGGTAGAAAACCTCGCCATCCCATTTCATGGTCTCAAACAACCTGAAGGCTCTCGGGGGTAGCTCACCTCCTCAAACGAACCTCTACGTCGCACGCCGCGACTGGAATCACCGCCCGCACCTGAAACAAGGCCCAGTGATTCCCTCCTTCAGAATATCCATATGGTGAAACACCCAAGGATATCTGGTCATGCAAGGTTCCATAGTCGATGCTCTCTTACACACTCAAAAAGGCGAAGGAGTCAACACCATCGACTAAAGGAAAAGGTCTCACGCCTTTTTCCTTACCAACACAGGGTTACACCCGACGCCCCGCGTCACCCTGGTAACACCTCAAACAAGGAGCAGGGAGGAAAGGAGTTCACAAACAGAGTCTAAAAATTCTACTACAAAAAGGTAGAAGAGCTGTAGATCATACCTCTTATCTCCTCATGCTCTGCAGGATCGTAGACATCCAAAGCTCGCGGCTGCCCGCGGTCCCAACTGTCAGCTCCCAGAGCCTGACGTGGACCCCCTAGTGGTGATGGGAAGACCCCATAACGTTATACCCCACTACCAGCTCCTCCGATCCTCTGCTAGCACCACCTCTATGGGTACTACTCCGATCACGGCGCTGCCTCTATCGTGGTGGTGCACCTGCTGCCTGCCCGAAGCTCTGAGCAACTCGGGTCGGGCAGTCTCGTGCCAAGTGACCTCGCTCCTCACAAGCATAGCACCGACTCTCTCTGGGCTGCACTGGTGCCCTCCGGCGCCACTGTGGTGTACGACCACGCCCCTGAGTCCGGTTGTCAGAAAACCACATGCGTCGAGGTCCTTCTTGCCGACGCCCACTAGCTACGACAGACGTCTCAGCCCCAACGTGTCTGCTGCCACCACCAACTCCAGAACGCGATAGGAAGCCCTCTGTCACCAGCGCCTATTCTAGCACCCCGAAATATGTGGAAATTCCCAAGGGTACTATGAAATCATGAATCTCTCGGCGGAGACCCTGCTCAAACTTCCGTGCTCAGATGTTGTCGTCACGGACCAAGTCCGGGTAAAAGCGTGCACGGTCTGCAAAGCTAGCCGCGTACTCGGCCACCGTCATCCCTCCCTGCTGAAACTGCAGGAGCTCCTGAATCCGAATGGAGTGCAAGAAGGAGGGAAAAAACTCCTCATGAAACAAAAACCGAAAGTTTCCCCATGAAAGCGACGACTCGTCAAGAAACTAAGTCACCAGACTCCACCAACGCCGAGCTGCTCCACGAAAAAGGGTGGCTGCCAAAGCCACTCTTTGATCTGTCAGCGTCTACACAAGCCTGAAAAGGCGAACCACTGCCTCGAGCCAAACCTCTGCTGCCTGAGGGTCTGGCTCACCACTGAACCTCAGCGGTCTCTGCCGCTGGAACTCACGGAGCGTGCTCAACCTGCGGTCAAGCTCAGCCTGCTCTGCTGAGACTTCCTGCTGCTCAACAGGTGGGGGTGCTGCTACCGGCCCAACCGGAGAGAGGGGCTCGCAAGATGGGTCCTGGACTGTGGCCTCGTAGCTCACATGGTCGTCATCATGAACCAAAGCTGGTATCCTGGATGGATGTCCTCGCGGAGACATCCTGAAAATTATCAAGGAGTGTCGCAGTCAGATGAGCATACATGTATATACCAATAACAACGATGGGGAACTGACTCAAGAAGGACAGTCAAAGACTCAATCCTATGTGATGCACAAACAAATTTTTCCCTGCAACAAGTGTCTCAGCATGCCGAGTCGACATGCAGATTATCAAGGTCCTGGTGAATGGATACGTCAGCCTCCGCACCATCACTGGACTCCCTGGCCTGAGAGCCGCTCTCGAGACACATTAACACTGTTGCCCTATATCCCAACCAATTCCTCTTTTAGGGATGTCCGCACAACGTCCCAAGGAACGAACCACCTATGATACCACTTTGTCACGACCCGACCCTACCCGGGCTAGAGCCGCAACTACCCCAAGCCCGCCTCCATAGGCCAGGGGCTGGCGACCAGCGCCGAAGGCACAATAACTCGGGGAGGCCTTTACCTAAGAACCTGTACACACACACACAAAAAACACAATGCAACGGTGTAGAGTGAAAGTAAAGACAAGCAAAGAAAAGGAAATGGAAACTGCTATATAAATACCACAAAGTGCATCGACCTCTACAAGTACAAAGTAAAAACTGAAAAGAAAAGGGGCAAAACACGCGCCCAACCAAAAAGTGCCACAACCCGGCAATAGGTAAAAAAAAGAAACTGCTGATGGGTCTCCCACCTGGAACCCAGCCACGACCACCGCACACGGTCCAAGCTCCCAAGATCCTACGCTCCACTGAAGTCACGCTCCACCTGCCCGTCGTCTGCAAGGGCACACCAAGTGCGGGAAAAGCCCAAGAATGGGTGAGTATAAAAATACTCAGTAGGATACCCTGAAGGCTCGAGGGAGAAACAAAAGGAGGTACCGAAGGGTGAGCAGTAGAGCGAACAAAAAGGTAAAGGAGTACAACAGAGAGTGCAGTAAAGAGTCCAGCTCAACCCAACAAGAGGAAAGAAGGTAGACTCATCCAGCACAAGGAGCTGGAAACAGTGAGAAGATGAACTTCTCGTCGAGTCTTCGCTACCTATAGTAGGAGATTAGAATCATCCAACCATGAGAAGCTAGACACGAAAAGCACGTGGCATACCCCGCGCGTCTTCTCCTCTCCTGTAAAGAGAGTATCCAAACCCAAGAAGTGGGTGCCAGAAACAAGGTATATACATATGTATGCTCTGTCAAGAAGCCCGAACAAACTCGTAAGGGGATCTCCGTCCCATAGCTCAGCCCAAGAAAGAGTAGCCAACAGTCCCAGAAGTAACACCATCGATGCCCAGCATCCCGCACGTCTGCCCCGAACCGCAAGCCAAGGGGCTCAATCACCACACCTCGACACTATCCGCTTTGGGAGGTACTGACTCGCCCGCACAGTTTTAGGTCGCTTCACAAGGACGCGTCTCAGTGGGGGAAAGTGCTCCCCGTACTTGAGAGTTCTGGGGGAATGTCAACCACAACTCGTCACTGCCCCGCAGTCGAGAGGTCTGCTCAAAGTCGACAGGTGACCCCCTACCCAGCCCCGCTGGAGGATCCCTGGAAGTCAACGGGTTCCCGCTACAGGGAGACCCAGAAAGTCGACGGGTGCCTCACTGCCCAGTCCCGTAACAGGGTAGACCACTGGAGGACGACCCGGCTAAAGTCGGCGACGAGACCACTTCCCAGCCCAGCTGGAGGTAACCCGGCATCGGGGACCACTGCCCAGCCCAGCTGGAGGTAAGCCCGGCATCATGGACGACTGCCCAGCCCAGATGGAGGTAAGCCCGGCATCGGGGACCACTGCCCAGCCCAGCTGGAGGTAAGCCCGGCATCAGGGACCACTGCCCAGCCCCACTGGAGGTAAGCCCGGAACTGCTCTGGCCATCCCTATTGGATGGTACTGCTCGGTAAACACCACTGTACTGGCCATCCCTGCTGGATGGTAACCCACTGGCGAGCCCCGCTCGAAACAACCTCAGCTCTGCTGGAACAACCTCAGCCCTGCTGGAACAACCTCAGCCCTACTGGAAACAACCTCAGCCCTGCTGGAGCAACCTCAGCCCTGCTGGAACAACCTTAGCCCTACTGGAACAACCTCAGCCCTCCTGGAACAACCTCCTAGGTAGAGGATCGGTGCCCGCGTAAAGTGGTGGTCACACCGAAACCACAAGATCTACCAGGGAACACGGAGCAACGGGAGAAACTCCCCAGACCTCACAAGGCGATCCCGCTCCAATCCGCTGAGTCATTGTCAAAGCGGACTGAGACACATCATCCTAGAAAGTGGGGAAAACGCCCACGCTGCACGAACACCCGTAGTTGCCGACGGTGTCGCAGTGTGGTGAAAGGGCACAATACTGAAACCCCTCACAGCCAAAGAAGCAGAGGAACCAAACCATCTCTGCCAGCCAAACCATCGAGCACAACACCAGGGGGAGACCGCTCAACCCTACTGGTCAGACAAAAGAGCACCAGGCCAGGGGAAACTCCACCCTGCTGGTCAAACAAATGAGCATAGAGCCAAGGGAAAACTCCTCCCTGCTGGCCAAACAAACGAGCACAAAGCCAGGGGAAAACTCCACCCTGCTGGTCAAACAAATGAGCGCAGAGTGGCCCTCTACATTGCGAGAGGTCAAGTACACAAAGCAGATCATGGCACGCACGTGGTTCCCACATGACGTGTGGCCCCAAGTCAACCCCAACTGAGTGCACAAACATCCTCAGGTACAAACAACCACACGTACCTCAAAGCGCTCCCGTATACTCCCGGAGTATACCTCATTCCAGCCCAAAGGCTATCGTGCACACGACACCCAGCGTCAACACGAAGGCGTGATGTAACATCTCCACCTCAAAGGCCCAGGCACGGCCAACCACATCTCGTGGACTAATTACATCACTCTCCCAAGAGTGCGCGATCACACACCAAGGGTCTGCTACAAACAAGTGAGGACGAACCGCCACCGGACCACCTCTCATGCTCCACATTTAACAAGATCTTGCAAGAGGCTCCGCATAACCAAATGGATCGCACCGTTGTAATCCTCACGGAAAAACACGCGAGATCGACTACTTACTCGCCTCCAACGGATATCCGATGGAAAAGTCACCAACGCCGCCTCACGCCCGAACGACGTCCCGTGATCCCGAGCCTCAGCCCCGAAAATAGTCGGGCGCATCGCACCATTGCGATCCCCTTGGGAAAACACGTCAAAATCACTACTCACTTGAGTGCCACAGATATCCGGAGAAAAAGGTGCATCCCGACGCACCGCACACGAGCGGTGCCACGTGGGACCCGCATCCCGGTCCCGAAACTCAACGAACGGATCGCACCATTGCGATCCTCTCGAAAAAGTACATGAAGTGGACTATTCACTTGTCCAAAACGGTCGCCTGGTGATAAAGCAGGAAATCACCGTCAACTCTCGAAACGGCCCTCGCGGGGCCCCCACCATCGTGCGGAATTAGAGTGGGCAGACTGCGCCAACACGATGCCCTCGGAAAAACACCCAACATCGACTGCTCGCAAGCCCCGAATGGACGTCCGAGGAAGAAGTCGCTACTAGCTGCACACAGCTCAAAATACGGGCCATGGGCCCCATGCCTCAACTCCGGCTTGAACGCCCGGAACCACCCTGGAAACCTCCGCCTCAGTGCTAGGGGCCCAACGCCGCTGACGGCGCTCAAAATGGACGTCAGACGCGTCCGCGCCGCTCAAAACAAGAGTCTCGGGGATTACGCTCGTCCACTTAAGGACACGTCGCACCTCCGCGACCCCTTGTTTCGGGAATTAAAAATTCCCGAAACCATCTCAAAAAGACCGTCTCGTCAATACAGATCCACTGCCGCAAACGACACTCAAAACGGACACCCGTAGCGGAAAATACGGGTGTACGAACACCGAGGGGGCAAGACCCTTGGGGCTGGACCAGCCTGGGCCGGCCCGCGGCTTAGCCGCGCGGGCCGGCCTCGGACACGCGGCAGCCGCGTGAAGACCCGCGCGGCGCGGGTCTTTGTCGCCGCACAGGGGTCGCGCGACGCGACCCCGCGGTCGCCGCTCCCTGGCGACTGCCGCCTCGCCGGGCGCTCCGCCAGACGCCCCGGCCGACGCCCGAGCACCCCGCCGGACACCCGCTGCCGCGCCCCGCGGACACCCCGCCAGACACCCCTTCCGCGGCCCGCGCTTCCACCAGACACCCGCGGAAACCCCGCTACCGCGCCGTCCGCCCTCGCCGCGCAGTCCGCCCTCGCCGCGCCGCCGCTCGATCCCGCCGGAAACCGAAAACCCTCCAACTTCGGCGGACGATTGCGAACGACTCCGATCTCCGATTCCAAATCTGAAACAAGCGTTGGAAAGAGAAAATTGTATACTACACGTTAATGGGATTTGTTCAAAAATCCGATAGAGTTTCAATAAAATTAATTGAGTTCGAATTAGGTGCGGTGAATGAAAACGCAAACGACAAATCCTACCTCGCGGGGCTTCGCCCGAAGCTTCGCGACGATCCGCCAGCCACCACGCCTCGCCGGAGCTGTCTCGCCGGTGTGGAGAAGGAGGGGGGAGAGCTCCTCCTTGCTGCTATCCAGGTGAGGGAGAGGAAGAGGGTGTGGGTGACTTAAGCGTTTAAATAGAAAACGCTTAACCACCCGCCCGTCGGCCCGAACCCGAACTCCCGACAGGGTCGAAGTTAAGCCTCCCCTAGGGTAAACACCACCTCCCGAGCACAACAACGGTCTATGAATTTTAATCCAAGACCCCGTTCAAAAGTTATAAAATTTAATGTCCGAAGCCGCTAAATTACAAAACGCCCCCGGAGCCATTTTTCACAAACGGCCCGCGCCCGTGAAACTTATACCCCTCCTAGGGTAAACAGCATGCTCCGAACTAAACGGTGCCCTCAGTTTTCCAATCCGAGCCACCGTTTAAAAGATACTGGAGTTTCAACACTAAACGAATTAATTAATTAATTAATTAATCCGTTTAACGTTCCAGAAGCGGGCGAGGGGTCCAAACGTCCCGCGCCGACAAGTTTTATGTCGTTCCTAGGGTAAACACCCCATTCCGGACCCATCCGTACACTCAGATCCCTAATCTGGAACTCCGTTTAGGAGTTATCCCATTTATTTAGCATTTCCAGTGTGAACGCACTGAAAATTTAATTCCGGCCACTCCGGGGCTCGGAATCGCACGCCGTCTGAAGGCGCGCTCTGGAATATCATCAAGAATATTCCAAAGTCTTTCGTAGAAAAAACCGCGTTCTTACACTAGAAATGACTTGTTGAGCTCTCAAGCCAATGAGAATTGGTGTGTCATTACAAAAACCCTAGAATTTTGGTGATGTATAGATTATGTGGGTGTTCCTAGGAATAAATCAATGTCTAGATACTACAAGTGTATGTGGTTTTGGAAACGATGTACCTTTGTGTAATAACTCTGACAAGGTGTTTCAAGCCTGAATTTGGGTAACTTGGTACATGAGAATAGTTTATACTATGCACTTGGTTTGACACTCCCAAGGGATATGCTTAGGATAATCCACATTTTCTTTACACACCATTCTAAAAAATTTGAAATTATTTTGAAAATTAATAATTAAAGTTAAAACAAAGGTGTTTTAGATTTAAAAATAAGGTTCCATGATTTAGATATGTTATAGATAATTATATACTTTTCTCACTATGAATATTGTTGCTCACACTATTCTTTCTGGTTTTAGTCAATGGATGGAACCTGTAGGATTCAAGTTAACATCGAACATGAAGGAAAAGATGGTGAAAATGAGCAACCAAATGATGTTTTGACATGAGTGAAGGATATCATGATTATTTCAAATCAGTTATCCCAAAATATTATTAACAATATATACCTTTAACAATTCCCGAGCGCACCAAAGAAGAGAGGAATGAAGGATGATTAGAGCTCTTGTGGTGGAGAGTGCTTATAAAAGAAGGCTCCAATTTCAATATGTGAGAAGTGTACAAAGAGACACCTAAAAAGTGTATCAATGGAATATGTTAATGATTTATGTATGGGAAGAAGGAAATAAAGAAACAGATTGCTAAGAAAAAAATGAAGTGTACGTTGGAAGGAAATCAAGCTCATATAAAGAAATATTTTATAGTTCTTTTTCGTAAATGTGGGGAACCTAAAAATTACCCAAATTGATGCCATATCAAATAGGATAAACTCTTGAACATAGAAGGATCTATATAGAAATATGTGGATAAATTATTTATGTATTGAGGTTGTATATAAAACCTTGGTTAAAATTCTATTTAGTGATTATCCTAATTTCAAGGATGTCCATCATATATATTTTGGAAATTATGTTAATATAGTTTTAAAAAAGGACAACCAATAAGATAAGTGAAAAAAATAAAATGTAGTAAGGATATGGGTTTGAAACCCATGACCGAAGGACGATAAAGGTTTCACACCAACCACTGACCTATGAAATGTCCTTTTTAATTTCCATTATTTTTAGTTAAACAATTTAAAGAATAAATATTAATGATGAACCCGTAGTAACAATTTTAAGGACTAGAAATTAATATATTAAACATATTTATTTTGGGAGATATTTAAAGATATATAGTAAGACTTGGAACTCTTTTATATGCCTTATGATCCTTTAAAAGTTTTTTTAGTTCATTAGTCTTAAAAAAATTCATTTTTGGTAATTAATTTTTTTTGGGAGTAAATGAATGAATTAGAATTTGATTGAAGAACAACCAAAAGATAGGATTGTTCATATGAGATTGAAACCTGTCATGTAAGAATATTTTTTTTATATTCTTGGTTAGGAAAATAATTACCCAACATTAGTAAAATGACTTAGAAATATTTTTTTTCCTAATACCTAAATTTCTATTGAATCGACGTCCTTCTAAATCATCAAAGATTTATGGCTTTGAGGCCCTAAAATTTCAATTGATCATTCACTTGTTTATAAATTATGAGCATAATATCTCCCTATAAATATTTACGTTTTCCTATAAGAACATATCTATATTTTTAACTGATGTTTTTTTACTTAGAGACCTAGTTACATGGTATTCCATGCGAACTTAGTGCTTTCCATTATCTATTTTATAAAGGATTAACTATAAAACCTTATCATGATGGGGGATTTAAAATATAAGAAGTATAAAACAATATATCACCATAACCGAGTTTAAATTATGAGGATATAATTTAAATAACGTGGGGATAATGTGACACACTAAAAAACTAAAGTAATAACCTCGTATTCGATAGCATGTATGACACATGACAACAACAATGTAAGGTAATATAATATCTAGATACTTCATAATATATTTATTATTTAAAATAAATTTTATATATTTAAATGCATGTGACACCGAGTCAACATGTGTTACATGCAAGAGTGACCTTCTTTGATAGCTTGAGTTACACACAAGAGAAATTTTCCCCGATAGCTTGCGTTACACGCAAGATCAAGTTTCACTAAATAACAATGTATTATTAAAATATTATTATTTAATATAATATGATACAACCGAGCTGTTATGTTAGAATTTATGAATAGTATTAACTAAATTATTAAAATATGTGGTTTATGATAATATAATATTAATTCATTGGATAAAAATTATTATAAGAACCAATTGAATATAAACGAAATGTTTATATATAAAACCATTTTTTGCTCACAAAGCTATTTTATCCTAATAAATTAATGATTGTACAATTAGATAATTATTATAATGAAAAATATATGTTATATATTCAAAAAAATATTTTTCATATTTATCTTTTAGGTTTTATATGCATAAGATTTGAACAAACCCTATTTTACACATAAAAACCTATATTTCTGTAAAGGCAATTTTACCGCATTTTAACAGAAAACCAATTTTTAATATAAAATTTTAAACTTTAATTAATATTATATGTCAAAATAAACTTAATATTTATAATCTAAACATAAAAATTATCTTAGGATGATGTTTTGGTAATTTTCTGTATTGATTCTATTTTTAATGAATAATTAAAAATACTGAATTTTAGTTCAAAACTTCATTTTCATATAATTTAATTATAGGGTTAAATGATGTTTTATATTGGTTTTAAAGTTAAATTATATAATATTTTTATCAATTAATACAATTTAGGTCATTGGAATCTATTTCACATTGAAATTTACTATAAAAACATAGCCAACTTTCAGAAGTTTTTACTTTAAAAAACCATGTTGTTATCTTGCCTATGGGAAGAATTTGAATTTAATTTATACCACTTATATGATTGGAAATTGGAAAAATATATTCCATATTTTTAATAATATAAATTTATAATTTCTAATAAGGTCAAATTTTTTACATAAAAGATTAATGAAGGCAATTAAGATTAATTACAATGATTAAGGTTAAATTAAGTTTAATAAGAGACTAAAACATAAATGTAAGGCCTAAATAGACCTATAAACTTTTCAAAAAGGTATTTTATGGACATATTTAGACCATATAATAAATTTTATCGACCTTGGTCCATTAGTTGATCCAATTTTAACATGAAAAATGTGGTTGGAATTCTCTCTTCAGATATTTATAAGAGTACAACTCCTCATCCACTATAAAAGGCCACCCCTCTCCCCATTACTCCCACCACAAAAACCATTGAGGTTTGGAAAAGATATACCCAAATAGATTCCAAAAAATTTTCCCCTATACCTTTAAGCCTACCTTAGGGAAGAAATCCTCTCAAGGAATCCTTTTGGTATAAAGCAAAAGAAGTTACCAGATTAAGAGGTAACACCTTCTCTCACGCTTTTTAGTTTCATTTCCATTATCCACTCCCTATACTCTTCTTATTGTTTTATTATATTAAAAAATAGTATCCTAAATATACCATTATGTTTTTATTATAATGGTTTGACCTACCCTTACCCACACCTCCATCTAATGGGTAACAAACATACTATTTCTGTTTACAGTGAACTACTACCTCATGAAATGATGATTGCTCAATTTCCCCCTACCACCTCTCATGGTGACAATAATAATGAGAAAAATATTTATATATTTTATATATGATATTTAATATTTATTTATTATTCTTTCCTTTTATAATACATAAATTTAGTACTTTCCATTTTATGATAACATCATTTGAAGAAGTATGGACTACCGCCCCCTCAAAGTGGCGTGATTCGTTCACACGATACATGGAATGTATAAATAAATGATTATAATTAAACATAATTGAAATACAGAACATAAATAATATATTCATTATATAATTATATTTATGGAAATATAATATATATATATATATAATCCCCTTTATTACCCTTTCACACACTTTAAAAGAGATAATATCATTCGTGGATGTGTAGACTACCGCCTCCTTAACATGATGTTATTCCTTTTACATAAAACAATTATATGTATAAGTATATATGATTAAATAATATGGTATTTATTATATAATGATCAATATATAAATATTTTAGTTAATTACCTTCTTTACACAACGATCATTTAAAAATGTGTATGTTACTCATGTATACATATGGCCTACCATCTCCATGATTGCAACATTGGATTATTTTCATAACCATATTTAATGATTGATTTTAAAAGTATAATTTATGTATATATATGATAATTATTCAATTTTTATTATTCTAGAGGTGTTATATAATGACCCCTTTGACCATAGTTGACCAACAATAGTTGTTTTGACACAAACCGAATTTTCTCAAAAACACCCGATGTAAACTTAATTGTTTAAGTAGTGTAAACAACATGGTAATAAGTGAAATAAAAGTAATTATAAACATTAAAAAGGTTATTAATAATGTATAAAATTAATATAATTTTTTTATATAGGAATCTAAAGTACATTCACCTGAAAGGAACCACAAGGTAAGGTGATTTCATCTCACTTTTAATTTCTATGAGATATATGTTATGTTCAAAAATCTTTCCTTTTTTGTGGTCTATATAATGCCATGATTTTATTCTATGTATCTTATAATTAAATTTAATGGTATTCAAATATCCATTTTATGATCCTTCTTTCATGGGGTTTAATATTCAAAATTTGCCAAATCGGTAAAATGTTTGTTTTAATTTTCATTCTTTGAACTCTTGTTTTATTTTGAACCTAAACTCTTTTTCGAGGTTCATATATTTAAATTTTACATGATATATCATGAATCAAAATATTTTCATGATATTATATGCTTCATGTAATTTCCCTTTATTACATGGGGAGTATGATCCTAGTTACTAATTTATAAGAGTTTATTGAGACAATCACATCACCTTTTTCACAATTGCTTATGTTTATACTTCCATTGATGAAATATTTTGATCCATATCTTAATAACCCTCATGACATTACTTATCCTCCATTATTTAATGATATAATCATGTATTGGTACCATTTTCTACTCTTGAAAACATATGATAATTAAGAATTTATTTTTAAGAAAGCCCGACTTTCCCCTCACTTCGGTCAGAAATATATTCAAAACCATGTTTCCCAGAAAGGGTTTACAAGAATATTATTCAATCCCCATATAATATTTTAAATACATTTCTACCCTTTTTATATTTTACCGATATATTCAAATAAACATTCTTTTAACTTTCCCAATGTGGCATTTTATACCCTTTTACTATATAAAATGAATATTCTTTGTACCTCATACGACATGTATGGATTCATCCACAATAATTTATTTAAAGACTCATCAAGTTTAAAAAGTTTATTTTTTATTTTTTAATGGAATATTTAATTAAAAATACTTTTAGAAGTTTTTTTAAATTAAAGGATATTTTCCTCAATAATATTTTTAAAATTTATTCTTTTATTTCATCAACAACAAATATCCTCTATTTTACACCACTTGGGATTTGTTGTGTCGATACCATTCTTATTCTTCCTCCAGATGGTTTATTATTTATTTTTCTAAGGATAATATTCAAATTATCTTCTATGATTTATTTTTTAATCACTTTGAAATATTCAATTTATTATGATCATTAAACTTTTTCCCTTTATTATCAATTTCATCTTTCATGTATATTACTATTTCCAAAACTACATACCATTTTACATATGGTACCAACTTTGACAGTTACTTGATTAATTAGGGAATTATTGATAAATGAATATTTCTCATTAAATACGGTTATTTGATAAGTTATATTATTTATTTGATTATTCAATATGAAGAATGATTTGGACTGATAGAAATAGGTTGGGGACCATTTAAGGAAATAACTACAAGTTAGGGACTAGTGAATGAAATCCAATTTATTTATTGATAGTCCCATGAGATGAAATAGTTGGATAACTTCCTTATATTGGGTTTTACTTGATATCTAAACTGTCTTGTGAAAGTTCTTGATGGTACAGGTTCTATGTACCAAGGAAACATGGTGTCTAATAATTAATAATTTATTTCATATTAGCTTTAGTTATTATTCATCCATGATATTTTGTATTGAAATATCTATAAATAAATTTCATTTCAGTTCATTGATTAATGGCATGTGTTTTGGTTTCATACCTTTCTATATTTATTTTTCCTCATATATTTCTTTAAATGGCATGTATTTACAGTTATTTACCTTTTCCATATCGACTATTATCCTTAAATTATTATTGCTTATGCAATATTTTTCCCTTACTAAGAATTTGATCATACCCTTATTATTTTTCTTTCCCCGAGAATCCAAGAAGCATACTATGAAATATATATAGGATTATATTATATGGATTAGATTTATCCTTGAAGCTGTTTATTTGTTTTGAAGAAAACAATATTTTTTAATTAGTGTATCCATTTGTAATAGAATACTCATTTATGTATATGGTTTTCAAAGAATATTAAACTGATCGGTACTTCAGGTCTTGATTATTTGTAATCATGCCAATGTAATTGATAATAGACACTAGCTTCAGTATATCTAGGGTTGGGTCACTACATTTATTTAACACCTAGATGTTTATGTGATTCCACTTAAAATTTTCTTATATGTTAAATCTATTTTAATTATTTCAGTTCACTACATCATTTATGTGTGGGGGAGAGAAACATATAGTTTAATACCTTTAGTTTATGACTTCTCAAAAGTTTACATCTTTTTTTAAACTTTTTGGTGTGTATATTTTTCATTTTCAGAAATATTTTGAATCCCATGAGATTAATTGGAATACCCTTACAAAATTTGAATCCATGCCAATTTTGAGAAACTTATTTAACCCATTCACTTTCCTTATATTATTCAAATTAACCTGTTATCAAATTATAAGTGAAAATACTTCATAAAATTCCCACTGATTTTTGAAAATCACACAATGTAATACTTTCTTATATTTTTAATCACACACTCGAGAGGATTCTAAACTAATTTGACCACATTATTTAGAATATAATTTTGCTGGAGAGAACCTATACATTCTTGAATAACTAGAACTTGTTGGGTAGTATAGTCAAAACATTGAATCATTCATGGACCTTGTACTAAATTTATTGATGCATTATTTTGATTTTAAGTTTCCTTTTAAATGAATCCAATTTTAATCCTACCTTTACATTAACCACCATATACCTTAGTATCCATGATTGAATTTTTTAGGTAGCCATATTACAATCCAAATATCCATATCTACCTTTCTCTATTTTTTTTTCATAATCTATGCTGAATTCAAGTGTGTGGGAAGGGAGAAAATGGGATGGAAAAATAAGTTTGAAAAAATCTATTTGAATTTAAAGAATATTTTGATGTAACATTTTTCTAGATTTGGGAGGAAATCCATGATGGGAAGAGTGAAAAATGATAATTATGTCATTCAAAGTTGGACATAAAATTCCACCACTGTTTTGTAGAAAAAAGTAAATATTCTTTCCTAAAAAATATTATTCTGAATGTTAAATTCAAGATTTGGAAAAGTTAAAAAAAGTATAAAAAAAAATATAGAAATGAGGAAGAAAACGCTAATGCTACTAATTATCTAATATAAATTTAATACCCATGAATCTAGGGAGATTTTTTTAGAGAACTGATTTGGTTTGGGAGAAAATATTTTCTTGGAAATTCTAGAATCTATGATGCCTATAAAATAGATATATTTGAAAGGAACTTATATTTATATCTAAAAAAAGCCTCATAATACATCATAAGGAAGTAAAATACATCCCACTTCGGTAAAAGATAGATTCCACACCTACTGATGAAATTCTAAAGTCCTTATCTACCCTTAAAAAAAGGGCTAGAGTAAAAAAATTATGAAACCTATCGAAGGAAAAAAAGAGGGGAATTTTTTCCATTGATGAATTGATAAAAGGTTTGGTATATCTATAGATATTTAAAATATGTAAACCTGAGTGAGTGGAATAGAAAGTTGAGGGGTAATATATTCTTGTAGAAAACTAAAAATCATGCTTTGATCTTCAACATAGATTCAAGACTCTTCATCCTAAATAAAAAATTAAACATTAAAATCCTACCTAAACTTACCAATATAACAAATTTGATTAATAATTAATGATATTAACTAATAATTTACCCATTGGGTGGGAAAAAATCTTCAATCCTTTGGAGAAACTTGTATGAACTTAGAATGGAAAAAACCTTTCTTTATAATTATATTTGAGTGATGAGTGAATTTTTTTTTGAAGGTAAGTGTATATGTGTATGAAGGAATGAATGATATATGAACTAATTGAATGTAATTAATAGATAAAATGTAATGAAGAATATTAGGGAAGCATGCCAATGCTATTGAAAAAGTACTCGCATTGTCTTGGTTTTTTAATTTTTATTTGGTGATATTTTTGAATTAAATTGTCCAGAGTCTATGATTTTAGTGTGAGAGAATTTGAATAATCCCTAAATTCATAATATTTTATTGATATTAGATTCATTTTATTCCCCTATTTTCATCAATTCATTGAGTTCTAATAAGTTTTGTAATTTATGTGTTGAATGATTTTATTATCTGAATATTGTTTGAAACAGACAAATTGGGTGTTTAATTTACATTCTAGATTTTTGAAGTGACATGAATTGATTGTTACTAATTATCCTTTATTTTTTATGGAATTTTAGTATATAGTGAAACATTATATGTTATGATTAATAAGACTACTATGAAATTAATTTGTGATGCTTGGAGGATTGTTATAGATTCATCCACCATGAAGGAAGATTGATGAAATAAAAAGGGAAATGGATATTTAAGAATCATTGAGGGGTTGAATGGGGATTATTTTACCACATAAATTCACAAAACATTCCTACACAATCCATCTTAACCATCATTCATAGTCTATGTAAGCATAAATCTAGTGTTGCGTACTCATGATAAAACCCTACATAACCACCAACCATCATTCACAGTCTGTGTAAGCATCAAATTAGTCCTGAAATTCCTATGTAAACTTGGTAAAAGCATGTGTATGCATCATTTCTACCATTTTAACATCATTCCATGTGGTAGAGACATTTTCCATGTGCATATTGACCATAAGAAGATATCCATAAGTTGTGACCATAAATTCTACAAAGTCCCCAATCAACCGCAAGAAGAGATCTAACACAAGAATAACTTCTCAACAAAATGCGAGGAAATCAACTGACAACATTAAGAGATCAGTTATACTATGTGATGATCGACCACATGACCAATAAATTGAGTACACAAGCAATTTTTTTCATTATAGTAACTCATTTTTCATATGGTTTCTTACCACCTCAATTGATCCATTTATTTTCACCTCATGGTTGTTCCAACGTATTGAAAAAATTGACTAATGGAAGGCGAGGAGTGGAAGTTGGGTAAAATCATATCTACTTCAAGATGAGGTGTTGGGATCCATGTCAGCATGCATGTGTTCAGTGAGAGTCTGCCTCATGGATATAAACATTTTGAATATTTTGATAAAAATAAAATAAGGAAATCCATAAGTTTTTTATAGGTTCAAATAAAAGTAGATATTTAGATCCATGAGAATGAATGAAAATTTCAAAATTCCAAAGGAAAATATTTTATAGGTTTGAATAGTGACTTAAAATGAGAAATATATGAATCTAAAATAGTAGGATATGGTGCACTAGATAAAATAATTTTTTCTTGGACCAACTCACATGTGTCTATTGGGGATTTTACCACTAATTTTATTTTATACATTATTTATAGTTTTATTTTTTAGATGTTTTCTTATTATCTTTTTAAATCAGTTACCCTTTTCATAGAGGATTAAAATCTAAGTAATTAAGGAAGGGGAGGATAATTTTTTTATAATGATTGAGATTATGTGATTTATAGAATAATGATATTTACCTCTTTTTAAACTGGATTCAATATTCAAAAAGAAGTTATTAGTATCAAGTGAGATTATATTTAGTTTTTGGATTTTGTTATTATATATTACTTTGGTTGATGATAGTTATCTCCCTCTACCTAGTTTTGGTATTTAAATGATAGAATAATCTAAATCCAAGTGGTGAAGTTCATGGTGATTTATAGCACTCTTGGAAGTTGTAGTGGGAACTCTTAGCTATTTAAGAATAACAAGACCCAATTGAGAATTTTCTAAGTTAACTAGGAGTTTTAACTAAAACACATAAACACATAGGAATGAGGGTGGAACAAGCCGAGATTTTAGTTAGGATTATTATCAACATAACTATTCATTAAAGGCAGAGAGAATAAGTGATTATGAATTCTCCCTATTACAAAGTTAGTACAAGAAGAGTGTATAACTTTGAAACTAGGATAACATTAAAATAAGTCAAGCTAACCCTAATCTAATCACTATCTCCTATTTAATTATTAATGTTCAAATCACTATTACATTAAATTACTTAGTTTAAAAAAAGAATTTCAAACAAATAAACCCATTTAATGACCAATAAGTGACAAAATATTTTTGAGAACTTCTATCCAGAGAAAACCTAGGGTTTCCACTAAAACTACATTTTAACCTTGTATTTCTCTCTATATTTGGGTTCTTCAATTTTTTCTAGAATTTTTGTTTCTAAATATAATTTTGATCCATTTATGTCTTTAGAATTGTGTAGTTGAGGTTTAATACACAATTGTTTTAAGAATTATTGAATTTTAAGAATTATTGAATTTTATAATTTTTTATGATATGATTAAGTGTAGCATACATGTTTTTGGATTTAATTTTTTGAATGTGAATATATTATTGAGTTAATTAATTAAATTATGTTTTATATAAGGAATTAAAATTATACTTATAAGTATTTTTATTATTTAATTTTGGGATATTTTATTAGCATGTGACATGAGCATTAAATAGAGGATTTTGAAATGTGAAATGTTGAGTTAGTAATTAATTAGAGTCAATTATGTTGAATTAAAGGATTGAATGATATGTTAACCCATGGATATTATTTTAGAGGAAATGGGTTTTTAATAGTGGATATTTATTTTTGAACTTATTATAACAGTGAATAGAATTATGATGGAATTTTGAGAGACAAAAATATTCGACACATTAATTATAGGAAATTATCATGGAATATTTATAAAGGAAATAGATGAATGAGTTATTAATATAGGTAGTGTCTCACATCACCCATCTATTATTTTATTTTTAAATATTTACTTTTTATAAGTGGTAAATGTTATGAAGGAATGTGATTGGGATTAGTAGTTTGAATAAAGCATCGAGATATGATTTAATAATATGAGGATTATTAAAGTCTTAAATACATTATTAGATAATACATCCTTACACCCTAGGACTCTTAGTTTTTTTCCTTCCCACTATTAAAGGAATTAATATGATGTTTATGAAATTTAGTTTGGGGGAATTCCAAATAGCATGGGGGTTATGTTACTTACTGGGTTTTTTCTACTCCAACATTTATTCTTCTAAACCATAAAATAGTGAGTTACACGGGGTAGAGGGATTTAAAAGTTTTACGGGGGTCATTCCACTCCCTAGAGGTTGTGTACTCTAATATTAAGAGTTATATGAGGAACATGACAAAATAGAATGGAACATTCCATTTGAGAATGGGGGCCATTCTAAATGTGAACATATTATGCCAATATTAATTAATTTTAGGTTTTGTTCATTTTTTATAAACTGTGGTATATAAGAGAATGTTTATGGTAAGTATCAATGGATTTTTTTATCAAGACAATAATTTAGATATGTGTGGAATTTATAATTAAATTATATAAGGTAGGTGGACATTATTCATTTCTTGGTTAATTATGATTCCTTCATATGTGAATTATGTGCATATAAATTATTAGATTTAAAATAGATATTTATTAAATAATTTTATGAAATTTATTTAAAAAAATAACTATTTTCAGGTTTTTTAATAAATGGAAAATTGGGAATTTTTATTGAAAATCCTAGTAATTGGTATTTTAAATCATTTAATTAGATTTATGGAATGTATTTTATTTTTGAAAAACCATGGGATTTGGTTTAAATGATAAAATTGGATTTTTATCATAAATTGAATTTGAATTTAAGATACATTAATTTTATAGATTTGGAATGGAAAATAATTTTAGAAATAAAATGTTTTAAAATGGAATTAAAGAATAATAAATACGAGAAATGATTGGGGAATTTTAGTAAAAGGATAAAGGGTTGAGTAATTTTATAATATAGATGAGAGTATTTATTAGAAGACACTTAGATAGATGACTATCAAAGATAGGAGATTCTATGAACATAGACATGTATTATTTTTTATATTGATAATTATTACTCATGATTTTTATATATGATCAATATATTGTATTTTTTTGTGATTTATGGGTAAAATAGAAAGGGTTTCCTTTATAATGAATAAATTTGGTATGATTTGTGTCATATATTTGTATGGTTTTTTGTGATACTTTATATGATTGTTTTCCTATAAATTGTTTTAATTATTTCTAAACAATATTAGTTATATGTTTTGGAATAGATCATACATGGGAAATTTTAGGACCCCCTCCCTAAAAAGATACCGCAATGATGGGAGAGATATGGTGACTGCATGAGTCCCACCTCTAGTAGGCCCCGAGTTGGTGACTAACACTAAGAATATAGTAAACATGCATATGGTAGGCATTAACCTCCAAGATAATCATAAATATGATATATATAATAAGGATAAAAAAATAAACACCTTCTTAGACATATATATAAATAAAAACAAAGAGAAAACGTGCAACGTTATATAGTACTAAAACAACTGAAAGAATAAATTCAAGTACCAAAAAGGTAAAGAGGACAAAAAACACTATGTCCAAATAGATCCTGAAAAACCTTGAGTGAGTGATATATAGATCGATCACCAACCTAGTCTAGATGAACTGAAGAATAGATTATATATAGATTGGGTGAGCATAATATTATAATCAATAGAATCCTCACCAGAGCTTCTCGTACAAAAGATAATATATACATGATAAATCATAGTAAACAATAGTGAAACTAACTCATCATCTAAACTAGTATAACTACCTCTTACCTAGTTATTCATATAAGAGATCATATAATATAATAATAAAACATCAAGGGTACACCGTTCCCACTACACCATTGGTTTTCTGCTATTCCCCAATGTCGTACATCATGTACCATCTCTCACAAAAAGTAAGCTATCCTAAAAACACATGGGCAAGGATCCACCACCTGAACCTTATGTATCATATAAACACACCTTCCCATATCCACATATAGTAACCAAGTAGTTTCAAGAATCCATCATATCCTATATGATGTATATAAAATATCATGTATTATACCTCAATCTATTACATCCTATATGCTGAGTAATTACCTCAAGCAATCACATCGTATACATGACATACCTATAATAATCCTTTAGATACTATATCTGGTAATACATGTGTGTGTACTAACAAAAATCCATCACATCCCTCTATAAACATATATGGGAAATATAATTATTGTGAATATTGGTATAAGTAATTAACAAGAGAAGAGAGCAAGGCTAAAGGGGGTATTCATCCATCCATCCTCTCACCAGGATGTTGGAGAAAACAACCCCCTAGAGTCCCTTGGGTGTTAGTTTCCCGAAAAATCATGGGTGGGGTAGCATATGAAATCTTGTAATATACATGATATAATATATATCACAACCACACTATAGACATAACCTAGCCTCAGACGCTAATGTAACTAATTTTGCTCAGACTCCAGACTGCCAATGTTAAGACCATATATCCTAAAGGCACACAAGAATATAAAAGAGATACATTAATAAATTATTTCATTTTAAATAAATTTATACATGTTATTTAATTAATTATCCATTAATTAACCATTAAAATTACTCCAAATTACATTAAATTACACTAAATAAATCATGAAAGTAAAGATCATGACCTACATGCATAATCTAAACCAAGTCTATGGTTTATCAAAATTAACATCTTTTAAGCATTGTCATTCCAAAACCAACCAACCCTGTGGGTTAAACATTTATTTATTCATTATTAACATCATTAAATATATATTTACTCTATAAAAACCATACTAACCTACCAAAAAGAGAAAAAATGCAACCAAGAACCCCTAGATACCTCAAGTAGTGGGAAAATAAATGTAGATAAAACAATCAACTCAACCATCAGTCATTAAATAGATTCAAGCGAGCATATCATCCCTGAATATTTCATCAATGTGTAATCCCATCTTAAACCAATTCTATAACATTTTGTTCCATCCTCAACACCCACATGCATATAATGATTTATATCACTATCACAGGCATTATCCACTGCCATGTTACCCAGCCCTCCCTACCCAAACATCACATTATCCATTCCAGCTTCAACCATACTAGGGTCACACAACATTCAATACTTCTTTCCGCATATCACAAAATTAATTTAGGGTTATATAATAAGTCTTGAATCTAGAGAAAATAACAAATAAGTAAGAAAAAAATAAACAATGAACATGGAATCTGAGCCCTCAAAACAAGGCATTTTTCCTTCTCATGAAAATAATCTATCACAGCTCCAAAATAAGGAAATAAGCCTTCTCAAACAAATAGGAAACTCTATCCCCAAAAAATTATCTTTGTCAAAAAACAATTTCTTATTAAATATTTAATTAACTGACTCATTTATTAATAAGTTCCAATTATGGGAAAACTATAGCATCATGATATAAAAATCTATCAAAGGAAAAACATGCTCTTTATAGTTATTATAGGATTAACAACCCAGAGAAGTACCGTTCTCAATTAAGAGGACTTTTCAATTATCAAAAGGCATAAAATTGATTCATATTATATATAAATTCCAATTAAACACAAGAAAGATAAATTCAATTAAACACACATCACATCAATTTAATTATTATGTAATTAACTTAATAATTGGATTAAAAACATAAAACTTTAATTATTATTAAGATAATTAATTATCAATTATTTCTAGATTTACACACATTAACAATTTTCATCAAGAAAAACCTGATAATAAATCAAGGAATAGATATCACACTATTTTGAAAATTACAATGCAAACCGTTATCATTGTAAAAGGCAACAATACTACCAACATGTGATCAATATCCAATTCTTTAATGTAGTTCAATAATTATTAGGTAAATCTAATTACCAACCAAAGGGATAAATTGTGCCTAATTTCTAATTTTATATAAATAAAAAAGAATAAATTAATCCCCCATATCAAAATATTTCAATGTTCTTTGTAAAATAATAATCCACATCATGGATCTTTGATCATATCTCTTATAAGAACTGCATCCATCCGAGGACGCCGCGACACAACCTCACCAACAACATCAAAGAATAACCCATTAGAAACATAGGAGGTCAAACAACATAGAATGAAAAGAAGATATAGTAGGAAACTAGATCAAATCATGAGAGCCCACTAGAAAAAAAAGAATAATGTACCTTGGATCTACACGGATCACAAAAGATCAAAGGAAGAAGGATAAGGAATGATCCTCTTCAAAGGGAATCCAAAATGAAAAAGGAGAGGGTTTTCATCCACCTAGAATGATAGAGGGATTCACTGCATCTGTAGGGTTATGAATAAACTAAGCAACTAAAAATTCTTATAACAACATTGAAGTAGGGAATTACATGACGTGTAATCCGCTTTCACATCAGGCAATCCTCAAGGTTAAATTGATTCTGAAAAAAAGGATTTCTTTTTATTATTTAACCCCAAAATATTACACATCAAGATCCTATTCTACAAAATTCATGAACCTCACTTACATGATGTGTAAGGATTACATGACTTGTAATCTCCATACTATCAGTATTTCACAGCCAAACCCCACTGAACTTATTCTAAGCCTCCTATGAGATTACCTAGCTTTGGAAACTCACAAATTATTGTACCTCATGGATCTATTCCCTTAAATTATATACCTCTCAAAAAATTATCATCCTTAAGAATCTAAAACCAAATCCTGAGAGAGAACAAAAATGGTTTTTCCAAACAACCACCCTGTGAGATACCTCTTAAAGGTCTCACCGCCATAGGACCTCAACCACCCCATCAGAGAAACAAACACAAAATCATGAAAAAACCACAAATAGATCCTAATAACTCTCTCTAGGGAGATACCTCTCAAACATGAGTAAATACATAGTAAGAAATAGGAGAAACCACTCTCATAAACCAAAAGGAACAACATCCATAAGAGAATAACACTAAAAGAGAAGAGTTAAACATCAAATAGTTTAGGGTACTTAGAATACATGTACAACTTACCTTCCCAAGTACTTTACTCCATGCCACCATTCCACCACAATACACAAATCAATAAAATATCATTCCCACACAACACCTTCTTTTGATATTACTGAATCTCCACTGGCCTCTCATTGAGGGTCACATCATCGTCAACATAGATCTCACCCCAATCAATGACATAAGAGCCATCATGAAGATAACTATGGAGCTATAACACATGAAGAACATTGTGTATCAAGATCAACTTTCTAGGAAGTTCTATATAATATTCCAAAACTCCAATAAGAGATAACAACTCAAAAGGCCCAAAAAACAAGGGAGAAACCTTACTCTCATGAACGAACCTTCACTACCCATGAGGAGGAGTCACCTTCAGAAACACGATCTCCCACATCGAACTCCAGAGGTCTCCTCTTGTGACCATCATAGGATATATAATGATACTTATCTACTTTCATCCTCTCACGAATCACCTGAACCATCTATGTCATATTCTTCACTAATTATAGCCCGAAAATTTCTACCTCTCTAACCCCAGTATAACACAATAGAGAACAAAAAGGTTAGCCATACAAAGCTTCAAATGATTCCAAACCAATGGTGGATCAGAAACTATTATTTTAAGAAAACTCAACCAAGGTAAGGTGCCTAATCCATGAAACTCTAAAATTCAGGACATAAGAGAGCAACATGTCATCAATAGTTTGAATGTTCCACTATATATGACCATACTTATGTGGATGAAAAGTAGTGATAAGGCATAACTAAGAACCAAAATAATGATGAAAAACACTCCAAATCTTAGAGGTAAAATAAGGATCTTGATTAGAAATTATCATCCTTGGGACTCCTTAGAGTCACACCACCTCCTCTAGATACTACCTTGAAAAACCTCCAATGAGATCATCTCTCTGATCACTATAAAGTGGGATAATTTCATCAAATGACCCACTATCACCAATATAGCTTCATAGACTCTTTGAGATTTAGGTAAACTGGTAAGGAAGTCTATAAATATGTCCTACCACATATATTAGGGAACATATAATGGCTGGAGAAACCCAATAGGAACACAATGCTTGACCTTCACCTCCTGGAAGACCAAATATCAAGAAACAAACTACACAACTACATGCTTTAACCCAGGCCACCAAAAATGACATCTCAAAGGTCGATACATATTTCTCATTCTAAGATGTACCACCAAAGTTGAACTATGGAACTCACAGAGATCCATCTCACATGTCACCAAAGGAAGGAAAAGCCTTACCTAGAACAAAACCTGATGCTATCCATCCTCAGAATAACCATTAAGGGAATTTCCAAAAACAACCCTGTCTCTCCAAACCTCTACCTCAAAATACCCACACTGAGTCTCTTCCAACTACTGAACAAAAGATAAATGAACTGTCATTTGGAAAAGGTAACCTCTTCTTATAACTTCTCTATCACTCTCCAAGAATACCCAGATCCATGCACAACATCACTATGTGACTTCTTACTAAGCGCATCAGCTACAAAATTCCCCTTTCCATGCAGATACGGAATCTAAAATCCATAATCCCAGAAGAATTAAATCCATAGACACTGATTAAGGTTTAAGACACATTGGGAGAAGACATACCTCAAAATAAAATGGTCAATAAAAACCACAAAATGATCACTGATGAGGTAACGTCACAAAAAAATCAAAGAAAACAAAAATTCCACCTAATAAAGATAATGAGCGGCTTAGTTACACTCATGGGTACATAACTTATGAGACCCATAATAAATAAATGATCTCCACTACATCCTAACACAACCAAATCCCAGATGAAAAGCATCACAGAAAACCTCAAACTAAACTCCTTCAGCTAGAAAACAAAGTACTAGAGCGATGGCCAACTTCTCTTTCAGGTACTCAAAAGTTACATGATACTGTTCAGTCCACATAAACTCCTGATCCCTCTGGTTCAAGGATTTTAGAGGAGTCTCAACCTAAGGGAAATCAACTACAAACCTCCTAAAATAGCTTGAAACATGAAGGAAACCCCCAAACCTCTACCACTCTATTTGGATATTCTCAAGACACAACCACCTATATTATTGAAGGATCCACAAAAACTCCCTATTGGGATACCACAAGACATAAGAAATAGACTACATGATCCCATAAATCAAACTTTGATTTTTTTGAAATATATTCTCATGATGAAGAACTCAAAAAATGGTACATAGATTCTCTACATGCTCCTCCTTAAATTCAGAGTATATAAATACTTCATCGTTGAAAACCACCATGAACCTATCTAGGAAGTCTTTGAAAACTGCATTTATCAATACCATGAACACAGCTAGATCATTCTTCACATTTAATTACATCACAACAAACTAATAATTCCCATGATGAATATGGATACTATTCTTACGAATATCCTCATCCTTCACATGTATATGATGATATCCTAACTGAAAATAAATCTTCAAGAACAAACTTCATCCCTTCAGCTGATCGAATGAAGCATCAATCTATGGAATAGGATAGCATATCTTCACTATCACTTGGTTTTTGTGATGATAATCGATAAAAATTCATAAAATGACATAAGTTTTTTTCATGAACAAAACTAGTCCACCCTATGTATACAAACTAATCTAAACAATACAATGATACAATAGATCATCGAGTTGTACTTTCAACCCTCACAACTCATAAGGTTCCATCCTATATCGAGATATTGAGATAGGATAAACGCCTCATTATAGATTGATCCCAAAATTGATCTCCCATTGAGGGGGTAACACTACAACCTCCTCTGGTAATACATAATGGTACTCCTCCACAACATTAGAAAACACAAACTGTTGAACCTATAATGAGCTAAACATCAACTTGTTCATTAAAGTTGGCAAGGGAAGAACATGATTCTGACCCATCCGAGGGTCTCTCTTTCCAAAAAACATTGCTGGATCTCTATCATCATCATAGAAAATGTCCTAGCTCTAGAAATAATCCATAATATCCTAAAACGAATACAACCAATCCATGCCAAGGATGATTTCATATGGATGTATTCAAAAACGTAGGAAGTCTCCCCAAGAGTAGTGATTCCCCAAAAGTATCTCATAGTCTATATATACTTCATACAAGTCATCTTGATCTCCAACTATCATAGTTAATGCTAGGGGCACTAGAAGCCTATCTACCTCAAGTCCCAAAACATGGACAAGGGTATATGATATAAATGATTTAGTTTCTCCTGAATCAAACAAAGAATGAACCATAGTAGAAATCAAGAAAAGAGAACCTCAAACAATGTATTCCATGCCCAGTGTTGGCAACAGTAAACCATGAAGCTAACCACAAACTAATCCATGACCTCTATGAACCTATTGATAACCACCTCCACATATGTGATCTTCTCTCTAAGGACAAGGTGCGACTTAGGGATGTACTATACCTTTCCCATCTCATATATACTAGTCCCAAACTGGACCACCCTACTATTTTTTCCTTGACTAAAACTACTATAATGGAGGAACCTAAAGCTGAACACATTGAGAATGATAAATTCTTAGAAAGTAGAAACACTCTCTCTACCAATGACCACAACCACCATATTAAAAACACGAATATTATCCCTTGGAATAAGTATGAGATCTTATGTCCCTAGATAAATAAGGTGATGAGGGCCAAGACCTGCCCCCAACTAGTCAAGAACTCTTTTTTCCTAAGAACTAGGAACCCTAGACCACAAATCTTATTAGTGAGGAATCCCTATAATTACCCTCTTGTGATGATCTGGTTCTAAGAAACATTCTCCCTATAACCTATGCTCCCTCCAACACCTCAAGATACGTCTTTTGCATAAATGGGAGACTTGGAGCTAGAAATATAGATGAAAATCCTCCTCAAACTGCTTCCCTATAATCCTCATCTGATAATAGGTCTAAAGCATATCACATAAGGGTCCATAGATGGATCCCAAACTCTCACACACTGGAGTGCCCGTACCGAAGGGTAAAAAACTCATGGAGAATGGTCACCTTTGTGATTGAAGAAAGAAACTCTTCCCTAAAAATTTCTCAGAACTTATCCTATGAGACTTCAGGATCATCACGATCCCCAAGGAATAAGAACTACCATTTCCATAATGCTCCACATATCATCATCATAGATAATTAAACTTAGTGATCCTACCAAGCACTAATTAAGATGAAATATATCTCAGCCTTCCCCAACCAGTCTTCTATGACTAAATTTGAAATAGAACCCTAATTTTTTTTTCAGAATATAGCACTAAAACTCTTAGAGTCTCCTCATCCAAGTGTCTTTATTTTATACCACTACCCTGGAACAATCTTATAGAACATCCTGTTGACCATCTTTAGTGTGAAACTAATGAGTAAGTTGACCTCGAGTTGTGCATGTAAAAAGAACAAATAATTAGAGCTCCTAAACCTAGAATATAGAATATTTAACATTAATCAATCAATTAATTAAATTATATTATTTAAGGTTTTAACGTATCCCAAGGTATACCCTTTTGAAATACAATAGAAAAGAGGAATGATGCATGATCCTTTCCTAGGTCTCTACCCTGCAACTAGAATCATTCTATTTTGTAGGCTTAGTAAACTTAAAGGTCCATGCATCAGATCATAGGGGCCCCTAAATACTAGTTTCTCATTTGGTTTCCCATGTTTACATCACTTACTAAACCAAGATGACATCATTTCCCTACCAATCCATGAAAAATTACCTATGACTAACTCAAAAATACATCCTATTAATAAAAATTGAACCTCTGATAACACTCTACCACAACCCCCTCCCCACAAATATACCACAATGAGGGGATAGATATGGTGACTTCCTCAGTCTCACCTCTAGTTGGCCTTGTGTCAGAGACTATCACTAAGGGTATAATAAACATGCATATGGGAGGCATCACCCTTTAAGAGAAATATGAATAATAGAGAGATAAAAAGTATAAAAAAACCAACACCTACTTATATATATATATAATGAAAACCCAAGTGAAAATATTCAATGTTATATATTACTAAAACATATGGAAGGAAAACTACAAGTACTAATATGTAAATAAGGTAGCGAACACGAAGCCCAAACAAATCCTGCTAAACCCCAAGATAGTAATATCCAACCTGATCACCAAATTAATCCAAATGAACTGAAAAATAGATTATATATAAGTATGGTGAGCATAGCAGTATACTCAGTAGGATCCTCCCAAGAGCCTCTCATAAAAAAGGTAAAGAAATCATGCCAAAACATTGTAAAGAATAGAGAAAATAACTTGTCACCTAAATAGGTATACTAAATTCCCAACCTCACTATGGATATCTCCCACCAAGTAATGCATATAATAGAGAATATAATATAATAATATAGCATCAAGGGTACCCCACTCTTGCTTCCCCAATATTTTTCTGATATGCCCCAACACTATACATCCTAAGACACATCTCTACAAAAGTAAGAAAGCCTGAAAACACCTAGGAAAGGAACCACCACATGAACCTCATGCGTCACATAACCAAACCATACCACATCCACATATAGTTACCATGTAGTTTCCAAAATCCACCACATCCTATATGATGAATATCAAACATCGGGTATTATACCTCAAACCATTACAATCCATACACCGAGTACGTACCTCAATCCATCACAACTTATACATGTCATACCTATAATAATCCTTTGGATACTATATTTTGTAATACACGTGTGTGTACTAACCACAATTCATCACAGCCTTCTATAAACATATATGGAAAATATAACCATCAGGAATACCATCACAAGTAACTACCAATAGAAGAGAAAGACACCATAGGGGGTAGTATTCCATCTATCCTCCCACTTGGATGTTGGGGAAACACCCACCTAGATTCCATTGGGTGTCAATTTCCATGACTGACATGGGTGGGGTAGGGTATAAAATCAAAGAATATACATGATATAATATATCTCATAACCAAACTATGGGAATAACTTAGCCTTATACTCAATTATAGCTAACAACACTCAAACTCTTGACTGCCAATGCTAGAACCATATATCCTATAAGCATGAAAGAATATAAAAGAGCCACATTAATTACTTATTTCCTTTTAAATCACTTCCACATGTTAATTAATTAATTTTTCATTAACTAAAAATTAGCATTATTCCACAGTACATTACATTGCATTCAATTAATCATCAAAGTAAATCTCATACCCTCTATGAATAATCCAAACCAATTCTATGGTTTATCAAGATTAATATCTTTTAAGAATTTTCATTCCATCACTAACCAACCTCATGGGTTAAACATTTATTTATTCATCATTAACATCATTACATAACCAATTAATCTAGTAAAACCATACTAATCTACCAATAAGATAAAAAATAAAACCAAGCACCTCTAACTACTTGAAGTAGTGGGGAAGGAATGTAGATAAAATAAGAAACAATAGTAAAAAATTGCCCTTTAATAATGCTATAAATTACCTTTATCAGTGCTTGAAAATCAGTGACTACATGAGAGAGGTTAAAATCCATTGTCTTTTATTAGTTCTTTAATTTAACTATGCTAAAAGAACCATTTATCAACACTTATAGAAGCACTGATAAAGGGCCATACTACAATGTGTTCTACCAACACATCAAAACACCAAAAACACACTATATATCAACAAAAACAAGTCCCAATACAAAATTTAAATGAAATAAAATTTACAACACAAACAAAAGAAAAAACACTATATGATAGACATTTCAAACATTGGTTCATACAATTACATAAATACGAATTATTACATTAATTCCAAAAAATCAATGTTCCACTATCTTTTAATTATGACCTGACTCATGTTATTGCTAAGAAAACCACACTTGTTCGAGAAATATAATGCACCTGTATAAGAAAAAAATTATTACTATAGTAATAATATAAATAAATAAATTAATAGAAAGTCTTAATTTTACTAAAATTGATGTCAATTTTATATAAAAGATGTACTTGGAGTCATACCGGTCATACTGTGCATCAGATTGAGGTAAGACTGATTACTACACCACAAAAATGACTTATAGATCATTTTCCTATAGTATTTAAACAATTTGAATGTGTTTTCTTAGTTCTGAGTAGTTTAGTTTTCCTTTTTACTAAAATTGATGTGACTTTAAATAAAAATATGCACTTCAGTCACACCATGCATCAGATTGAGGTTATGCTGATTCATACACATCTCAAATTACTTATGTATTTTTTTCCTAATGTATCAAAAAATATTAATGTGTTTGTTTAGTTTTGAGTAGGTTAAATTTTTTTTTACTAAAATTGATTTCAATTTTAAATAAAGAAAAATATAGAGTCATACCCATCACACCATGTATCAAATTGAGGTGTGACTGATTCCTACACATTCTAAATGACTTATGTATTATTTTTTTTGTAGTATCCAAACAATATGAATGAATTTTCTCAGTTTGGAGTATGTAAATTTTTTTTTTACTAAAATTTATTTGTAAACATGAAACATGAACTATGAATAATACAGATCACATTATGTATTTTTTTTACGTGAGACCAATTCCTATACATCAAAAATTATTTATGAATCGATGCCCTAAATTATCAAGAAAATTCAAGCGCATTTGCTCAGTTTTCAGTGAGTGAATCTTTTTAAAGTCAAATGTTGATTTTAAACTAATAACGAACACATTGTGTCAGTTTTTTGTTTTACTAAAATTAATGTCAATTTAAAATATAATTAAGTACACGGAATCATAGCAGTCACATCGTGTGTCAGATTGAGGTGCAACAGATTCCTACACATCCCAAATTCTCAAAATAATCCTAACTATCAATGTTACCATGATTTTCATTGACTTTATTTATCAAATTGACAACACTTCATGAGGAAAAGGCATTATATGAGGACTCATGCCAAACTCATTCAATATATCAGAGCTTATAGTAATTGGAAGAATAAGAGGGTATGGAATTGCCGTCAGTACTGGGCATGTGCAGATTTTCATAAGATAGCTCGCTGACAAGCCCTATGAAGGTGGAGTGCTGATATCATGACATATGATGGGGGGAGAAGTTCCAAGTTGTCTTTTTTTGGGTGATTCCCTCTAAGACCTATGGGTCATGTAATTTTCCATAAGACATAGAGCCTTGTAAGGGTTCCACCTCACCCCTTGAAAGGTGGATTATTAAAAATAATAAAAAATAAAGGCCTTTCGGACATTCCGACCGACTGACCTCTGTGATTGAGTATTGGAGGGAACTTAAAGGAAAGTGATAAATGTCAACACTATAGGGGTGAAAGGTTTTGAGGTAGAAGAAGTATGTGGAAGTTTTGGTATAGAAAGAGATGAAATATAGATTGATAACCCCAAATAAAATAAAAGAATCCACCTATATTAGAAAAAATTATTATGTGAGTAATACTAAAAATAAATAAATTAAATATAATATGAAAAATAAAATAATTATTTGAAAAATGATTTTACTATGTAGACATCAATATTACCTATATAATTAAGTTGAGGCATCATCGTTTCTCTTCAAACAAAGGTAGTGGAGAGAACATGAATGAAAGTGATAAAAGCAACACTATAGGGGTGAAAATGCTTTGTTTGAGGAGAAGCATGAAAGTTGCACATAGCACCCAAACTTGAAAAAAATAATAAACTAGTATAATAAAACCATATTTTTTTATTAATACTAAAAATAAATAAATAAAACATAAATATGAAATAACACATTAATTCTATAGACTATGATTTTACTATGACAACATCAAGATTACCTCTATAATTGAGTAGAGGCAACATCATTAAGCTCACTATAAAGGCAGTGGATATAACTTGAAAGAAAGTGATAAATGTACTATTATAGGGGTGAAAAGGTTTTACGGGATAAAAATCATGAAAGTTAGACACAACACCCCAACTCTAACAAAATAATCCACCTATATAAGAAAAAAATTATTATATTAGTAATACTAAAAAGAAATAATTTAAACATAAATATAAAACAATAAACTAATTCTATATAGAATGATTTTACTGTGAAAAAAATAATATTACCTCTAAAATTAAGAACAGTAAGTTTCATTTCTCTTCCTGCAAAGGTAGTGAAGGTAACTTGAAAGAAAGTGATAAATGCAGCACTGTAGGGGTGAAAAGGTTTTAAGGGAGAAAAAGATTGAAAGTTGGATAGATCACCCCAACTCTAACAAAAGAATCCACCTGTTTAAAAAATAATTATTATGTTATTAATACTAAATAGAAATAAATTAAACATAAATATGAAACAATACATTAATTCTATAAATAATTATTTTATTGTGAAAACATCAATATTACCTCTATAATAATGTAGAGACAACATAATTTCTATTTCTAAAAAGGCATGACACATGGATAGAGATCTTATAAAATAAATGAGCTCTGTAAGGAATAATGAAAATTAAATCAATGTTTCATTATATAATTTTTTGGTAAAATAGATAAAGTATATCATAACATTAACTTTACATATTTCCAAAGGGTTTCATTCATTATAGTTTGTTCTTCCATCATGTTCAGAAGATATTATCTATATGAGTAGTCAAACATTTAATTTAGAGTATGTTAATGCAGTATAGAACATATAATATTATGAGAAAAAAATAATATATTAAAAAACACTTTTACCTTCTCATTGAACCCAATTCATATTTTTAAGAGTTTCAAGGATTTTGTTCCTCTATCAAGAATCCAAATCCCATCTTTGTGGTCCCCTATAATGTATAATAAATTATCTATATTGGGACCAACATAAACTGATCATCTAATGAAAAGGTCATCCTCCATTTAATTCTCATCTAACTGAAATATTTTTTAGTCACCAACATGATAATTAACCAATTCTTATTTGTTGGATCAAAAACATAAAATACTTGCACTACTTTTGATGCCATTTTGAGTGACTCATCTTTTCCCCCTTCCATACTAAAATTAACCTTCACAGAGCCCACTTCATCAACTTTCACTCCATTTATATTGTCACCTTCAAAAGCATATATTTTTTAGAGATCATTCCCATTGAATGTAGCATTCATTTATCTTCATATGTTCAGAATGGTAGTTTATTTTCTTCTTGTAGCATATCTTTTAGAAGAACAAGTCATTCTGTAAAGCTGGTGTCACTCCATCCGTAGCTAGCTTTAAAATTATATAACTTCAATATAGATGATAGTGTTTTGTATTTAGTATAATCGATATACAATGGTTTCATAGAATATATATTTAACTCCTCAAAAAACTTTGGAAAATCTTGGAGGTCATCTTCAATTTCCATTTTCATTTCTTCCATGCGATCTCCATCATCTTTTATAATGGTATTCTTATCAAATGATTCATAAACCCGAGTATCATCCCAATCAATGTCTACATTCAGTTTCCCCATGTTTAGTACAATATTTATATCTTCGATCTATTTTGTGACAAATAAAATATTTATACAACTCTTTAGGACTAATTTGTATTGAGTAACAAAACATAAAGAAGGAAAAAGGATTTTAGAAGGGTCGTCTCTATGCTCTCTTGCAAACTTGATGAAATATTTAAATCCATTTTCATATTTTTTTTTCAAACAATTAGAATGCATCCGTTTTCAGTTTATATCCATCATATTGGGTTAATAAAAGATTAATTTTATACAATATATAAATAAATACACATAAGATATTCATTATCAAAAGTGAAAGTTATAGACAATTCTAATAAGGGGAAATCAACATTTGATTGTTTCAAAGAATTTTAGTATGTTGAAGAGAATGGGTAAATGAATTTAAGAAAATAATTACTCTACAAAAAATCTTTCTTAAATCCTTGGAACAAACGAAAATATAATATAGGAAATTAAGGAGTAATAAGAAACTCAAATATGATATACAACAATAATAAAATCTCATTTAATCAACTGGAAGATATAAAAATGTATTGAAACAAGTGATATAACAACCTAAGGAATTATTAAATTTAAAATTAATAATATATCAATATTTTAAAACATCTCAAGACTCTTGGGATGTCATAACACCACACCGACCCATCCTAAGGAAATCCAAGTTACTCTAACTGGAAGTAAAATAAGAATTTATTAATGGATTACAAATATAGAAATTTTACATCAAACAAACAAATAGTTTTTTTTCATTATTTAATATGAGAATAATTTTTTTTAAATTAGACAAAGGTGAAGTATAAATTGAAACAATGTATAAGAGATGGGTATTAAAGGATAAATGAATTATTAAAGAAAATTTAATTTAAAAAATGAGGAATTGATTGTAATCATTACATAAAAAATTATTCTATGGATTTATTAAAGGTGTTTATCAATATAGATGACACAATTTTTAGAGGTACAATAGATGAACAATGATAATAATTTTCTATATTAATAATGAACAATGTTTAAATATTGATGATTGGTGGGTTGACATTTTCCTTAGTTTATTGGTGACTCATGGAAATCAAGGGATATTTATTTTATAATATATGCATGTGAGGGAAGTGTTTTATATATTTCAAACGGAAGATTGAAAACCCATGTTGACACCCATTGAAAATTGAATAAAATTTTCAAATATGGTGGATAAAATGTCAATATATATCATGGGGTGTGGGAGATTCATTATATGCCAAATTTTTTGATAGTAAAAAGGTTTGACATACTAATTTTCTACATATCATATAGCTAGTTATCAAAGTTATTCTATGGAAATCCACTTATTATTAGTTAAATAAATACTAAAAAGGGGGTGAAATTCTTGAAAATATACATTTTAATGTGAGAAATTATAATGTCTTATAGTGATATATTGGTCTCAAAAAAAGTGGTATAGCTAGGAAGGGGTAGTCTCAAAAGGATATATTTTTTATAAATTATTGAGAGAAGGGGGTTTGGATGATGATAAAAAATTATAATGTATCTAGAAAATAGTACATAGTATCAAGGTAGAATATTTCATATATAATTAGTAAAATTATTTATAAATAATGTTGGATTAATCTAAAATGGGAGAAAAATAAAATAATTTTTTTTAAAAATGTAATGACATAAGAAGTTGGATTATTAAGAAAAGGAACAACACATTTAAAAAGAGATAGAGTTTCCAAAAAAAACCCAAGATAACCATATATCAAACACCTGAGATGGCCCATGATAGTTTCCAAGGGACACTATCGATCCCCCTCGGGCCGCCAACAAGCACTTGGGCATGAAAAAAACACAGTGGCAATGATTTGGCCCAAAAAATAAATAAAATTAGTAGAAATAAAATATAAATAAAAACATCCATTATTAATCCATACATTGGATTCCCAAACCAACCCAGATAAATATAAAACATAAGATATAAATCAGTATAATATAAAATAAATCCCTTAACCTACATTCAACTCCCTCATACACAAAATCCCATGTTTCAATTTCTAAAATTTCACATGTATGGAAAACCATTGATAAAATAAATAATGAATAATATGTAAGATAACTTTGGGAAATATATTTGGGTAATGTAAAAAAAATAAAACAACCATCTAATCTCCATGTGACTCTATGTGCCACCATAAACTCTAGAAACAATAAAATCTCTATGAAAAATAAAGAGTTGAATCAATATTGGAAATTGAGAAAATTATAAGACCTAACTCACTAGTATACAATCATTGGACCACAAATAAAGACATCGTTAAATAATAAATCACAAATAAAACCTAAATTACCCAAAGAAAATTGTAAGGCCTACCTCACTAGGTTGAAGAAAATAAAAAACCCTCTTCGGAAACCCTAACTTCAATCTAACACTTGATGTCAAACGAGATGTTCAAGAGGCAGTCGAGTGTTGTGATTCATGGTTCAATTCACCAAGGAGGAGCGCTAATAGTGAGTGGATTCCATGGAAAGCTACTGATATCATGACAAGTTCTCAAATGGTTAGTGTTTTTTAATTAGATCGAGACACTTTTATCAGTGCTTACAAATATGTGCTGATAAAGATCCCTTTTATGAGTTCTTATTACTTAATCACTAATAAAAGGACTCTTTATCAGTGCTAAAAAAGTACTAACAAAATCAATCTTTATTATTGCTAAAATTATTATGCTGATAAAGCCTCATCTTTATCTATGCGAAAAAGGTGTTGATAAAGATTCTTTTATTAGCACTTATTTCTTAAACATTGATAAAGGATTTATAATAATTATTATAAATAAAAAACTCTAAATATTTATATATACTTAATAAATATATATAAATATAAATATAGTAAATATATTCCTTTTTAAATATATTTATTATAATTTTACAATTATTTATTTATAATTATAGAAATATATTTAAAAAAGAATATTTATATCATTATATATATTTAAATAATTATATATATATATATTTAATATATATATATATATATAAATATAGTAAATAGATTCATTATTTAATTAAATTTATTATAAATTTAATAATTATTTAAATATATATAATTATTTATTTATAATTATATAAATACTTTTAAAAAAATATATTTTTATTTATAATTATAAATATATAATTTTATAAATATAGTAAATGTACATTTATAAATATATTTATTTATAAATATATTTTTACAAATATTTTTTTGACATTATTAATGAATATCTAATTACAAGTGCATGCATATATGTTTAAAATGAGTGACATTTAATAAATTAAGAATAAATACACATTAACAATATTGAAAAAATAGATAAGTTTTGTGTGTGTGCAGTGTATATAAGAATTCATTAATTATATATATGTGAATTCAATACAACACAGATTTGATCTATGTTAAATTAAAAAATAAAACAAAATTCAATTATATGTCGATTACTATGAAATTGGTCAATATTTTTAATTCATATTAATTTTTAATTATAAACCATTATTCAATAAATATATGAATATTTAAAGTAAAACACATAAATATTTTGTAATATATAAATCATATTTATATACACTAATATATTTCTATATATTTAATATATATAATTTAATAACATTAATTATCATAATTATCTAATTAATAAAATTTTAATATTTAACAATGTATAATAAATTTATTCATTTTTATCAATAATTATTAAATTAATAAATTTTGTTATATTTTTTTAATAAACTCATTTTTTTGTTTTTAATTTATTTTATTATTTCATTTTATTTATTTGAACCGTTATGAGTTCTAAAAAAGTACTGATGAAAGAAATATATATCATTGCTAAAAATAAAGATTTGATAAAGGGTACCCTTTTTCAGTGCTAAAAATAAAGAGTTGATATAGGTTCCCTTTATCAACATTAAAAATAAATCACTGATATAGGTTCCCTTTATCAGCGCTAAAAAAAGTGCTGATAAAATGTTAAATTTATCTGTTCTTTCCTTAACGCTGATAAATATATCATTTATCAGCGTTTTCTTCTAGCAGAGAGAAATACCAGTGCTATTAAATGCATATTTTGTAGTAGTGAAACTCAACCATCATCCATTAAACAGATTCAATAAAGCATCCCTACTCTTAGCATATCATCAATGGGTAATCCAATCATAAAATCATTTAATCACCTTTGCTTCCATCCCTGAAACTAACATGCATATAATGATGCATCTCCCCATCACATGCATCATCTATTTCCACATCACCTGAGCCTCCCTACCCACACACCACATCAAAAATCCTAGGATTTAACATTCTGAAATCACATCACATCTAGGCCTCCTCACCCCATATCACAACATCCCTCCTGGATTATATTACAAGTATTGCATATATATCACATGATAAAGAAACCAAAACAAACAAACAAGAAACATGGAAACTAGGCCCTCAACATAAGGCATTTAGTCTTCTCATGAAAATAAGCTCTCACAGATCCATAAAAGTCAGTCAACCTTATCAAGAAATCAAGCCACTCAGAACCCAAAAAATTTATCTTTATCACACAACCAGATCTTATTCCATCTTGAAATAACCGATTCATTTATTAATAGGTTCCAACTGTAGATAACCTAAGGCATCAAGCAGTAACAAGCTATCAAAGGTAAAACAATTTTTGAGAATTTATTCTTATTTCAAAAACCTATAGAAGTACCATTATCAATTAACATGCCTTTTAAATTATCAAAAATCTTAAACATGATTCATATTATTTATTAATTCAAATTAAACACATGGAAGATCAATTCAATTAAACATGTGAATTGCCTCAATTTTATTATCATAAAATTATATTAACCATCAGATTACAAACAAGACAATTTAGTTATTCTTAAAATAATAAATAATAAATTAATTATGGATTTAATTTTGTTAGAAAATTCCATCAAGAGACACATGATAATAAATCAAGGCATATATATCAGCCTATCTATAAAATCTTGAGGCAAAATACTATCATGGTACTAAGCAACAACATCGATAACATGTGATCACTATCAAGTTGTTTAATCTGGTTGAATAATTATTAGGTCAATTTTATTTCCACACAAAGGTCTATACCATGCACAATTTATTACTTCATGTAAATAATTGAGAAACAATTAATCCCATACCTCAAAAGTAATCAACATTATTTTCATGAGAACAAACCATGTCGCAGATCTCTGATCATCCTATCCCGTAAGGTTTTCATCCATCTGGAGATGCTGCAACACAACTGCACCCACAAAAACCAATAAAAACCCATTAGAAACAAGGGAGATCGAATGATATATCATGTCAAGAATATATGGTAGGAAAATTGATAAAACTAGGAAAAACCACTAGAAAATGAAGGAAGAAAACACCACAGATCAAAATGGATCACTAAAAATCGAAGGTAGAAGGATAAGGATTGATCATATTTTAATGGAATACAAAACATTGAAGGAGAGGTTCCGGGGATTCCTAAAACAAGAGAGGGATTTTCTAGAGCCATAGGGTTATGAATAACTCAAGTAGTTAAAAATGTTTATAACATTACTATAGTGGGAAATTACATGATGTGTAATCCTTTTTCACGTCATGTAATCCTTGAGGTCAATTTGACCCCAAAAAATGAATATCCTTTTTATTATTTAATCCTAAAATATTACATGTTGTGAACCTATCCTCCACAATTCATGAACCTCACTTACATAGTGTGTAAGGATTATATGACTTGTAATCTCTCAACTTCCAGTATTTCATACCCAATCCCCTTTTAACATATTTCAAGCCTCCTCTAAGATTCCCTAGACTTGGAAAATCACAAATGGTTGGACCTCACAGATTTGGGTCCTTATAGGAATGAAAAGGAGTGATTCAAGGAAATACTACTCAGTAAAGTGTTACTCACCCCTACACACACATCTTAGTGTTCATGTATACATTGTTTTTCATGATTTAGGAGAATGGAAAGCTACCTTATACATTAGTTATAGTCATAGGAGTTTCATTTATGATGGTATGTTTTGGTGTTCAACCATGTGTTATTAGAGGGGATTATATATTCAGGATGGATTTTTGTGGTTATCTTCTTTTTGTTGGTTTCATGTCTTGGTATTATTTTCTTGTTTCCACTACATTTCTTGTACAATAATTATTTAGAATAGTTTGGTTTTTAAGAAAATATGAAATTTAATTTCATATGGTTTAATCTTTATTTGAGGTAAAATTATTTTCTAATAATTATGTTTCATCCCTTGAAATTTTTTACCATCATATGGTTATTTGGGGATGTGTTTTAGGTAATTAAGTAGTCTGAATCAAGTCCTAAGTTATAAGAATTTTGGTCAGGTCTTTAATAAATTGTATTGGATAAAAATATATAAAGTAGAGTCTTGATAATTTTGGTAGTTGCAGAAAATAATATGGGTAAAGATAATAAGTATATTCATGCATCACTACTGAAATTTTTAAGGATGACATGCATATGCATTGTATTTTTAGAAATAATTTCATTACCTGGAAGTGGTTTTTGAAATGCTTTCATTTTTTTTAAAAATGGATTGTTTTAAAAATATTTTTTTGAAATTATTTCTGAATGATTTTTGTAAAACATGAACTATTAAAGGAATGAATAACTATATTGTTAATATAGTCACTTGTATATAGATTTAATTATATTATTCATGTTTTTGAACTCTTATGATATCTATGTATGGGTTTTTTGTATAGTGAACCTTTTCATTTTTGGTGTTATGGAATTGTAATAAAATCATTTGTATAGAGAAATTTCATGTGAGTAAGAAATTGGGAACAAAGAAAGCGTTCCTGATCTCTTATGTTCATGTTTCTAAGTGATTAAAGCACTTGGAGGAGGAAAAATAAGGAGAAGCCTAAGAAAGTAAATCAAGAATCAATGTTCTAGATACAAAATATCTTATTTTTAGACAACATAGTAGAGTGTAAGAAGATTATTATTGGCCATAATGAATCAACTATGAGTTTTAATTTCTTTACACTTTTAAGAAATTCATGGTAGAATTCACTAGTTTAATGATGAATGGAGTAACTCTTAAATGGTGGGAGATAGATATGGAAGAAAATATACAAGAGGATTTTATACGGTTTGGATTTTAGAATATGTTCAGATAATAATTCTATCTTGAAATGTTAAAGACAAGGAAATATCAAGAGTTACTAGAGTTGGATAAATGGGACATGATAGTTATTGAGTAAATATATCTTTTTTCAGAGGTAGTTAACTTTTCACTAAAGTCAATTATGATTGATAGCTTTAAGGATAAATGATTTAAGATTTTCCTTCAACCTAAGATTAGTTTTAAAATTATTATGTTGTAATTACCCATTTATGGATAAATGGTGAATAAAGTAGCTATAGAAGTAATATAAACGATGGATTCTCAGAGTGTGAGTGATTTCATTACTTTTTCTAGTAGAGGTAATCACTTATCTTTTGAAAAAAAGAGTAAGTATAATTAATTCCAGTAAGGAAGTATCCAGAAGATAATATTAAGCTCATAATCATATTAGGAGGGAAAAATTTTCAGTGTTATCAGTGTGGTATAATGAAACATATGATTCAATACTATCCCAATGAACCAAAGATATATCATAATTATTAGGAAAAAATAGTTGAATTATTTTTATAGTTATCTATCAAAGGAATAATGTAGTAGATATTCAAACCAAACAAAGGGATTTTATAGTATTATAGGGAGATAATATCATACCACAGTGAACTCATAGGTGAGGAAAGGTAGTAACCATCAATATGGACTTATTTAAAATAACTAGGCTCATTTGTTCATTACAAATCATATTATAGAATAATCAGAAGTAGTATATGTGACCATATGAAGTAAGATTCATATTTATTACAATATGATCAATGCTATGTTTGATACAATTGCATCAGATTCATTCATGTGGAATTAGTAACCTATCCTATGAATACTGAGGTGCCTCTTAAATTAAAGTTAGAATAAGTATTTAAATTCACTTTATGTTCCTTTATGATTAGCGATTTGAAAATTCTCTTGGCATTTTTATTTATAAAGTTTAGTACATATTATATTATAATTATAATTTATTATATTGTTCGGTTTATGGATTATATTGATATCTTTGGTCATATAGTTTTTTTACTTCACCCGATGGAAGTTTTTACACTTTTCAATGAGATAAGACCAATTATATGAGTTAAGATATACCCATCATTCAAGACCATTGACATTTAAAATTTGATTTCTCTAGGTTGGTTCTTGAATCAGTTAAATCAAAGGATGAACTTCTATTTTAAATAGTTATGGAAGAATTATTATATGTGTTTCTTGAAGAATTTTATGGACAAACACCAAATAGAGACATCATGCTATCCATTAACTTGTTCAATTGAGTGATTTTTATATCTATTTCATCATAAAAAATAATACCTAATGAGATATGAGAATTTTATATCTAGTTATAGGACTAGGTGGGAAAGGGATTTATTCAATAAAGTGTGTTTCCTTAGGTGAAACCAATTTTATTTTCCAAGAAAGTCGATGGAAGATTATGGTCATGAATTGACTATCAAAGCTAAAACAAGTGACAATGAAAAAAATACCACCCTTTATCCTAAATTTATGACATGTTTGATCAATTTAAATGAGTAAAGTGGATTTAAAATTTTGATTCATGGTTTAGATATCAATAGTTGTGGGTGATGGGGGAACAAATTTTAAATATAACCTTCAGGAGGAGTTACAAGCTTTATGAGTTCTTTGTAATTCCATTTGGATTTAATAATAATATTTATATTTTTATAACCATAATGAATCATATCATTTATGAGAGGGATTTTTCAGGAATCCCTCACTAATAAATTATTATTACCTAAGAATTAAATATAGTTTTCACCCTAGGGTTGATCTCTCATAGAGGCTGGCCACACACACCGATTTTTCTATTATCTCTATTTATAAACTCACTAATACACTAATAAACTAATATAGAAATAGAGTTTTTAAATGAATTAACAATATATATATATATATATATATATATATATAAATTAACGAAACACAAAAATAAAAAAAACACAACATAGAAGATAAGACACAAAGAACTTAGTGAAGAATTGTTATCATTCTTGGGGGATCATGGGGATGAAATCATTGTTCTTTAAAAAAATATTTATTTTCAATATTCCAATCAATGTAGAGATAAAACCTATCACTAAAAACCTTCCCAAAAATTGTTATTAACTCACACCATCCCTCCTTATGGAAGATAATACTCACTCACATCATCACCACATTGCTACTCCACCCGAGATAAAATATTATGATGATGATGGAGAGGAATAAGATTAAAATAAGAAGAAGAAATCGATAGTAGTTAAATTTGGGTGAAACCCACAACAAACCAATTTATCCACTATTGAAATTATCATAATAAAATTAATTTAAACATTTAAACCCAAAAAACTGAATAACCACTAATCCCCCTTGGACAACATGAGAGTTAGTTATCCACTTTCATGGAGATTCAAAAGATCACGGTGGGGGAACACAAAATAGAAAATGAAAGAGAAGAGAAGAAGATGAATAAAGATACATTAAACAATTAAACCAATATTATAGTTGTACAACCACTAATTATACATAAAATTTCAAACATAAGTTTCCAACCCTTTGAAATGAAGAAGTACTCTTTTATAGGAAAAGGGTGTGAAAAATTGGCTCCAAAAAAATATCCTCTGAAAGTTTCAGCATGTTATCCCAAATTAGTGGCCTAATAATGAAAATGTTTCTTCTTAAAAGTTGTTCGGTTTTTTCTCCAATTTCGTTCCACAAAATTTGAGATTCATTGGTCACGTTTGGTTAGAGTAATGACCGATTTACTCAAAAAAATTAATATGTATAGGTAGACTATGTGTATTCCTCATATCCAAATTTCAGTTCATTCCGGGAATTGAAGATTACTGAATTAATCTAGTACATATAATTGAAATTTGTTCCTGTCAATTTATTATTTATCTATGTATAATTTGAGATTCTTTAGGCTTTCAATTTGAGTGGTATGGGCCCAAAAATAAAATTATCCCGATCTATACAAAAATTTCGAGGCCCGCCTTGTGAGTTGGATTTGGACCTTCTAATGGTGGATTGAGATTTGGGTCTAGAAGAATGAAATGAATCCAAACATGTATGAAATAATATAAATAAATAGATTCACAATTTTCATTAGTATAGAAAATTTTATGTCTGAAACACATAAATAAATTAAAATAGTTAAAATCCAAAATATGTTATTTTCGCAATTAAGCTCAAAATACATCTAAAACTATATAATGTGAAAATTTACCTTAAAATAAAATATTTGTGGGATTAAAAAGATTGAAATTAAACGTAAAATAATTGAAATTATTGGCTCTATCAATTCCCCCATAATTAACCATTTCACTCCTAGGCAATCATCTTATACCAAGGTCAAAAAAGAATTCCTAAATCATAAGTGACAACAAAACTCAATTATCATATCAAGAAAAATAAAATTCCTCCTAAATGTATAAAAAATCCACTAAATACTCAAAAATAATAAAAATTCATTAAATATAATTTTAATCCTCACATGCATGTTGTAACTACCTCCCAAAAAATATCTCTCTCTAACCATTGATTTTTTTATCTGGACCTTTTCTCATTCCCAAGAACATGTGAGATCTCCATAGGCTTACTATTATATTAGTATATCAACTCCATGGAGTCATAAATGTGTCAATAATGAGGCATTTTTCATTTATTTTTTTGAGGTTGAGGGTTGGTAGGTTTTAAATATTAAAACATAGGAGGCAGAATGAGGAGGGTTAAACTCTAAAGTGAAGTAAATATATAAAAACAGTTTCGATTAGGAATGATGCATTCCTCAATCAGATCTAAAATCCATCATCTCCAAACAACTCTTTCTTTATTTTTTTTGGGAATTTCACAATTTTAATTTTGAGTATCTATGAATTTCTTCCATCTTTTCCCCAATTTTTAGCATTGTTTCAACTTTAATTTAGATATGGATTTCTCTTCAAAATAATGTTTTTTAGGAAAAGAGAGGAATATTTTGATGTTAAAATATTGGTGAACACCCATACTATATTTTTAATAGTATTTTTTCTACCCATACATCTTTACATCATAAAAATTATTCTACCAATGCAGTAATAAATATGGAAACATGTTTTTTTTCATTTCATATCAAACAGATTCTTCAGGAAAGAAAAACAAAACTCATCTTCTCCCTCTCCAACACTTGAGTTTGATAATAATCATCCATTATACTTATATATTAGGTTGGAAAGGATTAATGTGTTGTTTAGTGGATACCTAATAAAGTATTTAGTGGCTACTTGTGTATTAATAAATTTTAGATGAAAAGGAAGGAAAAAATTAGAGTTTAATGCAAAAAGGGATTTTAAAGTGGAACCTCAATCATACTTAACACATTACATGAGCTCTAACAACTTTGAAAAAAAGACAAACAAAAATTTATGGATAAAAGAACTTTTATCAACACTCTCAAGAAAAATTTAAATATAAATATAATGTCAAAAAGGTTCAAAAACCTCTCAAGCTGGGAAATATTTTCAATTTGGACAATGCTAATGCAGAAGAGTTTCACAATCAGTAAAACTTATTCAAATGAAAAGATATGAATTCATGAAAAAAATCCAGTCATAAATAATTTAAATCCTCAAATATTCAAATCATAAAATTTTCTAAAAATAGTAAGATATTTTTATTTTTCCAAAATATTCAATTCAACTCTAGAATCCTAAAAACATACTGAAAATAAAAAAGAAAAATATGAAAAATTCAGAAAAAGAAATGAAAAATTAAATGAAAGCACACAAAAAATTACTAAAAATAAATTTTCATCCCAACCCCACACTTATTTTCATTTACTAACATATTTTCAGCTCAAATAAGTTCAAGAAATATTTTCATATAGAATTTTTATTAGGTAACAAATAAAATAAAGAAAAGTAAATACCCAACCTGATTTATTTTTCAGTGGAATCCTTGAGTTAAGCTTCCAACTACCACAACATTAAAACTAAAATAATTAAATGACAAGACATAAGAAATAAAAAAATAAAAAAAATATAGTAATAAAAGGGATAATTTTTGGTTTACACCGCCAAGTAGGTTCTTGTTTTCACTTCCCTTAGTTAGGTAGATGTAGTGGGTTATCCCCAATCAGATGGTGGGTGTGGTTTATTTGGGATCAACCACCACATGTTACTTTTACTAGTGTCTATGAGTAGAAACCAAGAATAGAGAACCCAAAAGAATATAAGAAAATTCCTAACCCCCAAGAAAGAAGAAACATTGAATTTGAGGTCCATAGTGGGAGGGAAAAAATAGGGGTTCTGCCTATTGAATTCCATGGTATCCTCCTCCATATAGTATGAAATTTGCTGTAGAGGAGGTAGTCACACCACCACTAGCTTATCCATATATTCTTCTTCAACCACCAAAACTTGGTTGGTATCTTCCTTAATATACATGGTCTACTCAATTTGTGAATTATTATAAATTTCAGTAAAAGAGAAGTTAGAAAATAATTCATCTTCAATAAGATTAAAACATGAAGAATCAATAAAGAAATCTTCCTTTTTAGGAAATTTATCTTGGATATTTGATCTCTTCCAACAACATAATCAGAAAATTAATCTTAGAAATTACATCATCATCTTATTCCAATACAAGAGAGATATAGAGTGGCATTGAATTTTTTTATCAAATATGGGAAAATCACATTCCTTTTCAGATTCTACAAAATCATCCTAATATTCATCTAATTCACCTTGATCTTCCATATATGGATCAGATGCAAAGTATTCTACTTCAACCACCTATGGAAATTGTATGTATAGGTTTGAGGCTAGTCCCATAATAATTTCAACCTCATATGGATATTCAATTGATTTTTTTTGAAAAAAAATATTTGATTCCTCTTTTTCTTAAGCCTTTTTTTGAGATTCCAATTCTTTTAAGATAGAGGAAATAAATTCTATTTGATTCATCAACTCTTCTATCATTTTTTCATTCTCATACAACTGATTCTTTAGTGATAATTTTTTATAAACTCCTAAATATTTTTAACATGAAAATAATTTGAAAAAGTACCTTGAAATTCTATCTTTTAACATAGAAAATAAATATATGAAATGAAGTTCAATCTTGTTTTTAGTTTTTTATATTTATGATTTTTTTGTTTTTTTGGAAAAAAATGTGTGCAAGTGATTGGTCTCCCTAGAAATGGTGCCAGATTTATGATTTTTTTTCTGAATCCCTTACCAATAAATTATTATTACCTAAGAACACAATATAGTGTGCACCATATGGTCTATTTCTTGTGGAAGCCGCTTAAACACACCGAATTTATATTTTGTCACTATTTATAAACCAACTAATATACTAGTAAATTAATATAAAAATGAGGGGTTGATATGAATTAACTTAATATATATATTTTTATTTATAAATTCATGAAAAATCAAGGGAATAAAACGAAACACAATTAAGATGATAAGACATAAAAAAGATAATGAATAATCATTGTAGTTCTTGAGAGATCATGGTGATCAAATATTTGTTCTTTAAAAATATATTTATTATCTTATTATAATAAATATTGGAATAAACCATATCACTAAAAACCTTCCCATGAATTGTTATTATCCAACAATAACCCTCCTCATACAATATAATACTCACTCACATCATCACTACAACGCTACTCCACTGCGGATACAATATTATGATAGTGAAGGAGATGAATAAGATTAAAACATGAAGAAGAACTCAGTAGTAGTGAAAGTGGAATAAACCCCACAAAAAACCCAATTATACACCATTGAAATTATAAGTATAAAATAAAGAGATGAATTTAAGCACAAAAAACTCAATAACCACCACTCCCACCTCAAACAACAGTGAGAGTTAGTTCTCCACTTACATGGATATTAGAAGGATCACAATGGGGGAACACAAAATAGAAAATGGAATAGAAGAGAGGGAGATTAAAAAAGATAAATTAAAAATGTAAATTAATATTAAATTTTAATAAACCCTAATTCTAAAGAAAATTTCCAATATAAGTTTCCAACCATTTGGAATGAAGAAGAAATACTCTTTTATAAGGAAAGAGTATGAAAAATTGTCTCCAAAAAATATCATTCGAAAGATTCTGCATGTTTTCCCCCATTAATGAATTAATTTTGAAAATTATAATTATTTAAAGTTTTCAGGTTTATATCCTATTTATAGACACAAAAGTTGAGATTCATTTTTTATGTCTGAAGAGATTTATGCCTGATTTATTTATGAAAATCAATCTATACTTAAAAACTCTTCATTTTCTTTATATCTAAATTCAAGTGTATTTATAGACTTGAAGATTTCCAAATAAAGTGGGTAAATTTAAATTAAAATTTTTTGTACGGATTTCCTATTTTCTATATCAAATTTTAGCTTATTTGGGACTTAAATTTAAGAGATATGGGACCACAAAATAAAGTTCTCTAGATTTGTACATAGATTTTGAGGCCCACATTATGACTCGGATTTGGGCCTCCAAATGGTATATTTATCTTTGGGTCCAAAATATGTAAATGAATCCCAACATTTATGGAATACTATAAATAAATAATTTCTCAATTTAGAATAGTTTAAAAAAAATATGTCCTAAACAGTTAAATAAATTAAAATAGTTAAAATCCAAAAATAGACCATTTTTGCAATTAAGTTAAAAATACATCTAAAACCATAAAATGAGAAAATTTCCCTTAAAATAACATATTGGTGGGATTAAAAAAATTAAAATTAAAAGTAAAATAATTGAAATTATTTTATTGTTCAATCATTCACAAATACCTTAACTTGTTCATCGGGGTAATAACACATGAGACATTTGAGAATCAATCTAGGGATATTTTAGAATAACAGATTGTGTGCGAATCTATGAAAATTCTGGTTTTATAATTAGGAAGTAAAGTTATCAGGTATTTTTTTCTATAAGATGGGTGTTTCTATTATATTGAAAAATGTGGAAGTAGATATTTCATATGAGTACCCAATAATGAATTTATGATCTAGAGTTTTTTTTGTAACTACCAGACCACAAGAAACCCAGATATAGTGTATACTACCATTACATTGTCATAAGATACAAGTAGATCTTGTAAAAAAGGAATGAATAGTTTAGTAGTATTAGTAATCCCGATACATACATAATAATTGTTTTACAAATAAGTACACTAATTAAAACATAAATGTTTTTGAGGATAACTCTATTCCATCTATAACATACATGGATATCTTTATTAGTACACTTCAATGAAACAAAATAAGGGTGAGCTCAAATACTCAGTATGAGTAAAGTATATCTGAATCAATAATGAATAAATGATTATAATAATTACGGTACGGTAAATAACTAGGCAGACAGACCATATAACAAACAAATTAAGAAGGAAGTGCATTAACAATATGGAAAGTTAATTGCTAGAAATACATGCCATCTAAATTACTCGATAAAAAAATCAGTATTTCAAGGTAGGAAACTAAAACACAATACATTTAATCAATGAAATGAGAATGAAATGAATCCATATATATGTCGATGCAAAATTTCATGGATAAACTATAACTGAATAAAAACTAAGTCAATGCTTAATTACTGGACATATTGTCTGAGGTACATGAAAACCTATACCATCAAGACCTTTAATAAAATGGTTTAAAACTATATGTATAAAATTGTTTAATTTTCCTAACTAATTTATCTCATGATAACCTGTTGATGCATTGAGGTGCTCTATATAGTCCAGGACTAACCCATCATTGTCAGTCCAATGAATTCCTCATTGAATAATTGAAATAAATAAGACACCATATCAAATATCTGTATTGAATAAAGAATGCCAATTTATCGATATTTCCCTAGAAAATAAAATTACTATTAAAGTAGACATTGTATATAAAAACGATATACATTTTAGGAAATAATAATATCCATGATAAATGATATGGATATTTGGGGAAATTCAATGTCTAATGATCATAGTAAATTGAATATTTCAAGAGGACTAATAAGGAAATAAAGGTAGTTGTCATGAAACCCTCCCTCCAAATATGACCCTCTTGAGCATGAAATGATATAAGAGAGATAACGACCCTCGAGTCCTGCCTCCAGTAGGCCCCGGGGTGGCAACCAACACCAAGGGTATAAAATCTCACAAAATGGGAGGTATTACATTTTAAAAAAATGAGATCAGAATATAAGATGGTCTATCTCAAAACAATACCAAGAAATATATACAATAAGAACTAAAATCCATCCCACATTCATGTTTTCAAAAAAAAAAACTATGAGAAATACAAAAATACTCCAAAGTAAATACCAAAAGAACAAAGCTATGCAGCGACACTACAACTATCCCCAAGTCTGAGTTAGTAATGCCCAAGACGGTCCACATTTTCCTCTTGAAAAAATGAAAGTATTTTTATAACATTGAGTGAGTATACAAGTATACTTAGTAGGAAAACCCAAGTCTCTCGTGCATGAGTGGAGATGAATACTAATGCCCCTGTGAGAAAACTACATAAACCAACAACACCTAACAAGGTATACCAGCCACCCCAACCTCACCAAAGGCACAATAACAAAATAACCCAAGTAAAGTAAAGTAAAATAGAGAACATTGATGATAGGGTACCCTATACCACTTTCCCACTGATTAGATGCTCTCACACCCTAACAAAAAACATCATAGAACTACCACCTCTTCCGAAGGTACAACGTCACAACCCGCCCGCACACACCTGGGCCTCACAACTAGTCCCACAATATAGGTAAACAAATCTCATCACATATCCCCTTCACAAAACTAGGCCTCACAACCACATCCTTATCGTAGAAACTTAGTCCACATACCATGTCAGATCCTGAAAATACTAGAGAAAGCACCATAAATTTTATACCAAAGACACATGCGAAACCATAACTCATCCCATCCCGAAGACTCCCGAAAAAAAAAACTCTCCTGGACACACCTAGTCCTCAAAAACCACTACTTTCCTAAAGAATCATGGGATATCACCACATGGATGGGGGAGCAAGGAAGAGTGGGTGGCCATCCATCCATCCTCCCATCGAGATATTTGTGAAAGGCACCCTCCCCTATGATAAAGGGGGTGTTTAGAACATAGTGCTCAACGATGGTGGGGTGCGTATAGAAAATAAAAAGAAAATAATGGTATGTATATATAGTATCAAACAATAAAGCCCAACCTATGGGTTCTCAATCAAACAAACAACCACACCATGATACTAGAACCTCTATTGCTACCAGTAAATGTATTATTTAACACCAGCAACAGTCACTTGAATGTTCATAAATGTAATCCATTTACAATAAGGCACAACCCAAACATACCCCCAACCAACTCATTTAACAAATTATCATTCTTCATTAAAGAACTATTTATTCATTTCATCCCTACCTGAGTAACTACTAACCATAACATGCAATAATCCACACATCATAAACCATACAGAGGAAAAAAGAACCATAGAAAAGAAACTCACTCCATATTTCCACTCCATTTAACACCCATACCAACCACTACTATCATCATTATTTAATTTCATTCTTCATTATCCTTCCTCTAAAAAAGCTGACCCCAAACTTATTACCAAACCCCACAACACGCCTCATCAAAACCAAACCTAACAACCACACTATATAAAAACACCATACCCATCACAACTAGCAACATAAACATACCACAACCCAAACCTATAGCCTCGCTTATAAAAAACTATCCATCCATTACATAGTCAAAAAATATATCAACCTGAGATACCATTTCACCACCTGTATCACCCCAGTAATAACCATTATCTCAATCCTAGCACCACACAACCACACAAGGCACAATACTAAACAAATCCACACACAACACATAATCACAGCAACAAAGCAAGGTGTATTCAGATTTAAAAAACACTCATTCTTTAATTCCACTTTGAAAATTCAAGGGTTATCATAGAGCAAGTTATATAATGAGGAATCCATTTATTTATCCAAATATACGTGGTTAACCAATTTCATATTCATATGGTTGTTCATAGAGGATCAACAATAAATATCTATAAGCCATCATAGGTGAACAAACAAAGACCCCCAATGACCATGATTTTTAGTAGGAATATAGCCTATACAGATCACAATAATAGTAACCATTAAAACATAAGCATGCATCACTTCCCCCCATCCCCTCTATATTGATATTAAACAGATTCAATTATCTTTATTTGTTCATAAATTATGCTATCTTCACAAGAGAATATTCATACACACAACCCACATGATACAAAAATTAAAAGAGATGAAGGGATCCCTACATGAAAGAATAGATTATTGACAACTCCTCCTAGCACCAAAATAGGGGGTGCATAAGTATCAGGAATAACCTCTAGGTAGATGTGATTCAAAGGGATCATCAAAAAATGAATGATCACTTAGGGAAGAAGGGTTCTGGAACTCCTGGGCACCAATAGAAAATTGAAGGAAGGAATGAAGGAAATGTTTCTTGCTTTGAAGGACCAGATCTGAGACTCAAGGTATATGAAACTATTTTGAACTCCCCATTAAAAGTGGATCTTGACCACGTGTTTTAGATAACATAAAGTATCATGAGCGTTAATAATTTGAAGCTATATTTTTACATCATTTTATATGGATTAAAAAACACTCAAACATGGTTATAAACTCATTTTATGTCAAATAAAACATTAAAGTGGAGAATCAAGAAAAACTAGAGAAAAATGGAATTTTAAAAACTATTAGAAATTAATCATTGTTGGGGGAGTCACCGATGTGAGTCACTGATAGCTGAGTCACTAATGGATAATTCAACAGTGGGTGAATCAACATTGGAAGAGTCGCCTATGTGACCTACCATTAGTAAGTCATCGACATGACTCACCGATTCCACTCACCAACGCCACATACCAATGCCACCTACAACCCCCACCTATCGATGCCACCTACCGATGCCACCTACCGATTCCACATAATGACACCACCTAATTATATTACCTACCGATGAAACCTAACGATGGATGAATCATCGTCGAGACCCACCATTAGCGAGTTTTCATTAAAAGTCACCATCACCATTTTGTGACCTACCGCTGGAAAAACTAGAATTTTGGACAACTACTGAAATGAGTCACTATTATCTCCAGAATACCCCAAAAACTGGTTTTTTACAATGTAATGGATCAGGGAGGTCTATGCCATTACATCAGATAATATCAAATTATTCTTACACTCAATAATTTAAAACCAACCTAAAATAAAGAGGGTTCTGAACAACCACCCCATAATATACCACTGAAGGGTCTTGTAATACTTGAAACACTGCTACTGGAATTGAAGTTCAACGATAGACCTCCATGTGTTATTCGAAAGATGGAGTGAAACCTCAACATCTGAGAACACCTATAGCATCTAATAACCCAACCAATAAAAATGCAGACCACAAAAGTACAATAACCACACTATCCCAAACACATGAATCGGGGAATTCCTCCATCCATGTTAAGATACTATTTGATCTATGCCGCACTGACTCACCCTCATGGGTTTAATCACATTGCAATTAATGATTATTGATTAGGAATTAGTTATTCCCCTCTACACATGTCAAGACTTTATTACACCTCATGGGATAAGGAAAAAATCATCACATAGAAAAAAAGGTTCAAGCATTACATTACAAAGGGAGAAACAATATGGCATAACTCAGAACAACTTTGGGTACTGAGAATGAATCTCTATCTCCCTTTCTCAAGTACTCTCATCTAGGCTACCATATCTACCCAACAACCAAAAAAAAGGAATGGTGTAACCACAAAACACCTTATCTCAATGATCCTGGATCTCTACTGGTTTTTCTGCATACATCAAATCATCTTTGATATCAAACTCTCCCCAATCGATGACATGTGAGTCATTTTGAAGATACTGAAAAAGCTAAGAGATGTGAAAGAGGTCGTGGATCTTCTCCAACAATGGTGGAAATAATAACTAGTATTCCACATCTTCAACTCACCCCAATACCTCAAAGGGTCCCATGAACCTCAAAGAAAGCTTTCCCCCTCGGCCAAACCTCCAATACCCATATCGAGGGGAAACCTTCAGGAACACATGGTCCCCAACCTCAAACACCAAGGACCTACTCCTACAATTGACATACAACTTCTACTGGGCCTGTGATTCTTTCATCCTCTCACAAACAAGATGTACCTTCTCTTTCATGCTCTGCACTACTTCAGAACCAAGAATAGCTTCTCCCCAACTTCTTCCCAACAAAAAGGTGAATGAAGTTATCTCCCATATAAGGATTCAAATGGATCTATTCTAAATGAATAGTGATAGATTTTATTGTAAGAAAAATATACCAAGGGATGGTGTCATACCCAAGATCAACCAAAGTCCAAGACACGTGCTCACAACATGTCCTCCAACATCTAGATAGTCTACTATGGCTTCCCATCTGTTTGAGGGTGGAAGGAAATGATGAGGTATAACTAAGTGCTAAAATCATGTTTCAATAACCTCTATATTCACTAGGTAAAACATGTATCCCAATATGATACAATGGATATTGGAACTCCATGGTGCCGCACCACATCATCCATATACCTCTTGGACAAGGCATCCATTACACACAGCTCCTTCATCACTAATAAGTTTGCTGATTTTGTCAGTTGGTCCATCACTACCCAGATTGCATCACAACCTCCCGAATCCCTCGGTAATATTATAAATAAATCAATAGAGATGTGATCCCAATTATACTTGGTGACATCTAAGGGCTGAAACAAACCACCAGGTACATGGAACTCAGACTTTACCTACTAACACACTAAGTGCTTCCCCACAAACTCTGCTACAACCCGTTTCATCCCTTTCCACCAAAATTGTTCCCTAAAGTCGTGGTACATCTTATAAACTCATAAGTGTATCGTTAAGGTTGAGATACAAAACTGTGGGAGAAATTCCTCGTGCATCACCACTGTAATAAATAGCCTCCCAAAAAATATCATTTGATTCTGACCATCCTCTGACAATCCCTCTGAAGCATCACCCTAGTCAACGTGCTCGCACATAACCTCTACCTCCATGTCTCTCCACTGAGACTCCTCCACCTGTTTCATTAGAATAGACTTTACTATCATCTAAAATAGGAAACCTCTACTTCCAAATATTCCTGCATCTAAGTGAAAGACAGAAAAATCGTCCATCACCTTCCAAGAATCCCAGATTCTCAAACAACATCCTTCTAAAACTTCCTACTCAAAGCATCGACCACAACATTCTCCTTTACTGAGTTTTAAGAAATTTCAAAATCGTAATCTTGAAGAAAATATATCCAACTCCACTTTTGAAATATCATATCATGATGTGAAAATATATTCCTTAAGATCTTGTGATATGTGAGGACCATAAATCACTCCCCAATGAGGTAATACAACCACAACTTCAGCATGAAGACGACCGCTGCAAGCTATAGATCATGGGTAGAATAGTTACATTCATTGAGAAATAAATGCCTAGACCCATAAGATACCACTCCAAGATGTTTCATCATCCCTCATCCTATGAACAAATGGGATGAATCACAAAACAACTCAAATATCCTTCCTTCCTCTAGAAATTGGAGCATTGGAGCACTGACCCAATTCCCATTTAGATAACTGAATGCTGATTGGAACTACTCATTCCACATAAAATCCTAGTCCTTCCAGGTCAAAGAAATAAATAGAGATGAAAATCGAGAGAAATCATGTAAAAATATTCATTAATAGCCTACCAGACTGAGAAAACAATGAGCCTCTGCCACATTATTGGGTGCTTCCCAAGAAAAAACTGCTTATACCTTTGACAGGTCCACCACTATAGCCTGTTGAGATACCAAATTCCTAAGGATGTGTTCTTATCATGAAGAAAACATGGATTTGTAAAACTTTACATAGATCTGGTGGTGTCAAACAACCTGTAATATGGTCCTAAGATGTTTGACATGTTCCTCATCTAACTTCAAATAAATCAATATTTCATCGATGAAAATGACAAAAGACTGATCCAGGAACTCATAGGATATGGAGTTCATAAGTACCATGAATATGGATGGTGAATTCATAACACAAAATGGCATGAGCAAGAACTCAAAGTGCCCGTACCTGCATCTGAAAGAATTATTAAAGATTTCACCCTCTGTCACCCTCAAATGGTGATATCCAGACTATATATTGATCATAGAAACCAAATTTCCCCACCTAATTTGTAAAAAAGATTGTCTATCCTCAAGAGAGGGTAAAGGTTCTTGACCGTCACCTAGTTCAACATCTGGTAGTCTATGAATAAAATGAAAACACCATCATCATTCTTTTATGAACCATAATAAAGAACCCCATGGAGACACAATGAGTCAGATAAAACCCTTCCTCATCAGATCATCTATCTGAATCCTCATCTCCCCAACTCATTAGGTGCCATCCAATAAGGATCCATCAAAATCAGAGAGTCACCGGGCTGTAGGTCTATCCCCAAATCAACATCATATCAAGGGGGTAGAGTTAAAACCTCCTTAGGGAAGACATCCAAGAACTCCACAAAAACAACACAACCTCCTCCATCTCAGTATCTTCGAATCCAACTGACAGCTGAGCCAACAAGGAAAGGAAACACTTTATACGCCGACTGCCCACATGAAAACATTGCTGTCCAACAAAAGCCACATGCCGACCGTCCATATTAGAGAACATGAATCTCTCCTAGAAATAGATGATAATTACAAGTATGGAATACAACCATTTGTTGTCAATAATTACATCATATGTCTACATATTTAGCTTGAAAATATCCCCTTGGGAGTGATGTAGCCCCATCATCAGTATACATCCCCGATACACATTAAACAGGATGGCCTGACCTCTTGACCGCTGTACTCAACTCCAGGGGCACAAGAATCATCTATATGTCTAGTACTAGAGAATGGGATAGACTAGGTGCAATAAAAGAGGGAAAATATCCAGAATCAAACAAATAGAAAGAAAGAGTACTGAACAAACAAATTGTACGTCGAATGATCTCAGACCCTACTGGAACTACTGCCTCTGCGGTGTGCAACTGACCATGCCCAGATTCTCTATCCTGCTGATGATGACCTCCTCCTTGACCACACCCGAGTCGAGGTACCTAAATAATAACCTGAGGTCAGCCTCTAATTTATCCATCTCCCCTTGGTGGAGCATGGGGCTATTGTCCCTACTACTGGAACTGTCCTGCCGACAACTACTATTGAGGTGGGTGATGGAATTTCCCAGCACAACCATAATGAGCTCAAACAGTTGATTTTGTAGTGAATATCTATATTCTCATGGACTTAAAAGATGTAACACACTGGTACTAGTCCCACATGATAGACATGAGGACCAGAAGGTTGAAACAGAAACTACTAAGGTCACCTACCTGTTGGTCCGAACCTCGAAGGCTCTGGAGTCTAAGACCTACTACTGATAACCTTTCATTTCAAATAAATAGTCCGACTTTCTTTCTCATGGTAGACCGTTTAACTAATGAATCCTATCAAATACCTCCACCTTTTTATGGACCTCTAAGTATGTTGGAAAGGTAAAGGGAGTAACCATGTACTATAGAGAAGGATGAAGTGCCTCCTCTAGGAATCTCACACGATACTCCCCATCCAGTTTAAGATCCGTATAAAAATGAAGGAAATCCTTGAAATTGATCCCCAAATCCTGAACCGGCATGCTCCCCTAATAGAGGGAGAGTAACACTTTCCCATTCTCACCCTTCATGGTGGATGAATGAAATTCCTCCCAGAACTCCTTCTTATAGTCATCCCAAAAAACATCAGGATATTTTCTCTATCCCAAGTACAACATCTACCACTAATATGTGGATCCCCACATTTGGATCACCACCAAAGAAACCCAGTACTCCATTAAAGCCCAGATCCAGCTGAAGGTGATCACAAGATCCGTAAGATAACTCTATGTCTCCATGTCTAAAATGCTTCCCTCATACTTCCCTAGAGTATGTCGTTGGAAATCACATAATTTTTTCTACCACTGGTCATACTCCTCCATTGGGTCAAATGTTTATCGATCAACTGGGTCATCCTTCTATCCTCCACTACCTATACTACATGTGAACGATGACTGTGATCCATAACTGAAAGGAAATCAAGGAATTTCTAAGATTGAGTAGTATGTAAATTTATTTAAAGTTAATTTTAACTCATTTTGTTGTTATTCATGTCAAATTTTCCCAAGACACCAATTCATACAAGAACACAATTCATTATGATGCATGTAACTTTCCTAGGGTCTCTACCCTATAAATGGACTAGCCTCACTTGGTTGTTCAGTAAGCTCATATTCCTTGCATCAGATCATAGGGGCCCCTATAATCACATGTCCTAGACATTCTTCCATGTCCTATGTTATATACCAAGATCAAATGACACTATTTCGCTTCCAACCCATGCAATCCTCATAGTTCCTAACTCCAAACTCCACCCTATCTCTCAACCACCCCTCTAATACCATTCTGTCATGACCCCCTCCCTCTAAATATCCCACCCCTGAGTTGTAAATGAATTAAGAGAGATAATGACCCTCGAGTGCCACCTACAGTAGGCCCCGAGGAGGCAACTAGTACCATGGGAATAAAATCTCATGAAATGGGAGGTATTAGCCTTTTTTAGGAAAATGAGATTGGGAGATATGATGGTCTACCTCAAAATAAATCCAGGCACTATATAAAAGAAAAACCAAAATCCATACCACATGCATGTTTTCAAATAAAAACATCATGAAATAAAAAAACTCAAAGTAAATACCAAAAGAACAAAGCTAAGCATTGACATGGTAGAGGTCCCCAAGTCCGAGCTAGTAATTCCCAGCGTAGTCCACATAGTTCTCCAGGAAACCTAAAAGTAGTTTTATAACATAGGGTGAGAATACAAGTATACTCAATAGAAAAACCCAAGTCCCTTGTGCATAAGTACAGAAGCATACTAATCCCCCTATGAGAAAACAATAGAAACCAACAACACCTAAAAAGGTATACTGGAAACCCCAACCTCACCAAAGGAATGCTGACCAAATAATGCATGTCAAGTAAATTGAAATAGATTACCTCGATGATAGGGTAACCCACACCACTTTTCTAATGATTAAATACTCTCACACCATAAATACAAACATCATGGAGCTCTGAACTCTTCTAAAGGTACTACATCACAACCCACCCGCACACACATAGGCCTCACATATAGTCCCACAACTTAGGAAAATTAAGCTCATGACATCTCACTCACACTCACCTTGGCCTCACAACCATGTCCCACCCATAGAAAATGGGGCACATACCACGTCACATTCTGAAAACACCAGGGAAAGCACAAAACATCTCATCATGAAGACACTTGGGAAACCATACCTCATCTCATCCCCAAGACACTTGGGAAAGAAAAACTTTCTTGCACACACCTGGGCCTCATAAACCACTACCTTCCGGAAGAATGTTGGGATATCACCTCCTAGAAGAGGGATTAGGGAAGAGTGTGTGGCCAGCTATCCATCCTCCCAATAGGATGTTTGGGAAAGAAAATACCCCCCATGATAATGGGGGTGTTCAGAACACAGTGCTCAATAAGGGAGAGGAGTCTATAGAAAAAAAGGAAAAATAAAAGTATGTATATATAGTATCAAACACTCCCGCCCAACCTATGATTTCTCAATAAAAAAACCACCCTATGATATTGTTGAATTTTCCACTACCTCTAAATTCATTATGTAACACAAACAACAGTCACTTAAGAAGTTGATAAATGAAATTCAGTTATAACAGGCCACAACTGAAACATACCCCAAACCAACTCATTTAACCAATTATCATTCTTCATTAAGGAAAAAATTTATTCATTCCATCCCTACCCAAGAAACTAACAACCCCAGAATGCAACAGTCCACACAGAATAAACCATACAGTGGAAAAAGAACCCTAGTGAAGAAAATAACCCCATATTTCCAATTTGTTTAACACCCATACCAACCACTTCTATCATCATTCTTCAAATTAATTCTACTATATCCTTCCACTCAATAATTAAACCCCCAAATTACTGCTAACCCCCAAAACATGCCTCATATCAACCAAACTTGATTGCATAACTGTATAACACCACCACACCCATCACTCCCAGTAACATAAACATACCACAACCCAAAACTATAACCTCACTACTCGAAAACACCCCATTAATTCCACAAGAAAACAATCTATTAACCAGAGGTACCATTTCACCACCAGTATCACCCCAACAATAACGATACTATCAACCCCAACACCACAAAACCACAAAAGGCATAATACAAAACAAAAAAAATACAGAAAATACAACCACACAAACAAAGAAAGGTTTATTAATGTTTAGAAAACACTTGTTCTTTAATTACACATTGATAATTCATGGGTTATCACAGATAAATTTTGATCCTAAGGCATCCATATATTTAACTAAATATATACGGTTAACCAATTTCACATTCATACGGTCATTCATAGATGATAAAAAATAAATATACACAATCCATCACAAGTTTGAAAACAAAGACCAACAATGAACATGATTTTCTGTTGGCATATATCCTATAAAGATCATAATAAAAACAACCAATAAAACAAAATCATGTGTCACTTTTCCCTAGCCCCTCTATATCGATATTAAACAGATTTGATTATATTTATTTATTAAAAAATTATTTTATCTTCATAAGATAACATTCGTACACACACCCCACATGATGAAAAAATTAAAATATATGAAGGGATCCCTACTAGAAAGAATAGATGATCCACAACTCCTCCTAATGCCAAAATAGGGGGTGTGGAGGCAGTAGGAGGAACCTCCAGGGAGACATGATCCAAGGGGCTCACTAAAAATGCATGATCACTCATTGAAGAAGGGTTATGGTACACCCAAGCACCAAGGTAAAAGAGAAGGAATGAATAAAGGAAATGTGTTTAGCTTTAAAAGACCAGATCAAATACTTAAGGGATATGAAACCATTTTTAACTCCCCATTAAATGTGGATCTTGACTACATGTTTTGACTAAATTAAAGCATCCCCAACATTATGAATTTAAATATAAAATTTTAAATCCTTTTAATTGGATTAAAAAATAATCAAACATGGGTTTAAACACATTTTTTTTCAAATTAAATGTTAAAGGGGTGAATTTGGAAAAACTAGAGAAAACCGGAATTTTGAAAAACTGTTAGAAATAGATCACCATTGGGTAAGTCACTGACATGATTCCCCAATATATGGGTCACCAATGGATGAGACATCATTGGTTGAATCACCATTGTATGAGTCATTGACATTATCTAATATCAGTAAGTCACTCATGCGACTCACGGATTCTACTCACTGACGCCAGATACTGACGCCAGCTACCGAAACCACATACCAACACCACCAACTAACACCACCCACCAATGGAGAACTTACAATCACAACCCTCCGTTAGTGAGTCACCATTGTGATTCATTGACATGACTTACCATTAGGTGACCTAACTCTAAAAAATTGGAATTTTTGGGAACTCCCAAAATGAATTACCGTTATCTCCAGAATACCCCAAACATTGGATTTTGACAGAGTAATGGACTTGGGAGGTTCGGGCCATTACATTGGTTGATGTCAATACTAACATTGTTCAAAGGATTTATAAAATATAAATAGGAAGAATAAGTATAATATCAATGCAACATATCCCATGTGGCATAAAATAAAGGGGTTTTGTCTTTGATGAATAGAAATGCTATAATAAGATATTTTAAAAAAAAATTAAGAAAATATTCATTTCATTTTGAAAAAAATTAATAAATCATTTTATTTGAAAATAACTTTTAAAATCATTTTATTTGAAAATTATGATTTTAAACTTGGAAAGGAATCTTTAAATAAATGACAATGGTTAAATCCACACATCCCAGATTTGGTAAAAAGAACATTACTTTTACACGTTAAAAAGGATAAAAAATTCGTTGTTCATAAAGAGACAATAAGATTCCTTTGAAAACATTGGTAAAAGAAAAAAAGGGTAAAAATTTATTTAAAAAATTATTTTGGAAAGGTTAAAAATTTTATTTAAAACATTTTAATGAATGATGTTTTTTAAAATAAAAAATGTTCTTTGAATAAAGAGAGAATAGGAGTCAAGTTTTCTTAAAAACATGTTTTAAATATTTTATATACGAAAAGAGTGAAAAATGGTGATGTTACTTGAAAAAGTTAATAAATTACTAGAGGATGATAAGATTAAAAGGTTTATCTTAAAATTATCAAATAATTTACTTTTATGGAAATTCAAGTGTAAACAATCCCGAATAAAATAAGATTGTAAAATAAACCTTTAAAAAGACCATAACTTTGAAGTGAGAATCAATCAGATAATAGATTTTTTATCCATTATAAATAAAAAATATGGGAGTGTAAATACATAAATATATAGTTTAATTAATTATACACATAATCATAGAACATTTAAAATAATGAGGAAGTAATATAACCCAATGAAAAAGGAATTTGGTTATGAAATTTCTTTTCCACTTGGGTAAATTTTAACTCAAATACATTTAGAAGAAATAAATAAAATTAAAAATATAAATACCGTGATGATAAATTAATTCATTATATAATATATTAAATCTGTAAGTAGATACACCACACAAAAGAATAAAGTGGTGAACACTACATTTATCTCATGGATGTAAAAAGTGAGATGAAAATCCCTTACCTTGCGTTTCCTTTCTGGTGAACATCATTTAACCTAATTAATAAGAGGTTAATTTTTTTAATAAATTATAAAAGAACCATAATAATATTTATAATACTATATATAATCTTCTTTTAATATATTATTACATTTTTTTAATAAACGTTCATTATTTTAACTATTTTGGGTGTCAATTGCCTAGTTTCTCTAGTAAGTTTTGACTTGTTATTTGTTGTTCCTATTAATTAGATCATGTTTTAATCATGTATATAATGTAAAAAATTATTTAAATAACATTTTTATCCATTATATTTTTATTTATAAAAATCCACAGTATTTGGAGATAATAAATGAAATTCACTATTCATGGAGACGGTAGGCCGTATGTATGTATGAATGCTACTTCCATTTCTTTGTCGTATTAAAAGAATGGAAAGTAAATGAAAAATATGTATATTATAATTATAGTTTAATATTAATTTCATATATGTAACATATTTTTATTAAAATAATCCCTAATGAATTCCATGTATAGCGTCAATGAATCACATCGCTTTAAAGAGGCGGTAGTCCAAACTTCCACAAACAATGTTATCATATTTACACATAAAAAAAATATAAAGGTATGTGTTATAAAATATTTACAGAAGCATAAATAAATAATAAGTATCATATATATGATATATAAACCTCATTTAAATCATAATTACCAACCATTAAAGGTGGTAGAAGAAAAATGAATGACGTCATTTCCTGAGGCGGTAGTTCACCGTACACATAAATAGTAAGTTCATTACCCCTAAGATGGAATTGCATGTAATTTTTAGTATAAACACTTATATAAAATCATATAAGTATGTTTTTGATACTATATTTATTATTTAATAATTTAATAATAATATTTTAGGGGTTGTAGAATGGAAATAATACTAAAGAGCTTGAGGAAGGACGTTGCCTCTTCTTTAGGTAACTCATTTTGGTTTTCACCAAAGGGAATAATTGGTTGGATTTATTCAAAATGTAAGTCTTATAAGTTGAGGGTTGGGATATTTATGATATATTTGGGTTGATATTAGTCATGATAAAGTTTCTTGAGAGGTGTGAGGAAGAGGGAGGTATGAGTGCCTTTTTATAGTGGAGGAGTGATACTCTTGTAAATTTTTAGAATGAAAATTCAAACAATATTTTTCCATTTAAATCGGATAAAATAATTGTAAAATTTTTATTAAAGGGGTTATATGGTCTAATAAATCCATAAAATGAATTTTGGAAAAGTTTCAAGGTCATTTTGGCCCTTAATTTTAAAGTTTAGTCCCATGTTAAGCTTAATATCACCTTAATAATTATAATTTTGCTAATATTTTTATTTAAAAAATAACTTGGACTTATAATAAAGTATAAATTATGATTATTAAAAATATGGAATCCATTTTTTAAAATTAAAATCACATTATTGGTGTGAATTAATTTAAATTTAATCCTGTAGAAGGGACGACAATGCAGGTTCATAAAGTAAAAGTGTTCAAAAGTTTGCTATGTTTTTTATATCCAAATTCAATGTGAAATTGATTAAAATGACCTAAATTAGATTAATAAATAAAGAATTTATATAATTAAACTTTAAAACCAATTTTAAATCTTATTTAACCATATAACTAAATTATATAAAGAAGAATTTTTGTATTAAAATTCTGTATTTTCCACTATTCATCAAAAATTGAAACTTCCCAGAAAAATAAAAAAATTTCACCATAACCTAATTATTATGTCTATATTTTAAATATAAAGTTTATTATGACATATAGAATCTATAAAATTTCCAAAATTTATATTTAAGACAAATTATCCTTTAAAAGGAGGTAAAATGACCTTTATAAAAATATCGATCTTTATGCAAAATATTGAGTTTTTTCTTATATTATGCTAATAAAATCTATTAGATGAATATAAAAAAATATTTTGTTGAATATATATTATTTATATTAAATTAATATTACATACTTATTGTATTTAATTTAATTTATTAAGATAAAATAGCTTTGTGAGAAAAAAATAGTTTTCTATAAAAGATTCTTTTTATATTTGATTCGTTCTTATATTATTTATAACAAATTTTTAACTAATGGATCCATTATATATTTTTTTAAACCATATATTTTCATATTTTATCATATCCTATTAATAAAAATTAATTTAATTTCTAGGTTATATCATATTATGTTAAATAATAATGTTTTAATAATATATTGGTGTTCGATAAAATTCGGTCTTGTGTGTAAAGAAAACCATTGAAGAAACTCGTTGTTTATTTTATTTAAAGCTAAAGAATATATTAAATTATTTAAAATATTAATTATACCATTAATTCTTGAGGGGTTATATTCCTTTCCTTGTTTTATGTTTCATATCATACACACTATAAAATACAAGTTGTTATTCTAAATTTTTTTGGGGTGTTACTTTCTCCCCATATTAAATAAATTGCATCATCACAATTTAAAATCAATCTTGGTAATATATTAGTTGATATTTCCTATGTTGAAATACCACATCGTGAGAAGGTTTCATAAAACATACTCTATAAAATAGTGAATGATAAGTGCACATGTAATATGGACTAACATATAACAAGGTCTCCAAGTAGAAGAACTTTATTGGAAAGTGGAGATACATAAATAGAGGAGAAACATAAATATTTATAGGGAGTGATTGAGGTCATCAATAAAAAAAGTGAATAATCAATGGAAATTTGAGGTCCTCAAAGCCATAAATCTGTAATGATTTATAAGACTATCTATTAAAAAAAATTAAGGTATATGGACAACTTTCTATTTCTAAGTCATTTTTCTAATGTTGGGAAATTCATTTACATCCAAATAATATAAGAAAATATAATTACATGATATATTATTATAAAAACAATTTAATCCTATTGTTTTGATTCTATTAATTTATAATTTATCCACTACTTCAATAAATGGATATCCAGAAATTAAATTTGATTCCCAAATCACCAAAATACAGTTTTAGCTGACCATAAAACCCAAAAAAGTGTGAAAATTAAAACTATTTTTCTCTAAATATTTTTCTAAACTAATATCGTAAAGACATTAGTCTCAAAAACTAAAAAGTGATACCATATGTTTATCATTAACATTTATTAGTCAAAATTTTTAACTAAAAATAAATACATATTAACTAGGAAAATGCATATGTCAGTGGTTAGTGTGAAACCATTATCGTCCTTAGGTTATGGGTTCAAGTCCTATGGACTTGAAGGACTTTATGAATTTTCACCTGACATATAAGTTTTCCTTTTCTAAATCCATGTTAATATAATTTACAAAATAAATATGATGGATATCTATGAAATTTAATCACTAAATATACTTTTAAATAAGGTTTTAAATACGAACATAATAAATAAATACCTCATCTATTTATTTCCACATAGATTTTGACTTGGTCTAGAGTTTATCCTTTTGAAGAGTGCATTGAATCATGTATTTCCTAGGTTCCCAATATTTAAGGAAACAAACCATAAATGAATCCTTAGGATGAGTTTTATTTCCTTCCATTATACTCTTTTTTTATCAGAAATTATTTTTTTATGTCCTTCATTCCCACACGTAAATAATTTAACCATTCCACTGAGGCACTTTCTTGGGTTCCACTTTCCACATTTCTTTTATGGTTGAAATCTATCCTTCTTTTTCAAATGGTCTCCATTACTCGATCTCTTAGAAATTCCCCCCTTCTCTTATTTAGTGAGTTCATGAGTTGGTTATGGTATATATTGTTAATCATATTTTAGGAACAAAAATAAGGAATAAACACGAAATATTTCACTCTTATAAAAAACTTATTTTTATTCTCATTATAACCACCTTGTAATTCATGTTCAATATTAAACTAACTTCTTCATGTCCCAACCATTGGATAAAACCAGAAATCATATTGTGAGTAACAAAATTCATAGTGAGAAAAAGTATCATCATTTATAGGATATCTAAATAATGACACCATATTATCAATATAAAACACATTAGTCTTAACTTAGGTTATTCATTTTCATCATATATTCAAATCCTTTATAATATATTTTAGATAAAATTGGAGTTATCCAAAGCATATCCCTTGAGAGAGTCAAAATAGGTGCACAGTAAGGCGCATTATCATGTACCAGGTTATGCTTCAGTCAGGTCCGATGCACCTTGTTAGAGTTTTTACCCCTAGGTGCATCTTTGGCTGAACCACATCCACTTATTGTATCTAAACATGGATTTATTGATATAAATACCCACATAATCTCTAATTTACCAAATTTATAGGGTGTTATTATATAATTTTCCAGAAATTATATATTATGGTCATGTTCTCCAACATATGTTTTCCTAAATCTAGTTCCCAAGGTTTCTAATAAACTTTCTATGATACCAAATATAATAATATTACCCTACTAAGACCATACCCGATGTATACTAGCATTAAAATGGCATAAGATACATGAAAACCACATCCCAAAGAACTGAATAATTTAGTAGTCTTGGGAAACTAGATACATATGTATGTATTTTTTTTTACAAATGAATACATAAATTACAAAATATTTTTTTCAAGGTTAACTCTATTCCATATAGCATATCCTTTCACATTATTCTTAGTATATTTCAGGGAATTTATAGGGAAAGAAAACAAAATAAGGGTGATCTCAAATGATCAATATGGGTAAAGTATAGTGTAAGAAATAACGAATCAATGATAATAATAATCGTGGAATCATAAATAACTAAACACACATACCATACAATCAAAAAATTGACAAGTAAGTGAATAAAATATTTGTAAAGGTAACAAATGGAAACAAATGCCATCCAAATAACTAGATCATAAAAAATCAATACGGAAATGTAAGAAAATAAACATATTCCATTTAATAATTAAACTAATAATGAAATGAATCCATAGATATGTCAATGCAAAATCTCATGGATAAAGAATAACCAAACCAAAATGAAGAAAATTCTTAATTATTGGACATTATATATGAGGCACATGAAAACATATACCATCAAGATCTTTCATACGATGATTTAAAACTACTGGTAGAAACCAATTTAATTTCCATAAATAATTTGTTTTCATGAGTACTCATCGATGAATCAAGGGGAAATATAATTTTTGGTCCCCAATAGTCATTAAAATTAAAAAGTATTCATTATATAAAATAATTGAAATATATAATATGCTTTATCAAATATCCATATTGAATAAAGAGTAAATATTTATAAATATTTCTCCAGAAAATAAAATAACTGTCAAAGTGAACATCATATGTGAAAATGGTATATGGTTTAGGTGATAATATTATCCATGATAAATGATATGGATATTTGGGGAAATTAAATGTCTAATGATTATAAGAAATTGAATATTTTAAGGGGACTAACAAGGAAACCAAGGTAGCGAATGTCAATACTATCCTTGGTCAAAGGATTTATAAATCATATAGAGGCAGAATAAGGATGGAATCAATATAACATATCTCATGTTGAATAAAATAAAGGGTAGTTTTTGTTGATGAATATAAATACTATAACAATATATTTTAAAAACATTTATGTGGAAAATATAATTTTCATTTTAATTTTTTTGAAAATACTTTTCTTTGAAAATAACTTTTAATAAAATTTTATTTAAAAATTAACCATTTAAAATTCCAAATGAAGGTTCAAATAAAGGACAATGGGTATATCTGTACATGCCTACAAGGTAAAAAGAAAATTCATTTTTCATGGTGAAAGGGTTAGAAAAATTCCTTGTTCAGAAAGTGAGAAAATATTCATTTGAAAAAACTAGTAAAATTAAAAAAGGCTAAAAATGAATTTATTAATAATTTTGAAAAGTTTAAAAACATTTTTGAATTTTTTTAATAAATCATGGTTTTTATAATAAAAAAGGTTCTCTAAATAAAGAGAGAAATGAAGTTGGGTTTTCTGAAAAAAATTTCTAAAACATTTTAAATACCAAAAAGTGGAAAATGGTACTGTTACTTGAAAAAGGCCAGGAATAACTAGAGGATAAAATTAAAGGTTTTATTATAAAATTATCAAATAATTTCTTTTAATGGGAATTCAAGTGTAAATAATCTAGAATAAAATAATATTGTAATGTAAACCCTTGAAAATACTATAATGTTGAAGTGATAATCAGTCAGTGAATAATTATGTGCATCAAATGTAAATACACACAAGGTAAGTGTAAATAGATAAATATATATTTTATTTCATTATACACATAATCATATAATATTAATGATTACAGGGAAGTAATATAACCCAATGAAATTGGGTTATGAAATTTCTTTTCCACTTGGGTAACTTTTAACTCAAATAACTTTAGAAGAATTAATTAAAATTGAAACTAAAATACAATGAAGATAAATTAATTCATGATATAATATATCAAAATGGGAAGTAGATACATGACTCAAAATAATTAAGTGGTGAACATGACATTTATCTCGTGAATGTAAAAAGTGAGATGAAAATCCCTTACTTTGTGTTTCCTTTTGGGTGAATTTCCTTTAACCTCCTATATAATGGGTTTAAACAAGTTAATAAATTATAACAAAACCATAATAATATTTATAATCCCATAAATATTCTTCTTTTAATACATTATTACCTTATTATTAATAAACTTTCATTATTTTAACTATTTTTGGTGTTAATTGCCTTGTTTCTCAGGTAAGTTTGGACTTTTTATTTGTTGTAACTGTTAATTAGACAATGGTTTAGTCACAAATAGAATTTAAAAAAGTATTTCCAAAGTTATATATATCCATAATATATGTATTTAGAATAATACATAATATTTTTAAAAATTAAATGAAATGTATCATTCATGGAGATGGTAGGCCATACATACGCATGAATGCTACCTTCATTTCTTTGTCAGATTGAAATAATAGAAATTTAATGATAAATATGTATATTATAATTATAGTACAATATTAATTTAATATATTTCTCATATTTTTATTAAAATTATCCTTAATACCTTCCATTTATACCATGAATGAATCACATCGCTTTGAGGAGGCGGTAGTCCACACTTCCTCAAACGATGTTATCATATTTTCACAAAATGGAAATTGTAAAGGTATGTTTTATAAAAGAATTAAATAATAATAAATAAATAATAAATATAATATATAAATATAATTTCCATCATAATTCCCAACCCTGAAATTTGGTAAAGGAAAAAATGAATGATGTCATTTCCTGAGGCGGTAGTTCACCGTACACGTAAATAGTAAGTTCGTTACCCATTAGATAGAAGTGAATGTAAATAAAGGCAGAAAAATTAATATAAAAACATATAAATATATTGAGGATTTTTTTATTATATTTTAGTGGAATAATAATATTTTATTGGGTGTATAATGAAAATAAAACTAAAGATCTTGAGGAAGGATGTTACCTCTTCTTTGGGTAACTCTTTTTGGTTTGCCCCAAAGGGATTCATTGGTTGGATTTATTACAAAATTTAGGATTAAAAATTTATTGGAGTAATTTTTAGGAGCTATTTTGGTATATCTTGGACGATCCAAAGTGTCTTGAGAGGTGTTGGGAAGTGGGAGGGATGAGTTGCTTTTTATAGTGGAGGAGGAGTGTCACTCTTGTTAATTTTTAGAAAGAGAATTACACCCATGTTTTTACCATGTAATGTGGATAAAATAATGGTAAATATATTATAAAATTGAGGTTAGGGTCCAAATATGGACAGAAATGGAATTTTATAGGTGTATAAGTCATTTTAGCCCCTAATGTTAATGTTTAGTCCCTTGTTGAGCTTAATTTGACCTTAATCGTTGTAAATAATTTTAATTAGTTTTGCTAATATTTTTGGTAAAGAAAGTTGACCATATTATAAATTATAAATAATACTTATTCCAAATATTTATTCCATTTTTAAAATTCCAATCACATAATTGGAAAAAATTAACTTAAATTTAATCATGTAGATGGGCCGATAATGCGAGTTTCTAAAGTAAAAATGTTCAAAAGTTTGCTAGGTTTTTATATCCAATTTTGATGTGAAATTGATTTTAATGAACTAAATTTTATTATTTTATAAATAATATATCTAATTATACTTTATAAATAATTTAAAATATAATTTAACCTTATAAATAATTTATATGAAAAAGAAGTTTTGAAATAAAGGTTAGTATTTTTCACTATTCATCAAAAAATGAAACTTTTCAGAAAAATACAAAAATAATACATAACCTAATTTTAATGTTTTTATTTAAACTATAATGTTTATATTTTCATATATAATGTATTAAATTTCCAAATATTTGTTATAAAATTGGTTTTCCATTAAAAGGCGGTAAAACTACCTTTATAAAAATACGGATTTTATTCGATATATTGGGGTTGTTCTTATATTATGCTTATAAAATATATTAGATGAATATAAAAAATAATTTATTGAATATATAATATTTATATTTCATTAATATCATCAAATAATTGTAATTAATTTATTTTAATATGATAAAATAGTTATGTGACCATAAAAACATTTTTCAATAAAAATATTCTTTTTATACTCAATTGGTTAATATATTCATTTCTAATTAATATCTAACCAATGAATCCATTTTATATTTGTGTGAAACACATATTTTCATATTTTAGTTAATACTATTCATAACTTATTATTTTATGGCTAGGTTATATATTATTACATTAAATAATAATGTTTTAATAATGTATTTTTGTTTGTTAAATTCGGAATTGCATGTAATTCAAGACATTGAAGAAACTAATTATTTCATATATTTAAATCTATAGAATATATGAAATTATTTTAAATATTAAATATACCATAAAGTCTTGAGGTTTCATTTTCTTTTCTATGATTGGTGTGGTGTTTCATAGATGTTATTAAATACTAGTTACTCTTTTAAGAATTTTTGGGGTGTTAATTTTTTTTAATTTTATGGATATTAGTGTTGCTTATTTCAAGAATTATTGAATCTTGCATCACAAATATTGACACTGACATGAAGTATGAAAAGTTTGATTAGATAAAATAGCACAAAATAGATTTTTATGATTTGAATCGAATAGTGACTTGTTCTCTAGTGATGGTATTACTTAAATTTAACAAAGGGTATTATATATATTATGATGAATCAAGAGTAGGTTTTCAATATGTGATTATATAAGGGGAGAATGTAGAGGAATATGGATTCATATGATTATAAAAGCATTATAATAACTATATAATGTATTAATTTGATATATTGATGATTGTTTAGACATAAATAGTTTGAGGCATTGCCTATTTGGTGAGAAGTTAACAGTGTATTCAAATCATAAAATCATAGATTAAATTTTCTCACAAAGTGGTATAAACTTAAGTAAAACAAGATAGGTTGATTACCTTAAAATTTTTAAATTTAATTTATCTTACACAACAAGTTTGAGTAATTTGTTGCATATTCCTTGAGTTAGAAGATTTAAGTGGTAAGAGAACTAAAATATCGGTGAAAACTAATGATCTCATTGGGGATAATTTATTTAAAGGAACATACAAAAGTATATAATATGATATTATATAATATTAACATTATTTATGTGATTTTATACTTGGTAAAAGAGGAAAAACATCTGATATAAAATATAAAATTATTTGTGTCACCCAAAATGGTGGGGAGTGAATTGACAAGTGGTCTTTAGAAGTTGAATGAATACTCTATTTTTGGGATAGGGTAGTGGTTTCCTCAAGTTTGATGGAATATTTCATCAAATTATTTCATAACTCTAGTTGTACTGTTCATATTATATATATATATAATGGCATTAAAAAATAATTCTGGTGGGATAAAATGAAGAAAGAAAAAGTTAAATTTGTATCATGATGTCTAATTTTTTAATAGGTGATGGATAAGAACTGATGACCTATAAGAGTTTTTAACCATTAAATGTGCTAACTTGGAAATAAGAGACCGTCAAAATGAAACTCATAGATCACTATGGTAGCATAATGTTATTTTTATGATTACGAAGAAAAGTTTGATGTTTATTACATTTTAACCATTTGATAGATGTTTATTAGAAAACAACTAGGTTAGTTATATGTGAAGGAAGTGGTGAGACTTTATAGAGTACCTAAATTTATTATGTTAGATATATATTCAAGGATTACTTTTAGCTTTTGGGGATTTGGGGAGGATTACAGAAGGCAATGGGTACTCAACAAAATATTATTACATTGTATTATCCTTTTAAATATGAGAAATCAAAAGGAATTATATGGACATTAGAGGACATGATTTTAGATTATGTGATAAATTTTAGGATATCATGTGTGGATCATATTCCTTTACTTATTTTTTCTTATAAAAATAATTTTCAAGAATTGATTGGGATCGGTCCTTTTCAATCTATACATGGAAGATCATATATATCACTGCTATGTTGGGTTGAAGTTGGAGAAAAGTATATATGGGGGCCTATTTTTTCTAAAAGAGAAGATAAATTGTGTTTATATAATATAGAATGGATTTATGGTAGTTCAAGATCAGAAGAAGTCTTATATTGACCATTAATAAAGAATATTGGAGTTTAATGTTGATGATTGAGTATTTTTGGGAGTGTCACCTTGGCTGGGACACTAATAAATTGGTAAACAATGGAATTTAACACCTAATTAAATATAACTATTTTATGTTATAAAGAAAATTGGGGAGATATCATATTTTTTGAAATTATCACCAAATTATATCACTAACATGATGTTTTTCATGCTTCTCAACTAAGAAAGAATCAACTAGACACATATCATATTCATCAATGGGAATTTTTCTATTTAGAACTAGATATAAGAATTGTCAAATAATGGATGTGGACTATATATAGATAATGAAATTATTGTGAGGAACGTTTATTTCCACAGTTCAAGTGTTGTGGCAGCACAATTAGGTTCAATATGAAACATGAGAGGGATCATCACATATATGGAAGTAATAATTATTATTTTTTGATAATGAGTAAAAATAGTAAATTTTAAATAATAAAAAAAATCCTTTGTTGGGGATGATTATAACAATCACAGTTTTAGAGTTTATTTAATAGAAGTATAGATATTTTTAATTACATTTATTATAGTATTTTTTCTATGGAGAAATGAAATTACACTTATAATTATTTAATGATTGGTTATTTTATTGGAATTTTATATGGGAATTGATTAGAGTTTTTTGAATTGGGAAATTTTGACTTAGGAGTTGATCGTATTAAATTTTGATAATTCATAAGATTTATAGATATGATTTCACTAGTAATATTATTATTTAGGAAATTAGGTTTTTAATAGAGGTCCAACCATGAATTTTTTATGGTTGAGATCATAATTAAGTTAGCATAATGAGATAAATATATATTCGACTCATTCATAATGGGTGTAAATTTGTAAATTAAATTGATGAATATATTATGAATAGAGTGATTGCATAATATCACTTATATACTCTTCACATTTTACCACTTTGGTTTTTGGTAATAGATTATTAAAGTAATGAATAACTTATTATATAAATCATCCTTATGTCCCAAGACACTTATTTTTTACCATCACTATCTCTAAAAGAAATTAACATTAGATTTATGTCAATTAATAGGGGTATTTACTAAATGGAACAAGGAATATCACACCTTAATGAAACTTTCAGGTGTTTTTATGTTTAATTATTGAAATCATAGGAAATAGTGAATTTTATATAGAAATTTTCATCTTTTGAGAGTTATCTATAGTTTCACACTTAGTGAATGGTTTGGTGAACTGTACTAGCAACCCATGTGATTATTCCCAGGTAATTCAACATCCATCACATATTTTTTCATGTCTATTCAAAACATGTAGATTTGAGGAGTAACTGTGTGGCATGAATTTTACATATAAAATTACCCTACAAGGTTTGTGAATGGTTTTGGAAAGCTGAGATACTTTTATGTACCCAAGAGAAACTGTGTGAGGCGACCATTATGTGTGGACCCTAATTTCACAATGGATATATGATTAGGGGAAATCACGAGGGAAATTCATGAGATGTATCCCATGTGCTTCTAGTAATATTTATATGGTTGGAACATAGTTTGGTAAACCATGCGACTAAATTGTGTGGGCTTCTTGAGTTTTAATTGTTTATGAATTTTTCATTATTCCCTCATCGAATTAAAACCACTTGAGCCTCAACTTTTCACTCACTCATGTGTCTTGACCCAGAAATCCTCAAGGGTGACTTTCTCATCTTCCACCATGTATTCTTGGGCATCCCCCTTGATTTTCCATAATTCTCTTCGAGGTAAAATATTCTTTTATACAAATTCACCTTCTTCTTCCCCTCTATATCATATTTATTCTTTATTTACCTTACCATTGAGACATATAGTCTAAAACCTAGATTTGTTCTTGCTTAAATATTGTGATTATTGATCCTAAGTGTGTGTGGATTATCCCTTTGGCCTTCTTCCCACATCTGAAATTTTTTAGGTCAACCGTGTTGGTTGCGGTAGTTGTTTTCATATAATTTCCTTTTTCTTGGAAAGCTATGTAGTTCATGAGTTTTCTAAATCCATTTTTATTAAAATTAATTTCATTTGGTGGTATTTTTTGAATTTATAAATTGTTTATAAAAGCTTTATTATTCATTTTTGTAAATAAAAATGGATTTTATTTAATTCTTACCCTTATATTTATATAATTAAAATCCATGCATATTTTGTGCTTTATAAAATTCCAATGAGGCTCCTTCAAAAGGTTTGGTGATTTTATTAGTGTTTTAAATAATTTAAATGATTCTATAAGGTTTTTTAAGGTTTAATGTATTGTTTGGAAATTGATTAATTATAATTAGACATTGACATGTTCCTTTGATATGTTCTCATGTTGGTTATACATAACTTTGGATTTCCGGTTTTGTAACTTATTTAATGATGTTGAGATTATATATATAATAAATGATATATTTCTCTTGGTGAATTTATGTTTCGGTTTCTATTTATTTAAAATAGTATTTTAAACTAACACATGGTTAAAAAAATGAATTTAAAGATGTTTAAGTAAAAAAAACGAAAGACACATTTTCCACATTGCATAAATTTTTTTCCTAAAAGGAGATACACCCTTAGTGTAAGATCCATGAAACCATAATTTAAATGATCTCATGGATCTTATAAATGGAATATGATTATGATTTTATGTTTATGTGATCTAAAAAGGGGGATTGTATAAAAAGGGTGTATGGATGTGGGATGAGAAATAATATTAGGATTCTTCACTCTGAGATCTATGGATAATGTGTGATTAATGGTTACCCCACCTATAGTGGATAACTTTTGGGTAACAGTAGGTATCTATGTGAGATATTTATATATGGTTTAAATGATAGTCATGTTCACACAATGAATAAATTTATTTGGTATATAATATGTCATGACTATAGGGAGTCCCACCCAACGATGCTAGATTAAATAAATTGAAGGAGTTTATATGTTTAGAACATTATCGATAGGATTGAATAAGGTTTAAATAGATTAAGACTAGGATTTTCTCACTAATACCTTAGGAGTTTTCAATGATGATGCATACTTTACATCAACTTTCTTACTGCATCACTATGAATATTTTTTTCTTATTTTCATTGATCATTCTATTATGATATATACAACTTATCTTTATCTATTTTATGGTTATATTCAACTTTTTTAATCATTCTAGTGTATCTTATTAATACTTGAAGATGTTTTATAACATATTTTAATGATTGAAACACTTAATTTTTTTTATTTCCATACCTTTCGATTTAGATTTAATCATTCATTTTATGTCTTATCCATCTAATTTTTTGTTACCTTATGGTGTTTATTAAATTTATTTTTAAGAGGTCTTGGAAAGTAATTTTTCAAATATATTTTCCAAGAAAATATTAATGTTTTGTTTAAAGTATTATTCAGGTTTTATAAAGGATTTAATAAATTATTACATGTTTGTTTTCCTTAAAATTTTAACCCATATTTTTAATATTCATACTTAAAACAATATTTTATGGAATGCTTTGTTAAATTAAATGCATGGATTAATTTTTTGGTGGAAACTTAATAAGTTTTTGATCACACCCTAATAATACCATTTAGTGTCTGTAGACTTATTGGCTTATTCCGGTGTAGTTTTAGGCTCTCAAAAATAGTTTCTTTATGGAATTATTATATTTGGTTTCAAATGGAGAATGCTTTAGTGGTGATGTAGGATGGTGACCTTAGTCCATGAAGACATTGTAGGATTTTCATTTTGGGGTTTAATTATTTATTTTTTATCATGTATATATATATTTACCAATTCATCCTTACCTATATTTTTAGATCCTAATCTAGTTTTATTGTATACACTAGTATTTTTGATATGTTGGAGAGTGAGTTGAATGTTTGTTTTTGATTACGACTTTTTTGATTCACATTTTTGTCTATACTACTTAATTTATTTTTTTTGTAAGTATAAAATACAGAAAAACCATTTTATATTTCTAGTATTAATTCTTTCCCATATTTTGTATTATTATTTGGGGAAACCCATTACCAAGAATGTCTCCTTATTTACCAAAAATAGTTTCTAGCCCATGGGGATCAAGAACACCCTTCAAGACTTTCCATATACCAACTCAGGTATTGGGTCAAGATAACCTAAGTTGGTTCATGAAAAATGGTATCAAAGAAACATTTTTTATTTAATAAGTATCCGTAGGTGAGAGATAAGAATGTCTGAACTTAAGAGGTCAGTATAGGGAGATCGAGCTAGATGTTTATTGTTTGGAGCCTTGAGATACCATGGGAAGTGTGATTGTGATTCATGAACATTAATTCTACTATTTGTTTATTCTAGTATATTTTGATCAAGATCGATGCTATTCTAAATTTTATTGAGGTTATGTAGGTTTTTTATTGTTTTTCCATGTTTTGATGTGAAAATAGAAGAAGAAATAAGGGTATATAGTTATCTTTCACAGTCTAGAGTACCATGTGAATCATATTCACATGGTTGTAAGAATATCCTAATAGTAGTTTCATGGTTGGTGAAAGGTCCACTAAACCATGAGGCCAAAAAATGCACAACAACTAAACCCCTTTAATTTTATGTGTTTGACCCTTTTTCTTCCTGGTTAGTTTTGATTATTCATTCTCACTATTAGGGATGAGTGAGGACTATTTTTTCTGTATTTACCAATGATATTTGGTAAAATTTCATTGATACTTTTTAGTGAATGTTTGGTTTTAAATGGTAATGTCTTGGTTTTTAAATGGAGAAATTTTGTTTAAAAAAAATAATAAATAAGTTTTCTAAGATAGTTTAAAATAAGTAGGATGTTTTGAATTTTAAAAATGATTTCACTGATGATCATGTGGATTTAAAACTAATTTTTAAGTGAAATATAATGGTTTCGAGAAATTTCAAAGATAAACATTAAAATTATATTTAATCCTGTTACTTTTTAGGTAGTGTTTAATATTATGTTTGGGGTGAGTTAAACATATAGAATTTCTGACTAAATCTTGTATTCCTTCTTTTATTTAGATTTTACCTCCCAGAAAATTCTCAATGGGACATAGTAAGTCCATACCATAAAGTATTACTTATATTAGTATTTATTCAGGCTTAGATGTAGTCATTATAGTTGTTTTATCTACTCAGACACCAGGTAGAGTTGTAAAGATAAACCGTCCGTAGTATTTTCTCATATTTCATGGTGATAACAGTACTCTAGAGGATATGGAGTGGCTAAAAAATATTAAAGGAATTTTAATTTCATTAAAAACAACTGAATTATTGAGAATGGAAGCCACTTCAGACTTATTATAAGACCCAAATTGGGAATGGAAGAAGAAAATATTTCCAATTTAGATACAGATTAATATGACTTGGAAATTATTTAATACCATTCTCATTCCGAGGAACTTACATGAAGAGGTAAAAGTGGGGAAGGTGATAGAGCTCTTAAGTCTCTAGCAGGGTGAATGAACAATGAATGAGTATGTTGACCATTTTAATGAGTTTATTCCTTTATCCACTAATTTAGCATTTGAAGAATAATTTACGGTTCATTTTTTCGAATAGAGTCTCAGTCCAGACCATAGTTCTAGAGTTTCTTTATCTAATTATATATTGTTCTAGGATTTGAACAATAAGACTTTAATTGTGGATTTTATCTATTAGGGACATCCTAGGATAGGTGATGAACCTATATATTTTGGTATTAGTGGGGGTTTTCTATCATTTGATAAGAAGAAGCATGATGAACCCATGGTAGACAACAATGATTATTTGGGAGAATATTCTCACTTAGTTTTCATTCCTTTAGGTAAAGAATAATCCCATATATTATTTAAATGGGGGTAAACTTCAACATTCTTAGAATATTTTTCATGGAATTTCCAAAGAAAAATAATCATTATGGTTGGTTGAGATATTTTTTATTTTTTTAATTAGAAATTCAATTAAATAAAAAGGATATACATTATCCCTAATCATTATGGTATCCTGATAATATTTATTTGAGTTACCCTATTCCCCCCTTCTTGTTTCCTTGATTATTGTAGTCCATTTATCTAGCTCTTAATATTTCAATTAATCGATATATTGTTCTATATTAAAGATAATTATATTCATTATAATGTGATTATGGATATTTTGTTTAGTTAATTATTCTTTCTTGGAATCTTTGGTTGTAGGATCATGCATTATAGTGATTTCCCTAAAACCTTTTAGTTTCTATTGATCCACCATAAATAGGGAAAACCTTATATTATAAAGATACCCCCACAAGGATTATCATATTGACTATATCCTTAGAGTTTCCTATAATTCTTTTTCTATTTTTATTATAGCTTGATACTATTGTGTTTTATTAATTTTATAATTTGACATTCTATTTTCTTATTATTTTATTTTTTATTGGTCTTCATATTTTACCTTGAATTATAGGTATTTTTCCTTGAATTTTAATTGTTTTTAGGTTGTAGTATTACATTCACAGTTGGAATAGGGTTAGTACTAACCATGAGAATAACTTTGAAAAACTTGAAATTCCTTATTAGCAAGGGTTTTTTATGGTTTTCACGTAGTTTTATTAACTATGTGAAAAACCATATTACATACCCTAGTTTTAAAATGTGTAAAATTACTAAACTATCCTACCTTTATTTTATCCCCCATTGAGCTCCTATTTCTCCCCACTCATGTTAATATCCAAGGAGGATCCTTAATAATGGATCTCTCCCCTTCTTCCTTCAAATCCAGGGATCCTTATTCCTTTACAAGATGATTACTCCAATGTTAGACCCCATGTTCCTTTCCCTTCCTTATTTATTATTCTTATTACTTTGTCTCTTGATATTATTTCTTATTGGGAGAACCATTGGGAGGTTATTATACGTAATTCCTTATGCATCATGATGTTAGGGTGTGCAGTTTGTTCCCCAGGCCTCCCTCATTCCATATTTGAGGGCTACACTTCATCTACACTTGTTTTGAAGTTGGATTATTTATGACTAGTTGTTTAAACTTATAGAATTTTATTTATATCCTAATTTAATTTAATATACAATTAAAATTTACTAAGGGTTCTGTTATGTGGAATTATTTATCCTATTTTCATGATTTTCATGGTTCATAAATGAGATTTTAATAACATAGGTCAAGCATAGTTGGAAATTTATTTATGAAACCCCTAGTATTTTGATAAAATTCTTTAACAAATCCTTTAAACAATTCAATTTTTAAAAAGTATGTTTAAGAATATTCAATGACTCAGAATATTTTACAAGGGTAACAACCTACTAATTCTATTTATCTTTGAAATTAAATGTAATATTATCAAAGGGATTTGGTGTTACTTAGTTATAATTTTACGAATCATATTAATTGGTTTAATTATCATTATGTGTAGTGACATTTTAAATGATGTTTGGATTTTATGTTAAGTGTGGTTGATGTGTTTTTCATGGAGTTGATTTAAATTTAATTGTAAAAGTTTTCTTTTCACGAATTGAACTGTATTTAGTTCTAATAAAGTATTTTCATATTTTAGGCTTTAGTTTAATGATTTAAATCCTGATTGATATTTTTTTTAAAGATTTGGACTGATCCCCTATATTCTTCTTATTATCGACGTTTGATGACTATATGGGATGTGTTAAAATTTTATGAGAAGGGTATATTTTGAAAATGGTGTGCTTGGATGGTAGGGTAGGTTTTTTTTATACACAGTTAATGTTTTATGTTATTAAATTATAAATTTCACTCACCTACAATTAGTGGATCAGGGGAAAACATGAGCATAATAAATGAATATTGGGTAAAGATACACTATGAATAGTGTGACATACCAATCATTTTACTACATCTTAGTAATAAAAAAATATTTTTATCATATGGATAGTGAGTTACTTTCTGGGGTGACCACTTCTTATAGGAATTAAGATTACTCACCCAAGTGATTGCACATAGTTTTTTATAATTAGTTTGATCACAGAGAGTGTATATGGTCCTAGGTTACCTTGATTTTTATTTATTATGGAAAATCCTATAATGATTCCTTACATTCAATTAATTTTCATTTGTTACTTGTGATTTTAGTTCTTTCCTTTTATTCACTTGAGTGGTTGCTATTTCTATTTAATTTCTCTTTTATATAATTCTATATTCACATCTGTATAATTAATTTATGTCGGTAATTTTATAGATTCTTTATTGGTATCTATTAATTCTAATATTTATTTTAGTTTAAAATTATAGTTTATCACTTTGGGTTTTTATAGATAGAAATATAATAACAGGGGTCTTTTTTAAAATGTGGGTTATATTTCCTTTATTGTTGAAAGGTGATCATTAAAAGGTTTTGTTTTAAACAATTTTTTTATTTAAATTATATATTCTTATTAAAACATTTCAAAAATTGATTTTGGATTAAATGGGGAAAATATTTATTTGGAATATAATTAATTTCTAGGAGGTCCACATGTGATTCATTTTAAATAAAAATTAGAAGATGTGTATTTTTAAACTAGAATGAAATGTGTTTATTTTGTAAAGATTAAGCATGGAGTGTGGGGAGGATACCTACTGGGAATTTTTTACACACCTACATATATTTCAAGTTTTATTTATGTAATCATATTTTGATAGATCCCCCCATGGGGTTTTTCTTACCTAGTCTCTTGTGGTGTGATCTTGGTAGCGATATTGGAGGGGGACCATGAGTCATGACGAGATGGTCATTACTTCTTGATATTTTGAGTTTTCCCACTATTTATTATATAATGGATGCATAAACTACTTCAAATTATTTATATATTAGGTTTTATTCCAAATTTTTGGTATAATATATTTTATTTTTGGACGTGTATTGGATGTTGATTTTTATTATGCCTCATTTATGTTGTTTTTTAATTTAAATTTTTTTATTTAGTTTTCATGAAAGTATTAAATATGAATGAGTCATTCTAGATTATCAGTAAGTTTCTATTGTGTAGTTAGTATTTTCATTTTGTGAAACTATTAAAAAGTGTGTTTAATTGATTCATAGACACTAGTTTAAAGCTTGCGGGTATTGGGAATTCCCTTTTGTCCTTGTTGTAAGCTGGTTCGGGTGATGGTTTGGGTTAGACTAGGATAGTTTATGAAAAAATGGTATCAGAGTGCCCTATTTTATTTGGGTAAGTCTGTTATATTTGAGATATAAATATTGGAACTCGTGAGGTGGGTGTGGGAAGAGTCGATCGAGCTCTTTCTCATACTGATCATCGAGTTACCATGGTTGTCCTGATTGAATTATTATTTACGTACTTTCATTTATTAATATTTATTTTGATTTAAATTTATATTCTTTGAAAGTATATTAATTTTTTTGTGGATTTTTTCATGTTTTGGTTTGAAAATGAACTACTGAAAATATCACCTATACCTAAAGTTTCATGAGCCATGGGTTATCGAGGCATCGATATATCCCTATATTCCTGGTTTTTACAAAACCATGGGTATATCCCAGGAAAATTTCAAAATACCCATAGTTTAAGTAAACCGTGGGTATATATCTATGCCTATGGTTTAAATAATTCTAGGTTTTAGATTTTCATACAACATCTAATATTCCAACGGTTCAATGAACCATAGGTATAGATGCTTCTCTAAGTGGCGCAGTAGCTGGCCACACATATAATATACCCACGGTTCAATGAACTGTGGGTATAGATGCTTCTCCCAGAAGTGTAATAGCTACCCAGCTTCCTACTTTCTATCATCCTTCACCTGTGAAATCAATACAAACCAAAATATGAAGTAGTTACAAACCAATTTGCAAACCACAATCTATACCACAATCTATCATTAGTCTAAGAAGAATCAAATAACAACCCAAACACATCCCCTTCATGTAGAAATTATAAAACATCTACCTTTTCTTCAACTCCTTGAAGGGTCTTTGACCATGGAATGTATTGATGAATTTATTCCCTTTTTGGGTAATGGTATTAATGGGAGTTGAAATATTGAATAACTAAACCCTAAAACTATTGTAATATCCTTTTATCCTAAGGAAAATATGAAACTCAAACACTATATTAGGTGGAAACCAATCTATCACGGCCTCTATCTTGATGAGGTCAACCGACACCCTTACCTTTGAGAAGACATTCTATAATAAATGAACAAAAAAATAATGAACAATAACTCCAATGGTTTTCTATACTACTGGTTCACAGGAAGTATGTTTAAGATAATCATAAAATTTTAATGATTTATCATAATTGATTATAGAAAAATTGAGGATTTCATTAATAAAAGTATCCACAAACCTCTCCATATAAAATGTTTATTTTAGGAGTGTCTTGAACATAGTAATATTGTTCGTTATTCCAATGAGATATAAATTTCAGTGGGTTTCCCCTTCTCATCATACATAATGTACATTCCTACTAGTTAATGTGAATTATAACCAATCTACATGATGGAATATCACTCTACCATGATAGAGATATACCTAATATGAGGATATAGATATATATTCCATATCAAGGATTAAGTCACCGGTTTTCATCTCTATCATGATGAGTTCCCATGAAAAAAATAGTTTTCCAAGGGCAATATTACACTAAATCCAGATATAACTAAATGGGTAATGACCCCCAGTAGGATCTTATTTCTAAAGAGTTTAGGATTGGGGCTCTACTTTCATCTCTAACCCTTTAACAAACAATAGAATAATAAATGAATGGGTCATGATAGTGTCAATGTATATGAGTGTATAATTATATAGAAAATAAATTATCACTTGAATTAAGGAAAAAACTGCCCAATAAATTCTCTCCATCATTTTCATTTGAGCTCACCCCTGGTCCCTCACATCTTATTCCTGATATTGACTAGATAATGGTGGTGGTGGTAGTGCTAGAAATGGTTTACTGTTATATTTACCCCTAGGTTTTTCTACACGACTAGATCCTCTTATATATCTATATCCTGGAGGGCCACCCTATCCAACTTTGGTGGATCATAATTATAGTACTTTATTTGATAGGGTAGTCTATCCATAATACTAGAAAATTTTATCAATCCTCACGGTCAGGTCTGAAAATGATACTTCATCAGATGGAGAGACCCCACCAACTATTGTGAGTTAACTACTTTTGGTGATTCTACCTTGAGAAAACATATTCTTCCCTCGATACTATATTTTGTCTTATTTAAGACACTCTATATCATCAAAAATCACACAATAAGTCCCTAGTTGATGATGATTCATAAGGGCATGATATGAACATTAATATCCCTAATAAGTTATCAATTTTTTTTAAAGATGAAATAAATAAATCATGATTCATGTCTTCTAAGTAACAACTGATATCCACGATCCTTGATATATTTCTGTACATTAATATGCTACCCTACTAAAAGTACAATACATTCTAAACACATAATATTCATAGTGTCAAAAGGTGAAACCCTTTTGTAAACAAAATTTTAAATAATAACAAGGGTAGATTGAACTCATTGTGTGTTTGAGTAAACAATTTATAACAAAGACTCGTTTTTAGATTTAAAATACTAAAATCTATAACAAACATATAATATCTGGGTTTCTGAACCATATAGAAAATGTGATTCATCGACACTAGTCAATTATTTTCTATTTGGGGATTTGTATTGTTAGAAAACCCAAGAAGCATCTTCCACTAGAACTCATAAAGCACAATCAATGTTTTAGTAGTCTCATTCAAATCAGTAAGGATTTGGATTACTAGAAAACCTAGGAGTCCTCTACCACTGGAACTTATAAAGTACAATCAATCTATGAGTAGTCTCATTCAACATAGTAGGGATAACATACACTCAATGGGTGGGTATATTCTCATTGAAATTAGGTGAAGATCTACCATAAATTCATGGGTTGAGATACCTCCTAGCGAGGTTTATAAACTAATATATCATCATCCAACAATACATCAACTAGATGCTAAAGCACTAGAATAGGTTCACCATAACTGTAACTATATATCCATACTGGTTATCTAAAATGTGACATCCTACATTTTGAAATGAAGAACCTATGATTATTAAGGAATATATAGTTGACATGTCCCATGAAGAACATTGATAAAATTAAAACTTTCAATCTATATGATGCATGTACTATACTTTTATGTCTCTAAAATGACATAATATATTCTTGTGTCATGTAATAAATTATTAGAGTCATGGTGAAGGTATTTATTAGTCTACCTTACTTATGTCGAGTTATGTGGTCTATTAAAGAAGCTCAAAATAGTCCAAATTATCATAGATGAAAAAAACATATCATAAAAGAGAACATACAACAAAACTAAATGACATATTTAATGATCAATAATTCAAAAGAAGTTTGTGTTCAATCATTAAATTAATTTATTGAAGAACATCTTTACAATCAGTGCCAGATGACTCCCCAATCTGCTTCAAAATTGGATGGAAATGAGATACAACATAAAAGAATAGGAGTAAAATTTATAGTTTTATAAACATTTGATAGAATAAAAAATGGGTAAAACAAGCATGATAAAGAATGAATGAGAACAAATAAATGATATTAGAGTTAACTTTGGGAATCATAAGAAAATTACTTTACCTGTTGATCAAATTCAAATAGAACAATACACTAAGATCCCCAACATAAGATAAACCAAACAAAAACCATGGATTTTCAACCGTGGCATTGAATTTCACAAATATGGATATCTTGAAGGTTATTTTCGAAGTATATAAAACACATTATAATGATAACACATATAAAATGAAATAAATAATAGGGACCCCTTACCATATAACAATTTATATTTTTTCAAGATCTGTCCAGTTATCCATGATGCACATGAGTCTAGTATCAATAAATAGGTCTCATAATTAATTTATAAATAAATTAAATCCAAAATATAAAATTAATATAATCAAGGTAAATATCATAGAGAAGCACCAAAATGATGTAATCCTTTGCATCAAGGTACTGATAGATCATAGATGACTCTTCCCCCCATATGAGAAAAAAGATCATATTTCACACACATAACCCAAGGGTCACATGGGATTGAAATTCACATGACACATACATACACATATCCATATCTCATTTCCCTATGTATATTTCAATTTAAGACTTATATTATGATTCAATCAAAAGTTAACACATCACAAACAATATATAATCTTAAATATATGGATGACAATACTCTATAATAATTTGATGTGATGTTTTAATTTTTTTTTAAAAGTATTACTATTTCACATTTTTACTATTTGTGAATAGCATAACAATGTAAAATAGAACAATAATAATCTATAAAAATGTACTGGTGTATTTATTTCTGTTTCACATTTTTATAGACATGTAATAGTATTGTTGTTTCAATTTTTCACAAACATTAATGGAAATTGTGTAAAATAGCACATCACACATTGTGTGAAACAAAAATAATTATTATTATACACAAAAATATGTTTCAAGAAACAATTTGTGTGGTTTAGGCCATCGAATTAGGAATTAGTGATGCCCAAGGACTTCTTCCCTTCTTTTCGAACTTCTTCTTATCCCCTATATTCTATAATTCTAGCATTCTGAAGCTAGTTTCAGTAATATAAACTCTATATTTTATCTCTATAACCTTGAATCCTTTAAACTGGTGCTTTAATTGAGATATTTCTAGAGAGATAATAAAGGAAGAGGTAATTGTGATTGATGAACTCAGAAAATAAATTTCTGAACCAAATGAAACAGTTCTAGATTAGTAAGTTCTCGAGGTAATCATAACAATGATAGCTGGGAATGAAGGGGAGAGGAAGGAAACCAATAGACATAGAAGTTTTAATTCCATTCATGTGAAGAACTAAATTGTGAATGTGGATAGTTGGGTTTCATATATAACAACAATAATCACAAAATTGAAGATAGAGATGCAACAACTTAAGGTGATGAAAGCTCACCTATAAAAGGAACAAGATGAGAGAATGACACTGGAAGCTAGAAGAGGTAGGTCGGTCATTACTGGAGATAGAGTATGTAGTGTGAGACTCAATATTGAAGAAATATAGCAGATTATTGTTGTGGTAGAGCCATAGAACCAGAGTAAACTGCATGAGAATCTATGATCCAAGAAAGAATAAATTCACGAGCTAACTAAATTTTCCAATTTATAATCTCCACCTAGTATTTCAATTCCTTTGGTTGCATACATGATTTTAAAAACACGATTGAACTACATAGCATCTAAAAACCCATTATAGGTGCATTCATCCATTCATTCCACTTTATTTTTTTAAAAATGTAAATTTTGGTTTGTTGTTGCAAGCCATGAGGGTGAGAGTTCCACTAACTAAACAATTCATGCACATATTGATTGGGTTTTCTAATGGTCATTCTATTCCTTATACATCATCTCCTCTATATATAGTGGTACTGAGTCCTGGATGTTTTATCCTAAGTATAGTATAATCACATATTAAATAAGTGCAGACAGTATTAGTAAAACTCTAGTAGTCACAAAAAATACTTAGTGAAGTTGTAGGTCTAAAGATTGGACAAGAAAAGGAAAGTAAGGAGAAATGTGTTTCTAGTGGGATTCAACCTGATGAGGTAAGTTCAGATCCAATTTTGAGTGATATTATTTATATTACAATGATAAAAAAAATGTATCCAGACAAAGATCCACCACATGTGTTCAAGTAGTGTCTACAACCACTATTTTTGATACCAGCACAACTATTTTATTTTTCTGATCTATCACTAGCTGTATAGGATTGGAAAGGATCAGAAAACAATGCTTCCTTCCTTACTTACTATGATAAGATATAGGGTTAGTGATAGTTGCATGTGCAAGGTACCTTTGAATAAAGACATATTTGGAATGTAGTTACATAACGAAATGTTTAAAGGAGGTATGGAAATTAAACATTATGACTACCTAAAAATGAAAAAAAATTTATAGACACCAAGCATTTAAAATCATCACATATTCTTCCATTAGGTAAGAGATTAATTAAAAAATTTTTAATGATGTAAAAAATTTGTCAAAAGTGATAACATAAATATCAATACATGACAATAAATAGATAAGTAACATAAAAAATGAAACATGATATGATCCTATTCTTTAATTGCGCAGAGTATAAAAACCCCAAAAATGTGCTATAGATAAAAAGGTCAAAACTATTAATTAAAAATAACATGAATGGGAATATTAGACGTACGTGGGGCCTCTCATTGATTCCCATTTCCATCCAGCCACAGTAATGTTCTACATTCAGGGCATGAAAGGAAGTGTCAAATAGGTAAAATGATGTGAAACACATACATACTGAAGAGAAAAAATCTTTATTAAATCCAGTAACTCTATACATACTAATAAATATACCTCAGTATAGTTGTCTCTATTGATCTTTTGTAGCTGAAAAATGAGTTCCAATGTATAATTTTTATAGCTCTTGAAACCCTTAACATAATAAAATAGGGTGATGTTAAATAATATGGAAAAGATAAACAAAAACTACCATAAAATGGGGCATAAAACCAAACAAAGAGAATTCACCACACCGTTCTCTTTAGATTTCTCAATATCAAAACTCCATGATTTCAAAAATAAGATGGAACATAACTGCAAGGAATTAAAATACAATATTACAAGAAATATGTAGGTTAAAGTGGTGGAAATGTATGTATAAGCTTAAGGAAAGTACTATTGTTATTTTGGAATACCTGGATGGACATATTCTTGATATCAATCATTTTAATGCAATGATTGTGGAGTATATCTTCAAGGAATCCAAAGTCAAGTGATTATGAACGGTAAACTCATTGACTTATGAATATGTAAAATTACCTAAATAATTCCCATTTAACACACCCTATGAAAACATAATCCAAAATAAATTTCATTACATGATGAAATTCACATTATACAAGAAGTCCACCAGTCTAAAAAAAATAAACAACAGCTCCAACACAAAACAAACCACCCTGCACCTGTAAATCAAATAAAACATACATGTATATCTTAATTCATACAAACAGTTAGTTCAAATTCTTAAAATACTTGTATAATTCTCTCTCCTAAGTCAAAAATAAAGGGGACTAATATCCCCCCATTTCCATCTTCACCATCACCATCCTCATTCCCATCATCATCATCAACAACATCATCACCAACCGCACCATAAACATCATCATCAATTGTCTCCTCACCAACAAAAACATCAGTAACATCCTCACCACAAACAGATCTATCACCCACACCTTTATGTACACTAAATATCTCATGGGAATCACCTAAGGCATCATTTAAAGAGTTTATTAATTCCATACATGAATGAAAAGTATCAACAACCTCTTATGGTAGTGACTGACTCAAAACTTACATAGATTTCATGAAATGTTCTGTAATCTTCTTAATTATTTTAATCTCTTATAAAGCTATTTTCATTTCCCTATATGCTTTTCCACATTTTCTTTCTATATTATAGATTTTATAGGCTTGAGAGGAGCCCGATTAGGACCAATACCTAGAGGAGATGCTATTTTTTATTTGTCTACATCAGAATCTCCCAAGGTTCTCTACACTTAACACCTAACTCAAATGATCATGTGGGTATATGTTTTTAGATTCCTTCTCATTGAGGGCCTTCAAGGCAGAATTTTGAAATTTTAAACAACATATTAAATTATTAATTTCATATAAATATTTTAAATATAAATAAAAAACTTGTAATATTATCTTATGTCTGTGCATTTATTACACTTCCACCCTTTTTTTCTACTGGAGAAACATAATTTTCCATGAGGTTCAAGAACTTTGATTCCCAATACACCTTGATGAAAATGAGAAATGAAAAAAATCTATATTACAACCATATATGAGAAATACAGAAATATGGATCCAAGTAAGCTACGTCATAGACCTACAGACATTGAGGTAAATAAAACTCATAAATGACTGATGGTTTTCTAAAGTGGGTTTTTTGGAATTTTTCTAATTTTTTAGAAAAAATAGACAAGCCTTCTCCTATTGGTGTAACATTTCATTTCTAGGAAACATGGAATAACCAAGGGGAATATATGATTAATTTATGAGGACATGTTATCAATGAAATAAATTAGTGAAAGGAAATCCATCAATGGTTCCAATAAAAAACATTTATGAATACATTTTGTGGTGGTTATTTTTTTATGTCATTTCATATGGATATTGAGGTGTTTTCTCTTTGATTTGGTTCAATTAGACATGAAAAAGTAAATAATTAACAATATAAATGAGGATATTATTTTAATTTAGATGAAAATACCTGGAACTTCTCATGCTTGGGAATGGTAGTGAACCCCAATGTTTGTAGATTTTCCATTCCATCTTTGTTCATTTTGTTTTTCTCTGATGCTTCCTAAAAAAATCAATATAGATAATAATAATTAAATTCTATATTCAAACCATTAAATATTGGTAGTACCTTAAATTGTTCAGTCTTCCAATGTGTGATCATTTTTTTATATTGACTATTTGGACAGTCAGGGTATGTGGGTAAACCCTCTAAATAATTACCCACTCTTCTCCTCCAACCAATATGAAACTCATGATGTCATGACCACTAAAACTCTCTAAGACCACTCAACCTAGAATCATTGGAATATTCATCATTATAAAATTTAAACAGACTCTATAATGAACATATTAATTCATAAAAATACATTACTAATATATATATAAATTTATAAAATTTCCTTACCAATATTTGCACCCATGCCCTATCCTTGATGTCATCACTTATATGTCTCCATGAGACCAGTGCCCCCAGAACGAAATCATGGTATTTGAATAAAGTGTCTATGAAACTTCTAAACTACCTAGAATTTTTACCTACCATTTTCTTTTTAGTATTGTAATCCACCACAATATGAGTTTAATGATTCTAGGCTTCCCGCATAAAAGTGTGATCACATTGCTTACTAGAATATAGAAATGAATAAGATAAGAAGAGAAAAAATAAGGGTTAAGTGATGATAAAATAGAAAAAAATGAAATGAAATAATTTTTCACATTTATAATAAAAAAACCCGATTTAGGCTTCTAAATAGGCCGTGAGGCATCTGTGGACTGTGTTAGATCAGCAGACTTCGAAGGAAGTATTTGTTCCATTGTATGCTCTAAATGATCTTTATGCACTATAGTGGAAATTGAAATAACAAACTCAATATATGTTGGATGAATGGTAGGAAAAGGAGTTGATATAGGCATGTTAGAATATGGGTAGTAGGTCTTGGTATACATGAATGAATATTGATATGGTAAAGGTTGGAACATTGGTTGATTCAGTGTAGACATGGAATAAGAAGAAAAGGATAAATGAGATGATGATGAGGGTATGGATGGGAACATCCTATTTGTATCAAGTGGTTGATAGATAGGTGTGGAAGATGGGGTGTCTACTGATGGGTCAGTGTGGGAAGTAGTAAGATGAGTGCTCTTTCTAGGTCTAGGAGGATCCCTGCTTGGACCCATGATGGTAGGAGGAAACTTTAAAGCTATATATCTTTAAAAAATTTAATAAAGGATATGAAAAAGAAATTATATAAAATTTAGAAGATAAATATTACAATTATTATACTCACTGAAGGAAACCCACGCTCACGTTTATCAGGATCAACATCAAATAATATCTTTTTGCGAGCTTCTATAGTATTCATCATAATCAGAATAATAATGAAATGTACATTTTTTAGAAATTTCTTTTATAAATCATGAATTCAACTAAGAAATAGAAGAAGAAGAAAAATTTAATAACATCTTTTAGAAATGATAATTTAAAACCAAGTTATGCATTTATTAAAAATCAGTTTTAAACCCAGATTTCTGAATTGAAATAAATATAATTAAATGAAATGAAAACTTAAAATACTAAAAAATTCATATCATTCCAAACTAAAACTAAATTAAAGTAATTAAATTAATACCAACCTAAGAAACTCATGTCGACATAAATTGAATGAACTAGGAACATATATGTTATCTTTTATATGTTACCCTCCACTACCTTAGGCTTAACATCAACTCTCATAAAAGGGAAATTTGTGTCATCAAATGAAATATTTTGGTCAACACCGATGGGGATGTCAATGGTGGAAATTTCATCCCCAACATCATGGAAAATATGTATTAGGATTACTTCATTAATGACACCATAATCACATCTCAGATGATCTTTTAACTAAAAAATGTTTTTCTATTGATTCCATAATGTATGGTTCATCAGTATGAAGGAATAGACTCATGTTAATAACTCTAAATACACAATCATAAATAAATATTCCCTATCATTTCATTGAATCAAATAATTTAAATTTCATCATAGTTACTTGAACTTGAGAGTAATAATCCAATAAAAATATTTTCTTAACCAGTCTATAAACAATACATATCATTATATTGAGGTAGACTATCGAATGCACTAGCATAATAGTCCATCGTAGCAGTTAACATGATGCCATCATGCTGTGTTATAATTTTCACCACTCTATCATTTTTAAAAAATTTATATCAATTGATTATTAAAAAATTGTAGTCATGAACTAATGAATTTGGACCAAAATCCAATTCTCTTAATTCTTGAGAAATAGAGTTAGTAGGTAAACTCAATAACTGAAATAAATATGAGTAATATAGTTAAATGGATATTAAATTTAAAGCTATTTAAAGTAATGGTCATACCTTTTATTTTAACCAATATGGAAGCCCTTGGCTATGAAAATGTTCTCTTCATATCAAAGGGAAATATCGATGAACTCTACTTATAATTTGTTTATGTTCCCTACATAAAATTATAATAAAAGTATAAGGTATATGTTAAATGAAATAATATGAGATAACATAGAGATATCCAAATTACTTACTTGATATAGTCATCGAACAAACCACAATTTAACAAGACTGTGTGATGTGCCATATCCTACTCTTCAAAGATCAATGTAACCAATGTATATGACCCAAAAATTACTCCTATTTGGGGAAGATATGGAAATGAGGGATGAATTTCCTCACAGTACTCATCTTCATTTCTCATTGGCTAATTATTTGTTGTGCTCACATAAAAAAATACATTGAACAAAAATCCATACATTTGTGAGATACATAAACCCACACAATGGAACATTTAGGATAATTCTTATTTCCGACATGTGATTTCATTGTGTACATATTTCTTTAAGTGGTATACATCCACCTAAAAGCGACCAGTCCTCCAAGAAGTGTCTCAGTTGGATGATGAAATGTTAAATGTAGCATGCAGGTGAAAAAGGATGCAGGAATTTTTTTCCAACTCACACATAATTAAGGGTTCCTTTTGCTATATTTTTATCAAGAATAAATTGGATAAGTTTTTAGCATAAAGGTATCTAGTAAATGGAACAACTGAATAGTTGTCACCCTTACATTATTGGATAAAAAATAAAAAAATTATATTGGAATCAATTCAAGATGAAGGATGTGATAATCATGAGTTTGTAGGGATTTCAGTTTGAAATATATTCTATTGACTCATTTTGATATTTTGCAAGAGTAGCCATTAGGAAACTTGATATTCTACAATACTTTCAGAAATTGATCTTTCTCTTCCGGTGTCATCACATAAGAAGCACAAGGAACTTTCTATTTGTTTTCACCGATACACACAAGATGAATTTCTGGTCGAATATCCCAATCCATCAAGTCCCAATGAGATCAAAAGTAATCTTTGGTATTCCCCTTGATATTCAGAAGAATTTCATGCCACATTTCAAATATATTTTTCTCAATACACATTACTTATAAAAAATGAAATAACAAATTTGTTGACCAATATGAAAATAAAAAATACTTCTTTTTTTTTCAATTGAGAGTGTCTTTAGGGTCAAAACTTTTCATATTTTTATATTTCAATTTACCTTTACCTAAAAAAAATTAATTAATTAAGAACATAACTTCTTGACATACATTGAGGTGGTTATTCAGTATCAATAGTATTATCAAACCTCTAATGATTCTTCTTGTATTGATGATTCTTTGGAAATAATCATTGATGCCCCATGAAAATGAAACTACAACAATATTTAAGCCTTATTGATTGTGTATTCTTCATACAAATGAGACATGAAAGTTTTCCCTTTGTGCTCCATTCATACATCATTTCATAAGAAGGAAAATAATTTATGGTCCATAGAAGGGCATCACACATCTATAATTTATTATTTGAGGTAGCATTGAATGTCCACACACCCAAATCCTAAATTTTTTTCAACTATCTTATTAAACATAGAAAGTAGACATCTATATCATTACTGGGATCAGAATTTCAGATAGTAATGTACTCAAGAAAGTGAATGGTTTTTTCATACACATCCACGGAGGAAGATTATAATACTGAATAAAAACTGGCCACGTGCTATGAGTAGTAAGCATATGAAGAAATGGATTAAAACCATCACAGGATAGATCCAACCTGACATTACACACCTTGGCTGCAAAATCAGGACGTTTTATATAAAATTTCCACCATGCTAATCAATCTATAGGATGAACCAACTAATTATTACCTTTAATTATCTCAGCATTATTCCATCATATATTGGATGAGATTTCTTGCATACATGAATATATTTTGATGTCTATGAATCAATGGAAAGTGCCACATGACTTTATGTGGCACACGAGATGGTGTTCCTTCTATATTTTTCTTCCATCAGGATGTAACACATTCTTTATAGTCATTATGGTCAGTTTTTTCCTCCAAAAATAAACTACAATCTTTTGGAAAATCATGGACTTTATTAGTATCATATCCAAGCTACTTAATTTGCTTCCATGCCTTGTAATGATTTAAGGAAATATCTGCACCATGAAAAAGAAAGTACTTCAAAAATGTAATAATATAATCAATGGACGTATTATAAATTTCATATATGGTTTTCCCACGATACAACAACATCAATAATTCTAAATTGGTCATTTTAGTACATTCCTGATATACTGGAGTTCCTGCATCATCCAATAAAATTTCACTCTCTCAACATCATCTTCAGTATTTTCCCCAAGTGTACTAATATTATTGACTTCTTTCACTAGCATACTAACTCTCTCAGGATGATGTACAATTGGAAACCGATCAAATATCAAATTATCCATGTCACTTCTATTATTTTGTTCATTAATAGTAGAATATTGACTCATCTCTCCATGGTGATACCAAACATAATAGTTTGTGTAAAATATAAATTTTGTTAAATGGTAACTAACTTCGTCCCATCTTAACTATGGTCTTCCAACACATTTATAGCATGGAAAATCTATACATACTCTATCTTAAGCACTGTTAAATGAAAAATATAAAAAATTCTCCAAATTATTTTGAAACCTGGTTGAAATCTGATCGGTACGATACATCCAGATTCTATCCATTCTATAAGAAGGAAAAAGTTATATTTTAATCAATAATGTAAACCAAAATTAAAAAATGCATTATAATAAATTTTATTATTAAATTAATCAAATCATACTAGTAGCTATCAAAACAAATAATAATATAAATGAATTATGATATAAGTGATGAACAATATCTATTTGTAGAATTGGTTAAAAAAGTGTAAGTCTGGGAAATATTATTTAATAATTAAATAGACAACTTTACTTGAGGTTGTATTTGTTTGTTTATTTTAATTATGTTTTTAGCATCAATGATAATCTCATTATTTAAATATCAACTTACTCAATTAATTATTTTCAAAAAATACACAATACTTGTAAATTGTGTCGAGAGTGTTTTTTTATAAAGTAAACCATTAAAATATCATGTATTTGGTAAATAATAAGATTCTAACTATTATACTCTCCTGGTATTATGTGTAACGTGTAATATTATACATAATCAATAATTATTTTGGTCTCAAAAATATTTTATATTCAATAGTGAAATAGTAAGATCATCATTATTATATAATCCTTTATGAAAAGACATTTATATCAAATATATTAGAAAAATAAAATCAAAGAGGCAAGATCTAAAACAAATTGTTGTGATTATAAATAACCAAACAATGACCTCAAGAGGGAGTGAATTGAAGATGAAATAAAACTCAATTTTTATCCCACCTGATAATAAAGGTTTAGTAGAAGTAACAATTTCTAATCAAATAGAATATATCATAGCATTATTAAATTAAAAAAGGGATATGTACTATAAAAAAATAAAACTATTATAACATAAAAACTTAATAGTTAAATATAATTCAAATTTTTATTTAAGGTACCTTATTTTTATCACCAATTTAAACCCTTTTAGAATCAGAGATAAAATTCCTACCTATATCCTATAAAGGGATGATCAACAAGGTAATCCATAATGGGCCAAGGAAGGTTACATATCTATGATAGAGTGGTATGTGTCATTATAGTTGAACTATACCATGATAATGTTGTCATCCCATATCTATGTTGAATCGAACATATAATCCATTTTTTACATCCTCTAGAATATAAAAGTATTAATTTGAAAAGTCATTAATCTAATAGAGTTATTTTTTAATGATCAATTATTTGTTAATCGATTCCTACTATAATCTCATCCATAACTAAGATGTGAAACAAGCATCTTGTTATGAAGTGACCATATACAGTACCTTATACAATCAGAAAATATAATTTCTTTATAAGCATCAAAATCCATCTACTAAACTCTAACCATGAATAGGGACACAATATTATTACATGCTTTAGTCTCGATACTAGAAAACTCCTTACTATGATTGGTAAGATGGGCCCATCATAGATTCTATAATATAATCCCAATTGTTTAATCCATATAGTATTCTCTAGAATAGATAATTTTTTTCTTTTCTATAGTCCAAGATGAACTGAGTAGCATGTGCTCACATATCCATGATACCTGACAAGAGATAATTTCATTATAGATCAGTATCTGTAAAATATCACTAAATTAGATACTATTTAATGTCTAGGAGTTATTAACATATCAAATTTATGATTATTATATAGTACATGAAATTATAATCACATAAATTATATGATCTATTCATAGAATATGTATCCTCTATCTTGTTTTTGGTTCAATAATTTTATTCTTCATGAGACGTTGTTTCATAAATAAATAAAATGGAGTTAATTATTCTTAGATAATATTGATTTAAAACAACACTCGAATAGAAATTTCATACAACAAACACTTCACATATGTATTTATTTGTGAGGGAAAATAATTTTTCAAAATGAATCCTTCTTATAGTGTTGTTATTCCATTGAAAAAATCATCATGGATAAAATAAGAAAATATAATCTTGTTAATTAAAACCCTAAAAAAATTTCAGCCCCTTTACCATGAGTTAATGCCATATTTATAGGGTACTTTGAATCTAGATAACACTTTATAATTTAATAAAATATGGTTACCCATTCAACTATATTTGAATTAAAAAATAACAACACATTTATCCATAAAACAATTTACCTTCACATACACTATGTACATATTAAAATAATATGCATTAGATAACATTTTCATTTGAAAATTATAAAAATCCATTCACATGACAACTACATTCACAAAGCATCAATGGTTTGAATAATTCTAGAAATAAAATATTATTATCATTTTTATGATATTTAAATGATTCCACATAGAATGTGATATTCTTTATGAAACTAGAAACACATCATCTACAGTTTACCTAAATTGTAATGAAATCATGTTCTCATTGTACCTTCTATGTGAACTTCCAATGATTTATATATACAAACACGATAATGATAACTATTTTTCTATTTTTTTAAAAACAAAATAAATCATATATCAAAGATAAATGAAAAATATGAAATGATACCAATTGAATCCACAAAACACAAACTAAATAATAAATCAATTAACCATACCTGAAGAATATTAGGGGCTTACTATAAAAGAATACTTGAATAAAAAAAATGTAGAAGGGGATGCTCGACCAGAGGGGATACTCAACCTAGGAGGGATGCTCTACTAGAGGGGATGCATGGCCTTGTAGAAGGGGAAGATCGACATAGGGATGATTCATGTCAGGTGAGGGAAAGATCGACCTATGAGGGGATGCATGACCGAGGAGGGGATGCTCGACCAAAGGAGGAGGAGGAGGGGGATGTAAGTCGAACAAAGGAGGAGGGTAAGTTGGGGTGTCCATTGATCGACAAAGGAGAAGTAACATCAGGTGAGGGAAATGCAAGGGGAGGGAGAGGAAGCTATAGGGGGTGGGGGTTGCGGCCCGACAACTAAGGGTGGTGAGGATTGGTGGGGAGAAACTATTCACCACTCTATACTAGTTGATTAAAAACCATTGTTATAGATTTTATATACCCACACTTCATTCTAAACTGTGGGTATAGAAAAAACATAATCAGGATACACCAAAACTTTATAAAACCATGGGTATATCTCCGTGTGGTCAGACCCTCTTTCTAGTAGTGATGGGAGTTGAACTAGTGGTACAAGTTTATCTAGATTTGTCTGGTAGACCATGTGGATCCCATGAAAATGGTTCTGAGAGAATCTTAGTGACTATCACATGATTGGTGCATAGTCCACTAAATCATGAAGCTAAATATTTCATTTCCACTTACCCCTATTTAAATCTTTGTGTAAGACCCCCTTTCTCCTAGGTCACTTTTGGTAATGGGTGGTTACTATATGTGATGAATTAAGGAGAGTTTTTATGAGGATTTAGTGTAATTTTATTGGGATTTTTTAATGATTTTTGTTTTTAATTAATTTTTTAAATGATAAGGTATATGTTTTGAAGATAATAAAGATTTTATAAATTTATCTGAAATAAGGTATATGTTTTAAACATCTATAGGACCTGATTTCAAATCTGGGTTGGAGCGAATTTCATTAGGTAGGTGGTGTCACAGGCATGAGGCTGGCCTGACATAGCACTAGGCCTTTGGTCTAATTTGTGGGCCTTTGGGCAATGTAATGGGCTTCATACCCACTAGGCTTTTGATCCATGTACTGAATAAATAAGGTTTTATTGTTGAGCTATCCCTTATGGGGGGGGGGGGGGGGGGCTATAGCCTTTCTTTTCGGCCGGTGTGTGGTGTGTTTGTTTAATGTAAGTGTACTCCCAAACACCTAATATATATAAATTTTGTTTAGAACCTTATTTATAAGGACTTAAAAATGAAATATTGTTTTATTTTTGGTTTTGTGGGGAAGGTTTGATTTTGAATAGTGAAACCATATTTTCTAAAATTTATAAATCAATATTCCAAAAGTGAGTTAAAATGAGTTTGTTATTTTGAATAGTGATAATTATTTAGATGATGAAATGGTTTATTTAAATCTTTATATTGGTTGATATTCAAGGTTTTTAAATAAATTAAATAGAAATTTTAAATTATATTAGATTTTAATTTATTTAAGTGGTGATTATTATTTTCTTTCTGGGTTGTTTCATTTTACCTGTGGATCATTTGTTTTGGGATAAGTTGAATTTTTAGATGCTTTTGGTCAAGTTTAGTGTTATTTATGATTTAAAATGTGCCTACAAGGATGTTCTGATGAGTCATGGGTTGTTACTTAATTTAGTGTCTATCATGGGATGATTTTAGTCCTTTTAGTTTTCTATTATAGAGATGAACCCATCTTAGTGTTTATAAATTATTTGGGATTCCTTGGATTTGTATTCTATTCATGTTTCATGGCCCAAGTATTTCACTCGGTTTGTATGTTCTTCTATTTAGTTTGAATATACTTAGAGATATATCTAGTTGTACTATAGTGATGGTTTTGACCTTTGTAAGGCAGCAAATGATGAGTGGTTCATTTATTCCTACTATTCAGTGGGATTATTATATCTTATGGGAAGATAAATTATGATGAACCTGAGTTGGAGAGTTTAGATTTCCTTTAAAGGATATTCTCATCCTATCTCCACCATCCTATGAGGTAGTTGTCTTTAAAAAATCCCAACTATGGTCAGATTTTACATTCTAAGACCTATCTTTTGAAAATTACTCTGATCCTTCATCATAATGATTAACTAGGCATCCTTGGAACATCTATTAATTTAATATCCTAGTTTGAATCATGGTAGTAATATGAATGGGAATATTCATAGAATACACCTTTCTTTCCTTTCCTTTATTCTTCCCCTCCTTGTTCCTTCAATGATGTTGTCTTTGATTAGTGATTTTTTATGAATCTACTACATTGTGATCATTTGGAGATTAAAAATTTTCTTTTATTAAAATATGGTGCACCTTTGATTGATTTATTCTACTTGAGTATTTTATTTAGGAATTTGGTTTTTATTTTAATGTGGCACTTTTTAGTTGGTATCACTATATTGATCCATCAAATTAGTGTTTCACTTAAATGGTGGGGAGACCCACTATGGGTATCAGATTTCTAGTTTTTCATAAAACTGTTAGGTTTGATTTTTTAATTTGTATATGGAAGGATGTGTGGGGATTCAAATTGATTTTATCACAATTTATAGGTTGTGTTAAAGGCATTTCTTACTTTTTAGGTTAAACTCTTTAAGTTAGTTATTCCTCCTTGATATTTAGTGAGTTTTTAGGGATGTAAATTTTTATGATTTGAATAATTATTATACCCTTACCTATATTTTCATATTATATTATATTATTTATTGGTATTCATCCTCTTCCTTTAATTATGGATCATTTTCCATGATTTTTTAAAGGTTTCAGGATATAGTTCTATGCACATGATTAGTAAAAACCATGCATCTAACCATATAAAACCTTTAATTTATTATCAATAGGGATTTTCATGCTTGGTTCATGATTTTATAAGACATGTGACAAAAATATGAACATTTCTAGGTGATTCTAGGGGGTGGAACACAGTTGGAACATAGTTTGGTATCCTGTATATCCAAATAGTGTAACCTTACCAGGTTTAAAAAAGTATAAAATTCCTAAACTAACCTCCATCGATTTTTCCTCCTGATACCCTCTTTCTACCAACCCATGATGACAATCAAGGATGATCCCTAGATTTGTATCCCTTCTCTTCATCCTTCAAATCCTTGAATCCTTTTTTTATTCCAAGTCAATTCCTCTAAGGTTAGGCCCTCTATTCCTTTTCCTTTCTTAGTTATTCTTATTTTTCCTTCTTCTCTTACCACAAGTTATTTTTGGATAATACCTAGTGTAAGGATTAAACTTAATTCCTTATGTCTTGTGATATTTTGGTGTGCATTTTTTTCATCAAGTCTCATGTCTTTAGTGACCTTACTTCATATGCATAATTTTTGAGGTGGGTTTCTCCTTTATCAGTTCTTTAAACTTAAATACATTAATTGATTAAAATATTTCTTTTAAGATACAATTTAAAATTTTTAATGGTTGTTCTATGAGAAATTTTTTATTCTAGTCTCATTATTTTCAAGGGTTTAAAATGTGATTTGAATGGTGTAGACCATTTATAGTTGATTATTGATTTCTAAAACAAATAAGTGTTTGATTAAATTACACAAAAAATCCTTTATGAAATTAATATTTTAAAATGGTGTTTTATAATATATAATCTCTTTGAAAATATTTCCATGGGAAAATAATAATAATAATATTTAGTTTCAAAATTATATGGTGTTTTTTCAAAGATAATTTTCATTCCGTAGTTACTACTTTACGACTCTGATGATTTGGATTCATTCTTTTTGTGTGTAGTGACATTTTTAAATGGTTTTTGGATTTTTTATTAAGTGTTGTTGATGTTTTTATCATGGATTTGATTTTTATTTTTCTTTAAATGTTTTTTTCATGAAGTTAACTAAATTTAATTCTAAAAATGGATTCTCAAATTTTAATCCTTGGTTTAAATATTTATTCCATGGATGGAATTTTATATAATTTTTTTGGATTGATCCCCTGAATTATTCTTATTATTTTGGTTAAATTATTACATGGTATGTGTTATGTTTTTATTATAAGGGGTTTTATGATAAATGGGTTCTCGGAGGGGAGGTGAGGGGTGCTTTTATATGTTTTTTATGTTTTATGTTATTGAATTGTGACTTTCACTCACAATTGTTAGTGGATAATGGGAATGTGATATCTTAGATAAAGAATGGTAGGGAATGTTCCATGAGGTATGGTTCATAATACCTTGCCTTGAACTACATAAAAATATGAACTAAACTTTGATGAGGTATGGTTAGGGAGTTAAAATCTTACATGGACACTTTCTCTAGGAATGGAAATTACTCTCCCTAGTGATTTGGTTATGATTGGTTGAATTACTAAGAGGGTATAGGTCCTTAGGATACCTTGAAACTAGTTTATTGGGGCCACTCCCATGATGAAAATTTTCATTCTGTTATGTTTACATTACTCATTTTGATGTTATTTATTTATTCTCATTCACATGAGTGGATGATATTTCTATTTATTTTTAATTTTATATAATATTCTATTCCCTTATGAATACTTATTTGGTTTTGGTTATTTTTTAGCTATTATATTTTTATATATTAATTCTAATAAATTATTTTACATTAAAATCATGGTATATAATTTTGGAGTTCTCTAGATAGAAACTCAAGAAAAAGGGATACTTTCAAAATCTAGGTTATATTTCCTTTATTGTTTAAATGTGATCATTTAAAAGGGATTTTTAAACAAATATTTTCATTAAATCAAATTTTCATCATAAAAAATTTCAAATATTGATTTTTTTAAATGGGAAAATTATTTATTTTCAATGTAATAAATTTATGTGAGGGCCTCTGTGAGTTATTTTAAACTTAAAATTGAAAGCTTACTTTTATAGTAAAATTTTAAAACATTAAATAAAAGATTTTATTTTAAAAATTATGCATGGGTTCTAAGGAGGATACCTACTAAGATTTTTTCTCATGACTATATATATTTCATGTTCTGTTCAAGCTCATGTATCTATATAGATCCTCCTATGGGATTTTTTACCTAGTTTCTTGTGGTGTGAGCATAAAAATGATGTTGGAGGATGACCAAGAGTCACGAGGAGATAGTTGTTCCTTCATGGTAGTCTTTTTTTTGGTGTTTTTTATATCACATATATATAATACATTTTATCTTCCTTGTATCCTATTTTTTCACATTCTATTGTATATTTTATTTTATTTATGAATTTGGATTTGTTGTTTATTCTGATTATTCTTCATTTGGATTTTCAATTAATTTATTAATGATTATTTTGTTTGCATGAAATTCCAATACATAAAAAAGTCATGATGGATTTTTGTATGTTTCCACTATGCAGTTAGTTATTTTTAGTGGAAAAAACCTTCCAAAGTATTTTTACTTGATTCTTAGGCATTAATTTCCATGAAATGGGAATTGGGAATGCCCTTCGGGCCTTATTGCTAGCTAGTCTAGGAGATAGGCCGGGTCAACCTGAGCTAGTTAGAGATAATTATGAATCTAGAGAGGGTTTTAATGTGGTCATATTTTATAGATTCTAGATTGGTATGAGTGATGTGACTTGTAGTTTACTTATTCTCTTTTATTCTATGTATTGATGATCCTGTCATTACTTAAAACTTTAGTGACTTTATAGGCCTATAAAGTGATGTAATAGAGATAATTGTCACACCTTGATATAACTTTTGGTATTTTTTATGTTTAATTGATTTAATTATAGTATTTACTTAATTTTGAGTATAAATTTTCAATTTCTAACAGTTTTTTGTACAATTACACACTTTTCACATGATTTGGTGAACCATACAGCTAACCCATGTGGATTATCATAAGAAATACATTATACTTTTTATGGAATGTTTATGGTTTATCAAACCATTAATATTCCATGAGTAATAACATGGAAAGAATATTTCATATAAAGTGACTCTTTATGGTTTGAGTATGGTTTGGTAAAATTGTGCAACTTACTTTTACACAGAATGCAGGAACTGTATGAGGTGGCCCTGATGTGTGGACACCTTTTGAATTGTTAGAGTATGGTTAGGGAAACTATATATAAAAACCATGTGACATATCCTAGGTGTTTCCAATATGGGTTTCACAATTAGTGCATGATTTGGAAAACCATGTTGTTAAACCATGTTGGATGCCAATGTTTTTATTTTTTTTGTGAATTTACTTTCTTTCACTCTTAAAATTTAAACCCCTTGATCCCTTAATTTCCTTTCATTTGTGTGTATAAACAAGGGAACACTCATGGCTGATCTCCCTCACTTAATATTCATATTTTCAATCCTATTAATTATCTTTTATTAAATCTCTTCATGGTAAAACCATATTTTATTCCCATTTAACTTCTTATGCTACCATCCTTTGAGTTTCTTCTTTTATTCCCTTACTATAGAGACATGCTTATAGAATCATTATCTAGGACTTGTCTAAATCACGATATTAATGAAGTTTAGATAATTTGGATCATCCCTTTATTCTTATTCATCCCATATACAAATATTTCATGCAACCATGCTATTCTTAGCTAAGTGTTTCCATGAGATTTCATTTCAGTTGAAAAACCATGTAGTTCTTGAGTTTTCTAAATCCATTTTTCTTAAAATTAATTTTCTTTATTGATATTCTATGAATTTATAAACTAATTATAAATGATTTATGATTTATTTATTCAAAATAAAATGGGTTTTTAATTAATTATTACCCTTATATTTATATAATTAAACTATACGTATATTATGCGTTTTCTAAAATTCCTTTGAGGATCCTTGAAATATTTGGGAGATTAAATTATTATTTTAAAGTCTTATAATGATACTATATGGGAATTTTTGTGTGTTTTAATGTATTGTATTATTATTAATTTATTATTATTAGACTTTTACATGTTCCATTAATATGTTCTCATGTTGTTTATAAATTACTTATGTTTTTAGTTTTTTCAATTTTTTAATGATAGTGTTCTTATATATATATATACATAAAATACATGATGTATTGGACTTGGGGGATTTAAATTGATGTTTATCTTTACTTTAAATTGTATTTTCAAATAACACACTATTTGAAAATGATTTCAAAGAAAGGGACTTAAAGTGTTTTATTATTAGAAAAACCAAAGGCTCATTTGGAACCTATTTTGAATGTTTTTTCATAAAATAATCAACACCATTGGTTTAATCAATATTAATTTTTGTTTTTATGATCTTTTGGATCTTGTAAATTAAATATGATTATTTTATAATTTTTATGTTAAATAAAAAGGGGTGTTCTATAAAAATAGTGTATGGAGGTGGGATGAGGAATGGTATTTTTCTTATTTATTATTATAATTATGATTAATATATGATTGATGTATAATTAAAGGTTTAACTTTATACAACGGATAAATTCATGGTAACAATAGGTATCAAAGTGGGATATTTATGGATGATTAATATTCTAGTCCTTCTCCCACACAGACTAAGATCCTCTAGTATATAATATGTTCTAACTATAGGGAGTAACATTCGATGAGGCTTGGTAACAAAATTTTGGGGAGTTTATATGTTTGTAAATTCATCAATAGAATATAATTTGATTCTTCTTGATTACCTCTAGGATCATTTCACTAGGACCTTAGAGTTTCCCATGGTTATGTATTCTTTACTTCAACTAACTTACTACAACACTATTATTATGTTTCTATCTTATTTTCATTCATTATTCAACCATGATATATTATTCTTGTCTTGTTTATCTTTTATGGTATTATTCAAACGTTTTCTTCATGTTTTTGTTACTCATTAATATTTGACAATGTTTTATATAGGATTCTGGTACTTAACACAATTAATTAATTTTTCGAATGCATATACGTTTAGAATGACTCATTTATTTTATGTCTTAAATGGTAATTATTGAGATATATTATGTTGTCTATAAAATTGATTTGAAAGAGGTTTTAGAATGTATGTTTTCCACTGATTTTTCTAATGAAATTATTAATTTTTTTTAAAATCGTTTTTTGGGTTTTTAAAGAAGATTTTACAAATAATTATGTGTTTTTTACCTTAAAATATTTAAACCCCACTTTCAAATTTAAGATTTAAAAATAGAATTTATATAATGTTTAGTTAAATAAAATACATAGACCCTTTATTTGGTAAAAACCTAATGGTACTTTTTTCACAACCTGTATATACAACTCGGTGACTATAGACTAAACCAATTTTGTAATTTCAAGTTTAGGTTTTCGAGATTATTATATTTGTGGACTTATTCGATTAGGTAACTCTTATAGTGAGTTTTTATGGTGTTTTTGGATGGTGACCTTGGGTCATAAGAAGAACATCATCTTGGTATTTCAGGGGTTTCTTATTTATTTATTTATAATGTATGAATGTATCAAGGAATTTATTATATCCTATATTTTTTGATCTCAGTCAATTAGTTTGTATGTTTTAGTATTTTTGATATATTGGGGAGTGATTTGGTTGTTTATTTTCAATTATTACTTATTTTCTTATATTTGTTTTTCTAAAATTTATTTTTTGATTTTTGTGTGGAATTTTAACTTATGGATGCACCATGTCACATTTATAGTAAGAATTATTTTATGTGTTTTTAGAATTATTTTTGGAGAAATCATTCCTAAGATAATTTTCTAAATGACTAGGAATTAGTTATCAAACTATGGGGTCTGAGAACCCCCTTTATGAATTTACCAAAATTGACTCATATACTGGGTCGGGATAGTCCGAGTTGGTTTGCGATAAGGGTAGTGACCCTTAATAGATTTTCCTCCTTTGAATGGGATATGTAATGTTTCACATGGCCCATTACTCTCATGAATGGTTGTGTGATCAAATTTAGAGTGGTATTTTGGTACTGTACCAAAATGGAATTGGCCTTGATATTTCAGCAAGGGGTTCATGCAAAATATTCAAACACCATGACAATCTCCTTTAATTATAGGTTCTGTTAATTTCGTTTATAAACCATTTTTCTTGGATGAATATTGATGATAAGTATTTATGGGTTTAATTATTAACATTATCATTTAGAGACTTCTGAAATTTTTAAATAATATATCTAACCTGGAAAGATTATATTTTTTACTTAGTTGACTATGATTCCTTAACATGTGATTGATGTGATTTGAAAAAATTAATTTAAAATAGACATTTATTAAATAATTTTGGAAAATATATTTGATAACATGGTATTATTTTATTTATTTTTTTGATAAATAGAAATTCATGAATTATTAGTGAAAAACATGGAACTAAGAAGTTTTAAATAATGTAATTGGACTTATATACTATTTTTTTTGGAATTCCATGGAATTTGATTTACAAAATGATATAAATTTGTTATCTTAAATTTCATTTGAATTTAAGATACAAGGGTTACAATTAGAAGTGTTTCACTATTGTATGATATGTTATATTTAATTATTTTATTTGATATTTTATTTGTGTGCATTTAGAATTAATATTTATTAAATTTTTAATCACTAATAATTTAATTTAAAAATTACACTTAACAAAACAATATTTAATAGAAATATTTTTCAAATTTGGTTTCATTATATTTATTTTTATTTCTCATACCGTTTATATATATATATAATTTTTTTTTCAAAAAAATATATACTTCATATGTTTTAAGTAAGATAAAGGTACATATATCCGTGGTTGATTCTAGATATGTAATGGACCTTGAGAATTCATTACATAGAGATTATTTTAGAGGAGTGAAGATATATTAAGATGATTAATTATATGTTTTTGTATATATAATACTTCTATTTGAATTTGGGAATACATATTGTTTTATTGTATGAAATTTCAATATATATATTGACCTTTTGGATTTATTTTTATTAATAATTATTTATTTATATTATGATTTCTTTAATTTTTTTACTTTGTAAATTTTATTATACTGATAAATTGGAGGGTAAATAACTCCCCCATGTTATTTTTTAAACTTTAAAAACAAGTATGTAACCTTAAATTATTGTGGATTTAATATAATACATTGAGGCATTTTTTAGTGAATTTATTGTGTCATTGAAGGATATTACAAAATGGTATGAGATAAATTTTATTTTATTTTGATATTTAGAAATATTTGTAGAAGAAAGATATAGAGATATATACTTGAAAGGTAAGTTTTATGTATTTATAACTAGAACATTTACAATGTAATATCCTATTACCAATAAGTATAGAATTTGAATTTATTGTTTTTTAAGGATTATAATTTTATTTTTTATATGGTTTGATTTCTCACGATTTATGAGCTATTATTTTTTATTGGTTGGGGTAAAGGAGTGTGTGTGTGTTAAGAATAATCTTTATCACATAGTAAAATTAAATTTATATTCTTGGATGTGATTATATTTTTATTTTAAATTGATATAGGAAAGTAGATTTAGTTAAATAATTTAATCATTAATAAGTTAATCATGTTTTTGTGAGAAAATTATTATTGTTTAATCATTTGACTAAAACCCAATTAGATTAATTTAATGTTGCAATTTATTTTAATTAAATATTTCCTAGTGTATATGTGTGACAATTATGGATAAGTATTAAAAGAAATAAAAATTTTTGAGTATGGAATGATGGATATTTTTATATCTAATTTAAATGAAATAATTAGTGTGGGTTATACATAATTATTTTAGGTTTTAATTGTTATTATTGGCCCCTAAATTTATGTTTCATTTTGTAGAATATATATCTTAAGAGGTATTTTGGGGTATGTTTTATATTAAAAGTTTAGTAGGGATGACACATTGAAGAGCATCAATATGGTGGAATAGAAAAACAACCACAATAGAAGTCCCTAGAGATCAATTTAACATGTAGATTATTATGAGTTTTATTATAGGTATTTAGGTAATAAATAAAGGTATTGTAATGCTAAAATCAACAAATACTGATGTTACATGAAATATTAAAGTGTATAATACTCCTATATATTTTTAATTAGCAATTAAAAGAAGGATATAATGGAATGGATTAAGAGGATAAATAGAATCTGAAAATTGAATGATGATTTGAAGAGTTGACATGTGAAGTAATTTTTATTCACAGTTAAATGATCATCACATCATTTTAGGGTCGTTTAAAAAAATAATACTATGATAATTCCATGGAATATATTACAAATATAATATTATGTGAATCTTTATCCAAAAAAATTAAAGATCGATAAGTTTTATGAGTTCATAGATCTTAATAAGTGGGATATATTAGTAATGGAGTATGCATTAAGGATTGATAATTTTATTATGTTTTCTCATACATTAAAAGGTGATGTGGTTATGAATTCTAGGATATTTTTTATTAGTTTGAGAAAAGACCTTAAAGATCATGAAATACACTTTTGTTTAATTACTTCTAAAAATGTACTGAATAAAGTTATTATAATGATGACAGATATGAGTGTAAGTCAAAATAATACTATGGAAATGTTGATAAGAGGTTTTATTGGTAGATTATTTGGTGGATAAAAGAATTGGTTTTATGAGTTATTCCTAGTTGATGAGAAGTTAGGAATTTAGGGAAAATATTTTTTCTCTATTACAAGGAATTAATCCATTAGAATTTTATAAGTATGACTGATCTAGTTATAATCTAGATATGTATTTGGATATACTGAATAAAATTTTCTCTTATGCTAGATTATATAATTTGTAGTATTCTTTTCAAGATTGATGTTCAAGGATTCATTGGAAAAGGTTTTATTTTCACTTGAGTGTCATGTATTTGGATTGAAGAACCCCAGTAGATTAGTGGCCTTGTTTTATTGGAGATGTCTTCATGGAAGTGGGTATGGATTGAAAGGATTATCTCATTATAATGTATCTACATATGGTAGTATGGTGGCTTATGTCACGTTTAAAAAACTATATCATATCATTTATAAGCATTGGAGTTAATGAATCATGATTAGGTGAGATATATTTCATAGTTTGATGTACAATGTTGTTAAATTCTACTTTGGATTTTTCTCTTTATGACATTGGTGTATTAAATTATTTTATTTCTTCCTGTATATTGTGTAATTTATGTTTTTGAAATGTAATGGTTGTATGTTGTAATGAATGTAGATACCCACTTAGGAAATAAGATATAAAATACTAAATATTTCTAACATATGTGATTATAGTATGTTTTTTGGACATATTTGGAACTTTATTATCATAGAAATGACAATATTCAATATTATTGTGTGAATAAATTGGTTAAGTAATTTATAATATATCCCTTATTATTATTGGTTATGGGTGACCTTTTTTATCCCATATTTGAATTCTTCAATTTTATGGATGAAGGAGATATTCATCTGATTTGGGTAAGATTTAATATGGGGTAGTTAAGGACTATCATTTATTAATGGAAAAAGTTTTTCTTGGTTTATTTGAAGAGAATAATAATGTTTTTTGTCCTTCAATAGGTGAATAATTTTCAGATTTATTTCCAAAGGGTATATTAGGATTACGTCTAGAAAGATACGTTCTATTATATATCAATTTGATATCATATACTTAACCAAAGTTGATTCTTCTTATCTAATGTCTCCCATTGAACATCTATTTTTATAAATTTAGCGAGAGTATCTTGAATCAAAATGTTTTATCAGGTAGTGTATTTTACCTTGGGGTGATCTAATATTTTTTTTGAAAAGGTAGATGTTTTCTTGATTCCATGTAGATTACTGTAAGATGAATCATATAATTATTAAAAACAAGTGTATAGTACCTTAAATCTATAATTTATTTTATCAATTGAGTGGAACTCAAAGGTTTTCTTAGATTAATCATCAATTAGGCTATCATCTACTCAGGGTATAGGTTTATGGAATTATGTATTCAAGATTAAATATTGTAACTATGATTTTTTAGTGATTTGATTTGAGTTAACTTACATTCCAAAAGTGTTCATAGATTTGAAGAATAAATTTTTTTAACCTTACCACTATGCATTTAGGGTGGTATTTTTCAATGAAAGTTTTCTATACTCTCAACCACATGATAAACGTGGGCCACACTTTATGACTATTCTAGAAATATTGAGAGACAAAAATATGTATACAAAAATTTTAAATTCTATTTTTTGGATAAGTGAGGTATAATTTTTACTCCATGTGGTATTAAAATCTAGTATTTCAGTTGATCTAGATAAAGTGGTTGTGTTTAGGTATTCATATGTACTGCTGATTGTGTTTAATATCCATATTCATCTTAGACTTCAACAATATTACTTGAATTTCATCAAATAATTTTCTTGATTAGTTGTTACTATTTTTATACTTAATAGGAAAATAATAAAATTTTAGTGATATAATCTATGATTAACATAATTTCAAGATCAAAAGAAAAAACTTACCCATCGATAATCCTGATCTTAAATGTGATGTGTAAGATATACATTGTTTATTTTGAAGCATATGGTGTGGTATTGGGATTTTTATTGATGAAAATATTTTTTTTTTTCATCCTATGAGTCATATAAACTTTGACTGCATGATAACAATTAACCAACTCATGATGTTGAGTTGGTGAGGGTTGTACATGCTCTTAAAAATTGATGAAATTAATTTTTTTTGAGTGGTTTATTTTTTATAATGAATTTAAAAGATTATATTTTGTATTAATATAATTTTAATCTCATTAAAAGAATATGGGTGGATTATCTCTTATATTTTAATATTATTATTATGTATACTTTAGGAAAGATAAATTAAATTGATGATTTATAATATCCCCAACACGGTTTACCTACACCATGTCCGAACTATAGCACTAAATACCATATATAAACCTCCCTATATACCAGAGGATACCAACTAATAGTGAGGGTCTACATATAACATTTTGGGATACTATACCCTTAGGACTAGATAACCATCAAAACACAGTGGAAGTAATATAAAAAAGTGATTATCCGAATATAAAAACACCATATGATAGAAAACATAATTAAAGGTTAGCCAATATTAAATATCACTAACTTAATAAATCAAAATAAACTACTATATATGTCATAAAATTCAAATAGCTTAAATATGATCTCCTATGGGCAGATAATATTCAATATAGTAAAAAAGTAAATAAAACTAAAGATAAATCCATAAAACTAATTCTGAATTATGGCCCAGACCTATCTCTCAAATCCAACCAAGATATACCATCTCATTTATATGAGGAAACATACTCCTTTCCCTTATTTGGGTCTTAAAACAAAAACTCTTCTTAGGTAACAAGGTGCCCGAGCAAGGTGTGAGTAAAACTCAGTAGGCCACCACCAATGGTGTTCCTAATAGGTCTAGTAAATACTTTCACTTTCTAGATATGTAGTTATAATAAATAAAATAAATAAATAAAATTTTCACCCTTTAGAGTGATCCTAAAAAACCATATGTGACCACACCTAATTTAGCTAGTGTTGGAATGAGGTGATATACCCATCGTCTGAGAAAACCTCAAGGATGAATGATATATCACTCTTTATATAGTAATCAAGGTGACCAAGCTATCATTATTGAGTATTACTAGGAGAATTATGTATCACTTTGACAAACTATATAGGTGAATGATCCATCAGCAAAACAATGTCAATGGATAACGAGGCATCGAATGAAAGATGGGGTATCACCAAAACCAAGTAGATGATACAATCCAATACTCATCATGGGTATTTGATTTACCATAATACACATTTTGAGTGGACAATACACCACCAATACCACTCAATTTGGGTGGATTATTCACCATCAGATCTAATATATTATTTAAGTGGATGATATACTACTAAGGATACACCTCTAGGTGGATGATGTACCAATGGTGTAACTTATAAGTTGGTTAGTTTACCACCACTGATAATTACTAGGTGGGTGACACGCCACTCTTAAAATTCTATAGTTGGAAGAGGAACCATTGAAAAAAATCTCCAAGTAAATGATATACCACTAGTACAAATACCCAAAGTGACAAATCACTAATGGGACAACTCCCATAGGTGGACAATATACCACCAACACAAATACTCTAGTGGATGATGCGCCACCATAGACAATATCAAAGTGATCAATATATGATAAAGGAAATAATTTTTTTTCAAGATGAACCACAATTATTACATCACTAGGTGGATGAGGCACCACTTACTTACTAGATATAGGTTGATGAGATGCCACTAGTATGTCAGGGGTGAATGATATACCAAAATGAAATTAATAGATAATTAATTCATCACATGTAAGAATTTAAAATTCATTTAATATAATAAGGGTCCTTCAATAAAGCCACCAACCATCTCAATCCCCAATAATAGGATATAAAACCCCCCAACCAAACACATTCTCAACCTATTATTTACCAAGTAATTATTCTAGGAAACCAAATTCAGATCTTAGGGACAAGACTCAAGTATAATAGCTTTTCTCAGGTCTAAGTTCACAATTTTATATTCCAATTCACAAATGAGGAGTATCGATGACCATCAGTGTCAGCACATAACTCCCACAAACTACTTTTGACCTTCTCAGGGTATATACTTACCATATAGATTTAAAGAACCCAAATAAAATCATTTTTAGAGAATACATAATAAATTTTAATTACCTAAATTTTATATGATACATTCCAAACATGGAAATACTATCTTGAAAGAAAGGGACCACCTACCTAGGATAGCCATGGTCTTTATCATCAAAGACCACCAACTGATTCTACCTCAACCAGTTTAAATTTAAAAACCTAATAAAAAACTCAAATTAAGGAATAACTATCGATGCATGAAAAAATAGTATGGAAGAATAATAATATAAGAAAGAGGAGAGGTATACTTATTCATGACATTCAACTGTGATAGATGAAACTCCAATATGAGATTGAATGATGAAGAAACAATATTGATATGTGAAGAACCAAGAGATGAGAGTTTTTTTATACATTTATAAGTTAAAAATGAGGTAAAATCTTCATTTATAAGAATTAAAATCTAATTAATTTAGTTATTTTTTTAATCTAGGATAGGCCCACTAGTACTATGCTCGGCCTCCATTGGCCTTCTATAGTTTATCTATATCCCCAAATGAATCTAACTAATAATTTAAGTAGCCACTTCCTCCCTAAAATATCTTTTGTAGACCCCACTATACATTCAGTGAAAAATATGCCACATTGTAGATTTACACAACCATCTCATTTCCTTGAACGATGAACCCAATCCTCCTCTGATCCATTAAATGTTCAAAATAGACCAAAATATGTGGTGTTTGATAGAATTTATATCAAATTTGTATTTCATAATGGGTGAGGGTATCACAACCTCACCATTATAAATCATTTAATCCTTAAGACACATTATCATGTGTCACTGATCCTAATTTAATAAAATACTTGTACATTTCACTTCCATACCAAAATCTTGTTCCTAGTTATCCTCAAAGATACAACCATGTTTTTGTTTCACCTATACCAGAGGAACTATATTCTCACACCGGGTTTTTTAACTTCGATATACTTTCTAAATTGGTTGTTGATCGAATCACACATCAAGATCCAACTCGATCTCATTGATGATGATCACATGAGAAGGGTTTGGATGGAATATTTGAAGCTGATGTACATAAAATAAATCATTCATCACACTAAATATTAGAGTAATCACTAACTATTACACCTTGTTACTCTTCCTATCGACAACCAGAAATGGTCTTATAATCTTGGGAGAAATCTTCCCTTCCTTTGAATATGTTGGTGTCCAAACCAAGGTGACACCTATAAGAATACCATGTTTCTCACCTCAACATCATAGGGAAAAATTTCCATGTAGCATTCAATATATTCATACTCTAATCATTTTCTAACCACTTCTTAATCAAATGGATATGCTTTGACATCTTTTTATGAGACTTGGCTAGATAATTGCTGACTCCCCAACCTCCATCCAAAATAGGGGAAATAATTACAATTTATCATATAAATCCTCCAAAGGAACCATTTGAAATGATGCTTAATAATTTAATTTATAGAATAACTCCATGAGAGGGAATTTTTTCTCCCATTAACAATAAAAAACAAGGATACTTTCCTATAACATGTCTTTTAACACCAAAATGGTATGATCAAATTGCCCATCAGTCCAATGATGGTAAGAAGTTATAAAGAACACATATATATCAAGAACCTTCAACAACCCCCTCAATAAGAGTGATGTGAAGTTATCATCCTTATCAGATAAGATACTCTTAGGTATCCTATGAAGACACACTATGTCTAGAATGTATATCCATCCCATATCATTGAAATAATATTTCTCTTGTATTAGTAAGAAATGAATTAACTTCATTAACTAGTAAATGATAAAATATACCACATATTTTTCATTAGATAACATCAATAATACAATAAAAATTCCATGGTTATGTCACCCCACTTCCACTCAGGAATAGGTAATGAACAAATAAGACTTATGGGTCACTGATACTTAACCTTCACTAACTAAAAATTGAAGCATCGTAAAACAAATATTACTGTGTTATTCTTTATCCTGAGCCACAAATATTATCTTAGAATGTCATGATACATATTGGTAAGACCTAGGTTAACTACCCATCTTGAGGTGCATGAATTCCATAATATCTCCTCACACATTCTCACATGCACCACAACCAAAACTCTAATGTAAAGAACCTAATAAATATATAGGGAAAAATTAGGTTTTGGATCCCCATAATATATATTTTCTATCATCACCAAGTAATCTGAGTTATATTAGTGACTCTCATTTACTCTTTAAAGGATTGAGCATGCAATAATCATTGATGTTAGGGTCACTCTTCTATGATAATCCAAAATAATAAGGCACATCTTAGTGAAGAATATCATCACCAACCACTTTATTTTAACCACCTATACAACTTGAACCTATGTATCATCCTTGGCTTGAATCACTATAAATTAATTTTACCAGGTCACTACATGACCTATGGCAGGACTCTTAGTATGCTAGAGGTTTATAACTAGTAGAAAGGGTCTACTGTGATTCCTTTGGGAGAACAATCATAAAAAAAGTCATATGAATAATAAACAGCATGACCAACTCCACAAAAATAAATAGTACACCACATACTATAATAAATATTTTATCTAACATTTCATACAAGTCAGGAAGAAAACATGAGATTCCTAGTGGGAAGATCATATATATTATTAAAAAAAACAAGAATAAGTAAAAACAATTACCAAAAAAGTACCAAGTCTCACATGTGGTCCTATATCCTTAATCCATCCATGATATCCAACTCAATTTTCAAATATTAGGCATCTTACATACTTGTACTTATGGTCATGAGATCCACTCAGGAACTAAAGTGTCAAGGTCACCTGATATGGGTATGATTAATGGGTTTGTAGTCCACCACCAATGGTTTCCCTAACATAACCAGTATATATAGTGTATATATGATGTGATATTCTCAAAATAATAAATGAATCATATACTTTGAATAAAACAAACACTATCAATCCTCAGGTTCTTAGGTGATACCCAAGGATGACCATACAATCTTTGACCATTGTTGGATGTCTCTAAGAATAATGCATACACATTAAGGGGGATGACACCCCACCATAGAATTAGTCATAAAAATATCAATAGTGGGGATAGTTCCCCAAAATGGAATTAGTAGTCATAATATCATCATGGGGGATGGTTTACCACCCCAGAATCATATATATAAATATTGGATGGATAATCAGCCACATGATAAATATTAATATAAACCATTAATGGGATAAGCACCCAACCCAATATATCTATATATAAATCATCAGGGGTATAATAACCCTACCCAATAATACCATTGTATATCATTGAGGAGAATAGATCCCAACTCTTAACACCAAAAGATATCATATTGGGATGGGGGAGGGAATAAATACTACCCCATAATACCATATCTCAAAATGGGGGGAAAGTTACTCACACCATAACCGTATGTCATGTACTTATCACATAGGTTGGAAACTCACCTATAATCGTTACACATTTCTTAGGTTGGTCTCTCATGTGGATAAAATATCCTCATCACTATGTTCACACTAGTCTATCACCATGGAATCCACCCTATATTAATCCCTTATTGGGAAATAACTAGATTGGGGAACCATCTATAGTCTCCTAAATCACATCTAGGTTTGTAAAACCTATATAGTTTCCTTTATCTCTTCCCAACTTCAGGTTCCAAGAACATTACTCAAAGGTCATAGCATCCCTCAATATAACCCTTCTCACTTCACAGCCTAATCAAACACTCTAGCGATACAACACATAAATCATAGCAAGGAAATGGAATAAATCCTATATCACTGAAAAATTCATGCTAGGTCGATCCTCTCACACTAAAACTATATATAATTACATTCCATGAAATCCCTACTTAGTTACATAAATATAAAAGTAGCAGATGAACACTCACCACACTAAAAAATATCTATAGAAGGGGATCTAAAGTAAATTAGGATTTCATGTGGCCAATCCCTTGGCTAAAAATTTCCACTCCATCACCCTCCCTTACATAGAGGGAGTCAAAGGGACCTATCTCAAGGTACACTATGTTCATTATTTTTATTTATACCCCCTTTGGGTTCAGAAATATCATAAAATATATTTATAGTTTAATAATTAACCATCGATGACCGACGAATAAAACTAGTGTCAAAGGGTGTATCAAGGCCCAAAACACTTCAATTATAGGCATGGAATTTAAAAATAAAAATTCATTTATAATCATGTTATATCAATCAAAAGTTCTAGGAATAGATATAACATGAACATATCAAAATGTATAAACCACAGGGATATGTTTATGAATTACATACCAAATTCTAAGTTATTCAATTTAAAGTGAAGTTCAACCACTCCAACATAAAATCATCAAAGCCTAAAACCACCACTCACCAACATGATCCCCTAAATCAATAAATATTCACCTCAAATGATCAAAAAATTATTATATTAAATTTAAATAATAAAAAATATTAATTGCATGATTAAATCTATAGAATAATACATTAATACTTTACTAAGAAATCCCCAATGATCAAATCCTTGAGCAGAGGGGTGTGAACCACCCCATGAATCCACCTGGAACTTTAGCACACACATTCCCTAATATCTTATCTCAATACAATCATTAATTTTACCCAAAATATATAAATATCTAAAAATATTATTTTAGAAACATACTGTAATGAACCTATACAAAATCTTGGGAATTTATCATCCCAATATTCCCTTTATACAATTAAAATAAAACCCCCATCACATCCTCTTGATTCCACCATGTTTTGGGGGGAATCAACATAAAACCCTAGTATAAGTTAAAAAAATTAGTTATGAAGAAATGGATGAAGAATATAAGAAGGAATTGAAATAGAACGATATATTTACACTTCGTTTTCACCTGAAACAAAGAACACAAAAATCTAGAAAGAATCAATGAAGATCATATTTTGAGTTAGGGAAAGGAATGAAAGGGAGGCTCATTCATGTTTACTACCTTTTGAGTGTCCTAAAACCCATTTTTATCCAATTTCAATTTTTTTTTGAAGAAGTAATAAAAAACCAATTTTTGATAGACACACTGATCCTTACACATAACCCCTCATGAACCTTACTTATCAACTTGGACTAACACTGAAATGATTTTTCCAAGGAGGATTATCCTTATGTGTAAAAAATTTACCCTTATTTATTATAGGGTGTATCCACGACATTACCAATTTTCAAACACTTATGTAAGAAAAAGTCTCTTACATATCTAGGTAAATTACCTTTACATATCTTCAAATTACTCTTACACATCACCCTTTGTGAATGTGCTGATTCTTATGTATCAAAAAAATTTACCCTTTGGTATGAACTTACCCATTTTTTATACATATTCATAGAGTTTATTTTATATATTAAGAGTTTAATTTTACACTTTCCCTTAGACACTTATTGACCCTTGCATATACAGGGGCTCCCACACTTAGTGATATTTACATAGAGGGAGGAATCTTATATATGGGGTATTCATAAATAAGAGTAACATCTAATAGGGTTCTCATTTTGACTTAGCTAAATTTATCAACCCTTCACATTGTAAATTTATAATCATCATATATCCCCCCCAATGAATCTTACATATTTTTTTTTTACTTTCACATACTAGAGTTATCCAAATTTTGATAAAACCACTGATTTAAAAAAAAAACTAAAATTCAACCTAAAATAATTTTAAGGGGTTTAGAGCATACAACCCCCTTTAAACATACCTTCCACTAAAAATGATAGGAAAACATAGTCCCAATATTAACTAATTACCATGACATTATTCCCAACCAATTAAAACTCCCCTAAGACCTCCAAAAGTTCCCAATAAACATGGTCTACCCAATGTTCCAACCAAATCACTATTTTAGGACAACTAATCATTTTTAGTAGTTTTGAGAATATAAATATATTTTTTTTAGAAAAAAATCAAATAAGATTATGATTTTATAAAAAAATAAAATAATATCATACATAACCTAGTTTGAGATATTAAAACCTCCCCATTATAAATCTTATCATCCCTAATAAGTTTCCTTGTTTATATTCGATAAAATATTCTAGTCATTGATACGTAAAGCATGACCAAAATCTCGATTCTCTCATTGGTTATGGTCATGAAAACACTGCCCCCAAATTGGATATACTACTAAAACCGCACTAGCTCATGCATCATGACACTTATTATTTCAACCAATTCAAAAACAATACCCCATTCTTGATGATACTCATAAATTCCCAATTTACTAACATCACACCTCATAATTTGACATCATTAGTGTACACCAATATAACACCTTGGACCCTACTCAGATCTGGTGCTAAAATCATAATATTTTCACATTGTCTTTTATACCAACTATAATATCCCATATATTACCAACCCATAATTATTATTTTAAAATAAATTGATGATATTTCTTATATTCTTATGATATTTTAGGTTTAGAGTTTTATAGAATTAAGAAATCCATTATATAAAAATTTTACACTTCCATAGAGTATATTTTTTTTCTATAAAAATAGGTTCTTATGATTAAAATCCTATTACCATCATTACACTTTTTCTGCACTCAATATGAGTTATCAAAATAAAAAGATTTAACTTTATATAGTTCTTACATATCCTTAGGCCCTGTGAAAAACATTTTAAATTGTGGGATGAGAAAAAAAATCTTAGTAAGGGATACAAATGAAAATAAAAACTCATTAGGCCTTTTTAAATATTTGAAACCCTTAAAAAATTATTTCCTTTAAACAATAACTTTTAGCGTGTATAAAATTAAACCTATTTGATAAATCTTTTTCATATAAACATCTTTTAAGAAAGAATAAATAATGAAGGTTACATTAAAAACCTATTCATAACACTCATAATGGAATAAATTAACTATATCACCCCTAATTTTGGGAAATTAACCATTAATTTATGTATTTTAAGTATATAAAGTATTTGGGTTAATTTTGGGAAGGTTTGTAGGAGTGTTTGTGTTTTTTATGCTTTTAGGGAGGTACATGGTTTGAGAACAGTTATTATAAACCATGAAACACCTCTAGGAAATTGTGTAAGGGGGGAAATGATTCACCGGGTAGGCACACGGTTGGTACATGGTTTGGTCAAACTGTACAACCACCCAAGTGAAACCATGATTTTTAGAACAGGGGGTATGAGTATGGTTGGTTCATGTTTTTTCAAACCATGTGATACAACTATGTGAAGGGGTGGATAGATATAGCATCACCCACATGGTGGGAACATAGTTTTCCAAACAGCATGGGCTAACAATGTAGCATATGAGTGGCCCTACTTAAATTGTGTATATAATACAAATTATATCCTTAACCACTCATTTCCCCCTTATTATGACACTAAAAATAATTTATCTCCTCTAAAAGGATACAATTACCTTTCCCCTTGATATAATAGCAATCAATTATCAATTATTTTTCATTAGAGGCTTGAATTCCTTATTAATTATCTATTATTGGTTGTTCTCCTTAGATTTCATCTTCTTACCTCTCTTATATTAACATATATAATCTATTTGGGATAGAACCGTTTTCTTTTATTGCAACCATGATGATATATGGCTGTGATGATGTTAGAGAATAAAATCTAAGGTAGGTTTTGGAGTGTCAATATGGTTTTGTTGAATATTTTGTGATATTCTTCATTTTAACTAACTTTTCATGGTAGGTGGCTTCACTTTTGACACAACTTATTAGAAAAATAAAGATTTAATTCAAATTTATTTAATTTATTAAACCGAATTTTAAAATTTATTTGAAAATCTTGTTAGAAACAATCTTTAGTGATGGTTTTTGAAATGGTGAAAATTGTTAATAGTTCAAAGATATTTGCATCATGACTTTAAAATATGGGTTTTTTTCATGGAAATGATTTGGTAGAAATGTGTAAAATAAAGTAATTCTTTATTGAAATGTTTGTCTTGGAGTGATATTTGGCGTAAATGGTTTGCATGTGTTCATTTTCATATAGGATGGATAAGGTTGTGAAATTTCCCCCATTAAAAGTGGGACAGATAAGGGAATGAAATTTACACCATAAAAATGGTTCACTAAGTGATGGATTGGTGAAAGAATGACTCACCACTCATGAGTATATAGAGGCACATGGTTTCATGCATGAGTGGATATATGGAATGTAATGGGTTATGCCATAATAAAATTTGAGAAATGGTTTTATAGAATTGGTTGGTTTATTTCCTTGATATGTGGTCTAGTTTGGAAACATTTTGGTTTAAAAACTATTTTGGGCTTTGATATAAACGAATTTAAATTGTTTCAAACTATATCATATAAATATTATAACTTTTTCTGTCCTAGTTTCATGAGTAGTGAAGCCACTTGGGGAAAACCTATCTAGTTTCATTACTAACTGCCTTCTTGGGAACTTTAGTGCATTTACAGATATTTTATATTAGGAAATAGGTAATGTATCTCACTTATTTATTGATTCATAGTGATACATTGGTCATTTATTGTGGAGTTGGAGCTTATATCTTATTGAGAGTTGTGGAGTTTATGTCCTTAGAGTCTTTAGGATTTGTTATTTCTATCTTCCAATTTTTATTTTCATTCTAGTTTGGTTTCCAATTTATACTATGATATGGTTGGTGGTTATACTTTGGTTTGATTATTAGTTGTTTATACTTTGAGTTTTGTTACATTATTCACATGCATCATATAGTGGCTATTTGGTTATAGTATAATTGGTTGCAGTTGTTTTAATTTAAAAGGTAAAATCTTTCATGAATTGTATTAAAGACCTTGGCATTTATTATTAGCCTTTGGTGTCTTGGATATATAAACTAAGGACAAGTAATGTCCCAACGCATTTCCAAGATAATAGGAAGGGGTTTTATGTTACAAAGGGTATCAGTATTTTCTAATCCATATTATTTTCAAAAAAATCGTACTGGTTTGTTTAGTCTTGAAGTCAGAAAATAATTCTTAATTAGTCCTTGAATTTAGATGGTATAAAAGAAGTATGATTATCAGAACATATAAGGTAGATCATAAAAAGGTTTATCTAACCTATTTATACTAAACTTAAAGATACCAATGAGTTGGGTACAAGATTGTTTTGAGAGATTCTTTGGATTTGTAACCTCATCATCATGGGTTTAGCTGATGAGAAGAGGATGACATATATTGATAGAAATTACATTCCACAAGGAGTAAATATTTCATTCTGAGTAATGATTTATGATTTTTTGTAAAAAGTTTATTTTTGAAATATGTTTGAATTTTATTAAATTGATAGGTTTTGAAAAGGCATGGTAGTGGTATTTTTAAAAAGGTTTGATTTTAAAAATTATGGTGGAATATTTAAAAATTGCTTGAATGTGGAAAGGGGTTGAATTTTGGAATGCCATATTATGATATATGTGATTCAATAAATTTGAAATTTCTATGACTATAGTTTCAATAGAGTGCGACTAAATAGAATTATGTTTTGGTTATAGAAAATGGCACCCAATAGGTGTTATTAAAACAAACCAGAAGAAGTTGATGAGAATATAATTCTACCTAAACCATAGGTGAACCAACAAAAGGTTTAGAGTATTTTCCAAGATTTTCAAGCTATGGATATAGATAACCTAAGGGATGAACCAGAATAAGTGGATCATTCCATTTATTTCCAGAAGTAGAATCCAACCACATTTTTAAGGTGATTCATAACCAGATAAGGAAGAGGTATGGCTGAATAGGATGAATCAAATCTTAGAATTCATAAGCACACCGAGTGATCTGGAAGTCAAGTTGGTAATGTACATGATGTATAATATTGCATTATAATGGTGGGATTAATTAGTTCAATCTAAATTAGACCAATTAATTGTATGATAGTATTTTTATGAATTGTTCAACCAAAAATTATTTCCTCAAATGTTCAGAATTGCTAGAACGACAAAAGTTTTTATCTTGAAGAATGAGAATATATTAGTAATAAAGTACATGGACAAATTCATGAATTTAGTACTCTTTTCAGTCGAAGTTTTTGCAAGTTAATCCTTGAAAGAACACATTTTTGAATTAGGGTTGAGGTCATAGATTTGATCAAATATTTTCATAATTTTTGTAATAGATTATAAACAGATCATTAATAATTCTATAATAGAAGAAAGAGACATATTAGGAACTATGGGGGGAGAAATTATGTTGATACCTATGAGAAATGGTGGGAACTATAATTCTTGGAATAAGTGGAAGAAGGAAACCTATTTACAAGTTAGTGTAATTATTCATAATAAAATGGATAGATCTGTGAATATTCCTCAAAAACCAAGGATAAAGCCTAGATGTTTTAAATGTAGTTATTTTGATCACATGAAGAGGGATTGTATGGAACTACTTGGAGCATTCCATAATTGTTACTAGATGTGGAATCATAAGTGCAATTATCATAGTGCTCCATGTTTTGGTGCTCAAGACACATCTCATGTTTCACAAACATCATATGATTCGATGGGATGGGGGAAACATAATAGATCTCATCAACAGAACATACATAGTCATGGCGATTATAGGAATACAGTGACTCATCAACATGGACAATCTCAACAGGGAAATAAAGACCAAAGTACATTGAATAAGAATCTGTATGAAGATGAGAAAGTGATTATGGATGATTAATCTACACCATCGAGGGTGAGAGTTATAATTTTTTTAATTATACCATTATGAAAGATTTTTCTGATATAGTTTCATCCAATTTCATTATTTATTATCATTCGGTTGATCCTCTAAGTTTTCATGTAGAGATGATTCCATCTAATTTGAAACATAAAAATTCTCTTCGAAAAAGATAATGTTGAGTGTTTATTTGAAAACAATGTTCTACAACTATTGATAGAGTTAAGTTGATATGGTATTTGTTTGTGCTTGATATGGATATATATGACATAATCCTAGGTATGGATTGTTTGACTATGTTCAAATATCACAACAATTGTTATACACAAAGGGTTACTTTTATGTCTGATGATAGTGTTGAGCATCTCATTTGAGGATACCATAATGTAAAGTTAGGTGAAATAGGCTTTATGACACAAGTGGTTGGATCTATCTCCTACCAGTTGGAAGTTTTAACCTTGGAATCAGTGGATGAGACTGAGGATATATATTTTCTTTCTATTGTTGGTCATTTTCTATATGTTTTCCATGAATTTATCAGGTTTTACACCCACAATAAAAGTGGAGTTTAGGATTGATCTCATACTAGGGACCAATATTACATCACTTCCAACTATTAGATAACAAAAACTGAATTAGGGGAATTAATATTAAAAATGAGGATGAAACTCTGAGGCTTTGTATATATTATTGTAACCTAAACCAAGTTAAAATAAAGAATATGTATCAACTTCCACACATTTATGATTGCTTGGATCATTTTATGGGATCCCAGTAGTTCTATAAAATTTACTTTCAATCAAGATGTCATCAATTAAAAGTTCATCAGGTTTATATTATGAAAAAATATTCTAGAACTAGATTTGGCCATTATAAATATGTATTTATGCCTTTTGGTCTTACAATTGAACTAGATTTCTTTATGGAATTGGTGATTTTGATATTTCAAAGGCATCTGGATTCTTTTTTGGTGGTGTTTATGGATGAAATACTGGTGTATTCATGGGAAAGTACTGATCATGAGAAACACTTGGATTTAGTTTTAGGTACTTTTCTAGATCATCATTTGTATGCAAAATTATCAAAGTTTGATTTTTGGACAAAATGGGTATGTTTACTTGCCCATGTAATCTTCGAAATAAGTGTTTTTGTGGATCTAGAAAATATTGAGATTGTGATCTCTTGGATACCACCAAATAGTGTATTTAAGTTACATAGTTTCCTTGACATAGATAGTTATTACCAATGTTTTATTTGTGACTTTTCATTTCTTGCTTCACCAATGGAAACTTTAGAAAGGAAAGGTTTTCCATTTCAATAGAATGATGAGTGTCATAAGTCATTTAAAGATATTACATTTCACCTTACATCAACACCAAAGTTTATATTTACAGAATTAGGACAAGGGTACATGGTGTATTATGATGCTTTGGGATCTGGGTTGGGATGTGTTCTCTTGTAGAGAGATCATGTTGTTGCTTATGGATCATGATAATTATGGTTTCATGAGAAGAACTACCCAAAAACAATTTATAGTTAGATACTATAGTCCATTCTTTGAATACTATTCATCATTACCTATTTGGTGAAAAATTTATGGTGTTTATATATCATAAGTTCTTGACACATATTTTTTGAAAATGGGATTTGAATTTGAGACAAAGAAGATGCATGTAGTATATCCAAATGTTTGAATTTGACTTGATTTACACATTAGGTAAATGAAATTTAGTGGTGTATGCATTAAGAAAAAATTCATATAATTAGTTTGAAAAGTGTTTTTAGATCAATGTTAGTTGATGTTAGTGATATCCAACATGCACTTGCATTCTGAAGACTGTGGTAGTGGAACAATTTTTTTCCCATTTTTTGGTTCCTGATTTGGTAGAGATAGTTAAAGTGGCACAAACATCCGATTATGAATGTGTCACGATAAAGTCAAAACTCAATAGTGGGGACACACTTGAGGGATGAAAGGTGGATGAGAGATTAATTTTATGGTTTTGAGATTGGATGGTCATACCTATGGTTTATTAGGAACAACTTCTTCATGTTTACCACCATTTGAGATGGGATATTCATCCTGGAATACAAAATAAGTACAAGGAAATGAATGAAAATATTTTTTGGGTTGGCCTGAAATGAAAAGTGGTTGAGTTTGTGATGAGATACCTCACCTGTCAGTAGTTTAAGGAAGAGAACCAGTGGAAAGTGGGTGTGTTTTATTCATTACATATTTCAGTTTAGAAATGGGAGAAGATAGACCTAGATTTTTGATGGGTCTCCCAAGGATGGTTTAGAAATACCATTCCATATGGGTGATAGTGAATCACCTCACAAATTCAGCCCATTTTATTACTATTCATGAATCTCGTATGGTGGAGGAATTTTATAAAATATATATCTGATAATTGATAAAGAGGCATGGTGTACAAGTTTTGATAGTATTAGATAGAGATACAAGGTTTAAATCTCATTTCTGTAAATCCTTACAATAATACCTTGGGACTTAGTTGACTGTGAGTATGGCGTATTATCTTCAGATGGAGGGGGAATATGAAAGGATAATACAAAATTTGGAAGGCATGATTCATGCCTGTGTAATGTATTTTTGTTTCTCATAGGATGAAAACACACCATTAGTGGTGTTCTCAAAAAACAATAGTTATCAGGCCCCGATACATATGGTTACTATTGAATCATTTTATGAATTCGTAAAGTCCTGTGTTATTGAACCAGGATAAAATATGAATGTTTTTGAATTTTTTTCAGTTTATCAATGGGGAATTTTTTTAACCGAGATCTATAATTTTATTCTGAGTGTAGGAACACCTAAAGGTGTTGTTTTTGGACATGCGTAATTACCCAATAATTTGTGTAGGTGTCCCGAGGAGTCCTGTGAACACCTATTTTGGAAAATTCAACTTTAATGGATTTGCAGGGGCATCACACGATTGCATTCTAACCTGTTCAGTTTACCCAGTTTAATAAATTTTTTAATTCAATTAAATAATAATATATGAGAGATTGTAATTAATTAAATGAAGGTTTTAATAATAATAATAATGAAGTTATTATTATTATTATTATTATTACTATTATGGTTGTTTAATTAAATGAATGTTAAAGAATTAATTAAATGGCGATTGAAGAAATTAATGTGGATTATCGGTTTATCAAAAACCATTTTATTTAAAATGAGGAGTTTCAGATTTAATGAAGTTTTGTTATTAAATAGTGGTGTTGGGTTTATAAAAAGTTTGAAAAATAATAATAATGAGATTATTATTATTTTAATTTTATGAATGTAATAATAATTATTATTATTCCAATTAAATTAGGGGTTATGGGTTGGAGTTTTTATCATATTAATGATATTGTAATAAATTGGGAGTTTCAAAATTAATTATGAAATGTTTATTAAGAGAATAATGAATGGAGAATCATTTTTAATTAAATGGTATGTAACATTTATGTTAAAATATTTTAATTGGATGTTTAATGAGGTGTAATTGTTATGTGAAATCAATGAGGTTTTTGGGTATCTCAAAGAAATGTTAATTTAAATTAGGAGTTATGTAATTAGTAAAGAAGTGTTTTTATTTAATAAGAGGTGTTGCGTTTTATCTAAGGTTGAATAATAAGAATAATAATAATGTGATTATTATTATTATGGTTTTATGAGGGATTGTTATTATTATTATGAATAATAAAAATAATGGATTTTTTGGGGGTTTCATTTAATTAAATTAAAGGTCAATAAGAATTTAATTGATCACTACGAAGCGGAGGTTTTTATTTAATTAATTTTTGTTGATATAATTAATTAAATAACAATGAGTTGAGGGGTTTTAAATTTAATTAAATTATGTTGAGAGAATTTAATTAAAAAAACATGAAGTAAGGAATTTATTTAATGAAATTTTGTGAATTAATTTAATTTAATATTGTGTAAATGAGGAGTTGGGTGTTATCGAACTAGGGTAATTTTAAATGGTAATTTTAAATGAGGAATAAATGTGGAGTTGGGTTTAATTTAATTAACCCATTTTAAATATACATATCGGGTTGTGCATGGGCAGTCAAATGGTGCGGGTCAGCTGTGCGATTATCCGGGTTTTAAAATGATTTATTTTTCATTTATTTGTAAAGTCTTGTGTTATTGAACCATGTTAAAATATGAATGTTTTTGAATTTTTTTCAGTTTATCAATGAGTTGTTTTTTTAAACCAAGCTTTGTAATTTTATTCCAAGTGTTGGAACAACTAATGGTGTTGTTTTTGGACATGCGTAATTACCCGATAATTTTCGCAGGTGTCCCAATGAGTCTTGGGAACACCAATTTCAGAAAATTCTACTTTAATGGATCTGCACGGGTAGTGCACAGTTGCGTTCTAACCCATTCTGTTTACCTTGTTTAATAAATTATTTTATTTAATTAAATAATATTATATGAGAGTTTGTAAATAATTAAAATAAGGTTTTAATAATAATAATAATGAAGTTATTATTATTATTATTATTATTCTTGTTTAATTAAATGAATGTTAAAGAGTTAATTACATGGCTATTGAAGAAATTTATGTGAATTATGGGTTTATCGAATAACAATTTTATTTAAAACGAGGAGTTTCGGATTTAATGAAGCGTTGTTATTAAATATTGGTGTGGGGTTTATCAAAATTTTTAAAAGTAATAATAATGATATTATTATTATTTTATTTTTATGAATGTAATTATTATTATTATTATGGAAATTAAATTAGGGGTTATGGGTTGGAGTTTTTATCATATTAATGATATTGTAATAAATTGGGAGTTTCATAATTAATTATGAAATATCTATTAATAGAATAATTAATAGAAAAGAGTTTTTAATTAAATGGGGTGTAACATTTATGTTAAAATATTTTAATTGGATGTTTAATGAGGTGTAAGAGTTATGTGAAATTAATGAGGCTTTGGGGTATCTCAAAGAAACGTCTAATTAAATAAGGAGTTTTGTAACTAAAAAAGAAGTGTTTTTATATAATAAGAGGTGTTGGGTTTTATCTAAGGTTGAATAATAATAATAATAATAATGTGATTATTATTATTATGGTTTTATGAGGGGTTGTTATTATTTTTATGAATAATAATAAGAATGGATTTTTTGGGGTTTCATTAAATTAAATTAAAGGTCAATAAGAATTTAATTAATCACTATGAAGCGAAGGATTTTATTTAATTAAATTTTGTTGAGATAATTAATTAAATAACAATGAGTTGGAGTTTTTAAATTTTATTAAATTGTGTTGAGTGAATTTAATTAAAAAAACATGACGTTGGGAATTTATTTAATTAAATTTTGTGAATGAATTTAATTAAATAATGTGTAAATGAGGATTTGGGCGTTATCGAAGTAGGGTAATTTTAAATGGTAATTTTAAATGAGGAATAAATGTTGAGTTGGGTTTAATTTAATTAAACCATTTTAAATATAGATATCGGGTTGTGCACGGGTAGTCAAATGGTGCGGGTCAGTCATGTGGTTATCCAGTTTTTAAAATGATTTATTTTTATTTTATTTTAAATAAAAGAAATGTTAAATAATAATAATAATAAGGATGTAATTATTATTATTGTATCAATTTGATTTGTTGATTAATGGGGGTTTTCAGAATTAATTGTGAAACATTTATTTAAATGTTTGTTAATGAAGCAATATTATATTAAATGAGAATAATAAATGTTATTATTATTATATTAAGACTATTAGTTTATCATGGGTGTAATTGATAATTGGGGAGAGAACATGAGGGTGGAGCACCACCATATTAGAGGAACAAAAAAATGCACTAGGCCCTTCCTTTGAGGCGCGCTACACCCCCCTCCGTTGGCTCATCTTAGCGTGATCGAATCCTCCTAGCGTCCTCTCAAATCTTGTCTGTCTCGGTGAGGTAAGTCCATCTGCATTTTTTTGTGATTCACATCGGCAGTTTGCCTCCTCCCTCGCCCTATTTCCCTTGAAAAAATCCTATGGTTCAGGTTTTATTGGGTTTCCTTTCTTCTTCATTTCTAGGGATGTGCAAGGGGCTCCTCTAGACCCTTTAAACCATATTCCGACATCTGCCGACAAAGGCGAGGCATATGAGTTCGTTTTTTCTTTTCCGTGTTGTTTCGGGTACGGTAATTTAACCATGGTATTATTTCACATCATTCAATTAAGGGTGTGATAATTTTTATGAGTCTTCGTTACCTAGTTAGAGCTACGCTGGTCCTTTCTACTTTTATTATAAGTACCCATTTTAATATTTTGAATTTTATTTATATTGTTGCAGGTCACGCGAGTGAATATATATATATATATATATATATATATAAAAGGTGATATCTCATGCGATTGTAGACACGTTGTTGATTGGTTTCCACCAAGTATATTAATGCGCTTCAGATTTAAAATGGTGCCACCCAGAGGTAGGGTCCAAAATCCTTAAAACTTTATTTAAGAATTATAGCTTCTTTAAAAAAATTGAGAATGTGAGTTTCATTGATTATGATATGTATATCCATGACACTTTTGATGTTATTAAATGATGCCACCTATATGAGATAAATGAGGACTTGAACATGTGGTGATTTTAAGCATGTTTTTCTAATTTGGTTAAAGAGATATGATTAAACAGTTAAATGATTTGGATTGGAATATTGGGTAATAAAAGAATTAATTGTAGAATTAATTATCAAGTCATGATTTGGAATAAAATTATGGTTTTTTACTGATTATTGAGCATATTGAATATTTGATGTTTTTAGAATATAAATTAGAAATTGGAATAATTAATGGATAGATTAATTATTACATGTTAAAAAGTTAAATGGTTAATTAATTGATGATTGGTTAAAGGGATATGATTTAATTAATTAATTATTGAATTAATAAATTTTCATGCATTAAATTAAGATTTTTAATTGATTATTTGTTACGACTTTTGGCCAAGGGTACCTTTTGATGCATGTTATTTTTCCATGCCTCAAGTTGTCTTGGATGGAGTTGTTTAAAAATATGATATGCTCTGTGACATGGTTGCTAAATATATGGACTTTGTTCATCATGTTTTGAGATGATTATGATGTGTGTGTAAATTGTTAAATTCCAGGAAGAATCACCATTTTAGTGGATAGGTTCATACTTTTTAAATAATTTGGATAATTAATTGTTGAGTTAATTATTTATTTAGACTGATAAGAATAATTAATTATTTACTATTGAAATATTTAATGGTTGAATTTTGACAGGCGATTTATGTTGTTAATTAGTTATTGATTTAATTAAAAGATTGGATTAATTAATTTATAAATTAATTAATTTATGGTTTTGTTGTGTTAGACATGGTGTTCTATACCAATAATAAATATATATTTGTATGATTGATAAATGGGTTATGAGACAAGGATTGATGCTCCAAATACTAACAGGGTGCTAGAAATGGAGTTATACACCCAGCTTGCAAGAAAATATTCTTTTATGGGCTAGGTATTGGTGCTCCAAATACCCATGGGTTGTGAGACAAAGACTGATGCTCTAAATACTCAAGAGGGTAATAGACATGATGTTCTACACCCATTAATTGACATTGTACTGTGGGTCCAATTGGTCGTATATGAAATGAATTAATTGGTTAATGAAAAATCTTTTGACATTATGATTTGTGAATTGAATATGATAAAGGGTTAATACTTATCAATGAATTGAGTGAATCACTATTAGTAGACGGAACCAGGAGAGAATCACTATTTTTTAGTGGACAAGTTCAGATATAGTATATGAAAGATTAAATTGAATATCTTATGACACATTATCTAAGCCAAAGCACAAGCTTGGATTTGATCTTAGCTTTGATTACTTAGATGGTCTTTAGAAACATATGTGGTGAGTAACTTATACAGGGAATATCGGTCTCATTCTGGATCATGAGAATTATGTAGTTTAATGAGGTTTGAATAATTGATAAATGAAAATGATTGTGTAATGACTATTGTGTATGCATGAAAAAATGTATAATACAGGTTCAGACACCAGCTGAGAGCTAAATAGGGTACTTGGGTATATAGTTATGTTGTATTACTTTTCATAACTATACATGATTACACTGTTTAAATTATTTACTGAATGTCAGGATTTGGTGTAAACACCAGTGGTCCCGACCTACTGAGATTTATATCTCAGACCCTACTCGAGCCCCCATTGTACTGGGGTACCCGAGTAGTTTCTAATTGGTTGTAGGATTGTGCTATTTAAATTTTCTTGGAAGATATGAGGAAAGGAATGAGAGAAATCTTGGGATGATCAAGGAGACTTCCATCAGGGATTAGAGTCATTGTTTATTTATTTTTGTAATGGAATGTTCAGAATGATGTTTTGTTCACTAATTTCCATTTTTGTATCATTAGCATGTCATATATGCATCTGCTATATAATTGATGTTGGTCATTTGTTTGTACAATATTTATAAAATATAACTTCCACTACTTTATCATTTATTAGACTACTTCTGCTATTTATTTACATTGTTTGTTATTTACTTTTATATACCACTTTACAACTCTGATAAGAGGGTATAGTCTCCCCACTATCTATCCTCAGACCCTCGCTGCTAGTCGGCTGCCTCTAGCATACGAGGATACACGCTTGAGGTCATGTGGTGACCGATCCAACCTTGGTTTAGTGGTGATCCGTGTCGGGAAATTACAAAGTTTTATCATAGGAAGTTTTCTTTTCCTTTGTCTTACTGTTTTGGGGTTAGTAGACAAGAGACTAGGAATGTGTCAGTGCTTCGGTTAATAGCTGTGCTTGGGACCGATCAACCCATGTACGGGAAATGACCAAGTGGATAGGGATGGGAAAAAGATGTTTGTACTATTAGAGGTTATAGTTGATATGATTTCACCTTGAGTGACTAGAGTGTTTTTCGTAGTTTATTGATTTTGTAAATTTTTTTAAAAATAAATTTCTTGGCCTGATGTGTCAAGGATGTTTCATACATGTATCATCTTAGTCACTTAGAGATTCACATGTCATTCATATAACATGCCATGTAGTTTCATTAGTATAATGCCTACTAATTTGGATAGTGTTCCTTGGGTGCAATGCCATGTTTTTATCTAGTTTAGCATGCCTCTCTAGATAGCATGTTTCAGTGATAGATTTAACATGCTTGAGAGATTATATGCCATACTTACTTAGTTATTACCATGTTTAGTTGTTGTTCCATGCTTCTGTGTCATAACATGTTGTTGTGTTACTTCTTATGCTAACATCTTATTGATGTTTTGATATATTAAAGGGATACTAAAGTTAAAATTTTAATTGAATGTCGATTGTGATAAATGGGAGCCAACTGCCAGTGATAAGGTGTATGAGCGCCTTATCGATTAGTAGATGTCCACCCATATGAAAAACCCATATAACCATAGTTTGTCTTGAAAATGGTTGTGAATGAAATACAGCTAAGTTTTGATTGTAATGAACCATTGTGGGGTTTTTTTGAACAACTCAGATTAAATAAATGGGACTTTTGGAGATCTCCTTTTCGGTAAAAGGAATTTAGATGCTAAATTTATTATTTATATTTGAATAACACTAAATGTAAAATGCTTAAAGAGGATGTTTTTTATATCATGTTTATTTTTTCAGAAGTAATTGTTTTAAAAACCAAGTGGATTTTTGTGAAAAAGTACTTGTGTGTTTGTTGAAATTCATTGAAATGATGAAAGGTTTAAATAAATTAATTAAAATGGATAAAACAAAAAAATGAGCTTTTGAATCTTGTTTTTTTGGTTTTGTGTGACCAATAGAGAGGGTCGACGTTAATGATCATAAGGAGCTATCCCGTGGTAGGTAGTACCCATAGAATGTTCTAGGATGTTACAGTAAGTTCGTCTCACTTCTCGGGAGGAATTCTTGGGAATCGACTGTTTTGGAACGCCGATAGGTTTATGTTACGAATTTTATGATCAATGTTTGATGTGGTGATCGTGGTTCGAGGAATGTTACACACATGCGTTAATGTGTTCTAAAAATACACATTGGTGAGTGGAATATATTTTCTTGCGACATCATGGAAAATCTAAAGGTGGGTATTGTTGTATCATTTTCGATATACGTGTCAGCAGGTGATGCTGAGATTTTAGAACAGAGTTTTCCGTTAATATTTTGACTAATCTTCTTAATGAAATTTGTTTTTCTCGTAGTAATCTCTTTTGAATATGATGATAATTTCCCCTATCTTGACTTCATCATGGAGACACTAATATAGAGTTGGTCTTACATCGTGATACAATTTAAATGTTGTTGGGCTTGATGAGTGGTAGTTATCTGGGTAGTACGTGAGATGCATTGATTCTTTGGGAAAATTTTCTTTTTGTTTTTGGGAATGGTTGTTTTAAAATATCCTTATGATGAAATGATTTGTAAATTTTACCAGAGGTCAGTATGGACTTTGTTTTACATGCGTATGGTTTTGGATAGTTTTAAAGGAACATCATCAGATAAAGGGCGAAATGGGGTTTTGGGTCTGCGATGTCTTTTAAGGGAAGCATGTGAAACCTGTTCAATTGATTGATCAAGATTCAACTCTTTTTGTTGACAAGGACCTTCTAATGACCTAAGATATAATAACTGTTTTGATGTTTAATCTATAAACTAAGCATTCACTCTGGTTTTAAAGGCTTATCCATTAGGCTTGTGAAGGGTTAAAGGCGCGTTTGGCGTTGGGGACACAACACGTCATTTCTAACAAGATTAAATGGCCTTGGTAGGTCGGTTGTTTTAGTAGTGGTTCTCAATGGATTCTCAGGGATGAGAAGTTTTTATGGTGGGTATATTGTAATGTCATGTGTTATTGAACCAGGTTAAAATACGAATGTTTTTGAATTTTTTTCAGTTTATCAATGGGTATTTTTTTAAACCGAGCTTTGGAATTTTATTCTGAGTTGTTGGAACACCCAATGGTGTTGTTTTTGGACTTGTTTAATTACCCGATAATTTTCACAGGTATCCCGATGTGTCTTGGGAACATCGATTTCGGAAAAGTACACTTTAATTGATCTGCACAGGCAGCGCACGGTTACGTTCCAACCCATTCGGATTACCCTATTTAATAAATTATTTAATTTAACTAAATAATATTATATTAGTGTTTTTAATTAATTAAAAGAAGGTTTTAATAATAATAATAATACATTTATCATTAATGTTATTATTATTGTGGTTGTTTAAATAAATTAATGTCAAAGAATTAATTAAATGATGATTGTAGAAATTAATGTGGATTATGGTTTTATCAAAGAACAATTTTATTTAAAATGAGGAGTTTCTGATTTAATGAAACGTTGTTATTAAATAATGGTGTTGGGTTTATCAAATGTTTGAAAAATAATAATAATGATATTATTATTATTTTAGTTTTATGAATTTAATAAATATTATTATTATGGTAATTAAATTAGGGGTTATGGGTTGAAGTTTTTATCATATTAATGATATTGTAATAAATTGGGACTTTCATAATTAATTATGAAAAGTTCATTAAGAGAATAATGAATGGAGATGCGTTTTTAATTAAATGGGGTGTAACATTTATGTTAAAATATTTTAATTTTATTTTTAATGAGGTGTAATAGTTATGTGAAATTAATGAGGTTTTTGGGTATCTCAATGAAACGTCTAATTAAATAAGGAGTTTCGTAATTAATAAAGAAGTGTTTTTATTTAATAAGAGATGTTGGGTTTTATCTAAAGTTGAATAATAAGAATAATAATAATGTGATTATTATTATTATGTTTTTATGAGGGGTTGTTATTATTATTATGAATAATAATAATACTAGTTTTTTTGCGGGTTTCATTTAATTAAATTAAATGTCAATAAGAATTTAATTAATTTATAAGAAACATAGATTTTTATTTAAATAATTTGTGTTGAGATAATTAATTAAATAACAATGAGTTGGAGTTTTTAAATTTAATTAAATTGTTTTGAGAGAATTTAATTAATAAACATGAAGTGGGGAATTTATTTAATTAAATTTTGTGAACGAATTTAATTAAAAAATGTGTAAATTAGGATTTGGGCGTTATCAAAGTAGGGTAATTTTAAATTGTAATTTTAAATGAGGAATAAATGTGGAGTTGGGTTTAATTTTATTAAACTATTTCAAATATAGATATTGGTTTGTGCACGGGTAGTCAAATGGTGTGGGTCAACTGTGTGGTTATCAATTTTTTAAAATGATTTATTTTTATTTTATTTTGAATAAATGAAATGTTTAATAATAATAATAATAAGGATGTTATTATTATTATTGTATTAATTTTATTGGATGATTAATGGGGTTTTTAGAATAAAATGTGAAACATTTATTTAAATGTTAGTTAATGAAGTAACAATATATTAAATGAGAATAATAAATGTTATTATTATTATATTAAGATTATTAGTTTATCATGGGTGTAATTGATAATTGGGTGAGATAACTTGGGGGTGGCACACCACAATATTGGAGGAACAAAAAAAATGCACTAGGCTCTTCCTTTGAGGCGCGCTAGACTCCCCTCTCCGTCTCCTCTTCGTGTGATCAAATCCTTCTGGTGTCTTCTCGAATATTTAATGTCTCGGTGAGGTGAGTCCATATGAATTTGTTTTGTGATTCACATCAGTTGTTTGGATCCTCCCCACCCTGTTTCCACAGCCAACATCCTATGGTTTGAGTCTTATTGGGTTTCCTTGTTTTTTCGGTTCTAGGGATATACACAGAACCTTTGGATTGTATTCCGTCATCTGCCGACAAAGGCGAGGAAGATGAGTTTGTTTTCGCTTTTCCTTCATGTTTCGGGTAAGGTTATTTAACCCTGGTATTGTTTCACATCATTCAATTTTGGGTGTGAAAAATTTTATGAGTCCCTAGTACTAAGTTAGAGGTGCGTTGGTCCTTACTACATTGATTCTAAGTACCTATTTTAATATTTTGAATTTTATTTATATTGTTGCAGGGCACATGCGTGAATATATATATACATATATATATATGTTTGTATGTATGTATGTATGTATATATAAATGGTGCGTGCGCGTGCGATTGTAGACCGTTTGTGGACTGATTGCAACCAAGTATATTAAAGAACTTTAGATTTCAAATGGTTCCACCTTGAGGTAGGGTCCCAAATACTTAAGACTTTATTTAAGAATTGTAGATTCTTTAAATAAATTGAGAATGTGAGTTTCCTTGATTATGATATGTCGATCCATGACAATTTTGATGTTATTAAATGATGTCGCCCACATGAGATAAATGCGGACTTGAACATGTGTTGATTTTAAGAATGTTTTCCTAATTTGGTTAAATTGATATGATTAAACAGTTAAATGACTTTGATGGGAAGATTGTGTAATAGGGGAATTAATTATAGAATTAATTATCAAGTCTTGAGTTCGAATAAAATTGTGGTTTTTACTGATTATTGAGCATATTGAATATTTGATTTTTTTGGAATATAAATTGGAAACTGGAATAATTAATGGATGGTTTAATTATTACATGTTAAAAAGGTAAATGGTTAATTAATTGATGATTGGTTAAAGAGATAAGTTTTAATTAATTAATTATTGAATTAATAAATTTGCACGCATTAAATTAAGATTATGAATTGATTATTTGTTTTGACTATTGGCCAAGGTTTCCTTTTGATGCGTGTTATTTTTCCATGCCTTATGTTTTCTTAGATGGAGTTGTTTAAAAATATGATATGCTATGTGACATGGTTGCTAAATATATGAGCTTTATTCAGAAAGTTTTGAGATGATTATGAATTGTATGTAAATTGTTAAAGTTATAGACGAATCCCTATTTGAGTGGACATGTTCAGACTTGTTAAAGAATTTGGATAATTAATTTTTGAGTTAATTATTTATTTGTATTTCTATTAATAAATAATTTTTAATTAATTATTTACTATTGAGATGTTGAATGGTTAATTAATGGTTGAATTTTGATGGGCAATTTATGTTTTTAATTATTTTTTGATTTAATTAATGGATTGGATTAGTTAATTTTTTATTTAATTAATGAATGGTTTTGTGGTTTTTGACTTGGCGTTCTATACCAATGATAAATATATATGTATGATTGATAAATGGGTTGTGAGACCGGGACTGATGCCCCAAATACTCATGGGGTTCTAGACATGGGGTTCTACACCCTGCTTGCAAGAAAATATTCTTTTATGGGTCATGGAATGATGCTCTAAATACCCATGGGTTGTGAGACAAGGATTGACGCCCCAAATACTCACGATGGTGCTAGAAAAGATGTTATACACTCATTAATTGACATTCAACTGTGGGTCCAATTGTTCATATATGAAATGAATTAATTGGTTAATGAAAACTATTGTGACATTATGATTTTTGAATTGAATATGAGAAAGGGTTCATACTTATCATTGAATTGGGTGAATCACTATTATTGGAAGGACCTAGGAGTGAATAACTATGTTTTTAGTAGACGGGCTCAAATATAGTATATAAAATATTAAATTGAATAAATTATGACAGATTATCCAAACCAAAGAACAATCTTGGACTTGGTGTTAACTTTGATTACTTAGATGGACTTTAGAGACATCTGTAGTGAGTGAATTATACAGGGAATGTCAGGATCAGTCCGGATCACGAGAATTATGTAGTTTAATGAGGTTTCAATAATTTATAAATGAAAATGATTGTTTAATGGAAATTTTGTATTCATGGAAATTGTATAATACAGGTTCAGACAGCAGCTGAGAACTGAAGCAGGTACTTGGGTATATAGTTACATTGTACTGCTTACCTTAATTATGAATTCTTTCACTGTTTAAATTATTTATTGAATGTCCAGATTTCGGGTAGAAACCGGTGGTCCCGGCCTATTGAGATTTATATTTCACACCCTACTCAGGCTGCCATTGCATTAGGGTACCCGAGTGGATTCTATTTGGTTGTAGGATTGTGCTATTTGCATTTACTTGGAAGATAGGAGTAAAGGACCGAGCAGAAGCTCCGGATGCTCGACGAGACTGCCATCGGGGCTTGGAGTCATTGTTTATTTATTTTTGAAAAAGAATGTTCAGAATGCTTTTTTTCACTATTTTATTTTTTGTATCATTATCCTGTCATGCATGAATTTTTTATATAATTGATATTTGCCATTTTTTTGTATAAGATTTATAAAATTAACCTTCTGCTGCTTTATCATTTATTAGTCTACTTCCACTATTTATTTCAATTATTTTTTATTTAGTTTTATATACCGCTGTACAACTTTGATAAGAGTGTATATCCTCCCCACTAATTATCATCAGACCCTCGCTTCTAGTCGGTAGCCTATAGAATACGAGGAGATTTTCTTGAGGTCATGTGGTGACTAGTTCGGCCACTAGTATAGTGGTGAGCGGGGTCGGGACGTTACAGGGTTCCTTTACATTCTCTACTTTTTTGGGTGAAAACAGGCGAGTCTTCACTAATTAGACCAAGCCTTTTTAATGAGACAACAAAGAATATTATCTTGATCACAAAGAGAATAGAGATGGCTCAGAGTTGATATAAATTTTAATCAAATCATATGTGTTCTTTAGAATCTATCCAAGGATTATGTTTCATCATTTTGGAATGTAAGTTATGTTATCTACTAAGGACATATGCAATTTTGTGATACTTGAATGGGTTGGTGAGGAGGAATATTAGTTGGATTTTCCACCATGGTTCATTTCAATTCAAAATTTGTTTTATGTATCTCAATTGAATAAATATAAGCCTTATCCAAACCATATAATTTGATGGCATTATGTTGACCTAGAGCTGGATGGTTATTTGGTTCATTTATCAGTACAAATTATCGATAAGAAAAAGAGAGTCTTTTGTAGGAAAATAATTAGTCTATTTCAGGATTTGTGGCAATGTGGATGGATTCTAGAAGAAACATGGGAATGGTAAAAGGAAATGGTCAAGAAATGACCCAAAAACTTTTCAGGAAATGGTGATTTTCTACTTTTTTTGGATTAAAAGGCCAATGGAGAGGACAATGTAGAACCCTTGGTTTTATGCAATGAACAATTTATTTATTTATTTTAATTATATAATGTGTTTGGGTTATGTTTGGGAAGGTTTGGTGTAGTTTTGGGGTGTTTTTGAGGATTTTATGGAGGTTCACGACATGAGCACAATTATTAGAAATTCTGAAAAACTATTAGGAAACCTTGAAAGGGGAAACAAGGTTCACTTGGAAGGAACACAGTTGGTGCATGGTTTAGAAAAACTGTGAGGCCACCTATGTGGAACCAAGATTTTTGGGACATAGGTGATTAGAATAGTTATTGTATGGTTTCTATAACTGTTTTATCTAACCATGTGAAGGGATGCTATGATAAAATTGCACCCTCATGGTTTGCAATTGGTTTGATAAACTGTGTGGTGTATAGGTGTACCTCCTTAAATTGTGGATATAATCCAAATTATATACAAAACCACTATATTTATTGACATTATGACAGTAACATGAATTCCACTTCTCCCAACGTCCATGGAGACCTTTCCCCTTGATTGGGGAGAAACCCGTTGGAGATTCTTTAGGCATTGGACGCTTGAATTCCTTGGTAAGTCCCCATTCTTGATTATATTAGTCAGATTAAATATTCTTCAATATCTTCCTTTCATGTATCTAATTCGTTTAATATAGATAACTGTTATTTATTCCAATCACAATGAGTTAGGAATCAAGATCTAAGGTGTGTTTTTAGTGTTTCAATCTGGGTTCGTTGAAGATTTTGTGTTGTTATTCATTTTTATGTAGGTTTTCATGGTATGTGGATTCACTCTCAACTAATCTAATTATAATTTGAAATATTGATTTCAAATTGATTTAATTACTTAAATTTAATTGTGAAATTGATGTTAAAATATTGGTTGAAACCCACTTTAGTGATTTTTATGAAATTGTGGAAATTGGTTTCTATAAAAAGTTCTTTGTTTAATGATTTCAAAATGGTGATTTTAAAGTATGTATTTGGTTGGATTCATGGAAATTATTTGGTAAAAATATTTTCAATAAAATAAGTGTTTTATTGAAATGAATTATAAATGTTGTTTTGAAATGATATTTGGAATAAATGGTTGGTGTGTGTTCATTTACACTTGGGAAGGATAAGGGTATAATTTTCCCCCCATAAAAAGTGGGATGGATATGGGTAAGAAATTTTCCTATCAAAATGGTTCACTATGATATGAATTGGTGAAATTATGTATCAACACTCATGATTATAGTGAGTTCCTTGGTTTCATGCATGAGTAGATATGTGGAATGGGATGGGTTATTCCAAAATAAAATTTGGGAAATTGTTTTATATAATTGTTTGGTTGATTTCATTTAGATTTTTTTAGTTGGAAAAATGTTTTGGGATTTTATATAAACTAATTTAAATATTTTTAAATAATTTTATATAAAAGTTTTAACTTGTATATTTTTAGTGGAGTTATTAGGGAATTAATTTGGGAGAAAACTATTGAGTTACATTACTCACCAGCTTCATGGGAACTTTATATCACTTATAGATATTGTATACCAAGAGATTGGTAAAATAAAAGTATATCATTATTTTAGTGTTTCATCATGATACTTTGGGAATGTCATGTGATTTTGGATCTTGGAGCATGTTGTGTGATGTGGAGTTTATGTCCTTGGAGTTTTTGGGATTTTTTGGTTTTATCTTCCGCTTTGTATTCAAATTCTAGTTTGGTTTCAACTTTGTAATCTGATATGGTTCACGGTTGTAGTTTGGTTTGATTATCAGTTTTTTATTCTTTTAGTTGAATTAAATTGTTCTCATTCATCATATAGTGGTTTATTTTTTATGGTATAATTGGTTGTGGTTTTTTGAATTTCAAATGGATAATTTTCCCCAAATTTTATTGAATCCCTTGGAATTTATTTCCAGTCTTTTGGTGTCTTGATGATGTCACCTATTCCAAGTAATGCCCCACTACCTTTACAAGACAATGAGGTGGGGAAGCATGTTACATTAAGAAATTATTTCCAACATAAAATCCTAATGAAATAACTTAACTTGTCAATTTCAACTTAAAATAACAATGGAATAAACTAAAATGTAAATTACAACATAAATCATAATGGAATAACTTACCTATTTAATTGAAACATAATATCTCCTAGAAAATAAATAAATGAATTGGAGGGTTATATCAGACTCACCCATAATCATATATAATTTAAAGGAACCATAACTTAAAGAAAACAAAAAACGGTCTTTCACTTTCATCGTAAAACTAAAAAAGTATTCATTTAAACCCATAATTATAATCACTTATATTTATCCCATTAAAAATGAAATATCCTTTTCCTTGATAAATCATTAAAAAAAAATTCTTTGAACAAATGGAATTCAATTTACTTTTCAAAAGCATTAAAAATTAAAAAATAATATTAATAATGAATAATGGTTATTAAAATTGTAAAAAGTTGTTCAGGTAGTAAACATTAAAAAATATTGTTTTCAAACTTTTCAAAATCATTTACATTATTGTTTTCTTTTGTACAACCATTGGGTAGACGCTTCTTAAGTATTTTAGATAATTAAACTATTATTTAAAATAGAAAATAAATTACTAAAATAAATATATTTGATACATAATAAATATTATTATTTATAACCATTCATGTTGGATTTTTATCCATATTATTTTCATGAAAATATATTAAAAAATATTAAGTGATAGGGAGTGGATTTTTTATAAATACTCTTAACTTGAAATAAAATATTGACCACTATGAAAGGAAAGTGGCACAAAATGGAAAGAAATTATAAGATATGATATTTTAGGGTCAAAAAATACTCGTATAATTAAATTTAAAAATATTTAGTGATTTTTTGGCCTTATCTCTTAGTTTAACCATTTTCCAAATTTAACCTTAACCATAATGACTAAATTTTTACATAAGTAACATAATTTTATGACTAAAAAATGGAACTTATTACCTAATTTGAAATTTTTTATTCCAAATATAGAAACTATTTTGAAGTAATAAATTTGAGTAGTTGGTAAAAATTACTTTTAATATAAATACTAAAATACAATGAGAAATAATTTTTTAAAAAATGTGTTTTTAAGTATAAAAATGACTTTAAACTGAAATAATGTATAGAATTGATCCCCATGAAATTTATTAGTTAATTAATAAATAAATGCTATTTATTTTTCTTAAAAAACAAATCAAAACCAATTGTATCCTTGTAAATACATAATGAAATAAACAGATCAAAATATTTCTTTTATTAGAATAAAACAGAATTTAGGTTCTAAAATGCCCAAAATAGATTTTATAAAATGAAAATAATAATTTTAATTTATTTATCTTATTTTTTAAATATGTATTTAGTTTATTAACTTTTTTCAGAAATTTTAAATCCATTATGTTATATTAATTTCATAAAAGTGATAGTTTTTGTAAAAATGATATTTTCACTATTCATCCAAAAATCAATAATTCTAAAAAAAAAATCCACCCTATGATAATTTCAATATTATTAATCTAGAAATTTATTTTAATTCGTTAAATAAAAATTCTAAAATTCTAAAATTTATCTTTTAAATTAAATTAAAAAATATAAAGAAAAACAAATTTTATAGAAAAATAAACATTTTAATCTTTAAGTGATATTAAACTTATAAAATTTACCAATTAGTGTTAATTTATTTGTTTTCACATTCTATATTCCTAATTTATTGATTTTTACATTGAATTTTAATAAATTATTTTTCAATTTAGTTTTGTGTTTCATATATTAATTGATATTCAACATGATATTCACTTTAAAGTAATACATATTACGATCTTAGGTTATTGTAACCTATCAATTAACCACTCGATTTTACACCTAAGAATCAACCAACCATTATCATTAGAACTTGTAGTCTTACTTTGGAGACTATATAGATAACTCAAGGGCACACCTTATTGCACATGTTGGTATGCTTCCCACATGCACCAATATTCCATGGACCTGTTCATTCTACCCAACCGTCATCTCAATTATTGTGTCTATTAGCTACCAAAATGAATTGAATAAAATAAATACCCATTGTAAAGAAACTATCTATTTATTTTCCATCTACAACACACAACCTTGTCACTTTCAATAAAGTGTCATCACAAAACCACAACCACCTCCGGGTTGAGTCAACTAATACTTAACTCTTGATGTTTAGATTTTTTTTCACAATGAGGCGCACAACCTCAAACATCCAATGGTTCTATCCCCAACATATGGATTCACAAAAACCACTCCTTGATGGTAATTATTGATAGTTTTAAACATTACACATGTGTCACTCCTGCCTAGTCATGATCATTCCATCCCTGATAACTTCTTTCAAGGACCATGCTCTGACCGACAAAACCATGATACTCTAATCCATCTCTGATATCACTTATCATCATAGATGGAAACCACATACACCCATAAAAAACAAAAGCTTCCATATTCATAGGAATCTGAACAAATCCATTTGTTCTCTACTCACACATGGGTGCTCACCGATCCATGAGCACGAGCCCACTCGATATCCATCACTAGAAGATCATTGAAACTCATGATCCCCACCCATATTTCTTGAATAGGACTACATACTTTTCCCTACATGAGAGTCCAATGATATCATAATGCATCATACAATCACATTTCAACCCTATCGATAATCTATCACCAGACCCCCAATTCCAATAGATCTAACTCAAGGCTTGTGACCCTTCTCACTATCATGTAACCCATGCATTCTACCCTGATATAAGTCCCACCTAGTTTTTCTATAAAAGAGCTATCATATGAGTTCCCAACCAATAATAGTCAAGGAAAAACTTGATTCTTCATCCATACATTCAATATACTCATCTCCTCGACATTTTATAAGACCCCACAATCACATCACTACATCTCATATCTCACAGAATATCACAACACATCTAACATATGAGACAACCATTCAGTAAGTCATGCATATCCCTATAAACCAGTTTCCACAAGTCAATTATACCTTAATTTAACTTAGATAATCCAATAATCTATTAAAAACACATTAGTAAGGAATCACATGATACCAACATGGCTCTCCATCCACCATTGTGGCCTCATCCCATGTGTCATGCAACTTCCACCACTAAATCTCTATATCCTATATAATTTCCATGATCTAGCCCTTAACATTACCCACATGTTATGAAGTCCACTCACACCTAATAAAAGTATAATCCTAACTTCCCTAGGTCAATATTTGGTCACATCAATCCACTCGCCATATATTTTAAATAAATGTTCACTATCATATCCCACGACAAGGGAGAATCACTCTATCCCTACTGATAATGGTTCTCAACATATTCTACTAAAATAACGCACCCAAGAAGGTGTAAACCATTGTACTACCCTTTTATACCACTATGATCATGTTTTTGTTTGATGTATTCTATAAATACTAGGATCACATGCATAATAACCTAGTTAACCACACATCCACACATACCTACCTCATCAATTTTAGACTCTATTTCCTAATTAACTATATAACCATGCCACCCATTCATGTCATACCTACACTAAATAATTACATGTTCTTTCACATCTATAACACCTAAGTAATATCCATACATATAACACATAAATTATAGAACCTCCCATGCATTAATATCGTAGAATAATCTACCCATGAATCTATATTTATAAAGGAATTCAAAAGCCTTGGTCAATCCCTATCTCAAGTAACCCTCTCATATAACAACTCATCTCAAGCAACAATAGGATTGTGTTATGTTATTAAACCATGACACTCAACTCACCAAAATCCCTAGTTTCATATCAAAATCACTAGTCTCTCCCACCTAGTCCATAATTCTTATCCCATAAGGGTTATAGTTCATGGAGCATCATTTGTACCCCCATATCAAGAATAAAAAGGAAAATCTCATTTATAGACACCCACACTGGGGTTTTTATATACATATCATAAATTTCAAACTTAATTCATATAACCACTTTGGTATACTAATCTTTATTAAGCATCCATATACCAGACTACCCCCTTGAGGATCAACGTCCCATCCACATGAATATAAAATCATCACCTTATGAATATTTTTATGGAAACGTCATAACCATGGTTGTATTAAATTATTTTTTTTATAATTTATATAGGAAAATGGTTTATAAAATTCAATAAAAATTTTATTTAAGAGGAACTATATGTTTAAAAAAACATTTAATCAGCAATAAAAATAATAAGGAATTTTGTCTGGTTAAGTAGAATTAAACTAAGAATCTATATAATAAAACACCATATTGGTTGTTATTTGAAATTTTATTTAACTAAACCTATATTAATTTTTTTCAAGGATCTATACCATATATGGCTAGGTTAAGTAGAGCATCACTAATAAGTTATTTTGGAAAAAACCAAAAATTTAATTTTTAACACTTTACATAACCATAAACTATACATTTTCCTTCCTTTATATATATATATATATTGGAAATAGTTTCACAGTCACACAAAAGTATGTACATCTCATATGAACCTGATATAATGCCTGAACACATGCCTCACTCAACCCAGGATAAGAGAAAAAACCAATAAATTAATAAGTCCAAATGATTATTTTGAACCCAAATCAATTCAATTGTAACATTGAAAATGAGGAAAAATAATACCAAATTTAGGTAACTTAGACTTCATCTTATATAGGTGTTGGAAAGGTACATAAAATAACATCCATCCCTAGTTATGACTACTTATATCTTCTATTTACCACGTACACACTAGTAAGACAAATTAAAATGTGTTCTAATACTAATTTTTAACATTAATAGCCTATTTCACTCTATACTAATTGGATTGGGACACTGTATGACCTTATTCATAGCTCCCCATATGTCATAGGTGTTTTAATAGAAGCAATAGTTTACGGTGTTACCTTGGGGTGATTATAATGTGACTTTAGAGTAATACAATAGAAACAATGTTATACAATAAATCATCAAAAAATGAATAATAAACATGATGACTATAACCACACAATAAATAGTACACCACATACTATAAAAAATGTTCTATCTTACATGTCACTAGAGTTAGGCAAACAACAAGAGATACAAATTGGAAGATCATATATATCCCTGACCATAATAAACAGAAGTAAAAACAATAACCACTAAGTAATGAACCATACACCTAGTCTTATATCTAGACCCTATCTAATATATCAAGCTCAACTATCTAATACTAGGCCTCTACCCTACCTATACCTATGATCATGTGGTCCGTTCGAGAGTGTCAGGGCCACCTAAGAAAGGCATGAGTAAAAGTCACTAGGCCACCACGAATAGTTTCCCAAAAATAACTAGTATATATTGTGTATATAAAATATGATATTATCATAATAATAAATAAATAATAGATTCATAATAAAAAAATACCACTGATCCCTAGGTTCAAAGGTGAATCCTAAGGTCAACTACACTTGCTTAGACCAGTGGAAATTTTCTATAAGAATAATTCATACCCATCAAGGGGGATGAAGCCACAACAATGAATCAGTTAAATAAATATCATCAGGTTTAGCTCCCACTCTAGAATTTGTAGTCACAATATATTCAGTGGAATGGTACCTATCCCTAGAATCATATATATAGTTATCGGGGTGATAATCTCCCCACCTAGTATATTTATATATAAATCATCATAGGAAAAAATATCCCCATCGAGTAAAAAAATAATATATCTTTTAAGGAATAACACCCACCTCATAATACCATCATATATCCTATATTGTGGAATTTCACACACCCTTGTAAAATTATATCTCACAAAAGGGTGAAAAGATCCAACTCTGGAATTATCTCACATGTACTTATTACATGGGTTAACCACTCACTCGAATGCATTACTCATCTCCTAGGTTATCCTATCAAGTTAAAAACTTATTCTCTCCATTATGTTCATAGTATTAAATCCCCACAGTAGACTACCTATACCAGTACCTTCTCATGACAACACTTGATTAGGTATCACTCTTAGTCCCCTTAACCACATGAAGTTTCAGACGCCCAATATGGGTTCCTTTCTCTCTTCCCAAATATAGGGTTAGAGATTGTCACTTAGAGGGTATAACACCCTAGAATAAAATTATTCTCACATCATGGACTAATATTCTAGTTTATAGACACAACACATGCATCACACTAGAGATATGGAATAAATCCCACATCACTTTCAAATTCAAGAAAGGTATGTAACACATGGTAGGTCACTAGTATGATTTACATGGGTTTTTATTTACCCAAATGTTTATTTTTATATTTCACAAGATCTAAGGGTTGAAAAACATATATCTGGGGGAAAACAGACCCTCATGCATGATTTGTAAGAAATCTATGTAACTGTGAAGTTAGTCATCAGAGGGTGTTGGTTTGAGGAAAATTCATTTTTTCATGGTTTTCCAATCCATGTAGGGATTAGAAGGAACCATGATTTTTTGTTTTTTTTGGAGATTTTAGATCCTATTAATTTGGTTCATGGTTTGTCCAAATGTGTATAAAAACTATACAATCTTCCCAAGTCATTAAAAATTGTTATCTTTCTATTTTCCCTTAATGAGTTTAACTACTTTTTGTATCTTTTTTCTCCACCATCATTTGTGGACCTCTACCATTGGATTTAGAGATTCTTCATTTGGTTAATGGTGTATATCTTACCTCCCTTAGTGATTTATTGGGACATAATATTTACTTATTCATTGTTTGTATTCCTTTTACCCTCTTCCACCCCTGTTCTTCTATTTCCATGGAAGTTGGGAACCCTATATTTAATTTTTTTATAATATAAGGTTAATAATGGTGTTTTTGGTTTGTTACTTTATGTATTAGGTGTGTAATAACCTCTCTTTCTTGATTTAAGTTGTTTTATTCCAAGGTGACAATATTTTATTAAGCTACATGGTATGTGTATATATTTAGTGGATTTTACATGGATAACCATTAATTATCAGTTCCTTTGGGTTTTTATCAAATTAAAATATTAAATTTATTTATAAATTATTATTTTTCCATGATTTATGTGATTCAATATTTATATTGTAAATTTAATGCTTTAATGTGGTTTTCTAAAGGGAGATATTTTTTATGCATTCCAAATATTTTTTAAAATTACTGAAAGATATTTTGTGCTTTAAAATGAGTGTTTAAAAGAGTTTTTAAATGGGTCTTCCATGGTGTTGAATGCTTAACATGTTTTTGGATCAAATGGATAATGAAATTGTTTATCAAATGGAACATGTAATGTAAACTTGTTATGGATTTAAACATATTTTTATGTAGAATTTTGAAAAAGTGTTCTACCTTGAGGATGGCTACATATTTAAAATGGGAATGTTTTACCTTGATCAAGGTGATATTTTTAAATGGGAAAGTTGGTTTTTTAAATATACTTTTGAAATGGATTTTTTTTACTGCATGTGTGATTTTTTATGTGTTTGAAATTGAGTAACACATAGAAGACCTTCGGTGAATGTATGGGGACTTAGGAATTTATACCATAGCCTCTTTATTGGATTATCTAGGTTAGGTAGTCTAAGTGACGAAGAGAGTCTTAGGGGAGGAATACCAAGAGATCTTCCATATTAGGGTCTAACAGAACAAGAGTGAATTTGGGGAGGAAGAATAAGTTATATTGACCAAGAGAGTAAGGGAGCTCTTTGGGGTTGGTCCAAGGGAAGACTCTGAGAGCTTCCACTTTTTATACTTTCTTATCTAGCTAAAAATCATGTTTTTGGACTAAGTCACACTATAAAGCTGTGGTTAAATCATATGGTGCACATTACTTATGTCTGGTTTATTTTATATGACTTATTCATGATGATAGTTCCATGAATTGTTATCTTATTCCTTATGATTAAGTCATAATTATCATTATTTGATTATGAAATGATATTATTCTCATGTGTTTTATTCAAAATTGTTTATTGTTAAAAGTTATGTCACTAATGATTATTATCATTAACTATTACTTTCTCATGAATTGATGTTTGTAATTGTTCTCATATTTATGAATTTTTAGGGTTCCTTGAGAATACTTGGTTGGGCGGATTTATTTCATTTTCTTGATCCATGTTGAGAAATGTTTTTTGAAGCATGTTTTATTGAAAATAAAAAATAAAGGTATTTCTAAGGGAAGGGTTTCATGTAAAATTATTTTAAAGGTTATTTTTTTGAGAAATAAGTATTCAAAAAAGACTTATCAGTTTACTTTTTATAAAATCCTTACACATATTCCTAATGGAATTCTATATGAATCTATGCCTCACAACCTACATATGTCTTTAGACATATAACAACTTAGTGTTGAAGGACCTAGGTAAGGGAAGGGGAATATGATTTTAGTGTATCTTCATTATCTCCATCATCAAATATTGTGTTATACCAAATAGATTAAATAAACTGAGGGGGGGGGGGGGGGTGAACCTGGATTTGGTATATGAAAAAAATTACACATTTATATTTTGTCTCATAGTTAAAAAAATCCCCTTCTCTCCCTTTCCCATAGAAATTCATGATAGAAAATTAAATCAAGCATGAGACATATCAATTTTACTTGTTTCACCCTCACTGGGCTATGTCCAAGGAGCATACATCGATGATGTGATGATGTAAAAAATCCACTAAGTATCAATATAAAAAATACAATGTTTGGGATAGATCACTTATATGAACAAACTCACTTACTTTTTAAGGTCTACGGTTAACTAACTTATTTTCCAAAGGGTCACTCCCTGAGTTTCTTGGTCTATCTCATTTCCAGTGCAAAGGATCACATTCTTCCTCTTCCTTTTCTTACTGCTCTTGGAAGGGATTCAAAAACAGTTTATAGACTTATAGGTACCTTAATTTTTATGAATTAATAAATCCTAAATTTTATGTAGATTCTATGTTAAAGCTTCAATTTCATCCAATTGATTAATACCAATTTACCATAGATTTACTGGAAAAATTCTATCCTTCGATAAGCCTTTGGGTGTCTTGAACTCAACATTAAAAAAATGCGCACATCATTTGAGTTTAAGAGAAAAACTCTCAACTTTTATGTGCTATAATGGAAAAAACTCTTTCAAAAAACGTTTATTCTTTTCAATAAACTCTCTTTATGAGAATATACCTTTGTGCATAACTATTATGAAATTTAGATCCTCATATTTCTCAAAGGGATGACCTATTTAACTGAGAAGGGTGGCCATTTATTTATAGACCTAACCAACCCTATGCACAAGATACTTATGCATCTTCCTATTCATGTACAAGATTCTCTCAAGCACATAAGTCCACATTTTATGTCACATTGGGAACATAAATCTCATTCATGTCGATCACATCATCTTTATTTTTTAGGTGTTTGAAACTATGCCTTTTGCATGCAAACTCAAATTTCATGGAAATTCATATCTTTTGAGAACTTCTTTTATTTTCCATATTTTAATGCAGTGATCCTAAAAAATTTATTACAAATAACTTTTGAAACAACATTTAATCTTGTGCACAACATCCTTTTCCAAAGACACCTTTCTTTATTTTACAAATTTTGGACATAAAAATTTGGAAAACATTGGGAAACAACACCACAATGTATATATACTTTTTATACCTGCTTTAGAGTTTCCATTAATTTTTCATTTATACTTTTCAATATATCTTTTCCAAAATATCTCTAGAACTGCACACCTAACCATGGAAACCTATTTTTCAACAAACACAATCAACCCAAATAATACAGCAATGTAACCTTGAGGGATTTTCCCAATAATCTATCCCTTTGGGTTTATTAAGGACTCTTAACAGTTTTATACCTTATTGAATACTCTTCCATATTCTACTACTATTCACTTCTTGTGATATATATTGAAATGAAATATTTACTCAATACATACCCTAAGCCTACATGAGAAATGCTCAGTGTGAGAAATAAGAGTAGCATGATAATATTATCAATGAAAGACTTCATTCCTAAAAACAGTCAACTGCTTTCTTCATGAAATCCTTCTTTCATGATATATATTTTAATAGATCAATTTTAGTATCATAATATTTGAAACTCGCATACTTTACTTCATAGGTTATCTTGCTTTTGAATGAATAAATATGTCCAAGATAATCTCTGATAGCCATGATTTTTAATACTTAAATATGTCTTAGATAAGATTTAATAGCTCCCCTACATAAAAAATCCCCCTATCAGCTTCTCCACTTAACAGGATTAAGGAATTTTCTCCTCTTTTTTATATCCCTAATTTCTACCCCTTTGTCAAAAAAGCTAAAGGTTACTTCATTATGATCTAAAATAGGGAAAATAACATATATCATTACATTAATGAAAACACACTGTACCTCGGGGAGAGGGGGTCCCATATACAAACTTTTTCAAGTGTGAGGATTTGACTAAACTCCCAGAGCCAATAAATTCCATTTAGACACTTATTTAGGTAGGTCCTTTGTGAAAATATCCAAAACTTGTAGTTATGTAGGCAAATACTCTAAATTCACAAGTCCTTGCCCTGCCTTCTTCTTAATAAAATGATATTTGATTTCAATTTGATTTTTACTCATGTGATGGGATTTATTCTTTCTATGATTTATAGAACATGAATTAGCTCAATTTATTCTTATTAAAGATTTCACTTCAACTCCCATATCATAAAGTTGATGCTTTATCCACAATAATTATGTGCTTTGTTGAGTATCCACAATTCATTCATCTTCTGTGGTGATCAATGAGATTCATTACTGTTTTTTTCTTATCCAAGAAATAATTAATCCAACAAGATGTAATGCACCACATGACATTGATTTTTTATCATCTCCCTATCCATCTAAATCTGCATCTATATAGCCCAATAATCTTTTCAGATATTTTTCATTGTATAATAAGTAAAAAACCATAATGATCTTGGTATAATGATGTATTTTTTTCCATAAAAAATTGTATTTCATTGGGATTTTATTGATATCATGATTCTTGGAATGTGGAAAAAAAATATCATGTCTTGTCATTTTGAAGTACAATAGACTACTAATGATTTTCCTATATTTTGTGATATTAACTGCATTCCCTTCATCATCCTATGATAGTTTCATCAGAGTAGCGACAAGAGTTATAATATACATGGAATTATCAGCACCAAATCCTTTCAAAACCTCATTTTCATATTTATATTGATAAATTAATGTGCCATTATTTCCTTGTGTCACTGGTAAACCAAGAAAAAATGCCAGGTCACTAATCATTGACATTTAAAATTCACTTTTCATGAATTCTATGAAATGAGTGCACTATGCTTTATTTGATCCACCAAATATTATTTCATTGACATATACTAGCATTATCATACCTTGGTTAATGCCACTATTAACACAACATTTTTTAATCAAATCCCCCACATTGAAAACTGAGTTTCTTCCAAAATTAAGCTAGCCTTGAATACCATTCCCTTTTTCCTTCTTCGACTCATAAAGGTAAATTCTCACCTAAAAATCTCTATTATAATATTACAAAATGAAAAAAATATCTAGATACTCAATATAAACATAGTTTTCTAGAATCACATTCCAAAACACAGACTTGACATCTATATGGTACACCTTGAACCTTATTTGTACTACTATGGCCTAGAATAATCTAATTATTTCTATCCTTGAAATAGGTGAAAATGGCTCATCAACATCTATACCCTCCATCCGGGAGTACCATTTTCACACTAGTCATTCTTTGTTTCAAATCACAACACCATCTTCATCCATCTTGGTGCGAAGGACCCATTTAGTCCCAATGAAATTATTATCTATTAGACATGAATCAATCTACCATGTCTAACTCCTCTCAATTTGGTCATGCTCTTCATTAATATATTTGATCCATTTGTAATCTCTAGGTACTTATTCAAAACATTTGGGATTCACCTTTGATAAGATCTATTCTTGTTGTAGTGTCTCTATCCTCCTTGTTTATATTGGAACCGTCTGATCACCTATGATGTTTTATCTATCAATTTTACCTCTTATCACCGGTCTTTGAGAAGATACTAGTTTTTGATCATCCTATTCAATATTTGAATCTTCTTCTGAATCATCCTTTGGAAGTAGAACATCCCCTGCTCTACTTATCTCTTCATCACTATCCTCATAGGAATGATAATTTATTTGATAAATATTATGCTCATTCTCTACTACAGTTACATCATTACTTTCAAGTACTTTTCTTAGACTCTTATTGAAGAATTTATATTATTTTATTTACTTTGAGTATCCAATAAATATCCCTTCATCTCCATGGGATTCACACTTCATGTGTTTTTACTAATTGATAATGAAACACTAACTTCTGAAGACTCAAAAGTACTTCAACATTGGCTTCTTTCCATACCATATCTCATAATAATTATTATCTTATTTTAGACATAATAATACTCTATTTTATGTGTAGACTAACATCATCACTACTTCTTTTCAAAACCTCCATGGAAGGTTTCTCTCAATAAGCATTGTTCTACCCATGTTGATAATTCATTTTATTCTCTCAACTACCCGATTATACCATAGATTTCTTACTATAGAAACACGGTAATTTATCCTATGTTTCTCAAGAAAATCCCCCACTTGTATATTTGTGAACTACGTTCCATAATCTGTTAGGATCTTATGGATTTCCATCATATTCTCAACATCCCTTCGATAAGTTTCTATGAAATTGAACACCTAAAATCGGTGGGTGATGACTGAAACCCATGAAGTTCTACTAAAATCCTCAATTAATAGAACATAATATCTCATCTTATCAATATCTCTTGGTGAAATGGGTATGCACACATCAATAAACACCAATTGAAGAACCTTTTTTAACCTTTTATCTTTTTTCCTTACATATCTTTTTAATGATCTTCTCTTATTGAAAAGGATCATACGTATGGGTATGATCATTTGATAATCTATGGAAGAATTGAGCATCATCATATTTCACCAGATCTTCTAATGATGTTTGGCTCAAATAACCATGGAATTTATTCTGTAACTTGTTTTTTCTTCCTTGGACAAAAAACTCATACCTTCTTCTCTACTAACAAGGTAAAGAATACCTTTCACACACTTTCCCTTCAGAATAACTGTAATGTATTTTTCCTGGATGGAACATAATTTATTGTAAAAGATAATGGAATGTTTTGAGTCATATAATTTACTGACACTTACGTTGTGACTAATACCTTCAATAACCAAGACATCTACATGTCTCATGTATTTTCCCCCAAACTTTTCTTTTCTAGTGATAAGAGTTTTCAAACCTTAATCATTAAAAAATATAATAATACATTCCTTTTTGTATTAGATTCTTATTACTAGTTTATTATTTCTTATCATATGGGAAGTTCATCCACTATTAATGATCCATATTCTAGGGGAATTTGATGATTTAAAGGAAATCTCTGCAACCGCTTCATGTTCATCTATCTTTTTTTATCCATGTGTTTAAATTCATAATTGGAATAGATTTATAATATTGATCTACCTCGATGTATGATTGAACAAATTAATCTATCAACATTGCAATATGATTTTTCATTTTTATCTCATTGTGTTATACATTGAACCGCTACTTATGAACAAAGTCATTCTGCTTTGTCACATTTCTCTGCATTGTTGATGAGAAGTATCTTACCAGGTGCAGAATTTCTCTACATCTAAAAAAATGACGATTAAATTATGTTATGTAATATTGAGTTTTTAATGGATTCCTCTATTGATCGTGTTCCCTTAGGTACCTCTTAGCTATGGAACAAACATTTTGTGAGTGTCCAATATTTCCATAAAAATAACATCTCATGCGGGGTGTATTCTTGTGTGGAAATACTGCAGTAATTATTCAATCTTAGGTTCTTTGAATCTTATAATTCTGATTAATACCTTAATTAATCTTCAATATCAGATTAGGTTCTTGTGGTCTGACATCACCCATTAATGTTTTCTATTTTTTATCAAGCCTCATACTAGCATTATAATTGGGATTTGACTATTGATTTTATTCTTCTAGAACACTACACTCCATCTCAATCCTTTTTGTTTCCTGAATTATTTTCCTTCTAGATTTTATATATAGATTCAAGATATTTTCTCAATTCTTAATACTTTGTCACATGCTGACTACTTCCTCATCATGTTCTTCGTTATGTTTTATTTTATCCTTTATAGTGTTAGTTAAACTATATTTTCTCTTTTCTATTCTTCAATCTTGAGTTTTTTCTCAAAAACATTTTCTAAGATCTCTAAAATCAATGACATTAGTTTTTAAATTTATTAAATCATCTTATACTTATCTTCTTCCTAAAACTTCATATAATGTTTGTAATCACGAACAACTTTGTTGGATTTCTTCATTTTGGATCTCTAAAAATCTATTTCCTAAAGAGAGGATTCTAATTCTACCTGAAGGTCAACTCTTCCTTCAACTTATTATTCATTATTTTCGTTTTCTTCCCTTATCTTTGAATTTATGATAAATGCCAGAATAGAATATACATCTTGATCCTTATATTCCTTCAACTCTTCTTCCTCATATTCTTTTGAAATTTCATTTCCTTTTGAAAGTATATTCTTCTTTTTCGAGAATTTTTTCTTAAAATTTTTCTTGACTTTCACATAGGCTGAAGATTAATTAATGGGAATTTCAACTTCATTATAATCATCAACTTGAAACTTATAAGGGAACATCATAGTAAAATATATAACTTTTCCACAGCGAAATCAAGAAATTGTAAGTTTTCCTTTGAAATTTCCTTTTCCTCTTTGAATATTTGAGGAAAGTAATGCCATGAATTTATCTATCTATTCTTATCCCTACCCATCTTCAATAGTGAGTTTCTTCATGGTATTGAATGGAACTTATTTGGACTTCCACTTTTCCAAAATATCATTATCATCATTTTTCATCTCATATGAAACAAGACTACTATTCAAGCTATCTAATGTTATCACCTTTGGTCTTTATCTTCCAATACCAAAACCTTCAGATTAAACTAAGGTGGAAGCTTTCCCAAGATGTTATTAAAAATATTTATATCTTTAGTAATTTCTCTGAGAGTAATAATTTCATATAAAACAACATTAACTCAATGAAATAAATCATCAATAAACTCATTAGGGTGAATTATCAGATCCTCATACATATTCCATAGAACCTAAAATTTTTCTTCTCAGACTTTTGAACCACCCACATAGATATTAAATAGTATTTCCCACATATAATGTGATGACTTACATGAAATAACATTTATATATATTTCATTTTATAGGAATACCCCTAAAACATTTATTCCTTTATCACCATCATTTGATTCCCTTCAGTCAGCTTTCGATAAAGAACTATTGTCAATATTGGCTGAAATTCCATGCATCGCTATTATAAAGAATTCCATTCCTAATGATCAGAAGTAGTAATGTATCCAATTATTCAATAGTCTAAAATGGTTTCTATCAAAGATCAGAATACCTTTTTGATTTAAAAACTCTATTTCTTTTACTAATAGAGAACTACTAACTTTCAACCTTTCTCTCAGATACCTATTGTTAGCCCAACTAGGTTAAATACCCTGAGGGGAGGGAGGTGAATCAAGTTATGAAAGTTTAAAACAAATTCCCCTTTATATCTCGTTAAATTATTATATAAACTACTCTTCTCCCCCTTTAAAGTAAAAATGTATGAGTGGAAATTAAATCATGCATGGGATAGATTAATTTTACAAGGTTCACCCTCGCTAGGCTATGTTCAAAGAGCATACAATGACGATGTTACGATGTACAAAAATATACTATGGCTCACTTGAAATTTTTTTATGGATATATCTCTTATACACCTAGGATTAATATCGTTACACGGTTTAGTATTAGCTCACTACTTTCCCAAGGGCCACTCCATGAGTCTCTTACTCAGTCTCATTACTGGCCAAAATGATCACTTTATTCCTTTTCCATTACTCACTGTTCTTGGAAGGGATTTACCCAAAATTAATGGACTTGTAGGTCCCTTCATTTTCATTAATGAATAAATCCTCAATTATAGTTAGAAGATATATTGAAGTTCCACTTTCTACCAATTGATGAATACCCCTTTACCATATATTTTCTAGACAAATTCTATCTTTTGTGCAATAATTTAGTGTATTGAATGTAACATTATCAAATTGCATGAAAAATTCGAGTTTAGGTGAATAACTCCCAACTTCCATGTGATATCATGGAAAAAAGTATTCCTTGAAACTCTTATTCTTTGTGCACAACTCTATTTACACACAACTCTCTCTGCATACAACTCTTACAAAATTAATATCCCCATATTTCTTTAAGGGATGAGATACTGAACTGAGGGAGGTAGCCACTTATTTATAGACTCGTCCTACCCCTTGCACAAGATCCTTAATTATAATCCTCTTTGAATTTAATATTTTCCCTTTCACATAATTCCACATTTTATATCTCATTGGGTGTGTAACTCTCTTTCATGCCAATTACATCAGCTTTATATCATGGGAATGTGAAACTCTGCCTTTAGTGTGCACACTCATATTTCATGAAAATTAAAATCATTTGAGAACTTTTTAACTTTGTAATATTGTGATATGGTGACCCAAAAACATTCCTTATATGAACATTTTCAATGTACATTCAATCTTGTGCGCAACCTCCTTTTTTAAAAACACCTTTCTCCATTCTCCAAATTTTGGACCTAAAAATTGAGCAAACTCTGGGAAATGACACCACCATGTATATGTAACTTTTGTACCACCTCTAGACTATCCATTAATTTTTTTAGATCTTTTTCAACATATATTTCTAAAAATAACTTTGGAACTCCAAAAATAACCATGAAAAACTACTTTTTCAACAAACACAATCAACCCAATAACACCGCAATGTAACCTTGAGGGAGTTTTCCCAATAGGTTGTTAGGTTAAAGGAGATATTTTATCATGGGGTTTATCTCATGAGGAGTTTTTTGAGTTTTTTTTGTTTTAGATGTTATACATTGGATCTTGTGTTATTTTTCATCTATTTTGAGTTTTTCTATATTATTAATTTGGATGTCAAGTTTATGTCTTATATATGACATGTTATATATAATGATGTGATGTTGATTATGAAATCCAATTTTAGTCATTTCTATGTTACTCTGCCATATTTATTTATAATTGTTTGTTCTAATGGTATTTTGGTGTGTCCATCCCAGTTCATTGATAGATCATGCCAGTTTATTAAGAGAGAAACTATTTTCAAAAGGTTATTTGTTATTCCTTGGTCCTTGTTTCCAGCTTGTGGTGATTGTAAATATAATTCAGGCCTTATGGAATGTTGGGATTAGGTGAAGGGTTGGGTTGATCTATACCAGTTCATTACAAAGTGGTTTTAGAGCATGATCGTTTTTCATTTGTGGTGTGTTAGGTTAGTCTAGATACTAGGATCATCATCAGGACTCTTGTGGGGTGAGTATGAAAGGGTCTGTTCAGCTCTTCATCACATTGAACCTTGAGTTTCCATGAGTTTATCGAGATTTTGTCTTTATATTGAGTATATATATAATTACCTTTGATGTATTTGGATATGATTCATCGATGTTTTGATCCCCATTGAGGGTATTTATGATTTAGTGTATTGTATTGAGTTTCAAAGGAATAAATAGTGAACAAACAATTGTTTCATGGTTATCACATATGGTCTTGTAAACAATGTGGTACCTATGTAGAATGTCTTTGTAACAATTAAAGTTCATGTTATATGGTTGGTGAATAGTTTACCAGTCTCTGTCACCAAACCATGTACAATTAATGTTCTCCTCTAGATTTTATTTCCTCCCTTACTTCTTGGATTGATTCCAATGGATTATTCCATTGGAGTGTTATCCAATAAGATATTTTTATTATAGTTTTTATGGGAATTTATACCATTTAATGTGGTTTTATTTGAGATGTGTGTTGGTGTTCTTGGTTTTTTCACTTGGTTATTTTTCTTTAGGAAATAAATTATCATTTTTGGAATGGATGAGAGAAATTCCATGGGATTTTTTGTTTTTGAAAACCATTTTTAGTGTTTTGGGAATTTTTTTAATTTTATTGATAAAATCCAAGAAGTATTTTTTAGGAAAAAACTTGGGAAAATGTTTTGGGTGAAAAAGAATATGAGTTTAGTAAGTAATTTTGTGAGGATTGTTTTTCCTTGTGTAGTTACCTTAAGAATTGGTTTCTGAATTTTTCTTAATGAGATTGTTTATTTCAGAAATGATTTTTTTAATTTTTCATCGGATGTAAAAACAGGGCTTAATGCTCAAGGGATTTTTTGGTCTATTTAATTGTCCACATAAATGTTCTGAAGATTCCCAGTTTTCAGTTAAATTTAAAATTGATTTTCAAATACTTGTAAGATTTTTTTTTGAAAATTCATTAGATATTTATGCAAAAGAAGGGTACTGACCCATGGTTTAAATAATTTTGAGACTGGGGGTCTCGGTAATGGGTTGTGGCTTTGAGAAATGGGTTGTTGGATAATAGATGAGTATCCAAATGATATTTTAACATTGGTTTGATTTTTCTTTTCAAAAGTTGCTTTTGAAATGGTAATTTCCATCAAGAATGTAAAATGGGTTCCTTGATTTCATCCCTCAGTTATGAGATCTGTTGTTTGGTTTGAGGATTATGAACATTCAGGATTATGCATCACACTAGTTTTTAAGTGCCTCCTACAAATGTCTTGATGGAGGGTAAGATATTGTTTATAGGAGTTATTCCTTGATTATTTTATCCACCTTTTTGGATTTTATCTTATTTTTTTATTTCTCCAAGACCTCAAATGGTTTTAGAGGATCCATTGAAGATTTTTAGGGTATTCCTCATTTTCTGTGACAACTTCTGACCATGGTTTTCATTGAACCTAGGGAAGTTTTTTATCTTTACTTTGAGTGATTAATAGTTTTAAATGAGTAAATTTTAAATTTTAACCCTTGTTAAATGGGACATTTAATATTTATATGTGTTCAAGTAGTGATAAGTATTAATGTTTTATTTAAAGTTAAATGTGTACTTTTAAATTAATTTTGACCTCTTTTGGGTTGGTAAATGAATCAGGAAGTGTTGTTTAATCTTTTAATGGTTCGTATTGGATATTCAAGAAACTATTTAAAATGTAAAGTTCTTTAGAAATTTTCATAAAAATCAATTTAAAAAGAGTATGATGCTTCAAAATGATTTAAACCCTGTTGGGTTTATGTTCTGATTTGAGAAAGGGGTGTTTCAAGACTGTTGATATTTTCATATGAAAATTTATTGGTTCTTGATATTATTCATATAATGGTTTTATGATAATTTATTATTGATATAATTTACAAATAGATTTCTAGATACCAATTTTTTTTAAAAAATTGAGTTTTAATTTAACTAATGAGAAGCATCTTGGATTCCCATGTATCCCGATGAATGGATATTTTTCACGTTTGGTGTCATTATAAATGGAGTGGGTGAGTGTGAGACCCTCTTGAGTCCAAGAGGTATTCCTATGATACATTGATATACTTTATAGGATATTTTAGGGGATTTTAGTGGTTATAAATTGTTTTTGTCTCCTTTTGTGGGTATTTTATGTCACCTTATTTATTCTTAGTACTTTAAGAATGACTATTTTTTTAGGTGAAAAGTTTTATCTAATTGTGTGAGTGGTGTTTTAATTATATTAAATATTGTGTTGAGAAAATTATTTGTAAAGTTGTTTTAAAAATAAAATTTGTGTGATTTGAATTGAGTTATTTGTGGGAATTATTTGAAAGAGGACAACATGGGGTTTGGTTTTTTACATGGTTTTTAACCAACAATCCACTTTTAGTGTTGTATAATTTTTGAAAAATAGGTTTGGACTCTGCACGTATTTTTTGGAGATGAAGGGGGAGGTGTTTTATAAAATGTTTTGTAACCCAAAAAAGTGGTTCTCAAATTTATTTTTTTCATTTAGGACAAATAGAAGCTTTTTTTGAAATGTTAATGTGCGATATAGATTTTTAATTTCTTGATTTTGAGTTCTTACCTTATCTATTTTGTGGATACCATTGTGTTTTTGAGTTTGGGTGCATGAATAATTATTTATGTTGTTTTCCTTTTTAACTTATGTTGTTTTCTTATTTCATGACCAGTATAAGGTCGATTTATTATTGATGTGGGAATTAGTGACTTTGGGTTGATGCTTGGGTAATTATGAAAGATGTTTCCACTACTCTATTGAGTACTCAGTAGTGATAGATTTTGTGGATTAACTATCGGATAGTGTTTCGAGTTGAGGTCATAATTTACCCATAGAGTAAGGTGACCTAGGTCGTGACTCCATGTTGTTTCCCATCGTGGCACGATTATAGGTCATCCTTTTCTAATTTGATATCTTTTAGACATATTAATGGATCATCCATTTGGGTGTTTTTTCTTTTGAGTTTTTGTTCATTTGAGGAAGTTAGAATCAGTTCCTTGATGGTTCTTAATAATTCCTTGGAACTTTTTCATGGTTCTATTCTATAAAAGAGGTCTTCTTCTAGGATGTTATCTTTTATTATACCATTTAGGACATTATAAATTGTGAGGATACCTATTATCAGTCTCCACCCCCTTTGATATTGTATAAGTGAGTGTGGTTGTGTTATTCTTAGAGATATTTCATGATTATGTGGGTTGGTGGTTCATCTTAGAGGAATCATTAGTTTTCAAGAGTTTCTTCCTAGGGACCTCCCTAATTATTTTTTATCTAACTCTCCCCATTCCACAGAGTGTCAGTTGTGACTCATTTTCTATATTTGTTTTCTTAGGGTTTTTCTTGGGGTAAAATATGACACTGTTGAGAGGTTTGTGAAACTCCCAAGGTCACCAATATGATTTAGGTGGTTTTTTATTTACCCATGTGTTTATTTTTGGGGTTCCTGGGTATTGGGTGTCAAAAATCATGTTTTTAGGGAAGATTGACCTTCGAACATAGTTGGTGCACTATATATCTAATAACGTGACTAACTATGCGAGGGTGTTTGTAATGTTCAATTTTTTACATGTAAGACTTTGAAATATTTCTAGGAATATCCCTAGAGGTAGGTTCCTAAAAGGTTTAAGATTCCGAAGCCCTATGAGCTCAAAATTAATTTTTGAAATATTCTAAATATCACTCATGTTCAATTTTCCTAAAAAAGTGTAACAAATTGTATATAGAGTATTGGATTATAAATCTAAGTCATCTATCATGCTCAGAGCATAGGATTTACCCTAGGCACAACATAAACTTTTTCAATGTAAGATGTTTGGTTAAAAACCATCAAATGATTAAATAATAAAATAAATAAAAAAATTATTTATTTATTTATGTTGACACTGTTACCTATCTTTACCTCTATAAATATATAGTTAGGAAGAGGTCTCAGGGTTGGAAGCTAAAACATGGACACCTAGAAGACTATTGGAGGAGAAAATTCTTAGCGGATGACAATAGATTGTATTGAGGATCACTATGACATCATAATTCAATGATCTCACCAACGACAATGTCACAACCCATACCCTGCGGACAGTGCCGTGACTACCCCAAGCCCTCCTTCCATAGGCCAGGGGCTGGCGACTATCACCAAAGGCATAATTCCCTAAACTGGGAAGGCATTTCCTTTATAATTGTAAACACACACAGAAGAGGACACAAATGAATACAAAAAACTAAGTAAAATTGTATAACAAGTGAGTGATGAAAAGTAAAGTGGCCAGAAATACAAGCCCAACTGTAAAGTAAAAGTACAACTGAAAAGGAAAAAAACAACTGAATGGTGAAAAACAGATCTTGGATAGTCCACCATGGATCCTACCTGAAGGGTAGGTACAGAAAGCCCCCACATCACTCCATGTCCATATGTATCCTCCGTGTACCATCATGCTGTGTGGTCCACCTCCGGGTACCGACCCGTTCTCATACACTCAGCGTCGGTCAGTGTTGTCCATCGTCTGCATCCAACACAACGAGGTGCGTGCATAGCCCATGCAGCGGTGAGTATAAAGATAATCTATAGGGACCTCGAGACCCTCAAGGTCTCTCAATATCAACCAAGGATAATCCACAGAGTATGAAATCAATAGATACCCCCACTGAGGTATATGCCCATACATATTCCAAAGTTATCATGTAATCCATCTCAATTACGAGGAAATCACAAAGTTACTGACTCATCTCACATAGGTATACAACTCTTGTAGAGAGAGTTTAGAGATTCTTAGATGAATCCACTATGTCATATATTCTATCGAACCCACATAGGATCCATGAACAGAATTCAGAATTGTCGAACCCACATAGGATCCAGGAACAGTTATTCTGTCGAACCTACACAGGATCCAAGAACAGAAGTCAGAACTATCGAATCCACACAAGATCCAGGAACAGTAGTAAGAGCTGTCGAACCCGTATGGGATCCATGAACAGTCGTCAGTTCTGTTGAACCCACACAGGATCCAGGAACAGTAGTCGGAGTTATCGAACCCACACAAGATCTTGGAACAGTCGTCAAAGCGCAGCCAGCCACAGGGTTCCGTACAAGGCATGCTTGATTCCGGGAGGGTTTTCTCCTCAAGCCAACTGTGGATACATAAACTACCCAGAATTCCCAATTTTATGTATCCAAAAGTTCTGTCTTTCCATAAGAAACTCAACTCGATAGACGATGTATCAATCGGACACCCAGTATGAGAGTTATTGGCATTTTCGTTCCGAGGGCCTGGTTGGATTTACGTTCAATCCAACTCGGTCATATCCCAACTATGTCCAAAACTCATGTGGGGCATACCAAAAGAATCGTCTCCTTATAAGGTTTCCTTTTCCCAAGACGGTTCGTCAATCAGATGCTCGTAGGTCAAGTTACGGGCAAAAGAGTGGAAACAGATCAAATGGGTCCGGGTCCGGTCCGGCCCAGTCAGACCGACCTAGGTCTGGTCCGTGGGTCTGACCCGGTCCGTGGGTCTGATCTAGTCTGTGGGGGCGGCCCGGCCCGTGAGGGCGGCCCGGCCCGCACTGGGTTCGGCCCGCGCTGGGTCTGACCCGGCGGGCCGCTCGGTTGGCAGCCCGCTCAGTTGGCGGCCCGCTCAGTTGGCGGCCCGCGCAGCCGGTGGCCTGTGGCATCTGCCCTAGCCACGTCTAGGGTGGAGGACGCACCCACTGGGAATCACGAATTGCTAATCCATTTGAGTGGGAGAGAAACCGGTTCCATGTGGCGCCGGTCTACGTCACACGGGACCCAACGGTGGGTCCCGCTCCTCCCAACTGGGTGAGTGGCCAGCCAACTCCAGCACAACACAGATGCGTTGTGCCTCCTTCGGTGACCCGGAGGCTCGGGCCACCAGTCTTCCTCGCGGACGAACTTGCACCGGCCGCCATTTCACCGCCATGGCTAGGGGACGCGACCCCCTTGTGCTCCACTGCGTGGTGCGGTTGGGCCACACCTTCTCCGACGACCCAATGGTTCGGGCTGCCGGTTTCCTTCGCGGACCGGCTTACGCTGGCCGCCGCATCACCATCGTAGCCTGTTGGCCACAAGTTACTCCTCTGGGGGCGCGGTTCCACCGATGCCGTTCATGCAGTGAAGATTTATGTTCCATCTATAGAAGAACATTCCACAGGTCACCAGACAAGTTTTGGTGGCCCGATAGTTGTTCCAGAAGTTGCTGCGCCCTCCTCGGGATGTCGCCTTCGATCTGAAACCATTGTTGATGAGTAAAGATCATCCTAGACTCATGCCACGTTTAGCATCAAAATTCCACAAAGAAGGCAGAGGGGTCGGGTAGTGTTTCTTCCGCCTGCGCCCTCCGTGTTAGGGTGATATCAAGCGGCTTCGAATTCTAAAACATGATGGAAAACAAATAACGAGGAAGAAAAAAATTTCAAACCCCTACCTTTTTTCGTTGTCAAAGTCGCGGGTAGGCGGACGTTGATTTGTTGATGTCAGGAAGGAAGATGAAGAAGTCGAGGATGACGTCGTCTACTTTCTTCAAGGAAGGCACTTCCTCCCTTGTTCCGGTTGAAGACCAAAGAAGAATATGTCCATCGTTGGCGGATGAAGCGTTCTTCATCCGGAGGAGCATTCTTCTTTGGGAGATTTCTCCCAATAATCCTCCTCTCAAATCACCAAAGTGAATAGACGTTCCAAATAATAGATTATATTATCTATTATTTCGTTGGCAAGAAATTCAAAAATAATCCCTAAACACTTGGTTGACACAATTAATGTGAAGGGTGGTGGCGCCATTAAGTGGGGAGCTTAAGAGGATTCTACCCACTTAATGGGGAGTTCAAGAGGTTATAACCTTGGGTGGTCCCCACCAAATTAATCATCACATGGGAGGTTGAGTTTGGGTGGGCCCCACCACCATTACCTCTCATTGGAGGTTCTGGTGTAGTGGTCACCACCTACAACCTCCACATGGAGTTTTTAAGCAAGTAATAAAAATAAAGTTTACACAACCTTAATTTTATTTAATTCATTAAAAAACCAAAAACCATCTTTTATTTCCGACCAACTACCATTGAGGTAAAAGTATTCTTAAGAAAAAAGTGGAGCTGCGAGATCAACCATGCCCTCATATTTCAATTCTGAGCATTGGGTGAAAATTTATAAAATCACGCTCGTACGTTTACTGAATGTACCCTAAAAAAACTTCATAAATTGATTCCGGGCACACCGGGCCTCAGAATCACGCGCTGTCAGTTTTCACGGACTCGTAAAATTACCATGTATTTAAGAAAAAACATTCCATGGAAATTATGGGTCTTTACATTCTCTCCACCTCAAGGATTTACGTCCCCATAAGCTACATCTCAAACTAAGGGAACAAATTGGGGTATTGAGCATGCATTTGAGACTCCCACTCCCATGTGCTCTCCTGGAGGTTATTGTGTTGCCAGCGAACACACACTAGAGGTATCGACCGTCCACGTAGGACCCGCTCTTGTCGATCCTCAATCTCCACTAGAACCTCCGTGAAGGTTTCCCCATCGTTAATGTCTAGCTCTCCATGGTTGATGATGTGAGAAGGGTCGTACACATATCTCCTCACCTGGGATACATGGAAGACATCATGCTCCCGGTGCAACTTAGGTGGAAGATCTAGGCGGTAAGACACCTCTCTTACTCTGCTGAGGACCTGGAATGGTTCGATGAATATTAGAGATAACTTGCCGCCTCAGACAAATCTCAGTAATCCTCGTCGAGGTGAGACCCGTAGAAAGATGTGGTCACCATCCTTGAACTCCAAAGGTCTCTGTCTCATGTCGACATACGAATTCTACCTACTCTGTGCAGTCTTCATCCGCTCCTGGATGATCTGCACCTTCTCCAGGGTAGCTCATAACATCTCTGGTCACACTGGTGCTGAATCCCCAGGGTCAGTCCAGCACAAGGGTGATCTGCAAGGTTTCCCGTATAACGGCTCAAAAGGTGCCATCCCTATGGTGGAGTGATAGCTATTTTTGTATAAAAACTCTACCAGAGGTAAGTGATCCTCCCAGCTATGACCAAAGTTTAGAACACAAGAACACAACATGTCCTCAAGGGTCTGAATGGTATGCTCAGTCTGGCCATTCGCCTAAGGATGAATGGTGGTGCTCAGATGAAGATGCCTCCCGAAAGCCTCCTACAACCCTTCCATAGACGGGAAGAAAATCGTGCATCTTGATCTGTGACAATAGAAGAAGGTAATCCATGAATCCACACAATATCATGCACATAGAGGTGTCCTAATCTCTCTAATGAACCCCGATCTCTGATCGGTAGGAAGTGGTCTGACTTGGTGAGTCGGTCTATGATCACCCAAATCAAGTCGTGACCTCTGTATGTACATGGAAGTCCTATCACGAATTCCATGGATATCCTATCCCACTTCCACTTTGGGACCTATAAAGGCTGAACCAAGCCTGTTGGTACCTGGTGCTCTGCCTTCACTTGCTGACAAGTAAGGCATCGAGAGACAAACACCGCCACTGACTTCTTCATACCTGGACTCCAGTGCTGTCGTCGAAGGTCCTGGTACATCTTCGCCACTCCAGGATGTACCACTGGAGGGGATGTGTGAAACTCCTTCAACACTTCCTCCTGAAGTGACACTGGAACCATAGTACATCCTCTGAAGAGGATAACGTGCTCCCCACCGTCAGAAAATACATCAGGTGCCTGCCCTATGGATATCTGAGCACGTCGTGTCTCGCAGTCAGCGTATCCACGCTACGCCTCCCTAACTCACTGAAGAAGTGGGGGAGTTACTCTAAGAGACTGAATAAAGGCTATTACATCTTGGTCCATAGAGGATATCTGTAAAGCAGCTAGCTGCCCTGTCACCTCTCCTAGTAGCTGTGTACTAGATCTCCTAGTAAGTGCATCTGCTACAATGTTTCCCTTCCCTAGAGTATAGACTATCTCGAAGTCATAGTCCTCGAGGAACTCAAGCCAATGTCACTGTCTCAGGTTAAGGTCCTTCTGAGAAAAGATATACCTGAGACTCTGGTGGTCAGAGTATATTGTAAAATTCTCTCCCATCAGATAGTGCCTCCACGTCTTCAAGGAGAAGACCCCTACTACTAACTCCAGGTCATGGGTGGCATAGTTCTGCTCATGCTGTCTCAACTGAAATGAACCATAAGCGATCACTTCTTGCTCTGACATCAGGACACACCTGAGTCTGGTCCCTAATATGTCATAGTAGACTACGTACCCTATGCCCTCCTCTGGAAGCCTCAAGATGGGGGCACTATTTATCCCCTTCCTCAGCTCTTGAAAGCTCTACTGGAATATCTCTGACCACACTAAGGGTTTCCCCTTCATCATCAAGGATGATAGTGGTGCTGAAACTCTAGAGAAGTCTATTATGAACCTCCGATAATATCTAGACAATCCTAGGAAACTCGGTACCTCCGTCACACTTCTAGGTGTCTCCCAAGAAAGTACAACCTCAATATTCACGAGATCCACTGAAACTACAGTCTCCGAGATGACATGTCCCAAGAAGTGAACCTCTCGGATCCAAAACTGGCACTTTGAGAGATTACCATAAAGCTGGTGCTCTCGGAGTGTGTCCAGTACTACCTGAAAATGGTAGGAATACTCATCCTCAGTAGTCGAGTAGATCAGAATGTCGTCGATGAAGACTACGACAAAGCGATCGAGGTATGGCTGGAAAATCCTGTTCATGAGTCCCATGAACACCGCTGGAGCGTTGGTTATGCTGAATGGAATAAACAAGAACTCATAGTGGTTGTATCGACATCTGAAGGCCATCTTATGCACATCATCATCTTGAAATTTGAGCTGGTGATATCATGATCTGAGGTCTATCTCCGAGAACCACCGTGCTCTCTTCAGCTGATCAAAGAGGTCTTCAATCCTTAGATGTGGTTACTTTTTCGTCACAGTCACCTGGTTCAGGCAACGGTAGTCGAAAAAAAGCCTCAAGCTTCCATACTCCTTCTTGGCGAATAGAATCGGGGATGCCCAGGGAGAAACACTGGGCCAAATGAATCCCTTCCCCTGCAAGTCCTCCAGCTATACCCGCAGCTCACAAAGCTCATCGGGAGCCATCCGATATTTTGGTGTAGATATCGGTGCCGTCCTGGGGTAAAATTCAATGTAGAAGTACACCTCTCTTTGAGTAGGTAGACCTGGGAAATCATTAAGGAAAACATCCTCATACTGATCCACCACTATAGGGTAAGTAAGACTCTTCACATCAACTGCTCTAAGGGTAAGGCTAGCCAACAAATGAGTGATCGGCTGCACCCTCCTCCTTGCAAGTCTATCCTGCACTACAAAGGCTCCCTTCTCGCTGATGAGGGTGAACCTGGCCCCATCAGTGTGGACACACCACACTTTGTTCCTAATACAGTTGATCTGAGCATGGACTGTAGATAACCAGTCCATACCCAGGATGATGTCGTAAGGCCTCGAAGCTGCTACGAGGAGATCCCAGCCGAAGCTCTCACCCCATAGAGTAATCTCAAACTACCGACACCAGTGTGTGATTGTCGAGTCTACTCTAGTAGGATTCTCTAGCCATAAGGATCAAGCCAACGACTCTGTCAGAATCTCCATGATCCGAACGAGGGTGGTGGCAATGAAAGAGTGACTAGAACCTTTGTCTATAAGAATTGGTGCCAAGGTGGAGTAGACAAAGATCATACCTCGAATCATCTCTAGAGCACTGTGATCATAATCCTCAACTACTTGAAGCTAAGCTCTCCCCTGTCCACCTGCTCCCTGCGGTCCGGGTGGACCTCATGGTGGTGGTAGTGGTAACACGTCGTAACATCGTCCACCGTTAGCTGCACAACCAGCTCCTTTTCCACGTCCGTCTGCGCCCTGTGGATCACCTCGATCGAACCTATGCCTCTACCTGGGAGGTCCCTGAACTGTCTGATGATAATCCATATTGTGGGATAGATAGTCACGATCCATGTGACCCTACCCACCGCATGTGAAACACTACCTGTTAATCGAATGACTGACTCTTTCTCATGTTCCTCGCACAACTAAACCCAAGTCCTGAGGTCATCCACATGATTTTCTGTTCTGATTGGACGTTTGCAACATCTATATTATGCTAGCTGGAGAAGAATCTGCTACATGATGCCCGATGGTAGGTCTCGCGGCTCGTGTATGATCAGTAAGGAAACTCTCCACTAAGAGGGCTCGCTCGAACACCCCCGCATGCGTCGGGATGCTGATAGAGATCATCGAAGCCCTGATCAATCGCTTGAGCCCCTGCTCGAAGGTCCAGGCCCCTAATAATGGGCCCCGTACCATATCTGTGGAGTAGTGTGAGAGGTCGGTGAACCTCGCTGAGTATTGTGCCCCCATCATGCTACCTTGATGTAGATGAAGTAGATCCTAAATCTGCACTGCACATTTGGTGGATGAGACAAACTCCACCCAAAACAGGCTCTCTATGTCTAGCCAGAGTTGTGTCGCCTCATCATGCACCTGAAGAATCAAGCTCCACCATCTACCTGCAGCTTCCTGAAGGAGACTTGTGGAAAGGATCACCAAAAGGTATGCTGGTGTCCCTACCAATATGAAGACTCTCACCACAGCCTCCAGCCAATCCACAGCTGATTGTGGGTCCGTCTCACCCCTATAAATGGGTGGCCTCTGGCACTGGAACTCGTGAAATGCGCTCATGTGGTGTGCACTCTCTACTACTAGGGCTGGTGGAATCGGTGGACCAACAAGTAGTGGTACCGCTGGAGCCTCCGCTATAATAGGACCCTGCACTGAGGCCTCGTCGCTCAGTGGGCTGCCATCTCGTACAAAGCCTAGAACCCTGGCTGGCTATCTGTGTGGGGTCTTCCTGAAAATTAATAGGTGTTCCACAGTCAATAACTTATACCTGGTGAGCTGACTCAAAGAGATCACTATGAAAACTCTTGAAACACACACACAATAAGTGTTTCCATGCACAAAGTTAGAAATCAGAAGTCAGGGTCCGGGTGTATGGATACATCAGCTTCCGCACCAACACTAGACTCCCTGAACTGAAAACCACACTCAGTACCCTTAACACTATTTCTCCACAGAAAACATCAGAGTCCTAAGTAATACGGTAGAACATAATCCTCTGATACCAATTTGTCATGACCCGTCCCTAGGGCCCGTTCCGTGACTACCCCAAGCCTGCCTTCCATAGGACAGGGGTTGGCGACTAGCCCAAAGGGAATAATTCCCTAAACTGGGATGGAATTACCTTTATAACTGTAAAAAAACACAACAAAGAACACAACTTAATACAAAAAACTAATTAAAACTGTATAACATGGGAGTGCGGAAAAGTAAAGGGGCCGGACATAGAAGCCCAACTGTAAAGTACAAGTACAACTGAAAAAGAAAAAAACAACTGAAATGTGAAAAACAACTCCTGGATTTCCCACCACGGATCCTAACTGAAGGGTAGGTATATATAGCCCCCACAACACTCCACATCCATCCGTCTCCTCTGTATATCATCACATTATGTGGTCTACCTCCAGGTACCATCCAGTCCTCGTACACTCAGCCTTGGTCAGTGTTGTCCGTCATTTGCATCCAACACAACAAGGTGCAAGCATAGCCCGTGTAGGGGTGAGTATAATGATACTCAGTTGGGACCCCGAGACCCTCAAGGTATCTCAAAATCTTCTGAGGATAATCCACAGAGTATGAAATTAACAGATTACCCCACACATGTATATGCCCGTACATATATTGAAGTTATCAAGTAATCCATCTCAATCATGAGGAAATCACAAAGTTAATGAATCAACTCACACAGGTATACAACTTTTTTATAGAGAGTTTAGAGATACATAGATGTAGAAACTAAGTCATATATTTTGTCAAACCCAAACAGGATCCAGGAATAGAATTCATAACACTCAAACCCACACGAGATCTTGGAACAATTATTCTATTGAACCCACAGAGGATCCAAGAACATAAATCAGAACCGTCGAACCCACAAAGAATCTAGGAAAAGTAGTCAGAGTTTTAGAACCCGTACGGGATCCAAGAATAGTCTTCAATCCTATCAAACCCACACAAGATCCAGTAACATTAGTCGGATCTATCGAACCCACATAGGATCCAGGAACAGTCGTCAGAGCGCAACCAGCCACAGGGTTCCGCACAAGGCATACTTGATTCTGGTAGGGTCCTATCCTCAATCCAAGGTTCGATACATAAAATACCATGAAGTGAAAAAAATTTTTATCCAAAAGATCCATCTTTCCATAAGGAACTCAACACGATAGACGGTGCGTCAATCAGACGCCCGGTCTGAGAGTTATTAGCATTTCCATTCCAAGGGCCCGGTTGAATTTACATTCAATACAACCCAGATCTACCCCATGTATGTCCAAACCTTGAGTGGGTATACCAGAAAAACTGTCTCCTTCCCAGGTTTCCATTTCCACAGACGGTTCATCAATCGGATGCTTTTAGGTCAAGTTACTGGGAAAAGAGTGGAAACAGATCAAACGGGTCTGGGTCCGATCCGTGGGTTCGACCCGGTCCGTGGGTCTAACACAGTACACGGGGGTGACCCGGCCCATGAGGGCGGCCTGAACCGTACTGGGTTCGTCCTGCGCTGGGTCCGTCCCGCGTTGGTTCCGGCCCGGCGTCCCACGCAGATGGCTGCCCGCGCGGCTGGCGACCCACGTGGCTGGCAGCCCGCACAGCTGGCGGCCCATGGGGTCCACCCTAGCCACGTCCAGGGGGAAGGACATGCCCCCTGGGAATCCTGAATGGCTAAACCGTTCAGGTGGAAGACAAACTAGCGCCACATGGAACCAGTCCACGTCATGAGGGACCCAGTGGTGGGCCCCGCTCCTCCCGGCTGGCCGAGCATCCAGCTAACTCACATGCGGCGCAGATGCACCACGCCTCCTCTAATGAACGGGCTTCTCGGGCCACCAGTCTTTCTCGTGTCTGGCCTTGTTCCGGCTACCGTCGCACCGCCGCTGCCCCCTTGTGCTCCACCATGCAGCGCGATTGCGTTGCACCTTCTCTGGCGACCCGTCGGCTCGGACCGCCAGTTTCCTTCAAGACCAGGCTTGCACCAGCTACCGCTGCAGCTCGTCGGCCACATATTACTCCTCCAGCAGCGTGGTTGCGCCACCATCGTCCATACGGTGATGATTGACGTTCTATCCATCAACAAAATTTCCATGGGTCACTGGACGAGTTCCGGTGTTCCGATACTCGTTCCAGAAGTTATCACACACTCATAAGGACATTTCCTTCGATGCGAAACCAATGTTGATGAGTAACGCTCATCCTGGACTCATTCCACATTTAGCATCAAAATTCCACAAAGAAGGCGGAGGGGTTGGGCCGTGTTTGTTCGGCCCACGCCCTCTGCATTAGGGTGATATCAAGTGGCTTTGAATTCTAAACAACGATGGAAAATGAAGAACGAGGAACAAACGAAAGTTCAAACCCCTACCTTTGTTCGTTGTCAAAGTCACGGGTAGGTGGACATTGATTTGTTGACATCGAGAAAGAAGATGAAGAAGTCGAGGACGATGTCGTCAGCATTATTCAAGGATGGAACTTCCTCCCTTGTTCCAGTTAAAGACCAGAGAAGAAGATGTTTTTCATTGGCGGATGAAGCGTTCTTCGTTGGGAGGAGCCTTCTTCATTGGGAGCCTTTTCCCAATAATCCTCCTCTCAAATCACCAAAGTGAATAGATGTGCCAAATAATAGATTATATTATCTATTATTTCATTGGAAATAAATGAAAAAATAATCCCTAAACACTTGGTTGGAACAATTAATGTGAAGGGTGGTGGCGCCATTAAGTAGGGGAGCTCAGGAGGTTTCTCCCCACGTAATGGATCTTCAAGTGGTTATAACCTCGGGTGGTCCCCACCAAATTAATCCTCACATGGGAGGTTGAGTTTGGGTGGGCCCCACCACCATAACCTCTCATGGGAGGTTATGGTGTGGTGGTCCCCACCTCCTACCTCCACAAGGAGGTTTTAACCAGGTAATAAAAATAATGTTTACACAACCTTATTTTTATTTAATTCATTAAAAACCCAAAAATTATCTTTTATTTCTGACCAACTGCCGTCGAGGTGAAAGTCTTCTTAAGAAAAAACTAGCACTGTGAGATCAACAATGCCCTAAGATTTCAATTCAAAGCACTGGTTCAAAAGTTATAAAATATCGCTTGTACGTTTACTAAACGTACACAAACAAAACTCCAGAAATTGATTCCAGGCACACCGGGCCTTAGAATCACGTTCCGTCAGTTTACATAGGCTCATAAAATTCCCATGTATTTAAGAAAAAAAATTCCATGGAAATTTAGGGTCTTTACAGACAATGATGAAATTGTTTTCTTTTTCTATGATAAATCTATCTTGAGATAGTTTGTCTGCTTTGTGGATTTATCCCCATTTTAATAACCCATTATGAACGTGAATTAATCAACCAATGGACTGATTCAAGGATCATTAATTTTGAAGGTATGGGTTTATTTATGGGATTTGGGGACAACTATTATTTTTTATATATTTTATGACAATAATTCATCATTCTAATATAAATAGATCAAGGACAACTAGAACAGTATCTGAGGTTGGTTCCTCCTCTTTTGTTTTCTAATTTTCTCTCAACGTTCTACATGAATTCATAATTTTAATTTATATTTTCCAATGATTAAATGATTACCTAGTGAATGATCATTGTGAATTTGATCTTTGGCACAATAGATCATTAACATTGGTTTGGGATAAAGATTCAATGATAAAATTGTGGTATATGAGAATGGACGTATATAAAAATATGGATTAGTGGTTCATGATACCTGTTTGGGTGTGTAGTATTGATGAGGCGTGATGGTGGTAGTTCCGGAGCACTGGATACAGCTGGATTCTATTGACCAGTAGTGAAGAGGTTCTTCAACCTCAGATCAATGATGTGTGGTGTGATTCTTGGAAGAATTTAAGTTTGTGGAGGCTCAGATGAAGAAACTAGGGAATTCTAAAATTTCTATGAAAAACCAGACTACACAACATGTAGTCCTATGAACACGTGCCTTGTAGTCCCTTTTGTGTGGTGCTAGGGTTTCAGTGTTGTGAAAACTATCACATGTTGTGTGAATCATGACAGATGCTGTGTGACTCTAAGTTGACCCGTTTGAAATGTATAGAGTTTACATGAATAGAAGGCCATGTAGTGTTACACAACTTGGGTTTCTTTTCACATTACTTGTATCATGAAAAAGAAGTCTCAACATGTATAGGTATTACAAGTCCAGGTGGCCAAGTGTCCCCACACACCATGTACATGGGAAGTACACAAGCATGACAAAGTACACGGGATGAGTCATGTATTCAGACAAAACCATGTAAATGTACATGGTCCCATGTACACAAGAACATGTAGAATGACACATCAAGTTCTAGGTATACCTCTACACACCATGTACCTCAGGGATATGCTATGTATCCTAGAAAAGTGAATTCCATGTGAGAATGAGACTTGGGGAGTACTAGGCTTAGTGAGACACACTGTGTACCCCCATGGAAATACCATGTTCTCATTGGGTACTAGTTAGATTCCTATATCTTCTCAGCTCATATTTATTTTCCCCTTGTGTGAGCTTCCATGTATCTATATTAAATGACTGTGTTCCCCTGGTACATTCATACGAGGTTTCGATGTTTTATCCCATTCTCTCTTAATAGGGTGACCCATCTGAAAATTCTTAATGATTTATGCAGTGAGGGAGAGTTCCCTTATTCTAATGTGATTTTTATTAGGCTGCTTCGACTAATGACTCAATGTAAAGGATCACTCATCCCTCTAAGAGGCCTAAATAAATCCTCATTTCCTTTGTGTTTCCTTAAATTTGGTTTTGGAACTGATGTGACTAATATTTACATGGTCCTCGATACCCTATATAAGAGGATGTTTCAAGTAGGTTTTGGTGTCCCACTAGTTATCCCTAGGTATTAAAACCCTTTTTATGTTTCAATATTTGATTTTTATGATGAGGTGTAGTCTGACTGAGTGTGTATCTCGAATGAACCCTCTCATTTTTGTGTGTGTCAAGACCTCAAAAACATGACCTATGGGATGAGTCTCATAATTGGTTGTATAGCTCAAGGTCCAATTTTTTATTAGAAAATATTGTTCTCTCAATTAAATTCCATCATCGGTAGAAGGGATCATGGAGTGAGATATCCTAAGTGAATGTTATCTTGAAACCTAGTAGCGGTTCTATGGATGAATGTGGTTATGAACACCTAGGAAGTGGTGTCATTTTAGTACATCTATATGTTTTATTGTATGCCTCACATTATTATTGACATATCATGTGATGAACTGACTACTATTGAAGCTTTGTGTTTGGTGATTTAAAAGTTTCCTACTGGGTATTATTATACTCACAGCTACATGGGTTCTAGCCACACATGTTTTGTATTATGCATAAGAAGGAATTTTTTGTAGAGTAACTAGTAGACTAGAAGTATCTAGGGCTATTTTGGGCTAGACAGACTAAGGTGTATACTAGTGTTTCATTTGAATTCAATCCCCTTCTACAGAGTAAGTCAGAATTTATTTTCAGTTTTTGGGTGGGATTTTATTTGGATTCTTTTTCTTCTTTACAATACTTTATGCCATACTCTGATTGTGGAATTATAAATGTATGCACACCCCATTATTAGTTATTTTACATTTCATCATTTTATGGGATTTGAGATGTGTGTGTGCATATAGGTACATTAGGGTAATTCCTCCCATGTGTGTGATATTCCTTCTTGGTGCAAGTCACAAACTCCTTTCCTATTGGAGGTGAGCATGAAGAAGCTGAATATCAGGCCCCGCCACGTTAGGTTGTGATAGAATGGAATTTGAAGAGTAACTAAATTTAAGTGTTATGACAGTTCGTAAGTTTAGGACTAGATTTTGGATTTTATTTTCTCTATCTATGATGATTGTTTTAGGAACTAGTGAAATAATGTTAAAGTGTTCGAGCATGGATCTCATTTCAGGGTGTCCGGTTTTGGTGTGGCAGTTCACGTATCCATTCACCAGGACCCTAATAACCTATTTTTTTGACTCAGTATATATAGACACTAGTTGGAGGAAAAAATTGGTACATGCATCATATAAGAATAGGTTGTTGCTTCCATTTCCTTGTTGAGTGCTCTCCATAAATACTCGTTAACCGTGGTACATCTTGATGACCTTGAAGATGTATTTTTGAGGACATAAAACCAGGATTCTAAGATACTGTTGTAATTATGACCATATGAGTGATGAGGTTTCTGTTTGGGGACCCACTCATGAAGTTTTTACTCCATGTGGGCACTGAGTATTGATACCACCTATTGAGAAGTGCACTGAAACTTCTGTAGATCATGCTGATGATCATATTGATGTATAGAATTTGATATCTATTTTAGGATAGAACAATTTTACATGAAATCTCAGTGTGTTATGAAAGTTCCAACAAAAGAGATTACTAAGGTTCCATTATGAGACAAAAACTGAGGTAGTATATGTTTGATTCAAGGATATGGTCCTCGTTTTCGGCTCATGTGAACCCTCAATCGATTGGGTGGTTTCAATTGTAAACCATTATATTCAGGGAGTAGCAGTTATCTCCCGTTATACCATCAGATAAAACACTTATGCTGAGTGTGCATCATGACTTCTAGAGTTATATATTTCCCAATGTACATGGTGGGCTAGACCCCCTTCTTAGGTAGTATAGGATTGGTGTGGGCCTGTGGTGTGAATTGTACCACATGGATAGGACCCCTCCCTGATGGTGGTCTAAGTGGTGAGACTTCCCAGTGTTAACTAGGTAATTGGTATATCCTTGTGTGGGTAATGATTTTTCATGACTCACATGGTTGTGGTTATTGATGTGACAAGATGTCAGAGAAATACCTAGTTTTGTTAACATGTGGTAAAGGGAAAGAATGATTTCCAAGAAGTTGGATCTCATAGAGGCTTTAAGAAAATCTTGAGGTATAATGTGTATTCACTTCCCCATTTTCAGTTTTCACATAGAGTTATGATCCAATTTTTATAGAGTATATCCCCTATTTGAGACATAGTGATTCTAGTGGATAGATTTTTCTCACCCTTGTGTGGGAGCAGAGAGGATCAATGATTACATGCTTCTACTGATAGTGTGACCCGACTCTAGGAGGTGATAAATAGCCTCATGTGGAATATATTGATATTGGTGGTGATACATTTCATTTTTTTCCTCAGTATATATTGGTTTCCTACTATCCATTCTCAAATATTGCTTGGGTGAGAGTAGTAGGGATTTCAGTTTGTTGGGATAGTGTTTTCCTCCTTTGATAAAGAGTGATCCTAGATAGAGAAGGATGAGATCATGTATAGTATTTTTAAAACTGAATTTATATCTATAGGATAGTTACACATTTGGATTAAGGGATTCTATGATATTTCAATTCCTACGATGTTGGAGGAGAATGAGGAAATCATTTTAAAGATGTGCTGGGTTTACCCCACCATTGAGAGTTTTTTATGCATGGAATTGAAATAGGGATGACCCTATATCTGTGCTAACATATAATATACACTCATATAGCTATGAGAGCTGGAGATATGGTTGGAGGAGTCTGCAGAGCTTGGTCTTTGTAAGAATAAGTGTGTTTTCTTTGGTAGACCTCTATTGTTCTTATGAGAGGTGGATGAGTGCTTGAGGTTGAGTGTGAATTTTTGTCACTTGGACAAGGTGACATGAGAGAAAGTATCCAATCCAAAGAATCAATGACCTATTTTCCCAATGGATGGAGGTGAAGTAGATCTTAGAGTTTGAACTTGGAATGTATTATCACTAGATCATACTTTGAGAGGTGGATGTATTAAGCATGGTTTCCTAGAGCTTCTGTGGTTACCTTGAGTCCTTAGTGATACCCTATTACATGTTTAACACCACAGAAGAGTTCATGAGACTTCTGAGTTGGATCCTTAACCTTTCTTAGATATTTTTATGGTAGTAATCTAGAATGTTACCCCTATGTCCTTGGTTTTAGATTTGGGGCACACGAGAAATAGGAGGATGTTGGTAGAATTGCTTCATGAGTGTGAGTCGTATGGTCACTCTCTTGGAGTAAGTTCTTGAAATATGTCTTCTCATACATGGGAGTGATAGTGGACCCTACATAGGTTTAGGTATCATGGTATTGAGATCCACACAGGGCACGAACGTAGCTGCAGATACTCACAACATGGTTTTCAATCCACTTTTGTCGAGTGAGGTGATGGAGCAGTCAACCTAATTTTAGTTGACCCTATATGGGAAAGGATTATGCAATGTACCTCCAATCAATAGTTTTTACACTTTTCTAATTTTTAGATCCATGGAGGTATGAATCAGTGATATTGATTTTGAGACTTTTTGGGAGAAGATATCGATTGGATAAATTCCTTGAAAGAGGGAATCATGTCATCCTTTTCGATGGTTGGGTGGTGATTCCTATCGCAATGTGAGAGGAGGTAATGAGGATGTTGTTTCCCACTTAGTAGTACATCTTGTGGTGGTGAGGATGTACTGGGATCTCTTGACATCAGTTGTACAACCAAGGGATTTGAATCAAGATTGTGAGTTAAAATCATGTTGACTCACATTCCCGAGGGTGATGATCAATAAATATATATGAGGAGTTTGCAAAACCTATATATATATAACTTAGTCCATATTTATGGAATTACCTAGATGATCATTATAGACTGGGATTATTACTTCAAAGCATAATTATAGAGAGGATGAAGGAAGCCTTTGTGGAATGAGGTGTAGTTGGGCACAATGTTTTTCACCTACCAGCTGGCCAGGTAAAAGTGACCCATTCAGGTTCTAGTGTTCATGCTTCTATTTTTCATGTTGGGTTTGATCCATAGATTGGAGGGCCATCTACCATCAATGTGGTTTTAATATGATGATAATTACCGCTCCAGTACTGGAGTAGAACCTTTTTGAGTATATGTACGACAAACCTTGCAAGAATTTGTTAATATTGTTAGAGATACTGGATAACAATGACCAGGTACTAGTTCTAGTTCTAGTTATGGTTGTAAGGGGAACATTACATCTTGGGGATGATAAGTAATTTTAGGTAAATTTCAGGACTCCTTAGTGGACTGATAATGGAGGCCTTTGGATTTTGATACATAAATAGTCTTATCTAGAGAATTAGGCTTTCTCCTGGAATCTTAGACCTTTATTTTCCTAGTTTAGTGTCTAGTTAACATGTTGGTGTACCACTTAACCCCATGGCCACAATAGTTTTTGTGATGCGTAGTGTTCTCTTTATGTCGTATCTAAGTAGTTATGTTCATGACTAATTGTACAATATCGACTTAGGAAAGCTGAGCTATGAGAGTGGAGTTTCATTTTTAAAAGATATGGTAGTGTTGAAAATTTGTAGAAGTAGACCCTTCATGGGAATTTTTTTCCTTGGGTGCGTATTTTTTAACAACATAGGAAACCATTGGGAGAGATCGAGGAAGTGGGAGACCAAGTTGAGAGATCAATATCCCCAACTTTTTTAGACAATGTTTTTTTGGGAAAAAACCATTAAGGAGTGAATACTGTAATGTCCCATTTTTTATGAGTAAGTCTTTAGAATATTTCTAGTAATATCTCCTGAGCTAAGAGCTAAGGATTCATGATATTCCAAGACCCTATGAGACCCAAATTAATTTGTAATATATATTAAATATATTAAATATCATAAGTGGGAAATTTTCCGGAAAAATTAGAATAGATATTAAACAATGGATTGAATTAGAAATATGGAGACACTATTTAGATCAGATTTTGGGCTTTACCCCATGAGAGATACAAAAATTTTCGATGTTAGGAATTTGGTTAAATGATTTCATGAGCATAAATAATAAAATAATAAAATAAAATTATTTATTTTGTTATGTTAACACAATGGACTATTTTATCTCTATAAATATACTATTATGAGAAGGCCTCAAGGTTAGCCACTAAACCATGTAAACCTAGAGGACTGTTGGTGGAGAGCGGTCATAGAATATGACATCAGATTAGACTGAGGATCATTTCACCATTTTAATTCGAGGATCTTGCCAATGATAACAACTTGCATTTGTTCTTTGATAGTGGTCAATCCATCTTGAGGTAAGATATTTAATTTTGGGATTTATCCCAATTTTCATATCCCATGATGAATTCAAACTAATCAACTATTGAATTGATTCACAGATTGATCATTTTGTATGTATGGGTTTACTTGTGGGATTTGTTGATAATTATTATTTGTTGTTTGTTGTTAGATATTAATTCATCAGTCTAAGGGAAATGCATCAAGACCAACCTAAAAAATGGCCAAGGTTCATTTCTCATCTTGTGTTTTATGGTTTTATATCCCCATTTTTGGTGTGTTTATCGTTGGAATTTATATTAGCCTACGATTCAATGATTACTCAGCGAACGATCATTGTGAATTCAATATTTGTGAAAACATATCATTACCATAGGTTTAGGATGGAGATTCAATGACATGATCGAGTTATATGACTACATAACTAGATCCAGGGATGTATTAGGGGTTCATGATATTGTTTTGGGTGTGCAGTACTGATGAGGCATGACAATGGTGGTTTCTAAGCACCAAATATGGATAGATTCCAATAAATGGGGATAGGAGTTTTGTTCAAAATCATATCCGAGATGTATGACAGAATTCCTAGTGGAATCTATAGGTTTGGAGGAAAATATGAAAAAACATTTTCATTATAAAATTTATGTGTAAAACTAAACTTCACGATGTATAGTCTTATGGAAACACACCATGTAGTTTCTCTTGTGTGGAATTTGTTTTTCATCATAAAGAAAAGTATCACATGACATGTGAATTATGAAAGACACCATGTGACCCATATCTAATGAGTATAGTGTGTACATGGGGTATATTCCTTGAAGTCCATTTAGTGTTACAAGATATGTTTTCCTAGTCATACATCATTTAACACATGGGGGACGACTTGATGTGTACATGGAGTATATGCCTAGGTGGCCAAGTGGAACTACATGCCATGTACATGAGAAATACACTGGTACGTCGAATTACGTGGGAGGAACTAGGTACTCTGAAATGAACAAGTACACAAGCATGGTCCAGTGTACATGGTCACAAGATGAAAGTAACACCAAGTTTCCGGGTGAAATCTACATACCATGTACCTCAGGTAAATCTGGTGTACTGTGGAAAAGTGCATTTTGTGAGTGTGAGACATGAGTAGTGCTAGACTTATCAAGACATGTTGTTTATACCTAGGTACATTATATGTATTTATTAAGGAAATGTTGGATTTATATTTTTTATCATCCCAGTTTCATAGTGAGATCATGTGAGCTTCCCTAGACTAGTATAAGTTGATTGTGTTCCCCTGGTATGTTCTTATGAGGGTTAGGTGCAGTATCTCATTCTCATTATATAGTGTGCACCCTTTATGGATTCCTGATGATCAATACATTAAGGAATAGATCCCATATTCTGGAGAGATTTGTGTCAATTTTCTTCAACTACAGAATTAGTGAATTGGAGAATGTAACCCTTCGATAGCCCTAGAGTGATTCTCATTTCATTTTTGTTTCCCTAGAAGGGGTTTTTAGAATTTTCATGAACAAAATTTACATGGTCATAGATCCCCTATATAAGAGTATATTTCCATTAGGGTTTGGTGCCGCCATAGTGATTCCTAGGCATTGAACCCATATCTGTGTGTCGAGATCTGATTTTTTTGATGAGGCATAGTCCGATTTAGTGTATATCTTAAATGAACCCTCCTAGATTTATTTGTGTCGAGACGTGATGATCATGACCTTTGGGATGAGTGTCGTTAGTGGTAGTATATTTTAATTATTGGATTTTCGCAACACAATCATGTTCTCTCGATTGAGTTCCATCAGGGATGATATGGATCATACAGTGAGATCTTGAAGATGACCATTACCTCAAACCTTGTAGCGATTTTATTACTAGAAGCAGTTATGACCACATGGGACATGAAAATGTTATAAGTATATCCAGATGTTCTATTGTATGTATCACATTATTATTGACATATCCTATAATGTGATGACCACTCTTGATGCTTTGTGTTTGTTGATTTAGGAGTATCATAATGGGTATTGTTATACTCACCCATGAATTGGCTCTTCCTGTACCTTTAATGTATTATGGAAATGACATGCCTTATTGCAGAGTCCTTAGTTGACTAGGACTAGGTGGACATAGTTTGGTCTAGAAGTACCATGGTGTATACCGGTGTAGTATTTGATAGCAGACCCATCCTTCAGAGAAAGTTAGTATTCATTTCTTGTTTTTGGGTGGGTTTGTATTTTACCCATTTTTATGTTTTATAGTACATTATATTGTACTCTAATTGTGGGATTGTAGATTTATTCTATCATTTTTATTAGTTATTTTATATAAGCATTATATGGGCTTGGATATGTGTTCATGTTTACTAATACTTTAGGATAATTCTCCCATGTGTGTGATATGTCTTCTCAGCACTGGCCTCCAGCCCCTGGCCTATTGGAGGTGGGTATGGGGTAGTTATGTCTTGGTCCATTTAGGGTTGGGTTATGACAATGTTGGTTCGTAGAAATTTTTATTTTTCTATTTTGATCATGGTTTTCCAAATCATGTGTGGCTCATCAAGAACCTTTCACTTTGGTTTGGGGGAGACAATAGCTCCCACCCAGTTGGTGCATGGTTTACCGAACTATAATTCCAAAACATGTGATCTATCTAGGTTATTAAAAATTTATTATTTCCCTTTCTCCATTGATAATTTTAACTCATATTGGCCTCTTTCATCCACCCCATCACATGTAACCCTCTCTCGTTGGCTTTGGAGCTTCCTCTTTTGGTTTATGGTAGATATATCCCCACTCTTGGGGATTTTTCCCAATGTAATATTTATTTCCTCACAGTTTATCTTCCTACTCCCATATTCTACAATTTTTCTCCTATATCCATGGATGTTTGGAACCACATATTTTAATTAAAAAACATAGGATTAATTATGGGTTTTTTCAGTTTTTTTCTTATTAGATTAGGTATGCGAGAAGCCCAATTTCTTGAATCAAGGGGATTTTGTCAAAGGTGGAATGTTTTTATTGAGTTACAATGTAGGTTTCTATATTTAAAAGATTTTTCCATATAGAACCACAATGTCTTAGTTTTCTTTTTTTTTTCAAATTAGTTTTTATTTTATTTATTAATGATTCTATATCCATTATTTTTTTTTTCATAATTTATGTTATAAATTTAATTATTTAAATTTGTTTTCTAATATTAGTTTATTTTATATACTCCATATATTTATTAAAATCGATCAAAGAGATTTATTCATTTTAAATGGGATTTTAAATGGGTTTTAGAAGTGTGTTTTTTGGCATTGAATATTCGACCTATTTTGAGAATAAATGGTTCATGAAATTGTTTTTTAAATGGATAAAGTGATAGGAATTTTTAATGGATGTAGATTTATTTTAAAGTGGGATTTTGAAAAGGGGATTTTACTTGAGGAAGGATTTATAATTAAAATGGGAATGTTTTACCTTAAGTAAGGTTGTTTTTTAAAATGGAAAAGTTATTTTATTAAATAGGCAATTTCAATGGTTTTTTTGTGATCGTACATGGGAATATTTGTGTATTTGGAATTGAGTAGAACATAGAATACATTTGGTGTGTTTATGGTGAATTAGGTATTGGGATGCTTGCCTATTCCATGTAATAAGTTAGGGTTGGTTTTCTAATGGATGGTGAGAGAATTTGGGAGGAAGACTGATATATATTCTATATTATTGTCCAAGTGACCAAGATAGACTTTAAGGGAAGATAATAAGGGATCTTCCATTATATTGACCAAGAGACCATTGGAGATATTGGTTTTTGGTCAAGGGGATGATTGTGAGAGCTTCCATATTGTTATACATTTATATATGGCTACTAAATCCTATTTTTGGACTAAGTCACCCAAGACCCTTTTGGCTAGAGCCCATAGTGTAAATTACTTATTCTTGGTTGATTTTTATATGCTTTATGCATAATGATATACCATTTTATGGTTATGTTATTCTATGTTATTAATCCCTCTTTATCATTATTTTATTATAAAAAGATGTTAGGACCATGCATTATGTTAAATACCCTTTTTAATGAAAGTGTTTTCACTTATTTTTATTCCCATTGTCCTTTACATTATTATAAAATTATGTCAGTATTTATGCTCATGTTTATTCCTTGTTTGGGTGTGTTGAGCTTTCTTGGATGGGTGGATTTATTTCTTCTATTTGATCTATGATGAGAATTTTTTAAAAAAATGTTTCTTTAATAAAAAAACTAAATGAATTTCCAAAGGAATGTTTTTAGATGAACTTTTTTAAAGGGTGAAATTGGATTTGAAAAATGAGTTTTCAAACTAGACATATTGGTTTACATGGTATAAAATCCATACATTCATTCATAGTGGTATACTATGGGTCTTTGTGCCTGACACCATTCATATGCCTATGTGAATATTAAAATTTTGTTTTGAAGGTTTGAAGTAATGAAAAGGGAACCTGTTTTTGATGGCTCTTTATAATTGCTACCATTTGGGGTTGTTTTTTAGAGGTTATGTGGTCTCATGGGTCTTAGTTTATGAGGATCTATTTATGAGTTTTTTTCAAATATTATGTATTTTACCTTGTATTATTTTTCCATAATTTTGAGCTTTTTCATATTATGGATTTAGATATAAAGTTTATTTCCTATATATCGTATTTTATATATGATGATGTGATATTGTTTATGATATCTTCTTTTAGTCATTGGTTCATTACTCTACTACACATATTTATCCTTTTTGACTTAGAATGTATGTTAGTGTAGACATCCTAGTTCATAGAGGGGTCATGTTGATTTAAAAATGTAAAAAACTATTCTTAAAAGGATGTTTGTTATTTCTTGGTGCTTCTCTCTAGACCGTGGTGATATAGAATATAGCCCATGCCTTGTGGCATGAAAGACATGGGTGATGGGTCGAGTCAAAAAGGATGGTTTGTTAGAAGGCTGGTCCTCTCATAAAGAACCAATGCATAATTACTTTCCATGGAATCCTTACTCAGCTACACACACATACAAGTAAAGGAGGAACTGTTAGGTGAAAGTATACAAATATACATAATGGGGGGGAGGGGGTTAATTGTGTCTTTTAAAAATATTTCACAATTACTTCTTTTGATGTCAACTGATGATTATGCAGATAGGAAGGGTTTATATTCTGTATGAAATTATGAGCATCGAATAAAAAATAAATATAGAAAATGACTATTTATAGAGGTTCGGGGCATAAAGATTCCCACTCCACTCCACTAATTACTTTCTCTATGATTTTGGTGAATTTCACCAGTAAGGTCCTCATATCATAAGACCAATCCACAACTGAGTGCGGGCAGTTGACACCTTTACAAATAAGGCTTAAAAATAGATCCTTCTGTTTCATTAATAAAGAACCAAAAAACCACAACTTAAATCAATAAGCTGATACTCCACCAAAACTGGGTATGAGTAGTTGAAACTCTCAATAAAAAGATATTTATTATAAAGGTTCTGGTTAAACTTCACAGTTGAAACATCTACTAATAAAAGATGAATATTCTTCTTTAGAAAAGAGTTTCTAAAATAATGAGTACTTCTGATGTGATCTGATTTTAAAAGATATTTCAATAAAAACAACAATTATTAGCAGCAATAGTCTCACAGTAATTATGAGATTCAAAACATGTATATCTCCAATGCAGCCTCTTCTGTGGAAAACATTTTCTGATTGATTATTGTAGTAGATCTAAAAAGATCATCACAAGAATTTAGTTTCAATTGTAAAATATGTTTCTCCATATATGGATCAATATATATCTCAATATTTCTCAATATATATTATTCTTTGAATCATACATACATATATATAGAAAATACACTGATAGAATAAGTAAAGCATAAGTCCTACTTTTCAATTCCAGATCTAAGAAAATCTCATGATAAATTGTAAGAATTCAATTTCCTAAAACATCTCAGAGTAGTCAAAACTTTTTTTATAATAGGAGATAAATTTTCTCGTAAATATGATTCTTTCAATCAATTATAACAAGCTTTGAATTGTTCAAAAACAAGCTTTATATCAGCCTAATATTCTGTAAATACCATTGCAAGAAACTCCGATAAAAACCTAAATTCAAATCTCCCAAGATGAGAAGTAAAATGTAAGGTTCCTTCATAATACGATAAAATACAAAACATAGGGTTCAATTACATAGATTTAATTCTCCAAATGTAAGGTTGAAAAGGTAAGGTTTATCACAAGAGTAAGGATTATTATACATACTTTTTTTTCTCAAACGTAAGGTTCCATACTTACTTAGGGTTCTTTATCCATACATTTCCCTTTTCCAAATGTATGGTTTCATCCAAATGTATGTTTTTTATCTATACGCGCTGATCATTCAACATAAGTTTTAATAAAAATATAGGTTTTGCTACTTATGTTATGTTCTTCAATGTATGGTATGATCAATGTTTCCAGAACACACTTAAGATCATTTCAAACACTTTGACAAATATTCTACACTAATAATAATCTTATATATAATTCCAAAATATGTAATATAAAGAATATTAATTTCCTAAAATTCACTTAAATCAATATCATTAGTAAAACAAAATATGGTATTTGTAAGAACCAAAATCAATAAGATTTATAGAGTATTGTTGATACAATACATTCCTAACAATATCCCCATTTTTAATGATCACGAAACCCATAAAATTAATAGCAGAATTTAAAATTTTTCAAACAATTAAAAGAAAAATAATTCCAAATTTGATTTGACAGAATTATTTCGATAAAAATAAATGTTGTGTTTATAAAAATTTTCCCCCTTTTTGTGATATAAAAAAGAATGAATAGAAAATGATTAAAACACATTTAATTGTTCATAAATATATAAGTGAATGTTTTAATAATATATTTAAATAAATAAGACTGGATTTTTAGATTAAGAGATAGACATAAAAGAATATGAAATAAAGCATGAAAAAAATAAAAATACGAAAATTTTATTGACAAAAAATTGTATAGGTCTAGTAATCAGTAAGTCTATGAAACATGTTCAGTCAACTGAAATGGTTAGGGTAAAAAATATTATGTAGGATTTGGCTCTGTTAAGGTTCTAAGGATTTTGAGAAGCATAAAACATATCTTTCATCTCTACCATATGTAACTGCAACTTTCTCATAAGACTATCCCCAAACTGTATAATCAAAACTATGGAATCTTGACTGATATTAAAATTATCAACAAGATTAAATTTCAAAAATTAATGCAAGCTTTATCCTTCATACATAAACTGATCCAACTTTTCTCTGATTTTTTTTCAGAATAAATATGATACCTGGTTCCTTATGTGTCAGTTGGTCAACTATAAATTTATTATTATCCTATAGAACTGACATAGGAGCCCTATTTCACTAAATATTTTTAAGACGATTATTCATATCTTCTATGAAAATGGTGATTTACCGAACTCTTTGAATCAGATCTAGACTGGTAGTATGAACAGAGGTAGATGTAATGGTCTTACCAACAATAATATTGATTGATTCAAATTGACTCCCCAAATACAACTTTAGATCTACAAAGTCTCATTTAGAAACAAATTGAGACTGAATTGTTTCCAACTTCATTCAACATCTCTCTCTTGAAAGAATCAAATTCCTTATTGGAAATAGAATTTTATTTAAGATCCAGTAACTTTTTCCTTATAAATTACACCTCTTGGAAAAGATTTACATTTTCTTCTTGAAAATTATTGAACTCAATTACAATCTACTCAACCTGATTAGTCAGGGAATTAGATGTCCCTTCATCTGGATTTGGTGACTGGCCAACTTCCCTAATTCTAAAGATCTTGAATGAGACTTTTCCATAGACTTATCCACTAGTTTTTCAATTGATTTTTATTTTGAACAAGAAATACTGTCAAGAACTTCTATTTTGTCTTTAGTTTTAGATTTTGGTCTCTCATATAAATGATCAAAAATAGAGAAAATTATATTTACAAAAATTTTAGTAGCCACATTTTCAGATCTGATTAACTATTTATCTTCTTGAACAATTGTCACTTTTTCCAGGAGAACTGGTAAAACAAAAATTTACAGATCTATTATCTGGCTCTCAACATGTTGATATTCATTAAGAAAAGTTTCTTCAAAATGTAATGACCTAGTAGCCTCACCTGATCCCAACACTGGTTCTTCAATATGCGGATTTACTCTTTTCCATGGTTTTACAACTAATTCTTCCTATATAGCCTCTTATTAATCATCTTCTTAAATAAAATGTAATCTTCCTTGGGTTATTTTAGAAATTCCTTCACCTTGGGTTTTACCAATACATTCATTCCCAATTTCACTTTCCTCCCCCTGAGAAAAAGATCCTGATTTTTGTTGGTCATATGCTCCTACTGGAAAAGGTTTTCCTTTTACAATACTTTGGTAAAAACCTAACTTCCTAAAAGTTATCGCATTGAGTACAATGATGTGATAAAATTTGATTTGAGAACATATTAAATGAATCATTCTTTTCTAAAACAAAATTAGAGATATTATCCTTCTATAAGGATAAAAGGTTATCCTAGAATATTTCAGATAGTAGTATTGAAAATATCTATATATATACCATGGAAAATTCATCTTTATTTCACTCAAAAATGAAAACATGATATATAGGTTTGGATATAGAATCTTCAATATCTCATCCATCCTTGGAGAAATTTATATTTGAATAAATTTAACCAAGATTTTCTGGTCTGACTTGAGATCCATGAAAAACATTTTCCCAATGTTTATTAATCCAAAAAAGGAATAATGTATTCAAACTTACGGTCCGTATATCTGATATACTGTATATCAAAATGAAAAACCCCCTCATGAGGATTGTTTAAAATTTGATAAATTTCAATCTAAGAAATGGAAAATTCTTTATCTTATATTCTTGAAAAAACTGTATATTCAGAATCGGCCAAACAAAATTACACATTATTATAGAAAAAATTATGTTCTACCTCACAAAAAAACTCTGAGTTTGCCTCATTGAACATAATTTCTAATCCATGAAATGCTACTGCTTTTTTAGGAGTAGATTAATTTGATAGATCCATTTGAAATCAACTAATTTTCCTTGTAGAATCTTTCATCCAGAAACATTCTTATGCATCAGGTTAATGGATTCACCTTCTTCGATTATCTTAGTTTTCATCATTTCTGAGAAACAAAATCTCTGAGGTTTTCGGGTTCTAGGGTTTCAAAAAAAATAGAGGTAAACAAAGGTAAATGAAGGTAAACAAAGGTAGATGAAGTTAAACAAAGGTTTTAGTATTTGAAAAGGATACGAGAAACAAAAAGGTTTAGGTATTCAAAACCTTTATGATAATTCCTTGTTTCACATGTCATTACATAAGATAATTATGAAATTTTTTGAAAAAACTGTGTGTGAATAAATTTAAGATAAAATATATTATCTAAAATATATAACATGAAAAATAAATATTATATCAATTCAAATTTAAAGTAATCTGAAAATAAATTTACCAAATATAAATAGGAATAAATAAATAAATAAATAAAATAAAATAAAATAAAACTTTTAAAAGAAATTTTCTTATCATTTATTTAAAAATGAAATAAACCTAACTCCCCCTTTATAAGATCAAATCTTACAGTGGGAAGTGGTTTACTAAAAATATCAACTAGATGATATTCAGTGTTTACAAATTCTAAAGATATATCCTTTTTAATTACACGACCTCTTATAAAATGATGGCTAATATCAATATGCTTAGTTCTGGAGTGGCATATTGGATTTTATTTAAATATTTATAGAACTTGTAATATCACATTAAAAAGGTGTACTATTCTAATTTAATCCAAAGTCCATTAGTGTGTTTTTTATCCACAATACTTGTGAATAGTGACTTCTTGTAGATATATATTCTATCTAAGATATTGACAGGGAAACTGAGTGTTGTTTCATACTTAACAATGATACTAATGATTTTCATAAAAAGTGATAGGTTCCTAAGGTACTTTTTATATTTAATCTACAACCTCCAAAATCCGCATCTGAATATTATATTAAATTAAAATCAGAAGTTTTTGGATAAAGAATATATTGAAAAACAGTTCCCTTTAAATATCAAAAATACTTTTGATATCTATAAAAGGATATTATTTAGGATTTTTTTAAATCTAGCACATAAACATACAAAAAACATAATATCAAGTCTACTAGCAGTAAGATATAATAAACTACCAATCATACCTCTCTATACCTTGTCATCCACTGGTTTTCCAGATTCATCAAAATCAAGTTTTATATTAGTAAAAATAGGAGTTGTATATGTATTTCGATTCTCAAGACCATCATTTTTCGATAAATCAATAATATATTTAATTTGTTTTAAAAAATATTCATTATATTTTTTATAAATTTTATGTCCTAAAAATTATTTTAATTATCCCATCATACTCATTTAAAATTCTTTTTTCATAATTTATGAAAAATAGTTAAAACGTTTTTCATCGGTTGAACCTAAAATAACATCATCATCATAGATTTGAAATAAAAATGTATAAGAACAAATGGTTTTATTAAAAATATTTGGATCTTAAAATCCAATTGTAAATCAATTTTTCAAAAGAAAATAACTTAATATTTCATACCTAGATCAAGGTGCTTGTTTAAGTCCATAGAGAGCTTTAGTAAGTTTAAAAAAAGAATCTTGTATTTGTGAATTTTCAAAAATAAGAGGATTTTCAACATTAACTTCCTCCATTAAATATCCATTTTAAAAGGCAGATTTAACATCCATCTAATCTAATTAAAAGTTCATATGAGATGAATAATCTAAAAGGATTCTTATTGCGTCTAATCTTACTTCAGGGGTAAATGTTTCACCATAATCCATATCTAATTCATGATTATATACTTTATCTACCAATCTAGATTTTTCTAGTTATAATACCTTGATCACCTTGTTTATTTCTGAAGACCCTCTTAGTTCCTATAACTGAATAATTTGATGGTCTTTAAACTAATTCAAAAACTTCATTCCTTTTCAATTAGTTTATCTCATCTTGCATTTCTAACATCCAACTCTAATCTTATAAGTCTTCTTAAAAAGATTTAAGTTCTAGTTCAGATAGAATGGTAGAGAATTCAAATAGGTTTCCTGCACATCTTCTAGTTCTTATTCCTATGTCAAGGTATCCTTGAACAGTTTATAAAGGATGATTCATTAGGGTTCTAGACTATTTAAGTAAAACAATTTTAGGTTAATTAGTATAATTTTCTTCTAGACTAAATTTTATTTATATTATTTTCAAAGTCATTTTTAGGTTTTCGAGTCTCATGTTGATAGAAGAGTCAGTAATTTCATTAGTTTGATATTTTTCTTTATTAAAAGGGCCAGTTTCATCAAACTACACATGAATAGATTCTTCAACAAACATTTAATTTCTATTAAACACTCTACATGCTTTAGAGGTAGTATAATATCTTAAAAATATTACTTCATCATCTTTTGGATCAAACTTATCAATATTATACTTGGTGTTTATGATATACACCTTTCATCCAAAAACATTAAAGTAATTTACTTTAGGTTTTCTATTATTCCAAAGTTAATAAGGCGTCTTATTGAAAATAGGGAAAATTAAAACTCTACTCATTTTATAATAGGCTATGATTACAGCTTCTACCCATAAGTAGATAAGAAGAATGTATTAATTCAGTATAGTCCTAGCCATTTTTTGAATGGTTTTGTTTCTTCTTTCAATAATTCCATTTTTTTGAGGTGTTCATGGTGTAGAAAAGGTATGTTTAATACCCAGAATTGAACAAAAGGAATAAAATTCCTATTACTCAAATTTTCTACCATGATCACTTCTTAATGAAATTATCATAAAAACATTTTCATTTTGAACAATTTTATAAAAACATTCAAAAAAAGTAAAAGCTTCACTTTTATGTTATAGAAAATAGACCCATGTAAATCTGGAATAATCATCAACTAAAACATATATATATAATTTTCCAGCCAAACATTCTAATCCTGAAGGTCTAAATAGATCTATGTGGATAAGTTATAGAGGTTATGATGTAACAATTTTGTTAATATATTTGAAAGAAGATTTGTGTTGCTTGCCAATTTGGCATGCATCACAAAATCTGTCACTATCAAACTCAAGACTAGGTAAATCAGTAACTAATTACTTCTTAGATAATTTATCTAAAGCATAAATATTATAATGACTAAGCCTCCTATGCCATTGATAATACTCATTTATCTTAGTAGTTAAATAATTCACTTTCTATTTACACAATGAATTTAAATAAAAAGTATAAATTTTTTTAGTAATTGGTGCTCTAAAATTAAGTAGATTATATTTAAATACATAGAATGAATTATTATAAAAATCAACATAAAATCCATCATCACCGAGTTAAGAGATACTTATTAGGTTATTCTTCAAACCTTGTACATATAGTAATTTATTGATTGAGACTTTATTTGGATCTCCAAGAGTTCCAAGTCCAATTATCTTTCCTTTAGAATTATCACTAAAGGTAACTAGGCCTCCATCTATTTGAGTTAGTTTTTGAGGTTTGATGAGTTTCCACTCATATTACTAGAGAAACAACCATCCATGTACTATATATATTTCCTTTTTCTATGACCTATTTCACACAAAGGAAATTTTAACAAACATTTGTTTTGGTACCCATATTCTCTTGGGTCCATAAGTGTTAGCTAACAGAGATTTTTGAATCTAGATCTACATTGTTTCTCCATAACACGTATCATTAGCTTCAGATAACCTATTTGAAATAAAATCCTTTTTAATTCCACTTATTTGAGGATTTATCAAATAAATGTTTTTTGTTATATTTCCTTCCATTCTAGAAAAATGACAAGTAATCGTTTTTGAGTTAGGAACAAAATAATTCTTATATACTTTTGATTTATCACCCTAACTTACTATACCAAATATTTCTTTTCTGATGTCATTTTTACCCAGAATTTCGTTCATAATATTTTTTTCATTTTGTAAATAAGCTATAAGAACTTTTATAAGTTTCTACATCATCTTGTAATGATTTAATCTTAGTTTCATGATTAGTACAGTTTGTATCAGATGAGTTAATGTTTTCAATTAACTCTTGAAGTTGTTTAAGTAAAGAATCTCTTTCTCATAAAATTTCAGTGTGAATATTCTTGAAATATTTTTTCTTCTTTAATAAGTATTAATATTTTCATTCAAGTATTTTTTAGTAGGAAGAAAATTTAAAGTTTGAATAATTTGAATGAAAATCAGAATTTGATGAATAATAGGTTTTTACCTAATCTTCTTCTACCATGAAGCACATAATTGCTTTCAAATTTGATTCTTACTTTTCTAAATAAGATTTTGTTGAGCTATTGGAGTCTTCAGAAACACTCCAAGTATCCTTCATCTCACTTTTTTATTTATGTTCATAATCATCATTTTTTTGATATGTCATTTATGTCTTTCTATATTCAATTTTTAGTAGAGGAAAATCAGATCTTATATGACCGAATTTATTGCTTTCATAGCATATGACTTACCTAGAGTCTTTCTCATCCCTATTGATGGGTTTTATGAATACTCTTTCATTATTATAAAACATACTGAACATTTTGGCTAATTGAGCCAGTTCCATTTTAGAATTAGATGTATCTGAATTATTTTCTTTTTTAACATCGTTCTTTATACTTTTTCTATAATTTTGTGATGTTACCTTTAGAGAAGTATTATCATTTTTCACTATGATTTTATGATCTTTTAATTCACCTTTCATTTCAGATTCATACATCATCATTGTCCTAATTAATTCTCTCATTGTCGGATTTTTGACAGGTGATAATTATCAAATTATAGCTAATATACCATTCCATTTAGTAGACAGTACTCTCGATAGTTTCAAAGCTTGATTTTTTTTATATGATCACCTAAGTGTATAATATTATTGATTATATCTATAATCCTACCATACATATGAGGGATACTATCTCCATCAAACATTTTTAATGTATCAAATTTTATTTTTTCTATTGCATATCTGATTTGTCTTAGATTGTCTATTCCTTTATAGTAAACTGCAATGTTTATCCACATTTCATAATTAGTGGGACATTTTGAGACACAGTTGAATTCATATGGTCCTAGAAAACAAATAATATCATTAATATCTTTTGAATTAATGTCATACTCTGCTAGCAGTAATCCGAGTGTCAAGATTTTCAAGAATTATATAAGGAGTAATGATCTTTGAGTAGACATTAAATCCCATATTATTCAAATAGATAATCATCCGTGATTTATGGAATCCATAATTTTTACCATTTAAATAAGGATCATGAACCATTGATATCCATCCTATCTGATCACTCATTCCATATTTTTATAGTCTTTATACTTTTATATTATTATAGATTTTTCCAAAATATATCTTATGATAACAATTGTTAGGTTAGAATATACCAATATACACAAGGGGGGGTGAGTTGTGTAATTTAAAAATCTGTCACAGTTTTTCCTTTTGATATCGATTGATGATTATGCAGATAAGCCATGTTTATCTTCTAAATGAATGTATGAGTAGTAGGAAAAATAAAAATATAGAATATGAATGTTTATAGTGGTTCAATGCATAAAGATCCGCAATTCCACTCCAACAATTACTCTCTCTATGAGTTTGGTGAATTTAAAAAGTCAGGCCATCATATCATATGACCAATCCACAATAGAGTGTAGGAAGTTGACACCTTTACATATAAGGCTTAAAAACATAGCCTTATGGTTCTTTAACAAAGAACCAAAAAACCACATCTTAGATCGAGAAGCTGATACTCCAACACAACTGAGTACGAGAAGTTGAAACTCTCAATAAAAATATATTGATTGGAAAGATTATGGTTTAACTTCATAGTTGGAACAACAACTGATAGAAGATTAATATTCTTCTTCAAAAAAGAGTTTCTTCAAGAAAGAGTAGTTCCGAAGCGATCCAATTGAAATAGATATTATAATAAAAACAACAATGATTAAAAGCATCAGTCTCATAGTAAATATTAGATTGAAAACATGTATATCCCCACTATAGCCACTTTTGTAGAAAATCGTGTCTGATTGATTGTTTCATTAACTCTAAAAAATATCTTCACAAGAATGTAGTTTCAATTATAAAATATTTTTCACAGTATATGGCTCAAAATATATCTCAATATTTCTCAATATATCTTCTTATTTTAATCATAAAAACACACACAGATATATATATATAATACACTCATATAACAAATAAATAAGAGAGACTTATTTTTAATTATAGATCCAAAAAAATTTCTTGATAAAGCACAAGAATTCAAATTAATGAGATAACTCATAGTAGTCATAACTTTCCTTAAGAATAAAAGATAATTTCTTAAAATAATATAATTCTTTGAATCAATCATAATGAGATTTTAATTGTTTGAAAGTGAGCTTTAAATCGGCCTAATATTCCACAAATACCATTTCATGAAACTATGATAAAATCATAAATTCAAATCTCTGGTGATATAAAATAAAAAGTAAGGTTCCCTCACATAATAAAAAATACAAAATGTAGGGTTCAACTACGTAGCGTTCATTCTCCAAACGTAAGGTTGATAATAAAATGTAGATAAACAAAGTAAGGTTGATGATCTATACATTTGTTTCTCAAACATAAGGTTCCATACTTATATAGGGTTCTTTATCCATATTTTTTCTCTTTATCAAACGTGAGATTTCATCCAAACGTAATGTTCTTTATCTATACGCTCTAGTCCTTCAAAATAAGGTTTATAAAAATTTATGGTCTGTTCCTTATGTTACATTCTTAAACATATAACATAAATAGTGTTTCTAGAACATTCTTAATATCGTTTCGACCACTTTGAAGAATATTCCACATGAATAATAATCTTGAATATAATTCCAAAATAAGTAATATAAAGAATATAAATTTCCTGAAATACACATAATGAAATATCATTAGTAAAAAAAAGGGTATTTGTGAGCACCAAAATCAATAATATTTATATAGTATTGTTGATACCATAGAGACCCAACAGGAACATACACCCCATACACAAACATCTTTCCATGAGGCTTTAAAGAAACTAAATATTTCATGTGGCCAACCCCTAGGCCATGAATTTCTACTCCATCACCCCCATTCTTGGAGGTTATCAAAATTATCTATATCAAGATCCACTATATTAATTATTTTCCTTAATACCCCTTAGGGTCCATAAATATTATAACAAATATTTATTGTTTGAACCTATGCAATTGTTGAACGAGGCATCAAAATAGTGTGTATGGGTTTGTTGATTTCCAAGAAAATTCTATTCTAGGAAAGATATTTTAAAGGAAATAATTCATAGGCCGATCAAACCCAAGTGGAAGGACTACATATCACATGTGCTTGTTGATATGTATAAACCATGGGGGGATTTTTAGGGACCACTTACACCAATCAAAGTTACTAAATTGATACAAAATCTCAACCACTCTTGATTATGCTTGTCCAAGATTGACCAGCCACCACCAATGAACACATGGCCCTATATCCATCAAAATTAATCTCAAATGATTATAAAATAAATATAATTAATTGAAGAAATAATTTAAATATTAATTACATTTTTAATTATAGGAAATCATCGATGAAACACTTATTAAGAGAACTCATGTGATTAAATCCTTGAGAAAGGAAGCATAAACAACCCCTGAAATCCACCCATATGTTTCGGTTATAAGATCCCCAAAATCCTGTCAAAAACATTCATTAAATTTTACCTAAAATGGTGGAAATACCTAAATAATTTATTTTAGAAAAATACCTTAATGAACCCACACAAAACATTGTGTGTTTATCATCTTAGTATCCCTTTTATCCAATCCAAATAAGAGACCCATCATATGAACATGATACCAACATGTTTTGGTGGAATCAACATTAAACCCAAGTCTGAGTCACTGAAAATCTATAGTAAATAAATGGTGGAATAAAATGAGAAGGAATTCATATAGATTGATAAATTAACCATTAGATATTAACCAAAATAACTGACACCCTAATTCAGAAATAATTGATGAATATCCCCTTTAGAGTCAAAGAAACAATAGAAAGGAGGATTTCATGTATTCACTACCTTATGAGTGTAATAAAACCATTTATATAAAATTTATTAATTTTATTAATATTTCTGATAAATATCAAAAAAGTTAGAAAAAATAAATTTTTGAAAAACACCCTAAACCTTATACAAGACCCTCAACAACCCCTTATTTATAAATCGGCTTAAAAAATTAGCTATTTTTATAGGAGGAAAACCCTTACCTATCAAGGATTTACCCTTTAATATCACATTGTGCATCTAAAACTTTACCGTTTTTCTGACCCTTACATAATTAAAATAATCTTATTTATCTTGAGGAAATGACCCCTTTGTATCTTCAAATGACTCTTACGCATCACCATTTCTACATAGGGTAACTCTTACACATCAAAAAAATATACCCTTACATATACAAATCATCTATCTCTCATAAATATTGAAATATAAAAATTTATATATAAATAAATTGCACTTATGCATCAAGATTTTACTTTTATGAAATCTTTATCCACTAATTGACTCCTATATATATTGGGGCTCTTGTACTTCACTATCTTCAGACATGGGGAGGACTCTTACATATGCGTTATACCTATGTAAGAGTAACTTCTCATAGGGTACTCTTCTAGGCATAGATGAATCTTCCTAAACCTTCAAAGGATTAATTTTATAAATAACATTGGGGCCCCCAAACTGACTCTTATATATGATTTTTTTCTTTTATGTACCATAGTTAACTAACTTTTAAGAAAACTACTACAAATTTTAAAAATGTTAAAATTCAACCTAAAACCATTTAAAGGGTTTTCAACACTTGAAACCCACCTATGAATTTACAAGTTGTAGAAGAAATGGAATCAAAGATATTATTGAGCCTAAAATATTCCCAACACATGAATACAAACTAATTCCAACACCCTGGAAACCTCCATAGGGTCCCAATACATATGGTCTCAACCACCCCAAGCATGACGCTTAAACCATAAAAATATAGTGTATAATCCTTACCCATCTCTGGTAAGTTTAATATTAGAATAAACACTAATATCTAATTTATATTATGAAATGATATCTTAGAAAAATTAGACCGCATGAACATTATCCCATTATTGGGATTATTGGAAATTAATTTTTTATTAGAATAAACCCCCTTTTAAGGGAAGATAGGTAACCCAGCATGGCATCAAGGAATTAAAGAAAATAACTATGCCCCACTATTCCAAAATCCATCAACAAAAATGTCTAAGAAAATAAAGAAAATATCCTCCCCAGTATAAAAAATGTGAAGACCAGCTTCCCCCTTCTAATCACTGCTTAACTAGCTATCTCACGTAGAGCTACATGGGATTTGTATCGATGGAAATTATCATACCCTCTCAAATGTCCAAATATGGATGGTAATGGTCTGGTGAAAACTACCTCCTCTAAACCACATTGGGAGAAACCCCTTGATGAATGTATGGTTGGATATGCCCTTGAAATGTGAACCATAGATCAAAACACCATAGATCATAGCAGAAAAATTACCATGAAATACATTCACAAATTCAATAAATTTAGAAATTAGAAAACCATTGACAATATTTCCTACATCTGAGATGCCAGAATCATTTCCAAAAGATAGCTCCACCGCAATGAACCCTCAAGGCTCATATTAAAGTTAACATTGAACCTAAATTAAAAGGTGGTGACAATGATAATCCAAATGATGTGTTGATATGAGTGAATGTTGTCATTTTTATTCCAAGTAAGATTTCCTAATATGTTATTAATAACTTTTACATTCACCAACTCCTGAACTAACCAAATAAGGGAATGATTGATGTTTCTAATTGGTTGAGTGGTGGAGACCACAGGGAAAAGAAGGCTCAATTTCCATCATACATGAAACATGGACAGAGAAACTTAGGAAAGTGTATCAATGGAATCGAGAAATTCATTATGTTTAAGAAATAATGACATAAGGAATATAATTTCTAATGATAAATGTAGAATATGATGGAAGGATATAAAACTCATCTTAATGATAGATTTATGATATACTATCTTAAATTTGGGGAACCTGGAATCAATCGAGTAAATGCCCCTTTTGATGGATAAACTCTAGACCAAGGAATGACATGTTTCAAAATAAATGGATGAGGTATTTATATATTGGGTTTATATTAAAAACCATTATTAAATGGATATTTTTTTATTAAATTTCATTGATTTCCATCATATTTATTTTAGAAATTATACAATCAGGGTTTTAGAAAAGGAAAATATGTATACTCTAGTGTAAATACCAATGGTTTGGGAAGATGTTGGGGGATTTGGGATGGGGATAGACCCAATGGATTGGGGAACCCCATTGGGATATGTCTATAACAATGGTTTCTAAATAGTTGGTATAGGTCTTTCCTAATATTTTTCCACAAACCATTGGGATTGGTAAATCTAAAAAAAAGATACCGCAGTGTTTTGAACCCATAACCTACACATTATATAAGAAAGACTTTACTACTATACTACAGTTACCATTGTGAATATATTTTGATAAATATATATTTTAATTATGTATTGATTTAATTGATGAAATTAAACAAAATAATTCATAAAAAATAAGGGTACATATCCCAATGGTTTTGAGAACCATTGGGATATATACACACCCTTTTCTAATGGTTTTCCAAAACCATTGGGAAACGTGGTCTCAAAGTGGCCTATACTAATGGTTTTGTAAAATAATTGGGAAAAGTGGTCTCAAAGTGGCATATCCCAATGGTTTTGGAAAACCATTGGGAAATCCATACCCTTTAAACACGGTTTTCCAAAACTATTAGGAAAAGTGGTCTCAGAGGGGCCCATACCAATGGTTTTGGAAAACAGTTGGGAAAGACATACCCTTTCCCAACAATTATCAAAAAATGTGGGAAATAGTGGTATCAAAGTGGCCAATGCCAATGGTTTTGGAAAAACATTGGTATAGCCATACCCTTTTCCAATGGTTTTTCAAAATTGTTGGTAAAAGTCGTGTCAACGTAGCCTATCCCACGGTTTTGGAAGAATATTGGGAAAGGGGTCCTATACAATGATTTTTACAAACCATTTGTATAGAAATGTTGGGATACATAAGATTTCATGTAGTAATATTGGGTTCCAAAACATCTTGTACACAAGACTGTTGTATTTAAACCCAAGATTGGAGGATGATAAATTTTTCACGCCAAGAACTGATCTGTGCAATGTCTGGGTTAATAAGAATTTTTAACTAAAAAATTTGATTAATAAATGTTAATGATAAACCAATGGTATAACTTTTGATTATTTATAGGTTAATTTATTTATTGTATTGGTTTTGTAAAATAGTTAGTGAGAAATAGTTAGACTTTCTACACATTTATGGGTCTTATAACCCCTTAACTATGTATTTTGGTGATTTAAAGAATCAAAGTTAATTTTTAGATATCCATTTCATGATGTAATTGATGAATTGGAAATTGATCAAAGAATAACCAAAGGATGATTTTTTATTGAAATATATCAAGTAAGAATATTTCAACATATCCTTAGGTAGTAAAATAATTACATAACATTAGGAAAATGACTTAGAATAAAAATATTGTCCAAATATCAAATTCTTTGTTGAACCGATGGTCTTTTAAATCATCAAAGATATATGGATATTAAGCCATAAAATTTACATTGATCATTCACTTGTTTTTGATTTATGACCTCAATAAAACCCAATTAATACATACATTTTCCCTCCATATATGTATTTCTACCTACCACTAATTTTCTCATACACACATATATATATATATATATATGTTAGTCCATTTAACCATTGCAATTTCCATTCTTAATTTTCTAGAGGATATTTTACAAAAACTTATCACAATGGGGGATTTAAAAATATAAAATATAAAATAAATTATTACCAATATTGAGTTTAAATTGTGAGGAAACAATTAATTTATGATGGGGAGAATGTAACAACCCAAATATTTGAAATGGGTAACTTGTATTCGATAGCGTGTATGACACATGATGAAAAATGTAGAAAATAATTTAACCCCTAAAGAATTTATGGTATATTTAATATTTAAAATAATATAATATATACTATATCTTGTAATATAATCAAAAATTCATTTCTTCAATGGAATACGTTACACACAAGAAATAATTTTAAGAAATAATAATATATTATTAAAACAATATTATTTACTATAATAAAATATAGCATAGTTATTAAATTTATAGTTTGAATAGTATTAACTAAGATATGAAAATACTTGGTTTAAAATATATAAAATGGGTTAATTGGTTTAAAACTGATTCTAAATGAATAAAATAGAAAGTTGAATATAAAAATATATATATTTATAGAAACTATTTCCATGACAACAAAGCTTTTTTATCCAAATAAAATAAATATATTAAAATTATTGAGTGATATTAATGTAACATAAATATATATATTATATTATGTATTTTTTGATATATATCCCATATATTTTATAATTATAAGTTCAGAACAAACCCAATACATCTCATAAAAAATAATATTTTTATAAGGGCGATTTTACTACCTTTTAATGGAGAACCTATTTTAAATACAACTTTTGGAACTTTTGTAGATTATATAAGTAAAAAAACTTCATATTTGAATTAAGAACATAAAAATTTTGTTTGGATGATTTTTTTAGTTTTTTCTGATGTTTCTTTTTTTGATGAATAATGAAAAATACTGAATTTCAATTCAAATACGCTTTCATTTTAAATTATTTATAAGGAAAAATTATATTTTTAATTGTCTTTAAAGTTTAATTTGATATCCTTTTTATTAATTAATACAATTTAGTTAATATTAATCAATTTTACATTGAAAATGGATATAAAAACCTTGAAAACTATTAAAAGTTATTAAATTAGAAACTCTCATTGTCATCTCATCTACGTGATTAAATTTAAATGATTTTTTATACTTATATGATTGGAATTTGGAAAATTGTATTCTATATTTGTAACCATAATAATTTATAATTCCTAAAAAGTTCGACATAGTTTTTGAAGAAAAAATATTAGTGAATTGAATTCAAATTAATTACAATGATAAAGGTGAAATTAAGCATAACGAGGGACTAAACCATAAACATAAGGGAAAAAATGACCTAAAAACATATGAAAAATTTATTTTATGGCCATATTTAGGCCATAAAATCATTTTATCGATTTTATAGAATTATGGTATCCACTATATATTGAAAAAACATTGGTGGAATTCTGTTTCAAAAAACATACAAGAGGGTCGCCACTCCTCCACTATAAAAGGGTACTCACCCTTCTCACATTCTCACACTTATTAAAACTCTTTGGATTGACCAATATCTTCATAAATAGATCCTAAAAATCCATCCCATCAACTTATAAACCTCTACATTTTAATAAGTATATCCAATTAATCCCTCATCTTATTCCATAATTATATAATAAAAAATTATCCTAAATATACATACATATATATTTTTTATTATGGTTTCTACCTACAATTACACACAACTCCATCTAATGAGTAATGAATTTACTATTTATGTGTATGCTGAACTACTACCACACGAAATGACATCATTCATTTTTTCCTTTACCACCATTCATGGTTGGAAATTATGATGAAAAACTACTTATATATGATATTTTTTTTACTTTATTCATCTATAATTATTTTATCACACATTCCATTATACTTTTAATTTTGTCTAAATATGATAACATTGTTTATGGATGTGTGGACTATCGGTTCCTCAAAGCAATGCGATTCGTTAATGATATACATGGAATGTATTAAGGATGATTTTAAAAAACCTATGTTACATATATGAAATTAATATTATACTAGAATTATAATATACCTATGAATCATTTACTTTTAGTTGTTTTAATGCGACAAAGAGATGGGAGTAGTATTCATGCGTAAGTATGACCTACCGTCTTCATGAACAGTTAATTTAATTTCTTATCTCCAAATATTATGGATTATTATAAATAAAAATAATATATATATATATATGATATTTACATCATGATTTACATTTTTTATATGATTGAACCGTGATTTAATTAATAAGAACAAAAAATAACAAGTCAAAACTTACTCGAGGAACTAAGCAATTAAAACATGAAATAATTAAAATAATGAACGGTTCCTAAAAACTCTTAATAAAATATTAATAGAATATTATATATGGTATTATAAATATGTTTATGGTTATGGTATAAGTTAGTATCATGTTTACATGCCTTATACATGAGGTTAAAGGATGTTCACCTGAAAAGAAACAAAAGGTTAGGGATTTTCATCTCACTTTTTATATACGTGAGATCAATTTCATGTTCAACACTAACATGTATTGGGTTTTGTATCAACAGACCATTTTTATATATCATATCATTAATTAATTAATCTTCATGTTATTTTGAGTTTCTATTTTAATTATTTCATCTAAATTTATTTGAGATAAAATTTACCAAAATTGGAAAAGAAATTTCACAACCCGATTCCTTTTTTCATTGGGTTATGTTGCATCCCCAATGTCGTTAACATTATATGATTTTGTGGATAATTAATTACACTATATATTGATATACTTATGCATCCCTTATTTTTATTTACATTTGATGCACATAATCTATTTTCTAATGGATTATCACATCAATGTTATGGTCTTTTCAAGGGTTTAATTTTCAATCTAATTTTGGTTAGGATTATTTACAGTTGGATTTTTATCAAGGTAAATTATTTGATCATTTTATGACAAACCCTTTTATTTTATCCTCATATGGTTATTCATGACCACTTTCAAGTAATAGTACCATTTTCCCACTCTTCGGAATTTAAAATGTTTTAGAAAATATTTGTAAGAAAACCATACTTCATTTCTCTCTTTGGTCCGAGATACTATTTTATTCTAAAAAACATGTTTTATTAACATGTTTTAAACCAGTTTTTAACCTTTCCAAAATGATTTAGACATTAAATTTTTAGACTATTTTATCTTTTACCAATTTTTCAAAGGAATATTTTTTTCTCTTTCCAAACAAGACATTTTTCTAGCCTTTTTACCATAAAAAGAAAATTTAATGTCTACCTCATAAGCCATGTAAAAATTTACAAAATAACATTAATTTAAATCTTACTTTTCATTTTTAAGTGGGTAATTTTAAAATAATTTTTTTCTAAAATTTATTTTAAAAGAAATGTATTTACAAAACATTTTGAAAAATGAAAAGGATTTTTTCATTAATAATGTTTTTAAAATATATTATTATAGTATTTATATTCATTAAAATTAAAAAAAAATTATTTTATTCCACTATGAATATGTTGTATTGATTCCATCTTTATTCTTCCTTAGGATAGTTTATGATTCCTTTGAACAATAATTTTATTGACATTCACACCTAGATTTCCTTGTTATTCCCCTAAAATATTCATTTTATTATGATCATTAGAAATTAAATTTTCCAAAATATCCATATGATTGTTCATGTATATGATTTTTTCTTAAATTTTATACCATTTTTACATATGGTGTCTTTTTTTTATAGTAATATGATTTTCTGTGGAAATATTAATAAATCTATGTTATTTATTCACTATAGATATTTGATAAGGGATATTATTTTTTAAAATTTTTTCTTATAGGCATGATTTGGAAAGTAAATGATGGGTGGGGCCCAAAAATTATATATTCCACCGACCCATCTAAAGGATCTCATGATACAAACTTTTTGTGAAAATTAAATAGGCTTCTACATGTAGTTTTAAACCTTCCTTGTGAAAGTTCTTGAGGGTGTAGTTTTTCAGGTACCTCAAACATGGCATCCAATAATTAAAACATTACATCATTTTGATTCAATTATTCCTTATCCATGGGATTTTTCATTGACATATCTATGTATGAATTTGATTATTGTTTTATTGATTAAATGGTATGTGTTTCAATTTCTTAAAATAGAATATTTATTTTTCCATGTCTAGTTATTTTGATGGAATGTGTGTCCAAGTATTATATTTCCATTTTTTTATAAACATTATTATAAGATGTTTGATTATATGGTACATCTATTTAGTTATTTTCCATTACATAATAATTATTCTCATGGATTCATTATTGTTCATTCTGTACTTTACCCTTACTGATTATTTTATCTCACAATTATTTTGTTTCCCTTCCCCAGGAATTCATTGAAGTGTACTAAGAATGATATTTAAAGATACCCTAGATGGAATAGAGTTGTCCTATTTTTTTAATTAGTGTATTCATTTGTAAAAAAAGACTTATGTGTATATATGTTTTACTATGACTAAAATACTATTTAGTACTTTGCGACATGATCTACTTGTTTCTAATTCTAATGTAATGGTAGTAGATACTGGATCCATTGTAGTTGGGGTCATTTCACTATATAAAAGAAACATTTTGGGTTCATTATTTTTTTGTGCAGTGAGCATAGAAAAAATTATCCTGATTGAAACTTGAGAACCAATCATCTTTACCCATGAAAGGAATGAAACAGTTAATGAATTTCATTTTTGGTCGCTAATTTTTTTATTCCGCAAAAAACATCGATGTGATTATGTGATAGTTTGATTGTGGGGGGTTCACTGACATACTCAATCAATTACATTCAAGTTGACCAATTTTTTAGTATTCTTTAGAAACAATAAACTATTACCAAATCCATAAATGGGTATGTTCCTAATTTCCAAAATTAGGTGGTACGTTTGGGTTTCAAACCCAATGACTCTTAGGAACTCACATTGGTCTTGAGGATGGGATGCCATGCTCATTAGAACATTTCAAGGGGAATTATTTCCCACTATAAGTCTCCCTTATATATTTATAACATATTCATGAAATCATTCACTGGATTTGATGAAAGGCTGGTATCCCCTATTCCTATAGATTGATTAAGAACATGTATTTATATGAACAACTTTGTACATGTCATAGTTTCTCTACCACTCTTATTTATTTATGATGATTTAGATTATGGACATGCTCAGGGACGTTATATTTTATTATCTTCCAGGGGAGAGGATGTTGTATTTTAAATTTAATTGAAAATATATGCATAATCCTATGTATAATGTTAAAAGAGTAATCAAAACCGATGTAGTTTATTTGACATAGTTTAAGGTAATGTGACTTGACCCATCAATGATGTTTAATGTCATGTGGTAAGGACATAAATTTCATTCTTGTACCTTATTAGGGAATCCTACATCTCCTATTTGATATGAGAATCAGATTCAATATAGTTCTTATAATGGGTTTCTATTTAATGAGAGACATGACAATATAGTCCCTAGGTAGGAATTATGCCTATAATACCTCCCTGGATTGGATGATCGAAAGTATGGACTATTGATTGTGGATGAGTTGTAATCAGAAATATATCCCAATGAGGACCCCACACTTATGGAATTATCATCATGACATTAATATAATCATTACAAGCCTCTAAGGCCTTGTAAGTTATACGTAGTGTAAAAAACAAGTGATATCAGGGGATTAGTCACATTTAGTGATAAGATATTTATAGGGGGAGTTACACATGAAAGATTACCATTGAGAGGTATGATTTTCTATCTCCTAAAGGATTTGATATGGAGATCGGTTCTTAAGAAGACATTTTGTGCATCCAATTTTATAACAAGAATCAAATTCCTTGTAGTTCAGATCATCTCTAACCAGCTGATGGGTTTGAGGTATATAAGGGGATAGTTAATACTTATACTTAAAATGATGACTATGTATGATCTCACTTCTCATCCACTGATTGAAGAGGAAGGATGGTTTGATTATAGAATATTGAGGGACATGCACCCATGTGGATTCCCATTGAATCTTGGGACATAGAGAGGCATCAAATGTATCATGGTTATTACAAGAGTCAATGTTCTCATAGCTCAGTTTATTTCTCATTAAACTGATGGATGAGGTAGAGTGGTCAACCCATGGGAATGATTTGGGTCCTAATGGTTGAAATGCCAGAGGCATGGGGGAGCTTACACCGATTTGGATGATAGTTTGAGCTCAATCCTTGGGATGAAGTACTAAATTTAATAGTTATTGTAGGAATCATAGTTATAGAAGTTTTTTTAGCCAAGACCTACACACTAAGGTTTCCCTTAGGCATAATCATTCTCTATCTTCTGAGGGATTAAGATAGATGGTTACAATGAAAGGTATGTATGATATAATGACACAAAAAAGGTGGAATGAGTGTTTAACACCTTCCAATTAAGGATGAGTCCTTTTAAAAAGGGTATGAAAATGAAGGTTATTAGTCGGGGTCTACATGGAATGGGTCTAGGTGAATCTACTGGATGAAGTGGACATGTCCTAGTGTATTTTTCAGACATTTCTTGGCTGCGTTCTGGACATGTATTTATTGTGTGCCTATAATTTCTAGGTTATTAGTTTGACATGGCATACACATCCAATGGTGTTTTCATGACATGTCCATGATGCTTTACATGATCAAAGAGGAAAATGATGGGATTTTCACATTAAAATACTTACAAGTCCAGGGTCTTGATCATGATCCACCAAATTTTCATGGATATCCTTAGATAATCAAATCATACATGATAGTGGTATTTCACATGATCTAAAAGGAAATGAATATACATTTCAACATGATCATAATTTATTATCATCATACTATCGTATCGAAATTCTGAAATGACAATAAGAAATCACATGATCATGTCGACATGTTAAATATATACTCACATGATCAAATAGAATTATCCATTTTATAATTGCATAGTTTTGGAGGAAAATTCCAAGGTTGTTCACATGATGGACATGACTTTCCTTAAACTATCTCATGAAAATAATTAAATGTCAATATTTTGTCACATCACAATAATAATCTTGTCGATAGGGTATCATGAGATCAAAATAGCTTGACTGTTTACAATCACATGGGAATGATGAAATGTCAATAAGATATCATGAGATCAAACCAACTTGTCTGGTAAATGTCTTGTGATAAAAGTGACTTTTCCATGACCACCTAAGGAAAAATATATTCCAATAAATAATCTTTTGATCATTTTGCCCTCAAGGAATCATGTATAGGGGTTTTATGAAAATGTATCTGATCTTGTTCTCATCAATGTGTTGATGCTGCATGTATTAATGGATCATTATTCATAGCTTAATGGAAAAAAATTCACCTTGGTAGATGGGTTCATAGACAAGGGTTTACTTCAAGTGGAATCTACCAATATTTTATGTCCAATGGAAGGGTATGTCTATGACTATCAGGGAAATGCACATGCAGAATGGTGCATACATGATGCCACAATATAAAGGATCCTTGTTCGTGTGATTGGAATGACCTTAAATGGGTCTTGTGATGGATTTTAAGACCATGTGTTGGTCTGTTTGTTGAATTCATATATATGGGTGAGGGTAAAAACTATACAAAGAGGGTTCATGACATATGGATATCATGTCCTTTTTTCCCTTTTATTAAGGGGGTTCTCACGGTGATTTTGTGTGTCGAGGAATCCACTTCTAAGGTTGTAGTCAGGCATCATGATACTTGAAGGATCTTTGTATCGTAGGATTGAAGGTTTTAGCGATATATTTTTTGGATCATATGAAGAAATTACATGGGAATAGGGAATTCACTAGAGGCTATCTTTATTTATTTATAGGGCCAAGTGTGGAATGGTCTTGATTTTTTTCATGTGATCATATGATAAAAAATGGGTCACACTAAGGTTTCTGAGATCCTTCTCTTGGGGATATGCATTGGTGTCACATACATGTATGAAGGTATTATATTTTTAATGAATATTATATAGTTGTTAATAACATCATAGATTCATTCCTATTATTAAGATTTTTGTGATAGTTATGTGAAGAAGTTTGAGTTCATGGACACTTAGATATGTTGTTTCACAAAGGAATCACATGTTATTATAATTTCATGAGGACACATGATGTTATGAATACCACATGATGGGTTATTTTGATTAAATAACATGGAATATACTTGTAATGGAGACCTATTGATTACCTATAGGTGATTTCCATGAGTAGTGGTCATCTCCCCATTTCACCACTACTCTTCCTCCTCTCCCCCTTATCCCCCCATTAGTGTGTTTTAATGGGATAAGGTGTATTTTTATGTTAAATATGAATGAAGGAGAATCATAATTCATGGGGAGTAAATACTATGAGTTGGATGAGGTAGTGGAGAGTTTCTTGGTATCAACATCATAAGACTATAATATTTCATTGTCTGATCTTTATCCATTCATGCAACGACCCTCTCACAATCGTATGATCAAATATCTCAAAATGGAATCTTGCATGATTGGTGGACACCCACTCGATAAAATCAATTTATTCATAAAATAAATCATGATAATTATTGGAGGTTAATATGGTTTTAAACTTCATGAATTCCATTTAATGTTGACACTACATCATATGATATTCACCACTCTGGTCACATGATTTTCAAAAACTCCCATAATGGATTTCACATAGTTGGTGATCAACTTTAGGTGGTTTCATATAACCTTCATGTGATTTAAATGGTTATTGTTGACATGGAACTTGGTAAATGTTGCATCCAACTATGATATCTCAATGTTTTCTACACATTATATGGTGTTTTGGGGAACATTGTACGATGGATTCTCATGAAGTGAATACATGGGCATGGCTTTGCGGATTTGATGATAATTGGGTTGTCTCTATCCTAATTAGTGGAGAAGGATGATGTGGTGGTCATTAGGTTCTCAAGCAAGAGACGTTGGGATACCTCAATATATTAAAATATTTATACAAGAGTGTGGAAGAAAAACATAAAAGTGGGATGTTGAAGATGAATGTTTCATAATGCATGGTATTAGATGACCTCGAATAAGAATTTTCGAAGGATCATAAGTTTCAAGGGGTGTCACATGAGATTTAAGTGGATAGTTTTTGTCATAATGATAAAACGAAAAATATTATTTATGTATTTTTAAAGTACAGGTGAACGTAACCCATTGCTTTGTGTCCCACATAGAACTCATGTGGTGACTTCCCAATGACATATCAATGATGTCATGACTACTTTTGGTTGAGAAAACAATGTGTTTTGGAATCAATTCCACATGAACACAATACTTCCTAGGATCTCAGACTATACTATGTATTTCTTTAGGCTCATGAACCAATAGTCTTATACATGGGGCTACCTTCACCATGCAAGAAATATACCTCCTATTGTCTTTTAGTTGGTCTGGGCTGGATCCCATTAGGCATGGTCAACCTTTCTCCCACATGGACCTATGGTTCATCCTTAGACTGGATAGCTAGTAGATTGGACATATTTTTTTGGATAAATTAGTGATTAATACTCAAAAGAATTAAAAATAATGTTATAAGTAAAATGAGTGTGACAAAAATTCAAAAGTGTATCCCGTTCACACTTGAATGTTATTATTCAAAAAATGAAACCTCTAAGCCCTATATTAATTATATCAGTATTTTTTCATTTACATCAAACATCTGAAATCTTTGATGAAAATGTTCATATCACATGATTGTGTGTGTCAATAGTGTTCTATTTCAATCAATAAATTAGAGACATTAGGAATCAAAGGAAAATATAGATTAAAATATCAAGGCGTTTCTTTCTCTCTAAATAAATAAATTACATCCCTGAAATTTTAAATAGAACTCACTAATAAGATTAATTATGTGCATATAAAAGATTGTCACAAATCAAGAAAAAATATCAAATTAGGTGTAAAATATAATATATTATGTATTCCTAGGGAACACATATTTCACCCTCATTATGTTAACTGGTTTATTTATATTTCCTTTTCAATTTGTTTCTATATTCCCTCTATTTATAAATGTAAATAATATTTTCATTCCTTTGGTTCATTACCCTAGGTGATTATTATAACATCATTTGACATGAAGGAAATTAAATATTATTTCCATCATCATATTTATCACTTGAAGATCCATGGGACTCAATCCTTCTCGTATTTGGTGTGTTTTGAAACTCGGCAATATTCATGTTGTGAATCAAAATTCAGGATATATCATTAGGAATATTTATTATATTTATCACTCTATATCTTATCATGTGTGGTTGTTTGTTAGTAAAATATCTAAATTATCTATGGTATTTGTAGTTATGATGGTCATTTCAAACATAAATTATTAATAAAACCAAAAGGTGTTAATAGTGAGTGATAAAAGTTAACATCTTATGCTAATAATTGTATAACAATTTACCCTTAGAATTATCTTACTTGTTTTAATTATTATATTATCATTTAGTTCATCCTAAATTTCTATAAATTAAATATATGTTTTATTTGGACGAGTCCCTTAATATTATATAACCTAATTCATTAATATAATAAATCATTCATATCATCTTGTAAATAAAGTGTGATTAAAAAAAGTGTATATCCTTGGAGTGTCTCTACATTTATAAAGTATTAAACCCACCCATCATGAACTGATTGAAGATCATGTAAATTCTTTAATATCTTTTTGGAGGGTGATAAAACCTATGTAAATTTTTGTTATAGCACCATCCCCTTGCTAGTATACAAATAGGGATGTAATCATTAGTAACCCACACAATATATACATTACCAAAACTTCAGGATGTTATCCTACACTTATTCTTATCCCTTAAACTTATCGATAATGTTTTCACTAAATTTATCATATATCAACCCCTAAAATATTCAATATTAGCTCAACTTACGTAAAGGGTTACGTACACCATTGAAATTATGATCAACATTATCTTATAATACATTTGTGACATTTATTACACTTAAATTATCATTAACTGATAGAATACTAATATCTAAATTTATCTAACCCTCATTAGATACCAATTGAGACAATCCAAACCCACTCTCTTAGAATCTCGTGTTTATAAGAAACTTCTTCACATATAGGGTTTGAAAAGAACCAAAGAAACCGAATTTTAACTATCAATAATTAATAAATAATTAAAAAATATTGATTCACTAATGTCTAAATAGAAACTTATGTTAAGAGTTTTAGAGGGTTAGGGATGAATTTTAACTAAAAAAATATAGATCTATCTCATCAAGTGGATCATTAACCATTATATAAGAAACTACTTAATCTATAATACGTCTTTAATGTCTCCCCTAAATTCTCCACACATGCAAATATTCTAGATATATATTATGGAATAATTTCATTCATAACCTAGGGAAATAGAAACATTAAAATGGTTATTTAAAATACTCAGTAAGGGTCAATGTATATCATAAGCTATCAAGGAATGAACATGATCAAAATATTATGGCATGAAACAAGTGACAATAAAATAATTCCATATAGATGATTACATGATCTTAGAAAAATACATGTTTAAAAATGTAAATAAACATGTGGACAAAAATAAGTAAATTAATAGTGATAAAATTCATAACCCTGTATATATTTTATTTCTAAGGCCTCATCCAAAACATTATTCTTTCCATAAAGGTTGTATCAAAGACATCATTACTGTCATCAAGGTCTCAAAAAAGACTTGATACTTGCAGTGGTTATGCATAAAAAAAATATCCAAAACATTCTTATCATGAAAGAAACAAATTCATCATGGGGCTATAAAATAATGGTATCCACCCATTACTTCCTTAATTCCAATGAATTCACTATCTGAATGATATAAATATAAAATAAATGCATTGTCAACTTTACTTAGGAATCAACAAACATCTGTATTGAGATACAAATATACAAAAACTCAACCCATTTCCCCATGTTAATAAATGGATTATATAATCATATGATTTATAGAAAAATAAATTATATAGTTAAACAATACACAATCATCTTTCTAGAGTAATCAATAAACACCATTATCAGAATAATAAATAATCAATTTTTAAACATTTACTTATTGAATTAAGAGAAAAATGTTTATATTAGAGTCCCATAAAATAAAACCACATAAAGAATTGTGTAGATGGTTAATTAATAAAACACCCTAATTAATCAGTGTATAAAATATATTTGAACACCATTTAATCAGAGGAAAGAAACATTGAGTGTTCATAAAGTAAAATCATTAAAAGAAAAAGTTTTCATATAATAGATAATGAATTAGAAATACCAATTTAGTGATATATTTTCAAGATTTTAATCCCCTAAAAAGAGTATGATAGTAATTATAAGTTAATATACTCAAAATATATAAACTATCAATAGGAAACAAGTGGAGTATACAAATCATATCTCAATGAAGAAAAATTTAGATACAAAATGTGATAATGATAATGGTAACAAAAGAATCAAAATAATATGAGTGGAATACTATAAAATAATAATATAATGAATGGAAATGTTTTAATTATACTTAATTTTAATAGGTTAATTAAAAAACCATAAAAAATAATATATGGTGTAGAATATGAAGCACTTCTCATAGAATTAAAAATAGAGGAAAAAAACACTTATAACATTAGAAACATTAAAGTTAAAAACCATTGAAGGATGTTATTGATAAATATACATTAAATATGAGGAATAATGGGAGGTAAATGATATAAAATATTAATGGGTCAGTAGATATACCATTATAGATAAAACATGTTGTATAATAAGATATATTTCTCAAGGGGTGATCATTTGAGACAAGAAACTTTTACCGTAATTCATGACTTCCACTAATGATATTGAATATCCTATAAAAAACATAACTATATCATTATTTAATGTTATAAACACATTAATTTACAACAACATTTATACACTTCATTTATGATCAATTATTATGAATATATTAGTTTGTTATAGCTTATTTTCACCCTCAAGTGTTAGTAACGTTAATTGTTTCCTGCCTATTTTGTATTGTTGATATAGATGGACACTATTTGATATGAAATTAACACTTCATATATAATTAAATCTAACATAACAAATAAAATTAATTTGTTTATAAATAACTTATATAATTTCATTATTTTTTTAATTATGTTGTCAAAAAATGTTATCGGTGTCGTCATATTTTGGTAATTTTTGTGAAAAAGGATTATATTTAAATAATAAGTTAAAAAGATAATATAACATTTATATAACTATAAACCAATAATAATTTTTTTATTATCATATAATAATATTTTTATTTACATTCCCATATTATTTCAGGATATATTTTTATAATACTATACAAGTAAGCAGTTAGACTGACCTAAATGTGAACTTAACATAATTAATGGATGATTATGGTTATAAAAATAGTTTATTTTTTAATAATAATTTTTTACATGATAATAAGGATATTATTTAGATATTTTATGTTTTTGAATAATATTTTACTATAATTTAATAAATAATATATAAACTAGTTGGGAAATTAGATATGTCACTTTGTAGAGGAGGTAGTCCGCACACCACACTATTAACGTTGTAATTTCATAGTGAATTGGAAGGAATAAATTTGAATTTAATGTTATCTATTAGTAATAATAATTATATTATATATGGGAAATTTATTCTTTAATTCCACCCTTATAACCAAAAAATAGATTTAGTGGGGAAAATTTGATGAAGTCGCATTGGGGAGGTGGTACTCCGCACAAACACATGATCAATGTTATTTTGTTTTTATAACTTGATGTAGAGGATCTAATAATTGGTTACCATTAATATAATAATAATTAGTATTAATAAAAAAATTTGGTTATTATATTTTTATTTTTTGGATCATTTTTATGTTATTTGTTTGTAATAAAAGGATAAGGATTATGTAATACTCACTTTCGGACATTGGACATTGTCTTGAAAGTCCACTTAGAAATGAAGGGATTAGGATAACATATGGTTAACATATTATTTATGTATTTTAATGTAATTATATGAGAGTAAAATGGGTTAGTATTTTATGGAAATTAAAATAGGTGTGTTTATCTTTTAGAGTGTGTGAGTGATCCCCATTTATAAGTGAAGAAAAGGGTAGTTTTGTGAACAACCATTGTTTTTCAATAATGGAATGGCGCTATTCAGATGTAAATAGTATAAAAAAGTCATAAAAAGGTATTTTTCAATGGAATATGTTTGATAAATCCTATATAACTTATTTTCACACATGTTTGAAAAATTATTCAAGTCATTTATCATGTTTTTACTTTTATCTTTTTACACAGGTAACTAGTTTTTAATGACGCAATCTATGTCATACAAAAAATATAAGATAACCCATTTACCATATTTTTATTACATAATTATTAATTTAAAATCAATTTAATCTAATTAAATTTCTAAATAATTAAAAAATAATCTTTATTTTTAAATATTTAATAAACTAAAAAACTATTTTTGTATAAAAATGTTTTTTTTTCTCTATTACATATTCGTAATCCTTTTTAGCATTGATTACCAAATAAAAAGTGTTAATATATATATATATATATTATTAAAAATATAGTTTTTAGTCATTTTTTATAATATTTTAATTTATTTGACTAGATAATAAATGGAAAAAGTTAATAAAACAGTTCATTAAAAATGTTTTACCATTATCCTGGTAATTAACTTCAATCATTTTAATTATAAATTTATTCTTAGAAATGAATATGAGATTGTTAAATAATATGAAATGCTAATCTAAAATATTATATTAATTCTTTTAGATAAAATTTTGATGTGTAATAAAAATAAATTTTAACAGTAGCGCATGTAACGCCCAAAAAACATTTTTTGTAAGAGGTTTATTTTTAAGATTAATGTTTATATATAGGATAAAATTATAATTTTTTTAATTTTAATTATATAAATTGATTTATTTTAAACAAATAAATGTTATATATCCTTCAAATATAAAGAAAACCAAATTATTCTAACATTTTATTTAATTAAAAAAAATACGAAAACAATTTATTTTATTAGATAATATTATTTTAGATTATAATCAGAGGTTTTCTAAATTACTAATAGTATTTAGATATGTTTTTTGCTCATATATACAAATTTTATTATGAAAAATGTCTTGAAAGTATTTATATCATAATTTCAAAAGTATAATTGCTAAATATTTTATAAAAGCTTTATTTTTCACTACTTACCTAACAAAAAATTATATATATAAAAAACCAATAAATTAATATTAAGTGAATATTATTATTATAAATAAAAATTTGAAATCATTTGTTTCAAATTAAAATTCTAAAATTTTAGAATTTTACATTTCAAAAAAAAAAACATAAACAAATAATGAAAAACTATTTCATTTGAAAATAATCATTTTAAAATATTAAATTTTCATAGTATGATTTTTTATAAAATACTATAAAATTTGGTGTAAATATATTATTCAAATCAACAATATCTGTTATTCATAATATATTTGGTATATTAAAATAAACCATATACAGTCTAATTTTAGAAGGATTATATTTTAAAGAATAAATCAACCTTATTAGTTACTTATTTATACTAAATAAATTTTATCAATCCATTAATATTAATAATGACAATAATTTTTACTTAATAATATATTAAACAATTTGGTTACCTCTATTTTTACACATCTATTATCTGGGTATATTTTTAATGGTTGTATATTGTTGGGTAGTTCATTTTGGTTTAGTGTTGTGTGTGAAGCAAGCTATCAAAAACATTAGGTTTAAATGGAAAATATAATTTCAAATATCATGGTGTTAAGAAAATAATTAGAGGTATCCTATAAATATCTCTCATCATACTCTACAAATTAATTCTATTAGATGTGTAAACTTGATGATGGCATGAAATTATGGGAAAATAACATAGTTCAGGTGGATGATCTGGAGTTAACATTGTTTTACTTGGTGGTTATGTATCCATTTATTTTGTTCTTTTGTTTTGTTTTTTATATGATTATCCCTTCAGTTTATCTAATATATTTTTGTATGAAATTATAAAATTTATATTGTAATCATATTCTATTATATAATATCATACTAAATATGGTTTTATTATAAATGTAATGTCCATATTATGTTGTTATTCTATATATAATGATTTATGATTACTTTTTTAGTTATTTATCAGTATCAGATGATGGAATAGTCTCACTCCAATATCTATAGACCCTCATGAATATTCAGTAGTGACTTTTATATAAGGAAGTCCACCTAAGGGCATATAGAGTCCCATATTTGTTATAGATTTATTAAACTGGTATGGGTATGTTATAAATTTGTTTTAGATCCTTATTTATATTTTTTATTACTATTTGAGATAAGGGGAATAGAGGTTGGTTGGTTGGATGTTGGGATTCACCTTATTCACATGTCTATCTAACAATGTAGAGGAGAAATTACTCATTATTAGGGTATGGTATTGTTGTTTTTTGTTTTTGAATGTTAATATTTTTATATTTTAAGGAATATGAAGTGCGATTCACAATATGTTATTTTACTTATCTGAAGGGTTAGAAAGAGGGTATGTTTCCATTCAATATATTTAGTATCTAGGATTCACATGTCATGTGTATACTTATATTTTATTGAGAAACTAATTATGGATTTAAAGTATAGACACTTAATGTGTCAAAAATAAGGTATAAATTTTTGCCTATATATAATTTTACATAAAAAAACCATTCATTACTTTTTCTATCTGTTACTAATATTATATAAATGATTATATAAAATCTTAAAAATAATTTTTAATAATTCATGGGAATTGTTTGGTCTGAAAATGGTATTTAATTAGGCATTTATGAACCCTTTATTTAGTTCTATTATGAGATTATGTTTATTATATATGGTCTTAGTGGGAATGGGTTGAATCTAAATACATAATAGTTCTATCCCAAAAGTGGGTGATGCAAATGGATGAATTATTTGATAAGTTTTCAAGCCTTAGGTATGGTTAAATGAAATAAGTTTCCTGAGACAAAATATCTGGGATCTTAGTTCCAAAATATAACCTTAGGGTGTATTTATTTTCCTTGATTATGGTGTGATCCTATGGATGATGAGTTTTGGATCATAGTTCGGTAAGTTGTGTTTATAAATTTGATAGTAGTGTAATGGAATAATCATCTGGAAATGGGTATTGGTTATCATGGTATCTATAATGACCCTACATTTCTAACATTAATTTTACATCATTTTAATTATAATCGACATAAAATCATTAAACAAACAGGATCCAAAGGTTGAGTGTCTTGGTAAAAATAGTACAAAACATTACTTTTACAACATAAATGAAATCACTTATTTAATACCTTCTTATATAGATTTTTATTGGCCCTTTAATTCTCCTTAGTACTATTAGTCACTTGAGTATATACATCAAAAAGTGGTGATTTAAAATCCCATAAGAGGATAGATAGAAACCTGAAACAACATAACATGGGATGAACATAATCATTATTATTATAACATAGTTATATGATCATAATCATGAGAGGAAACATTAAGAAAATACTTGGAATATGGAAATGCATGAAAATGAAACATCATATCATAGTGGTAAACTACCACACATAGTTGTGAAAAAATGTAGCATCATGTTCATGGATACTTATCTTTACTCATGAGGTTCTTTACATTTCCCATTGTATTGGAGCACTATATAATTCTGGGCACACCCGTCACATCATAAAATTTATATTATCATGCATGCCACATAAAACATATATCAACATCAAACATATAGTAACACATGGAAAGGAATGGGTTTCATATCATAATCATAAATTTATAAACTTTGGGTCTGAAATGAAAGGGGGAGTAATATAATTGATTTAATAATAACCAACCTTGAGTTAGAAGTTAAAGGTGTGTTTTGAAAGAATTGTTCTTTTGGAAAACATTGCCTTTTTCATAAACTCCAGTAAAAAAAATGTATATCCCCTAAAAGATAATATAATTATGGATAAATTATTTTTAAGGAATAATCATATGAAAAATGGGGTGAAAGAGAGAAAACACATGGAAAGAGTATTGGGTTTGAGAAATCACCTAACCTTGTGTTTGAAAGCTTTCTTCACTTTAATATACAGTATAATGAAATTAGATTTATTAATTAACAATTATAGAACCTTTTATACATAAAAATGAATCATTATGATTTTATTAAGTTTCTTTATGGGAATTCGGATGATCTATATTGTTAAAATCCATTGTTTGGTAGTATTCTTTTTCCTAGTTTTCATGAACGGTTCACTTGTAAACATGAATGTAAGTTTGTGTATAACATGGATAAATATATAAAATGGATATTACATGTTATTAATTATATTACATGGGTTTATTTGATATTTTAATGAATTATTTTATAAACCATGTGGATGAATCATTAGTTAAAATTTAATGATGATCATTTTAGATTAATTTGGGCGGTTTTTGGATCACAACGAACGTGTTTTGTTTTATCATTTATTATTATGTATAAAAGTATATTCCAGAACATAAATGGGGTTAAAACAATACATATTGAAATCTTTTTCAATCATTTTATGGTTTTATTAACATCTGTTAAGGATTTAAGGGAAAATGGATGTGTGTCTCCCTTGATGTAGGTAAATTAACACATTACAAAGAACGAATTCAGTTTTATAAAAAGATAGAGAGAGAGAGGTAGGAGTATAATGAATAATATTTCTTATCATGATATAATACCACAATATAATCATACTATAAATATCATGATATTTTTATAAGAGAAGTTGAGGATAAGAGAAGAAAAGATATGAAATTTGAAAGGAATTTGAAAGAAAATAGAGGGTAAAATTACCTCTTGAATATATCTTATTTGAAAGCCTTTTTAGGGGAGAGGTTTTCGTATTTTATAAGAAAATGTTCATCTAGATGTGGGGGAGAATATTGGGAATAGATTTTATATGAATTTGGAGTTGGCACTAGGCTTGATAAGTGTGAGTAAATGAGGTTGTGAGGTGTGGTATTTATAGTGGATGAGAGAGGGGTTTTCTCAATATTATATTCATTAACTTATTATTTCTCCACAAGACAAGAAATAGTGTGGATTCATGTGACTAAAATAGTAATAAGTTCATATGAGTTCGAACCAATGGCCATTTACATCATCCATGACTCAAGAATTGTGCAAGAATTCTTTAATTTATAATATTTCGTAAATTATCAAATTTGACTAATCACCAAAAAATCAAGTAGTTTAGAAAAATTTCATTAATACACCCAAAACATTTTTTAGTGTGTAGAATTAAAAAATTAACTCAATTTTAGGAAAATATTTTTCTATATATGATTAATTTATTTTTTAATTAAAATCATAATTTACTTGAAAATTTCAAATTATAAATTATAAATTAAAAAGCTTCTTCTCTAACCCTTTGAGAAATTAATTACGGTCTCATAAAATTATAATATAATCATAAAAAATAAAAATTATATTTTATAAATAAATTTTTTTGTGAAAATAAATTTTTTTTAAATACATTTTCTTTTAAATTATTTAATTAATCATTAAATATTCATGACTTACGAATATACCAACACTGTAAAGTAATTATATCATATTGTTACCTATATGATGGATAAACATCTTTTATACTATCATTGGTAAGGTTCCAATTAACTTGAAATACATATTATTTATAAGGTTCATATTACTATTCATAAGGGTAATGTTACTATTCATAAGGGTATGTTACTATTCACAAAAAATTAGGTTTGTCCTATCAGGCTCCAAAAATCTCACTAATCGCAACAGTGAATGTCAGAATTTAGAAATTCGAATCACATAAGTGGAAAATTTATATTTAAAGGTCACATAGTAGTTCATTTAAGCATAATGTGGCATTGTGTTTCCTAATGTGTTTTTATGTGATTATGACATTACTACAAGAAGAAATAAATTACATTGATAAAAGTTTGGGTCTTCACATTCTTCACCCCTTTTTAAATTTCATCCTCAAAATTTAATTTTAGATTAATAGGTGAGGATAATTCTCCTCCATTGCATCATCTGGTTCCCATGTTTTTTCTGTACACTTATGGTTCCCCCACAACATCTTGACAAGGTGGGTTTTCTTGTTGTGTAGAACCTTATTTCTATAGTCCAAAATCTTTACTAGATGCTTCTCATAAGAGAGACCATCTAATAGATGTACCAACACTAAGTTTAGTATACATGATAGATCAGATATGTACTTCCTCATGAGTGATCCATGAAACACATCATAAACTTGATCCATATTTAGTGGAAGTTAAAGATGATAGGCCATGACTCCTACACAGATAAGGATCTCAAAGCAACCAATATACCTTGGGACTAGCTTCCCTTTCTTTACAAACCGCATTAATATCTTCCATGGAGATATCCAAAGGAAGAATTTATCTCTAATATAGAACTCCTAGTCCATTCAATGGTTTTCATTAGAGTTAATTTTTCAGAAAATGAGTTGATTTGATTTGTTTTCTGATAAATTGTACTTTATCTGTCATCTCTTGCATAAGATTGGGTTTAAGTAGCTTTCTCTCTCCAACATCATCCTAACAGGTTAGAGTTCTATGTCGATTTCCTTATAGAACATTATATGTATTGATCTGAATACTCTAGTGGAATTTATTGTTGTATGAGAACTCATCCAATGGGAGATGATGATACCATCCACATTTGAATTATAAAGAGTATTATATTATCATATGTTTGAGATTCTGAATAATCCTTTTATATTGGACATTAATTTGAGGGTGATAATTCATTATACAATTTAATTCAGTACTCAAAGAATGTTGAATACTTATTTGTAATTTAGATGTAATCCTTGGATCATGATAAGAGACAATCGAGAGTGTAACCCCATGCAGTCTCACAACTTCCTTCACATATATCTTTGAAAGTTGTTCAAGAGAGAGATATTATTGAATAGAGATAAAGTGGGCAGTCTTAGTGAGTTGATCCACCACAACCCATATCCTGTTATGTCCTTTAGATGTCTTCAGAAGACTCATGAAAAAGTTCATAGTGACATTCTCCCATTTTCACATGTGTATAAGAAATGGTTTCATAATCCCTTTGGACATATGTCTCTCTACTTTAACTTTCTAACATATCATTCACCTTGAGATATATTCCGCAATCCCTATCTTCATGTTATCCAACCATATGTGTTCTTTAAAATCATGGTATATTTGGGTGATTCCTGGATGGATAGATAACATTGAGCAATGTGCATTGTCCAATAGCTATTTATTTATCCCGGGTGATGAAGGCACACAAAGACACATTCCAACAGAATCAAACCATCATTGTAGATATAGAACTCCTGTAGATTACCTACATTTACTGAATTCACCTTATTTTGTAACTCTAGATCATCCATTTGTGCCTCCTTAGTCTTCTCTCCGATAGATGGTTTGACAATCATTTGGGGAAGATAGGATGTATTCCCTTTTATTATGATTTCCAAATATATTTTTTTCATATCCATGAAGACATGGTTTTTTCTCAATCTACATCTTTGATAGAGTAGCATGTTGTTTTCTTCTTAGAGCATAAGTTACCTCATTCACCATGCCTAGATAACAGTGAATATAGTAATCATAGTCTTTGATTAGTTCTGACGATCTCCTTTGATGCATGTTGTGCTCCTTTTGTGGGAATATATACTCTAGACTATTGTGATCGGTATATATGTCATACTTCACACCATATAGGTAGTGCCACCAGATTTCAAGGAAATAATCATATCTTCTAGCTCTATATAATGCGTCAGGTAGTTCTTCTCATGGACCTTAAATTTTCATGAGGCATCAGCTATCAAATTATCATTTTTCATGAATACACAACCCAAGCATTTCTTCGAGGCATCCCTGTATACGACAAAACATTATATAATTTTAAGTAATGTGAGTATATGAGTAGTGATCAAAATTATTTTTAGCTCCTTGAATCTTTCCTCACATTCTTCTATCCAGACATTATTTACCCCTTTCCTTGTTAACTTAGTGAGAAATATTGACAATCCAGTGAAATTTCTCACAAAATGATTGAACTACATAACTAATCCACAAAAACTATGGATTTCTATGACACAAGAGGGTCTGTTCCACTCCTCAATAACCTTTGTTTTTGAAGGGCTGATATAAATTCCATCACATGAGATTTCATGTCCCAAGAATGTGACTTGCATCATCCAAAAGTTACACTTTACGAACTTTTCATACACTATATCCTTTATCAATGTCTCCAACACAAGTCTTAGATATTCATCATGTTCCTCATTGATCTTGGAGTAGATGAGAATATCATAAATAAAAAATAGCATAGTCTTGTCATGGTAATGTTGAAATACTCTATTAATCATATCCATGATTATTCCAAATTAATTAGTTAGTCTTAAGGGCATCACCAGAAACTCATAAGGCCCATACCTTGTATGGAAGGCAGTCTTATGAATATATTCCTTCTTCACTATTAGCTGATGATATCCAGAATGAAGATCCACATCTATGAAGTTATGAGCTCCTCTTAATTGATCAAACAATTCATTAATAATTGGAATAGGATACTGGTTCTTTATGTTGATCTTGTGGAGTTCTTGATAATTGATACCCAGTCGCATTGTTCCATCATTCTTCTTCACAAAGAGCACTGGTGAACCCCGAGGAGATGCACTATGGCATATTAACCATTTCTACAGTTGTTCTTAAAACTTCTTCTTTAACTCCTCCAGTTAAATATGATCCATGCTATAGGGACACTTTTATATTCGAGTAACTTTGGGTATGAGTTCTATGGAGAAATATTTCTCATGATCTGGGGGAAGTCCAGGTAACTCTTTTGGAAATTCCACACTGTATTCTCTCACAATGCGAATTTTTTCTAGGTTGACTCTTTCCTTTGACAAAACTATTTGAGTGCAGTATTACCCTTTAAAGGGAATCAATAACCACACCATTGAAGTATTTTTCAAAGGATATTCTTGACCTTCCTTGAATTTTTATAGGATCATGGTATAGATCATAATATGAAAAGATATTTCATTTTAACAATAGTTGATATGTGATCTATATAATGACATCCAATCTATTCCCATTATATCATCAAATACCACCACGGGATGTATCATGAGATTCGATGGAAGAATATTCCCACATACACCAATAAGATGAGAGTCCAACACATGGGTTTCAATGATTGCACCACTTAGTGTTTTTACGGATATCTCTACATCAAGGTTTTGGGGAATTGATACAATAGTTCTAGAAAAAATGCCAGATATAAATGATTGTGTAGAACTAAAATCAAATAAGGTTTTTTTCCAATTATTAGTGAATAGGAATTATACCTTTTCTGACTTAATTTTCTTTCTCAAATTCCATAGTAGCTATGACATAAGCCTTCCCTTTATCCTTTGGCTTTGGTGGATGATGATGCTGAATACCATCAAGGGCTTGAGGTTTAGTGCGCTGTCTTGTTTATTTCCCTTTCTCCCTATAGTTATAGCATGGTAACATGGGTGGTGCTCTCTTTTCCTCCACCACATTTTCCTAACTTCTCATTTGTTTTTGATACTCTTGATCTTGATGGCCTTAACTCCCACACTTAAAGCATTTCCCCGCCCCTTTGAGGAAATTCCCATGATGCTTCTTCTCATATTTTTTACATGTGGGTGGTTGAGTTTTATTTGCACCTTCTCATTAGATCCTCTTTCATGAAACTCCATATTTTGTTTCATATCACCATAACTATGGGTACACTCTCCAAACACCGTATCCACTTTGAGATAATATTGAATAACTAATTCAAAAAACTGAAAGTCTCGAATTGCAATAGCCTTCTGAAGGTGTAGTCTTAATCCACTAAAGAATCTATAAATTTTTCTATCATTTTTGATAACAAATCCCAAAGCATACCTTTCATTCCTTGTGAAATTCTATTCGTAGATGGTGATAGATTCTCTATCCTTTTTATTTAGCTCTATTAATTCTCTCTCTATATTTGTATACATACTTCTTGGGAAATACTTGTTAAGAAACATTATCTTAAAGTATTCCCACTCCATATCTTCAATTTTTTTCTCATCTTTTCATTCTTAATCATATCCCACCTTTGGTCAGCCTCTCAATCAAGAAGATAAACAACCAAAGTAACAATTTAGATCTCAAAATAGTGAAACATAGCAAGGATCTTCTTCATTGAGTTAACCCACTATTCCAAAACTAGTGGATCAGATGATCCACTAAATGTCGGTGGTTGTTGCTTCATAAAAATCTAGATAGCCAGTTTCTCCCTCTTAGGCGAGGGAGGACATTCCACATTATTCGGGTCATTATTCATAACCTAAGAAAGCTGGGGTAGCATCGCCATGATGTTTGGAACTCAACCACCCACAACATTAGGGATTTCATTTGGGCAATCGCTGCATTATCCCTCACATGGGTCGTTGGCCTAGTATCTCTTGATTCCATCCCTTTTATATTATAGAAAAGGTTAGAACAAACAGAAGTAAAAAATTCTTGAATAAATACTTTATTTCTTTGTGAAATTAACCATAAAATCATATTTTTTGGGATACCAATATTTATAAAAGCTTATTGTGTGCTTACATATACTAAGTCTCGTAGCAGGGTTTTCTTTATGGTTATCTAATACTACTTCCCAAACTAACTAAACCATACCTTTGATACCAACTATAGTGACCCTACTTTTCGTACATTACATTTTCATAATTTTAATGAGAAACAAAATCAAATCATTATACAAAGAGGATCTAAATGTTAATTGTCTTGAGAAAACTTGGACGAAAAATAACTTTCACAACATAAATGTAATTATTTATTTAATTTCTTCTTATATAGATTCTTATTGGGCCTTGAATTCTATTTAGTACAAGTAGTCACCTGATGATTTAAATCAAAAAGGGGTGATCTAAAATCCCATTAAGAGGATAGATAAGGACATGAAACAACATAACATGGTATGAGAATAGTCTTTATCATCATAACATAGGCATAATATCGTAATCATGAGAGGAAACATTAAGAAAAGACTTAGAATGTGGCAGTGCATAAAAATGAAACATCATGTCTTAATGGTCAAATACCACTCATAGTTGTGAAAAAATCTAGCATCATGTTCACACATACTTCAATTTAATCATGGGGTTATTTAAATTACCTAAATAATTAGAGAACAATATAATTATGGGCACACCATTCAGCTAATAACATTTAAATTGGGCTATATAATTTTGGTTGTACTCATCACATCACAACATTTACATGATCCTGCATGAAACACAGAAGATATATCAAATTCGAACATATGGTAACCAATTTAAAAAAATGGGTTTCATCTCATAATCATAAATTCATAAACATTGGGTCCCAAATGAAAGGGGTAATAACATACTTGATGTAAGAATCATTAACATTGAGTTAGCAGTAAAAGGTGTGTTTTGAAAGAAGAGTTCTTTTGGAAAACATTATGTTTTACATACAATCCATTATAAAAAATCTATATATATATAAAAGGTAAGATAATTATGATTAAATTATTTTTACGGAATAACTATACTGAAAATGGGGTGAAAGAGAGAAACTCCAAGGAAAGAGAGTTTGGTTTGAAAATTTCCCTTACCCTGTGTCCGAACGGTTTCTTCACATTAATGTCCTGTATAATGAAATTAGATTCATTAATTAACAATTATAAAACCATTTATACATGAAATTGATTCTTTTAAAATTTATTAAGTTCCTTTATGAGAATTTGGATGATCTATACTGTTTAAATCCATTGTTTGGGAGTGTTCTTTTTCTTAGTTTTCATGAACAGTTTACCTATACACATGAATGGATGTTCATGTAGAACTTGGATAAACAAATAGAACTAATATTAAATTGTATTAATGATATTACAAGAGTTTAAATTATATTTTAATGAATTATGTTTTATACCATGTGGATGAATCATTAGTTTAAATTTAATGATGATCGTTTTCGGTTAATTTGGGCACTTTTTGGATCACAACCAATATGTTTTGTTTTATAATTTAGTATTATGGATAGAAGTTATTTCCAGAACCTATAAAGGGTTAAAAAATAAATTTTAAAATCTGTTTCAACCATTTAATGGTTTTATTGACATCCTTGAAGGAGTTTATGGAAAATGGAAGTGCATCTCCCATGATGTAGGTAAATTAAAAATCACCGGCAATGATTTCATTTTTATGGGAAAAGAGAGAGAGAGAGAGAGAGGATGGTGTATAATTAATAATATTCCATTATCATGATTTAATAATGGTATATCAATCATACTAGAGATATAATGACATATATAAATGAAAATATGAGGATAATAAAATAAAATAAATAAATTTTTAAGGGAATTTGAATAAAAAGAGTGAGAGAAATTACCTCTTCAATATATCTTCTTTGAGAGCCTCTTTAGTGGAATGGTTTTGGTCTTTTTATTAGACCAAGGGATAAAGGACCTGGTGGAGGATCTTGGGGGATATTTTAATAGAATTTTTATTAGGAATAAGACTTTCGAGGTACGAGTAATTAGGGTTGTGAGGGGTGGTATTTATAGTGGAGGGGAGAGATGTTTTCTTAATATTATATTCATTAATTTATTATTTCTCCACAGGACAAGCGATGGTGAAGATTATTGTGACTAAAAATAGTGATAAGTTCATGTGAGTTCAAACGAATGTCCATTTACATCCGTCATGAGTTAAGAATGACGCATAAATTCATTTATTTACCATATTTTTGTAAATTATTGAATTTCCCTATTCACAAAAATTGAAGTCTTTTTAAAAAATCTAAAAAATTCACCCTAACCATTTTTGATGAATAAAATTAAAAAATGAAATCCATTTTTGAAAATAATTTTCTACATATGAATAATTTAATTTTTAATTAAAACCATAATTACTTGAAATATAATAATTTTAAAATTACAAAATTATTTTCTAAAACATTGGATAATTAATTAAGGTCTCATAAAATTATCATATAATAATAATACATATAAATACTAGATTATGAATACATTTTATGAAAATACCTTATTATATTAAATTATTAAATTAACCATTAAATATTCATGGCTTATAAAAATACCATCACTATAATGTAATTAGATTATATTTTCAATTATAGGATAGAGATATTTTATTTGTACTATCATTGGTAAGGTTCCTAATCACTTGGATAGTTTACTATTCATAAAGGGTCTAATTGATATTCATAAGGGTAACATTACTATTCACAAGGGTATGTTACTGGTCAGTTAAAATTAAGTTTGTCCCATCAGACTCCAAACAGCATACCGATCTCAATCATGTATGTCAGATTTTAGAGATTCAAATCACAAAAGTGAAAAATTTATGTTTAAAGGTCACATAGTAGTTCATTTAAGAATGATGTTTCATGTTGTTTCTTAATGTGGTTTTATTTGATTAAGAAATTACTACAAGTGGGGAGAAATTGCATTGAAAAAATTTGGGTCTTTATAGTATCCCAAGAGGTGAGGATTATCCATGGTACATAGGTGGATTAGAAATGTAAATAACTGGGTAGATGATTGTGCCTTGATAACTATTCAAGTGTTTCTTGTGAACATTTGTTAAGTAAGGTATATGGTAAGCCTTGAGAAAGTGTTGGTTGAATGTTCTTATGGTGTTTTTGATTATTAGTTGCATATATTAAGATGGTTAGATGGGAAGAAAAACCTAGATAATTATGAATGTGGGCATAACAAGGATGATAAACCACTACATATGATATAATATGTCTGTATATTCTCTCTTAATGATTAATATTGAATGACTCTGAATGTGGGAATGAGTTTAAAGTCATGTATAATTATTCATTTGAAATTATTATCATTATATTATTTTATAAATGTTTCTTTAGTATTTAATGTGATGAAAATTATTTTTTAATAATTATTTGTTATCATGATCAGTATTATCAAATATGTTAATGTGATCTTATAGGGAAGTGATAGGGAACCCATAGTTTTTTGATCCCATATTATGGATTAAATATGTATCTCTAAGGGATGAGGCATTAATTTTTAAATTTTTAAAAGACACATAATGTAACACCTGAGAAACAGTTATGGTAAGATCACATTTTCAGCATTGACAAAGGTATTATTTATCAGCGCTTTATTTTTACCACCAATAAAGGGAATCCTTTATCATCACTTTATTTTTAGCATTGATACAGTGTATCGTTTATCAACAATTTAATTTTAGCACTGATAAAGGGTACCCATTATCAGAACAATATTTTTAGTGTTGATTAATATTTATATAAATAAAATAATAAAATAAAATAAATAAAAAAATGTGTTTATTAATTTTTTTTACAAATTTTATTAATTAAATAATTATTTATAGGAATGAAGAGATTGATTATACATTATACATTATTAAGTATTTTATTAATCAGATAATTATGATAATTAACGTTATTAAATTATGTATGTTAAATATATAGATACATATCAATCTATATAAATATGATGTACATATTACAAAATATTTATGCACTTTACATTAAATAGTTATATGTTTATTGAATAATGGTTAATAATTAACATTTATTATTAATTTAAAATATTGACTATAATTTCATAATACTCGGTATATAATTGAATGTAATTTGATTTTTCAATTTTACATCGATCAAATAAGTTTCATATTTATTATATATATATGTAATTATTGCATTTTTATATACAGTCCACACACACAAAACTTATCCATTTTTTCAATATTGTTAAGGTGTTCATATTATTAATTTATTCAATTTTAATATATTATAACATACATGCATGCACTTAAAATGAGATATTCCTTAATAATGTTAAAAATATATTTTTAAATAAATATTTAAAAATGTACAGTCACTATATTTATGAAATTATATATTTATAATTATAAATAAATTAATATTTTTTTAAAAGTATTTATATAATTATAAATAAATAATTATGTAATTTAAATAATTAGTAAATTTGTAATAAATTTAGTTTAATAATTAATATATTTACTATATATATATATATGAAATATATATATATAATTATATAAATATATATAATTATATAAATAGTATTTTTTAAAAATATTTATATTATTAGAAATAAATAATTATTAAATTATATTAAATATATTTACTATATTTATATTTATATTTAATTATTAAGTACTTATAAATTTTTACAAAATTTTTATTTAAGTTTATAATTATAAATCCTTTAAAAATGACTCAGTAATAAGCGCTGATAATGAATCATTATTAGCAATTTTTCTGTGCTGATAAAGATGCAGATTTATCGGCACTAAAGAAAGCTATGGTAAAATGAATATTTATCATTTATCTCATTTTATCACTGATAAATATTGGTTTTATCAGTGATTTTTTTATCACTGATAAAGATAAGTCTTTTTCAATGTTATAAAGTGCTGATAAACATTCCTTTTATAAGCGCTTATGTTAGAAGTGATGATAAAAGGTCTATTTATCAGTGCTTATTTGTATGTGTTGATAAAATTGTTATGATCTATTTTAAAAACCCTAACCATTTGCAAACATGTAACGATATCATGATATTTCCGCGGAAGCCACCTGTTGCTGACGCTCCTCCTCAATGGATCAAAGCTCGAATCACGCCACTTGACTATTGTCGGCACTCTAGTTACATGAACATCTCATTTGACATTCGACTTTCAATTGAGGTTGTTATGTGGATGGGGTTTCACATCACTTTCTTGTAATTTCTTCACCTAAGGTCAGTGGTTCCATTCCCTAACAAATTAAGATAATTTAATTTTCTCGCATTGTTAATTTTTTCATGCTCTATGGTTTATTTTTGTGGTGTGAACATGTTTTGGAAATATTTAGACAAGAATTTGTGTTTAAAATAAAATTTCTAACGAGAAATTGTTATGTTTCTATATGGGCCTCATTTTGAAAAATTAGTGGAACTATTCAATTAATTTTTTGAATAGTGCTAAATCTATTTTTATTAGTGATTAAGGTACACATGTGTTGAAAAATTATATTTTATGGGGAATGAATCATTTTTTCCATGTTATCCTTGTGATTTTTTTTGAGTATGAGTTGTTAAGTGTCTAAATAATAAATAATTTATTTTAGAAATGAAATTTGGGATGTGGAAATAGTTTTTTAAATTGTGTGAGTGATGCAAAATGTGTTTTCGAAGGGTTTGGCATGATTTGTGTTGGGTTTGGGTTTTGTAATGGAAAATGGATCTGTTGTGTGTGTCTGTTATAGTGTATTGTTCCATGGAATTGTTTTATGGGTTGTTTGAAAGGTGAAAATCATGTTTTAAAAGGCACATAAATGTGGATAGGTTTGGAAGTAACTTCTTAAATTAAATTGAATTACTTTTCCATGTTGAACATTGTTGTACCTTTTTTGATGTGAATTGTAAATTATTTTAATGGACGAAAGGTATGTTTTGAAAATGATTTTAGGTTGTGTATAAATTTTAAAAAAATGGGACTTTCTGTGGAATTGGTTGAGAATTGGTGTATACTATGGTTTTGTTAATCAGAAGTGTTTTATAAATTATTTAATATATTTATTAAATTATATAATTGTTGAAAATTATATTCAATGCGATTATATGGTGAGTTTGATTTTAAAAGTAGCATTTTCATGTGAACATGGGTATGTTTTTAATGTAAATCATTGCGATTTATCTAGGGGTTATATTAGAATACTTTTTAATTGAATTATTAACATAAATAATATGTGTAATGCATGTTTCTGAAATGATTTGGTGTGTGTATGTTTTCAAATGGGGTTTGGATATATAAGTAGTGGAACACTATGTGTACTTTGTTTAGAATTACTACTATGTGTAAATGTGCTATGTTAGTGACATGTGAATTTGAAACTTGATTGAGAAAAAATAAAAGGTAATCGTGGAAGACTATGTAACTTGATTGTGCTATGATAGGGAATATTTATGTTTTTATAATAAATCATTGTCCATAGAATTAAATTATTTTTTCATATTTATGTTTAATTAATTTATTTTTAGTATTAATTACATAATAATTGTTTTCTTGTATAGGAGGATTCATTTTTTGAGTGGGGGGGGGGGGTTTAAAACATTTCATTTCCCCCCTTAAAATCTATTCACCCATACTGTGGTGAATTTTTCACTTTCTTTCAAGTTACCTTTAATTCCTTTGTATAAAGAGCAACGATGCTGACCCTAATGAATCACAAATGTAATGTTTCTATTTTCATAAAAAATAATTGTCTATAGAATTAATATTTTGATTCATATTTAGGTTTAATTCATTTATTTTTAGTATTAATCACATAATAATTTTTTTCTTATACAGGTGGATTCTTTGTTCGAACAGGGGTGATCTGTCAATTATTCATGCTCCTTATACATTAAAATATTTTCACCCATGCACTGGTACATTTACTATTATATTTTAAGTGACCTCCACTACATTTTCAAGAAGATAAACAAATCCACCTCTTCTCAATCATAGAGGTAACCTTGATGTAGACATAATAAAATCAATATCCATAGGCTTAATGTATTGTTTCATTTTTAAATGTAATTTATTTATTTTTAGTAATACTCATATAATAATTGTTTTTATATATTGTTGGATTTTTTTTGAGTTGGGGTGCTCTTTCAAACTTTTAGGATTCTTCTACCATAGAATATTTTCACCCATACAGTGGTGAATTTATCACCTTCTTCAAGGTTACCTCCACTACCTTTGCCGGAAGGACAATGACACAATGAATACTCAATCACAGAGGTAATCTGGATGTTTTCACAGTAAAACTATTTTTTATATAATTAATTTATTGTTTTTATATATGTTTTATTTATTTATTTTTAGTATTACTCACATAATAATTGTTTTCTTATATCGATGAATTATTTTGTTTGATTTGATGTGATTTGTTTGATGCTGCTCATGTAGTGTTAGTAGTTTGACAAAGAAAGTCAATAGAAATCATGGTAACATTGATAGTGAGTATTTTATTTAATGTATGTAATAATTTTTATTTATGTAATTTTGTAAAAAAAATGTTTGAAATGTTTATAATATAGTGTTTTTTCTTATATTTGTGTTTTAAATTTCATTTCCTTTAAATTTTGTATTGGGAATTGTGTTTGTTTATTTATTTGGTGTGTTTCTAGTTCTGCTATGTGCTATAACAGCATACTGTAGTGGCGTTGTAGTGTGCTGTTACAACAGACTATAATATGGAATTTTATAAGCACATATAAATATTTAATTTATCAGGGAATGTTAAAAAACTAACAAAAGTCATGGTATTTTAATGCGTCTCACATTTTCAATGCTTTTCTAGCACTAATAAAGGCTATTTATAGTGCTGTTAAAGGCCCATTTTGTAGTAGTGCTACCCCATCCACGAAGAAATGTGACTCATTTTTCATACCCAATTTTCATTGATGATAATATATATATATATATATAATGAATATGTATGATTTTTATATCATTATTAAAATTATAGAGATTATAAGACCATAACCTGAACACACGTACCATAGCTTCCATATCAAAGCATACATGAAAATAATGCAATTGACACCTAAAACAATTATAATAGTGAATGATTGTTAAATAATGGTAGATATGAAATTATTAGTGGATAATATATGATATTATAGATATTTATATGGTTTTATTATGTATTTATAATAAATATTAATTTATTATAATTTATTTTAAATAATATTCAACTAACTGGAAGTGTGTGGTAAGAGATTTCATCTCAATTTCCACTCTATTGATATTTACCTGGTATTATTCACCTAGTTTATATTATGTGGTCTATATACATCCCATTTGATATATATTACATGAATATCAATTTATTCATATTAATTAGAGTTTAAATTCATGTTTACTCATTCACGGGGTTATAATTTAAAATTTACCAAAGACGTAATAATATCTATTATAATCTTATTTTAAGGATTGCTTATATTTTTGTGATGAAGTAATATTATAATAAATCCTTTATAAAATCCATTTATTTTCATATCCCTTGGATATCTAATTATTTTAAATTTTTTCTTGCAACTATTCACCCCTTTATAACTTAAATCATGCAATGAAATGTTTAAAATAAAATCTCATCATATTTTTAATTTACATTGGGTATATTTTTATTCCAAGCCCATATTTTTCAAAATTATTATTACATAATTCCTTTTCATTTACCCAAAATATGTATTAAGAATTTTTTATTAATATTGAATTTTTATATATTTTCAATTGAATCTTTCAAATGTTTTATAAAACATTCATTTTCAACATTCTTTATAGAAATTTAAAAGGGTTGATTCTATTTGAAAAATATAGTTTTAATGGATTTTCCACTCCCATAGTTGTTATATGATATTTATCTACTCATAAAAATTTAACATGGATTTAAAACTAGATTTCATTAATGAAATATCATTGAAAATATTTTCCTTCAATTTTATTTTATTCATCAAAAGAAGTTATTTTATAACGATGCCTATATTTTTGAGGAATTGATGGTCATATTTTATCCCTCATTATGTTTGTGGTAATTAAATTCCTCTTGAAATATTTAATTTATTTTTATCATATTTCATCAAAAATTATATTTCACTTTCATATCCATATTCAATGTATCATGGGACTGAATATTTCCTAAACCATATACAATATATATATATATATATATTTTACTAGTAAAGTTATTTTATTATATGGTAAAATCATTTTATTTTATATTAATTAGTCAATATAGATATTTATTGATATGGAATATTTTTTTATAAATTAAATAGATCATTCAATATATTAGGAATTCATTTGACATTATTTTATAAGTAAGGCGCAGTTATAGATAGCCACTAAATACATTGAAATGTCTCATGAGACAAACTAGTTTTCCAATATTATTAAATTGGTTTTTCTGTATTCCTCCCAATATTAGAAATATCTTAGAAAAACTCCTCGATTAAGATTTCATAAATTATACATTTCCTTCATTGAGTATTCAGTTATTATTATCATTGAGATTATTCCATTGATATTATCCATGGATGCATTTTGTGCTCATGTTATTGATTCAATGTCCAGTGTTTATAGTTATTTAACTTTTAATATTGATTTTTTCTTATCTACTAATGATATATTCTCTTGTATGCTACCCAAAATGAGTGTTTGATCATGCACTTATTCTATTTCCCTTTCTACAAGATATGAATAATGGATATTTGAAGGAGTTTCATGAATTCATATTATTTAAATTTACTATGTTTTATATTTCATTTCTAATATTTAATGGGAATCATACATATATCTATTTGTTTAAGACTTATAAATCGATCATTCCTTGGTGATGTCACCCCGTATATATTATGTTAATATAATTAAGCAAACATGAGCTCTAGCTTATTAGATTCAACTAGATGATTGTTTTCAAAATCCTTGGGAACCAAATTTAGGAAAACAAAGTTAAGAGAACATAACCCTATAAAAGAATCTTAGGATAAGTATAATTATATGATAATATAACTAGTTTTTCTAAATTTGGGATAATGTGGTTTTCCTATAAAATAAATCCTTTTATGGATACTACAAAGTGTATTTGGTAATGAAACATATGCACTTAAGCGTAACAAACTTGAATGGGGAGGATTGAGTGTAATCTATATCATTACTAGTGCATGATTAATAGACCTTAGACTATGCACTTATCTAGATACTCTGAGGGGATATGTATTGTTTGATAAACAATCTTCATGATCCATTATAAAAGACAGAATATATTCTAAATACAACATTTCATATAGGTTATAGAAATTATGAGATTTTGGTAATACTATTTGTATTAAATGATGCACGCTCTATTTCTTTGGATATGACAAAAAATGTATCCAAGGAATATCTTGATATTTTTGTTATGGTATTTATTAAAGAAACATTTTTGTAATCTAAAAGAGACTATCAGAATCATTAGCATTTTTTTATAAGGCACATAGAGAAAATGAGTTATGTGGGTAAATTAAAAACATTGAATTATTTATTTGGGACATTTGTTGTCTTGGGCATATTGTCCCTAATCATAGAATATAAGTTTCTCTAATAAAGAAAATAACCATCAATGAATATACAACACTGATGAAAAAAACCAAGGTAGATTGTTTACTAGGATTGGAAGGCTACTATAATTTTTTTTCAAAAGTCTACCTGATTGGATAACTTTTTATCCATGCTAATAGATAAAGGGGTTATGTTTATATGGAAAAAGGATTGTGAATAATTATTTGAATAATTATTTATCATATTGGTTAATTATATTATATTCAATATACTATCAAGAAATAATGGATTTGTGATATTTAATGATGCATCAAATAGAGGAAATAGTTGTATCGGCATATAGAATGATAGATTCATTTAAAATGCATCAAATTAGTTGAATACAAGTGAATAGAAATACCCAAACCATGATATTTAGTTGGCATATGAAATCAATACATTGAATATATAGAGGTATTATCTAAATGTTGAAATATGTGAGATATAAATATACCACAAGAGTTTGAAATAAATTATTTCAGAGAAAGATCCAAAAATAGAGAAAATGAGATATCTCGATATACTCATGGATTATGATTGAAAAATAAACTACCACCTAGGGAAGGAAAACAAGGTAGCCGATGGATTAACCAATAATGGTCTTGGATTCCTAATAAAAATTATAATTAACAAGGATAATATTATCATTTATTTAGTTAATAAGGATGTGGAAACTATTAGGTAATGGGAAACATCACCCTATTTCCAAATTATTTATAAAACTTATTTATAAGAAAAGATAAAAATTTATGATCTTGATGATGAGAATATTCAATAGAAAATTAATTCTATGAACGATGATAAATTTTTAGACTATTTAATGAAAATATTGTTCTAAAATATGAAAGTAGTGTTAGAAACCATAAAATCCTAATACGAGAACAATATTATTTGATGTTGCTAATAACATGAATTTATCTATACACCCTAATAGAACCAAGATGTATGGGGATCTAAAGGAACATATTTTATGTGATAATATGGAGGAGGAATTTTTTGATTATAAATCATAATGGTTTGTTTCTAAATAGGTGAAGGTGTATTGACAATATCCTATAGGATTAATAGAACCTCAAACTATTACAATATAGGAATGATATTATATCAATATGGATTTTTCATTTAATTTCCAAAGACACATGAAAATACTGATTCTAAATAGGTTATTATTGATCACCTTAAAAATATGCACATTTTCTCACTATAAGAGATTATTTTCCTTGTGATCATCTTACACATGTCTATATTGATGAAGTTATATGACTTCATGGGGATCCAATTTTCATTGAATCTAATCATTCTCCAAGATTTATATCGAAATTATAGAAAACTATTGAGAATGATCTTTATCCTAAGATTCATATAAACGCCACATATCATCCTTAAACTAATTGATAGTCTGAAATTTATTTTAAAACATTAGAATAAAAGTTGAGGTCATGATAACATGACTTTCAGGGTATCTAATATCAATATTTACCTTTTCCGAGTTATTGTGTAATAATATCCTTCATTTAATTTTTCAAAGGGAATTATATAAAGTATTATATGAAAAAAGATATCATATTCCCACTTGTTGGAATGAAGTTGGCGAAAGGTAGCTTGTAGGACCATACATTTTTAAGGGAAGAAAAAGAAGGTAAAGACAATTCAAACCCATATTATACCATCCCAAATTATTATAAAGATTTATATCAATAAACGAATTAAATATTTGGAATTTAATATGGGAGATAATGTTTTATAGAAATTATCTCCATATAATGGTGTTATAAGACTTGATAAGAAAGGAAAACTCATCCCCATGTACATAATACCGTTTGAAATTCCAGAAAGAATTGGAGATATTAATTTATATATAGAAATTCAACTAAGCCTCTAAAAATTACAAGATGCATTAAATTTATCATTATTCAGGTAGTATATGCCAGAACCAATGCATGTACTCACCTCTAAAAAATAGAATTGGAACATCATCTAACATGATTTGAAGAGACTATCGAGATTCATGACACTAGAGAAAAAGTGTTGTCGAATAGAATGAATACACTGGTAATGTTACATTGGGGAAATAATAAAATAGAGTATACAACATGGGAACCTAGGGATTCTATGAAGAAGAAACACCATTATTTGTTTATAAAGTAATATAAATATAAATTTTGAGGTTGAAATATTTAAATGAAGGATGAATATAACCATTGAGTTTAAATTATGGAAAGTAAAAATTTTATCTTAATGAAACTATAATTAAATAAAAATATTAATATTTTAGGGAACAAAATTTATAATTTGGTAGGTTGGATATTGATTTTTAATCTACTATGAAAAAATAAGTTTAGAGTAATTTTTTAAATTATCCCTTAGAAATATGTTTTTATGTATAATTAACAACACATTATTTATAAAATGATCCTCTTATTTATAGAAATTCGTTTCTATATGTATAATTAATTTTATATTGATAATAAACTTGATATAAATAATGAAAATATCATATATAGGTAAAAAGTAATATTTGTTTTTAAAAAATTAATTAATCATTTTCCATTTTAATTATTTAAATTAATCCCTTAGGTTGAATGATGTGAGTAAAATTTCTATATTATATAATAAATTATATGAGTTTAAATTCATATAATGATTATTAATTATCAAATTTTTCATGTAACATAATATTATGATTGAAAAATTCATTTTCCTAAAAAATTGTTTTTTTGTCATATTTTACAAATTCATTTTTAAATTTATTTCTAATAGTTATAGAAATTTAATTAGTTAAATTTTATTCAAATTTTATTATTTTTATGATCAAATTTATAATATATGATATTTTTTATTTTTAATAATTATTAATCATAAACACAATTAAATCCATTGTCATAGTAAATAGTAAAATGGAATAAACAAGGTCAAAAAAAATAAGGCATTAAAATCATCAATAAACTTTCATATATTTTAATGGATGGGTTTAATTTGACTACCCCTTCATATATTCAAAAATTCATCATCATGTTTCTGTTTTCCTTTGATGAATACCTTTATATTATTTCAATCAAACAAAAATTTAAAATTGATAATCTCTTGATTTTATTTCCTCTAATATATTCACATAGTCATAATAAGTTGTTATTAATAAATATAAAAAATATTTTTGATAATAATATATTTAATTTTATTATTTTATATGTTTTAAAATTTATTGATTATATAATTATATTGAATTCTTACACAATGTGAACACGGTTCTTGTGCATGTAGTGTAAAAACCAAATTAAATAATATTAACAACATCAAATGTAATATTTTTTGGATTAATTATGGTTTCAAGGTAATTTTTTTTCTATTAATATTTTATAATTGATGTTTAGTTAGTTTATATTTGAATTTCAATCCTTTCTTGGTGTCCTTAAAGTGAAAATATGAGAATGGTTCTTAAAATGACTTTAAATTTATTTTATGTTAAAGACTATTTTAATAAATTATTTAAAAACTATAAAAATATTAAAAGTAAAACAGGGGTAATATATGGGATAAATCATTATTTTACCATATTTGTGTTAATTTTTACCCTATATATAAACTTATAACCATTAAAAATTTAAAATATTGCTACTATAGTTAACATTAAAATTGGTTAAAGAAGTGGTTAAATAAAAATATAAGGTTTAAATTTACACATAAAAATATTAATTTTTTTGGGTTAATTTACATCTACCATAACTTATCATATATTCTAAATTACTGACACTAGGTTCAAATTTCACATGTAAAATAATTTGTTATATTTAAATATTTTAAGAAATCCCAAGTGTTTCTATTCATTTTCTATAAAAGGAACTGTTTCTCCTCTATTATTTACACTTATTGAGGCATTTATCTGAATAAAAAAACTAAAAAATATCTCTAAAACAACATAATACATTTTTTTAAAAATGTCATTCTTTATAATATATTAACCATTGGGTCTATAATAGGATATTTAGTAGTTCTATTTCAAATAAGATGTAGTCATATTAACTAAAATATTTCATTTTTCATCTTCTTTTGACACCATCCATTTTTTCATAGTCATTAAAATATAATTACACCAATTTATTCAATATAATAAGATTTTATTGTGTTTCTTTAATTTTATTTTATATCTCCTTCTTCGTGAAACTACAAAAATACCACCAGTCATGCGAATGAAAGAATACTGCCTCACTAAGTAATGAGATTTATTTTCCATCACTACCTCATATGGATGGTCATAATGGTGGAAATAAATAATATATAAAAATGTTATGACATTATTATTATTATAGAAATATAATTTATTATATACTTCTTTACCCTTCCACCCATTAATAAATTGATAACATCATATATGTATAATTGTAGACTACCACCACCATGAAGAAATATGATTCATTTTTCAATCATTCCTTTTAATGATAATAGAACTGGAACATAATTATTAAATCAAAACTTACATGAAAAAATGAAGTATATAAGACCCAAAACAATGTTAATAATGAATGGTTTTTAACAATCAGGTGATAAAATATGATAATTTGATCATATATAATATTATAGATATCTATGTTGTTTTGATATATATGTATAATAAATATAAATTTATTATACATGAGGAATAATCATATTCAACTATATAGAAGTTTTAGGTGAGCTATTTTATCTTAATTTCAACTCTATTGAGACTTATTTGGTATTATACAAATATTTTATTTTATTTTGGGTATATACTTCCCCTTTGATGTATATACCATGAATCACTATTTATTAATGATAATTATAGTTTCAATAAAATTTTCTCTTTCATGGGGTTATAATTTATAAGTTAATGAAGTTGTATGAATCTAATTTGAAATATCTTATTTTGGGAATGCTTATATTTTAATTGAATTAATATTTTAATATATCATTCATTAACACCATCTATTTTCATATACACTATATATTTTATGAGTTTCAATTATTTAGTCTAATTTTTCATCTCTTTTCCCTTTGAATTAAGAAAAAAACTTTTAAGAGAAAATATGATCTTATATCCCTATCTGATCAGGTATGATTTTCTTCCATGTCTATATTTCTAAAAAAATATTATTACAATAATTTTTTATTTACACAAATGATTTGTTAATGAAAATTTTCAGCATTTATTTTTTATATGTTTTTAAAGGAATCATTATAATGTTTTCGGATAAAATTATTTTTAAATTTCATTAATTTTTTGAAGAAATGTTTCTTTTTAATGTATATGATGTTAATGTATTTTTCAACATCCATAACCATTTTAGGATATTTATCTTACCCTGTATGTTTACATTGTTTTTCAAAATAAGTATTTTAATTTAATTTTATTTCAAAATTTTTATTTTTATTTTTATATATTCTCCAGAAAATTTGATTTTTTGACAAAACTAATATTTTTGATGAATTTATGGTCACCATGTAACTCTTACTATTTTTTAGTAATTAACCTCTCCATAAAACATTATCTTTCTTATCAGAGGCATGCTTATTTCCTAAACTATATACCATTTATATATATGTTATTCTCTTATGAAAGTTATTTATCTATTGGAGAAGTATTGATATTACTTATTATTTACTCAATACAAATATTTAGTGATTAGTAAAATTGATTATGAATTAAATTCATCATTGAATATTTGAGTTATTAATTAGACGAGCAGTTATGGGTGGTTACCGTTTATACATATCCCCTCAATGCATCGACAAGTCTCATGAGAAACACTAATTGGAAAGATTTATTCAACTATTTTTGATGTCTAAATACCAATATCAGAATATATTTTTGTTAAAATCCTTGATCAAGACATCTACAAATTTTTATTTTATTCCTTGATAATTCAATTATTATTGTCCATGATATTATTACATTGATATTGTCCATAGAAGAATTTCATGCTCAATATATTTATTATATGTCATGGTTTTAAATTATTTAACTTTCTATATTTTTTATTCTTTATTTACTCATGATAGATTATATTGTACGCACCTCACTATTATTTTGATTTCCTTTCCCTAGGATATAATGACAAAATCCATGAATCAGTTTCAAGGATGTATATAATTTATATTCTTATTATTTTATATTTTATTTCCAATGTAAAATGGTCATCATGTATGTATATATTTCTTCAAGGATAATAGGTCGATCATCACTTGGTGATGTGATCCCTCTAATCTTATACTTATCCAATAATGTAGACACCAACTCTGTGTTATTGGAGTTGGGGTTGTTTCAATTAGAATAGAAGTTTTAATTGAATTATAAACATTAGGGGACTCATTTGGGGGAAATATTTTCCTTTTTTTATTTGTTACAATCACTATACAAAAAATACAATTCCATATCCCCAAAAATATTATAAATCTTGGAGTAATTAGGAATCTCTATAACATTAATTAAAAATCATCATAATCCATATTGTTTTATTTCCCTTTCTTCTTCTTTCTCCTTTACTTGTATTTCTATAAAGATCCATTATAATTATCTTAGTCCTCTTCATACTATGGTAGGTCAAAATGATTATTATCATTAAAAATCTATTGAAGAAGAGGTTATAGTTTGAAAATAACTTTCATGAATTTATAGGCATATAGGTATTAAGTCACATAAATGTATTTTTATCACTAAGTAGTAGAAATCAATAACATACTACACATAAATCATAGAAAAATATTTATATTATTTTTAAACAACTTGAATAATAGATTAATATGAAAATAAAGCTACCCAACCTTGTACTATCTCTAGAGGTTAGAAAGATGTGAGAATATTATTGAGTCTTATGTCATCCGTATAAGATGATTTTTTGTATTCCACTAGAATATTTTCCTTGGATTTTATTTTCATTATTTATATCCATTTATAAAAATGATCTAACTATTCAATAGAATAAGTGGATATAATATGATTAATAATCATGATAATATTTTCAATTCCAGTAGTAGAAAAAAAATTAGGGACCCCTTCTAGTTTTTCTTATTCACATTGATTAACAGAGACCCCCATTCCAATCTTGAGGTAATCTTAATTTTGTTCCATAATCCTAGAAATATGTGACTTATCTAGATTATAAAAAAGATCACTATACAATATCTTATAATGTGAATTAACACTCCATATTCTAATTTATTACGTCCCCCAATCCAGAACTCTCTCACATGAACGAAAAGTGTTTGTTATGAGACTTACAGAGTGCATCCCTATGTACTAGCAGCTACCGACTAGCTCTAGGGATGTGAATAATATAGTGGGGAAATGATAAACCTTGGTATGAAGTTTCATATAAGTATAAAATGTTTATAAATAAACAGAAATAATCAGATTAAATACATCAACGAAGACAACAATAAAAACCAACTGAATAATATAATTAATAGATAATGAACAATTTATTGTTTTGTTGGAATGTAATTAAATGACATTCTAGAAAATACATCATTGGAATATAATACTCAAATAAAAGACTCAAAGTCCCGAGTCCTGAACCTCATGTCTTTCTGATATCCAAAATCTATCAAAAAAAAAACAAACAAGAAAGAAATGGCAATGTATTTTTCCCTTATCTAAACCTACATCCACATAACCTGATCAGGTGCCAAATGGTAGCCTGAATAAGATGTGAGTATAAAACATGAGGTCGATGCCAACATGTTCAAACAAAACCATCATGATAATAGTTCTATGAAAAAAACTGATGAACATGAGTATTAATTAATTCAACAATTAAAAAAAATACAATAATAACCTCCTTCAGCTCTACTCCAGAATATCTTTGAGAAAGTCTTACAACCTTGTCAAACATAACCATATAACCAAGGTAAAATAATCCACTTCGGTGCCATGAAAAAATATCTTTGGGCATGTATAACTACCATGAAAACAACATCCATATAACCATGGTATAATCACAACAATCTAGTTCAAATCTCTATAAGAATTACAAAATTCTGGGTCAAAGACCTATAAGAATTATAACATTATTGGTCAAAGCCTTATAAGCATTATAGGATTAGACTGGGCATATCTCACTCTCTATAAGAATTAAAACATGGGATTTGGATAAGATCTATCAATTTCATCATTATATCATAAATGTTTGAGAGTAACAGGGTAGAGGCCAATATATAATCATTACAACATGGAACACATTCCATGTCAGACAACATGGATATCATAGAATCACGTCACAATTATTAGTGGTTAATAATGTAAATTACCATTATTCTTTCATATACCACTTGCAATTAAATTCAAAGTTGATTAAAATTTGTATCAATAATAAATAAGCCACAATTTAGAGATTATATAAAAAGAAATCACCCTAGGTCACATGTCATCCTAAATTTTTTTAAGACAATTAATAATTAAAATCCATTTGAAAATAAATGAATTCAAATAATAATCTCATTTAATTATTTAATCAATTTTGGTTTAAAAAAAATAGATAAATCATAGTATTTCAAAGCATAACAATAATCAAACCATAGGGATTAGATTTATCCCCACTAACATTAACCAATTATTTAATAATGATTCCAATAGCCTATATTCATATGGAATAAGGTGCAGATGATTAATAATAGGTTCCTAAGTCAAATCTGATCAACATAAAAACCAATAATGAAATTGGTAACAAAATTTCACTAAAATGGTTGGAGAACCAAAAAGAAGAAAGATGAAATGTGACCAAAGAAACATACCAAGTATTAACGATGAAAATAGAACATTCATAAGGGAGGGGGAATACCAAATTCACCTGGAGAATTATTTAGGGTCGAGAGAGGAGGAGTTGTCGTGAAATATAATGAATTTTATCCACATTGAATTTTTAAAATAATAGGTATGGAATTTATGTGGAAGTTAATCTATTTACTCATTGTTTATATGTTTTTAATGGAATTCACCAAAAATCCCTTCACCTCAGATTTATTTTATCAAAACCCATGAACAATTATAAGACTTATAATCCCTTACAAGACGTGTAAATATTCTGTAGTTTTTTTTATCCCATATCCATTATAAAAAACCTAAACCCCCTTTAAGTCTTCTCAACAAACCAAGAAACCATATCAATACTTAGTCCCATTTACACATAGAATCCATTTATTCAACTAAGCATACATCACCAAACATTAGTTCATTTTCTACAACAAAGTATCTATGTCCCATGACATAACTTGGAAACCAAGGTTAAAATGAAAAACTCAATGAGAGACATTCATGAAAAAATACGACATCTTAAAAGCTCCCCACATTATAACAGGTCATCTTGTAGCTAATCCAAGCATCACTAGAGGTCTTAGTGAACAAGGATAGCCACTATGTTTACATATCTATCTCCATCTCCCATTTCTCCTTCTGAACTCACCCATGCTGCCACTGCACTTGATCCAATGGTATAGTATGACCCCAAATATATTTCTCACTATAATCTGTAACATGTATCAGATTCTCCTCAAAGGAAACACCATCCGAAAGATCAATGTCTGCTGCATCTATAAATACCCAAGTTTGACGTACATGAACATTACATAAATTTTGAAGAATAATTAATACATGACACAAATAGATCCCTAAAGACTATATTAGTTTAGTTTCTTTGGAAACCGGGAAAACATAAACTACTAGTTCATAAAAAATATACACCATATCCTACTTTTATCTTCATAACTAGAACCCCGTTTTGACACATCTTACTTAATACCCTTATTCATATCCTGGAGAAATGAAACATTAAAACAGTTAGCTCAGATTCCCAATAAGGATAAACGAGTGATATATCAATAATATAATAATAATAATATATAAGAACATAACAATTGATAATTTTATCCTACATATAATTTATCAAGATACCATGTAACAGAATAAATCATAAAATATTCTAAAGAATCAATGAACATATTCACAAAAATAATAACATAAGACATGGAATTTTTGGAACACTCATAAGCAAAGAAAATAATTTCATATTAGTCAAGGATCATTTAAAATATAATAAATGTAGACAAATTCCATTACTGAACCAACTTCACTTCTCGACCCATCCTTGTATTACTGAACCAGGTTTACTTACCGTTACAGCCCTGTATTACTTAATCGAGATCAATTCATATTCCAGCCATGTCTATCACATAAGATATAAATAAATACCCAATTCATTGGAGGGAGATATAGGTCCCACCCATCTCATAATTAAATCTTCCTAAAGTGTCCCACAGAAGCATAAAACTTTCATTATAGCATAACCCTAGGAATGAAACGGGTTTTCGTAAACATTATCTCATCATAATATAATCCATGTAAAAAATGGATATCATAAATAGCATTCCATCATAGACATGATAAAAAAATTAATAAAATTTATAGTATACTTGAAATATAACCATATTAAATAATTCTATCTTATATAGAAAATAATTTTAACATAACACTTGAAATAAATTCTTGAGGAAAACATCTTTTCTTCTCTGAAGACATTTTATTTTCTTGAAATACCCTGAAATTTGAAAAGAAAATAATTTATTAGAAAATAAACTTGAAATATTTTAGGATATGATTCATGGAAATAAGGTGTTATGAAATTTTAAAAATCAATCCATTCCATATTTTTTTAAAAATCATTCTTCTCATACTTTTAACGAAAATTTCAAAAAGTCCCTCATTTGAAAAATAAAAAAATGATTCATTTTTAGACCATGTAGTAAAAATTATAAAATGGGTAAAATTGACATTAAACATCCATAGTAGAATAGTAAAACATTTTTTTGAAACAATTTTTAGAAATAATTGACATGGATGATAAATAATCCCCTGTAAATACAGACATATAAACAATATCAGATAATAATGATATTGAGAAATTATCTCTTACTTTAAGTCCTGGTTCCTTTATACATGTTCAGACCTCCTGTATAAGATTATAAATAATTTCATTAACTTATTCTATAATTATAATCATTTTTATGATATCATAAGTGACCATATTTTTACCCATTTTTTAATAACATTATTACTTGTATTTTTGTTATTAACTCCTTTATTTTCTTATCCATGTTTTTTAGAATAAGTCTTTGTTACAATTTTTAGGTGATAGTTGTATGATTTAAATAATGTTGTTAATATAATATATAACATATTTTTTCCGTCTATAAATTTTTATAATCATTATTTAATGAAGATCATGTAAAATGAATCACATCACATCATGGGCACGGCAGGTTATACATATACATGAGCGACAATATCATTCCCTTAATTATTCATGGTTCATAATTGGATGGTATATATTTTATTTGAAAATCCATACAATGTTATAATAGATATTTATAGTAATTATTTATTTCATTATACCCATCCAGGTAAGGTGGCGGTGAAAAATAGATTACACCACGATGTGGAGATAGTAATTTGTACGTACACGCAAAAGGGGATTTCGTTTTTCGTAGGATAGATAGAAGGTAGAATATGGTTTTCCCATAATCATAAAAACATATAATTATATAGTTTGATACCATAATTATTACTTTATAAGATAAAAAATAAAGGAAGAGGATGTAGAAGAAGAAATTATCTTGAGTGAGCCGGTAAAGGAGATTACCTCTTCTTTAGAGAGCCCCTCAAGATCTCCACCTAAAGGCAATCAATTTTCCCTTTTGACAATACCATCACCTATAAAATGTGACTAGGGACGTTTATAAGATAAATTGGTAGGGTATTTATTTGAATTAAGGCTTAAAGTGAAGTTCAACAATGAGGGAGTAGGTTCCCTTTTATAATTTAGGTGAGGGGCACCTATGGAATATCCAAAAATATTAATTCATAATATACTAAAATCCCATATAAACACTAACAAATGTCATAATTTTGAATATTATATGATATAATATTTTAATAAAATCTAATAATAAATTTTAGACATTTTTTTCAATCAATTAATACCTTATCATTTTAATTAACCGTTAGTTATTATATTTTTATTATAACTAAGGTAACATATATTTCAATATTAAAAGTGTGTAGTTTTTTAAAAATTTAATCAATTAAAACAAAAAAGAAAATTTTAGAAAATTTTAAACTATATAATAATAATTTTATATTTTAAAAAATATTTTATGATTTTTAAATAATTTAATAGAATATTATTTTGAAAAAATATCAATAGTCTCAATTATGACAATATTCATTTCATGGATTTTTAAAAATATCAAGAAAAGTTTTTAACATTGAAAAAAATATTTTCTTATATTCCTAGGTGGTCAATGTCATTTATAAAATACTTTTGATATATTAATTATCTGATATTATTTTTATATTAATATTTTTAATAACATTAACATGATATTTTCATTAATAAAATCATTACAACATCAGTATTGTGTAAATTTTTAATATATAGATTTGATGAGTAAATAAAAAAATAATATAACAAATATAATTATACTATATTTCATACTAATACTTATTTTCTAATTTAACTCTTGGAAAATCCTATATTTAAAATGTTATATTTAATAAAAGCTGAATGTGAAAACTTTAATATCACTTTAAATAAAATATTATAAGTGTCATAATCATTTCCATATGGATACAATTGGTCTATAAGTATATAAATGGATGATTATGGTAGATATATATGAAAAATAATATTTAGTTATGTTGTTTAGTATTTTAATTGTTATTACCATTTTAAGAAGAATTATTATTTTTTGATTTTTTCATCAATTAAAAAATTTATGGAACATTAATGTATAAGCCTTTTAATAAATTATTTGTTACCTAAAAATAAAAAATTAATTACTATGATAAATAAAATAATTTTATCTTTTAAATGAGTATATATAGTATAATTTATCTTATATATAACTTTATTTGGAAAATGATAATTTTATTAAAATTTGAGTAAGACATATTTAAGTTTTCTTTAAATAAAATATATCAAATGTCCTAATATCACCAATATAGCTTCAAAAGGATACCATTTAGAACCAATTATGATTTAGATTAAATATAACTCATCCAATTATATTAGAAAAGGTGTTTTGGTAATTTTATAATATTATATTTACCCTTAATTAACTGATTTACCTTTTTACTATGTTAATAAAAATTACTAAAGATACTACTCCAAATGCAAAGAAAAAAATATTTACATAATTTGGACCCACTGCTTCAAAAATATTTAATCCTTTTTTTATAAATTCAAAACATTAATGTTTTGGTAATTAATTTAAAATGAATCGCATTTTCATAATGAAAACGAGTGTTAAAAGATAAAACATTACAAAAGATTGAATTGTTTTTATGTCTAAATTAATCGTAAAATTAATGGCAATGACCAAAATTATATTAACGAATAAAAATATAGTCTATTTGTACTTAAAAAACCATTCAATAATATAATTTATCTATATAAGTTATTTCGATGAAAAAAATGTATTTTCAATTAAAATTTAGTATATTTTTACTATTCATCAAAAATTGAAATTTATCAGAAAAATATCAAAAATTAATTCAAATTATGTTTTTATATTCATCTTATAAATAAAAATTTTATTTGGTTAAATAAAATATAAAAAAGTGTCAAAACTATATTAAAAATGGATGTTCCATTAAAATATGAAAAAACTATATTTTTTTGAAAAATACTTCTCTTGTCTGAAAAATTGATTTTGTTCTTATATAATTTCTACAAAACATGTAAGATGAATTTTAAAAATTATATTGAATATGTTACATATATCTTTCATTAATAAAATCCATCAACAATGATTTTCTTATTTAATAAACTCACTTATTTTTATTTAAATAGTTTTTTCAGAAAAACATTTCCTTTTACTTAAAAGGGTTTAATTTTATTTTATAATTAATTTCATACCAAGTAATTAAGAATATTTTCCTAATTTAGTAAATACTATTCATACATGCCATTATAATGACTAATTTATAAGGTAAAATAATAATATTTAGTTTTTAATTTCAACTTGGTTTTCCATGAAATTAATTTCATTAAAAGAACTTGAAATTGTGTGTAACACAAGCCAAGAATAGTTTTGTGTTTACTTCAAGATAAATTGGTGTTTTGTGTATCACAATATTATCTTGGTGTATAGTACAACAGAATACCTAAAAACATTTAAAATATATATATTTTTCATAAAAATAACTTGGTGTTACAACATCTATAAAATGTGAAAGGTCTAGATGATATATTTATAGTTGTGACATGTGGAACATGTCATTCATGGAATTGTAGCATTGTGGAAGGTATAAACGGTATGACACAGAACCGACCCTACCACTATTTAAAATAGCCTGACAATCCTGGGTGCTATCATTAATTATTTCTTGATATGTCATAGGCCTAACATAGGTCACACCTGAAGGAAAATATATTGAGCAACCATGAATTCTAGTTGCACCTCCAATTGTCATCATATGACTTATGCCTACTATATGCAATCATCAACCACATTCTGATCAACTAAAACTGATTAGATGTTTCTTTCATGATAATTTGACCAATAAGTGCTGACTCACCTACCTCAATCGAATAAAGAGGAAAACAACATGGCATTCCATTCAAAGCCTCAAAAGGATCAATTTCGATCGATGCTTGAATTCTATTATTATATACAGACTCCACAATTTCATTATTTTTCTCCCATGAATCACTAAAATCCAATACACAAGATTGTAATATATCCTCCAGAACCTGAATAGTCCACTCAGATTAACCATATTTTGTGGATGATAGTTTATTCTTTGAATAAATCACAATACAAGGGATTTCTAAAAACCATTAAAAAAACGTGATGTGAAACGAGGATCTCTGTCTGAAATGATACTCCTCATAACACCCTACAACCAAACCACCACACACACATAAATATTTCTTCGATGATAAACTCTGATGGTTTTCTTTACATGTAATAAGTGGTTTATATTAGTCAGTTGATCCGTAATGACCCTTACAACATCATTCATATGGGTCATCCAAGGTAATATTATCACAAAATCCATAATAAAATCATCCGATTTCCTCTCCAAGATGGATAAAGGATGAAAAATACCATTTGTCCTCTATTTTTCAACCTTTACCTACTAAAAAGTGATGAATCTATCCATAAATCATTATACCTCCAGTATCATCTCTGAACACCAGTACTATCCATGTAGATCATGATACATCTTTGTAAAACCTGGTTACACGGACCATTTAAGATAATGAAACTCCCCCACAACCTCCTCATGTAAGCTCGTAAGAACCCATAATTAGGGGCCATCCAGATGGAATCTACCAACTATATAATTTCTCTTTTAAAACTAATCCCTTTATAGGAGACAATTGCATTATCTTAATCCAGTTTAAAAAGTACATGTATAAGTAATTTGGAATTTATAATTACATGACCTGGACATTCCTGAACATCCAGATTCATTTCTGCATAAAGTTCCATTAGGAACCACTCATCACAAGACTCTCATACAACATCTATATGTGAATTTTATCTCAAATTTTCAGAAAAAAGGTTTCCATTTCCTGGTGTATAAGATAATTCAAAGTCGAAAGTCATCATATAATCAAACCAACTCCTTTTACAAAGGTTTATGTCATACTGAGAAATGATGTACTTGAGGCTCTTATGATATGTGTATACAACAAACCTCTCAACCCTGATATAGTCTCTCCGAAATCTGAGGGAATGTACTACTACTGCTACCTCCATATCAGGAGTAGGGTAATTCCTCTCAAATGGCTCAGCTACTTGGAGCCATAAGTAACCACTCAATCCTCCGGCATTAGAACTACTCCGAGTCTAAAATTAGATGAATCATTGTACATGGTATATCATTTAACCAGAATAGGTAAAGTGAGGATAAATGATTTGGCCATCCTTCCTTTTATCGCTTGAAAAGATATCTCACAAGAATCTTACCACACGAACTTCACCCCTTTCATGGTCAACCCAGACATTGGTGCAACCAAACATGAGAGATCTTGGATAAAATGCTAGTAATAACCTATGATTCCCATAAAGTTCCAAATTTTAAATAAATTATTCCGATATTACTAAGATACCATGGCTTTGAATTTTTCTAGTCCCACCAACACTCCTTTCTCTATGATAACAAATCCCAAAAAGTGCACTTCATTTATATAGAAATTGTATATATTTATCTTTTCATAAAGATGATTCTCTCTCAATTTACTTAGAAAAATTTCAAGATGTTTGGCATGATCATCTACTCACTGAGAGTAAACTAATATATCATTGATTAAAAGAACCAAAAACTGATCCAAGAAAGGTTGAAAGATCCTGTACATTAAGGTCGTGAATACTGCATGTGCATTAGTCAACCCAAACAACATCACTAAGAATTTATATAAACCATACATGATCCCAATAACAGTCTGAGGTATGTTTGATAGTATCAACCATAAATGATGCTATACTAATCTCAAATCAATCATGGAGAATATCATAGAACCTCTCACCAAATAAAAAAGATCACCAATGAATGGAAGAGGATACTGATTCTTTATCAACATGTCGTTGAACCACCGATAATACACACATAAGAAAAATATCCATAAGCCTTTTTGGTGAAGTGAACTAGAGAACCCCAAGGAGATATACTAGGTCTTATGATGTCTTTAAATTCTAGATCTTCCAACTAAACCTTCAACTCTTGAAGCTCTGTTGGTTCCATTTGGTATAGTGGGATAAAAACCGGCTCTCCTCCCTGCACCAGCTCGATAATGAACTCAATCTCTCACCCAGGCAGTAAGCCATACAGATCATAGGGGAAACATCTAAAAAACTAGATACCACTGGATGAAAATAATCCATATTCCACTGTTATATAAAGAAGGACTTGTTATTTGAGTCATGAGACAATCTAATCTACATTAATTTTGTTCTGTAGGACCACCCTAAAGATCCCACTCACCCTGGTGAGAATAGATTCTTCCTTTTAGATATAAGAAGTATATTATTCACTTGTAAAATTCGATATGATCCTATTTTTGAACTAACCAATCCATACTAAGAATAAAGTGGAAGCCTTTTATTTCAAGCAAGAACAGTTCCAAAAAGAAATGGTAACCACCAATCTCTAGAGAACCCACATAGAAATATTTTATATTATCTAACCGAACACCCAACGATGTGTATATGGTTAAAAAATAATCCAATCATTCCACATCCAAGCCCAACACATTTTAAAAAGTTAAGATAAAAAAATATGTTGCTATGGTATCAAAAAAAACACACACTATGGTAGATGATATAAGAATCATACCTCTGATTGTAGTCTGTCTTTCATCTATGTTAGTTAAACTAGTATACAAAACTTGAAACAGACATGGCCTTCTACCATGGGCTCCAATATAACTTCCCTGAGCTATATCCCTTTCATATTAATATTTCTCATTCACTGGGATAAAATATCACTTACCCCAACCTGAATTCCATGTGGGACTATAACTACAAGCCTCTTGAGGGGTAGTTAAGCCCCTTCCCAACTATGGTTGTTATCTTGATTCTCTTCCATTGGAGTCCAATGAAAGTTTAACACTAAAACTCTAATGATGTGCCAATCTTCCATATATTTGACACTCAACTTTGGGGTGAGGACAGTACGGGTTCTTATGAATGAACTTTACACACTGATAGAACTTGAAGGGAACATGGTATTGAGATTTTAGTCTACTTCCCACACTGCTCTTCACACTTATACATTGGCATATATTATCATAACAGTTCATCTTACCACTAGAATTATAACTTCTAAATCACCCAACTAACACAACCAGACTATTTCATGGTGACTCTCTAAGATTCCCTTTCGTGATGAATGCATAATTCATAATGTCTTCATATATTCATAAATGGAAAACATTTAACTATAACCAGATCTCACAATGAAGACATTCCTAGAAACATCTCACCCTGGAGATCTCATCGGCCTCCAAAGATGGCACAAAGCATTGTAGGTCAGTAAAAAATCCAACATAGTCCTATAGTGACAAACCCTTTGGCGTTAAATGCATGAACACATGAGATTTTTCATCCCTCATGGTTTATAGACAGAAATAGATCATGAAATTAATATCAATTTCCTTCCATGATAGCTTATCCCACAACTTGGATTTCTCCAAAATATCCCACCAATGCTTGGAAGGTCCACAAAACATATACACAACAAGCTTAACCATTTTTTTTGTGGGTATCACAAGATGCTTGAATATTTTATGGATTGAATAAATCAAGAACTCAGATTCCAAGGGCCCCCTTACATAGTAAACATAGGTTTTTGAATTTGAAATTCTCTTGTTAGCTCTGACATTGGGGGAGTGGTATGAAAAGACTCCATTTTGGTGGATCTTAAGACCCTTTAGAATATTTCATGAAGAATAACATACATATTATCCTCAGGATCAATAGGAAGTAATGGTTCAGTTCTATTAAGAGTGTTCGGATTTACACTCTCCTAATGCATGGGTCGAAGATGATGAGGAGACATTTTCTCTACAAGACAAAAAACATACTTTAGAAAACTATCTTGCAACACTGTCAACCCAAAAAGGTAACTACAACTTTGAACCACTAACTATTGGTCCTTATAGACATGGATTATATATATTGTAGCATGAAATGAAAACTATTTTAATTTATCCAGTGAAACATATATAATATATTGTTGTTCATCAGAAATGTGTATATCTTATAAAATATTAGATATGTGATTATCATGAACAATTCCTATCAACGTATCTCTATGTTTATATTATGATGCATGTATTGTAATATTATTCCATACCAGGCCACAAGTAGAAATTTCAATAAGTAGTATGATTATAAAAAAATATCCGCACCCAACTTGTGAATTACCCAAGGTGAAATAACACGAATAGTAACAACAATACCACACAAACAACAATCCTATACCTTGGTACATGGATTTTCCTTTTATATTGGCTACCTACTCCCATTCACAAGCTCATTACCAAGTCTTAAAATATGTATTATTATTTCTACCATTCAAAAAAAGGCAAGGAATAAGAAAAAAACATGACCCTTTGATACCACTTTATAGCACCCCCAATCTATCACTCTCCTATGTGGCTGGAAATGGTTGGTTAATATTCCTCAAGCATGAATCCCCATATTCTAGAGGATACTCTCTAGTGGTGTAGGTGTGAATAGTATATCGGGGAAAATATACACCTAGTATGAATTTTCATAGTTATAGAAAAAACACATAAATAAATGAAAATAATTAGAGTAATAAAATTATAAAAGACAATAATAAAAACCAACTGAATAATCCTATAAAAAAGTAAGTAACAGTGTAATGAAGTTCTAAAATGTTACTATATTAAAGGATTGAGAAATAAAAGAAAAGAATAAAAGAATTAAATAAAATAATAAAAGTCCTATGTCCTGAACCCCACATCAGTCCCATATCCAAACTCATTCTTAATAGAAAACAAGAAATGAATAGCAAGGTCTTTTTCCATAGTCCAAACATGCATCCACATAATCTTGCCGGGAGCCAAACAACAACCCAAATAGGGTGTGAGTATTACATAGCATTTTGAAACTATTGTGTCTAAAATAGCATCTTAATAAGAATTGTGTGAAAGAAATTGATGAAAAAATGTATTAATTAATTTAAATTTTTTAAAAATACAACAATAACCTTCTTTTTCTCAATTCTAGAATATCTCTAAGCTTGTCTGACTATAATGAAAACCATAACATTATAATCATCGTAAAATAAACTACTTAATTACTATGTGGGAATATCTTTATCTATTTCTTATAACCATTCAAACCACAACTATATAACCATGGTATAGTTATAAAAATCTTGGTCAAATCCCAACAAGCAATAAAAAATTTCTGGTCAAAGTCTTGTAATCATTACATTATTTAATTCAAATCCATAGAAGAATTATAGCATTGGAATAAGAATATCCCTCTCTCTATAAGTATTATAGCATGATATTGGGCCAAGCCCACTCAATATTTGCATTACATCATATGTGGATGTATTTTCCAAGGTCAACCACAATAAAAAATCATTACATCATGGAAAACATTCCCTTTCATAAAGCATGGATATCACAATATCACATCACAATTATTAATATTTAATTATTATAATTACCATTCTATATCAATATACCACTTACAATTCTTGTCGTTGTTTATTAACAATTATATCAATAAGTAATAAGCCACAATTCAGGTATTCTATAACAAGAAATCTCCCTAGGACACACGTAATTCAGAATACATTTTAAGAAAACATCCCATTAAAATCCATTTTAAACTAGATTAATTCAATGAAAAATCTTATTAATTTATTTAATAAATTTGGGAGCATGTAACGATAGCACAACTATAGTATTGCATAAACATGGTAATAATTAAACCATAGGTCTAAGTTTTATATCTCCTAACATTAACTGACGATCCAACAACAGTTCTAATGGAAAATTCCCATTATAATGAAGGTGAAGAAAATTTAAAAGAGGTTTGTAGATAAAAACATATCATGTTCATTACCAACAACCCAATTAGTCAAAGTATTTCATGGAAATGGTTAGAGAATCAAAGGGAGGAAAGAATAAACCTATCCAAAGAAACTTACCATGGATTGAAGACACACATGAAATGTCTAAAATGGAGGTTGTAACTTTAAAATCACCAATAGAGTTCCCTAGGAGTGAGAGTAGAGGAGATGTAGTGAAATATATTAAATTGTATCCACATAGAACTTTTAAAATAGTAGGTTAGGATTTTATATGACATGTAATGTGGATACATGTGATGTAAATGTTTTTAATGTATTTTACTAGAAAACTCATCACCTCGGATTTATTTTATTAAAACCCTTGGACAATTACATGATTTTTAATCCCTTTACATGATGTATATATGTTCTACAATTGATTTTTCCTCCAATTGTCCTCTTGAACAACATAAACAAACATTAAATCTTCTCAACACACCAAGGACACATATTATCACATAGTCTCATTTATACCTAGAATCCATTAATTCAAACAAGATTAGATCGTAGAAATTTAGGAAATTTTCTCCAATAAAGGCTCTTCATCTTTGAACAAGACACAACCACCGAAGATAAAAGAAAAAATTGGGAGAGAGACAAACCTGGAAATATATAGGATTATACCTGAATAGTCTATTCACCGTCTTCAATATTATAAGTTGTACCTAAAATTGTTTGGAATATTTCTCACCAATATCATCGTGAACAATATCCTTTAAGGACTCACCATGGTTTCTAACCAATGTGATTTTGATTAAGTAACCATCAAAATTCCATATATCTTATTATTGGATGGATTTTTTATGTTGAATTTTTTTAAGATCTATTAAATTTGGATATATTGCAACGTATATATGGTAGTTAACGTTATTTTTAACTTGGATCTTACAGTTAATATATAAATCAACTCTTGATTCAAAACATATAATCTAAATGATTTGAATACATACATCAACAAAAATTGATACACACATTAGAATTAGATTGACAATATTTTCTTTAACATAATTTCATGAGACAGAATGTTGCATACATATTATGGTATACTGATTTTTATGTAATAAATGACCCGATGTGTTCTATTATTTCAAATGAATAAATTTATTTTGAATGGGTATTTTTAAACCTATCATTTGGACCCAAAGTGGTGTCAAATGAGAATCACACCATGGAAAATAAATGGACTACAAGGAAAGAATAAAATGATACCTTTAGAGGACCTCAATTTTCTAGAACAATCCATCAAAAATACTATTAATCTAAAATATGAATTATAATTTTATTACATATTATCAAACCAATAACAAAATAGTTATTTAAAACCTAATTAGAATGAATGTTATTTTTGAATTCATCCATAATTATTTATCTCCTTCCAAAGTGAGCAATAATAAAATATTAAGAATGTATTGAGCTGGAAATAAACCCTAAAGATATGATAGATACCATGAAAATATTATCCTTAAGACTAATCACCATCAGTGAGACATAAATTTTAGGGATAAGAGTGAGGTAATAAGGATGCGTTAAATGGAAAAGGTATTCTTTAATTATTTTTTCATTTTTTGAATCCAGATAAGAAAATATATGACCCCACCTAAATAAGGGATGCGTCATAACCTCAATTATCCCTCTATGGACACCCCGATAACAATGAAAAGCTCAATAATTGATACAGAGCATGTACTATAGTAATTAGTGATTAATGGGTTTTATTTTCATATTAGGGATATCATATATGTTCTACTATGCTTAGAATGAGGCTCTTCAATGAGGGATTGTGAGCCCAGGATACTAAAATTTGGATCAATAAAATATAATTTTCTCTTGAATATAAGAGTACTCATAATGATTTTTACATAACCCTAGAAAATTATTAATTCAATAACGAGTCTGTTAAATGGTGTATGGTTTTATATATTAGGAACTATAGTATAAGACCATCCCTAATTTATTTTTACTCACTTTTATATGATAAATGTTTTAGATATATTTCACCATAATTTTATCCCCATTTTTCTATTTCTTAATAGATTGGGGGATCAATGATTGAGTACACTACTTATTCTTAATAGTTGATGCACTTTTAACAACATTTAAATGAATTGAGTTTATGAAAGGTCTCCATTTTAATAAGGGCCTCAATGATCCGTTGCGAGTGTGCGTTATATCCTTATTCTTTGACACCAACTCTAGGTAGTCTAGAGGTTTTGGAAAGGGATTTAAATGCTTTATTACCAATTGTGTCTATATTGAGTAATGCCATAGATTGGAAAAATCGTAAGTAGAGTGGAAAGTTTGTGTGTGTGATTTAATTCTATTAAACCTCATTTACATAGAAGGATGTTCCATTTGGAGTGATTTCAATGTGAATGTATTATCTATTTTGGATCTTTGTGTGAAATAAATTCATATGATTGTTGTGGTTTTATATTGATGGGTAATATATTGAAGCTTAGTAGTGAGTGGTGGGAGGTTCATAGTAACCTTAATAAGGGTATCTTGTAAAAATGACTCGAGGTTGCTTATTTTTTGTTCCTTTTAATTAAATAAATTTGTGTTTATATTTTGGTATTAGGATAATACTTTGGTTTCATTTATATGGGTTTTACATGATGGTTTTGGGATAATAAGGGAAAGGGGATGACGGGTAGATCATGGTCATGAATAAGTATTTGTGTAACATAATGATATCCTTAGATTAAATGAGATGTTTGAAAATTAATTTAGTATAATTATATTACCATTGATTAAGATGTACTAGGACTATGTGATGAAAGTATAAGGTATTTCAGTACTCTTGTAGATGAATATAAGGATAATACTATGGTGGGTATCATAGCATAAATTATTTTGGATGTGATTATAGTCATGGGTAGAATAAGGTGACCATTGGGTAAGACATATCAGATTTATCTATGATGGATGGATGTGGTCCCAAATTGGAGTAGGATATATCTTTATATGTTTTCTTCATTTGGTAAAGAATATATTTGACTTATATAGAATTTTTAGTTTTGGATATTGGTTTATATTTCTTTAGTGAACATAGTATGTTTGGAAAGTGAGTAAAGGAAAATTTAGATACTGAGACTATGTAGTTCTCATGTTAGAGCATTTGAACGAATTCTAAAAAAAGAGGATAAAATTTATGTCAAAATATGTTTTGTGTGATAGGTGTAGTATCAGGTGTAAGGGTATGAATTTTTGAGTTCTTGGGATTTAGTGAAGGTTTTAGTGTAACAATAGGAAATTTTTAGACTATATTTGACCTGTGATGACTCAATGGGTGTATTGGATGTAATTAAATGGAAATTATGGATTTCACCATTTATTGGACATAATTTTTAAGGGATAATATCTATTATCATAAATGTGTGTGTTTTCAATCCTTGAGTATAAAGGAAACTACTATAAAAAACCATTGGTTAGTGTTTTATATACACATATTATCATGCAAAAAAATATGGAATCATATGTTCCATTAAAAAAATTACTATCATGTATTATTACATACATGAATATGGAAAAAAATAAGGGTTTTTGGTTGAGGTATCATTTAAATGAGTGGAGTCACAACTCAAGGACCATGATTTATATGGTGTGGTGTTCATAATGACCCATATACACTGTAGTATGAACCAAATCTTGAATTAATAAATTCTTTAACATCATGAAATATAATATTTTTTATGTGGGTTTGGGGGATTGAGATTTAAAACAAAGGAAATGGGTCTATTAGTATGAAACTAAAAACTAGTATAATTTCCAATAGAAGCCCAGTGGTAGACTAACAAAATTTTACTATCATTAGATGTGGTAATTCCTCTATCAATAAGGTTTTGGTGGATATAGATCTTGTGGCCCAATAAAATTATGGTGGGGTCCATTATAATTCAAATGGAAACATAACCCCAACCCAAATCTCATTTTATGGGGTTTACTTATTTTTTCCCCTTCTCCCACCATTTATAACAATCTTATTCCACTCTCATTTCCCAGGCATAGTTATAAAACCTCAACCTCCACTCTTATATTATGATTTTGGTTCCTCATTCATTGATTTATGATATATTCATGTGTCTAAAACTACATTGAACTACCATAGATAATGTTAACACTCCTTTTCAGTATACGATGATTTTTCATTTCTAATGTTTGGTGATCCTCTATAATTAGCCCAAATTATGCCATTTTATTGTATTAATTGAATTTAGGAATGTAAGGCCAAAATAGGCTATAATATTAGTTATGTAATATTTTTCTTGTATAATTTTGGTAGTTTCTAGTGTTGTAACACATGTTTTTTTGTTTTCCAGGATTTTATAATTTTCATATTGGGTGTGTGAGTGTGATGATTTGTAAATTGGACCAAAAAGGTTATGGAATCCATGGGGATTCAAGTAAGGCTCACTAATATAATAAGGGAGTTTTTTATAGGACGTGACATAGTTTTTGTGTGTGTCATAGTTCTGTCAATGTGATATTTTGAACAAAATTTGAAGAAAGTCCATGGAGAATGCTAACTAGTCTAATTTTGAGGTATAATGGAATAAAGTCATATATTTTATTAAGTTAGTGAACTCTTAATTGAGTAAAGATATTATTAGGCTGGGTTTCTTATTATTGTAAGATAAAAAAATATATGAGTTGTATACTTGGGTGAGATGTGTGTGAATGGTTCCACGTTAGCATGTTTTTTTTATTATTGTGATATCTAATGATATTATAATGGGTTTGAAGTTACTCGGAAAGGGTTTCACCTAGGAGGATTAGGAATGTAAATGGTCATGTAACAAGTTATAATAAATTTTTATTCTTGTAAAGATGAGTCATATAGTTACCATACTTATATACTTATATTAAGGGTCACCTCGATCATTGGGTTGAGAAACTTCATTAAGTAAGAGGCTGGTGTGTTGGTTAATACTTGGGTTATTTCATGGATTTATAATTTTTGAATTTATGAGTGATATCCAAGGTACATGTGTCCTATGTTAAATTGTGATTCAGAGTTACGATTTGATGATAAATATGATTGATCTCCTTTTTAACGGTTATTGTATGGGATGTTTGGATTAGATATATTTAGTCTAGGATTGGGTTTGTCAAGGTACTAACTCTTTCATAGGTTATTACCCAGATTATTTATTCTTATGATATATTAGACCATTTTCTCATTAGGATGGTTGTACAAGTATATTATCTTCACCATCTACCATGATTGGATATTCTAGGGTTATTTTTAGTATTATTTGACATAGCTATCAAGAGGGGATATTCTTAGGATATATGTTACTAATATTTAATCCAAATATCATGATACTATATTAAGGTGATATATGTGACTATTATTCTATAAAAAAATCAAGAGGGGATCCTCTAGGGATATATGTGTTCAGTATCTAAGCCTACTATATGGAGGGGATCTTTTGGGCTAAATACGAGTTTCATTTGATTTTACTATCCTAAGGGGTGTTCAAGGTAAATATATGACTTTTATTCAAGTATACTACTACGAGAGGATATTATTGAGCTATAATTGATTATTATTTGATCATTCTATCACGGTGGTATTTTGGCGATATATGTGAGTAGTAATTTATCCTCATATAAGGGAAGGATCGTTTGGGTTATATGTTTTTATTATTTTATCCTACTATCATAAGGGAATCTTATGGGGATATTGGATATTAGAATTTGGGGATATTATCAAGGGGAATCAATTAAGTATATATTTTTTATTAGTTGACCATTATTATTCCTACTATTATGAAGTGAGCTCCTAGTACTAGTTGTGAGTAGTTTTATTCCTATTTTCAATAGGTGATGTCTTAGGGTCGACTATGAATACGTAAAATTAGGGTGGTTTCCATATTTTATAAATCCATATACATCATTAACTACATAGAGAATATTATTAGTATGATCTAACTAATAATTACATAGTGGTCCCTTTTTCACTCATGAGTTTGGGATGGGTTGGGAAATATTTCAACATATTTTATGGTATCTGATCAAATCATAGGAAACCTTATCTAAATATCAAAAAAGTTAACTATCTCATGGTTTCCCATTTTCAGGGACTATTTTATCCTATACGAATGGTATAGGTATATTATTTATTTATTTATTTTCATCATTCTATATAGTATATCCTTCATTCACTCTTATATATAATGGATTACATTAGAGACACTAATTTTATTATTTTAATAAGTTTTTTACTCAACACCACCTATATTTAGGTGGATGTGAAGACTCTATATTGGAATGTAGTTTTTCCCCTAGTATAGGTGGAAAATATGAAGTCATATTAATGGAGGTGTGAAGGTGATAATGATGTGATGATCAAGTCCTTGGTCATTGTTCCATTGTTTATTTTGTTCTCTTTTATTGGTCGGAGTAGAGAAATAAAGTGGGGGGTGGGGTGAATGGAGTTTCTAATTAAAAATAATTCTAAAATTGATTTAAAGAAAAATCCACAAATTTATCTAAAATTTATAGTTAACTATAACTATATAAATTTATAATTGTATTTTTCGAAAAAAATGTTTAGAATGTTGGTCACAACTCAAATAAAACATGTTTAAAAACACTTCGTGCTTTTGAAAACAATTAATTGTATTAAATAGAATATTTTGAACACAATTTAATGATAAATATTAAAGCAATGATTTAAAATTATAGTTTTAAAAATAAGTATGAGATTTATTTTGAATTGAAAAAAATATAAGAAATTACATTGTGTAATAAATAAATGACGTTCAATCTAAAGTCTAGACCTAGTAACCTCTTCTTAGTAATCACCCAATACAAATAATATTATTAATTAAAAAACCAATACACAACCTATATAGTTTTTTACAAAATAAAGAATGTACAAGGATGTATAGGATTTAAAGAGCCTCTTCTATAGTTCTATGTGGGAGAAATTAACTAATAAAAACTACACATATGTAGTATATCCTACGTATCCTCCGTCATAGTTCTTCATGGGATTGTAAATGAAAAATAATGAAAAAGAGTCTCTTAGAACCCAATAATACAATAAATGTATTTTTTGAATAATAAATATCCTTTTAATAGACATGAAGATAAAAATAAGCTAAATAAGAAATATAAATGGGTAAAATGTGAGAATATTTAATGCAACTCTGTCTGATCTACTATGATTATTCTCGATTCCTTGATTTTTTTGAAAAGGATCAACCACTTTTCATAGAAATTTCAGGAAAATAGAGTATCATAGATTTTTATGATTGAGTACTATATGTATCAAATTGTTTCATAGGATCATGTTTATATCCTATTGTTATCCTCTATATTTGTATCCACCTTTTTTCTAGAAGTGGACCTTTTTATTAAAGAATAATCCACCTCAAAGTTGATATTAGGGAATATTAATTGAAATTATAATTTCACAGGCTTGAAAATTAATTCTCCCAAATATATCCATTGTGAATTTGAAAAATAACTTTTTATTATGTTAAAAGTTTTCAATTATATTTACATAAGGCATGCTTACATTGGCTCTCATTCAATTGAAATGTTCAGTTGTCATGGTTAGTTGGACCATTATATTGATTTTATCTTATGATCAATTGATCTTCTCACGAGGTATGTATATCACTTCATAGAGTGGCATCATTACTTCACACTATAGGATCAAGCCTTCAAGTGGCTGGTTATTTTCATTTCAGGGTCACTTGATTTATTCTCATGGTTTCTCTATTAAATCAAGAATTATATTGATTTATTGTCCTGGTAAGTTCTTTTTTTCATGTTTTAGGTAAATTTGTTCTTGTAGTCACTAGAATATAGACACATGTTAAACACAATACTTAGTTAAATTAGAATTACATGTTTCTAGTTTATATGGTTTTTCATGTGGTAGGTTTATTTCTTCATGAGGTAATATGATCTTCAACATGTAGTACGTTCAGTATATAAACAATCACTTCAATATAACGCATGGTCAGTTTAATATACATGCAATTAGTTGGAGGAAAATATTCAGTATGTTCCACATGATCACTTGACATATATGATTTGTTCAATTAAAATACATGGTATGTACATTACACATGCGGTAGGATTTCATGGTAGGCCCAAGACATATTCAATTTTATCAAATTGTCTAGAAAATATTTAACTATCATAAAACATGGAATTTATTTGAAACAAAACAAACATTATTCTGGATCATTTAAATAATAATTTTCAAGAATAATCCTACAATCCCCCCTTTTTTATGATCATAAATCGTGAAATATAAAATGAAATGAATTTCATACATAAAAAATATCTTTAAGAAAAATTGAAGAATATATTTATCAATAAATCAATGTTTTATTAAATTCCATAACATATTTAATTAATTTATTTTATTTCAAAACAAATACTCCTTTTGGTGTAATAAGAATGTGAATTCATGAGAAAAAATATCGGGGGAAAAATATATTTCATTAATATCAAAATAGATTAAAAAGTCTAAAGGGTTTCCTTATCAATAATTGTAATCAACCACTCAATCATAAACATCCCTAATCTTATCATGATGATATGATCCTTTCCCTTGGTTGTAGAGGGTGAGACAGGTTTTGTTTGGAAGTGTAGGATGTGTTATAGAAGTTGATTCAGAGCCCTAAATGATCATCACAATCCTTTAAATAGTTTGAGATGAAGGAGTTATTTTCTTGGAGACAATAAAAAAGGTTGATGGTGGAGGTTGAATCAACAGGGTTTTAGGTAATATATAATGTAGGAGGTGAAATTATGGATGTTTTTGAATATTACAATTAGGGTTATATTAATTAAATAAAGTCCTTAATTGTTTTTGATCCATACTCCATACCTTATAAATAATCTTCTTTATTTTTGCACAAAATAATATAATATAAGAGTTACGATTATGGGCATTTCAACTTGTGACATGAGGTTTGGGGTCAAAGTATACATCCCCAAATCATTATCACAAACATTTATTTGAGGTCTAACTTTGAGAAAAAATTTCTATGGTATTATTTAGTGTACTTTTTTATAGTGTATCTACGTTTACCTTCCAATTAAACATCCTCTCTCACAATAATAAAATTTATAAAATCATTTGTTTGAAATCATTCTTAGAATAATATTTGATTTCTCTAGTTATACATTCATTAAATTATGGAATTTGAGGAGATGGTGGTGGTGAATTAGAGATAGAATTGTGAAACAATGACTTCAAATACTTTTATTCTATATTCCACATAATATCGGATTGATATTCATGAAAATAACTCAATTGTGATTTAAAATCCTAAATAAAATGTATAATTTGGTTCATATTGAGATGATATTTGGGTCGAGGATGAGAAATGAAAAGATTCTCAAGAATGGATATATCATTATCTATGATTGGCCCAATATTGTTTCCAAAATCCAGAATCAATTCTATCTACATCCAAATAATATCCAATTTTAACCCATATAAATCATATTTGGTAATATGGGATATAGAGAGAATAAATGTATTAGAAATAAGTGTATAATATGATGGATCATATGTTTTCTAGATACCATATTCTAATAGATTGAAATTAAACATCATCACCACCTTCAACTTCAACAGATAAAGTTACACAACCACCTAGATGTTTTGCAACACTCTTTCAATTATTGGTAAATAAATCCTTCCAAGTATTGATACACATAAGGTCTTTCAAAAAACACCTCATGTATTTATTTAATTTCCATTTTTTAAATTAAATATACTTCTATAACTTGTTTAAAAAGGGTGGGGTGATAATCCACCATCCTGAGGATAAATGCCCCCATTCTCATCATCAGAGTCCAGGTAGTCTATTCCTAACATATAAAATCTGAGGTAATCCACTCATTTGTTAGGTTCATCTGGTTTAGACTATCTAGGAGTTATTTTAATCTTATGAGACTTATCTAACGGATTATATCTTTATCAGTGTCACCAGACTGATGCCACATAGTCTTATCTATATAACAACCAATAGACACTTTGAATTAAATAATGTCCAAATATTTTTTCACTTATTTATGGTATGAGACTGGTAAAAGAGAGTTAGGTGGTCCAAAATACATAATAGGGGAGAGTACCCTATCCTCCTTAAGGGCTACCCTTAATTCCTTAAAAAGATCAAATATCTGCATTTATTCCTTTTTAAAATATTCTTCCTCTTCTATAACAACTACATAGTTAGTTTTATTAGAATAATACTCAACAAAATCATCTAGATCAAGAATAATATCCTGTAAAACCATTGGTCTAGTAGGACATATTATATAGTCAATATTCATATATAGTTTTCACAAATCCTTGACCAATTAACTTTTCCAAGAATTTCGAATTACACTAATCTACTTAAAGATATTTTTAGATAATTAATATCCATCTAAAGAAGATACATTTTCAACCAATAGAGGAACTATACCACTATAGTCTAAAATAGCTTATATGTGATTTGAATAATGTATATAAAAAATCATTGAATAATTCTCACAGAACTCATACAAATACCTCATCATATATCTTAAATTTTTTTTGAAGCCCATTTTTCATTAATAATAATAATGAAACATCATAATTCCACTAGATTCTGCAATATCATTTCCTTAGATAGATCCTATACTAAATTAATTTATCCATGAATCTTCATTTTCCATGGAGTTCTAAAATATTTGTTCTTTTGTGTGTTCTATTTCAATTCATTTCTTCCAAATTAATTTGAAATTAAAAAGGGGTCTGGATTATTGGATAATAACTCTATGAATATTCATATTCACTCTTATATGTCATATCTATGATACTTTACAAGAACTTTGATGAAAAAAATCAAAACATCCCCACGTGTTTTCATACTAACGGAGTATCTTTTAACTCTATTGATAAATTTTAATAATGTATAAAACTCATTAACAATTTTTGGATAGAATGGACTATAATTTCCCTTAAACTAGTCACCACATCATTGAATCTAAATCAAATTCCCTACTATGGTTTTTATTGATGGTATCCATTGTGAATCAACTTATTTCTCCGCACATGAAGTTTTTTCAAGTAAATGATTATTGCACAACTTCACAAAATCACTCGAGCTTCCGTTATCCTTATTTAATTTTTTCAATGGAGGTGAATATAACTAAACATGAAGGATGTACATAGATATTACTTCAAAAATGAAAAATATCCAACACAAAATATAAAAAAACAATAATAGGACCATATATGTTTTGTGTCTTTAGAAACTAGAAAACATAAAAAACTGGTTCATAAGAAATATATATATTCTCCCTCTTATTCCTTCATAACTAGACGCATTTTGACATATATTACTTAATACCCTTCTTCATGCCTAGGGGAAAATAAATAGAAGATAGGGAGACCTTAGATTCCCATTAATGGTAAAAAATGGAGATATCAATCATATCAAACTCATAAGACAAAAGAACGAAACATTTTAAAATATTATCCTGTATATGAAAGAAAACGATTTCAAGTCCTGGGATAAATCATAAAAGTTAAAAAAACATTAATGAACATATTCCCCAAATTCATAATTTAAGACATGGAATTTTTGGCATACACATAATCATAGAAAATGATTTTCTTTATTATCCAAGGCTCATTACCAAGACCATTATGTTGGACAAATACCATTACAGAACAAAGATCACTCCTCGGTCCATCCCTATATTATTGATCCAGGTTTAATTTCCATTGTAGCCCTATATTACTGAACTATGATCATTTCCCATTCCATTCCTATCTATATCATGAGATATAAATCTTTAACTAGTGCATTGGAGTGAGTTATATATCCCATCCATCTCATAATGAAACCATTCATACATGTTCCACAAAAATAGAAATCATTTATCATAGCACAACCCATGAAATAAAATGGGTTTCTTAAACCTTATTCCATCATAACATAATCAATGAAAAATAAATGGATTTCATAAATAGAACTCCATTATAAACAAAATCATACCAAAATAATAATAGTGATTGTATAATTGAAAAATATCCTTATTAAATAATGTCCTCTTAGATGGAAGATGACTTTGATAACACACTTGAAATTAATTCTTGGGGAAAATAAATTTTTATTATAAAAAATCTTTTATTTTCTCAAAATAACACTCAATTATAAAAGAAAAGAATTTAGTTTAAAATAAATTTACGTATTTTAAATGATGGTTCATGGGAATCAAGCATTATGAATAAGTAAAAATCCATTCATTTCATATAAGTTAAAATAGAACATTCATCTTGTATTTTTGTTAAAAAGTCAAAAAGTACCTCGTATAGAAAGTGACAAAAGGTTCTGTTCATACAGTTTCATAATAATTGACCAATGGAGAAAATCTAAATTAAACAATAGTATAATTATATGAAAAATATTTTATAATATATATGCTTAAATCATGGATATAGATGATAAATATACTGTAGTAAATACTTACGTATAAACAATATCAAATAGTAATGAGATTGTGAAATTATCCCTTACCAATTTATATTTAGTTGAATCATATGTATCATAAAATAGAGAGAATTATATGAATATCATAACCTTCATAATAATAATCATAAAAAAATTCTTGGGTAGCATAAAATAATTCAAAATAAATAGGTGGTGTATAAAGAATATGTCCCACATAATTAAAAATGAGATAAGCTAATCTGTTACCTTAGGTACGATATCCATCATATGTATCTGAAACTCTTGTATAATAATTTAAATAATTTCATTGAATTATTATATAATATTAGTCATTTTTATGATATCATATATGATCATATTATCATCCATTTGTAAGTAACATTTCATTATTACTCATTATTCGGGTATTAATGGCATCACTTTCTTATGCATGTTTGTCGAATAAGTTATAGTTATCATTATTAGTTCATAATTACATCATTAAAAAATGGTATTGACATATTATATACCATATTTATTCATTATATACATTTAATTACTCCTGATTTAATATATATCATGTATAATGAATCACATCACATTGTGGAGACGTTAGGTCCTACGTACTCACAAGCGATGATACACAACTAGAAAATGAGGCTAATTACATAGACCTATAGCAATGGTCTCGCTTGTCGTTGGTTGATGTTATATGTGTCCCAAATTAATTACCCGTTCTTAGAACTTTAGTATAGCATATGTTCGGGGTCGATCCACAGGAAACAATGGCATGCATAAATTCAATTGAGTTAATACTTAATTAGGTGAAGTATGAAGAATTTAGAGTTGATTGAGTTGATTTTGGTTTTTTAATTGAAACTAAATTGTTTTACATTGAAGAAATGAATAACAGTTTTAAATAAAACAACAGGTAAATTTAAAGAGTTTAAAATATTAAGAAAAGACGTGTCAGGGATGTGGTGATTAAGGAGTACTTTTGCAGGTTGGTAAAATGGCTGTGTTATTCATAATAATTCAATCATTCTGGATTTTTCTTTGTTACAAGACTTCCTTGGTCCGGTTCCTCTTGTTTGGAATTAGAGAAGTTGACTCCTTGGTCTGGTAGTCAGTGTTATTAATTATTTCTTACGTTCATTCCATTATTTGAATCGGTGAAATCCTTCCAATGGTCATGGATGCTTTCACCGTTACTTTTCTTTTGTATCGCTGAGAATCCTTCCCTTGATCCAGCTAAGAATTTTTAGTTATATTATACAATGGTTTAAGAAGAGTAAGATGAATAACAACGATTCAAACACAACTATATAAAAAAACATACAAATTATGATCCCATCATCCACATCCCCAACATGAGGGGTTTAGTTACACATAGAAAGTGGGAGAAAAATGACACATGTGAGACCTGACGGATTCATCATGTAGGCGTTGAGGTAGGGTGTCGGAAGGTGGAATGGTGGAGTGACGACACCTTGGTGACTCGAGAATGGTAACAACAGAGCTTCTTCTCTCCTCCAATGGGTTTTAACTCCAAAATCCACAGGCCAAGGCCTGTTTTTATAGAAAAATAAAGTACACGACGCCGTGTAATTTACGTCAACGCGCTTTGGCGCCAATTTCTCCACGGGTAGGTGGCCTAACATGTCGTATTTGACTTTTGAACACGGCGCTGCCTGGTTGTTCGGGGTACACGGCGTGTCGCCCCTCTATACACAGTGTGTAGTGTCATAAGTTTGTCCGACAACCCCTTCTAGAATAGTAGACACGACGTGTAGAAATTCAAACACGCCATGTCTCCTTCAACGGCCACATGGGCGTGTGGACTTTTCTTCGGCAACTTCCGCTTCTAGAAAGTAGTACACGACATGTAGCGCCACCACACACGGCATGTATCTTCTACCTGGTGACATGGGTGTGTACTCCCTCCTTCGGTCCGTGTCCCTGCCTGGATGTTCACGGCGTGTATAAAAGTACATGCCGTGTAGTTTCAAAATTTTCACAGACTTCCCATGATCCGTGTATTTAGCCATAAATCTCTTGAGAGTAAACAGATTCACCAAAATCAAAGAATATGTTCATAAAACAACAGATATTTTCTGAAATTTTTTTTATTGTCAATTATATATATGGAAATGTATACAAAAATCGGGAGCATCAAATTCTCCCACACATAGTCATTTGCTTTCCCTCAAGAAAAATCTCAACATCTAATTCAGAGAGCCTATACTTTAAAAGGAAGGAAATTAATTAATCAAACGTATAACTAATAAAGTTACTAAGGAAAAATTCTAAAAGGCACAAACAAATTCAATTCATAAGATATTAAAATCACGCCTCATATATAATACAATCAACTACTCTCATATTATTTCAACACATTTTTCAACCTTTCAAAAATAAGCATGCCATTTGATGATTTAACTTTCCAGTCAAAATAAAACTCCACAATCAAGATATTTTTATTCAGAGTTATGCTCAATCTAAGGTATATACACTCTATCCATAGATTTGCAAGATATCATGTTCTCTACTTCAGAAAAATTGAATTACAGAAATCATGAGGGCTTTATCAATAAGGTTCAGATGTTTCTGTGGCTAAGGGTTGGTAGGTTCAGATGTGAAAATAAATTCTAAGGATTGAAAACGGAAGGCTAATTCGTTTAAAAAACATTGCATGATATTCATAGTAAATCTCACTAAAAATAAATCCTTCAAAAGCTCAGTCAAATGCTTTTGTAATCGTCACCATCTTCCTTAGGCAAGTAAGGTTCATGGGCAAATAAGCATAAGGTTTCATTGTTGTTTGTTTGTTTTTTTGTTTTTTTTAAACAAAACACAAGGGAAACACTTATGAATACAATTAGTAGATGTTTGGAACCCATTATGCCCCAAATAATCAGGAGGCACTCCCCCACACTTTATTTCATGGTTGTGCACAAAATATACCATGTATTTCCAACTCCCTCTTTAAAGCTCAAACGAATAATCATGCAAAGTTTAAAACGAAATAGGGTAGGATTGGAAATAGGCTTGTAATGTGGATTACTATAAAGGTTGTTCATGGATTCTATGGGCTCAACAAAGATTAAATATAGGGAAGGTCTCAAGATAAAGGGATTGAAACAATCTAATGCCTCAATAATATTAATGTAATTCAAAAAATTTCATCATGTTTTGAAAAGAAAACATGCAAATTATGGTAGTGACGCATATCCTAGGAATCTCTCAAGAAAGAGGGTATTAGAAAAGAAATATGAAAAAGGGTTTAGAATACCTCTAAGGAGTAGAAAAATAATAAAGGGACAATCAGGTCATGACATGCATATAAATGATTATCCTAATCAATGTAATTTAATCACGGATGAAAAGTTGCAATTGAAACTATATCAACAATCATTTTAAAATACTTAATAACTAAAATAAGCATGCAACATTTCCAAAAGTTCCTACTGATAACTCTAGCATTTATAATAATGATTAACAAAAATTGATTTACATTTTCAAATATAGAGTCTAATAATGATGTCTCCTAGATTAGCTTAAGGGCAAAGACTAAGGGGGAAAGATATAGATACTCCCCCACACTTAATACTGCAAATGGTCCACTAAGTGAAATATGAAGGTAAAGGGTGGGAAACTGGGAGAAATGGGGGAAAGCAGTGGATGAAGTAAATCGAAAAAGAAATAAAATATAAATGTAAAAATACTCCCCTCGTGAAAAAGTGATGCCCAAGGTGCTCCATGATACCTGTGACTGGCGAGGAAAAAGAAAATTGCAAACATGCACAACATCACAACCCAGAAAATGATAGAAGAGATATATAAGATAAAGAAAAATGTCACTATAATGGGGTCGCCTCAGGGGAGGCATCATTATGTACAGAAGCGACCGGTAAAGACGACTCAGGAGGCGTGGAAGTGGGAGGCCCAGACTCTGCATCAGAAAGGGGAGATGAAGAAGTAGAAGCAGCAAGTGCTGGAATAGACGGTGGTAGCGCAGAAGCAGTCCCTGGCCTGACAGAAGTGGTAGCAGCAGGGCCCAACATAGTCAGCAGAACGGAATCTGTGGTCTGCGCAGGAGATGGTGGTGGAGCAGCAGCAGAAGGGACAGGAACGGAGGCAGAGGCTGGTGGCTGAGGCAGTGAAACACCAAGATGCTGAGAAATATACACCAACATATGCTCCATCCGGTCCTGGCGGCCGTCCAGGCGTACCAAATGGCGTGCAATGGTGTCCTGGCAGCTGATGATACGAACTAACTTCTACTCCATCATGGCTAGGTAGAGGTAAAGAGTCGGATCGACCGAGTGTGCGGGGGTAGGTGGGATGGGGGATGGGACAGAAGAAGGATGGTCAGAAGAAGTGGGGTTAGTAGGAGGTGGGTGAGGTGGAGAAGCTGGAGGGGGTGGGGAGGGAGGAGCGGGGTCAGCAGCTGGGGCAGGGGGGTCAACAGGTGGCGGAGCGCGAGCCTAAGAATGGATGTAGGCACCCCTGCTTCCGGACCAATCCCATGAGAATGAGAATGAGGAAGTCTATCCGCTGCGGTGAACCTATCAAGTCATGAGGTAATGTGGGCTCGAATACCTGGAAGTGGTGGGCAAGATGGGTGGTGTAAAACCTGCTGTTCAGGTTTCCCTAACGGCCGGTAAACATGGAGTGGAAATAGGAGGCGGCAAGAAAGGGGAGGTCCGGGTAGTCGTGCCGGATGACACAGGTAAGAAGCTCCATATCACGGACGGTCACGACCCCCATATCCTCATGGTGGGGGAAAAGGATGGCGCTGAAGCACCGGTGGGTGAAGCAATGGACGGGGTCGGCTATAAGAGTGCTCTTTTGAGAAGTGGGGGAGTACCAGTGGTCAGGCCCAGCGATCTCCCTCCATATGGCAACGAGGTTAGAGTGCTCCGGCCGGGTCAATTCAGAAACATGGGGTGGGGTGATAAGATGGGGGTAGAAGCTGCACCCTCGGCCAAACTCTGTCATCGTCATAGAAAAACGTCGGCCGCCTAGTCAGAATCGAATGACGGGCACCGCATCACCTGGTGTCTCTCGGTACTCCACTCCATCGAACTCAAACGAGGCCGCAAAATCCAAAAATAAATCATGGAATATAGGAGTGATGACCTGGAAAATATCGAGGAGTGCGGTGTTCTCGAGAAGCGCCTCCAACTCCTCCCAAATACTGAGCCGCTGCAGAATGCTACTGTCGAGGTACCGACCACTCAATGGTATCGACCGATGATAGAAGCGTCAGAACCTGTCGTATGTGAGGTCAGTGACCGGGAATACCATGCAGGAATAGGGAGCACCTACAGGTCCCGTCCCAGGTGCCGGTGCAGCAGCAACGTCTGGCTCTGGAGGTGGATCTGCCGAAGTATAAGGTGGCACGGTGGAAGGTATGCTCGAAGAGGGACCAGCTACTGAGGATGATAGTACAAGGAAAGTGGAAGCTGGTGCAACCGAAGTAGGCCCGACCTCATCTGAGGGAGTGAGTGGTGGAAGAATGGCCAATGGAGGGAGCTCATAGACCGAATCGTCGGGGTCCGGACACGTAGGTGGTCGGAGTCAGATCCGACGATAACTGGACTCCTCGCTCTTAGTGGAAGAGGCTGGCCGCTTCCCGCATGAAGGATCGTGATCTTCCATATCCTGAAATAGAAATAAATAGAAAACAAAACAAAATAAAAAGAAAAAGGAAAGAAAAAAAACAATGAAAATGTGAGAAAACTGGAAAAGAAAAGTACACGGCGTGTACTCCAGAGTACACGGCGTGTAGTAAAAAATAGAGAGTATCCCGTGTTCTCTGGACAGACACGCTGAGGGTTAAAAACAGACCATGGAAAATTACACGGCGTGTAGAGAACATACACGCCGTGTTCACTCAAAGTGTTGGTGGTCGTGTGGAACAAATAACACGGCCATGTTTTTATCAGTTCATTAAAAACAATACACGCCGTGTAAGTACAGGACACGACATGGACTACACACGAAGAACATAGCCGTGTAGAGGGTGAGACACGGGCTGGTTAAACATCACACAGACACGGCGTGTACTGAAAACACACGCCGTGTATAGGAATATAGGGTGAGAGGCCGTGTGAGGGTAAACACGGTCCGACTACAGATATAAAGGACACAGGGTGTACCAAACATACACACTGTGTTCTAGAACATGGGGTGACAGGCCGTGTTATGTGCCACACACGGAGGGGCCAAGGGAAATGGTCTACACGGTGTGTACTGAACATACACGGCGTGTATGAAAATGGTGGGTGAGGCCTTGTGCAAAGGTGTACTCGGGCACGATGAAAAGGACACGGTGTGTACCGAACATACACACAGTGTATATTAAAATTTCAAAATATTTTGTGTGTGGCCGTGTACAGAAGTACACGACGCGCGTTCTTCATTTCGTGGTCGTGTACTTCCGGAAGAAGAACGGTCGGCCGATCCAGAAAACACCCTAAACGAGTCTAGAAACGTGAAACAGAGGGTGTAGAACGGTGTACCTGGATCGATGATCACAATGTGAGAGGAATCAGAACTTGAAACACCCCAAATCGAGGGATCTGGAGAAGGGGGTTTGATTGGAGTTCAGGAGAAGAAACGGGAAGAAAGGAGAAAAATGTGGCTGTTGTGCGACACGACCTCAAGCTAGGTGGACCGCGGATTATATAGCCGAGGTACACGGCGTGTATGTATGGTACACGCCGTGTATCCCGATTTTTTGTAATTACAATTATATAAATATAATTATTATAATAAACTATATAATAATTGTTAATAATTAAAATAAAATAGATATATTTACAAATTCTATTATAATTAAACCGATACACGACATATATCGGAAAATACACGCCGTGTAATTTAAAATGAGGAAAAGAGTAGTACAACCTTTGGTCCGGTGCTTGGGGCGGGATTCGAACCGGCGATCGGCCGATTCGAACGGATGCCCTCACCTACTAGAGCAAAGGTTGTTCTTCTTTCCATATTTATTTTATATATATATTTATTCTATATGGCCTATACACACATAAAGAAAGAAAAGAACGGTGTGTGGTTTTTATTTAGGAAAGGATGGGGGTGAAGCGGGGAGATTAGCGTGATTCGAAACCGGGTCTTTTGAACCTGGTGCCGAGACTCTTCCAATCCGCTAACTTCACCCGCATGTAATTTTGTATTTTTAAAACGTTTCTAATTTATATTAGAAAACATATGGCGCACATGGAATATATCGGGATACACGTCGTGTGGTTTTATTAAAAGAACAAACGATGGAAATGGGACGGTTGTCTGGATTCGAACTCGGGTCTTGTGAAACTGGATTACGATTCTAGCCAACCGGTCCATCCCCATCATGGATTTTATTAAAAAAATTTATATATATACATATATGGAAAATACCACACACTCCGTTTAAATAAAAGGAGGAACCCCTTGCGGAAGGTAGGTCAGGAGGATTCGAACCGAGGACGGATCGAATAAACTCCAGTGACTTTTCCATCGGCACCGACATCATCCCTGGTTATTTATTTGTTATTCTAGAGATTTATACTATTAAGATTACAAATTAAAAAGATAAGTACACACCGTTTTTATAAGTGGGACACGGCGTGTAACCTCTAGGTTGCCTCCCAGGAAGCGCCTTTGTTTTAGGTCATTGGCTCGACCTACTTACCTTGCTTACCTGAGGAGTATGGTGGACATCGTTCCCGCCATGTTGTCTGTAGGATGGTAAGCTTTCAACCACTTCCCTTTTACCTTGAACGGTTGACCATCTTCTCTAGAAATTTCTACTGCTCCATGATGGAATATGCATACAACGTGGAATTGTCCCGACCATTGTGACATTAACTTCCCTGGGAATAAGCGAAGACGAGAATTAATGAGAAGTACCTGATCACTGGGTTGGAAAGATTTTCATGAAATCATCTGGTCGTGACTGGCTCATGTCTTCTCCTTGTACAAATTGGCATTCTCATATGCCTCTAATCAGATCTCATCTAGTTCCGACAGTTGGAAATTCCGTTTTTCTTCAGCTGCCTTTAGATCATAATTTAGGGCTTTGATGGCCCAGTAGGATTTGTGTTCCAATTCAACTGGCAAATGGCAGGGTTTTCCATAGACGAGGTGGAACGGGGAAATTCCCAGTGGTGTTGTGAAAGCAGTCCGATAGGCCCACAAGGCATCATCTAACTTCTTGGACCAGTCCTTCCGTGAAGTGTTCACTGTTTTCTCCATGATCTGCTTGAGCTCATGATTGGAGAGCTCTACCTGTCCACTGGACTGGGGATGATATGGTGTCCCCATCTGATGCTTTACTCCTTACTTTGACAGTATTCCTCTCATCAGTGTGTTGTCGAAGTGGGTCCCTCTATCGCTGATAAGTACTCGTGGAACTCCAAAACTACTAAAAATATTTTTCTTTAAGAAATTTATGACTACCTTGGAAGTGTTGTGAGCTGTATTAGTGGCTTCCACCCATTTGGAGACGTAGTCGACACAGAACAAGATGTAAATGTTCCCAAAAGATGGGGGAAAGGGACCCATGAAATCTATGCCCCAGACGTCGAAATTATCGACCTTCAGGATGGGGTGCTTGGGAATCTTGGCTCTACGTCCCATATTACCGGTCCTCTGGCACCGATCGCAACAGGAAACAATGGCCCATGCATCTTTGTGCATGGTGGTCCAGAAAAATCCAGACTGCATGATGTTAGCTATGGTACGGTCTGGCCCATGATGTCCTCCTACCAGTGAGGCCTGATAGAAGTCTAGGACACCATGAACTTCATTCTCCGGGATGCAATGGTGGATCACTCCATCTGCACAGGATCAGAATAGCAGAGGATCCTCCCAGAAGTACCTTTTCACATAAGAGGAAAATCTTTTCCTTTACTAGAATTATAGGTCGGGGTGAACGTCACCTGTAACAAAAATATCAGCGATATCAGCATACCATGGCCTAGGTGTTTCGTTGATCGAAAAGATGTACTCATCAGGAAAATCCTCCTTTATCTCCCGATCTTCTTCCTTCTCCAAATGAGGCAGCTTGAGGCGGGAAAGATGGTCAGCAATGAAGTTCTCACTCCCTTTCTTATCCCGGATCTCAAGATCGAATTCTTGTAAGAGGAGTACCCAGCGGATCAATCAGGGCTTCACATATTACTTGTTGAGTAGGTACTATAGTGATGTATGGTCAGTATAAACAATGACTTTAGAAAACACTAAGTAAGAACGAAACCTGTCAAATGTGAAAACCACTGCAAGAATCTCCTTTTCTATGGTGGTGTAGTTGATCTGTGCCTCATTGAGCGTCCTGCTGGCATAATATATATGTCGGAAAATCTGGTCAAGTCGATGTCCCAAAACTGCTCCCACGACGTAGTCGCTCGCATCGCACATCACCTCAAATTGTTCCTCCCAGTTGGGGGAAATTATAACGAGAGCTTCCACCAGGAGATGCTTTAGATGATAAAAAGATATGACACATGTATCATCGAACTCAAATATTGGAATCCTTGGTTAGAAGTTTGGTGAGGGGCTGGGCTATTTTGGAGAAGTCGCGGACAAATCGCCTGTAAAAACCTGCATGCTCGAGGAAACTGCGGATGGATCGGACGGAAGTAAGTATAGGTAGTCATGAAATGACTTCGATCTTCGCCAGGTCCACCTCTATCCCCTTCGCTGAAATTCGGTGGCCAAGTACTATGCCAATTTGCACCATAAAATGACACTTTTCCTAGTTCAAGACTAGGTTATTATGCTCACATCGTTCCAAAACAAGCTCTAGGTGTCGTAAAAAAATGGTGAATGATTTTCCGTAAACGGAAAAATCATCCATGAATACCTCCAGGATTTGTTCCTCCATGTCGTGGAAGATGGCCATCATACAGTGCTGAAAGGTGGCGGAGGCATCACACATGCCAAGATACATCCTTCAATAAGAAAATGTGCCATAGGGTCAAGTGAATGTGCTCTTTTACTGATCCTCTAGAGCAATAGAGATTTGGTTGTAGCCAGAAAAACCGTCGAGGAAGAAATAGAAGTTTTTCCCTACTAGTCGCTCTATCATTTGATCCATGAATGGAAAGGGGAAGTGATTCTTTCTTGTGGCATCGTTTAACTTCCGGTAATCCACACAGGCTCGCCAGCCCGTGATAGTGCGTGTAGGGATGAGCTTGTTCTTTTCATTTGAAATCACAGTGATACCCCCCTTTTTGGGTACTACTTGGAGAGGACTTACCCACGGACTATCCGAGATGGGATATATGATTTCTATATCCAATAATTTGATCACCTCCTTTTTGACAACTTCCTTCATGGGAGGATTCAAGAGCCATTGTGGTTGCCGAGATTGCTTGGCACCTTCTTCAAGTAACACCTTGTGAGTGCAAATAGTAGGGCTGGTTCCCTTCAGATCAGTGACTGTCCACCCAATAGTATGCTTTCACTGTTTGAGAAGCTACAGAAGTGCCTCTTCCTGCTCCTGTGATAGTTCTGCATTAAGTATAACAAGAAAAGTTTTATTGGGTCCTAAATACCCATACTTGAGAGAAGATGGAAGAGGATTCAGTTCAAGTTCCGGCGCCTTTAAAATCGAAGGCACAAGTGGATTCACCTCATCCCGTTCCAAACTATCAGGAACAACTGCACGCTTCCAATAGTGGATGCCCTGGCCTTCGATGAATTGGAAGTCTTTTGGCGCCTCTTCTAATAGAATATATGGAATAGTTAAATTATTCGAAATAAAAGAACATCCCAGATAATCCCCTTGTTCTCTAAAATGATTAACCATGGTGAAAAACGCATAACAGTCCCCATGCTATGATAATGAAGCATTTTTGATGGCTTTGAGGATGTTATAGGAAACTCTTTCATCACCTACCCGAAAAATAAGCTCCCCTTGGTGCACATCAATCAGTACCTTCCCAGTTGCCATGAAAGTTCTTCCAAGTATAAGAGGTGCTTCCTAGTCATCCCCCATGTCGAGGATGATGAAATCATAAGGGAGAATCAGCCTACCCACTTTGACCAGTACGTCCTCTAGTAGTCCCTTCGGGTGTTTGATGGATCGATCAGCAAGTTGAAGGGCTACGCGGGTGGGCTTGAGCTCGTTGAGTCCCAGCTTCTTGAAAACTCTGAGGGGCATGAGGTTCACACTGGCCCCTAAGTCACAGAGGGCCTTCCCAAACTTGCAGGATCTAATAGTACAAGGAATGGTGAAACTACCTGGATCTTGGAGTTTGGGAGGAATGGAATGTTGAACCACCGCAGATCACTCCTTTGTTAGTGAAATAACGCCCAAATCCTCCATCTTCCTCATATTCGAGAGGATTTCCTTCATGAATTTGGCGTAGGTGGGCATCTGAGTCAGGGCCTCTGCAAATGGGATGTTTATATGTAGCTTCTTGAACACATCCATGAATTTTATGAACTGGTGGTCCAGCTTCCTCTACTTCAATCTTTCCGGAAAAGGTAAGGCAGGCTTGAATGGTTGGATTACTTCCTTTTCTTTATTCTGCAAAGCCTCCTTCTGCGGGCTTTTGGATGAGGAGGGGTTGGTATTGGTACCTTTTTCATAAACAGTGGGTGTGGATGCACCTTTCTGTGCTGGTTGGTTCTGTTGGAGCTCTTTTCCACTCTGGAGCATGATAGCATTAGCCTCCTCCCATGGGTTCTTTTCAGTGTTCCCTAGTAGTGTACCGGGCTGTCTCCCTGAAATTTGGTTTTCCAGCTAGCAAATTGGATTCTCCAAGCATCGAATTGAATCTTCTTGATTTTGGAACCGAGTATCAGCAGTAGATATGAATTTAGTCATTAGATCCTCTAACCTTGAGGTGTTCTTATGCTGAGGTGGTTGTTGAGCCGGTGGAGGAGGTGGCTGTCGTGGCTACTGTGGACGAGGGGTTTGATACCCTTGTTGCTGATAAGGACCCTTATGGGGTTGTTGCGGGCTTTGGTATTGGTTTTGGTATGGAGGCTGGTTGTAGCTGAGCAGCCGCTGGGGTGGAGGATTCTGCTGTTGTTCTCCCCAACATGTGTTAATTTGATCTCGCCATGCCGGGTTCTGGTTCTGCTGGTATTGGTTGGGCCCTCGATTTTGGGCAACATAACTCACCTCCCTCGTCGAAGGGCCTCCAGTAAAACCTGGGAATTCTCCAATGTTGTGGTTATCACCACAGTCGCCGCATGCTGGATGGTGCACTGCATGAACATGAGAGGCTCCTTTGAGGTTCAATGCGTCGATTTTCTTGGACACAACGTCCAACTGAGCAGCTAACATAATGGTAGCGTCAATATTGTGCATACCTCGCTTTTGAGTCCCCCACTCGGAGTGCCACTAAAATATTTTGGCGGACATGTCATCCAGTAGTTTGAATAGTTCTTTGGGGGATTTCTGCATCACCGTGCCTCCAGTAGCAGCATCCACCATGGATTTGGTATTCGTGGTAAGTCCTCCGTAGAAGGTCTGGACTTGCATCCATAGTGGGAGTCTGTGGTGGGGGCATTTTCGTAACATTTCTTTGAAACGTTCCCAGGACTCATACAACAACTCGGAGTCGTGCTGCTGGAAATTATGGATCTCATTCCGGAGTGTCACCGTCTTTGATGGTGGAAAGTACTTGGATAGAAACACCTGGGATAGCTCCTCCCAGGTGAGGATAGATCATTGTGGTAGCCCCTTGATCCAGTATTTTGCCTTGTCCCATAGAGAAAAAGGGAATAGACGAAGATGGATGCTGTCTTCAGACATGCCGGTGTACGGAAAGGAGTTGCCGATATCCAGAAAGTTAGAGAGATGAGTATTCGGGTCCTCGCTGGCCAGGCCTCCAAATTAAACTGTGTTCTGGATCAGCTGCATAATAGCAGGCTTGATCTTGAAGTGTGGAGCCCAGATCGGGGGATGAACAATGCTCGTATCAGCTCCGTGGATTGATGGAAGACCGTACTCCATAAGGGTACGTCTTGGAGGTTGTTGCTGAAGGGGTGGATCTTGCATGAACTGCTCCTGAGGGGCTAAGTATGGCCGTGGGAAGAGTTGCTACGGTGGCCATTGGTAATCCCTTGGGAGTAATTCCATGAATGCTCTGGGAGCCTACTCCGGTAAACCAACAACGAGAGGCTGCTGATCTTGGTACTGATGCCCAGCCGCAACATCTGCGGCTGGTGCTCCCTCTTCCTTGTTTGCCATGGGTTGTGGTTGATGGTCGTGAGTTCCTGTCCATGTACACCGACGATGAAGCAAGGTTCGTTCGATTTCCGGGTCAAGCAGAACTAATTCTGAAGATTCGGCGCTTCTGGATAGTGTAAGACGTCTAAACATAAATTTTAAGCTCTGCACAACACAAAAACAAAAACCAGGCGTAAAAGGGAAAAACAAAAGGGAAAATTTAAAATGGGATTAGATAAGAGATTTTTGATAATTTTTTATTTTTATTTTCACTTAAATCAATTATTAACACAATTGAAATTTTAGCACTAAAACCAAAGATTTTCCCCGGCAACGGCGCCAAAATTTGGTCTCGCTTGTCGTAGGTTGAAGTTATATGCGTCCTAAATTAATTACCCATTCTTATAACTTTTGTATAGAATAAGTTCAGGGTCAATCCATAGGGAACAATGACGTGCATAAATTAAATTGTGTTAATACTTAATTAGGTGAAGTATGAAGAATTTAGAGTTGATTGAGTTGATTTTGGTTTTTTAAATGAAACTAAATTGTTTTACTTTGAAGAAATGATTAACAGTTTTAAATAAAACAACGGGTAAATTTAAAGAGTTTAAAATAGGAAGAAAATACGTATCGGGGATGTGATGATTAAGGAGTACTTTTGAAGGTTGTTTAAATGGTTGTGTTGTTCATAATAATTCAATCATTCTAGATTTCGTTTTGTTACAGGATTTCCTTGGTCCAGTTCCTCTTGTTTGGAATTAGAGTAGTTGACTCCTTAGTCCGGTAGTCAGTGCTCTTAATTCTTTATTATGTTTAGTCCATTATTTTTATTGGTGAAATCCTTCCAATGGTCATGGATGCTTTCACCATTACTTTTCTTTTGTATCGCTGAGAATCCTTCCCTTGATCCGGCTAAGAATTCTCAGTTATATTAGACAGTGGTTTAAGAAGAGTAAGATGAATAACAATGATTCAAACACAACTATATAAAACAACATACAAATTATGATCCCATCATCCACATCCCCAACACGAGGGGTTTAATTACACATAGAAAGTGGGAGAAAAATGACACATGTAATACCTGACGGATTCATCATGTAGGTGTTGAGGTAGGGTGTCAGAAGGTGGAATGGCAGAGTGACGACACCTTGGTGACTCGGGAATGGTAACAACAGAGCTTCTTCTCTCCTCCAATGGGTTTTAACTCCAAAATCCGTAGGCCAAGGCCTGTTTTTATAGAAAAATAAAGTACACGACACCGTGTACTTTTCGTCAACACGCTTTGGCGCCAATTTCTCCACGGGTAGGTGGCCTAACACGTCATCTTTGACTTTTGAACACGGCACCGCCTGGTGGTTGGGTGTACACGGTGTGTAGCACTGCCATACACAGCGTGTAGTGTCATATGTTTGGCTGACAAACCCTTCTAGAATACCAGACACGACGTGTAGAAATTCAAACACGCTGTGTCTCCTTCAACGACCACATGGGCATGTGGAATTTTCTTCAGCAACTTCCTCTTCTAGAAAGTAGTACACGGCATGTAGCGCCGCCACACACGGTGCGTATCTTCTGCCTGGTGACATGGGTGTGTACTCCCTCCTTCGGTCCGTGTCCCTGCCTGGATGTACACGACGTGTATAAAAGTACAGGCTGTGTAGTTTCGAAATTTTCACACACTTCCCTTGATCCGTGTATTTATCCAGAAATCTCCTGAAATTAAATAGATTCACAAAAATCAAGGAATATGTTCATAAAACAACAGATATTTGCTGAAAATGTGTTTTTATTGTCAATTATATATATGGGAATGTATACACAAAATGGGTGAATCAAGCCACGATTTTAAAACCGTGGCTATAGGATTGTTTTCTGTGACCTATTTCCATGGTTTTGAAATCCATGGATATAGGTCGTGGCTATAACCACGGTTTTGTGTCTTATAGCAAAGGTTCTAAAACTCTGTCTGCGAGGAAAATTTTTCGATGGCCAATAGCTTCGATTTTCCAAAATTGTGGCAATAGGGTTCCTGGGATTTCGCAAGAACATAATGTCCCACCATAAAATTAGCGGGAAGACATACCACCACAATTTTCAGGCTTTTCCCAAGGTTTATATTAATATATATATCATAATATATATATATATATATATAAACTTGAAGTGTCATGTGGTGTAGTGGTAAGTGTGCTGAATTGCAATGTGGAGGCGGAGGGATCGAAACTTGCTGGGGACATTTTTTATTTAATCTATTTCCACAGTTTTCCGAGGATATTTCCATGGTTTCAACTTTGGAGGCCCATTTCCACGATTTTCAAAATTGTGGAAATAGTTTGGGACCTACTGCCACGATGATAGTAGCCACAGTTGGCCAAAACTATGGTCGTAGCCTATGGCCATGGTTTTAGGGCCTATTGCCATGGTTTTTAACCGTGGTAATAACCCTTTTTTCCAGTTGTGATATCATTCCTTTAATTATGAAATGTTATGTAATTGGATGGTATATGTTTTTCAGAATCCATATTATGTTATAATAATCATATATAGTTATTATTTCCATCATTATAACCATCTATGTAATGCGATGATGAAAAAAGATCAAACCACAATGTGGAGATAGTAAACCCTATGTATGCACATGTGGGGATTTTGTTTCTTATAGGATGGATAAAAGGTGGAATTTGCTTATTACATAAACATAAAAAAATCTCAGTATATAGGCGATAAAATAATTATTACATATAATAGATACAAAAAAGGAATATAAAGTATAATAATAAATGATCTTGAGAGAGTCAGAAAAGAAGATTACCTCTTCTTCGGTTGATCACATTTGAAGAACAACTAAACACCTCTATAGAGGGTGTTATACCCCAAATAAGACCAAAAGAGTGAGGGTAAGTATTCTATTAAGGTTTTTGGGTAGGTATTGGATGACACAAAATATTATAAATTGTAATTTATAGAGAAGAGTGGGTACCTTATTTAGGAGAGGGGAGAGGCACCCTTGGAAACTATTAAAATATTAAATTACTATAAATTAATTTTTATATCCAAATGACTCCAAAATGAGTTATGAAGAATAAAAACAAGGAGTATTATAAATCCTCTTAAACCATAATTTTTAGACAGGTTTTTATTTTATTTAAACTTTATCATTTCATTTTACATTTAATTATTCTCTTTATATTTTAATTATGGTGACAACATTTTAAGTATTTAGAGACTATAAATTTAACTTATATGGGGTAAATGGACTGTAAATGGGCACTTTATGAACTTTTCTACCTTATTTTATTAAATTTTTTAATTTATAATTATTTTTAGTATTTTTAAATAATTTAGTAAAATGTTATTTTTAAAAAATATCAATAATGTAAATTTTGACAATATTCATTTCATTGAATTTTTAGAAAATACAAAAAGATGTATAACTTTTAAAAAAAATCATTTAATAGACATATAACATGTCATATAATCCTTTAAATGTTTTTTAGTACAATAATTATTTAAAATTATATTTATTTTAAAATTTTTATTTTCTTTTATTTTATATTTTTATTAATTAAATAATTCTTGAATCACTATTTTTTCATTATTTTTTGTAATTATTTAATCTCTAAAAATTCTAAACAAGTTCTCATTATATATAGAATTCATTATCTTTTTGGATAATATTTATTTTCTAAGTCTCATTATGTATATACATATATTAAAATAATTTCGATTCACTAATTCTAAATAAGATATCATTTTTTATAAATTTTAAACATATAAGTTTTAGTAATTAATTTAAAATTAGTCTGGATGAAAACAATAAGAAAACTATTTTCTAAAAGGTAAAAACCATAAAAATATTAACATATGTTTATGTCTAATTTCAATGTAAAAATACTTCCAAGGACCAAAATTGGATTAAATGAATGAAATTTAATATAATTATACCTTAAACCAAATTAAAAGGATAATCTAAAAATATAAATATATTATATAAAAAAGTAGTTTTGAATTAAAATGATATTTCTCACTATTTATTTAAATTTGAAAATTGTCATAAAAATACCAAATTTGATCCAAAATAATTTTTTTGTCCTTCCTACAAGTTAGAAATTTATTTTTTTCAAATATAATATTTAAAAGGGTCAAAAATAGATTTAAATTATATTTTCCATCAAAAGGAGGTAAAAATGCATTTTTGAAAAAATACACCTTTTATCCGAAAAAATTTAATTTGTTATTATATCTTGTCTAGAAAACATATAAGATGAATTTAAAACATTTAATTGAATATATTAAATATTTATTTATTTAATAAAATCCATAAATAGTGATTTTAATATTTCATAAACATTCTTATTTTCATTTCAATACATTTAAAAAAAAGCATTTTCTTTTATTTAAAAATGTTTTTATTTTCATTTGTAATTTATTTCCCACCAAAGAATTAATTATATATACATATATAACGTATAATTTTATAATTCAGTTAATAACTCTCATGGTTACCATTATAATTCCTAGGCTATAAGCTAACATAATAATATTTTGTTTTTTTCTTAAACATATTTTTTGTGAGATGAACTCTATCAGAAGAACTTAAAATTGAGTGTAACACAAGCCAAGTATATTGTTGGGTATACCACAAGCTAAGATAGTATTGTGTATAACAGAATATTATTATGGTGTAGTGTAAAATACAAGACATAAAATATTTTTTAAAAAAATCGTCTCATAAAAATCTCGAGGTGTTACATTCTACCCCTTTAAAATAAATTTCACCCTCTAAATTAGTATGGTTTATATAAGGATTAAAACATGATAGGATCTTTCATAGAAACCAACATAAAAAAGATGAATAATAAAAAATTCCTTTTAAAAAGGAATGTGAGAAATTTAATGGTTAACCAAATTCACTCATAACTGGGTTTCCACATAGTTGAACATAGATTGTAGTGAAAACATGGATATAAAAGAGAAATATAAACATCATATTCTGAATAGGAGTGATAGAGAACAAGATTAGGAGAAATTTAACAATAGAAAATCCATAAATTATGGTTTGTTTAAGGGTCCATTTGATTCATTGAAAATAATGTTTCTAGAATAACATTTTTGGTTTTAAGATCCTTTATCTAGAGTTGATGAATTTTTCATGAGAATAAATACTTAATTGATTAAGTATCATCTCATAAACATCCTCATAATCTCTTAATCAAATAAATGAAGTTGAATTTTTCATTCTTTAATCAGTAGAAAATCACGAGATCCATAAATATAACAATAGGTCATTCCATATTTCTCTTCCACAAAAAAATGTTAGAAAATGTTATCAAATTTTCACATGTCCACATGTATTGTGGTAATTAATTAATCTATCAAACATCATCCAAATTTAAACTTATACATTCCATAAGTTGATAACCTTACATTCTGTCAAGAAGATAAATATCAAAAACATTAGAAAGAGATTTACTAACTCACCTTTACATTTATCCCCTACATATCATAAGGTATCTTTTGTTTATCACATTACAAACATGTGATTGGCTTCATCATGTATTTTATAGAAACAAGGTAATAACTTCAATTACCATAGAAAATTAGTGAAAACATGCATTCTTTCCAAAATAAACTCGTTCCATAGACAATAAGTCTCAAAGATTCTATATTCTCCATCTATAATGTCATAAATTACTTTGTCATCATATCAGTCCCGATGTCATTAATACTATCAATCAACTGTTTATTTCTTTATCCCAACATTATGAAAATATTAAGGGTTATCCTTCCCTTAATTTTTTTCCAAAAATATCTGAATCTCATTTCACGGTTACTGGTACTACTCAGCATATAATCTTAAACACAGATTAAAAAACCACAGTATACAGATAAATATTTCATTATTCCCTAATACCATAAATGTGATTGACAACATTATTCTTGAATACTATTACATAAACACTCAATCATTCCACCACTTATTTGTCTTACTCTATATCACCAATAGTGATCGCATGTGATTTTCCATTTTTATTGACCTTAAGATGTTTTTGATATCAATCGTCCTAGATAACCCTTGGATTAGGTCATTAGATATCATAATGCTTCATTTCATTACACTTGTAGTATTGAAGTATGTGAGGTGCATTAAATGTAGCCTTTTCACCATTCTCATCATTAACTATCCTTTTCCTATTACATAGGAACTCAACTTCACAATGACCTTATTTTACACACATAAAACATTTTATAGTATATTTAAGACAATATCCACCATACTTGTTTGCCACACTTTGAGCATAAGAAAACACTCATATTCTTTTCACCATTGTTTTGAGATTTTCCCATGAAATCCATCTTCTATTTATTGTCAAAACCATGAGACTAATATATAACACCAACTTCCATTGCTAACATCAGAGCATAATGAAAAATATATTCATAATTACTAAATTTTTATATGGCGAATTCCATTTGAAGACTTGGTTTTAATCTACTAAATAATCAATCAACTTTACATTTTGTTATGATGATACTTCCAAAAGGGTACCTTGAATGTATTTTCAAATTTTCCTCATATATACCAACGGATTCATCAACATTTTGTCTAAATTTATGGAACACCTTTTCCATTTTCATATAAAGAATACATGGAAAACACTTATTTAAAATTATGTTCTTGAACTCTCCCCATTCCATTGATTTCAATTTCATCTTGCTGCCTCGTATTTTTTGTTAGATTACACCATTGGTCTGCTTTACCATCTAAATGAGAAACAACCAAAATAACTTTTTCATGATATAAAAATTGAAAGAATGAAAATATATTGTTAGTGGTACTGATCCATTTTTCAATATCAACGTTATTAGAAGACCCACTAAAATAAGGTTGACATTTCCCCATGAAGGAATCGACAAATTTTTGTTCCCATGTATTCTAATTTGGATATCTAGAATGATTCAAATCTTGTCTAAGTATAACTATAAGATATTGGATTCTACCTCCAATAACATTTGGTTTTTCTAGGGTGAAATCATTTCATTTCCCATTAGATTCACCCATAACATGGTTTCACCAGGTTCCAACAATTGTTTAATACCCAAAAAGAATAGTGCGAGAGGTAAAAATCATACTAGGAAAATAAAATAATAAAGAGGGAGTATATTCAATCACTAACATATTAGGTTTAATTATTAGATAACAGGGATCATAACAAAAAATTCTTTAATTGTAACCTATACATAGACTTATCCTTTGGGACATCACAATTCATATCATTATATATATTTCTTGGGATCTCACAAAGGTTTTCTCATCCTAGTTTCCAATGGTTAACTAAAAATTTCATGTGACACCAAATTTAATGACCTGAGTTTTATGTACATAGATATTACTTAAAAATGTAAGGTTATTCATTAAAAAATATAAAAAAACGAAAGGACCATATAGAATTAGCATCTTTAGAAAATGTGAATCATAAGGAACTGGTTCATAAGATATCTACATTGTCTCCCACTTAATCATTCATAACTAGACAACTTTTTGACATATCTTATTTATTACACTTATTTATGACCTGGGGAAAAGAAACATCAGAGTGGGAGATATCAGATCCAAATTAAGGGTAAACAAGGGATATATAAATCATATCATAATAATAAGACATATGAACATACTATTTGAAAAAATTATCCTATATATGAAAGATCATGATATCATGTCATGGGTTAAATAATAAAAGTTCAAAAGGAAGAAATGAACATATTCCCAAAAGTCAAAACATAATACATGGAATTTGTGGCCTACACATAAGAATATAAAATCCATTTTAAACTAACCAATAGAATAATTATGGTTAAATACTATTATTGAACAGATTTCACTCTTTTTTCTATCCAAGTTTTACTGAATCGAGTTACTTGCCATTCAATCCTTGTATTATGGAACCGAGATCATTTCAAAATCTAGTACTATATATCTAATGAGATATAAATATTTAACCAATAGATTTTATGGAGATATAGGTCCCACAAATCTCATAATTAAATCATTATTATGTGTTACAAAAAAAACATTCATCATAGAAAAACCAATGGAACAAAATGGGTTTCTTAAACATTATTTCATCATAAAATAATGCATGAAAAACAAATGTATTTCATAAAACGCATTTGATCATAAAAAAATAAAACCATAGGAATAATATGGACAGTATATTTGAAAAATATACTTATTAAATAAAGTCATATTATATAGAAAATAATTTTTTTAAACACTTGAAATTAATTCTTGAGGAAAATATCCTTTTATCTTAAAAATGTTTTCTTTTATCAAAATGACATGAAATTTTAAAAGAAAATAATTTAATTGAATATAAAAATGAAATATTATAATCTAATCTTTATGGGAATAATTTTCTATGAAAATTTAAAAATTCATTCATGTTTTATAAGTTAAAAAAGAACATTCTTCTCATACTTTTGTCGAAAAGTAAAAAAGTATCTCTTATCAAAAGTGAAAAAAGATTTCTTTTATACCCTTTTGTACAAAATTAAAATTGGTTAAAATTTATATTAGAAAATATTAGAAGGATATGAATAATATTTTATAGTATATATGTATAAAACATGGACACATATGATAAATATCCCCTAGTAAATACTTATCTATAAACAATCTCAAATAATAATGAGATTGCAAAATTATCCCTTAAATAATTATAATCATTAAAATTATATGCCTCATAAAATAATGAAAATAATAATCATATAATATCTTTCATATTATAAATCACAAAAAATTAATGGGAATCATAAACAGAACTCAAAATAAATAGGTGGAGTATAAGGCATTTGTCTCACATAAATAAAAGTGAGACAAAATATTCCCTTACCTTAGTTCTGATATCCTTTTTTATATATTCAAACCTGATTTATAATGACTTAAATAATATCATTAACATATTCATGACTCATATACTTTTTTATTATGTCACATATGATCATATTATCCACCATTTGTTAGTAAAAATTCAATATTAATAGTTATTATGGTATTATTGGATTCATTTTCTAATGCAAGTTTGTCAAATAAGTTCGGGTAGCCTTTATTAGGTCATATCTACATAATTAAAAAATTCAATTAACATAATATATACAATAATTATTTATTCTATACATTTATATATTCATTATTTAATGGATATCATATATAATTAATCGCATCACATCGTGGAGACGGTAGGTCGTACATACACATAAGTGATGATATCATTCCATTAATTATGAAATGATATGGAAGTGGATGGTATATATTTTGATTAATAATTCATATAATTTTATAACAATGATATATAGTTATTAATCCAATTATTATACCCATCCAATTAAGGTGGTGATGAAAAAAAGATCACACCCCGACTTGGAGATGGTAAGCCGTACGTACGAACACTTGGTGATTTAATTCTTTATAGGATAGATAAAAGGTGGAATATAGATGTTCCCTGACCATAATTGCATCTCATTATATACTTTATACCAGATTTATTACTTTATAATGTAAACACCAATGTAAGTGAAAGTAGAACAATAAATGATCTTCAGAGAGTCGGTGAAGGAGATTTCCACTTCTTTGGCTAATCACCATTGAATAACACATTAACACCCAAATGAAGGTTTTTATACATAAAATAAGGCCTAATTAATGAAGGGAGGTATTATAGGATTTTTTTGGGTAGTAATTGACCAAAAAAAATATTTATGATGTTTAATTAATAATGAAGAGTGGGTACCTTTTATAGGAGAGGGGGGGGGGCACTTTGATACTCCAAAATCATTAAATTAATGTAAATTATTTTTTACTTCAAAATAAATCAAACTTAAGTTATTTATAATATATGATCAATATTATTTTTAATACTCTTATAAAATTATTTTTGGCATTTTATTTAATTTCATTTTAAACCTTATCATTTTGTTTTACCCATAATTATTCTTTTTTAATTTTAATTTGAGGTAACGACAATTTAAATATTAAAAGACTATAAATTTTAAATATATGGGGTAAATGGACCATTAATAGACACCATAGTAACTTTTAGACCCTATAATAGTCAATTTTAAATTATTAAATATTTTTAGGATTATTTATGTTATTTAATAAAATATAATTTTTATAAAATATCGATAGTGTCAACTTTGACAATATTCATTTCATTGAATTTAAATAAAATCTAAATATAAAGATAACATCTAAAAAAACATTTCATAAACTTATAACATGTCATAATATCCTATAAAGTTAATTTAGAACCATAATAAATTAATTTTTTTATTTTCATATTTTTAATATAATTTATTTTGTTATTTTGATTAATAAAATAAATACTGTATCACAGTTGGGTCAATTTTTATGGTAATTATTTAATCTCTAAAAATTATAAATAAATTCTGATGATGTAAATTATTTAATTTTATATCTTGGGATTATTTATTATCAAATTTTAATCATGTTTACACATATATTTAATTATTATACTTATAAGAAATAATAGGGTAACATTTTTTTTAATTTCATGTCACTTTCTTTTATTTTAAAAATATTAATATTATATTCAGGGAAATGAGTTCATTAAATGAATCAATTTTTATCCTTAGATATTAAAGGTTTATTTTTACTCATATAATAGGATTTTTAAAGGTTTTAGGGTAATTGTATTATCCTTATAATATTATTTTGTTATATAAATTACTTAATTTACCTTTGATCGTGTTAAATAAAAATTACCGTAGTTACTATTCATAATAACCAAAAATAAAAATAAACTATTAAAATAATTTGTACTCACCAATTAAAAATATGGAATCCATTTTTATAATTTTAAATAAATAAGTTGAAGTAATTAATTTATAATTAATCCCATTGACAAAGCGAGAAAATGAGTTTATGAAACATAAAAATCATCAAAAGATTAACATTAATTTATTTCCAATTTCAATGTTAAAATAATTCCAATGTTAAAAATTGGATTAAATGATAAAAAATAATATTATTATACTTTAAAATCTATTAAAAGGATAACCTAAAAATATAAATATATTAGAAAAAAAAAATTTGGATTAGAAGCAACATTTTTCACTATTCATTTAAATTAGAAAATTATCAAAAAATTACCAAAAATTTATCCAATTTTTTGGTCCCTTTTCCAAATAAGAATTTTTTTTTTCCAAATATGACTTATTAATGTTTCAAAAAATATATTTAACATGAGTCTCCATAAAAAAGGTGGTAAAATGGTTTTTTAAAAAAAATACACCTTTTTTTCCGAAAAATTGAATTTTTCCTTAAATAATATCTAAAAAAATATAATTTGAATTTAAAAAATTAATTTTAATATACTAAATATATTTTTAATTAATTAAATATATCTAGAGTTACTTTATTATTTCATAAACATTCTTATTTTCATTTAAATAGTTCTTCAGAAAAGTATTTCCTTTTCTTTAAAAAGTGTTTCATTTTAATTTATAATTAAATTCTCACCAAATAATTAATTATATATTCATGTGTAAAGAATAATTTCATAATTTAATTAATAATTATCATACCCACCATTATAATTCATAGATTATAAGGTAAAATAATAACATTTAGTTGTTTACATAAACTTAGTTTTTTGTGAACAAAATTCTATCAAAAGAACTTGACATTGTGTATAAAAAAAGCCAAATGTTGTGTTACATATACAGAAATATAATATGGTGATGTGAAAATATTATTCTTATGTTGGTGTGTCATACAACACAATAAATCAATGAAATTAAAAAACTCTATCATAAAAATTTCTTGGTGTTACAGTGCATTGATAGGAGGTGTGGCATCAAAAGTACACTTCATAATCATTATTTTCTTGATTCTATTTGAAATAAAAAGGTTAAGGTTTGAAGGTAAGGTTAAAGATAGAATGATTTTGAGAGAGAAGGTTTAGAGATCAGGTAAGGATTCATAAAAAATAAATATGTTTCTAGGAAAAGATACATATCGATTTCAGTTCCAGTTCATATTTTAAAAGAAATCATTTATTGGTAAAAAATGATAATAAATTTAAAGAAAATACTTCCAAAATTACTCATGGAAAAGTATAAGTATATTATAGACATGAAATATATGTTAACCTTGTGTCCAAAATGTCTTATGCATGGTAGGTCTTCTAACCATGGATTAAGAGCAGGTATAATGACTATATGAGTTAAAGTGTTCATGGTATTTAATGTGGTGACCATGGGATATAAGATTCCCTATAAGTATAGTGACCATTTGAATAAATGTTAAAAATATTTATATTGACCATACGACCAACTGGTCATGGTACATTATTTACTGTATAAACAAAAATACATCATTACATAACTTACCATATAAAATATTATTCACTATTATATTAAGAAAAGTTAAATTAATATAATATAAGAATTTATAACATGAATTCAAATAAATACAATGGTTAAAACTAAATTGAATGAATTATTCATAGTTTATCATTCCTATTTAATGTTTTATATAATTTATTCTCTCAATGATCAATGTTTTTGTAAATATATCTGCAAGATGATCTTAATACTAATGAATTCCAGAGTACTATCTAATTATAGAAAAAGGAATATTATATATTTATGTCTCATATCAATATGATTTCTCTGTGAATGATTTATAAGATTTTTATATATTTTTATTTCTCTTTTATAATGTTGATATATATTGACATGTCATATGTGATATAAAAATATACAAATATGTGTTTTATCTCAAGGACATGTGCATAAAAATTTCCTACAACCATGTACTCATCTTTATAAGTAGAAAATAAAAAAGGTTATACTTTTATTAAACAATATAACTATAGAATTTCCCAAAAAAAAATAATTTGTTCAAAATGTTCTTTTTTATATAAATTACATCCACGAAAATATACATCTTAATAACACACTAAATCAAATTTCTATCCTCTAAAATGAATAAATCCTATATTAGTTTTTCTTTAGGTATTTAAATATTATTTTGAATGAATTAAAACATGATTATATTGTATTAGATTGAAAATGTGAACACATGTACACGTTAACATAATATCAGGTTTTCTAGAAGTTAAGTATAACAAACTTCAAATCATACCTCTATAATTTGTTTAATCATCTAGTTTCCTAGTTTTATCATGATCTAGTTTACTTCATGTAATCATGGGACTACCACTACCTTTAGTTATATCCAAAGTAAAAATTAAGATGATCCTTAGTTTACATTATTAGGTTTAGAATAAATCCTTCTTTATTTTTACAAAACAATAAACCATGGATGACTTTTACTTCACCAATTAAGAAAAATTCAAATTCATTTTTCATATTTTTAAAAAAATCAGTGCATAAATAATTTTTAGATAATCCATTATTAAACTCTTAGACATATATTATAATGAATAATTTTTTAAAGTTATTTTAATAAATAATTTTGGATCATCTATTCCTTTGTCAAAATAATTTGAAATTAAAAAATATTTGAGCCCATCAAACTATACATTTTTATAATTTTCAAACCATATAAATATTTTGTTTACCTAAAAACATGGTTTGGAAGGTGTGTGTTTCAAAATACAGTGGGTTTTCTTCAAAAACATCAAAAATTATATAAACATATATAATGGATTGCATGAAAACCATTTGATATAATTTTAAATTCAAATGTTCTTTATATCCAAGAAAAAATATAATGGCTTGAAGTCATTCTATTAGTGAAATGGCATCCTAAAATTTAATACCATCCAATTGATTATACCCTTATGTAACAATTCATTCTTTAATAATTATTATAGTTCTAGACTCATCAACCTTATTCATCAACACCAACTTAGTTTCAATGGTTATAAATTCATTAGGTATTTCTACTAGTTCCTAGAATCTGATTCACTTAAACCGGTTAAACTCTTCATACATTGTAATTACCCAGAATTCATCATCTATTACATCAGTGATGTTCTTTGGTTCCTATTGTGATATGAAGGACTGATGTTAAACTCATTTCATAATTTAATATTTAATATGACTTTATCAATCTATATCTTCAACTATAACATTTTAGGGATGGTCTTTATGAGTCTTGATGGTTTTAGGAAATTAATTTTTTTATTCATATTCATAATGTTATGGTTCAAAAACATCCACTAAATAGTTTTATTTTTCTATAAAATATTTCATATAATTACCCTTAGGTTCAGATCAGGCATTAATAGTGAAATTTGAAATATAATCCCCAATGTTTTCTAAAGAAGTCTTAGTATCATGTGGATCTCTTCTGTTAAATTTTATGTATATTTATATTCGTCCCCATTTTGGGTTCTTTTTTTAAATATCCAATATGATTAATTGTATATTGGAAACCTAATGAAAATTTATCCATCGCATTTGTTTTCAAAATTATATAAATTATCCCTCATATTTAGAATAAGTACCTATCATCTAAAAACAATAATGTAATTAATAATTAGTTTTATTCCATTCCATAAATCATAAGGAGTCTTAATTACAAGTAAAAAATATGGTCTCTAATGATAATATATGATGTTGTATTCAAATTAAATTCCAAAAAGTAAACTGGTAAATCAAACACGTTAATCATGGTTTGGGTAATCCCCTAAATGGTTCTATTTCTTCTTTATTTTACACCATTCTACCATGTAGTCCTATGAGATAAAAATTATTATTTTATCAATATTGTGAGAATTATGATTCAATGTATTTATTTTTGAAATTTTGTCCCTGATCACTTTATAATGTCTTAATGGAAATTATAAAAATATTTCTACATATTTGGAAAATTTGGAAAAATAGTAACCATATTCAGTTTTGTGAGCTAGAAACAATAACATGGAGTATCTTGAAACATAAAATACTAGAACATAAGAATAATTATTCCTATTTAATATAGAAACTATTTATGGTATAAAAAGGTACATGGGAAACAAATCTGGGGATTAAGAATATGAAACCTCTTTGTTTTTTTGAAGGATAACATATTCAATTTTCCCTTTTGACATAGATTATAAAAATTTTCCAATGGGAATTATAATTTAGGAATATCCTTAACTAATCCTTTCGTTGTTATTTTCCCAAGTGAGTAAAGGTTATAGTGGACAAGTCTTCTTTTCCATTTCCAAGACTCTTTTTGAGAGGTAGTTAAAAAAGAAATATTTTCAGAAAATACTGATGTCAAATCAACAACATAAAATTATCATTATGAAAGATAGTAAAAAATAAAGCAATATTGGCGTCATAAATATTACGAGCATTAATATCAAATTTGAGATGATAAAAATCACCCCATTACTATGATATTATAAAAATATTATGTTTTAATCTATTTATAAATAAAACATTCAATATTAAAATAGTACTAGAATTGTCGTTTTGAAAAATTATAATAATCATTCTTTTAAAATTATCATCAAAATTGTAATTTTTTTCATCTATTTTTATAAAATTATTAATGTTTATGTAGTCCCCATTCATTTGTATGTAACATCCAAAGTCTAGATACTATATTTTATACTTGTACTCTTTAATCATGTTTCCAACAGAAATATTAAAAAAAAATTTTGTAGACAAAATTTATTAGGACATGAAATATAAGTAATTTAATTATTACAAATATAAAAATATTTAAAATGAATTCAATAAAATTACTTTATAATATTAAAAATAAAACCTTTATTAGTTTCATAAGAATATAATGTTTTTACAGATTTAGCAGAACATGCATTATGAACAAAACTGTTCTTATAAATTCTCCTCTATTGAGGATGGTAACTAAATCCTAGTTTTATACATGGTCATGTTTTATTTTCTAGGAATCCATGTAAGGGTTTGTCAAAATTTTATAAATCCTTCGATATCCTATTTGAGTTTATCATTGAAAATTTTGAGTTCATTGTTTTCCCATAATAACTGAATATTATTTTCCTCTTACACAGTATAATTATATTTAAAATGGCTCGAAAATGTGTGTTGCTTTTATATATATATATATATATATAAATTTCATGTAATTTAATTTCACTTACATTATGTTACAATAACCGATTAAATCCTCACTACCCATGTTCCCATAATATTGTTTTCATTTTCAGAATGATTTATAAAATAAAAAGGATATGAAAGAACAATATTTACTACCACAGAAGTATTTGTAATGAAACTGTAAAATCATAGGTAATTATTGAATATTGATTTTAAATATCTATATATATATATGAATTATATAGTGGTTATACCTTAATGGGGATTCAATCACTGACAGTGTACTCGACATACAACAACAGGTTTCTCTAAAATCTTACGTTGCACACCACACTGATTTATACCAAAAAATAATATAATAATAATATTATTATTTTAAATGGTAGTTTGCAACTAGCTACTTATGTAGGAATGAAAAAAACTGACTAAAAAATTAATACACATGTTTGTTAAATGTTTTTATATTTATCTAATAAATTTTAGAGGCTTAAATGAGAATAAATCCAATTTTAAGGATTAAATACTCTAATATTTTATAAAGGTAGTTTTATTACCTTTTGATGGTGAACCATTATTAAATATAGTTTTTAATAAATTTAAAAGGATTATTTTAAATAATAAAATTATTCTTTAAAATTTGGATGTCAAAATTTATTTTTGTTGAATAATTGGTATTTTTCTGATAAAATTCATATTTTTATGAATAGTTAAAAATATTGCAATTTAATTTAAAACCACATTCTCTTCTAATATATTTATATAGTTACATTATAATATTATTTGTATTTAAAGTGTAATCGGATTTTCTTTCATTTAATCCAATTTTGGTCTTTGGAAGTAATTTAACATTTAAATTGGACATAAATCTTTTGATAGTTTTTACTTCTTAAAAATCCTCTTTCTCTTTTTGACAATGGGAATTAATTTTAACTCCATTAATAAAACTTACGTGTTTTTAATTTGTAAAAATTTATTTCATATTTTGAATAATAAGGTCCAAAATATGTAAATAGGTACCTTTTTTTTGGAAATTTTGAATAGTAACTTCAGAAATTATTTTTATTTACCACATTTAATGGGAAAATTAGGTAAATAACGGTAAGAATAATATTAACATAATACAAAACTACCATAAAACATGTCCTAATCTAATTTTATCTGTCATTAGAGACCAAAAAAATCCTTATGCTTAACTTTTACTATTTTGGATACACTTGGGTGTACTAATGATAAGTTATAATAATTAATTTAAAGTGATGAGAAATATAATATAAACATGTATCTTTTTACTAAATAAATTTTGAGGTGGGGTTATATAATTTTTATCTTTTACAATAAATATTAATTTTAAAACTATAATTATTTCCTATATCATGGTATTTTATTTATAATTTTTATACATTAAATAAATAAATTTATTTATGACACAATGATGATGTAGTGATTAACTTATCAATGAAGGAATGAAATAAATGATATTATAAATATTAAAATAAATTTCATTTAAAATTTTTATGGCATAAAATAATTTTATTGATGATTATTAAATGTTATATTTTAGTTAATGTTGTTTTTATAATGAATCAAATTTATATGACTTTAACAAAAATCAATTACTAAAAAGTGTCAAAATAAACATAAATAATTTTTTAAAAACAATATTGTTTTATTGAATGATATAATAGTCATAAAAATCTAAAATTTTTACAACTAACTTATATAGTGTCATAAATTTCATTAATGATACAATTGAGGTTTTCTTGGAATTTTATAGTAGCTATATTAACCATATAGTGTAAAAATATTTAAGAAGACATGGTAAAAGTTAATTTATTTAACTAAGGGTTAAATCCAAAAGATAAGGATAAATTTGAGACCAAATAATTTCTCAAAACTATTGGTTTAGATTATTTCAACCCATAGTAATCATATCCTAGAAATATATCACTTTGGATCTATTAATGTTCAAAAATAAAATTATAATAAAATAATATTTCAAGACTTTCCTAAAGTGCCCCTCCTCCCTCTTATAAAAAGACACCATATTTACCCACTTTCTTAAACATATAGTGTTCCTTTTCATTCTAAAATTATTCTAAAATAAGCTCCCAACATCCATTTATTACTCTTATAAGCCTTACCATAGGTATAAGGAAACAAAAGGAAGCCTTTTGGCTCAAATCAAAAAGAGTTACATGATTTAGAGGTAACATATTCTCTCAAACTCCTTTCATTTATTTTCTTTCTCCAACACCGTAACCTATATTTGTTTCATTTTTATAAAAAAAATAGTATCCTAAATATTCTAGGATGTTTTTATGCAATGTTTTTTCCTAAACTAAAACACACCTCCATCTAATAGATATAAAACATACTCTTTCTGTGTACGTCGAACTACTGCCTCACGAATCAATGATTGTTCAATTTTCCTCTACCACATCTCATGGTTGAAATTATGATGGGACTGTATTCATATATTAAATATATTATATTTACATTTTCTTTATTATTCTATAATTTTTATTTATAGCATAATTTTATGCTTTCCATAATGTGGAAATATGATAATTTCATTTGATGAAATGTGGAATACTACTCCCTCAAAGTGATATGACTCGTTTATTCCAGACATGGAATGTATAAAGTATGTAATTAATGAAATTATGTAACATATATAAAATTTATATTATACTTTAATTATAATATACCTACGTGTCATTTAGTTTTTATTCCATTAATATGACAAAGAAATGAAAGGAGCGTTCATGCGTACATACGACCTACTGTCTCCATGTACGGTGCATTTTGTTTCTTATCAAATATTTTTTTCGAATATTATAAATACATATATATTGATTAAATTCTATATTTAAATTACAAGTATCATTTTGGAGATAATGGACTTATGACCACTTGGACAATATTCATCAAAACAATATCATTTTTGACTCAAGTATCAAACATCGACAAAACGTCCTATATGAGCTCAAATAATTGAAAAATTATTATAACATGGCAATAATTGATATAAAATGAATGATAAAATTTAAAAAGGTTATGAATAAATTATGAATTATACTATTTTTATTATTTAGGAAGTAATATAAAAAACAAGACAAGTCAGACTCAAAGTAAGAGAAATCATAACTCAATTTCCATTCATTGAGTTAAATATCCATGTCATTGGTTTTATTTTTACAAAAATACATGTTAATGAAAAATCATTATTCTACACTAAATATTCACTTATATTGTGTGTATTTTTATTTTTTACACATAATTTTTTCAATGATTGTTTTTAATCTAATGATACGATCTTTGTAAGCGGCTTAATATCAATCTCCTTTCATTGAGGCATGTCTTGAGAGTTTTCACCTTTATTATCCTATATGGTATATATAAAACACTTTTGACACATTATATCATGAATTAGTATATTCTCAGAATATTAAATGTTTTTTTAATTTTATTGCATAATCATTATTTTTCAAGTGTTTCTCAAGTTTTAAGAGAATTTTTAACCAAAACATCATTCGAAATGTTTTAAAAAATTATTCTTCTAAAACATTATAATTCAGGTCCATGTTTTCAAAATGGTTATTATAAATTTATTTATATAGAATTGAATGTTTAAAAATTACCAATGTTTTTAAAAGTTTTATTGAGGTAAGGTACACATTGATTCAAATGTATCATTATTAAATGTTTTAAATGGTTTTGTAAATGGATTGAATATTTCAATATCTTGATATGATTTCCCGCGATTACAACTAAAATTTCAAGAGTAAAATTTTAAAAATTGAACTATTTTATATGTTATGATAATATAATGGTACTCGTACCCTTGATGGGTGGTTACATGATATACCAAAGACCGATGGTTACAAGATAAACCAAAGATGAGTGGTTTCGTGATAAACCATGGATGAGTGGTTACATTATATCCTCCAATGCATTAGCTATGGAAGTCGGTAGTATGACTATTCCATTTAATTATATGTTGCGAAGTCAGCCATATTTTTATTCCATTTAGTGATATGTATGGTAGTTGACCATATGATAATTCCATTTAAGTATTATTATGCTCCAAGTAACATTTATATGTTATATGTTACGTTCTATGGGTTTTTTGGTAATATTATTATTACAAAAAGGTATGCAATGAGATTATATTTAGTGATTATTATTTACTACTTCATAAAGGAGAAATGTTTTACTTTAGGATAAATTATTCATGGTTTACATATTTTCTCAAGGATAATAGTTTTTTTTTAATTATGTATACCTTACTAAAATTTTTATGCTCATCCAAAGAGTGAAATGTTTTTCATATGATTTTAAAGGAGAATAATGTCAAGGATGAGATCATGGAAAATTTAGAAGGTGTAAACAAGAAGATAACCCATGTTTCTTTTTTAAATGTTTTTTTATAAAAACATGGATAGTGAGTAAAAGTGACTACCTAGTAATAATAATGTTTTTATATATATGTGATGGCCTGAATATCTAAATCTCTAAACATGAAAATATCCTCAATGTGAAAAAATGTCAAATTATTGACCAAACTCAAGATTAAGTAATGATTAATGATGGGTCCCTATATTTTATATCAGAGTTCAATTTAGATAACTTTAGAGGTTAGGGTGTTATTTAGTCAAAAGTGACAAGATATATATAACCATAATGGTTAGAATTTTATAAAGACTCATTGTTATTTTAGAAAAATTGAATGAGTTTGGGATAAAATTGATGAGTATATATTAGTGTTTATCTTCCTCATATGATAGTATATGTCTATTTTACTAATATACTCACAATAACTCCATTTTTGGGTTTATTAATTGGCTAGATCAAGTAGGAAGAAAAGTAATAATGGATATGAAGGAAACTATGGTGGTTTTATGAATATGAAATCAAATGAAATGGGATCTTCAATTGGAATAGTTTTGTTTATTCTAAACCAACTATCTGGAGTCATTTTTAACCACTTGATCCTTTGTGATTTTTATATGGAATTCTATATGTGAGAAACGAATCCCTATGGATGTTCAGGTAATAATCATAAAGTTAAGTATATTCAACAACATATTTTTCAAGGACATGGAAATAAACACATAGGAAAATGTTTTAAAGGGATGAGAATATGATATATATATTTAAATGAAGGTCATAAATTAATAAAGTACCATGGAAAAAATGAAGTGTTCAATTGACTCCAAGAAATGGAAAGAAGTTCTTTCTAAGTTATCAATTGAATGTTTCAAATGTGGGGAGTATGGTCATTATGAAAATAGGTGTCCTACAAAGAAGGTTTTTGTATGGGATTAGGTGGAATATACTAATATATGTTTAGGAATACCTAATTCCATTCCAATTAAGGACAAGGAAACTGAAAATTACCCAAGAAAGGTATGTATTATTTCTTGTCTCATGTTTTAACCTTATTAAATCATAGGACATGATTAATGTTTTTATTTTTGGAAATAAGTGTTAAGGAATAATATATAAAATCATTTTTAGGGTATCATGAAGAACAAATAATGATTAATAAGCCTTCATATAAGAGATTCAATAGTTATGGTAGATTATAGGATGATAAAATGTTTAAAAGTATTAACTCTCTTTTGATGATGGGATTAATTTGGAATAATTTTTTTAATATGTCTAACCTTGAAGTTGTTTATGTGAAAATGTTGTTCAACTAAGAATTATCTTTTATTATGTGGACATAATAATAAAATTACCGGATAACCTTTAGGGATTATGTGATATTTTGTTTTTTGAGGTGATTAAGGGTTATTAATTTTTGGGATATAAAATGAAAGGTATGAGATAAACATTGTGGCTGAAATAAGTTATAGTTATTTTTGAGAAAATTCTCTTATATTTTGAGAATGTTATAAGAATAAAATAGTGTAGAAAAATGAAGACCCACTCGATGGGTGACAACCTGTCATGTCCGGTAAGGTCATGGGAATCGATCCCAAAACCGAAGGGCGACAATGGTTCATCACCTACCACTGGCCAACATGATATCCTTAGTTAGCATGAATTTTAATTTTTTGTTTAACGAGTTGATGGAATCAGAATAAGTTGATTTTGGGAACGTATGTTTTATCAATTGGGTATCCTTGGTTTTGTAAAATGATTTGGGGAATAAGTGATAAATGTTGTTTTGAAATAAGTTAGTTATTTTGAGAACTTCATATGATTATGGTAAATAGAATATTATGTGATTTTGATAAATGAGTAATTATTGAATATATTTTCCAAGAATATATGAATTTAATTGTGGACTTATGGGAAATTAGGTTATGAATAACCTATCATGAAAAATATGTGATTAGGATAATTATTTCAGAAAGAGACATTAAGAGTTGTTGATGTTATTTGGAGGTAAATGTTAAGATTTATCTTAGAAGACTATGTGATCAAATCCTTATAAATTTTGGGTTTTAACATTTGTTTGGTTCATTTTGATGAATTTTAAGTAAAAATATTTTATGAATGGTCAATAATGAGATTTGGGTATTATTATAGAATTTTGGAGATTAATTTTTATCCTTATCCTTATAAAGGATTATTATTTTGGTATAATTATATGATCTTTTACAAACCATTTTGGTTTTGGTTAATGATTTAAGATAGATGAAATAGATAGTTAAACTTTTGTACAGGATTTGAGTTTTCTAAAAGTTGATTCTATTTCTTCAGGTGTGATAAAGTAATCTTGAATACTAGTCATTTAGATAAAATATGAGTTTGTGGTGGGAATTTATTAATGTATGAGTTTCTACTTGTCAAGTATGTATATGTCTATATTATCATATTTTGAGTAGTTATAGAATTAATCAACTATATGAAAAAAGATATTGAAATAAAAACAATATCTAATTTCATTACATAACAGGAAATCAACAAAATTTTAACCAATCACATATTTATGGTTTTATGATAGTTTAATTTCTCATAAAAATGTTTCTACCACTCTCTATCTGAAATTCATAGTTATTTTTATCTTACATATACATGTTTTCCTACATGGAACCATAGTATTTTTTATCTCAGGTAATATTCTCTACTTCCCTCTCTTTAATTTATGTAGAGGTTTATTGACTATTTTTCCGATGTTGGATTTGAATGAGATTACCGAGCCCAATTTTGAAATTGTGAGGACGCAATTTCGAAAAGGGGTGAACGATAAAAAATAACAGGTAATTATATAATAATAAATTTTTATATATATTAATATATATTAATTAGATAGTGGTTTTACCATAATGGGGATGCTATCTCCAATAGTGTACTCAACATGCAAAGTAATGTTTCCCAAAAATCTTATGTCGCGTACAATACTGAGTTACACCAAAAAAATAAAACAATATTATTATTATTTTAAATGGTTGTTGATTCCTAGCCATTGTGTTAGAAAAAATGAACATAACTGACTATAAAATGATTACAAATAATTTTTTTAAATGTTTTTACATTTATCCAATAAATTTTATAGCCTAAAAATGAGAATAAATCCAAATTTAAACATAAAATATTCTAATTTTTTAAAGGTAATTTTACCACCTTTCGATAGAGAAACCTTCTTATGTATAGTTTTGGGTAATTATATAATTTTTATTGGATATAACAAAATTATTATTTTTATTCAGGGCACCAAAAATTTTTTGGGTCAATATTTGGTATTTTTCTAATAAAATTCACATTTTAATGAATAGTGAAAATACACCATTTAAATTCAAAACTACATTTTCATCTAATTTATTTTTATAATTTAGTTATCCAATTATTTGGTTTTAATATGTAATTGGGTTACGTATTTATCATTTAATCCAATGTTGGTCATTAGAAGTAATTTATCATTTAAATTGGGCACAAAAAATGCCAATCTTTTGATAATTTCTACTTTTTAAAAACCATCTTTTTGGTTTTGATAATGCGTATTATTTTTAAATTAATTAATATAGAATATACATATTTAATTTGAAAAAATGGATTCAATATTTGTATTAATAATGTGAAAATTATGTAAATAGTGACCTTTAATTTTGGGATATTATGAATTGTAAGTTCAATAATTATTTATGTTTAACATGGTTAAATGGTAAATTATGTAAATAAGGGTAAAAATAATATTACAATAATATAAAACTAGCCTAACACATTTTCTAATAATATTGGATGGGTCATGGGCGACAAAATAAATCCATAGGCTATGCTTTTGGAATTTAGGAACCTCTTGGGTGTGATAATGGCATGTTATAATAAATAATTTAATGTAAAGAGAAATATAACATTAACATGTATATTTTTATTAAAAAAATTTAAGGTGGAGTTATATAATTTATATATTTGAATTAAAATATTCATTATAAATATAAAAATATTTCTTACATGATCTAATTTTAATTATAATTCATAGAAATTAAAACATAAATTTATTTACGACACAATGATAATGCAATGATTACCTTATTAATGAAAGATTCAAATAATTGATAATTTAAAAATTAAAATAAATTTAATTTTACATTTTTATGAAATAAAAAAAATATTATGGATGATTATTTCATTTTATATTTGAGTTAATATAATTTTTTTATTGAATCAAGTTGTTATGACTTTAACAAAAACCAATTACTAGATAGTGTCAAAATTAACATAGGTGAGTTTTTAAAACAAATACTAATTTATAAAATTATATAATAGTAATAAAAACAAATTTCCAGAAAAATAACACAGATAGTATTAAATATGTCATTAATTATCCAATTGATTTTTTATTGGTATTTTATAGTAATTATATTAACCATATAGTGTAAAAATACAAAAAGACCTAGTAAGAGTTAATTTATTTAATTAAGGGTTAAAGCCAAAAGATATTGTTAAATTTTGGACCTAAACTTGTATAAAAACTATTTGATGATTTGATTTCTTCCCATACTCATCTTATCCTAAAAATATGTCACATTGGATCTGTTAGAATTCTAAAATAATTTTATAATAAAATAATATTTTAAGACTTTCCTAAAGTTCCCCTCCACCCTCTTATAAAAGGCCATCACCTATACCCACTAACTTACACCTCTCAAACCCCTTGACTTGCCCAAATTCTGGTCAAATAATCTCTTAAAATCCCTCAATTCTTCCTATATGCCTTACCTTGTATATAATTCAACTCAAGTAAGCCTCTTAGCTATAATGAAATGTAGTTACCTGATTTAGAGGTAACATATTCTCTTAACCTCCTTTCATTTATTTTCCTTCTCCAACCCACTAATCTATATTTATTAAATAATTTTATAACAAAAAAAGTATCCTAAATATAATAATATTTTTTATGCTAATTTTTCAACCTACACTTTCACACACATCCATCTTATCGATATAAAACATACAGGTTTTGTGTATAATGACTCACTGCATCACGAATCGATTATTATTCAATTTATCTCTACCACCTCTCATAGTGGACATTATGATGGAACTATATTCATATATTCATATATGATATTTATATTTTATATATAATTCTGTAATTTTTATTTACAACATACCTCTATTCTTTCCATAATTGTAAATTCGATAATTTCATTTGAGGAATTGTGGACTACCGACCCCTCAAAATAATATGACCCGTTCATGCCATTAATAAAATGTATAAAAGATGGAGTTAATAAAATTATGTAATATATATAACATGGATAGAATAATATAATTAAAATATACCTTTGTATCATTTAGTTTTCATTCCATTAATATGACATAGAAATGAAAGTAGTGTTCGTGTGTACGTACGGCCTATCATCTCTATGAACCGTGAATTTCATTTCTTATGACCAAATGTTATGGAATATTGTAGATATATATATATTGGATATATATGATATTTAAATCTAGAAAATCATTCGGTATATAATGGAATTATTACTATATGGACAATTTTCTTCAAAACAATTTCCTTTTTAACCCAAGTACCAAACATCGAAGAAACATCCGATATGAGCTCAAATAATTACATAATTATCATAACAAGGTAATAAGTGAGACAAAACGAATGATAAAGTTGAATAAGGTTCTAATTAAAGTTTAAATTAACCTATTATTATTATTCCAGAATTGAATAATGGGTGAGACTAGTTGAACTTAAGGTAAGGGAAATCTTAACTCAATTTCCATTCATTGAGTTAAATACCCATGTCATTGGTTTTTCTTTTACAAGAATATGTGTGAATGAACTATTAATTTTATACACTTAATATCCACTTAAATTTTACATATTTATATTTTTAACACATAATTATTTCATTGATTTATCCTTAATCTAATGATACGATCTTTATAAGGGGCTTTATATCAATCTCTTTTTATTGAGGCATATCTTGATGTTTTTTATCTTTATTATTCTATATAGAATATTTAGATCCCATTTGAAAAGTTATATCATGAATTAGTATATTATCATGATATTTAATGTTTTCCCTTAATGTTTTTTATTCAAGTATTTCTCGATTTGTTATAGAATCTTTAAATAAAACATGGTTCTAAATGTTATAAAGATATATTCTACTAAAACTTTCTATTTAATGTTAATTTTTTCAAAATTATTTTTATGAATTTAGTTATATAGACTTTAATTTTTAAAAATGTCAATTTCATTCAAAATTTTCAAAGTGGTATGAGACATTTGGATTTGAAATTCTCTTTATTAAATGTTTTCAATGGTAATAGAACTGGATGGAATATTTCAATATTTTGAATTTATTTCTTGTGATTTCAATTGAAATTTAATGATTAAGAGGTTGAAAATTGCAATATTTTATTATCTATTATTATACAATCGTACATGAACATTTAATGGGTGGTTGTGTAATAAACCAAAGATGGGTGGTTACATGATAAACAAAATATGGCTAGTTTTATGAAAAACCAAATCTGGGTGGTTACATTTTAACATGCAATGCATTGGGTATGGAAGTTTGTTACATGGATATTCAATTTATTGATATATATGGATGTTGGCCATATGGCTATTCAACTTTGTAATATGTGTGGAATTTGACCGTATGGTTATTATATTACACTATTATTATGTCCCAATTTACATTTATATGTTATTTGTTACATTCTAGGGGGTTTATGGTAATCTTTTGACTAAAAAGAGGGTAAGAAATGAGCTTATATTCAGTGATGAGTACTTACCAATTCATAATGGTGAAATTTTTTACGTTATGATAAAGTATTTTTGGTTTACAAGTTTTCACAAGGATAATAGTTTTTCCTTCTTTGTGTATCCCTTTCAGAGCTTTTTATACTCTTCCCAAGTTTGAAAAGTTTTTTATAGGATTTAAAAGGAAAATAATGTCAAGTCTGGGACCATGGAAAATTTAATATATTTTTACATGAATAAAAACCATGTTTCTTTATAAAATATTTTGTTTTATGAAAAACATGGATAGAAAGAAAAAGTGTGTACTTTGTAATAATAAAGCTATTATGTATAAGTGTTGTCCTAATTATCTAAATATCTAAACCTGAAAATATCCTCAATGATAAATAAATCCAAATTATTGAATTAACTAGATATTAAGTAATGTTTAAGGCTTCGGTCATATAGAAAAACATGTTTTCCCTTTCATTTTTTCTTCCTATCTTGAGTTTGAACCACTTGAACTATCCTTGGAAGTGCTTCGTCGGGATTTTATAGACTTATTTGTTCCTTCTCCTTTGTCCTCGTATATTTTCATGTACTTTAGTTTAAGAAAATATAATTCGATGTTTCCATTCATTTTCACCAATAGTTGTTTACTTTAGATGATTTATTCTACTTTTTAAAATTATATTTATGATCATATATTACTCCATTTTTTTGAATAATTACTTGAATCACCTCGATAGGTGATTCATTTCATCATCACATCCTAAATCTGATTTCTCATCACTTGAACTATCATCTCTGATAATCTCCTTAATTTTTGGTAGTTGTATTAAAGGATACTGACTTTTTATTTGGTTTATCTTTATCTTTTTTATCCACTTTGAGTTCCTCTTGATACATCATATGATTTCAAATATGATTCTTCATAGAAAATTTACTTACATCATCAGATTATAGAGTGTAAGAATAGCTTCCTCTCCACATATTTTGAATACATCTCCTAAGTTTCATAACATAATCATTATCTCTAATATTCTACCCACATGCATGTATGGTATTCACTATTTTTTTAAAGCTATGATAAATATCCAAAATAATTTTTTCAGGTTTCATCATGAATTTGTTATGTTTAATGGTATATGTTTTTAAGAATACCTCTTTAAAGTTGTAATTTCATTCATGAATTATATCAAGTGCGTCCCATATTTCAAAATTATTAGAATAAGATGATTTTATTTTAAATTAAACCTCTATTAATTCACAATATAATTTATAATAGAAATATTGTCTCAATCATATGTGGAAAAAGTTGCATCACTCCATTCAGCTCTAGATGTATTTAGTTTTCATATTTATCCTTAATAACATTCCAAATATCAATGATAATTCTCTACATATGGGTTGTCAGCTTGATCATTCATTGAGCATGATTAGTCTCATTTAAAAAAAGAGTTTGTTTAGTGATAGTTCCTTCTTTTCTAATATTATCTACAATGAAATAAATTTTGAAATATTATACATTTTGAGATATTTTGGTAAAACTAGATCATAGTAAAAATGTAAATTCCTATGATACCTAATGTTAGTAGGAGTGAAAAACTCAAGATGGGGTGAGTTGAGTTTAAAATTTAAATATCTATTTAATGATTTTGAAAAGATCCCAATTTTTTTTTGGAAATTCCAAGTAAAATAAAATTGTAAAAATAAAAAATTTTATATATCAAAATTATTTATAGAATATTGACCATGATCTTGTTAAAGTTGGTTTAAACACACTTCTATCTTTTGAAACATATTTACTTTTACAAAACAAAGTATATAAAACACCATTTATTGTCAACTATAAAATTACTTTTTTACAATTATTGTTCTAAAAAAAGATGCGGGATTTTGTTAAAATGGAGATTAAAAAAGATGAAATTATAGAGTTAAATAATTTGAAGAGGTTTAGACTCAAGTTGAGATGTATTCCTTGGTACATGGAAATCACCCACTATATATAATTTTATTAATAAATAAATTGATCCACAACATGGATCATGTTCTACAAAAGTAATAATGTGCAAGGATTTATAGGCTACATAGAGACTCTCCTATAGTTCTAAATTGGATAAATAAACCAATAACAACTGCACTCATGAATTATAGGTTGAAAAACCTCTTCCTCAATTCTTCATAGAAGGGAAGACAACAAATAACTAAATAGAGTTTCATATAACTATCCAATACAATAAAATATTCAATGTTATGGACTAAATATAATGTTAATAAACACCTCTCAAAAATTAATTTTGAATAGTAGTATATAATTGTAGAGAGTGAGAATATTTGACTCAACTTAGTATAATCATCATTGGTTGTTCAATCGTCCTTGAATTTTTATTTTGAAAGGGTTCAACCGATATTTCATTAAAATTTTTGGAAAATAACATATCATAGAGTGTTATGAATGAGTCATACATGTATCATATAGTTTCATAGGAATGTGAATATTTTCCAATCTCAATATATATATTTAATACAACAATTTTATAGTGAGAGTTTCTTATTATTAATGATAACCCAATATCAATGTATTCATTGGAGAAAATTCATTGCAACGTTAATTTTACTATCTCTAAAATTTATTCTCTAATGTAGAGGCATTGAAAATTTTAAAAAGCAATGTTTCTTAAGATAGACATGGGTTTTTTCTTTACCTAACATATGGTTACACTGTATCATGGTCGGTTGACATAGTTAATAATCATGGCCAATTAGAAAAGTAGGTTGGTTTATTATTACAGTCACATGATATATTATTGTGGTAGTAACATTGTTTCACATAGTAGCATCACCAATTAACATGGTAGGCTAAATCATTCTTATAGTAGGTTATTTTATTTGTATGGTCACTTCAGTTTTTCTTATGGTAGCTTATTTAATTCATGTGGTATCTTGATCTCTTCTCATAGTAAGATCACCTGTTCATGTGGTAAGAAATTCTTTTCATGGTGTCTCAATAATATAGACACATATCCAATACATGTCTTAGAGATATTCTACATACCTATCACATAGAAATATATATGTTCATGTGGTAGGTTTATTTCTTCACACGGTACTTTGATTATCAATGTATGGTATGTTTCATATACAATAGGTCACTTGACACAATTCATGGTCAATTGAATGTATGGTCAGTTGTAGGACAACGTGCAGTAGGTTCCACATAGTAACATGAATTTCATAGTTTTTTCAATTTCTCACATGATATCTACATTACACACGCATAATGTTATTAAGGTTGGTCCATGGATTTTCAAATTTTATCAATTTTTCCAAAAAATAGTTAATTATGTTAAACAATAAATTTTTTAAATAGATAATAAACATGATTATGTTTAATTAAAATAAGGAAAATCCGGACTAAGCTAAAATATTGTTTTGGTTTATATATGATTATCCAATTGAATGATATGGAATTATTATATATGAATTTATGATGTTTTGTATTTTATTGTATTTCATTATTGCATTTGATGTTTTTATGGTCATATTATTACTATAATGTTCAAGTTATGATTTTATTATTTGAAAAATAAATTATTATTATATCGCTATTATTTATGGATATCTAAAAGATGGTGTATTATCCCCCATGTATCAATAGACACTTACCACTAGTCAGAATCTAATATATTATGGTGAGGCACACATTAAGTCACATAATGATCTATATTGGTTATTGTTCAAGAAAACAATATTAGGGGGTTCTAACAAGTCTTCTATGTTGAAGGGAATTTTCCCCTTACATTCGAAGATAACATGGAATCTTCTCATCTCCCACTAGAAATATATATCAATTTAATCATTAAAAAATTTTCAAAAATACATTATCTCTGATGATATTTATAAGACACCCATTTTTATAAACTATGTATTTATTATAATTATTATAAAGGTAACACAACATTTATATATTCTATTTTCTCCAATTTATAGATATAAAATTACTTCCACAAATATTTTACTTGTTAATTATTGTTAATAAAATTACTTTCATTTTCAATATGGTGTCACGTCACGAACCAGCCTGGGTCAACATCAGACTAGGCACCCGAACCGATCTGTGGCATGGCCCGAAGGGAGTTACCGATACCCATGGGATGGAAACTAGTGCTAGGAATCAAAATAGTACTCAGGGGAATGATTTCGCCCAAATATAATCATGAACTAAGAATTAGAAAGAAACAGATAGCCCATCATACATTTATATAAAATTTACTGAACATTATTTATAGAAGAAACTGAAAGTACAACTAAATAGTAAAACCAAAAGACCAAACCTAACAACCAAACTAACACTATGTCACCTACTGGTCACTCTCCAAAACAATGAATACTCATTGGCCAAAGCAACTGAACTCAAGCTAAAACCTGCACAAGGGATAAAAACAAAAGAAAGCAATAAGTTCTAGTATTAAAACACAATTGGTTAGCCCGATATTCTATTACCAATGCATATCCTTTAAAATTAAATATACCGCAATTTAATCTTTGAACTAAAATTTCAATAAGTATACTTTCAAAACATGGTTCCATGCTATAATCATTATAAATTAAAATTCATGCATGTTTTCGTAACTCGAAAATGCTAGTAACCAATTTCCAAGAGATGCAACTTCAAAATTAAAATAGTTTTCAAGTGGGATGAATTAATGAATTAAAATTTTTAAATAAAACACACACACTTTAGAATTTACCAACTGAACACAACGTATGCCAATGGTGAGTACAAAATAGCCCATGAGCAGTAGTCATGGGAACACCCCAATGCACTAGTTCATTGTGGGCCCCAGGTACCTCATATATTGGTGTAAAAGTATCTATGAAAAATACTAATTCTCATTCATATGAGCCACTATTAAGAGAATGATCCATAACCTAGTTCTCCCCAACATCATAATAATTATAGTTTAGTTAGTGTGGTCATCGTTAAACTTACTATGTGAAATTGGGAGAAAACATCTCTTGATCACTAGTATAATAGTACACGTCCTCCCACTCAGATACCTAGGTTTCCCCTTTTTGTGCTAAAAAAAGTTATATATCTATAAAATTCCATTTTATCATGAATATTACATATACATATTATACACAAATGAAAAATCACACACATATGTCTTGCATTTATTTCACAAATCAATAAACCATGTAAATTTTCATCAAACAATTTCAAGAAGTATAAGAACTCCTTGCACATAAAATCCATTAAAAATGATCTTTTAAGGCCAAAAACCCACCAAAACCATATAAAATAATATTTGGACACCCAAAAACAATTTAATAAATCAATTTTATGGACCATAAAATGTACCCAAATGATACAACATGAAATACACATGAAAAAAATTTTTACAAGAAAAATGCCAAATAAGCCTTTAAGCATTTCTAAAAAACAATGTTTTATAACGGTAAAAATTTAATTTAAATAAGGAATAGAATAAAAAAAATTATAGAAAAAAACAACTTTCATAATTCCTTTAAAACATTCAGGTTACACATCTAAATCATGAACATTATTATAAGGATCCAAAATGGGCCATTTTCCAGCAACTCGGGTCAAAACATGTTTACTACCAAAAACCCATTTTTTGTAAAACTAAAACTATATTTTAAATCCATAAAAGGAACCAAAAATAAATTTTTTAATGATTCTAATATATTTATAAAACTAAAAAAATAATTATAAATTTCAATTAGCACAAAAAAGCCAATCGACCAATTTATCGAACACATGGAATGCACTTTTAAACAAACAACTTATCTTAAGAAATTGAAAAGGGATAAAATAAAATTTTCATGCCATAAATTTATTCAAGATACTGAAATATGTTGAAAATACAATAAAACAGGTGTGTATGCTAACATAACATTTAATTAAGTAGATGGTGTACACGTTTATTACAAAACAACACTTGTTTTCACGAAAAAGGCTTAAACAACCGTTTCTGCACACTAAGAAAATTATCCAAAGGCTTCAAAAAAATAATAAAAATATATATCAGGTTACAACATTAATATAATTTTAAAACATAAATGATAAAGGCATTTTCATGGTATATCCTACCACAAAACCATGGCGGAAAGGAACCACACACCCGATATCACCCACCATGGTTCCTAACACACTTGATCTATGATGACCATACCTAAACAAACCAAAACCCCATAAATAATTTAGGGATAACCTACCCTATGTCGTGCATGACTAGGAGTGAAGATGAAACCAAAATAAAGTGGAATTATAAAGAAGAGGGAGGATAAAGGAGAAGAAATATCACCTTGGAAACAAGAGAACTCTTTATATTCCTTTAGATATACACCCATAGGGTAAATGGAATGGATTGAAACTTCATGGAAAGGCTCTATAGGTTTGGAAGAACCAAAGAAAGAATATTTCAGGGGAGAAAGAAAAAATTAATGATTAATGAATTTAAAAAACTACCTTACCAAATTTGGAGGATTTGAGAAGCCTTGAGATATTTCACCATAATATGTGACTAATACAAGATCTAATGAGGGAAAAAGGTACATGGAGGTGTGAATATGGTTATTATTCCCAAGTGAGAGGCAGAATAACTGAATAATATTAAAAAATTTATATGATATAATAGAAACAATTTTTTTTAAATTGGAAATGGCCTCACGGGCTAGCACAATACAAGAATAATTAACCCAAATCCACCATTATTATGAATTCCTAATGGGGTATAAAAGGATATTGTGGTTTGAATAGGATAGTGTAGGCCATGTGTGAATTGGAATGAGTAAAAAATGATGAAAAAATATAGATATATAAAAGATTTTTTTTAAATCTGGAAATGGGCTCACAGTTGACCCAACTCTTGAAGTAACCACCCTTTTCTACAATAAATCCCAAACAAGATATGGGGAACCAATGATAGGATTATTATACATAGTAGGTAGTTTAAAACTAAATATTTTTATCACCCAAAACCTGAGAAAATGATCAGGATTTCTAATTACTGGATCAAAACAATGACATGAAAAAAACTAGGTGTGAAGATTCTCCCCACCATTAAAGCGTTACGCACCCAAAAGGCCACAACACATTCCAGTTGATTGATAAGAACCTATTGATTCTTTATCAATATGTTTTAGACTCTAAAGGCAATTACACCTCATTGAAAATTAATGGAACTTAATCCTCTTTCCTCAACCAAAACACCAACTCCTAACCACTTATCGAGAACTAACCGAAGATCGAGTCACTACATCCACAACTAAAGAATGAACCAGATTGTTGGGACTAATCTAAATGAACCCAATGATCACCCAATCCAATGATCACTCACGAAAACCAATGATTCTAGGGGAGTTGGAAATGATCTCCCCACCATTATGAAACAACTAGCAATAAATAAATTCTTAGGAGGAAACTGTATGAGACCTGTGGTGGTTCTACCCACTATTAAGAAATAATGTTCAATGAAAAATTAAGAATTATACATGAAATAGAATTGGGTATGTCCCACACAGGCCCACCAAAAACGTCCCACAACAACCTACCAACCTAAATTAAGAGGAACAATACATGAACATTTAAACCCCCCATTCCTAAATGGAGGGGGAAAGAATTGGGCCAACACTCTCTGCACAGATCCAAAACCCCACCACATGGGGTGAGGAGGGAAGTGGACCCTATATTTGGGTCACTAAATCCACAAAATAAATAAAGTAACTATGTCACTACAATGGCAGAGGTACGAGCTTAGAAATACTACCCATAGTCCTGGGACTCCTAACTATGTGCCAGCTTCACTCTAAGACCTATGTCTATAGATTTTATGGATGAACCATCTCCTAGCCCATAGTCAGGCTTTGATAATCCCTAACTTGAACACTTCCACTTAGTTCTAGAGGGTGACACATAACACTCCGAGTCTGAAATAATAGATCAAGGTACACCATGCAACTCTCTTCCTCAAAGAATATAATTTTACCCGAACAAGAAATTGGAGATACACAACACTATTTTATCTCAATTTGAATGTGGAGAAGAATGGACAGGGTACATGGAGAAACATATCAACCTCACTGAGCACAACTACCCCAACAGAGGGGGACACTATAATGGAAAGGCACTTAATTCAAGCCTAAAAAGATCTTTATTCAAACAAATAGACTAAGGCATCATTCGTAAAGGTGTATTTAACATTTGGAATGAATAATTAAGTTTATCACCTAGAAATATTTTTAATGGAGAACCATCCATGGACACATCACTACATCCTACACATCTTTAGAAACACACTAAACATTTTTCTAAAATCGATCTGCCAACAAGATCCCATATCAAGGAAAAACAAGAGTATAACTTCCGTATCGCAAGGAAGCATATCGAATGAAAAACATTCTAATATATAGGAAAAACTAGCCACATAACCATTGGTTTAAAACAAATTCTCCAATTGTTTTTAAAAAACTTTTAAAAACAAACCAACTTGGTGGATTTTCACATTCACCAACGATGTTTCATCAAGTCTCACTCACACACCTATTTGTGTGCCACCCTGGGCACCCAACCTCCTTTCCATACCCGCCATTCATCCTTATATCTATAAAATAATTCATGTGACCACCCTTGAAAACACCAAATGCTAAAATAAAACAATACTCACTATAAAAAAATCATGTACCTTCCTAATTCACAATAACCACAAAATAAAAAACCATTTTTATATTTCAAAAAACTAACCACACTTCATCAAAAAGGATTTGTTTAAAAACCCAATCCATTTAATTTTATTGAACTTACAATAAAACCATTCTATTCCAAATATACCTTTCCCATTTTCAAAAAATCATCAAGGACTCATTTCATAATCTGACAACCACAAAGGCCAAAACCCCTTTCTAGAAAACCACCATTCACTCGAAAAAAAATTTCTAAATGCAATTCATCATATTCAAACAATTCTCTTCAGAACAGAACACCCCATTTAAAACAAATTTCAGAATAACTTTTAAATAATCATAGATTTTCAAACATTTATTTTCAAGAAACCATAGGTTTGGATTAAATAAAATCAATACCATTAAATCATTTCCTCTTTATCCCCAGGATTTGTTTCAAAAAACCCAAAATTCCAAAACATTTCTCATATAAAATTATGAAAAACCATTTTCCACTTTTCAACAACCAACCATTCCTTTAAAAAAATTTCCACAATTATCACACAAGGATTTTCAAATCAAAATTTTGAATTCAAGAAAAGTACATGAGACCTAAAAAAGGGAACAAGTATTGGTGGGTGACTAGATCATATGGTTGGCAGCCATTTGTCAAACAAACCACCAATACAGAGATCCTTATAAGTATAATTCCCTAGATCCACATGGATTTAGAGGACCTGTGAACTCACGAAGAGAATTATTTCAACTCCCCATATCGTATCCCAACACCAAACAATCAATAAGAACCAAAGACACTAATACAACTGGGAATCCCATTGACACCCGATGGTCAGAATGAGAAAGAGTTCGTTCTACTCTTCCCAAACCTACCTTTAATGTCATGAAAATCCTAATACATATACATTGACATCCCAAAATAATAAAGGGTTCTCTAAAAATAAAGGTATACTAGGAGTCAACCTCCATTTGATACCATTTTTGTCATGAACCATCCCGGGTCAACCCCCAACTAGGAACCCAAATTAATCTGTGGCAGGGCCTAAAGAGCATTCCCAATCACCATAGGGTAGAAACTAGTGTTAGGAATCAACATAGTACTCAAGGTAAGGATTTCACATAGATATAATCAAGAACAAAGCAGTGGAAAGAAATGCACAACACAACATGCATTTATATAAAATTCAACTAAAAATTATTTATATAAGAAATTGAAAGTGAATCTAAGAAATACAACCAAAATACCAAAACTGACAACCAAACTAAAACCATGTGACCCCACTAGTCACTTTGAAACAAAAAAAATATTCATCGACAAAAGAAACCAAAATCAATATGAAACCCGCACGAGGGCTAAAAGTAGGAGAAACAATAGGCCTGAGTATTAAAACTATGTAGGTCAACCCGATATTCGATTCCCAATGAACATAATTTAAAACAAAAGACCCATCAATTTTAATTTTGAACTAAAATATACATAAGTATGTTTTAAAAACATGGTTCCATTCTATAATCATTTTAAAATAAAATTCTTTCAAGTTTTCATAACAAGGAAATGCTAGTAACCAATTTTAAAGAGATGCAACTTCAAAATCCAAATAGTTTTCAAGAGGGATGCTTTAAAGAATGTAAAATTTTTAAGAAAACACCCATGATGCAAAATTTACCAACTAAACACACTGTATTCCAACATTGAGTAAAAAATATCAAATTATAACAAGTCACGGGAACTCCCCTAGGCACTAGTTCTTTGTGGGCCCCAGATACCTCATATCTCAGTGTAAAAGTAACCACAACGAATATTTGTTCTCATGAACACAATCCACTAGTAAGAGAATCATCCATAACCTAGTGGTCCCCAACAACATCACAGTTATAGTTTAGTTAGTGTTATAATATCTAAGAAGGTTATGTGAAACATGGACAAAACCCCTCTGGATCACTAACATGCTAGTACATGTCCTCCAATCTAGATACCCAGATTTCCATTTTCTTCTCAAAAAAGATAAAAAACTATAAAATAATATTTTCCCATGATGATCCTATTTACAAATCATACACACATAAAACATCCCACATAGATGTCTCACAATTCATTCACAGATCAATAAACCACCTAAATTTTAATAAAACAATTTCAAGAAGTATAACAAGGCCTTTCACATAAAATCCATTGAAAAATAATCTTTTAAGGAAACAAACCCACCGATACCATATCAAACAATGTTTGGAATCCCAAATACCATTAAATAAATCAATTTCATGGACCATAAAATGGCCCCAAATTATACATCATGAAATACACATAGAAGCCATTTTTACAAGAAAAATGCCAAACATGCCTTTAAGCATTTCTCAAAAATAGAATTTTAAAAAGGAAAAAATTTAAATTTTAATAAAGTGGTGTATAAAAACCATTTATATCAGAACAAATATTTTGTAAATCCCTTAAAACATTCAGGTTAAACATCCAAAGCATAAATATTTTTATAAGGATGCTAAATGGGCCATTTTCCGGCAACTCATTCCAAAACATGCTTACCACCAAAACCAATTTGTTTATAAAACCATAACTACATTGGAAAGTAATAAAATGACCCAAAAATACCATTTTTAAGATTAAATTATATTTATAAATCCAAATAAACCATTTTAAATTCCACTAAGAACATTAGATCCAACCAGGCAATTTACAGAACAGATGGAATGCACCTTTAAAAATATACTTATTTTAAGCACTTGAAAAAGGATAAAAAATATTTTTATGAAATAAAATTATCCAATACCCTGAAACATGTTCCAAATATCATATTCCAAGTGGGTAAGCTAACATAACATTTAAGTAAGCAATCAATGTACACATTTATAACAAAACAATACTACTTTTCATAACACAAGGCTTAAACAACTGTTTTACACACCAAGAAAAACATCAAATGGTTGAAAAAAATAAAAATAAATAAATATCAGGTGAAAAAAATAGAAAAATTATAAAACATAAATTATAAAGGCATGTATAAGGGATATCCTACCGTAAAACCATGACGGAAAGGAACCACACACCCGATATCACTCGTCGTAGTTCCCAACACTATAGATCTACGAAGATCTGAACTAAATGAACCAAAAACCCATAAAAAATCATGTTATAACATAACCATTGGTTTTTTATTACTAGGGGTGAAGATTAAGTCAATATAATGTGGAAGGAGTTGGAAGATGGAGAATATAGGAGAAGGAATCTCATCTTGGAAACTATAGAACTCTTAAACTTCCCTTTGATCTACACCCTTAGAGGAAAGGGAATGGATTGGATCTTCTTGAAGAAGATCATTAGGTTTTTAAGAATAAGTAAAAGAATATTTGGGGGGAGAGAGAGAAAAATTAATGATTCATTAAAGAAATTAATTACCTTACCAAAAAAGGAATATTTGAGAAGTCGTGAGATATTTCATCCTAATCCGTGACTAATATGAGAACCAAAAAGGGAAAATGGGACATGGGGGTTGACCTAGGGTTTGTGGTCTCGAGTTAGAGGTGGAATCACAACAACATATTAAAAAATTAATAATATATAAAAGCAACAAATTATTTTTTAAAAATGGAAATGGGCTACAAGCTATCCCAATACCTGAATAAATAACCCAAATCCATTAAGATTATGAATTCCTAAGGGGTCCAAAAGGATATAATGGTTTTAATAGGTCAGGGGAGGAAAAGTATGATGTTTAATGAGTAAAAAATGTTGAAAAACAAAGGATTTATAAAAGAAATAATTTTCTTTTTTAAATATGGAAATGGGCTCAAAGTTGGCCCAAATATTTATGTAACCACACTTTTCTCCAAAAAACTCCCAAAAAAATATATGGGGAACCCATTTTAGTATGATTAGATAATGATGGTAGTTCAAAAATCAACATTAAACTCAACCAAAACCAAATAAAAGGAAATGTATTTCCAACAAACCAGATAAAAACCAAGACATGAAAAAACTGAGTGTGACATATGATTCCTAAAAGAAACAAAACCTCCATCATATATATCAATACCATTAGAAATGTTCTAATCACACACCATTTGTGATGATAAATGATTATTAAAAATATATGGATTAAAATTCTTCAAGGACATGTATGCTAATTCCATGACCCTTGCATGTTTTCTCTCATTATTCTTCATGTTAGATTTAAAAGAAATCCTATTTTGATTAAATAGATTATTAGAGTTGGTTTCATTTGACCAAAATTTATTAATTATTAAAACATTTGTATTTATGTATTCAATATATATAAAACATTTTATTACATATTTTTCATTATTCTTGAGGAATCTAATTTCATAATGTCCTAGAGTATATATCTCATTGTTTTGGTCATATTATTTCCTCGCTATGATGAGAAACATGAAATTATATTATGATATTTACAAATAATATTATGTGGGTACATTATGTACTATGATGGGGAATATAGTACATAGATTTTTAGGTTACTGTACTCATAATAAGATGAGGGTTCTTCTCATGAAGTTCACACTTGGTAATCTTTTAGACATGAGATTCTGAGAACAGACCAGCCAGTAGGAATTAGACATGTTTAGGTGTAATTAAATATTCTTATCTATGAGTGTGTGTAATTGTTCGTAGGATTTATGATTACTGGAAATTAATTTTATGAATTTTTTACTTATATTTTTTTTATAAGACATCATAATATCAATTCGTCATGATGTTGGCAATATTGTGTACGTCATGAGTTACATGTTGTTAGTAGATAAGTCAAGGAAGGATTTAACCTTTCTATATTTATGGAAACTATTATCTCGCCCCATTGATTAGAATAAAACTGTTACCCTAAGTTCCTTTTTTGGTGTAATTATGTGTCTATTTCCAATAGTTAAAGAAAATCATATCGATCACATATGTCAGTTACACATATGTGTAGACTGCTTGATGAAATATTGTGACAAAGGGATTATGTTACATTGTGATCACTCATATGTGATTTTCTTCATTCAAGAATTATTTTCTTTCTCTTCAGTTACTTGAACCATTAATATATAGTATTATTAGACATTTGGAAAGACAAATTAATTCTTATGAGAAAGAATTCTATAGGTTCACACATAATGTTTTACTAATGATCTTGATTAAATTGAAATTGAATTCAGTTAATTGAGAAAAAAATATTCTAATGATGAAGTCATATTATTATTCACGATTTTTATCATAAATATTAATTAGTGCATGACATATATATTTATGAAAAAAATAATTTGGGTATTCAATAAATATCAAGGAGTATAAATGGACCAAGACTAGTATGGTGATATATATTTGCTTAATGTCTAGTAAATTATATTTATCATATGCGAATATTGGTATGAAATGAAAAAAGTATTATTATTATTATGTTTTGGATGGGTTTTATTAATAATATGATATTCTTTAAAGGTCCTACATATAATAAAAATACCTATTCTCTTAAAATATAGCACTATATATATTGGAAGTTATGTCTCTTGTGTAGGGTGTGCAATAAAAAATATGTAATTATTGTGCATAATGAATTATCATTTGACTCCTCTTTATATATACTTATCAATTGTGATAAACTCAATATATATCAACTCAAGATTGTATGATGAGTGTTCAACACAAAAAATGAAAGTCAATTGAATCATGGATCTATCACCTGGAGATCAAATGTCATTTCTTAGAGATTAAAGGAGTACATGAAGATCATAAATATATGTATTCTATACTTGGATCCCCACAACACAATAAAGGTAATCTAAATGGGACTTTTTGGATGATCGAACTCCACAAAAATGAAATATCATAATCCAAGGAACCTTCCTTCTTCTGATATAAATAAAATGATTATATATTTAATGTACATGATCCCCTATTAGGGGTTTGAGCATAAAAATATTAAAATAAATTTTAATATATCACTCACCTTCTCACACATCCAATATGACCACGACCTATAAGTGGTATTAGTTGTGTTACATTTTAAATTTACAATTATTTATTATATTATTTTATATATATGCAGTCATGGTTGAATTCTTCCATTTCATATTATTATTTCTTCAATACTATTTGAATTAACTTGATTTCAATATATTAATCATATTAATTAAGTATTTCATTTTCCTGAAGGTATAATAATATATAAAGAATGTTTTTTGATGCCAATGGGATGCACACAAAATTTGGCTAGTAAAACATGGTTATTTGAAATAAACCGAAATACAGGCCATGTACCCATGTTTACTACACATGGATGTGTTAAGGGAAACATAAAACACAAAATTTTTTATTACAAATAGTTATTTTGTTGAACACCATGTGTAGACCAGGATATCCTAGAGGACTGGATGTTAGATTCTACATCATGTAACTAACATACATTCTTTGTATTATACACTGGTTAAGAATGAAAATTGTTCAATATTTATGGTTATTATACATTTCCACACAATGTGAGATGGAAAATAAATAAAATTTATGACATAAACAATGTGTATGAGGTGTACATATCATATAGGTCATTGTTTTTCAAATACAAAATACACGATGATCCATTCAATAAGAGAATCATACACACAACATAAGGGATAAATAGCATATATCTGGCTTGTACATTCCATGTGATACTACAGAGATACATACCTAAGATCTATGAACTTTTATCGGGTACACAGTAATAAATTACACTAAGTGAAACATTCATGTAAACACCATGTAGTTTGGACAAGTCTATAAACAAAATCTACATATATGTAACCTAGTTGCAGAAAAATAGAGGTATACAATATATACTAGGGCATTATACACCATATAGTCTCCCAATTAATGGAAGAACTAAAAAATTACATTAAATTAAAAGTTGAATAATTAAAACATTATTTTTTATTAGAACATTATTTTTTTGACAATTAAATAAGGGTTTTAAATAATTGTAAAATCTTCATTAATTTATGGTAATAAATATTGAACTGTTGGTTTTTTCATTTATTTTTCATTAATTTCTTTATGATGGTTATCTTCATGAGTGTTAATATGGTCATTAACAAGAAAGGGAATTAATTAATTATATAATTAATGAAATCATATTTAAATTAATAATAATGTACGAATACGAAATTGATGTTTCACATTTTCTTTTGTGTGTATGTTTCATGTATGACCACTCATGATCATGACCAATACATATGTATTTGTTGAATTGTTTAATTTAATTTATGAAAATATTTTGAAATTATTTATTGGTAAATTAATTATGATGGTTGTTGGGACAACCCAACCTCCATTATTATGTTTGACATGTTTTTCCATGGTTATTTATGCAATACTCCTTAACCAATCCTTTGGTTCCCCTCTCTAATATGTGGGTTACAAATACATGTAATTAATAGAGTTTCCCATGAAAAATTAAGGTGGTTTAGGACAAAACCATAATGATTCAAAAAAGGAGATACACATGTCAATAAGTGGAATGTTTTAGATTGTTCCAAGTCAATAATATGGAGTTATTTCCCATATTTCATATGGTTATTTATAATAAACTCATTAAATAAACTGTTATATAACATTATTATTGGGTAATTTATTTGTTTATATGTTTCAATATATGGATTATTTATTTTAAAGATGCAAGTCCATGATTATATAAATTTATGAATTAATGTGAAAATATATTATTTAAATAAAATTTTTATGCATAAATTTTTTATCCATAATGGTTAATAATTAACATTAACTTAAGATAAATCATACATTTAAAGGATATAACATGATAAAATTTATTCCTAATTAATCCAAATCCATCAACAAAATATTAAACCAGACCAATCCTTCCAATACTTGATTGGAAATAAAACCGTAGAACTATTTATAGTACATGGACAAAGTCTAGATGCTCAATTCTAGTAGGGAGTTAACTTGGGGGTTTTGGGTTGACATATATAACATGTATTGATTTTAACATCCAATTTATGATCAATAAAAATTTATGTAAATGTGTTGAGAAAATCCCAATTAGGATTTCATTATAGGCGAATCCACTCAAAATATCAAGTATAAATAAGCATGTAGTTAGAAATACTACATATCTTATTACATTTATATGTTTTCCATGTCAAATGTATAGATCATTAAAAATAATTATGGGGATCGTTTCCACTAGAATGTCTTATAAAATAAACATTCCAGGCTCCATGGTGAAAGTTGTTGAGATGTGATAAAACATATGGAGAATTAATAAAAGAAATATATTTATTAATTTTCACATAATTTGTAATTCATAAAAAGTAATAATAATATTCTATTTTAATTGTAGAATAAAATGAAAATCTCATCATCCACACAATCCCTACTATTAATGTTAGATAAGTACAACATCCTCACTGTATGTAACTTATAGGAATGGTTTAGATTCCTTCTGTTTGTGTTATTACATGAATATAAATCTTACATCCTAGAATCATAAATTATTATTATTCCTACTAAAAATGATAGTGATGATGTTTTATGGGTTTAGGAAAAAAATTAATTGAAAAATTCAATGTATAATGCTTGATGCTTTCATCCATGTCTAGTATACTCATGAAGTCTCATGAAATGACGAATGCATATAGTAGAATTGAGAACCTTTGTGATATTTAACATGGGAGAGATAAAAAATAACATTTTAATGTCTCCAAGAATCTTATCAGTTAAATATTTGAGAGGGATCCCAAGAAAACCCTCATAGTGATGTTCAGTGGAAACATTGAGTTCGTACAAGTTCTAGGTTTTAAACTACAAGAAGAACTAGGAACTGATTTCATTCATGCATCACTTCCTCATTGAATGGTGATCTTTGTTATAAATTTTAACATGAAATACATTGATAAGTATATAATTATAACAAACCTACACTTTATTTCATATTTACTCTTGATTTATGATATAAATTTTTACTTAATAAAACTGGGATGATCAGGAGTTCTTTTCTCTTGGGAAATTAGGAACATTACATAAAAATATAAAATGTGAAATAAAAAATAATTATTTAAAACTTCTTTTACATGACCTCAAAGTTCCTTCAAACATATCAGTGCATTGGTTAACCTAAGGACATACATAAGAATGGGGTGAGTTATAATGCTAGAAAGGGTGTAAACAAGGCATAACACGAAGAATACAATATGTGTTATACAATAGGAATATTAATGGATCATAAAATAAATATGAATATAAAGAAAGGATAAATCATGATAATAATAATATATAACTATGGAAATGACATAAAACATAACATTAGGATAATCCAATGCTCATTTTATATGGAGGACCATGATTCAGAGATCATTGTATATGAAGTAACATGAGTCAACACCCCTTAAAAAAAGAATGCGTGAAAACCCATTTAAAATGAATTATCATGAGTCAAAAAACATTATACATGATGTACCATATTACTAAACATTACCCAATTCATTGGAGAGCTATCAGGATGCACTGTTCATAATCATTTCAATCTCATGTTTAAGTGTTCCACGTAGATCATATGACATGACTTTATTCAACATCACAACTTATTCCAAAATCAAGGAATGTGTAATAAATACATGATCATCCCAAATCAATAAGTATATGATAAAAAAGTTTATAACCTTGATAGTGGAATGGATATGTTATTCACAACATGATGGAAAATCATAGTGCCACTTCGACAACATAATGGCGTCAAATAAATATTACTAAAAGGGGTTTATTTAATATACATGCGTATATCATCCATTAACAATGAAATGGAAAGAAATTGGGATAGGTAATAGTGTATACCAACTTAATAAATTGATATTTAAAGGCATATTATAAATGTAGTTATTGATAAAAAGATGAGAGAGAGAAACCCCTTATGAAATTTTCACATAGTAACAGAATGGGTAAGGGTCCAAATGGGGGGGTGATAAATGATATCTCATTGAAATAATATTAAATTGATAGTAGTGAGTATGTTATAAAATGATTTAAATATAAAAAAAATAAAATTTAAAAACTAATTTCAAATAATGTTCTTGAATAGAAAGGATGAGGGGAAGGTGGGGATCCCTTACCTGGATGTTTGACCCCAAAGGTTTGGAAGAGGCTTCATTGGATATTTGGGGCACATTTTGAGGGATATAAAGAGTATAGGGAAGAGTGTGGTCATGATTCATGGAGTTTGAGTGAAGAGAAATGGGATCTTGGGTGGGTTTATAGAGTAAAGGAGGGGGATTTCATTATTATTTTGGTTTTGTACACTACACAATAAAATATTAAAAATAAAAACCCATCCCTTGGTTTTTCCCATGGTTTTTTGAAAAGGGTAGTGGTATAAATTTTTTTATTATTCAAAGGTATAAAGAGATCAAAATATTTCCCTTTCTTATATGGAGATGAGTCATACTTTAAAAGAAATGATATTAAAATCCTAAAATATTGTATAAGTATTGACGAATTCATTGAGGCATTGTAAACTAAATCTAATAAACGTAAAATCAAATTATTTTATAGGAAAATTTTTTTATCCTAAATTACATTTATTTGTATTTATTATATCATTATTGGTCCGTTATGATGTCATAAAACACACCATATATTTGTACGGTCATTATTTTTTACCAAAACATTCAGCTATCTCAAATATTTTTGAAAAATTCCCCATTGGATAATTTCAATGTCCTCATTCCAAAAAATAATATTGATTTTATCTAAATCACTTCCTAAATATGTGAATATGCACTTTTAAAATAAGAATCGATATTTATAGAGAATCGATAGCTTTTGACAACAAAAGTTTTCAATCCATAATAAAAATCACATTCGACATCATAAATATTATATAAAAATTTATATTTTAAAAAAGTAAATTAATAATAATATTTCATTAAAATATTATTTAGTTCAATAATCCATTAATTCAAAAAAAGATATTTCTTAACTGAATTTGAATATTATCCAAAAATACTATTTGTGATTTAAAAATTTATTTAAAAAGTAACAATAATATGATGAACATATATACATTGATTTATAAAACATAATGTACATATTACTAAATCTAGGGTATTGAAACATATCTTTTTATTAGACTAGAATATGCCCTAAGAATAAGGTTCATGATAGTGGAGCTTTCTTTGGGATGTTTGGTGAACATGGTATGGGATGTGATCTTGATGAGCTTGATCTTCTCCCAAAAATAGTTTTGTTAATGATTGAGTTGTTGGATCTCCAAATGGGATTGGTATAGTGAAGAACCTAGAAATGTTTTTCTCCCTTGGAATCTTGGATAAATGGGCTTCCTAGGGAATGATCTTATTAGTTGAGTCCATCACTTCATTTTTTGTTTGTGAAAAATGGATTTGGTAAGACCCTATATTTATACTAATCATGTGATCACTATTCAATAACTATGTTATCAACAGAAAATTTACTTAATGGTAATTTAAATCCAATTGGATACTATAAAACAATGTAAGTTAATTTATTTTCTATATCCATATGACTTTTCATTAGATAAAAAAGTGGATTTTATTCATAAATGTTTAGGTCATTACAACCTTCCGCACTTAATAAATTGTTCCCTCAAATTTTTTTTTTCCATACTCAAACAGACAAGGGTAACTATGATTAATCACATCCTATGAATCAAATGTTTCATCTTAAATTTTTTTTCTCCACTACAACTTGATGGTGGTCATTGTCTTATGTAGTAGAACTTTTCACTATGATCTAAGATCTTTACCAGCTACTCCTCATAGTAAAGGTCATTTTCCAATGGCGCCACAACTGGATTGAGTACATGTGATGGGTGTGGGATGTCTTTCCAAAAGATTGACACATAGTATAAATCATGTATTTGAGATATGTTTGGTGGGAGTGCTAGACATTTGACCACTTCTACGATGTGATCAAGGATATTACAAGGGAATATGTGCCTTTGAATGAGCATTCCATTATTCCTAAATATCATCACCCTATTTCATGGAGATATGTAGGAGAATACTATGTATCTAAAATAAAACTCTAGGTCTCATAAATGATTTTCATCATATTTTTTTTCAACTTTGAGAATCTTTGATTTGTTGTTGTATTGTCATAACATTCTCCACCATTTCTTGGACCATTTCAGGACCTAGAAGTTTTCATTCCCCCAATTCAATCCAACATGCTGGTTTTATACACCTCTTTCTATAAGGGGCATCATAGGGGTCCATTTAGATTCTTTAGTGGAACTATTTTTGTAATAGAATTACACCAACAGAAGATGTTGGTCACATATGACTATGAAGTCCATTGAGAAAGATCTCAAAAAGTCCTCAAGGGTTTGGATAGTCTACTCAGATTGGCCATCAGTTTGAGAGTGATAATCCATACTGATGTTTAGCTTAGTTTTTAGATCATGTTGGAGTCATTTCCAAAATTTAGGTGTGAATCATGGATCTCAATCAGACATAATCAATAAAGGTACTCCACCCATCCATACCACTTTTCTAATGTATATCTGTGCCAGTTGATCCTATGATAAACCATCATGAATCAAAATGAAGTGTGAAGTCTTTTTAAGATGATCCACTACAACCTAGATATCTTTTTCCCCTTGTATGTCTTTGGAAGTTTTGTGACAAAGTCCATGGTGATGTTTTCCAATTTCGATGTTGGTATGGGTAAGGGTTCCATCATCACCTTATAATTCATCATTTTGGACTTCAATTATTGAAATAACAGACCCTTTGATGTATATTTTATGATATAATTATTCATGTTATCCCACCAATACTTTTCCCAAATATATTGAAACAAATTTGTGTTTTATTGGTGAAGGGAGAATGTAGAACTATATACCTTGTCCAAAAAGTTCTTTCTTTATCATAGGATTTCATGGAACAGATAGCCTTGATCCAAATATCACACTACCTTCTTCATTAACATTGAACTTTAAGGATTTCCATTTCCCGATAGCTTCCAATTTCTTTTTAATTCCCATATCGTCTTTCTTAGAATCCTTTAACCTTTACAAAAGAGATAGCTGAGTGATTGTTTGTGAAATTAATGATAATATTCCTTTTTTATTTTTCCCATGTCCATAATTTTAAAAGATAATAATATTAGATCCTTTAAAATTCTCATCAATGATTGAATTGTCGGGTCCTTTCTACATAGAGCATATATCACCTTATTCGTTTTCCCAGGTTGGTAGTGTATTGAGAAGTTGTAATCCTTTATGAGCTCTAAGAATATTCATTGGCGTGTATTTAGGTCTTTATGTGGTAATATATATTTGAGACTTTTTTCATCCATATATATTTCACACTTCTACCCAAATAGATAATGACACCATATTTTCAATACAAAGATCACATATTCTAACTCTATATCATGTTTGGGATAGATTCGATCATGAATTTTCAACTTCCTTGAGGTGTTGGCATTGAATTTTTCATTTTTCATCAAAACACATCCTAATACATTGATTCAGGTGTCACTTAAAATTTTGAAAAACTCCCCACTTATGTGTAGTGTGAGAATAGGTGTAGTGATAATCCTCCTTTTAAACTCCATTAATATTTCTTCACATTTATGATTCCAAGAAACTTTTACTCCCTTCCCAGTTAGAATGGTATGAGTGGTTCACAATTTTGAGAAATTTCTCACAAATCGAAGTTAATATCAAGCTAGCCCAAGGAATTTAGAGATATCTGTCACAGATGATGGCCTCATACATCCCTCAATAAATTTTCTCTTGGAAGGATTTATAGGTATCTCATTTATTTTTGTTGATATTCCCCAAGAATGGAACTATCTTCAACCTGAACTCATAATTTCTGTCTTTTCATCAAGATTATCATTTTTCAAGGTCTTTATCATAGTCATCATACGCTTCACATGATCCTCCATGGTTTTTGTGTATATTAGAATATAATATTTAAATATTTCTAGAAAAGTTTTCTAGGTAATCCCTAAATTTTCTATTCATCATGTCCATGAAGTTATTTGGAGAAGTAGTGATTCTGAATGGTATCACTATGAACTCTTAGTGCCTGTAAAATTGTATGAAAATCATTCTTGGAGATAACCTCCTTCTTCACCCTTGGTAATATTTGGACCACAAATCCACCTTAGAGAAATATTTTTCTCCACGCAGATGATCGAAAAAGTCATCAATTTGTGGAAAGGATGTTAGTTCTTTATCATGATTTAGTTGATCTCTTGATAATCAATGCAAAGGCATATTTACATATCATTATTCTTGATGAAGAGGACTAGTTCACCCCATGGTAAAGTACATTGGTGTATAAAATGTTTATCTTGATTCTCCTAGAGTTGTTTCTTCATCTCTTAAAGTTCAGCAATATCCATACTATAACGAGTCTTGGATATTGGAAATGAGCTAGAAATAATCTAGGTCAAAAATTTGACATCTCAACTAGGAGGAAGACTATGAAATTACTCGAGAAACACATTAGTGTATTCCCTCACAAAAGGCTTGTCTTCAAAGATGGTTCATTACTTAGAATCAATCATTTGATCTAAATACACATTCCCATAGGGAAATAATATCCATTATTGAGATGATTTTGCTAAAGAATATTCATCATATCCCTTGAACTTGTATAGAATCAGTGGTTTATTCCCCATATGGAGAGTGATTTACCTCTCACGAATATTTAAGCTAGCTCTATGTAGGGAAATCCAATAAATTCCTAGGATTTCATCAAATTTCACCAAGGAAAGTATGAAAAGGTTCTCCAGGAATTTTAATCAATAAATTTTTATAGGTTACGAGTTATATAAACAAGATCCATTAATTTCCCAATTTTCAATTTTTACCAACATTCCTACTACCATGCATTGTGTTTGTGTTTGAATAGTTTTACAAAAAATTTGTGATATAAATGAATGTGTAGAACAATGTATGATAACCCTACCTTTCACTTTTTGTTTCCTGTTCAACCCATTTACTTCATCCAAAAATGACATAGGGAAGATATTTTTTTAATTGATAAAACACATAAAGGGGAATACAATTACATTAAATTGATAACTTATATATTAATTTTATCTCCTTAACTTATGATTTTCTTGGCTTCAATCGATTTTATCTGTGTTCTATCTCCTAAAATATATTCTTATGTGATTTTCCCCCATTAACTATGGTTTTCAATTCTCTTACAAATTTACCAAAGAATATCACCTATAAGTCTCTAATATTGTGTAAAGTAAGTATTGTTTTCATGTACAAGGTTACCCCGAGTCAATCCCAAAACACCTTCCCAGAGTTGTTACTCCTAGGTACATTTGTGATAGAACTACATAAACATGTAGTATCCAGATAGGGATGTGTTTTCTTGATAACCAACTTAATCAATACTTACCAAAATTTAGGGATGTTTTCTTACAATTAGCATTATCACTTAGGGGTTTCACGTGGGTATTCTAATCCTAATGCCAAAAATAACTAAATCAATCCCATGATACAAACTATAACAACTATACTCTTTATTTCATATTTAATCCTTATTTATTACATTGAGTTTCACTTAATAGAACTTAAAATATCGAGAGTTCTAGTGTCTTGGGAAATTAATAACATTACATAACAACATAAAAGACGAAATATAACATCTTTATTAAAACTTCTTTTACATGACCATCACATTCATTCATATATAACAGTGAATGGGATAACCAAAAGACATACATAAGAAAGGGGTGAGCTATAAAGCTTACAAAGGGAGTAAAATAGGCATAACATTGTGAAACAAATACACATTATACAATAGGAATCTCAATGGAGGATAAAAAGAAAATGAATATAAAGGTATGATAAAGCATTCTAATAATAATATGAAACTATGGAAACAACATACAACATGATATTAGCACGAGACAAGGTTCATTGTACATGGAGGAGCACGAGTCAGAGCTCATTGCACATGAATTATCATGATTCAACACCCCTTTCTTTTGAATTATCAAGAATCAATATCCATTTCACATGATGTATCATGATACTAAACATTTCCCAATGCATTGAAGTGCTATCAAGGTGCACCTTTCATAATCAGATAAATCTCATGATTAAGTATGCCCTGGAGATCTATTACATGGATTAATTCAACATCATAAGTTATTAAAAAATAATGGAATGTGGAATACATAAATGTATGTCCCCAATAAATAATAATATGAGCATAATGGTTAGTATTCTTGATAGAGATATGGGTTTGGTACTCACTATATGATGGATAATCATATTCAAATTTTAGCAGCATAACAACGTCAAATAGAAATTCATCAAATGGGTTGATGAGAGAGGAAATGATCTCTAATAATTTAAAAATTAAATCAATAGTAAAGGGGTAGTTAATAATGTATGGAAAATTATGCAATTGTAAATTAAAGGTAATATCATAAATGAGGTGCTTGATAAAACGAAGAGAGAGTGTGAAATCCCTTATGAAATTTCAGCATAGTGACAACTTAGGTAAGGTTCCAAGTGGGGGGGGGGGTATAAATGATAAATAATTGAAATAAAATAAAATGCAAATTATTTAATTGATAATAAAAATATTAAAATTTAATGAATTGAAATTAAAAATACTAATTTTAAATAGGGTTCTTGAATTTAAAGGAAGAGAGGAAGGTTAGGATCCCTTACATGGATGTGTGGCCCCAAAGGCTTGGGAGAGGCTTCTTGGGATCTTGGGGGGGCTTGGTAGGACTATAGGGAGTATATGAAAGAGTTTGGTCATGATTAAATTAGTTTTACTGAAGATAAATGAGATAATTTGTGGGTTTATATAGGAAATGTTGGCAACTTATTTATTATTTTGGTCTTGGACACTACAGAATAAAATATTTAAACTACAAAATTTACAATGGTTTTTTTCAATGTTATCTCAAAAGTGGAGTGGTATACATTATTTTATAACTCCAAAAGCCTAAGATATCAAAATATTTCCCTTTCTTTGGTAAAGGTTAGTCCCACTTTCAAAGAAATGATTTCAAAATCAAAAAATATATTATAAGTCTTGGAAGATTCACTAAGGATTTTTAAAATATATAAAATAAAACTAAAATTAAATTATTTTCAAAGGGAAAATATATTTTTCCGAAGATACATTTTATTGTATTTATTACATCATTATTGGGCTTTTTTATGTCATAAAAAAATGTATATTTACACAGTATTTAATTTTTTCCAAAACATTTTTCTGTCTCTGAAAATTATGAAAAATTAACTGTTGGATAATTTAAACATCCTGATTCAAAAACCAAATTTCATTTTATCTAAATAATTTTCTAAATATATTAATTTTCACTTTTAAAATAAGTACCAATATTTATTGAAAATTTATGGGTTATGACAATAACAGTTTTTAATCCATAATAAAAATTACATTTGACTTCCTAAAAATCATTTGATAGTTTATATAAAGAAAACATAATTTAATAAATTTATCTTATTAAATTATTATTTATTTCAAAAATAAATTAATTCATCGAAATATATTTCTTAATTGTATAAGAATATTAACCAACAATACTATTTGGGCTTTAAAATCATTTACAATGTAACAATAATATGAATAAAATATATTCATTATACTATACAAGATAATGAACATATTTATAATTATAGGTTCTTGATAAATATATTCTTATTACAATAGAATACTCTCTATGAGTATGGTGCGTGATGGTGGAGCTTTCATGGGGTTGTTAGGTGAACATGGTTTGGTTCGTGATCTCAATGAGCTTGAAATTCTCCTGTAAATCATTTCACTCATGCTTATGTTTTTGGATATTATCTTGAGAATATTCTAATGAAACCCCAAAAATTCAATCTACCTTGAAATCTTTGATAAATTTGTTTCATAGGAAATGATCCTATTGTTTGAGGCCATCACTTCTTTTGCCTGTGCCAAAGGGATTTTTTATAACCCCATATTTATACCGGTCATGTGATTAATATTAAATGGATATATAATCAATAGAGAAGATACTAAATAGTCATTAAAATCTAATTTAATATAATAAAACAACATAAATTAATGTTTTTAAATATGAATAACACATTTAATTAAATCAAAATAAAAAAAATTTATACCTAAATGTTCAGGTTGTAACACTCATAGATCTAATTACTCTCTTTTTCCATGTAGATAAGGATAAGAAGTAGGAAAATCCTTCCAAAATTATGATGAACAAATGTAAATCCCAAGAGAAAATCCATATGGCCAAAGATTATTCACAACCCACTTCCAAGAATAGGAAGATCAAGGGAAAATCTAGGGAACACAATTTTGTATGTCTACATATGGAATGAAGGCCCACTGAAATAAAAAATTCCCCCATCAAAAGAAGTTAGGGGAAGCTTCAGGAGTGTTTGATATTGATTTAAATTTATTTGTTTCTACAAATAGGGTGTTAGATACACCTTATGGTACTTAGATAAGTATTATAATATAGGAACCATTAAAATTATTGAAAATTGGATGATGGAAGGATTATCTACAAGCATGTAATGAAGATAATTTTTTATTATATCTATTGGTGACTACCACATCACATTTCCAATGGGGATGATCATGGTTTTGAAAGACTATTATTTTGTTACATAAATTATCAAAAACATTATACATGTATCTAGAATACATACATATGTATTTATATTTAAATTTTGGAGAAGATGTTTTTCTTATTATAACAATATAATTTTTATAGTAATACACATTTAAATAATGGTCATTATGTGTTGTATTACATGATCAAAGTATTGTATTTTCATGATGAATTTACATCACATGAATAAAACCACACCCAAATTTGGCATCATCATGTAGGTCATGTAATCAAAAAATGTATGATGAAATTATATCAATATATATATATATATATATATATATATATTATTTTGATATAAATATTCTTTTTGTATTTCACATTTGTTTACAAGGAAAATTGATGAAATACCTATTTTGTTTGACAGGGGAAAGGGTTAAATACCTTATTGAATTAGTTCATACCGATGTGTGTGGACCACTTCATATAGAACCAAGGAGTAGGTAATATTACTTCATAACATTTAGTAATGATTTTATAAGATATGGATATGTACACATAACGTGTAAATTGGTATTCTTTTAATAATATCAAGGAATACAAGATTGGAGTTGAGAACTAGCTTGGTAATAATATTTAAAATTCCAATCAGCTAGTGGTGGAGAATATCTTAACCAAGACTTCATTAATTATTTATGAGATTTTGAAATACTATATCAGTTGAGACCTTATATGAATTAGTGTAATAGTTTAATAGGATAGTGGAACTACACCTTGTTGGACAGGGTGAGATCAATGATAAATCATGTGAGTCATCTATTATCCATTTGGTCATAGATGTTACAAACATCTCCATCTATACTATAATGAGTGACAACAAAAGTGAAAAATGGTATACCATAACAATTATGGAATGGAAATAAACATGTGTTGTCTTACATAAATGTATGGGGTTTTGAATCATTTGATAAGGCATCCTAAGGTGAAGATATGTTACCCCAAGGCACAAAGTGTATCTTTATAGGATATCCCAATGAAACAATGGGATACTACATATACAATCCTTTAAACCAAGGAATTTTGATTGAAAGTCATCCCACATTTCTTGATATATATTTTACCTAACAAATTAATCATGGGATCCAGATAAACATCAATGGATTCCAAGCTCAAGATACATATGATTTTGAATTTGAATAAATTATACAAAGCCCAATGATTGAAGAGTTTGTTCAAGCCACACATATACTATTTAATAATACTAGAGAGTATAGATAATATAAACAATGTGATTTTCTAGTTATTGATGATTTAGAATCATTATTTGTTGATAATAATAGTCTTATAACCATCAAAGAAATGATAATTTAAAATTATGTTTCTTAGCGGTAGGAATCCATTAATTCAGAAATGGATTCCATATGGAAAAACCAAGTCTTGATTTTAAAATATCTACCAGTGGATGTAAAGAGTATTGGTTAAAAACCAGTATTTATGAAAAAAATGCACATGTAAGGACATGTCAGTACCTATAATGTGTGCTTGGTTTCAAAAGCGTTTAAATAACATCAACGAATTTACTTTGAAGTTCCCCTTTCACCTATTGAAATGAAAAAATCCAGAGGAATTCTAATTTACATGGTGTCTTACCATTACTATGTTGTTTTAAAAAATATATTTGAAAATATCATTCATTATAGTAACCTTCAAGAAGATATCTATATTGAACAATCTGAAGATATTATGACTCCCAATTATACCAACATGATATGAAAATTGAAAAAAATTCAATCATAGATTGAAGCAATCATCTGGGTCATGGGATATTATTTTGATGAATATGTAATTGAAATTTGTTTCAACAATAATAATTTTGATCCATTTTATTACAAACGTTTTAGTGGGAGTTAGACCATTTTCTTAATTGCATATTTTGATGACATATTAATTATTGTAAATAAAATTCCAATCTTACAGTCTTATAAGGAATGGTTGAATAAGTGAACCTCAATGAAGGATGTGGTTTTCCTATTATATATTCCTAGGATCTAGATGCATCAAGATAGAACCAAGAGGCTACTCAGCCTAATTAAAAGTATATTCTTTGAAAAGATACTGAAGAGATTATGTATGGAATAATCCAATAGGGGATTGTTTCCAGCATCACATGGAATTAATCTTTTTGGTAAAATCATTCCTCAACCATATAAGGGGGAAAATATAATTGAAATGATTACATACATATCCTCATGTTATTCATTCATTGATGTTATGTTATATATTAGGATTTATCTCACATACACATTATGTATGGTCAGAAGATATCAAGCTGACCTAGGTGGCCACCATTTGAGGGTATTCAAGACTAACATTATGTATTTAAGGAGTATTATGGATATGTTCTATGTTTATAGAGAAGATGAGGAACTAGTGATTAAAGTACATGTGGATGAAAGTTTAAAAACTGATAAAGATGACATGAAGTCAACAATTTGATACATCTTCACTTTGAATGGAGGTACTTTGAGCTGGATGAGATTAAAACAAGCTATGGCTTTAGATTCTAAAGTAGATTTTAAGTGTATTTATTATTATAAAGAATCAAAAGAGAAATTATGGATTTATAACATCATTTAAGATCAATATGTGGTACCAAGAAGTAAATATAATATCTAACATTAATGTTATAATACCATAGTTGAGTCTCTCACAAAAGATACAAGGTTTCATTATAAGATGAAGAACATACTTTTTAAGAATAATATTCAGAGGGTTTTTTCTCACAATCCTGAGGTTGAAGTGAGAAGTATTTCCACATTATATAGTGTGGATGAACCCATGAGAAAATCATTTACTACTAAAAACATGATTATCATGTGAGGTATAGTAGAATGAAATTCATAATTAGTAGGATTTATTCTATGAGGGAGTTTGTTTGATTTTGTTAATTAGGACCAATTATTTTCTAGTTTATTATATGTACATTCAATGTATTGAATATGAAATTTTCAAATTACTAAATATTTTTTATTGTTATACATGGAACAGATGTAATAATGTCCTAAGGTTTATTTCATAGAGATAAGGTCATACCAATTCCCCACTATGATGAAAACATTGAAAATTTTTGATGCTATTCTTAAATAATTTCTACATTTGAATAATGTACAAATATGGGGAACATAGTACATATACTGTTAGGTGTGAGTAATAATAAGTGGATTAATATTCTTCTCATGAAGTTCACACATGGTAATCTCTAATATGGGATATTTTTAGAATAGAACTGTGTGTTGGAATTCCACATGTTTTCCTGTCATCAGTTATTTCTATATGAGAGAATGTGTAATGGTACTCCAACTGTAAGATTATTATTAAAGAATACAACAAATCAAATAATTATATTTATTTCTTAAACAATTATAATAAACATTTATGGGAATGTTGGATATTCTAGGTGCATCACAAAAGACATGTCATTAATAGATAAGTCAAAGATGCATTTTTACCTTAAATTTTTATAGAATCTAATAAATCAGTACTTTATGGAATATAAAATTCACCTCAAATTCCATTAACATTGTGTAAAAATGATTATTTGATATAGAAAAAGAAATACATATCAATCATATTGGTTGGTCACACAAATGTGAAGCCATCATGATGATATATTATGTTAATGTTATTATATTACACAGTTGGGATTCATATGTGGTTTTTAATATTGAGAGATTAAATTCTTTATTTTTGGTTCCCTAGTCCATTTCTAGATAGTAATATTGGGAATTTGGAAACCACACCAAATTCACATGAGAATGTATCCTAGAGGGTCACACACTATGTGTTACCAATGATCTTGATTAAGTTTTATGTGAATTTAATTAATAGAATAAATATTATTCTCAATACTAAGGAATACTATTATTACCATTTTATTGATAAAAAATATTTAATATTCAATTAGATATTTATTTTGGAAAAATATATTTATTCATTTATTCAAGAAATGTTAAGGAGTGATAATGGTCTTGGACCATGTAACACCCCGACCTTAGTTATCCAGAGTCCGTGCATTATTACATAACATTGGTATGATCACAATGAAATCAGGTCTCTAAAGACTGATAAATTTAGTATTATTGGAAATAAGGTTCATACATAAGTTCAACTTTACAACTTGGAAAGAAATAAAACACAAATTTATTCTATTAGAAACATCAAAAACTCCTAGATTATGCCTGAAAGTCACTCATAACAAACTTCTTCATATCCTGGGAAAATGAATCATAAGAAAGGGGTGAGCTCAAATGCTTAGTTAGGGTAAGAAATACAGAGGAAGATAACATAAATATTAAGAATGTTGAATAATTTAAACCACATGCCTTTACCAATAATAAACATGAATAATAGTTGAATGACCACATGAACCATCAATATTATTTTCATAATGAGGGAATATATAATTCCAGACATTCTGAAAAATTTTGTCAAGGCCTCAGCCAAGACATCTAAAATTGATTAAGGCCTTGACCAAAACCATATATCAAATTGGGAAAGGCCTCGGCCAATTCCACATCTAGTTTTATCAAGAGCCCTACCAATTCAACGAGGAGCTATAGTGGGCTCCACCCATCACTTATAAAGTCCAATACATTCCTCATATGAAAAGGTTTAAATATAACATAAACATTCGTATTAAAACTAGCATACGAAATGTAAATACTTTAACCATAAACCTTGAATGGTATAAAAATAAAACATCCGAAGTCAAACATATCACAAAACCAACAATACAATATGAAATATTTGTATCTTAATGGATCGACTTCAAAAAAGTATAAAATCCTTCAAAGGATATTGACACAGATGAAATCAAAACTATTTGAGAGAAATATATCTTTCTTTTTTTGAAATAATTTAAATTTACATAATTATATAAGAAAAAATTTATTTTAAAAATATTCTTATAAGCTTGTAAGAGAATCTTTTAAGATGTTATAATGGCGGGGAATAACTGCACCTGCCGTAAAAGTTAAAAAAACATCCTTACCTTAATTTTGTCGAAAATGTCGTAATGTAAATTGTTTAGAAAACGACTGAAAGATTATTTTCAAAACATATAAGTTCAAGTAAAGGTATAAATGTATTTAACCCATTGTCTTAGTAAATTGTAAAAATGTTTTGAAATAAATTTTTAGGAAACATATATGTGGATGATAAAGAGGTCCCAGTAGATACTTACATAAAAACAACCTCAGATAATAAAGAGATTGTAGAATTAAACATGACCTTATACTTTTCCTTGGTCAAGGGTTGGTTAAAATATTGTATAATGGTTAAATAATAGTTATTAAATTATCCATGAATCATATAAATTAATATGATATCATATATGATCTTTTAATATTACTTTGTTAATAATATTTTAGTATTATCGTCGTTTCAGGTGTTAACTGATTCGTTTTCCATTATATGATTTTTTACGTAAGTAATGTTTTTTATGGATAGGATGTATCTAATTCATATTAAGAATGATATTAAATCTTTAAACATTATTTTTAATCATCTAATAAAAATTAGTCTTTAATGGATATGATGGGGAATGAATCTCATCGCATTCGTGGAGACGGTAATCCGTACGTACGCACGAGTGACAATATCATTCTTTTGATATTAAAATAACATATAATTGGATGGTATATAATATATACAGAATCATTATAATTTTATATTTTTTATTTAAATCAATTACACATCATTATTATACCCATCCAAATAATAATGTATTGAATAACAATTACACCACGACGTGGAGACGGTAAGCCGTACGTACACACGTATGGTGACATGTCATTCGAAGCACGGATAGAATATTGAATATGGTTATACAATATTTATAATAAAATAAAAATATATAGAATATACTGGAGTTATTTTTTAGAATGGAATAAAAAAAGAAAGAGGAAGTGGAAGAAGAAAGGAACTTGAAAGTGGTGATGAAATATTTACCTCTTCTTCGGGTTTTTTTTGATTTGATCAAAAGGGATCATTAGGATGGATTTAATACTAAAATAAGTCCTCAAAGATGAAGAGATGACAGTTTAGAGGGTATTTGGACATGGTTTGGTTAAGCCAAATGGCTTTGATGGTGTGAATAAGAGGGATGGGGGAGTGCCCTTTTATAAGAGGGGTGAGGGGCACCTTAGGAAAATCTAGAAATATTATTTTATAATAAAATCATTTTCGGTTTCTAATGGCTAAAAAATTAATTATTTAAAGTCTAAGGTAGGAATGGGTTTAAAAACACACAACCAATATGCTTTATACAGGTTTGGGTAAGTATATTAACTTTATATTTTAGATTTAACTCTTAGTTAAATAGTTTGACATTTACCATGTCTTTTTTTATTTTTATATTATATGGTTAATAAACTTTCAATAAACTTCCATGATAACCCAAAGTGGTTAATTAATGATACAAATATAATTATATAAGTCTTTTTTCCGAACCATATATTTTTAGGAATATAATATCAATTAATAATATAATATTTGTTGTAAAAACTTTTTTATGTCAATTTTGACACTATTTTTTATTTTGTTTTTTAATTGATAAAAGAATTATTATAAAGATTTCTTTTTCATATAACCATCCCCAAAAAGTCATATTAACCAAAAAAATAATTTTAATTCATAAAAAGTCTCAAATTACAATTATTTGGATATTTCTAAAATTAATTATTTTAATATTTCATTAATAAAGAAAATTACTGCATCATCATTGTGTCATAACTAAATTAAATTATTTAAAATCTAAAAAATATAAATAAAATACCATTATGTAGGAAATATTTTTATCTTTATAATGTATATATATAGTCGTAAATATGACTTATATAACTCCATGTAAAAATTGATTTACTATAAGATATTTGTTTATGTCATTTTTGCCTTAATTTTAAGTTAATTAAAATAAAGTGTCATTATCTTTTAAAAGTGGCTCAATGGGGTAAAAAAATCGTCCCATGGATTCCCATGGTCGGTCATGACTCATACAATAAGGTTATGAAAAGTTTTAAGGTAATTTTATATTATTATAGTATTCTTTTTTACATTGAATTATCCTATTTACCTTTAACCGTAGTAAATAAAAGTCAAAAGTTACTATTCATCAAAAAATTATTTTCATCTTATTGAACCACATTTTACTTAATGATATAAATGGTGTCTATTATATTTTTGAAATTCAATTCACATAAGCGGTAAAATTATGTTTTATGCAAATTTGCAAATGCTCCTAGGAGGTGGGTAAAAGACGGTAAAAAGTTCGGTAAAATTTTTATATATCTAAAATTATTATGAACTGAATCTAATGAATTAAATTGAACTTATATAAGTATTATGTATATATTTTGATCTAAAATAAATTTAAATAAAATAAACAATTATTTAAATAAAAATTCGGTTTTAAACAATAACACAGTGTTTTTCACTTTTCATCAAAAATTAATTTTTTAGAAAAATACCAAAAATTAACCCTAAGATAATGTTGATATTCTGAATTCAAAAACGAATTCTATTTTACGAATTTAAAAACATAGAAGTTGCATTAATTAATTGAAAATTAATTCCCGTTGTCAAAACAAAAAATGTATTTTTAAGATATAATAATTATCAAAAGATTGACACTTTTTTATATCTAATTTCAAAGTGAAATTACATACAATGGCCAAAATTGGATTAAATGGTAAAAATATTATCAAATTATACTTACAAACCATTAAAATTTATAATTCAACACTATAAATTATTTTTATTAATAAAGTTTTTTACAGTTAAAATATAGTATTTTTCATTATTCACCCAAATATGAAAGTTAGAAGAAAACACCAAAAATTTATTGAAACTAAATTATTATGTCGTAAATCTAAAGAATAATTTTATTTTTTCAAATTTAATATTTAAAAGTTTCAAACATTGGATTTAAAAAGGGTTCTCCATTAAAAGGCGGCAAAATTGCATTTTTTTCAAAAATACTTCTTTTATCTGAAAAAATGAATTTGTCCTTACATTATGCATAAGAAAATCATAATATGGATTCTAAAAATATAAGTATTATATAAATTTCAGTATTCAATTAATAATATTTATAACCGCCTTTAAAGAGCTAGTTTGGTAAGTCATGGTGCGCTTGAACTTAGGGTTGTGTGTAGTGCAAGTTGTTGAATTACTTTGAAGAAATAACCTACTATGAAATCTTTGGGTGTTACATTCTTCCCTCCTTCAATAAATTGTGTCCTCGAAATTTCAAATTGTTCTTCCAAAATAAAAGGTTGAAAATAGAAAATAACTTTATGGGAAAACCCAAATCAAAAATTGGGTTAATAAAATTTAGTCTTAATACGAGGAAATGGGGAATGAAAAAGTCACCACAAAATTATGATATCTATTAGGAGAACATTAGTGGTAATTAAAGACACATAATTTGAGGAAAAACATAAATATTTATAGGGATTGATTGAGGTCATCAGTCACAAATAATTATAGAATTGAGGGCCTCAAAACCATCAATCTATATTGATTTAAAATATCATCAGTTCAAAAAAAACATAAGGTATTAGGACAACACATTTTTAGTTTTAAGATCCCTTACCTAAATTTTGAGAAATAATTTCATCATAGAATAAGATATGAAAAAAATATATACTTGAGAAGTAGAGTTCCATCCTTTAACTAACTTCTACCACAAACTCATCTTTCACTCTAAAATATAATAGAACTTAAAAAAAATATTCTTTTTATCCTATTCGTATAGGGTTCTAAAAAAATTAATTTATAATTCACTTATCAAAACCATTAAAAAATGAAACTATATTATACAGTCTAGAGAGTTCACGTAGTCCAGTGGTAGTAGATAAATCACAATCGCACTATGGTTGTGGGTTCGATTCCCAGATCTTTGTCTGACGCGATGAGTTATCACACAGTCTGCTTGTTGTCCTTTTTATAAAAATCCAAAAATAACCTTAACAATAGTATAAAATTTCAAACATAATCCATTCCAACCTTTAGAATTATCCAAAATAATTCTATCCAAACTCACAGTCCAAAATTTTTAAAGATGTTAAACACAACGAAGATCCTTTTTTCCACGTAATAACATGTGAACACCTTCATCATGTATTATTTTAAAACATGGTAACACCCTGAATTACCATAAAATTTTATTGATTACATTAATGATCCCTTATCCTTTATATAATACTGTATATATTCTTTATATCCAAAATATTTAATATTCCAACAAAATTGAAATAAAAAAACTTTTAATCAGCTCCAAGGAAGTCATGAATATCCAATATAATTTATCCAAATCAACCATCTCTTATTCCCAAATCACTACCTCATTATCAAGACCATATAAAGGATTACATTTCCTTCAACAATGTTTTTTTTTCAAAAATTTAACCTACTATTGAGTCACTTTTCTTGGTTCCACACAATTTGAAGTCCTCAATGAAATAGTACTGTAGTACAATCCTTATATCTAATATAATTCTTATAACATGTAAATCATTAACACAATACTAAAATGATACAATACTTTAATAACAATGTAAATAATCTAATCATTCCTCTTCATCTTCGATAGTATCATAACTTTATTATTGTCCAATAGCAGCATTTGGGGTATACTCTGATGATTTTTACATTGATTCGCGTAGTGTCCCAAGTCCTTGCAGATGAAGAATTGTAAATTTTAAACTTTTTCCCTACCATTTCAATCAGGTACTTGGTGTCCTTTTTCTCCAAACTTATAACAAACTCCCATTCCCTTCAAGAATTAACCAAGGTGATTCCTTCCACAGTTATCACATATGGGAAAATCTTTCTTTTCCCTCTTCCCTTTATCCATATTTCTCTCTTCCATCCTTCTCTTCTCTTGCTTCGCTTCAAGGCCATAACACTCATAGAATTATTTACATATATTATTAACACATGATACAATTTCTTCATATGTTAAGAATACAAGGGAGACTATTTCCCCTCTAAATGTAAGCTTAATACCGTGAAAGATATGATCCTTCTTAATCTTTGTATCATACGTATTGCTGGAGTTCACATTCCAACTACTGGGCACCATTTATATACAATGGCATACATTAGGTATGTTTATAAATTGAAATGAATAATTCCAATCCTGTAAAATACATAGAATAAATTGAACAGTTTATGGATATAATCCATAATCATAAAAATATTTTCGTTTAGGAGGTATATACTTATAAATCCTTCTTAATGATTTGTAAATAAAATGATAATTATCCTAAGCATATCCCCAAGGAGTGTCGTAACCAAGAGTGCAGCAATGCCCATTTTGTGCACTAGTTCCCATTCGAGTCTTGCTCAAAGTGGTGTTTTCAGGTTTTACCCCAAGGTACATCTGTTCCAGAGCTGCCTCTAACTGCTCATATCCAGACAAGGTTGTATTTTCTTAGAAAACTCACTAAATCTCCACAGTACCAAAATTCTAGGAAGTTCCTCTATAATAATCCTCTAAGTCTATCTTAGGGCCATGTGCTCTAATCACAGTTTATCTAAATGTAGTTTCCATGGTTTGTACTAAACTTCCTCTGATACCAACTATAAAACCCAGACCCTAGTTACCAAGATTCGGTGCATTATTACATAACATTGGCATGATCACAAGGAAATCATGTCCTGAAAGACTGGCCAGCTCAGTATTATTGGAAATATGATTCATACATAAGTTCATCTTTACAACATGAAAAGAAATAAAACACGAATTTATTCCATTAGAAACATCCAAGCCTCTTAGATTATGACTGGAAGTCACTCATAACTAAATTCTTCATATCCTGGGAAAATGAAACATAAGAAATGGGTGAGCTCAAACTCTCTGTAAGGGTAAACAATACAGTGGAAGATAACATAAATATTAAGAATGTTGAATAATTGAAACCACATTCCTTTAACAACAATAAACATGTATAATTTTATGGTAGGAAAATGAGTTGACTAAATAATTCCATAATAAAACATAGTCCTGGGTATTCTACTAGTTGAATTACCACATGAACGATCAATATTATTTTCATAATGAGGGAATGTATAATTCCGGACATTCTGAAACATTTTTTCAAGGCCTCGGCCAACCGGTCTCAAAATTATTAAGGCCTCAGCCAATACCATATATCAAATTGGAAAGGCCTCAGCCAATTCCATGTCTAGTTGTCTCATGAGACCAACTGATGCATCGAGGAGCTATAGCGGGCTCCACCTGCCACTTACAAAGTCCAACACATTCCTCATATGAAAAGGTTGAAATATTACATAAAAATTTGTATTAAAACTAGCACACGAAATGTCAATAATTTAACCATTAACCATGAATGATATAAAAATAACACATACACATTAAAACATATCACAAAACCTTCAATAAAATATGGAAGATTTTTATCATAATGAATCTACTTCAAACAATTATAAAATATATCAAAGGATGCTGACATAAATGAAATCAAAACTATTTTAGAGAAATATCTCATTCTTTATTTGAAATCATTTAAATTTTCATAATTATAAAAGAAAACATTTACTTTAAAAATAGTCTTATAATATTGTAAGGGAAGCTTTGAAGATGTTATAACGATGAAGAATAACAACACTCGCTGTATAAGTTAAAAAAACATTCTTACCTTAATTTTGTCGAAAAGGTCATAAAATACCTTGTTTGGAAAACGACTGAAAGAATATTTTCAAAACATATAAGTTAAAAATAATGGTATAAATGGATTTAACCCATTGTCTTAGTAAAGAGTAATTTTTTTTTGAAATACAATTTTAAGAAACACGGATGTAGATCATAAAGTTGTCCCAATAGATACTTACGTAAAAACAACCTTGGATAATAAAGAGATTGCAGAATTAACACTTAACTTGTACTTTTAATTGGTTGAGGGTAGGTTAACCTCCATTATAATGGTGAAATAATTGTTATTAAATTATAAAAGAATAATATAGATTAATATAATCTCATATATGATCTTTTAATATTGATTTGTTAATAATATTTTAGTATTATCGTCGTTTTGGGCGTTAAGTGATTCATTTTCCTTTATATGATTTGTTACGTAAGTAATTTTTTTATGGATAGGATGTATATTATTCATATTCAAAATGATATTAAGTCTTTAAAAATTATTTTTAATCATCTAATTAAAATTTGCCTTGAATGGATACGATGGGGAATGATCTCATCGCGTTCGTGGAGACGATAATCTGTACCTATGCATGAGCGACAATATCAATCTTTTGATATTAAAATAATATATAATTGGATGGTATATTATATATAAAGAATATATTTCATGTTATATTTTTTATTTACATTAATTACACATCATTATTATACCCATCCTAATAATAATGTATCGAATAACAATTACACCACGACGTGGAGACGGTAAGCCGTACATACACAAGTATGGTGAAATGTCATTAAAAGTATGGATAGAATAATGAATATGGTTGTACCATATTTATAATAATATCACAGCATATAGAAGATAATGGAGTTATTTTTTTTAATGGAAACAACAAAGAAAGATGAAGTGGAAGAAGAAAAGAACTAGAAAGAGGTGATGAAATATTTACCACTTCTTCAGGTTGTTTCTTTTGATTTGATCAAAAGGGCTCAATATGTTGGCTTTATGACTAAAATAAGGCCTCTAGGGTGATGTCAGGATAGTTTAGAGGTTATTGGGGAAGGTTTTCACCGATTCAAATGGATTTTAAGGTGTGAATTAGAGAGAATGTGGAGTGCCCTTTTATAAGAGGGGTCATGGGCACCTTAGGAAAAGCTAGAAATATTATTTTATAATAAAATAATTTTCGGTTTTAAATTGATCCGAAATAAATTATTTAAAGGATTAGGTGGGTATGGATCGAGAAACACTAAAAAAATTGGTTTTAGACAGGTTTTGGTCACTATATTAACTTTATCTTTTAGACTTAACTCTTAGTTAAATAGTTTTACATTTACCATATCTCTTTGTATTTTTATATTATATGGTTAATAAACTTACTATAAACTTCTAAGAGAACCCCAAGAGGTTAATTAAGGATAAAAATATGATTATATATGTCTTCTGGTAGAACCTAATATTTTTAGGAATAGAATATCCATTAATAATGTAATATTTGTTTTAAAGAGTCTTCTATGTCAATTTTGACACTGTTTGTTATTTTGTTTTTTCTAAATTCATTACAGCATTATTAATTCGAAATAAAATTATATTACCAACCCTAACATGTCATATTAACCTATAAAATTAGTGTAATTCCTAAAAAGTTTCAAATTACATTTATTTGGATATTTAAAATATCAATTATTTTAATATTCCATTAATAAGGTAATTACTGCATCATTATTGGGTCATAAATAAATTAAATTATTTAACGTATAAAAAATATAAATAAAATACCATTATGTAAGAAATTATTATAGATTTATAAATAAAATTTATAGTCTAAAATATGACTTATATAACCCCATGTAAAAATTGATTTACTAAAAGATATTTGTTTATGTCAATTTTGCCTTTACTTTAAGTTAATTAAAATAAAGTGTCATTATCATTCATAAGTGGCTCCATGGGGTCCCAAAATGGACCCAAGGATGCCAATGGTTGTCCATTACACATCCAATAAGGTTAGGACAAGTGTAAAGGTAAATTTGTGTTATTATAATATTCTTTTTATCTTGAATTATCCTATTTATCTTTAACCGCGGTAAATAAAAGTCAAAAGTTACTATTCGCCAAAAATTATTTACATCTTATTGAACCAAATTTTACTTACTGATATCATCTTTGTCCTTTTTATTTTTGAAATTAAATTCAATGAAGTGGTGAAATTATGTTTTATGCAAATTTGTAAATGCTCCTAGGAGGTGGGTAAAAGACGGTAAAAAGTTTGATAAAATTTTTATATATCTAAAATTATTATAAAATGACTCAAATGAATTACATTGAACTTATATATCTATTATGTATTTAATTTTAAATAAATTAAATTTAAATAAAATATATAATTATTAAAATAAAATTTCGATTTTATACAGTAACTCAGTGTTTTTCACTATTCCTAAAAAATTGAATGTTTTCAGAAAAATACAAAAAATTCACCCTAATATGATTTTGAAATACAGAATTAAAAAATGAATTCTCTATTACCAATTTTAAAACATAGAATATTAATTAATTAATTTAATATTAATTCCCGTTGTCAAAACCAAAAATTGAATTTTTAAGAAATAATAAATATCAATAGATTGACACTTGTTTAGTCTAATTTCAAAGTGAAATTACATACATTGACCACAATTGGATTAAATGGTAAAAATATAATCTAATTATACATAAAAACCATTAAAATCTATAATTATAAAATATAAATTATTGTCATTAAAAAATTTGTTTTCAGTTAAAATATAGTATTTTTCAGTATTCACCCAAATATGAAAGTTATCAGAAAAACATCAAATAATTATTGAAACTAAATTATTATGTCTTGATTCTAAATAAGAAGTTTATTTTTTCAAATTTAATATATAAAGGTTTTAAATATTGGATTTAAAAAGGGTTCTCCATTAAAAGGCGAGAAAATGGCATATTTTAAAAAATACTTCTTTTATCTGAAAAAATGAATTAGTTCTTACATTATGTCTAAGAAACTCATAATATGGATTCTAAAACTATAAATATTATATAAAGTTCAATATTCAGTTAATACTATTTATAACCACTTTTGAACGGTTAGTTTGGTAAGTCGTGGTGCGCTTGAACTCAGTGTTATGTGTAGTGCAAGTTATTGAATTACTTTGAAGAAATAACGTACTATGAAATCTTGGGGTGTTAGAGACCATGTCCAATGATTGATATTTATTTTCAACCAAATTAATTATCTTTACTCTATGTTCATCTTGACACATGCTCCATAATAATAATAATATGATTATTTTGTGGCAGATATTTTTTTTATGAATATGATATTATTTTAAGGGTTTTCATGTAATTAAATTATTTCTTAAATTAAACCCTAGATCTCTAAATATGTTGTTATGTCTATTGTATAGGGTGTGAAATCCAAAATATATATTTTTTTCTCATAATTATTTTTCTTTAATCTTTTATCCTACCTCCATCTAAAGAGTAAGTAATTATATAGATATTTCTTCAAGAAGGAACGATGAGTTATCAACAAAAACAGTACAAGAAATTCAATTCACTACACCAAAACATGGAAATTGATTAACATTTATTTATGATCATAGGATTACATGTGGATTGTGGAAATACAGATTTTATCCTTGTATTCTTATAATGAAATAAAGATAACATGGAAGAGACATTTTGGATGATGAACAACCACATTGAATAAATATCCAAATCTAATGTATTTTCTTTCATATGATCGAAATAAATTGATTATAAGTTTAAACTGCATTATCCTATACTGGGGTATCATACATCAAAATATTAAGATATATTTTAATATTTCACCAACCACCACAAACTGACACTACTCGTAGAGCATAAATTTATCTGAAAAAATAGTTATACACTTCTCATCTATGTTTCTTTCTCCCAACACATTCAACAACTTTCATTAAAAAATTTAATTTTTTTTCACCTATTTTTTTTCATTATTGTGTTTTATAATAAAATTTATGTCATATACCCAATTATCTGAAATATCTATTGTATTAAGGATCTGAAATTTTATACCAAAAAATATTGAATTTATTTCTATATATTCTATACCATCTGTAATTTCATTGTAATTTTCTCATAGATAGTTTATTTTCTTATAAGAAACAATGAAACATTTCTTTTTTACTTTTAAAACATTTGATGATATATTTTTATTGAAATAAAAATATAAGACTATTTCATCTAATAGATATTAGATATTATAACCATATTTCAATTACTCACTTCCTAATTTTTGTATTATTTTACATTTATTCAATTATCTAACACAATGTAGTAGTATATTTTTCATCATTCTGAGAAAAAAAAATCAATCCTAAATTTGTTCAACACCTTGCAATAATTTCATTAAAAATATATATAATACCATTTAATCAAATAAACTGACACATTTTTATATAAATATTCATTTTTCTCTTAGAATCCATGTCATTCTTTTTAGATGAATCTGAACTTTCACCATATTTAGAAATAGAATTATCAATATAAAAATAATTTTTTTTCAAATAATATTATTATTCAATTAAATTTAATTGATTTATTTAAATATTTTAGTTTTTTATACTATCTTCGAAGTGATATCATCATTAATATTGTTCTATTCAATATGTAGGATATGGGGTATTTCAATTTACTTCACAAACTTTTGTCAATTTTAGCATATTCATAATAATTATCATTTAAGTTAGTAATTTATGGAACATTTTTTTCATTAAACCCCAAACACCAATATCCCATTTAAAATGTAGTAAAATAGTGACCAAATGGTTGTATCATGATAAGTTCTAAGGCATAATTTTTAAGTGTCCACTCTATTGATTTTTTCCTGTGAATTTTGGTTTCAAAAGAGTTATGTTCCAATAGATATAAAAAAAGTTAAATAAAAAAAATCATATTATGAATATATATTAATTTTAGAGATTATATCATAGAAGAAAGATGAATTGAAAAGGATAAACAAAAGATAACTAAAGTAGACACATATAGATCCTTAGAATCCAATTTAATCATTGTTAATAAATGTTTTCCCATTTAGTTACCAAATTTATAATTCATTCCCCCAAAGTTTACACTAAACATATCTTGAAACCATATTTGGACCTCAAATACATGTATCTATCAACTTATTAAAGTGGTTAGATGTCCCAAAAACGTCTAAGAATCCAAAAGTAATTCAAATTTATCTTCTCATTGGGGATACCTTTCCCAAAGAAATTTTGAAAACAAAAATATAATTTTACAGTCATATATTGATAAAAAATCTACAAAAAAATAAAATATAGAGAAAAAAATAAATATATATACCTGATTCATGGAATTAATTTGTTTCTAGAATAAATAAAAAATAGTTTCAAATTAGAAGTAAAATAGAAATGGTAAATGCCTTCAGAACTTAACATTCTACTGCCACATAGATTTTTCCCATCACAATTACATTATCTGCATTAGAACTCCTCATATTACGAATATCCTCTCCTTATAGAAAAATTACCCTATCTAACCATCCAAAAACCTATCTATAACCATCCATTTAAAAATAAGTGTAGAGAAAAATATTTAGTGAAGAGGGGTATAAAATCTATTGTATAGTTTCTGTTCATCTATATTTTGGAAAATTCCATCAATTTTGAAGGACAAATCATTCTGATGCCTCTTATTGAAAGTTTTTTTCTTTAATTTTAACTCCCATTCCACAAAAATTAATAATATAGAATAAATTTGATATATAATATTGTGAGGAAACTCTGAATTCTCTTTCATCCTGAGTTGGAAAAATTTATTTGGACACTTATAGCCTGCTATAGGTCTCCCTTAATGATATCATGTAAATTATGTCCAAAAAATATTTTCCAACATGGGTGAATTATTTGACCCTCATGTAGGTTGATTATGAACATGTTCTAGTGAGAATAAATTAATCTAACCAGCTAATGCATCCTATGGAAATTAATTTTAAAATTTTTTATTAGTATTAACAATGTTGTGCCCAAAATAACAAAGTGATAAATGATTTCAAAATTCCTGAATTAAAGTATTTTTACAATTTATCTGAAATGTTATTAAAATTACAGAAATATAACACAATTCCCCTTAAAGGGAGATATAATTGCAAAATAAATCATTTAAATACAATTATAAAGGATTAAAAATATCATATCTATCAAATTCACCATATTTTACACATGTACCCCTGGACAACTGAGAACTAAAAATAAATTTCTAGTAAAAAAGGATAAAAAATGAAAAATAAATTCAAAAATCTCAAAATAAAAGAACCAAACATACCATGCCTCTTAAATATCAGAAATTCCAAATTTTCCAATATTTTCACTCATTACCTTCCAATTTCTATGAATCTTGCATTCATAATAATGACTACCTCAAATATTTTCCTCTCATCAAAGGATATTGAATTAAAAAAATCTGTTCCTTATCCAAATACATGAATGGATCACCATATGATTGATTTTTTTTTAAAATTTATATACAATTTATTTGGAGACATGTATTAATGATGTTTAATTATATAGGTGTGTTATGTAGTTTTAAGGATGATGGGTTTCAAATGTAAAAAATTAAGATGCAGAAGGTGATGTATTAGCTCTTTTTTGAAGTAAGACTACTTAAATCTAGATTACAATAAATCGTGGTCTTATCGTATTTATTTTTATCCTGAAATAAACACCAAAATAAATTAACAAATTATTTCATTGATAGCCCCTACATTCTTCAAGTAAGAATCTTCAACACAACAATTTCAACCCATGATTTTATAATTTGTTAAATACCTCTAGAAAAGTACAAATTTTCGTCCTAGAAATATCTAGAAAGGAATAGCTTTAAATATTAATTATTTTATCTTCATAATATGATTTTTATCCGCACAAATCAGTAAAACATATTATAGAGTTCAGAAATTTTATCCCCAGACATTATATCTACTTAAATCATAAAATATACATAAATATTATGTTGTATATGAAAATTGTCTTAAAATGAGGGAAACTATAACATATGTTCATGGATACTAAGATCACAGAAAGGTCAAATATAAAAGTTAGTCTAAATAAATAGAGTGATGTTCTATAAACTCTTATTTTAAATATCAAAGGAATTTCCCCAATCAATTTAATTACTTGTTCCTTAAATATCAATAGTTTTTAAAGAAACAGAGTATGTTCTAATTAAAGTAAAAAATATTAGGTTCACTCAAGCTGTTTGGTTACTATGATGAATATGTAAAAATGGTTTAAATATCTCATGTAAAAGGGATTTTAAATTTTTCATAGTATTCATGGTACATAATTCTGTAGTCTGTGGAATTTTTATGAATGAACACAATTTAAAAGAATAACATTATACATTTGATCATTCATATAAGTTTAACTCCATGAATTAAATTTGTTATTTCATTAAAAATAGTTATCTATTGAAATAGGTAATTACAATTATTCTCAAATGATTAAAACACACACAATTTGAATGAAAAATTGAAAATATTAATTCAAAAAGAAAAATAATCCATCTAAGATGCATGTTCCTCCTTCTATGATTATTTGGTACAACATACTTATTGTATATAGTTTATATGAGTAGTGAAAATCAAGAAAATGATATATAAATAAAATATAATTTCCTCATAAGGTATAGTTAGTTGTGAAATACCTTCTATTAAATTCTTATTTTCCAATGAATGTTCTATATTAGCACAACATATGTTTAATCTCAATGAGACCACTTCCTCGAACTGAATTAATATTATCTATATTTATATTCTAATAAATATAATTATAACGTACATAGAGATTTGTGGTTGAATGATTAATTTATTATAATTATAAATAAATAAATATAAATTTAATGTAGAATCTAATGATGTTAGATGAATTAAAGAAAGAAATTGATCTCATTAGTTTATTGTGATTGAAATCATGGTTCTCTTAGGGTTTTTAATATTCAATTCAATATAATGATTTAGAACTGTATCACTACACCATATCATTTTAATTTTCATTACCCCATTCCGATACATGAACATATAAGGGAATTCCCTTCCTTAATTTATTTAGGAGATCTATTCACCAACCATAACTACACGTTACATTCTCCATTGTATTCAAGATACAATTAGTATTGGGAAATATGATTGTTAAAAAGGAAGAATAAATTGAATAATGGAGAAAACAGGTCCCATATAATAATATTAAATTTCAAAAACACTAAAATTATAATAATTAAATAAACATAAATAATATAATCACATGTAACTTATTCAAATCACTAATCACTCCCCATAATAATTATTGAGGATAGTTTGGAAATTTTAGTTGATATGAGAGGTGAAAACGGAGGGAGAATGCATAAAAAAGATTAAGATGTAAAGAAAATAAATAATAACATATATTAAAATTATATAAATATTATAAAATATAAAATAATATCCAATGATACAAAAATATACAACTAAATTTTCAAACCCCTTGAATTTGATGAGGAATACAAATCTAGAAGGAGAGGCATAATCATTTTCTCTCTCATTATATCTTCCAGAAGCTTGTGAATGGTATTCTTAATAAATTGATGAATTTGAAAGAGATTTATTCAATAACGTTGTTATATTTTATATTTCTAATTCACCCACAAAAGTTAACCCCACCTTTCTACATATTAAAGGAGTTATTTTATATTTTATTTGAAAAATAATTCTAGCTCGATGATTGTTTGGATTCAAATTTCCCATGTTCCCTGAAATTTAAGGCCGTGAAAAAGTTTAATATCTATTTTTTATAGTTATCAAAAATGTTCATTAATAAATTTTCTATCTAAATGTAAAAATTTTACTCATATCAGGGGGGTAAATTTTATGATATGGACATATATCCAAAGGTTATATATTCTTTACATGAATTTTGGGGTCCATATTGTGAGATTGTTTTAGACCTCATGATATTGAATTAAGAATTTTCTAAATTTAAATTAAATAAATTCAAACATGTATGGAAGTCTACAAAAAATTAATTTCAAAATTTAAATCACTCCAAAAGTTTTTTAGTATAAATACTAAAGTAAATTAAAAGAGTTTAAAATCTAAAATTATTCTATTTTATCAATTATGATCAAAATATTATTGAAACATAAAACAATGAATGTTTTTCAAAAAATGAAACTATTATGGGATTAAAAACATTTATTTGTTTTATAAAATTTGTGAAAATATTAGTTCTATCACTCCAACACACCTAACCATTCAAGTCCCATGAATTCATAAATTATCTAAAACAAAATCTGTAAATAAAATCCAAAATGAGAAAACATCCCTGATATTTTATAAAAATTAATTCCATCATGTCTCATGTATGAAATAAATATATATTTCATTTTTATCAATCACATTTAAATTCATTAAACCTCAAAAATCAATCCATGCCCCAATCGAAACTTACCTTACATTGAATTTTATGTCTCTCTTTTATCAATAATGTTAAAATTGGTAGTTATACTCATACATGTAAAGTATATTTATCACTATAGGATTTTGGAATTTCTCATATTTCCACAACATGAGAAATAAAAAATATCCAATCATGAGTTATTTTATAGGGAGTTATTTTGGAATAGGTTTAGTTGCTAAAATATTTTAAAAACATAAGGCTGAAATGGGGATGTTGAACGGTTATGTGATATGTACAAATATTCTAGGGAAAATCAAGGAAATTAAAAACTCAATTAACCTTCAAAATTTTAAATAGAACAACACCCAATTTTATGACATGGGACATGATTCATGTAGTTATTATAATGAATAATTTCATAAAAACTAACCATCATTCAATTTTTTATTTTTTCATTATGTTTCATGGTAGATGACATCACCATTGAATACAATGAATGAATAAAAATTCATAAACTTTATTTTTGAGTGTGAAATGATTAAACAAATTAATGATAGTGAATAATTAAATATCATATAATTTTTTCCCTTTCTTATTTTTTTCCTTTTTTTATTCAATTTGATTAAGGAGAACTAGATGATAGAAATAATACATAATTAAGTGATGACCTGTTTCCACTTTTCTCTCTCTCCCCCCTCTCTCTTCATAGCCCAAAATTATGAAACACACCACCCAAAAAATGATATATATACAAAAAATATAATACATGAAAGTAACTTCCTGTAACATCCCACACAAATAGAGAATAATACATTTTCATATTTATTAAAATTTGTGAAATAAATATTAATTTTACTTAAAATGTGACACTATGTTCGATGGCTTACCAGATACGCAACAATAGGTTTCATTGAATTCTTATGTTGCACACTAATAATATAATATTATTATTTTAAATGGTAGTTAACGCCTAGCCATTGTATTGGTGGGAATGGATATAACTTACTACAATAAGATTATAAATGTTTGTTAAATGTTTTTTTATTTATCCAATAAAATTTAGGGGCTTAAAATATTAATGAATCTAAATTTAAGCATAAATACTCTAATATTCATTAGTAACTCAATTCATAGACTTTTTATTGAGAACCCTCTTTAAATCTAGTTTTTTTTCATTTATATATGTTCTATTTGAAAAAATAAAATTATTTTTTTGATTTGGGACATCAAAATTTACTTTTGGTAAAGTTTTGGTATTTTTCTGATGAAGTTGATTTTTTAATGAAGAGTGGAAAATACTATATTTTAATTAAAAAGTGCCTTTTAATATATTTTATTTATATGGTAATATTTTCTTTTTAATTTGTTTTGAAGTTTAATTTTATTATATGTTCACCAATTAATCAAATTTTGGTCATTTGAATTAATTTTACTTTGAAATTGTACATGAATAAGTGTCAATCTTTTGATAGTTATTGTTTCATAAAAACACACTATTTGTTTTGAAAATGGGAATAAATTTTAAATTAATTAATGCAACTTCTATGTTTTTAATTTGGTAAAATATGCATCATTTTTGAATTTGGAGTATCAAATATATCTTAGTCTCGTGTTTTGATATTTTTCTGAAAAACTTCAATTTTCGATGAATAGTGAAACCCCTAAGTAGTAGTTAAAAACTGAATTTTTCATTTAAATGAAACATTAACACTTATGTAAATTTAATTTAAAAAATAAAACATATATGGTTGTTATTAGAAAGTAAAATATGGTTCAATAAGATGAAAATAGTTTTTAGTAAATAGTAACTTTTGACTTTTATTTACCGCGGTTAAAGGTAAATAGGGTAATTCATGGTAAAAAGAATATTATAATAATACAAAATTACCTTAACACTTATACTAACCTTATGTTTTGAGTGATTTACGACCATGGGAATCTTTGGGTCGATTTTGGGACCCCATGGAGCCACATGAGAGTGATAATGAAACATTAGATTAATTAACTTAAAGTAATGATACAAATGACACAAACCAATATCTTTTAGTAAATAATTTTTTACATGGGGTTATATAAACTATATTTTCGACTATAAATATTCATTGGAAATATAAAGTTATTTCCAACATCACGGTATTTGTTTTATAATTTTTATACCTCATATAAATTAAATTATTTAGGACACAATAACAACGCAACATTTACCTCATTAATAAATGATTTAAATAAATAAGATTATAAATATTACAAAATATCCAAAACTGGTCCAATTATTATTAGATGATTTGACTTCGACCATGAATCATCTTATCTTCGACCTTAATTAGTTTTTGACCTTTAGAAACTGAATATCATTATATAATAAAATAATATTTTCATAGTTTCCTAAAGAGCCCCTCCCCCCCTTATAAAAATCCCTCACTTCTTACTCATTCCTCACACCTATAAAGCCCCTTGGATTATCCTAACCCTAACCCAATAATATCTCAATATCCCTATCCTCCTCCTAGAAGCCTTAACTTTGGCATAAGGCACTTCAAGAAGTCCTTTTGATTCAATCCAAAGGGAGTTACCCAAATTAAAGGTAACAGTTCCTCTTAACTTGTTTTCTTTTATTTTACTTCTCTAACCCCTAAAATCTTTTTATTACATTATTTTATAATAACACCTTAATACTGAATATACTAGGATCTTTTTATGAGAACAAATTTAACTACACTTACACGCACCTCTATTTAATTGGTGAAGAACATAATGTTTCTATGGATGGCGTACTAATGCCTCACGAAATGATGATTGTTCGATTTTCTCCTACCACCTCTCATGGTGGCCATTATGATGGAAATGTATTTATATATGATATATATTATGTTTATTTTTTCTTTATTCTTATGTATTTTCTATTTATAGCATACCTTTATGGATTCCATAATGGGTAAACACGAGAATTTCATTTTGAGGAAGCGCGGACTACCGCCCACTCAAAGTGATATATCTCGTTAACGCCATATGCGGGATGTATAAAGGATAGTGTTAATGATATTATATATGATATTATAATATAATTATAATATACCTATGTATAATTATGTTTTATTTCCATAAAGTATGAAATAGAAATGAAAGTAGTGTTCATGTGTACGTACGACTTACCGTCTCCATGAACGGTTCATTTCATTTATCATCTCCAAGATGTATTATACTTTTATAAATAAATAAATAAATATATATATATTATATATATATGTTTTATATGATATATAAATAATGAATATAATTTTGGAGATAATGGACTATTGACCACATGGACAACTTGTAATTATATGGTGTTCATTTGTGACTCAAGTGCCAAATATCGACAAAACAACCATTATTAACTTAAATGATTACATAATATTTATAACATGGTAATAAGTGACATAAAAGGAATGATAAAATTTAAAAACGTTTTTATGAAAGTATAAGTTAACTTTATTTTATTATTCAAGAGATTAAAGAACGAACGGGTCAAGTCAGACACGAGGTAAGGGACTTCGTCTCAGTCTCTTTTCATTGAGGCACATTTTGATAATATATACCTTATTATTTTACCCGGAGTATAATAAAACCATTTCAAATTAACTTTTATTCAAAGGGAATATTTTTTCTACAAAGAACTTTTATAAACGACAAACGTAATATTTTTAATGTTTTCGGTGACAATGACCTCTCGGCCACCGTAATCGTTATTTGGCTTCCTCTATAAGACTTAATGTTTTATAAAATGAAAAGGAAATCCATTACTCTATTTTTGGGTGTTTTGGTATTGAAAATGGTTTTTGCAATGGAATGATTAGTTCAATATCCAGAAATTATTTCTTGTGATTGCAAATTAAATGTTATTAGTGAAATGTTTATATTTGTAATATTTTATGTGTTATGATTTTCTAATGGTACTTGGACATTTGACAGGTGGATATATGATAAAATAAATCATGGGTGGTGTCGTGATAAACCAGGATGGATGGTTATGTTATAACCTCCAATGCATTGGGTATGGAAGTCTACCGTATGGCTATTCCATTAGTGATATGTGTGGAAGTCGACTTTATGGTTATTCAACATAAGAATTCTGATGTCCCAAGTTACCTTTATTTGTTATGTGTTTTTATATGGGTTTTATGGTAATATTTTGGTTACAAAAGGGTGAGAAATGATCTTTTATTTAATGAATTGTATTTACTACTTCATAAAGGTGAAATGTATTACTTATGATAATGTATTCATGGTTTACTTGTTGTTTTAAAAAACGGACAATTTTTCTTCTTTGTGTACCCCTTACTGAGCTTTTTATGCTCATCCCAAGTTTTTGAAATGTTTTTTCACATGACATATATTACAAAAGGGTAAAGGATGGGATCAAGGAAATGTCATGTTGTCTAAAACATGGAACTAGACATGACTATTTTTTTCAAGAGTTTTCATTTTGTAAAAAAAAATAGAAACTGAGTAGATGGGTCTATATGTATTATTCAGGTCATCATGTATATGTTATGGCCTAATTCTCTAAAACATTAAACCTAAAAAGATCCTCAATGTGAATTATTTATTTTGAATCATGATTATGTAACTGTTTAAGGCCGGGTCCTTATAGTTGGTATCAGATGTCGTGTTAGACATCTTCAGGAGTTAGAATATAGTTAAATTAATATCTATAAATTATTTTAGTTTATGTTATGATTGAAATGATATAGCATTTACAGATTACCATGTTTCTTCACCTGAGCTATTTTTGTGTTCAGAATGGTTTTCCACAGAGGAAACACGGAAACTATGTTAGGACGACATCAGAAGGAAGACAACCTTCCAAATCAGTCACCAGAGATGGTCAGAATCGGATTTGAATAGTTTTTTGTAGTAATGGAACAATTGTCTTAGGCTATAAATTCTGGTGGTATCCTTGCACTAGATTAGCCAGATCAACCATAGAGGAACATGTCAGTAGTGGAGCATTTCATGAGGCAACATCCCCCCATCATTCAGAGGATCATCTGAAACTGTGCTAGTAGAAGGTTGGATTAAAGAACTGGAGAAAATATTTGATTTCATGGGTTGTTCAAAACATCAAAACGTTAGTCTCTCTATTTACCATTTTGAAGGTGAATCTGATCAGTGGTGGTTGATGGGGAAAATATCAGGGTTAATGATGAGAATTATTCTCTTGTTTGGGTTGAATTCAAATGTATCTTCCTTGAGAAATATTTTCCTAAATTTGTTTGACTTAGGATGGAAAATCAACTATTATAATTGAGGTAGAAGGACGAATCAATGGCTCTTTAGGAAGGATAGTTCACTCAACTGTAAAGGTATGCTCCAAATTTCAACCAAGTTATTAATAGTAAGATAAATCAATTTTACTGAGGACTGAAGCTGCGATATCGAAGAGCATTAGCCTCTTGGGAGTTCAAAAGTTCTGAAAAACTAGTTTGATGTGCAGAGAAGGAAGAAATGTCATTTGCTGATGATCAGGTGTTCTTTAAAAAATAACAGAATATGAGGTCCAGTTGGTAGGAAAAGGTAAATAATTAATCAATGAAGCATGGAGGTAAGAAAGAAAAATATCCATCTTTTTAGAAGTGTGGTAAAAAGTATCCTACAGAATGTTTAACAATGTCTGGGAAGTGCTTCTGGTGTGGTAATTCTGGTCATATTTCTTGGAACTTTAAGGAAAGTGATCAAGAAATAAATGAAAAGCCTGCAGTAAGATGTTTTATGTGTAATGAAATGGGTCATTATGCAAATGAGTTTCTGTCGAAGAACTCAACTGAGGGAAAGAAACCAGACTACAAGCAGAAAGGGGTGGTGAAATCATTTTCAACTACTTCAATAGTTTTTGGGCCATCAAATGAAGTAGTATCAGGTACACTATTTGTTTGTTCAGATTATGCGAATGTATTGTTTGATTCAGGGTCTACACATTCATTCATTTCTGAGAAGTTTTCTTGTAAATTGGGAATTCCATCTCAAGATATGAATATTGAACTTATAGAAAAAACCCTAGGGGGGATGTTGAGACAAAAATAAATTATAAGAACTTTCTTTTCCTTGTGTGTTTGAAGAATCTGCCTAAAAACCATATTGTTTTGCCTCTAGTAGAGTTTGGTGTTATTTTGGATATGGATTGGCTTTTTTTATCATGCTAATATTGACTGTAGTGATAAAGAGGTTTATTTTTAGAAATATTTTCAGTTTTTATACAAGAATGAACCCTTACTTTTGATAACATATTAGGAATATGGTAAACTAGTAAAAGATGAAAATTAATTTTACCTTTCACAACTTGTTAAAAACAAAGGAACTGTTCAGATAAATGATGTGCCAGTGGTAAATGAGTATCTTGATGTTTTTCCGGATGGGATGCATGGTATTATACATGATTGGGAAGTTTAATTTACTATTGACTATGTTCTTGATGCAAATCCAATTTTAAAACCCCCTTATCGAATGTCTCAAATTGAACTTTTAGAGTTAAAGAAGAAATTGCATAAGTAATTAAATAAATGTTTCATTTAACCTAGCACATCACCATGGGGTGATCCTATCTTATTTGTTAAAAATAAATATGTTTCATTGAGACTTTTCATTGATTATAGAGCATTGAATAACATCACTGTTAAGAAAATATATCCTTTGCTTCATATCAATGATTTGTTTGATTATCTCCATGGAGCTTAGTATTTTTCGAAGATTGATTTGTGGTCAGGGTACCTTCAGTTGAAAGTAAAGGAAGCAGACATTCCAAAGACCACATTTTGTACTAAATGTGTCCATTGTGAATTTTTAGTTATGCCTTTTGGTTTAACCAATGCACCTGTAGTATTCATTGATCTTATGAATAGATTTTTTTGTGATTTTTGGGAAAAGTTTGTCGTTGTGTTCATTGATGATATTTTGTTTTATTCCAAAAGTAAATATGAACATGAAAGTCATTTAAGGGTTATCTTGAAAACCATAAAAAGAAAAGAAACAGTTTGGGAAATTCATAAAGTGTGAGTTTTGGTTACATCAAATTTCATTCCTTGGTCACATTATTTAAAAAAATGGGATAATTGTTGATCCTGCTAAAACAAAGGTTGTTGGATAATGGCCAAGACCCACAAATATAACCAAGATCCGTAGTTTTCTTGGTTTAGAAAGTTATTACCAGAGGATTATTGAGAATTTTTCAAGGTTATCTAGCCCACTGACTAAGTTAACTCAACAAGGTGTTAAGTTCTTTTGGACAAAAGAACATGATGATTTTGTTCAGGAATTGAAAAGAATATTGGTGAATGCTACAGTCTTGGAACTGCCTTGAAGAAAAGTTGAGTATGTTATTTACAATGATGCTTCATTAAAAGGACTTGGTTGTGTCCTTATATAGAATGATCTGGTAATTACATATGCTTCACATCAGTTGAAACCTCATGAGTTAAATTACCATAGAGATGATTTGTAACTAGTTGTTATTGTTTTTTCTTTATAAAATTTAGAGGCATCATTTATATGGATTAAAATGTTAAATATATAATGAACACAAAAGTTTAAAGTATATATTCACTCAAGAATAATTGAACATGAGACATAGGAGAAGGCTGGAATTAATCATCTATTATTATTTCATAATTCATTACCATCCAGAAAAGGGAAATAAAGTGGCTGATACTTTGAGTCGAAAAAGTAATGCTCCATTAACCATGATACATTTGGAACAAGATCCTTTGATTTTTGATTTGATGAAGTTTGGCATAGAAGTTGTTGGTGCAGGTAATACTTCTGTTTTGTTTCAGGTGACAGTGAAATCATCTTTATCAGACAGAATAATGAAAGCGCAGAAAGAAGATAGTGAGTTGCAGAGAAAGGTAGAGTTGGTTCAGAAGGGTATGTTTCCTGATTTTGACATTGATAATGATTTTTTTTGAGGTTTGGAAAAATATTATGTATGACTTATGATTCATAGTTAAAGAATGAGTTGTTACGTGAATCTCATAGTTCCCCATTTTTGGTTCATCTTGGCAGTACTAATATGTATAGAGATCTTTGGGAGTATTTGTAACACCTGAGACTTTTATGTTATATAAATCATCAAAGGAATCTTTTTCTACACAACACTTTCTTGGCTTTCTTTACACGCAATCGCGACCTTCCTCGATAGCTTGCGTCGTACGCAATACCGAGTTTCACTAAACAACAATATGCTATTAAAACTAGCCGTTATGAATAGTAATAACAACTTTTTGAAATTTTATAAATTTTATTTTTCAAAATGGACTTCATTTTTGGACTCAGAATATCGAAATTAGCCTAGGGTGAAATTTTGGTATTTTTCTGAAAACTTTCAATTTTTGATGAATAGTGAAACCACTAAGTGGTAGGTTAAAAAACTGAATTTTGCATAAAACTTAATTTTACCACTTCTGTGAATGGAATTTCGAAAATCCGAGAGACACGGTTAATATCAAGGACTAAAATTTAGTTCAATGCGATGAAAATAATTTTTTGGTGAATAGTAACTTTTTACCTTTTTTTACCGCGGTTAATAGTAAATAGGGTAACTAAGGGTAAACATGATATTAATATTACCCTAACACATGTCCTAATTCTATTGGACAAGTGTAATTCGACCAAAAACAAACTTAGGAATAAAATATGACCATTTAGGCCCACTTGGATTAGATTAGGACATTTATTATTAATTTATTTAAAGAAGGGTTAAAATAGTTAAATTTAAAGTTTAATAAGTAAATCATTTTTAATATGGGGTTATACATAAGATAAATTCGATTTTAAATATTCATTATAAAGCTAAAAAGATTTCCTACATGATGGTATTTTATTTGTAATTTTTAGACATCAAATAATTTACTTTATTTATGACACAAAGATGATGCAGTAATTATCTTATTAATGAAATATTGACATAATTGATAATATAAATACCAAAATAAATGTAATTTAAGACTTTTTATGAATTACACTAATTTTCTAGGTTACTATGATATATTAGTGTTGATTTAATCAACTTCTTTCGAACATATAATTCTGATATGACTTTCACAAAAATCATATATCAAATAGTGTCAAAATTGACACAAAATAGTTTTTAAATCAAATATTATATTATTAATTGTTATTTTATTCCTAAAAATCTACAGTTCGGTCAAATGACTTAGATAAGGATATATATATTAATAATAAACAATTTGGGGTTCGTTTGGCATGTTATAGTAAGTGTATTAACCATATAGTGAAAGAAAACAAAAAGACACGGTAAAAGTTAAATTAATTAACTTAGAGTTAAATCTAATTGATAAGGTTAAAATAATACCCCAAACTTGTCTAAATCCTATTGGTTGATAGGATTTAGACCCATCACCACTTCAGATTCGAAATAAGACCCTTTGGAACCATTATAAACCGATTTTGACTTTAATATAAAATAATATTTTGAGATATTCCTAAGGTGCCCCTCTCCTCCCTTATTAAAGGGCACCTCCTCCCCCTCCTCCTCACACCAATTTGAGCACTCAAGCTCGGCCAAACCCTGCCATTTTCTCCTCTCCACTTCCCTAGAATAATACTAGAGGTCCTGGTCTTCTCCAAAGACCAATCTTAGTTCCTTAAGTGGAGGATTCAAAGAGGCGTTCCAAAGAAGAGGTAATATCCATTACCGATCTTTTCAATTTCTTTCTTCTTCAACTTCTTCTTCTTTAGTTGTTTCATGATAAAGTAATAACATAAGTATTACTTACATACTGATATGTTATTATAAATATGAAACAACCCTAATTCACCTTCTATCCATCCTACGGAAAAATGAAATCACCGCGCGTGCGTACGTACGGAATACCGTCTCCACGCCGTGGTGTAATCTATTTTCCACCATCACCTTACAAGGATGGGTATAATGGTGTAATGAGTAACTATATATGATTATTATGAAGTAATATTGATACTGAAATAATATATATATACTCCAATACAATTCCACGATCATAGGAATGATATCATCACTCGTGCGTACGTACGGAATACCGTCTCCACGATGTGATGCGACTCGTTCTACATGATCTTCATTTCATAATGATTATATAAATGAATTGAATGAATGAATATGGTATATACTACACTAATAACATTATGGAAATGAATTATCTATAACCTAAAGATAAGAATAAGAATTTATTCGACAAAACACGCATAAGAACAAAAAGTTATAAAGACCCGAGTAACAAGTAACAATGAAATATTACTAACAAGAAGCTAATAATATGACCATATATGATCTCATATCAATATTTATGATTCTGGAATAAGTCAATAACATTATTTAAACCATTATACAGGAGCTTCGGACACGAACAAAGCAAATCGGACCTAAGGTAAGGGAAATATCACAATCTCATTTTTATCCGAGATTGTTTATTCGTAAGTATTTACTGGGGTGTATTTTATCATCCACATCCATGTTACCTCAATATGTAATATTGTTTCCATCCACTTACAATAGTTTAAATCCAATTTTTCCCTTAGGTGAGTTTTTAGTAAAGAATATGAAAGGAATATTTTGTCGTTTTTCCGTACGAGGTACTTTTTGACTTTTCCGACAAAAGTACGAAGAATGTTTTTTTTAACTTATACGACAAGAATGGATTTTTAAAAAATTATTTCCAAGAAGATTCCTTTAAAAGTTTTCAAGTTTATTTTTAATCAACTTCTTTTAGTTTAAAGTTGTATGACATGTTAAGAAATGTAAAATGTTTTTGAAAAAGAAAGGATATTTTCCTCAAGAATGAAGTTCAAGTGTTTTATCAAAATTATTTTCCATCTAAGATAATAAAGGGTTCTGTTTCTATCCCTATTATTACATGGATTTGATTATGTTGTGATGGAAATATTTTTATGAATTCCTTTATCTTATATGAATTGTTTTATGATGTCATGTTGTTTAAGAATCCCATTTTTATTACATGGGTTACGTTATGATGTATGGTTTATGATTATGTGGCACACATAAGAAAGGATTCATTATAATATGGGTGGGACCTATATCTCCCTCCAATGCATTGGGTAAAGACTTTATATCTCATGAGATAGACATGGCTGGAACGGAAGGTTATTTCGGTTCAGTGATACAGGACTGAAACGAGGAGTGAACTCGGTTCAGAAAGGGACTTTGTCCACTAAGATAGTCTTGGCAATGAGTCATGACTAACAAGAAATGATTTTCCATGATTATGTGTGCATGCCACAAAGTTTCAAGTTTTATGTTATGATTATGGGGATCTCATTTTCACTTCTATGATTTATTCCATGTTAAGATATTATGATCTCTTTTGTAGGTTTTGATTTTCAAAAAGATATGATATGATTTTTATTTCCTTTATTTTCCCTTGCTGAGCATTTGAGCTCACCCTTTTATGTTTTCTTTTCCCCAGGTCAAGAAGATGGATATTAAGTAGAATATTCTAAAAGGGACCCTAGATATGATGAAATAAATGGGAGACACTGTAGAAGATTTATGAACCAGTTGTTTATGTTTCCCAGTTTCTAAAGACACTATACCTATACAGTCCTTTGTGGTTTTGTCATATGTTGTAATAAGTGTACTTCAATTTTGAAGTATTAACAATTTATGTAAAGTATGGGTCGTTATAGTATTACTGGTGGGATGCAATGAAAAGAGATATTACTGATTTTACTATGAAGTGTTTGACTTGTCAGCAAGTTAAAGCATTGTGGAAGTTACCGAAAGGGATGCTTCTGTCATTACTGGTGCTATAGTGGAAATGGGAAAATATATCCATGTACATTATTGTGGGATTACCAAAGACATCTCAAGGTAATAATGAAATCTGGGTTACTGTTGATCAGTTGACTAAATCTACTCATTTCCTTCCTATTCGAGATACTTTGTCTCTAGATCAATTTTCTCGGTTGTATGTTAAAGATATAGTAAGCTTTCATAGAGTTACCCTCTCCATTGTATCTGATCGTGATCCTAGGATTACTTCTATCTTTTGAAAAGGCCTTCAAAAGTCATTGGGTTTTGAATTAAATTTTAGTACAGCTTTTCATCTGAAATCAGATGGGCAATCAGAACGAACAATTCATACCTTGGAGGATATGCTACGTGCTTGTTCCCTGGATTACCGGGGAATTTGGGACTAATATCTTTTTTTGGTTGAATTTTCTTATAATAACAGTTTTCATTCCAGTATACATATGGCTCCATTAGGGTCATTATATAGAAATCATTTTCGAACACCATCATTTTTGGATGAAGTAGATGAATGGAAGCTAATGGGAACAAAATTGGTAGAAGAGATAGAAAAAAGGTTTAGTTGATTCAAAAGCACATGAGAACAGCTCAGTGTAGGCAGAAACGTTATGCAGTTAATCGGAGTAAGGAACTATCTTCTGAGGTAGGTGATCATATCTTTGTCAAAGTTTCTTCAGGGAAAAGTGTGAGGCGTTTTGGTAAGAAAAAAAAGTTGAGTATGAGGTTCATTGGACCATATTAATTCCTGGATAAAGTTGGATCAGTTGCGTACAAAGTGGATTTACCTCCAATTTTGTCCCAGGTACACAATGTTTTTCATGTTTCAATGTTGAGAAATTATATGTTAGATTCATATAATGTTTTAAGTCCAGAGGTAGTTTAGTTGGAAGAGAATATCTTTTATGAGGAACAACCATTCCAGATTCTATACCAGAGATAAAAGTGTTGTGGAATAAGGTAATTCACTAGGTAAAGGTTTTGTGGAAAAATCATATGGCTGAATAGGCAACGTGGGAATCTATAAATGCTATGAGGGATAAATACCCACATTTATTTGATAAGTGATAAATATGCGAGGAATCAATTTCCAAAAGGGGGGAAGGATGTCATATCCCAAGTAAATAAAGAATAATACATTTTAATATTTATTAATAATTGCGAATTAAATATTAATATTACCTTAAAGTAGACTCTATGTTAGATGGATTTCTAGATATATAACAACAGGTTTCTTGGAAATCTTACGTTGCACACTTATAATATAATAATGTTATTTTAAATGGTAGTTAATTCCAAGCAGTTTTATTGGAATGAATGGATATGACTAAATAAAATATGATTATAAATGTTTGTTAAATGTTTTTAAATATATCCAATAAAAGTTAGGGGCTTAAAATATGAATGAATCTAAATTTAAGCATAAATACTCTAATATTCACTAAAAGGTCGATTTAATGCCTATTGAAGGAGAACCCTATTTAAATCTAATTTTGGTCATTTTTATATGTTAAATTTGACGAAATAAAAATCTTTTTTAGATTCGGGACATCAAAATTTACTTTGGGTAAATGTTTGGTATTTTTTTTGATAATGTTCATTTTTTAATGAAGAGTGAAAAATAATGTATTTTAATTCAAAAGTGACATTTAATAAATTTTATTTATATGGTTATATTTTCTTTTTAATTGGTTTTAAAGTGTAATTATATTATATGTTTACAAATTAATACAATATTGTTCATTGAATTAATTTCACTTTGAAATTGGACATGAACTAGTGTCGATCTTTTGAAAGTTATTATTTCTTAAAAACAAACTATTTGTTTTGACAATGGGAATTAATTTTAAATTAATTAATGCAACTTATATGTTTTGAATTAGAAAAAATAGACATCATTTTTCAATTTGGATTGTCAAATATAACTTAGGCTTATTTTTTGGTATTTTTCTGAAAAACGTCAATTTTTGATGAATAGTGAAACCACTAAGTAGTAGTTAAAAAACTGTCTTTTTCATTTAAATGACATATTACCACTTATGTGAATTGAATTTAGAAAATACATCATACATGGTTGTTATTAGTAAGTAAAATGTGGTTCAATAAATTGAAAATTGTTTTGATGAATACTAACTTTTGACTTTTATTTACCGAGGTTAATGGTAAATAGGGAAATTCAAGGTAAAAAGAATATAATAATAATTCAAAATTACCTTAAAACTTTTCCTAATATTACTGGTTGAGACATTTACAAACATGGGCATCTTTGGGTCGATTTCGGGTCCTCATGTAGCCACTTGGGAGTGATAATGACACTTTAGATTAATTAACTTAAAGTAATGACAAAAATGACACAAACAAATATATTTTAGTAAAAAAAATTTTACACGGGGTTATATAAGATATATTTTCGACTATAAATATTTATTGGAAATCTAAAAATATTTCCTACATCATGTTATTTTATTATTATTTTTATACATCAAATAAATTAAAATATTTATGACACAATAATGATGTAGTAGTTACTTCATTAATAAATGATTTAAATAAATCAGATTATAAATATTTAAACAATATCCAAACCAGTACAATTATTATTGGATGATTTTATTTTGACCATGAATCATCTTATCTTTTATTTAAATTAGTTTTGGACCTTTATAAACCGAATATCATTATATAATAAAATAATATTTTCACACTTTCCTAATGATCCCCTCCCCCCTTATAAAAAGCCCTCAATTATTACTCATTCCTCACACCTCTCAAGACCCTTGACTCATCCAAAACCTAAACAAAAAATCTTTCAAGATCCCTCTCCTCCTCTTATAATCCTTAACTTATGCATATGGCACTTCAATAAGTCCTTTTGGTTCAATACAAAGGGATTTACCCAAATTAAAGGTAACGATTCCTCTGAACTTTTTTTTATTTTTTTTTACTTCTATAACCCATAAACTATTTTTATTACTTTTTTATAACAAAACAATATATTCAATATAGAATTATGTTTTTTATGATATTTATTTTTACTACAATTACACACACCTCCATCTAATGGGTGAAAACATACTGTTTCTATGGATGTCATACTAACGCCTCACGAAATGATGATTGTTCGATTATCCCTGACCACCTCTCATATGGGACATTATGATGAAAATGTATTTATATATGATATATATTATTTTTTATATTTTTTATGATTTTGTATTTTCCATTTATAGAATCCCTTTATGATTTCCATAATGGGTAAACGCGATAATTTTATTTGAGGAAGTGCGGACTACCGCCCCCTCAAAGTGATATGACATGTTAATGCCATATGTGGGATGTATAAAGGATAGTGTTAATTATATTTTATATGATATTATACTAGAATTATAATATATCTATGTATCATTATTTTTTAAATCCATTAAAGTACAAAATAGAAATGGAAGTAGTGTTCATGCCTACATACGACTTACTATCTCCAGGAACGGTTCATTTCATTTCTTATCTCCAAAATTTTATGTACTGTTATAAATACATTTATATAATGGATATATATGATGTATATGATATCTAAATCATTAATATCATTCCCGAGATAATGGACTATTGACCACATGGAAAACTTGTAATTATATGGTGTTCATTTGTTACTCAAATTCCAAATATCGACAAAACAACCATTATTAACTGAAATTATTACATAATGTTTTTAAGATTGTATTAAGTGATATAAAAGGAATAATAAACTATAAAAAAGTTCTTAAGGAAGTATAAAATAACTTTATTTTCTTATTCAGGAGATTAAAGAATGAACTGGACAAGTCGGACACGAGGTAAGGGAATTCGTCTCAATCTACTTTCATTAAGGTATATTTAAATAATATATACCTTCTTCTTTTACACGGTGTATATTAAAACAAATTGAATTTTACATTAATTTAAAGTGAATATTTTTTCTAGTAATCACTTTACTAAACTACAAATGAAAAGTTTTTAACGTTTGCGGCGACAATGACCTCTCCACCACCGTAATCTTTATTTGGCTTCTCTATAAGCCTTAATGTTTTCTAAAATGAAAAGGAAATCCATTATTCTATTTTTGGGTGTTTTGGTATTGAAAATGGGTTTTAAATGGATTTATTATTTCAAAATATTGAAATTATTTCTTGTGATTTCAAATTACTTATTATTAGCGAAATGTTTATATTTGCAATATTTTATGTGTTATGATTTTATAATGGTACTTGGACCTTTTACGGGTGGTTACGTGATAAACTAAATAACGGGGGTTCCATGATAAATCAAGATGGGTGGTTACATTATAACCTCCAATTAATTGGTTATGGAAGTTAGCTATATGGCTATTCCATTAGCTATTTGAGTGGAAGTCGACCGTATGGTTTTTCCACTTAAAAATGTTTATGTCGCAAGTTACCTTTATATTTTAAGTGTTATTTATATGGGTTTTATGGTTATATTTTGGTTACAAAAGGGTAAGAAATGATATTTTATTTAGTGAAGAGTATTTAATACTTCATAAAGGTGAAATATATTACTTATGATAAATTATTCATGGTTTACTTTTTGTTTTGAAAAGCTAACAGTTTTCCTTCTTTGTGTACCCTTTACTGAGCTTTTTTATGCTCATCCTAAGTTTTTGAAATGTTTTTTCACAGGATATAAAGTGGAATTGGGTCAAGGATGGGATCAAGGAAATTTCATACTCTCTAAAACACGGAACTAGACATGAATGTTTTTTTCAAGAGTTTTTATTTTGTGAAAAAATGGAAACCGAGTAGATGTGTCTACATGTATTATTCAAGTCTCCATGTATATGTTATGGCCTAATTCTCTAAAACTCTAAACATGAAAAGATCCCCAATGTAAATTATTTGTTTTAATTCAATATTATATAAATTATTAAGGCCGGGTCCATATACTTCCCCCTCATTAACACTTGAGACATCAATGAATAATATTAGTATTATAGGTAGGTAAGGAAAAGTCATCTTGTAATGTGAACAAAACCTATAATCCAATTCGGAGACTATATGGGCTAGAAAAGTATAAATTTGACTAGTATACTACATTTTAAATTTTTTTGGTCAAATATATCACTAATCCATGTCAAAAATATTTTATGAACTCTAAATATTATTAAGAGAAAAATCACAAGTTTTGGTTCTAAAACAAATTCTACATTCTATCATGAAATGGTGGGTATTGTGAATAATATTTCAAAGTTTTATAGAATACCTCATAGGATAAGAAAAATATATGGATTCGATGTTTCATGGGCACATGTTTAAAAAAATCTTAAACTCATAAAAATTGGTAAAAATAAAATTTGAGGAAAGAGTACCAAGATTAATAATTATTTAAAATATTTTCTTTCAAAAATCATGTCAACATTCTTATAATCAATTAATATGTGTAAAGTATTAAAAATATCTATTTCAGCTCAAAATTCTAAAAAAATTGAAATCACAAAGGAAAAATGCACCAAAAACTTCTTAGAATGTTGACACTCTCTATATAAATAAATTTAATTACCCCTTATTTCATCTTAACAAAATAAAATGATAAGGGTAGAAAAACGATGGAAATGAAAGATATAACCTGAATTTAATTTCTAATTAAATCCTTTAATAATGATTCCAGGTACTTTTACATTATACCTATAATAAAATAAGAAGATATAATATAATATAAATATATAAAAATAAAGAGAAATTGAAATGAATATAGATCAGGTTTTGGTCCCTCATGTGGTTACTAGGTTTTTACTAACCCTTTTCAAGATATTATAGTAGGTTATCAACAAACTAAATGTGGGTTTAGTTAATTTATCATGAACTAGTAGATAGTTTTACTGCCAACACCTATGAATTTCTTTCCAGAGTGAGGATCCTTAGGGAAAATAAAGATAACCAGAACCCACATAAGAGATTAAAGAGGAAATTTGATTTTCATAATAGGGGATACAGTGGTGCTCCCATTTTTCTTGGTAAGATGAGCGGTATTCACAAGTGGTGAATATATAATAATATAATGTAGTTTCACTTCTGGATTAGGTTTAGAAAATTATTCCACAATGATTTCTTATTTTGTTTCATCATTCTCATATGTACTAGTGTGTAACTCGATTGACTCTTCCATTTTTGCTCATCAAAGGAAACTTGTTTTTCTTCTTTATCTAGAGACTATCATAGTTTTACTAAATCTAAGAAATTACAATAAATTTTATTAGTTTACCATTACAAATTAATAATGTATGAAAAAAAATAATTTTTAGAAATTGAATCACCCTAAAAAAATTCAACTTCAAACTCTTTATATCTAAGAAGGGATGCTATGAAATTAAATTTTAGAGAGTTAATTTATATTCAATTATTTCTTCAACCTAACCAAAAAATTAGTAAAATGTATTTGTAAAAATAATTTAATTATCTTCATATTTTCTTTGTTTTCATTCCATCAATATAAGTTTATCATATTCCACTACGGTGAATAAATACTCTATTTTCTTTATTTCTTCTTCGAGCATTTTTAAATTCCTTTCAATTTCCAAAATATTATGCTTAATTTGAATGTGTAATACCAATTACCTACTAGGATTAATAAAAATTATCATAGAAAAATAAATAATGAAAATGTGATAATAATCCAACTGAACCTCAGAAATTTAATATTTGTAAGAAATATATATTTTTTTGTTTTGGAAATTTATGATGTTTTTTATTGTTTATGAAAAATTCCAGCAAGATCATGAACATTCAGAAAATAGAACAAATATATATATATATTTTTTTTTCATAAAACCCTAATCAATAATTTCTACCGATAAATGTAGTATAATAGTGATGATAGGGTTGTATCACATGGTTGTTACAAACTATATAATCACATGGTCACTTTTATAAATTTCTTTTGATAATGTCGATGCTAAAAGTTGAGATTTTAAAGATGTAAAAAAAATTAACTAAAAAGTAATTTTAATACTAAAAATTAAAGATAGAGATTAAAATTTATAAGTAACATTGATTGACAAAACTATTTATCGAGGCAGTGGACATGATTCGATCATCGGACACTTCTTTTATAATTTTTAACAAATGTTTTATAATTTAATTACCCAATGTACACTTAATGACCTAAAATTATACACCTAAATGTAATAAAAAACATATATAGACCTAAAATATGGGTTTTTACCCTCTTATAAAAGTTATTCGAGTGACCAATAACCTATATTCCACCAAAACTAATTAAACTTCGTTTTCTTAATGAAGAGAAATCTCCAAAAGAATTTTAGACAAAATTATAGTTAGTTTATAGGAAAAACATGATAAATAATATTTAATGAAAAAAATAAAGTTACATAACTAAATAAAGATAGGTCCGTCATTCAAGAAAACAATTTCCCAAAAAATTCAAAAGAAAAAATTTACAATTAAATGAAAAACTCAAAAAGGACAACCCATCATATCTTCAATGGTCACCACAACTTGGATTTTAGACCAATATGGGAACATTAAATCAATTATAACTCATCTTATACAATATATTCACACCATATACCCAAAATACTCTCTCTACCCATTCTAATTTCTTTTTATAATATTCCATTTGAAAAAAAGTTGATAGAAAAATATATATTGAATAGGGGAAGGGAATATATGTATAGTTTCTATAAATCAAATGATTTCTCAATTTTGTTATAGTTTCGCAATCAATATCACTAAGGTTATCTATTAAATGTTTTTCACATTAATTACCACTTCACTCAAATATTTTAGAACCTTATGAACTGTGGTGGAAAAGTTATGCCAAAGTTATTGAAAATATTTTTAGACGAATAGTGTGTTTGAATTCCTCACGTCTCACATTCTCATAGACCATTATATTAAAAAAAATTGAATGACATATTTAATTTTTCGTATAATTTTATAATTCTATTTCATATCCAATTGTAATAAACTTGTTTGAAAAATTTTATCTTGACATTAGTCTTTATTAAGGAAGGTATTCCAAATATATATGCAAAAAAATTTCCAACATGAATAATTTGTTGAGGCCTCATGTAAGTTGATTCAACACTTGATAAAATAGGATGAAATGAATCCCAATATCCAACAGATCATATTAAATAACTTTTACAATTGTATCATTATTTAAAATGTAATTCCAAATATATCTAAATATATAGGAATGTTAAAATTGAATAATTATGGCATTTTCTCAATTTGGATCAAAACTCATCAGAATTCAAAATATGATGAATTTTAACTTCAGATGGAAAAAATTGCGTATTAAATCAATGAGTTTTTTATAAAATTATTTAAAATATTACCTCAATATAGATTTATATTCCATAATGAATTGTATTTTAGAACATTGAAATATCCTTTATGCATGTTTTAATATCCATTTATATCACATTAAATTTTTTCATTTATTTAGTTCAATGAAAAATTATCAAAAAAATATTATTTTTTATCTTTAGAGGTGTTTTTCACTTCAATTTATTTATTAATAATTACTATTTGGTTTTCTCTATTAGAAAAACCTTATTCCATTGATAGGAATTTTATTTAGGATTCTATAATCTCTTTTTACTTTTATAAAGTCATTTTATTTTTATAATCATCAACCTTAATATTTTTCAAAAACAATCTCAATGGTGGTTCCTCAGCATATTTCTTTTCAAATATTTTCATTTTTGATTTAGTATAAAATAACCTATCACACCACAATTTATGTGATTTAAATGATATTTTCATTTTCATTTTTCTTTTCCTTAATGAATGTTACTTAAGAGTTATTGAACTATTTACTCATATACTTTATCATATTATTTTATTCCAATTCATCTAAAAAAACAATTTTAATTTTTTTCAAACCTTCAATGGATTTGAATGAGAACACTTTTTCACTTTTTAATTTATTATTTTTTGGGAGAAGTTGTCCAAGTAAAAATATTCAAATGATGAAATTTTAGAATTAAATTTTATCAAGATGAAGCCTCATTAAATCATTGTATATAGTTGTTTCAATGAATTACCATACTCATGAACAATACTCCTTCAATTCAATTGTTATTTTATTTTTTGGACAGTACCAAATTTTTCACTAATATTAGAAGGAACCCTTAAATGGATTGAAGATATTTAACACATGAGTTAGAAGGTAAGAGTAATGTAGCCCATGGATAAGTGGACCAAAGGACCTATACTAGAATATTCCCTCTATCATCATGTCATTTGACCACATCAGTGTCATTTCGGGGCACTCCATCACTACACTTTGTGTAGGTTCATGTGTTCTAAATACTTGTTCATGTTCATCACCCCATAGATAGTTTTACTCACATCAATTTTAACTTCACCAGTGACTTATTTCATAATATCTTCCACTTAATCAGTATAATGTGGTCTATTAATATTCCCTCAATGCCAAACCATGGTGAATTGAAGGCCAAATAAAATGATGAGAATCTAAAATCAGGTGAATATTACAACTACCATAGTTACCCAATATAGTTCATGCTATAGTATACGCACTTCTATAATGTTATATTATCGCTATAGTTCCTTGCTAGTCCACTCCCATATAAATTCTAACCAAAGTTTCATATTGGGTTATGTGGGGTATAGTACTCATGATCTGGTTCACTTGAGAAAATAAATAATATATGAAACCATATTTCACTATTTAGACATCTTCAAATTTGGTTCAGTATTTTTATAAATTTTCCCCTTACATAATTTTCTCTTTTATAAGAATTAGTAATATCTATATATATTTATTTTATAGAGTTTCATGTCATGAATTTTTTTAGTTATATTTTTGATATAGAATATAAAAATTCATTCCTTTCTCAGGCATCACACACAACATTCTTAGGTCTATTTTTGATAACATTCTAACCAAGTATATAAAATAATGATTGATTAAATAATATCTGATATATTAATACTAAGAGATATTAGATAATGATTCATACAGTCCTTTCATATGTCAAAATTAAATTCATCAAATATAGGGATTCACTTTCAATTTAAATAATTACAAGGATCCATCATGAATTCTCTTAATAATGATTATAAATAGAACTGTAGAGGTGAATATAACTTTGATACCAATTTTATTGTGTTTTACGATTAAAGAACTCTTAGACGTGGACAATAAACATTTTAAAAACTTGTATGATGATATTTAATTCCCATCCACATTGGTTTGAAAGAATATATCTCTCATATCTTTCAATATACTTAATATATACAAGATAATATAAGTATACCTCAAGAGTTTTTATAATGTTCATCACATCATGTATGTGGATTGTCCTTGGTATAAACTAATGTGCTTTTTAGAAATTTCTATAAATAAAATGTGGTATAATAAAACACAAAAACCCACCACAACACTAAATTGAAAATGAAATAATAAACTAAATGAAAAATATATTCTACATAACACACATTAAATCTATTTTTTCTTAATAAATGTGGTTTATTGAGACCACATGGTGGCTAGAATTAATCACTCATATTTTTAGGTATCCAAAAGCTAAATATAATCATCGAACTCTTTTTATGACCTCTTTTATGTCAAATGGAATGTTATAATCACCTTTAAGTTTCACCATGAGAAGTGAATGATATAGATTTTTGGATTGATATAGAATGATTTAGTTTTTCTAATATATGTTTAATAAAATCCCTTAAATTGAACTACTTTATTATACAAAAATTGTAGTTCTACTCTAACCAAATTATATGTCATGAAATAATCTATGTATTTTACTTAATATGTTGTAACATTCTTAACAGATTCATGATTTATTATGTAACCTAACAAACAACTTTGAAAATAACATAACCATTAACACATAATCAGATAATGTTTTATAATCTAGTGATATGATAACAAAAATTGGAAGATTAACTAATTAACATATTGTATAATTTTTTATGAACACTATGCTATGAAATAAACAACAATGTTTTAATGAAAACCACATCATATTGTATTTGACCATGTCATAGATTATGATTAGTTGAATACATATAATAATATTTCATTTTTACTAAATCCTTGAAGACATTAATAAAAAAGTTGTAATAATTTTTGAATAATTTAAAACTACTTTGTATATGATCATAATTCAAATATTTTTAAGTTCTCGACTAATAATTTATACCAAAATTGAACCTCATTCCATTACATGTTACATGAACATGTGTTTCTTTGAATAATTAAAAATAATTATGAGCTCTTAAATCCATAACTAAATGAAAATAGTGATATCTAATAATATTAATTACTCGTCAAGCTACAAAACTATCTTGAATATTTTTTATTAAACACACTCATATCTCAATAATAACATTTACACCATAATATATATCTCTATGTATCATTTGAATACTCATATAATCCTATTTTCCAAGTCATAAATCCAACTAATAGACATGAAATATATCAACATAATGTAATATATATTTCATATTCTTGATTCTATAAAACTGAACAACAATATTGAATGAATACTTCACATGTTATTCATTAATTTTAATTTTCATATCATAGGTCACTCAGTGAATCATGGTTATATTTTTCCTTAGTCTAATTCATTCAAGGGTCCAGATGCCTTACATGTCCAAAACAAGAATAAATTTTATCCTGATTAACAAATACCTAACATATTATTAGAAACATATGAAATTGATCTGAATTAGCTTAGAATCATGGAGTTGGATGTTTAATAAAATCAAAATACATGTGATACATGTACACTTGAATATGATACATGAAGTGTGTGTAGATATATAATGATATTTTATGAATATATTGTTATTTAATATATGCATATTAGGCATATGTAATTTTATATTTCATATATTGATATATATATATATAATATTTGATATATATACTATATAATATATGGATGAGATGAATGTATAGTGGGTTGCATGTAATGAAACAACAGGCTATTTATCACCTAAATGTTTTTCCTCAGTTTAGTACCAAAGGTCGCTTCACTAAAATATTTTTATTCATTCATTTAAATAAGATTAATTAAATATTCTAAATAGGATATAACACACATGATGTTTTATGAATGAGAGTCCACGGGAATAACCTCAAAAATAGAAGATTTATAATCCTTAGTGTGGGTGTTAATTCACTTCCTATGGTCATATTATTATCTATTTGGAAAATATTTGTGAAAAACATCTTCCCCTTGAACCTCATTTACTGAATTGAGAATATGTTATCACCCCATCTGATGTTCGTTTATGCTATTGATATAATCAAGGAATATTCGTTTAGTATACTTCCTTAAAGGTTGGAAGCATATAGTTTATGTTTAGTGATCCTCCATAAATGTACTCCGTCAAAAAAAGAGTGGATGTTGTGGTTGTACCCAAAATTTATGTTCACTATTTTTCCCTATTTTTTATATATTTAAACATTTTAATTCATAAAGATATATCCTTTTATATTTTTGTTTTTCCACTCTAATGATATCTATATTATCAAAAAATGCCATCGATGGTACCATAGTGAGTTTTATTAGGGATTAAATATGATTTAATCACTAGTTTTATGAATATAGGATCTTTAAAACAAATAATGATATATCATAAAATAATATGATTTTTTACCTTCATGTATCTTTCATTAAGGTACTACATATTACCTTCCCATATATGGGATTGTGTAAAGGACATCACTTGCTTATCAACATGGGAGGGGTTCATATAAAGGTAGATTGAGAATGAAAATTACATGAAGCCTATAAATAAATGTTTTTTGTAACTTAAAATTACATTAATTTGTTCATGTAAAGGTAATATATAACATAACATTATGCGAATGAGTTAATGCAATAGTAATCCATGTTTTACCTTTACATGAAGGGTTCATGTAATGGTCAATGTAGAGCACCCTCACACAATATGTGTTGTATAAGCATCAAGGATATCTACCCCAATATAAACTTCCTATGTAATTATAGTTTAAGTTTATCCCTATGAAAAATGGGGATTCTGTATAAGGGTAAACGTAATTGTTTTTATAAAATTTAAATTATTTTATGGATTAAAATATGTTTATAAAAAATATTGAAATGTATTTTTTAAATACTTTAATTTATAAAATATTTATAAAATAATTAATTATTTTTTTTTACAATGAAACAAATTTTTATAAATTATTTTTATTCTTATATATAAAATGTGAATATTTAAAACTTATTTTACAGGTTGTATAACATACGTTATGATATATAACCAAATATACATAATTATAAATAAAAACGGGTAATTTATGAGGTGTTTATAAATTTCAAAATATGTGACATTTAGATTATTTGTAATGTTTATATAGGAAAAATGTAATTGTAAAATGTTTATAATTGATGAAAATCAAAAAAATTTAATGTAATACAAAATATGAATTATTTAATATTAAAAGGAATATAAAATTTTTATATTCATGATTATGGAATTTCTATTTTGTTTCGATACTTTATGAAATTATTATTTTTATCTTTTATTTATGAATTATTCATAAATTTTAATCAGAATTTTAAATATTTGATTTATTAATTGTTTTAAAGATTATTCAATTTTTTATTCATGTTTATGAAATTATTTATTTAATTTGAATATTGTGTATGCTTTAGTTTAAATATTAAAGTTCTTATAATAGATAAATATTTGCATTAAATTCACGGTACAAGTAAATAAAATTAAGGTCCTAATATACCATGAACTCTATAGGTAATTATAGTTATGATCTTAGTAATAATGTTTTGGGCGTAGTTTCTGCATATTAAGTGTTATAGTTTAATGAATTGAATTCTCTCTTGAGTAATGTCTCCTTAGGGGGAGTGAATTGAGGTAATACTACCTACCGGCCTAAAAGCTTATTTATTATCATGAAACTGAATGGGGGTTTCCATCTATCACTCTCATCACACTCTTATGGATATTTTAATCATATATAACTCTATCCAGTTACATTAAGAGCTTATATACCTTATGAATATAATGAATTAAAATATCAATGAATATTTTTAGCTTCTATTTTTAGGCAACACACACAAACAGATAGGTTTAGTATAGAATAACAAATTAATGTGTTTTGAACAAAAGAATTTGTTTATTGGAAGAGGGATTACAAAAATTAAATTGTTAGAATATTTAATACAAAAAATGGATAAAAAAAAGAATATAAACATTTCATAACATGAAATAATTATGGATCAAATTGTCATGTGATGGTTATTAAATTAGTAATACCATAAAATTAATTCTTGAAATGATAAGTGCAAGATTATTTTCATGAAATAGATTTCATGACCTTGACTGTTCAATAAATAATTTTCACGATTAACCCTTGCACCCATGGGTTATCTTTTTTAAGGAAAGATAACTATAAGTAACTCTATTTTTTTGGTAGGTGAATATTTGAAAGAGTATCAGTTGATTTTTTTTAGTTAGATTAATCTTTAAATTTCCTTTGATTATAATATCTGGTAAACCCAAATTATTAGTATACTAGGGGAATTATGTTTATTGATTCTATATGATTTATCTGGGTAAAATTTTATAAAATAAAATATCCAATAATCACAACTATAATAATTGGGACGATTCCTAACCTAAATTTTCATTGTTTTATTATTTTAACAATATATTATAAGTCATGAATGAAATATGGATCTTGGATCTCTAAAATAATATGATGTTTGTAGTCACCAATTATAGTGGGATCACTTTAATTTAAAGTATATAAATAAAATAAAATAAACAAGAAGATCAACAACTGATATATAATTTTTGTATAATATAGAATTATTTAAATTAATAATTTTGATATCATTAACAAGAATGACCTATAAACCCTAAAAAATTTATATATAGAAAACAGAAGTGTTCTCATGGGGAAGAATTTTGATAATGTTAAATTCAACATTTTATAAATTAATTTAACAAACTCGGACTCATGGGTATTGGATAACATGTGTATGTTGGATATGTTTTTTTTCTAAAAATCACATAGAGATTTAATAGAATAGATAAAGGGTGAATTAGATATTCACATGGGTAATGGAGTAAGAGTTGCATCATTCGACGTGGAAATATATGCTCTATGACTACATAGGGATTTAGTCCTTGAATTCAAATTTTATAATGTTCCCACAATAAATATAAATTTTATTTCTATGTCAAGTTAAGAAAAGATGACATTTTTATTCATTTTTAAGAAGAATATTTTTTCGATATATAAGAATGAATTGTTTTTGGAAATATTTATTTTAATAAATGGTTTATATATACCAGATATATATTATAATTTTGGTAAAATTTTTAATAAGAAGCCAAAGGTTTATTCTTATCCCACCTACAATTTTAATTTTAACCTCATACATATGAATGAAAAATTTGTTCAACGAATCCATGTATTATAATATTCGTAGTAAATATATTAAGGAAAATATTATACATATAAAAGTTATTTATGAGTAAAAATAAAAAAGTCACATTTTGGAGGAAAAGTTGAAAGTGCTAGTGGAAAATTGGATCCCACACATATTGATATCTGGATCGTTGATTTCTCAAGTAAGTATTGATTTTAGGTAATTTGTTACTTTTTTTGATGAATTTAAACAATGGGGTTTTGGTTTTCTGATGAAAAAATGATGAAACATTTGAAAAGTTAAAATATTTTTAGAATTAATTACATAATCTACTGGTAAATTGTGTCAATATTCTTTGATCAGATCAATGTGGTTAATAATTCAACCATGAATTCCTAACTCATCTGAGAGATTGTATAATTTATTCACAAAACACTCCTCCCAGAACACCATAAAATAACAGGGTTTCTAAAAGTAGTAATCATTCATTGTTCAACATTGTTTGATTTATTATGTGTCTATGTTACCTTTTTATATAATTTTGGGGAGATTCTATAGGGGATTTGTTTTTTTAAATTTTATTAAATTTAAAGCATTCATTAATAATAAATATGAGATATTGAATTTAAAACATACCAATATACCTTTTTATAAATATTTTTGGTTGCTAACCATTCAAATTAAATTTGGATTAGGATTAGAATGACCTCAAATCTAATAAATACTTATTTACGGGTTATCCCAAACAAAATATGGGGTACTATTTTAATAATCACACTGAAATCAATGTGTTTCTAGATTAATGTTGTTTTTTCCTTAAGAAGGAGAACACATATAAATGTGTCATAGGGAGGAATATTGAACTTAGAAAAGCTCATGGCCAACAGATAGGAAATATTACTGATATGGTAGTTGAGCTGGTTTGGTAATGTGTTTTAGAAGAAGAATAAAGTCAATTTACACAGGAGACTCAATGTTATAGTTTGAATCATTACGATCTCATGATATATGGACTTCATAAAGAAAATGGTGATGAGTTGTTGTTCATAGGTGATAAACCTACCACTTATCAAGAATCAATTTTTATAACGAGCCAACCATAAACATTAGATAACCTAGTAAATCATATTAGAATTTATTTCCTTACATTACCAAATATATTTTTGGTTTAATGTTTTAGGATATGATTAAATTATTCGTATATATTAACTCACAAAAATAAAATTCAGGTACTACTAAAATACATTCAATTTATTCCATAACACAAAAGTTTTTATTAAAACATGAAATCATTTCATGAAAAATATTATCATTCATCTTTGATCCTCCTTTTATATTATCCATACTATAAACCTATGATGTTTTTTAAAACATTATTTGAGAACAAAAATTATAGTAAGGTACATAATATAAAGGAACTAATAGTCCATGAATACTTATAAAAATATGAAATTATTTTGACAAAGACATTATTCTCACCCATAAAGTATCATAAACATTATGAAATAAATAAGTGTCTGTAAAACATAGTAAAAATAAATAAAAACCAAAACATAACATGGAGAATTAATTTATTAACATTTTAACACTCAATTCTATCATATGATTTTAAACTCTCACATCTACCTTACAATGTAACTCTCATGGCAACCTTATGGTGTAACCATTGTAGTTAATTTTGGAGTAATCATAAGGTTGAACTCCAAAATTAAAATACCCAATGCATTAGAGGGAGATATAGGTCCCACCCATAATAATAACAAAATTCCTAATAACCATAAAAAAAATCATAAAAAATAATACAAGCATTATGATAACATTCCTTTTGAATTTTGTAAAAATAGAACTTTAAAGGAGGACTTCTAATGAAAAGCCCCTTACCTCAGGTTCATCTTACTTCAAACATATTCAATCCCCATGTATAATGGTTTAAATAGTGTTATTAGTATATCAATGAAATATATTCATATATATAATACCTTATGTGATATTATTATAAAAACGTTCCACCCATTTAATGATAATATTTTTTTATTGTTTTGGGTGTTCATATTTCATGGTTTCCATGGTTGGTTCGTTATGGATTTTATTTTGAAATGGAAAAAAAACTAAATAAGCTAGTTTAAATTGTATTAATATTTTTAAAAGAACTTAAATTATACCATATATCATTTTTCTATAATTATGATGATTCAATAGATAAAACGCTAATGGATATGTTTTAATTTAATTTGGTGATTTTTACGACCATCACAAACTTATAAATTTTTATTTAATATCATGATTATAAATTGGTTCTAGAACATTATATAACTTATAATATGTATAATAAAATCTTATTTATCTATAATAATGGTTTTATGCGAATCCTTGATGAAAACAAAGGAAAATAAATTTTTTTTGTCAACAAAGGCGTTGAATCAACACGTCTTGGCTGATGAATTCATTTTATAAAATAAGAGGAGAAGTAGAGAGGTTTGATAATGAATATTCCATTAACATAAAATAATTATAGTATAATAATGGTAATGGAGTTATCATGTCCCTTGTATAAGGGGAGGTGAGTATATAATAATAAATGAAAATAAATTGGAAAGAAAATAAAAGAAAATGAAAGCGGATTTAACAAATTGAATTCTCCTCATTGAGAAACATTTTAAGGAACCGGGTTTTGGAAATTTGGTGATACCATGCGGTCTTGGACTCGTGGAAGAGGATTTTTAATTTAATTGGGTATAAATTAAATAGTTTAAAATTCTTTGAGATGCGAGGAGAAGAGGTGGCGGGTGGTGGTATTTATAGTGGAAGATAGGGGTGTTTTCTCATTATTTTATTCATTGGTTTTTTTATTTTGGATCAAGAATATGAATAGTTAGAGAATTATCAAAAATATATTAAAATAATTAAGGTAGGTTCAATATTATGGTGATTAAATCATTAATGAATAATGTAATAGTGTATTTTATTTATATAGTATATATATATAAATTACCGTAATTTACTATTCAAAAAAATTCAATTATTTAAAAACAATCGTAGTAATTCACCAAACCATATTTAGAATTTAGGGTTAAACAATGAAATACATTCTATCAAAATAATTTCTTCTAATATGATAAATTTAATTTTAAATTAGAATCTTCATTTAATCAAAAAATTCCAATTTTAAATTTATAACAACATTTATGACACTTTCAAAAATTAATTATGATCTCATAAAATTATATTATAATCATAAGAAAGAAAATTTAATTTATGAATCTATTTTAGGAAAATAAACATTATTTTAAATCATTATATTAATTAAATAGGTTAAATTAAATATTTATGACTTACAAAAAAAACCAAAACTTAATTTATCATTTAGAAAACATTTTTTACTTATTGCATGATATAAATATATCATATTTTAACTTATATGATACATAAATTTTATTTATATTATCATAGAAACAGTTAATATTATATTTGTATATATTTATTATTTTTTTTAAATTCCACTTATTTCATTATATATTTATTCAAAAATAAATTCTCTCTATGATCAAGAATCTTAACAGGCTTTTTCTCATAAGAAAGGATTCTCTTATTGCAGAACTACTTTTTAGATCAAAACAAGAGTTGAATCTAGAACGTACGTTCTTAACATAAAAACATGAAAAACATTTTTTAATTGAGAAAAACTCATAGAAAAATCTACTCAATAGGCAATTGGTCCTTCTAAATCAATGATTTCATAAGGTGAAATGCACCATGGACATAACATTAATTTATTTCTAAAATGCATTAGACTTTTCCATGGAGAGATTTTAATGAAAACCTGATCACCTACATTGAAATAAAATTATTTCCTCCATTTATCTACTTATCATTTCATTATACTCTATTTTTTCCTCATGTTTTAGTAGGTTCTCTTCACTTTATCAGCTATATCATTTACTAATTATGTTCCCATCAACATTCTTTCCATGACATCACCCCAAAATTTTGGGGTTCAAAACATCTTTCCGTATAATGCCACTAATGGTTATATTTGTATATTAGAATGAAAACTAATACAATAAGAAATTTCAACGAATGAAATATGAGGATCTAAAATTCTCTATTGAAATAATAAACAAACTTGAATAATGTCCTTCAAGGTCTAAATTGTTCACTTGATCATTTTGTAGGATTGAGGATTAAATGATATGTTAAAATTTAATATTATTTCTAATAACTTTTGAAATCCCTTCCAAAAGTTAGATTTAGACCGCAGATCTTGGTCAAATACAATTTATAGAGGAACTCCATTCAACCTAGAAATATCTTTGAGGTACAGTTAAAAAAGTTGAACAAGAAAAAGTTTGCCTTGAATAGAAACTAATTTTATAGATTTACTCATCCGATCATCAACAACACAAATCTAATTATTAACTTGAGGAGTTATTGGAACTCCCACCACTAATTTTCTGTATATATCCTTCTATTTCCTCTCTCGCACTAGAATAGGTTGAATTATCCCCTTGAAAAGTTTTCACTCTACTTTAATGTTTTATCAATCCAAATATTTCATTATAAAATTAGAAACATGACCTTTAATTCCATCCCACCATTAATACTCCAGATGTTATCTATATAACTTAGTGATACCCAGATGAAAGGAGAATGGAGAACTATGAGCTTCACATTACAATTATTTTATCTTATGGGAATCACAAGGAAAACATAATCTCTTTCCAAATTTCAAGATATAATATTAATCAATATTAAATTCATGAAATTTTAATTTCTTAACCAATTATATCATTTCCTATAACTCACGGTCTTCATTCCCATCCCACATAATTATTTATAAGAGAGAAAGCTACACTAACACCTGAAACAAAATAGAGTAATTTCCTACAACAACATCGAATTAAAAATTCATCAAATAATTAATCAAGAGGTAATGTTCCAAATGTATCATAGTTAATGTTTTATGATGTTTTTAACTCAAGGAATTCAGCACTTTGTTTTCTTCTCTATGATGTAAATTGATTATCTATTCATAATCCTTTATCAATTCAGTAAATCTTATCTACACTGTTTTTGTTTAATTATGAGTTAATATATTCTTTAAACTTTTATGTTTAGTATATTTTTCACATTTGGCTCCATATAAATGATGTCTTCAAATTTATAAAGAAAAAAAACCTAGATAGTAATTCTAGATCATGGGTGGGATAATTTAGCTCCTCAAATTTCAGTTGTCTTGAAGAATAATCAATTACCTGATCATTCTATATCATAACACAAAAAATTCCCTTCAATGAAGCATCAATGTGGATAAAAAATACTCTTTTTCAAGAAGGCATGACTGAATATTAAGCATTCACCAATCTTATTTTTAGTTCCAAAAAACAAATATCACATTATTCTATTCAAATTAATTTAACCCATTTTTTGTTTACATAGTTAGTAGGCTAGATAACCATATTTTTTTTAAAAAAAAATTAGTAATATCCTATTAATCCAAGAAAACCTAGAATCTATATAACATATTTAGGTCTTGGACATTCATAAACCACTTTTGTTTTGGTAGGATCAACTACTATGTATTCCTTATTTACAATGTTCCCAAGAAAAGAAATAAATCGCAACCAAAAATAGAATTCTCTATTTTTTATATATGTGTAAATTATTTTCTTTAAGATTTTATAGGGAAATTCTTAATTTTTTTCAATGATCTTCACAACTTTTTTAAAAGACATAAATATCATCAACCAAAAGAAAAAAATATATCTAAATTTTTAGGGAAGATTCGATTTATAAGATCTATAAATATATAAGAATAAAATTTCAAACTAAAGGGAAAAAGAAAAAACTCATATTAACCATATATTGGTTGGAATATATTTTTTCAAAATTTCATCCCTATTCACCTTCAGATGATGGTACTTGTATCCCATGAGAATCTTTGAGAAAAAATGAGCTCTAGAGAGATTATCAATAATGTCATTAATATGAGGTAGTGAATACTTATTTGAAATAAAAGGTTATTCAAAGAATTATAATCAATGAAAAATATCATGAAAAAATATTAAATTTTAAAAAACAAAAAATGGATCATCCCATGGTGAAGATATATGATCAACGAAAACATTATCATGGAAATACTACAACATATTTTTATATTTTAGAAGTTCCACTTGGGAAATTTGAAAAAGGGGTTTTGAAGTTATCTTAGAATTAGGAAGAACGTTAATAGTAAATTCAACTTCCAATTAGGTATAAAACTAAAAAACTCATTGGTAAGAACATACATGTATTCATTTACCAAGGGAAAATCATTTTTCTTAGAAGTTACCTTGTTTCCAATAATATGTGCAAGATAACGTGCATTTACATGTTTTAACAGTTTCTTAGATTCCTGATATGTTATCAATGGAATGGGTTCATTCTTTTTGAATAACTAAAAATATTTCTAAAAATAACACTTTTACTCTATAATAAATCTCATCATGAGAAAAAGGAAGATAATCTATAAAAAAATAACATCAAAATTATCTAACAAGAAAACAATAAGGTTCACGTGTAATTTATTTCCATATAAAATAACAATTAGATTCTTAAAATTATTTTTTACTTTAGTATTTCCCCAATTATCTTATAACATAGGTTATAATTTCAATTATTAATGTGAAATTTCCAATTTAATATAAAAATCATTGGAAATAAAGGAATGTGTAGACCCCATTTCAAAAAAATGTTAGAAAAATCTATTTAAATAAATAATATACAAGACTCCACATCATGGGAGGGCCCAAAATTTACTAACATAGTCGCAAAGGATTTCAATACACCATTTTACTTCTAATATAGTGGTTTTTCATCATTCAAATAATTATTTGGGTAGGTAATCATATAATAATCCATCTCACCACATTCAAAATACATTACATTTTTCTTATCAGAATTAATATTAATATCTTTTTAATTTAAATCATTGTCTGTATGTCAAAACATACGAAATTGGAAACAATTCCTTAATTTTTTAAGGCATTCCCAAAGTTCTTTTTACCACACTTTCCACAAGAAGGAAAATGGAAATTATTATATTTCAATTTACCATATTGATTCTTACTCATTTCTTAATATTTGGAACATTTCACATACTTATTGTCAAAGTACATGTGATCATCGAAAAACTCCATTTCTACACTCTTAACAGTTCGAACAAGTTTGTCATGACTTTTGAATTCACTAGAATCCAATACCCTTCAATATCTTATCATTTATCCTGAGTAAAAATGTTTTCTTTTAATATAACAATCTCAAATAATATTTGGATCAAACCTTTAAAATCGAGTGATGTTTTCATTATACATAGCCACTAAATCCTCTTCCTTTTATATCAATTGTAAGAATTTATTTTACATCCTAAGTCATACATCCATATGAATCTATTTTTCAATTAAATTATTCTTAAATTCATCCCATTCCAAGGAAGCGATCACATCGCTATCCCTCATGGTCTTGACCATTAACCACCATTGGTCAACTTCACCTTCCAAATATTAAATAGAAATACTATCCTTTTGATTATTTGAACAGACATAAAATTTAATATCTTTTCAAGGGATTTAATACACCCTTCATCAATCACTGTATCAGATGATCTACCAAAATCAAGTGGGTGTCACCTAATAAATTGTTTCACTTTTGTCTTTTTTCCTTTGTGGTAATTTTGGTCTTTCTCTTTAATTGATTCCACCACTATTTATAGCCTATTTCAACAGATCCATTACTCTCAAAAACTAATTGGTTCCAATTAACACAATTCCATGTTGGGGATTTGGGAAGATATGATCCTTTCAGCGCCTTCCTACATCAATATCCATGATTCATCTATTGAAATCCATTCTAAATAGAAATATCTTAAATAAAGAATCACGATAATCATCAAAGTATATATCATTTCAACATAAACATAAGGTAAAATAAATTATGATATTCTATTAACATCTTCATAACCCCAAATTTTATTTAAACCATGCTCTAATACCAATTATAAGGACCCAAACTTAAACACTATGTAGTCTAGTAAGTTATTTTAGAATTCAAATTATTACATTCCCAAATATATTCATGATTTACAGGTTTATAAAATTATTTCATAATTCATAAATATCAACCAAGTATAATAAAATATGGTTAATAATAAAATGTTGTCCATTTATTTGAAAATAAATACTTTTTTAATAAAACATGTAATATTTTAAAAAAAATCATCATTTTTATCTTGGGTTCTCCTTTTCTATCAACCATCCTTAAACCCTGTGAAGTAAATTTTAAAACTATGGATGAGAAAAAAGTAATCATTAGGGGAAATAATTTAAAGGAACCATTAGTCTATAAATACTTATAAATATATGAATGTTTTTTCATAAAGACATACTTCTCACCCATAAAGTAGCATATACTGACATTATAAAAAAAATATATTTCTATAAAACATAGAAAACATAAATAAAACCATAAATGAAACTTGGGGAACTACTTAATTTAATAACCATTTTGGATACCATATTATATTTAACCCTCATGGATACCAAAAAATGTAACCCTCAATTCTACCTTATGGTGTAACTATCATAATTACACTTAGAGTAATCATATGGTCGACCTCCAAAATAAACATACCCAATGAATTTGAGGGAGATATAGGTCCCACAATTAATCATTAAAAATGGCCATATACTACAAGATAATCATAAAACAACAATACATGCATCATAAAAATATTTCTTTTTATTTTTTAAAAAATAGAAATTTAAAAGAGGAATTTTTATGAAAATTCCCTTATGTTGGGGATGGCTTACTTCCAAAATGTTCAAACCTTCTATATAATTGTTTAAATAATGTTATTAATATAATATATAATTATAATAATATCTAAAATACATTATATGATCTTATTATAACAACTTAACTCCATTTTAATGATAATATTTTGTTATTTTCATTATTTCTTGTGAGATTATTTCATGGTTTCCATGGTTGGTTCATTATGGATTTTCTTGTTGAATTGAGGTAAAACTCTATAATAAGAATGAAATTATTTTAATATGTTTCATAAATTTTAAAAGATACCATATATCATTTTCTTTTATGGTACAAGGAGGATTGATTAGATATTTTATTATTGAAACTGATTTAATTTATTTTGGTGGGTTTTATGACCGTCACATAATTATATCGTTTTATATAATATCATGTTTATATATTGGTTACAAAATATTTATAACTTATATTTTTTATAAAAATTATTATTTTACCATAATAATGGTTTTATGACTAGCCTTGAAGGTGATAAATGAATATGAAAATTCTTTATCCACGTAGGCCGTTAATAGACATGTCACTAATGACGCTTTCATTTTATAGAATAAGAGGAGTAGTGTAGAGGTTTGATTATGGATATTTCAATAACTAAATAAGATTCTATCATATTAATAGAATTTTCATTATCAATTCACTTGGATGACGGTAGGGGAGGAGTGATTAAGAAAACAAAAGAAATTAAAATGGAAATAAAAGAAAATGAAAGAGGATCTTACATGTTCAATTCTCCTCCTTAAAAACTTACTTAAAGAACTTGGTTTGGAATTTTTGTGTGACTAGTTGGTCTTGGATATGAATAATAGTATTTTGAAGGTAATAGGGTTGATATTAAATAAGATACAAGCTTTTTATGTGTATGGGTAAGAGGTGGGGATGGGTGATATTTATAGTGGATGAGAGGAATGTTTTCTTATTATTTTATTTATTAGTTTGTTATTTTAGATCAATACTTTGAATAGTTAGAGAATTATCAATAACTATATTAAAATAATGAAGAGAATTTTGATATTGTGTTGATTATATCACAAATTAGTCAATTAATAGTATATTTAACTTATAATGTATATATTACATAAATTGCATTATTTTACTATCCACCAAAAATTTATGTATTTTAGGAAAACCCCCAAAAAAACCTATAAAAATATTCTGACCTACAATTAAAATATTAACATCATTTTATGAAAATAATTTTATTAATATGATATATATTATTCTTAATTTATATCCTCATTTATTTTAAAAATACTAATTTTAAAATTATAACTCTTTTAATGACAATTTGAAAAATTAATTAAGTATTCATTAAACAATATTATAATCATAAGAAAAAAATTATTTATTTATGAATATATTTTTTTAAAATAGATTTTCATTTTAATAATTATGTTAATTTGAAAATTATAATTAAATATTTATGACATCCAAAAATACCAACACTTAATTTGTTATTTACATGACATTTATTTTCATATTGCATGATATAAATAGCTCATATTATCACTTATACATAACTTTTATTTATTATCTCATTAATGAGGATACTATTATATTAGTAGATATTACTTATTTTCTCCAAATATTACTTGTTTCATTATAATTTTATGATGAATATAATTATTTAATTCCAGAATAAAAGAAAATTATATTATAATTACCTAGGTTGTTAAAATTTTAGTGTTTTTATTTCGATAAGTTGTTCAAATTCATAGAATCTAAAATAGAATCCACTTATTGTAACTATGTTTAGAATTTAGTGGATTCACATTAAGGAGAAATATCAGGGGTTTGTGTGTGGTTTTTCCATATAAAATATAAAATGGATGGTAGAGTGTTAACCATTTAATAACTCATAGTGGAAAGGTTTTTATAAAAATTATTTGTATTAAATTATGAAAAATATTTTATACCATTTCAATGAAAAATACCATTCAAATTTTGATATAAATATAAGCTCATTATGATTACGAGATATATAAAATGAATGTCAAAACCACTTTCCATTATGGGAATTTAGTCAAGGATCTATATATGATATAACCTTAACATTTTTAACAGCTAAATGAGTCTTTTATTTTATATAATTCAAAACACTTTCATTTTTATTTGGGATATAGATTCCTGATCTCTGAATATATAGTTTTATGATGCAATAAAATAGTTTTATTTCGTAAAAAAAGTGGATGATTCATGTGTATATGAGTAGTGTAGTTTAAGTTTTATAGTGTTCCTGATATTTTATAATGATGAAAAACTGTTTATTAGAAATAATGTCCCAACTCTTCACTTAGTGAAGATGTGGAAGGTTTAGTTATTTGTAATGAAATAAATGTGTAAAGATGGAAAAATAATAGGTATTAATATATATAGGGATATATTTAATAGAATTCATGGATTGATTAAACAATATATATTAGTAAAATGATAAAGTTATTTAGAATGTAGAACTCTAAAATGGTTTCTTTACTAGTGTTTCATGGAATGAATATTAGGAAGATTCAAGGTTTTTTAATGATTTTGGAAGGATGGATATAATTACTTATGTGTATTCCATAGTATCTATCATGTAACAAATGGTGTACACTCAACTCGATGTCGCTTATAATTTTTACATAAAAATTATATACAAATATAATCTAATTTAGAGTCACTGGATTGATATTAATAACATTATTATATATATGTGACGAAATAAAGATATATTCTTGGTCATTGGATAAGAGGATGAAGTCTGTATGAAGGGTTACACTAATTCTAGATTCCAATTAAATATAGATGATATGAAATCTCAATATCTATTCATATTTTACCTAAATATTAGATCTATCATTTTGAAGAGTTTAAATCAAGCCAAATTAGTGGAATCAATAATGGAAAATGAGTACATAATTTCATGAGATGCTAAAAAGTAGGTTGTTTGGATCAAGAAGTTTATTTTTTAAAATTTTTTAGTTCCAAGAATTGAGTGTGAAATCATGTTATATTGTGATAGCATGAGGGGATGTTTCTCAGCCCAAGGAACCTGAATATCATTGAAGGACCAAAAAAACTTAAAAAATTCCATATCATATGAAAGACCATTGGTAGGGGTTATATAAGGAGAATTTGGGTGGTTATAGAATAGAATACAGAAGATCTATTTATGAAACCACTACAACATAAACATCATGATTGTCATATAAAATATCTATGTATAAAAAAGTGATATATTGGTTGTGTTGGTTTATCATATATTATTATATTATAATAAAGTAATTATATTTCTATCAATAATTCATGTTTTTGGTAATTTATTAATAGGAACTATCAAATTGTAAAATCCACTCAAAGTATGCCTTTGAGTTTTCCGTAATAGATTATCATTATAGTGTATTATGGATTTTTATGATATGTTTAGGTTATCATGAATATTATCTTGTAATCATTAAAAAGGGTTTTATATGAGCTAAAAGGTCTATATTCATGAGATAATAAATGTTTAATTTTTTCATGGATTGATATCCAAATGTATATCTCATGGAAAGATATATATTCAAAGATATACATAAGGGTGCATTCTTAATATCAATCCTTCTTGCTTGAGTATAGTGAGATACATAACATGATAAAACTCATAATTTGATACCCTTCATACATAATTAAAAATTGATCTTAGTTAATATGGGAGTGGTTGGGTATGTTCATGATCATGTCATCTTCTAGATCTCAACACAGAGGGGATTTGTCAACTCTTATGAAAAGTAAAATACATTTGACACTTGATTGAATTAGACTGAGTAAATTCATCACTATTATTAGTTTATTCACATATAATGTGATTAATAACATAGATTATTGATATATATTATACTCATTAGATAGATAAATTATACGTGATTTATTCATGAACTAAGAATGTATTTATAAGAGTATTAATAGAAAATGAGAGGACAATACTAGAATGAAAAGTTCCATATCTAGTTTTCAATTGATTCTATAGATAAATTTTTTATATTTTTATGAATATTATGTTTGTGTTACATCAACTGGTGGAAATAGTTTTAAAGATATATTATTATGCTTGATGGAAATAACACTAGACCAGTTAGTATTTTGTGTAGCACTGATTCTTTTCTAGATGTCATTATTTGCATACATTAACGGAATATAAAATTCAAATTTGTATTCAATAATAATATGGACTAAGTGGTCACAAAGTTATAATTTTTTTTAAAGATAAAATATTTGAAAATGCGTTTTTAACACCATGATATTTTAAAATTTATACGATCCTTTTAAACCTAAAGTGTTAAATAACTCAATTCACACCCAACACCAAACCAAAATGAACCGAATAACATTATATAAAGATTATAAAGTTTCCATATAATTTTTGGGTAAATATATAGGATATTGAATAATGAAATACAAGTATAAATAAAAAAATTAATTTTTATAGCAATACATAGTTAAAATACTATTAGTATAGCTAAATTAAAAATAAAATCATTTTATTCATAGAAATATTTTAAAAAAACATCTTTTTCATCAAATGTATTTTTATTATACTATGGGTAAATACTGGCTTCAATAGAAAATATTAATAATAAATACAAAATTATAATTTCACATCCATCCAATAGATATTAAAATTAATGTGATAAGTTAATTTTATTCTTAGAAGATATATTTTCCCCAAAATCGGGTTATGTATTATGTGTCCTTATATTAAAAGTATTTTTTACACTTTTAGAAATTAAATAAATTAAAATTATTTCTATATTTATAATCATCTTTATGAAATCTTAAAATATAGTAAATTTCATTTTTTGGAATAAAATTATGTTACCAAAGTAAATATTAGGTTCAATGGTAAAACATTTATTTTTCAAGGAATTATACTTCTCTAAATAATGTAATTTTAAATTAAAATGATTTATTTTTGAGTAAATAATCTAATATTATTTTTAAATATGTATTAAAATAAATTGACTCCCATTTAATGTGTAATCAATGTTAAATTATATTATGAACACTTAATGAGTAAAATTTTTTTTCTATAAATTTTTTTTCAACACATTATATGTTTTAATTTAAATATGATTTTATTATATTGATAAATTGAATTATATTATGTGTAGTTATATTTTTTTTATGGTTTCAAAATTTGGTATTATGGTTCATAATATTTTTTTATTAAAAATTAATTTCCATGGAGAAATTTGAAAAACTATTAATAAGTGTTAAAATGGGTAATCTAATGTCTCTTGAATATTTATAAATAAATGTAACGCATAGACATTGTGAAATGATTTTATTAGGTTTAAAAATAATATATAAATGTCTCTAAAATATTTCCCACATATCTCAACTAAAAATAAATAAATTTACCTCTTACCTATTACTTAACATTCATTTCCAATGATTTGTCCCACTTCTCACCTATAAAAGGAGATCACTTCCACTCATTTTCATCAACACATCAAGTTATATATTATAATAAAACACTAACATATATAATTATTATATATACCATATAAACTTATGGAATCATTTATCCACATTAATGTTCCCCGATTTCATCATTTTCAACAGATACTTCATGAGAAGATCCAAATTCTCAATGTCAGTATTAATTACCCTTTAGCTTCCATTCCTAATCCTTCCCATCCACCCTCTTCCAAACACATTATCAAAATATTTATATAATTAAATTAATATAACTAATATATTTAAATTTTTTTATATTTATGGTATAATCATTTTCCATTCCCCTCACATCTAATTAAAAAAATTAAATTATTTCTCAGGCATACATGCGGGCTACCGCCTCCTTGAATGAAAAATTTCATTTTTCATCACCACCAATCTAGGACAGCTCTATAAATCTGTTTATTGAATAAATATTTTATTTTTAAATAGATTTATATTTTATAAATTTAAATTATTTATTCTATGATTAATATTATCAATAGGAGATCATTGTAAAAGTAACCACCTAATTGAACTTTCCAAGAAGACATGCAATTTATTTATCAAGGAAAAATAATTTTTCATTAACCATATTTTTATAATAATTAATAATTCTGATTAATAACTTTATTAAGATCTAAATAATGTCTTTATATTTTTTATAATTATCTTATAACAGAATAATCTATTCCATAGTTATACTCACATAGATATTGTAGCATGTTTTTTTTGGGTTTTTTTAACCACCTACATAAACAATGACCCAAATTTCAATCAAGTATGGTTTTTAAAACATAATATTTGATAATAATAAGTTAATAATGATTTTATATTGTTTTATAATGTAAATATATCCATTAAATTCATTAATTAATAAAAAATCATTTGTTTGTTATAAATTTCTAAAACAAGCATGTTATCAACTTCATCATCATTAATAATAACAAAAACAAATATGACATGTAATTATATCATTAAAAATAATTATAAGAAAAAAAGTATAGCACCTTTTATTATTTTTAAATTATCATATTTTTCAAAATAATTAATAATAACACTGTTATTATGAATGTTTTTTAAAATAATCGAGATTACCCATGCACGATATTGAAAATATATAATAACTAAAAAATATATATGTAAAGAATAATTATATATAAATTTCAACAAATTTATAGATATGAAAAAGTATCTGAAATTTTTAATTAGAATATTTAGTTTTTTGTACATGACATTTAAGAACTTTAGTGGAACTTTGGAATTTAGTTAAGGACTTTTTTACCTCAAAATAAATTTTTTGCGACAAAACTTTATTGATTTCCATGATATATTTTATATGATGTGATTATATTCAAATTAATTTCTTTTACCAACTTCATGTAATTCATGGGATTTGAATTTCCATCTCATATTCCCTCTTTAAATAGATATCAATTTAAAATTTACTAACGTTGTAATAGTTTTCACTCACTCACCTCCCATCATTAAGTAATAATAAATACTATTGATCTTCTCCCACGATTGATTTCTTACACACAAATATTTTATTTAATATTAAATTATCTTCCTATCTAGTGATAATTAATTTTAGTACAATTATTTTACATAGATAAGATTACTTCACCAATATTATATTATTATTGAGAATAATTATATTCGTTTTAATGTTAAAATACCCTCGTTGTTCATATTTTCCTTCCCATTAATGTCCTCCTCTGTATTTTGAAACCCAATTATCTATTTTACGATGTGACCATAACATTTAACTCATCCTATATTCTAAAGAATGTTTTATTGGTCTTTTTATGATATAAGAATTAAATAAATATGATTTAAAATAGTAAAATGGTTTTCTTTTTTGTGATCATTTTTTATCTTCTATTGCACATTTCATTAAGATACTCATTAGGAAATTTTCAAAACACCATCAATAAAGGTTATTTTTTATTAAAATTAATTTTTTGTTACATTTTTTTACTTATTATTTTTGAATAAAAATTAATATTACCACAACCAAACATTTTTATAGTGATGTTAAAAAGGATTTTTAAAATATATTATTATTTTTTTCTTCTATGAGAACACATAGTTTTTCCATCCAGACCATTCCTTTCAATGAAACATCCATTACACATTTTAAAATGGTTTCTAAAATAATACCAATTTAGAATTATTTAAAGAAGAAAAGGGTCATTTCCTCTTATTTATGAATGTTACTTACCTAAAGATATTGAAAATGTTGGGGCCAATTTGGATGGAGAATGAAGTTTGAAGAGTTAGCTTTTGCAGAGTGTTTTCTATTGTTGTCAAAGAAGACAAATAAATTCGCTTTTTAAAGGACTTAAAACCAGACGATGCTTTGATGCTATGTATTTCACAAATATCATATGTTATGAGAACTTGTGATGAAAGACTTACGAAGGAATTGTGGAGAAATGATGATGCCATTCATATACAGTATTGATTGGAAGGAATGATGCTACTAGAAGACATGGCAGAGTGTGCGAAAAAATAAATGGTGCATGAAATATGCATGGGATGCACGAAATATCAGCGAGATGCATGAAATATCAGCGGGATGCATGAAAAAGAATTTTGTGCATGAAATATCAGTGGGATTGTTGAAAAACAATGTTGTGCGCGAAATATGGCAGGGATGCACGAAAAATGAAGTAGTGCACAATATAACAATGGGCTGCCTGGAAAATAAAGGCTTCATGAAATATTGGCATGGAGCGTGAAATAGAGGAATGATGTTTTTCACGCAAAAGATGTTTCGAGATCAGAAGCTCGAAAATTGGCAATGGTATGAGGTGTGCAAAATATTGAATAATTGCATGAAATATGATGTTGCGTGAAAGAGTTTTTACGTGCATGAAGGGGGTTTTACATGCGGATTAGTGTTTTTTTGTGGTGTTAAAAATGTTTATAAATATGAGGTGACCCCCTCTCATTGTGCGTGGCCCAAAACATAAATGAAATTAGAAGCTCTAGTGCGAGTAAAATTTTACACTAAGTGTGTTGCGCGAAATGAAATAGGTTTGTGCGAAAAGAAGAACGGTGCATGAAAATGCGGGAAGCTGTGCGAAAAGTGAAAAGTTGCGTGAAAAAGGAAGTTGCACGAAAATGGTTTTTGAGCCAAAATGGTGTTTTTACATGAAAGACATTTGAATTGCGCCCAAGAAACACTAAAGGTTGTGTGGAAAATTTAGGGTCTTCACACATATTCAGTTGTGTGTATGGGAGTTCTTACCAGCTTTTGGGTAGAAAAGTGATGATTTTTACTTCAGAGAATACAACTGTTCAATTGTAAAGAAGCACTGAAATACTGTAATTCCCTATTTATGCTAAAAGGGTGCACATATGCTTGTGGATTTTTTTCCAAGTTCTACACGAGTGTAAGGGTATATCCCACTCATTTTATTCCTCATCAAAGGATTGTTTTTTAGTGGATTGTGTGCTATTGGATCATTTCTGTACCATACCAAGGATGTGGCTACTATTGTTGAGTAGTGAACCTTGTAAATTTTTTGTTCCTGTGGTTGTTTGTGTTTAGTAGAGAAGAAACTCTTTAATAGAAGGTGAAGGTTGTTAAAATTAAAAGGAAACATGAAAAGAAAAAGATATCACTGATTCACCCCTCCCCCTCTCAGTGATACATGGATCCTGACTGGGAACTTCATAAAATGTATTTTCCAACTATGTCAATATCTTTATTCATTACTATGATATTATCGTATAATACCATATACCTTATTTCTCATGATTTATTATTCTTATGTTGTGTATTCCCATCTATCCCATTTTCTTCTTGGATTAGTTACACTTTTATTGAATAATATATGATTTCCTTCTGAGGAGCATATAAAGATATAGATATGAATGGTCTTCTTTGATATCTATTAAATTTATTTGGAAAATAATTAACATAAAGATATGATGCAATCATGATATATTTCCTATATTACATGGTAATATTTTTTTATTCATTGATGAACATACCTGGAAATATTAATGTTGAAACCTAATTGCAACATCCCGAAATTTCAAGAAGCACTATGTTCAATAGCGTACATGATATGCTACATTGAGCATAAATGAACCACTAAATATTACTATTTAAATGTTTCCATTATAACCTATCCATTGGAAGGGAAGGAATTAATATTATCAACGAAATTATAAAAATATGGTTTACAAATGTTTATATAATGACTCTTTGGTTACCAAATTAACTTTAAATGAAACTAAAAACCTTTTGAATATAAAGGATGTTTATTAATTTTTTTTTAAATATGAATATTTTTTTAAATAATAATATCACTAATTTTTTATTTTAATAATTACATATAAATCACATATAATGTTTAAAAGTCATATTATATATTTTATAAACATGATATACGAATAAATAAATTTTTTTCCGGAAAAAAAAGTATTTTTCTAAAAATACATTTTTACCACCTTTTGATGCAGATCCCATTTTAAATGTTGTTTTTGATACATTTGTATATTATATTTTACAAAATAAACTTCTTCTTTAGAATAAGGACATCAAAATTTAATTTGGTGAAATTCTGATATTTTTCTGATCACTATCATGTTTTGATGAATAGGAAAAATATGCTAAATTTTAATTGAAACTAACTTTTTCCATCGAGATACTTTATATGGTTAAATAATATTATTTATTGGTTTTAAAATATAAATATAATATATTTTTCTCATTTATTATAATGCGGGTCATTTTTATTAATTCTATATGGAATTCATACGTAAAAACATTTCAATCTTTTGCAATGTTTGAATTTGTAAAAACCTGGTTTCTCGTTTTGACAATAGAAATTAAATTTAAATTAATTTTTGACAATTATATGTTTTGAATTTTAAAAATGGAACCCATATTTTTCATTATAAGTCCAAAATTGTATAAATAGGTCTCCTTTTATTTCTTGACAATATGAATTGTAACTTCAATAACTATTTTTTTAAATTACCAGTGTTAAGGGAAAAATCAGGAAATTAAGGGTACAAAATAGTATTATAATAAAATAAAAATAACCTAAAAAGTTTCCTAAATATATTGTACGAGATATTTACAACCATGAGAATATGTGGGTCTATTTTTGGATCCCATGGACCCACTTAGGTGTGATAATGACCTTTTATAATTTTTATGTTAAAGAAAAGGGAAATAGAACAAAAACATGCATCTCATTGCTAGAATATTTTAAAATTGGTTTATATAAATTGTATCTTAGAATATAAATAGTCATTATAAATCTAATAACATTTATTACATAATGGTATTTTATTCGTATATTTTAGACATTAAATAAATTAATTAATTTGTGACACAATGATTATGGAGTGATTACATTATCAATTAATGATTTATATAAATGTTATTATAAATATTAAAATAAATGTAATTATAACATTTTGATTACATACATGAATTTTATGTATTAAGATTAAATTTTATGGTTGAGTTAATTCATTTGGTTTGAAGTAATCATGTTTTTATGAATTAAAAAAACAATTACTAAATAGTGTCAAAATTGACATAAATTAGTTTGTAAATTAAATTCTATTTGTTTAAAAGATATAATAGTACTAAAAATATAATATTCAGAAAAATAAATTATATAATGTTAAAAATTTAATTAATTATCCACTTTTAGTTATATTTTAATTTTATAGTAACAATAGTAACAATATATTATGAAAATACAAGAAGACATGGTAAGAGGTAATGCTTTTAACTAAGGGTTAAAGCTAAAAGATAAGGTTAAATTTGTGATGTAAACTTGTCTAAATGGTATTTGTGGATTGTATTATGACTAATAATCATCATAAACTATAAATATATCTCTTTGGATCTATTATAATTCGAAAATAAATTTATAATAAAAAAATACTTCCATACATTCCTAAAGTGCCCCTCCTCCCTCCTATAAAAGACCACCACATCTACCCACTTACTCAAACCTATAAAGATCCTTGGATCCCTTAAATTATGATAAAATTTGATCCCAAAATCTCCCCCTTACACCATTAATCCTTACCTTGGAAATAAGTAAATTCAAGAATGCCTTTTGGCTGATATCAAAAGGAGTTACCCGATTTAGAGGTAACAACTTCTCTGGAGATCCTTTAATTTATTTTCCTTCTCCAACCCCATAAACTACAATTATTACATTAATTTATAATAAAACCAATATCTTCAATATAATAAGTTTTTTATTCTATGTCTTAAATATACACTTACAAAAACCTCTATCTAATGGATACAGAACATACTGTTTCTGTGTACGGCGAACTACTACCCCACAAAATGATGGTTATTCAATTTTCTCATAATACCTATAATAGTGTACATTATGGTGGAAATTTATTTATATATGATATATATTATATTTTAATTGTCTCTATGTTTCTATAATTTTTTTTACAATATACCTTTATGCTTTCCATAATATGTAAATATGGTAATTTCATTTAGGGAAGTGAGGACTACAGTCCCCTCAATGTGATATGACTCATTCATTACATAAATAGAACATATAAAGGATTTATTTAATTAAATCATGTAGAAAATATAACATATATTACAATATAACCATGTATAATTTAGTTTTCATAATTTTCATATGTCAATGATATGAAAGTAGCCTTTATGCGTATGTATGACCTATTGTGTCCAAGAATGGTGCATTTCATTTCTTATCTTAAAATATTATGACCTATTATAAATACATATATACTTGTAATATATGATATTTAAATTATTAATATCATTCTATATATTATTTAATTAGTACAACATGGACAATTTTCATCAAGACATGTTTATTGTTGACTTAACAACCGAACATTAACAAAATGTCTGATATAAAATAAAATAATATAATAATTGTTATAATATGGTAACAAGTGATATTAAATTATTAATAAAAATTTAAAAGGTTTTAATTAGTTTATATATTAACCTATGTTTATTATTTATGAAATTAATGAATGAACAAGACAATTCAGACTCAAGGTAAGGGAATTTATAAACTCAATTCCCACTCTTTGGTTTTTCGCATGCTGTGTTGATTATATTATGAAAATATTATGTGTGGAATCAATGTTTTTTATTTTATATTGCAATTTCAACATATTTATGTGTGTATATACTTTTTCTAAACATAATCACCCCATTGATAAATTCTTATGTCATTTACAAAAACTTTTTAAGGGAAATTTTAACTCAATCCAATTTCTTTGTGTTAAATTTCCATGTCGTTGTTTTATTTCAAAGAATATGAGTGTAGGACCTATGATTTATTAACATTATATATCCATTTATATTTATTGTATTTATATTTCTCCCATATAATTATTTCATTTATTTATCCTTAATCTAATGATACAATCTTTTTAAGGAATTTCGTTTTAATTTAAATTCCATTAAGACTTTTTAGTTTTCATACACCAATCCAATTTTATATGGTGTTTATACTACCATTTGACATATTATATAATTAATATAATAATTCTTATGATATTATACATTTTATTTAATGTTATTCTTTAATTATGTTTATTCATGTATTTTATCATGTAGAAAGGGACTCATTAACTAAAACATCATTTTAAATGTTTTAATGATTATATCTTCTAAATATTTATCTTTAATTTCCATGTTTTCAAAACTATATTAAGGAATTATTTATATACGAATTAATTTTGTTATGTTTAAATTCCATTCCAAAATTTCAATGTGGTATGGGACACTTTGATAAAAAAATATTCTTTTAAATTTTTTTATATAGGTTTTAAAATAGGCCATATTATTTCAATAACATTGAATTATTTTATATATACTCCATGAGTGGAATTTCCTAATTTTATATCACAATTATGTATTGATATTTACTTTAAAGGTTTAACATTTTATTTTAAAACAAGATGTTATCATTTATTAGTGTTCGGATTGTAAAGATTAAATGTAATTTCAAAGTGGAAATGTTATTTTTCCTTTATGGATGGTTTATGTGTTATGATTTTCTTATTTTTGTTGGGAATTGTATAAGTATACAGGTTTTTCAATGAAAAACCAAGGGTAGGTGAGCCTGTGATAACTCTCAAATTAATAGGATAACAAGATGGAGTTAAAAATTCAGGTTTATCCTAAGAGATTTAGTGAATATACTGTGATAGGTATTCAAAATGTAACCATGAAGGTTACTCCCTATGTATCTATGAAATATACAATGTAAGTATGATATTGATTCCATAATTTACTTTGATGTTTTTCTATATGTTTTTTTAGGAATCTTATGATTAAATTATATAAGCTAAATAGTTTATGTTTTAGGTGAAGATGTATGATTTTGTGAAAATGTTTTCATGGGTTTTAAATACTCATGGACTAATGGTTTTAATCCTTATTTTATATTACCTATTGAGATTTTTTTAATAATTCTATGTTTTTGAATTCTTTTCCAAATTTTATAAGGATGGATAAGAGAAAGGAATAAGTGAATAATATTTTTATCAAGAAAAAGAAGTCGCGTGATATTTTAAATAGTTTCATTTTGTAAAAAACTGGATAGTGAGTGGAAGAGTCAACATTTCAAATTTATGATTTGTTATGTAGTAGTTGGTATATTTATCTAAAACTCTAAACTTGAAAATATCCTCAATGGGAATTCCTGAATTAACTCATGATTATGTAATGCTTAAGGATGTGGCCTTATAGTTTGTATCAAAGGTTGATTTAGACAACATTGGAGAATATGATATTTTATTAATTGTTATGGATATCATCAAAAGATTATAATTTAATATTTGATCATAAGTTCAATGTATTTAATTTCCCATTTTAGGATTACATTATAAAATTTCTAGGTAATTAATGGTATTTTTGGAGACATATAGTTTTAAGGTAGTTATGGGATATATCTTTTGGACATGAAAAATGAAAGGTATAGAATAACTGTTGTGGATAAAACATGTTATCATTACTTTTGGGGATTTTATCTCATTTTATTAATGTTATAAGAATAATATAGTTTTTGATGAAGGAAAACATGTAGACTATGTGAAAACCCATCACGTCAGACAAAGATATGAAAATCAAACCCACAATTGAAGTGTGACTGGGATTTATTACCTACCATTGGCCTACCTGAAGTCCCTGGTTAGTATGACTTATTCATTTTAGATAAATGATTTTATGGATTAATAATATGTGTATTTTTGAAACTTATGGTTTACCAAATGAATATCCTTAGTATAGGAAAATGACATGGTTATTTAATGATAAATTTTATTTTGGAAGACGTTCACTCTATTGGGATAACTATATGCCTAATGAAAATAGAATATTATGGGATTTAATTTGAGGAGTAATGGTTTAACTTTATTTTTAAAGAATATATGTCTTTATTGTGGACATAAGGCTATTTGGGTTATTTATGGAAATGATTGAACTATCATGGAGAATATGTGATTATGTTAATTACTTTTAAGTTTTATACTTTAAGAGTAGTCAATGTTATTTTTAGATAAATGTTTATTATGGAAGACAATGTGATCAAATACTTCTGAATTTTGGGTTTCAGTGTTATTTTGGATTATTTTTAATAATTTTAAGGAATTGTTTTTATTGAATGGTATTTGTTGAACTTTGGGTACTATTATTTAAATTTTGGAGAATAAGAGTATTTTTATGAAAGGATTATTCTTTTTGGGGATTATCTGATCTTGTACTAACCTTTTTTTGTTCTGGTTAATCTCTAAAGAGGGAGGAAATATATTGTTCTTATTTTCTGTATTATGTGATTCTCTAGAACTTTATTCAAGAACTTTAGGTGTGACCAAGTCATTTTGAATACTCATAATTTATAGAAAAGATGAGTTTGTGGTAGATATTAATTAAAGGATGATACTATACTGGACAAGTAAGTTAGATTCATTATGTTATTATTCACTCTCAAAAATAAATTAATCAAATTTATGAAAAAGGATATTAAAACAAAAATGTTTACTATTTACTTTCCCTACTATGAAATCATTGACTGTTTAACCCATCACAAGTTTTTGGTTTTCTAATTATTAACTTTCTCTTGGTCATTTTTTATATCCCTATCCACCAGAACTTGATGGTTAGTTTTATGTTTCATATCCATGATTTCTTACATGGAACCTTAGTTTGTGTTATCCTGGGTGATATTTGTACTTCACTTTCTATTTTTAAAGTGGGAATTTTATTAACCCCTTTCCTGATGTGTGTTTATAATAAAGGTATTTTCAAAATTCATACCCTAGTAACTGACAACAAATTAAAATTTCTAGGAATAAATTTATTATACATGAGAGCATGAAATCTCTCGAGCTTTGATGAAACACTCTGTTCAATAGCATACATGATACACTATATTAAGATTAAAAAAAAAACTAAATATTATTATTTAAATGTTACCGTTATAACCTAGAATTAAAAGGGCCGAAACAAATAGAATCAACTGAATTATAAAAATATGTTTTACCAATGATTATATTATTAATCTTTGGTTACCAAATTAAATTTAAATGAAACTAAAATCCTTTTGAATATAAAAGATGTTTTTTGATAATTTTTTTTAAATATGAATTATGTTTTTTATAAAATAATAATATCAATTTTATTGAATTATATTAATGAAATATAAATCCAATATAATATTTAAAATTAAAATTATATATTTTTGAGACATGATGTAAGAAGAAATTCATTTTTTTGATAAAATAAGTACTTTTCTAAAAATACAGTTTTACCACCTTTTTATAGAGATCCCATTTTAAATTTGGGTTTTAAGATCTTTATATGTTCTATTTTACAAAATAAACTTATTATTTAGAATAGAGACATCAATATTTACATTCAATGAATTTTTGATATCTTTCTGCTAACTATCATGTTTGGATGAATAGTAAAAATACCCTAAATTTTAATTGAAAAAAACTTTTTCCACCAAGAAAATTTATATGTTTAAATCATATTTTTCCTCAGACTAATTCATTCAAGGGTCTATAAGTCTTACATTTCCAAAATAAGAATAAATTTTATTCTGATTAACAAATACCTAACACATTATTAGAAACATATCAAATTGACTTGAATTAGCTTAGAATCATGGTGTTGGATGTTTAATAAAATCAAAATACATGTGATACATGTACACTTGAATATGATTCATGAAGTGTGTAGATATATAATGATAATTAATGAATATAGTGATATTTAATATATGCATATCTTGTATGTATACTTTCATGTTTTATGTATTGATATATATATATATAATATTTGATATATATATACTATATCATATATGGATGAGATGCATGTATATAGGGTTTCATGTAATGAAACAACATGCTCTTCATCACCTAAATGTTTTTCCTCACTTTAGTACCAAAGGCCGGTTCATTAAAATATATTCATTCATTCATTTAAATGAGTTTAATTAAATATTCCAAATAGGATGTAACACACATGATGTGTTTTGAATGATATTCCATTGGATTCACCTAAAAAATAAAAGAGTTCTAATCATTAGTGAATGTGTTCATTCACTTCCTAAGGTCATATGATTATCTATTTGAAAAACATTTGTGAAACACATCTTCCTCTTGAACCTCATTTACAGCATTGATAATATGTTATCACCCCATATTATTTTCATGTATTCTTTGGATATAATCAAATAATATTAGTTTAGTATACTTATATAAAGGTTGGAAGCATATAGTTTATGTTTAGCAATCTTCAATAAATTTACTCCATCAAGAAAAGAGTGGATGTTGTTGTTGTACCCATAATTTATGATCTCTATTCTGCTATATTTTTTAGATGTTTACATATTTTAATTCATAATGATAAGTCCTTTTATATTTGTGTTTTTCACACTAATGAAAATTATATTATCAAAAAATCACATCGATGGTACCATAGTGAGTTTATTTAGTGGTTAAATATGATTTAATAACTGTTTTGACGAATATAGGATCATTAAAACAAATAGTGGTATATCATATGATAATATGATTTTATTACCTTCATGTATATTTTATAAAGGTATCTAAATATTACATTCACATAGATGGTATTTATTAAAGGACATCACTTGGTTATCAACATGGGAGGGGTTCATATAAAGGTATGTTGAGAATGAACCTTACATGAAGCATATAAATAAATGTTGTTTGGGACCTACCATTACATTAATGGGTTCATGTATAGGTAATATATGGCTTAAATGTCACATACATAGCCTATTTTAAATTTATTTTAATTTTAATTTTTATAAATTCTTTGTTTTGTGGGTTTCCAAAGGTTTTATGGAGAATAGATGAATTTTAATGAATTGGGCCAAACCGTGAGCCCAATTCCAGATTTAAAAATAAATTTTGTTTCTTTTATAACATATTCATTTTTTATTATTTTTCACTCATTCCAACTCCTAAATGACCTAACCTAATATATTAACACAGAAATTAAAATTTGGAGCCTTTGGAAATTTATAACCAAGGTGTATATGGGTTCTTATTTTATGGATTAGGCCTGCCCGAAAGCCCAATTCCAGTTTTAAAAATACATTTTGATTAATTAACAACTTATTCATTTTTAAGTATTTTTTGGTGATTCTAAGCCTCAAACTCACCCCTTAAACCCAATAGCGCTCCCAACCTCTCTCTTCCCTTTTTGGAGCTCTTATACATCGAGATTGAGAGATAAACCTATTAGGGTTTCTAAAATCGGGCAGATTAGAAGAGGTAAATTCATTCCTTCATAACTCCTTCTATTATTACTCTTTTTCCCCAATTCCAATTATTACATGACCTTATAATTCTTGTTATAATATCTATTAAATTTTTAACTGTTTTAAAATTCGGATTATGGTCGATGTTGGGTCGTTTTCTTCAGGATTGTTTTGGGTAAGTGATTCCTTCTTGGTTTCTTCCTTTTCCCTTAGGGTTTTCTCTCTCTTTCATTATGTTATAAAATTTCCAGAAGTTAGGGTTTGATCGTAGGTTTTTTATTTGGTGTATTTTTTGTCAAATACTGTGATCTAGGTCTGAATTTATCTTCCTTGTGCTGCGGCGGTTGTGCGGTTGATGTTTCGAACCAAGTTTTGAGGGATTTGACACTTCCGGTAACTGGTTCCGTGTGTAATCATTTATAGATGATTTAGTTTGCTTGAATTACTTATTATGAATTCTCATAATATTCTGTGTGTGGTGCAAAAATTGTTTATGTCGGATTTGGTTAAGCATTTATTTTTATAGTTTCATTTTAGCTTAAAATTTGGTGTTTTTCATGTGTAACCCTTTGGGGGGATTGTTTTATAACATATGAATTTGGTTTAATAAATCATGTTTGGGATGAAAATTCTGATTTGGTGTGGTATTTGTGTGACACTAGGTCTTAAATAGTTTTTTAAGTGTTTATGGTGTAAAATATTATTGTACTTATTGAAAGTGATTTTGAAAATGTGTGTGTTTCATGTGGATCTTTTGTGCTATTGTTTGAGGTGTTTGTATAACACATGGGGGTTGTTTAATAAATTTTTTTGGGGATTCCAATTCTGTTTTGAATTTGTATTAGTGTGATTTTGTCCTTGAAATATGGTTTTGAAATGGTTTCTATTTGAAAATCTTTGGTACACTATTTAGAATTGTTTTATGAAAGTTTTGAGTGGTTTAATGATTTATGTAAGAGGTGAAACCATATTGGAAAACTGTTTTGGAGTATTTATTCTTTAAAATGAGCCATTTTAAATTTGAATAGTTCTGTTATGTGATCTTTATCATATTTTAGGGACTTCATAAAATTTTTAAACGATGTGTTGGATTGTGAATGTTATGAAAAAAGTGTTGTGGGCTATTTTGGTGTGAGTTTGATTTCAAAATTAATTTGAATGAAAAGTGGAATTTATGACTTATGTGATGTATATGGGGATGTTTGGTTAATGTGTGATGTGGAAGTGTTATCTACATGTGAAAACTAGATTTATTGGCTTGTTGAACATGTTTGAGCACAAAGGAAAAACACGGGTATCTAGGTGGGTGGACGTGTACTAGTACGCTAGTGAATCCGTGGGGTTTGGCCTCAGTTTCACTTAGAAAGATTGATGCTTACGACTCTAACTAAACAATGATGATGATTATTGGGGACCACTAGGTTATGGGTATGTTCCCTACTAGTGGCTTGTGCATGAGAATGGATATTTGTGATGGTTACTCTCACCAAGATAAGAGGTACCTGGGACCCACAGCTAACTAGTTCCTAGGGGTTATTTCCTATTTCTTGTGCTCATTAGTTACATTATACTTACCATCATCATATGGTACACTTGGATGGAAAATTCAGTAGCTTTGGTGTTTATTTTAAAAGTGTTAACCCGTTAAAATAACCCACATGAAAACTGTTTTTATTCAAAGTGGCATCTTTTAGAAATTGTAACTATCTTTTCATGTTTTTGAAAACTTGCATGCTTTTCATCTTTAAATGTTTATCACATGGAATCTCTTAGTGGTGGTATCCTACTGGGCATTGGCTCACACCCTACTTACACCCTTGGGTGTAAGTAGACTTGTTTATTTTTGTTATCGCAGGTTGGGTACAGTTTTTAGTACCATTGGTTCGGGTTTCTAGCAGGTCCTTGGTGGTGAAGTCTTGTGGGGATGGCTTGAGGGAGGTGCCTCTTGCCATGTGGATGTTCTTCGGATATTTCATTTTGATTTTGTACGTTTGGTATAGTCTTTTTGAGTTGTTTTACGCTATGTAATTCAGTTCTTATTTTTTTCTAAAATATTGTTTGGTTTAAAAAATCCAGATTCGTTTTATTGGATTCTTTTGTTGTTTTAACATTATAAACTCGGGTAAATCGTTCCGAATTATCATTTTATGATACCCGGGAACTTGTTCCAGCCCGTGGGGATTGGGAACGCCCTTCGGGTCTTGCCATGGACTGGGTCGGGAGCCGATTTTGAAGGCGACCAAATTCGGTTCGTGACAAAATGCTATCAGAGGGAGGTTCGCTCTCTTTGGGTCGTATTATTTAGGGAAGAGTCTGGATAGTATGGAGATCAGATTGTAGGGACTTGGTATTATAGTTATGGTTTGTGTGCCTGATCACCACAGTTCATGGAAGGATTCAAGTTTCAAGGGGATGTCGGGACCTTTCAGAGTCCTTTGGTTTTCTTGGTTTAACAGTGATTAGGGGAAATGAAAAGAGAGTTGGGTTAATGGTCTCAGTAAGCTCGCAGGGCCTGGAAAGCCATGTGGAGCTCGGGATATTCCCTAGAACACTCTCTATGATAGTGAAGTTATTGGAATATGGCCACCAACCATATGTCCAAGTCACCCACTGAAACTAGTTTCCTCTCGCATTGTCTTGTGTTTTTTAGTATTGACATCTTGGAACCTTGGTTTTAAACTGTCTTGGTTTTAAGAAGTGTAATGTTTTTGTGAAATGATTTTCAAATAAATATGGAATGTTTTTATTTATGAAATAGTGGAACTGAAATTTCAGAATTTTTTTGAAATGGAAAATAGTATGCTTACACCCCTTTTGAAAGCCAGAACCATATTGAAGTTGGTTTTCAAAAGTGTTTCCAATATAGTTTTCTAAACGATTAAAGGGTGTTTAATGGGATGAGATGTTTTGAAGTTGATGTGAATAACTTGAAAGTGAGTTTTTTTAAATGGTCGTGTCCTTATGAAAAGTTTTGTAAGATGTGAATTGGGATTTTGATCTCATTTTTAGCAGTTTTGAGAAAAAGGTTGGGTTGGTTGATCATTTAGTTTTTGAAAAGTGGAAGGAATTTTTGTTTTACCCTTTGGTGTTTCCATGAGTGAACACATGCATGGGGTTATATGGGATGATGGATGGTTGATGGCATGACTGGATGAGTGCTGGGATGGTTATGAGGAGGGTGCATGGTGTGGCACAAAAACATGCATGTGTGAGGCCCATGGGGTACCATTGGTGGATACGCTTACTGCAAAACCGTTTGTTTTCCAAGAATTGGTTTTAAAGAAAAAAATGATGTCTGGATTAATAGTTTGGTATGGTTTGTATTATGGGTTTTTGAAAAAGTTGATGTTGTGGGATGTTTTGAGTCCAAGAACCCCTTCTGTTTGAACTGTGTTTTTGGTTTGTGTTTGGTCGGTAAGTTGTGTCGTAGGGACGGTTAGTGGTCTCTTTTGAAAAATGTTTTGGGATGCCTTTACGGTGGTTCCCATCATGTTTTTGCATCTGGTTTGTGTCACATTTTGACCAATGGACCAGCTTGGTTGGGTCCTTGGGTTCTCTCATTGTATAAGGTATGCCCCCATTAAGGGTTAATGCACAACTAAAGTGAAACCCATATTGTTTCTCCATTGGAAAATCCTCCTGTTGATCAATATAAGGAATATTTTATAGATCATTGTTGATTGAGTCTACAACCATTCATTTAGTTGATTTGTGAATCCTCTTGTAGTGGGATAGTGCTTGTGGAAGGTTGAAAGAGGCCTTAGTTTCATAAACTTCATGATTCATCGAAGGTGGAAGTGTTCTTTGGTTGTTAGTGTCGATGAGTGTCATGATGGTGTCTAAGAGGGCCTCTAGGTTCTTCATAGTTTCCTTGAAGCAAGAGTTATTATTAAACCACCAATTTTGAGATTTTGGTCATGATAGGATATAGTGTCCACTTTTTGGACTTGTATGTTGTTTAGGGATTTTGAATATTGTCTCGTTCCATGTATTATTTCTATCAATCGCAAGGGTCATGTTTAGTGATGCATTGTGATGTTGTGTGCTCTTTTGACTATAGAGGTGAAGGTCACACAATCCTCTGAGGTTCTATGTTATGTTGGGAGTATGTCTCCCTTGGGAAAAACATCAAATCCTCTATCTTAGATGAAGGTGTATATACATGTCCTTCCCTTATATTGTTTCTCACCCAAAGAAACAAGGTGCGATGTGTGTGCATCTTCTGATCCTTTGTTTCAGTGAAATGTCTGGTTTTGGTAAAGTGCGTTATGGAGTGTGTTATGTCTTGATGAACCCATCGGGGTATGCAGTGTTGTTGTTTGTGGCACCGAAAGAAGAAGTTCCACATAGGGGTTTCAACAGCCTAACTGCATGGCCGAAGATGCTTCAATATTTTGAGCTCCAGCCACAAGTCCCGGAGAGAAGCTGGCGCGTAGTCAGGGGAAACTCTAGTGTCGTTTAAACCCTTGTAAAAATTCCAATCCTCAGTATGAAAGATAGGAAGAGTTTAAACCTATGATGTTATCATATTTCATCTGTTGTTCCCATTCAGTGGAAATAGGTGGAGGGTCTTTTACCCATGTCATCACACAATGTCATTCCCTCCCCCTTTGGTTTCCATTGAGTCTTTTGAGAATAGTTGGAAATTTGGCTAGACAAGTTGAGCACAAGGTTTTCACATGGTTAGTGATAACCATGAACAAAAAAAAAACCATGCAGATATAAGAATCCACGTAGTTATCGCACAATTTCTCAAACTATGCAGACTAACCGTGTGACCGTCCCAACTCCTTAATTTTGGGGTCTTTTCGTGTCAACTCATGCCGGTCGGTTAAGATGGTTGGTTCTTGTGGTGGGAAGACCCACCATGGGTATCATGCATATTATTTTGTAAATTTCTAATGGATGTATACCCCTTGTACTAGGGAGTATGTTTGAGCCTCCCCCTATTAGTGTCTTGATTCTATCTTGGAAAAAAAATTAAGTTGTCTCTTATGGTGGGGAGCCCATTTGTGTCTCTTCATACGAGTAAATCATATTATTCCTTGGACTTGTCTGGGAAGTAGGTATTATCATTCAGAGATATCTAACTACCTAAATCTTTCTTGGGTAAACATTGATATTGGAGAGTGCCCAATGGATTAGTTATAGTAGGGTACGTGTAAAGCTGTTCGATGTTGTTGTTTATTTAGGTAAATTGGTTGACTATTGTTCAGATTGTGTTTGAGGAGTTTTCATTTGGGATAAATCCTGAATGTACTTGATTGTTTCAGGAAAGTGGTGTATTTTAGGTTTTTGAGTGTATTACTTCCTTCATTGATCACTGGAGGTGTTTTGGACTTTGGGGGAGAAACCTGGCAAGGGAGTACCTCTTGGTTTCTTAGTTGGGTTTGGTTGTTGATTTGGCCTTACTGTGACTTTACGGGGCAGAATGTTTTCTTGGAGGGGAGAATTGTCACATACATAGCCTATTTTAAATTTATTTTTATTTTAATTTCCATAAATGCTTTGTTTAGGGGGTTTCCAAAGGTTTTATGGAGAATAGATGAGTTTTCATGAATTGGGCCAAACCGTGAGTCCAATTCCAGATTTAAAAATAAATTTTGTTTCTTTTATAACGTATTCATTTTTTAATATTTTCACTAATTCCAACTCCTAAATGACCTACCCTAATATATTAACACCAAAATTAATATTTGGAGCCTTTGAAAATCCATAACCAAGGTGTATACGGGTTTTTATTTTATGGATTAGGCCTACCCGAAAGCCCAATTCCAGTTTTAAAAAGAAATGTTGATTAATTTATAACTTATTCATTTTTAAGTATTTTTCGGTGATTCGAAGCCTCAAACGCGCCCCTTGAACCCAGTAGCGCGACCAAGATCTCTCTCCCCTCTTTGGATCTCTTCTACATCACGATTGAGAACTAAATGTATTAGGGTTTCTAAAATCGGTCATATTTGAAGAGGTAAATTCATTCCTTCATAACTCCTTCTATTATCACTCTTTTTCCCCCATTCCAATTCCTACATGACCTTCTCATTATTTTTTGAATATCTATTAAATTTTTATCTGTTTTAAAATTCATATTTTGGTCGATTTTGGGTCATTTTATTCAGGATTGTTTTGGGTATGTGATTCGTTCTTGGTTTCTTCCTTTTCCCTTAGGGTTTCCTCTCTCTTTCATTATGTTATAAAATTTCCAGAAGTTATGGTTTGATACTAGGGTTTAATTTTGTGTATTTGTGATCAAATATTGTGATCTAGGTCTGAATTTATCTTCCTTGTTGTGTGTCGGTTGTGCGGTTGACGTTTCAAACCAAGTTTTGAGGGATTTGACACTTCCGGTAGGTGATTCCGTGTGTAATCATTTCTAGATGATTTATTTTTCTGGAATTACTTATTATGAATTATCATAATATGTTTTGTGTGGTGCAAAAATTGTTTATGTTGGATTTGGTAAAGCATTTATTGTTATAGTTTCATTTTAGCTTAAAATATGGTGTTTTCCATGTGTAACCCTTTGGGTATTGTTTGGGATTTTATTACAACATATGAATTTGGTTTAACAAATCTTTTTTGGGATGAAAATTATGATTTTGTGTGGTATTGGTGTGATATTAGGTCTTAAAGAGTTTTTTAAGGGTTTAAGGTGTAAAATATTATTGTACTTCTTGAAAGAGATTTTGAAAATGTGTGCGTTTCATGTGGATCTTTTGTGCTATTGTTTGAGGTGTTTGTATAACACATGGGGGTTGTTTAATAAATGTTTTTGGGGATTCAAATTCTGTTTTGAATTTGTATTGGTGTGATTTTTTCCTTGAAATATGGTTTTGAAATGGTTTCTATTTGAACAGCTTTGGTACACTATTTAGAATTTTTTTATGAAAGTTTTGAGTGGTTTACTAATTTATGTAAGAGGTGAAACCATATTGGAAAACTATTTTGGATTTTTTATACTTTCAAATGAGCCATTTTAAATTTGAATAGTTCTGTTATGTGATGTTTATCATATTTTTAGGGACTTCATAAAATTGTTAAAGGATGTGTCGGATTGTGAAAGTTATGAAAAAAGTGTTGTGGGCTATTTTGGTGTGAGTTTGATTTCAAAATGCATTTGAATGAAAAGTGGAATTTGTGACTTATGTGAGGTACATGGGGATTTTTGGTTAATGTGTGATGTGGAAGTGTTATCTACATGTGAAAACTATATTTATTGGCTTGTTGAACATGTTTGAGAACAAAGGGAAAACCCGTATATCTAGGTGGGTGGACATGTAGTAGTATGCTAGTGAATCCGTGGGGTTCAGCCTCAGTTTCACTTAGCAAGATTGATGCTTACAACTCTAACTAAACTATGATGATGATCATTGGGGACCACTAGGTTATGGGTATGTTCCCTACTAGTAGCTCGTGCATGAGAATGGATATTTGTGATGGTTACTCTCACCGAGATATGAGGTACCTAGGACCCAAATCTAGCTAGTTCCTAGGGGTTATTTCCTATTGCTTGTTCTCATTAGTTACTTTATACTTACCATCGGCATATGGTACATTTGGCTGGAAAATTCTGTATCTTTGGTGTTTATTTTAAATGTGTTAACCCGTTAAAATATCCCACATGAAAACTGTTTTTATTCAAAGTTGCATCTTTTAGAAATTGTAACTAGATTTTCATGTTTTGGAAAACTTGCATGCTTTTCGTCTTTAAATGTTTATCTCATGGAATATCTTAGTGGTGGTATCCTACTGGGCATTGGATCACACCCTACTTACACCCTTGGGTGTAAGTAGACTTGGTTATTTTTGTTGTCGCAGGTTGGGTACAGTTTTTAGTACCATTGGTTCAGGTTTCTAGCAGGTCCTTGGTGGTGAAGTATTGTGGGGATGGCTTGAGGGAGGTGCCTCTTGACATGTGGAGGTTCTTGGGCTATTTCATTTTTGGTTTTGTACCTTTGTATAGCCTTTTTGAGTTGTTTTACGCTATGTAATTCAGTTCTGAATTTTTGTAAAATATTGTTTGGTTTGAAAAATCCAGATTCGTTTTATTGGATTCTTTTTTTGTTTTAAGATTATAAACTCGGGTAAATAATTCCCAATTATCATTTTATAATACCCGGGCACTTGTGCCAGCCCGTGGGGATTGGGAACGCCTTTCGGGTCTTGCCATGGACCGGGTCGGGTGCCAATTTTGAAGGCGACCGGATTCGGTTCGTGACATTAACATTATGTGAATGAGTTAATGTAATATTAATACATGTTTTACCTCTACATGAAGGGTTCATGTAAAGGTAAATGTGGAGTACCCTCAAAAAATATGTGTTTTATAAGCATAAAGGATATCTACCTCGATATAAACTGCCTATGTAATTTTAGTTTAAGTTTACCCCTAGGAAAAATGGGGATTCCGTATAAGGGTAAATGTAAATGTTTTTATAAAATTTAAATTCTTGTATGGATTAAAATATGTTTATAAAATATGTTACAATGTATTTTTTAAATTTGTTAATTTTTAAAATATTAATAAATTAATTAATTATTATTTAAAGAATGAAACAAATTTTTATATATTATTTTTATTCCAATATATAGAATGGGAATTTTTAAAATTCCTTTTACAGGTTTTATGAATTACTGTATAATCTATTAATAAATAATCTTAATTATGAATAAAAGGGGGAAATTTATGAGGTGTTTATAAATTTCAAAATATGTGATATTTAGATTAGATAGAAAGTTTATATAGTAAAAATGTAGTAAGAAATTGTTTATAATTGATTAAAATCATAAAAATTCAACGCAATACAAAATATGAATGATTTAATACTAAAAAAATATGATATTTTTGTATTCAAGATTATGGAATTTACATTTTGTTTAGATCAATTATAAAATTATTATTTTTAGCTCATATTTATGAATTATTCAAAAAAAAATTAATCACATTTTTAAATATTTTATTTATTAATTTATTTAAAGATTATTCAATTTTTTATTCATGTTTATTAAATTATTTATCAAATTTAAATATTGTGTATGATTTAGTTTAAATATTAAATTAATTATTATAGATAAATATTTTCATTAAATTCATTGTACCAGTATATAAATTTTAGGTCTTAATATACCGTAACCTCTGTAGGTAATTATAGTTAAGATCATTGTAATAATGTTTTGGGCATAGTTTGTGCATGTTATGTGTTATAGTTTTAATGAATTGAATCCTCTCTTGAGTAATGTATCCTTAGGGAGAAGGACTTGGGGTAATAATACCAACTGTCCTAACAGCATATTCATTATCATGAAACTGAATGGGGTTTTCTATCTATCACTCTCATCATACTGTTATAAATATTTTAATCTTATATAACTCTATCTAGTTACATAAAGAGCTTATATACCATATTAATATAATGAATTAAAATATGAATGAATATTTTTAGATTCTATTTTTAGGCAACTTAAACAAACATATAGGTTTTGTACAGAGTTACACATTAATTTGTTGTGAACAAAAGAATTTATTTTATGGAAAAGGGATTAAAAAACTAAATTGTTAGAATATATCATACACAAAATGGATCAAAATAGAGAATATAAATATTTTTTAAGATGAAATAATTATGTATTAAATTGTCATGTGATGGTTGTTAAATTAGTATGACCATAAAATTAATTCTTGAAATGATAAGTGCAAGATTAATTTAAATAAATAGATTTCATGACCTTGGCTATTCAATCAATAATTTTAAAGCGTAACCTTAGAACCTGTGGATTATCTTTTTTAAGGAAAGATAACTATAAGTAACTCCATTCTTTCGGTAGGTGAATATTTTCCAGAGTATCAGTTGATTTTCCTTAGTTATATTATTCTTGTAATTTTATTTGATTATACTATCTGGTAAACCCAAATTATTAGGGTACCAGGGGAATAATTTTGATTGATTCTATATGATTTATCGGGGTAAAATGTTATACAATAAAATATCCAATAATCGTAACTATAATAATTGGGATAATTCATAACCTAGATTTTCATTATGTTATTATTTTTAAAATATATTATAAGTCAAATAATGAAATATGTATCTTGGATCTATAAAATAATATGATGTTTGTAGTCATCATTTTTAGTGGGATCAATTCCATTTAAATTCCATAAATAAAATACTTTAAACATGAAGATCAACGATTGATATATACTTGTTGTAGAATATAGAGTAATGAAAATTAATAATTTTGATATCATTAACAAAAATGACCTATAAACCATAAAAATTTATATCTAGAAAACAGAAATGTTCTCATGGGGAAGAATTTCGATAATGTTAAATTCAATGTTTTATAAATTAATTTAACAAACTCAGACCCATGGTTATTGGATAACCTGTGTACGTCGTAGATGTTTTTTTCTTATAAAAAACACATAAAGATTTGATAGAATAGATAAAGGGTGAATTATATCTTTACATGTTCAATGGATCAAGAGTTGCATCATTCGAAGTCGAAATATATGCTCTAGGCCTACTCAAGGATTTAGTCCTGGAATTCAAATTTTATTATGTTTCCACAATAAATAAGAATTTGATTTCTATATCAAGATATGAAAAGTTGATATTTTTATTCATTATTAAAAAGAATTGTCTTTCTATATATAATAATTAATGGTTATTGGAAATTTTTATTTTAATAAATTTTTTATATATACCAGATATATATAATAATTTTGGTATCATTTTTAACAACAAGTTTAAGGCTGATTCTTATCCCACCTACAATTTTCATTTTAACCTCATATATATGACTGAGAAATGAGTTAAAAGAATCGATGGATTATAATTTTTTTACTAAATATATTATGAAACATTTTATACATATAAATCTTATTTATTATTAAAAATAAAAAAAGTCACATTTTGGAGGAAAATATGAAAGTGCTAGTGGACTATTGGATCTCATACATATTTATTTCTGGATTAATGTGTTCTTAAGTAAGTATCGATTTTAGGATATTTTTTAATTTTATTGATGTATTTAATCAATGTGGTTATGTGTTTTTGATGAAAAAAGTATAAAACTTTTGAAAAGTTCAAATATTTTTAGAATTAATTACATAATCAACAGGTAAATTCTGTCAAGATTCTATGACCGAATCAAGGTGGTGAATAATTATACCATGAATTCCTAACTGATATGAGATATTGTCTAATTTATTCAGAAAACACTCCTCCCATAACACCATAAAATAATGGGGTTTCTAAAAGTAGGAATCATTCCCTGTTCAACATTGTTTGATTTATTATGAGTCTATGGTAACTTTTTATATAATTTTGGGGTGATTCTATAAGGAATTTGTTTTTTTTAATTTTATTACATCTAAAGCATTCATGAATTAAAATAATCAGATATTGAATTTGAAACATCCCAATATACCTTTTTATAAATATTTAGGGTTGCAAACCATTTATATAAAATTAGGCTTATTATTAGAATGACTCCAAATCTAATAAACACTTATTTTTGGGTTATCCCAAACAAACTATAGGGTAGTAGTTTTATAATCCTAATGAAAGTAATGTGTTTCTAGATGAATGTTGTATTTTCCTTGACAAGGAGAACATATATCAAGGTGTTATAGGGAGGAATGTTGAACTTAGAGAAGCTGATGGACAATAGATAGGAAATGTTACTGATATAGAAGTTGAGCTGGTTTGGTAATGTGTTTTAGAAGAAGAATAGAGTCAATTTACAGAAGAGACTCAGTGTTCTAGTTTGAATCATTATTATCTCGTGATATATGGACATAACATTGAAAATGGTAAGAGTTGTTGTTCATAGGTGATATACCTACAACTTATCAAGAATCAATTTTTATAAGTAAGCGACCATAAACTTTACATAATCTAGTAAAAACTTTTAGAATAAATTTTCTTACATTACCAAATATATTTTTGGTTTAATGTTTTAGGATGTGAGTAAGTAATTCATATATATTTACTCATAGAAATACATTGTGAGTACTACAAAAATACTGTCAATTTATTCCATAACACAAAAGTTTTTATTTAAACATGAAATCATTTCAAGAAAAATATTATCATTCATCATTTATACTCCTTTTATATTACCCATACTATAAACCTATAAAGTTTTTTAAAACATTATTGAGAAAAAAAATAATAGTAAGGTACATAAAATAAAGGAACTGTTAGTCTATGAATACTTATAAACATATGAAATTATTTTGACAAAGACATGCTTCTCAACCATAAAGTGTCATATACATTATGAAAGAAATAGATTTATATAAAACATAGTAAAAATAAATAAAACAATAAAGGTAACTTGGGGAATTAATTTATTAACATTTTAACATTCAATTCTATCATATTATTTGAAACCCTCACATCTACCTTACAATGTAACCCTAATGGGAACCTTATGGTGTAACCATCGTAGTTAAATTTGGAGTGACCATAAGGTTGAAATCCAACATAAAAAATACCCAATGCATTAAAGGGAGATATAGGTCCCACCCATAATAATAAATTTTTTTTGAACCATAACAAAATCATAAAAAAATAATACATGCATTATAAAAACATTCCTTTTGAATTATTCAAAAACAGAACTTTAAATGAGTACTTCTAATGAAAAGTCCCTCACCTCGGGTTCGTCTTACTTAAAACATGTTCAAACCCAATGTATAATAGTTTAAGTAGTATTATTAGTATATTAATTAAATATATTCATATATATAATACACTATGTGATATTTTTATAAAAACATTCCACCCATTTAATGATAATAATTTTTTTATTGTTTTGTGTGTTCTTATTTCATGGTTTCCATGGTTGGTTCGTTATGGATTTTATTATCGAATGGATGTAAAACTATATAAGCATGATTAAATGGTATTAATATTATTACAAGACTTTAAATCATTCCCTATATCATTTTTTCTATAATTACAATGATTCATTATATAAAACATTAATTGATATGTTTTTTATTTAATTTGGTGATTTTTAGGACAATCACAAACTTATAAAATTTTAATTAATATCATGATTATATAGTGGTTTTAGAACATTATATAACTTATAATATGTATAATAAAATATTATTTATCTATAATAACGGTTTTATGGGAATACTTTAAGCAAATAAAAGAAAATAAATTTTTTTTGTCCATAATGGCAGTGAATCAACATGTTTTGGATGATGCTTTTATTTTATAGAATAAGAGGAGAAGTTGAGAGGTTTGATAATTAATATTCCATTAACATAAAAAAAATATATTATATGAAATATAATGGAGTTTTCATGTCACTTTGATGAGGGTAGGTGAGTATATAATAAGAAATAAAAATAAATTGAAATGAAAATAAAAGAAAAAGGGTATTTAACAAATTGAATTCTCCTCCTTGAGAAAAATTTTAAGTCACTTGGTTTTAGACTTTTGGTGATACCAGAAGGTCCTAGACTTGTGGAAGGGGATTTATAATGTAATTGGGTTTAAATTAAAGAAGTTAAAATTCTTTGAGATGCAAGGAGAAGAGGTGGTGAGGGGTGGTATTTATAGTGGGAGAGAGGGGTGTTTTCTCATTATTTTATTCATTGGTTTTTTATTTTGGCTCAAGAATATGAATAGTTAGAGAATTATCACAAAATATATTCAACAAATTAAGATATTTTCTATATTATGGTTATTAAATCATAAATTAATTATGTAATAGTGTATTTGATTTATAAGGTATATATACCATAAATTGCCATATTTTACTATTCACAAAAATTCAATTATTTTAAAAAAATCATAGAAATTCACCCGAACCATTTTCTTCATTTAGAAATAAAAAATTAAATACATTTTATGAAAAAAATTTCTTCTAATATGATAAATCTAATTTTAAATTAGAATATTCATTTATACAAAAAATACCAATTTTAAAATCATAACAACATTTATGATACTTTGAAAAACTTATTAAGGTATCATAAAATTATATTATAATAATAAAGAAGAAAAATTACTTTATGAATATATTTTATGAAAATATATATTATTTTAAATCATTATATTAAATAAAGAGGTTGAATTAAATATTTATGACTTACAAATAATACCAACAATTAATTTATCATTCCGAAAACATTTTTTACATATTCCATGATATAAATATATCATATTTTCACTTACAATATACATAAATTTTATTTATATTTTCCTAGAAGAGGTTAATATTCTATTAGAATAGATTTATTAATTTCTTCAATTTCTACTTATTTCATTATATATTTATTCAGAAATACATTTTCTCTCGAATTAGGAATCTTAATAGGTTTTTTCTCATAAGAAAGGATTCTCTTCTTACTGAACTACTTTTCAAATGAAAACATGATTTGAATATAGAACATAATTTATTAATATAAAAACATGATTTTTTTAATTGAGATAAACTCATAGGAAATGCTACTCAGCAGGTAATTGGTCCATATATATCATGCATTTCATAGGGCGCAAAGAACCATATACTTAGCTTTAATTTATTTCTAAAACGCATAACACTTTTCCATGGAAGGATTTTAAGGAAAACATGATCACATAACTTAAAATAAAATTATTTCCTCTATTTATCTACTTAATTTTTCATTTTTCTTTGAGTTATTATCATGTGTTAGTAGGTCATCTTCACTTTATCAGCTATATCCATTACTAATTCTATTCCCATCAACATCCTTTCCCTCACATAATCCCAAAATTTTGTTGTTCAAAAGTTATTTATGTATAATGCCTAAAAAGGTTATATTTGTATATTGGAATGAAAATTATTACAATAAAAAATCTTAACTAATGAAATAGGAGGATCTAAAATTTCATGTTAAAACAATGAAGATGATTGAATCTTGTCCTTCAAAGTCTGAATTGTTCACTTGATCATTCCGTAGGATTGAGTATTAAAGGCTATATTAAAATTTAATTCTATTCCTAATAACTTTTTAAATCCCATCTAAAAGTTATAAGTAGACCCCATATCTCGTTCAAATACAATTGATAGAGTTACTCTATTTAACCTAGAAATATCTTTGAGGTACAGTCGAAAACGTTGAACAAGAAAAAGTATGTCTTGAATAGAAATGAATTTTAAATATTTACTCATCTGATCTACAACAACACAATTCACTTTGTTAACATGAGGAGTTATTGGTAGTCCCACCACTAATTCCATGGATATATCCTTCTATTTCCTCTCTCTCACTGGAATAGGATGAATCATCCCCTTGGAAAGTTTTCACTCTACTTTAAAATTTAAACAAGACAAATATTTCATTATAAAATTAGCAACATCACCTTTAATTACATACCACCATTAATACTCTCATAGGTATCTTTATAACTTAGTTCTAATAGGATAAAATGAAAATGGAAAACTATGAGCATCACATTAAAATTATTTTATCTTATAAGAGTCACAATGAACACATAATCTCTTTCCAAATTTCAAGGCATAATCTTTATAAACATTAAATTCAGGAAATTTACCTTTCTCAACAAATAATATCATTTCCTGTAACTCATAGTCTTCCTTCCACGCCCACATAATTATTTATAAGGGAGGTGACTACACTAACACCTAAAACAAAATAGAGTAATTTCTTACACTAGCATCGAATTCAAAATTCATCAAATCCTTAATCAAGAGGTAATGGGCCAAATGTTTCACGGTTAATGTTTTATGTTGTTTTCGACTCAAGGAATCCACCACTTTGTTTTATTCTCTAGGATGTCAATTGATTATCCATTTATAATCCTTTATCAATTTTGGAAATCTTATCTACACCATGTTTGTTTATTTATGAGTTATTATTTTCTTCAAACATTCATGTTTAGTATATGTTTCACATTTGGCTCTATATAAATGATGTCTACCAATTTTTAAATAAAAAAACCTAGCTAGCAATTATAGATCATGCGTAGGATAATTTAACTCATAAGATTTCTGTTGCCTTTAAGAATAAGAAATTACATGATCATTCTATATCAAAACACAAAAAATTCCCGTTAAATGAAGCCTCAATGTTGATAAAAAATACTCTATTTCAAGAAGGCATGACTAAATATTAAGCATTAACCAATATTATTTTCAGTTCCAAAAAACTAATATCACATTATTAAATTCAAAAGAATTTAACTTCTTTTGTGTTGACATAGTTAGAAGGATAGATAACCAAATTTTTATTGAAAACACCGTCATTAATATCCTACTAATCCAAGAAAACTCAGAATCCCTATAACATTTTTTATGTCTTGTCCATTCATCAACCACTTTTTTTGGTAGGATAAACTGTTATGTCATCCTTATTTACTATGTTTCCAAGAAAAGAAAGCAATTTCAACCTAAAATATAATTCTTTATTTTTTATTTATCTATAAATTATTTTCTTTGAGATTTTTTACGGAAATTAATAAAAAAATTCAATAATCTTCTCAACATTTTTAAAAGACAAAAATATCATCAACACAAACAACAACAAAAATATCTAAATTTTTATGGAAGATTCTATTTATAAGATCCATAAATACATAAGAATACGTTTTCAAACTAAAGGGTAAAAGAACAAACTCATATTACCCACATCTAGGTTGGAATATATTTTTTCAAAATTTCATCCTTCTTCACCTTCAGATGATGGTACCAGTATCTCATGTAAATCTTAGAGAAATAGTGAGATCCAAGGAGATGATAAATAAAGTCATTAATATGAGTTATTGAATACTTATTCTTAAAAATTATGTTATTTAAAGCATTATAATCAATGAAATGTCTCATGGAGCCAAATTTCATTTTAAAAAACAAAAATTAGATCACCCCATGGTGAAGATCTATGATGAACAAAAACTTTATCATGAAAATCCTACTACATATATTTATAATTTATAGGTTCCACTTGAGACATTTCAAAAAGGTTTTTTGAATTTATCTTAGCATTAAAAACAACATCAATAGTAAATTCAACTTCTCGATTAGGTATAAAACTAAGAAACTCATAAGTATGAACATATAGGAATTAATTTAACATTGATACATCATTCGCCTTAGTAGTTACCTTGTTTTCAACAATATGTTCATAATAAACTTCATTTACATGTTTTTAATAGTCTATTAGATTCGTGATATGTTATAAATGGTATGTGTTTATTCTTTTTAAATAACTGAAAATATTTCTAGAAATAACACTTTTACTCTATAATAAATCTCATTATGAGAAAATGGAAGATAATCTATACAAAAAATACCATCAAACTCCACTAACGTGAAAACAATGAGGTTCACATGTAATTTATTTCTATATAAAATAATAATAAAATTCTAATAATTATTTTTTACCTTAGTATTTCCCCTAGTTATTTATAATATAGGTTCTGATTTCATTTCTAAATTTAAAAATTTCAATTTAATAGAAAATTCATTGGAAGTAAAAGAATGTGTAGACCCCATGTTAGAAAATATGTCAGAAAAATCTATATAAACCAATAATATATAAGACCCCCCTTCATGGGAGGGCCCAAAATTTACTATCATAGTTGGAAAGGATTTCAATACACCATTTTACTTCTAATCTAGTGGTTTTCCATCATTCAGATAATTATTTGGGTAGGTATTCATATAATACTCCATCTCACCGTAGTTAAAATTCATTCCATTTTTCTTATCTAAATTAATCTTAAGATCATTTTAATTTCAGTCTCGGTCAATATGTCCAAACTTACGAAATTGGAAAAATTTACTAGATTTGTTAAGGCATTCCCAAGTTACTTTTTACCACACTTTCCACATGATGGAAAATATAATTTCTTATATTTATATTTACATTATTGATTCTCACTCATTTATTAATATCTAGAACATTTCACATACTAATTTTCAAAGTACATGTGATCATCGGAAAACTCTATTTCTACACTCTCAACACTTCGAACAAGTTTCTCATAACTTTTGAATTCACAAGAATCCAATTCCCTTCAATATATTATCATTAATCTTGAGTAATTTTTTTAATATATAGATCTCAAATAGAATTTTGATCATACCTTTAAAACTGAGTGAAGTTTTCTTTATACATATCCACCGAATCCTCTTCAATTTATGTAAGTTGTAGGAATTTATTTTCCATACTAAGTTATAAAACCATATGAATTTATTTTTAAATGAAATATTCTTAAATTCATCCTCTTCTAAGGAAGTGATCACAACACTATCCCTAATAGTATTGAACATTGACCATCACTGGTCAGCTTGACATTCAAAATAATAAATGGAAAGAATATCATTTTGATTATTTGAACATACATAAAATTGAATATCTTTTCAAGGGATTTAATACACCCTTCATCAATCACTATGTCAGATGCTCTACCAAAATAAAGTGGGTGCCACCTAATAAAATGTTCCTCTTTTGTCTTTTTTCCTTTGTGGTAAATCTGGTCATTCTCTTTAATTGATGCCACCACCATTTATAGCCTATTTAAACTGATCCATTACTATCAAAACCTGATTGGTTCCAATTAACACAATTTCATGTTGGGGATTTGGAAAGATATGATCCCCTCAGGGCCTTCCTGCATCAGCATCCTTGATTCTTCTATTGAAAAACCATTCTGAACAGAAATATCTTAGTGGAAGAATCACATTAATATTAAAATTCTATATCATTTCAACATAAAAATAATGTAAAATAATTTATGATATTATATTAACATAATCCTAACCCCTAATGTTATTTAAACTATGCTCTGATACCGACTATAAGGACCGATACTTAAACATTATATAGTCTAGTAAATTCTTTTAGAATTTAACTTCTAACATTCCCAAAGATATTATGGATTTACAGGTTTATAAAATTATTTCATAATTCATAAACATCAACCAAGTATATTAAAATTTGGTACTAATAAAATTTTGTCCATTTATTTGATAATAACAAAGTTTTTAATAAAACATGAAATATTTTTAAGTAAAATCATAATTTTTATCTTAGGTTCTCCTTTTCTCTCAATGATCATTAAACCCGGTGACAAAAATTTTAAAACTATGGATGAGAACACAATAATCATCAGGGTAAATAAAATAAAGGAACAATTAGTCCATAAATACTTATAAACATGTGAAAGTATTTTCACAAAGACATACTTCTCACCCATAATGTAGAATATACTTACATTATGAAAACAAGATATTTCTATAAAACATTAGAAAACATAAATAAAATAATAAACGCAACTTGGAGAACTACTTAATTAATTTCATAACCATTGTGGATACCATATTATTTTTAACACTCATGGCTACCATACAATGTAACCCTCAATGCTACTTTCTGGTGTAACTATCATAATTACACTTAGTGTAATCCTACGGTCGACCTCAAACATAAACATACCCAATGAATTATAGTGATATATAGGTCAAAAAATTCATCATTAAAAATGGACACATACAATAAGATAATCATAAAACATGAATACATGCATCATAAAAACATTACTTTTGATTTTTTAATAAATTGAAATTTAAAAGAGGATTTTTTAAGAAATTTCCCATACAATGGGGTTGTCTTACTTCAGAATTGTTCAAACCTCATATATAATTATTTAAATAATTTTATTAATATAATATAGAACTATAATAATATCTATAATACCACATATGATCTTATTATAACAACTTAACCCCATTTTAATGATAATATTTCATTATATTCATTATTTCTTTTTTGAGTTTATTTCATGGTTTCCATGGATGGTTCATTATGGATTTTCTTGTTGAATTGAGGAAAAAAACTAGAATATGAATGAAATTATTTCAATATGTTTCATAAATTTGAATATATACCATATATCATTTTGTTTAATGGTACTAGGTTGATTCATTAATTAAGTTATTATTGAAAAGGATTTTATTTATTTTGGTGTGTTTTATGACCATCAGTAACTTATATCATTTTATATAATATCATGTTTATATATTGGTTACAAAACATTTACAACGTAAATTTTTTATAAAAATTATTATTTTAATATAATAATGGTTTTATGACCATCTTTGAAGGTGATAAAAGAATATGAAAATTCTTTATCCACAAAGGCAGTTAATCGACATGTCACTAATGATGCTTTCATTTTATAGAATAAGAGGAGCAGTGGAGAGGTTTGATTATAGATATTTCAATAACTAAATAATATTATAGAATATTAATAAAATTGTAATTATCAATTCACTTGTATGAGGTTAGGTGAGGTGTGAATAAGAAAATAAAAGATATTAAAACGAAAATAAAAGAAACTGATAGAGGAACTTACCTGTTCAATTATCCTCCTTATGAACCTCCTTAAAGAACATGGTTTTGGAATTTTTGTGAGACCATTTGGTCTTGGATTTGAATATGAGTATTTTGAAGGTAATTGGGTTGATATTAAACAAGATACAATCCTTTGATGTGTGAGGGGAAGAGGTGGTGATGGGTGAAATTTATAGTGGATGAGAGGGATGTTTTCTAATTATTTTATTTATTTGTTTGTTATTTTGGATCAATACTATGAATAGTTAAAGAATTATCAATAATTATTTTAATATAATGAATGGAAGTTTTATATTGTGGTGATTATATTAGAAATAAATCATGTAATTGTGTATTTAACTTATAATGTATATATAACATAAATTGTCTTATTTTACTATTCACCCAGAATTCATGTATTTTAGGAAAAACCCCAAAAAAATTTAAAAATATTTTGAGAGAGAATTAAAATTTTAAAATATTTTTATGAAAATAATTTTATAAATATGATATAAATTATTTTTAATTAAAATCCTAATTTATTTCAAAAATACTGATTTTCAAATTATAACTATTTTTATGGCAATTTAAAAAATTAATTAAGTTCTCATTAAACAATATTATAATCTTCAGAAAAAACAAATATTTATTTATGAATATATTTAATTAAAATATATTTTATTTTAAATCATTATATTAATTTTAAAATTATAATTAAATATTTATTACCTCTAATAATACAAACACTTAATTTGTTATTTATATGACATTTATTTTTACATTCCATGATATAAATAGCTTATATTTTCACTTATAAGATACATAACTTTTATTTATTATCTCATTGATAAGGATACTATTATATTAGTAGATATTACTTAATTTCTCCAAATTCCACTTATTTCATTATTATTTTATAATGAATATAATTATTTAATTCAAGAATTAAGGAAATTTTTTGTATTATTACCTATGTTGTTAAAATGTTAGTGTTTTGATTTCGAGAAGTGGTTCAAATCAATTAAATCTAAATTAGAATCAACTTATTATAACTATATTTAGAATTTAGTGGATTCATAGGAAGGGATAATATCATGGGGTGTGTGTGGTTTTTCTATATGAAACATAAAATGGAAGGTAGTGTGCTAACCAATAAATAACTCCTAGTGGAAAAGTTTTTATAATAATTATTTGTGTTAAATTATGAGAAATATTTTATACCATTTGAATAAAAAATTCCATTCAAAATTTGAAATCCATATAAACTCATTATCATTATGAGATATATAAAATGAATGTCAAAACCAGTTTTCATTATGGGAATTTAGTCAAGGATCTATATATGATATAACCACACCATTTTTAATTGATAAATAAGTCTTCTATGTTATATAATTCGCAACACTTTAATTTTTGGATGGAATATGGATTCCTGATCTTTGAATATATAGTTTTATGATGCAATCAAATAGTTTAGTTTCATGAAAAATGGTGATTATTCATTTGTATATGAGCAGTGTAGTTTGAGTTTTATAGTGTTCCTGAAATCTTATATAGGCAAAACACTGTTTATCAGAAATAATTTCCCAACTCTTCACTTTTTGAAGATGTGTCAGGTTCAATTATTTATAATGAAATAAATGTGTAAAAATGGAATCAAACTAGGTATTAATATCTATAGAGATAGATTTAATAAAATTGATGGATTAAGTAAAAAAATATATTAGTAAAATTATAACGTGATTTATCATATAGAACTCTAAAAAGGCTTCTTTAATAGTGTTGCATGGAATTAATATTAATAAGATTCACGTTTTTTTAGTGATTTTGGAAGGATGGATATATGTCCTTATGTGTATTCCATAGGATCTATCATGTAATCCATGTTGTACACTCAACTAGATGTCTCTTATACATTAGTCATAAAAATTATATACTAATACAATCTATTGAGAGTCACTGGATTGATAATAATATCATTATTATGTATATGAGATGAACTAAAGATATGCTCTTGTTCATTAGATAAGATGATGAATTCTATGTAAAGGGTTACAATAATTATAGATTCCAATTCAATATATATTATATCAAATATAAATATTGATTCATATTTTTACAAAATATTAGAGCTATCATTTTGAAGATTTTAAATCAAGAAAAATTAGTGGAATCAATAATTGAAAAAGAGTAAATCACTTCATCAGATGCTAAAAAGTAGGCAGTATAGATCATGATGTTTATTTTTTTTTAACTTTTTTAGTTCCTAGAATTAAGTGTGAAATTATGTAATATTATGATAGCATGAGGGGATGTTTCTCAGCCCAAGGAACCTCAATATCACTGAAGGACCCAAAAAAAATCTTCAAAAATTCCATATCATATGAAAAACCATTGGTAAGGGTGATATAAAGAGCATCTGGATGGTTATAGAATAGAATATAGAATATCTATTGATGAAACCATTACCACATAAATAACATGATTATCATGTAAAATATCTGGGTATAAAAAAAATCAATATATTGGTTGTATTGGATTATGATATATCATTTTATTATAATAAATTAAATATGTTTCTATTAGTAATTCATGTTTTTGGTAATTTTCTTAACATGAACTATCAAATTGTAATATCTACTGAAAATATGTCTTTGATTAGTCCGTAATAGATTATCATCATAGTGTATTATGGGTTGTTATGATATGTTAAGGTTATCACAAATATTATATTTTACTCATTGAAAAGGGTTTTATATGAGTTAAAAGGTCTATATTCATGAGATAATAAATGATGAATTATTTCATGGATTGATATCATAATTTATATCTCATGGAAAGTTATACATTCATAGATATACATAAGGGTGCATTCTTAATATCAATCTTTCATACATGAGTATACTGAGATACATAGCATGATAAAATTCATAATTTGATACCCTACTGACATAATTCAAAATTCAACTTACTTAATATGGTTTTGTTGGGTATGTTCTTGATCATGTCATCTTCTAGATATCAACAAAGAGGGGATTTGTCAACTTTTTTGAAAAGTAAAATACAATTAACCCTTAATTTTGTTAGACTGAGTAAATTCATCACTATTATTAGTTTATTCGCATATAATGTGATTAATAAAATATATTATTGATATATATTGTACTCATCAGATATATGAATTATATGAGATGTATTCATGAACTAATAATGTCTTTATAAGAGAATTAATAGAAAATGAGAGGACAATACTATAATGAAAAGTTCCATATCTAGTTTTCACATGATTATATAGAAAATATTACTATATTTTTTTGAATATTATGTATGCGATACATCAACTAGTGGAAATATTTTTATAGATATATGATTATGTTTGATGGAAATGACACCAGAGCAGTTATTATCTTTAGTAACACTGATTATTTTCTAGATGTCCCTATTTTCATACATTAATGGAATATGGAATTCATATTTGTCATAAACACTAATATAGACTAAGTGGTCCAAAAATTATAACATATTTTAAAGATAAAATATTTGAAAATGTGTTTTAACACCATGATATATTAAAATACATATGATCCTTTTAAACATAACGTGTTAAATAACTCAATTTATACAGAAAACCAAACCAAAATGAACCACATAACATTATATAGAAATTATAAATATTCCATAGAATTTTTGAGTAAATATATAGGTTATTTAATAATGAAATATATGTAGAAATAAAAATACAATAATTTTTTTCCAAAACATAGTTAAATTACTATTTGTATACCGAAATTAAAAATAAAATCATATTATTCATAGAAATATTTAAAAAAACATCATTTTGATCCAATGTTTGGATTATAATAAAATGGATAAATACTGGTTTAAATGGAAAATATTAATAATAAATACAAAATTATAATTTAACATCCATCCAATGGATATTTACAAGCCACATGATAAGTTAATTTTATTCTTAGAAGATACATTTTCCCCAAAATCATGTGATGTATTTTTTGTGATTATATTAAAAGTAATTTTTTAAACATTCAATAATTGAATAACATAAAATTATTTCCATATTTCGAATTATCATTATGAAATCATAAAATATAGTCAATTTCATTTCTAGGAATAAAATTACTATACCAAGGTAAATATTAGGTTAAATGGAAAACATTTATTTTTCAACGAATTATACTTCTCTAAATATTGGGATTTTAAATTAAATTGATATATTTTTGAATAAAGACTCTAAATTTATTTTTAAACATATATTAAAATAAATTAACTCCCATTTAATGTGTAATCAATGTTAAATAATATTATGAAATTTAAGGATTAATTTTTTATTCTTTAAAAACAATTTTTCAACACATTATATGTTTTAATTTAAATATTCTTTTCTTAGAATGAAAAATTGAATTAGATTATGTGTAGTTAAAATTTTTATTGATGGTTTCAAAATTTGGTATTACGGTTCATCATATTCTTATATTAACAAAATAATTACCCAGAAGAAAGATGAATAATTATTAATAAGTGTTAAAATGGGTAATCTAATGTCTCTAGAATATTAATAAATAAATTTCATACCTAGACATTATGAAATAGATTTATTTGGTTTAAAAATAATATATACATGTCTCCCAAATATTTCCTTCCTATATCAATGAAAAATCAATAAATTTCACTCTTACGTTTTACATGACATTCATTTCTAATGATCTGTCCCACTTTTCACCTATAAAAGGAGATCACTTCCGCCCATTTTCATCAACAAATCAAGGTATAAATTATAATAAAACAATAACAGATTTAATTATTTTAGATAACTTATAAACTTATTGAATCATTTACCCTCATTAATGTTCCCCAATTTCATCATTTCCAATGGATAGTTCATGAGAAGATCCAAATTCTCAATGTTAGTATTACTAACCCTTTAACGTCCTTTCTCTATCCTTCTCATCAACCCTCATCCAAACGTATTCTCAACATATTTTTATAATTAAATTAATATATCTAATATATTTAAATTTTATTATATTTATGGTATAATAATTTTCCATTCCCCTCATATCGAATAAAAAAAATCAAATTGTTTCTCTGGTGTACATGTGGACTACCGCCTCCTTGAATGAAAAATTTCATTTTTCATCACCACCATTCTAAAATGGCTCTATAAATAGGTTTATTGAATAAATATTCTATTTTTAAAATGATTTATATTTTACAAATATAAATTATTTATTCTATAATTAATATTATCAATAAGAGATCGTTGTAAAAGTAAACAACTAATTGAACTTGCTGAGATGAAATGATATTTACTTATCAATTAAAAATAAATTTTTATTAACCTTATTTTTATAATAATTATTAATTCATGATTAATAACCTTATTAATATCTAAATGGTTTCTTTATATTTTTTTAATGATATTATAATAAAATAATATCTTCCAAAACTATACTCACATAGAGATTGTAACATGTTTTTTTGGGTCCGTTAAACCACTTACCTAAACAATGTCTTAAATTGCAACCAAGGATGGTTTTTAAAAAATAATATTTCATAATAATAAGAAAATAATGATTTTATTTTGTTTTATAATGTAAATATAACCATTAAATTCATTAATTAATAAAAAATCATTCGTTCGTTAAAAATTACTAAAACAAGCTTGTTGTGAACTTCATCATCAGGAATAATAAAAAAAATAATTATGAAATGTAATTATATCAAAATAAATAATAATAATAAGAAATTTATAGCACCTTTTATTATTTTTAAATTATTATATTTTTCAAAATAATTAATAAAAACACTTTTATTATTAATGTTTTTTAAATAATCTAGATTACTCACACACGATATTGAGAATAAATAATAACTAAAAAATATAACTGTAAAGGATAATTATAAATAAAGTTCATCGAATTTTATAGGTATGAAAAAGTATCTGAAATTTTTAATTAGAATATTTATTTTTTTGTACATTACATTTTAGAATTTTTGTGGAACTTAGGAATTATGTTAAGGACTTTTTTACCTCAAAATTATATTCATGAGACATAACTGTTATTGAGTTCCATGATATATTTTATATGATGTGATTAGATTCAAATTAGTTTCTTTTACCAACATCATGTAAATCATGGGATTTGAATTTCCATCTCATATTCCCTCTTGAATTAGATTTCAATTTAAATGTTACTAACGTTGAAATAGTTTTCACTAAATAAAATCCCTTCATTAAGTAATAATAAATACTATTGATCTTCTCCCAAGATTTGTTTCTTAAACACTAATTTTTTTTAATATTAATTTATCTTTCTATCCAGTGATAATTAATAGTAGTACAATGTTTTTACCTAGATAAGATTACTTCCCAAATATTATATTATTTTTTATAATAATTATCATCTTTTTAATGATAAAATCCCCTCGTCCATATTTTCCTTCCCACTAATGTCCTCCTCTATATTTTGAAACCAAATTATTTGCTTTACCATGTGACCATAACATTAACCTCATCTTATATTATAAATAATGTTTTATTAGTCTTTTTATGATATGGGATTTCAATAAATATGATTTAAAATAATAAAATTGTTTTCTTTTTGTGATCTTTTTTATCTTCCATTGCACATTTCATTCGGATACTCTTAATGAAATTATCAAAACACCATCAATAATGGTTTTTTTAAAGTAATTTTTTTTCAGATTTTTTTACTTCTTATTTTTGGATAAAAAATTAATGTGACCATTAACACACATCTTTATAATAATGTTAAAAATGATTTCTTAAATATATTGTTATGTTTCTCTTGGATGGGAACACAAACTTTCTTTATCCGGACCATTCCTTTCAATGAAACTTCCATTATATGTTTTAAAATGGTTTCTAAAATAATACTAATTTAGAAATATTTCAAGAAGAAAAGGGTTATTTTCTCTTATTTTTGAATGTGACTTACCTAAAGATATTGAAAATGTATTTTCCAACTATGAAAATATCATTATCCATTACTATGATATTATCTTATAATACCATCCACCTTATTTCTCTAGATATATTATTTTTATGTTGTTTATTCCAATCTATCCCATTTTCTTCCTGGATTAATTACACTTTGATGGAATAATATATTATTTCCTTCTAAAGAACATATAATGATATAGATATGAATGGTCTTCCATGATATCTCTTAAATTTATTGTGAAAAGAATTAACATAATGATATGACATGATCATGATATATTTCTTACATTAATTGCTAATATTTTATGATTAATTGATGAAAATACCTCGAAATATGAATGTTGAAACCAAATTTCAACATCCCTAGAAATAAATAAACACCATGTTCAATAACGTACATGATATGCTACTTCGAGCTTAAATGAACAACTAAAAATTATTATTTAAATGTTACTGTTATAACCTAGCCATTGGAAGGTAATGAATTAATAGTATCAATGAAATTATAAAATTATGGTTTACACATGTTTATATAATGACTATTTTATTACAAAATTAACTTTAAATGAAACTAAAAACCTTTTAAATATAAAAGATGTTTTTTTTAATTTTTTTAATTATGAATATTTTTTTAAAAAAATAATATCACTCATATTGGATTTTATTAATGAAATATAATCCAAATATAGTGTTTCAAAGTAATATTATGTATTTTATAGACATGATATACAAATAAATAATGTTTTTTTCGAATAAAAAATTATTTTTCAAAAAATACATTTTTACCACCTTTTAATAGAGATACCATTTTAAATTTAGTTTTTGAAAACTTTATATATTATATTTGACAAAATAAAATTATTTTTTAGAATTATGAAATTCAAATTTAATTTGGATGAATATTTCATATTTTTCTGAAAACTATCATGTTTTGATGAATAGTAAAAATATGATAAATTTTAATTGAAAATGACTTTTTCCATCAAGATAGTTTTTATAGTTAAATAAAATTATTTATTGGTTTTAAAATATAAATATAATATATTTTTATCATTTATTTTAATTTAGGTCATTGGTATTATATATATATGGAATTCATATGTAAAACCATTTCAATCTTTTGTAATGTTTTAACTTGTAAAAACATGCATTCTCATTTTGACAATAGAAATTAAATTAAAATTATTTTTCCCAATTATATTTTCTGAATTTAAAAATATGGATTCCATATTTTTAATTATGAAGCCCAAATTTTATAAATAGGTATCCTTTTATTTTTGAACATTATGAATAGTAACTTTAGTAATTATTTTTTTAAATTACCCATGTTACGGGGTAACTCAGGTAAATGAGGGAACTATATAGTATTATAATAAAATAAAACTACCCTAAAACGTGTCCTAAATCTATTGGACGAGATATTTACAACCATTAGCATATGTGGCTCCATTTTAGGATCATATGTACCCACTTAGGTGTGATAATGACCTTTTATAATTTATAAGTTAATGAAAAGGGAAATAGAATAAAAACAAGCATCTCCTTGCAAATTTTTTTTCAATTTGGTTAATATAAATGATATATTAGACTATAAATAGTCATTATAAATATATTAAAATTTATTAAATCATGGTATTTTATTCATATTTTTTATACATTATATAAATAAATTAATTTATGACACAATGATGATAGGGTGATTACATTATTATTTAACGATTTAAATAAATGATATTATAAATATTAAAATAAATTCAATTGGAACATTTTGATGCCATACATAAAATTTTTGTATGAAAATTAAATATTATAGTTGAGTTAATTCATTTGGTTTTAAGTAATCAAGTTTTTATGAATTTAAAAAAACAATTACTAAATAATGTCAAAATTGACATAAATTAGTTGTTAAATAAAATTATATTTGTTTAAAAGATATAATAGTCCTAAAAATATAATATTCAGAAAAATTACTTATATAATGTTATAAATTTAATTAATTATCAACTTTTAGTTATATTTTAATTTTATAGTAACAATAGTAACTATATATTATGAAAATACAAGAAGACATGGTAAGAGGTAATGATTTTAACTAATGGTTAAAGCTAAAAGATAATGTTAAATTTGTGACCTAAAAATCTCTAAAACCTATTGGTTGAGAGGATTATTACTAATAATCATCTTAAAATATAAATATATCTCTTTTAAGCTATTATAATATGATAATTAATTTATAATAATAAAAAAATTTCAAGACATTCTTAAACTGCCCCTCCCCCCTCTTGTAAAAGGCCACCACATCTAATCACTTTACAAAACCTCTAAAGACCCTTGTATACCCTAAATTATGGTCAACTAGGATAAAAAAATCCCCCCCCTAACACGTTGAATCCTTACCTTGGGAATAAGGAAGTTCAAGAAAGCCTTTTGGCTGAAATCAAAATGAGTTACCCGATTTAGAGGTAACATCTTCTCTGAATATACATTAATTTATTTTCCATTTCCAACCCCATAACCTCCCATTTTTAATTCCTTTATAACAACACCAATATCCTCAATATACAAAGATGTTTTTATGCTATTTTTTAAACCTACACTTTCAGAAACCTCCATCTAATGGATATAGAACATATAGTTTCTCTGTACGGCGAACTACAACCTCACAAAATGATGGTTATTCAATTTTCTCATACCACCTATAATAGTATCCATTATGGTGGAAATGTATTTATATATGATATATATTATATTTTTATTGTATTTATATTTATGTAATTTTTATTTAAAATATACCATTAGGCTTTCCATAATATGTAAATACGGTAATTTCATTTGAAGAAATAAGGACTACAGTTTCCTCAAAGTGATATGAATCTTTCATTCAATAAATGGAACATATAAAGGATTTATTTAAGGAAAGTATGTAATTTTTTTTACATAGAATACAATATAACAATATATTATTTATTTTTCATTATTTTCAAATGAAAATGAAATGAAAGTAGCCCTTATTCGTATGTATGGCCTACCGTCTCCATGAACAATGCATTTCATTTCTTATATCAAAATATTATGAACTATTATAAATACATATATACATGTAATATATGAGGTTTAAATTATTAGTATCAGTGTAGAGATTATGGAATTATAACAACATGGATAATTTGGATCAAGACAAGTTCATTTTTAAGTCAACAATCGAACAACAAAAAAACATTTATAAGAACTAAAATAATTAAATAATTGTTATAATATGGTAATAAGTGATATTAAATGATGAATAAAAATTAAAAATGTTTTTAATAATTTATAAATTAACCTAAATTTATTATTTATGAAATTAAAGAATGAACTAGACAAGTCAGACTCAAGGAAAGGGAATTTCTAAACTCAATTTCCACTCTTTGGGGTTTTTCGCATGCTGTGTTAATTATAATATGCCAAGACAATGTGTGGAATCAATGTTTTTTTATTTATATTGTAATTTCCACTTATTTTTGTGTGAATATACTTTTTCTATACATAATCACCCCACTGATAAATTCTTACGTCATTTATACAAACTTTCTAAGGGAAATCTTAACTCAATCTGATTTCTTTGAGTTAAATTTCCATGTCGTTGGTTTTATTCAAAGAATATGATTGTTGGAACTATTATTTTTTCACACTAAATATCCATTTATATTAAGTGTATTTATATTTTTCTCACATAATTATGTCATTTATTTATCCTTAATCTAATTATACAATATTTTTAAGGGATTTCGTCTTAATTTAAATTCCATTGAGTCTTATTTGATTTTATACACTAATCCAATTTTATAAGGATTACATACTACCCTTTTACATATTATATCATTAATCTAATAATTCTCACGATATTAACCATTTTATTTAATGTTTTTATTTAATTATTTTTATTCATGTATTTTATCATGTGGTAAGGGAATCATGAACTAAAACATTGTTTTAAATATTTTAAAGATTTGATATTCTAAATATTTATCTTTCATGTCCATGTTATCAAAATTATATTAAGGAATTATTTATATTAGAATGAAGTGTAAATTCCATTCCATAATTTCATAGTGGTATGGGACACTTTGATAAAAAATATACTTTTAAAATGTTTTATATATGTTTTAAAATAGGCCAGATTATTTCAATAACAGTGAAATATTTTGTATATATACCATAAATATAATTTTGTGATTTTATGTAACAATTATATATTGATATTTACTTTATAAGGTTATAATTTTATTTTAAAACAAGATGTTTTCAATTATTAGTGTGCAGATTGTAAAGATTAAATGTGATTTAAAAGTGGAAATATTATTTTTTCTTTTATGCATGGTTTATGTGTTGTGATTTTGTTATTATTATTGGTTATTGCATAAGTATACATGGTGTTCTATGACAACCCAAGGGCTAGTGAGCCTCTGATAGCTCTAAAATTTATATGGTAACATAATGGAGGTAAACGTTAAGGTTTCTTCTAAGATATTTATGGAATATACTGTGATAGGTATTTAAAACGTAACCACGAAGGTTACTCCCTATGTATCTGTTAAAGCTACAATGTTAGTATAATATTGATTCCATAAGTTATCTTGATGTTTTATTATTTATATGATGTTTTTTAGGAATCTTATAGTTACATTATGTAAGCTAAATAGTTTATGTTTTAGGTGGAGAAGTATGATTATGTGAAAATGTTTTCATGTGTTTTAAATAGTCATGGACTAACTATTGTATTCCTTATTTTATATTCCTTACTGAGATTTTTATAATCATTCCTGGTTTTTGAAATTTTTTCAAAATGTTATAACGATAAATAAGAGAAAGGAAGAAGTCAATATGATTTTTATTAAGAAAAAGAAGTCATGTTCTATTTTAAATAGTTTCATTTTGTGAAAAAATTGATAGTGAGTGGAAGAGTCAAATTTTCAAATTTATGATTTTTTATGTAGTAGTTGGTATATTTATAAAAAACTTTAATCTTGAAAATATACTCAACGAGAATTCCCGACTTAACTCATGATTATGTAATGATTAAGGAAGTGGCCTTATAGTTTGTATCAAAGGTTGATTTAAACAAATTTTGAGATTAGTATGTTTTATTAAGGGTTAGGGACATCGTCATATGATTATAATTTTTTGGTTTATCATAAGTTAAATGTATTTAATTTCCTTTTTGAGGCTTACATTTTAAAATTTCAGGGCAATTAATGGTATTTTTGAAGACATTTAGTTTTTAGGTAGTTATGGGATTGTTCTTTTGGACATGAAAAATAAAAGGTATAGAATAACTATTAAGGCTAAAACATGTTATCATTATTTTTATGGATTTTATATCATTTTATAAATTCTATAATAATGATAATGTTTTTGAATAAGGAAAACATGTAGACTATGTGACAACCCATCACGCTAGACAATGCTATGGGAATAAAACTCACAACCAACATGTGACTGGGATTTATTACCTACCAATGGCCTACGTGAAGTCCCTAGTTAGTATGAATTATTATTTTTACATAAAACATTTTATGTATTAATAATATGTGTGTTTTAGGAACTTATGTTTTTCCAAATATATATCCTTAGTATAGGAAAATAAAATAGTGATTTAGTGATAAAGGTTATTTTGGAAGATGTTCACTCTATTGGGAGAACTATATGCCTAAGGAAAATAGAATATTATGGGATTTCATTTATGGAGTAATGATTTAAATTTATTTTTAAATAATAAATGTTTTTACTCTGGACATATGGCTTTTTGGGATATTTATGGATATGATTAACCTATCACGGAGAATATGTGGTTAGGTTATTTACTTTTAAGTATGATACTTTAAGAGTAGTCAATGTTATTTTTAGATAAATGGTTATTATGGAAGACAATGTGATCAAATCCTTCTGAATTTTGGGTTTCAATCTTATTTTGGATTATAATAAATAATTTTAAGGATAATATTTTATTGAATGGTCTTTGTCAAACTTTGGGTATTGTTATTAAAATTTTGGAGATTAAGAGTCTTATTTTTTAAAGGATTATTCTTTTTGGGGATTATATGATATTGTACTAACATTTTTTTGTTTAATCTCCAAAGATAGAGGAAATATATAGTTCCTCTTTTCTGGATTATGTGATTCTCTAGAACTTGATTCGAGCACTTCAGGTGTGACCAAGTCATTTTGAATACTCATCATTTAGAGAAAAGATGAGTTTGTGGTAGATATTTATTAAAGGATGAAACTATATTGGACAAGTAAGTTTGTTTCATTATATTATTAGTCACTCTTATAAATAAATTCATCAACTTTATACAAAAGGATATTAAAACAAAAACATTTTCTATGTACTTTCCCTATTGTGAAATCAATTACCATTTAACCCATCACGAGTTTTTGGTTTTCTGATTATTAAATTTCTCATGGTCATTTTTTATATCCCTCTACATCAGAACATGATGGTTAGTTTTATGTTCCATATCCATGATTTCCTACATGTAACCTTAGTTTTTGTTATCCTGGGTGACTTTTGTACTTCACTTTATTATTTTTAAAGTGGAAGTTTTATTAACCCTTTTTCGGATGTGGGTTTGTAATAAAGGTATTTTCAAAATTCAAACCCCAGTTACTGACAACAAATTAAAATACCTAGGATTAAATTTATAAAATATGGGATAATTTAATCTCTCATGTTTTAAAGAAACACTATGTTCAATAGAGTACATGATACGCCATATCAAGATTAAATGAGCAACTAAATATTATTATTTAAATGTTACCATTATAACTAATCATTGGAAGGGACAAAACGAATAGAATCAATTGAATTATGAAAATATGTTTTACACATGTTTATATACTGACTCTTTGGTTACCAAATTTAATTTAAATGAAACTAAAAACCTTTTGAATATAAATGATGTTTTATTGTTAATTTTTTTAAATATGAATTATTGTTTTTATAAAATAATCATATCATTTTTTTGGAATTACATTAAAGACATATAAATATAATATAATGTTTAAAATTCATCTTATATATTTTTGAGACATCATATAAGAACAAATTCAATTTTTTTGGATAAAATAAGTACTTTTCAGAAAATGTAGTTTTACCACCTTTTTATGGTGAGCCATTTTAAATTTGGGTTTTAATTACTTTATATGTTCTATTTGAAAAAATAAACTTATTATTTAGAATGGAGAAATCAATATTTACATTCAATTAATTTTTGATATCTTTCCGATAGCTATCATGTTTGGATGAATAGTAAAAATACACGAAATTTTAATTGAAAACAACTTTTTCCACTAAGAAAATTTGTATGTTTAAATCATATATTTTATGGTTTTAAAGTATAAATAAAATATATTTTTATCATTTTTTATAATTTAGATAATTTTTATTAATTATATATGGAATTAATATGTAGAACAATTCAATCTTTTGTAATATTTTTACTTTTAAAAACCTACTTTCTCATTTTGTCAATGGGAATTAATTTTAAATTATTTTTTCCATATTCTGTGTTTTAAATTTTGAAAAATGGATTCCTTATTTTTAATTATAAGGAAAAAATTTCTAAGTTGTTCCCCTTTATTTTTTAGTCATTATTAATAGTAACTTCAGCAATTATTATTTTTATTTACCATGGTTAAAAGGTAAATCATGTAAATAAGGGTACAAAATAACATTTTAATAATACAGAACTACCCTAAAATGTGTCCTAATTATATTTTATGTGATATTTTAAACCATGTGCATCCTTTAGTTAGTTTTAGGACCCCATGGATTTACTTGGGAGTGATAATGACCTTTTATAATTATTAATTTAAATAAATGATAAATATTACATAAACATGTATCTCATAACTAAAAAAATTTTAATTTGGAATATATAAATTATATATTTGAATATAAATAGTCAATATAAATCTAAAAATACTTCCTACATCATGGTATTTTATTTATAAATTTTAGACATTAAATAAATACTATTATTTATGACACAATGATGATGGAGTAATTACCTTGTCAATGGAAGATTTAAATAAATTATATTATAAATCTTATCATAAATGTAATATTAACATTTTTATTCCATATACTATTTTTTTATATGAAAATAACATGTTAGGGTTGAGTTAATTCATTTTTTGAAGGAATCAAGTTGTTATGATGTTAACAAATATTAATTACCAAATAGTTTCAAAATTGATATAAAGGAGTTTTTAAAACAAATACTATTTTTTTTAAATTTATATAACAGTCATAAAATTCTATGATTCGGGGAAATGAATTATATAATATTAAAAATTCCGTTAATAAACCACTTTTGGTTAGATTCACATTTTATATTAACTATAGGAACCATATATTATGAAAATACAAGAAGACATGGTAAGAGATAATATTTTTAATTAAGTGTTGATGCTAAAATATAATGTTAATTTTGTGATATAAATTTTTCTAAAACCTGATGTTTGAGATCATTTCGATCCATACACATCTTAACATAGAAATATATCACTTTAAGTTATTATTATTTGAAAATAAATTTATAATAAAATTATATTTCAAAACATTCCTAATGTACCCATCCTCCCTCTTATAAAAGGACACCACATCTAAAAATTTACTTACACCTCTCAAGCCCCTTGGATTTCCAAAACTATCCTCAATCAAGATCCCAATATTCCTAACTTTCCCCTTGAATCCTTACCTTGGGCCTAAGGCATTTCAATAAATCTTTTTTGCACAAATCTAAAAGAGTTTCCCGATTTAGAGATAATGTATACTTTCAGGATCTTTTCATTTATTTTCATTATACAACCCAGTAACCTCTATTTATTACATTATTATATAATAAAAATAGTATCCTTAATATATCAGGATTCTATTTATTCTTAGTGTTAAAACTACACTTACACAGACCTCTATCTAATTTATATAGAACAAACTGTTTCTGTGTACGACGAACTACTGCCTCAGGAAACGATGATTGTACAATTTTCTCCCCCCACTTATCTTGATAGAAATTATGATGTAAATGTATTTATATATGACATATATAATATTTTTATTTTATATATTCTTTTTTTAATTTTAATTTTCAACATAACTTTATTCTTTCCATAATTCTTAAATAATATAATTTCATTTGAGGACGTGTGGACTACTGCCCCCTCAAAAAGATATGAATCATTCATGCTAGACATGGAAGATATAAAGGAAATAGTTAATTAAATTATGTAAAATATATAACATATATTACAATATACCTATGTTTCATTTTGTTTTCATTATTTTAATATGAAAAATAAATGAAGGTAGCATTCAAGCGTATGTACGACCTACCGTATCCACACACAGTGGATTTCATTTATTATCTCCAAATATTATGGAATATTTTAAATAAATATATACTAAATTTATATTATATTTAAATCATTAATATCATTATGTAGATTATGGACTTATGAAAACATGAATAATTTTCACCAAGAAAAGGTCATTTTTGACTAATGTACCGACACCCGATATGAACTCAAATAATTAAGTAATTATTAGAATATTGTAATAAGTGATATTAAATGATTAATAAAATTTAAAAAGGTTATAATTAAAGTATAAATTAACATATGTTTATTATTTATGAAATTAAATAACAAATGAGACATGTCAGATGTATGGTAAGGAAATTTCGATACTAATTTTCCACTATTTGGGTTTAATGCATACTGCGTTGATTATAGAATTCTAAGATTATGTGTGGAATAATAGTTTATTAATTTATGCTGAAATATACAATTCTATTTTTTTGGATATACCATTGCTACACATGATCACCCTTTTGATAAATTCTTACGTTATTTATAAAAAAATTGAAATGGAAATCATAAATCAATCTCATTTTATTAAGTTTAATATCCATGTCATTGGTTCTTTTTTCCAAATGATATTTTTGAATGAACTACGATTTTTTTACACTAAATATCCATTTATATAGAGTGTATTTATTTTTTTCATATATATTATGTCATTGATTTATCCTTAATCTATGTATACGATCTTTGTAATGGATTTAGTCTCAATTTACAATATATTGAAACTTATGTTTTTTGTTATACAACAATTCACTTTTATATGGTGTATATACTTCTATTTGACATATTATAACATGAATATTTTAATTCTAATGATATTATATGTTTTGTTTATTTTTTTTCTTTAATTATTATTTTTCAAGTACTTTCTCAAGTGTTAAGGGACTATTTAACTAAAACATCATTTTAAATGTTTTAATGATTTAATCTTCTAAATCCTTAACCTTCATGTCCATGTTTTCAAAATGAGAATACAGACTTATTTATATGGAAATGAATGTTTTTATGTGTAAATTACTTTAAAATTTTCAATGTTGTATGGGACACTTTGACTTATAAATATTCTTTTAAAAAGTTTAAAAATGTTTTTATAAAATATTTATTATTTCAATAACATTTAATATTTTTTTATTTATACATCATGAATGGAATTTATAACTATTTTATCGTTATAATGTGTTTGTGTTTACTTTATAATTTTACCATTTTATTTAAAAATAATGCATTTTTATTTATGAGTGTGTGAATTATAAATATGAAATGTGATTTCGAAGTTAAAATGTTATTTTCCATTGTGCTTGGTTTATGTGTTATGATTATGTTATAGTTCTTGGGAATTACATTAGTATACTGGTTTTTCTGTGACAAAAAAGGGCCAGTTAGCCCATGATAGATCCCCAATGCATTCGGTAATGTGAAAGAGGTAAATGTTGTGGTTTCTCCTAAGAGATTTATGGAATATATTGTGATTTGTATTCAAATGATACCATGAAGCATACTCCATATATATTTGAAAAAGATACAACATAAGTATGATATGGATTCCATAAGTTACCTTTAGGTTTTATGATTTTTATAATTTTTTGTCGGAATCTTAAGATTACATGATGTAAGATAAATTGTGTTTGTTTTATGGGTGAGAAGTATGATTTTGTGAAAATGTTTTCATAAGTATTAAATGTTCATGGACTAAAAATTTTATAAATTATTTTATATTACATACTGAGCATTTTATGCTCATCCCACGTTTTTTAAATGTTTTCCATATGGTATAATAATCTTTAAGATAATGGAAGAAGTCCATTTGATTTTTATCAAGAATAATAAGTCATGTTTTTTTTTCAAATAGTTTCATTTTGTGAAAAAAATTGATCGTGAGTGGAAGAGTCAAATTTGTAAAAAATTTAGTTGTTATACAATTTTATGTCCTAACTCTCTAAAACACTAAACCTAAAAACATCCTCAATGAGAATTCTTGACATAATTAATGAAGATGTAATATTTAACGATGGTTCCATATAGTTGGTATAAAAGGATGGTTTAGACATATTTTAGGATTATGATGTTTTCTTAAGGGTTAGAGACATAATCATGGGTTTATAATTTTAAGATTGTCATAAGTTTGTTGTATTTGAAACCCCTTTTGAGGCTTATGTTATGAAATTTTATGGTAATTAATGATATTTTTGGAGAAATTTATTTTTGAGGAAGTTATGGGTTAATAGTTTTTGACATGAAAAATTAAAGGTAGAGAATAACATTTTAGGATAAAACATTTTATTTTTATTTTTAAGGATTTATCTCATTTTGTTAATGATAGAAGAATTATATATTTTTTGAAAAACAAAAACACGATGACCATGTAAAAACCCATCGCGTTGGATGAAGTTGTGAGAATCAAACCAACAACCAATGTGTGACTCGTATTTGTCACCTACCACTGGCCTACGTGAAGTACCTGGTTAATAGGAATAAACATTTTTTGTTAAATCATTTTATGGAGTATGAATAGGTTTATTTTTCAAACTTATGTTTTATCAAATAGATATCCTTAGTATAGGAAAATTATTTGGTTATTAAGTGATAAATGTTAATTTGGAAGATGTTTTATCTATTGGGAACACTATATACCTATGTATAATTGAATACTATAGGATTTCATCTGAGGAGTTATGATTTAATTTTTTTTGGATGAATCTATGATTTTATTATGGACATTTGACGATTTGGGTTATTTATGGAAATGATTAACCTGTCATGGGGAATATGTGATTAGGTTAATTAATTTTATGAATGAGACATTTAGAGTAGTCAATGTTGTTTGGAATTAAATGCTAATCATGGAATACTATTTGATAAAATCCTTCTAAATTTTTGGTTTCAATCTTTTTTTGTATTATTTTGGTTAATTTTAAGGACAATTTTTTATTGAATGGTCATTTTTGAAAATTGGGTATTGTTTGTTGAATTTGGGAGATAAAGAGTTTTATTTTTAAAGGATTATTATTTTTTGGGAATTATCTAATATTGTACCCCTTTTGGTTTGGGATAATGTCTTAAGGTAGGGGAAATATACAGTTCATATTTTTTGGATTATGCGATTCTCTAAAAGATGTTTCAAGCTCTTCCAGTGTGACCATGGAATATTAAATACTCATCGTTCGGAGAAAAGATGAGTTTTTTGATGATATTTTTTAAAGGATGAAACTCTACAAGACAAGTATGTTTTTATCCTTATGTTATTAGTCAAGCTCATAAATGAATTCCTCAACTTTTTGAAAAGGAAATTAAAACAAAAATATTTTTAATTAAATTTTTCTATTATAAAATCAATGACCGTTTAACTCATCACAATTTTTTGGTTTTCCAATTTTTAACTTTCTCCTAATCGTGTTTTCATTCAATCTCCATCAAAACTGGATGGTCAGTTTATCTTCCATATCCATTTCTTCCAACATGGAACCGTAGTTTGTGTTATCTCAGGTAACTATTGTACTTAACTTCATATCTTTTAATGTGGATGTTTTATTAACCATTTTTATGATGTGTGTTTCAAATAATGTAATTTTTAAAAGTCATACCACTTTTACCGACCCCAAATTAAAATTATGAAGTTGAAATTTCTTAAAGGGGGAGGATGTTACATCCCTAGTTTTAAGGAAACACTATGTTCAATTGTAACACCCCAGGTAAATAAAGAATATGACATTTTATTTATTTATTCATATTTGTGAATAAAATGTTAATATTAATTTAAATGGAATTCTATGATTAATGGCTTACCCAATACGCAAAAATTAGTTCTTTTGAAATCTTTCGTTGCACTCTAATAATAAAATAATATTATTTTAAATGGTAGTTAACGCCTAGCCGTTGTAATGGAGGGAATGAACAGAACTAACTAAAAAATGATTATATATGTTTGTCAAATATTTTTACTTTTTACAATAAATGTTAGAGGATTAAAAATGTAAATGAATTCAATTTTTAAGCGCAAACATTCTAATGTTCTTTAAAAGGTCGATTAACTACCTTTTAATGGAGAACCTCTTTTAAATCCCCTTTTTGACAATTTTATGTGTTATATTTGAAAAAATAAAATTCTTCTTTAGAATAGAGACATCAAAATTTAGTTTGTGTAAATTTTTGGTATCTTTCCGATAAAGTTCATTTTTTAATGAATAGTGAAAAATGTTGTATTTTAATTCAAAACCTCTTTTTAATCTAATTTATTTATATGATTATATTATCTTTTGAATTTTTTTTAAAGTAAAATTAGAATATATTTTTACCATTTAATCCAATATTGGTCATTGGAATTAATTTCACTTTGAAATTGGACTTAAACTAGTGTCAATCTTTTAATAGATTTTGTTTCTTAAAAACACGCTATTTGTTTTGACAGTGGGAATTAATTATTAAATTAATTAATGAAACTTATATGCTTTAAATTTAGTAAAATAGACATCATTTTTGAGTTCGGAATATCAAATATAGCTTAGGGTGAATTTTTGGTATTTTTCTGAAAAACCTCAATTTTTGGTGAATAGTGAAACCACTAAGTGGTAGTTAAAAAAACTGATTTTTCGTTTAAATGAAACTTTTCCACCTCTGTGTTTTGAATTTCAAAAATATGACATACATGTTAGTCATTAGGAAGTAAAATGTGGTTCAAGGGGATTAAAATAATTTTTTTGGTGAATAGTATGTTTTATGTTCTTAATCGCGATTAGAGGTAATTAGTGTAATTTAAGGTAAAAATAATGTTTTAATAATGTGAAATGACCTAGAAACATGTCCTACCCTCATTGGATGTGTCATGGCCGACCAAGAAAATACATGGGTCAACTTGGGGACCCCATGGAGCCACTTTGGTTGGAAAATGACATAAATAACTTTTTATTTAAAGTTAAAATAAAAATGTCACAAGCATGAGATGTTTCACTAAAACTATTTTTAAGTGGGTTTATACAAGTAATATTTTTGACTATAAATATTCATTAAAAAGATAAAGAGATTTCCTACATAATGATAGTTTTTTTTATAATTTTTATATATTAAATAAATTAAATTATTTATGACATCATGATGATATAATGATTACCTCATTAATAAAGGATTTAAATAAAATGAAATGATAATGTTAACACTATATCATACACTTGTCAAAAACCTATTGGATGAGTATATTTCTAACCCTAAACACCTTATCCTAGAAATACATCAATGTGGGACCTTTAAAATCCGAAACTCATTTGAAAATAAAGTATCATTTTGTAACTTTACAAGAGTGTCCCTCCTCTCCTCTTATAAAAGGCCCCCACCTCTACCACCTTACCCACACCTCTCATGACTTTGGATCGGACAACCCCTGATCATTTTTCCTCTAAACATCCCTATCTTACTCCTAGAGGCCTCAATTTGGGTAGAAGTCTTCCCAAGGAAGCCTCTGAGCTCAAATCAAAAAGAGTTACCCAGTTTTAAGGTAATGTCTTCACTTGTGTTCTTTTGTTTTATTTTTCTTCTCCAACCCCCTAAACTATTCTTATTAATTTCTTTTGTAACAACTACAATATCTTAAATATACTAAGATTTTGTTATAAGAAGAATTCGAGCTACACTTAAACACACCTACCTCAAATGGTTAAAGAACATACTATTTCTGTGGATGGCGAATTTCTGCCTCACGAAACAATGATTGTTCAAAACTCATATAACACCTTAAAAGGTGGACATTAAGATGTCACTATATTTATATATTATACATAATATGTTTATTTTTTACTTAACCTTCTATATTTTTCTTTTTTGGCATACCTTTATGGTTTCCATTGTGGGTAAACACGATAATTTCAATTTAGGATGTGCGGACTACCGCCCCTTCAAAGTGATTTGATTCGTTAATGCCATATGTGGGATGTATAAATGATGTATTAAAGTTATATTATGTATGTTACATATAAATGATGAATATAATTATGTAATTAAAATATACATACCTCTCATTTAGTTTCAATTCCATTAATATGACATAGAAATGAAAGTAGTGTTCATGCGTACGTACGGCTTACCGTCTCCATGAACGGTGGATTTCATTTCTTACCTCTAAATGATTATGTAATATTATAAATACATGTATATTCTGGATATATATGATATATATGATATCCAAATCATGAATATCATTCTGGATATAATGAACCTTTGACCACATGAACAACATGTAATTGTAAGAAGTCCACTTTCGACTTAAGAACCAAATATCGACAAAACAAACATTATTAACTTAAATGATTACATAATGTTTATAACATGTAAATAAGTGATATAAAAGGAATAATGAACTTGAAAAAATTTCATAAGAATGTATAAATTAACTCAAGTTTATTATTCAGGACGTTAAAGAACGATCGAGTCAAGTCGGACCCGATGTAAGGGATCCTACTCCTCTCTTTCTTTTTAAGTACACTCTTTTATGTGATTACTTTTAAGATCATATTTCTTGTGATTGGGATGTTATTTTATATTAATCTTACTGTAATTTTTATGTTCACATGATGAGATACCCTATTTTCTCTCATCAATCCATTTTGGAAGTTTTGAGTGGCGCCGTTAGGCTGCCGAATTTTCATAAGAGATCTAACCTCTCTCTTTCTTTTCAAGTACACTCCTTTATGTCACTTCTTTTAAGATCATCGTTGTTATGATGGGGGATGTTATTTTATATTCCTCTTTCTGTAAATTTTTTTGTAATATTATGAGAGACCCTATTTGATCTCATTAATCCATTTTTTGGAAGTTTTAAGTGGCGCCGTTAGGCTGCCGAGTTTCCGTAAGGTATTTTTCATCTCACTTTTAGTCTCGTGAGATTTATGATACATTTACCACCATTTCCTTTGAGTGGTGTATGTACATACCATTATTATACTCTTTGTGGAATATAATTTTATTTATGGGTATTTACATATTCATTGTACGACCCTTCTTCAATGGGGTGTACGTTTCGAAAGTTACCCATGTCGGTAAGGGAACATTTCACCCTCCTCTTTTTAAAAGACTTCTTTTGTTATGTCTTTTAATTCACATAATATTATGTTGGGATATGTTCTTATATATCCTTAATGATGTAAATTTTATGTCCAAGTGATGATATACCCTTTTTATCTCTCATCAAGTCATTTTCTGAATTTTGTAGTGATGCCGTTAGGCTGTCAAATTTTTGCAAGGGAACTTCTAAACCCAATTTTGATTCTTTGGGATAAGCTTGTACTCCTTGAATATGTCGTTCTATGAATATGTGTGAATAACCTCTGATTTTTTTACACCTAATATCCACTTATATTTGGTGTATTAGTTTTTCACACATAATTATGTAATTGATTTATCCTTAATCCAAGGATACCGTCTTTGTATGGGACTTCGTCTCAATCTCCTTTCATTGAGGCATATTTTTGGTTTATACACAACCTTCTTTTATACGGTGTACAAACCCCTTTGACTTTTACGTTTATCTGAAATGAATCTTTTTTATACAAAGCATTTTACTAAATGACAAAATGGAATGTTTTTGTTGTACGTATGCGACGACAACGACTTCTCTGCCGCTGTGACCATTATTTGAGTTTCGGCTTCCTCTACAAGCCATACCTTTTTTTAAAAGAAAAATAAATACCATGTTTTACTTTTATTTTATTTTGGTATTGAAAATGGGTTTCATAATGTTTTTATATCAATGTGTTGTATTGATATCTTGTGATTGAGAAGTGGAAATGTTATGTTTCCTTTATGCATGTTTTATGTGATACGATTATGTTATGGTTGTTGGTAATTATTATGAAGATGGGTGGTTCCGTGATAAACTAAGGGCTGGTGAGCCCGATATAGCTCTCCAATGCATTGGGTAACGTGAAAGGGTTAAACGTTAAGGTTTTTCCGAAGAGATTTAGGGAATATACTGTGATGGGTATTCCAAACGTAACCAAGAGGGTTAATCCCTACGTAAAAATGTTATGAATGCCTCAAGTTACCTTTATGTCTTATGATTTCTATGATTTATTCATGATTTTATGAGGTATGTTAAAGTGCTTATGTTTTATCGGTAAAGTATGATTTCATTCTTATGTATACATGTACTCATGTTTCCTTTCCATATTTTTATATCCCTTACTGAGTTTTTTATGCTCATCCCAAGGTTTTGAAATGTTTTTCACAGGTCAAGGGAAGGGTACATGATATGATGATAGTGTCAAAGAAGTATCAAGAAAGAATCCGTGTTTTATTTTAAATATGTTTCCGTTGATGGGAAAAATGAATATTATCTTTTATGTAACCACTTTGTTTAAATGTGGAATGTAATGCAAGTTTTATGATCCAATTCTCTAAAACTCTAAACCTGAAAAGATCCTCAATGTGTAATCTTGTAATAACTCAAGATTAAGTAAGGTTTAAGGCTGGGGCATTATATAAATAGTGTACATGATACGCTACATCAAGCATAAATGAACAAATTAATATTATTATTTATATACTCCCATTATAAGAAAGTCGTTGGAATGTAAGGAATAAATATTATATACTAAATTATGAAAATATGGTTTTCAAATGTTTATATAATGACTATTTGGTTACCAAATTAACATTAAATTATACTAAAATCCTTTTTAATATAAAGAATGTTTTTATGAATAAAAACTTTTTAAATATGAATAAATGTTTTTATAAAATAATCATATCAATATTTTTGGATTATATTAATGACATATCAATCCAATATAATGTTTAAAATTCATCTTATGTATTTTCTAGACATGATATACAGAAAAATTCAATTTTTTGGATAAAAGATGTATTTTTCTAAAAATACAGTTTTACCACCTTTTGATGGTGAGCCAGTTTTAAATTTAGTTTTTCACACCGTTATTTGTTATGTTTTACAAAATAACCATTAAATTTAGAATATATAGAGAAAAATTTACGTAGGATCAATTTTTGATATTTTTTTATAAACAATCATGTTTTGAAGAATAGAAAAAATATTCTAAATTTTAATTTAAAAGAGATTTTTTCCATCAAGATAATTTTTATTGTTAAATAATATTATTTAATGGTTATAAAGTATAAATTTAATTTTTTATCATTTATTATAATTTAGTCATTGGTATAAATTCTATATTGATTTTATATGTAAAAACATTTCAATCTTTTGCGATGTTTAAAATTTTATAAACCCACTTTCTCATTTTGACAAAGATAATTAATTTTAAATTGATTTTATGCAATTATGTTTTTTGAATTTGAAAAAATGGATTCCATATTTGGAATCATAAGTCAAAATTTTGTAAATAGGTCCCCTTTTCTTTTTTATAATATGAATAGTAACTTTAATAATTATTATTTTTATTTAACTTTTTTAAAGGGTAAATTGGGTACTACCAAAGACTAGGGATATACCAATTGAAAGATCCCTATGGTTTCAAAAAACCATTGGGATAGTTTATATAATCCAATGGTAAAATAAAACTATCGGTACAGGGATGTAAATAGATTATTTTACCAACAGTTCTATGAAACTATTTGTATATGACTGTCACGTTTCGTTTTTTCTTACAGTTTTAAAAAAACATTGTGATTGTTGAAGGGTATCCCCATTGTTTTAAAAAACCATTGGTATATCTCATATATCTCAACAGTTTTTAAAACTTTTGGGATAGAAAACCCTCAATACCCAGTGTGCTTGCAGAAGCAAGATCTATCCACATTTTTCTCTAGCCGCGAGCCTGTGTCTACATTTTTTCCCAGCCCCAAGCCTCCTTCTTCCAGAAGCAGATCCATCTGTAGTTTCTCTTAAACAAGAGACCTCTTCCACATAAAATTAGTATGTTTTAACTGAGTTATATCTTTTTAATCCATTTATTTTGGATCTATTTAATGATATTAAAGCATTTTATATGTATTTAATGGTGTGTGATAAATTTTGATCTTTTTTCATTTTTTATGGATTGAAAACAATGTTTTAAATAGGAAATTTATTTAATGAGAGGTGTTGAACTTGAAATGAGTAAAAAAAGTTTTTTAAATTAATTAGAAACATTTGATTAAAATGGGTGTATTGTTTTCCCCTTGATATAATGAATTAATTAACATTTTAAATTTGGTTTTATGGAAAATGAATTCATTGGGAATGGTTAATTATTTGAAAGATAGAGATTCATGTATTTATGGTGGCGTTGAAATATTTTAAATTTTATGTGAGATTTGTATCAATTTTTAGGGAATTTTTGAATTCATATTTTATAAAATTTTAAAGAAGTTAGGATTCTGAACAACATTTTATCATTAAATACCTATTTGGAACTTTGTTTTAAAATGGTTGTTTGTGAGATAACATGTTAATTATTCCATTGAGTTGATTACCCATTGTGTGGGTTTTTTGGGACTACATGATGCTTGTTTCTCACCCAATATGGTAAAATGATTCTCTACACCATAAATGGTCAGGATATATTGTATTATTATTTTTTAAGGTCATACAAGTGAGGGAGAGTCATTTTTTATGTCTTGGTATTAATACATGCATATTTATTCATCATATTACTTTTCTTATTGGTAATTGGAACCTTCATACTAAGAAATATTTCTATATTAATATTTCTCTAGAGTGATAACTTGACACTAGTGGCACTCCAATCATGCTAGGAGCTAGGGTATAGTGGGGTGTGTCATTACAATGAGGCTTGTGTAGACGATTTGGATGACTTGTGGATTGGGCTTAAAATATGATGACAATTGAATAATTAGAGGAAAGCACTATCAAAATATATATGTCTCACAATTGGAATGCTATGGTTGATCAAATGAAATATTATATGAATGAATGAGACACACATATATCAATCAGTGAAATATATAGTGTATAAGAAATTAGAACCATACCAGAAATTATTAAATGTCCCTCTCCACCATCATCAAGAGCTTGATCAACCACATATACATTCCCATAAAATGATCAATGATTCCCCACAAGCTCATGATTCACTCGATTCTCAAATTTATGAGGGGTATTCACCTACTTATTAGTTATTCTACCTACACCATATCCTAAATTTGTTATGTTCATCTGAGAATCATTTTCAAAAAATGGCATTTGATGACTTGTGTTTCGGGACTAGTGACAATTTTAGGGAAAAATTAGACATTCCATGAAATAGTTTCCTTTTCACCCATAGTTATACCACCTGTTAGATCAATGTCCCATTGAGGGACTCAAATAATCGTTGATCTTCTCTTAAAATGAACCAATAAACTCGAATCAATTATTAAACTTTATTTCCTTTTTCTCAAAATAAGAAACACATTGGTGGAAATCCCACCTATACCAAATAATTTTTCTAATGGTTTAAAAAACCATTGTAAAACAGATATTATACCAATGGTTCACTAAAACCATTGGTATAAGCCTTTACACCATTGGTTTTCCCAATGGTTTCATCAAACCATTGTGATAGAGTAGTATGAGGTGTGTTTTGGTAACCGTTTTTGTAAACCGTTGGGATAGAAAATCCCCAAATACTGCGTACAGAAAACGACCCACAAGAACCAATCACATTAACCATTCTATCATGGCACGTAAAATTTATTATTATTTTAAGTTTGATTTATAGTATTGTAAATACACTATGTCATCTCTCCAGGAGAATTGATTGGTTTAGAGTATGCATTTTTTATAAAAATTACTAAAAAGGTGGAGTAATTTTGAAAACAGTTTAAAGAAAATAACTTAACATAAAGAGTTTAATAGTTGATAGTTTATGGTGGTGTTTTAAGAATTATTAGAGAAGTATATTATTTCATGTTATCTACACATCTTGTATAGTTCAATATTCTGAAAATTTCACATGGTTTTGTTTAATTCTTTGGTTGAGGGTTGTCAAGATATTGATTCCCCTCTTACCCCTTAAAATGGTGCCCAAAGAAGAAACAATTGACACAATGATCATGTTTTCAAGGTTTTGTCCAAAATAATAGAACAAGAGATACAAAATCATAATTAAATATCATATATTTTCGATATAGAATTTATTCTTTTGTTGTCCAATTGGATCAACTGAAGATTCCCACTTGAAATATCAACCCAATTAGTGTTGTAATAAAAAGGGTTTCAGTTAATTTTATCAAATAAATGCAATAACGGGATAATAATATTAAGATAATAAATAAGTGAAATATTTAAAAAACAAATTAAGAAAAACCATTTGAATAACTAGTGTTGCAACTCCCTCCCAAGTGAGTGTAGCTCCCTCAAAATGATCTTCCACTGTTTAGCTAACCATCGAGAGGAGGAGGAGGATCGGGGGGAACTTCACCTTCATCCTTGAACCTAAAATGAAGATAGGGGCCTCTAGATCCACTTTCATGAAGATATGACACCATTGAGTCTTCAAAACACCAGAGCATTTCCTCCTGGATGAACTTAATAATGAAGAGCCCAAGTTGGAAATTTATAAGAATTGTGGAAGGTAGTTTTGGGCACATAGATTTGTTGAAACAACTTGGAACTTGGTTTTCAACCACCATACATACTTATATCACTTTTGAGAAAATTAAAAATTTGTATCTACACCTGATGACTCTCTCCACAAAACTTTTGGCTTCATTTTGAAACCTAGTGCTCGAGATATGGATAGATCACAATACACAACTTTTGATTTCATGCGGATTGTTTGCACTAGGTAGATCATGTCTGTTATGCTAAACAATCTGAGAGTTTTTCTTGGGTTAATTCATTTGAACTGTATCCTAATTAATTTTGGAATATCCCACAAAATATCAGCCTATGTGGATTCACAATTTAGTAGTCGTGTTATGTTGAGTCCACTGGTGTGCTTGTATCCTGCATAGTATGGGCCATTTTTCTTGAACATTATCATGGGCCCTCCGAATCACCTCCACCTTCAATAAAATTTTCAAAAAAAGTAAAATTTCATCTTTTTAATATATATAAAAACAAAATAATTTAATCAATCATGAAGTAAAATTTTTTATTTTTTTTATAATTTTCAATAAAAAACATGTTTAGCAAAGTGGTGTTTGGGTGAAAATGAAACAGTGATTCTTGATGTTATCACACCAGCACACCTAATCATTTAAACTCCTGGGAAAAGTAACATTTCCAAAAAATTATGCAAGTATAAATTTTCAAATTAAAAAATACTTAACATTCAATGAAAATTTAATTCCTGATAGAAATGTGATCAAAGAAAAAATCACAGAGAGGAGTTATTCCCAATTAGCATGGAAAATAAAATCTAAAAAATTATACCCAAATGAACTTCCTAGAGATTCTTGATAAAAATTAAAGAAATTAAATAAAAAGTTTATTACATATCTAACTCTTCATATGTGTTTGTGGAAACCATTTCATGCTATTCTTTCCACTTTCTATCAATTAAATATAAATTATTTTTAAAATATTCTACTTACACGATCTTTTCCACCAAAACATCCCTACATCCTTTGCAATAAAATTTCAAGACCCAATCACTTAAGGATTCCAAGAATTCAAACCATAATCTCTTGACCTAAATATCCCCATATATTGTACATTTCATCACACCCCTCATTTAATATTATTTTCAAAAGTTACACTTGGAAAAAATCACACACTCTTTTCCCAACCCCTTTTGATATCCTCACGACCCTAATTTTAGCAGTTATAATAAGAAAAAAAGTTGAAGAAGGGTGGTTTTTGACCTAGCCAACACACAATAATTATTTTGAGGGAGTAAGACTGTTGGATAACAGGTACACATGCATAAGTCAATATGGTATAGTAATGAAATAGAACATATAAGGAACAAACATATGGAATAATGATTTTGTAAAGTAGAGAAAGATCACCATAACATATATTTACCTTCCATAAAGTACGTAATTTTCACACTTTATGGTTGAGTGAAAAGACGCGTGGAAATATTAAGTGACACAATTGTATTTTAAACTATTCACAAAATGGTAACCATTCTTCTCAATGGATTAAAAATGATACAACCATCTATATATTCAACAAACCAGAAAATTTCTATAGAAAGTCACACCATAGTATTGAATTCTTACAGAAATGCATATTTCATCAATTTTTTTGTAATGTTAAAACAACATGAAATAAAAAAATTCTACAGGCATTTTAAATAATATCCATGATTAAAAGGCATCATATTCCATGAAAAAGTGGGCCTAAAAAAGTAATACTCCATAACAAAGGCAAGGATGAGGGAAGGGGGGAATGTAAAAATACAATTTTTCAAGATAAAAAGTGAAAAAGAATAAATATAATGAAAATTCCCAACTAACCTAGGAATGTACCCAACCCCACCCCCACCCCACCACACCTAGTGTGTGTAGTGTTATCACTCTAATATAATAGAATGTTGGAAGTAAGGTTAAAACCTGGTGGGTGTCATTCATAGAATGCTTCTTAAACTTTGAGTTCATCCATAGGGGACTCTGGAATGGCTTCATGGTAGTGCATCAGCCACATCCCATTGACAATTATTTTTATCTTGGTTTTATATTTTTGAACATGAACAACACCAAATAGAGATACATTAGTAACAATGTACGGGCCAAACCAGATAGAAGGAAACATACCTAGAAAAAACTTCCACATTGTTTTATAAAGGAGGACCTTTTGGTTATTGTGGAACTAATGATGAAGGATGAGGTAGTCATGGGTAGCATTGGTTAACTCCTTATAAATATAGGAGTTATAATATTAATCTCTTTTCATTTCCTCCAGCTCATGAATATGAAACATCCTTTGAGCACCTACACCATAAAATTTAGAATTTCATTACTTAATGTCCTAGAATATTCAGTCATTGTAGCTTGTACCTGTACCCATTTTGAAACATAATCCACTTCCAGAAGAATGTAAAGGTTCCAAAATGAATTGAGGAATGGTATCATAAATTCAATTCCCAAAACATGGAAAATTTACAGGAAGAGAAATGGTTGTTATGGAATTTCATTTATTTTAGATAAATTCTACATTCTTTGACAATGAGGACAAGATTTACAAAAATCATGGGCATTCCAAAAGAGTATGTGCCAAAAGAAACCAGAATTAAAGACCTTGCGAGTAGTCCATTGGAGACTAAAGTGGACCACACAATAAAGAGTGTGTTAGAACCTAAGGATAGACTGAAACTCATAATTAGGAACACAATGCCTTAGGACATTATAACTACATGTTCACCAAAGTTAGTGGACATCCTAAATGTACCAAAGAGACCAATGTTTTAGACTGCCAGCTTGGTTTTGGTTGAAATCGGTATGAATTCAAGATGTGACCACATATATTACAGTTTTAGCATACAATGTAATAATATCTTTCACTCGGTACAACTGATCATATGGAAACATTTCATTTATTGGAATACAGGGGAATGGGTCAATGTTAGAGGATGGGTGAATCCTACTGATATAGTAAGCCAACACATTCTATACTACCTTTTATCTCTATTTTTGAAATTGAATTCCTAAAATAGGAGAATCCAATGAATGTGATGTGGTTTGGCTTACAGTTTCTTAAAGAGATACCAAAGGGATGCATGGTCTTCTAACACAGTGTCTTTGGACCCTAAAAGGTAAGACCTAAATTTATCCAAGGAAACCACAATATTAAAAAATTATTTTTTAGTTGTGGTGTAGTTTTCTTGGGCATGGTCTAGTGTACGTGAGGCATATACTATGACATGTGGAGCTGGATCGACCCTTTTTTATAAGACAACCCCAAATGCATAGTTAAAGGCATTACACATGATCTCAAATGGAAAATCCCACCGAGGTTGTTGGATTACTGGGGGAGACGTGGGAATACTTTTTAATTTATGATAATATTCCTTATATTCTTTATCAAAAAAATATTTTTCTTTTTGGAGTAATCTGGAGAGGGGGGGTGGGTGCAATTTTACTAAAATCATGAATGAAAAGAAAGTAAAATTACACATGAATTAGGAAAGAATGAAAATATTGTACATTTTTTGGGGAATGATATAGAAGAAATGACATCCACTATTGATTTATATACTTGGATACCATCCCCAAAAATGACATGTCTCAAAACTATACCTTATTATAGAATGACATGGAATTTCTCATAATTTAATACGAGATTATTTTCACTACAGTGACCTAGGACTGAACCAAGACTACTCAAACATTCATCCAAATATGAGACATAATAATTAAAATCATCCATTAATACTTCCACGCAATTATATAGGTAATCTGAAAAAATACTAACAATTCATACATCGAAAGTACCCAGAGCACTGTACATACCAAATGGCATCCTCATATATGAATACGTGCCAAAGGGGTAAGTGAAGGTCATATTTTCCTAATCCTCGTGGGAAATATGGATATGAATGAATCCAGAATACCCATCAAGAAAACAGTAATGTGAATTTCCTTCTAGCCTCTCTATAATCTTTTTAATAAATGGAAATGTGAAATAGTCTTGCCTAGTATGTTGGTTTAATCGACGTTAGTCTATACAGACTCTCAAAAAATTCTACACACGTGGTGGAACCAATTAATGATTTTCATTTTTAATTAGTGAAAGACCTGTTTTTTAAGAACTACTTGAACATGACAGAACCATTGGCTTGCAAAGATGGGTAAAATGATTCCATCTCCCAAAAATGTTTTTACTTAATTTTTAACAACATCTATGAGGTTTGGGTTGAGTTGATGTTGTTCCTGCCTCACTAGTTTACCCTCATCATTTAAAAAACATTATGTATACAATATGATTGGATAATACCAATAATTTAAACAAATGAGCATCCCAGTGCTTGTTTATACTCCCTAAAAAGTTCATGTAGTTGAAATTTATGCTTAGGATGGAGTCAACTACCAATGATGCCAGATATCTTGTTTTTGTTCTCAAGATATGAATATTTTAAATCTTGAGGCAGTTGTTTTAGTTCCAATTCAGGGGTATTTTGGATTGATGGGAGTGTGTGTGAATGTTTGATGACACTAATATCATTTAACTTCTCAATGGTATCATAATTAGATGATGAATGAGCTTCTAAAATCTTATTAGTATCATATATGGACATGTGATCTTCAATGTTCAAGAAAACATCAATTAATAAACATGTACAGAATTTTTATAATAAACTACAACAATTATTGCATGACTCATTTTATAGAATTTCAATCAATGAAGAAAAATCAAAAAGGGGATTAGGGGAATAAAAAGTCATTTTTAGGGGAAGGGAGTACATGAATTGAATTAATAGATAAAAAAGAATGTGGTTCTGAGGGGTGGTTCGTGTCATCAAGGATGTTGAAATGGACTATGTCACCACCAAATTCCATATATAATGAACCATTATGGAAATTAATTGTTTTTCTGGAATGTTTTAATAAGGTTATCCCCAATATAATTTGGGCACGTCCCTTCATCCTATCATCTTCTATTTTTAGCATATAAAAATCCACAAGAAAAATTATATTTTTCACCCTCACAGGAACATCCTCTAACACACCCGAAGGATGTGCTGTACTCTAATTTCTAGCTGAACAACTATTCCAGTGGGATTCAGTTCACCGAACTTCAATTAAGAGTAAATGGAGTGAGGAATCACATTAATAGAGGTCCCCAAATCAAGCATAACATTAGAGAAAGAATACTCCCCTATGGTGCATGGAATTGAGAATATTCTTGGATCATTTCACCTTGTGGGAAGTGATAGATCTATCAATGCTGAGACAATCCTCCCAAATATCACCTTTTCATCTCCACTTAGTCACCTTTTGTGTGAACACATATCCTTTAGAAACATGGAGTATTTTGGAATTTTATTCAAGGAATCAATCAAGGGGATGTTGACATGCAATTTTTTGAATGATTCCATGATTTCATTAATAATTTTAGTTTCCTTTTGTTCTCTTGTTTGGGTAGACCTTTGGGTAAATTTAATAGGAATAGGTGGTACAGGTGACTCATCAATAGAAAAACTCTTTCCTTTGGAAGGGATTCTCTCAGGACAAGGATTTTCAACATTTGGACTGATTTCAATAGTTGGGATGGTGTTTTTTAGGAGGGGATGACTCTAATAGAGAGTTTATTTGGGTTTTATGTTGATTACCACTCCTAAGGGTGATGGCACTAACAATTTTCTTATCTCTAAGGTTAACTACTAGTTGATAAGGTAGTTTACCCGACCCATGACTTTGGATTTCCCACACAGAGTAACCTAGATGGAGAAATTGGGGTTTTAGGTATTCTAGGTCTACTTGGGTAGTTTTTTTGGAATTGGATATTGATGGAATCCATTTGTTTCATCATGTATTCAAGGACCAGTTTATATTTTAGATTGGGTTTATGGAAAGGCCTTTTCAGTGGTTGAGAATTTCTCAGTGGTGGTAGTGGGTCACTATTTATCTCCGGTTGGTTCCATTGTTGTTGAGTTTGGTTTTAAATACTCATTGCCTATAAGCTTGGGTTTCATTCCACCCGGGGTTGGATGGACAATAAGGTTATTTTCTAAAGGGTTTGTTATAGGGGCATCCTTTAAATATTGCTTCACAAATCTCATAAGTTTCAATAAATTGAGAACACTGGTCAGAGTAGTGGGTATCATAAGAGCATATACCATGATGTATAAGAGTAGGAGATTGGGATTTTTCATTTGGAAAGAGTGAGTTGTCACAGAAGGGTACTTACCTCTTCAAACATTATGTCCACCTTATTCTTGAATTCGTTAGATTCCATCTCATGGACACCCTGAATGGGTACACTAGACCGTGAACCAAATTAATGAGTGTTTTGTGTCATGTTCTGAATTAGGGTTCTTGCAACAATTGGGGACTTATCAACTAGATCAACACCTATAGTAGAATCAATCATGTTTTTATCAATAGGTATTAACCCTTCACAAAAATACTAAATTAAAAGTTGATCACTAATTTGGTGTTGTGTAAAATATGAACATAAACATTTAAAGAATTCCTAATATTCATGTAATGTTACACCTAGTGATTTTATTATAACACAAATTGCTTTCCTTATAGTTGTAGTTTGAGGGGCTGCGAAATATATTTCTTGAAAAAGGTGTTTCATGTCTACCCATCCTCTATGTGGTGAATTGAAATCATAAAGAAAATATTTTGTAGTATCCTCTATGGAGAAATAGAATTACTTTAGATATAATTGTTCTTCATCCATATTTATAGGTTTTAATGTGAAAAAAAGAATGAAATTCGTTTATGTGCTTATGTTGATATTCTCCAGCGAGTCCATGAAATATTGTAAATAAATGAATTAGACTCGATTTAAGGTCAAAATTAGGTGCGTTGGATTGTATTTGAATATAGGTGGGTTGGATATCAACATCCGGTGAGGTTAGGTCATTTAATTTATGATTATTTTCAGCCATGTCATACTCGTTAATTTTGGGATTAATTTTGTTCTAGTAGAAGATAAATTATGAAAAGTCTAAAGTTGTGGTGTGTCCTCCTTCAAAGGGATGTCTTGTGTATCTCAGGGTCGCTAACGTAAGATCATCTCTGGTTCGGGCATGAAAGGTAGTAAATATCCTAGATTAAATTCCATCATGAACAAATCCTATACAATAAAAAATCATAACACAAAAATATATTTAAATGTATAAGATAAATCAAATAAATATTCACAAAATTTACAAAAATATTATAAATAATACACACAAAAATTCATATCTCTCCACAGAAAAGGCACAAATATTTGAACTCTATATCGTGACATGTTAAATTTGTTATATTTTTAAGATTTACATATAGTATATGGAAGAACCTATGGCATATCTCAAGGATTATTGATAGGTTTAGAGTATGCATTTTTAATAAAATATACTAAAAATGGGGGAGATTTTGAAAATAGTTTAAAGGAAATAACACAACATAAAGAGTTTAATAGTTGATAGATTAAGGTGGTGTTTTAAGGATTATTAGAGAAGAATATCATTTCATGTTCACCAGAAATATTTGATAATTCATTCTCCTGAAAATTTCACATGGTTTTGTTTAATTATTTTGTTAAGTATTGTGAAAATCTTGATTCCTCTCTTAAACATTATAATTATGAACCAAGAAGCAACCCATGACACAACAATCGTGTTGTCTAGGTTTGATACCCAATAATAGAACCAGGGATACCAAATTATATCAAAATATTATATATTTGTGTGAGGGAAAAGATGATTGTTTTTTCCAATCCAAACAACCCAAGATTCCTACTTAAAATCTCTACCCAATTAGTGTTGCAATAAAAACAGTTTCACTTAATTATATCTAATAAAAGAAATCACGGGATATGATTATCATGATACGAAATAATTGAAATATGTAGCACAAAAATTGCACAGAACTGGTAGAATAACTAGTTTTTAACTCCCTCCCAAATGTGTGAATCTCTAACGAAATGATCATCCGCCGTTTAGCTCGCCATCGTGAGGAGGAGGAGGCTCAGGTGGAACTTTTCATTCATACATGATCCTTATATAAGGATATGGTCCTCCACAACTAATTGGAGGAGAAAATTACTCTTTTAAGATTCTAAATTACTAGATCTTTTTCTTCTGGCCTAACTTACAAATAAAGAGCCCAAGGATCCATTTAATAGGAAATGTGGATGGTGGTTTTGGGAACATAAATTTCATAAAACCACTTGACCATGGATTTACACATCTATACAATATTAAATAACTTTGTAAAAAATTAAAAAGTTATATCTCCACCTCATTACTATCTCCAATTAATGTTTGGCTTCATTTGGACACATATATCTCCAGATATGGATTGATCAAAACACAACACTTTTGATTTCCTACAGATTTGGTGTGCTAGAAAGATCATGTTAGTTGGAAAAATTAATGGCCAAATTTGTTGTGGGATACTACAAATTAATGGTAGAACAATTTATTTTGGACCATCCCACAAAATAACAGCCCATTGTTTGGCATGGTTTAGTAGAAATGTTTTGGTTGAGTCTTCTAGTGTGCTCAGATCCTATGCAGTTTGGGCCATTTTTCTTGAACATCTTTATAGGCCCTCCAAATCAAATCCACATTCAATGAAATTATCAAAAAATAAATAAATTTTCAATTTATAATAGTGATAAAAAAAATACTGTAATCAAACATGAAGTGCCATTTGTAATTATTTTTAAAATTTTTAATACAAAAATAGTTTATCACAATGGTGTTAGGGTGAAAATAAAACAGTGAGTCGTGGTGTGATCACCAACCTCAGACATTTTTCCATAAATGTGAGAAACCAACTCTCGAGGGTTCTAACAATACTTTACAACTGGCCATATTTATTTGATTCAGTTAATCTTTTTTCTTCCACATTAAATCAGAACGTCTACCTTCATTTATTTTAGATTTTTTTCATTTGATTTTGCTATAATGTACAATGTATTATGAACCCTTTATGAAAACAAGAATATATCATTTTAGGTTATTGTTTTGTTGTGATTTATCATTATTGAATAATTTTAGTTTTGTATTTGTTGTGGTTTTCTTTGTGTTGTATTTTATTTGTGGTTTTGTTGTTTTTTGAGGTTTTGGTTGTGGGTTTTTTTGGGATTTCTTGTGTTTTTGATATGGGGGAGGTCAATATAATCCTGAGTTATTTTATCTGTGATTTATTTTAAATTTAATGTTTATTGACATGATTTAGTTTTTTAAACATAAATACAGTAATATAATTTTTTATCCTAAGAGGAATGACAAGATACTCATATATTATGAATGTACCCCTAAATGATGTCATTAGAATATCACACTCTAACATTAAGATGATGATACCATCACTATAATCATTCAATGAAGTGGTGCTTCCACGTGAACCACTTGAGTGGATTTGGGGACATTTTCATGTGTGAATTGTGATAGATCTAAATTTGACTCTATTACATGAACATTTATTCATACTCCATTAAGAAGTTTGGTCATACACTTGTAAGGTTGTATTTTTTGAAATTTAAAACGAGTGTTATGAATTCATGTCACAATTTTCTTAGGTTATTATAAATCATTATTAAGAAATTTATATGATTTTATATCCTAGGAATCCACCCATAATAATGGATTATAACCATCATAAAACTCACTAAGGATGTTCATGCCGACACATTATTTACTCTTGGATATATTTCTCATGAAAAAATAGCATGATATGGTGAATATAATTATTCAGTGCTAGTTGATATTATCTAAGGTCTACCGAGGTGAATTTGAGCAGTTGTTGTGCACCTACTTGGATTATATTGTTTTTCATTTATTATTGGCATTATAAATCAATACCAGAGGGTTTAATTTTTCTTACTATTTGTGGATAATTATTTGGTGATAGGAATGTGTTGGACTTGTGATAGTCCAAAAATAGGTGCTTCATTAACCCATATCTAGAGGTAATTATAGGATAATAGGGGTATGAAATTAAACTTCTTGATTATCAATGTTAGAGTTGAGAAATTTACTCAAGTATGATGTGATGATTTGATATTGTAATTTGTGGTTTTGACACTTAGACCACACATGAAAGAGTATTGTGTATATACATCATATGTTTTGCGTAGGATTCATATAACATTTATATTCATATGTGTGGCTGAATTTTATAATGAAATATGGTATAGTTGTATAAAGATTTCATAATGAGTTTTATATGGGTTTCCTATAAAACATGTTAGTGAAATTATACCCACCCAAACCATAGTGTTTTTTAAGGAAAGAATGTGTGGATATTATTTTGGGATGTTCTCCGATGATGTAAATAAATTCCATTAATAAAATGGATTTATTTTAACACTTGGGGCGTTAATTTAATAATTTTATGGTTTTTTAGTTGTTTAAAGTATGAATGGTAATCATAAAAATATGGTTCATGGTGGGAATGATTGATATTGATTATTTCGATACCCTTGTGATGGTAAAATTGAAGAATCTTAGAATTATTTCTATCTTTTTAATATAAATTACTTGAAGTAATTTAGGAATCATGATTATATGAACAAGGTATGATTTATTAGATACCTAGACCTATTGGTTTTGGGATTCATTTTTGATGAGAATGTTTATTATGATATGATATAGTTGGATCTTGGATTGATAAAGCATGAATATGTTGTTTGTGGTTTTTAGTAATGACTGAGTGACTAGTAATCTTTTATTAATCCATGACATGGGTGTGATTCCTTAGTATTGTTGGAAACAAAGAACCAAGGGTGGTTTTTTCTTGATTAACTTGACATGGATGAGAATCACGACCCCATTTTAGTGGAATGAGCGTAGTTTTTGTGGAATGTGACTCAAGAGATAATGGTTCTGGTTGTTTTCTTGGGTATATGGGAGTGTACACTCATTGGGTTTGTAACAACTTGATTTTTAATGAGTTATTATTATTTTGGAATAAATTCAAATTTATTAGTTTCCTGCATTGCCTGCTATACTGAAATATTATTAATATGATTAATGAATATCATACCATTTAATTAATGACATAACATTTAACACATTCAAAAAAATATAATGAATATTATTAATTAATTATGACTTTTCCTATGTGAATAATTTTTTAGTAGTTGATTATAAATTTGATAAATCCTCAAATGAAATGGGCGTATAGAACATATGAGGGTACTATGTTACATAATTATTTACATAACACTTTGTTTTCTAAGATTAATTACCACACCTAAGTGAATGATTAATTTGGTCGTTTAATATTATATGAGGTATATATTTAAGGACTATTTGTCAACCAAAGTTGATCTAATACTCAGTTGCATAAAAAACTCAATAAATTATTCACACTCTATGTTTCATTTTCCATTTGAGTAGTTCCTATGTTTAATGTATATTTACTTATTACTTATCATATTATTTAAAAGTGTTTACTCTGATACTTTTTATTCTTTCTTTTTACATATTTTACACATAAATAACTACAATAGAGGCTGGTTGTATCTTGGACATCCTAGTGTGTAGTCATTACATGTAAAATATAATCCATGTTATGGTTCATTTTATTGAGAGGAATATGTTCTATATTGGAAATAAACCTCCTATATTTTTTTTAATTCCGCTATGGTCCATTTTTTTTCTCTTACACAATCTCAAATAAATGTTGATACAATACTAAAATTCCCAATTATATTTTTTAACATGTATCTACATATTTTGTCAGTAACGGTTTTATATAAACTCAAAATTTCACATTTACATAAAAATATTTTTGATTGAACACAACTCTTATTAAATTTATTTAACAAATTGATTGATTACATTTTTTTTGCAAAATGGATAGAAGTTGGATGAATGAAAGTGGTCAGATCTCAATAAATTTTCAAAAAAATTTGAATAGCTCTTTAGATTTCACAATTTTACAATGCTTCATATAATGGTCACATACACCGCCATGTTTCAATTGTGTTAGGATACCTTGGTTGATCAATGAAGAAGTTAACTACCATATAACCAAATATTGTTTTCAAACAAACTATTATGTGTGGTATCACAATGGCGAGAAAATGGAATCTCAAAATATTGATGATCCAAATGAGAGGACTGAATGATGGTATTTTATATATGACAAGTTTCTATTTATTCATCATCATGAGAATGAAAGGATGTCTACCTAATAAGACTTTGATATGGGCACACATGATGAATCCAAAGAAAATGATGATGTTAACAAAGTGAAAAAATTTAATGATGCTGTGATGACTCCAGTATATTGGCATTATGGTAAAATAAAAAAAATTTAATTTTTATATTCATTTTTTCATGGGAAAACCATGTATGGGATTTCTAATACTTCCATAGATTACATTCTTACCTTTTTGAAGGACTTACTTCCAGATGATATAGATATTTCCTCAAACCAAAACACGGAATGGAAATTAGTTGAAGAATGAGGATTTAAAAAAAAAATCTTGCTTTCCTGAAAGATTGCATCTTATTCTAGAAGGAAACCGATGATAGAAATGATTGTATGAAATGTGGAACATCCTGATGGAAGAAAAAAGTTGATGGAACACCATCTCATGTGCCAGAGAATGTAATGTGGCACATTCCATTGATCCGCAGACTCCATAATCATTTCATGTTTGTTTAAATATCAATAAAAATTATATGGAATGATACTTATAGAATGAAGAATAATGAAGAGTTAGTTAAACCTACAGATAAATTTTCATGGTAGATATTTTATGCTCAATATCCGAATTTTTTAGCTGACATGCGTAATGTGAGGATTGGTCTTTCTTGTGATGGTTTAATCCATTTAGGAAGATATATACTTTACACTTCACATGGACAGATTTTATACACATTTATAACCTTTTCCCATGGTCTTTTATAAAAAAACCATTCACTTTAATGAGTACACTTATATTGGGCCCTTCTGATCCTAGAAATTATATAAGAGTATACATACAACTTTTAATGAAAAAGTTGAAACTTTTTTGGCATGTTCGTGTGCGCACATACGATTCATGTTTGAAAGACATATTTCATATGTGTGTTGTGCTTATGTAGACAATCAATTATTTTCCTGCTTATGGAATGATGTTTGGATAAAGAACAAAGGGAAAACTATCATTTCTTATTTGTATAATTAATACTCAATCCAAAAGAATGAAATATCCCCATAGTTTTAGTTTTATGAGATATCGGTCATTCTTTCCAATGAACAATCCATATAAAAACAATCCTCAATGATTTGATAATACCATTGAGACTGATGATCCACCTCAGTAAATGTCTGGAATTGATGTTCTTCATGAATTTAATGATTTCATTTTTTCATTCAAGATGGGTCAAATTAAATCTATAAAGATAAATAATGTTACCAATGATATTTGTTTCAATTGGAGGAATAGGAGTATCTTCTTTGATTTTCCATATTGGTTAACCAATTTGTTACATATTTCCTTAAACACAATTCACATTGAATAGAATATATGTGAAATGTTGCATTCTATTCTTCTAAATGTCATGGGAAAGAAAAAAGATGATTTATTATCGTGGTGTGACTTAGTGGATTGTGGAATTAGTCTATAATTTCAACTTGTGTATATCAGTGAAAATAAATGAAACGTTCCATTTGCATCATATGTTATGACACCCACAGAAAAAATAAATTTTTGTAAGTACTAGAGACTATTAATGTTATTAATGGATATTTAAGCAATATATCAAAATGGGTAAATAAAAGAGATTTAAAGTAGAAATCATTGATTAGTCAAGATTATCACATCCTTTTGAATGATTTTATTCCAATACAAACCTGTCATCATTTTTCCAATAATATATGGGTGTCAGTTTTTCAGTTCATCCTTTTTTATAGATCTTTGTATAAAGAAGTTATCCAAGTATTTTATTTCAAAAAATGCTGGCAGAGACACCACTAATATTGTGTGAGTTGGAGAAATTTTTTCCTCCATCATTTTTTACATGCTTGTATCATCTGACTATCCACATTCCAGCCAAATTACTTCTTGGATGACCTATTGATTTCCATTTGATGTATCCAACTGAAATAAATATGCAGACATTGAAATCATATGTCTGTAATAGGAATCATCATGAAGGTTCATTTGTGAATGGTTACATGGCTCAATATTGTATAGATTTATGCTTAATTTATTTTTCTGATATTACTATGAGAATGAATAGACCAATTAAAAATGAAGAAGAATTGTATGAGAAAAGTTAACCTTGTTTTCCATCACTTCCTCAAATAGGAATAATTATCCAAACATACACATTGAAGACATTAAGCCTTGAATATTGGGATATGGTGCATTTCACAATGTTGTTCAACTGTGTTTTTTTTATGACTACATCATGTATGTAAATTGAACAAGTATGTCTTATCTCCTCTCATGTAATTTTATATATTTGTAAAACTATTTTTATTTTTATCCATAGGGAACATAATTAAATGATAAATTGAAAGCATAATTCTTTTTCTTTATTAAATAGAGAGACCTTTCATAATAAATATTTTTCTACATGGTTGAAATTAAAGGTTGAAATATTGCATTAATAAATAAATAAAATCAATATTTAATTATATTTAATATTTTATTATATTCCAGGTTTCGTGTTTTCATATAGACTTTGTTTTTGAGGAAACAAGTTCTTTGGCTTCTGGTCTTAATACCATGGTTGATGAATGTAAATCAATTGTGATCAATGGGTATAGATTTATTAACAATGAACTTTCAAAGAACATGATAAAACAACATGATGGTTATATGATAAATTCCACAACATAATGTTATACTAGTGCATCAGATAGTAGACATTATTTTGAAAATTTATCTTATTATGGAGTCATTTAGAAAATAATAATATTGGATTATTACTCTCATGGTCGAGTCACGATGATGAAATACCAGTGGTTTGATTCGATGATGAATTAGGGAATAATTATTGATGGTTGTAGATTTTGAGCTATTGACATGAGTCACACTTTTTCTACCAATGAACCCAATGTGTTAGCATCAATGAAAAAACAATTTTTTTATGTCAAAAAGAGTCTTTGAAAAAACATTTGTGTCATTATTGAAGTAATTTGAAGACATGTTCTTGATGATGGTGATGATGGAATTGACACCATCCCTACTGCCATTATAACCAATCCATTTATTACTAATGATGAATCTAAATGATAAATTGTCAGAGTTGATTGTGAACCCGATGTTGTTGTGGAAAATATATAGATTCATCTATCCATGTTCTCAAAATTCTTGGATTATCTCAACATTGGTTGTCAGGGTTGGAACTATTCAAATTGATTTAATGTTTATTACAAATATGTTTTATTTAACGTGAATTGTAATAAAGCCTACGAAAACAAAATTTCTATGTTTTTAAACATTTCAATGCTTTATTGACCATGTATAAAATTACAATAACTCTTACACCCACGTTAAAATTTCAATTATTTATAGACCATGGATGATTTACCCCAGAACCCATGAATCCTCATATCACCTCTCATATAATTTAGATTTTAGGTTATACATTAGATATAATTTTATAATCACTTCAATATTTTTTTTAAAATGTAAGAAATTAAACCTATTAAAGATATGTGATGTAAAAAATGATAGACAAAAATCTTCGGAAGGATGAGATAGGAATTACACTACCAGATCCTATTAGGATTATTTTATTTCAAATATATATATATATATTATAATGTCATGTGAATAATTTTGTTTTAATTTTTTTCCTAATCTACCACTGAGGTGACATTTGTTTGAAGAGTAGCCTAGTAGTGGTCCTAGTACTTAGGTGGTGGTACGAGGGAGGGTGGTACAAGAGATAGGTGATCTAGTCAGCATACCTGATTAGACCCTGCCCCTCCCACAAATGAATCACCTATCCCACATTCTGATCCTGGTGTGTCATTAGGGAAATAAGGGATATTTAGGCCTTTCATGTTTTCACCACCCTTTTTATCTGAGCCTCCTCATCCTTCTATACTATATACAATTAAGATTCCCACTCCTCATCCATATCAGTAATTTGTATAGCCATCCATACCCCCTTATTTTACTTTTAATTCTTTCTCTTGGAGCTTCAATATTTTATATTCCTTGACTCCTTCTCCACTACAGTCTATGCCTACAGAGCATTAACTAGGACCCACTCCACCTATACAAGGTGTTCCTTCAGTTTTTTTAGATCCAGCAGAACCAATTGATTATACTACCACATGTTTATTTATAGACCCCTAATAAATTTTTATACAATTATTTATTTTCATTATAACATGTATTGATATAATATATTTTTTCTCTTTCATAACATATACATCTACAGATAAGAGGTTGGTCGGGTGTGTACAAGCCTAAATTTGGTGTGGAACCACTGCACATAGTTGGTGGTGGACTACAGTGAAGAAAATAAAATGATTGAAAAAATAGGATAGCAATGTTAGAGTTTTTCGGCGATGCTTCATAAATATTGCAACATCATTCCAGCCAGCTAGCTCTCATGGAGATAGTTTCCAAATGAAGTGAAGCATAATTCTTGGGAATATATATGGGTAAAAAATCTATTGTATTTTATGTAATATATTATTTTTGAAATTATATTAATTAATATTTTGTTGTCATCTTTAGTTTAAATTCCCCAATGGTGAGGGTGCACGATCAGCACATCTAAAAGAGTTACGTGAACCTTTTTGAGAATATAAGGATGAGTTGTATATTGGATTACATGATAGAGTTGGAACTATGTTAGATACTATACCTATTGTGGATTATTTTCTAATAAAATAGTATCGAAAAATGAATCAGTGAACGACTATCAAGTTTAAAGTAATAACCAGATTTAAGGTATTTAAATTAAAATTTTCATGAATTTAATTAATACTATCCTTTTTATTATTTAATTTTATTTAGGAACCATCTAAAAAAGAAAAAAAATAATTGATGCTAAAAAATACCTCCACACATTGTGACATACTAAGATGTCATATCATTAGAGGAAGCAGGTACGACCGTTGTTTATAATTTTTCTTTAGGACATCCACACTATATTATTTCCTCCATAATTTATTCGATTTATAATGTTTTAATATAATTTTATATAAGAAATTAATTATAGGTATCCTATTTTTAATTATTATTTTGTTACATTCAAAGTCATAGTAGAGGAAAGAATTGAATATTGAAGGGCACGTGCCTTGAGCAAAACTGTTTTGCTCGATTAGAAGGAAAAAAGATGGAGGTACGGTTAACAAACAAACACATAAGCATATTATATGTTTTAAATTTGTTGATTTAAAATTTTAATATCTATTTTATAACTAAAAAATATATTTATATTTGTAACAATATACTTTAGAGTCCCTTGATGCCTAGGAACCTGACAATTTTGGGCCAAATGACTACTTACTTCAGGTGTTGGGAGGTGAGTACCCTGTCAGAGTACGCTGCTGACTTGTGAAGAGTATAGTATTGATGAGGTATTGGCCCTCCTTAGGTACCAGTTTTAGTTCCACCTATTTGGAATAGGTTATGGAATAAAAAAAGAGGTTGAAAAAAGGCTACACATGTGGACGAATGGTCTGTTAGAAAAAACACGTAATTTATGAAACTAAAGAAAGATTTATGTCCAATACTTCCACCAGAGGTTAGCACAGATTGTGATAAATATTTTCCATTGATGAGTTCAATATATATTTTACCTGGTGGTAGTTCTAGTGTTCATAGATAAGATTTCAATCTTGGCGATGATGATGGACATGAAGAGGCTGAGTACAAGGATGAGGCTGAGAACGTGGGTGAGGAGGAGTCTAAGGCAGAGGACGAGGGAGTGGGGGGGGGGAGGGGGAGGTTAAGAATGTGGGTGGGGATGAGGGCGGGAATGATGATGGGGATAGGGATGAGGATGATGATGAGGTTGATGATGTCGATAATGATAGTGATGGTGATGATGGAGAGATTGATCCATTAATTGTTTGTCTGATATTACTAAAATTTGTTGTTTGATGAGTTTTTGTGAATAAATATATATTTGATTAAGTAGGTCATGTTATATTTATTTCTTTACTTATAAATAATAAAACATGACTCGATATGGTGGTGTGGATTCTATGAATTCTTTTTTTTTCATGGTAAAAAAGATAATTCGCAATTCCCTTTTTACATACACTCAAACTCTTTGCTGAAGAACGTGAGCTTATTCATTTTCATTGGACCACTTTCTAGTCATCCTTCTATGATTCATTGTATTTTTATTCCTTACATTATGGGACACCATTTTTGATCTAATATAATTCACATATCAGGTTGTACTTGATACTTTGTGTTGTGGTATTTGTTACCAAAAATATTTTTATTTGCTGATAAAGTATGAATCTTATTGACTGGTTTGTATGAATACATCCTGGTATAATGTTTCATGATCCTAGAAGGTGTTTTTGAGGTTTTTTGGAAGTCATCTGGAGAGGCTATGAGTGAATATGAGTAAAATATATAATTTTATAGATTCATGTAAGAATTTATTGTACAAATGAATTTCATTTAGCAAAATAAATCACATAACTAGATCTAGTCATTTCTACCATAACTGTTTCTTTTTAAATATTATCCCCATAAAATATCACTCCACTCTGGGAATATCTAAAAAACACTACCACTGATTTATCAATCATAAAAGTTAAATATATTTACTATCACATTTACCTCAAGGAAAACCATCCCACATAGATCTATATTGTCCTCCTAAAACCTTATTGATCAATTATATTTTTTTATATGTCACCTCCTTATAGCTCACATCACCAAAATACCTCACCCATTATTGTATCGATAGATTGAAATATATATCATTTCACATCACAATAACTCTAACCCCTTTAGTATAGATTCCATAACCCATAGGTTATCTTAAATCAATGTTTTACATTGGAATAAATAAATCCCATCCACTGAGATAATCTCATATCTTACTTCATGTTAAAATATTTCCAAGGTATAAAAGGTCACACTAGGATCTTTACTCACCATTATGACATTGGTACCTAGTCCATTCACTTGAAAATAGAACCATATGTATATAAATTACCTAATGAAATCAATGTAATCCACCCATAGAGTAATGATATCATCACTATCAATCCAATATTTTTCACTTGAGGTATTTACTATATCTAAATAACTAATAAACCTTGAGTATTCATCATCGTCATGATTCCACTATCAATATAGAAAAAAATCCACATCCTCTTTTTATTGATTGCACTATGTTGTGCTGGAATGTTCATATAGTTCCTAAATCCACATCCATTGAATCAAAGGGAAGTTGGAAGAGAGAGAAATTAAGGACGGGGGGGGGGAGGGAGGAATCATAAATAATAATTACATACACCAACCACTAAAGTCACCCTAACTCTTAGGGGATTTAATGGAGAAATATGGTTATGAGGAGCTGTCCAAATGGACTTCCACGTTTTCCCCATTTGTTATTTTGTTGAAGATCACATATATTTGGTATATATGTTTAATACTTTATGACATAGTGGTTACATATTTTTTATGGTTGACACATGTGTGTTTGGTTTGGTTCCATTATATAATGTTTTATAAAGATGTTTGGGAGACAAGTTTTGAATTTAATGACTCTTCTATGATATTACTATTTGTATTTCAAAATGAATGTTTCAATTTAAATAAGGGTTGAGCCTATAAAATGTTATTAACATGGTTATTTTCATTAAAAAAATGAACATGGTTTTTTTAAATGTTAATGGGTTTGTGATTTTTAAAATTTCTTAGGGAGGTGGGGAGGGGGTGGGGGTGGGGGCTGTGCAGGTGGGGAGGTGGTCGTGCAAGTGAAGATGGGGTGTGTAGGTGGGGGGGGGGGCTATGAAGGTGGGGGAGGGGGGGTGTAAAAGTGGGATGGGGATTTGTATGGGGGTGTATGTGGGAGAGGGGTGTGCAAGGGGGAGGTGGGGCCTTGAATGGGGAGGCTGTTGGGAGTGAGGTGGGGAGTGGGGGTTTGAAGGTGGGGAGGAGGGGGTGAAGGTGGGTGGGGTTTATGACAGTTGGGGGTGTGTAAGGGGAGGGAGAATGTACATGGGGGGGATGTAGGGGTCAGGTGTGGAGTGGATAGTTATGCATATTGGGTGGGGGTGTGCATGTGAATGGGGGGTTGTGTAGGTGGGGGGGGGGGTCTATACGGGAGGGGGGCTTGTGGTTGTGAGGTGGGAGGGTGTGGGTGGGCTGTGTAGGTGGGGGTGGATATGTAGGTAGAAAGGGTTTTTGAACAAGGGGAAGGGATGGGATAAGGGTAAGACCTTCTACAATTCAAATGAACCCAACAAACTTCTAATAAAATACCGTCTATGTTTTCCAACCCACCTATGTCTATTGGGTCACCATCAATCACCACGAGGTGCTACACATTCCCAATTTCTAAAAATTACTTATTATAAATAAATTATAATCAAATAATAACTTATGAGGAAACTCACATTATATTTCAGAAGGATTAATTTTATAATGAATTACTAGATATCAATGCCTAGATAGAACTACGAACAAAAATCCATGGATGGTTTTTAGCATGCTCATGAATGTTTTTAGGGAAAACCCTATCACATGAAAGAAATACATAGTCCAATTCAAAATAATCAAGATTTAAATTCTATAAGAGTTAAAATACTAAAATACATTCACCAATACAGTGTGTGATAGCATACAGATCTCATCTCATGTTCTCCTCTATCTAGGATGAATGAAAACAGAAAATTGTTTTTTCATTCAATGATACATAAGAGAAAAATAAAAAATACCTAAAATGGAAAATCCCAAAATCATAAATGATGGGTAAATAACAATGAATATTGGGGAGAAAATAATATATTTTACTTTGGAACTCTTAATCACACAAAAAATGGTCTAAATTATAGGATAAATTGGATAGGTAGGCTCCAACTAATCCCTATTAGGTCAATACCAATTACTCAGAGCAACAGAGGAACAATTCACTCTATTAATTGAATGAAAATGTTGTTTTCCATATTTCATGATGTGACTTATATCATTACACCCTAAATGTTAAGGGTATAATCCCCAAATATATCTTTAGATCCTAAAAACTTTTAATCCACCACAAGAATCCACTTCATGTGGTAAATAAACTATTCATGTTGTCAGGGAAATAAGGTAACACTTCTTAGCAATTATTTTTCACCTATACACTCATATGAAAACCTCATGAACCTCTAGGTTATAACATGAGCATTGATCCCTATCCCAAATCTCCATTAGGGATACTCAAACACTCAAAACATTACTCTTAATTTCTGTTCCTCAAATCAAAATATCTAAAAAATTTATGTTCAATATTACATAGGTAATTCCAACCAGTAATGATTTGGGATATTACAATCTCCCCACCAAAGTGGTTACCTCCCTTGAAATGTATTTGTGAAACATGATTCATGACTACTGATCAACCTCTTTATCGCTTACAGGGAGTGATCAATAGTCCATGATCGATTAAAAATTTACTACCTTAGAATCTTTCTCTTTTAAAAATTCCCATCACACATTATAGTAGGACTCAAATCATGAACACCAGAAGATGATCCAAAATATCACTGTCTCCCAAATTCGACTCCACAATCACTGCAAGTGTCCATGTCAACACCCCATAGTACATGAAACTGATTACTCCTAAAGAAACATGGATCAACCCACCATAGGGATTATTATATGAGAAAATATTATATAACTCCCATGGCATGCCCAATGCTATTTAGTTCCATCACACATTATCATTGAATGACACAAGTGAATTTTCAATACAGAAACCTCATTCCAGGTTTTTAGATAAACAAATAAGTCACTACTAACAATGGAAAACATGAATAAGATGAATTTATTTGAATGGAAATAGATTATTATTACAGAACATAGTCATACTTGATAGGATTATCTCAATGCAGTTACAACACATATCATTTAGTTTCATAAAAAATAGTATTTAGCTCACTCCCCATGTCAAGACATCATATAGAAGATATGGATGAAGGAGAGAAAGCCCATAATCATATGAAGTGAGTACATAGGGTGTTGGGCATTTTCATGTGTTTGTGTGTTTCTTTTAGTGTGACTATTTATATGATCTTCATGAGTGTAATATTAATTTTGTACACTGCATTGTGGGAATGCATTTTTTTGAATTTGGTATTTTCAGGTGTTGTATAATCATTGTATATTGTCTTTTTTGAATTTTAGGTGATGAATTATGCATATTGTAGAGGTGAGGTAGGTCATTGATAAATTATTTACATTGCATAGGGGAGTCATGAGTGCAAGCTTTTATTGAATTTTGGATCACTATATACCAACGGTTCAGAAGCTGTTGTTATAGAGTTGGGAAAATTCATCGATAACAATGGTTTAATTAAACTGTTTCTAAAACACTATACCAATGGTTCATGAACCAATGGTATAGATTTACAACAATAATTATACCAAAGATTATTACAAAACCATTTGTAAACCTATATACCAATGATTTATAAACCGTTTATGACAACCCGACTTTTATTACAAACTTAAACATGATTGATTACATAAAACATCACTTGATACAACAAAGAATATCGAGAGGTTTAGTGTATCTGGGGCATAGGAACATTATATAAAAACTTAAAACATGAAATAAAACATCTTTATTGAAAACTTCTTTTACATGACCACTACATTCCCTTGTACTTAGCATTGCATGGGATAACCTGAGGACATGCATAAGAAAAGGGTGAGCTATAAGGCCAGTAAGGGAGTGCACATGGAATAACATGATGAGTAAAATAGATGTTAGATATTAGGCATATCAATAGATTACAAGATAAACATGAACATAAAGGCATGATAATGCCTGATAATCATAACATGGAAATGTGAGAACAACACTTAACATGGAATTAGCATGATCCAATGCTCATTGTACATGGAGCATGAGTAAATTATCATTGTACATAAAGCTTGATTAAACCCTCATTTCACTTGAATTAGCATGAATCAACACTCATTGCACATGACTTATCATGATAATATACTTTACCCAATGCATTGGAGCGCTATAAAGGCGCACCCTTCTTAAACATTTCATTTCATGCATAAGTGTGCCACATGGATCATAAAACATGGATTAATTAAACATAATAATTTATTCCATGATAAAGGAATGTGGAATTCATACATGAAACATTATAATAAATAAGTAAATGTGCATAAAGGTGAATACCCTTGATGGAGAAATGGGCATGGTATTCACTACACAATGACATTGGCTTGGAAAATTGGTGCGATTTCGGCAGCGTAACGGCGTGACATAAGAATTCATAAAAATGGTTGATGAGAGAGAAAGGGGTTACTCATCATATTTACATGTAATTTACTGTAATGAGTTCATATAAATACATGTCCCAACAATTTTAATGTAATTTATATTCATGATACAAAAGTATTGCTTGAATGTAAAAGAGGAGAGAGAAGTTCCTTTCAAAATTCGGGCATAGTAACGGGTGTACATGGGAGGCATTTAATGAGAGAGAAAGGGTCTCCCATCATTCAAACATAAAAAGGGAAGTATGAGGGAGGTGTGAAACCATACCCCAACTTTCATAATTGAAATATAAAGGGCAAAATAACTTAATGAAAATTGGATAAAAATGTGAAAGGAAGAAAAAACCCCTTACTTGGAAGTGTGCTTCCAAAGGCTAGAGAGAGGCTTGTGAGAGGCCTCTTGGGAGCTTTGGGCACCATGGGAGGATTCTAGAGAGAGTAGGGCAGAGTTTGGACGACCTCCAAAGGCTTTGAGTGAGGAGGAAGTGGGATCTTGGGTGGGTTTCTATAGGAAAGGTGAGGGAATTATTTATTATTTAGTTTTGGGTCCCCTTACATTAAATTAATCCAAAACACAAACCATCCCATGGTTTTTGCCCATGGTTTTTGGAAAAGGGAAGAGAAAAACAATATTTTATAAGACCAAAATCAGATCTTCTTAAAATAATAGGGTTGATTATGTGGAGGTGAGTCATACTCCCATGGAAATTAATTTAAAAATACAAGGTATTTAATATGTCTTGAGGGGTCCATTAATGCTTTGAAAATTAAGTCAAACAAACACAAAATCACATTATTTTAATTTTAAAAAATATATTTTCCGAAAATAAATATTATAGTATTTTATTACATGAATATTGGGTCATTATGATGTCATAAAACACATTATATATTTAAACTGTATTTAAGTTTTACTCAAAAATTTGATTGTCTCAGAAAATTATGAAAAATTCACCGTTGGATAATTTCGATGTTCTGATTCAAAAAATGACATTTATTTTATATAAATAATTTTCTAAATATGTTAATTTTCACTTTTAAAATAAAAACCAACATTTATCGAAAATTCACGGGTTTTGACAAAAATGGCTTTCAAACCTTAATAAAAATTATAATTGCATTCATACAAATATATGATCATTTATATATAATAAAATTAATCTAATAATAATAATGATATTATTTTATTAAAATATTATTTAATTCAAAAATCCCTTAAATTAATAAAATAGGTTTATTAATTAAATAATAACTAAAAACATCATTTGTACTTTAAAAACTATTTACAATGTATCAATAATGACAAGAAATTATATTCATTATTATATACAAAAAAATAATGTATATGAACATAGTTCTATCGATTAGATACATAACCCCTTAAAACATACGCATAAGACCTAAGGGTAAGGTGTGCGATGGTGACAGACTCTTGGGGTGGCACGGATAACATCGCTCGAGTGGTAATTTCGATCAACTTCCACTTCTCCCGTAGACGGTCCCATTAGCGCTTGGCATGATGAAGGTCAGCTTGGGATTGGTCAAGAGTGAAGCCGAAGGATGCCACCTCTTTTCCGAGCTCTGACAAATGGGCTTCGTATGGGGAAATTCTACAGGATGAGGCCATCGCTTCCTTTCTCTGAGTAAATTTGGATTTGTTAAAGCCCTATATTTATACTAATAATGTAATCACTGTTCAACGGCTATATTAGCCACGAAAAAAATTCTTAACATAAAACCAATGAAGTTGATATTTTATATAAACATAAAGAGACATTTATTTACATCAAGATGGATTTCCATTAATGAAACTTTGGGTCATTACAATATTCCCCCCTTAAGAAATTTCGACCTTGGAATTTTCATTTTCCCACACTAAAATAGATGTGGGTAACTCAGCTTCATTGTTTCCTCTGATTCCCAAGTCACTTCTTCAAACTTGTGGTTTCTCCACAACACCTTGGTGAGGGGCATTGTATTATTTCGTAGAACTTTTTCTATTCAATCTAAGATCATCACTTGTTGATCCTCATAAGAAATATCATCCTCCAACTGTACCAACTCAGAAGAGAGTACATGGGACGGGTCCAGTATGTACTTCCATAAGAGGGACAAATGGAAGAAATCATGTAATTTGGCCATGGTAGGTGGAAGTGCTAGTCGATAGGCCACAACCTCAACACGATCAAGAATCTCGAAGGGGCCGATGTACCTTGGAATTAACTTCCCTTTATTTCCAAACCTCATGACCTTCTTCAATGTTGATATGCATAGAAAAACCATTTCTCCAAATTTAAACTCAAGGTCTCATCGACGGTTATCTGCATAAATCTTCTGTCGATTTTTGGGGTTCCTTGATATGCTGCTGAATGGTTTTCACCTTCTCCACCATTTCTTCAACCATTTCCGGTCCATGCAGCTTACTTTCACCGACCTCATCCCAACATGACGGCATTCTGCACCTTTTCACAAATAGGTCTTCATATAGTTCCATTTAGATGCTCGAGTGGAAACTGTTATTATAAGAGAACTCAACCAGAGGAAGATGCTGATCTCATCCTCCTTTAAAGTCCATTGATAATTCTATCAACATGTCCTCAAGTGTTTGGATAGTCCGCTCAGATTGGCCATCAGTTTGAGGATGATAGGCCGTACTGATGTTCAGTTTAGTATTCAGAGTATGTTGAAGAATCTTCCAAAACTTAGAGGTGAATCTTGGATCTCAGTCAGACACAATAGATAGTTGCACTCCATGTAGCCTTACCGCTTACCTGATATATATTTTTTCCAGTTGATCCAATGAGAAATTCCCCCCGAATAGCAATGAAGTGTGCATTATTTGTAAGATGATCCACAACAACCCAGATTGCATTGTTGCCTTTGGATGTCCTCGGAAGTCTGGTGAAAAAGTCCATGGTGATGTTCTCCAATTTTCATTCTGGTATGGGAAATGGTTGCATCATCCCCTTAGACTTATGCCTCTCTACCTTCACTTGCTGACACACTAGGCACTTTGATGCATATTCAGCGATCTCCTTCTTCATATTATCCCACCAAAAGTTTTCTTGGAGATCTCGATACATCTTTGTGCTCCCTGGGTGAAAATAAAAATTTGAACTGTGTGCATCATCCAAAAGATCCTTCTTCAGCTACGGACTTGATGGAACACATAGTCTTTTCCTGAACCGCACAATTCCTTCTTCATTAACATTAAACTCTGAGGATTTACCTTTTTCGATAGCTTCCACTTTTTCTTGAATTACCACATCATCCTTTTGAGCATCCTTTAACCTTTCCATAAGAGATGGTTGAGCAATCATTTATGAATGGATTGATGATGTTCCCTTCTTTATGATTCCCATTTCCATCTTCATCAAGTCTAAGAAGATTGGATCCTTCTCAATTCTCATCATTGATAGAATCGTTGGGTCCTTTCTACTTAGGGCATCTGCCACCTTGTTCGCTTTCCTAGTGTGGTAATGTATTGAACAGTCATAATCCTTGATGAGCTCTATCCATATTCTCTGTTGCATATTAATCTCTTTCCGTGTGAATATATATTTAAGACTCTTGTGGTCAGTATATATCTCACATTTCTCGCCATAGAGATAATGCTGCCATATTTTCAAGGCAACGATCACCGCTGCCAACTCCAGATCATGCTTTGGATAGTTTTACTCATGGATTTTCAACTTCCTTGAGGCATAGGATATCACTTTATCATTCTGCATCAGCACACATCCTAAGACCTTCTTTGAAGCATCACTGAATACCACAAAAATTTCACCACTTGTGGGTAAAGTGAGCACGGGAGCAGTGATAAGCCTCCTTTTGATCTCCTTGAAGCTTTCTTCGCATTCATCACTCAAAGGAAACTTTACTCCCTTTCGAGTTATCATGGTAAGAGGGTTGTACAATCGTGAGAAATTCCTCACAAATCGTCGATAATATCCAGCTAACCCCAAGAAGCTATGGATATCTGTTACTAATGTTGGCCTTGTCCATCCCTCAATTGCATCTGTTTTGGTGGGATCCACAGATATCCCATTGCTTGTGATGATATGGTCCAAGAATGATACCTCCTTCAAACAGAACTCACACTTGCTATACTTTTCACAGAGCTTCTCCTTGCGCAAAGTCTCTAGTACAGTTGTTAAATGCTCCTCATTATCCTCCTTGGTTTTGGAGTATATTATAATATCATCTATAAAGACTACCACAAATTTGTCGAGGTAATCTCTAAAGACTCTATTCATTAAGTCCATGAAGATTTCTGGATCATTAGTGAGTCCTAAAGGTATTACTATGAATTCATAGTGCCTGCATCTTGTCCAAAAAGTAGTATTGGGGATATCTTCCTTCTTCACCCTTACTTGATAATATCCCGACTGCAAGTCCACCTTGGAGAAGTATTGTGCTCCACATAGCTGATCGAACAAGTCATCAATTCTTGGGAGAGGATACTTGTTTTTTATCGTGATTTTTTTAAGTTCAGGATAATTGATGCAAAGCCGCATTGATCCATCCTTCTTCTTGACGAAGAGGACTAGTGCACCCCATGGTGAAGCACTTGGGCGTATAAACCCTTTATCCAGATTCTTCAATAGTTGTTTCTTCAGCTCTTCAAGCTCTACCATAGACATTCTATATGGATTCTTGGATATTGGTAAAGACCCGGGTATAAGTTGAATTGAGAATTCAACATCTCTTCTAGGAGGAAGACCAGGCAGTTCCTCGGGAAACACTTCAGCGAATTCCCTCACAATAGGCATTTCATCAAGGATGGTTTCTTACTTGGACTCAATCATATGATCCAAATACGCGTTCTAATAAGGCAGTAATATCCATGCTTGAGATGATAGAGCTAAATGGGATTCATCGTCCTCCTTACACTTGTAAAGAATTAGGGGTCGATTCTCCATATGAAGTTTGATTTCCCTCTCCTGACAATTTATGTTGGCTCTATATAAGGAAAGCCAATCCATGCCAACAATTGCATCAAATTCCACCAGAGGGAGTATGACGAGGTTCGCTGGGATATTCATTCCACAGATTATAATAAGAGAGGAATTATATTCTTGGGATGCAATGATTGACCCATTTTCCATTCTCATCGACATCTTCACATCCATGATTTGTGGTAGTGCTGGGATAGTTCTACTAATCTTTCGAGATATAATGGAATGTGTAGAACCTAAATCAAAAAGTACGTCCGCTATTCTTGAATGAATAACTAGCGTGCCTGTCACCACTTCGTTGTCGGGGTTCACTTCGGCAGAAGTTATGGCAAAAGCTCTTCGTTGCCTGCCTTGGAGATTGTTGGTTGCCTCTAAAAACCCTTGTATTAGGCGACTAATTTTCAAAAGACCCAGTTCTTTTCATTTTTAGCATTGAACAATGCGTTGATATTCGAATAGAGCATTCTTATCCTCTGTCGCAGCCGCGGGTCTTTCTTCCCGACAGTTAACTACTAGGTTCCCTTCTCTTCCACACCTAAAGCATTTCCTCGTCCCTTTAAATCAATTTCTAGGGTGCTTCTTTCCGCAATATTGGCAAGTGGGGTGCTGGATCTTCTTAGAACTGTTCGATTTATCCATCGGGCCACCAGCATTGAAGTCCACCTTACGCTTCTTATCCCCATGATACCCCTGTGACTCTCCGATCTCCATTTCGACCTTGAGGGCACATCGGAAAATTTCTTCATAACTTTCGAAGTCATGGATCACCAATGCTTTCCGTAGGCTAGGCTTCATCCCACCAAAGAAGCGGTCAACTTTGCATTCGGGGGTAACGAAAAAGCCAGAAGAATATCGTGCAAGCCTTGTGATGTTTTCCTCATACGCTCCAACAGATTCTTCATCTTTTTGCTTGAGGGAAAGGAAGTCCCTTTCCATCTTAAGCCAGAGGGTGCGCGGAAAATATTTTTTGAAAAACAGCTTCCGTAAATCCTTCCATTCCAACACCTCGATCTCCTCCTCAAGCTTCATATTATTGATCAATATCCACCATTGATCAGCTTCACCCTCCATATGATAAGCCGCCAGAAGAACCTTCTCTTATTCAGAACAATGAAGGATGGAGAAGATGTTTTCAATGGAGTTGATCCATTGTTCAGCGGTCGTGGGATCAGATGATCCACTAAAATTAGGAGACCTTTGTCTCATTAAGATCTCGATAGCAACTTGTTCTTTCATAGGTGGAGGGGTTGAATGTTCCTCTTGATGCGTGTTTCTATCCAAAACTTGAGTTAGCTGAGAGATAAGCGTAACAAAGTTCGTGATTCCCGCTCCCATTTTATTGGGCATCTCATTAGTACAGTCATCACACTAGTCTTCACAACGGTTGTTAGCCTGAGTCCTCCTATTACTGGCCATTGGCTGGAATAAAAGGAAATTTAGGGGTAACACATAAAGGGTAATCAAAATACAAAAGTTGATGACTTATAAATAAACTTTTATTTCCTTAACTCATGAGTCGATAGGCTTCAATCTAGGAATTTCATGATCTACCTTCTAACATATATTCTTAGGGGCATTTTTTTTAATTCCCTTAATAAGGGTTCATACTAAGCTTGTGAATTCATCAAAACATATCCCCTAGGAGTGTCATAACCAAGAGTGTCGCAAGGCCCGTTTTTGTGCACCAGTTCCTGTTCGAGTCTATCTCAAAGCGGTGTTTTCGGGTTTTACCCCTAGGATACATCTGTGCCAGAGCTACCTCTACCTGCTCGTATCCAGATAGGGATGTATTTGTTTGATAAATCACTTACTCAGTACTTAAAAAAACATAGGTATGTTTTTGTTATACATAGTCTTGTCACTAAGGCTATAATTGGGTTTCCTAATCCTAATCCCAAAAATAACTAAACCTATCCTCTGATACCAACTATGACAACCCTGCTTTTATTACAAACTTAAACATGATTGATTACATAAAACTTCACTTGATACAACAAATAAGATCGAGTGGTTTAGTGTTTTTGGGGCTTAGGACCATTATATAAAAACTTAAAACATGAAATACAACATCTTTATTGAAAACTTCCTTTACATGACCACTACATTCCCTCGTAATTAGCATTGCATGGGATAACCTGAGGACATGCATAAGAAAAGGGTGAGCTATAAAGCCAAATAAGGGAGTACACATGGAATAACATGAGGAGTACAATACATGTTAGACATTAGGCATATCAATAGAGCACAAGAGAAACATGAACATAAAGGAATTATAAAGCATGTTAATCATAACATGGAAATGTTTCAACAACACTTAACATGGAATTAACATGAGCCAAGGCTCATTGCACATGAAGCATGAGTAAATTATCATTTCACATGAAGCACAAGTAAACCCTCGTTGCACTTGAATTAGCATGATTCAACAATCATTTCACATGTCGTATCATGGTACTATACTTTACCGAATTCATTGGAGCGCTATAAGGGCACACCCTTCTTAAACATTTCATTTCATGCATAAGTGTGCCACATGGATCATAAAACATGGATTCATTAAACATAATAACTTATTACATGATAAAGCAATATGGAATTTTTACATGAAACATTATAATCGATAAGTAAATGTGGATAAATGTGAATACCCTTGATGGAGAAATGGGTATGGTATTCATTACCCAATGACATTGGCTAAGAAAATCGGTGCGATTCAGTAGCGTAACGACGTGACATAAGAATTCATAAAAATGGATGATGAGAGAGAAAGGGTTTACTAATCATATTTACATGTAATGGACTGTAAGGAGGTCATATATATACATGTACCAACAATTTTAATGGAATTTAGATTCATGATACAAAAGTATTTCTTGAACGTAAAAGAGGAGAGAGAAGTTCCTTTCGGAATTTCAGCATAGTAACAGGTGTACATGGGAGGCATTTAATTACAAAGAAAGGGTCTCCAATCATTAAAAAATAAAGATGGAAGTATGAGGGAGGTGTGAAAGCATACCCCAAAATTTATAATTGAAATTAAAATGGCAAAACAACTTAAAGAAAATTGGACAAAAATGAGAAAGGAAGAAAAAACCCTTACTTGGAAGTGTGCTTCCAAAGGCTAGAGAGAGGCTTGTGAGAGGCTTCTTGGGAGATTGGGGAACCATGGGAGGATTCTAGATAAAGTAGGTAAGAGGTTGGACGAACTCCAAAGGTATTGAGTGAGGAGGAAGTGGGAGATTGGGTGGGTTTATATAGGAAAGGTGAGGGAATTCTTTATTATTTAGGTTTGGGTCCCCTGACATTAAATTAATCCAAACCACAAACCATCCCATGGTTTTTGCCCATGGTTTTTGGAAAAGGGAAGTTAAAAACAATATTTTATAAGGCCAAAGTCCGAAATTCTTATAATAATAGGGTTTCTTATGTGGAGGTGAGTCATACTCCCATGGAAATTAATTTAAAAAGACAAGGTGTTTAATAAGTTTTGAGGGGTCCATTAATGCTTTGAAAAGTATTCAAAAAAACCCAAAATCACATTATTTTAATTTCAAAACATATATTTTCCGAAAATAAATATTATAGTATTTTATTACATCTCTATTGGGTCATTATGATGTCATAAAACACATTATTTATATAAACGATATTTAATTTTTACTTAAAAATTTGACTATCTCAGAAAATTATGAAAAATTCACCATTGGATAATTTCAACGTCCTGATTTGAAAAATAACATTTATTTTATCTAAATAATTTTCTAAATATTTTAATTTTTATTTTTAAAATAAAAACCGACATTTATAAAAAATTCACGGGTTCTGACAAAAATGGCTTTCAAACCTTATGTAAAATTATAATTACATTCATACAATTATATGATCATTTATATATAATAAAATTAATATAATAATAATAATAATATTTTTTTAAAATATTTTTTAATTCAAAAATCCCTTAATTTAATAAAATATATTTATTAGTTAAATAACATATAAAAACACCATTTGTAATTTAAAAACTATTTACAATGTATCAATAATGACAAGATATTATAATTATTATTATATAAAAAAAATAATGTACATGAACATAGTACTATCTATTACTTACATAACCCCTTGAAACAGCCGCATAGGACCTAAGGGTATGGTGCGAGATTGTGACAGACTCTTGGGTGGCTCAGATAACATCGCTCGAGTGGTAATTTCTATAAACTTCAACTTCTCCTGTAGACGGTCCCATTCGAGCTTGACATGATGAAGCTCATCTTGGGCTTGGTCAAGAGTGAATCCCAAGGATGCAACCACTTTTTCGAGCTCCGATAAATGGGCTTCGTATGGGACAATTCTACTGGATGAGGCCATCACTTCCTTTGTTTGAGTAAATTTGGTTTTGTTAAAGCCCTATATTTATACTAATCATGTGATCACTGTTCAATGGCTATATTAGCAACGATCAAAATTCATAACATAAAACCAATGAAGTTGAAATTTTATATAAACATAAAGAGACATTTAATTATATCAAGAGGGATTTCCATTAATGAAACTTTGGGTCGTTACAATGATGGTATAGGTTCTATATTTAATATTTTCTAATAGTTACTAACCATTTGTAATTCTCTATTACAATAGTTTTTTTAAATCATTGGGATATTGTATTTTTTTATTCTCTATTTCAATGGTTACTCTGTAACTAATTTTATAGGGATATCCCTCCATATTACCACAAAATGGTTTGTAAAACCATTGGTATAACATATACCAACAATTTTTTATCCTATCCCAATGGTTTTAAACCATTGGGATATCCGTTTTTTCTAGTAGTCACATTAAAAATGGTAAACTATAATATTATAATAATATAAAACTACCCTAAAATTTATTTTAATCCTATTTGATTAGATATTTCCAACCATGAGCCTCCTTGGGTCAATTTTAGGACCCTATGTATCCACTAGGGGTGTGATAATGACCTTTTATAATAATTAATTTAAAGAAAATGGAAATATAACACAAACATGAATCTCTTAACTAAAAAAATAATAATTTGGTTTATATAAATTATATCTCAGACTATAAGTAGTCATTATAAAGACAAAGATAGTTCATATATCATGGTATTTTATTTAGATTTTTTATATATTATATAAATATATTTATTTATGACACACGGATGATGTAGTGATTTCCTTATTAATAAAAGATTAAAATAAAGGATAATAAAAAATAGAATAAATGAAATTTGATCATTTTGATGTCATAAAAGAATTTTGTGGATTAAATTTCCATTTGAGGGTTAATTTAATTCATTTGGTTCGAATGGAACCATGTTTCGTTTGAATTTAAAAACAACAAATTCTAAAATAGTGTCAGAATTGACATAAATGAGTTTTTCAAAAAATATTATTTATTAAATGATATAATAGTTTTAAAATTATAAGATTAATCGAATTGAATTATATAATGCTAAAAATTTCACTAATGATCTACTTTTGGTTTTTTTTGGAATTTTATAGTAACTATAGTAACCATACATTTTGACAATACCATAAGGCATGGTAAGAGTTAATGTTTTTAACTAAGGGTTAATCCAAAAAGATAATGTTAATTTTGTGAACTAAACATGTCTAAAACCTACTTGTTGAGACTATTTATACTCATCCTTTTTTTATCCTATAAATACTTCATATTGGAGCTATTATAATTTGAATATAAACTTATAATAAAATAATATTTTAAGACATTGCTAAAGTGCCTATCCTCCCTCTTATTAAATTACACCACCTCAACCCACTTACTCACAGCGCTAAAGCCCCTTGGATCACCCAAATTCTTATAAAATAATCTCACGACATCCAACCCTTATTACATGAGGAATTACCTTGGGAATAATGCAATTTATAAAATCCTTTTGGCTCGAATCAAAAGGTTTTACTCGATTTAGAGGTAACGTATTCTCTCAAGCTCCATTCATTTATTTTCATCATACAACACCCTAACATATCTTTATAACATTATTTTATAACAACACACATATCCTAAATATACTAAGATGTTTTTATGCTTATGTTTAAATCTACAATAACACACACCTCCATCTAATAGATATAGAACATACTATTTCTATGTACGGTGAACTAATACCTTAAGAAATAATGATTATCAAATTTTATGCTACCACCTATCATGGTGGAAATTATTATGGAACTATATTTATAAAGGAAATATATTATATTTTTAATTGTCTCTATGCTTTTTTTTAAAACTTAACTTTATGCATTCCATAATGTGTAGATATGATAATTTCATTTGAGGAAGTGTTGACTACCACCCCTCAAAGTGATATGACTCGCCCATTCCATACATGGAATGTATAAAGGATGGAGTTATTTAAATTATGAAACATACATCAAATATAATACAATATACATATGTATTATTTATTTTTTATTATTTTAATATGACAAAGAAATGAATGTATCATTCATGCGTATGTACAGCCCGCCATCTCCATGAACGGTGCATTTAATTTCTTATCTCCAAAAACTATTGACTATTATAAATACATATATACTATATATATATAATATTTAAATCTTGAATATAATTTTTGAAATTATGGATGTATGACCACATGGATAATTTTCATCAAGACAAGTTCATTTTGGACTCAAGTACCGAACATCGATAATAAGTCTGATATGAACTCAAATAATTAAATAATTGTTATGATATGATAATAAGTGATATTAAATAATTAATAAAATTTTAAAAGGCTATAAATAAAGAAAAAATTAACCTATATTTATATTTCATTAAATTAAATGATGAATGAGACAAGTCAGACTCTAGGTAAGGGAATTTTAACACTCAATTTCCACTCTTTGGGTTTTATGCATACTACGTTGATTATATTATGCCTATATTATGTGTGGAATCACTATATATTTATTTATATTGTAATTTACACTTAATTTTGTGTGGATATACTATTTCTACACATAATCACCCCATTGATAAATTTCAATTTCATTTATATAAACACTGTAAGGTAAATATTAAATCAATATCATTTCCTTGAGTTAAATATATATGTCATTGGTTTTGTTTTCCCAAGAATATATTTTAATAACCTCTAATTATTATACACTAAATATCCATTTATATTGAGTGTATTTATATTTTTCAAAAATAATTATGTATTTGATTTATCTTTAATATAGGGATATGATCATTGTAAGAGATTTTGTCTCAATTTACCTTCCATAGAGACTTATTTATTGTTATACACAAAATAAATTTTATATGGTGTATATATTCCCCTTTGACATATTATATCACAAATATAATTATTTTCCAGATATTATAATTTTTGTCTGATGTTATTCTTTAAATTTTTTATGTATTTTCACAATGGGTAAGGGACTCTTTAACTAAAAGAACATTTTAATTTTTTTGAATATTTAATTTTATAAAACATTTTCTTTCATGTACATGTTTTCAAAATTATTTGAAGGACATATTTATATGGACATGAATGTTTCTATGTGGAAATTCCTTTAAAAATATTCAAATTTTTAGGGGACACTTTGATTCAAAAGCCTTCTTTTAAAATGTTTTAAATGTGTTTTAAAATTGGATTGATTATTTTAATAACATTGAATGTTTTTTATATATACTTCCTGAATGGAATTTTTAGAATTTATATCACAATTATGTATTTATGTTTACTTAAAAATTTTACCATTTTATTTTAAAATAACATGTTCTCAATTATGAGTGTAATGATTATAAAGATGAAATGTGATTTCCAAGTGGAAATATTATTTTTTTTCCTCTATACTTGGTTTATGTGTTATGATTATGTTATGGTTATTGGTAATATATTATGTATATGAGTGGTTATGTGATTAAACAAGGGCCTGTTTTCCCATCATATCTCTCCAATTCATTGGGTAATGTGACAGAGGTAATCTTTATGTTTCCTCCTAATAGATTTAGGAATTTTACTATGATGGGTATTACAAACATAACTATGATGTTTACTCCCTATGTAGTTGTGAAAGATGCAATGTATGTATGATATGTATGCCCCAAGTTTCCTTCATGTTTTATGATTTCTATGATGATTTCTAAGAATATTATTATTACATGATGTAATATAAATAGTTTATGTATTATGGACACGAATTAGGATTTTGTGAAAATGTTTTCATGGGTTTTAAATATTCACGGACTAACGGTTTTATTCCTTATTTATATTCATTACTGATATTTTTATGCTCATCCAAAGTTTGTGAAATTTTTTCCACATGGTATAATGATGGGTAAGAGAATGTAATAATTAAATAATATTTTATTTCAAGAAAAAGTAGTCATGTTTTATTTTAAATAGAATCATTTTTTGAAAAAAAATAGACAGTGAGTGTATGAGTCAACTTTGAAATTTTTGAGTTGTTATGTAATAGTATGGCCCAATTCTCTAAAACTCTAAACCTAAAAAGACCATCAATGATTTTATTACTTAACTCTAGATTGTTTTATTTTTATGGATAGTGAATTGTACTAATATAACTCCAATTATTTTCATAAATAATTAATGTAGATAGATTATATGTTTGTGATACATTGGCTATAATAATTGGTATTGTTTTATGAAACATTGGTGATAAACCACAATAATGTGTTATTATGTAACTATATTGATATACCTTCTTTATATTATTATGAATATTTCAGGTTTATATTATACACATATAATTTTATATTCCAGTGAATCACTACCAAATTTACTTCTTATAGATCCCCCAACATGTTTTGTGTCCTCTCGCCTCATCAAAGTGTGTGATGTTTTTCATTTTCCAAGGATACTTCAAGAGAAGATAGAATTTTTTAATGTACATATTACTTATCATTTATCTTAATCTATTAATCCTTATATTATATATAAAAATAAAAAACCCTTATAACCATATGTACATAATGAAGTAAATGTAAATATTTTTCTAAAAATTATTTATATTTTCGGTATAACCATTTTCAATTCCCCTCTCATTCAATCAAAAAAATTAAATTGTTTCACATGTGGGTGTGTGGAGAAACCTTTCCATGAATGAAAAATTTCATTATTCATATTTACCATTCAAAAATATTTCAATAAATTAATTTACTACATATATATCTTTAGATATTATTTATGTCATGATTTGAATTTTTAAATATACATTATCCATTTTATAAGTAATATAAGCGATAAGAAATCAATATAAAACTAACCACCTAAAATGAACATACCTTGAGGAAAAGTGATTTATTTATAATTTATAAGTTATTTTTCATTTACATTATTCTAATAAATATTTAAAATTATGATTCTTCACATTAATAACAAATACATAATTTCATTATACTTTTGTGATAATGTTATTATAATAAAATAATCGCTTCCATGGTCATACTCACACGAAGATTATAGCATGTTTATATTGTGTTATACTAACCACCTACGTGGAAAATGATATAAATTTATGTCATCTATGGATTTAGAAACATTATATAGTATATTAATAAGTAATTTTTTTTTCTAGTTTAGGAATTATAAAATAAACATTAAACACATTAATTAAGACAACATCATTCATTCGTTATAATTTATAAAAATAATCATTTCAATTAATTTTTCCCAATAAATAATTAATAACATGATAAAGAAATGAAATTATTATATTAAAATATTAATAAAACAAAATTCTCAATGCCTTTAATGATCTATGAATGTTGTGTTCTTGGAAACTGATGAGGAAAATTATTATTTTTATGATACTACATCACAACAATCAAAATTGCTCACAAATAGTATTGAAAATAGATACTAGAAAATAAATATACATATATCGAATATTTATAAATAAAATTTTAATATATACATATATATGTAAAATGTTTTGAATTATGTAATTATTATATTTTTTTATTATATTTGATATTCAAACACAGTAGTAGAAGCCATGAGTTAAGGTAAGGGGTTATTTGTCCCAAATTTAATTTAATGAGAATAAATTCTTATTGGGAGCCTTGATATATTTAAGAAGATATTATTAACTATAGATTAATTTTAGATACAATATACATGTAATTCATGGGGTTTAAATATCCATATCTTATTCTATCTTTAAATGAATTTTTATTCAATAGATTCTCAATTTTTATATTTTTTTTGTTTACTTAACTCCCTTAGTTTTTTTATAATGATTCTTCTTGAAATTATCCTCAAAAAATTGGTTTCATACACCCTAATATTTTATTTCACGCTACTTTCTATTCATATAAGGTGATAATGCCTTTATAATTAAAATATTTTCCTTGATATAGTTAATTCTAAAAATTATTTCAACTATGATACTAATTATCATCATGATTAATGATGGTTTATCCTACATAATTTTTTCTTTCATTCTAATGGATCAATTATATTTTGAAATAAAATTATGTGATTACTCGTGTGAATATTATATTCACCTTATCATCTTTTTAAAATTAATTTTTCATAATCTTTTTATGATTTTATATTTCATCAATTATCTTTTAGAAGACGTAAATGGTTTCCTTCCATGATCATTTGTTTTATATTCAACTCCACATTTCCTTTGGATATCCTTTAAGAAATTTTCAAGGATCCATTATTACGTTATATTTTCCATTAAAAGTAAAAGTTTTCAAAACACCAAACTTGACCTTTTTAAAAGAAACATTTTAATGTAACATATAACTTCATCTTATTATGATAATGTTAAAAAAGTTTTCTAGAATTTAATTTTATGTTTTTTCTTCCAAGTGAGAACTTCCTTACTCCATTATTACCATACAATTCAATGTAGCTTCATTTCCATGTTTAAAAATTGGTTTTGAAATGATTCAAAATCCTAATGATTGTAAAATGAAAATAGTTATTTCCTTTTATTTTTCAAATTGATTGATCCCATGATTTTGTAAAGGTAGTTTACATCTATGTAATCATCCTTTATTAATTTTTATGATATTATGTTTTGATACCATAATCATTATTTCTGTAGATAGATTATTATCATGTTTCTTTTTATCATGTAACCCATTTGATTTTTCAATTAACTATAATTTTATAGAATTTTATATGATTTCCTTATGTGAAATTAATAATGTTACAAATTTTAAAGTTTCACCCTAATATCACTCCATTGTATTAGGTGAAGAATTAATATAAATTCAATAACAGTACATGATTACCTAGATTCATTACTTGATAATTTTTTATGTTACCGTAGTTAAAAACCTTGGTTATTATGAAGGGTGTACTTTAATTTCCATCCAGTTCATTGGTTAAATAATTAATCTCTTGAGACGATATGGTTAGGACTCTTTAGTTACATTCCGTGGTAATGTTTTGATGAAATTTTGTGATATTCTTATAAATATAACATTTTTATGTTGTATTAATGTTGCCAAATTTTTCCTCATGTACATATAACCATGTTATACCTAATGTAGTAATATTTATGTTCTTATGTTCAAATTATTATATCATTCCCCGAGTCATACCCACAATATTTTCTAATTTCATTGATTATCACTTACATAGTATTAGATATCAACTCGTTCTTATGATTCAATTTTGCAATGTTATACAGTATCACTACAAATTATTTATCTTTTTCCAAGAAGGACATATCCGTTGGTAAAAGTGCATTTTCTTTTGGTAAAATGTTTTTCCAACTCATATTCCACTATTACTAAACTATCTATAAAAACTCTGTTGAAACATGTTTTCGTGAAAAATAAAATAGTTCCATTACAATTATAATAATTACAATAAATAATATATATTTTAGTTAATGTGTCTAGAAACAGATTTTTATGAATGGTTTTTTTGTTTGTAATAATATTACCAATATATAATATATATTTATAAATTACATTTGAATAAAAATTATAAATTGGTTTAGCTAGTAAAATTTTATATTATATTTATTAATTTATCACATATAATTAATATAATTTAATTATTAAACTGAAAAAAATTTAAACAAATGTTCAAAATTAGAAAAAAATTAATTATATTAATAAAGAAATTTAATACAAAGTGAATGAAGAAATAAATTCATGATCCATCCCCCAATAGAGTACCCCCACAACCAAAAACATCATCTGCAGTTTATTTCTCTCAAACATCAAATGTCGCATTCATGGAATCTTTATCACTTCACATGAGATATTATCCATTATATTGAATCTAAAAATTAAAAAATTTATCATCTCTTTGATTGGAGTAAAGAACCCTTTTATGATTGAAGAATCACTACCACAACTCTAATCACAAGTAGAAAAAATCCACTTTAGACATGCACCATCATGAGCAATGTTCTAATTACACAAAAACAACAATTTGCATACATGTTTTAATTTAAACCCATGATATGAAAATAATAATATGTGATATAAAAATATCATATAGTGACCACAAGAGGATTATTTAACCAGTGAAAACAACTACCATAAGATGATATAACTAGATACTAGAACAACCATAAGATTATTGTGGTCACTTATTATCTTATGTTAATATGATAACTTGTAAAAAGATTTTGTAGTCAACAGTTCTCATTATTTTTCTATTTTTGTGTTCATTGGTTATTTTTATATCATGCATTATGGAAAACAAGTAGACAATAGGTATATGGTTTGAAAAAATAGAAATGGTTTACTAAATTTGGAATAATATTTCAATAGTATTTTTATCTAGAAATATATTAAATAGACCAACCAAGATAAATTTAATGGTGAATCATGGAGTCACCATATAAAATTATATAAAATATAGTAAAACTTTCATTAAATATGACTACATGAAATTTTGAATAATATATGAAAAAAATAATATTTATATATTCAAGAGTGGATTAATGGAGTACGAATAGACAAACCAAGATAATCTCTTGGTCATAAATGATTAAAAACTTTGAGTAATGGTAAAGGAATACATACCATAAACAGTAATCGTGTACCTATTCATACTAAAAAATTATGTACATTTGTTTGATACATACGTTTAAATCATTTTCATATCTTATTATAGATTATATAATCAATGCATTTTATTATAGTGTATATTATTTACAAAACAAAGAGTAAAATATTTGATACAACCTTCACAGAACTTTAAAACAATATCTTAAGTGAGTGGTGTACATACTGAAGGACGTGCATATTATCAAATAACATCCATAGTAAGCTCTGCTGGACATACTTACGATCAAAAAATAATTTTTATTACACTTCAATGAACCATTTATTCAATAAGGAAGGTATAATGCAATCCAACTCAAATCAATATGGGTTCTATTTAATTTACAATGAAATCCATTATAGTGATTAAATATGCATGATGATTATAATCAAAGCATGTTAACTATTTTAAGGGTTAGTTTTATTTGAAATGGATGATGGAGCCAGTGAAATTAAAGTGTATTTGATCATAATTTTGATGCATCTTGGGAGCTTTTACATACTTCTAGATCCCAATTAACCTAGTTTTATAATAAGTATCAAAGTAAAGAAATCCAAATAGTTTTATCAATGATCCACTTTTTTGGGTCATGTAAACATCATTAATTTTTTTCAACGTTGTGTAATAAAAATGCAGTATCTTGCAAATAACATTAAATAGAACCCATAGTATACTGTAAAGAACCTTACAAGTTTAATAGATAATACAATGAAATTCACTTCATTATGTCAACTAATAGTATAGTATTAGTCAACATACTCATAATTATCTTGTGTAATTTTTTAAGGCATTAATAATGTAATGCACAACATTCAATAAACCAAATGTACAAGTTAAATAATATACATGGATGATTTCAATCATCGTTTTGTACATAATATACACAGGTTGGTCCAAAAGAGTTTAAATGAACTATACTACAATGTATTGAGTATATATTCTGTAATAAGTTATGAAAATGATTTTAATGGAAGTAGTATGTATCCAACATCTCAACTCCTCCCATGCACATTTTGAATACTCATTACTAAATAAAATTTGTGCACATATCTCTCTATATTAATATTAATTTTTATTCCACAACATCTCTACATTCATGGATATAAATTTTCATAGACCCATGATCATAAATAAACACTCTTTTTACTATATTTCCTGTACCTAATCCTCAAACATTCATGTTATTCAGAGGATATCCCTATTGTTCAAAGAACATAAATTATTTCTATGATTTCCAAGTTTGAATGAAATATTATATGGGGTTTATATAATAGAATATAATTTGGTGTTGAATACCCTCTCTATTCTGGTCATGCTTGAGTGGTTATCCATTATGGAGCTAAGATAATAAAATTTTGGTAATCCATCTCTCTTAGGATCTTCTAAAAATAAATCGTAACTAGGTTTTCCTCTAGGTATGCATTATTTATCCCTTGAATTTGGATTTGTGATAACTTATCTAGGAATCTTTGAATCGTCCTCAAAATTAAGTTAGTTTGGACACTAATATTGGGTAGAATTCATAGGATATGGTGAATACCACTCATTAGGATGATATGGTTATTGATAAGAGAGGGGTGGTAGATCCTTTTAATATCACTCTTGAATACACAGATGTTCTTGGGAAACTCAATGTTTGTGATAAGTAGACTATAGGTCAAGGATCTAATAACATAGAGGCTTCTCATGTTCCAACATTACAAAAGAATTCATGTATTGATGACTCAATGGCTGGTGATGACTGTTTTATTAAAAGATATTTATCTAGTCATAAAATTCAGAGTAAAATTGGTTTAAACATAAATATTTTCATTTTAGTTTTATGAGGGAAAATGTTTTCACCTTGTTAAGTTGAATGTTGAAGGAAACAACACATGATGGGTCTTTAATTTCATTGATTAGAGTAGGGTAGCCCTTAAATCAGCTGAGTGGTGTTTGTCATTGGGTGAGGAGGGGAATGAGGTTTCAGGAGGCATTTATCTACCACATGAGCATGATTTCCTAACTATTCTATACTTCACAAATTTCACTATTTCCGCATTTTAATTATACACATTATATGCATTATTTCATATGATCAGTTATAATACATAGAATATTTTTACAAGAAACATCAGTTTTATGTATCCTAAAAAGATAACCCCACCCTTAATATATACTAACCAAATCTATGCCATTAAAGGTCATTTTCTAATATTGATTTAATGGGGTGTAAAATGGGTCCATACATGACATACTAGATCCCATTGAATCTAATTATCCATTTTAGCACATTTTACACCATTGACTCATACCAAATACACAATTAAACAAAGATAGAGATGATTTGATGATGCAAATTTAGGGTGGAACCAGAAGGGATTAGACATGAGTAGTGAAATCCTGAATAGGATTCCTCATCCACTCTGGATTGCAGAATAAATCAACCAAACCACTCCTATGAAGCCCCACTCCCTAGAAAAAATAACTTAAAAAACATATATAATAATTTTTTATAAATGATCGATGAACACATATGAAAAAACATTTTTAATAATCATTATGTAAAATAAGCACCTGAAACCTCATTTATAACTAATTTACAAGATTGAAAGTGTTTTATCTAATTTTTCTTAACCAGTTTTTTCTTCCAAATTCAATGCACCTAAAAATTCATTGTTTAAATTCCACCCAATGATCAATTTTTGGAAGGAAGCACTTAAAATCCCAGTCATTTACTACACATGTTTTAATTTCTATCATGATAAATGAATCCAAATAAAAAAACGTCAAAATAAAAATCTTATATGCATTAAATTATAGAAAAAATGATAATAAAGACACAGTATAGAGTCTTGCAACATGAAACCTATACACATTGAATTATAGAAAATATCAATGCAATAGACTAATAAAATTTCATAATAAGAACAATATATTCCTTGAAAAGTAGAAAATATCATCCGTCGTAATAGTCATTTAGTTTTTATTTCACAGTTATAAATGTACCATTAAAGAAGATAGCTCCATCCATTAAAACATAGCTATATATAGGATAGATCATAAAACATGGGAAAAAATCCAGGGTATAACCCCACACTTTTACCTCCAAAAGTAATGAGATGAAACCAATTGGACTAAACTCATCACATTCCAAGATTAACCTAACATTTCTTGGATCGGTTTCAAACTCAGGATACTTACCATTAAATATTTTACATGCATATGAATATGTCAGGTTCCCTAACTTAAAATCTTAAACATGATAATTCCCATTTAATGTCATGGTAGAGGTTGTTTTAGATGACATAAATATCCTTTTAAGCCTAGGTATCAAGGGGATGTGACACAAAATCCCATGTGAGGGGAGAATGCTACCGAGCACATGAAAGTAGAGAGTTTAGGTTTTCATGGTACCCTAAAACAGCCAAAATGGATTAAGGCGTGGGAAAATCCACCTTCATGATTGGGGAATGTAGGATATTTCTCATGCATGGGGAGGAATGAAGTAGAGAGGTGAACTTTTCCGAGTGACATTCCCATTCCTCCCCATCCTCCCCCACTTCTTCTCCAATCTCATTCTCACTATTATACACAAACCTTGTGCACTTCCCAAAAACTTTCAGCACCCCCTCAACTCATTAACGCTTATCTTCTACATCTTTTGAAAAATCTCATCAATGGAATTCTCCCCATATCCCCCATCCTAGTATTCCCTTTCTTCTTCATGATCACATGTTCTAGCATTCTTTAGGATTGAATAAACAGAGGCACCATCATGATCACTAGATGAACCTCATTTTCCCACAAACATCCCCTTATAGGGAACCAATGAACAAAATTCTGACTCACTGAAGCTACATCCGATGTAGCCACCGATTTCTCTGTGAAATCCCTCAACTCAAATTGATTAATCAAACTTCCTTCGTTGGAAACCTCGGAGATGTTCAATGGTCCTTCAGAAACTAGGACTCTGGACATGGCTGGGGAATCTCCATCCTCAAATACATTAATTATATCTTAGAATACAAGGATGGTGTTGGGATTGAAGCTGATGGATAGGAGACGATTAGGTAATTTAGACCTAACCAATTTGGGATAGCATCCAGGTGTGTAGGTTGAAAGTGTGTAAACACATTTGTGGCAGCATCCAAGGGACATTGTTTTTCATGTAGGTCTAGATAATAATAAACAACTTATTATCTCATGATTTTTCTTGGTATAACATTTTTGACTCAACTATTTCTTATGTTAACATATCATCACAACCTATAATACTCCCTTATGATAATCTATTATGGATAAATAAAGTTCATAATTTACATTAGGTTTATCATTTATATCTATAAATAAAATGTTCAGCCAATATGAATTAATGATTAATATATATTTAAATTTTTTAAAAGACATGACACATTTAAATTTAGCACAAATATTTTATATAGTCCATTATGTATTTAATAATATAGTACATAATATTAACAACATTATTCTTTTAAATAATATATATTAATGTATGTAATAAATTTTCATATATAGACACCAATAAAATCATTACATCACCACTCTCAATAATTTATAAAATGAGATGGTATTGGAGGAGGATGTGTTTTTTATTTTAGTGAGACCAATGTTTCTAAGCTAAAGAAATAAATCTATTTTATTGACATTGTAAATATCTTGTTTTGTAAATATACAAAGAACCACCCCATATTTAGTAATGAAAATCATGATCCAACCAGTATTCATCAAAGCATATGATATATTGATATATATTTCTATGATTTTAAGTCCTTCATATTGGGTTTTTTGGAACTCTTCCAAATAATAACTACATTGTGAAAAACCATATTTTTAATCATCCTATTATTTTAAGAGTTTAGATTCGATTTATCCCTTTATAGTGATACTTTTATAACCATTATGTCCTAAGATCAAATCCATAGTTATTCTAAAGTATTTATATAAATTCATCACTAAAAAATACTATCTCTCCACATGGTTGGATTTGGAATTACAGGTAATTCTAAAATCATATCAAATTTCATGTCAAGTATATGATATAAAATATATGATTGATATAATGTAAAAATAATATGGAATATAATACTTGTTCTTCCTTTAGAACTTATTATAATAATTTCTAAAGAAAATAGAGTTATCCCATGTTTCACTATTAAATACCCTTTTACAGTGTTCACATTCCTTAACCAATTTGTCACTTTATCATTATATGTGTTATGAATAAAAGTAATAGGCCTAACTGATCTTATCATTATAGATCAACATACCCAGGATACTTCACCCATGTATAATATGGATAAGTATTTACCCTTCTATACCTTTATAATATTTAACATTGGAATAAAATTTTCAACAATTAGTTTTTCATTTACACAAAATACCAAAAAACCGTAAAACTACTAATAAAAACCTTGCACAAAAAAGATTCATCCACATTCTTAATGAAACCAAAGTCATGTATTTCATAAATAAAATAATGATCTAAATATGATAATTCTTATTAAATCTATAAATGAATCATTGAGAATTTCACACCTGATTCATATCTTATGGATCCTCAAAAACATTTTTTGTTTCATATAAATGATCAAAACAAAATTATTAACTAGAAAATAAAATTTCCATTTCATTTTTCCCAAAAAACTGAATTTTTCCATTAAAAGTAACATCTAAATAGTATTTATAATTTGTACTGGTGAAAAGGACTCCTTATATTCAATACTATTAATTTTTCTATACTATTTTTTACTGATAATGATTTATAGGTCGAAAAGCTATCAACCATGTAATTTTTATTATAGAAACCCCAAATTCATCTTGTAGGACTCTATCCATCAGGTGAATTCACTAGGTTCCAAACTTTTTTTACCGTAAATAGATTCCATCTCAGATTTCATATCTACCAACCTTTGTTCAAAATCAAATATCTTAATGGTCTCTTGGTAGGTAAAACTCCAAATTATATGAAGGGTACATAATTGTCATTTACAGAAAGACATCTATTTCTCTCATAATTATGAATATTCATAGAAACCCATCAAGGTTCTAATACCACGTGATTATTCTGGATTCTAAAACCTTTTATGGAATATACTTACCTTATTTATTTTGTATTACTCTTGTTTATTGTTTTTGAAATTATCTATATTCAATTTTACTCCCACGGATGCCTTAACTCATGTGATCCTTCTCAAGGAAAACACCATAATGACACAAACTCTTTTTTATTTGTGGATTATCAAAATAATAACTCTTAATTTCTTTTAGGTAGCCCTAAAAAGGATTTTTTTATATATTAGGTCATACTTATTTTTAGTATTACACTTTACATGAGCTTCACAACACTATTATTTACTAAAAGATAAATTCCGATGATTCTCATCCCATAAATCATATAGTGACTATTAATTCATTTGAATTAGAATGATTAAATACTTCCAGATAATCTCCCAAAAATGACTTAATAAATCCACATTTATTCATCATTTATTGATCAATTTCCAACAAGGTACAATTCCTACTCTCAAGAACACAATTAACATGTGTTTTTCTAAGTGGTGTTATCTATGAAATAATTCTATAATATCTATAATGATTAGTAAATATAAGGATCAGGTATACATAATAATTATGTAATAAAATAATATCAAATCTTTTTCCTATTTTATTATTTGATTTTGTTATTTATTTTTTCCTTCATTGAACATCTCAAAGGATTCAAACTTAAGGCTTTTAAAAACTCATAACTAAGCCTACTGAAGTTAACATTAAAGAGTTTAAAAATAAAAAAAATATGTAATTGAAACAAAGAGAAAAATTGGATTAAAATATATGAAATCAATAATTATTTATGAATAGATAATTATAATTAATAAAGATGATATCTTGGAAGATTCCCTTTACCTCAAGTCTCAAAATTATTTAATGCACTTATATCTCTTTATACAACCAATTTTAGGTTATTAATTATCCTTCTATAAACCATCTTTATATTTTTCAAGAAAATTATTGATGATTCATATATATATATATTATGTTATTAATCCTCCATAAGATTTACTATATTTTATCCATTCTCACCATTCCATAATTGACTTTGGTATGTTGATCTCGGGAACCATTCATTGTACATGATTTATTTATCTCCATAATAATCTAGGTAATGGGATTAAAATAGTTCAATTATATTTGAACATATATGGCATTATATTTGAGAAATATTTTTAGTTTTCTAGATCAATAGTTCGGGATTCGTTAACTTGAGTTGGTTTTGTCAATCAAGATGCATTATTTTAATAGTTAGATTAATTTTACTTTTATCACATTATAAAATAAATATAACATAATTATATCAATAATTATATATTTTTTTAAATAATTTTTTAATAATTATCAATTGGGATACTGATAATTAATAAGATCATCATCTATGTTGGTGGTTTATCCAACCCGAACACAGATGTACTAAGAAGAAAAAATTCAATAAAAAATAACTATATATATATATATATATATATATATATATTAAAAAAGACATATTAAATTTAGACCATTTTCAAATAATTTTGAGTTTTAATAATGAGGTAATATCAGAAGAAGAAAGGAAAGATATTAGGTAATATTCATTACCCCATAGATAAGATTTTGTATTAAGGCGATGCCTCAAAACCTTTAATCCTTATCATTTTTTTGAAAAAACTATAACAAAAAGAAGAAATGGATTTTGAAAAAAGTATTTAATTATATTTTAGGAAATATTTTTATTTTTTAAGTTTTTTTAAATTTATTGTGAATTAGTCTTTAATAATTAAAAATGGGGGATATTTTTTAAAACTATCATTAATTAGTTGTTTTGGAATGTCAATTTTAATAGTTTGGGACAAAAAGGGATGAAAATAAAATTGGGGGTTTCATGCCTCAAATATTGTTATATGAGTCAATATTTTATGAATTTATGCATAACTTTAATTGTATTTATTAATTACTGAAATATTTTATTATTATCTCATGTAATATTTATTTTCCAAAATATTGATATTTATCATATTTTGTTGATTTTTTACATAGAAGTATCAAATCGAAAAAGTAAATAAATTTGAAAATTTTAATTATCAAATAAAATATCATATTCCATTGGAATCTTTTTAATATATATATATATATATTCAAAAAAATAAGGTATTATTAGTTCAATTTTTATCAATGGTTTGATATTTATTTATGACATATATCCAATATATAATTCATAGTTATTAATATTAATACGTGTAACTTATATATAAATTAAAATATTCAATTATAACAACACTTATATACCTAGTAACAATATATATAAACATAGTTAATATACCCAAGGACTATATAAATATATTCTTTTCCCTCTTACATTACTATACATCGCCTCACATAGTTTTCGAAAAAAAACATATATATTATTAACTTATTTAATTATGAGACCTTCATACCATATTTCTAACATTTTACTTTTTTATAGCGATTATAGTGGGTATAATGTTTTTGAAATGATGATAACCAATGTGTTTTTACTTTTTTGTCATAATATAAATTTGTAATAATTATACACTTTTATTTATTAATGTTATTGTGAATATATATCATTGAGTTGTAATATATATATTTTAAAATAATTCCATCATATTTAATTTTTTTTTCATTTCGGTTTAAATAAAATTTTAATAAAATATAATCTTGATTTATTTGTTAAAAATAAATACATCTTTTTATATTATCCCCTCTCAAAATCCCACAATTTAAATTTCAATATAATCCATTATATGAATTTTTTTGGTTAATTTTAGTATAATTATATTCTCATATTCCCATTTTGAAAATTCATTCTTATGATTTCACTATAAAACATTGACCAGGTAAGAGGTATTGTTTTGAATACTTTATCTCTATGGTCCATTGTCTCGTATTTCTTCTACTCCTAAGAGAGACTAATATTTAGTTGCATAACTAATGGATTCATAACATGTTATGGATCTTATACCTAGTTCCCCATATGTGGTACATGGAATATTTCATGAACTAAATAGAAGGTTGGACATACAACTAGCCAATATGTGATGATTCACATGAAAATAGTATTTAGAAAGGTGTTGATATATATACATTATATATATTCATTTTTCCCAAAATGAATATCCTTATTAAAAAAAATATTTAAATGGAAACCCTTTCCTTGACATAAAAAAAGAAATTTATTTAGTGGGTATTATTGAAGCATGATTGTTAACTATGTGTTACATTAAAAAATTGAATGATTTAAATATTATATATAATTTATTCAATATGTTTTAGTATCTATTTATTTATGTCTTTTGCTTCATCCAAATACTTTAAATTCTTTGATCTATTATCATACATATCTCTATATGTTTCAATTTGTATTCCTAAGTGGAATTTAATATTCTATGGGAACTAAACAAGCCAAATTTATTGATCCAATCCTCCTTTTAAATCTATATATAAATTTTTAAAAATATCATAAAAATTATTAATACAACCTTTTTACATACCATCAGTTTTAGGATTAATATTAGTTATAAATATAAATTTTTTAATCAAATCTCATTGAATAATTCTCTTATTTCTTGAGGTGAACTTCAAAAATCTATCAAACATAATTAAAAGTGTTTACCAATTTAACCTTAACAAAATATTTATGTAAAAAATAGAATCATTATTATGAATTAAATTCTCCAAAATAATAATAAAGAGTGATAAAATTTTAAACCAATTGAGTAAAACACAAATGATACTATTTCCTTTAGAGTATTTAGGGATACCAATGAAAAAATTAATAATTATTTCCAATAATTTCTAGGTCACTATGGTAAATAATTTCAAAATCCACCATAAAATATAAAATTCATACATTCCTAGTAGACTAAGAATCATAATGCATACCCTATAGTTCATTTTTTAATGTTTTCCCATCAAAAGTTCAATTTGATATATCTATAAATTTCAATGATTCTTATATTAATTAAAGAAATATGAGATATTTTCATCATTAAATAACTCATCCATAAATTCCATAATGGATGGAACCCAGATTTATGTTAATTATATTATAACTCTATAAATTTTCATGTCTAGATAATGCATACTTCATATCTTACTATATAGTTCCCAATCAAAATTATGTCTCCTTGATCATTAAAGTGATATAGGATTAATAGAACACGTAGAAAATATAGGAATTAGTCCCTTACATTAAAATTTTCATGTTTAACATTTTCATATACTTAAATATTTATTCGTCTTCGATCATTACCATGGATAATGTAAAAGGGTTGTCTCTATTGAGAGCATCACAATCCTTATTTTCATTCCCAAGAGAGTGATAAATTGAGTATTTATAATCCTCAATGATCTTTAACAATATACTTTTAAATGTATTCAAATCTAATAATATTAATATATACTTTATGATTTTTTATAGGTATATTTATCACACAAATAACCATAAATATAACATATCTAGATCATTAATAAAGATTTTATTTTTTTATCTTCATAACACATGTTTTCCATTTTTATCATGAATATTTAGTTTATATATTGCATATCTTGTCACATTATAATATTTATGATAACACACCCAATTAATTAATTTATGAAATTTTAAATTTCAAAAACCTTCATAAACATAAAGGTAGCGTGTGTATAGGTATTATGATTAAATGATTCTTATATTACATTAAAACCGCATCACTTTCTTCTGAATAGATTAAATTTAGTCCCATTTTTGTTAACATGATTATTGAATTTGAAACTTTGGATAAATTAATCAAAAATATAACAATATTTACCAAAAGATCTAAAAAAACATTGAATCTATATCATGAAATTTGGTCTAGTATTAAATTTAATTGACTTCAATTTTGCAGTTTTAAATATATAACAATACTAGTGATTAGATTCTGCATGAATTTTACTTTTTCATATATAATTTAAATTTATTATATTTTTTCAACAACTTATACATATTTAGCTTCAAAAAAAAAATAAAAGAAACCAAAAATGTAAATTATAACTGAAAAAGTAACATTTATGTAGTGTCTAATCACAAGTATGGGAATATATTTAAAACCCTAAAAGATATTTCTATTGAAGAATATTCAAAAACCCCTACCATGATATAGATTCATAGTTTTCTTATATTATTTGGATACTATTATTGAATTTTGAACAAAATTATCTGAATTTTAAAATTCAACAATCAGTTTAACAAAAAATGGATTAAATTTTCTCAAACCAAAATAACGTGAAGAGGGTTTAGAAGAATATATGAATGGTTTTTTAGCAATACAAATTAATACACTACCATTAAGATTATTTTTTTATCTATTGATAAAAAAATCATTAAATAATGGATTTGGTTGTGTTCTCAAGAATTAATAATGTGATAGGATATACCATATATTAATTAAATATTCTTGAGAAAGATTTCATAGACTTGTTATGAAGTTAAATAAAATATTTTTTAAATATATGGATGTTTTATATTTATGGTGATAAGTGTGATAAATATACCAATCAAAAAATCATAAAGTATAAATTCATATTAGTGGAGTTGAATATGTTCTAATGGATATGGTTAATGATGATAAAGGGTTATGTATAAGGATAAAACCTTAAAATATTAAATAATGTTGAATTAAATTAATAATTCACCTTGAGGATATTTTAGGGTTTAGATTTCTACAGAATTAGTCCATGAATATTACATATCAACTTGAAAATTACACATTGATACTACTACCCAGTATCCATTTTATTTCCTTAAATAAAAACTTATAAAAAGAAATATGTCTAGTTACAAATTTTAGAGAGTATGACATCTCCTTGATACCATACTTAACCCTATTCATCTTTATGTCCTATGTAAAACATTTAAAAAACATGGGATAAATATAAAAAGCTCAGTAAGGGTTATAAAATACGGAAAGAAAAAAATACCATAAATAAATACAATTAAATGAAACCATACTTTTCAATAATAACATACCTTATGAAATCATTAGATTTATGAATAATACAACTAAATCATAAATCATAAAGGCATCTTTTGGGATCCATATCATACTTAAATTGTATCTATTATAGATACGTAGGGAGTTACATTGGAATACCCATCACAATATATTCCCTAAATATATTAGGAGAAGTATTATGTTTTAACTCTGCCACATTACCCACTGCATTGAAGACCTATCTCGGGCTCACCCACCCTAAGTTTATCAAAGAAACACCCGTATAGGTAAAAAATTCCCAATAACCATAACATATTAATAACACATAAAACAAGATGAAATTAAAGATAAAATTTCCACATTTAGATCAAAATATATCATTTTAAGATATTGACAAAATCAATTCTTTATAAAATCATTTACAAAACCTTTTAAAACATTTCATAAAGAGAATTTTGAATCAAAGTGTCCCACACCACTTTGATGTTTTTAAAGGAATTATCATTTTAAAACATTAATTTACACATAAATAAATCATTAAAACCATTTTAAAAACATGAACACTAATTAGAAAGATTTAGAATATTAAATCATTAAAACAATATTTTAGTTAAGGAGTTCCTAACCAAATGAAAGATGCTTAAAAATAATAATTATAGAATGAAATTTAATCAAAACTTTGTAATATCATGAAGATAAATAGATTCATGATATAATATGACAAATGATAGTATATACACCATATAAATGTGAATTGGTGCATAAAAACAATGAAGTATCAATGGAATGTAAATTGTGATGAAATCCATTACAAAGATGGAATCCTTAGATTATAGAAAAATTAATTTTGTTATTATCAATGAAAAATTTAAATAAACTAAATATTATTGGATATTCTATGTAAAACATACATAGGCCAATCACACATATTCATATCATGACATAATATACAAGTGTAAGTTTAACCCAAATAATTGAAATTGGGTTAATAAGTTCCCTTACAGAAATTCGACAGCCTAACGATGTCACTTTAAAATTTAGAAAATGAGTTTATTAGATAAAAAGGGTATCCCATCACTTGGGAATAAAATTTTCAAAATAAGGTAATAAAATAACACATCCCAACATAATAATATGTTAATTAAAAGATATAACAAAAAGAAGTTTTTTAAAAAGTGGAGGGTGAATGGATTCCATACCGATTTGGTAACTTATGAAACATACAACCCATGAAAGAAGGATCATAAAATAAAAATGTAAATTTCCATAAATTAAATTATATTAAAAAAAGAATAAAATCATGGTCAGTGCATACACCACACAAAATAAAATAGTAGAAAATTTAGCATGAATCTCATGGGAATAAAAAGTGAGATGAAAACCCCTTACCACATCGTAATCAATCAAGTAGTATGAAGAAATGTTAATAACCGCCAAATGAATCAAAGAATACCTTGAATATAAAGATAATAATGAAAATATATATATCAAATTTAAGTAATCATTACACCAGATGTAATAAATAAGTGGTGAAAAAGAGAAATCTCATGGAATTAAAAGTAATTTATGAAATCCTTTACCACATGTCGGACTTGACCAGTTCGTTCTTTAATCTCCAAAATAAAAAACTAATGCTAATTTTTACATGATTAAGAACCTTTTTAAAGTTTATTATTCCTTTTATATAACTTATTACCATGTTATAAACATTATACAGTCATTTAATTTAACAATGGTCATTTGGTCGATATTTGGTACATGAGTCAAAAATGAACTTCTTATAATTACAAGTTGTTCATGTGGTAAAAAAATATTTTCTCCAAAATTATATTAATGATTTAGATATCATATATATAATATATATCTAGTATATATATGTATTTATAACAGTACATAACATTTTGTGATAAGAAATGAAATACACCATTCATGGAGACGGTAAGTCGAACGTACGCATGAACGCTGCTATCATTTCTATTTCATATCCAATGTAATAAAAACATATTGATACATAGGTATATTATAATTATAGTATAATATCATATATATGTTTACTTAACTCCATAACTTATATGTTCTATGTATGGAATGAATGAGTCATATCACTTTGAGGGGGCGGGAGAACGATACTTCTTCAAAAGAAATTATCATATTTACAGACAATGGAAACCATAAAGGTATTCTATAAATGAAAAATACAGAATTATATAAACAATATTAATATTATATTTATCACATATAAATACATTTTCATATTAATGTCCACCATAATAGAAGGTAGGAGATTATTGAACGATCATCATTTCTTGAGGCGTTAGTTTGTCGTCCATAGAAATAGTATGTTCCTGACCCATTAGAAGGAGGGTTGTGTAAGTGTAGTTCAAATACGTATCATAACATCAACCTAGTGTATTTAGATACTTGTTTTTTTATAATATAAGGGAATAAAAAGTGTTTAGGGGGGGGGTGTGAGAAGTAAAATAAAACAAATGAACTTAAGAGAAAACGTTACCCTAAAATCGGGTATCTCCCTTTGGTTTGAACCAAAAGGTTTATTTGAATTGACTACTGCCTTGGGGAAGGCTTCTAAGAAGAATATAGGTATGTAGGGAGCTTAATTGGGTAGATTATGGATGAGATAAAGGGTTTGAGAAGTGTGAGTAATGGGTTAGAAGTGAGGGATTTTTATATGGGGGAGGAGGGGCTCTTTAAGAATGTTTAAAAATATTATTTAATTATATAATGATTCTTGGTTTCTAAAGGTCCCAAATTTATTATTGTAGAAGATAATATGACTCATGTTCAAAATAAAATCATCCAATAAGAATTGGAATGGTTTTGGATATGGGTTTAATATTTATAATCTTATTTATTTAAACCATCCATTAATGTGGTAAACACTGCATCATTATTGTGTCATTAATTATTTTATTTATATTATGTTTGAAAATTATAAAAAAAATACCATGAGGTAGGAAATATTTTTATTTTTGAAATTAGTATTTATAATGAAAGAAATAATTTACATATCCTTATGTAAAAATTGATTTACTAAAAGATATATGTTTATGTCATTTCTGTCTTTACTTTAAATTAATTAATATAAAGTTTCATTATCACTCTTATGTGGCTTTATGTGGTCCCAAAATAGACCCAAGGATGTCCATGGATGGAACTGTATCAACTAATATAATTATGACACATGTTATGGTAATTTAATATTATTGTTTACCTTATTTACCAGATATATGCTTTTACCATGGTTAAAAATATATTTACTGAAGTAAATATTCATAATGTCTAAAAATAAAAGTTCCATATTTAAACAATTTGGGCCTCTAGATTATAAATATGGAATTCATTTTCTAAAATTAATAACACAGATGTGGCAGAATTTAATTTAAAATTAATTCCCACTGTCAAAACAAAAATCTTGTTTTTAAGAAATAATAACTATCAAAAGATTGACAATTATTTATGTCCAATTTCAAATTAAAATTACTTACAATTAACAAAATTTGATTAAATAGTAGAAGAATAATATAATTACACATTAAAACCAATTAAAAATATAATATATTTTTCTAAATAAATTAGATTAAATGACAGTTTTAAATTAAAATAAAATAATTATAACTATTCATTAAAAAAATGAATTTTGTCAAAAAAATACCAAAATTTTATCCAAAATAAATTTTAAAGTCCCGATTATAAATAATAATTTTTTTTGTCAAAATAGAATATATAAATGTTTCCAAAACTATATTTAAAAAGGGTTTCCCTCAAAAGGCAGTAAATTGACCTTTTAATGATTATTAGAGTATTTAGGTTTAAAATGAGATTATTTACTATTTTAAGCCTCTAAAATATATTGGATAAATGAAAAACATTTTAGAAACATATTTAATAATAATATGCTAAGATTTGTTCATTCCTGCCAATTCAAAGGCTATGCGTTAACTACCATTTTAAATAATAATATTATATTAATATTTTTTAGTATAAATTAACATTGTGTGCAACGTAAGGTTTTAATGAAACCTATTGTGTATCAGGTATTCCATCAAACATATCATCCCCTTTATGGTAAAATTAATATTTAATTCACAAATTTTAATAAATATGAAAAATTTAAATTGTTTATTTACTTGGGATGTTACATTCTTCACCCGTTTTGGAATTCAATCCTCACAATTTCAAAATTGGGCTTAGAAACTTCATTGAATGTTTCACATTGGAAAAAGAGTCAATAAAAATATCACTTTAAAAGAAATAAATAAAAATTCATAGGTCACCCGAGATAACCCATACTAGGATTCCATGTAGGGAAATATGGATATGGAAGAGAAAAAAACCATCAAGGTTTGATGGAGAGTGGTAGAAAACATGATTACGATAAGGTTAACCCAAAGTAAATCACAAACTTGTGATGGGTTAAACGGTATTTGATTCCCCAGTAGAAATATTTAATGGAAAATGTATTTGTTTTAAGTTACTTTTCTTAAATTTGAAGAATTTATTTATGAGATTATCTAAAAACATATGAAAACATACTTACTTGTCATATAGACTTTCATACTTTACTTAATTTCTACCACAAAATCATATTTTCCCCAAACTATGAGTATTAAAACTGATTTGGTCACATTAAAAGTGCTAGAATCAACTTCTACGTTATTAGATAATCCAAAAAAGATGTACTATATATTTCCCCTATATTTATAAATAAACCTAAACCAAAACATTTAGTACATGACCAGATAATCCCCCAAAAGGATAATACTTTATAAAACTAAATACTACTATTAATCCCCAAAATATGACAAACAATACCCAATGTTCAAAAAAGAACAATCAATAAACAAATGTTCTTAAAATTATTCAATGTAACCCAAACAAAGATTGTAACCCAAAGCTCAGAAGGATTTAAACACATAATCTTCCATAGAAAATCTTAACATTTATCTCCAAATAAAATCATTTACTCTTAAAGTCTCATACTGAATTGTAATTAACCAAATCAAATATTCTCTATGATAGGTCAATAATTTCTATAAATAACCCAAATCACCGTATGTCCATAATAAAAACATAGATTCTTCAAAAATAAAATTCCACCATTACTCATCAAAAGAAAATATAATTATTCCTTGAATAAAATTTTTATATATCAAACTTTAGGGTAACACATAGTATAAAATGTCTTCCAATGTAATCTCTTCCTCAAAAGTGACTTATTACTTTTAAGTATTTCATCATCTTAAAATCTACCATTACTCTTGAATCCCTTATATATTGACTTCTTACTCATTCAGAATTCTTCATGATCCATTAACCATTCCTTTCCAACTAATTCTGAAATAAAATTTTCCTACAATAAAATCATGAATCAGATCCAAAAGATTCAATAATATCAAAACATATGTTAAGAAATAATCCATACATTTCATTGGTCATTCTCAGTTTCTTCCTCCTTAATCGGAATTGAATTAGGTAATAGTAATCATATATTTGTACTATCCTAGTGATACCAATACTGAAACTTCTTCGTAGGACATCAATTTTTATAATTACCATACACACCACATTTAAAACATTCAATTGATCCCTCAGAAATAACTTCTTTCCCTTTCCTAGAGTCAGATAGATACTTCCTTTCCATGGAAGGTTCATTCTTTATGACCTTTATTCCAACATATATAGTATCTTCTCATACCTTTGAAGCATTTTACAGGCTGTTTCTTTGCACATCCTTGACACATAGGTTTTTAAACATACTCACCTTTATGATTATTACATAAACATTCATAAGGATTTGTTTTTTGCACATACGATTACTTATAAAAATCACCATGGTTCAAGTGGTCAATCATGACTCCAGATTGTTGGTTGATAATAACCACAAGATTTATCATTGCATCATCCATTTAATTCATTTTCTTATTCAAAAAAACAATCACACTGTTCCTCAAATCTACTGTTACTATGGTTCCAGCTAGATATAACCATTCACTAAAAACAAAAAGTTCAGTGTCAATATATTAGTAAAATGATCATATAATATCTTATAATAAGGGTAATACTAAGATAAGCTTATTCATGTTATCGTGAACTCTTTAAATTTATATAAAATAACTATGGCTCTTTATAATATGCTACCAATTATGGTTATGTCACTTATTCTTAAATAACACCCTAACCTTTAAAGTTATCTAAACCAAAATCTGATACAAACTAAAAGGACCCAACCTTAAAACATTACATAATCTCGAATTAAATTAATAATTCACCTTGACGATCTTTTTAGGTTTAGATTTTTAGTGAATTAGGACATAACTAATACATATAAACTAGAAAATTACATGTAGACAATACTGCTCAATATCCATTTTTTTCATAAAATAAAAACTCTTAAAAAACATGTCTAGTTCCAAATTCTAGACAACATGAGTTTTCCTTCATCCCATATTTGACCTTATTCATCTTTAGGTCCTGTAGAAAAACATTTAAAAAACATTGGATGACCATAAAAATATTAGTAAGGGTTATAAAATAAGGAAATAAAACATTAGCCCATCAATAAATAAAATTCAACGAAACCACACGTTTCAATCATAACATACCATATGATATCATAAGATTTATGAATAACACACAAATATCATTAATCATAAAGGTAACCTATGGAATCTATATAATAATTACATTGTAGATATCACAACTATATAGGGAGTTACATTGGAATACCCATCACAATATATTCTCTAAGTCTCTTAGGAGAAACATTAAAGTTTATCGTTGTCATGTTACCCAATGCATTAGAGAGCTATGTCGGGTCACGTGCCCTAGATTTATCATGGGACCACACATATGTGTAAACAATTCACACAAAACATAAAATATTCAAAACATATAAAACAAACATAATGTAAGGATATCATTTCCACTTTAAAATCACAATAAATCATTTCAAGATATTTACATAATCAATGCTTTATTAAACCATTTTCCAAACCTTTTAAAATATTTAATAAAGAGATTTTTGAATCAAAGTGTCCCATACCACTTTAAATCTTTTAAAGGAATTGGAATTTAAAAAAATTAATTTCCATATTAATAAATCCTTAAAACCATAATGAAAACTTGGCCATTAATGGGAATTATTTAGAAGATTAAATCATTAAAATGATATTTTAGTTAAGGAGTTCCTAACAAAATGAGAGATGCCTTAAAATAAATTATTGTGGAATGAAATTTAATCAAAATATTATAATATCATGAAAATAAAGGGATTAATGATATTATATTCTGAAGGATATTATATACACCATATAAAATTTAATTGTTGCATAACAACAATTAAGTCTTTATGGAATGTTAATTGAGACGAAATACCTTATAAAGACGGTGTCCTTAGATTAAGGATAAATAAATTATATAATTATGTGTGAAATATATAAATGCACTAAATATGATTGGATATTCAGTGTAAAACAATCAAAGGTCATTTACACATATTAATAGCATGACATAATCAACAAGTTTAAGTTTAACCCAAAGAATTAAAATTCGGATAAAAAGATCCCTTACAGAAATTCGACAGCCTAATGACGTCACTTTAAAATTTATAAATTGTGTTAATGAGAGGAAAAAAGGGTATCTCACCACATGGACATAAAATTTTCTTCAATAATGATATAAAAGAACTTATCCCAACATAATAAGATTTAAATTAAAATACATAACAAAAAAAAGGTTTTTTAAAAAGAGGAGGGTGAAAGGTTCCCTTATTGATTTGGTAATATAAGAAACATTAAAACCATTAAATAAGGATCATAAAATCAAGATGTAAATTCCAATAAATTATTTTATAATAAAAAAATAATAAAATCATGGGTAGCACATACACTACAAAAAAAATGAAATAGTGTAAAATATAGCATGAATCTCACAAGAATAAAAAGTGAGATGAAAACCCCGTACCATGTTGTAATCAATCGAGTCGTATGACCAAAAGTTAATAACCACCATTTGAATAATATAATACCATGAATATAAATAGAATAATTAGATTATATATATCAAATTTATATACTCAATACACTACATGAAAAAAATAAGTTTTGAACAATTGAATTCTCACATATTTAAAAGTGATATAAGAAAATCCATACCTCATGTCCGACTTGATCCATTCATTCTTTAATCTCCTAAATAATAATATAAAGTTAATTTTTTACTTACTCAAGAACCATTTAACGGTTTATTATTTCCATTATATTACTTATTACCATGTTATACACATTATTCAATCATTTAATTTAATAATGGTCGTTTGGTCGATATTTGGTACTTGAGTCAAAAATGAACTTCTTATAAATACAAGTTGTTCATGCGATCAAAAATCAATTATATATAGATTTATATTCATGATATAGATATCATATATATCATATATATCCATTATATATATATATATGTATTTATAACAGTACATAACCATTGGAGATAAGAAATGAAATGCACCGTTTAGGGAGACGGTAAGACGTACGTACGCATGAACACTACTTCCATTTAAATTTCATATTTAATGGAATAAATACATATAGATACATAGTTATATTATAATTATAGTATAATATAATATATATTTTCATTAAATCCATCCTTTATACATTCCACACATGGCATGAACGAGTCATATCATTTTGAGGGGGCGGTAGTCCGCACTTCCTCAAATGAAGTTATCATATTTACCCACTACGGAAACCATAAAAGGTATTATATAAATGAAAAATACATAATTATATAAAAAAATATAATATATATCACATATAAATACAGTTCCATCTTAATGGCTACCATAAAAGTTCGTAGGAGAATATTGAACAATCATCGTTTCGTGAGGCATTAGTTTGTCGTCCACAGATTTAGTTTTTTCTTTTCTCATTAGATGGAAGTGTGTGTATGTTTAGTTATAATGATTCTCATAAAAACAACCTATTATATCTAGGATAATGGTTTTATTATAAAATAATGGAGAAAAATAGTTTAGGGGGTTGGGGAAGTAAAATAAAACATAAGAACTTGAGAGAAAACAATACCTTTAAATCAGGTATCTGTCATTGGTTTAAACTGAGAGGATTAATTGAATTGCATTATGCCTAAGAGAATGCTTCTATAAGTATGATAGGGATGTATGAGATTAATTGGGTAGATTATGGGTGATCCAAGGGGATTGAGAAGTGTGAGGAATGGGTTATTAGTGAGGGATTTTTATAAGGGGGAGGAGGGGCTCATTAGGAATGTTTAAAAATATTATATTATTATATAATGATTTCTTATTTAATAAGGACCAAATAATATTAAATTATAATATAAGATAACTAATTTTCTAAATAAAATCAATCAATAATAATTGTACTGGTTTTAGATATTGTTTTAACCTTTATAATATTATTTATTTAAATCATTCATTAATGAGGTAAAAACTTGATCATTATTGTGTCATAAATAACTTTTTTATTTGAAGACTAAAAATTATAAAAAATAACCATGATGTAGAAAATACTTTTATCTTTCATATTAATATTTATAGTCGAAGATATAACTTATATAACCCCATGTAAAAATTTATTTACTAAAAGATATATGTTTATGTCATTTTTGTCTTTACTTTAAATTAATTAATATAAAGTGTCATTATCACTTTTAAATCGATCCATGGGTTCCCAAAATAGTCCCAAGGATACCGATGGTCTGAAATGTATAAAAAAAATATGAATAAGAAACATGTTAGGGTAATTTAATATTATTATAATATTATTTTTAACCCTTATTTACCTGATTTACACATAACCATGGTAAATAAAAAATTTACTGAAATAAATAATCATAATGTATAAAAATAAAAGTCATATATTTACACAATTTGGACCTCATGATTAAAAATATAGAATCCATTTTTCTATTTTCAAAACACATAAGTGGCAGAAAATAATTTAATATTAATTCCTGCTGTCAAAACAAAAAGCGTGTTTTTAAGAAATAATTACTATCAAAAGATTAACACTTGTTTATATTAAAAAATAATTGAAATTACTTAAAATGACCAAAATTGGATTAAATAGTAAAAAAATAACATAATTAAACTTTTAAACCAATTAAAAATATAATAAAACCTTATAAATAAATTATATTAAAAGGCAGTTTTGAATTAAAATACAGAATTTTTAACTATTCATTAAAAATGAATGTTGTCAGAAAAATACCAAAATTTTATCCAAAGTAAATTTTGATTTACTGATTATAAATAAAGATTTTATTTTGTCAAATAGAACATATAAAAGTGATCAAACCTAGATTTAAAGAGGGTTCTCCATCAGAAGGCGGTAAATCGACCTTTTAATGAATATTAGAGTATTTATGGTTAAAATGAAATTATTTCTTTATTTTATACCTCTAAAATTTATTGGATAAATGTAAAAAAAATTAGTAAATATATTTCATCAGAATATGGAATATTGTTTTTACATCCAAAACAATGAATATGCGTTAACTACCATTTAAAATAATAATATTATATTAATATTTTTCAGTATAACTCAACGTTGTGTGATACATAAGTTTTCAATGAAACATATTGAGTATCAGGTATTCCATCAAATATCGCATCCCCTTTAAGGTAAAATTTATATTTAATTCTAAAAATTTAATAAATATAATAATTTTATATTCTTTATTTACCTGGGATGTTACATTATGAGTACTAATTATATCACTATCATTGAAAGGAAAATAATGTTTTGATGCCCTTAGTAAAAAGGATCCTTTCAACATATCCATGATAAGCACTAAAGAAGATTAGATTTTGAATATTATGAAAAGGATTAACATGAAAATGATATGGTAAGGGAATGATTAATATCTTTTATCTATGATATTTCATACATATATCCCATGAAAAATCTAGGAGGTACATAATTTTGATTTGATAATATAAAATTAGATTGGAAATACTCAAGAGTTCAAAGTCATAATGTATAGAGTTATAATATATTGAAAATTGATATGGGTTCCATCCATTTCAGTATTGATGGATAATTTATTGACTGATATTTATAGCTAATATTTCACAATTGATATATGAAGCATTAAAATGTATATATATATCAAAGGGAACTTTTATTAGGATAACATGATGAGGTACACTGAATAGTATGCATCACGATGCTTAGTCTACCAGTAACATGGAATTTTAGATGTCTATGTGGATGATGAAACTATTACCCACATGATCCTAGATTATATTGAATTTCAATATATATTTTTTATAAGTCCTCAAATTTCCTTTAAATTAAATAATAACTTTTGTTTTATACTCAACTAGATAAAAAATTTTATCACTCTTTTTATCTATTTAGAAGAATTTCCTTCATAATCAACATTCCATGATTTATATAAATAATGTGGTAAGTTTTATTGGATACCATCTTCTAATTATGTTTGATAGATTTATGGGGCTCATCTAAAAAATACAGAAAATTATTCACTGATATTTTTCAAGAAAACAATAATTTAGAACTTATTTTCATCCTAAAAATTATAGTCATTATAAAATTTCAAGTTATTAAATTTTATGATATAATTTTACATTTTATGGATTTAAAATGAGGTTTGGATCAATAACTTTTTCTAGTTTAGTTCTCATATAATAATAATTTCCACTCAAAAATATAAATGGAATCATATGAGATATATATCAAAAGAGATCCAAAATTATAAAATATTATTACGAAGTTAAAGATTGAAATGTACATAATTTTAAACTTACATAATAAATTATATAGGAGATTCAAATTATGCAAACAAATTTTAATGTACCACAAGGTTTCCAATCGAACTATAATAATAACCTCTAAATAAATTTTGATTTTGATGTTGTGGAAAAGGGTTATATTTAAATATTTTATTTCAAGAGGGATACGATGTTTTGGAAGAATGAAGATATATAACATAAATATATCGACCACTTCTTGAATATAGATTTCAAGGGAATTATCTCATATTGGCTGGTAATTCATCCAACGCACTCAAAAGGGTAGACTATATTCTATGTATCGTTTTTGAGGATGTAAATACTAGATCCATGACATGTACTTAATTTTTTGGTTATAAATATGAATCCTAATATCTCATAGGAGGATGAACTTGAATAGATAATTTATCATAGTGACAAGGTATTATAAAACTATAATGCTTTCTTGGTTAATTTTTTATAGTGAAATAATAAGTATGAAGAGGTGAGATGGGAATCTAAGAATATAATGAAACACAAAAAATATAATTTTTCTATATGAGGGATCAAATTAAAATTTGAATGGTGAAATTTTTAAAGGGGAAGAACATGACAACATTTTCCTATTCGTTATTAAATAAACTAATATTCCCTTTTATTGACATCTTATTTAAACCAAAATGAAAAACATGTAAAACAGTATGGTATTATTTCAAAATAAATATAATAAAAATCATATTTATATAACTACTATAACACCAAAAAATAAAATTGGGCAATTAAAAATTTATATTATGACCACAAAGTAAAGTTATCGTGGTATTCATTCTTTTAAAAACATCATACCCACTAGAATCACTATATAATAAAAATAAATATGATGTCAATATTTTATAAATTTTGAAGAAGAAAATAAGGGAATAATATATATGATTCATATGGAACTATGTAGGGAAATATATAGAAATGGAGGAGGGAAAACTGATCATTATATATCTATTAGGTATATAAAAACTGGTTAAATTTATAGTCATTATGTATATAATAGTTGTTATAAAAAATGTAATATATATATATATATATTTGTTAAAGTTATTTATATTAATCGATACTCATAATATATTTGATATATATGATAAATAAATATAAACAAATTGATAATAATTTAATTATACTAAAATATTTTATTTGAAAATAAATATATTTTAAGAAACATTCTTTAAAAAAATTCAGATATTTTATTCGATAATAAAATTTTCAAAATTTATATATATTTATTGATTCCATTTTTATAATCAAAACATCAACATAATAAGTTAAATATCAATTTTTGGGAAAAAATAAATCATATGGGTGAATAGTAAAATATTAAAGTAAATAATTAACATGGTGAAAGTGTGGCACATCTATATATATACTGAAACATGTTTGTTTTTGGTACATGTGTCACTTCCTCACTCATACAAATCCCTCAAGCGATTCATTAAAATATTATTCCCTAAATTATACCGAGTCTCACTCGTGATTTTATTCATGCTACTCCCATGTTACCAATTTTTTCTTGCCCATATGATTCTATATCCCCCTCTCGGTGCACCACCCCTTCCTAATCCACCTTTTATTGCTTCCCGTATTGCTCATACACCTCTGTATCCTCTGACTCTAGATACTCTAACTCTGCATACTCCACCTTGGGCTTCTCCCCCCCACCAACTCCACCTACAATTGTTATTCTTTTATCTCCTCTACCTCTGGCTTCTACACATACAACTACTCTACCTCCACCATCTCCACTTCTACTACTCACCTTCACTTTATACTATTTTCCTAATCTCCATCATTTTTTTCATTAAAATTGGATCCTCTATTGATCAATTACAATTTCCTTCATTCCCAATTAAGTGTTTTATTCCAAATCCAAATCTATTTAATATTGTTTTATACTTTATATTTATTTGGGTTTTGTATTTGATTGCATTCATTATGTTATGTTTTAATTTCATATCAATTTTCAATATTTGTTTTCATTTCATATTATTTATTAAAAGTGAGCTCTTACAACATGAAACAATGTCACGAATACTCCCCACAATGTGTACCCCTCATGGGACAGCCGTTTGAGAAGAGAGTTAATGACCCCAGAGTCTAGCCTATAGTAGGCCTTAGGTTGTTGAATAAAACTGAGGGTATAATAAACACTCAAATAGGAGGCTTTACCATCTAAGAGAAGACATGAAAAAGAGAGAGATAAGATATACAACAACCAAGTCCTTCTTAGACTAAAATATACATGAAATACCATGTATACATATGTAATGTCATGAAAAAACTACTACAAATTAAAGGGAAAAATGAAATTACCAAAATAAAGTAAAACGAAAGCGACTATAAATCCCGAACAACTCCTGAAAACCCCAAGCTAGTAGTAGCCGTCCTGATCTCCAACCATCATTATGTGGCATGAAAAATAGTTTATATAACACATGTAGTGTATAAAAGTATACTCAATCGGATCCTCTACAAAGCCTCTCATGAAAAAGTAAATATTGAATTCTAAAGCACAAATAAAAAAGGTGAAACTAACTTGTCTCCTAAATAGGTATACCAATTTCCCAGTCTCACTATGCCTACTATAACCATGATTCTCCTATAAGAGTATATAATATAATAAAGAGTATCAAGGGTACCCCGCTACTACTTCCCCAATTTTGTTTCTAATTTACCTCCAAAATTCGACTTACTAAGAATCTCTCTCCAAAAGGATGGCCTGAAGTCACCTAGGAGAGAATGACAACATGCAACTCATTCAACACAATGTCTTATATGTGGAAAATTGGGAAAATCACCACACCATCCACACAACAATTATTAAACAGTTAGTTTCAAGGAACCACCACAACACACATAACATGTATCAAACAATCAGTCTTATATCTCAAGCCACTAAAACCCATGCACTGAGTAAGGATACTCAAGCCATAAAATCCTATACATGTTATACCTATAGTATCAGTTAGGAAACTATATATAGAATATACGTGTACAAAATAACCACAAGACATTACATCCCTCCACACACATATGTGGGAAAAAATAACTACCATGAATACCAGTATAAGTATCTACCAAGAGAAAATAAAAGGGCCAATGTGGGTAGTTATTCATCCATCATCCCACTAAAATGTTTGGGACAAACACCCCCTTAGGGATTAAAATCACCGGCGTGTCAGTCTCCCTAACTGATGGGGTGGGGTAGCGTAAAAAGCACAAAAATTAAAAGATACAACATTTCTAAAAACTACACTATGGGAAATACCAAGTATTATATTCAACTGTAGTTAATGTCTCTCGAACACCCGATTTACACTAGTAATACTAGGTTTCAAATAAGAACACAATAATTTTAAGAGATACATTATGTTACTAATCCATTTTTATTAGGTTCTCTTTATGTTAATTTATTCATTAACCATTATTTAACCAATATGTTTTCCACATTATATTTCATTAACATCACAACAGAGTTCCATGTCCTCGAAGAATTACTAAACAAAGTCCAAGATTCATAAAAATTATAACCTTAGTATTATATCCAAAAAACCTCAAACCCCATGGGTCTAACATCATTTATTAATTTCATTTCCACATTCTATAATTCCAGGTATTCTAATAAAACAATCTAAGCTGCAAAAGACAGGAGGCTCAACATGGTGAGTAGACGAACTACCTGTTCATTCTTTTCCAACTATAGTAGTAGTGTAGACCCATCCATCCTTGAGAAGATAAACATAGACTGAATTTTTCATAACCCATTAATCTTTACCTATTTTAGAAGCAGGGTAAGAAAAACAATATTCCTCAAGAATTGGATAATTTAAAGAAGATAAACAACATATTAACAAGCATTCAAATTTCACCACTATGAATGATCCTAGCTTCAATCAGTTCTATCATCCCCAGTGTCCTCCCTGACACCCAAATTCAAAAACAACTAGAAATCACTACTCCAGGACACAACTACTGCCATATCCACTGGACCTCCCTTCCCTACATACCACAATAACCTTTCAGGCTCATACATCCTAAGCACACACCACTTCCCAAGAATCAGGAAACAAACAATAATGAAACATGTCTCTTTTCCACAAGAGAGGCATACATCCTTCACACATAATGAGAATACATGGCTCCAAAGAATAATGATCTTGGCCATCACAAGCAATAGGGTAAATTAGAACTCTATCATGAATTATGTTTTATTAAAAAACCCATTCATTAATACACATTGAATTAACTGATTCATTATTAGTACGTTCCAACTATGGTAAATGTAAGAATCAAGCAATCATATCTATAATATATTAATTAAATAGTTAATTGACATTCCTTTAATCCCATAGCAACAAGCATCAATATGCCTCTAGTTTATAACCAATTTCACTAAACATGAACACCCTCATTAATTTCATTGTCATAAAATAAGAACAACAACCATATACCTTTACATGACTCCTTATCTTCGGCCAAATAATTTACAACTAATATTTGCTTTATGTTTTTACCAATATTAATCAATAAAGAAATGGTATACATGGAAAGAATATATAGTACCCTATCAAGAAAATCAAGAGGAAATAAAATCACTAGAAACTTGATATCAATTCTTTTAATATGGTTCATATATTTGTTATGTCAAATTTATTATGATCTAGTGAAGAAGTAATGTTAACTATATTGTAGAACATAAATAAATAGATAATCCATGAACAACCTACCTCAAATGGATCTTGACGTTCGTTACATAAGAACATTCCAAAATAGTGGTTCACAATCACCTCTTTTATGAGACTAAATCCAACAGAGGAGGTAGGTATCACCCAACCAAAAATAAAGCACCATTATAATGACAGAGATATCATTACATCACATGGAAAGGATAAATTGGAGGAAACAGATTGAAGAAAACATAATAATATAGGTAGAAAATTACTTATCAATGAAGAATTGACACATACTACTTCCACCAAAAGAGGGGATGCACATACAGTAGAAAACTCCTAGGGAAACGTGATCCAAGGACAACAACAAAAATGCACGTTTCCTAGAGGAGGAAGAACTCTAGGAATCCCAATCCTGGTAGAAAACGTGAAGGAAGAACAAGGGTCGGCCTTTGGGAGGATCTAAATGAATTAGTGATTTAAATATGCTAGATTTTATGTAAGAACCCAGATCTTCATTTCAGGTATGTTTTTCCTTTTCTGGTCATTTTTGAGAAAAAGGGTAAAATATAGAAATTTTCAAAGTATACACCGTGTACTTCGGTGCAACGTAAGGCCGTGTGCTGGCCTTGTCTGGGACACACACATGGTGTGTAGGAGCGATGTGGAGGCCACTTAAAGCAGAGTACAGAAGGGCCAAGTACATTCTGTGTACCCCAAAAGTACACACTGTGTACTTTTTTTTCATTAAATGGACTGGGGTCACACCTAATCAACAGAATTGTCTTTTTCTCAATTTTCTTCGACCTAGAGAATCCGTACGACCAAAAACATCCTCCGAGCCCTAAGCCTCTATCTGTTTTCTGAATCGACTGACGTCAATTGCATTGTAACCGCAGCGATGAGCTATTCCTTCTTCGTGAGTTTCATTCCATGATTTTCCCTCTTTATCAAGATATCATGGGTTGATGGTTTTGTGTGTTTTTAAAGATATACACTGTTTTAAGTAGAATAAAACATCATGGTTCAAGTATATTGATCTCCTAGCACCAAGGTAGGTGTTTTGTGCCTTACCTTTCAAAGTCTATGAGTTTTATGTGAAAATTTCAACCAATACCCGTGCATAGGGTATTGCATGTTTACCGTTTTGCCCCGATTGTTTTCATGACTTTCTTGAATGCTTGTGTAGAGGTAATTTGATCATGTTTGAGGATAATTTATTTTCCTGGATATTTTTGAATGACTTTTTATTGTTATGACCATTTTATTTTGTTTTCCTTTGGCTTTTATACATGTTTTCCATGCCTTGTGACCGTAGGATGGAATAATATTCTTTCCATGCTTGTTATTCTGTAGAATGGTTCGCCAAGTAGCTCTTCATGTGTACTTGGGCCTTATAGCATTATTATGCACTGACTAGCATGAGACCATGAGAACCTGGTTCTATAGTCTATAAGGGATAAACTGAGTGAGGTTCCCAGAGAGTCTTTGATATTATAGACTACAGGAGGGTAGACCGAGTGAGCTTCCTCAGAGAGTCTTGGACATTATAGACTATAGGGGATAGACCGAGTGAGATTCCCAGAGAGTCATGGATATTATATACTATAGGATGGTAGACCGAGTGAGCTTCCTCAGAGATTCTTTACGTTGTTTGAATTTCATTAAAACCATTCTGGGCTCGAGAAGGAATTGACTTAGTGAGCTTTCTTAGGGAGTCTGTGATTGACCTGAGTGTATAGGAGGATTGACTGAGTGAGCTCCTGAGAGAGTTTCTAGACCTTGGGGATATAAGAGGGTTAGACCACATGGTCTCCCTTAGAGAGTCCCTGATTACCCTATACTATAAGTTTAATTTTCGGAGCAAGCTTCCCTAGAGAGTCTTATAATTTTAAATGACCAAACCAGAGGGGTTACGTTGAGTGAACTACACAGAGGGTTGTTGGTACTTCTTGGATAGGACCAGAGGGGTTGGCTGTGAGTAATTCCATGAGGGGTTCCTGTTGTGGTTAGATGTTTGATTCAGTACTGCTTGTTGTCCTTTGGATTGATTACTGTTACTGATTACTGGTTACTATCTGCTATTTACTATTACTGTTTTCTTCTAACTGTACTATTACGTACCATATTCTCACTAACTATTAGGAACAGATCTTCGGGTCATCGCCTTCTGAGATTTAGTCTCACACCCTATTTGGGCCATGCTTTTGGGGCCAAACAGACTATGTTGTCGCAGGTATAGACAAGGGAAAGCACCCTTCAACTTCTGGTACTTGATTGATATGGAGTAGGAGAGCATGAGACCAAGCTTAGGCTTGTGATGCAGAGGAGTTGTTTATCTTTTCTTTTATACTTTTTTTGGTAATGTTTTTATTTCCAACATTCTGTCCTATTTGTCTATTTTCCTAGATATGTATCATGCATCATTTCATATATACATATGGTCTCTAGTGGTTTATCGTTTTAGTCTTCCTCTGTTTTCTTGTGCATTGCTGTTGGATATTTATGGCTTCCGTTATTGCATGTTTGTTTACTTCTGCTGTGTACTCTACCAATGAGGGCATAATTTCCCACTATCACACCCATGGACCTCGCTGCTAATCGGCAGCCTCTGAAATTTGGGGAAATGCGCTTGAGGCCATGTGACCAACCAGGTACGGGGCACCTTTAGGTGGCTTCTGGAATCGGGATGTTACAAAGTGGTATCAGAGGAATTATTTTCCTTGATTTATTGTTTGGAGACTTTAGCCAGGGATATGACAGATTCCGTACTTGGTAATAAGTTTGGCCCGGGTGTAGCTAACCCGTGTACTGGGAAAATCCAATATACCTCGTTTATTGTAGTTTTCTGTTTTTAAGATTTTACGGTTGATATGATTTCACCTAGATTGATTCAAATGCCTTGTGTTGTTATTGTTGTGCTAGTGCGGTTCAAATTCTGTCCCAACCCGATGAGATGAGGGTATGCCATCTGATGCATCATATAGGCACTTGTTAGAAATCACATTCCATGCATTCTTGACATGCCATCTAGAGTGAATTAGAGATTGCATGTTGTTGTGAAAGACATTGTGTAGATTATTCATGCTGTTGTGATAGATATTTTGATATAATCTATGTAGTTTTATAGAGGAATTTTTGTATTGTGCCTTGCTTAAATGAACACCAGATTTTGGTTATCAGGGTTTTATGGGTCCTCATGAATCAGAACATAGTGGATCATTTTTTTTCCCTTGTATATGATATGTACGAGATGCCAATCTTTAGTTCGAGAGGAGTATGGGCCCTCACAGATCGGAATTTCGAACCTTCATGTTTGTTTTTTAGTGTTTTCTAGGCTTCAGTGCAGTTTCTGAGCTACTTACCGGAAAAACCCAGAATACACGGTGTGTAGTTGGCTACACACCATGTAGTTTTAAACCGTGTCACTGACTGTGTGAGAAGAAACACAAGGTGGTGAAAAAGTTTTCAGAAACACGCCGTGTACAGTCGTTACACGCCCTGTAGTAGTGAGTTGTGTACCCGGCCGTGTCACTAAAAACACAGGTCGAGGAAGCTTGTGTAGTACACACTGTGTTTGGTATGAACATTCCATTTAGTCTTGTTATAGGTACCCGGCCATGTAACGAACAACACGGGATGGTGTTATATCTCCTATACATGGCGTGTTTGTTCGGAACATGTCGTGTAAGGGTCAGACATGTAGCCGACCATGTAACTAACAACACGGGTCTCTGAAACCTCGTCTAGTACACGCAGTGTCCTTAGTGAACATGCTGTGTAGTCTAGGGTTAAGAGGACCGTGTGAGTTATCCATGTAAAGACACTAGGGAATGGGGATGAAGATTAAGTACACGTCGTGTGTGGGGACAAGATGTCGTGTAGTCTGGGGTGTTACACGACCAAAGGTGGCAGAAGTACACGCCAATGTAGATGGCCTTAAGGAGCACGCCATGTAGTTTTTATACACACCATGTAGTCGTTTTTAGTAAACCTTGATTGTTTCTTCCACATATTCCCATTTTTTACTCTTTTGTTCTCTGTCCCTATTAATCCTGATCTAAGTTGTGATTTTGATCTTTCAGAGCTATGCCTTCGAGACGTCCTCCGGTCGTACGTCAGTTTCTAGACGGTGATCAAACACCGAATATGGCCGACCAGGGAACTCATGCTGATCCTCCTACTGTGCCACCCTTGGCACCAGCAGTTATACCCATTGCAGGAGCAGATGCGCAGTTCAGGGAGGAGTTCCGGAGGATGATGCTAACCGTTCAGGGAGCGCCGTCTCCTACCCCGTCGATGGATGAGTTGACACGGGTGTTCCAACAGTAGAATCCTCATAATTTCTCAGGGGATAGAGGACCCCAGGCTGCAGAGTCATGGCTAGAGGCCACACTAATGATCTTTGAGCATCTGAAGATATTTGTCGAGAAGAGGGTGAAGCTTGCTACTTATATGCTCCGAGACACCACCCAGTGGTGGTGGGAGGTGATCTCACAGTTAGGGTGCCAGCAGAGTATGACTTGGGATGAGTTCTGGTGCATCTTGTACGATTACTTCTATCCAGAGACCTTGAGGGACAACCAAGCCTAGAAGTTTATGAGTCTCGAGCAGGGTACTCTTTCTGTTATGGAGTACTCATCTCGTTTTACCGAGCTGTAGCGCTTCACACCGATTCCAGCAGGTGAGGAGTTGTTCCTTGCTAGGAAGTCTGATGATGGTATCAGGCAGAAGATCCATTCCCACATGAATATATTCAGGTTTACTTCGATATCATCTATCTTCAACCAGGCACTGATCACTGAACGCAATCTGAGAGATTCTGGAGCAATGGGCCAGGGCGATTTGACATCTAGAATCAATGTTCCCCCTACTGATAGTAGGAAGTGCCGCATGGAGTCTTCTTGGGGAGATCAGAGTCGGCGGAGTGCATATTCTGGTACCCAGGTAGTATGCTACCAGTACGGGAGGAGTGGGCATACTAGTCCTCAATGCTTTAGAGAGCCGATGGAGTGACGTTCTTGCAGTAAGATGGGCCATCTACAACGTTTTTGTCAGATCTTATCACCTACAACTAGTGGTAGGGGTTCTTCTATGACCCCGCCTATAGGAGATGTATCGCCAGTTTCTCACTAGTCTGGGAACTGGTGTTCTTCATGCCATGCATGCTGAGGTGGAGGTCACGGCTGTGGTAGTCATTCACCAGGTTACCAGTGATAGCAGAGTGAATCAGCTCAGGGTAGTCAGCCAGGGTCACAGGGTCGCAGTACAGGCCAGGCATTCGCTGTGGAGTAGACCCATCAAGAGTAGGATCCCGAACCTTCTACAGTTAGAGGTATGATCTTAGTAGCCTCTGTTTTATCTTCATCCCTTTTCGATATCGGTGCTTTACATAGTTTTATCTCAGTTGCTGTTGTGGAGAGCCTTGGGCTCTCTATCTTTTCGTCTGTCGACTTGTTGACTCTTGACACACCATTGGGAACAATGACATCTAGCGTACATCAGTGCAGAGAGTGCCCTCTCGAGGTTGCTGGGAGTCACTTCTTATGGGACCTTTAGGTCCTAGAGATAACATGCTATGATGTCATTCTTGGTATGGAATGGTTGGTTCTATTCTAGGTATTCATTTATTTCTATTGTCGTAGGGTGAGTTTCGTATCACCAGAGGGAGGATATTTTCTCCATAAGAGGTGAGTGGGATGTCCAGGTGGGTAGAGCTGGACCAGAGCATCATGGGCCAGGAGGAGTTACAACCTAGATTTCCAGTCTTTATCTTGATGACCAAGGGATTTCAAAGTTAGACTTTCCCCCCGTGGTGGATAATTTCAGGGATGTCCTTCCACGGGACTTTTCTGGTTTTCCACCAGAGCGTGAGGTAGACTTTTCTATTGATCTCATTCCAGGAGTGGCATCGTTTTCCATTAATCCTTATAGGATGGCTACACCTGAGTTATAGGAGGTCAAGAAGAAGTTGGAGGTGTTGTAGGAAAAGGGTTTCATCGACCCAGTACTTCTCCTTGGGGTTCGCCTGTCCTATTTGCAAAGAAGGCAGAAAAAACCCTTAGGATTTCCGTGGATTATCAGAAACTGAACCAATTGATGGTCAAAAACTGATATCCCTTGCCGAGGGTCGATGACCACTTTGATTAGCTTCAAGGATCCTGGGTGTTTTTGAAGATCAATTTGAGGTCCATTTATCATCAGTTACGTGTTAGACCATCAAATATACCTCTTACAGCCTTCAGAAGCAGGTATGGTCTATACGAGTGTACTGTCATGCTATTCAGACTCACAAATGTGCCATCAGCTTTTATGGAACTGATGAACTGAGTGTTCCATCCGTACTTGGATTCCTTCTTGGTGGTTCTCATGGATGACATCTTGGTGTAATCTCATACTCGACATGACCATGCTACCCATATTGTGATCTTTTTGAGTACACTGAGAGAGCATCAGTTATATGATAAGCTCTTGAAATGACACTTTTGGATGGATCAGATTCACTTCTTGGGTAACGTTATCTAAGAGACAAGAGTATCAGTAGACCCATAGAAAGTGGGAGAAGTAGTTTCTGGGGAGCAACCGATGAATGTATTTGAGGTGCGGAGTTTCCTAGGGTTGGCTGGATACTACTGGCGTTTCATAGAGGACTTTTCATGCATTTAAGCACCGTTGATAGGTCTGACAAAGAACGGGGTGAAGTTCTTATGGTCAGATTCGTGTGAGTCATCCTTTCAAGAGATGAAAGGGAGGGTGAAATCAGCACTGATACTAGTCTTTCTAGAGTCAGGGAAGAGCTATACAGTCTACTGCGATGCTTCAGGTATCGGGCTGGGAGCTGTCCTTATGTAGGGAGATAGAGTCTTTGCGTACGAGTCTTGGAAATTGAGGCCACCTGAGAGAGACTACCCGACGCACGATTTGGAGTTAGCATCTATTTTTCATGACTTATGCTTTTGGAGAAAATATCTTCTAGGAGAGCACTTTGTGGTTTTCACCAACCACAAGAGTCTCAAATAAATCTTCACTCAGTGTGATTTGAATTTGAGATAGTGTAGGTGGGTCGAGTATCTTCATTCCTTTGACTTTGAGCTTTGCTATATGTTAGGAAAGGGAAACACAGTGGCTAATGCGTTGAACAGAAGAACTAAGATTCATGCAGTTCAGGAGGACAGTAGTGAGTGGAAGCTTGTGGCTCTATTCTCTGAGATGCATTTGGAGGTGCATGATAGACAGCGACAGATGTTTCTATCTTCTGTAGTTGTTACCTCTACCCTTTTTGAACGGGTATAGATGAGGCAGGTATCATACTTAGAAGGCCTAGTCCTTTAGGAGAGTTTTTCAGGAGAGGACCCTCTTTCTGGATGGATAGTGGGTGAGGATGAGATCTTGCGTTTCTAGGGATGCGTATGGGTGCTAGCAGATATACGTGAGGAGCTGATGCATGATTTTCATTCCTCAGTTTGGGCAGTTCATCCTGGCGTCACCGTGATGTATCGAGATCTACACCATCAGTATTGGTGGCCAGGTATGAAGAGGGATATTGTCAGTTTCATTATGATATGTTCTACATGTCAGTAGGTAAGGGCAGATCATCAGTGACCAGTTGTTCTTTTATAGCATTTACCCATTCCTGAAGTTGAAATGGAATGATATCGCGATGGACTTCATGACCGGGATGCCATGTTCACCTTGAGGGAGTGATGATTTTTGGGTTTTCATCGACATGCTTACCAAGGTTTCTCATTTCTTTCCGATCAAGGAGTCCTTCATTGTTGATGATATGGGACGTTTGTACATCCGTGAGATTGTACATCTGGATGGTGTTCTACACTCCATTGTTTCAGACAGGGATGTCCGTTTTACTTCTCGGTTCTGGCAGGGGTTTCCGAAGGCTTTGGGTATACAAGTAATTTTGAGTACATCATACCATCCCTAGACAGAGGGCCAGTCCGAGCGTACGATTCAGGTGCTTGAGGATATGATCCGGGAATGCATTCTAGACATTGGCAGTTCTTGGGAGAAGCATATTCCTCTTGTGGAGTTTGCATATAACAACAGTTTTCAAGAGACCATTCAGATGGAACCTTATGAGGATTTGTATGGTAGGCCATTCTGATCACCTTTGTGCTGTCTGGAGGTAGGAGAAGCAGCTTTGTTGGGACCTCGTCTTGTTCAGGAGACCTCAGAGCAGATAAAGTTTATTCGGAAGAGGATTGCTACTTCATAGTCTCGACAGAAATATTTTGTTGATCAGCGGAGACAACCTCTGGAGTTTGATGTCGGAAGTCAGGTTTTCCTGTGTGTCGCACTAAGGTTGGGAGACAAGAGGAATCAGAGATAGGGTAGGCTTTCACCATGGTATGTCGGGCCGTTTGAGGTGTTGGAGAGAGATGGGCTGGTTTTCTATCTGTTGCGGTTGCCTCAGAGGTACCGGGCTATGCACGACATCTTAGACGTCTCTCAGCTCCAATATTACTTTTCGAACCCATCTCATGTCTTTCAACCAAAGGAGGTTGAGCTTGAAGCAGATGCATCGTTTGAGGAGAATCCTATCTGTATTTTCGATCGCAGTACGAAGGTTCTCTGTGGCCAGTCTGTTCCTCTAGTACGGGTGCTATAACAGCATAGGCGAGTATAAGACGAGACCTGGGAAAAGGAGGTCGATGTACGATCGCAGTGGCTGGAGCTGTTCAGGGTTTCTTCTTCTACGCCTCGCTAGGGAAATTCATTGATGAATTTATTTAAGTGGGGAAGTTTGTAAGAACCTAGATCTTCATTTCAGGTATGTTTTTCCCTTTTTGGTCGTTTTTCAGAAAAAAAGGAAAATCTAGAAATTTTCAAAGTACACGCCGTGTACTTTATAAGTATACACCGTGTAATTCGGTGCCACACAAGACCATGTGCTGGCTGTGTCCGAGCCACACAAATGGTCTGTAGGGGAAATGTGGAGGCTGCTTAAAGCGGAGTACAAAAGGCTAAGTACACGCCATATACCCCAGAAGTACATGTCGCGTACTTTGTTTTTCATTAAATGGACTGGGGTCATGCCAAATCGACATGATTGTCTTCCTCCCAAGGTTCTTCGACCGGGAGTGTCCAAACGGCCGCGAAAATCCTCTGAGCTCCCGAGCCTCCATTTGTTTTTCCGAATTGACCTCCGTCGATTGCGTTGGAACTACAAGGGTGAGTTCTTCCTTCTTCTTGAGGTTCATTCCATGATTTTACCTCTTTCTCAAGATATCGTGGGTTGAACATTTTGTCTCTTTTCATATATCTATTCTATTATAAAGAGAATCAAGCCTTGCGGTTCAATTATATTTATTTCCTAGCACCACGGTAGGTGGTTTGTTCCTTACCTTTCGATGTCTTTGAGTTTTATGTGAAAATTTCCACTAATACCCATGAACGGGGTATTGCGTGTTTACCGTTTTGCCCCGGTTGTTTTCCTGCCTTGCTTGTATGCTTGTTTAGAGTTAATTTGATCATGTTTGAGGATAATTACTATTCTTGGAGGTTTTTCCATGCCTCGTTCTTGTTATGACCTTTGGGTGTTGTTATCCTTTGGCCGTTATACTTGTTTTCCATTCCTTGCGACCTTAGGAAGGAATGATATTCTTGTCAAGATTGTTATTAGGTATAATGGTTTTCCATGTAGCTTTTTATGTGTACTTGGGCCTTATAGCATTATTATGCACTGACTGGAACATGACAGTGAGAACCTAGTGCTATAAACTATAAGGGATAGACTGAGTGAGCTTCTCAGAGAGTCTTGGATATTGTAGACTATTGGAGGGTAGACCGAGTGAGCTTCCTCAGAGTGTCTTGGACATTATAGACTACAAGGGATAGACCGAGTGATCTTCCCAGAGAGTCTAGGATATTATAGACTATAGGAGGGTAGACCGGGTGAGCTTCCTCAAAGAGTCTTTACCTTGTTGGAATTTCTTTAAAACCTTTCTGGGCTAGATATCAAATTGACTGAGTGAGATTCCTTAGAGAGTCTGTGATAGTCCCGAGACTATAGGAGGATTGACCGAGTGAGCTCCTCAAAGAGTTTCTAGACCATGGGGATATAAGAGGGTTAGACTGCATGATCTTCCTAAGAGATTCCCTGACTACCCTATACTATAAGTGGAATTGACCGAGCAAGCTTCCCCAGAGAGTCTTATAATTTTTTATGACCAAACCAGAGGGGTTAGGCTGGGTGCACTACCCAGAGGGTTGTTGGTTCTTCTTGGACAGGACCAAAGGCCTTGGATACGAGTACTTCCCAGAGGGGTTAATGTTGTGGTTAGCTGTTTGCTTCACTGCTGCTTGTTGTTCTATGGATTGATTACTCTTACTGTTATTGATTACTGGTTACTACCTACTATTTACTGTTACTGTTTACTGCTTACTGTACTATTACCTGCCATATTCTCACTGACTGTTAGGAACAGATCTTCCGGTGGTTGCCTACTGAGATTTATTCTCACAACCTATTTGGGACAAAACATAATATGTTGTTGTAGGTATAGACAAGGGAAAGATCCCTTCGACTTCTGGTACTTGATTTCTTTGGAGCAGGAGAGCATGGGACCAAGCTCAGGCTTTCGATGCTGAGGAGCTGTTTATCTTTTCTTTTTTACTTGTTTTGGTACTCTTTGTATTTCCTGCATTGTGACCTATTTGGATATTTTCCTAGATATTTATCATGCATCATTTCATATATACATATGTGCTCCAGTGGTTTATTGTTTTAGTCTTCCGTTGTTTACTTGTGCATTGTTGTTGGATATTTACTACTTCCTCTATTTCATGTTTTTTTACATCCACTGTGTACTCTTCCAATGTGGTCATAGTTTCCCCACTATCACACCCAAGGCCCTCGCTTCTAGTCGGCAGCATCTGGCGTTTGGGGAAATGCGCTTGAGGCCATGTGACCAACTGGGTACGGGAAACCTCTAGGTGGTTTTTGGAACCGGGACGTTACATTTTCCATTAATATAAAATATTTCAAATATCTTTTATTTTGACCGAGTAAAAATATATGGACCCTTAGGAAATATTAAGATAGGAATTATGGGCTTTGAATCGACATCAAATTCATTAAAACAAGGCCCTGAATGCATTTTATGTAAAATAAAATGTCAAATGAGTAAAATTGAAGGAAGTAGGGAACACTATTTAGGATTTGGTCCTATCATTGCAATGGGATACCACCATCATTGGATAATACACCATTATTATTGAGAAAATATATTTACACTACTGGATGGGCTACATCCATAGTTCGATGAGTCACTTCCTCCTATGTATGAGTTACCCCCATTGTTGGATGAGTCACTGCCACCATTGGTTAATCTATCGCCACTGTTTTTGAGCTACCAACTTATAAAAAATGCTAAAAAATGGGAAATATTTTGAAAAGTGTTTGAATAAAACACCATGACATCATAGAACACCCCAAACACCAAATTCAAAAAAGGAATGGACCGAAGAGGCCTAGTCCATTACATCAGATACCTCTCAAAAAATTCTTGTCCTCAAGAATTAAAACCTGACCATGATATGAACCATAAAAAGGGGTCCAAACAACCACCCTTCGAAATACCTCTCATGGATCTCACTACTAAAATAACTCAACCACTTCCCCAAAGGAATAATGAGAACCCTCACCGAAACCAAAAACTTTTACTAAACACTCTCCTAGTGGAGATACCTCTCAAAAGAGAGAAATACACAATAACCAACATATTAAAGACATCTCATAACTTGGAAAGGGTTTACAAACAGAAATAAAAAGGAAACAAGAGAAGAGATAAACGTTAAATAGCTTTGGGAATAGAGCAAGAATCTGTGACTCATGTTCTCAAGTATTCTCTTCTATGCCATCGTGCTACCACAAGACACAAAACAAGGGGATAAAAATCTTGAGAAACCCCTTCTACATGTGGTCCTGGAACTCTACTTGAATCTCCTCGAAGGTTGCATCATCATCAACATCGATATCCCCTCAATCGATTATGTGAGATTCATCATGATGATAATCATGGAGCTATGAAAAATTGAAAACATTATGTATCTGTATCATCTATGTTGGATGTGCTACCTGATATACTAAGACTCCAACATGATCCAACCACTCAAAATTCCCAACAAACTAGGAATAAATCTTACTCCCATGTCCTAACATTTACTATACACAATGGGGATCCACCTTTAGAAAAACGTTAACCACAACATCAAACTCCAAAGGTCTCCTCCTATGATCAACACATGTCTTCTGAAAATTGTTCGCTACCATCATCCTCTTGAGAATAACCAAAACCATCTCTATCGTTTTCATTACCAGTTCCGGCCTGAGAATTACTAACTCTCCAACCTGTGTCCAGCACAACGGGGAGGGGAATGTTCAATGCATAAAAATTGAAATGGCACCATACCAATGGTGGAATAGAAACAACTATTGTAAATGAATCCAACCAAGTGTAAGTGGCTCATACATGAACCCCAAAGATCTGTGAGACAAGATCGCAACAATTCATCATGAATAAGGATAGTCCACTCAATCTAAACATCTGTATATGGATGAAAAGAAGTGCTAAGGAATAGATGAGAACCAAAAGAATACTGGATACCTCTCCACACCAGAGAGGTAAAAAGAGGATCCCATTCAGAAATGATCATCCTCAAGACTCAATGAAGTCTCCCCACCTCCTCGATATATATTCTTGAAAAAATCTCCAATGATCTTGACTCCATGGTCACTCGAAAGTGTGCTGATTTTGTCAGATAATGCACTAGCACCCATATAACACTAGTGTAAATCACACCTATACAAACACATTATTCCCAATGGTTTAAAAAAAACATTGGAATAAGGAACCTTTACCAACGGTTTTCTATAACAGTTGGCGTACACTATTTTATGAAATGTTTTACCAACGGTGTTATCAAACTATTGATGTATACATCCTTTTTCCAATAGTTTATGTCAACAGTTGGTATAGTGAGATAGTATCCCACTATCCCAATGGTTTTTACAAAATGTTGGGATATAAAATCCCTAACTACCATCTAGGAATTAGCCTCTAGAACCTAAAAAATTCTCCCCTAATGGATATCTCCACACTATTGTAAACCCTACTTCCCAAACAAGTCTTGATGTGCTAACTCAACTTTCCAACCAGTCATCTATCTTTGATTCAATTAATTTTTGTTCTCCCATTTCAAATCATCACGTCTACCATCATTTATTTTATATTTTAGGGTTTGGTTTGGCAGTAATTTAGAACCAATTTTTCTTTATATTGGTTCTTTATAATTCCCATAAATTCCCTTGGATCCGTTCTTGTTAATTCGACCAAACATATGGCCACCCATTGAGAGTTCCATTTATAGAAATGGTAAAGTGGTTGAGATAAAATATTAACATAGTTATGTTTATTGGATGTATTAGTTAAATGATTAAATAATAAATCTGTAAATCTTGGTAATAAGTTGGTTGTGAGTTTTGGGAGACTAAATTACATTGTTCTAATGTCTTGTGTTTTTATGAAAATTATTATGCAGATTTTGAAATTTTTTAAATGATGTGTTTTGGATTTCAACATTGATATGGTTTACAAACAAAATGAAATGATGTTTTTAAAGTGGATAATGCATTAAAAAGGCATTGACCCCAAGGTGACTTGAAAAATGGGTTTTATTATTATATTTAAAATGATGATTTGAAATGTTGGCATGAATAGTTTTTTGGTGAAACATCATTAATTCATATTTTAAATGGGGTGAAATAGAGTTAATGTATTATAGGATTGGTTTAGATTATTCAAAGATTAAGACCCATGTTTTAAGGGATGGCATAAAGATTATTTTATAAATTAATGTTTTATTGGAGTTTTATTCCAAGCGAATAGGGTTAGGTTATATTTGATCCATGTTTTGGTTTTAATGGTCTGTGAGGTCCTTGGTAAATGAGGTGATATTGTTTGAAAAATAGAAATAGTTAATGTGGAATGTCAATGTTATTAAATAGGATTAATGAACATTCTATGTTTATTTTTTTGAAAAGTAAAAATGTGTTGAACCTTAGTAACTGATAAAGTATTTTTATAAAATTGTTGAGATGTGAGACTAAATCTCTAAGAGTGGTTTTAAAGGAATCTCGAGGTGCTAAATATACTTTTTAACTCACAAGGATTCACCCCACCCCCTGAAGACCACCAACCCTTGCAGACCCCCACCCCTTGGAAACCCCCTTGTATAGAACTCCCTATTGAGAACCCCCTGGATAGGCCCCTTGGACAACCCCCTACAGAACCTCAACCCCTGCACACCCCCACCCCTTGATCCTCCCCTTCACAGACCCCCATCTCCCAGCACATCCCTCACCCCCTGCACTCCACCCCACCCTCTGAATGGCCACCACCCCCTAGACACCCCCATGGATATCCCCCTACCCCCTATGGAACCCCACCCCTCTGGAAAACTTCCACCCCCTGCACACACCCCTGCACACCACCCACCCCATGCACAACCCTCACCCCCTGGACAACCCCCACACCCTCCCTACAAACCCCCCACCCCTATGAACAACCCCCGCCCCCTGCACTGCCCCTACCTCCTGCACACCACCCACCCCAATGGACATCCCCCTACCCCTGGACTGCCCTTCCCGGATAGCCCCCAACCCCTTCTACGTACCCACCCCCAGCACAACCCCCTAGATAGCCCGACCCCCTCCAGATGACCCCCAATCCCTCTAGAAACTCCCCCCCTCTACAGCCCCATACACACCACCCACCCATTACACACCCACCAACCCCTTGCACATTCCCCACACTACAAGAACCCCCCACCCTCACCCCCTGCACAACCCCCACCCACCTACACACTACCCACCCCCTGCACTCCACCCATGCCATGCATAACCCACCCACCCCTTCACCACCACCCACCCCCTGGACAACCCCCACAACCCAGGATAGCCTCCACCCATTCATGAGGACCCCCACCCCCCCCCTCTGGACACCACTAGAAACACAGCCCCCACCTCCCATACACACCACCCACACCCTGGATAACCCCCTCCTCCCTAGACAGCCCCCACCCCTATCCTAAGAACCCCAACACTTCTGGATAGAACCCCAAACCTTGTGCACCACCCTTTGCCACACCCATCCACCCCCTGCATAGCCCCCACCCCTGCACACCACCCCCACCCCTTTAGATAACCCCACCCCTTGGACATCCCCCCACCCCTCCTACGGACCCCACCCCATGCACCCCCTACACACCACCCGGACACCCCCCACCCCCTCCTCCGGACCCCCACTATTAGGTCTACTTTATTAGATACCCTGAGAGGGGGGTAAATCACGGTATGACAGATTAAAAAAGATTCCCCTATTGATCTTATCTCGCTATTTAGGAAAACTATCTTCTCTGTCTTTCCTATAGAAAAGTATAAACAGAATGTAAATAAAACACATGGCACATAACTTTTACTTGGTTCAACCTCACTGGGATATGTCCAAGGAGTATACACTGACAATTTTCCGAAGAAGAAAATATTCTAAAAGCACACTTCTGTTAAAAGTTCACAGTGGTCTTCTTGTCCCACCTGGTTTACAACCAATCATGATATAAAAGCTCACTACACCCTCAACTGATGTGTTCTCACTAATTCTTAAAAATACACACTCACAGTTTATAGACTTATAGGTCTCTTCATTATCTATAATGAAATGAGCATCCTTAAACTATTTATAGATGCTCTATTGGCATCCCACTTTCACTGAAAAATGAATCTCTCATTGTAACGGGTGTACCTGGAAACATCAAATATTTCGTGCAACCATTATTGCATATTGCACGCAACTTTAATGCCTTTCATGTAAGATTCTACTTTTGCTGAGAAACACCCATTGTGCCCAAAATCAATCATTCGCGCAACTCAACTCTTATGCACAACATTCTTAGCTCATGTGAAACTTCAAATATTTCTTGCAACTCTATTTTTTTAAAATTCTTACTCAATCAAGAGCTCAGTTTTTCTCTAAGTGTAGAGATGCATCGATTGAGGTGGTCACCTCAGTATTTATAGGAATTAAATACCCATAAGAAAAAGATTCAACTTTTGTCATGCAAGTTCCTATTCGAGTGTGCGAAACCCCATTTGACGTCACATTGGAAAAACAAGATTCTTTCACCGCAACCTTCTATTTCACCACACATCATCAAATATTTTGTGCACAATACGAATTATTCGTTTTTCAATATTCTGACCCCAAAACATGAATTTTTCCCAAGTTTCCAAACCACCCTAGATCTTGCACGCAACTTCCTCTACCAAAAACTAGTTTCCTGATTTTCCAATTTTGAGGCCCAAAAAATTTGGAAAAACACTGGAAAACACCACCACCATAGATCGATTATTTTGGTACCCGCCTTCAGATTGCCCATTTAATTTTCATCATTCATTGTCAACATAGTTTATTAGCAATATCTCTGCCACTTCAAAACTCTCCATGGAAGCCCCCATTGTCAAAAATATTTACATCGTGGTATGTTGTGTCAACAAACACAACATGGAGGATCACATTTTCAACAAACACAATCACCTCCAAAATGATTCAATGATACCTTGAGAGATTTTTTTCCCAACACCCACCCCCCTAGATAACCCCCCAACCCCAGAACACAACCCACCCCCCTCCACACCACCACCCCCCAAATCATCCACCCCCACCACCCAGCACACCACCCCACCCCCTGGACATCCCCCCACCCACTACTATGTACCCCCACCCCTCTAGACGTCCCTCCACCCCCTGCACACCACCCACACCCCCCGGGACAACCCCCATGAAGATTACCCCACTCCCACACCACAACACACCACCAACCCCCTACACTCCCTGGTCCAATAGACAACCCCCAACCCCTAGACAGCCCCACCCCCCTCTTACCAACCCCCACCCCCCTACACACCACCCCTCCTTCTGGAAAGCACCACCCCCTGGACAGACCCACCCCTCCTGTGGACCCCCACCCATTTGCACACCCCTACCCCTTGAATAGACCCCCCCTACACACCACCCACCCCCTAGACACCCCCTGTTGTTGACCCCACCCCTCTGGACAGCCCCCACCACCCTAAACACCACCCCTGCACACCACCAACCCCTTTCACAGCCCCATCCCCTACACACCACCCCACCCCCTAGATAGCCCCACCCCTGGATAACCCCCCCTTCTACGAACCCCACCCCTATGGACAACCCTAACCCCTACACCCCCCCCCCCCCTCACATTGACCTACCGCCTGGACACCCCCCACGCCCTACACCCCCCCACCCCCACACCCTGCACACACCCCTCAGACAGCCTCCCCCCCCACCCCATGGGCAACCCTTAGACATCACCCACACCATCCTGCAGACACCACACCCCCTCTGGACACCCCACGCTCCATCACACCTCCCACCATCTGCACACCACCAACCCACTACACACCAACCCCACTCCCCTGGACAGCCTCGACCCCTTTGGACACCCCCCTCCTACAGAACCCCCCCCCCCTCTTGGGAGCCCCCACCCCATCCTACAGATTCCCCACCCATCTTGGCATCCCCCAAACCCCCTCCCCTGCACACCCCCCTACACACCCCCCCTGCACACCACACACCCCTCTACACACCACACACACCCCCTTACACCACATCCCCCCACCACCTACACACCCACCCACCCCTTGGACAACCCGCACCCCCTCATGCGGACCCCACTCTACTAGAAGGTCCCACCCCCTACACAGCCCCCCACCCTATATAGACCGACCCCTAGGACAACCCCTACTTACCCCACCATGAAAATCACCACCCATCCACCTGGACAACCCCCACACCCCCCCTGGACAGGCCGCAAACCACCCCCTGGACAACCCCCCTGTAGACCCAAACCACCCTAGATAGCCCCCACCCCACTGTACACCCCCACCCCTAGAAATCCCCCCCTGGAGACCCCCCATCACACTTTCTAGTATGAATCCAAGAATGAAAAACATAAGATGAACCAAAATCGCACTATCACTGAAATTCGTTTCCACAATCACTGCAATTGTCCAACTAAAACACACAATTGTGTCCAAAACTAATTCCTCCCAAAGAATCATGGAGCTAACTGCCAAATGAATCAGTACATGGGACTCGATTATATAACTCCATTATATGGCCCAGTGCTATTTCTTCTATAAAAAATTATCAAAGAAAGGAAACATGTGAATTTTCAATACCCATACCCCTTTCCTGGTTTTGAGATGAACCAATGACTCAGTACAAATAAGAGAAACTTTCAATAAGATGAATTTTTTTGGATGGAATTATATTTTTATTACACGATATAGTGATACTTGACAGGTTGACCTCGATTTAGTTACAACCCACATCATTTAGGGTTATACAAAATAATAGTTAGTTCACTTCCAATGCCTACACATAATATAGTGGATATTGATGGAGGAGATATAGCCAATAATCATAGGTAGAGTATTATTCATTATTCATATGTAATTCCTTTCTAAATTCTGAATTATATTCTTTATGTGTTATAAATAATTCAATTTTGTATGTATTGAATTTTGAATTGAATACACCATACATAAAATATCTCATGTGGTATAGTTTTTCTTTAAATCTATGAATACTCGAGAAAAACATTATTATTATCCTAAAAGTCTCCCAACATTAAAATATCTCTCATTCTTTGATATATGATGTATTGGTCTCTCAGATTTCTCAGACATTTTATGAAAGTTCTTTCAAAATCCACTACTTTCATTTGTTATTCTTTCTTAATAAATTATCACAAAATATCATTTGAGTAAAATATTACATATTAAAAATATGGATACTCTATTATATTTTTTATAAGGTAATATTTTCTATTTTAAATCTTCAAAAAAATATTCTCAATTTATTCTTCTTTAAAAAGGATCATGGATTCAAAATCTCTCATTCTCATTGATAGACGGCATATAGGACTCTTAAAATTCTTTAATATATTATATATTGTTTCTCAATAGACACATCTTTCATGGTATTATATTTATAATTGAAATAAATTTTGTGGATTTATATTTGTTTATATTATTTTTTACTCTTTTATATTATGATTCTTATATAGAGTAATTGTGTCAATTCTGGTTTTAGATAATGTGAAAAATTTTCTTTTACCTAAATATATTTTTTGATTAAACCTCAATATTTTTAAATTTACTTTGATGAAATGACTTATAAAAAAAAATTATAGAAATGATAAATGATGGATGTATGAAAACCGATAATATCTCATGTGATTTTCAAAAAATCTTGGAGATATTTTTAGATTTTAAACTTCAAAATGATTCAAATAGTGGTCAAAAACACTAAAAAATGTTACAATATTGTTGGAAGACTTTGGTTGAGCCATGAAGAAGTCAACTAACACAAAACCAAATATGGTTTTCAAGAAAACAACTATGTGTGGTATAACAATAGAGAGATAATGAGATCTCAAAATCTAGATGATCCAAATGAGAGGGCTGGATGGTGAATTTGTTATATGACTAGTTTCTGTTTATTCCACATCATGAAAAAGAAAGGATTTCATCCTTTGATGTCTTCAATATGAGTACACATGATTGTGTCTAATGAAAATAATGATGTTTTTGTGTGAAAAAATTTAATATTTCTATTGTGATAGCGGTATAATGATAATGTAGTAAAATAAAAATGTTGGAATTTTTAATATGACTGTTTCATAGAAATAATAAGTATGGAATTTATAATACTTCTATTGATTAAATTCTTACCTTCGTGAAGGACTTACTTCTAGATGATTCAAATATTCCCTCAAACCACTATATGGAATGGATGTTAGTTGAGGAACTTGGATTTTTAAGAAAAAAAATTCATGCTTTCATGAATGAATGGAGTTTAATTTCAGAAGAAACCACTAAAGAAAATGATTGTGTAAAATGTTGAACATCCCACTGGAATCCAAAAACTAATGGAACACCATCCCATATACCATAGAATGTAATGTAGAAATTTACCCTGATCCCCAGACACCAAAATATTTTTATTTCTGATAAAATATATATAAAAATGTGATAGAATTATACCAAGAGAAATAAAACCAATGATGAGTTGGTTCACTCTGCTAATAGATTTCAATGGTTGATATTTGATGCCCAATATCCTGATATTGTAGCTAACGTGTGTAATGTGAGGTTGGGTAATTCATGTGATGATTTTAATCTGTTCGGGAATATTCTTACTTCACAGAGCACATGGAAATTTATTATACACATTTATAACCTTCCCCCATGGTTATGAATGAATAAAATTATAACTTTCATGAGTATACTCATATATGGACCTTTTGATCCCACTAATGATGTCGTCATATAAATGGAACCATTAGTAAAAGAGTTGAAACTTCTTTGGGATGGGGGTGTGCGCACATATGATGCATGTTTTAAAGATATATTTCAGATGCGTGTTGTGTTTATGTAGATGAGAAATGATTTTCCTACATATTTCATGGTTTCTAGATGAAGAATAAAGGGAAAACTATCATGTCTTATTTGTATGAAGAATAATCTATCCAAAAGACAGAAACATCACTATAGTTTCAGTTTTATATAATATAAACAATTCATTCAAATGGACCATCCATATAAAAATAATCATCAAATATTTGACCATACCATGGATACCGATGATCCACATTAGCAAATGTCTACAAATGATGTGCCTAATGTGTTGAAAGATTTTAGTTTTTGTATTTTGGAAGGGTAAAATGAAATCTAGAAAGATAATGAATGTTTCCACTGAATCCTTTTATAATTGGAAGAATATGAGTATCTTATTTGATTGTTCTTATTGGTCAACCAATTTGTAACACCACTTCTTAGACATAATTTACATTGAAAATAATATATGTTAAATGTTTTTTTGAATTCCTATAAATGTTAATCGAATGAAAAAGATGATTTACAATCTCAGCGTGACTTGGTGGATTAGGGAATCAGGCCATAATTGCATCCTGTGTGTATCAATGAAAATGAATGGAAAGTTCCATGTGGTTATTTTATGATGAAACCTACAGAAAAATATAAATTTATAGATGTAGTAGATATTATTAATGTTCCTGATGTCTTTTCAAGAAAAATATCTAAATAGGTCAACAGAAGAGAGTTGAAGCTAAAATATTTGAAGACTCATGATTATGACATCATTATACATGAGTTGATTCAAATAGAAATTCATCATATTTTGTCCAATAATATTAGGGTGGTTGTTATTTGGTTGTGACAATTATTTTGAGATATTTTTTCTAAGAAGTCGTTCAAGTATTTCTTGAAAAAAATATTGGTATATGTCGCATTAATTTTGTGTGAGTTAGAGAAAATATTTCCTTAATCATTTTTCACATGCATATTGTATCTGACTATACATATTCCAACTAAAATAATTTCCAGAGGACCTATTTATTTTGGTTGGATGTATCCAACTGAAAGAAATATGTACACATTAAATTCTTATGTCCAAAACGAGAATCATCACGAAGGTTTTATCATGACCTGTTACTTGGCTCAAGAATGTATGAATTTTTTATTTATGTATTTGTCTGATCTTACTACAAGAATGAACAGACTAATGAGAGATGAAGAATAAAATTTTCATAAAATATAACCCATTTTTACATCACTTCCTTTAACATGAGTAATTCCTAGATCATATACATTGACGACAATAATCCTTGAAGAGAGGGAGATGTCACATCACACTATTTTGTTCTACAGTGATTTGTTCGATGACTGAATTAGTTATGTATATTTAATATTTATATCTTACATATATATTAAACAATTCCCATTTTTATCTACATGGAACATAAATCAATGATAAATAGAAAGCATCGTTCTTTATCTTTGAGAAGGAGAGGGACATTCCATAGAAAAGAGTTTTTATCTTGGTTAAAATTGGAGGAAAAAATATTTCTATTTAAAATAATTAAACTTATATTTAATTATGTTTAATGTTAATTTATATTTTAGGTATTGAGTTTTCCTCCTAACTTTGTCTCTGTGGGAATTAGATCTTTGTCTTTTGGTCATAATATTGTGGTTCCGCACTGTAAATCAACTGTTATCAACATGTAATGATTTATTATCACTGAACAAGAAATGAACATGAGAACAAAACATGACGGTGTCATGGTTATTGCCACAAAAAACTGTTATTCTAGTTCATCTGAAAATAGACATCTTTTTGAAAATGTTGGTTATTACGGAGTCGTTGAAAAATAATAATATTGGATCATTACTCTCATGGATGAGTCACTATGGTGAAATGATAGTGGTTTGATTCGAAGGAAAGGAATGGAACTTTTATTGATGATTTTGGATTTCTAGTAATTGAAATGAATCACACTCTTTCTACTGATGAACCATATGTATTGGCATTAATGGGGAAACAAGTATTTTTTGTCAAAGACAAGCTTCAACCAGAATTTTGTGTCATTATTGAAGTAATAATATGATATATTATTGATGATGGTGATGATGGAATTGGAACCAACCCTACATCCATTGGAACCAATCCATTTATTACATTTCATGACTCCAATAGCTCAATTTTTAGATTTCGCAGTGAATCTGATGTTGTGGTCGGAAATATATAGAATCATCCATCCATGATATCAATTCATTTGGATTAGATAGACATGGGTTTTTAAGGTTGGTACTATTCAAATTGATTTAATATTGATTACAAATATGTTATATCAGAGTTTAAATTAATGTGAATTTTCAAAATTTGGTTGTAGTTTTTTATGAATTTCATTCTCTAATTTGGAATTTAAAAGTATTGAAACCTAAGAAACCAAAACATCTAACTTGGTGATAATTTAAATATTTTTTTAACCATGACTGTTTGAACCCAGAACCTATAAATCTATCTATCCCCTCTCTAATATTTTTTTGGGTTACACATTAGTTACCATTTTCTACTTCCTTCCATATTTGTTTGAAAATAAAGAAAATGAAAATGATTAAAGAGATGCAAAAAAAAAGATGACAAGAAACTACTTTCATATGTAGAAGATGGGAGTTCCTCCACTAGATCCTATTGTGAGTATTTTATATCACATATATATATTTTAATAAAATAATATTTTCTGTGATTCATTTTTATTTAAATTTTTTTGGGGGAAAATCCCTCAAGGTTTTCTCTCAGAATGTTTTGGGTGTGATTGTGTGTGATGAAAAAGCCCGATGACCGCAAATGGGTATCATTGGTGTTTTCTAAAGACATTTTTTAGGGTGGTTCATTTTCCCAGTGTTTTCCAAATTGTAGGTCCACGGAATCAGGAGTCCAATGTTGTGAAAGGAAGGATTTACTAATACGAGTGAACGGTATGAAGAACGTTCAAGAAAATCAGGAAAGGGTGAGAACCACATACAATAATTCATGGGACGCATTGCATGTTTCGGGAACGGTATACAGAGCAGTTGAAACGGTACATGGTTGAGATTTGAAAAACCAAAAATGGTTCGTAGAGGAGTGGTAGTGTGGTACGTGGATGGATTTTTGTCATCAAAGGAAATCGACTACGTAGCAACAAGGGTAGTACGCGAATGTCGTCAAAAAATGTTTCACAGGTGGCTGGCAGTTCGTGGAAACAAAATAATTTGTAATTGGTGGAGGCTGGATTAACGATTTGGTAAATGTTTATTAACATGATTATGTTGGTATCTTATCCTATATAAGAAACTCTAATCCCACCAATTACTATAGATAATAAGTATCATTAGATAACATGTTTTAGCTCCAGGAATACAGTGAAGTCTAAAGGAAGTTCATGAGATTTAATCCTACAAATGCTATAGTGGTTAGAGTGGAAGAAATTCCACTGAAGGATTTAAGCTGAAAGTTGTGTTCACTTCAGACTCGGTACGTGGCGAAGGAATCTCTGGTACAAGAGAGAGTGATTTCCGTAAGTGGTATGCAGAGGGAGAGCTCAGGTACGTGGAAGCGAAGGCAGTCCGCGAATAGAGAACAGTTCACGGAAAGAGGGTATTTTGTAGAGGATGTTTGTGGAGTCGGTACATGGTAGCAGTATGTGATCGCAAAGGTAGAGGTAGTCCACAGACGAAGGGTGGTTTATAGTAGAAGTGATAGATCATAGAGGAGGTGTTCTGCGTACCAAACTTGGTAATCACTATGTGGGAGGAGAAAGTGGTTCACAATTTACACAAGTAATCTTTTGAAAGCTTCAATTCTATTTTAAAATGTATTTTCCAGTGCCTAAAAGTACTCGGGAAGGTGGAATTAATCTTCCGGTGAGAAAAGGAAATTCAACAGAGCATCTACCTACAATTGAGGATGCATGATTCATGAAAATTAAAAGACGTACATGTCCATAAACTGTGCTTGACCTAACAGTTGATAAATTTAGTGTGGATTCTTTTCCAAGAGTAGTGAACGAAGGAAGAAGAAGATAGTGAACCCTTCCACCTACTGTGAGGCATAGAAAAAGGAATAGATAGCGAAACTTTGGAATGAAGTGAAAGAACTGAGCCTGGGAATAGAAGATCAATATAACGACCCATACTTTACATACATTGTTAATACTTCAAAATTGAAGTACACTTATTACAACATATGACAAAACCACAAAGGACCGTATAGGTATAGTGTCTTTAGAAACTGGGAAACATAAACAACTGGTTCATAAATCTTCTACAGTGTCTCCCATTTATTTCATCATATCTAGGGTCCCTTTTAGCATATTCTACTTAATATCCGTCTTCCTGACCTGGGGAAAAGAAAACATAAAAGGGTGAGCTCAAATGCTCAGCAAGGGCAAATAAAGGAAATAAAAATCATATCATATCTTTTTGAAAATCAAAACCTGCAAAAGAGATCATAATATCTTAACATGGAATAAATCATAGAAGTGAAAATGAGATCCCCATAAAACTTGAAACTTTGTGGCATGCACACATAATCATGGAAAATCATTTCTTGTTAGTCATGACTCATTGCCAAGACTATCTTAGTGGACAAAGTCCCTTTCTGAACCAAGTTCACTCCTCGTTTCAGTCCTGTATCACTGAACCGAAATAACCTTCCGTTCCAGCCATGTCTATCTCATGAGATATAAAATCTTTACCCAATTCATTGGAGGGAGATATAGGTCCCACCCATCTTATAATGAATCCTTTATTATGTGTGCCACATAATCATAAAACATACATCATCGCATAACACATGTAACAAAAATGGGTTCTTGAAACATCATGACATCATAAATCAATTTATATAAGATAAAGGAATTCATAAAATAATTCCATCACAACATGATCAAATCAATGTAATAATAGGGATAAAAAATAGAACAATTTATTATCTTAGATGGAAAATAATTTCGATAAAACACTTGAACTCCATTCTTGAGGAAAATATCCTTTCTTCTTCAAAAACATTTTTCCTTTCATAATATGTCATACAACTTTAAAATAAAAGAAGTTGGTTAAAAATAAACTTGAAAACTTGTAAAGGAAGCTTCTTGGAAATAATGTTTTAAAAATCCATTCATGCCGTATAAGTTAAAAAAAACATTCTTCGTACTTTTGCCGGAAAAGTCAAAAAGTACCTCGTACGAAAAACGACAAAAGATTCCTTTCATTTCTTTTACTAAAAACCCAACGAAGGGTAAAAATGGATTTAAACAATTGTAGGTGGATGGAAATAATATTACATATTGAGTAAACATGGATGTGGATGATAAAATACAGCCCAGTAAATACTTATGAATAAACAATCTCGGATAAAAATGAGATTGTGATATTTCCCTTACCTTAGGTCCGATTTGCTTCGTATGTGTCCGAAACTCCTGTATAATGATTTAAATAATGTCATTGACTTATTATAGAATCATATTCATTGTTATGATATCATATATGGTTCACTTATGACATTATATTACCCATTCTTTTGTAAATTCCATGTTAAAGAAGCGTTTTGGGTAAAATCGTTTCATTTATCGTAGGTGTTTTGACTTGTTGTTCTTGACATTATTATTACTTATATCATGATTTACTTACTTCCAGAATATAAAATTTGATTTATATATCATATATATTCAGTATATATCATATATATTCAGTATATATATATATAATAGATAGATAAATAAAATGAAAAACACCGTTCATGGAGACGGTAGTCCGTACGTACGCATGAACGCTGTTTTCCATTCCTTATTGTCTTGAAATGGAAGTAAGTAGATGACATACATATATATATATATACATAATCCAGTAGCTTTATAATGTCATATATTTCATTATTATTTCTTATATATACTTTATAATCATTCTTAAATGGTTAACATGGACAATGAATCTCATCGCGTCGTGGAGACGGTAGTCCGTACGTACGCACGAGCGATGATATCATTTTCATAAATATTGAATTGAATTGGAGTGGATTATACAATATATCAGAATCAATATGATGTTGTAATAACTATGTATAGTTATTCTTTACACCATTATACCCATCCATGTAAGGTGGTGGTGGAAAATAGATTACACCACGGCGTGGAGACGGTATTCCGTACGTACGCACGCGCAGTGATTTCTTTTTCCGTAGGATGGATAGATGGTGAAATAGGGTTGTTTCATACTTATAATAACATATCATTATATGAGTGATACTTATGTTATTACTTCATAATGAAACAACCTAAGAAGAAGAAGTGGAAGAAGAAATAAAGATGAAAGAATTGGTAACGGTAATTACCTCTTCTTTGAAGCGCCTCTTTGAGACCTCCTCTTAGGGCACTAAAATTGGTCTTTGAGGAAGACCAGAACCTCTAGGATGTTTCTAGGGAAGTGGAGAAGATATTTTTGCAGGGTTTGGCCGAGCTTGAGTGCTCAAATTGGTGTGAGGAGGAGGGGGAGGAGGTGCCCTTTTATAAGGGAGGAGAGGGGCACCTTAGGAATATCTCAAAAAATTATTTTATATTAAAGTCAAAATCGGTTTATAATGGCTCCAAAGGGTCCTATTTCGAAGATAAGGTGGGGATGGGTCGAAATACTATCAACCAATAAGATTTAGACAAGTTTAGGGTATTATTTTAACCTTATCAATTAGATTTAACTCTAAGTTGAATAATTTAACTTTTACCATGTCTTTTTGTTTTCTTTCACTATATGGTTAATAAACTTACTATAACATGCCAAACGAACCCCAAATTGTTTATTATTAATATATATATCCTTATATAAGTCATTTGGCCGAACCTTAGATTTTTAGGAATAAAATAACAATTCATAATATAATATTTGATTTAAAAACTATTTTGTGTCAATTCTGACACTATTTGATATATGATTTTTGTGAAAGTCATAACAGAATTATATGTTAGAACCAAGTTGATTAAATCAACATTAATATATCATAGTAACCTAGAAAATTAGTGGAATTCATAAAAAGTCTTAAATTACATTTATTTTGGTGTTTATATTATCAATTATGTCAATATTTCATTAATAAGATAATTACTGCATCATCTTTGTGTCATAAATAAATTAAATTATTTGATGTCTAAAAATTACAAATAAAATACCATCATGTAGGAAATCTTTTTAGCTTTCTAAGGAATATTTACAATCGAATTTATCTTATGTATAACCCCATATTATAAATGATTTACTTATTAAACTTTGATTTTAACTATTTTAACCCTTCTTTAAATAAATTAATAATAAATGTCCTAATCTAATCCAAGTGGGCCTAAATGGTCATATTTTATTCCTAAGTTTGTTTTTGGTCGAATTACACTTGTCCAATAGAATTAGAACATGTGTTAGGGTAATAGTAATATCATATTTACCCTTAGTTACCCTATTTACTATTAACCGCGGTAAAAAAAGTAAAAAGTTACTATTCACCAAAAAATTATTTTCATCTCATTGAACCACATTTTAGTCCTTGATATTAACCGTGTCTCTCGGATTTTCGAAATTTCATTCACAGAAGCGGTAAAATTATGTTTTATGCAAAATTCAGTTTTTAACCTACCACTTAGTGGTTTCACTATTCATCAAAAATTGAAAGTTTTCAGAAAAATACCAAAATTTCACCCTAGGCTAATTTCGATATTCTGAGTCCAAAAATGAAGTCCATTTTGAAAAATAAAATTTATAAAATTTCAAAAAGTGATTATTACTATTCATAACGGCTAGTTTTAATAGCATATCATTGTTTAGTGAAACTCGGTATTGCGTATTACACACGCTATTGAGGAAGGTCGTGATTGCGTGTAATGAAAGGCAAGTCGAGGATGCGAGTTGTGCAAGCTCCTTTTGGTGTAGCGTAAAACACAAGACTTTAAAAGAATATTTTTTTATAAAATCTTGGGCTGTTACAATCAAGCTCGAACATTGTACTCATTATTGGCTATAATCCTTAGTGAATTTGGTATATCTATGCATTGTCATTGTATGCTCCTTGGACGTAGCCCAGTAAGGGTAAACCAAGTAAAAATCACTTTGTCATGTGCATAATTTCACATCTATTTGTATTAATCTATGATAGGAAGGGAGAATTGAGTTTTTTCTAACAATGATACGAGATTTGAATGGGAGAATGTTTTAATATGTCATACCCTAATTCCCCCCCGACTCAGGGTATTTGACTTAGTAGACCTAAAAAATGTTTTTGTAGGATCCAACACGCAATTGATAGTTATTGGATGAGGATCATAGTCGTGGTCTCAATCTTTATTCCGGTTGTACGTGCGAGGGTGGTATGAGAGCTAGATGATCTAGTCGGCGTACCTTATTATACCCTGCCGCTCCCATTGATGTACCATCTATCCGATATTCTGATCCCAATGTGTCATTAGGGACACATGGAATATTTAGGGCTCACATATTTTCACTACCATTTTCATCTAATACATTCACCAATATTTTCCATGTCTGATGATGATTACCACTCCCCGTCCATATCAGGCATTTGGACAACCATCAATACCTTATTTCTAAATTTTACTTCCTTCCCTATGAGATTATATATTCCATATTCATTGACTCCTTCTCCACCACATTCTGTGCCTGTGAAGCATACAATGGGACCCAATCCACCTGTTCAGGGTGTTCCTTCAGTTTCTGTGGATCTAGCGATGCCCACTAATCAAATTGTCGTAGGTATATTTATAGAACCCTAAAAATATATATCATAATATATTTTATTATAACATGTATTGATATAATTTTTTGAATTTCATTATTAACAGATACATCTACTGATAATAGGCATGGGTGGGGAAATACACACATGCATGATCTGTAGAACCACTGCACGTAGTTGATGGTGGACTAAAATGAATATATTCAAATGGAAGAAAAAACAGGGCAAAAATGTTAGTGCTTTTTGGAGACACATTCCAAATACTCCAACATCAATACCGTCAGCCCACTCTCATGGAGAAAATTTCCAAATGAAGTCAAGGATAATTTTTGGGCACATATATGGGTAAAAAATTCTACTGTATTTATTGTAATATATTATTTTTTTATTTCCATAAATCAATATTTTTGTGTCATCATCCGTTTAATTTCAACTATGGTGAGGGTGCACGGTCACCACGTCTATAAGAATTGGGTGAGCTTTGGAGAGGCTACAAACATGATTTGTATTTTGGTGGGAGTGCAGGAGTTGGTACAGAGTTATAGGCTATACCTATTATGGATGACTTCTTGATATAACAATATCGGAAAATGACTACTCATTGGATGACTACCAAGTTTAAGGCATTAATCACATATGAGCTTTTTAAATGAAAATATTCATGAATTTCATTAATAATATAATTTTATATTATAGAATTTTTTTAAAGAATCATACAGAAAAAATAAACAAAACATTGATGATAAAAAATACATTCACAACTTAGGGTGTACTATGATTTCAGTTCATGGGAATAAGCAGGTACTACAATTTATAATTTTTTTAGTACTAGAACTTTATATTTATTCCTCAATAATTTACTCAATTTATATAGTTTTCAAATCAATTTATTTATTAAATTCATTGTTGGTAACTTATTTTCAATTATGGTTTCCTACATTCAATGTAAGTATTGATGTAATAAATAAATATTGAAAGACCTGTGCCTCGAGAAATTTTTTTTTGATCGTGTGGAAAGGAAAATGATGGAAGTGTTATTAATGAAGAGACAAAATAAAATATTGTTTTTTTACTTTGATGATTTTATATTTTAAAAACTATTTTTTACATGATAATCTATTTAAATTTGTAACAGACTGCTTTGGAGACTCATTATGCCTATGATCCTGGCGAATTTTGGCCAAATGATCATTTACATCATGTGTTGGGAGATGAGAACTCTAGAAGAGTACACTGCCAACCTAGGAAGTGTATAGTCCCAATGAGGTATTGGAACTCTTCAGGTATCATGTTTTACTTCCACCGAGTTGGAAAAGGTTATGGAATATCCAAAACAGGATGAAGAAAGGCTCACATAGGTGGAAGAATAGACAAAAAGGGAAAACAATGAATTCATGAGATTGATGCATGGTTTATTTCCAACCCATTCTACAAAGGCAAGTGAATATTGGAATGAATACATTTCATAAATGCATTCATTATATAGTGCATCAGGAGGATGTTCTGGTAGTGTTCGAGATGATTTGGTTCCTAGCAATAGTGATGGTGATGGCAAGGAAGAGGCTGTGGGTGAGGATGATGCTAAGGACCAGGGTGAGGAGGAGGGCGAGGAGGTGGGTGACGAGGAGGCCAAGGATGAGGAAGGGGATGTTGATATGATCTTGGGAGAGGTTGAGGGAAGGGATGATGATGGTGGAAGAGATGGGGATGTGGATGAGGTTGATGATGATGATGATGACAGTGATGGTGATGAAGGATAGATTGATCAATTAAATTTTTGAATGATATTTTTGAGATTTGATTTTTGATGATTTATTGTGACTAATATTACTAAGATATCATATTTGATGATTTGTTGTGACTGGATAACCATTAAATCTTTTTTCACCATTTTCTTTCAATTTTTTCATTCAGTTTCAGTGCATTCATGATTTAAGTCTCTCCTTTAATTCACCTTTATACTTTGGTTAACATCATTTTAGGGATTATCTTGTTTTATTTTATCGTATTTTGGGTCATTCCAAGAAATAGTGATATTTAGATTAGAATATTGTTGTTTTGTATTTTATTTGGGTGTTTCATGGTTTAACCACATAGTTAAGAGTAACCACATAGTTCACATATAAAGAGTTCAATCCTAGAGATAAATACATATTTAAATGTGTTTTAAGATTATAAGAAATGGTTTATCTTTTAAAATTCATGTTTTCATTTGTAAAATTGAATCTATTTTTATGTTTGAATTTATTAAATACCATTTAGACCTTTAAAAATGGATTTAATGGTCTTTGATACATTTTAATTTGATTTCATTTTTGATGGAGTGAAAAATATCAACTGATTTGATTTCATTTTTGATGGAGGGGGGTATGGGTTGTGTAGGTGGGGAGGAGTGTGTGTAGGTTAGGAGGGGGGTCTTCTGTCCATGGTGGGGGTGTGGGCTCTCTAGGTGGGGTAGGGGAGTGCTGGGGGGAGGGGTGGATTGTCCAGGTGGTGGGGATCAGTACTGTGTGGGGGGGGGGGGGGGTGTTATCCAGAGGGTGGGGCTGTGCAAGGGGTGGGGCTCTGTAAGGGGGCTGTCTAGGGGGGAGGTAGGGGCTGTTCAGATGGTTGGGTTCTATCTAGGGGGGTGTGCGTCTGTAGGGGGGTTGTCCGGGGGGGGGGGGGGCAGTTGGGGAGGGGGTGGGTTTTTCAGGTGTGTGTGTGTGGGGGGGGGGGGGTCTATCTACTGAAGGGGGGGTGTTTAGGGAGTGGGGGTGTGTGAGGGGTGGGGGTATACATGGGGATATTTGGGGGGTGGGTGTCTTAAGGGGGTGGGGGCTGTCTAGGGGGTGGGGGTCTATAGGGGGTGTCTGGGGGTGGTTCAATTGGGTGGGGGGGGGGGGTGGGTTGTGCATGTGGGAGGGGGGGTGTGTAGGGTAAACCGATTTAAAACCATATTTTACACCATATGTTAAATAATATAAAATCTAAGAGTAAAAAATTCAATCTTCGGTCCCTTCTTGGAATTATCCAAATGTGATTCATGAGGATAAACACTATTAAACCATATTTTACACCATCATTTTCCTTTCCATGATAGATAAAAATTGTATCACCAGTCTCTTTAACACTATATAATCCTAAGGCTATGGGAAATGAAGAAAAATAATTTTTCTTCTTGCACTATCTGAGAAGTTCCACCAAAACAAATCCCTATAAAAAATTTGAATCACTAATGGTTTGAGATAATGGAATCTACATGTCACTAAATAGAGATTCATCCCTTACAACACTGTTCATCCTTGTAGTGATTGGTTTAATAGTTTCAATATTTAATTCCCTATCATGATTAATAGAAAAGACCAAACCAGTTCTTGAATGATTAATTGCATAAAAAGAGACATGAATCTCAGTAGTTTGTTTGACACTGTCTATATTCTTAGGATAAGACGAGATCTACATGATGCTCACAAATCCATCCTCATTATCACCATCCTTCCAAGAATCTTTCATAACAACATTTATTTATATCTCACTTCCATGGCTGAGTTCTGATACCAATCCTTGAGGTTTAAAATAATTGGTCATTCTAGGAGGAAAATAAACCTTGTAACTTCCTATATTAAGTGAAAACAAACCATGTTCATGAAAAATGTGGGACTTTTGGGTCTTGTATTTTTCTATATCTATCATTTCCTTACCATTATTATTTTTAGAAGAAATAAATTTTCATTGTAGTCATAGGTTTTAATCCACATCAACCTATATAAGAGCCTCCAATTCTACTGGACTATTAGTAGATTCCTCACTATCATTTTAACCCCTTATATCCATAGATAGGGAATCTTTAAATTAAAAACACATTAACAGAAAAATTACTTTCATATGATTTTCCAACCAAGTACATCTCAAAAAATCAACCAACTGAATAAAAGAATCCAATACAGTGTTATTATAAGAAGAATAAGTTAGAAAAATCATACACATTGTGATTTGTTTATTCTGAGGAGAAAATTTAGAATCATTCACTTTGGTTCCTTGAGAAGAGCATGAAATAATATGTTCATGCTGCTCATTCCACGACACACCCCCTATTCTGATCCAATGTTTCATGTCACCACACCCACAATAATTTCATCAAAATTTCCCAATCCCCATGAATATAGAGTGTTTAATGACTTATTTTCATCAAAACATAGGGGTCACATGTCATGCTATGACAAATTTTTAAACATGAATTACTAAGATTCCATTTATCTTATTAGTTTAACATTAGGAAGAATAACTCTAAGCACATTTCTATTAGACCAACTACCACACTAGGGATACAACCACCTCAATAACAACTAACATGTGATGTCATTTAAAATACTAGAGTTTACACCTATTTTCACACTACACTTAAAATAACTCAAAAATAATATCAGGTTCAGGCATCCAAATGATCCATCCCTCTAATACCAGCCTCAATACCAAAGCACTTGAACTCAAGGCACGTTCCCTAAAAAAATAATTCATCACCCTAAAAACATAATATAATTGATAAAAATTTCATTCGTTGATTCCATATGATGAAACATCTACATGTTTCCCACACTTCTCAAACACATATCTTATCGGGTTGATCCATTTAAAAGATATCATCAATCACCAAACCCACCCACTCAACACTATCCTAATACGTGCTTACAAATTAGTGGGCTCTAAAGAATAGTCCCTTTGGTCCAGCCTCACACAATCCACTTCTCATGTGGTTAACTCCTACCCATATTCTAAAACACATGACATCTACTATGCTAAGGAAAAATACTTTACCTAAGGCACATAATCCCATTGATTCTCACCCATTATCATCATCACTATGTTCAATGACACATGCTCTATGTTTTAATACTTATACAAGTTTAAACTCAACCACCATACCCACTCTCTGGTTAGTTATAAACTTATAAGGGTCATGAAAAACTATGATATTATATGATATATCACAGCACCTAAGGTTTCATCTCAAACAAAATAAAGTAGGTAACATACCATTATCTAGAACATCTCATATCCATGGGTGAGGTATGTTCAATATTTTTTTTGAGTGGGGTATGTTCTTTGTTCCAAATCACAGCACATACTAGCACCCCCTCAAATGGAATTACAAATGTGATGTTGTTATTACTTTTCAAGTTTCTATATATGGTAATGTATAGTTTTTGGGGATGTTTGTATATGGTATTGTACTATTTTGGTATATGCTTGTGGTTTTTCCAATGTATTCATTGTTGGAGGCTAGTGTATGCAATATTGGAGGATTCATTATATTGGATTATGTTGGCATGTTTATGTGTGAAATTTTAGAGATACTATTTTGTATTTTGGATTTTGTGTGCTGGTTTATGTTTGCATTTCTAGAGATATTATGGAGTAGCAAATTTGGGTAATACTATACCAATAGTTTATAATCATTGGAATTGTGCTGAAAGAACATGTTTTTTCCAAAGGTTAAGTATAACCATTGCAAAAACAATATACCAATGGTTACTAAACCATTGGTATTAACTTGATTCCTTTTTAAACCAATGGTTTTAATCCATTTGTAATAATCTATCCCAATAGTGCTAAGAAATTGTTGGGGAATTTTATGTTTTTTACCCTATACCAATGGTTATTTATAAACCATTAGTATAAGTATATCCCAATGGAATACTACCCAACTATATTCCAAACCATTGTGATAATTTGTAACAACGGTTTACCCCCCCCCCCCTTTCCAACTGCTTATAACCATTAGTATAGTTTAAATTTCTAGTAGTGTAGCCTCATATCTTCTCGGAACATGAGGTAAAATATTTAAAAAGTCCATTGAGATGTCCTCCCATTTATACTACGGAATATCTACTGGATGGAGCAGACCACTAGGAACACACTGTTTGGCCTTCACCTTCTGGAAGACCATGCATCGAGAAACAAACCCTCCAACTTCACTTTTCAACTCCAACCACCCAAAATGACTCTATAAAGCTCGATATATCTTCTTCATGCTAGGGTGTACCTCTATGGGAGAATAATGGATCTCTCTAAGAATAATCTCACCTGACACCAAAGAAATGAAAATAATTCCTTAAAAAAACGCCTGATGTTTCTCATCCACCAAACCATCATTCATGGGGCTCGACAGAAACAACTTTGTTACTCTAGACCTCCACCTCATGATCCACTATCTGAGACAGTTCTACCTAGTGAACCAGTGATGAGTACCCATAATTTAAAAAATTCATCTTCTTCCACCATATTCTCTCATATCTAAGTGCAACACTGAATGTTCTTCAATCACTCTCCATGAATCAACTAATTCATTCACTGCATCATTACATGAATTCCTGCTTAGCGAATTGGCTACAACATTCCATTTTCCATGTGTATAGGAATTTTTGAATTCATAATCCTATAAGTACTCCATCCATCGATGTTGTATTAATTTATTGTTACACTGGGATAAAACATACCACATGATTTTATGATCAGTGAAGACCACAAAGTGTTTGCCGATGAGGTAATGTCTCTATAACTTCTAGGAAAACACCACCACCACCAACTCAAGATTTTTGGTGGAATAGTTACATTCATGGGGATACAACTACCAATACCCTTAAAAATTACCAATATATGTTGCATTAGAACACAACCAAACCCTAGAGGAAATCATCACATAAAATCTCAGAATGAACTCCTTATACTCGTAAAAAAATAACCAAAGCACTGAACAACTTCTCATAAGATAGATGAATGTTTCCATACACCATTCAGTACAAAAGTAATCTTAATCCTTCTTTGTCAACACTATTTAAGGAGTTTCAAATGCATAGAAACCAGATTCGAACATCTTATAACATGAATTATGTCTAAGAAAACATTGAAACTCCACCATTGTCTTGAGGGATGAACAATAAAAAACCACTACTTTATTTAACGGGTCACCAACTACTTCATATTGGGATACAACATGCCCCATGAAACCGAATTCTCAATCCCAAAACTCTCACTTCGACAACTTCGCAAACAATTGATGTCAACGAAGGACTCCAAAAACATTATGAAGATACTCTACATGCTCCTTCTCAGACATAGAGTACACAAGGATGTCATTAATGAAAACCACCATGAACATATCCAGGAACTCATGATACACAATGTTCATCTACCACATGAACACATCTTGGGAATTCATCACACTGAACATTGGAACCAAGAACATGGAATGTCCATGATGAGAATAGAAAGAAGTCTTTAGGATATCCTCATCATAGACATGCATCTGATGATACCCTGACCATAATCAATATTTGATAACCCAATCATAGCCTTCATTTGATTGAATAGATCCCCAATCCATTAATGTGGATAATGGTTCTTCACTGTCACTTTTTTCAAGTCATGATAATAAACACACAACTAAAAAATGTCATCAGCCTTCTTCAAGAACTAAACTGGTACACTACACTATTACACACTATGGAGAACAAAACCTCATTGCAATAGACCATTAATCTCTATATTCAACTCCTGTATCTCATAAGGTTCCATCATATACAGAGACATTTATATAGGATACATGCATGGTTGTAGTTCGATCCTGGACATGATCTCAAATCAAGGGGGTAATGCCACAACCTCTTCTAGAAAGACGTCATGGTGCTCTTCCATGACCCTATAAAACACCGAATTCTAAGCCTCCAGAAAAATAAACGTCATCTCGGCCATCAAGGATTACAAGGGGGAGCATGCCTCTCACTCATTAGAGGGTCTTGCTCGCCAAAAAATACTACTGGATCAATATCATTATTGAAGAACAACACCTATCATTAAAATGAAATAGTAATAACCTACACTAAATAAAACTGATCCATGATGAGGATGAAATCATATGGATGTATTATAAAACATAGGAAATATTCCCAAAAGAGGGGATTCCCCAGAACTATCTCACAGTCTTTACAAACATTAGAGAAGTCAGCTCGACCTCTAACAAGCGTATTCAATGCAAAGGACACTGGAAATACCTAAACGAAGGAACCTGAAGTGGAACAGCTAGTGCACATCGACTACTCTGAATGTTCATGCACTCTCTCTACTGCATACCTCATCTTACAAAATAAATTCATGATTTTTCTCCCTTTGAAATGGTCTAAGACCCAATCCCCCAAAAAAACGAGGTATTGAGTGCTAGGGCCTACCCCTATCAAATCCAAAACTCTTCTTCTTTGATAACAAGGAACCCCATACCAAATCTCTTCTTTATGTGTAATCTGGATGACTCCCCTATTGCTACAATCCATTACTGGCTACTGTTCTCCTGACGAACAGTTCCTTCAACAGCACCTCAAGATATTTCATCAGCATAAACAGGGTGACCTAGCACTGGGTCTTTATATGAAAAGCCACCTCGGAATGCCTCGCCATGGCCTAAACATCTGGAAATTGGTCTGAAGCATATTGTAGAAGGGTCCTGAAATTTCTCCCGAACTACTGCACACTAGATATCCCTTACCAAAGGTTAATATGAACATGGATACTGATTTCAATCCTGGTGGAAGAAAAAAATTCTTCCTTAAATTTCTCTCGAAACATCTCACACTATATCATTGACTCCATGCGATCCATGAGTTACAAGAATCACAACTACCTCCCTGCCCCATTCAGTATCCACACAATCAATGACACTTAGTGATTCTTCAAAGTAATAATCAAACTGAAGGTTATATCAACCTACACCAACTAGTCTTCTCCTACTGCATTTGAAATGGATCCCTCATACTTCTACACACTCTAGAACTGAAACTCTCGGAGTTTCCTCCACTAATTTCTGTCCTTATCAACCTCTACTCTCCAGAGATCTGTTGGCATAACCTAATAAACATCTTCTATGTGAACATGATGAGGAAGTATACCTGGATCCATACCTAAAAAAGAAAAAATAGTTAGAGCTCTCAAACCAGAATATGGAAGAGTCAACATTAAATAATTGTTTTATTTTACATATTTTATGTTAACTTAACCCATGGTATCCCCATTAAAACAGAGGGGCAAGAAGAATGATGCATGACCCTTTCCTATGTCTCTACCCTACAACAAGTATCACCTCATTTACAAGAAATTGTAAACATAATCGTATTTTCATTAGTTAAAATGGGCCCCAAAACAATCATGTCGCAGCCAGTATCTAGTTTTTACAGTGCTTTCTAAACATAGATAACATTGTTTCCCTCTCAACCCATTAATCCTCACTTATGTCTAACTCCAAAATCATTTATATCCCTCAACCAAACCTATAATACCACTATATCATGGCCACTCCCCACAAAGTGTACCCCTCCCATGGATGGAAATGTGAGAAGAGAGATAAGGATCCTCGAGTGCCGCCTCCAGTAGGCCCCGGGTTGGCAACTAGATCTGAGAGTATAATAAACACTCAAATGGTAGGCATTACCCTCAAAGGGAACACATGAAAAATAGAGGTCTAAGAAATTCACCAACAAAATCATTCTCAGAATATAATATAAAATAAATCCCATGTACAAATATATAATTTCAAGAAATAACTACTAGAATTGAAATGGAAAACTACAAGTACCAAAAGAAAGTAAAATGGTTGTGAACACGAATCCTGAAGAGATCCTTTAAAACCCAAAATAGTAGTAACTATACTGATCTCCAACTATCTCCATGTGACCTGAAAATAATTTATATAATGTAGGGCGTGTATAATAGTATACTTAGTTTGATCCTCCCTAGATCCTCTCGTGCAAATTTAAATAAACCATTCTAAATAATAGAGAACAATAAGTGAAACTAACTTATCACCTAAACAGGTATACTAGGCTCCTAGCCTCACATTGGATACTCTCATCATGTATCACATACAAGAGTATTAAATATAATAAAGAATATAAAGGGTACCCCAATACCACTTCCCCATTGGTTTTCGGATTTAACCCACAGTCCACATCCAAAGAATCTCTATCCAAAAGGCTGGCCTGAAGACACGTGGGAGAGCATCACAAAATTCACCTTATCCAACAGAAAGGCTTCCCAACAGACACACGAGTGTGGCACAACACCATAAACTCAACTAAAATTAAGAAAGTTGTTTCTGATATCCACCACATCCCACATAACATATATCATACGTTGGTTATTATAACTCAATCAACTACAAATTGTACACCATGTAAAGATCCTCAAGCCATCACAACCTACACACATTATACCTATAGTATCACTTTGGAAACTATATCTGAAATATATGTGTGTGAAATAACCAAAATCCATTACAACCCTCTACACACATATATTGAGAAAAATAATCGTTGTGCAAACCAGCACAAGTAACTACCAAGAGAAACGTGCAGAGCTATAGGCGGTAGTTATCCATCCATCCACCCACTTTAATGTTGGGGAAAACATCCCTCCAAGACTCAGAATCCCTGGGGTGTTAGTATCCATAATGGACGGGGTGGGGTAGCCTATAAGATCCTAAAAAGTACATGATATAACATATCTCACAACCACAATATGTGAAATACCTTTTATTTGACTCAACTACTGCTAATGTCTCTCGGACTCTGCCCTACCACTTTTAAGAATAAATATCCCATAATCACACAATTATTTTAAGAGATAAATTATGTTAATTATCCCTTTTTATCAGTTTTACATTATGTTAATGAAATACATAACCATCTATTAAAAATTATCATTTCCACATTAAATTTCATTATCATTACAATAGAGATACATGCCGCCAAGAATAACCAAACCAAGTAAAATGTTCGTCATAATTATAACCTTATCATTGCATACCAACAAGATCCAACCGAATAAGTTCAATATAATTTATTCAAACATTTATATACAACAGTACCACTTTTCATAATTTTAGCTATTCTGATAAAACATTCTAAGCTACCAGACACAAGGGCCTCATCACAGTGCATAGATGGACTACCCATTGAGTTATTTCCACCTATAAGAGTGTATACCCATTGATCCTTGAGAAGCTAAACATGGAATTCACATGTAATACCCCGTGAGTCTTCGCCTATTTTGGAAGGAGGGTAATAAAAAACATCTGCTTAATTATATGGGGAAACTAAAGTAGATAAACAAACAACCAATTAATAAGAACTCCACTTTCACAACTATCATCAACCCCATATTCAACCCATTATATCATTCTTTTTTTCCTCCCTGGAACCCACATGAATAAACCACAACAACTCGCCACTCCAGATGTCAACTACAGCCATAACCACTTGGCTTCCTACCCCAAATACAACAATAGCCTTCTAGACTCATCAATCCTAGGATGAGACCACAACACAAGCAATAGGAAACAAACAACAAAGAAACTTTGATATTGTCCCTAAGAAAGGCATCCAACCATCACACACAATGAGCATGCATAGCTCCAAAGAATAAGAATCACGAAATTTACAAGCATAAGTGTAACTTAGAACCCCACCATTCATTATGTTTTTTATGAATATCATGTTCTTTAATCCATATTGAATTAACTTATTCATTATTATTTGGTTCCAACTATGGGGAACCTAAAAATAAATCTATCATAGGTATCAAAAATTAATTAAATAGTTAATTAAAATTAATTTAATCCCTTATCAATAGGAATCAAGATGCCTCTAGTTTATCAAAAAATTCCATAAAACATACACATCCACATTAATTGGACAGAAATAAAATTACAAAAACTTCTAGATTTATTGACATGAATCCATATCTTTGGAAAAATAATTTTCAACCAATATCTAATTTACGTTATATTCAAATTTCAATCAATAAATACATGGTAAACAAGAAAATCATAGATAAAACACTATCTAGAAAATCAAAAGGCAATAACATCACAAGGCAATTGATACCAATTCTACAAATCCAGTTCATATATTTATTTTATCAATCCCATTATGATCTAGTGGCTATATAACTCTGACTTTACTGTTTCATGTTAATAAATAGAGAATCCCTGAATCCCCTATCTCAAAAGGTTCTTGATGTTCCTTACATGATAATAGGCCAACTAAATAGATCACAATCCCCTCTCCCATAAGACTACATCCACCCGAGGATGCATGTATCGACCAATATCCAAGAAAGCTACATTAGAAAAATGGAGATCCCATTCCCTCACATGTAAAGTATAAAAAGGGGGAAACATATCAAATAACAAATTATTATAGAGGACAAACATACCTTATCAGTCAAAAATCTACACTTACTAGTTGTATAAAAACAAGGGGTGTGCATGTAGTAGAAAACTACAAAGGAAACATGATACAAGGACTAAAACACAAATGTACGTGTCCTATGAGAAGTAGAACTATGGGCATCCCATTATAGGGGAAAATGAGAAGAAATAAAAAGGGTTACAATTACAGAGTATCTAAATGAATTAGAGATTTAAATGTACAAGAGTTCCCATTATGATCTGATCTATCGATGTTCACAGGTTTTAACCAAATAAAAACACAGGGACCCCTATGAAAAACTAAGATAAGAGTTATGGGATTTGAATCGGCCTTATATTCTGTAAATAAAGTCCTTAAATGCATTTCACATCAATTAATATGACAAAGGAGTTAAATTATGGGAAGCTAGAAACATAATTCATGAGTTTCTACCACCATTGGAATGAGTTTCCACCACTATAGGATGAGTTTCTATTACCGTTGGGACGAGCTACTGTCACTATTGGATGAGCTACTACCACTGTTGGAAGAGTCACTTCCACAGTTGGTCGAGTCACCACCATATTTGGATGAGTCTTCACCACTGTTGTACGAGCTACCGCCACCGTTGGATAAGCTACCATCATGGAAAAACTGTTCACAAAATTTGAAAATTTGGAAAAGTGTTTGAATAATCCTCCCTGACCTCCCAGAACACTCCCAACAGTAGATTCAAAAAAGGAATGGTCCTAAGATGTCTGACCCATTACAAACATATTGTTATTTTTTATTCATTTAAACTAAAATATTTACATTTAACATTATATTTTATTGCAGTTCGTTATATATAAAAAACATATTATATATACCATTGTATATGTTACATGTAACTAGTATTCTCTCAATAATTTTAAAAAAATCATTTTTGCAATCGATTTGTATTATGTATGTGCACTTTTCAAAAATGATATCTTAATTTTATCATCTATTAAAATTTCAAAAATACAGTTTCATACATATACACTTCAAAATATCTAATTCATTATATATTGAACTATATTACATCCACATTATATCTATTTTCGGTGTCTTATAACATGTTGTTGTCTAATACCCAACACTGTACAAATTTTCATATACATTTATGATATATAATTAAATATAATGTACCATCATATGGGATATATCTTTAAACTATAAGACAAGAATGCATATTTCCATCTATTGAGTTCATATAATTACATATGAAAAATTATATATATATTATTTAAAAGTTCTTACTATGTTGTATATTTATTTCCATTCATTGTGTGTATATTTTTTATAGCTATTTTTTAGTGAATCGTTTTCATATTATTTATCCATGATCATGATAATAACATATATTTATTTTCATTGGCTACAAGCTTCTATTTTATGACAATGTATCTTTTCATTATTATTGGAAATGTTTCTCAAGATAAATCTCATGTTTAAATTATGTTTCCAATTTACTTATGTTATACATTACTAATATGTACTTGTAGTTTTCTCTTCCAAATTTTGCATGAATTTCAATTCATTATTTAACCCAGTTTCTTTATAAAATCCTATTTGTAGGAAAATTAATTCTAAATTCTTTTATTATTATTACATGTGTCTATATTTATTTGGGCTGATATTTATATTTTGATTCCTTTATAATAATATGAATTGATTATTTATTTATTTTATATATATTGGGTTATACTATATATCTATTAGATACCATTATTTTATATACTGATTATCTATTTCTATTGTGATGTATAATTTTAAATTATTATAAACTATTATATAATAATGATACTTTTAATATTTATTGGCTACATGAAACTCTTATCCAACACAGTCAATTTTTTTTATAAATTTTAATTCCAATACTTTTTTCATTTCAATAAATACCATTACTTTTTATTTATTACAATCGAAGGCGGGGTTGGATGTAAGAACAAAATTTTAGAAGTCCAAGAATTGGTTCAGAAAAAGTAGACATTACCCCACATTGTTAATCTTAGAATGACTATAGGTGATTCAAAATAAATAAACTTTATTCATAAAAAAGGTGTTTATGAAACATTAAGATCTATGTGACAAATTTCATATTTATTTTACATATTCCACCACTTCCTTCATGATTTATATTAACCACTTCTACATTGGTTCTCCACTTTTTTCATGCTATAAATCCAATTAATTATGGTTTATTGTTTTTGTAGGTGGGGATATCCATAAGTGGAAAATTGGATAAGGCCAACAGTTGGACATGCTATAGCAGATATTGTGCCATATTTTCATGATTATCAAGACTAGAGGTGATTCAAAATGAATGTTATTGTATTCATAATCAATGTGTTTATTCAGATTAATGAACCATGTGACTAATTTATAATTTAGTTCACATAGTCCATTATTTACAGCAAGATTTATCTTACCTACCTCTTCATCGGTTCTCTACCATCATTTGTTAATGTACATGTTGATATTTTTTCTTGGTTTCATAATTTATAATTTATGCTGACAATCAGAATTTAAATATTCCAATTTTATTATTCATTATTTTTTTCTAAATTAGTAATTTGATGTGTGTGTAGAAATACATTTAGAATGATCTTTAAATACTACAAGGTGATATTGTCATCGTCTCATCCTAATTCATAATATAACATTTATCGAATTAAAAACTCATACAAATAGAAATAGAAATATTTATTCTTTAATTATTGACCACCCTTGTATCATTATCTAATAATATTTCCCATTTTGTCTATTCTTTTATTCTATGTACAAATCACTTTATTCTATTTTAATTTTCAACACTTCTTATTTCAGTGTACAAACAAATTTTTTGTGAATGATATTTGATGTGTTTGTTCATTAGTGTAATTGTACTATAATATTATCTACCACTTAATTGTAATTTCAATATATTTAATTTTAGAGTTGAATATTATCGTTGTAAAATAGTATTATCTTTTTGAAAATAAGTGTTGATTTATAATGATGTGCACATACACAGACATAGCAATAGTTTTTGTAAAAGTTTGATTCAGGTAATTATATTTTTGTAAGGAACAACCCAATTTCAATTTTCCCTATTTTATGTTATCGACCTAAAAAAATTACATTCAATATCTATGAATTAATGATTTTCAAAAAAATATCACCAATTATTACTTATTAAAGGCTGATACACCACACTTTTATAATCACACATAAAATCCAAAATTCACCATAAAAACTACATAAAAACTCCCTCAAAATACATTCCTTATTATTTTCGATCTTTTTGTAACAAATAAGTCATAAGGATTTATGGTTTTGAGGCATCAAGAAAATAAAAAATCCTGTCTAAATGGTAATTTCACTTCCCTAAACTCTTTATTTTATTATTCTACATATATATATCATTATTATAACTAATAATTATATGAAAAGCATATATTTATAACAATATTTATTTAATTTGTTATAATATAGTTATTTTTATTTTTTGTCTCCTTAGTACATCAATGTTTGTGTTGGCTGAAACATCTATATAAAAGATGAGTCTATCTATTTATATTAACCATAATTAATAACTAATAATAATTAATTAGAAAAATTTATAATAAATGTTGAATTTATGTTATATTTATGGTTTAAAAGTTGTAAAATTAAAATGAAAATAAGTATTAAAATAATTCATCATGGTTGAGGGAACAAAGTCATGTAAATGATTAATGAACTATTGATATGGTGATCTATACATTTTTCTCATATATAGATCAGTGGAAATTAAAAAATAATAGAACTATTTTAAACATATTACATAGAATATTATGGAGATAAATAACTCAATGATAATGAATGTTTTCTAAGATCAACAGATATAAATAATTATTGGGAATAGTTAGAATGACCTAATTATATTTAATTTGTGGATAATGAATAAAATATTAATTATCATTATATAGATATATATTAATCAAAAATAATTTTTAAAAAATATAAATAATATTTTTATAAAGATAATTAATAAACCAAATGTAATTATATAAGGAGATAAAAGTTATTTTCATTAATTTGAGACTTGTGGCAAGGGGAATCTTCTGTGATTTTCTTTTTATTCATTTAAATTCCATATTCATCTATATTAATTGATTAAATATTTATTACTACGTTTTTTTACATTTTATCAATTATTTCTTCTTTTATTTGAATTTTAATGCTCTTTAATAGCGACATTAGTATGTATAGTTCTGAGTTCTAATAATTCACATGATTGAAACATTTGAAAAGATCAAAGAATTAAAAAAATAATGAATAAAGTAAATTAAGAAACTATGAAATATGTTGATAGGATTTGATTATATAGTATTGATCAATACATGATCCGTATATATAATAATCATTTGATATTAAATATGATTGTTTCAATCTTACTCCATTAGAACAACATTAGGGAATTGTGTTCTTGACAAGTAGAATTGTATATTGATAGAAATTGTTCAATAAATGATGATTTAATATTAATTTATTAAATAATTTTAGGGAGATGTAAAAAAATTAGTCAACCATCTTCCATCTAAAGAATTCATATAAACAACATATGAGATATCGTATGAGTGAGAAACCAATTTATATTTTATAAATAGTGGTGTAGAACTTATATAAAGCATAATATTAAAGATAAGTATATCCTTAAAAATAAAAAGAAAAGTTTGATATCGAAAATAAATAATGGGTAATTATTTTTGATACTCCATGAAATTAGAAATTGTTTGTGTCTATATAGGGTGTTTTCCTTGAAAAGGATCATTAAAATAAAAAGATTCGCTGAATTAAAATTGATCTTCGAGAAGTTAAAGAACAATAAACATGAATTTTTTTAAATATGGAAGGTAACTCAATTCCATAAAAGGTTATTGAAACAAAACTAACTCTGTGGTATAATAACCATGAATGTTTTTTATGATTATTCACAATTCTGAGATATATTGATGTCTTGTTGAATATGATAATGAGGTTACATTCATAGAATAAGGACATAATATTTACCATGATGCGATTAAGAGTTTTTATTTTGAACAAATGATAGAGGATATGAAATATGTTATGTAATCAATGTACACTAATCCAGTATAGAAACTAGTGGATACACATAAATGTTTAAGGCACATGAGATGAATGTGGGGTTTCCACAATAAAAGTGACGTGTATTTTATGTTTTCTTCCTATAAATCTTTCTTGGTGAATAAAAGATAGAAAAGTTAATGTTAATCACCATGAAGTGACCTTTTCACTATTGAAAATTATAATTTCTATTTAGATATTACATTCAATAAAAAAAATTATGAATTTGAGAAATATGAAATGGATATAATTTTTTTCCTTAACAAGTATTTAATATTTTTCATATATATGGTACAAAGAAATGTTTTTGTAGATCCAAAATACATTACTTAAGGGGGTAATTTGAAATGCTATATTTATGTTTATAAAAAAATTTCTCATCTAAAGACATTGAATTTTGCGATGAAATATATTAAATTCTTTCATTAAGAACATGAATGAATATTTTTTAAAGAGGTAGGTTTTTAGGAGTGATGTAATTTTTTAGTATTATGTGTATATAGAATAATACTCATGGAAAATTATATTCCAATGTTATGTTTTATAATGAACGACTAAGGGAATATTTGTCCCTAAAATACCATGGTGAGGTAGCCTAGGAATAATAATATATAATAATAAATAAATTAGGCTTCATGAGTTGATTCATAACACATACATTGATAAAGTGATAAATTAGTTTACAATTGATAACTATAGGAAATGGTATTTACCAGTACTGCATGTTGTTACTCTAAAAACATCTAGAAATTTTATTTTTATGTTTTAATGGAAACACATGAATGAGATTCCAAATTATTTTCAATTTTTAAAAATCATTTATTTTATATTGTGTAATTGACATGATATTTGGTTTTATTCGATCATTACAAGTAATTTCTATTCTAGTATTTGGATGATTCACTAGATTATAGTGATGAATATCCATTAATACTTTATAAGAACTAAGGAATTTTTATTAGTCTTTAAAGGTTCAGAATATCTCACTATAAAGTGATAAAGTGAATCTTGGATCTGAAAATACATGTATGTTTCAATATAAGGTTTATTTTTTTATAAATTTTATATCTTTTTTGTTGGAAAAGTTCCAAATATGCCACCATGAAAAATATTAAAATCATGGAAAAGTATATCACTATATGAGGTCCTTTGAAGACATCTGGTTAGATAAATATATTCATTACTAAACTTTGGTGGTTCCTAGAATATTTAGTGAAATTAATCCTTGTAATGATAATAATAGAGTAATTTATTGGTCCATGTAAACTTTGTGTAACTAAAATACAAAACACATCACCCTCAAATACCAAATCATTTGAAAAATTATTTAATGGGGTGATGTAATGATTTTTTGGTGATATAGAAGTGAATTTAGCACATATATTAATGAATCCAATATTTTAAAAATATATAGGGCTATATTATTTATTATACCATTAAATACATAAGAGACTATATGAAATCTATTTTTTTAATTTAAATGTTTCGTGATTTTATAGTAATTGAAATATCAGTTAATCATTCATTCATGTGTGATAAAATTATTTCATAAATAGTGAGATGATAAGCCTAACTAAAATTATATAATTTATTTATCCTTAATAAATGATCATAATAGAGTTTTATAGGTTGTTATGGTATGTTAATGTAACCATGAGTAAAGTCTCATATGTGATATAATGTACACTTGCAGGATAATTGGTCATTACTTATTATCCAAGATTACATGCCATAATATATCATATGGAATATCATTTATATTGTGATAGTTATACATTGGGGTGTGTGATTAATTTAGATCCCCATAAACAATTTTTATAAAGATATCTAATATTTTAAGCTTCAAAATTTTACATTGTTCTTACTCTTTCTGTTTGATATGTTTCGTTTGATCAGCTATTGATCCTTATCTATAGAAATCAACCCAAAGACAGGGTGATTTTTCTTTATGAGATAATACATATAAATATCCATCAAATAAAATTGAATAGATCACTTGGATTTTGTGTGTAACAAAAACCTCTATCTTTTTCATTGATGGATTGTGTTTGGGGGAGATCGTGAAGACACAAAACATATGCTTTCGGACTATGAGGGAGTATGTCAACTAATGGTTCCACTATCCTACCAAGAGGATACATGAACTCCCAAAGCGGTATAAGAGCCTTCATTGTGAGATAAAATAGGAATACGTGGAAGATATCTATCTCAAATATTCAGGAATTAGATGATCATATCACATTCATAAGTGAAATACCACACACACTAATGAATAGAACTCCTCTGTTTTATATGTGAAGACCAAGAATCCTCATTCATGATGTATCATAATAATTACTACCCATTATGTGTAATTTACTAAACTCATTTCAATTAATAAATGAAAATATTTTAATGAACCGACCATTATTTCTAAACTAATCAGACCCATTTAGTTTGAATGAAACAACTATTTCATCATGTGCAACCTGTTGTACATGCGTCTCAGAAATATATAATAATATATATATCTATAATATATATATATTTATATATTATTATATATGAAAATATATATATCAACACATGCAACGTGAAAATAAACATGCATCATATGAATATGTTAAATGTAAGAAAAATATAAAAATATATATTATCATATATTATTTGTATACTTCTTGCATAGTATTCATGTGTACTTGAATCTCCTGAAATATATTTTTTTCACATCTAAAAATATACCAGTTTGACTAAAAATCTATAAGAACTTTATACAATTCTTCAAAGATATTTTTGAAAACATCTAAACACTTTTAGATAGAGTTTCAGTAAAACCTCTTCATTTAAAAAACACCATTTCACCCCACATATGTGACTATATCACAATTAAATGACTTATAACATACATTTCATTAAAATCATTCCCCATACCTTTTAGGATTATATTATTTCAGTGTTAGGAAAAAACCTTAACTATGAAAACCCATATATTTTCAAATTAATTTACATTTGTTATACCATATAAGAGACTACTAAAAACAAGTGTCACATGTATAAAACATAAAAAACAAGCTCATATTGTCTTAAAACATTATAAAACTGATATATAATTCATTTATCACATTTGGAATTATAGGCACATCTATTCGATACATAATCGATTTGATATAAATTTAGTTTTTTGTTTTAAATATAAAAGTTTCATTTTAGTTTAAACTGAATCCCATATTGAGACCCAATAAAAACCTCTCTAATTGTTTTTAAATATTAGTAAAATGGTCGATAAATCAATTTTTACCTAACAATATCGACCACATGTCAATCTAACACCTGATGGGTTTGTTTTGAATTGAATTATAACATTTCAATACAAAACATGCAATTTGTTTATAAAAAACACATCAAAATAGAAAAAACTAAGAAAAAAAGATCATATCATTTTCAATATTTTAGAAATTTTCATGAAAGTCATTTTTTATGTCTCTAAATTGACCAAAAAATACTATAATTAAACTCATTGATATGACTCAATGCACATGTTTTCAATATAATGTTTTCTTTTTAATTTAGAATGCATGTCACATCCCCAACACCCAGAAAATGATCTCTTGTTTTTTTTCTTATTATAGAAAAATGATCAATAATTCATTTTTCAAATGTTTTAATTTTTTCATGCCAACTAGAAACACAATGTGATCAATATGACTAGAAATATTTGTTTTCAATTTAAATGTGTCATTTTATTTTAAAATTAATCACTAATAAAAAACCAATAAAATGATCTCGAAATATTTTAAATCATTCAAAAAACATTCCATAATTCATTTTTACCTATATAAGTCAACCAAACAACAATCAGACACCTGATATCGTCGGCATGACTCGAAGTGATTGTTTTCAATACCAAACAGCCATTTTATATTAAAACATGCATCAAATCTCTAAAACATAGAAAATATTCTCAAGTGTTTTTCAATCATTTGGTAAATGGATCATAATTCATTTTTATGTGTAATAATCAACGACACATCAATCTAACACATGATATTACTGATATGACTCAAAGTGTCTATTTAAAAAAAGTTCTATTTTAGTTTAAATTGTGTGTCACAATTCTAAAACTATTAATATGTGATCAGTTTATTTTTATTACATTCGAAAATGAATCCTTAATTAATTTTTCATGTGTAGTAATTCATTTCATTCCAATATAACACACAATTTATTTGATATGACTCAAAGTAATTGTTTTCAAAATAAAATTGTGATTTTAGTTTAAAGGAAATAACATATAAAAAATCCAAAAAACAATGTTGAATTGTTTTTGAAAATGTGAAAAATTACCCAAAATTCATTTTTGACCTATATAAATGAACTTCATTTCAACCGGACACCCGATGTGGTTAATATAACATAAAGATTGTGTTTTCAATACAAAATTGTGATTTTAGTTTAAAAAACACATCAAATATCCATAATAGAGAAAATATGTTTGGAATATTTTCATACATTAGGAAAATAGTCCATAATTCAATTTTTTGATGTTTAATAATTGAACAGAAGTAAATTTGACACAAAATGCGACCGATATAGATCAAAATATGTTTTTTAAATACAAAGGTTCAATTTTAGTCTAAAATTCATGTCACATAATCAAAATAAACAAAGTGAGATTGAATTGAGATAGGTATGACTAAAAGTGTCTTTTTTCAATTTAATGTTGTCCTTTTAGTTTAAAAAACATGTCACTTTCAAAAACTAAGGAAATGGGCTCAGATTGTTTTCAAACATTCTGATATGAATCCAAAATTCATTTTTGAAAAATAGAAATTCATCATACATCAACCTAACATGCGTTGTGATCATTATAAATCAATGTTCATGTTTTCAATATATAAGTTATATTTTAGTATAAAACATGCATCTTATCACCAAAACCGAGAAAAACATCACAAATTCTTTCCCAAATTCTTTTTCTTATATCACTCAATAAATTTGCTTATCATTTTTATTTAATAATTATTTAGATAATTTTTAGAGAGATCATACTTGATGAAAAATAGGAAATTCTATGATAATTGAATTTTTTTTCTCAAAAATAATGTCCTTTTAAATTTTCACACATCAATAGTGAGTTTTTTATCATCACAGATGAGATCCATTTCAAGATTACCTACTTTTTATAATTATAAGAAATGGTGTGACATATAAGAATGAACTATAACTCAATACTATACATGGTGTGCCTGGTATGACTCAAAGTATATATTATTTGTTCAATATTTTCATTTTTCAATTAATTTATTTATTTATAGTATTACTAATATAAGAATTGTTTTATTGTAAAGGTTCATTTTTTTCTCGAGGTTGGATTTTTTCTTCCACAATTAATAGCCAAACCAGGGGTGAGGGAAAATGACAATAGAATATTGATGTTTTTAAATTTCTATGAGAAATTGTACATACTCATGTAGTTGACAAAATAATTTTCATAATGTCTATAATATAATGTTTTTTATTTTATTTATGATGTAATTTCTATTTCAATTAAATTCTTTATTTTTTTCTTTTTCACAATTTTTGATGCTTTAATATAAGGACAAAAACATAAACATTAAATAATATTCAGTTAAGTAATGAATTTGATTTTAGGATCATTTTAGGATTATAGATTTAATTTTTCTCCATAACGTTTACATAAAAATCCATAGAAATACAATGTGGAAAACTCCAATAAAATCTATTTATTACATAAGATAAAAACTTTTAAAAAGAAATGTCTTTTCTTATCATTTTTAATCATCATAAATTTTCCTTGATTTCATCCAATATTATATTCTACCTAAAATACCATGAAAACATTAAAAATATGGGATGATCACAAAAACCAATATAATAGAGATACAATGAAATAAAACCACTAGTCCTGCTAAAACATGGTAACCCATTTAATCTTCCTTAAGTTAATAAAAACAAAAAATTTCAAATGAATAACACTGATACTTTTTTTCAATGAAAATCAGAAAAACCAATAGAAATCAACTAAAATCCCATTATGATACTTAGATAATCATATACAAAAAACCGTTAAAATAAATTTAAATTGGAATAACCGTATTTTTGACATCCAATATTGTAATTACCCATTAAATTGGAGATCTATAATAGGGATCACACTTCATATAAGCTATATAGGTCTCACTCATGGGCTATAATGTGGCTCAACCCATCATATAACATATAACAGGATCACCAATGAGAAAAAATGGGGATCCAACATTCCTATAATCTGTTTTAGGCTCACATATGAGCTAAAATTTGGCTCAACTCTTCATATAATTTTTTTGGCTTACCCATTTAATATAGTGGTCAAGTACCATTTCATGAATAAAACATGTTCATCACAAAACCCTGTTAAAAATTTCTTCTAATTCCATAAAAAACAACTATATATTAAAATACAAGCTTAATTTAAGAATGCATTTTAAATACCAATATACCCAAAAAAGTAATAAGGGGTTTATTTTCCATTTAAAAACATTTTATCATATAGTGAAATCCATGTATCAAATAATGGTTACAGTACCAGAGAATTCATTGTCATTATATGCATGAAAAATATTCATTTTGTCATTTTGTAAATATGGTAACATGATTCATATAAAAAAATTCCTCTTTAAAACATTTAATGAAATTAAAGATAGAAATAAAATTTCCTATAATATCATTATATATATATATTAATAAATATGTAAACTAATATCATGATGAAAATATTTGATAATTAAATCTTTAATAGTTCAAGGTGTCCCATAGAATTTAAACAATTATATATCAATCACAAGAATTAATACATTTACTAAAATAATAAATAACATTATTATAGATAAAATATGGACATGAAATGTCTTATTGTCTATATATAATTCTTATAAAAGAGTAAAGTTGCATATTATCAATAAATTCTTTAAGGAAAGGATATTGAGGTGAAATACCTTACCACAAGTCCCAATCATCTTGTACATTCTTTATTTTCATGAATAATAAATGAAGGTTAATTTATAATTTGGTTAGATTTTTTTTCATTATTACTTTTATATTAATCATTATCAAGTTATAATAATTACATAATTATTTATGTTCATTTTGGACGTTTTTTCGATACTCAGAACTTGAGTCAAGAATAAACATGGAATGATGTCAATAGTCCATGTGGTCATATTTAAATAATCATTAGAAATAAATTATTTAAATAATAATCAATTTTATACAAAAATTATACATTTTCAATCAAACCATTAAATTATCCTGTGAAAAATGAATAATGTTATAATCTTGGAGACGGTAAACTGTATGTACGCTTGAGTAACATTTCCATTTTTCATTGACAATTATGGAAAGAAGTTAATTTTTATTATATCCTTAAAGAATGATAAAAATTTAATTAAAATTATAATAGTAATTAAAATAGACCTACTTATATCCTACAAGTCATGCGGCGATTCAAACTGATTAACATCGCTTCGTGGAGGTGATAGTTCACACGTACACATGAACAACAATATAATTTTTATGTATTTAGAAAGTAAGAATATAAATTTAATATAATTATTCTAAAATGATAAATATGTCATGAATATCATATATTAAAATTTATTCCATTGTTAAAACCACTCTAGATAGTTGATAATGAAAAACAAACTAGATCCGTTTGTGGAGGTGATAATTCACTCATACTCATGAACGATTAATTCTGTTGCCATTTGATGGAAGTGGAGAGGAATTGAGGTGATGATATTAACATAATAATATCTCAGTATATTTATGATACTTTATTTATTCTCTCATAATTTTTGGATGAGACTTTAAGGGAGTGGAAGTATAATTAATATCGAAATACATAAATAAAATGATACCGCTTTTTCAAATGATCACCCATGAAGAACACCTTAACACCTCAAAGAAGGGTGTTATTTCTAAAATAAGTGCTCAAGAACATGGGGAGAGATTTTATGAATTGTTTTTCACATATATTTTCTCAAACTATAGGATTTGGATGTGTGAGTATTAGATAAGAGATGTTACCTTTTAATAGGAGAGGGGAGGGTCACGCTGGGAAACTCTTAAAATATTAAATTAATATAAATTCAATTCCCAATTAAAAAAGTCCCAAATTAATTTATTTAAAAGATAAGATTATTTTTGGTCTAATCGATATAATATAATTAAAATTTGAAATTTTTTGAATATTTTTATTCCTTATCGTTTTAGATTAACCCTTATTTTACGCTTTTTAATCTTACGGAGATATCATGTTATTTACACTTTATGGGTTAAGGTAATTACCATAACATGTCAGATGACCAAAATAAGTTTTATTTATGAAATATAATGACCTATACTAATAATTTGTTGAAATATTAGGTTTTTATTAATTTTATAGCATTTAATGAACTATTTTATTATTTATGTTATGAATTATGTCAATTTTTACACTATTCATACTCAACTTTAAAAAAATCATAACAAACTGATTCCCCAAAAAAATACATTAAATAAATCATAAAAGGTCATATTAATCCATAAAATTAATATATTGAATAAAATATATAAAATTATATTTATTTTAATGTTATTATTATCATATATTTGATTAATCAATTAATAAATCAATTATTGCATCATCATTGTGTCTTAATTAAATTTATGTATATAATTTCTAAAAAATATAAATAAATTAAAATGTTTTAGATAATATTTTTATATTTATATGTGTCCATTATAGTTTAATTGTTCACTTATGTAACGGAATATTAAAAAAAATTAGAAACGAGAGCCATGTTTATGATAATTTTTCCTTTACTTGAAATTAAAAGTTATAAAAGTCATAATCACAACCATGTGGCTTCAAAAGCCCAAATTATTATAAATATGGATGTAATAATTGAATATATATCCTCAAAATTGATTTGTACACGTTTTAATGTATTTTTATACTGTTATAATATAAATTTTATCTTTTTTTACATGATTTACCTTTTAACTGTGGCTAATAAAATACTAAAGTTACTATTCACCAAAAATTAGATTGACCCTATTAAAAAAAAATTCATAATGATTATAACCATTTATATTAGTTTATTTAAAATTCATTTCAAATAAGTTTATAATTTAAATTTAAAATTAATCTCATTGTCAGAATGAGAAAACATGTTTTTAAAAAGTAAAAACCATCAAAATATTGACATTTGTTTATATAAAATGTCAATATAAAATTACATCCAATGAAAAAAATGTATTACATGATAAAAACATAATATAATTATAATTCAAGACCAATTAAAATGATAATATAACGATACAAATAAATTAAATGAAAATGTAGTTTTTTATTAAAATGCAGTATTTTTCACTATTCATTAAAATATGAATCTTGTCAAAAAAATACCAAAATTTAAACTTGAGTAATTAATTTTTATCTATTCTAAATAAAATGCTTATTTTTTTATTATAGAAAATACAATAGTGACAAAAACAATATTTAATAAAGGTTTCTCCCTCTAAAGGTGGTAAAACTACTTTTTAGACCATGTAGAGTATTTTATGCTTGAAATTGGATTTATTCTCTTTTTAATAAACTAAAATTTATTGATGAATGTAAACAAATATAAAAAACATGTTTCAACATAATATAGTTAGCTCTATTCATTCCGTTTAATAAAATTTTTGGGTGTTAATATTTTTTGGAATAATAATATTAATAATATAATATTTTTTAGTAAGAAAAAATCTTGTGTGCAGTGTATGATTTTAGAAAATCCAATTTTTGTGTGTTTGGTATGATATCTAAAATAGAATTCCATTTAAAGTATAATTAATATATAATACATAATTATTTATAGTTATGAAAAGGAATTATTCATCAATTAAATTAAATGTTACATCCTTCCCCCTATTGGAAATTAAATCCTCAAAATTTTAAATTTGGCCATGGTAACTAAGTTTTTACATGTGAAAATTACTTCAGTGAAATCCCAAACCAGAAAAAGAGTCAAAAAAAAAATAAATTTAAATAAATATATTGTAGTACAAAGTTCACCCGAGATATCATATATTATGGTTCCCTATAAGAAACAATGAACATGGATGATAAAAATAACCGCTAAAAAACTAATAGATAGTGATAGAGAACATAGTCATTGGAAAGTTATCCTTCACATGACCATAAATATGTGATGGGTAAAAAGTCCAATTAGAAAAGAACAAAATTTGTTTCTTTTTTTAAGATTCTTTTGATATAGTTGAGGCATTCATTTACATCCTAGAATAAGAACATAAAGAAACATACATACTTGATGTATTTCTATTATATAAGCACAATTTCATCCTCATAATATTTCCATAATATGATTTACATCCCTAAGAATAACATTAATCCTAAAAGATCACAAAAAAATATAATGTATATAAATATCATAAAATTGAAGTTCAAAATTAAAGGCATACTTCCACATTAAACCAATTCCATAAATAAACATAATTATTTACTCCCTCTATAATTCACTTCAAACACATATTTGAATAATTCCCAAACTCATTAAAGCTAAATAATCTTATGATAGACTAGATGTATGTTATCTCATTATTGGACTGTTCAATACCATTTTCCATTACAATCCTTTTTACCAATTAAACCACACCTATAACACTTTCTAGATCCTAGAATACATTCCCTAAACTGTGTTTACCACCCTTGGAACATGTTTTGGGCATACCTAAAGAATTCATATTTGGTTGCTTCTACATTCCGTACCCACTTGACTGTTTCATACTCTAATTATATCATGGAACAAATGTTTTGGGAAACTCCATTTCAACTTTTTCCACACAATGATCCTCATTTTTCATAACATGTAAATTTTTAGGAGGCCAAATCTCTTCATAGGTCTGGTTTCAGTCTTGAGTAAAACCTATTAATTTTACTTTCAATGTCTATAGTTAAATCTGGAACATAGGTTGCCAATATTGTGATTCTCACTTCATATGAAAAAATTTAATCATACTTGATTTTATTTAATTTCAACAATTGTTTCTCTATCCTAAGTAGAACAACCTTTGGGAAATATTTCACAAGGAAAAAATTATTCCTAGTACATGGAATTGAAATCATTTATCTCTCTAGTATTCTTAATCAATGACCTCCATCAGTCAACTTCACATTCAAAATTATTGATGGAAAGAGTTACCTTTTTACATTTCGAACATTCCATGAATTCAAATATATTCTTCAAGGTGTTTATCCATCCTTCATCTACCACAAGGTCAGATGATTCCTTGAATGATGGGGGATATTGTCTCATAAAATTTCCCACTACCGACACATTATTCAGTGGTTAATCGGGATGATCTCTTGTATGGATTCCACCACCATTTATATCCTGAGTTAACTACACCATCAGTGCAACAAACTGTTCATTTATGACTCTGACAACCTCATGTTGTTTATATGAAAATTAGTTTTCATATCATTACCTTCCAATTACATATTTCCAATTTATGATATGGAAACCCATTCTAAACAAACATAGTTTTGACGATGCAATAAGATAATAATAAAATGATACATCATTTCAACTTAACAATAACGTAAAATCCTATATAAGAATGAAATTAATAACATCCTAACCTCTAATGTTATCTAAAACAACATATGATACCAAATATAAGTCCCTAACCTTAAACATTACCTAATCTTGAGTTATGTCAAGAATTCTAATAGAGGATCTATTTAGGTTTGGAGCATTAAATAATTATTCCATAAATATTACATAACAAAACATTAGATATACAAAGTGGAAACATCCAATATTATCCATTTATTCCATAAAAAAAATGAATTACATAAAATCATGGATTATTTTCATGTTTAATCATCATAACTTTTCATTGATTTCATCCTTGAATACACTCTCTATTAAATCTAGTAAAAAAATTCAAAAACATGGAAATTTCACTAAAAAGTTAATTAAAGTAAAAAAACCATTAGTCTAGTAAAAACAAGGTAACACATTTAATGTTCTTTGATCTGATGAAACAAAGACCATTATCATGAATAAAATTTAAACTTGTTTCTCAATGGAAAACACTAAATCAAATAATAAGAAATTAAAACTCATTTAGGATAATTAGAGCATAATATTGATAAAACCCTTTGAAACCCCTTTAAATATGAATAACCATATGGATAACATCCAATATTAATGTTATCCATTAAATTACAGATCAATAATGGTTATCACACTTTCAATAAGCTATATAGGGCTGACTTGTGATGTATAATGGGGATTAACCTTTCATATTAGCTATAATGTGCTCACCCATGAGCTAAAATGGCGATCAAACCTTCATATAAGCTTTGTTAGGATCACTAGTGATCTTAAATGGGGATGAACCCTTCATATAATCTATTTCTGTCTCCCCCATTTCATATAATTCCTATGTACCATTTCATGAATAAAACACGTTCATCACGAAATCCATTTTAAATCTTTTTTTATTCCAATATGAAATAAATCCCATATAAAAATACCCTTTTAATTTAATAACTCATTTTCAATAATAAGATACCAAAAAAATGAATAAGGTATTTATTTTATTATTAGGATAATTAATCCTTATAGAAGAATCCAAGTATCAAATAATGGTTATAATAGAGGAGAATTCATTATCGTCGTATACAAGAAAAACATTCAATTTTCCATTTTGTATAGAAGGTAAAATGATTCGTATACAAATATTCATTTTGAATGAATTAAATTAAATTCAATATATATATATAATTTCTTCTATACTCCTTTTATATCCATATAAATAAATATTTAAATTAATATCATGATGAAAATATTTGATAATTCAATCACTAAACGTTCAAGGTGTCTTATACCACATTGAAAATTTAAATACTAATATAAATAAATTAATTCGTATAAAAAAACTATAAAAAAATTATTATAGATAAAATATGGATATGTAATGTTATAGTGCCAGTATATACTCCTTATAAAAGAAGAAATATGATTATTATAAAGTAATTTTTCAATGAAAGGAGATTGACATGAAATCTCTTACCTCAAGTCTAAATCATCTCGTGAATTATTTATCTCCCTGAATAATATACATAAGTCTATTACTAAATTTTTTCGGAACCTCTTTCTTGTTAATTATTACTTTTATATTACTCATTATAATTTTATAACAATTACATAATTATTTAAGTTCATATTAGATGTTTTGTTGATTTTCAGTACTTGAGTCAAAAATAAACATGGTACGATGTCAATAGTCAATTTGATTATATTTCCATGATCCCCAGAATGAGATTTTGACATAATATTTATTTTTATAAAATAAAAAAATTATACTTTTTAAATCACTCGATTCATTTATGGTATAAAAAATGGATGATTTTATAATCATGGAGATTGTAGGACATACCTACACATGAGTAACAGTTCAATATCTAGTTGATCATTATAAAAATAAGGTCATTATTATTTTATCCTTACAAAATTATAATAATATAAGTAAAATCATAATAATCCTTTAAATATACTTATATATGTCATACAAGTTATGTGGTGAATATAAATGATTCACATCACATCGTGGAGGTTCTAATTCAAACATACACTAGAATGACGCTGCCTTTTTTTAATTACTAGAAAGTGAGAAAATAATTGAAATATTATTATTTTAAAATGATAAATATGTAATTAATATAATATATAAAAATTTATTCCATCATTATAACCAATATTGATTGATGGTAATGAAAAAATAATTAGGTCGGTTCATGGAGCTGATAGGTCACATGTACCCACGAACGATTAATTTTATTCCCTTTTGATGGAAGTGGAGATGGGTTTAGGTGTTTAAATTAACATAATAACATATCAGTACGTTTGGGATAATTTATTTATTCTCTCCTCATGGTTTGAAGAGACTTTAATGAAGTGGAAGAAAAAATTAAATAAAAATACTAACAGAAAACAATACCTCTTCTTTGGTTGATCAATTTTTGAAGAACACATTAACACCTAAAATAATGGTTTATGTCTAAAATAAGACTTTGAGAAAATAGGGTGGTATTTTAGGAACTGGTTTGGGAAGATATTTTTTGAACTAAAAGGATTTTTAAGTGTGATTATTAGAGAAGAGTGTGTGCCTTTTTATAAGATAGGGAAGGGGAACCCATGGAATCTCTTAAAATTATAAATTAATATAAATTCAATTTCAGATCCAAATGGTCCAGAAATAATTTATTTGAAATATAGTTTGATTATGGGTAGAATAAATATAATCCAATTAAAATTATACATGTTTTGAAATTTTTTTAATCTTTATTCTTTTACATTAACCCTTAGTTTACCCTTTTTAATCTTACTGTGATACCATGTTATTAACACTTTGTGTATTAATGAAATTACCAAAACATGTAAAATGATAAAAAGTGTCATTTATGAAATATTAGTAATTATACTAATCATTTGTTTTAATCTTATATTTTTAGTAATTTTATTTCATTCAATAAACTGTTTTATATTTTCTGTTATGAATTATGTCAATTTTAACACTATTCATACAAGATTTTTTAAGAATAATTACTAGAAACACAATTAATTCGAAAAAATACATTAAATGAACCAAATAAAATATATAATTAGTCCTTAAAATTAGTTTATTTAATAAAATATTTAAATTATATTTATTTTCATAATGTTATTATCATGTATTTGAATCTTCCATTAATAAATATATTATTGCATTGTTATTATATCATAATTAAATTTAATTATATAATTCCATAAAATTATAAATAAATTAACATGATGTATGGAATACTTTTATCTATTTAATTACTATTTATATTCTAAGATATCACTTATTTAACCCGATATTAAATTTTTTTAGTAATAAGTGTCATGTTTATTTTATTTTTTCCGTCACACTAAATGAAAAGTTATAAATGAAAAAATCATACCCAAGTTGCTTAGAAAAGAAAAATTTTCATACAAAGGGTTTCATTGGTCATCCATATCTCATGAAATAAGATTAAGACAAGTTATAGGGTAGTTTTATATTATTAAAATGTTTTTACCATAATTTACCAGATTTACCCTTTAACTATGGTAAACAAATACTAATGTTACTATTCACCAAAAATTATTTTTATCCCATTAAACCTCATTTTTACAAAAATTAAAACCATGTATTTTAGATTTTGAAAATTAATTTCCCATAAGTATAAAATCTAAATTAAAAATTATTCTCGTTGTCAGAATGGGAAAACGAGTTTTTAGAAATAAAATACAATCAAACAATTGACCTTTGTTTATATAAACATTCATTGTAAGATTACTTCCAATAACAAAAATTTCATTAAATGATAAGAAAATAATATAAATATACTTTATTATTAATTAAAATTATAATATAAACATACAAATTAATTAGATGAAAATGTAGTATTTAATTAAAATGCACTATTTTTCACTAATCATTAAAATATAAATATTGTTAGAAAAATACCACATTTTCAACTAAAGTAAATTTTAATTTTCCAATTTGAAAGAAGTATATTAATTTTTCAAATAAAACATATAAAAGTGAAAAATATATTTAAAAATAGTTTTCCATTAATGGAGTTAAAAAAACTTTTTAGAATAAATATAGTATTTTTGCTTAAATTGGATTTATTCTCATTTTAATCCTCTAAAATTTCTGTTGAATATAAACCCATTAAACCAAAATGTGTAAATATAATATAGTTAGTTCTATTCTTTCACTCCAATTAATAGGTGAGGTGTTAAGTATATTTAAAAATAATAATATTAATAATATATTATTTTCGATATAACTCAGTGTTGTGCACAATGTTAGATTTCAGAGAAACCCACTGTTGCGTATCAGGTACACTATCAGACATAGAACCCCCTTTAAAGTAAAATTAATATCTGATTCATAAATATTAAAAAATATGAAAATGTATTATTCTATAATTACATATGATGTTACATTAACTATGCTGTAATTTTTACAGCACACTATAGTAGTATGCCCCTATATCAGTTCTAGTGATAACTCTGATAAAGGGCCACTTTATCACTTCTATAAAAAGAACTATTAAAGTAATCCTTTATATTGTCTACTAAACGTTATGATAAAGGGATCCTTTATGAACTCTAAACTAGCACCAATAAGGGACTACATATATTAGCACTACTTTTAGCATAGATAAAGGAAGACTTTATTAGTACTAAATAAAAGAGATGATAAATAGGGTCCTTATTTGGATTTTAATGAAGCACTAATAAGGGTATCCTTTATTATTTATATTTTTAGTTATGATAAATTTTCCATTCGTCATCACGTTTCTTGCACTGATAAATTTCGGGTTCCTTTAATCATGCTCCTATTATTTGTTATTTTTTAACTGGAAATGACCTATATTAGCACTTTTAATATCCTACACAGTAGTGAAATTATATGTTCTATTGATATCTTAAACTCCTAATCATGGGGATGACCATAAAATTTCTATAAATAATGATATAATATATTCCCTTGAAATATATTTTCTTTTAATATTTATCTTCTTCTTCTTATCAACAATGTGTGTCAATTATATTTTTTCATAATGTAATAATATGAATTCTTGTGAAATTAAAAATTTCCCTTTTATTTTTTAATAATTATGGGGTATTAAGTGATATAGAATTATATTCACCACTTGTAGAAGCTAAAATTGGATTTATGTTTGGAGATTCAATCCATTCTCAATATAGATTTGAAATTTACCGAAGGAAAATCTAAATAGAAATCTTGAAGAAACATTCCATGAATGTAAATGGGGATTTGTATACTAGAGATAGAGTAATTTCCCGACTATATTTTTTCACCAATAAATTAACCTCCATTTCATGGGTTGGTTCTTGAATATATCTATATAATTCATTATATTAATGAATGTCTTGAACCCAATTCAAATAAAACATTCACCATTACTGATTGGATAATGAGTGTACCCGTCACAACATTAGTTTTTTAGTCTAACTTAACAATGATGATAATGAAATATATTCATTAATAAATTATATTTGGATGTTGCCGATATCAATTATCATTAACGGACCTTGGTTTGATTCATTGACTTTCATAATTACTATGATCCATCCTACTGAATCATTGGACCATGTGTGGTTCATTAGGAAGTACCTTCCATTATTAAATAATATTAAGTGCCCTATTCATAATTTTCATCAATGTTGATCTTTTTTTCTCATTTTTTTCAATGAAAACAATTCGTATATACTTTCAATTAATACTATTGATATATTTCCTCCCATACTTTTAGCATATAAGCTATTTTTTCTTTTTCTATCACAACCCTTATCTTTTGATCCTGTATAATGAAAAATTATACATTTTTCCATAACAATACTTCCTTTATTACATTGATATTATACAATCACCATTTAAACATTGAGATTGCATAGAACTATTTACTCATAGTCATCAAAGTCATAAATTTCTAAATCATTTTAAAAACATGCTTTTTATTCAATAAAGATTCAATTGATTTATGTTTAAGGGTCATTGATAAATTCAAAAGTGTTTGTTTCAAATATTTTAAATCCAATCCCATAGTACATGATATTTTTTTTTCACTTTTTGCTCATGTTCATTGTGTTTTCATTATATTTTATGGCTAAGAGTATAAGTAAAGTATTTATGGAAAAAGATTTTATTAAAATTTCAATTGGAGTAGCTCAATTTCGTCATTATGTTTAGTGTTCTTGATCATTTTCCACCATTGGTGAATTTCCATTTATATATGGTAAATAATCAATATAAACATTTATTATATAGAATAATGATGAATATAAAATAACTCATCAATGGAAATGGCCAGTTTTTTTATTAATTGCTCATAAAATCCACAAAAATATAGTGTTTATTTATACATAAATAAATCAACAGTAGATTTTCCCATCTTTAGAGAAATTTGAAAATCCAAAATATTTAATTATTTTTAAAAACATTAGATAGTTGAGAAACATGAAAATAACGTTTTCAACTCTGAATCCCACTATGTCTGATATCTCATTGTGGAAATTATTATGCTATCAATCACATTGATTAGTCACTGAGTCCCTCATATTTTATCACATTTACTAAAAAAGGAAACAAGAACAATATCATTTAATAATATATGGGTAAATAAACTTATTTAAAATAGTAGTATATCAAAATTTATGATACATTCAACTAATCCTATATTTTCTCAAATTATTTAATCCTATAATCTGACTTAATCACCTAAAATATATAATCATTAATCAGATACTGACTATAATAATCGATGTATCATATAAATATTTTTTATTTAATTTTTTCCCAAATAAGCATAATAACAAAAAATACAGAATATACTTGGAAGATGAAGTTTCACTTTATTTGTTACATGTTTTAATAAGTCTACAAAGTACTATATAATATGTTTTAAAATTTAATATTTAAAATTATCATATTGAACTATTTTAATCATATAAATGATTAATAAATATTGGAGAGACACATAATAAATGTAAATTTTGAGATAGAAACTCATTAATGGGGAATAATAAGAAATATCAAAATAATATTTGTGGAATAACATATGATTCATCATAATGTATTTGTCATGTGATAAAAAAAATAAAAGAATAATAATTATATACAGTATATGAAAGAGTAATACCCACAATAAAAAAATATTAAGTATAGGTTAAGGATTTTCCAAACACATCTCAATACAGTGGACTAGGATAAGCACCCATGTACCATATGTAGGAAAGTTATAATGTATAACCTTTTCCCGATGTATTTTTGGAACATGTAATTTCTTGACAGTTAGTAACATCATTATTTGTACATAATTATATGTTCTAAATGGAAATATAACAATTAATAGATAACTTACTTAAATCACTCGGAAAAAAATTATTAACCATTAAAAACTACATGGTTTATATAACAAAATCATATATCATCAAATAAGAATCAATCAATAAGTGAGAGTTGATGCAATGTAAAATTTAAATAAATAAACATTAAATATCAAAATAAATATCCAATTATTTATATATATATACATATACATGAAATTAATAAATTAATATAAGAAGAATATATAAAAGTAAGAAATGAAGTTATATGAGATCCAAAATATTTTTTTTTCAAATTTTTATAATTTTTGAAATAACCATAATAAATGTAAATAAAAAAAATATTATAGTTTGTTCCTTAAAACTAATTAATTTATACTTTACATTGATTTCATATTCATGTATTTGAGTATTTATAATTTAAATTTCACATGATGATTTTTCTTCTATGTGTCATTAATGTGATAATTTCATAAATTATCTTTCACCTTGAAGGGGTCATAGTAGTTCTCTACCTAAATAAGAACCTCGATGTTCTATGATGATTTTCATTAAAATGTGTTTTATAGTCACATGAAAACATTTGAGAGGACATAGATGATGTATAATAATAGGTTTTTGATACACATATTAGGATGGGACATTATCTCATGGAGTTTAAACATGGTAATCTTCTAGTAGATAGAATATGAGGACATAATTGCAAGTCGAAAATCTACATGTTTATATGCCATTGAATATTGTTATGTATAAATGTATTGAGTGATCCTTGTAATTTAATATTATTATTAATAACAATCCAATGTCATGAAATTAGATTTATTAATGAATATGGGTATGCTATATGTTTGTAGAGATGTTGGGTCAGCTGGGAACATTAAAAGTGATATGTACTAATGAATAATTTCAAGAAGAATTTTTACATACATTTTTATAGTAGTTGAAAATTTATCCATTTTATAAGAATGAAACTACAAAACTAAATTTCTTTGCCATCATGTGTTCATGAGATCATTTTAGATAGTCAATAAAGGGTGTATCAAGCATATATGTCAATCACATGAGTATGCAACCTCGATGATGAGATATCGATAACATAAGGGTATATTTTGAAGTGAGAATTCATATGTTCTCATCTATATTGAGGCATTAAATAATTTATATTTGGTTCCTTTTTGTGTTACTAGATGCTGATATTAGAATTTAGGTCAACTAGACTAATGAAACTGTGAAAGTGGCCTCGAAAGTCACACACTTATTGTTTCTAGTGAACTCTGTTAAATTTTATCTAAATATAATTATTAGAATAAATATTATTCTGTATAAAATATTTAACGGAACAAAACATACAACACATTTAATCATTGGTATTTTTGTGATAGGAGATTCTTGGGGATGTTTGGGGTGATTTGCGGAGTATATAGTGGAGTTGTATCTGAAATTTTATATGGGAATGATTTTATAGAGTGGAGCCTTGAGTTTCTCCATAAAGGCTGTTGTTGTATTGTGGTAAAGCAATCTATGGATTAATTCCTTGGGAGTGTAATTTTATTTCTTCTACTATTTTCTTCATATATTTTATGTGGTCACTTGTTTACAACATAGATTCCAATAATAATGAAATTATGTTTCTATATAAGTTTAGGGGTAGTTTCATTATATGGATGGGTTGCGATATATCCTTCTTCATAATAATTATGTCTTGTGGCATGTCGGGTTGTTGGGCCATATTATATTTCTAGTTTTTTTAGAAATACGATATAGACCTGTCCGTACTTCTCAATCATTGCTTTGAATATCCTTGTCACAGCATGATCCCAACCCATATTCCATAGTCTTTTCCTTTATTTATATTGTATACTTTATGGTAAGGGGTTTTTCATTATGGTGTTCTGTTCTTCCCGTATTCTTATAGATTCCCAATCCTCCCCACCCACCCCCAAGAAACCTATATTCTTCTATACTTATATATCAGATCTAGTCATCTACAATGAATTTTTTGGTAGGAATTTCACACTCTATTGGGTATATATATCAAAGAATATAAAGATCAATCCTTAGAAATTCCAAAGTAATTCCCCTTCATTCCATCACTGTTTTCTTTCCTATTCCTTATTCTGAAGCTGGTTCTATATTAAGATATAGATGGTTTTGGTAAAAATATATAGGGATATTGATGGGGTTGTTGTTATCTTGGTTAACCAATGTGTTTTCTTTCATTTTGGTGTTTGGTGGTAATATTCATATTGTTCCAAAATTTCATAATAGTTTAAAAAAATTTTATTGAGGTAGGGGTTATTTTTCATTCATACATTCGTTGCACATGTGGGGTAAAATATCATTGACAATTTGGGCCATGGTATCCATCGACTTGACAAAGATAATTAATTAATTTAATGGAATTTGAATATAGAGGTAAAAAATCATAATTTTTACTATATTAAATTTTTTATTGATGAGACTATACTTTATTGATTCCATGGTTGAAATTCATGGATGTTGGGAGCCTTCCATATGTTCTAGTTTATATCATTATACAACCCATATTACGTGATTGTTTTAGAGAAACTTGAATGAAATAGGTAATGACTTTTATATGGATAATGATTTTTTTTTTCACATGTAGATCTTGGATTGTGTTAAATTTGCCTTTAAAATAATGAAACCAATTTTATGGAAGAACACCTTGTTAAACTAAAATGAGATATTTGTTTTTGTGACATGATTCAATTGTAATGATACATTTTTGTGACATGTGGATGTTGTGATGAGATATGGTTGTGACATGTCACAGTAATAATGAGGCATGACTGTGATATGTGGTGGTTTTGGTGATGAGTGTTGGTGATTTTTGGTGGCCATAATGTGGGTATTTTGGGAATAAGGATGATTGGATGTTTTAGTTTGTGGCGTTTTATTATAGTTTCTCAGTAGTGATGGAAAAATTCTATAATGTTGAATTGAAATGGAATGGGATAAAATGGTGAAAAAGAACATCAATTAAAATGGAAATTTTAGTTAAATAGATTTTGTTTAATATTAAATGAGTGGGATCAGTAAAGGGTAATGGGTGGTAATTGGATGATATAGAATATGGGTTAACTAAAATGCTAAGAAAAAATGTGGTTGTGGGACGTGGCTTCCTTTTTGGATGCAGTTCATTTAGAAGTGGAAGAAGAATAGGTGATGATCCTGAGGCCATGTAGAATTGTTTTATGTGGGATGGAATTCTTTTTGTGAACCAATAGGCTGGAATAATGTCTGTGGATATTATTGATTTTAATTCATTGTTACTTCTATAAGAACCCCACATAATTCATGGAATTTATGTTGACACCAAAAAATTTTGGGGTTTTTTTCCACAAAATCTAGGACAGTGACAACTGAATGATGGCTATGTCCACTTACCCACTCTCTCTTTAATGTGTTTCCCTTACACATAAGTAGTGATAGATTTTGGACCCAGGGAAATTATGGTTTGACTGATGATATTAATGAGGTGGTTCATAGTTGTGGTCTTTCATGATAGGAAGATGGAATGGTATTTATTTCTTTCATGTTCATGACACATTAGAATATTTGATATACGGATGTAGTTATTGGAGGACATTGATGTGATAACCAACTACATATGGGGTACATGGAATGATATGGATGCCCAATTGTATTTGAGTAAGATATGATATTTAGATTCTTGTGGGGTTCCTAATATGATGTTATTTCCCATATTTCTTTTGGATGGACTCTAAAAAGAGATAAGAGAACAATGAAATACTATTCTAGGGGGTGAGATTGATAAACCAGGGGGAAATAGGTATGGGGTAACCTTTTATTTGAATACTTATTATTGTTATTTTACAATACATGGATCCATTATTTGGTGAGCGTGTCATTGTGTGGATGTATTAGGATAGATGACATAATTAGGTTTTGTTTTATATACCATTGTTTTGTGGGTACATGAGTATTATCTATTCACATGTTAATGAGATACCTTGGGTATGATCCTACTTATTATACATGTTTGGATCACAACATGTATATACAATGTATTTTTCACATTTCTAGTAGGACTTCATGAACTATTATTGGCATTACTAGATCAAACATTGGGGATATTATAGATTCAGATTCACAACACATAATTTGAGGTATTTATTTACATACACTTTGTATTTTTTACAGTAAATATTAATTATATTATGGGTTTTTTGATTCTTTTATATTATTTCAGGGAATTTATTGATAGTTGGTATCCTATATCCTGATGATACTTTTTCTATTGGGGGTAATGCCTTCCACATGTGAGTTCATTATACTTTATGTGCTGGTCACTAACATGGGGACTACTAGAGATAGATATGAGGATAATTGTCTCTCTTACATCATTAGTGACACATGAGGGGTACCTTAAATAGAGGGGGTCCAAATAGAGCGGTAACAATGGTTTTTTTAGAAATATATGATGGTGTTTTGAGTTAGGTATTGTGAATTTTGTATGGGACTTTTGGGAAATCGTGACAATCGATCTAGGTGAATGGAATATTCTAGGGATAACAAGCTAGGAAAATTGATTTTAGGGCCCCCTCAAGATCTTTTAGAAGTACGCTGAGTCGATTGAATGACAAAGTATGGTGGTTCTCGTTGCCGGGTAGAGACCTATTAGATTTATATCTATCATGAGTGTTTGTTTTTTTCTAAATTGGATGATCATATGGAGTTAAATAACAATATTTAAAGAACCTTATTGAAATTATATATTGTTAGTAGTAGGAAATCATTATTTTGCTATTAGTCATGAAACTTGGTCATCATCCATGTGTGGTTCGGGCTAGTGAGGTTCGACAGGATGACCCTATTGATCCCTGAAGGGTTAACTTGATTAGGGAGGATGACTAATGGAAGAGAAAATTTCATGCCTTCCATTGTAAATTTCATGAAACTTAGGTGGGGAAATAGGATAAAGAAACAAAGTTCTTGTTGGGGGAGCTCGAGAGCACCTTCAATTTGGTATAGTCTAGAAAAAGTAGTAGTCCCCATTAGTAGTTAGTCAGATGATAGGTGCGTCATGTCTGTGGTATATATTGTACCTCAAGGAGTAGAAATAAGTGTATATATCATTGTTATAAATCTAGAATGTGTTTCGATCATAGTTCATATCATAAAAAATGAAATAAGTGAAGAGGTAGTATGTAATTCCCTTGCATGAGGGGAGTATGTCTGCGTGATATATTGGGATAATGTTCAAGGAAATTTTATGTTTCCAAATTAATATATTCATTTATAATGTAACTCATATGAGGTATCATGAGAAATCACTCTTCCCATTTATAAATTGTTCTGTTATTCCTTTTACGATTTCAATGTATTTGTAGTTTTAGAATAAGTAATATGTTATTGAGTGTTTTCAATCATGAAAAACATTATATTTGGATGGGAACCAGTGGGGTTTCACTAGGATAATTTTTTTCCATTAGAATTTTCGAGGAAAGAAAGCCTTTAAGGATTCCACATGTAGAGATTCAACATACTCAAATTCCTTTTTACCATTATGGGGAAGGAGGACTCTGTTCATTTTATGAGGGGGGGGGGTTCTAATGTTAAATGTTTGTTGGGGATTTTTTTCATAATCAGAGTTAGTTCCCAATTATAGTGTCCTTACTTGGGTGCCACTTATCAATTCCCCAAGACTGTGGCCACAAAAACTCAAACATGCCTCCCCGAATGTAAAAGGTTGTCTTATAGTAGTGAAAAACTATGGTGTGATTTTGGGGAGACTATATCCTAATCGATTAGATTTTAGTGAAACAACAAATATATGAAATAATAAACAATATAAATACAAACATAATAACAATAAAAAAATAAGGGTATGAAAAAAATGGAAAAATATGTGTAAATATTTGATACCAAATAATGATGATGTTTAAGATGCTATATAAAAATATAAGTACATGGGGAATATGGGATACAAGAATATACCACATGTTATATAAAAATAATAAAAAGACTGAAAACTTATAAAACAAGAATATCAATCATAGGCTCAGTCCACAACCCCCATACACCATCTAAATGTGGTCAATCAATCACGGATGATAAGACACACAATTCCCTTTATCCATACCTACAATCATGAAGCCTACATGGGTACCAATGGAATCCTAAGTAGGGAGTGAGATACAATCTTAGCAGGCCACCACCCATGGTGTCTATGAAAATACATTAAATGCAATAATTATAAATTGTGATCTATAATAAAAAATGAAAGGAAATATATAAGGAAATAAATAAACATGTTGTTCTGGGATCCAAAATTGATTTTCAACTGATACAACCTTTTTTATCATATTAAATAAGTTTTATCCCAGATACATGTACATGTGATTTGGTAAAAATATAGTCTATCATAAATAAAGAATCCAATGCAGGTATGCCCTAAGCTTGTTCTTTGTATTGGCGGTCAAAATCTCAATTCATCATTTGATCATGCTCATAATATGAATAATATATAACACATGTGACATAAGAAAAAGATCTGTTAAATCCAAAGATAGTGTCATGAGACCATCCATTGAGATCTATTAAGAATCACCATGGTCCTTATTGGAGTCTTAAATATAAATAACAGCACAAATTCCTTATAACGAAACCCATTAATGAAATGTCTTGTATCACCCATAGTATGGTTTACACTGATTTTGTACCAAGTATCTCATATAGGGGGCCGTGTAACAACTTGGACCAACATACCACTAAAACGGTAGTTGGACCTATGGGTCACATGGCCTCAAGCGCACCTCCTCATATTCCAGAGGCATCCGACTAACAACGAGGATCTCAGGAGGTGATAGTGGGGAGACTACATCCTCTTATCAGATTAGAGAGATAGTTCAATCAAATATGAAACATTATACAACAGTGGACGAGGTAATAAATTAATCCAAAATAAGTGGAAAAATAATAATAGTCAACAGAATAAAAAAACACATAAAACACCAATTTAAATTTGATGCATGCATGGCCTAATTATGATACATAACAAAAATAAAAAAACATAAATCATGCTACAAGATATTGTATAGAATAATAATGAAAAAAGAAAAATAAATTAAATCACCAAGGGAGATCATTGTGAGAATCTCGATCTATATCACAATCCTATGCTATAAAATCCCATATACTAAATAAACTTCTATGATAATCAACCATGGTCCTACAAATATGCATTCTAATTAGGTTCCCTAGTGTACTCATGGACGAAGAATGGTGTGACTAAATAATCTAAGTAGGTTACAACATATGGTGTGTACATCTGAGTCCATTATATGGAATATAATGTAAACACGATTTTATGCATAAAGAGATATGTAAAGAAGTTGTACTGAATTAATAAATAACAACTTTCCTTTATTCCAATGGGATACATGCAAGATATACGAAATCTGACTTATAGCTAGAAAAAGCACTTGATGAGTAACCATATGTATAACATAATAATATATTCAAAATATAGATATATATTGAATCTACTATATTAACCAAGATTTTACTAACATGAAATGGTTATATATCTGGAATAAAAGTTTTTGGTTGCACCAAGCAATAACAAAAACATATATAACCATTCTAAAAGATCCTATATGCTAAACCAATAGGGTACTTTCCCTACATCCTAATAGATTGAGATAAGTCAAGATACAACACCTTGGATGGCATGTCAATAGCCATAGAATCACTCTAATTATAGAACTTGTCATGTCAATATCAATGCCCATATAGTACAACGACTGTGAGACTCCATGAACACAATACCCCGACGTAAGGGAGTATGACATCACATTGCTCAACAAAACCCTAACCATCATTCCACATCCTATGTATAAGTCATAATCATATTTATAAAAAACATCCATGAGAAAAAAAACTCATTCCTAACATTTATCAGGACCATATAAAGGAATCATCATATTAATAATATAATAAATAATTAAATTCCTCTTATATATTTAATTATCCTTGTATATTTCCATTTCAAGCATCACAAATTAAATAATAATTTTTATGGTATAATAAAAAGACATGGTTTAAATGTCCAAAATATGTCAAAAATTTAATCCATTTAATCCATTTGAGTAATACAATTTAAAAAAACATATAATGAAATCCATCATGTGTATGCATTTACATTTTAAACATTCCATCAAATTAATGAAAACATGGAAATTCATTATATAGGGTTCAGAAGGGTACACAGAAGGAACCTTGGTCAATTAAGAAAATCCCTACATGGTCTTTCACCTTTATAAAGAAAACCAATAACTTAGAGGGATCTTGGTTTATTGGTCATTTGTATTGGAGTAAATTTCCTTTGATAACATCAAAAGAAGAAATTTACTATACATGCCATAATTTAAACTAAAAATAAAGCATAAGTGACACCAAAATCTATAAACACGAAGAAATAATTATATCACTAATCACAAATTCATATTTAAAATCGAAGGGAACCTTATATGGGGGGTTTTATTATAAAATCCTAACATTGAAATTTAGGAAATTAATTTATCTTATTCAAACATGAATTTTAAAGGAATGTCTAAATTTATAAAAAATAGGTTTATCATTAACTACCACATATTAAAATTCAATTTTTAAATGTACAAATGACATTAAAATGGTTTAATTATCATTCAAATGATCACATACAAAGGGGAAACCAATATTCAATCCATGTGAAATACATAGAAGACATTTCAGGCAATTGAAACATTTAATTATAAAGGGAAATCCATTATGGCACACCCATAAAGTGTTCATGGTTGAGGTTGAAATATTTAAACAAATAATCAATGATCATATGGAGTGTATCTAGATGAAATGATAAATTTAATTTATAGAAACCAATTTATGATCCATGGGTTGAAATGATGATGCTCAGAAAAATGAAAAAATTTATAAATCGATGAAAATTTTGGTAATAAGTTATAAAATAACTACCTTGTACTTAGGATGCATAATCAACCAAAATCAAGTGCTAATTAAATTTTATTTTAAGATATATATGAAATAAAAATTCTCCATTAATATAGGGAAAATGATCTTGCACAAAAATAGAATAGAATATAGAATTAATAACATCGAAAATATTTTAGGGGACTTAAGAGCATACTGATACAGATCGAAAGAGACCAACAATGATCAAATAAAACTACATATAGAGGATAAACATCAATTAATAAATTAGGATTAAGGACGAGAAAACCCATGGGAGAGGGTAGTCACACACATCTGAGGATGAAGAAGAAATAAGAAAAAGTGAATTTCATCTCATTATGGTTGTTTTAGTAATTTCTCCACAAAACCAATTTTCATGGTTTGGAAACATGGCTTGGAAAAACTGTGTTCCTACTGTGCGACACCCACTTATTATGAAATTATCTCACACTGTTTGACATGAACTATTACCCTAACCATGAACCAAACATGTGATGAAGAGTTCTTAGGTACACCACATTCTATCACTAACCTTTGACAGCCGGTGGAGAGTGTTTATTTGAGGCACACATTTTTCTACTTGGGACACACGGTTTTAGATGAACTGTTTTCTCTATGAGGACCCTACAAACATGATATTTTCTACCCCAATAATCCCAAAACATGACAAGACCTTAAAGAATCCTCTCTATAATTTACCCATTTCCAAAAACAACACATTAAGGTGTTCCAACTCTTGAAATTTCATTCCAATTTTTTTTTTAAAATTTCCCATCCAGTAAACGTAAGAGTTAAAAGTCCCATATAATTTCACTTAGGCACAAAACATAGGATGTTACAACCTCCCCACCATAGAAATTCTCATCCTGAATTTATATTTTGATATAATAGAAACATTATATGAATTATAAGAGATGTGAATATTTTTTCAAATGGTCATGTTATACTTAAAAAAGTGTCTAACACACCTCTGAAAATTCATTTAAGCACACAAAACATAGCCCATAATAACTCAATCCAACACTCATTTCAAGATTAAAACACAGATTCATGGGTTAATCGATTATGTTGAACTTGAGAAATTATCACATCATCATCTGGTAAAAAATCTGGAAAATGGTACCCAGACCTAATGTTTCAAGAGTTGTAAGGGACAATTCTGTACTGTGGTATTATGTACTGTAAGAATTTCCTTAAAAATAATGCCCATAAGAATTATAATGATGCTCCTGGAATGATATCTATTATTGGTGTAACCCAAACTACATCAATGGTCCTAAAATTGGTTTCACATAATGAAACTTTCAATTATAGATTGTCCTAACTAAACTGATCACTCATGATTTCCATGAATGAAATAGACAGCCTCTATTTCACACCCAACTAAACCGGACGACGTAATTTATGTTGTTTATCAACAATTTTAACCACATAACAAGAAAGATCATATTTAAAGACACTTTGATGAACTTATCTTAATATTTCCCAGTATAAACAACTAGTGTTTTTAAAAAAAGAATAGTAATGGATTCTTTTAAGACATCCTGTTTTTTGAACAATCACATTCAAGGAACCTCATACCCAACTTCTGTGAGGTTACCTATCTAGAAAATCACCTAACCATTTAAATTTTCATGCCACAACTTGAAAACAGATGCAATCTTGATCAAACCCACTATAATCATTACCATTTTTAATCGAAACCTCAATGCATAAAAAAGTTATGGGGTAACCGCATATTCAAGGATTTGGATTCTATCGATGAACTTAAATCATCCCATACTCCATATTTACATGTGAGATGTTGTTATAAAGATAAAATGTCCACCTTAGAAAATTGAATGTGCCTGAAGCATAATATTCCTAGAGATCTAGTCAGGAGAAGAAAATTGGTGTAAAAGAGCCCCTACAAGGCATTCCTGCATGGGAATCTGGGTTTTACTCCGTACTAACCATACCTCAATGAAATCCATGCATTTATTTTACTACCACATATAGATCATATATCAATCCTGATGGATTAAATTATTTTTTGCGATAAAATACTTATGATCTCTTAGTGTATCAAGGATGATGCCATGATAGGGGATAATTTCATCTAAAATAATATGCTATGAGGGGACCAATAAAAAATAAGAACAATAGTCTAACAACCAATATTTGACTTCTTTTTAAAGAAGCTCGAATTCAACTTCCAGTGTCCAAAACTAATCATGATGCCATTACATATCGTGGCATTACTTGATCATACATCCTAAACAACTGATGTCCTCTAATTCAAATGATGCTTCTCAAGGGTTTCATACACGTCCAACCTTATCAACATCATTATCCCGAGCAAGCCCCAACAAAATTTAACATGGGAAATATTTAACAGCATTGAATAAAAACCGACGATTTTAAAATTTCCCTCCTCAGCTATGTTACTTTTTAATAGAAGGAGACATTTTCAATACAACAGACATGAATCTCCCAACCATTGGAGTTTCCTTTCCATCAAACATGGATATAGACCAGCCTCTCATAAGTGCTCTAGGTCATAACCATCTTAGATTCACATGTGATTCTCTTCCAAGTTAGGCACACATATATCATAGCATTTGACATAAAGGACATAATATAACTGACCAGCACATCAGAATAGTTGTTTCAATTGGAATTCCTCTTAAGAATATGGATTAATTGATTTAATTAATATCTAGATCACTCTACTCATGATTTTACCCAAGATCATACTCAACAACACAAGGCTCACCAATTCCACTAATGTCAAAAAAATATTAAAACCATTAGAATCTAGATGAGTACCACATAGATGAATGTAAACTAACCAAATTCTTTTATAATATTGATGGAACATCATCGATACCATCAATAATTTATCCTTCCTATGCATCATGTATTAGGTGGTCCGCAAAAGAGATTTCACCCAGAGTCATATTTCATTATAACACCATTAACCTTGACCACAACATGCCAAGTCATCCATTAATAGGGAAAATAAAGGGTCTCATGACCCATGAAGGTGATGACGATACCCGAGGTATGTCTAACTAGATGAAATTGAGGATTACTCAATTCTCACACCCATAAAAAAGTCATTAATAATATGACCCCTCATCCAAACATTGGTTCCATTTGGAACTAAAAGTCATACCAGTGAAAGTTTCATGCAAATGGAACCAAACATTAGAAATATCATGGGGTTTATCACAGAATAAAATATCTAAGGGTTCTACCTAACGCGTTATAACCCATTACGAAAGAAAAAGCATAAAATCAATCACCAGGGAACACTAATAGTAGTCACCATCACAAGATGTAACACCATATGTTTTTGTGAATATTTTTTTGAATAAATTAATTTTAATGTACGTACTACATTTCACTAAATCAGTCATTTATTTCATATGTTACCAAATTTTCTTTCATAACACACAACACTGACTTATTGTGCATTTCATGCAACATCGATTTTTCATGACATATCATTTTATTATTATTTAAAAAAAATAATAACCCAACTTTTTAAATATTGGTCCTGAATATTATTATTTAACCAATTAAAATTTGAATTCATTGGTTACCAGTTAATTTGAAAAGAAAATATATAGAAACTAAATATAAAGAACAATCTTTTTATGCTCTCAAAGTCATTATATATTAATAAATTAAATAAATTAAAATTATTGAATTATATTAGTGAAATATATATTTTATATATTCAATAACGTATTTTAAATATTCATCGAATAAATTTTATAGGCATAAGATATGATCTAACCCTATTTTATGCATAAAAATATATTTTTCCAAATGTCAAGTTATCACCTTTTAAAGGATAACCCATTTTAAATCCAATTTTGACACTTTTATATATTATATTTAACAAAATGAAATTCTTATTCGAAATTTGGATATGAAAATTTACATTTATTTATTCTTTGGTTTTTTTCTAGTCAGTTTTATATTTTGATGAATATTTAAGAAGAAATAAAAAATTTATATTTCAAGAAACATAATTCATCAAAATAAATGATAATGTAAAATAAAATTTTTATGGGATTTAAATTTAAATTATATTAATTTTTTATCATTTAATATAATTATGGGCATTGGCAAAAATTTTACATTGTATTTAGATATAAATATGTTTCAATCTATTTCTTGTTTTAACATTTATAACATTTTTTCTCACCTCATCAATTGAATAAATTTTAAATTAATTACTGAAACTTATCTTTTTTTATTTTTAAAAAATTGATTCCATATTTGGAATTAGAGTGTCAAAATTATGTAAATATGTTTATTTTAATTTTTTACATAATGAAAAATAATTTTAGAAAATTTGTATTCGCCATGATTAAGGGTAAATCACGTACTTGATGGTAAAAATCATACTATAAAATTATAAATTTAACCTAAATATTTTCTTAAATTCATTGGATGAGTGTATTTAGAACAAAATAAACCTTATTCTAAAATTATGAAATTTTTTATCGAATTTTTTAGAATATAAAATTTATTATATTTTATATAAAGATTAGTAAAAAAAGACATTCTAAAATTTTTAATATGTAAATCATTTTTTATATTGTTTTATTAAAAAGATAAATTCAGCTATAAATATTCATATGATATGTAATAAATTTATATTTACTAGGATAATTTATTTTCAACTTTTAGAGAGTAAATTATATAATTAAATTCTTGTATAATTATGATGTAGTAATTGTTCAATTAATGGAAATATCAAAAAAAATTATATTAAAAAAATTAAAAATATACTATATATCATAATTAATGTCATAAAATAATTTTATAGATTTATTTTATATGTTATTTTATTATTAAAATCTTTGGTTTGAATTTATCGCGTTGATAGATATATCTATAAAGGCAAATATCGAAAAGTACGAAAATTGATATAAATGATATTTTAAAACAAATAGTATTTTAATAAATGATATATAATTAAAAAAATTAAATAATTCAGAAAAATAAATATAATAAGGTTAATAATGTCTTCAATTATCAATTTTGGGTTATTTTTTTATTTTATATAAACTATATCACCTTAAAGCGTAAAATTCCATGTTTTAATGGTAAACGTTAAAGGGGCTAACTGAGGGTTAAATCCAAAATATTAGGTTATTATTTTGACATAAACATGTCTGAAATTATTTTGTTTAGATATTTTAAACCCATACTCATTTTATATTATAAATAACCCGCTTTTTATCTATTTGAAATTGAAAATCAATTTATATTAATTTAATAATTTGAGTGTTTCCAAGAGTACCCCTTCCCTCTCTTATAAAAAGGAACATACTCCCAAACATCCTCACCCAACCATGAGCCTTATACATTAACCTAAACATGACCTTAAATCCTCATAACATCCTTATAAATTATATGTGGGTTCTTGTCTTCTGAAAAGTCCAACTCTAGTTTCCCTAAGAGACTATCTAGAAGAAGTTCACCAAAGAAGAGGTTATCTCCTTTACCAACTCTCTAAATATTCTTCTTCTTCTACTTCTGATTTATGTATTGTTACCATTCTAAATTAATAAATCCAATATCAACTATATCATTATATTTTATTGTGAATATTTAACAAAAATATTACACCTTTTATTCATCATACGAAAAATGAAATCTCTACGTGTACGCACATAGGACCTATCGTCTCTACGTTGTGGTGTAATATGTTTTTCCTTACCACATTACATGGATGGTTATATTGAGGGAAATAATTAATATTTATTATAAATATTGAATTATATTGATTCTGAAACAAAATATATACCATCCACTCTCATACCATTTCAAAATAAAGGGAAATACATCCTCACTCGTGCATACGTATGACATACCATCTCCACAACAGGATGTGCTTCATTATACATGATCACCAATAATAAATGATTGTATGAATAAATATAATGAATAAAAATGTTATATATTACCTTAATATTACTAATTAAATGAATAAAAAATATCCAATTCGAATAAACTGGGACTTATAAAACAAAACATGCAAACAAAAACAAAGCAGTTAACACTAGAAAGCAGCGTATTAATGAAATATTACTAAAAAATATTTGATAATATGATTATATATGATATTATATGAATATGGTTGTAAAATAATTTAATGAAAATATTTAATCCAATATAAATTAGTTTTAGGTATGTATGATGAAAATCATACATAAGGTAAGGGTTAATTCCACAATTTAATTATTATTTGGATTTCTTATATGTAGGTGTCTCATAAAAAATAATTATATGGAATGATCATGATTCCTAAAAATGTACTTCAAACAACTCTTAATATTTTTTAATAATGTTTAAATTAGTTTTTACCCATGTATTAATTTTTTTTTTGTGTTTTGAAATGAATATTTTTTTTATTCTAATGAGGTGCCTCATGGATATTCTGGAAAATGTACAAGAAGAATATTTATTTTTAAGGTATTCCACATGAATGTAATTTTCTAATTTCTTACAGACATAATTCCTTGAGTATGTCCTTATAATTTTTCATGTTTAATTTTAATAAAAATATTTTTGTAATATTTTATCACATTTTTATAGAAGAAAATATTTCCCAAGAAGAAAAGATATTTTCTACAAGAAATTTTGTTAAAAGATCGTTTTAAATTATTTCCCTTATATGATGACATACATTGGTTTTACTTATTACATTATTTTAAATAATCCAAATAAACCATTAATCTTATAAATCATAATGATTTATGTTTTATGGAATTATTTTTATATAATCTGTTTCTTTTTAGGGATTATATTCATAAGAATCCCACTTATTTTCATATGTTATGCTTTGATGAGATGATTATGAAACTAGTATCTTTTCCATAGGTTATGACATGGTTACATGATTCTAAAACCCATTTCATATCATGTGTTATGATATGATTATTTATGACCATGTGAAATATGTATGTATGATTTCATTATGAGAAGTGTGGGACCTATATCACCTTCAAATGCATTAAGTAATGATTTATATCCATGAGATAGAAATAAGGTACTTTTTCCCCTAATATCATCAAGGGAGTTAACCATGACTACCAATATGATATGGGAAGTGAAACCATACTACCATTATGGAATTGAAATTGATTCCACGACTAACTTGGAAATCATTATGATATTCTTATGTTTCTTCCACAATTGCACATTTTATTACTATGTAATTCCTTCATGGATCGTGTTCTTTATTTACATATGATTCATGAATTATGAACTATAAATATTTGTTATATGATAATTTTTATGACCTTTAATATGTAGTTTTTTATATTTTAATTTCATTATCATGTTCTCATACCCTTATGCTCACAATTATGTTTACATATCACCGTTTTTTATCCAGACTGAAAAGATGAGATCAACTCTTTTTTATGTTTCCTTTCACCATGGTTACAGAGATATGTATTATGTTTGGTGTGTATAATAATAGTGGTGGTCAAGAAGAACCTATTTGGAGATAATGTAGTTTAATTTATTACAGGCATTTATGTTTCCATGTTTCCAAAGCCACTAGACTACTATGGTCTTTGGAATTTTTTTTATGAAATGTATTAGTTATTCAGCAAAAGTAATTTAAATTTAATGTATATGAATTGAGGGTTTCTATAGATGGTGTCAGATAAATTTTTTTTATACTTTGGAAACTAGGATTATAAAACCATATTGAGAACCCTAAGGACATGTATAAGGATAAGTCTAAGAATAATAATAACTATACGAAAATGTCCTAGAATTTTAATAATGGATAGAGCGAGTAGTTTTATAAAAACACAACACATATTGAAAACTACAAGTGGATGTGAATATAGAATATATGTACCTAGGGTTAAAAACCCTAGAATGATTCATTCGGCCTGACCTGGAATACCTTGGTACATTATAATGGGCCTTTCTGCACACCTATTTTTTCACTCATGGGGATATACTTTATGAATTCACAAAATCTTCATGAACCATTCAGATAGACTTAAACAAAATATTTCTATTATTAACCTAGGATGAACCTAAGGTTTCATATATTAAGGATGGTGTCATATTTTTCACATACTGTATGTAAATTTTCATGAGTATGTGGTTCCTCATCATGATAATTATTTCCCACTCTATGATTTTTGTTTTATTTAATTCCTATAACTCGAAGGAACCATGTTAATGGTGACTAAAACAGACAATACAATGATTTTTCTCCTAATAAACCAAATTTCATTGGAAGTAGAATGAAAAATCATGTTAATATACTGAAATAGCTTTCTGAAGATATGAATCATGTTGGGCTCCCAAATAGTAATCGGGGGATTTTTTTGAGTATTTTATGAGGAAATGTCCATCTTCTATCAGTTGGCCTTTTTATCCACTTTTTTTATAAACAATGGATCCATATTATTGAATATATATTCTCCATTCTCCTTTTTTTGGAGCATGAGAGAGTTATTCAAGATATTTATTGATTAGAAGATGAAGCATACCAATGGTGGAATTTAATAAATAATATTATGAAATAAGATTAAATTGAATCCAGGTATTGGGATGATTTCATGAGAATATTTTTCAATATGTACATTCCTCATAATTTTTAGACCAGTCTGGATAAAGAGTTCCTTGAGTTGATGCAACAGACTGATTAATATGTTTGTAACTATGAGGCCAATATCAGGATACATGTGAGGTACACTTCAAGAAATATCATTCAATCAGAAATTAATGTTGATAGGTTCATTAATGGATTTAATCCAAGTATTAGAAGGTATTTGTACTTAAGATACATTTTTAGTTACAAATATATTATGTACTATGAAGTCAAGTTGTAAATGGAGGATAATGTAATGTACCAATCTCATGGTTTTCACAAGAAAAAGAAGATATGGTTTGATGGGAAATCTAAAATTCTTGATGATAAAAATAGAATATATCATTTATCCAGTAAGTGTGGGAAAAATAATGGAGGTAGTTGAATTATTGGATCTAATAGATGTTCTTCGTGAAAATTGAATGGTATTCATTATTTTGATTACAAAATTTATGGGAATATGTTAGATAATGACTCAAATAAAAGGAAAGAAGAAAAGGATTCACCTCCAAAGCTTTAGTGCTAAAGGTGTAAAGATTATGCAAGTTATTCTAAATAGGTACCAAACCCATGTTTTGGTGATGATTATTGTCATCAAAAAAATTTTAAGCCAGGGGACTAGGGGAAATATTAGTCGCTCAAAATTTAGGATGGGGGATGCAATAACCACATGGTGAAAGGTACACTTACCATCCACTCTAGAAATGATGTTGTCCCATTTGATTATGAATCCACCCAATCATTCATATCAAATGAATTTTATTAGGGTTTTACGATTCCAACCATGTTATTTGATGTGGAATTAATAGTGAAAACTCGTAATGGTAAGAATATTTCATATCAATTCTATGATTCCTGTCCTGTTGATGTTTTTTTGAATGTTTTTCCTAAAAATCTTATCATTATTTCTATGGTTGAATTTTATGTCTTGTTAGGCATGAATTGAATTTCTCTGTATAAATCCAACATCAATTTTCACGGATGTAAAGATGCATTTAATGTTTCAAAACAACCTTCTATTATATATCACTGTAATGATAAGTTTTGACTTCCTATGGATATTACATTCATTATATGGATATTAATTCCCATTCAGAAGTGTTGATTATCTTAAATGGTTGGGGATAAATTTGACAATGATGATATTACTATTCATTGTGATTGTGAGGATGTATTTTTGGAATAATTTCATAGTTTGTACCAAAATGTTATTTGGTTTTCTCTCTATATCTTATACATTGTTTTTCAATAATTTCAAATACTCATTATAGAATGGCCGCAATTGAGTTGTAATAAATGATGATGAAAGTACAAGAAAAACTTGATAAGGAATTCATTTGGCCCAGTGTGTCATCTTTGGGTGCAATAGTTGTTTTCTTGAAGAAGAAATATGGATTAATGTGACTTTTACATGATTATCATTATTTGAACAAGATTAGAAAAAAATAAAAAAAATATCATTTTCCCCATATTGATTATTTGTTGGATTTACTACATGGAGTTGAATACTTTTCCAGTATCGAAATTCATTCTACATATCATCGACTGATGTTTAAGAAGAAAGATATACCCTAGATTCCATTCCGTACAAATGAATAGTCCCTATGAATATATTGTTTTGTCTATTGGTCTTGCAAATACCTCTTCTATCATCTTGGATTTTATAAATAGAGTCATCGGATATTTCCTCGATCAGTTTGTTGTAGTCTTTATAGATGATATTCTTATCTATTAAAAGTGTGACGAAGAATTTTAAGACCAATTATGAATTGTGGTAAATACTCTAAGGGAGGAAAAAATATATGAAAAATTTTAGAAGTGTAAATTTTGGCTGTAAAAGGTTTCATTTTTGGGTCACATAATCGCAAGAGATTGTATACTAGTATATCCATTAATGATAGAGGCTATTGAATACTGGGATAGACCAAACATGGTGAATGAGATCCAAATATTTCATGGATTATTAGGATATTATTGATGATTTTTGGTAAATTATCAATAATATCTAATCCTCTGACCATGTTAACAAAGAAGGGTTGTATGTTTTATCGAGAGATGAATGTGATGAAAAATTCTTAGAAATGAATAGAAGTCATTTAAGTGCACCGGTCCTTACGTTACCCTATATTGGTGAAGGGTTTGTAAAATATAATGATAAATAAAAGAATTAATTGGGATGTGTTATTATGTAGAACAAAAATGTAATTGATTATTCCTCATGACAGTTGATGATTAATTATCAAAATTACACAAATCATTATTTGGAATTAGCAACGATATTTTTTGAATTAAATACTTGGACGAATTATCTTTATTCTAAAAAGTGAGATATATATACTAATCATAACATTTTGATATATTAAGTGACACATAAGGAGTTGAACATGTTCCATATAATATGCTCAGATTTAATAAAGTATTATGACTACTCAAAACATTAACACCATGGGAAATAAAAAAAGGGTGGTAATGCTTTTAGTCGAATAGATATTGCTAGATTTTCAAGGATGAGGACCGCAAAAGATCCAATATTTCTATATTTAAAATATATGGACCTAGTAATCCTGATATAATAAGGAAAATTTTATCATACTCCATATTATGTTAAACCCTGAATCCTTATAAAGATTAATAGTTGGAAGATGAAGATGTAGAGCTACAAAAGAAGGTTAGAAATGTTCCTGAGTTTATCCATGATCAGGATGGAATGAGAAGGTTTAATAAAAGTTCTTGTATTTATTCCATACCATATTTTACGATGGGTTGTAAGTGGAACACTGTAACTCTTCATTCTCCGTTCATCCTGGATGTATGATGACAGTTCATTAGTCTGAATGAAAAATTCAAACCCCAGATGATATGTTGAGATATTATTCTAGGGATTTAAATACTGGTTGACAACAACACCATCCTTTAGTTATGTGTTCATAGAACAATATCTTTCAATCATAAATTTAGATGGATCATTATGAATCCATCTATTATATTAAATTTAGATCTCCAATATGCTTGGATGATGTTGGAGAAAGAAATATATTAGAGAGTGAGATCGCTGAAGAGATGGATTTGAAGGTTTGAACTATTTAGAAACATATCAAGGGATCAAAAATTTGGTAGAAAATTCATACTCATAACCGATGGGGTGATCTAGAATATAATATCAGTGAAAATAATTTACTATGAATTTCTCCATGAAATAAGGTTATGAGATTTGGGATGAAAGAGAAACTATGCTCTAGATATATTTGTCCCATTGAAATTATTGATCTTATCAAGACAATATCCTGTCACATGAAACTTCCTCCAAATATCTATGCAATCCATGATGTGTTCCAAGTATTTATCCTAAGGAAGTACATTCTTTTCCCTTCACATATACTGAACTTAGAGGATATACCATTGAAACATGATCCCTCATACAAAGAACAACTAGTATAAATTATGGATCATACAATCAAAGTTATCTGAATCATGACCACTCACCTAGCCAATGTTTTGTGGATAAATCACCAATTAAAGGAAGGTACAAGGGATCTTGAGGATATAATGAGGAAAAAGTAACTTCACATTTTTGTATCTGAATGACGAATTATAAGGGAGAAATTCATTTTATGGGAGGTAGAATGTAACACCCTGAGTATTTTTCAACTCTTTTTGAATAAATTATTTTTCATGGATTTCTTTCATTGCACTAAATCAAAAATTCATTTCATATGGCACCAACTTGTCTTGTGCTACATGAAACACCAACTTGGGGTTTATTACAAGAAAAATTGAGTTTCCATGGAACATCATTTTAATTTTATCTATATAATACAATAAACTAGAAATTAAATTAATGGGAATTAGTATTATTAACTTACATATGGAAATGTTAATTCATTGGTTACCAATTAATTAGAAATGAAAATATATTCCAATTAAATATAAATGTTTTTTTTATTTTTAGGCTCCCAATGTCACTTTGAATTAATGAAATAAATAAATTATAATTTGTGAATGATATTGTTGAAATATATATGTTATAGTTTTATTTAAATATTTTTCATATTCATTGAATACATTTTATAGATATAAGATAAGAACCAACAAAACTTTATTCATAACAACCTATTTCAAAAAGGAATTTTATGCCCTCTTATGAGAGAACCCATTTTAAATCTAATTCATAACACTTTTATATATCAATTTTTAAAAAGTAATCTTTTTGTTTGAAATAGGGATATGAAAATTTTCTTTGATTTAATTTTTTGGATAAGATTCATTTTTTAATGAATAGTAAAAAATACTAAATTTTAATTGAAAAAACTTTTCTCATTGAAATAAATTATAGTTTTAAAAGATATTTTGTATTCGTTTTAATGTATAATTATATTAAATTTTCATAATTAAATATAATGTAGTTAATTGGAATAAATTTTACATTTAATTAAGACATAATATGTGTTAAAATTTTTCATGTTTTAAATTTAATAGCATATTTTGTCACCCATTCAACGAGATTAATTTTCAATTAATTACTAAAATTTATCAATTTTTATTTTTGAAAAATGGATTCCATATTTGGAATTATGGATTCCATATTATGTGAAAATATATATTTATATTTTTTTGAATTCTGAAAATTAACATTTGGAAGTTTGTATTTTCCGTTGTTAATGGTAAATCAAGTAATTAATGGTAAAAATAATATTACAATGTTTTAAAATTACTTTAAAACATATCCATATTTCATTGGATAAATGGATTTAAATTTAAATCAACATTGTTCCAAAATTATAACCTTTTTATGCAACTTCTGTAAGTATATGATATTTATTATATTTTATTTAAAGGTATGTTAAAAATATCACACTCATATATTTAATAATTAAATAATTTTTAATATAGGGTTATACATATGTTTAATTTTACTGTAAATATTATTTTAAAAGATATATAATTTATATTCATCAGGGATTTTTTTTAATTTTTATGAAATAAATAATTTAGTTAATAGATTTTATGATGATGATGTGGTAATTGTTCAATAAGGGAAATACAAATAAATTATATAAAAAAATACTAAAATAAATATAATTTAACAAAATTGTTTTCATCCACTAATTTTTTTTTTTTATTTTAGTGTTATATTAGAAGTTTTTTCTATGTTACCATGTTTTTAGGATATTTTTAAAAAGATAAATGTAGGATAGTATCAAAGTTGAGAAAAATGATGCATTAAAATAAATAATAATTTATTAAGTTCATAAAATTCATAAAAATATATAATTAATCCAAATTTACTTTAATAATGCTAAAATTTAATCATTGAACTTTTTAGGTTCTATTTTACATTTTATAGTAACTATATTATCCCAAAAAAATTAAAATTTGAAGTTGTTGTGGTAAAAGTTAAAGGGGTTAACTACGGTTTAATTCCAAAATATAAGGTTATTATTGTAACCTATATGTTTCAAAAAATATTTTGTTTATATTTTTTCAAACAATATGAATATTATCTTATAAATTACTCACTTTTGATCTATTTGGAGTTGAAGATCAATTAATATTAATTTAATATTTTGATAGTTTCCAAAAGCTCCCCTCCCCTCTCTTATAAAAAGGCACATCATCCATCACATCCCCACACCACCTGAATACCTATATATATATCTAAAAGTGACCATTTCTCCTAATAAAATTCTTATGAAAGTTATTTAGGTTCTTTTATTCTCATAATACAACCTCTAGTGTCCCTAAGAGAAGATCTAGAGGGAGTTCACTGAAGTAGAGGTAATCTCCTATTTTGAATATCTCCAAAGTATTTCTTATTCTACTTCCTATTCAAATGTTGTCTCCATTATAAATTAATAAATCTAGTATAAGATATATATTTATATTTTATTATGATTATGTAAAAACCATATTACACCATTTATCCATCCTATAAAAAACAAAATCACCATGCATGTGTACGTATGCCATACCGTCTCCACATCGTGGTGTAATATATTTTTCATTACCACATTTATTGGAAGGGTATAAGGATAAATAAAATGAATATATATTATAATTACAAAATTTTATTGATTATGTATCAAAATTTAAAAAATCGACTCCTATAAAATTTCAAAATTAAGGGAATGATATCATCGCATGTGCGTACGTTGGACCTACCGTTTCCACAACGCGATGTGATATATTCTACATGATCACCAATAATGAATTATTATATAAATCTATATAATGCATAAATATTTTATATATTACAATAAAATTATTCTTTTAAAAAATAATCTATATCCTATCATCATATACATGGACTTATATGACTAAACATGCATGGGAAATGGAAGTAGTTGACACCCCAAAGAAGGGTAATAATTAAATATTATTAAAATAAAGTGATAATATGATCATATAAGATATCTTATGAATATTTTTCTGGAATAAGTAAATAAAATACTTCAATACATTATACAGGTGTTTTAGATGTGTTTGGAGGAAATCGCACCTTAGTTAAGGGTTAGTTCCACAAACTCATTATTATAAGTACTATTTATACGTAAGTATGTGTTGGAAAATATTTATCATCCATGATCATGTTTCTTAAAAACATATTTCAAAATATTCTCAATATTATTATATAATTTGTTAAATTATTCGTTACCCATGTAATACTTTTATTAAATGGTTTTAACGGAATCCATTGTCATTTTCTTAATGGGTTACCTGTTGACTTTTCCAGCAAATGCATGAGAAGAATGTTTCTTTTTAATTTATATAGCATGAATAGAATTTTACACTTTCAATTTTTAAAAATTAATTTAGGATTCCCTTATATGATATCATGTTTATTTTTAATGAAATTTTTTTCTTTTAATATTGAATGAAATTTTTATAAAAGAAAACGTTTTCTACGAAGAAAGGATATTTTCCACATGAAATTTTTATAGAAGATCTTCTCAAATTATTTCTCATGTAATATTACATCGATTGGTGTTACACATTACTTACATGGAAATAATATAATGAATCCATTCATATTATTTCTCTAAATTTTTTACATTTTATGGCATGGTTTTTATGAAATCCACTTCTTTTTCATGGGTTATATTCTTATGAAAACTGATCCTTTTCACAGTTTTTTCTTTGATGAAATGATTTTTAAACCTATATATTTTAAATATGTTATGATTTTGTTACATTTTGGTGATACCCATTTCATTTCAGGGTTTATGATATGATTATTCATCATCTTTTTTCATATGTCTGTATGATTTCATTATGAGATGTATGAGACTAATATCTCCCTCTAATGCATTGGGTAATGATTTATATCTCATGATATAGACATAAGGGAATTATTATAACAAGATTATCATGGGATTGAACACATTATACCATGATTATATATGAAGTGAACACATACTACCAGTATGGTGTTATCATTGATTCCTTGAGAACTATGGAAATTATTATTATTATATTCATATGTGTATTCAAAAATTTCTTGGTTTATTATTATGTTATACCTTCATGGATGATGTTCTTTATTTCCATATGATTCATGAAATATGAACCGAAAATAATTACTCCATGATCTTGTTTATGATCTTTGATATGTAGTGTATGATCTTCTAATTTCATGATCATGTTCTCATACCCATATTCTCACGCTTACGTTTACATATTTACCTTTTTATATTTATTGAGTATATGATCTCTCCAATGTTTATATTTCCTTTTATCGATGTTATGAAGATATTATTTATGTTTGATGTGTCTATGAAGGGTCATAGTCAAAAAGAACCTAGTAAGAGATAATGTAGCTCACTAATGTACCAGTGTTTATATTTACATGTTTCCAAAGATACTAGCCTACTAAAAAATTTGGAAATTTGTTTATGAAATGTATTAGGTAGTCCAAAAAAGTAATGTAATATTAATATTTAAAAATAGAGGGTTTCTATATAATAGTCTATCATTTAATCAATTTCTAAAAAGAAAAGTGGCCAATAGAAAACATTCATACTTTGTTTCCAAAGAAATTAAAAGATAATATTAAATTACCTATAATGAGTTTTTTAATAGAGGACACCTAGGGATCCATTTTAATGTCATTGCATTGATTCAAAATTAGTCATTAACAATGAAATAATTTCAAAAAAACACCAAGTAATAGAGGAAAGTATTATCAAACATTAATTTTAAACATTAACCATTTTTGAAACCCTATCATAACTTAAGAAACATATAAGATAAATGATTTCTTTAACTATAATATATAATACAACCCACAAGGGTCTCATTAAGCCAGCACAAGTTATAGGAATGAAACCCAATAGAAGTTTTTAAATTTTAAAAATAATAAAAAAACCAAATGGTTCACCTCCAAAGAAACATGACCCAATATACCTACATGGTTCCATTTATTCATTTTATAAATTAAATAATTCATTATAGTTATAAATTAAATAGCTTTTATATTTATAAACATTTCACATTTTAACATAGTCATATAATAAATATTTCATTACAAGGGTTTCTCCCAAAATAGTCTATAACGTCACCATACACATTATAGACTGAAGTCTAGATCCCATTTAATAAAAAGAAACTTTAGCACAATATATTCATTATCATATTCAATGGTCCTGTCATATAGGTGTCTATCTACAGATTACTAAAGAACCCTTACACGTTACAATGTATCATTTTGTTCCCACTTAAAGAAATCATACTATTTTAACATTTAACATTTCCAGACATATAATATTTTAATCAACAGTATATAAAAATGTATAGAGTTCAAGGATTGTTTGACCATATTGGTTTTATGTTCACAATTATAAATCACCCATTCACATTATAACTGAGAATTGGTTCTCGTTTAATTGTAACCAAAAAATTTTCCCCATGAATCCAATTTATAATATTCAAATGAAGCATGTTATTGTAATCATTAAAAACTAAAATCTAACTAATAATAAGAGAAGCATGGAATATATAAGAAAATAAGGCTAATAAGCATGAAGATTGGAATATGCAATAAAGAATGATATTGAATTACCTATTAAAGTAAAAACTAAGCATGTTATGTATGTAATCATTTTAAATAATATAAAAAAACTTCAAATAATATAACTATAATTCTCATAATCAAAATATTGGAATACACTAAAGGCACAAAATCCAAATTATCAAAATAACTAGAAATGAAACTGCATCTCATGACAAGTGGAAGGAATGTGAATTTTCTATGTTCCTATAATGATTAATGTAATGTCACTTACTTTCCATGCCAGGTAAGGGATAAAATACTATAAGTTCTTAAATCAATATGAAATAGAAAGTTCACCATTCACTCAAGGTGAAATCATATCGGTTATAATAGAAAAAAACATGAACATCAAACATAACCCTATCCAGTTGGTCATTTTCCCATGGGTGGGGTGATCAGTCCCAAACATGGATTTTTACAAACCACAGAAAAATTCCAAGTATCTTTTATACTAATCCGAAATTTTAATAGAAAATAAAAATACACTCAGATTCCACTTTGTATCTTCCTGAACAAACTGACCAATAAAACGGTATCCAAACCGGTGGGTCGTGTATCCTGAAGAGAACCTCCCTATATGCTAGGGGTTTTCAACGAGCAGTGAGGGTCTCTAAAGGTGATTGTGTGAAGATTATACCCTCTTATTAGTGTCACATAACATTTCATTCAAATATGAAGAAATATACAATACTTAATGAAGTAATAAATAAACATAGTGAAAATGAAGAATAATAATAAACATCTGAATACAAATATTTGTCCAACACCAATATATAAATAATTCTTGCATGTCCTCATGATAATACATAACAAAAACAACAAACATGCATCATGTTATAAGATTTAGAACATAGAAATAATTAATAAAAAATTAAATTAAATTCCCATGGGTGATCTCCACAAGTATTTTGAGCTTCAGATCAGTCCTATACTCTTGACTCATTGGTACTAGCTTAACAACTTCAGAAATCAAACTAGGTCCAACAAATAAAAGATCTACTCGGGTACCCCAGTGTAATGGCACACTGAGGAGGTTTCGAGATAATAATCCAAATATGTTCCCACCCACAATGTCTATGACTAAATCCATTCAATGAAATATTCTATAAATTAGTGTATGTGTATAAGAATAATGGAAAATATGAATTTCTAAACAAATAAAAAAAACCCACCGAGGTTCCTTAGGGACACCATGATGTTATACCTGTTTTCTCTCATAGCTAAAACAATATTCTGATAAGTAACCATACGTGTATAATAATAATATATACAGATAATATTTATATATTGCATCCACCTATATTAATCAAGTGCATAACATTGTATAATTACCATATTCAAAGAGTAATGCTTACTGGATGAACATTGGTGTAACTAAGATATTCATAACTAGTCTAAACAAGCCTATAACCTCATGGACAAGGTTACATTCCCTATATCTGAATAGAGTGAGATAATTCATTCTACAACACTTGGGATTAAGATTTAGCCATCGTGTAATAACACTAATCCTGGAACATGGTGCATAAATCCCAATCCCCATATAGGATCACTGGTTTGATATTACATGAATATAACACTCGATGTAAGAGAGCATTATGGAACCATGATCTACATAACTCTTACTATAATACCATAACCTTTGTATAAGGTGTAATAATATATATAATAATTTTCCATGGGTAAAAATCTCCCACTCCTTATATTTATTTAGCGCATATGATGGAATCATCAAACTTATAATATAATGGATAAGGGAATACCTCTTATTCATTTCATTATCCAATTTCAATTCCACATCATGTGTTATAATTTAAATAATCATTTATAAGGAATAAAAAATGACATGGTTAAACTATCCTATATATGTTTACCATTTAATCCATTCAATCATATTTATTTATACCATTTTAAACAATTATGGAAAATTATCAATTATACATATTCCATTACATTTTAACCATGCCATCAAATTAAACAATACATGGGAATTTGTTTTTTTAAGTTCCCTATAGGTAGTTAGAATGTAAAATGGTAAATTGGGAAAATACCTATTTGTAAATTCCCATTTATAATGAAATCCAATCCCTTATAATGATCTTGGTTCATTGGTAAATTATATAAGAGTAATCTCACTTTGATAACACCAACATCCATAAAGTCCAAGAAAGCATTAAATCACTAATAACCACATTGTATTTTCAAAGACAACACAACTCATCTGAGGGGTTTTATTATGGGTGTCCACGGTCAAGAATGAAATCTTCAAACTACTAAACAATGATCCCATGGTCTGTTTTTTGGTGCAATGATCAATTTAATTTGAAGGAAACTATTAAAAATCCATCCATGGAAAAGGTAGTAATGTATAACAATGAAAACATTTATAAACTAAATAAAATTTTGGTAATAAGTCATTGAACACCTACCTCATATGTAAGATTACCTTATTGTACTATATTGTCCTCTAATTCAATCTTTTTGGAAGACATATAAGAAATAAATAGTCACCCAGAAAATAAGTCAACTGAGATCGTAGAAAAATAATGCAGAAAATGGAATGAAGATCAAAAATATGATAAGATAAGACTCAATATCTAATTGATGTAGATTCATAGAGACTGACTATGATTGAATTAGATGACAGCTGGTGGAGAAACATCAAAGCCACGTTTAGTCAAGATGAGGAGTAAACACATGGGAGAGGAGAGCCAAGCATTTTAGAAGAGGATGAAGAAAGAATAAAAAAATTATTATCATTAAGTGAATATTATTAATTTCACCTAAAAACCCAAGGCAAACGATTTGGCAACATGGCTTGGCCAAACCATTCACACACCACATGACACTCCCTACTCAAGATACTCTCTCTCATGGTTTAACCCTCATGGTTACCCTAATAGTGCTCTAACCATGAAATAAATATTTATTAGACAATTACCATCAGGGATCTAAACATATAGGATATGCACATGGTTTGGGTAAACCATGTGTATCTCTTAAGGAGAATTTCTGCTCCATTTTTGCACCTGCACAATTTCTTACTGGGGGCATACTATTTTAGAAAAATAGTGTTCCCAATGTAGACCCCACAATGCACGATATTTCCAAATTTGGTTCAATAAAAACACAACAATACACATTGTAAACCTTTTGATTGTTTAACCAAGTTAAAAAATAACACATTGAGGTGTTCTAACTCTCAAACTTTCAATATAAATCTTACTTTTAAAAACATACAATCCAGTAAACACAAGAGTTCAAATTCCCATGGATTCTATGTAGGCCTCCACCAATGGTGTCTTTGCCAATGAATATAATTTAATTATTAAATTAAGTGTGATATATAATAATAATAATAAATTCACGTAAATAGATAAATAAATAAATAAACACTTCATCCTGGCTTCCAAAATGGATGCCCGACCGATACCACCTCCTTAGGCATAAGAAGTACGTCTGATCCCAAATACATGTAAAATTATTTGCATAAAAACATAGTCTATTATAAATAAAACAACAATGGATGGCTTAAAACAATCTTGTGATATTTCTTGGTAGTCACATTCTTATTACATCATATAAGCATTCTTATAATATGAATAGAAAATATCACATGTGACATAAGGAATAAATTTTTCAAATCCAATGTTGGAGTCCTGGGTCCACCCATGGATATCTAATATTAATCCCAATGATCACAATAATAGACTGAGATATTACCTATACCACCGAGTCTATCCAAGGAAACACAAACCAACATCCTTTGTATCTCCCATGATATAGTGAACTATGAGTACATACCACGTATCCCATGCAGGGGATCTAGTATCACTCGCAACATGGCATATCCATCATGCCAAGGAGTATGTCCAGGCTTCTATGCTAGGTACCCAGTGTCACTCAAAAGTATGAATAATCTTTTTGGAGTTCTGGTGTAAGGACATCCAATGTATCACCCTCAGTGCGTCAAGTATATCGGAATTTACCACTGTGTTTCCATCCATAATTAACTTATGTTGGGACTCTTGATCTATCTCATCCCACAATATGTTATTCATAACAACATATGAACACATCAAAAGGCATGCAATAAAAACTCACATGCCACTAATAATAATCTCAGAATCACATGATAAACATGCTAGCTAGGTCATTCAGTTCAAGCCACCAAAAATGGAATAAGGCATTTATCATAAGACATAGATAATAAGAATATTGTGCAAGAAATGATCCATAAATCATACACACATGGTAATGGACTAGATATTAACAATAAGTAATATAATATAATTAATTTGTTATTTAAGGTGATGAATCATGCATAAGCATTCAATAAAAATGTATGATGGATCATTCTTAAGGGAAAATATCAGGGCTAAACATTTTTCTTCATTCGATTCACATGTTATGGAATTAGTATCAAGTGTGTGCACATACACATAATGGTTATACGCTCGTGGAATGCGCATTTATGCCATTATGATAGGAACACCCAAATGGTGTCCAATGGAAAAACGAACAACCAAAGTATTATTTTCACTATAATATGTGGTCACGATGGACAAAAAGAACACTTTAAATTAATTTATTAAATATAATTGGGGGGTCACTCAAAGGATCCATAATGCGAAACATTGGAATGTCATCTAAAAAGTGATGAAATGAAAACGAAATACCTAAAACACCTACCTTGATGTTTTATCACTCCAATCATCCATTATGAAAGCCTAAATCAATCTTTAATGGATGAAAATAGAGAAATCACCCAACACCCTAAAAATAGGGAAAACACTCGCACCAAAATAGTGAATAATGGGATGAAGAAACTCTAAATAGATTGGATCATATGATAGATATTACAAAGGGATTAACAATGTATCTAATGGTGATAGATATGTAGTATGATTTTTGGAGAGATAAAATACTATTTATAGGGGAGGAGGAGGCTCACGAGGACACTGGATGTCGAAAAAGAAGGGCGGAAGGTTTTTTTGGATTTAAAAAATTTAAAAGTAAAATTGTAAAAACACCAACACTAGAAAAGGTGAATGGTTGAAAAAACCATGCATCAACAATGAAACATGTCCTACTTCAAGGGGTAACCCCTCATGGCTAGGAATATAGTTTGGATAACAGTGGAATGTCCATGAAAAACTCTTCTGCCATAGCGTTTTGAAATATCACATGGTTGTGCGCCTGGGGTCGAACAATATCAAAAAAACAGTGCGACCCCAAAAAGCTAAAATCTGAAACTACATAGTTATATAAACTGGGTGGGACGACAAACAAGATTTTTACAAAACATGTGGCCCAATTATCTTTTTCAATGATTAGAACTTCAGGATCTGAACAAGCCCTACACACCTTCCGAGAACTCCTTGAACTCCTTACAAATCATTATTAGGTCCAAACAAGAAATTTAAACCAATAATGAATGATCTATACCTTTGGGGAAATCTATTATCTTACAACCTCCCCTCCTTAAGAAAAATCCTCCTAGCTTTTCTCTTATTAGGGTGGTAAAAAGTCTTCTGGGAAAAGATTCATCCAATTCCCACATACATCTTTCTCCCACTCCAATGTCTCAACCTATACACGTCTATGTCTCCATATCACCAAGATCCTAGTAAATAACCTTCCTCAGAGAGACTTGTATGATTTGATCAATGATTCAAATCAAATGCTCCTAAAAGGATGAATATTCCTCCCACTTGATATCCTTGGGGTATAATGAATGAGATATGAGATGATGATAACATTGAACCTATGCCATGTGGAAGATTTCATACATATAATAGTACCACTGAGAAAATTTCCACCGGTAGGCTACTTGCCCGATCATTTTCATAAACTTGAAAGGCCCAACATATTGAGTAAATATATTTCTTTGTCTCATGATTTGTATATGAATAATCTTGGCGAAACACACAGAAACACCAGATACCACACCTTAAACTCTAGAGGTCAATCAAAATGATTTGTATAAGACTTATACCTAGATATATCTATAGTTTTACGATTCTAAATTTGCAAGACTTTCTCTAAAGTCTCCTGAATGAGACAAGGACACAATAGCACTAATAGAGCTTCCTACAACCAACACAATGGTGAATGACATATTCTACCTTAGATGGGCTCATAAATATCCATTTGAATCATTTCTTGAAATAATTTTTTATAGTTAAACTAATCTATAGGTTTATGTGTTTCCAATTAACCTACAAATCCATGAATATAGGAACAAATCATATCCTTTAACACACATATTTTCTGCTCAAACTACCCATCATTATGAGAGTGATATGTTGTGCTAAAGAGCAGTAATGAACCCAGTGCCATCATAAACCCTTTACAGAACTGTGATGTGATGTGGGTATCTCATTATATATTTATATAACAGGATACAACCTGAAGGTTCACTATATGTCAAATATAAATCCCTCCTAACTCGTCAATAGATAAGGAATCTTGAATCAATAATTTGTTTGAATGCTTTCTCAAACTATCTAAGATAACCCATTCTACATTGCATCTTTAAGGGGATCTAGGATGACCTGTCATGAAATCCATGGTGAATTGTTTCCATTTCCACTTAGGAATAGAGAGAGGATGTAGAAGTCCAATGGTTCACTGGTTCTCTAACATCACCTAATAATAGGTGGAGCATCGAGTGAAAAATCCTAAAATATACTTCTTTATACCTAGCCACCAATACACAAGAAAAATATCTATATATTTCTTGTTCATCATATCATGAAACTACCAAATACAGGCATGTGATTCCCTCATTAACTATTCCCATATATAAAAAAGTATCCATATATACCCATGGAAGAGTAGAGTCTCATTGTTGTCAATGACCAGTCCTAGAGGTGGGTTATTATATGTGATGCTCTCCCTCATAAAAAGGCCTTTGGGACAATACAACTACCTCATCTATGATTGTTCATGAATGTAGGAGGTTAATTCCAGAGCTACAAAAAATGGTTTCCATTTTACACACAATCCCCAAGGCGCATCTCAGAAAATAGGATTGTCAACTGCCATACGCTACTCACCTTGTTCTGGGCTTGTGTTTGAGTATTCTAGCTCAAGGTGTCAGCTACCCAATTTTCATTTCTAGGTATGTGAACACTCTCAATGTTGATGGACTACATGTTTTCAACACACATGTGCTGCCACATATTCATGTCTCTTTGTGTGGAGATATTTTCAACTTTTATGATCTGTATAGATAGAGAATTGCATCCCCAACAAGTAGTGCCTCCAATAGCATAAATAATGGACCAAGGAACCTAGATCTAGGTCATGTGGAGGATAATTACAATCATAAAGCCTCAAATGGAAGGAGATATATTATACCTGGAGGAATGGAAACATGTGAGTCACTTAGCACTATATCGATAGTGAACTAGACCTCTCTCTTAGGAGGTAATCTATAGAATTTTTTCGGTAAGACATCCCTAAAATGATCCAAGATTGGAGGAAATTCAACTATCTATAGTCCATAATTGATCATAAAGAGATCGGCCATATGGTTTGTCACTCCAAGTAGCCGAGTATGGTTGTTTCTAGTTCTACATTCATGGATATCTCATTATTTGTATAGATATACGTGTTAACCTTGGGTTATGTGAATGATACAAATCAATGATAATAATCTGCATGGGCTTGATAAAGAACCATTCATTATATATAAATAATAACATCAAAAACAATAGTCGCAAAAAATACAAAACTCTATAGAAAACAATTCCCACCTATTTCAAGAGATCACTCATAAAACTAAAATATTCCCTCTAATATAAACCGTAACAGAATGTCGAGAGACATAAGATCACATATGTATTCTATTTCATGGCTCAATCTCTCTACAACTGCATTACATATAAAGGATTATTAAGAAACTATATAAAAAGAGAAAAACTATAGTAGAGGCTATATGAGTTGTACCTATAGTTATAGATATCCCTAGAATATACTCCTTCGGAACAGGGTGCACTTCAGATATGTGAACCAAATTGTGGCCCTAAGATTCTACAGTATAGATTGATCAAATCCAATCGGCCGATGCTGAAGCTTTGGGGCCTAACTACCTCAGCCACAACTACTACCACCTTGTATTTATCAACTGGTATAAGAAAAACTCGCATCTGGACATGTATTCATGTATCATGTACCTGATAGAGGTGTCTTTTTAGATCTCCTCTCACTAAATGCTGGAGTCAATGATTAGAACAATCTATGGAGATAATCTATTATTCTACAATCATGGTACTCAATTTCCTTTCTCATTCACTAATGATTTTTATGGAATGTCCTACCACAATGGTGAAACACTGTAGATATATCATATCATGTAACAAGGCTAGAGCATTCACCACATGCACCCAAAAAACAGAACTTCCTAGTGTTATATTAATTATTTCCATACCTCAGAACTGAACATTCCTATCCCAAAATACGATAATCATGAAGATTCTATTCTATAACTAGGGAATGTTTCACTATTTATGTAACAATAATCAAATTGAGGACGTTCACTATTGATTGAGTAGGGTAACCAAGTGCATCCTCAAAATTCCCCATAGTCGTAAAATCATCAACGGTCAAAGATAGAGAAAAATATTGGATCCCATTAAAGGGAGTAGAATAATAATGAATGGTCATAGATCATTGAGAAAGATATATGAACTCTCTAGAAGTATCCAAACACCTATTCTATTGGAATAAGTGATCATATAAGGTTGTTTAGAAATTTTCCCTGGCCATACCCTAATGACACTCTGCCTGAGATATGATGTCCAACAAAAACTAGTTAAAATATCATAACATGTACATAGAGAAATTTACCCTACACTCTGGAGGAATATATTGATGGTCGTAGATTAACACCATGGATTATAACCATGAACAGGTGGCTTGAGTTATGACTTCCCCCGAGATGAATGGATTATGTTTCTTTCGGAAGTCTCGAGTCAACTCTTCCATATTAAGAGTATGTGGAGGAGAAACCTCAATAAACTAAATGATTTGAAGAAACAATTCATGAAACTAAGCATCATCAACCATAGGAGGATCTATAGAAGGTGCCTCTGGTGGCACAAAAGGAGGTATCTTGGGTGGATTAGGACCCACCTTCATTGATGTTTGCTCACTTCCACACTCTTAGCAAACAACATGAGGATTTTGTGGGGGTATAGCTCTAGAATTTCATTGAGCACTATTCAAATATGATTTTTAATGGATAGGTTAAAATATTAAAAATATTATAATGTAAAAAGGTCGGTACACTGCCTCCTAATAAAAAGGATATAACTACAGCCCGCTATTTGAGAATTGTCTAGGTTATATGAGAATTTCATAGAAGGACCAAATAAGAATGGACCTAATTCCCACACTGATGGTTGGGTTATGGTCAAGTTTCCACATTACACAAATAAGGTGACCATTACAATTTAATTGTAGAATTATATTTTGATTCATTTTTCTATTTAATCCACTTTTTAAATTGTTGAATTATATGGATCTCCATTTATATTTTATATGTTCTAATAAACTATACAAATCAAAATATGTTTTCCACATAATCCAAAACACAAAAAATTCCATCCCTTGTGACTAATTATCCATGGTTCAATGTGCCATAACTGACTACTTAAGGTATCATATTTAACCTATGTAGAAAAAAATATTTATGTTATGGAATTAAATATATGTGTTTTTTTTTCAATACTATATGAAAATTTGTTTTATTTTTTATGTAACAATAAAGAATGTCTACATGAACAATCATCAAAGGAAAATAACATTGAAAGTAGATATTTCAGGGAATGATGCATGGAGTTTTAATCCTATTATTCCTTGTATGATGAATGTTTTGACACATATTCATATCCTTGGGCTACTCTAGAAAATATCATAGTAATAACATCAATTCTAATAATCAACACAGAACATGTGTATCACCTTACAATGAAATCCATGAATCTCTAACAATTCATTCATAATTTCATTTACACAACTCATAAAATACGTGTTTCAACTTTACATGTATTAGATACTCCTAGGAACATCTTCCTTACAAAATTTAAATATCCTAGTATCATGTATAATCCCAAAATAAAAGGAAAAAATTAAAAATCATATGATACCACTTTATAGAATCTCACCCCATGGTTACCTTTACCAGTGCTTTAAGACGATGGCCAAAATACCTCAACACACATCCACAAATCCCAGAGGCAATAGACTAGTAGTGAGTTGAAAGATTGGTTCTTTAGGGAGATTATTATTTCAGGGATGAGAGTGTATCACAACCATGAATTTATGAACGAAGAATACGTAGAAGTATAAAAATAATTAAAATTAACCAGACAAGAGAAACAAATAACTGACAGAAGCTGAATAAACATTTGACACCAACTGATTATGATGACCATGATTCTATACAAAAATGGAAGTACATGGGGAATAGAGGATACAGGAATATACCACCCACTATTAAAAAATACCAAAATGACTAAAAAAAGATATATATGGCATCTCAGTCATAGGATCATTCATTTTCTCCCATAGTCTATCCTAAAGCTATGGAAAAATTCAAGCATTACAAGCCACATGCTTACCTTTATCTGTAGCTACAATCATGATGTCTGATTGGGTACCAAAGTAGGTTGTGAGAAACAATATCAACAGGGTTTCACAAATCATGAGTAGAAAAATCTGTTTTTTGGGAAAAAAATACTGAACTATGTGAAATAATAATAAATGAAGGGAAATATATAATAAAACAAAATAAAAAAATAAATTAGGTTCCTAAATAGATACATTACCGGTACCACCTAATTCATCAAAAACTAGAAGTCTAAAGCTAGATACCTATTCAACTGTTTTAATAAAAACATAGGCTATTATTAATAAGGAACCCATGGAAGGTAGATGCAAATATTGTTCTTTTTCTTGGAATTCTGATTCCTATTAGATCATACTATCACGTTAATAATATGAATAAAAAAAATAAATTGTGATACAATGGAGAAATATGTCAAATCCAACATTGGAGATCTATATCATCAAAGGTGATGTAATAAAAATTCCATGGGTGTCTACAAGTTTCTTCGATATAACCAATACCGCTGAGCACATCCAAGGGTGACCATAAATGCATTACTTGTAAAACTAAATGTATGGTTAACATTGAGTATATGCCATGTATTTCTTATAGGGGACTAAGAATCACCACGGACATGGTTTATACATCGTGCTAATAATTCCATCCATGGGTTAACCACAAGGGAACTAGTGTCACTCATGAGTATGAATAATCTTCCCAGAGAGCCAATACATGGAATGCCAAAGTATCTCTCATGGTGCATCAAGTAGATCTAAACCAAACATGGTGATTCTATCAATAGAGTTATTAATTCTGGACATGTGTTCACACCTAGCCCATATATGGTGATATACATGAACCAATGCACATATCATACTAAATAGCATATATAATCACATGTCATTAATAAATATATAAAAATCACAATCTAACAAGCTATCCAAGTCATTCAATTGATTCCACTAAACATGTAATAAATAATTTATCACAAGAAACCAAGAATATTCATTTTATGAATGTAATGTGGCATTAATCATATGAATAATGAAATTTCATAGGGCTCAATCATAATCATTGAAATATAAGGCACATGGAATCTATGTTGAACCATCAAGAATAATCATTCAATTTAAAAGTAAGATGAATCATTGTCAAGGGATTATATCATTGGAAAACATGTATCTTGATCTAATTCCCTAGTTATGGAATTAATAACATGCACATAAACACACACATTATGGTTACCAACTCATGGAATGGGAATTTAGGACATTAATAAGGGATCATATAAGGGGTGGATAATGAAAATGAGAACAACCCATAGATGGTATTGTTCATATGGTAAAGTCACAACTAACATAAGTAACATATTAAATTAGTTTATTAGATGTAATTGGGATGTCTCCAGAAGGATCCAATGTATGGAATATCAGTGATTCATTTAAAAAACATTGAAACAATTTGGAAAGGCCTTAACAACCTATCATGATGTAGTAGAACTCCAATAGTCTGTTGTTGAAGCTTAAATTGAGAAAGCATGGAAGAAAAAGTGAAAACCAACCAATTCCCTAAAATTATGGGAAAATATAACCCACCTAAATAGAAAAAATAAAGGATGGAAGAAACTCTAAATAAATGGTGAAGGATTATAGATATTATTGAGATATTTCCAAAGAATTTGATGGTGAAAGATTTGGATTTTGGTTCATTAAGTTATATAAAACCCTTTGGGGAGTGGAAGAGGTGGATCATGTAGTTGCTGAAGGAGAAAAACAATGGGTATAAGGTATTTATGGATGTTAAAAAAAATATTGGTAACCATAAAAACACTGACACATATAAGGGTGTTTGGTTTATCTACCCGGTTTTCCAAATAGTTTTCCAACCATGGGACATGTTCTACTTCAAGGGGGAACCCAGCATAGGTTGGCTCAAATATTGGATAAATAAGGACATTCCATGAAAAACTGATCTTCCTCAGGGGTCTTATTCCTCGAACAACAGTGTAGATAGTGTCCCATGGTGGAATACATATAGTGCAGCCCCGATAAATTCACTTTCTACAACCATATTGTTATAGATACCATGAAACTTGAGAGGAAATGTTTCTACTAACCATTCAGCATAGTCACCCTTTTCAATCTTCAGGGATAAAAACTTTGAACTATCCCAAAACACCCAGGATATATCCATGACATCCTTATGTATCATTATAAGTTCCTAAAATGTAATCTAAAGAATATATTAATGGTATGGTCCTTTAAAAAAAATCCAAGATATTATACTAGTTCCTCTCAATGAATAGTATTGTGTAAGAGGTCTAGTTTAGAGTTAGACTCCATGGATGTATCCAAGCAGGATGTTTTAGTCGTAAGATATGCAGTACTATTCTCTTCTGAGTGGATATGGGATAGTGAGGGGTCAATATTTGGATTTCCCTATGTTTAAAGGTCTTGGATGTGGTGTGGCCATTGAGGTGGATATCCTTAAGTAGGAATGATATTTGGGAGTGGATAGGTACATAATATGGAGGTACCAACATAAATGGTTCCCAAGATCATTTGAGGTAAAATCAAAATTTTAACTACATTTTTTCAATGAGATTTATTCTAGAGGGTTCCACTCTTTTATTGAACCCTTTTTAGTATGTAATTTAGGACAATATGGGAGTGTTTTCCTAAACCCATGTTTTTGACTATGAAAATTAGAGTCTAGAACATCTGATTTGATGCGTTTCGTGGGGTATATATTGATGTTGGGGAAGAATTAGTCATGTAGGGATATTTTATTATTATACGTACAATAATATGATATATTCCATAACATTGATTAGTTATATTCCATGCATCCAATTATGATCTAATTTTAGAAAAGGGTGTATTCCCAAATGTGGATGGTCAATGTGATATTATTATTTGTGAAAGGGGTTATTTAATGGGAATAAGGCATATACAGACCCAAATTTTTATGATGTATGTGTTTTCGATTAAATCAGTGGGCACTTGGTTGGTGGAGGCTCCAAGGGACATCAAAGATTTTTTTATGTTCTTAATGGGGAGTTTGAAATGATATCCCCTCAATATGATAGCGACTTTGGGAAAGATCTAAATCCTAGTGATTCAATAATTTTAATGTATCCTTATCATCTCGAACCCTATTAGTTGTGGTGGTTAATTATTGGGACATATGATCTAATGTATAAGTGTTTTATCTAGCCATGTGTGTCTTAATGGGGTCCTTTAGTTTTATTCACTGATAAGGAAGATTTTAGTTTGAGGCTATGTTTATACTATCAATGGTTGAATTAGGTGATGATCAATAATATTTAACACTTACTAAAGATAAATGATCTTTTTGACCAATTTAAAAGAGTTAGTTGGTTTTCAATGATTGATCTATGGCCTAAATATCACTAGTTGAGGGTGATGGTGGAAGATATCTTTTATACAATATATTGATTCATGTATGGGAACTTTGAGTTTGTAGTTATATAATTAATTATAATGAATTCACTATTTGAGTCTATGAAAATCATGATCTTCATGTTCCAAGAGTTCTTGGACTAGTTTACATTTTCTATAATTGATGACATATTGACCTTCTTGACGTCATATGAGGCACATGTCAATCATCTCAGGTATTTTTGGAATGTCCATTAATGCCAATAACTATTTGTAATGTTTTCCAAGTTTATGTTCTAGACTCTGTAGGTTAATTTCCCTAGCAATGTGGTTTCCTCATAAGGTGAGGTCATATACTGACCAAATATCAAGAAATAAATTTATAGGTGTTCCCAAAATGATATGGTATAAGTTCATAGTTTCTTTGGTCTTATGGGCTCTTACCAAAAGATTATATAAAATTTCTCATTGATGTTGTCCCTATTGATAGATATGACTACACTTGTCCGGAATTTTATATGGACTAATCATTTTCAGGTAGTGTTTGACTTCCTAAAGGAAATATTGATCAAAGATTTAATGATTTTGTTTCTCGAGTAAGGGTTGATGTTTGATGTTTTGTACAAATCCTACTATATAGTATTTGGAAGCATATTGATGATTCAGATAGTGGTGATCTCATATGGTTCTTGTAAATTATGTCCCCACATGCATAAAAATTCCACCCATGATTTGGAACAACCATTAGCAATGTTATCATTGAAAATAGTGATATATTTTCTCATCAATGATGCAATTGAGGCCATTATTGACCATAAGATATTGAGGTACATATTATCTCAGTCTGACCTAAATCCAAGACAAAAAATGTGGTTGGAGTTTTACTAGGGTTATGACTTTGAGTTCACCTGTACCATAGTAATGGGGAATTCTATGGATGATGAACAAAGAAGGTATCTGTGGAAGGATTTCATTCAAGGGTCAAATGATTCTTGGAGGTGGGTATAGGATTTTATAGCCCTAAATCTATGTGAAGAGGTATTTTATGGTAGAAGTTTCCTGTTTTAGATTTATTGTTTGTTTTCCCTTATGTAGTAGTGTAGGTTTATTAGAGGGGAGACTCATAGGCCAAATTGAGGCATGACTGAGTTGTCCCGGGTGATTCCTCTAAGTCATTGTCAAATGATAGTCAAAACATGATATTATTTTAGGGGAGTTCATTAATTATAGTGTAGAAACAAGAGGGTGTCCTTTTGGAGCTTTATAAATCACCTTTAGTAGTACACGAATGAGTATATAAGATGTACCATGACATGTGAGCTCAATTTTAGTTGTCAGAGATGTAATGGTTGGATTATGATATTTCTTTTTTTATGCCTAATTTTCTAGTAGGGGAAATTATAACACCATGTTCATGATGATTTTTCATCCCATGGATGTTCCAAAGTTAAAATTTCATGGTATATGGATGGAATTATTAATTATTTCACCATGAGCCCAAGTATTACCTGATTATATCTAGTTAATCCTCATATAAGATTATGAATTCATCTACCTTCTTATTAATCTTGGAGTTATGAGTCACGTGTGTTTGGGAAAGTGGTATATGGATGATGCAGTGTGTCTATGAAGATTTTTTAATTCCATTAACTCATATTTTGATTCACATCTAACTTCACAAGTCTAGAGGATTATCAAAAAAAAATTAGAACTCAGTTTTTCCTCACCACTTATCTCCACCCATAGATGAATAGAAAGATAGAGTAGACTATCATGATGATAGAGGATATGTTTTGGGCATGCATCATAGGCTTCCTATGATATTTTGAGAATCACTTACCCTTAGTTGTTCTTTCTTATAACAATAGATACCACTCATCCATTGACATGGTCCCATATCAAAACTTATATGGGTTCCTGTGTTGTTCGCTATTATGGTCGAAGATGTTTCAAACTCATCGACTATCAATATTAATGTGGTGCTTGGAGTGATATAGAATATTTAAGTGGTTCATGAAAGGGTTAAGTAAGAACAAGACTAGAATAAGTATTATGATGATCATAGTGGGATACCCATAGAGCATGAGTTTTAAGATGATTTGTTCTTAATGTTTTCTATTGTTTTGGGAAGTGGACGTTTAGTAGGGGGAGTAAGTTTTCTCCTCTATTCAAGAGACACTTCAAAGAGTTTAATCATTTTTACATGGTATCATTATAGAGACCCTTCTTTTTTATACATTACTATAAAAAAATTTAATGACAATGAACTTAAAATAATTACACAACTAGAATCCAATGGTTTAGTTTCATGGAAAAAATACGACCATACATGACATTAAAAAAACATAAATATTTATTTAATTTCTTCTTATCTATCTTCTAATTAGAATTTAAGTTCTCCTTCGTAGCAGTAATATCTTGAGGATATAAATCAAAGAAATGAGTGAGTGGAAATCCCAATAAGAGGAGAGAAAAGAATATGAATCAATATAACATAGGGTGAGCATACTCATCATCATAATAAAAAAAATCATAAAATCATAATCATGGGGGGAAGCATTTAGAAATGGCTTGGAATGTGGAAATGCATAAAAATGAAACATCATTTCTTAGTGGTCAACTACCACATATAACTATGAAAAAATCATGCATCTTATTCCATAATAATTCACTTTATATTATGATATTATTGAAATTACTGAATTCATTGGAGCTCTATATAAATTTTGTCACACTCGTCACATCATAACATTTACATTGTTCTAAATAATTCTGGTTGAACCCGTAACATCATATCATTTACATTATTTTGCATCCCAAATTCATCAATCGTGGAAATAAAATAACCCATGGAATGGAATGGGTTTCATTTCATAAATCATTAATTTAAAAACATTGGGTCCTCATAAGAAATCGGGAATAACATACTTGATATAAGAATCATCAACCGTGAGTGAAGAAGAAACAATCTCAAAAAATAAAAGGTGTGTTTTTTAAGGAAATCTTCCATTGGAAAACATTGTGTTTTCTATAAACTCAATTATAAAACTTGTATATCCAAGAAAAGTTAATATAATAATGAATAAATGATATTTAAGGAATATTAAAGGAATATCCACACTAAAAATGAGGTGAATGTTGGAAAAACTAAAGAAATATAGTTGTGTTGATGAATTCCCCTTACATTATGTCTGATTGTTTATTCACTTTAATATCCTATATAATCACATTATACTCATTTAAAAAATAAAAAACCTTTTTGTACATGATTTTTATTCATTGAGTTTTTTTTAATTTCATTTATGGGGTTTTTAATGATTTATAATGTTTAATTTCATCATTTAAGAGAATTTATTTCCATGGTTTTCATGATTAGTTCGATTGAACGCATTATTGGAAGATCATGTAAAATGTGGATAATTTTTCAGAATTTTTTATATTCTATTAATGATTTTAGCTATTACAAAATAGGCCTTTAACAACACTAAAATTGTCTTTATCAGTTCTATATATGTGTTAACTACTAAAGAGAGATTAAAATCCCATTCTTTTTATTGGATCTTATAAAACAATTGAAAAAGATATACATTATAAACACATAAAAAAGTGATGATAAAGAACAATTTATCGGTTATTGTAAAAGTTATAATAATGAAAAATTTATCAGTGTTTGTAAAAGCACTATTAAGGGGGAATTTTGCAGTGTATTGTAATTGCACTTTACAGCTCTAGTATATTGCGCTGTTACAGCACACCATAGCCCCAAAAATACAAAAAAATTAGCATAATCCATTAATAATATAGAATACAATAAATAGAAAATAATCCAGAATTATTTTCATGGTTTTGGTGATGTGATGAGCGTTTAAACTAAAATGATACTTACATACTGAAAAAAATGAACTTTGAGTCATACTGGTTTCACCATTCATCAGATTTATGTGTGGATGATTCGTACAAATTTAAAATGACTTATGGAACGTTTTTATAACGTATCCAGACAATTTTTAGTGGGTTTTCAGGGTTTTGAGTACATTTCTTCTCCTTTTTACTATAATATCAGTTTAAATTGGAAACATGCACATTGACTCTTATCGGTCACATCGTGTGTCATTTTGTTGTGATGTTGATTCGTAAATGAAAAAATGAATTATTAATCATTTTACTAAATTATAAAGACAATCCAAGAACAATTTCAATTTTTTTAGTAACATGCACTTTTTGAAATAAAATATTGTTTCTTAACTGATAACAGGTACATTGAGTAATACCGGACACATAGTGTATCTGAATGATGTCTGACTAATTACAACATGTCACAATGACTTATGTATCATTTTCATAATGTATGAAAACAATATGAATTCATTTTCTTGGTTTTGAGAAGGTGTGTTTTCCCTTTACTGAAATTGATGTAAATTTTAAATAAAAAGACACTTGGAGTCATATTATTCACATTGTGCACCAGATTGTGGTGCAGATAATTCTTACACATCTTAAATGACAAATGGATCATTTTAATAATGTATCAATTAAATATGAATGTGTGTACCTATTTTTCATTACATTACATTTTTTTTATGAATATTTTATTGTATACTAAAAAAACAACTTAGACTCATATCACTAATATCATGTATCAGTTTGACATGACACTGATTCTTACACATAAAAAATTACTTATATTTCAATTTTATAAATTATGAATAAAATCTAAGCATGTGTGTCTGATTTTTACTAAGTGAATTTTTTTAACTAAACGATCGATTTTAAACTGATAATAGATTCATTGAGTCATACCAGGCACATCTTGTATCAGATTGAGGTGTGACTAATTCATACAAAAAAATGACTAATGGATAATTTATCGAAAGGATCAAAATAATATGAATGTGTTTTCAATGGTTTGAGCAGGTCATTTGTTTTTTTATTAAAATTGATGTCAATTTTAAATAAAAAGACACGCTTGGAGTCATATCAGTCACAATGACTGTCTGATTGAGGTACAAATGATTCCTACATGTCTAAAATGACTTATGGATCATTTTATTAATGTAACAAAACAATATGAATGTGTTTTATTAGTTGTGAGTATGTCACTTATCCTTTTTATTAAATTTAATGTTAATTTTAAATAAAAGGCTCAATTTGAGTAATATTTCTCACACCATGGGTTGAATTGGGGTACAACTGATTCATACATCTCTCAAATGACTTTTGGATCATTTTCCTAAAGTTTGAAGAAAATTTGAATGTTTTTTCTTAGTTTTGACTATGTAACAAGTTATTTTAACTAATTTTTTTTTAATCAAGAAACAAAAACTTTGAAATATAATGATCACATAGTGTATCAGTTTGAAATGAGACTAATTCCTATATCTCACAAACGACTTTTAAATCGATGTCCTAAATTATCATGAAAATATGAACATGTTTTCTTTTATTTGAATGAGTGGAATTTTTTGAACTCAAACATAAATTTTAAATTGAAAACAGACACATTGAGGCATAGTGGTCAGACCATGCATTTCATTGAGATGTGTTTCATTCTGACACATCTTAAATGAATTATTTATCATTTACCTAAAGTATCAAAATAATCAGAATAATGTTTCTTGATTTTGAGTATGTCATTTTATCTTTTTAGTAAAATCACGGTAATTTTTAAATAAAAACCACTTGAATCCATATAGGTCACATTGTGTGTCAGATTGAGGTACGACCAATTTCTATAGATTCTAATGTCTCAAAATACTCTTAACTACCAATGTTACAATGTTTTCATTATATTTCTATGTCAAACTACCAACACTAAAAATTGACTTGATTTTCTTATCAAAAAAACCATTCTCATTATTTAATATCTGAAGAGAAAGGTATTTCAACAATAAAGAATGTTTCTTAGCTAACAAAATGAAATCATTATGATGTTTTGGTAATTATAAAATTGAAAGGTATTGAATATGGAAAATGTGGTTATGTTGGTTGAAATAATCATTTCATCTCTTATGGATTTTTGTAGATAGTTGAAAAAAATGACTTCCCAAAATATTTGTGAGAAAACTAAATAAGTATTATTAAAAAATGATAAAGAAATTGACTTAAAAATAATAAAAATAAAATAACGACAAAATAAATTAAATAAGTAGTAGGGATTCTTCTTTTCCTAAAGGTTGTTTGAATTCATGATGCATTTTCTTAGGGTAATTATCTAAAATAAGGTTGAATTCCAATACCTCATGAGCATGAGATTCATCAAACAAACCACCCCAGATTGAACAAAACAATCCACTTGTACAAGAAAATAATAATTTTATATTTAATAATAAAAATAAATAAATTAATCCTAATTATGAAACAATAAATTAATTCTATGCATAATATTTTGATTGTGAAATTTTTTTTTCCATAGGGATATAATGATCATAAATAAAGAATGATGATAAAAAATGGAAATATATCTAACTAAACAATTAATCAATTAGTGAGATAGATGAGGTGAAAAAAAGATACATCATATTGAAACATTGAATCATTCGAGAGAATCTGAAGATATCCTACTGGGTGTATAAAATATTCATTTTGTACAATAAATAAATAAATAAAAATAAGATATTAATTATCAAAGGTGAATGCCTCATGTTTTTTAAAATAACACGGACGCAAATTAGAGAATCCTAATGGCGGAACCAAAAGTAAATATTAAATAATATTCTATTTTAAAATGGATTAAATTAAAAAAAAACTGTTTGTTAGATGTGTGATGAATGAAATGAATTGATTTTTTAGAATTATTAAAGAGTGGGCTGTCATTTAAGTGATATATATATTTTTATCAACTACAAGAAGTACAATAATGGCTGAAATCAATGAATAGAATTTCATCAGTGATCTAAAAGTTTTGGTGAAAACTCAAAGGACTAAGACTCTACAAAAAACATCATTTTTCCAAATAAAGTTAAATCATTTTTAGAGGCTGAAAAGGATGATGATTGGATAAAATATATGCATGATGATCTTGACATGAATAAGAATAATGTTACATAAGGAGCTTGATCTGAATAAGAACAATGAAGGCTTCTTATGGATCATGTTGTGGAATATATTGTCCCAAAAAATGTCTATTAGTTTAAAAATACATGATTTATTTCATTAATTGTTTTTCCTCATTATGTAAAACCCTTAACATAAAAGGTCATGGTAATTTATTGTAAATAAAAAAAAATTATTTTATGTAATTGATATGGTCACAATTGTAGGGCCTCATATTACCACGAGAAGGACATAAAAATGGATTTATTTTTATGTTAGTAAACCATAAAATTCAACAGAATTAATAATATGTTGTGAGTATAGCATATCATTAAATTATTAAATACAAACTAATAATGTTTAATTGAAGTGGGAATCTTATGTTTTAATGAGTTTATCCTAAAAAAATAATTTTTATTTTAATAAAATTGATTATATTACCAATTATTTATTTAATTGACATAAATAAATTTCAATAGTTTATTTTATAAAAATTAGCCAAATCTAGTGGAGAAAGAGATTTCAAATATTCTTAAAAGTTTATATAATAGAAAAAATTTCTCATTAAATAAGTTACATTCCAAATAAAATATCAAAATTAGAAAAAAAAATAATGAATCTTAATGTATTGAGAATAATAAATTCTTTCAAACAATTTAATATTATTTAGCACAACGTAATGAAATAGTATTTTGTTTCTTAAAACACCTTTATAATGGGATTTTCTACGAAAAATTACTCATTCTAATAATTTATTTTCTGACTATATTATAACAACCAAAATCAAAATATCTATTAAATTTTATCTCAAAACAATTTCCTATAAAATGTATTCTAAGTATTAAAGACCTTTAAACCTATTAGATTTTTATTTTTATAGAATTTAAGTCAAATTATTAAAAATAAAATTGAAATATTTTTAGCATAATATCTAAAACAAATATATTTCTTCAATAAGTAGTTAAATAAATAAGACAAAATATCAACCAGATATAATTTTTTCCTCACCTAAGATTACAGAATCCTCATAATCATTTGGTTATGGCATTTCATAAGTGACCTACCCTAATCATGATCAAATAGTTCCCAATCATCACAAATAAATCCATTAATTTTACTCCACATTCCAGTTCTCATTATCTTAGGATACAAATTCATAAAAAAATATTAGATAGTTTTTCCCATGTGTTAGACATTTCAACATCCATTATTTTGGAAACAAATGCTAGAATTACCACTAAAATATATGGGGAAAAACTAATATTTTTGTTCCTTCTCACTCAACCCTATATGTTCCAATTTATACACGACATAATATAGGAACCCAATGATGTCAAATATTTCATAATCCAAGTGATTTAAAATGTTATATTCCAAAACAATGACATCACTAAATATAATATGGATGGATTTCTCAAAATATGACAATTAATAAGAGGTATAAGTCATGTAATATATGTATTGGGAGCCAATTATATATCACAACAACATGACCCAAAAATGGGATTGATATAAATCAAGCCAAACAACACCAATGTTGTCCCACGGAGACCCGAATGATTTTGGGGAAGATGATACATCAATATATCTACAAACCAATGAATTTTGAGTAGTTTTATTATAGTATTGTTTAACTATACTTGTTGGGATACACAAATGAAGAATGATAATGTTCAGTGGATAACCAAGGGAAATAATATATTTCAAAAAACCTGGCTTTTTTTCGATCTGTGGTTGTGTTAAACCCTTAAATCACTTGAGACTAGGACTTGAGCCTTGGAACAGTTAGATCATTGATTATAGTGGAGATTTGATCTTGGATTCCACAATAAGGAGGGTTAGTAGCAAGTCACTTCCGCAGAGACCTTTGGATATCATGAATTGGTTCGTGATGGTTAGGGTTCTTAAAATAGGTCGTGATGATTTTACTAGTGCTTCAAAAAAGTGTGGATATAGATACCTTTTATCCATGCTATGTTGAAAAGAACTAATAAAATGAATCCTTATCAGTGATTTTTTATCACTGATAAAGGTTGATTTCTTCTGAACTTTTTAGCATTGATAAATCCCTATTTTTATTAGTCCTAAAAAAGTGGGGATAAATACTTATAATACTTTTAAAAAATTAATTTTTTTTAAAAATGATAATTATTATATATAATTATAATTCAAATAATAATCATTTTTATAAAATAATAATTTTATAATTATTTGGATATATAATAATTTATTTATAATTATATAAATAATTTTTTAGACAAAAATATTTATATCATTATATGTATTTATATCATTATATATATAGACGTATTAAATATACTCATTATTTAAATAAAATTATTATAATTTTATAATTATTTATTTATAATTATAAAAATACCTTCTAAACCAATATTATTTATCTATTCATAACTATAAATGTATAAAAATAGCAAATATAAATTTATAAAAGTATTTTTTTTATAATTATTTTTTTACAAATGTATTTCGAGCATTATTAATTAATATTCAATCTTATGTTCATGCATTCTAAAAATAGGTAAAATTGAAGAATTAAAAAGTAGTACAATATTAAAAATTTTGATAAGATGGATAAATATAAATCGTTAGAAATGTCTATATAATGAAATAAATATGAATAAATATTGAAAATATGAAAAAATATTTAATAAATATATATATATTATAAATAATATATGTTGATTAAATTGAAAAAAAATATTTGTGTGTGCATGTAAGTATATAAAAATTCATTACTTACGTATATGTGAAATCAATATAATAAATTGGTTCTATGATAAAAATTAAAAAATTAATCAAAATTCAATTATATCCATTACTCAATTCAATTAGTCAGAATTTTTAATTCATATTAATTTTAAATTATAAACCATTATTAATTAAATATAATCATATTTAATGTAAAGGCATAATATTATTTTTTATTATATACATCATATATATATATACTTTAATACGTATAATATATTAACATTATAAATAATCATATTATTAATTAAATGTTTATTATATTTATCAGTTTAATTAATTTTTATTTTAATATGTTTAATTCCGATTTTTCATTTATCTATATATTTAATACATACTATTTATTAGTATTTATAATTTATAAATACTATAATAATTGTAATTTTTTATCAATAATTATTTAATTAATAAATTTTTTAATATTGTTTTAATAGAATAATTTTTTATTTTTTATTGATTTAATAATTTCATTTTATAGTTTAATTTTTTATCAGCTTCAAACAAGTCATGCTAAAGGATCCTTTTATGAGTGACATATATATATATATATATATCGCTGATAAAGGGTACACTTTAACAGTCTTAAAAATAAAGTGTTGTTAAAGGGTACCCTTTATCAATGAAAAAAACAAAACACCAATAAAGGATACCCTTTATGAGAGATAAAAATAAATTTCTAATTAAGGGACACTTTATCAGTGCTAAAAAGCAGATAAATGGTTAAATTTATCATCACTTTCTTTAGCACTGATATAGATTCCATTTATCAGCGCTTTTTACTAACATTGATAAATTTTGGTGCTATTAAACTCTTATTTTATAATAGTTCATCAAAAAGATTAAATTACATTATAAAGAATTTGGTTATATATTATGAGGATAAATCATTAGATAAAATTATATGATGATCATATTTTGTTTTTTTGGAGGGTTTTCAATCATGACAAACTAATTTTATTTTATCATTTAGTATTATGTATATACGTTAGTTACATAACATAATGATGGTTGTAAGATTCATTTTAATATCTATTTTTATCCATTTAGTGGTTTTATTAATAGCCTTGTATGTGTTATGGGAAAATGAAAGCACATCATTGATAATGTCGGTAGGTGGACACATCAGAGATGATGATTTAATTTTTAAAATAAAAGGGAGAGGGGGAAAATTTTAATGATGGATCTTTCATTTAAATTATAACATACCATTATATCCAAAATAATGGAGTTATGATTCCATTTAGATAATAGTAGGTGAGGTTAATAGAAGAAATGAATTTAAAAATAAATTAAAATAAAAGGAAGATGATTTTACCTCTAAGATTTATCAACCTTGAGAACCATCACATGGAAAATGTTTTGGTCTTTTAATGAGACTGTGATCTCTAGGACATGGGAGAGATTCTTATGGAATGGTTTGGGTTGAATTTGGATAATGCTAAAATATTGAGATGTTTGAGGAGAATAGGGGTGAGGGTTGTATTTACAGTGGAGGAGAGGGGTGTTTTATCATTATTATATTTATTAGTTTGTTATTATGGACGAAGACTATGAATATTTTGATTATTATTTATAAATATCTTAAAATAGTAATGGATGGTTCGAGATTAAGGTGCTCACATCATCTTTACATCAACAATGACTCAAAAATTCATGTATTTAGCATTGATCGAAAATTATTGTATTTTATTGTTCATTAATAACTAAAGCACTTTAGAGAAATCCCAAAAAGTAACCGTAACTATTTTTTGATTTTTATAATTCAAAAATTTACTTTTTTTTGAAAATTATATTTTAAATATAATTAATTTATTTATTTTAACTAAAATCATTATTTACTTAGAAAATACATATTCTAAAATTATAACTGATTTTATAACACTTTGATAAATTACATAAGGTCTCATAAGATTATATTAAATTTATAAGAAGTAAAAATATTAATTTATGATTACATTTTATGGAAATCAATTTAATTTTAAATTATTATAAACTTATTATTAAATATTAATGACTTACAAAAATACTAACTCTTAATTAACAATTTCTAAAATATTTACGTATAAACTGATATAAATATATCATTGTACCACTTATTAGATGCATAAATTTTATTCATACTTTAATGCGTGAGGTTACTATTTATTTGGTTGGTTTACTATTCATAATTTTCATATTACTATTCCAAATTTCAATTTAGATTTATTTAGTATAGGTTTCTTGACCTCTATAAATACTCTTTATTTAATTAATTAATCATTTAAAATGTTTTTATTATGGTATAAAAGTTTTGGTTGTTACAATCATATTGGTTGGGACTTCCACTATGTGTGGATAAGATCCATGACATCTTCCACGTCTCTCATCTTCATTGGGATCATCACGATGACATCCAATTAATTGAATGGGGAGTGTTGAATATCAATGATGATGCATCATTCATGGAGTGACAAGTGGGGTTATTTAATCAATGGTTGAATGTTTTGTGTAGATAGACTGTTGCTTTAGTTCATGGGTTTTGGATGCATGGTGTCTTGGAAGAGAGTACATTGGATCATGAAACATTGATTAATTCCCAATACTAGGAGTTTATTTCGTGTTTCGAATTATTATATTTTTAAATGATAAGTTGTTTGAATATTAATGGTTTAGGATATGTGTTTTCCCTACTAAAGATATATGTTAAGCCATCATGCATATGAAAAATGGAGGAAACCATTCCTAAAATTTATTAATTATATAGGGAAATTTTTAAAAACTATATGGGTGAGTTAGTGGAAACCAAAGGGTATAATATCTTGATATGTAAGGTGTATTTCCTATATTTTAATTCTTGTGGATGTGTTGCATAATTCTGTGGGTAGCCTCTGACTTGGGTTATGTGGAGGTTGGAATGGTTATGTGGAAGATGTGGCTTGAGGTTTTTGTAAGATAATGTCATAAATTTTAATGTGTAATGAAATCCTTGAGAGGTACCTTGGGGGATGTTTTTCCGGACCCTTCGCTTCCTTTCTATTAATTGGGTTCATTTTGATTCTAGACTATTTGAATTATTTGAGAGGTATCTAATGTAACATTTAAGACCTTCGAACTATTTAGCATGTAGGAAATATATTAACAAGGGTTTCTATAAGAAGTTTGTGATATTTGGTGAGTAGATGGTTGTGTCATAGCTAAAATTTTATATGAGAAGGATTTTGAATCACGGAGGCTCAAGATGGTCTATAAAGGGTGTTGATGTGGTATGGAGAGTCAGGCTATAACAACGAGACTTGGGGTGAAATTTTGATAGTTTTATTTATTTTTAGCATTATGATGATGTGGTCACATTATTGAATTGTGGAGTCTGTGAGGATTGAATTTATGTTATTTAATCAATTTAGGGGTAGTTTATGTCATAGGAATGGTTGTGGTATATCATTCATCTTGGTTGTTGAGTCCTACAACAAAGTGTGTTCTCTCGCATGATAGAATGATTTTTTGTTTTTCAAATATGGGGTTCTTTCCTCACTATATTTTTTTAATAAAACTCTGAAAAAACTTGATATAGAATGATCAAGCCCCTTCTATCATAGTCTGGTCATTTTTCATCACTTATACACCATGGTATGAGGTATTTCAACATTGTATTTTTTCAAACATGCTTATAAATCTCTGTTTTCCCTCATACCAGACCTTCCAATTTCCTTTTCTCTTGGTTCATGGGTAACTCTTACGTATTTTTTGGAGGCCTTTCACCCACTTATTATTGGATTTGACTCTAGGAATCCATTTATCAATAATTTTAAAATCAAATGTAATATACCTATATGCCTATTTTGTTTTATTCCTTGTTCTTTATTTTTGAGGTAGATCATCTTTGGGAGATGGACAGTTTGGGTAGTACATTGTAATGAGATTGGTGTGTATGATGTTATCTAGGGTAACAAAGGTGATTTCTTTTTTTTATGGCTTTTTTTAGTCTTCTTAGTTTTATTCTCACCATGTCTGATAGTTCAGAAAGTTTGTTTTAAGGAAGGGGTACTTCTTATTTATTCAATTTATTTTCATGTGGGTTAACATGATTTGGTTCCACTAGGGAGATGGTATGAACAAAATTAATGATTAAAATTAATTGTTTTAATTTAAAATTAAGTTTTGTGGGTGGGGAAGAAATAAAATGTTTTATAACATTTTATTTTATTATTTACGAGTTGGTATATGCCTGATTCCATTACAGAAAATCAAAATAATTAGGATAAATTCATGTGCTCTTATTGACATCACAGTGGAACCCTTATTCTATGATTTATTGATATCACCTTAAATGTGATGGATAATCACTTATATATGAAATCATAATTGATATCCCATAAAAATCAATGTGTGTGTGATAATTCCCTTTAAAATAATGAAATAAATGTGAAGGAATTACCCCTATTAAAATAAAATTAGATATATATGGAAGTGACATGTGGATATTGTGATGAGGCATGCTTATGACATATGGAAGTTGTGATGAGATGTGATTTTCATATATGGTGGTTGTGAAGAGTAATTGATATGATATGTAGAATTTATGACGAGGACTAGTTGTGGTGTTTGGTGGTTATAATGTGAAGCTTGATGAAATGAGGAATATAGGTTTCTTGTGTTTATAATATGTTGTTCTAGTTTCTCTATAGTGATGGAAGAAATTGACAATGATGTATTGAAATTATGTGTGTTGGAATAGATAATGAAAAATTAAATTAAAATAAAAAGTGTGATTGAAGTGGTTTTTTTAATATGAAATGAATGGTCTCAATAAATTGAAAAGGTTGGTATTTGAAAAATATAGAAGGATGATTAACTAAAATTGAAAGGTTGAATGTGGTTGGAGATTGTGGAATGTTTTTTGGAATAGAGCATTTGGATGTGGTAGAGAATGTGGTGGAGGATTTGAGGTCATATGGTGATGTTTTATGTTAGGATTGTTTTCTTATTTTGGTCCCATTTTTATGGATTTTGCATGTAGATTTTATATAGTTTATTTTCATTATAATTTCTATACAGACGCAACACACATCGAGCACTTTATTCCAAAACCCAAATTATTTGGAGGTGTTTTTCTATTACATCCAAGAGGATGAGGATGGATTCATGGATTCCCCGTCTTCCCCTCTCTCAATTCATAGTGTGGCTCATACACATAAACTTTTATGAATCATGGACATTGTGAACTCATGGTTTTATTGATATGATTAATGATGTGGTACTTAATGAGGGTCCAATATGGTAGGAGAAGGTCATGAGGTTGATTTCACTGTAGTTCAAGATGCCTTAATGTACTAGATAATTGACATTGGTTATGGGATGATGTAAATTTGATGACTTGTTGCACGTGGGGTTCTTGGTATGAAATGGATACCCATGTGCCTTCAGGTGGGATGTGATTACTAGTTGAACAGGGGGTTCTTGTGATAATGCTTTTTCCAAAGTATCTTCAAGATAGATTCTAAATAAGGGATAGGAGAGAAAAGACATTAGACATTGGGTTGTGAGAGAATAAAATCGTATGGAAAGTTTTCTACGGATCCCTTTTATAAATGTTTTTCTTATTGGGCTATAATACATGTTTTCATTATTTGGTGACTGTTCCATGGTGAGGATGAGTATTTTAATTTACTAGATAAGGTGTTTTTTTCCCTATTGTATTCTTACGGGTGGATTGGTATGCTCTTTCCAGAGGCAAAATATAGACATTTGGTATGATCCTTTTGAGTATACATGTTATACTCCCACAAAATATTTAAAAATAGTTTTTCAGGTTTTACAAGGACTTTGCAATCCATTTTATTCATTACTAACATGGAAATTGGAGTTATTGTTGATTCACTACTTTAGGAATTTCTGTTGGGTATTTACTTGAAACCCATTTTATTTTTTTACCTTACACATGAATTCGGGGATTGTTTTTTGTTTCTTTCTCCAATATTATGTCACAGTGTTTCTTGATTGTTGATATCTTATCTCCGGGTCCTACTATATCTATTGATGGTAATGCCTTATCCATCCATCCAACATCAAATTTTTATTATAGATAATCCAACAATACAAAAGTGGAAGAGAGAAAAGGGAGTGAAAAAAGAAAGCAAGACTATGGGGGTGTGAAGTAATGGAGACCCAGAGCATCTCCTCTAATCAAATTCTCACCCTCAGGCTTGAAACGATATGTGTTGGGAAAGATATTTAACCCCGAATCCTCCATGGAGCCGAAATAGTCAACCACCTTGTTCCCCCCTCTCCATGTGTGAGCCACCGGTAAATTTCTTTTAAAAAGAGTTTTTCACTTTCTGACCATATATGATATGGACCAAGGGGGAGCACGTATTCCAAGTAGAGCATCATGGAGGGTCAAAGGGTCAGTCTCCACTTGGGATGACTCAAGGTTCTTCTAGTTGCAAAGGGAAAAACGTGTAATCATAGCTTTCACCTCCACCTAGAGAGGGTCTCTGTTGTCATACGTCGCAGCGAAGGAAAGAATAACTTCCTATCGAGTGTCCCACACCACTCCCCCACCTTTCATTCTACCCATGATGCAGGATCCATCGATGTTAAGTTTATAACCATCTCTTGGGGGGTGCCGTCAGACCCATTGACCCGCTTCATTGTTACTGGAGACCTGGGCTACTATGGCTGGAATTTTGAGCAAGCTACACAGAGGATCATAGTTTCCTACTTTGAATAGGTTGGACATGTTGATCATAAAATTATTGATCCTACCCATGATGATTCTTGAATTTGGACGAGTTCTCTCATATCTGGATTGATTTCTAGCCTGCCACAGGAACCAGCAGGTGGTGCTGAAGAAGATAGACCGCGCTGCCTGACCTGGGGTCTCCTCTGATGACCCCAGAAACCAACTGTCTAGGAAGGACTCCCCATCATGAAGATGGATCGTGGACATATCGAAGCCACCAAATGATGAACAGACTGCCGGAGCCCACTCGCCTTGAAAAAACAAGTGAGACGTGATTTCCTCCTACGGAAATCTGTAGCAGTTGCAGTGAGAGGCCATGTTAATACCAACTTTATTTATGTTGTCTTCAGTTGCCACTGCTTGACGCCTTAATCTCTATGTTAGGAAATTGAACGTTGATGGGAGTGGTTCATGACACCACAAAATAATATTTGATCGATAATTATTTCTCAAAATTATCTAGTAACTATTTTTATGTGTGAGTTGAATACTAAAATAAATATTTATTCAATAAATATTTCATAGTATAAATATTTATTTATTTATTTATCAAATGAACAATATTTACTAGTTAAGGATTATTAAATGGGAAGTGGGATGTGTGGATTGTGTTATAAGGTTTTTTGTTAATGAAATATAAAATATAATTTAAATAAATATTAATTCGTTTATGTAAGGAAATGATACTTATTTTATCTACGGGTCATGCACACTTAAATAGAACAATAATATTATAATTATTACTAGACATGGTATTTACTATGTATTAAGGGAACAATTATGGTCCGTTGAATAATTAATTATTCTCTAACATAGATTAATAAAAACAAGGTTATATCATATTTTAGGGTTAGATGCTGTGGTAAAAAAACACATCCCTACCAGAAATTATCTCAACCATAGAGAGAATATTATCAATTATTCCATTAAGAACAGTGATCTTACACCATTCTTATCTTATTAATAATGATAGGCTAGTAATTAATCCTTCCATGGATTATATAAATATCAATGAAAGTGATGAAATTTGATTTGTACTGTCCCACTACCACCCAGAGTACCATTGATGACACTTTGTGATCATAGGGGAATGTTAGGATCACTACTATACAAAATTTATGTTGAATCATCATAAAAAAAATTATATATTCTAATGAAGGATCTAATGATTAATAGACTCATCAAAAAAATAATTTCCATGATCAAGGAAATTTTTCAATTTACACATAGCATAAACTTAACATGATAAACACCCTTAATTTTTGATTCAAGGATCTTTATGAATTTTTATGGAATTTAATTTCTTTTCCATGACATTAATCATCATGTAAATTTCATACTATTCATTGAAACTATTAAAATAAAAGTATGTCATTTTCCAATAGGTGAATATACCATGTTCAAAATCTTAAAGTTGCATCTAGGTAGAAAATTTTAAATTTTAGATTATTTTTTAATCATTGATCTCAATATGAATTTAATGTTATTTATTTATTTATATAAATACACTAATTAAATATGAATATCATATACTATTCTTCTTATTAGTTTCTTCACTATTATATAACAAAAAAGGGTTTATAATAGATGGGGAAAATTAAAAAATGAATCCAATAGTACTAAAGAATCTAGGAAGATAACACAAACTTACATGACTTATAGATCAAAGGTATACTCCATATACCCTAGTTCATTACACCAAGATGAGTCATTAATTTATTATGAAGCATTATTTAAAAAATTTCATGTTGTGTCATTAAACCACACATGTTTACTATGTCAGGCTATCACATCGCATTCCTGATTACATTGAGTGTAGCTATAAAACATTTTGTTTAGTCCATTTAGTTTCGTGGTGGAAAGTTCATTGTAAAAGATACACCATGTTTTTAACAAAACATGTGTGGGATTGGAAATACTAAAACATTGAGTCTAATGATATGTTTCTAGTCTTGATTCCTTGTACCTCATAAATTTATATCACTAACATAAATGTTGACCCCCCTTAAACATGTGTATGTCACATGGGATGAAGTTATTTCCAAATTTATATTCCTAATACTTGCAAATGTAACCCATATATTTCTACAGAGACTATATTCCAAACCATGTTATACACTATTTAACTAATTTTAAGTGGAAATAAAATTAATTACATCATTAAACCAAATCAACATTTTTCTATGTGTCATTATTATATAGTACATTTCCAATGATAGTTTTTTAATAATATCAATTTCTTAATTAATTAGAATGTAAAATATTGATCTATATGTTTTGTACGGTGCATACATGCTATGTAATCTATGAGAATTAAAATAGTTACACACCATATAATTAATATGTTATTTTTTTCATTAAAATATAGTGAATTCTATGTAATTACATTATATACTATGTACACTACATTTAATGTTAGTGAACAATACATGATAAAGACAATAATGTGTAGCTTGGAAAGGTGCATATGATGCTTCCCCCAAGTAGTCATCATATACAGAATTAATTTTACATAAAATATGTTAATATAATTTTTTCAAAATTATAATGGATGGTAATAACAAGGATTAATTCTATGGATATTAAGATAAATGAAATAAAAAATAAATTATGGAAGTTAATTAATTTAAAATTGTTTTATCTTCATTAAAAGGGTCGAAATATATTATAGTTTATTAATTGTGTATCTATTGTATGTGTGGATTCTAATCAACTTGATCAACCTATATATGGTCTATATTTATTTTAATTTAATTATAGAATGTTTTTTTCAATTATTATTATCAAATTAAAATGATTCGTGTGCGTTATCCTCTCCCCTTATCATTTAAGAAAAAATATGTAACTGTAGTTTATTTTATTTAAGCCTCATAAAGATTCCACCGATTCCCCTCAACTATGAGTGAGTAAATAATAATTGAGTATGGATATCCCAGGAAATGGATGGGATTGAATATGGGGATGAGGTGAAATAATCCTATGCTATTTATATGGGAGAGATCTAATGTAGTGAATCGATCCAAGACTGGCTTACAGAGTTTCCCCTGAGTTTCTATTGTTTCTTAATTTTCATCTCAATAATAAATCTAAAAGGTAAATATAATTATCATTCTTTCTATTTTAATTATTTTTTAAAGGTTATTTATTTTATGAATAATTTATCATGATCATAATGTAAATAAATTAAATAACTAGAATGAATTTATATAATAAAATAAAAGAATTGTTTTTAAGAATTTTATCAAAAATGGTTAATCACCTAAGTAAAATATACATAATACTAAAAAGGAATTTAAAAAGTTAAAATTAAATAATTCATACATAGTAAAAAAATTCCTCAATAAAATATTATGTCATGATATTAATTCCATCACTTGATTTCTAGTGAAACCATATAACTAAGATTTTGTCTGACCCACTTCAAGAGACATAATTTATCTTGGAGTAATTATGAGATATTTGGGTTTACAAAACCATATTAAATTAATAGAAATATGTCATGAACCAAGCTGGGATGCCATCTAATCCAACACCCGACCCGTTCTGCAACATGATCCGAAGGGTGTTCCCGATCCCCACAGACTGGAAACTAGTGCCAGGCATCATATATAAAACAAGAGGGAACGATTTGGCCCAATAATAAATAGGATCAAAATATACCACATTGAAAACACAGAATATATAACCACAACTAAATCTCAAAAAATGAACAGTCTGGTCCAATTCAAATAAAACTAAATAAAACTAACACTGAAAGAACCAGGAGATACAACAAAATAAAACAACCAACTACTAACACGATCTATATGTGACCTCCTAGTCACCTACAACCACAATACCACCCTTCTACAAGAGATAACATGAACTATATTAACCTAATGAAAACCTAATCCTGCAAAACAGCTCTGGTCTACCAACACTGAGTGGTATAAGTAGGGTGTGAGCTGACAGCTCAATAGGAAATCACCACAAATTCCAAGTGTTTCCCTTCCCAAAATTGTCAATAACACTAGTTTGAAATACAATTATAATTTTTTTTCACATTTTATTAAACAACCATATCTTTCCCATTTCAATGGCCAACACATGCCACCATCGATTTTTCAGGAAAACAATCATTTTATAACGAAATCCCAACCCAAACATTTCTAGTAAAAAATTTCAATGGAACAACATTAAATCGAAAACAATTTCAATAATGATAATTTAAATACAAAAAAATTATATTAAAAATTACCCACCCAACCTACCATATGTCGACGGGAGGTACAATATAATCATTGAGCACTAGTCATGAGAATGCCCCTAGGCACTAGCTAGCTATGAGCCCTATGTACCTTGTATCTCCGTGAAAAGTAATTGTAACAATATCCTTTCTCGTGCACAAGCCACCAGTAGGTAACATACCCATAACCTAGTGGTCCCAAACATCATCATCATAGTTTAGTTAGTTTTGTAATAATTAAACTTGCTACGTGAAATAGGGGCCAAACCCCTCAAGATCACGAGAATACTCTTACAAGTACGCCCACCTAGATACCCGGGTTTCCCTTTATGCTCAAACAAGTTCTGCATCACATGATGCCACTTATAAAATTAATCATCCAAACCAAGAGTCACATTTCATAAGCCACCACTTTCACATCACAAACCCATTCTTGAAAACTTATTCACATCGAAACATTTTCAAATCACTTATAAAACAATGAAAAACACGACTTCCCTGAGAATTTTCTAAAAAATCCTATACAAATTTTAGTAAAAACGAGAAACTATAGAAACATTCCAAATGGGACTTTATGTTTACATGGTCAAATACATTTACCAAAACATTTCCAAAACATTTCTAACACCATATTCAAGTGTCAAATTCCAACCAGCCCCTGAAGATAATCATTTTCTAATGCATAGACACCAAAATCCAAATAGGGATAACCCCATGAGATCCCATATAAAATTAAATTTAGAAACCACATGAAGGACACAACATTATTTAGAAAACATGAAACATTTAAGAAAACAATATTTTAAGGAACACTGATTTAAAGAACCATCTTCATTTGAGGGCACAATCGTGTGTTCACCTAGTGCACCCATGGATGTGCCAACACCCTATGGTACAAAAATAATCCTAGAGGACACCCAACAATCCTTTTCCACAAAACCTACCATTTTCTTTAAAACCAAACGCTACCATCCACACTGTTTAGGGAACATAAAACAATCCCCATTGTAACCAAAAAACCCTTTTCAAAACATTTTAACATATCTCACATGATAAATCATTACCAAACCATACACACCAAATTAAGACCCCAAACAATAAACAACCATCCCACCATAATTAAGGAAAAACATTTCATAAAAACCCACCAATTTATCTTTAAAGAACGTTGACATTTTAAACAGCAACCCTAGGTGCAATAAACCTAGGTATTTCACACACATCACTTTGAAAACCAATTTTTAGTAAATTATACCAACATGAAATCATAATTCGCATCAATAAATAGATATATTAGAGGTTCAAAGGACATTTAATAATTAAATGAAAAAACCCAAGTTCTCGTGGAGTGTTCTGAAAAGGAAAAAGTTGGAAACACCTACCTCAACCACGTGGGAATGGAACAAAACTTCAAGAGTGGAGAGATCTAAGCCCTACTGACCATTCTCATACCCTAGATCCAATGAAAAAAGAATCAAACATAAGCCCTAGATATTAGAGTTTTTCCATGGAAGAATACCCCCAAAGGAAACCCATGAACAAAGAGGGAAAGGGAAGAAGATAATATTTGATGAAGGAAACATGAAGAAACACCGAAATTTATTGATTAAATTGCCCCAATATCGCCCCAATATCGAAGTAGGAAGTAGCGGGAGGATCCTCTAGTCGATTCCCAAAAGATAGGGCTTCATTTTGGAGGTGGAATAACTCCAATCGGAGCTCCACGTCAAATGTTATAAAGCCCGCAAGTAACTGTATGGTTTTGCTACATGGTTTGTCAAACTGTGCGCAAACCGTGTGGGGGCTACTAGAAACTCCTACAACTTCACATGGTTAGGTTGCATGGTTTTTCTAGGCCGTGCTCAAACCGTGCAACCCCAAAAATTGTCCAAAACCACCAAATTACATCCGAATCATTATGTAAGTCCACCCATTGATCCTTGAATGTTTTAAATAGAACATAGAGACACCGACGACATCACAAAGTCTCCTACATGAAACTTCATCTTAATCCAAACAAGAATAACTTATCATAGGTATAAAAGGAAACCCAAAAACACAAAAACAAAAGGACTTTTGTTGGGATCTCAACCTAAACCTCAACTAGAAGATCCAACATCGAGAAAAGAATAAAATAAGGGAGTATCTGTGGTTGGGGTGTGACAATTCTCCCCACCACAAACACTTTCTGCCCCCAGAATGTCACCCAGCCAGAAGTAAACCAAAGCTCATGTCCATACCCGACAAAAAACATGGGGAAACCCTGAACATCAGGATGACTATTCACTCTATAAGCCACACCCAAATGATCAGGAAGAACCCACAATGCATGGATGAGGATGAGGGGGAAACATGAGAGGGTTCTCCCCACCACACGAACCCAACTAATGTGAAAAAAATTAAACCCCATACAACACCCTCACTGCAACCAAGAACAAGGGCTTTAAATATCTAATATTTCCATATAGCACACATGGTTTGTCCACACGGTTTACCAAACCGTGCACCAACAATGCGCGAACTACTAGATGGAAGGGGAACCCCGCACAGCTTGGACGCACATTTTCAAAACCGCATGCCAACCGTTCCAATGCCTCCACCCAAAAATGACATAAAGATACATAGTTATGAGACCTACCGCATGGTCATGCTCTGGCCATGCAGTTTGTTCTTTCCACCTGGATAGGGATGAATGGTTTTGACTAGCCGAGAGGTAACTGTTCTTCACTTGGAAAAATATAATGAAAACTCCAAAAACCCAGAAACCTCAACCGGGGTCAAACCTGAACTTCCATACACAAGTTGGACACTAACACTAATAAAACAGGGACCCTACCAAACAAACCGAACACACAATACACCAGTTCAAAAAAAAACTCAAGCATCTCCAAATGAGCATTGTAGAAAGTTAAAACCAAAAGTGGCTTTCACGAAGACAAGACACAATCAAAGGAGAATGAAAACATTCAAAGGACACATTCAGATAGACTTGACTTTTTGGGTTACAAGAGATCTAGTTCATCTCACCATTACGAAAAAAGGTTAACTTACCAAATCAAGGCAATAATAACAAGTATATGTTAATCATTTCCATCCCAACACAGAAAACAAAGCTAGGATGGGTTTTACACACCCTTGTCACACGCGACTATGCGTGAGCTTCAACCCGAGACTTTTGGTTGGGGATCTGATGGCTGAAGCATCTCCTACCTCAAAGTCAAGCAACAAATCCTCCGATCAAGACTTCCATTTCAAGAAACACCCCTTATATAACTTCTTAAAATGACCCCAATGGGCACAGAAGAGGCAAGTATTCAATGGAATATGACAAGACATCTTTGAGGGACCAAACCTGCCGCACTAGAAACATTCAAGCAAACGGCCCGACGAACTGAAATTCGGAGACGACATAGAGAGTTTTTCAGAAACCGATTCCCCTGGCACACCCTACATTCCAGATGAGGAACCTTCATGACAACCAACGACCACTGGCTGACCCCAAAAACTAGCTCATCCAAAAATGTCTCATCCACCAACCTCTCGAAACAGGTTTCACGGGATGAGATCACTTTCTCTGTATTTTCAGTACAAAGAGCCAAAAAAGATAGGGGCTTTCATATGATCCTCCGATGATACTTCCAAATAGAATGGAACTACATCGCTAAAATTTTCAATATAAGAATTTACGGGTCGCTGGCCCTGCCAAACATCCTACAGCTCTGCCACCATCCTCTACTTCACCTCCTCCAGTATGAACCATTAGATAAAAGTGGAATTAAACACCTCCCATGACATGTTACTATCCGTCGATGATGGGGAAACCAACCCACCACTAGTCCAAGGCCGGACACTCATAAAACATTTGTACTGCATGGACTCTAACTACATCAAGAGTTCCCAATGACATAAAGACATGATTGACTTCTTCATGATACTCCATATCCTCAAGCTAACCTTGACAACCACAGAAAATGGTAAAAATAAGTTAAGGAAAAGGAATAGGGCATGACTCATTAGGAACTTTGGGGAACCTTCTGGGTGGAATTTATTGAACAATATGAAAAGCGTAGTCCAAATCCAACATCAAACTGAGGAACAAACAAAGAGGAACACCTTAAACCAAAACCAACTGGCTCAAAATCCATGTAAAAAAACACCACCATAATATTTTTTTTAAAAACATCATTTTCCTTTTAAAATTAAAAACAGCCTCCTTCCAAGGCTAATTACCAAATACCAATAACCCATTTTTCAAGAAAAAAAAAATCAAATTCCTGAAATCATTTTCTCATTCAAATCCAATTTAGGAAAATCATGCTAAGCCTTTAATTCAAAAAACCAACCCATGGTATCCCAGGAACTGTTACATGTGTGTCCATCCATTCCCATCCTCACGTGCCAACACACACTTCTCTCCCATACCCACACACATGTCAGCATCCATAAGTAATACCAAGGGACACATTACATTAACATTATCAAACCCAAATCACCCTCAATTTTTGAAAACCAACTTTCCAATTTAAAACCATTTCATGGATAAATCTTTCATTTTTAAATCCATTTCCCTTTCAAAATTCATGTTCATTTTCAACATACACATACACCAACTGAAACCAAAATGAACCCCAGATAACAATAGACAACCGGAATGAGGGATTAGTGCCTATACCTAGCCTGGAAACATGGTGGTGAGCCATGCCCCAAGTAATGCATAACACTATGAGGGCCTTGATCCAGGAACTTGGACTTTACATGGGTCACCACCCCATGTAAGGCCAAAACCTAACCCGACTCACCTCCATTGTCAGCCCTCAATTCCAAAACAACACAAGACACAAGAATCAACCCCGGACTACCCCTGGTGACTCGAGGTTTAGAACGAGAAAGGGTTCATGACGCCCTTCCCACAATTACCACCTGAGTTGCGACAAACCTTATCTCCATCTACCAGACACACCAAATAACAAGAACTTCCCCGGATACCCTTTTTTCACGAACCAAGCCACGATTCCATCTATCTCAACACCCGACCCAGTCTGCGACATGATCCAAAGGGCGTTCCTGATCCCCACGGACTGGAAACTAGTGACGGGCTTCATATATAACACAAGAGGGAACGATTTGGCCCAATAATAAATCGAATCAAGATATACAACATTGAAAACACATTAGAGATAACCATAACTAAATCTCCAAAAATGAACAGTCTGGTCCAATACAAATACAACTAAATAAAACTAACACTGAAAGAACCACGAGATATAACAAAATAAACAACCAACTAGTAACATGATCTCCATGTGACCTCCTGGTCATATCCAACCACAATACCACCATCTTCTAGGAGATAACTTGAATCAGAAAAACCTGACCAAAACCTGAACCTGCAAAATAGCTCGGGTCTATCGACACCGAGTGGTTTAGGTTCTGTGTGAGCTGACAACACAATAGGAAATCACCACAAATTCTGAGTGTTTCCTTTCCCAAAACAGTGCATAACACTAGTTTGAAATACAATTATAAAAATAGTTTTTTTCACATTTTATTAAATAACCATAACTCTCCCATTTCAAAGGCCAACACTTTCCACCATCGATTTTTCAAGAAAACAATCATTTTATAACACAAACCCAACCCAAACATTAATAGTAACAATTTTCAGTGGAACAACTTTAAATGGAAAATAATATCAAATAATGCAACATCAAATACAAAAAATTACATTTAAAATTACATACCCATCTTACCGTATGCCGACGGGAGGTGAAATATAATCATTGAGCAGTAGTCACAAGAACGACCATGGGCACTAGCTAGCTATGAGCCCCATATACCTTGTATCTCGGTGAAAGGTAACCATAAAAATATCCTTTCTCATGCACGATCCACTAGTAGGGAACATACCCAAAACCTAGTGGTCCCCAAGATCATCATCATATTTTTGTTAGTGTTGTCATCGTCAAACTTGCAACATGAAATAGGGGCCAAACCTTACATGATCACTAGCATACTAGTAAAAGTCTGCCCACCTAGATACCTAGGTTTACCTTTGTTCTCAAACAAGTTCCACATCACATGATGCCACTTAAATAATTAATAAACCAAACCAAGGATAAAATTTAATAAGACACCACTTTCACATAGCAAACCAATTCTTGAAGACTTATTCATATTGAAAAATTTGCAAATCACCTCTAAAACCATGAGGAACACCACTTCCCTGAGAATTTTATAAAAAATCCTTTCCACATTTTAGTAAAATCAGGAAACTCTAGAAACATGCCAAATGGGCCTTAATGTTTACATGCTCAAATACATTTACCAAAACATCTCCAAAACATTTCTAAAACCATCTTTATGTGTCAAATGCCAACCATCCCCTGAAGATAATCATTTTCAAAAACACACACACCAAAATCCAAATGAGGATAACCCCATGAGATTCCATTTTAAATTACATTTATAAACCACATGAATTATAAAACATTATTTAAAAAACGAGAATCATTTAAGAAAAAAATATTTTAAGGAAGACCGGTTTAAAGCACCATATACATTTGAGGGCACAATCTTGTGTGCACCTAGTGCACCCATGGATATGCCAACAAATGATGGTACAAAAACAATATTAGAGGAAACCCAAAAAACCTTTACCAAAAAACCTACTATTTTCATTAAAACCAAATTCTATCTTCCAAACTATTTAGGGAACATAAGATAATCCCCCTTATAACCGCAAAACCCTTTTTAAAACATTTTAACACATTTCACATGATAAATCATTACCAAACCATACACACCAAATAAAGACCACAAACAATAAACAACCATACCGCAATAATTAAGTCTAAACATTACATAAAAACTCCCAATTTAACTTTAAGGAACAATGACATTTTAAACAGTAACCGTATGTGCAATAAACCTAGGTATTTCACACAAATCCGTTTGAAAACCTATTTTTAGTAAATTTTACCAACATGAAATCATGATTCACATCAATACATAGATATATTATAGGTTCAAAATACATTTAATAATTAAATTAAAACACACAAGTGCTCGTGGAGTGTTCTAGAAAGGAAAAAGGTGGAAACGCCTACCTCAACCTTGTGCGAATATAGAAAACCTTCAAGGGAGGAGATATCTATGCCCCACTGACCATTCAAAAACCTTAGATCCAAAGAAAAAAGAACCATACATAATCATTAGATATTAGGGTTTTGACATGGAAGAAAACCCCCAACTGAAACCCAAGAATAAAGAGGGAATGATAAGAGAGAAGATTTGATGAAGGAAACATGAAGAACCACCAACCTTTATTGATAAATCACCCCAATATCGCTCCAAAATCATAGTAAGAAGGCGAGGGAGGCTCCTCTGCTCAATGAAAAATATATAGGGCTTCATTTTGGAGGTGTAATCACCACAATCGAAGATCCGCGTCAAAAGTTATAAAGCCCGCAAGTGGCTGCATAGTTTAGATGCATGGTTTGTCAAACTGTGCGCAAACTGTGCGTGGGCTACTGGAAACTCCTACACCTTCGCATGGTTAGGTTACACGGTTATTCTAGGCCATTCTCAAACCGGGCAACACCAAAAATTGTCCAAAACCCCCAAATTACATCCAAAACACTAGGGATGTCCCCCAATGATCCTTGAATTTTTTAAACACAATATAGATACATCGAAGATATCACAAACTCTCCAACACGAATCATTATCTCAATCACAATAAGAATAATTAATCATAGGTATAAAAGGAACCCCAAAAACACAAAAACACGAGGACTTTTGTTGGAAACTCAACCCGAACCTCATCCAAAATATCCAACATCGAGAAAAGAATAAAATAAGGGAGTATCTGTGGTCGGGGTGTGATAAAATATGTCCCTATACCTAATGTCTCATGAATGAAATTTTTTCGGAAATATGACATCTAAATTGCATATTGAAGAATCCATTGAATGACTCTAGGGAAGCAAGACCATAGATGGTAAGACCTCCTGCCTAAATACCATTGATTAATTGACCATAACCTTTATTGGTTTATGAGAGGTTAAATATTGATCCTACACACCATAATTTACACAAAATAGAACATTTAGAGTTCAATGTTGAGGGTTACTGATACATGAAAAAATAGTGGATGGAAAATAATAATATTAAATTGTTATATCTCATTTATTTTCGGAGTAAAGTAAAGTAATAATAATTTTCAATTATTATATTAATTTAAATTATAAAGTTAATCTACCAAATTAAACCAAAAAGGTAATCTATTTAAAGATAATATCCTTTAAAGATGTAACTTCTAGGAATGGTACATTCACAGTTTTAGTGTATTTGACCAGGAATGAAAATTTTACTTGATAAATTCCGTAGATTTTGATCCTCCTAGTAAAGAGGAGAGTAATGAATAGTTTTCATTATATGAAAAATACTTGTTGATATTCTAGATGTATAGTGTTTGATACTGTTATCCATGTATATAAAACTCATGATGTCTCAAGAAAATATAGATCCTTATTTAATTTTCACTTATATCTTTTATCGTTATCATGCGATATCTTGAAAATAATATTTCATCATTTATGAGGTTATCTTTATGAAAAAACATGGACATGGTGCACTAGATGAGGCTCACACATTCAATATTTTTGGATAAATTGAGAAACTACAAGTTATATATTTTATTCTAGCTGAATAATTATGAATTTATCTAATACATTATTTACTCACTCAGTGCTTATATAGTTTTTTGTGAATTATAACATGAACAACATTATGATTTCTATCCCATAAATCCTCATTATAATTATCAAGGTTGATAATGATAGAAATTATGAAAACCTATTTTTTCATTTATTTAATGAGAAGAAAGACAATGTGAACGTCCCCAATACTAAAACCAAGTCTAAGGCCTCTTCATAACATTATTTAAAGGAGAGGAAGAACAAGGGGAAATAAAAATAATTACATGTAGTCAATTTTTCATGTTGAAAGAAGGGACACTGGGAGAAGAACTACACCAATGAAAAGAATCAAGTGGAATATTTAGGTTAATTCATTGTCAAGATTAATATATCATTTTCTAAATATTACAAATTAGATGGTTCTTTTGGATATCATATTTTTATATAATTATAGGAAGAAATAATAGTTTTAATTTTTTCACAAGATAATGTTACTCTAAGAGCCACCAATAGAACTAAACTAGTTGTGGTAGATGTTATAGATTATCATCTCACAGTATTAAATGTAATGATGTTGGTTTTGAAGTGTTAATGTTATTTATTACCAATATTATTATTTATGCATCCATATACAATATGGATGTTATTATTTTCAAATATGGAAATAAAAATATATTTATTTGTAAAGATAGAATTTTTTTATGGAAAATAACATGTAAATAATGTTCTTTATGTATTATAATATATATAATAAGTAATGAAAATTGATAATGAATTGGGTTTTCATGACCAATAGAAATCCTAATAGAGGAATAACTTTCTATTTAATGTAATAGAAAAGTGTTTGAAAAAATTATACTCGATTATTTTGAACTAAAACCACTTGGAATATGTCAGACCTATTTATTAGATAAAATGAAAAATTCCACATTTAGTGGAAAAGGTTAAAGGGATATGGAGCTACATGAATTAATTCATACCAATGTGTGTCAAACATTTCTATTTGAAGCAATATGTGGGTACTCATAGATCATAATGTTTACTCACAGTTTGTGTAAATAGTGATATATCTAATTAGTGAGGTATAATATTGATTCCCTTGAAGGATTCATGGAATATGTGTCTGAATATGAGAACCAAATTCATATAAATATTAATAACCTTTAGTCTGACCATGTATAATAACATACAAATGAACATTTCTTTGATATTCTATGGGTTTTTTGTATTCTATTTCAACTTACTCTTCTTTAAAACCATAATGTAATTATTCCAGTGAAAGAAGAAAACACACTTTTTCACACATGATAAGATCAATGATGAGTCATAGATGTTTTCCATTATCCATTATGGATACCTATTATAGATAGTGTCATACCCACTAAACCATGTGCCAACTAAAAAAATTATTTTCTACATTAACTTTTTCGTAGAGAAATTTTTCTCCTAACATACATGCATAGGGATGTGAATCATTTTTCAAGGAATTTTTAGGTAACAAAATAGAACCCTGAGGTATAAAGTCTCTTATTATAGGATACCCTAATGAAATAAGTGGTCCACAACTATAAGCCACCTCAATTGAAAATTTAATAGTATGAATGCATTAATCATTTCTTGAGAGGGATCACAAGACTAAAAGAGACAGTGGGGGATATATAGACTTATGTAAAGTTTAATCTCAAGATAAACATGATTATTCAAAAGAAAAGATTCCATAAATCCCCTTGTAAGAAAATATTATGAAGAAATATTTACTTTATATGATTTCAACAGAGGTAAGATAACCTAAAATATATGGTTTTCTTGTCACTGATGTTTCTGATTCACAATTAGTCAATAATAATGAACATGTAACTAATAGTGTAGAATTATGTTGAATATAAGTTACCAATTGGAAATAATCTAGGAATTTTAAAATAGATTCCATGTACTAAAACTAGGTATGGATTTTGGAACACCCTCCAGTCGATGTTAATATAGTTAGTTAAAAATGAGTATTTATAATGAAAATGTAAAAGGATAGATATAATAGAACCTATAATTCATAAAAAGTTGCAAAAGGTTTTAAATAGTGTCATGGAGTAGACTACATCGAATTTTTTTCCCATTTTCTATGCTGAAATATATCATAATTCAACATTTTAAATAAGAATTCCATGACTATAAAATTTTGTAGATGGATATGAAAATAACCTTACTTAATGGAAATATTCATGATTGTATCTATATGACACAACAAGAAGGATTTGTGATTCCAAAAAATTACAATATTGAATAAAAGTTATAGATATCGATTTATAGAATAAAGAATGTGTCAATGTCATGGGATATTTTTTGTAAGGAATACAAAATTAAAATTGGGGATATAAATTATGATTTTTTATCCTTGTGTCTATAATAGGTTTAGTGGGAGTGTGGTATTTTTTATAATAGTCTATGTTGAAAAATATTAATTGTTGGAAATAAAATGATAGTCTTATAGTTTATTAAGTCTTGGCTAAACACATGATTCATTATGAATAATATTGGTGAAGTATCATAATTTAATTAGATTGAAATTCATTATGACATATCCATCAGGCTATTTTTGCTTAGCCAAGTTATATAGAATATTAAAATTTTGAATAGGATTGATATGGAGGAATTAAAGAGAGGATTGATTCTAATGTAACATGGTATAGATATCACTAAGAAAATGAGTGACAAAATGCATGAGGGGAGACATTGGATTATAAGGGCCTCACACAAATTAGAGATAGATTTATTCATGTATTTTAGGTTGTGACTAGGTTAGATGTTTCTTATAGCTTAAAAATGGTTTTTAGATATCAAGATGACTTAAGAGACCCCTATTGTATGGTATTCAAGTCCATCCTTGTGTAACTCAGTTGTACTAAGGATACTTTTTTGGTGTATTAAGGAGACAAGGATGTAGTCATCATAAGATATATATATTCTATATTCCATGTTGATAATGATAATATAAAACCAAATCAATGATATATATTTACTCTAAAAAGTGGTATTTTGAGAGGAAAAAACTCAATAAAAATCATAGTTGCTAATTCTAATGTGGATTCCTGGTATATTGTAGCTTCTAATATCAATAAAGAAGTGGTTTTGATAAGAAACCTCATCCATGGTCATGATGTGATTCCTATACGTTATAAAACCATTACACTTTATTATGAAAATATTATTATAGTGGATCTTGGGAAGGACACAAGGCCACATAATTAGATGAAGTATGTACTCTATAAATATCATATCTTAAGGGATTATTCTTAGAGAGGTGATGTATCAGAGAGAAGATTTTTGACATATGACTACTTGGTAGACCCATTGACTAAATATCATACGCATTTTATGTGTAACATTATGTAAGAGCTATGATATTCAAATTTATTAGAATATAGATCCAGTTTAAATGTGGGTCCATTAGAGATAGTTCCCTAGAACTAATTACTTTGTATTTTAGATTTTTGTATATCCGTGTTTTATAAAAATAATTAATTATCTATGACATATTTATTTTATTTATATTTAAATTTGATGAGATTATATCTTATATTATCTATCAATATTATATGTTTATAGCACTTACATGCTATGATGAGAATGTTGTAGTGATATAATGACTTTCATAAACATTAGCTCAATAATTGTATGATATCATCAGGTGAGACATAAATGATGTATAGTATTAGTTGTAAGATACAAATAAGATGATGAAACTTCATCTAATGTATTTCATATTTAGTAATATCCATGATGAGAGATTGTGAGAAATAAACCATAAGAAGGAAATATACAATTTTACATGTCATTTGATATTCTTATCAATGAATGTTTATAATGATTCATATAATTTGAAATTATTATTAATACAGATCAAGAATAAAATACTATAATGCAATAATGGATACTAAATATTATTTTTTCCTAGTGAAATAGGGTATGTTTGGTACGTGAAGACTATTGTTCTATTAGTATATAATTCAACAATGGATTTTTTTCCTTCCTCATATATAAAATTTAATATCTTGTCCCTTTAATTGTAATGATATTTTGAAACTAAATTATATGGTCATGGTGTATTTATAGGTTCATTTCGGATAGTCAACGAAAGAGGTATCAATCATATAGGTAGATGACATGAGTAGGAATCCTGTTTTTTGATATATCTAGAAAACATGATAATATTATATAGTTACTATTAATTTTAGTTTTTTTTACAACGTGATAGTAACTTATCCCTCATGGATTACTTAACATGTTGCTAGATGCTATTTTTTGACTTGAGAATAATTCACATAATGCTAGTTATGATGAATCCAAAAGGGTAAAACACCATGTTTACTGTTGATCTTAATTAAATTCAATTTGAATGTAATTATTAAAAAAATATTAAACCCCATTCAATTGAAGATATATTGATCATAAATATTCAATAAAAAATTTTATGTGTGAGTTCAGTATTAAAATAAATATTTATTAAAAATACAATAAATTTGATAAATATATATTTATTTGTCAAGTGAAATATATTTATTATTAGTGATTCTGTAAATATAGAGGAGGAAGTTCAGACTAAGTTATCCAGTCTGGTAGGAATGATATATTAAATATCATATAAATAAATAAATATTTACGTATTTTAAAAAATGGTTTTTATTTTATCTATGAGACATTTTTTCATCAAGTAATTAATAATAATAATAATATTATTATTATTATTTGAAATGGGGTTAGACCAATATTAGTGGAATAATATATCTCTTATGTGAAATTAATTATTCTATAACATATCTCTATAAATACCCAGTTCTGTTATTTACTAGAGTTAGATGTTTTGGGGAACAATACATCCCATTTTGAGATTCTATTTAACCTATATAGGATATTCCCTATGATTATCAAAAAAATAAATTACTAACACCTTTATTCTATTATCAATAAGAAGATAAATATGACCACCATCAATGGATTGTGTGGTGACCAAAGGAAGTGATACAAGAAGATCAGTACCACCCTGTTTGAACTGAGTGTACCATCAGTGACTATTTGAGACCATAAGAGCACATATAGATCACTACTATTAAAAATTCTATTTTTATACTCGTGATATAATGACATAAAAATTTAATAGAGATTTGTACGACCAAAATATTCTTTGAAAAAATATTTCCCAAAAATAATATAATTATTGTATTAAAATAAATTAATTTTTTATTGTATCCTTTCTTTTATTTTTGGAAAAATATTTTTATTTTTCATTTCATTCCATTCATTTTTCATCAAATTTAACATTGTGTATATTTTGGCTTACTCACTGAATGTTATAAAATATATAGTGTCCATAACCCAATAGGCACATTGAATACTTCTAGAACACTTAGAAATTCCATATAAAGAAATCATAAAATATTTTTGATAAATTTTTAGAACATTCATTCTTAAAAAATATAAGATAAACAAAATATATAAAAAATGGAGGGAATTAGAGAGATATAGAGATCCATAATGATATAAAAGAGAAAATTATAATAGAAATGGAAATAGTAAAAGAGTAAAAAATGGATACACATGTATCCAAATATATAACAAATTTTTATTTCCTTTTAATTTATTTAAAAACATTATTTTTTTCACAATTTATTAATCATTTAGATTCTTAAATTACTAATTTATTAGTTATTCATAGTTTATATAGGTTAATGGTATTTAATCATTCCAAATGATCTATGATACATTTCAGTATGTTGATCTTAGCGGTCATTGATTTCTGATTAGTTATTTGAATCTAGAATATTAAAGTTTATGGGATTAAAATATTTACATGTTTCTAAAATTTATAAGGTGATTTTATTATGATAATTAATCTATTCACTATATTAAGAGTTCATAGCTTGTTCATTTAGGACATTTTTTCCAATTATAATGAATTTTTTAATAGTAAATTTTATTTTCATTTTACCAACATCGATCCTAAAATATGGATTCAGTTTAAAAATTATTTTATATTAAATAATTGGTTATTTTTTAATAATTATCATGGATAATAATGATAATTATAGTGCAACACCAATTATATATGTGGTAAAACAAACAACAAAATAGATGCCCTATGGAGAAAGAATTCATAACAAGAAATAATTATATAATTATTTTATCTATATTATAAATGACATATTGTATTTATATTATATTAGTATTAATATTATTCATAATAAAATGTTGTGCAAATATAAGAGGAAATAATGAATTTTAGGGTAGTTTAATTTCTAGATTGATAATATTTTACCTTCTCTTGATGATTTTAAACATTCAAGGCTTATAAAATAATTTTATTTAGTTGATCAATTATGTGAAGGTGAATCTTTTGAAATTATATTTTGAAATATTTAAGGGCGTATTTAAAATATAAAACTAGATTTTAAATACTTGTTAAGGGGTCATTTTCTATGTGAATATGTGTGTTATTTTTAAAAAGAATAATATATTTGATGAAGGGGATTACAAAATAAAAATATAGATACACCTATAAATCCTTGTTTCTCATTCCTCAACCCCACCAATAATGAATTATAGTAACCCATTGTTAATATTTATTTCTTATTAATTTCCCTTACCAGCACGAGATTTTGGATATCTAAAGGCATGGTGGTATGATGGGTTAAGGAACCTCTTTTTATCATGCATAGATGATCTATATCCAACAAAACTATTGTATGTTATGTTTACTTAACATAGGATTCATGGAATTGTTTTCCTCTTTGAATCATCATGATCAACACCACACCACACTGTGATGTAGGTCTTTATGGCCTATACTAATGAGCTATCATGGAACATTAAAATGGTAGCCACCACACCAATGGTAAGACTATGTTTCCCCATGTGCGGATCTTATAACAACCATTGGGATCCTTGTGGATCCACAATAATAAACTTATTCATTCACCTTAAACTAAGGCTCCTAATAGATTACCCCATAGTGCACCTTTAATTTTCCATGGAGCACCTAATTGATCTCCCAATAATTCCCAAGACATCTGTCTAGAACTCCATCCAACTAGGACACTCTCCATCCTACATAGATATTCCAAGTGGGAAGGGTAGTTTTAATAACTCTATAGTTCCCACCAACTCCAAAAAATTGATACCACTAAATACATCCATCACTAACCACTTCACATCATTCTTATCCCTTCCCCTGACCACCCTAATCCACCCCCATCAAACTATGACATTATTATTAAGTATTCATGGTAATGTAACATTAATCTTTAAAAATAATAATTAATTTTTTTTGGGTTTTATGGGATTTATTATTAATAAAATCATACGAAAAATCTTTCTACAATTTAAATATAAGTTTCTAACGTATTTTCAATTCATGTTTAATGAGTATAAATCTCATCAAATTTTAACATCAACTTCTAAAATAATACAGATTCATGATATGAATTTTAAATTTCATGATTTTAAAAAAAATTGTGTGGAATTGTTTTTATGTTGTAGGAATGAGAGTTTCATAGAGGATGCAATACATATTGGGCCTCAAAAGAAGATATATTTAGGAAAATATTATTCAACATTAGCCCTTTATAATTGATGTGGGACCAAAATAAAAATAAAATAAAGACCAAATTTTAAGTAAAGAAATATTAATTCTTCTAGATCATTTTATGAAACTAACATTAATTCTAATTTTGTTCTTTTTAAGGTTATTTAGGTGGGAAAAGTTGATGTTTGAATTCTAGGATAGATTTCAAGGCCCAAAAATTTATCCCATCATTTTGAATGAAGAATAATAATGTGTAATCCCATTTCGAAAAAATGTTTCTATATATTATGTGAAATATAATAATCGTTCTTTTCTTTTAAAAAATATATTAATTATCTCTATATCATGTTCTTTTTTATCTGTCAATGAGGAGAGAAGAAAAGAAAAGAATATTTCCTTGGGAATGATAGAAAATTAATTCTCCACCAACATTCCAGAACCTTTTGGAATACCTTAATGAATGGATCCCCTTTTATATCCATAGATCAATTTGTTTTATATATTTCCCTATTTATGGTGGATATTAATAGAAAAATGGTTCATTTATATCCTTACCTTATATTTTTTTGAGGAAATTTTGTTATAGTAATCATATTCTTCAATTGTAAGTATTTATACTTAAATATTTTTTTAAATTAAAAGTATTTATTATACTTAATTATTATACATCTTATCACTTTGATAGTTATAAAATTTATTCGATGTCTTAAATCAATTCACACAAAAATAGTGTAGTGATTATTATTATATTTTTATTTTCATTGCAGAAGGGTCTGCCCTTATGTTCCGTTGAATAGTTCTAAATTTATCTACAATTTTCTCTGCTGTATTAGGAGCCAATAAATTTATTTCAATAAATTTATTATAACTTTCTGGAGTTCTCCAATTCTTACCACAGAGGTATTTATAAGTATGCATCTGAATATGGGAGTAAAAGATATTATTGTTAGAAAAGTCCACCCAAGTAAGGTGTTGATCGCAACTAACATTGAAATACATATAGAAAGATCACAACATTTCTTCTATAGTTTTAATGGTCCCATCAGATGGACCATCTATATGAGGATGATTAGAAGTGATTAAAGGTAAAATTTTATCTATATATGTCTAAATACTTCTCCAAAATATTACAGTATGAATCAAATACCAATGAGATAAAATAGGTAATGATACACCATGAAATATTACTACACCCTTAATTTATAACTATGTATTTTGATGAAGAGGGAAACATTTATAATGGAAATGATGTTTACTATCTTTGTATTATGATCAGATATGTCCCACAGATAATTATTACATTTAGATGTTTTAATGAGTCCGATGATAAAATACATGTTTATGTTTTCACACTTCCATTCTGGTATGGTAAATGGTGGTAAGATCTCATTATACCATCTATTCAAGTCTTTAACATGATGAAATTCCACGAATCAGGAAACATAATCTACAATGTCAATATTCATTCAATCCCACTATAAAATCTCTTTCAAATCCCTATACATCTTTATACATCGCAGATGAATAATGAATGAAGAACTATGGGATTCATTTATAACATCCTTATAAAAATATGATTCCAAAGGGACACATAAACCATTCCTAAACCATATTAATACCATAATAATCAAGGTTAATCTCAGGAAAACATCTCACCTTCTTTTGAATCTCGACATCTTTCTTTTTCACCTATTTAATCATTAGTTGATTAGATGTTTGAGCACTAATTTGATCTAGATAAGATTTTTCTTCTTCTTTTAATATGTTTATATCCACCATTTTTGATTCAACAAATATATGATATTTCATATCCTCATAGTAGATAATATATCATGATCCATTAAAAATAATGCATCTACCAAAATGTTCACTTTCACAGGGTAAAAATAAATTGAGAAGTAATAATCTTTAATAAACTCTAACTCTCTTCTATGGTGAATGTTCAACTATTTTTGAGTGAAAAAATAATTTATATTTTTTCGATCAGTATATGTGTAACCGATTTTTCCATTGAGATGATGTATGAATAAATTAAATTAAAAAATTTCACCAGCTAACTCCAAATAAAGTGTGGGAAATTTTTGATCTCAAACCATCAATTTCCAGGAGGCATAATCAATAACAATATAATTATTCATGAGTATTCAACCCATCCTATCCATTAATGTGTCACTATAGATTATATACCCTTATACAATGATTTCTCGTGCAATATAAGGTGTAATAACTATAATTATCTTCAGTCCCTTAAAAAACTCCTCACATTCATCCATCCAAAGAAACCTGGTTCTCTTCTGAGTTAATTTTATATTTTTTATTATAAAAATTCCCCAAAATGTGTAGATAATATATATCAAAACCATAACAACTATAGAAATGATTCATAATTGTAGCTCGAGCATAATTTTCAATAAATTATATCTTTTAAGGGAATACTAATATACCATCACTTGAGATTATATTGTCCATTAATGAATCTTTACAAATCCAAAATCTACACTTGGTAAAATTTTCAAAAACAATTATCTTTCTTTATGGTATGCATCACAATTATCAACTGATAATCACACTCTTCCTTTATCTTTTAATAAAAAATAATATCCTCTATAAATACTACCATAAACTAATCAAGGAAATATAAAAAGATTTTATTCATTAAGTCCATGAAGATTGTGGGGGAATTAGTCTGACCAAATAGAATCACTAAAAATCCATAGTATCTATACCTTGTATGGAATGGTTTCATAGGTATATCCTCTTTCTTAACCTTCAGTTGATTATATCCTAGATGAAGATCAATCATGGAAAGGAATTAAGATCTGTGCAACTATTCAAGCAATTCATCAATATGTGATAGAGGATACATTTTATTAATAGTGATCTTGTAAAATTATTGTTAATTAATATAACGTTTCATTGATCCATATTTCTTATTAAAGAATAAAAGTTTCACCCAAATCGAATTCACTTCGATGAATTAATCACTTTTTAATATTATCCTATAGTTTATTCTTTAATTCATGCAACTCAATCGATGCAATTCTATATGGAGTCTTGGAAATAATTATAGAATCAAGAACATGTTCTATTAAAAACACAAAAACATTAATTTTTGGAGGAACGGAAAACTATTCCTGAAATCCATTAATAAACTCCCTTAATATAATAAATTATTTTTTTGTTGTTCTTACCACCAAAAACCTGATATAAATTACCATTTTGAATTAGAAATGAGACCCATATAATGTATATAACAACTATCATAAGTTCATTTTTTCATCAAAATGATATGAGATAATAGGTTGGTTTAGAATATAAAATATAACTTCCTTTTAAAGGTAATTGATTCAGAATTTTTGTAAATAAATACGATAATTCCAAAAATAATATTGAAAATAACCAAAGGAAGAATGACATGATTTGTAGGAAACACATCCACACAAAAATAAATTGAAGAATAATCATATACTTGGGATGCAACCATTGTACCATTATTTTTTTTCATACCTACTCAATATCTAATATTGGTAGTGGTACTGTGATACCCTTAAAATATTATTTTGACATAAGATCAGGTAGATCTAAAATATAATAGTACATTTGTAGTTCTAGAGTGTATAGTAAGTGTATATTTTACCACATAGTTATCATTCCCATCATCAAAAGTTGTAATCTATTGAGATTTCCTTTTCCCCCCCAGGCTTAAGAATTTATTAATATCAATATTCACCATTATCCTTAATATTTGGGTATTATTTAGCATAATTATCATACTCCTTGCATTTAATACACTGGAGTGTGCGTCATTCATTCTATAGAGATTTCTAGTTATTCACATCATTAGAAAAAAAAATTCCAATAACAATGGAATTAAATTTCTTGATTAACATCCTTACTACACTTAATTAATTTACCAGTTACCTTATATCAATTTTCCCCATGTTTACATCAGAACTTCAAGACTAATTTAAGGTTCATATTATTCTCTCTTTTGTTTTTATAATTACATTTTATTTCCTATTTTGTTTTTTATAAAAACCATGTGATTTATGGGTAACTTTAATATCCATATCCTATTTGATATCCCAGAAAACAATTTATTCACTGCTACTAGAGTCCCTTGTGTCCAATTTCCTTTAAATATTTGGTTTTAAGCCACTAAATAATCGATAAACTTTATTTTTGGGTAAGATTATAATACAAGAAGTGTACCACCCGTGTTTTGTAAAATTTTACTCACAAGTACCAATAGATACCCAATCCTTATGATTTAACTTAAGGAATTAATTATCCATTTTTTATGAATAATAAAATTAAACAATGTGTTGAAAATTATGATTTTAAATGCATCCCACTCCATATATACACTTTTTTTGTTCTCTAATGTTTTTAAAAACGTACATAACTAAACTAATCCGCATTAAAAATGATAAATATTTGGAATAAAAATCTCATTTTTCAAACACTGAATAACATAAAATATCATTTCTATGGTACAATTCCATTTCTCAGCAACTAGTGGATTAGTGGACCCACTAAAAGAAGGTCGATGTTGCATAAAAATGTCTCACCAGAATGTTGTTCCCTCCTTTCCTTAATTTAATGAATAGTATTATTAATATATACCTAATTTTATGTGAGCCTCACAATAAGATTTTGTACTACATATCTTATAAAATTAGGGTTATTAGGATGAAAATAATTTAATTATCCCAAAAATCAATCATTGAAACAATTCCTTCAGGTTCCAATAATTACCTTAAACAAAAATATAATATTTTGAGAAATAATATCCATGTAGATAAACCACATAAAAATGAAATATATTTTTTATGTTTTATAAATCAAGGGACCATATTATACGAAACCTTATGTTTAACCTAATTCATTCCTAATTTTTACTAGGACATTAATATTTTATACTTTACTTAGACTTATCTTGAGGGCACATACTAATGTTATAATTTCCTAGTTTCAAAAGCTTAATTAAACCTTAATATAATACCAAATATATAGACCTGAACTCCTCATACATATATTTTACATCTTAATAAATTAATTCTCATTACATAACATTTTTATCCATTTCAAAATCATTTATGTCTAGTGTATTTGGAAACGCACAAACATAAATAATTGGTTCACTACATATATACATAATCTCTCACTTTTTTCATCATAACTAGAAAAATTATAATACATATAATACTGAATACCATTTTTCATAACCTAGTAAAATTAAATATAAGAAAAGGGTGATATGGGATGCTCAGTGAGGTTATACAATTGATATATCAATGATCACATGAACAAAACATGAGAATAAGGGTACAAAAAGATGATCTTAATATTTGAAAATCATACCCTGAATATCAATGATCATAATATCAAGTCATAAAATACCTCTTGGATGTTTATAAGACATGTATCATAGGATAATCAAAGAACATTAATAATGAAATCTTAACAATGGCAGAATACATTGATTTTTGGAATACAATGAAGCATGTAAAATCATTTCCTTATTCATCAAGAATCATTTCCAAGTCTATAATTGTGGTACATATTCACTCCATAAATTATTACTAGTAGTAAAGGATCCCTCCCAACTATCATAGTTGATAGATTCCCTTACTAAACTAGGTTCACTACCAAATCACATCTTGTTTATTTATTGAGATATCAATATTTACCAAATGAATTGGCGAGAGACATAAACCCCAACCTTCATATAATGAAAATCATATATATGTCTGTCAAAATATAAAAAATGGTTCATCATTTTAGAAATCATGAATAGAAATATTTTCCAAAACATTTTATCATAACATAACCTGTGGAAAATGAATGTGTTTCATAAAAATTTAAACATTTCATTACATCATAACCCATTGAAAAGATACAATTATAATAAAAAATTTATCATCATATTTTTAAACCTTACATATAAAGAACAATAATGGTATACCTGGATCATATTCCTAGTAAATCATAAGTAAAATCAAGGGTAATTACCTTTCATGAATAGAAATTATATTAAAATATCCCTAAAACCTTCTTGAGTAAAATGACATTTTAAATTGAAATTATATAATTAAAAACATCTAAAATATAAAAGAAAAAAGTTACTTCAAAAATTGACTTGTAATATTATAAGGCATTCTTAAAATTAAAAATTATTCATGATGTTGTGAAAATTAGTTCATTTCAAATAAATTGAATAATTTTACTTCCATACATTTTCCTCAAAAGATAAAAAGTACCTCATTTGGAAAATAACAATAATATTATATCAATAATATATTTAAAAAATTTAAACATGGGAAAAAATGAATTTAATAAATAATTTTTTAATATTAAAAACATTCCTTAAATTTTTTCTATAAAACATTAACATGGATGAAAAATACTTGTCAACTGAAGTGATAAATGAAGTTAATTTCCCATAGAAAAATTTGATCAGTTTCTTAAGTATATAAGCTATGGAAAATGAAATGGAAATATGTAATCTAAATAAATAAATTGAATATAGGAAAATTCATGATCATATTGAGAGGTAGATAGTGATATTTCATCAGCCTAACTTAATCATAAATAATCCTGATAATCAATAAGATTGTAACATTAAACCACTTCCACTTTTGTAACTTTTTAATCATAAGTCCTATGATAGATAAAACCTTAAATAGATATTTAAATCAAAATAATTCTTATAATAATCATCATAAAATAATTTTTTGGCATAATATATACCACATAAAATAAACAGGTTGTTATATGTAGTGTGTCCCATATAAATAAAACTATAAAGAAAATAAATTACCTCGAGTTCACCTTGCTTAAAAATAGATTTAACATCATATATAACAAATTGAAAATTGTTAAAAAAAATTACAAGATTATTATTTATACTAATAGAATCCAATATGATACTTTTATAACATTTTAACACCCTTTCTATAAATATTTCATTACTAAAATTATCATTTCCTGGTGTTAATTGTTTCCTTTATCATGCGTATTTTAGTACAATAGTCTCATTCATTGTACATTTTTCTTAGTTACATCATATAAAAAATATTGATAATGATCTAAATATTATATATATATATATATATATTATTTATATAAATATTTAGATTCATCCATAAATTTTATTACAAGAATAATGAATTACACCACTCATAGTGATGCTAAGTGGTACATACGTCTGAATATTATTTTCATTTTAGAGGGATGAAAAAAAAGATAAATATTAATTAAACATTAAAATATAATTAATATATAGTATATATTTATAAAATTATTCCTCATTAATATGTAAGTAAAATATAAATAAAAAATGAATTACATCGCTTCATGGAGGTGTTAATACACACGGATAAACAAGAAACATTATCATCTTCTAAACGATTTTATTGTACAAGTTAAAGATGATAATATCATTAGAAAAGTATAATTATGTAATTAATATCACATAAAGTCATTAAAAATCATAGTACCTATCCATATATGTCTATTATGAAAAATTAATTTTATCTCAACATGGAGATGGTAAGCTGTATGTACGCACGAGGGATAATTTCACTTACGATATGATGGTAAAGATGATTTATACTATTTTTTTCCTAAATGAAATAAAAATTCATTGTATTTTGGTTACATAATTTATTATTTTATGATAAATTTCATATATTTATAGGGTTTAAATAAGATTTAAAAATACAGTGATCGGTTAAGGATATTAAATATTATATGAAACCACTCCCTTAAACTACTTATAAAAGGCACTAGGGTTGTATTATAGAAATAAAGGAACATATATAATGTAGATAGAGAAGTTTAAGAAGAGAAATTTATATAGTTTTCTCATGATATATGGCTCGATGTGGAGTAAATATAAGAGAGAGGGGTGACATTTTATAATTGAGGTGATGATCCCTTTTGGAATTTCTCAAAAGATTAAATTATAGAAAATTAATTTTCAAAATAAAATGACATAAAATGGATAGTTATTTTAATATAGGGTATGATATTGTTAAATAATCAAAAAATAATAATTTAGAAAAAAAGTTTCCATAATTTTAATCCTCATAATTTTTTTGACACATAATAAACCAATTTTAGTATGAACTTGTGTGCCAAAATTTTCAAATTTAAATGGTTCTAATTATTACTTATAAGGTGAAAATTGGCCTATAAATGTTAAATTAATGAAATTTTAGACCACAAAATATCCAAATTGTCCTATTTCATGATTTGTAGTATTTTTAATAATTTTATAAAATATAATTATGATTAAATATCAATATTGTCAATTATGACCCTATTTATTTGATTTAACTTAAAATACATAAATAAAAGGAGGTAAATAGAATATAATGATTTTAAACCTCCCTAATATGTCTTATTGATCCCAGAAGTTTTTTTAATAGTATCACATTCAATTTATGCCACTTTTAATTTTATTAAATTTGTTTACTCTGTTTTTTAATTGGTGAGATACTTCATCAGTATTTCATAAGAAATTAAGGTCACTGTATAATTACTAATAATTAGAAAATATTTATTTTATGAAAATTATATTATTATTTTTAAAATAAATTCTTATATACATTCCTAAATTACATTTTTCATATGTGGACACAAAATAGATATTGAAAACGAAGAGAGTGAAATTTTGTGACATTAATATATTTAAATATTATAATTTTCATTTTTCATTGGAATGTATCCATTAATGTAATAAATTTATATATTATTGTATTAATGTTTGAATTCCCTTCATAAAATAAAATTTTGTATCATAAATTATGGCCCTATCACATATTTTTCATATAGATTAACCCGAATTACCCTTTACCAAGGTTATAGATTTTACCACTATTACTATTCATATTGGAAAAAAAGAGCCTACTTAACAAATTAGAAACTATAGATTAAAAATATTTATGTCCAATTATCTAATTCATTACATTTAAATAGAATAAATTAATTATAACTTATGTGCATAAAATGTGAGAAATACATAGTTTTAGAAACAATTAAATTCTTAGGTATAAAACTTGATTTATTATAATCATATCCCTAGGAAAATATTTTTAAAATTTTTTAAATTGTTTTATAATGTATTAATATCAGTAAAATCATTCAACAATAGTGAATAATATAATTTATTAATATAAAAATACATTGTGTGTATAAAAATATTTTTCGAGAAAAAACATCACTTTTGTTATTAATTTTTTTTTCATTTATAATCAATTGATAACTAATGAATTGATTTTAATTTTTTTTGAAAATATTTTTTTCATAATTGAGTTATTCTTATTCATAACCTCAAATAAAATTACATGCATATAACAAAAAAATAATACTTAAATAATGTTTTGTAGTCTTCCTAAAACTATTGTAGTGTGTAAAGGAAAATATTAATGAAATAAAATTATTTATAGACAAATATTTCACAAAAATATTGGGGGGGTTAGAGTTACCATGGTGATGTCATAATAAGATTTACACCATGAACACATGATCCTTGTTTAATATGAAGGGGAATTTTTTAAGATAAATAGAGTGCGAAGATGGAAACATCAAGGTGGGTTCCATAAAAAATAAAGGGGAGTCCTCAACTATGTGTTGTGAAATGTGTTCAATGAAACACTAGTGAAATATTCCCATCTATCATCCCAAGATGTATCCATTTCCTCATATATTCATGGAAAACACATCATCCTTAAATCCTTATATCCATCCCATATTAACATAGAATCCTCAAATCTAGTTTTAATAAGTCATCTTCAACTAATTGAAACTTCAAAATAATATATTGCATCTCGAAACATATAGCTGTTAAAATTAATAAATTGACTCCTGACTATAATGTAACTTCTATGAACCAACTAGAGTATGAACGGTCAAATAAATATTCATATTATTATATAATCACTTAGAATCCAATTATTGAGTTGGGGAGAAAGACAAATTGTATTCAATATCTCTTTATAGTTACGGGGATTGGATTCATTAATTATCATGAGTATACACTATCATTTGAAAAATAATAAAAACCCATGAAAATTTGACAATATTATAAATATCTATCCACACCTTGAAAATCCTAATTCGTTTGTTGAAATCTATGGAACAAGATACCTGGGAGATGAAATTAAAAACATCTAAGAGGTTATGACTTTGAAAAATGATGGCTACTCAGACTATGGAAATATAATAATATAAGGATCACTTGAAAAGTTTTAGATAGAATATATAGGGAGATACCATTGGAATCAATAACTTCAAGATAAAAAAAAATTTAATTGGATTAATGCATAAAACAATTTACCCCTAGTTAAGGCTAAAGGTTCCAAAAAAAGACCTCTAGTAGTGATTCTGTGCTTCTTGTTGGACATTTGCTGACTTATTAAGTTCAAAAATCCAATTCTGGTTATATTATTATTCCCTTGATTTATTATGTATACGATTAAAAAGAGAGATATGAAATTTTATATGTTTCTATCACTATTAAATTAATTATACAATTTTTTATCATAATAATTTTTATTCCCTTGAGTTCCTATATTTTTTCAACTATTATTATATGATAATCCTCGAAACAGAAAAAAGGAAATTCACTAATACAAAATTCTAGTTCATCCTTTATCACAAAATGATCTGATAAGCCATATATTTTTAATATTTTAATTAATAATGTAATAAGAATTAGTCCATAATATTTTTAAGATATAAAGTCAAATAAATATGGGATAACTAGCAATAGTGACACATATACTCTCACCATGAGTTAGAGAAAGTTAGTGTGACAAATGACTATGGGGGGTTGTTTCGTCCTAACATTTTTCACATATATGTATATTGGGTAGTGAAATATAGATTCAGATATACCATTACAATAATCCAATGTTATCTCATTTTGGAATGATATTTTTCTCCCTCGTATAATTGTTCTCTAGGATAGATATAAGAATCATTAATCTAATGTCACATATCCATCACCATAATACAAGGTAGGTATAGTTACATATAGGGAAGCTAAGAGACAGAGAAAAATGATAATTCCGAATGGGGACCTCCTAATAAATATTATAATATTCAAAAGGTCTCAAGTAACCTAAAATTATAGCTTCATGCATTTTCTACAAATCAAATGAACCAAATTATGAGGAATATAGGAATGACCTAATTGTTTTCTTTTGGCAATGGACCATGAGATAATGGTTTAAAAATTTTCAGTCCTATATTGTGGACCCCTACATCATTTTATCAATTTATTTTATTTCAAAAATAAATTTATCCAAAGTTTGAAATGGGTGAAAGAAATAGCATTATAGAACTTTGATATTTCACATGTATTCCATTATATTTTTTCAACTAATCATATTTGATGACTTTACTTATTACAAATGATAAAAAATTTCATAGGTTTTTTGAGGTGCTGTCCTATCAAGTAGAGACATGACATTTTCACAAGATAGCCTTTATGTGTTTTACCATGCTGAGTGTTGTCTATCTTTCCACGGTTAGTTTAATGTCATTCATGTAAGAACTGAGAAATTTATTTTTGTGGTCAAACATATTTCAAAGAAATATGAGTGTGAGTACATATTATAATAATAATGGAAACCCTGATGAGAATGAGAGGCCAATGTCACTAATTTTGATATCTACATTGCATGGTGTATTCAATTTAAGGTATTGTTTCCGAAATCATTATGACATTTAGTTTAGAGATACATGATGCAGACCATAAATGGTGAAATAATATGATGTCATGATATTTAATTAAATACGTGTGTGATGTAAAAATTCATAAAATTGGCGGTACCAAAATTATCATGAATATTTGGACTATGTAATGTTTAAATTATAACTAAATAAATATCAATTGGGAAATGTTGGGATTGAACAAGTATGTGGAGGGTGACTTTTGGCTAAATTTTATTGAGCAATTCTACTAAAATGTTTCTGGGGTCCTATGGTTTTAGTGGACCTTACCCTCTAGATGAAATATGCATATGGTTGGTATAAGTGTCCCTTGGATTCAAACATGTTCATCATGGGTATCCAAGAAAGTATTGTAAATACTAAAACTCTTATATAATAAAGTAGGTTTATGGGGAAATAGATATTATAGAAGGGTTTTAGCACCCTAAAAGTTACTTCACTTAGTATTGAACACATTTTCATGGAAAATGATATAATATTGAATTTATTAATCATGTATCCATATAAAAATGAAGTTATATTGAATGTGAATAGGTGGCCCGTTCATGAATTATAATGTGACCACTGAATAGTTTAAGATTACTTTCATTGGGAAAATAGAATATTATCTTGATTTTTCATGGTTTGGTGAGTCTAGTAAAAACATATTGACTTTTTCTAGGGATATATGGTGTATATAACAATCCTTGTTCCATTTTTATTTACACACTAATTTTTTTATATTTTAAAAAAGAATATTCTAGAGAGTGGATACCTTAATTTTTCTCAAGAATCCCTTTATAGAACTTCAACCTGAAAATTATTTTTGAATCATTCATTTATAGTTTAAATTACTTTTAATTTAGGCCATAGAGGGATAATGATTAATGTAATAGAACTCTGACTAACAATAGAAGGAGTTTATGGTTATATGGCTTCAATTAAAATCTGAGGAAGATTTCCTATATGAAAGGGAATGGTAGACCAAAAACAATGAGTGGTACTAAACACTATTATTGTCCATCCTAGGGGAGTGTTAACATAGTATAATTTCCTAGTTCATGGACATGAATTTAGAGGGTTTGATAACCCAAATTGGTTTGAAGAACATAGAGTTCCCTAAAACCTATAATTAAGGAATAAAAATGATATAAATCATAACCTAAGACATTTGAGTCAGAAAGATATGAAATGAAATGAGTATGTCAAGGATGAACAATGATCAATATTTGAAGGATATGTTCTAATGTAATATCCCATGATTTTAAAAGAAATACTATATTCAATAGTGTAAAGGATAATCATCTTCAAGGATAAATGAACTCTGAAATACTATTAATTACATATGATCATTAAAAACTATCTATTAAATTTATTATTATGAATAGGATTAAATGATTTATAAAATATATATATAGGTATAAATTAATAAAAAATTATTTATATATTCTTAGTATATAATCACTATATTTTTAGTACATTCAATTTATGCTTCAAAAATATGTTTCTTTAAAAAATGAACATTAGTGTTTTTTGTGAGAAAAACATTTATAAATTTAAATTGATAAGAAGAATATAATTTTTAAAATCAACATAACAAAATTATCTGACTGTGAATTTTTGATAATTTTTGAATTTTTTTGACTCTTCAATTAAAAGTGAAAAAAAATTTATTACAGATTGTATTTTATTTTCATGTAGTTTTAAAATAAAATTTTCTTTTATTTATTTAAAAAATATAACTAATCTTTTGAAATGAATTTTATACATGAACATAGTACAAAAATAATTTATAAATTTTAAAGGGCAATTTTTTCAAAAATTATTTTCCATCACATTTTGTGAGTTTAATTTTAAAATAAATTATAGAAATTCTATGTTTTCAATCGTGAAAACTGGATTAAATATTCTAAAATAATAAGTATAATTTTTTTAAATAGTTACCATTTATTTTTAGTCATTGTGAATAGTAATCAAAATAAATTGCGTTACCACAATAAAGAGGAAATATGATAATTTAGGGTTAAAAATAATGTTGTAAAGACTAAAAAGATATGCTAAAAAATTTCATAATTTTATTAGATGATTATTTTTCATCTATTATAATCCAAAATTAAAATAAATGGACTCTTCTCATGTTTATGTGATTTTAAATTTAAAATTATTTTATATAAGGAATAAAAAAAATGAAATTTCGCTAATTTTATTGTATATAAATTTTCAAAAGAGGGATAAACAAAGGATAGGTTCAATTATAAATAGTAATTTTTAGGAGAAATAATTTTTTTTCATCATGTCAATTAATTTCAATGTTTTATTGAAGAAATTATAATCTACAATGCTTATGAAACACTGACACAGTGTTATTGCAAGCAGTAAAAATAAATCAGTAGATTTTAAAAACACCTAAAGTGTTATTATTTGAGTTAATTTTTATATTCCATGTTTTTTTATAATAATTAAACAAATAGATGTTTCATTTCATTTTAGCAGTATTCCATTATTTTCCTCTAGTTTTAATGTCACCTTAAACGAATAGTTCAAAAAGTGACTTTAATGTTATTTTTTAATAAATAATGTTTTTTAAAATGATATAAAATTAAAATAAAATGTTATCTTTAGATAGTTTATTAGATATCATTTATGATAACAATATCGGTCAATTTTTGTAATGTTTTCTTTTTTTAGAAACCATATTAACACAATAAGTGTAAAAAAATATTGATATCACTATAATTTTCAAAAGGGTTAACAAAGTGTTAAAACAAAAATATAAGTGTACAAATGTAATAGAAACATTACCATGATTTATCATATGATATTATTTATAATTATAATCTTATTATAATTGAATATTATATATTTTGAGTTATTTATAATCACAATTTATCTATATAAATTTAATATTTTAGGATATTCGAAGAGTGTCTCTATCATCATTTATAAAGGGGAACCTCTTATTATCATTTCTTAACCCTTAAATAACTATTTAGTTCACTAAATACAAATCTAAATACCTAAATTAAACTTCTCTTCATAGTTTAATTTCAATGGATTGATCATAAAACAAACATATGAGATATTTTTGTGTAAACCATAAGAGGTTGTCCGAAGAAGAGGTTTAATTCTTAACCGAACACCTTTTTTTATTTCTTCCAAAAACTCTTTACAATATTAGTTAAACATGATAATAAAATAAAATAATTATCTCCCATATAATTATATTTTATTATATTAATATCTTAATTTCTATCCATCTCAAACCTCCATCAAATGGGAAAAGAATCAATTGTTCGTGTGTATGGTGGACTACCACCTCACGAACTGATACAAATTGTTTTCTATCACAACCACTAACATATGGTTATATTGATAGATTTAATGAATATACATGATATGAAATAAAAATTTATAATTATTAAAATATAATATATCATTTAATTACATATATTTCTAGTCACAAAAAAATAATAATGTCATTATGGTTTATGTGTGGACCACCACATCCACGAAGCTATGTGAATTGGTATCAACACCAAATCACTTGGATAATATATATATGAGTTTATTTTATGAAATAATATCTAATTTATGATATTATTATTATTATATAAATATAAAATAATAAGTACCTTTTGTAAATATTGATCGTTGAAAAAATGGAAATGTTACTCGTGCATATGTAAGTCATACCTTCTCCATCATTGCAATTTAGATCGTTTTTTATAATCATTATTCATTAATAGTTTTAAAAGAATAATTGATTTATAAAAATGATAAATATTTCATGATTATTATTATATATATTATGGAATAATTAATTCTTAAAAAAAATCAACCTACTGAAGTTATTTTAGACAAATGAGTCGATTTTCATAGAAACGCATAAAGTGAACTTAATTGATGAAGTAATTGATCAGAAAATAGAAATAAAGGAATTAATGAAACTGAAATACTGAGAATGTAAGTAATTGAATTAATTTTTTTATAGAATACAAATAACTTATGTGTTGACTCATACTCATGGTTAAGGACTCTATTTTAAAAATCCACTTTTAAAGATTCTCTTTCAAATATTTCTCTTCATTGTCAACATTATTAAAAAAATATCGTTGTATTTGTTTAAGAATAAAATAATTTAAAAGGAAATATTATTTCCATTTTTTACTTTCAGTAAAAGGTTTCAAAAATAAATCTTTTATTGGAATATTTTGATATTATTTAGAAAAAAATGAAAGTATAATTTTAATGTATAAGATGAAAAAAATATCATACCACTGTAAAAATTATTTTATTTTTTTATTCATTTAAAAGATTTAATGTTTGATTCTTTGAAAAACATTATTTCCATTTTTTCATGGTTGTTTAGTTTTTAAAATTTATCTTTAAATTAATATGGTATTTGATATCTGAATGTTTTGGGCATATACATATAGAATAGTTTTTCAAATTATTTATAATGAAAAAGTTCAGGAATAAAATATTTTATTCATGATATAGTACATCAGAATAATATATATGATATTGGTGATCATGATATATATTATGTTATTGTTATAGCCCCAGTATATCTTCTTACAAATAGATGACCCTGATATAGCTTATACAAAGGGTGATATCGATTATATCCCTTTAATGCCTCAGATAATGTTTATTTTATTAATAAAAAATAATTAGATAGTTATAGTGGGTTTAACCTATTGATTTAACTAGGATCCTTTTATTTCTAAGATGGATTAGAAATATAATTCTCTAGGTTCCATTAAATTTTTTTAAATTCTTTATATTAGTTTTAATGGTTTTGTTTGATTGAATTTTTTTTGTGTTTTTATCATGGAAATGTGTTAATCTTTGGAAGAATATTATGATAATGACAATAATTTCCACTATACTAATAAATTACTCCTTTTCAGTACCTTACTTAGATTTTTTTTCATCTCGCATTTTAAAAATTCCATTTACATGTTTTAGGGATGTATTAGAAAAAATAATAAGTCATATAGAATGTTTTGAGGGTTTATTAGGAAAATAAATCATGTTTGACATTAAAAGATTTATGTTGAGGTAAAAATTTATACTGATTAGAAGTGTCCAAATGTTAATAAATGGTATTGTTATGTAAAATTTAAGACCTATTTATCTACAAATATATTATTAAAAGATATTTGAGAATGAAATAATATTAATTCAAGTCTAATGTCACTATATTATATATTGAATATGGTTGGGTCCTTATGGTTGACATGAGAGATGATTTCAGACACCTTTGTCGAATGGTATGTTTTCATGTGAGGTTAACAATAGAGTTATGGACACCAAAATGGGTTAATTGATTTGTTTTTTCTCATATATTAAATGAAGAAACACCCTTTTTAATATTTATTCTATTGTATTTTAAGGTAATTAATGATATTTTAGTAAACATATTATTTATTTGAGATATATGTTACCCTAATATTTAATACAACGACCTTTCCTTAAACATTACATATTCTATTGACTTAAGACTATAATTAATGACATTTTATTACTGAAATATTTAAGGTTTAGAGTATTATATAATTAGGTCATAATTCATACATAACAACCCATAAGAATACAAAGTTGATACTACTAAAAGAGTATCGTTTTTTTCAATTTTTTTTAAAAAAGATGATTTCCTTTCATGGAAAAGTATAACAACATTCAGTTTTGATTGTTATTTTCACATACCCAATCATAAAACCTATGAATTTTTTAAAAAGAATGGATGATAAAAGAACAAACTAATAGATATAAAAAATAATGAAATAAACCATTAGTCTTGGAATACTTATAAACACATTAAAGATATACTTTTCACCCTTAAACGTAACATATACTTAGTGAAAACATGATGTTTCCAGAAAACATATAAGGCCTAAAAAATCATTTAGGTAATTTCAGGAACCAATTTCTTACCATACTTACATATTTTTATAAATCTTATGGCTACCATGTGATTTGTAACCCTCACGACTACATTACAATATAACCTTCATCGATACCTTATGAAGATACTATCATAGTAACACTTAGAGTGACAATTACATTCAACTTCCAATATACCCAATGCATTGGAGGGATATAACATACCCTCCAATACTTGGTTTATAATATAAAAACCTTTCATCATAAAAAATTTAGAAGAACCAAAATAAAATCATTAAACACAAATACTTGAATCCTAAAACATTCTTTAAGGAAAATCACTTATTTGAAAGGATTATTGTGCATATACAAATGGAAACCTTTTATTTGAAAATAACCATGTAATATTAAAAATAAGTATTCATAAAAATAAGGCGCAATGAAAATGTTAAAATCCCTACATCCCGTATATATTAATAAAAACATTCATTTTTAATTTTCTAAAAATAGACATTAAAGAGGGTTATAAAAGTTGAGTCCCTTGCCTTATCTCTTATATTATTATGAAATTGTACATAAGGACTTGTATAATTAAATTTAGTGAATTAATTATCTAATTTAGAACCTTTTTAATATATATTTTATGTAATAATATATTATTATTTTTATTTATTGGTATATTCATGAGTTATAAAAATCATAATTGTCGTTACAGGACCATTTGTTTTATGGATTGTTTTGGTTTCCATGAGTATGATTATTGGAGTTCTTTTAAAATGGAAGAAAAATAATAAAAAAGTAAAAATAAATGGTATTAATATTATACCCTAACATTAAAATATCCGATATATAATTTTGTTTTCTTATATCATGATTATTGGTAAGACAATATATTAATTATAAATGTCTATTTTATTTTTTTAAGGTTTTCCTAACCATCACAAAATGGTTTCGTTTTATACAATACTATATCAATAAATTAGATAAAAAAACATTAAAAAAGTTATTATATACATATTAAAATATTTTCTAACCATAATAATGGTACAAGGTCCATCCGTGAGGGCAGTAAAGGAAAAATGAAAACTTATCGTCCATGAAGGTAGTGAATCGACATGTCATAGACAATGATTTCACATTTTAGAATAAGAGGAGAAGAGGAGAGGTTTAATTATGGATATTCCATTAAAAAAATAAAATCATAGTATATGTATAAAAATTTAGTTATAATGTCTCTTTAGATAGGGGAGTTTAGGAGTGGATAATAAAGAATGAAATAATGAAATAAATATTGAAATAAACAATGAAAGAAATAATTTAAAAGAAGAAAGACTATTATTACACTTGCATGTTTTCTCCCTAATAACCTCATTAAGGAACATTATTTTGGTATTTTGGTGAGAACATCTTGTCTTGTACTGGGGTAAGAAGCTTAAGATTTTTTTTGGAAAACATAGACAAGTTACCATGTCTTAGATGTTCGAGGAGAAGTGGTGGGGGTAATATTTATAGGGAGAGAGGGGTTTTTTGAATATTGTATTCATTAGTTTATTATTTTTTCTGAAGAATATCAATAATGTTGATTGTGGGGAATAAATATACTAATTAAAGTATGTTATTTGGAGTTAATGGTCACTTACTTCATAAATTACTCAACCATGAGTTGAAAATTCATTCATTTACTTATAATGTTAAATACCTTAAATTATTGTACTTTATTATTAAAAAAAACAACTATTTCAGAAAAAATATAAAAAATAATGCGAAAATTTTTTAGATGTTTGTATTTATAATAATTAACTACATTTTTTAAAATATTTTTCTACGTACTTTAAATTTTATTTTTAATTAAAATCATCATTTTTTGATGAAAAAAAGATTTTAATATTATAACCGATTTTATGACACATTATAATATTAATTAAGGTCTCGTAAAATTTTATGATAATTAAAATATAATAAAATATTAATTTATAAACCAATTTTATGAAAAACAATTTGATTTTAAATTTTTATATTATTATAATAATTTAAATAAAAATTGATGTTTCAAAAAAATACCAACACCAGATTAATTTTTTCTCAAAACCTTTATTTACTTACACCATGAAATAAATATTTTATATTTTCACTTATAAGATACAAAAATCTTATTTACACTTTCAGAGGTGAGGTTACTAATCCATTAGTATATATTTGTTAATTTCAGTAAATACAAATTATTTCATTATTCATTTTTAATGAATTTAACTATTTAATTCCAAAATGAAAACTAGTCATTTTTTAAGTTCCTACGTAGTTACATTTTAAATTAAGGGTTATTTTAGAATAATGACATTACATTTTATGGGATGTTATTGGAACGGTATGAGATAATAATCTAGGTTAAAACATTAATTAATATAGAATTTATTAATGTTATTATTTAGGATCTTAATGTTAAATAACTATAGAATTTCAATGGGTAATGTATTTATAATGATCATTTTTATTTTATCAAGAAATACCTCATTTAATGTTTTATGTATGTTCTTATATATATAATAAAAATCAATTTTCAAGATGAAAGGGAATGAATCTTGGACATCCTTATTACCCCTTCAAGATGATATAATCATTACTATAATAAAAATTCTCAAATAATTTTTATATCTTTTTAAACATATAAATAACCTACAATAAAATATTTGATATTTCGAATACATTTTCATTCATAAAAAAGTTATATGAATCATGGAATCTATTTTTTCTGTTTCAATATATCAACTCATCCATCTCATTAGGAAAGTTAAGTACCACCATGGACATGGAAATTTCATTTCTAGAGATATGGAATTCATGATGGAAGATAAAGGATATATAAATAGCACAAAGAAAGGCCCTAATGTATGAATATTAGGTTTGAATTATTTTTTTATGATTTGTGTAAGGATCATGATTATGTTGATATCGATGGATCATAATGATATATTTCATATTAATGAGTAAAATTAAAAATCATGGTTAAAGGATTAACAATTTTTTAATGAATAGTGTGTTTATCATTTATATTCTCAAATATTTTGAGAATCATGAAAAACTTAGGGATTATTATATAGTTGTTTTTAAAAAATAGGTAATATATGTTATAAAGAATATTAACATTTGAAAATTGTTTTAGTAAAAATGTAATAAGTCTTGGAGATATTAATTTCAGGAAATAGAATAGACGAATAAATAAAGATTTAAGAAAAAGGTGGATAACATTAAAGAAGTGGTAGTAAATTATGATTATTTGAATTTGTAAAATAATTAGCGATATATAATATCATTTCATTTGAAAAACCTTATTTTTTTATTAAGTGATTAATGTAATTTTATAGAAACGTTCATCATATTTTTAGAATTTTTTATGGGGAAGGTAATGAAAATATTATGGGATTTTTTTTGATAAAATATTAAATAATATTTTAGAAGAATATATAATTTTAGAGTGTATTTAAATTTATTCATGTTATTTATGTAAATTATTATCATATTATGTAGTTTATATAATAATTTCAGATACATTTTTGGTATGAGACTTTAAGAGTGGTTATTGATATTTGAAGATAAATGATAAATTTATATAGGAAAAACATGTGATTAAATATTTCTAATATTTCTCTTTCAATATTAGATGAGAATATTTTGAATAATTTTAAGGATAGTTATTCATAAAATTATTTAGATTAACTTTTGGTATTAGTATTGAATTTTGGAGATAGATTTAAAATTTAATTATATGAAAGTTTATTCATTTTTGGAAATATCTTACTTTATGTTAACCATTATGGTTTTGGTTAATTTATAAATTTATAAGGTGTATCTTTTTATCCATTCCAGGAAGTATATGATATGATTGAATTTGATTTTAGTGCATCATGGAGAAAAATTATTCATTAATACTCATCATTTTGATAAGAATAAGAGATTGTGGTGGAAATAGACTAAAATAAGAAATTATATATATCATGTATATTTCATTTGTTCTTATTATATATGGTAAATGAATTTCTCAAATCTAGAAAAAATTTCCTGAAATAAATAATTTATTCTGTTTAATTAATTTCCAATGAATTTCTGTTCTTTTTCAAACCACTTCGGATTGTGGTGTTGGGGTCAATGACTTTCTATGTATCATTCAGTATCTTATGATCAGTGAACTCTATCACCCTTTATCATGATCTGGACATTATGATTTTATTATATTTCTAGAATTTCACTAACCACTATATTTTACTATTTTGATACCAAGGTATGTGTTATTTGAAATAATTATTTTACTTCCAATTTCCTCTTTTCAAAGAGACGTTTTATTATCCCGTATTATGATATAGTATTTCAAAAATAATAATTTAAAACTTAGATCCTTGATTACTGGGGAAAAATTAAAATTATAATGATATAATTTATTAAATTATGGATAATTTAATACTTAAAAATTTTAAATGAAATATTATATCTGATGGTGAATAGAATACGTAACAACGAGATTAAACAAACTATGAAATTTTATTATTATATTAATATGACCATTATAAACTTTCCATTAATTTGGTGGGTATGATTAGGATTAATGAATTTATAAAAAATATATTTAATGGTTGAGCCAAATAAAAATTTATTGATAAATTCTTAGTAAATAATCACTAATCTTTTATTAATGTAATTATGTGTTTCCAAAATACGTTTCCTTCCATAATGATATTTATTTTTTTGAGTGAATATTATAATAATTATTTTTTAACTTTTAGAAATTTTATTTAATAAGAGGATATAATTTTCAATTCATAATATCAAAATTACCTTTTTCATAATTTTGGATAAATTTCTAAAAAGATTGATTCTTTAAGGAATTGTGAAATACTGATTTTTATTTAAAATTGTATTTCATTTTAAAGTATTTATAAAGTAAAATTATATATTATGTTAGTTATAAAATCTAATTAGTTTATATAGATTTTAAATAATCCAATTATTTTTTTAGAATTTAAATTTGTATCCTTACCATAGAATAAAAAAAATTTATACTTTAAAAATGAATTTTTTCTAAAAAAAAATATTTTTCATCACATTTTATCGGTATAAAAATAAATTAAATTTTTAAAATTAATGGGTTTGAATGTTAGAACATGTATTTGATATATAAAATTAGGTTTTTCAAATTTGGTATATATTTACCACAAATTTATCGCCCTTATGAATAGTAATTATTGTAAATTTTGTTACCACAGAAATGGTTAAATGTGTTTATTAAGGGTTAGAAAATATTATAAAGAATAACCTGTTACTACTATAATTATTTAAATTTATTTAATGAGAATATATAATCCATAATCATCTAATAGTAAAATGTATTGCATTTTTTGTTTTTCTCATGATTTTTACTTTTATGTTATTTTATATAAAGAAAAGTTAAATAATGACTATTTGTTTGTTTAAATATCTCTAAATTTGTATCATAGTGATAAATAATTGATTGGTTGGGTTATAAGTATAAATTTTAAATATAAATTAGTTTTTATCATGATAATTTATTTAATGATTTTAGTGTTGAAAAAATTGCCATAAATTCTTATGCAATACTGACAAAGTGCTTGTGCAATAAGTTAACAAATCAATATAATGATTTTAAAAACTCTAAAAATTATATTATTTGATTTTATTGTTGTGTTAAATTTTTTTAATAAATGACACAATTATGAGTTTTTAATGAATTTTAATCAACTTTAATAAATTTATTGTAAATTTAAAGGTCAAACTAAATGAATAATTACAAAATTGACATTAATTTAATTTTATAATAAATAATATATTAAAAATCATTTAAAATTAATAAAAGTATTTTAATTAACAAAATTAATTTTATATGGTTTATCAAATAAACCATTTTCCATTTATGGTCTGTTTTTCCTTTTACTATAACTATATTTACCACTTAAGAATAATAACCATTGATATCGTAGTAATTTTCAAAAGGGTTAATAGAGGATTAAGATAAAACTATAATGGTAAAAATGTGGTATAAACTTTTTAAAATTTTAATTTATTAGATATTTTTGTCTCATAATAAAATTATATTCCAATATTATCTATTTTGATCAACTAAAATATCACAAGTAATTTATAATAATTTAATATTTGAGTAAATTCCAAGAGTTCCCCTCCACTCTCTTATCAAACGTAACCACTTATTCTCATCTATTCATGCTGTGAGAGCTATGTTTTATATATAAGGAAGTTAATACCTTCATTTCATACCTAACCATATCCTAGAGTCCTTTATTTGATTAAAAAACTATCTTTTTAGAAATTTTGGTATAAACCATAAGAGGATGTCCGAATAAGATGTGTCATTTTAAACGGAGTGCTTCTATTTTATTCATCTTCCAACACATTAAAATATTCATTAAACATGATTATAAATGAAAATAGGTACTTACAATATAATTAAATTTTATTATTTGAATGATATTTCAAATATATGTCTTCATCCTCCATAAAATGGGAACATAATCCATTGTTCCTCTATACGACATACTGCCAACTCAGGAACCGATGTAATTCATTTTTCATCACTGACACTAATTAATAGTTATAATTTTGGATTTAATGTTTAAATATGAAATAAATTACATATTTAGAATTCTTAAAATATAATATATCATATAAATTCTTAGTATTACATTCATTAAAAATGATAATGTCGTTCGTTTGTACTTGTGGACTACAACCTCCACGAAGTGATGTCATTCGTTTTCCATAACCACATCACATGGATGATATATGTAAGTATATTTCATGATATAATATGTTATATTTAAAAAAATTTATAATTCTAGAAAGACAAAATAATACTCAAAATCATTCAATAGGGATCATTGAAAAATGGAAATGTTACTCATGCATACATATAACATATCCTCTCCATGATTATAATGTAGTTTATTTTTTTACAACCATCATTCAGGATTGGTTTTTAAAGTATAATTGTTGTGTAAAAATTATAATTACATCATTCATATTATTATAGATATAATTTAATAACTAAATTTATTAGCATAGTCATCCTACTTTAGTTATTTAGGACATATGACCCGAAAATCCTCAACATGTCTGGTGTGAAATTATTTAATTTAGTAATTAATAATTATGTTGAAATAAATTAATAATAAACATAAAAAATCAAAAAATTAAATAGTAAACATATTATTATATTTTATTAAATAAATAATGTACATAATGATTCAAACTCTTAGGATGGTCTTTATTTTAAAAATACTCTTTGAAAGTTTTCATTTCAAATCATTCTCTTCCATATCAATATTCATGAAATTATTTTATGGATGTATTTATATGAAAATAAAATAATTATAAAATAATTTTTATTTCACTTTTTTATTCATTTTAATACTTTTTCCAAATTTAAACTTTTTATGGAATTTTGAATCTTTCTTTATAGTGAAAAAAATAATTGTCAATTTAAACATATATGGTGACAATGACATTTCCCTCCAAAGTATCCATTATTTAAAGTTTTTAATTTTTTAAAGGCTTTATTATTTTATAAAAATAAAAACCATTTATATATTAATTTTTTTTATATTTTGGAATAAATGGTTTTAAAGGAAAGTGTTTTTTTATATTAGAAAGTGATTTATATGCTAGTTTAAAAGATTTTTTCAAAGGTTTTATGAAAAAATTTTACAATAAATAAATAATTTATCATATGATAAATTACCATTATATATTGGAACTATATGAGCATGATATATCTCATATGATGGATTATGACCCATTTTGTCTCATGAGAAAATAGTCATCCATATATTGATTATAAGAAGGGTGATACCCATTATAGCTCTCCAATGCATTGGGTAATATTACTTATCATGATAGGTAGGAAGGAAGGAGTTACCATAGGGTTTCTCCTATATATTTAATTGTGATATGTTTATTTCTATCATGGTTTATCAATGAAATTCACTATTTTTCCTGAAATGTTATTAATTTATATCAGATGGTTTAAAATTTTTTATTAGAGACAAACATGCTTGCGTTTTTCATGGGGAAATGATTTAATAGCTCAAAGAACATTGAGATAAAGGTAATAATTTCACGGGATTTAATTTTTTTAACTATATTAACATATTTCTCTATTTTATGTCACTTAATAATGTTTTTATCCTCATCACACATTTGTTAAATGTTTTTTATATGGTTTAAGGATGGGTAAGTGAAATGAGAAATTCATGTTGAAAGTCATGAAGATTTATCATGAAATAAAATCATGTTTTACATAAAAAATTTTATACTATGGTAAAAATGGATAGAGAATAATGTGTCCACTTTTTAATATATGGTATTATTATTTAATATTTATAACTTTGTTATCTGAAACTAAAATCCTAAAAGATATTTTGGAATGAAAGAAAATAAATTCTCATCTATATAGACTATATTACTTATTTTACATGATAGGTACTTACATCCACTATTATATTTTCAATGGAACATACGGTTAGAGGAACATCTACTTGGTAAAAAATATACCACATTTTCGGAATGGAAACCATGGAATCATATGTTTTATTATAAACAAAAGGTATTTATTAGAGTCAAATACTCTTGTTTCCAATATTTAAGAATGATTTATAGTGACTCAAAATAAACGATGTATGTCATGTGGATTATTCAAATAGGGCATTCAAAAAGTGATTGGGACAATCCATATGAAAACAAAACATGTTTCGGTTATAATGAGTTGTCTTAGTTGACTGGAAAAGTATGATGATATGTGTTTCAGCTATAAATGTATGGTTTGGATGTAAGTAGATATCTAGAGATAATAATAATCAAAACACATGAAGTTTTTATAAACTATATATTATACCAATGTATTTTCCTCTAGAGAAATTCATTAGTTGAATTGTAATACCACACACTATCAATGGTATTAATAGTTAATGGGATTTAAAATTGGATGTGGGATCCACGATAAAGGAATCACTGCATATCTAATGATGATTAGAATCAATAAATATGTAATTGTTTATAAGGATAAAAACTATATATATCTATACAAAATATGTAAATGGGTATTTGTTTAATCTATTGTGAGATCAAATCCAGAAAAGATCATATTTTTGTACCCAAGATAATTATTCTATGATGCCTTATAAATGTTGGCATTTTATCCAATAATAGGTTTATTTATATCAACCATATGTTATAAAACCATAAAATAATATTAATATCATGTAAAAAATATATGAAATACGATTTGAAAAACTCAATGTAATTTATTGTCTTACAGGGTGGACCATATGTCAAGTAGTTTAATATTATGTAGCATAGTCTTAGATATCATACAATTTAAGGTTGTACGAAAAGAATTAATTCCAAATATTTTAGAGTCATGCAAAGAATAATTTGGTTTCATGTAGTTCAAGTTCATATTTGTATAACCCTAATAATTTACTATATTTTCTTTTTAGAATAAATTTATTTATGTTCATACCTTCTAAAACAAGAAATATTGTGTTAGATTTCAATACACACAACACCTGGTTTAAACAAAACACTATTAAGTCATGTTTATAAGAGTCAATGAAATTCAAATTCTTATATATAAATTATATAGTAAATTTAAAATTAATATATCTAATAATATATTTTTACATTCATAAAATATATTTTATAGTCAAAATAGAAGAACATGGCTTATTTTACACCTAAACCCCAATTTTTTTTATAAAAGTTGTTTTACCACCTATTATTGATGACCTTATTTTAAATGTAAATTTTAAAAAATTTAAAAAATTTATAATTAAAAAATAAATTAATTTTCTTAATAATAATTCCAAAATTATATTAGGGATAATATTTGGAATTTTTCTGTGATGTTTTATATTTTCATGAATAGTTAAAAATCTAAATTTTAATTGAAAACTACTTCTTTATCTAATTTATTTATAAGGATATATTTGATTTTAAATTTGTTTTAAGGTCTCTTTATATCAATTATAACTCAATTGATATTGTTTATGTCATTGTAATAAATTTCACATTGATGAAGAATTTAAAAACATAGTAAACATTTAAACATTTTTACTTAAAACCCTAATTTCTCATCCTGTCTATGGGATTAAATTAAAATTAAATTTGAAGAATTTTTTTATATTAATTTTGAAAAAAATATTATATATTTTTAATCATAGTAATTTATAATTTATAATATATTCAATTTTTCTTCTCCAAATATATTAGCGAATTTATTTAAAATTAATTACAACGATTAATGTAAAATTAATCATCACATGGGACTAAACCTTAAACATAGTGTCAAAAATGACCTATAAACTTGTAAAAAATCCATTTCATTTCCATATTCATAAAATATAATATATTTTATCTTTTTTTGAATTATTTATTCTCATTATTTAAGGGATACCTTGAAATAGTGTTTTCTATTTTATATTTACAAGTACGCCACTCCTGCCCCAATAAAAAGGAACCCACCACTCACATTCAAGCACACCTATCATGACAATTTTATAATAATTCATATTCCCAAATAATCCCCCAAAACTGCCACCAAATCCTGTTATAATTACTTTGGGGTCAAATAAAACCACATAAGTATTTTGGAATAAACTAAGAAGTGTTATCGGAATAAGAAGAAACATTCGTCAACGATAAATTTTATTTAATTTACTTATTTATCCATTAAATTAATTTTAAATAATGTTTCTATAATATCCTTAGTATATTAATTATACTGATATTTTTATATGCTAATATTTTGACCTATACATCCACACACATCCATCAAATGGGATACACAATCACCATTAATCTATACGGCGGACAACCGCCTCACGAACCAATGTCATTAGTTCTTCCATTGACCACCTTTTCTGGTTAGAAATAATGTAGTATTTATAGTTTATATATAATATATATGATATTTATAATTTATTTACACTACATTATTTATTAGATAACTCATTTTATAATACGTTCCATTTTTATGGAATATGACAACATCCTTTATGGATGTGTGGACTACTTCCTCCTCAAAGTTATGTGATTCATTCACACTCTATAAGGAATTTATTAAGGGTGATTTTAATAAAAATATATTAATTACATGAAATGAATATGAAACTGTAATTATAATATTGATATATAGCAATTACTTTTCATTATTTTAATATGACAAAGAAATGGAAGTAGTGTTCATGCATGTGTACAACCTCCGTCTCCATTAATAGTGTATTTCATTTCTTATCTCCATATTTTATGGATTATTATAAATAAATATGTACTGAATTTATATTATATTTACATTATGTTTTAAAATATTGGGATGATAAAATCATCATATAATTAATAGGAACAACGAGTAACATTTTAAAACATACTCAAAAAACAAGAAAATTTACACCCAAAATGATAAAAATGAAAAAGAATATTAATGAATGGTTTATAATATGTTATATGATATAAAATTTATTAATATTTTTGTAGTATAATTTAGTAACATTATAAATTTGGTTAATGATCGTTCAACCAAAAGAAAGAGTATGGTTATGGATTTTTATCTCACTTTTTACATATGTGAGATAAATATCATATTCACCACTTAATTATTTAGTGTAGGTTATAATTTTTTTATATAATATCATCATTCAATAATACATATTTATATTTTACGTTTAATTTTTAATTATCACATCCTAGGAGTTTTCACTTGAATATTATTAAGTGGTAAAAGTTATCCTTAGAATATCACTTTCTTTTTGTTTGTTTGTTAACATTATCTTGGAACAATTTATTCTTTGAGATATTTTTTCAAATTTTAAATTTAATTTATATTATATATATGTATTTATATATGATGGATACTGTTATTTTCTAAACCATATTTTTTATTTTTACATACATTATTTACTTTAAAAGTTATTTCATTAACTATGTACATTTTGATAAATCTATCTATTTTATTAAACGCATTTATTTAATGACAAATATCATTTTTTGATAATTGAATTGATTATTTAATATATAAGGAATGATTTAGACTATTATTGAATGGGTTGGGGAATGTTTAATGTAAGCCCCTCGATGTATCGGTAGTTTCATGAGATAAATCAGTTTCCCATATTAGATGCATTTCAACCTGATATGCAAAATCAGCTTATAAAATACATTAAATGTAAATATATATTATCCCTAGAAAACATAGAATCCAATAATTAAGTGTTTACTTTATTTATAATTTTTTTACTATTATTATTATTATCCATAATATTTATCATTGAAATTATCTATCGCTGCATATCATTTTCATTTTATTGATTAGATGAGATTTTTCTTTAGATATTTACCTTATTATCAAAATTATTCCTTATTGAGAAATTTAAATGGAAGGTGTGTTGAGTTATTTACCTTTACATATTTTTTATTCTTATTGATACATGAATAATTCCACTACAATTTTTCCATTATCGATCAATTGAGCTCGTATTTATTTTGTTTCAATTCTCCAGGTCATAAATATTTTAACGAACCAGATTTCCCATATATTTTTTTTAAAATTTTATGGAATTTTTGTGAGTCTATTAAAATTGACGGCACATGATTCTATGGTTCAGTGTGCTCGGAATGAATTTCTGAACTTTTTTTAAAGGTATGTTCAGTAAACGCGCGAGCAGTGTTTTCTAACCTTTTTACCGGTGCTCATATTAAAAATATGAGGCCACTGTTGAATCCAAATCACTAGGATTTTCTTAAGGGAGGCTTCACATTGACTATATTATGTCTGGAGAAAAATTTATATTATGAGACTTTTTTAAATGAATAAATAATATAACATAGCTATTTGATTTCTTTCTTTCTTTTTCCCCCAACGGATAAGAGACTAAGTGGGACCAGTGATGTTTAACGAGATTAAATGGATTGAACCTTTAATCCTATATAACCGTATCATTGGTAAGTATGAAGGTTCATAATTAATTAACAATCATAAATATGAGGAGTGTTATACACCTTCCCCCTCTCCTATTAATATAGACCTTGGGGAGAGGTTTAGGCATAGCCTCAATAAGAAACAAAGTGCTGACAAAGTGCGGAGATTCCAAAACATTGGAGGACGGAGGCAACTCCAGCTTGAGGTGATGAGTGACACCAAACCATGTACTGTTGGATGAAGTTCAAGTGGTTTCATTGAAGCTTGTTTCGGGAAAGATGAATTCTGACACTTCCACGATTGCCGACAGTCTCCATCATTCTTGAGGTAGGGTTTAATCTTGATTTGTTTTTCAAGATTTTGTTGAATCCCTCCTACCCTTTTTCTTAAAGCTAATGCGGAGGGTGTGGGCCAATCAAAAAAGGAACACTCCCTCTGCTATCTTGATTAATTTGTGCTTCAATCATGATCTATTATTCATGATGGAAAAAACCAATTTTGATGGGCTAGAAGCAATGGTGATGTCCCAGGAAGTTATATTTTTCCGTCAGAAGAAAAAATGGGGCAATAAAGCTCACCTGGTGACTAGATAAATGCCACCGGCACTACGGCACAGGCGACCAACATCAGTGAGGACCAAGGCGGCGACGGACACTGACTGGCCATGAGGTAAGATGTGGCACACCACGCAGCTGGAGGAACCTGCCATAGATCGGGAGCCACAGTGGTCGGAGGAGGCGGCTGACACATCGGTCCATCGCGGAAGAGGAGGGTGGCACGAACAGCACACCACCAGTGAGAAAGGGGCCGCGACTGAAGCTGCAGTAGAAGAGGAACCCGGGTCTCCGGCCGGTTCTGCAGTGACCGAGTGGCACCCATGTGGCGCCCCTACTTCATTAGTCGAACGACCCCTCGACCGTTCGAGAAGACTGGGGCCTCACACCCGGAGTCGGCTTCGGTGGGCCCCACCTCAGGCCGAGTGGCATTAGCCCACAGGTCATGATTTGCCTCGGTCCTGGCCATGCGAGCCAGCGGGCCATGATCCACATTGGTCTAGGCCTTTCGAGGCCAGCGGGTCGTGCTCCACCACGGGCTGGGCCGCGCCTATGCGGGCCGCACCGCATTAGCCAAGTGGGCCACCCCTTGTGGTTCGGGCCATACTGTGACCTGGTGGGCCATGCCCACCGTGGCCCATCCTAGCCGGGTCAGACCAAGACTGGGTCGGGTCGATGCGAACTCAGTTGGGTTAGCCTAGCCAGGGTCGGCTCGGACCAGACCCGGGCCCAAACAGACCCAGAAACACATAAAGGGCCATATCATGAGATCTGAATGTCCGTTTGAAGAACCATCTGGGGCACAAAGGTCCTTGGATCTAGATATTCCATTGGGTATATTCCACTTGAATTTATGAAACATTAAGAGCATGACTGCGTTTTTCACGACCCTTCCCTCGGTGCAATTGTTGTGACTACACCAATCCTGCCTTCCATATTCTAGGGGCTAGTGACTAGAACCAGAAAGGAATATCCCTTAAAATGAAAGGAATTGGATTTCTAACTATTATATACACATAGTCCAAAAACACAACAAGAAGAAACCACACAGATTAGAACACAGTAAAATGAAACCACAAGGTAAACAGTTGTAGTAAAAGAGTGGTGAAAGTAAAAAGGGTCTAGAATACAAGCCCAAATCTAAATGTACAAGTATGAATGGAAGTAAAATACAACTGAAAGAAGAATAAAACCAACTATTGGGTCATCCTCTAAGTTTCCTACATGTAAGGTAGGTACAAATAACCTCCTCAAAACTCCACGTCTGTCGGTATCCTCTATGTCACGCCAGGCTGAATGGTCCACCTCCGAGCACCATCCAGTCCTAGCTCCCTCAGCCTCGATCAATGTTGTACATCATCTGCACCAGACACAACAAGGTGTGGGTGAATCCCATATAGGACTGAGTATATCAATACTCAGTATGGACCCAAATACCCTCGTAGGTCTCTTAGAGTTCCAAAAAAGAAAAACCACAATGATAGACATCCACTCGACTTAGGTATATGCCTATCCATATACCTAAGTTATCAATATATACTCATCTCATACATGAGGTAAGGACACCACATAGATAACAACATGAAGGTAGAAGTACCAAACATGTAACACCACGAAGATAACACCACAAATGTAACTTCACGAAGGTAGATGTACCACACAAGTAACACCAAAAAAAATATAAGTGCCACATATGTAACACCAGGAAGAGAATACCACAATGGTTGAAGTACCATATAGGTAACTCCAAAAAGATGAAGTACCACACAGGTAATACCAAGAAGATTGAAGTAACACACATGTAACACCACAAAGATAGAAGTACCACACAGGTAACACAATGAAGATGATACCACAAAGGTAGAAGTACCACACATGTTACACCACCAATATTGAAGTACCACATAGGTAACCCCATGATGATATAAGTACCACACAGGTAACACCACAAAGACGATACCACAACGGTTGAAGTACCACATAGGTAAGGCCACAAAGCTAAAAGTACATCATAGGTAACACCATGAAGATTGATGTACCACACAGGTAACATGAAGAAAACTATACCAAAATGGTTGAAGTACCACGTAAGTAACACCACAACGCTATAAGTACCACACTGGTAACACCATGAAGATAGAAGTACAACACATGTTACACCGCGAAAATAGAAGTACCACACATGTAACACCACAATGATTGAAGTAACATAGAGGTAAAAGACACAACTCCCAATCATGTATAACATAAGTACATAAGAGAAGCTGATTAGTCATAAACTAGATCATCTTATTCTGTTAAGAACCACAGCTATGACCCACATAGGATTGATAGGTAACTTACCCCCGCTGACCCACACTAGATTGATAGGTAACTAACCCCCGCTGACCCACACATGCTCTAACCCACACAGGATCAGTATGCTCTGACCAACAAAAGATCATTGAGTGTTGACCCACACAGGATCTTTCCCACACAGGATCGATAGATGTTGACCCACATAGGATCGGTGTTCTTTCTCCATGTTGCAGCTTGCCACATGTTTCTTCACTCCGGGGGTGCTCAAGTTCCATAGAATCTTTCCCTCAAGATATATTTCTTACCTTAACCTACACTAAGATCCACAAAATAATAAACCAAATATCTTCCTTATCATAAGAGTCTCAATGCGATAGACGGCGCGTCAATTGGACGCCCGGTCTGTGAGTTTTAAGCATTTTAGCTCCAAGGGCCCGATTGGATTCAGGTTTGGTCCAACCAGGCCATACTCCAAAATACTCCCAAACTCACATGGAGTATACCAAAAGGACCATATAGATCCAAGGATCCCTACATTATTTATAGTTCGTCAAACATCCATCCAGTTCTCAACATATGACCCTTCAAGTGTTTCGGGGTTCGTTTGGGCCCCAGTCCGGTCACACTCAGTTGGACCGACCCGGTCCGACTCGGTCTGCGCTGGAATGGGGTGGACTCAGCCCACTGGGCTGAAGTTTAGTCTGTCCTACAAGGGGGGTAGCCCAAAAGGTCGTCCGGATGAGAATAGGGTAGCCGACAAAGGGGGCATCCTGGCACGTGTGGGGCGGAGGCCCGCTAGGGCGAGGGCCCGGTCCGGGGTAGCGGTCTACTAGGGCGGGTGCCTAGTCCAAGGTGGCGGCCCACTGGGGTAGTAGCCCACTGGGGTGGCGGGCTGCTGGGGTGGTGGCCCGGTCCGAGGGTAGCAGACCAGTCCGACGTGGGGGGTTTAACCCCCCCGGTCACTGGGATTCCCGAACGGGCCAGAGGATGTTCAGTTGGCAAGGCAGCCGTTCCACGTGGGAGCCGGTCTATCATCGTGGAACCCACCGGAGGTAGGTTTAGTCTCCTCCATGGCATCGGCCACCGCTTCCATTCATCGGTAGTGCGACGGTCACACCACCTTCATTCTCGCGGCTGGCTGTTGTGTTGGCTGCCTCCTTCATTCATCGCGGTTGATGAGTCACGACCCTCTTGTTGTGCATGCATCAATGTGCTTGCGGTCTTCCATGGTGCCGCATGGAATGAAATATCAGGTAGGGTTTGGGTTGTTTTCTTTAGGCCCATAACCTCTACGTTAGATCACAATATAGAAGATATTGAAGGAGTTCAATAAACAGTTGTATTGAAAACAAGATTAACCAGACAAGATTCCCCGCAATAACATCTCACAAAGATGAATGAATCGCTGGTCAACCCATTAGTGGGTTGACCCATATTCTTCGTGTTATTCAGGAACAGAGAAGCTGAAAATAATTTGAATGCTTAAATGAAATAAACCCCCTACCTGGAAGAGATGTCCACTGATGATGGTCGAAAAAACCTCCTTCATTGTTGTTGCCAGTTTGTAACTCGGTGGTGCTCATCACTGTTTGTTGGAACTAGTATCTCCCTCCTTGTGGTTGATGTCACGGTAATTTGGCAGGGCTACATTGCTTGGTGAATCCATGCCAACACCCCTCCCCGAGCTCTATATAAATAAGAGAGGAGAAGGAGTGTGCAACGCTCGGGTAATTAATGATGTTCATTTAATTCATGAGCCTCCCGAATTCCGAATGGAGTGGTTGTAGGAAAATAAGAATCAAGCTATTTATTATCTTGATACATCGCTGGTCTCTCCAGCGCCATTTGTCCATTGGAGGAATGAATGAAAAGAAAATAACAAAACATGTAATTTTATTAATGTTTCAAAAGTCCACAAAAATATCTTTTTCACCCGACCTACTACTGTCGTAGTTATTCCTCCCATAAGTGAAACCCAGGTCTATGGATTCAACAGTTCCATCAGATTTTTAATACGTGAAACAGTTCAAAAGTTAGAAAACAAAATTCACGTGTTTACTGAACTTACCTAAAAAAAGTTTGCAAAATTAATAACAGTCACCATCGCCCCACACCGATCGATATTAGGCTCTTCTTAAGTGAATTACTCCCCAAAGAACCCAATGGTAATCTCATATTTTCATGCTGAGTTATTGTTTAAAAGTTATGAATTTTAGAAATAAATAATTGTTATTTAATTATTTTATTTATGGCCAAAAACAATTTTCATTGCTGGCCTGTGCCTACCAATGTTAGTATCAGCATAAAGATATCATACCCTCACGAGTTCAGCGGCCGTCTCGGATTTTTAATCCAACTAACCATTTTTGAGTTATAAGAATTTGAAAAATAAAATAATTTTATTTAATTATTTTTTTACGGTTATGCCATTTTTGAGTATTCTTACAGGAGGGTAGCACCGACTACACATAAGTCGCGCCTAGGGTAAAACCCCTATCTTGAGTGCAATGGTGCCCTCATATTTCTGATATGTGTAACCTTTTATGAGTTATTCCACTTATGTGCGCTAATTAAAGCTTAATAAAACTTCAAAGGATCTTTCCGGGCACTCCGGGCCTTAGAATCATGCGCCTTAAAATTTTGCGGTCTCAAAATAATTCAATATAATTAAAATATATATACTGAATTTCCGAGACATTAAATTCTCCCCACTGTAGGGATTTACTCCCTCGAAATCCACACCATAAACTATGGAATCAAATGGGGGTAATGAGCACAGATCTGAGCCTCTTACTCCAATGTGCTCTCTTGAAGGATCTCAAGCTGCCAGCGAATGCACACCAAAGGTATCGACCACCCACGAAGGACCCGCTCCTGTCGATTCCCAATCTCTACTGGATTCAACATAAACGTCGCTACATCCTCTATGTCTAGATTTCCATGATTGATGACTTGATAAGGTTCATGCACATATCTCCTCACCTGGGATATGTGGAATTCATCGTGCACCCACTCCAAATGTGGTGTTAATGCCAAGCGGTATTCCACCTCGACAATCCTCTGATATATCAGAAATTGATTGATAAGCCTTGGTGATAACATACCGCTTCAGCCAAAACACAAAAGTCCTTGTCAAGGGGAGACTCAAATGAAAACGTGGTCTCCCCTCTTATAACTCCAAAGGTATCGGTCTCTTATCGGTATAAGGCTTATACTATCTCTATGCAGTCTTCTCTTGCTAAGAAGTGAGACATCGTGATACAATCTCTGCCACTTCTTTCTTCATCCCTGGACACCAGTGCTGACGCCGAAGGTCCTTGTACATCTTTTCCACTCTTGGATGTACCACTAGATGGGACATATGTAACTCCCTCAACACTTCCTCCAATATCACCATTTGTACATTGTACGTCCTCTGAATTTGATGATGTGCTCCCCACCATTATAAAATCCATTCGGAGCCTGTCCTATGGCTATCTAAGCACATCGAGCCTCACATTCATTTTCCCAATCTGTGCCTCCCAAAAACTCTAAAGAAGTGGGGGAGTGACTGTCATAGACAAGGGGTATGCTGCTCCAACTATATCCTCAATGGATATCTGCAACGTGGCATGATGCTTTGTTGCCTCACTCAGCAACTGCAGACCAAACCTCTTGCTGAGTGCATCTGCCACCACGTTCAATTTCCCGGAGTATAGAAAATCTCAAATTCATAGTCTTAGGGGAACTCTAGACATCACCACTGTCTCAGGTTCAAGTATTTCTAGGTGAAGATACACCTGAGACTCTTGTGATTAGAGTAAACAGTAAAATGTTCACCCATCATGTAGTGCCACCACATATTCAGCGCCAAGACCACTGCTGCTAACTCCAGGTCATGAGTAGCATAAATCTACTTCTCAGTATCTGTCTCATCTATGGAAAGCTCTACTGACACTTCTCTGTCCACAGGAAAGGATACCCCTTTTTCATCAAAGCGTACAAGGGTGCCGCTACCTTAGAGAAGTTGGGTACAAAACTCTGGTAGTACCTTGCCAAAGTAGACATCCCTCTCCCTTTAAGGATGTAATCCTGGAAAGAACTTTTGAAAAGATGTCCCCATTCTCTACCACTCTTTTTTGGAAATAAAGTCTCAAAACTCTTGTTTCCATGAGGGAATGTCTGGATGAATCATTATTGATCACCTTCACCTTCCTATGGATGATTTTATCCTACGTTTCATGGGTTTCTTTTTTTTTTGCCGACCAAGGAAAACATAAATCCCATGTGGTAGATAAACCACAACTTTTTTTCCTAATACAATCAATATGATTATGAACTTTGGATTCCATTTAAATACCCAAACTAAGGCCGTAAGGCCTCGAAAATTCCCATAAGAGGTTCCAACATAAACTCTTTCCTCAAGGGTCATATCACACCATCGAAATAAGTGTGATTATAGAGTCTCCTCCCAAAGGTATCTCCAAACATGAGGGTTAAGTCAATGGATGAACTGGAAACTCTTGGTCTTGGACAATATTCATTGAAGGAAGGAATGATTTGTACCAATGTCTATTAATACGATAGCCAGTAGTAGACACATATTGTTCATCGAATCATTCCTAGAGTCCATGGGTCTCACTTCTTGACAATATGCAGCTACTCCCTTCCCATATCCTCTAGCTCCCTGAGCTAGGTGGAGAACACAAGGCGGGGTGGTTGTAACATGTCGAATGTACACCACATCATGCTGATCTCCTAGCTCTTCTTCCACATCTGCAGCCCTGCAGATTCAACTATCCCTAACAATTCATCTTTTTGAAACTTTTTTTACACGCCCTAGTCTCTGAGACTGGCGCAAGTTTTATACTTTCCCACTACAAACATTCACTGACTGTATCCTCTCATCCAAATAAAATTCAACACCAAAGTTTCCTCTATCACCCTAACATAGGTAGGAATACATAGAGGAATAGTGCTGGCTCAGATGTCCTTAAACACACCTCGCTCGAAATTTTGAGCCTCGAAGCACTGATCACGTCGTATTCATCGGGTACCAAGAATGGTTAGTATGTCTCGATGAATACTCAGCTACCAACGTGTCATCCTTTCGAAACTATAGAAACTCTATAGAACTCTCGACCACCTTCTCAACCTAGTCCTCAACCACCTTTGATTCGGGCTCACCTCGGAACCAGAGGGGTATCTAATACCGAAACTCATGAAAGGCACTAATAATAAATGTGTCCTCTACCGGTACTGCTGGTTGTATCCACTACCCAACAGGTGGTGGTTCTACTGGTACACCGCCCGAAGGTGCCAACTCAGTAAGAGGGACTTGCACTGGAGCCTCATCACTCAGTGGGCCATCATCATGTACTCTTTCAGGGTACCTGGGTGGCTGTCTTTGTGGAAGCATCCTGATAAGAAACAAGTGCTCCATGGTCATTAAGTTATACTTGGTGTGCAGAATCCAATGAAATCAAAATATTTTTTTTCAAAAACACACGCTATTAGTGTTTTCATGCGATGAGTTGGAAATCCGAATTTAGGGTCCTGGTGTGTGGATACGTCAGCTGAAACACAAACACATGACTTCCTGAACTAAAAAACACCCTCATAACAATTAACACTATTTCTCCATAAAAATATACGAGTCCTAGTTATTAGGTAGAAACGAATCCCTTTTATAATAATTTGTCACAACCTGACACTTGGGGCCATGACATGACTACCCCAAGCCCATCATCCATAGGCCAGTGGATGAAGACTAGCTTCGGAAAGTAATATCACTTAAATGGGAAGGAATTTCCTTCTTAATATGTGCAGACCCATAGTCGAAGAACACAACAAGAAGCAACCACATTGACTAGAACAAAATAATATTCAACAACAAAGAAAAATGCTATAGTAAGAGGGTGCCGAATGTAAAAAGGGGCAAGAATACAAGACCAACTTTAAAAGTACAAGTATGACTGGAATTATAATTCAACTAAAAGTAAAAAAGAAAACATGAATTGGGTCGTCCTCTGAGGTTCCTACCTGTAGGGTAGGTACGAATCACCACCTCATCACTCCACATCTGTCAGTCTCCTCCATGTCACATAACATTAAATGGTCCACCTCCGAGCACAGTCCAGTCCTAGCTCCCTCTACCTCTATCAATGTTGTATGTTATCTTCTCCAGACACAACAATGTACGAGAAAAGACCATGTATGGGTGAGCATAAAAATACTCAGCAGGGACCCCAAGAACCCTGTAGGTCTCCTAGAGTCCCACAAAGGAAAAAACCACCAAGCAAGACATCAACTCTACGTTGGTATATGCCCATATATATACCTAAGTTATCATGATATACTCATCTCATACATGAGAGAAGTTCACCAAATAGGTAACACCAAAATGGTAAATATACCACATAGGTAACACCGTGAAGATAATACCAAAAAGTTAACATAACGAAAGTAGAATTACCACAAGGGTAACACAACTGAGATAGAAGTACCACACATTTAAAACCACGAAGAAAATACCACAAAGGTAGAAGTAACACACAAGTAAAACCACGAAGATAGAAGTACCACACAGGTAACAAAACAAAGATTGATGTACCACATAGGTAACACCATGTAGATAGATGTACCACACAGGTAACACCACGAAGACGATAACACAAAGGAAGAAGTTCGACACAGGTAACACCATGAAGATAGAAGTAACACATAGGTAACACCACAAAGTCAAAAGTAACACACATGTTACACCATGAAGACAATACCACAAATGTTTAAGTACCACACAGTTAACACCACGATGATGATACCACAAAGGTTGAAGTACCAAATAGGTAACACAACAAAGATAGAAGTACCACAAATGTAACACCACAAAGATAAGAGTAACATAAAGGTAGCACCACAATGATAGAAGTACCACACAAGTAACACCACAATGAATGAAGTACCACACAGGTAAATGACTCAGCTCACAATCAGGTATAACATAACTACAGAAGTACATATGATTAGTCATAAATTAGATCATCTTATTCTGTTAAGAAGCATTACTGCTAACCCCCATAGGTTCGATAGTTATCTAACCCCCACTGACCCACACAGGATCTGACCCACATAGGATCGGTATGTGCTGACCAACACATGATCACTGAACACTGACCCACGTAAGATCTGAGCCTCATATTATTGATAGATTCCAACAAACATAGGATTGATGTTCTTTCTTTAGGTTGGAGCCTGCCACAGGTTTCATTGCACCCAGTGCCCTTGACTTCCTTAGAATATTCCCCTCGAGATATCAGTCATACCTCGACTTCCACTATGCTACCCAATAGAGTAAACTAATGGACCACCAAGTCGTAAGGGTTCCAATGCGATAGACGGCGCGTCAATCGGACGCCCGGTCTGTGAATTATATGTGTTTTAGTTCGGAGGGCCCGGTTGGATTTAGGTTTGATCCAACCCAGCTATACTATATATTTATCCAAAACTCATTTGGAGTATACCAAAAGTATCTTCTATATCTAAGGATTACAATGCTAATGACAGTTCGTCAAACAGATATCTGGTTCTCAAAACATGCCCATTAAGTGTTTCTAGGTCTGGTTGGGGTCGAGTCTGGTCAGACCAACCCGGTGCGACTCGGTCTGGGATGAGTCGGGGTGGACTCAGCCTATTGGTCTAATGTCTGGTACAACTTGTAAGATGGGCGACACGCAAGGGCGGCCTGACCAGAATAGGGGCAGCCCTGCCAGAATAGGGTATCCAACAAGGGGGATACCCAGACCGCGTGGGGCAGCGGCCTGCTGGGGCGGCTTCCCAGTCCATGGGCGGCAGCGCAGTGGGAGAGAGGAGTCCTAGTGCGAGGGCAGCGGCCCACTGCGAGTGCGGCGTCCTGGTGCAAGGGCGGCGGCCCTGTGCGAGTCCAGCGACCCGATCCAAGGGAGGTATCCCATTGCGAGGGGGGAACCCCGGTCCGATGTGGGTGGTGTAACCCCCATGTCACCCGTATTTCCGACCGAACTGAAGGTCGTTCTGTTGGTGAGGCGGCGGTCCCGCGTGGGCAACACTTGGTCACTGCAGAACCTTCTTTAGCCCGGTTCGGCCTCCATTGTGGCTTCAACCACGGATTTCATCCATCGGAGGCACGATGGTCGCAACGCCTTACTTTATCCGGCCAACCATTCGTCTGTCCGCCTCCTCTTTTTGTCGTAGCTGAGGAGTCACAGACCTCATCTTGCGGTGTGCGTCGACGTACTCACGGTCATCCGAGGTAGCGCATGGAAAGCAAGAGACCGGAGGGTTCATACCATGTTCATTAGGCCCGCACCCTCCACGTTAGCTCGCAATATGGAGGATATTAAGGGAGTTTAATAAACAGTTGTATTGAACACAAGAATAACCCCGCAATATTTCCATGCAATAACCTCCGGCAAAGGTAAATGATTTTTGGTTCAACCCGTTAGTCAGTTGACCCGCGTTCTTCATGTAATTCAAGAATGAAGAGAAGGAAAATCATTTGAATGCATAAATGAATTAATCCGCGTACTTGGAAGAGATGTCCGCTGACGACGGTCGATTGAACCTCCTTCATCATTGTCATTGGTTCATGACTCGGTGGCGCACGTCACTGCTCGTTGGAACCAGTCTCACCCTCCATGTGGTTGGTGTCGCAGAACATTGGCAGGGATTCGTCTCTTAGTGAATCCATGCCAACACCCCTACCCGAGTCCCATATAAATCGGATAAGAGAAGGAGTGTGAAATGCTCAGGAAATTAATGAGCTTCATTTAATTAATGAACCGCCTGAATTACCAATAGTGTGGTTACATGAAAAGAAGAGTCAAGACATTTATTGGCTTGACACGTCACCGGTATCACCAGCGTCGTTCATCTACTGGAGGAAATAAATAAAATAATATAACAAAACATATTATATTATTAATCTTTCAAAAGTCCAAAAAAATAAAATTTTTACCTAACCTACTACGGTCGAACTTATGCCTCCCATAAGCGAAACCTGATGCTGCGGATTCGATGTTGCCCCCAGATTTTTAATCCGAGCAATGGTTCAAATGTTAGAAAATGCCACTTAGGAATTTACTGAACGTACCCGAAAACAATGTTCGGAAAATTATTATCTGTCACCCTTGACCTGTGTCGGTTGAGGATAAGATCAACATATGTGAAACACGCCCCAATAAACCCAAAAATACTCCAAGATTTCCAATCCGAGTTACCATTTAAATGTTATGCATTTTACAAATAAATAATAGTGACTTAATTATTTTTTTTACGGTCAAACAGTAAATTTCACTGGTGGCTTGCACCGGAAAATTTTATTATCTACCTAAAGATAACATACCCTCACGAGTTCAGGAGTTGTCTCAGATTTTTAGTCTAAGTTACCATTTGTGTGTTATAAGCCTTTTAATAAACAAATAATTTTATTTAAATATTTTATTTACGATTATGCCATTTTTGAGTTTTCTCATAGGAGGTCGGCACATACTAAATTTAAGTCGCGCCTATGGTAAAACTGCCATCATGAGCACAATGGAGCCCTCAGATTTCTAATCCAAGTAACCATTTAATATTTATTCTACTTTTTCCAGAAAAGTGCTTACTTGCGCTAATTGAAGCTTAACAAATCTTCGACGGATCATTCCGGGCACTCCCGACCTCGGAATCGCGCACCGTAAAGTTTTTTGATCTCTAAATAATTATTTATAATTAAAAAATTATATGGAATTTCTCGGAGATTTCACAGTTGGATCGAACCCGAATCTAATCGGGCCCTCAGAACTAATACCCTTATAACTCACAGACTGGGTGTCTGATTGATGCACTGTTTGTCATGTTGGTATCCTTAGGACCTCGAGATCCTTTCAGATAGTCCTTTTTTATATTAGTGGTGGTAGAGGTATAACTGATATCTCTAGGGTAATATTCTATGGAAATCGAGTGCATCAGGTGCGATAATCATGTGGCAGACTGTAATGTGAAGAAAGAATATCAATCATAAGTGGGTCCACAATTATTGATCCTGTGTGGGTCATAATCATCAGATCATGTGTGGGTCATCACTCAGTGATTTTATGTGGGTCAATTCATACCAATCCTGTGTGGGGAAAATCATGTGTGGTTTAGTGGAGGTTTTTACCAATCAATCCTATAGGGTTCAGATGTAGTGCATCGTAACAGAATAAAATGATCCCGATTACGGCTAATCATCTATAATTTTCTACTTATGTTATAACTGATTATGAGGTGATTATTCTACATTCTGGGTGTTTTCTTCATAGTGTTACTTATGTGGTACTTCTACCATCGTGGTGTTGCATTCGTGGTGTTACCTGTGTAGTACTTATTCATGGTGTAGTGTTCATGGTGATACCTGTGTGGTACATATATCTTCATTGAGTTACCTACGTGGTACTTATATATTAACGGTGTTACCTTTTTGATATTATTACCTCATTTTTTAGATTAGTATATCTTGATAACTTATGTATATGTTTGGGAATATACCTAAGTAGTGTTGATGTCTATTGCTTCGTGATTTGAGATTAAAGTCTTTCTTTGTGAAATTTTCTTTTGTGAAACTATGTGAGACATACGGTGGTCATAGGGTCCCTACTGAGTATCGTTATTCCCACCCCTTGCACAGTATATTCCTGCACCTTATTGTGTCTTGCGAAGATGACAAATAACATTGATTGAGGCTTAGGTAGTGAGGACTGGAAGGTGCGTAGAGGTGGACTATTTGGCGCGATGTGACACATGGAATACTGATCATGAGCAGTACCCACCCTTTAGGGAGGATCCTCGGTGGATGATCTCGAGCTATTTTTCACTTTTCTAGATGTATTTTTACTTTTTAGTTGTACTTGAACTTTTTATTTGGGCTTGTATTGGGGCCCCTTTATTTCAGCAAACTTTTACTACAGTAGTTTACTTCTTAGTAACTTCTTGTGGTGTTCTGGACTGTAGTTCTGTATATGTTAAAAAATAAATTCCATCCCATTTCTGGGATACACCTTTTCGGTGCTAGTCACTAGCCCATGGCCTTTAGAAGGCGGGCTTGGGGTTGTCACAACATGGGCCCCGAGGGATGGGTGGTGACATAGTGGTATCAGAGGGAGTGGGTTCTATCGAAGAACTAGGACTCCGATCTTTTCTATGTGGAAATAGTGTTAAGTGTTACGAGTGAGGATTTCTGTTTGGGGAATCCAGTGTTGGTGTGGAAACCAAATTATATATAAACCAGGACCTTGTATCCTAATTTCTTACTCAGTGCAAGGAAAAATTATTGCATGTGTTTTGGAAGTGTTTTTCCTATAATCTCTTTAACTCAGCTCACCAGGTATATCTTATTGAGTTTGGAACACCGGTCTTCATTCAGGATGCCGCCATGTAGACATCCGACAAGGATTCCCAAGTGAGTATACGAAGACAGCCCACCGAGTGATAAGGTCTTAGTGAAGGTCCATCAAACATAATTATCACCTTCGGGTGGTGTACCATATGCCCCACTACCCATAGGGAAGTCGTTGCCTGCAGGCCCACCAGTAGAGGATGCATGCTGATAGAGTGATTTTAATGAGTTCCAATGGAAGAGGTCTCTGAGGTTCCAAGGTGAGATGGATCCACAGGCGGCTGAGGACTAGTTGGAGGCTGTGGCCAGATTTTCTCACTTCATGGGGCACCAGCTGATATGATGGGGATCCTAGATTCCATTATCTTCTAGGGAGAAGATGGGAGATGGTAGAGTTTGAATCTCCATATACATGACTAGGTGATCATCACATGGGTGGACTCTGAGAGCCTTTTTATGTAGGGGTTCATCCTAGTGACTCTGCACTCAGTCCGTATATTGGATTTGTTGCACTTACAGAAGGTCATCAAGATTGTGGCCTAGAACTGAGCGAGGTTCACTGATCTCTCTTGCGACTCCACAAACATGGTACAAGACCCTTTCTTCAGGGCCCAAACCTTTGAACAGGGTCTCCAATTGGAGATCAGAACATTGATGATATCGCTCAGCATACCGACACATGCTACGATGCTAGATCAAGCACTTTTTTTAGAGAGATTCCTCACTGAGTAGGAACCGATAAAGAGAGCCACCAACAGACATCAGGTAGCAGAGTCATCTGCAAATGGTAGTAGGTGGATGAAGAATGTCCTGAAGAGGACTAGACTAACTGTTGGAAGACCTCAGGAGACATGGTCAGTGGTGCAGGGTCATAGAACAGAAGAGGGTAGACTAGGAGTAGGAAATGAAACTCGTCCAGAGGGCATGGTCACATGGTATGTAACTACCCGACCCAACATATGAATGACCAACATATGGTCGAGGGACCTATGAGGAAGATGCATATATTCGAATGAGGAGGTCCACAGGAAGTAGGCGGACGTGGTAGAGGAGTTGGCCTTGCAGTAGGTAGTGGGCAATGATTCAAGATTCTACCATCCCTACCTCCAAGTGGTCCACCACGACCACATGGAGTAGGTGGACAGTGACGAGATGACCTCCCGACAGCTGAGGCCTGTGACCACAGTGCTCTGGGGATGATTAGAGGTATGATCTATGTCTACCACACCTTATCTGAAGTACTTATAGACAAATGTTCTAGTCACTCTTTTATTTCCACAACCCTAATTTAAAGCCCATATATTTTAGTGGAGCTTTTGGCTCGATCATTATGCCTAGAGACACTTACAGGAGAGGATTCGACGATTACACACTGCTGCTGGCAGTGTGAGCTTACACTAGGATTTTAGATATTCATCTTGGATCTTCTAGTAATGGCGTCGAGGCCTTACGGCATCATCTTGGTTATGGACTGGTTACCCAGAGTGCGTGCTTAGATTGAATGTTTTAGGTGCAATGTGCGGTGTGTTCGCAAGGATGGGAACAAGTTTTCCTTCACCAGTGAGAAGGGAACCTTTGCAGCATAGGATGATCATACCCAAAGGAGGGTGAAGCCATTCACAAATCAGTTGGTCATCCTTACCCTTGCTGTAGTTGATGTTGAGAGTCTGGGCTATTATATAGTGGTGTACCGGTATACTGATCTATTTCCTGACGATGTTCCAGGAATACCTCCCCATAGAGAGGTTGAATTTGACAATGACATGTACCCCGATATAGCACCGATATCTGCACCAGAATATATGATGGCTCTTGTAGATCTTCATGACTTATGAGTACAATTGGAGGACTTAGAGAGGAAGGGGTTCATAAGGCCGTGTGCTTCTCCATGGGAAGACCCAATTTTCTTCTCCAAGAAGGAAGATGAGATTTTGATACTTTATGTGGTCTATCGACGCCTGAACCAGATGACCGTGAAGAATAGGTATCCACTTCTGAGGATTGATGAACTTTTCGATCAACTAAAGGGAGATCATTGGTTTTCAAAGATAGACCTCAGATCATGCTATCATCAGATTAGGGTACAGGATGAGGGTGGGAAGAAGACAGCCTTAAGATGTTGGTATGGCCACTACGAGTTCATTGTTATGTTGTTTGGCATGAACAATTCCCCATCAGTGTTCATGGGACTCATTAACAGGATCTTCTCGCCTATCCTCAATCTTTTTTTATCGGGCTTCATCGACGAAATCTTGATATACTAAGGGATGTAGGGGGAACACGCCAATCATATATAGATAGTTCTATATGCACTCTGAGAGCACCATCATTATGTTATGCTCTCAATGTGAAATATCTGGATATGAAAAGTCTGCATTCTAGGACACGTTATCTCAGAGGCTGGATTTGTAGTAGATACAATGAAGATAGAGTTTGTGCTTTCTTGGGAACCACCCAGTACTGTGACCGAGGTGCAGTGTTTGATAGGGTTGGCTGGACAATTCTGGAGATTCGTGACTGATTTTTCCAGAGTTGTGGCACCTTTTTTTTAATTGAAGAATAAGGGACAACCCTTTGTATGGACAGAGAGATTCCAACATTGTTTTCAAAAGCTGAGGGAGTGTCGGATGAGTTCCCACATCTCGAGGCTACTATAGGAGGGCGTTGGGTATGTAGTCTATTGTGACGCATCAGGGACCAGACTTGGATGTGTCCTGATGTAGGAGAGATCAGTGATCACTTAAGGTTCATGAAAGCTGAGATAACATGAGATGAACTATGCCCCCCATTAATGGGAGTTAGTAAAAATGGTCTTCGCCTTGAAGATGTGGTGACATTACTTAATAGGTGAACTTTTTCTAGTCTACAATGATCACAAAAGTCTCAAGTATAACCTCTCTCAGAAAGACATGAACTTGAGACATCGTTGATGGATAGAGTTCCTCAAGGACCATGACTTTGAGATAGTCTATTCATCTAGGAAGGGGAACATGGTAGCAGATGCTCTCAGAATGAGGTATAGTCTACAGTTGTTGAGTGAGGCTACAGAGAAGCTAGCTACATTGAAGATATCATTCATGGATTGATATTGAGTAGCATACCTCCAATATATGATAGTCACTCCCCCACTCCTTTAGTGAGTCAGGGAGGCGCAGCTTGGGGACATTGACTAAGAGGTTCGACGTGCTCATATATCCTCAAGAAAGGCACCTGAAAGATTTTATGAAGGTGGGGATCGCGTCATCCTCTTCATAGGAAAAACCATGATAACAGATGTTCTATAGGAGGAGGTGTTAAGGGAGTTACATATATACCCTTTGGAAGTACATCTGGGTGTGGTGAAGATGTAACCTGCCCGATAGAGTTATAACCGGTGGCCAAGGATGAAGAATGTTTTGGAAGAGTTTGTTTCACGATGCCTAACTTGTCAGCATGTGAAGGTCAAGCATCATGTTCCAGTCGGTTAGTGCATCCAATTGAGGTGCAGAAGTGGAAGTGGGATGTAATCTCTTTGGAATTTTTGACAGGGCTTCCATGTATGTCTAGGGGACATGATTTCATCTGGGTGATCATTGACCGACTCACCGTGTCATCCTACATACAACTTATCTGAGAGCAGGAATCAGTATAGTACTTAGGACGCCTCTACGTACAAATGATTTGTGAGACTTCCTGGGTTGACATCAATGATCATATTAGAACATGATGTGAATATTACATCCTAGATGTGGAAGGGGTTGTAGGAGGTGTTCGGGACTTAGCTGTGTTTGAGAACTGCCTTTCATCATCAGACGGATTCTTTGATAGAGCGAACAATTCTGACGCTGGTGGACATGATTCTTGTATGAATCCTAGATTTTGGCCACTGTTGGGAGGATCACTATCCTTTGAAGGAGTTCTCATAAAACAAGAGTTATCACTCCACCATCATTATGGCACCATTTGAGGCGTTGTACGGTCGACCATGAAGATAACCTCTATGATGGATACACCCAGGGGAGTCCACACCTGTGGATCCAGAGCTGGTATGAGCCACCACTGAGAAGGTTCCGATAATCTAGTAGCTGATGAAGACTGAATAGGGAAGACAAAAAATAAACCCCACTCGAGACATCGCTTTATCCAGGCCAATGGATGTAGCACACACTAAGCCGCCGAGCCTAGCCCTTTGCCTCAGCATAGGCCATCCTATGGGATTATGTGTATGCGGTGCGTGCTAGGTCTAGCGAGTGGTGTTATATAAACCTATAAGGGAACATGTGAGTGAAAGAGGGAACTAGAGGTGCCACCATGTGGGGTAGCACGGTGACATGGGTTGGCGCAGGAGCGCACCTGCAGAACCCGGTACTAGGAAGTACTTGGAGGGGGGTGGGTAAGGAGAAATCTGGCATAAGGACAAAAGATCTTGGCATATACAGAAGAAGTTAGAGTCCCTCAAATGTGCTGTCGGATGAAGAAGTATGTTCATGATCAAACCCATGTAGTTGGATTGCGTCATGCACAATTTGGGTCGTCTGTTTCGATCCAGCGCTCGATCCTCTACAGTCACGAAATCCCTCACCTTTTATATACCTCGTCCGATCCGACACGAATCTAATCTTGGCTGTCTGAGATTTTTAAAACATTGTGTCACATTTGATCCATCTGATCTCAATGTATATAATTGCGACCGTCCAACTCTTTTAAAAACACCACATTGCACTGAAGCCACCATATCAAGTCATGATCTGATCTGGACCATCTGTTCCTTTTTAAAATCTCCATATCATTGTGGCAGTCTAATATACCCCCCCTTTAATCTCCACCATCCATTTTTTTAGAGTTCCTCCCATGCATTGTTCTTCTGCTCCTCCTGCGCTAGACCAATAACCCCTATATCTTCTTTCTCTTGTTTTTCCACACCCATGATTCCTCCCATCACTATATGATGCCCCTACTTTCAAACGTTATCCACCAAACCGACACCCTAGACATATTTTAAATTGATGGGGTCTCATATTCCTTAAAAGTGAATTTGAAATATTCAATATATTTTTTGTATAATATAGTTAATAAACAAAAAAATGCACTCTATGAATCCCTCAGTTATTCTCCATCCTCTAGTGCCACATTCAAGATCATCCGAGCTTTTCTCGAGCCCCTCCTCCTCCTCAAACCAAGGTAAGAGAATGAGTTGTCATTCTTTGTATTGTTGAATGTATAAACATATATATGGTTTTTCCTAAAAATATGTATACAACCATATGGTTTAGCTTAGATTTTATCTTATACTGATCTTAGGTCTATGGGTTTTTGAGTTTAAATAGTATTATGAATGTAAGGGATTTATACTACATTACTCATTGTGTTGAAGTTATATATTTATATATGTACACCCTTTTATAAATATATACATCTTTTCAAATTGGATAAGCCCTCTTACCCGATTATAGGACTTCTGGAAATTGGGTTATGAAGTATTTTAAAATCTAAAGGATAATTTATCTCAAGAAAAACTTGTTTACATACCTTATATATATTTGGTTACCTATATATATACACACACAATCACACAACCATACAATTTTATATAAATCTTTATTATATGCAGATTTATGGCTTTTAAACATTGAGTTTCAAACATAAGTAGAGTATTAAAACATAATGAATTATTTGTTGTACCAAACTTATATATATATATATTTATATAGTATACATGGTTGAATATAATTATATAGTTTGTATAAATAACCTTCTGCACTAGTTTTATGTCTCTCAACATTAGACAATAATGATATATTTACATTTTTGATAAACATGTATGTGTGGATAAATTTTGGTGTAGGACCCTTAGGTATACACGATTATTCATATTAGATTTATGTGTGATCGAGCTTACATTTATATATATTTGATTAAAAAATAATTTTTTTTAATTTTTATATTATGATTTAATATATTGAGATATTTGGTTAATTAATGTGACTAAAACATTAATTCCATATGGGTGTCAATGGTTTTTTTGTTTAAACCCTTTAATAGAAAATCTCTATTCATATAAGTGAATATATGTGTATCCTATCAAAACATTGATCCTCAATTTTACTTAGAATTTTCCATGTATTTCTAAGAAAGAATAAAAATTGTGTTTTCAAAAAAAATTTCTGTTTAAAACAATACTCAATTTATATACCCTGTTGTATGAGAAATTTACACTACACAAAACCCTAATTGTGGATCTTCCAAATATTATACGTATGATGTGTTTAGTAATTTTGGAGGGTTCATGAGTATAATATTTGGGGTTTGCAACTTTTGTATCCAAATGTATGAATTTCATTTTTATATATATTTATATATATTAAATGTTGTTATTTATGGTTGAATCTAATGGTTTCCATTTTTAGCATTATGTATACACATGTGATGTGTTGAAACAAAACTTTTTAGAAATAAATGTATGAGCATGTATCAGTTTAATACCCCACCTGAAATTTATTACTTATCTTTTTAATTTATTATTCATCCAGGAGGAATTTATATAAGTATTTTTTAATAAAGACTTTGAATTTTAGGGTTATAATTTTGTGTAAAAAAACTTGTATTTATTCTCGTGCAGTACTTGTCAACACATAAGCAATAACTACTTATCATACTAACCAGTCAATAACATAGCCATGTAGTTGATAGTTCTATAATTAATACTTATATTCCCGATTCACTTAATATATTTAAATTCCAATGAATGTAATTATAACTCTTATCACATTTTATGGAATTATGAATTAAAATTTTCAAAGCAGTACGAGATCCCTTGAATAATATGAAATGAGAAAATTCAAAATTCAAATTGGTATGGGACATTTTGAATATACCTCTTTTTTTGGCAGATGATGAATGTAATAGACTCAGTATAATTGGTTGGGGAATTGTTAATGAATGACCCTTGATGCATAGATAGTTCTCCTGAGACAATCAGGTCATGGAATGAGGCTATTGACCTTTTAGTTCTTGACAAGAGGCCTTGACAGGGTCTGATTGTAACACCCTGAGGTTTTATAAAAAATATTCTTTTTAATTTCATTATTGTCTTGTGTGGTACGCTACACCAAAAGGAGCTTGCACAACACAAATCCTTGACATGCCTTTCATTACACGCAATCACGACCTTCCTTGATAGCGTGTGTAGTACGCAATACCGAGTTTCACTAAATAACGATATGTTATTAAAATATTATTAAAAATAGCCATTATGAATAGTAATAACCACTTTTTGAAATTTTGTAAATTTTATTTTTCAAAATGGACTTCATTTTTGGATTCGGAATATTGATATTAGATTAGGATGAAATTTTGGTGATTTTCGGATAACTTTCGAATTTTTATGAATAGTGAAAATTACTAAATTTTAATTAAAAACAACTTTTTCAATCGAAATAATTAATAGTGATAAATTATTAATTTGAGTGGTTTTAAAGTATATTTAGAATATATTTTTACAATTTAATACAGTGTTGGTCATTGGATGTAATTTCATATTTAAACCAGTTATAAACAAGTGTCAATCTTTTGATAGTTATTATCTCTTAAAAACACGCATTTTATTTTAAAGACGAGAATTAATTTTTAAATTAATTAATGCAACTGATATGTTTTTAATTCGGTAAAATAGAAATCATTTTTGAGTTCATAATATCAAATTTATCTTAGGCCTAATTTTTGGTATTTTTCTGAAACTTTCAATTTTTGATGAATAGTGAAACCACTAAGTGGTAGTTAAAAAAACTGAATTTTTCATAAAACTTAATTTTACCGCTTCTGTGAGTGGAATTTCAAAAATCGGAGTGACACGGTTGATGTCAGTAAGTAAAATGTGGTTCAATGAGATGAAAATAATTTTTGGTGAATAGTAACTTTTTACTTTTTTTTACCACGGTTAAAAGTAAATAGGGTAAGTAAGGGTAGAAATGATATTATTATTACCCTAACACATGTCCTAATTCTATTGGAAAAGTGTAATTCGACCAAAAACAAACTTTGGAATAAAATATGACCATTTAGGCCCACTTGGATTAGATTAGGACATTTATTATTAATTGTTTTAAAGAAGGGTTAAAAGAGTTAAAATCAAATTTTATTTACTAATACATTTTTAATATGGGATTATACATAAGATAAATTCGACTATAAATATTCATTAGAAACATAAAAAGAGTTCCTAAATAAGGGTATTTTATTTGTAATTTTTAGACATTAAATAATATAATTTATTTATGACACAATGATGATGCAGTAATTATCTTATTAATGAAAGATTGACATAATTGATGTTATAAATACACAAATAAATATAATTTGAGACTTTTTATGAATTCCAATAATTTTCTAGGTTAATATGACATGTTAGTATTGATTTAATTAACTTTTTTCGAACTTATCATTCTGTTATAATTTTTACAAAAATCAATTACTAAATAGTGTCAAAATTGACATAAAATAGGTTTTAAAACAAATAGTATATTATTAATTGTTATTATATTCTTAAAAATATAAGGATCAGACAAATGACTTAGATAAGGTTATATATATTAATAATAAACAACTCGGGGTTCGTTTGGCTTCATATAGTAAGTTTATTAACCATATAGTGTAAGAACACAAGAAGACACGGTAAAAGTAAAATTATTTAACTTAATGTTAAATCTAAATGATAAGGTTAAAATAGGAAACTAAACTTGTCTAAATTCTATTGTATGAGAGGATTTCGACCCATACTCACCTTATCCTTGAAATAAATCAATTTTAATCTATTTAAAACCGAACTTGACATTATAAAAAAATAATATTTTTAGTTTTTCCAAAGGAGCCCCTCTCCTCCCTTAAAAAAGGGCACCTCCTCCCTCTCTTCCTCACACAACATTGAGCCTTCATGCTCGGCCAACCCCTGACAAATTATCTTCTCCACTTCCCTAGAAACATCTTAGAGGTTCTGGTCTTCTTCAAAGACCCATTTTAGTGCCCTAAAAGGAGGTCTCAAAGAAGTATTTCAAAGAAGAGGTAATGTCCGTTACCGATTCTTTCATGTTTATTTCATCTTCCACTTCTTCTTCTTAGGTTTTTTCATTATGAAGTAATAACATCAGTATCACTCATATACTGATATGTTATTATAAGTATGAAACAACCCTATTTCACCATCTATCCATCCTACGGAAAAAGAAATCACCGCGCGTGCGTACGTACGGAATACCATCTCCACGCCGTGGTGTAATCTATTTTCCACCACCACCTTACATGGATGAGTATAATGGTGTAAAGAATAACTATACATAGTTATTATAACATCATATTAATTCTCATATATTGTATCATCCACTCCAATTCAATTCAATAATTATGGAAATTATATCATCGCTCGTGCGTACGTACGGACTACCGTCTCCACGACGCGATGAGATTCATTCTCAATGTTAACCATTTAAGAATGATTATAAAGTATATATAAGCTATAATAATGAAATATATGACATTATAAAGTTAGTGTATTTATGTGTATATATATGTGTGTCATCTACTTAATTCCACTCAATTCAATAACGAAAAGAAAACAGCGTTCATGCGTACGTACGGCCTACCGTCTCCATGAACGGTGTATTTCTTTCCATTTATCGATCTATTATATATATGTATATTATGAATATATATTATATATAAATCATGTTTTATATTCTATAATTATGTAGTAATGATCTAAGTAATCATATGAATAATTACAAGTTAAAACACGAACAACAAATGAGAAGATTTTACCCAAAACGCTACTTTAACATGAATTTACAAAAGAACAGGTAATATAAAGTCATAAGTGAACCATATATGATATAATAACAATGAAAATGATTCTTTAATAAGTCAATGACATTATTTAAATCATTATACAGGAGGTTCAGACACTTATGAAGCAAATCAGACCTAAAGTAAGGGAAATATCACAATCTCATTTTTATCCGAGATTGTTTATACCTTGGTATTCACTGGGGTGTATTTTATCATACACATCCATGTTTCCTCAACATGTAATATTTATATCCTTCTACAATATTTATCTCCAATTTTACCCTTTTGTGAATTTTTAGTAAAAGATATGAAAGGAATCTTTTGTCGTTTTTCGTACGAGGTACTTTTTGACTTTTTCGACAAAAGTACGAGAAGAATGTTTTTTTAACTTATACGGCATGAATGGATTTTTAATACATTATTTCCAAGAAGCTTCCTTTACAAGTTTTCAAGTTTATTTTTAATCAAATTCTCTTAGTTTAAAATTGTATGACATGTTAAGAAAGGAAAATTGTTTTTGAAGTAGAAAGGATATTTTCCTCAAGAATTGAGTTCAAGTGTTTTATCAAAATTATTTTGCATCTAAGATAATATAGGGTTCTATTTCAATCCCTATTATTACATGGATTTGATTATGTTGTGATGGAAATATTTTTATGAATTCCTTTATCTTATATGAATTGTTTTATGATGTCATGTTATATAAGAAATCCATGTTTATTACATGGGTTATGCAATGATGTATGATTTATGATTTTGTGGCACACATAAGAATGGTATAATTATGAGATGGGTGGGACCTATATCTCCCTACAATGCATTGGGTAAATATTTTATATCTCATGAGATAGACATGGCTGGAACAGTAGGTTTTACCGGTTTAGTGAAACAGGAGTGAAACGAGGGTGACTCAGTTCAGAAAGGGACTTTGTGACCTAAGATAGTCTTGGCAATGAGTCTGGACTAACAAGAAATGATTCTCTATGATTATGTGTGTATGACACAAAGTTTCATGTTTTAAGTTATGATTATTGGGATTAAATTTCACTATTATGATTTATCCCATGTTATGAAATTATGATCTCTTTTGCAGGTTAAGATTTCCGAAAGATATGTTCTTATGAATATGATGTGATTGATATTTATTTTGTTTACCCTTACTAAGCATTTTAGCTCACCCTTTTATGTTTTCTTTTCCCCAAGATATAAAGAAAGATTTTAGGTAAGAAAAAAAGGGAAGATGTTTATGGGAGATGTTGAAGATCTTTCACCACGATTAGAAGATTATATTCCGAGTTTCCAAAGACACTAAACTATTACGGTCCTTGTGTGTGTGTTTTTGTAATGTACTAAGTATTCCACAAAAGTAATGTAATGTCCATGTACGGTAAGCTTCGGGTCTCTACAGTTGGTATCAGAGGAAAGGTTTAGTCAACCTTTGGAAACTAGGATGCGATAACTTTAGTGAGATCCCTAGAGATATTTCTATGGTATGTCTAGGGATGTATCTAAGGTTAAGTATACGTATAGTTTATAGTCCTAGAATTTCTCTAACTATCTTAGAATTTAACCTAAGATGTTAGATATTGAGGGTACTCCCCCTTTATTATGTTGTATTCCTTAGCATGATTTTTGCCTCTTACACTATTCTTTTTGGGTTTTAGAAAATGGCTGGAAACAAGATGATTCACGATAATGGATGATATGATGGACAATGGAATGATATTCTTCATGAGCAACCAAATGAAATGGGATTTGGAAGTCCAAACATCATTATTATGCCGAATCAGCAATCTGATAATATGATCAATAAAGTAAAATTTGGTAAGTTTCCTGACTCGGCTAATAAGAGAAAGATGGAGTTTCATGATGATCATAGTGGAAAGAAAGTTCAATTTCCCCTGTGTAAATCATCTGGGAAGAGGCATCAAGGAGAATGTTTCAAAGGAACTGGAAGATGCTTTGGGTGTGGAAAAGAAGGACACAATGCCAGTAAGTGCAAAGGAAAAGGTTCAGTTAACACTAGGGATGAGGATAATGGTATTGCTACGACATCAACAATGGTTAAATGTTTTAAATGTGGAATGTACGGGCATTATTCAAACCAATGCACTAAGGGAAATTCTCATGAAGAGAATCAGTATGGTCGTATGGGTAGTATTTATGTTGATGATGATGAAGAGACTACAAATGATATCTGAGATGAAAGAATTGTTGAAGCTCGATCAATGGTTTAAGAATGTAGTGGAATGATGACATGTTTATCATGTGTAATGTTGTATTAGTAATCTCATGGTACTATGGAATAAAGAGACATCTAAGGATTGTTACACTGTAGTCTTTCCTTGAGTTTTGAAAGTGTATGATTAATGGTACCAGTATCCATGAAAGGTTATTCAGATATTTTTGGAATGTAGATGATATGCGCATAATGCAGGGATAAGACGATAATGAGATGTTTGATTGTATTCATGAGATCATGATTGATATAAGGACTAAGTGATATAATGGTTTGAGTGTAAATAATTTTGAGGATTTTGGTTTATGGAAAGTGTTAACTTTTAACTGCATTCATGTTTTCACTAAGGTTCAATGGGTATTCAAGAGAATACATGATTAAGGCCTTTGAATGTTTGGAATGTGACCAACAAGACATATCTTATGATATATGGGGATCAACGATGGTATTAAATCTCTGGTAATCATTTTCACTATATTATGAGAGTGAACTGCAGTATTATGGATAAGCCTAAAGATTGGAATGGATTATGTTGGACATAAGTTAGTATTGTTTAAGGATAGAACTTTTGATATTATTTATGTGATGTTATAGTAATGTAGTTTTAGAAAAAGGGCAACCTGCAGGACGGGCGACATCCCATCGCGTCGGACAAGGCCGTGGGAATCGAACCCACAACCGAAGTGTGACTGGCCTTTATCGCTTACCACTGGCCTACAGGAAATCCTTGGTTAGTAGAAACTTGTTTTATTTTATTAAGCGGTATTATATATGAATTATAAGTTCATTTTAGGAACCATATATGATTAATCTCACTATAGAATGACTTATGTATATTTAATAACTTTTTCTAACCTTTTGTTTGAGACAGATGGAATGAACCGCCATTCTATCACATGATCTGCTAAAAATTCATGAATAACAAATTCAACTTCATTTACTTAAGTGATGAAGTGTAAATTGTTCAAGGCACGAACAACAATGAGATTCTACAAAAATAAAGTAAGTATTTATTCTAATTCAAATTCTTCAACTTTAGGGAAACGATCTTGAAAACCAAAAATGTTGTCCTAGTGCTCTTATATCTGATTAATTAGATGGTACCTTAGATCGTCACAAATTTATGGATTTGTGATTGTTGGCTTTTCCATATCCATGTTCTCTACCACTCTCCATCAGAATATGATGGTTAGATTTCTCTTCCATATCCATATTTTCACCTATGTGGAAACCCAGTGATTAGTTTATTTGGGTAACCATTACATTTCATACATTTGTTTTTAAAGATTGTTTTTGGTATTCCTTTTTACGATGTGGGTTTATATTAAAGAAACTTTCAAATAGTAAACCATTTATAACCCCGAAGAATTTCGAGGGCGAAATTCATTTTAAGGGGGGTAGAATGTAACACCCTGAGATTTTATGAAAAATAATCTTTTTAATTTCATTAATGTCTTGTGTTGTACGCTACACCAAAAGGAGCTTGCACAAATGAATCCTTGACATTCCTTTCATTACACGCAATCACGACCTTCCTTGATAGCGTGTGTAGTACGCAATACCGAGTTTCACTAAACAACGATATGCTATTAATATATTATTAAAACTAGCCATTATGAATAGTAATAACCACTTTTTGAAAATTTGTAATTTTTTTTTCTCAAAATGGACTTCATCTTTGGATTCGGAATATCGAAATTAGCTTAGGGTATAATTTTGGTGATTTTCGGATAACTTTCATATTTTGATGAATAGTGAAAATTACTAAATTTTAATTAAAAACAACTTTTTCAATCGAAATAATTAATAGTGATAAATTATTAATTTGAGTGGTTTTAAAGTATATTTAGAATATATTTTTACAATTTAATACAATGTTGGTCATTGGATGTAATTTCACATTTAAACCAGTTATAATTAAAGTGTCAATCTTTTGATAGTTATTATCTCTTAAGAACACGCCTTTTGTTTTGACGACGGGAATTAATTTTTAAATTAATTAATGCAACTGATATGTTTTGAATTTGGTAAAATAGAAATCATTTTTGAGTTCATAATATCAAATATATCTTAGGCCTAATTTTTGGTATTTTTCTGAAAACTTTCAATTTTTGATGAATAGTGAAACCACTAAGTGGTAGTTAAAAAAACTGAATTTTTCATAAAACTTAATTTTACTGCTTCTGTGAGTGGAATTTCAAAAATCCGGGAGACACGGTTGATGTCACTAAATAAAATGTGGTTTAATGAGATAAAAAGAATTTTTGTTGAATAGTAACTTTTTACTTTTTTTTACCACGGTTAAAAGTAAATAGGGTAATTAAGGGTAAAAATGATATTATTATTACACTAACACATGTCCTAACTCTATTGGAAAAGTTTAATTCCACCAAAAACAAACTTAGGAATAAAATATGACCATTTAGGCCCACTTGGATTTGATTAGGACATTTATTATTAATTTATTTAAAGAAGGGTTAAAAGAGTTAAAATCAATGTTTATTTACTAAAACATTTTTAATATGGGGTTATACATAAGATAAATTCGACTATAAGTATTCATTAGAAATATAAAATGATTTCCTACATAATTTTATTTTATTTTTAATTTTTAGACATTAAATAATTTAATTTATTTATGACACAACGATGATGCAGTAATTATCTTATTAATGAAATATTGACATAATTGATGTTATAAATACCCAAATAAATATAATTTGAGACTTTTGATGAATTAAAAAAAAATTATATGTTAATATGACATGTTATTATTTATTTAATTAACTATTTTCTAACTTATCATTCTGTTATAATTTTTACAAAAATCAATTACTAAATAGTGTCAAAATTGACATAAAATAGGTTTTAAAACAAATATTATATTATTAATTGTTATTTTATTCCTAAAAATATAAGGTTCGGACAAATGGATTAGATAAGGTTATATATATTAATAATAAACAACTTGGGGTTAGTTTGGCTTCTTATAGTAAGTTTATTAACCTTATAGTGTAAGAACACAAGAAGACACGGTAAAAGTAAAATTATTTAACTTAATGTTAAATCTAAATGATAAGGTTAGAATAGGAAACTAAACTTGTCTAAATTATATTATATTAGAGAATTTCGACCCATCCCCACCTTATCCTTGAAATAAATAAACTTGGACCTATTTAAAACCGAACTTGACTTTATAATAAAGTAATATTTTTAGTTTTTCCAAAGGATCCCCTCTCCTCCCTTATAAAAGGGCACCTCCTCCCTCTTTTCCTCACACAACTTTGAGCCTTCAAGATCGGCCAAACCCTGCCAAATTCCCTTCTCCACATCCCTAGAAACATCTTAGAGGTTCTGGTCTTCTTCAAAGACCCATTTTAGTGCCCTAAAAGGAGGTCTCAAAGAAGCACTTCAAAGAAGAGGTAATGTCCGTTACCGATTCTTTCATCTTTATTTCTTCTTCCACTTCTTCTTCTTAGGTTGTTTCATTATGAAGTAATAACATCAGTATCACTCATATAATGATATGTTATTATAAGTATGAAACAACCCTATTTCACCATCTATCCATCCTACGGAAAAATAAATCACCGCGCGTGCGTACGTACGGAATACCGTCTCCACGCCGTGGTGTAATCTATTTTCCACCACCACCTTACATGGATGGGTATAATGGTGTAAAGAATAACTATACATAGTTATTAGAACATCATATTGATTATGATATATTTTATCATCCACTCCAATTCAATTCAATAATTATGGAAATGATATCATCACTCGTGCGTACGTACGGACTACCGTCTCCACGATGCGATGAGATTCATTCTCCATGTTAAACATTTAAGAATGATTATAAAGTATATATAAGCAATAATAATGAAATATATGACATTATATAGTTACTAGATTTATGTGTATATATATGTATGTCATCTACTTAATTCCACTCAATTCAATAACGAAAAGAAAACAACGTTCATGCGTACGTACGGCCTACCGTCTCCATGAACGGTGTATTTCTTTCCATTTATCGATCTATTATATATATGTATATTCTGAATATATATTATATATAAATCATGTTTTATATTATATAATTAAGTAATAATGATCTATGTAATCATGTGAATAATTACAAGTTAAAACACGAACGACAAATGAGACGATTTTACCCAAAACGCTACTTTAACATGAATTTACAAAAGAACGGGTAATATAAAGTCATAAGTGAACCATATATGATATAATAACAATGAATATGATTCTTTAATAAGTCAATGACATTATTTAAATCATTATACAGGAGGTTCGGACACTTACGAAGCAAATCGGACCTAAGGTAAGGGAAATATCACAATCTCATTTTTATCCGAGATTGTTTATACATTGGTATTTACTGGGGTGTATTTTATCATCCACATCCTTGTTTCCTTAACATGTAATATTTATATCCTTATACAATAGTTTATATCCAATTTTACCCTTTTGTGAGTTTTTAGTAAAAGATATGAAAGTAATCTTTTGTCATTTTTCGTACGAGGTACTTTTTGACTTTTTCGACAAAAGTACGAGAAGAATGTTTTTTTAACTTATACGGCATGAATGGATTTTTAAAAAATTATTTCCAAGAAGCTTCCTTTACAAGTTTTAAATTTTATTTTTAATCAAATTCTTTTAGTTTAAAATTGTATGACATGTTAAGAAAGGAAAATTGTTTTTGAAGTAGAAAAGATATTTTCCTCAAGAATGGAGTTCAAGTGTTTTATCAAAATTATTTTACATCTAAAATAATATAGGGTTCTGTTTCAATCCCTATTATTACATGGATTTGATTATGTTGTGATGGAAATATTTTTATGAATTCTTTTATCTTATATGAATTGTTTTATGATGTCATTTTGTTTAAGAAATCCATTTTTATTACATGGGTTATGCAATGATGTATGATTTATGATTTTGTGGCACACATAAGAATGGTATCATTATGAGATGGGTGGGACCAATATCTCCCTCCAATGCATTGGGTAAAGATTTTATATCTCATGAGATAGACATGGCTGGGATGGTAGGTTATACCGGTTCAGTGAAACAGGACTGAAACGAGGGTGACTCCATTCAGAAAGGGACTTTGTCCACTAAGATAGTCTTGGCAATGAGTCTGGACTAACAAGAAATGATTCTCTATGATTATGTGTGTATGCCACAAAGTTTCATGTTTTATGTTATGGTTATTGGGATTACATTTCACTACTATGATTTATCCCGTGTTTTGAAATTATGATCTCTTTTGCAGGTTAAGATTTCCAAAAGATATGTTCTTATGAATATGATGTGATTGATATTTATTTTTTTTACCCTTACTGATCATTTGAGCTCACCCTTTTATGTTTTCTTTTCCCCAGGATATAAAGAAAGGTATTAGGTTAGAAAAAAGAGGGAAGATATTTATGGGAGATGTTGAAGATATTTCACCACGATTAGAAGATTATATTCCAAGTTTCCAAAGACACTAAACTATTACGGTCCTTGTGTGTGTGTTTTTGTAATTTACTAAGTATTCCGCAAAAGTAATGTAATGTCCATGTACGTTAAGCTTCGGGCCTCTACACTGATATTATACGTTCCCTCATTATATTTATGATAATTAACTGACCATGTAGTTATTCAACTAGTAGAATATCCATGTCTAAGAGACAGTACTTATGAGTCTCAGAAAAAGTAAACTCTTATTGCATGATGTTTATTTAGAACTCCCTGATTTTATTAACCAATGTATGTTTCATAGTAATAGTGTATGAATTGAAGTTATTACCTTTATACAGAACTCTTATTATGTATTACTCTTAGTTATTAAAATTGTTCTTGAATATTCATAAGTCATAATTATTTTTATTGTATTTTACTTGTTACTCCGAATGATCATGCTTATAATTGAATCATGTTCCCTAGATATTCATTTAGAATGATTTTAATTATGAACTTTGATTTCTTAGACAATTTTTATGAATGTGTTAGAACATTTCATAGGAAATTTTTTAAGGAAATATTTGAAAGAATGGTTTATGATGTTATATTAGTATATTATTTTATTTTAAAACCCTTACTAGGCATTCGTATTCTCACCCTAAATTTTTGAAATAATTTGTTTAGGTATCAGTTTTAGAAGAAGAAGCATGTCATAAGAGGCTGGGTTCCCAGAAAAGGAATCGAATCGTTCCCTTGTATGGGACATGGTGTGTAAAAATATCAGTGCATGTTTTGTTAAAAAATTCCATATCCTTTTTCAAGGCACCGACTCTGGGTATTCTGGGGTCAGGAAATCACAAAAAATCCTAGCTCTATACTCACACAAGCAATAAATCATGTTGGAATTCCAAATGATCATAGGAGGGATCACCTTTTTATTGAATCCTTCATGGAGAAAAATACACCATCTTTTAGTGGGTCTTCTGATCCTTTTTTTCTGAAAAATGGATCAGTACCACTGAAAAGACATTTTCCATCATTCATTAATCTGAAAATGAAAATGTCATGTTGGTTGTTTATCGTCTATAAGGTGAATCCGATCAATGTTTGAGTCTTACTGTTGACCTCACATGTTTTGATAATCCCAATTATGCTTCACTATGCTTTGATAATCCCAAATAATGTTTATAATTATAATAAATTTTTTCTATCTATGATGTCATATTATTATGTTGATAAAATATCAAAATGATCATTGGAATTTGTTAATCAACGGTTATAATTGTCTATACATGATTTGAAATAATTCTAACTCAATCTAGATATGTTTTTCATAGAACTGCTACTGATAGAATAAGTCTACCAGTATGCACAAGTCGACTGATACAAACCTACTGATATAGTAAGTCCAATGGTATATACAAAGCCCACCGATACAAATAGACAGACAGACAAAGCTACCAGTATGTATAAGTCTACCGGTATGCAAGTCTACCATTATAGAAAGGTCATCGGTACACAAAGAGCTATCGTTACACCAGATCTACCGTGAGAGTATGTCTGCTGGTAACAAATAACGCTATCAACACAGAGTGACAGCTACAGCTATATAAGTCTACCGTTTTTAAGTCCACTGCTATAAGTAAGTCACTGCTACTCAAGTCTACCAATACAAGAAGCTACATGTACAAGAACAACGAGCTACTGATAGGATCTCACCGCTACAGAGAGACCTACCACTTCATAAATTGACCAGTACAAGGAACTACCATTACATAGACAATCAGCTACTGATACAAGCTCATTGATACTAAGAGCTACTGATGGAAATTATTCAAAGTTTCTCTAAACACTATTTCTATTTTTTATTTAGAAACAGTCATATATGATGTTTTTAATGCACCTGCTATTAATTAATTATAGTGGATGGAATTTCAGGAATCGTACCCCATACCTATAAAAAGGTAATCATTCCTATTGCCAGAGCTAAAGCTATATAAGGGAAACTCGAACTACTAAAGGTGTGGCCGGTCAGTATTTCCATGCACATACGAGATAATATTTTGGAGATACTCAATAAATTACATGCATAGAAGAATAAGGAATTATACATACTGAATCTGGAGATACTGAACATTCAAGAAGAAAATAGCTTCAACGATTTCACTTTCACTCAAGATGATCGGACTGATCTACATGAACCTGGAAGTAAAATATTAAAATCACACTCTGTTTCTTGACAAAAAACCATAAAAGGACTCAAAGCTTCATCTGTATCAATCCAAGGAGTCCAGAGCATCACTCAAAACACATAGAGCATTCTAAACTCATCTTTTTCTATTTAGCTCTATTGTGTTTCATTTATTTACATATTGAGCAGAGTGTGTGCTCTGTATTTTTAACCACACCCTGTCTGCTGTGCTGAACTAGAGGATTTATAAATCCTCACTCAATCTGTCCCTCACTCTCTTTTATCCCACTGTGGATAGTGGTAGAGGTCAAGTTTGACCTAGATAGCCTGTGCGCTATTGTTTTATTTTTTCCCCCGAGGAACTGTGGTAGAGGTCATGGTACCTGGGCAGTCTGTGTACTTTTGTTAAACCCGATCCACGATGTGGATCACATTTTATATAAACTATTTAAGAGGACTAAGTCTCAGCTTCAGACTGAAACTCTTGGTTAAAACTGATGTGCTTGTTTATTTAGTTTTAAATTAAACTGAATATTCCACTGGTAAATACTTTAAATTAAAATCTATTTTAAAGTAAATCTTATAGTTAAACTAGAATGTGATTATAATTATTATAAAGCATTAGGTTAGTTTCAAAAGTTAATCTAATCTGAAGATTAAATTAACTGAGAACTAATCAATCTCTTGAGAACCTAACTGACCCTTTACTGTATTAAAAATTCACTATAGTTTAGATTGTTATATAAATTGGGGGATTTTTAATAGAAATATTTTTAATAGAAATTTTTATTTAGAACTCAATTAACCCCCCTATTGAGTATCCAATCCGACCAACATTTGGTATCAGAAGAAGGTTCAGTTGTTCTTAATAAAGGACTTCCAAACACTCTATTTTTCAACTTTGATTTTAGTTGTATCTTAAAGATCTTAAATTTCTATTAGTTCTAAATTTTATCTCTTTAAATATATTTTCTAAATTCTAATTATGGATTATATAATAGAAGGTGCTGCTACCAGCAGGACACCTTTCTTTAATAGTGTTAATTATGCCCAATGGAAATTGAAAATGAAAATTTATTTAGAAAGTATGAGATTTGATATCTGGACTGCTATAGAGACTCAGTATAAGATTCTAGAAACTTAAATAACTACTTGGGATGAACCTACGAATACAGATTAAAATAATAATTGTAATGAAATGAATGCCCTGTATTGTGATTTAGGAGATGAAAAATTTAATCAAATAACTACTTGTAAGACTGCTCATGAAATCTGGGATACCTAGCTATTTCCTATGAGGGAACAACTAATGATAAAAAAATGAGATTGAATACCTACTCTATTAAGTATGATAATTTTAAAATGAAACCTGATGAACCTGTTTCTTACATATCTTAAGTTCAATGAAATTTTAAATACAATGAGCTCACATGGAAAAGTTGTTCCTGCAAAAGAGTAAATCATGAGGATACTTAGATGTCTTCTAGAAAGATGGAGAGGCATATCAGTCTCCATTAGAGAATCATGTGACATAAGTTCACTACTTGTTAAAGAGATGATTGGTAAGTTAATGATGTATGAAGAAGAACTGAAGGTAAACAAGGTGGAATATGATTAACCAAAGACGAAATCAGTGGAATTTAAGTCTACTACTTCAAAGAGTAAGGACACGGAAAAAGTTCACATACCTACATGAAGCTCAACAAGTAGAGGTTCAGATTATGATAGTGATGAAGAGATGACTCAAATAGCTAAGAGATTTAAGTAATTCTATAGGAAGAATAATTTTTTCAGAAAACCAAATTATAAGGGTAAATATGACCAACGAGGTAATTGGAAGAAATATTGGATGAAAGATGATAAGGATGATGAGATAGTGTGTTATGAATGCAAAAGGAAAGGTCACATTAAGGCTGACTGTACAAAATATAAGTTCAAAAATAAATATGATTATAAGGTCCAAAAAATTTAAGAATGCTATGAAGGAAACACGAAGTGCTTCATAAGACAGCACAAGTGAGTCTAAGGTTTTTGATTCTGAAAAGAATCATGCCAACATGGGTTTCATGACTAATACTTTTGAGAAAACCTACTTAAAAAGTTCCTATAGGAATACATGGTATTTGAATAATGGATGTTCAAGGAAAAAGATATGAGACTTTTCATGTTTTAAAAGTTTAATCAAGGTTAATGGAGGACATGTCACCTTTTGTGATAACTCAAAAAGAAAAAATCACCGTCTTAGGCCAGATTGGTAACACTGATTTAGTTTTAATTTATAAATTATTATTTGTTGATGGATTAAAATACAACCTATTAAGCATTTCTTAGTTGTGTGATGATGGTTTCAATGTTAAATTTGAAAATGATTCATGTAATGTTTTTAATTCAAAAAATATTTGGGTATTTTATGCCTTATGAAATGAAAATGTTTGTGATGTAGATTTAAATTCTTTATCCAAACAAAAGGTTACTTATTTAAATTCCTTTCATAGAGATTATTGGATATGGAACAGAAGATTACGACACTGCAATGTGGATTCACTTAAGAAACTGACTTATAAAATTTTAGTTAGAGACCTACCTCAACTAAAATTCCCATCAGATAAAGTTTGTACTCCCTATCAAAAGTAAAAGATACACAAAGTTTTATTCAAATCAAAGAAAGAAGTTACAAATTCTCAACCTCTTGAGTTGGTTATCATGGACTTGTTTGGACCTTCTAGAGTTTCTAGTTTAAATGGAGAGCACTATGACTATGTCTTAGTAGATGAATTTTCTAGATATACATGGGTATACTTCTCAGCTCACAAAAGTGAAGCTCTTTCTTACATTATGAAATACTCCAACTCTGTATAAAACCTTAGTGGACTTAAGATTAATACCCTAAGAAGTTATCATGGACGTGAGTTTGGAAATCACGAGTTTGAATCTTATTGCACACATAATGGCTAAAATCATAATTTATTTTCCCCTAGGACACCTCAACAGAATGGTGTAGTAGAAAGAAGAAATAGAACCCTTCATGAAATCGCAAGAACTATGCTTAATGAGTATGACCTTCCTGTTTATTTCGGTGCTAATGTCGTGAATATAGCTTTTTATATTATAAATAGAGTTTTGATTAGACAAATTCTCAAGAAGACCCCTTATGAACTATGGAATAATATGACACCTAAAGTTAGTTACTTCATAGTTTTTGGTTGCAAAGTATTTATTCTTAATACTAAGGATAGTCTTGAAAAAATTTCTTCTAAAAGTGATGACGTAATATTTCAATGTTACTCTATAACTAGTAAATCATATATAGTCTTTAATAAAAGAACCAAATGTGTGGAAGAATATATTCACATCAAATTTCATGAAACTGAGCCATATGAACCTAAGTCTTCTCTCAAAAATCTTGAAGAAGATCTATCTATTCTGGACCATAATGATAAAATCAATGAACCTATTGTAAAGAAAAATAGTTCTGGAAATATTTCAGAATCTGCTTCTGGTGAAATCGAACATAGAGAAGAACCTGAAATTTATAGTCTTACCTTTACAAGATCAAATTGGATTCTATAGAATCGTCCTTTAGATGCTGTTGTTGGTAATCTTGATAGAGGGACATAAACTAGAGCTTCTATAAGAAACCAAGTTGAACATCAAGCCTTTCCTTAATAGTTATAACCTAAAAATATCAATGATGCAATCAATGATGATTTTTGGGTAATGCCTATGCAAGAAGAATTAAATCAATTTGAAAGAAACAAAGTCTGGGAATTACTTGACAGACCTTAGGACACTTTGACCATAGACACTAAATGTGTTTTCAGAAATAATGTTGATGAATCATGAAATATCATTAGAAACAGAGCAAGGATAGTTGTACAAGGATATACCCAAGACAAAGGAATAGACTGTGACGAATCCATCACACCTATAGCTATATTGGAAGCTATTAGAATTCTACTTGCCTATGCTACTCATCTAATTTCAACTTATATCAAATGGATTCTAAAAGTGTTATTCTTAATGGTTTTATAGTTGATGATGTTTTTGTTAAACAACCACCTGGGTTTACTAATCCTCATTTTCCAAATCGAGTTTTTAAGCTCCCTGAAGCTTTATATGGTTTAAAAAAAGCCCCACGAGCTTGGTATGATAGACTTAGTAGTTTTCTTATTTCAAAAGGATTTTCTGAAGGAATTTCTGATCTAACTCTCTTTTTTAAAATAATTTCCAAATATTTTTTGATAGTACAAATCTATGTTGATGATATTATTTTTGGATATTCTAAAAATACATTGTGTATTGATTTTTCCAAAATTATGAAATATGAATTTGAAGTGAGTTTAATGGGATAACTCAAATATTGTATTGGATTTCATGTTTTTCATAATAAAAATGGTATTATCTTAAATCAATGTAAATACAAAAAGTAACTATAACGACCCATACTTTACATACATTGTTAATACTTCAAAATTGAAGTACACTTATTACAACATATGACAAAACCACAAAGGACCGTATAGGTATAGTGTCGTTAGAAACTGGGAAACATAAACAACTGGTTCATAAATCTTCTACAGTGTCTCCCATTTATTTCATCATATCTAGGGTCCCTTTTAGCATATTCTACTTAATATCCATCTTCCTGACCTGGGGAAAAGAAAACATAAAAGGGTGAGCTCAAATGCTCAGCAAGGGAAAATAAAGGAAATAAAAATCATATCATATCTTTTTGAAAATCAAAACCTGCAAAAGAGATCATAATATCTTAACATGGAATAAATCATAGAAGTGAAAATGAGATCCCCATAATCATAACATAAAACTTGAAACTTTGTGTCATGCACACATAATCATGGAAAATCATTTCTTGTTAGTCATGACTCATTGCCAAGACTATCTTAGTGGACAAAGTCCCTTTCTGAACCGAGTTCACTCCTCGTTTCAGTCCTGTATCATTGAACCGAAATAACCTTCCGTTCCAGCCATGTCTATCTCATGAGATATAAAGTCTTTACCCAATGCATTGGAGGGAGATATAGGTCCCACCCATCTTATAATTAATCCTTTCTTATGTGTGCCACATAATCTTAAACCATACATCATAACGTAACCCATGTAATAAAAATGGGATTCTTAAACAACATGACATCATAAAACAATTCATATAAGATAAAGGAATTCATAAAAATATTTCCATCACAACATAATCAAATCCATGTAATAATAGGGATAGAAACAGAACCCTTTATTATCTTAGATGGAAAATAATTTTGCTAAAACACTTGAACTTCATTCTTGAGGAAAATATCCTTTCTTTTTCAAAAACATTTTACATTTCTTAACATGTCATACAACTTTAAACTAAAAGAAGTTGATTAAAAATAAACATGAAAACTTTTAAAGGAAGCTTCTTGGAAATAATGTTTTAAAAATCCATTCTTGTCGTATAAGTTAAAAAAACATTCTTCGTACTTTTGTCGGAAAAGTCAAAAAGTACCTCGTACGGAAAAACGACAAAAGATTCCTTTCATATTCTTTACTAAAAACTCACCTAAGGGAAAAATTGGATTTAATCTATTGTAAGTGGATGGAAACAATATTACATATTGAGGGAACATGGATGTGGATGATAAAATACACCCCAGTAAATACTTACGAATAAACAATCTCGGATAAAAATGAGATTGTGATATTTCCCTTACCTTAGGTCCGATTTGCTTTGTTCGTGTCCGAAGCTCCTGTATAATGGTTTAAATAATGTTATTGACTTATTCCAGAATCATAAATATTGATGTGAGATCATATATGGTCATATTATTAGCTTCTTGTTAGTAATATTTCATTGTTACTTGTTACTCGGGTCTTTATAACTTTTTGTTCTTATGCGTGTTTTGTCGAATAAATTCTTATTCTTATCTTTAGGTTATAGATAATTCATTTCCAGAATGGAATTAGTGTAGTATATACCATATTAATTCATTCAATTCATTTATATAATCATTATGAAATGAAGATCATGTAGAACGAGTCGCATCACATCGTGGAGACGGTATTCCGTACGTACGCACGAGTGATGATATCGTTCCTATGATCGTGGAATTGTATTGGAGTATATATATATTATTTCAGTATCAATATTACTTCATAATAATCATATATAGTTACTCATTACACCATTATACCCATCCTTGTAAGGTGATGGTGGAAAATAGATTACACCACGGCGTGGAGACGGTATTCCGTACGTACGCACGCGCGGTGATTTCATTTTTCAGTAGGACGGATAGAAGGTGAATTTGGGTTGTTTCATATTTATAATAACATATCAGTATGTAAGTAATATTGATGTTATTACTTTATCATGAAACAACTAAAGAAGAAGAAGTTGAAGAAGAAAGAAATTGAAAAGATCGGTAATGGATATTACCTCTTCTTTGGAACGCCTCTTTGAATCCTCCACATAAGGAACTAAGATTGGTCTTTGGAGAAGACCAGGACCTCTAGGATTATTCTAGGGAAGTGGAGAGGAGAAAATGGCAGGGGTTGGCCGAGCTTGAGTGCTCAAATTGGTGTGAGGAGGAGGGGGAGGAGGTGCCCTTTTATAAGGGAGGAGAGGGGCACCTTAGGAATATCTCAAAATATTATTTTATATTAAAGTCAAAATCGGTTTATAATGGTTCCAAAGGGTCTTATTTCGAAGCTGAAGTGGTGATGGGTCGAAATCCTATCAACCAATAGGATTTAGACAAGTTTGGGGTATTATTTTAACCTTATCAATTAGATTTAACTCTAAGTTAATTAATTTAACTTTTACCGTGTCTTTTTGTTTTCTTTCACTATATGGTTAATACACTTACTATAACATGCCAAACGAACCCCAAATTTTTTATTATTAATATATATATCCTTATCTAAGCCCTTTGGCCGAACCTTAGATTTTTAGGAATAAAATAACAATTAATAATATAATATTTGATTTAAAAACTATTTTGTGTCAATTTTGACACTATTTGATATATGATTTTTGTGAAAGTCATATCAGAATTATATATTCGAACCAAGTTGATTAAATCAACACTAATATATCATAGTAAAATATAAAATTAGTGTAATTCATAAAAAGTCTTAAATTACATTTATTTTGGTATTTATATTATCAATTATGTCAATATTTCATTAATAAGATAATTACTGCATCATCTTTGTGTCATAAATAAATTAAATTATTTGATGTCTAAAAATTACAAATAAAATACCATCATTTATGAAATCTCTTTAGCTTTCTAATTAATATTTACAATCGAATTTATCTTATGTATAACCCCATATTAAAAATGATTTACTTATTAAACATTAAATTTAACTATTTTAACCCTTCTTTAAATAAATTAATAATAAATGTCCTAATCTAATCCAAGTGGGCCTAAATGGTCATATTTTATTCCTAAGTTTGTTTTTGGTCGAATTACACTTGTCCAATAGAATTAGGACATGTGTTAGGGTAATATTAATATCATATTTACCGTTAGTTACCCTATTTACTATTAACCGCGGTAAAAAAGGTAAAAATTTACTATTCACCAAAAAATTATTTTCATCTCATTGAACCACATTTTAGTCCTTGATATTAACCGTGTCTCTCGGATTTTCGAAATTCCATTCACAGAAGCGGTAAAATTATGTTTTATGCAAAATTCAGTTTTTTAACCTACCACTTAGTGGTTTCACTATTCATCAAAAATTGAAAGTTTTCAGAAAAATACCAAAATTTCACCCTAGGCTAATTTCGATATTCTGAGTCCAAAAATGAAGTCCATTTTGAAAAATAAAATTTATAAAATTTTAAAAACTGGTTATTACTATTCATAACGGCTAGTTTTAATAGCATATTGTTGTTTAGTGAAACTCGGTATTGCGTACGACGCAAGCTATCGAGGAAGGTCGCGATTGCGTGTAAAGAAAGCCAAGCAAGTGTTGTGTAGAAAAATATTCCTTTGATGATTTATATAACATAAAAGTCTCGGGTGTTACATTCTACCCCCCTTAAAAAGAATTTCGCCCTATAAATTCGTCACTTTGTTACAAACAGATGAGGATACTTCTCCCTCATCATATCCTCGAGCTCCCATGTAGCTTCTTCAAGTTGGTGGTTCCTCCATAAAACCTTCACTAAGCGAGTGGTCTTGTCTCATAGGACTTTTTCGCTACGATCCAGAATCTCTATCGGTTGTTCTTCATAAGAAAGATCTTGCTCCAGCGGTACAACTTCTGAGCTGAGTACATGTGAAGGATCTGGTATGTACTTTCTCAGGAGAGATACATGGAACACATCGTGAACTTGAGAGAGATTCGGTGGAAGCGCCAATCGGTAAGCTACCTTCCCAACACGATCCAGTATTTCGAAAGGACCGATATATCTAGGGCTCAACTTCCCCTTCTTTCCAAATCTCATAACCCTCTTCCAGGGAGATATTCGTAAGAACACTTTATCGCCCACTTCAAACTCTAGGTCATTTCTTCGGTTGTCGGCATAACTTTTCTGTCGACTCTGAGCTGCTCTTATGTGTTGTTGAATAGATCTGACCTTTTCTGCCATTTCATCAACGAGATCAGGTCCTAATAGCTTTCTTTCCCCAACTTCATCCCAGCAAGTTGGAGTCCTGCATTTCTTTCCATAGAGAGCTTCATAAGGAGCCATCTGAATACTGGAGTGAAATCTATTATTATAAGAAAATTCCACCAAAGTTAGGTGTTGATCCCAACCTCCTTTGAAATCCATAGAGCAAGCTCTCAACATATCTTCTAGGGTTTGAATTGTTCTCTCAGACTGACCGTCTGTCTGGGGATGATAAGCAGTGCTGAAACTCAACTCTGTATCCAGAGTATGATGAAGACTTCGCCAGAACTTCGAGGTAAATCTCGGATCTCGATCAGATATAATAGAAAGTGGTACTCCATGCAATCTTACCACATCCTTTACATATATCCTGGCAAGCTGATCTAGAGAGAAATCCTCTCTAATAGCAATGAAGTGTGTAGACTTTGTAAGACGATCAACTATGACCCAGATAGCATTATTGCCTTTGGATGTTTTAGGAAGTCCTGTGACAAAGTCCATAGTGATGTTTTCCCATTTCCATTCAGGTATGGGTAATGGTTGTAACATCCCCTTAGACTTCTGTCTCTCAGCTTTAACTTGTTGACAAACCAAGCATCGAGAGACATATTCAGCAACATCTCTTTTCATGCCATCCCACCAAAAGTACTCTTTCAGGTCCCTATACATCTTCATGCTTCCAGGATGAATAGAGAAGGATGAACTATGAGCCTCATCCAGCAGCTCATTCTTTAATTCGGGGATGGGAGGAACGCAAACCCGATTCCTGAACTTTATTATCCCATCACAATCAAGGTTGAATTCAGGAACATTTCTCACCTTCTTTTGTAACTCGACATCTTCTTTCTGTGCCTCTTTAATCTTCACATGTATAGATGGTTGAACATTCATTTGAGAAAGATAAGATTTTTCCCCTTCCATTATAATTCCAAGATCCATCCTTTGTAAATCCATAAATATTGGATCTTTTGTGATCCTCATCCTGGATAAACTAGCATGGTCTTGTCGACTTAATGCATCTGCCACCTTGTTTGCTTTCCCAGGGTGGTAATGGATTGATCAGTCATAATCCTTAATCAGCTCCAACCATCTTCTTTGACGCATATTTAGCTCCTTTTGTGTGAAAATATACTTTAAACTTTTATGATCAGTATAAATATCACACCTTTCACCATAAAGGTAATGCCTCCAAATCTTTAATGCAAATATTACCGCAGCCAACTCCAAATCATGTGTTGGGTAATTTTGCTCATGGATTTTCAACTGTCGTGAGGCATAAGCTATCACCATATCATTTTGCATAAGAACATACCCCAATCCCTTCTTGGATGCATCACTATAGATCACAAACCTTTCTCCACTACAAGGCAGTGTGAGCACAGGTGCACTGGATAACCTTCTTTTCAACTCCTTGAAATTCTCTTCACATTCCTCTGTCCAGACAAACTTAACTCCTTTCCGAGTCAACTTGGTGATTGGATTAGATAATCGTGAAAAATCTTTTACAAAACGTCGATAATATCCAGCCAAACCATGAAAACTTCGGATCTTAGTTACTGTTGTTGGTCTTGACCATCTTTCGATAACCTCTGTTTTTGCTGGATCCACAGATATCCCCTCTTTTGAGATTATGTGACCCAAAAATGCAACTTTTTGAAGCCAAAATTCACACTTGGTAAATTTGGCATAATGCTTCTCCTTTCTCAGGGTCTTCAATATAATTCTCAAGTGATCTTCATGCTCTTCCTTGCTCTTTGAATAGACAAGAATATCGTCTATAAAGACTACCACAAATTGATCAAGATAGTCTCTAAAGACTCTATTCATTAGATCCATGAAGATAGCAGGGCCATTAGTAAGACCAAATGACATCACTATAAATTCATAGTGTCCATACCTTGTACGGAAAGCCGTCTTTGGTATATCCTCCCTTTTGACCCTTAATTGATGATACCCTGAACGGAGATCAATCTTGGAAAAGTATTGAGCTCCGCGTAGTTGGTCAAATAAGTCATCAATGCGTGGGAGAGGATATTTGTTCTTGATAGTGATCTTGTTAAGTTCTCGATAATCAATGCAGAGTCTCATTGATCCATCTTTCTTCTTTACAAATAGAACAGGTGCTCCCCAAGGTGACGCACTAGGGCGTATGAATCCCTTATCAAGATTCTCTTGGAGTTGCTTCTTCAATTCCTGCAACTCAATTGGGGCCATTCTATAAGGTGTCTTTGAAATAGGCAAAGCACCCGGTACGAGTTCTATTGAAAACTCAACTTCACGATTTGGTGGAAGACCCGGTAATTCCTCCGGAAAGACATCATCAAACTCCCGTACAATGGGCATATTCTTAATCGTAAGTTTCTCACCAACCATTTGAGATAAATAACCTTCATTTAGTGGAATCAAGACCCATAAGATGGAAGAAATTTCCACTGGAAGGTTATATTCATCCTTGCATCGATAGACGATCGTAGATTGATCTGGAATATGAAATGTGACTTCCCTTCTTTGGCAATCGATATGAGCTCCATGTAGAGAAAGCCAATCCATGCCAAGAATCACATCAAATTCCACTAAAGGAAGGATCACAAGATTTGCAGGAAGCACTTTCCCACAAACTTTGATCGGAGAAGAATTATAAACTTTTGATGCGATTGATGTGCCATTAGGTGTTGTCACAGCTAACTCAACATCTAATTGTTGAGGTAATACGGTGATACCCTTAGAAAAGTCTTCAGAAATAAAAGAGTGGGTGGATCCAGAATCAAATAAAACATTTGCTACTTTAGAGTGGATGGTAAGTGTACCTTTCACCACATCGTTATCGTACTCCACATCGCTGATAGAAATTGCATGTGACTTTCCTTTGTCTTTAGCCTTAAGAGTTTGTTGACGTCGACCATCATCATCAACCCTTGGATTTGGGCATTGATTTGCATAATGCCCCATCTCCTTGCACTTGAAACATTGAAGTGTAGTAGGTTCATTCTGTGTATCCCTTCCTTTGTTTGCGTCATTAGACATCTTCTTCCCATTATCACGGCATTCAAATGCCCGATGACCTTCTTTTCCACATTTAAAACATTTACTTGTCCCTTTAAGACAACTCCCTCCATGTTTCTTTCCACACTTTGAGCATAAGGAAAAGCTCATCTTCTTTTCTGTGTGCTCTTTAGATTTTTCTTTGAATTCCATCTTCCTCTTCTTATCAAACCCATGTGACTGATGGGTTACTCCAATCTCCATCTCAACTTTGAGAGCACATCGAACGATTTCCTCGTAGCTATTGAAGTCCCTTATGGCTAACACCCTTCGAAGACTTGGTTTTAAGCCACTAAAGAATCGATCGATCTTACTCTCAGGTTGGATAATAATACCAGAAGCTTACCTTGCCAGTCTTGTAAAATTTGCTTCATAGGTACCAACAGATTCATCATCCCTTTGCTTCAGTTCAAGAAACTCTTTCTCCATCTTTGTTCGGAGAATATGAGGGAAGTACTTATTGAAAAATAAGTTCTTGAACTCGTCCCATTCCATAGACTCAATTTCATCCCTTTGCCTCGTATTCTTAACAAGATTCCACCATTGATCAGCATCTCCTTCCAAACGATACACTGCTAGGATGACTTTATCATGTTCAGAACATTGAAGAACTGAAAATATCTTTTCAGTAGTACTAATCCATTGTTCATTAACTAATGGATCAGTAGACCCGCTGAAAGAAGGTGGACGCTGCCTCATGAAGGATTCAACAGAATGTTGCTCCCTCCTTTGCTCGTTTGGAAATCCTGCATGATTCATAGCTTGAGAAAGTTGTGTGAGCATGGCTACAAGATTTTTCATTCTAGCTCCCATATCGTTTGGTTTCTCAGGGGGACAATCATTGCATTGCCCATCGCATTCCTCATTAACACGGTTCCTTCGGGTTCCAGCCATTGACTAAAACCAAGAAGAATAGTGTGAGCAACACTAATTATAATAGGAAACCACATAATTCAAGAATAAAATTTTCATGCTTATGGTCTTATCCTAGGTTATTCAAGGCCATTTCTAAAACACTAAGATTGTGTACTATGCTTAGACTTATCCTTAGGGTTCTTACTAAGGCTTTCACATCCTAGTTTCCAAAGGTTGACTATACCTTTCCTCTGATACCAACTGTAACGACCCATACTTTACATACATTGTTAATACTTCAAAATTGAAGTACACTTATTACAACATATGACAAAACCACAAAGGACCGTATAGGTATAGTGTCTTTAGAAACTGGGAAACATAAACAACTGGTTCATAAATCTTCTACAGTGTCTCCCATTTATTTCATCATATCTAGGGTCCCTTTTAGCATATTCTACTTAATATCCATCTTCCTGACCTGGGGAAAAGAAAACATAAAAGGGTGAGCTCAAATGTTCAACAAGGGCAAATAAAGGAAATAAAAATCATATCATATCTTTTTGAAAATCAAAACCTGCAAAAGAGATCATAATATCTTAACATGGAATAAATCATAGAAGTGAAAATGAGATCCCCATAATCATAACATAAAACTTGAAACTTTGTGGCATGCACACATAATCATGGAAAATCATTTCTTGTTAGTCATGACTCATTGCCAAGACTATCTTAGTGGACAAAGTCCCTTTCTGAACCGAGTTCACTCCTCGTTTCAGTCCTGTATCACTGAACCGAAATAACCTTCCGTTCCAGCCATGTCTATCTCATGAGATATAAAGTCTTTACCCAATGCATTGGAGGGAGATATAGGTCCCACCCATATTATAATGAATCCTTTCTTATGTGTGCAACATAATCATAAACCATACATCATAACGGAACCCATGTAATAAAAATGGGATTCTTAAACAACATGACATCATAAAACAATTCATATAAGATAAAGGAATTCATAAAAATATTTCCATCACAACATAATCAAATCCATGTAATAATAGGGATAGAAACAGAACCCTTTATTATCTTAGATGGAAAATAATTTTGATAAAACACTTGAACTTCATTCTTGAGGAAAATATCCTTTCTTTTTCAAAAACATTTTACATTTCTTAACATGTCATACAACTTTAAACTAAATGAAGTTGATTAAAAATAAACATGAAAACTTTTAAAGGAATCTTCTTGGAAATAATGTTTTAAAAATCCATTCTTGTCGTATAAGTTAAAAAAAACATTCTTCGTACTTTTGTCGGAAAAGTCAATAAGTACCTCGTACGGAAAAACGACAAAAGATTCCTTTCATATTATTTACTAAAAACTCGCCTAAGGGAAAAATTGGATTTAAACTATTGTAAGTGGATGGAAACAATATTACATATTGAGGGAACATGGATGTGGATGATAAAATACACCCCAGTAAATACTTACGAATAAACAATCTCGGATAAAAATGAGATTGTGATATTTCCCTTACCTTAGGTCCGATTTGCTTTGTTCATGTCCGAAGCTCCTGTATAATGGTTTAAATAATGTTATTGACTTATTCCAGAATCATACATATTGATATGAGATCATATATGGTCATATTATTAGCTTCTTGTTAGTAATATTTCATTGTTACTTGTTACTCGGGTCTTTATAACTTTTTGTTCTTATGTGTGTTTTGTCGAATAAATTCTTATTCTTATCTTTAGGTTATAGATAATTCATTTCCATAATGGTATTAGTGTAGTATATACCATATTCATTCATTCAATTCATTTATATAATCATTATGAAATGAAGATCATGTAGAACGAGTCGCATCACATCGTGGAGACGGTATTCCGTACGTACGCACGAGTGATGATATCGTTCCTATGATCGTGGAATTGTATTGGAGTATATATATATTATTTCAGTATCAATATTACTTCATAATAATCATATATAGTTACTCATTACACCATTATACCCATCCTTGTATGGTGATGGTGGAAAATAGATTACACCACGGCGTGGAGACGGTATTCCGTACGTACGCACGCGCAGTGATTTCATTTTTCCGTAGGATGGATAGAAGGTGAATTAGGGTTGTTTCATATTTATAATTACATATCAGTATGTAAGTAATACTGATGTTATTACTTTATCATGAAACAACTAAAGAAGAAGAAGTTGAAGAAGAAAGAAATTGAAAAGATTGGTAATGGATATTACCTCTTCTTTGGAACGCCTCTTTGAATCCTCCACTTAAGGAACTAAGATTGGTCTTTGTAGAAGACCAGGACCTCTAGGATTATTCTAGGGAAGTGGAGAGGAGAAAATGGCAGGGTTTGGCCGAGCTTGAGTGCTCAAATTGGTGTGAGGAGGAGGGGGAGGAGGTGCCCTTTTATAAGGGAGGAGAGGGGCACCTTAGGAATATCTCAAAATATTATTTTATATTAAAGTCAAAATCGGTTTATAATGGTTCCAAAGGGTCTTATTTCGAATCTGAAGTGGTGATGGGTCGAAATCCTGTCAACCAATAGGATTTAGACAAGTTTGGGGTATTATTTTAACCTTATCAATTAGATTTAACTCTAAGTTAATTAATTTAACTTTTACCGTGTCTTTTTGTTTTCTTTCACTATATGGTTAATACACTTACTATAACATGCCAAACGAACCCAAAATTGTTTATTATTAATATATATATCCTTATCTAAGTCATTTGGCCGAACCTTAGATTTTTAGGAATAAAATAACAATTAATAATATAATATTTGATTTAAAAACTATTTTGTGTCAATTTTGACACTATTTGATATATGATTTTTGTGAAAGTCATATCAGAATTATATGTTCGAACCAAGTTGATTAAATCAACACTAATATATCATAGTAACCTAGAAAATTAGTGGAATTCATAAAAAGTCTTAAATTACATTTATTTTGGTATTTATAGTATCAATTATGTCAATATTTCATTAATAAGATAATTACTACATCATCTTTGTGTCATAAATAAATTAAATTATTTGATGTCTAAAAATTAAAAATAAAATACCATCATGTAGGAAATCTTTTTATCTTTCTAATGAATATTTACAATCGAATTTATCTTATGTTTAACCCCATATTAAAAATGATTTACTTATTAAACTTTAAATTTAACTATTTTAACCCTTCTTTAAATAAATTAATAATAAATGTCCTAATCTAATCCAAGTGGGCCTAAATGGTCATATTTTATTCCTAAGTTTGTTTTTGGTCGAATTACACTTGTCCAATAGAATTAGGACATCTGTTAGGGTAATATTAATATCATATTTACCCTTAGATACCCTATTTACTATTAACCGCTGTAAAAAAAGGTAAAAAGTTACTATTCACCAAAAAATTATTTTCATCTCATTGAACCACATTTTAGTCCTTGATATTAACCATGTCTCTCGGATTTTTGAAATTCCATTCACAGAAGCGGTAAAATTAAGTTTTATGCAAAATTCAGTTTTTTAACCTACCACTTAGTGGTTTCACTATTTATCAAAAATTGAAAGTTTTCAGAAAAATACCAAAATTTCACCCTAGGCTAATTTCGATATTCTGAGTCCAAAAATGAAGTCCATTTTGAAAAATAAAATTTATAAAATTTCAAAAAGTGGTTATTAATATTCATAACGGCTAGTTTTAATAGCATATTGTTGTTTAGTGAAACTCGGTATTGCGTACGACGCAAGCTATCGAGGAAGGTCGCGATGGCGTGTAAAGAAAGCCAAGCAAGTGTTGTGTAGAAAAAGATTCCATTGATGATTTATATAACATAAAAGTCTCGGGTGTTACAGTAACTTTTTAAACATTTTGGATTAGATAGTATTTTCAATTGTGATACACCTATGAGTACTAGTTGTAAGTTGTATGCTGATGAAATAGGAAAACCGGTGGATGAAACCAATTACAGAGGTATGATTGGGAGCCTACTCTACCTTACTACTAGCCGACCAGATATTATGTTTAGTGTGTGTATGTGTTCAAGATTTCAAGCTAATATTAAAGAGTCACACTTGAATGCTGTTAAAATAATTTTCAAATAAATTAAACATACTACTAAATTGGTATTTTTTATCCAAAAGGACAATCATTCAATTTAATAAGTTATTCAGATGCTGAATTTTCTGGTTGCAAGTTAGATATTAAGAGTACTTCTAGAACATGTCATATTCTAGGTAAGTTCCTGATATCTTGGTGTAGTAAAAATCAGAACTATGTTGCACTGTCTCCTGCTGAAGGAGAATACATTGCTGCTGGTAGTTGCTGTGAAATTTTTTTTTGGATTAAACATACATTATTGGACTATGGATATCAGTTTAGACATTTATCTATAAATTGTGATAACACTAGTGAAATTAATATCTCAAAGAACCCCGTGTCTCACTCTAGGACCAAAACAATTGATGTAAGGCACCACTTTCTGAGAGATCATTACCAAAAGGGTCATATTACTTTTTAATTTATTGGTACCCAACATCAATTAGATGACATATTAACCAAAACATTATGTTTGGATAGGTTAAGTTAAATTGGACATGAGTTAGGAATGATAGACTTTATTGGTTATAAACCTCGCCGTTAGAAACCTCACCATTAGAAACCTCACCGTTAGAAACCTCCCTGTTAGAAACCTCATCGTTAGAAACCCCACTGTTAGAAACCTCACCAGTATTAACCTCATTGTTATACCTCATCGGTATGAACCTCTCCGCTATACCACACTGTTAGTGAACCTCAATGTTACACCTCACAATTAAGAATTCTCACCGGTATGTGTTACCGTTAGGTTGCGCTGGTTTTAAAAGTCTATATCTTTAGCCGCCGAAATCTTTATCATTTATATTATACTTATTATGTTTAATTTATTAATTTTATGATTCCAAAATGATAAAACATAAGTCTTGAAATCATCCTAATCCACCTCAAACCTTTTACCTCCAATCCTTATCTCCCAAACATTTGAACCCTAAGCCTCACAATTCGCAGAATGGAAAGAGTGAAGAGACCATCAATCAATGAAAAGGCTGATGAGACAAATGAAAAGAGACTCAAAGGATAGTATAGTGTTTGAAGTGAAGTGAAGAAACCTATAAATATGCATCTCGTTCAAAGGGAGATAGTAGTAGAGAAAGATATTTGCGTGGAATGGTTAATGAATAGTAAGTCTTTTGTTCTGGAAGTTCTGGAAGACCAGAAATGGGTAGAGTGCTTCTCGAATAAAAATGGTCCTTATTATCCAAAGTTGGTAAAAGAATTATACTAGTTTGTTCGTTTTGAGAAATCAAAAGATGAGAATTGGATGGTATCAGTAGTGAATGGCATGACAATATCTTTTTCTTCTGTTGAGTGGGCTGAGTTCTTGAAAGTTCCACATGAAGGAGAGTTTGGGTATTTCTCAATATCAGTACCTCATACTAGTAACATCTTTGAATATGAAGATTCCCTGGAAGAAATAACAGGAGATGTCACACCAAGAAATTAGTTGATACATAAATGGATGGAGATAACCGATTACTTTTCAAGTTCATCCAACATGTGCTAAGTCCAATAAGAGGGGTCTTTTCAAATATGAAATATCAAGATATATATTTGCCGCATCTATTATGACATGGTCTTAAGGTGAATCTGTGTAGACTATTAATGATTCAATCTAAAAATTTGACCAGGGCTAAGTTAAAAAATAATGCCCTATTCTTTGCAAAGCTGATATCTGCGATGATCAAGGAAAGAGGTGTGGCTATGTCTCAGGATTAGACAATGTTTATGAATGAACAATTTTGTATTACAAAAACTAGCTATAATTACATGAAAATAAATTGGAAACCGTGGAGAGAAGAATGGGTCAGTGATAATGAGAAGATTTATGATAAATTTAATTATGTGGATCATCCTTCTAGGCCTAAGGATGTGAGCGATCCCGGTCTAGGAACTGATGAAGAGGAACCTCGGTATAGTGACGATACTGATGAGGAGGGTACTTCTATAGCCGATGGAAGGTATCCAGACATGCCTCCAAGTCCTGTTGCTGAAATTGTATCATCTGGAAAAGGAATAGTGTTGGGAGTAAGCAGTGAAGAGGCCCCTATTTATGAGAAAGACCAGCCTGCTCCAAATAATGAAGAAAAATTCCATGAAATTAGAGAACATGTTTCTGATATCTTAGATGAGAACACCTTGAGTTTGATTCCATTGATTGGAAGTAATCTTGTGCCTATAGAAGTTGTTCTTGTTGAAGTAGATAGACCTGCACCTATTCTTGAGGAGCCTCCTACTATTGAATTAGAGATGGTTGTAGAGGATTCTTCGTAGGATGATCGAGATGCTAAGTGTTCTGTTTCTATACAAGAGTATGAACATTTTGAGGGGCAGAATCCAACCAGATGTGGAAATCATTCAGTAGTTGTTGAGATTAAAGACTGTGAAAAACACCCAGATTTTGTAGTCTGTGGGTTATATTATCCCGATTCAGAAGATGATACACCCATCAACATACCACAAGTTAACTATAATATTCTTTCTGAGTTCTTACCTGAGGATGTGGTAAGAAAAGCTGATATGGATTAGTTGGAGTCAGATATTAAGGCTTCATTTGTAGAATAGTTAAGATTTATGGAAACCTCATTGATATCTTCCATTCAATCTGTTATGAATGACTCTATGGCTAGTATTGTGTCTGAAAGAGCACCTACAGTTGTGCCTAAAAATCTAGTTACAAAGTTTGATCTTGAATCCATAAAGAATGAGTTTTAGGATACTTGGACTACATCTATTGCATAATTAAAGATCTATTTTGTTGAAGAACTGAGAAAAATGGAAAAATCATTTAAAATCTCTCTTGGATGTATTGTGTCAACCTCTATAGAGGAGATGATGAATGCATCCAAGACTTTCCAGAATCAAATTTCAAGCTTGGAATAGAATGTTGAATCTCTAAAGAAATCAATTATCTCTATGGAGTCTATTATTAGCTCTAAATCTCCACCAGACAAAGAATTGTCCTTTGTGCAGAGTGTAGTTGGCCAGATGGTATCATTTTTTGAGGAATTTAAGACTTTAGTGGAACATCATGTCAGCACCTAGGCCTCTCTTGTAAAAAATCTCATACGTGGGTTGACTAAATCTTTTAGGGAAACAATTTTCTTTACTATTTCACCTATGAATTCTACCAGGCCCTCTTTGGATATTGATCAGATTCGATCTATGCTGAGCGAAGAGATTGGATAGTCTTCTTCGAGTGGCTCGGTAGATTCTGCTGCTTTGACCCAAGTGGTAACTACCACTAGGGATATCAGCCAAATTGTTCATAATTTTATGAGAGCGGCTACTGATTCTCAAAAGGATGTAAAAGACAAAGTGGATTTTATTTTAAAATGATACACACTATGCATCAGTTGAACAATCATTTCAAGATTCTTTTAGAAAACATGAAACTACCTCCATTCACTAAAGCCTTCAAAGAACATGTTAGCAAGCTCAGGGAGTTTACTCCAACTCTAGACAAGTTTATGGAGAACAAGGATGACTTCATTTATGCTATGGAAAGAGGAGGAGGGATCATTCTGGACTTTTGGAATCTATTACTGCTATTTTTTCCTGTAGACAGTACTCCTATCATTGCACCTCAAGCCCTGCCTGCCTCTGCATAGTCTTCCTTCATTCCTCAGATGTCACCAGTCCAGGAAATCCAGAGCCTCACTCCTATGATCACATAGAGAGCTACCCACTACAGGCCAAGAACAATATCCGTTTCTTAACCTCCAGTAGTGCTTTATGGAATTCCCATGCCTTCTACCAAAGCTACAATGCCTGAGTCTACCTCCGAACCAAAAGACAAATCAAATGTGGACATTCAGTAGGTGGATTGAATAGTGGCCAGGACATTTTATATGAATCACTTGTATTCTTTTTTTATTCAATTCTGTACTTCTTTGTTTTTTTGCCTCATGTAATATATCAATTCTTTCATTCTCTCTATCTTTCTCTTCCTTATCTCATCCATTCTTTCCTAAATTTTTCTAATCACAAAGGGGGAGAAATAATATATAGGGGGAGAAATAAATGAGAATAATATTGCTTAATCAATATAAGTGAGAGAAATATGTGAAATATGAGCATAGTATAATTTTACTATAATAAAATTATACCTCTAGTACATTTGTATTATACAGTCGTTTCGTACCTCTGATAGAAATTATTTTAATAATCTATTCTATAATACATTTGAAAATGTCATTAATCACACTGAGAAGTGAGACTCAATGTATTTTAATGATTATTTTGGGATCATGATACTATAATTTCTGATTATCAAAAAGGGGGAGATTGTTGACCTGACCTGTTTTGATAATCCTAATTATACATTACTATGATTTGATAATATGAAATAATGTTTATCTTTATAATATATTTTTTTCAATAAATTATGTCATATTATTAAGTTGATAAAATATAAAAATGATCATTGTAATTTTTAATCAATAGTTATCTATGTCTACGCATTCTTTGAAAAAATTATAACTCAATCTGGATCTGTTTTTCTTAGAAAAACTATTGATAGAATAAGTCTACCAGTATGCACAAGTCGACTGATACAGACCTAGCGATAGAGTAAGTCCACTGGTATATACAATGTCTACCAATACAAACATACATACAGATAGAGGCACTGGTATGTATAATTCTCCAGGTATGCAAGTCTACCGTTACAGAAAGGTCACTGGTACACAAAGAGCTACAATTACACCAGAGCTACCATTAAAGTAAGTCTGCCGGTAAGAATGAATTCTATCAATACAGAGTGAAATATAAAACTATATAAGTCTTCCATTATGAAGTCCAACTCTATAAAGAAGTCACCACTAGTAAAGTCTACCGATACAAGGAGCTACCAGTACAAGAACACTGAGATACCGATAGTATCTCACCGCTATACAGATACCTACCTCTACAGAAAGAGACTGGTACAAGGAGTTAACGTTACAAAGAAAAACAAATACTGATACAAGCTCATTGATACTAAGAGCTGCCGATGGAAATCAGTCACAGTTTCTCTAAACATTATTTTTATTTGATTATTTTTCAACTGTCATATTTGATGTTTTTAATTCACCTGCTATTAATTAATGATAGTGGTTGGCATTTTAGAAACCATACCACATACCTGTAAAAAGGTTATAATTCCTATTACCAGAGCTAAATTTATATAAGGGATCCTTGAACTACTAATGATGTGGTTGGTCAGTCTTTCCATGAACATAAAAGACAATCTTCTGGAGTTACTCAAGAACTTACACGCATAGAAGAAGAACGAAGTATACATACTCAATCTGTAGAACCTGAACATTCATGGAGAAAAGAGCTTCAACAATTTTACTTTCACTCAAGCTAATCAGACTGATCAACCTAGACCTAGAATTCAAATATAAAAACAACACTCTATTTCTTGACAAAAAACTAAAAAAGGACTCAGAGCTTCATCTACATCAATCCAAGGATTCCAGAACATCACTCAAAACACATAGAGCATTCTAACCTCATCTTTATATGTTTAGCTCTATTGTCTTTCATTTATTTAAATTTTGAGAAGAGTGTGTGATTTGTCTATTTAGACACACCCTCTCACCTATGCTGAACTTGAGGATTTACAAATCATCACTCAATATGTCCCTTACTCTCTATTATCCCACTGTGAATATTGGTAGAGGTTAAGTGTGTCCGGGATAGCGTATGTTCTATTGTTTTATTTTTCCCCATGAAGAACTGTGGTAGAGGTCTTAGTACCTGGACAGTCTATGTACTTTTGTAAGATTTGATCTAGGGTGTGGATAAAAGATTATATAAACTATTTGAGAGGACTAAGTCTCGGATTGAGACTGAACCTCCTGGTTAAAACTGCTATGCTAGTTTGTATTGTTTTAAATTATATTGAATCTTCCGCTGCTAAGTACATTAAATTCAAATCTATTTTAAAGTAACTCTAATAGTTAAACTAGAAAGTGTTTGTATTTATTGTAAGGAATTATGTTAGTTTCAAAAGGTAATATAATCTTTAGATTTTATTAACTAAGAATTAATCAATCTCTTGAGAACCTAATTGACCCTTTATTGTAATACAAATTCACTACATTTTAGCTTCTTATTTAAATTAAGAGATTTTTAATAGAAATATTTATAATAGAAATTTTTAATTAGAGCTCAATTCACCCCCATATTGAGTATCCACTCCATCCAACACTTACTAAGAACATGAGGGATAAATAAAAAATTAAATCTATGGAATGTGATGAGTTTAGTGGGATATGTTTCTGTAAGTAATTACCTCGCATTATAAAAACAAATATGGAGAAGGATTTCATTGAGCTTAAGAAAAATAATGGTGAATCTATATGTACCTTTCCAACTAATTTTAAAATACTTTCATGATACACTTCAGGGTAAATAATTATCCCTTAATGCAAAATTGACTGATTATTTGGTGGCCTTAAAATGAGTCTCTAAAAGGTTTTTTCCGTAAGGGGTTTTGGAAGCTATGAATAAGTCATTATTTCTGCACTAAAAGTGGAAATGGATATTGGTAACTGTCAACATACTATAGATAAGAAAATAAATATTGAACTTAGTGGAAACTCCAATGGTTTTCTATAATGTATGAAGAAAAAGAATCAACCTCCTACAAACCAAAAATGTTGAATAGAGCACTGAATGGGTTTCCGGAAAGGAAAATGAATATGATGAAACTGTAGGAAGCCTGACCATAGAACCAATTCAAGTTAGAGGGATTTGAGAAAGTCCATTAAATGTAAAGAAATATTAAGAAAATGAACCACTCACACTTCAATACTACAAGTAAAAGGAAATGGGGGAATTTTTCTAACCAATCCCCTAACCAAAAGGTTATCGATAATGACCGAAATTAATAACCTATTAAGGATAATGAAAAATGAAAATCACATGTATTCTCTATTGGAGATGTATATTACGATAATGAAGTGATGGAATGATTGAGTTTTCATGTAATTGGATTCTATAATAATGTTATAAAACCATTTTTATAGTATTATAGAATTACTAATCTTTTATGTATTGGTCCATTGTTGTTTTTTAATAAGTATTTAAGAGCATATACTAAATGGTACTTGTAAACATAAATAGTGATTAAGGTAATAGGTTTTTTTTTTGAAAAGACGTGATTAAGCAAAGGATAACACTTAATATGATAATGATGAAAAGATAATGATCTTTGGATAATGATATGTTTGACATGAATAAGTAACTTTAAAGATAATGATTTCTTTAGAACTGATTTAGGATGGTTGAAAAGCATTTTTTGCTATAATGGATGAGGTTTATAGCTTTTTGATTCATGCATAAGAAAACACACAAGTTTTCAACAAAGATGTATGGTAAATAGAATACATGATTAAGGTATTCACATGTTTAGAATGTGACAACTGAGATCCTCCTTATGATATATGTGATAAAAATGTTAAGATGATTTAGTTCACCTATTTCTAATGTTTTTGATTTTTGGTTCTTGGAATGATTATAAGGTTATCGAATTGTGGATAGTATAAGTTATACTATGGTTGATGTTTTATAGATTAATGTTTTAGCTCACTATATGTGGACTTATGACTATTTGATAACTTTTGATAACCTTTATGTAAGACAGATGGAATGAACTGTCATTCTATTTATGGATCACATGATCTATTAACATTTTTGGAATGAAAAATTCAACTTTATTTCATTAAATAAGATATAAAGTGGAATTTTTTCAAGGAAAGGACAATGATGAGATTTTACATAAATCAAGTATGGATATATTCTCAAGAAAATTGATCAATATTTGGAAAATGGATCACGATGTAAAAGTGGGTCTTATTATCATCATCATTTTCTTAATGATATTAATGACCTCTTTCACGCTTCATTGGTTTATGGTTCTGTTAAATTTTACAAGATAATTATCATTCTTATGATCAATGGTTTTTATTGATTTCTATTATTATTTTTAATTTTCACCCATGCCCAATATTTACCTATTTTCCACGATGTAGAGAACTTGTTATAATTTTATTTAGGTAACTTTTATTTTCTGACTATTATCTAAGGGATGTTTTAATTTTTATGATGTGGGGTTTTACCCTTTTATAACCCTGATGAATTTAGAGGGATTAATTAATTTTAATGTTGGTATTATCAAACAACGCTGAATTTTATGAGATAGAAATTTTTTATTTTTTTGAGGTCTTGTGTTGTATGATACACCAATATCAGCTTGTGCTAAATCCAACACCATATTATCTTGCGGTATATGAAACATTATGTTTGGCTTCTGTTCCAGACATTTTTGACTTCTTTTGATAGAATACATTTAATTCCAGACTGATTTTAAGAGAAAAATTATATATTATTATATTTCCGGAGAACCTAGTCATTATAATGCAGTGTAAGGGCAATATTAACTTTCATTTGAAAAATTATTTAAATGAAAATAAAAAAAATGAAGGAAATAATTATGGATAATATTAATGTCATATATATGTAAAATATATTTAATATAATCCATATACTGTTCAAAATTCATCTTATATATTTTCTAGACAAGATTTAATAACAAATTCAATTTTTTGCATAAAAGAAGTATATTTTAAAAAAATGTTGTTTTGACGCCATTTTCTTGCACACCCATTTTAACTATATTTTTTAACAAATTTATATAGTATCTTTAACAATATAAACATTTTATTTTCAAGATACATATAAATTTTTTCTTTGGATTAATTTTTAATATTTTTATGATAACTTTTCAATTTTCGTAAATAGTAAAAATACTCAAAATTTTAATAGAATGTTTTTCATAAAAGTAATTTGTACGGATATATTATAGTATTTAAGGGTTTTAAGGTATAAATAGAGTATATTTTTATCATTAAATATAATTTTTTTCAGTATCATTAATTTTACACTAACATCAAATGTAAAAACATTCCAATCTTTTTCAATGTTTTAACTTTTAAAACCATTTTTTTATTTCAAAAATAGAAATAATTTTAATTAAATTACTGAAACATTTGTTTTTTCAATTAAGAAAAATTGATTTCATATTTGAAATAAAAATGGCTAAATTTTGTAAATGGGTACCTTTTTTTAGGACAATAAGAATAATAACTTTTATAATTTTTTATTTAAAATTCTTAATGGTAAATCAGGTAATTTAAGGTAAAAACAATATGATAAAGATAATAAAATTACACAAACACATGAAAAAATAATACGGGTTGAATTAATGTAGACCAATATAACCTAACAGTAATAATTGATTCAATTAATGGACTTTTTTCAATGAAAGTGATGAAATTGTTTTTAAAATAAAAGAATGTGACCACATGTCACTCTCTTATCTCTTATAAGTATAACAATTTTAATATAGTGATAGACATAAGTATACATAGAAAATAATTATTATAAATAAATAAAATGAAATTATCTACATCATCAGAATTTGTTTATAATTTTTAGATGTTATATAATTACCAGATATATAAAAACATCAATGATAAAATAATTATTTTATTAGGAGAAATAAAAAATAAATTATTTTACAAATATTAAAATAAATATTATATGAAATATTTTGTGACATAAAATAATTTTTTATGTTAATAGGACATGTTATATGACTATTAAATTATTTGTATTGAAGTTATCTCTCAGCTTGAATTTTATTTAAATTCAATGAAATGAATAGTGTATACATTTACATAATTAATGTTATTTAAAAACAATAAATTATTTAATTATTTAAAAATAATAAATAAAAATAAAATCATAAAGTTAATATTATAAGGTCTAAATGTTCATTAAGTGTCATATTATGAGAAATTGACCCCATATAAGTAAAAATAAATCCTTCTAAATAATTAAAATGAATTTACCAAAATTAAAATTAAAAGTGAATAATTAAGGGTAAATATAAATGATACGGTTTAAAATAAAATCAAAACTTGTCCAAAAATTATTGTATGAGAGGATTTAGAAATATAATTATTTTTTAATTTACATATCTGAGTATGGAATCCTTTATAATTAAAATTTATTTTTATTAATTTAATATTTTATGAATTTCCAAGGGTTCCACCCAGCTTAAGTATAAAAGGGAACCTCCTATATCACCTCTTCACATAAATTTTGAGCCTTCATTTAATGAATAAACTACATTTTTTCTTTATCAATTTATCTAGTTACATTCTATAGGTTCTGGTTTTCTTCGAATATCAACTCTAGTGCTCTAAGGGGAGATTTTGAGAAAGCACATCAAAGATGTGGTAATCTTTTATATTGATTCATCAAAAATATTTTTTCTTCTACGTACTCTTAATTAGTTGATTAATTATAAACTAATAACTTCTGTATCACTAATATAATAATATGTCATTATAATTATGAAAAATCCATATTCAACCTTCTATCCATCCTATCAAAAAGGAAATCATCACGTTTGCGTACGTATGGCTCACCATCTCCAAGTAGTCATGTAATTTGTTTTTCACCACCACCTTACATTGAAGCGTACAATAATGGAAATAATAACTATAAATTATTATTATATCATGATATTAATTTGATAACAAATTATATACTAATAACATTTATAAAATTTCACAATTATTGGAATGATATCTTCAATCGTGCATAAGTACGGCCAACCGTTTCCATGTAGTGTTGCGGTTCATTCTATATGATAAGAATTGATGCATGATTATATAAATGTAATGAATGAATAAATATGTTATATATTATTTTAATAAAATTTTATAATGATATAACTATGACCTATTATTTAGTACTGTATCTTATTCCACAAAACATGCATAAGAAGATGAAACATTTAATTTCTTGAATAACGAGTAATAATGAAATGTTAATAAAAAGAAGATGATCATATGATCATATATGAGATCATAAAAATAGATATGAATCATGAATAAATCAATTACATCATTTAAATCATTATACAGGCAGTTTGGATACATACAAAGGTTAACAAACGTAAAGCAAGATATAATTTTTCAATCTCATCATTTTCTGAGATTGTATATATGAAAGTATTTATTGTGGTATATTTATAAATCACATCAATGTTTCCTAATTATGTATTCTATTATATTAGTTATATTATTATACAATTGTTTACACTGAATTTCACCAATTATTAAATTTTTATTAAAAATTATTAACGGAATGTTTTTTTTTCAAATATGAGGTACATTTTGGCTTTTCTGGAAAATGTATAAGAATAATGTTTTTTAAACATATACGGAATGAAAAAATTTTTATTCTTTCACAACACCTAATTTACATGATGCATCCATTACATGTTTTTAATGTTAATTTTAATGAAATTTTTTTCTTTTAAAATTGCATGATGTTTTAAGAGAAGTAAATGTTAGTGAAAAAGATATGATATTTTCCTCATAAATCAATTTCATGTGTTATATCAAAATTTATTTCAATATAAGAAGAAATTATTTAATAAGGTTTTTTTCAAGTATACAATCCATATTATTTGTATTGTTTGATTATGTTTATGTTATTTATTACATCCAATTGTTTGTCTTGGATTATGTTTTGATGGAATGGTGTTTAAGAAACCAATTTTATCCGTTGGGTTATTATATTATGAGTGATTTATGTTTTTGTGATAAAGTAAGAATGAATTATTAATGAGATGGCTGGGAACTTTATCTCCCTAGAATGCATTTATTAAATATGGATAACTTATTAGGTATGTATGTTATTCCTGGAACTGATTTCATTTTCTAAATTCTATTTGAGGACTAGGTTTTAGTGTCCATAATATTATGAGTGGACCTAGTTTCCATGTCCATATGTTTATTCAAGGGCCTGAATTTATTTCCTTAATTTAATGATTGAACCTATTACAATTTATTCATGTCCAAAAATGTATAATTTTATGTGTATTCTACAATTTCATGTCTAATATTACAATTATGATATTATGTTTTATGGTATTTTATGTTCCTTAAGAATCTAGTTATTCCATTAATATAAAGGGAATGATCTTCTAATATTATTATGACATTATTAGACCCATTATTCTGTTGTTTATGACTAAATACCACTTTTGGTTACTGTTACAAATGATCTGATATCACCCCTTTTTATTTTCCTTTTCCCCAGGATTTGAAGAACCATATTAAGTAAAATGTGTCTAATAGGTGATCTAGTTATGAAGGATAATGTAGGAGATGATATAGATGTTTAATGAAGCTATTTTTTATATTTCCTAGTTTCCAAACACACTAAACTAAAATGGTCTTTGAGAATCAATTTTTTAATGTATTAAGTATTACCTAAAATAAATTTAATGTCCATGTACATCAAGCTTGAGTTATTAGAGTTTGTGTCAGAGAGAAGGATTAGTCAACCCATGGAATCTAGCGTTCGAAAACTTTTGTGAAATCCCTTGAGATATCTCTAACGGTGTGTCTTGGGATGTCCTAAGTATAAGTCTAATTATAGGATATAGTCCTAGAATTAGGTTAACAATAATTAATAAACTATGATTAAACATAAGATGATAGTGATTGAATGTAATCCACATTGATTTTTTTTCTAATATTATTTTTGTGACTCAATCATTTATTTTGGGGTTTTAGAAATATTTTAGAACTTGAAGGAATCATGTTAATGATGAATGCAACGAGAAATTCCATGATTTTCCAAATGAGAAACAAACTTTTATGGGAGCTCTAATGAAAAATATTATCGTTACACTCCCACAAGATATAAATCATGTTGGACTTCAAAATTAGAAGTGGTGAGAACAATATTATATTGAATAATTCATGAGGAAATATTCAACTTATTTTATTGGGTCTTCTGATCCACTTATTTCAAAACAATGGATCAATACCACTAAAAATGAAAATGGTATCCCTCATTTTTTCTAAAAATGAAAAATTTGTGTTGGCTGTTTATCCTCTAAAAGATGAAGCCGATTAGTGGTGGAGTCTTATTAAAAACATGATGGATAAAGAATATATTAAATATATGGAATGAGAAGAGTTTTAAGGGACATTTTTTTTTTGTACTTCCCTTGTATTCTATGAACAAATATGGAGAATGAATTCTTTGAGCATTACCAAAAGTATGATGAATCTATAGGTGCCTATGAAGCTAGTTTTACCAAGACATACAAGGAAATCTTCTGAGTTAATAATTATCCCATAAATAAAAAATTATTGAATAATTGGTTGTTATAATTGATTCACCAAATATATTTTTTCATAATGTAATTTCAAATGTTTGAGGAAGTACTTCAGTGTCCACTAAAAGTATAATTTTAAGTTGGTTACTCCCAAGGTTCTGGAGATTAGAATATAAATATACAGCTTAATGGATACACCATTGGTCATCCACAAAGGGAGAAGAACATGTCTCAACCTTATTCCTGATAAAAATGTGGAAAATGGCACTCTTGTGAATACCTTAATGGAACAAGAAGATTCTTCTAGTGTGGAAAGCCTATCCATGGAGCCAAAGATTGTCAAGGTGATGTAAAAAAGTCATTCTATGTAGATAAATATTAAGAAAATAAAACATGCACACATCAATTATACAATTATAAGGAAATTGGGAATTATGATAACCAATGCCCAAACCAAAAGATTATTGATAATGATCGTCCTAAAAATCATTTAAGGTTAAACTGAATGGAAAATCACATGCGATCAATATTGGAGACGTAGAGTAAAATAATTTAGTGGAAGAATTAATTAGTTTTTATGTAATGGGGTTCCATAATAATGTTGTAAAATAACTTTTATGGTATTATAGAATATTTTAATATCTATTTATTGTTCTGCTGTAGTTTTTCCATAAGGATTTATGGGCATATTTTAAATTGTACAATTAAACATAAAAAGTGATTAAGGTAATAAGTTTATTTTTTAGGAAGAGACATGATTATGTTAATGATAACCCTTAATATGATAACGATGATAGGATAATCATAATTGGATAATGATATGTAGGAAATGAATAAGTAAATTGGATGGTATTGATTTTATTAGAACTGATTAAGGATTATTGGAAAGTGGTTTGTACTTTCATGGATGATGTTTACAACTTTTTGGAGTCAATCATAAGGACACATGCATGTTTTCAATAAGGATGTATGTTAAAGATAATACTTTATTATGATATTCATAGGTTTGGAATGTGATAACCAAGAACTTCCTTTTGAGATATGTAAGATAAATGTTAATATAATATAGTTCACCTCTTTCTAACATTTAATATTGTCAGTTCCTAGAAGGATTGTAAGGTTATCCATTTTTGGATATTGTAAGTTATACTATGGTTGTGTTTTGGTAGATTAATTTATAATTTCACTGTAGGTGGACTTATACCTATTTGATAACTTGTGATAAATTTTTTTGAGATATATGGAATGCCCTATCATTATATTTATGGATCACATGATCTACTAAAATCATAGGAATGAAAATTCAACTTCACTTATATAAATAGTAAATGAAATGGAAATTATTCAATATATAGGAAACGGTGAGATTTAACTTAAGTCAAGTAATTATATCTTCTCATGAAAATTATTCATCAATAGGAAAAGGGATCATGATGTAAAAGGGTGTGTTATTATGATCATTTTTTGTTATATTGATAACCACTTTCAAGCTTCTTTAGTTTATATTTTTGTCAACATTCGCTAGATCATTAACATTATTATAATTAGGGAGTTTTATCTATCTCTATGATTATTTATACATTTCACCAATTCCCAATCCCCGCATGGATTCTCTTACATAGATACCTAGTTATTATTTAATTTGGGTAACTGTTATTTTATGACTTTTATTAAGTAAGTTTAAATTTTTTATGATTTGGGTTTCTATCCTTTGATAACAATAATGAATTTAGAGGGAGTAATTCATATTAAGGGGGATATAATATAACACCCCATTATTTTATGAGATTGATTTTTTTTTGATTTTTTTGATTTCTAATGTTGTATGTTACACCAAGATTAACTAGTGCTATACGCAACACCGTACTACCTTGAGGTATACACAACACTATGCATGGATTGTGTTACAAAAAATTTCACATTATTTTTATAGAATACATTTCATGATAGAATGAGTTCAAGAGAATAATTAAATATTATAATATTACCTTATAACCTAGTCATTATAATGGATGGCATGGATAATATTTACTTTCATATGAAAAACTATTTAAATGAAAATTAAATAATGAAAGAACTCTTGATGGATATTATTAATGTAATATGTATGTAATATATTCAGTAAAAGTTTTACATTTTATCTTACAAGTTTTCTAGACATGATATGACAACAAATTCAATTTTTTGGATAAACGAAGTATTTCTTCCTAAAATGCAGTTTTACCGCCATTTGATTGTGCACCAATTTTAAGTCTAATTCTAGAAATTTATATATATTATATTTAAAAAAATAATCATTTTATTTGGAATAGGGATTTAAAAATTTACTTTGGATGGCTTTTTGATATTTTTATGATAGGTTTTATATTTTGTTGAATAGTAAAAATATGCATATTTTTTTAAATTTTTTTTCATCGCAATATTGTGTATGTTTAGATTATAGAATTAAATTATTTTTAAATATAAATGGAATATATTTTTATCATTTAATATAAGTTATTTCATTATAATTAATTTTACATTGAATTCATAAGTAAAAATATTTCAATCTTTTGCAATATTTTAACTTTTAGAACCATTTTTTTATTACAACAACAAAAATAATTTGAATTTAATTACCAAAACTTATTTGTTTTTAATTTGTAAAAACACATTTCATATTGGATATATGAAGGTCCAAATTTTGTAAATATTTCTCTTTTATTTTTGGGCATTATTAACAGTATCATTGGTTATTTTTTATTTATCACAGTTAAAGATAAATCACATAAATTAGGGTAACAACCAATATGACAAATATAATAAAATTACCCAAACAACTTAAAAAATCCTATTAAATGAATGAAAGACTATCAATATCACTTATTAGTCAGAATTTATTCATTTAATGGATTTTTTTCCATGAAAGAGATGCAATTATTTTTGAAACAAAAGAAAGTGACCACATATAACTCTCTTATCTCTTATCAGAATAATAATTTCAATATATTGATAAATATAATGAAATATATAAAATAAAAATTAAAAATAATTATAATATTGTTATATACATAATTTAAATTTATTTAGAATTTTTAGATCTTAAATATTTACCATAAACATTGACACAATAGTGATAAATACTTATTTTATTAACAGGAATATAAAATGAATGATATTATAAATATTAAAATAAATAATTTATGTCAGAAAATAAATTTTATAGGTTAATATGGAATGTTATAGGAATATGAAATTATTTTTTTTGATGTTATACATCGTTTTAGATTTTATTTAAATTTAATGAAATTAATAGTGTAAAAATTGAAATAATTGATGTTTTATAAAAGAGTAATTTATAAAATTATTTACAAACATTAATTTTTTTTAAAAAAACATAAATTGAAAAAATGAGGTCTAAAAGTAAAATAAATTTCAAATTATGGGAAGTTTACCCAATATAAGTAAAATTAATAGCCTAAAATGTATTAAAATATTGTTACCATAATTAAAAATAAAAGATAAAAATTAAGGGTAACCATAAAATATATGTTCTAAAAAACCAATACATTTATAAAAGTTATTTTATGAGTGGATTTTAAATAATATGCATCTTATCATCGACATATCTCAAGTTAGAGCCATATATATTAAAAATTAATTTAAATTATTTTAATATTTTAATAATTTTCAAAGGTACCACTAACCTCAATTATAAATGGGCACCTCTCCCTCAATTATTCACTTCATTTTGAGGCTTCATGCTCGGGCATAAAGATTCATTTTTCCTTCTCCACATCTCTTGTTACTTGATAGATGTTTTGGTCTTCTTCCAAGACCAACTCTAGTTCTCTAAGGGAAGATTTAGAGGAAGCACATCCAAAAAGAGGTAATCTCCTCTTCCGATTCATTCAAACTTCATTCTTCATCTACATAAAAGTAATCAGTTGTTTCATTATAAAGTAATAAAATCAGTATACCTAATATACTAATATTAGATTATAATTATTAAACAACCATATTCCACCTTCTATCTATCCTATGAAAAATATAATTACCACGCGTGTGTATGTACGACTTACCATCTCCAAACTGTGTTGTAATCTATTTTTCACCACCACCATTCATGGATTGGTATAATGATGGAAATAATAACTATACATGATTATTATATAATGATATTGATTCTAGAAAAAATTATGTACTGTACAATTCCATAACATTTCATAATTATGGGAACGATATCATAACTCGTGCATATGCACGACCTACTGTCTCCATGATGCGAGACAATTCATTCCACATGATATTACCTAAATAATGAATATATAAATTGAAATAATTGATAAATATCGTATATATTAGGTTAATATCATTTTTTGAATGATATAAATTTTAACTATGATGTTGGACTAGAACTTATTCTACAAAACATGCATAAAAACATAAAGTAGTTAATACTTGAATAACTACTAACAATGAAATGCTAATAAAAAACAGATGATAATATGATCATATATGGTACCATAACAATTACTATGATTCTAGAATAAATCAATGTCATCTTTTAAATAATTATACAAGAGTTTTGGAAAAATACAAAGTATATCAGACCTATGTTAATGGATAATTTTTCAATCTCGTTATTTTCTACGATTGTATATACGTATATATTTACAAAGATATATTTATCATCCACGCCCATGTTTCCTAATTATGTATACTATTACATTTGTAATATTTTATTGAATTTGATTAAAGAAAAACATACCCTCTAGTAAATTATTATTAAGCAGTATCAACAGAATTTTTTTTTTAAATTTTCAAATATGAGGTATATTTTGATTTTTCCAAAAAATGTTCGAGAAGAATTTATTTTATCTTAAACGACATGAATAGAATTTTATACTTTCATAATGCTGGATTTCCATGAAGCATCCATTAAAAATTTCCATGGTTATTTTTCAAAAAATTATTTTCTTTTAAAATTTCGTGGTTTGTAATAGAAGTAAATGTTTTTGAAGAAGAAATGATATATTCCTCAAGAATCAATTTCAAGTATTGTATAAATATTATTTTCCATATAAGATGAAATTATTTAATATGGTTATGTTTCATGTATAATATACCTATTATTTCTATGGTTTGATTATGTTTATGCTATTTATGACTTCTATTTGTGGTTCACAGATTATGTGTTGATGGAATGTGGTTTATGAAACCCATTTCATCACTCCGGTTATACTATGATGAGTGATTTATGTTTTTGTAGAACACATAAAGATAATTTATTTATTAGATAGGTGTGACCTTTATCTCCCTTCGGTGCATTGGTTAAATATGGATTACTCATTAGGTATGTATGTTATGCATGAACCTGATTTCATGTTTACAATTCTATGTGTGGAACTGGTTTTCATGTCCATAATTTTATGAGTGAACCTGTTTTCTATGTCCATATGTTTATTAAAGGGCCTGATTTCATGTCCTAAATTTAATGGGAGAACCTATTAATATATATACATGTTCAGAAATTTAAAAGTTTAGGTGTATGAAATAATTTCATGTCATATGTTACTGTTATTATCTTATGTATTATGTTCATTGATTTTCTAGGGGATTCATGTTTTTACTTTGATAGGCAAGTCATGATTTTCTAATGTTATGATCAAATTCTAAAACCCTTTGTGATTTTGTTTATGGTTACATATATCCTTTGTTTTCCCTTATGGAGTATATGAGCTCAACCCTTTTAAATTTCATTTCCCTGTGATTTGAAGAATGATATGGAGTAAAATGTGTCAAAAAGGGGTTATAGTTATGAAGGATATTGTATGAGATGATATAGATGTTTTATGAACCCATTTTTTTTTTATTCTGGTTTTCCAACGGCACAAAACTAATATTGTCTTTGGGAACCTATTCTTGTAATGTAATAAGTATTCCACAAATGAAATGTATTGTCCATGTACGTCAAGATTGGGTCGTTAGAGTTGTTATCAGAGTGAAGGTTTACTTATCCATTGGAAACTAGTATTCAAAAACATTAGTGATATCCCTAGAGATATTTATAAGGGTATGTATTGGGATATCCTATGGATAACTCTAATTAAATGTTATAGTCCTAGAATTATGGTTATGACCATGAATAACCTAGTATTAGACCTAAGATGTTTGTGATTCAATGTACTCCCCCTTGATTATGTTGTTTTCCTAGTATAAATGTTTCCTCTCACACTATTCCTTTTGGATTTTGGATAATGGGTGGAACTCAAAGGAATCACGTTAAAGATGAATGAAATATGAAATTAAATGATTTATAACTGAGAAACCAAATGTAATGAGAGCTGTAATGACAAATATTATTAATATACTCACATAAGATATAAATCATGTTGGAAATCCAAATTAGTAGAGGAGGGAAAACAATTCTATTCAATCGTTCATGAAGAAACTTCCACATTCTTTTAGTCAGTTTTCTTATCCACTTGTTCCTAAAAATGGTTCTGAACCACTAAAAAGATATTTTCCATCCTTCATTCTTCTAAGAATGAAAAATCCTTCATGTATGTTTATCATCTAGAAGGTGAAGCCGATCATTGGTGGACTCTTATTAGGAACACGATGGTTAAAGATAAAATTGAATATATATAATGTGAAGACTTTATATTGATATTTTCAGCGTGTACTTCCCTCTTAATATATGAATAAAGAGAGAGAAGGATTTTATTAGGCGTACAAAAAAGCATGATGGATCTATTTGTACATATAAAGATAGGTTTACAAGACTTACATGATACTCTTATGGATTAAACATTAACCCTAAAAGAAAAATTGACCAATTCATTGGTGGCCTAAACCAACTCTCCAAAAGGCTTTAGCCATCAGGGAATTTAGAATCTATGAATAACTCCATAGTTGTGCACTAGTAGTGGAAATGTATGTTGGTAAATCTCAAGGTTCTGGATATAAGAAAATGGTGATAAAGCTTAATAAAAACATCCACATATTTCCACAAATAGAGAAGAAAAAGTCTCAACCTCCTACTTGCCAAAAATGTGGAAAAGGGCTCTCCAGATAATCCTTGAAAAGAACTAAAAGGTGCCTCACATGTGGTTAGACTATATATAGAGCCAAAGAGTTTTAGAGTGATTTAAAATAGCTATTCAATGTAGATAAAGCTCTTGAAAATACACCACCCACACTTCAATGCTACATGTTCAAGGAAATGGGTAATTATAATAACCAATGCCTTAAACATAGGTTTATCGATGATGATTGGAATCATAAAACCTCTTATAGCTAAATACAATAGAATATCACATGTGATCAATTTTGGCGATGTAGAGCACGACAATGATGTGGTGGAATGATTGAGTTTTTATGTATGTGGATTCCAGAATAATGTTGTAAAATCACTTTTATGGTATTATGGAATAATGATACATATATGTATTAGCCTTATGTAGTTTTCCATAAGTATTTAAGAGAAAATAATGAATGGTACTCGTAAACATAATTAACGATTAAGGTAATAAGTTTATTTTTTGAAAAATAAGTGATTAAGGGAAGGATAACCATTAATATGAGCATGATGATGAGATAATAATATTTGGATAATGATTTGATTGACATGAATAAGTAAATTAGATGATAAATGATTTCTATAGAACCGATTAATTATTGTTTAAAGGTGGTTTATATTAGAATAGATGTTGTTTACGTATTTTTTTTGAGTCATGAATAAAGAAACATACATGTTTTCAATATATATATATGGTAAAGTGAATACATGATTAAGGTATTTACATGTTTTAAATGTAACCACAAATAACTGCCTCATGAGATATATGAGATAAATGTTTAGATGATTTAGTTCAACTCTTTCTAAATTTTTATATTTTCAGATCTTGGAAGGATTGTAGGGTTTTCCATTTATGGATAGTATAAGTTATATTAAGGTTGATGCTTTTTAGATTAATGTATTATCTCAATATAAGTTTACTTATTCATATTTGATAAGATTTGATAACCTTTTATTGAGAATTATTGAATAACCTATAATTCTATTTATAGATCCCATGATCTATTAACAGTTTAGAAATGATAAATTCTAATACATTTCATTGAATAAGATATGAAGTGGAAATTGTTCAAGTCATGACCAACTGTGAGATTGTACTGAAATCAAGTAAGTATATATTCTCATACAAATTATTCAATATTAAGAAAATGGAGCATGATGTAAAAGGGTGTCTTATTATATTCATATTTTTAATGATGTTAATGACCTATTTCATACTTAATTAGTCTATGAGTTTTTAACGTTCACTAGTTCATTAAATTTATTATGATCAATGATTTTTATCAATCTCTATGATTATTTATACTTTTCACCCATGCCCAATCCTCACTTATGTTCTCAAATGTAGATACCAAGTTATGATTTACATTGGGTAACTGTTATTTTCTGACTATAGTTTAAAGGATATTTTAATTTTTACGATTTATATTTCTATCCATTTAGAAACATGGTGAATTGAGAGAGGGAAATTAATTTTAAATAGGGTATTATATAACACCCTATGATTTCATTATATATATTATTTTTATGTTTTTTGTTGTCTTGTGTTGTATACTGCACCATGATTTTCTCGTGTTATAAAAAACACCATATTATCTTGTGGTATACGAAACACTATGCTTATATCATGTTACACACTATATCAAGTTATTTTGATAGAATCTATTCCATGCCAGACTGAGTTTATGAAATTAATTAAGTATTATTATATTACCTTAGAACATAGTCATTATAAATGAGGGTATGGACAATATTAACTTTCATCTTGGAAACAATTTAAATGAAAATAAAATAATCAATGTACTCTGGATGAATATTTTTAATGAAATATATTTGAAATATATTCAATAAATTTTTTAAAATTCATATTATATGTTTTTTGTACATGATATAGGAATGAATCGAATTTCATAGATAAAAGAAATATTTCTTCCAAAAATGCAGTTTTGCATCCATTTTATAGTGAACACATTTTAAAACAATTTTTAAAACTTTTATATATAATATTTAACAAAATAATCATTTTATTTGGAAGATTGATATAAAATTTTACTTGGGAAGAATTTTTGATATTTTTATGATGGCCTTTCTGTTTTGATGAATATTAAAAATATGCTAAATTTTAAAAGAAATTAACTTTTTTCCTCAAAATAATTTATATGGTTAAATAATTGTATTTAATGTTTTTAAATTATAAATAGAATATATTTTTATCATTTAATATTTTTTATGTAATTATCCTTAATTTTATATTTAATTCAGATATAAAAATATTTTAATATTTTGTGATGTTTTATCTTTTAAAACCTTGTTTTTCATTCCAACAACATAAATAATTTTCATTCAATTACTACAAATTATGTGTTTTAAAATTTTAAAAATGGATTTCATATTTGGAATAAAACTTCCAAATTTTGTAAATATTTCCTTTTTATTTCTTTAGATTACGATTAATAACTTTGGTAAATTTTTATTTACTACTGTTAAAGGTAAATCTGGTAAATTAGGGTAAAAACCAATATGATAAAGATAATAAATTTAACCGAACATCTGAAAAAATTCTATTGGATGAATAAATGTCTACCAATATCACATATGGGTTGTAATAGATTCATATAATAGACTGTATTCCATGAATGTGATGTAATTGTTTTTAAAACAAAAGAAATTATATAAATTAAGGTAATTTATTTATAATTTTTAGATATTATATAATTTCCAAATTTGTTTACCCAAAAGTGTTACATTAATTATTTTATTAACCAAAATATCAAATAAATGATATTATAATTTTTAAAATAAATATTATATAGAATAATTAATGTCATACCAAATTTTTCTAGTTGAATATTAAATGTTATAAGACCATAAAATTATTATTATTTGATGATTTTCCTCTATTAAGATTTTATTTAAATTCAATGAATTTAATAGCGTAATTTTTTTTACAATTGATGTTTTATAAAAATAGTAATTTATTAAATTATTTAAAAATACTAAAAATATTTTAAAATCATAATGTGAATATTATAAGGTTAAAAAGTTTATAATGTTTCCAATTATCAACAAATTATCTCACATAAGTAAAACTAATAGCCTTATAATAATTAATTTTTTTTACCATAATTAAAATTAAACGAGAATAATTAATGTTAAACAGAAAAGATAATGATTAAAATAAAATCCATAAATGTCTAAAAAATTATTTTATTAGATTATTTCTAACCATAATGATATTATCTTTGACATATCTCATGTTGGTTCCAATTATAATAAAAAATCAATATGATGATGGTTATAAATAATCTCATAAAATGATTTTTTAGACATTTATTGATTTTATTTTAATCATTATCTTTTCTGTTTAACCATAATTATTCTCGTTTAATTTTAATTATTTTAAAAAAATTAATTATTAAAAGGCTATTAGTTTTACTTATATGAGATAATTTATTGATAATTGGACACATCATAACAGGGATCCTCCTTACTAATTTATTAATAATTTATTGATAATTTATTAATTTAATATTTTATGAATTTACAAGGGTTTCCCTCACCACAATTATAAAAGGGAACCTCCTTAAACACCTATTTACTTCAATTTGAGCCATCATTCTCGTCCATACACTATCCTTTTTACTTCTAAAATTATATAGTAACATTTTAGAGGTTCTGGTATTTTTCCAAGAGCAAATCTTGTGCTATAAGGGGAGAATTAGAAGAAGTATGTCCAAGAAAAGTTAATCTCCTCTACCAATTCATTCAAACATTTTTATTCTTCTATTTAATATCTATAAGTTGTTTTATTATAATTTAACATCATAAGTATCAATAATATACTGATATTGTTTTACAATTATGAAACAACCGTATTCCACATTCTATCCATCCTACAAAAAATAAAATCACCAACCGTTTGTACTTACCACTTACCGTCTCCATGTCGTGGTGTGATCGTTTTTTCACCACCACCATACATGGATGGATATAATTATGTAAATAATAAATATAATTTATTATTATATCATGATATATATTCTATAGAAAATGATATACAATTCAATTCTATATAATTTCACAGTTATTGTAATGATATCGGCGCTCGTGTGTGTGTACTGCCTACCATCTTCACAATGTGACCTGATTCATTATACAAGATATCCATTAAATCATGATTATATAAATGTAATTAATGACAAAATATGGTATATATAATATTAATATCATTTTTAATGATATAAATATAACATATGAATTAGAACCATAACTTATTTGACAAAAGATGCCTAACAACATAAAGCAGTCAATACTGAATAACAAGTTACAATGAATTGTTAATAACAAATGGATGGTAGTATGATCATATATGATATCATAAAAATTACTATGATACGGTAATAAATCAATGAAATCATTATTACCATTATACAGTAGTTTATGATACATACAAAGGATAGTGGTCATAAGATAAGGGATAATTTTTCAATCTCATTATTTTCTAACAATGTAAATACATAAGTATTAACTACGGTATATTTGTCATCCATGTGGATTTTTAATAATTATGTTTCTATTATACTCTTTATATTCTTCTAAAATTGTTCAATGTCAATTGTATATAATAGAAAATTTTTATTAAGCAGTATGAAAGGAATATTTTTTCATTTTCAAATATGAGCTATATTTTGACATTTTTGGAAAATGTACGAGTTGAATGTTTTCTTAAAAAATACAAGTTGAATGGATTTTTATGCTTTCATAACACCTCTTTTCCATTAACCCTCTCTTAAAAGTTAACTAGTTTACTTTTAACGAATTTATTTTCTTTTAAAATTGCATGGGGTTTTAAGAGAAGTAAATGATCGTGGAGAAGAAAGGATATTTTCCTCATGAATCAATATCAAGTATTCTCAAAACCTTATTTACCATATAAGATTATATTATTTAATAAGGTTCTATTTCAAGTATACTATGACTATTATTTAAATGGATTGATTATTTTTATGCAATTTATGAAATCCATTTACTATTCTTGGATTACGTTTTGATGGAATGATGTTTATGAAACCCATTTTATCCCATTGGGTTATACAATGATGAGTGTTTTATGTGATTAGTGGAAAACATAAAAATGATTTTGTTATGAGATCAGTGGGACCTTTATCTCCTACTAGTTCATTGGGTAAATATAGATAAATCATGAGATGAGTATGATTTGTGTGAACCTGATTTCATGTTCAAAATTCTATATGTGGACCTGGTTTTCATGTCCACAATTTAATTAGTGGACCTAGTTTCCATGTCCATATGTTTATGAATGGTCCTAATTTCATGTTAATTATTTAATTAGTTATCCTATTTATATTTATACATGTTCATAGAGTTATAAATTTATGTGTATACCAAAATTTCATGTATTATGTTACAGTTATGATCGTATGTATTATTATCATTTATTTTCCTTCAGATTCACGTTTTTCATTTATATGATAGGAACTATCTTAAAATGTTATGATCAAATTCTCATACCCTTTATGCTCTTGTTTACATTTACATATCACCATTTTTACCATTAATGTGCATCTTATCCTACACCTTTTTATGTTGCTTTTCCCCAATTTTTGAAGAACTGTATTATGTAAAATGTTTCAAAATGGGGTTTTAGTTATGAAGGATAAAGAATGAGATGTTGTACATGTTTTATGAACTAGTTGTTTATGATTACTAGTTTCCATATACATTAATATATTGTGGTATTTGAGATTCAATTTTTAATGTATTATCCACAAAAGAAATCTAATTTAAATGTATGTTAGTCTTGGGGTTTTTGAAATATTCTGTAAATCTATAAATATTGGATCTCATTAAATTCAAATCCTGGAAAAAAATTCACGATTTTTCAAACTCAGAGAATAAACAACATTGTTCTCCTTCCCCATGCTGTAATGTATTGAGTTATCATAACCATTGATTAATTCCAACCATATCACTAGTTCATATTGAACTATTTATGTCACACCCAGATTTTCAATTCCATGTATTGTTCAAACCACCTTTTGGTTCTTAGCATTCCCTTGGTATTCATGTGTTTTGGGTTTGAATTTTTGTTGTCTCATGTGTTCTTGAGCTATGACCGTGGTCATGGGGGTATTTTATGGTACATATCCTCCTATTTTTTCAATGGGATGGTGGGAGGTTATAAATATTTGGGGTTGAATTTGTGACACTCATAGTGGCACCACTTGTGGGGTATGTTGTTGAGGTGGTTTGTAACCTTGAGTCATATGTCTTTTGGGATGAGAAGAGTAATTTTTTCGGGAATTTGTATCCCCTATCCTTGACTATATTCCCCCTTTGGTTTCCCCCTTAGACCACCCTGAATTTGGAGGATTATTGAATGTTTTTGGTTTCCCCGAACATGCCGCACAGTTTGGCAGCACAGTTCAAAACCTTGCAGCCAAACCATGAAAGGGTGTCCAACACATTAAAATTTGATGTTTTTTGACCCTTTTACCTTGCAAAAAAAAAAACAAACTCCACCCCTCTCTTCTTAATTTCGTGATCAAATTCCATTGACAGCCTCGAAGCCCTAACCCCCTCCATCGGGGTCAATTTTGATGCAATATTTGTTGCGGGAATCATCAAAATCATGTAATTAAACCATTTTCTCTTTGATTTCGTCCCTTTACTTAGGTTTTCATTCACCATTTCATGAGTAATAAAAATTACAAAGTCTAGGGTTCATACCTAGGGTTTATCTATGATTATGTTTGGTGAAATCTTGTGGTCTAGGGATCGATTTATCTTCCGAATGGTGCGGCGATGGTGCGGTTGAAGATTCACACAAATATTTGAGGGTTTCAACAATTTATATAGATGAATACATGTGTAATAATTTTATGATGAGTTATAATTAATTTTTATTAATTTAGAATGTTTCAGATCTTTTTTTCAGTGGTGCAAAAAAAACATTTTTGGTTTCAATAGTGAATCATTTAGCATTAAAGCTTCATTTTTGTTTGAACTGTGTATTTTTCAAATTGAACTCATGTGCTATTTTTTGGTATAGTTTTATAAAATGTTAAATACAATTTGTAGTTGTTTAATGGGGATTCCAATTAGGTTTTGGGAATGTTTTAGTGTCGTGTTGGCCAAAAAAAGGTGGCTATGAATGGGTGTTATGTGTAAAACCTTATTTTACTCCACGAAAGTGTCTATGAAAATGTGTGTTTTTCAGTTGCATATCCGGAATGTCGTTCGAGCCTTTTCGTAGACTGTGTTTGGTGCCAGTTTAGATGGAGAACAGATCTGTTTTGTGACAAAATGGTATCAGAAGAGGTTTAGGTTATGTCTTTAGTTCATGTTAATTAGTAAAGAGTTCGGACAATATAGATTTAGGACTTTCGGGACTTAGAATTCTGGTCAAGGGTAGTGTTCTTGATCTCCACACCCCGTGATTGGATTCATGTCGCCAAGGGAAGTCGGGATTTATCTAAGTCATTTGGTTTACTTGGATTGATGGTGATTTGGGGAAATGAAAAGGGAGTGGGGTTTATGGTCTTAGTGAGCTCGCAGGGCCTAGAAAGTCATGTAGAGTATGGGATATTTCCTAGGAACACTCTCTGCGATGGTGAAGTGATTATCATATGGCCGCCAACCATATGTCCAAGTCTCCCACCAATGCTAGCTTCCCCTTACATTGTCTTGTGTCCTTTAGTCTTGAAATCATGGAAGTCTGGTTTTAGAGAAAAAAATGACATGGTTTTAAGAAGCGTAATGTTTATTTTTTGTGAAATAGTTTTCTAATAAAAATGGTATGATTTGATATATGAAATGGTGGAACTGGATTTTCATAATTGTTTTGAAATGGAAAATGGTGTGTTTTCACCTATTTTAAAAGCATGAATTATATTAAATCAGGTTATAAAAAAGGGTTTCCAATAAGGTTTTCTAAAAAATTTAAGTGATTTTTAATGTATTGAGATGTTTTAAAATTGACGGGAATGTCTTGAAAGTGAGTTCTTATATTAATGGTTGTGGCTTTATTAAAAGATTGGCAATCTGTAGTTTGGGATTTTGATTACATGGTTAGAGGTCTTGAGGAAAAGTATGTATTGATTAACTGTTTTGGTTTTTTAAAGGTGGAAAGTATTTTTGTTTTATCCTTTTGTATCTCTATGAGAGAAGACATGCATGTGGTTTTATGGGATGATGTATATTTAATGGAACTACTAGATGAGTTTCGGGTTGGATATGAGGAGGGTGCCTAGTGTGGTACAAAAATATGTGTGTGGGAGGCCCATGGGGTACCATTGGTGGATACGCTAACTGCTGGAATGTTTATTTAAAAAGAGATGATTTTAATGGAAAACATGATGTCTTGATGACTGGATTAGGATGGTGTGTATTATGTGTTATTTAAAATTTTGATCTCATGGGATGTTTTCAGTCCAAGAACCACTTCTATTTGAACTATGTTTTGTGTTTGTGTTGGGTCGGTAAGTTGAGATGAAGGACTGGTTAGTGGTCTCTTCTGAGAATAGTTTGGGAAACATTTATGGTGGTTCCCACCATCTATTCAGTTCTGGTATGTGGCATGTTTTAACTGATGAACTAACTTGGTTGGGTCATCGGATTATCTCTTTGGACAAGGTACTCCTCCATTAAGGGTTAGTGCAAAACTAAAGTTCAACCTGGATTGTTTCTCTGTTGGAAGTCCCTATAGTTGATCAATATAAGGAATATTTTTCTTGATATTTGGATATTGAGTCTACACCATTTCATTTATTGGTTTTTTAGATCCTCATGTAGTGGGAGAGTGCTTGTGGAAGGTTGAAAGAGACCTTATTTTCTTAAGCTACCTGGTTCGTTGAAGATAGAAGTAGTCTAGGGTTGTTAGTGAGGATGGTGTCTAAGGGGGCCTTTGGGTCCTTCATAGTCTATATAAATATGGACTTCAAGTTAAATAACTAGAGTATGAAATCATTTCATGATTGGATATTATGGCCACTTTCGGGTTTCTTGTGATGTTTGGGACATTCCATAAGATACCTTTCCTCGTGTTGTTTCCATCAGACATAATGGTCATGTTCGGTGACGTCTATTGATGTCGTGTGCCCATTTGACTTTAAAGGTGATGGTCGTACGATCATCTGAGAGTTTCTGTTATGTTGAGAGTATATATCCCTTCGAAAACATCAAAATACCCTATTTTAGAGGAAGGTGTTTATATGTTTCTATTCATTCTGTTTTTCTCACCCGAAGAAACAAGGTGTTATGTGTGTGCATCCACTAAATCCCCATTTCAGTGAAATATCATGTTAGGTTAAAGTGAGTTGGTAATGTGTTATGTCCTGGTAAACCTATCAGGGTTTGCAGTGTAACTTTTTATAGCACCGGAAGGAGATGTTCTATTCCGTGGGTTTCTGAAGCCTAACTATAAGGCCGAAGATGATTCAATCATTTGAGCTCCATCTATAGGTCCCGAAGAGAAGCTATCGTGTAGTTAGTGGAAATCCCACGGTCGTTCAAGCCCTTGTACAATGTCCTATCCCCGATTTGAATGGCATGAAGAGTTTAATCCTCTGGTGTCGTCATCTTTCTTATCTTTTCCCTGTTCAGTGGAATGAGGTGGAGGGCCTCATACCTATGTTATCACCCAATTTCATTCTTTTACCCTTTGGGTTCCATTGAGTTTTTGGAGTATGGGTGGGAATTTGGATAGAATGGTTGAGAACACGACTTTTTCATGATACATAGTGATCATGTGCCATGAATCCATGAAGACAGAATGATCCCCACTATTAGAACACAGTTTCCTAATCTTTGTGGACAAACCGTGCGACCTACCCAACTCCTTTTGTTTTGGAATCATTCTATTTTAGCCCGTTTGGGTATGTTATGGTGGATTGTTATTATTTTGGGGATACTCACTACGTGTTTTATGTATTTTTGTTTGAAATTTTCTAATGGAATTTAAACCTTGTACCAGGGAGTCCGTTCTGGCCTCCCCTATTAGTGTCATGATTCTGTCTTGAGAAAATGTATGTTTCCTCTTATCATTGGGATCCCATTTTTATCTTGTCATACGATTAACTTAGTTTAGTCCTTTGTATTAGATTGACATGTTGTAGTCTTTTTCAGAGATATCTAACTACTAACATCTTCCGTGGGTAAATTTTTGGATTGGAGAGCGCCCAACAGTTTAGTTAAAGTATGGTAAGTGTAACCTTTTCCAATGTTATTTTTGTTTGGCTGAGTTTCTTGAGACATGTTTTTATAGTTTCTGAATATTTTTCTTTGGGGATAAATTCTGAATTTTCTTGACCATTTCAGGAATGTGATATATTCTTTGGTTTGTGATAGTATCCCTTCCTTAATTGATTACTGGAGGTGTTTTGGCCATTGGGGTCGAAACTAGGCAATGGAGTGTATCTTGGTATATCAGTTGGAATTGATTTTTTTATTTTGGACATGATATGTCTTTTCTGGTGTAGAAAGATTTATATTGGGGGGAATTTTCACACTTGTATTTTCATTTCAATGCATTGTTCCAATACTCTTTTGGTTCTTAGCATTCTGTTAGTTTCCGGGTGTTATAGGTTCGATGTTTTGGTGTCTAATGTGTTTTTGAGCTATGAAATTGTTCTTGGGAGTATTTTATATTACATGGTCCCTCTTTTTTAAAAGTTGTGGTGTGAGGTTGTGGTGTTTTAGGGTTGGATTTGTGACACTGTGAGTGGCACCACTTGTTGGGTAAGTTGTTGAGGAGGTTTGTACTATTGAGTTGGATGTGTTTTGGGGTGAATAGAGTTCTTTGTTTTGGAAATTTGTGGCCCTAACTATGGACTAACATTACCCCTTGGTTTCCACCTTGGACCCACTAGATTGTAAAGGATTATTTAATGTTTTTGGGCTCCCATAATAGGCCTCACGGTTTGGCCGCACGATTCCAAACTGTGCAGCCAAACTATGCAAGGGTGTCGAGCACATTGAAAATTGATGCGTTTTGACCCTTTTCGCTTCCATAAATAAACCAAATCCACCCCTATATTTTCCATTTTGTTCTCAACCACCATGGAAAACCTCTAATCCCTCCCATCCTTCTTTGGGATTCAATTTTTAAAGGATATTTGATTGGGAGAAACCTTAAAATCGTTTATTTTTTAACGCCTTGGTTCTAGAAGCCACCCAGAGGTGCCCCGTACCCGGTTGGTCACATGGCCTCAAGCGCATTTCCCCGAATGCCAGAGGCTTCTGACTAGCAGTGAGGGACTTGGGTGTGATAGTGGGGAAACTGTGCCCTCATTGGCAGAGTACAGAGTAGAAGAGAAAAAAATCACAATAGCAGAAGTAGTAAACAATCCATACACCATTGAACAACGGAAGACTAAACATGATATACAACATGAACACATATATATAAAGGATGCATGATAAAAATGCATCTAGGAAACCACCTGCATCCCTATCACCCTTATTTGGGCCCAAAATCATGAATCAAATAGGGTGTGAGATAATAATCCCAATAGGAAACCACATGAAGATATGTGCCAAATAGTTGATGAATATATGGCAGGAAAAAGTATAGAAAGTAGTAAACAAATAGGAACACAACAGTGACAATCTACAGTTCCTTGTATAAAATTTTCAAACAATGAAGCAACCACACAAGTATGTAGAACAAACAGGTAACCCTCTAGGTAGTTCATATAGCCTTACATCTATGGTTCAACCTAATAATACTAGAAACCCTCTGAGAGGCACACATAGTCTCACCCCTCTGGTTCAGCTAAAGAATTGACTCTTTGGGGAAGCACTATCCTTCAATTCACCCTATAGTCTCGTATCGTACTAAAGGAACTCTGGGGAAGCACTCAATGTCTCATTCCCCATGAATCCTGCGTTGAGGAACTACAGACTCCCTGAGGAAGAACTCAACTTCAATTCCTCCTATGGTCTCACATTGTAAATTAAAGACACTCTGGAGAAACCCTTATGTCCATTCTTTCTGTGGACTACTACACTAGGTTCCCTTAGCCCTATGTAAAATCTGCAAGTATCGCATCGCGTAATGTCCAAAGTGACCTAAACAACTACTTGGATAGAATTCTACGACATATCAGAAAGGAATAATAGTCATACCATCCTACAAATTAGTTATGGAACTGACAGAATCCTAACATGCAAAACTAGACCAAACAGTTATAAATAGGAAACACATGTATTGGAAAACATCCAAAGCATAATAAATTACCCTATTTACAAAAAATAACCTATAATCAATCATATATGAAAATAAGGAAAACAACAAGGGAAAAACAGGAAACACGCAATACCCCGCTCACGTGCATTGGTGGAATTTGCACAAAATATTCGAAGACTTCCTACAGAAAAGAAAAAACCACCTACCTTGATGTTAGGAGATCAATATAATCGTACATTGAAGATTGAATCTCCTTAGAATGTCGTAGACCTAGGAAAATGTACAAAATGGTCAACCCATGATATCTTGAGAAAGAGGAGGAATTGGGAAACAAAGAACTGTGAGAAGGAATAGCATACCACTGCGGTTCCAGCGCAATCGACGATGGTCGATTTGGAGAACGGATGGAGTCTTAGGGATTCGTGGAATATCGGCGGATGTAGGGGACACTCTTGGTCAAAGAAGTGGGAGAATAAGAGGGTTCTATGGTTAAGATGTGACCCTGTTCCGATTAATGAAAAAAAGAATGTACATGACATGTACTTTTGGAGTACATGGCGTGTACTCCACTTTAAGCGGCCTACACATCAACCCTAGATGCCCCTGCGTGTGACCTAGACACGTCCAGTGCACGAACTTGCACGACAAGGGAGTAAAAAACATTTACTCATAATGTACATGGTGTGTACTTAAAAAATTTCCCGAAACTCCTCTTTTATCAGAAACTATAGAAATACGAAAAACATACCTGAAAAGAAGGTCGGAGTTCTTACAAATATCCCCCTAAAAGAAATTAGTCCCAGAATTTCCCAAGCGAGGCGTAGAATATGAAACCCCGAATAGCTCCATCCACTGTGATCGTACATCAACCTCCCTCTCCCAAGTCTCTCCCAGTACTCGCCCATGCTTCCATAGCACCAGTACCAGAGAAACAAAATGTCTACGGAGAACCTTCATACTACAATCGAAAATCCAGATAGGATGCTCCTCAAACTATGCATCCGCTTCGAGATCAAATTCATCAGGATGAAAGACATGAGACGGGTCTGAAAAGTAACGTCGGAGATGAGAAATGTGGAAGACGTCGTGCGTTTCCTGATACCTCTGAGGTAACTACAACTGATAGGAAACCTTCCCAACTCTCTCCAACACCTCAAACGGCCTGACGTAGATGGGTGAACGCTTACCCTATATTCAAATCCTTCTGTGTGCTAGCCTTGGTGCAACACGTATGCAAACCTAATCCCCGACCTCAAACTCCAGAGGTTGTCTCCGCTCATCAGCATAAGAATTATGTCGAGACTCTGCTGTAGGCATCCTATTCCGAATCAACTCTATCTGCTCTGAGGTCTCCTTAACAAGACGAGGTCCCAGAAAAGCTACCTCTTCTGCCTATAGCTAGCACAAAGGTTATCAGTATGGCCTACCGTAAAATGCCTTGTAAGGTTCTATCTGAATAGTTGCCTAAAAACTGTTGTTGTAGGTGAATTCCAAAAGAGTTTTATGCTTTCAAAGAACCTAAAAATTCTATAATGCTAGCATGGAGCATATCCTCAAGAACTTGGATCATATGCTCAAAATGGACATCTATCTGGGGATGGTATGTTGTACTCAAAAGTACTTGCATACCCAAAGGTTTCTGAAGCCCCTGCCAGAACCGAGAAGTAAAACACGCATCACTATCTGAAAGGATAGAGTGTGGAACTCCATGCGGACATACAATCTTTCTGATGTACAACCGTCCCATCTCATCAACCATGAAGGGCTCCCTGGTCAGCAAGAAGTGAGAAACCTTCATAAGACTGTCGATGAAAACCCATAATGCGTTATTCCCTCGAGGCGATCTCGGAAAACCGGTTATGAAGTCCAACGTGACTTCTTTCAACTTCCACCCAAGAATGGGTAATTGCTGTTAAAGACCCTCTGGTCGCTAAGGTTCTGCCTTCACCTGTTGACAAGTGGAACACCTCATGAAAAAACTAGAAACATATCTCTTCATACCTGGACACCAATACTGGCCGTGTAGATCACGATACATCTTGGTGACGCCAGGATGAACTGCCCAATCTAAGGAATTAAAGTCCTACATCAGATCCTTTCATATGTATGCTGGAACCCATATGCGTCCTTAGAAACGCATGGTCTCATCCTCGCCTACTGTCCATCGAGGAATATGGTCTTCTCCTGACACCCTTTCCCATAGTTCTAGGCCTTTAGAATCTGATAGCTGCCACATTCATACCTGATCTAGAAGAGTATAGGTAACAGATACAGAAGATAGAAAATTCTTCCCCTGTTTGTCATCCACCTCCAAATGCATCTCAGAGAACATAGCCATAAGCTACCACACACTGTCGGCCACCTGAACTGCTTGTATCTGAGTCCTCCTGCTCAATGCATCGGCCACTACGTTGTGCTTTCCCAGCGTATAGAAAATCTCAATGTCAAAGAAATGTAGGTACTCAATCTAGCTGCACTGTCTCAAATTCAAATAACGCTGGGTGAATATGTACTTTAGACTCTTGTGGTCGGTGAAAACCTCAAAGTTCTCTCCCAGAAGATAATGTCTTCATCAACGTAAGGCGTGAAAAACTACCGCCAGCTCGAGATCATGCGTCAGGTAGTTCTCCTCATGTGGCCTCAACTGCTAAGACCCATACGCAACGACTCCATCTCCCTGCATAAGTACAGATCCCAGCCTGATACCTGAAGCATCACAGTAAATAGTGTATCTCTTGCCCGGCTCTAGCAAGACTAGTATCGATGCTGAAGTCAACCTCCCCTTTAGGTCATAAATGGATTACTCACAAGAATCTGACCATAAGAACTTCTCCCCTTTCTTGGTCAGACCTGTCAACGGAGCTTCTAAGCGTGAAAAGTCCATTATAAAGCATCTGTAGTATCCAACATGCCCTAGAAAACTAGGCACCTCAAAGACGTTCTTCGGCTACTCGCAGGAAATTACTGCTCTCAATTTCTCTGGGTCTACTGATACTTCTATCTCTGAGATAACATGACCCAAAAAGTGGATATGATCCATCCAAAAGTGGCACTTTGAGAGCTTATCATATAACTGATGCTCTCTCTATGTACTAAAAATGATCTCACGATGGGTAGCATGGTTGTGTAGAGTGTGAGAGTACACCATGATATCTTCCACGAAGACCACCATGAAAGAGTCTAAGAATGGATGGAACACTCGATTAATCAGTTCCATGTAAACTGCTGGTGTTTTCCTGACACCGAACGACATAACCATATACATGTATAGACCGTAACTACTCTTGAAGGTTGTATAAGGTATATATGATGGTCTAATGTGCAACTGAGGATAACTGGACCTCAAGTCAATATTTGAGAACACTCAGGCTCCTCAAAACTGATCGAAGAGATCATAAATCCTTGGAAAGGGATATCCTTTCTTGACCATCAACTGGTTCTTCTTTTGATAATCCACACAAAGCCTAAGGGTTCCGTCTTCCTACTTCGCAAAAAGGATAGGTGAACCCCAAGAAGAAGTACTGGGTCTGATGAAACCCTTTGCCTGTAACTCTTCCACCTACTTATTGAGCTCCTATAGCTCAGGTGTCACCATCCTATAAAGAGGAATGGACACCGGGGTCGCTCCTGGAACGAGCTCAATCAAGAAGTATACCTCACGCTCTGAAGGAAAAGCCAAAAAATCCTCTGGAATGTCATATCTGAAATAATCCATAACCGGAGGAAAGTCTAATTGTGATGTCCCCTGGTCATCCAGATATAGACTAGAAATCTGGGCTATAACTCCTCCTACCCCATGATACTCGGGTCCTGCTCTACTCGCCTGGACATCCCACTCACCTCGATGAAGAGAGGATTCACCCTCTGGTGATATATAACTCACCCTAAAGTGATAACAGTCAACAACCGCCTGGAAGGGAACTAGCCAGTCCATTCCGATAATGACATCATATTCTGCCATCACTAGGACATAGAGGTCCCATAAGATGTGACACCCCGCAACCTCAAGAGGGCACTCTATGCACTGACGTACACTAACCATTCTATTCCTCAATGGTGTGTCTAAAGTAAAAGTGTTGTTATAGTAAAAGATATAGAGCACAAGACTCTTCAAAACAACAACAAAGATAATTCTATGGGAATTCCCTATATCGAAATGAGATGAAAATAAAACTGAGGCTACTTAGATTGTAACTCAAACTGTGGAGGGTCCGGGATCCTATTCCGGCTGGGTCTGCTCCACTGCAATAGCCTGAACAGTTCCCCGGCCCTGTGGCCCTGCACGACTGCTCTGAGTTGATCCACCCTACTGTCGCTGATTGAACGACGACTGAACACCCCGGGCATGACCTCCACCTTGTCCTGAACGGCTTGAAGAACACCAGTTCCCTGACTGGTGAGACATTGGTGGTGATGATCCTGAATGAGGAGTCATGGATGAACCCCTGTCACTAGTTACTGGTGAGAAAACCTGACAGAAGCCCTGAAGGTTACCCATATTGCCGCAAAATCGGTACGCCACTAGGTCCCTCTTGCACTACAGTCTCGTGTGCCCAGCCCTTCCACACCGGTAGCATACTACCTAGCTTCCAGAAGATGTGTCTCGCTGTCTTGGATCACCGTGCCTAGACTCCCTATGGCGCTTCAGGCTCTTAGTTGGATAAGCACTAACTATGGAAGTGGAACCGCCCAGAATCTCAGCTCTGGAATCTCTCAGATTGCGCTCTTCAATCAGTGCCTGGTTGACGATGGAAGAGATGGAAGTCAGCCTGAAGATATTCACCTGTGAGCGGATATCTCGTTTGAGACCATCATCAAACTTCCTTTCCAAGAACAAATAATCTCCGCCCTGGAGAGGTGTGAAACACTGAAGCTCAGTGAAATGAGAGGAATACTCCAGTACAGAAAGAGTACCATGCTCTAGGCTCATGAACTCCCGTGCTTGGTCAGCCCTCAGGGTCTCCAAATAGAATTAGTAATAAAGGACGTGCTAAAACTCCTCCCACACCATAATTTATGATGAACCACCTGTCAGATCATGTCCCACCACCTCTTGGCAGAGTCTCTAGCATATTGGTAGAGAGATTGAATCTCTTTTCTGGGGGCCACTCCAGATGATCAGAGATCATCATCATGGATTATAGCCAAGACTGTACAGCCTGAGGTCTTCCTTCCCATGAAAAGGTGGGAGGATGCTGTTGCTAGAAAACCCACGTCAAGTCTTCCATAGACGTGGGAGAGGGCAGAGCTACCTAGAAGGTTTGCATCAATCTCAGAAATCCTTCCCTAAACTGTGTATCGACACCTATAACTGGTATCAATACTGGTGACAAGGTTGGCACAACAGGAGGATATGCGGGTAGTCCCTGATCATCCATATCTGGTGTGTGATCACCGCCTGGAAACTGGTGTACAACTAGAGGATGTATAGGTGGCATGACTCTGCAAGGTCAAACACACAACGTAGATCAACATTATCAGGTTCTGAAAACTAGGAGTGTAAAAATGGAACAGGGGAATGAAAGCATTCAAAATTTAAAGAACATGACTACACAGTGTGTATAAAGACTACACAGAATTTTCTCTTAATTCATTTACATGGGAGTGTACTTTTTCCAAAACTGGTCATGTAACACCACAAACACATGACATGTTATCCAAACACATGGTGTGTACCTGAATCCTATTCCCCTGCCAGGGTTCTTCTCCACAGTTAAGCCATACAACTCCTCTAAGACACAACTACACGGTGTGTTCTGGGCAGACACGACGTGTAGTAGACATGTCTTACCTGGCCCTTGTTGTTAGCGACACGGTCAGACACATGGCTCGACACTACACGACGTGTTCCAGAGGGACACGAAGTGTACGCGAAATGGCAACACCGTACCGTGTTGTTCGTGACATGGAAGGGTACCTAGATCAGACGACACGACGTGTATAATTCAGACACGGTGTGTTTTTGAAAAGATAACACGACCCATGTTGTTCGTGACACGACTGTGGTACCTATTTCATACTACACAGTGTGCTAAACTAGTACACGGCATGTTCCTACAAGATTTCTCACAACCCCGTGTCCATGCTCGCAAATTAAGTGACACGACTACAGACTACATGGCGTGTAACCATAAAGTACATGCCGTGTATTCGAGGGTTTTTTGGACAGCAGCCTCAGAAACTACTTCGGAGCCTAGAATACATAGAAAACCAGTGCTAAGGTGAAAAGTTCTGATCCGTGAAGGGCACATACTCCCCGTGAATCAATATTTTTAATCTTATATGAGTTATAACAATGAAAACAAGAACCAATACACCAAATTCCGGTCCATGAGGTCCCATAACACCTCAAGAACCAAATATTGGTGTCCATCATAGCGAAGCACTTACACCAAAAAAATTGATCAAATATCAGGGATTCGATCAAAGAATCTATCACAACAGCATGCATAATCTACACATTGTCTATCACAACAACATTTAATCACTAATCCATCCTAAATGGCCTGTCAAGAATGCATGGCATGTGATTTATAACAAGTGCCTATATGATGCATGAGATGGAATAACCTCATCTCATCATGTTTCGACAGAAATAGATCCCAATAACAGTAACGGTAACATCACAAATCATTTGAATCACCCAAAGGTTAAATCAAATAATCTATAAAATTATAACCAGTAAAATTACAATAAACGAGGAAGTATGTCTTTTCCCTGTACATGGGTTAGCTACTCCAAGGCACAACTTATTACCAAGTACCTATTCCGTCCTAGCACTGGCTATAGGCTCCAAATAGTAAGTCAAGAGAAAAAAGACTCATCTGATACAACATTGTAATGCACTGGTTCCAGAAGCCAACAAGAGGTGCCCCATACCCGGTTGGTCACATAGCCTCAAGCGCATTTTCCCGAACACCAGAGGCTTCCAACTAGAAGCGAGGACCTTGGGTGTAATAGTGGGGAAACAATGCCTTCATTGGCAGAGTACACCGCAGAAGATAAAAAAATCAAACTAGGAGAAGTCATAAACAATCCATACACAAGTGATCAACATAATACTAAACATGATATACACCAGGAAAACATATATATAAATGATGCATGATACAAATGAAACCTAGGAAAACAGCCAAACAAGTCACAATGCTGAATACATTACTAAATCCATGTACAAAAGGAAAGCAGAAAAACAACTCCTCAGCCTCGCAAGCCTCATCTTGGTCCAATGCTCTCAAGCTCTAATGTAATCAATAACTTAAAGTACAAGGGTGTTTTCCTTTATCTATACCTGAAACAATATAATCTATTTGGGCCCAAAAGCATGACCCAAAAATGGTGTGAGATATAAATCCCAGTCTGAATCCACCCAAAGATCTGTGTCTAACAGTCAGTGAATATAAGGCAGATATAAGTATAGATAGCAGTAAACATTGAACTACACAAAATCAACAATCCATAGTTCCTAGCATAAAATCTACCAACAAGGAAGCAACCACACAAGAAAGTAGAAAAAACAGGTAACCCTTTAGGTAGTTCTAACAGCCTAACCCCTATGGTTCAACCTAAAAATACTAGCAACCCTCTGGGAAGAACACACTGTCTCACCCCTCTGGTTCACCTAAAGAATAGACTCTCTGGGGAAGCACTCACTGTCAATTCCCCCTATAATCTCATATCATACTAAAGATGCTCTGGGGAAGCACTCAATATCTCTTTCCCCCCGTGGCCCACGTTGAGGAACTAAAGACTCTCTGAGGAAGCACTCAACATCAATTTCCCCTATTATCTCACATCGTAAATTAAACACACTCTAGAGAATCCCTTACGTCCATTCTCCCTATAGTTTACTACACTAGGTTCCCACAACCCTGTGTAAAACCATCAAGTACCACATCACGTAACGGCCAAAGTAACCTAAAGAACTGCATGGCTAGTATTATAAGGTATATCAACACGGAAGAAAACTAGGTATGAAACTGGCAGTAGCCTAACATGAAAAACTAGACCAAATGAGCATAAACAGGAAACTCATGCATGGGAGATACATCCAAAGCTTAGTAAATTACCCAATTTACAAACAATAATATCTAATTAAGCATATAAGATGAGAAGGAAAACAACATTGGAAAAACAGAAAACACACAATATCCCGCTCAACGATGTTGGTGGAATTTGCACAAAATACTCAAAGACTTCCAACAGAAATGAAGAAACCACCTACCTCGACGTTAAGAGATCCATATACTCAAACCTCAAAGCTTGAATCTTTTTAGAACATTGTAGATCTAATAAAATTTCAAAAACTATCAACCCATGATAACATGAGAAAAAGGAGGAATTGGGAAATGAAGCTCTAGGAGAAGTAATAACTTACTGTTGTGTTTCCAACACAATCGACAGTGGTCGATTCAGATAATGGATGGAGGCTCCAGGGTTCATCGATTATACACGACCGTATGGAACACTCTCGGTCAAAGAAACTGGAGAAGAAGACGGTTCTGGGGTTAAGACGCGACCCGAGTCCATTTAATGAAAAAAAAGATAGTACATGGCGTGTACTTTTGGGGTAGATGACGTGTACTAGGCTTTTCCGTACTCTGCTTTAAGCAGCCTCCACATCGCCCCTACTTGGTCGTTTGTTTGGCCCGAACATGGATAACACAAGACCTCACGTGACAAGGGAGTAAACGACATGTACTCATAAAGTACATTGTGTGTACTTCAAAAATTCCCAGAAAATCCTCTTTTTTCAAAAACTCCAGAAAAAGGAAAAACATACCTGAAAAGATGGTCTAGGTTCTTACTTATGTAAACAACTATCTAATTTATTTCTTCCCTTTCTAAGAGTTTCTTTAACCAATTTATGAGTTCTAATGTGTGCATAATCTACTGTTCTTTCCTATGGTTTAACCATTAGTCTTTTTTGTAAAATATTGTCGTCTATGGCTCATTTTAACATCCTTGTGGTGCGACGATGGTGCAGTTGATGTTTCACTGCATGATTTTAGGGTTTGAACAATTTTGGTATGTTTTTACATGTGTAATAATTTAATGTTGATTTAGATTTCTTTTTTTATAATATATCGTGTTTCTAATCTGTTGTGTGTGGTGGAAATCCATTTTTCGGTTGCTATAGTAAATCATTCAGCATTAAATTTACATTTTTGTTTTAATTATTTGTATTTGAAATGTAACTCATGTGTTATTTATTAAGGTAGTTTTATAAAATGTTAAAGTAATTTATTAGATGTTTAATGTGGCTTACAATTATGGGTTGGGAATGTTTTAGTTTCATGTGGTCCTAAAATGGGGGCTTTGAATGGGGGTTATGTGTACAACCTTGTTTTACTACTTAAAAGTGTTTATGAAAATGTGACTTTTTCATTTGCATTTTTTGTGGAATTATTTGAGGTGATTTTATGGAAATTCATAGTGGTTTGATAAATGTTGAAATGGATTCCAATTCTACATTGGTAGGGTCTTGTTGTGACTTTGGCCTTAAAATAGGGTTTTAGAATGGTTTTTGTGTGTGAAAAACATAGTCATACCCCTTGGGGTTGTTTTCCAGAAATTGTAAATGTTTTATTTGGTTATAAATATTGGGAAAAGAGTTTATATATAATGTTTGGGTGAGAATGTTCACTTAAAATGGGTTTTGGAAATGTAATGCGGTGATTCAAGATGTCAGACATTTTTAGAATGTGTTACAAATTGATGAAATGTTTTACTATATTTTGTAGTGGGCGTGAAACATGGTTGTGGATATTTCGTGTGAGTTTCATGATAAAAATGAATGTGAAAGGTGAGAAGGGTATTATGTGATATGTTTGTGGGATTTTATGTGAGTTTGAATATAATCAAATGGTTTTATAAAATTGTTAATGGTTTTTTGGAAGTGATAAATAAATGTGAAAAGTGTTTTGGGCTCTTTTTGTGTGAGTTTGTTTTCTAAATTCGTTATAATGAAAAAGTGGATTATGTTTCTTCTGTTATATGTATGGGGTCTGTTTGGTTAATGTGTGATATGGAAGTGTTATTTTAATGTATAAATTATATTTGATGGATATTTGAACTTGTTTGAGAACAAGATGGAAACCTGAGTATCTTGGTGGATGGACGTGTACTAGTATGCCAGTGATCCCATGGGGTTTGGCCTCTGTTTCACATAGAAAGTTTTGCTCTTAAAACACTAAATAAACTATGATGATGATTATGGGGGTCCACTAGGTTATTTTTATGTTCCCTACTAGCATCTCATGAACAGGAACATATATTTTGAATGGTTACTTTCACTGAGATATGAGGTACCTAGGATCCACAACAAGCTAGTGCCTAGGGGTTATATCCCATTTCTTATGCTCCCTAGATATTTTTCACATGCCATAGGAATACAATATGATTGTATGGGAAAATTTAGTATCTATTTGGTTTCATTGAAAATCTTCCTTTCTTCAAAATTTCTTACCTCAAAATTGTTTAGTTTTAATGTTGAATGTTTTAGAAACTATCAAAAGAAATTTATTAATTACAAAACAAGAAATATTTTTTGTCCTGTAATGTTTATCACATTTAATATCTTAGTGGTGGAATACTACTGGGATTTTTATCACACACTATATACAACATTCGGTGTAACTAGACTTGGTTATTTCTATCGTAGGCTTGGGTAGAACATTTGTGTCAATGGTTTGGTTTTTGCGGTCCTTCATGATTTCGTGTGATGGAGATGGCTCGAGGGTGATTCCTCATTCCATGTAAAGGTTCTTCGGGGACATTTTTGGTATTGTACCTTTGTAATGGTATTTTTACATTGATTTAAAATTGTGTAATTCAGTTATGAATTTTTGTAAAAGATCTTTTGGTTTGGAAAATCCATATTTGGTTTCTTGGCTTTGTTGATTGTTTTATGTTTGTAAATTTGGGTAAATCATTCCATTGTTTCTTTTTATGATACCCAGGCACTTTTTACACCCCATGTGGATCGGTAATGCCCTTCAGGCCATGTCGAAGATCATGTCGGGTGCCGATATTTATGGTGACCATATCTGGTTCGTGGCACTTTATATTTAAATATATACTTAAATATATTTGGATCCATATTTATATCACAGCTTTCACCATACTAATAATGACTCCATATTTTCAACACAAATTTTTTTTCAAGAAACTCCAACTCATTAGTCATGTAATATTTCTCATGAACCTTCAATTAGAAGGAGGCATAATCTATCTCCTTATCATTCTACATAATGATGCATCCCGATACATTCTCTGATTCATTACTATATATCACAATCCCTTCTCTAACACAGGTTAGTGTAAGCACAACCACTCTAACCAAACTTCTCTTAAATACATTGAAATTATCTTCACATTGATCTATCTAAATGGAATTTAACCCCCTTTCGAGTCAACTAGGTAAATAGTGATGAGAAATCTCTCAAAACGTGTATGTAATATCCATACACCCCAATGAAACTATGGATTCTAGTTAATTTTCTTAATCTACTACATTTTACAATAACCTATATCTTTTAAGGATCCCTTGATATAACCTCACCTGAGAATATATAACCCAATAATGAAACTTTCTGAATCCAAAAATCACACTTAAAAAATTTAGCATACAATATATCCTTCCTCATGTTCATTAAATGAATTCTAAAATTCTCATCATGATCTTACATTATCTTTAAATATGTAATAATATCATCTATAAATACTACCAAAAATTGATCAAGAAAACATAAAAAGTCTCTATTAATTAAATCCATTAATATTGAAAGATGCTTGGTAAGTCCAAATGGAATTAGTATGAATTCCTAATTACAATACCTGATACCTAATGTTTTCTTCGGTACATCCTCCTTCATGATCCTTAGTTGAAGATATCCCAGTCACTGATCAATATTGAAGAAATATTGAGCTCCTCAAAATTGATCAAATGGATCGTCAATATGGGGTTGATGATATTTGTTCTTAATATTAAATTTTTTATGTTCATGATAATTAGTGAAAAGATTCATTTAACCTTATTTCTTATTAATATAAAGTTTCAACCTATGGAGATGAAATTGGATAAATGAATTCTTTATATAAGATATCTTGGAGTTTCTTATTCAATCAGTTTAACTCAATCATTGTTATTCTATACAGATTATTTGAAATATGTTTAGCTCCATGTATGATTTCTATAGACAACTCAAATTTATGATTTAGGGGTAGACTAAGATATTCTTCAGGAAACAGTTCATCGTATTCCAAAATATATATATTCATTTATAATTTTATGTTTCTCCCCATGCATTTGAGGTAAATATCCCTCATTAAAATGTCTAAGAAGAACTATTAATCAATTAATTTTCTTTTGGGTTTTCATGTTCCTCCTCCCATTGATAGATGATTGAAGGTTTATTCATAATATAAATTTCAACGTAATTTACTAAAAAATTAATATTAACTCTATATTGGGAGTTTTAGTTGATTCCAAATTCAATTATTAGAATAATAACATGTTTTTCAAACTTTTATCTGAGAGAAGTTATAAACTTCAGATGTGGTAATCCTACTATAATTTGTTTTTACCACCAACTTAATATCTAATCAGGAAGGTGGTGATACAATGACCTTAAAAAATGATTCAATTAAAAAATATTCGGTATAACTAGAATAAAATATAAAATTTTCAATTTTGGATTGGATGATAATTTCAGTTTTCACCATGTCTCTTAGAACTTCCACTTTGGCTGTAGTAATTTTATAAACATGACCTTATTTTCTTGGATTATTTTGTTGTATATTCCCTTTACATTTATATAATTATAAGTAATTATTACCGATATATTTATTATTAAATCACTAAACATTCACGGACTCTCCGTAAACAATTTATTCTAGAGAATTATTTCATTTTCCTCCATAGTTGATGAAAATCCATTTCCTTTTTAGGAATGTAATAATGTTTTTCCTTCCACAGGTATCAAATATTGAAAAAATATTCATTATCTTTCTCCCATTACACTTTTTTTAAATTTTCATCCTATTATTCTCTTGATTTACATTCAATTGATAAGACTCATAATATTCTTTCTGTATCCTGATCTCACAATATATAAATCCTCTTGTGATGAGAATTTTTTAGGACTAGTTCCCTTTAAATGATTTTATTTGACCCATGAAAGAATTGGTCAATCATACTCTATTAATTACATATTTTTCTTTTTAGATATAGAAACCCTATAATTTTATACATAACATTAAATTATATTGAACATATTTAAAAATCAAATTATATACCAAGGATCATATACTCTAGGCTCATGGACGACTAGGTACATAAAACTAAAAACATGGGCCTAAATAAAACATTTCATTATATAATATTCATAAAAAGATATTATATTCCTTTGATCTGTTAAATCAGCACAAGATAACAAGGGGATAATATAAACAAATTTATGAGATAAAATTAGATTAAGGGAATATATATAAGAATAAGTCTTAGCACATGGGTTAGTAGAAATAACATAATGATATAAAGAGGCACTGCACACAATTAAGCATAAGGAATGTTAATATTTAGTACATGAGATTATATAATAATGGTATCATAGAAATGCGGTGGATATGTAAAACCAGAATTTAGCATGACCCGTGATCTTTTCACACAGAGGATCACATGTCATGGTTATCCACCAAGACTGTTGCACATGGAGTACGAGTCAAGTCTAACCGTCATGACTGTTACACATAATGTATCATAAGACTAAATATTACCGAATTCATTAGAGCTATATCTAGGTTCACTCATCATAACATGTTATTGATTACTTTTTCTACATTAATAGTGATATATAATAAATCATACATAAACATAATGGTACCCATGGACTGAAATGGGTATCCCAATCAAGTCATAAAGCATGACCAATGGGCATATCAAAGAAGTGTCCATGAAAGAAAGTAATTAGATATTTAATGGAATATAATATTGTATAATAGAAATATATTAGGATAATTTATGTCATGCTGAAGTGACATCAGCTGAAAATGGTATATTATATACTTTAGAATTGAAGAATTTTAGTGTGGCTTAAATAAAATATCAAACATCATTTAAAATAGAAAAAGGAATATTCATTTAAATAAAACCAAAAGTGTAACAAGAAAGTTCTAAAAGTAAAATGAATGGTTTTAGAATGATAGCAGGGTCTTAAAATAGATTATATTGTGCACTTTAAATTGGGTAATAATTCATGAAGTTCCCTTAAAAAGGGCTTGCTTATCGGAATGAATTGAGAAGTGAACCACTTAAAAAAATGTATATTCACGAAAGAGAAGTATTAATATATATTGATACATGAGTTTGAAACCCATAAAAATAATTCATAATATGTAAATAAAAATAAAATATAACATGTTTCGAGAAAAAATAACGATGGAGCAACTTGATGGAATAATTGAGGTTTGGGTAGAATCAATTACCTTAAGTCTAAAAGTGTTCATTATTTGATATTAATAAACAGAATAATGAAATTATATTAATTAATTAATTATTATTGAACCAATATTATATGTAATTTATTTATTATAACCATATCATGTTCATTAATTTCCTTTATGATGGGTTATGAGATCCAATTTCATGGTTTATAAGCATCTGTTTCCGTGTTTTTCATTATCAGTTTACATTTATACATGTACGAAAAATCATGTAATAAGAGGTTGGTTGTCTAGAATTGAAGTTATATTTTATTATTGAACATTTATAAGATTAATGGTTTATAAAATTCATATTTCTTTATTGTATTGGGGAAAAATCAATATAAAAACATTAATGATAACCGTTTAGGTTAATTGGAGGGGTTTCAGTCACAATGAACTCATTTTTTTATAAATAAATATCACGCGTAAAAATTTATTAATGATCATAAAATAAGATTTATTACACTTATAATAATATTTTTCAACAATAAAAATGATTTCAAGATCATAATAGAATATCATAATGGAAAATGAAAACTCGGCATCCTGGAATGTGATAAATTAACACATCTCGGATGGTGTTTCCATTTCAAGTATTAAAGGAGGAAAAATGAGAGATGATGTTGAATTATTATATTATAATAAAAAAATTATAGTATATATAAGGTAATAGAGTTTCCATACATTTTGGATGAGGATAGGTGAGGATATAAATTAAATTAAAGGAACATGAAATTCTATTGAAAGAAAACGGAAGAGGTGTTTACCTCTTGATTCCTTCTTCTTGAGATCCACCATAAGGGATTGATTTTTGGAATATTGATTGGAAAAAAATAACATGGTATTGGGGGAGAGGTTTGGGAAGAGTATTGGGAAGAGTATAGACAAGCATCAAGTCATGAGAGGTGTGAGGAAAAGAGGGGGTGATGGGTGGTGTTTATAGTGAACGAGAGACATGTTTCCCCACTATTTTAGTCATTATATAATTATTTTTTTAAAGACAAGATATAGTGATTTTTTCTGAGACAAAATATAGAAATGTGTGCATCTTAATTTGAAAAAATGGTCACATACATAATCCATGACTCAATCTTGACTCAAAAATTCATTTATTTACAAATACTCTAAATTACTGTATTTTACTATTCACCAAAATTCATGTATTTTAGATAAATCCAAAAAATTAACCCTAACCATTGTTCAAATAGTATAATATGAATATAAAATATATTTTATGAAAATAGTTTTAAAATTATATGTAATTAAATTGTTAATTAAAACCATAATTTAAATAAAAAAATAATTTTAAAATTAAAACTGCTTTTCTAACAAGGTGAAAAATACATTAAATTCTCATAAAATTATCTAATAATCATATGGAATAATGATATTGTGTTATGAATAAATTTTTTTAAAATAAATTTTTTTTTGAGTTAATAAATTAATCATAAAAGTTTAATTAAATATACAAGGCTTAGAAAAATACCAACACTTAATTAAGAAATCTTAAAATATTTATTTACTTATAATATAATATAATAATATAATATTTACACTTGTAAGATGGATAAAAAAATTTATACATCCATTGGTAAGTTTAATAATACATTGGATAGTTTACTTTTCATAAGGATCACATTGCAATTCCAAAGGTTAAGTTACTATTTAATCACTATGTGTTCCTTAACTTAGAGAGATAACTTTTATTTAACTCATTCTTCATTTATAAGGTTTGTATTGTGTTAAATATGTTATATTTTGTGATTATACTATCTGAAATAATTATGATAATGTAATTCCATTGATAAAATATTGGTTCACCACATTCCCCCTCTTAAGAAATGGCACCTTCCAAATTTCATTTTACATTCTATGATGAAAATAGGTGTGGGTACTTTTCATTCATCACTTCCTCCAGTTCCCATTTTTCCTTTTAGTACCTATGGTTCTACCACAATAATTTCACTAGTTGAGCTGTCTTGTAACATAGAAATTTATCTCTATGAGCCATTATCTTTATTAGATTCTCCTCATAAGAAAGATCATTCTCCAACTGTACCACCTAGGAAGACAATAAATGGGAAGGATATGAAATGTACGTCCTTAAGAGAGGTACATGGAAGAAATCATGTACTTTATACATGGTAGGTGGTTGTGTTGGTCGATAGGAAACAAATTCAATGTTATCAAGAATCTCAAAAGGGATGATGTACATGTGACTTAGCTTTCCTTTTTTCCCAAATCTAATGACATTATTCCATTGAGATATTTTGTGGAATACTATGTCTCAAAAACTGAACTCAAGGTCTCAACAATTAATTTATGTATTGTTATTTTGTCAACTTTGTGCTTCCTTGATGTGCTGCTAAATAGTGTTCAACTTCTCCATCAGTTCAGGTATAAGCATCTTACGCTTAATGACTTCATCCCATCATACTGGTGTTATAAAACTTCTAAAATATAGGGTTTTAAATGGCTTTATTTGGATTCTCAAGTGGAAAACATTATTGTAAGATAAATTATCCAGAGGATGGTTTTGGTCATATCCTCCATTTAAGTACATAGAAAATGAATTCAATATGTATTTGAAAGGCTGAATAGTTCTCTCATATTGGACTTTAGTTTGAGGATGATTGGACAAACTAATGTTCATCACAATGCTTAGATCACATGGGAGACATTTCCAAAACTTATTGGTGACCCTCAAATATCGATCAGATACATTTGATAATGGTACACCGTGGAGCCTTATCAATTCATTTATTTATATCCATGAAAGTTGATAGAGTGAGTAGTTTTCTCGAATGTTGATAAAGTGGGGTGTATTTTTATGATGAACTATAATAACCCAGATAACATTATTTCCTCTGGAATTCCATGGAATTCCAGTGAAGTAGTTTGTGGTAATTTTCTCTCACTTACATGTTGGTATGGGAAGTGGTTTCATCATCTCCTTAGAGTCTTTCCTTTCATCCTTCACTTTCTGAAAAACTAGGCACATTGATGTATACATTGATATCTCCTTATTCATTTTGTCACACCAATTGATCTCTCAGAGATCCCAATACATATTTGTGCCCCCTAGGGTAATATAAATGGTTGATAAATGTGGATTATTTAGAAGCACATTCATTGTATTTGGATAGGATGGTACACATAATCCTGAACCAAATCTTATGACTCAATCTATATCAATCATGAACTATGTTGATTTTACATTTCTAATAGCTTTAACCCATTTATGAATTTCCACATAATTTCTTTAAGGGTCCTTTATTTTTTCTAGGAGATTTTTTTAAGCAATTATTTGAGAAAGTATTTATGATCTTCCACAATTAATGATTCCCATGTAAATCCTATCAAAATCAACAAAGATAGGATCCTTATTAATTATCATCATCGATAAATATTCATGATTCATTCTACATAGAGTGCCCACTACCTTATATTCATTACCAAGATGGTAGTAGATTGAAAAGTAATAATATTTGATGAGATAAAAAAATATTATTCAGAACATATTAATCAACTTCTATTTTAATAAATATTTGAGACTCTATTGATCAGCATATATCTCAATCATCTCTCTATAGATATAATTCTGCCATATTTTCAATGCAAATATCAAAATTTCCAACTCCAAATAATGTGTTGGATATTGTTTCACATGGATTTTCAACTTCCTTGAGGTATAAACAATAACATTATCATTTTACATTTGTACACATCTTATGAAATTCATTTAATCATCAATGTGCACATAAACAGTTCTCCAGTGGTTGGGAGGTTTAATACGAGCACAATGATAAACCTCTTTTTCAGCTCCATAATGCTTTACTCACATTGTTGAGTTCGCAAAAACTTCACTCCCTTCAGTGTCATATTGGTTATTGGGATTTAAAATCATGATATTTTTTTCAAAAATCATCATTAATATCCATCGAAGACATGGATACTACAAATCTCCATTACGAACATCGGCATGGGACACTCTTTGAAATCCTTTGTCTTGGAGGGGTCCACAAATATCCATTTTATGGTGATAAAATTCCCCATGATTGATACTTCTTTGTTTAATAACTCACATTTAACTTAAATTTCATATAGATTATCCATTCAGAATTCCCTCATCTCTTTATTCAAATACACATCATCTTCTTCCTTCATCATGATGTATATCAGAATATCATCGATAAAGACTACCCTAAATTTGATGATGTAAAATCTATAGACAATATTCATTAAATCTATAAATTTGTTTGTAGATTTATTAAGTCTAAAGTGAATAACTATGAAATTATAGTTTCTATACCTTAGTTAAATGGAAGTCTTGGGAATATCATCATTCATCATATTTAATTGGTGATATTCTGACTGAACATCTACATTAGAGAAATAACTCACCACATGTAGCTAATTGAAAAAGTCATCTATCAAATCCTAGGATTATTTTTACTTATTATTATTTTATTTATCTCATGATAATCAATGCATATGAACATTGATCCATCCTTCTTCTTAATAGAGAGGAATGGTTAACCCCTTGTTGAAGTACACAGACCTATAAAACCCTGATCTAGATTCTACATAAACTGTTTCTTCAGCACATCCAACTCAATAGTGGACATTCTATAAGGTGACTTTAATGTAGGTAGATATCTATGAATATGTTAAATTGGAAAATTATCCACTATATCATGTTAAATAATAATAATCTCTTTAAGGAATACATTACTGTAATCCCTCAAGTTGGGCATGTCTTCAGGCATGATTCTATCATTTATATCATTAATTTGATCAAGATACTCTTTCTCATATGGAAATAATGTCCACACTTGAGAAAATGACTCTAAAGGAGATTCAACTTCCTCCTTGAACTTGTCCAAGATTGGAGGATTCGTTAGGATGAAAATAGTGATTTCCCATTCCCAAAAATTAATGTTGTATTTAAATAAATATAGAAAATCCATTCCCAAAATAGAATAAAACTGTACTAATGGAAATATGAATATATTTACTAGAATGTTCATTCAACAAATAATAACATTGGAGGAGTTATATAATTTCGGTTAAATAATTTCCACATTTTCTATTCTCATAGATAAATAAATCATTATATTTTGAGGTGGTGATTGAATAGTTCTACTAAACATGAATGATATTAAAGAATGAAAATGAAAAAAAATGAAAAGTATGTTTTATATTACTTAATAAATAAATGGATTAATTATCAACACATCATTTTTTGGATCCACCACAGCAGTAGTGATATTATAATACATTCCTTGTTTCTATGGAGGTTAATGTTTATTTATTTTAACAACTCTTGGCTTAGGGAATTTTTTAATTCCCATGTTTATTTCCTTTAAAAAACCTTGTCTTAGAGTAATTATCTCCCCATTGTTTTCATATCCACATGTCTCATTATTCCTCATTTTATGAAATTCCTAGTTCCCTTTATACAACTCACATGATGATTCTTCCCACAGTTTTGATACATGTGGTGTTTGGTTTTTATCCGTCATGGGGTTTATTTTTCAAACCACCCATACTAAACACCATTTTTTTTAATTTTATTCAATGTTTACATTAGAACATTGAGAATATCTTATCTCCATTTCAACCCTTAGGGTGCACTAAAAAATCTACTCATAATTGTAGATTTCACGAATCTCTAATAATTATTGTAGACTTAGATTTAGTACGCTAAAGAAGTGATCGACCTTTCGTTCAGTGTTCATAACAAATCTGAATATGTATTTTGCAATCCATGTAATGGGTTTTTTCATATTCTCTAATAGAGTCATATTATTTATTATTATGTTTAAGTAAATCTCATTCCATCTTGAGATCGAGGGTTTAGGGAATATATATATTGAGAAACATTTCATAGATTTCATCTCAATCGATGAAATCAATTTCATCCATGGAATTCATATTATTGATCAGTTTCCACCACTGATCATCTTCCACATCAAAATGATAGACTTCCAAAATGAATTTTTTATTCTTATGAGTACTGGAGTACACATAATATATTTTCAATTGAGTTAATCAACTGTTTCGTGATGCGGGGAATAGAAGATCCACTAAACATTGGTGGAATTTTCCACATTAATGATTCTATGTAAACATTATCTTCCCATAGAGGAGGATGGTACTTCACAAGATTCATGTTATTATTCATAAATTCAAATAGTTGAGAAAGTACTATCATGGTGTTCAGAGCACCCGTTCCCATCATATTTGGAATATCATTACGGAAATATTCACATTCCGTATAACATTGATTTTGGGCTTATGTTATTCTATTTCACACCATTAACTAAGAAAATAAAGTGCAATTATGGGTCTTGAATACATAGCTAATAATGATAAAACAAAACTTTGAACATAAAAGGATAAAATTATGAAGGAAAAGTATATCCTAACTTGTGATTCCATGGTTTTAAATAAAGTAAATCTTTGATCTCTTTACTAACATATATTCTTATTGGTTCTTTCTTTGTTTATTTAATAATGGTTCATAATAAGCTTATGAATTTACCAAATCATATCCCTCAGGAGTATCAAACTAGGTGCATAGTAAGCCTCATTGTTGTGTAACAGGTTACCCTGAGTCAGGCCTGTATCACCTTGTTAATGTTTTCAAGCCTAGGTAAATATATGATAGAACCACATACACATGAATAATCCAAACATGGAAGTATTTTATCAATAAACCACTTAGTCTATACCTACCAATATTTTGGTATGTTTTATTATACTCAGTCTTATCTATATGGTTATTACTAATGTACTCTATTACGAATATCCATAAAAACTAGGTCATCCTCTGATATGAGATATAGTAACCCTATCCTTTTACATATATCATTATATGATTTTAAAATTTTTTTAACCATCAAATTACATGCCATGGAGCTTAGAGTCTAGTGTATTAAAAGTCAACGTAGATAAAATAGAAAATATGGGACTAAATAATACAATTCATTATTTAAATTTTTATAAAATGATTCTAACTTATTTTGATTCCATATGTTATCATAGGATAACATGTAGATAACATTAACAAAGGGATGAGATAAAATCCCTATAATTTAATAAACATAGGAATAAATCATAGAACATGGGTTAGAAGGAAAAAAATAATGATATAAATAGGCACAATACCTGATTAAAACATATAGAATCATAACATTTCTATCATGGGATTATATAATCATGAAATCATAGTATTGCGTAATAATCATAAAACATGTCTTTATCATGATCTAAAATCATTTCATATAGAGGATAACATGTCCATGTTAACCACCATGACTGTTGTACATGGAGAATGGGTCAAGGCTAACTTCCAAGACCATTAAACGTAAGTCTCGTGAGGCTAAATGTGACCAAAATAATTATAGTTCAATATAGGGTCACCCATCATAATATGTACATGAAATTTTTTTCCATATAATGTGTGATACATAACAAATTGTATATAGAAATAATGGTACCCATGCAATGAAATAGGCTATAAAATCCTTTTATAAAGCATAACCAATGGGTGTATCAAATAAGTTTCCATGAAGGGAATGAAATAGATATTCAGGGTTAATAATAATGTATAATAGGAATATATAATGATAATATATTTCAAATTTATCTGATTTCATTTAAAAATAGTATATGATAATTTTTATAGTTGAAATGTTTTAGTGTGCATTAAAGAAAATATCGAAGATCATTTAAAATAGAAAAGAGAATTGTATTTTATATAAACAATGAAGTGTAAAAATCATGTTTTCATAATAAAATCAATGATTTTAGAAAGATAATGGTTATTTAAAATATATTATATAGTTCACTTCAAAATTGTGTGAGAATTCTTTAAGTTCCCTTAAAATTAACTTACATATCGGGTTGAATTGAAAAGCAAACCACTTGAAAATATTTTTGTACCCAAAAGAAAATGATGAATGAATATTGATACATGAGTTTGGAACACAATAATAGAATTCATAATTTTTAGATAAAAATAAAAATATAACTTAATTTGGGTAAAACGAAAGATAGATGAACCGGATAGAATAATGGTGGTTCTGGTAGAATCTCTTACCTCAAGTCAGAAGGTGGTCTTCCATTGATCATAATACCATGGATAATAAAATTATATTTATTAATTAAAAATTATAAAAACTATTATTTATTTTGTTTATTTATTATATACTTACTAAGTTCATTCATGGGATTTTTGAGGGGCTAAGAGGTTCAATTTCATTATTTAGATGCATTTGTTTCTTTCGTTTTCATGATCAGTTTACTTTTATACATGTACTAGTAATCATTTAAGACGAGGATGATTGTCCAGAATTGACGTTATATGTTATTAGTGAACATATATAAGATTTAATTTTTCTAAACTCTTTTTTTATTTGTATTGGGGATGAATCATTATATAAAACTTTAATAATAACAGTTTGGGTTAATTGACAGTTTTTCGATAACAACAAACACAGTTGGTATTATAAATTAATATCACGAGTAAAAATTAATAATATAAAATTAAATAAGAAATATCCAATATATAATAATCTGGTTGAAACAAAAAAAATTGTTTCAATCCCATAATTTAATATGGTAATAAAAATTGAAAACCTTCCATCCTTGAATGTGATAAATTAACACATCTCAGACATCGTTTTCATTTAAAGTATTTTATGGAGGGTAAAGGAGAGATATTAATGAATTATTTCATTAGAATAAAAAAATTCTTTTATATCTAATTCTATGGATTTCTTATACCATATGGATGAGGAGACGTGTGGATAGAAAAAAAGTAAAAGAATGTGAAAAAAATGAAAGAAAACTAAAGAGGGTTTTACATCTTAATTCATTCCTCTAGAGAGCCTCCTTAAGTGATTGGTTTTTGGAATTTTGTCAAAAATAAAGGATCCTTGAATTTGGGTAGAGTTTTTGTTAGATTATTAGGAAGAATATTAATAATGAAAAATTATTAACATGTGTGGGGACAAGAGGGGGTAAAGTGTTGTATTTATAGTGGAGGAGAGGATGGTTTTACCAATATTTTAATCATTATTTTATTATCTTGTAGTAGAAAATAAATACAGCTATTTTATGAGACTATAAAAGTATCTATTTCATGTGAATTAGAAAAAATGGTCACCTACGTGTTCCATGACTCATGAAAGACTCAAAAATTAATTTATTTATATATACTATAAATTACTCTATTTCACAATTCACAAAAAAATAAAATATTTTATAAAAATCCCAAAAAATCACCCTAACCATTTCTTTGTGTATAATCAAAAAATAAGCACCATTTTTGGAAAATATTTTACAAAATGTGGGCAATTTAATTTCCATTTAAAACTAAACTTTTCTTGAAAAATATAAATTTTAAAATATAAATTTCTTATCTAACCCATTGAAAAATTAATTAGTATCTAATAAAATAATTTTATAATCATAATACATCAAAAAATATATGTGAATAGATTTTATGAAAATTTTCATTATTTTAATTAATTAAATTAATATTAAAACTATAATTAAATATAGGTGGATTTCAAAAACAACAACACTTAATTAATACTTTTTGAAATATGTATTAAATTATCCTATGATATAATTATATAAAATTGACACTTATAATATTGATAAATTTTATTTATACATTTATTGGTGATAATACTATTATATTGACTGGTTTACAATTCATAAGGGTCAATATGATATAATTATATTCCATTTAAATCCCCACCCATCACGTACTATGCCCAATACATTCCTTCTAGGAAATTATTAAAACAAAATCTATATAAACATTCATATTTTAAAAGAGCCATATATACTCATGTTACATACCCCAATCAAATAAGCATAATCATAACCCACCCAGAGCAATATGGTTAATGGTTATAAAACTATAAATCCTTGGTAACACTGACTATATACAATTCAAATAAATAAGGATGATATCAATAAAACATATCCCTAGTGGACCATATGTAAAATAAAAGGATTATGACATTGATGTATTGAACTACAATTAAAGGATTCCTTAAAAAGATTCTTTATGAATATAACATTTGAGCTTTGAAAATAAAATTTAAGAAATAATGTTTTAAAAAAAATTCAAGAATAAAATTTAAAATTGAAAAATTAATATTTAAAATATTGAGTGGTCATGACTATGAGAAATTACATACATGTTGTACATGTTAACAAATATTCCTTTCACATTTTTAGTAAAATCCAAATGGGCAATGTTTGGAAAATAAGATAAATATTAACTTCAAAAAATTTTGTAGAAAAATAAATCATGGGTAAAAGTTTCATTAATAAACCATTTTTATAATGAAAAAAAATTAGAATCATTTTTAGAAAACATTGTTTTGGAATGAAACACATTTTTGACCAAAAAGAGAAATAATGTTGCCTTTTCTTATAACATTTTCTTAGTCATTTTAAGCACTAATGAGTATAAAAATTGTAATACTGATTTAAAATTTCATAAATAACCATACTATAATAAAATATATTGTGTTTAAGATAGAAATATCAACTAACTACCCCATGGTAGACTAAAACAAATACGATCATGAATAACTATGAGACTTTGAAATAAACACTTACAACATTAGTAACTTTTAAACCATAAGAACCATTAAATAAATAAATTCAAATTAAATATTAAATAACATTAATAGAAATATATTCATTATATTAAATATGAAAATGTGAATTATATAAACCACACAAATAAATAATTGGTGATTATGGTGTATGTTTCAAGGATTTAAATGTTAAACAAGAAACCCTTACCTTAAGTATAAAATTTTTAGAATATATTCAATACTCCATTAAAATAAATATAAGTATAGTATACATATATTAAATAAACATACTAAGATATTTCATAAAATATATGATTGACATATATTATTTTATGAGATTTACATTAACAACGCATTGTTAAAATCATTGTTTTGAGTGATAATTACATATTTTTTCATGTATGTATTGGTTTGATAATTTTAATCCATTTATATTGATCATAGTTACATCATATAAATATTTTTAAACATTATATAAAAATAATATATATTCAATATATATATTTATATTAATTGATAAAATCTAGAGACCAAAAATGTATTACACATTTCATGGAGTTGGCGGGTCCTACATATGCATAAATGTTGTTTTCATTTTTTTCTGAAGGATGTAATGAAATTATAAATAATATCAATTATTCATTAAAGAATCATCATTATTATATATATATATATATATTTAATTTATAATAATAAAAAATTTCATTATTACCATCCATGTAAAAATTAAATTAAAATCATTTCACATCACTATGTAGAGACGATAGTCAACACACACACATGAGTGTAATTATTACTTTTCAAATAGTTTGGAAGGTAGGATGTTTGATGTGATATTATATTTCTATAATTATTGTCAATTTATAAATATAACACATATTTTTTTAACTTTACCCTTTTTACATTCCATGTAAATTATAATTTAAGAAAGAATCACGTCGTTTTGTGTGGCAGTAGTCTGTTGTATACATGAGTGACATTATAATATCCTCACAAAAAGGAACATAAGATGGTATATGTGATATCATAATTATAAAATTATAATAATTTCAAAATAATAATATTAAAAATTTTATTCAATCATTATTTATATCCTTGAAAGGTGGTGAAAAAAATGAATTTAATTGGTTCCCAAGGCGGTAGTTCACCTTATAAAATATCGATGGTTTTGTTTCCCATTTGATGGAAGTGGAGATGTGTCTGGGTAATTAAATTAACATAATAAAATCTTAGTGGATAATATATATTTTTATAAATATATTTTCATATTTTAATATTATTTTGAGGTTCTGGAAGAAGAAATAAAACAACTATGCACATTTTAGAATTTTACCTCTTCATTATAGAGCTTCTTTATGTTTATTCCAAAAGGATACAAAGATGATATTCCAAATTAAACTAATGACTCTAAGGTATGGATATATAATTATGGAATATTTTATGGTATGGATTTTTTAAAACAATGGTTTTTAGATATATTATAATTGTAACCATTTTTTAGGTATTTCCTGACCCTTTGTTATCTCGATTAAGTCTTGATATATTTTTGGTGGATTTAAGGATAATTTCAATAAAAAAATTGGATTCCCATGTGGCTATGAATAGTTTTCTCATTGTTAATGAAAATTATATATTTTTTCTCAAAATTTGTGCACTCTAATGTGAGAGATGGGATGGGGGTGCAAGGTTTGTTCAAAATGTGTGGCCAATGGATCCAAATTATACACCCCATAGATAGTGGGAAATAAACTATAAGTACACGTCTAGAGAAAATAGGCTCTCAAATCATTCCTCCAGTATTAAAGACCTATAGGGCTACCCAGTTTAGGTGCATGGTTTATCTAGCGGTGTGTCCATCCCCATAAAACCATGCTATTGGGTTATAATTCCTTTGAAATTTAATTTAAAAATTAAAAACCCCCATTATAAGTTGTTAATCACCACCATTAAACATATTAAGTTTTTCCACCCTTGGACACTCCCAAAAGGATATTCCCAGCCAAACCCATTTCATATAAAATCGAAGAGGTGTTAATTATTTTCTATATTCTTTGGGTAAGTGGATCTCCTCTCACATGGTTTCCTCCAATCTCACTTTATATACTACTAAGAGTTTGATGGATCATAATGTAATTGATGGATATAAAAAACATTTTATTTTCTAGTGATTCTATATTGTGTTCCAAAATCTCACACACCATTTTTCTTCATTGGTGAATCCCATCGTGGGTGTTTATTTCAGATTCCTTGATATAGTGGTATGTGTTTTCATAATTCATGATCTTACGATTGATACATTGAAATTCTAGATTAAATTAAAAAAATTTCAATAAATTTTATAAATGGATTTTTTATGATATGATATTTTATTTTAAATAGGAATGAGATTTGAAAAAACCCATAATTTCAATGGAATTTAAATTGTTTGTGAATTTATGAAAAATTATTTCTTGATTTAGAGATCATTGTAATGAAATGATTTGATGTTGATCTTGATAAAATGTCTTAAATTGAAATATGATTTTAAATGGAATGATATGATGAAAAACTATGTTTTTTTAAATGAGAAATCCTTGTATGAAACTAATATTGGGAAATTATATTTTAAAATTATTTTTAATGATTAATTTCCAATTATAATTATTGGTTGATTTTTTTAAAGAGATACACTATACAAGGATTTATAATGACATTAATAACTAAAATTATTTTAGCTTGACTGCCCATAGTGGATTCCCAAATATGGTGTGAATTGATATATATAGTGGCTCCCTAAACGGGGTTTTAATTGGAGTGTGAAAACATATCTATAGTTGTGTTGATTAATAAGAAGTGTGGGATCTTATTACCAAGGAAACTAACACACCACATGGATATTTTTCATTTCATTAGAAACGTTTATTATACATTTAATTTTTAATTTGAGATTTTTTATTAATTTTACTAGATTTATATGATCCTTTTTGCATATAATTATATTTTAAGCATATTGGAATGAAATTTTAATTTATCTTGCATATTTTGAGTTAGAGGTATGTTTTTTTAATATGTAAATTCCATGCCAGGCCATGTTTCATTTAAATTAATAGCATAACTGGTTTATTATTTTGGTATTGATTTTGGAATACTTGGTGATACTATACATGGGTTTATAGCTCAAACCTAGCCTTTTCTATTTTGAATTTTTATACTTTAATATTAATGGTGTCACTTAATGGAATTTTCCACTTTGAGGTGGCAGATTTTCATTATCATATAGAATTTTGATTCACGATGGTGGTTGGTGAATATATGTTACACTTGTTACATAATAAATTTGAGAAATGTTTTGTCTTTTTTTATTTTTCATATTGAGATGATGTTTCCTTTAGGTTGGTTGTCTTACTGTTGGGTTCTATTTTACAATTTTCTGGTAATTTTCCTCTTTTCGTGTGGAGAAAGATGACATGAAAACTTTTATCTTCCACTATTTTGTATAAGTTATTCCCCACATTGATTATTTATGATTATATGTTATAGTTTCCAACCCACGGGTAATGGAAATTCGCTTTAGGATATGTCAATGATGGCATGTGAATTAGGTTACTTTGTTATTCAGGATAGTTCATGGCAATGTTTTCTCATAGGATCATGTTTATGAATATTTTCATAATGTCATTATATGTTTTTGGACATCATTATGGTACTTACGAGGTAGTTTATAGATAGTATATAACCATCTATCATTGTAACGACCCTTAAATAACCTTGTTTTTTTTTGTAAAATTGACATTGAAGAATTTTTTACCTAATCATAGCATTTTCAATGATTTTTTGTTGATTATTTTGATATAAAAATACTAAAATATTATCTAATGGGATTTATATTCCCATTACTCTTGTATGATTTTTTTATCTGAGTAATCATATGATGTTTAGATATTGATTAATGATGTTTATAGCATTATGCCTCCAAGAAGACATTGAAATAGACTCCAAGAAGAATCTTATGAAGAACTATAGTGAGTATATCATCCCATGAATGATAATTTTATAGAAATTATTGTGTTGGTTCTCCAATCATTGGGATAGTAACGAACACCTATTCCCGTTCAGGCTTCAGGTTTGGAACCTCAAATGGATGAGTCTCATAATCACGATCACATTTTCTAAATTTAAAACAAACCTTCCTCTTAGAATAAAATGATACTAATGATTTTATTGATTTTTTAGTAAATATATAATTCTTTTTTGGTTTTAGGTTGAAGCCTGATACAATTAAGGTGATGTGTACTAGCTTTAAGTTGGAAGGTCCTAGTATGAAATGGTGGGATTTGATTGTATGCTGGAGAAGCACGAGGGATTAGAGTAGATGGACTTTTGACTTATTTAAATTGATGAATTATATCTATAATCAATGGTATTGTCTATGGATATGGTTTTTTTGAACCTATAGTGTGCTGATAAGACCGTGATGCAATATGTGAACCACATTACCAAGCATGAACAATTTTTACCTGAGATTGTAAAAGAAAAATAAAATGTAGGGTTAATGGTTCGAGATCATACTCTGACCTAATACGTGTTCAAATTTTTTCATACTGAATTTACATTATATTATTTTTCACTTGAGTGGGTGTTCTTAGTTTTACTAGATATGGATCGTATGTCATAGTTAATAGGAGTTTCTCTTTGGACCTATTGGTAGTTCTATGAGCTTTTTCAGAGGAAATAGAATGTGAAATGGGCTACTTGGTGGATCAACATAGAATGTGCTATCTAGACCTCCCACATTTCCTAAAATATCACCATTGATTTTCTTGTAATGTGGAATGATTTTTCATTCAAAAATGGTATTCTCTGAGGCACCAAAAATATGTAATTTGTGAAGAAGATTAGTCCAACTATAGATGTTATTCTATATTTTTTTCACTCTACATAGTAACATTGGCTCAAAAGTTCTTAAATGTACTATAGTTCAATTTGATATTTCATTAACTAATATATTTCATACATATAAATCTAGATTGATGCTTTTTCACATAGTTTATGAGACTCCATAGGAAGCTGATACATGTAAAACAACTATGAGAGGTTCAATCACTGTAGCTTCAGATTTAGTAGCTTCATTATTTTAAATAGGAAAATCTCACTTGTTTATGTGAAAACTTATTTTAAACTTGCTAAATATATATATGGATATTATTTCTTATGTGATGGATATTACTATACCCTTCAGAATAAAATGGGATAAGTTTCTTCATTAATCGGCGCAATGTGCCATATTTTCATTATGGTAAAAAACCTTCAATTTTCAGTATAATTCATTGGATTCCCATTTTTATAATTCATAATGAGGTTGTAGAAGAAATGTGGGTGTCTAGGGATTTCATAGAACATAAATCCTTGTGTTATGGAAAAAATAGTTGGGTTGAATTATTAGTAGAAACAATGCAGCCTAGTCTGCAAGGTTAGAGAAAACTATGTCAGGTATTTGAGTGCATAGAATAGGGATGCATAGTATGATTTATCCATGATTCCATGAGTCATTTTTTTGGTGTTGAGATAGAGGTTGTTCATAGGGTGTAGGTTATTTTTATTACCTATGGTTGAAGGTCGTGTGTGGTGTGCTCCATGGTCGGTGGGGTGTTTATGGTTGGTGGACCGTTTAAAAAAGCGTGTAGCAAAACCAGGTGACCTTTATATAATGGTTAAAATTACCATTTTTCTCTTAAATTAATTTTAATCACCCCATATATTTTCCCCTATGGAATATAAAACCTATCCTCTTGTTTGAGCACTCTCCCATTCCAAACATATTCTTTGAATGATCTTTTTTTCTGAAGTTTATTTGAGCCACAATATATCTTGTTAAATCCCACTCAATATGGGATATTGTCCACTTCCTTCTTCATATCATTTTTCTCACTATACATGGATAAATTTTGGTGTGAGCTCAAATGAACTATTTTCTTATATTATTTCAAATTTGAAAATTTCTTCTCTTCCCAGTCCAATGAAATACTGAAAACGGATGAGGTGTCATCTACCAACGTAACGTATGTGTTCTAGTCCTTTAACATAAAAGTATTTGTAACATCCCAAGTAAATAAAGAATATATCATTTTCATATTTATTAAGATTTGTGAATAAAATATAAATTTTACTTTAATGGGGTTGCTATGTTCAATGGAGTACCTGATACACAACAACAAGTTTCGTTGAAATCTTATATTGCACACAATGAAGATTCATACTGAAAAATAATAATATAATATTATTTTAAATGGTAGTTAATGCCTAGCTGTTGTATTGGTGGGAATGGAAAAAAATAACTACAATATGAATATAAATGTTTTTTAAATGTTTTTGATCTTATCCATGAAATTTTAGAGGCTTAAAATAATAAAGAATCTGATTTTATGAATAAATACTCTAATATTCATTAAAAGGTCAATTTAACACATTTTGATGGTGTTCCCCCATTAAATCTTGTTTCGGTAACTTTTATATGTTCTATTTGACAGAATAATATTCTTATTTAGAATCATTACATCAAAATTTACTTTAAATCTTTGTCTATAAATATTAATTTTAAAGCTAAATATATTTCCTACATTATGGTAATTTTTTTATAATTTTAAGACATCAAATAAATAAAATTATTTATGAAATAATAATGATGCAGTGTTTACCTCAATAATGAATGATTTAAATAAATAAGATTATTTGGATTAAAAAAATATCCAATTCCTTTTCAATTAATATTTTATGATATTATTGTGAAAATGAGTCATTGTAACTTTGAATTTAATAAGTTTTTTCCTTTAGAAACTGAAAATCATTATATAATAAAATAATATTTTTAAACATTTCTAAGAACCCCTCCTACACTTTATAAAAATATCTCACTTTAACCCATTACTCACACTTCGCGAGCCCCATGAATCATCAATAGTCTGAATAATTAATCTCCCTACATCCCTCTCCTAATCCTAGAAGCCTTTCCCAAGGAAAAGGGCAACTCAATTAAACCTTTTGGTCAAACCAAAGGAAGATAACCGATTTAAAGGCAACATCTTCTATTAAGTTATTTTGTTTTATTTTACTTCTACAACCCCCTGAACTCTTTCTATTCCATCATTTTATAAAAAAACTATATCATAAATATATTATTTTTTTATTATGATATGTTTTTGAACTAAACTTACACAAACCTCTATCTAATGGGTAAAGAACATATTGTTTCTATGGACGACGAACTACAGCCTCACGAAACGATGATTGTTCAATCTTCTCCAACCACATATTATGGTAGTAATTATAATGGAACTATATTTATATATGATATATATAATTTTCATGTTTTATAAATTCTTCAGTAATTTTTATTTACAAACATACCTTTATGATTTCTAATATGTGTAAACACGATAATTTGTTTTGAGGAAATGTGGACCACCACACCCTCAATGTGACATGATTTCTTATTTCCATGTGTGGGATGTATAAAGGATAAATTTAATGAAATTATATATGATATAATACTATAATTATAATATTCCTATCTACGATTACCTTTTCATTCAATTTAAATACGAAATATAAATGAAAGTTGTGTTCATGCGTACATATGGATTACTATCTCCACAAACGGTGCATTTCATTTCTTAACTACAAATGTTTTTACTATTATAAATAAATATATATAATATATATATAATATATATATTATATATAAATAATTAATATAATTGTATATATAATATAATTTTGACCACAATGACAATTTATAATTATAATAATTTCGTTTTTGACTCAAGTACGAAATATAGAATAAATGACCATTACTAACTGAAACGATTGAATAATGCTTATAACATGGTAATATGTGATATAAAATAAATAATAAAATTGAAATAGTTTCTTAAACAAGTAGAAATTAACTTTAGAATATTAAATATGATATTAATGAATGAACGAGTCAAGTTGTACACGAGGTAAGGGATTTTTTATCTCACTTTTAATTCTGTGATATTTCTATTGTTCACCACTTATTTATTTCTTGTGGTGTATTGTGTACTTCCATTTGATATATATTATCATGATTCTCTTTATATTAATGATATTATGTGATTAATTTGGTGGTTATAAACTTTTGGTCATACAACTCGATTGATTGCACCATCGAAAGGGGTTTTCATCTCACCTTTTTTTCCCATGAGATTAATGATAGTTTTTCAACTATTTACCTTTGTGTTGTGTATGAACTGACCATGATTGTATTAATTTTGTAATATAATATAATTTAATGGTATTTATATCTACATTGTATGATCTTTATTTCATGGGGGTATGTTTTATACGTTACCAAATCGGTAAGGGAACCATTCACCTTCCTCTTTTAGTCAAAGACTTCTTTTAGTTATGCCTTTTAATTTAATTCTTATTAAGTTGGGATATGTTATTATATATCCTTGTTGTAGTAAATTTTATTTCCATGTGATGAGAAAAAAAATTCTCTCCCGTAAACTAATTTTCTGAAATTTAATGTCACACTGTTAGTCTGTCTAATTTTTGTAAGGGAACTTATTTAAGCAATTTCAAATCGTTGGGTTAATATTCTAATTCATAATTATGTCATGTTATGATTTCATGTGGAATCATTTTTTATTTTTTTATTTTGTAATTTACACTCCCCTTTGAGTGGATATACATTTGATTCATATAATCACACCATTGATAAATTCTCAAGTCATCGATATGAACTTGATAAGAGTAATTTTAACTCAATCTCCATTCATTGAGTTAAATATCCAAGTCATTGATGATGTTTTTAAAAAAATATGTGTGAATTTCCTCTGATTTATTTACACTAAATATCCAAATATATTGAGTGTATTTATATTTGTCACACTTTATTATTTAATTTATTTATCCTTAATCTAAGGATATTGTTTGTATATGGGATTTTGTCTCAATTTACATTACATTGAGACTTAGTTGTTGTTATGAACCAATTCTACCATATATGGTATATATAATATCCTTTGGCATATTATATAATGAATCCATTTATTCTCATGATATTATAAAATTATGATTAATTGTTATTCCTCAATTATTTGTATTCAAGCTTCTCTCATTTGGTTAAAAACAATTTAATAGAAATATCATTTTAAAGTTTTTAAAGATTTATTCTCCTAAATATTTCTAATTAATCAAAATGTTTTCAAATTTTTTTAGGATTTATTTATATTGACATTAATTTTTTCAAATGACAATTCATTTAAAATATTCAAAGTGGTATGGGACACTTTGATTCAAAAATCTATCTTATAAAAGTTTTATATTGTTTTTAAATTTTTTGATAAAGCGTTGATTTTGTCAATATCCTGAAATGATATATTGTGATTGCATTGTTGAAATATTTTATTTCCTTTATCCTTGATTTTTCTGTTATGAATATGTTATGATTATTGGGAATTGTTTACACATACAGGTGGTTCCGTGATAAACCTAGGGGGTGATCCCGAGATTGCTCTCCAATGCATTGGGTAACGTGACAGAGGTAAAGGTAAATGTTTCTCTTAAGAGATTTAGGGAATATACTGTGATGGGTATTCAAACATAACTCCCTACATAGTTGTGATAGCTATAATGTAAGTATGATATGTATTCCACAAGTTTCCTTTATGATTTATGGTTTCTATGGGTTATTCATAAATCTTTTGATTTCACGAAGTATGTAATGGTTCAAAAGTATAGTTTCATTTAATTGTTTTTATTTATGGGATAATATTTTCTATCTTTATTTTAAAACCCTTACTGATCATTTTATTCTCATCCTATGTTTTTGAAATGTTTTCCACATGACATAAATATGATTATGGTCATGGATGGGTTGAAGGAAAAGCAATGCTATCTAAAACATGGAATTATACATGTTTCTTTTTCAGAGTTTTTATTTTATAAATAAATGGATACTGAGTAGTAGAGTCTATGTGTAATTTTCATGTTTATATGTAATAGTTATAGCCTTATTCTCTAAAACCCTAAACTTGAAAAGATCCTCAATATGAATTATTCATTTAATTCATGATTATGTGATGTTTTAAGGCCACGTATTTATAGTTTCCTTCAATGGTCGGTTTAGAAAACTTTAGGGATTATGATTTTTAGTTAAACACATATGTTAGTTCCTATGTCTATTATTCTACTTAATTCATTGTTTTATATTTTTTTCAATCAAGAAAAGTCAGTTACAAATAGAAGGAGGAGGATCTCAAATGACATTCATATATCTTCATGATGACATGCTTGCAATAATTATTGCATAATCATGTTCTGATGATTGTGAAACATTTTCTAGCATACAACTCACTTGTAAGCAGTTGTTTGAGATATCAAATGCCTGCACTATACCTCGATAACATCTTGGATTATGGGTTGTATTTAATCAAATCCTATTTCCTCTATATTATAGTATTTTCAATAAAAGTAAATATTATAAATGGAGTTTTAAATATTTTACCTTATCACAATATTTTGAAGCATATTATGATTTTGAAAATGGTGCTAAAGGAAGATACCCTTTCACAACCTATTTATATTTTATTTTATAATATAGTATCTCATCACATACTTATGGTATTTTAAAATGACCCTTGGATTAATGTTTCAACTCAAATTCCATCCGACTGTTTTATAAAAATATTATTTTATTAGATGTTTCGATATTATATGTCATACATGATTATCTTCTGAAACTATTTTTTAGCGAACACCCATATGACCCAAGTTGTAAAATGTGTATTTGGATGAATTGGTAAATGACTTTTAAGGATATCTATATCATTTTTTCAATGCATGGACCTTATACCTACGTGAACAAGATGACGATGAAACCATATGGACACCGTGATCAAGGTATAATGCTCTTTCTATTGGGAATAGATTGATTTTATTATATATAGGTGAAAAAATAACAATATATAAGATGTTGAGGTCTTAATGTATTGGGATGAAAAGTAAAGGTTTAATAAAACTTTAGAGGTTAAAATATGTTAGCGTAATTTATGAGTTTTATAAAAAGGACAACTCGTAAGATGTGTGACGACCTTTTGTGCCCGGCAAGGCCATAAGAATTGAACCCAGAACCAAATGGTGACAAGGGGAAATCAAATAACACAGTCCTACATGAATTTACTGGTTAGTATAACTTATTATTTTATGGTAAATGATTTTACGGATAAAAAATAAGTAGATTTTGGGAACATATGTTTTATCAAATGGATATCCTTAATATAGGAAAATGATTTGGTGATTAAGTGATAATGGTTATTTTAGTAGATGTTTTCTATTTTTAAAAAAATATGCTTAATGGAAATAAAATACTATGGGATTTAATTTTTGAAGTAATGGTTGGAATATTATTTTTTATGAATCTATGTTTTTATTGTGGACATATGGTGATTTGGGTTATTTATGGAACTAATTAATCTATCGAAGAGTATGTGTGTTTATGTTAATTACAATCTAGTATGAGGCATTAAGAGTAGTTCATGTTTTTGGAGATAAATGTTAATATTTACTATAGATGTCTATCTGATTAAATCCTTCTGAGTTTTGGGGTTTATTCTTAGTTAGATTTATTTTGAATAATTGTAAGGACAATTGTATTTTGAATGGTTTTTATTTGAACTTTGGGTCTTTTGTAGAATTTTGGAGATTAAGAGTAGTATTTCTTTTTATAAAGGATTATACTTTTGGAATTTATATAATATATTACTAACCAATTTTGGGTTTGGTTTATGTTTAAAGATAGTGGAATATATAGTTCATCTTTTTTAGATTATGTGATTCTCTAGAAGTTTATTCCAGGGCTTCTGGTGTGACGTAGTCTACTTGAATACTTACTGTTTGGAGAAAAGATGAGTTTGTAGTAGAATTTTATTAAATGACACCCTCTCTGAAAATTAAGTATATTTCCTTATGATATTAGTCTAGTTTTTAATAAAATTATTCAACTCTATAAAAAGTTTCATGAATCCAAAAAGTTATATTCTCTCTTTTTTCCATCAATCTTTTACCGAAATTTTGTTTAATAGTTTTATGGTCGTTAACTTTCCGTGATAATTTTCTATATCACTCCCTATTAATATATGAGTGTTAATTTCTCTTCCATATCCATGTTTTGATGGAATAATAGTATCTGTTGTTTCAGGTGACCTTTTTAATTATCTTCATTTATTTTTAATGTGACATTTTTATTGACTAATTTTCCGATGTGGGACTTTAAATAATGTTCCAATACCAATTTTAAAATTGCAAGGATATAATTCCCAAAAGGGGGGAAGGATGTAACATCCCTGGTAAATAAAGAATATAAAATTTTTATATTTATTAAATTTTGTGAATTAAAAATAAATTTTACTTTAAAGGGGATTCTATTTTTGATGGACAACCTGATACATGAAAATGGGATTACTTGAAATCCTATGTTTCACACAATACTGAGTCATACTGAAAAATAAAAATATAATAAATTTTACTGATAGTTAATGCCCAACCGTTTTATTGATGAGAATGGACATACCTAACTAAAATATGAATATAAATGTTTATAAAATTCTTCTCAAATTTATGTAATAAATTTTATATTCTTAAAATATGAAAGAATCCAATTTTAAGGATAAATACTCTAATATACATTAAAAAGTTGATTTACGGTCTTTTAAAGGTGAACCATATTTAAATATAGTTTTTTTTCAATTTTATATGTTATATTTTTAAATATAATATTCTTATTTAGAATCAAGACATCAAAATTTATTTTAAATAGAATTTTTGAATTTCTATTATAAAGTTTATTTTTTATGTATAGAAAAAAACCACATTTTAATTCAAAACTTCCATTTAATATAATTTATTTATATTTTTATATTATCATTATATTTTTTTAAATTTTTAATTAGATTATATTTTTATAATTTATTCATATTTTGGTCATTGGAAGAACTTTCACTTTGAAAGGCCACATAAACTAGTTTAATTATTTTTATAGTTATTATTTATTAAAAACACTCTTTCTATTTTGACAATAGGAATTAATTTGAAATTAATTTCTACCAATTATTTGTTTTTTTTAGAAAAACGGATTCTATATTTTTAATTATGATATCCATATTGTGGAAATAGGTATGCTTTATTTTTGTACATTATGAATATTACATCGGTAAATATTTTATTTACCATGGTTAAAGGTTAATTTGGTAAATAAGGGTAAAAATATTATTATAATAATATAAAATTACCCTAACATGTGTTATAATACTATTGGTTGATATATTTACGAACATGGGAATCCTTGGGTCTATTTTGGGACCCCATTGTGAAAAAATTAAAGTACACATACCATTACAACATAAAATTGAGCATAATATGGTAGGTATAAAAGTTAAATAAATAGTTCCTTAAAAAAAATAAATACGGATACTCAAATAGTAAAATAATCAAAGGGAATATTAATTTCTAGTTTCATAGTGAGGGAATACATAATTCTAGACATCATAATCTTACCATTATGGCCTTAACCAAGACACCATACATAATGGGTAAAATCCCGAGTTGGTTGGTCTCATGAGACCTAACGATGCTTCGAGGGACTATAACAGGCCCTACACATCACATAATAAGTCAATTTCATCATTAATATGAATGGGGATAAAAATAAACAACATATACATTCATATTTAAATTAACACATGAAATTTTAATAACATGCCACAATGATTAAACATAAACACTAACAGGTCAGAGTAATATGCTGAGTGGTTTCAATATAGCACATCCAAAGTTAACGTAGTCATAAAAAATTTAATAATATATGTTAGATGATATTATAAAATATTAATCCCATTTATATATAATACCTAACAAGAGTGTTTAAATAGATGAAAATACTCTTATAATATCATCCTGCAATTCTTTCAAGAAATACTCTTTTTCTTTGAAAAGATGTGTTGTTTTGGAAAAATAGTTGTGTAAACCAAGAGTGAAATAAGATTGGTTTTCATAAAAAAATTAGTGATTTTAGAATCATAATATTTTCTTGAAATAGATTTTGGAGTGCACTTGAGAATGTGTAACAAATTGTGAATTTCCCTTGAATCGGGATTGTTTATCGTGAAAAATTTGAGAAACATCCTTTTAAAACAAGTAGATACCCATAAAAAAGAGTGATTGTGATTGGTAAATATATATCGAAAACTCACACCTAATTTATTAGGATTGAATAAGTATAATTAATAATTTAATTTCTGTATAGAGTGGAAAATATTAACTCAAATGAATTTAGAGGTTCGGATAGAAAACCATACCTTATGTCTGAAGCAGTATTCCAATTGACCTCATCATCCAAGATAATCAAATTAAATACATTAAATAATTAATTCATCAAACTATAAAAATATATATGATTCATTATAGTTTCATTATCTTAATTTATGTTTTTATTGATAAGTTATAATATTTAATTTTGTTTTTTGAGAGTGTTCGTTTCATTAATTTCATGATTGGTTCAATTGATTTAAAGTAATAGGGTTCATGTGAAATGGATATAATTCTCCAGAATATGAATATCATTTCATTAATGAAAAACTGAATGTTTAATCGGTGTTATCTGTTATTATTTTTCCATAAATGAGGATGAATCATAGATATCATATTAATGATAATAGTTTAGCATAATTTTAGCGGTTTGTCGATCACATCAATCTAGTTTTGTTATATTATTTATTATCATGAATATAAAATGGTTTCAAAAACTCACATGATACATAATAAATATTTTATAATATTATTCAATCATAAAAATGTTATCATGACCATCCATGAAAATGAAATTTATGAATGAATGTTCATCGTCCACAAAGGTTAGAAATAGGCACCTCTAGGACAATGATTTCATTTTTAAAATAAAACTGAGAGAGAGTAAGGAGACTGATGATGAATCATATATTAAAATGATATATTTCTAGTATATAGATGATACTAAAGTTTTCAAGATCATTTGTATATATTAGGTTAGTAGAGAATAACAAAAGAATATTGATTGACATGAAATTAAATGAAATATGAACATGACTTACCTCTGGAATTAACAATCTTGAGAACCATATTAAGATATATGGTTTTAATATTTAGGAAATCCAAAGAGCTCTTAGATATGGGTATTTACTTGGGAAGATGGTTTGGGAAGATATCTAACAAGAATCATGGTATATAGGTGTGAAGAGAAAAGGGGGCGAGGGTGGTATTTATAGTGGATGAGAGGGGTAATTTCTCATTATTTTGTTCATTAATTTAATTTTTTTCTCAATACAACCAATAGAGGGTATTATAGTGGATAAATATAGTAATATGTTCATGTTAGATATAACCAAGGGTTTTTACATCATCCATGTCACATGGAATAGTGTATTTATCTTATAATGTATTGATACTGTTAATTACCTTATTTTTATATTCGTTAAAAATACAAATATTTAAAAAAATATGCAAAATTAACCCTTAATGTTTTCAATTTATATAATACAAAAATGGTCTCCATTTTAGCTAAATAGTTTTATAAATATTTAAAATTTAATATTTAAATAAAAACATTATTTACATGAGAAATTAAAATTGAAAATTTAAAACTAATTTTTCATCATTTTTTATAATTAACTAAGGTCTCATAAAATTATACTAAATTCATAAGACAAAAAAATATTGATTTATAAATCCATTTTTTGAAAATTAATTTTCTTCTATATAACTTTTTTAATTAAAAAATTATAATTAAATATTTGTGACCTATAGAAAATACCAACATAAATATATTAATGTTTAAATTATTCACATAAATTTATTATCATATAATTATATCATACATTCACTTATGAGTAACCTAAATTTTATTTTTAAATTCATGGCTGAGGTTACTATTCATTAGGCTAATGTTATTTTCAGAAGGGCCATATTACTATTCCTAAGGGCAAGTTACTATTTCACAAGTATAGGTTCCATGAAAACAAGAAATACCTCTTATTTCTTTTATTCTTCATTTATAAAGATTGTATTGTGTTCTCTATGTGGATTTATTTGACTCATACTATATATAATAAACATAGAAATGGAAATTTCATTGATATAATTTTGGGTCGTTACATTCTCCCCTCCAACGAAAATTTTTTCCTCAAAATTTATAAAATGTCACATTATAAAAATATTTGGGTTGTTCTTTATCATAATCTCCTCAGGAGCCCATGTTAACTCTTCAATTTTCTGATTCTTACAAACTAAATTTACCAAACTAGTAAGCTGATTTCTCAACACCTATTATTTAGTGTCCAAAATCAATATAGTCTCTTCATAGTAAGACATGTATGGTTCCAATTCAATACCTTCTGAAGTTAGTACATGTGATGGGTCGGGCATGTACATTCAGATGAATAAGACATGGAACACATTATGGACTTTATAAAGGCCAGGTGGCATCTCCAAATGATAATCCATAACTCCAACTCTCTCCTGAATTTTAAAAGGACTAATGTACATTGGGATCAATTTCCCTTTCTTCACAAATCTTATAACACCCATTCATAGAGATAATTTCAAGAAAGTGCGATCCCCCACATGGAATTTAAAATCCTACCCTCAATTATCAGCAAATGAATTTTGGATGCATTGAACTACTTAGATATTGTTTTGAATATTCTCCACCTTTGATGATTTTTTTTCATAGGATTTGGGTCCACAATCTTCCCTTCAATAATTTCATCCCAACAAGTTAGTGTATGAAATCTAATTCCATAAAATGCTTCATATGGATCCATTAGAATACTTTAATGGAAACAGTTATTGTTAGAAAACACTACCAAAGGTAAATAATGATCTAATATGCCTTAAGAATCAAGTGACCATTATCAGAATCTGTCTTATGAAGTTTGGATTGTCTTTTCTAACTACCCATCTGTTTGAGGGTGATAATTATTACTTAATTGATTCTTAATATCCAAAGCTTCCTATATACTTTTCCATAAATTTTATGTAAATCATAGATCATGATCAGAAAAAATTGACTGAGGTGCTCTCTGATGCTTTAAAAAATCATTAATATAGAGTTTTTCAAGGCGTTCCAATGGAAAATCCACCCTTATAACAAGGAAATGTAAAAATTTGGTATGTCGATCAACAATTACCTATATTGCATTATTATTTCTTAGAGTTTTGGATAATCCAGTGAAAAAATACATTGTAATTTTATACCATTTACTTTTATGAATAGGAATAAGTTACATGACACCACTAGGATATTGTCTGTTATCCTTCTCCTGTTAACTGACTAATCATCTTGATATATAATCAGTAATTTCTCACTTCATTTTATCCCACCAGAAATATTACTTCACATATCTATACATCTTAGTGCTACCCTGTTGTATATAGAAATTCAAACTATTGGCTTCATCCAATAACTCACTTTTTAGCTTAGGTATACAGGGAACACAAATCCTCTTCCCAAATTTCATAATTCCATCCTCACACATGACGATTTCAAACTTCCCATAATTCAAAACATTAATTTTCTTTTAAATATTCTCATAATCAGAATGAGAACTTTTAATCATTTCATATAAAGATGGTTGTGAAATCAGTTGAGAAGTAATGATGTTTCACCTTCATTGATAATTCCCAGACCTATCGTTGTTAGATCCATATATATAGGGTCCCTAAGAATCCTCATTATGTTTAAAACTCCCCGATCCTTCTTTCTCAATGCATCAACAACCTTATATCCCATTCCTAGGTGATATATTTTTTAACAATAAAATACATTAATAGCTTGATCCATTTAATTTACCTCATGGTGAGTTATTTTTGTGAGAAGATATATTTCTATCTCTTAAAATCAATATATATCTCACAACTTTCTCTATAGAGAGAGTTCCTCTATATAATTATAGAAAAGATTACAGCTGATAACTCAAGTTCATGAGTTGGATAGTTCTATTGATGAGTTCTTAAATTACATAATACATAGGAAATAACTCAATCATTTTTTATAAGGACATAGGCATGTCATTTTTTTATGCATCACCAGATATAAAAAATCCACCATTTCCCAATGATAGAGTCAATATTGTAGAAATAATTAACCACTTCTAAAATTCATAGAAAAATCATCAAATTGATTTGTTCATATAATGTGTACCCTTTATGTGTACGCTTGGTTAACAGGTTAGCAAATCGGGTGATGTTCTAAAAAATGCTTACTATAAACTACTACACTAGTAAACTTATGTACCTCAATAATGTTCATTAGTATTAGACATTCCAAATCTGAATTTTTCTTTGTTTTATCAATTAATTTTAATTTATTAGAAATAATATGTCCAATATAAGAAACAGTTCGAATCTAGAATTCATAATTTCTAAACTTCACATATAATTTATTTCCTATAAGAGACTTTTGAACAATACGCAAGTGCTTATCATGGTCTTCATAGCTTTTGATGTATGCCAAGATATCATAAATAAATTCCTAAAAAAGTCATCAAGATATTCCTTGAAAACTCTATTTATTATATCCATGAAAAAATAGTGTGCATTTGTCCATCCAAAATAAATTACTATAAACTCATAATGCCCATAACTGCTTTGATGTGTTGTCTTTGGAATATCATCTTTCCTCACATGCAACTGATGATATCTAGATCAATGGTCAATCATAAAAAAATAATGGGATTTGGGAGGATGATCAAATAAATCCTCAATCTTAGGTAGATGATAATTGTTCTTTATTGTAATAGCATTTATCTCCATGTACTCGATGCATGTCCCCATTGATCGATATTTATTTTTAACAAAATAACAGGAGCTCCACATGGAGACAAACAAGGGAGAATAAAAACCTTAATACTCAAATACTATACTTGATTCTTGGCTCCACTAATTCCATAATGTGCATTCTATAAGTATTCTTTGATATGGGCCGTGAACTAGGAATTAAATTAATTGAAAACTAAATTTCACGCTCAAAAGTATGTCTAGGTAAATCCTTAGGAAATAAATTATTGCATTCGTGAACAATATGTAAATCCTTGATTTGAAAAATCCTTTCCTCTCCCATATATATTTCATTATCTCTCTCCTATAGAATTTTATTCAATAGAGCTAATGGGGGTGGATATAGATAATAATCAAATGACGAGATTTATGCTCTAATGATAAGGGATTAAACATCATTATCAAAAATTGTAACATCCTACATCTTACAATATATATTCTTGATATAAACTGAAATACAGTTTATTCTAAGATTTATTTAAAATACAATAATTGGTATAAATATATGTTCAATGATTAAAGAATGTTTATGTTTCTTAAGGGTGACTAATTGGCACATCTTTGATGCAACGATGCTTCCATTTGGAGAATTGAGTAACAAATCCATTTTTAAATCAAATTCAAAATGGATAATTTTCCTAGAAAACAGGGAAGATATAAAATAATATACTGACCTAGAATCAAGTATAACATTGTCTATGTTTGAGAAAATGATTAAATTACCTTCCTCCATATCATTAGAAACATATACTTTTGTAGTTGTTACTTCATAAGCTACACATTTCACACATGGCCCTCACAGGGGAATGTTTCCTTACCATATAAGATAATAATGTTCATAATGTCCCATATCATTGAAATTTTTTCATTGATCATTGGTAGCTTCTTTCTTTTCCTTAAATTCATGTCTTTGTGGCCTTTTCCTCTATACGTGTGACAAAGGCGCATACCCTTCAGGCATGTACTAGGGTGTTTCTTTCCACAATTATCATTGTATGAAAAATTAATTATTCCCTTATACCCCCTTTTCCTTTTTCACTTTTCCCTAGTGTTCAAAATACTTATTCTTCTCTTTCAATACATTATGTTCATAAGGATTAGAGAATTATTTTTATGTCTTGATTTCATATGAGACTATTACTTCATATGTAGATACTGTTTGGGAAACGAGTTACCTTCAGAGGAATGTTTTTAAAACATCCAAAATTCAATCAATCATGCTCCGTGGATTATGTATGTAGTGTAAGTCATGCCTTTATATCCTTGTATGATTTGATTCATACTTGGAAATATCTTCATCTTCCATCTACCTCAAATTCAATAATTTCTATTCCATATCCTCTCAGTCTTCATGAGGAAAATATTCTTATAGTAATAGTTCTTTAAAATAACTCCATTCCAAATTTTGTATCTCCTTCTCCTCCTTTTTGTTTTTAATTAGTTACCACTATTGATCTGAATCTACTGACAGACGATAAACTACCATGACAACCTTCTCCCTTTTGTTTCTTCCTAATGTGAGAAATATATTCTCTATGTAACTTATCCACTGCTCATCTACAAATTTTTTTTGTAGTCCCATTAAATGATGAATGGTTTTTTATATAAAGTGGTCTAATATTTCGCCTCCACCTTGTGGTTTAGGATGATCCATATAGGTATGTTTATTGTTCATAACCTAAGTCATTTTTCCCAGTATAGTTTTATGTTTCTCAACACCAATCGCAACTCCATGCCAAAAACATTTTATTCCATAGAAGGGAAATCCTTACCTGGGATATGCATGTTCACGAGGTTTTTATTCCTTCAACTAGGATCCATTTCTAAATAATGGAAAAAACTAATTTAGTTTATGAATCATAATGTATAATTTTTAACTAGTAAAAAACATAACATAAATTGTAATCCAATGCATGTCTAATCTCAAAATCATAGACATGGTATCTTTTAGGAAAATTGACAAATAAATCCATAATAACGTTTTTGAATGAAAATTTGATTTATCCTAATCATATCTGATGAGAGTGTCAATCCAGGTGATCTGTAAGGTTTGTTTTCGTGTAACAGGTTACCCCAAGTGAAGCCTGGAACACCATGTTAGAGTTTTTATTCCTAGGTACATCTATGCCAAAACCTTGTCCACATATAGTATCAATAAATGGATGTATTTTCTTCGAAGATCCCCACAGTCTATTCCATACCAATATTTTAGGATGATATTGTATTCTTATCCTCAAAATATATCGTAGGGTTTTGTTTTATAATATACATTTTCTAAACCATGTTTCCAAGAATTATAATAAAATTCCTATGATACCAACCATATTACCCCAACCCCAATTTTCCATATTTAGTGATATATTTTATTACATTGTAATATAAAAAATTAATTCATATACTGACAGTAAAAGTAGTCTAGTAATATTGGAAAACTAGATATATACATAATTGTTACATTACAACATGAAATTAAATATAACTTATCATCTTAACATAAATATATATATTATCCTTGCAATTCATCCATAATATACTTCTTCATATGTAGGGGGAAATTAAACATAAGAAATGGGTGATCTCATATTCTTATTTAGGGTATGTAATATAATAGAAGCATAATTAATAAATCATGTTAAATAAAAAAAATACACAAGAAATTATAAAATGAACATGATAAGAATATGGAAGGAATAAACGCAGAATAAATAATTCCATAAGAGACATAACCATGTATAAAATAATAATATAATGATCATAAGAAATGCCAATTAATTTTTTTATAGTTAGGTAATGCATAATTTCATATATCATAATCATACAGTTAGGGCCTCAACCAAGACAACATATATAATGGGTAAAAACCCATGCTAGTTTGTCTCAGGAGACCTACCGATTCATTAAAGGACTATAGCAGGCCCCATCCATAACATAATAAGTCCAATTCATTGCTCACATGAATTTGGATAAGAACTAACAACATATAAGTTCATATTGAAACTAACATATGAAATTTAAATAACTTTCCCCATCCAATAAACATTATCAATAACTTTTCGGAGTAATATAATGAATGGTATCAAGATAGCACATACACAGCCAAACTGACCATAATATATTCAATAAAATATGATAGGTGATATCCTAAAATATTAATTTAATTTAAGCATAATAACCAATGAGTGTGTTCAAATAGATTAAAATACTCTTATAAAATCATTGTTTAATTCTTAATAGAAATACTCTTTTACTTTGAAAATTAGATTTTTTTGATAAATATTTGTTTAAAACCATAATTGAACCAAGATATTTTTTCATAAGAAAAGTAGTGATTTTATAAAATTAATAGTGGATTAAAATATATTTTGGCTTTCACTTGAAAACAGTTAATGAATTGTGTTGTTCCCATAAATCGGGCTTGTTTATCATAAAACATTTGAGAAAGATATTTTTTGTACATGTAACTCCACATAGAACAAATAGTTATTATAATTGGTATATATATATGTATATATATAGATACATCACACACAATTTACAAGTATTACATTCGAATAATTAATAATTTCATTTGGGTAAAGAGATAAAAAAGTAACCAAAAATAATTTGGAGGTTTGGGTGGATAACCATTACCCTATGTACAAATGAGTTCTGCAATTGACCTTAACGTCCTGGAGAATAAAATTAAATCCATGAATTAATTAATTCATCACTTTATCGACAACTATTTTATTCAATATATTTTTATTAATATCATTTATGTCCTTATTTATAAGTTAAAAGATTGAATTCAGTCATTTTAGGGTGCTCATTTCCTTGATTACATGATTGGTTCTCTTGATTATAAGTAAGGGAGTTCATTTAAAATGGGTATAATTCTACATAATTATAATTTCATTTTATTAATTAAAATCAAAATGTGTAATGGGTGTTTATTATTATTATTTTTCAATAAATTAGGATTGATCATTATATAACATATTAATGATAATCGTATAGATTAAATTTATCGGGTTTTCAATCAAAATGAACTAGTTTGGTTATATTATTTAATATAATGTATATAAAATTGTTTTAGAAAATTAAATATGATATAATACATATTTTATAATCTGTTTCAACCATAAAAATGATACCATTACCATCCTTGAAGGATAAAATTATGAAAACAAGTTCGTTTTCCACAATGGTCGTAAATAGACACTCTCCAGATAATGATTTCAGTTTTAAAATAAATGAGATAGAGTAAAGATATTGTTGAAGGATCATCCATTAACATGATATAATTCTAGTATATAGTTTACACCAATATTATTGTGATCATTTTTATAGAGTAAGTGAGAATAGAATAATAAAACAAAAAAATTAAAAATGAAATTAAATGAAATAGGAAAAGGATTGACCTCTTGAATCAATCTCCTTGGGAACCACCTTAAGGGATGAGATTTTGGACATTTGGAAAGACAATAACTCTTATATGTGGTGAGTGACTAAGGAATAGTATTTTTGAATTTTTTTGACAAGCATCAAGTCTTAAAAGAGTTAATAGAAGAGGGGTTAATGGTTGTTTTTATAGTGCAGAAGAGGTGTAATTTATCATTATTATATTCATTAATTTATTAATTTCACATTATTATCAATAACATTGATTCATGGGACTAAAGACAATAATAAATTCAAGTGAGTTTGATCCAAGGATGATTACATCATCCACATGTTAGGGAATAATGTATTTATCTTATAATGTATTTATACTGTAAATTAGCGTATTTTACTATTCACTAATAATTCATGTGTTTTATAAGAAACTAAAAAAATAAAACTAACCATTTTTTGATGTTTATAATTTAAAAAAGGACTCAATTTTATCCAAAACGTTCTAAACAGGTTAAATTTAATTTGGAAATAAAATTATTATTTACTTGATAATACATATTTTAAATTAAAAATTGATTTTACTAAACTTAAAAAAAGTAACTATGGTCTCATAAAATTATTCAAAAAAATTAATATAAAAAAAATTTTATTAATGAATTAATTTTATAGAAATTCATTTTTTAAAATAATTTTTTTAATTATTAAATTTTAATTAAATATTTATTACTTATAAAAATACCGACGCATGAATATTAATTTTTAAATTATTCACTTACTTTTATTATGATATAATTATATCATAACATCAATTATGAGATTCATAAATGTTATTTATATTTTCATTTGTGAGGTTACTATTCATTAGGCTGATTTACTATTAATATGGTTCATAGAACTATTTATATGGGTGAGTTACTATTTCATTAGTATGGGTTTCTTAACATCTAGAGATACCTCTTATTTATTTTATTCCTCATTTATATTTATTCTGTATTGTTCTATATGTGGTTTAATATTATTCATACTATATAAAATAAATATAAGAAAAAAAATTTGTTTTAGGGAATTTTGGGTCGTTAAATAAACCTAGATTTAGGAGAAAACAATGTGGTGCGACTCATTTATAGAAAGGTTATAAACCTTAATTTTTCTTATATCATTAATCATTTATATTGTTAAATATTAATTGAGGAATTTTTTTAAAATTTTAGAAAACTTCCACCAAGAAATCCTGGAATTAGGTAGTAGGAGAGTGGAAATAACAATGGTCAGGTCATGGTTGTCCCCAAGCCTCCGATATCACCTCCTAGAGTGCTAGTGGAGGAACCTCCAGTTGATCCTAAACATGGTGTCGATGCTGAGTTTCAAGATATCTTCTTTCACATTATGTAATATGTATGGCGAGCTCTATCACCCACCAACACTAAGGTAGAGTTGATGTAAGAATTTAGTATTAGAATCATCCCACCATTTCAAGAGATGGTGGTCCAAAGACTACATAATCATGCCTAGAGGTCATGTTATCTATCTTTGAGCATATAGGGACATCTTTTGAGTGGAGGCTCAATATTGACCAAAATATTTTCCCTGAATCCACCAGTAATTGGTGGGATACCAATACATTATCTAATCACCATCAATTTATAATCTAGCCGAACTTCTAGATAGCCTAAAATGACTACTTATTTTAACATACACAAATATAATACCATTCTAGAGAATTTATGCACCAATGGAAGGGTGTTTTGTTTTCATAGATTATTGAAATTATTCACCATGCATTGGAATTTTTCACCGAGACTGACCAATGACGAGTTGATGAACATGTTGCAGTTTGAGGATAGTCTTTCATACACCATCCGATCATAAGATAATTCCTTCTGGTTGACCACCATTTCTAAGATAGTAATCCATGCCCCCACCATAGAGAATAACTTGAGGGAAGATATAAATGTAATATTGTGCGGATCTGTATTGATATTGGGAGATGGTTCATCTATTGGAAGGAATCATCTATTTGAGATTGATCGCAATGCTAATTCATGTTAGATGATGTGCACCGAAAGTCATGTGGTTTGTCACCTATGCGGTAGGATAAACCTTGAGAATTCCTAGTGTATGAGGAGCCTGAACGAGTTCTGATATTGTGGAGAGATGGGCCACCTTCATTGCTTCATACAAAATTTGCCTTCAGTTCCTAGTGAAAATGTATTTATATTGAAATTACAATATAGTACGTGACTCATAGCTCCATGTTAGGTTTGGATCTAGTATTTTCTAGGCTAATTAGGCAGAGGAGGTGGTTGTGGACAATGTTTTTATACATCAGAGATTCAGTACGGATAGAATGCACCTTACCAGGTATATATGTATCATTTTAGGGCTATAATTCAGGCTATGTCTATGTAGTACAACATACTATCAAGGATCATATTTTTGGTCCATCTACAATTCACGGAGAAATTATAGTAACATATAATTTAGTATCTTTTTTTATTTGATGATGGAACATCACACATTGTTTAATCTAACGAAATTATGGATGGTTCTTGATATGCAATGCTTCTATGGTATGAAGACTCTCAACAAACTATTAGTGGTTCGATCAAAGAGTATTAGCTAGTGTCGAGATTTATATCCTGCGGTGGGAGGATTTATATTCTATGGAATCATATTTCCTTAAAATGACATGATTCAGGCACATGATCCTCAGTCCAGTTGGTGATGACTCCTTATGTGCATCCAGGAGACCCGAGATCAAATCCAGGTGGAGGCTAATTCTTGGGGGGGTACTGTAGCAATACTATACCAGGAACTATACATGAACAGTGTGGTACTGTAGCATGTACTTTTGCAGGACTATTACAAGAACTGTTTGGCACTGTAGCAGTGGAAAATATTATACTGTTTCAGCCTTCGGGCCACTAATTTGGTCCTCGAGTCCTTTAGTCCTTCGGGCCACCCAGGCCTTTGGGTCAGTAAGGCCTTTGGGCCACCTCAAGGCCTTTGGGCCACTATAAGTGAAAATTAAAACCAGAAAAACTATAAGGAACAAGCTTTAAAAGGATGATGGTCAAGAAGCTTTCACCATAGCAGAAGCTAAATAGATTGCAAGAATGAGAGGGTGTGGCCCCTGCCATCGGGAAAAGCCTGTGTAGGCATGGGAAAGCCTAGCTGAACAACAATGGGAAGGTGGGGAGATGATTTCACGATGAATATGATGGGGAGGAGAAATTTCATGTAGTTAGTTGGGGTTGTATGTGATGATTGAAGCATACAAGTATTGTATTCCTCTAAAGCATTTCCAAGTAATACTTACGCCTACGGGCCTTGTAAGGGTTCCACCTCTCCGATTGAATGTTTTATTATCAAAAATAAATAAAAATTGAAGGCATTCATGCCATTGGAGGACACGATTCAATGTCATTATCATGATGGATTGGTTGTATTCATACCACAAGTATATTTATTTATATCACTAGAGGGTATTTTTATATCACCCAAGGTTAGTATCTATGTTCAAATAGATGAGTGAGGTGTTCAGTAATGTCGAGCTAGACATAAGAATCACGGGATTGGCAAATTGGCACCCCTAATGGTTGGCCCTTTTTTGGTGATCAAATAATACATCACATGTAATTACCTCCTATGGTGGATAATTTCAGGGAAGTCATCCCTAATTACATATACTGGCTACCTCTTGTGAGAGACATGGATTTTACCCATGATTTAGTTCTAGGAGAGGAACCTGTGTCCATTAAACCTAACAAGATAGAGCCTTTAGATATTTTGAAACTCAATAAGAAATTATATGACTTGTAATAAAAGTGTTTCATATAATACATTTCTTCTCCATTTGTTTCACCTATTCTATTTTCCATGTTTTGGATGGATTACTAAAGTTTGAACCAACATAAAGTAAATAACTTGAATTTACTACCTCATAGAGACAACCTCTTTAACGAGCTCTGAGGAGTGTTGGTTTCCTTAAGATATGTTTGAGGTTAATACACCACAAGATTCCTTTGAGATCATCAAACATATGAGGTATAATATTCAAAATAAAATACATCTTGGATGAGTATTTTATTATGTTTTTCATCCTTTCTATTTCTCTATTACTATTCATGGATCTAATGTACTATGTTTTCCACCAATACATGGATTAATTTGTGGTGGTATTACTTAATGATATGATACTATATTATCACACTAGACAAAACTATGCCAAATATCTGGATATCATGTGAAATAGACTGAGAGATAATTAATTATATATAAAGATCAACAAATCCCACATTTGAATAAAAAAGGTTCACTTCTTGTGTCATGTCATTTCAAAAGAAAATGTATTTGTGGACCTAGAGAAGGTGGGTTACATAGTCTACTATGAGAATACAAGGAATATATTTGACCTAAAATGATTCTTAAAGATATCTAGATATTGTAGAGAATTCATTCAGGAATAATCATATCAAGAAGTGCCTCTCATTTTCTTGATTAAGAAAGGTTTGAAATTTGTATGGTCTGAATCCAATGATGTAACCATTTAGGTGTTCAAATGGAGACTGAATTCTTCTCCAATATTGATTCTTCCATATATGAGAAGAATCTATTCAGTTTATTGTGATGTATTAGGAATTACTTTGGGAGTAGTTATATAGTAGGTAGATCACGTTTTAGAATATAGTTCCCGAGAACTGACACCAAATGAGAAGAATTAACCTACACATGACCTTGAGTTTGAAGTTTTGGTTCATTATATATATTGTTGGAGGAATTATCTATTTAGTGATTTTTTTTAATTTACATTGACCATTAAAGCCTAAAATACATTTCTGAATAGTAAATAGTAAATCCTAAGTATCCTATGTGGTTATAGTATCTTCATTCGTTTAACATTGAGTTCACTTATACAACAGGTATGTGAAATATAGTAGCTGATACCCTAACCCAATATACCCAGTCATGGGCCATCAAAGAGTCCATTATTTAGTGGTAGTTGATGGATCTATTTTCTGAGATGTAGTTGGAGGTTCTAGAATATTGTGGGAATCCTATATTAGTATCTATATTATTGAAATACCTCACTTATATAATGGATAATGATGAGAACGATTTCGGACCCCTGAAGGCTTAGTCGTAAGGGAAAGTGTCTTACGTGAGGACCCACTGCCTGGTTAGGTTATTGACTAGGATAAGATCCTTTGTTTTCACAGATTTTTTGGGTCCCTTTATTCTATAATGGAGATTTTATGTGGTAATATCATGACTTTATTTGGGAAATAACACTAGTATTACCAATATATACTATGAAATAAGTCATTGTACTAGTGAATGAGTATGCAGAGGTATATTTCAGGTTTTATCACATGGAACTCCTCTATCAGTAGGTGAATGATGAGCACTAATGGCCTACAATACATCATGATCCTATATCCATTCCTATGTTTAAAGGGGATGATGCCACTGTAGAATTTGTGATGGGTTTTCAAATATCCCCCCAAGGCTGTGATGGAGTATGGATGATTTTTGATAAGTTGAACATGGTGGAAAAAATATTATATATCTAAGAGGCCTATAATTTTAATGAGTTCATAAGGATTTATATTTTGGAGATTTTAGTCCTTCATGCTGTTCCCCATTATATTGTATCTGATTAGTATACATAGTATAAATTTCTGTTTTGGATGGTTTTATAGAAATCACTTGGTTTATTAGTGTTATTGAGTACAACATATCACCCTCAGAATGATGGTCTGTCTAAGAAGATGATATGGGTAATCAAGTATATGATCCTAGCACACATCCTTGATTTTGGGGGATCTTACAAGAAATAAATCCATATATTTGAATTTCTCTACAATAATATTTTCTTGAAACTATTCATATGGGTCCCTATGGGGCCCTTTATGGTAGGTTATTTCGTTCAAACCACTACTGGTTAGAGGTAGGTGAGGTAGAACTACTGGGACGAGATCTCTTTCCGGATAATTGAAAGTAGGTATAGGTGATTCAAAAGCATATGGATATAGATTATTCCAGGTAGATTTCTTTTACTAATCATTAACACTATCCTATGGAGTTTGAAGTGGTATATAAGGTGTTTCTATGTGTTTTTTCTAAATTGTGTCATAGATTTATTTTGATATTGTGAAAGCTAATTACTCATTATATTGTACCTTTTTAGATTAGGGAGAGAGTTGAGTTGTTGTCCTATTAGTTGGTTTTACCTCATAGGTACTGGCCCATGAATGATTTCTTCCATGTATCATATGATTAATGTTGTTACTCTACCCCATCTCATACATTTGATCCTATGGATATCATTATAAAAAAGAATGTGTCCTTTTAGGAGATTTTGATATGCATTGTTGATCAGATAAAGAAGGATCTCCAAGATGGGTACGATACTCTAATATTTGTCTTATGGTTTCATGGCCGTGTGCAGGATAACACATGGGAGAATGTGGATAATGTGTGTGCCTAGTGGATATAACTTTTCCAAGATGATTCTTTACCACCATTAGAAGGTAAACTTAGGGATATGTTGATTTTATACACGGAGGATTTAAAATAATAATGTTTTTCTGAGGTAAGGAACAATTAGTTTTTAGTTTAAATCCATGGGGTTTCTCTATCAGATAATTCTTAATGAGTTTGTGTCAGAAATTAGGGTTTTTGGGAATTTCATGAATCCTAGATCCATGTGTTTTAGAGGAATTGGACGGGCTGGCAGGATAGTAGAAATCATGGTCCCAATCTGCATGGATAGAGAAAACTATGTGAGGAATTGCAATTTGTAGTGGAGGGCCGCACATTTTGATTTAAAAATATAGTGAGGTCGTATAGTCTTATGGAGTTGAGACTGAGGTGTGCTGACGCTACACACAGTTTAAAAAACAATATGTTGTAGGCTGTGTGGGGTGTGGCCCCTAGGAAGTGGGCATTGAACAGTTTTCACATAGTTTTTTCCAATTATGTTTCTAAACAATGAATCTATTAAATTTTGTATAGAATTAATTTTTTCCCCTACTATTTAACTCACCCCTTTATTCTCCACTACTGGACAACTCCTCTTATCTACTTTGTGGTCTCTCCCATGAATAACATATGATTTGAAAGATCTTCTCCATCTAACATCCATTTGAGACACTATTTCTCTCATTAAATCCCTATTGGTAAGATATAAGATCCAATTTATTCTTTCTCTCATTTATCTCAATGTATTTGGTGTTATTTTGGTGAATGATCATATTTTCCAATTTTAGGAATTTATTCATTTTAAAAATTAATTCAATTCTAACTAAAATAATATATTCCAATAGATGTTGGGTCATCTAAAAGACTAAGGTAGGTGGCCTTGTCCTTTTCTATAAAAGATTTTTTTTATTTTATTATTCTCCATTGTGTTTGGTGTTAGACTTCTCTGATGATGCATCTAACATTTTAAATAGAATAAATTAAATGTATAATCATGCTTAAAATGTTTTTAGTATACCATGAATTACAATCAAATGGTGACCACCCTAGTACGACCCAACCTTATGGGTGTTCCTACCTCAAAGGCCTAAGTACCTCTTCACTTGAATTGTTTTAAAGAACCTTTTTAAGTCATTTTTAGGTCATTGGAATTTTTATTGTGTTTTTATTAAATGGTATGTGTTTCATGTTTATAAAAACCCATACCCTTATTTTATGTTGAGGTAGATACAAGGTTTTAGACATAATTAAGAACTTGATGAGATTTTTTTATTTATAACTGAAAATTTTAAACGAGTTTCAATATTTTAGGATTGATACATGGTTTTTATTAGTAGAATCACATAGAAATGCTCACCAGGAGGATGACATACCCACTCACGAGAGAGACTGGTTCCCTAGGAAAATAACCTTGGATGGTCTTGGTGGAAAATATGGTTATCCCAATCCACAAGTGATGTTTGGTCCCCTATGTGGTATACCAGTGATGAGATCGAAGGGTCATTCTTTAGACATGGTGGTGATTGAAACATGGTATTCCATTTACAGATAACCTTTGATGGAAACTTATAGTGATGGGTATTTATAGGTCTATAGGACCGATACTGGGGTTCCTTTTTATATAATTCCATGGATGGGATTAAGAATCCATTTATAAAATTATATTGGTCCCTTTTATATTAAAAACTCAGAATGAAAAGCTATTTTCCTAGGGATGTTCCCACCAAGTTAAATATCAAGATTGGTTTTGATCCACTATGGATACTTTTTTTAATGGACCATTTATACAACCATATTATATCTATATAGGTTCAACTTTGTTCCATGTTATACAACATAGTCTGAAGTAGGATGTTTCGGTCAAGTACCCCATGGGTAACCTGGTCTGAAGTGATTTATTTAGTTATTTCCATACATTTTTTATTTACCAAAACACTAGCCATTTATATGCACATACTGCATAAATCTAAGAATCGTTTGGGTTGGACATCTATGTATATATCATACCCTATTTCGGCCACCCATGGTACCCAAACATACATCGTGTCTGTGAGTATGGACAAAGGGAAGTTCCAAGATTCTGATGTTTTCTTTTTTTTCTTTAGTGATAAGAGAGATTATGGGAGGAGTGGATTGAGCTTATGCTTGTGATTATGGTGTAGGTATCTTTTGGTATTCTGTCTTTTTGTTAGCATGTTTTAAATTCATATACCATTGTGGCCCTTTTACTTCCTTTTTTCTATAGTATCGTCACATGATCATAATTTTGTATATCATATTGATTTAGCTTCAAACGGTTTATTTATATGTATGATTAATTCTCCATTTCTGGATATTTATTTTTGTTTATTCTACTAATCATTATTATTTACCAAATTTACAAAATCTAATCATGATGTAATAGTATACCCATAGACATACCGTAGTCCCTCTCTACTAGTTGGCAGCATCTGGCATGTATAGAGCTGTTCTGGAGTTCTTGTGGCCTACCAGATTGATGAACAACTTAGTCGCTTCTATCTCAGGATGAAACATCATGCTTGAATCTCACCTTTATCAAATATTATGATTTCCTAGAATTTTTTGGTTCTCATCATAAAACTAATTGAAATAATTATCATGATACATTGACTCATTTCTAATAAAGACCAATTTTACTCTTATCTATTATGGGTCACCATAACTATTGATGATGGGCTGTGTCATGTTTTTTAGGGAGATTGAGTGATGAGATCGAGTAGAGCTAGAACTTGTTATCAATAGTAGGTGAAGGTAATAAACGTGTTTTATTTTGATTATAGTGTGAATCAATGATTCATGATCTCCCTCTAGTTTTCATCAGGTTTCCCAACATTTTTCATTCAAATTTTTATGGCTTTACAAAAGTAAGATAGGTAGAGTTATCAATATATTTAGCACCCAGTACTTAACTAATATCTATTTCTTCTTAAAATATGGAACCAGGTGAACTGAAAAAGATGAAGACTCAGTTTCATAACCTCTTAGATAAAAGTTTCATTTTGTTGTGTTTTTCTCCTTTGGCAGCTCCTGTTCTCTATGAAAATAAAGATGATTGAACAATTCACCTACGTATTGATTAGCGGAATAACAATCATGTAATAGTGAAGAAAAAGTATCAGTTAACATAGATTGATGATTTGATGGACTAGTTGAAATGGGTTAAGTTGTTCTCAGAGATTGATCTTTGATATGGGTATCACCAGTTGAGAATAAAATAAGTTGACATTTATAAAACCACCTTCCGAATATGGTATGACCATTGTGAGTATATTTTCATGCCATTTGTTCTATAAATTCTTCTAAATTATTTATGGATTTGATTAATAGAATATTTCACACATATCCTGATTTGTTTGTGGGCATTTTTTAGATGATATATTTTTTTAATTTCAGTTTGACGATGATCATGTCTTCCATTTGAGATCTATTATAGAAATATTGTGAAATTATTTACACTATTCCATGGTAACTAAATGTGATTTTTGGATTCCAGACGTGAATTTCAAGGGAAAAATGGTCATAGAACATAGTATTTTATTTGATCTCTAGAAGTTGAAAGATTTAATAACCTAGGAGAAACCAAATAATAATTTTTGGATTCATAGATTCTTTTTTTAGTGGGGTAATATCAATATTTTGTGAAGGATTTTTTGATGTTACGTTCTATAATGATCATTGGCAATTGGAAAGGGTGAATTTCCCTTTGGATAATAAATTTCAGTTTTCTTTGGATGATATGAAATGTATTTTTATGTATTAATTAGTGTTGACTCTAAAAGAGGTCAGGAAAGGATATCTGGAGTTTTGTAATGCATTAGGCTTAGGTTTAGAATGTGTTCTTATATTGGGTGTTCACATGGTAAACTAGGGTTCCTGATATCTTACGACACAATAGAAGAATTGTCTGACCCATTCCCTTGAACTTGTGATCACAATTCTTATTATTAATATTTTCTGGCATTAAATTTTAAATAATGGTTTACTGTGTTTTATGAACCCTAGATCATGAGTTACATGTTCTCTCAAAAATATTTGAATATTATATCAAGAAATTGTGTGGAGTTCATGTTTAATTTTGATTTTGAAATTTTTTACACCCTAGGGAAGGGTAATTTCATCACTAATGATCTTTGTAGTAATTATATAACCTATATCATGATATAATCATCAAAAGAGTGTAATTTGATGGATCTCTTGGTATAGATTCATTTAGGATTTTTGGAAGGAGTAAAGGTTGTTATGTAAAGTGTTCAGTTTACCTCTTCTCTTCTCAAGACGATTCTTCAAGAAAAGCAACGTTATGATGAATTTTGTGGAATTAGGGACCCAACTTATAGTAGGGATGTAATTAGTGAGAGGTTATTCTTTGTTGATTGTATCCAATTTTTTCTGAACAGGATCATTATTACTCAATATTTGATAAAATCAATGATGGGTGGTTTTTATAATTCCCATTGGATGGTGCAGTCGAGTACTGAGAATATTTTATATGATATGTTATGATGATTTTAGTGGAAAGGTATATGATAGATTATTATTATTTATTTTCTTTTATGTTGTTATAATTTCCAATTTTTTATGCTTGAGAACCAAAGACCATAGAGTTTAATTCAACCACTTCCAATGAAAACTTGGAAGTGTGGTAATTTTTAATGGGGTTTTTGGTTGTGATTCCAAATACCAATTGAGGATAGAATTTGATATGGGTTGTGATCAACAGGTATACTAAATTTCCTTAATTTACCTTCATATTTTATACAGAAAAACATGAGTAGTTGGTAAAACTATATGTAAAAGGTATTGTTAATTTTCAAGGAGTTCTGACTATTATAGTCATTGATAGAGATCCCCATTTACCTCTGATTTTTGGAAAGGCCTTTAGGATGTGGTGGGATATTAGGTTCATTTCATCATGAAATAAAATATTTAGATAGATAGCCCAATAAAAATAGCTATAAAAATTATAGTTGATATGTTACAGTCTTCGGTTTTTAAATTCGGGGGAGCTTGGGTTGTCCATTTTCATCCAGTTAATTTTTTATATAATAATAGTTTCCAGCCTAAAATTTGGATGGATCATTTGAGTCCATGTAAAGTTGGACTTTAAAATCTCCATGATCTGGGTCATAGATTGGTTAAACATCCTTGGTTGGATCAAGATTGGTCTAAGAGATGAAAATGAAGATTCAACTAATTAATCATAGAATGTGTTTGGTAAAAAATCATTAAAACTAATATTATAATAATAATTATATAATGTTTGTTTTTTCTATTGGGGACCAAGTGTTATTGAGAGTTTCACCTTAGTTGGGTCCCTGATTTCTTGGGTGTTAATCGAATCTTAACCCTCAACTTATGTGTCCCGTTGAGATTTTTGAGCGGGTGGGGAAAATAGATTTCCATTTAGCACTTCCCATACAGTTGACTATGATCCTCAATTTGTTTCATGTGTCTTAGCTTAAAAAGTATATTTCTTCCCCATATCATGTTTTTATCAAGAGTGATATTAGTATTGAGCCTAATATATCCGTGACTGAGTATCTAGTTATGATAATTGATTCTAAGGAATATTAAATTTAGGGGAGGATGATACATTTGATGTCTGTGTTATAGAATCATGATATTGAATTTTATGAGATAGGGAGTGTGAGGATATGAGGAGAGGAAAGTGGAATAATCTATTTGATAAGGAAAATTCTTGACATGATTTATAGGGACACAAAATTTGGATGGTCGAGTGGTTATAAGGTCCTATTAATCAATTTTTAGGTATTTATGGACCCTTTTGTTCATCTCCATTAGGTTAGATATTATTTTTTTGTCATTCAAAAGGAATTTAGAAATGTTTTTAAGCCTAAGGTGTTGTGCACTATTGGAACATGATTAACGAAAACTATGATGTTTGTCCTAGAAAGAATTCTTCCCTAATATGGGCCACTATACGGGGTCACATGGTCAGTCCAATCTATAAAGTTATCCACTCCAAACCATGCATCCATTGGACATTGGCCATATCATGTCTGTAAAATTGTTAGTTTAATAATTACTCTAAATTGTGAACCAAAAATTGAAGTCCAGTTAGGGCACATGGTTTTTCTAAGCATGTGTCCCTAACCATGAAACTGTGCACACGATTATTAATTACATCAAAAAGCAATTGAAATATCATGAAACCTATGTTTGTGTTTTTAATCACCCCCAATAAACCCTAATTTTTTCCATCCTTATAGGTTCCCGAGATGTTATTTTTATCCACCAAACCATTTTCATTGAAGATCATAGAGGCATTATTCTTGTAAGATATCCTTAAAATGGGTGGATATCCACTCATGTGGTTTTTTACAATCTCCATTTCTCTCCTCTTAAATGTTTGATATATTATAAAGTAATTTATGTATCAAATCACCATTTTATTATATCTAAATTTTGGGATGTCTTCCTATATCTTCCATACCTTCATCATTCCATTGTGATTCTCATTGTGGGTGTTGATTTCTAATTCCTTGATCTAATGGTTGGTGATTCCATAATTATTGTCCCCATAATTGAAACCTTGAATTGATTGATTAAATTTAAATGAGTAAAAATTGATTTAAAAACATGATATTGTGATGATTTACTATTTTATTTGAAATAGGGATGATATTTGTAAAAACCCCCCAATTTCAATGGAATTGAATATTTTTTATAAAATTCATAGAATATTTGAAATATAATGAAAAGATAAAATCATATAATTTGGCTTTCAAATGAGAAAGGAATGTGGAAATCTTAAATTGGACAGTTATATTTTGAAATGATATGAAGTGATTGATTTCCAATTTAACTGATTAATATTTTGATTGATGTGAATTTAGTTCTAGTTAGTTTGGAGTTAACTAGGGAAATAATTCTGGGAACTTGATCCCCTAGAACTGGATTTATGATTAAAACACTAACTAAAACAAGTTCATCATGGAATCCCATTATGTTTCCCCAAATGGAGTGTAGATTAAATGACACTAATGGCCACTGAATGGGGTGTTTATTTCAGTGTGAACACATAAAAAGAAATGTTCAGATAAATAATAAATGTAAGGATTAAATTAACAATGAAACTAACATATAATAGGGATATTTTTCATGGTTCATTATTAACTTCATTTGATTATACATGTCATTGTTATTTTAAAAAAATTTATTAATAAAAAATAATTTAAATAAACTACTTTATTTAAAATGATCATCTAATCCTACATGAAATATATTTTGTTTTATATATTTATATAACATATTTTGATTGAAAATATTTTTTTCAATATATATATAAAATTCCATGCCTTTTTTATTTAAATTTAAACGATAACAGATTTATTGACTTTGTATTGATTGCGGACCACTTGGTGAGAACCTACAGGGGTTTATAGATCACACACTACATTTTTCCTCATTCATTTATAGAATTAATTATTCTAATTAGGAGAAAATGGAATGTAAAATTTTTAGGTGGTGGATGTTCTTGATCATTTGGGTTGTGGAGTGATAGTGGTGACTGGTTGAGTCATGGAAAATTTTTACACATGATCATTAAGGACATTTCTATTTAGTTTGGTAGTGTTATATATTGTTTAAGTTTTGTTTGGGTTGGTTTTATTAATAATGGGTTCTATTTTACCTATTTGTTTATGATTTATAATCCTTTAGTGTTGAGCATACTAACTTGTAACCTTTTATATTCTATGGCTTTGTGGAAAATTTATTCCCTCCTTAACCATGCATGATTCCGAATATTAGTCAAAAACCAATGGGGATCAGGAATTACCTTCAAGATATGTTAGTTTTGGATCAGGTACCAGTGTATTTATAATGGTTTGTGACATGGTAACTATGGAGTGGGGAGGAGAGGGTGTCCTTTTATAAGTTGGGGAGAGGATAAACATGGAATTTTTTAAAAGATAAATTGATACGAATGTTTTTATCATCCCAAAAGTATCGAAAATTGAGATTATAGAACCTTGTATGTTATAAGTTCTATATATGGAAACAAAATTGGTTTTGGACACGTATTAAGTTATTTATAACACTGATCTTGTTAGTTTAACCCCATGATATACTCATTTTTACAATAACCATGTTAAATAATTTTTATATCTCCAATATATATTATGTTATTAAAATATGTTAACATTATTATAAAACATATATTACTAATTATAAATATAGAATACATTTTTTAAAATTCAATTCATATGAGTTGAACAACTAAATTTAAAATTAAACATGTAGACAAGTCGAAAAAGAAGCTTTTCTAATGAAAAGTGTTCAAAATTATAAAAGGTTTTTATGTCATAATTAAATATAAAATTTATTATAATAACTTAATAGTGTAAATTTGTAATATAATTGAACTATTCCCACATTAAAAACATTTTAAAAAAATTTACCATGAAAAAAATTTAAATAAAAATTTTGTTTTCAATTAAAATCAATATTTTTCATTATTCATCAAAAAATTTATCTTTTTAGAGAAATATAAAATATTAAAACAAATATTGTTTTAATATTTTGATTTAAAAAATAAATTTTACTTCTTAAAATTTTTTATAAAAGTTCTAAAAAATAATTTTAAATTATCATTGCAATGTGTGACTAATCTTCCTATCTTAGGAAAAAAAATAATATTTTTCATAGGACATTTATTTCTATTTCAAATGGATCATATTTTATTTCTAATCAATAGGTAATCATTTAATTTAATTTATTCATGATTAAACCAAATAATTTATATATTTTAGTTAGTCTTATTCATACCCATTAACTTTATATATAGGTTATAATAGTCATAATAATATTATAATAGAATATCATGTTTCATTTAAACTGGGTTTTGCGTGCATTAAAAGCTATAAATGAGATTTATTTATTGAAAATAAATACTTTTTTTAAAGTCTCAGGGTATTTCATTCTCTTATAAGCTTATTTTCTCATGCTATATATTCTATATAACAAGAATTTCCACTATTAAAATATCAGGCTCTTACGCGCAAATCCCTATATACCAGTCATAAAATATTTTCTATCATCATAATGAAATTAAACAAAATAAAATGGAATGACAGGATCCTCAAAAATAGAATACATACATTGTGGGTAAATAATGCATAATCAATACGATATGGAAAAATAATAATAAAACAATTCTAGATAAATGATCACATGAGTTTAAAACATATCCACAGATATAAAAACTATACAAATAAACCCATGTGCATCAATAATATATTTCATAATGATAAAATTCATAATTATTAACATCAATAAAATACCATCAAGGAATTGTTCCATGTCATATAAAATACCATCAAGGCCTCATGCCAAGACATCTACATAAATGGGTACTACCTTATCCAAGTATTTAATCTTATTTGTATCATTATACCAACTGATGTATCCAAAGGACATGTAATTCTCAGCCCCACCATTCACTTAATAAGTCCAATCCATCCATTATATGAATAAACATGAAAAATCAACATGCCTCAAAAATAAATAAATATTCATATAAGAATAACTAGATTACTGAATATCAATATTTTCCAAATCCAAGAAGATCATAAATCATCCAAAGAATTAGGATGGATAGTATGATAAGAGTTTAACATTTTTATTGTATAATTTTAAAAAATTTCTAATGACATATATGAAAATACATTCAAAAGAAGATTTTACAATATATTGAAAAAATACCGTTTCACATTGAAAATTATATCTTAAAATGAAAAAATATAAAAAATATTATGGAAAATATTTTATTTGAAAAAAACCCTGTAAAATTGAAAAGGAAGATTCAAAACAATGAGCAGTCATGACGGTGTAAAATAAAAATGTACGATGAAAAACTAGACATCTTCTACCTAGGGCCTCTTTTTCATTATAACTAAAGCCTTAATACATTGGTTTCATGATCATACCAGAGACTCTAGGTCATAGATATGGATTTAAGGATTGTATTTTCATAGTTATTGGTTGAACTAAAATTCTATTGAAGTATATATGAAAGAGGAAAGGTGGTCTCCTTTTATAATTGAAGTAAGTGACACAACTACAATTTTAAAATGGTTTCAAATAATGGCATGTAACTTTCTTGGATACAAGGGTCAAGAAAACAACTAATAAAATTATATGATATATTTTCTAAATATTTCAAAATAATATAAATTAAACATGTTTTTATTTCATTTTAATAGTTATATATTTTCCAGAACTCCCTGGAAAACCTGTTTTAACATTAACCATGGTAAAAAAATTATTATTTTTATAATTAATTTTGTCAAAAAATTAAGTTCAATATCTTAAATAATATTAATTATTCTGATTCATATTATTTAATCTGTTTTATTAATTTTAAATCACAAAATTGATATAATTAAAATTAAGATTAATCCCATAGTTTCATGGAAAAACCCGTTTTCTAAAAAGGTTTTCAAATAAAAATTCCACATAAAATTGATTCCAAAATACTAAATTTGATTATCAATAATATAATTTTACCTATTTTACAAATAAATCAATTTTAAAACATAATATAAATTTTTAAATTAATAAACAAAATTGATAATTTATAATAAAATTCTATATTTTCTAAAATTTATACGAAATTAACTATAATAAATTTTAATATGTTTATTTTAAAAAATATGTTCATTTCTTCCAATAAATATTATTAAAGTAGAAAATTTAAATATTAAATTAATTTTGAAAAACACGATGAACACAATTTTTAGAAAAATATTATTTTAATCACTAAACAAGATTTATTATTCTCTCATGCCTGAAAAATTTTAAATGAATGAAAGAACATTTTATTGAATATAGAATATATAAATTTTATTAGAATAATTGACTATCAGTGAATAATATAATTTATTAAAAAAGAATGAGAGTTTGAGAACATAAAAAATGTTTTCCCTTAAAACATTTCTTTTTCTTTTAAATGATTTTAATTTTCATTTTTAATAAATATATAAACAATGAATTTATTTTATATATGTGTAAACAATATAATTTTATTAATTTATGTAGTCATATTAATACCTTTAAATTTAATGGATACATTATAAAGGTATATTATAGTATCATTAATTTATACTCGGTCTGTATTTATTATAAGCACTCAATGAGATTAAATTTATTTAACAAAATATCATAAAATATTGGATGTTGAACTTAGACATCATTATACAATCATAAATCAGTTCACACAAAGTTATTATCAAATATTTCCCTTCATAATGTGGGTGTTCAATTAAAAATACCCAACATAAATGATCCTTGCAATGTGAGGGTGGTTTTGGTTAAAAGTGATACTTTTGGTTGGATTCAGATAATTACAGAAAATATTATTGTTTATCATGTGGAAAAATGAATCAAGCTACAAACTATTCTAATATGGGGTAATTTTTCCTTTTTTATGAAATTAGAACCAGATGATTATCCATGGTTGCACCATATTTAAGTGGTTTCATATCCATGTATACAATATCCCATTAGGAGACTGATGAAGATAACCCAACATAAGAAATAGGGCCCAACCAATAGGATGATTAAGTGCTTGAAATTTGGTGAATTTTACAGTTGGAAATAAAAAATAAATATCCAATCATCACTATGCATCATAATAAAAAATAATAATTATATACATAGTTCTTTTAGGATATCCATATATCTGACTCATGTACAGGTACTACATTGTAATGAATTGTACAGTTTTCTTGATGTGAGATGTGGGGAAACCTGATATAAATGGAGTCTCACCACCATGAAAACATGAAGTGGTCATATCCTAAAGAATTCCCATCAGAATTTCTAACATGAATTATTTTTAGTCTTTTCTACTAAGATTAGTCTCTTGATAGGATGTACTTTGAGACTAGGCATTAGATAAGAGATATAGTAATTACTACATATATTGAAATAAAAATAATAAAATGAAACATATTTATAGTTTTGATGGCCTCTATATAGATTTGGCTCATGTACAGGGTAGATAAGTTGAGATGTATTAGTTCTATTGTGTGATAGAAGGATGAAACATAGGGTGAATTAGGATAATACTCATCACTAGATTAGGACCATTTACGGAAATGGAAACTACAACTCAGTCCAGTATAAGATATCTAGATACCATAATGTATCCTAAAACAAGATTAATTACCAAACATGTAGTACTAGAAAGGGGTATTTTCCCTCATGTTAGGTGAAATGTGACATCACGGTTGGCTGGTGTATCCAAAACTATCAAATCCATGAGAAAATAAAACCCCCTATGCTTATCAAGATCTTATATTGGGGTGATTCTTTAATTTTTAGATCACGTGGAATAGAACACTCTGAGAAGTATACGGGTATGAAGGATGGAATCCATTGAATAATTTAATGATTTTTTTGGGTGAAAAATATTCTATATAGTTTAATATCATTAAAAATTACCATATGTTTCTATGTTTATAGCCAGGTACTGATGAATTAAATTTCATGTAGCTTATGGTCCTACAAAAATGCTAAACCTGTTATGCTATTTTAATATATAAATATATAACATTATGATGTGTAGTTTAGAGTGATACATGTAGGAATATCTTATCAAAACATGAAATTATGAAAAGTAATTCAGGATAAATATTCTTTTGGAGGAAGGCACGATACACCCTCCGTCCATTGTAATAATGAAATATGATCTTTGGAGTAGACATTATATACTAAAATAGGACCTTACCGTTTAATCTCTAGCTGAAGAGGTATCATCATGCATGTTATCAAGGCTATCACCTATTCTCCTTGGAAGAATGAATAGAGTCGAAAATTATTTTTGAATAATCGCACCACATTATTTTAATGAATCATTGGGTTGTACAATGTGTGTATCTTTTCTCATCTTGTTTCACTAACTCATTTATCTGAATATAATATTAATAATAATATGATAGATGATTGAAAATTTTAATGTGAATTGAGTTAAATTGAACATCAATTGGTATTCCTACCTCTATCCTTCAACCAAGTGAATATACAATATCTTGGGAGGTAATATCGGATTTACTGTGATAATCCCATAAAGCATATGGGATATTTCTAGACTAACATATCTTCTTCTAATCCACTATCTTCTCTAGGATATTTCATTAAGTATTGTTAATGGCCTATATCTAACTATTTTCCACTGCATTATAGTGGGGTGAGTGGTTGGATGTAATATTTTACTCTTGATATAGCTTCATTGATTTTAAAGAATAGTAGTTATTGTCATATGAAAAATCTAGACCTTTATGCCACTAAACTGGTGCTCTGAGGCAATTCACCATAAGGCCCCAATCATGAATCCCTTTATTAATGAGGTATAAGACTTACTGTAAGGTCCTAGTGTGTAACAATTGGGAGATTTTTACTTTATATCAGAGTAATAAAACATTGTATGATATCTATATAACATTCATAGTTGTAAATAAATAGAGTGTAGAATCAGTAAAAAAACTGAAATAGAAAAATATGTTAAAAAAATAAAAAATCTATAAAATCATGGATAGAAAAATCATACATACAACACTAGTCACCCATTGGACCGAATATTAAGAAACAATAATACAAAAAGAAACTGAAATAAAATCATAGGGATATACAAATATCTTGGATCCATACCACATACGTAGTCTAAACACAATACCAAACTACAATAGTTTGATCAAAAGATACCATGTGATCAACTCCACTTGGTCTTGCAACACTGTGCATCATCCCTAATCACCATTAATCTATACTCAACGTGAAAATGATACATAAGTTCTATAGGCCCACTGAAGTACATTTAGAGGGGTGAAAATATATTCTTAGTAGGCCACCCCAATGATGAACCTATAAAATGATACCACTTGTTCATTCTAATACAATATTCTCAACCTAAATGAGACTCAACTTAAATTATATGAAAAACCAATAAACACGAAACAACAATTAATCACCAGGTCAAAAATATGGTCAAATAGTAAAGTCTAAACATGGATTTAAATATTTATATGTATGTAGACATGTAAAGTCACATACCTATACATATATACTAAAATATGAATTTACATTATTATTATTATAAAAGTAATAAAATAAAACCCATTAATAGAAAATCCATAGGTCTATAATCTTGACCATATTGACATCCTTTACAATCCAATTGTCAAGATTTCATTCCACTCAGGTCATGTATCTTTAATTAAATTTGTTGTCTTTTAATCCCAATTGATAAATTCCTTATTCAGACAGTGCTATTAATATCTCTGAGCATGCTCTTTCCCCATAGGGGGATACCCTTCCTATCCATGGGTTCAGTCATACCAACCTCTAACCACAATAATGGAGGGCTCTAGGAAAGTACATTTATATATATGGTAAATGGTATCTGATTGGTATTATATGTCACTCGTGACCTGTAAATCTAATCCAATTATTGAGACATGGGTCCCAATATATATATGATCATGAAATTCAAACATAAATAATCACTAAGGGGCTCACATAAAGGTGATATGTAAAATAAATTCCTTCTAGACCGAAGTACATGCTCAAAATCCATTCACATGAAGAGTATCACTGGTGCCTCAACCCAACCCTAGGAGAATCCTGTGAGTCTATTGGGGAGTTCTTAATCATACATTGAGAACAACTCACATCAATAGTGAGGATCTCCATGTCCACCACTGAGATCTAGTAACCAATCATGGGGAGGGTAATCATCCCTATCACATAAGAGAGAATAATAATCCACAAGTATAATATGATCAAGAAGAGTTTAATCACCTCATCACATATTTACTTGAGGATAATAGAATAATACTCATCAATCAAGATAGGGTAATCATCCATGAATATTATTAATAGGGAAACCATTCTCATAAATCATAATCATAGGCTAAACAACTGAATAATAGAAAGAACTAATGGAAATCCCTATAATATAATAATAAGAAATATATAATCAATAGCCATATCATAGTTATAACCTCTAGGTATTCCAGAAACTAATATAAATAACTTGTCTTAGAACCATGATCCTAAGAAATCACATCTTGGTATCCAAAAAAACAAGATAGATCCCATGAAGAACACATGGGAATCCTAAAGATATAGAAGGATGCATCGCATTGGATCAAAACTCACTAACCAAGAAATATATCTAGTAATCATCTATACAACAATATTAAACATGTAATGGAATAAAACATATTGGTTTTGTTTAAACACAAAAACCCACTACTACAACCATTGCCTCATGGGATTAAATGTTCGGTATGGGTTCTATGGTGTATCTTTCTACCATCACTAGTCAAACCTGACATACTAGCCAAGGTTCGATCAAGAAACATTCCCCCACTAGGTAACTCAAGCCAATCCATTAGAGGCTTTTTTCTTGGTATTATCGAGGTCTGCATAGAATTGAAGTTATCTTACTATGGGTCCTTAGAAGAAATATTAAGAGGAGAAATCCTATTTGGGTTCTTCCAACAGAAATTCAACAGAGGCATCCTATAAGGTATCCTCTGAATGATACATAGGAAAAGGGATGATACAAGGGATTCCCTAGATCAATAAGTATGAAAATACATCCCATTGGGGACCCCTAGTAATATGAATAAGATAGAGGTATCCTACGAAAGATCATGTATATTAAAACTTAATTAGTAGAATCCATCAATGGATAAATCAAAACATCTATTCTCACGAAATATTAGTATATAAGGATTCATATCGCAAGGGATACATCATTAGAGATAAAATACGAAGGAACCAGTCAAAATAGATAGCTCATGGGTCATCTCAGATCAAGGGTCTCACTCTAAGGAGAGAACTGATTTCGGTAACTAGAGGAAGAACCTCTTTATTTAGAAAAGTACAATAAACAACCTCACAGTCTATAAAACACAATAAGGGTCATAAGGTCATGATATATGTGCAAATAAACTCATAATAAAATTTTATTTTTTCCAAAAATTTATTTGAGACAAAAAATAGGAAAATATTCCAATGGATAATAAAAGGGGAATATATTGCATGCGTACACTAGTATACAACATGTACCCTCAAGGCCCCTCCTGGGCATGTATCCTGGACAAACATGGTGTGTAAAATCCCATGTATAGAGTGTGTAGGTCCTTTACATAGAGTGTACCCAGCATGGGGAACCTTTCCATTTACCTCACATGTCTTGGACAAATATTCTTCCCGGCTATATACATCTATATTACATGTGACCAACATGGGGTCTGGCCTTACATGTTACATGTCATGTACCACTAAAACAGGAAGCCTGGATAAGAACACAACTAAATGGTCGAGTTCTTATATATGGAATGTATAACCCATACATGGTGTTTACTTTAAAATAGATTTCATACCTATTTAAAAATGTCACACGGTGTGTGTTCCCTAAACCACACACAGAGTAGATGGGTGTTCTTGAATATAAAGCCTTCAAAATTCTCTGAAACCCCGTTTTTTTTGGAAAAGTGCTATAGATCAACCCTCTAGCTATCCCAATATATAATAATAGAGTATTAAAACTATAACTTTTAAATATTCCTGGACTTATGATAAGTTTAAATAACATCCTACCTTTCGGTATAATATGTCGAAGCTTCACTTATTTCCATGCTCCATGGCCATCACATGATGACCTGGCATGACTTGAGCTTCATAAGAGTACCTCTATTAAAATATTTGACTTTTTTCCTCTCCCTTATCTCTCTTAGTTTCACTTAGAAGGAAACATATATGGGAAATATGCAAGAATCCATGGGAGATGGATGAAAATAAAAGAAGAAAAGAAAAGGAATAAATGAAAAATAAAATGAAAAGAGTGGCTGGCCCAACCCTGCTGCCCTACACGAGTTTATTCCCCACATAAGAAAAACCCCACTTTCAATGATACATGGTAGAGAAGTAATCTCAATATTATGATACATTAAAATGATATTTCCAAATGAACTTTCTTGAATAAATTGACATTTAATTTATTAAATATTAAATATTAGTTATTCTACTCAAATTCTTGTGGTTGATAATTCTACCAAACTCTTTTCATATGGTAAAAATATTATTCTAAAACCAAAAAAGTGGATGGAAATGTTATATAAGATAATATTCAATGGGAAAAGGCCATTTTACCCCTATGTATCATCAAAATGAAAAGAATAATAAGTTTTCAGCACAAAATTTCTATCCTAGAAATTCAAGGATCATTGCTGCCACCCCACCATAACCCTTAATATACCTAAGAAGCATAGTGGTAATACTGGAAGAAATGATCTAACTGTGATCATCTATGAATCATTCTATTTATAATGTAAAACTACAAATATCATAGCATCATCAAGTTTCTCCTACATGGAAGACATTAAAATATGACCTATCTTGTACTCCCCACCATAGGAATTCCATTATCTTCACCTCTTAAACAATATTTCATCTCAAAGCCCATGAAAAACAATGAATTTTATCAAAATATGGTTCACCACCAACATATGGTCAATGTTGCACCCTCCACCATATGAATTACCTTAAAATGATTCATAAGTGAATCCTTAGAAGGTTCCTTCATCAAGATAGAAAATACATTTCAAATAAAAAGAAACTCAGTTGAGTGACTATGATATTTCAGTATACTAATGAATATTTCAGGATAATAAATGATCATACCTAATTAAGAGTATACTACTATTATAATTAAAATCATGTACAGCACCGACCAATCCATGTTCACAAAAAAATAGTCAATAATTTCATTTAACAAACATGTCACACAACGTTAACTGAAAATGAATTTCAAGATACAACCCTCAATCAACCATATCCAGGTATCTGTTTTACATTTTATGTCACCTATACCATGTAGTTTTATTTTAAATACGAAAAATCCTCTCAGGAATCCATTCCCAAAAAAATATTTAAAACCATCAATCCTCATATTAAAATAGGAAAATCACCTTTTTACAATTAAAATTGTTCCACGTGTAATAAACATGTTCCTTAATAAACTACATAATACACCTATTATTTATCCATCACAAGTAAAGGTTGACCATGATACATGATATGTCATTCTCACTAAGAATGAATCTCCCTCAAAACTCCTCTTAAAAATCCAACACCTCACCCATGTCATGATTTAGTCTACAACCACCAGTCATCTAACATCATTACATACATGATCATCTACCCATGATCTAAATACATCAGAAATAGAATAAACATTGACCGATTGGGCTAGACACCCAAATATTACAGCCCATCGATGCTAGTCTTGATACCAAATTTCCATAGTTTCTCCCCCTAAATTGAATGCATCAACATACTGATAACACAAAACCCAATAAATAACTATGAAGTGATCTAAAAGAACATATAAACAATCAACCTACCTAAAAATAATTCATAAAAATGACACAAACTGTCCCATAATGTTATCTCTTGATCAAAATGTACAATGACCTCCAACTGTCTAATAAGAGGCTAACAGTCTCTAGGTCTCCCACATAGCCCTGCCGATCAAGTATCACCACTAGGTCACAAGGTCTAACCACCTAACCCCAAAATCAAACCACTCAAAAAAAGATAATGATAAAAACTAGATACAAGGGTTAAAACAATCTACATGACCTATAAGTGCCAAACCCTCACCAAGAATATTTATAAGGAAATCCTTCCTAAAGGTAACCAAACCAACGTAAACAAGAATATGAACTTAAACATTCCTTGAATATGTATACGGTAATACCCATAGAGGTCCAATTCATGAAAATAATATTTGAACCTATCATAATCAAAATATGAAATATGATTTGAAAATTGAAAATGAAAGGATACCCCCCCCCCAATGTATTACTTATGTGCATTATGTTCCCTCTAAACCTACAATGGCCACTAATCTGAATCTGCATGTGGAATGAGTCACCAGACTCACCACGAAACACTAAAATGTTCATATATATTACCTACCAACACACGGAAATATATTCAATTTGGATCATTTGGGTATAAGGAACCCAAAAAACTATAAAGTAAAAAAAATTAAAGTTTATTTGAAAAATTAAATATTATTTAGCAATAATTAGTAATAATCACTCACTAGATGTTTTTTATTATGAGAATCCTACGTTCCGAATTTGATACATGAGATGCCTATTTCCTTTTCTGAACAAGACTCAAAATCCACACCTGACCTCTATTCAATATGATAAGATCCATATGTTATAATAAACTATAACATCCAAAAAACATATGCATCTCTCAAAGAAAAAAAATGTGAATATAACATTACAAATCAAAACAACAATCTTGTACCCCGGGAAACTTGGCCTTCTTACCATAACATGTGTTCTCAATTCACAGGTCTGATATCACTCATGGTTTCTGATAAATTTGTAATACTCATATATACCACATACAAAATTGTAAATCTAATTAATAAAATCTTATGATAGTAATCTGAAATATACTAATCCGAATTCCACACAACCGGTGCTCCGACCAGGTTTTCCATGACTCATCAAGCACGCCGCCCCATTTTATAGAGGCTACGAACTAGCAGTGAGGTCCTAGGGTGTCACAGTGGGGAGACTATACCCTCATATTAGAGTAATAAAATAGAGGAAAATAGATAACTAATATAAATAATAGTAGATAAATATAATGTAGAAGTAGTAAATAAACTGAAACAGAACATGCCGAAATAATAAATGAAAATGGTATAAAATCCTGAAGAGCGAAGTCATACATAAAACACAAGTCACCCACTAGGTCGACCATACAGACCCGATAATAGAAATCAAAACTAAAATAAAAGTACAAGGAGATAATACTTTATCCAAGACAGACCCCATACCTTGACTCCATACAATTTTTTGTTACACCAGCCTGATCAGATGAACTTTCAAGAGCGACTCTACAATATTATAAAACATTGGGCCCCATCCCTAACCTCTGTATATCTATTCTAAACCTGAAAAGAGGACATACTATTCACATGAAAACTGAGATGAACATAAAGGGGTAAGAATATGATCTTAGTAGAACACCCTAATGATAAATCTATAAAATTATTCCATATGTGAATGCGAATTGAATATTTTCATCCTAGGTTAGACTTAACTAAAAAGTAAAGAAAAACCAATTAATTTTGAACCACTGTTAGTCCTCGGGTATGCAATCCTGGTCAACTGGGAAATTTAAAACATGAATTTCTATATTTATATGTGAGTATACATGTATAGTCCCATACCTATACATATATAAATAAATATGAACATACATAAGTATGGAGCAATAAATATAATCCAAACCATAAATAGACAATCCTTGTTCCCATAATCCCAATCACTTGAACATCTTATTAAAGGGTATAGAGTTTTACAAAATTCCACTAAATTAAGGTATAATTAATTCTATCACTATGTTCATAATCATAATCTAAAAATACATTCTTATGTAAGTGTTGTAAATGTCTCTATGCAAGATATGTCACCACTGGGGGATACTTGTCCTAACACTGGGTTCACCTGCACTCACCATTAATAACTGAAATAGAGGATTTGAGGGAATTACATCCTTAAATCATGTAAAATGTAACTGAACTAGGTGGGATGTCACTCATTACATGTAAATCCATTCCAATATATGATCCCTAGGTCTCGGTCTGTAGGTAGTCATGACATAGCTAATCAGATCATCAATAAAGGGCTCACCCTTAAGCAATCTGTAAATGGAATGCCCTCTAGACCCACGTACATGATAGGTATCCATTCATAAGAGTAATATAACTGGTGTGTCCACCCAAAACTAGGGAGAATCCTAGGTATTTTTTATAGATAGAGAAATCATCCATTGAGTACAATTAAAATCAATGGTGAGAACCACCATCTCCAACATCATGATCTAGTAACTGATCAGGGAGAGCATAATAATCACTAATATTCAAGAGAAAATAATCATTAAAGAGTATAATCAGATCAAGGATAGAAAAATAAACTTATCTCATATTAACTAGAGAAATGTATAATCATCTTTATCACTCATGGAAATATTTTCATCCATGAGTATCATTACTAGTGAAACCTTTCTATTACATCATAGTTATTGGCTCAATGGCTGAATACCAGGATTCTCCTTTTGAAATCCCAATATTATAATAATAAAAAATATATGCTGAATAGCGAGATACTATGTTGTATATATGGGTATTACAACATGTAATAGAAATAACATGGCTCATAGCTAGATCCAAGGAAATTATCTCTCAGAATCCAAACGAACAAAATGGGTCGTAGAAAGAACATTTGGGTATCCTAAAGGGGAAGAATGATGCATCACATCGAGTCAAAATCCACCAACACAAAAGAACCTATGGTAATAATCTATGCATGAGTATTAAATTTATGAAATTATAAAAAAAATGTGTGGGGTGGTTGAACATAAAAATCCACCACTTCTTCCATAACCTCATGAGATTAGAAGTTCGATATGGGTTCTAATGTTACCTCTACTACCATCTCTACCCAAATATGATGTACTAGATTAGGGTCAGTCAAACAACAAGAACTCACCGTGTCTCTCAAGTCAAACACTAGGTGGTATACAACTTGGGATATGTAAGGACAACACAAAAGTGACAAAATCATACATAGGATCCTTGGATGAAATGTAGAGAGGAGGAATCTTACAAGGGGTCCCTAAATGACAATTCATCAAAGGAATCTTTCAAGGGATCTTCAATATGTTAAGTAGGTAAAGGGATCGTATAAGGGATTTCGTAGGACATTATGTAAGAAAAGGAATCCCATAGGTGGGGGCCTTGTAATATGAATAAGAGAGAATTATCCTACACAAGATCCTCATGGTTGAAATGTAAGTATAGGTATCCTATATGGGATCCTACGAAGCAACAAATCTCAAGGAATCATATGCCATGAGGGTACATATCACAAGGGATAAATCCTCAAGGAGAAGCTCAGAAGGAACCAGTCATAAGAGATATCTCATAGATCATCTAATATTAAGGGTGTCACTCTTAGGAGAAAATTTATTTTGATAACTACAAGATGAACATCATGATTTAGAAAAGACTAAAACTCCACCTATGAGTCCATAAAACACTACAAGGTTCTTTCAATCACGATATATGTGTGATGATACTCATAATGGCCTTTTCATATGTCCAAAATAGAATATGTGGAATAACATAGTATATTAACCTCTAAATGGTAGAAAAAGGGGAGTACACTACATGTGTACACTAATACATTGTGTGTACACTAGTAAACAATGTGTGCTCTCAAGGTCCAACCTAGGTGCGTTCCATGGTCGAACATGGCCTGTAAAATCCCAAGTACATGGAATTTAAGTAATTTAAATGGTGCATACCCTACATGAGGAACCTTTTTATGTTCCTTAAATTTCCAAGACATTTATTCTTCCAATATGAGTTCATTTAAACAACATTTTACACACTTGAGGCCTAGAAGTGTACATTAAACGACATGTTCCCCTTACTCGGGATACCGAGCTGGGAACGTAGTTACATGGTTGAGTCCTTATATATGGGATGTATAATCCATACATGGTGTGTACATCAAAATTCTCATATTACACAAATATTATGAACAAATGAAGATTTTTCCCTAAACCACACACATTGTAGATGTGTTTTCCCAAATGGAGAACCCTCAAAAAACCCCAAAACCCCCATTCTTTCAGAGCTATCTTTAGATCCTCCGAATAGGGGTCCCAAAATAGAATAATTTGTCATTAAAAATTCGAAAAAAATTTCAAATGGGAATTATGGAGAAACATAAAAATGTCATGCCTTTGCGAAGAATCCTCAAATGATTCACCCATTTCCATACTCCACAACGTCCGCATGATTATCTACCCTATTGTGAAGTCTAGAAAAATATGTATCCTCCCATATCCCCCTATATATCTCTCTCTCTATCTCCATTTTCTCTCTTGGTCATGTAGATAAAAATGAAAATAGGGGGAATACACAAGAATCCAAGGGAGAAGGAATAAAATAAAATAAGGAAATAAAAGGAATAAAAAAAATAAAAAAATGGTGCTCGACCCATCCCCACAACCAACTTTATTTTATAACCCACATATAAAAACTCACCATTTTAGACTCAATGTTGTAGATATATTTTTAATATAAAACAATACTAAAAATATATCTCTTAGTGGAAAAACATGAATAAATTAGTATTTAATTCATTAAATAATTATTATTAATTATTCTGCTAAAATATGAATGGAATTCAATTTTACCAAACTATTGTATAAGGGTAAAAATCATATTATTGAACCAATGGAGTGGTAATAAAATTATATGAGATAATCTACTTAGGGAAAATTCCATTTTACTACTTCAAATCATCTAATAAAAAAATATTCAAATTTGCACTCACAATTTTGTGTCTAAAAAAACAAATATTTTTACATAGTATCAATGTATATTTTTTGAAGGAAATAAAATAGTGTGATGATATTACACTTCAAAAATTTGATATCATTATTTATGAATCCCTTGAGAGATATAGCCTCATCCCACTAAGTCAATAAATTGGTAGTAGTAAAGATGTACTTGAACTATATATCTATATCTTGGGGATATGGAACCATAAAACTTATTCCCCACATAGATATTACTGAAGTCTATTTGGTGGTGTGAAATAGTTTTTGGGGATGATGAATGAATTTTTAATTTATCAAGAAATAATGGAACTTCTTTTTCAACTATATGAAAAAATTACTAAATTAATGGATAGAAGAATCTAAGTCTCTTATTTTGAAGAATGATATTTACTCATAATTAGTGAGCACTAAATGTGACCATATGTACTTTATTCAAAAAATTGAGGTTCTCTCAATATTCAATACACCTAATGATAACTCTACTAATGACTCACTTCTAGAGAACCTTCTGTGAATTCAGAAAATCATAGTGCACAAATTTTTTTACCTGATGGTGGATCAATTTGTTATTTGATTGATCTAGTTTGAGATTAAATTTTTAGAGGTAGTATATTATTAGATACATTCATCCCATTATTTTATCAATTTGCAAGGTTAGATATCATCCATGGTAAGGGGTAGTGTTTTACTTATTTATATCATCCATATCATTATCAACGAATGGTGAGACCAACCTATGATATGAAATATCTGATTTTCTCATATTGATCTGAATCTATCATGTTTGTAGCTTTATTATCAAGGGAATATTATTATGAATTATATGATCACTAAATGTGACACTATATTTGATCTAAGGGGAATTAGGATATCAACCCTCAAACATAATTGAGAAATGAAATAAACTCTTCCTTCTTTAATGGAATAGTTTTTATTTATATTAATGATCATTAACAATGAATCATCATTCATATTACACATTTACATTCTTATATGTTGACAAATATCTAATCCTATAACGTGTTCAAGGAATTAAAATTTATTACTAGTGCTTACTAATGATAGTTTAATGGTGTATAAAATAACTTCCTCAACTTCAGAGATGAATAAAATAAACATATCAACTCAGTTGAGATTCAGGTATTTTATTCATCCATATAAAGTACTCATAAAAGTAACCTTTAATTAAATCACCCATGTTTGGAAGGTGTCCCAATGGTAGAAGAACTCTTAATTAAAAAAAGTATATTTCTAATAGTGTCTTTTTTGAGATATGGTGTTTTTTGAGGAAGTCCTCTAACACATCCCATTTTGTAAACTTTTTATACATGAATAGGATGTCAAACTACAACAAAATAACTATCCTCTATGTTATATGCATAGTTTTAGATATATTAATAATGATATATTTTAAAGTGTTGATATAATATAATAGATAACAATTTAGGAATGCATGTAAAGTCTTAATTTCTATTCAATTAAGATCAATGTAAGGAAATTATTCTTGATATCATAATATTCAATCTCTAAATCCAAAATTAATCTATTGATAGGTCATTTTTTCATTTTATTCATCATTCTTATGATAAAGTATTTATTGTATTGATCCCTCCAATGACAATACATAGAATATGAGAGTCTTATATTCTACTAGTGACAGCAAGACTAGTGGGTGTATAAGTTAGTTATTGATTTCTCATAAATTATTGTAAAAAAATTCATCCCACTCATATGTAACCCCTTTCATTATTTACTTTTTAAAGGGGAAGAGCTTACCCATGAGGCTGGGTATAAATCACCTAATATAGGCGACATGTTATTGGATTCATATCAAATCATGGATATTTTGGGTAGGGTTCATATCAAGTATCAACTAGGTAATTTTGGGGAAACATTTGATGTCTAAATTATGTAAACCAATGTTTTTTAAATTTCCCTGATGTTACCCAAATGCAAATTCAAAATAGTTCAACAATAGGATGTGTTTCCATATTTTATTGAAAATTATTTCAAGATCAGATATACGGTCACATATATATTCGTATTTGACAACTATATCAACTACATATCACTCCATGGCCTTACCCAAAAAAAGAATTAATGATTTGATGCTTTAAATATTGATATGTGGCACGATATTTCTTAAAAAATTGAATTACATAAAAATAGTACACCCATTGGGGAATCCTAAAGTTGTTGGTATCCTCTTTTTCAATGGCTATTAAAATATGGTTCATTATATAATACTCAACTACAATCATAATTTCTTGGAAAACAACCATTATATTGATTAGTAATTCTATGATGGAACTAAGGAATTTTTATTTGGATTGTACAGATTGATGACCCTAAGATACTAGAGTAAAATCCCGGATATATTCTTATTGTTCAAAATAATCATGAGTATAAGATGAACCAACATCCGAATATTTACGAGATAAAACTATGAATTATTGTCTTTATAAACAAAATAAACATTCTTTTGAATGTTTGGGTTAATATTATATAACTAATACCACAATAATGGGAGATAGTATTTCTAAATTTCATTCTCTTATTATCCTAGGATTCAAATCCACGGGAATTTAGATTATTGGATGGGTTGGATGAAGATTGGTTAGACATTCATTATGATAGAGTTGTTTTACGTTTAGCATAATGTTTATGGATTGTGTTGTTGTGTTTCCCATATTTCACAGTGGCACCTCAATGGACATGTTCTCCTAAATATTATATGATTGGAAAGTGATCATGTTATTTATTTTATTATCCATTGGTTCCTATGAAAATTTATGAATTCCATATTGGGAGTTTTTTCCTCAATTAAATTAATAGGCTACAAAAAAAATTACCATGTTCATTCCATGGACTAATTGTTGTAGTTTACATACCATTATGGGTAGTAATTTAAATATAATAATGTATTCAAAACGGATTCACCTCCATTTAAAAAAACTATATCTACAAACTTTTATTTGTAGAAATTGAAGTGTGAAATACCTCTTTATAATACACCAAAATTCACATCAATAATAATTTTAGGCATTGATTTTATGATGAGGGAATTGTTACAAGAATATAAAGCTCCAATCTTCCAGGAAAACATTGAAAGACATTCGATGACAAGAAAATTAATTGAGATTTAGAAATAAGGTATCCAAATTCTTTTCTCATCTTAATCATTACAATGAGACTTTTCTAAAACTTATTATGCCTATGGATCATCAATATTATTGGTGAAAGGTTAACTGTACCATTAACCAAGTGTAATAGGTTATGGATAAAAATAATGTTGATCCAAGATTAATAATCAATTAGGTCCTAAAATATGAAAATAACATCAAGCTTTCCCGATATATATAAGGTTATAATTTTCCCTTGAATAGAAGATTAGAGGTCTTATTCTATGAATAAAATAACTATGTGGCATTTGATTGAGCTAGTATCTATATGATATGTCTTATATACACCGACTTCAGCCTCATACTTTGGAGGGAATAAGTGTTTCTCAATAACAGATTCATTTTGTTCTATATAGAGGTGTAGGGAATCAAGGTTTGATTGTTTGGATAGAATGACAGTGATCTTATTTGATATTCCATACTTTTTGACTAGGGTCCCATTCATCCAACCAAAAGGTTTCTACCTTTTTTATGGATTTGGGGCCAGAGTAGACCATGTTTATGGCTCCTTCCATTGACATTAATTGGGACGTATTTCTAGCATCATTAGGTTGGCAGATTAATCATTCTTATTTTTCAATTTCAACTAAAGAGATTTTAATTTGTTAGCATGTATTATATTTTTATTGGGCCTAAAGATTCCCTAGATGATTCATGATCTGTTTGATGTTCTTTTTGAACTCCATAGAGTTCATTCCTTTAAGCTTCAACTATATATATGGCTCTAGAAAAAATTATTCCCGAATGTTCAGTTCCACCATGACCTAATCCCCAACATCCTCATACTATTTGAAATCTTACTCAACTATTAGAATATAGCACTTATTCATATGAATTCTATTCATAATTTAAAAAGTAAATTAGGATGATTAAATTATTTTATCAATATTTAAACTCCTAATATAATGTTAATCATGTTTATGGTGTAATTACCATTTCATCATTTGATGGGAATGTGATCGTCCTCAAAATGATATGGTTATGAAATCCTGGAGAATATAGACAAGAATGGTTAATAGTAAGGACTCTTTATCTTAGGACTTCTTCTACCAACACTAATAGTGTTTAACCCTACAAAAATATATTTTATAAGGTACGACAAGGGGTATGGGGTCACAACTATTTTATTTAGTTGTTCCATTAGTATGGAATTTTCTTTGTTGATTAATTTTCGTGTCATATGATCACTAAATTTCTATTACCCATGATTTAGTCCTTTTTATATCTCTTCATCTTCCTCTAGTGGGGCAGTAGAGATGCAATAAACTTAATAGAAAGGTTTTTCCAACATGATGGTCTAATTTTCCGACCTCTTTTAAAGTACACCCATAAAAATTAAGAAATCTTGGATATTATGCCCTATCATATTATGGTCAGAGTAGTAATTTGAATGATCATTTAAACCAAATTCATTAGGTTTCCTTATCTTCATAAATTTGATCAGGTCATTTCCCAAGGAGGCTTTAATAACACCCAATACCAGTTTTTTTTAATGAATAATGATTATAATTCTAATCATAAAAATTTAAATTAATTTGTTCTTTCTTTACATTTTGACAAGGGATTTTATATTTTCATTATTTTTTAGTATTATCCAACACATTTTTTTATAAACATAACTAACAGTTTCCCTATAGGATGTTTTATGTGGAAGAAGTATGATATTACCTTCCACCATGAAATGAAATCTGGGACACTATTATTTCCATATATTTTAATTTTCATAGGTCAAGGATCATTGTATTATTTATTATGGTGGTTAAATAGTAGAGGAAAAATAATTTTATATCTTCTATGTTGGTGGATAACCAATATGGTATATAGTTATATATATAAAATATTTCCCCATATAGTGTTTGTACAAAACATTATAATTTCATTGGAGTCTTATTTTTTATATTTTCTATTATACGTTGACTTAAATATGTTAAGTTAATGAGATACATCTCCAAATTGTCTATACCAATAAATATTTGGAATATGGGATTCCCACAATTAGGAATGGTCTAGTTAGTCCCACTCATTTGGTGTATAGATTCCTTTTGGGCCACTTCACAATATGTCTTTGTAAAATTTATTTTATTTAACCATAAAAGGACTCTATGTAATTAAATATCTATTATAGAAATATATTCTAAGTATATATTCAAGTGTATGTAGTTGGTCGAGTTTGATATGGTTAAATTTCCTTTGTCTATTATTGATAGTTGAATAGAGTTTTCCCAGGGTAGATAACATGGAATAGTGGTTCATGTCTTAAGGGTGGGTATTCTTTATTGAATTTCACCTCTAATTTTAGGTAAATTGGATATTTATTCATTAGGTTAGCCAAATGAATAGATTATGAACTTATTAGTCTAGTATCTATTTATTATTTAAGTGGATTCACTATAGGATAAATGATGCCCTCATCCTATAAGTATCACTTAGTTAGAAGTGACACAAGCTAAACATAACTTAAATAATACATTAATTTTATGATTTAGATAATACATCTACCAAACAGCCACACATTTTAATGAACCAACATGTTATAAAAAAAGCCTCCTTTTGATTTAGTTAAATGAATTATTAATTAATATGGTTATAGAAAAAACATGCTTATAAATTGTTTTATTATATCAAGTTAGATTTAAATTAACATTACGTATTTTTCCATGGATAATATATCCGCTGAATAGGGATCACATGAGTAGTATATATATAGTGTTTTAACAAATAAAATTGACATAGACAAAGGACGTGCCAACCTCAAATAGTAGGATCATACACGATGAATGCCTTTTATCAGATCATTTGAATTATAAAACATTTATGGGTTTTTCTCTAGACCAAGACCAAGATGACATCCAATAACATAAGCATGTGAAAACCCATTTATGGGATAAGTTCATGCTCATTGAGATCATGACCAAAACCAAGTTCATCGAAACGCCCCATGAATGTCAAACCATCACACACCATACAAATAGGGAGTTTGATGGTGTATTAAATGGATATTTTTCAATACCCATGATTTATATTTTTGTACATTATTGTTTATAGAATGAGGAAAATATTTTTAACATATTATTGTTACTTTATAAATAATTTTGATTTTGATACAATAAAAAAAATATTTTTTTGGTTTATATTAAAATTAAATAAACTAGTTTAATTTGGAATATATTGAATTTTTAAATAAATAATATTTTCATAAAATATTAATATTATTTAATTTTTAATAAATATAAATTATCATCTATTTTTTATGAATTCAAATGTAATTTTTATAAGCGTTTGAGAACTGTTATTTTCAAAAACATGTCATTTTAAATAAATGTATGATATTATTTTAAATGTAAAACTAAACATACATAGAAAATTATTTATATAAAATATATATTATTTTTGGACCCAAATTGTCTAAATTATCCAATTTTGAGTTTTTCATAATTTTCTCAGAAAACAGATATTTCAGGTAAAAATTAAATACAATATAAATATAGTATGTGTTTAATTACATCATAATGTTATGTAACCTATAATATAAATGGAATCCCAAACAAAATATATCATATTACATTTAAATACTACTATTTTAAGTTTATATTATTTATTTTATAAATCTTTTTTCAATCCTCCAAAACATAGCATATGCTTTAAGGTTTTAAAATTATTGCATTAAGAGTGTGACTTACCTCTTCCACAAAAATTCCAAAATTTTTATAATTTCATCCATTTTCCTTATAAAATAATCTAAACCACTCCTATTATAAATAAACCATGAAATGGTTAGTGGTTTTGGATATTTTTATATTTATAGTCTAAAACCAAAATAATAATAAAATTCCCCTCTTTTCCTATATAAACCCACCCAAGCCCCCATTTGTCTTCAAAAAAACACATTTTAGAACATACATATTGTTTTTTCCAATATATAGACTCATAAAAAGTCTCCCCTAACATATCAATAAGTTCTTCCTATGCCATTGGAGTCACACATTAATGTAAAGGATCTTCCACCCTCCTATTTTATGAAGAAATCCTATTATATTAAATATTTTAATTTAAATTTTTATTTATTAGGATATGCTCATCCATATCCCCTTAAATAAAGTATGTTTTATAAATTATTATATCCCCTTTCATGATCATTTTCCGTCTTATGAACCCTTATGTACACCCGTTACTGTGATGAAATTTTGTGGGGGTTCTTCCATTCTCATCTTTATTAAAGTTTATTAAATATAACATGCATTCTATTTCCAATTCCTCATAATACGAAATGTCTTTAAATTTACATGTTACATTCAATTTAATTTTTATATTATACAAAAACCCTTTATCTCTCATCAACCCAGTTTATGAATTTTAATTTGACTGTGTTATGCTTCTGAAATTTCTCGGTGATTTTACATGAAAAAAAATTGTGTAGTGAATACCATACCAATTTTTATATCAATTTCATTCTCCATTATGAACATATAATTATTTTTAGGTCTCAAATTTCATTATTACACATTCTTAGATCATGGAATAAATTACTATTATGAATGAATCCAGGTTATTTGAACTATGTGGAATGGTTAAACATGAGAATGAAATGATTATGATGGGTGCACCCAGATAGCTCTAAAATGAATTACATATTTTTAGTATCTGGACATATCATTTTGGTATTGGGATTTAACCCAATTCTTTCATGGGACCTTTACACAATGTGTTCTTTGAGGATTAAACCTTGAATTATGTTTTATGATGTAATGTTCTATGTTTTTTCCATATTTCCAATATTAAATTTATGATTACAATACTATATCATGTTAACTTATTCAAGTTTATGATTCATACTCTTTTTATGACACATTGATATGCCTATTTTCTATCATGTATAATAATCCATATGTAATTCCTTGTTTTTTCTTTAATTGGATTTATAGATTATCACTTTATAATGTTTTTCCCTAGGTTATCCGATACAATTTTAATTTTATTGGAATTTTATGATCAATTAATGTAATTTTTCAATAATTTTTTTGTATCCCTTGTTATATGTTTTTATGAAATGTACCTAATTCCAAAAGACACTATACTTCTCAATATATTGGGTTGTATTATTTTTACTTTTATTATATAAAAATATTTTAATGTTTAATAATGTGAAGGGTTTTTATAGTTGGTATCATAGGAAAAGTTTAGTTTTTTTGGTATTTGGATTAAAAAACAATAGAAATAGAATTAGGTATAAGAATAATTATAATAAAAAACCCTAAAATTAGGTTAGTATATATTAATTGGTTTTTAAATCAAATAAATCTCGGTCAGGATACTGCATGTTGATGTGGTTCTAGTACAAATGTGCATAGTATTAAAAACTCTAACAATGTGTTCCAGACTAGACTCAAGGTTACCTGGTACCCGAAATGGGCCTTACTTAACACCTAGTGGGAAAATTTAAAAGGATTTACTTTGCTAAATTCATAATATCTTTACAAACCATTATTTATGGGACAAAAAAATACCGTAAGAATATATGTCTGTAAATAAATCATGGATAACATATATTGATGCCAAAAATTTTATTAGTTGTAGAAATAAATGTATTTTATATGTTATCCCTTTATCATCCTTGGATTTCAGTTTATATGATTAATAGTTTAAGATAATCATCACTAATTATTAATCTTATTTCATCCAATGGCCTGAAATAGGAGGAATCAGGTTAACAGCCGATGTGAAGTAAAATGTGATTATTGTCCCATTGAGATGCCCAAACTAATGGGAGTGGGAATCAAAAACATTGTCATGCCAATATCATAGCTAACTCAAGTTTTAATAAGAATCCTCGATCATGAGTAGTGACCCCCACTAAGAGAGATCAAGACATAATCAAGAGCATTATAAGACAAGGCCTCCTACTTTTGATTAACATATGATACCTTATTCATGGAACAATGGATAAAATCTATTGAGAAGATCATATCTAAAATTCATTGTTCTGAATGAGAGAAGGTTCTTCTGACTTTTTATAGCATGTTGGTAAAAGTGGATCCATGGAGTATATTAATCAATAATATGAATCCTAAGGATGAGATCAAATAAATGGATTAGAATGAATTCCAAAAAATGTTTTCTTAGAAATATATTCCATGAACTCTACATCATAAAATGAAAAGGGATTTATATGAACTAATGTAAAAAAAGAAAAATAATATATAAGAGCATAAGAGAAAAAATTCACAAGATACAAATGATATACCAAATGTTTTCTCTTTACACCAAAAATGTATGGTTTAACGCTTCTTTAGTGGGATAAAACCTATTCTACAAAAACCCTTGGTGATCCATGACGTTGATAACTATTAGATAATTTTCCGATGTTCCCTCAATGTTGAGATGGAGATTGGTGAATCTAAACGGTATCATAAGGATAAGAAGAATAATGTTGAGTTTATGTCTAGAGGCCCGCTGAAGAAATATTATGGTGCAATGAAATTCCAACATCCCACTTGTAAAAGGTGGGGAAAGAAGCACCCCAAAAATATCCTAAATGAAATAAAGAAATGATGTTGGTGTTGGAAGTATGGACACCTGACCAATTTTTTCTGATAGGAGAAACCACGAATTTAATGGATTAATGGAATACTTAATTCAACCCTTAGTACATTTATAATTTCGTCAACATCATGGAACCATGGCCCTTTCCAAACCAATTCCATAAACCAAGGGTTTTTTGTGTAACACCCAGCGAATTTAGTGAAATATTTTTTAAATTAATTTTATATTTTGATATTTTTAACATTACTAAACACTGAAAATAGATTTTCACTATGTTAATGAATCTTTTTACACTAAAATTTCTTTTCTTATGTAACATATAACACCGAGTTGGTGTATGATGCACGCAAAGACAATTTTCCTTACGATACAGAGAACAATGTGTTTCTATGAAACATTTATTTTTATTATTTTATTTATTCAATTAAGATAATTATAACCTAGCCATTGGACATAGTTATATGAATAGTAAAAACGACTTTTCAAATATTATTTATTATTTTTATATATAAATAAAACATATTGATAATAGAAGATACGATTTTTTGTGAAATCCTTATATTTTTACAAATATTTTTTCCCGAATGAACCACTATTAACATCCTTTTAATAAAGAAAATTTTAGACACCCAGAGAAATTGATTTTGGTATAATTGAATTTATTTTTCAATTCAAAATATTAAAATTATCTTAGGTGTAATTTTTGGTATTTTTCTGAAAGCATTCAATTTGTGAGGAAATGTGAAGAACATTGCATTAAGGTAAAAAAAACATTTTTATTTAAGAAATTATATATATTTAAATTTATTTTATAGTCACAATAGTTAAATAATAGTTATATTCACCCAATTTAGTTCATTATTATCATTTTTATTATAGAAGTAGATATAAAAACAACATTGAACTTTTTTTATTTTCTTTTTACCCGCCTTCTAGCGAACCTTTTGGATTTGTATTAAACACAATTTTACCACTTATGTGAATTTAATTTAGAAAAATATATATACATGTTTATTATCAGTATGAAAAATATGATTAATAAGGTCTAAAACAATTTTTCTGAATAATAATTTGTGAATTTTATTTACCACTCTTAACAGTAAATTGGGGAACTAAAGGTAAAAATAATATTAAAATAATATAAAATTACTCTTAAAATTTTCTTAATTTCATTGCGTATGTAGTTTTCGACCAAAATTATTCTTAAGTAAAAAACTATGATCTACTTTAAGCCACTTCTATTAGATTAATATATTTATTATATTTTATTTGTTGAATTGTAAAAAATCGATATTCAAAATTTAATAACTAAATATTTTTTATGGTTTTACATAAGATAAACTATAAAATAATTTTGAATTTAAAATATATAAGATTTATCTTCATCATGATAATTTATTTTTAATTTTTATAGAAGAAATAAATTAATTAATGTCTTCAATAATAATGATGTAGTAATTGTTTAATTTTTTGAGATATAAAATAAATGATATTAAAATATTAAAATTAATTTTATTTGACTTAATAAATGAGATAATATAATTTTATATAATGTTTAGACATATTATTGAAATATTGGAATAATTATTTTGATTTTATAATGATGGGGTGATATTTTAAAAATGAAAATATTCAATAGTATTAAAATTGACAAAAATGATATTATAAAATAAATATTATTTAATTAAATGATATAAAATTATTAAAATCCCATGGTTTGTAAAAATAACTTTTAAAATATCTCATATGTCATGAATTATCCAATTGGTGTTGGTTTTTGATTTTATTGTGAATATATTATCCCTTTAGTATAAAAATACAAGAAGACACATTAAGAGATAAACTGTTTAACTAGGGGTTAAATCCAATAGAAAAGGTTAATTTATAACCTAAATATAACTAAAATTCATTGGTTGAGTTTTTATCAACACATAAATATGTTATCATTTAAATAAATAACTTTTAATCTTTTTGAATCCAAAAAAAAACATTAATATTTTAAGATCTTCCAAAAGAGCCCCTCCCCTCTCTTATAAAAGGGTACGTATGCCTCTCTTTATTTCATAACTATAAATCCCTTTTTCTTAGCCAACTCCTTCCATTTCAAATTCCAACATCCATTAATTCATCCTAGATGTCATGATTTGGGGATAAATCCCACTTAATTATTCCTTATGTGAAAATCAAAAGGACACACTCAAAGAAACAGTAATGGTTTTACTAATTCAATTCAATTTCTTTTCTTCATCTACATACTCTTCATATGTTTTTTCCATAATAATGTAGCCAATTAAGAATATAATATATTATGATATGTTTTTCTTCTTATGGGATGACCATATTACTCATTTTAACAATCCTATGAAAAATAATATCACCATGCATGCGTACGTACGACTTACCATCTCCGCGTCATGGTTTAATATATTTTCCATGTATACTTTATTTATATGACTACTATGACTAATATAAATAACTAAAATTATAAATATGACATAATATTGAATTTTTGTAATTCTTATTCTTTTTAATTCCCTACCCTTTTCCAATACAGAATGATACAATCACTCATGTGTACGTATGGCTTACCGTCTTCACGACATGATGAGATTCGTCTTCCAAATTCACCATTTAAGGTTGATTATAATAATATATATTATTAAAAAGTGTTAAATTTATTATATTATCATGATACTGGAATAATTATAAATTTATCTACATATATATATATATATACATGTTTAATTATAATACTTTCTTTCTACATGAAAATTAAAAATGAAAACACCATTCAAGCCTACATATGACATACCATCTCAATGAACGATGTATTCCAGTTTGTAATTATTTATGATATAGATTATTAAAATATACATATAATAGATATACATAATATTTATATCATTTATACATTCTGTAATGATAATATAATTATCAAGACCAATGATATACCAAATTATGACACATGCGAAGAAAAAGTGAATATTATCCAAACTAAAAACATATCATATGATCATTAATAAGTAGGTAATAATATTTCATAATCAAAATATATATGGTATTATGTCTAAAAATATTCTTCTATAGAATATGTATGATAAACATTTTTTGATTATAGAGGAAGCCTATGTGATTATGTAGAGAGTCAAGATACAAGGTAAGGTATAATTTCACAATCTCATTGTTATTAATGATTATTTAAATATAAGAAATTAATGTGGTTTATTTATCATACATATCCTTGTTTTCTAAAAATGATTTCATACACTATTTTAAAATACTCCTGTGGATAATTGATGTCATTTTTAACCATTTATTTCTTTTTTATGCACTGTTTGGATGACATCATTCTTTCATTTTCCATTCAAGGATTTTTTACGTTTCTAGAAAAAATTATGAGATTGATGTTTTTTTAACAGATATAGAATGAATAAATTTTTAATTTTACATGATTATTTAGTACCATGAATCTTCCCCTTAAATATTACATGGTTATTGTCAAATAAACAATTTTTTAAATGGTGTGTTATTTTAAGAAAATAATACTAGTTTAGTGAATAAAGAATATTTTCATCAAGATATATTTTAAATTATTTCCATGAGTCCATTATATTTTATCAATGTGGCTACAAATAAATGCGTTTTGAATTTTTTTTATGTTTTAAAAACTTATTTTTGATGAAAATTCATGTTCCAAGTGATCTTTTAAAATCCATCCCCACCTATGATGACAAAATTTGTTATTGTTCAAGAGTACCATTCAAATTATTCCTCTAAATGGTTTTTTTATGGGATGATGTCAAAGAACCCACATTTATTTTCAATGGTTATTCATTAGATGAAATGAGTATGAAACCTATATCTTTTCCATAGGATACTATTTTAATACATGTTTATTATTCCCATTTTATTTCATAGGTTATGTTTATGATTAATATTTTATGTTTTTATGTCACATGTATCTATGATTTCATTACGATATTCCAGGGACCTATATCTACTTCAAATGCATTGGGTAAATATTTATATCTCATGAGATAAACTAAAATGGTCTTTAGAGTGATTCTTGACTACTAAGATGGCCATGGGATAGAACCATGACTACTAAGATGGTATGAGAAGTGAAATCATGCTACTAAGATGGCCATGGGAGTGAACCTTGTGTACTAAGATGGTATGAAGAGTAAACTCATGCTTCTAAGATGCTCATAGGATAGAACCATGACCACTAAAATTGTATAGTGTGTGATCCCACACTACTAAGATGGTTTAGGCAATGATTCCTTGGCTACAATGGAAATCAGTATATGCTTATGCTTCTGCCACAATTCCTTATCTTATTACTATGTTTGGATTTTATGTCATTTGTTATTTATTTCATTATAATTCATGTCTCATGAACATCCATAATTTATTCTCTTTCTCATTATATGATATTTCATAAGAAGGGTGTGATCTAATTTTTTCATGATCATGTTATCATACCCTTATTCTCAGAATTATGCTTACATATCTTACTTTTTTAACCTTATTGAGCATTTGTGCTCTCAACATTTTATGTTTCCTTTCTACAGGTTGAAAAAACGTTTTTTGGTAGAATTTATAATGGTGGATATATTTATGGGCGATTTTGATGATCATTCACTTGGATATAATATTCTATTTCCATGTTTCCAAAGTCACTAAACTAATACAGTAATTTATCTTGTATTTTCGTAATGTACAGAATATTGATCTGAAATCATATAATATTCATGTATGTTTATCATGGGTTTCTATAGTTGGTATTAGTTGGATTTTTTAGTCAATATTTGAAAACTAGTATTTGTAAACATTAGTGAGGTCCCTAGGTATTTTTATAAGTATATACCTAGGGATTTACCAAAGGATAAGTCAAAGGATGAGTTAATGATTTGGAAAATGACTTTGAATTTTGTTAAATCATAGAGTATGTGTCTTATAATAATTACATCCATGGTTGGATACTACAAGTGGATGTGGCTCTCGAACATATGTAACAAGTAGTAATAACTCTAACAAGATGTTCAAGGCATGGATCATGGTAATATGGTACATGGCAACGGGCCTTGATACACACTTATTTTGACACTCCTAAGGGATATTCATTGGAAATTCACAAACTCTTCAAGAACCATAACAAAGGATTATAATAGAAGCTAGATATGAATAGCATATTATGAACCTAAGGTGTCATAGATTAAAGAGTGTGTCATAAGTTAGACATCCTATAAGTGAATTTTTAATATTATTCAGTTCCTTATTTTTATTAATATTTCTTATACTATGATATCCGGTTTTAGTAAATAGAGGGAACTAAAAAGATTTGGGATAACATTGAATCTGATGAAAAACTGGTGACTATGAAAAATGTAATTTCATAATGACTGTAGATAAAGAAAGTTTAATTATGATTAATAAGTTATCACGATAAATGGTTAACAAGGTGAAATTTAGTGGTATTTATAAGTCATCAAATAAGATGAAGACAAACATTTATGCTTGGTCACATTATGATAAACATAGAGGAAAGAATATTAAGCCTTCTACATACCATGAATAAGGAATGAACAACCCTGAAGAATTCCCAAATGGAGGAAAATGAGTTATCATTGTCAGAAAAAGGTTAATAGAGTGATAGAATGTCATATATTTTAATGTCTTATATATGGAGATCAAATGTATTACCCAATTAAATGCCTTAACATAAGAATTTACTTCTAAATCAATTAAATTATTATTCCAAGCCAATAATTGAAAAGTATGGAATACGTGTTTATGTATTTGGTTCAAGAAATTTAAAATATAAAACTATTTTCTAATTTTTGTGTTTTTCGTTGAGGATTTAAATGAATATATTGTATGGTTATATTTTTACTAGATAAGTGACGGTGATATTTTGATCAAGGGAAACATAACCCTTAATATGTTCTTTATGTTAAGATAATGATGTTTGGATAATGATATGTTTGGTATGAATAAGTAATTGGATGATACCAATTACCTATGAACTAAATAATTTATTGTTGATAATGTAGTATATGTTATCAATAATGATGTTTAAACAATTATTGGATATAAGGATTTTATTCAGTAACCTTTGGAATAAGGAATCATGAATGTTTTCCAAAATTATTTATGGTAATTCAAGTCATTACAATGTTTCAAGAGAATAAATGATGAGGGTATTCACATGTTTGGAATGTAAAAACCAATAGATATTTTTTGATACATGGAAGATCAATGTTAAGCCGATTTTGTGAATTTTTTTTTATTATTTTGGATTTTCATGTTTTAAAAGGGTTATAAGGTTAACCATTGATGAAATGTTTAAGTTAAAAATCAGATGATTTATTTATGTATTATGTTATTATTGATAACCATTGTGATAAGTATATTTATGGATTAACCTTATTTCAAGGATGTCTATAACAATTTTTATTGCAATTTATATTATTATGGTTTTATAACATTAAAACATGTATGTCAGGCGAGAACTATTCATGTCTGAGAAGGATGATGGTCTTGAACCTATGACCAAAGGAAGGAAATGGTTTCACACCTACCACTGGCCTATGTGATGTCCTAGTCAATGTATAAATATTTGTAGGGAATAAATATTTATGATGAACCAATTTCTTTACTTTTTATGTTTATATATAAATGAATGTTGATAATTATACTTTTCATTATTTTTTTGGGCTTTAAGATCCATTAAAAGAGTATTTATGGACATTCATTCCATGATATAATTCATATGTTATAAATTGATCAAAGCACCAGAAATTTATGAAATTTTACTTATAGGTTTATATCAAGAATTACTCAATGTTCTGAAAGTCGTCAAAAATTGTTTTTCAAAAAGTTTAATTTTCGTTGAGATGATGACCTTTTAAATCATTATAGATTTTTGACTTTGAGGAGCTAAAACATCCTTTTTTCATTAAATTTTTTATTATTGGTGACCTCAATCACTCTGTATAAACATATAATTTTTTTCGATGTCTAATCATAACTCACAACATATATTCTCCTATGTGGAAACTTAGTTATATGTCACATTGGATAACCATTATGGCTCCAAATTTCAAATTTTAATGGAAGTTTTAATATCCATTTTTATGATGTGGTTATCTATGAAGGAAACCTTCATGTATTAAAACATTGATAATCCAGACAAATTTTGTGAGTGAAATTCATTTTAAGGGGGGTATAATGTAACACACAAAGATATTCGTGAAATTTTTTTTTGACTTAATTTAATCTTTTGATATTTCATACATGAAAAAATAGTAAATATATAATATCACTAAGTAAAATACTCCTTCCACACTAATAAAACTTGTCATACATTACACACAACACAAATTTGGCGTACGATGCACACAACACTGAGTTGGGATACGATACACACAACATTGAGTTTCTATGAAACATATCTTTGTACTATATTAATTATTTTAATAAGATAACTATAACCTTGTCGTTATGAATATCTATATGAATATTATCAACTAATTATAAAATATTATTTATCATAGTATTATATAAATGAAACATATTGATTATAAATGATATAATTCTCGATAAAATCCTTTTATGATTAAATTTTCTTTCTCGAATAAACCGATTTTAATGTCCTTTTAATAAAGCTGATTTTTTTAAATCATGGAATTTTATTTTGGTTGAAATGAATGAATTATTTAGATTGAAATATCGAAATTATATTAGTGTAAATTTTTGGTATTTCTCTAAAAACATTCAATTTTTTCTGAATAGTGAAAAATAAAACATTATTGCTAGAAACCCGTATTCTTCATTTAATTAATAAATTTAATTTTAATTTATTTTAAATCAAAAATATATAAATTATACATATATTAAAGAAATTTATGGTATTTTTATATTTTTAAAAAATAAAAATATACAAAAAACTTATTCTATTTTTTTAATGTGTTTTTATCCACCTACTAGACACATTTCCAGATTAGAAATAAAAAATAATTTTACCACTTCTGTGAATTAAATTTCCAAATATTGACCAACATGATTTTAATCAGTGAGAAAAATTTTATTCAATAGGATCAAAATAATTTTCGGTGAACAATAACTTTTGAAAATTATTTACCACTGTTCGGACTCGACTTCCAGATTCTTCGTGGCGTGGGGTGTATTCCAGTGCGTCGTGCGGTCGATCTGGTGCAGCTTTGATTTGTTAAGGCTTCGAGGTCGCGCTCCGACCTTCCGATCCTGACCTTCTTCTTCCACAGTTGTGGGGCAGCTTCAGTGGCACGATAGCGAAGGGATTGTGTTCCAGTTCTATGAAGTTGGGGTTGTTCTACTAGATGCTTCCAGTTTTGGCCGGGGTACCTTTGTTGGCTTGATGTGGTCCCTTTGTGCAGGGTTATGGGTGGCGACGGGTGTTGTGATGATGTCTACGGGGTTCGAGTTGTTTGATGTGTTTCTTTGGTAGTGAATATGGGGTGTGATGGATTTTATGGAGTGGTGTTTGAGGTTTCATTTGCGATGATGATGGTTTGAATCTTCTACGATCTCTTGGACTGCTTGAGAGATGCTGGAAAAGGGTTTGCGGAGTGGCGTCTTGTCCGAGGTTTCATTGCGGTTACATGTGGAGTAGGGTGCATCGTTAGAATGTCCTGGTCTTCCTCGCTCGGGTCGTTTCGTCACCCATTGTGGATGTGATCATTTCAGAGCCCATCTCACATCGCTGGAGGGTTGGGCAGAATCTAACTGGAGTCTGCCGGCGGGTTTGTGGATTTGTGCTGGTGTCGACGGTCATACCAGTTGGCTTTCACGACGACCGATTTTGAGGTTTGGCCAGCTCTCCTGATGTTTGTTTCCCCTAGCTCATGGTACCATGACCCTTCCTTGGTGACTTTGGCTCTAGTTGTGATGGTTTTTCAGTTTGAAGGCATTAATGGTTTTCATTCATTGTGTTTGTATGTTTTTTCGTGGTGATTTGTTGATGTCATGTTAGGTTTCTAACTTTCTCTTTAAGAGTGTTTTCATAATAATAAAAAATAATTTTCAATCAGTTAACAGTAAATTGGGTAATTAAAGGTAAAAATAATATTATAATAATATAAAATTACCCAAACACTTGTCTTAATTTCATTAGATATGTTTTTTAGACCCAAATTCACCAAATATCACTAATATGATATTTTTAAGCCAATTGTGTTTGATTGAGTCATTTATTATATTTTGTTTAAAGAAGATTTAAAAGAGTCAAATTGAAAATTTAATAACTACATCATTTTTTTATATAGGGTAATAAATAAGGTAAATTTTACAATAATTATTTATTTCAAATATAATAAATTTATAATGATAATGATATTTTGTTTTAATTTTTTTGAGAAGAACTAACTTAAATAATGTCTTGTACAATAATGATGTCGTAATTGTTTAATTAATAGAGGAATACAATAAATGACATTAAAAATATTAAAATCAATATAATTCGACATCATTAATGATATACACTAATTTTATATATATCATAGATATTTTATTGAAATATTTTATGTATAGGTATAAATTTATCATGCTGGTTTGATATTTTAAGAAATGAAAATAATCAATATTCAAAAAATTGGCATAAATGATATTTTAAAATAAAAAGTATTTTATTAAATGATAAATATATAATAAAAATATGTGGTTTATAAAAATAAATTTAAAATATTAAATACTTAATTAATGATCCAATTTGGGTTCTTTTGTCATTTTATAGTAACTATATTAACCCAATAGTGTAAAAATACAAGAAGACACAGTTTGTGTGAAACTGTTTAACTAATCATAATATCAAAAGGATAAGGTTAATTTTATTACCTAAACAAGACTAAAATTAATAGTTTGAAGAGATTTAGACCCATTATCCTTTAAGACTCTATATAAATCACTTTGGATATTTTTGAAACCAAAAATCAAATTATAATAAATTAATATTTAAAAATCATCCAATATTTCCATCACCTCTCTAATAAAACGGAACTTCTCTATCTCTTTATTTCACACCTCCAAATACCTTTTTATCAGCCAAAACCAGACCATTTACTCTCCCATCATCCCTCACTTCATCCTAGAGGCCATACTTTTGGAGTAAAGCCATCCCAATGAGTTCTCTTGTGCAAATCAAAATGAGACACTCGAAGAAAAAGTAATATTTTAACAAATTCAATTCAATTTCTTTTCTTCTTATACTTAATCTTTCTAGGTTGTTTCCATACTAAAGTAATAAATCATGAATATAATATTTTTATAGATTTTGTTTTATTAAGGGAAAACCATATTCCTCATTTTACCTTTCCTATGAAAACCAATATCACCATGCGTGTATATGTATGTCTTACTGTCTACACGCCGTAGTGTAAATTATTTTTCATATACAATATATTTATATGGGTATGATAATGAATATAAAGGATGTAAACAATAAATATGACATAATATTTTTTCTATGGCCGCAAATCATTTTTTTTTCATTTTTCAGAAGCCGGTTTAGGGGTCCCGGTACCCCAAAAAAAAACTACAAACAAGATAGACACCATAAACCAAAAGGAATTACACATCATAATAATCAGATTCATCTCCGAATCCCAATCAGGAGTCTTCTTCTCTAGTAGTCGATTCCCAATCTGGATGCCTCCAAAAACTCCCACTTTGAACCCGACTCCTAAGCTGATCAAGAACGAAATGGTCTGGATATGTCTTTGTGACCACGTGCCCCTTTTTAAAGGCCCCAGTCACCTCGTTGTTCCTCTATGTTGATGATCGAGTACACATCAGTCTTAGAAGAAACAAATAGTCCTTCCTTGGTCTTATTCTTGGGGTGGAAGACAAAGGACCTTCATCTGCAGCCAAAATATTATTCCCACTTTTAACAAAATCACTTAATGAAAGGACAACTGGACCAATAATATTCTCTTTCCCGTCCCCAGAATTCTCCCTTTCAAATCCGGATCTCTCCCTCAAAGAAGCATCACCAAACTCTGAGTTTCTCTCTTGTATTTGGGTTAGAGTTTTTCACTCCATTAGCGGGAGGTGCCTATCCTCAGCAGCATCCCTTTCAACAATGGATTCAACATTATTTCCCAGCCTCTAGTCCGGAATCTCTACCATAGGACTCTCCACCACAGGACTACAACTATCATTAGTAGTATCACAATCCACCATCTTGGTACCTGCTTCATGGATCAACCATCCATCATGTTGGTCCTCCCCTGGATTATCAACAACTGGAACTATCTCAAGCACTCAACAATCAATTTGATGTTCTTCCAAGGTCTCTGCACCGTCCTCACCTCCAACCACAAAACCCTACTCCTAACCCGCATCCTCCTGGTCTTCAAAGATTTCTTCGAAACTGTTGCTCAAAGCAATAAATGGCTTGTCCAGAGGATCAAGGATTCTAGCAACATTAGCACTAGATGTGGTGATTTCCTCCGCAAGACTGACTTCTCTTCCATCCCCTCTCTAGGCTAAACTCAGCCAAACCATGGTAGCATCATGGACTCCCAAATATTACCTTAATCTTTTCAAAACTGCAGACACCAGTGGATTACCCTAGCTCTACTTAACAGTGATTACCTCAGTGATCTGATTTCCCACAAAAGAAACCTTGCGGGACCTCAATGAATTGGCATCCCCAACATCACCAGACCAACAAGTATCCTTGTCTTTGCCAGCCAGTTTCATAGAACTTGAAACCGGACCCGCCTTGACGCCACTTCTTGCACCATCCACAGTGCTCACAGAAACAAAATTCCCATTACAACAAGCCTGCGACATCCGTGAGCTCCATTCACGTCGTAAAACCTCAACTGAATTCCCAAATCTCTGGAAAAGGCCACAAAACTTAGTCCAATTCTCCTAAACAACTCTCTGTTTTCATCGGTATTCCTCACCGATTGTGATCCAAATGAATTCAAAAGGTGTACGAGAAGCATCCAGTTCCACGCATACCCGCGGGTTCACTGGATGACAGACCGTCTTGGTGTAACGATCAGAGCAAAAATATCTACCAATCAGATTTCCCAACATATGTATAATCGAAGGGTTTTGAAACGGCAAAGGCAGGTAAGGAAAACTTACCCACACCGCCATGGATGGCGAATCGCAGTTCCTATGAAGATCGAACGACCATCGCAAAAGCATAAAATGAGAACCTTTGAAGCTGCGAGGAGACAACGACCAAGATTGAATGTGGTCTTCCTCTAATTCAAACCTATTCATGATTTTCCCTCTCTCCAATAAACAGACCACCACTCTATAATGAAGATCCCAAGCACCGAAGATAAACCGGTCAAAATCATCAACTGACGGCCTCATGTGCTTGAACCGAGCCACCAGGGTGAGACTCAATAAAGCCGAGGCTTCTGAAAATGAAGCAGATGAAATTTGAAGGTTAAAAAACCATAGATCAAATCCGGAACTTTAGGGTTTAAAGAGGAATTCAGAAACATGGGAAGAAAATTGGTTTAGAGAAGGGTCGAAATGGCATGGATTTCTCGTGAAAAGGTGATTTCCCCTCCCCCACTGAGGGGGGAGGAGCCGACATAGAGGTCGTCGTCATCATAGGGAGGGGAATTTCATCACGGAGGAAACCATCGAGCCCCCACAATCAACCAATATTTTTTCTAGATAAATCATGTTTTATCCAATTCCCTACCCTTTACCATTATGAAATGATATAGTCGTTCGTGCATATGTATGGCTTACCATCTCAACGACGCGATGAGATTTATCTTCCACAATCACCATTGAAGGGCGATTATAAAAATATATATTGTTAATAAATGTAAAATTTCAGATATAATCATTCTAATATAAAATTATATACTTATATACATAAATATATATATATATATATTACATTTACATACATTATTTCAACGTGACAATTAAAAACAGAAACAGTGTTCATGCATACATACATCTTACAGTCTCCAAGAATGTTGTCTTCCATTTCATACATATTTTTGGTATAGATTTTTAAAATATTCATATGCTGTATATACATGATATTTATATCAAGATTTACATTTTGAAATCACAATATAATTATAATGACCAATGTTATAACAAATTAAGACACATACGAAGAACAAAGAAAATATTACCCGAAGTAAAACTATAACATAGGATTGTTAACAAGTTGTAAATATATTGTTATAATAAAACCATATATGGAGTTATTTATAAGAATACTATTCTATAAAATATATATAATAAACATATATTTATTATACCGAAATATTTTGTGAGTATGAAGAGACTCAATACACAATGTAAGAGATCATTTCACAATATCATTATTATTTAATTTTTTTTATACATAAAGGTTTACGAAGGCTTATTTATCATCCATGTCAATGTTTTATTAAAATAATTTAATAAAATAATATTTTAATATGTTTTATTTTCAAATAATATTTTTTCTTTTAAAATTTTGGGGCATTTTATGAAAATAAAACTATTTTAGTGAAGAAATGATATTTTCTTCAAGAACTATTTTAAATTATTTTCATGATTCCATTATATATTTTCAATGTGGTTTCGATGAAAATGGTTTTGAAATTTTTTTATGTTTTAAACAATGATTTTTTGTGGGAAATTCATTTTCGTTGCGATCTTTCAAAATCCTTTCCCTCCATTGATGAAATACTTTTTTATTGTTCAAGAATACCATTCATATTCTTTTTCAAAATGGGTTTCAATAGAATAATGTTTAGGAAACCCCACTTATTTTCATGGGTTTTTATTTAGATGAAAGGATTATGAAACCTTTATATTTCCATAGTTTATGATATGATTAAATGATTATGATTCCCATATTATTCCAAGGGTTATGTATATTGTTAATATTTTATGTTTTTGATTCATATGTATGTATGATTTGATTATGAGATGGTTTAGACCTTTATGTCTCTCTGAAGTATTGGGTAAATATTTATATCTCATGAGATAAAATAAGATGTTCTTCAGAGTGATTTTTGACTACTAAGATAGATATGGGGGGAATAATGACTACTAAGATAGTATGAAGAGTGAAATTGTACTATTTAGATGGCCATGGGAGTGAACAATGACTGCTAAGAGGGTATGAGGAGTGAAATCATGATTCTAAGATGTCCATGGGAGTGACTGATGACTACTAAGATGGTATGGGGAGTGAACCCATAGTACTAAGATGGTAATTTATTTGATTCCATGGAAGCAATGGAAATCCATATATGCTTATGTGTTTCACATGATTCCATGTTTTCTTCCTATATTTTGGATTTTGTGGCCTATGTTTTTTATTTCCTTATGATTCATGTCTTAGGAACTAACATTATTTATTCCATTTTTCATGTATATTATCTTTGATATGCATGATATGATCTCTTATTTTCATGATCATATTATCATATAAGAATGCTCATGATTATGCTTACATATCCCCCATATTTACCCTTGTATAGTATTTGAGCTCACTTATATGTTATGTTTAGTTTCCCCATGTTACAAAGAATGTTTTTAGGTAGAAGTTATAAAGGTTGAGATTCTTATGTGAGATATTGACAATCATTCACGAAGATAGAAGCTTTTGTTTCAATGTTTTAAAGACACAAAACTATTATGATCCTTAAAAGCTACATTAGTAATGTACAGAATATTCATATAAAATGATCTAATATCAATGTTTGTTAAACTTGGGTCACTATATTTTAAAGACAATAAAAAAACTCAAATGTGGCAAGGGATATATTTTTCATCTACTACCGCAGAAGTGAATCCCAAAAATGATGTAGTGACAGATATACTAGTTATTAATTCCAGAATATAAGTCATAATTTTATATTCAAATTTATGAGATCCTTAATATGAAGAATGTTTAATAGAAATATCCAAACATGACCACAAATAATGGAAGAAGAGATGTGGGTGAAAATAGAAAATGGGGAATTTATTGCATCCCAAGTATAAAACTACAACCCTATAAATGTTTGTTGGATGGACTTCTTTGTGAAGATTTTCATATTCCCATTGGTGGACTTTGATTCAATTATGGGTGTGAATTTTTTCCCTATATTGATCCAACATAAATTTACATGAGAAGGATATCACTTACCTTATGGTGAATCGACCCCCAATTATGTACAAGTTCAGTGAGGTGGTTAAATATTCTTTAGCACCATCATCTCAAGTATAGATATTACTACCCAAAGAGAAGGAGTATAATACTCAAATGATTAATTAAAAGAAAAGTACCATACTCAAAATAAATTCTTATTGTGGGGAGATACAAGGATGTGTTTTCCAAGGAATTTTATGGTCTTACTCTATACCAAGGGATTGAATTTTCAATCAATATTATACCTGGGGAATTTCCAATATCCATGTAAATGTATATAATGGATGTTGTGTAACTTGAGTATATAAATAAACAAATACATGAGAAAATAGGTAAAGGGTTTATACACCCAACTTCTTCACCATGGGGTGCTCCAATTCTCTTCTTCAAGAGGAAGGATGGATTAATGCACCATTACATTGATTATCATGAGCTCAATAAGATCATGATTGTAACACCTAGAGATTTTATGAGATATATATTTTTTAATTTCTTTGATGTTTTCTATTATACAGTACTCCAAGATTAGCTTGAACTATATGCAACACCGTATTATCTTGTAGTATACACAACACTATTCTTGGCTCATGTTACACACAATTTCATGTTCGTTTTGTGGAAATTATTCTACGCAACATTAATTATAGACTTTGTTTAATTTATAAATGAAATAAGTTTTGATTATGTTATACGCAAAAACAAACATATCTTTCACTAAACGCAGCCCTGACTTGGCTTGCATTACACACAATCAAGACATTCTTCGACAGCGTGTGTAGTATGCAATACCAAGTTTCACTAAACAAGAAATTATTATAATATTATTATGAACAAGCCATTAATAATAGTAATACCCTCTTTTGGAAATTTTATAAATTTTATCTTTTAAAATGGACATCATTTTTGGATTCGGAATATAGAAATTGGCCTAGGGTGATGTATTGGTATTTTTCTGAAAACTTTCAAATTTTGACGAATAGTTAAAACACTAGGTTACTATTTAAAAACAGACTTTTTATTTAAATAATAATTTAATTTATTTAAATTTATTTTAGGTCAAAATTGATACATAATACCTATATATGTTCAATGTCATTCATTTTAGTCATTTTATAATAATTTTAGATATAAAAATTTTTATTGAACTTATCACAGTCTTTTACCCACGTCCTAGAAGAATTTGAAAATTTACATAAATATTAATTTTACCACTTCTGTGAGTAGAATTTAGAAAATCCGAGAGACACAACTAATATCAAGGAGTAAAATGTTGTTCAATAAGATAAAAATATTTTTTGGTGAATAGTAATTTTTTACTTTTATTTACCACGGTTAAAAGTAAATAGGGTAATTAAGGGTAAAAACGATATTATTATTACCCTAACACATGTCCTAATTCTATTGGATAAATGTAATTAGACCAAAAACAACCTTAGGAATAAAATATTACCCTTTAGGTCTACATGGATTATATTAGGACACTTATTATTATTTTATTTAAAGAAGAGTTAAAATAGTTAAAATCAAGGTTTAATAACTAAAACATTTTTAATATAGGGTTATAAATAAGATAAATTAAACTATAAATATACATTAGAAAGATAAAAATATTTCATATATAATGGTATTTTATTTATAATTTTTATACTTTAAATATTTTAATTTATTTATGACACAATGATGATGCAGTAATTACCTTTTTAATAAAATATTAACATAATTCATGTTATATATACCCAAATAAATGTAATTTTAGACTTTTTATGAATTACAATAATTTTATAGGTCAATAGGAAATGTTATTATTGATTCAGTTAACTTTTTTTGAACTAATCATGTTGTTCTGTTTTTCACAAAAATCAATTACCAAATATTGTCAAAATTGACATAAAATTGTTTTTGAAACAAATATTATATTAGTAATTGTTATTATATTCCTAAAAATCTAATGTTTAGCCAGATGATGTAGATAAGGTTATATATATAAAAAAAGAACCACTTGGGGTTGGTTTGGATTTTTATAGTATGTTTATGAACAATATAGTGTAAGAAAACAAGAAGACATGGTAAAAGTTAAATTATTTAACTTAGATTTAAATCTAAATGATATGGTAAAAATACGAACCTAAACATGTCTAAAACCTATTGGTTGAGAAGATTTAGACCAATCCCTACTTTATCTTTGAATTAAATCAATTTTTAGGTATTATAAACAGAATATGACTTTATTATAAAATAATATTTTATGTTTTTCCAGTGGTGCCCCTCTCCTCCCTTATAAAAAGGGCACCCCTTCCCTCTTCTCTTCACACCCTATTGAGGCTTGAAGCTCTGCCAAAACCTTCCAAATACTTTTCTCAACGTCTATAGTTATATCATATAGGTTCTGGTCTTCTCAAAAGACCATCTATAGTTCCCTAAGAAGAAGTTTAAAGGCGGTGCGTCGAGGAAGAGGTAATCTTTTCTACCGACTCTTTCAAGTTTCTTTCTTCTTCTACTTCCTATTATTTAGTTATTTCATTATAAAGTAATAACATCATAATTACTTATATACTGATATTTATTATAAATATGAAACAACCCTATTTCACATTCTATCCATCCTACAAAAAACAAAATCACCGCGCGTGCGTATGTACGGAATACCGTCTCCATGCCGTGGTGTAATCATTTTTGCCACCCCCACCTTACTTGGAGGGGTATAATGGTGTAAAGAATAACTATATATTATTATTATAACAACATACTAATTCTATGATATTATATCACCTACTCCAATTCCATTCAATAAATATGGGAACGATATCATCGCTCATGCGTACGTACTGATTACCGTCTCCACGACGCGAAGAGATTCATTTTCCATGATAACAATTCAAGAATGATTATAAAGTATATATTATAGGTAATCATGAAATATATAAAATAATAATGCTACTGGATAAACTTATATATATATTTATGTCATTTACTTAATTCACTTCAATTCAATAAGGAAATAAAAAACAGTTTTCATGCGTATGTACGACCTACCGTCTCCATGAACGGTGTATTTCATTCCATTTATCAATATATTATATATATGTTTATTCTGAATATATATTATATATCAATCATGTTTTATATTATGAAATTAATTAATCATGATATAAGTAATCATATTAATAATTACAAGTCAAAACACGTACGATAAATGAAACAATTTTAACCAAAACGTTGCATTAACATGGAATGGAGAAATGAACGGATAATATAAAGTCATAAGTGAATCATATATGATATCATAAATATTATTATGGTTCTGTTACAAGTTAATAAAATTCTTAAACCCACTATATAGGATTCTTGGATACATATATAAGAAATTGAACATAAGGTAAGGGATAGTTATTCCAATCTCATTCTTATCCGAGATTGTTTATTCGCAAGTATTTACTGGGGTTATGTTTATTATCCATGTCCATATGTTCCCAATTTTTTTTCATAAAATGTTTACTTTAAATACATGTATGTTTAAATTCATTTTTACCCTTTTTACTATTACCACAAATTATGGAGGGAATCTTTCTTTGTTTACCATACGAGGTACTTTTTGAATTTTCTAGAAAAAGTACGAGAAGAATGTTTTTTTAACTTATACTGCATGAACCGATTTTTACGGTTTCATAACGCCTTATTTTTATGAAGCTTACTCTATAAGATTTAATAAATATTTTCAGAAAAATCCTTTTCTTTAAAATTTCATGGCATTTTATAAAAATAAAATGATTTTTAAGAAGAAAGGATATTTTCCTCAAGAATTAATTTCAAGTGTTTTATCAAAACCATATTCCATATAAGATGAAATTATTTCATATGTGTATTTTTCAAGTATAATTTGTCTATTATTTACATGGTTTTACTTTTCATATGATGAAATGGTATCTTTTTTTGTATAGATTATGTTATGATGGGATGATGTTTATGAAACCCATTTTATACTTTGGGTAATGATCAATGATTTATGTTCATGTTGTGGATAATATAAGAATGATTTCATTATGAGATGGGTGGGACCTATATCTCCCTCTAATGCATTTGGTAAAGATTTACATCTCATGAGATAGACATTTCTGGAACGATAAGTTAATCCGGTTCAGTGATACAGGACTGGAACAAGGAGTGAACTCGATTTAGAAAGGGACTTTGTCCACTAAGATAGTCTTGGCAGCAATGCCTTAGCTACTATGGAAATCATAATGTGAGATTAATTGTTTCCACAATTACATACTTTTTTCCCATGCTATTTTATCATGATTGATGATCATTATGATCTAAGCCATACGTAGAGTCATGTTTTATGTCATTGATCAAGATTTTAATGTTTAAATATTATGTTCATGTTTTGATGTTCAAATGTATATTGTTTGTTTTATTTCATCCATGCTTACCCTTAATGAGAATTTGAGCTCACCCTTTATATGTTTTCTTTCCCCCAAGATATAATGAAAGGTATTTGGTTAAAAAATGAAGATCTTTATGGGAGACGTTGAAGATCATTCACCAATATTAGAAGATTATATTTCGAGTTTCCAAAGACACTAAACTATTACGGACCATTGGGTTCTGTTTTTGTTATGTATTAGATTTTCAAAAAAAATAATGTAATGTCTATGTACGTCATGCTTTTGGTCTCTATAGTTTGTATTAGAGGAAAGATTTACTTAACCTTTGGAAACAAGGATGCGAAAACTTTAGTAATATCCCTAGGGATATTTCGAAGTTATGTCTAGGGACGTCCCTAAGGATAAGTATAAGTATAGGTTATAGTCCTATAATTCTCGTAAAAATATTAGAATTATCCGTAACAGGTTATATATTGAAGTTACTCCCCCTTTATTATGTTTTTTCCCTAGCATGATTTTTGCCTCTCACACTATTCTTTTTGGGTTTTAGACGATGGCTGGAACCTTAAGGAACCGTGTTGATCAATTTAATTGACAATGCAATGATTTTCCTCTTGAAAAAACCAATGTTATGTAATATGGAGTGAAAAATCTTATTTATATACTTACACAAGCTATGAATCATTCTGGACTTCCAAATGAGTAGAGAAGGGAACAATATTCTATTGAGTCCTTCATGATGCAATTCCCACCTTCTTTTAGTGGGTCTTCTGATCCACTTGTTTCTGAAAAATGGATCAGTACCTTTGAAAATATATTTTCCATACATCACAGTTTGGAACATGAAAAATTCATTCTGGTTATTTGCTGTTTAGAAGGTGCAGCAGATCAATGGTGGACTCTAATTAATAATACAAGGCCCCAAGATGAAATTTAATCCATGGAATGGGATGTGTTCAAGAACTTATTTTTCAAAAAGTAATTCCCTCGTATTCTTCGAAAAAAGATGGAAAAGGTTTTCCTTGAGCTTATGAATAAGGGTGATGAACTATTTGTATATAAAAAACAAATTTTTCAAGACTTTCAAGGTATGCATCTGGCTTTATCATCCAACCTCAAAGTAAAGTTGATCGATTCTTTAGTGGCTTAAAACAAAGTCTTCGAAGGGCATTAACTATAAGAGACATCAGTATCTATGAATAAATTGGGTGTTGTGCTATCAAAGTAGAACTGGAAGTTGGTTTAACATATCCATCACATGGTTTTGACAAGAAATGAAAGATGGAGTTTATGGAGAAATCTCAGAATAACGGTGAAAAGAAGATGAATGTGTCTTTATGATCAAAGTGTGGAATGAAGCATGGTGGAGATTGTCTAAAAGGTACTATAAAATGTTTCAAGTGAGGAAAATAAGGTCATCAAGAAGTTGAGTGTCTAAGTAATGGAAAAAGGGTTTCTAATGATGTGAATAAAGAAAATATTGCAGAGAACACACCACCATAAATTCAAAACTTCAAGTGCAAGGAAATGAGGCATTATACTAATCAATGCCATAATCCAAGGGTTAATGATGATCAACATGAGAAACCTCTTAAGGAATATGATAAAGGGAAGTCACATGCCATCACTATTTGTGATGTTCAGTATGAAAATGATGTTGTGTAATTATTAAGTGTTTATGTAATGGGATTTCAAAATAGTATCATGGAATCTCATTTACCACATCGTGGAAGTTTGGAATATCTATGTATTGTTTTTCAATAAATATATGGTACTGGTAACCATGAGGAGTGATTGGAATATTTTTGGAATGAAGATGATATGCACATAATGGAGCGATAAAGAAATAAAATGAAATTTTCTCATGACTGATATAAGGACAAAGTTATATCATGGTTTGAGTATATAGATTTTTTGGGATTTTGGTATGTGGAATGCATTAAATTTTGACAGCATTCATGTTTTCACTAAGGGTCAATGGGTATTCGTTTTTCAAGAGAATACATGACTAAGGTATTCATATGTTTGTAATTTTACCAACAAGATATATCATATGATATATAGTGGATAAATGATGGTATTCACATGCTCGGCAGATGACATTTCTAATTATTATTTTCTTTATACTATGAGCTTGGATAGAGGTATTTTGGATAAGCCTAAAGATTGGAATGGATTATGTAGGACACAAGCCAATATTGTTTAAGTCTAGAATTTTTTTTGATATTATTTATGGAATGTTATAATAATGTAGTTTTAGAAAAAGGACAACCTACATGACGAGTGATAACCCGTCGCGTCAGACAAGGCTGTGGGAATTGAACCGACAACCAAAGTGCGACATGCCTTTATCACCTACCACTAAAATACAGGAAGTCCCTAGTTAGTAGAAACTAGTTTTATTATATTAAGAAGTATGATATATGAATTATAAGTCCATTTTAGGAACCATATATGATTAATCTCACTATAGATGGACTTATGTATTTTTGATAACTTTTTCCTACCTTTTGTTTAAGACATCATTCTATCACATGATCTGGTAACACTCCATGAATGAAAAATTCAACTTCATTTCTTTAAGAGATGAAGTGGAAATTATCCAAGGAACGACCAACGATGAGATTGTAGCAAAATCAAGAACGTATTTCTTCTAATTCCAATTTATTCAACTTTAGGGAAATGATATGGAAAACCAAAAATGTTTTCCTAGTGCCCTTATATATGTTGAATTAGATGGTACCTTAGATCATAAAAAATTTATGACTTTGTGATTGTTGGATTTTTCATAGCCATTTCCTCTACCACTATTCATTAGAAGTTGATGGTTATATTTCTCTTCCATATCCATATTTTTCACCAATGTTTTCCTATATGGAAACCTGATGCTGAGTTACATTGGGTGACTGTTATGATTCTAACTTCCCTTTTTAAAACGAAGTTCTGGTATTCCTTTTTACAATGTGGGGTTCTATGAATGAAAATTTCAAGTACTAAACCATTTATAACCCCAAATAATTTCGAGGGGAAATTAATTTTAATGGGGGTAGAATGTAACACCCCGAGATTTTATAAGATAAATTATTTTTAATTTCTTATATATCTTCTATAATACACTACACCCAGATTAGCTTGTACTATACGCAACACCATATTAGATTTCATTATACACAACACTATTCTTGGCTCGTGTTACACAAAATTTCAAGTTCGTTTTGTGGAAATTATTCTACGCAACATTAAGTATAGATTTTGTTTAATATATAAATAAAATAAATTTTGATTATATTATACGCAACACGAAATGGAGCTTTTACTACACACGTCACTGACTTGGATTGCATTACATATAATCAAGACCTTCTTCAAGAGCGTGTGTAGTACACAATACCATGTTTCACTAAATGAGATATTATTATAATATTATTATGAACTAGCCATTTTGAATAGTAATACGCACTTTTTGAAATTTTATAACTTTTATCATTCAAAATGGACTTCATTTTTGGATTCCGAATATCGATATTATCCTAAGGTGAAGTTTTGGTATTTTTCTAAAAACATTCAATGTTTTATGAATAGTGAAAACAGTGGGTTACTATTTTAAAACCAACTTTTTATTTAAATAATTATTTATTTTAATTAAATTTATTTTAGGTCAAAATTGATACATAATAACTATATAAGTTCAATTTAATTCATTTGAGTCATTTTAAAATAATTTTACATATATGAAAACTTTATTGAACTTTTCACCGTATTTTACCCACCTCCTATGAGAATTTGAAAATTTACATAAAACATAATTTTACTGCATCTGTGAGTGTATTTTCGAAAATATGAGAGACCCAGTTAATATCAAGTAGTAAAATTTGGTTCAATAAGATAAAAATAATTTTTGGTGCAAAGTACCTTTTTACTTTTATTTACCACGTTTAAAAGTAAATATGGTAATTAAGGGTAAAAATGATATTATTATTACCCTAACATATGTCCTAATTATATTGTATAAGTGTAATTCGACCAAAAAAAACCTCTAGAATAAAATATTACCCTTTAGGTCCACTTGGATTAGAGCAGGACACTTATTATTATTTTATTTAAAGAAGAGTTAAAATAGTTAAAATCAAAGTTTAATAACTAAAACATTTTTAATATAGGGTTATACATATGATAAATTCGGCTATAAATAGTCATTATAAAGATAAAAATATTTCCTACATAATGGTATTTTACTTATAATTTTTAAACATTAAATAATTTATTTCTTTGGGACTCAATTATGATGAAGTAATTACCTTATTAATGAAATATTAACACAATTCATTTTATAAATACCCAAAAAAATGTAATTTTAGTCTTTTTATGAATTCCAATAATTTTATAGGTTCATATGACATTCTAGTATTGATTAAATTAACTTTTTTATAACTGATCATGTTGTTATGAGTTTCACAAAAATCAATTACCAAATAGTGTCAAAATTGACATAAAATAGTTTTTTAAAATAAATATTATATTATTAATTGTTATTATATTCATAAAAATATAAGGTTCGGAAAAATAAATTATATATGGTTATATATATTAATAATTAACCACTTGGGGTTTTTCTGTCTTGTTATAGTATGTTTATAAACCATATAGTGTAAGAAAACAAGAAGTCATGGTAAAAGTTAAATTATTGAAATTAGAGTTAAATCAAAATGATAAGGTTAAAATAGTAACCTAAACATGTGTAAAACCTATTGGATGAGAGTATTTCGACCCATACCCACATTAGAGTCTAAATAAATCAATTTGGAGCTATTATAAACCGAATATGTCTTTATTGTTAAAAATATTTTATGTTTTCCAAAAGTTCCCCTCTCATCCCTTATAAAAAGGGCACCCCTTCCCTCTTCACTTCACACCCTTTTGAGCCTTGATGCTCAGAAAAAACATTCCAAATATTCTCTTAAACCTCTCTACTTATATCATTTAGGTTCTATTCTTCTCAATATTCCAACACTAGTGCCCTAAAAAGAAGTTTAAACGAGGTGCGTCGAGGAAGAGGTAATCTATACTACCGACTCTTTCAAGTTTCTTTCTTATTCAACTTACTTTTATTTATTTGTTTAATTATAAAGTAATAACATCAGTATTAATTATATATGGATATGTTATTATAAATAAGAAACAACCCTATTTCTCCTTCTATCCATCCTATAAAAAATGAAATCACCACGCGTGCGTACGTACGGAATACCATCTCCACGCCGTGGTGTAATCAGTTTTTCCACCACCACCATAGGTGGATGGGAATAATGGTGTAAAGAATAACTATATATTATTATTATAACATCATACTGATTCTATGATATTATATCAACCAATCCAATTACATTCAATAAATATGGGAATGATATCATCGCTCTAGCGTACGTACAGATTACTGTCTCCACGATGCGATGCGATTCATTTTCCATGTTAACAATTCAAGAATGATTATAAAGTATATATAATAGGTAATCATGAAATATATGACATAATAATTATACTGGATTTATGTATATATATATATGTATGTCATCTACTTAATTCCATTCAATTCAATAAGGAAACGAAAAACAGTGTTCATGCGTTTTTACGACCTACCGTCTCCACAAATGATGTATTCCTTTCCATTTATCAATCTATTATATATATGTATATTATGAATATATATTATATATAAATCATTTTTTATATTATGGAATTAATTAATCATGATATATGTAATCATATTAATAATTACATGTCAAAACACGAACGATAAATGAAATGATTTTACCCAAAACGCTGCATTAACATGGAATTGAGAAATGAACGGATAATATAATGTCGTAACTGAATCATATATGGTATCATAAATATTATTAGGGTTATATTAAAAGTTAATAATATTATTGAACCCACTATATAGGAGTCTTGTACACATGCGGAATAAATTTGACATAAGGTAATGGATAATTATTCCAATCTCATTCTTATCTGAGATTGTTTATTCGTATGTATTTACTGGGGTTATGTTTATTATCCATGACCATATGTTATCAAAATGTTATCATAAAATTGTTACATTTATTCCATGAATGTTTAAATTTATTTTTACCCTTTTTAATTTTACCACATTGTATCGAAGGAATATTTTTTTTGTTTACTGTATGAGGTACTTTTTGACTTTTCCAGCAAAAGTACGAGAAAAATGTTTTTTTAACCTATACGGCATGAACAGATTTTTACAGTTTCATAATGACTTATTTTCATGAAGATTAATCTATAATATTTAATGATTATTTTCAACAAAATCATTTTCTTTAAAATTGCATGGAAATTTGTGAAAAGAAAATGATTTTGAAGAAGAAAGGATATTTTCCTCAAGAATTCATTTCAAGAGTTTTATCAAAACCATTTTTCATATAAGATATAATTATTTCATATGTGTATGTTTCAAGTATAATTTCTCTATTATTTACATGGTTTCACTTTTCTTATGATTAAATGATATCTTTTCTTTTTTATGGATTATGTTATGATGGGATGATGTTTATGAAACCCATTTTATACTTTGGGTAATGATGACTGATTTATGTTCATGTTGTGGCACATGTAAGAATGATTTCATTATGAGATGGGTGGGACCTATATCTACCTCTAATTCATTGGGGAAATATTTTTATCTCATGATATAGACATGGCTGGAACGGTTAGTTAATCTGGTTCAGTGATACAGGACAGAAACGAAGAGTGAACACGATTCATAATGGGACTTTGTCCACTAAGATGGTCTTGACAGCAATGCCTTTGTTAATATGGAAATCATAACATGTGCTTAATGGTTTCCACAATTAAATTCATTATTCCCATGCTATTTTATCATGATTGATGATCCATTATGATCAATGCCTTACATTCAATCATGTTTTTTTGTCATTTCTCAAGATTTTGATGTTTAAATATTATGTTCATGTTTTGAAGGTCAAATGTATACGGTTTGTTTTATTTTCTCTATCCTTACACTTACTGGGAATTTGAGGTCACCCTTTATATGTTTTCTTTTCCCCAGGATATAAATAAAGGTTTTAGGTAAAAAAATGAAGATCTTTATGGGTGATGTTGAATATATTTCACCATGATTAGAAGATTATACTCTTAGTTTCCAAAGACACTAAACTATAACGGTCCTTTGGTGTCTGTTTTTGTTATGAATTAGATATTACGCAAAAGTAATATAATGTCTATGTACGTAATGCTTTGGGTCTCTACAATGATATTGAAAAAGAATCATTTTCCATGGATTAATTAATTTTGTAATAATCTATATGGAGAGCAATAATTATACAAGATGTATATATGTTTGAGATATTACCATGTTGGTGTGAAGGAAGATATCCCCAAGACTACATTTCGTACAAGGTACGAGAACTATGATTTCGTAGTAATTTAATTTGGACTCACTAATGCTCTTGCAATATTAATGGACATGATGAATATATTATTTTTAGATTAACTTGAAAAAATTATGGTTTTCAATATAGATGATATCATAACATACTCAAAAAATAAAGAGAAGCATGAGGAGAATTTTCAAAATGTGCTAAAGACCTTGCAATAGGTGAAGATTTATAGAATATACATCATGTGTTAATTCTGGTTAAATGAAGTCTCATGTATATAAAATATTATCACAATAAATGGGATATCTATAGATCCTTTAAATTTATGAAAAATTGGAGGATGTCTGAGGCCACCATCTGGGATAGATATAAATAGTTTTTTTTCTGTTAGCTGAATATTATCACTTATTTTTATGAAATTTTTCATGATTTTAAAACGGTCTAAAAATCATAATATGGAAGAAATAATGTTTTCCTAGAATGAAAGTTATGATTAATGCTTCAATTAGTTAAATGGTAGGATTATCACTTTCCTTGTGCTCACAATACCCTAAAGTAGAGAACTTTTCATAATACACTTTTATTATTCAAAGAAGGGATTATGATGTGTGTTGATTCAAAACGAAAATCTCATAGAATATTCCTCAAGGAAGTTGAAAGATCATGAATATAACTATTTAATGCATTATTTAGAGTTGGTTATAATGATATTATTAATGAATATATGGTAGACTTATCTCATTGGGGAGAATTTTGAAATATACATGGATCACAAAAGACTCAATTATATATTCACATAGATAGAGATGAATATTCACCAATGAAGATTGTTCAAGCCGATCAAGGACTATGACTTCTCAATTCACTTCCATCGTGGTAAAACGAATAAAGTGGTATATTCTCTTTTTAAAAAGGATCCAACAATTTTATCATTGCTGATAATTGAGAATGATTCAGTCATCTTACAATTAAAGAGAATGAATATGGGAATCCTATATGATGGAACATAATAAATCCTTTCACAACTGATTTCTCAACCATATCTTCATAAAAGGATAAAGGATTATAAAAAAGATGATACAAGAATTTAAGAGAAACTAGAAAATATAAGAAATGGTAAATCCTCATATTTTAATTTTAATGAAGAAGGAATTATGAGTTTTTGGTCAAGACTATGTGTTTTGTAAAATGCTGAGTAATAGAAGGAACTATTTGATATTTCACAAACTTCAACGTTCTCTATTAACCCAAGAATCAAAAAGATATATTGAGATATCTAAGAGAACTATTGGTTAGAAATTATGAATAAAGAGACTGTTGAATTTAAATCAATGTGAATCGTATGTCATATTATGAAGATATAAAAACAGTGGTTTAAATGGATGGTGTAGCCATTACCGATACCAACATGGAAATGAGAAAATATCACCTTATACTTTTTCATCGGAATTTCGAACACAAACAATGGAAAAAGTCTATTTGGGTTGTTGATATTAATCTTAAAAAGACAACACACATCGTTGTGATTCAAGAGGATTTCTTACAGGATCAACTATCATGGATATACATCCGATAAGTTGTGATGTTTCATGAAGTATCACTATAGATTCTTCCTGATCGAGATCCATGATTTTCCCCTAATCACAGAGCTAAACATTAGTATATCTTATAACCCTTAATCTGATGGACAACCAGAGTAGATAATCAAAATGTATGAGGAAATGTTGACAACATTCTCATTAGACATCAAAAGAGGATGGGACTCACATGTTCCTCGGTTCGAGTTATCTTAGAAAAAAATATTCAACACGATCATCCAAATGGATCCTTATGATTCCCTTTACGGGAGGATGTGTAGAACACAAACATGTTGGGATAAAGGTGGGGAATGATAATTTTTAGTTCCACAAATGGTTTAATAAAATATGGACAATTTTAAGGCCATTCCTCAATATATCGAATCTAATCAATGTCAATATAATAATTTTACTAACAATAATCAATGATACATAGAGTTTGATGTTGGATATATTGAATTCCCCTATATAACTCCATGGAAGAAAGTGATGATATTTTGGAAGAAGGTAAAGCTTAGTCCAAGATAATTCAGCCCCTTTGAGTTCTTTGATCGCATCAAAATTTTGGCCTATCGACCAGAACACCCACCAATCCTATCCTATGTATATGATGTATTCCATGTACCCCTATTTAGTAAGTATATATACATGAATCATGAAATGTTCTCAATTTAGATGTAGTAAATAGGAGAATGACATTTCCTATGATGAGTACCTAGGGAATGTCTTAGATTGTTGCGAAAAGATTCAATGAAATAAGATAATTCCCCTCATCGAAGTGTTGTGGAGAAACCAAAAAATTGATGAAGGAACAGGTGAATTAAAATAGGCGATGATGTAGAGTTACCATCATCTATTTTAGTATGAGAAGTGAAAATTTTGAGGGAAAAATTTCTAAAGAGGTGAAGATTATAATGAACCAAAATTTTATAAATAAAATTACCCTTTTAATTCAATAAAATGTCTTTTTAAGTAATATAGTAATAGAAAATACATGATTTTATTTTGTTTTATTATATAAAATTTGTTTTAATTTAATATAATATATCATTACCAAAGATAATATAGTTTTTGAATAGTGATAACATGATTAGTATAAAAAGAGGGTTCTAACAAATCCAATTTATGGAGAAAGATGATGTGATGGCCTCAGCTGGTAGGATTGTGGCATATGAAGCCTATTAATGATAGATTTCAAGGGAGAAAGAATTCAAGGGTATTTACATTGACCAATCCCAAGCTATGATCCAATGACTTAAGCATGATCAAAACTCGTTATTGGAGAAGATCAAGCTCATCATGATCACAACCCAGACCATGTTTGTTCTTCTTATGCTTACCATTTTCTATTCTTTACCCTTACTCAGCATCCGAGATCATACATTTCTTATGTTTCCATTCCTTAGGTTATGAATAAAGGTTTTAGGTAGATTTAATAAATGTGGATATCGTTATGATATATATTAAATATATTTAAACAACATAAAATATTTTGTTTTGACATTTCTAAAGTGATTCTCGAGTGTGTATTTTATTAATGTATCTAATAATCAATTAAAATGGTGTAATATCGATATATGTAAATCTTGGGCTAGTATATTTGGAATCAATGGAATGATTTTTTCAAACATTGAAATCTTGGATTAGAAATATTTATTGAGATCCATAGGTATATTTCTAAAGATATCTCTTGGGATGTACCTACGAATTAGTATAATGATGAATCAATATTTAAGAAAATTTCCAGTAATATTGTTTAGGATAGAGTGAGTGGTTTCTGGGAATTAATTCAATATATAGACACTATAGGTGGATGTTGATTTGGTAAATATACACAGAGGGGTATCAACCCTGACAAGGTTTCTCGAGCATGACTAAGGGTAATCTAGTATACAACAATGGTAATTTCTATACACTCAGTTTGACACTATTAGGGTATTTGATTTGGAAATTCACAATATCTTTATGAAACATTATGAATGATTTAAATATAATATTATTATTAATAACAAATGATAAACCTAATTATTCTTAAATTAAAAGTTAGGTATCCTGATTTATACATCCTATAATATTTTTTTTGGATAATGTGGATTTATTATATGATATGATTTTTAACTCACAATGATCTAATTCTACATTATCTCTTTAAAAATTTTCAATAGCTTGTGCTACACGAAATACCGAGTTCGAGTGCACCATGACATACCAAAATAGTCATTTAAAAAGTGATTTTGAATAGTACTAACAACATTTGGAATTTTATTTACTCCATATAATTTTATAATCCATATTATGTGTTTCATAGACATAATATAATAAAAAATTCAATTTGTTCAGAAACAAGAAGTATTTTTAAAAAAAAATCCAATTTCACTTCCTTTTAAAGGATAACCCTTTTTAAATCCAATATCTGACACTTTTAAATATTAAATTTTATGAAATTAAATTATTCTTTAGAATAAGGAAATAAAAATTTATTTTAGACAAATTATTTCTACTTTTCTGATAACAATAACATTGTAATGAATAGTGATAATACTAAATTTTAATTGAGAAAAAAAATTTAATTGAAATATTTTAGAGAGATAAATTATTCATTTGAGTTGTTTTAAAGTATAATTAGATTATATTTTTATCATATAATATAATATAGTTCATTGTATGTAATTTTACATTTAAATTGTACATAAACACATATCAATCTTTTGATAGTTTTTACTAAATAAAAACATGCTTTCTGGTTTGGAAAATGGGAATTAATATTAAATTAATTAATATTACTCACATGTTTTGAATTTGATAAAATAAACATCATTTTTGGATTTTGAATATCCAAATTATCTTAGGGTGAATTTTTGATATTTTTCTGAAAACAATCATATTTTTATGAAAAGTGAAAAACACTGCGTTATTGTTTAAAACCAAATTTTATATAAAAATTTATTATTTTTATTTAAATTACATTTATTGTAAAAATAAATAAATAATGACTATATTAGTTCAATGTAATTCATTTGTGTCATTTTATAATAGGATTTTATGTAAAAAATATTATTGAATTTTATAATGTCTTTTACCCACCTTCGAGCCACAATTGAAAAATTTAGTAAAACATAAATTTAAATCTTCTATGAATTTATTTTCAAAAATCAGAGAGACATGATTTACATTATTAAGGAAACTGTGGTTCAATTGGATGATGATAATTTTGTTGAATATAATATTTTGAATTTTATTTACCACGATTAAATGTAAATATGGGAATTAAATGTAAAAACGATATTATAATTACCCTACCACAAATCCTAATTCTATTTGATAAGATTATTTCGTCCAAAATGAACCTTATATATAAAATAATATCATTTTGGTTTACTTGGGTTAGATTAGAACATTTATTATTATTTTATTTAAAGAAGAGTTAAAAGTGTTAAATTCGAAGATTAATATGTAAACAATTTTTATTACAGATTTGTACATTAGATATATTGAACTATAAATATTCATTATAAAGATAAAAGTATTTCATACCTCATGGTATTTTTTATAATTTTTTTACATTATATAATTATATTTAATTTTGACATAATGATGATGTAGTAATTACCTTATTAGTGAACGATTAAAATCATTCATATCATAAATATCAAAATAAATGTCAATTGAGACTTTTGAATAATTTTAAGAATTTTATCGGTTAATATGATATTTTAGGGTTTATTTAATTTATTTTTTTTCTAATTAATCATGATTTCTTATTTAAAAAAAAACAAATACTGAATAGTGTAAAAATTGACAAAAATGAGTTTTTAAAACAAATACTTTATTATTAAATGATATAATATTCATTAAAATATAATGTTTGGACATAAGACTTATATAATGATAGATATGTTATTTTGGAAACACTTTAAGTTCTCTTGTAATTTTATAGTATGTTTATAAACCATGTAATATTAAAATACAATAGGACATTGTAAAAGATAAACTATTTTACAAAGAGTTAAATAAAAAATATAAGATTAATATGGTGACCTAAAATTTCTAAAACATATTAGTTGAATTTATTTGGACCTATCACTATATTATCTTCAAAATAAATCCATTTGGAGATATTCTAAACAAAAAATGATTTTATAATAAAATAATATATCAAAAAAATTTTAAAGTGACCCTCACAACTCTTATAAAAGGGTACATCCACTTCTCTCAAAACCACACCTCCTAATTAATTTGGATCAGCCAAAACCTACTCAAATATTCTAACAACTGCTGTTAATTAAACATAGAGGACATACATTTATCCGAATCATACCTAAGGAGATGTTTTGGTCAAATCAAATGGAAGAACCCAAAAGAGAGGTAATTACTTAATCACCTCTTTCAATGTTCTTTTCTTCTTCCCCTTCACATTTCATTGATTTTTCCATAATAAATTAATTAATCTAGTACCTTCTTCAAAATTATATGTTATTATAAATATTATTTAACCATTTTCATTATTCTATCCATCTTATGAATGATAATGTCACTATATGTGTGTATGTACCACTTACCGTCTCCACATCGTGGTATAGTTTGTTATTCAGCAGTTAACTATTTAGATGTGTATAATAATGAGTATAAGTGATGTAAAATATAAATATAAAATGTTAATGATTATTTATATATTATATACCATCCAATTATATAGTATTCTATCATCAATAGAATGATATCATCACACGTGCGTCCGTACAGATTACCGTCTCCATGACGCGATGAGATTCATTTCCATGTTCACCATTCAACGATGAATATAAATATATATTAGTAATAAGTTTGTAAAATATTATATAATAATTAGAATTTATATATATATATATTTTATTCAGATACTTCATTTCAATATGATAAGAAAATGGAAACAACATTTATGCGTACACACAGCCTACTGTCTCGATAAATGGTGTTTTCCATTTCATATATATATATATATTATACATATTTATATTTTGAATATATATTATTAATAAGAAATGTTTTATATTCTGGATGTAATTAAATCTGGATATAAGTGATATGATCAAGAATAACAAATTAAAATATGTATGATAGAGAATGCGACTATTACCCAAAATGTTATATTAACATAGAAATTATTATTAAATGGATAGTATAAATCCATAAATGAAAAAATTATGATATCATAAATTGGAATTTGGTTATCTTATAATTTAATAACATACTATGTTCATTATACATGTGGTCAAACGTACCCTTAACAAAAGGAATGTACCAGGTAAGGATTATTTCCTCAATCTCATTATTATTAGAGATTGTTTATCTGTAAGTATCTACTGGTATATATATATCATTTATGTCCATGTTTCATTAAAATGTTTTAAAATAGAATATTTTATGTATTTATGGAATTAAATCATTATCTAGATCATCATTTTAAATGTCTTTAAATATTCATTTTTCTAAATATTTCAATTAATTTCCATGTTTTCAAAAGGATTTTAAGGATTTATTTACGTAGACATGATTATTTTAAAGTGTCAAATTCATTAAAAAGTTTCAAAGTGGTATGGAAAAATTTGATTCAAAAATCTCTTTTAAATGACTTCCTTTATAAATTTTGAGAATTTTATATGATTTCTTGAAAAGGGGGAATTTTGTCAAAGAGGTTTATTGATTATTTTCAACTATGCCAACATCCTTCATTGGATATTATTATTTATTGGGGTTGATTTACTATAACACAATCTTCCATATTATATAGAATGAGTTATGCTATTTTTAACTGAGTATGTGATATTTTTATACCATTCATGGTTTATGGTTAAAGTATTAACATTTTATATTCTAGTTTTAATATGAATTTTTATGTCATGTTTCAACCTTTTCATATGAGGAATGCATTAGCCTTTGTATGTAACGAGGGGAGCCCGATATAGCTCCTCGGTGCATCAATAGGTCTCATGAGACAAACTATTGTCTTGACACAAGGCCTTGAAAAAATATTTATTTCTAGTCTTGTAATGAGTCCTTGAATATTTTTTTATGATGTCTAAAAATATGCATTCCTTTATTTTAAAATTAGCTATTTATATTACATGTGATTATTCAACTATTAGAATAACCATGTGAATATGTAAATAGAATTACTTTATTAATATTTTCCATATTATGATAAATTTTAAATTTAAAAGGGTTTTGTTTTAGTCTTATACATTTCTTTAAATGTTTATGCTTATTTTTGATAGTTTCCACTATATTGTAATCCTTATTGAGAATCTGAGCTTCCTCTTTGTTATGTTATATTATTCTCAGGATGTGAAGAATATTATTTTTATTTATATGTAGGGTTATGCAAAGGGAATAATTGTGATCTAAAAGGGTTATTTATGTAATTTTTTATTTTATAAATTCTAATGTAACATTAATATATATAATCAATTTTCTATGCCTGCTAAAATGATCGGTCCATTGGAACTTGATTTCCTGTAATCAAACAAATATATTAAAATAATGCTCATACTTTGGGTAACTAGGGATGGAGCGTTATAGTTTTTCTCACCCCATGCTTTATGGTTTTAGTTAATGGAGAAAACTAGGATGAACATGGTTAAAATTTAATGTTTCATATGTCAAAAATATGAGCATTATGAAAATCGATTTCCCAAGTGGAAATCTCATAAAGGGAATCAGGAAGGGGGTGTGAGTATTAGTTATAATTATAAAGATAAAGAGACCACAAACGAGATGTGAAAATTATGTTATGTTCATCTATTATTGTTTACATTGATCAAAAGAAGCATGATTATATCGATTTTGTAGAACCTTAAGACATGATTCATATATTATATTCTAAAAAAGAGGTATTAAGGAATATGTTGATATATCCTGAGTAATGGTTTAGGAATAAAGTTGAATTAATGAAGTATTTATGTTTTGTAATTCAATAAATCTGTTTTATAAATCATTAAATGTATACGTATTTTCAGTATAAGTATTCTTTAATGATTAAAAAGGACCGGTTGAAAGGTTATGAAGACATAGAAAATAGATTACATGAAAATGTGATATTTTGATTAAGGGAAGGTAAACCATAATTAATTCCTAAAATTCAGATAAAGATATGTGTATAATGATATGTTGGAAATGAATAAGTGAAATATATGATACAGATTACCCTATAACATATTATTGAAGAAAAAAAATCTATGACATCAGGGATGAAGTTTAAAAATTCTTGGATATAAATAATAGATCCAATAAACATTGGAATAAGTAATCTTGCAGTCTTCCAAATGGATTTAAGGTAACTATGTTAATTACCATGATTCAAATTAATGTACCATAAGGTTATTCACATTTTTTGAATGTGAAAACCAAGTGATAATTTTCACAATATGGGGGAACCATTGTTAAGACAAATTCATGTATTTCTTCATAAATATTTGGATTTTAATCTTTCATAAGTGTTATAAGGTTTACCATTCATGAAATGTTGAAGTTAATCTTAAAAAAAGTTTTTACGAATTGAGAATTTTTTGAGAACCTTGGTTAAAATGATATTTAGTGATTATCCTTATTTCAAGGATGTATATCATATTTTAGAATGTATATGATTATGGTTATAGAAAAGGCCATCATGTATGTTGGGTGAAAACCAATCAAGTCCAGAAAGTTTTTGGGTCTTGAACCCATGATTGAAGGGTGATATGGGTTTCACACCTATAGGTAGCCTATGCAATGTAATGGTTAATGTATAACTATTTTTAATGAAAGAGTAGTTTTAATTTTTATGTTTAGAGATTAATGAATTAACCATATTGTTTTCTTAAAATAGTAATATATAAATAGTAGCACTTTTTCATTCTTTTATAGGCCTTAAGATCTTATAATATTATATTTTAGCACTTCAAGAATCATTGTTAATTTCACATTGTCCATTACATGATGTAATGGAGGAATTACAAATCCCCAATGGGCAAAATAAAGAATGAATTTTTTTTATAGATTTATATCAAGTAGGTTTATTTCCTTATATTCTTGCTAAATAAATGAATTAATCATCATTTGGATAATGGTAAAATTAAAAAGTGTTATACTAATACATTAATATTTTTTGTACCTATGGTTTTCTAAATAATAATATATTTGCGACTTTGAGGTCAAAAACATTTCTTTAATCATTCAATTGTTTTTGAACGGTGGCATAAATCACTCCATATAAATATATATGATTTTACACCATTTCCAGTCTTCAAACCCATCCTATGTTATCATGTGTGGAAACCTAGTTGTATATTACTCTTTGTAACCATTATGGTTCTAACATTCCCTTTTTAAGTGACGTTTTAGTATCCATTTTTATGATGTGAATTTCTATGAAGGAAACATTCATGTATAAAAATTTTGATAACTTAGAATAATTTAGAGGGAGAAATTAATTATAAGGGGGGTAAAATGTAAAACCCCATTATTTTGTTATTTATTATTATTTTTAATTATTTTAATATTTTTGATATTTTTTATTTCAGGAAACAATGAAAATAATTTATTTTATATTAAATAATCATGATTTTATTGTGTTATAAGAAAGATCATGTTAATCATGAACAAAATGAATCCTAAATTTTATCTTACTCTAAATTTAACACCGATGATATATTTTGTTACATTTTGTAACAACTTTACTAGATACCTTGAATAAAACGCATGAACAATCTTCACCAAATAATAGTTTTTCATTAAATTTTGATTATTTAAGATTCTATGATATAACCTTGATTTTTAGATTCAAAAAGTTGTTTTGAAAAAATAAATTATCTTAATTACAATTATTAAGTGATATTAATGTAATATATACGTAATATATTCAATTAATTATTTTTATACTCATTAAATACATATATATATATATAATCATAGAACAAACAGAATTTTATGCATAAAAACCAATATTTTTTATAAATGTTGTTTTATAAGCATTTAATGAGGAACCCATTTAAAATATAATTTTAGGAATTTTATATATTTAAATATTTAATAATAAATTTAATATTTTTATATCAAACTCCATAATTATGTTATGAAAAATTTATTGTATTTTCTTTAAGGATTTATTTTTTAATTTGTAGTGAAAAGTATGGGATTTTAATTCAAAATAGATTTTTCATCGAACATATTTTTAAGGTTAACTTATTTTTAAATTGTTTTCAAAGATTTATTATTTAATAATGTTATAAATTAATCCAATTTAGTACAGTGGGACCAATTTAACAATGAAATTGGATATAAAAACAGAACAAATTTTTGATCATTTTTACATTGAAAACATGTAGTGTCATCCCTTCATTGGGATTAATTTTAAGATACTTTTGGCCACTTCTAAGATTAGAATTTTTAAAAATGAAATCCATATTATTAATAATAATAACTTTTATTTTCTAATAAGATAATATTTGTTTTTGACCAAAAATATTAGAAAATGTGATTAAAATTAATTACAATAGGTACGGAAAAAATTACGATAATAAAGGACTAAAACATAAATTTAGGACCCAAAAGAATCTATAAACATTTTATACCCACATTTTATGAAACTTATACATATATTAACCATATATTATTTATATAATATGTTTCTATGTCTTTTCATAGGTAGAAACGTTGGTACACGTAACTTCTTTCTAAAATAACCTTGTGTGTCCTTTCCCATACCTATAAAAGGCCAACATATCTTCATCTTCTTCACACATATAAAACCAGTTAGGGTAAAAAAAATATTTACCCAATAAACTTCCCTAAATTCCTACCTTCTAATTTTAATACTTCCTTTGGAAAGAAGGAAACATAGGGAAGCCTTTTGGAAGAAACCAAAAGAAGTGACCCGCTTAAGAGGTAATGTCTTCTCTCAAACACCATTATTTTATTTTTATTCTACACTACCTACACTATCATTATTCTATATTTTTATGGAAACAATAGTATAATTAATATAATATAATGTTTTAACTCTAATTTTTTGACCTACACATTCACACACTTCCATCTAATATGTAAGGAACACATTATTCACATGTATAAGGAACTAACACCTCACAAAATGATGATTGTTCATTTTTCTTTTACAACCTCTCATAGTGAAAATTATAATGGGAAATATTTTTATATATGTTATATATTATATTTATTATTTATTTAATCTTATATAATAATTTTATAATACATGTTTTTATATTTTCTATTTTGTGTTGATACTATAATTTCGTTTGGGAAGTGCCGACTACCGCCCCCTCAATGCATGTGATTCTATTATATACATCATGGAATGCATTAAGTATTGATTTAGTGAATATATATTATATATATATAATATAATAAAGCTACTGTAATAATGATATATATAACTTTATATACATATATTTCATGTGATTTCTTCCATTCAATACAACAATAAAAACCGAAACAACTTTCATTTGTACGTACGACTTTCCCTCTCCATGAACGATATAATCTGTTTCATTATTATATATTTTATAGATTATTATAAAAAAAATAATATATATAAATTATATTTAAATAATTATTTAAATACTTTATGTCAGGATATATGTATAAGTACTGAAGATATAATAAATTAAGACACATGCGAAAAACAAAGACTATATTATCCAAAATGAAACAAAAATATAGAGTTTTTAACGAGAGGGTACTATAAATACATAATAAAACAATATATGGTATTATAACTAAGAATTTATTTTTCTTATATATTTATATTAAATTTATATTTATTACAAATTTGTTTTGAAAGAGTATGATGAGATTGAACATACAAGGTATAAAAATTTCATCTCACTTTTTATTTCAATAAGATGCATTCATTATTAACCATCCATTAATTTTGTGTGGCCTGTATACTTCCCATTTTTTTATTCAATTATTATTATACATACATTTATGGGTATTTACATATACATTATTTTATATTTATTTCATTGGGTTAATGGTCATGATATTTCCAAATCGCTAATGTAGTTTTGTCACAAATTTTCTTTTTTGAGACACATGTTTTGTTACGCAACTATGATCATTGAGGAGGTTTATATTATTACAACTAGTATGTTATATAATTTATATCCTTTTTTCATGATATTTTATGGTTTATGTAATTTCATTTTCATACATGAAGACTATGGTCCCAAGTAACAATGTAGTAAGAGTTTATTGAAAATATATCATTGATTTTAATGACTGTAAATGGTTATGATTTGTTTGATGAAATCATATGATAAATATCCCAATACCAATAATGATCTACCATATAATCTAGTTATTCAGTACATATATCCATTTATTAGTAAATTATTTTCATTCTTTGGTACTTAAAATAATTAAGAAATTGTTTTTGAAGAATAACTTGATAGTATTTCTCTCTTTGGCCAGAAATGTTTTTTATTTCTGAACTGTGTTTTCAAAAATGTTCTATAAAATTTGTTCAGATGATATTTGAGTATTATTTTCATGATTATTTTTAAAATGTTTTATGGTTTTAAATTATTTAATTATAATTTTTCAAATTATTTCAATTGAAATGGTTTTAATTTGATATCATGATTTCTTATAATGTTTTCAAAGTGATTGGAAGGACTTTTTTTAAAATGTTTTATATTTTATTCTATATGTTTTCATGTAAAAAGGATTTCAAAATGATTTTGAGTCACCCTTATAAATTTTCAACATTATTTCTATGAAAATTATTCTCAAATGTATTTATGCATTAAAATTAATTTTTCAAATAATAAAAGGTATTTTCCTCAAGAATGCTTTTTTCCAACTAAGATGAAATTTGATTATGTTAGTCAATACTTTATAGGAAAATTATATAATGGTCCCATTCATATTATTTCTCTGAATGGGTTATTCTTGATGTCATCGTATTTATGAAACCTATTTCTCTTTCTTGAGTTACATGTTTGTGAAACTTTTTTCTCTTTCGTAGGTTATATTTTTATGAACCTTGTTTCTATTTCATAGGTTAAATTATTATGAAACCCATTTAATTTCATGGGGAATTATAGGATTAAATTATTTTTAATCCCATATATTTTCTATAGGTAATTATATTATTACATTCTTATGATACCCGTTTCATTCCATGGGCTATGATATGATTTTTAAGAAACCTGTCTTTTTAACGGGTCATAGTATTATGTATGTTTTTATTATATGGCACATGTGTGTATGATTTTATCATGTGATAGGTGAGACCTATATCTTCATATCATGAATTGGGTAATGATAAATGTATTATGAGATAAATTAGTACATGTGATGGAATCACAGGTCCCAAAAAATAGGGTATTCAAGAGGAATTACGAATACCAAAACAATAATGTACACACGAGGACATCCCATGCCTGAAAAAATATGTTACATGGGAGGAAATTTCCTGGATGAAATAATAGTGTATATGGTAAGACCTAACAGTGTTGAAACAAGAGGTTATACAGGAGGACATCCCTATCTCAAAACATAATGGTATAGGGGAGGACATCCCCATCCTAAAACCAGAGGGTAAATGAGAGGAAATACCAATCCCAAAACTAGAGGGTATTTGGGATGACATCCCATGCTCGAAAAAAGGGTGTACATGAGAGGGAATCCCAAGCACAAAATAGGTACATGTTTGATTAACCTAAAACCACAACGTTACAGAGGCCTTAGTAGTCTAACATTACTTAGGTTTTTTTATATAATTATGTTTTCCCATAATTTCTTATTTTATACCAATGTTATGATTTTATGTCTTATGTTAATTATTTCATTTTGATTCATGTCTTATTAACTTCCAATATTTATTATTATCTTGGATAAGTAGTGTGTGATATTCATAGAATATGATCATGTTCTATGCCATTTTGTTCAAGTTATTCCTAGACACTTCCATTATGTACCCTTAAATAGAATATGAGCACACCCCATTTTTATATTTCTGTTACCCAAGTTATAAATAATGTTTTGAGGTAGATTTACTAATGGTGGAAATATTTTTAAGAGATGCTGATGATTTTTCACTAGGATATAATATTATGTTTCAATGTTTCCAAATACACTAAACAATTATAGTCCTCAAGAATTTATTTAATAAATTTACCCAATACTTATAAAAAAAGTAATATCCATGTATTTTAAGATTGGATTGTTATATCCCTGGTGTATTCGAGCTCAATTCAATGTTCATTATTTTCTATAGCTCGATAAAATTGAGTGAGCATTTACATGTGGTTTTTCATTCCATCACTAATACCATTAGTTTTTCCATTGGGAAAATATCTAAATTAACTATTTCACCCAATTTTAATTGATTATTTAATTTCCCATCTATTTAATTTAATTGAGAAATTTGGGAATAAGTTTACATAAATTAATGGATATATATATATTGAAAATATTATCATAGAAGAAGGATTTAATAAATGGTTTGAATATGTTTACCTATTAAACTCATGGTTTTAATCAAGGTAATACATGAATCATTTTCTAATTGAACTAGTTATATATTAACAACATTCGTAATTATTCATAATGTGAATATTAATTAACCAAATCATATCCCATGAGAGTATCAACCCAGATGTGAATTTAGGACACTATTTTATACACTAGGTGATGTATAATTTAAAACCCTAAACTCCACTTCTTTGGTCACTACCCCTAGGTACATAGTTTCAAAAGACTACATCCAATTGTTGTATCAAAACATGGATATTATTTCTACAAAACCACACAATATTTACTTCACTAAAATTTCACGTTTCTTTTTCTATACTCATAATTATCTTTTAGACTTCTCTCTATAGTTTTCAATATAGTTATCTAAAAGAATCCCCCAAATAACACAAATAACCTCCAAAATAACAAAAAACTCCTCTAACACCAACTAAAAAAATCCAAGAATAAAAAATAATATAAGAAATTAATTTCTTGATTTAAATAATACATCTCAAAAAAAGTCACAGGACTGAAGGATTGAAAGGTTTAGTGTCTTGGAATTATATTTATAAACATATTATTTGGAAACAATAAAAAAAATTACTCCATAATTTTTTTATTTATATTAATATAAAATTATAAAATGATATAATCATATTTATAACATTGTAAATAGAAACATAACAAAGTGGTGAGCTCAGATACTCAATAAGGGAAAATGTTTTTATAATAATTGAGATCATAAACATATAGGAGAACATAAGAAAGGGATAAGTATATTAATAAAATATAATGAGACCTTATATAATAATAAAAAAACATCATATAAATACATGAGATCATAATAAAATTCATTAAGGAAGAATAAAAGTTATGACATGGATCAAATATACATCTCAATCCACATAAAACATGTGAGCATGAAATATGAGTAAGAAGTACTGTAAAAATAAGACGTAACATGAAAACCTGGAATATCATGAAAACTAAATTTGTATTTGGATTTTCAATAACATAATAAATAACTTATAAATATAAAAACCCATAAAAACAATAATTTGTTTTTGATAAATCTCATTATTCCCATCCCTATGTAAGGAATCTCATTATGTCCATGCTTAAAAATGTGAGAAAACATATTATGCACAAAGCTATTTAAATAAACTAATTATGTTCAAAATTGAATATCTCATGAGATATAAACATAAACCACTACATAATAAGGGGATATATGTCCCCACAAATCATCATCCATACATATTTGTGATATTTAAAATTAATCATCATATATCTTAAAGAACCTATGGGAAAATAAATGGTTTCATAATTTTTTTAAAAAAAATTCCCATAACATATACATAAGAAATCATATGATCTAAAAATATAATTTTCCAAAAGGAATAATATTATAATAACATAAATAGTGTGATAAAACATCACTTTAAGAGAGATAAATATTTAGTGAATAATATATTTGAAAATAGAAGCATTTTAAAAAAACCATTTAATCATTTTATAAAACATTATTTGAAAATTAATTTAAAAAAATATTAATAGAAAAAAAAAATAATTACAAGTCTTCTTATAAATATTTTAAATTAAAATATCAATGAAAAGATACAAAAATCATGATAATAAATCTTTAGTGGTAACTAATGAAATGATATTTCTTTATTAATATTTTGTGATATTTTCGAATCATAAAAAAACATAGAAAGGCATTAATTTTTTAAAAAAATAGAGGAAAATATTAAGATTATAAAAATAAAAAATATATTTTTATTTGAATAAATTAAATAGTTTTATTTAAAATAATACCTAGAATACAAGAATTACTAGGGAGAATTGGGAGCTATTATTACCAACATTAAAAATATATTTTTGAAAAAAAAAGTGGTTATTTATGATGAGAAATAATTTAACCAAATAACATGTTAAAATAACATATAAAATAAGAGAATTTAAGGATAAAATATTCCACTAAAATTATTTTTGAGTAAGAAATACTATGGACCAATGAATCAAAAATTGATTTAATGAAACACTTGTTGATTTTATAATTTTTTAGTCAAAACCCCATGAGAGAAAGAAGATTGAAAAGAATTTTGAATATCATAAAATATAGTAGAATCAATATACATAATATTAAAGGGGTTTTATATACACCATTCTAAATGAAACATGGTGTACAATAATATATATGTTTCAAGGTGTAAAAATATCAGATATGAAACCCTTAATGTGGTCCTTCATTCTGTTCCCGAGCATATCGTCATGAATAATTAAATTAGTTTTATTATATATCTTATTAAAAAATTATACATTTATATTACATTTAACAAGGAAATTTATTATCGTATTCTATTTTTTTGATATATAGTTTTTTCATATGTTAGTGTTGAAATAGAATAAGTTTTAGATTATTTTGGTAATTTTTGGGATTGCAGATACTAAGATAAATAGTTAATATAAAAATTTTAATATAATAAAAAAAAATTATAAAATTATAAAAATTTTAGTATTGATGTTCCCATAATAATATCCAAAAGAGTTTTATATCATTCTTCATATAGGTGATCAAACTGACCCAAACATAAACCTACCATAATTTGATGGGTGATTATGAAAGTATTGATTATTATATAATATCATTATAATAGAATAATAATTATGTTATTTATCTTTCATAAGGTATTTAATTAGGTTTTATGTGGTTTCCATTATGAATGAAAATCAATATGAAAAATGATAAATGATACATCATGGACTTTGTAGTCTTCACAACACATGAAAGATGTACTTTTGTTTTATAAAGTGGATGTAAGAGAATAAATAATCGTTATTCCATTAAAAAGAAAAAAAATATTAGGAATATGTAATACTAATTTTGGATAATTTATCTATCTCTTAAAAGTCACCTAAAAAATGAAGGAATTATACAAACTTATTTTCAATGGAGTATAATGATATGGAGAAAAATTTATAGGATAAAAATGGTAGATATTCAGATAGAACATCTAAGGGAATTGTGTAACATTAAATGGCTAAAGGATAACCTTTTTTAAGTGAAGGTTAGGGAAATTTTGGAGGCTCCCTTTACAATTTTAATAATGTAAAGTAACTATTCAAGTGTAAAAATATTGAAAATGGGAGAAATAGGAAGGGGTGAAATTTGGTTTCCCTATACATAAATCATCCATTTTTGTTAACATTTTTAACATGTCTTCCTTTATTTCCCCTTAGTAAATTAATTATTATGATTTTTACATTTATATGAGAAATTAATCATTAACCTAAGTAATTAATTATTAATGAGTAAATTAAAATTGACATTTTTACCTAATTTGAACCTCATTATTTAAAATTTATAATTCTGTATATAAAATAAAATTTCAAATGTTGTGAAATTTTAATTATAAAATAATTACACATATCACATTAAAATAGTTTTCATGAAAAAGTGTCTTTTTATATCAAATTACATATGTGTATAACATAGTTTTAAAAACTATAAATATGCATGATATAAATTTATTTATTATAAAACAAAAATAACTATTTTTATTTCAAATCAATCAAAAACTATATTTTAAAATTAAAACACGTCAGTAAAAGAAAATACTAAAAAAATATTTTTTTATAATTAATTATTTCTTTTGTTTTATAATTTTTATAATGTGATTTCTAAAGTCATAACAATATCAATAAAATGAATAAAATTATTCCTTAAATACATATGTGGTTAATGAAAAAATATTGGTCTTTCCTATATACTAAAAAAATAATACATGTTGTCATTTTGGAAATGACTGTATTTTTTACAATTCTTCTATAAATTATTATTTTTTAAAAATATAATTAAATTCATAGTAGGATAATTTTGATAATAAGAATAATTTTTTTTTTTAAAATATATAAAATTAATGTTTTAAATAAGATTAAAATTACATATAATATAAAAAAATTAGTGGGGAAAATTTATTTTAAATAAATGAATATTATATTACTATATATTTTTATATAGTTTTAATTGGTTGATTAATTTGGTTGAAATCCTCTAGAAAGGAAAATAGTTCTATGTCAGATGTTAGGTATCCTGTATTTTCTCTTGATCTAGTGGAGGTTCTAGCATGTAGAATTATTGTGCTATAAAAATAACCTTCTGGTGATGAGGTTGAGGAAGATACTGATAAGTTTGATGAGAATCATGTTGGTGGAATAAAATATCCTAACAAGTTGTTTGAACCAGATGAATATTTTGGTTCTTATAAGGATTCCAGGAAAGAGGATGTAGGAATGAATCTTATCTTACATCCTATGGTAGAGATGTTGGAGAAAGGTTTCAATTCCGACATTCTAAAAGAGTACGCTGATAGAATGTTAGAGATATCGATTCGAGTTTATATTAAAATAGATACAACTGAATGGATCAACAAATAGGATTAGATTTTGGAATGTGGGATCAAGAAAGGAAAAATAAATTTTGAGGAGTATATTAAAAAATAGGAAAACATGGCCTACCATGTCGAGGATATTATCAAAGATGATCCAGACATGAAGGAAAACTCTATCACATGGTGTTTAAATGGGGTGTTTGATTCATACCTTTTTTGTTTTTCTAGAATGGCTTTTTAATTTCATATATTAATTAAAACATGGAGATCAATGATATCTATTAGGGTTCTATCATTCCCTCAAAAGTGATTTATGAAATAAAAAATTTAAGTAGTCAGTTATAATTGGTCTTCTTTATATTCTCCAACACAATTTCATATTTAGAAATAATCTCTTAGGTAGAGAAAGGTTAGGATTATTCATATGGTGAGTGGAATATTTTCATTCCTTTCTATTTATCTTTAGTCAAAGATCACAAATAATGTAGTAGTTCTATATTTAGATGGGCTCCTAGATCTTATGTCTAACTGTTATGTTAGGTTTGCACATAATCTTTACGTGTTCTAGTAAAATTCAAATTTTGAACTGTTGTTTTCCCATTGTGTTATTTTATTCCAGTGTCATTAATTATGACATCATTGGGGCTGATATAGATGGTCTTCAATTATGTGAATGAAAAAGTGGGGGTTATGTCATCATCTATTTTTTAGGTAGATTTATCATCCAATTAATATAAATCAAGGGATACATCATAATCCTATCCTATATTATCCTTTATGGTGGTTCATTTTATATTTAGAACCCTATGAGGTTTTTCTCACTACCGTCTATGATCCTCTCAAATTGGTTTATAGATAGTGATGTTGAGATAATCTCTAGTACCTTTCATCAAACATGATCTTAATGAGGGGGTGTATCATAGAGTGTAATAAACAATGAGTGTGTTTCTTGTTAAGTTTTCCCCATCCAAGAGAATATTGATTTACTTAATGGTGGAAGGGGTAATAATGCCCCCATTTTGTGGGATAGGGTTTTTTTATCAACATGTCCATCACATCCTATATATGTTGGGGATTTTATGATCCCAAGGGTAGATGCAGTGATAAAAATTCCCCCATCATAATTGTTTGGGGATTGTCTTATAATTTTTCTGAGGAACCTAATACCATGAACATCATATCCTTTTGGTCCTCCTTTCAAACATAATATGGATGTGGCACATGTTCAATTTGAGATAGGTCTTATAATTTGTGATATTCTACTTGTTTTCTTCACATATCCCAGTCCTGAAGAAGGTTTAACCTTATTGTCATCATTTTCATGGATTATGTCAATGGTCCACTCCCACAAAGTATTCCACCTCGGGGCTTTAGGTCTGATGGGATTGCACTATATGAGACAAATGGAATATATCGATCCCAAGGCCAAGACTGGGAATAAAGAAATGATATTGTAAGATAATTTTTCATATGAAAATTATAATCTATAGAGTGGGGTGAAACTCATATCTATGTATTCAACCGGGACTCTTATATACACATCATGCCGAATATTAATGTTTATTTGGAAGAGTGGACTTATATTTTTGAGGCAGACATTTTGTTTCCTCAATATAGGGTTCCATCCCACTGAGAAGGTGACTTATTCATTAATTTTATTTTGAATTTTAATGATTCACATCCTACCAATTTATTATGTTAAGGTTAAAAGTTTCATATTTAGATTATAATAGTATTTTTTATAGAATTTGGAAAAGTATTCAAAAATGTGTTTATAATTTTTTTATTCATATTTGGACTTAAATGAATGAATAATATTCTTTCACATGAGTGTCGATTGATTTTAAGCAATAGTTTATTTTTGGATTATAGAAAAATGATTTCGTCCTGTGCTAGGAATAATATGTGATCAAGTGTAGCCACCAAGAGATAGTCAGTCAATTTTCATCGAGGTACATAGCATGGTTGAGCATGGGGGAGGCCAAGGTAGGGTTTTCATCCCTTTTGTGTGTACATAGTGTGGTTCTAAAATGCATGAAGAGAACAAAATATTTCAAAGGTGTTCGAGCATAGTACACCTATAATGTCCCTGATATAGGATCCTCTAAACTGGTGCCTCGAGCTGGGTAATTACATGAACTCATGAATGCCTCCCCATATGCCAGAGGATTTTGACTAGAAGTGAGAGTCTAATAGGCCACATGGGGAGACTTTCACCTCATTACCATATTAATCCATAGTATATAAAAATTTAAATAATAGAAACAATAGGAATCAAACAACAACATGCATAAATAACCAATTATCAAAATGGGGTAAAACCAGTGAAAATAGTAAGTATGTCATTCCATGCTACAATATCATTCGAACAAAACCCCAAAATAAAAAAATGACAGAATCCCCAAAATGGTCTAGAAACTATTCATGGAACCTCAACAATACATGTCTCATTCCCCACTCAGCTCCCTAATATAAATCCATTACACTTTTCCTGACCTGAAAGAATGAAATCTTCTCAGGTACCCAATGGTATCCCAAGTAAGGTCTAAGTATAACTCAGTAGGCCATCAACAATGGTTTCTAAAAAGTATCCAGCAAAATTAGATAGTGCATGAAACTGATAAATAATAACAAGTAAATACAGACAGTTCAATAGTCCATTCTAGACTATGTTCCTTTAATTATATTACCATTTAATATGGGTCACTACTTAGACATTCATTTGTTTAATCTACACTATTCACATGTTTAATGGATGAGGCATATTAAATGTTTTCAAAAATATGGGAATAAAATCAATCCACATCTCACTAGGAATCACATTATAAAAGTCTCATAAACCTCACATCGAAGCCTTAGTCTGAGGGGAATGAAACTATTAAGGGAATGTAAGTATGTCCCCTTCCCTAACCCTTGCATTTAGGGGTGGAGAAAGATCCACAGTCTAACTCAACCTATGGGAGTAGAACCTCAAGTCGATACCCCACACTACTTAGCCATGTGAACATACTTATTTATCATTTGACACAATTAACCATATCACAACATGAATTTCCAATATCATTAACACATCACAACAATATCAACAAATGGGAAATTAAAATTTTTCCTCAATCCATTAACAAATTCAATATTTTTATTACTTTACCCTTTAGGTTCATTAACCATTTCCAATGATTATATCAATAATCATATTCATGTATAATGAAAATCCACAAATATTTTTCTATTAACCCATTTATTCTTTTTTCAGGCCAAACATACAGTACCTTAGACCATTACAGATAATAATTTTATTACTAAACACCAATTAATCCTCCTTCAAGAATATAAACATATTCATCATAGGCCCTATTTTCTCACATAATGGTCTTACTTACATAGCTAAAATCAATTTCTGGGAAATATCAGCACACCCCATGGGTGGCCCTATTCTCATTTGGTCATCCTCCTTGCATCCTATGGGGATCATGAGGAGTTCAATTAATCATTTAAACACCCACTATATGCAAAAAATAAAGGGAACAAATAACACAATACAATAAAGAATTATGAACATAACCCTACATGCACAAATTCACTTGAAAACCAAGGGATACAACTTGTAGACCACCTACCTCAAATCCATTGGATAACACACTCACAATAGAAGCCTTAGATCTTGATTCAAACCACCCATGATTATTTAACATAAATCTCACAAAAAATTGTTGTGTTTGATATACTCGAATAGAGATGAGGAATAGATACAAACCCTAAACCAAAGAGAGAAGGAAGAGGGAGGTTACCCTTACTAGGATCTTCAATCTGAAACTAGTGCCACTCCAAACAGCCTTAAGATGGGAGAGATTAGTACATGGAATCTCTGGAAGAATTTATGTCATCACTAGGGTTCAAAGGAGAATAATGGAGAAACATACCGAGTGGAAGTTAAAATCTAGAAATATAATTTTTTACAATTTTTAATAGTTTCCAGGACACACATTTTTCCAAGATGGTTTTTCAAACTGTGCACAAACCATTCAGAGGCTACTACCTACATTCCCTTCTCTCACAAGATATTTCAGACCGTGTTCCAAGTGTGTAGATCGCTAAGGCCTACATGGCCTCCCCAAGCATGGTTTCCCAAAATGTGCGCAAATAATGCATATTTCCTAGAAAGCCCCCCCTTTTTTTCTTGTCATGAACCCCCGAAACACCCTTGAGCCTTTTGATGGACTTAGGAAAACACATAATTAACCAAAAACATGGAATTAAAATTAACATAAATAAGAACATACATTATTAATAAATTCAGGATCTTAAAAACTCCACACCATATAATGGCACGTCCTTCATCCACTCTTCTCATGCTTCATCGAGTTCCTGAAACAACCTGCATATCTGGTTCCTACTCCCACATTTCATCCAGAACATTTATATACTATAATTGAAAATGAGCTCAGGGCACGGACTTACCCCGCAAATCATTATCAATATGATCCACAATACAAACTAGGTTCTCCTAAAAGGACACATCATCCTCAAGCTTGAAATCATCGACATTTATCACATGCGATGGACTAGGATGATACTGTTAGAGTTGTGAAACATGGAATACATTATTCATCCCACAATACCACTGTGGAAGACCCAATCGGTGTGTCATGGGTCCAACCCTCTCTACATTCTAAAATGGCCCCATATATCTTGGTGCCAACTTTCCCTACTTCGGAATTCGAAGGGGACCCAACCTTGGTGACACATGAAGAAACACACTCTCACCCACCATGAACTCAACACCTCTATAACACCGATATGAATATGACTTCTTCCAACTATAATCTATGTCCATATGCTTTTTAATTAAATGAACCTTCTATGACATCTCTTGCAAAAGACTCAGTCTTAGAATCTCAGACTCTCTAGCCTCTATCCAACACAACAGAGATCTATACAGTCTCCCATAATGTTTCTCATTAGGTGCCTTATAAATTGTTTCTTGAAATCTATTGTTGTAAGAAAACTCAACAAGTGACATGTTTTTCTCCCATGATCCTCAAAAATTCCGAACAGATGCTCTTAAAATTTCTTTCAATAACTGAATTCTACACTCTAACTCCCTGTCAGTCTACGGGTGGTAAGTTGTACACAAAAATATCTAGGTACCATGTTTCTTATATTGTCCCCTCAACAAGAATGATGTGAAACATGAATCATGATCTAAAATTATGGTTATTGGCACACCATGAAACCATTAAATTTCTCGAACATACAATTATTCCAACTGGTTGACTATATATGTATCCTAAATCAGCAAGAAATGATCAACTTGGGTCAGCCAAAGTGTACCGACCCAAACTTTTATTAATGAAAAATTCTCTTGTTCTAGTTAAATTTCTTATTATGTAAAATGGTTATATTAAACATATTAACATCCTTGGTTTTATGTTTTTGCATTTCAAAATACGGTTAGAAACTGTTTCCATTTCTAATATATTTTTTGAATAGTGGTCACATGATTAGTATAAATACAGGACTTTAAGAAATTCAATTTACTTAGACAAAGGAAGAAATTGCTTCATCCAGTGAAATTTCTCCTTATAAAGCCCATTTTTCAGAGCTTTTAAAGGAGGTGGTGTCACTGGTCTTTTCTCTTGAACAAGCCCTATCTGAGCTTCAACATGTTATACTTGTGCGTCACCACCTACAGGATAAGTGAATGATAATAGAGATTACCACCAGAGTGATGTTATATGAGCCTCCCCAATTGTCTTTCACCATCGCACACCTTACCCTTCAGTATAATGTGGGTTTCATAAGGGGTTATGTAACAATACCTAATCACTAGGATTTTTGGAATATGTTTTGTATATAATAAATAATATACATTCATTTTTTCATTAATACTTGGTAAAATGTTTTCAAAGAACAAATAGAATTTATAATTTATATTCAATTTCAAAATATATATTTTTAAGTTAAGTGTTTTTTATTTAAATGATATTTTAATAAAATATTATTAATAATTTTTTATTAAATATAAATGATCGTATAATTTATGAATACAATTATAATTTTATTAAGGTTTGAAAGTCGTTTTTGTCAAAACCCATGAATTTTCAATAAATGTTGGTTATTATTTTAAGAGAAAAAATTCACATATCTAGATTATTATTTTGATAAAGTGAATATGATTTTTGGAATCAGGATGTCGAATTATCCAATGGTAAACTTTTCAAAATTTTCATTGATAGTGTAATTTTTGGGTAAAAATTAAATACCTTTTAAATATATACTTTTTTTATGATATCAGAATGACCCAATAGTGATGTAAAAAATACTATAAATGAGATTTTCGGACAATATATGTTTTATCTTTAAAATAATTTGATTTTATATTTTCTTGATTAATTTAATGGTGCTTTAGTGGACCATCTAAGACTTATAAATCATTTTAACTTTTTAAATTGATTGCATGGAGATTGTGACTCACCTCCACATAAGACAACATAATATAATAATGATTTTAGACATCGGACTTATAATATATATTTTTTTTCAGTACACATTGTAAAAACCATGGGTAAAAAACCATGTCTTGGTTTTTGGTTTGATTAGTTTAATGTGTAGTGTCCAAAACCTAAACATTAATGGATTCCCTCTCTTTTTCTATATAAACTGACCCAAGCCCCCACTTTATCTTCACTAAAAAACATTAGAGCATGGGTAACCTCTTCCATTATCTCTCTAGATTCCTCCAAATGTGCTACAATCCCCCTAAACATTCTATCTCTATCCTATCCAATACTTTGGGATCACACTTCCATGTAAGGGATTTCTTCCTTTCTCATTTTTTCCAAATTTCTTTATGTTTTTATCCCCTTTTATTTTTAATTATAAATGGTGGGGTTTGATTTTTATCCTCCCCTATACACACCTCCTTATTTTGTAAAGACAACATAACCATTTATCTCTAATTAATTCCTCCCATGTACACCTGTTACCATGCAGAAATTTCATAAGTGATATTTCTCTCCCCATTTACATCCATGAAATTATTTGTTTTTATAAATATAAATTATATTAAAAATGTTGGGACATGTATCAATATGACACCCGTACTGTAAATTTCATGTACATATTACAAGAAACCCCTTTCACTCTCATCAACAATATTGACGAATTCTTATGTCACACCATTATGCTGCTGAAATTGCACCATGATTTCCATGATAATGTCATTATATAGTGAATACCATGTCCATTTCTCTATCAATGGTATTCAACTTTATGAAAATTTACATATTGATTATAGTTATTAATGAATGAATTCCAAATTCATTTATCTTATATTAAATGGCTGCGTTTAATAAATCCATGTTATATTATCCATGTGGCACACTTATGACTGAAATGAAATGTTTATGAATAGTGCGCCCTGGTAGCTCTCCAATGCATTAGGTAATGATTAGTATCATGAAATATCAAGTGAAATGAGGGTTTACTCATTCTAATTCACGTGCAATGAGTTTTTTCTCATAGTCCATGTGCAAGGGGCCTTGTCTCATTCTAATATCAAGTTAAATATAGTTTTCACATTTCCCGCTTATGATAATCACTCTATATCATGCCTTTATGTTCATGTTTCTCTTATACTCCATTGATATGCCTATTTCCTAAGGTGTAATATATTTTTCATGTCATTCCATGTTGACTATCTTACTAGGATTTATAGATCACCCTTTTCTTATGCATGTCCTCAGCTTATCCCATACAATGATAAGTACGAAGGAGTTTTATGGTCATGTAAAACACGTTTTGAATAAAGATGATGTGTTTTATGTTTTACATTGTTATGTATGTTCCTAAGCCCAAAATACACTTGAAATATCATTATTCTATGTTATATGAAGTGAAGAGATTATGTAATAAATTATGATTAAGTTTGAGATATAGAGAATAGTGGTTATATTTGGTATTATAAGATAGGTTTAGTTATTTTTGGGATTTGGATTAGAAAACACTAGTTAAGGCCTTAGGGATAAGACTAAGTATAATAAAATATCCATTATTTTTTTATTGTATTAAGTAACTATATTATCATGAAAATACATCCATGTAATGATACGAGTAGGTAGAGGTGACTCTGAAATAGATGTATCTTGGGTTAAAACCAAAAAACACGGCTTTAACCTAGACTCGAACAAGAACTGGTGCCTAACATTGGGACTTACAGCACTCCTGTTTACGATGATCTTGGGGGATATGATTTGGTAAATTCATAATCCTAGTACAAACCATTATTCAAGGAATAAAAAATGCTCCTAAGAAAATATGTTGGTAACTAGATCATCGATAACATTGATTTAATCCTAAAAATTTCTAATATATTGATATAAAATTAATTTATAAGCATTCTATTTTTGTCTTTGAATTACCCTTTATGTGTTACCCCTATATTCCCTTTTATTCTAGCCAATGGATTGTAATTAGATGACTCTGGCTAAAAACCGATGCAAAGATCAATATGATGAATGTTCTAATGAGATGCCCAATCAGATGGGATCGAGAATCACGAACATAGTCATGATAAACTCTAATTTAAATCAAGTATTGAATAGAAACATGGGACAAGAGGAACCGTTAACCCCCCAAGAAAGAACAAGTTGCAATCAAGATCTTCATAAAACAAGGTCCTCCTAATTATAATGAATCATTTGATCCGTCAATGGCCAAAAAATTGATATACTCCATTGAAAAGTACTTCTACATCCTACAATTATCTGAACTAGATATGGTTTATGTTGCTACTTATCGTATAGAGGATGAAACAAATAAATTGTAGAAATAGATAAAAAATATTATTCCTGAGGAAGATATTGAGGGAATGTAAATTATGATTTTATGTAAAATGAATTGTGATAAATATTTTCTTTACACCATATGACTTAGGATTGAAAGGTACTTCCATGCCGTCATGAAAAAAGATGACGAATTCATCGAAGCGTATGAGGGAAAATTTAGACCGCTTGCACTATATGACCCCAATTTTTTTGTTACCACCGAATGAAAAGTAAATAACTTTTTAGTGGGCTAAAACCCAGCCTATGGAAATACCAATCAATAAGTGTCTTTGAGAGATATGAGTAATTTGTCTTATGCTCCCTCATTGTCAAAATGAAGATCAACAAATATTTGGGGTACCATTGGGATACAAAGCATATGATGGGCTTTAATTCTGGTAGTCTGATGGATAAATCCAGAGGTGATATTAAAATCTAACACCCCACTTTTCAAAGGTTCAGAAAGAAGCAACTTGGGAATGGGATGAAGGGGATGAGGAAATGATTTAGGTGAGGAAAATAAGGGAACATGGCCATTAACTACCAACAAGAAAAACATGTGGCTGCGACAATGGATAATAATGATCTGTTCAACCCTCAACACGTTCTTCATTTCTTCAATTGCAAAGAAACAGGGAAATTTGCAAACTAGTACCATAAGACAAGGGTTTTCAGAGGCAACCACAACCTCCAAGGAAGAAAGGGAGAGCCGTTTCCATTACTACTACTGAAGTGAAACCTGACAATGATGTGTAGAGGGGTGCACACGTTATTAATTCCATATTAGAGAAAATAATTTTTGATTTGGGTTCTATGCATTATTATATATCCCTAAATATTATTATAGAAATCCCAACACCACAACAAAACATAGAAGTAAATATGTTAGTGACAAAGGAAAATAGGGAAATCCTTACATCCCAAGAATATAACTTCTCACCTATCATAATTTGTGGATTGAACTTCCTATTGAACCTCATCATACCCCCTTTGGTGGAATTTGATACAACTCTTGGCATGTATAGGCTTTACCTATATATATCCAACATAAATTTCTCTGATAGGTAAATCCCCCTCCATATGCAGAATCGACCCAAAATTCTATACAATTTCAAGGAGGAGGTTGAATAATCTTGTGTACCATCATCTCAAGAAAGGATATTACATCCCTACGAGTATGTGTATCATGCTTAGATGATTGATTCTAAGGAAGTAACCATCCATGAAGACATGAATATTGTGAGAAAATTCATTGAAGTGTTTCCTATGGAATTTCTTGATCTTCTTCCTAGAAGAGATGTTGAATTTTAAATTGATCATAGACCCGGGGCATTACCAATATCCACAAATCAATATATAATGGATGTTGTAGAGCATCAGGAGATGAAGAAATTATTATAAGGGAATCTGGGTAAAGGGTTTATATTCCCATGTTCTTCACCATGGGTTGCGCCATTCCTCTTCATTAGGAAGAAGGATTGGACAATGTGCATTTTCATTGATTATCATGATCTCAACAAAATAACAATAAAGAAAAAGTATAATTTAACAGGGATTGATGACTTTTTCGATCGTCTATCTGGAGAACAATACTTCTCCAAGGTGGATTTGGGGTCGAGATATTACCATGTAAGGGTGAATAAATAGGGTATTCCCAAGACTAATTTTTGTATTAGATGTGGGCACTATGAATTCTGAGTAATTCCTTTAAGACACACTAATTCTCCATCAGTCTTCATGGACACGATGAATAATGTCTTTAGATATTAACAGAACAATTTTATGGTTATCTTTATAGATGATATTCTAATATACTTTGAAACCAAGGGGGATCATGAGGGGAATAAATTCATTGTATTAAAGACCCTGATAAAGGATAATATCTATGACCATTACAACATGTGTGAGTTGCTTATCGGTTTCCTCTTCACTTTTGGCGTAGGGCATGAATGCGGCGACACCTCCCCTCCTCGACCCACTCTAGCCGGGTAGGGGAGATTCTTCTTCGTGCTCGCTTCCTCTGTGTTCTCCTTCTTTGGCCCGTTTCATAGAACCATCCTCACTCCCTCTGTTCCCTCCAATCGAAATAAGCCCTAAGGTCCAGTCCCTCTCAAATGAAGTTATCTCAGTTCAGATTTCCCCCTGGAGTTCATGGAAGCTTCAGCATTGCTGGAACTCACATTGGTGTAATGATTCATAAGGAATCACCCCTTTGTTGATGCATTCAACTGGTTCATTTTTTCATCCAAAAATTTGCAAGATTGAGTGATTATTGGTCAATTAGATATGAGACACATTCAGGTACACTTCTCAAATGAAGTGGACCTTGTTTCTACGTGGGCCTTTGGTATGTGTTCTATGGGTGGGGTTAGGTTCTTCCTCTTCCAGTGGACCTTCGATTTTCACCTGAGGCATGAACCTCCAACCATAGCTCTCTGGATTTCTCTTCCTGGACATCCTTTTCCGTTCCAGAACCCGTCGATCCTCTAGTTGATAGGTAATTTTCTTGGTCAATATTTATGTTCCGACTCCCACACCAGTGTCATTTTTCATCCCATTGTACCAAGAATCTATGTTGATGTTGACATATCTAAAGGACCTCTTAATTTCATCACCATTGAGATTGAGGGAGAGATCCTCTAGAATATCATGATTTGTTATGATTCATGGATATCCTTCTGTTCTACTTGTCATCGTTTAGGCCAAGAGGATTCCATATGTCGTCATAGCTTCCATGGCTGTTCGATGTCTGATCATATGGAGTTTAGAATAATTTCGGTTTGCAGTGCCATAGTTGTTAATCAATCGGAGATGGTCGTAGATTATATTGGTCTGTGTTGCAGAAGGGATTCATGTGCTATTGTAATGGGGGATAACCAGGGGAAAACTATTATAATATATTCTATTATGTTCAATGCTAGTTGGTAGAGAGAAAATTCACCGGTGGATGAGGTGTTTAGTCATTTGAAACATGACCTGTGTATCCTCAATCTATTACAGGAACTGGGTGCTAAGGAGTCACAGCCACCGGGGCAGTCTGGTTGCTTCAGTCTCGTCCTAGAAATTGCGCTTCCAGGAGAAAATAGAATGTCCTTAATCACTAGGGGGACCTCTATCTATGCTAAAATTGGGATTGACACTAGTGGGAAGGCCGAGATGTTCGGAAACAACTTATAGTAGGAGTCAGATGCAATATCATAGACTGGACAAGGCAGGATGAATGAGGGGAATGTCTTGGGTCCCATAACCCCGACACCCTTTCTCCACAACCTCCAGTCCAGGTGAAGGATGTGAGCGTAGTGAAGAATAACGACTTTGAGGTTAATTTCGGACTGGTGAAGTCTTTGTGTAGGAAGAGCCCTCTCAAAAAAGACCCAGTTGTGGTGCTGGGTAACCGCTTTGATGGTCAGGATGTCAGAGAACCAACTCTTTATTTAGCAGAGGAGGATTCATGTGTTGACAGTTACAACCAATTCTCAGTGGATATATTAGAAGGAATTCATGGGAAAGGCCTTCATAGTCTTGGAAGGATGAAAGGGAAGAAATGAAATCGAGACTCCAGAAAGTGCATTGTGGTCAAGGGAGGAAAATCAAAGGGACGAAAAGACTATTCCCACTTGCCTATGCCGATGGAAACTAGGTCTGCTAAGAATGGTGGAAACAAAGAAAGAAATTCCTTACAGAAAAAGGAAAGTGGATCACAAAGTTGAAAAGCAAGAGTAGTTGAAATAGAAGAAGAAGGGGAGTGTTTGAAATGCATCCTCCATTCCAAGGAAGAAATGTTTGAAAAAAGATGTTCAGGTCAACACATCAAAAGAGGAGATCGACAGAATATGTGAAAGAATATTTCAAGTTGATTCCAAAGAGGAGAAAGAGGCATGGTTAGGAAAACAAGACCGAATCCTAGCTTGAGGTTTGAACCACTACAAAATAAACTCTGAGGAATTCATACAGACAATGGATAGAATGACTACCCACCTAGAAGAGATTATCTTCAAGGATCCATACATCTAGGTTATTACTCTTCAATTGGAATTATATAGAGTGTATGATTCTAATAATCTCAGTCTTGTGTTTAATCAATTTTTGAGTTCTTTCAGTACTTAGTGGTTTCAATGGTTTTTGAACTTGGTTTCCCAGTTCTCCTTAAAGTGGTTTAATAATAAAAATTTATATTTTTTGGTACAACATGTGTGTGTTCTATTTTAATGAATTCTCATTCTTCAGCATATCATCAGAAGTAATGGGATATCTATGGATCCTTCCAAGAAAGTTATAATTGACAGATATTTGAGGCCAACATCGGTAATGGATATCTGTAGCTTAATGGGGTCAACTAGATATTATAGTCTATTTGTGAGAAATTTATCATGATTGTACAACCCTATTACTATGTTAACTCGGAAGGGAGTAATGTTTTCATGTAGTGATGAATCCCAAGAGAGCATCAAGAAGTTGAAAAGGAGGCTTTTCACTGTTCCCATTCCCACATTACCCACAACTGGAGATATTTTTGTGGTATTTAGTGATAAATAAAAGAAGGTTCTGGTTGTGTGTTGATGAAAAATGACAATTTAATTTCCTATGCTACACGGAAATTGAATGTTCATTAGTAAAACTCTATAGAACATGATCTGGAGTTGGCTACAATAATATTTTCTTTTAAAATTTGGCGACATTACCTATTTGGGGAGAAATGTCAAATTTACACTTATCACAAAAGTCTCAAGTATATACTAACAAAAAAACATTTGAATATGCACCAACAGAGAAGGACAGAGTTGATCAAAGAATATGACTACTCAATCTATTACCACCCTGGGAAAGAAAACAAGGTGGTAGATGCTCTATATAGAAAGGTCCCAACGATTCTATAATTGATGAGAAAATTGAAAGGATCCAATCTTCTTAGCTTTGATGAATATGGTAATGGGAACCATAAATAATGGAACATCATCAATCCTTTCACAAATTATTTCTCAACTGTCTCTTTTGGAATAGTGAATGGATGCTCAAAAGGATGATGTGAGAATTCAAAAGATAGTGAAAACTATAAAAAAGGTAAATCCTTAGAGATCAATGTTAATGAAGAATGAATTGTAAAATATGGGCCATGATTATGTGTTCCATCAAATCCGAAGTAAAGGAATGAACTTTTGGACGATGCACCTAGTTCAAATTTCTCCGTTCACCTAGGAAACCCAAATATATATTGAGATATTCATGAGATTTATTAGAGGGATAACCTGATGAAGGAGATCTCTAAGTATACATCAATATGTATGGTATGTTATAAAGTGAAGGATGATAGGGAATGGTCTAAGAAGATGATTCAACCATTACACATAACATTATGGGAATGTGAGAACATCACCATAGACTTTGTCATTGTACATCTGAAGACATTCAATGGAAATAATTTTATCTGGGTTTTTATGGGTTTTCTTATAAATACTGCACACTTCATTGCAATTTGGTAGGATTTATCATTGGATCAACTAGTATGGATATATATCCGAGAAGTGGTATGGATTCGTGGTATAACAATATATATTGCATTTGATTGAGAACCAAAATTATCCACTATATTTTAGAAGAGTCTTAAAATTTCACTAAATAATGATTTAAGCTTTAGTACGACTTATCATCCTCAAACTGATGGTCAATTTTATTATACTATCCAAACACATGACGAAATATTTATAGCATGATCAATGAACTTCAAATGAGGATGGGATCAATATCTTCCTCTGTTGAGTTCTCCTATAATAACAGTTTCCAATCAAGCATCCAAATGGATCTTTTTGAAGCCCTATAATGGTAGATGTATAGAACACTAACATGTTGTGTTAAATTTGGGGAGAGAAAACTCTTAGGTCCAGAAATAGCCGAAGAAATGGTGGACAAGGTTAAGGCAATCCAACAACACATTAAATCTACTCATAGGCAAAGAAAAAGCTATGCTGATAATCATCGACGACCCCTAGAGTTTAATGTTGGATACATTTTATTCCTCCACATATCAGAGTGGAAGATATTTAAGAGATTTGGGATAAAGGAAAATCTTATTCCAAGGTACATCATCCCATTTGAGATCCTTGATCACATTGGAGTAGTGGCCTATCGACTAGCACTCCCACCGAACCTATCTCAGGTAAATAATGTTTTCCATGTATCAGTATTAAGGATTTACATACCTGAAATATTTCATGTACTCAATCTTGAGGTGGTACCATTGGATAATGACCTATCCTTTGAATATTATCTAGTAAAGATCATAGATCATATGGAAAAATTTATACGATATAGGACAATTTTCCTCATGAAAGTGTTTTGTAGAAACCAGAAGTTTGATGATGCAATGTGGGAATCAGAGGAAGTGATGAAGAAGAGTTACCCTCATCTATTTTTGTATGGGAAAAGTAAGTTTCTGTAGTAAAATTTTATAATGGGGGAAGATTGTAACGACCCAAAAATTTATTAATGAAAATTATACTTGTTCTAATTAAATGTCTTATTATATGATATGGTTATAAAAAAATATGAACATGCTTATTTTTATGTTTTTGGATCTCAAAATGCTATTTTGAATTGTTACAATTTTTAATATAGTCCTTGAACAATGATCATATGATTTGTATAAATATTAGGATTCAAAAAATCCAATTTGGATAGACAAAGGAAGCAATGACCTCATCTAGTAGAATTGCTCCGTAAGAATCCCATTTTTCAGAGATCTGAATGGAGGTGGCATTAGTGGTCTTCTCTATTGAACAAGCCCAAGCCGAGCTTCAACATGTTATGCTTGAGCTGAACCACATTCGGGATAAGTGGATGTTAATAGATATTACCACCTAAGCGATGTTATCTGAGCCTCCCCAAGAGTCATTCACCATCGCACACCTTACCCTTCAGTCTTATACAGATTTTATAAGGGGATATGTAAAACGTCCTTATTAATATGATAATGTTCATTATTTTTTATATAATAAATAATGTAAATTCACTTCCATATTATTATTTTTTAAATGGTCTTTATAGAATAAATAATATTTTCAGTTAATAATCAATTTCAAAATATATTTTGATTAATTAATGAAATTTTGAGTTAAAAAATATTCTAATAAAGAATTATGACTAAATTAATTTTTATTAAAAATTAGTGATAATATTATTTATGAATACAATTTTAATTTTTTAAAAAAATTTAAATCCATTTTGTCCAAACACATGAATTTTCGATATATATTGATTTATTTTTTAAAAGTTAAAATTCACATATTTAGAAAATTATTTATCTAAAATGAATATTATCTTTGAAATATGGATGTCAAAATTACCCAATAATAAATGTTTCATAATTTTTTGAGACAGTTGAATATTTGGGTAAAAATTAAATATCTTTCAAATATATAATGTGTTTTATGACCCCATAATAACCCAATAGTGATGTAATAAAATACTATAAATGTGATTTTCAGTCAATACATGTTTTATATTTAAAGTAATGTGATTTTATATTTTTTTGAATAATTTTATAGTACTTTAGTGCACCCTCCATGTATTATAAAACATTTTACCTTCTTAAATTGATTTTCTTGAGGGTGTGACACATCTCTACATAAAAAATCATGATATTTTAATTTGTTCAAAAATTGGCCTTATAAAATATTTTTTTTCACTGCCCTTTGGAAAAAACCATCAGCAAAAACCATGGGACTCTTTGTGGTTTTTATTATTTTAATGTGTAGTGTCTAAAAGCTAAATAATAAAGAATTCCCTCTCTTTTCCTATATAAACCCACCCAATATGCCACATCCTATTCAATAAAAACCTTTGGAGTTCTACCAAAATCTGACTTCATCTATCTATAATCCTTCCAAGGCTCCCCATGATTCCATGAATTCTTTCCCAAACTTCTCCGAAGACTTTAGGATCACACTTCGAAGTAAGGGATTTCATCATTTCTCATTTTTGTCTGAATTTTTTTATGTTGTTATGCCCTTTTATTTTCAATTAAAAATGTTGGGGTATGATTTCACAACACCCCTATATTGCCCTACTTAAATTTGAATTATTATAGTCCCTATTCTCTATCATTAATGCCCCCTATGTACACTCGTTACCATGAAGAAATTCTGTAAGGGATTTCAATCTCTTCATTTACATCCAAGCAATTAATTTGTTTTATGAATCTTAATTCCATTAAATATATTTGGAAATGTATCCATATGACCCCCTTACAATCCATTTCATGTAAATATTTTGAGAAACTCTTTCCACTCTCATCAACGATTTTTATAAATCATTATGTCAAGTCATTGTGCTGCTGAAATTCCACCACGATATCCAAGACAAAGCCATTGTGTAGTGTATACGATGACCGTTTCTCTATCAAGGGTATTAACCTTTATGAAAATTTAATTATTGATTATAAAGTGTCATATATTAATTCCACATTCATTTTTCACGGAATAAATTATGACGTTTAATGAATCCATGTTATATGATCAATGTGGCACACCTATGCATGAAATAACATGTTTAAGATGGGTGCACCCATATAGCGCTTCAATGAATTGGGTAAAGATTAGTATCATGATAAGTAATGTACAATGATGGATTAATCATACTAATTAAAGTGTAGCAAGGGTTTACTCATTCTCTATGTGCAATGAGCCTTGGCTCATTCTAATATCGTGTTAAATATTGTTTCTACATTTCCATGTTATAATAGTCATTCTATATCATACCTTTATGTTCATGCTTCTCTTATGCTCCCTTGATACACCTATTTCCTAAAATTCACTATATACTTCATGTCATGCCTTGTTTACTCACATACTAGGCTTTATAGCTCACTATTTTCTTGTGCATATCCTCATGTAATCACATGGGATGATACTTATGAAGGAATGATGTTGTCATGTAAAGGAAGATTTCAATAAAGATGTTGTGTAATATGTTTTAAGTTGTTATGTAATGTTCAAAGCCTCAAGAACACTAGACCGCTCGATCTTCTATGATTTATCATGTTAATAGATAATGTAATCAATTATGGTTATGTGTTAAATAATGTGAAGGCTTGTTATATGATCTACCACCACCAAAATTGCATCAATCTTCCGAGGTTTCCTTAGAAGACCCACTACGAAGTTCATCAGGATGTAATTCCACTTCCACATAGGAATACACAATGACTGAAACAACCCGCTTTGATGATAATGTTCATCCTTCACCTTCTAAAAGTTAAGTCAACGTTCCAAAAAACTCGCAAATTAATTCTTCATTACCGACCACCAAAACTGGCTACTAATATCACAGTACATCCTATTCTATCCCAAATGCACTACCCACCATGACACATTAAACTCGCACTTAAACTCATCCCATACATCTTTTGGGACCAAAACATGAACATGAACATAAGAAACTCCATTGGAACTGAATGTACAACCATAATGTGAATCCCCACCATTATTGATTAATTGTTTATCGACTCATTACCATCCTATACCTTCAAATTAATCTTCAAAAAAAAATTCCATCATAACCTACTCTGAACTGGATTCTTGAACTACCCGATTCCGAGTCTTTTAGATAAGAACATCAGAGACACTATTCCCCTTCCCTGGTGTGTACACCAACACAAAATAAAAAGACTATTGGTACTCAACCAACCATCGCATATGAAGTTTAAAATCCATCTTACATAATATGTACCTGAGAATTATATGGTTGAGGAACACCGTAATGGGATCTCCCAACAAGTAATTCCACCAACACATTAAGGCATGAACCATAACAGCTAGCTATATGTTATGAGTATGAAAATTTCTTTCATGTGGCCTTAACTATTTCAACCAATAATCTACAACCCAATCATCTTGTATCAAAATTTCCCCAATTCTAAAATTGGACGCATCATAGAACAAGTTATAGCTCTGACTTGGTTCAGGTAAGATCTTTATCGGTGCAGTAGTCAACCGCTTTTTCAGCTCATGAATATCATTCTCACAAGCCTCTGACCAATCAAACATAATTGTTTTCTTAGTTAGGACTATAATTGGTGATTCCAAATGAGATAAATCTCTAATATACTTTCATTAATAAATGTCCAAACCTAAAGCTCTGAATATCAGAGGTGATCATGGGTTTCTCCCAAGACAAAATAGCCTTCACCTTTTATGGATCCACCAACACCCCTGACCAAAAAATGATGTGTCACATAAAGTACACCACATCAATAAAAAATATACATTTTCATAGCTTGGTGTAAAGCCTATGCTATCTTAGTGTACTCATGATGATGTCAAGATGTTTCACCTGATCACCATGAGTTATGGAGTACACCAAGAATACATCAATGAAGAAAACAATTAACTAATCTAGATATAGGTAATATATCCTCCCCATAAAGACCATTAACATCACAGGTGAATCAATCAAACCAAATAGCATCAAAAAAAATCCGTACAACGTGTAACTACTTCAGAATATAGTTCGGGGTATGTCAGATGGTCTCACCATCAACTGATGGTATTACTATCTCAAAAAGATATTAGAAAGGACTGATTCACCTCTAATCTGATCAAACCATTCATTGATTCTATGAAGAGTGTCTCAGTTCTTAATAGTCATCTGGTTCAACATCCTATAATAGAAACACGGCATATGTGATCCTTCATACTTCCTAGAAAACAACACCAAATACCCATAATGTTATGCACTAGGAAATATAAAAAACATACTCCCCAATTGTATTAAATAATCCTTTAGTTCTTAGAGATCTGTTGGTTCTAACTGATAGGGTGGAATAGAAATTGGCTTCACTGGTAGTAGCAATTAGATCATAAACTCCACATCTCTCTTAGGTGGTATCCTCCATAAGTCCTCTGAAAACACATCCAAAAATTTTTCCACAAAAAAGGGATAATGGGATGTCCTTTTCCACATAATCTAACCTAAGACATGCCACTTGGTATGTGAATTCTCCCAAGTACTATCATAGTAGCTATGTGTTTCCCTCTTGAGTATCCCACTAACCACAAAGGACATAAGGGCTGCCATAAAGAGATGTGAACATTTCTCGACATCAGTAAAAGTTGATATGAGCTTGATATAACACCAACCAGTTCATTCCCATGATTAGGTCAAAACATGTCGAATCAAGGATATACAAATCCCACATAAAATGATATCCACTAATCTCTAGAGTATAACCCTTAAACTACCTCATGTCCCAAACTCATACCCCTAAAAGTGTATCAAGTGACATTTCCCCTTACACAGTCTCGACGGTTATTCCCAATAAAACTAAACACTGATAAAAAATAATAGGAATGTATACACCTGTATAAAATAAAACACTAGAAACGGAAAAAACAGCAACTGAAAAGTAAATCTGCAGCGTCGAGCCGTCCACTGGAAGTCCCACCTGAAGGGTGGGTACAGATAGCCTCTATTGCTCCTAGGGTTCAGCCGACCGCTCCGAGTATGTCCCGCCCAGTGGTCCACCTCCAGGTACCGTCCTGCTCCGCAAGCCTCAACCACGATCAGCGATGTTCGTCGTTTTCAACCAACACAATGTACTACGGGCATAGCCTGTGCATGGGTGAGTATAAACTACTCAGTAGGGACCCCGAGACCCCCTAAGGTCTCCCAGAATCCACAAAGGATTAACCACAATGGAAGATACAATCACGACGTAACATCCGATACTGCTTAGGTATATTCCGATACATATACCTAAGTCATCAATTCTAGCTCGCTCCAACCTCTAAGCCCATGTACAACCGAGTCCACAAAGGAAAGAAAAATGTAAATCCACACAGGATAGCACAACACAATCCACATAGGAACGAAAAATAGGATTCAACTCACATAGATATACTTTTTCGTATGATGATAGAGATGATCAGATATATCCACTGATTCATCTATGTTGTCGGACCCACAAAGGATCGATAGGTACTAACCCCCACAATGACTCACAAAGGATCTGACCCACACAGGATCGATAGGTAACTAAACCCCGCAATGAACCACATAGGATCAGACCCAAACAGGATATGTAGGTGCTGGCCCACACAGGACCGCTGAGTGCTAACCCACACAGGATCGATCCCACATAGGATCTGTAGCACTGATCCACGAAGGATCGCTGAGTGCTGTAGTCGTCGCTGTCGAATCTACTGAGGATCTTTGTACAGTCGTCATTGTAGTTACAGTCGCAGCCAGCTCTAGGGTTCCCGCATACAGCATGCTCGTTTGGAAGGGTCCGCTCCACGAGCCGAGGGGCTCATACATCAAATGACACATAGTCCGGAGTTTATGTATCCAAAAGTTCTGTATCATCAATAGGAACTCAACGTCGCAGACGGCGCGTCAATAGGACGCCCGGTCTGAGAGTTATTGGCCTTTTCGTTCTAGGGGCCCGGTTGGTTTTTAAGTCAAAACCAACCCGACCGTACTCCACCTGCATCCAAAACTCGGAAGGAGTAATCCAAAAGATCCGTCTCACTAAGAGGAAACCATCAAATTCGACGGCATGTCAATCAGACGTCCGGAGCTCATGTTATTAGCATTTCCGCTCTGAGGGCCCGGTTGGTTTCATGTACGAACCAACCCGGCCGAACACAAAGTAATCTGAAACCTTGATTGTAATATATCGAAACGACCGTCCCAATCCAAAGATCGTATCGCCGCTGACGGGGCGTCAAGCAGGGGTCCGTAGCCCATGATATGGGCAAAAGACCGAAAGAAGCCCGAAAACGGGGGGTCTGGGCCCGGACCGACCCAGCCCAACCCCCTGGGTCGGCCCGAACTGGTTCGACCCAACCCAGGTCTGGGTCCAACCCAGATGTCGTGACCCAGCCCTACCGGCGCGGCGCGGCCTGGGCGCGACCCGGCTAGCGCTGGCCGAGTGGCCAGTGGGTCGGCTCGGCCGTTACGGCCGAGCGATGCGGGGGGCGCGCTGTCCCCACGTGAAGGAGACGCAGCCCCGCATGGGGCTTCCCTTGCTAGCGGACGCGGCCTGCTGCTACGTCCCATCCCCCTCCGGTCCCACACAGTTGTGGGACCGCGACAGCTGATTCTGGTGGCGCACCGGCGGGCTGGTCCGTGGACCACCGGATGAGTTCTGGTGGTCGGAACTGTGTGTCGTCTTCACCAAAGGCCCTCCCGGGGTCCGTCCTTCACTGCGAGGACCTCACATCGCCCGTGCGGCTTACTTTTTTGTCGCCGGCCAATCCGCACACCAAGAACGAAAGGACGGTGGTTCAGACTTGTTTGTTGCTCTGCACCCACTGCGTTAGTGGTTTTAAAAGTCTCACAACAAATATTTAAACGAACCACAGATATAATCACATAGATTAAAATGAACAGCAACCCCTACCTCAACATTATCGTCAAACGTGAGTTCGTCGCGGAAGAAGTGTCGCAGAAGGAGGATCGTTGGCGTCGCAGTACACTGCGTCGTGTCGTCGATCTCCGAGGGTTCGGTGATCTTCGTCGCCCTTCGTCGGAGGTCGGTGTTCTTCGTCGGAGACGATGCATTCTTCAAGTTCTTCGCGTTCTTCGTGAAGTAGGATAAAGATCTTCAAGATTTAGAGTTTCTACAAATCCTCTCAACAAGCCACCCTCAAGTAAAACAAGTATTGGTCTTATTTTATTCCCATGCCAACAATTAGAAATTCAATGTTAAGAAATGAACAATTAATTCGATGAATTAATTGTAATGACTTAACTGCCCAATTAATAGGGGCATTTAGTATTTAAGAAAATGCACCGGTTGACTTTATTTAAAAGATGATTTCGCGGGTGCGTTTCTTAGAGGGGAAGAAACAGTGGGGCTCGTGCGGGCCCCACCTCACAAATATCCTACCAAGTTGGTAGGATATCGTGGGTCCCACCTTATCCGCTTAACCTAGCATAAGTGGATTTACGTGAAATAATATAAAGTGTCGCGCCACCTTTATATTATTTCTTAACTTATCCCCAAAAAAAATTAAAAACCACACCCGAGCAAACGCAACTCCAGAAAAGGTGTTTCTAAGAAAATACCGGCGATGCGATTCCAACGGTGCCCTCGAAATGTGATTCCGATCAACGGTTCAACCATTAGAAAAAACCCGCTCGTTTGTTCACTGAACGTACCCGAGCCAAACTTCGGAAAATGATTGCGGGAACACCGGGCCTCGGAATCAGGTGCCGTCAGAAACTACGTTCTTGTAAAATTCCAAATAAAATTAAGAAAAAAATTTCCATGAATTTTACGGGTCTTTACATCACTCCACCTCAGGGCTTTACGTCCCCGTAAAGATACATCATAAACTAGGGAAACAAATGTGGGTACTGAGCACACATCTGAGTCTCCCGCTCCCAAGGGATCTCTTAGAGGTCCTCGTGCTGCCATCTGATGTGCACTAGAGGAATCGACCATCCATGTTAGACCCACTCCTGTCGATCCATGATCTCCACCGAGACCTCCGCAAAAGTCTCCCCATCATCAACGTCCAGCTCCCCATGGTCAATGATATGCGTCGGGTCATGCACGTATCTCCTCAGCTGAGATACGTGGAAGACGTCGTGCACCCAGTGCAACTGAGGTGGTAGAGTCAGGCGATAGACCACCTCACCAATCCTGCTGAGGACCTGGAATGGTCCGCTGAAGCGTGGAGACAACTTGCCGCCTCGGCCAAATAACTGTAAACCACGTCGAGGTGAGACCCGCAAGAAGACGTGGTCGCCGTCCTCGAACTCTAGTGGCCTCTGCCTCTTGTCAGCATAAGACTTCTGCTAGATCTGAGCTGTCCTCATCCACTCCTGGATGATCTGGACCTTCTCTGTTGTGGAATGGACCATCTCCGGTCCCACAAGTGCTGACTCCCCAGGGTCTGTCCAACATAAAGGAGATCTGCAATTTCGGTCGTACAACGCATCGTACGGTGCAATCCTGATGGTGGTGTGGTATATGTTGTTGTACGCGAACTCCACCAAGGGTAGGTGGTCCTCCCAACTACGACCAAAGTCGAGGACACATGCGCTGAGCATGTCCTCGAGATTCTGTATGGTCCTCTCTGTCTGACCATCCGTCTGAGGGTGAAAGGTAGTGCTCAGACGTAGCTGCGTCCCGAACGACTCCTGCAACCTCTTCCAATGTCGGGAAGTAAAGAGAGCATCTCGATCGGAGACGATAGATGATGGAACACCGTGAAGTCGTACAATCTCATGAATGTAGAGACGCCCCAAGATCTCCACTGAGCCCTGCTCTCTGATGTGTAAGAAGTGAGCCGACTTGGTGGGTCGGTCGACAATCACCCAAATGGAGTCGTGACTTCTGGAAGTGCGTGGATGTCCAGTCACAAAGTCCATAGATATCCCATACCACATCCACTCCGGGACCTCCAAGGGCTATACCAAGACTGCTGGTACTTGATGCTCTGCCTTCACCTGCTGGCAGGTGAGGCATCGAGAAACGAACTCTGCCAGAGCCTTCTTCATGCCCGGCCACCAGTGCTGTCGTCTAAGGTCCTGGTACATCTTCGCCAATCCAGGATGTACCGCCAAGGGAAGAGTGTGAAACTATCTCAACACCTCCTCCTGTAAAGCAACTGGTACCAAGGTACGTCCTCTGAAAAGGACGTCATGCTCTTCTCCAAAAGAGAAACCATCAGGTGCCTGTTCTTAGGATATCTGTGCACGCTGCGTCCCACAGTCAACATCCCCAAGCTGTGCCTCTCTGACCCGATGTAGTAGTGGAGGGGTGACTATGATAGACTGAAGGAAGGCTTCTCCATCTCTATCCATGAAGGATATCTACAAAGTGGCTAGCAGCTCTATCGCCTCTTCAAGTTTCTGAATGGCCGTCCTCTTGCCAAGAGCATCAGCTACCACGTTACCCTTCCCAGGAGTATAGTCTATTTCAATGTCATAGCCCTGGAGGAACTCGAACCATCGCCGTTGTCTCAGGTTCAGGTCCTTCTGAGAGAAGATGTACATGAGACTCTGATGGTCAAAAAATACTGTGAAGCGCTCGCCCATCAGGTAGTGTTGCCATGTCTTCAGAGTGAAGACCACTGCTGCTAACTTCAGGTTATGAGTAGCATAGTTCTGCTCATGCGACCTCAAATGGCGTGATCCATAGGCGATCACCGCCCGCTCCTGCATCAGGACACATCCGAGTCCGGTCCCTGATGCATCGCAGTAGACTACGTGCCCTACTCCCTCCTCCGGCAACCTCAAGATAGGGGTGCTGGTCAATCTCTTTCTTAGCTCCTGGAACCTCTGCTGACAACTGTCTGACCACACAAAGGGTTTCCCCTTCTTTTTCAAAGCTGAGAGTGGTGCCACAACTCTGGAGAAGTCTGGAACAAATCTCTAGTAGTATCCAGCTAGTCCAAAGAAACTCCGCACCTCCGTCACGCTCCTGCGTGGCTCCCAAGCTAGCACTGCCTCGTTCTTCGCAGGATCCACTGCAACTCCCACCTCAGAGATGACATGCCCCATGAAGTGGACCTCACGTATCATGAACTGACACTTTGAGAGCTTTCCATAAATCTGGAGCTATTATAGTGTGTCTAGTACAACCCGTAAGTGATAGGCGTGCTCCTCCTCAGTCATCGAGTATATCAAAATGTCATCGATGAAGACCACGACAAATCGATCGAGGTATGGCTGAATGATCCTGTTCATGAGGCCCATGAACACTGCTGAAGCATTGGTTACGCCGAATGGCATAACCAGGAACTCATAGTGGCTATACCAACATCTGAAGGTCGTCTTCTGCACGTCCTCTTCCCGAACTCTGAGCTGATGATATCCTAACCTGAGGTCTATCTTTGAGAATCACCGTGCTCGCTTGAGCTGATCGAAGATGTCATCAATCCTCGGTAGCAGATACTTGTTCCTCACTGTCACCTGGTTCAGGCAATGATATTCGACACACAGTTGCAAGCTCCCGTTTGCCTTCTTGGTGAACAATATTGGGGAAGCCCAGGGTAAAACACTGGGTCGGATGAATCCCTTGCCCTGCAAGTCCTCTAACTATAACCGTAGCTCTCGAAGCTCAGCGGGGGCCATCTGATATGCTGGAGTGGATATCGGGGCTATCCCGGGGTACAGATCAACATAAAAGTCTACCTCTCTATAAGGAGGTAGTCCCGGAACGTCTTCGGGGAAGACATCCGCATACTGATCCACCACTGTAGGAAAACTAGGACTCCGCACGTCAACTGATCCTAGGATGAGGCTAGACAACTGATGAGTGATGGGATGTCCTCTTCTCTGCAAGAGTCCATCCTGTGCTGTGAAGGATCCCTTCTTGCCAGTGAAGGTGAACCTGCTCTCGTCGGTGCGCACACATCACATCTTGCACCTAAAAAAGTCAATCTGAGCATGGACTGTAGATAACCAATCCTTGCCCAATATGACGTCGTAAGGCCTCAACACCGCTAAAAGAAGATCCCAGTCGAAGCTCTCGTCTCCTAGAGTAAGCTCACACTGCCGGAACCAGTGCGTAATCGTCGAGTCTGCTCCCGTAGGAGTCTCTAGCCGTAGGTTTGAGCCAACGGCTCTGTCGGAATCTCCGACCTCCGAACAAGGGAAACATCTATGAATGAGTAACTCACTCCTATGTCTATAAGAACTACAACAAGGGTGGAATAGACACAGATAGTACCTCGAATCATCTCGGGCACGCCGTGGTCATAGGCCTCCGCTGCCTGGAGCTGTGCCTGTCTCTGCCCGCCAGCTCACTGTGGTCGGGGTGGACCTCCTGGTGGTGGTGGTGGTAGAGCCTCAAAGCGTCTCCCACCACCTGCTGATCGGCCAGCTCCTCTTCCTCATCCTCTTGCTCCCTGCGGACCGCCATGGTCGACCCTCTGCCTCTGCCTCGGTGGCCCCTCAAATGTCTGATTCTCCTCGACACGGTGGGTCGGGCAGTCACGATCCTTGTGGCCCTGCCAGCCGCATGCATAGCACTATCTGCCTCTCGAAAGATTGGCTCAACGCTGTGTGCCCCGCACTACTCAGCCAGTGTCCTGAGATCGTTTGCCTGAGGGTATGTTCTGCCTGGACCCATGAGTCATCCGTCGACTGCCTGCTGCATAAGACTCTGCTACCTGCCGCCCCGCGGTAGGTCTCGCTGCTGATGTAGACTCAGTAAGAATTCTCTCGATCAGAAGGGATCTCTCCAGTACTCTTTCTTGAGTCGGAATGCTGAGGGAGATTAGCGATGCCTGGATCTCATGCATCAATCCCTACTCAAAGGTCTGGGCCCGGAAGAATGGATCCCGTACCATGTCTGTTGAGAAGCGCCAGAGATCGGTAAATCTCGCCGAGTACTAGGCAACTGTCAAGATACCCTGCCGCAGCTGAAGAAGCACTTGGATGCACACCGCACGGAGGGCGGCTGGGACGAACTCTGAGCGGAAGAGGCTCTCAAAGTCTGTCCAGAGAAGAGATGCCTCATCGTGAACCTAGAGCATCAAGATCCACCATCGGCCCGCTACCGCCTACTGTAGGCTCGCTGCGAGGATCACCATGAGGTCTGCTGGTGTTCTCACTAACCTAAAAAAACATACGACTGCCTCCAGCCAGTCCTCGGCTGCCTGGGGGTCCATCTCCCCAAGGAACCTGGGCGGTCGCTGGCGCTGGAACTTGTTCAATGAACTAAGGCGACGTGCATCGTTAGCTGCTGGGGTTGGAAGCATCGGTGGCTCGACGGGTAGAGGTACCGTCGGTGCCTCTACTATCAAAGGGCCCTGTACCGATGCCTCGTCGCTCGGTGGGCTGTCGTCACGCACAACTCTTGGAACCCTAGCTGGCTGCTGTCGTGGGGCCATCCTGAAATGAAACAGGTGCGCCACGGTCAGAACATTATACCTGGTGAGCATACACAAAGTGATCACAAATAAAACTTGAAACACACATGCAATCAATGTTTTCGTGCATTAATTCGGAAATCAGAAGTCAGGGTCCTGGTGTATGGATACGTCAGCCGCCGCACCTACACTGGACTCCCTGGACTGATAACCACACCCAATACGCTTAACACTATTTCTTCATATAGAAAAATTTCACAGTCCCAAGTTCTGTGGTAGAACCGAACTCCTCTGATACCAATTTGTCACAAACCGTCCTCGGGGCCCATGTCGTGACTTCCTCAAGCCCGCCTTCCATAGGCCAGGGGATGGAGACTAGCACCAAGGCGTAAATCCAGGTAAAAAGGGAAGGAATTGCCTTTGTAAAGTAAAAAAACACCATAGAGCAGGAAAACAGTAGAAGTAGACACTAAGTAAAACTTGAGTACAACAGTAAGTGCGGAAATGTAAGTGGGCTAGTATACAAACCCAAACTGAAATTAAATTACAAATGTAAATGGAAAAACAACAACTGAAACGTAAAGCTGCAGCATCGAGCCATCCACTGGAAGTCCCACCTGAAGGGTGGGAACAGATAGCCTCCACTGCTCCTCGGGTTCAGCCGACCACTCCGAGTACGTCCCGCCCAGTGGTCCACCTCTAGGTACCATCCTGCTCCGCAAGCCTCAACCATGATCATCGTTGTCCGTCGTCTGCAACCAACACAACGTAGTGCGGGCATATCCCGTGCAGGGGTGAGTATAAGCTACTCAGTAGGGACCCCGAGACCCCCTAAGGTCTCCCAGAATCCACAATGGATAAACCACAAGGGTAGATACAATCGTGAAGTAACATCTGACACTGCTTAGGTATATTCCCATTCATATACATAAGCCATCAATTCCAGCATGCTCCAACCTCTGAGCCCAAGTACAACCCATTACACACAGGAAAGAAAAATGTAAATCCACACAGGATAGCACAACACAATTCACATAGGAAAGAAAAACGGGATTCAGCTCACACAGGTATACTTCTTCGTATGACGATAGAGATGATCAGATATATCCACTGATTCATCTATTCCGTTGGAACCACAAAGGATCGATAGGTACTAAACCCCGTAATGACCCACAAATGATCTGACCCACACAGAATCGATAGGTAACTAACCCCCGCAATGACCCACACATGATCAGACCCACACAGGATATGTAGGCGCTAGCCCACATAGGACTGCTAAGCGATGAACCACATAGGATCAGACCCACACAAGATCGGTAGGACTGAACCACGAAGGATCGCTGAGTGCTGTAGTCGTCACCGTTGAATCCACTGAGGATCTATGTATAGTCGTCGTTGTAGTCGCAGTCGCAGCCAGCTCTAGGGTTCCCGCACACAGCAAGCTCGTTCGGGAGGGTTCACTCCATGAGCCGAGGGGTTGATACATAAACTAACACATAGTCCGGAGTTGATGTATCCAAAATTTCTGTATCGTTAACAGGAACTCAACGTCGCTGACGGCGCGTCAATCAGACGCACGGTCTGAGAGTTGTTTGCTTTTCGTCCTAGGGGCCTGGTTGGTTTTTAAGTAAAAACCAACCCGACTGTACTCCACCTGTGTCCAAACCTCGGGCGGAGTAATCCAAAAGAACCTTCTCACTAAGAGGAAACCAGAAAAGTCGACGGCACGTCAATCAGACGTCCGGAACTCAAGTTATGAGTGTTTCCGCTCCGAGGGCCCGGTTGGTTTCGTGTACGAACAAACCCAGCCGAACCCAAAATACTCCAAAACCTTGAGTGTAATATATCGAAACGACCGTCTAGATCCAAATATTGTATTTCCACTGACGGGGCGTCAATCAGGGATTCGTAGACCATGATATGGGCAATAGACCGAAAGAGGCCTGAAAACGGGGGGGTCTGGGCCCAGACCGACCCGGCCCAACCCGTCTAGGGAGGCCCGAACCAGGTCGACCCGACCCGGGTCCGGGTCCGACCCGAATGGCGTGACCTGGACTGGCTGGCGCGACCCGGCTGGCGCTGGCTGGGGGGCCAGTTGGTCGGCTCGGCCGTTACGGCCAAGCGAAGCCGGGGGCGTGCTGCCCCCGCGTGAAGGAGCCGCGGCCCCGCGTGGGGCCGCCCTTGCCAGCGGACATGGCCAGCTGGCGCGTGTCGTCCCCCTCCAGTCCAGCACGGTCGAGGGCCGCGCCCTGCCGCCGCGGCTGAAGCCGCGGCGACTCCTTCCAGCGGCGTGCCTGGCGCCGCCGCCACCTGCCACCGGCACCGCCGTGCCGGCGAGGCGCGCTGGCGGGCTGCTCCATGGACCACCGGACGAGTTCCGGTGGTCAGAACTGCGTGTCGTCTTTTCCAAAGGCCCTCCTGTGGTCCGTCCTTCACTTCGAGGACCTCACATCACCCATGCGGCTTACTTTCTCATCGCTCGCCAATCCGCACACCAAGAACGAAAGGACGGTGGGTTCAGACTTGTTTGTTGGTCATCACCCACCGCGTTAGTGGTTTTAAAAGTCTCACAACAAATATCTAAAAGAACAGTGGATATAATCACATAGATTAAAAGGAACAACAACCCCTTCCACAACGTTGTCGTCGAACATGAGTTCGTCGCGGAAGAAGCATCACGGAAGGAGGATCCTCGGCGTCGCGGTACACGGCATTGTGTCATCGATCTCCATGGGTTCGGCGCTCTTCGTTGCCCTTCGTCGGAGGCCGGCGTTATTCATCGGCGATGATGCATCCTTCGTGTTCTTCACGACGGAGGATGAAGATCTTGATGCTTTAGAGTTTCTCCAAATCCTCTCAACAAGCCACCCTCAAGTAAAACATGTGTTGGTCTTATTTTATTCCCATGCCAACAATTAGAAATTCAAAGTTAAGAAACAAACAATTAATTCGATGAATTAATTGTAACGACTTAACTTCCCAATTAATAGGGGTGTTTAATATTTAAGAAAATGCATCGGTTGAATTTATTTAAAATAAGTTTTCGCGGGTGCGTTACATAGAGGGGAAGAAACGATGGGGCTCTTGTGTGCCCCACCACACAAATATCCTACCAAGTGGGTAGGATATCGTGGGTCCCACCGTATCCGCTTAACCTGGCTTAAGTGACTTTAAGTGGCCTTAATTGAAATAAAATAAAGTGTCGTGCCACCTTTATTTTATTTCTTAACTTAACCCCCAAAAAATTAAAAAACACAGCCAAGAAAACGCAACTCCGGAAAAGGCGTCTCTAAGAAAATACCAGTGCTGCGATTCCAACGATGCCCTCAGAATTCGATTCCGAGCACCGGTTCAAACGTTAGAAAAACCCCGCTCGTTCGTTCACTAAACGTACCCGAGCCAAACTTCGAAAAATGATTCCAGGCACACCGGGCCTCAGAATCAGGTGCCGTCAGAAACTGCGTTCTTGTAAAATTCCAATGAATATTAAGAAAAAAATTTCCATTAATTTTATGGGTCTTTAAATCACTCCCATCTTAGGGATTTAAGTCCCTGTAATGATACATCATAAACTAGGGAAACAAATGTGGGTACTAAGCCCGCATCTGAGTCTCCCTCTCCCAAGTTCTCTCCTGGAGGTTCCCGTGCTGCCATCTGATGCGCACTAGAGAAATAGACCGTCCACATAGGACCCGCTCTGGCTGATCCTCGATCTCCACTGGGACCTCTACAATAGTCGCCCCATCATCAGCGTCTAGCTCCACATGGTTAATGATATGCATTGGGTCATGCACGTATCTTTTCAGCTGAGATACGTGGAAGACGTCGTGCACCCGGTGCAACTGAGGTGGTAGAGCCACGCGATAGGCCACCTCGAAAATCCTGTCGAGGACTTGGAATGGTCTGATGAAGCGTGGATACAACTTTCCGCCTCGACCAAATCTCCATAAAGCACATCGAGGTGAGACCCGCAAGAAGACATGGTCACCATCCTCAAACTCTAGTGGCCTCCGCCTCTTGTCAGCATAAGACTTCTGCCAGCTCTGAGCTGTCCTCATCTGCTCCTGGATGATCTGAACCTTCTCCGTCGTGGCCTGGACCATCTCCGGTCCCATAAGTGCTAACTCCCCAGGGTCTTTCCAGCATAAAGGAGATCTGAATGGTTGGCCGTACAATGCCTCGTATAGTGCCATCCCGATGGTGGAGTAGTAGCTATTGTTGTATGTGAACTCCACCAAGGGTAGGTGGTCCTCCCAGCTACGACTAAAGTCGAGGACACATGTGCCGACCATATCCTCGAGAGTCTGTATGGTCCTCTCTATCTGACCATCCGTCTGAGGGTGAAACGCAGTGCTCAGACGTAGCTGCGTCCCGACCGCCTTCTGCAACCCCTTCCAAAGCCAAGAAGTAAATCGAGCATCTCGATCGGAGACGATAGATGATGGCACACCATGAAGTTGTACAATCTCCTGACGTAGAGACGCCCCAAGATCTCCACTGAGCCCTGCTCTCTGATGGGTAAGAAGTGACCCGACTTGGTGAGTTGGTCGACAATCACCCAAATGGAGTCGTGACCTCTGGAAGTGCGTGGAATTCCAGTCACAAAGTCCATAGATATCCCGTCACACTAGCACTCCAGGACCCCCAAGGGTTGTACCAAGACTGCTGGTACCTGATGCTCTGCCTTCACCTGCTGGTAGGTGACGTATCGAGAAACGAACTCTGCCACATCCTTCTTCATGCCTGGCTACCAGTGCTATCATCTGAGGTCCTGGTACATCTTCGCCTCTCCATGATGTACCGCCAAGGGAGAAGTGTGAAATTCTCTCAGCACCTCCTCCAGTAAAGCAACTAGTACCAAGGTACGTCCTCTGAAAAGGATGTCGTGCTCTTCTCCAATGGAGAAACCATCATGTGCCTGTCCTGAGGATATATGTGCACGCCGCGTCTCACAGTCATCGTCCCCACGTTGTGCCTCTCTTACCCGCTGTAGTAGTAGAGGGGTGACTGTGAGAGACTGAAGGAAGGTTTCTCCATCTCTATCCACGAAGGATATCTGCAAAGCAGCTAGCTGCTCTATCGCCTCCTCAAGTAGTTGAATGTCCGTCCTCCTGCTGAGAGCATCGGCTACCACGTTCCCCTTCCCAGGAGTATAGTCTATCTCAAATTCATAGTCCTGGAGGAACTCGAGCCATCGTCGTTGTGTCAGGTTCATTTCATTTTGATAGAATATGTACCTGAGACTCTGATGGTCATAAAAGACTATAAAGCACTCACCCATCAGGTAGTGTCGCCTTGTCTTCAGAGCGAAGACCACTACTGCTAACTCCGGGTCATGAGTAGCGTAGTTCTGCTCATGAGGCCTCAACTGGCGTGATCCATAAGCGATCACCGCCTGATCCTTCATCAAGACACATCCGAGTCCGGTCCCTGATGCATCATAGTAGACTATGCACCCTACTCCCTCCTCCGGCAACCTCAAGATAGGGGCACTGGTCAATCTCTGTCTTAGCTTTTGGAAGCTCTTCTGACAACTGTCTAACCACACAAAGGGTTTCCCCTTATTTTTCAAAGCTGAGAGTGGTCCAGAAACTCTGTAGAAGTCTGGAACAAATCTCCGGTAGTATCCAGCTAGTCCCAAGAAACTCCACAACTCCGTCACGCTCCTGGGTGGCTCCCAAGCTAGCACTGCCTCGATCTTCGCAGGATACACTGCAACTCCCGCCTCAGAGATGACGTTCCCCAAGAAGTGGACCTCACGTTTCCAGAACTGACACTTCGAGAGCTTTCCATAAATCTGGTGCTCTCGGAGTGTGTCTAGTACAACCCGCAAGTGATAGGCATGCTCCTCCTCAGTCGTCGAGTATATCAAAATGTCGTCGATGAAGACCACGACAAATAGGTCTAGGTATGGATGAAAGATCCTGTTAATGATGCCCATGAACACTGCTGGAGCATTGGTTACACCGAATGGCATAACCAAGAACTCATAGTGGCCATAGAGACATCTGAAGGTCATCTTCTACACGTCCTCTTCCAGAACTCTAGGCTGATGATAGCCTGACCTGAGGTCTATCTTTGAGAACCACCGTGCTCCCTTGAGCTGATCGAAGAGGTCATCAATCCTCGGTAGCAGATACTTGTTCCTCACTGTCACCTGGTTCAAGCGATGATAGTCGACACACAGTCGCAAGCTCCCGTCCGCCTTCTTGGCGAACAATATCGGGGAAGCCCAGGGTGAAACACTGGGTAGGATGAATCCCTTGCCCTGCAAGACCTCTAACTGTACCTGTATCTCTCGAAGCTCAGCGAGGGCCATCCGATATGCTGGAGTGGATATCGGGGTTGTCTCGGGGTATAGATCTATATGAAATTCTACCTCTCTGTGAGGAGGTAGTCCCAGAATGTCGTCGGGGAAGACGTCCGCATACTGATCCACTACTGTAGGAAAACTAGGACTCCACACGTCAACTTCTCCTAGGATGAGGTTAGCCAACTAATGAGTGATGGACTGCCCTCTCCTCTGCGAGAGTCCATCATGTTCTGCGAAGGCTCCCTTCTTGCCGGTGAAGGTGAACCTACTCTCGTTGGTGCACACACATCGCACCTTCCGCCTAAAATAGTCAATCTGAGCATGGACTGTAGATAACCAATACATGCCCAAGATGACGTCGTAAGGCCTCGATGCCACTACGAGAAGATCTCAGCCGAAGCTCTCCCCTCCTAGAGTAAGCTCACACTACCGGAGCCCGTGCATAATTGTCGAGTCTGCCCCCGTAGGAGTCTCTATCCGTAAGGATTGAGCCAACGGCTCTGTCGGAATCTTCGAGCTCCAAACAAGGGCATAGACTATGAAAGAGTGACTCGCTCCTGTGTCTATAAGAACTGCAGCAAGGGAAGAATAGACACAGATAGTACCTCGAATCATCTCGGGCGCGCCGTGGTCGTAGGCTTCCGCTGCCTGGAGCTGTGCCTGTCTCTGCCCGCCAGCTCCCTGTGGTCGGGGTGGACCTCCTGGTGGTGGTGGTGGTAGAGCCTCAAAGTGACACCCACCACCTACTTCTCGGCCACCGTCCTTTCGTTATTGGTTTGTGGATTGGAGGGAGATGACAAAGTAAGTCGCACGGGCGATGTGAGGTCCTCGAAGTGTAGGACAGACCCAGGGATGGCCTTTGGCGATGACGGCACGCAGTTCCGACCACCGGAACTCATCCGGTGGTCCGCGGAGCAGCCCGTCGGCGTGCTGCTGGAAGGAGCCGCCACGGCTTCAGCCGCGGAGGCAGGGTGCGGTCCCGCAACCGCACGGGACCAGAGGGGGACGGGATGCGGCGGGTGGCCACATCCTCTAGCAAGGGCGGCCCCACGCGGGGCCGCGGCTCCTTCACACGGGGGCAGCGTGCCCCCCGCTTCGCCCGGCAGGAATGGCCGAGCCAACCCGCTGGCCACCAGTCCAACGCCAGCCTAGTCGCGCCCAGGCCGGGCCTAGCCGGGTCACGCCGTCCAGGCCGGGTCGCGCCATCCGGGTTGGTCCGGGGCCAGACCCCCCGTTTTCGGGCCTCTTTTGGTCTTTTTCCCATATCTTGGGCTATAGACCCCCCGATTGATGCCCCGTCAGTGGAGATATGATCTTCGGATCGAGGCGGTCGTTTCGATGTATTACACTCAAGGGTTCGGAGTACTTTTGGTTAGGCCGGGTCGGTTCGTACATGAAACCAACCGGGCCCACGGAGCGGAAACACTCATAACTTGAGCTCCAGATGTCCGATTGATGTGCCGTCGGCTTTGATGGTTTCCTCTTATTGAGACAGAACTTTTGGCTTACTCCGCCCGAGGTTTGGACGCTGGTGGCATATGGTCGGGTTGGTTTTGGCTTAAAAACCAACCGGGCCCTAAGACGAAAAAGCCAATAACTCTCAGACCGGGCGTCCGATTGATGCACCGTCTGCGACGTTGAGTTCTTGTTGACGATACAGAACTTTTAGATACATCAACTCCGAACTATGTTTCAGTTGATGTATCAGCCGCTCGGCTCGTGGAGCGGACCCTCCTGAATGAGCTTGCTATGTGCGGAAACCCTGGAGTTGGCTGCGACTGTGACTACAACGTCGACTGTACAGAGATCCTCAGTGGATTCGATGGCAACGACTACAGGACTCAGCGATCCTTCATGGATTAGTGCTACAGATCCTGTGTGGGTCAGCGCTCAGCGGTCTTGTGTGGGAAAGCACCTACAGATCCTGTGTGGGTCCGATCCTATGTGGGTCATTGCGGGGGTTAGTTACCTATCGATCCTATGTGAGTCAGATCATTTTTGGGTCATTGCGGAGGTTAGTACATATCGATCCTTTGTGGGTCCGACGACATAGATGAATCAGTGGATATATCTGATCATCTCTATCATCATACGAAGAAGTATACATGTGTGAGCTGAATCATGTTTTTCTTTATTATATGGATTTGGTTGTGCTATCCTGTGTGGATTTACATTCTGCTTTCCTGTGTGGACTGGGTTGTACTTGGGCTCGGAGGTTGGAGTGAGTTGGAGTTAATGACTTAGGCATATGTATGGGCATATACCTAAGTAGTGTCAGATGTTACTTCGTGATTGTATCTTCCCTTGTGGTTTATCCTTTGTGGATTCTGGGAAACCTTAGGGGGTCTCGGGGTCCTTACTGAGTATCTTATACTCACTCCTGAACAGGCTATGCCCGCACTACATTGTGTTGGTTACAGATGACAGAAAATGCTAATCGTGGTTGAGGCTTGCGAAGAAGGACGATATGTGGAGGTGGACCACTGGGTGGTTCGTACTCAGAGGGGTCGGCTGAACCTGAGGAGCAGTGGAGGATATCTGTACCCACCCTTCATGTGGGACTTCCAGTGGACGGCTCGACGCTGCGGCTTTACTTTTCAGTTGTTGTTTTTCCCTTTATAGTTGTACTTTACTTTCAGTTTGGATTTGTATACTGGACCACTTACATTTCCGCACATACTGTTGTACTCAGTTTTTACTTAGTGTCTACTTCTACTTCTTACTTGCTCTATGGTGTTTGTTTACTTTACAAAGAAAATGCCTTCCCTTTTTACTGGGATTTACGCCTTGGTTTTAGTCGCCAGCCCCTGGCCTGTGGAAGGAGGGCTTGGGGTAGTCACGGCACGGGCCCCAAGGACGGTTCGTGACATAATTGATCCTCGAATAGTAGACGATCCTACCTCAACACCTTCAGGTGTAGCCCAAACTGCATGAAGATGACCTGCCCCTTTACCCTAGGCTCCGGCATGAGTACCCTACACTGTACTGCTCTATTGGTTAGGATGCCCTTTCCCCAGATTTCCACATCCATAACCTCTACTTTTACATCTCATGGATCTCAAACTATTTGCCTAATATAGGGTAACCTACCCCTTCCAACACTCGACACCTACCACCGAACTCGATCATTCTCTGACTGTCGCGGGTTACTGTATAACCTATTCATGTGGTCTAACCTGCAGTATGAATGGGACACAACTGATGGGATGGGAAAGGATCAATCTTATTCCCCAGCCTTCCACACTAATAAAAAAATACCCGTTTTCCACCTTAAAAAGATTACTCCCTATTTTTACTTTTATGTGTTCATCCACCTTGATGAAAGATTCCAAAATGGCGCTTCCTACTATCAGAATCCACACCACTTGCTCGTCCTACTGGATCTATGAGTTAACTACCTGAATCTCTCATCTGGTTCCCCTATGAGATAAGGGGTCAATCCACCAAATATGCAAACCTTGTTAGAACAAATATAATCACCCCTAACCTGATCTCGTGTCCTAGTCCGTCCTAGCAGCATTTTGCCACAACTTCCTTATCTTCCATCAACATCGAGATGAAGCATATCAAATATGAAAAATGGGCTACAACAGTCTATTACCAACATTTTCCCATGAGTTAACATCACAAAATTTATAGCCTTTTCCCACCTCAGGGTATCTAGGTAGAAGTTCTTGAGAAACTTATCTTGAAAATCCTTCCACATCATTCCTTCATCCAGATCAATTTGCACCATGATGTCCAAGCATCATTTTGCCTGACCCCTCAGTATATAGGATTCCAATATTACCCGCTTCTCTAGATGAGTCTCTAGATGGTCAAGAATAGTTTTACTGGACAAAATACAAAACTATACTGCCTATGGCCTACCCTGTCTAGTAAAGGTAGTATTTTTATGTGGAGGAAAATCTCTTTTCAGCTCCAACATACACATTGAAAGCCTCCCGGAGTCTCGTTCAATCATCTACATAAAATGAGAGAAGTTATCATGAAACATCTCTTCCCTGTTTTCTTGGATCACCATGTTCTCTTAATTCACTACTAGAAGAGAATTCTCGGAAATTTATTCATGTCACCCAACCAGCACACTTCTTCGAGGTGGAATTTCTCTACAATTCCAAACATGAAATTTAGAATGCATCTATAACACATTTACAAAGGGAAAAGGACATATAGGTAGACTCATCAATTCCATAACTAGAATAGTTCACATACACACCCCAAAGGAGCCTACTCACAACCGGATCCTTACCCTTTTCAATCTCTCATAAGGCCATTGCTAACACGGTATATAATAAATATGGTCACTAGCCTTATCCATTAACCCATTCAAAACAATTTCCCCATTCTAATATATTCTTACCTCGTTTTATTCCAGTTTTACTTATTTATCAAGAACCATTTTCTAATTACTACTTGAAATTTGAATTCTCTTTTTTACCCATTCATGTCATCCATTGGGAACAATTTCTCATACATTTATGAAAATATATGCATCCTAGCATTTATATCCTGCACATCCATCTCATGTGTGTGCATATCATGGTGCATGACACTTACTTACATTGGTGCTGAGAATGATGCATTGATGAACAAATTCATATCTTTTCAGTCATCCGATAAATATCATGAAGCTGTTAAATCTCACAACAAGTGCATCACCCAATGGTGAAATAAAATAAAATATAACAACTCACAACAAGAACAAAAAACCCCTACCATGGTGACATGTGTTTTCCCCATACATGGGATAGCTACACCCAAGAATGATATCATTAAAAAGGCCTCACACATTCTTAACCTCCTATATACTATACCCAAATAGTATAAATGAGAAAATAAATTCCTTCGATACCACTTTGTAACATCCCTGACTTGGGATACAGTAAATCAGTACCCCGAACCAGGTAGTTACATGACCTCAAGTGTGAATCTATATATTCCAGAGGCTACTGAATAGAAATGAGGGTCTAATAGGTCACATCGGGAGACTATAACCACATTACCAGACTAATAAACAACAAATACTAATTTAAATAAAGAATATAATATGCACAAATAAAAAACATGCATAAATAACCAATTCCCAAAATGGTGTACAACCAGTTATAACATTAAATATTCCATTCCTTGATAATGTTTCAAGTGAACAAAAACCCAAAATAAAGTAATTGAAGAATCCCCATAATGGCCCAAACTCTATGTCTAGAACCTCACCCATACATGTACCATGTTTCACTAAAATCCGTAGAATATGGCACTTAACATTGTCCTATCCTGGAAGCATGAAATCTTCTTGGGTACCCAAAGGTGTCCCTAGAAGGGTGTGATTATAACTCAATATTCCACCATCAACAGTGTATAAAAAATATCAACATAAGAAAATAGTGTATGAAATTGATAAATAATTAAAAATAAAGGCAAAAAGATAAATAGGTCATTCTTGATAGTATTCCTTCGACTATACTACCATTAAATCCATGTCACTACATAGATATTCCATAAATTAGTCTTCTCGTTTCATGTGTTCAATGGATTAGTCATATTCAATGTTCTCAAGCATATGAGAATAAAATTAAGCCCCATCTAACTATGCAACACATTATAACAATCTCATAATAATCACCTCGAAGCCTCTGTTAGTGTGGAATGCAACTATTAGGGGAATTGAAATCCATCCCCTTCTCCAACCTGTGCATTTTGGGGTGGAGAAAGATCCTTGGTTCAACTCGAACCATGGGCATAAAACCTCATGTATATACCCCACACTACCATGAAATGTTCACATAATTATTTTTCATTCACTACAATTAGTCATACCATAAGAAGCATATAAAATATCACTTAAACCTCAAAAAATATAAAAATGAGAAATTAACATTTTTCCTCAATCCCATAACACATTCATCATTTATATTACATAAACCATTATCCCCATTTCCCATTTTACATGCCTATCTTGCTAAGCATATTCAAATATAAATTTAATTCCCTAGAATAATCCCATTAATACATTTAACCATTTTTCATTGTAACCAAATAACCCATTAGGACATTATCTAACCTAACTGTGTTACTAATCAAAAATTACACATCCTTCAAGAATATTATCATATTCAATGTAGGATCTAGGTTCTCACACAATGGTCTTACACTTACTTATCTAAACACTTTGTTAGGGAAATGTCAGCACACCCTATGGGTGGCCATAATGTCATTTTTTAGAATTTATGCATACCACAAGAATAATTATGTGTTTAATTATTCATTTTGACATCTAATATATCCATTTAAAATCTAGGGATTCTAGAGAAAAATAATTGAAAAAATTAAGAACATAACCCTACATGAAAAAATCAACATGAAACCCAAGGGATACAACTTGTAGACCACCTACCTTGAATCCATTGGAGAAAACCCTCTCAACTAGAGCATTATATATTGATTCAACCTAACCTACAATATTTACCCAACATATAACAGAAAAATGTTGGGTTTGAGAGAAACAGATAGTGATGAGGAAGAGATATAATCCCTAAACCAAAAGGTGATGGAAGGAGGTATTACCCTTACCCAGATCATCAATCCAAAACCAATGACACTCCAAACGGTAGTAATATTATGGAGATTGGTCCCTGGAATATCTAGAAGCTTTTTGGGTGCCACTCGGGTTCAAGGGAGAAGATAAGTGGGAAATTGCGAGGGGAACATAAAGGCACGTAATGGAATTCTGTAAATTTTCAAAAGTAACCACGCTGCACGGTTTACTCACAGGGTTTTTAAAACCGTGAAAAAATCATATATAGTCTACTTACCACATGCCCTTATCTCGCCCGGTTTTCCAAACCATGCACAAACTGTGAAGATTGATACTCCCTGCATGGTCTCCCCTCGCATGTATTTCCAAACTATGTGCAAACCGTAAAGATTGCCCAGAAATCCCCTTTTCCTATTTTTTCATCTCTCGAACCCCAAAAACAGTCATGATACATTTCAAGGACTTCGGAAAACACTAAATAAAAAATAATATGTACTTAAACCGAACATAAATAGAAACATACCTTAAGGAAAAAACTGATATCTTACAAGATAACTACAGGGGGTTGGCTACAATGGATTTCAATTGTGGTATGCTTCCAAATATAAATATATTAAGAATAACATTATCATGTTGTACATATATGTGGGACATGAAGTTATTGGATATATTCAGATTTTAATGTTGTGTCTACTCATACATATGGAAATGATACTAGTGAATCCTATCTTTTCAATTCATACTACTAGGGTTTGTCGCAAGCATGTTCATAATCACTAAAATTTCAAAGTACACAAGGAAATCTTGGACCTAATCATGATAATACCACTATCAAGGTTGTATTATGACATAAAATAGAAACAAATACAATTGTAATAACTAAATCCACCATATTCACTTGATAAAACTTGATTTTGGGTTGTTGGTCGACAATAAAGATCAAATGAAGAAAAATCTAGCATAATGACCCCTTAAAAATAAATTTCATTCACCTAGTAGCTATAAGTCATGATAAATCCAATAATAAACCATTGAAACTCCCCGGAAGAATTATGAATCCTAAATATATATTTTTATTTTATTATCCATGACGAGGAACAAGACGCCATGTATAGGGCGACAACATGGTGACTATGATCCTTCATGAAGGAGTGGAATGAGTAAAATGGTCTTCACCATGGTCAATGAAATGTCATGCGATGGGAATAATCAATTGGGGTGTTTGTGGTTGTAACATTAGATACATTGATGAGTATCTCATCATGGTTTAACTTCCTGTATGCATGAGGTCAATAATTAGGAAAAGATACTAGTAAAACACTATTATATATGATAATGTGCCATAGTGAAGATGTGAGCCGCATGTGTGGATGGAGAAATGAAGTGTATTGTGTCATAGCCTTCCGGGAATTGGATTACAGGGAAAATTTAAGATTAAAAAAATTACTTCTTTGGGGTGGACATCATCTTGTTTATTTTTTGTGACATGATGAAAATAATATTCAATGAAAAGGTTACTGACACGACCACAACAATGTGTAAAATGATATCTTGATATGTACATTGATAGTTTTGAAATTTTATTTATTATGGTTAAATATTTTTTTGATGAAGTAAGTTTCAGTATTTTTATAAAAAAAGGAAAGAATCACTATGGATGAATGGGGTTCTTCAATGGAAAAAATATAGAAACATGCTCAAATCATGTTGTGAAGGATCAGTCAAAGTGAAAAATGGAAATACGATCTTATTAGTTAATAATAGTGTAATCATATGGATTTCACTACCAAAATCATGAAATTAATAAATATGATATTAAGAAATAATATTTAAGTGAGTGGAAGTAAACATTTCCTATAAAAAGAAGGAATATGTCATTGAACATGTGGGGAGTTTTGAATTGATGATAGTGAGGGTGACGAATTGGTTCTGGTGTGGTTGTTTTAGAGTCAACTAATTTATCTTATTTCTTCTAATTATAATAATAAAATTATAAAAAAAATTGTTTCAAACTTTTTTATCAAGTTTTTATTCTCAATTACTCTCAATATATCTCTCATTTCTTAATATTTTTTCTCCAAACAGTAACACTGGCGAGTTATTAGCTCGAGTAATCTCTCAGGTGATGAATACTGTTTAAAAACCATGTCTATGTGAATTCCAATTTAAATTTTTTAGCTAGTGTAAATTATTTTTAATATCTCCCTACAATTATATTCTATGTAGCTTCTTTTAATATCCTATTTTACCTCCATGGAGGTTGCAGATGTGAAATTCACTTTATATTCATTGAGTTCACTATATATTAACATCTAGGGAAGAAGAAGGTGTTCATAAATATGATAGAGAGTGTTCAGTATGATTATTTGAGTTTTTTCCAGGAAACAATGAAATATCATGAGGGTAGTTGTTTTCTATTAACTATTAGTAGATTAATTTATCATTCTCTTAAGTGTGTACAATATTGGCACACCATATGGTTGATATCATAATGGCTTGTCACAATAAACTATCTTCATATTTCAACTATTATAAACTAAATAATATAAACCTAACATTACTAATATATGCTCGGTGATTGATTTTTAAATTCATGAAATTTAGTATATATACTAATGAAAATAAATAGCATAATGAAAATGAAAATACATGGAGAGAAGTTAACATAATACATTTTTTCCTCATATGGGTTAATAATGGGTTTACATTTTTTATTCAAAATACATTCCTCATTATTTTTCTCAATGTAGAGATCATAAACTATCCCTATACACACTAACATTAAAATTTTATTACCCTACACTAATACCTCTACATGAAGGAGTAATATCATCCACATCAATACTTAATCCGAAATCCTCTATTTGAATGAATTAGTTATCATTGAGAAATAAAATGAGAGGTTGAGGAGGAAGATGATAGTGGTAGGGAAAGTGGGGTGACCAAAATTTACAATAATTTTAAATGATGATACATTATTAAAATAAAACAATAGAAACATTTAAATCATAATAAAATCAATTCACCACCACTCCCACCATCGATCAAATGTTATAGTTAGTTCTCTACAATTATTGACATCTAATTAGAACATTGGTGGAAACATGAATTAGAAAACAAAAAAAGGAGGAAGATTAAACGAGCTATAATAATATATATTATAAATATTGTGAACTATTAAATAACCAATAATCCTTCTTATCCCCCAAAAAATTTCTATTATTTTTAATTTGAGCGGAGCGGAAAATTTATATAATGGGGAGTGGGATATTATATATCTAAAATACATCCTTCTAAATAATTTAAATTTTGAAACTAGTTAAAGGCTGACTATTGTTTTAATTTATTCATTTAATTTTTCTCAGATATATCCCCTATCTTCACCAAAAACATATGATATCTATTGGATAAGTGTATCCTGAGTTTTGAAAACTTAAATATGAAAACAGTATATAACCAAGATACTATTATAATTCCCCAACATCATGTTTCAATGAATATATATAATTAATTAGTCATGGGAATATCTTTTAAAAATATAATAAAAAAATTCCCCAGATTCTTATATATCTTTATATAAAATATCATATCATTTGGGATTTTACTTTTTAAAATATGGGCATATTTGGAAATGTTATCCATTATATATACAGATTTTGAGACCTAGATTATAATCTAGTTGTTGGACTCAATGAGTTGGATTGCGTTTGAGTATTGTGTAATTAAATGAATAAAAATATGTAATTAATAATAAAAATAAAATAACTTTATATATTAAATCATTTTAGATAAATTTATGGTTGAAATATAGAAGAAATATAAAATATTTTAAAATCTAAAATTAGGGAATGTTCTAATTTTTCTCAAAATACTTTTAAATCCTTAAAATGTAATAATTTTCTTGATATTAAAACAATAATGGGATTATAAATACTAAATTTTTGTATAAAATGTGTAAAAATATTATCTTCGTCACCCCACCACAATAAAATATTTTACTTTCTGGAAATCATCAAATATTCAAATCAAACTCCACATAAAAAACAAAAATGAGAAAACATCGATGATATTTTTTAAAATAGAATTTCATAATGTATCCTGTACAAAAAAATACTTTAAAATTTCATCATACACGTTTTCATTTTTTCAATATAAAAAATCAATGCATTTCCCAATCAAAACATTCCTCATATTGAATTTTATGTCACTCTTCGCTCGATGGAAATTAATTATAGAGTTATGATCATACTTGGGAAATGAATGTATCACCATAGGATTATGAAAAATATCATAGCTCAATATAATTTTACAGGAAAATATTTTAAATTAGTGGGTCTTTTACATGTTATTTTTGTGGATTAGGGTTGGTGGGTAAAATCATAGAAACATTTAGTGATGGACTATAAGGGTTAAGTCTAAAGTGTAATCCATGAATATTCTATAGGAAACATAATAAATTCCACATTAATTACCCTAAAAAACGTAAATATAATATCACATCTTATTTAGGACATGATACATGATTCATGTATCCATTACATGTATTTAACTTATCCAAATTATTAATCATTTTTTATTTTTATTTTTTATTTTTTTTTTGTTTTTTTATTTTTCTAGATAGGATGAACTTATAATTGAATACAATGATTGAATGAAAATTTATTCCAAGTATTATTTCAAAAGGAATGATTTTAAAAACTGATCACAATTAACTACTCAATCAAATTTCTAATTTTCTTTTTTTTATTTTTTTCATTTTTTTTTTCATTTTTTCATTTTTAATTGGAAATAGATGATACCAATAATGAATAATAAAATGACGACTCACAGCCAATTGTCTCTTAATCCACTACCCAAAATTATGATTCACACATTGAAATATCCAAAAATTAAAGACATCACAAATAAATAACATGAAAATTATTTCCCCCACACTCAAACAAGAAATATTCCTTAAAAAATATTAAGAGTTTGGTTGGGAATGAAACTTTTAGATTGTAATGCAGCTTAATCCTATAAGTAAGTAAATGGAATATAAGGTATAAAATGGGTATATTTAATGGTAGGTCTAAAGATAAAATGTCATATTGAATAAATTTTCTCAATAATATCAAAAACCATTCCTTGAACTCCAAATTTTTTAACGAGAAAAATAATAAGTTCGGGTTCTTAGAAACAAATACTTGTTTCTCTCAAGAATGGTTGGGTATTAACAGGAAAATGTGAAAGTGGTTTAAAATACCACAACGTACTAGAAAAATTATTTTGATACCCTATTTATTTGGAATATATTTCAAAAACCAGTTGAACTCAAATAAATTATTGAAAATAAAATTCAAGGAAAAAGTTTCTAACATAAAAAAAAATCATTTAATTTTTTTTTTTAAAAAAACACATGAACTCTCTCAAAATAAATTTAAGTGTGAAAAACAATGAGAATGTTAATTTTATATAAAATTTCATAAATATAATAAAAAAATAAATTGAAAACATCTAATATATTTGACACTCTGCCCCCATATATATTTCACTCTCCATTATTTCAGCTCAACAAAATAAAAAACTGGGAAGAAAACAATGGAATGAAATGATAACCCAAGAAATTATTTTTCAGTGGTATCCTTGAGTTAATCACTTATATAATACCACATAGACATAAATTTATATAAAAACATAACATAATAAAAATAAATAAAAATATATAACAATGAAAAGAGAATTGGACTTGGTATAGACCCCCATGTGGGTGCTATGTTTTTATTTCCCTAGTCAGGATACTATAGTTTATTAACCCCAATATAAATGGTATTGTGTTTTATTTCTCATGAAACACCAGATATTATTTTTTATAATTATCTTCATCCTACAATGGTTATGGAGTAACCCATTAATTTTAAAAATAGATTCCCCCTTGTGAGAATGTAATTCAACTTCAGTGGAAATGGAATAAGAATGAATGTATCCTCTTTACATACAACCACTAATTGTGTGGACTATTCAACATAAACATATAGGGTCTTGTCATGCGATTTTGTTTCATAAAATTCAAATGAGTAGAATTTGGAAAACAATTTTAATATTTATAATTAAAATATAAAGAATCAATAAACCAATATTTTTCTTCAAGTAGGTCAACATGAAACATGATCTCTTCGAGAAAGGGTGATGATAATTCTATCTTAGTATAGGCATCATAATATTATTCCATATAAATATATAGGTATATAGGTGATGATTCTTATTTTTAAAATATGGGATGATACATTTCCTTTTTTCACAAAATATTATCTAACCAATTATCTTCTAAATCCTTTTGATCTCTAACAATTGTATTAGATATCATGACATCATTAAGAACCAATTAATGTAACAGATGAGAGAGGTCAAACAGATCATCATGTTGGATATTTAAGTACTAATATTGTAATTAGAATTAAAATTTACGTGGAGAATAATTTATCTCCTCTAATTAAATTTACTTTACTTGTTTTTATTCTAACCATTGCACTTTGGATTCATTAATTAAGGTGGAATGGTTGTTCAATTGATTTCTATTCTCCTTGATAATTATAAGGTTTTATTCGCCTTATTTCTTTAAAAATCAATCCTTTTTATGTAATAAATAACCAGGATAAATATAATAATAATCAAAAAAATAATCCATCATTAGACTATTAAAGAAAAGTAATGTAATAAATCTATTTTTTAGTTTTTGAAATTTTGAAATTTTTGGTTTTTTTATAAAATACCGGTCCGTGAAAGCTCTTTACATCACAAAAAATAGTTCCAAATATGAAGGTAATATGTTTTTCAGGGACCAATGATCAATTACATTCTTATTAACTTAAGCGTTTACCTTAGTGGCACACCCATCGAAATTATTCTTCATTAAAGTATTTTTTATATATCCCCTATCACCACCAAAAAATCATTAACTCCATTTGATAAGTTTATCACATATTATGACATCTATAATTAGAAAATATTTTCTCCCCTAGAAACTATTGATGTTCCCAATAAGAAAATTTCTGTATATTTAAGGAATTCAAGAAAATGGAATCAATAATGTCAAAAATCAATAAAAGCGTTTCCAGACATCATATATATTTATATATATATCCTTGTAGAATTTTATATCATTTCAACTTGTACATTATCAAATATGGGTCCATCTTCAAATGTAATCCATTATGTTCAGAGATTCAAATGCCCAAATAATAATTTGGGTTTGGGCCACAAGTATTTGGTTTGATATTTCAGTCCTAAAAAATTAAATTAATAATAATATTTATTGACTCATAAAAAATTAATTTCATAATTTTAATTATATTATATAATGTTATGAATCATATAAAAAAGAAATATATACCAGTTTAAAATAAAAAATCTGAAAAAAAATCAATTGAGCTCAAAATACAACTAAAACCATATTTAATAGAAAATTGCACATATAATAATACTGTGGTAGAATTATAAAAATTGAATTGTAGTATTATATTTTTTGAAATATTAGAATCATTAGTTCCCTGAGAATGATTCTCATGGGTTTAATTCCTTTATTTATAATTGCATTCATATTTTCTACATTTTTCATTTCATATTTAATTTACAGTTCCACATTCAATAACTAAACCCCTTATTTATATCATTTACATAAATATAATAAAATAAAATAAGTGAATTTGGGATTGTTATTGAATGAATGTGATAGATCCGAAAGTGATATTACCCTTGTTAACCACTATACTATATTAGTATAATAAATAATAGCTTGTGTACCATCAAATTATTGGAGTGTAAAACTTATGACTATTGTGAAGGATCCATGAGGTTTTCCAATTACTATTGTATTTTAATTTATTAAATAGTGTTTATATTTTTCGATAAGAAAATATGATTTTTTGAATCATTTTCTAACTCATACTCACCCAGGGGAGAGAATGTTGGCTTATTTTTTAGCTAGGTGAGGCTATCATAAAGGTAAAATTTATTATAATAGGAATTGAAGAAGGTAATACAAGACCTCAAAGAGGCCCTAGAGTACCCAGTATTGGAAGAATTTTTATGAGAATTAACTAATATTAAGAAATACATCATGGAACTTTATCAATAAGCAGTCAAATACTGGAAAAATATATATTGTTAACTTCAAAAGTTTCTAAATAAATTCTAGAGGATGTGGCCATGATTGAAGAAAAATCACAACTAAAACATCTCCAGAACCCTATCAGGACACTCCATAATTATTTATATGAAATTTGGGAAGACAATGATCCTATGGTTACACATATGGGAGATAAATAAGACTTTGGAAAATGTGGAATGAATTTATTTGTATTAACATATAAAAAAATTCCCATATAGTTTATGAAATAGAACAACTCTATCATTCTCCATCATTAGAATAAAAAACAGCATTGAATAGGTTGAATTTGAAGAAAATATACTGGATCGTGAATACCTACTTGTATAAACTAAAATCAACTAAAAAATTAATTAGGTGATTAAGAATAAGTGGAGGATGAACAAATCATGGAGTAAATCCTTTATTTTAATCATTTTTAATTTAATTTATTGAAACTGATTTAGAAACTAACTCCAATAATTTATAATTTTAAAATATTACAAACACATATTTTTACTTGTAGAGTGAAAAAGAAGATGAAAACTCACCTATTGAGGGACAAATGAATCTCACCAAACATTTTGAACATTTATTTTATGGAGGAAATAACCAGATAATAGTGATTTTAGTGAAGAAATCAATTTAAAATCTCAATGATTTTCAGAGAAATATTTTGATATTTAATATTCATATTTTAATTTTTTGCAAATCAAACTGTAATATGAATTAACCCTTGTTAAATCTCTTAATATATAAATCATCAAATTTCCATGTAAGTGAAGAAAGTGGTTGTACAAGTATTATCCTAAAAGGATTACCAATTTTGATTTCTACCCCCACTATGAGTACTACACTTTAATATAATGGGGATGTACCTGATGCAATCTATCAATGGATTACATTTATAAAACTAAAGGTAACACATAATGTAATTTATGTTCTATGTTAGATTATTAAACTAAAACTCCATAAACAATTTGATAATGAATAAACACTAAAACATATCTTCAGGGGGGATTCAAATCCTAGGTACCAAATAGTTGTTAAACAAATATCTATCCTTTTTTTCATTAATTTTATAATTATATTTATTTTCTTTTTTATTTTATATATTTTTATAAATTTCTCATGTTTTTTTGTTTTAGGTGTGAAATAGGAATATTCTTAGAGACTAACTCAAAGATTCATTTTGGACCAATAAACATGGTTTTAATTATTAATATAAATATTTAATAATTTCTAGTTTTATGTGATCATTATTTTACTATAAAATAAAGTGTTAGATATGTGTGTATGAGGGGGTCATATGTAGTTTAAATATGAAATGGATTTAGGTTTTCCCTAAATTTTTGTTTTTTTGTGTATCTAGGATTTTTGGAGATTTATTCAAAACTATAGGAAAATTGAGATCATCATGATGTTTTTATCAAAACTTCATTGATTTTAATTTACTAATGTTTAAAATAAATACTCAAAAGATATTAGTTTTATTCCTTTTTTATCATGTTATTAAATTAATTTTTCATAAAAATTAAAAATAATTTATATACTAGTATTATCCATAATGATTGAAGGTTCCAAAACATGATTGGTTATTAGGCTTGTTTGTTATATTATTTCCACCTCTCTTATTCTTGAGAGTCCTGAGAAATGTTCATAAATCTAAAAATTTCTATTTTAATTCTGTTCAAAGATGATATAATTCATTAACATTGTTGATAATTATTAAGGCATCAAATTGTTATATCATTTTTACAATAAACTTTATTTTCAAGTATTTTCTTATATATGACCATTTTATTAAGCCAATGGTATCCATGAACAACCTTATTATATATCCATAATACAATACATTTACCACCATATCTTTTTATCTATATGTAATTTAATTAATAAAATTGAACTTAACTATGAGGTAGGTAGAACATAGTTGCTAATGTTTTGAAAAAAAATTCAGGCTGTTCTATAGTGTTTTACAATATCGATTCTATTGTTTTGGGAAGAAATAAATGTTTTATATATGTGTATATGACATAAAAAATTATTCAAAATGGGATATGTGTCCAAAACTACTTTAAAATTAAATTATTCACGTATTTCAATAACAAAATAGATTCTATACAAAATTTCATATCTGAATTCCAAAAGAAAAAAATACCCCAAAGGGGGAAACATGGAAGAAATATATAATTTTTATTTATAATTCCAAGGTGTAGACTACCAAATAAGAGAATATGGTTTTTTGAGGTAAATTTTTAAAAATGGGAGTGAGTGAATGTCTATTCATGATTTTAAGTATGCTTTATCATTTCACAACATTTTAGAGTCAATGATCTTCATTATTCTTCTTAATATTAACATCTAAAACATAACAAAAAATAGACTCATAACAACCTAGATAAATTCCTCTTTGTTAAGACATTTTTTTTATAATTCCAGGATGAGGAAATTCTAGGAAGGCATCAAGCCTAAGGAAATCATGAATTCTATTAAGAATGAGATAATATATAATTAAAAATCATTATTTAAAGAGTTATTTATAGATGGGTATATAATGAAAAATGTCTATGATAATTAAAATGTTATTGAATGAAATTTTATAAGTTATTAAATAAAAATTAATTTAAATTCATTTAGGATTTATGAGGTTTTTTTGGTTGTTATAATTGAAATTTAATTCCATTAAAATATTTAGAAGTCAAAATTGTCCATGGTATAAGAGGATTGTATAATTTGTAATGTTTAAGTGTGGAGGAATTGAGACATCTCATTTTGTCATTAACTTTTCCTAGTATATTAATTATTTACATCCCAAAAAAATTTCATTTTGAGGGTAATTATTTTATATTTATATAATCCATAATTTTTAAATTTTTCCAAACCAAATAGGTTTTTATATTTCTTTAGCATCTTAATTCCATTTCACTTTGTATTGAGAGACATGAGTCATGTTTTGAAAACTATAAAATATTATTTAAATCTTTTTTATGGATTCTAGGCTTCATAAATTTTATTAAATATGAATGAGGAATCAGTTTGGTTGTCAATATTTAAATTAAGCATGATTTTCATGTATTCCCTAATATCTGACTATTTTATTAAGCCTCTATTATCTATGAACCACCATGACAATCCAGCCCATTAAAATACATTTATCCCAATCTTATTTTCTCTAGAATGTATTTCATTAATACAATTGATCTTATGTATGGGTGAGGGATATTTTTGTTGTACTATATTAAAAAAATATTGATTTTTTATGTGTTTTACATTATTTTTGCTTTTGTTTTTGGGATGAAATACATGCTAAGAAGCGTTAAAGATGAAAAAAAAATTAATTTAAATGTTGTTCAAGTGTTCAATAATACCTGGAAATCAAAATCTATTTATATGTCCCGCAAAATTCAATTTATTCACAAAATTTAATATATGAATTATCAAAAAATAATAATACAAAAAAGGTAAGGTAGGGAAGAAAAATATCTTTTATTCTATAAATTCCAGGTTGTAGAGTACCAAACAATATTAAGGGTTGTTTTGATGTCAAAAATATAAAACGAAGAGAGAGCGAGGTTTCATTATTTACATTAATCTACTTTATTTATTTTAATTTATTTTAGTGTTGAGGACCCTCTATATACTTCTTAATTTTTAACATATAAAACCATTCAAACATTTTCCTCCAAATATCCTTGGTAAATTCATTATTATTAACACATTTTTTATGATTATGTGATGGGGAGATTATTGAAATGAATCAAGCCTTTGTAAATAATTAATTCTATTAATAGCAAGATCATGTCAAATTCAAAAATAATTGAGTTAAGAGAGAGACACATCTAGGGAGGCCTGAAAAAATCTATGAGAATAAGGATGTGATTAAATGAAATTTTACTGTTCATTGAGTAAAGAGATAATTAAACTTCACTAAGGAGGCATGTTACTTGTCTGGTTGTTAGAATTAAACAGTAATGTCACTAACATCTTGAGAAAACTAAATTGACCATGGCATGTAATGATTTTATGGAGTTTAATGTTTTTATGAAATGTAATTGATTTAGATCATTATTTCATTAATTTTACATGGTATTTTGATGATTCATATCACACTATATTATCATTTTGAGGGTAATTTCTTCATATTTATATTAACCATAATATTTATATTTTCCAAAACATGCGAGGGTTTTAATATTTTTTTGAATCTTTTTCTAATGTCTCATTTTCTATAGAGTTCTAAGGAATGTCTTGAAATCTAAAAAATATTATGTTCCTCTTATCAAAAGTAGTTTAAAATAATTAATTATATTAAATATTATAAATTCATTATTTTTAAATTTTATTTTCACATTAAACATTATTTTTATGTCTTCCCTGATAATACAACTTTTATTGAGCCCCTATTATTCATGAATAAACATGTTACAGAGACATATTACAATCCATTTATCCCCATATCATTTTATATAAAATTAATAATGTTAATTCCATTGAACCTAAGTGTTGGGAAAAAAAAATTCTGTTATTGTATTTCGAAAAATGGCATACTGAAAATTTTCTAATGCATTGTACAACATTAGTACTATTGTTTTGTGTATAAGTATACGATGAGAATATTTAAGTATGAAAAAAATATCATTCAAATATGGTTTTGGTGTTTATCACTACATGAAGATAAAAAGTAGCATGTCTTTTCCTCAAAAAATAAATTCAATACAAATTTGCATATCTAAATTGGAGAAGAAACAATAACACATACGGGAAATTAGGGAAGAAAATTATCATTAATATTGTAAATTACAATGTATGGATTACCCAACAAGAGAAATAGGTGTTTTGAGATTAAAATTTAAAATGGGGGGGGGGGAGTTAGTGAGGATCCATTTTTGAGTTTAAGATGATTCATGAATTCTACTCCATTTTAGAGTAAATTATTCTCCCTCTCTTATTAATTTATATCATATAAAAACTATAAATCTTTAGCATAAAAAAACTAGGTTAATTCATCTGGATTAAAACAATTTTTATAATTCTATGATGGGGGAATCTATTAATTAATTAATCCTATAGAAAATGTGCATTCTCTTAGGAATGAGATAACATCCAATTGAAAATCATTTAGTTAAGAGAGATACACATCTAGGGATATAGGAAAAAAATTAAAATAATTACCAAGTTATTGAATGAAAAATTATTATTTTATGAAGAAAGAGGAAATATTAATCATTTTAGGAGGCATAATATTTATTTGGTTATTAGAATTTAAAATTAATTTCGTTAACATAGTGTGAAATCTAAATTAACCACGGTATTAGATGATTTCATAGAGAGAAATCCTTAAGTGTGGAGGAATATATAGATCCTATTTGTATATTAATTTTACTTATTATTTAATATTTATAAATATCCATAAATTACCTTTTTGGGCGTAGTAGATTTATATTTATATTATCGGTATATTTTAAATAGAATTATGGAAAAATAAAAAATAGTGGTTTCTAATTGTTTAACTTATTTTTGATAAGTGATTGAACCATATTATTTATCTTAGTGCATGTAATGGAGGTCTGGACTCCATGAAGAAAATAGAACACCTAATATTGTTTTGAGTTATTTAAAATTTTAAATGATGAAAAACACACATTGAAAAGAAGAGGTAGGATGGGAATAATGGATAAGAGACTTGTCATGTAAAGATATAGGAGTGTGGGTATCATAAAATTGTTGAAAGATATATGGGCATGCATAAATTTTTATGAAATGTATGTGGTAAGAAACAAAAAATTAAATTGAAAAGGTTCGGCGAGTACCTTTATTATTAGAAGCAACATAGAGAATAGATTTTGAGGGTTGTCAATATGTAGTAAATGGATGGATACTGGGGAGAATGATCCATGGAAAGGATAAATAACCCCAAGTTATATATGATAATGGGATCATTTTTTATATATATCATGAGATGATAAGGGGAAAATGATGGCATGTGATAATACAGAGAAAATTGTCAATGATGGCATGTGAAGGGATCCTAGATTGAAAGACATGTATCGAAAGTCCTCTTAGTTATGTGGATCAAGAGATGTTTCTAAGTTTGAATTATCAATTGTACCCAAAAATGGTATTTTATTGGGTGTGATATTAAATCCATTAGATGAGAGAAAATTACCTCTAAGTGTTGAGAAAATAATTTCGGTGTGTTACAAATATTCCTCGGGGGATGTGTCAAATTACTTCTGTTGAGAAATACATCAATTGATTTTTTTTATTTTTCTATTGCTTCCAATATAACATTGAGCTCTATCCCAATTACTAGTAACAAAGGATTTTTTTGGTTCCCACCTATGTTGATTAATTTGTAGTGATGGAGTCGTATTGATGATTTAATTAAAGATCTACAAATATGATACAAGTAACGGATGTGATGAATCATGTTATCCTCAATATGAATGATCTTATTTAGATGTAGATATGAATAATATAGATTTCATGTGATGGATATGGTCATGTTGATATCAATGATTGTTGAGTCAAAGATACAAAAAGAAGACAGTTGTTGACTTGGCAGTGGATGAATATACAACATTGAAATTAAGGTAGATATTGATGTAGATATTAAAAATTTTAAATAGAAAATAGGCACACTAAAAATGAGGAGAATGGGTATCATAAAAGATTGTATGGATTTTTGGGTTTTCATAAAATTGGATGTAATATATGGGAGAAGTAACAAAAATTTTAATTTAAAATGGGGGGGGGGTGTTCTTTTATATTCAGTAGTTGCAAAGAGAAAAAAATTGGGGGTTTTAAAAATACAATGGTTGGAGGGGTGCAGTTGATGCTGTTTAGTGGAAGGGATAAATAACATCCAATGAAATATAGGAAGGTGAAATATTATTTTTCATAACTCATTCAAATATATGATGAATATTATTTCATGTGGTGATTGAGATAGAAATTTCAATGATGGCGTTAAAATATATCAATGATGAAGATCTTTGTATTTAAAGTCATCTTGGTTTATGAGATCAAGAGGAATGTACTAGATCTGGTGAATGGTGGCATGGTAAACTATTTTGGTGAGGTGTGTGAGATAAAACTCATCAAGTAAGATAACAATTCTCCTCAGTGTTGAGAGAAAATTTCATCATGTGTTTTCTAGAATTCCATTGGGTTATGTGTAAAATTCCTTCTATAGAAAAATACTTTTGGTGAATTTTCTAAATATTATGAATGCTCACACAAAGAAATAGGGTTTTATTCCAAAAAATATTATAAACGAGGGTTTATGGTTCCAACCTATGAATATCAATATGTTCCGATGGTATCACATTGTGGATTTCATGAGAAATATGCAAAGGTGACAAATTTAATGGGTGTGACAAATCATGTTAGTGTCGACATGGATGACCAAATATAGATAGAGATCTATCTATGGTACTGTTTATATATTAGATCTAATATGGATAATATCATGATGGGGGAGTATACCAATCATATATACGATGACGGTGGTGATAAAAATAGATGAATCCTTAAATTTTAAATCAATGTGTAGATTTTTGGAATTATTTAAAATTTGACATGAAAAAAATGGGTACAAGTAAAACGAGGAGGAGATATGGAAAATTTAGGAGTATGGGATTCATAAAATCATAAGATTCATCTTCTCTGTGAAAAACTTATGAATTAATGTATGTAGTAATAAAAAATAGAATTGAAAATGGTGTTGTATAAGTTATATTCACCAATCACAAAGGGAAGAGAATTAGGGGGGTTTATAGATGTACAAGCTGGAGGGATACTATGGTGGTAGACAAACTCCATGGATAAATGACACTCATAGATATATGGGATGAGGCAACCAAATTCTTGGTAACTCATGAGATGTGATAACAAAGATGATCAAATGTGATTATGGTGAGTTAATTGTAAATTATGGCATGCTAGGATATAAATGAATGATATCTATGTATCAAAAACCATGTTTGTGTGAAGATCAAGTAGTTTGTCCCTCTTTTGATGATCAATGGTACAAAATAATGTTATGTTCAATGGTTTGTGTTGAAATCCTTCTGTTGAGGGAATATTTCCAACAGATAATGAGAGAAAAAGCATTGGGTGTATTGTAAAATTCATATAGTGTCGTTTAAAATTTCATTGATGGAGAAATCCATTGAGTGAACTTTCTAAAATTTTCAACTGATTACACTATGACAGTGGGATCCAACATAACACTAAGGGGTCATGCTTAAAGATCACTACAGTATATTAGATTCAATGGATTTCAAGAAAATCATATTTTCACTTCTATATATATTAAGAAGCGCCATGCCATATTGTACTTTTATGTGGGGAAATGAGTGACAAAAACAATTCATATTTTAATAATAATTTCGTAAAAAATAAGGGAATGACTTCATTGAATATCATCATATCCCCTCACATTTCCGGGGTTATCCACTCATGCCATCAACAATCACTACAACATTGCAATAAACTATGGAAGCACAGACCTATGATTGAGGCCACCACTGTGAAGGTACTAAGATGACATGAACCATAATGAATTTCCATAGGGAAGCCAAAATTCTCTATTATTATGGAAGGGTGATCGATTATAGGTTATTGTTCCACATTTAATATTATATTATGAAGAATCCAATATATAAATACTCAATGGATAAGGTATCCCCAACACCTATAAAGCATGACGAAACCCCTGATACACCTAGGTACTTCTATGGATGAAAGATGATTCTTTGCTTAGGCTATATGATACTTCATCACTAAAAATGAAGATTACACCTCGTATTGGGTGTCCATGTAAATAATTTTTGTGATTTATTGATCACTAATAGAGAATAACCAAAGAAAAAAATGTACATAAATTCAATAAGAACAAATGTTACACAAAAAAATCTCTACACCTTAATTTCTCTAACATAGAGCACAAAATACTCTCTGAACTAATTGAACAGATCCCTTATCATAGATCTAATGAATGAAGGTTCTCTAAACCCCCATTAAAATAAAAATAATGGGATGATTCCATGTCTTACAAAACTCCACCACCAATTCCCCCACCAACCTCGTACATCTCCCATGGGATCTAAAGGAGCAGGGGATTAACAAATAGAATGTGTAGTAGCTATGATAGAAGTATTCCATAGTTGTTGTGGTTGGTGCAATATCCACCAACCAATTCATCCAAATAAATTAACACTCGACATAGAATATTATTCTTGATGAAGGATCTTGATGAGGATAATGGATTCTACCATGGTCACTGAAATTCTATGTGATGGTCATGGTTGATAAAGATGTTTTGAGGACAAAATTTTGAAAACAGGGACATTGGTTTTATAATAGTTGAGTTTCCTACCAGCATGGGTTTTATAATGATTAAAAACATCTAGAGAAACTCTCAAGTATATGATCATGTGTAATGGTGAAGGTCTGATATTCATACATCGAAAGAAAAATGTAGAGTATTATGTTTTCGTATTCCAAGACATGGATTAATGGGTAAATTAAAAATTCAAATAACTCAATCTTCATGATTTCCATCATCATGGTTACTGAAAGCATTTTAATTATGATAATTCACAAGGAAATATATATTTATACAGCCATAGTGATGTTGAACATGTAATTTTTTGGAGTGTGTGGGTTGATTCAACATTTTCTATGGACTAGTAAAAGATATTTTCAATGTGGGAGGGGTATCAATTATTTATACATGAAAAAAGAAATAAATTAATAGAACATAAATCATGTGTCCATGTAACAATTTGATAAATTCCTAGAAATTTTCTTGTAAAGGTTCACTACAACATATCACACTTTTAAAAGCACTAGAAATGGTATTTATAAGCCCTTAAAAGCAGAGTGTACCAATGTTTTATTTAAATCTTTCCTTTATTAGTGTTGAAAAAAAATTGAATATAAATTTATTTATGGAGCTCGCACTCCCACACCACCCACTATCATTATAATAATCCCACTACCCCACCCAATCCATCTTGAAATGCTCCACCTCTCACACACCCATCCTTTTTAATACCCATATGTCAAAAATTTCCACCACCATGCTTCTTGTTCACTAGTGCACCCACCTAGATTTGGTCACGTCTTATTCCATGTGAATTTAAACCCCTTTACCATGGTCCCCTGATTAATTGTTTGTATATTTTATTACATTTATATTTATTTATATATTCTTAATTAAATATTTTTATTCCTATATTTATATATATTTATTCAATTATTTTAATATATATTTATAAAATGATGTTGTGTGATTATATATACAATTATATTTATATAAATACATTATATATTTTTTTTCATTAACATATATTAGAATATATATATATATATATTTATTTATTAGTACACACACATATATAAATATATACGTTATATATACATTTTTATAATTATCTATATATATTCATATATTTTTTAAAGTGGAAATATTTTTAGATATTATTTTATATAAAATGGATAATAATGAAGTCTCTATGATTTATATAATTATTTTGAAAAACATTTTTAAAATATTTCTATATATTTTATATTTAGAAAAATATTTAACACATTACCTACATTATTTATAATTATATATATTTATATATATATATATAATCATAAATGTTCACATATAATAATATATTTAGATAAACAATTATTATAAATTATTAATAAATATTTTCTATAAATATGTTTGTAAGCTATATCCAATGATAATGATAATTATATATTTATAAAAATAAATTTATATATGATTTATTTAAACAATACTGATACAAAAACACATAAGTATATATCTATACACACACTTTAACATTTATATTTCACACAAACATGAACAAGTAATTACATATATGTATTTATTTACATATATTATAATATAATACTAAATATTTTTTAATTTAAACACACATATTTATATATAACCATTACATGTATAGGAATATATATATATATATTAATATATTTTCATAAGGTAAATAAAATGTAAAATATTTTATTTTAAATCAAATTATTAATTAAAAATTATTTTTATATGGGTTATATTTTTAAAATATATATACTTTTGTAAATTTGTTTTAACATTTATTTTTTCAATTGACTTGTTATATGTCAATATAATGAAGCATGATTATATTTAATTATAAATAAAACTAAAATATGAAAAATGATAAAATTTCATAACAATAATATCTTTATGACTTTATATCCAAAAAATAAACTCAGTATTCACTAAAAAAATTACAATAAGACCCTCTTAAATTAAGGTAAAACCCCATCAAATTTTAAAAAATTAGTGTGTCAAAAAACTATTTTTTGGAGGCCTTATAGACCCTTTTTATCTTACAAAATATGGATCGAGGTCCTCTGGTTCATCCCAACAAAGATCTATTCACAAAGATAGATGTGATATATGGTAGAGCCTAAACGAACACCATTCTCAAATGTAATGATCATTTGAAATTCAAGTCAGACATTCAACTAATCTTGGATTGTTCAATCGTTTAATGAATTTTAATGTCATCCAGTTTTTATTAAATGACTATTACTCAATAATAATTTCGAAATTGTTAAATAATATTATTTCTTATTTAATCTATAATACATACATGTGAAATGTATTACAATTCAAGTGAAAATGCAAGTTTAGTATTTTATAAATCATATTTAATAAAAAAGTTTTATATTTATATAAAAATAAAAATATTTATATTTTCATATATGATTTATAATGATATATATATTTTTTATGAAATATAAATTTTATCAGTGATAGTGAGGATGGATGATAAATTGTACCTTTTATTAGTGATAAAATAAAACAGTTGACAAAGGCCACTTTTATCAGTGCTGGTAATAAATGTTGATAAATATGGCCATTGTCAGTACACTTTTTAGTATTTATAATGTCAACCATTTAAAATCATGAAAAAAAATTAATAAAAGGGGCCTTTTATAAAAAAATAGAACTAATAAAAGGTACCCTTTGTCCTCATTTTTTTGAGAACTGATAAAGGTAGTCATTATGAGATATTTTATATAGAATTAGATAAACATAAAAATATAGTAGTTGTTCAGTAAAATATAAAATTTGAAATAAAAATTTTCATGATCATATCATATGAATTGTATGGTTTTCATTGCTGAAATACTCACATAAATGTATGAGAGATATAGAAATAAGTTATACGTGACAAGAAGGGACTCCTAGAAAAAAAGAAATGGAATCTAGACATTAATAGAGTGAGGCTAAGGGATCAGTTTAGGTGTTGAAGTTTTTGAGTAGTTTTATTTTTTTATTTCCCTAAAATATCATTTTTTTTACATATGATAAAAATATTTCCCTCCCACTTTTCTTGTATTCTAAATACATTTCTCTCACTCTCTCTCTCCCTCCCCATATTTTAACTTTATTATCACTAAACAGTTAAAATAGTGACTGGAAAACTAGAGGAATATATCAAGGGATTAGTCCAGTGTAAAATCAAAGTCACTATGTAGTTATGTTTTGTGTTTCTTATCTAATTTAAATAATGTTGTCGGTGTTTAGTAGTGGTTCCACTAAAATTATCTTACGTGTAGCTTCTTCAAATTCTCTATTTTTCCAACCATGGTGTAGGTAAATGCGTAATGTACTTGGTGTTTTTTGATTTCACTATTTATTCACAATCAGGGTATAATAGGATGTGCACACATATGATATAGTGTGTGTATTATGTAGATTTGAGGCAGGATATGTAAAAATAAATTCTCACTCATGATGTTTCTCTCTGATTAATTCGATTTATTCTAAATTAATTTATTCAATAAATATTATTCAGAACTCTCTTATTTTTATGTTTTATATTATTCAACAAAACCTTATATTTATAATGTTTTCATAAATAAAAATATCTAAAAAAATAAATGAATTAGGAATAATTAGTGAATGTCTATGAAAACTATTTTAATGAGATAAATACGTTCATTCACTATGCTACATTAGGAAAATAAATTATTGATTTTATACCACCCAATAATTTTTGTATCGATGGATAGGTAATCTTGGTGGTAGACATCAATGATTTATTGGACATGGTTGGTGAAATTATCATAAGGTAGGTATCTATCATTATGTTGTTTGAAAACCAACCAAAATTTTTAGTAGAAGTAGTGTATATACTACTCTTTGAAGATCTATAGTTTTTCATAGCGTATAGTGTTGATGAGAAAAAACACACGAGTTCAAAAATTATTTACTATGTCAGCATTTAGTTTGTTGGTTATAAATAAAATATGTGTAAAAATGCAAAAAATTTATTTATCACATTGGTCATAATATAACTAAGGTAATAAATTCATTATCTTGATTTATCACAAATGATATATAGTAAATGACATGATAAATTTTTTATCTAAAATTATCAAATCTGTTATAAAATAACTAACGTGATATTGCCTCTTTTTTATGTCTTTTATATAATAACCAATGTGATAAAGAAATTTTCATTTTTTTATCACATCAGTTATTATATAAACAACGTAAAACACAGTTTTATTATGTTAATTATTGTATAAAAAACATGATAAATGTAATAAATAAACTCTTTATCATGTCAGTTAATAAATAGACAACATTATAAATCATTTAAAAATTTAATGAAGCCCCATTTCAAGTTATTCTATTGTTTTTATTTCGAGAGAGAGAAACTCTGTCTCTCACGCACTGAAACCCTACCATCGATTATTCAATCCCGTGGCTTCCAAACCTAATTTTACAGCTTCATTATTCTTGTATTTCATCAGCACATCTATCTACTATACTTACAACTCTCAATTAATATATTCACATTTTTATTTTTATCATTCACAGATGCAATAAATATTGTTTTTGGATTTCATGAATCATATATTTCACTTTTTGTAATTTCCATTCTTATAATTTGATATATGATGCTAAGTCATTATTCATTTGATGATGTTAGTGATACCAAGGATGAAAAAAGGATTTTCACACTATAGATCCTATGTAAAACTCATGGCTATGTATTATTAATATGTTACCATCATTTTTGTCTCTTAATTATGATTATATCATAGAATTTATGCAGTTGTTTTTAATGTTATTGTCTACAGAATCCATTAACCTACTATTTTATACTATAAAACTCCTTAAATAACATAAAATCTAATAGGAAAAAATATTATAGGAACTTATTATGTGAAATAAAACTATATTGGACTGTTTAGATTAGTATATTGACTTAATCTATGAGATGGTACTGAGAAAGTTGTTGAAATCGGTTGGGCAGATGATCTTATTTTTTTCATTATATATATATATATATATGACAGTCTTCAATGTTGTATTGATATTTTAAATCTGACTCTATCATATTTATGATAATAATTTTCTTAAATCATTATATAATTTCACTCACTATGGGTTTTCATCCTCTCTTATATACAAATAGACATTCATGTAGTTTATGGAACCCAATTTACACACGGTGGATGGTAGAATGTCTATCATAACTACAAATCCTCTTAGAGTAGGTTAAATTTTTTACTATTTTGGAATTTTCATATAAATTTATATAAAATAATTTATTAATATATCTATCTATATTGAATATAGATAAATTGTATAACATATACCACTAGATAAACTGGTAAAAACTCATATATTCTTTTTAAAATGTCATATTCAAGGATTCTATACTACGAAATGATATTTTTTTATTAATGTAACATGAAATCCAATATGGAAATCATAAACATAATTTAGTTGTTTTATATCTTATTACTCCAAAGAAATATCATTATAATTTCTAAATATACATATATTTGTTTTATATTTCAAAATTATGTTACATTCAAATTATTTAATATTTCATATAAATATAAAATGTAACAATATATTAATTTTAAATTTATTTTCATGCATATATTTTTATGATTTGTCATTTATATTAAAAATTATCTTCCATTTTTGTTTTGAATTTGTAATTATATTTTTCAAATATGAAAATATTTATTTTATTTTTCAAAATTGTTTTAATTTCAAATTATGATATTTTATTGATAAATATAAAATAGGATTATCTTAATAATATGTATAAATTTGATATTTGTTATATGTAATAATGAGTCGAATTTGGATTAGGGAACATATATTGGGTGATGAATATGAGGAAGGTGTTGATGATTTTTTGGAATTTTGTAAACGAAATACTCAAAACAACGACACATTTTTTTGTACACGTCTGAAATGTTTAAATATGAAGATGTTAAAAAGTAGAGAGATCAAAGATAATTTAATTTGTCATGGTTTTAATCAATGTTACATCCCATTGATTTGGCATGGTGAAATTGGTCAGAATCTAAGATCAAAAAATGATGGTGATTTGCAATATGGCAACGTTGATGAAATTGAAGAAATGATTCGTGATATTGAAGCAGAAAAAATTGAGAATGAACCAAAAAAGGTGCATCTATATAGTGTTTCTGAAAAACCATTGTATCCTAGTTGTATGGATTTTATAATTTTATCATCCGTGTTATGTTTGATTAACCTAAATATGAAGCATGGATGGAGTGAAAAAAGTTTTACAGAACTGCTAAAATTGATGAAAGACATTCTTCTTGAAGAATATGATTTTCCTGATTCACATTATAAGGTGAAGAAAATATTGTGCCTGATGGGATTGTGATTGAACAAAATGCATTCCAGTCTAAATAATTGTTTGATATTATGGAAGTAATTTATATTTATGTTAGGGTGTCCTAAATGTGGGATACCGTAGTACAAGTTGAAAGAAAAATCACATGCTGATGTATAGATTACAAAGATCCATGCCAATATATTTAGGTATCTTCCTATAATTTTTCATTTGAAACATTTATTTTCAAATTAAAATTATTCAAACTGGTTATGATAGAAGGCTGATGAGTAGATATGTGATGAAAAATATAGTATTAGAGAGATTGTGAAAAGTAAACGAAAATTTATGATAAGTATCCTACATTTGGAAATGATGTTAGAAATCTCTGACATGGGTTGTGCACTGATGGAATGAATCCTTATAAAATACACACTATCAATCATAGTTCATAGCCTATTTTTTTAAATTACCACCTATCTATCAAATATTGTATGCATCATACATATGTCAAGTATATTTTATTGATATCTGGACCAACGAAACCCAACAATGATGTTGATGATTTATTTTCACCATTAATTGATGATTTGATACTCCTATGGGAAGACAATATTAGGGTGTATGATTCTTATAAAATGGAATATTTTCAACTACATTCAAAGATTATGCTCAATATAAATAGTATACAAGTGTATGGAACTTTTTCTGGATACAATGTTAAGTGGCATAAAGTGTGTCCAATTTTTGAACAACATAGTTCACATTGTAAATTGCATCACGCAAGGATAATATTATACGTGGTCAATAAAATGTTTTTTTTCATATGTATCACTCATATAGAAGATTAAAAATTGTAATTCAAAGGATCACATGAAATGAATATTTCTTCAAAACCATTATCCGCTGATAAGTTTTTTGACAGTGTTCAAAACTGTGATGTGACATTGGTAAATGCACATAAATATTGTAATGCTAAACACATTTAAATGAAATGTTCAATATTATTGGAGCTACCATATTGTAGATATCATAAATTGAAATATGACATTGATTTCATGCATATAGAGATGAATATTTGTGACAATTGTTTTTGGAAAATTGTTATATATTAAAGAAATAATAATGATGGGTTGAATTCATGATTAGACATACTATCAATGGCAATATGTTTGGAGTTAGCTACCACACCTGATAGATTTCGAACATTTCTACCCCCAGTTTGTCATACCTTATCCAAGAGAGAGAAAATTAGCTTTTTCCTGTGTCTTCGCGATATCAAAGTGCCATAGGGCTATTCATTAAATGTAAATATTTATTTCTATTTGAATGATTTGAAGTTGAGAGGTATAAAATCTCACTATTTTCACGTAAGGATGAAACATCTTCTACCAGTTTCATTGGGTGGAACATTTATCATCTGTGCCAAAGAGACTATCATAATGTTTTGTTATTTTTCAATTCATTTTTTAATAAGGGAATTTATCTGGATTAATTGAAAATTTTGCTTAACAAAGAAATTTCCAATCATTTTCAATTGGAAATGTATTTTCATCCATTTTTTAAATACCAGTGCATTTAATGGTTATTCTCATTCAAGAAATAAAGCATTTTAGACCTGTATATCTATATTGAAAGTATCCTTTTAAATGGTATATGATGATATTTAAGGGGTACGTTAAGAATCCATATCAACCAGATGCCTACATTATTGAAATGAATATTTCTGAGGAGGTTGTAGAGTTTTGTTTGATATACTTTTTTATGCAGGATCACATTGTTTTGCCTATATCTCACCATGAACAAGTAGATGATGAGAGAATGGGGATTCATGGATTGAAATTCAAATCCTTTCTTGGTGAACAAATGAATATGGTAAATTTATAAATAATTAATAACCTAGATGATTACCAACTATATAAAAAATTTAATTTTAATGATTTAAAACAATGTCATTCAATGAAGAAATGAATTTTTATTTTGAATGAGCATAACAAATAGTTTTTGTCCATGGTTTAAAAAGACCCGGATTGGTAGATCAGATGCATCAAAGATGCTAAGATGGTTTGTGGGTGGTCCAAGTTGAAATGTGATAACATGGTGTGGTTATGAAATAAATTATTATACATTTTATATGAAATCTCAGGACCACAGAAGTACAGTTCAGAATAGTTGTGTATTGGTGTTCCCTGATGCAATTCATTTTTTTTGAGTTCTAAAGACAAAAACCCAATTATTTCATCATTTACATATTATGTAGTAACTGAATAAATATGTGAGGTTTATTATATTAAAATTAATGTTAATGTGTTTAACTACTAATGGGTTATTGGTAATGGAAATATCAGAAATGATGGATTTGTAATGACACTTATTAAAATGAATAGATTGGAAGACATATCCGATTATTTTATAATGAAAACAAATGAAAAAAATTCATTTTTTCCAGATCAATCCAATATGCAGTGGTCTATTATTATAAAAAGAAAAAAAACTGTTTTTGATGATTTACATGAGGATGATAATGATTTATGTGATATCTCTACTACCATGAAATGATTAACAAATAATAACGATGAGCTTATTGTAGACAAATTTTGTGCCATATGGAATGATCAAGATGAAGGAATTTGGAATATCAATAAATTAGTAAATTCATAATATTATAGGTACCATATGCTTCTTTCTCTTTTACTTTTACAAATATCATAAAATTCTATTTTGAATTTGTTTTTTATATTAAAACATGTATTAAAACAAATCAGTAGAAATGTTTTTTATTATTTATTTTGGTTATGTTACCATGTTTAACATTATGTAACTTATATATTTATTTATTTATTGAATGAAAATTATTTTAAATCTATATGTTATAAATATTATTTTTTGTGTAAAAAATTAATTTATTATGATGGACTATTTTTAATATTCCTATAAAAATTTTGGATTTGTTTTCATTCATTTACATGACATTTCATATATCATTACGGTTGTTATCATTTTAGTTAATGATAACAAATATGAATAATAATGTGTTATGCTTTAGTTTACTTTTTTGTTTCATAATTTTACTTTTTTAGATTACGTTAGTATTATAATATATGAATTTGTATATTTTTTTACTAAATTTTTGATTCATTAATATGAAGGAAAATGAAACATCAATAAGATAATCAACTAAAAACATATGGAGATGAGTATCATGATTATACCTATAGGGAGGAACATCCACATGATTATTTAGATGCACCTCAATATTTTTCATGTATCCCACGATGGAAACAAAGTGTTAGAGGGTTAGTAAACATGGTATCAAACATTTACCAAAATTATCAGTTTCTCTTACCTCAGACCATATAAATTCTATACACATTGATTCCCATGATATTTCAATAGTTCCTAATGAAAAATAACTCAATAGTTTTGTATCATATCAGATTAAAAGAAATGTCAGTATTTTATTTAATAATTGGAGAAGTGTGTGAACAAAAGTACTGGCTCTTTTGTGGGACACCATTATAACAAGATATTGTTCTATTGTTTGACAAATCATGAAATATATATCATATAATATGTTTTTCCTCTTCTTTATCAGATAAAATTTGATATACCTGACACATTAGGTTTGAATAGTAAATTTTTATCAATGGATTCTAGTAGATGGAGTGATTTTAAACCATCCATCACATCTAATTCTATTTTTGGGGATCAGAAACATGAAAATCCATGTAATATATATCCTTTTATAGATGATGGAAAATTGAAATAATATGTCAAAAGTATAATGAAAAAAGGCATTTTTGGTATATGAAATGTAAACTTTTAGATGTTTTCTTATATTAATTAATTATTATTGACTTATTATGTATTTATTATTCTTAATTTAAAATAATCAAGGAGAGAATATTGGGAGATCCAATCTATAAATGTATAACCTCATAGTTTATCTCTGGGAGGGTATACTTTATTAAAATAAAAAATGATAGATGGAAAATTACTAAAAACATAGTGGTATTTCTCTTGGCTCTGCAGAGGTTTCCCATCCATCCCATCTATCTTGAAAAAAATGGAAGAGTGATCAGATGAAAAAAGGGAAATATCTTACAGAATAATTGATGTTCGTAGCCGAAAGGATTCTATGTTTGGTATTTTGTTTATTTCAGTAAATTAAATAATTTATATACATTGAATCATTAAAAGACTTTTCAAATAATTCATACAAGATTATCTTCAGTATCATAGAAACATGGGGTATTTAAATCTGATGGGAGGCATGATAATTTATTTATTTTATTGGAAACTCCCAAATACCTGGGTCATGTACGAGGATACATGGCGGGTGTATCGATAAGAAAAGTGATACCACATTATTATTTTTCTTCCATGGAGGGTATATATCAAATATAAATAGCATATTTTGAGGCTGAAGTTCACAATACTATTGTGATGATGGATTAAAAGATAAGAGTGTTGGTACATCATATGTTTGTATACATACAATGAAAATTTTATAGTGCAGCTACCGATACGCCTCTACTAACAGCTTCTACTCCCTCTCCTCCACTTGTAGAATCTATTATTCATCCTCCTTGTCCACATATATACACAATTAGTTATCCTCCACCTCAGTCTCTAGACCCCATTTTTTATCCTACTCCCATAACCCTCCTCCAAATCTTCTTAGATATTGTGAATTGTCTATTGATGATCCTTACTATCATATAGATTCATATAGGATGATATAATATATAATATATAAAATTCATCATTAATAGTTAGATATATAGTTGTATCTTTTTACTATAGAAGTTATTATAGATATATCATCTGAAGTATTGTTACCTATAGATAAACTGATAATAGTTGGAAAAAATATCATCCAATTCATTGTTTGTCCATCAAGACTTCTGTGACTCATTAATATAGAGGTATGTGTACGTTATATCTTTTATTTTATTTTTCTACTGAATTTTTATTAATATTTTAAATTTAATTTATTTTTCTATTTATTGACAGGAATATTTTAAAGGTAATAAAATAATGTATAGCCATCAATAATGTCAAAGATATTTGACATTAGATTTATATTTTAGTAGTCCTGATATATTGTCATGATATTTAATTTTTTTGGTGTGGAATTATAAAATGCTAATGGAAGCTCATGTTTGTGGATGTTCAACAGATTTGGGGATTTTGAGAAATGATATCATGGATCTTTTTTCTAGATATAAGTTGTTCATCATTGTTGGGAATGTTTTTTCCATGTAAATATAAACCAAAAATTATTATCTTCATTATATTTATTAAAAATTTATACTTATTTTTTTATAATTAGGTATATTTTTTAAATTTCTGAGAAAAATGAGAAGAGAGATCTATATAGTTTGATGGACCTGTTGTTGATTTCTCCTAAAGGGCATGAATTGGATTAGGAACAAAAATAAGTTTATATTGCAGAAATATTTTAGTAGAATATAATTACATAATGTTCGATGTTTCCTTTTAATTAGAGGTATGAAACATATTTATGACAAATTGTAATGTAACTTTAAACATAATAACCAATAACATTAAATTTTATTTTATATCATTTACCATTGGATGTTAGGTGTTTTTTCCATGTTAGAAAACAATTAATTGGTTATTCTATGTTTGTGGCGATATTGGAGGAAATTTTAGGAATATTTTGTATAAGTATGTTTTAATTTCTTAATAGATATTTATATTATAATAAATTTTGAATTTATTTAAATCATATTATTTTCCAACTAGGGATGGTATTTATTTATATGATCAAAAAATATAAAGACTCCAAGATCAAATATATAAAAGTAACGGTGAATATCCATTTATAATTAGTACGTTTCAAATTACATAAAATTAATATTTTGAATTGAAAAACTCAATAAAATGGAATTTTCATAAACAAGGAGTCATCAAATAAGGGTAATATATGTTGAAATTTATTAATGAAATAATTACAATAGCAATAATTATGATGATCAGCCAGGTCAGATTTCCTTATAAATTATTCATTAATATTTCAATTTTTTTATTGATTATGCATGTTAAATAATTTATTTATTAATTTGTAGCAATTTGATAACCCTATACCATATAGTGCACAAAAGGTCAAACACATACAAGTAGAATGGTTAAATTATTTTATAGGTTTGATTAGATTTTAGTTTGTTTCTAGTGAATATTTTAATTTTGAATGATGTAATTATAAATTTGTATTTGATAGTTGTTTCAGTTGGATTTATTTTTTAGTTAATATTCTAACTTTGAACTTTTAAAATGCGAATGTATAATTTTTTTATTGGTTTTACTTAGTTTTTGTTTCATTGTGTTTGTTTCTGTTAGGGCTTGTGGTATAATTTTGGTTGTTTCAGGTCTATTTATATGATGGAGTGGATAGGTTTCATAAATTATTTAAACTAAAATTTAGTGTTATGTCAGTTATTTATTATCCAATTTTAATATATATAAAAAATCAGTTTTCCATTTTTGTTTATAATCGACATGGTACATAGTTTTTTATGTTATTTATTAAATAATCGACATGAAAAAAATATTTTTGATGTCGATTATTTTCTTACGAAAATGAAAAATGCATCGAGAATGTTTTCTTCCACGTCAGATTTTATATAAACAGTGTTGTAAGATATTTCTAACACTAGTTATTTAAACAACAAAAGTGAAAAAACTTTCTGATGCTTATATCATGGTAGTTACATAATAACAAACGTGAAAAGCCTCCAAAATTATAATTTCTAAAGACTAATTTTATTTAACTAACATAAATAATATTATTTTTGTTGTTGCCTGCAACAACGCCATCGTAATAATGATGTGAAAACCCCAAAAAACTAACATAAAAAAGATTTTTCCACTAGGTAAATGACCAATAATAAATACTCAACCATCTCTCCTAACAAAATTAGGGAGTTATATTCATCCTATGTGGGGGGGTTCCTCAACCCAATCAGATCACACTGTTAATTTTTCAATCGTATTATCAAGTGGATCAAGATAACTAATAATCTTCATATTTTTATTAAAGGTTAAGTAATCAAGTGGAGGCATGGATTATGGGTATCTCCAAGAGCTATCTTTAAGATTGGATGAGATATCACTAATTGATAATGAAGTTCATAGTGTTGATGGATAATATTTATTGAGTTCCCCTTTGTATGAGGGTAAATAGAGAAGCGTTTCATCACCGGGATGCCCTTTATATGGAGAATATATGTAATTGAAGGGATAACAATCAGAATATTCACCATGGGGAGAACCTTTATGGTAGATACCGGATTCATCATCATGGAGAGGACATCCACTTCATGTATTTTATTTATCAAAAAGAGGACATGAATAACATATACCTTAGTGAGGAACTACAAGTTTATTGTCTTAGTTCTCACTAAGAGTACCTTCATGGTTACAGATTTTTGATTAGTCTATAATAGGAGGATCTCCTTGTGAGATGATATTTATATTTCCAGAAACACCTCAACATTTTTTCACTATGTGAAGTACCTCTATGGTAGATCTCTATATTATTACAGAGAGGACATCCATGATGGGTACTCTAGGGAGGAACTCCATATTTTTTTTTATCATAGTACAATAGTTAGTCCCTATATGATCATAACAAATATATAATTCAAAAAAGTAACTCATATATTCTTGTTCCACTGTCATGATATATAGATATTCTGTAAGAATATCAGTTTTTATAAGGGAAAGGAAAAAATCTTGTTCACCCTGTATATATTTCCCTTATAAAGAACCCATTTATGAATCTATTCAACAAGAAACTATTGTTATAACCTTAATTATAATTGATATCAAATTTTATGGGATGTGACCCTAATGAGCGTGATCTTGCTTATGAAATTTTTATATTGTCACCATAATATTCTAATGACCTTCATCATAGTGAAAGAAAATTTATCCTACTCAATTATTTCCATTTAAATATATAAATAAAAACCATAGCTATATATGGGTGTTGGAATATGAGTATTAACTTGAACTTTTTCAAGAATATATCAATGAGATTCTTTGATAATGTTAGGGGATGAAATATGGGCATTCTGCTATGTTGTTGGTAGAATATTCTGAAAATTATTGGGAATATAAGTGTTGATATATGACTGCACTAAATTCACTAATGGAATATAATGGTGGTTACCATGATAGTGATTAGGAATATTATCCCACTCCATGAATATTATTGGAATATTATAATGATATTATTATAAATGAAAAATGATATAAGGCATGTCCTCAATCATTGAAAAGATATGCTAACAAACATCCTAGGTATGGGTAGGGATATAAGCTATATCATAAGTAATTTATAATAAATATCGATGAGATTTATTATCTACCATTATGATATAACAACAAACATATTGAGTATAAATAATAATATTATAATTTCTATTGGGCATAGTAAGGTTATAATAAATGAACTCTTGATTTTAAATATGAATATGAGCATTCTCCTAGGCTCAAGTAATCTATCTCCCTTAGTGAGTCCCCCTTATTGATTAAATATTATAGAAAAATAGGTCTAGTAACTCCTATGAAATATCATCAACATATTTTTAAAAAGTTAAGGATGTGTGGTGTTTGTGATGATGGTGTAAAATAGCATCCCTTCTGGGTAAATTATGGTATGTAGTATGGATGCATTAAACATCTTTGCTCCACCTACATAAGAAAAGGGAGGTAATAATTTTTTTTAATCTATGAATAGAAACCTAAATAGATTAGGCATTAAATTAGGGGTTACGTGATTCTCTATGGCCCACCATCTATAGAACTTTCAATGGGGATTCATCTCATAGAGGATTTTAGGATCCTCCACCATGATTGGAATGCATCCATTGTGATGATACTCAATCCCCAGAGTGTGCACCACTAGGAACAATAGGTGTTATGTTTGTGATAGAATAAATTATGTACCTAAGTACATGAAATTATACATGGATAAGGAATATGTCTATCATGGGCATCAATTGATGGAATGTATATGATTTAATGATTTCATTTTGATTAAAAAGAGTTTTTAGATGTTTCATGAAGATAAAAACACAAAAAAACTCACTCTTGTGGAATAATAAAAAAATAAAGGTAAATGGATCTCTTCAAAAGATAAAGGATTTATTTCAGGTTCACCATTATGTTTCTAACATTCCCATATGTCTACAGATATTCTCTATCTCTGTATACCTACTTTCCAAAGGTATGTTGTTTCTTATAATTTTACCAGCAATGCATTAGGTTATTCATTTATTAAGAGGATGGGAGGTCAGGTTCATCTCACTATTTAGGGGGAATTATTTAATACTCTAGTATACACTAAAGTATTATTGATATGTTCATGAATCAATCCGTATTATGTTATTACTACTAGTAACTATTGTGAAAGTGAGTGATTAGTACCATGTATCTTAAAAATTATTGATTGATTATATTGTGGTTTAAATACACATAGTTTAGATATCAATAATGTATCTCCATCTAAGGAGGTGGTAATTGATTTGAAGTTAGGATTGTTTCCATGAAAGGGACTTCCTATAAATCCTAATAAATGTAACTACAACCCACATAATTCTATGTCTCTTAATAAGAAATTTTATATCTCTTAATGACATGTAATAATGAACAATATGGTTCCATTTAAGGTCATGTGTCTCGAACATAATAATGTACATTTTAAGGTTATACATCTAATAAACATTGATGTTACTCTAAAGGATTTGTCTATATGACCTATTATGGTTTCTATTAATACGATACATATATAACCATGTGAATTCCCTTTTAAGGTGTTGTATATAGGTTATATTGGGGTGTTGGGATTGAATATCAAGGAGTTACAATATGTATCCTTCTTATAAAGAATAAAATCCCACATAGTTCTATCCATGTTTTTTATGGTCTTATAATATATCCTATCCACGCTGTATAGCATCAGGTGGAAAGGATTGGTATGTCATGAAAGGGGTGAAAATTAGAGATGGTGTTACACTTATAGTTTGGAATCCATTTTCAGGTTCTTCCTAACTATTTATGACAAGTCAATAGAGGATATAAATGGACTAGAAAAAAATATATGATACTTGGGAAGAGTTATTCACAATGAAATATGTCTTATTAGAGAAGCATGAATTACATGGAATATGCCAATGTAGTGTAGGATTTATCATTCAGTGTACCAATGGGATAAGTGCAGCAATGAGGATGTCAATGGGGATTACACAATATATAAGGATTATATCATTCCTGGGATGGAGAAGGATACAAGTGGAGATTATAAATATGGTGCTCGAAGGTGTTTTTCCTTGTTATAATCTAATGTAAAAATATATTTTTGGGACATACACTAGATCAATGGAATATACATGTATCCATACACTGATAATTGATAACTAAATAGATAATAATTGATGAACTCATTTAGAATATATCCTTGTGAGAGTGTGTTAGGGAATATGTATGGGAAACCCATTGAGGATAGATTAGAACATACAATTATGGAGGATTCCCAAATATCTATATTGGCCACATTGAGTGACTAAAGGATTGTGTAACACCCCCAGATTTCATAGTGTGTTATTTTTTCAAAATAATTCAATAACTTGCACTACACGCAACACTGAGTTCAATCACACCATGACTTACAAAAAAAATCCATTCAAAAGAGGTTATGAATAGTATTATCTAAATTTTAAACTTTATATAATCCTTATAATTTTAGAATCCATATTATGAGTTTCTTAGATATAATGCAAGAACAAATTCATTTTCAGTATTGCACTTTTATCAACTTTTAATAGTGAACCCTTTTTAAATACAATATTTTAATCTTTTTGACTAAATGGGGGCATCAAAAATTTAAAATGAAACATCCCAAGCTTCCACGGTACACTTTCTTTGAATAATACAGTAGCGTGTGTTGTACGCAACCTTGAGTTTTAACACACACCACAACCAATCAAACTAGCCGTTATGAATAGTAATACCTACTTTTTAAAATTATATATATTTTATATTTTAAAATGGACTTCATATTTGGATTCGGAATATCGAATTTAGCCTAAGGTGAAATTTTGGTACATTTCGGATAACTTTCATATTTTGATGAATAGTGAAAATTACTAAATTTTAATTAAAAACAACTTTTTTAATCAAAATAATTAATAGTGATAAATTATGAATTTTAGTGGTTTTAAAGTATATTTAGTTTATATTTTTACCATTTAATATAATGTTGGTCATTGGACATAATTTTACAATTAAACCGAACATAAACAAGTGTCAATCTTTTGATAGTTATTATCTCATAAAAACACTCTTTTTGTTTTGACAGCGGGAATTAATTTTAAATTAATTTCTGCCACTTCTGTGTTTAGAATTTAGGAAAATGGATTCCATATTTGGAATCAGGATGTTCAAATTGTGTAAATAGGTAACTTTTATTTTTAGACATTTTGAATAATTACTGCGGTAAATATTTTATTTACCATGGTTAAGGGTAAATCCGGTAAATAAGGGTTAAAAAGTAATATTATAATAATACTAAATTACCCTAAAACGTGCCTTAACCCTATTGGTTGATACATGGTCGACCATGGGCATCTTTGTGTCAATTTTGGGACCCCATGGATCCACCTGTAAGTGATAATGACACTTTATTTTAATTAAGTCAAAATGAATACAAAAATGACACAAGCATATATCTTTTAGAAAAACAATTGTTACATAGGGTTATATAAGTTGTATTTTAGATTATAAATATTAATTAGAAAGATAAAAAGATTTCCTACATAATTATATTTTATTTATAATTTTTAGACATTAAATAATATATTTTATTTATGACACAATGATGATGCAGTAATTACTATAATAGTGAAAAATTAAAATAATTGATATTATAAATACCCAAATAAATTTAATATGAAACTTTTAATGAATTAAAATAATTTTCTAGGATAATATGATATATGATGATTTATTTAATTTACTTTGTTAGAAGTAATCAATCTGTTATGAGTTTCACAAAAATCAACTATTGAATAGTGTCAAAATTGACATAAAAGAGTTCTTAAAAAATATATTATATTATTGATTGATATTAAATTCCTAAAAATCTAAGGATCGGCCAAGAGACTTATATCATGATAGGTTCATCATTAATGTAACACTTGGGGGTATATTGAATGTATATAGTAAGTTTATTAACCATATTATATAAAAATACAAAGAGACATTGTAAAAGTGAAACTAATTAACTTAGAGTTAATACTTAAAGATAAGGTTAATATAAGTACCCAAACCTGTCTAAATTCTATTGGTTGAGTGATTTTAGACCTATCCCCACCTTAACCTTTGAATAATCAACTTTGGATCCATTAGAAACCGAATATGAATTTATTATAAATTAATATTTCTAGCTTTTCCAAAGGTGCCCCTCACCCCTCTTATAAAAGGGCACTCCTCCTTCTCATTTCTTCACACCTTAAAGCCTTTTGGTTCGGCCAAACTCTGCCCAAATACTCTCCCAATATCCCTCACTACAACCTAGAGGCCTTAGTTTGATCAGAAAGGCAACCTAAGGAGCCCTTTTGATCAAATCAAAAAGAAGAACCCGAAGAAGAGGTAATGATTTCACCACCCTTCTCCAAGTTCATTTCTTCTTCCACTTCTTCTTCCTTTGTTCTTACCATTCTAAAATAATAACTCCAGTATCTCACATATACTGTGATGTTATTATAAATATGGTACAATCATATTCAGTATTCTATCCACCCTTTGAATAACATGTCACCATACGTGCGTACGTACGGCTTACCGTCTCCACGTCGTGGTGTAATTGTTATTCAATATAATATTATTTGGATGGGTATAATAATGATGTGTAACTCATGTAAATAATAAATATAACATGTTAATGATTCTGTATATATGATATACCATCCATTTATATATTATTTTAATATCAAAAGAATGATATTGTCGCTCGTGCGTACGTACGGACTACCGTCTCCACGAACGCGATGAGATTCATTCTCCATCGTATCCATTCAAGTATAATTATCATTTGATGATTTAAAAATGATGTTTAAGGACTGGATATCATTCTGGATATGAATAAGATACAACAACCATGGCTTATGTAACAAAACATATAAAAGAAAATGAGTAAGTTAACTCCCGAAACAACGATAATTCTAAGATATTATTAACAAATCAATGTTAAAAGATCATATATGATATCATATTAATATATATGATTCTTGTATAATTTAATAACAACTATTTCACCATTATACAGGAGGTTAACCTACCCCAACAAAGGAAAAGTACAAGGTAAGGGTTTACTTTACAACCTCTTCATTATCCAAGGTTGTTTATACGTAATAATCTACTGGGATCTCTTTATCATCCACATCCATGTTTCTTAAAAATGTATTTCAAAACATTTTTACTATTTACTAGAATATGAGTTAAAGTCATTTATACCCTTTTTGACTTTTATAAGTGGTTTATAAAGGAATCTTTCGGTCGTTTTCAAAACAAGGTCCTTTTTAACCTTTTCGACAGAATTAAGGTAAGAATGTTGTTTTTAACTTATACGGTGGGTGCGGTTATTTTCCGCCGTTATAAAATCTTCAAAGTTTTCCTTAAAAGCTTATAAGATTATTTTCAAAGAAAATGTTTGATTTTATATGGATCTTAAATGATTTCAAAATAAAAGGAGATATTTCTTTAAAAAGAATTTTGATTTCATCTATGTCAACATCCTTTGATGGGATTTAAGATTATTTGAAGTTGATTTATTATGATACAAAACTTCTATATTGTTTTGAAGGTTTTGTGATATGTTTGACTGTGGATGTGCTATTTTTAAACCATTCATAGTTTATGGTGAAAGTATTGACATTTCGTATGCTAGTTCCAATAAGAATGTTTATGTTATATTTCAATCTTTACTTCATATGAATGTGTTGGACAAGTATGTTCCAGGTTGGGGACTGGTTAAAGTAAGCCCTCCAGGTTGGGGACTGGTAAAAGTAAGCCCTCCTGGTTGGGGACTGGTAAAAGTAAGCCCTCCAGGTTCGGGACTGGTAAAAGTAAGCCCTCCGGGTTGGTGTCCGGTTATTTGAGGCACTCCGAGTTGGTGTCCGGTTATTAGAGGCACTCCGGGTTGGTGTCCGGTTATTAGAGGCACTCCGGGTTGGGTTCCGGTTACAGTTAGCCCCAAGGTCTTGGGACGAGGCCTTGAAAAGTAATTAATGTTTAGCATTATGCATTCCAACATTATGAAAGTGGTTATTGATTTTTGCATGTGATTATTCGATTAGTAGAATATCCATGTGAATAAGTAAATGGCATTATTTCATTTTATTTATGCCATACCATGTTGAAAGTTCATGTTTGAAAGGATTTTGTTTTAGTTATACATTGCCTTAAAAGTTTATTCTTATTTATAAAAGATTCCGCTATATTGTTATCCTTACTGGGCATTTGAGCTCACCCCTTTTCTATGTTTTATTTTTCCCAGGAAGTGAAGATGTAAGTTATGAATGACCTGCAGGGATATTATGAGGGGATTATAGTGTGGACTTTGGAAACATTATGTTGTTGTAGTAGTTTTTCATTTTATGATGTAATGTAAAACTTATGAATATATCTAGTGTTTCCAAGGCTACTAAACCAATCGGTCTTTCGAGATTTGATCTTTCTTGTGATCATGCCAATGTTACGAAGTAATGCACCGACTCTGGGCAGCTGGGGTCGGGGCGTTACAGTTGATATCAGAGGAAGTTTAGTACAAACCTTGGAAACTAGATTTAGATAAACTCTGATTAGAGAACGTAGACCTAAGATGAACTTGGAGGATTAGTATAGAAGAACTTCCTAGAATTTTGGTATTGTAGAGATTTTGTGAGTTTTCCGAGCAATACATCCCTGTCTGGATACGAGCAGGTAGAGGCAGCTCTGGCACAGATGTACCTAGGGGTAAAACCCGAAAACACCGCTTTGAGCTAGACTCGAACGGGAACTGGTGCACGACAACGGGCCTTGCTGCACTCTTGGTTACGACACTCCCGGGGGATATGCTTAGGATAACTCTCATTTTCGTTACAAATCATTTTGAAGGGATTATGAGTATATACTTCCTCAAAGAAAACTTTCTTATGATTATGGATTATATCCATAAATAGTTCAATTTATGTTAAGTGTTTTATAAGAATGGGATTATGTATTTTGATTCATAAACTGATCTAGTGTATGCCATTGTTTAGAAATGGCGCCCAGTAGAAGGAATGAGAACTCCAGAAATGCACATGATCCAAAGAGAAGGAAGGATCATATCTTTCATGGTCTTAAGCTAGAATTTATAAGAGAAATAGTCTCCCATGTATTATCATCATATGAAGAAATAATATCATGTGTTGATAAGATAAGTAAAGAGTTTACTGAGTCCTATGGCTTTGAATGGAAGCAAGAGAAGAAAAGGATGGAAGAGAGAAAGATGGATAAAAGTAAGAGGGAAAAGAAGAATTTTCCCATATGTGGTAACTGTGGAAAGAAACACCCTGGAACTTGCCTGAAAGGAATGGGAGTTTGTTATAAGTGTGGAGGAAAAGGGCACAAAGTACGTGACTGCAAGGGTAAGAAAATGGTTTTAAATGTACAATGCTTCATTCGCAAGGAGTTTGGACACTACGCGAACCTATGTCCCAGTCATCAGACTATGCCGCAAATGATGTTATTGGATAATAATCAAGTTATGATACTACCACAGATGAAGATGAATGATTAGAGTTATTATGTTGATTATGTCAATTGAGTGTTGTATCAACAATGTACTTGTTATAATAATTATGGAGTATATAAGGATTGTACTGCAGTACTATTTCATTAAGGACATGAGATTGTGTGGAACAAAGAAAAGTGACTCAATAGCAGGATAAATTTTTGGAAAATATATGGTTGAGAGAATGATAAATCATAATATAGTTCTGATACTGAGATAGTGATTTTAGAATAATACATGATTGATTTGGATAAATTATATTGGATATTCTTGACTACCTTGGAACTGATTAATGATTTGTATATTCCATCATTGTTGGGGTTTAAAACATTTTTGGATTAATGAAGTATATCCAGCATTCTATATGGAATAAGGGAGCATGAATGTAATCAATAAAGAATATGGTAATACATGATGAAGGTATTCATATTCTATTACGGGGTAAAAAGGATCTATATTATGTTTACATTCCTTATAAATGTTGGACTGTGAGTTTAGACATAAGTATTTTGGATAGTTCTAGTTTGGATTATTTTGGATTTCCATAAAAGGACAACCCAGAGGTCGGGCGGCAACCCGTCGCGTCCGGCAAGGCTGTGAGACTTGAACCCGCAACTGAAGGGAGACAAGAGTGTATCACCTACCACTGGCCCATGAGATGTCCTGGATTAAATAATGATGTTTTTTTAAGATCTGGTAGATGAATTATAAATTCATTTATTTTGGAACCCTGTACGAATAGTATAAATAAATAAAAAATTACATTCTATTATCTTTTAGAGTGAAAGATGAGTTTGTGGTAGAAATTTATTAATGGATAAAACTCTGATTATAAAGTTAGTATATCTCCTTATGATCTTAGCCAATCTCATAAATAAATTCCTCAACATTAATAAAAGGAACTTAGAACAAAAATGTTTCCCTAGATGGTACCTTAAATCATCGCTAATTTATGGCTTTGGGATTGTTGGCCTTTTCATAGCCATGTTCTCTACCACTCTCCATCAGATAATTGATGGTTATATTTCTCCTCCATATCCATATTTTCCTACATGGAACCCTAGTATGTGTTATTTTCGGTAAATTTCATACTTTCCACTCTTTATTTTAAATAGAGGCCTCATTAATTCATTTTTTGATGTGGGATTTCAACTAAGATATTTTGAAACGTCAAAAATGTGTTATCCCAATACCCTATATTTTGTTGAACCGATGGTACTTCAAATCATCATAGATTGATGAGTTTAAGGACCTCAATTTTATACTTTTTGTGATTGATGACCTCAATCACTACCTATAAATATTTACGTTTTTCCTCCAATTATATGTCTCTAATTGCCACCAATGTTCTCCTAATAAAGATCATAATTTGGTGGTGACCCTTTCATTTCTCTTTTCCTCATATTTAGACTAAATTTTAGTAACCCAATTTCCGATGTGGGTTTTCCCACAAATATATTTTCTATTTTCAACCTTTTATTTTCGAAGTACAATTTCAAATTGCGAGGACGCAATTTATTGAAGGAGGGGAGAATGTAACACCCCCAGATTTCATAGTGTGTTATTTCTTCAAAATAATTAAATAACTTGCACTACACGCAACACTGAGTTCAATCACACCATGACTTAAAAAAAAGCCATTCAAAAGAGGTTATGAATAGTATTATCTAAATTTTAAACTTTATATAATCCTTATAATTTTAGAATCCATATTATGAGTTTCTTAGATATAATGCAAGAACAAATTCATTTTCAGTATTGCACTTTTATCAACTTTTAATAGTGAACCCTTTTTAAATACAATATTTTAAACTTTTTGACTAAATGGGGACATCAAAAATTTAAAATGAAACATCCCAAGCTTCCACGGTACACTTTCTTTGAATAATACAGTAGCGTGTGTTGTACGCAACCTTGAGATTTAACACACACCACAACCAATCAAACTAGCCGTTATGAATAGTAATACCTACTTTTTAAAATTATATATATTTTATATTTTAAAATGGACTTCATCTTTGGATTCGGAATATCGAATTTAGCCTAAGGTGAAATTTTGGTACATTTCGGATAACTTTCATATTTTGATGAATAGTGAAAATTACTAAATTTTTATTAAAAACAACTTTTTAAATCAAAATAATTAATAGTGATAAATTATGAATTTTAGTGGTTTTAAAGTATTTTTAGAATATATTTTTACCATTTAATATAATGTTGGTCATTGGACATAATTTTACAATTAAACCGAACATAAACAAGTGTCAATCTTTTGATAGTTATTATCTCTTAAAAACACTCTTTTTGTTTTGACAGCGGGAATTAATTTTAAATTAATTTCTGCCACTTCTGTGTTTAGAAATTAGGAAAATGGATTCCATATTTGGAATCAGGATGTTCAAATTGTGTAAATAGGTAACTTTTATTTTTAGACATTTTGAATAATTACTGCGGTAAATATTTTATTTACCATGGTTAAGGGTAAATCCGGTAAATAAGGGTTAAAAAGTAATATTATAATAATACTAAATTACCCAAAAACGTGTCCTAACCCTATTGGTTGATACATGGTCGACCATGGGCATCTTTGTGTCAATTTTGGGACCCCATGGATCCACCTGTAAGTGATAATGACACTTTATTTTAATTAAGTCAAAATGAATACAAAAATGACACAAGCATATATCTTTTTGAAAAACAATTGTTACATAGGGTTATATAAGTTGGATTTTAGATTATAAATATTCATTAGAAATCTAAAACTATTTCCTACATAATTATATTTTTTTTCTAATTTTTAGACATTAAATAATATATTTTATTTATGACACAATGATGATGAAGTAATTACTATAATAGTGAAAAATTAAACTAATTGATATTATAAATACCCAAATAAATATAATATGAAACTTTTAATGAATTAAACTAATTTTCTAGGATAATATGATATATTATGATTGATTTAATTTACTTTGTTCGAAGTAATCAATCTGTAATGAGTTTCACAAAAATCAACTATTGAATAGTGTCAAAATTGACATAAAAGAGTTCTTAAAACAAATATTATATTATTGATTGATATTAAATTCCTAAAAATCTAAGGTTCGTCCAAGAGACTTATATCATGATAGGTTAATCATTAATGTTCCACTTGGGGGTATATTGAATGTATATAGTAAGTTTATTAACCATATTATATAAAAATACAAAGAGACATGTTAAAAGTGAAACTAATTAACTTAGAGTTAATACTTAAAGATAAGGTTAATATAAGTACCCAAACCTGTCTAAATTCTATTGTTTGAGTGGTTTTAGACCTATCCCCACCTTAAACGTTGAATAATCAACTTTGGAGCCATTAGAAACCGAATATGAATTTATTATAAATTAATATTTCTAGCTTTTCCAAAGGTGCCCCTCACCCCTCTTATAAAAGGGCACTCCTCCTTCTCATTTATTCACACCTTAAAAGCCTTTTGGTTCGGCCAAACTCTGCCCAAATACTCTCCCAACATCCCTCACTACAACCTAGAGGCCTTAGTTTGATCAGAAAGGCAACCTAAGGAGCCCTTTTGATCAAATCAAAAGGAAGAACCCGAAGAAGAGGTAATGATTTCACCACCCTTCTCCAAGTTCATTTCTTCTTCCACTTCTTCTTCCTTTGTTCTTACCATTCTAAAATAATAACTCCAGTATCTCACATATACTGTGATGTTATTATAAATATGGTACAATCATATTCAGTATTCTATCCACCCTTTGAATAACATGTCACCATACGTGCGTACGTAGGGCTTACCGTCTCCACGTTGTGGTGTAATTGTTATTCAATATAATATTATTTGGATTGGTATAATAATGATGTGTAACTCATGTAAATAATAAATATAACATGTTAATGATTCTGTATATATGATATACCATCCATTTATATATTATTTTAATATCAAAAGAATGATATTGTCGCTCGTGCGTACGTACGGACTACCGTCTCCACGAACGCGATGACATTCATTCTCCATCGTATCCATTCAAGTATAATTATCATTTGATGATTTAAAAATGATGTTTAAGGACTGGATATCATTCTGGATATGAATAAGATACAACAACCATGGCTTATGTAACAAAACATATAAAAGAAAATGAGTAAGTTAACTCCCGAAACAACGATAATTCTAAGATATTATTAACAAATCAATGTTAAAAGATCATATATGATATCATATTAATATATATGATTCTTGTACAATTTAATAACAAATATTTCACCATTATACAAGAGTTTAACCTACCCCAACAAAGGAAAAGTACAAGGTAAGGGTTTACTTTACAACCTCTTCATTATCCAAGGTTGTTTATACGTAATAATCTACTGGGATCTCTTTATCATCCACATCCATGTTTCTTAAAAATGTATTTCAAAACATTCTTACTATTTACTAGAATATGAGTTAAAGTCATTTATACCCTTTTTGACTTTTATAAGTGGTTTATAAAGGAATCTTTCGGTCGTTTTCAAAACAAGGTCCTTTTTAACCTTTTTGACAGAATTAAGGTAAGAATGTTGTTTTTAACTTATACGGTGGGTGCAGTTATTTTCCGCCATTACAAAATCTTCAAAGTTTTCCTTAAAAGCTTATAAGATTATTTTCAAAGAAAATTTTTGATTTTATATGGATCTTAAATGATTTCAAAATAAAAGGAGATATTTCTTTAAAAAGAATTTTGATTTCATCTATGTCAACATCCTTTGATGGGTTTTATGATTATTTGAAGTTGATTTATTATGATACAAAACTTCTATATTGTTTTGAAGTTTTTGTGATATGTTTGACTGTGGATGTGCTATTTTTATACCATTCATAGTTTATGGTGAAAGTATTGACATTTCGTATGCTAGTTCCAATAAGAATGTTTATGTTATATTTCAATCTTTACTTCATATGAATGTGTTGGACAAGTATGTTCCAGGTTGGGGACTGGTTAAAGTAAGCCCTCCAGGATGGGGACTGGTAAAAGTAAGCCCTCTAGGTTGGGGACTGGTAAAAGTAAGCCCTCCAGGTTAGGGACTGGTAAAAGTAAGCCCTCCGGGTTGGTGTCCGGTTATTAGAGGCACTCCGGGTTGGTGTCCGGTTATTAGAGGCACTCCGGGTTGGGTTCCGGTTACAGTTAGCCCCAAGGTCTTGGGACGAGGCCTTGAAAAGTAATTAATTTTTAGCATTATGCATTCCAACATTATGAAAGTGGTTATTGATTTTTGCATGTGATTATTCGATTAGTAGAATATCCATGTGAATAAGTAAATGACATTATTTCATTTTATTTATGCCATACCATGTTGAAAGTTCATGTTTGAAAGGATTTTGTTTTAGTTATACATTGCCCTAAAAGTTTATTCTTATTTATAAAAGTTTCCGCTATATTGTTATCCTTACTGGGCATTTGAGCTCACCCCTTTTCTATGTTTTATTTTTCCCAGGAAGTGAAGATGTAAGTTATGAATGACCTGCAGGGATATTATGAGGGGATTATAGTGTGGACTGTGGAAACATTATGTTGTTGTAGTAGTTTTTCATTTTATGATGTAATGTAAAACTTATGAATATATCTAGTGTTTCCAAGGCTACTAAACCAATCGGTCTTTCGAGATTTGATCTTTCTTGTGATCATGCCAATGTTACGAAGTAATGCACCGACTCTGGGCAGCTGGGGTCGGGGCGTTACAGATTGCTAACTCATTACATAGGAATTTAGGATAATCATGTTGAGATAATGGATGTTTCACTAGTATCATAATGAATTGGACTCACATTATCATGGAAACAAATGACCGAAACCACTTTGACAGTCATGTTAGTTTTGGAGTACAACCTAATAAATATGCATTGTCAAATGAATAGATGATTAAATAGGATAGGTCTAGAATACATAGTGAATTTATGTATCCTAAGATACTATGGAGGGGGCCCTGATGATTTTGTTGTATCATTGATGCCTTCAGTGTATGGGGATCACATGTAGGTAACCTTGGTGATGTATCGCCAAAGGCTTGGGACCCTGGTAAGGTGGAATGTAGTATCTAACCTTTGACTAAACCTATTGGGATGACTATAGTTCGGTCACTTCATGTAAGGCATGGGAACCATGTCAAGGATAGCTCAAATATTGTGTGTAATTTCACCATTTGGTCATGAATAAATGGTCTCTAAATTGCTTAACCATTGGGTAGTGGGTGTGGCCTTTTTGGGAAGACATAAGTGCGCCCCTTGAATTTACCACTTGGGGATATTCCTTCACCTTAGTATAGGTAATGAACTATGTAATGTGTTCATAAATAATCAATTTTTTTAAAATATATAATTACATTAGACATCCTTAGTTTTCCAATTTGTTTAGAATCAACACCCTCCTAAATGGAAGTTTGAGGAGATGAGAATGGATTGTAGGTGAGAAAGTGTTTCTAATGACTATTCTTTACACTCCATTATCTCTCATCCATAATCTAGGTCACATAATGTGCAAAATTTGGTTTCAAGAGGGTTATTATTTATCCACTAGGGATATGGTCACAAAAAAAATGTTTATCACCACCTCAGGTTCCCAACTACTTTATGAAGAACATGAGATGTAGGCTTTCTGTAAGGCTAGAATCATAATATGGTAAAGTGTTGATAAAATGGTTCATGGAAAATTTTTAAGGGGACATGTGATAATGGATTCCACAGAGATGAGCTGGTAGCCCAACTTACTTCCCTTTCCATTTCAAAATTCTATACATTCTCAAGGAGTGTAATAACTCTTCCTGTTCCAAAATTGGACCTCCAAAAGATGTAATTCCTTCATAAGTATATTTATAGAATAAAATAATTTATATTAAAAATTATATAAAAATAATTCCGCGATGATAATAATTAGATTCTCCAATGTATCAGTAAAATATTATATCTTATACCATATAAATGCATTTCTCATGGAAACCACCATAGATTTGAAATAACATATGTTTAACCCTATTTATTTATAGTATAACATTACTACAAATTTTTATCTCTTTTTTGGTTTAATCTAACTATTTTTTATCCTGTTTCATAGATTAACCTAGCTCATATATATTTTCAGAACCTAACATAACCCCTATATAATTCCCCATTCATATTTTTGATAACATTACCAATAATATTTCTCCAATATTCATGGAATAATATAGTTCATGATATTTATCTTTCATTCATGGAATAATATGTCCAATGATATTCCAATTTCATTCATGTTGTTATATAGAATCTAATAATCTCTTTTTAATTATATAAAAAAATAACTCATAATATTACTATACTACTTATGGTACAATAAATACCAGAGATACAACCATTTTATTATCACAATTTTTTACAAATATTTATCAACCCCCTTCAATAAAAATATCGATAACAACTTAATATTAAACCAATATCATTTCCATAAATCTATATCATCACTTAATTATCCCATAAAGCATTTTATATTTTATTAATATATAATATAATATATAGTTCTCTATTGTTGTCCATATTAATTAATTTAGAACAAATTTCATTAAATACGTCTCTTTAAAAAAATTATAAAATTACAATCATCTCAATGAATTATATAAATAGTTAGAAATATATAATGTATAAAAAAATATACAATTAAATTCATTAAAAACCATATGTATTTATTTATGTTTCATAAGACAATTTCATGTATCACATTATCAGTCTTACAAGAAAAATAATTAATAAATATGAACAATGGTTTTAGGTCACCTACTTTGAAATAATATAGAATATTTATTTCAAATCCATTATTAGGATTTTATTTGGACAGTGATTTGTGAAATATTGTATTAGTTTGTGTTTTGATAGTTCCCTTACCATATAGTGATAAATTTTATGACATGAAGAGTGGTGATTCTTTCAAATTTATCTTATGTATGTGGTTTTATATCATGATGGTATGCATTGTTTTATAGACTTTTTATATAATAGATATGAATTTTGTTATGAGGTTAGAATAAGTTTTATAAAGATTTATATAGGTTTTTTTTTATCATTCTCTAGTTTTCATATCATAGATTAACTGAGTGCAACTATGTATGAAAATGGTTGTTGCATCATGGTTTTGGTTCTCCATTGTGGTGTTGAACCCCAACCATTATTATTGAACTATGAATGGGGTTTCCCAGACTTCCCAAAAAAATATTGGTTGACCTCTCTCTCACTCAAATTTTTCTATTACTCTCTAAACCTCTCAAATGCTAGTGGTGTATTTTGGTCCATATTTGTGTTGGAGGATCCGTCAACTGGTGATAATCTCATGTTGATACATTGTCACTCCTAGAGTATAGATTCATACAACAACGAAGAGTGATATATATAGTGTGATTCATTTCCATTCTCATGCTATATTATCACATGATATAGTTATGAATATATATATTTTTGATCCATATTTTACTTATAATACCACTACTATGATTTCATTTCAATGTTTGTGAGGATTTCTCATTTTTGGAAATGAACCCTTGTTAAATAGTTTCTATATTAGATATCATGTTATCAAATACTTTTCTTTAACCCCCGATGTTATTTGATGGTCCTACAATGTAGAATATACTGGACCTTGTGATTTTGGATCGTAGCATTGGTTCTCTATTCAATGGAGTTGAGACATAGAGATGATCTCACAACATTAGAATGATGTTGGTAAAAGTTATATGATCTATAGGGTTTTGTTTTCCTTTGAAAATGGATGTCATGTTGAAAAAAAAGGTCTCATGAAATATTCTTATCCTTCATGGAATTAATGATCCTCAATAATTTATATTGTGTTGTGACCGCCCATTCCCAGTGGTATGTAAGGATCTATGGGGTCACTGTGAGTGTCCTAGTTTAATCTTACATAAAGTACATGTGTTTTAAAATTATACCTATGCACGGAGTTATATGTAATAGTGGTTCTGGTTATAATATGAAGGTTATCGTTACCTCATGGGTAAATATTTGTGTTATTGTGGGGGATTATGTAGGAATTGGATGCAATTTAGGTAGTTTTATTATAGTATGAAAACAGTGGGTTATGCATTATGTTATAGCTGTATTGATCACATCATAGATATATTTATCCTTGGAGTGATTTTATATTATAAAATACTATCATGGGAATATAAATTTATATTCATCCTTATATCAGATTAGCTAGAAGAGATATTTTATCCCATGTATATTTCCATAAAGAGAATAACAACACATCCATATTTAGCATCAAAGGTTAGACATGAGGATATATACATATTTTAGTTTCTTGATCTTAATATGATAAATAAATACAATAAATGTGATGATCAAAGCTTGAACTGGGGATCAGTCATCCCCTGGTTGGGGGTGGATGATAGTGTATAGGTCCCTCACACTTGTATAGTGCTTAGTACTCACCCATGTTTATGGTGGTGTGGGTTCTCTATAATATATACATGGATTCCATACCCCATTCTACTCTAAAAAGAATAGGTCTTCCATAAGTTCAATAATGTTAGTGATCCCCTAATCAATGTACCAAAATTCATCATGTCATGGGTCCTCTATTTACATAGTCATATACCATATTCATTGCGGATTATTTCCTCTATCATGTGATTCATTCAACCTAGATGGGTACTTATCATTGTGAGGTGTGATTAAAACATTGATTTCAATGATATGATGTGGGTTTGCTTTAGTTGGGTAGTTTGGATCCTTATGTTTTTTGGGGTGATATATTTCTTTGAAAATTTTCTGTTAATAGAGGACTATATTTTCATCAATTTTAATTTTTATTTTAATTATTCAATCTCTCCATTTTTTCATTTTAAGGCGAATAAAATAATTTTTCAGTTTTAGGAATATTATGGTATTTATTGTGAAAATTTCATAGTTTGGGATGTTAAAGTGTTTTATTTAATTTAATTGAATTATATGATAAAATTATATGCCATTTTTAGTCAATTTTTTAGGAATAGTTTCAATTTGAAAAAAAAATATAATTTTAGAAATTTTCTAGAATTCATGAGGTTTTTAATATTGACACATACCATATTTTCATATGTAAAGTAAATGCATAATATATTATTCATAGGTGATGTAGATATGTGATATATTTTTTATGGGTTTATTATAAATATAAATATTTTGAGCTAATGTGGGAATCTGGATAAATGGAAGATGTTACATATGAACTATTATTTTTATGTATGAAGAATTATCATACACATTGAAATAGGATGTTTTTTTTTATGTATCAAATTTTTTCTTATGAATCCTTCAATAAAAAATTATTTCTAATTATAAAATGTGTCCTTTATATAGGAATGGAATTAAATATAACATATGATGTATATTTCATGCATTCCATGAAACTCATGATATTTATAATGAAAATATCAAATGTTTTGGTGTTTTTAGATGGAGTTGGGTAAGATATTTTTCATTGTGATATTTTAATAGAGGTTCTCACATGATATTTTATTATATATGACCTTTAAAAAATAAGATAGATTCATGTCCTTCTTCAGAACACTTGTAATCATGCAGTAGTAGAATAATTTTAATTTTATAATATGAATCTTTTAATCATAAGTTATTTTTCATGTCATGAAGGATATTTGAAAAATTGAAGTGCCACTTCCAAAATAGAATTTCTCATGTTGTGATGTTTGAGTTGTAATGAAAAGTTGAAGATAGTAGATCCAACTATATTGGATGACATAGAAAATTAAATTGTTATGGTTAATAATTTAAGGTAATTTGATGGTTAAAAGATGATTAAAATATTATTCCCCATATAAATACCAATCACTGTAAATGAAAGTGAGTTTCGATCCCAAAACAAATTGAAGATTGTGGATGAAGATGATAATACAGAAAGAATGATTAGACAAGGATTTATCCTCTATGGATGGTTATAAATGTTTTAATTAAAATAAAAATTAAGAGGAAATATCTAATGTTGGATTATTGTTATTTTAAAATGGATTGAACATCACACATGAAAAATAAAAAATCCAATGATGTATCATCTCACAGTAGAGGAAAGAGTGATCACTCTATAAATAATGGAGTATGTATCCTATTTATCCATGTTTGGATAAACTCTCCTTGTGTCTATGAGTAGTGGAGACCCAAAAAACCACCTTATGAGTTCTAAAATTCATTGTATCATTTTGAGTATTTCTTAAATATTTGAGTTCTTTAATGAAATCGGTAACTTTTATTCTAGAATTATATTAATTTTGATTCTATATTGAATTTTTCTAAAATATTTTAAGGTAAAATAGATGAATTTTTTGTCTAAATTTATTAACAAATGTCTTTTTTAAGATCACAATATATTTTGAGTATGATTAATTTCTTATAGTTATTTGAGTAATTAATCCTATTTCATAAGATAAATAAAACCCATAATAAGGTATTTCTATGGGATCAAAGAATAATTTGGTGTACTTATTATTTCATGATTTGATAATTAAGAAGTTAAAATATTATAAATTAATTAACAATGAGGAATGAGTTTTCAAAAGGTGTAAGCTTATTAATTGATTCTTCCTAAAAAATATTACTTCATACATTTATTTCATAAAATATATTTTTTATTTGAATCACTAACTCTCTCATTTTCTTCTAACCAATATATTTTAGTTTTCTCCATTTTTTCACAAAATTATCAAATCCCAATATATTATTCTTCATTAAAAAAGATACATTTTGGAAGATAGACTATGACCTCCTTGAAAGACGATATAGGAGAGTACTATACTATATTTCTTAGGGATTAAAATAATAATTGTAATTTCATGGCATTGTCACTCAAATAAATTTTTATTCGCCACTAGGATGGTTTCCTATGTATATTGAATATAATTTTATTTATTCAAATGATCAAATATTAATTAAAAACATTTAGACCGTGATATTTATAAGACTTATCACTCTAATTCTATAGTTGTTAGAACTGATGAATAAAAACAATAATTTTTTTTCATTTTGAGTATGAAATGTTTAATAGAGAAACCTAAGAATTCAGTTACTTATTCTAACTCACCAGAAAGACAAAATTTTAAAACTAAATTTATAATGGAACATAGTAGAACTCTTAAATAATTTGAATTATCATATGAAGATAATCAACAAAATTTTCTAGAATATCTTGAGGAGCATTTTCTTGAAATTAATTCATGATTTATTCATAAAATTCTAAAATTTAATTGACTCCATGGAAAGGATCCAAAAAATAATCATTAGGGATTTCGTTATCTATTTATTAGTATTTTATCGTTAGGTATAATTGGTGATTAAATGAAACTAAGGGACTTTCCTTTTCATTTATAGGGAGTGGATGATGAGTTATAATTTTATTCATACGCCACACTAATTAAAGATATTATTGAATTGAAGGAATAATTTATTGAAAAAAAAAACATTTCTAATTTATCCAATTTAATTAATAATTAAATATTTGGGATTAAGAGAACCCAATGAGAGAGTTTTCATGAGTATTGGGTGATATTAAATAGATTGTGTTTTAGTTTACCCCACTATCGAATTAGTGAATAATTTATGATTTAATATTTCAATGAATAATATTTTCTCACTAATAGGATAATGGTAGATATTGTTTTAGGATGATCATTAATTGATAATATTATATATGTTTCTAGATGTATTATTTTTAACAAGGCCTATAATTCCTTGTATATTTGAATAAGAGGACTAAATAATGTCAACTATGATAAAAAAATTTACACTTATAGTTCAGAATATGGAATTATTATAAGTGAACATTGTGATATTACCACTATGGTGAGGTTGATGATATTTTCTAACACTTCAAAAACCTAACCCAAAACTAAAAAAATATTTCAAATGCATGTTCATTACGGATTTTTTAAGTCAAATGGGAACATTAATGATCTATTATAATAAATTAACGAAACTCATGAATGATGAAATTTAATTTTTCTCAAAATACTTTTCTAATGAAACTAACCACAAATTTTCCAACCCAACTAAAACAAGAATTATGGAGGGAATAATAGATATAAGGATAGTTTATATAGTCTTAAAAATAATTCTAGGTTTTATACGATCATTCAAGTAATTACAAAGCTAGGTACATATATGATAAGTCCAATTTTCAACTTAGAGTAACATTATATCCTACAAAACCGACACATAAATATGGAACAATCCTTAAAGAAAATATGAAAAAATAGATGATTATGTTCAATTTTTTTATATTTAATGGATTAATTTTACACTGATTTTGGTAGAATAATATCAGGGAATTGTTTTATCTATCCCCTTTCTTTGTGTAATTTGGTAGTTGGAGGTGTTCATCATAGGATGGAGGAATGAAGAGTGTAGTTTCATCTAAAATTTCATCTAAAATATGTGTATTTAGTGTGATCGTGTATGACGTGACATGGTGTCATTTTGGAGATGGGATTGTGTCATAGTCGTAGTCCTTATAGAACTGGGAATATGGATGAGAGATTTTGATGCCTCTGATGATTAAATGGTAGATGTGGCAATGGAATCAGTTTCACCATGGAGCTTGAGAAGATAGTATCTTGTCTCTCCCTTCGTAGGACTCAATATGGTGTAAGGTGTTGATTACATCATGAATACTAAGATATTGGGTTTCATTTTCTAAACCTCTTGTAGGGTCATGTATCACGGTTTGTTTCCTTTACCATGGTTCTACTTCAGTTTTATAGGATCTAGGTGAGATATATGGGTATTTCACTTTATATTATAGAGGGGGATCTTGGATTCGAACCCTTGTTTCGTGGCCTAACCTTTGGGTAAATATCTTATGAGTTATGGCGTGGATACTGATGTTGTGTTATGGTGAATTCAAATTAATACCCAGGAATATATTCTATAGTGACATTGAAATATTCCTGTATTCTCCCTTATTTTTCTAACCATGGGTTACACAATGGCCTATATTGGGGATATTGTGCCCCCCTTTCTTGGATTTAACCCCTATCTTGTAAAGATCATTTAGTGGTGATTTTATGTGTATTTATTCTTCTATAATTTGTTCTTCTATCTCCCAAACTCTCTTTACATGCTATGATTTTGTGTTTCATCAGTTATTAATTGGTTTCGATAGGTGTTTTATGGGATATCCATAAGGATCTTGTGTTCCTTGTGGGTGAGAATATTGGTGATCGATTCTTTTCCATTCATTTTTACTTAGATAATTTTCAAATTTCCATGTCTATATATGAGATTTGAGATCTTTATTTGGTTATTTTAAAATGGGTGATTATAATGATTTGGTTTTTTTGGATAAAATTTGGTTTGACCTAAAGTAATATAATACCCAAACTTATTGAATGAGAAATGAATTAATAAATTTAATAGTTTGTGGGTGTTGGAAATGGTAGTATGGGATAATGGAAACCATGTGATTTTTTAATTAAATTCCTAAAGAGAATGGGATAGAAATATATAAATTATAATGTGAATTTCAATGAATGTTGACACATAATGAAATGACGGAACAAAAATAGTAATGGTTTTGATAGAAAATTAATGAATTGTAATTTATTATTTATAGTGAAGATAATTAAATAGATTGAGTCCGGGTTCTTGTGTGCATGTATGATATCCTGTTTCCTATGACTTGGTGGTGGAATTCCGGTGTCATGTGGGATGATAGGTATAGTTGAGTATAAGGTTTCATAGTTTTCCATATCATGGTTCTCTATTATTTTATTCTAATATTTTCAGATTTAACATGTTCCGTCATATACATAGGGTAGGAAACTGACACCCAATGTAAAATCCTATCGCACCTCATTGGATTGAGTTGAGGCACAATTGCTACTTGGAATTATGAAAAATCCACAAGAATCCAAAGATTGGATATAAATTACTAGGGATTCGTTTAGTATTGGGCAATGATTATCCCATTGAAAATTAAACAACCAACCAAAGATTTCATAACCAAAATAAGTAGTGCATTGTGCATGTTAAAAATTAATGACCACTAAAGCATAAAATTTATGACAAAACCAACTCCAAATAGTGTACCAGAGTTGAAGAATAAAAAACATCCAAATAAATATGAGAATATATATCTAAAAAAACACAAATATTCACAAAATATAAATTTATATATCCAACATTCTTCATGATCCATCTCTAAAAAATAGTCAAAGTATCAACAAGCCCAACTAAAAATATGTGATACATTACCTTTGTTTGTATCTTGATAAATGCTATCTGCAAAAGCACTAATTCATAAAATAATGGTTGATTACTAAACATAGTAGAATTTCCCCAAATAATGTCTATACTCATGCCACTAGGATACGAAAAGATATCATATTTATATAAAACCATTTATATAAATCCATTTGAAAAGATCAACAATTTATCTCAAAGACAAAAAATTACATAAAAAATCATTTTTCCCAAATAATCAAATTTCTGAGGAATGAAAAAAAAAACATTTCATTATAAAAATATAATTAATGTAATTGTAAAATTATAATTCCACATCACAGAGCTACACACAACCACACACACCCACACAATATCATGGAGTTCCCATTATAGGTGAACTTCAATTTCCTAACTCGTACCCTTTTTTATGGTGGTACTTCATGAACAATGTCCATCCATTACAAAAACACATAAATATTTAAGCCACATAACATGACAATAAAACCATTTCCAAACTGATTCAATGAATTCAATAAAACCACATTTTTATTGAAAAACATAACAATTACACATTTCAATAAAACCAAACATTTATTGAAAACAATTTTCCCAAAAAAACCATTCGAATAAAACCAACCATTTATTGAAAACCATTTCCCATGCATGTAAACCAAATCACCATTTTAAAATCATCATTTTTAAATTCATGATACCACATCCAGCTTTTAAAACCACACCCAATTTTACACAACACTAAAAACTATCACCAAATAAGGCTTCCAACAATCATTGAACAAAAATTTCACAATCGATTTTACACAAAACAAGTTAGTTAAATAAATCCTTAATTTTCTAAATAGATTATTTATTGTGATGTCACATACCTTGGGATTTATGGAATAAATGAATAAATACACTTAAACTTATATGGAAAAAAGTTAAATATCTTGGAATACACGTTAGATATATTCACCTATCATCAAAAGGCTAAAAATAATCATATCTGGAATCAATGAATATATATATATATATATATATATATATCCACAATGAATTTATATATATTAAATAAAACGAGATATAGAGGTGGGTATTTGGAAATACATGAAAAACCACCATAAATGATAACATACAATGATATTCAGGATTCAATGAACCATAAAACGCCTCTAGATCACTCCCAAATCAGTGGATAAGGATTCTTTATGCTTAAATTTGGAGAGATATTGAGTTTGGTTTAGTTTGGGGAAGCATGAGGTATTAAAACACAATCTTGACCTAGATACCCTTTTTTGGATCTTGTTTTTAATCCATGCATGATTTTTAATGTGGTTAGTTAAATTGTGTGCTAACTGTGAACTATCCTCTGACTCAAATATGAACTGCCATGGTTGTCCCACATAGATATAAAAAATTTGTGCCAACAATGTGAAAGACATTTTTCCAAATTTTTACTGTTTCTCCTAGTAGATCCCACAGTTTGTACAAACCATGTGTCTGCATGTGTGCCTTCACATAATCCTTTATCTCATTGTTCATTTTTTCCTGTAGGAGTTTAATGGTTTCCACTAACTATACTCCTACCATGAACCTATATGAAATCATGAAAAACTTTACAAATATATTCAAACCCTCCTAAAATTCACTAAAACACTTTTTGTACCTAAAATACATAAATAAAGGGTAACATACTTGAAAATGGAGGGTGCTCGATTCTACCCACCATTGACCTTTTCATCTGTGGATGGTATGAAAATATCATTGTCCTGAAAGGGCCCCATCCTTTTCTATTTCATTTTATTCTCCTATTCCCATGACACTTCATGATTTTTACCATGTTCCTAGAGAACCCTTACCACACCAATGATTTTCTAACATAATACTTATTGTTTATTAACCATAATCCACAATGAAACATGAACCAAAAAACATCCAGCTATGGTTTAACAAGATAACATCAAATCACATGGTTGAGATAAAGGAGATTCTTTTCCAACTGAGATATATGAAACACATTATACATTTCACTGAACCGTGGGGTCAATTCCATCTGATATGACACATCACAAATATGTTCCAATATCTTAAAAGGTCTAATGTATCATGGACATAACATTCCATGATTCCCAAAATGATTATGTACAACACCTAGTGATATCTTAAAAAACACTTGATCACTCAAGTTGAATAACAATAGTCATCGATGATAATCCACATATAATTTCTGATGACTCTGATCCATCTCTATTCATCTCCTAATGAAAAAAATCTTCTCCATACATTATTGGTAATTTCATGGCACAACTAGTGAAGTCTTCCCTATTCCCACCCTACAAAGTGAAGAATGAAAAGTAAACCCATAAAATTCAAAAAAATGACCCATATGTATCAAGGCCTAATATCTATTTTTATATGATAAATCCAAATAAACACCTACTCCTACCATGATCCCTTCATATCTGATACACAAGCATGTAACATGTCCCCCAACATTTTTATTATCAATTTGTATTGGTCGTCTATATATGGATGATACACCATACTCATATTCAACTAGGTCTCAAGGGATTACTATATGGATATCCATAAATGATACATAAACATTGGATCTCTGCCCAGTATGATTAAAATGTGTATTCCATGCCTCTTTACCACTTCTCGGATATAGATTTTTTGAAAAATCCTCCAACGTATGAGATTCATGAATTGTGATAAAATGATCTAAATTTGGGACCTTATCCACTATCACCCATATGGAACCATGATTCCTAAATTTTATTGGGATACTTGTTATAAAATCCATAACTATCTTCTCCCTTTCCCAAATATGGATATGTAAGGACTATAACATACCTTTCAGTCACTGATTCTCGGAATTTTCCTAAGAAAAAGACGAGAATCTCAAATTTAACTCAGCCACCTTCCATTTCATTCTGACAGTCCAAGACTATGATATCAATGATTTATATAATTTTATATTCTATGGGGGGAACAACCAATCTCAAATAATTGTAAGCATGATCAAATTTCTCCCAAAAATCCATTGGTTTGACCATCCAATTTCTAAGCCCCAAAAAGGAAATCTCATCTATCCTCCATCCCTCATTGGTATCCCCACCATTGAGTTTTGACCTCATAGATATGAATTCTTTATCAAATGTCTATTCATATTTAACTATCTCCACCAAATCTGGAATGATCTAAAATGGAAATAAGGATGTTACTTCATCTTAGTCTTCAAATTCCAAGTGTATTTCTACAAAGACCAACATCAACTAGTACTCATATTAAACTTCTTTTTCCACTAATGATATAACTACATAATAAATGAATCATCCCCATACTTTCTCTTTCCCAGAACATATATCAAGTAAAATTCAATCATTTTGAGATAATACCTCCATAATCATTGTCTCAAATTTGAATCCCTTTGTTAAACAAATATGTTTCAAGCTCTTATGTCCATAAAAATGGTAAATTTATCAATAAAGAGGTAATGACGCCACACATTCAAAGAAAAGACTATGGTAACTAACAAAATATCATATGCTGAGACGTTATTCTCTTGAAACCATAACTGTCTTGATCCATAAGTAGCAACATGATATTCTAGAATGAGAACACATCCAATCCTAGATTCTAAAGAATCATAATACACCACATACGCTTATCCTGATTCTAGAAAAATGAAGAATGGTGCTGATGTATGCATAAAATTCATATATTGATAATTATTCTAACATTACCTATTACATTTTTATGGGAGAATATTCATTGTAAATTCGATCATAGGTGATCCCAATCATGAGAAATCGTGAATGAAGAATCAATAATAACCAGTTAGACCAAAAAAATTGTGTTTCTAAAAGAAATTCATTGGAGGTTGCTGTGAGATAACAAATTCTCTCTTGATTGGATCCCTAGAAACAACTCTTTAAGATAATACATGTCTAATAAAATCTATCTCATATATCAAAAAATCACACTTTCATAGTTTTGAATACAACCGATGATCCCTCCATATTCCCAAAAATATCACCAAGGTATTCTCATGCTTAGCCATTGTCATTGATTAAACTAATATATCACCCACAAAAACCACCATGATTGAATCAAAATACCTATGAAATATATTATTCATCAATTCCATAAAGGCCTTTGGTGAATTGATAATAGAAAAATTCATCAACACATATTAATAATTGACATATATTCTCTCAAAATCATTATTTAGAATATAAGCCTTCTAAAAACGCAATAGGTTATATGATGAGAACAATATAACATTGATAGAACCACTTAGATCCCCTAAATTTATTGAAAAATTCATCACTGCAGGGAAGATGATATTGATTCTTTATCATAACATGGTAAAGCTTATGACAATCCACACTCAAGCTTAGATTACCATCCACATTTTTTATAAACAATACCACTACTTCCCCTGGAAATGTTCTCAAACAAATGAACCCTTTTCATTCATGTTCCTCCAACTACACATCAAATTCACATAATTCCATTTTATTCATATATTATTATTTAATAGAAGTAGTTCTGGTCCTCAAAATGAGACAAATCCTATAGTTCATATCCCTCATAGGTTAGAACCCTAAGGAATTTCAAAGAAAAACCTATTGAAAAAGATCAAATACTACTAGAATATTGCAATTCCAAATCTCCTATATTGATGTAAATGACACGACCCTTCCTTGAGGATAATGCCATGACTACCCCAAACCTGCCACCCTTACGCCAGGGGCTGGCGACTAGCACAAAAAGAGAATCACCGATAAAAGGGAAAGAATTGACTTTAATCATGTAACATACACAGTCTGAACACCAGATGTTGATGAGACAAGTACTAATATAGAAAAGGAATGTGTACTGAAAATAAGTGGGCAAGTATACAAAGGCAACTGAACAACAAGTACAAGTACTATAAAAAAGGGAAAAACAGCTCCTAGATCATCCCCCAGGGAATCCTAACTAAAGGGTTGGTATAGAACTCGAACAAATCCTCCCTAAGGTACGTCCTGTTGAGTCTAGAACTGAGGAGCCTCCCGTCCATCTCCCTCAGCCTCAATCATTACTGACCATCATCTTCATAGAACACAACAAGGAGCGGGTGAAACCCGTGCAGGGGTGAGTATAAAAATACTCAGTAGGGGACCTCGAGACCCCCCGAAGCTCTCTCAGAATCCACTAAGGATAAAACCAATGAAGAAATATTCAGTCACGAAGTATCAACCAAACCTAATTAGGTATATTCCCATATATATACCTATGTTACCAGTGACAATACGACTCAAAATCACGAGTCCCAACACAACCCAGTCCACAAAAGATGTAAAGTAAATGACGTCGATGATAATTATTGAAGTCAAGACATAGCTCACATAGTTATACAACACGTGTAGAGAGGTAGAGGTGATTAGATGTAGCCTCTAAATCATATCCTCTGTAAAACCCACGTAGGATCCTGTAACAATATCAGCAATGTCGAACCCACGTAGGATCCTGGTACAGAAGTCATCGCTGGAGAACCCACATAGAATCCTGGCATAGATATCACCGCAATCGATCCCACGGAGGATCCCAGTACATAAGTCATTTCTGTCAAATCCATAGAGGATATTTGTATAATAACGTCTCTGTTGAACCCATGGAGGATCCTGTCATCTCAGTCGCAGCCATCCCTAGGGTTCTCGGACATAGCATGCTCGATTCCGGGATGATATGCTCCTCGAGCCATGTGTCGATACAAAAACTACCACGAAGTCTCGATTTGATGTATCTCGTAGTTTCGTCTCATCATAAGGAACCCAACGTGAAAGACGACATGTCAATCAGATACCCGGTCTGTGAGTTATTGGCATTTCCGTTCTAGGGGCCCAGTTGGATTTTAGGGTCAACCAACCCGACCGTACCCCAAATGCATCTAAACCTCAAGTGGGGTATTCCCATAGAATCTCCTTGCTCTAAGAATTCTATCTCCACATGCGGATCATCAATCGGATACCCGTATAATAAGATACCACAAATGGGTAATTGGCCATAGCGGGTCTTGGTCCGGTCCGACCCTGTCCGACCCAGTCCAAACCGTGGTCTGACCTGGTCCGCAGGTGCAACCCGACCCGAAGGCCTGGCCTGACCCGAAGGCGTGGCCTAGCTCGTGGCGGCCCGGAAGAGGGGTGGCCCGTTCATGGCGGCCCGGCCGAGGAGACCCGGCCGTGGAGGCCCGACCGTGGAGGCCCGACCGCGGGGCAGTCGGGCCAGGGGAGGCCTGGTAGGGGCAGCCTGAATGAGGGGCGGCCCGGCCATGGCAGCCCAGCTGAGGGGCGACCCGATTGAGGGGCGGCTCTGCCGTGGGTCTTCCATGGTTCCACGCGATGGTGCCGCGCTGTCTGCGACTGCCGCGGCCCACATGTCTGTGACCCCATTCCTCCGGCATGACGTGATGGCGCCATGCCTCTTTCGCCCACTGCTGCCTGCATGGCCGCAACCCCCTTCCTCTGGCATGGTGTGATGGCACAGCGCCCTTCCAGCTCCGCCTCCATCATCAACCAAACAAGAACCAATAGAGGGTTGTCAGGCCATGTTTGTTCAGCCTTCACGCTCCACATTAGGTGATAAAAAATGGCCATCATCGAACCAAAATATACAACGAGGAATGAGGGTATAATTCATACATTAAAATAATAAAATCACCCTACCTCGTAACCAGTGTTCACTTGACAGAGTCGCGGGAAGGCGACGTCGTCCTGTTGACATCGGGAGGAGATGTCGTCATCGCTGGTGACGTTCTCTATGGGTGGAGTCTTCCCTTTCTTTTCCTAGTTGAAAAGGGATAAGACGGCATCATCATTTCTCTGTTGAGATGGGCATTCCTCATTGAGATGATATCGTTCTTCGTTGGAGAGGATGTCGTTCTTCGTTGAAGAGGAAAGGCTCCACCATGTCGCCAACCAAAAATAATAGTAGTGGTGTCTATTATTTGTTGTCACCACAACACATGATAGTTGTGTTTAATTAAATTAAACAACTCATTAAATTAAATGAGGTGGAAGGATTCAATGGTTTTCAAAAGATAATTAATTAAGGTTTTAATTATCTTTTAGGTGTGTTGGCACCATTAAGTGGTAGTTCATGAGTTTCCCCCATTAATGGCGAGCTCAAGGGGTTTAAGGGGGTTTGAGCTCATGTGGGACCCTCCATATAATATCCTCCCATTGGAGGATTTGCGCGGGTGGGCCCCACCACTAACCTCCCCTTGGAGGATGAAACCACCACTCAAAAAAAAATATGCTGGACATATTTTTATTTATTATATTTAGAAACCCAAAAAATTAACAGCCAATCTCGATAAAATGAAACTGCTGTAAGGGTCCCCTTATGTATATTCTAGTGCTGCGTGTTTAATGGTGCTCTATGATTTCGATTCTGAGAACCAGTTCAAAATATATAAAATATTGCACATATGTTTACTGAACGTACCTTAACAAACTTCAGAAATTGATTCCCATCACACCGGGCCTCGAAATCAGACGCCGTCAGAAACCGTGGACTTGTAATATTATAATATAATTTAATAAAAAAATTTCCAGGGAAATTCCAGATCATTATAGTAAAAGTAAAAGTCTGCAATTAGTACAAGATCATTCAAACTTTTGGTTCCAAAAAACTCATTGTGCATGCCTTTACATTTTGATCCCCTCTGGAGAGATTCTTGATGAGATCATCAGTTGTAAAACAAACCCATTGGGTATAACACTATATGTGAACCTTGATATTGTCAACCAATCCATACCCATGCTTATGTGATATAAATCCATTTATAGCATTCAGAATTCCCACATTAGCTAATATCCATCAATAGTTATAGAACACTCTCTACATGCCAAGGCTCTACATTCTCTTTGACCAAGAGAAGCTTACCGTATTAATCCTGACGTCACCACCTCAAATTTTAAACACAGAAAATAAATATTACAAGATGACATGAATGAATATCATTCATCCATATTAAAAAAAATTTCCTTAAGGGTATAATTATAAAGAATCAAACATATCAACATCGACGGTACATACTGATCATCAACAATTACTTTCTCACCATTATATAATTTCTTCCTCCAAAAACCTTGTTCATTATTTCCCTATTGATATTGCACTTCTTAAGAAGTAATGGTATTCCTGAATACCCCATGGGTAAATTTTTTTTTATAATGATATTTATTCTTCTAACCTAATCCCATCATAGAATATGATTCCAATGACACCTGAGACGTCTCCCAAACACCCAACCCATGAGAACTATGAAAATAGCCCTGAAGGTGCCCCATATGATTGAATCTATCGAATTCTGAATGTGGTGTCATGAACTCTCACTTCATGTGATTTAGAGAAACACTTTCGTAAAATAAAATCTTAGTCTTGGGTGTTGGGGAAATATTCACTAATCCAGCTGTCTGATTCTGAGTAATGACCCCACCATAGAAATAGTGTCACTCTTATGCTTGTTCCTAGCATTCGAGTTGCCAATATTTTCAATATTTATCAACATACTTCATCTATTAGTAGATCTTGTGATTTCCCTTTCATCCATTATCACTAAATTCGCAAACATTGTATAATCCATTATACAGAGCACAATAATATTTGAATAAATCTCCTACCCCAGCTTCAATTCAAAGATGTCTGCCTTCAAGGATAAACTAAAATCAACTTAATGGGAAAACCAAAACAAATTCGAAAATATTTTTTCATACTCCAAGAAAGAAATATTTTCCTACTTCACGTAGAATAAGTCCATCATTATCTAAATTTTAAATGTCTGAGGATATAATTGTTAGTTGAACAATTCATCAAAACCACCCATGCATGACTTTGGTCCAATTTATCCTGAATTGATAAATCCCACCATTGAAGGAAATTGTCCTCCAGTATATACATCCCCATATTGAATTTCAATTATATCGATGTTCCAATGAAATTGATGATTTGATTCATCCTATTCATCAACAACTCTTCTTTTTCTAGTTCTAAATCATCCCAAAATATGGATGGATTCTACTTTTGGAACTGAATGGAATGAGCAACTTACAATGATTCATCCCTTCGGTTCCCTGTTCCCATAGGATAATATTCCTAGAGAATACTCTGAGCTAGTTTTTGGTTAACCTATTTCTCATGTGAAACCATGTTATCCAAATCATTTTTCGACTGGTTTCTACGATTCCTACAAGGTCCCATTTTCTATATAGGAATTTGTTGCTATAATTATCTCTCTCTATCAAGTGAAGGATTAAAAATTTAAAATCCTATAATAGCATACTACAACAAAATTTATTTCTAAAATTATAATTTTACCAAGTTCATCCTTTTTGAAAAAAAAATTTTATTTTGAATGTAAAACAATTTTTAAATTACCAAAATCAGGCACCTATTGAAAATAATTCATTTGAAAACAATCTCAAAATTTTTCAAAAAAACAACTATTGGGAAAAAATCCCTCAAGGCATCATTGAAGTATTTTTTAGGTCATTGTGTTTGTTGAAAAAGTGATCATCTGTGTTGTGATTGTTGACAATGAAAACCATCACATAAAAATTTGTTGACAAACGGGATTTCATGATGGAATGTCGAGTTCAAGAGATGAGTTCAATGATCCATGTTTTATTCAAGAACGTCGACAAAAGGAATGGATGATCTGGAGGTGGTACAAAAGAACAGATACAAGGTGGCGCCGTTTTCCAGTGTTTGCGAAATTTTTGGGCCTGAAAATCGACAAATGAAGAAAATTAGTTTTTTGCAAAAGGACTTGCATTCCGTGTACATGAAGGATTGGAAACCTGCGCGCCATATGTTTTTCAAGATCAGATAATCAAAATATGGAAAAGGTACAAGTTTCGTGCAAGTATTGGTGGTGTCGCGTTGGTGACTTGCATGCTGTGGAGAGACTTGCGTGTCGATGCCTTGGACGCTTGAGAACATGCGCGCCTATGGTTTTTCAAGATCATAGGATCAAAATATGGCAAAAGAAATAGGTTCTCTCAAGTTTGGAAGTGGGTCGCGGAAGTGACTTCCAGGGGAAGAGACCTGCGCACCGAGACTTTCACGCCGAGGAGATACTTACGCGCCGTGGTGCAGGGGTGACCATATGCCTATAAATACTGGACCACCCCGATTTATTTCTCACTGGAGTTCAACACTTTGAAGATTTAGATCTCCCGTTGCGCAGGTGTGGTGGTCACGCAAGTTGTGGTGTGTCGCGCGAGTGGGACTTGCGCGCCAGTTTTGGATGTTGCGCGCCAAGTGTTGGTTGTGCGCCTGAGGTGGTTTAGGCGAGAAAGGAAGTGAGTCGCGTAGGTTTGGATTTGCAGAAGCTTGTGTAGCGCAAGTGGTTGAGGAAGACATGCACGCCCGTTGTGACTTGTGGGGCGATACTTTCGCACTGAGATTGACTTGCGCGCCAAGTAAGGTTTATTTCAGTAGTGATTTTTGGGCTTCCTGGAAGCTGGAAGTTTTCCCGATACCTTCGGTGCTAAAAGAAATTCATATACGGGTTAAAATTGGGCTTCAACAGGGAATCTAATTATAGAGGAAGATGCATTCCTTCATGCAAATGAAGAGACCTACATGTCTATAAACTGTGAGTGGATCCTTTCCAGAGCAGTGAGCGAAGGAAGAGGAAGAAGGTGATCCTGTCCACCGGCAATGAGCCAGAGAGAGAGAGAAACAGGGAGTGACCCTTGGGAAAGTAGTGAGCTGACCCTAACCCTTGTAAAGGCAGTGAGCCTGGGACAGAGTGACTGTGCCCGAACTTTGTAATCAACATCTAGTGAAGAATAGTGGAATTTGGTACGATCGGAAACTTGTCGGCATATGCTCCTTGGACGTAGCCCTTAGTGGTGATCCAAGTAAAAATTATTGTGTCCTGTGTATGATTTACCTTCTATTTATATTGTGCAACTGGAAAGTGAGAGAAGAGTGTTTTTCATAATAGTGAAACAAGATCAGAATGCACTTTATTTTTGAATTAGTTGTACCCTGAATCACCCCCCTCTTAGGGTACTCAGCCTAGTGGACCTAACAATTGGTATCAGAGGGAACGGTTGATATTCGTTCTTCTCTCAATGGAGGTCACCAATCATAAAGGGATTCCGATCTTCGACGGGAACAACATTAAGCTATGGATGAAACTGTTGCAACACTACTTCCGATCTTTGGGAATGGATGTATTCACAGCAGCAATGCATGGCATAACAACTGATATTAATAGTGGCACATTATCATAAGCTGAACGTAGAGAGTTGGATGCAGATGCCAAAGAAATTAATGCCTTAGGGGGTGCTCTATCCAATCCTATCTATACAAAGGTGCGGTCATGGAAAACGTCATGTGCCATGTGGGAACAGATATTGAATATATATGGATGAGATACAATGGTTAGAGAGGCAAAGCTGCAAGTATTCTGGAATAACTATTAAGAACTGAAGATGAACCCGAATGAGTCTGTTGATTCATTTTTTGACAGGGTAAATATTGTTGTGGAAGATACGCGAGGTCTTGGTGAAGTCATTAAAGACATAATGATCATAAATCACATCTTGAGGAAGCTTCCACCTCGGTTCAATCCGAATGTTTCTGTACTAAATGATAAAGATCCCAAAGAGCAAACACTGGACAACTTTCACAGTACCTTGGTTGCATATGAGATGGGGAATGATGTCAACGAGGCTGTGGAAAAGGGTAAATCAAAAGAAGTGGCTTTCAAGGCCATGAAGAAGCTCACCATTGAAGTTTTTCAAGAGGAAGAAGAGACAGATGAGGTGATGTCATTCCTTTATTCAAATCTGTAAAGAGGAAGATGAAAGTTTAAAGGGAAGATTCTACTAGCATTCTTTCGATGTTGAAAAGTTGGTCATCTTGCTGCAAGGTGCCCCGAAAAGTCTCAAGAAGAAAACGATAAAGATGAAGTTAAAATTCCCAAGAAAAAATCTTCAGCCTATGTGAAAGGGATGAAGAAGTTCAAGAGAAATTTCTTCAAGAAGAAGAATCTTCTTTCACATGAAATAGACAGTTCAGATGAGTCTGAGGGTGAAGAAATTGAAGAGATAAAAAACTACAATGGTCGTGGAAAAAATGAAATGGTGGCTGTTGTCAGCAGGGCTCAAGAAAAGAAAGACACTGAAACTGATGAGGAAGAAGAAGAAATTGAAGGGAGAGTTGACATGGAAGCTGAATTAGAAGCATCTCTTGAAAAGATAGATATTTTGAGAGCAGAAACAAATAAATCAAACAAGGTTGTACATGATGCCAAACACTACATGAAACAGCAGGAAGATGAGAAGTCTGAGCTTATAAAAGAAATAGAAAACCTTACGTCTTCAAGGACAAAGAGCATAGAAATGGTTCAAGAGAATAGATCAAGATTGAAGAACAGAAAAGGGAGATCGATAGCTTGAACGGAAAAGTGAAAGATCGCATCAAGCGTATCAAAGAGCTTGAAGAGGAAGTTGTCTGTCTGTGAAGAAACATCAAAGACTAAGAAAAAAATTTGATTCCTAACACATTCCTGGGAAGGAAGGTTGTTACAAAGACTAATCAGATGAAATATTATCCTAGTAGTTCAGAAGGGAAGAAGCAACAATTGAGCTTAGATGTTAAGGTTATTTCAGGGATTAATCAGAAACAAAAATCTGTCACAATTGTGGTCAGACCGCAAGCACTTGTCCCTAAATTGATGGTTGATTTGGGCCCAAAGAAAAATCATAATATTCAATGATCCCAAATAAAAACTCATAATGATGATGTTACATGAAGGAATGCACCATATATCAGGTGTTATTATTGCGGGAAAATGGGACATTCATAGTATGTGTGTTCCATAGCCAAGAGATATCGAAGGGAACAAGAATAGAGGTAGCAGCTAAACAGAGATCAATTGTCTAGAACATATTTCGAAGGACACTGTTTTTGGTGTGGGGGATTTGGACACATGGCAAGGTACTATACTTTGACCATACAGAGAAATGAGCCAAATCAGAATCAAAACGTTCGCAAGAAACATATCAATAAACCCATAGGTGAGTTAAAAATGCATAATAGATTTGTAGCTCTCCAAGATGAAGTCGTTCCATCATACTCTGAGAAAGAACAGAAGTCTTAGTCTATGCCGACTGTGAAGGAAACATTAGGGACCAAGAAGAAGAAAATTGAGAAGGCTGTGGTGGAAGACAGTACCCTTAAAGCATCAGATCGCTCTGGTGTGTGGATCCTTGATAGTGGTTTCACATCTCACATGACGAGTAATAAGGATCGTATTATAGGCATAAAATATGACAAAAAAGGAGTTTTCAAATTTGTAAATGATGAAGGCTTAAAGATTGTTGGCTCAAGAAAAGAAAAGTTTGGGGGAAAAGAAATGAGACATGATGATGTCTTGGTAGTAGAGGGTCTCAGTCATAACTTGCTCAGTGTCAGTCAACTATGTGACTCTGGGAACTCTATCAGATTTACCATGAAGATGTGTATTGTTAAAGGAAATGATGTAGCAGTCATTCTACAGGGAAAACGAACAAAGGGAAATCTTTTCCTAGTATGTGGGGAAGAAGATTCGTGCTTTTTATCCAGAGAAAAAGAAAACGAACTGTGGCATAAGCGACTTAGTCATCTATGCCAACCATCAATGGAAGATTTGGTAATGTGTGATGCTAGAGACCTTCCCAAACTATCAAATGATCATGCTCATACATGCGATGCTACTCAACAAGGGAAGATCATCATAAAAACATACAGGACAAAGGGACAGAAATCATCAAGAGTGCTCAAATTGGTACATGATGATGTATGTGGACCTATTTCACCACGAGCTATAATTGGGCAAAGGTACTGTGTTCTTTTCATTGTTGATTATAGAATAATGGCCTGGGTATTCATCATTACCCATAAGACAGAGGTGTTCAGTTGCATAAAGCAGTATAGGAGGGAATCAAAAAATATTCTTGGGCACAAAATTCTGATGTTTTGTATAGATAACGGTACGGAATTCAAAAACAGTCAAGTTGAAAACTATCTCGAGAAACATGGGATAAGGCATCAAGTTTCATCAGTAAGAACTCCCCAACATAAGGGAGTGGTTGAAAGGAGAAATCGGATCATCAACAACATTGCCAGAATGATGCTTTTTGATAAATACCTACCAGAGAAATTTTGGAAGGAAGTAGTTTTGACATCAGTCTATGTTTTAAACAGGTCTTTGTTGTGTCCGAAGCAAGGGAAGACTTCGTATGAACATTGGTATGGAAAGAATCCAACGTTGAAATAATTTTGAATATTTGGAAGTAAGTGTTTCATTCTCATAAATAAAATCAAAGGAAGTTTGAGGAACGAGGAGATGAGGGGATATTCCTTGGCTAATCAGGGAAAAGAAAATCATATAAATGTTTCAACAAAAGGCTGGGAAAAATCGGTGAGAGAAATGATGTCACTATAGTTGAAAATGAACAGAATAATCAATGACCCGGTGAACAGTTCCTGGATGAAAGTGATGATGAGGTAATCAACACAGGGGGAGCATAAGTGGAAGAGGCAGACTCAGAAGAAGATACTGATGATGAACAAGAAAGTGTCAAGTATGTGTCTGCAAGGAAGCTAAATATTCTACCTGAAATTGATAGGAAGAATATCATTGGTGATCAGACAGATCCAGTTCTGACTCGAAGAAAGAAGTCATTACAGCAAACATTTTTTTTATCTCAGGTGGAGCCGAAATGTTTTTCCGATGTAGCTGAAGATGAAAACTAGGTTCAGGCTATGAATGAAGAGCTTGATCAGATTGAGAAGAACCAGACATGGGAGATTGTTTCGAGGATAGCTGACAAGAAAGTCATTGGTACTAAATGGGTCTATCGCAACCAGATGAATGATGATGGAACTGTGATTCGAAACAAAGCACAGCTAGTGTGCAAGGGATACTCCTTGATAGATGGAATAAATGTAGATGAGACATTTGCACCAGTTGTAAGGCTAGAGACAATCAGATTATTTTTAGCCGTAGCAGTGCAAAGAAAGTTAAAAGTGTTCAAGATGGGCGTCAAATCTTCATTTTTAAATGGGGTTCTGGAAGAAGAGGTGTACACTGAGCAGCCAGATGGTTTTATCATTCATGAGGATGAGAAAAAAGTTTGTAGGCTGAAGAAGGCGTTGTATGGGATGAAACAAGCAACAAGAGCATGGTACTCAAGGATTGATCCGTACTTGAAAAAGCTTGGCTTCCAATGTGGTGGAGTTGATTCCAATCTCTATTTCAACAAAAATAGTAATCAAAGGATGATGGTGCTGGTCTATGTCGATGACATAATATTTGGTGGATCAGATGAAGCTCAGAGCAGACAGTTTTCTGAATTCATGAAAAATGATTTTGAAATGTCAATGATTGGAGAGAGAACATTTTTCCTTGGTCTACAGGTGACACAAGGAAGGAATGGAACATTCATTTCTCAATCCAAATATGCCAAGGAGGTGTGAAGAGGGTTTGGCATGGAAAATTCCAAGGAGATGAAGTCTCCGGTTGCTACCTAGATGAAGTTATCAAAATATGATGATGGAAAGGAAGTTAATATCACAGAATACAAGAAAATTATTGGAAGTTTGTTGTACTTGACTGCAACAAGGCCGGATATTGTTTTCGCCACATGCCAAGCAGTGAGATATCAGAGAAATTCAACAGAAATCCACATGCTTGCAGTGAAAAGAATACTTCGTTATATAATGGGAATAGTGTATTTCGGCTTGAAATATAACGACAAATCTCAGACAGAGTTATTGGGATATACTGATGCAGACTGGGACGGTTCAGTGGATGATATGAAATCAACATCTGGAGATGCATTCTATCATGGCAGACTATGTATTGTTGGGTTAAGCAAGAAGGAGTATTGCATTTCATTAAGCACCACAAAAGCTGAATATTTTGTAGCCACTCAAGCATGGACACAGTTATTATGGATTAAACAACAGCTTGACAATATGGGAGTTGAAGTGAAGTCTCTGATTGGAATCCAGTGTGATAACTCAAGTGCTATCAATCTTAGAAAAAATCCAGCTCATCACTCAAGGATAAATCAAATTAAAATCAAATATCATTTTATCAAGGTGAAAGTGGAGCAAGGGCTTGTGAAGTAGGAGTATGTGCCTGTAGAGTTACAGGTTGCAGATATTCTGACAAAGGCCTTACCCATGGAAGCATTCAAAAGGCATCGACTGGATTTGAGAGTTCTGTAAATTCCCCGCACTTAAAAGCGTGTGGATGTGACAACCACCTCTCCCCGAGGTATGATGTGTTTTTCCCTAATGTGCTGATATGTGTTCTTTACTCTGTAACAGACTACAAAGGAGTGACCTTTGGGTTCATTGACAAAGGAGGAGAAAATAGTGATTGTTCAAGGGGGAGACAGTGTGAAAATTTGATAAATCATGATTGATACAGGGAGAAGCTGACCAGTGGGGCAGCCAGATTGGGGGAGAAATTAGAAAGGGAGAGATTTTTAAATCTGAAGATGCTAGAAGTGATTGATCAAAGAATATATATCACAACAGCTGAGGATCGTGTTAAAAGAAGAATAGTTGTGTTGGAGAGTGGTAAGAATATTTCCAACCCAAAAATTGGTCTTCCATCATGTCCTTCAACAATTGGTATCAGTTTAGTACAAATTGGTATCAGTTTGGTGTCAACAGTGGGAGTCAGAGATGAAGTGATTCATTGAGTAACTTTTCATTTACTCTTGTTTCTCACGCCGAGCATTGCTCATGCGGGCTTAGGGTATGTGTTGAGTAAATCCTTGATCGCTATTACAATCGCAAAACATGAAGGGCGGCTGAAGAATTAATGATGCATATTTTTTATGGAAGAGTTTTCAACAAACCCAAAGGGGGAGATTGTTGGGAAAAAATACCTCAAGGCATCATTGAAGTATTTTTGAGGTTATTGTGTTTATTGACCAAGTGATCATCTGTGTTGTGATTTTTGACAATGCAAATCATGACATAAACATTTGTTGAGAAAGGGGATTTCATGATGGAATGTCGAGTTCAAGAGCTGAGGTCAACGATCCATGTTTGATTCACGAACATTGAAAAAAGGAATGGATGATCTGGAGGCAGTACACAAGAACAGATACAAGGTGGTGCCGTTTTCCAGTGTTTGCGAAATTTTTGGGCATGGAAATCAACAAATGAAGAAAATTGGTTTTTGGAAAAAGGACTTGCGTGACATGTACATGAAGGCTTGGAAAATTGCGCGCCATATGTTTTTCGAGATCAGATCATCAGAATATTGAAAAGGTATAAGTGTCGCGCAAGTAATGGTGGTGTCGCGTAGGTGACTTGCGTGCCATGGAGAGACTTGCGTGCTGATGCCTTTGAAGCTTGAGAACTTGTGCGCCTATGTTTTTTTAAGATCAGAAGATCAAAATATGGAAAAGGAAAGAGGTTCGCGCAAGTTTGGAAGTGGGTCGCGCAAGTGACTTGCAGGGGAAGAGACCTGCGTGCCGAGACATGCGCACTGAAGAGATACTTGCGTGCCGTCCCGCAGGAGAGACCAGATGCCTATAAATACTTGACCACCCCCTTAATTTCTCACTAGAGTTCAACACTTTGAAGATTCAGATCTCCTATAGCACAGGTGTGGTGGTCGCGTAAGTGGTGGTGTGACGCGCGAGTGGGACTTGTGCGCCCGTTTTGGAAGTTGCGCGACAGGTGTTGGTTGTGCGCCTGAGGTGGTTTAGGCGAGGAAAGAAGTGAGTCGCGTAGGTTTGGAGTTATAGAATCATGTGTAGCGTAAGTGGTTGAGGAAGACTTGCACTCCCATTGTGACTTGCGTGCCGATACATGCGCACCGATATTGACTTGTGAACCACATAAGGTTTATTTCGAACCGGGATTTTCGGGCTACCTGGAAGCTGGAAGTTTGCCTGATACCTTCGGTGCGAAAAGAGATTCATCTACGGGTGGAAATTGGGCTTCAACAGCGCATCTACTTACAGAGGAAGATGCATTCCTTCAAGAAAATGAAGAGCCCTACATGTCTATAAACTGTGAGTGGATCCATTCCAGAGCTGTGAGCGGAGGAAGAGGAAGAAGGTGACCCTCTCCACTAGCAGTGAGCCAGAGAGAGAAACAGGGAGTGACCCTTGAGAAATCAGTGAGCTGACCCTAAAACATGTAAAGGTAGTGAGCCTGAGACATAGTGACTGTGCTCGAACATTGTAATCCACATATAGTGAATAATTATGGAATTTGGTATGACAGGAAACTTGTTGTCATATGCTCGTTGGACGTAGCTATTAGCGGTGAACCAAGTAAAAATTGTTGTCTCATATGCATGCTTTACCTTCTGTATATATTGTGCAACAGGAAAGTGAGAGAAGAGTGTTTTGCTTTACAGTAAAACAAGATCAGAACAAACTTTATTTTTGAATTAGTCATACCCTGATTCACCCCCCCCCCCTCAGGGTACTCAGCCTAGTGGACCTAACAACAAAAAATTGCACCAAATAATATATCACTACTCCAAATGAAATATTCTCTCCTTGTGGGAATTAATTTTTGTAATGCATGTCATGATCTTTTCAATGGCTAAACTCGTGATAATGAGATTAAAATTCTTATAATGTCTCCACAAAACTTATGTAACCAACTCCACAGTAACATTAATATTCGTATAAAAAGGTTAGAAACATCTTTTTATGACCTAAATTTCATGTTGCTTCTATCCCACTAATTTTTACAAACCTAACACACAGAATGGAATAGATTTAATATAAACTCCAAAACAAGAGAACTAAATCCACTTGTTAGGAATGTAATAAAAAAAATAATACAAATTATAACATCTCACCCCTCCTCATTGGCTTGAGTTGAGGAATAATTTCTACTTGGCCATTTGATAAATCCCCAATATGCCAAATACTTTCAATAAATGAAAAGGTATTCATTCACAATTTGGAGATGATTTTTCCATTGAAAAACAATTGAACAACCAAACATGTCATAACTAAAGTAACCACTTCATGATGCATGATAAAAAATGAAAGATAAATTGAGAAAACTATTTATATAAAAATAAAATCCAAATTGTGTACCACAACATAAGACCATAAAACACATAAATAAAAAGTAGAATAAATATATGAAAAACCCAAATGATTCAAAAAATAGAACTCCATAGCTACAACAAGAACTATTCTCTAACTCCACAAAACATACCATGTGTCACGATGAGATGCAATATATATCTAATAATTTACCTTTACCCATATCCTAATAAATGATATCTAAAAAAGAAAAAAAGATTACAAGTAAGGGTGAGTAATAAAACTGTATAATATTTCCCCAAATGACATACCTAATCACACCACTTGGATTGAAAAAGTTTTCACATTTATATAAAAAATTTAATATAAAACCTATTGGATAATTCAACAAATTATCTCAAATCAAAAAAATTTCCATTCTAATGAAATTGTCTCAAATAGACAAATATCCAACAAAGAAAGAAAATCCATTCTAACTATTTCATTAGTTTAATTAAAAATCACCCATTCCATGTCACATAGACACACACAACCACACACACCCACACATAAACTTGGAGTTACCATTATAGTGGAACTTCACATTCATAACCTATAACCTTTTTGATGATGGTACTTCATGAACCATATCTATCCATTCCACACAAGCATTTAAATTTAAGCCATATCACATGCTAATTTAAATATTTTTAAATCAATTAAATAAAACCAAACTTTTATTGAAAACCATAACAACATCTCCTTTCAATAACACCAACCTATTATTGAAAATAATTTTTCCAACAGACTATTTTAATAATACTAACCTTTTATTGAAAACCATTTTTCATGCATTAAAACTAAATTACCGTTTTGAAATTATCATTTCTAAATTCATTTTTTTTAATTTACCTTCGTGCAACACGTCAAATTTTTCAGAACACCAATAATTATCCACAAATATGGAATCCAACAATATTATCACAATAGTTTTCTAATCAACTTCACAAAAATAATCTAATTTTAAATAAATCCTTAATTTTTTACCTATAGGAGTTGAGAGTGAATCCACCATCCTTTAGATTTAAGTAGAATATATGAACGACACATAAAGGCCCATAAAAATGGGTTAAATATCCAGAACACCACCTTAAATTTCATCACCTACCATGAAAAAGGCTACATATAATCATATTTGGAATAAAAAATCATAGATATATCCCCAGAATATGTAGATCTATGAAACTGGGGGAGGGTAGAATTATATATATGGAAAACAAAGAGAAACCACCATAAATAATGGCTTACCACAATAGTCAAGTTGTAACACAAAGAGAAATGCCTCTCGATCAGTTCTAAATAGATGGAGAAATGTTCTCCAGCCTTGTACACAATGTATTATCAATTTAGGGTCAGTTTGAGTAAAAAATGAGGTGTTAAAACAAAATATCAACCTAGACCCACTTTTTATTGATCATATTTTTAAACAATACATGGTTAGTAAAATGATGAAACAAATTGTGCGCTACCTATGAATGAACTTATACCTCAAGGATGAACTCACACAGTTGTCATGCATTGTTTAAGAAACCATGCACCAACCATGCACAATCCGATTTCTCCAAGATACACAATTTCACCTAGGTGGCTGCATGGTTTGTCCATCACATTGGGTTCCTTGTGCACTTTCCCCTTAACCTGTGTCTCATTTTTTATAGTTTATATTATGAGTTTTATGGTTTCCACCAATCATGTAGGAACCATAAATTTTTATAAAATTTCCCAAAAACATTACAAGGGGTTTCTAGAACATCCCAAACAACACCCAAAACGTTTATGTGATTAAAATACACAAATAAAGGGTCAGTTACATGATGTCGGGGGTATTACACCCAAATATTATGGGTGTGCATGTTTTCCTCTATATATGGGTTGGTGAGGGAATGTATGAAGGAATTTTCCATCTTCAACACTCTCCCTTCATCATTTCATTATTTATTGAAATATCTGGTATATAATGGCTTATAGTATTTGGTATGTTCCTGCACTGGATGCAATTGATCTGCATTCCACTATACGTGTATGCATAGGTTTTAAGAGATTATGTTTACATCATAAAATTTTATTATATCTATAGTGACTATGGTTTCATATGGGGGTACTCAAATGAGATATACTTGATGGAGGTATAAAAAATTATACATTTTTTAGTGGATTTTATTTCTTATTTCTTGGTTATGGATATGATGAATATATAGAATGATTCCAACATAATATGTTGGTCCCTTTATAAGACACTTCAAGAAAAAAGTTTTTTAGCATCGGTTTTGAAAACCACAACAAAAAGACCACCGTTAAATTTTTTTATATTTTTTATAATTTTTTAAAAATAAATTAGAAAAATTTATTTGTTTCCACTAGTTTTTTCAAAACCGCCTTAAAATTGATGAGAGAAATTAAAATAAATTAATTTATTATTTATTATTACTTATTATTATTTATTTATTATTTTTAATCAAATATAATTTATTATTTATAATTTTAAATATTCACAATGTGTCGATTAGGTAATATTTATAATTATTAGTCCAAAATATTTTTAAACTAAAATCAAATCTTTAATAAGTTGAAGAACATTCGTCCTTATCCAATGAACATAATTTCTGATCTTGGATTCCATTTTAGCTCTACAACCATTCAAATTGAACATTTTCCAATGACATAAAACAATGTGAGATTTAAATCATGTGATAAGAAAAGAAAAATATATTTTTAAATTTCAAATGCCGAAAATCGAACTCGAATTTCATACGACCTTAACTTTTAATCCGAGCATCCATTTGAGTTCTACCATTATTTACTATTATTTATTTACGATTTTTTATTTACCATATATTTAAATATTATATATTTCTTGATTAATTATTCATTTATATTATATTTATTAATTAGTAATTTTTAATTACTAATTAATAAATATTCATAATTACGTATTAATTATTAATTACTTATTAGTGATTGTGGGAAAATTATTATTGATTAATTATTATTGATTAATAATAATTTAGGGTGTATCTATTTGTTATGTATTATTTTTTATTCTAATTAATATATATATATATATTTATATGTATATGTATATTTATGTTAAATTTTATTTATTGACCACAGGAAGAGCCTGTTAAAGTGGTAAAATCTTTGGAGAATAAGTAAGAGGTAAGGGATTCAAATCTCACCGAACATAGAATTTCAATATATGGTTGGCACATGTGCATCAACATGGACTTTTTCATGGACATGGGCATGAGCATGATAAAAATAATTAAATTAATAAATAAATAAATAAATAAATAAATAAACTCTTTAATAAATTATGAAAATAAAATAATTAAAAAAATACAAAATAAAAAATAAAAAATAAATAGATAATGAAAATAAAAAAAATAGAAATAAGTAAATAAAAAAATAAATTACAAAAATAAAAAATGAAAAAATGAAAAAAAAATAAAAAAAATAAAAAAATAAAAAATCATTTAGTGATGATCTAAACTGCCACTAAAAACCACGACTAATTATTTCGCAACACACGATTAGGTAGCAATTTAAACCTCCACTAAATAAAAATTTTGGCATTGTGAGATTGTGGTTATTAGGTTTGTGGCATATCCCATATTAGAGGTGGCGTAATATATATATAATGCGAGCACTAGATATTTAGCGTTGGGATGTGGGAGTGATAAACTATTATGTAAGTTGAAGTGATGTAAATTTCTTATGTATATGTTTTTATATAGATATACATAATTTTATGAATTACATGATCAATGGTCTATTGTGATGATGAAATATTCCTTCAAATTTATATTAGAGGCTATGTGGAGACTCCGATTGATTTTACATTAAAATTCACTCTATGTATATATAAAATGTTTTTCCAGTCATTGGGTGTTATTCAGTGATTCAGATGGGTTTTATGAGCTGATAATAATTATTTAGAATCCATTGATGTTTTTGGCTGCTAATAAGGATTTTCCATTGGCATTTTATTTTTTTGATTATGTATGACATTTCATTCATATGTAAATATTTCTAATTTATTTATGGTACAAATTTTATTGGTATACCTCATATTGTCTCTTATACATAGTTTTATGTAAATTGGGTAATACCTTACATTTTTTTTATTTTGTACCCTTGGTGTTAGTCACCAACCCATATCTTATTTGATTCGAAATTTTGGGGTCATCTCGGACCTCACTACTAATTCAAGTGGGGTACGAGCGGCAGGGTTCATGATAGAGTGGTATTAGAGTTGATGATTGAGAAATAGGATATAGTTTGTAGATATTTAATAGTAAACATTTCATTTTTTGTTGGCGAAAAAAATATTATTTGGTCTTAGTACCTGATGTAAATAATGGAGGCTATCTAGGAAACATGTATTTAAGGCCCGATATGATCTAATGTAAGGACCATTAAGTCAATTGATCCTACTATGTGAATTAATTTTCCATTTAGGGTATTTACCCAATATAAAGATTATGTATAATGATTTTATATTAATATATTTGAATATGATATATAATGTACCACCAGTTTGCATCCAAATTATTTTACCATTAATATTCTATATCTTTTATTTAATATTCCATAGCATTAGTTCCTTTTTTGGAACTTCTGTAGTTCTATGTACACTTTGAGATCATTATAATGATGTTTAGTATGATATTCCAATAGATTTATATAGGTTGTAGGTTTATGATGATTATTTTTATAAGAGGAATCTCCAATAGTTTCAGTAATATTGTTTTCTAAAGCATAGGGCCTTTGTATTGGATCAAGAGAGTCTGACCTGGTTATAGATGGTGGGGATTACCTTCAGTTCGATCTATGATCAGAGGGATTGTTGGGTTTCTTTAGTTGTGATGAAATGGCCTGGGGTAGCCTAGTATTATTGATTATTGTTCCTTATTCATCATAAGAACATTTCAATTTCATGGTGTAAGTTCCATAATCAGTTTTAGATTGAGTTTCTTTCTTCGATAGTGAATAAAGCTTAACATCATAAAAATATTAATCCGCTCAAGAAAAATTTCAAAATTCTAGATATTTATGTTTGTTATAATACCATATTTCATTACGCTTCAATCCACCTACTATATACGGCTTCTAGGGAGAGGTATTTTATGGGGGATTTTTGTCTAAACATCTAGTGTTAGGTTACCCTATTCTTGTTGACAACAAATCTAAAGGTGTGGGTGATGGAAGAGGTTTTTGAATGTGTGATAGATATGACTATATAATATTTGGAGTGGATTCATCCATACAAATTATAGAGTTTATTTGTGGCTATATGTTCTTAGTTTCAAGGTCAACAAGCAGGGAGACGATTCTATCCTTCTTCATCTTATTTCACTAGGCTTAGTAGTTCTTGAACCCACTACTAGTTGATCAAACATGGGTTTTTATACTTTTTGGGATCATTGATATATGAATCTTGAGTTATCAACAACCCTTGGGAGACTTCATGGAGATTCCATTCCTCATTGGGTTTAATAATTACCAAAGTATCTTCTAAAAGATTAAGTGTAGTATGGTGCTCTATATATTGTATGGTTGATAGGGTATGGAGTTGGAAAGTTATAACCCCATGACTCGATTAATATTCAATTGTAGTGAGAATATAATGACCATGGAGGTGTCCATTATTAAGTTTGGTAAGGTTATAGAGATAAATATGTCTTGATGCATTCCTTGGAGTTAACTATATTGGGAGAGACAACTGATGTGAGAGGTATTATTTTATTATATTGTACTTAGGCTTATTTCTTGTTTGTTTCAAGAGAAAGGACTTCTTTGATACCATTTCCCGAGTCCATAATTTAAGTCTTGATGTATATAGAAGTAGAGTTCCTTTTTCACCGAATAATCTAGTTTCACTTCAGTAAGTTGTGCAGAGATTGTGAGTTTATATTGGAGTAGAATATCACTTGGGGATATTTTATATGTTTAATGATATATCCATGTAACATTATCTGCAAAATTTACTTGTTGAATATGTTATTAGATCATATGGATTTATTTAGAAGTAGATTTATATTATATTTTGTTGATGGATATCATACTAGGTTTTATGATGACAGAGATTCATGTATGGGTCAAAGGTATAGTGACAAAGGCTGTTCATACATGGATATTACAGCCTTTTAGATGAATAATCATTACCTTTCCAAAACACATTTCTGAGAATCATAATTGTTTAGTTCCTATAGAATTATTGAAACATAATATTTTAACTGGGTGAATGATATTCAACTTATCCCATAAAGATCTTAACATTTTGTACTCTTCAAAAGAATACCCTTCTTAAAACCTTTCATCATATCCAAGGTAAAGGAAAAATAATAAAGGGTGAGATCAAATGTTCATAATGGGAAATTAAGAAATATATAATATCACAACACAAGAATATGTGTATAAACACATGCACATAACATTAAAAAACTGTAACCCACATATAAAAGATCATAAACATCAATCGTTGAATAAATATTGGTAGTTTATAATACATAAATCATAAGTAAATCAAAGAACATGAGTGGGGATAACATAAATTGGAATAGTACATAGATTTTTGTAATACGCATCAGAATATAATATAATTCCCTATAATTTATGGCATAAGACAAAATTTATCCATGTATTATTTTAGGGATACACCTACCAGGCATGACAGACCACAATTTTCAAGGGATTCTCTTTCCTTATAGTGGAATGGGATAAATCTCCAATGCATTATATCATAAAATTTCTCTTATTGCGTCTGGTTCACTACCCTTTCTAACAATGTATATCTCATGAGATATATAAATCATTACCCAATACATTTAATCAATATATGGGTCCAACCCATAACATAATGAAGTCATAAATATGTGTGCAACAAGATCATCATCATTGATGATATCATATCTCGTGAAATAAAAAGTCTATCATAAACATTTCATCAAATCATAATGTGTGATAGTGAGATATGTTTCATAATCATTTCATCATATCATAACTCTTGAAAATAAGTAGGTTTCATAATCATTTTACCGTGGTAAAACTAGTGGATGTTAAATATTTACCATTCAAAGAAATAATAATAATGGTCTTCTTGGATCATATCCCTAGTAAATCATAAACTATATCAAAGGATTCCATCATATATGGAGATGTTTTTTTAAGATCACTTGTAAAATAACTTAAGGGAAATAGACAATAATTGAGAACCACTTAAATAAATAATTTACAGAATACCTTTATTTCAAAATAACATTAGAAATATATAAATAAATAATTGATAATTAAATTAATATATTTAATTCAGAAAATATATTTCCATATTTTAGTTTTTTTTAAAACATAAATCCTTTTGAAAACAATTATATTTGAAAATAACATTGAAAACACATAAAAGATAATATCAAAACCATTTTAAATACATTTAGAACAGAAAAAAATTTAAATCCTTTTATTTGAAAAGAAACACTGAAACTTATTAAGGAATCTTTGAAAATCATTTAAAACAATTTTAAAATAATAAAAAAATTTCAATTTTATTTACATTGAAAAAAAAATTAAAAATTAAAATTTACAAAATATTTTAGAATAAAATTTCTCTTCTAATTTTTTTCAAAAAATTATAAATTGAGCTTTAAAAAATGGAGTTATCATGATTGGAAAATTTTTTGTAGATGACATATACATAAAAATAATGATTCTTTTTAGGTTGTCATTAAATGTAAACATAGTCATGACCAGAAAATGAAAATAATATTAAATTTAAAACCATTTTATAATATGGCGAATCATGGGTTAAAATTTCATATAAAAATTATAGGATAATGGTATAATTTTTCTTCTGTATTTTTAGAAAACATTTTTATGAAAAACATATTTCTTATCAAAAATAGAAATGATTTCAAATTTTCATAAAAACATTTTTTGAATTATATTAAGTACAAAAGAGTATTAAAATATTACCCTTTCATGATGATATAATGAATAACTTGTGGATATGATAATATTTGAGAATTAATGAGAGAGATATCATAATATTTTATCAGTTATAGCATAATAATAATTAATACTTATAAATGACGATATTGTAACATAAAGTTAATCCCACTTTAGTAACATTGAATTTTAAGACCCATAAGGGAATTAAAAAAATAAACTAAAAATATCATTAGGATTGGTAAATTCATGATATTATTGGTCAATGGGACTGTATATACACACTAAGAAATAATTTAGGGGCATATGATAACATACATCACAAACAGGGAAAATTGAGACAAAAATCTTTTACTGATTTGGGACCTTTTGAGCTGTAAAACCCTTGAAAGAGAGATATTAAAATGGACATGTAAATAGAAATAAATTTTATGAAAATAAAAATAAATTAAATTCATGGGAAGTATATACAACACATATAAGGAATGAGAGATTATTATAACGCACATCGTACAAAATTAAAATGTGAGATGTAAATATATTTGCACAAGTCTTTGATTTCATTGTAATTGTTCCAAAATACAATATAATAAAAATATTTTTATTATAAATCTGTAACAGAACCATCTTCATATATATAATAACGTAGTTTATTTACTTATAAATTTATAATATATTTTTATTAACAATTTTATTTTAATGTTATATTTAGAGTAATAACCAATTTTTATAGAACATAATTTGACCGGTTATTCTTGGTTCTCTTACTTTGATCATGATTTAATCCTATATATAATTATAACCATTATATAAATGTCACATATTTTCATTATATTTATATTTATATTAGAACATTAAATTTAGTAAAAATAAATTAAATACACTATTAATGGATATGGTAGGTCGTTCGTACAAATAAATGGAATTTCATTTCTCTTTTCATTTTAAAGGAAAGAAAAGTTAACGATATATAAAAATATATATATTAATATATTATAAATAAAATAAAATTTTTCTGACATATAAATAACATATTTCTATTAAACTAATCCTTAATACATTCCACGTAAAGTATGACTGAATCATATCGTTTCCCACAGCGGTAGTCCACCTTACACATGAACGACATTATCAAATTTCTAAAAAATGGAAACTCTGAATGAATATGAGGTATAATAATTAAAAAATATATTAAATACATCACAAATTTCATAAATATCATATATAAATTGTTTTTACATCATTATTCCCAACCATGAATGGTGGTAATGGAAAAACGAACAACATCGATTCGTGAGGCGATAGTTCGCCATACCCTCAAATAATGATTTCATAACTCATTGAATGGATATTTGGGTTTTTATAATGTAACCTTAAAATAAAAACACCTCATTGTATGAAATATTATTTTTTTATAAAATTATGATACAAAAATTAATTAATCGGTTTTAGGAAGAAATAAAACAAAAACATTTTTTGTTCAATGCTACCTCTTTTTCGTGTATCTATTGTTGGTTTTCACCAAAAGAAATCCATGGTTGTGTTTATTACAATGTTAAGTATTACATGCTGAGGGTGTTGGTGTTTTTATGTGATTTGTGTTTATATTTTTCAAGAAAAGGGCTTGAGATGTGTGAGGAATGGGGGGAGTTAGTGCCCCTTTATAGTTGAGGAGTGGAATTATTGTAAATAATCAACATTATTTACTATTAAAAGCTATCCCATTCCTCATGTTGTAGAAAAATTGAATAATAATTGATGTTAGGGTTTATTTGTTGTATAAAAACCTCCACTAAACAAAAATAAATAAATTTTTATAATTTTATTCCTTAACTTATAAGTTTCCCTATTTTATCATTTTGGTTTTTATTTAGGTAACTGATTTTATAACCTAGGTAATTTATATATTTTGAATAAAATATAGTGTGACTTAATAGAAAATTGAGACCAATTTTTTTAAAATATTATATATTATTTATCAAAAAATGACATATATATTGTAAATTATTTTTAATATAAAAGCATGTAATGCGTAAAAAACAATACTTTAAGCTTAACTATAATAACAAAGGTTTTACTATTTAGGGGTAAATATGTTCATTATGAAAGGGAAATTGATCCATTAATGGACCATATATTTTATTTATTAACATTTAAAAACCAAATTTAATATTATAGTTCTTTTATAATTTTTTAATTAATTAATAAAATATCATATATTAAAAAAGAAAAATAATGTCGATTTTGACATTATTTAATTAATTTGAAATTATAAATATCAATAAAATGTAATAATTTAAAAATATTATGTTTAAAAATATATAAAATGATATATATAAATAAAAAAATTTAACTTTAGAATATAATTCATTAAATTTACCTCACTTTTAATATTTTTAGTATCATTTATTTTAGTTAATTATTAACTAAATAATTACTTTGTTGATGTTTCTTAAGAATTTTATATAACAAATTCATCACTAATTTTAAATATAATTCATTATTATATCAAAAAGTCATTTATATTTCAAAATAATAGCTATAACAAAACCAATTGTATTTTTCCCTATTCTACACCTATATAGAAATTACAAATAAGAATAGTACATTTTTTTCTTTTTCATAACATAACTATTTATATTAGTCGATTTCATGGAATAATCCCACAAAATACTCATAAATGTTTATCCTACAGTATGAAGGTTATAAAAATGTCCATTAAATGGGTTTTTACATGTTTTGGGTTATTATTACACCTTATATTTGATAGTTTACGACGAACTAAACCCATTTTTCCTTAATCACAATAATTAATTTTAAATGTTTATACTAATGATATTGGTCAAAAAATAAGTTATAATTAATATGAATTATAAATTATTTATATTCCAAATATTGAACTCATTTTTCCATATTCCAAAAAAGTGGGATAAAATTAATTTAAAATTAATCTATTATATTTTAAGAGAAGGTGGGTTTTTAAAGTGAGAATGCTCTAAATTTTATAATGTTTTTATATTATAGTTCTATTTGTAAATGAGTCTAATAACATGAAGTGGATTATTATATATATAATACACTATTTGTTTCTATGACAAAGTCAAAATATTGTTTATCATTATCAATTATATTAAAAAAATATAGTTTTCAATTTAAATTCAATATTTTCACTATTCATAAAAAAAATATGAAACTACTTAGAAAAAATACAAAAATTGACCATAATATACTTTTTATATTATACATTCAATATTTATGTTCATTTTTTAGATATATTTTCTAGAAATTGGGAAATTTTATATTAAATTATGTATGAAAAGAATGATTAAATCGTCTTTTAGAAAAGATAGTGTTTTCAGTAAATATTTCTTTTTCATTTAAATGATTCTTATTTTATTTATAATAAATTTGTACCTAGAAAAATGTTAAAACTATATATTTTAAAAATTTATATAAATGTATTCATTCCTGCTATTATAATTCTTGGGTGATAACATTCATATTAAATAATATTATTATTAGTAAATTGCAGTTCGATAAAATTTGGTATTATTTGTAACATAATAAATATTTATTAATATGTGTACTGCAAACTAATCTCATCGATTCATGATGCGTAATATTGATTTTTTTTTCATATAAACCAAGAATAAATTTTTTATGAGTAATTTAAGACATAAAATCATTTTAATTTATTCAATAATAATAATACATAAAAAATAGGATATTACATTCTACCCCCTTAAAAAGAATTTCTCCGTCAAAAATATTTTCTGTCACAAAAATTTTAATAATTGAGAATTCCATCATAGAAACCCAGATAAATTAAGTAATAATAAAACTCTTACTGATAAGGGAGTATTAAAACCATAACGATTATCCAATGTAACTCGTAACAAGGTTTACGTATAGGAGAACATATGTGGAAAATTAAAACATGAACATAAAAGAGAAAACTAACAGATAAATATGGATAGAGGGTGATTGGGAACAATCTTAAAAGAAACATAATGATCACAAATCTGTAAACCAAAGAGGATTGAAAAAGGTCACTGATATCATAATAAATATTGAGAACACGATAATATTTCATATCCAGACCCTTTTCCTAAAGTAGAGTAATTTTCATAAGAAGATATACTTTTTTTATTTCATTCCATTTCATAAGCATAATCACATCTAATGGTTTTTCCCTGATCAATTTTCACATCATCTCTTACTTCAAGAAATAATGGTTATTTTTTTGTCTAAATCACTGATGGATCTTAATATGCATAAATATAATTACAAATCATTGCATAAATATTTAGTTATCATCATAACAAAAAGGATTTCATAGGTTATCCAGAATTCATAAATATTTATAATATAATGAATTAATACCTAAAAACTCATTCAAATTTATTCACAACCCATTTCATCAATGGTTAACCTTTTACCCCTTCCAAAATGTGAAAACCCAAAAATTTATAATGAAGGTCACTAAATTTATCAAAACTAGCTTAATATTTACCCCCATATATCATAAAGCATCTCTTTTTTGTAAAAAACCAAATATGTGAATATCTTTATCATGTATCCTCTTAAAACATGGTGATATATGTACTTTCAACAAAACCATATAGAAAAAATAAATGTTTCTTCATTCCATACATAGAAAAAAATTTATTGGCTATATTTCTTAAATTTAAAAATGTTGTGAGCTTCATCAATGACAGTATATACAACTTTTTCAATAAATTCATTTTCAGGTCTATGATCATTAATACTATCAAATTTATTTTATCTGTATCAATAATCAATTTAACCAAATTAAATAGAATTTTATAACCACCAGGATCATGTTACGGTCTAACATCCCTTAATCATTTATTTTTCTGAAAATATAACTTTTTTATTAAATCAATTTTCTAGCTCATCAGTACCACTCATCATATTCTTTCAAATAATTAACTAAAAACGTATACTAAATATTCCTTATATATTTCATACTTCAGATTATAAAATCATTGAATTATGATACGTAAATTCTTTATTCATCTCAGTTAATTATAAAAAATTGACTAAGAATCTTCATATTATTCTTTCACTCTTCATTCCCTTAAAATTTCATCCGTAGTCTCTTCATCATCATCTATATTACCAATAATCATAATTTCTCTCTAAATCTCCTTATAATATTTTTCATTATGAAATATGTTTTTATAAAGCACAAAATTTCCACATTTAAACATTCCAATAGTCAATGATATCTTAGGGGAACTAATATTCTCATCCATTGTGTTAACTAAAAATTTCATTTTCCCTTTGTAGTTACATGGTCTTTGTCCTTCTTTTCCACAGTAAAAAAATATTCCGATACTTCTATGATATTCACATCGGTGTTTCTTCCCACATTCTGAAAATAAATTAAATAAATTGTTATTATATCTATGGTCTCCACTACCAAAACACACAACAAGTTATTTCATTATCTTTTTTGGTTAGTTTGAGAGTTGATTAAGGTTCACATTGTAAATCATCTCCCCTGTATAATAATTAGTAATGTTCACAGTTTAATTTACTCCCATCATCATCCAACTTGGATTCTAAATAAAAAATCATCCATCACATTCAATGTAAATTTATTTCTTTCTTGTTCCCACCATAGACTTAAACCAAAAAGTAGAGGGCGAGAAACAATAATCACGGTATTATACCACACAATCATAGATTTTTTATGATTTCAAAACCATGATTGCTTATTTTTAATCTATGAAACCTTATATTTATCTTATTTTATTTACAGTAATCACTTATTTAAATAATATATGATTATTTGTAAAGGGTTTATGAATTTCCATAGCATATCCCCCAAGAGTTTCAAACTAAGTGTGTAGCAACGCTCGTTTTTTTCACTAGTTCCTAATCTATTCTAGCTCAATACTATGTTTTCTGGGTTGTTAACCATATTTAAATATCAGCCAGAGTCACATCTAATTGTATTATCTAGATAAGTATTTAATTTCCTATAATCCATGAACTCTATACTTTACTGAAATTTCGTAACATTTTCTTATGCATTGACTCATCCTTAGACTTATCCTCACTGACATCCAAAACATATCCATATAAATACCTCTAGAATGTTCACTAATGTATTATATTACATGTTTTATAGGCTATCTAAACATTTACATGGATATTAATATAGAAAAATAGGATTAACATAAATGGATATTACATAATTTTAGATAAATATTCTTTATATTACATAAACACATGCTAGAGAAGTGTAAAAGTTTAGCTTATTTAGAAACATGGAAACATAATATTCTAACATAGTGAAGGATCTTAAAAATACCCCATAATTTTATTCCCCTTTATTACTCATCGTAATCATTGATACTTAAAAACATTTTTCATAACCTGGGGGAAGGAAACATAAGAATGTGTGAGCTAAAATGCTCAGTAAGGACAATTAAGGAAGATACATAAGCATGATATGAGAATAAAGGTATTAAAACATGATAATAACATTGGAAACCCATAACCTACATATCAAAGATCATAAAAACCAATCATGGAATACATATTTTTATTTAATAAGATATGAATCAAAATTAAATTAAAAAACAAGTCATGAGATCATAATATTAGAATAATACAGAGATTTTTGGCATACACATAAGAATATAAAAACATTCCCTAGTCATTAAGGTTCATTTCCAGAATTTATTATGAAAATTCATAAGGATTCACCAACTCATAAGAACATACCATCATCCCCAATAAAATTCCTTTACTTATCTTGGAATGGGTTTACTACACAAACTGTCATGATTGAAAATGTACCTTACAATACTAGGTAAACTCCCAATTCCATTCAAGTTTATCTCATGAGATGTGTAGATATTTTCCCAATCTAGTAGAGGGATATATAGGTCCACCCTCTACATAATTAAATCTTACATATGTCTTCCACAAGATAAAAAATCTTTCATCATATCATAATTCATGAAATAAAATGAGTATCATAATTTTTTTTGATATCCGGACTTTAAAAGAAGATATGTATTTCACAATAATTACATCATATCATAACCCGTGATGTGAAGGGGGATTCAAAAGAATTTAATCATGGTAAAACTTGTGGAAGAAAAATTGGTTTCAAAAGAAAATCCTCTTAAATATAAACCATTGAATGAAATTTTAATAATGGTTTCCTTGGATCATATCCCTAGTAAAGAATAAACAATATCTAATATGTTATCATAGATTGAAATGGATTTCTGAAATATCACTAGAAACATTTCTTAAGAAAAAATAGCCTCATTGATAATAACATTCATAAATAAAATTCAAAATTATTTTCTATCAAAAAAACATTAGAAAATTATAAAAAAACATTAAAATTCCATTAAAACAATTCTTAATTAAAATATACTTTCCACTTTGAAAAACACTTTATTTTAATACATAAAATCGTTTGAATACAATTTTCATTGAAAATAAAGATTTAAATTTATAATATACGATTTCAAAATAATTTAAAACAATTTTAAAACATAAAACACATTAGAAATTATTTTATTTTAAAATATTCTTCAAAAAGTATAATGGTAATTTTTGAAATCATTAAAAACTATTTTTAAAACACAAAACATTTTGAAAATTACATTATATGAAAAGAAATTTAAAATAAAAATCCTTCCAAAATATTTAAGAAGACCTCTTCTTTATAAATTATTATTTAAAATTTATAATTAAATATTTAATTAATGTATTGTTAATTATGGAAGATTATTTCATACAGGATGTGTACATAAAAACAAATATTCCATTCATTTTATCGATAGAAGTCAAATGAGCCTTGATCTGAAAATGATTAGAAGGTTCATTTTCATCCCAATTTTGAAAATTTAAAACATGAGTAAACAATTTTTTTAAAATATGGATAATATTAAAAAAAATATGAAACCATTTTTAGGAAAAATGTTTTTGAATGAAAATAGATTTCCGATCAAAGAGATGAATGATATTAAATTTGAAGAAAAAGAATTATTAAGTATATTTAGTACCAAGGAGTGATCAAATAGTATCATTACATGAATATATAACCAATAAACATACTAAAAGAAAATTCATGAAAATCATTGAGAAATATCTATAATAAGATTTATCATTAAATAATAATCATTAATAATCCAGAAAAACAATGAGATTACATCAAAAAATTATTACCACTTTGTTTACCATGAATTGTATGAAATAGATGTAAATAAATAATACATAAAATATCACAATAATTGATAAATTAATTATATGAAATATAAAATTGGGTATATATACACTGTATGATCGAATACAGGTGCATATCATAACACACTTCTCAAAGAAAGCAAATTGAGACACAAATCATCTACCAATTTGGTAACTTTTATACCATAAAACCCATGAAAGGGATATAATCAAATTTATATTTGAATAGAACTATATTTTATAATAATAATCATAAAATAAATTTATGTTTTGTATTTTTACAACATAAAATAAATTGGTGTTTAATATTGTACATGTCTCACAAAAGTAAAAAGTGAGGCGTAACTCTCATACCTTAAGTCCTGACTCTTATCATACTTGTACAAACTCATAATTAGTAAATATATATTTATTATAAATATATATTATAATATATAAACATATATAGTAATATAAATTATTTACTTTTGAATTTATATTATATGTTAATTTACAATTCCTTGTTAATGTTATGTTTTTGGTAATAACTACTTTGTTTTTCAAATAAGTTCTGAATTGTTATTATTGGTCCCCTTAATTAGATCATAATTTCAATATATATATAATGATAAGCATGATAATTATTAAATATATGTTAATATAGAGTAAATAATAAAATTTAGTTATAGGAAATGAAATACAGCATTGATGAATATGGTAGGTCGTATGTACGCATGAACGACGGTTCAATTTTACAGTCGTATTGAATGAAAAAAAATTAAATAATATATATATATATAGTCATTAAATTATGATTATTCTTTAATATATATAACATATGTATATTATAACTATCCTTAATAAATTCCATTTTAATCTTGAATTAATCACATTGCATCATGAGGTGGTGGTTTACTGTACACCCGAATAATGTTACCATATTCCCACCAAATGGAATGAAATAATTTATGTGTTATATAATAATTAAATAAGCATAAATAAACAATAAATATCATATATAAAAGATATATAAATATTATTTTCATCATTTTTCCAAACCTTGAATGGTGGTAATAAATAAATAAATAACATCGATTCACGAGGTGGTAGTCTTTCATACACATGAACAATGATTTTATAATACATTTGATGGAAGTGTCCCTGTATTAAGGACTTAATCTAAAAATAACAACATATTATTATATTTAATATTCATTTTTTTATATATGAATTATATAAAAATAAATGAACGGGGGTTAGGAAGAAATAAAAAACGTTTATGGATGAATGTTTCCTCTTCTTCGGGTATCTTCTTTTGGTTTGTAGAGAATGAATTACTTGGTTGGATTTTTGAAAAAAATAATTCATATAGTATTGGAGAAAATAATTTTTGAAGGTATTTCATATGAACTTGGTCAATATAATTGTATTGACATGGGTTAAGAATGGGTGAGATTAAGTTCTCTGTTACAGTTGAGGAAGAAGGACATTCTTGTAAATACACTAATGTTATTATTATTTGGAGGTATCCCTTACATAATTTGGCTAAAAAATTAAATTATAATGGTGGGTTAATTTTGTTTGTTCTATTAAAAACTCCTCCGGATGAAAATAAAAAAAATTATATTTTTCATCCTTAAATCTATTTTTCTATATTTTTAGTATTTTCATTTTTATTATGTCAACTAATTTTATAAACTATGTAATTTATCAATTAGAGATAAATTAAAGTGAGAAATATTAGAAAATATAATTCCACTGATTCCGAAATATTATCACTACATTATAAAATAAAAACTATATATTTTTGGAATTCAATTTTAACATAAGAAAAAATAATTCGTAAAACACTACTTTTACATTAACCATACTAACAATGTTTTTACTATTTATGTGCCAATATATTCATTATTAATGGAAAATTGGTACATTAATGAAAAATATATTATATTCATTAAAAAATTTAAACAAATTTTTATAATATATGATTTTTATTAATTTGGAATTATTTAATAAAATATCATTGTTTGTAAAAATAACTTCAATGAAAACTTGGACATTATTTAACTAATTTGAATTTGAAAATATAAACTAAATGATGGAATTTGAATATATTAGGTTCCCATAAGTGTAACATGATATATTCATCTAAAAAATTCATTTTAGAAAATAATTCATTCAATTTACCTCTCTCTTAATTTTTATTGTATAATTTATTTTCGTGAATTATTAACTAGGTAATTCTTATATTACAAATTCATAAGAGTTTTATGTAACTAATTAATCTATAAAAATTAAATGTAAATTATAATTATAAAAAACTCATTAATAATTAAATATAATATTTATAACAAAACTAATGTTATTATTTCCCTATTCCAATGCACTATAATAATTAAAAAAATAAAGGTATATTTTTTTCTTTTTCATTACATAAGTTATTATAAGAGTCACTTCCATGGAAAAGTGTCCAAAAACTCATAACATTATATAATTAGGTTAAAAGGGACTAATTCGTCCATAAAATAAGGTTTTTACATGTTATGTATCATTATTACACCTTATATTCTATGTTTAACCATTATATAATGTGGTATTATCCTTAATCATAGTAATTAATTTTAACTAATTTCATTAATAATTTTCATAAAAATAAGTTATTATTTATAGTAGTTATAAATTATATTAATTATATATAGGTGATATATTTTTATAAATTTCTATTACATAAGTGTAAAAAATAAATTTCAAATGAATCCTATAGACCCGACATGAATGTTGATTTTTAATGTGAAAATGTTCAAATGCTTACAATGTTTTTATATAAAAATTAAATATAAAAATGATCCCAATGACTAAATTGGATTAATATATTTATTATTTAACTGTTATCATTAGGAATGCAATTCATAATATATTTTTTCTTATAAATTATTTTAACAAAAGGGCAGTTTTTAATTAAAATTCATTTTTTTCCTATTCATCAAAAAATGAATCTTCTTAGAATAAATACCATAGATTCACCCTTAATTAATTTTGATATTATATTTTCAAAAATAATGTTTATTTTTCAAATAAATTTTCTAATATTTGTAAAATTTTATTGTAATTTTTGTAGACCAATAGTGATTAAACTGTTTTTAGAAATGTTATTGTTTTTTAGAAAGCTTTTTTTATATTAAATTATTATTTTATTTATAATAAATTGATAAATAATAGGCATGTTAAAAATATATATTCCAAAAATTTATCTAATATTAATCATTCTCACTATTACAGTAGCTATGTGATATTTTTCTTATTAAATAATAATATTTATAGAATATTATAGTTTGTTAAATTCATTATCATGTGTAACATAGGCCAAAATTTGGGTTCTGTGTTCCATAAGCTAAACATTGTTTAATGTGTACTGTAGTCTTAACATAGTGTTTAATATAAGTAAATCATCACTTGGTGTAGTAAGCAATTAAATATATCAAATAATTTTAATTCATTGAAAATAATAATAACAATAACAATAATTGAAAAAAACTCTCGATGTTACAAAATTTATGTTATTTAACATTCTTCCAAGCTTGACAGGATGATGATGATTTTCTATGATTAATCGTTTGTGTTTCTCAAAGATATGGAATAATACAATGATTTATTTTTGGAAGTGGTTTCCGAGCAACCCTTTTACATAATAAAAAGTGTAGCACAAAGTTTTAGTCGGGTGTATCTATGATATAAATGTCCCCTTATTGGATTGAACCATTTCAGTTATTTGAGAAATGGGTTTTAGAAAATATATCTCTAATATAGATGATTTATTTGGCCTAGTGAGTCTTCTCGAGGGGCTATATTTCTTTTCAAGAAGAAGATATATAGAAGGCTGTGTTTGTGTATCAATTATCTTCAGTTGAATCAAGTGATAGCGATGAACTACTATCATCTCCCATTGATTGGAGATTTATTTGATTTGTTTAAGGTATTTAGTTTGTTGTTAAAGACCAGTTTACAGTCAGGATATCATTATATTAGAGTAAAGGATGTGTATATTCCAAATAATTATTTCAAATGTCATTATGGGAATTATGTGTTTACTGTGAATTTTTATTTGATACATATGTTCAAGTCATGTTCATCAGACTAAGTAATTCATTATTTCATTAATTTCTAGATCTATTCAGTGTTTTATTAATTTATGAAATCTTTTTATTTTTTGTGTCTAAGGAGGATAATTCAGATCACTTGTATGATATTTTGGGAGTTCTTCACTATATTTTGTTGTTTGAAACGCTATATAATTATGAGTTAAGGGCCAGTGAGGTCAATTTCATGGGACAAGATGTGGCCTATCATAGATTAATTTTGGATCCATTGTATTCCAAGATTTTTGTTTCTTGCGCAGAACAAAATAATATATTAAAGGTGTAGAGTTTCCTTGGTGTTGATGGTTATTACAAGAGGTTCATACCATAATTCTATCAAACTATGGACACTGTAGAATATTTTACCAAGAAGGATTTAGATTTGGAAAAGACTGACTAGTTATAGTATCATTTATGTATTTGAAGGATAACCTGATTAGTGATCTGATTATTCATTTTTAAAGAAGGTCATTATGATCTATGTTAATTGTGATCCTTAATGTGTTGGGTTGGGTTTTTTCAGATAAAGTCAATAGAGAATATAAATTATGGATCTTAGAGTTTATAGTATTATGAGTGTAATTATTCCACCCATAATATTGATCTTATTGTGTGAATGATTTCACTAAATATATGGTGCCATTACCTAATTTGTGAGTGTTTTATAGTCTTCATGGATAACAAGAGTTTGAGGTATATCTTCACCTAGTGTAATTTGAATTTGTATCAGTAAATGTGGATGAAATTATTATAGATTTCTGAATTCAATATTTCATTCACACAATTTAAATGAAACATATTTGTTTTTTCTTTTATTGGAAATACACACACATATATATATATATATATATTGTTAGTGATTCTGGTGATATTCAGAACGTTAATGAGGATGCCTCCATGATGAACCGTGATATAGAAAAAATTTAGGGTAGAGGGTGAAATTATTATATTATTGTGTAGTCATCATTAGTGAAGTGGATAGTGTAATCTCACCTGGTAGATTCTAAGGTGGATGAATGGTGAGATTGAGTTGTTTTTTGTGATGCTTATGAGGGGTGGTCTGAAGAAGGTCAGTATCGTGTATTATTTCAAGGGATTCTCTTAATACCTTTATATATGCATGATGTGGTTCTCTGTGACTTATAAAATTTACCTTTAGTGATATATCCTGGCTTAGATAAGATGTTTCATGCCTTATGAGTTTAGTTATGGTGGTCTGTGATGAAGATATAAGTTTCATTGTTTTTCTCTTGGTGATTGGTTTGTAATTGGGTGATGGCTAAGCACCGTGTTTTGGGTGGGGTTCACTATCCACTATATGTTATAGAGTAGAAGCTGGAGGACACCTCAATGGTCTTTATCACATGTTTTCCTTGATCTCAAAGTAATATTAATTTTATATAGGTGATCATGGAACTCTGAATGAAATAAGCTCACTTCTTAGTAATAAATTAGTCCATATTGGTGGAGGCCTTTTTAAGGATGTATCTTGAATAAGTAATATGGTTTCCTTGGGTTTCACATTTGATCATATATTATCTTGATACATGTTTCACCTATATGTTTTATAGAGGTATCAAATACTATTTTACTCTCAGTTATTCATTATCATTGGTTTTCCTCCATATATAAATTTCCATATAATGCGAAAAATTCATACTATATAGAAAATGTTGCGCACATGAATTTTTTATTTTTATTTTCTTGGGAATTGAACCAAACCTTGGAATAGTTCACTTATAATAATAGTTATTACTAAAATATTAGTATTTCCATATTCAAATCATTTTATGGACAACATTGAGAAACTCTTGGGTGTTTGACCATGGTTCGAAAGTCAGTTGTTCTTATATCAAAATTTGTTCCAAGAGTGAACAAAACAATATTAGATATTCATTAGTGAATAATAGTGGCATAATATCTTCATAAATTACATGATAATCATAGGATTAGGCCTCTTGAGTTTGAAATTCAATATCAGGGGTGCTTGGAAGTTTCTCTTCATCATGTGCAAAGGGGGTTCGTAAATGGGAGTATGATATCTCTAAATTTTGTTGGGCCTTTTGAGGTGTTGGATGTTATTGGAGATATTGTTGATTGATTATAATTTACCATATAATATGATATTGATAAATTAATTGTTTTATACATTAAAACATTTATGGTATCATCCGAAAAATTACCACATCATTGATTAGTTTAAGATATGATTTGAAGACAATGGGACCTTTGGTGAGTAGCCTATTAAGATTCTCGACCATCAGGAGAATGTGTTGTGTTAGTGTGTTATTCCTTTGGTCCATGTCTTATGGTGTAATAGTGGTGGGGATTAGATCACTTGGGAATGGGATACAATGATTCATGTCTAATATCCCTTGATTTTTATGTTTGATTCCTTATCCATTTAATTTCTATGTTAAACCTTTTTTTGGGTTTTTGTGATTGTTTTTAAGTATGTTAATGTGCATTTTTACTCTAATTTGATGGTTGTGTTTTTTAAATAATGTGATCCATGATAGGTATTTCATGGGATGGTTTTTTGGTTCCTCTTATCTTTTCATCTATATTTTTGTTTTAATGTTATTAGGAAGTGAATTGTTTTAGGGTTATCAAATTTAAGGGCTAGTTTTTTAAGATATGTTCCCTTGGGATTATTCGTAGTCATATGTGCCATGAAAATACTCCATTCCACCCCTATACCGAACCCCCAAGTCATCACATGACATACTATAGGTACATTCATGATCTCCCCAAACTATCAAATAATGGTAGGGAATCAAATTATATTTATTGGGAATGTTTTCAACCAATATATATATATAATCACAAAAAAATTGAAACATTATAAAGAATTTTTATTCAATACTATATATATCATAGGAAAATTCACTAGAGCCAAAAAATAGTTTTAAAAATGGAATAACAAAAATAGAATAATAAATAAATAAGATAACAAGCTAAAAGTTAAATATATTTTAAAAAATAAAAAATAGGAGGTGAAATCATAGCTAAAATGAAAAAAATATTAATTAAAACTACTCCAATCGATCTCAATGTGCTTCATGAGTCACCATCCTACCTCAAAACAAAACATTTCCTATGCGATACTTAATTCTAAGCTAGAAATGTTAAATTGAAATCATAATATTCATGACCACAATGCTCAGTAGTTATTCCAAATAAACCATTTCAAATGAATTAAAATTAAATAAAAATATCTAACTTATTATTGTTTAGAATAAAATTTCAAACTATAGGGTTTTCATTATTTATTTTAAAACTTGTCACAACTTATTTTCCCTTTTATTTTATAAAATATTTATATTTACAACTGATAACCCAAAACATTTTAAATGAGGTGATCCTTTATTGACTCAATTAAAAATATTCTAGACAATTTTCAAACCATTAAGTCAATACTTTCTTATTAAAAATTAATAAAAAAGATAAATAAAAACAATGATAATAATAATATAGAGAAAAAATATTTAAGGAAATGATAATAAGAAATTTTCAACCATCATAGAAATAGACAACACATGTCCAATATAAAAGAATAAAGTACAAACGACAATGAGAATACATAGTATAAAATGGGAACATCTATATTTGTTTTAATTTGATCTATAATATTGGAATTTATGGATGTATTCATACTACCATAACACATATTTGTATTCTACATGGCCTAATCAAGGGTAAAACTAAACAAATAGGTGTATCTGTACTAAGGGACACTAGTCAATGCATAATCCTAAACTATTGTTAGATGTGCTCTAAATTTTTTTACTTTCCACTCTATGATCACAAGATATAGATAAACTAGAGGTGATCTAATTTTTTATAAAAAAATAAAATGTATATGCATAAATATACACATACATTAATGTAAATATAACTAAACACAACAAAAATAATAAACAAGGCTTCACCTTAAATAACCCTCATTTAATGGATCCTCATTCCTTGAGTATATTAAGATACCAATGATATCTAATTCCAAGGAAATATCCTTATTTAAAAACAAATGAAGTAGTTTTTCATAATCTTGGTATATTTTCACACTAAAATCCACTTTACAAAGTGCCAAATAGGCATCATAATCATTCATTATAATAAAAACAAAAAACAAACATAAATATAGATATGTAATAACATTATATAATATAATTAATCTAAACATTTGAAAAAGAACTTTATAAGGGATATGAAAACCCTTTGAAATTCAATAAATCCCTTTAAAAACTACTTTAAAGACCCAAAAAACCACTCTATATATGATACCCTTTTGTAAAATACACTTATTAAATTCTTTGCACTTTTTGTTTTTGTAGTTATGTAAATGTTATAGTGGACATTGATGTGGTTTCTCAATAGGGTAAGTTGGTTGATTTATATAGGAAGAAATATTCCTTCTAAATATTGATGTTTTATTGATGGTTGATAAATCTCTAGATAATTTTGACATTGTTTTATTGAATATTTTTTTGTTTTCTTCTCTATCCCCCGTCTTGGCTGATGTAGAGGGAATGAAACACAATATGGATGCAGCTTCTAGTAATGAGTCCATAGAATGATCTAATAAGGATCTAAATTTGGTGGAGATAATAGTTGATTTGGATATATATGGATTATAATCAGTAAAGAATTTGGAATTCCCTGAGGCTGATCTAGGGGTAAATTTTTCTATAAATAAGAATGATTTCCTTGAGGGAGTTTTGATAAAGTAGGTCAAGGAGCAAGCATGCCATTTATAAGAGTTTGACTATTATCCTAAGGAGTTGTAGATCATTATCAATCTGATTGGTATTTCCATGATGCATCTGCATATGGAGAAGTTTTTTGATAATATTATCAAGGATATGAAATAACTATTTATTCGAAATACGGTACCATATATAATTTTTATGATGGTTAATGAAATTTCATTGGAATTATACAATGAATTCAATGTTGGTAATAGTTTCTATAAAAGGTAACTCAGGTATTGGAATACCTTAATACTCTAATTTTACTACAACCCCCAAGACTATTCCCTGGGTGAATAATCTATTACGAAATATGTTTGATTTTGATTGAGGTTTGTTTTTGAAATATTATTTTTTATATTTCTTTATTCATGTTTTATTTATTTATTGTATGATCGAAATTTTTTACAAGAAATATTGATATTTTATTATATTTGGGATTTTTTTATACATATTATTAAATAAATATAATCAATTATCCTCATCTTTACTATTATTATTTATCCCTTCATTATAATGGATATCATAGTAGTCACTTTGGTCTAGTAGCGTATTAGAATAGATTTATTGTTGGAATATTGGTTTTTTATTTGTTAGTTTTTTCAATAATTTCATCTTCTTTTCATGGGTATTTTAAATATTATTTTAAATTTAGAATAAATATTAAATTATTCACAAAAATTAATTTATCCTATGTGTTTAAATTGAGAAACCATTTGAATAAAATTAAAACCATGTGAAACCCTTGATTCCTTCCCAAAAATAATCAAATACATTTAATATAGTATATTAATATAAAAAATATACATTTAACAAAGAAATAAATCATGTTTCAAGAATTTGAAGGCTAATTCAAGGGGAAAATGACCTCTGATCAATAGAAACAAGTGACATTTAAACAAAACTACTCGAACGTGACTCATGTCAAGTATTACAAGATCTAGATATCAAAACCCCTGATTTAGAGTCACTCCATTCCATCTAGGGGTTGTAAAAAGAGGGACTCAATATTGTTAAAATAAAGAAATTAGAATAAATAATGAAAAAAGTATAAAAAATACGAGAAGATACACACCCTTTATAAATTTATCAAAAAACATTTAGAAAACCCTCCAAATCAAATGAGGGAGGAAAAAGTAAAGGGGTGTATGGGGGGATAATTCATTAACTGATAGGCAAAAACATGGTTTAAAAGTAAAATTTATGTAGGGCTAGGTTAGAAATTTGAAAAAAATGTTCTTTTCAGGTTTTATATCTTAGTTGAATGATTAACCAAACCATTCATCAATAGTGATACCCTCATTATACCCACTTGGTCAGCTACATGGTTTGTTCACATAGTTATTCAAACCATACAATAGGTGTGTGAAATGGTTCTCTTAAGAACTATATGTCACTCGTACACTTATCATATAGTTTCCCTTTACCATATGGACATCTTATGCTAGTACCCATGCACACAAAAGGATCACATGGTTTTTCTAGGGTATCACAAGGTTTTAAATTATGATTTCACTACTAATATGGAGAAATCCATGAAAGAAAAAAATGGAGAATATGATTAGGTAATGGTAAAACCATATTTTTCCCAAAATTGTTCACTCTACTTGTGAGACAGAATAAAGATTGTATATTTCAAAAAAATTAAATATCTATGATGAAAAAATAAAAGGAAATAATCAAATAAATTAAATTAATTAAATAATAATGATAAATTGGGTTAAAGTGTGATTGGAGTTTTAAAGGAGTGGGTAATAAATGAAGAGTGGTGATTCAACTGAAATTAAAACTATAAGGGGGGATTTTATCAAGATATTTTGGGTTGTGATGTGGTGTTGTTTTAGATATGAAATTGTGGGGTGATTATAGGATTCATGATGTCAAGTCTTGAAAAAGGGGTCATTGTGTCAATATTAATTTGTAGGTAGTTATGGAATAAGTGTAGGTTTCCCCATTTCACCTGTAGGGGGCACACACTCATCACTACCATTTGAGGAGACATTGTGATGTAAGGATTAAATTGAATCATGGAGCCAGAGAGGTCTGGTTTCCTTTTCTATGCCTTAGGGAGGGTTATTGTATCAGGGTGTCTTGGATATGATGTTGGTTCTATGAGGTTTTGTAAAATATATATTTGATACAATGGTACTTCACTACGGATTTTGGAAGGTTGGTTTTGTAAAACGTTTTTATTTTTATGAAATATTACTTTTAAAATAATTTTATTTTTTTGATAGCTTTCATCACATTTAATAGAGAATGTTGAACTGTGTTACATTATTAAATAATTATGTGTATGTTATTGTGTTTCCATTGGATTAGTAGGGATGAATACTAATAACTAAATTCTGAAAAAAAATATTTTACAAATATTTATAATGTTAATTCAATAGTTATAATATAATTATAATTAAAAACCAAAAAAACTTAATTGAAAATAAAAGTTATGTATTTTTGACAAAAATAATTTATATGCATTCAATGTATTTATTATATTAATAAATTAAATTAATTAGTATTGGTGAATGGTTTTAATGTCATTTTTATATTATTTACCTATTCAATGGTTGTAAAAATTGGAAAAATATTTTTCTAGTCATGGGATAAAAATAAATCTGATTTTAAGCTCAAATATATTTTTTCTAAAAATCATTTTTTGTTACATTGTGTGAAATTTCATTAAAATTAATTTCTATCACTTTTTGTTATTAAATTAGATAAAATTAAATATATATTTAGAATAATTTTCTTTACTTTTGGTATATATAACCCGTTAATTTTTGAGCAATATGAATTGTAACCACGTAAAAAATTATCCCCTTAGTAAAGGTTAAATTTGGATAATATTGCACAATTAAGTGTAATCATGCTATAATTTCAAATAATAATAATTATTAGATTAATGTAACTATTCCATGATCATATTAGTCTCTAAATTTACATGTTTTATTGAAATATTTTTGGAAAGTTATTTATATATTATATAAATCAAAGAAAGTTACAAAATTTTACTCTCTCAGTTTTATATGTCATTTATGTGTTCACAATAAAAAACAATTTATGAATGAATATTGATATCTTTTTTATAATTAAATTATATTATTGATGGTAATTTATATATAATTTTTAGGTATTATATAATTAACATAAATTCATACACATTAAGTAATCATTATTTTTTCAATTAATGAAAAAAATACTTTTTTTTTGAAAATATTAAAATGATATAATTAGATAAATTTATATTCTTACCTTAATTTTATAGAATAAAATGAAAAATTAGTGTATCTTTAAAATATTATATTTGAATTACCTATTTTTTGTATTTTAGGTCAAATTAAATTAATTGTTTCATAATTGACAATATCGATATGTTATCAAACTAATATTTAATAAAAATATTTTGAAACCATAAAAATAATTAAATAATAAATGTTGGAAATTATATGGCATAAAATATTTTTACATGTATATTTATCATCTATTGTACACCTTATTTGTAAAAATTATGAACATTTAATAATGAAAAGGTTGTAACCATAATTCAAAATAATAATTGTTAACTAAAGGAGAATTAAAATGATAAAGTTTACTATGATTCCAAAACATGTATAAATTTTATTAGATGTTGGAATTACAAACCTATCAAACCATAACTTCAAATCCCTATCAATTTTTAGTCATTTTTCTTGAGAATTAATTTATTATAATTTAATATTTTTTGAAATTCAAAAATTTCCCCACACCTCAATTATTAAATTTAAACTTCAACTCACATATTCACACCAATTTGATCATTCATTCTTGACCATACATAGAAAATTTATTTTATAAACTTAAATAGAAACAATATAGAGTTTTTTTTTCAAAATAACAGACCTAGATCCCTTAATAGTAAAGGTAAAGGTGGCATTTTAAAGAAATAATAATCTCCATAACCTAAAATGTTATTTTCTAATCTACTTAACCTCATATAAATATATTTTATTTATTATAAAATAATAAATAATGTATAATAATTATTCTGAAATATTATTATGACTATTATCACATCATTATACACTCTTTTTCCCATCAAATTAGAGGTGAAATGTTGGTTTATTCATACGTACAACTTACCATCTCTACATAGTGATATAATTAATTTTCAATAACCACATTTTATGGATGATTATTATAATGTATTTAATGTTTATATATGATATATATGTCATAATAAAAATAATATTATGATAATATCATTCATATGTTATTACCATAAAATCTTTTTGGAAAGGATGATGTCACTCATGTATATGTGTGGACTACCACCTTCCTGAAGTGATATGATTTTTTTAATTTCTATTTTACTTGAATGGTAATAATGATATATTTTATCAATATATAAGATATATAAGATATAATAATGATATTTTAATGGTTAATTAATATTTAATTTTATTTTTCATGCATCCTTATAATAATAAAAATAGTGTCCATTTGTACGTAAAACATACATTCTTAATGAATAGTGTAATTCATTTTTTTATTTATGAATTTTATAGATGACACTAAATATGCATATAAAAAATATATATTATATTTAAATACATATTAATACTCTGGAGATGATTTATCTATGATAAATGTTCAATGATTGGAATTAGTAAGTTGTAATACTCATGATAAACAAAATAGTTAACACCCAAAAATGAAAATTTTAAAAAGAAATTATTGATAAATGAGGGTGTTGAAATGTATTAAAGGGATAATATATGATAATATAAGTATTAAAATATATTTTTTGTGAATTTATAATAAATTTAAATTTATTATATAGGATCTTCCAAAGAATTCAAAACATGAGTTGATGGCGTTTAGGTTTCAATCTCATTATTTTTCAGGATTATTTATGAATATGTTTTGATGATGAAATATCACAATATACCACAAAAAACTCATGAATGTTATTCTCATTCTTTTATTATTAAAAATAATTATTTCCTTTAATTTTCATCATATTATGTACTTAGGAGACTGAAAATACTATTTTATGGGAAAATTAATTTACATCAATATGCGGTTGAAAAATATTTTACCTAAAACCCATATTTTATTAAAATGATATAAAAAAGGTTTTTAATTTTCACCTATGGCGTCCTAAAGTCATTTTTAACAATTTTTAGTTATCTAAAAATAATTTTTAATGAATCTTTTATTCATATTCTATAATAGGTACTATTTCGATTGTCCAAAAAAAATTTAAGGAATTTTTTTTTTAAATTATACGACATGTATAACTTTTCCTTCCATTATAAATAATATATTATTTAAATCATTGTTTATAATTTTAACAGTTTTTAAAAAGAATTTTTTTCCACTATTAGTGTCAATCTTTTTAATGAAGTATTTTTAAAATGGAAATGATATTTTTATTAATAATGTTTAATGATCATTTAATGGTATTTCTATTAATAAAATAAAACAACCCATCATTTAAATTAATCTCTCATCGGTATATAAAACATTTATACCATCCTTATTCATTATTTGAAGGGTTTATGATTATGATGAAAATATTTGTATAAATTTAATTCCTTTTACATGGTTTATGATATAAGTAAATAATGAAAAGTTTATGAAACCCATTTAATTTCATGGGTTCTAATATGATGATTCTTTTACTATCTTTTGAAAAAAATATATAATATATTAATAATGTGATGGTAGGGACCTATATCTTCATAAAATGAATTAGGTAAATATTAATATATCATCAGATAAACATGACAGGAATTGGGAGTGAAACTATCTTGTAAATGAAATTGTACATTATGATTGTCTTGGGAGTAAAACATAATTAATATGATAGTTTTGGGAGTGGAACCATTTCACTATGATATCCTTGGTATTTATCCTTAACTTATATGTAAAGTTTTTTTTGTGCTTCTCTTATGCCACAAGTCAATGTCGTATGCATATGTTAAACTATCATGGTTCATGTTATTTGATTCCTTTATGATTCATGTCTTATGACCTACTGAGACATATTAAAGGAATTATGTTTTTTATATTTGATATATAGGGTGTAAAGCCCAATAATGATAAAGGGTTAAATGGAAATATGATATGACTCATGTCAACATGGGGCACATTCTTTTTCGGGAGCCTACCAGATTAGAACTCCAATCTTTAGTAGGCTTCTCCTAGAGTAGTGATCATGATGGGTGGCCTTTTGGGATTCTTTCAAGGGTGTGTGTGAGTAAGGAAAAAGCACACTGGAGAGGAAATGTGTTGGCCTGTGGAAGATTTCATTAGTCAGATGACCCATTCGGGAGCATGGGTGGGCCCCATGGTGGGGACTACATCTCTGCGGGGAAACTATTAGTACCTAGCGGGCCATGACCCGAAAACCATTTTAAGGCGGGGTGGTTGTGCTGTCACCGGGACCCAGTTGTCACATGTGGTATCAGAGGAGTTCGGTTCTACCAAAGAACTAGGAATCTAATATTTTCTTTGTGGAAATTGTGTTATAAGTTATTAGTGTGGTTTTTCGTTTGGGGAATCTAGTATTAGTGTGACGGATGACATATCCATGCACCAGGACCCTGAATTATGATTTTTACTCGGCGCACGAAAGCACTCATTGCGCGTGTTTTTAAAATATTTTCTTTTGATTTCTTTGGAGTCAGCTTACCAGGTATAACATAATGATCATGGAACACCTGTTCGTTATCAGGGTGATTCCAAGACCACAACCAACCAGGTTTCATTAGATAGTAAATGATGACGGCCCACCGGGCGATGATGCCTCGGTCCAGGGCCCTCGTATAGTGTTAGCACCTTCGGGTGGTGTAACAGCATCACCACTACCCGCTGGGCAGCTGTTTCCACTGACCCACAATCAGAGGGTGCATGTTGTCTTAGTTTGTTGCATCATTTTAAGTGGCAGACGCCTCTAAGGATCTGAGGCATGATGGACCTGTAGGTAGCTAAGGACTAGATGGAGGATTTGGCTAGAGTTTTACAACTATTTGAGACACCAGTAGAGAAGATAGTGATGTTAACTTCTAGTATTTTCGAGTGAGTGACCTTGAGGATGGTTCATATAGTGATGATGATTCGATATGTGGACCGTTTCCCGAGATAGTACCTTCGGGTAGTTTGTTAGCTATATAACATCATGTTGGTCAGTATTTACAATTAACATTATCAGCAGAGGACACATGTAGGATTAATGATTTACAAAAGTTTCAGTATCAGATACCCCTCATGTTCCAAGGTGATCCAGAGTCACAAGTGGCTATGGAATGGCTTGAAACGGTTCTCGGGTTTCCATCATTCCGTGGCACCATTTGATTAGATGGAGGTCCTGGTAGTGATCCTTCTATGTGGCTCAGTAGGTTGATGATTGGGTTTAGGTTACCTTGATCTTGCAAAGAGGTGACATTTCTGTGTACAGGCCTAAGAAACATCATCAGAGAAGGGGATTCCTTTCCTTAAAGAGCTAGGTTATGAAAGTTCCCTAGAGAATCTACAGCTTTGGCAGGATGACATGTCAGTAGATGAGTATTGATCGGGGCATACCGATCATTCCTGGAACATGATGAATATGATACGATCAGTGATTCGAGGCTCGGACTTCCAAGAATGGTGTGTATAAGGACGTCTGAGGCAGAAATATTCCTCTTTTCATTCTTACCTATGATTGGGTTCTTGGGAGAACCTTTGTTTTAGAATGTTCATTGGATATGCAGATATAACCAGTAAATATTTACAGTATTAATGCAGGAAATTAACACCAGTCTTAGAGACATAGGCATATAAAATGTTTCGGGTAGAGGATGTGATGGGGAAATATGAATCTATTAGGAAGTTGACATGGAAGGGGATCTAGGAGAGCAGCATGAAGTGGTATACATTTCAAAATGATAAAACTACAACCTGAATGTGATCCCCACTAGGCCCATGGAGCTATAGGACAGTGGAAGGGAGTAGCTTCATGCGTTCAAAGAGTGTAACTCAAGGACTATAGGAATGATTAGAGTTACATTTTGTGTCTACTACTAGCTGTCATATCAATAGACATAGGTGCCTATCATTCCTTCCTTCCATGAATCATGTACAAGACCTAGAGTTTCTGGTTAAACCATTGACTTGACCCTCACGTCTGAAGTTGACGTTGGGAGGAGACATGATAATCACACTTACGCCGATGGTGTGATCTAACCCTTGAGGCAAGATTTTCGGTTGGAACCTCTTGGTGGCAGTGTATAGGCCTTACGACGTTAGTTTTGGTATGGACTGGGCATCCATAGTTCATACTCAAATTGAATATATTAGGGGAAAAGGTTGTGGTATATCTACAATATGGGAATGAGGTTCTCCTGTGTCGGTGAAAAAGTAAAACCCATGAAGCATAGGATAAAATCATACATAGGAGGGTGTAACTAATAACACATGAGTTGGCCAACCTTACCCTCGTGGCAGCAGAAGTTTTGGGTTTTCAGTTCCCATTATGAGTGGCAGAGCATGGGGGCATATTTTCAAAATATTATTCCAAGATTACCACCCTGATGGGAGAGGGACTTCTACTTTGGCTACGTACTATGTATATTTGTACCCGAATTCTCCAGGGTATGGTTACCCTTTTCAACTTTGACGAAAAAGTGGGTGCCTTTCCTGTGGATGGAGATGTGTTAGCAGAACATTCAGGAGTTGAGACAGAGACTGACAAGCATAACTACGCATCCCATGACCTGGAGTTAGCAAAAATGGTATTTTCCTTGATGATGTGGTGGCACTACGTGATGGATGAATGGTTTACTATTTACTCTGATTACATGAATCTCTGGTGTATCATCTCACATAAGGACCTGAACATGAGACATAGAAAATGGCTAGAGTTCATCTAGGAATTTGACCATAAGATAGTCTATACTCATGGGAAGGGGAACTTGGTTGCAGATTCACTCATTATGAGGTGTGGTCTATAGATACTGAGTGAGGCGTTAGAGCAACTAGTTGCACTGTGGATATCCTTTAGGGATAAAGATGCAGCAACTTACCTCTATTCTATGGCAGTCACACACCCACTCATCCAGTGCATCTAGGAGGCACAACTTGAGAAATTGACATCAAGGCACGACATTCTTAAATATAATCAGGATGTTCTCCGGAAAGAATTTTGTTAAGGTGGGGAGTACATCAACTTCTTCAGATGATGCACCATGGTACCAGTGACACTTCAGAAGGTGGTGTTGAGGGAGATCCATACATCCCCTTTAACTGTATATCATGGACTAGGGAAGATGTACTAGGACCTCCGGTTTTAGTACTGATGACCAGGATGAAGGAAGCAGTTGAATAGATTGTAACACAATGCCTCACATGATATCAAGTGAAAATACCTCAGAGCTAGTAGAATTCTTATGCTGACAGGAGGAGGGAGACCATGTCTCTTTACGGGTCTCATATCGAGGACGTTTGAGTAGAGTTGGATAGTATGAAATGTTATCTCCAAGGTTCATATAACCATTCTAGTTTCTTAACAGAGTGGGAGAGGTGATGTACTGTCTATCTTTTTTCCCACAGATGCACTGGGTGCATAATGTTTTCCTTGTGTCGTAGCTGAGGGGATACATGCAGGACCCAACACACGTTATCAACTAGGGTGAGTTGTTCTTAAATGATGGGGAAAAGTCTACCAATATCCTGGTGGAGTTTCAGGATTGACAAGAATGGGTCCTTCATGGGTAGTCGATACCTCTATTGTACGTTCGCTTGCAGAATAGGAACATCTATGAGAGCACAAGGGAGCACGAGGCTCAGATTTGTGCACAGTACCCCCATTTGTTTCCTTAGTCTGTATTTTTGCTTTTGGAGATGAAAATCCCTTAGGCGGGGAGAATTTATTTTGTTGAATTTCTGTATTAAGATTTTTAATTATATTGAATTATTTTGAGAATTCAAAATATAACAGCGCGTGATTCTGAGACATGGAGTGCCTAGATTGATCTGTCGATGTTGTGTTAAACTTTAATTAGTGTGTGTAAGCAGTTTTCCAGAAAAAGTGGAATAAATATTAAATAATTTCCTAGATCTGAATCCAAGGGCACCGTTTAACTAAGGATGGTGGGTTTAATATAGGCGTTACTTATGTTTAGTTGGCACGAGCATATTATGAGAAAAACCCAATATGGAATAACCGTACATAAAATAATTAAATAAAATTATTTTATTTTTCAAATGCTTATAACTCAATAATGGTAACTCAGATTAATAATATGAGACAATCACTGAACTCATGAGGGTATACTCTATTTAGGAAGATAATAACATTGGCCGGCACGGGCCACCAGTGAAGGTAATTTTTTAGATGTAAATAAAATAATTATGTGACAATTATTTTATTGTAAAATCCATAAATTTTAAATGGTAACTCTGATTGGAAATCCGAGAGTACCATTGGGTTTTTGTGAAGTGTTTCACTTAGGAATAGCCTAACCTTGAATGGCGTTGGTTGAGGGTGACTGCTAATAAATAACTGAATTTTATTTAGGTACGTTTAGTAAATATTCAAGCAGTGTTTTCTAACTTTTGAGCCATTTCTTGGATTAATAATCTGAGGGCACCATTGAATTTGCAATGTTGGGATTTTCTTAAGATAAACATTACTTTGACCGCATTAGGCCCATATTAGAAGTTATGTTTTTCAATTTTTTAATGGAATGAATTAAAATATTTTGTTATTTTATTTCATAACCTCCATCAGACCAATTAAAGGGTGGGGACATATGTGTGTCATTCGATTAAATGGATTAACTATCCAACCATATGTAAAGACGTTGTTGGGGAAAATTAGGATGCTTCATAACTAATGAAATCCATTATTTCCCCATGACGTTACATACCCTACCCCTCTCTTATATATATAGAGCATTGGGGTAGGTACTATCATATATTTTCCAAGAAACAAAATCATGAAGGAGTGAAATGACACCAAACACTTAGACGATAGAGCTGACCTAGTGGGAGGTGAAGAACACCACCAAACCACGAACCAGAAGATGATATATGAGTGGTATCATTGGGAACCGATTGTAGGGACGAAGAATTTCAACCCAACGTCATGTGAGAAAACTCTCCAATGTGTTTTCGAGGTAGTGGTTATTTTTTGTTTGTGCATTTTTTATTCCCTCTTCCCCATTCTAAAAATTATACGAAGAACACGGGTCAACCAACTAACGGGTTGACCGGCAATTCATTTGTCATTGAATGAGGATATTGAGGGGAATCTTTGGGGTTAATCTAGTTGTATAATTCAATTGTTATTAAACCCTTAAACCCCTTCATGTTTATGAGCTCACTCGGAGGTGAAGGCCTAACAGAACCTAGTCGGAACCCTCTTTTATCTTGGTATCCTTGTGCCACCTTGGAAGATTGTGAGCACGTCAACACAAGCCATAAGACGATGGTCACTGATCATTAGCCACGATGAATGGAGGAGGTGGCCGATGTGACAGCTAATAGCGGGATGTAGGTTAGAGCGATTGATCCACCGCTGGTGAACAGAAGCCACAACCAGAGCCGCAGTAGAGGCCGAACCTGTTTCCGACGGGTTCCGCAGTGACCGAGTGTTGCCCATGCTTCTCCAATGACTCACCAACCGAATGGAATTTGGGCCATTTGGGAATCCAGTAGATTGGGGGATATACCCCACCCCACCCCTGTGTCTGACCAAAATGGGACGCCACCCTCGAGCCATGTCGTGGCCCCAGGAGCGGGTCGTCGCCCTCACACCGTGTCGCCGCCCTCTCCCCGGGCCACTACCCTCATAATCGTGCTGCTTCCCTCGGAGCCATGCCACCGCCTTCAGAGTGGGTCGACGCCCTCGAAGTCGGTCACCACCCTTGAGCCAGTCCACCGCTCTCGGAGCCAGGTCGCAGCCTTCAGAGCGGGCCAACACCCTCAGACCGGGCAGCGCCCCAACGGGCCGCCGACCCAGTGCGTCGCCACCCTCGAACCAGGTCGCAGTCCCAGGCGGGCTGAGCTACCCCTTTGTGGTCCACCCTATTCTTGTTGGTCCCCACTTGTGGTATGCCCTTCTTGTAGGACAGACCAAACATTGTCCTAGCAGGCCAAGTCTACCTCGGCCTATCCCATACCCGGTCGGGCCGGGTCGGACCAACTGGGTTGGACCAGACCCAGGCCCAACCGGGGCCAGAAACACATAAATGGGCTTATCTTGAGGACCATATGCACGTTTGATGAAACCTATACAAATTTTGGACCCTTGGAGATAGAACATAATTTTTACCTACTCTATTAGAGTTTTAGATAAATTTGTAGGTCAGCCAGGTTGGATCGCACCCGAATCCAATTGGGCCATCGACACTGAAATGCCAATAACCCACAGACCGGGCATCCGACTGACATTCCATCTATTGCGTTGGAACCCTTATGACTCAGAAAATGATTGGGAATATTCTTTGTGTGAATTAGTTCTGGTTGAGATACTACTAATGGCTTTGGTATCGGTTATCCCAAGCGCACTACATACAGAACCTGTGACTGGATGAGACCTGACGACTACTACCTTTTTAACTCAGAGTGACTCGACCGTCATGATATGTGATGGGGAGGTTTACCATAGAAGACCACAATGGGTTGGGTGGTTCAATGTGACCTGGTGGGACACAGGGGGGAGCAGCCGTGGTACGCGATAGGGAGGAGTACCTTAGCAGACGGCGTTGGGCGCGGGGGCTCGGTTTGACCTGGCAGACCCATATTACTCGAGGGTGAGCATTACATCAGTAGTTTACGGTTAGTGGGAAGAGCCTATAGGTGACATGGTAGGAAAATTGTACTCAATAGAGGAGAATTTCTCCAGTACCTGAGGCGTTCAATGTTGTGACTTGGGATGTTACTTGTCACTACCTCTAGAATAAATCCTAGTGTGAGTTGACTTAGCATTGTACTTGTATTTGAGGTTATTCAATGTGGTACTTTACCTGTGTGTTAATTTACCTATGGGGTGTTACCCTATGGGTTTTTTATAATTATAGGAGACCATCGGGGTCTCGGGGTCCCTACTGAGTATCGTTATATTCAACCCTGCACAGGCTCCACCCGAACCTTGTTGTGTCTTGTGCAAACGACATACAACATTGATCGAGGATGAGGGAGCTAGGAATGGATGGTGCTCAGAGGTGGAAATACATCATGATGTGACATGTATGAGACGTGAAGAAGTGGAGTACATTAGAGGTGATCTATACATATCCTTTAGGTAGGATCTGTGTTGGACGATCCCAGAGCTACTTTTAACCGTTTAGCTCTTTGTACATTTCAATCGTAGTTGTAATTTTCCTATTGGGCTTGTATTCTAGCCCCTATAATTTTAGTACACTTTTAATACAACAATTTACCTCACAATTATTTCTTATTGTGTTCTCGGACCATGTGTTTTGTACAGGTATAAAGGCAATGCCTTCCCGTTGAAGGGAATATACAGTTCAATGCTAGTCCTCAGCCCCTGGCCAATGGAAGGCGGGCTTGGGGTAGTGACGGAACAGGCCCCGAGGGATGGGTCATGACACATGGTATGATTTTAAAACATTAATATAATTTTTATATACCTTTATTTTCATTTCATATTTATCTATTTGGAATGAAATTTTGCTGTTTTACCCTTACTAATAATTTGAGCTCATCTTTTTCTTATTTTTAATTTATCCAGGTTATGAAGAAAAGTATTAAGTGTGACATGTATAAGAAGGGTTTATGTTATGAATAAATATGTGGGATATTATAAAGATATTTTATCAACAAGTTTTTTATGATTTCATGTTTCCAAATATACCAGACCTAAATGATACTTCAATTGATGAAAATGTAATTTAATTATTATTCGTCTATATATATGTAATATATATTTATGATAATTATGGGTCACTATTGTTGGTATCATATCATGGTTTATCTAAAATTTAAAAAGAAGGATTAAAAAAATTATTAATTAACATAGGTATATGTCAATATATAGGATTAAATCCAAATTTTTTATTATTATCAAGAAAAAGCTATGATAAACCTAATTTTTTATGATTTAGTCATCCTTTTAATAATTTTTAGGTATATATAACTTCCCAACAAGATATTTTTTTCCCACACTATACTTTTTTTATTTTAGAAAATTGATGTAACCTGATGAATTAATTTAATGTTGAATAAGATAGATAATAAAATGATTTTCTTCATATGAAATAGATTGTAATGGGAGATTGAATAATTAATATTCATGTTATGATCACTAAAAATTATCAATCTATAAACCACATTGATCTTCACAATTGAAATTTATAGACATAACCTTTTTTTGTTCTTTTCATGAGGAATTTACCACCTTATTTTATTGGTTACACTAATTCACATTTCACTTATCAATGGATAAGTAACATTGAAATGATATTTTTCATTCTTCAGTGTTCAAAACATTAGAAATTTATTTTTGTGTTTTATCATTTGGAATGTATAGAATATCATTGATATAATCTTATAAAAAACTTAAACAACAAAAAAATTGAATATATGGAGTGGGATGAATTTAAAAGATTAATTTTCAACAAGTTATGTTCATATATATTCTTAATGAAAATGGTGATATAATTACATGATATAAAGAGAAAGGACAATGAATCAGTAAGTTCTTACGATGAAAATTCCTCACATCATGTGTGGAATACATATGGTATTATCATCCAACCTTAAATTATGTTTTATAAATTCTTTATTTTCTAAAAACCATGTCTTTGAAGGGTTATATACATAAGGCACTTCAACAGCTATCAACAAGTTGTAAGATGCGATATAATGGTGGAAATGCAGATTAGAGTTACCCATAAATGTCATTGTTTTGAAACTAAAATAAAAATTAAATTCAAAGGAAATTCCAAAATACATAGGGAAAAAATATGAGCCCTCATTTATAGTATATGTGTTTGAGAAAACACGAGAAATTTTAAATTATTGGAACTGGTAAATGTTTCACGTTTTGAAAATAAGGTCATCATGAATTTGAACGCCAATGAATAGGGATAATCTAGACAATGATGTGAATAGAGAGAAAGAATTATCTTATATAGCACCCACACTCAAGTACATTAAATGAAAGTATTTTGGTCCTCAGGGTAACTAGTTACAAAATTCATAGGTTAATGATGATAATAGATATTAATAACCTCTTAAACCCCAAGAAAAATGGAAATCACATGAAGTCATTATTTGTCATATGGGGTGTGATAACAACCTGGTGAAGGGTGCAATTACCATCCACTATATAATTTTTATTGAGTTATTATATTTTGGATCTACCCACTATTTTATATCTAAATACATTTCTATGGGTATCATAGTACTTCATTAATAATTAAGTGTTCATTTAGTATAAAAACCCATAAAGGGATAGTGTTAACATCCCAAATTTATGAATGTACTATAGTTAAAGTTTTTTGTAATTTATTTCATTTAAATCATAGCGTTAACCAAATAGTTTAATTAGAATTAATTTAGTTCATGTATTGGAATTATTTACATCAATTTTTTAGGAAGAGATGTAGCATTTTATATTATAAACTAACTTATGATCACCTATCTGTGAAATGGAAAAAAATAACTTTCGATGGATGTTAAATCCATTATAGTGGCCTGGATTCCTTTTAAATAGAGGAATTTGTCTAATATTTGGTAGGGAGAAACTCAAAATTGTATATATGACTATTTTTTTGGATTTTATTGATTTATTTCCAAATGAGTTTCATGATTTTCCATGAAATCATGAAGTTGGGTTTTTCAATTGAACTCATACATGATGCTACACCTATTTAAGAAAATCTTTATAGAATGGTCCTAATTGAGTTCTAATAATTGAATTTGAAACTCTAAAATAATCTTGAAAAGGTATTCATTTGGACTTGTATGTAACTATTGGGTGCACCAATTCATTTTGTTATAAACAAATATGAATCAATGTGGTTATGAATTGATTATTAAGAACGTAACATAGTCATTATCAATGAAAATTATACTCTAACACAAATTGATGAAATTTTTCATCAACTAAATAAGGATCAATACATTTACAATATTTATCTTCATTCAGGATATCATCAATTAAGATTAGATAAAGTGAATACTATTTTTTTAAAAGGATTTCAAAATACTCAAGAGGAAGGTGAATTGAGTTCATGAAATTGTATTCAAATTAAAAATCACCCACTCTTAGATATGACTAATTTTTAATATTTTATAAAAAATAGAAGTATCACAAAATAAATCATAAAAATAAAAGAAAGTGACATTGAGGTATATAGTGGTTTGTGTAATTAAATTCCCCTAGTTCACTCTACTGAACATCTTCTCCATGAGTGTGGTGATTTTCACTAGACCAATCCATTTTTTGTAGAATTATAGTCCTTTTCCTAGGGACTATGTCACTAAGTTAAAAAATTAGACACTTTTTACAATAACATGAGATAATTTAATCACGCCCTCAGAAGTATTTTTAAACAACACACTTTTAATTCTTTTATGAAGAACATTTTACAATGAGAGATAAGAAAACAAAGAGTCTAAAAATTTGGTTTATAGTGGTAAGACGCAACTGAAAGATGAGAATATATCTCTAAAATAGATGATAATAATTATTTTTTTCTTTTACAGAGTATTTTTATGGATGTAATTTTTAATGATAATTAACAGATGTAAATCATGAAGCATATTCTTTTTCTTAAGTAAAATAGAGCATCAAACAAGGGATTTTAGTGGGGAAATTTTCATATTATATAGATATTTTATTGTTACCTTAATATGAATTTTCACAATCATAATATCCCTATTGAAATTTATTAAAATTATTCACTTTTAATTTCATATCACATGATCCATAAAATCCAATATCAAAGACACACCCTTTTCTGAGAAATACCTCAGTAATAGTTAAGGAAAATAATTTAAATATGTACATTTTTGTTTGTATTTACATGAATCTTATTATAATAATTTTTATTACAAATAGTTAATCCATAATTTATTGATTTCATTGAAGAAATAAAATCTCACTCAAGTGATTCAATGGAAATAAATAAAGATTACAACCTTGACGTTGCTAATTGTTGATCATCACCTAAATGGTCATCATATTTGAAATCTTGTAGATAAATTTTCTATACATTTTAATTAAAAGAAATATTAAGTTATCCTACTTTACATTTTGTAGTAAATTTTTACAAATAGTTGAATTCACATTGCCAAATTGATTCACATTTGATTTTTACTCCGTTTCCCAAAAATGATATAGCGGATTTGAATCATATAGTAGATTTCAACATGATCCTAACTATATAGAAAATTTAAATAGGTGAAAACATAATGTTGGTTATTTATGTAGATGAATGATCTTGTAGACATTTATCCATGTGTAAAAACTTTTTACGTCACTAATGTTTACATACAATGGAAAATTTCTTCCAATGTGTGAAAAATTGTAGATTTAAATATTTTAATTGAGAAGTAACATAAAAAAATAGTAGAAACATCATAAATATAATTAAAATATCAATAATTAATATTGAAAGGGTGTTTGAGATCATAAAAAACAAAATTACATGTGATATATATGTCAGATCAGTATTTGTAGTCAAATATATATACCCAGGATAGAATTCCATACATTGTATTTACACTATGAATTTATAGTAATGCAACTTGGTCTTACTAATACCCCTATTATCTTATTATATTTAATGAATATATACTTTTTGGATTTCATAAATAAATTGTTTTAGTGTAATATATGATATCCTTATTTCCTCAAAGATAAAGTAAGAGCATGAAGATCATCTGGGAATTTTTTTGAAGACACATAGGGTGGAGTATCGTTATGAAAAAATTACCAATGTGTTAATTTTGGATTCATAACGATTCATTCATGGGTGATATAATCATAAGCGTGGGTATATCTATAGATCCTATAATTAAATAAGTTATTAAATATTCTCCTTGACCAACCACTATGACTGAGATCATTAGATTTCTTGGTTTGACTAAATAATATCAACTCTTTATGGAGATCTTTTATTAGATATAAAATCCACTCACTAGACTAACTTAGTAGGTCTAAATTTTGACTTGGATGGATAAATGTGAAGAATATTTTAAGGAATTTTATATAAATATATTCAGTTCACTAATGCTTGCACTACCCTATAGTTATAATGGTTATGTAATCTATAGTGACACATCAATGAACGGACGAGGATGTGACCTCATATAAAATAATATATTTATTGCATATGCCTCAAAAAAATTGAATATTTATTAAAACATTTCCCAACTCAGGATTTAATATTGGATAATGTAATTTTTTCATCATAGATATAGAGAATGTATACACATGGATAAAGGTTTGACATATATCTTGACCATAAAAGATTAATTTATACATTCACTCAAAAACAAATGAACATGTACCATAGAGTATGTTTGGATCATATTAATGATTATTACTGCTCAATACATTACCACCATGGGAACATGAACAAGGTGGACAATTCACTCAGTAAAAAGATATTACTATATTATCAATTATAATGTTAAAAAATGATCTAATATCTTTGGGAAAAAAATTAAGGATATTTAACTCTTTAAGGAATGTGACAAATATTATCATTGGAAATTGATTGTTAAAAAATCTATTTAAGTGAATAATAAAAAGGTACAAAAAGAAGATGAAGATATGAAAAATAAGGTTAAAATGATCCTATGTTAAACCTAGATTATATTGGAATAATAATGTTTAGGAAATTTGTATGTATCCCTATGATAGAAGTTTTAAAGTAGGAACTAATGGATTATTCTCATAGTTATTAAATCAATATTCATCCTGGAAGTTCAAATATGAATAAAAATTTGATTGAGTATATATAGTATGATGGAGTGAAGAGAGATACTGTAGAGTATTTATATTAGTGATTTGTATGTCAGAAAGATATGTCTTAGAGAAAAATGACTACGGAGAATTTACAACCATTACCCATACTATAATGGAAATGGGAGAACAACATCCTTTATTTTTTCATAAGACCCCCCAAAACCTATAAAGGGAATAATTATATTTGGGTTGTATTTGATCATATTATCATGTTCGTACACTTAATTTCCATTAAATTGGATTAATATCTTGATCGACTTACTCAATTATACATTAAGGGAGTAGTAATATTTCACGTTGTACCAATATGAATAGTATTTGATTATGATATGAGGTTTACCTCAATGTTTCAGACAATTCATTAGAAAAACATGATATAGAATAAAGATTCATCACTACTTATCATACATTTATATATGGTCCATTTTATTGGGCTATTAAAACACTACAGGACTTGTTGATAGATTATTCTATGTATTTAAAGGGTTGTTGGGATTCAAAACTTCCTTTAGTTGAATTTTCATACAACAATAGATTTCTATCAAACGGTTAAATGGATCCTATGAAACCTAATATGGTAGGAAAAATAGTCATCAGACATAGTAGAATGAAGATGGAGAAAAAAATATTTTATCCCATGATGTAGTAGAGAAAACAGTAGATAAGGTTATATCCCTTCAACAACACATAAGACCAATACAATGTTGATAAAAAAATTATGTTTACAATCATTATAATGATCTAGAGTTTGATGTTTGTGATTAGTTATTTCTATGAATATATACCTAAAATGAGGGTTATTATATTTATAAATAATTGAAGTATAAACCATATTTATATCATCTCTTTTGAAATTATTGATCATATCTATATTGTGGATTTTCAATTGGAACTTTTACCAAATTAATCTTATGTTCATGATGTGTTGTATGAATCTATCCTAAAAAAGTACATATATAATACTTAATATGTAATAAACTCAATGTTCATACCACTATAGGTATATATTTCTTATGAAGAACAAATACTAGAGATTCTGGTCATAGAGGGAATGTGTTAGACAAAATGGCCACTCTCCAAGTCAATGTTTTGTGCAGAAACCGCCTATTTGATGAAGCTACGTGGGAACCTAAAGATGCGATGAGGTTGTAGTATTCTCATCCTTTTTTTATTAGTGGGATGTATTTTGAGGGTTATATTAATTTTAATGTGGATTTTATGTAATAACTTTATATTTTTATGAAATATTTCTCTTTAAAAAATTGTTTTCTTTGATAACATTCATTACACACAATATCTCGTATAGAAAAATCATATTACATTAACAAAATAACATGTGTATGTTTTCGCGTAACCATTATATTATTGTTTAAGAATATAAAAAAAATAATTACTAATAATATATGGTTTAAAAATATATAAAATGACATCATGAGTTATAAAATGATGATAATTAAAAATAGAAAATATTTTAAAAAAGTGATGTTTTTTTTGTAAACAAATTGTTTTCATGCCTGTAATATATTTTTTGTTATTAAATTAAATTAATATCTATTAATGAATAATTTTCATTAAATTTATATTTTATTCAATTATTAAAATATTTTAGACAATCATAAAATATTTTTCTAAGCATGGGATAAAAAAATCATTTTTATTCTGAATAATATATTTTTATCTAAAAAAACATTTATGTCAGATATTTCTTACCTTTAGTGAAATTAATATTTTCAATTAATAGGTATTTAATCATATAAAATTAATTACATATTTCTAATTAGAAGGTTCAAATTTTATAAATATGATTATTTTTATTTTTGGTCAATATAAACAGGTATCCTAGTAAAATTTATCACCTTTATGAATAGTAAACCAGGATAATCTTGATTAAAAATAAGTAGTAAAGACAAAATTTTATAAAATAATAAATATTGGAATAAGGTAATTCATCGATTAACACATTATTCACTAAAATTATTTGTTTAATGAACACTATTCTGTGAAAATTATTTATTTTAGTTTAAATCAATCAAAATTTCAAAATGTCAGTCTCTTATTTTTAAATATACTTTATGTGATCACATAGACAAAATAAACTAGTTATTAAATAATATTAATATTAATTTTTTTAATTATGAAATTATCTTAGTTATAGTGTTTTTTATATAGTTTTTAGGTATAATATAATTATAATAAATGCCTACATAATTCCAAAATTGTATTTATTCTATTTATGGAAAAATAAAATAAATGAATTTGAAAATACATAAAGTGATATAATTTGAATGATTTATATATTTAAAATAATTTAATATTTAAAATTGAAATATTAGTGTTTTTTGAAAATTTTATATTTTAATTCCAAATTTTTATTTTTTTCTTTTAGGTCAAATTAAATGAGCAGTTTCAAAATTGACAATAATAATATTTGATCAAATTAATATTTACTAAATTATTAAAAATTATAAAAATATTTAAATAATATTATTTGGATATTATATGGTCTAACATTTCATAAATGTTCCATTTATGGACCAATGTTTTACATTATAATTAAAAAATACACCCCTTTAATTTTGAAAATTTTCATACCATTATTAAAATTAAAAAATTTTAACTAAGTGTTAATCAAAATGATGAAGCTTAAATTGACACAAAAAATTGTATAAATTATAATTTTAATTGGATTACAACCCTATAAAATAATATATTCAAATATCTAACCATTTGGATTAATTTATGTTGATAATAAATTTATTATATTTTAATATTTTGTGAAATTCCAATAGTTCCCCCACCTCGATTATAAAAGGGTGCTTCCTCCCTCATGTATTCATAAAGTATTGAGCCTTATATCTCAACAAATCTCAACATAAATCTCTTATAATGTTAATTATAAATAATATAATGGTTTTGATATTCCCAAAAGGATAAGTCTAGAGTCATTTATATGAAATGAAAAGGAGTTGTTTTAATGAAGAGGAAATCACCTTATATGAACGCTTTCTTTTCTACACTTATTTTCTTCCTATAAATCTGTTGTAATTATCATAAAATAAAAAATTAATTATAATAAAAATTATAAAAATTTATTATGACTATAAAAAACCATTTTAAATCCTCTTCCCCATCAAATAATAAGTGAATGTGTATCACCTGTGTATGTACATATTTTCGTCTCTATGTTGCGATACTATTCATTTTTCATCACCACGTTTTTTGGATGGATATTGTTATCGTTTATATTAGTAAAAATTATATTTATTAAATAATTATAATTGTTTGTGAATAACATCATTCCTATATTATTAAAATCCAATCCATTTGGAAATGATAATTCCACTCGTGTGTACCTGTGGACTACAATCTCTACGAAGCGACATGATCCCTTTTATTTTATATTTTACTTTAAGGTTAATAATTATGAATTTGTTGAATATATATGATATATATAATTTAATGAAGATCTTTTAAATTTTAACTAATATTTACCTTTCTTTTATTTCATCCGTTAAAAACTAAAATAGTGTCTTTGTGTGCGTACGACCAACTATCTCCGTGAACATTGTAATTAATTTTTTTATCTCAAAATTTTATAGATGACTCTAAATATATACATAATTAATATATATATATTATATTTAAATATCATGATTATTATTAATAATATGATTTAACCAAGATAAATATAAAATTATTAGAACAACAGACATGAAATACTCATGATAAAAGAAAGATTTAACACAAGGAAATGATGATTTTAATAAGTAATTATTGATAAAAAGGGTGTTAAAATGTTATAAATAGATAATATATGATTTTATAGATATAAAAATTACTCTCTTATAGAGTTATAATAAATTTAAATTTATTATATTAGTTTCTATAGTGTTTTCAAAGAAGGAGAACTCAAGGTATGTGGTTTTATGTTACAATCTCATTATTTATCAGGATTGTTTTTTATTCTGTTCCAATGAGTAAATTTTATGATCTAACACTAAAGAAAAATTATTAATTTCTATTGAATAAGGATAATTTTTTAAATTACACGATTTCCATTAATTTTCATCATCTTAATCCCTCAAGAAACCCAAAATATGAGTTCAACAGAAAATTAAATTTTTCCCAATTCAGTAGATACCCCTTTAACTTCAATATACATATTTTATGAAAGTATTATAAATAAGGTTTTTAATATTATCTTAATATTTTTTTAAAATCAATTATATACATGGTTTACTTTTTAGAAATGGGTTGAATGGACTCCTTTTGTTCTTTTCTAAATAATGAAATTTATGACTTTTTTTAAAAAAAAATATAGAAGGGATGTAATTTTATGTTTTACAAAATTAATGTTTATTCTTCTTATCATGATTAATATTTTTATTTAAACTTATTTAATAATTTTACAAGTTTATATTAAATGAAAATTGTTTCCTTTATATGCCCACAGTTTTTTTAATCAAATGATTTCCAAATTGAAAGGATATTTTCCTCAAGAATGTTTAATGGGAATTTAATGGTATTTCAATTCATAAAAGACAAAACCCATTGATGGAAATTATGATTTATTGGGGATGTTATCAAAGGATACCATCCTTAATATTTATATATTTGGTTCATTTCTATGATGAATATATTTGTATGATATCCATTCATTTTCTAATGGTTGTACAATGATGAAGTAATGAAATGTTAATAATACCCATTTATTTTCATGGGTTAATATATACAGATTTTTTTTAGATTTTGGTACCAATATATATTATTTTTATAATTTGAATGTTGGGACCTATATCTCCATCCATGGGATTTGTTAAAGATTGATATCACACGAAATAAATATGTCTTGAATGGGAGGTGAACCTAGTTCTGTAAAGTATGTTTTACACTACGATAGTCTTCGGAGTGAACCTTCACTACTATGATGGTTCGGGGAGTATAATCATTACACAATTATTGGATTGGAAAAATGCATTTCCTATAGGGAATTTTTTTTTCTATGCTTATTTTTTGTGATGAAAAGAATAAATGAATCAACAGAATGTTTACATGAATCTAAAGTACGAGATCATATTACACTTTTTTCATGTAAGGAAATAAGATCAATAGGGTGGTCTTCGAACCAGGTAATGTCTTGATTTACTCCCATGTTGGCCAAGCCATCAGTAACCATATTTTCTTCTCGATAATCATGGGTGATGATATAGTTGAGATCTATAATCGAACGAGTGAAATTCATCCAAAGGTTAGTAATCGTCCAAGCAAGATGAATAATCCCATTCCCAATTTCTTGCACGATGGTCACCAAGTCACATTTGATCCAGAGATTGTTCTGACCAAAGATATTTTCGAAGGTTATGGCATTAATTAAGATCATCATCCCAGCTTCGAGGGAGGTGGAATGCAAAAACTACCCATGAAGCAACAAAGGATTTAACCGATATTATTCCTGAAGATAAAGACACATCCCACAGGTCCGGGATTTCCCTTAAAGGCACCATAAATGTTGATTTTGATCCATACTGGAAGAGGAGTTTGCCAGAACACCAACAGAGTGTGGCGTGGTTAAAGAAAATTTCCATTAATCTAAAGAAGTTGTAAGATTAAGAAGTCACACACAATTTTGTGGCAGTGTCCCTTCGTATTAGAGTAGCTTCATGTATGATAGTGAGGATATGCACCCGACCTGAATTTTTATTATATGAGTGATTTGTATAAATAATTTCATTCTGATCATACCTGATCAGATGGTGGAGGTCAAAAACAACAGCTAAGAAAATGATCTTTATTTTTTGAGAGGCCACCATTTCTACACATTTCATTAGATGAACTTTGATAGAGTCATAATTTAACTATCTATAGTTAAAAATGTTAAGAATATATTTCCAAATAGTGGAAGTAGTGGTGAAAAAAGAAAGAGGTGGTTGGTATAGTCTCTGTGTTGATTACAAAAATTTCATTTAGAGGAGAGCTGAATACCGAAAGATTGAAAAAAAAATCTATGGGAACTCTGCTGTGAGAAAGACTCCATATGAGATTTAATCTAGAATGTTTTATCCAAGTCTAGTTGAAATGTTTTAACTAACTATAATCATTATCAGAGTTAGGGAAAAAATGATGATATAAATTTTTGTAGTTAAGCAGAGCATTGTAAGATGGATCCCAAATTAAGAAATTACTAGTGTGAGTGAAAGAGTAATTTTCAATTATGTTCATAATTTTATCATGGAGTTGGTCTGGGTGAGAGTATAAGGTTTCTCTAATAGAGAAGTTAATATTCTTAGGGGTCTAATAGGGGTATATCATAGAAATTAAAGGCAAGCCCTCCTAGTTATCCAACCGAAATTTCATTGAGGAATCCCTGGAGACAATCCATCTAGAATTATTCATGATGATGAAAAAAAATTGTTTGATAGAGGTCCAAAAGAAAAATTTAATATATTAAAATTACACTTCTTATGTTTATAAATAAATCTATTTTTTAGGAAGGTAAGAGCTTCTGAAGTATTGTAAAAAAATATCCATGTGAGACTAGCTTGACGGGATTTATTAAGGCATTTTAAAATTTTATTACCGATACTGTAGGTGTTTGAAATTGCGCTAGTAAAGATATTATTGTGTCGACATAAGTGATATTATTTAAAATAATAACCAATTTTGGGTTTATCAACATAAAATAACATGGGATGGTGAGTGTTAACAATTATTTTTAGAAAATTAAATGTGTCAGAGTTTAAAATAACATGAAAATTTCAAAAAAGAATCTTCATTTAAACCTATTTTTGGAGTTAGATGTCCCTTTTTTCTTCTTTCAAGAGCCTTTATTTCTGGAAGTCCTTCTAACTTTTTGATCATTGTTATTGTTAGTTTTCTATTCCGGTTCATTTTTTGTAGTGACATGGTTTTTCTCTGTAGTTTCATTTCTGGAAGCATTCATAATTGAGTATATACTGTTAGTATTACATAGCATCAATAAAGTGGTGTTTTGGTAGGTTAATAGAGTACCAGGCTATTCAGAACATTTCATATTATCTATATATTGAACACCATCAAAATCCAATACATATTCCATGAATTAATATTATAATTTTTGATATGAAATGAGTTAATTTAAAATTTAAATATCATGTTCTAATAATCTTCTGTTCATGTTATGCTTATGTGATAACTTATATTTCCCTTGTTTTCCCTTATTAAGTAACTGAGGTCACCCTTTTCTTATGATTCCATTCCCCATGTCGTAAAAAAATTATTAACTATGAAATGTCTAAAAATAGTGATAGTGAACAATAAATAAGTGTGAGATGACATATATATTTTATGAACTAGTTTTTTATATTCCCATGTTTGCAATGATAATAGACCTATATTATTCTGGTATGGACATAAATGTTACGTAATTAATATTCATTTATTAAGATGTAACTTATATGCATGAAATATATGGGTTGGTCTAGTTTTATATTTATAACCTTGGGGCATGGAATCCTTTATCACACCATAGTTTGGGTAAAACAATAAGGGTTATAGTGTGGTAAAGGAGGTTTCATTGTGGTATTAAGAAATTACATTCTGGGTATAAATTCTAGACTTCAATCATATTATTATTATTATTATTTCCCTTATTAATATAAATAAGGGAAATCTAAGGTCCTATTTTCGAAAAAAAATTATCCCATATTTATATATTTTATACATTGATTTTATAGATCAATAGTTGGTGATTTTAGGTGAGTCATTTATTCTCTAATTGGTTATTCTCTCTCATACTCTTGATTTCCATGATTTGGATATTTGTTCATCAATTATCATGGATTTCTTGTTATAATTATATGGAAGATTAAAGGTGGTATGTCTATAGAGATCATGATTTCCTTTTATGATAGGATCAATGTTTTTCTTTCCATTCTTTCATAATAAACATTGAATGTTCTTCCTCAAGAGAGAGGATTTAAGACATTTCTCTGTTTATGTTCATGTTTAAGATTATCATTATTTAATTTCGTTGGGTAATAGTGGGATAGACCTAAATGAGGAAAATGTCAAAAATTACGAAATACTAGATTAATTAACAACGACCCCATGGTATCGATCTTGATGTTTGTAATATGGGATAATGGAAATCATGGGATTTTTGAATTAAATTATCTTAGAGTATATAGTGTAAATTTGTAAATTATTAAGTTAATTAGAACGTATATTAGACAACAATGAAATTATTATAAATTTTTTAAAGGGTTTAACAAAAAAATGAATAAATGGTACTTTATAATTTCTAGTGAATATGGTTAAATATGTTTATTCATGATTATTTTGAGTATGTATGTAATGTTGTTCCCAAGGCCATAGTGGTGGTAGTCAGGGGTTATGTGGGACCATAGAATATGTTGAGTATGAGGATTGTTGTTTCCCTTAGTGTGGGTATGTATGATATTATTATCATATTTTTTGATTCAATTGTCTCCACCACCTGAGTAGGATGGGTAGATGATGCTTAAAGGTTTTTGGTATTGGCATTTTCCAAAACATCTAGTTAAACAAGAGAATGAAGGGATTAATTCTCCCTCTTCACCACTCTCCCATTAGAATATCATGATGTTTAGATGTATCAATTTAATAATGGATTATGGTATAAGGTATGTTCCTAAACATAATGTGACAACTCTTGATTTATGTATATATTTTTTTTTGGGCTATGATATCTTGAGGTTATTAGACATGCTTTTACTACAACAATAGTTTCTATGCATTCCTATGACAATAATTTCAAGGGATATTATAGATTGAGGTATAATGAATGACATACATGTTTTAGGGGATTTGGACATACTACATAGTTATGTATGTGATATATATGTAGATTGATTCCAACATGTGTTTTTGGGCAATGTTGGGACTAGGGCGGGAAGGGTAGAGACTTGACCCCAAGTATAAGTGACATGATATATGGTTGCGATGGGAGCATAGGACGTTTGGTATTTGGGCATGAAATGAAGAAACATTTGTATAAGTGGAAGGGGGATTCCTTTATTATTTGTATGTTTTAATATAGACACACACACTTATATTACTTTTCATGGTGAGTGATCCATGGTGAGTATGGGACATACTATTATCTATTTTTTAATGAGTTTGTTTAAAATTTCTATACATTAGGATTTATTATGCCTCCTTCATATTTACAAGATTGGTTCTATAAAGGATATTTCTGAATTTACCTATATTATAACCATATTTATATTTATATAATATGTTTTAGGTATAAAAATTATAGTTGGTGATATAGAAGGGAATTAATATCACAGAAGGATTTTTAACATGCTATCAGAGTTCATGGATTCTAACTAGGATTTTCCATTTGTATCCGAGTTTTTTCATTGCATGTTACATTTAATTCCTGAATTAGTATGGATTATTTATTTATGTTATGGAGTTCATTATTTGATTAAATCTTATCTCATATATAAAAATCTATAAAGAGGGTGATGCATTACATTTTTGTAAATTATATACCCTTGTTTCTAGTAACCAAACTATGGCTAATTGGAATCAGTATTTATGGGTTTTCCCTATCTTCACTACCTTCTTGGGATGGGTTTCAATAGAGGGGGATCAAAATATATAAGGACTCATAAGATTTTAAAACGTACATACTAACTAAATAAACTTAAAATGAAGAATAATTTTTAGTTTTATACAACATAAGAGTTTCAAAAAGTTATAAAAACTATTATGAGAAGTATAATGTGGATTTTGAATAAAATTTTGATGTGAAATATCTTCCATGTTCATTTGACATATATAATATTAATGAAATTCCAACTATTGATGTTCTTACTAAAACATGAAATATTTTATAAAATAAAAAATAATTGTAAAAAAGGAATATTTTATTAAACAAAACATGAAAAATATAATAATAATAATAGGACCTATCTATTAATAAATGATTTATTAAAATAACCAAGAAGTTCCCAAAACACCACTACCGTACCTTAAAGGATTTCCACCTATGAAGAAGAATATTGATTGTGAATTGGAGAAGAAAATTCTAGAGGCTTTCTAGATGCATATAGTTAATATTAATTTTCATGATGTAGTGACAATGATTACTGATCATTACATGTTCATGAAGAAAATTTGTTCTCATAAGAGAAACTCAAGGGAGATATAAAGGTAAACCTTCAAATTAACTTTTCCACCATGATTCAAAATTCCCTTCATGAAATATTCAATGGCATCTAGATATTCATAATTCCAAGAATAATTATGGAGTGTGAATTAAAATATTTCATGTGTGATTTAGGATATTTAAAAAATATACTCCCTCATTATATTATAATTAATTAACACATTAGGGAGCTGAAATATATTTGTAATTTAAACAAATTAAAAATCATAAGTACAACCAAAATGACTAGTTTCATTAAGGATTTTTATGTATGTGTAATAAGTATAATTTTCAATTCATATTTTTATGTATTGGATATGAAGGATGGAATATTTATTACACATCTTACATTGATTCATGGAAGGAATTTTTTAAAAACATTTAAGGAAATAAGAAATTTTCAAAAGGGAACATTTTCACATGATTTTGGAGAAACATTAATATTTTTTAATACATGATATTGTCAATAAGGTATTATTAAAACCACTACGTAAACATGATGGATTAAATTTCCACAGGATCATTTCCTGGTCTTGCGTGTAATGATCTTCCAATTGATGTTTCTATAAATGATAATTATTGGACTACCGAAAAATATTTATATAAAAATGAAAAGGATTATTGTGAGAAGAATTTTAATAATGAAACTACCTCACGTAAGCCCACTATAATTTCTATTTATTTTATTTATTTCATTTGAAATACTTAAAATATGGTGGGTCGATTAATTTTTTGATATTTTCTAGATGAATTTGAAAAATTTTCATGTCAATAAATTATTGATTACACTAAGGTTTATGAAATTGTTACCAGTAATTTAGTTCATAAATGATTCTCTAAATATTTAACATCTTCTAAAAAGAAAACTTATGCATATCCTACAGAATTCATAACATATACAATTGAAATTTAAAATTCTTTTTGTTTTGGGTAAATTTTAAAAGCATAATAAAATATTTTTGAGTCCAAAATCTAGTCTTTAAAATGAAAATATCCCCCTATGTTATAACTAGAAACCTTACCAAGGAACGTCAATTTTATTTGATGATGAAGAGAAATTTATTTTCATCGTTACAAAAGGGATACAAAAAAATTATAAAAACAATGTTTTAAGAGTCCTTTTAGAAAACCAAAAATCCGTAGGATAGAGTTTATAAAATTTAATGTGAATTCGTCCTTAAATTTTCATTATAGAATATAGATGGTGGAAAATCAAAAACCTATCAAAAAATTTCAAAGTATATTTAATCCAGTATTTATATAAGTTATCAAAAATGAAGTCAGTACCTTTACTATTTTTGGAATAATTTTCAATTTTTTTGATATCCAATGGTTGATTTATATCCACATTTTTTCTAATAATAGTTCTTTTACCAATTCAATGAATAAATTGCGAAAACTATATCCAACTAGAATTATAAACAAATGGAGAGTGTGTATTGATTAAAAAATAATCAACCTAGTTACTATGAAGGATCACTTTCTTATTCCATGTCTGAGACATATTCTTTAATGTATTATAGGAATGACCCACTACTATTTTTCTTGATGGATTTTTTAACTACTTTCAAAATAAAATTGAACATAAAGATTATGAAAAAACCAATTTCACTTGTTCCTTTAGTACTTATTACTATAATATAATTCCTTTTAGTTTGTGTAATTCTTTAAGAACTATTCAAAAGGGTGGGATTATTATATTTATTGAATTTTGAAAATATTTTTTTGAAATTGTTTTTGGAAAATTTCATAGTTTATAGATCATGTTTTTTGATTTTTTATTTTTTATTTCCTTAAAACATTTATTGAGAAAAATATTTTTCACATATAGAGAATTTTTATATTATGAGAGATATAGGAATTATGTTATCCTATGCATTGTCTAAAAATATAATTATACTAGATTAATCCAACATTGATATCATTTATTTACATATATAACAAAAAATAGTGATAAATACAATATATATTTTTAGACATTCTAGATTTTATAAGAGATTCACTATGGATTTTAGAAAGATATTTTTTCATTTGACCCTATTACACCAAAAATATGTTGTATTTGAATTTTATGGAAGTTATTAACATGACTTTAGATTACTGTAGCATAATATATTATCCCCACCCACTATCCATCTACGATGATGAGATTTAACCATTAAAATTATGGGTAATACATTACATCATTCTATTGGGGTGGTTTTTAGTTAAAGAGAGGAAAAATATAATGTGATAGCCTATAAATCTAAGACTCCAGATAAAGAACAAGATAAAAACACCACCACATTAATGAATATGTTTTTCATTGTTTCATATTAACAAAAGATTAAATGCAACATGTTAGGTTATAATGTAATTGTTTTCACTAACCAGTATTAATTCAAATATTTATGATTAAATATGATGAAAATAAGTTTACTTATCTGGATTTTGTTGTTGTAATGATTAAATAATGTTATTCAGGATTAGTTGGGTAATAAGTAACTATTGGTTTTCCATTTAAAGAGAATAAATATTGTTTTGAAAGAGAATCATCAAATATATCCTCTAATGAAGGTAATATTCATTGATAAATAATTGAATAAAATTATGAATGTTTGATCATGGTTTTCAAATATTTTGAATTATTTGGATAATAATGATGTTATACACTGGATTTCTATAAAAAAAATTAATAATTTAGTGGGTTAGGTAAAGAATTAAATTTTTGATGATCCTTATTTACTGAATTTTTTAAGTCACCTAATAATTTAGAGATATATCCAAGATTCTATATTTAAATAAATGAAAAAGAAAATAAATACTCTAATTTACAGTGGTTATTTTAAACAACAAATAATATATACTAATTTTTCAGACATTGGTATATATTGGACCACCGGTTTCAATGATTCATCTAAATTATTTACATCATGTAAAACAATCAATTTTCATGGTAATATTATCAAGAGAGGTGAAATATATCAAAACTCCTATTTATATTGTGATTTTCATGATGATTTGGGTATAGAATTAATGATACTACTTCCCAGTTATTTTGGGTTCCATTTCATTTTAATTTTTTGGATTTTTGTCTATGTGGGTAGAAGTTATTACCACATGAGATTTTAATGAAAAAGTATTTTCTAAATTTTTGAGATCAGACCTATTTTATATGATTGGGATAACAAAGGTAATCATCATTTATCAAGGAAAACATTTTTGAAATAAAACGTAAAAATATATTTAAATATTTTTAATGTTCAACAAAGGTTTACTACATTCTATTATCTTAAAAAATGTAATTTTTGAGTTTCAAAATAGATAAATTAAACATTTTTAGTGAAAAGATTCCACCCAAGTAGAATTAATTAGAATTTGACATTGGATTCTAAATTTTTTTCTTAAATAATTAATTTAAAAACATTATTTAGAATGTTACCAATTAGTATAGTGAAAAGACAGTCTTTTAATTTACCTACATAGATAGAGTGAAATTTTTTTGGGATGTTAAAATCTGAAACATGAATCTATTTGAAGCTAGAAAAAAAATGTTCTTTTATGTGTTGAATGAGATAAGAAATAATGCTTAATAAAACAATTGGTTGTAAAAAGAGAAGACCAAATCATTCCATGATGATTTTTTACTCAAAGAATAATTAAAACAATGAGACAAAGTACTACTATTTCAATACAATGCATGTTTTTCAGGTAATTTCATTCCAAATTGTCTGGACACTTTTTTGTTACTAATTTTTTTCAATTTTCTGTTTTTAAGATTACACAACTAGGGAAATAATCACAATTTATATTCAATGGGAACATATTTATGTTATTTATAGAAATATTTAAAGAAACTCTAAAGAAGAAAACTGAACTTCATGTTAATTAAAAAACTTTGTCGTCAGGTTATGTATTTTCATATCACTTGTTTCTATAATGACTATAATTCATTATTTAAATAACTAATATAAAATATTTAAAAATTAAATAATTTAAAAAATAAAGAAGGGGGTGACTAAAAAACTTTTCTGGGTTATGATTTTATATACATCCTTTTGTAGATTTTTTGTGTATTTTTATTTTTAATTTTCTATTATTATTATATTTATTATACTTTTTTTCTTCCATTGATGTTTGATTAAAACAAATTTTTATTGTATTTAAAAATATTGGGATAAAATTAATACATTTATTTCGTTTATAACCAATTCAAATTTATTAACTAATTCAACCCGTAGAAATGAATATTAATGAATGTTGAAATGAAATTAGTTTTAGATTTAAAATTTTGGGAAACTCGGGAAAAGACCACAAAATTATTGTAACTTATTCCATACATAACTATCTAAATTTTCAAATTACGCACTTTTTATGATTTTAATCAGTTTTTAATTTTTATTAACAATAACCCCCCATATTATGCAAACACAATAATGTTTGATTTAACTATAATTTCCTATGTTTTTTCATGTCCTTAGTGAATTAATGTACATTTATTATAAATGATTGATGTTATATTTTTTGTGATTTAAAGACTATTTACATACAAGTAACATTATATTATACTGTACCCCTATAATTTAGTCTTATTTAACCAATAGTATACGTGAAAAAATTATTATGCATCCATAAAAAACATAAAATCTCCATCTATCCTTATTTTGAAGTAAATTTCATGATCCTAGTTAAGACTGTGTGTTGTATAAGGTGTTTTATTGTGGTTTTATATATCATTTAGGGATTATTTTTTTGGAAAATATATGGATAAGAACCTATCATAAATATTAAATAACTGATTTAGTTTAAAGAATAATTTTAAAAGATAAAATCATGTCAATGAGCTACTGTCCATGGATTTTTATAAAAATAATGAAACATAGAATATGGGGAGATAATAATATATTTATCACTTAATAGTAGGGTTGAGAAATGAAAATCATATATTGAATTTAAAATTACCCTATCTTCCATAAAAATTCACGAGACTATGTAGAATTTGAAAACAACAGAAATAAAAGTACAGATTTATTGAATGTAGATTAGTGAACTAATTTAGGATGATGAAATACTTAAAGTGTGAACTATGAATAAAATTTTCAAAATGTTGGGATATATATCATTTTAATAATAGGAAGTAGGAGAAAATTATTTAGTACAAAACTAGAATGATTTATTTTTCTTCTCAAAGAGACAAACCTCTTTATTCAAAATCTGAATTTTTAATATTTACAACCTAGATAACCATAATCATTTAACTGATCTATAAGTCCCTTATTATAAATAAAATTCCTTAACTCAATTGTGTTGATATTTACGAACTCATCATGCATATGGTGACCATATTTAAAATTGGATCAGAATATTTTTTTTTTCTGAAATTCATATTTTTTAGATGAATTAAATAATTTTGAGAAGGTATGTTTTTGTGGGAATTGGAGGTTTAAGGAATTATTAATCGATTTAATATACCAAATATTGAATTTAAAATAAATTAAAATAAAAATGTAATATATGTATGGGTGAATTGGTCTTAAATTTGGTGACTCTCTTTTCTTTTTGTTTTATATTTACTCTGCTAATACATTTTTAGTTTTTATTATCATGGATTATAAGAAATAATTTTGGGGGAATTGATATAGCATCATATTTTCAGTAATATTAATTTTTATAAAAATTATTTAATCCCCACCATTTTTTCATTTTATTGGAAATTACATCTTTTTTAGTTTTTTGGAAAATTTTAGAATTTATATTGAAAATGTACCAACTCATGATTATAATGTGTTTTATACATTTGAAAAATCATTTATACATTCCATACAAACATTTTTTGTCCACATTTTGGAGAAGATAAATTTTGAACTAAAAATTTATAATTCCATATAAGTCATGGATTATTAATGGTTTTAAATAATTATATATTACATATTTTAAATGGTAATGTACATACGTAATATATTTTACCTAATACAAGCTGATACATAACATATTTTTCTAAATGTAATAATATGTATCAAAATTTAGTGATGGAGTTTGAATAAAGTTAATTAGAAAATTTTATGAAATTATTATTATTATTACCTGAAATTTTATTACATATTTCATATGATATATATATTTCTAACGTAATGAAATTTTTCTTATGTATCATTTAGGATAGATATTTTTTGTATGTTAAAAATTTTACATATCAATAAGAGTAAGGGAATTTCTATTTATGAAGTGAATTTCTTAAATATCTTGAAACATTCAATTTTTATAATGGAAATATCATATAATTGGTAATTTTTTTAGTTAGAGTTGTGAAAGATATTTTACCTTGTGGAATTTTAACAAACCTTCTCACATAAATATTTTTTACATTGTTAAATTGGATAAATTAAATACAAACAAGTTTCACTCCATGACACATATAGTTAGGTCAAAATGGAATAATTTTTTTTAAAATATAATATTTGTATTACAAGGGGTTAGTCATCCCACTGATGAAATTTAAATAATTTATGTCATGCTTCCATAATAGAGGTTCCCCAACCATGATGTTTGAGTTGTTTCATAATAGTTAAACATTATAGAGAAAATAATACAAAATAACCTAGAGTATAAAACTCAATAGATTAATCGTCCAAGGGCATGGGAAGATTAAAATAGGATTAAAATATTACTTCCTATGTGAATACCATTCATAACTTATGCATGTGAGTGGTAATTCCAAGACACATGGAATATTTTTTTTGCTACTTCCACCAAGGTAATGATTACAGAAAGATGTTTCATGGTTGAAGGGTTCCCAAGGTTTGTTTAAAATTCTAATATAAGGAGGAAATTTCTATCTTGGGTTACTAGGGACTTTAAAATGGATTGACTACCTCACAAAGAAAATAAAACTCACACAAAGTTATCGTCACATGGTATAGAATTGACATATTATATAGGAAGTAATATAATGTTCATTCTATTCATACATGTAATAATAAACTACCATTAATACCATAAGTTGTAGAGACCTAAAGAAACCCCATTATGTGTTCTGGAATTCATTGTATCCAACTGATATTTTCCAAGAATTATATTTCTTTAATTAAAGTGGTTCATATTATTTTACAATTCTATTTATCATAATTCTATTTTGGATTGTTATTTAATCCATGAAGTTAAAATGTAAAAACTTATTGTTTAAATTTGATACAAAGGGTCTTGTTTATGAGCACAATTTTTTTTATTATGTTTAACTGCATGTAATTATTTGAAAAATTTAACATAATTTATTGAATAAATAACACCCATATGAGGGAATTTGTTTTTTTATAAGTACAATTATGTGTATATTTTGAGGTATTAATGTGTACATTGGAAAAATAAAATATTATATATTAATTTACAATAGGAAAGGGTGTGTACAATGGTTGGAGGTTGTTCACAACTACTACATTTAAAATATTATTTCGCACTTTTATTTAATCAAATATATATCTTAATTCAAACACCCACTGCCCAATTTTTTTATAACTAGCCTATTTTATATTTCATTAATTTTTTCAAAAACATATCATATACCAATCAAATTATACATCTTTTTTAAAACTGAAAATAAAAAGTGTTGGTTGTTTAAGTTATCCCATAACCACCTTAAGATAAAACCATGGGGAATGTTATACTATATTAATTTAGGTTTAAAATATTTATGGGATTTTATGATAGGATCCTTCTCATCAGTTGTTATTTTGTGGAACTCAATGTCCTGGTTTCTCTAATATAAAATTATATTTGGATTTGTTTTGTGTGTTATCTTCACTGAGTGGGTTATCATTTACCTAGTTTTGTTTTATTATAATTGGGTCATTTTTTACTCATTTTTAGTCTTTGAGGTATTCCACTAGGTATGTATATACTCACACATGTATTGGATTTTATCTCCAATGATTTATTTCTTATACAAATTATATACATTTTATGGTGACCATCGAAGACATGGTATTATCGTATTGTAAGATTTGTGGCAACCATAGGTGATGGAAATGGATGTAGTCTATGGAATTGATCACCTTCAAAAAAGTTACTTTGGTTTATTTTTATGCATTTTGGGTGTTTTGTTTTGAAATTTAATTTATGGATTATGCACTTTTCATTCATTTAGGGATATTACCATGAGTTTCAGGAATTTATTCATAATTTTGTATATTATTTATCCAATATCGCACTGTTTTTATATTTTTGGGTGATTCGTATTTATATATATGATCACTTTCTAAAGTCCACCAATCATTCATATATTACCACTCTGTTTCCTTATGGTGGTCGGATGCTTCGTCAATCTCCACTGGAGGAAGTGTGGTGGGTTTATTTCCTTCGGATGACGTTTCATTGATTCTTGGATTTTTTTCTTGGTTTCCTTCCTTGGGTCTCCTGCATGCGGTTCCATCCTGTTGTTCGTGATGGTATGGCAATGGTAGATTAAGTTTTCTGAAGTTGGTATTGGTTCTTTGTTCAATGTTGTGCTTGGTGTATTTGAGTGTTATGGTGTTTTCAGCGATAATGGGGTCATTGCTGACAGTGGCAGTTTATTTTGTTCTGGTGATGGTAGACGACGTTGGTGGGGTCTGATATCGGTGGTGGTTCGATTCGATGATTATACTGAAATTTATATAATGTTTGGATTGATGTTGTTCGGTGTGGTCTGCTGGGTTTGTTCTTGGAAAAAGTCTTGTTCCCCCGAAATCATATGCTTCTTGAAACCTACCCTGGCCTTGAGTTCCATTTCTCCTCTTCAGGTCGATCAAGAGTTATGGTTCATTGGAGTTTTGGGAGGTGGTGTTCCGGCTATCATCGGCTCTTCAGGGAATGAGACCCTAGTTCTAGGTTTTCGGTGAAGGGCGTTGATGATGTTGGAGTTTTTTTCTTGAGGTGTTGATGATAATGATGATCGAACATGATGTGTGATTATGGTGGTGTTGATGGTGAAGCGATGTCAGCAGTGTGATTATGGCAGTTAGGTGACGGTGATTGGTTGGATGTGAGTTGAGGTAGTTTCTCGGTTTGATGGTTTTTTGAAATTTGAATTTTGAAATTTGTATCCGGCATCGTGGTTTTTGTCTTTGGTGGCTTTTGGCAGTTGGATGAATTTATAAATTTTGAATGTTATGTGTAATGGCTTTAGGTTACATGAGATTTGATGGTAGCTCATGTTGGTTCCCACTTTTTCAAAAATTAGTTTTTTTAAATAATAAAAAAATGGATTGTTGTGGGTAACCAATTATAAGGAATAAAAAAATGGTACATGCATCATATATTGGTTAGTTGTTTTCTTCCAATTAAATCTTGATTAAAATACCATGATATTATTTATTTATCATGGTTAGTTTTTTTAATTATAGGATTCCACCATATAGAAAACTAGTATGGATCATAAGATAGGACCATGATGTTCCTATACATATGATTAAGCCTCCTGTAATAGAATAAATAAATGATGAGGATTACATCACTAGAAATGGTCGTGATATGTTCTCAATGGGCACATTGGAAGATGATATTCCATACATATTTTAGCAAGTACACCCTCCTCCCACAACATGGGAATAATTTCCACTACCTTCTATATTCTGTTTGACATCTGTGCGACAATATGATCATGTGTGTTGTATGAGTCTGCTTAATAATTTTCATCTGTAGTGATCACCATAGTTTTGAGATAATAATGACCCTCAAGCTGTAGAGGATTGGATTGAGGTATTGATTCAGGTGTTCTATCATCTCTATACACCCCTAGATTGGATGTTGGTTATAACATACATTATTATTTATAGCATAATGATTAATTATTGTATTTTGGTCATTTATACCCCCAATGTGGTGATTCTACCGTGTTTATGGTTTAAAAACATGTTTCATGAATATTATTACCCAACTACATTGAATTATGTTTGAATCTAAATGATATTGGAGTTATAATAGTGCATCAATTTTATTACATGGTATAATTAACAGTTCATTAACCTCAGGAATTTATCCATTTACGTTATTTATGATGGATTTCTTCTAGAACATATTTTGGATTGCATATTTCATAAATAGATCCAATACATCATCCTTCCCCTCTATAAACCTACCTATGTCAATGTTTTGGAGAGGTCCATGGTGGTCATATATTTTTATTGGAAGAGTAATAAGTAGAAGGATCTAGTGGTAATTATCTAGGGGTAGATTAATTAGGTCATACTAGTCATTAGATGGAATTAGGTTCATGGTTCAAGAGTTATACATGTGTGAAATCAAAAAACCAGGTATTAGAAACTCCATATTCATGTAGAGGTCCATCATTCTAGAAGACAGATTTAATATTTTAATATAGGAGGACGTCAGATGGATCATGACTTCATAGTCCAATATGTAGTAGGGGGAAATCAAGTAGTAAATAGACCTCCACATCATAGAACGAAATTTTATTAGGTACCATTATGCGGTGATCAAGGTGGTATTCAAGGATGTGTATTTAGTAGCGGGGATAATGGTGATCCATCAAAAAGATCAAGATGTCGATGATGTTAAGATCTTCTTCCACCATCATCCCCCTAAGAGGATCAACCATGTAAACAGAGAGAGTAGACCAGGGAAATTATAGATGTAGGTGATAAAGGGATTTAACCTGGCCACCCCTACCATGATTTCATATATGATCATTGTCTTCTCTAAATGAGAAATTTTACTTTTATATACTTTAATAATCCATTATTTTTTAATCCTTATATTCATATTGAAAGATCATGGTGAAGGTTTAACATAAAATATGTAGCTATAGAATCCTACTGGAAGTGATAAAATTCTCACCCATATATTCTTATGATAATAGATTTCACTTCGTTGAAAGAGGTTATCATGAGAGTTCATAGTGGTGTGGAATAATAACTATGAAATCCTCCCTGGTATCACATTTTTATTCTTAGATTTTTCCTAGATATTATACAACCAATTCATGGTGGGGTACTATCGAGTACATGGATTGATTATTTTCAACTTGGGTGAGTAGTACATTTAGTAGAGAGAATTAAGGCCAATGTCTGTGAAGTTATATCTAATCACCCATAATTTTGTGATTTTGGATCTATGTGTAGTGGACACAATGAATGATCTACTATCTTCAATCATAGATGAGTGAATATACATAATTCTTAATAATGTACATATATTTTCTCCTTAATGTAAGATTTATGTTTTTATTCATACGCATCCTGTGAACACTTCATTATCTCCTACTCCATATCATATGTCCCTTATTATTCTCTACGATCTAATGGTGAAATTGGAGGATCTTTTAGAGATTGGTTTTGTTAGACCTAGTGTTCCCCCATGAGGTATCTCTAGTATTATTTCCCATGAAGTTGAACAGGATATTTAAGCTTTTTATTGAAAATATCAACCTAAATCAGTTAATAAAAAATAAAAAATAACCTCATTCAGATATTGAGGTCATATTACCCTAGTTAAAATCAGAGAGGAAATTCTCAATGATCAATATTATGTCTGAATAGTACATGTTTTGGGTCAAAATGAGGTAAGATATAATATTTAACCCATGTGTCTCTCTAAACATTATGACTTTATAGGTATTACTTTAGACGTGATGAATATCATGGATGTGTTTATGAGCCAAATTTACTGGATTTTTTATCCTTTATAACAGTTGTTTTTAGGGGAAATTATCAATCAATTACTCAATTATTTGGCATTAGATAATGATCATGATGATAATATGAGGATTATTCTTGTCTTAATCTGAGAGAAAAAGTTTCCTGGAAATATCTTGATGTTTCCACTCTAGATTCGTGAGGTCCAAATCCTAGGGCACATCCTAGTGGGAGGAGTAGTCCCATAACATGAAAATATCAATTAATTTATTTCATATAAGGAACCCAAGATAATTTATTATGTGTGAAAATTAAATTGGTTCATAAGATACTTCCATAGGTTTTTGTTGTACTTCTATAATATTGCAACTCCCATGAATTCCCTTGTCAAATATAGTAATCCCTTTATTTAGTCTAGATGACGTCATATAACTATTAAAGAGATAAAAAATATAAAAAATATATACTATTATAAATATATTAGGGTAATGATATTAGAATATTTTAGTTGGTTCCCTTATTTTGAATCTCAATGCTCAGATGATGGGAGAGGCATTTGAGTAGTTAGAAGTGGTGTATCTTTTTTAGGGAAATAATGAGATATAGACAATCATTTAAAAATTTTGGTGTCCCATAATTTTATAAAATGTGGGATGGATACACCATTATTAGATACCAATTGTGAGGCCCTATATATATGAACATCCTCAAGAGATACACCATATGGATTTTCTAATGGCTGGTAGCACCTCATCCTCTTTAGAAAGTAAATAGTGTTTCTAGTCATGTGACATAAGGAATTGTGGATGGATTTTCACACATTATGATTATAAATACATCCATGTGTAGTGAAAAATTTTCATAACCATAGGTTCTTATATTGGTGTTATAGTATGTAGATTAGAACTTTTGAGTTTAACTCATGGTGCCTCCCCTGTCAATTTGTGGAGGTCGAGCACCAGGTCTCTATATGTTTGGTTCTACCCCTAGAAGTTACAAAGTGGATGTGGGAAGGAATATTGATGAAATTTAGGATAATATTTCTTTTTTAATTTAATGGACATGAATAAATTTGGGTGATCATCCACTGGATGAACATGTTTTCCAACATCATTTATATTATGGATAAGATTTCAGTGTAGAGTTTAAGACAATTATATATAGATGCGGTCAAAAAGATACATGGGGAAACATTAATGATATTTCTCTTACGTTTTGGTCATTTTATATCCTGATTATATAGTATATTATATGAGTCTTTTGGGATGTTGTAATATTTTAGTTTTGAATTCTTCCCTCAGAAGATTAGAAAAACATATAGAAGCATTCAGGTTGTTTTTGATATGTTAGTGGATTATATTCTTGATTTTGGATAGAGATTGTATAATAAATTATCCACAGATATGTTTTCAAACATCAATAGTTACCACTCTACTATTGTAACTAAACCTTCCAAATAATTTTACAAGAGACCATATAGGCTACCCTTGTGTGGGATGGAGATTGAAGAGTCGTCATTAATGGGTCCAAAGGTAGTATATATTATAAAGTAAAAGGATAAAGTGATCAATTAGTAAATAATATTATCTCGGGTCCATTAGATGTCATATGTGGACCAATGATATAGGAAATTGGAGTTCAAAGAGGTAGATTTCATGTTCCTAATGGTATTTCCAGGATATGGATTATATAGGTCTGGATGGGAAATAAATATATCCCCCAGGTTCATCAGTCCATTCTAGATTCTACACGGGATGGGAGAGGTTACTTATCACTTATCTATACCACCTCAATTATATTGGATGCAAAATTTCATCCTACTGATGCAACTAAGGAGGTACATGTTTTATAGGTCACACATCATCGAATGAAGTGATCTAATCTTAAAAAATATGCTAACTTATCAAAGAACCTAATAGCGATCAAGGATTTACTGTAAAACAACCTTTATGGTTGGTACATACATTTTTGTGTCTTATGGTATCATGGGAATATCCAAGTGACCTCATGGGAATGAAAGGGTCATATATGGGCTCAGTACCCACGCATTTTGAAGAAGTTTGAGCTTTTAAAACTAATAATTCTTGAATTTTGAGAGTATATAACAACCTATAGTATTTATTTTGAATCCATTATTTATTTTTTAGGTGGATAGTGCCCTTGTGGTGTGGTTTGTTATTTCATATTGTGATTACTCCCTTATGCCGTGATGATCAAGGTTGAAGTGTAAGGAGAGGTGGTGAATTTAGATTTATTATATGCAAGATTATTCATGTCATGATGGTATACATTAAATTGTGGTATTTTTTCAATGATTGATCTATGTGACGGTTTTCCACTATGCCTATTAATGATTTTATCTTCCTTTTAGGATAAATCATGTTGTACTACAGTAGTGGTTGTGCTATGTAAACTTACGAGGGTTGAACAAGTATTCTTAGGAGTTACAAATGTATATGATCTTATCATGGATTTTGGATCTTGGATTGATCAAAAGAAAAAAACAGTGTTATTATGTCTATTGTGTTGTGATTTTTTTTTCTAAATTTGGGAAGTTATTACCCAACCGTTTTCATTTCAACATGATTGGGTTGGCATAGGTTTTTATTAAAAATATTATCCGAATAATCTCTACCATGGGTTTTTGATGTCATATAGCAACCTATCATCTAATAGTGGTGCATTTTTAAACCCATTTTATCATTAATGTTACTTTTCGCAAAATATAATCACATTTAAATCCATTGAAAATCTTTTAGTATGCATTCATGTGTTATCAATGAACGATATCAAAATAATCATTGACTGTATTATATATCCTCATCACATGGTATAATTATGAATATATTTATTATTATTTCATCATTTTCTTATGGTATAACTTGATGAAGGCCCATCAATATATTTGGGGATTTCCCCTTTCTTTTAGGGAACAATTGTTGATTTCATTTTATATTTGATATCGTATTGCTGAACATTTCCCTTGATTCCCCTATTTTTTCTTAATGGGAATGAAAGGAAGCCACTGACCCTATTATGGGGAATTAAATATTGAGTTCCTGGCATTAGAGGAATGACACGAAGATGATATTGATATATGTTATAAATCATTGTATAAATTATATATTTTGAAGGGTTATGTGTTTCCTTAATAACGAATGTCTTTCTGTAATGTAAACATTAATGAATTTCCCCTAGACTTTATGGAAGGATCATGTCCCAAAACAAAATGTTACTCTATGACCAATCCTTCTTACTATTATATAATAATTAAATTGGACATTATTAGGGAACTAGATAAATATAATGTAAAGTCCATGAGTTTTTGAGTTAATACTATGTGAGGCGTGTTGCGGCATGACTATTCTGGTTGTGACGTGATGGAAATATTTTTCTCATGGATGAAAAATTTTGTTATAAGGAAGGTATATATAAGAATAAACTATAGTATAAGGAGTTTCATTCACACATGAAACAAATATGTAATGTATTATGGCATGTAAGTATAACTCGTTCAATGGTAATGTCAATCCCTAGAGAGAGACGACCTAGAACAAGCTCGTCATAAGAATATAGAAATATTTTCATCAATAAGCCAAATAGTGGAGATTATATAGCTTATCTTATGTAATGTATTATGATAAATTTGATAGTATATCCTTCACCAGAATCATAATTGTTATGTGTGGAAATTAGGGTAGTTTGGTATCATTATCTCAATAGTATCAATGATTAGTATTATGTGTGATGATCATATCATGACTTCAGGTTCTGTACACACCTCTTTTCTTCTTGATGACAATATGTGGTTCCCCTATATGATTTTAGAACCATTACACTGTTTCACATAACAAGAAAAGTGTTCTCTATAGGGTCAATGTAGTTTTTTTCTCCTCTGATCGGTGTTTCATGATTCATTAGGGTGCCAAACCTCTGTTATTGATGTATGGCAATCCCTCAATTGATGATATTTTTTGACGAGAAGATGGGCCTCCACCAGGGGTTTGATACTCTCATGAATGATACTTATCATGGAAAGGTGAGGGTCCCAAACTATATTCAATATGATGGTGTGGTTTTGGATTAGCTAGGTAGTTTGAATTAATGATTATATTAGGGTGAAAAAATTAATTAAGATGGGTTGTTGAGGAGTGGGACTTAATGTCTTGGGATATAAAACAAAAAATCACAAATGTGTTTGTTTTTTGTGTTATTATTCGTTGAAAGGGTTATTATTTACCATGGTGGTTATATGTTTATGAGGCATTATATTTATGGTCTTTTGGTTTTCTATGAATCCTACGACATATGTATATAGTCATCCCTTCATGGTTATTTCTCCCATATGTGACGTGTATTATGAAGATTAGAGACATTTAAATGGTGAGAAGGATGAACATAGTAAAAATAGATAGGGAGATTAGTATGACCCATAGATAATGGTATTGGATTTTGTTTGTAACTAGTAGAAGTTTATATTTGATATCGTATTCACTTAAATTTCGTTATATTAGATTCCTTTTGGGTTTGTTGGGAATTTATTTTACCCAATTTCCTTTATGGTTTTTGAAATTTCCATTCTGTGATATTTATTAGTGTGATTTAGATGACATTATTCATATTTACATTAGTTAGTTATCTTGAATTTTATTATTTTTATCTTATGTAAGAATTTCTGGTTACATATATGTATATTAGGTTAAAGCCTCCCATCTTGTGAAATATTCCTAATTGGTGCTAGACACAAGCTACTAGCCTATTTGAGTTGGGAATGGGGTGTAATATGGTGCTTATTGGTGGTCTAGGTGATAAATAGTTCGGTTGTTTCTTTCCATACCAAATGATAAAAATAATATTAAATCAAGAAGAATGTGATTAATTCATAAGAAATCATTCCATCCCTAAAAAATATTCAAAATATATTAACGAGTAATTAAACCAAATACCTTTATAGTATAATTGAAAATAATAAATTTTATAGCGTTTAGAAAATCCTCAACCATGTGACTGTATTGTCATATGTTGATCATAACAATATAGTGGAATAATTATTCTAAAAATATCTCTTTATTATAAATGGAGAGACAAATCTGACGTGATAGGGAAAAATATACTTTGATATTTACATAAATAAAAATAATAAATAAAATAAATATTAAGAGGATCCTTGTAGAAAAAGTATATAAATTAACCTCTTTAGAAAATATGTTTTGGTGACCTATTGAATTACTAGTTGAAGGCAACTGGATTCCTACGGGAATATTATTTGATTTTTGTTTACTACCATTTTTTTAATGGATCGCCAATAAACTCTTAGTGGTTTTCATATCCATAAAAGTTATGTGGTTATCTCACCATATTTTTATAGATCCTCCATTGGGTTCTTGGTGACAATAATAGTTAACAACCAACTCAAAAATACCAATAAATCCCTATATTTATCCTCTAAAACATAACCAACTCGAAAATCAATGTAAAAAAGCACATATAAATAAACTCAAAATCACTACATAAAATATATTAAGACATAACAATAGATATGGGTCCTTAGAACCATTATTTTTTAATTCATCTCAATCCTAAAAAACATCATTGCGAAAAAAACAATAAAGAACCCTAGAAATTGGGATCTCATATATGACTCTTGATCAAATTCCTTCTCCTAAACCTAGTTGTTCCACTACAAAACTTTTACCAATCATATTGTCTATATGAGTAAATTATTATTACATAAATCCAAAATATGAAATAAAAATTATATAGATTATATATCTTCCTCCAACAATACATTATTATATTTAATAATATTAGATGGTTTTATATCATACTTCCTCAAATAAGATATATAAAACTCATCATTCACACCACTGAATCATAGATTAAGAGAGAATTGATATGTATCTTCATTGATTCATCTTAGATCTTAAAAGGAGACACAAAGAAAGGTGTTTAATTATCTTTCTCACACAATATTTTATGCCCCATTCACAGTGATACATAAATAAACACATGATCACCCATGTGGAATTAGCATAGTTTATATCTATAGTTTGAATTAGATCTGTTTATAATTTTAGTTTTATAATATCCCATATTAAGTAACTAAACTCAATAAGTATTATATTTTAATAAATAAGGACCAATCAAATATTCTTCACCAAAATTCATCCAAAATAAAGGAAACCTAAAATTTAAACCGTATATTTTTTTCAAAACATTCCATTTGTATTGGTTCCTAGTTGATATGATTATAAGAAAACTATAAAAACCAAATATTCCTTTTATAAACCATCAAATACTAGACTCACACCATCAAAAAATAATCCAAAATTTAAATAGTAGATTGAAACTAACAATTTATATAAGGGTATTAAGTGATGCATAATTTTAATTTTGTATCAAATTCCATTGAAGACCCAATAAAAAAATAATAAATGAATCTTGAATTACTATTAAAAATTATTCTCTTGGTAATTCCATTATTTCTAAAAACATTCCACACATACAATTCACTTAGATAAACTATTTACTACATAGCCTACGTTAGTAATAAATATGAAAAATTAGCCATTAGATTTAGAATTACCCACACTACATCTAATCGCATTGGATATTTTGAATTAGAAATAAATTAACTCATCAATAATTCATTCTATTCTTACAATGGAATAAAAAGAGTATGTATAGTATCATGTAGTCATTAATTCTAAACATTTATCCACAAAGTTGTCTGATAACACTAAAAAATAACCCCAATATCCCACTTTATGATTGTAAACAAGAATTGGAATCCAATACCATGGTTCATTTTATCCAAAATAAATGAAAACCCCTCCACAAAATATGAAATACTATATAACTTTTTTTCGCTGTTAATTGGAACCATCATTTATCCATGTACATATAATATAATGATAGAATCTAGAGATCATCTTCATATATCCTCTCCACCACAGTCTACTATGAATCATTTGAGACATAAAACACACCTATAATTATATTTAAATTATTATAATAATATGTGATGACTAATGAAACTAAAATAACATGGTCATATTACCTCACCGCATCCAAATGTATTTCTAAAACCATACACATGAACTATCATTGTTTCTTTGACTCCAACATTACATCCAACTATGTGTTTCAGTAAAGCACGTCATATAACACCCTACCCATTTTTAGGTATGAATTTTGACTAAATTATATTAATCCTCATGTATTTGGGTTCATATAAAAGATTGGATGGATCACTTGAGGATTGGGATTATGTTTCGTAGATACGAGATAGTGGTGAAAATATATTATGTTCCATATTTCCCACTATAATTCATGTGGGGATCCCAATGAGTCCTATCAGGGTAGACACTACATACTACAATTACTAGTTGGAGTCTTATATGGTTATAGTGGAATATCTATAGTTCACTTTATTTTTAGTGTAGTCCTAGTATATTCTAGAGGGACCTAGAGTGTATATATAAAAAATTTAATGAAATTAAATTAAATGGATTTTAAATATCATAAATTTTAATATTATCTTGTTTTCATCCTAGGTGAGTAATGAACCCCTATACTCCATCTCCTAACTTGGTTCATAACATCCCATTATTGTTTCTTCACCGTTCAACCTCATATATAAAGAATTTTTTCAATCATATGGGATTTTCAACAGAAATTATACCTCTCATCATTATTATATTATTGTATTCTCTCACTTTTTTTCATGAATTCTTATTTATTCCCTAATTGGAGGGGGGGTAAGGTATTATGATTTGTACTGATTAATGCCAAATCTATTAGTGGTATTGGATGATAAGGACCCTGGGAGTCCCAAGTAGTTGGATTTTTTTCTTTAATGGTGTTATTCAATTGTGTGGCGTGAATCATATGAAATTTGGGTAATTCAAATTTGTTTTTTATAACCATGGTAGAATTTAATTTGGATTCCTTAAATACCTATAGTAAGTGTGGATCCTAGTAAGACCATGAATTTTCTAAAAAATATGTGCTTTGATAGAAGTGGTCAAACAAGATGAATATTTTTACAAATTGGAAAATTAAATCATGAAATTGGTCTCAAGATGAATTTTTATGCTTATGAACTGTATCTAGGATCTTATTGTGGTTACCTAGACTAATTCCTTGGTATGTAATAGTTTAAGAATATGTTATATTAGATGTTTTCTATCATAGGTTTCAGGATTATGAAGGGTTAGGGATTCAGTGTGGGGCCCTTATTGTATTAATCGATTTTAAAATTCTTAAATGTTATAAATTTTCTAATCTAATAACTACATAGTGATATATCATCCTCCCGTAATGCACTCATTTTATCTCATCCACCTAGAGCTGGTATGTGGGCGGTGGATCATCCTCCAAGTGATGTGATGGTGGTGGTGTATTATTCAAATAAAGGATTTTAATAGTGTTATATTATCCACTTTGTTAATATTTATATTGTTGAATCATCCACCTATGGATTTTTTTAGTGGTATAGAATCCAACTATGGGATATTTCATAGTGGTGCTTCTTCCACTCCAGGATTTGTATTGGTGGTATATCATTCACTAATGTATTGTTATTGGTGGTTACTCATTAACCTAGAGACTTGAAACAATGGTTAACTATCCATCTATGAATTATTGGTGGTGGAAAACTAACCACATTGGATGTAAAAATAGTGTAACATTTTATACATTGAGGTGTAGTATATGTGGTGCATAGTCCAACTAGAATTTGATTCCATTGGTGCATCATCCAACAACAGTGGGTATCATTGGTCTTGTATCATCCACCAGAAATATTAATTGGTCGCATATTTTCCACTAATCTTGAGAATTTATAATGAGCGTCTACTGTTGTTTTAGTGATTCCTTATTCACTGAAAGATTTATAGTTCTCCACTGATATTTTAATTTTGATGGATCATTCTACAATACTATTTGTTAAAATGTCAAATTATTCACCAATTGATGCACGAAGGTGATAACTCATTCACCATGATTATTTTATGAGAAGTGTAATGTATTTCATGATAAGGTAAGGTTTAGAACATTGGTATATAATCCTATTATGACATTGGCTAATGAATATATGGTCACATGTGGTTTGGCGGGAGAAATACACAGGGTGAAAATTTTACCTATTTATTTTCATTATTAGAACATCATATCAGGGAAGAAATTGTTTTCACACGAATTTTTTGGGACACCATTGGTTTGAACCTACTATGTCTAACTCACACCCAACTTAGGCACCCTAGTTTCATATAAAACCTTGGGATTCATAACACATTTATGGTAAAGGGCATTATTTTTCTTCATAGTTGATCTTGGTTATATTTTTTGGAGTTGATATATAGGTACAATCTAGGACACATAATAATTTTTTTGGATGTGTCACTTATTTTATTTACCTTTTTATCCCATTTACATAATATCCCCATGAGATATTTATTTATATTCTATAAATTGAATGAAATATATATTAGTTCATTTTGATGAAGCATGTTGATGAAATTTATTATTGGATGGAATTTAAATGAGTCTTATATATAATCATGTCATCATTATGGAATGTTTATTTCTTAAAAATTTTCCACTATGTTTTTCTAGTTATATTTACTTGAGGCTAAGTATCCCAAATTGTAATTTGTCAACCCTCACTATTAATATCCATCCTATGGCATATGTGTAGGCATTCTTGAATGTGTAACACTACGCTTTGATCATGGAGGAGGTAAACCGGGTCAGGGAAGTTACAAATTTGTATCAAATCCTTGTTTTTTTATATTAATATTTAAGATATCATAAACAAGAGATATGATATTATATAGGATTTACATAGAGTGTGGTCTTGGGATTAGTTATGACATGAAATATAGATTTCCATGTTTCTAAGGATGGGGCATGTGTTATTTCTTTTCTCATTTATTATCTGGTTACAATACCAAATATTATGCATAATAATATTTATTTATTGTTTATTAGATATTTACTCTTGTATTCGTCTAAAAGACAGTGTGTGTTCATATACGGTTTTTTCCATATGAGTTTCACATAACAATACTATAATTTATTTTTAATAATATTCTTAACATATAATCTATTTATGATGTAGGTTTGGATAATTTAAATTACCAAAAAAAATAATATATAACTTCTTTATATAACATCATGATGGTTGTCTTCTTCACCGACCCATGATTACTGACTTATAGTATTATATTCTACCATTATTATAGAAGCTTTGATGTGATATTTACCTGAACCAACATTGGGCATCTAAGTCTATAATAGGTCCTATATATGATAACCTTGTATCATAGGGTGTGAATTTATGGTATATAAATGTGTTTCTATTAATTGATACCCTTAATTATTAAATCAAGATCTGTGATATATATTTTTTACTGAGTCATGTGCTTTGAAATATAGATATATACCATTTTAGGGACTATCCATTGAAAACCATGGGGATATGGATAACCATTCCCCAAGAAAAGTGTATTTAAAAATCCCAGTTTTATTATTTACTATAATTGATCAAAAAAATAGAGTGAGTCTATTTATGATCTTGTAGTCTATGAGGTATGTGTTATCAACAGTCATTACAACTATATCATACTTGACTCGTAGGTTTCAAAGATTACATCCACAATTATTTATGGGTTAGGGTGGACACAGATCTTCTTAGTCGTGGATAAAGTCTAAAAAAATCATATGTGATCATTTCGAGGCACCCCGATTGAGGAAGGTGAAGATGAAAACATACATGCACTGAGGATAATCAAAGCACCGGTGGAATGTTCTTGTCCAGGAAGACCAACATGTAGGGTTATCCTAGAATGACTTAAAACATTATTTTTCAATTATTTCTTCCCAATGTCTATAAGGGTTGATAGATCTATACATTTCATACATTTGGTACGTGGCATCATGCCAGTGATGGATTACACAACTCTCCTTACTGAGCTATTAGGTGTTTCACCTATGTGGGTGAGTAACAAGACTACAATGGTTAGACATTTTGTGGATAGTCTAAGGCACATAATTTAGTTTCTAGTAAATATCAATCAATTTACATAATTCTTATAGGCCCTGAATCAAGAGATAATTATTTAGTGGAACCAGACTAAGGGTAGATCATCTGGGATGTATACTTCCTCTCAATGGATTGGGAGTGGTTTTTGGGTAGTATTAAGAAATTTTCGGATGAGTCCTACCAATTTGGGGATGATTTGGGTAGTATGGGATTGGGTTATTCACATCATATAAATGTGATATACTTATTTGAGTTTTATTATTATGGTAATAAGGGGAATAGTCAACCAAATTATGACAAACAGGCCAAGGAGTTCAGTTCTTATGGGGAGATGTGACTTTTGTAGGGTTATTATATAATTTCACCCTGGATTAGAAGTGAGATCAAATCTGTTCAAGCCCTAGATACCATTGTAGAGCATGAATAATAGGATTAGGATAGTTTTTGGAGATCATCTAGTTGATAAGGTCATGGATGATGTCACAGTACCTTGAGTAATTGGTGCCATCTCCAGTAAGGCAATTTTCATTAAGAGACTTAGGTGATATCAACTCAGGTTTTGGGTCTTCACCATATTTAAACTATCATGGAGACTCTAATGATGTAGAAAATCGATCAATTAACATTTAAAGGTAGGATTATTATATAATTACCCTATATTATGTTTTATTTGATACATGTTACTTTATATCATTTATATATGAGTAATTGGTTGGTGATATGGGGTTGGCAGTACAATATTCATATAGTTTCATGTCTACTGATACACCCATGGGTGTAATAAAAATGAATATATAGGTATCCTAAGTATTCCATCATGATCATTGTGAATTGATTCCTCTGATATTTCTCTATGATACAGATATTCAATTTTTATATGATCCTTGGGATGGATTAGATTACTCATTATCGAGATCACCTTTATTTGTATCCCTGGTAAGTATCATTCACATCTATATAAGATGATTTCTATACATAAATCAGAGAGTGGGACGAAAAAGCTATATATTCAGGAACGTTTTTTCAAGAATCATGGGGTAATATTTTCCTAGTTGGATAACATCATTCTGGGTGAGAGGGATGTTTGTTAGTCTATCAAAACTCGATTCATTTATTTTCAATAAGATATTTTTTCCTATTTATTTTTTTGGGTTTCTACCTAATCATGATATCTATTTTATAATTGAGATTATGATAATAATAGAACATATATATATATATTTACATATAGGATTTCTCTAATAGATCATTAAGTTGTGATGGCCCAAGATGAAGATGCAAAGTTATATGGGTTTATTCAGTCTAAAGCATCCCCTTAGATTCATTTTGTAATGTTCTCTAAGAAGGAACTCAGAATGTTTTTGTTACACATGGATTACTAGAGGATAAACCACACGATATTTATGAACTAGTATCGTCATCCTTTTATTAATGAACTATTAGATTAGTTGAGATTATATAAGGGATTATCTATGATTAACTTGGTTATAGGCTGTCATCTATTCAATGTGGGGCTATATAATATTATATGTTCTACATTCTAGAGAAGTTACATCCAATATAAGTATATTGTGATGTCATCCAGGTTGATGAATACACTACTAGTATTAATGGACCCAATGAATAGATTATTTAATCCTTATTTGTAATATTTATTATTCTCATTCATTGATGATATTCGGGGGGGTTTAGTACACTATGTGATCATCATCAATATTCTAATCTATCAAAGTGTTATTTCTAGATCAATGGGGTGTGCTTCATGAGGTATGTGATATCAAAGGAAGACATATCAGTGTAACTATAGAAGGTTTAGGTTTTGGCTTGACCGATCATATCTTGGAGCTTCTTGTTTCTTTGGGTTTCTAATTTATAGTTGTGGTGTGGGAGGGATCATGTTCCAGCCATTGACTAAAACTAGAAGGCATTCCATGAGTAATAGTAGTCATATTGAGAACAAAATGTATAACTCTTTATTTGATATCTAAATCATGATACCATATTATCAATCTAAAACAAATTATGTTTACCTTCGGTTATTATTTTTACTTATATATTCAAATCACTCATAAATGACTGTAATGAAAATCTGAGTTTTCCTAAACATATCCCCTGAGTGTGCCAAATCAGGTTCCCAATATGGCTCAATTTTTTTTACTAGGTTGCTCTTGATTTAATACCAACAAACCTTGTGGGATTTTATACCTATAGGTACATCAATTACAGTACCACTTCCACTTATAGTATCCATATAAAAATTTATTTCTATGTATACCAACATAGCCTCCACATTACTAAAATTCTTGGATATTCTTAAATAATTTTCCTCAAATTTTATCATAGGGTTATGTTTTATAAAATCTGTTTTCATTAATATAGTTTTCAAGGTGGGTACTAAACTTGATCTGGTACCAACTGTATAGAACTGACTCTTGCAAGCATATAGTTGTTGTGTACTACCATTACATTGGCATAAAATACATATAGATTGCATCCCAAACGGAACAACAGTTTTGTAGACTTGAAAAAATGTATATATACATAATTATTATTTTTAAAATTGAATATAGTAACTACAAACTATTTTTTTATATCTATATTCCATCAATGGTATCCTTGAATATCATTCTTAGTACACTTTAGTGAGTTCCAGGATAAATGAAAAAAATAATGTTGGGAACAAATTCTTAGAAAGGATAAATTATAGTGGATGAAATAATGAATCCATCAAAATAATAATTTTTACATGCTAAATAACTATAAACACATGCAATATAATCAACAAATTGAGAATAAAGCGTATAAACAATATGTAAATGTAATAAATGGATGCACATGACATATAAATTACAAAATAAGCAAATGTAAACATGGAAATGTACCAAACTAAAACACATAAAATTTAATTAATGAAATAATAATAAATTTAATCCATAAAAATGTTGATGGAAAATATCAAGTATAAATAAAAGTATAATCATATAGAGGGAATTTATTAATTATTGGAGGTAATGTGTGAGGCACATGAAAATCTATACCATCATGAAATTTAAAAATATGGTTAAAACTATATGTAGAAACCTATTAAATTCGCACAACTAATATTTCTCATGATAACGTGTCAATTTGTCAAGGGGTTATATAATGTCTGAGCACCACCCATCATTACAAATCCAATTCATTCCTCTATTTGAATACTTGTAAAAAAAATATGCATTATCAAATATATTTATTGAATAATTGATATGTATTTATCCGTATTTACCCATAAAATCATATAAGACTCCATGTAGACAACGTATGTAAAAATTTCATATTGTTTAGGAATTAATAACATCCATAATAAATGATAAGTACATTTTGGGAAATGAAATGTATAATTATCTTAAAAAATTGAATTCCTCAAGAGGACTAATAAGGAAATCAATGTAGTGAATGTCAATACAATAATCCGTCCATGGATTCATAAACCATCCAATGGAAGAATAAGGATAATATTAAGACAACTTTTCTCAACTCGGATAAAAGAACAAGTTGTTGATTTTTTTGAATATAAATACCATTATAAAATATTTCAAAAACATTATTGAGGAAAATATCATTTTTATTTTGAAAAATATGAAAATAACTTTCTTTTAAGATCAATTTAATAAATCATTAAAATGAGTCATTTTAAACATTAAAAGGTCACTTAAATGATACAATGGTGGGTAAATCTGTATATGCTATATGTGGTAAAATGAACATTCCTTTATCATGGTAAAATTATTAGAAGAATGAATTGTTCAAAAAATTATAAGCAGCTTAATATAAAAAAAATGTTAAAAATGCTAAAATAAAAATAATGGGGAAGATGGATTAATAAATAATTTTTAAATGATTAAAAAATTATAATATTTTAATAAAACATTGTTTTTATAAGAAAACATGTTCTGTTGTTAAAGAGTGAAATTAAGTCGGGATTTCATAAAATCATTTTATAAAACATTCTAATTACCCATAAGTAGAAAGTAGAAATGTTACATTGATAAGATCTTGAAAAACCAAAGGAGAATAAAAATAAATGGTTCATTAGTTTATTATCAAATAATTTATTCTCATTTAAATCCATTTGTAAATAATATAGAAAAAATAATATTGTAAGGTAAACCCTTGAAAAGACCATAACATTAAAGTGAGAATCAACCAAAAAATAGACTATGTTTATTAACTATAACTAAAAAATTAGGGATGTTAAATAAATAAATATATATTCAATATAATAATATGAATATTAATATAATATTAACAAAAATAAGTAAGTAATATAATCCAATGAAAAAATAATTGGGATACGAGATTTCTTTTCCACTTGGTTAAAATCAAAATCAAATCTATTTAAAATAAATTATTAAAACTAAAAGTCAACATAACATTAAGATCAATAATTAAGGATATTATATACCAAAATTGTATTTATATACACCCCAAAAAAGGAGTAAGTGGTGAACATGGAATTTATCTCATAGATGTAAAAAGTGAGACAAACCCCCCTTAAATTTTATTTATTTTCAGAAGAACATCCTATAAAATCTTGTTTAAATTGTTTAAAAATTGTAATATCTTATACATGAACAATAATAATATTTATAATACCATATATAATTTTTTTAATATCTTATTACCCATTTTTTTGAAAAAAATCATTATTTTTACTTTTCAGGTGTTAATTGCTTAGTTTCTCGAGAATGTTTTTCATATAATTTTTTGTTCCTATATATTAAATCATGGTTTAATAATATCAAGAATTTATAAAATTATGTTAATATCATTAATTTACAATATATAATTATTTAAAATAATCCATTATATTTGGATTTAATAATTTAATTGAACAGTTCAAGGAGGTGGTAGGTCGAACAAACACATGAATACCACTCCCATTACTTTTTTGTATTAAAATAATGAAAATTAAATGATATATATGTATATTATACATAATTTATTGTTTTAATGTCAAATATTTCAAATAGGTTTTTTAAAATCATACATAATACATTTCATGGTTAGTGTGAAAGAATTACTACGCTTTAAGGAGGCAGTAGTCTACACTTACACAAACGATGTTATTGTATTTAAAAAAATGGAAATTATAATAGAATGTGTTATAAAATAAATGAATATTTATAAATACATAATGAATTTAATATATATTATTTATAAATATATTATACATCTTAATTATAGACCATTAAATACGGTATAGTAAAAAAGGAATGATGTGGTTTAATGAGGCGGTAGTTTTCCATACACATAAATGATATGTTCATTACCTATTAGATGGAACTGTGTGTAAGTGTAGGTCAAACACATAAGATAAAAAATATAATTATAATAAGGATACCTGTTTTATTATTTAATTATTGAGTCATACAATTTTATGGGTGTATAATGAAAATAATATTAATGACCTTGAGGAAGGATGTTACCTCTTATTTGGATAACTCAATTTGGATTGAACAAATGGGATTTCGTGGATATATTTCATATAAAATTAATGATTATAAATATAGGGGAGGTATGCTGAAGAGCTATTTAGGAATTTGTTGGTTGAAAAAAAGTGGTTTGATAGGTGTGATGATGTGGTATGGATGAGTTCCATTCGATATTGGAGGATGAGTGGGAATCTTGAATGTTTTTAGAAAGGTAACTCCACCCTCATTTTTACCATTTCAAGTGGATCCAACAATTGTAAAAGTTTTTGATAAATTGAATATATTCTCCAAATATTATTAGAAATTGGATTTTTTATATGTTTTTATTTCATTTTGACCCTTAATATTAAGTATTATTCCCTTGTTAAGCATAATTTCACAATAATTGTTGAAATTAATTTTAATTTAGTTCACTAATATTTTGGTCAAAAAATATGTTGACCATATTAGACATTATAATCTATGATGATTCCAAATATGGAGTCAAAATTTTCAAATTCTAATAACATATATGGAACAAATTAATAAAAATTATATTCTAAATATGGAATCCAATTTTCCAAATTCAAATCACATTAGTATGAAAAATTAATATAAATTTAATCCCACAGAAGAGATGATAAATCTGGTTTTTATATTATAATAGTTTAGATGTTTTTTTGGTTTTTATATCCAACATCGATTTAAAATTTATTAAAATGCACAAAATTTGATTAATTAATAAAAATGGATCTAATAAGTCATTAAAATAAATTTTAAATATAAATTATCCTTGTAAATAATTATGATGAAAATGTTTTTTTTGAATTAAAATTCATAATTTTTCAATATTCATCAAAATTGAAAAATCACAAAAAATGCCAAAAATTCACACTAGACTAATTTTTAACTTTTTTGTTAAAATATTAGGTTCATTTTTAATTATTAAATCAATTAATGTTTAAAAAATTAAAATTAAATTATCTATTTAATGGAATAAAAATTGCCTTTATAAAAATTCGATTTTTTAAGCGAAATATTGGGATTTTATTAACTTATACATATAATATACATTGAATGAATTTAAAAAATATTATACTAAATATATAATATATATTAAATTTTTATCACTCAATTATTTTAAATAATTTTATTATTTTTGATAAAAAATCTTTTTGAGCATAAATATAGTTTTATATAAAAATATTCTTTTTACATTCAATTTGTTATTATATTAATTTCAAATTAAACTACAATAATTTATTCCACATTAAATTTTTGTAAACCATATATTTTCATATTTTAGAAAATATAATCTGTAACCTTTAATTTAATTGAAATGTTACATATTACTATATTAAATAATAATATATAATAATATATCAAGGTTTGGTAAAATTCAGTATTTCATGTAACACACGACATTGAGGAAACTCATTATTTCAGGGATTGAATGATATAGAATAGGTTTAATACTTTAATATATTCAATATACCATTTTTTACTGAGGGATTATATTCATTTCTATGTTTGGTGTCACATTTGATATACTCTATCAAAAAATATTAATCTTTTAGAATTTATGGTGAGTTACATTCTACGAATGATAAATAAATTGCATCCTCACAATTTGAACTTGATGTTAGTAAAAAGTTGTTTGATATTTCAGATTTTGAAATCCCACATCATGACATGGGTTATAAAAACATCCTCTTGAAGACAGGGATTTAGAAATGAATGGGTCATATGGACTAATATATAAATATGTCTCAATATAAGAGAACATTTGTGGCATATAGATATATGTACAAAATTTAAATACATAAATATTAATGTGTTGCGATTGAGGTTATCAATCACAAAAAATTGAATTTCCAATGAAATTTTTATGGCCTAAAATACATAAATATTTGATGATTTAAATTTCCATTTGTTCAACAAAAATTAAGTTATTAGGACTTTTTTTTTAAAAAATTCATTTTCCTCATCATGGGATATTGTTTTAATGCCTAATAATATATGGAAATATTAATAAATTATATATTTATATAGACACAATTTCATAATTTGGTTTTTCAAATACCCTAATAAATTCATATAATACTTTTATTTTAATTAAATATAATGATTTTAATTTAAAATAAAGATTTATAATTAATAATTTTAAGAAAATAAATTGATTTTGTGAAATAAGAATATGTTTTTATTATAAAATAATAATATATTACATTTCAATATATATTTTTTCATTAAATATATAAATTTTTAATAAGTTAAAAATAAAATTTTTTATTTTAAAGTATGTGTTAATATTTATACTAATTATAATTAATAAAATTAACGATCATCTTGATGTAAATGAAATCTCGAAATTTTAATTTGTTTTAATATTTTAATGATACTACTAATAATAATTAAAGTATTAATAATTAAGGGTGAAATTTGAATTTTTTTTTAAAATATTATTAAAAAAATTATGTTTAGGTTTTACAATATTTTTAAACTAAAAATATATATAATTAATTTATTTTCAAAAACACTGATATATATGTGTGTGTGTGTGTATGTGTGTGTCTTTAAAAAAAATTTGTTAATTTTTTTTAACGAATTTCCTAAATCATTAAAAAAATCACAATTTTTTAAAATAAATTATGAACAAATGCTTAAAATGAAGATAAAACAATAATATAAATACATGGCCTAATTTGAGAGAGATGTAATATAATAAAATAATAATAAAATGATTGAAAAAATGGAATTGAATGATGAAACTTGACACACAAATAAAGAAAGGGATAAAAGAGAACATGAATCTTAAAAAAGAAAAAATATTGGAAAAAGAAAAATAGGATACATTTTAAAAAACCAAAAAAAACAATAAAAAAAGAATAAAACTAAATTCGAAATAATTGTATTTATCTTATCCATTTGAAAACATGTTGCACCAAACCAGTAGGAATCGACCTGTGTTGCTCCTCCCTTCTCAACTGTCGATGTATCCTTCCACCGGGGCCCCATCTCAATTTATGTTTCCACAAACTGACATGGATGGTTTTTCTTTAGGCAAATTATCATATTATTACCCTATATGATTGGAATATATATATTTATATTTATAATAATCAAATACAACCAATTTTTTAAATCATTAAAAATTCCATCCGTGAATAGATTAAAAAAATTATGTTTGTATTTTCAGCTTTTCAAAACCCCCCTTTCACCCAAATAACATCTGAACCACACCACCCAAGTTCTCTATTTTTTTATTCTCAATTTCCATGAACTCTGAATCTCTCATTTGATCCCAACTAAGGTAATGGATTAATTAATTTTGAATAAATGTTACTATTCTACAAAGATATACACACACACACATATATATTTATATGTGTTTATATTTATATATATAACTTAATTTTTTTAGATGATATAAGACAGGGTTTATGTAATAAATTCAATCCTTGAATCTGTATTTGGTAAGGGATTTATTAAATTGAAACTTATTTTAAAGTGTTTATTTTAGTTCATTAATTAATTTATTTTTTTAAATGGTGATATATATATACATATATATCTGTGTGTGTTTGTTTGTATGTGTACTCGTATATATACACATATACATCAATAATTTTTGGTAATGATTTATATATAAAGTGTTCTTGTTTCAAACATGATTACTAAAACTGTTGATTTTCAAGGGTTTATTTTATCTTATCAAATTATTAATATTTTACAACGTTATATATATATATATATTTGTGTGTGTGTGTTTATATATGTATATATACATATATATAACCATCATTTTTTCACAATAGATGAGATTAGCGGTTTTTTTTTAAAATGTAATTTATAAAACCAACGGTTGTAATGGAAAATTTTATTTTCATTATTTCAATTTGATTTACAAAATTTATATGTATATATATACATATATACATAGAAATATATATACATCAATATTTTTATAATTTATTGGATAAAAGACATGTTGAAAATATATATTTTAGGTATATGGATTGAAAGTGTTATTTCATTTCATCAAATGATCTGAATTATATAAGATATACATATGTATATATAGATATATGAATTCTATATCATTTATATAACATAATATTTACATATATTATAAAAAATATTTTTGTTTTAAACATTAAATCAGTGTCTATAGACTGCATGGATTATGTATTATTATTGGTAAATTTCTGTTGATTATAATGATATATTTATATATATGTGTGTTTTTTTGTATCAATATATCTATCTTTAAAATTATATTAAATAAGGTTTGTGTTTTAAATTTTGTTTCTATGATAATATAACTATTTATCGAAGGGATTTCGTTCATTTAAAAAATCATTTTATTTTTATATATATATTTATTTAAATATGTAAATACTTGTATATCAATTTTATTTATTAAATATGTTAATCCTTATTTCAAATATTTATATATAAAAAGTTGGATTATTTTTAATTTATCAATTTATTGTTTTTTTATGTGTCGCTTTGTTTCTAAATAATAATAGTTACCATTTTAGGTGCAAATACTAAAAATGCTATTATTTTATGTGTGGAAGCTATCATTTCATATGTGAAATTGTATTCTCACCTCTTGGTATGCCATGCATAGTTAGTTATGGCCATCATCGAATTCATAAATAAAATTCCATGTATTTTAAAGAGCATGAATGTATTTATTTCATTATCCTATATATTTGTGCATTGAAAATAAATAAGGTTTCTTTCATGGCATATGTATACGATTTTTATGTTTAACCCCATTCATATGGAGAATTAATTAGACTAATTAAGTGTTAGGTGGGTCCCTCTATATCCCCTCAGTGCATTTGTAGATTCTAATGAGACAAACTATTTCCTTGGGATTTGGTCCCAACTATATAGTTACATAGGATTTTGGAATGAGGCCTTCATGATGTTGTTATAATCTCCCACATTATTCATTTCCTCATTTTTAATCTAGTAGTTGATCTTCCATATGATTATTCATGTAGTAGAATATCCATGGGTAAGAATCATTCTCTTATGAACATTTATGTGTCTTAATTTAATTAGTGGTTGGTTCATGCTATGTGATTCTCTATATTATATTTTTTGATATTACATGTTATAATGATTTATATATACATATCTACATATATTTATATCAATTATTTTATAATGATATATTATTATTTTGTTTATAGTCTATAAACCATGGTTAGAATGTTATCTATCATATCATTGTTTTCATTTATGTGTTAAATTGTAATTGATTTCATTTTATGAGAAAACTCTGAAAAGGTATTATTTCATGTCTAAATTAATATCTACACCCCTAGTATGACATTCAAAATTATGTATTACCATTATCAAACCTATTGGTGGCATTACATGAATTTTTAATCAAGTGTGTTCATATTTTAATATACCATTTATTTGTAACATTTAAATAGGTATTGAAATGATTGAGCATGGGATTATACTAAAAATTATTATTTTTTCTCTCAAAAAATGATGATGAATTATTATAATAATGTTATGTTCTTCTGAAGTAAATGATTTATGGTATGTATTTTTATTTTAATGAAATTTTTTAAAATTATTGATTGTTTTTTTAAACCCCTTACAAGGAATTTTAAACACTTACAGAAAATGTTTAATATTTTTTTATAGGTTTAGTAGTTTACAAGTAATATACATTACTTTGTGAAGGTAGAACATTGAATTTTATTTTGGTATAGGTATTAGGAAATGTGATAGTTGTATCTAATTATCCAAAACATAAACTATTAAATATCCTCTATTATGTAATATTATGTGTAATTATTAAATTGATTTGATAAAAAAATTACAGAAACTATTTTTGCAGTGGATCTGGGAATCTGGGGTCTGGGGTGTTATAGTTATGCTTGGTAAAATTTCTAATTCATCCATTACGTCAAGACATTGATGTCCAAAAATTAACTTTTATTCTTAAAGCACCAAAATACACTTTTAACATATCGTAAGACCCATAAAATTATAACAAGTCTAATTATTTGTCTCTAACTATTTTCTAAAACTAATATGGTAAATTAATTATTCATATATCCTCAAATGTGATGACAATGGTTTATCATTAATATTTATTCATAAATTTTTTTAACAAAAAACAAATGAATATTTACAATGAAACTACACATTTCAATGGTTGGCATAAATCCCTTATCATCCTTTTATCACATGATTATGTCCCATGACATGGCATATGTGATGGGTTGTCACTGGGAATACATATTTTTTTTTCTAAAACCATGTTAATATAATTTTAAAAATAAATATGAATTACATATTTTAAATTTAATCAATTGATAGATTCTAATATAATTTTTAAATACAAAAAAATACATAAATACATCATCCATTTATTACCACATTGGTAATTCATTAGTCTTGAGTTTATAATTTAGAAGAAGGTATTAACTAAGGTAATTCTCAATTTCTCCAAATTTAAGACAACTGACCATAAGTGTATCCTTAGGATGATTTTTGTTTCATTCCATCAAACTATTAAATTTTCATCATAAATTTATTTCATATTCCCTTGTTTCCCCCAAATAAAGCATTTAACAAATCCATTGAGATACCTTCGATGGTGACTCCTTCCATATTACATGCAATACGGGAATCAAAACTTCATTTCCCTATGGTCCCCACAACAAGATATCATAGAATACTCCTTCCTTTTCTTATTTAGTGAGTTAACTAATTGGTTAAGGTATATGTTGTTAATAATATTTCATGAAAACTGATTTGGAATAAATAATAAATCATTCAATTAATTCAACACCTTATATGGATTCTTATTGTCAATAAATTTTCCTTAATGTTAAATTTTAACTAGACTCCTCGAGGTTCCAACCACCGACTAAAACAAAATGTTATAGTATGAGTAAATGTAGTCATATTGGAAAAATGTATAATCATTTTTATGATATCTAAATCCTAACCCCATATTCATAATCTAAAACACATTATGTTTAATGTATGTTATTAATTTCCACCATATATTTATATCACTTATAATTGATTGTAAATAAAATTCAGAATATCCTATAAAAATATTGTAGGAGTGTCAAACTAGTTGTGAAGTAATGAACATTATTGTGTACTAGGTTATTCATTATTCAAGCCTGTTTTACCTAGTCAGAGTTTTTACCCTTAAGTGAATCCATACCATACCAATAACTACATATAGTATCAATATAATTATTTATTCCTCGGAGGACCCAAATAATCAATATTTTTAAACAAATTATCAAATGTTCTTCTATATTTATCCTCTTGTTCTCTTATAGGGTTATGTTATCTATCCTAAGATTTCCAAAATCTCATCCCCAATGTTTCTACTAAATATTACCTCATACCAAATCTACCTAATCAACCAAATAAAACACAGATCTAGTGTACACTACCATTAAATTGAAATGAGATACAAGTAGATTACATCTTAAATGAAATTATAGTTTATTAGTCTAGGTCAACAAGATACATACCAATGTATTATTTTAAATATGAATTCCCTAATCTAAATATATTTCATATGTATGATATATTTATTCTATCTATAGTATCCTTGAATATATTTATTATTAGACTTTATGTAATTTCTGGGGAATGAAAAGAAATAAGGTAGAACTCAAATAATATCTATAGGAAATGTATTTCAGAAGAAATAATGAATATGTGAGAATAATAGTTCTGTCCTGGTATATTACTAAACACACATTCCATATAATAAAAAAATGAGAAGGAAGTCCATAAATAATATATAAAGGTAATAACTAGAAACAAATTGCATCTAAATAACTAGATAAAGAAAAATTAATTTGGAAATTAAATAGATTGAGAAAAATATAAATTAAATAGTGAACTGAGAATAAAATTCAACCATATATATGTCAATAAAAAATATAATGTATAAATAATAACTAAATCAAAAATAATAAAATTCTTAATTAATAGAGGTAGTTTATGAGGCACATGAAAACATATACAATCAAGACCATTAACAATATGCTTTACAACTATAGGTAGAAGCCTATTTAGTTTGAATAACTAATGTTTCTATTTACAACCCATTGATGCATCTAGGGGATATATAAAGTCCAATACCCACCCATAAATTTTTTTCCAAATAATTCATTAAATTTAATAATTTAGGTAAATAATATGCCATATCAAATACACACATTGAATACAAAAAATGAATTTTTATATATTTCCCAAAAAAAATAAAATAACTATTAATGTATATACAATGTGTGAAAAAAGTATATGATTTACTAAATAATAATACCCATGATTAATGATTTGAATATTTTGGGAAATTCAATGTCTAATGATAATTGAAAATTGATTATTTAAAGGTAACTACCAACAAAATCAATGTAGTGAATGTCCATACAATCCTTGGTTAAATGATTTATAAACCATCCATAGAAAAACATAATTATAGTATCAATACAATATATCCCATTTATTATAAAATAATTGGTTATAGTCCTAGATGAATTGAAATACTATTAAAAGATTTTTTAAAACATTAATTTGGAAACAATCCATTTCATTTTGAAAAAAAAAATTGAAATTTTTTTAACTGGAAAACATATTCAATAAAATTTTCATTTAAAAATTAAACATTTGGAGTTTCAAATAAAGATTTAAACAGATAACTGTGGGTATATCTTTACATTCCATTCAAGGAAAAATAAACATTCCTTTGGAAAAGTAAAAAGGTTTGAAAATGACTTGTTCGGAAAGCGACACGAATATTAATTTGAAAACCTTATTTAAAGACAATAAATGGTAATAATTTATTAACTAAATCATTTTAAAAAGTATTAAAACATTATTCAAATATTTTTAATAAATCATTTTTTTGAAGAAAATAGGTTATCTAACTGAAGATAAAAATGAAGCTGGGATTTTTTAAAAGCATTTTCTAAAACATTCTATTTACAAAAGAGTGGGTAAATGGTACTACTACTTGAAAATGTTAAAGAACAACAATAATAATATAGAATTAAAGTATGTTTTTGATAATTATCAAATAATTTCCTCTAATATAAATTCAACTACATTAAATCCTGAATAAAATATAATTGTAATGTAAACCCTTGAAAAGACCATAACGTTCAAGTGAGAATAAGTAACAGAATACATTATGAATATAAATGGTAAATAAAATTTGTTGAATTTTAAATACATAATTTTACAGCCTATATATTTTTAAAAATAATCATATAATATCAACAACAAAAAATAAGTAATATAACCTAATGAAAAAGGTAATGGGTTATGAAAAGTTCATATACACTTGGGTAACATTTTACTCAAACCAATTTAAAATAAATAATTATAACTGAAACTAAGAATACCATGAAGTTAATGTAATTCATGATATGATATATCAAAAAGGGTTGTAGATATAGTGAAAATTATATATTAGTGTTGATCATGGCATTTATCTCACAGATGTAAAAATGAGTTTAAAGTCCCTTACCTTGCATTTCCTTTTGCGATAACATCTTATAACGGACAACACAATGAGTTTACAAATTTTAATAAGTTATTATTGAACAATAATAATATTTTTAATAACAAATATAATATTCATTGAGTACCTTATTACCCATTTTTTAATAGTCTTCCTTTATTTTAACTATTTCAGATGTTAATTTCCTTATTTATCGTGTATGTTTTGACTTGTTACAAGTTATTAATATTGATTAGATCATGGGTTAATAATAGCCACAATGTAAAACATTATTATTAAATCATAAATGTCCACTATATTTTAATTTTTAATTATCCTTAATATTTGGAGTTAAGAAATGAAATACACCTTTTATGGAGATGGTATATCGTATGTATGCATAAACATTAATTCAATTTTGTTGTCATGTAAAATGATTGTAAATTAAAGAATACATATGATCATTATAACTAAAATATAAAATTAATTTACTATATTTATCATATTTCTATTAAATACCTTTTTAATATGTTCCATGTATAGCGTGAATGAATTCACATCACTATGAGGAGGCAGTAGTCAACACATTTACAAATGATGTTCTTATATACACACAAAATAGAATGTATAAATCTATGTTTTATATAACAATTAAATAATAATAAATTTATAATAAATATCAAATATATCATGTATAAACACCAATAAATTCATTATTCTAAATTATTAAAGGTGAAAAAGGAATAACGAATGACGTTATTTCATGTTGCGATAGATTGTCGTACACATAAATGGTAAGTTCATTACTCATTAAATGGAAGTGTGTGTTAGTTTAGGTCAAAAAATAAATATAAAAAATCTCAGTATATTTATTATATCTATTTTTTTATATAATAACATAATTATAAGAGTTTAGTGGGTGGGTAATGGAAATAAAAATAAATATCATGACAAAAGATGTTACCTCTTCTTTGGGTAACTCCTTTTGGTTTTCACGGAAGGGATTGATTGGACATATTTAAGACCAAATTGAGGTTTATAATTTTATGTTAATTATATTAGGATATATTTGGGATGATATATTATAAGAGAATGTTAATATATCGGTTTGTGGTAGTGGGATTAATGAGTTCCTTTTTATAGTGTTGGAGGAGTGACACACATATAAATTTTTAGAAATGGAATTACACCATGGTTTTTAACATTTAATATGGATATAATAATTTAAAAATATAGTTAAAATGTATGATATGGTATACAAACTTATGAAAAATGGATTCTAGATAAGTTTATAGGTCATTTTTCCTCTTATGTTTAAGGTTAGTCCCTTATTATGCTAAATTTCACCTTAAAAGATACAATAAATTTTTTACATTCACTAATAATTTTGGTATGAAAAATATGTTTACCATATGACACATTATAAATTATTATTATTATAAATATGGATTCAATTTTTAGAAATTAAAATCATAGAGGTTTAAAAAATAAATAAAAATTTAATCTCGAAGACGAGACCAGAATGTGGGTTTTTAAATAAATTTTTTCAAACATTTGTTAGGTATTATATCCAATTTCAATGTTAAATTGATTAAAATGACATTAATTAGATTAATTAGTAAACATTTTACCTAATTAAACTATAAAACCAATTTATAATGTAATATAACTTTATAAATTAATTAGATGAAAACATATTTTTGAATTAAAATTCAGTATTTTCACTTTAAATTAAATGAAACGTCATATTAAGTTACCAAAAAAATCCTAAACTAATTTTTTTGTTTAACATAAAAGGAGAATATTTATTTTGAAATATTTAATCTATAAAATTTTGAATATTTGATTTAAGATAGGTTCACCCTTAAAAGGCGGTAAAATTACAGTTATAAAAATATTTATTTTTGTGAAAAATATTGTGTTTGTTCTAATCTAAATAATATAAAATATATTTGATGAATATAATTTTTTTTAATATATGATATTTAAATTACATTAAAATTATTCGGTAACTAAATATTAATTTATTTATTAGGATAAAACATTTTTTTGAGAATAAAAATATTTGTATTTAAAAATATTCTATTCATATTCATTTGGTTCTTATATTCATTTATTATTAATTTTAACCAATAATTAAATTTTATATTTTTATAAAAAATATATATATTTTTAGTTATTCCTTTCCATATTATCTAACATAATGTATAGTTTGTATCTTATTATATCAAATAATAATTTATTAACTATATATTGTTGCCTAGTAATATTTTGTCTTACGTTAATTAAAATCCATTAAAGAAACACATTGTTTAATATACATAAAGCCATAGAATATAATAAATTATTTAAAAAATTAAATATAAAATAAATTCTTGATGGTTTTTATTTTGTTCAACATTTGGTGTTTCATGTCACGCACACTACAAAATACGAGTTACTCTTTTATAATTTTCAAGGAGTTACATTTTAGCTTCATTGAACCTAGAATTAAAAGTATGGACCAGATATTTATTTATTAAAATATAAACGTTATTAATAAAACATGTACTGTTATGTATGATGTTGCACAAAAAATGTGGCTGGTTTCTTCTCTATGGCATTCTAGATTTTATGCAATAGAATTGAAATCAACAAATGTGACAATGGATTCTGTGATCAATAAGAAATATTCTTTACCCCGGATGCCACAATGTATACTTTTACTGACACACCACTTCTAGTTTGAGTTAGAGAACATCTTGGTCATATATTACCATGTCAAAATCCCCAATTTGATGGTTCAATCATCCCACAAAATCATTTTAGTAATGAATTACTAATGTCCATCAATTTCAGGATATGCCATAGAAGAGGAAGTGGATAATGAAGACACATTCAACCTATTTAGAATTCTGCCCCTAGAGATTAGAAACAAATTCATTTCCAACCAAAATGATGTGGATAAGGGAAATGACCAAATAAAATCAGTATTACATTAGTTTTCTTGGAGTACTTCTACCTATTATGTTGATCATCATTAGTATATGACAGTGGTTCTAGAAGGGAGATACAGAAGAAGTTTAGCCTAAAATAACATTCTTTGATGGTGCATCGAGTAGGTGATATTAACAAGGATATCCAAGAAAATTAGTTTTTGACATGGCTTATATCCATACTACTAACAATATATCTGAGGTCCACCAATGTATCATGATATTGGCCCAAAATCAATCATACATCATCACTATACTGAAGCCTATGACTTCATATAGAAATACATAATGACTATGTATTCCAATGAAACACACCATCCCATTTAGATGGAGGTATTTTTATCATATTTTATCCCATGATCATTATCAATATGGGATCTAACCCCTCAAATTATAAATTTGGCACTGATCCCTAAAACTGTATAAGGGGACTTGAACCCTTAAATGGCTACATGCACTGAACCCTAAAATGATATATCAAGCACCGACTCACCAAATGAGATCATCCATCGAGGAAGAGAAATTGATGTCTTATGTCTCATTCAATATGATATCAATCATATTTGATGAATCCTCACTGGATATGGATGAGAACACATTTAATGGTTACAATCATACCCTCCAATTGTCATCTTAGTCACAACATGTTGTCTTACCTTATGCCACATTCATAGGAAAATAAATGATAAGAGGTATCTTTTAGGCATCATCCTAAGTTGATAACAACCATATTCAAATTTTAGAGTGAAATGAAAATGAAGCATATTTTTAGTGGATGGAGTGGATTCAGTTGAAATGGTTCAGGTTGAAACACCCATCACCATCCACCCAAAAAACCAATAAAATAAGAGAATGTGTTTCCATCGATCCTTCCAGCCATTCCCTTGAATATGAAAGTAAAATTTCTATAGAAGAAAAAATTTCCAATCTTGAATATGAGAATAGGGATATCTGATAAATTACTGTGTGGTATTGTCATAATATTTCTTCCTCGTATTTTATGAATTGTACCTTTTATGGAATCTCGTCCTATAGTGATGTTCCTTAAACCAGTTGGGTGACGGAATTTTCATATTTTCATCCCCTCATCAAGTGAAATCCTGTCATTGTTCCACCTCTCCCAGTCCCACGATATTTGTGTAATTTCCATATTTCACACTTCCTCATTAGGGATATTATTGAAACCATAATCCCTCATATGTTTCCATAAATCCTCTATGATACATGAGATCATTTAATCATTTGATAGAATCAAAATATTCCAAGACCCCCATTTCTTTAGCACATACCCCAAGACCAATATATATTGGGGATAAATACCCTAATATCCAATCATAGCCATGCTCTTTCATCACATGAGGCATATATAAAATGCATGAGAAGCAACGTGCTTCCCATATCTTGAGAAAACAGAAAAAATATTATATTCCTTCAAATAAATAAATGTTACTTGGTATTTAAATTAATCTAGGGAAAATAGTTTTATATATATCCCAACGATGAGAATTATGGGAATGTCAAGAATGATTTTCCATAATAAATATTTCACCAACAATCGACGTCTCAGGCACACATTAAAAGATTTATTTTCATTAAAATACTAGTTTGATATATATATGGACTTGGGTATAATGGATCCACTGACACTTAAATCCCCTCTCTAGTCATCTAATCAATCTAAATTGGAAATTATAATTTTGATTCATAGTATGGGACACATAACTCCACATGATAATTGACTATCTATCATTGCAACATTGAACAAAGTCAGTTTCTTCCATACAAAAAAATTATATAAGTATATTTATTATTCAATGGAATATGTTTTTATGGAACAAACAAAAATAAGATGGAAAAATGAGGAAAGGTTTACAACCAATTACAACTACTTCCCATATCATCAATGTCTCTAGAAAAAAAATAAGGAGATACTTTATCATCACTTATTGGTTGGAGGTACAGTTATGTAAACGCTTGATATTGTTGAAGGATCCAAAAAATCATGTGATATTACTAAGTGTTATCCTAGATCCATCAGAAGAGACTCTATCTGGATATGTTATTCAAACTCATCATCTCTATAAAATGTCATATATCATGGTTGATGTCCTTATAGCATGACATTAAACTGCAAAGATGATTTCCTTACCACAATAAGTTAAACAAAATTGTTTTTATCCCCACTAAAAGAGAATAAATATCATGGATGTTGTCCTTACCACATGAAATCAAACTATAGAGATTATGTCCTTACAGTATGACATTAAAATGTATGTCCATCATCCTCACTACAAGATGATATATTTCATGACCAATGTCCTCACCAAATGACATTAATTTACATATTCGGTGTCTTTATCTCAAGATGTTATACTTTATTGACTAAATCCTTACTGTAAGGTGTTAAAATGCATAGATAATTTAAAAACCCAAAGACATTAATGTAAAAAAGATCTCTAGAACTGTATATGGTTTGATTCTTATCCTAATTAGATACATAGGGATTCTTATATCCAATATATTATCCCAACCACTTATATTCACTTCCTTATACGATGTTATTAAAATTCAAGAATGTTTTCCTTTCTTCACGAAATTAAACATCATGGGTTTGAATAACTCTGTATGGAGTGATTCTCATCCTAATGAGATCTTAGGGACAAATGGATCATATATCTTGGCCCATCCACCCATATTCACATCCTTACCACGTAAATTAAAATTATAATGAACACATCCTAATGAAAAGTCAATATGATGTATCGAATATTAATCTCTAGAAGGCATCATCAGTATTTGAGAAAAATTAATGTTTCCATATGCACTGTTTAGATAATAACATATCGATCCCAACTATATCACAAAATTGTTAATTCCCTTAAATCACCATATATGGGTGTTCTCTGATAGGTCCCCTCCCCAAATAATCATATCTAAACATAAGGGACACCTAATCAAATGTGGAAAGTTTTGGACAAAAAATTTCAAGATTATACCCCTCTTAGTTCAAAAAAAGGAAAATATAATATTCTAATAGAAAACATGGGGATGGTATGAATTCATGGCCCCATGCATAATGTAAAACCACATATTCTGATGGAACAAGGAGGTTAAGAGTTTTTTGTATATCACCACTTCAATCAAAGACAAATACAACATATCATGGCCAATGATAGAATACATGCATATATTCTTTTACAATCTTTTTTGATGTTACGGCCCATTTTGACTGATATAGATGAGATCTGCTAATATATTTTGGTGAGGATGCAGCGATAATCATATATTCATATCCAAATCGTCAGAGTATTACAACAATATATTCATTATGAACATGTTTCCACTTTGACCAAGTGTATATCCATTATCCCATACTTGAGATTTATCATAATATTTCTGTAAAGGATGTGATATAAGGACCATGCTTATATCCACATTGTAGAATAGGCTCACCATGTTAAACTAATACATGGCTTAGGATAGGCTCATATACCCATGAAAAAATACTAGAGACATATTCCAAAGGATCAGGATTGGGATAAAACCCTCTTTTTGGATAGGGATCATCATGGATGAGTGGAAAATGCCTCATTAAAGGCATATATCACTATCCAAAAACGACCGGAGAAATACTCTAATGTTTCAAGAATGGGTTCATATCCCCATTCTGATCGCGGGTCACCTTATGATGGTGACACATGAATCATGAGAAGCTCATATTCCAATAAATCAATCATCTGAAAATATCTCATTATGTTACAAGATGATGTTAATATCCATTCTCTTATTCTAGAGGTTTTTAGACATATTCCAGAGAGGAATGCAAACTTGGATAGGGCTCATATTCTGGTTCCATGCGGGGCTCACCAAGTGAGAGAAACACATGGCATAAGACAACTCATAACCCTATCACAGATTCTAATTGACAAACACTAGTATATTCCCAAAAAGGGGATCATATTCCTACAACACTAGATGAGTATCAATAGATTCTGGTAGCTTTTATAGAGCAGGATTATATCTCTACTCAACCCCAAAAGGTAGGATTCCATATTTCACAAACAAAGAATTGTAAGGATCAAACCCACAATGTTATCATTGATGAGTTTACTTAAGGTTGTTAGAGACAAATTATCAACACTGAAATGGGTCATTACACTCTTAAAATGAAGAATAAGGTGATCATTAGCACGATATTATTCCTTCATGTAGTTTGATGATGGATCTCAAGGACTCTAAACCTAATATCTATGACAGTCCACCACTTTACTATGATATCTACAAAAGGATATAATATAACTCCCTATCACAGAATAAATTTCAAAGATATTTATTTTTAAAAAAAATAGGAAACTTCATATAGAATTACTCACACAATACCTTCATAAGCCATATATAGTTCCCCTTAAAACATCAACAACACTTCACCACAGTCAATAGGATACCTAAAGTGGAATCCTTTGTTTTCTGAAAAAATAAAGATATATAACATTGTACATGAAGTAGTATACATGGAGATATTAAGAGTTTTATCTAAAAAAATCCCCTAAAAATTCCCATACACATTAGCACATCCCATTACAAGATATCAAATAGGTAGAAAAGGGGGTTACAGAGTTCTCATCCTAACCACATGATGTTGAACTGTATGAAGTAAATTCTAACCACATGTCATTAAACAATATATATAATGTCATAACCAGATGATATTTTACTCTATGGAGTACATCTTTATGAAATGAAGGTAAACTGTACGGTACATGTCATTAAAAAATGACGTTAAACTCTATGGGCCAAGTCTTGGAAGCATAAAATTAAAATTCAAAACATCAAACATCTAAACCACATGATGTTAAATTGAACATTGTATAACTATTTGTTTTATGTTAAACTAAAAAAATGATTCCAAGTCATATGACATTAATTTATGTATTCATAAATTGAAGACATAAAACTAAACAATACAATGAATTTCCTCACCCCATTATATTAAACATTTTAGATTTTTCCACTGTATTACATTCCATTCATGTCAGGTGATCCTTTTCCATATAGAATGATGTTAAACTGCATGGAACATTTCCATGAAACATAATGTAAAACTACATCAATCCCAAAAATTCATCCTCTTTCACATTGAGTCACCCAAATCCTTTTAAGAAGACATTAAATAACACGTGTTCATAGAACTAGGTAGGGATTGATTATTATTTCAATGAGATACGTACAGATGCATCAATTCTATATATTGGTCCAACCACCACATGATTAAAAATGACCTTGTATTATCATTAATCACCCATTCAATATGAGAGGAAACCTTTTTAGTCATCCTTTCCCACACCTAGAAGAGCTCATGTGAGCATAGGAATTTTGGAAAGGGATTCTCTGAGAAAACAAGGCATAACATATCATGATCGGTCCTTAAGAGATCCATAAAGGATCATAAAATTAAATCTATTAGTCCTCACTTCATAATGTTAAACAACATGGTCGATGTCCCTTATATGATGTAAAAATACACATTTTGTTGATATTGGCTTAGAGGACAACTATTTTGGTGATTGGTATCCAAATACACATATATTATAGGACTATTATTTACCTAATTCCTCATATCAAATAATATATAGTGACTCCAAAATCCCCATCCTCAGGTCCTATCACAACAAATAATTAATAATTTTTTGTCTCCCTACATTCAGGTCATACTTCAGTAAGAATATTCTTCCCCAAGAACTAATTTGGAATGATTACTATTATTATAAGATTTAGATATATTCAAATATCTTCACCCTTATGCCTAACTAAGATACTCATTTTCACATTGGGAAGCTTATTTCCTTCACCCATGACATTACACTACATGGTTATTCACGAACGATGCATGAATTTATTTCTACAGTTATGTGGTATGTTATAACATCCCGATCAATATTCCAAGTCCCTCTTACAATAATCAATGTAAAAAATTCACATCTCTATGTATGGGTTAGACCATTATAGATAGTTTCAAATTTTATAACTTTGTGTGTCTTGATTCCTATTATCAGTGGATGTGTATTAATTTCCGAATCCCCAATAAAATGCCTATATATATATAATGATTAAAAAATTCACCCCAATTTCAAAGGGGATTTTCCATACATGACTATTTTTCAACATACAAGTCAGACCTATTTACATTATTTTTGTGAATGTAATATTTATTACACATTTTTTATAATAGATTCACACATCCTTACTGGATGATGCTAAACTACAAAACAAAATTTCACAGTGAAATTAAATTAAAATAAAATAGTAAAAATGTCCTTACTTAGTGAGTTCAATCTACATGTAATAAATTAATTCCACAATACACAACATTAGAATGTGAATTTCATCACCGATTAGCATCCCTTATTTTAGGAAAATAAGAGGCTTACCAAAGTCAACAAGGGTACATGGTGATTCCTCCAACTTTAAAGATATTCCAAACATAAACAACACTTCTTATATTGATCACCTATGGTTGATAAAAAAATTCATAGACTTTGTAATAGAAATAGATCTCTACACATGTCCATGATATGGATTCATAATGGTTGAGTTCGACCTATCAACGATATATTGGCTTTCTAAGAAGGGATTTCTAATTATTGTGAGCATGATGTCACAATTGAAGAACTCAATACCTGAATATGTTTTGGGTCATCTTCATAATGATTTTCCCACATAATTACTCAGAAACCAAGAACCTCGATCTGTGATTTACAACATCTTTACATCCTTCTCAGAAGGATGATGGAGTACTCTTATCAATGGATATCCTAATCATTTTCATGTGAAACATCTCCCGAATGTTACATCAATGTGTATAATGACATTAAACAATCATCAATTTGGCCAAAACTGTACAACCTTAATTGAAATCATTTAATGGTACAAATTACAATACCTTTGAATTCTAGTGAAAGAGACACAAAATTTATTATTTAGAAATCCCTCAAAAGTTTTAGAAAAATTCATGTTCATGATTACTAAAATATTCATCTATAGAGTTTGGAATAAAAAATATAGAAAAAATAAATAATGCCTAATGCTCATTGGCAGAAAATCATATCCTCAGTAAAACCCAATAAATGTTCATGGGAGACCCTAGATTATGAAAAAATTAATCTAATGGATTTTCCAATCTCCTCACCAAAGGAGAATTATCCCATGGTTGTGAAAAAACATTTAGTGAACTCAAATATTTATTGAATCTTTCATTCTAATAAAAATTTGACGTCATGATTTGAGAACCCTGGGTTGTCTCAAACCATTCATATCCCTTGAAATGAAAAATATATCTCTTAATAAAATTATGTTATTGATGCAGAAGGGCCTCTACACAAAACTCAAAGACATATTGGACCAATGTAAACTGATTTTTAATTCTTAGGAGCCCAATGAAATAGTTGAATAACCCAGCACTGAAGGGTATTCTATTTCATTCTTGACATGATGTCCCATACATTCCTCAAGACCTAATCACATTGGAAAATTATTTACTATCCCATTAAACAAAATATCTCAGGGGATTCAAAACCCTCTATATCACATAACCATGCATTGTACCGTTTATAAAACAATGAATGCAACACTCCATTATTGAACCCATTGAAGTCCCAGACCTCATGATTTAAAACCATAGTTTCAAGGTATAAAGATTCATAATTTAGGAGGTCGAATTCCCTAGGGTTCAAGAACAATTAACAGATATCATTCATTCATTCCCAAATTCATCGTACAAATATTATAGACATTTAAATAATTCCATGCCACTTGGAAACAACTAGAAATTCCATTGTTTTAACATGATATTGAGATACAAAGTAATTATACCTAATAACCAGAGGCATCCCCTACTTATAAGAAAGGATTTCTGATCCTCACGAGCCATGGGAACACCATGAGGGATCATATAACATTATGGTGTCTTCCTTTATCTATGGTATGTATTCCCTATTCCATTATCCCTAAATTCAATATTCTAGGAATATTATTTTTATCACCAACATTCCAACCATCTAGTGGAACTAGTTTCCCAATTAATAGACCCTCAATAAATATTACATCGAAAAATATTCCACGTCCATTGGAAAATAGTTGAGACACCACTTTTTATGAATTCCATTGATGCCGAATGGGATTAGAGCTACCAAACAGAGGTATATCCTACTTAAAATAAAGGAACTACAATCCTCAGGACCCATGGAAACACATTGATAGAACATAGAACCTTGGGGTATCTTGGGACATCCCTGTAATGTCTTCCCCATATTCTATACTCATCAATCAAATCTAGTATGAAATAAATTAAATTTCATTGAATCTCATGGTCCATGATAAAAGTCCATAAAAACAAAAAAAAAATCCGAGTTAATAAACACTAAACTACAATGATACACGCTCTACCATAAAAGTCCTTAAAATTATAAACAAAATGTTTTGAGCTAAAAGTCCATAAAATATATCACAATAGATGTTATATATAGAAGACCCAAAATGAAAGGACAATAAAGTTTAATCTAGAGGACACTAAATATTAGCAAAAATGATGTTCTAGATTTTAAGACCATAAAATATCCAACTAAAAGAGACATAATTCTCAATATTCTAAATACATGATAAGGGAATCCTTTTAAAATTTTCATCCTCTACTCTATGAAAATTTACATATTCTAGTCTTTGAAATATTAAGAATTTTAAAAAGGAAGAGGAAGAAAAAATTATCAGTTTGAAAATATATATGAAGGAGGTAATAGAAAAAGATAATTACATGTCCTATAAGTCTTACTATATATTAGTCATTGGAAAAAATAAAGGAAAAATAAATAAAGAAATTAAAATCTTTTGAAGCCTGACATTTGGCATGAAAAACCATTAGATTCACACTAAGTACGTTGAATAAGGTAGAAGATAGATAGATATACCTTTTTGAATGATATAATGCTCAAATCACCCTTATTAATCAGACAATATAAAGGAAAATAGATTTGGACCATACATAAAGAGTTTCATATCAGTGGGAATTCATAAACGTATCATAAGAGAAACTTGTTGTAATGACTTAAACAATTATGAATAAAATTCTATTTCTTTTGATTTAATTAAAAGTCTTATTGATAAAGAAAATACATGTACTTCTATTTTGTTATTATATCCAATTGGATCTAAATGATTGTTAATTATTATTATAGTTGATAATATAGCCATTGAATTGTGATCACATGACTAGTATAAATATAGGGGTTTAACAAATCTATTTGGCATAGAAAAATGATGTGATGGCCTCAACCATAAGGATCATTCCCTATAAAGCCCATTTATAAAAGCATCCAAGGGAGATTGAATTTCTAGAATTTTCCCTAGACCAAGAATGTGGTGAGATCCAACTATTTATATTTGATTGAATCCTTTTACGGGAGAAGATCAAACTAATCGAGATCACAACCCATCCATGTTCACTAAACGACACCATGAAATCCCCACCATCGTACAACTTACACATATGGAATATGATGGGGGTAATAAAGGGATATTTATCATGACCCTAGAAATTAGAATATGCCCTGTATTTTTTTTATCTAATAAGAAATATATTTTCATTCTATTATTTTTACATTGTATATGATTTTCAACCAAAAAATAGAATTTTTAGTTAATTATGAAATCTATTTTAATGAAATAATAGATTTTTAAAAATAAATAATATTTTAATAATGTATTATTATTAAATAATTATTATTAAATATAATTGAAAATATAATTTTCTTAATTTCAAAATTAATTTTTATTAAGGTTTGAACACAACTTTTGTCAAAACCTGTCAATTTCAAATAAATGACGGTTTTTATTTTTAAAGTGAAAATTCACATATTTATAAAACTATTTCAATAAAATGAATATTATTTTTAGAATGAGGATGTAGAAATAATACACTTGTGAGTTTTTTATAATTTTTTGAGACAGACCAATATCCGTGTAAAAAAATTTATACAGTATAAATATATAGTTTGTTTCAAGCCATCATAATGGCCTAATAACGATTTAATAAAATACTATAAAATAAAAATTCATAAAAATATATATTTTAATTTGAAATTATTTAAATTTAGGATTATTTGTGTATTTATATGACTCCTTAGTTAATCCTCAAAGTCTTATAATATATTTTATGGTTTTAAAATCATTTCATTAAAACTGTGATTCACCTCCACATAACCTAGGGAAATATTTTTATATATTATGCCCTTTTACATATATAATAATTTTTTCATCTCCAATTTTCATGAAATAATAGTAAAAACCGTGGGATTTTTTTTGGTTTGAATATGTTATTTTGCAGTGAACAAAACATAAATAAAAAATAAACCCCCTCCTTTCCTAAATAAACCCACCCAAGCACCCATTTATCATCACTATAACTCATTTAAGCATGACCCAACCCATTCCTAAACTCTCTAGAGTCCTCCCAATATGTTTCCAAGCTCCCATGAATCCTCCACCAAGCCTTTAGAATCACACATCCACATAAGGGATCCTCAACTTCCTCTCATCCATTCAATTCAAGAACCATGTTTAAAATTAGTCTTTATAATTTAATTTAGTTATATTGTAATCCGTTTGATAATAAATTAAAAATTTTCATATGATGTTATTTAATTGAAGGACTATTTATCCTCCCCTATTTGGACCCATACATAATCCGTTACTATTCCAAAATTATGTAAGGGATTTCTCTCTCCCTCTCTTCATCAGGAACCTCATTTATGATATTCCCTTTAATTTCTGATTTCTTATGATGGGATACATTATTAATTATACAACATACTTTCAATATCATTTTCAAATCATGAGCGACCACTTTCTCTATCATCAACCCATTCTATGAATTTTCATCTAACATTATTATGCTACCGAAACTGAACAATGAATTTCCATCATGTAGTTAATTCCATGACCATTTCACTATCAAGTGAATTCACCTGTATGATGATATACTTACTAATTATAAAATAAAACATGTTTACTTAACATTCATTTATATTTTAATAACTTATTATGTTGAACTAATGAATGTTAAATGATTTATATAGAACACATTAACATGATATTGAAATTATTATGATGGGTTCACTATGATAGTGCTCTAATGCATTGGGTAATGTTTAGTTTCATGATAAATAATGTAAAATGGGAGTTGACTCCTTATTTATCATGTGAAACAGTTATTGGCTCATGCTGATTCGTGAGAAATTGTTGTTGAATCATGAATGATCATGTGAAATGAGATATGACTCATGTTAATCTAGTAAGGGTTTAGTATGATGGTATGTTGTTTTCATGTTAGAAATTTTTTCAAAAAAGATGTCTTATTTCATGTTTTATGTTTTCATGTAATGTTCTTATTCTCCAAAGACATTGCACCTATCATTATTTTAGTTTTTATTAAGATCAAATATATTTAATAAATCATGAATAAATATGAACTATTGAGAAGGGATGCTAAAGATGGTATCAGACAATAGGTTTAGTAATTTTTGGGATTAGGATTAGAAAATCATACTGAAAACACTGAGAATTACACTATGTCTATAAAAACATACCTAATTTTGGGTATGTTTAAATTGATTTTGTTATCAAGAATATATATCTCTGTCTAGATAATAAATGTGGATGTGGTTCTCGAATATATGTACCTATGACTAAGAATTCTGACAAGGAGTTCTTAGCTTGACTCGGGGTAACCTTGTACATAAAAACGAGTATTACTACACACCTGATTTGACACTCCTATGGTATATGCTTTGGAAATTTAATGAGATCATTAATAACCAATATAAAAAATTTCCATATGAATATACATGAGACAAATCATTGAAAACATAGACCAGATCTTAGAAACACAGTACGTAAAAAGTTAAATGTAATTTATATGTTATCCTTTTGTTTTAAGTGTATTCACCATTATATCATTAATATTTTAGGTTAATCATCCCAAATTTACCTTAATTATAGAAAATGGACGGTAATATGAGGAATCGTGTTAACAACCGATGAGAAGGGAAATGCAATGATTCCCCTATATAGATGGACAACCCGATTGGAGGAGGAATCAAAAACATTTTCACAATACACACTCATTGAAATCATGTTATTAATATAATCTGGGATCAAAATTGATGCCCAATCCCACCTAAGAGAGAACTGCATACAATTAGAAGCATCATGAGACAAATTCAACTTTCTTTCAATGGATCATTTTATACCTTAATCATGGAAAAATGAATCCATTCAATTGAAATTATAATCTCTAATCTTCAATGTTTTGAGAAAACGACATTTATTATGGATTTCTATCCAATGGAGGGTGAAAATGATCAATGGTAGACATTGATATAGAAATTGAAGCTTTAGGATGAGATATAGGCAATGGATTGGAAGGCATTCAAGATAATATTTTTCTATAAATACTTTACTTGCACTTTACATATTATGATGGAAAAAGTTTTCATTATACTCAATATAATGATAAATTAATATTTTGGGGTGTACGAGGGGAAATTCATAATACATGTAGGATACACCTTAGGTTTTTTCATCACCCATGAGTCTCAGGTTTAGAAATTATTTGGTGGGATAAACCCTTGATCCGGAAAAGCCCGGGAATTCCATGACATTGATTTCTATAAAGGAATTGTCTAATATTCCCTTAAAGTTGAGTGGGAGATCAGAGAAACTCAGGGGTATCATGTGGATATAAAATGGAAAGTGTAGTTGAATACAAAAGGTCTTATAGATAAATCAAACAATGTTGAAAAATTCCTTAACCCCACTAGTCAATAGTGTGAATAGAATAAACTTGAAAATTTGATATGGGGACCAAGTAAATGATTTAGGTTTGGAAGAAAATGGAATATTCCCCTTAATTACTGACAAAATAAACACACCAATGTGATAGTAGAAATTAATTCCCCATTTGACCCTCTATACATTGTTCATTGATACAACTATATGGAAACATTGTACTTTGAAAAATAGTTCCCTAAGAGAGGTGATTTTGGAGGCAACCAATAACCTCAACGGCATAATTGTATATGTTTTTCAATCACTACCGCTGAATCGAATTCCAAAAATGATGTGGTGATAGGTATGCTTGTTATTCATTCATGAATAGTGAATGTACATTTTAATTCTGGTTCAACACATTCTTCAATATTAAAAATGTTTATTATAAAAATACAATCACCACCACAAATCATGGATGTTGAGAAGTCAGTGAAAAATGAAAATGGTGAAATTATTGCTTCCCATATATATAAATCCTCCCCATTCACAATTTTTGGATTAAACCTACTGAAGAACCATGTCATACTTCCCTTGGTGGAATTTGATGTAATTATGGGCAAGAATTAACTTTCCATATACAGAGCCATCATAAAATTCCATGAGAGGTAAAATAATATCTATGTAGTTAATTGAACTGTAATTATATACAAGTTTAATGAGGAGGATGTATATTCTTTAGCAATATCATCTCAAGAGTAGATATTATTTCCCAATAAGAAATTGTATTTTCCACAAATGATTAATTCTATTGAACAAACCATCCTCAAAGACATGCCTATTGTGAGAGAATACATTGATCAGTTTCTTGAGGAATTATATGCTCCTCCTACTAGCAGAGAGACTGAATTTTATATTGATCTTATACCTAAGGCATTACTAATATCCAAGACACCATATAGGATGGATATTTTAGAACTTGAGTAGCTTAAGAAACAACTATATGTGGATCTTGATAAAAGGATTATATACCCATGTGCTTCAATATTGGGCGCATGCGTCCTCTTCATCATGAAGAAGGATGGGTCAATGCGCCTTTGTTTTGATTATTTTTCGCTCCCAAAGATCTTGGTAAAGAAAATTTATCCTTTCCACAAATTGATGACTTATTATATTAGCTGCATTCTAAAGACACAAAACATTACATGCATAGATGTTACATTACTTTTTCAAAATACTTAATACATAATAAAAACAGAAAAACCAAGGACTATAATTTTTTACTGTCTTTGGAAACTCGAAACAAAATCTTCTAATCATGGTGAAAGATCTTCAACATCTCTCATAATGATATTCCCCTTGTGTTTTCTTACCTAAAACCTTTCTTTATATCCTGGGGAAAAAACATATAAAGGGTGAGCTCAAATTCTTAGTGAGGGTAAGCATGTGGAAAATAAAACAAACCATATACCTTTGAACTTAAAAACATGAACATAAAGTTTAAACATCAACATATTGAGTTATGAAATAATTATAGGTAGTACGTAAGGCATCAACCATAAAGGAACATTAATCATAATAAAATAGAGTTGGGATAAAACATGTAATTGTGGAAATGCATTTAGAAAATGATATGATTTCCATAGTAGCCAAGGCATTGCTGTCAAGACCATCATAGTGGACAATGTCCATTACTGAACTGGGTTTACTTGTTATTCCAGCCCAGTATTACAGAACCAGATTTAATTGTCATTCCAGCCATGTTTATCTCATGATATATAAATCTTTACCCAATGAATTAGAGGGAGATATTGGTCCCATAAATGTCATAATGAAATCATTATTATGAGTGCCACAAAATAAATATAAATCATTCATCATAACCCAAATAATAAAATGGGTTTCATAAACATCATTCCATCATAAAATAAAACATATAAAACAAATGGGTATCATTTTATCATATGAAAAATAAAACCATGTACATAATATGGACATTATACAAGAAACATAATTATACTAAATAATGAAATCAAAGATAGGAAATAGTTTTGATAAATAACTTGAAATTAAATCTTGAGGAAAATATCCCTTCCTCTTTAAAATCATTTTCTTTTAACAAAATGCCATGAAATTTTAAAATAAAAGGATTTTGTTGAAAATAATCACGAAATCGTGTGGAGGAAGCTTAATGAAAATAAGGCGATATGAAACTGTAAAAATCCATTCATTCCATATAAGTTAAAAAACCATTATTCTCGTACTTTTGTTGGAGAAGATAACAAGTACCTCATTTGGGGAAAAATAATGATTCCTTCCATACCATGTGGTAAAAAAAGGTGAAAATGAATTCAAACATAAATGTAATAATAGTAACCATTTTATGAAAACATTTTGAGAAAACATGGGCATCGATGATAAACATAACCATAGTAAATACTTACGAATAAATAATCTAGGATAAGAACAACATTGGAAAAATTATCCCTTACCTTATGTCCAATTAATTCTATATGTGTCCAAGACTCATATATAGTGGGTTTAAACATATTATTCACTTATAGAAGAACCATAATAATATTTTTGATATCATATATGGTTCACTTTTGACTTTATATTACCCTTTCATTTGTCAATTCCATGTTAATGCAGTGTTTTGGGTAAAATCTTTTCTTTTATCGTATATGTTTTGACTAGTAATTATTAATATGGTCACTTAGATCATGAATACTTACTTCCAAAATGTAAAAAGGGATTTATATATAATATATATTCAGAATATATATATAATAGTTCGATAAATGGAATGAAATCCATTGTTCGTGGAGACGGTAGGTCGTACGTACAAATTAACGATATTTTCATTTCTGTAATAAATTGAATAGAAGTAAATGGAATATATATATATATATATATATATATATATAAAGTTGCATTATTATGTCATATATTTTATGATTAATTATTATATATACTTTATAACCATTATTGAATGGTTAACATAGAGAATCAATTTCATCGCATCGTGGGGATGATAATCCATACGTACGCACGAGCGATTATATCATTCCCATAATTATTAAATGGAATTAGAGTGGGTGATATAATATCTCATAATTAGTATTAAGTTATAATAATCATATACAGTATCTATTTCTATAATTATACACATCAATTTAAGGTGTTGGTAGTAAAATAGATAACACTACAGCGTGGAGACGACAAGTTGTACTTACGCATGCACAGTGATTTCATATTTCGTAGGATGGGTAGAAGGTGAAATAGGGTTGTTTAATATTTATAATAGCATAACAGTATATTACTGATATTTATTTTATTAAATTATAATGAAACAACTATATAAGAGTATGTTGAAGAATAAAGAAACGTGAATGAATCGATATAGGAGATTACCTATTCTTCGATGTGCCTCTTCTAAACCTCCTCTTAGGGAACTAAAGATAGTACTTGAACAAGATATGGGCCTCTAGTATGTTTCTAGGGAAGTGGAGAAAATAAATTGATAGGTTTTTTCTGACCTTGAAGGCTCAAGATATTGTGAATAGGAGAGAGAGGAGGTGCCCTTTTATAAGAGAGGAGAGGGACACTTTTAGAATCCTCAAAAATATTAATTTATAATAAATTCTTATGTCACTTAAAAACCTCAAAAAATGGATAAATTAGAATATTAAATGATATAAGGTTATAATATAATAAAAAAATAATATTTATAATTGTTTTTATTTTATTTTAAACCCTATCATTTTTATTTATCTTTATTTAATATATTTAATTTTATTTTTGGTAATATGATTCTAAATTAATAATTGTTATAAATACTAACATATGTTTTTTGAATTGTCCATAATGGTATACGTTTTGACATTTTAGACAATAAAAATTTCAATTTATAATTTTTAAATATTTTTGTTATTTTTAAACAATTTAATAATATGATTTTTTTATAAAATATCAAGAGTGTCAATTTTGACACTATTCAATTAATTGAATTTAAATAAAATCCACACAGAATATATATTCAAACCCAAATATTTAATAGGTCCCTAACATGTAATATTTATCTTGATAATTCATGGATCATATTAAATAGTACATATAATATTTATTTTAATATTTTTAAAACAATTTATTTGATATTTCAATCAATAAAATAATTTCTACATCACTATTGTGTAACCATTAATGATAATTATTTAATCCCTAAAAATTATAAAAATGTTCACATGATGTAGAAAATTTTCTCATATTTCTGGTGAGTATTTATATTCGATGTTTTATGAAGTTTATCACTAAATTAAAATTAATAAACTTATAAGATATAAGAGAGTGACATGTTGACACTTTCTTTGGTTTTAATAATAATTACATTTTTTTCAACGTCAAAAGTCCATAAAATGAATATATTCCGACCGTCAGGTGATATGGGTCGACATTTATTCATCCAATAGAATTTTTTCAGGTTTTAGGGTAATTTTATAATCTTATTGTTACACTTAATTACCTGATTTACCTTTAACTGTAGTAAATCAAATTTACCATAGTTACTATTTATAAATTCTAAAAATAAAAACATTCCAATTAACATAATTTGGACTTACTAATTCTAAATATCGAATCTATTTTTTCAAATTTAAAATCACAGAAGTTGCTGTATTTAATTTAAAATTAATCATGTTGTTGAGAAAATGGTTTTTAGAAGTTAAAACATTGCAAATGATTGAAATGTTTTTACCTATGAATTCAATGTAAAAGTAATGATAATGGATTTAATTATATTAAATGGGAAAAATAAATATTCTATTTTAAATTTAAAACCATTCAAAACATATAATTTATCCATATAAATCATCTTGAATAAAAAATATGTTTTTAAATAAAATTTTGTGTTTTTTACTATTCTTCGAAATATGAAGGTTATCAGAATAATGTCAAAAATTTATCCAAAGTAAATTTTTATATCCTCATTCCATGGAAGAAGTTATATATGTAAAATTGAAATTATAAACTTGTCAAAAACTATATTTACAGTGGGTGCACCATCAAAAGGTGGCAAAACTATATTTTTTGAAAAATAGTTATTTTACCCGAAAAATTTATTTTTTTCTCATACTATATTCTAGATAATGTGTATGATGAATGATAATGTTATAAAATTTAAAATGTGGTTAATACTATTCATAATGGCTAGTTCATAATAATATTATAATAATATATAATTGTTTACTGAAACTCGGTATTGCGTACAACACAATCTATTGAGGAAGGTCTCTCTTGCATGCAACACAAGCCAAGAATAGTGATTGTGTATACTACAGGATAATACGTTGGTGAATATAGCGCAATATAATCTTGGTGTATCGTACAACACAAGACATCAACAATGTTAAAAATAATATTTCTCCTAAAATCTCAGGGTGTTACATTCTACCCCCCTTAAAATGAATTTCGCCCTAGAAATTCATCGGGGATATAAATTGTTTATTACTTGAAAGAATCATTCAAAGAAGCCCACTTTGTAAAAATGAATACCAAAACCTAATTTTTAAATAATAATTTATGAAACAAAATAGTTACCCAAATTAACTCATCTCTGGGTTTCCACATAGGATAAAATAAGTGAAAATATGGACATGGAAGAGAAATATATCCATCTAGTTATGATGGAGAGTGGTAGGGAACATGGATAGTAAAAATCCAACAATCACAAAGCCAAAAATTTGTGATGATCTAAGGTACCATCTAATTCATCAGATATGAGGGTACTAGGACAACATTTTTTTTCTAGATCATTTCCCTAAAGTTGATTAATTTTTCATAAGAATAAATAATTACTTGATTTTAGTGTAATATCATTATTGGTCATTCATGAACTATTTCCACCTCATCTCTTATTTAAATAAATGAAGTTGCATTTTTCCTTCTTCAAATGTTAGAAGACCATGAGATAGAATGATAGGTTATTCAATCTCTCACAAAAAGAGAGCGAAAGATATTAAATATAAATAAGTCCGTCTATGGTGAGATTAACCATATATGATTCAAAAAATGGACTTATACTTCAACTATCATACTTCTTAATAAAATATTACTAATTTCTACTAACCAGGGACGTCTTGTAGGCCAGTGGTAGGCGATAAAGACCTGTCTCACTTCAGTTGTGGGTTCGATTACTGCATCCTTGTCGTACATGACGGGTTGTCACTCGTCTTATGGGTTGTCTTGTTTTTAAACTATACTATTGTAACATTTCATAAAATGATATCAAAATTTCTATCCTTCAAAAAACTGTCTGATCTCTAACATAATCTATTCCAATAATTAGGATTATCCAAAATACATAAGTCTAATATCATAATATGGAGAGAAATATTGATAGATAGGTCATCTACCAATCATGTAAATACCATCATTTCTCCCCCATATATCATATGATATATATTTTCTGTCACATTCCAAACATGTGAATTCCTTAATCATGTATTCTATTAAAACATGAATTATCATAGAACCGTAGTGAAAACACGAATGCTGTCAAATGTTAACTCTTTCCACATACCAAAATCCCAAAATAAATCTATATACTCAAACAATGTTATCACCTTTTTCTTATACTCGTCATAATCTCATTAATAGTATCAAACATCTCATTATATTTTTATCACTTCATTATGGACATATCACTTACTTTCCAAAAATAGATGAATAAACATTCATGGTTACCGGTACCATTCAACATATACTTTCAAATACTTTAAGAAAACCAATAGTGTAACAATCTATAGATGTTTCTATATTTCATAGTACCATTAAATTACATATACAACATTACTTTTGATAAAAATTCAATCATTCAACTACATACATCAACCATTAACTGAGCTTCATCATATTATTCCTCATCACTTATTTCATATCATATATAATTTGTTGTCTTTTTATCATCATCAACATAAATACTACCCATACGACCATGTTGATTCTCTTCATGAGATTTTCCCTTAGGTCATTGGTTTACATAATGCCTATACATTACCCATTTAAAACATTTAACCATTATTGATGTATTAGAAATACCATTATCGTTGTCCATGGTGTAAACTAATCCTTTTCCTTTGAAATCACTAGCTTTGTGTCCTTCTTTTCCACACCCAAAGAATCTTCTAGTTCCTTTGAAACATTCTCCCTGATTCCACTTCCAACATGATTTACATGATGGAAATTTAACTTTATTTGTTCTATGATCATCATTAAACTCCATCTTTCTCTTATTAGATGAGTCAGGAAACTTACCAAAGTAGAGATTATTGATCATATTATGAGATTTATATTATCTATAATAACGATGATCGGACATCCAAATCCCATTTCATTTGGTTTCTCATGAAAAATATCATTCTATTGTCCATCATATCCTCCATTATCATGAATCTTCCTATTTCCAGCCATTTTCCTGATATCGAAGAAGAATAGAGTGGGAGGAAAAAATCATAATAGAAAAACATCATAATCAAGGGGGATTACATTCAATCTCTAACATCTTATCTTTAATCCTGGGTTATTCATGATTTTTATCTTAATTCTAGGATTGTAACATAGACTTTATTCTTAACCTTACGAACATCCCTAGAAATACCTTAAAAATATCTCTAGGGATCTGACTAAAGTTTTTACATCTTAGTTTCCAAAGGTTAACTAAACCATTTCTCTAATACCAACTACATAGACCCAAAATTTGACATACATGGATGATGCATTACTTTTGAAAAATACATAATACATAACAAAAACATGCACCAAAGGACTGTAATAGATTATTATCTTTGTAAACTAGTAATAATATCTTCTAATCATGGTGAAAGATCTTCAAAATCTCTCATAAGGATATTCACCTTTTGTTTTCTTACCTAAAACCTTTCTTTATATTCATGGTAAAAGATAACATATAAATGGTGGGTAAAATTACTAATAGGGGTAACCATGGAGAAAATAAAACAAACTACATACATTTGAACATAAAAACACGAACATAAAGTTTAAACATCAAAATCTTGAGTCGTGACCTAAATCATAGCAGTACGTAAGGCATAGACCATAAAAGAACATTAATAATGATAAAATAGCATGGGGATAAAACATGTAATTTTGGAAAACAATTAATCACATGATATTATTTACATAGTATCCAAGGAATTCCTTCCAATACCATCATAGTGGACAAAATCCATTACTGAAACGAGTTTACATGCCATTACAACCCTATATTACTGAACCAGATTTACTTGTCGTTCCGTCCATGATTATCTCATGAGATATTAATCTTTAACCAATGAATTTTAGGGATATATAGATCCCACCAATATCGTAATTAAATAATTATTACTTTTTCAACAAAATAAACCTAAAACATTCATCATAACCCAATTTATAAAATGGATTTCATAAACATCATCCCATCATAAAATAATCCATATAAAACAAATTGCTATCATTTCATCATAAATAAAATAAAAACACGTAAATAATAGATACATTATACATGAATCATAATCATAATAAATAATGTCATCTTATATGGGAAATATTTTTGATAAAACACTTGTAATTAATTCATGAGGAAAATATCCTTTCTTCTTCAAAATCATTTTGTTTTCACAAAATGCCATGTAATTTAAAAGGAAAATGATTTTTTTTAAAATAATCATGAAATCATGTGGAGTAAGCTTCATAAAAATAAGGAGTTATGAAACCGTAAAAATCGGTTCAGGTCGTATTAGTTAAAAAACCATTCTCCTCGGACTTTTTCAGTAAAAGTAAAAAAAAGAACCTTGTATGGTAAATAAAAGAGTGATTACTTCCATACCATGTGGTAAAAAATGTGAAAATGAAATTAAAAATACATGGAAGATTATTAAACATTTTATGAATGAATTTTGAGATAACATGGACATGATTGATAAACAAAACCCCTGTAAATACTTATGAATAAACAATCTCAAATAAGAACAAGATTGGAATAATTATCCTTTACCTTATGGCCAATTTTATCCATATGTGTCTGAGACACCTGTATAGTGGGATTAAAAATATTATTAACTTATAACAGAACCATAATAATATTTATGATATCATATATGATTCACTTACGACTTTATATTACCCTTTCTTTTTTCAATTCCATGTTAAAGCAGTGTTTCGGGTAAAATCGTTTCATTTATCGTATATGTTTTGACTTGTAATTATTCATATGATTACATAGATAATTATTAATTACATCCATAATGTAAAAAATGATTTACATATAATATATATTCATTATATATGTATAATAGATCGATAAATGGAATGAAATACACTGTTCATAGAGACGGTAGGCCGTACGTACGCATGAACACTGTTTTAGTTTCCTTATTAAATTCCATGGAATTAAATTACATATATATATACATAAATATAGTATAATTATTATGTCATATATTTCATTATTACATATTATATATACATTATAATCATTCTTTAATGGTTATCACGGAGAATGAATCTCATTGCATCGTGGAGACTGTAATCTGTACGTATGCACGAGCGATGATATCGTTACCATAATAGTTAAATACAATTGGAGTGGAAGATATAATATATCAGAATTATTATTTTGTTATAATAATAATATATATTTATTATTTCCACCATTATTCCCATATATATAAGGTGGTGGTGGAAAAATAGATTACACCACGGTGTGGAGATGGTAACCCGTACGTACGCACGCGCGGTGATTTTGTTTTTTGTAGGATGGGTAGAAAGTGAAATAGGGTTGGTTAATATTTATAATAACATATTATTATATGATTGATACTGATGTTATTACTTTAAAATGAAAAAACTAAATTAGAGGATGTATAAGAATAAAGAAACATGATAGAATCGAAAGAAGATATTACCTCTTCTTCGACGTGCCTCTTCTAAACCTCCTCTTTGGGCACTAAATTTGGTCTTTGAAGAAGATAAGGACCTCTAGTATGTTTCTAGGGAAGTGGATAAAATAAATGTATAGGTTTTGGCTGATATTGAAGGCTCAAAATTTTGTTAAGATGAGATGGAGGAGGTTACCATTTATAAGAGAGGAGAGGGGCACTTATGGAATCCCTGAAAATATTAAATTATAATATATTCAGACCCCACTTGAAAACCTCCTGAAATGATTCAATTAGAATATTAGATGATATAGGGTTGTAATATCATCAACAAAAAAATTTATATCGGTTTTTATTTTATTTTAAACGTTGTCATTTGGATTTATCATTATTTAATCTATTTAATTTTATTTGTGGCAATAAGATTCTAAATTATAAATTGTTATAAATACATAATTATGTGTTTTTAATTGTCCATAATTGGATAATTTTTTACATTGTAGACCATATAAATTTCAATTTATAATTTATAAATAATTTTGTGATTTTAAACAATTTAATAATATTTTATTTTAATAAAATATCAATATTGTCAATTTTGAAACTATTCAATTATTTGAATTTAAATAAAATCCACATAGAAGATATATTTGAACCAAAATATTAAATAGATCCCTAAAATGTAATATTAATATTGAAAATTTGTGTAGACTATTAACTATTTTATATAATATTTATTTTAATATTTTTGAAACCATTTATTTGATATTTTATTAAATAAAATAATTTCTACATCACTATTGTATAACCATTAATGATAAATATATAATTCCTAAAAATTCTAAATAAATTCACATGATGTATATAATTTTATTAGCTTTCTGGTGACTCTTTATGATAGATATTTTATTCGGTTTATAACTAAATTAAAATTATTACACTTATAAGATATAAGAGACTGACATATTGTCACTTTTGTTGGTTTTAATAATAATTACATCCTTATAGTGGTCAAATTTTCTGAACTAAATCTATTCTGACCCATGGTGATATGGGTCGACTTTTATTCATCCATTATAATTTTGGCAGGGGTTAGGATAATTTTATAATCTTATTTTTACCCATAATTACCCGATTTACCTTTAACTGTAGTAAATAAAATTTACTGTAGTTACTATTCATAATTTCTAAAAATAAAATCTAGCCTATTAACATAATTTGGATCTACTAATTCAAAATATGGAATCCATTTTTCCAAATTCAAAACACAAAATTTACAGTATTAAATTTATAATTAATCCTACAGTTGAGAATACTTGTTTTAAAAGTTAAAACATTTCAAAAGATTGACATGTTTTTACATATGAATTCAATGTAAAATTAATCATAATGACTTGAATTATATTAAATGGTAAAAATATATTATATTTATCCATTAGACACATTCAATATTATAATTTAACCATATAAATAATCATGATGAAAAATGTTATTTTAAATTAAAATTTACCATTTTTACTATTCATCAAAATATGAAGGATATCAGAATAATGTCAAAAATTTATCCAAAGTAAATTTTTATATCCTGATTCCAAAAAAAAATTAGTTTACACATTTAACTTATAAAATTTCCAAAAACAATATTTACAGTGGGTCTGCCATCAAAAGGCGGGAAAACTACATTTTATGAAAAATACTTTTTTTAAATGAAAAAATTATTTTTTTCTTATACTATGTTTTTGATAATGTGTAATATGAATGATAATATTATAAAATTTAAAATTTTGTTCATAATATTCATAACATAATGTTCCTAATAATATAATAACAATGTATTGTTGTTTAGTAAAACTCAGTGTTGCGTACGACACACGCTATTGAGGAAGGTCGCTCTTGCATGCAACACAAGCCAAAAATAGTGTTTGAGTACACTAAATGTTAATACGATGTTTTGTATAGTGCAAGATAATCTTTTTTTAGTGTACAACACAAGACATTAAAGAAGATAAAAATAATATTTCTCATAAAATTTTGGGGTGACATGCATAGAGAATAATATTTATCCAAGGTGTATCTAAGGTCTAGATATTATGAAGTAAGCGTAAAGATAGAGGATATACCCAAGATTTATTTTCATACGAGGTACATGCATTAGGTGTTCATTGTGATTCCATTCAGAATCCATAATGATCCAATAATCTCCGTGGACATGATTATTATACTCTTTAGAGAGTACCTTGAAATATTTGAGGTAATTATTATAGACGATATACTAATATACACCAATACCAAGGAGGTTCATAAGGTGCATCTGATAACTATTATAAAGACCAAGCAAAAAGAAAATCTCTATGTGATGTACTATAAGTGTGAGTTATGGTTGAAGGAAGTCTCATTATTAGGGCATATCATCACATCAACTGGGATATATATGGACCCTTCCAATTCAAAAGAAATTGATGGATGGAAATGGTTAAATCTGTAATAGATATACATATCATCATTGGGATATTGGTATATTACCCCAGATTTGGGAGAAATTTCTCGCAATTGTCAAACACTCTTACCTAGATAACAAGTATGGGGGAAATTTTCATTGCATGATAAATATGAAGAAATCTTCATCGATTTGAAATAGAGGATTATCACTACACCAGTTCTGACTCTACCAACAAGTGGACGGTTTTCATAATTTTAAGTGATACATAAATATATGGATTAGGATGTTTGTGGATGAGAAATTGCAAATTCCTTGCCTACTCCTCAAGGTAATTGAAAATTAATTATCAAAACTATCCCACGCATGATTTGAAGTTAGCCCCTGTGATCTTTTCATTGCAAATATAAAGGTATTCTCTCTTGGGGGAGAAGTGTGAAATATATACAGACCCCAAAAGTCACCAATATATATTCACACATAAAGAGATGAATATGCTTTAGCAAAGATGTTTCGAGCTCATTAATGAGTATGACTACTCAATCCACAAACATCTTATAAAAAAGAATAGGGTGTCAGATGTTAAGTAGAAAGGACCCCAAAATTCTTTCATTTATGAGAATTGTGAGGGATCCAATATTCATATAATTTATAAAGATAAGTGGGAATCATAAATAAAGGAAAATCATCTATCCTTTCACAAATGATATATCAACTATATCTTTTGTAAATGTTAAAGGATTCACAAAAAGATGAAGTGGGAATTCAAAATAACAAGGAAACTATAAAAAAAGGGAAATCATAAGAGTCAATGATAATGAATAATTGAATTTGGAGATTTTGGTTAAGACCATGTCTTCCATAAAATCCCCTTGTTAAGAAATAACTTTCACATGATTCACATAATTGTACTTTTTCTATTCACCGAGGAAACAAAAAGATATACATACATCTCGAAGAGAACTATTGGTTATATAATATGATGATGGAGATCACGGGATATACATCAATGTTCCTAGTATGACATAAAGTAAACTATGAATAGATAAATTCTATGGGTATGATGAACCCATTACCCATATCAACAAAGAAATTTGAAAACATACCCATGGAATTTATCACTGGACATCCAAAGACAACTGAGGGAAATAATACTATTTGGGTTATTGTGGATTTTCTTACAATGAATACACACTTTATTACGATTTTAGAGGATTTATCACTGGATAAACATGAACGTATATACATCATATAAGTGGTTGTGCTATATGAAGAACCATTATAGATTGCGTCTGACCAAAATCCAAGAATTTCCTCTAAGTTTTGGAAAAGTCTTGACCATGTTATAAACTCTGAGATAAACATCAATAAGTCTTATCACCCTGAAACTACTGAGCAGACTATCAAGAAACTTATTGAAATGTTGGTATCTTGATATATGGACTTGAATGGAATATGAAACCATAATCATCCATCAATTGATTTCTCTTACAAAAACATTTTTCACTCAATAATCCAAATGGTCTCCTATAAATCCCTTAATGGGAAGAGGTGCAGAACACTGGCATGATGGGATGAAGTTGGGGAAGGAAAAATTCTTGGTCCTGAGATAGTAGAAGAAATAGTGGGGAAGGTTAAGGCTATAAAACTACACATTAATGCTTTATATTGTCAACAAAAGAGTTAGGCTGACCATCATTGACGAGAAATAGATTTTTATATTGGAGACATGGTATTCATATTCTTATCTCCATGGAAGAGGTTGATGAGATATGGAAATATGTAAACAATATTCTAATGTGCATTACCCCTTTTGACATCCGTGATCACATTAGAGAAGTGGCCTATTGACTAGCACACCCCCCGAACCTATCTCAAGTACACAGTGTATTCAATGTATACCTCTTGTGGAAGTGCATCCCAGACCCATCACAAGTAATCAATCTAGAGGAGGTACCATTTGATAAAGACATTTCCTATAAAGATTATCCAATTATGATATTATATCATAGAGAAAACATTTTACAAAATAATATAATTCCCCTCATCAAGGGGTTGTGGAGAAAACACGTGTTTGAAGAAGCAACATGGGAACTAGAGGAGGTGATTTAGTTGAGCTACCCTCATATATTATAGTTTAAAAAATGATATTTAAAGGTAAATATTTCTTAAGGGGGGAAGGTTTTATCTATCTGATCATTTTTGAACAAAATTCTATTTCTTTTGATTAATTCAAAAGTATTATGGAAATAGAAAACAAAATTTCTTATATTGTTTTATTATATACAATTGGATATAAATGACCCATATGTATCGTCATACATGATAATATTTCCATTGAAAAGTGATCAAATTACTAGTATAAATATGTGGTTTTGTTAATTCCATTTGGCAGAGAAAAAGGTAGTGATGGCCTCAACCAGTAGGATTGTTTTCAATGAATCCCATTTTATCATAGCATCTAAGGGAGATATAATTTCTAGGCTTCTTACAAGGCCAATCACATGTCATGATCTGAAAATATACACATGACTTATACCATCTACGGGAGAAGTTCAATCTCATTGATATCACTACCCAAACCATGTTCACTGAATTTCCCCATAAAATATCCACCACAACACACCTTAATCTTAAGGAATATATAGTTGTAATGATGAGATATGTATCGAGAAACTAGTAATAAGAATATGTATATTATTATTGGTTAGAATAATGAATATATTTTCATTATGTTTTTATAATTTTGTAAAATAATTTTAATGAACAAATAATATATTTGGTAAATTAAAAAATATATTTTGATGAATTAATGGGTTTCTAAAAATATATATTATTATATTTAAATATTATTATTAAATAACTTATATCAAATTTAAATGGTCATATAATGTTTGTGAAGTCAAAATAAATTTTTATCAAGGTTTGAAAATTGTGTGTTTATCATGTTAATTTTTAATAATTGTTAGTTTCTATTTTGAAAGAGAAAATTCACTTTTTTAGAAAATAAATTTAGGTAAATTGAATATTTTTTTTGAATGAAAACATAAAAATTATCTAACATGATATTTTTCATAATTATTTACGACAATCAATTTTTCAGGAAAAAATTAAATCCTGTATAAATACACGATGTGTTTTATGACATCATTTTGGCCCAGTAATGATGAAATTATAACTCCCCGACCCTAGCTACCCAGAGTCGGTGGATTTATTTTAATACATTGGAATGATCACAAGGGATCAATTTTTGAATGATAGGTCAGTTTAGAATCATTGAAAAATAGATTACATACATGAACGTTACATTACATTATAAAATAAAAAACAACAACAACACTGTCTCAATTGACCACACTTATATCAATAAGATTATCGTACCAAGTCAGTCATAATATAAATGTTATCATCCTGGGAAAAATAAAACCTAAGAAGGGGTTATTCGAGATGCTCAGTAAAGATAAAAATATAGCAGAAACAATAATAAATAAGCACAAACATTTATATAAATTTATAGAACTAAAACAAAAGCCATTTAAAATAAATCTTCAGCATAATATAGAAAAGATAAATAAAATATTTCCATTTAATTATTCACATGGATATTCTACTTGATGAATAATCACTTGTAATATTAGTAGATAATTTCAGAATGATGGAATGCATAATTCCGAACATCATAACCACAAAGTCAAGGCCTCAGGCCAAGACTACAAATAAGATTTCGTCAAGGACTTGTGCCAATCCACTATTTTGTCCAATGAGTCCCACCGATGCATTGAGTAGCTATAGCGGGCCCCACCTATCATTTAATAATTCCAATGAATTCCTCATATGAAAGTATTGAAACATAACATAAACATTCGTAATAAAACTAACATACAAAATACCAATACTTTAACCATAAATCATGAATGGTATAAAAATAGAAAATTAACAGTGAATAACATAATAACTCATTCAATTCATAAGATATTTTTGAATAAAAGTATTCAAGACCACATTGAAACTTTTGAATGAGTTTAAATTTAAAACCATTTATGTCCATATAAATCAATCCATTAAAAACATTTTGAAAATAGGAACATTAATTAGAATTATTTAGAAGAATAATATTAAAACTGTTAAAATGATATTATAGTTGAAGAGTCCCATTAAATTAATCCATTTGAAAACTATTTTATCTATCATGGAAATGGATACTAAATATTTCCCAGTAAATACATACCTATAAACCATCTTGAATAATAATGAAATTGAGGAACTAACCCTTACATTGTAATTTTCCTTGGTCGAGGGTATGTTAATCTCATGGATAATAGATAAATAATTGTTTTGAAACTCTAAAAGAAACACATAATTAAATATTATATCATGTATGTTCTTCTAATATTCCATTGTTAATTATATTTTAGTAGTATCATTGTTTCACCTGTTAACTAAATCATTTTTCTTTACATGTTTTGTTACGTAAGTCATGTTGTTATGGATATGATTTATTTTAATCATATCTAGAATTATATAATGTAACAGCCCAAGATTTTATAAAAAATATTCTTTTTAATTTTATTAATGTCTTGTGTTGTACGCTACAACAAAAGGAGCTTGCACAACACACATCCTTGACTTGCCTTGCATTACACGCAATCGCGACCTTCCTCGATAGCGTGTGTTGTACGCAACACCATGTTTCGCTAAACAATGATATGCTATTAAGATATTATTAAAACTAGCTGTTGTGAATAGTAATAAACACTTTTTGAAATTTTGTAAATTTTATTTTTCAAAATGGACTTCATTTATGGATTCGGAGTATCGAATTTAGCCTAAGGTGAAATTTTTGTACTTTTCGGATAACTTTCATATTCTGATGAATAGTGAAAATTACTAAATTATAATTAATAACAACTTTTTTAATCGAAATAATTAATAGTGATAAATCATTAATTTGAGTGGTTTTAAAGTATATTTAGAATATATTTTTACAATTTAATACAATGTTGGTCATTGGATGTAATTGCACATTTAAACCAGACATAAACAAGTGTCAATCTTTTGATAGATATTGTTTCTTAAAAACACGCTATTTGTTTTAACAGCGGGATATAATTATAAAATTAATTAATGCATCTTCTATGTTATGAATTTGGTAAAATATACTTCATTTTTGAATTCGGAATATGAAATATAGCTTAGGATGAAATTTTGGCATTTTTCTGAAAACCTTCATTTTTTGATGAATAGTGAAACTACTAAGTGGTAGTTAAAAAAAACTGAATTTTTCATAAAACTTAATTTTACCACTTTTGTGAATGGAATTTCGAAAATACGAGACACACGGTTAATATCAAGGACTAAAATGTGGTTCAATGAGATGAAAATAATTTTTGGTGAATAGTAACTTTTTACTTTTTTTTACCGCGGTTAATAGTAAATAGGGTAACTAAGGGTAAATATGATATTAATATTACCCTAACACATGTCCTAATTCTATTGGACAAGTGTAATTCGACCAAAAACAAACTTATGAATAAAATATGACCATTTAGGCCCACTTGGATTAGATTAGGACATTTATTATTAATTTATTTAAAGAAGGGTTAAAATAGTTAAAATCAAAGTTTAATAAGTAAATCATTTTTAATATGGGGTTATACATAAGATCAATTCGACTATAAATATTCATTAGAAAGCTAAAAAGATTTCCTACATGATGGTATTTTATTTGTAATTTTTAGACATCAAATACTATAATTTATTTATGACACAAAGATGATGCAGTAATTATCTTATTAATGAAATATTGACATAATTGATAATATAAATACCAAAATAAATGTAATTTTAGACTTTTATTAATTACACTAATTTTCTAGATTACTATGATATATTAGTGTTGATTTAATCAACTTGGTTTGAACATATAATTCTGATATGACTTTCACAAAAATCATATATCAAATAGTGTCAAAATTGACACAAAATAGTTTTTAAATCAAATATTATATTATTAATTGTTATTTTATTCCTAAAAATATAAGGTTAGGCCAAATGACTTAGATAAGGATATATGTATTAATAATATACAATTTGGGGTTCGTTTGGCATTTTATAGTAAGTTTATTAACCATATAGTGAAAGAAAACAAAAAGACACGGTAAAAGTTAAATTATTTAACTTAGAGTTAAAACTAATTGATAAGGTTAAAATAATACCCTAAACTTGTATAAATCCTATTGGTTGATAGGATTTCGACCCATCCCCACTTTAGCTTCGAAATAAGACCCTTTGGAACCATTATAAACCGATTTTGACTTTAATATAAAATAATATTTTGAGATATTCCTAAGGTGCCCCTCTCCTCCCCTATAAAAGGACACCTCCTCCCCCTCCTCCTCACACCAATTTGAGCACTCAAGCTCGGCCAACCCGTGCAAATTTCTCCTCTCCACTTCCCTAGCAACATCCTAGAGGTTCTGGTCTTCCTCAAAGACCAATTTTAGTGCCCTAAGAGGAGGTCTCAAAGAGGCACTTCAAAGAAGAGGTAATTACCGTTACCAATTCTTTCATCTTTATTTCTTCTTCCAATTCTTCTTCTTAGGTTGTTTCATTATGAAGTAATAACATCAGTATCACTCATATACTGATATGTTATTATAAGTATGAAACAACCTTATTTCACCATCTATTCATCCTACGGAAAAAGAAATCACCGCGCGTGCGTACGTACGGAATACCGTCTCCACGCCGTGGTGTAATCTATTTTCCACCACCACCTTACATGGATGGGTATAATGGTGTAAAGAATAACTATACATAGTTATTACAACATCATATTGATTCTGATATATTGTATAATCCACTCCAATTCAATTCAATATTTATAGAAATGATATCATCGCTCGTGCGTACGTACGGAATACCGTCTCCACGACGCGATGAGATTCATTCTCCATGTTAACCATTTAAGAATGATTATAATGTATATATAAGAAATAATAATGAAATATATGACATTATAAAGCTACTGGATTTATGTATATATATACATATGTATGTCATCTACTTACATCCATTTCAAGACAATAAGGAAAGGAAAACAACGTTCATGCGTACGTACGGACTACCGTCTCCATGAACGGTGTTTTTCATTTTTCTACCTATTATATATATATATATATACTGAATATATATGATATATAAATCATATTTTATATTCTGGAAGTAAGTAAATCATGATATAAGTAATAATGATGTCAAGAACAACAAGTCAAAACACCTACGATAAATGAAACGATTTTACCCAAAACGCTTCTTTAACATGGAATTTACAAAAGAACGGGTAATATAATGTCATAAGTGAACCATATATGATATCATAACAATGAATATGATTCTGTAATAAGTCAATAACATGATTTAAATCATTATACAGGAGGTTCGGACACTTACAAAGCAAGTCGGACCTAAGGTAAGGGAAATATCACAATCTCATTTTTATCCGAGATTGTTTTTACTTTGGTAATTACTGGGGTGTATTTTATCATCCACATCCATGTATCCTCAATATGTAATGTTATTTACATCCACCTACAATTGTTTAAATCCAATTTTACCCTTCGGTGAGTTTTTAGTAAAAGATATGAAAGGAATCTTTTGTCGTTTTTCATACGAGGTAATTTTTGACTTTTCCGACAAAAGTACGAGAAGAATGTTTTTTTAACTTAAACGGCACGAACGGATTTTTACGGTTTTATAATGCCTTATTTTTATGAAGATTCCTCCAAAAGATTTCATGACTATTTTCAATAAAATCTCTTTCTTTTAAAAATTTCATGATGTTTTGTGAAAGAAATTGATTTTGAAGAAGAAAGGATATTTTCCTCAAGAATTCAATTCAAGTGTTTTATAAAAATTATTTTCCATCTAAGATAATAAAGGGTTCTGTTTCTATCCATATTTTTACATTGATTTGACTATGTTGTGATGGAATTATGTTTATGAATTCCTTTATCTTATATGAATGGTTTTATGATGTCATGTTGTTTAAGAATCCCATTTTTATTACATGGGTTATGCAATGATGTATGATTTATGATTCCGTGGCACACATAAGAAAGGATTCATTAAGAGATGGGTGGGACCTATATCTCCCTCCAATGCATTGGGTAAAGATTTTATATCTCAAGAGATAGACATGGCTGGAATGGTAGGTTATACCGGTTCAGTGGAACAGGACTGAAACGAGGATTACTCGATTCAGAAAGGGACTTTGTCTACTAAGATAGTCTTGGCAATGAGTCTTGACTAACAAGAAATGATTCTCTATGATTATGTGTGTATTCCACAATGAGTAATGTTTTAAGTTATGATTTCATTTCACTACTATGATTTATCCCATGTTATGAAATTATGCTCTCTTTTGCAGGTTAAGATTTCCAAAAATGTTATGTTCTTATGAAAATTATGTGATTGATATTTCCTTTGTTTACCCTTACTGAGCATTTGAGCTCACCCTTTTATGTTTTCTTTTCCCCAGGATATAAAGAAAGGTTTTAGGTAAAATAAAAAGGAAGATCTTTATGGGAGATGTTGAAGATCTTTCCCCACGATTAGAAGATTATACTCTGAGTTTCCAAAGACACTAAACTATTACGGTCCTTGTGTGTGTGTTTTTGTTATGTACTAAGTATTCCAAAAATGTAATGTAATGTCCATGTACGATAAGCTTCGGGTCTCTACAGTTGGTATCAGAGGAAAGGTTTAGTCAACCTTTGGAAACTAGGATGCGAGAACTTTAGTGAGATCCCTAGAGATATTTCTAAGGTATGTCTAGGGATGTCTCTAAGGTTAAGTATACGTATAGGTTACAGTCCTAGAATTGTGCTAACGATCTTCGAATTTAACCTAAGATGCTAGATATTGAGGATACTAACCCTTTATTATGTTGTTTTCCCTAGCATGATTTTTGCCTCTCACACAATTCTTTTGGGGTTTTAGACGATGGCTGGAACCCGAAGGAACCGTGTTAATGCGGAATGTGATGGGAAATGCAATGATTGTACCCCTGAGCAACCAAACGATATAGGAGCTGGAATGAAAAATCTTGTAGCCATGCTCACACAACTTTCTCAAGCTATGAATCATGTAGGACTTCCAAACGAGCAAAGGAAGGAGCAACATTCTGTTGAATCCTTCATGAGCCTGCGTCCACCTTCTTTCAGTGGGTCTACTGATCCATTAGTTGCTGAACAATGGATTAGTACTACTGAAAAGATATTTTCAGTTCTTCAATGTTCTAAACATGATAAAGTCATCCTAGCAGTGTATCGTTTGGAAGGAGATGCTGATCAATGGTGGAATCTTATTAAGAATACAAGGCAAGGGATGAAATTGAGTCTATGGAATGGGACGAGTTCAAGAACATATTTTTCAATAAGTACTTCCCTCGTATTCTTCGAACAAAGATGGAGAAAGAGTTTCTTGAACTGAAGCAAAGGGACGATGAATCTGTTGGTACCTATGAAGCAAATTTTACAAGACTTGCAAGGTATGCTTCTGGAATTATCATCCAACCTGAAAGTAAAGTTGATCGATTTTTCAGTGGCTTAAAACCAAGTCTTCGATGGGAATTAGCTATAAGAGACTTCAGTAGCTATGATGAAATTGTGCGTTGTGCTATCAAGGTAGAAATGGAAGTTGGTGTTACATATCCATCTCATGGTTTTGACAAGAAACGAAAGATGGAGTTCAAGGAGAAATCTCAGAATAATGGTGAAAAGAAGATGAATGTTTCCTTATGCACAAAGTGTGGAAAGAAGCATGGTGGAGATTGTCTAAAAGGGACTAGAAAATGTTTTAAGTGTGGAAAAGAAGGTCATCGAGCAGCTGAGTGTCGAAGTAATGGAAAAAGGGTTTCTAATGATAAAGAAAACACTACAGAGAACGCACCGCCAACACTTCAATGCTTCAAGTGCAAGGAAATGGGGCATTATGCTAATAATTTCCCTAATCCAAGGGTTAGTGATGATCAACATGAGCAACCACTGAAGGCAAAGGAAAAAGGGAAATCAAATGCGATCACTATTGGCAATGTTGAATATGACAACAATGTGGTGGAATGATTAAGTGTTTATGTAATGGGATTCCAAAATAATGTTGTATCATTGAGTATTGCAATATTTATTGATGTGGTATTCAAAGTGATTGAGATATTTTTTGGAAATAAGATGATATGCGCATAATGAAGACGAGAAAATGAAATGTTTAATAGTATTCATGAGCTCATGATTGATATAAGGACTAAGTGATATCATGGTTTGAGTATATAGAATTTTGAGGATTTTGGTATGTGGAAAGTGTTAAATTTTAACTGCACTCATGTTTTCACTAAGGTATTAAAGAGAATACACGATTAAGGACTTTGAATGTTTGGAATGTGACCAACAAGACATATCTTATGATATGTGGGGATCAACGACAGTATTAAATCTCTGGTAATCGATGTCACTATATTATGAGAGTGGACTGCAGTATTATGTATAAGCCTAAAGATTAGACTGGATTATGTTGGACATAAGTTAGTATTGTTTAAGGATAGAAGACTTTCGATATTATTGATGGGATGTTATAGTAACGTAGTTTTAGAAAAAGGACAACCTGCAGGACGGTCGACAACCCATCGCTTCGGACAAGGCTGTAGGAATCGAACGCACAACCGAAGTGCGACTGGCCTTTATCGCCTACCACTAGCCTACAGGAAGTCCCTGTTTAGTAGAATCTAGTTTTATTATATTAAGCAGTATGATATATGAAGTATAAGCCCATTTTAGGAACCATATGTGATTAATCTCACTATAGATCGAATTATGTATATAATTTTTGCTAACCTTTTGTTTGAGACAGATGGAATGACCCGTCATTCTATCACATGATCTGCTAACACTTCACGAATAACAAATTCAACTTCATTTATTTAAGAGATGAAGTGGAAATTGTTAAAGGCATGAACAACAGTGAGATTGTACCAAAATAAAGTAAGTATTTATTCTAATTCAAATTCTTTAACTTTAGGGAAATGATCTTGAAAACCAAAAATGTTGTCCTAGTTCTCTTATACCTGATGAATCAGATGGTACCTTAGATCGTCACAAATTTATGGATTTGTGATTACTGGCTTTTCCATAGCCATGTTCTCTACCACTCTCCATCAGAACATGATGGTTAGATTTCTCTTCCATATCCATATTTCCACCTATGTGGAAACCCAGTGATTAGTTTATTTGGGTAACCGTTACGTTTCATACTTTTGTTTTTAAAGACTGGTTTTGATATTCCTTTTTACGATGTGGGTTTCTATTAAAGAAACTTTCAAATAGTAAACCATTTATAACCCCGATAAATTTCGAGGGCGAAATTCATTTTAAGGGGGGTAGAATGTAACAGCCCAAGATTTTATAAAAAATATTCTTTTTAATTTTATAAATGTATTGTGTTGTAAGCTACACCAAAAGGACCTTTCACAACACACATCCTTGACTTGCCTTGCATTACACGCAATCGTGACCTTCCTCGATAGCGTGTGTTGTACGCAACACCAAGTTTCGCTAAACAACGATATGCTATTAAGATATTATTAAAACTAGCTGTTGTGAATAGTAATAACCACTTTTTGAAATTTTGTAAATTTTATTTTTCAAAATGGACTTCATTTATGGATTCGGAGTATCGAATTTAGCCTAAGGTGAAATTTTTGTACTTTTCGGATAACTTTCATATTCTGATGAATAGTGAAAATTACTAAATTATAATTAAAAACAACTTTTTTAATCGAAATAATTAATAGTGATAAATCATTAATTTGAGTGGTTTTAAATTATATTTAGAATATATTTTTACAATTTAATACAATGTTGGTCATTGGATGTAATTGCACATTTAAACCAGACATAAACAAGTGTCAATCTTTTGATAGATATTGTTTCTTAAAAACACGCTATTTGTTTTAACAGCGGGATTTAATTATAAAATTAATTAATGCAACTTCTATGTTATGAATTAGGTAAAATAGACTTCATTTTTGAATTCGGAATATGAAATATAGCTTAGGATGAAATTTTGGCATTTTTCTGAAAACCTTCATTTTTTGATGAATAGTGAAACTACTAAGTGGTAGTTAAAAAAAACTGAATTTTTCATAAAACTTAATTTTACCGCTTTTGTGAATGGAATTTTGAAAATACGAGAGACACGGTTAATATGAAGGACTAAAATGTGGTTCAATGAGATGAAAATAATTTTTGGTGAATAGTAACTTTTTACTTGTTTTTACCGCGGTTAATAGTAAATAGGGTAACTAAGGGTAAATATGATATTAATATTACCCTAACACATGTCCTAATTCTATTGGACAAGTGTAATTCGACCAAAAACAAACTTAGGAATAAAATATGACCATTTAGGCCCACTTGGATTAGATTAGGACATTTATTATTAATTTATTTAAAGAAGGGTTAAAATAGTTAAAATCAAAGTTTAATAAGTAAATAATTTTTAATATGGGGTTATACATAAGATCAATTCGACTATAAATATTCATTAGAAAGCTAAAAAGATTTCCTACATGATGGTATTTTATTTGTAATTTTTAGACATCAAATAATATAATTTATTTATGACACAAAGATGATACAGTAATTATCTTATTAATGAAATATTGACATAATTGATAATATAAATACCAAAATAAATGTAATTTAATACTTTTTATGAATTACACTAATTTTCTAGATTACTATGATATATTAGTGTTGATTTAATAAACTTGGTTTGAACATATAATTCTGATATGACTTTCACAAAAATCATATATCAATTAGTGTCAAAATTGACACAAAATATTTTTTAAATCAAATATTATATTATTAATTGTTATTTTATTCCTAAAAATATAAGGTTCGGACAAATGACTTAGATAAGGATATATGTATTAATAATATACAATTTGGGGTTCGTTTGGCATGTTATAGTAAGTTTATTAACCATATAGTGAAAGAAAACAAAAAGACACGGTAAAAGTTAAATTATTTAACTTAGAGTTAAATCTAATTGATAAGGTTACAATAATACCCAAAACTTGTCTAAATCCTATTGGTTGATAGGCTTTCGACCCATCCCCACTTTAGAATCGAAATAAGACCCTTTGGAACCATTATAAACCGATTTTGACTTTAATATAAAATAATATTTTGAGATATTCCTAAGGTGCCCCTCTCCTCCCCTATAAAAGGACACCTCCTCCCCCTCCTCCTCACACCAATTTGAGCACTCAAGATCGGCCAACCCCTGCCGATTTCTCCTCTCCACTTCCCTAGAAACATCCTAGAGGTTCTGGTCTTCCTCAAAGACCAATTTTAGTGCCCTAAGAAGAGGTCTCAAAGAGGCACTTCAAAGAAGAGGTAATTACCGTTACCAATTCTTTCATCTTTATTTCTTCTTCCACTTCTTCTTCTTAGGTTGCTTCATTATGAAGTAATAACATCAGTATCACTCATATACTGATATGTTATTATAAGTATGAAACAACCCTATTTCACCATCTATCCATCCTACGGAAAAAGAAATCACCGCGCGTGCGTACGTACGGAATACCGTCTCCACGCCGTGGTGTAATCTATTTTCCACCACCACCTTACATGGATGGGTATAATGGTGTAAAGAATAACTATACATAGTTATTACAACATCATATTGATTCTGATATATTGTATAATCCACTCCAATTCAATTCAATATTTATAGAAATGATATCATCGCTCGTGCGTACGTACGGAATACCGTCTCCACGACGCGATGAGATTCATTCTCCATGTTAACCATTTAAGAATGATTATAATGTATATATAAGAAATAATAATGACATATATGACATTATAAAGCTACTGGATTTATGTATATATATACATATGTATGTCATCTACTTACTTCCATTTCAAGACAATAAGGAAAGGAAAACAGCGTTCATGCGTATGTACGGACTACCGTCTCCATGAACGGTGTTTTTCATTTTTCTACCTATTATATATATATATATACTAAATATATATGATATATAAATCATATTTTATATTCTGGAAGTAATTAAATCATGATATAAGTAATAATGATGTCAAGAACACCAAGTCAAAACACCTACGATAAATGAAACGATTTTACCCAAAACGCTTCTTTAACATGGAATTTACAAAAGAACGGGTAATATAATGTCATAAGTGAACCATATATGATATCATAACAATGAATATGATTCTGTAATAAGTCAATAACATGATTTAAATCATTATACAGGAGGTTCGGACACTTACAAGGCAAGTCGGACCTAAGGTAAGGGAAATATCACAATCTCATTTTTATCCGAGATTGTTTTTACTTTGGTAATTACTGGGGTGTATTTTATCATCCACATCCATGTATCCTCAATATGTAATGTTATTTACATCCACCTACAATTGTTTAAATCCAATTTTACCCTTCGGTGAGTTTTTAGTAAAAGATATGAAAGGAATCTTTTGTCGTTTTTCATACGAGGTAATTTTTGACTTTTCCGACAAAAGTACGAGAAGAATGTTTTTTTAACTTAAACGGCACGAACGGATTTTTACGGTTTTATAAATCCTTATTTTTATGAAGATTCCTCCAAAAGATTTCATGACTATTTTCTATAAAATCTCTTTCTTTTAAAAATTTCATGATGTTTTGTGAAAAGAAATTGATTTTGAAGAAGAAAGGATATTTTCCTCAAGAATTCAATTCAAGTGTTTTATCAAAGTTATTTTCCATCTAAGATAATAAAGGGTTCTGTTTCTATCCATATTTTTACATTGATTTGACTATGATGTGATGGAATTATGTTTATGAATTCCTTTATCTTATATGAATGGTTTTATGATGTCATGTTGTTTAAGAATCCCATTTTTATTACATGGGTTATGCAATGATGTATGATTTATGATTCTGTGGCACACATAAGAAAGGATTCATTAAGAGATGGGTGGGACCTATATCTCCCTCCAATGCATTGGGTAAAGATTTTATATCTCATGAGATAGACATGGCTGGAATGGTAGGTTATACCGGTTCAGTGAAACAGGACTGAAACGAGGATTACTCGATTCAGAAAGGGACTTTGTCCACTAAGATAGTCTTGGAAATGAGTCTTGACTAACAAGAAATGATTCTCTATGATTATGTGTGTATGCCACAATGAGTAATGTTTTAAGTTATGATTTCATTTCACTACTATGATTTATCCCATGTTATGAAATTCTGCTCTCTTTTGCAGGTTAAGATATCCAAAAATGTTATGTTCTTATGAAAATTATGTGATTGATATTTCCGTTGTTTACCCTTACTGAGCATTTGAGCTCACCCTTTTATGTTTTCTTTTCCCCAGGATATAAAGAAATGTTTTAGTTAAAATAAAAAGGATGATCTTTATGGGAGATGTTGAAGTTCATTCCCCACGATTAGAAGATTATACTCTGAGTTTCCAAAGACACTAAACTATTACGGTCCTTGTGTGTGTGTTTTTGTTATGTACTAAGTATTCCGCAAATGTAATGTAATGTCCATGTACGATAAGCTTCGGGTCTCTACATATAATTTTCATAAATATTATTTTTAATAATCTAATGAAAATTATTCATGAATGGTTATGATGGGGAATGAATCTCATCATGTTTGTTGAGACAGTAATCCGTACAAACGCACGAACGCTACTTCCATTTCATTTTTTTATTTTGAAAGAAAATAAGACCAAATGATACACTAATATATTATTATTCCATTATAATATAATATTTTATATAAATTATTTATGTTCATTAACACTATCCTTTATACGTTCCATGTATGGAATGAATGAGTCATCTCACTTTTAGGGGGTGATAGTCGTACTTCCTCAAATAAAATTATCATATATATAAAACATGAAATTAATAAAGGTATGCTATAAAATAGAATTAAAAATATTATAGATAAAATAAATGTAATAAATATCATATTTAATTATAGTTCCTTCATAGTGTCCACCATAAGAGGTGGTAGTAGAATATTGAACAATCATCGTTTTGTGAGGCAGTAGTTCACCGTCAACAGAAACATTATGTTTTATACCCCATTGAAGGAGGTGTGTGTAAGGGTAGTTAAAATACATCTCATAAAATAAACCTAGTGTATTTAGGATACTATTTTTGTTATAAAAAAGTAATAATTAGAGTTTAGGTGGTTAGAGATGTTAAATAAAATAAAAGAACTGTAGAGGAGATGTTACCATTAAATCGGGTAACTCCCTTTGGATTGAACCAAAAGGCTTCCCTGAAGTGAATTATGACTACGGTAAGGCTTCTAAATGGAAGATAGGGATTTAGGGACCTTAAGTAGGCAAATTATAGATGATCCAAGGTGATGGGATGTGTGAGAAATGGGTCAAAGGTGAAGGATTTTTATAAGGGAGGGAGGGGCTCTTTAGTAATGATTGAAAATATTATTTTATTATACAAATAATTTCTTTTTATAAAGTTCCAAAACACATTAAATTAAAATATAAGATGACTCAGGTTCTAAATAAAGTCATCCAATAAGAATTGGATTGATTGTGATTATTTGTTAAATTTTTATAAGCTCATTTATTTAAATTGTTATTTAAATTTGTTAACACGACACCATTATTGTGTCCAAAATAATATTATTTATTTTATGTATTAATATTATAAAACAGATACCATGATGTTGAAGATAATTTTATCTTTAAAATGAATATTTATAGTCAAAAATATAACTTATATAACCCCTTTAAATTTATATTACTAAATGATATATGTCTATGTCATTTTTGTGATTACTTTAAATTAATTAATATAAAGTGTCATTATCACTCTCAAGTGGCTCCATGTGTTCCCAAAAATCATTACATGGATGCAAATTTTCGGATATATACAAACCAATAGAAATTGGACACATGTTATGGTAATTTAATATAAGAATAATAATATTTGTTTACAGTTATTTACCTAATTTACCCTTTAACCATGGTAAATAAAATATTAGTTGAAGTAAATATTCACAATGTATAAAAAAAGTTACCATTTTACACAATTTGGACCTCCTGATTCAAAATATGGAATCCATTATTCAAAAAAACACAAAATAGGCAGAAATTAATTTAAAATTAATTCTCGTTGTCGAAACAAAAAGCGTGTTTTTATGAAATAATAACTATCAAAAGATTATTACTTTCTATGTAAAATTTAAATGTGAAATTAAATACCATGAACTAAATTGCATTAAATAAAAAAAATATTATCTAATGATACTTCAAAACCACTGAAATTTATAATTTATCGCTACAAATTATTTTGATTAAAGAATTGTTTTTAATTAATATTTATTATTTTTCCCTATTCATCAAAATGTGAAAGTTGTCATAAAATACAATAAATTTATCAAAACAATATTTTTATGTCCCAAATCAAAAGAATAATTTAATTTCATTAATTTAATATATAAATGTGTAAAATATTGGAATTAAAAAAGGATTTATATTAAAAGGCGATAAAATTTCATTTATTGAAAAATACATCTTTTATATGAAAAAATGTATTTTTCTTATTTAATGACCAATAAAACCATAATATGGATTAAAAAATTATGGAGTATATAAAATTCAAAATTTAGTTAATACTATTCATTGGCGCCTTTTGAATGGCTAGTTTGGGAAGTTGTGGTGCACTTGAACTTGGTGTTACGTGTAATGCCAGTTATTGAATTTAATTGAAGAGATAATGTACTATGAAATCATGGGGTGTTACATTCTACCCTCCTTCAATAAATTGCGTCCTCGCAATTTGAAATTTTTCTTTGAAAATAAAATTTTAAAAATAGAAAAACACCATTGTGAAAAATCCCACATACGCAATTGGGTTAATGAAAATTAGTCTTAATAAGAGGGAAAGTGATATGAAAAAGTCACCAAAAAATTATGATCTCGATTAGGAAATCATTTGTTGAAATTAGAAACTCATAATTTAATTAAAAACATAAATATTTATAGGGAGTGATTGAGGTCACCAATCATATACAAATGTAAAATTGAGGGCCACAAAACCATAAATCTACGATGATTTAAAATATCACCAGTTCAAGAAAACATAATGTTTTAGTATAACACATTTTTCTTTTAAGATCCCCTCTCTAATGTTTAAAAGTTAATTTTTTCATAGAATAATAAGAAAAAATATACATGACATGTATTGGTTCATCTTTGAACTAATTCTTACCAAAAAATAATATTTCACTCCAAAATATAATAGAATTAAAAAATATTCAGTTTATCCTAATAGTATAAGGTTCCAAAAATAATTAATTTATAATTCATTTGTCAAAATATTTTAAAAAAAACTACATTATACAAACTAGGACATCACATAAGTGAGAGGTAGGTGATTAACCTGGTCGCCCTTTGGCTGTGGGTTCATGTCTCACGTCCTTGCCAGACACGACATGTTTTGAACCGACCTCCGAGTTTTCCATTTTATGAAAATACAAAAGTAATATCAAGAATTTATTTAACCATAAAAATATTATACAATATCAATCATAATCTATTCCATCCATTAGACTTATCCAAAATACTTTTTTCTGAAGTCACAGTCTAAAATTTATAATGAAGGTCACATAATATAAATGTGAATACCTTCATTACCTTTTCTCTTAAAATGTTGAAATAAAATGAATTTCCAGAAAACTATATTTGAATAGGAATGTATTTTTTTATTCCTTCTGTAAATCATAGAATACTGGATATACACCTAAAATCTAAAAATTTTGTAATCACCAACAATGATGGAATAAAAAATCATTAATTAGATCCAATATAGTCAATAATAACCGATATAATTTCTCCATATCAATCATATTTTATTCCAAAATCAATTCCACAGTATCATGACCATATTAAAGTCTATCTCTCCTTCAACCATGTATTTTCCAAAATGTTTAACTCTCTATAGAGTCACTTTTCTTGGTACCACACAATATGATATCCTTAATGAAATAGTATTGTAATACAATCCTTATATCCTCCATAATTATTATAATGAGTATATCATTGATACAAAACAGAAATTACAAAATTAATTAATATCGACATAAAGAAACTAGTCAGTACTCTTCATTTTTGGTAATATCATAACTTGATTATTATCTAACAATATAATTTGCGGTATATTCTGATGATTGGGGCATTGATTGTTGTAGTTTCCCTACTTTTTGCAGATGAAACTTCGTACATTTGAAACCTTTTTCTTACACTTGAAATCACATACATGGTGTCCTTTTTCTCCACACTTATAACAACCCTCATTCCCTTCAAGCATTTACCAAGGTGATTCTATCCATAGTTATCACATGTGGGAAAATCCTTATTTCCCTTATTCCCTTTATCCATCATTCTCTCTACCATCATTCTATTCTCTAACTTCCCTTGAAAGACATAGGACTCAGAGAATTAGTTACGTATCTTATTAACACATGATAATATTTCTTCATACAATAATGATACATGGGAGACTATTTAAATTCTAAATATTTATTTAATACCATGAAATATATGATCCTTCTTATTCTCTGGATCATGAGTATTGCTGGAGATCTCATTCCATCTACTGGGCACCATTTATTAACTATGGCATAACTATGTTATTTTTATGAATCAAAATTCATAATTCCAAACATGTAAAATACCCAACATAAATTGAACAAATTATGCAGATAATCTATAATCATAAAAAGAATTTATTCTTTGAGTAATTATTTAATCTTATGTCCTTAATAATGGATTTTAAAGAAAATGTGAATTATCCAAAGCATATCCCCTAGGAGTGTAGTAATCAAGAGTGAAGCACGGCTCGTTGTCGTGTACCAGGATATATTGGGTAAAGCCTAAAACTCCTTGTTAGAGTTTTCATTCTTAGGTACATCTGTGCCATAGCCGCCTCTACCTACTTGTATCCAGACAGAGATGTATTTTGGGTAAAATTAACTAAATATCTACATTACCCAAATTATAGGATGTTCGTTTATATTAATCATCAAATTCTATATGTTGGTAATTCTTTCTAATCATAGTTTTTCTCAATCTAGATTCAAACATTATTTCTAAACCTCTTTTTATACCAACTGTAACGCCCCATCCCCAGTTACCCAGAATCGGTGCATTATTTTAATATATTGGCATGATCCAAAGGGATCATGTCCCGAAAGACCAATATGTTTATATGTCTAGGAAAATATATTAAATACATGAATGTAACAATTCATTATAAAATGAAAATCAAAAACAACATTGCCTTTATTGACCATATTCATATCCCTTAGACTATCCCTTCTTGTTAGTCATAATACACTGTTTTGCATCCTGGGAAAAATAAAATATAGAAAGGGGTGAGCTTAGATGATCTGTAAGGATAATAATATAATAGAAACATTCATAAATAAGCATAAAAATTTAAGAAAATGAATAGAACTAAAAAAATAAAATTTAAACATAAACATAAACATAACGTGGAAAAGATAAATCTTATAATTATATTTACTTGTCCACATGGATATTATATTAGTTTAATAATCAAATTTAATATAAATATCTAATTTCATAATGATGGAATGCATAATGTCGGACCTCACAAACACATAGTCGTGGCCTCATGCCAAGACTACAAATACGATTTTTACAACGCCTTGTGCCAAGAGGCTAGTTTGTCTCATGAGACCTACCAATGAATTGATGAGCTCTAAAATGCTTAAACCATCACTTACTAAGTCCAATGCATTCTTCATATAAAAATGATGAAACATAACACAAATATTCGTATTAAAACTAGCATATGAAATGTTAATACTTTAACCATAAATCATGTATCGTATAAAAATAGTACATTCATAGTCAATCATATCCAAACTCATTCAATACAATATTGAAGATTGTATTTAAAGTAAATCATACACAATGAAGAATAACATCGAAAAATATGTTGCCATTGTTGAAAATTATTAGTAAAACATTTTGATAGAAATATCCCTTTTTCATGAAAATATTTAAAAGGAACAAATTTATAATGGAAGTCACTAACAAAATTTAATTAAAGATTCCCTTACAACTTTGAATCTTTTGAAAAAATTAACATTTAAAAATATTTATGTCTATATAAATAAATATTTTAAAAAAACATTTTAAAAACATGGAAATTAATTAGAATGATTTAGAAGAATAAATATTTAAACTGTTAAAATGATATTCTAGTTAAAGGGTCCCTTAAAATTAATCATTTTGAAAACTCATTTATCTAACATGGGCATTGATAATAATCATATCCTAGTAAATACTTACAATAATCAATCTCGAATAATAATGAGATTGAGGAATTAACCATTACCTTGTACTTTTCATTGGCCATGGTTATGTTAAACTCTTGTATAATTGTTAAATCATTGTTGTTAAATTATAAAAGAACCACATACATAAATACCATATCATATATTATCTTCTAATATTTAATTATTAATAAAATGTTAATACTATCATTGTTTTGTGTGTTAACTGATTCATTTTCGTTTATGATTTGTTATGTAAGTCATGTTTGTTAAGGATAGGATGTATTTGATTCATTTACATAATGATATAATGTTCTTAAATATTAATTTTAATAATAAAATGAAAATTATTTTGGAATTATTACGATGGGGAATGAATATAATCTCATTCATGGAGATGGTAATTTGTACGTACGCATGAACAGTACTTCCATTTCATTTATTTATTTTAAAATGACATAAAACCAAAATGATACATATGAATATTATTATTCCAGTATAATTTAATATTTTATATATGTTACGTATGTTTATTAACACTGATAATTATACATTCCTTGTATGGTACAAACGATTTATATCACATTGAAGGGGCAGTAGTCCGCACTATTCAAATCAAATTATCATATATACACAACATGAAATGAATAACAGTATTCTATAAAATATAATAACATAATATTATAGATAAAATAAATATAATAAATACCATATAAAATTACATTTCTATCATAATGGCCAACATAAGATGTGGTAGTAGAAGATTGAACATTCATTCATTCGTGAGGAAGTAGTTCGCCGTCCACAGAAACATTATGTTATGTACACATTAGATGGATGTGTGTAATCACCCGAAAATTATCATTGTCTTAAGAGTACAATGAATCATTACTATCCCTTAAGAGAAATCCCCAAGATGCCAATAGCTGTTAATAAATGACAAAGGGTTTCAAATACTAGTGGGGGATGATTTACCCTTTAAGTAATAAACCAATAATCCATCCAATTAACATTCACTATATGATGCACGGACAAAATAAAGACAACTAAACAACATCATTTATATCAAACCACATAAAAGTGTACAACAGTGGATGACCAAACCAAATATCAAAGTACACAGTAGATAAACAACTCAAGACTCTCAAAAGACACCAAGACGCCATGATCCACAAGCTCCATGCTCCACAGTCACCGAACTACCCAAATCATCACGAGTTAGTACTAAAAACATGGTAAACATTACCTTTTCCACTGTCTCAAAAAATAGTATTTGTAAAAGCACCAATGTTCCAAATCAGGGGTGATTATAAAACTCAGTAGGTTTTCCAAATGACTTCCCTGCTCACACCACTAGGATAGAAAAGTTCTCCAAAATTAAATAAAACAGTTTATATAAAACAATTTCTCAAAAACAGTTTATAACTAAATATAAACAAGTTTCCAAAAAAATTATACTTAAATCATACAAGTGCAATCAAAACCAATTTTTCCAACAAGTTATATTTCCATAAAAATACTAAACAAGCTTTAGAACCATTTCACAATATCCCCGTTTTGGCATACCCAACCATTTCACAAACACATGAAACCAACCATGCATGCTATGTTTTGACAGTTCCATACTTATGAGTGGTTTCTCGTAGATCTATGAAGTCGGCACAATGTAATTTTTTCCTATGTTCCATTACTCCTATGGCACCGAGTAAAAGGTCATATTTCAACCAAGCCTAGAACATATAGTTACCATTTTCTATTAAATGTTTAACACCAAGAACATGGTCATATTTCAACCATTCCTCGTACATGAAACATGAACACACACCACATATTACCAAAACTCATGCCAAAACAACGATTTCAATAAAACCAATTTTTATTGAAAACCATTTCGTCAAAACCATTAAAATGCCAAAACATTTTTATTCCAAACCACTTCAATAAAAATCCATTTTTATTGAAAACCAATTCCATCATTGTAATTTCAATACCAAAACATTTCAATAAAACACCACATTTATTAAAAACCTATTTTTCATCAAACCATTTACAATTCAAGCAAATCAGAAAATTCAAATCATCATTTTATATTCAAGAAACCAAATCACTTTGCACAACAAATCACAAAGATTTCATAATTTTATTAAAACCATAAATAATCACTAAATAAGATTTATTCCATGCTTTTCAAAATTAATTCCATTCAATTAAACCAATTTAAATATAATCCAATAAGTTCTAATAAGAGGAGTCAAGAGTCAAGCCTCCTACCTCAAAGGTATTTTTGAAAACCACAACGAGCGAAGATCATTCAAGAAAACCGTGTTGATTCTCCAAAAACATGCCTTGGATCTCTTCTCCTAGCAAGAACAAGAACAAATCCCAACAGATTTGGAATCCAGAAATGTAGATCTACCCTTAACATGCATAGATCTAAGAAACTGAGGAAATAGGAGAAGTAGATCTAAGTAGATCTAAGAAACCAAACAAGAACAACGAAGAACGTCTACATAATTCAAGGATCTGGCTTTGATTCACCAAGAGAAGACTTTGAATCACCTCTGGAATGATGGTAGAACATTATCTGACTATAGGAGAAGCAAAATTTTGATTTAGGGTCGCATAGGAGGAAATACGATCCTCTTAGAGGAAAAAACTCGTGAGATCCACCTTTATAGGAGCTCATTTATGTGGACGAATGGTTTTCCTACATGGTTAGACAAACCATCCACTAACCGTGTGTCAGACTCTACCTTTGCAAACCCTTGACACATATCTTGGATGCACGTTTAGACAAACTGTGTGCTGTTCATGTGGACACTACTTCCACCAAGACCAACTACGCACAGTTTTTCCGCATGGTTTAGACAAACTATGAACCGTCCATGCGACTTCCCCTTTGCCTCAAAACATCAATCAATGTTCTCCCAACTCTCCCATTTATCATCTTTAACCTTTATAACCTTTAAAATAATTATTTAAGGGTCACATACCAGAAACCGAGGGTACTAAATTCTCTCCACCATTGGTCTTTCCATGCTCGGAAAGTAGAAAACCATCACCCAAGTGAAAGAGTTCTGGCCAGAAACCATGCTACCATAAAACTAAATCTAGACCGATGCTTTTTCCACGCAAGAATTTCTCTTACCTATCCAAGATCTATATTAGGATATGTATCAACGAAGCATTCGGATCTTGGTCAACATGATCCCATCTGATCACTTAGTCTGGATCAAGATGATACATTTTCAACTGAGATACATGGAACACATTATGCACCAAACTGAACCATGGTGGTAATTCCAACCGATATTCCAACTCTGAAACATGTTCCAGTATCTCATAAGGGCCAAAGTATGTAGGAGATATCTTTCCCTGATTCCCGAAATGATGATGTCTAAACATTGGAGAGATTCTCAAGAGGATATGATCACCCACAATGAAAGACAACGGACTTTGATGGTGATCTGCAAAATATTTCTGATGACTCTGAGTTGTATCGATCCTTTTTCTAATCAACTGGATATTCTATGTTGTTTCTTGAACAAGGCTTGGACCAACTAGTGATGTTTACCCATTTCCATCCATTATAGTGGAGAATTATAAGGACTCCCATAGAATTCTTCAAATAGAGCCATGCGTATCAAGGCTTGACAGATGTTATTGTATGAGAACTCCACTAAGGTTATATGATCTTTCAATGAGCCACCAAAATCCATTACTTAAGCCAGTGACATGTCTTCCAATGTTTGAATCATCCTCTTGGATTTCCCATCAGTTTCAGGATGATACGTCATGCTCATAGTCAACTGAGTTCCAAGTGATTTTTGTATCGATTGCCAGAAATGAGATGTGAACCTCAGAACTCAATCTGAGACTATAGACACTGGTACAACATGCCACTTTACCACCTCTTAGATATAGATTTTTGAAATATCCTCTATCGTATGAGTTTCACGAATAGGGAGGAAATGGGCTGACTTGGTTAGACGGTCCACTATCACCCAAATGTCATCGTGTTTCCGAACCATTCTTGGAATACCTGTAACAAAATCAATTTATATCTGATCCCATTTCGACACTGGGATAGAAAATATTGTAACATAATAGGTGGTCTCTGATGCTTTGCTTTAACCTGCTGACAATTTAAGCACCACGAGACAAACTCGACCACCCTCCCTTTCATGACGCTCCACCAAAACTGCAACTTCAACGCCATATACATCTTCTGTGTACCAAGATGCACATCCCATCTTGAATGGTGGTAAGAATGAAGGAGTTTTTCCCAACAAACCATAGCTACAACCATATGATCTATGAAACACAAAACTAAACCCCCATCATGTTTCCAACCATCAATGGTCTCCCCACCAATGTTATTTGAACATACAACCAGACATTCTACATCAGATGTTTTTACTTCTTAGATCATTTTTACAAAATCAAGAACAAGTGTAGCTAAAAATAAAACTGCAACATCACCACGATCGTCACATTCCAAATGTATGTCGGCTAAGATTAAAATCAACTTCCATTCATCTGATGCTTCATTCGCCAACTGAGCATATGAATTTTTAATTAATGCATCCGCCAACAAGTTTCCTTTCCCCGATGTCTATATCAAGTCAAAGTCAAACATTTTCTGATACTCCATCCATCTATTTTTCCTCAAATTCAAATCTCACTCTAAGAAAATGTGATTCAAGCTTTAGTGATCGGTAAACATAGTGAATTTCTCACCAAAGAGATAATATCTCCATGTTTTCAAAGAATGGACGACTACCGCTAATTACAAATAATTTGTAGGGTAATTATTATCATGCACCCTCAACTACCTTGAACCATAAGAAACCAAACGGACTCCTTGATCGAGAAAAAAAATCAACCCTAATCTGGAAGCATCACAATACACCACATACCCTTGTCTAGATTCGGTTAAAATCAAGATAGGTGATGATGTATGCTGGACTTTCAGTTCTTGGAATGACTTCTGACATTATTCTGTCAATATAAATGGTTCATTATTATTTTTCAGAGCTGTCATTGGTGAAGCTAGTCATGAGAAATCACACACAAAGCGTTGGTAGTAACCATCTAGACTATGAAAACATCATATCTTGAACACATTCTTTAGTGGTTTCCAAGAGATAACTGCTTCTGCCTTTTCAGGATCAATAGAAATGCCTATCTCCGATATAACATGGCCAAGGAAACGTAATTCCTGTATCCAAAAATCACACAATGATAATTTGGAATACATGTTATTATCTCTCAAGATTTGTAACACTATTTCTGGTGCACCTCATGATCAGCCATTATCTTTAAATTGACCAAAATGTCTTCCAAAAACACCAAATCAAAAGTGTCTATATATTGTTGAAATATCATATTCATCAATTCCATTAATACTGATAGTGCATTCGTTAGAAATAAAGGAATGACTCCATATTCGTAATGTCCATATCTACCATTGAAAGCTGTCTTTGGAATATCCTCCTTTTGAACTCGCAATTAGTGATATCCTGATCACAAGTCAATCTTGTTGAACCACTGAGCTCTCCTTAATTGATGTAATAGATCATCAATGTGTTGGAGTGGATATATATTCGTTATCATTACTTGGTTAACTTTATGATAATCAACACACTACAGAGGAGTTCCATATTCCTTCTTCATGAACAAAACTAGTAATTCCCACAGAGATGTACTTGTCTGAATAAACCCTTTGCATTCCTATGCCTCTAACTTCACATTCAATTACCAAAACTCATTTGTTGCCATATAATAAGATGTAAGTGAAATAGGAATGGTCCCTGGAAGGATATAAATCGTAAACTCCACTTCCCTATAGATGGTAACCCTGAGATGTTCTTGAGAAAGAAATAAATAAATTGATCCACAACAGTGGGAAATAAATTTCCTCGATCTATTCCATTGATTCTAGAGTCAAAGTGGCCAATTCGTAAGAGATCGTTCTGACCATTGGTGCCAACAATCTCTTTGCACCATTCTTTACAATCCTTTCCCATCTAAAGAGATGGTCGATACCATCCTCCAACATGAAAGACACTTTTCTCCTATAATATACGATTTGAGCCTAGAATGTTGTCATCCAATCCATACCAAAGATTACATCATAGACCTCCATATAAAACATCGAAAAGTCCCAATTTAACTTAGATTCGGCAACAGTTATAAAACATGTTATACACACAATGGATTGACATTCTATTTCACCAAGAAAAGTATTCATTTTCCAGACAGAAGACACAAATTCAAATTTCAAACATAGAAAATAAACAGCATGAGAGGAAATGAAAGAATGTGATGAACCATTATTGAAGAGAACATTCTCAAGGGTATAATTCAAAAGAATCATACCTCTCACTGTAGATGTTCCAGCTTGATCCCTGACCCACATATGCTCAGTTCCATAAAATTGCTTCATCGTTGCAATGTTATCCTTGTTTCCTTTCTTAGATTTCCCTAGTTGAGGAGTCATGGAATTTCTAGAATCAATATGGCTAGTTCCGTTATGCTGACGAGACTGACTCTGATGTCCTCGTCCTATCGAAGAAAACGATGCATGTGATGCCTGTGAAGTGTCATGTGCACCGACCTCGGAGAATTCATACAATAGTGTTGTAGATTCCCCATTTTTTGCAATTGTTACATGCTCAAGGTTGTGTCGGACAGACCCAATTTATGTGGTCTTGGAAAAAACATTGAAAAAAACCTTCTTTTCTATAGGGTCGTGGAGGAAGTTTCACTGATCCTGTCGTCTGGTTCTGATTTCCACATGCACCATGGAAATAGGTTTCCCGTCTTCTCTTATTCCCAGTGGTTGAGTTTACACTGTTTCCTGTATGTATCATTATTCCTCCTCATTTGGTTACTAAGATATCACGTTGAGCCATAGTCGGTCTATTCACCATATCTGTATACACTGTAATATAGAGCACCACAATCATCGATCCAATCACCTACTTTATCCCTGATTCGATGATGCGTGCCTTTAGGGACTCACTTACCATATCCTCTGATAAAAGACAGACTAAATTCATGATCTTATCTGTATAATTTGTGATATAGAGGCACTCTTGTTTGAGGCTTAATAAGTATGTCGTTTAGTGGATTTTGAATGTGTGGGGATATAACTGTTTGTTGAACAATTCATCAAATTATTCTCATGTTAGGCCTTCATCGTATTTAGCATGCACCTCTAAATACCATTTTCGGCATGTAAGATCCTTGAGATGATACGTCACTAGCTTGACCTTGAGTTATGATGGTGTGCTGATGAAATTGAAGATACGATTCATCCTACATAGAAAATCCTCTGCCTTCTCGGGTTCAGCATCACCTCGAATGTTTGGTGGATTATACTTCATGAACTGGATTGTATGAACCACATGCCTTGGTTCATTCCTTCAGTTCCCCGTATCCACATCATGAAATTTCTACGCAATACTCAGAACTAGATATAGGTTTACTCGTGGTTTAGGTGCAACCACATTCTTTGTATCTTCTTCTGGTTGGTTTCAATGAGTCATATCCGGTGAAAATTTCTAAACCAACAACAAACTCAGTCAATCTCACTCTCTAGCAACGGATGGATTATCATTTCAAATTCTATCACATCAACTATCACAACGTTGATTTCCAAAACATCCTTTTTCCATATTCAAAAATTTCTGAAAAAATTCTTCATGCTTTTTGAAAATCAACCCATTTTCGAAATACACCAAATAACCTGTTTTTGAAATCATTGACCTAAAAAAAATATCTTCAAATTTTTTTTAAAAATTATGACCTTGCAAAAAAATCATAAATCAATCCTAACAGTGACATGTGAAATCCTAGTGGGAATTCATTCCTCTACAATGCATGTGTTGATCATCTAATTGGATAAACCCATGACAATGAGATTTCCACAATTCTAAAAGTGTATTCAAAACACTTATGTAGCCAACACCCTGGTAACATGAAGTTTAGCATAAACAGGTTGACTACATCCTTTTATGATATACATTTCATGTTTTGACAATCTTACTCCCTTTTAATATTTCGACCCATTGAATAGACAAGATGGAATTTCAAATCAAAGACTAGGAACATCGATGACTACTTGTTAGGCAGGGACCACACAAGCTTATACCATTTGTAATTTTCCACCAAATCATATTGACTTGAGAGTATAACGAGTCATTATTATGAATTAAGCGACATCCAAAAGATGCTAAAGGCAGTAAATAAATGCCGAAGGGGCTTGAATACAAGTGGGGGATGATTTAACCAACAATAAATAAACCCATAAATCAATAAACCAACACTTTCTATATGATGCATGAACAAAACAAAGAAAATTATACAAATTCATTTATGTCAAAACACATCAAAGTGTAGAACAGTGGATGTCCTGACCAAATATGTAAGTACACAGTGGAAAAACAAGTCAAGACTCTCAAAAGATACCAATACACTATGCTCAACAAGCTCTGAGCTCCACAATCACCAAAAAACCCCAATCATCACGAGGTAGTACTAAAAACATCGGAAAAGTTACGTTTTCCCTTGTCCTAGAAAAAATCATCTGCAAATGCACCGAGTTTCAAATTATGGGTGAGTATAAAACTCACTAGGTTTTCCCCAATGACATTCCTAATCATGCCACTAGGATATAAAAGTTAGCCAGAATTATATAAAATAGTTAATATAAAAGAATTTCTCAAAAACAGTTTATAACCAAATATAAACAAGTTTCCAAACCATTTATACCAAAATCATACAAGTGAAATTTAAACCAATTTTCCCCAAAAGTTAACATTACAAAAAATACTAAAGAATCATTAGAACCATTTCAAAATATCCCCTTTTTGGCATACCCAACCTTTTCAAAAATCCATGAAACCAACCATGTATGCTATGTTATGAAAGATCCATACTCATGAGCAGTTTCTCATCGATCTACCATGTTGTCACGAGGTAATTGTTTCCCATGTTCCATTTCTCCTTTTCCACTGATAACAATGTCATATGTCACCCAAGCCACATACATATAGTTACAATGTGACATTAAATTAATGGAACTGAGCACACAGTCATATTTCAACCAAGCCTCATACATGCAACATGAACACACAACACATATTCCCAAAAATCATTTCAAAAAAATCCTTTCAATAAAACTCCTTTTTATTGAAAATCATTTCTGTCAAAACCATTTAAAATCCAAACCATTACTATTCCAAACCAATTTAATAAAACTCTATATTTATTGAAAACCAATTCCATCATAGTCATTTCACTATAAAACTGTTTCAATAAAACACCCCTTTTATTGAAAAACTATTTTTAATCTTACCTTTTACAATTCCATCAAATCCAAAATTTAAAACCATCATTTTAAATTCAAGAAGCCAAATCACTTTGCACCAAAAATCACCAAGATCTCACAATTTCATTAAAACCATAAATCATCAAAAAAGAAGATATTTTCCATGCTTTTCAAAATCAATTCCATTCAAATAAACCAATTTGAATATAATCCAATCAATTCTAACAAAAAGATTCAAGTGTGAAACCTCATACCTCAAAGGTTTTGATGAAAAAAAAAACAAGCGAAGAACGTTCTAGAAAACTGGGTCAATTTTCTAAAACCCCACCTTAGATATCTTCTCCTAGCAAGACCAAGACTAAATCTAATCATATTTGGCATCCACACACCAAGATGTACCCATAACAAGCATAAATCTATGAAAATGAGGGAAGAGGAGAAGCATATCTAAGTAGATCTAAGAAACCAAACAAGAAAAACGATGAACGTATACATACCTCAAGAATATAGCTTAGATTCTCCAAGAGAGAAATTATAATCACCTAGGGAATGATGGGAGAACATTATATGATCTTAGGATATGCAAAATCTCGAGTTAGGGCTGCTTAGAAGATAAAACGATCTTCTTAGAAGCATTATGTCTACTATCCTTACTCATCTGTGGGAATCTAATTTTGTGTACATCACTCAATATCCATTTAAGTCTACTATCCTTACTCATCCATCAGTGGATGTGATGTGAGATTATACATAGAAATCATTTTAGTTTTATGTCTTGATCATGACCTCAGGAAACTCAAACCCATCAGTGAGTTAATGATGAACTAGTATATGATGAATATAATTTATTTTATAAATAGTATATTTATCACTACTTACTAATGTTTGACCTAAATACAACTTCATTAATGAGATGGGTAATGATTTCCCTAATAGGTTAACTTTATCTTGTAAAATTCTATACAAATATCATCTATTGCAATGTGTTTGATCGTCTTCTATCTACTGTTTCCCACACTGGGTAAGACTCATGTTGGAATAGAGGCTAGAAATAACTATACCAATATCATTTGATAATTCCCCCAATGTTGGGTCACTATTGTGATATATGTATGATTACATCTCATCTCTACTCAAAGGGATATACTCCCGATGTATCAGTATAGGGTACTTTGAAATGCATAAGTCTCCCCTAAGGACTCTATTATCATATATCTCATGACACATACCCCCATTATACAAACTAAATAGACACTGATTCCTCTCTAAAATAGTATATGTATGGTGGCTTATTATACCATGAGCCTGAAATTTACATCCCTACCACATGACGTTAAATTGAATGGATGTGTCTAGTCACATGATCTTAAAATATGTTAAACTGACTACAGGGGTTTTGATTCATATTTTCACAGGATATATAGGATGCCTCGTAGAGGTTCTATCCATCTTCCAAAATACCATCAAATAACCTAAGTGGAAATAAACACTATAATTCCCAATCAATGCCATATAGTAAAGCATCCTACAAAATAAGTTAGTGATAATTAACCCATGACATGTAAAAATATGATTTTATTAATACTTGTTCTTAATGATTCTATGAAAAATGGATTAGAATCCATGTATCAGATCCTATGAAGGATTTGATGAACATATCAAAAATATATTTTAGTGTCCTAGATTAAGCAGCAACCCCCCAAAATGTCTTGATGAGTCTGACCTCTCATCCACTTGACCAATGTGAATTCCTAAGAATCGTTAGTGAGAAACCCCAAATGACCACCTAAATTTGGAAAGTAGGACCGCACCAATTTATGGATATTTGAACCATTAGGATATTATAGGGATGACTAAACCAATGATAATCCTCAATGCAAGTGATTGAGTAATTCATTGATCCCCCCACATTTAAACCATATCCAAATCCCATCCATGTCTTTTTAGACGAAACAATCGCCAAATAACCATAAACCACAAAACAAATATAACCATTAAATTGTTCTCAAATAACATTAAAGTATATATATATATATATAATTATTAAATATTTATATAAATAAAAAGAGTAGGCATTAATAATACTAATGCATTGATATTATTCAATTACTGTAGCTAAGTAACTAATAATAATGATTTTCAATTTAAAATGAAACACTTATAAAATAGATTTTTTGGGATTTATTTTAAGAGACTAAATATAATAAGGATTATATATATTATAAATTTATGAAATATGTTATCATTGAACATGATTTGTAATTATAATGAAATATGTATATAAAAAGATAATATTTATAAAAGGTTATTTTCGAAGGAAAACATTATCATTGTATATTGAATTATTTAAATTATAAATTCTAAACATTTAGAATCTTATTTTGATTAAATTTAAATTATTTGTAGACTTATAATTGAAAAATTATCTAAATCTTATTTTTTGGTTATTTCATAAATAATTGATTTGAGGTTAATAATTAAAAATATTTTTTTGAAATCCACAGCGTTTATAGTTATATTGGTTGAATTAAATAATTATAAAAACATTCAATGATCAAAGATGTATTAAAGAGTAATAATATACATTTATAAATACTATAAGGAATTTAGAAAACCAATTCATAATAATAAAAGAAATATTTTAAATTAAAATAAACTGTATATTTTATATATTGTAGATAAGTGATATTTTTTTATCATTGATTTTTATATTGTTTTGAATTCCAAAAAACATTTATTAGTTTAATAATTAATCAAATTATATGATGAAATAAATTATAATTTTATACTACATAAAATTTTTAATCACCAAATACACTTTTTGTAGAAACGGGTATAATAAATTACATGCAATAATTTTATAATTCTTTTTTCTTACATGGGTAATATTTAGAAAGGGAATTTAAATTTATAGATTCATATATTGAATTTAATAATATGTGAAAATAAGAATTTCATTTTTAATCATAAAAGTAAAATTACTAGATTAAATGTAAAATACTAGAATAATAGAAACAATATTTTTTTCAAATAATTATTTTATTAATTTTATTTAATTCTTACCAAATAAAATAAATTAATACATTCTAAGAAGTAAATATATTATTATGTGTAACAATATATCTATATATATTAATAATCATTCAATTGCTAATTAATAATAAATAATTTTAAGAACACATAATAGTGAAAACATCATTTCTCAACAAAAAAATTTTTTCTTATAAATTAAATGTTTTAATTTAAAAGATGGTTTTATAATTTTTAGATACTGAATTATATAAAATTTAATTTAGATATAACTTCCAGAAACATATATTTTCTAAAATGGGTTAACATATATTTTTAGTAAACCACAAATACATTGTCAAAAACTCATTACCAAGAATAAAAAGTAAATGTAAAAAATCAAAATAATAATTGATTTGTATTTTTTCAATTTTATGTGAAAATGAGTGGTGTAGGATTTAACAACCATATATTTCCCCAAACTCCATTATTTTTATCATTTGGAAGTAATGCATTTCTAATTGTGTCATTCATTCATTAAAAAAGGGTATTCATTAATGTTTAAATTTATTCACTTATAAAAGGGAATCACTCCTACCCTATCAAATTTAAAAAAACCATTCTATATTTCGATAAACCCTTCTATTTTTTTATCCTATTATTAACTGACATTTTCTAAATGCTTTGTTCGCTGAATTCCCACTCCCAAGAAGACATTCAAGAGAACATTTAAAACCCTAAAGCGAGTATTACTTAAACATTATTCTTTTATTATTAATACATATATTTAGAATATAAAATAAACATATTAAAATAACTCCAGAAATATCAATATTATATTAATTATTTGTTATATTAATTATTCTTCAATTATTTAGTCATTTTAATAAACATAGAAATAAAAGAACTTTAATAATGTGTTTGTGTGGACTTCTGTATCCATAAAATGATGACTTCCATTTTCACCAAAAACATGATTTTATATTTATAAGGAAGTAATTTAATAATCTGTTTGACATATAAAATATAAAAATTATTATTATTTGATAAATTATAATTCACATTTATTTCCTCTGATTTTTTGGGAAATCATAAGTGAAAATTGTTTTTTATGTGGACAACCTCCTCTGTGAAGTAACATGTGTCATTTTTCATATAGTTTATTTTTATTAATTAAAATACCTTAAAATATGATTCAAATATGTAAAAATATATAAATAATATAATTACTTTTTTTTTATTATGGGGCTCATTATAAAATATACTATTTTATTACTATATTTATCTATTAATTAAGGTATGTTCATGTTTGGGTTGGTCAAGTAGTGGGGGTTTGGCTTAGTGGTAAGCACCCCGTAATACTATATGAAAAATAGGGGTTCAAAACCCATCGGGTGTATGTACTGTAGCAGTATTGTAGCAGTACTGTAGAAGTGTTAGTACTGTAGATTGGAAGGTACTATAGCACCGGTAGGGCACTGTAGCAGCGATGGTACTGTGTGGTACTGTAGCAGCCGGGATACTATTCACAGAATGGCAATTGGGCCAAAAAATTGGGCCAACATGCTATGTAATGGGATACAAGCCCACTGGGCCTTTGAGATATGTAATAGGTCCCCCTCTACATAGTTAAAAGTGGTTTTTTATTTGCTTTAATAATAAAATGAGGCTTCGTCCCCAACCATTAGAAAAATTGTTTGGGTTGGTCAAACTAGCTACATTAACAATGCAATAATACAATATCATGGAGAACAATAGGAACGTAAATAATCATATTATTTATTTAATAATAGAATAGTAATTGTATTATTGGTTTTTATGAATTATATTATTTTTTATCTTATTATTAAAACATAATCTTTCATCAATAAATTTACCAAAATAGTACAACACTCATACTGTTTTAACACAACATTTTTAAAAATATCATTGCATGATATTACTACATAATAAATAAATATAATTTATTAATTATAAAATATTAAATTATTTTTAAATTATTCAATTGTTATCAACGAGTGGGTTTTGATATCAACATTATAAAACATGAGAAAACAATTAAATTTATTAACAATCTATGGTAAAAAGAATATAGAAATAACAAATATATTCTTAATAAATGATCACAAATTAAGTATATGAAAGATAATATATATCAATATGGTTATGAAATAAAATATTATGATAGTTATGTCTGTTTTATAGGATAATTAATTTCTTTAGTGGAATTACTTTATCCATGTAAGGTTTTCTAATCTCAAAATTTCTCCCATGTATACTTATTTCTATTTATACACCATATTTTATTTATAATAGTGTATATATATTTTTATATTTTATATCAGGATAATTTAATTATTCTTTATATTTAATATTTCATTTTAAAAAATATCCTTCTAGGGTTCTTGACTCTAATTCTCATAGGCCTTATGTGTTATTTATCTCTACATTCGATTCCATTAGACATGTTTAATATTATACACCATATTTTATTTTACTTTGTTTGTTTAAATTCATATTAAGTTAATGTTTATTTAATATCTACCATTTAATTATATTTAAATTTCATGGAATTTGCCTTTTATTGTTTTGACCTTAACATTACCGATAGAGGGTTTTTTGTATCACAATTTATCTACATTAAGACATTATTTTTATTTACCACATGTTTCCCCATTTGGTGTATATATATTTCAGGGATTATACATTATATATCTCCTCATAATATTTTTTATTGGGGTATTAGACTCACGTATATCTATTACCTCCTTTAACTTTCTAAATCAACCTCTATTATAAGAATAAATTTTCATTGAACGCATTTACTTTGGGCACACAATATTATTCCTTACGTTTATTGAAGGTTGTTATCCCATAATCTTAACATCTATTGACTGGGGAAATTAATTACATTATATTATATACTATTTTCAATATATTGTTAGTTTTTGGGAAAATTATACATAAAACTATTCCATTTTTTGATTAAAAAAATATTAAAAATCTATATATATGTTATTATGATATGGATATTTATTGATTAATCAAGAAACTAAAATATATATATATTTCAACCACACAATTTTTTTATTCTGCCAATGGATTATGATTATTCCATCCCTTAATTAATATTTTTAAATGTATTGACATTATTTATATTGGTATCATAATATGGATGTTTATTGATTCATGAATAAAGTAGATTATATATTGTATTTATATTGATATGATTCATATGGAGAATACATTATATGTAAATATGTAATGGTGGGGACCAATATTATATAACCCCTCAATGCATTGTTTAGATTAATGAGACAAATGGTTGGTATATTTGGTGTTTTTCCTCTACAATGCAAGCATTTTTCCTAATTGTATTCATGAAAACAAGAATTATGTATTGGTTATGGGCTTGATGATAAGAATGATGTATTTAAAGAGAACATGATTTTTAAATATTCCAAAAAATATAGATTACATCAAAATAAATTCATTTTTTATTTTACATGTTTTTATTTATATATTTAACATTCAAGTTGTTTTTAGCTCATGTGATCGGTTATATGGAATTATATGATTATTGTTTATTTACTACATATCATTCATTTAACATTCAGGCCTTGATAGCATAAGATATATGTTTTCACATACATGGCCATTATTAGGTTTAAATTTCCATTGGTTATGAATAAAATTATTACATTAGATATTCCTAGATAAGTAAACTCTGTGTAGAATATGTCAGGTTTTTTGAAGATTTATTTTGAATTAAGTAGTTTCTTGTATAATTTAATAGATGAATATTTGACGTGAAAGACACTATATTTATTAGATAATTTTTCTCCGAAACTCTTCCATATTCTAACCCATAATGTTCCTTAGGATGTAAGTGACATAATAATTGAAAGTGATATTGTAATAATTGATGGTTAAAATTGCATTCTTTTAGTTCATATCAAATTTATTATGTAATGAATGCGTTTATGATCACCCGATTCCATGATCATATATTTAGGGTAACACAATATCACTAATAAATTTCACTATATATGTGTGTACTAGTATAAAATAAATATTATATTAATGATAATAAATAAATAAAATACTCATAACATCATCTGATTCTAAAATAATAGACCCAAATGAGAGACCATACGTGCGTCAATTTGTTCTAGTAAATAGTCCATGATTCCCATGTTTTGATCATATACTATAAACTGACATAGAATATCTCTCATCCTTTCCAATATTTTATAGTGAAAAAAATAACTATGAAATGAACGTCCATATTATATTAATAATATCAGCAATGTAGCATAGTGAGTATGTTTATGAGAAAAAAATTGAAACCATATCAATTGTTGGAATTTGTAGTCAACCATGGGTAATCATATCTCGATAATTGGTCTAACTATAATCATATATATACCCATATGATACACTACTAATAAAAATAATAACATCAGTCAAATACTGTCATATATGGACCTTGAAGATACCCTCTAGATGATGAACACTAACAATAATCACATATTACCATAGAAGATCACTTCCTAATATCAAGCTGAATGATTAATCATATATAAATCCCTATGATTTAAAAATAATAAAATTATAAAATAAAAACCTCTTATATATTTGAAAGATCCCCTATAATGAAAATAGACGAATATTAATTACATAAATACCTATAATATATCCTAGGATAGAAGTCTCCAATAATAGTCTTATATATATCACTAGATGATCCATTAATGATATCATTATCATATATTATTCATATATATCCCCAAAATTCCCGATAATAATATATATCGTCAATAAGAATCACATATAGCTCTAAAGGACTCCTTCTTAACAGTAGGATCAAATAATAGTCATACATACCCCTAGAAAATACCCAGCTAATAGGAGGCTTAAATAATACTCAAATATAGGCCAATTTGATTTCCTATTAATAAAAATTTAAAATAATATATTAATTCCACTATCTCAGTGATTAATGTTTTTGGAATATGATAAGGACAAACTTATTGGGTAATAATCTAACATGGATGTGGTACCTTCCGATAAATATTACTTCCATAAACCTTTTTATTCTAGACATCCCATACTTATAACCATATTAAATAATGTATAAATCCTATGGATTTCATAATAAATATATATAATCATTTCAACATTAATTCAAAAACCCATTTCATCACTCATAAAATATAAAATTATATGGCCATGTTATAGGCCCATAAAAAACCATAATTTCATCATTCTACCAAGAGTATGTTGTCATAACGACACTCAATACCAACCAAAATATAGTTGTGTAATAAAAATGTACATATTAATCACCTATTTAAACATAGTATTATTTTAAAACTCAACATCATCTCTTTTACATACCAAAACATCTGAGGTGAAACCTTCTCTTGAAACTATTATCCCATTCCACACTAGGTAGATATTAGCCACAAAATAAACACATCACATGAAGCCTCTCACATGAATCTCACCCAATTATAATATTTAAACATCTTTCTGAGAATAAATTAGTCAAACAATGAAATTGAATTATACCAATACCCAAGTATGACTTTCATATCTCAACATATTACTAAGCCTTATTTCACCATACCTCAAAAATACACATGGGTTCCAACCCATGTCTTTGAAATATCCAAGGTATAATTTATAATTTTGATCGACCTATTACATCTCCAATACCATTGTACACATTAAATATATTGTGCACCATGTGTAACACCTCTCCTATATTAATAGAGAGCCTCATTCAATCCCTTGTGAACTTTAAAAAATATTCTATCAAATTGCCATTTAATTACACTTACACCCAAAATCCTTAATTTATGAAATTCAAGAAAATACACGTAAAATAGTGGAAAAACAATGAATTTAGTACCTCATAACATTTTCAGTTATCTCATTGAATATATTGGATTAATATGACCATGTTTCTTTGAAATTCAAAAATTAATAAAAATAACTCAATTTAAGAAGGTTATTGTTGATTAGCATAAGGAACTGACAGAAACTGAACATAGATTGGAATGGATTGTATTACTTTTTTAATACATTACAATACATATTTTGAAACATAAATCTATCAAGGATTAATCGTGGAGGAGTAAAAATAATCAAATAAGAGAGTTGGGGGGAGGGGAGCAGCCCACATTACGTATGAAATCTAGGGTGGAATAGTATTCATAAAAAAGTTTAAAGAGGATAAAGACTAAAAACATCCTTTAATATTAGTGAGAAAGGTCCCACCAAAACATTAATGGACCTTATTGGACTTCTGTTAGACTATTGTGGTCCTAGTTCTAACCACCCGACCTCTAGTGGTGGGTAATATTACCCCTACTATGGAAACTATAAGTTAATTTTCCTCTCTCTCATATTTTGATGGAAAATAGACTACATGGAATATTTTTACAAACCAAACCATTTAAATTATTTCAGATCCCATTACTTTTCACCATCTTCTAAAATTTTAATTGGGGAAAATAGATATAAATTTAGAAAACATAAATTTGGATCATTACCTGGTGTATGTGGATGAATATAATATCATTGGATAAAAGAAGATGAGTAGAGTGATTTTAGACTATTAAATTGCAAATTTTACAAATATAAAAAGGGATGGTAGAAAATTAGGTGGGACATTATGTAAATACCAAATAGTTAACCAGATCCATAAAGGGTTTGATTTTATAATGGCAAGGACACTATATCTGGTTTAATCAATTTTTTATAACAATATTATATAAGTAAAATTATTTTGATATTTAATTTATGGATTTTTTTTATGTATTCAATATAATGACATGTCTGATGTCCATATCAAGTAAATATCACGTTTTTTAGTTTTTATGAATTTTAAAAAGTATGAAGAAAAGAAAATCGATTTTTAAATACAGAGCGTTATATCAAAATATGTCATGGTGTGTACCAAATAAATTTTTTTAATATATTTATTTGAATGTCTATATCATGATTAACCAGGAATAATAAACTTTTGTAGCTCTCTATATACTTGGTAAATGATGACTTTTTATTATACCTTGTTAATGTCTGTAGTTCTAAGTGAATGCAGTGATAGTATACATTAAATTTGTTCGACATGGATCTTGTAGCTAAAGTTTTATTGTAAAATATTTAGTTACTAATTTATAAGTTATTAAATAATTAATGGGTTATGAATATTTAAATATTTTATTTAAAATGTAACTATAATTATGAAATATGGTTAATTGGACATAGATAAGATACAACATAGAGATGTAGGTCAGTTAACCAATATCCATAATCATTATTATCTAAAATGTAATATTATGACATAAAAAAATATCTTACTAATATTCTCTTTTTACATTCCATAGCTTAATGAGTTAAAATCCTAACTACAATAATAGAGTGTTTAATATTATACACTAATATTTGATCAATGTGTTTACAAATGAATGAAAATGAATATATAATATATAATATCTATTATATCCACTCTAAATACTCAATAAAAATTTAAAAAGAATATTTTATGTTGAATCCACTATCACAAAACAAAAAAATACATACCACAACACTTTGCAGTTCTAGACATGGATATATATGTGGTTATTATAATTATGACATGGTCGATAACATTTAATTGTTAATGATAAATAACTCACCTAAAACAAAAAAATATTAATCATTTATTAAAAAATATTCAAAATAACATTAAAATAATAAAAATAGGAATCTATTTTGTCATAAGAAATATCACAAGAAGAATATATCTATATATGACCATAGAAGAGTTAGCTAGCATGGTTTTGTAACTAAAAATTCCCATATTCCGTTCTTATAGTGTCTCGGTCTTTCAATACATATTTTCCATAATGAAATTTGATTAATTTGAATAAAGAATAATGAATTACTTAACATTACCCAAAACTCACTTTAAACTCATAGATCTTTTCACAATCAATATAAAGGGAAACATATATCATTTTGATTATCATCAACCTCAGTCATAAAAAATAATATGTTCTTGTTCATTTTTATTTTTATTAATTTCAATTTATGTTTGTTTCCGGCTCAACATCACTTAATATAGAATCTTTTGAATAGAAATCATGTTTCCACTTAACTTTAAATGAGTCATAGCTTGATCATATAGTAGTAGCAGTGTAAATACATACTGAATAATATATATGGATGACTTCTGCAATGTTAATATATTTATAAAAACCCACGAATCATTCTTTTTCTAGTTTCCCACACAGCTTACTCTTCTTTAGTGAGGTTATCCATTTCAACATCAACAAAAAATTACATCAAATTGAAGACAATGTGGAAACAAATAATCAAAAGTGATCCATAACATCCTTTAGATGATAACAAGTCTTCAATATCCCATTTTGATTAATCAGGAAACATTATATTAATATAGAAAAATTTCATAATAATAATAAAAACTAAGAATTTAATGGTTTCAACAATCTCAATTTAAGGATTAGTTTGAATGGGTTCATGAGAAGACAAGATCATTAAATCATCTAATCCCTTCTATGTAAGCTAATCCATGGTTAGGATCCTTAATTCTATAGCGATTGAATTAATATCATATAGTGTTGATCAAATTTCAATGTTATACTCTATATTCATCTCTGCGAATTTATCAACCCAAATACCCAATACATATTATGATCTGTCAACCGAAATAACAAAAATATCCCATTAAAGGCTCTATAATCTTGTATTAGTGCCAAATCCTATAATAAAAAACCTTTTATATTATCTAATATACAACACCATATGTATGAATTAAAAATAAATAAACAACAACTAAAGAAACAATTAGTAAATTTTTCGTTTGAATATGTTAACATATCAATGAATCTATATAATTATTGTGAATTATCATTTATTATTGAAAATATTCTAATTTAAAGAAACAAATATAATTTATTTTTCTTTGTTAAATACAACATGTTATGTATAATGAATAAATATAAATATATTTGAAATTTGAGCATGATCAATTTCCCCATGGTAAAATGTTTATTTACTTTTCAAAACCAGAAAAAAAAATTTCAATAAATATTATTTTAATTTGAACTAGAACATCAAAGATAAAATATTTCTAACTCATATTGATTCAATTCCAATTCATTTTAATTTCTCATTGTTTATTCTAATTATGTTAGTTTCAATTTATTCCCTCGAATAAATCACACATATAGTTTGAATAAAATATTTCCCTTACACATACCATTATTGGACATAAATTATACACATTCATGAAAAAAAGACCTACATTACATATTCAATCTAGAATAGTCATACATTCAATCATTAAAAATTATAAAATTCCTATAATAATGAAATATAAAAATATATATTTTGTTACAATGGGTTAGAACCTTAGTACTTAACAATAATAGAATTGAAAAATATTTTACACTCCTAATGTTGAATACTTGTTTATCTAGTTAAATTATCATTCAAAAATAATCCTCAATAAAACATCATTTATCTCCAACACATTTTATTTGGTCTTCTTTGAAATAGTAATGTAATTAATTTTCCATCATTTTTTTCTTTTACCTATTTTATGTAATTTTATATATGTTTTCATAAAATTATATTATGTTATATTAATTTTTAGAGCCATTAGATTTGAATGTATTTATTTATGAAATAATTTTAAAGAAAAACATAAAACAATTACCTAAAAGGTCAAAATATAAATAAGACCATGAGATTCTATTTTTACCCCTGAAGTTAGATTTCACTTTTTATATGAAATAACTAAAGTATCAAGGTATAAATGAATTGATTAAGTTATAATATATAACGATTTTTCATGTTCACTATGGATATGAAGAATTAATAGCTGTATTAGTGGATGAAAAGGGTAATTAAAGGGATCATTTAATAATAAAAGGAATTAGTCATGTTATTTCAATGTTAATCTATTATATTTTTATAATCGTATATAATATTGTTGTATATTATTTTGGAACACATAATGAATCACTCCATAAATAGGGTTAATGAAAAAATATGGCTAAAATATAAATAATTCTTTTAGATAAGTGTATTTTAACATTGGATAGTGTAAATGATCCTTTTTTTGAATAACCAATTAAAATGATCTTTTAAAGAAATATTATAAATCAAAATGGGATAATATCATCAATAATGTAAGGTTTAATCTTTTAAATAATTCAATTTATAGAATATAAAAAAATTTCAAACAGATGTTTTATACAGTCTGACTCATTATGTTAAAAGAAAGTGTAAAAAAGTATTTAATTAGGGGAATATTCTTATCTAACAATGGTTATTATATACCCTACAATTTTTTTTCAATTTACATGATGTATTGAAGATATATATATTAAATTTACAAATAAATAGTATAAATCATTAAAAAAAATTTAAAGATGAAACCTTGGAGAATCAAATATAATCAACTTCCGGTAGAAGAACCTCACCCATTATAGGATCTTGCCAAATATTTTTAAATAGATTCATCCTATGACTATTCCTTATAAATATAGATTTTTTCTAAGGATACTTCACCTTTATAACTCTGATGCAAAACTCATGAGTAAATACAATGGGTATATACAATATTAAATGAAATTTACCAGGATAGATTCATGCTCACGAATTAAAAGTAGTTGTAGTGTCCCACTACAGTATTACCACATCACCAGGGATAAACATCACAAGGTAATAATTGAAATTCCTATTCAATAGAGCTTGTAGACTATCATATAGGGTTTAATAATATATCTAATAGAGATATTTAAATTTTAATGTTTTATCATATCCTTATACTAAAAATAAATAACTCTATAACAATAGTCTGTGAAATCCATTTAATATAACATAACTAAAATTAAAATGATATCAAATAATTTCAACAAATTCCATAAAAAAAACATTATGGAAAATTATGACTCATGTTCTGTAATGTAAATATCAAATTATAAGTGGTCTAATAAATGATATGTGAAAACCAATTACAATATATATATGAAATACATAATCACTTCTCAAAAATTTATATTGACATTATTAGAAATTTAAAAAAGGAAACCAAAATTTTTCAAATGACAAGAAATTGGATCCAAAAGCATTTCTCATTCCAAAGACTTTTGTTTGACTAGGCGTAAGGACTTAGTGGAGTTACATTTTAGATCTTATAGATGATACAATTAAGATGACTAAAATGAGCCTTCAATGGAGATTCCATGTAAAAGTATGGATTTAAGCACATAATTACAAAAAGATCCCTCAAGTCCATTATTGTCACAAAAATTATTTTAGATAAAATGTCTATGAGAATACCCTCTGATTCTATTTAGTTCAAACGAGCTTCCATGTCCCCTGTATGAAAGAAGAAATCATTACACATGATAATAGAATCTATTTCCAAAATACTTTCATTCACCCATTATTTTATGTTCCAAAGGAGACGAAAAATTTATATGAATCATAGGTATGTGACCCAGACTCTAATGATAATGGAATTTTAATGAAACTATATGATTTTTCATGCGAGCGCACAAACCTGTGTGCTGATAAGAAACATTTATTCCAAATAAAAAACTATACACCATCACATAGATTCCTATAAATATGGTGTCTACCTCCCATATTTAGTGAGGACATTTCAGGGGATCTCTCATGTGTGCATATTTTTGTTTTGAACATCACAAAAACCCCCCAATTTGAAAAAATGTTCCCAACTACCTTATTATAGTCCCTAATAGTACAAAATATTTATATGATGCTTTTGCATAAATATTTCCATTGGGAACACATTTGATCACAAAGTACTGTATTTCATGTGACCCAATTCATGTACAAAGACAAATAATTTCTACCTCCCAATTTTCTGAAAAGTACAAATCATTGGTGCAACAGTTTCCTGGAATGCACCCACAGATACATACAATGGGGGTTGCAACCCCACACCCTGCTTAGGATTTGTGTTCAAGAGTAGTCTTAGACCTTTTTACTGGTCCATTTCCCCTCATCAGTGACCCCCATGAAAAATGGAGTGTTTCACTGTAAACCTTTCAGTCTAGTTAGATGAAATTTTGACTTTCCCATAATGAGGCCCCTACTTCGACCATGGGATTCCATGATTCAAGATATTCATTTACACTCCTTCAAACACCGTGATAGGACCAACTCTTCCTAGTCCATTTCCAATGTTATGAGTTGAGATTACTATCTTGTATTTCCCTATTAACTTATGTTGAACCATTTCTCTAGCACCTCCTCAAAAACAATTACCTAAATCACACGCTAGGATGACCTATAAGTTCCAATAGGGGTGTAAGTCCACACTATCCTCTTCTGGTAATCTACTTCCACAATAACCCTCATTACATGATTTTAAAATATAGAATTCCCGATAATTCAAGATTAAGATTCCATATATGTTAAACATAAACCACCTCAAACCATAATAATGAGAATCCAATATATATTCCTCATAGAATGACTTTAAACTCTAGCATACCAAGTCATTCAAGAATGGAATTCTTTATGTTTCATTCATGATATGCCTCATTACATGATCATGTTAAGAAATTCCATTTTCCTAACTACTTTAATTTAAACTATTTCATACAATATTATTCATTAATAGGATTTCATTTGCATCAAATATAAGATCCCTCAGTTTAAGAACATTATAAGACATTCCATATTCCATTGTAAAGGACATAATTATATAAAATACCCAATATGACATGTATATGATGCCTCATACGACCAACATAATATTGATTATGCATCAAACATAAAATGCCTCTTGTAAAAATCATGGGAAGTGAACCATGAAAAATTCGAGGACTACCTCATCTCATGTAATACACAACCATATTACCTCAACCCATTAGTATGTTGAGATTACCTCATGAACAAACTTGATAATGCAATGAAATGTATCTCAATATATATTATTCACACATTACTTCCTTCAACATTAGGTTAAAAAATATATATACCTCATGAAATACACAGTGGATACCCTCATGAACTTACATAAAGATGAAATGACTGGTGCTTTAGTGAATATTCCTCACTCACTACATCATTACACTTTATTCTAAACTGTAGTCTTACCCTATGAATCGTACATGCAATGCCTTAATGACATGATATTATGAATATAAGATAGTTCTCTCAAAATCATAAACCCCAATGACAACCTGTCTACACATAGAAACCCATGGGACACTTCCACACGTATTCCCAAACCACACTATTAAAAATCCTAGTATCACATGGGTGACACCCAAATGCATGCCCCAACCAAATCGTCACCACTCCATGAAGTTCATGGATAGCTATCATTTGTTAGACCCATTCATATCATTTATTCTCTACAATAGCACCTTGTTAGATCTCACACATAATCCCTAACCGCATCATTGATTCTCATAAAATCACATGGGCCTCCTCTTTTTATATAACCTCAACCCATTCCAAGCTACATGGGATATTAATTCCAACTAACTGGATACCTAGGATACCCCATGAGGTTGAAACCCATAACCCAAATCTATCTAAATTTTCCCTAGACAAAATACCTAGTACGATCTTTCCACTCACTTGGGATAACACTTCTTTTCAAGGCCCCTTGGGAAGATAAATGCATAAGCCCCACACCAACCCTAAGCAAGAGTTTATCTCTTTAATAGGGAAAACGACATGAAGAATCACCACACAATCCCTTGTCAATGCTCCCTTTATGATGTTTGTGTTATTTCTAAACGATGTAAAACTACATGGAATAATTATATCACATGACCTTAAACTACATCATCGAACTATGCGTGTCTTAATCAATATATTTTATGAAGGGCGTATAGGATGTATTCATGTGGTTCAATCCTAAACAATAGTAAAACTATGTTCCCCCTAATATATTTTCTATTCCCCAATCCACCCAAGGGGTCACCCAACAATCCTTAATTGTGTGACAAGTTCTCTTTTTGGGACACATCTCTCTGACCAACCTTCTAATGCTAATTATTTCAAATATAACTTATGGTGTGACATCATACTTTTTTGGGAAACACCTCCTGGGTATTCCCCCATATACATTATGATCCATCCATTGGTAAAACAAGGTTATCCATCTAGGTATGTACCTCCATGATACCTCCAAGGGGTCTTCTGATCAACCTTCATGGTGTAATTCCATCCTTTTATGGGACAAGCATCTGACACCCTCCTTTATAGGGAACTCTAATCCAACCACTAATATTCGAATAGGTGTGTCATCTTACCTCCTATGGACCAAACTGATTGACCTATCACCATGGGGACTGTTGATCAATCAACTAAATCTCACCATGTCATAAAAAATATGACCCAAAATATATAAATTTTTAAAAACTTGGTATGCCTAAGGTGAAATCTGTTAATGACATGATACAATTGAATGAGATACCTCATGAAAATAACAAGATGCCTGAGGTAAAAGCATTTTATGTTACATGCCTTCATCTTCAGATATCTCATGACCATCATTGGATGCCCTGGGTTCCATGCATGGGATGACTCACATGAGATGAACTCCTAAGAAGAATAATACAAGTGACCAATGTGTCCAGAAGCAATATATTCCCAGAAAGGCCTTACGTTACCATATACTCTGATAAAAGTTTGATGAACTACTAGACAGAAGAAAATTAATTAACTCTCTTCCACAATGAGATGGCATAGAGAATGAGTTTCATGAACATGACTCAAATCTATGAAGAAGACTTGAACAATGCGATGGTTTGCAACAAGGAATATATGGAAGGAGGAATAAACATCCCATCATCCTGTTTTGATCATGGAACTGACATCTTCATCTATGGAAGGGGTGGGCACCTACCTTAGGTAATCTATTTTGTGGTGAAATAGTCACATGTATCTAAAATCTTGCACACCACGGCTTTGAATGCATCAAAAATAGACATTTTACCCTAGATACGCAGGCCTCATTCCTATACATGAAATTTCCTGAAAATAATCTATATGTATGTGTTATGTTCAAGAATAATTTTACAGAATAAATTACCAATAGAAACCACTATAACCCCTTTCATATCTAGGAGTTAATTAATGATAATATAGATATAGTATAATGTTAAAATGATAAAAATTTATACTTTAATTATAAAAAATAATTATTTGTGTTAATAAATACACTGTAATATATTATACCCGCTTCGACTATTGCCATAATCAATTTTTAATATATCCAATCACATGGATCAATGCCATCACATATACTAATCATATGTAATTACATCAACATAAAATACAAAAACAATGCATTTCATCACCATATATTCCAAACACATTGAATTCAAATTATATTTACATCACCCTCCAAACCCAAGGCCCTATACAAGTGTGAAACTTCATGAAATTTAATCACAATATAAAAGATAATTGAAAACATCCAAATATATCTTTTAAATAGACTATTCAATAAAAATATCATCATATGTTACCCTCACAGAGAACTGAATCACTATTAAAAGAACAAAAATTTCATGATTTATTTTTCACAATTTCATCTTTGAATACTAAAAAACCATTATCTAGGAACATACAACCCCTATATTTTAATCTACATAACACACATTATAATATAAACCACATTATAAATTCTAAGGCAATTTTTGACCATCAATTATACCAAATTAATGATAATTTATAACACACATTCACATAAAATCTGTTCTAATTTATGGACACATTAGTTAGTTACTAAATGATAAAACATTAAGTAAATATATCCACTTGATCCATTATGAATTTTTATTGAAATTTTTTTACCTTTTATATATCTTCTTACACCCCATGGTTTCATTTTATAAATATATAAAAAGTACTATAAATATTGATTATCACATTTTATGTTAAACCCCTTTTATCAAGTTTTTCCACACACAAAATCATTATTCATAATAATATTGAAAATTTTATTCATATTAACCCCAAAAAAACATTCCATTGAAATAAGAAAAAAATCATATATCAATATAAAAAATAATATAACTATTATTACTTCTTAACAAATATATACTCTCATTAAAGAATCATTTATATCCCACTAACCCCATATTTAAATTATCCATTATTGTTAACATAAATTCCATAATTAATCTAGATAATCTCCATGTTCTTCCAGTACTTTTTAACATGTTTAACTATATTCACATCACTTAAAATTCAAAATAATCCCCCAATTCATCCACTAGATCATTACACAAACCTTATAATATTTCCCCTTGTTATTTTGTGTGGGAAACTCTTTAAAACACACTTCCTCTTATAGATTTTTTAATTTCAGTAGATATATCATGTTTAAATACACATTAAATAACAAAACATATAAAATTAACACATTTAAAATCATATATTCATTATAAATATAAATATATATATAGAAGGAATATTTCATCAAAAAACAATATCAAATTAGAACATATAGTTTATAGAAATACATTTAACTCTTCAAAAATATTGACGTTAAATTCAAAAATTAATAATTAAATTTATTTATTAACATAATAACATTAAAAAGTTTTTAAATAATTCCATTATTTAATTAGCTTTCAAAAAATTTCATAATACATTAAAAATAATTAATAATTATTATATGAAATTAGAAATAAATTTTCTTATCAAAAAACACTCAAATGGATTTTAAATCATATAAAAAGTCAACATATCATATGAAATATCAAATTGGAATAATGAAAAAAATGCACTCACATACCACATTTAATATAAAAATTATACAATTGGAAATTAAGCCATGGAAATTTGTAATCAAAATATATATATCCTATACAATTAAAATTATGAAATCTTAATTTAATAATATTTAGAAAAATAAATTTTTCACCATAAAAAATAAAAATAGGAAATATCTTCTACTCATCGATTGGATTTTAATTCCACTAAAGGAACATAAAATGGATTATTATTAGAGGTGATATAAAAGAGTGATTTTTAGTAGACTTTTGAGAGAGGGAAAATAGGTAATAAGATAGAGAGAGTGAAATTATCTACCCTTATGCACCTGGTTCCTCTGAAAAGATATGATCATTTTCCCTCATTTGTTTTCTTCTTTTTTATTTATATATTTTGTATTCTTATTATATTTTTTTATTTTTATTTTCACCCTAATGAATGAAATATGAATCTACCTTATGTGTAGTTATTGTGGGACACACTCATTTCTTTATATACTATTTTTTATTATTTAATAACACCTTCATACAATATACCAAACATCAGTCAAGGACCCATAACACCGTTCATTAATCTAGTTAGGTAATTTGTCCTTACCTCTATTATCTTTTTCATTTTTTATTCTTTGACTAATTATTTAATATTAATATACATTTATATATTACAAAACACAACATATTCACCCAGTGAAAACAAAAATTCCCTCTTTATTAAATTTAGTAAATAAATATTAATATTATCCAGACATTATTTACATTATATTTAAACCAATAATAATAATAATTCATTTTTTACCCGGAAAATAATATTCAAACAAAAAACAATAATTTAATAATTTTAAAAAAGTAAAAATATTCATTAAATCTTAATAAATCATGCTTTCACAATTAAATAAAATTTTTTAGCTAAAAAATATAACCCCCAAACATGGGATGTTATAATCTATGATCCATAATTCTTCTCATCCTTATGAAGAATATTGAGGCACTCCACTACTTTTCCACAAATAAATATTTCCAAATATAAAACATTTAGTAACCTCTGTTGACCATGTAGAAATTATTTATAGCTCTCCATGATATAGGGTTTTCTATATTTGAATTAAAACATAGAAAATATATATTTGATCATAAAAAAAGAACGAAAAGTAGTAACATTATATCAATATCACCCGGGTATAATGTTTTGAAATTTATCTTAATTAACATTAGGTTAATTAATGTTTTTTAAATTTTTGGCCACATATTTTAATTTTTGAGATGTTTTTTCCTATTTTATATTATGTATTTGAACTGATCATTCTTAGAGTAAACCATATAGATTTTCAGTATGAAATTATTTTGTTGTGAAAGGTTTAGTGAGAACCATATAGTTACCCTTATGTAGGGAATTTTCCAATAATTTTATAGGGAATCCAATATAGTTGTCAAATAGTTTCTTAAACCATGTGACAAAACCATGCGGGCTTCCCTAGGTTTAAAATTTGAGTTTTCAAAAAATACCCTTATCATTATTAAGGTGATTTCACTTTCATTTCTTCATCCACTATATTCAAACAGGACATTGACCAAATAAGTAAAATCTCCCTCCCTCCCTCTCCAATTATTGATCATAAAATTCTTTCATCTAATTGTTTATAAAATGTTAGTCCTCCCATTATTTTTTTTATGTTATCCTTCTTTCATAATCTAAATTTCCATTTTTTATCAAATTCCATGAAAACTAAGGTCTTCGTTGGTTGGATTAGGATTTGTGGTGGCTTTATTACTGAATTTTTATGTATTTTAGGGATTTTGGTAGGTGAATGATTTCTCATTTTTCAGTTCTCGTTTCATTGAAATGACATATAGATTTACTAACATTAAACTGAGGTACATGATTCTATGCAATTTTTTTTTCATTGTATTTTATGATTGATTGTTTTGAATAATTTTCAAAATTAATAATATATATTTATGTGTGATATCTTTGTTTGGTTTTATAATTTCTCAATTATGATTTATTAATTGGAAGAAAGAGTATTAAAGGGGTTTTAACTTATAAAATGATCATTTAATTCCTAGTGTTTATAGAAAGGATTCATTAAAATATTATAAAATGAATTTAAAATTATAATGGTATATGAACATTTATGAGTCAATAATATTGAAAATTCTTGGTTTTATATAAATGTTTAAATGAATATAAAAATTTTCTTTTCATGAATTTTATTTAATGATTGGTGTTGTTGCTTAATAAAATTTGAGTGTCGTTTTAAAAGGTTTTTGTAATTAATGATTTTAAAATTTAATTACTATACAGAATTAGGGTGTCATGGAAATTAGAGTCTAATTTGATAAGGTATGTATGTAACATTCAAAATAAATTTTTGATAATGAATGTGATACCCTATTGAACCCCTTTTTAATAAACATTGTGATCACTGAAAGGTATATTTTATATTGATGGGATATGAATGAAATTGATTGGGTTGTTTCTTTTTATGTACTTGAACGGGGGGGAAATTTATATTATTTTTTTATATTAGATATTTGAAATAATTTATTACTCAAGTCTTTTTTTGTTTCACGGGTATTATATTATGTAATTGTGTGGTCTATATTTATGATCCCCAATATAGATTAACTCTATATATAGTGAGATATGATTAGGTAAGGATTTCCCTCCAATAACACATGTGATATCTACTTGGGGTGCTTTTGTGGACTAGAAACAATATATATTGGTAGTTTGTCCAAGGTATTTGGAAATGTCTCTTTAAGGGAATACATTAGGACCTACTGTCTTTCACATGATACGATTGGGAAACATATGTGATTTATAAATTTATTACCCAGTATGATTGGTATGTAATTTACTATGATATCTTTTTTCCTTCTCTACTTCATTAGTGATGTAGTGATATTGAGTTGTGTTCTATCAATCATTCATTTATCATATTTTATTAAGATGTTTCTATATTTCATGAAAATGGTTACTTATATTATAGTTTTATTATATGTATTTTAAATTGATGTTTTTGAAGATATGATTCATCTGGGAATTTTTTTCAAAGTGATTAATTTCATGTAATGATATGAATTTTATGTGTATAAAATGGATTGGGGTGTGATATTTGGTAGGTTTAAAATCATTTATGAAGTATATATTTTATAATTACATTTAATATTTTCCTAGAGGAAATATCATTTGAATGTAATAAAAAAACATAGTGAGATCCTTGTAGACTGTATTTCTCTCATGCCTTGTTTACACAACTCACTGTATGCAGAACATATATTTTTTAATCTAGGTCCCATGGATTCAAAATCTATTCTAGTTTGGGCTATTCTGTTTGTTCATGGATCGTCAGTTTAGTATTTGTTGTGTGACCATGGGTCCCACTAATATGGTTGAACTTATATAGGGTTTTTTCAGAATACCTTTATATAAACCTTGAAAAGCTATATCTTTTATAGTTTATTTATATGATATTTTTATCTTTTTATTCAGTGTATGAGATAAAGTATTTAATATTCCTTATTATTTTGATTGGATATTTTTTATGAATAGTTTTATTATTTATTATTAATTTCAGTCTCACATCCATATGGGGCATCCTATATTTATGGGCGGGATGCATGTTTTTGTTTATTATTCTCTGGGTGGAATCACTACTAATTAGTACACATAACACCCTAGGACATGTCTATAACTCAGGATGATTGGGAATTAACGTCATTTATTTCGTGTTATCATTTGGTTTCTTATTTTATGGGTGAAACAGACTGGATCACCACATAATGCTATCAGATCACCATCTTATATATGAGTCAAGTCTTAGTATAATGTCTAATATGATTTCTGTTGAGACAATGATGGAGGGTTTGGTGGATTTATTATATGTATATATATTACACTAAACCCCATGATTCCATTATTTGTAGGTATTTGAGTATTTTAATTTATTTCATTGGATTATTTTAGTATATTTTTTCATGTAACTATGTTATATTGACTATTAATGGGAAAGTTAGTTATCTCATTGTTTTTTTGGGTTTCATCTGAGAATGCAAAAAACAAAAAATGATATAAATATTATCCAGTATAGTCTCATAAACCATGGGAATCCTATAAAGAATAGTAATGTAATAATTTTAGATATTTCAATGTGGTTATCACAAAATTTACATGTTTGTGCGGCCAGACAATGCTCAATGAAATTTCTTATTTGGAACTGTATTATTTCCTATCTTGTTATTAAAATTGACTCCACATTATTTTTTCATTTTTAGTAGAAATAAGGGTGTTTATGGTATATACTAAATATTTTTAATCTTCTATTTTTAATAATGAATATTGATTTAAATTTATCAATTTGATTATAAATTATTTTATGTTTTGGAAAAACTAGATTTTAGTTGCAAAAAATGAAAATTAGAAATTATTCTAGAAATGTTTTTAATTTTCCCAAGATTATTAAATTGGTTATTTAGAGTTATTTAAAATTTATTTAATTTAAAAATTAGTATTTCAATATATTTTTCAATGAAATGTGTATGATACCCATGGAAATTTTTTCAAGGTGGATAATTTGGAAATTAATTGGGTTGTATTTTGGCCTGAGTTTTTAACTGGGAATATTCAATTTTATAAAAAAATATAAGCTTTGTTGTTTTAAAAAATGTATTGATTTCAATATTTTGATATTAAAAGAATAATTTATTTAACGATTTTGTTTTATGTAATGTTTTTTTATAGAAATAGAGAAAATTTAAATAATTTATTACTAGAAGAAAATTTTTAGAGGAGAATTTATAGAAATATTTCTTTGAGATGGTAATGTTTTGGATTTTTTTTATTTTTGATGGTGTCGGGTGATTTTATTTAGGAATAATTAAATAAATGTGGTTAATTTATTTTATATTCTAAAAATTCCATGTCGAGAATCATAAAAATAAATGTTGGATGTTTTTTTAACTATTTAAACTTTTTGGTGATTCTTGTTTTTTTTTCATTTATGGTATGTTTCTTCTTTTTTTAACTCTAACTATACTTGTGTTACTGTAGCGGATATGAATTTTTCCCAGTCCTCAGAACTCATAAAATAATATTTAAATTAGTGTATCCTTCTAGATCATATAGTATTTCAGTTGGATTTAGTCTATTATCATCTGACAAGGTGGCTGATAGAACCCTTTCAGTAGAATTTAGTCTGGATATTCTAAATAAAGTGAGAGAGAATGTTCCAATTGATGGGATGTAGAGGTTAGTTGATCCTAATATTTTATAGAAAGTTGAGATGGGATAGTCTATTAATAATAATAAAAATATTCATCTTTTATGCTTCAAATTTGGATAACCTGATCAGTATAAGTCATTTTGTTTGAAATATCTAAAATTCTATTAGCAGTTTGGCCATTTTATCCATATTTATAGGTTTTATAATTTAAATTATTAGAAATTTAATTCTAATTTTTAATCAAATTTGTGTTTGTACTTATTAATTAGATTCTAAATCATGGATGTTCTAAGGATTTCTTTTATTTCCTTGTTAATAGACATGATTTATTGTAATGGACCGTACCTCCCTGGTCCATTACTTTGTGAAAATGTGGAGTCGGAGGTGTTCTGGGAGGTCAAGGTGACTTATCCCCCAGCTTCTGCCTACCGGTAGCTCGGTCTACCGGTAGCTGCTGATTACCGGTAGCTCGGTCTACCGGTAGCTGCTGCCAACAGGTAGCTCGGTCTACCGGTAGCTGCTGATTACCGGTAGCTCGGTCTACCGGTAGCTTCTGCCTACAGGTAGCTCGGTCTACCGGTAGCCGCATCCTACCAGTAGCTGGGTTTACCAGTAGCCGCGGCGTACTGATAGCTCGGTATACTGGTAGCCATAGTCCAGCAGTAGCTCGGCTAACACTTTTCCAAATTTCCAGTTCTGTGAACAGTGTTTCTATCGGTGAGGATCAGTGAACAGTGTTTCTATCGGTGGACTTCTATCGGTAGACTTGAACAGTGTTTCCAGAATCCTAAGAGCTACCGATTCCATACTTTGCCAAATTTCACGAATGAACAGTGTTTCCAGACTTCATGAGAGCTACCGATTCCATACTTTTCCAAATTTCACGAATGAACAGTGTTTCCAGAATCCTAAGAGCTACCGATTCCATACTTTGCCAAATTTCACGAATGAACAGTGTTTCCAGACTTCATGAGAGCTACCGATTCCATACTTTGCCAAATTTTGAGTATGTGAACAGTGTTTCCAGCTTTGCAAATTTAACGTTTTCTTTGACGTAAAATACTTTTAAAACCTTATTTTAAGGACTTTAAGGCGATTCAAAGGCCATAAATTCTATATTAATTATTCCTAAGGCCGGGATGTTTTTACTTGGTCAAACCGCGTGGGTTAATGCGATCCGTTTTTAATGGAGAATAAATCAAATCTTAAACCGTCTCCTCTCTAATTTTTTTTAAAAGGAACAAGATATCATTCTTCGTTGTTGTTCGTCCTGGTTCTCATCTACGAGACGCTAGAACCTTGCTATCATTCTCGTAGGAGTTTCACAATCAAACGTTACTCAGATCAGTTCCGCTCTGTTGATGCAACCAAGTTGTGTCGATCGTTCTTCTATATAAGGTATGTTTTATCATCGTTCCTTCGAGGATAACCTTCTCTTGTTCTTCCTTCCATATTAGCATGTAATATCCATGGTTCTAATGGGTTTTCTTGGGGTTGGTTGGTACTGTCGTACCGTGGAATCCTCCTGTGGATGCAGCTGTCGTGAGGAGAAGAGGACTGTGACCCGTTGTGTAGATAAAGGACGTCAAGAACTCTTCGAGGTAGGGGATTCATGGCTTCTCTAAATGTGTATGTGCAATCGTAGAATTAGCATGATTTAGTCCTTTGGATCACAATGAAATTGACCTAATTAAATACTTGAACCGGATTAAAAGAATTGATTGATCGCATGTTGTTACTTTGTACCGTGATAACGGTTTGCCTCATGTTTTCCTAGATAGAGTGATATCTATGTTTTTCTTTAATTTTTTGCTCGTTCATGATGGAAATTGATAAAGAACGTAAAGCTGGAATTATTTTTTAAATAATTGGCTAAATATAAAGAGGCATGTTAATGAATCTGTTAATTCAAGATGGATTAAAGAACTATTAGTTCGATAATTTCAAAAGGGTTCTGAGTTACCCGCTTGCTTGTAAGGCTGAATGCCTTGTGGTTTGGAGATCTGAGTGCTCATCTTGTATGAAGGTTGAATGCCTTGTTAAAGGGCCGAGAGCCCGTTTTGTGATCTTTGATTTCCTGCTACTTGTGATTTGATGTGAGCCTGGATGGCTGTTGTGATATGTGGAGGCATGGGGACCTGTTTTTGTGGCAGCGGATGACGCCTAGTGTGGCGAGATGCATCGGTTTATGCATGTGGGTGTCCGGGAGGACACCAAGGATGATGGTATGAGATGAATGTGATGGTTTGATGTTGGTGGTTTGATTGTTTATCTGCTTTACTTTTCCCCAGTGCTCAAGGCAGCTGGTTTTGCTTACCCTCTTTCCGAAGGAGGCGAAAAAATGCGGGGTATGCCACGTGCTTTCCTTGTTTAGCCTCTCGATGGAGGATGGGTCTATGCTCTTTCTATAGGAGGAAAAGACTCGATGGGTAGTATATCGACTCACCGTGTTGAGCCCTTTGTGTTTAGTAGCATAGGATGCTTTTCTAGAATGCCGGGGAATATGGGGAAGGTAATTCCATAGTGAAAGTTTGTTTAAATGGTGATAATCCACGGGGATGGAGAAACTGGAATTTAATAGTGATGTGAATCCTAAAAAGGAGCAGTTTTTGAATGTGATGTCAATTTAGTTTAATGTGGTAAATTGTTCATGGTTAATTAATGTTTAAAGAATTAATTAACGTACAGTGGAACTGATAAAATGAAAATGGAGTAATCTAATAAAGCTGTTCAAATGGTTGTGTGCTTATAGGATAACTAGTCTTAGAAGTAGCAGTCTGGAGTCTGAGAGACGTTAGCGGTAGTTGTGCCTATGACTAGGTAATGCCCATAGTGTGGTTGTGAGTTATATATATTCTGTACTTTATGTGTTTCTATACGCTACTCCACCCTGTCGGTAAGGGCAACTGACACCCCTGGGATTCTGAGCCCCGGGGGGGGGGGGGGTGTTTTCCCCAACATTCTGATGGGAGGTTGAATGGCTGACTACCCCCTTTGGCCCCGCTCTCTTCTCTTGGTAGATACTTGTTCCATGAGGCAAGCGGTTAGTTACCCCATATATGTGTGTAGAGGGCTATAATGGTTGTGGTTATTCATACGCATATATTCTGGATATAGTATCATATGGACTACTATAGGTGTAACGTGTATAGGTTGTGATGGCTTGAGGATCCTTACTCGGAGTATGGGTTGTAATGGCTTGAGGTATTATGCCCGACGTATGATACACATTATGCGAGCTGTTGTGGCTCCCAGAAACTACCTGGTTACCTTTGGTTGTGAGGATGGTGTGGTGCTTAGCCCAAGTGTCTGCGGGAAAGCCTTTGTGGTGCACGTGGTGTAGGTTGTGGAGCTTAGCCCAGGTGTCTGCGGGCAAGCCTTTGGAAAGAGATGCACATGACATATGTCGTTGGGGAAAAGAGGCAAACCAGTGGGGAAGTAGTAGCGGGTTACCCTTGATATTCTATGATATATGCTATATTCTTGAATGTGTTACTTGGTGAGAGTAGCCATGGTGATGTTGGGAACTTAGTATACCTGTTTATGTAACGAGTTAGTTTCACTTGTTGTTCACTGGGCTTTAGCATGCTTTCTTTACTTTTGCATGAGAGGCTTGAGGAGGATCCTACTAAGTATACTGTTATACTCACCCTATGTACATATAAACTATTTTTCAGGTCACTTGGAGCAGGTTGGAGGTCAGGCTAGTTACTTATAGCTTGTGGTTGGAGGAGGAGCTGTTCGGGCTTGTGGTCGCTGTCGTTTTACTTTCTTTTGGGTACTTTTGGTTTCCCCTTTCAGTTGTAGTACTTTTGCATGAAATTTCATATATGTACTTGGGTTTCTTTTATATTTCAGTTATGAGTTGAAGTTGGTTGGAGTCTATTCTATCTCTCTCTTCTGCATGTGTTCTCTTAGAGGGTAATGCCTCCCATTTGTGTGTGTATTATACCCTCGGTGCTAGTCGCCAACCCGGGGCCTACTGGAGGCGGGACTCGGGGGTCATTATCTCCCTTCTCACATAGCCGGCCCAGGAGGGGTACACTTTGTGGGGAGGGGGTCATGACAGAGTGGTATCAGAGGTCTGGTTGAGGGATAGGATGGAGTTTGGAGTTAGGCACAGGTGAGGATGCATGGGATGGTAGGGCAACGATGTCATTCATGTTTAGAAGGTGGGGTAAACACTGGAGACCGGCATAGACATAGGCATTTAGGGCCCCCTATGATTTGTTGCACGGACCTTTAAGCTTACGATGGCTACTAAACAAAGTGATACCGGTTGCAGGGTAGAGACCTAGGAAAGGATCATGCATCATTATTCTTTGCGCCTGTGTTTTAATGGGTAGTCCTTGGGATAGGTAACCTAAAATAAATTAAACAAAACAATTAATTAATTAATGTTGAGTCTTCCATATTCCAGGCATAGGAGGTCAAACAGTTGTTATTTTGCAGGTATGGCTCCAGGTCGACGTCTTCGTCACGTTTTCCCAGAAGATGACCATCATGTTGTTCCAGCAGATCGCCACCGAGTAGAGGTTGACGAAGATGACACTTGGAGGAAGAAACTTCGAGAGTTTCAGCGCCAGAGTCTACAGAAGTACGAGGGCTCCGTTTCAGATGCAGTCACAGAAGACTGGTTGGAGGAGATCGAGATAGGCTTCAGTTCGATTCGTGCTCGGAAGGAACACTGGCTGTCCTTGGTTATGATGATGCTGCATGGAGCAACAAGGCAGTGGTGGTTCTTGTTCCTCAGTGATCGTGAGGAGTCAGGGATCTCATGGGAGGAGTTTCGAGACAGGTTTAGAGTCGAGTTTCTTTCATCGACTGCGAAGGTGTCCAGTCGCCAGGAGCTTCTCACCCTTCGGCAGGGGAGCTCCAGTGTTCGAGAGTTTGGAATCCATTTCAGGAACCTTCTACGATTTGTTTAAGACCTATTACCAGATGATGAGGCCAGGGCGAGGCATTTCGAGGAGGCTTTGGTCCAGAGATCCAGCGCCAGGTCACCCCATTTATGATGAAGACATATCATGAGGTGCTGGCGAGGGTAGAGGTTGTTGAGAGGACTTTGGCCAGGATTGGATCGTCACGAGAGGGGAATTGTCATGATTCCTCACGAAGCAGAGCTGTGGTCCGGGGTTCCCGGTTTTCAGGACAGAAGAGTTTCCGTTCACCTGGGGGTAGTTCCCAGCCCTTCCCATCTCGTTTCTCCGGAGGGAGAAACTCTCAGACCTATGCCAAGGGATCAGGCGCTTGTTTTTCTTATGGTGGTCGTGATCATCAGCAGCGGGAGTGCCCGAATTTTCAGAGAAGTCATCATGCACCGGGCGCTCCACTCCAGGTTCCTCCGTTGAGGCAGTTCCAGCCGAGGCAGCAGCAGCAGGTTGCACCAGTTTTAGATCACCAAAGGGTAGATGGAGCAGGCAGAGGACAGCCCCATGACGCTCCCCGTCCTCAGAGAGCAGAATGCGGCCGTGGTGGTGGTCGTCATCAGGGTCAGAGAGGCCATGGAGGAGGTCGTGGTCAGATTCATGCTCTAGCGTTACCAGCCCCAGGCGACCCAGATGTCGTTCGAGGTACCCTTTGCTTGTTTTCTACCTTGGTGTATGCCTTGTTTGATTCAGGAGCAACACACTCCTTCATATCACCTACCCTTGTCCATGCTTTGGGACTCGAGGTAGAGAGGCTTCCAGTGCCCTTGGCGTTGACTACGCCAGTTGGAGGTCGAGGTGACTTGTTTGAAGTATGTAGAGACTGTGATCTAGTGTTGGGGCAACACCGCTCATGGGGAGATTTCCTATGTTTGCGAATACAACCATATGATGTCATACTTGGCATGGATTGGTTGTATTCGGTGCAGGCTGTTGTGGATTGCTACAGGAAGAAGGTCATTTTCTTTTATGAAGATGGAGTGAAAGTGGTGTTTGTTGGTGTGAGAGATCCTCAGATGAGTCATAGACGAGTTCCATCCTTATCATCCATGATGGCTGGGATGACGCTGAGTTCTTCAGAGGTTCAACAGTTGGCGTTTCCTAGGGTCGTAGAGGAGTACCCTAACATCTTTCCAGAAGAGGTTGTATCCTTAGCCCCTCGACGAGAGATCAAGTTTGGGATCGAGCTACATCCAGGATCGTCTCCTATCTCTATGTCTCCGTATAGGATGGCCCCTTCTGAGTTACGAGAGATACGTGTTCAGCTCGACGGTCTGTTGCAGTGTGGTTTTGTTCGGCAAAGTGTGTCACCGTGGGGTGCTCCAGTTTTGTTTGTGAAAAAGGCTGATGGCAGTTTGCGGTTGTGCGTTGATTATCATCGGTTAAACAAAGTGACAATAAAGAACTGCTATCCTCTCCTACGTATTGATGACCTATTCGATCAATTGAAGGGTGCAAGTTGGTTCTCAAAGATATACTTGCGGTCAGCATATCATCAGATGAGTGTAAAGGATGAGGATATCCCAAAGACTGCTTTCCGCTGTGGTCATGGGCATTATGAGTTTGTTGTAATGCCATTCGGCGTGACGAATGCTCCAGCTGTTTTCATGGGGTTGATGAATGCTGTGTTCTGTGAATTCATGGACATGTTTGTTGTGGTTTTTATCAATGACATCCTTGTGTACTCCACATCTGAAGAAGAGCATGCAGAACATCTACGAGCCGTTTTGGGAGTTCTTCGCCAACATCAGTTGTTTGGGAAGTTGTCCAAGTGTGATTTCTGGGCTCGAGAAGTTCGTTTCTTAGGGCATGTTGTGTCCCAACAGATTGTAGCTGTGGATCCATCGAAGATAGAAGCAGTAGTGTCTTTGGAATCACCCAAGACCGTGTCAGAGGTGCGAAGTTTCCTTGGTCTCGCAGGCTATTATAGGAGGTTTGTAGCCAATTTCTCCCGAGTTGCAACTCCTATGACAGCTTTGACCATGAAGGATCAAGCGTTCATATAGACTGATCAGTGTCAGACAGCTTTCGAGTATCTAAAGGAGAAGTTGGTAAGTGCTCCAGTCCTTTGTCTTCCAGTGGAGGGAGTCCAGTTTGATGTTTTCTGGGATGCTTCACATCTGGGGCTAGGCTGTGTTCTCATGTAGCAGAGGTCAGTTGTTTCTTATGGGTCTCGACAGTTACGTCCACATGAATGCAACTACGCCACCCATGATCTTGAGTTGGAAGCCTTGGTGTTTGCTCTGAAGTTGTGGAGACATTACCTCATTGGTGAGCACTTTGTGGTTTTCACCGATCATAAGAGTTTGAGGTATGTTTTCTCCCAACGTGACTTTAACTTGAGGTAGCATCGGTGGGTGGAGTTTTTTGCAGGAATACGACTTTGAAATATCGTATAAACCTGGAAAAGGGAACGTTGTAGCTGATGCACTAAGCCGAAAGTCATGTAATGATGTTGTGCGTGAATCTGGTGATTCCTGGAGAGTGATGGAAGAGATAGCAGCTTTGCATCTTGATATGGGAGAAGATGGGGGTAGAGGTTGTCTTTTCCAGATGACGGTGGAGTCATCTCTGATGCAGAATGTGGAAGAGTCTCAGTTGGGTGATCTAGAGGTGGAAGTCTGGAGAGACAGAGTTGTTTGTGGAGAGGCCCCTGATGGTTGGTCGGAGGATGAACAACACTGATTATTGTATCATGGAAGGCTTTTTGTTCCCTTGGTGATGCGCGAGACGGTTCTCTGAGAGTTCCATAGTTCACCCTTGGCGGTACATCCTGGTGTGATGAAGTTGTAACGATCCTTGAGGAGTCAGTTTTGGTGGCCTGGGCTGAAGCGTACAGTTGCAGAATGTGTGTCTCGATGTTTAGTCTTCCAGAAGGTGAAGGCCGAACACCGTGTTCCTGGTGGTCTTCTCCAGCACTTAGGGATTCCTCAGTGGAAGTGGGAGGACATCTCAATGGATTTTGTTACAGGTTTACCTTGAGCTCCGGGAGGACATGATGCTATAGGGGTGGTAGTGGATCGTTTAACAAAATCATCCCAATTCATAGCGATCAAGGAGTCGAGCTGAGTGGAAGTTTTATCGAGGCAGTATCTGGAGGAGGTGGTGAGGCTTAACGGAGTTCCTAAGACGATCATTTCTGATCGAGATCCTCGTTTTACCTCCAGGGTGTGGAGAGGTCTCCAGCGTGCTTTTGGTTCTCAATTATGCCTTAGCACTGCTTTTCATCCTCAAACGGATGGTCAGACAGAGCGAACCATCCAGACTTTTGAAGAAATGTTGCACTCTTGTGTTCTTGATTTTGGAGGTTCATGGGTGAAGCACTTACCCTTAGTAGAGTTCTATTACAATAATAGTTTTCACTCTACCATCGGTATGGCGCCATTTGAAGCCTTGTATGGCCGGCCATGCCGTTCTCCGTTGTGCTGGACTGGGGTCGGAGAGTCAGTAATTCTCGGACCAGAACTAGTGCAGAATACAACAGAGATGGTTCATGTGATTCGTGAGAGGATGAAGACAACACAGGATCGTCAGAAATCATATGTTGATCAAAGAAGGAGACTGTTAGAGTTTAATGTTGGGGATCATGTGTTTCTAAAAGTGACTCCCCGTCGTGGGAAGCGAAGGTTTGGTCATGGAAGTAAGCTTCCTCCCCGGTTTGTTGGGCCTTTCGAGGTGTTAGCTCGTGTTGGAGCTGTGGCGTATCGAGTAGCACTTCCCCCTCAGATGAGTCAGATACATGATGTTTTCCATGTATCACAGCTCCGTCGTTATCTTCATGAGGAATCTCATGTTATCGATTGGGGAAATATCGATATGAACGATGATGCAACCTTCGAGGAGCGACCTGTGGAGATCCAAGACCATAAGGAGAAGGTGTTGTGTGGGTGTTATATCCCCTTAGTTCGTGTCTTGTGGCGACACAGTGGCATGGAGGAGAGTACCTGGGAGCCTGAGTCACAGATACGTGCTCAGAACCCAGAGTTGATTAATATTTAACTCTTTTCATGTAATGACGTTTCCTTTATGGTTAGACCTTTCATGTTTTATTTATGTACCTTTGATGTGATGTTATGTTTGAATTGTTTGGTTATGGATTGTTTGTTTCCATACTCTCGGATGTCGTAGTTTTGTTCCAGCTTTTGAACAACTCATGGTGGTTTTCCCCTGAGAGGTATCTTATGGGGTGGTTGTTTGGACCCCTCTTTTCATCTGGGTTGGTTTTTAATTCTCGAGGACGAGAATGTTTTGAGAGGTATCTAATGTAATGGCCCGGACCTCCCTGGTCCATTACTTTGTGAAAATGTGGTGTTGGAGGTGTTCCGGGAGGTCAAGGTGACTTATCCCCCAGCTTCTGCCTACCGGTAGCTCGGTCTACCGGTAGCTGCTGATTACCGGTAGATCGGTCTACCGGTAGCTGCTGATTACCAGTAGCTCGGTCTACTGGTAGCTACTGCCTACCGGTAGCTTGGTCTACCGGTAGCTGCTGATTACCGGTAGCTCGGTCTACCGGTAGCTGCTGATTACCGGTAGCTCGGTCTACCGGTAGCCGCATCCTACCGGTAGTTGGGTTTACCGGTAGCCGCGGCGTATTGATAGCTCGGTATACTGGTAGCCGCAGTCCAGCAGTAGCTCGGCTAACACTTTGCCAAATTTCTAGTTCTGCGAACAGTGTTTCTATCGGTGAGGTTCAGTGAGCAGTGTTTCTATCGGTGGACTTCTATCGGTAGACTTGAACAGTGTTTCCAGAATCCTAAGAGCCACTGATTCCATACTTTGCCAAATTTCACGAATGAATAGTGTTTCCAGACTTCATGAGAGCTACCGATTCCATACATTGCCAAATTTCACGAATGAACAGTGTTTCCAGAATCCTAAGAGCTACTGATTCCATACTTTGCCAAATTTCACGAATGAACAGTGTTTATAGACTTCATGAGAGCTACCGATTCCATACTTTGCCAAATTTTGAGTATGTGAAAAGTGTTTCCATATTCGCAACTTTGACGTTTTCTTTTACGTAAAATACTTTTAAAACCATATTTTAAGGACTTTAAGGCCGATTCAAAGGCCATAAATTCTATATTAATTATTCCTAAGGCCGGGATGTTTTTACTTGGTCAAACCGTGTGGGTTAATGCGATCTGTTTTTAATGGAGAATAAATCGGATCTTAAACTGTCGCCTCTCTAATTTTTTTTAAAAGGAACAAGATATCATTCTTCGTTGTTCTTCCTCCTGGTTCTCATCTACGAGACGCTATAACCTTGCAATAATTCTCGTAGGAGTTTCACAATCAAACGTTACTCAGACCAGTTCCGCTCTGTTGATGCAACCAAGTTGTGTCGATCGTTCTTCCATATAAGGTATGTTTTATCATCGTTCCTTCAGGGATCACCTACTCTTGTTCTTCCTTCCATATTAGCATGTAATCTCCATGGTTCTAATGGGTTTTCTTGGGGTTGGTTGGTACTGTCGTACCATGGAATCCTTCGGTGGATGCAGCTGTCGTGAGGAGAAGAGGACTGTGACCCGTTGTGTGGATAAAGGACGTCAAGAACTCTTCGAGGTAGGGGATTCATGGCTTCTCTAATTGTGTATGTGCAATCGTAGAATTAACATGATTTAGTCCTTTAGATCACAATGAAATTGACCTAATTAAATACTTGAACCGGATTAAAAGAATTGGTTGATCGCATGTTGTTACTTTGTACCGTGATAACGGTTTGCCTCATGTTTTCCTAGATAGAGTGATATCTATGTTTTTCATTAATTTGTTGCTCGTTCATGATGGAAATTGGTAAAGAACGTAAAGCCGGAATTATTTGTTAAATAATTGGCTAAATATAAAGAGGCATGTTAATGAATATGTTAATTCAAGATGGATTAAAGAAATATTAGTTCGATAATTTCAAAAGGGTTCTGAATTACCCGCTTGCTTATAAGGCTGAATGCCTTGTGGTTTGGAGCTCTGAGTGCTCATCTTGTATGAAGGCCGAATGCCTTGTTAAAGGGCCGAGAGCCCGTTTTGTGATCCTTGATTTCCTGCTGCTTGTGATTTGATGTGATCCTGGATGGCTGTTGTGATATGTGGACGCATGGGGACTTGTGGTTGTGGCAGCGGATGACGCCTAGTGTGGCGAGATGCATCGGTTTATGCATGTGGGTGTCGGGGAGGACACCAAGGATGATGGTATGCGATGAATGTGATGGTTTGATGTTGGTGGTTTTATTGTTTATCTGCTTTACTTTTCCCCACTGCTCAAGGCAGCTGGTTTTACATACCCTCTTTCCGAAGGAGGCGAAGACACGCGGGGTATGCCACGTGCTTTCCGTGTTTAGCCTCTCGATGGAGGATGGGTCTATGCTCTTGCTATAGGCGGCAAAGACTCGATGGGTAGAATATCTACTCACCGTGTTGAGCCCTTTGTGTTTAGTAGCATAAGATGCTTTTCTAGAATGCCTAGGAATATGGGGAAGGTAATTCCATAATGAACGTTTGTTTAAATGGTGATAATCCACGGGGATGGAGAAACTGGAATTTAATAGTGATGTGAATCCTAAAAAGGAGCAGTTTTTGAATGTGATGCCAATTTAGTTTAATGTGGTAAATTGTTCATGGTTAATTAATGTTTAAATAATTAATTAACGTACAGTGGAACTGATAAAATGAAAATGGAGTAATCTAATAAAGCTCTTCAAATGGATGTGTGCTTATAGGATACCTAGTATTAGAAGTAGCAGCCTGGAGTATGAGAGACGTTAGTTGTAGTTGTGCCTATGACTAGGTAATTCCCATAGTGTGGTTGTGAGTTATATATATTCTGTACTTTTTGTGTTTCTATACGATACTCCACCCTGTCGGTAAGGGCAACTGACACCCCTGAGATTCTGAGCCCTGGGGGGGGGTGTTTTCCCTAACATTCTGATGGGAGGTTGAATGGCTGACTACCCCCTTTGGCCCCGCTCTCTTCTCATGGTAGGTACTTGTGCCATGAGGCAAGCGGTTAGTTACCCCATATATGTGTGTAGAGGGCGGTAATGGCTTGTGGTTATTCACACGCATATATTCTGGATATAGTATCCTATGGACTACTATAGGTGTAACGTGTATAGGCTGTGATGGCTTGAGGATCCTTACATGGAGTATGGGTTATAATGGCTTGAGGTATTATACCCAATGTATGATACACGTTATGCGAGCTGTGGTGGCTCCCAGAAACTACCTGGTTACCTTTGGATGTGAGGATGGTATGGTGCTTAGCCCAGGTGTCTGCGGGAAAGCCTTTGTGGTGCACGTGGTGCAGGTTGTGGAGCTTAGCCCAGGTGTCTGCGGGCAAGCCTTTGGAGAGAGATGCACAAGACGTATGTCGTTGGGGAAAAGTGGAAAACCAGTGGGGATGTAGTAGCGGGGTACCCTTGATATTCTATGCTATATGCTATATTATTGTATTTGTTACTTGGTGTGGGTAGCCATGGTGAGGTTGGGAACTTAGTATACCTGTTTATGTAACAAGTTAGTTTCACTTGTTGTTCACTGGGCTTTAACATGATTTCTTTACTTTTGCACGAGAGTCTTGAGGAGGATCCTACTGAGTATACTGTTATACTCACCCAATGTACATATAAACTATTTTTCAGGTCACCTGGAGTAGGTTGGAGGTCAAGCTAGTTACTTCTAGCTTGTGGTTGGAGGAGGATATGTTCGGGCTTGTGGTCGCTGTTTTTTTACTTTCTTTTGGGTACTTTTAGTTTCCCCTTTCAGTTGTAGTACTTTTGCATGACATTTCATATATGTACTTGGGTTTCTTTTATATTTCAATTATGATTTGAAGTGGGTTGGAGTCTATTCTATCTCTCTCTTCTGCATGTGTTCTCTTAGAGGGTAATGCCTCCCATTTGTGTGTGTATTATACCCTCGGTGCTAGTCGCCAACCCGGGGCCTACTGGAGGCGGGACTCGGGGGTCATTATCTCCCTTCTTACATAGCCGGCCCAGGAGGGGTACACTTTGTGGGGAGGGGGTCGTGACATTTATTGTTTGTTTTGATCCTTTTTTATTTGTTTTAATTTATCATGTTGTCAGATACATAGTTCTGATATAGCCATTTCATTATGAGTTCTTAATGGTTTGAAAATGGTAGGAATTTTTTTATATGCCTTGGTAACTATGACTATTTTGGCATTAGTGATGTTGAGCACTGGTCAATGCTAGTTTTCATTAGTATTATCGAACAAGGGATGATGGTTTGGGTTAGATGACCTAGTTTACATGTTGATTATAGTGAGACAAGGTCACTATGTCATGTTATTTCATGATGACTCTTGTTATGAATAGTTTTTCTTAAATTTTTTCATTTAGGTTATTGTTTTTATTTTTTGGATGTGCTTCTATTGGTTTTGGAACTATTTTTCTTAGGTTTCTGTTTAAATGAACCAAAATTATAGTACCTATAAAACCAATGTTAAATTCCATAACTTGGGCTACATGAAACAACATATGTAAATAAACCACAACATTTTAGATGAAAATTATTACTAAATATATCATAAACAATAATATGGTAAATCATTAAAATTTATTACATTTAAGAGATAAATAATTATTATGAGTTAATATTGAAAAGGCTTATCATCAATAAGTTTAATTTTCAGTATATAATGTATTTTATATTAAAAGTGTAAACCCAAAAATTTTATAAATTAAATTTGATAAATTAGAATTTATCTTAGCAATTATTCACATAAAATTATTATTATTATGAATTTTTATGTTATTTTTCTAAAAAGTTTGATTTTAATTTGAAAGATACAGTTTCTTGAAAAATTATAAATTTTGTGATTTTTTATTGTTGAAAGATTATCCTAGAAATATAAAAATGAATTTATCTGATGTAATATTTATATGGAATAAAATAATTAATTTTAAAACTATCTTTGAACTTATGATTTCCATGCCTAATTTTTGTAGAAATAAATTAAAATGTTTCATTAATAAAAATTGCTTTGGTCTTCTCTTCTAATTATGTGTTTTGATGTAGAAATGTGGTTTTTGATTTCATTAAAATAAACAAACATTTTATTTTATTTATAATAAAAAAATTTATGTAATAAATATTATTTTCTATAATAATAATATATTATACATAAATTTTCGCACAAAATTTTTCAATTTTATTGATGGATTGTGAGAAAAGACTCTTCTTTGTGCTTTTGGCTTGACAACTGGACTAGTTCTTCTCCCATTTTAATGGTTTCCCCCACTCAACCACCTAAGAACACTAATAATACCAATATAGATATTTTAATCTCTCAAATATTTAATTTACCTGAAAATATTTAATAGGTCATTGACAACTATCCCTTTGCTAAGATTGATGATTTATAATTTTTGAACCAGCTCATAATGGAAAGCTTGGCTCTAACACTGTTTACGTCCAACTTCTATTTAATTATAATAACAATGTGAGTTAGCTAATATTTTTAATTTATTACAGTTAAAATCCTAACTATTCATGGTTTTTTGAGTATTTTTCACAATAGGGTTCACATTTACACTTGTATTTAATATTTTTGGATTCAAATATTATCTAAATATTTTCATTGTAATCAACATTGGGAAGACATTAACCACCTCTTTCTTTATTTTTTCTACGATCACTACTCTTTGGAATTCTATATTTGACCATTGTGAGGGCATATAGTTATATCATTACTCAATCAACACTCAACTAAAACATTGTATGCATTTGAAAACATCTAAGAAAATCATGAATCTTTTCACAACAACCGTAGCTGATCTTCCCCAACTGAACTAATATGATAGAAATAGACTTATTCAATGAAAAAACTCATTTATACATAATTAAGGAATGATTTTAATTCCCATTTCCATTTGGGAATTCTTCTAGATTCAGAAGTATATTTTCAGTATCATAATTAGACACATTGAGATTCTGCAGTGACATAGGGTGAATGATATTTATACTTGTCGATGATGCACTTATTATGCTCTATAGAAGGATCTACCCCTAGGATAGATTAAATTTAATGTTAATCGTACTTCTAAAGGAATCCTAAGACACTCAGGTTGTGCTGTGATCTATGTAATCCACTCTGAGTAAACCCTATGGGGCTTTTATGGCAGCTACAGTGTCACAACATCTCAGGAATCCGAAATGATGGGAGTGATTAATTCTCTCTCTTTGAGAAGAAATATGGATGGAACAATATTTTTATTGATAGCTATTCGATGACCACTCTGAATTCTCTTTGTAATGGTGTATAGAAACATGCAAGGATTATTACTTCATATTAGATAGAATTTCTACATTATCGTAGGGATACAAGTTATATTTTTACTAATACCATTCATATATCAAACATGGTTGTGGATAACCTTGTTAATATTGGAGTTAACTATGAAATTATATGGTTAAACGAACTCCTATTTCATTTATATTCCATTTATGATATGGATTGAAAAAAATACCATCTCTTAGACACATGTAATACTTTTATTTAATAAATAAATTTAGGGTTTTGGTCTTTGATCAAAACATCTCTATTTAATAAATGGAAAATTTACATTTCAAAACCTTAAAAATTATATTTCATAAAATGATTATATATTTCGAAATTAAATGGTATGGATTAATTAAAAATTTAAATCTTAAATCATTTCATAAATATTAATTATTAAGGTATAAAATTAATTACTAAGGTTCATGTAAATTTGTTTAAAAGATAACATGTTAAAAGAAAAATCCTAAAAATGCTCTTTGTTTTCTACATAATGAGTGGATGAGGGGAGTATAAACTATCAACCACATTCCATTTTTTCTATTTTGGATCCATTGAATATTTAATAGTAATGATATGTTATTTAAAATGTAACAGTTTCTTTAAAAAATATACTTTTAATCACTTCATTAAAGTTAATACTTCTACCACTCCTTTTTGTCACCACTACTACAAACTTTTTGTTATAAATATGTCAAATTTCTCTTCATAAAACTTCTCACTCATCTATAACATTCTATTTAACTTTATTTCCATAAATTCATTTTTCTACATGATTTTTGGAGATAAATTCATGTTCCCAACATGTGAGGGTAGAGCACAGTTGAGCCAATAAGAATATAAGGTATGGGTTTCCTCATAAATGTACTCTTTTAAGACACATTTTCTTTCTGAAGCCTAATTTTTTTAATTTACATGTATAATACTAATTGGATATATAATATCATGAACTGTCATTATTCATCGAATTTGATCATCAACTTCAAGTTGTATTTCATTAAATTGGTTTTTATAATAATATTTATTTAATTGAAATAAATTTTATTATTACAATCATTTACATGGTTAAAAATCACTAATATATGAATAAATATTCTTTTTTAAATTTTCTTGAAATTATCTACATGCAACTAGGCTATGTGGGATCCCATAAATTACTGAAATGGCCATATGCACAATGTCTGAATTACATCAACAGGTGGCCAAGGTGAAAAATCTCTTTCCAACTTTAATGAACAAAATATAATGGAAAAAACCATAATATCACATTTTTATGTATACTTATTTCCTAGCTCCGAACATTTCTCAACTAGGTCATTAATGATGGCATGTGGGGTGCTTACCACAAATCCTAACCCCAACTATATCACTCAAATACTATATATATCATTAAATATTGATATATTCTTCACACTTTTGATGTTATGATTTTTTTATGATTTTTTTGGGAAACCATGTTTCACAAAAATGTACATATTCATTATAATCCTACATTTCTGTGAAAATTCATTTTGGGTAAGAATAATTCCAATATTCTTAAATGATGATTTTGCCTTATTGTCAATAGATTATTTTCCCACCATTATTCTTTAGTATAACCAGAATCTTAATTATGAGTTTTCTAATGTGACCTTCATATTTCACTTTTCCAATTAATTTAGATATATTTTTTTGTAACTCTTTAATGATGTGGTTATTAAACATGGCTATTTAAAATGTTCAAGAGGGTTTTACATCCATTAAAAAACAAATGATTTATCTACCACACAACATTAATTTTTGATAACATATATATATATATATTAAAATATATATTATTAAATATTATATTAAAAATTAAATTTTTGAAATGTGTCTTTCATATATTTATTTTTTTAAATGGGATTATTACATCTTATTTTACCAAAAATAAAAAATAATTTTCTATAAAAACACTTTTAAATATTCCCTATAATATTCCACATTATATATAAATTATCTATTTATTTGAAAGTCATTTTTGGAGAATAACCATCTATATGTTCTTATGAAATAATCTATTGGGGTGATGTAATTTGGGGTATCAATTTTTTACATGCTTGAGGTCAATTTTCTTCGATAACCTACTAATGTGTTGTAAAACCCATTTATTTTTTCGATGGATTGTTTGTGATGAAAATAATGGCACAAGTTTTAGTTCCCATGGGTTTTCAGGATATAGATAATGATTGATGTCTTATAGAACACATATTTATAGTTGATGATGTGGGGTCCTTTTATCTCCCTCTAATGCATTGTTTATAGTTTCATACCTCAATAGGAAAGGATGATGAGCCAAGACATGATGTTGATTAGATACATTCAAATATTTATATTCAATAGGATGTGAATTAGAAACATTGACATGATTCATTATGAACATGATATGGGTTAGCTATACTTAAAATATTGTGTGTGAAAATGATGGGGATTAACTTCATTAAAATTATTGAGTGGGAATATGATGAAAATAATCTATGTTCACAAGATTAATGTAGAGACACAGATCTTGACATAAATGGACATTACATTACTTTTTAAGAATACTTAATACATAACAAAAACAAACACACAGGGTTCGTAATAGTTTAGTGTCTTTGGAAACTCAGAACATAATCTTCTAATCAAGGTGAAAGATCTTCAACATCTCCCATAAAGATCATCCCCTTTTGTTTTCTTGCCTAAAACCATTTATTATATCCCGGGGAAAATAAAACATATATAGGGTGAGATCAAATTCTAATTAAGGGTAACCATGAAGAAAATAAAACAAACCATATACATTTGGACTTCAAAACATGAACATAAAGTTTACAAATCAAAATCTTGAGTTTTGAAATAAATCATGGTAGAATGTAAGGAACAGGTCATAATGGAACATTAATAATGATAAAATACTTTAGGAATAAAAAATTTAAATGTGTAAAACCATTAATCATAGGATATGATTTCTATAGTAGCGAGGCATTGCTGCAAGGACCATCTTAGTGGAAAAAGTCCCTTTCTGAATCGAGTTCACACCTTGTTTCAGTCCTGTAACACTGAACTGGATTAACTTACCATTCCATCCATGTCTGTATCATGAGATATAAATCACTACCCAATTCATTGGATGGAGATATAGGTCCCACCCATTTCATAAAAAAATAATTCTTTAGTGTGCCACAACATAAACCTAAATCAATAATCATAACCCAAAGAATAAAATGGGTTTAATAAACATCAACCAATCATCACATAATCCATATAAAACAAATGGATATAATTTCATCATATGAAAAATTAGACCATGTATATAATAGAGACATTATACTTGAAACATAAATATGTTAAATAATGTCATCTTAGTTGGAAAATAGTTTTGATAAAACACTTGAAATGAATTCTTAAAGAAAATATCCTATCTCCTTAAAAATCATTTTCTTTTCACAAATTTCCACAAAATTTTAAATGAAAAGGATTTTATTGAAGATAAAAATGAAAACATGTAGTGTAATGTTCTTGAAAATTAGGTGATATGAAACCGTAATAATCTGTTTATATCATATAAGTTAAAAAACATTCTTCTCGTACTTTTGCCGAAAAAGTCAAAAAGTACCTCGTACGGTAAACAAAAAAAATCCTTCCATACGATGTGGTAAAAATAAAACAGGGTAAAAATGACATTAAACATACATGGAATAAAGTAAAACATTTTATGAAAACATTTTGAGAACATATGGACATGGATAATAAACATTACCCCGGTAAATACTTACAAATAAAGAATCTCGGATAAGAATGAGATTGTAATAATTATCCCTTACCATATGTCCAATTTCTTATATGTGTCTGAGACTCCAGTATAGTAACATTAAACATATTATTAACTTGTAACAGAAACATAATAATATTTATGATATCATATATGATTAACTTACGACTTTATATTATCCATTCATTTCTCAATTCCATGTTAAAGCAGCATTTTGGGTAAAATTGTTTCATTTATCATACGTGTTTTAACTTGTAATTATTAATATGATTACATAGATCATGATTAATTAATTATATAATGTAAAACATTATTTATATATATTATATATTCATAATATACGTATATAAAATAGATCTATAAATGGAAAGAAATAAACCGTTCATGGAGACGCTAGGCCGTACATACTCATGAATGCTGTTTTTCGTTTCCTTGTTGAATTGAATAGAATTAAGTAGATGACATAAATATATATATATATATAAAGTAGAATTATTATGTAATATATTTCCTGATTACTTATTTTATATAATTTATAATCATTCTTGAATTGTTGACATGGAAAATGAATCTCAACGCGTTGTGGAGACGGTAATTCGTACGTACGCACGAGCAATTATATCATTCCCATATTTATTGAATGGAATTGGAGTGGATGATACAATATCTTATAATCCTTATGATTTTATAATAATCATATATAGTTATTATTTACACTATTATACCCATCCAAGTAAAGTGGTGGTGGAAAAACCGATTACACCACTGTGTGGAGACGATATTCCATACGTACGCACGCGTGGTGATTTCGTTTTCCATAGGATGGGTAGAAGGTGAAATAGGTTTGTTTAATATTTATAATATCATATCATTATATAAGTAATACTGATGTTATTACATTATAATGAAACAACTAAGGAAGAAGAAGTAGAAGAAGAATGAAACTTGAAAGAGTCGTTAGAAGAGATTACCTCTTCCTCGACACACCTCCTTTAAACTTTATCATAGGGCATTAGAGTTGGTCTTTTGAGAAGAATAGAACCCTATGATATAACTCGATAGGTTGATAAGTCGAATTTTCAGGGGTTGTCCGAGCTACAAGGCTCAAAATGGTGTGAAGAGAATAGGGAAGGGGTTCCCTTTTTATAAGGGAGGAGAGGGGTACCTTCGGAAAAACATAAAATATTATTTTATAATAAAGACATATTCGGTTTATAATAGCTCAAAATTCATTTATTTCCAGTATAATGTGAGGATGGGTCAATATTCTCTAAAATAATAGGTTTTATACAAGTTTAGGTTACTATTTTAACCTTATCATTTATATTTAACTCTAAGTTAAATAATTTAACTTTTACCGTGTCTCCTTGTTTTCTGACACTATATGGTTAATAAACATAATATAACAAGATAAAAGAACCCCAAGTGGTTCATTATTAATATATATAACATTATGTAAGTCATTTGGGTGATCCATAGATTTTTAGTAATATAATAACAATTAATAATATAATATTTGTTTTGGAAACTATTTTATGTCAATTTTGAAACTATTTGGTTATTGATTTTTGTGAAAATCATAAAAACATGATTAGTTAAAAAATATTTAATTGACTCAATAATAATATGTCATATTAACCTATAAAACGATTTTAATTCATAAAAAGTCTCAAATTAAATTTATTTGGGTATTTATAACATCAATTATGTTAATATTTCATTAATAAGGTAATTACTGCATCATCATTATGTCATAAATAAATTAAATTATAAAATATCTAAAAATTATAAATAATATATCATTATGTAGGAAATAAGTTTATATTTCTAATTAACATTTATAGTCAAATTTATCTAATGTATAACTCTATATTAAAAAATTTTTAGTTATTAAACTTTGATTTTAACTATTTTATCTCCTCTTTAAATAAAATAATAATAAGTGTCCTAATCTAATCCATGTGGATATAAAGGTTAATATCTTATTCCTAAGGTTGTTTTTGTTCGAATTACACTTATCCAATAAAATTAAGACATGTTTTAGAGTAATAATAATATCATTTTTACCCTTAATTTCTTTATTTACTTTTTACCGTGGTAAATAAATGTAAAAAGTTACTATTCAGAAAAAAAATATTTTTATCTTATCGGATTACATTTTACTCCTTGATATTAACTGTGTCTCTCGGATTTTCTAAATTCCACTCACAGAAGTGGTAAAATTATGTTTTATGTAAATTTTCAAAATCTCATAGGAGGTGGGTACAAGACAATGAAAAGTTCAATAATATTTTTATATATATTAAATTATTATAAAATGACCCAAATGAATTAAATTGAACATATATATGTATTATGTATCAATTTTTACCTAAAATAAATTTACATAACATAAATTATTATTTAAATAAAAAGTTGTTTTTTAAATAGTAACCTAGTGATTTCCCTATTCATCAAAAATTGAATGTTTTCAGAAAAATACAAATAATTCACCCTAGGCTAATCTCAATATTCTGAATGAAAAAATGAAGTCCATTTTGAATGGTAAAAATTGTAAAATTTAAAAATTTGGGTATAACTATTCATAACAGCTAGTTCATAACTATATTATAATAATATCTCGTTTAGTGAAACTTGGTATTGCGTACTACAAACGCTATCGAAGAAGGTCTTGATTGCGTGTAACGCGAGCCATGCCAGGGCTGCGTGTATTGAAAGCTCTGTTTTGTGTTGCGTATAACATAATCAAAACTTATTTCATTAATACATTAAACACAATATATACTTAATGTTGCGTAGAATAATTTACACAAAACAAACATAAAATTGTGTGTAACACGAGCCAAGAATAGTGTTGCGTATACTGCAAGCTAATATGGTGTTGCGTATAGAAAAAGCTAATCATGGTGTAGTGTATAATAGAAGATATCAATGAAATTAAAAATAATATATCTCATTAAATCTCGGGGTTTTACAATTAACATTAAACATGGTGTATATTATCTACGTTAACATGATTATGAATGAAAAACATAGATTAACTTCATTCTCAATAATGTGCACAAACATGATATGGTAAGCTATGTTCATGATTTTTTTAATACCTATGTTGATGGATATGTCATAATTCTATGTTATAGACAATATTATGCTCCATAACACAAGTTCATTATATCCTATTTGCACAACCATTTTCCATGGTACATAATGTCTTTTTGAGATTACATGCCCTTATATCACGACCAATGGGCTAAAATTATATTCCCATGTTCTTTTTAATAACATATATCATATATATACTTGTTATCTCTCATTATTATGATCTAAAACTCAATGAAAAGTTCCTATGATTTTTTCACATACCACTAATTTGAGCTAACCTCTTTAAAATGTTTTTTCCCAACATTATAAAGATAAGTATAAATTGCAGGAGGAATACATGGAAGAATAGTAAATTTTGATTATGGAGAAATGTTCACACATGTTTATTATGCAATTATTACTTAAAGAAACTAAAACATCTATTCGTTATGTTTCCTGACTATTTTTTGAGATTACTAGTTAAAAAATGAAATCAATGTATTGTTTATATATCTTGAGATTGTGTTTCTATATTTGGTATCAATGGATGGTTTAGTAAATTTATAAGTATTATCCTATTTATTTTTAGGTAATAACACAAGATAACTATAGTGAGAACCATATGGACATGCATAAGGAATAAGTATGTGTATAAAATAAAATTACGTTGTTTTTGTAAATTAGATATCATGTGATTAACATAGAAATTGAATAAATAATTTGATAATAGATATGGATACAGGATCTAGTGTAGATGTACTTAGGGATAATATACTTGAATAGGGAATGATGGGTATTAACTTAATTGTCATATAGCGCTAAAAAAGTGGTCTTAATGAACACCTAGTTATATATTCGAAACTATATCATGTTATGAATAATAATATTTATCATTACAGACAACTAAAGGCACCAAAGTATAGAAGGAAGAAGTTTAATAGATGATTAGGTGATGAGGATGAGAAGGATGGAAGTATCAACTCATAAATGAAAAAATCATGGGCTGAAGCACCTATGAAAATGTCTTAGTGGAACATGGAATGATTTCATGTGGAAAACATTTTCTATTGAGATTTTGATTTTCAATTTATAATGTTGTAGATTATCAATGAAATGGATGTTAATATTGGGAAATTACTTAAATTTATAGATTTTGGGCATTATGAAAAACTATGACATAATCCAATAACTAATTAAGAAAATAAACCCAAAAACTACTAATCCAATGAATCAAGAGAAACCATATATTTCTCATAATTTTGAATGCAGGTCCTTAAAAACAGATGTAAAAATTATGCACACCATCCACTCTAGATTTGTGGTTTTCCAATTGGAATATTGTTATATCCATCACAATTAACCTTTGTTGTTTTCTACGAGAATCAAATATACACTAAAAAAATTCATTTTATAGTATATTATTAATATTTTTAAATTTTAGGTTTATGGAATGATCATGATAAAAGTATAATTATCCCCCATTTTGGTGAAATTAATGTGATTTTGGAAATTCACTAGACATTGCAATATATATTTTCTAGGAATAAAAAATAAGGAAATAAAACATCATATTTAAAACAAAATAATGATCATATATCAATTAACTTATGACTATGAATTCTATTCTAAACCTAATTCCATTACAGGATTTATGTCACAAAATCCAGAGGTATATTAATCTTAATGAATTAATATTTACCCATTCTAAGAGAAATGATATATTTCGTTACTTATTTGACAACAAACTAAAAATTATAGTGTGATTCAAGACTATATCACAGATACAATTAGTTATATTAACTATTAATATATTATTTAAAGATTGAGGATGAATTTTTTTAGAGGGTAATTATGAAATGACTTGAAATTTTAATGATTTTATACGGATGTTATGTTTTGTAACTTGTGTTACAAACTATGCACAATGTAAATTAACAACAACAAATTAGAAGAAAAGTATTAATGAACTATTAATAAACAATATAATGGTACATCATTTTTTTATAACCATTAAATGATAAATAATTAACATGATTAAATATAAAAAAGGTTTATTTTCAATATAATCAGTTTTATTTAAATTTCATATCTTCTTTTAAGAAGATACATTTAAGAATTTTAAATTTTAAATTAGAAATAATAATTTTATTTTTTAATAAAATCTATATTTCCTAGTGTTAATTTTATATTTTATTTCTTAAAAAGGTTTTTTTATTTAGAGAATATATTTTTTAAGAGAACTAGAATGTTAATGATTTTAACATTATATAATGATGTTATTGATCATTGTAAAAACTTTTAAATAAAAAAATAAATAAATTGTAGAATAAAATTAAAACATTGAAAATATTATTTTATCTTATAAATACTATATAAAATATTTTTAGAAACGAACTAAAATATTACTTTAATAAAAAATGATTTTCTATCTTTTCATTTAATTAGGTGATTTTTTGGTGAAATACATTTCATTATTTCATTGATAGAAAACTACATTTTATGTTTTTTTTATAAAAAAACCAATTTAGGTCATAATAATCATAATATTGGATAATCATATATTTTATATAAAATTTTTATACTTAATATCACAAATTTATATAATAACAATTCTTAGATGTTATGTACGTTAATTTTAAAATCAACATATCAAGGAAAGAAAATATATTTTATAAAATGTTTTACAAATTCTGAATTAAAAAGTGGAATAATAAGAATGCAAGAATATAATATTTTCCTAATTATTAATTATAAATTTTTATAATTAATTACCAACATAATATTAAATAATTATAAAAGGTGAAAATTCAAATGAAAAAGATGAAATACACTAAATTTTGTCTCCAAAATGATGGTATGTGGAGACTATTGACAAACACAAACTTAACATTCAAACTTTTTTATTTAAGAGTCATTGAACATTGAAATTTATCATTTCATTATTAATAATATAATTTTTTCTTCCAAAACTACTTTTTTATTCATATATATGAGGTGTCACATCCACTACCTCAAGGCTCTACTCTTTATTGAATTTATTGTCTACACTATACAGATTAATTATTCCTATAACTATCTCTCATTTTCAAAATAATATTGCTACTAGTAATTTTTATAATATCAAAATTTACAAGGTGTACTAAATGAGAAAACACAAGATTTTAATATGATATGTTAGATAATGGTTGAGTAAGTGTGAATACATGGTATGGACTTCATTTAAAAAATTTATTCTATAGGAAAAATTTTACTTTATTCAACTAATTTTATTTTAATTGTATGTATTAATAAATTTTGATATTTAATATCTTGAATTATATTAATTTTTATTTACTTCAATTACAATATCTATAACTTTTGAGGGGGTTTATCTGAATTTTTATTAAATCTAATTGTTTTAATCATTAAAATATTTTCCCTAGTACATAATAACATATAAATGACTATTACCCTCCAAAATAAATCTATTCTACTCCATTATGATGTTATTATTTTTTGAACCATATTTTATGAGGAAATCATGTATTATATTGAATTATTTCCCCTTTCTGATTCAATCACATTGGTAAATTTATTTTTTGAAATGAATAATTCCAATTCTCTTAAATGAGTTTTTTTAATTATTGTCCTCTGTTTTCCTTCCATCTAATGTTATTCATTATTATTGGATTTATAATTATGTTATATCTAATGTGAAAATTATATTTCCAGTTTAATCTATTTAAAAAAAATATTTAGTACACTTTAATGATTTTGGATTTCAATATGTTTATTTCAAATTTTCGAACTAGTTTTACCTCCATTCAAAATAAATATTTTTTGCTTCGAACACACATTAACATCTATAAACCTTTATTCCTTTTCAAATATCCATTCCTAAATATTATTTTCAAATTTAAAATTTTAAATGTTTTTCTCTTAATATTTTATATAAGAAATAATTTTTCAATGTGATTTTATATTCTTGTTTAAAAAAGGATTAATGAATACAATATTTTTTTATGATTTCACATCCAATTTAATTTTTATCTATTAATGATTTTTTTTTGGGAATTTTAATTTATGAATCACATTAAAAATAATTTAATAGAATACTTCATTGTGGTGATTTATTTTTTTATAACAACCATTTACATGTTTTAGTTTAATTTCGATGAAAGAATGTTGAAGTTTTGTTAACAACATTTTACATTTACATGCGTTATTTTTTATGCAATGAGTGAAAACCACATTCCATATAATGGTTTTTTATATATTTTTAGTGATTGATGTCTTATGGTACACATGTGTATGGATGATGATGGATTGTTGAGTTTCTCTAATAGAACAAACTATGTGTACTTGTGATTTTATGTATTTTCAAATATGTGAATATTAAATTAAACTATAATATAACATTTCATTAATAGTTATTCATGTTTTTAGTTTATTTATAATGACCCAATGTTATTTTCACATTAAATAAGTAATAACAGTTCTCTGCTATGATGGGTACCCTAAAATTCCATGGTTATATTCTTATATTATATTTTATGGTCAAATGACATTCTATGATGGAGGACATAGTATATTGGACATCTGGTGAGATTACTCATAAATATATGAGACATATCACATGGAGTTCACAGTTTTTAGTCTCCAAGATGAGATTTTATGAGAATAGACTATCCAGTAGGAATTCAAAATATTAATGTCATTGGATATTTCATTCAACAAGCATGTGTAATGATTATTATACATTGAGGATATTATTTATTAACATCATAAAGCACAAAATAATATGTTTTATCATAAAACATTTTTATATTATTCATGGGGAAGCTGGGTATGATGGGTGTTTCCTAATTTACATGTTATGAAAAAATATGTTGAGGATGATTTGTTCCTTCTGTATTTATAAAATTTGTTATCTGAATCCTTTCATTGAAACTCATATTAAATTAAATTTCCATTTTGTAATGATATGTTTAGATAACAATGTAAAAAAATGACTTAACAAGCTTATAGTTTTATGATAATATTATTGACCATTATTTATCATATATCAAGACAATGGGATTATATTACATACTTCACAATCATATGTGGTTGTTGATGCTGTAACCCCCAACTATTTTAGTAAAATATTTCATTAAAATTAATTTTACCTTTTTGATATTTGAAATTTCACTCAACACAAGAAATATTTTTTATATTAAAGCACTATGATTTAAATTATTTATATGAAAAACCATGTTATCACTCACTACATGAAACATTATGTTTAACGTTCTATCCATGAAACATCGAGGATAGCATATATTAAATGTGTGATTCACTTTCTTCAATAGATTACATAGAAACCAATATAATGATATACCAATCAACAACATATTATTAACATGTTTTCATTTAAGATAATATGATATAACATTTTCATTAAATTAGGAGTTATGAATAATATTAAATTATTTATGAAAATAATTTTTTTCCATAAATATAAGATGAATTCACATGTCACAAATTAAAAAGAAATGAATATATATAATAATTAAATAAAATTTTAATTTTGTTTCAATGTTTAATTATAGAATATTTTTATAAATTAATCCATGTTTTCACATTGTAACCAATTTTAGATTTAAATTGGATAAAACATATAAAACTTTTGAACGCTTTTACTTTATAACCCCACATTGTCGACCCAATTTCTCGATTAAATATAAATTAACTTATGACACATAAATGATTTTAATTTGGGAAAAAGGATTCAATATTTATAATTAGAGTAATTAATAATGCATAATAATAAAATGTTTTATTTTTTACCAAAATAATAAAGAGAATGTAATTATGATTAATTACTTTAATTAAGGTAAAATTATTCTTAACTATGTACTAAACAATTAACATAATGGCCTCAATTTCCTATACACTTGTCTAAAATCAGTTTGATGGCCTTATTGAGAAAATTTAATAATTTTATCAACTTTTTTATATTTTTCTATTCACATTTCACGGAAAAAATGTGTGTGGAGTTTACTTTCCCAAAATTGACAAGACTGTAACACCTCCTCCACTAAAAAAAAGTTCTCCACACCATCATCTTCCCCACACCACCCAAGACAATTTGGTTGGACAATAATCTACCAAAACTTATCCTAAAAATCAATCTCTTTATTATTAATCCTTAATTTTTTCATTGATGCTTTCAAAGAATCCCTTTGGTAAAAACAAAAATTAGTTACCCGATTAAACATTAACACCCTCCCACCTGCTCATTTCTTTAACTTTATTTTTTCCACCTTGTAAATTCAACTTATTTTATGGCTGTATAAAAAATATCCAATATATATAAATATATGTATCTTCTGATAACTTATTAAACCAAACATACACATATATCCATCTAATGGGTAATGAATATATTAGTTATGTGTACGATGGACAACTGCCATAGTGAACGAATTTTTTTTATTTTTTCCTTTACCACGTATCATGTTGGACATTATGATGGAATCAATATTTATATATGTTATATATTATAATTATTATTTATTTAATCTTACTTAATCCTTTAAACACTCATACATTTATACTTTATATTTGGTTTAAATAAGATAATTTTGTTTGAGGAAGTGTGGATTACCGCCCCTCGAAGACATGTGATTCATTCTCACACTTCATGGAATTTATAATGAATGGTTTTAGTGAAATTATATTATATATATGATATTATAATACAAAAATAATAATGATAAATTTATATATATATAAATATATGTCATTTACCTTCTTTTATTCAAAATGATAATTAAATGGATACAACATTCATGTATCCATACGACTTGCTGATTCAATGAATTGAGTATTCCAATCCACAATTTTATATTCAATAGATTATTATAATACACATATACTGAATATAAATTATATTTATATCATGTTTTAGTTTGTGGAAATCATGATAAAACTATATTTTGCAATGATACTTAAAATTAAGGCACATGTGAAAAATAAATTGAATATTATCTGAAGAGTAACATGAAATTGGAATTATTAACAGGTGTGTAATATAAATCCATAATAAAAACTTATATGATATTTTATATAAGAATATGGTTCTATAATATAATTATAATAAATTTATATTTATTATACATGATATTTTACAAGTACGATGAGACACAAGACACAAGATAGTGGGATTTTATCTCACTTTTTATTTCAATAAGATAATGATTTATTCACCACCCATACATTTTGAGTGGTGTATATAATTACCTTGGAAGTATTATATTATTATTAGAATTAAATTTATGTGAATTTACTTGTCAATTTGATTACATTTATTTCATGTGATTTATGTTTCAAAAGTTACCAAATTGGATAAATATTTGTGTCTCAATTTTCTTTCTTTAAGACACAAGCCATGTTATGCATCTATATTCTTCCACTAGGTGTATATACAACATTTGAAATATTTAATCATTAATATAATTATTTTAATGATATTTAAGTTCCATTTAATTTAATTTTATTACATGTGAAGGATGGTTCAATGTTACCATGCGGTAACAGTTTATTGAAACAATATCAATGAATTTTGTGACTATCTACAATTATTCTTACTATGATTAATCCTTATGATCCATCTCTCCTGAAAATTCTTTACTCTTATTATCCTTTTTCTAATCATGATTTATTAATGTATTGGTAAAAATTTTCTACTCGTTGGTATATAATATAGTTAGGAAATTGCTTTTAAAAATGCCAACCATTACACTCTCTTGGGTCAGAAATATGTGTTACTTCAAAACTATGTTCTCTAAAAGGGTTTACAAAAATATTTTATTATTAGTGTCTAATAATTAAAACAAAAATTCCCCCATTTTTCAATTTAATTTTTTTCAATTAATCTTATTGTATCTTTCCTAACAAGGTATTTTTCTATACTTTTACTAAGAGAAATTAATGTTCATCATACCTCATATGACTTATACTATTACCCATCATCATTTCTGTGAATCTACCATTACATTTTTAAAAGATAAATTTTAATGAAAATGTTGTTTAATGTAATTATCATAGAAATCGTTTTCAAAAATATTTATTTTATATGTATTAAAAGTATTTTCATGTGAAATGATTTTCAAAATGTTTTAAATCTTTTTTACATTTTTTAAAGGATAATGGGTTTCAAATAATTTTCATGAGTTTTTTATATTTTTGTAAAATAATTTTTATGAAATGTTTTTTAAAAAATATCAATATATCTTTATATGTTTTTGAATAAAAATGATTCCAAAATGTTTTCAAAAAATTTATTATAATATTTCATGTATAGTTTCACGAAAATGGTTTTAAAAATGTTTTTATGTTTTAATAAAAATGTAAATAAGATATATTGTTTTCATCAAGAATTTTTATAAAATAACATTCAATATTATTTTCAATATATTATGACATCAATTGATGGTTCTAATTAACTAATTTTAAGTTATCCAAAGGTTCAATTCCTATCATTTCTAGAATGGAATTTATTTTTATAGAGGGATACCCATAAAGCCAATTTCTATTTGATGGGTTACATTATTTTGAAACTACTTTTTTCATAGGATATTCTTTGAGGAAATTGTTATGAAAACTATCAATTTTCATTAGGTTATGAGGTTTTGAAATTTTAATGATACCCACTTCATTTCATTGGTTGTTTTAGGACTCTTAAAAAACACATTTTTTAGTTTTCATGATATGATGAATGTTTTATTATCTTGCATAACATGTCTGAATGATTTTACAATGAGTTTGGTGTGACCTATATCTCCAAAACAAATCATTAGGTAACGACGGATGACTCCTGAGTATAAATTTTATTCTTGAAACTTATTATATTTTCAAAATACTTGGAGTGAACCATATTATATATTCCAAATGTTATGCATGAACTTGATTTCATGTTCACAGTGTTATGCATGAAACTGATTTCACGTTAAAACAATTATGTGTGGACCTGGTGTAATGTACATTAGTCTATGAAAGGGAATGATTTTATGTCTATAATGAAATGTGTTAACCTATTACTACAAATAAATATTCTCTATGTTATATGTTGATGTGTATGCCACCATTCCATGTCTTATTCATATTTAATGATTTCATGTATTATGATTTTTATTTACTAATTATTCATGTCTCATGAACTGAAAATATTTATTCCATCAATCATGTTTGTGATCATTGATATATAGGGTTTGATTTTATAATGATCCTGAAAACATTCTTATCCCTTTTGTACATGATATACATTCAAATTTACATTATATACCATTACTAAGAATTTGATCTCACCCATTTCATATATTAACATTCCCCATGTTATGAATGAAGGTTTTTAATTATAGTTATTATGGGGTAGGATAATTTTGGGACACATTGAATATCTCTCACTGAGCTAGATGGGATTTGTTCTGAGTTTCCAAATGTAGAACACTAATACAGTTTGTGATCGTCAATTTGGATAATATTTTATATATTCCACAAAATTTAGACTATGTCTATGTATAAAGAGAGTGATTTTCAATAGTTATTATCTTAGTTAATGTTTCTTCAACCATTGGAAACTAGGATGAGAAATATTTAGTGAGATACCAAGGTATATTTCTAAGGATATGTCTTGAGAGGTCTTTATGGATAAATACAGTGAAAATTAAATGTTTAGTAAATTTACATGTAATTATGGTAATGGATAAATAAATTGGATTAATAGAAATATATCCCATACTAGATTCTATAAGTGTATGTGTATCAGGAATAGACGTACCTAGGAGTAACAACCCCAACTAGATTTCTTGGGATAGACTTAATGGAATCTGGTATATAACAATGGGACCTACTTCACACTTAGGTTGAATATCCTTAGTGACAATTTTTGAGAATTCATAATCTCTTTAAGACCCCATGTGGTTGTTTTAAATAAAGGATGAACAATATTTACCTAGGTTAATCCTATCATTTCATTGATTAAATATGTATGAGCCATGATTTATGAACCCAATAAGTTATTTTTATTATTATGTTATATCCCACTATGATAATTACTTCTCACACATTACTTTTAGGTATAGTCAATAGAGATAACTAAAAGGATCATGGTTAACATTTAATTTCTCAGTTGTGAAAAGTATGAGCAATTTTAGAATCAATTTTCAAAGTGGAAATCTCATAAAGAGAACTAGAAAGGTAGTACAAGTATTGGTAATTATTATGATGATAAAGATACCAATAGTGAAATTTTAATGTTACATGATGTTCTTCCATTATTGTTTACATTAAAAATAAAAAACCTAGTTATATAGAGTCTAAGGAACATTAATACACGACTACTGTTTCATATTCTAGAAAATAGGTATTAAGGAATGATTTGATAAAGCATACATAATGGTTTATGATTAATGAATTATGAATGAAGTAATTATATTATCAAATTAAAATATTGAATTAAAAAATCATACAATTTATAATTATTTTATATATATGTTTTCTTTAAGGATTAATGAGGACATGTTGAATGGGAAAAAATTAATGAAAAAGTGATTTAATGGAAATGTGATATTTTCTAAGGGAATGAAACCCTAAATTAATACCTCAAATTGAGATAATATTTTTTGGATGGAGATATTTTGGATATGAATAAGTAATTGGACAGTACAGATTATCCTAGAACTCATTATTGAAAAAGTTGTCCATGACAACAATGAAGAATTTTAAAAATATTTTGATTTAGAGAATATATCCAGTAAAACAGTGGAATATGTATGAATTCAGGTATTTAATTATGTTTCATTGTAATTTTGATCATTAACCTATTTTAAGAAAATATTTTATGAAGGTATTCACACATTCAAAATCTGATAACCAAGTTGGGCACTGTATTCCATGGGAGATCATTATTTATATGATTTCATGACTTTATTTCTAAATATTTGTATTTAAATATTTTTGAGTATTATAAGGTTATCTATTCATGGAATGATTATCAAAATATTTGGATTTTTTATGTATTAAAATTATAGTGAAAACCTTGGTTAAAGGCTATTTAGTGATTAACCTTGAATCAAGGATGTACATCATATTTATTTTGGAAATTAAATTGTTTTGTCTTAAAAAAAGGGAAAACAGTATGCCGAGTGAAATCCAATCATGTCTGATAAGACTATAGGTCTTGAAAACATGATTGAAGGATGATAAGGGTTTCCCTCCTACTATTGGCCTTTGCAATGTCCTTGTTAATATGTAATTATTGTCTTCTGAAAAATTTTAATAGTCAGTTATTATAGTTACTTTTTTATGTTTATTTTTTAACATATCATCCATATTTATTTTCAAAAATATTTATATAAAAATATTTATACATTTTATTGTTTTATAGGATTTAATAACATCTAAATGTGTATTACTGTATTTTAGGCATCTGTGTTATTTTCTAGACCCACAATTCATGAAGTAATGGTTGAATTGGAAATAGATAATATCACAACTAAATAATGAAATTTTGCTTATAGAAATATATAATGTAATTATATTTCATCATATTTTTAGTTAATAAAAAATTAATCCATGTTAATATAATTTTATAAAATGTGTTCCCCTAATACATTAATATTTTCTGAACTGATGGCCTTTTAAATCATCACAGATTTATTAAATTATGGCCCTAAACATTTCATTGATCATTAACATGTTTGTTATTGATGAACTAAATCACTACCTATAAATATTTAATCTTTTCCTCCATGTTTAATCATCACTCCCAAACATTGTTCTTCAATATGGAAACATAGTTATATTTTACCTTAGGTAACCATTATGGTTTCAACATTACCTTTTTCCTTAAAGTTTTAGTATTCATTTTTATGATGTGGGTATCTATAAATGAAACTTTAAAGTATTAATCCTTTAATAACCCAACTCAATTTGGACAGAGAAATTCATTTTAAGGGGGGTAGAAAATAATACCTTGATATTTTGTAAAATATTTCTTTCAATTTTTTTTTGATATTTTGTATTACACACACCATTGAAAATATATTTTTTATATTAAATAGCTATTATTGAATTGTATTATATTAATCACTTTGTTATCAGGAACTACATGAAACATAAACATTAACACGATCTATATGGATCACATAGGATAGTTTAAATTACATTCAATATTGACATTCCATATTGGCTTGCATAACACGCAATATCAGGTTTTACCCAATAAAAATATGTTATTAAATCGTTACCATTTAATTTGATAAGATATAACATAGCCATTAAATATAATGTTATGAATAGTATTAACTAACTTTTAAATTATATGGTTTAGAAAATTATATTATGAATTTATATGTTACAAAATAATTACAAATGAATATAAAAACCGATTAAATATGAAGGAAAATATTATAATTATTATGAGTTGTTTTACACTAATAAATTAGATTAATCATACTTATATAGTTATATTAATTTTGATATATATGTTAAATATTCAATAAATTATTTTTAATATTTGTACAATATATATGATTGATATAATATAAGAACAAACACAATTTTATGATTTAAAACCTATATTTTTTTTAATGAATTTTTATCTCCTTTTATTAGTGAAGCCATTTTATATAAAAATTATTGGTAATTTTATACATTTAGTATGTCAAAAAATATATTCTAAATCATAGCGTAAAAATTATATTAGGTAATATTTTTTTCATAATTTGATTTTATTAATGAATAGTGAAAAATATAAAATTTTAGTTCAAAAGTTCTTTTTCATATAATTTATTTGTAAGGTAAAGTTTTATTTTAATTTATTATAAAAGTTAAAATAGATAATATTTTATCAATTAATAAAACATAGTTCATTGGAACCCATTTCAAATTAAAATTATATACAAAAACATAGAAAATATTTCAATGCTTTTACATTAAAATCCGGAATTATCGACCAGACTATAAGATTAAATTCAAATTCATTTCATTCTCCTATGATATTGGAATTTAAAAAAGATTTATTAAATAATTAGAATCATATTAGTTAATAAAATATAATAATTTCAACATAGTATATGACGAAACATATTTCTGAAATCAATTAAATTTAATTACATGGATTAAGTTAAAATTATTCTTAACTAATGGGTAAAACATATATCAGGGTAATAAATGACCAAATATTGACCAAAAGCTTTTATATAGCCATAGTTATAGACTATAATCATTTATATCTACGTTATAACATTATTGGGTCCACATTGTAGATAAAAATATTGTTGGAATTCCATTTCCCAAAATTTACAAAAGTGTCACTCATCCTCAAATATAAAAAGGCATCCTCACCTTCCAAATAATCAAACCTCTCAAGCCACTTTAGATAGAACATTATTTTAAAAAAAATTAATTATTAAAATGAAAAAATACTTCCTTTAAATCATCTTATGGTCAAAAATCCTTCTAAGTAATCCATTTGGTTCCATGTGAAATGAGTTACCTGATTACGTGGTAACACCCTCCATGATTCTCTTTTCTTTTATTTCATTCTCCATAATATCTATTCATATTATTCCAAACTTGTATAGAAAATCCTATATAATATATTTACTATGTCATTTTTATAAAATTAATTAGAATTAAAATTACATACACATCCATCTAATGGGTAAAGAACATATCGTTTATTTGTATGTCGAACTGCAAACTCACTAAATGAATATTGATAATTTTTTTCCACCTATCATGTAGGAAATAATTATGGGAAATTTATTTATATATTTTATATGTTATATTTATTATTTATATATTCTTCTTCAATCCATTTTTGATACATATCATTATTCTTTCTATTCGGTGTAAATATGATAATTCATTTTAGAAAGTATGGACTACCACCCCCACAAAGCGATGTTATTTATTCACAGACTACAGAGAATGTATTAAGGATGGGTTTAGAACATTTATATAAAAAATATGATATTAAAATTGAATTAGAATAAGGATATATATATATGTGTGTGTGTGTGTGTGTTTTTTTTTAGAGTTATTCTTTTAGTACAACAATTAAATAGAAACAGTGTCCATGTGTATGTACGACCTATCGTGTCCATGAACGATGTATTAAATTTCATACTTATATATTTTATAAGTTATTATATTTAACATAAATTGTATATAATTAATATTAATATCATGTTTTATATTCTTTAAATCATAATATAATTATGAGGACCAATTATATAAGATGTTAAGAGACATGTAAAAACAATGTGAATATTACCATAAACATTACCTTAACATTGAATTATAAATAAGAGGGTAATATAAAGTCATCATAAAACCGTATATTTTTTTACTAAAAAATAAAAATGTTACTATATATATAATAAATTTTTATTTATAATAGATGATATTTTTATGAGTACGACGAGAGTGAAGACATATGGTAAGAGGATTTTATCTCACATTTTAATTCTGTGAGATACATGATTTATTCACCACCCATTCCTTTTAAGTGGTGATTATACTGCCAGTGGATGTATTATAATATTATTATACTTAAATTTATGTTTATTTAAATACCAATATTATGAAAATTTATTTAATGGGATTTATGTTTCAAAATATACCAAATTGGTAATATAATTTTGACTCAGTCTCACTTATTTGAGACACATGAAATGTTGTGCACCTATATTTTTCAATTAGGTGTATATAATGGATTTAAAATGTTATATCATGAATCTAATTATTTTTATGATATTTTTAGATTTATGTAATATCTTTTTCTTACATGGGTAGTATGGTTCTATCGTAACATGTGGTAAGAGTTTATAGAAACAATCTCATCTCTTTACACGATTGTTAATTTACATGCATCCATTGATGAAACATAATGATATATCTCTTAGAATAATTCACAACTCTTCTCCCCCTATATTGATTCATTATTAATTCATGTATTTTAACCATCTCTATACATTTTGTTATAACATATTGTTAGGGGAATATTTTTTTAAAATCATGATGTTACCCTCTCTTCGGTCGGTAGTTTTTGTTCCTTAAGAACATTTTTTCTAAAAAGGGTTTCCATGAATATTATAAAATTATCCAGAAATCAATAAAATACATTTTTACCTTTTTCTATTTTACTAATATTTTAAAAGCTATAGTTTTTCTCCTTCTAAACAGATCATTTTTAACCATTTATAGTGAAAAAGGAATTTTCTTCTTATCTTATATGAAATTTAAAAATTTACGCACCATCATTTATATGAAGATTTATTTTCGTTTTGAAAAGGTTAATTTTTAGGAAAATATTTTTGAAATTTACATTCAATTAAATGGTTTTCAATATGTTTTTAATATTTATATATTTTCAAAGTATCTTTCATGAAAAATGGTTTTCAAATTATTTTCAAGATTCTTTATATGTTTTCAGTGATGATGGTTTTCAAACAGTCTTCATGAATTATTTATATGTTTTAATTTATTTTCAATGAAATGGATTTCAATGCAATTTCATGAAATAATTATATTTTTTTTAAATAAAAAGGTTTCCAAGTGGGTTTAAAATCATTCTTTATAATATTGGAAGTTCATTTCAAGAAATGTTTTTTTTTTCAGAAAACTTTTATATTTTAAAGAGACTTTTTCAAATACTAAATATTATTTTCCAAATGAAATGATTTAAAATTATATTTCTTTTTTATTTTCCATAAAAGTTGATATTCATTAATGTTATCAATACTTATATAGGAAATGATTCAACGGATTCATTCATATCCTTTTTGAATGGTTGTTTTTTTTATAAAATTCTGCTTATGATACACGCTTCTAATTCATTTCTTATATTCTTTTGAAACGGATATTTTCATGGGATATGCATTGATGAAATTATAATGACACCTATCTATTATACATAGGTTATGATGTGTTGAAATGTTAATGATACCCATTTCATTTCATGGTTCATATTAGGATGTTTATACAACCCATTTTTATTGGTCATGATATAATGAAAATTTTATTATCAAGGGAAAAATGTATGAATGATTTTATTTTTATGTTGTTGGGACATATATCTCCGTCCAATGCAATGGGTAACTATGGAAGAAGTATGAGTATAAAGGTTATACCTGAACATGATTACATGTTCAAAATGTTATGCATGGACCTGGTTTCATGTACATAAGTTAAAATATAAACCTGATTATATGTTCACAATATAACAAGTGATCCTTATTATATGTTCAAAATGTTATCATTGAACCTTATTTCATGTTCATAGTGTTATGCATGAACCTGATTTCATGTTCACAATATTATGCATAGACCTATTTCAATGTCCATAAGTTTATGAGAGGGCCTTATTTCATGTCCTTCACTTAATGTGTTGTCCTTTTCAGCTTATAAATATTCACTACGTAATAAATTGATGTGTATTCCAACATTACATGTATTAGGCCTATTTAATGATTTCATGGCTTATGATCTTGATTTCCTTATCATTCATGTCTTATTAATTGTAAATCATTATTCTATGATTCATGTTTGTGATCTTTCATATTCAATAGATGATCTTATAATGACCATGATCATGTTTTTATAGCCATGTGTTCATGATATGCATTTATATTTTTTTTATTTAAACATAATGATCATTTGATCTCACTCATTTTTTATGTTTCATTTCCCTAGGTTACAATAAATTTGTTTTCATTATAATTAATAAGGGGGAGATATTTTGGGGAAACGATTAATGTCATTTACTGTGTTTGAAAATTTATTCACATTTCTCAAATGGAACTAAACTAATATGGTCATTTAGTGCCAATTTGTGATTTTTTTTAAGTATTCCAAAAAAGTTATGTAATTTCTATGTATGAAAATCGAGTGTTTCTATAGATTATATGACATTGACTTCTTCCTCTTCGATTACATTCCTCATTACAATGTAGTAAATTAGGACATTAGGAAATCCTTCATAATTTCAATGAGGAAGAAGAATAGACTGTCACATTGTACTTGTTTCTATTTATCCCAATTATATTCTATTCAAATGTAATAATAAGAATAAATATTATTTTCATTTTATTTTTAAAATTTTATATTGGATTTATTAATCACCTAAATTAAATAAATATTTATACATGAGGTAATTATTTAATTTAATGGATATACAATATAAATTTATTTATATAATTTATTAGTAAATTAATAAATAATATATATTTATGTATTCAATAAATTACACTAATGATGAGAATAATAAGATGATGTATTGCAATGAAAATTAATTACTATAAGGAAAAAATAATATCCACTATTGTTCTAGTTAGTGAACCTTATGAGAAAATAATATTATTTTTATAACATGGAATGGGTAAATTTTGTGGCTTAATATATTATTGAGAGACACTATTCATATAAATAATATTTTATCACTAATATATACTCTATAAATAGATTAGTATTTCAATTGTGTGAGACGAGATCATATTGGAAAATCATTGTGCTTAGTGGATATATTTTAAGAGATGCCACCTCTATTCCTCTCAAGATATATTTGAAGTAGAAAATTTCCTTGAAGCCTAATTGAATTTTAAGAGATGATAGAGAATAGTAAAATATGATAAATCAGTCGTACTATCACCTGATGGATCTTCAGTGTTGTTCAAGGATTGGAGGAGGACATGTGAATCATGGATTGAGGGGATTTAATTTTTTTAATTTCTACAAAATGATGTTATACAGATTGGGTTTGAATGCTCAACATCCAAAATGATTAAAAATCCCAATATTGAGGTATCCTTTCTCCTAATGCTTATATTAATTATATATTAGGCATAACAACATATTCTCTTATCACAAAGTGTTAAATTGTAAATAATCATTTTAAAAACTTTTATTTGTCATGTTGTTCAAGTATTTTCACTGTGAGTGTTCCATAAAATCAGATGATGATGAGTTGTCCATAGGTCTAAAAGTTACTTATAATTCCATAAATACTATAATTAAGAATTAGATTAGTCTTGTTCAAATATATAATATTTTTTTGTATTAATTATCATTACATGTTTATTAATTAAATTTCATTTTGTATTTTATTCATTCTTAATCTGATCAAGACATTCCCTTCAGAAAAAATTGTCAAGTATAAAACCAAGATTTGTTAATAATTAATGAATATATAAATTTTAAAAACCCCTAAAAATGTTCAATGTGATATTTCAATATATCCTCGGGATATACAATGTGTACTCCTTTATCACAAGTTTTGTATCATTATTAATATCTCTTAGACACCCATGCAGACTCCGAGACATCTTGTAATGAGTACACGAATCATGCAATAAAATAAAAATGTATTTACCACATAAGATGGAACAATATTTCATTGGAATATATACCTTGTAGAGTACCAATGTTCCAGTAGTATATGTGTTTTCATAGATAAAAACATGGGGTGAAGATGTGTCTCATAATTAATATCTTTTATGTATTTAATATATAACATATACAGGATAGAATTAGTGTTAATTAATAGTCCTGATATGAAACCTTCCAATATTACATGAATCACATAAATTTTGTCCATAAGTATATACCGGGTCTTTATTTGTGTGCTATAGATATATGAAGAAGAAATATACACAATGTGTGGTAATCTAAAAACCTCTTATTATTTACCTATTTAAATAAAAATTATAAAAATAATTAATTTGAAAAATAAACCACATCGAAGTGAGTTTCATGATTCATTAAAATAAAAGTACATATTGTTCATTTGGTTTTATACTATATGAAATTATTAATTAACACTATGTAATATTTGAATCCTTAAGCCTTGTGTGGTATTTATATGCTAGATACTCAGTGTGCATTAACTAATACATACAGTCAAATTCTCACATATTTTGTGTTTCCTTAATTGGATAGTGCACCCCGTGGAATGAAAAGACACTCCATGTATGAAATTATTCATTGCAATTCATGGTATACAATAATGACCACACTGAGTAGTTGAGATAACTGATCTATAAGTTACATACATGTAAAAATAACACTACTAATTAATTAAAATTTTAATAATATATAATTAATTATTTTATTAAATATCATAGTGGATGGGAATCTCTAGGATAATTGAAGAGAATAAGGTAAAATTAAATAAATGATTATTAATTTATTTATTTTCACTAATTCAGGAATGTTTTATGTTATAAAAGAATATATTGAAATGAATGATAAATTGTAATTTTATATTCATATTCATTGCATGTTTCAAACAATTATAATCTTATAATAGGCTTTTCTATTTGTAGGTTTTAATTAATATAAATTTATTTTACTAGTTTTCAATTTTTTATTATTAAAATAAACATGATGGATTAAGTATCATCCCTCATTCCTCTAATATGTAGGACCCACATGTAAATGGGTTTTTATATAATTCCGCTTATAAAATCATTTGGTTACACTCTTTATCCTGTGAACTATAAAAAATATAATAAAAGGAGTATCCGAAGAAGTATGTATGTGGTTCCTGATTGAACATGGAAGAAACCAAAAAAGGAACCACATAAGTGGATATTTGGAATGATTTAACTCAAGCCAAGAATGAAAAATGCGTTCCCTTAGAATCATGGGTTGATTTATTGCACGAAAAATTAATAAACAATTAGATAAGTTCTTATTGTATCAATTATTTATTCAAATTATTTCTATTTTATTCATGATTTACATTATGGATGAAATATCATGATCACATAAAAAATCATTCAGTAAAATAATATATAAGTAATGTAAATGGATTATACATAATTGCTTTATCTATAAATATATAACCGCTAAAGTACAATACACTAAATATAAACAATAAATTTAAATGATAAAATTAAAAAAAATATATGTAATAGAAAAATTATATCCAATTAATATTATTTTATTAATCATTTTATAATCATAATTAACATGATCTCATTGTTAAGGTGTTGGATCAACCTCAATCGAGGGAACATTTAATTATTTGAATGTCTCAACATGTATACAAGGTCGACATAACATAATTCATGTTGGATTTATTTGTCTTATAATGTCCTATATTAATTTAAAGTCCATGATTGAGGAAATTTGAGTTATGATTTTTAGATAACGGGTCCACTCAACGGTTCACAAAACACCTGGTTTATAGTTTTTATTACCACCTAGCTAAATACCTTAGTATAATATTCCGAGCTTCAATCTAGATTATAAGAATAGAAATAATGATCTATAATTTTAGAATATGTCCACTATGATTAATTCTATGTTAATTGAGAGGGACATTAGGACTAGGTAAAATAGTGGGAGTGTTAATAAAATTAAAATTTTTATATCTCATATAATTTTTTATCAAGAAAAGTATTCATAATATTCTATTTTATTATTTTATAAAACTGAAAAGTTCACAATCCACATGATCCATAGGATCAATACTAGGGAATTAATATCTATAATATTTTTGGATGTTTCTTGAATGGTTAAAATTATTTTAGATAATATATCCCCATTAAAATAAGTATTACATGATTGAATCCATGATTCATGGCCTATATTATGATCATATAATTGATTAGTATTTTTTTCTTAAAAAATCACATGAATAATGCACCAGATGTTCAGTTACGAATAATTTCATATATGTTTAGGAAACTCATAAAGTCACACGAAATATGAATGCCTATAAAATGTTGTCTTATATCTTTAATCATTATAAATAATTAGAAATAAATGTATATTTTGATATCTCTAAGGAGTTATTAAAAAGAATATTTTGTTAAGGTACACCAACTATGACACATTTATTAAAATTTAGTAGATAAATTGAGTTTCTAGAGGGTCAAGGGATTCAGATACCTAGAAAACAAATATTCAATTCCCATTATTACAATACCTCCTCAGATATCATCTAATTTTTTTCTAATTACAATATAAATGACATAGAGGAATATCACCCAAATATTCTCACTCTACATGAAAAATTAATGAATGATATAATGTTGGAAAATCTTTATTACCTCATCATAAATAAATGTAAAGACCAGTTGAATATATCCAATATGAATTCAAGGTATAAATTTTCATCCAAAAACCATTCCAAGAAGAAAACGATCAATGGAATTGAAGGGAAAAAGATTATATATGTTTCTCATGTGGAAATTTGGACCATTAGAATAAAAAAATATAACTAGTTAAAGAAGAAAGGTGAATTTTGAGTTATTTTTTTATCATGTTTAATCAATCAATTTATACAAATTGCGTATAATATATAGAATTTGGGGATAAAATATTTATCAAAATATTTTAACAAGGTATATTAAAAATTATTATTAAAGGTAAGGTATGTTTATGAGAAAAAAATGGTACCAGACATGATTTGGTATCTATTGGGGTCTACCACCACATATTATTGACTAGATTAATATTAGTTGTATATGATTGATATTATGTGTCATCAATATCCAAAAGGCATTATTCCTACATATATACTTCATATTGATATCTATTTTTTAAATTTTGATATATGTGTCACTTATTTTATATATAAATATTTGGTTTTATTGATGAATATTTGAATGACAGTCATTATTTGTTAGATTACATGAAAAGAGTTATGTAAATTGATAATGAAAATTACTCAAATGACTAATACAAAACAAAATAATGTGATCGTCATCATTTTCATGTAAATGATAGATGATTAAAAAATTATGCCAAGATGGATATATAGATTCAATTATTCCAAAACTCGAAGTTGTATCTTATACATGTTTACAATTTAAAATAACCAAATCCTTATTTAGTGGAAGATAAAAAAGGTACATAGATGTAATTGAGTTGGTTCATGTTTCTATGTGTGAATTATTTCAAGTGCAATCTAGGGGTGGGTTCTCAAACATCATAATGTTAAGAAATAATTTTAGTAGATATTGATATTTCAATTTAATGACATATCTTTTTTATTATTTTGATTAATTAATATAATATTATAATGATGTTAAGAACCATCATTGTAAAATGATTAAGAAAATATACCCAGAACACAATATAGAATATATTAATCCAATCATAATTGATCATTTATAGGATCTTGGGATTATATCCCAACTAAAACCTCCATATAAAAAATAATGGAATGGTGTTGTGAAGTGAGGATCCAAACCCTATTGGACATGGTGAGGTCAATGATGAGTCACATGATTCTTCCATTATCATTTTGTGGATACACATTATAGAACAATTCAATCATTTGAAACCAAGTGATAATAAAATTTCCGAATGAAATTTCATATTAACATGGTTATGGAAGAAATCCCTTTTTATCACATGTATGAGTGTGGAATTTCAAAATGATTATTATGATTATTTCATGAAAAATACATTCCCCATGGGAACTAAGTGTATATTAATAGGATAACACTTGGAAATGAAGATATATTGACTATATAGGCCCTTAGATAAGTTGGTTTTGGTTGAAATATGTACCATTTTCCTTGAGAGTGATATTAATTCTATAAGATGTAGTGGGATAATGATAAAATTTGATAAAGTAATGGATCATGATATGCAAGATTTATTACAGGGATAGTTTCCATAAGGCCTCCTAGAAGAGGATGTTTTGAAAAAACAAGTATTTTGTAAGACTATGATATATGTTATGGAACTGGAAAAAAATAATTTCATAGTTACTAATGGTAGTGACTCATTATTATTAGATAATAGTGATCAGGTAACCTAGAAGAAAGTAGTAAGTCTAACAAAAGCCACAAAATTTCTAGAGGTTTTGAATTATGCAATGGATTTCTAGAATCAAAATGAAGTATAAGTGTTTTAATATCATCATGTAAATGTAAATACCTTTTGTTAAAATGGTTATTTAGTGAGAAACTAGATATGGATGTACAATTCGGTACCTATAAGGCATGAATAGTTTCCAAATAATTTAAACATCCTCATGTCATGGACTATGATTAAACAGTTTTTCTAATTTGAATGCAATATCTACCAGAATTACAATTTCAATATCATCTTACCATGACTATTATATTTTTAATATAGATGTAGAAATTGATTTAATAAATATGAATCATCAATAAGTAGTATTTATGAAACAATACAATGTTTTTGTGACTCAAATTGACATAGAAATGATATATAAGTTGCAGTGATTAATTTTTGGATGAAAGAAATAATCTTGGTCATGTAATATTAGTTTTTATTATTACAAAAAGATGATTGTTTCAAAAATAATTATTGTAATAATTGTGTCTAAAAGTGGTTTAGAGGGATGATTTCTATTTTATTAAATGATTATGTATATGAATTGAAACATATTGGAAATGAAATACATATAATAAACTGTATTAAATCATGGTTAGATATATAATACTCTATGAAGGGGTCAAATAAATCATACATTGTTAATATGATGATCCATAATGACAGATACAAGAGACTAATTAGATTTAGTCAATGTATATATATTTAAAAGATACTATAAATATTTAGAGTGGAACGGATTTAGGTGATATTTATTCCAGTGTGACATGGGATTCTACCTCGACCCAACCCACCATGAGACATCCTATATAGGTAGTAAGATAAGGTTTACACCCCCAGCCTTCCATAAATAACATAAGGGTCGGTAACATGTGTTGAGATGAAATATAACTAAAGTGTTTTACCATAGCCAAAATTCCTGTATGCATGATCACAACTAGTTCAATTAAATGGTGAAATGATACAAAAAATAAACATAAACTTATGGAAAGTAAACAATGAATGAATCTACCTCTTTTAATGAAATAAATGTCAAGAAATGCTATTTAAATGATATAATGGGATAAATATATATAGGATGATAAATTAGGTACTAACTAGAAAAAAATGAAAAATAAGAAACAATAAAGTGTTCATTGTATACAATCATTAATATTGACCACTAATGATGGGAAGAACCTCTATGTACCATCATGATCTTCCCGACCCAGGTCCACCAATGTCACCATTGATATTCCAATCATCTTTGCAAGACACATAATGTCTGGGTAAATACAAAGTAGTTGTGAAGATATAAATACCAATTAGGATTCCATAAAACCAATAAGGAAGAAATAAAAATTTTAATAGTCTTCTCAAAACATAAGTAAGAGGGTAAAGAGAAACAAACATCAGATATAATAATAGTAACCCCAAGAGAGGAGGTAAAAAGGACCTTTATCTCTATAATAATCTAAAAATGTTTATACATCATGAAGACCATAATGGTTCATTTTTTATTCTGAGCCCCATGCACAAACTCACATGACTCAGAATATAGGTCCCTCACCACGTCATTATACTCCATTACTCGGGGGAAAACTATCCACAATAGATGAGACACTCTCCATCATATGTTAAAGGAGGCGGATTACAAATCCATTCTATGGGGGAAGAACTCCCAAGAAAAATATATATGTACCAACCCTAACATATCTCTAGTTATCAAACATAATAAAATCAATCGTATATGTGTTGTTGGAAGAAGATTCCCCATGACACAAGATCAAATTTTAACTATGATGTTGTAATGAATGAGAACATTGTGTTCCGAAAAGTATACTAATAAAAATATGGTACTCATTAGACCAAATCAGAGTCTTGATGAAGGGGATACATATTTTGTTTCTTTGTGGATTAGTATAAGATATTTTCATAGGGTTTCATGATATTAACATCTACCTAGAATCATGGGTTCATTTGACCATGGACATGGTTTTTCTAGCCATGCGAAACTATACATAATGTAGATATGGTAGCATGTAATGTACGTATACATGGGGTTCTATATGGGTATTCATTATACATTGCTCGACTTTCCATTTAACTGAACATTGAATGTTCCACAAGGTACATGACACATAGACATATTAGAGAACCCGTGCATGTTCCTTTATCACATAGATTGGATAGCCATATTGCACTTCATGTGGTGTCCCCCTAGAGTACGTGGCGTGTATCCCACCCGGGGTCATGAAAGTATGCTAGTGGTACATTTCGTCACTACTTAATAATTTTCACACTAAGAGTATTAAAATACAGAAATCATATACGTTTTTTGGGAAATACCTTAGAGACCGTAAATACCCACACTACATGGAGTCTTTTCCACTATGGTATATGATGTGTATTCATCACATTCAAAAATAAAATTTATTTCTTCACACAAAAATAAAACATAGATTTTTAACAGTATCAACACAATATGACCCATATAAAATGACTAAATTTGAGGAGTGAAGGTCTCTGATGATTAACTTCTAACCTCTGGCTGTCAAAAATCTGATCTATGGTCTCTCAAGCCATAGTCACCATTCATTCTAATTTTATATTGGTCCATATTCATTAATTTAAAAATTACATAACACTTCACATATTGATCCATCTATAAAACACAATTCCCTAATTCTTATTTTCAACTTCCACAAACCCTGGTGTTCAATCGTGATTGAATCTAGCCTGCTAGTGTCGAGTTACTGAGCTCAAGGCCAATGAAAAAGAATTAAAACTAGTGTTTGGAAAAGAAAATGAATGAAAAAAATATTCCATAGAAAATGTGATCCTATCCACTAGATCATTAATTTTAAAAACAAGGGTGAATTAATGTTTATAGAAAATTTAATGAATTGGGTTCAGGGAAACAATATAAAATTGGGAACACGAGAAGAAAAAATCAAATTATAAAGTATGTAGATAAGAAATCTATGATTAATAAATTTATCAGTGGGTGGAAATAAATATTGATGCCTACCTCATGAAAGGGTTGATCAACGATGAATAACACATTTTGTGTTGATGATGGGGTATATACATCTGTGTTCATCATTAGTCTCACGATTCTCCTTGTTTTTTGTTGACGATACATGTTTTAGAGTTATAAATTCCAATAATGTTCTATTAATCCTCCTCTCTAATCTCTTATATACTTGAAACTACACTTATATATTTTAAAAAACACAAAAATAGAGAGAGATTATGTTTTTTTTGGAATTAATTTAGAATCATTTAAGTCATAAATTAATTCACTAGTTTCCCCTACCAATAGTCTTTTCGAGTTAATTCCCGATGCCGACCAAATGTTTTCATGCTTAATGTGAACCAGGTGTTCTAGATATTTTTAAGGCCATTAATTTCCCATATGATGTTTTGACCAATGAAAAAACCATTTTTTCACAAAACATGCCCATGGATGATAAAATTTTATAAATATTATTAATATATTAAATTTTTGGTCCTATGACTCCCAAACAAACTTCAAACATTAAGGTCATGTCTAGCGACACATAGAGATGTATTCAAAGGATGGAAATACTGAATCTGCATTCATTACAAATTATTATTTCAAATAAAATGTGTCCTAAGAGACATGATGAAAAACATATAATGGAAATGATCCTATATGTGTCAGAAATTGGGTTAGTCATGTATGATATTATATGTATTAGTCCAAACATTACCTACACCATAATCATGGTAGGAGGATATCATACAATCCTAGGTGAGTGTCATTGGAAGGCAGTAGAGGCTATCATTAAGTATCTAATGTGTACTATTGACATATTTATAGTATTTGGATGAGATGAGGAGCTATTAAACAGAGGATATCCAATTACATGTCTTAAAATACGTCAAGATAATATGAAATCACAATTGGGATACATCTTCACTCTCAATGGAGGTTTTGTGAGCCGGATAAGCTCAATGAAATATATGGTCATTGATTCTATTGTAGAATATGAGTATATTGTGGATTTTGTGGAAAATAAAGATGCATTGTTAATTTGAAACCTCTTATAAGTTTATAATGAGGTGACAAGAAATAATGAACCTATCACACTCAATTTTGATAATATTATATACGTGGATCATGCAATGGATATATGTCCACATCAACTAGTTAGGAACACAAGAATGATTTTTCACAGAGAGGTTCTGTAGTAATGAAATTATTTTCCAAAAACCCTGAATGTAGTTTTACACTTGAGGAAATATATAACTCAGTAGAAACATGACTATCGTGTTAGTGTTGGTGGACTACAAGTAGTTTCCACTTGGCTCTATTTAAACTGGTATTCTATTAGAGTTAATGTCCTAAAACAAAAATTGTTTAATTAGGATTTCTTGTATATTCATGTAGTTTAACATTTATTAAAATAACTTATTTAATGTCATTCATTTTTCATCATGGTTATAATGTAATAATAATTTTCTTGGGTAAATATTTTTTTGATAATGTAATAACAATTTCCTACTATGATAATAAAAAAAATTATGTGATGATATTCTTAAAAAAATATATATTATTTCATATCCTTTATTATAAGTTACATAATATATTGAACATTAATGGAATTTACTCCAAATAGGATGAAAATTTATTTCATGTTTCTCACACATGGAATCCTCTAAGAAGGTAAATTATGATAAAATACATACCATTAGGAAATCTACATGTTTATGTGTCATTGAATATTCCTATAAATGGTCAGGTGTAATGATTATCAAACATTAATAATATTATTAATGAAAACCCTAGATCTCACACATAGATTTATTTACATAAATCATGAAGAGACAATTCATGGAATATATATATATGTCTGGTGTGTTGAGAATTTAAATGATTCTAATGAATAAGTTAAGGAAGGATTTATTACCTCTATATATATAGATGTAGATAACTAAAACCTTTAATAAAAATATAATTCATATATTAAATTCTATTATAATGGTGTAATAATGAGTTTATTTCAGGTACTCCAAGAATGTCTTATCAAGAATATTGGCTTATGTATAGATTATAATAATCTCATTATAAGATATTCGGATACGAGATTATATTACATATTTGGGGATTATATGTGGCTGTCAATGTTGTGATATATACATAGTCTTACGGGTTTCCTTGAACTGTTTTTGGATATTAATCTTAGACATTAACCAAATCTTCCAAATACTATTATGAATGAATGTTATAGTTTCACAAAAAAATGTTTTTCGGTTGATCTAATGTGAAATCTATTTAAATGTAATCATTTGAATAAATATTATTTTCAATCCCGTGGAATTATCTTCTTTAGGATGTATTTATCACATAAAATAAATACATATTTATTCTCAAATTAAAATTTTAATTATGTGAATATGGTATATTTTTTTATTTTATGGACGAAAAAATATTTATTTATTTATTTATTTATTAATTTAATAAATGGTGAGATGGAAATGACCAAAATTGAAAAAACTATAATATTATTTTTGTTTATAAGTAGGTAATATAATTTTTATTTTATTAGTAGTTAGATATTTTTATTATAAAAATAATAATAATATTATCATAACATGGTATTTAGTCAATGTAAAGGATTATTATATTTTTTAGGGACTTTGTATAATTATATAATATTTTTACAATATCCACAACTCTATAAATAAATTTTTATGTCAATTATTTAAGATGGTATTGAATTAGAGAATTATTATTCTTAATTGATCCCTCTTAATATCTATCTCTTACATTATTCCTCTCAAGACCGAGAAGAAAAAAAATCATCTCAGACCCAAGGAATATAGAGCAATCATGGTGAAAAAAATCATCTGATCAATCATCTATGCTATAACCAAATTATTCATCAGTTTATTTTGAAGATACAAAGAGCATGTGTGGATCACCACTAAAAAGAGTCTATTTTAACACCTTACTACACAAAAATGATACAAAAATTGGGTTTTAATTATCAACACACAAAATTTACAAAATTATTATGATATTGTAAAAATTTACCCTAATTCCAAAATTAATTACTAAATTTATGTCAAAAGATATTCTCTTCGATAGAGAATTTTACTTCTTAGTATTCATTGTATAAAATTTCATTGTCCATGGCCTTCATTTCTTGTACATTTGAAATTATCAATTGAATCTAAAAAAATATGAGTTATCTATATTTATTACATGAACTTCCTCTATTCCACAAACCATTCAAGATGGGTCTTATACCTCCCGCAAATTCATTTTTAATGATTCTATACCTCATTTGATAAAGAAGATTAGTGTGTACATGATGTTTATTTTCTACATTCATATTATTTATTGTGAAGATGAGGTATATTAGATATTCTGAAAATATTGGGCATGAACATGAAAAAAATTAGTTATGATGACAATATCTAGTGTGAACATGATTCAAATTATTTGTGGTCATAATATTAAACTTTATAAACATATATATTGTATATATTCAACATATTTTGCATGAACAGTACGAAAAGTATCTACATTCATAATATTGAGTGTGAAAACAACACAAAATTACTATTTCACTCGAATGAGTATAAAATCATATTGTTTTTTTATTTTCATAAATTTATGAATACCTATTCAAATTCTAATTTCATAATTCAATGTAATAAACTTTTGATATGATTCCGAAAACATGTTTATTTTCTTATGCATGTCACTCTTTTATCAGTGTACATGATGTTATTTTTAGAATGCATTAACATCCATCATTACCTATGGAATACTATTTTTTCAATGTTTTTTCAAATAATATATTTCAAAAATGAAAGTTTCATCTCTAATGACTCTGATGTATACATTTATGATATGTTAATGAATTTTTACCATTACAATGTATTCAGACTGAACAATTTCTTATGTCTTCCTTTTCCCATGTTATAATGATAATTATATCATTTTTGATGTATTGAAGGTAGATAAGTTGAGTTCAATTATGGAGAAATGTTCACATATGTTACTTATGTTTCTATTCCCCAAAAGCACTAAACAATTCGATCTGTGGGTTGTAATACCATTTTCATGATATATTATATAAAAAATGGAATCAATGTAGTATTTAAGTATTTTTATATTGGGACACTTAAGTTGTTGATTTTAGCGAGGATTTTTATTTAGTGCGTTTTCGGTGTAATTTACAATTGTTGTTGTTGTTTATATTCTAGGTTCTTGTATCTACCGTATTAAAACATTTTTAGAATAATTATAAATGGTGGGTAAAATTATCCTTGGTCTCTATATCCTTAGTTTCCATCCATTTTTGTTATGTATTGTTGGGATTGAAGACTTATTTTGGATTTTGTGTAATTTTTTTCTAATTGGTGGTTCTCTTTCTTTAGAAATTTATTTTATTAATTTCCATGACAATCCCACCTCCGTCAAGGGGTGTTATTGAGGAATTTCTTCTATTGTATACACTTTTAAATGAAACATTATTATAGAAGAAATTGGCATGGTTGGGAAATTTAAAAATAGGATGACAATATAATTACTTTTATATTAAATAACTTTTGGTTAATTTATATATTTGATATTTTCCCATAAATTTAAATTCTTGAGAGTTTTTATTTGATTATACAATTTTTTCATGACCATCATATAGTTAAATTATTCCTTATAGTTTACTATTATACATGTGTTATGTGGATCATGATTTAGTGTGAATTATAGAGTGTAAACCCTATAAGTACCCTTTTATATGGGGTTTTAAAATTAGTTTTAAATGTGCAGGTTTTCCGCTAACAATATTTGTCTTCGCTGAGACCATTTGGGGGAACATTACTTGTAGGTTTCCAAGGGAACATCTTTCACAATAATAGGGAAAACCATGTGATAAAAATGAGAACAATTTTGTGGACTGTTATAATATTTTTTTCATAGTTGGTTCATGGTTTGTAAACCATACAGAAAAAATGTGTGATTTAAAATTAGAAAACTACTGAATCAATCTTGGTTAGAGCCTAGTTTCTCATACTATGACTCTAAACCATGTTATATTCCAGAGTTTTAAAATTAAAATTTTAAAAAATACCCCTAATTTATTTTGGGGTTGGTTTAACCCCAATTAACTCATCCTCGTCATTTGATCATTCCAAGGTGCACACATGGTGAACCCTTCCCCCTCTCGTCATCCATCATTAATCCTACCCATGTCAATTACATGTGGATTGTGAAAGGAAATTCCTCCCATAATTCTTATTTCCATTATTAACCCTATCCCATTTTTCCATTGTTTCACTTCCTCCCATAAACCCTAGGGTTTTCTTAGTTAGATTATGGTTACTGGTAACATTATTATGAAGGGTTTTTTAGTTTTTATGACTTTTCTAAGGCCTATTGTTGATTATTTATGAGTTATCTATTGAAGATAATTACTTTCAGATTTATTTTTATTTTGTCCAGAAATGATCATTTGTTTGTTTACATTATTTAGAATGTAATTGAACTCTTGATAATTTTAAATTCTTGAGTTTGAAAATTGTATATGTGTGTGTCTGTGTGTGATATATTTGGTTGATTTTATAATTGTTCATAGATGATACCTTAAATAACGTATATGTTATTTCATGTTGTTTTGATTTATATAATTATTTTTGAGTTCCATGTTTTTATAAAAGTATTTCAACGGTTTATTTTTAACCGAATATGGATGTTTAATGGTATTTGACCTAGTGTGTGGTTGGAAATAATGTAATCGTTGGTTTTAGAGAAATGTATCCATTGAATGGAATGTTTTCATTTATTGAGTAGTTTTGAATGAGATTGGATAGTGTTTAAAATTATATTGAATGTATTTTAAATGTTATTTTTTTGATTTAATGATTTGGAAATGGGATTGCATGTGTGAAATAAAGTGCCTTGGAAACACGAGTCGATATTGATGGGGTGTAGCAGGAAAATTTTAAATGAATTTATTATATTGAATATGAGACCTTATTAATACCCTACATCAAAAATGGACTATTATGGATATTTTTTATTATGATTATATGTATTAAATTTTTGGAATATATATTATCTGGGATTTAAGGGTCAGATGTGATTTATATTATGTTTCTATTTTGATCACGTGACATGTATGATTGTTCACCTACTATTTTTTGTTTCATGAGTACAACAGTTACTAAGTAAGATGATAATACTAATTATACACTATATAGTCACATGGTACTATAATCCCCTATAGTATGAGATATGATAATATCACAAGTGTCTATGTGGAGGCTAGGTTCATGAAACTATATTAGATTTTGTGATTTGGATGAAACATATGATAAAACATTGTCTATAGAATTTTGTAAATTATAGGACTAGTCACACCTGAATACATAGTGTGTTTCCCAACATACTAGATTATTATATGTACAACGTTCATGTGTCATCCCTTTCATGATTGAAATCCATTGCACAATGATTTATTCTATACCAGTATATGACATTAGTGATGTCGTTCCCAAGTGTTTTGTTTTATCATTATTGAATTTATCTTATTTTATCAATGTTTTTTTAAAACATTAATGAAATAATATATTTATAATGTATATTTCAATTTTATTTTAAATTATGTTTTGATATTCATTTTTTAAAATTTGACTATTTTTTATTTAAATAAAAAAAATTGATGTTTGTAAATTTGTCATAGATTTGATATTTTGTTTTTATATACTCATGGATCAAGAAAACATTTTATAATTATATTCAAAACTAAAATGGATGAAATTTAATTAGAATGGAATAAAAATACAAGGATGAGATCCTACTAAGACCAGTTTCTCTCACATATTTTATAAACCCTTCGGTGTATGTATCAATTATAGTTATTTGGGGTCCTTAGCATTGGTCTTACTTCTAGATTGGGGTGTTTAGGTTGTTATATGATGGTGAGTTTGTGATGTGGTGTTTATACACAAGTCACATGGGGAGGTTTGACAATGTAAATTTTTGTTTTTACAAGGGGAAGACTTTATATATTCGTTGGAAGCAGAGATCTCTCTCAGTTTATTAATTTCAAGTTGTTTCCCTTTTTGTTCAGTTTATGAGATAATTTATTCTTTATGTTTAATTATATACATGGATTATTTATTATTATTGGTTTACATAATTATTATGAATGATTTTCTAATTATGGAAGGGATATTCTGTATTTTTTTGTTAATTTCATTTTGTATTTTTATGATACAAGGGAGGAATTTTTCTAATCAATTTATGCTTAATACAATGAAAACTGTTACTGGCCTAGGTTGTACAGGTACAAGACCTAGGTCTATCATGATCCAGTTCAAGTTCTTATACTTGGGATGTTCTAGGTTATTTGATGAAAATATCTAAATATATGTTCCTACAAATTATAAAGACTGAATTTCTCTTTTTAACATATCCAAAATATTATACATCATATTTTAGTTTTAATGTCATTCTAACCTATTTTAATATCGAAATACTATTTACTAAATTCACTGTCACTCTATAAAAATAACCAAACAAGGATTAATACACAATAATGATTTTTTATACACATGATAGACTTAATAAAGTCCAACACATCAAAATCCAAAAAAAATTAAAAACACAAAAAACTTCAAATCATTAGAAAGTTAAATTTATTTCAAACAATGAATCCCAAAAAAGGTTTCCCAATGATAAATGGTGTTCACAACATTTATAAAACTATATTAATTTAATTACATGAAATAATGAATCCATTAAAACCATGAAAATAGTAATTCTTCTTTAATTCTTATCTAAATAAGTCCTTAATTCACTAAAATTGCATGAACTTCCCTTTTGAAATCAATTTAATCGATGATAAATAACAAATATTCATAAAATATGGGTTTAAGAAAACTGTAACTCAAAATAATATCTTTCAAAACCCCAAAAATCAAAATTCAGTAGGGTAGAATTATATATTATCACAATTTTAATAATAATTCAAAATTTTTCAACCAACCACACCATTATTTCATAACAAACACCATAATAAATATTTTAAACACTATTTACAATAAATGATGAACATCAAGAACCATTTTATTTATTAATTATTTGAAAAACCATTCTCCAAATTAAAAAATATAAATTTTCATCATGTTTAACAAACCAAACCATCATAATCATTTCCATTTAAAAGAAGAAATTTTCCACATCCCTAAAATTTAATCCACGTTTAAACACACCATTAACTTCATAATCCTTCCTACTGATCTAAATTTTTATCCAAATTATTGATGCACGAATCTAATTGAATGAGTTTCCCATATATCATAGAATATCGATAAATTATCAAAACAAAATATAAAAAATTGATTTTTTTTTTAAAAAATAAATCCACATAAAAAATTGTTTGTATTAAAAAAATAAAACTGTTAATCTGTCTAAGACACCGTAAACACATTTGGAAAAAACATAAATACCCATAAAAACATTATTTTTCACTCATTCAACAATTAATTTCAACATAAAAAATAATCTGATAAAGTTTAGTGTATTTTACTTTTAATTATATTTTAACTATAATTATAAATAAAAATAATTTATATCACCAACTAATATAATTTCCCCTCGATGAAATTTCACATATTAGGACATACATGAGTTATCATTACCGAAATAATTTTTAATCATATCATATTCTCATAATATTTATCATTATAATTGTATAAAAATAAAATGTGGACTAAAAATACTAGCTAGAACCCCAAAATGTTGAAAATTTTATTTCACTTATAATGACTCAAAAATCATATCATCATAAGCATGATATCAAAATATCCACAACATGGTATATAATTCAACATGATTGATAATAGTAAATTTCCGTTAAAATAATATTCTCATAATGATTAAACAAAACTTATATTTATGCTTTACTATATTTAAAAAAAAATAATTCTATCATATTCATTATTTTTTTTGAAAAATACATTAATTTGTTCCAAATTCAATGAAAACATTTGTTAAACATACTTTTTAAGAAGATAATAAACACCATAAACATCTAGTGATAACGTGCATCAATAATAATTAATCTGTATACAATCTGATGTTACTAGACATCATCATGAAAATTAAACCTATACATGATCATCCATGGTCATTTTATACATATCTCAATTTTTTTGTGATGATAAAATAATAATGTTTTGCAAGGAAAATGAAAATCCAAACTCACAACCATTCATAATGCCCACACTCTGTAATTCATCATATAGACATTGATATTGATATGTTGTGGGAGATAAAAATTTTCACATATCCTGAAATAATGAAAATAAACGCACTTAATAACCATTCTCTAAATTGTAGAAAAAATATTTTTTCAATGATTTTTTGATATACATGTCTAGAAACATGATAAAATATAATATTCTATTGATAAATATGTATAATAGAAGTTTGGGTGAAATAAAAACCATTACGTAAGTAGCTATATATAAGGTACTCCAAATCCATGAGTTGTATGTATGTAGATGATATAATATTAGGTGAATCATTTTCCCCATAAACACCAGAGTTCTGGGTGGGAAGGGGAATAAACACTCTTTTGAATTTTCATTTATCACATTATTTTACTATGGATTTGGGATAAAATACTCATGTACACGTATCTCAAATGAACTACTAGAAATATATATTTCTTAATACATCGAATGTTTTGGATGAAATATAGAACTCTCAATGAATGAAATAAACATCTCCAATGGTATCGGCATATAAATTTCTAGAATACAGGGGAAGTGAACAAATATTGTTATAAATATATATATATATTATATTTCTAGGTGAAAGGAACTATTCCAAAAATACATCAATGTAGATTGTACTCCTAATCCTAGGGAAATTTTTACTAAATAGAGAATTTTTTTAATAAATCCACATCTATCTATCATGATCTGGATATGTTAGGAGAATTACTATTCAAAACTATCTAATATAAATATATAACATATGCTATCATAGATAAGTTAGTGAATGGTGAATGATACAAGAAAATGTCATAGATGGTCTCTACATTGATTAGTCGGTCGGACAGGGTTTGATCACTATCATCCTACTCTGACCCATGTCAGAGTGTATGGTTGTAAGGGAGATCTAATGTCGTCTCTCATCTCCAGTTATATCCTTCCACCATAGGCCATATCTCATCACATACTGAGTAATCATAAAATTTATTAACTCCAATCATAATAATTTATTATCTTATCATTATTTCCAGATTCATCGAATACCAATCCAACTAATGTAACCTTCTCGATGTGTTACAACATTTTTAAAGCATTTATTTCATACATTAATTCAATAGAAAATAATTTTTTTGTGAATTAATAATATAGCTACATCAAAATTTTGTATATGTAATTTTTCTCAATGAATTCATATTATAGTATAATATTTACCTCAAGGTACCCCTACTAATTTCTCTATAAAATGACACGATATACGAATCGCACTCAAAATAATACACTAATTTAATAATTAAAGTCTTAATTACTGTTTATTATTTTATTCCCATCATTCATAGAATAACTATTAATAACATAATCTTTTATAAGAATTCCTATTATAAAAATTAAACTTTTAATCATGAAAGAATATATTGTATCAAAATTTAAAATACTCCATTAATATCATATTTATTAACATATTTTTATGTATCTTATACCTCTAATGATTAAATACTAAACCAATAAAATATATTATATTATGTATAGAAATTTTCGAAATTCTAAAACAATAAATAATATTTTCCAAAAAACAGAATTCATTCATTATTTAATCACTCTTTAACAATTTAATAATAACTTATTCATTTTACCAAACTCGTTAACATTATATTTTTTCACATACTAATTAATAGAAAAATTAATTTTGATCCATTTCTAAATACACACATCATAACAAATAATAAACACTGTTTATTCAACACATAAAATTACTTTTTTATAATTAACTCATTTAACATCGAAATAGATAAAATATATAATCATGTTTAATCTATTACATAATCAAATAGATCTATTGTTTTTTTACACAAGTAACACATTAAAAATAATATATTTAGGAAAGAATAAATATGTTTATTAAAAATTGAATCAATTAAATAAAATAAATTAATGAATCAATTCATGAGTCAGGAATAGGCATATGGACACCCATTTAAGTTTCATATAACTCCATGTCAAATTTTTGGAAAAAGAAACACCAATAACCCATAACTAAGTGATTATTATACCCAATATCCTATTAAAAATAATTAAACTAAAATCCTATACGACACTAAAAGAGATAAATTATACTATGGTGGAAAATAATAGGAATACACACACAACTTCACAATACATTTTGACTCATATTTTCAAGTCCACCATTTCCCAAAAATCAAGACTCTTGAAATGAACTAATAGGTTATGAATTTATAAAAACCTACCCCCATAAGAATGTTCTACTAATAAAAATATTACATGGACTTATTAGGTCTCCTCAATCACTAGGGGCTAGGGAATTTCATCTAGGGTTTAATGATACCACCTGGGGAGCTATTTACCCAATAATGGTTCAGTGTATAATTAATATAAAACTAAAAAACTCAACAATAATAAGTAGTGAATTAAAAAAATTATAAACTTAATAAATATGAAATAATATAAAAAATATCAAAAATATCATACAACCAACCCCAACATAAATGTATATCTCAATATCCCTAGGAATAAAATTTTTATTGAAAGACACCATTAAACTGAATGATAAAAACCCTCTACAAATGAAAATAGAAAAAAAAAACTACAATTTTCCCCTGACATCATATCTGAGATACAAAGGACTCTTGAAGTTACCATAAATTGCCCAACAATATTTTTAATTCAATAAGTGGGATTAAATTCAACGATGAATCCACTCCAAACCCTACCATATTCTGGAGTCAATATGTCATCACATACAATTAGTATAAAACCAATATTATTATCGATTAGTTTTTATCCTAAAAATATATAATAGGTTCTAAACAAGAAACCCATATATATCATACCTACTCAAGAAAAATTATAGTATTCATAGGTGAAGCATCAAAACTCAATGCCCAACACCATGCAATAATCTAAACCCATAGAGACACCGAAATAGTTATATTTTCTAAATAATATTGGGTATTTCATCCAAATGGGTGGGTTGTATCAACCATAGAATAAATTTGATACATATTTATATTGGATATAATTTGAATTCCTTTTGATATTATCACTTGTGATGGTAAAATATTCCATAGAGATATTATGAAAAGAATTTTTCCATAAGATCAAAAATATGTGGAGTTTCATTCAGGCATCTGATTGATGAATTAGAAGAGAAATTAACTGAATATTTGATACAAAAAAACCATATATCATCTACATGGATGTTTAAATACACATCCCTATGATGAAAGTGATGATTATATTTATATGATTCTTGATCGAAATTCCATGGAACCTAAATCTCCCTTATTCTCCCCCCTCAACACAATGAGGTAGTATCACATCATAGAGGGAAGGGTAATCTCGTTCATGTGATGAATGATCTTGTTGGATCATGGATAACTCTAGAGATGACTGGATTCCATATACTACCTCTTTTATATCCCTGAAAAACATCATATAGACATCAAGATGATTTTGGATGCCACTTTTGAGAATTGAAGGTATATTTATTCATTTGTAGTTATCAACCATCTTCATATTTAATTTGTGGTGATGCTAAATGTCTTGTTTTATTTTCATTAATAGTAATTATTATGTGTTATTCAACCCTATAAAAACATAATAGTCATATTAGAGTAGAACAAGATCTTGATTTTTTAAATAACATATATGAAATGAAAAAATTCCTAAAACATAGCACAATATTGGCAGCCTAAATGGTTTGGACCTCGCTCCACACAACACTGGTCCAAAAAATTAAAATAGTTTTTAAGAGTTATCACAAGAAAATATTTCATCGTTTTTACCCTTGGTAAAGTCTGTAATCCATTTCAAGTAATGTGTTGACTGTCAATTTTTTTAAAAATGATCATAAAATTTACGCCATGGTGTGATTTAGATTTCATTTTTTACATGTAATGTGATTCTTCAAAGCTGCCTCATAAAGAAAAACAAGATTTTGAGTATTCCATGGAAATATTATTTTCCCTTATATTACATGGATATATATTGGTATCTAATGATGATAACCATCATCAAACATTGAATGTTGTGGCGATTAATAAATTTTTTATCCAGATTATTTAATTTTGGATAGACTTAATATTTTATAAATTGTTTGTGTATTATAATATATGGTATTTTGGTAATATTTATTAATTGATAAAGGGTCAATTAAATATGTAATTATAATGCCTTTTAATTAATTAATTACTTCTTATGAAGAATTTTTTATTAAATAAACATTAAATTTTAGAAGATGATTTTTATGATACATTTTATTTTTATATTGAATGTTTTATGGATTATAAATAAAAGAGTTTATTTTATAATCATAAAAGGAATTATTAAAATAGTTAACAAGTTGCGTATGTGGGGACAGAATATATATATTTTTTATATATAAATTTTAGATTATTAATAATAAAGTATCATGAATTGATCAATATTTATACAACCTTATTTTGAAATGTTATTTATATGATATTTCGATCATGTTAAATATTTAAATAATAGAAATTACATTATATATTTATTTTAAATTCTTTATAATATTATATATTTAATAGAAAATTCCATATAATTAGGAATATGATATAGTTCATTTTGGATTGAAAATAAAGTGTTATATTAATAATTATTGAAAGTATATAATTATAAGGAATTGGGCTTAAAAATATATAATATTGAGTTTTATTTAATAATTTTAATTTATTTCACATATATTATCCTTCCATGTTATTATTTCTAGCGAATTAGTACATAAATCATAATTAAAAATCATTAAATTCAAGGAGGAATCGTTGGATAAGTATCCATTTTTTCAAATAAGAAAAACATTTAAAAATTAATAATTAATTATTTGCATGGAAAAATATCTACGACATTCAATTTGACTTTTTTTCCTTTCCTTTACCAATCCATAAATCATGTTAGAACATTTTAAAACATAGGTTGAGGATAAAATATTTTAAATGGATATAAAAAAGGAAACCATTTGTTCAGTTAAAATACGAAAAATACAATAATATTTACCTTTATCTTCACGGTACTTTGTTAATTTAAGATAAAAAAATTTCACATGATTAAAAACACATAATATTTTCAAATAAAATAATTAAAATAATAGCATGCAATTGAAACATCTTTAGCTTATTAAGAAAATAAAATACATATAACCCTTTCGAAACATTATAATTGAAACAACAATAAGGATGACTTCCAAAATTATTATTAACTAATTAATTGAAGATATATTGTGGGTAAAAAACATCGTATAATTTATATTAGTTTCACGTGTGAGCATTAATGGTGCTCGAACATTTGTATAAACTATATTGGGCTCACCTGTGAGGTATAAATGGGACCGATCCCTTAAATAAGATGTATCGTGCTTACCAATTTCATATAATTCTCATGCTACATATTAATATAAAAAAACTTATCATAATACTATTTTATGTTTTTAAATCATATGAAAATATATTCAGATTAAAATACCAATTTCTTTTGAGAACCCATTTTCAACACCGTTTTCAATAAAAAACAATTTTCAATACCGAAATACCCAAAATAATATATATATCATTTCTTTTAATAATTATTGAACTATTTCAATGGATTATAAAAATAAAATAATATCCACATCGACAAAAATATCATTGTCATAGTTAACAATACAAATAAAACATTCATTTTAATCTTTTTTCAAAATATTCCATTTAAAACATGTAAAAAATCGAATAGGTTGAATAAAATTAAATATAGACATAAAATTTCTTTTATAATGATTTTTTATATACAAACATATTAAATAATATAAATAATATTAACATTAGAGAATGTATTTTAGAATTAAATCTTAAAACATTTAAAAAGATATTTTTTAATCAAAGTGTCACATACCACTTTGAGAAATTGCAATCATAAAACTCATTAAATAATATATTTAAAAATATTAAATATCATGAGAATATTTAAAATTTACGATTTAACATGTAAATGTTGTATATATAGACCATATTAAATAATAAAGGTGTATATCATCATGATATACATCAACAAATAGATATTGAGACGAAGTCCCTTACCTTGTGTTTTAATTGTTAGGTGTTTCATTGTATTCAATAATAAAAAACATATAGTAATTATTTAAAATCTCAGAACCGATTTAATTTTTATAAATACATTTATTTCATTTATTAAAATGTTGAATATAACTAATTATGTAATTAAAATTATATAGAGTGTTCTGACCATATTCGGGTTGTGTTTCAAAAATAACATTGGCAGGTCAGCTATGGTTAAAATGATCATCATAAAATCAACATAATAATAAAAAACATGAAATAATTATGAAATTTATACATGAATTATACTTTAAAAACATGTCATGAAATATGGTTATAAAAAATAAAACATTGTTTTGATCATAAGGATGGGTGGTCGTATAAAAACATGAGTATAGTTCCCATTTCAAAATGAAAATCATAGAAAGAAGGTTAGAAGAATGTATCATAACATAATTATGATTATATAATCTATTTCCTAAAAAATAATCATATATACTAATTCATATAATTCTTCAATTTTAAAAGTAGTCACATATATTCGAGGAGGGGGAAGTACACATATCCACGAATGATGTTATAAATTTTTTAGTGAGTAAAAAGGAAACAAAGATATTAATATATTATATCTGAAGAAATTTAATTATGTCCTTAAAATAATATAAATTTTATTTATATCTCATATTTTAATTTAAATAATCATTAATACATTCTATGTTTAGAGTGAACAATTTATATGGCTTTGAGGCGGAGGTAGCCCACACATCCACAAATAATAATTTTGTATTCCCTCAAAATGGAAGAAATTATGATTTGTGATTATATAAAACATACTGAAGCAATAATATATTAAAAATATAATATATATAATTTTAAATAATTTTTACATCATAATTACCAACCATAAGATGTTGTAATGTAAACACAAACAATATTGTTCTACAAGGAAACAGTTCACCGTACAAACAAACGGTAAGTTAGTTACCCATTTATTGGATTTTTTATAGGTTCAGGTCAAACCATATGAATAAAAACATCTCTTTTTATGAAGGATACATATTTTATTATTTATCCATGTAATAATAATAATTCAATTGGTGGGTAATGAAAAATAAACGAAATTCTAGTCGCTAAATCATTCCTATTTTTTTGACACTCATTTTGGTTAATATTAAAGGGACTCCATGGTTAGATTTATTCCAAAATTAAGCATTCTAGAATGATACAAGAAATTTTTGGAGATTATTTGGTCTGGTTTTGTATGATCCAATGTGATTTATAACTATGAAAAATTGTGGAGTGTGAGTGACCTTTTATTATGGAGGGGGAGAGGAATTATTATAAGTATAAAAAGTTAAACATTTTTGGTTGGTATCCCATACATTTTGTGACTAAAATAATGAAACAAATTAATAAAATTTCGTAAATGGATCAGTAATGGACGTACAATAAGTTTTTACATGTTTTTAGGTCATTGATATCATTAATAATAATGGTTAACGTCTAAGAGAACAAAATTTTACCTTAATCGGTTTAAATAAATTATATACCATCATTAATATATCCTTTAAAAAACTATGTTAAACATATTATATAATATATATTTTTTTTCTAATTAAAAATTTGAAATTTATTCGTCATTATTCCTTCAATTGATGTTGAAAATTTTATATTATAATTAATCATGCAGACCCGAAGACAATGCATGTTTTTTAAAAATTAATATGTTCAAAAGATTGATAGGATTTATAAATACATTCAATGTGACATTGTTTAAAATTACATAAATTGGTTTAAATAAGGTAAAATTTATCAAATTATAATTTAAACAAATAAAAAATATTATTTAACTATGTGAATAAATAGGACAAAAAACACGATTCAATAAAAAATCAATGTTTTTCACTATTCATGAAAAAATGAGACATCTCAGAATAATAAAAATATTTAACCCAAAGTAAATTTTGATAAACCTCTATAAGAAATTAGGTTTTTTAATATAAATCTTATAAATTTGTGAAAATATCGTTTTGATTCATGCTTGCAAATAAAATGATGCAAATCAACTGTATTTAATAATATTATTAATAGTTTATTTTTGTCCAACAGGACTGAATAATGTGTGTGACATAAGTAAAAAAATGAAATCATTATTGTGTAAAACCTACGATAAACATGGTGTTGCATTTGATGCTAAATAAACTTTGTATTGTGTGTAACAAAATCCATTAGTGAATTTAAATTAATTAAAAAGAATAAATTTCATAAAATATCTGGATGTTATATCCACCCCCAATAAAAATAATTTTTCTCTTAAAATTCATTTTTGTAATCCAATTATTAACATTTCTATGACTAAAACACAGAAAAATAGTTTATAGAAGGTTTAAAAAACATCCTCTCGATAACAGATATAGGGATGTATGAAGGTAACTTTACATGTATCCTATGTAGGAGATCATTGGTGGGAAATGAAAATACTGACATAGAAGAGAAATATAAAAATCAGGTTGTAATGAAGATTGATAGAGATCATTGATCACAATAATGTTAGTGATCCTGAGATTCCTAATGACCACAAGTCCAAAAACAACAATTGTTTATAAATGTCACTAGTATCATAAAAAATGATGGTAATTGGATAACATTTTTCTTTCAAGACCATTTTTGCTATAATTGAAGGGTTAAATCACCTTATAAACACAGAGAATAATTATGTATTCTTACTAGATGAGTATAGAGCCATCCTTTTATCAACATTCACCACAACTTCAACTCCTTCCTCTATAAATGTGTATCCAAGATGAAATTTCAGGCATGACGCACTATAATCAACTTCTAACTAACCAAAACAATCTTCAAAGGATAGCACAATGTCCCTTTTATCATTAGATGATATCTAAAGGCATCATGGTTAACACATAGGAAGATAATGAAAAATTTTATGTGAAATGATAATGCATTAATCTTTAATGTTCAATTGTAATTCTGAAATAAAAACTAAATAATTCCAAATATATAACCACATTGTAAACTAAAACCATTAAACATATATTAACCCATTTTGAGGTATTCATTAACAAATATAATTTAAAAATATCCATTTGACATATGTAGAATCTCAATTATTGTATCCATAGATATTAAAAGTATTTAAAACATTAAAAGAGGGGTGAATAAGACATTGTTATTATGATCACCCTTTGAAAAATATAGAACTCACTGGAGCTTCCATCACTTCACTTGATGGCCTAAGAACAACTGTAGAATTATAAAATAATTTCCCCATCTCTTTTTTTATTTTTATCGTGATGATATTCAACATTTTGAAATATCATTAGAAACATGTTATCATAATTTACTAACTTATTATAGCTATATAATATTACTATAGATTGGATATCTATTATTTTAATTTTTTATTGGTCAAGAATATTTTCTTTATAATCACGACCATTTTGACAAAACACACCACACTTGTAACAATATCCATATCCAAACTAGAATTCCCCAATAAATATTTTAACCACACTTAGAACAATTTTTAGGGTTACATCCATAATTATTAGTTGGATGATTCTCTATTTTCTACCCCCATGACTATTTTATACTATTGTCATCTCACAGAATGCAAGTGTGGGGGAAATCTAATTCATCCTTCTCATCACATCAAACCACATATTCAATACTTTTAATTTCATTGGAGGAAATATATCTTCATGGATTTTGTTTGAATCCTATGTAAAATATATTAATTGTAATAAGAATTTCTTGAAGAATATATGGAACACACATGGACAAACATGGGATGTTTTCTTCATACACATACACTTAACCGTAATCCTTTTTCTTTAATTCCATGAATTTTTTCTCTATCCTAGCACAAACAACCTTTGGGAAATAGTTTTTAGGTAAGAGGTAATTCAATGATTCCCAATCCATTTAAACAAGATCATCTATCTACCTTGTATTCATAACCAAATACCACCATTAATAAGCTTTATGTTCAAAATGATAAATTGAATGAGTTATATTTTGATGTTCTAAACATCACTTGACTGACAATATCATTTTTGGGGAATTGATCTATCGTTTGGCTACAACATGGTCAGATAATCCATTCATTGATAGGGGATGTTGCCTTAAAAAATTTTCCACAATTGTAATGTTCCTTCAAGGAAGGTGGATTTCCTCTTGAGCATCGATACCACCCCAAATTACACCTTGTGTCAACGGATCCTTCCCTATAAAATCTAATCAATTCCAATTAAAACTATCCTGAGATGAAGATATGGATGGATTTTTTCCCTTGAATCCATCCTGCTATAATTTTCATGTTTTCCCTATGGAAGACCAATATGAACAAACATTATTTAGATGAATCTAACAGGAAATAATAAATTCTATATCATTTGTACTTTCTTGTTAATTAAAATTTTCTAGGAGGATGTTATTTCAACTATCTAAACCTCTAATGTTATCTAACACAATCATTTGATACCAACAATAATGGCTTATATTTATACATTATATAATTTTAATATTTATCCAAGAACACTACATTATTTCTTGTTTAGTATATTTTCTATATTATATCTTTAGATAATCAGTCCATATCTTACACATAATAAATCCATAAAATACAATGTGGAAACTTCTAATTAGTATCTATCTTTTAATAATATAAAACATTTAAAATAATGCATGAATTTTTGGCGAGGAAAATCACTAGTTTAACCATATAGACACATTTCATTCTTTTACCCATCCTTAAACCCTGTGAAAAATATTTTAAAAAAATATGGGATGGTCAAAAAAGCTCATTAAGGTCTACAAAAAGAAAGGAAGTAGTTATTTAAATAAGAACATGAAAATTAGTATCACATTAACATATATCTTAAATGTTATTTTTTAATATGAACTAATACATTTTAACATGAATAAAAAAAACCATTTTTTCCAAATAAAATTATTAAAATCCATAAAATTAAATTAAAACTCATTTAGGTGACTTAGAGAATCATATACATAGAACCCTTTCAAACACCTTTTAATTATAATAACCATAAGATTGACTTCCAAAATTATCATTACCCAATTAATTAGAGATAAATAATGGAAGTAACCCATTGTATAAGGTATATCAGGCTCACCCATGATCTATAATGGGGATCAATCAATCATATAAGATATATCATGGTCACATATTTCTCATTAGCTATAATGGTGCTCAACCATTCAGATAAGCTATATCAGGCCCACTTGTGAGATTTAATGGGGATCAAAAATTCATATAAGCTATATTGAGATCAAAAATTTCATATAATTTTCTAAAACCATATATATAGTAAAACACCCTTCAAAAAACCTTTTATGGACTCTTTCTAAAACCATATTAAAACACATTCGGATAAAAATACCATTTTCTTTTCAGAACCCATTTTCAATGCCATTTTCATTGAAAAAAAATTTACCATAGAAATTTAACAAACAGAAAAATATAGCATTTAATTTAATAAAAAAATATTTCTTGAAATGAAATCCAAAAATAATATAATGACCATTATGTTGAAAAATTAATCTTCACCGTTTATATTAGGAGTAGAACATTCTTTTTGTCATTTACCAAAACATTTTTTATAAAAAAAATCAAATAATATATTTTCGGAGAATAATTGACTTAAAATAAGAATATAAATGAAATTTGATTTATAATAAATTTACATAATCAAATTTATAAAATAATATCGTCAATATTAACCCTAATTGAAGGATTTTAAAATTAAATATAAAAATATATAAAAATATATTCTTAAATCAAAACGTCTCATTCCACATTAAAACATTTAAATTTTAAAAATAATTAAATAATAAGATAATAAACATTATATTTCATGATAATAGCTAAAATTCAGGATATATCATGTCAAAGGGGCTGTATATTAACATTATAAAAGAATAAAGGTGTATAACATCAAGATATGACTCAATACATGGAGATTGAGATGATGTCCATTATATTGAGTATAAATTGTCATATTTGTATTCATATTACTAAATAATAATTTAACTTCAATTAATTACATGAATTTTATCCTATTTCAATTTTATTATCAATATTAATTCACTTATTAAAAGGTGGTAAATGTAGCACCCCCGGTTTGAGGTATGTGGCCTTTATTTATGCATTTTTCTGTGTTTAAAGTGCATGGAATGAGTTGGGAAGAGGTTGGGAGAGTTTGGAATGGGTTTAAATGTGTTTGGAGGCTTTTAAAGGGGTGAACGGTTTGAGAACGGTTAGTAGAAACCTTGCCCTTTATCTAAGAAAACCTTACAGGGGAGACTGTAGGCTTCGCATGACCTGCGCACAGTTTTCAGAACCGTGCAAGGAAACAGTGCAGACCCTTGCTCCGAAGGCAGTAGAGTGAACACGATTAGCAAACGGTTTTCCAAAATGTGCGGGCTAACTGTGCGGCCTCTTAAAATTAGAGTTATAAAACCTGGGATCACTCGGGATTGCCTCATTTCACTCCAATCCTCCTCCCACTCGAGCCTCACCCAGGATTTTGGATTCTCAGGGGTTATGGGTTCTCTCCCACTCGTTTTGGAAGAGTTTCAAAGGGGTTTCAAGGCGGTTTCAAGGTTGTTTCTCCCAGGTAAGTCTCTCCTCTTGTTTCTCTTGTGGTTTCCTCAAGATGTACATATCCCTCTCTCTTAGTTTTCAAGATCTACACTTTTTGTTTGTAGATCTAGTGTTTTGGTTGGATTTTATATTAACATTAAGGCTTGTGGATGTTAGCGAAAGGGATCTAGAGAGTTTTCGGTGGTGCCTTCGCCGGATTTGATCCGCGGTTCTTCGTGGGTCGATTTCTCGGGATCCCTAAAGGTAGGTGATTTCTCTCTCAACTCCACTTGGTTAGATATAATGGCTTTTGTTACAATTAATTTATTTTACTTGAAATTAATTGTGTTTTCATGTGAGAAATTGGTTTAAAATCCCTGGGTGATGTTTTGGGGATTTTTTGGAAAAAGAGGTTTTTGTGGTGAAATGCTATTTTTGTGGATTTTAAAATGAATATTTTAAAATGGGATGATTTGGAAGATTTTTGAAAATTATTGATGGAATGGGTATTCAATAAAAGGGTTGTTTTATTGAAATGTTGTTTGGCATGGAAAATGGTTTTCAATAAATGGGTGATTTATTGAAGTGGATTGATATGCAATGGAATTGGTTGATTGCATGTTATTGTGACCTTGGTTGGTTTATTCTTGGTTTGGTTTGATTTAAATATTATATGGAAGTGGGAAGGAAGTCTCACTATAAAAATGGGATGGATATTGGTTGGAAGAACCACCATACGAGTAGTGGTCCGGAAGTACCACTAGTTGTGAATGGGTGAACGGGTTGGGCGAAAGTCCCACCGTTTTTATTGTTTTGGTGTGAATGGGTGAACGGGTTGGGTGGAAGAACCACCATTTTGATTGCTTGATGTGCATTTTTTCAAGATGGAATTGTTGTGCTAGTGTGTAATGTTGGGATGATTGTGGATTTTTTGGTTGGCGTTCCATTGGTTTCTTGGTTTGGGTGTGATGTCATGGTAAGAGAATGGTAGAGTTATGGTAATGGTTGTAGTTGTGATTATTTTATATAAACATTGGTATATAAATGTGCTAATAGTTTTATCCTAGAGGAATGTGTAGGGAAATCATTTTGGAAAATCCTACTGAGTTTTAGTACTCACCCCCTACTTTGGCACTATGGTGTCTTTGCAGATGTCGTGTACCGTGACATGGGAAAACATAAGGCATCACCGTAGTTTAGTGGATCATTGTGATCCCTTGGTAGATCTTTTGGATTAGATCTTAGCGTGTATCTATGGTGGTGTCCTGGATTATGGTGTTTGGTTCTTTAGTTTCCGCATTTTACTCTGATGTTGTGTGGACATCTCTCATTGTATAGGTTTTTAGTTGTGTTGTGGAACAACTTGGTTTTATTTTGGGAATGCATGGTTGGGTAATGGAATTGATTTGCATCATATAGTGGCTGTTATTGGATGGTTTGGTTGGTTTTGTCTTAAGGGAAAATCGTTCCCCAACTTGATCTTGAAGCCCTCAGCATTTATTTCAGCCTTTGGCGCCTTTGGAATGTCTCTTAAGGCCAAGTATCCCTCACCGAATCCTCATGCTAATGAGAAAGGGGTGGGGTGTTACAAGTGGTATCAGTTTGTTCGGTCCTTTGGAGTTTATTCTCAGGTTTGTTGTTGTCATTAGTTGTGTTACATTACTTGAGTCGGGACGGCAGCAAGGCGTAGGAATGTTAGAACACGGAATTTATAGAATAAAAGGACGTAGCTAACCATATTATGCTAAAACTCATGTTACCCGGGAGTTGGGTACATAAGTGTTTTGGAGACACATATATGCATTGGATATCTCATTGTCGTGTGTGTAGCCAATGAGATGAGCATGGCATGCATGGTAGAAATATCTTCCCCCTAGGATTCATATTTCATTGGGGTATAATGATCTATGGTCACAATTAAGAAATAGTTGTTGCGTGAAACTGTAATGTCAATAAATTTTGTATTTTGAAAATCGTTTGGTTTTAAAAATGGTGTACCATGGAAAATGTGAACTACTGGAAAGCCTTATTATAAAAGTGTTGTGTAATGTGATTTGAAATAGGATTTTGTGACATCTATGGAAGTGATAATCGTGGTGGTTTGTTTTCTGTTTATAGAAATGGCACCGGGTAGGTGTCGTAGAGACCAACCAGAGGTGGCTACTGAGAATCTGGTAGCACATGAGCCTCAGGTGAACCAACATCTAGTGAAAGGCATAGTGAAAGATTTCGAAGCTGTGTAAAGTGTAAATAGAGTGGATAAACCAAGTCATGTGGATCATGTGGTTCTGTTTTAAAAGAAGAATCCACCCATCATCAGGGGTGATTCAGAGCTAGAGAGGGTAGAAGCATGGTTGAATAGAATGAACAAGATCTTTGAGTTCATGGGAACTCTGGTAGAGTTAAAAGTGAAGTTGGCCATGTATATGTTGGGAAGATATTTCCCTTTAGTGGTGGGAGTTGGTAGTCCAATCTGGGATAGACCAGTGTGTGATTTGGGATGGCTTTGAGGAATTATTTAATAAAAAATTCTACCCAAATACGTTCAGAATTTACCGTATGATTGATTTCTTCAGTTTGAAGCAAGAGCATATGTCGGTGCCGGAGTATGCAGCTATGTTTATGAACATAGTGCGGTCTGCACCCAAGGTGGCGGGTAGCATGTCATTCAAATAAAGGATCTTTGAAGCAGGTTTAAGGCAAGAAATCTATTAAAATATTGTATTATTGTGTATAGATGATTACACAGAGATGGTGCATAGAGCCTTGGTGGCTGAGCGGGATCTGTTGGGTGCTCCGGGTGGAGGAAGCATGGTGGTACCAATGGGGAATAGAGGTAACTCTAATGCTGGGTTCAAGCGGAAGAGGGACACTTATTCCCAGGGTGGTAATATGTCATATAATCTGACGATAGGATCAGTAAATCTTTCTCCGAATCCCCAAAGTTAGTATGAAAGTTTTCAGTGTGGTTCTACAAGCCACATCAAGGTGATTGTAAGGAACATCCTCGAGCATGTCATAATTGTAATCAGAAGGGGAATCTGCAGCGTTATTTTCAGAATTCTCCAAGGTCGGGTGCACGTGACACTCCTCAGGGATCGTAGATGTCATATGCTTCGACGGGACAGGGACAAAAGCATACCCATCGTCAGTAGGGTAATGTGGGTCATGGTGATTATCAAAATACCATGATTCGTAAACACGGAAATAAAGAGAAGAGTGTAGCAACCGGACATGTGTTCGGAGATGAGCATGTTGTGGTGGATGATCAGTTGGGAACATCCACGATACGAGGTACTATTCAATTAAATTCTACCTTGATGCATTCATTGTTTGATACAGGTGCTTCACACTCTTTTATTGCTGCACGTGTGGTTGATTTGATGGGTTTAAGGGTTGAAATGATGCCCTCAGTTTTGAAACTTTAAACTCCTCTAGGTCGAAGAGAGTGTCGAGCCTTCTTGTGTAGAGAATGTTGTATCGTGGTAGGAATGGTAGAGGTAGTGTGGAATTTCTCAATGCTTGAGATGGATGGGTATGATGTAATCTTGGGAATGGATTGGCTGGTGGCGTTTAAGGCCCAAATAAATTGTGATGAGTGAACAATGGCTTTTAAGACACACGATGGCATTAGACATCTCTTTAGAGGATATAAACATGAAAGGCAGGGTGCAATGAGTTTGTTGGAACCAGCAATGGGTAAGTTATCATATCAGTTGGTGGTTATTTTGTTGGAATCGGTAGAGGGTGTTGAGCAGAGTGTTCCTCTGGCAATGGTGTATCAGTTCAAGGTTGTTTTTCCTGAATAATTCTCTGGGTTACCTCTCTTTAGAGAAGTGGAGTATTCTATTGATCTTATTCTGGGGACCAGTCCTATCACACTTCAGTCTTACCGGATGGCACCAGCTGATTTGCAGGAATTGAAAGTCGAGTTGGAAGAGCTAGAAAACAAACGGTTTATCCATCCTAGCATGTCTCTATGGGCAGCGCTGGTGTTATTGCAAAAAAGGTGGATGGAACATTGAGGCTCTGTTATTATTATCGTAGACTTAACGAAGTTACGATAATGAATAGATATCCACTTCCAAAAATTGATTATATGTTCTACTAGTTGAGGGGATCCCAGTCATTATCCAAGAGCGACCTATGTTCGGGATATCGTCAATTGCGGGTGAGGAAGGAGGATATTCCTAAAAGAGCTTTCAGAAGTTGATGTGGCAATTATGAATATGTGGTTATGCCCTTTGGACTAATGAATGTGCCAGCGGTGTTAATGGCATTGATGAATATTATATTTCAGTGATATATGGATTCATTTGTAGTGGTGTTAGAGACGATATTCCGGTGTATTCAAAGACAAGGGTAGTGCATGAGCAGCACTTAGCGACAACGCTGGGGATCTTAAGGGATCATCGGTTGTATGCCAAATTGTCAATGTGTGACTTTTGGATATAGGAAGTTCGTTTTCTTGGCCATGTGATTTCTGAAAGGGGTGTTTTAGTGTATCCAAAAAAGATAGAGGCTATTATCATGTGGGAACCGCAAAATAATGTCTTTGAGATACTGTGTTTTCATGTTCTAGTTGGGTATTATCGGCGTTCTGTTCGTGATTATTCACGTTTGGCTTCGCCGATGATAGCTTTGACAAGAATGAATGTTCCATTTCAGTGGAATGAATAGTGTTAGCAGTGTATAGAAGACCTAAAGGGTCGTCTTACATCAGCACCAATACTGGTTTTTCCAAAATCAGGAGAGTGGTAAGTGGTGTATTGCGATGCATCGAGATCGGGGTTGGGGTGCGTTGTAATGCAAGGGAATCATGTGGTTCCATACATCTCACGACAGTTGAGGGTGCATGAGAAGAACTACCCAACTCATGATTTGGAGATGGCAGCAGTGGTCCATGCTTTGAAAGTGTGGCGTCATTATCTCTTCGGTGAGAAATTCACGGTATATACAGATCACAAGAGCTTGAAGCACATTTTCTAACAAAGGGATTTTAACTTGAAGAAAAGGATATGGATGGAATATCTCTAAATGTTTAAATTTGACTTGATGTACACACCAGGTAAGGGAAATTCGGTGGCGGATGCATGAAGTAGAAAATAATATGCTCAGGTGGCGAAAAAAGCATCAGAACAGTGGCCGTTGATGTCAGTCATAGTTGATATGCAGTTGGAATGTGAGGACCAGGGTGATAGAGCAGTCTTCTTTCTGGTTTCATTGAATCCAGAATTTGTTTCCCTGGTAAGATAGGCATAGATATCTGATTCTGAGTGTGTGATCATGGGGTCGAGACTCAATTGTGTGGAGACCATTGAGGGTTTTCAACTGAATGAAGATTCAGTTTTGTGTTTTCAGAATCAGTTGGTTGTACCAATTTCTTGTCAACAGGATCTTCTAAGGGTGTATCATCATTCTAGGTGGGATGTTCATCCTGGAATTCAGAAAATGTATAAATCATTGAAAACACGGTTTTGTTGGGCTGTTATGAAAAGAAGAGTGGTGGAGTTTGTTTTGAGATGCTTGACTTGTCAGTAGGACATGGTATACCATCAGAGGCGAGCAGGAATGTTGCAGTCCTTACAAATCCCTATTTGGAAGTGGGAGAAGATACCAATGAATTTTGACCCAGGTCTCCCTAGAATGGTCAGAAAGCACGATACCATCTGGGTGATAGTGGATCAGCTAATGAAGTCGGCCCATTTCATCCCGATTCGTGAATCTCATACGTTGGAGGAGCTATCCAAAATCAATATCTGGGAGGTGGTAAGGAGGCATGGTATTCTAGTTTCGATATTATCAGATAGAGATCCAATGATTACTTCTATTTTATGGAAATCCTTATAGAAATCCCTTGGAACACAGTAGATGATGAGTACGACGTATCACCCTCAGACGGATGGTCAATCCGACAGGACGATACAAACTTTGGAGGATATGTTGCAGGCTTCTGTCAGGAATTTTGGTGGCTCGTGGGAGGATCACTTTTCATTGGTTGAGTTTTCGTACAATAACAGTTACCAGGAATCCATACAGATGGCTCCGTTTGAAGCGTTGTATGGGTAGACATGTCGTTCTCCACAATGTTTGGTGGAAACGGGTGAGTCCTCGATGGTTGGATCGAGCCTTTTCCATGAGACGATGAAGAAAATCAAGCTTATTAGGAAGAGAATGGATATAACTCAAAGTCGTCAGAAATCGTATGCAGATCATTGTCAATGGCTGTAGTCATTCAAGGTGAGTGATCATGTGTTCTTGAGGATCTCTCTTAGGATGGGACATCGTCGGTTTGGGAAGCAGGGAATGTTATCTCCAAGGTATATTGTACCTTTTGAGATTCTTGAGCAGTTCGGTGAGTTGGCATATAATTTGTCTTTTCAACCTAGGTTTAGTGCGGTGCACAATGTGATTCATGTATCAAAGTTGTGAAAGTATTAACCGGATCGTGACCATGTGATTCGATGGGATCATGCTGAGCTAGAGTCAGATGATTCCTTGGTGCATGTGCTAGTGCGGGATGTGGATATTCAAGAGAATTTCTTGCGTGGTAAATGCATAAGTTAAGTTCGTGTTTTTTGGCAACATGGTCATATTAAAGAGGAGACTTGGGAGTGGGAGAAATATATGGTCAAGCAGTGGCCTGATCTCTTTCGGCAAAGGGCGGGTTCACTACTTTCTGAGGACGAAAATTCCAATGGCGGGGAGAATGTAGCACTCTAGTTTGAGGTATTTTGCCATTTTTTATGCATTTTTGTGTGATTAAAGTTCATGGAATAAGTTTGTAATAGTGTGGGAGTGTTTGGAATGGTTTTGGATGTGTTTGGAGGCTTTTAAAGGGGTGCACAGTTTGCACATGGTTAGTGGAAACCGTGCGGGTTCTCTAGGAAACTGTTTAGGGGAGACAGTAGGATTGGCACAGCCTGTGCACGGTTTTCCAAAAGCGTGCGAGGAAACCGTGTGGACCCTTGCTCCCAAGGCAATAGAGTGTGCACGGTTAGCACACGGTTCGCCAAACCATGCGGGCTAACCGTGAGGGCATTTAAAATTATGGTTATAAAAATCGTGCTCACTCAGGATTGTCGAATTTCAATCCAATAATCCTCCCATTCGATCCTCACTTGTTATTTAGGATTCTCAGGGGTTAAGGGTGCTCTCCCACACGTTTGGAAGCGTTTCAAAGGGGTTTCAAGGCGGTTTGAAGGTGGTTTCTACCAGGTAAGTCTCTCCCCTTGTTTCTGTTGTGGTTTCCTCTAGATCTACATCTCCCTCTCTCTCGGTTTTCTATATCTACACTTGTTTTGTGTATATCTAGGGTGGTGGTTTCCTTGTATGATAATATTAAGGATGGTGGATGTTAGGGAAATGGATCTAGAGAGGTTTCAATAGTGCATTCACTTGATTTGAGGCACGGTTGTTTGTGGGTAGATTTATAGGGAACCCTAATGGTAGGTGGCTTCTCCCTCGACTCCACTTGGTTATAGCTAATGGTTTTTGTTACAATTAATTTTTTGTGCTTCAAATTAATTGTGTTTTTATGTGATAAATTGGATTAAAATACCTTGGGTTATGTTTTGGGGATTTTTGGGAAAAAGAGGGTTTTATGGTGTAATGATATTGTTGTGGATTTTAAAATAATGATTTTAAAATGGGATGATATGGTGGATTTGTGAAAATGATTGATGGAAAGGGTTTTCAATAAAAGGGTTTTTTTATTGAAATGGGGTTTGGAATGGAAAATGGTTTTCAATAAATCGGTGACATGTTGAAGTGGATTGATATGCAATGGACCTGGTGGATTTCATGTTGTTGTGACCTTGGTGGGGTTATGCTTGGTTTGGTTTGATTGAAATATTATATGGAAGTGGGGAGGAATTATCACTATAAAAAGGGGATGGATAGTGGTTGGAAGTACAACCATATGAGTAGTGGTCGGGATGTACTGCTAGTTGTGAATGGGTGAATAGGTTGGGCGGAATACCCACCATTTTGGTTTCTTGTTGTCCATTTCTTTGCAAGATGGAATTGTTGTGATAATGTGTAATGTTGGGGTGATTGTGTCTTGTTTTTTGGATTTCCCTTGGTTAATTGGTTTGGGTGTGATGTCTTGGTAAGAGCATAGTTGACTTATGATAATGGTTTCACTTGTGATTATTTTATATAAACTATTTTATATAAATGTGCTAACGGTTTTATCCTATTGTCGTGTGTAGGAAAGTAATTTCGGGAAATATTACTGAGTTTTAGTACTCACCACTTGCTTTGGCGCTCAGGTGTCTTTTTAGATGTCGTGTACCATGACGTGGGAAAAGGTAAGGCATCACCCTCCTTTAGTGGAACAATGTAATCCCTTGGTGGAGCTTGGAGCATGGAGCTTGGTGTGGAGCTATGGTGGTGTCATGGCTTGTGGGTTTGGTTGTTTAGTTTCTGCAGTGTACTTTGATGTTGTGTGGACATGTCTCGTTGTATTGGTTTTGAGTTGTGTTGTGGAACAACTTGGTTGTATTTTGGGATTGTGTAGTTGGGTAATGGAATTTATGTGCATCATATAGTGGCAATTATTGGATGGTTTGGTTGGTTTTTTCTTAATGGAAAATCGTTCCCCAACTTGATCTTGACGCCCTGAGAATTTATTTCTTGCCTTTGGAACCTTGGGAGCATTGCTTAAGTACAAGTAGCCCTCACCGTCTCCTCAAGCCGATGAGGCAAGGAAGGGGTGTTATAGTATATAACTACATAAACAATTATGCTTACTTTGGGTGTTTTGACCACATTCGAATTCTGTGTTAAAAACAAAATTGGTTTGTCAAATAAAGTAACATTGGTCTTTTAAAAAAAATACTAAATAATTAAAATTATATAATTATTATATATATAGATAAATTATAATTTTAAAACTATTCATGAAATATGGTTATTAAAAATGAACCAACGCTACGATCATTTAAATTGTAGGTTGTACTTAAGCATGAGTAACATTCTCATTTCCCAATGCTCATCATGGATGATGGTAAGTTAAATTTATCTCTATAGAATTATAATTATATTATAAATTGTATTTTATTTAATCAAATATACTTTTAAATATATTTCTTATGAAGTAAATATATTCACATTGCTTTATGGAGGTGGTTGTCCACACATCCATGAATGATGTTATAACATTTTTATTGTGTGAAAAGATAATAAAGAAAATTTTATATTATATTTACAAAAGTGTAATTATGTAATGAATTTAATATATATTTTATTAATCTCAAATATTTTTATTAAAATAATCATTAATACATTAAATTTAATGTGTGAACAAATCAAATAACTTTGAGTAGGAGGTAGTCAACATGTCCATAATCAATGTTATATTATTCCCAATAAAATGGAAATCATGAATGTATGGGTTATATAAAACTTAAATAAGCACTAAAACATCATAAATATCAATTTAGTATTTAAATTATAATTCCCATCCCTAATATGTGGTAAATGAAAAACAACCAATATCATTTCATGAGGCGGAAGTTATCCGTACAGACATATGGAATGCTCATTACCCATTAGATGGAAGAGTGTGTATGTGTAAATAGAACCCTTAGAATAAAAACATATTAGTACATTTAGGGTAATGATTTTATTTTATAATCAAGGATTAATAAGAATTCAATAGCTAGAGAATGTAATAAAATAGAATGTGTGATGAAAAATGTTACATCTTTTTTTGGGTAACTCCTTTTGGTTGGCCAAAAATAGATTGCATTGTTGGATTTTTTAACAAATTTAGGCTTCTAATATGTGGAGTATTGATTGTCGGAGATTTTTCTTAGGTTATATATGAGATAAATGGACATTTATTTTTTATAAAGTGGGTTTGGAGAGTACCTTTTTATAGTAGAGGTGGGGGTGCCCTTCCTGTAAATATTAAATGGTAAACACTATTGAAAGGTCTTCCTTATGTCATGTGAAAAAAATAATGAAGAAATATGATATATTTTTGTATATGATAGAATATTTGAAATATAATTGGTTTTCTACATGTTTCTAGATCATTTGGACCCTTATGAATAATATTTAACCACAATTTAAATAAATTTTTACCTTAATCTTTGTAATTAATTTTAATTACATCAACTAAATATATTATGAAAAAAACTAATTTTACCTTAATTAATATTATAAATTAATATTATTTTAACTATGAAATCTATTTATACAAATTACAGACACAGAAGTGAAAAAAATTAATTAAATATAAATATAACGAATGGGACGACAAAGAGAATTGTTTTAAACTGAAAATGACCCAAAGATACCTGTTTTTTTATATCTATATTCAATTTAAAATTGTTTATAGGGAATAAAAGTTTATTAAATGGTTTAAAATTGATCTAATTATCATTTCAAACTATTTAAAAATTGTATTAAATTATATAAAAAACTAAAGGAAAAATCATGTTTAATTATAAGTCATTGTTTTTCACTATTCATCGAAAATAATTATTCTCAAAAAAATAAAAAAATCACCCAAATTAAATTATGATATTCATATTCCCTAAAATTAAGATCATTTTTTCATATAATAATTATTGAACTATCAAAATTTAGATTTAATGGAATGCTTCCATTAAAAGGTGAAAAACATGTCATAATTAATAATAATACTAATAGTATATTATATTCCCTTATAACTTTGGATTTTGAGTTACATAATTCATTAATAGAACTTCATGATGCATGAAATGATGGTTAGAAATGGGTTTTCGTTTTATAAAAAATAAATTATGTATTTAGTTTAACAGAATCCATTAAACAATTTAATATATTTGAATAAATATATTTTATAAAAGATTAGGATGTTATAATTATACATAAAGGGAAATTATAAAAGTCTTTATATTTCGATTTTCTTTTTGAATTAATAAAAAATGGTTTTATAATTTTAAATTATTACGTTAATTCATTTATCTAATTTGTGATTACTTATTTTTTTCATTGATATAAATTTTTTCTATTATGAATAATTGTGTTCCAAAATTTCTATAATCAATTTATACTTTCAAATAAAATCAATCATTTTTAATTCCGGGAAAGTATGCAAAACTAGTTTTGATATTCATCTATATAGAACATATAATTTGAATGATTTTACAAAATTGAATTCAGTTATTGATCAAAATGTTTTCTTTATAGGATTTAGAGTTATGATTAATTGGACTCCCACATGAGTAATATATCTATGGGTTGATGGACTTTTGTGTGGACTACCTACAATCATAGAGGAATATGGGTTTTTTAGAATGTGGAATGTATTTGATATCTATTGCTTCATGATTAAACATGTGGTGATTTTTTATCACAAATAACTGAATTATATTACATTAACAATTCATTCTCTTTGGGAATATCTTGCATCATTATATATGTTAATATATTTGACATCTATTTTTAAGTGAGTATCACATCCATATGGGTTGTGTAAGGTGTTACACAAGAATATAATTTTTAAATATTTATTTGGGTGAGGTGATATGATTCTAATCCAAGTATATATAAACATTAATAAAAAAATTTACAATAAGATATAGTATTGTGAGATTAAATAATATTAAAAAAATAACAGGTCAGCTTCCCTCCAATGAAGAACTTGTCAATAACACGATAATCCTACCGAGTATGTCATGTTAAACTTAGGTTCCACTAGATTGTAATATTCTGGATGATAATTATTACTTGTTTTATTTATATAATCAAAGATAACCTAATAGTATTTTGTTACCAAAGGATTAGAGTTTTGTTTTCCATGTGATGAATTGGACAGGGTGATGTCAAATCAAATATATAAGGAAAAAATGTTGTGATTTGGATGATTCCCTACATAAATTGAATAGTGATGAGATAAAGTCTAATTATATCTGAATAATAGTGAAATATATATCTTCTACCACTACTGGATGTGATAGAATTTTTAAAAGGAGTCATTATTTTAGTAGGATCCCATTTAATAGTTTTTTTATTTAATGGTAATAAATCATTATTATCATCTGGCAAAAGCATATGTTTTAAATGAATAACACTATCATCTTCAAACTAACATTGGAGATTAATCATTGATTATGGAAAGATAAAACCAAGATATTCATAAGATTGAAAAATTAAGGAAATTTCATTAAAATTATTGGTGATTTAAGAATGGTTCATAATGAAAATTCTATGTGCTATTACAATACCTCCGTAATGATCCATGTGATGAAATTTATCAATATATATCTAGATGCTTATGGAAAAAGAAATTAATCAACTCGGGTTTTAAATAATATATATTAAAAATAGCTGAATGAATATTATTCTCCACTCATATAATCAATATTATTTGGAAAATCAAATATTTATGTAATTTTGTTCTCATATACTCTATATGATTTAGAGTGAGAAATTATGTTCAATATGATAAAATATGTAAATTACATAGTGAGACTAATGGTGTCATTAAATAATTATTTTTTATAAAATTAAAATATATTATTTTGGAGGATATATAATATTAACTACATGTTGTAAAATATTTTGTTACTTAAAAGTGTCCAAAAATAGAAAAAAGTATTATGAATTGAGAAAATGAGTTACTTTATTGATAATGTTGACATTTCAAGCATGTAAGAAAATAACAAAACATGTGTATTTGAACACATTTTTAAATTTAGAAGGTAACATATATTTTTCTTAATAAAATCATATGTGAATTTTTTGATAGAAAATTTTCATGGTATAATAAAATCTATAACATTTTTCAAGGGAGGAAATGTTGGGGTAACAATATAGTAGTAAGTTTTCATGTAATCCTTGATATTTTATTATTGTTAAAATATTTATCACCGTCAAATATTATGTGACTTATACCCAAAAAAGTATGATATGGGTACATCATGTTTAAATGGGTGAAATTAGTGAAAATATTGCTGACATATGTAAATTTGTATGCTATGATTCTCAGGTTCAGTAGTGTGGCTGGGCCACAGGTAGAATGATATCAGGAAAAGGGGAAAAAATTATCATGGTGAATGATAATGAAGTGTAACATCAACCAATGATGTTGGGGGTAGATAATATGCGATTTATAGTTGTAGAAATTGAGAAGCTACATTTAGAAAAGGTTCATGTATTTTAGCTTTTTATACATTGGAAACCAGGGTGGATTCATGATGTTTATGGACACTGGCATACGAGTCAAGCTATGTCCAAGTCGTAGATTGTAAGGGACGTAAGGAGATGGTGAATATGGGACACTATAATGTGATTACCTTCCCACAATACCTAGGGTAAAACCTTAAATCTATAGTTTAGGGCCTATGAGGTCCATGTAATTGGAACATACCATGAGGTTAAAGGTTATGTAACATTTTCCCCTCTACCAAGCAAGAAAATGTGAGGTGTTTTAATTTTCCATTAAAAAATAGAAATTACCCCACAAGTTAAAAATAATTAATCAAGGGATACAAAAAATTTAATGTTATGGTTAGGGAATTCGTCGTGTTTTCATCTATGGAAATGCTTTTACAATAGAAATAATTTCGTAAATTTTTTTATAGATATTCTCAAAGTATTAGAAATTGATGAATTGGGGAGATGATGATTTGGTTTTAATGAAATATATAAATGCTAAAAGGGCATAAAATTTTAATCAAGAAAATTAAAAACTAATTTGGTATTCAAAAATTTATTTCAATAATTCAGTCATGGTCATTAGTACCTAGGGATTATTGGAAGGACGAGTAATACTTTTATATGATGGGATTATACATAATACATGAAGAAGTTTAGGAGACTAAAAGGAATGTCTATTTTTGTAATAGATGTTATATAAATTATTCAATTTTTAGGGTCATAAGATAATAAATTTATATTATACAAATTTTTTTAAACATACATGAGTTCAAAATCTAGAAAAAAATTTAATGATATTTTAGTTTATATTCATGAAGTAACGAGTTGATATATCAATATTTTTAAGTTAATTGAATGTGTCAATATCAATTGAAAATAAATAAATGATATGTATATTTGTAATATTCTCTTATATGAAATGGATGTTTTACCTATCAATGATTATTTAGTAAGAATATGAGTTAATTATTTATATATAGTTGTTTTACGAATCATTTAGTTTCTATAACATGTTTTGAAAAGAGTATTTCACTAAAAAATTTTACCATTAAAATAAATTTATCTTGATTTATGTCAAAATATAAGTCAATATGTTCCCCCACCCAATTTGGGAATATTTTAATAATGTATTCAAATAAAATATAAATTCCCCAAACACGTAAAATACCATATATTTTAGGGAATTCTTAATTTAATTATTAATATTACTAATAAAAATATATAAATTTTATTTCAATATGAGAAAGTATTTTTGTATCATAGAATGTTTTTTTAAATAGTATATTGAATATATGGGGCTAGAATTTGTATGTTTGGACTTAATGACGTTTTATGTAAAAAAAATATGATTACACCAACCCAATGTTAATTAGTGTCATGAATAGTTTAGGATATATGATGATAAAAAAATTGTATAATGTTGCATATTTTTTCATGAATAATATTTATCAATATTAACAAAAGTATTATTCCAATAATATTTTAAATTAAAATATTCATGGTGTTATAAATGTGTTTAGGGTATGGTGGTAGAGACAAAACAATAAAGTGTTACATTAGGAACCATAATAAAGGGGATGTAACATTATCCTAAAAGAGTTTATAGTTTTGTAGATATGAATAATGTATATAGCAATATTATTTCAATGAAATGTTTTATGGAATAAGGTTCTGTGGATGATGATGAGGCACCATGTAAGTGTTCTATATAGAAGAAAGAATGTGAAGTCATAACATTTGATGTAATAATGTTATGAGGTTTGAATATGTTCAACAAGAAACAAAATTATGAATATGAATCTGAATTATCATCACTATTTTAATTTACATGCTTCATATATATTTATTACTAAATAAAAATTGGGAGGGTTTTATTTAATGGTCAAATAGATATGTCATAATAAATATATATGATGTAATATTATAACAAAACCAAGAAATTCTAGTAAACAGATGGATGGTCAGGTATTTTTTCATATATGAAATGATCAAATGATACATATGTGGGGGTTTTTAAATATTCATAAATGATTTTATGGATATAAAAAGACAATAAAAAATAATTGAAGTATATAGTGTATCTAACTTCAATGAATGATACCTATATTTATATATTGATATGAATATCATGATGTGTAATAGTAATTGATATATTCATGTAATTCATTGAGTTTATCTATAATCAATGTTCATTATATAGTATTATAAGTTGTGATAATATATTAATATCCATATGAGTATGAGTATTCTATGGATATAGAAAATATAATCATAATTCATAAATCAAAGATTATGATTCATTATCTATAGTAGATGACCCATTTTTTAGCCCATAGAGTGTCATACGTATGTCTTTCCTATACCAGTTTTTTATATATCATATTTAATTCCCCTCCCTAATGATGATGAGATACCTAGAATTATAACCTTCACACATTGACACCCTTATTACAATAGTTAATATACCAACTTTGTTAATAATAGGGTAGTTAGATTTGTGGTTGATTGTGTCTCTAGTTGTTGATTATCCAAGATAGTATTTTTTTTCTCTAGTATGATTAGTTTAGAACAAAGATCATTCACTATGATACGATGTTAAGTGTACAGTCGCACCTATAATGTACATATCACATGAGATTATATTTGGATTATTAACATGTTATGCTGTTATTCATGAATATTAATGACATGTAAGGTAATTATAAAAAAGAACAGTTTATACTCTATGAATCAAGAATATTAGTGTAGGATATATTGGATTGAAAACCCCCATGTACCATGGTCACAAATTATACTGGAATAAGATAAAATATAAGAATTCGTATTTTTATTTGATGTAGAATAGTGGACAGAGTTATGTAGATAAATTTTTTTGATGGTGATCATGTGAAATTCCATTATAACTTGTCTATCATAGATTCTTTGTTAGAGGATTCTCATTTCTTATATATATAGATACAATGATTTATATTTTATTAAATGATAAAAGGCCTATGTGGTATCACCTTCTTGTGGACTAAATAATGATTGATATTGATTTAGTTAGAAACTCTAAAAGTTTATGAGATTTAATAAAAAAGTTTTTTTTGATAATTCTCAAGGTATTACAGATGATATGATACAAGGACATGTTAAGGATAGATTTAAAAAATATTTTGCTATTATATCAAAAAAATAGTTTTAAATGACTTCACATTTTATTATGAAGGATATATTATAAGGGTAAATGAAATAATATAAACTAATAGTTAGTGTAAGTTGGAGATTAGAAGAGTAATATTCACTAAATACTATTTTCCATATGATACAAATGGGAGGGTTTTATGAGCCACAACCTACTTGTGATTCATGTACATATTAAATAAAATATGTCTTCAGTTATCCTTATTTACTTCTGTGGCTAAATACTTCTATTTTGTTATCTTTTATGGATCCACATCATAAGATCAAATAGATTGGGAGTCGTGTTAATACATGTGATGAGTAAACTAGATGAGGTAATAATTCATGCATTGTGTGATATAATGAATGACTCATCCATTTATCATCCATTTATCATTATAATGTATTTATTAATCCACCACAATGAAATTTAAGTTGTATTTGTGTTTGCATGATTCATTTGTAAGACACCATGGAACCCAAAGTAGACTTTTTCGTCCTTCGTAGCGTAATGATGTTCTAGCACACCACGGGTTGAAGAAGGGTAAATTTTATATGATAAATGGTCTAATAAACCAATATAATCCCTCGAATATGGGTTGATTTTATTTTAAGCTCGTATAATATATCTCAAATGAATCAGATATAGATCAAGATGATGTTAGAGTCCACTTTAGTGAACAACACACATATTTCATCGTTTATAGTTTTCAATCAATTTTAGATTACATTCTTTTCGATCATAGATGTGTGGTTTATTTTATAACACTATAATGTTTAAGTTTTCATAAAACACACATAATCCCAACAAACACACGATATTATATAGAAACAATATTGACTCACATCACAATATATAAAAAAACATAGTGTTTACATCAATTTCTCATCCTCAGCTTAACCCTAATCCCCTTTAAAGTTCCGAAATTTTTCAAATTTAATCAAAATAGATGAATTAATAGAAAATTTTTAATAACATTATAATAAAATTTAATGTCATAATTTATTATTATCATATCAGTCAATGATAAATCAATATTCGTGAAAACAATAACAAAACATAATAATATATCGAATACATTTTTACATCTGAATACAAATCAAGCATACATAAAATTAAAAAAACAATAGTTTAATATTCAAAACAGACATTATGTATTGAAAAAAATGTAAAAATAAAAACGATTTTCTATTATATCGTATCCCCATTTAAATAAAAAATTTCACATGCATGAACATAGAAAATATTCTCGTTAAAGCCCACATTAGTTAATTACAGAATTATATACCAATAACTTACCATATACCATGTGGTCATAAAAAATTCATTTATCTATCAGAAAAATTTCATCATATGAATATTTATTTATACTTCATTATTTCACAACAAAATATTTAAAAAACACATCAGAAAAAACATCAAACCCTATGTGGTCAGTCTGACACATCATTTTCATTATTTTTAACCAAAAATAACATTTTTACAGACAATAATTTTTATATTTAACCACAAAGAACATTTAAAAACTCACACTTATGACATACACAAATATTTTAATAATAATAAGAATTCATATAATAATTATTACCTCTTAAAATATCAGTATTCACATCTACAAATAATTTATAACTCATGTACCAAATCTTATATTAGTTTATTAAAGGATATATCAATTCTATAATTAATCTTTCCAATTTACAAATTATTCAATTAATTTTGTAATGGATTACACTTGTTATTGAAATTATAAATACTCTTAATCCCACAACATTTCCATTTCAACATTACCCAAAACATATACTATTAGTTTTTGTAAATATTTTTGGGTACCACATAATCCCAAATCATTTCATGTAAATATTCATAGTTCAACATAAATATATCATTAAAAACATGTTACATCATAAATTTTTTTGAAATATACCCTAAAATTCATATATTAATTACCTAAATGTAAATAAATAGTATGGAGAAATTTAAATACACCATAAAACAATATCAAATAAATATCAATATTCTATAATCCATAACAATAATTTCATATATAATATTAACATCAATTTGACATATTATTAATTCAATGTATGTGTTTACAAATTATAATGATCGTGTATTTGGAAAATTTATGAATTTAAAATTAATTAAAAAATATTTATAGGATTAATAAATTTAGAAAAATTATTGTCAAAAATTATAAATTATTTTTCATGTAAAAAAATACAATTGTTTTCAAATCACATAAATAGTGCACATATCATTTCAAATTAAAAATTGACACTATAAAAAAAGGTCCAACAATCTTATTTAAATCGATTATTCTTTACCAATAGATTATACCAAGATAATCTCCAATAACAAGAATATACAACCATTATAATTAAAAAATGGATTTAATTAAAACATGGAAAATATTTTTCATGTTTTAATAAAATATTGGGCTTAAATCTAACTCATTGAGAAAAATTAATTTTCATTGATGAAATGAAATTTAAATCAATAGATGAGGTTATATAATACTGATAATTTTGAATAATCTTGATAGATATTGAGAGGAGAAAATATGAGAGGGAGTGAAATATCCATCCCCACATTCATTGTTCCTCTAAAAATGAATTTTGTTTCTATTTTAATCTTTTTAATTGATTATTTTATTTCTTTTTATATTTTTTCTCAAATAGATTCTTTGTATGTCTCCCATAAAAACACTTATTATGCCTCTCTCTATTCCTCTATTAACAGTTTTTTAATCCATGTAACACATTATTCCATGACTCACAGTATGTAATGTCGACCTACCTCATTTCTTTAATCAAGTCCAGCAATTTGGCCATACATATCCCAATTTTTCATTTAAAATTATTTATTTTATGAATATATAAATTATTCTGTATAAATAATAGTAATCAAAATATAAATAACAAAATAAATTAATAAAAAAAGCATAAGTAAAATCTAAAATATATTATCAAAATATTATAGTCATTTATCAATTTCTAATTTTTAACAAAATTTGTAGTAACACTATTATTATTTTTATCCTCCCAAATAAAATTTGACAATAATGATTTTTTTTACAATTTAATATGTTAAAATATGAATTATTTTTTGATGGAGTAATATATTTCCATTTAGATTTAAATCATCAAAAAAATTAATTTAAAATAATATATATATATATATATTAAAATAAAACTATACATACCTTTGTAAACTCATAATTAGAGTTAGTTAATATTGGATGGATTTTGTATTATCATTGTAATACTTTTAATTTTCATATAAATCATTCTATATTTTTTATTATACCTATAAATAAACTTTTATCTATTTCTCTACATCGAATGTTTTAGTTTACAATTAATGATACCCCGATATACCCTATTCACTAACTCCACTAGTAGGTGAAAATATCTACCATAAATTGCACTTTAATGTGAAATATTTTTTTTTTTGAATACATTCCTATATGGACATAAATAATTATTCTATATATGGTTGTAATAATAATATTTCTCATGAACATTCTTATAAGGTGGTGTAACTATTGGATTTTTAATTATTTCACAAATATTCCCATAAAAAATAATATAATCTAATTATTTGTTATTTACATTTATGGTTATAAAATATTTTCAAGAATATATTTGACTTCTATATTTTTCTCTTTAAACATACAATAATTTTTGTTTGTTTAGGTGTGTAATAATTATATTTTACTAAATAGTTTTTCAAAACATGATGTAGGTTTTTAATAAAAATTTATCCCTTAATATGTTGTTAAAAACCTATTAAGTCAAAATATTATAAATAGGTTACACCCCATAAGCTCAAAAACTATGCAAAATTTGTTATATTGGGGTAGAAATAAATATTACCAACATGGAATAATTGATTATTATAAGTCTTATATAGAGAAAAATAAAAAATTTCAAATTGAACCATGAAGTATATAATTCATACATAAAAATAATGTCAAATAAATAATGTTTTATATGAAATTTCGTTCCTTTTTGAAATATTATTTTGAATCTGGAATGTTCAAAATATCTTATAAAACTAAAAATAATTCTTCAAATGCGTAACTCAAACAGTTTTGAATGTATTATATTTCTACTAGCTCTGTATGGCCCAATGTGGAAAATATGACTCAATATTTATAAAATATTTAATAAAATTGAATTTAAAAAATATAAACACATATACTAATTGTATTATCATCTTCAAGGATTCATATTTATGGGTTATCCCATATTTATTTTATGGCCTTACTTACTCTCTTATAAAAATTCTACTACAAAACCCAATTAGGTATTTCGTTGACCTCTATGTAGTTTATATGATTTGAAAACCATTGAATTTAACTACTATCATGTAATTGCTCGTCATATAATGGTTATCTATTTGATTATAAATTTTATAGTTTTGTTTTTATAATAGTGGTTTGTATTATCAAATAACATTCTACCATGTTATATTTACCTCTTTTATCCTTTATTTCACATTAAATTTCTATAAAATAGCATTTATATTGCTTCAAAATTCATTAATAATTCATTAATTAAAAATAATTTAACATAAAGAAAATACACATGTTAAGATAAATGGAATTAAATTTCACCTTTAAAGATTTTATAGGAGTTATTGTGAATATAAATAAATTCTATATTTGTAATTATTTTTAGAGTTAACATATTTCTCCTAAAACATTTTCTAAACTAAGAAAAATTTGAATATTAATTTTTTTAGTAATAAATTTTAATTAAGATTTATTTAAATCAACTAGACCAAATACATATGTGAATGATATATTTCTCAAAATATTTATCCATATCAGATAGGTTTTGGAAGATTAAATTTTTTAATATTCATTAAATGATGCATGAATAAGTTTAAAAAAACTATAAATACCTTAATTATAGTTGAAAATGATGTGTATTTATATGGAGCGTGTCTATAGTAAAAATGAAATAAATATGTGGTCATTAAATACCCGTATGGGCCAATATAAGATGATGAAATAAAACAATATTTTTGACTAGAAAATATTAATATTATAATTAGAACAAAAAAATTCTACATGAAAAAGAAGGCTTGAAAATTTTTAATTCATATAGGATATATATTAACAAAAGGTTCTAGATTATTACATTTCTATATTTGATTTTTCCTTCTTGTTATATAGTGTCTTTTAGTTTTAGGTTTTTTCTAACAAATTCATGTTCTTCACCATATTGAGGTCTAATTTCTAGTGAATTCATGACCTGTCATCTTTGTTCGTGGTCCCCCCAGTTCCATATTTAGAGGCTCGTCGATGAATCACTTTCCATTGTTCACCTCAATAAACAGTTCTTCTTAGGGTGTTTAGGATTTTCTATTTTCTCGTGTATCTACTTTGCTGCTGTCTGGAAAAGTGTTGATGTTGTAAGGTTTTTTCGAGTTTGGTTCTTCCCATATAAGTTTTTCCATAAGCATGTTTGCTGCCGAACATGTGCTAAAATTTTGATTTCTATTTTTTTAGTAATGGTGGAGTTCTGTAGAGGTTGTTTCTCATACATGTATTGTTCACTGACACATTCCTTGGTGGCTTCATCATTATGGATTCTCCATGGATTCTTGGATTCTGATGTGATGATGACTATTAAGTGGAGTTGTGTCACGAGGATGTGTGGCGTGATCAATGGATGTGACGAGGGCATATTATAGGGATATGATGGTATAAGAATCATAGACCCATTAGATTCCTTTGTATTTTTGGTGGGTTGAGTCATGAACTAGGCTACTTGGCCCATTTTTGGTTGATGTTTCATACGTTTCTCCATTTGAGAAGGTCAGGTCTTTAGCATTGCTCCTTTCCCAGCCTTGCTAGGACCCTTTTTCGGGGATTAGAATGATTTTTGGACTCTAACATAACCTCAATTATTTTTATTTTAACATACAAAAATAATTATTGGTGAAAAAAATTCAATGAGAAGTTACTCTTGATTATTTAAGGTACAATTAGTTTTAGTTTTCTGGATGACTTTTCTTAATTGAGTCACACTAATAAGGGGATGAAAACCTATATTTAAAGAATTGATATGGTTTCATGGATATTTATTTGTTTAATTTTAGATATTGAAGTATCAATATAATAAATCATCCAGTTAACATTTTTAAACAATGAAAATTGGTTTGACTGACTATAAAAACCATTCACTAATTCTATGTCAATTCTAGTTTCCAATATTTATTTTATTATGTCATATTAATAAATTTCACATTTTATTTATTATTTAATTTTATTATTAATATAATCTATTTAATTTTTCTTATAAATCCATAATTTATTTATCATTTACCAAAATATTATCTAAAATGATAGTTTTGAAAACGTATCATATAATTTAGGGACCTTAATAAGGGTGAATTTTTTGAAATAAAAATTCAAAAAAATGAATTCAAATTAAAAAAGGGTTAAAAAAATAGAGATATTTTCAATGTATTTAAAGGAATTAAATGAATAGTATGCTCCAAAAAATACTCAAGAATATGAAAAATCATGCCCCATCAATTTTTTATACCAAATAAACATGAATGTTTTGTTGAAGAAAGAATTAGGATTGCCTTTTTATATTTTGAAATCAATGGAAAGAATATCACTACTTTAAAAATTAATTTATCATTTTGAAACCATTGTTATTTAAAAATTCACATGCAATTATTCTTGAATACAAAATTCCTTGTGAAGTACCAACTTTTAAAGAATAAAATATGAATCATTCTACCTATCATTGACTAATGATAAAGAAACACATGAACTATTAATATTTTAAAAAAATTTAGGAACCTAATATTCTAACATCTCTCAGTGAATCTTTTCGTGAATCTACCATCTTCTAATAAAAACAAGAATCTATGATTACAAAATGAGAGTTCCAAAGAATTGATTTATTTATGCCAGATTATATTTATAGTGAATTCTCAAAATATTTACCGAATTTTATTAGAAATATGGATTTACAGTGGACTAGTAATGGACCGGAGCCCTCCGGTTCATTTCATTGTGAAAATATTGTGTTTTTGGTGTTATAGGAGGTAAATGTGACTTATTGGTAAAACTTCTCAAAATTTCATGTTTTTTTAATAGTGTTTCCAGGTTTGGGAACAATTATGTCGGTGATACATATGTCAATAGCGTTTTCGGTGTGACATATGTAAATAGTGTTTTTGGTGAGACAGATGTGAATAGTTCTGTCAATGAGTCATCTTTTGGTGAGTCGTCTTCCACCGTCGGTGAGTCATATGTCAGCGAGTTATCATAAACTATCGGTGGGTCATCCTCAATTGTTGGTGAGTCATATTAAACTATCCATGAGTCTTCATTAACTAACGGTGAATCATTTGTTGGTGGGATATCATTAATTGTTTGTGTCAGTGTGTCATCTTCATCTATTGGTAGGTTCCATAGTGTTTCCAAATCAACCGGTGAATAGTGTTTAAATCTCCTTATAGTTTTTCCTGTTTGAGGTTTAGTTGACATAAAACACATTAAAATCCTTATTTTTTGGGATTTTATTTTGATTCAAAGCACATAACTCTTATGTTAATTTTCTTAAGGGTCAGGGAGCCTTTACTCGATTAACCCATGTAGTCTTGATGAGATCCGCCTTTAATGGAAAATCTAAACCTTATCAAAACTGTATCTCTATTTATGTTTTCAAAATCCAAGATTCATTTCACCTTATTCATACTTCGTGTTTTTACATGGTATGGAATTACAATATTTATTAATATCATAGGAGACATGTGGTCAAACTTCCATCAATGGATTTTTTTTCCCATGGTGTTTTTCTAGCTGCTTACGCACCCCTGTCTTGGTTCAACTTTGATGTTCTAGTCATTCTTCGATATAAGATATTCTATAACTTTTATCTTCAAGGTTCATTGATCTATTTACTCTTATTATCCTTTCATTTTATGACAAGTGATCTCCATGTTAATAAAGGATTTTTCATAGGTGTTAGTTGATGTCGTTCTGTCACGACATCCTTGGGTGGATGCAGTCATTGCGAGAGAGGTGATCATGACCCTTTGTGTTGGACCATTCATGTGCAAAGAAAAAATAAAACCATTTGACGTAGGTGATTCATGGATTCTACATTATTTTATGTGTATTCAAAGAGTTCGAATGTTTTATCAATTAGATCATAATGAATTTGAAAAAAATATAGTTTAACTGGATTAAATAATTTGAATCGATCAAATGTTATTTTATAATACTGTGATAATAGTTATTCCATTGATTGCAATAACCTGTGACATATTTACATTGATTGTAATCATGACATTTTAGAAGGAATTGGCAATGAATTTTATGTATGGATTAATTTTAAATTAATTTTATAATGATAAAGAGGTATGTAAATGAATATTCTTGTTATTGTAATTTGATGATAATCAAATGGATTCAGTCATGCATGTTTAATTGAATATGTTAATTCAATATAGAGTATTGGATTGGTTGTGTGATAAATATAATGTATCGAATGTTTTCTGAGTTACCCTCTAGAATTAATGGCCAAACGCCTTATTTTTTGGATCCTTGAGTACTCGTTTTGTGTGAAGGCTTAATGCCTTGTCTAAGGCTAAGAGCAAAATTTATGTTATTTATTACCTACTACTTGTGTTGTGGAGTGAGTCTGGAATGGATTATCTAGCAGTTAATTTGTAGTATGTGAGGGTAGGGAGGCCTAGTTGTGGTGGATTTAGTTGATTCCTAGAGTGGTGAGATGCATCAGTTTATGCATATGGGTGTTGTAGAGGACACTGAGGATGATAGAATAAGTTAAACATGGGCTTACCATTGATATAAAAGTGGCTGCTGATTGAACCTATTATCTGTTATTTATATTAATTTCCACAATTCTTGAGGTATTTGTCATTGGTTACTCTCCTTATAAAAGTGGTAAGTGTATGTGGGGTATTCCACATGCTTTCCCTATTCAACTTCTTGTGGTGAATGGGTCTACACACTTTATATAGGCAGCAAAGACTCGATGGGTAGTTCACCTAATCTCATTGTTGTGACCCATGTGTTTGGTATCATATAACATTTTTCTAGAATTCCTGAGAATATGTGAAATTAAAAACATTGTTAATAAATGAATGAATAAATACAATTAACCATTGTGTTTGAGAATTCTAGGATTGAATGATTAGGTTACAATTTAAAGGAACTATGTAATTGGTTGGTTATGCCTGTAGGGAATGGACCATTTTTGTGATTCTAATGAAATTTATTTTGGAATTTATAATGGTTAATTAATCATTAATAAATAAATCATTCAAAATTGAAACTGATTAAATGGGAAAAGATGATTTTATAAATATCTTTAATTGGTTGTGTGCTTATCAGATATCAAGTCTTAATAGTGGTAGTGTGGAGTTCGATCAACATTAGTTGTAGATTATTCTTAGACATTGTTATTCCCATAGTGTGGTTGTGAGTTATATTATAACCATTATTTTTTATGATTATTAATACAACCACACCATGTCAGTTAGGTCGACTAACTCTCTAGGGATTCTGAGACCTACATTGGTGCTTTCCTTAACATTATTATGGGAGGATGGATGGCTGACTACCCCATTTTCCCCTCTCTCTTCTCGTGTTAGTTATTGTGCTGGTAGGAATGGTGGTTTGATTTCCGCATATATGGAGATAGAGGGTTTTTATGTCTTATTGTTATTCGCACATAAAAATCCTGGATATAGTTTCATATGGACTACTATATGTGTAACTTGTGGAGGCTATGATGGCTTGAAGATCCATACTCAGTGTAAGAACTATTATGCCTTGAGGTATAATACTCAATGTATGATACATGTTATGTGAGTCATGGTAGATCATGGAAAAGACGTGGTACATCGGTTACATGGACGTAGTGATTTTGTTTCTTGACGTGCTTGTTGTGGGTTTAGGCCTAGGCGTTTGTGGACAAGCCTTTTTTGAGAGATACGATTCTGACGTGCAATGATGGTGAAAAGCAGAAAACCAGTGGGGAAGTTGTATCAGGGTACCCATGTTATTCTTTATTATATTATTTACTCTTATATGCAATACTTATTAAGAGTATTCATAGTGCGTATGGGAACATTGTATACATGTTTAGGTTATATGATAGTTTCTCATTTTTTTGTACTTTAGCATGATATGTTTACTTTTACATGAGAGGATCTGGGTGGGATGGTACTGAGTATGCTGTTATATTCACCCTATATATATAAAAAATATTTTTCAGGTCACACGGAGCGGTTTGGACATTAGACTCATTACAACTTTCTTGGGGCTGTATGAGCTGTTTGGGATTCTTGGTTGTTGTTGTTTTATATTATTTTGGTACTTGTATTTTTTCCTTTTAGTTTTATTAGTTATTACATGAAATGACATATGTGTAAATTGGATTTATTTTATATTTAATTCTCATTTAGAGTTGGTTGGTGTCTACAATATCTCTCTCTTTCGCATGTGTTATCTTAGAGGGTAATGCCTCCATTTTTTGTCATTAATATACCCTTGGTGCTAGTTTCCAACTTGGGGCCTACTTGTGGAAGGACTCAAAGTGTTTCTATCTCTCTCCTCTTATTGGCGGCCCAGGAGGGGTACACATTTTGGAGAAGGGGTCAGAACAGAATTGTCTCAGAGGTCTGGTTGAGGGATAAGATTGAGTTTGGAGTTTGTTAAAGGTATGTTTGCATGGGTTAGTAGGTAAACAATGTCAGCTGTTTTCCGAATTCACTATAATCATAGGAGACCATCTGATACAAAGGTATATAGGTCCCCCTATTATTCGATGGACAAACAATTATGTTTACAGTGGCTACTAAATGAGGTGATACATGTTTTGGGGTAGTGATCTACAAAATGATCATGCATCATTATTCTTTTCGCATGTGTCTGAATGGTTAGACTTTGGGATGTGTTATCCTAAAATGTATAAAATAAAACAATTTATTAATTTTTAATCATTTGTATTCCAGGGTTAGTAAATCCAACAGTTTTTAATTTTGTGGGGATGGATCCAGGTGGACATCTTCAGCAGGTTCGCTGATAATATATTCATATTGTGGTGCTAAACAATCGGAAAAGAGTAGAGGATGAGGATGAAAACACATATAAGAGGAAACACTGTGAGTTTCAGTGCTAGAGACTACAGATTTATGTGGGATCCATTTTATATGTCGTAAAAAAAGACATATTTGATGGGGTTTAGATAGATTTTATTTTGATCCATGCTCGTAAAGAGAACATGGTGTTTTGGTTTTGATGATTCTCTGTGGGGGAAGTGAGGCAGTGCTAGTTTTTGTTCCATGGGGATCATAAAGAGTCTACAGTATCATGATCAAAGTTTTGAGACAAGTTTATAGTCGAGTTTCGTTATTCATATGTGAAGCTGTCAAGTCATTGTTTGCTTCATAACCTTCAAAATGGTTGCTCTAGTGTTAGAGATTTTTAAATTCGTTTTAGAAACATTTTATGACATACATCGGACATGTTACCAGATGAAGAGGTCAGGATGAGGCCTTTTGAGGAGTCTTTGTATCTAGAGATCTAGTGCGAGGTCACCCCGTTTATGCTGAATACATATCATGTGGTGTGGGTGATGGAAGAGGTCATCTATAGGAAGTTAACTAGAATTCGATCATGATGAGAGGGAAGTCATTAAGATTTCTCTTGAAATAGTTCTATGGTCTGAAGTTCACAATTTTTAGGGAAGAAGACTTTTCGTTCATCAAGGGTGGGTCCCTTCCCTCAGAATCTCATTTCACTAGGTGATGTGGCTCTTAGACCTCTTTCAATGGATCATGTACATTTTTTCATGTTGTGGTCGAGGCCATCATTAATGATAGTGCACGAACTTTTGGAGAAGTGAGCATGTGTCAGGTGTTCCAGATCTTTTTCTTCCAATGAGGTAGTTCCAAAAAATGAAGTAGTAGCAGTTTACACCATCTTTGGATTAATACGGAGAATATGGGGCAGGTACAAGGCAACACTAGGATGCACCCTGTCCTTAGAGAACATAACATAACTATGGGGGTGGTTTTCATCAGTGTCTGAGAGGTCGCGGAGTAGGTCATGGTCAACTACTTGATTTATGGTTACATGGGTCGACTTATCCAGACATCATTTGATGTACCCTTTTCTTGTTTTCTAAAGGGGTCTACACCTTGTTTACGTCAGTATTAACACACTTTTTCATTTCACCATACCTTTTGAATGCATTTGTATTTGATGTAGAGATACATCGAGTGCCCTTTTCATTTGGATTTGAAGTATGTAAAGAATATATACTAGTGCTGGGGTAGCACTACTCTTGGGGATATTTCCTATACAAACGAATACAAACATATGATATCATCCTCTATATAGATTGGGTGTATTCAGTGAAATCTATCATGAATTTCATTAGGAGGAAGCTAGTTTTTTTATGCTGGAAGAGGGAAAACAATGTTTGTTGATGGGAGATACCCTTGGATGGGTTAAAGGTGTTCTCCATCATTCAAATGAATGATAGATGATATTATGCTATGTTCATTAGAGGTTAAGAATTTTTCATTTCCCAATGTCATAGAATAGTACCCTGATGAATTTCTAGAAGATGTTGTAGTGTTACCCCCTCATTAAGATATAGATTTTGAGATCGATCTATAACCAAGAACGTATCCAAAAGACATTTCTCCATATAGGATGAAACCATCTGTGTTGTGAGAGCTACATATAAATCTTGATGATCTGTTATAGTGATGTTTTCTTCAACTGTGTGTGTCCCCATGGGAAGCATTAGGTTTTTTTAAATAATGCAAACAATAGTTTACAATTGTGAATTGTTTATCATCGCTTAAACATGGTGATTATGAATAATCTCTACCCTGTTTCACAGAATTATGAATTATTCAATGAAATAAATGGTTAAAGTTGGTTCTTAAATATCGACCTGCAGTTAGGGTATCGTCAGATGTGTGTGAAGGATAAAGATATTCTAATGACTGATTTCTGTTGTCGTATTGGGATTTACGAGTTAAATGTGATGCCATTTGATGTGATGAATTCTCTAGTCGTGTTCACGTGTTTGATGAATGTTTTTTTCTGTTATTTATTGGATAAGTTCTTGGTGTTCATCATAGATTAAATCCTTGTGTACTCCGTATCTGAGGAGGAGCATGCACAACATCTCCATGTCGTTTAGGGATTTCTTTGTCAATAGTTTTTGTTTGAGAATTTTTTGAAGATTAAGTATTTAGCTTGAGAAGTATGTTTCTAAGGACATGTTATATCCTAAAAGTATATATCTAGGGATCTAAGGTATATTCTATTGTGCCTTGTGTTACCCCAAAGATAGTGTCAGAGTGGCATAGTTTTCTTTAGTCATTCAGGCTATCACATGAGTTTCATAGCAGACTATTATCAGGTTGCGACACCTTTGAAAACATTGACAAGAATGTATTAGGCATCCATGGGAAATGATTATTTTCAGGTTTCATTTTAGTATCTAAAAGTGAATATGGAATGTTCTATAGTTTTTTAACTAAATGCAAAAGGATTTCAATATGATGTATTCAATGGCACATCACGTACATGGTTGGGATGTGTTTAGATGTATTAGAGATCAGTTGTTTCTTATGGTTCTCGTAAATTGAATCCCCATGATTGTAACAATTCCACCGATAATCAGGAGTTGTAATTAGTGGTGTTTTCTATGAAATTGGGGAGACATTACCTCGTCGTAGATCACCTTGTAGTCTAAATTGATCATAAAATCATGAGGTATGTTTTCTCCCAGTGTGACTTGAACTTGTGATAATGTCTGTGGATAGAGTACATACCAGATTAAAACATAGATATATCTTAAACAGATGGTAATAATAATGTTTTCTTTGATCCGAAGAGTAGAAAGTCACGTTGTGATGCAGTGCATGAATCAGGAGATACCTGGAGTGTAATGGAAGAACATTCAGTATTACATCTCAATATTGGAGAAGTTGTGGGTAGAGTATGTCTTTTTTAGATAATGGTCCAATCATATGTGGTGAAGAAGGTGTAAAGTTCCTAGTTAGTGTATCTTGATGTGGGTGTCTGGAGAGACCGAGTTGTTTGTGGCTAGTCCCCTAACAGATGGTCTAATAAATGAACAAAATTGGGTGTTATGTTAGAGAAGGTAATTCATTCATTTGGTGATGTGTGAGATAGTTCTCAAATTGTTCCATAGTTCTCAATTAGCAGTACATCCAAGAATGATAAAAATGTACAGAGCTTTGAGGAGACATCTTTGATGGTCTGAGTTGAAGCAACCGGTTGAAAAGTTTGTCTCTCGATGCATGTTCTTCCAAAAGGCGATGGTTGAGCACTGTGTTCATGGTGGATTTCTCTAGCTGTTAGAGGATCCTTTGTTGAAGTGGGAGGACACGTCGATGGAAATGCAAACTGGTTTAAATATTGATCATGAATTCTATATTACTAAATGGGTGTTAGTGTATTGTATGATAAAATAATCCCATTTTATAGTGATTATGATGTCGATATGTATATATGTTTTTTCAAGGAAATATCTAAAAGAGATTGTGAGACTCCACAGATTCTCGAGGATGATAACATTCGATCGAGATCCTCTTTTTACCTATAGGATGTGGGGAGGACGTGATCATGCTTTTAGTTCTTTGATATAACCTAACACTTCTTTTCATCCACAGATGGACGGTCAGACAGAGCGAACCATCCATACTATTGATGATATGTTGTGCTCTTGTTTCCTATATTTTAGTGGTTTGTTGATGAGAAACTTACCCATGGTCGAGTTCCCCTAAAAAATAATTTCCACTCAACCATCTATGTGGCACCATTTTAATCCACGTATGGACAAATCTTATGTTCTCCATTGTGTTGGACTGCGGTTGGACGATCATAAATTCTTGGACCAGAAAAGGTATAGAACATGATAGATATTGTTCAGGTGATTTTTGTGAGGATGAAATAAGCTCATGATCAACATAAATCATATTCTAATCATATGAGGATAGCTTTGGTGTTTGATTTTGGGGATCATTTTTTTCTGATGGTGACTCCCCATCATGGGTAGTGAAGGTTTGGTTGTGTGATTAAGCTTTCTCTCTGGTTTGTTGGGCCTTTTGAGGCATTGGATCATGTTGGAGTTGTGGCATATCAAGAAGCACTTCCCTAGTTTATGAGTTGGAAACATGATTTTTTCACATTCCATAGCTCAATATTTAGCGTCATCATTACTCTCACATCTTCTATTGGGGTGAGATCGATGTAGATGATGAGGCGACCTTTGAGGAGTGTCAAGTAGAGATCCAAGACCGAAAGGAGAAGGTGTTTTCTGGGTGTTCTATCCCAATCATTTCTGTCTTTTGGAGGCATGGTGGTGTGGATGAGAGTTGATAGGAATGTGAGTCGCATATACATGCTGAGTAACCTGATATTTTTACCTATTTAGCTCTTCTCTAGTAACAATGTTTTACATCTAGTTGTAAACTGTTCTTGATTAGGATATGGGTTTCATATATTTCTTCTTGTGAATACCTCTATATTTAGAGTTACCTCCCCCAAAAGAGTAGTTATGTTCCGGTTGTAGTTTTTTGTGGTTTCATGTGGTTCCTATGAAGAAGTCATTGAGCTACTTTGGTGGTGAGAGCCTTGAGAGGTATCTCGAATAGTGGGTTTTCAGAACCTCTCTTTGATGGATTTGGATTGTAGAGGATTATAATGTTTCAATATGTATATGATGTAATGGCTTAGGCCTCTCTAGTCTATTCTGTAACGTCTCGGATCTGGGTGCCACTCAACGGGTTCCCCGAACCCAGTTTTCCATGTGACCTCAAGCACATTTACCAAAACGCCAGAGGCTGTCGAGTAGCAGTGAGGGCCCATGTATAAAAGTGGGTAAACTATGCCCTCATTTTTCAAAGTGTAGCGCAGCGGAATGAAATTAAACATACAGCAACAACTGTAGTAGATATAACCATAAAAAACTGATATAAACAACTGTCATCGATATAACCAACTAGTATATAAAATGGAGCAACATGCCTCAAATTATAAGAAAACATCAAGAACATGTTACACAAAAATACAGTAAAGTACAAGAACAGAAAAGCATAACAAAAAAAGAGTCTGTAGCATCACGAGCCTCAGCCCGGTCCCATTCTCCCCTACTCCTCAGTAAATATGAAGTACCTGTATAAGGACCCTTTCCCTTATCTAAACCTACAGAAATGTAATCTGTTTGGGCCGAAAATCATGGCCCAAACACGGTGTTAGAAATAATATCATCAGGCACCCACCAAACGCATGTGCTCAACTGTGTGAAAACATTCAACAACAGTGTGCAAAACTAAATTTAATAAACTAAGTACTCAAAAGTAACTAACTTACCAGTTATATTGCCATTTTAATATCCATTTGACCATTTAATATTAAGAAAACACCAAATTGAATTTCTAAGTATGCAGTCAGCGTCCTCAGACAAGTAAAACCTTACTCTTAGGTAATCAAAATCCAAACACAAGAATCTTCCCACAGGCATACAGATATTTCCCTCGGGTGTACAAAGGTGTCACCCTCAGGCATAGATTCTATTGCCCATAGGCATGGAAGAAGTTTCCATCATGCTAAGAGAAGATTGCCCTCAGACTAATTCAGTAATGCCCTCAGGATATTGTAAAACACTTCCCTCAGGCACAAGTAACCAGGCCATGCCCAATATGTAAATAATAATTTCACATACAATTCCTCTCATGGAAAAATTAATGCGAAAAGTAAATAAGGCATACCCTCGGGTATCCTGGCCAAACAGCTAAACAGAGGAACGCACCCCTAGGGTGGTCCTAGATCCAAGAAGTGATCCCCAATAGCATTGTAATATCTCATTTAATTAACTATACAATTCTAGGTATTTAAACAGCTACGACCTCAGCCACACGACACCCCGACATTGGGTTCGTAACTCAATAACACACAAAACACACAATAGTTGGAAAACTAACTCCAAGCCACTTACCTTAAATGCCAATGAACATTATACGTGAACATTGATTCCAGAAATTCCCAAGAACGACGTAGATATGGTGTTGATGAAACTTCGTTTATACTAAAATAACTTCCATTATAGGATGAATTGGAAAGAGTCACACCAGGAGGAGGAATCTCTTACCCGTGCGGTTCCAAGGAGGTCTACGGAGGCGGAATCAAATTCCCAAGGTGCACTCAGTGGATCCTCGAAGCTCCGGCCTTCCTCTCCCGAGCTCTATTCCCCTTCTAACACATCCATGTGAACAGTGGAGGCTACTGCCCATTTTATGAGAAAAAAACATAGTACATGGCGTGAATTTCCAAGTACACGGTGTGTACTACCCATTTTTAAACTGTTCCTCTGGCTTATTCCTGCTAGCGTGGCATTGTTCATCTGCCGACATGACTACACAGAGTGTCTACTTGAGTACACGGTAAGTTCTGTCGCACAGCTGGCCACCGCCTTACTATTCGCCTGCTGACTGACTACATGGCATTTATGGGACCACTACACGGTGTGTAGTCGGTATTTACACCCTTCGTTGCCAACACGGCAACACACCCTGTGTACTATTCCCACACGGCCAAAAGTACATGGCCTGTGGAAAAGTACATGGCGTGTATTTCCAAAATATAGGATCTCTCTCCATTTTCCTTATTTTTATTAAAAACAGTTAAGGAAAAGAGAAAAGAAGGAACACGTACATCAAAACTAAGAACTGGGTTCTTACAAACATCCCCCCTTAAAGCAATTCATCCCCGAATTTCCCTTCCAAGGGTGGCAAAGATAAAGATGAGAATAACTCTGACCACTTAGCACGTACGTCGGTATCCTCCGCCCAGGTTTCATCCAGCACTCGGCTTTGCTGTCATAACACCAGTATGAGAGGAACACACCAGCCTCAGAGAACCTTCGTGCTCCTATCAACCATACGAATCAGATGCTCCTTAAAGGACACATCTATCTCAAGCTCAACCTCCTCGGGCTGAAAGACATGAGACGAGTCTGAATGATAGCGGCACAACTGAGATACATGGAAGACGTCGTGCATGGCTCGGTTCCTCTGTGGTAACTGCAACTGATAGTAAACTAGAACGACTCTCTCTAGGATCTCAAATGGCCCCACATACCTTGGTAAAAGTTTACCATGTCTTCTGATCTGTTTGTGTCCCAACCTCAGCGAAACACGCAAGAAAACTTGATCCCCGACCACGAACTCCAAAGGTCGTCTGCGTCGATCAGCATAACACTTCTGACAAGACTGGATGGTATCCATCTGCTTCTGAATCAACTGGACCTGCTCAGAAGTATCTTGCACAAGTTATGGTCCCAGTAAAGCTACCACAGCTTCCTCTAACCAACACTAGGGTGATAAACATGGACAACCATATGAAGCCTCATATGTATCCATATCGATGGAAAAATAAACTAGGGGTATATGCTTCTCCCAAGCGCCCACAAAGTCTTGGATGCATGCACGCATCATGTCCTCAAGCACCTATATCGCACGGTCTGACTGGGCATCGGTCTGAGGGTGGTAAGCTATGCTCAGAAGCACCTTTATACCCAGTTCCCTCTGAAAGATCTTCCATAACTGAGATGTAAAATGGTAATCCCTATCTGAAACGATAGAACGAGGGACCCCATGAGGACATACGATCTCTCGAATATACAACCTTCTTGATCTCGTCAACTGTAAAGGTTTCCTTGATCGGAAAAAAGTGATCAACCTTTGTGAGTCTGTCCATAACAACCCACACAACATCTTTGCCTCGAGGTAACCTCAGAAACCCAGTCACGAATTCCATCGCGACATCATCCCATTTCCACTCTGGGATGTGTAACTGCGGTAACATCCCACCTGTTCTCTGATAATCCACCTTCACCTGCTGACAGGTGGAACATCTCATAAAAAATCCAACTACATCTCTCTTCATACTCGACCACCAGTACTGACCTCTCAAGTCACGATACATCTTGGTAACCGCGGGATGAACTGCCCATGATGAAGCTTGAAAATATTGCATCAGATCCTTGCATATATCCCATTGAACCCATACTCTTCCATGGAAACATAGAACCTCACCATCTCATATCGTCCAACCAGGAGGAGGGTCCTCACTTGGAACCGACTCTCGTAGAACTAGGCCTTCTGAATCACATAGCTATCTCATCCTCACTCTATCCTAGATTGTAGGGTTCATAGCTAAAGATGAAAGATAGGTATTCCCCTGACTATTGTGCACCTCCAAATGTATCTCAGAGAACAAATCCATAAGCTTCCACTCACCACTAGCCTACTGCACAGCCTGTATCTAAGTCTTCCTGCTCATTGCATCAGCTACTGCAGTACCTTTACTAGGTTTATATGAATGTTCAAAATCTAAGGACTGATGGTATTTGACCCACCTTCGATGTCTCAGATTCAATTCACGCTGATCAAAGGTATACTTGAGACTTTTGTGATCGATGAAAACCACAAAATGTTCTCCCAAGAGATTGTGTCTCCAACAGCGCAACGAATGCACAACTACAGCCAACTCGAGATCATGTGTTGGGTACTTCTTCTCATGTGGCCTCAACTTTCATGACACGTACGCAACAACTCGATCACCCTGCATCAACACAGCTCCCAGCCCAATACCTGATGCATCATTGTAAACTGTCTAGCTTTGCCCCTACTCTGGGAGTATCAGGATCAGTGATGATGTCAACTTTCCCTTCAGGTCCTGAAAGGCTATCTCACAAGCTCCCGTCCGAAGGAACTTTACAACATTATTAGTCAAACCCGTCAACGGTGCTGCTAAGCCGAAGAAGACCTACATGAAGCATATGTAGTAACCAGCTAGCCCTAAGACACTCCGTATCTCGAAAACATTCGTAGGATGTTCCCCGGAAACAACTGCTCTCACCTTCTCCTGGGCTACTGAAACTCCTGCCTCTGAGATGATATGACTCAAGAAGTGAATATGGACCATCCAAAAGTGGCATTTTGAGAGCTTATCATATAGTCGATGCTCTCTCAGTGTACTCAAAACAATCTCAAGATGGGTGTCATGGTCATGTCGAGTATGAGAGTACACCAAGATGTCGTCCATGAATACTACCACGAAAAAATTGAGATAAGGATGGAACACACGATTCATCAGATCCATGAAAACTGATGGCACATTCGTGAGTCATAATAGCATAACAGTATAATCATATAGACCATACCTTCTCCTAAAAGCCTTGAGAGGTATATCAGATGGTCTAATGCACAGCTCATGATATCTTGATCTGAAGTCAATCTTTGAGAAAACTCGTGATCTATGAAGTTGATCAAAAAGATCATCAATCCTTAGTAAGGGATATCGGTTCTTAAGCATCAACTGGTTCAGCTTCCGCTAATCCACACAGAGTCGGAGGGTACCATATTCCTTCTTCATAAAGAGGACTGGAGAACCCCAAGGATAAGTACTGGGTCGGATGAAACCATTTTCATGCAACTCCTCTAAATACCTCTTGAGCTACTGCAACTCTGGTGTAGCCATCCTATAAGGAGGAATGGACACCGACGATACTCCTCGCACAAGCTCAATAGAAAAATCCACCTCACGTTCTGAAGGTAGACCTGAAAAGTCATCTGGGAAGACATACCTGAAACGATAAACCACATGAGGGAAATCCGTCTGACAAATCCCCTGGTCATCCAGATATAAACTCGCAATCTGGGCTATGACACTACCTCACCCACAATGCTCCGGTCCAGCTCTACTCGACTGAACAACACACTCACTCTTTTATAGAAACTCTATGCCCTCTGGTGATGTGAAACTCATCCTGCGATGATAGAAATCGACAAAGGCACTAAAGGGAACCAACCAGTCCATCCCGAGAATTACATCACAGCTCGTCATCTCTAAGACATAGAGGTCCCAAAGGATGTGACACCCACCAACCTCAAGGGGGAACTCCTTGCACTGATGCACACCCTCCGTTCTAGTCCCCAATGGAGTGTCTAGCATCATGATATATGAAGAAGAAGAAACACCGAGCCCAAGGCTCTCCACAACGGGAATAGATATAAAACTATGTGTCACACTCATATAAAAAATTACTGAAGATAAAACAAAATATACTAGAATAGTACCTCTAACTGTAGAACGTCCGGGATCTTGCTCTTGCTGGGTCTGTTGCACTACATATGCCTACCTAGTGTCGTGGCCCTACGACATAGCCTGACTACCCTGATCTACCCCGCCCTACTGCATCTAAGATCCTGGTGTCTGGCTACCACATCCACGACCATCATCTCTGCATGCATGCCCTGATGTATTCCAGTTCCCTAACTGGTAAGAATCCATGGGTTCTTCTCCCGCATGCGAAGTCTACATAGAACCCCTCTCACTATCCACTAGTGAAAACACCCTTCAAAAGAGGTGCAGATGACCCATCTTTCCTCAATCTCGGCACTCCACGGGGTCTCGTGGACACTGAGGTATCTTGTGCCCCTCCTTACCACACTGGACGCACATAATATGGCCACCTGAAACATTCCTCTGACTGGTACTACCACCTTGAGAGAAGTCTATCTGTCTCTTCCTCTTACCAGCTGAAATAGTACCAGTAACTGGTGTTGAACCGCCCTGGCCCACACCACTAGCTTCCAGAAGGTTCCTCTCTAAAATCAGCGCCTGATTCACAATAGCATTTACTGAAGGAAACCTGAAAACATTCACCAGCAATCAGAGGTCATATCAGAGACCATCCTCAAAACATATGGATCTCAGTGTCTCATCACCCACCAGTACGAGTGAAAAATGTTGATGCTCAGTGAAACGACCAGAACAATACATCACCGGCATAGCGCCCTGCTGCAGATTCATGAACTCTCGAGCTCTATCTTCCCTCAGCGTCTATGGGAAGAAGATGTCATAAATGACCGCCTGAAAATCCTCCCATGACATGTCTCTATGATACTCTGACGGGGTGGTAACATCCCACCACCTTTTGGTGGAATTATGCAGCATGTAAGTTGCGAGCTTCACCCTATGCCCTAGAGTCGTCTCAAGATGCTCAAAATAGTCTACATCGATCCTAGCCAAGACTCTACAGCTTGTGGTCCACCATCCCCTAAAAAAATAGGCATATGCTGCTACTGAATGATACGAGTAAGCTCAGCCATAGATGTGGCAGCCGGCGGTGCTCCCTGAAATGTCTGCATGAACCATATAAAGCCTTCACAGAACTGTGCATCCGCGCCTGTGTCCGGTATAACGGCTGGCGCCACATCTGTCTATACTGGAGGATCCACTAGTATCCCACGAACCACTATCTGTAGAGTATACTCGTTGCCACTCTCCTGGCGAACAACGTGTGTTCGTCTTTGTGGCATGACTCTACAAGGTCGAATGCACACATTAGAACAAGATTAACAATGGCTGAAAATAAAGAAACCCAAAAGAATACAGCAGGAAGAAGGCATTCAAAATTTACTATACCAGATTACCCGGTGTGTATACTGACTACACGATGTGTACTTGACTTCCCTTCCCCTGCCCGGGTCCTTCTGCATGGCTTAGCCACACGACTCCCATTTGAACAAAACTACCATTCAAGTATATCTTCTACACAACATGTATGGTGTTATTTTCAACTGACCGTGTCGCTTGGAACATGTCCTACTACTACGCATGACACTACATGGCGTGTTACACCCACACACGGTATATCACCAACCCCGTTTTCCAGTCACATTGATATGTCAACATGGCCTGTCCTCAGACAAGACTACACGGCGTGTCCCACAGGTACACGATGTGTTCAAGGAGAGGTGACACCGACCCATGTTGTTAGTTACACGGCCAAGTCCCCAGGCCGCACCACACAACGTGTTCATCATTGACATGATTTGTACTCAATAGGATGACACCGACCCAGGTTGTTATTTACACGGCCGGGCCCCTAGGTCCGACTACACGGCGTGTTCCACAGTGGACACATCATGAATGTCTTAAGGTCTCCTCCATCCGTGTTTGTTAGTTACAATGGCGGACTCTGGGTCAACACTACATGGCGTGTACATCCAGTACCCAGTGTGTTCGCCCAAATAATTTCCCTTCCCCGTGTCGCCGCCCACATGGTATGTGACATGGGATGCGACTACACGGCGTGTACGAGGTAAATTGGATTTTCCCTATACATGGGTTAGCTATGCTCGTGCACAGCTTATTTCCGACTACCAGCCGTCATGTCCCTGACTAAGTCTCCAAATAGTAAATCAAATAAAAGAACCTGCTCTGATACCACTTTGTAATGTCCCGGATCCGGGTGCCTCGAACCCGGATTACCACGTGACCTCAAGCACATTTCCCCAAATTCCAGTGGCTGCCGACTAGCAGCAAGGCCCCAAGTTTGATAATGGGGAAACTATGCCCTCATTTGTCAATGTGTAGCACAGCGGAATGAAATTAAACATACATGAAAAACTGCAGTTGATATAACCATACACAACTGAAATAAAAAATTGCTGTAGATATTACTAACTAGTATTTAAAATGGTACAAGATGCCTCAAATTCTAAGAAAATATCCATAACATGTTACACAACAATACAGTGCGGTACAAGTATAGAAAAGAAAAACAGAACAAAACAGCCGGTAGCATCGCCAGCCTCGGGCCAGTCCCATGCTCCCCTACAACTCAGTAGAAATCATGTACCAGTATAAGGACCCTTTCCCTTATCTACACCTTTAGAAACGTTATATGTTTGGGCCGAAAAACATGGCCCAAATAGGGTGTGAGAAATAATCTCAACAGGCACCCACCAAATCCACGTGCTCAACTGTGTGTAAACATGCAACAACAGTGTGAAAAATTAAATGAAATAAACTAAGAAGTACTCAAAAGTTACTAACCTATCATTTATATTACCATTTTAATATAAATTTAACCATTTAATATTATTAAAACACCACAATGAATTACTAAGTAAGCAGTCAGCGTCATCAGAAAAGTAAAACCTTACCCACAGGTAATCAGAATCAAAACACAAGAATCTGCCCACACGCATACAGATGTTGCCCTCTGTCATACAAAGGTGATACCCTCAGGCAAAGAGTCTATTTCCCACAGGCATGGAAGAAGATTCCCTCAGGCTAAGAGAAGATTTCCCTCAGGAAAATACAGTCATGACCTCAGGCTACAGTAAAACGCTGCCATAAGTCACAAGTAATCGGGCCATGCCCAACATGTGAATAATCATTTCACATACAATTCCTCTCAAGGTAAAAGTATAGCGAAAATTAAATAAGTCATACCCTCGGGTATCCTAGCCAAACTGCTAAATATAGGAAGGCACCCCTGGGGTGGTCCTCAATCCATACAGCGATCCCAAATAGCATTGTAATATCACATTTAATTACCTATACAATTCTAGGTATTTAAACAGCTACGACCTCAGCCACACGACACCTCGACATTTAGGTCGTAGCTCAAAAACACAGAAAACGTATAACAGTTGGAAAAATTACACCAACCCACCTACCTTAAACACCAACGAACGTTATACGTGAATGCCGATTCTAGAAACGCCCACGAATGACATAGATCTTATGTAGAAGAAACCCCATTTAAACTCAAATAACTTCCATTAGAGGAATAATTGGCAAGACACACACTAGGAGGAGGAATCTCTTACCTGTGCGGTTCCAACGAGGTCGACGGAGGCAGAATAGGATTCCCGACTGCACTCGGTGGATCCTTGAAGCTTTGGCCTTCCTCTTCTAAGCTCTATTCCCGTTCTAAGCCTTCCCTGTGAACAGATGAGGCTACTTCCCATTTTAAGCGACTAAAACAAAGTACATGATGTGTATTTCCATGTACATGGCGTGTAATCCCCATTTTTAAACGGTTCTTCTGGCAGCTTCTCGCCAGCATGGCACTGTTCATCTGCAAGCATGACTACACGGCGTGTCTCCTTGAGTACAAGGTGTGTTCTGTCACATAGATGGCCACCGCCTAACTATTCGCATGCCGACTGACTACACGGCATGTAAGGGACCACTACACATGATGTAGTCGGCCTTTACACCATTCGTTGCCGACATGGATACACACCCTATGTACTCTTCCCACACAACCAAAAGTACACTGCATGTGGAAAAGTACATGGCGTGTATTTCCAAAATTTAATATTTCTCCCCATTTTCATTATTTTTATTAAAAACACTTAAGGAATATAGAAAAGAAGGAACCCGTACCTCCAAACTAAGAACTGGGTTCTAACAATCTTCCACCCATAAAGAAATTCGTCCCCGAATATACCTTCCAAGGGTGGTGAAGATAAAGCTGAGAATAACTATGGCCACTGAGCACGTATGTCAGTCTCCTGCTCCCATGTATTTCCCTACACTCGGCCATGCTGCCATAGCACCCGTACGAGAGGAACTGACTGGACTCAGAGAACCTTCATGCTCCAATCAACGATACATCTCAGATGCTACTTAAAAGACGCATCTATCTCAAGATCAACCTCCCCAGGCTGAAAGACATGAAATGGGTCTGATTGATAGTGGATTAATTGAGATACATAGAAGACGACATGCATGGATCAGTACATCTACGTTAACTGCAAAGGCTAGGCAACCAGCCCGACTCTCTCTAGGATCTCAAATGGCCCCACATACCTCGGTGAAATTTTAACCTATATCTATATCCGTTTGTGTCCCAACCTCAGAGAAACACGCAATAAAACCTTATCCCCGACCACGAACTCCAACGGTCGTCTACGGCGATCAACATAAGACTTTTGACAAGAGTTTGCTGTATCCATCCGCGTCTGAATCAACTGATCCTACTCAGAATTCTCCTGCACGAGACGTGGTCCCAGTAAAGATACCTCACCTACCTCTAACCAGCACAAGGGTGATCGGCATGGCCTACCATATAAACCATTGTATGGTTCCATCTCGATAATTTCTTGAAAAGTATTGTTATAGGAAAATTCGACTAGGGGTATATGCTTATCCCAAGAGCCCCCAAAGTCTAGGATGCATGGATGCAGAATATCCTCAAGCACCTGTATCGTACACTCTGATTGAACATCAGTGTGAGGGTGGTAAGATGTGCTCAAGAAGCACCTGTGTACCCAATTCCCCCTGAAAACTCTGCCAGAACTGAGACGTAAAACGGGAGTCCCTATCTGAAATGATAGAACGGGGGACCCCATGAAGACGTACGATCTCTTGGATATACAACCTTCCGAGCTCATCAACACTAAAGGTTTCCTTGATCAGAAAAAAATGATCTACCTTTGTGAGTCTGTCCACAAAAACCCACATGACATCATTACCCCAAGGTGACCTCGATAACCCAGTCACTAATTCCATCGCGACATCATCCCATTTCCACTCCAGGATGTGTAACTTCTATAAAAGCCAAGTTGGTCTCGGATGTTCTGCCATCACCTACTGACAGGGGGAACATCTCGTAACAAAACCAGATATGTCTCTCTTAACACCCAGCCACCAGTACTGACGTCTCAAGTCACGGTACATCTTGGTAACACCGGGATGAACTACCCAAAATGAAGTATGAAACTATCAAATCAGCTCCACGTGTATATCCCCTAGAACCCATACTCATCCATGGAAACACATAACCTCACCACCGCCTATCGTCCAACCCGGAGGAGGGTCCTCGCTTTCCACTGACTCCCGTAGAACTAGTCCTTCTGAATCAGATAGATGTCTCATCCTCACTCTATCCAGGAGGGTATGGGTCACAGCTAAAGATGAAAGATAGGTCTTCCCCTGACTGTTTTGCACCTCGAAATGCATCTCAAAGAACAAAGTCATAAGCTTCCACTCGCCACTGGCCTCTTACACAACCTGTATGTGAGTCTTTCTGCTCAGTGCATCAGGTACTGCATTACCTTTACCAACTATATAGGCAAGCTAAAAATCGAAGGACTGAAGGTATTAGATTCACTTTTTCTACCATAGATTCAAGTCACGCTGACTAAAGATATACATGTGACTTTTCTGATCGGTGAAAACAACAAAATGTACTCCCATGAGATAGTTTCTCTAACAGCGCAACACATGCACATCTGCAGCCAACTCGAGATCATGCGTCGGGTAATTCATCTCATGTGGCCTCAACTGTCGAGACCCGTACGCAAAAAATCGATCGCCCTACATCAACATAGCTCCTGGACCAATCCCTGATGCATCCTAGTAAACTATATAGCTCTTCTCCTACTCTAGGAGTATCTGGATCGATGCTGATGTCAACTTTCCCTTCAGGTCCTAAAGGGTTGTCTCACAATCTCCCGTATAAACTAACTTCACACTCTTCTTAGTCAATCCCATCAACGGTGATGCTCAGTGAGAGAAGTCAAGTATGAAGCATCTGTAGTAACCATCCAGCCCTAAGAAACTCTGTATCTCAAACACATTCATAGAATGCTCCCATGAAACTACTGCTCTCACCTTCTCTGGGTCTACTGAAACTCCTGCCACTATGATCATATGACCCAGGAAGTAAATATGGTCCATCCAAAAGTGTGACTTTGAGAGCTAAGAATATAGCCGAAACTCTCTCAATGCACTCAATACGATCTCAAGATGGGTGGCGTGGTCGTGTTGAGTGTGAGAGTACACCAAGATGTCGTCCACGAATACTACCACGAAAAAATAGAGATAAGGATGGAACAATGATTCATCACAGCCATGAAAACTGCTGGCGTGTTTGTGAGTCCGAACGGCATAACCGTATACTCATATTGATCATACCTGATCTTGAAATCAGTGATAGGTATATCAGATGGCATAACACGTAGGTGACGATATACTGATCTCAATTCAATCATAGAGAACACTTGTGCTCCACGATGTTGATCAAAAATATCATTAATCCTTGGATAGGGATATTGGTTCTTATCCATCAACTGGTCAGCTTCCGATAATCCACACAGAGTCTGAGGGTACCATCCACCTTCTTCGTAATGAGGACCGGAGAACCCCAAGGAGAAGTACTGGGTCAGATGAAACCCTTTGCATGCAACTCCACTAACTGCCTCTTGAGCTCCTGCAACTCAGGTGTAGCCATCCTATAAGGAGGAATGGACACCGGCACTACTCTTGGAACAAGCTCAATAGAGAAATCCAACTCACGTTCCGGAGGTAGACCTGAAAATTCATCCGGGAAGACATCCCTGAAATGATCAACCACATGAGGGAAATATATCTGACATGTCCCATGGTCATCCAGATATAAAATCACAATCTGGGTTGTGACACCACCCCTCCCACAATGCACCAGTCCATCTTGACTCGCCTAAACATCCCACTCACCCTTGTATAGAAACTATATGTCCTCTGGTGATGTGAAACTCGCCTTGCGACGATAGTAATCTACAAAGGCTCTAAAGTTAACCGACCAGTCCATCCCAAGTATGACATCATAGCTCGTCATCTCTAAGACATTGTGGTCCCAAAGGAAGTGACACCCACCAACCTCAAGGGGGAACTCCTTGCAATGACGCACACCAGTCGTTCTAGTCCCAAACGGAGTGTCTAGAATCATGATATCAGAAGAAGAAGAAGAAACACAGAGCCCAAGGTTCTCCACAATGGGAATAGTTATAAAACTATTTTTCACACTCGTATAAAAAGTACATAAAATAAAACAAAAGCTACTAGAATAGTACCTATGACTGTAGAAGGTCCGGGATCTTACTCCTGCTGGGTCTGTTTCACTGCATATGCCTGCCCAGCGCCGCGGCCCAGCGACACAGCCTGACTACCCTGAGCTGTCCCGCCCTGCTGCCTCTGAGATCCTGGTGTCTAGAACCCCTCTCACTATCCACTGGTCCTGCTCCCGCATGCGGAGTCTGCATAGAACCCCTCTCACTAGCCACTGGTGGAAATGCGTTGCAAAAGCGCTACAGATGACCCATCTTTCCGCAAGCTCGGCACTCCACGGGGTCTCCTGGACACTGAGGTCTCTTGTTCCCCTCCTTACCACACTATAAGCACATGACCTAGCCACCTGAAACATTCCTCTGCCTAGTACTTCCACCCTGAGAGAAGTCCATCTGTCTCTTCCTCTTACCAGCTGAAATAGTACCTGTAATTGGTGCTGAACCGCCCTGGCCCACACCACTAGCTTCCTGCAGGTTTCTCCCTGAAATCAGTACCTGATTCACAATATCATGTACTGGAGGCAACATGAAGACATTCACCAGCGCTCGGATGTCATATCTGAGACCATCCTCAAAATGTCTCTCTCAATGTCTCATCACCCACCAGTACGGGTACAAAACACTGATACTCAGTGAAACGAGCAGAATAGTCCATCACCGACATAGCGCCCTACCGTAGATTCATGAACTCTTGAGATCTATATTCCCTAATCATCTCTGGGAAGAAGAATTCATAGAAGACCTCTTCAAAATCCTCCAACGCCATATATATGTGATGATCTGACTGGGTGGTAACATCCCACCACCTTTTGGCGGAATCACGCAGCATGTAAGTCACGATCTTGAACCTCCGCCATGGAGGTGTCTCAAGATGCTCGAAAATAGTCTTCATCGATCCTAGCCAAGACTCTGCAGTCTATGGTCCACCATCCCCTGAAAACGTAGGCGGATGTTGCTGCAGAAAGATATGAGTAAGCTCATCCATATATGTGGCAGCTGGCGGTGTTCCCTGAAAGGTCTGCATGAACCACATAAAGCCTTAATGGAACTGCGCATCTGTGCATGTGTTTGGTATAACAGATGGCACCGCATCTGTTTCTTCTAGAGGATCCACTGGTAGCCCATGTCCAACGATCTATGGAGTATACTTGTTGCCTCTCTCCTAGCGAACAACACGTTGTCATCTCGGCGACATGACTCTACAAGGTCGAACGAACACCATAGAACAAGATTAAAAACGGTCGAAAATGAAGAAACCCAAAAGGAAACAGTAGGAAGAAGACATTCAAAATATACTAAACAAGATTGCACAGCGTGTATAGTGACTACACGATGTGTACTTGTAGAGACCCGAAGCCTGACGTACATTGACATTACATTAAATTTGCGGAATACTTAGTATATAACAAAAAAACACAAGCAAGGATCGTAATAGTTTAGTGCCTTTGGAAACTCGAAATATAATCGTCTAATCCTAGTGAAAGATCTTCAACATCTCCCATACAGATCTTCCTTTTTTTTCTTACCTAAAACCATTATTTATATCTTGGGGAAAAGAAAACATAAAAGAGTGAGCTCAAATTCTCAGTAAGGGTAAACAATAGAAATATCAATCACATCATATTCAAAAGAACATAACATCTTGGAAATCTTAACCTGCAAAAGAGAGCATAATTTCATAACATGGGATAAATCATGGCAGTGAAATGTAATCACAATAATCATAACATAAAACATGAAACTTTGTGGCATTCACACATAATCATAGAGAATCATTTCTTGTTAGTCAAGACTCGTTGCCAAGACTATCTTAGTGGACAAAGTCCCTTTCTGAATCGAGTAACCCTCGTTTCAGTCCTGTTTCACTGAACCGGTATAACCTACCATTCCAGCCATGTCTATCTCATGAGATATAAAATCTTTACCCAATGCATTGGAGGGAGATATAGGTCCCACCCATCTTATAATGAATCCTTTCTTATGTGTGCCACATAATCATAAATCATACATCATCGCATAACACATGTAACAAAAAATGGGATTCTTGAAACATCATGACATCATAAAACAAATCATATAAGGTAAATGATTTCATAAAAATAATTCCCTCACAACATAATCAAATCAATGTAATAGTAAGGATAAAAACAGAACCCTTTCTTATCTTAGATGGAAAATAATTTTGATAAAACACTTGAACTCCATTCTTGAGGAAAATATCATTTCTTCTTCAAAAACACTTTTCTTTTCTTAACATGTCATACAATTATAAACTAAAAGAAGTTGATTAAAAATAAACTTGAAAACTATTAAAGGAATCTTCTTGGAAATAATGTTTTAAGAATCCATTCATGCCGTATAATTTAAAAAAACATTCTTCATACTTTTTTCGGAAAAGTCAAAAAGTACCTCGTACGAAAAAACGACAAAAGATTCCTTTCATATTATTTACTAAAAACTCACCGAAGGGTAAAATTGGATTTAAACTATTGTAAGTGGATGGAAACAACATTACACATTGAGGGAACATGGATGTGGATGATAAAATACACCCCAACAAATACTTACGAATAAACAATCACGGATAAAAATGAGATTGTGATATTTCCCTTACCTTAGGTCCGATTTGCTTCGTATGTGTCCGAACCTCCTGTATAATGATTTAAATAATGTCATTGACTTATTAAAGTATCATATTCATTGTTATGATATCATATATGTATCACTTATGACATTATATTACCCGTTCTTTTGTAAATTCAATGTTAAAGAAGCGTTTTGGGTAAAATCGTTTCATTTATCGTAGGTGTTTTGACTTGTTGTTCTTGACATTATTATTACTTATATCATGATTTAATTACTTCAAGAATATAAAATATGATTTATATATCATATAAATTCAGTATATATATATATAATAGATAGATAAATGAAATGTAAAACACCGTTCATGGAGACGGTAGTCCGTACGTACGCATGAACGCTGTTTTCTTTTCCTTATTGTCTTGAATGGAAGTAAATAGATGACATACATATATATATATATATATACATAAATCCATTAGCTTTATAATGTCATATATTTCATTATTATTTCTTATATATACTTTATAATCATTCTTAAATGGTTAACATGGAGAATGAATCTCATCGCGTCGTGGAGACGGTAGTCCGTACGTACGCACGAGCGATGATATCATTTCCTTAAATATTGAATTGAATTGGAGTGGATTATACAATATATCAGAATCAATATGATGTTGTAATAACTATGTATAGTTATTCTTTACACCACTATACCCATCCATGTAAGGTGGTGGTGGAAAATAGATTACACCACTGCGTGGAGACGGTATTTCATACGTACGCACGCACGGTGATTTCATTTTTCCGTAGGATGGATTGAAGGTGAATTAGGGTTGTTTCATATTTATAATAACATATCAGTATGTAAGTAATACTGATGTTATTACTTTATCATGAAACAATTAAAGAAGAAGAAGTTGAAGAAGAAAGAAATTGAAAAGATCGGTAATGGATATTACCTCTTCTTTGGAACGCTTCTTTGAAACCTCCTTTTAGGGAACTAAAATTGGTCTTTTAAGAATCCCGGGACCTCTAGGATGATACTAGGGAAGTGGAGAAGTTATTTTTTCAGGGTTTGGCCGAGCATGAAGGCTCAAAGTTGTGTGAGGAAGAGAGGGAGGAGGTGTCCTTTTATAAGGGAGGAGAGGGGCACCTTAGGAATCTCTCAAAATATTATTTTATATTAATGTCAAAATCGGTTTATAATGGTTCCAAAGGGTCTTATTTAGAATCTAAAGTTGGGATGGGTCGAAATCCTATCATCCAATAGGATTTAGACAAGTTTATGGTATTATTTTAACCTTATCAATTAGATTTAACTCTATGTTAAATAATTTAACTTTTACCGTGTCTTTTTTTTCTTTCACTATATGGTTAATACACTTACTATAACATGCCAAACGAACCCCAAATTGTTTATTATTAATATATATATATCCTTATCTAAGTCATTTTGCCGAACCTTATATTTTTAGGAATAAAATAACAATTAATAATATAATATTTGATTTAAAAACTATTTTGTGTCAATTTTGACACTATTTGATATATGATTTTTTTGAAAGTCATAACAGAATTATATGTTAAAAACAAGTTGATTAAATAAACACTAATATATCATAGTAACCTATAAAATTAGTGTAATTCATAAAAAGTCTTAAATTACATTTATTTCGGTGTTTATAACATCAATTATGTCAATATTTCATAAATAAGATAATTACTGCATCATCTTTGTGTCATAAATAAATTAAATTATTTGATGTCTAAAAATTACAAATAAAATACCATCATGTTGGAAATCTGTTTAGATTTCTAATGAATATTTACAAACGAATTTATCTTAAGTAAAACCCTATATTAAAAATGTTTTAGTAAATATACTTTGATTTTAACTCTTTTAACTCTTCTTTGAATTAAATAATAATAAATGTCCTAATCTAATCCAAGTGGGCCTAAATGATAATATTTTAGACTTTAGGTTGTTTTTGGTAGAGATACACTTGTCCAATAGAATTAGGACATGTGTTAGGGTAATATTAATATCATTCTTACCCTTAATTACCCTATTTACTTTTAACCGTGGTAAATAAAAGTAAAAAGTTACTATTCACCAAAAATTATTTTCATCTCATTGAACCACATTTTACTTACTGACATCAACCGTGTCTCTTATATTTTTGAAATTCCATTCATAGAAACGGTAAAATTAAGTTTTATGAAAAATTCAGTTTTTTAACTACCACTTAGTAGTTTCACTATTCATCAAAAATTGATGTTTTTCAGAACAATGCCAAAATTTCATCCTAAGCTATATTTCATATTCCGAATTCAAAAATAAAATCTATTTTACCAAATTCATAACATAGAAGTTGCACTAATTAATTTTATAATTAAATCCCGCTGTTAAAACAAATAGCGTGTTTTTAAGAAACAATATCTATCAAAAGATTGACAGTTGATTATGTTTGGTTTAAATGTGAAATTACATTCAATGACCAACATTCTATTAAATTGTAAAAATATATTCTAAATATACTTTAAAACCACTCAAATTAATAATTTATCACTATTAATTATTTCGATTAAAAAAGTTGTTTTTAATTATAATTTAGTAATTTTCACTATTAATCAGAATATGAAAGTTGTCCAAAAAGTACCAAAATTTCACCTTAGGCTAAATTCGATACTCCGAATCAAAGAATGAAGTCCATTTTGAGAGCTAAAATTTCTAAAATTTAAAAAGTGGTTATTACTTTTCATAACGGCTAGTTTTAATTATATTTTAATAGAATATCGTTGTTTCGTGAAACTCAGTATTGCGTACTACACACGCTATCGAGGAAGGTTGTGATTGCGTGTAGTGCAAGGCAAGTCAAAGATGCGTGTTGTGAAAGCTCCTTTTCGTGTTGCGTATAACACAAGACATTAATAAAATTAAAAAGAATATTTTTCATAAAATCTCGGGCTGTTACATTCTACCCCCTTAAAATGAATTTCGCCCTCGAAATTCGTCGGGGTTATAAATCGTTTACTATTCGAAAGTTTCTTTAATAGAAACCCACATCATAAAAAAGAATATCAAAACCAATCTTTAAAAACAAAAGTATGAAACGTAACGGTTACCCAAATAAACTAATCACTGGGTTTCCACATAGGTGAAAATATGGATATGGAAGAGAAATCTAACCATCATGTTCTGATGGAGAGTGGTAGAGAACATGGCTATGGAAAAGCCAGCAATCACAAAGCCATAAATTTGTGACGATCTAAGGTACCATCTGATTCATCAGATATAAGATCACTAGGACAACATTTTTGGTTTTCAAGATCGTTTCCCTAAAGTTAAAGAATTTGAATTAGAATAAATACTTACTTTATTTTGGTACAATCTCATTGTTGTTCATGCCTTTAACAATTTCCACTTCATCTCTTAAATAAATGAAGTTGAATTTGTTATTTGTGAAGTGTTAGCAGATCATGTGATAGAATGACAGGTCATTCCATCTGTCTCAAACAAAAGGTTAGCAAAAAAATTATATGCATAAGTCGATCTATAGTGAGATTAATCATATATGGTTCCTAAAATGGACTTATACATCATATGTCATACATCTTAATATAATAAAACTAGTTTCTACTAAACAGGGACTTCCTGTAGGCCAGTGGTAGAAGATAAAGGCCAGTCGCACCTCGGTTGTGGGTTCGATTTCCACAGCCTTGTCCGACGCGATGGGTTGTCGCCTGTCCTGCAGGTTGTCCTTTTTCTAAAACTATATTACTATAACATCCCATCAATAATATCGAGAAAACTTCTATCCTTAAACAATACTCACTTATTTCCAACATAATGCATTCCAATCTTTAGGGTTATCCATAATACTGCAATCCACTCTCATAACATAGTGAAAACGATTACCAGAGATTTAATACCATCGTTGATCCCCATATATCATAAGATATGTTTTGTTGGTCACATTCCAAAAATTCAAAGTCCTTAATCTTGTATTCTCCTGAATACCTTAGTGAAAACATGAATGCAGTTTAATGTTAAGACTTTCCACATACCAAAATCCTCAAAATTCTATATACTCAAACCATGATATCACTTAGTCCTTATATCAATCATGAGCTCATGAATACTATTAAACATTTCATTTTCTCCTTATCCCTTCATTATGCGCATATCATCTACATTCCAAAAATATCTGAATAACCTTTCATGTATACTGGTAACATTAATCATACACTTTCAAAACTCAAGGAAAGGCAACAGTGTAACAATCCTTAGATGTCTCTTTATTCCATAGTACCATGAGATTACTTCTACAACATTACACATGATAAACATGTAATCAGTCCACTACATTCTTAAACCATTGACCGGGCTTCAACAATTCTTTCATCTCAAATATCATTTGTAGTCTCTTCATCATCATCGACATAAATACTTCCCATACGACCATACTGATTATCTTCATGAGACTTTCCCTTAGGGCATTGGTTTGCAAAATGACCGTACATTCCACATTTAAAACATTTAACCATTGTTGATGTCGTAGCAATACCATTATCCTCATCCATGGTGTTAACTGAACCTTTTCCTTTGCACTTACTTGCTTTGTGTCCTTCTTTTCCACACCCAAAGCATCTTCCAGTTCCTTTGAAACATTCTCCTTGATGCCTCTTCCCACATTATTTACATAGGGGAAATTGAACTTTCTTTCCTCTATGATCATCATGAAACTCCATCTTTCTCTTATTAGCCGAGTTAGGAAACTTACCAAATTTTACTTTATTGATAATATTATGAGATTGCTGATTCGGCATAATAATGATGTTTGGACTTCCAAATCCAATTTCATTTGGTTTCTCATGAAGAATATCATTCCATTGTCCATCATATCCTCCATTATCGTGAATCATCTAGTTTCCAGCCATTTTCTAAAACCCAAAAAGAATAGTGTGAGAGGCAAATATCATAATAAAGGGGGAGTAACTTCAATATCTAACATCTTTGGTTTAATCTAATATTGTTACCATAGATCTAGGACTATATCCTATATGTATACTTATCCTTAGGGGAATCCCTAGACATACCTTAGAAATATCTCTAGGGATCTCACTAACGTTTTCACGTCCTAGTTTCCAAAGGTTGACTAAACCTTTCCTCTGATACCAACTATAGAGACCCAAAGCCTGACGTACATTGACATTACATTACATTTGCAGAATACTTAGTACATAACAAAAACACCCACGCAAGGATCGTAATAGTTTAGTGTCTTTGGAAACTCAGAATATAATCTTCTAATCCTGGTGAAAGATCTTCAACATCTCCCATAAAGATCTTCCTTTTTTTTCTTACCTAAAACCTTTCTTTATATCCTGGGGAAAAGAAAACATAAAAGGGTGAGCTCAAATGCTCAGTAAGGGTAAACAACAGAAATATCAATCACATCATATTCAAAAGAAGATAACATCTTGGAAATCTTAACCTGCAAAAGAGAGCATAATTTCATAACATGGGATAAATCATGGCAGTGAAATGTAATCACAATAATCATAACATAAAACATGAAACTTTGTGGCATTCACACATAATCATAGAGAATCATTTCTTGTTAGTCAAGACACATTTCCAAGACTATCTTAGTTGACAAAGTCCCTTTCTGAATCGAGTAACCCTCGTTTCAGTCCTGTTTCACTGAACTGGTATAACCTACCATTCCAGCCATGTCTATCTCATGAGATATAAAATCTTTACCCAATGCATTGGAGGGAGATATAGGTCCCACCCATCTTATAATTAATCCTTTCTTATGTGTGCCACATAATCATAAATCATACATCATCGCATAACACATGTAACAAAAAATGGGATTCTTGAAACATCATGACATCATAAAACAAATCATATAAGGTAAATGAATTCATAAAAATAATTCCCTCACAACATAATCAAATCAATGTAATAATAAGGATAAAAACATAACCCTTTCTTATCTTAGATGGAAAATAATTTTGATAAAACACTTGAACTCCATTCTTGAGGAAAATATCCTTTCTTCTTCAAAAACACTTTTCTTTTCTTAACATGTCATACAATTATAAAATAAAAGAAGTTGATTAAAAATAAACTTGAAAACTTGTAAAGGAAGCTTCTTGGAAATAATGTTTTAAGAATCCATTCATGTCGTATAAGTTAAAAAAAACATTCTTCGTACTTTTGTCGGAAAAGTCAAAAAGTACCTCGTACGAAAAAACGACAAAAGATTCCTTTCATATTCTTTACTAAAAACTCACCGAAGGGTAAAATTGGATTTAAACTATTGTTAGTGGATGGGAACAATATTAAATATTGAGGGAACATAGATGTGGATGATAAAATACACCCCAATGAATACTTACGAATAAACAATCTCGGATAAAAATGAGATTGTGATATTTCCCTTACCTTAGGTCCGATTTGCTTCATATGTGTCCGAACCTCCTGTATAATGATTTAAATAATGTCATTGACTTATTAAAGAATCATATTCATTGTTATGATATCATATATGGTTCACTTATGACATTATATTACCCGTTCCTTTGTAAATTCCATGTTAAAGAAGCGTTTTGGGTAAAATCGTTTCATTTATCGTAGGTGTTTTGACTTGTTGTTCTTGACATTATTATTACTTATATCATAATTTACTTACTTCCATAATATAAAATATTATTTATATATCATATATATTCTGTATATATATATATATAATAGATAGATAAATGAAATGAAAAACACCGTTCATGGAGACGGTAGTCCGTACGTACGCATGAACACTGTTTTCCTTTCCTTATTGTCTTGAATGGAAGTAAGTAGATGACATACATATATATATATATACATAAATCCAGTAGCTTTATAATGTCATATATTTCATTATTATTTCTTATATATACTTTATAATCATTCTTAAATGGTTAACATGGAGAATGAATCTCATCGCGTCGTGGAGACGGTAGTCCGTACGTACGCACGAGCGATGATATCATTTCCATAAATATTGAATTGAATAGGAGTGGATTATACAATATATCAGAATCAATATGTTGTTGTAATAACTATTTATAGTTATTCTTTACACCATTATACCCATCCATGTAAGGTGGTGGTGGAAAATAGATTACACCACTGCGTGGAGACGGTATTCCGTACGTACGCACGCGCGGTGATTTCATTTTTCTGTAGGATGGATAGAAGGTGAATTAGGGTTGTTTAATATTTATAATAACATATCAGTATGTAAGTAATACTGATGTTATTACTTTATCATGAGACAACTAAAGAAGAAGAAGTTGAAGAAGAAAGAAATTGAAAAGATCGGTAATGGATATTACCTCTTCTTTGGAACGCTTCTTTGAAACCTCCTTTTAGGGAACTAAAATTGGACTTTTAAGAAGACCAGGACCGCTAGGATGATACAAGGGAAGTGGAGAAGTGATTTTGGCAGGGTTTGGCCGAGCATGAAGGCTCAATGTTGTGTGATGAAGAGAGGGAGGAGGTGTCCTTTTATAAGGGAGGAGAGGGGCACCTTAGGAATACCTCAAAATATTATTTTATATTAATGTCAAAATCGGTTTATAATGGTTCCAAAGGGTCTTATTTCTAAGCTAAAGTGGGGATGGGTCTAAATCCTATCATCCAATAGGATTTAGACAAGTTTATGGTATTATTTTAACCTTATCAATTAGATTTAACTATAAGTTAAATAATTTAACTTTTACCGTGTCTTTTTGTTTTCTTTCACTATATGGTTAATACACTTACTATAACATGCCAAACGAACCCCAAATTGTTTATTATTAATATATATATCCTTATCTAAGTCATTTGGCCGAACCTTAGATTTTTAGGAATAAAATAACAATTAATAATATAATATTTGATTTAAAAACTATTTTGTGTCAATTTTGACACTATTTGATATATGATATTTGTGAAAGTCATAACAGAATTATATGTTCGAACCAAGTTGATTAAATCAACACTAATATATCATAGTAACCTATAAAATTAGTGTAATTCATAAAAAGTCTCAAATTACATTTATCTTTGTGTTTATAACATCAATTATGTCAATATTTCATAAATAAGATAATTACTGCATCGTCATTGTGTCATAAATAAATTAAATTATTTGATGTCTAAAAATTACAAATAAACTACCATCATGTAGGAAATCTTTTTAGCTTTCTAATTAATATTTACAATCGATTTTATCTTATGTAAAACCATATATTAAAAATGTTTTAGTAAATATACTTTGATTTTAACTCTTTTAACTCTTCTTTGAATTAAATAATAATAAATGTCCTAATCTAATCCAAGTGGGCCTAAATGATAATATTTTACACTTAAGGTTGTTTTTGGTCGAGATACACTTGTCCAATAGAATTAGGACATGTTTTAGGATAATATTAATATCATTCTTACCCTTAATTACCCTATTTACTTTTAACCGTGGTAAATAAAAGTAAAAAGTTACTATTCACCAAAAATTATTTTCATCTCATTGAACCACATTTTACATACTGACATCAACCGTGTCTCTCGGATTTTTGAAATTCCATTCACAGAAGCGGTAAAATTATGTTTTATGAAAAATTCAGTTTTTTAACTACCACTTAGTAGTTTCACTATTCATCAAAAATTGATGTTTTTCAGAACAATGCCAAAATTTCATCCTAAGCTATATTTCATATTCCGAATTCAAAAATGAAATCTATTTTACCAAATTCATAACATAGAAGTTGCATTAATTAATTTTATAATTAAATCCCGCTGTTAAAACAAATAGCGTGTTTTTAAGAAACAATATCTATCAAAAGATTGACACTTGATTATGTTTGGTTTAAATGTGAAATTACATTCAATGACAAAAATTGTATTAAATTGTAAAAATATATTCTAAATATACTTTAAAACCACTCAAATTAACAATTTATCACTATTAATTATTTCGATTAAAAAGGTTGTTTTTAATTATAATTTAGTAATTTTCACTATTCATCAGAATATGAAAGTTGTCCGAAAAGTACCAAAATTTCACCTTAGGCTAAATTCGATACTCCAAATCCAAGAATGAAGTCCATTTTGAGAGCTAAAATTTATAAAATTTAAAAAGTGGTTATTACTATTCATAACGGCTAGTTTTAATTATATTTTAATAGCATATCGTTGTTTTGTGAAACTCAGTATTGCGTAATACACACGCTATCGAGGAAGGTTGCGATTGCGTGTAATGCAAGGAAAGTCAATGATGCGTGTTGTGAAAGCTCCTTTTGGTGTAGCATACAACAAAAGACATTAATAAAATTAAAAAGAATATTTTTCATAAAATCTCAGGCTGTTACAGTACTTGACTTCCCTTCCCCTGCACGGGTCCTTCTGCACGGCAAAGCCACACGACTCTCATTTGAACAATACTACACGTCGTGTATATCATCTACACGGCTTGTATGGTGTTATTTCCAATAGCCTGTGTCGCTTTTGACATGTCCGACTAATCGGCATGAAACTACATGACGTGTTACACCCTCACACGGCGTGTCAACAACGCCGTTTCCCCATTACACGACTATGTGCACATGGTATGTCCTTGGACAAGACTACACGGCGTGTCCCATAGGTACACGTCATGTTCAAGGAGAGGTGACAATGACCCGTGTTGTTAGTTACACGGCCGAGTCCCCAAGTCGCACCACACGGCGTGTCAATCATTGACACGGCGTGTACTCACGAGGATAACACCGACCCATGTTGTTAGTTACACGGCTGGGTCCCCAGGTCAGACTACACGGCGTGTTCCATAGTGGACACATCGTGTATGTCTTAATGTCTCTTCTGTCAGTGTTTGTTAGTTACACGGGCGGACTCTGGGTCAACACTGCACGGCGTGTACATCCGGTACACGATGTGTTCACCCCAAGCATTTCCCTTCCCCGTGTCGCCGCCCACATAGTTTGTGACATGGGAAGTGACTACATGGTGTGTACTCTAGGTACACGGCGTGTACTTAAAAAGTTTATTTTTCTTCCTGAACAGAAGACCATACATGGCGTGTTGAAGGACTACACGGTGTGTAAACTAGAAATTCTGGACATTATGCCTCAGAAACATCCCCAAAACCCAGAAAACACTAAAAACAACACGTAAGTGCAAAATTGCGATCCGTGAGGGCCCATACTCCCCACGAATCAATGTTTGACATCTTATTTCTATTATAACGAAATAAACAGCCGATGATCCACCAAATTCCAGTAAATGGGGGCCCATACTCCCCAAAAACCAATGTTTGGCATCCATTCTTTTAACAAGTTTATACAACAATACCCTATCACATAGTTGGTATTTATCAAGTTGCTATCCCAACAACATTCTTTTCTAGAACAACAACTATCACAATAACATTAACTTCCTAATGCACCTACATGGCATGGAACTATGCATGACATGTGATTTCTAGCATGTGCCTATATGATGCATGAGATGGAATACCCTCATCTCATCAGGTTGCAACTATATGGAACCCATAGATAAAATATAAACAGCACAATCCCAAGTGCGTCACCCAACGGTGAAATAATATCAACTGTAAAATGCAAAATAAGTAATATTTCAATATGAGGTAAATTAGATTTTACCTATACATGGGTTAGCTATGCCCGGGGACAGCTTATTACCAACTACCGGTCCTTCCTATCCCTGAAAAAGGCTCCCAATATTAAGTGAAAGAAAATAACCTACTCTAATACCACTTTGTAACGTCCCGGATCCAGGTGCCACTCAACGGGTGCCCTGAACCCGGTTCTCCACATGACCTCAAGAGCATTTCCCCAAATTCTAGAGGTTGCCGACTAGAAGTGAGGGTCGATGTCTGATAGTGGGGAAACTATACCCTAATTTGTAAAAGTTTAGCATATCAGAATGAAATTAAACATACAGCAACAACTTCAGTATATATAACCATACACAACTGAAATAAAAAACTTCCATTGATATAACCAACCAGTATATAAAATGGTACAACATGACTCAAATTCTATGAAAACAGCCAGAACATGTTACACAACAATACCATGCAGTACAAGTACAAAAAAGTAAAATAGAACAAAATAGCTAGTAGAATATCAATCCTCGGCCCAGTCCCATAATCCCATACTCCTCAGTAGAAATAAAGTACCTATATAATGACCCTTGTCCTTATCTACACCCGCAGAAACGTAATCTGTTTGGGCTGAAAATCATGCATCAAACAGGATGTGAGAAATAGTATCAGCAGGCACTCACCAAAGTCCCATGCTCAACTATGTGTAAACATGAAACAATAGTGTGAAAAAGTAAATGAAATAAACTAAGAAGTAATCATAAGTAACCAACTTACCAGTTCTATTTCCGTTTTAATATCCATTTAACCATTTAATATTATGAAAACAACACAATGTATTTCTAACTAAGAAGTCAGCGTCCTCAGACAAGTAAAACCTTACCCTCATGTAATCAAAATCCAAACACAAGTATCTGACCACAGGCATACAGATATTGCCCTCGGGCATACAAAGGTGTCCTCCTTAGGCACAGAGTCTATTTCCCATAGGCACGGAAGAAGTTTCCCTCAGTCAAAGAGAAGATTGACCTCAAGCTAATACAGTCATGCCCTCAGGCCATAGTAAAACACCACCCTCAGGGACAAGTAACTGTGCCATGCCCAACATGTAAATATGTCGTTCACATACAATTCCTCTCAAGGAAAAAGTAATGCGAAATGTTAATAGGGCATACCCTCGGGTATCCTGGCCAAAGTGATAAATAGAGGAACGCACCCCTAGGGTGTTCCGGGATCAAAACATCGATCCCAAACAGCACTGTAATATCACATTTAATTACCTATACAATTCTAGGTATTTAAACAGCTATGACCTCAGCCACATGACACCCTGAAATTGGGTTCGTAGCTCAAAAACACAAAAAACGCACAACAGTTGGAAAAAAAACACCAAGCCACGTACCTTAAACACCAACGAACATTATACGTGAACGCTGATTCTAGAAACTACCATGAACAACGTAGATATGATGTATAAGAAAATCGATTTAAACTCAAATAACATCAATTAGAGGACGAATTGGCAAGAGACACACCAGGAGGAGGAAGCTCTTACCTGTTCGGTTCCAACGAGGTCGAAGGAGGCGAAATCAGAATCATGACATGCACTCAGCAGATCCTCGAAGCTCTGGCCTTCCTCTCCTGATATCTCTTCCCATTATAAGCCTTCTCTATGAACAGGGGAAGCTACTGACCATTTTATGTAAAAAACAAAATACACGACGTGTACTTCCCATTTTCAAACTGATCCTCTGGAGGCTTCCCGCCAGCATGGCATTGTTCATATACCGACATGACTACACGACATGTCTCCTTGAGTACACAGCATGTTCTGTCACACTGCTGGCCACCGCCTTACTATTTGCCTACCGACTGACTACACGGTGTGTAAGGGACCACTACACGGCGTGTAGTCCGTCTTTACACCCTTCGTTGCCGACATGGCTACACACCCTGTATACTCTTCCCACACATCCAAAAGTACAAGGCGTGTGGAAAAGTACACGACATGTATTTCCAAAATTTAGGATTTTTCTACATTTTCCTTATTTTTATTACAAACACTTAAGGTAAAGAGAAAAGAAGAAACTCATACCTGAAAACTGAGAACCAGGTTCTTACATATTCTTTTGAGAAAAATATTGTGTTTGAAGTGTTATAGGAGACCAAGGTGACTGGTTTCTAAAACATTTCTTAATTTCTAGTTCTGTCTAGTTTTTTTAATATTGTTGTTGACGAGACAGATGTGACTAGTTCTTTCACTGGGACAGAAGTGAACAATGATGTCAGTGAGTCATCTTTTAGAAAGTCATCTTCAACTGTCGATGAGTGAGTTTTCAATGAGTCATCTTCAACTACCGAAGATCCATCTTTAGAAAAGTCACATTCAACTATTGTTGTGTCTTCTATCGGTGAGTCATCATTAACTATCAGTGAGTCATAATTTTGAGTGTCATCTTCAACTTCCAGTGAGTTATATTTTTATGATTCATCTTCAAAATTGCAGGAGTCATCATTTAGTGAGTCATATTAAATGTTCTGTGAGTCATCTATTTGTGAGTCATCACCAACTACATGAGATTCATCTTTCTGGGATTCATATTATACTGTCAGAGTGTCACCAATCAACGAGTCATCTTCAACTCTCTGTGAGTCATCTATCGTTGATTCATCTTCCTCTATAATTGAGTTATATATTGATGAGTCCTCTTCAACCGTCGGTATCCATGATTCATCTTCATCCGTTGGTAGGTGCTACAATACATCAATATCAATAGGTGAACAATGTTTCTAGCATTCTACAATTTCACTTGATTGAAATTTTCTTTGATTTAAAATGAATTCAATGCCTTTTTATAGAATTCAAGGTTTATTGAAATCCCATAACTACTATATTCTTTTTCATTAGGATCTTGGGGCCTTTACCCAATCAAAATGCATAGTCTTTCCATGATCCTCCCTTAATGGAAAATCTTAACCGTATCTAAATTTCTGCTCCATTTATATATTCAAATGGAAGTGATATATTCTTCCTTGTTGTTAGATTATATTTTTACATGGTATGTGATGCATAGAATTATTACACTCGTTGGATTCATGCAATCAAACATACATCCTTGTATTTTTTCCCTCAGAGTTTTCTTGCTACATGTGTACCCCTATCTTGGTGCAACATATAAGTATTGTTATCTCTTAGATATAAGGTATGTTATTACCTAATTATTATAGGTTCCTTTATCTATTTATTCCCATTATACTTTCCATGTTACGTCATGTGATCTCCATGTTTCTATAGAACCTTTCTTGGGTATTTGTTGATGTAGTTTTGACGCAAAAACCTAAGGTGGATACAATCGTTGCAAGAGAGTGATCATGATCCATTGTGTTGACATATTCTCATGCATAGACCTTTGGAATCCTTTTATGGTAGGGGATTCGGGGCTTGTAAATTTTTTAAATGCAGTTTTAGAGTTTGAATATTTTAGCCATTGGATCATAATGAAATTCATATAATAAATATTTGATATGGATTAAAGAATTTAAATACATTGTATGTTATTTCTTTGTACGATGATAATAGTTATCGTCTTGATTTCTAGATCATGTGATATATATGCTTATATTGTTATCATGTGGTTCTTTATGGAATTGGGAAAGAACATAAATATTTGTTTAATTGTAAATAAAATTTTTAAATATAATGAGGAATGTGTATGAATCCAGTTGTTATTGTAATTTGATTATATTTAATTGGATGCAGTTATGCATGTATAATTGAATCTGTTAATTCGATATTGAATAAATGACCAGTTTCGAAATAATGATAAGTCCTATAAGGTAATTGAGTCACCATATTTATTTTAAAGGACAACAACCTTATTATTTGAATCTATCAGTGTTTACAATGTTTGAAGGATGAATACCGTGTTTAGTTCCAAGATACTATATATTGTTGTTTGTTTCTTGATGATTGTGTTATGATTTGAGCCTAGTATGGCATATCATAGAGGGATTTTGTGGTATGTGGGGGTAGAGAGGCCTAGTAGTTGTAGTAGATGTTAATTCCAAGATTGGTGAGATGGATCAGTTTATGAATGAGGGTGTTGGGGAGGGCACCATGTATGATCAAATAGGCTGAAGATGGGATTACTGTTTATATTAAAGTTGTTTCTGATTGATCCAGTTTTTTGTTATATTATTTAACATACCCATTACATGAGGTAGTTTTTGTTTCTTACTCTCCATCTAAATGAGGTGAAGACATTAAGGTTATGACATGTTAATTATTTTTTTTAATTCTCAAGGATTGATGGGTCTATGCTATTTTTATAGGTGATAATGACTCAACGGGTAGTTCACCTACTAACCATGTCGATCCCCTTGTTTTTGGTAACATAGAATTTTTTTTATATAATTCATATGAATATGAGTAACTAATAATGTTGTTCATAAATTATTGACAAAATTTTGTTAACCCACATGGTTGGATCATGATAGAATGCAATGTTGTTGATACAATTTAAGGAAACACGGACTTTGTTGGTTATATCTGGTGGTCATGAAACATTGTTGTGATGCTGATGTAATGTAATATGGAATTTCTAGTTGTTAAATAATTGTTAAATAATATATAAAAGTTATTTGAAACAAATTAAAAGGTATAATTTGATTTAATAAATCTCATTAAATGGTTCTATACCAATAGGATATCTATATTTTAACAGTTGTAGTTGGGAGTCTGATCGACGTTATTTGTAATTGATTCTAATACTAGGTTCTTCCCATTGTTTAGTTATGATCCATATTATATCCTTTAATTTTTTTTTGTTTCAATATGCTACCCCACCATTTCAGTTATGGTGATTGACACCATGGGGATTCTGATCCTTGGGGGGTGTTTTCCCTATCATTTTGGTTGGAGGATGGATGGATGAATTCCCATTTAGCACCTATCTCTTCTCTTGGTATTTATTTTGTTAGAAGGAACACTGGTTAACATTCACCATATATGTATATAGAGTACTGTAATGGCTTGTTGTTATTCAGACACATATATTGTAAATATAGCCTTTTATGGGATACTATAGGTCTAACATGTATAGGGTGTGGTGGCTTGGGGATCCTTACATGGGATATGGGATGTAATGGCTTGAGGTTCTATCCCGGACATATGGTACATGTTACAAAATATGTGGTCGATCCTAGAAACAACATGTTTACAATGGTTACATGTGAATAGTGGTTGTGTTAAACATGGTTCATGTTGTGGTGCTATGACCATGTGTTTGTAGGCTGGCCTTTTCAATGAGAGATGTTTAGGAAGTGCGATATTTGGGAAAAGCGGAAAACCAGTGAGGAATTGGTTGCAAGGTAGGATTGATATTATTTCGTATATTATATACTCGAATATAAAATACTTGTTGAGAGTAGTCATGGTGAGGTTGGAAACATAACATACCTGCATGGGTGATGAGATAGTTTCACATATCCTTCCCTATGCTTTAGCATGCTTTCTTTACTTTTACATGAGAGACTCTTTAGGGGATCCGATTGGGTATACAATTTTACTCACCCTACATATATATATATATATATATTAAAACTATTTTTAGGTAAATTGGGGTAGTTTGTTGATCATGATGCTCACTAATAGCTTGAGGTTGTAGTAGTTGGTGAGGCTTTGTGGTTGATTCTTTTTTATATTATTTTGGTACATGCAATTTTTGCTTTTAGTTTTAGTAGTTCTTTTTTTATGTTACATTTGTGAACATGAGATTTAATTTATATTGTAGTATTAGTTGTAGTTTTTTGGTATATGTGTTATCACTCTCTTTCACATGTGTTATCTTAGGGGGTAATGCCTCGAATTTGTGTGTTTACTATACCCTCGATTGTAACGCCTTGATCCCAAAATCCCATAGTCGATGAATTATTACATAACATTGGCATGTTTAATGAATTATTTCCAGAAAGACTGATTAGTGTATCATCTATGTAAGTAATAGATACATTCATTAGTTTTAAATTACGAACTGAAATACACGAATCAACAACATTATGTCCCCTTTTTAAACAAACTTATATCCTTAGCCAATCCCTATAGGTCATGCATAAAATACTTCTTCACATCCTGGGAAAATTAAAACATAGAAAGGGGTGAGCTCAGATGCTCAGTAAGGATAACAATATAGTGGAGACTTTCATAAATAATCATAGATATTTAGGGCAATGTATAAGAATAAAGAAGCCTTTAAAACATGTGCTTTGGCATAATATAGAAAAGATAAAATCAAATAATTTTATTTATTTATTCACATGGATATTATACAAGTCAAATAATCACATGAAATATCAAAAACTATTTTCATAATGATGGAACGCATAATGCCAGACTTCATAACCACATACTCAAGGCCTTGTGCCAAGACTACAAATAAGATTTTTTCAAGGACTTGTGCCAAGACCCAGGTTTGTCTTTGAGACCTACCGATGCATTGAGGAGCTATATTGGGCTCCACCCGTCACTTACTAAGTCCAATGCATTCCTCATCTGAAAATGTTTAAACATAACATAAACATTCATATTAAAACTGCCATAATAAATGTCAATAATTTATTTATAAACCATGAATGGTTTAAAAATAACACATCCATGGTAAAATAAACTCATTCAATACAATATGGATGATTGTATTATAATTAATCAACCTCGATCGGGAATAATGGTAGATATTGACATAGATGAAGTTAATCATCAAAACTATTTGAGACAAATATCCCCCTTTTTCTATAAAATGTTTAAAAGTCTCACTATATATCATAAAGCTGTTCAGAATAGATTTTTGAATAAAAGTGTACCATACCACCATTAAAATTTTAAAAGGTATTTTTATTTTAAAAACATTAAAGTCCATATAAATAAACCAATAAAACAATTTTAAAAAAATGGACATTAATGAGAATGATTTAGAAAAATAAATTTTTAAAGTACAATATATACACCAAATAATAGTGGATTGGTGTATAACAACAGTGAATTCTCAATGGAATGTAAGATGGGATGAATTCCATTATAAAAAACGTATACCTAGATTAAGGATAAATTAATGAAATAATTATGTGTGAAAAATATTAATACAATCAATATGATTGGATGTTCAGTGTAAATCAATCATAATACATTCTCACATATTGTTGTAAAAACAACACCAATGACATGGATTTTTAACTCAATGAATAGTGTGTTGCTGGCTTTCGTTGTGCACTACGGGAGGGGGAGCTCGGTCCAGGCAGAGGCCCTAGCGGTCCTTTCATGGATATATGTGTGTCTGGACAAAGGCCTGATGGTGGAGCAAATAGAGACTGACTCGAAAATTATACATGATGCGTTACATTGATAGGGTACGATGTCGTGAAGGATTTCTTATACTATCAGATAGTGTAGGGCGATTATGGGGAACGACATAAGGGTTACTCATACCTGGCGGGAATGGAACAAGGTTGCGTACTACTATGCTTCTATTGCAGCTATGGGGGATATTTCAGTTTGGGTGGATAACGCGTTGCCAATTAGACCTGAGGGGGTCAATCTTATTAGGGGAGATGCACTAGGACTACATTATTTTCTCCCTCCGTAGGGGGGTCCGCATTTGTTTTTGTTTTGTTGTTTTTGGTGTTATGTATGGGGTTGCTTGGGATTAATAAAAAAAATCATATTTTTGGTGGTGTATAAAAAGTATATCTACGCAAAGGGCAGTGTAAATTACTAAATAAGAAAATAAATAGTGGTTTCACACAAAATCTTGGTGTAATGTAATCAATGAAGTTTGCGTAAAACTTAATGAGTGGAAATTCAAATTTGAAATTCCCATATTGATTTGTTAACTTATGAAACATAAAACCCCTGAAATGAGGATCATCCAATGATTATGTAAATACCCATAAATTATATTATATTACACAAACCATAAAATCATGGGTAGTACATACCTCACACAAAAGCTAGCAGTGGCAAATATATCATGAATCTCACGAGAATAAAAGTGAGATGAAATCCACTTACCTTGTACTTTTCCGTGGTTGATGGTATGTTAAACATCGGTATAATAGTTAAATAATTGTTATTAAATTATAAAATAACTATATACATAAATATGATATCATATATGATCCTCTAATATTTCTTTGTTAATAATATTTTAGTAGTATCATCATTTCGGGTGTTATGTGATTAGTTTTCATTTATATGAATGGTTACATAAGTTTTGTTTGTTATGGATAGGATGTATTTGATTCATATAAATAATGATAATATGTTAATAAACGTTATTTTTAATCAATAAATGAATAATATTATTTAACTATTACGATGGGGAATGAATCTCATCGTGTTTGTGGAGACTGTAATCTATACATACGCACGAGCGACAATATCATTCGTTTGATATCAAAATCATATATTATTGGATGGTATATCATATATAAAAAATCATTATCATGTAATATTTATTATTTACATCATTTATAATCATTATTATACCCATCCTAATGATGTAGTGTTTGAATAACAAACTTCACCTCGACGTGGAGACGGTAATCCATACGTCCACACGTATGGTGTCATTGCCTTTTATAGTATGGATAGAATAAGGAATATGGTTGTAAAATTTTTATAAAAAAATAACAGTATATAGAAGATATAGGAGTTATTATTTTAGAATGGAATCAAGAAATAAAGAGGAAGTTGATGATGAAAAGAACTTGAAAAAGGTGATGAAATATTTACCTCTTCTTCTGGTTCTTTATTTTTATTTGATCAAAAAGGATCCATAGTTTGGATTTATGACTAAAGGAAGGCCTCTAGGATGATTTTAGGATAGTTGGGAGGATACTTGGTCATTGGTTTGTCAAGCCAAATGGCTTTGATGGTGTGAATTTGAGCGAAGGGGAATTGTCCTTTTATAAGAGGGGTGAGGGGCATCTTATGAAAAGCTAGAAATATTATTTTATATTAAAATAATTTTTGTTTAATAAGGGATAGAAAATTAATTAATTAAAGAAAAAGGTGGGGATGGGTCGAAAACCTCTCAAATAATAGGTTTTAGATAGGTTTTGGTCACAATATTAACCATATTTTTTAGATTTAACTCGTATTTAAAAAGTTTGACATTTACCATATCTATTTGTATTTTTATATTATATGGTTAGTAAACATACTATAAACTTTCATGATACCCCAAGTGGTTAATTAATGATACAACTATCACTATATAAGTCTTTTGGCCTAACTATAGGTTTTTATGATTATTATATCAACCAATAATTTAGTATTTGTTTTAAAAACTCATTTATGTCAATTTTTACATTATTTAATAATTGATTTTTCATAAATTCCTAAAAACTTCATTACTTCAAACTAAATACATTTAATAGACCATATCATGTCATATTATCTAGAAAATTAGTTTAAATGATTAAAAGTATAATATTACTTTTATTTGGATTTTTATAATATCAATTATTTTGATATTTTATTATTAAGGTAATTATTGCGTCATCATTGTGTCATAAATAAATTAAATTATTTAATGTCTAAAAATAATAAATAAAATTTCATTATTTTTAAAATATTTTTAGCTTTTAATGAATATTTATAGTTGAAATTATCTTATGTATAACCCAATATTAATAATGGTTAAGTTATTAAAATTTGATTATAACTCTTTCAACTCTTCGTTAAATAAAATAATAATAAATGTCATAATCTAATCCATGTTGATATAAAAGATGATAGTTTATCTATATTGATGTTTTTGGTCTAATTAAAGTTATCCAATATAATTAGGACATGTGTTGGGGAAATTATGATATAATTTTTACCCTTAATTACCCTTTTACTTGTAACCGTGGAAAATAAAATTAAAAAAGTAACTATTCACCAAAAAAACTTTCTTCTTACTGAACCAAATTTTTCTTACTGATATCATATATGTCTCAGATTTTTGATTTTCCACTCACAGAAGTGGTAAAATTTACTTTTATGGGAATTTTCAAATGCTCGTAGAGGTGAGTAAAATACAGTAAAAAGTTCAATAAATTTTTTTTCATATAATTTTATTAGAAAATGACTCCAATGATTTAAATTGAACTTATATAGGTAATATATATATATATTTTTAATTAAAATAAATTAAAATAAAATAAATAATTATTTAAATAAAAAGTCAATTTTAAACTATAACGTAGTGTTTTTCACTATTTATAAAAAATTGAATGTTTTCAGAAAAATACCAAAAAAATTACCTGAAGATATTATTGATTTTATGAATTAAAAAATGAATTCTATTTTTTCAAATTAAAAACATAGAATATGCATTAATTACATTAAAATTAATTCCCGTTGTCAAAACCAAAAAGTATGTTTTTTAAAAGTAAAAACTGACAAAAGATTGACATGTGTTTATGTCAAATTTAAATGTGAAATTAGTTATAATCATCTAAATTGTATTAAATTATAATAATATAATCTAATTAAGCATTCAAACAATTCAAATAAAAAATTTGACACTATAATTTATTTCGATTAAAAAATTTGTTTTCAATTAAAATTTTAATATTTTTCAATATTCATCAAAATATAAAATTTATTAGAAAAGTAACAAAACTTTATCCAAAATAAATATTTATGTCATGATTCTAAAGATGAATTTAGTTTTATAAAATAAATATATAAAAGTGTCAAATATTGATTCTAAAAATGGTTTTCTATTAAAAGATTTTATAATTTCATTTTTTGAAAAATAATTTTTTTAATTGAATAAAAAATTAATTTGTTCTTATATTATTTCCAAGAAACACATAATATGGATTCTAAAATTATATGGAGAATATAAAAAACAAAATTCAGTTAATATAATTCATAATTGATTTTGAACGGCTAGTTTGGTAAGTCGTGTTGTGCTCAAACTCGGTGTTACATGTAGCAGAAGCTACAGAATTACTTTAAAGAAAATAACATACTATGAAATATTGGGGTGTTACATTCTTCCCCCTTTTTGGAAATTGTGTCCTTGAATTTTAAAAATTGGGCTTGGGAACTTCATTAAATGTCCCACCTCAAAAAAAGAGTCAACAAAACCGTCTCTTAAAAAATTAGAAATACAAAGGTCACTCGAGATAACCCACACCAGGATTAAATGTAAGAAAACATTGATATGGAAGATAAAATAAGTGTCATGTTCTAGTAGAGAGTGACAGAAACCATGATTACAAGAAGGTTTACAACAAGAAAACCACAATATTTTGATGAGATAAATATTCATTAATTCCCTAGTAGCAAAAGTAAATGGATAACATTTTTTGTTTTAAGGTAAATTTCATATTTTTGAGGAGTTTATTTATGATATTGACCAAGAAAATAAAGAGATATAATTACTTTTTAAGTACTGTTTCATCCTTCAATAAATTTCTACCACTATCTTATCATTTTTTTTCAAATGATGAGTATTCATGATGTCGTGGCCACTCCTTAAGCGCTAGAATCAACTTTTAAAGAATCACATAATCCACAAAGGATAAACTATATATATTTACCTTGTTGTTAGAGATTGACACAAACCAAAACGGTTAGTACAAGATCAGATAATCCCTTAAAATGATAATCCCTTAGAGAATGAAATTATTATCTTAATTTCTAACATTAAACCAACAATACCTGAATTTCAATTAATACCATTCAATAAAAAATTGTCCTTAAAATCTATCAATATAATCCAAACTAATATTGAAACCCAAAACATAAAAGAATTTGATTATGCAGTCTTCCATGTTAAATTGTATTTCCAAATAACATTAACTATTCTTAATGTTAAATACATAAAAGTAATAAACAAAATGACATATTCTCTATTATAGGTTAATAATTTAATTAAATAACTCAAATAGATAAAAATACACAATAATAAAATAGATAAAAAATACACCATTACTCCTTAAATGAAATACCATATTATTCACTTTTCTTTAGGCATATAGAATTCCCAACAGAGCGAATGTCTTCCAAAATAACATTTATCACCTAATCCCCAAATTATTTTCCTATAACAAGGATATCCATTTGATAAGATGTAATATCCCAAATCAACTTATTATTGATCAATAAAATCATTTAACTAAAAATAATTACTCACATTAAATAGGGACTTCACATAGTCTAGTGGTAGTCGATAAATCCCAATCACATTATGGTTGTGGGTTCGATTCCTACAGCTTTGTCTGACATGACGGTTTGTCACATGGTCTGTGTGTTTTACTTTTTTTAAAAAAAATATATTTTATGACATTCCCAACTTGAGATAAATAATTCAAAAAAACTATAACATAATTTCACCACAAATGTTATCTCATACCTCACATTTTCATCCCAAAATGTAATAAATGTAATTGCTTCAAATTCAAGGATCATATAAACCCAAATTGTTATTTATAACTATATCAAAAAAAAACACAATTATTCATAAAATAGAATTTTCACACAATAAACTGCAGGGTTACACATAAGAGAAAATACTTCCAAAGTAATCCCATCAACAAAGAGCACTAATACATTTAAACATCTGACCATCCATTGATTTCCAAATAGGTTATTCCTTGACCAAGGGGTTATCCTATAGAATATGTAATTAACTCAGGTAATGCCCAGGTCCTCTACATTTATGGAAAATGACTATAAATTTATTCTTGGGATCTTTTTTATTTTCTTCCATAGTACTCTTAATTTTTCCTCTGCAATTCTTTACATTATGGCATTCTTTCCCACACATAAAAAATTTCGTTGTTCCGTTAAGACACTTCCCTAGGTGTCTCCTTACACATTTCCTACATGATGAAAATTGATCATTCTTTTCTCCAGGGTCTCCACTGCTGGAGCTCTTATCATTCACCATCTTTCTCTTCTTTGTTGAGTCTAGGAGTTGGTTAGTATATATGTTGTTGATCAGTTTTTTGGAAAACTGTTTCGGCATGAACACAATATCTTTTACAACTATCAACATTCTGTTCAATTTCTCATTTCATCCATCATGCCCACCTTATACATCACGTTCGCTGTTACAATGTCTTCCTTGGAATACAGCCATTGAATAACACAAGAAATCATAGTGTGAGTCATAAAATCATTTAGATAATATCATAAAACCTTATTTTCAATCTAAAACACCTTAGGATTAACAAAAACTATTTATTATCATCTTATATTAAAATCCATAAAATTGGTTTTAATAAAAATTTGAATTATCCTAAGAATATCCCAAGAGAGTTTTGTAACCATGAGTGTAGAAAAGCCCGTTTTCATGCACCAGTTCTCGTTCGAGTCTAGCTCAAAGTGGTGTTTTCGGGTTTTACCACTAGGTACATCTGTGCCAGATCCACCTATACCTACTCGTATCAAGGACGGTATTTATTGCTTAAAAACTCACAAAATATTTACATTACCAAAATTCTAGGCAGTTCGTCTATACAAATCCTCAAATTCTATATTAGGGTAATGTGCTCTAATCAGAGTTTATCTCAATCTAGTTTCCATGATTTTTACTAATCTTTTTCTGAAACCAATTGTAATGCCCCGACCCTCTAATAACAAAGTCTGTGCGTTATTACATAACATTTTCATGATACCATGAATCATGTATCGAAATACTGATCAGTTTAGTATCCTTGCAAGTACTAGATAAATTCATAAGTTTTATATTACATTATGAAATAAAAGAATCAACAACATTATGTCCCCTTTTTAAACACACTTATATCCTTAGCCTATCCCTACAGGTCTACCATAAAATATATCTTCACATCCTGTGAAAAATAAATCAAAGAAATGGGTGAGCTCAAATGCTCATTAAAGATAACAATATAGCAGAAGCTTTCATAAATAAGCATAAATATTTAACGCAATGTATAAGACTAAAACAATGCCTTTTAAACTTATAATTCAGCATAATATAGAAAATGAAAAATAAAATAATTTCATTTAAATATTCACATGGATATTTTACTAGTCGAATAATCACAAGAAATAACAAAATATACTTTCATAATGATGGAATGCATAATCCCGGACTTCATAACCACATAGTCATGACATTGTGCCAAGAATACAAATAAGATTTTATCAACGCCTTGTGCCAAGTCACAAGTTTGTCTCATGAGACCTACCAATGCATCTAGGATAAAGAGAGGGCTCCACCCATCACTTACTAAGTCCAATGCATTCCTCATATGAAAAGGTTTAAACATAACATAAACATTCATATTAAAACTAGCATATGGAATTTCAATAGTTTATCCATAAACAATGAATGGTATAAAAAAAATAGACACAGTCAAACATAACTCACTCAATACAATATGGAATATTGTATTATAATAAATCAACCTCACTAAAGAATAATGAAGGATATTGGAATATATGAAGTTAACCATCAAAAATATTTGAGATAAATATTCCCATTTTTCTTTAAAACATTTAAAATTATCACTATTTATCAAGAACCTATTTAAAATAGATTTTCGAATCAATGTTTCCCATACCAATTTGATACATTTAAATGGAAATATTATTTTAAAACATTAATTTCCATATAAATAAAACCTTAAAACCATATTCAAAACGTAGACATTAATGAGAATGATTTAGAAGAATAAATATGAAAAACAATTAAAATGATATTTTAGTTAGAGTCCCTAACCAAATGAGAGATGATTGAATAAAAATAATTGAGGTAATCAAAACATTATTATATCATGAGAATAAAGGGATTTATGATATACTATGTCAAATTACAGTATATACACCAAATAAAAATCGATTGGCACATAACAACAAAGAAGCCTCAATAGAATGTAAGATGGGACAAATTCTGTTATAAAGACTGTATACTTAGGTTAGGAATAAATAAATGAAATAATTATGTCTGACAAATATAAATACACTAAATATGATTGAATTTTCAGTGTAAATCAATAAGAGTACATTCACACATATTCTTGTAAAAACAGCACCAATGAGTTAGATGTTTAACCCAATGAATAGAAATTGAGTTAAAAATACTCTTATCTACATTATATCGATCTCTTTAGAATTTATTAATGGAGTTATTATGTGTATAATAAGTATATCCATCCAAAGGGGACTGTAACTTACTATATATGTAAATAAATATTGATATCACACATAATCTTGGGGTAAAGTAATCAATGAATTTTGCGTAAAATCGAATGAGAGGAAATTGAAATTTGATGTTCCCTTATTGATTTGGTAACTTATGAAACATTCATCCTATTAGATAAGGATTGTCCAATTATGATATAAATACAAATAAATTAATGTATATTACACAAAAAATACAATCATGGGTAGTACATACAACACACAAAAGGTTGCAATGGAAAATATAGCATGAATCTCATTGGAATAAAATTGAGATGAAAAACCCTTACCTTGTAAATTTCCTTGGTCGAGGGTAAATTAACCTCTAGTATAATAGTTAAATAGTTGTTATTAAATTATAAAAGAACTATATACTTAAATATGATATCATATATGATCCACTAATATTTCTTTGTTAATAATATTTTTGTAGTATCGTTGTTTCAGGTGTTAACTGATTTGTTTTCCTTTATATGTTTGGTTACGTAAACCATGATTGATATGGATAGGATGTATTTTATTTGTATACAGAATGATATTATTTTAATAAAAATTATTTTTAATATTAAAATGAAAATTATTCTTTAATTATTACGATGGTTAATGAATCTCATCGTGTTCATGGAGATGGTAATCCGTACGTACGCACGAGCGACAATATCATTATTTTGATATTAAAATCATATATAATTGGTTGTTATATCATATATAAAGAATAGTTATCATGATATATTTATTATTTTCATCATTTATTCTCATTATTATAAAAAAACTAAATGATGTAGTGTTTGAATAACAAACGTCACCACGACATGATGATGGTAATCCGTACGTACGCACGTAAAGTGACATTGTCATTTATAGGATGGATAGAATAATGAATAAGGTTGTACCATTTTTATATTAACATCAAAGTATATAGAATATACTGGAGTTATTATTTTAAAATATAAACAACTAATAAATAGGATGTGGAAGAAGAAACGAACTTGAAAGAGGTGATGAAATATTTACCTCTTTTTCACGTTCTATTATTTGATTTGATAAAAAGGGCTCTTTAAGTGGGATTTATGACTAATATAATGCCTCTATGATGAAGGTATGAAAGGTTTTTGGATATTCTGGTAGGGGTTGTCCAAGCCATATGGATTTGAATGTGTGAATTTGAGAGAAGGGGAAGTGGCCTTTTATAAGAGGGGTGAGGGGCACCTTAGGAAAAGCTAGAAATATTAATTTTTAATAAATTCATTTTCGTTTTGTAATTGCTCCAAAATGAATTATTTAATAGATATCGTGGTTATGGGTCGAAATAATCTCAATCATTTTGTTTTATACAGGTTTGGGTCACTATATTAACCATATTTTATAGATTTAACACTAAGTTAAATAGTTTGACACTTACCATGTCTCTTTGTATTTTTATATTATATGGTTTATAAACATTCTCTAAACATCCAACAGAACCACAAGTTGTTAAATAATGATACACCTATGATTATATATGTCTTTTGGCCAATCCTTATTTTTTTAGGATTATTATATCAACAAATAATATTGTATTTGTTTTAAAAAGTCATTTATGTCAATTTTGAAATTATTTAATAATTGATTTTTTTTAATCTCGTAAAAATTTTATTATTTCAAACTATATACTTTTAATCAACCCTATAATGTCATATTAAAATATGAATTTAGTGGTATTTATTAAAATTCTCAAATTACATATATTTGTATATTTATAATATCAATTATTTTTAATATTTCATTATTATGTTAATTATTGCATCATCATTGTGTCATAAATAAAACAATTTTTTAATATCTAAATATTATAACTAAGATATCATTATGTAGAATTCTTTTTAAATTTATAATGAAAATTTTATTTGAATTTTTCTTAGGTATAACACTATATTAAAAATGGTTTAGTTATTAAACTTTGATTTTACTCTTTGAACTCATCATTAAATAATATAATATTAAATGTCCTAATCTTATCCAAGTGGACCTAAAGGATCATATATTATTCCTGGGGTTGTTTTTGGTTGAATTAGACTAATCCAAAATAATTTGGACATGTGTTGGAGTAATTATGATATTATTTTTACCCTTAATTACCTATTTACTTTTAATAGTGGTAAATAGGAGTAAAAGTTACTATTCACAAAAAATTACTTTCATCTTATTGAACGAAATTTTTATTACTAATATCAACCATGTCTCTTAGATATTTTTAATTCCACTCACAAAAGTGGTAAAATTAAGATTTATGGGAATTTTCAAATGCTCCTAAGAGGTGGGTAAAAGACGGTAAGAAGTCCAATAAAATTGTATACATCTAATTTTATTATAAAATTACTCCAATGAATTACATTGAACATATATAGGTATTATATATATATTTTGACTCAAAATAAATTTAAATAAAATAAATAAATATATAAATAATTATTCGGTTTTAAACTATAACACAATGTTTTCACTATTCATAAAAAAATTTAATGTTTTCAGAAAAATACTAAAAATTTACCCAAAGATAATTTTGATATTATGAATTAAAAAATGAATACTATTTTAAAAAATTAAAAACATAGAATTTTCATTAATTAATTTAAAATTAATTCATGTTTTCAAAACCAAAAAATCGGTTTTATCGAATGTAAAAACTATCAAATGATTGACATGCGTTTTTATCAAATTTAAATGTGAAATTAATTATAATCACATACATTGTGTTAAATGATAAAAATATAATCTAATTATACTTATAAACCCTTAAATAAATAATTTAACACTATAAATTATTTCGATTAATAAATTTGTTTTCAATTAAAATTTATTATTTTTCAGTATTCATCAAAATATAAAATTTATTAGTAAAGTACCAAAACGTTATCCAAAATATATTTTAATGCCTTGATTATAGATAATAATTTAATATCATTAAATAGAATATATAAACGTGTCAAATATTGGTTTAAATTTTTTTTATCCATTATAATGTGGTAAAATTTCATTTTTTCTGAAAAAAATACTTCTTTTATCTGAAATAATTGAATTTTTTATTATATTATGTCTAAGAAACCCATAATATGGGTTGTAAAATTATATAGAGTATATAAAATTCAAAATAATGTAAATACAATTCATAACCACTTTTGAACGGCTAGTTTGGTAAGTTGTGGTGCCATTGAACTCGGTTTTGCGTGTAGCGCAAGATATTGAATTTCTTAAAGGAAATAACTTACTATGAAATCACATGGTGTTACATTCGATTATAGTCGCCAGCCCAATGCCAAATGGAGGTGGGACTCAGGTGACAATATCACTCTCATCTCATTATGGGAATATGTGGGGTAAACATTGTTTGAAGGGGTTATAATTTGAATTATTTGGCTATTGATGAAATACAAGTGTCATATGAATCCCAAAATTAAATTATAGTATCCCATTGAGATGATAAGTTCTCTACCTAAGGAAGATGTTACGAGGCTATTTTTCAATGATGATATCTCTATTTTGTATGTAAATATATTCATGTTTTTTATATCCATTTTTCTAATAAGGATTTGTTGAATATGATATTCATTCAATATAATAAATTTTTAGGAATTCTTAAGGTAGGACCAACACTTTGAACAAAATGAAGGAAATCATGATCTTTTTGTAAGATAATGGCAGATCCCTCGATGTTGCATAACGCTGTAGTGAAACAATGAAAAATGAAAATTATTTTGTGGTATATGTTCGAAGACAACAGATATCGTGATAATTCAATAAATAGAAAATTTATAAAAAAAAATATTTATATTAGATGATGGTTTCACATGTGTTGAATGGTCACAAGATTTTCAAGAGACTCAAAACAAAAAAATAGAGCAACACAAGGCTTATAATTGTATAAATACATTTTTCATATCGTTGAACATGTCTACGACATTAAGAATATAAAAATGTTGTTAAATTTATAAGACATGAAGAGAGAAATAGAATAATAAGTGGAAGCCCAAAACTTTTTTGACATAACACATACTTCACGTGGTGAAATTGACCCGGCCAGCTTATATACAGGCCTTTTATCCTATTTTTTCCATTGTGGGCTTATCTAATTTTACAAGAATGACCACAAAAACCAAATATTTACCTAATGAATCTAGAGGAATGCATTAAATCAGGAAAATATGAGTTTCAGACAATATAATGTGGATTGGTTCTAGGATATAGAATCAACCACTATGAGGTTTCTGCTAGGGGTTTGACATGGTTATTATTCATCATAGATAGTTTTTTTCCTTCCCATTTTTTAAAATTAATTCTAACATTGAATTATTTCTATTTTAATTCCCTTATTTTTTCTTATACAATATCATTATCACTTCGTATATTCAATTTAATTTCTTTTGGTATATTTTCATCATATTTCAGGACCTATAAACAGTGTATATCTAACCATGTTGGGGGGAGAAGAATTTTTAAAAGGGGTGAGTACCATAAAAAATTATTTCCATTCACATTTAATATGATTTTATTGGATGGTAACATGTTTTTTATAATTGTTAATTTTATACATCATCGATCCATAAAGAATATTCCTTCAATAATGAATTAATAAAATAATCATTGAGATAATTGATTCATGACCATTGAATTTGATTAGCCTTATCCATTTTGAAATATGATTTTATTATCCTTAATATATTATTGTATCATTAGACAGTGATGAATTATGATGGTAGGTCTGTATGATTAGGATTTATTTTTCCTCTTGTCAATAAAATTTAATAGTATCACAATAGTTTAATATGATTGTTTTTAAGTGAAGTAGAATTAGTTTGTTTTGTAAAACTACACCTAGAACAAGTTCCCATCTATCCTTCTTTTTTTAGGTAATATATTTTATATTATATTAATAATTTAATTATATTAATTAAATATATTGAAATTGGGATAACTTATCCTTTTATTGAGTGTTTTCATCATCCTGTTCCCCAGTCTCTGTGGGTTAGACCTCATACTAGTTTTATGCTACACCCTTGTACATAGTGTATTTTGGGAAATATAAATTTATAATTTCATCATGAACATATTATTTAATGATATAATTTATATGAATCAATGAAAAATCATTTACCATGAATAAAATATAAACAAAACAATATCTATAATATAATTACTCTAAAAAATTCATCCCAACATTGAAAACCAAGTAAGGAAGAGGTTCCATATTTTTTTTCATTTTTTCTACCACTTCATGGGATCTATAATGGAATTAGAGGGTTCCTAAAGAAATATTTCTATGTTATATTATACAATATTCGAGAAACAAAAAACAATGTTGTTTACATATTTTATTTTTTCCTCAAAATGAAACTACACAAACCATTAGATAAGGGATGAATCAATTTAATGATACAACTATAGACTGTTCTAAAAACAACAATTAATTTGGGGGTTCAAACCAAGACCTCTATTTATTTCTCTATTTAGTTATTATTTAATTTTTTTCATTCAATAAATTTATATCTATTTTTATTTTATTATAGTAATGTTGTTGGAAACTTTTAGAAGGAAAGTTCTAGTCATCTATTACTCAATAAAAAATTGTTATATACTACCTTTCAACTTGTTTTATCTTTTATATATGATTTTAATCTCCTTTCAAGCATTGAAAAAAAGAAAATAGTATAAAAAATCAGGTTTTGGGGTGAGAAAATCCATTAGAAATTGTTTTTATTTTTATCTACTTTTTCATTCCACTTTTCTACTATTTTTAAATTTCATATTATTTTTTTCATTAAAATTACAAGAATTGAATTCAAATTTTTTGTTCTTATAAATTATAATGAGACCGACATGCATAACATTTTTATTTTTGAGAATCATTCTAATGAGTGTACATACATGACCCATGAGACTAAAATTAAATTAATTGTTAAATGAAGACCATTTCATAATGAAAACATGGTTTAATTCATGAAAATTATTTTGAAATTTTCAAATTCCATTATATAAAACATTATATAAATTTAAAATTAAATTTTATGAAAGTATTTTGAATCTTCTTTTGATATATATTTCACATTTAACTCATTTTTAGAGATAAAGAAAAAATTATTCATTTTAACAGATTACAATTTTTTTCTATTAAAATATTGGATTTATTGAAGATGTGTTAAGATGATTGGGGATCCATTTTGAAAGAAACTTTAAACATCTTCATTTTTCCCTTCCCGTAAAAAACATCAATATTAATACCCTCTTTATCATAAATTTATTTTTTAGGAAATAGAATTACAATAAATTTGTATAATTTCAACCTACTCTATAATTAAAACAAATAAATATTATTGAACACATGTGTTTGTGAGGGATAAGACGATATACTATATGATATCCTAAATTATATATTTAATATTAAATGATAAATTATTCATTTTTTCACTAATTATATTGTGGATAAATATAAATTTGAATAACATGATGTCTAAAATATCATTTAAAAGATGTGCTGAGAGTTGACCACCATTTTAAATAAAAAAGATCCAACTATTCCTTTTCAAAACTATTATATTCACTATAAATTACACATTTTAAATGAACAAAAAATTTATATTAAAATAGATAGAACAGGGGAGGAAATTAATAATACTAATATATATTTATTTTTTGAACAATGCAAATAAACCAGTAGGTGATTGCATTTTACATTCTATGGATATATTGAGAAGAAAACAATTCTTAATCTAACATATTTGCATGTATATACATCATTTTAGAGGTTAACAATTTTCACTCATCCTATCATTATTTTTAATTTAAATCTATCCCTTTGTCCTCATAATAACCCATGTAAATGTACTCAATATTAAATTATATCCATAAAAAATTTCTATATAGATTTAGAAACCTACCAAGCTTATTGTGACCCTTTTATATGTTTGGATGAGACTATATTTTTTAAATTTTATATATGTGTGATGAGATAAATTTTCCGCAAGATTAATGTTTTGTGTTAATGTATAGATAAATGAATATAGAATGTATTTAATGAACAAAACATATAATTATAAATAATTATTATAGATATCTCATGAATATTGTATGCTCATTGGGGTTATATTAGAATATATCATGGGATTATGTATTGATTTTAGTTTGTTGTTTCTTTTTAAGTTTACTTATCTTGGAGTCTATGTCTTAAGTGTGAGGTATTTGAAAGGTAATTAATTTTCATTACTTGCCTTTGAATTTATATTATTTAATCAATTGTTTTGGAAAATTTAGTAAAATTGAATCATTTTTATGTTATAGGGAATTTTTTGGAATTATTTAAAAAATTGATAGATTCTAGATTTTAATGCGTTTTAACAATTTTTTATCTGAACCATATTTTATTAAAGTTATACCTATTGAAAAACAATATATTTTTGACTCTATGATTATTGAGATATATTTCAATCAGTTCGAATCTATGTTGAAAAAAACTACAAAATTATTGAATAAATCATTCAAAATTGGGAAATAACTTGGAAGAATGAAATGATCATCCATTATTAAATGCGTCAAAAATCTAATTACAGAAATCTAATTGACTGGATTCTAGTATTAAATGAAATTTAACTTTGATTATAATGTTTCCATTAAAAATAATTTAAATAATTGATCATAATATATTTTATTGATTCATTCAATTGGAGGAAACATGAATATAAATTTCTGGATGGAATAATTCAAAATAAAATTTCAAAAAAAATATTAATGTGACTAAGAGACATCAAATTTTGTGGAAGAAATGAGGATAATTAGTATAACAATGTTCTATTTTATCAAAATTTGATATTTTTTGTTTATTAAGGTTTAAATATCATTTAATATAAATGGATAAATTTTGGATGGAAACAATTTCTAACCATTTCTTTATATATATGTATTTCCACTTCCACTTCTGGTGTTAGAGATATTTCACTTTTATATAAGCTAAAAATACTAGACTAGAGTAGAGTTTAAATTGATTAATCTATCCATTTCTATTTAAAATATATATTGAATTAGGAATGGATACCTATGGAAATTACTCATCTATGTTATATATATATATATATATATATATATATATCTAAACACTTATTGATTTTTTAATATATTTTCATGAATATGAATGTAATTTTTAATCAATGAAATAAATTTATTCCAAAACTCTTTGTATGTTTTATAAATGTATGGAACTAAAGTAAATATTCTTACTACTTAAATTTCTTTTGTAATCTCACACTCGAGAGCACAATATGTTCAATTATGTTTTGTCTCCCATAGAACATTGGAAAATTGAATAATATTTATAAAATAAAATACTATATTTTAGGTATTTATATTATTATTGGAAACGTTGTTGTATAATTTTACGTCATGGATTATACATAGAATAATTTAATTGGTTCAAGATTTTATACAACGAATCAGGGGATGCCTAAAGGTCAAAACCTATTCACTACTATTATCTAAATTCTGGTTCCTCGTCACGTTTTGGTATACACAATCTCAAAATTATAACTTTTATCTCTTACATATTACCATTTTCCTTACAATATGTCACGACCCACCTTCACCAAAAGGGGGGAAGGGTCAGTATATTTCCAGGCCCTTCATTCTTTAAGTTGAAGGAGAGATAATGACCCCCGAGACCAGCCTTCAATAGGTCCCGGAGTGGCGACTAGCACCAAGGGTAAAGAAATTTCTCACAAATGGAAGGCATTACCCCTTTTTGTTTTATAAGATCGAGAGATGAGATGATGAAACTCAACAAAACCAAGGTAAAAGAAATGTAAAACCAAAAGAAATTAACCATTACCACATCCATGTTCTAAAAATGAAGCCACAAAGTACAAAGGGCGACTACAAAGGAAAGTACCAAAGAAGAAAAAAACAGCAACTGCAACTTCCCAAAGGTCCGAGCTAGTACGGTCCTGCTCGATCCCCGATGTCCTCCTGGAAACCTGAAAGCAGTTTTATATACGTTGGGTGAGAATACAAGTACACTCAAAAGGGAAAACCAAAGGCTCTCGTGCACTAGTTGGGGAACGTACTAAAGTCCCGTGAGAAAAAGTGTAAACCAAACACCTAACAAGGAAAACTATCCACCCCAGGCCTCACCAAGGTACACTCCTCAAATAACTCAAGTCAAGTAATATATATATTAAGATCACATCGATGTTTGGGTACCCTGCGCAACTTTCCCACTGGTTATTGATACATCCTACGCATCGGACCAATCCATTCATTCTCACCACAGTCCCACTGCCACACACACCCGCACACACCTGGCCCACAACCACACGCAGTCCAACTGCCGAAATCCCACACGCACACACATGGGCCTCAACTGTCACATGTAACCATTCCTGAAAACACCTAGGCCAGAGCAACCACCACTACGCCCAAGCTAGGTTTTTCTTCAAACAATCTACAGATCACAACAACACTCAAATCCAAGTCACGACTCATGCTTGCAAACCATTTTTCCCCTTTCTTATTTCATGTTTAGTAATAATTGTTATGTTTAAGCACTACTGGGGAACTAGTAGGCATATGCATAAGTTCAGTAAGGTAAACAATCAAGAAACAACCATAACGCCCATACCTGGTTCTCAACAACAGAGGATTCCACCCCAATTCATGATATAAACAAGTATCCACCCGGTCTAAAAACTCACAACCACCGAATCCATACCAACAGGAGATCTCATCCCCAAATTTCACACAACCACCGAGGGTATAAAAGAACAGGGGATCCCACCCCCTCCCACATCTCCAGCAATTGGCCCGAAAGGAAAACAACTAACTACCACCACCAACACAAGTCAGGGATTTTCAGATTTAAACGACATAACACACTCCACTATTCAAGTTCCGTGTGTTCTAACCGGGAGTTATCAGAGAAGGGTTGATCCTGGTGCTTTCAATTTATTCATCTGGATATACGTGATTAACCAATTTCACAGTAGGAGTTCACATTTTCAAACAATCCATTTAAAACATACGATGGTTTCATTATTGCACATGGTAAGACCACCAACGGCCATGAATTTTCATAAGGCATATGCCAGCACAACTCATAAAGATAATCACAATATAATGTAGAAACAAAAATTACAACCCCTTCCCCTTCATTATTTAGATCTTTGTTTATTATCTTCATTAAGTTCGGTCCAACCAGTTATACAGAAACAAAATAACGCCCACCCCGCATGATACACAAAAGAGAGAGACGATGTAGAAATTCCCTACTTGTTGATATATGATCAACGCTTAGGCCAGGCACGGAACTTTACGGATAACGATGTGACCGATGGACCACAAGCGGTTTGTGAAAAGTCGCGATCGAGGAAAGGAGAAACCACGGCTAACCCTTAGTTTATAAGAGCCACAGACGGTTGAGGTGAGAACGCATAACCGCGTAATGCGCGGGGGTCGGGGGTTTACCACACGGCTGGGCAGTTACACACGGAGGTCCCTCGAGATATTTAGGAATTAATTACGGTCTTTAAATGGTTTTAAAAGGAGTAAAATAATTAAATTACGTCGAAAAATACATTGCGGGAGCGGAAAAGTCAGGTACTAGAAGAAGAATGAAAGGCTCGGTGAGGGGACACAGTGCCACCGTCACGGTGCCACCGTCGCGGTTCCACCGTCACAATGTCATCTTCACGGTGCCACTGTTTTGGTGGAACCTCACTTTGGAAAAGTAATGGGCCAGGAGGGTCCGAGGCATTACACTAGATACCTCTTAAACGATTCTCGTCCTTGAGAATCAAAACAAACCATGAAGGAGAGAGAGGGTCCGAACAACCCCCTCGAAAGATACCTCTTAGAAGTGAACCCATGCTGACCAAAAACACTTCTCTGTCAAGAACCAAGCAACATACCGTGCCAGACTGCCCATGCATGTGGGTTGGGGAGTCTCCTCCCCCCATGTCAAGATATTATCCTCTTTGGGCGGCACTGACATGCCCGCACGGGTTTAATCGCATCCACATTAATGCGTCTTGATTAGGGGTCGGGTTCTCTCCTCCCCCATATCCAGGGATTTTCACACACATCCAGAGGAAGAAAAACCAGTACATTTCATAGCCAAAAGACAAAACGTTCTATCACAATAGGTACAACAAGGAACAAAAATTAAAACAACTCTGGGTACTAGGTACGTATCTATGATTCCCTCTCCCACGTACTCTCCTCAAACCGACCATGTCTCCACAACACTCGAACCAAGGGAATGGTTCGCCCACGAATCACCTTCTCCTTGAGATCCTCAATCATCACTGGTCTCTCCACAAAGGTCGCGTCGTCCTCGATGTCCATCTCACCCCAATCGAGGACTTGTGAATCGTCGTGCATATACCGATGGAGCTGGGACACATGGAAGACACCATGTATCCTCAGTAGCGGCAGTGGCAACGCTAGCTGGTAAGCCACCTCGCCGACCCACCGCAATACTTCGAAGGGTCTGATGAACCTAGGGGAAAGCTTACTCCCCTTGTCGAACCTCCGCTGCCCACGCCGAGGGGAGACCTTCAAGAACATCTGGTCCCCAACCTAACAATCCAAGGGCCTCCTCCTGGTATCATCATACGACTTCTGTCGGTCCTGGGCCACCTTCATCCTTTCCTGTATGAGTTGAACTTTCTATGTTGTGTTCTGCACCACTTCCAGGCCAAGGATGTCTGCCTCTCCTACATTGGCCAAACACATAGGTGAATGGCATGGCCTCCCATACAGGGCTTCAAACGGGGCCATGCCAATGGTAGAGTGATAGCTATTATTGTAAGCGAACTCTACCAGGGGCAGGTGTCACACCCATGATCCTCCTGAGTCCAGAACACATGCCCGTAGAATATCCTCCACGGTCTGGATGGTGCGCTCTATTTGTCCATCTGTCTGGGGATGGAATGCAGTGCTAAGGCATAACTGGGTGCCAAACGCATGCTGCAATCCTCTCCAGACTCACGAGGTAAACCGTGCATCCCTATCCGAGACTATAGACCTCAGAACTCCATGCAACCTTACCACCCCATCCACGTACTTTCGTGCCAAAGTGTCCACCGTACTCGACTCCCTGATTTCCAGAAAGTGATCCAATTTCGTCAACATGTCCACTACCACCCATATGGCGTCGTATCACCCTTGGGCCTTGGGTAGTCCCGTGACGAAATCCATTGAGATGTCATCCCACTTCCACTCGGGGACATCTAAGGGCTGTAGTAGTCCGCCTAGAACTCGGTGTTTAGCCTTCACTTGCTGACACACTATGCACTTGGCCACAAACTCTGCCACCGCTCACTTAACTCCGGGGCACCAAAACTGCCTCTTCAAACCCTGGTACATCTTGGAAACTCCGGGGTGTACCGCCAGGGGTGAGTTGTGGAACTCACTGAGAACCTTGCCGCGCATCGCCTCTGGGACAAACAACCTTTTCTAGAAAAGCATCTGGTTCTGACCATCCTCTGTCCATCCTTCCGGAGCATTTCCCTGGTCAACCCGGTCACGCATCACTTCGCACTCTGGGTCTCCCCAGTGAGACTCCTCCACCTGTCGAAACAGAGATTACTGCACTATCATCTGATATAGGCAGCCTCTACTGCTATCCATCTTCGCATCCAGGTGTAAGGTGGCCAACTCCTCCACTTCCTTCTAGGCGTCCGCCGACTCTCGGACCGCATCCTTCGGCGTCCTCCTGCTCAAGGCATCGGCCACCACATTGCCCTTGCCTTCATTATAAGAGATCTCGAAGTCGTAATCCTCGAGGAACTCCACCCATCTCCGCTGTCGCAAGTTTAAGTCCCGCTGGGAGAAGATATACCTCAGGCTTTTGTGATCTGTGAAGACCACAAAGCGTTCCCCGATGAGTTAGTTCCACCATAACTTTAGCGCAAAAACGACCACTGCAAGCTCTAGGTCGTGGGTGGCGTAATTACGCTCATGGGAACGTAGCTTCCTAGACCCATAAGAGATCACCCCTTTACGCTGCATCAACACGCATCCCAGGCCATGTCCGGAAGCATCACAGAACACCTCATAAGCCGCCCCTTCTTTTGGTAATCTCAGCACTAGGGCACTGACCAACTTCTCCTTCAGATAGCTGAAGGCTGACTGGCATTGCTCACTCCATTAGAAAGCCTAGTCCTTCTTGGTCAGAGCCGTCAAAGGGGCCGCAACTCGGGAGAAGTTGGGTAAGAATATCTGGTAGTAACCCGCCATCCCAAGGAAACATCGGACTTCCGCCACATTCTTGGGTGATTCCCAAGAAACAACCGCCTCAACTTTTGATGGGTCCACCGCTACCCCCTGCTCGGACACCACGTTCAGGAGGAAGTCCACTTCTCATGTCCAGAACTTGCATTTCGAAAACATCCCATAGAGCTGGTGCTGTCGGAGGACCTCCAAAACTGTCCTCAGGTGCTCTGCGTGGTCCTCCTCTGATCTAGAGTAGACCAGGATGTCGTTGATGAACACAAACACGAACCGATCCAGGTACTCTCGGAAGATGGAGTTCATAAGCCCCATGAACATAGCCGGGGCATTCGTAACACCGAAGGACATGACTACGAACTCGAAGTGTCCATACCAGCACCTGAACGCTGTCTTCGGGATGTCGCTCACTTTCACCCTCAGCTGGTGGTACCCAGAACGTAGGTCGACCTTCGAGAACCATCCTACCCCTTTCAGCTGGTCGAAAAGATCATCTATCTTTGGAAGAGGTTAGCGATTATTGATCGTCACCTGATTCATCCTCCGGTAGTCTATGCACAACCTAAGACCACCATCTTCCTTCTTTGCAAACAAGATCGGAGCACCCCACAGTGACACACTTGGACGAACATAACCCATCTTCATCCAATCGTCAATCAGTATCCGCAACTCCCGTAGCTCCGAAGGTGCCATCTAGTAAGGAGCCATTGAGATTTGATGAGCGCCAGGATGCAGGTACATCCCGAACTCGATATCATGTCGAGGGGGTAGAGTCGTCACCTCCTTAGGAAAGATGTCCATAAACTCACAGAAGATCTCTGGCACTTCCACCATTTCAGCATCTACTGATTCCACTGTCATCTCGGTCAACAAGGAGAGGAGAGGTTCCTCTCTCCTGTTTCCCTTCGGACTGCTCCGCTCACCGGTGAAGGTAACACGCTGGCTGTCCATGTTTGAGAACACCACCCTTCTTCAAAAACAGTCGATGACGGCGCACATAGAAAATAGCCAGTCGATGCCTAGGATGACATCGTATGGCTGAATCTGTAGCAGAATAAGATCCCTAACCGACTGATGTGGCCCTATCATCAGTCTACATCCCCGACAAACAAACAACAAGTTGGTCTGACCTCCGAATGGTGTGCTCAACACCAGGGGCACTGGAATAATCTCCACATCTAAACCCAAGGCACGAGCTAGGATGGGTGCAACAGAGGAGTGCGAAGCTCCGGTATCGAACAAGGCATAAGCAAGAGTGCTAAACAGACTGATCATACCTCAAACAACCTCTGGCCCTTCCGGAACTGCTGCCTCTGCGGCGTGCAACGGTCCACGCCCAGCTCCCCTGCCCATCGGTTGTCGGCCACCTCCCCGATGATGCCCTGGCCGAGGTCCCTCTGGAGGGCCATGAGGTCGGCCGCCTCCTCCTACGTCTTCCCTCGGAGGAGCGGGAGCTCGCTGTCCTTACTGCTGCTAGAAAGGTCTGGCTGTAAACTGCTGCTGGGGCGAGTGCCAGGGATGACTGCCATTGCTGCACTGCACCCGGTTGGGGAACTGACTCCGGAGATGCCCATGGCTCCCACAGATGAAGCACCGTGGTCCCGGGCCCGTAGGAAAAGGCCGAGGGCTGGGGGATCGAAACTGAAACTGTTGCGGCCTGCTCCCTGTGGGTCGGATCCTAGAGGTTCCTGACGCTGGAGTCCTAGTCTTGACGGCCTTCCCCTTTGATGGTCCCAGCTGGATACCCTCTCGCAACACTCCTCCTAGAGCATGGATCCTCTCCAACACTTAAGCCTTCTTCTGGACCTCCAAGTACGTCGGCAGGGTAAAGGGGGTAATAGCATAATGAAGGGAGGGTCAGAGTGCCTCCTCTAAATGTCTTGCCCGAGACTCCTCATCGGGAAAGTGGTCCGGAGAAAAACATAGGAGGTCCTTGAACTTGATCCCTATCTCCTTCACGGACATACTCCCCTGCTGGAGGGAGACTAGTTCCTGCCTCTTTTCTGCCTTCATCATCGAGGAGAGGAATTCCGCCCAGAACTCCCTCTCGAAATCCACCCGAGCCACCTCAGACACTCTCCTCTCCCCCAGGTAAAGCATACACCACTGACGTGATGCTCCCCGCATCTGGCTAACGTCCATAGGAACCCAGTATTGGGTCGGGGCCCGAATCAGGAAGAAGGCTATAACTAGCTCCTCTAACCAGCCTTCCGTATTCATATCAGAGGTGTTTCCCTCATACTTCTTGAGGGCCTGTCGCTGAAAGGCTCAAAGAGTCTTCTACCTCTGGTCATCCTCTTCCTCTCGACCATCTTTATTCCGATCATCCAAAGTAGTCTCTGGGGCCTCGATCACCTATACCACACGTGGTCACCTTTCAGGTTCCATAGCTGCAAGGTAAACAAGGAATGCCTAAGCCCAAGTAGTGCAGAATATTGTTCTTAAAACTTCTTAAAATCTTAATTTATTCTCAATCCCCAAGACATCCCATAAATACAAGAACACAAGTCATTCATGATGCATGTACCTTTCCTAGGGTCTCTACCCTGCAATCAGTGTGGCCTCACTTGGTCGTTCGGTAGGTCCAGAGCCCTTGCATCGGATCATGGGGGGCCCCCAAAGATCACGTGTCCTAGCCAGTCTTCCCTGGCTTAATTCACGCGCCAAGGTCACCCATCACTGTTGCCTTACCATTCCATGCAATCCTCACTGTGCCTAACTCCAGACTCCATCCTATCTCTCAACCATCACCTCTGATACCATTCTATCATGACCCGCCTTCACCAAAAGGTGGGAAGGGTCAGCAGATTGGCAGGCCCTTCCTTCTTTAAGATGAAGGAGAGATAATGACCCCACGACCCGCCTTCAATAGGTCTCGGAGTGGCGACTAGCACCAATGGTATAGAAATTTCTCACAAATGGAAGGCATTACCCCTTTTTGTTTTATAAGATCGAGAGATGAGATAATGAAACTCAACAACACCAAGGTAAAAGAAAAGTAAAACAAAAAGAAATAAACCATTCCCACATGCATGTTCTAAAAGTAAAGCCACAAAGTACAAAGGGCGACTACAAAGGTAAGTACCAAAGAAGAAAAAAACAGCAACTGCAACTGCCCAAAGGTCTGAGGTAGTACGGTCCTGCTCGATCCCCGAAGTCCTCCTAGAAACCTGAAAGAAGTTTTATATACGTAGGGTTAGAATACAAGTACACTCAGTAGGGAAAACCAATGACTCTCGTGCACAAGTGGGGGAATGTACTAAAGTTTTCTGAGAAAAAGAGTAAACCAAACACCTAACAAGGCAAACTATCCACCCCAGGCCTCACCAAGGCACACTCCACAAATAACGCAACTCAAGTAATATATACATTAAGAGAACGTCAATGTTTGGGTACCACTTTCCACTTTCCCACTGGTTATTGAGACATCATACGCATCGTACAAATCCCTCCATTCTCACCGCAGTCCCACTGCCACACCCGCCCGCACACACCTGGGCCACAACAACAAACAATCCCACTGCCGAAATCCCATCGGCACACTCCTGGGCCTCAACTGTCACATGTAACCCTGCCTGAAATCACCTAGGCCAGAGCAACCACCACTACGCCCGAAGACACCTGGGCCTCATCCCGAAGACACTTGGGAAACCACCTGCCGCACACACCTGGCCAACCACCACACTACCCCGCCCGAAGGTTCTTGGGCTAATAATGGACCTCAGGCCATCATAGCCAGCCCAAAGATACTTGGGTTATCTGGGAATGGGAGCAGAAAACAAGCTAATAACCAGCCACTAAGAATAGTGTTGGGAAAACACCCTCCCCCATGAAATGGGGGTGTTCAGAACTAAGTGCTCAACTTGGGTGGGGAAGGAATAAGAAACACAAAGCTACAAGTATATATATATAGGTAACAAGAACTCACCCAAGCAAGGTTTTTCTTCAAACAGTCTACAGATCACAACAACAATCAAGTCTTAGTCACGACTCACGCTAACAACCCATTTTCCCCTTTCTTATTTCACGTTCAGTAATAATGTTTATGTTTAAGAACTACTGGGCAACTAGTATGCATAGGCATAAGTCCAGGAAGGTAATCAATCAAGAAACAACCATAACGCCCATACCCGGTTCTCAGCAACAGAGGATTCCACCCCAATTTGTGATATAAACAAGTATCCACCCCGTCTAAAAACTCACAACCACTGAATCCATACCAACCGGAGATATCATCCCCAAATTTCACACAACCACCGAGGGTACAAAAGAAAAGGGGATCCCATCCCCTCCCACATCTCCAGCAATCGGCCCGAAAGGAAAACAACCAACTACCACCACCAACACAAGTCAGGGATTTTCAGATTTAAACGACTTAACACACTCCATGATTTATGTTCTATGTGTTCTAACCGGGAGTTATCACAGAAGGGTTGATCCCGATGCTTTCAATTTATTCAGCCGGATATACGTGATTAACCAATTTCACAGCATGAGTTCGCATTTACAAACAAGACATTTAAAACATACGATGGTTTCATTACTGCACAGGGAAAGACCACTAACGACCATGAATTTTCAGAAGGCGTAAGCCAGCACAACTCAGAAAGATAATGACAATATAACGCAGAAACAACAATTACAACCCCTTCCCCTTCATTCTTTAGATCTTCTATTATTATCTTCATTAAGTTCGGTCCAACCAGTTCTACAGAAACAAAAGAAGGCCCACCCCGCATGATACACAAAAGAGAGAGATGAAGGAGAAATTCCCTACTTGTTGATAGATGATCGACGCTTAGGCCAGGCGCAGAACATTACGGATAATGATGCGCTCGATGCACCACAAGCAGTTTTTGAAAATCCATGATCGAGGAAAGGAGATACCATGGCTAACCCGTAGTTTATAAGAGCCGCGGACGGTTGAGATGAGAACGTGTAACTGTGTAAGGCGCGGGGGTCGTGGGTTGACCACGCGGCTGGGCAGTTACACAGGAGGTCCCTTAGGATTTTTAGGAATTAATTACGGTCATTAAATGGTTTTAAAATGAGTAAAAGAGTTAAATTATGTCGAAACTTACATTGCGGGAGCGGAAAAGACAGGCACTAGAAGAAGAAAGAAAGGCTCGGCGAGGGGACACGGTGTCACTGTGCCACCGTCATGGTGCCACCGTCACGGTGTCATCTTCACGGTGCCACTGTTTTGGTGGAACCTCACTGGCAAAGTAATGGGCCAGGAGGGTCTGGGCCACTACACAATATATGAATATTATTTTCAAAATATTTTAGTAATTCATCATGTATCAAAATAAAATTAAAAAAATAATAGTATAAAAAAATTTCGTACAACCTCTTAATGAGATACCCCTTAGAACCACTACACTGTATTTCTTAGGTAATTTTTTTAGTTTAGTATTTTAATGAACCATATTATAAGATATCCATTTATTTATTATTGGTGTAGATTTATGTTTAATTATTATATATCTTATAGATGAGTGTTCATTGAATACAAATAAGATGAAACCATACAGGTAATGCATAAAAATGTTATATGACAATAAACATCAATTAATTATTATATATTTTATATTTTTATAGGGAAGAATCAAGAGTCAAATATGTATAAGAAATTAAATGAGATATTTTTTCATGTTATCACCATAATACAGTCCCTTGTGATTAATATAAAGCATAATAAAATAATTAAAATTATTATTATCATATATGACCCTCTATTATTGGGGTAGAAACCACATTCTATTTCCAATAACTAATATAATAATAAATAGAATCATCAAAACAAATTCAGAATCTAGTATGAGTATATGTACTAATGGAGTTTAATTTTTTAGAAAAATTTACTTATCTATTATAAAATATACAATATATAAGGAAAAATATCACATTATTTACTATCATTAGGCATGTGAATGGGAAAATAACCGATACTTTTGGCCAATGAGATTGGATTCAATCTATAAATAACATAGGTTATAACCTAATACCTTCATCAATCATAATGTTCCCATTTGAAATGAGAAGAACAAGTTATATATTATTATTCTTCTGAAAGAAAAATAAAAAATAATGTTGCTATATGAATTGAATGTCCTAGTCTATGGGCTATTCCAAACTAGACACACCTTTTATGGATTATTCCATCCTAATGCTAATTTTATATGGGCTATAAAAGGGTATACCTTAGTCATAAACTACCCACGAGCTATTAATCCAAACCATGAATCTTATTTCAATTTCTATTAATTTTTTAAAAAAACATCTAGGAATTAAATAAATTTATCAATAACAATTTTATTAAATCATGAATCAAAACAATATTATATCATTTCTAGAAAAATTATAAAATATAATATATTTAAATATTATATAAAAACATTATATAAGGGTATATATATAATAACTGTATTTAATCCATATAAATAATTATATATGTATTAGAAATATAAAAAATGTGTTTTAAATGAACGAGATACATATTCCTCAAATACATGGGCATGGGATACACATTGAAAAATTTATATAGTGGTTGTACAACATGCATGAAGTGTCTGGGTAACTACTTAGATTATCATTAAGAGTTAAGGGTTAGTTATTTCTTCTCCATGTATAATGTCAATTAAATCAACCATATTAATGAGAAAAAAATATGGGGATTTACATTAATACAATCCATTAACTCTTGAAAACATTTACTCATGTGGTGTAATTCATGAGTAAATACAGCCTGTAGCTTAATAGGATCCTCTTGGATATATAAATCCTCTTCCATATGATGTCAACATATGTGATTGTGACGAGGCATTACTAATGCCCTATGATGCATGATAATAATTTTTTCATTATACATAGGATGTTGAGGTCAAATCACACATTGGTAGAGGGAGAGTCCCATTAATATGAAAAATGATTTAGTGAATGCGATGAATACCTTTTTAGGTTTGATGACATTGTGTAGCACGTCAGTGATCATCCTCAAACAACTTAGATGAAGAGCATAATGGTTTGAAAGGATTATTCAGTATATGATATACATAGATTTACAATGTTTTTTACTAAAAATATTGAATTTTATGTCATATTTATTGCATTGATATACATGAATTTATTGTTTTTTTATTCTAATGAATTGATTAAATGTCAATTGACCCTTCTGAAATACTATAGTGTCATTAAAAAAACTATGGTAATATATTTCAAAATTTCATTTGATAAATAACGTAATACATAGGGCAGTGAACCACTTCAAACACCGATGTCTTGGCTTGTACATCACTACATCTTATGAAAACTTTTCTATTAACCTTTTGAGATTTAACATATATAGAATGGATATCCATTTGAAATATTTTCATGGTGAGGAAACCATTTCAGTTAACGCATTATGCATTTACCCATGAAAAAACATCGATAATATTTTCATTAGGGTATGATGTAGATGTTGTTGTTCACATGTGAGGTAATTCTTAAAAATGAATTAACAAATACCATGATATTGAATACTCATTGGTGGATTAAATTGACCATATATATCATGGAAATGTGATGAAAAGATACCATGGAAACACCATAACATAGAAAAAGCCCTGATGAAGGGGAAATTTTTTTATTCCAATTCTTCAATATTAAACATATTCCATAATTTATAATTTATAATGAAATATATTTTATAAATATTAAATAATTTATAAATAGTTAATAATTTTATTAATTATATTCGGTTATGTATATTTTATTTATTTCTAAGAAGTAATTAATAAATTATCTATCGAAATAAAAAATTATTTCTTAAAATTTCTTTTTAATTTTGATCGAACATTTCATGGATTACAAATGAAATGGTATTTTTTATAATAAAAATGTAACATGTAAAGAATTTATAAATTATATACATGTGTAAAAATAAACAATTTTTTATATAATAAATTATGAAAAGTTTTTAATGTATTATATTTAATTCATCTAAATTAATAAGGCCTTATTTTAAAATATTATGTAAGTGATAATTAGATTATTTAAATATTTTCATAATATAAATTTAATTATAATTTAATTTATAATTCATGATAATTTCATATATTCAAAATAAAATTCATTCTAATAAATAATATGATAGAGTTTATATTGAAAGAAATATATATTGTTGTGTTCAGGATTATGGAATATACAAAATGAATAATGTAGAGATTATAAATTTATTTAAATTTCTATATTGATTTTTGATTTTTCATAACTGGTTATCTGATGCTTAGATATTTGAATTTCCCATTTATTTAATGGTTATTCCATATTTTTTCATAGGTTTAATTATTATTTTTTTGAATATTATGAATAATTATAAGCCCAAATTAATAGGATAACGTTTTCCAAAGAGATTGAACGTCACATTTTAATGCTAGGAATGTCTCCATAATAAATGTAGATTTTTTTCTACCATGAAAAGGATATGAAAATAATGTTATGAACTTGAATCTGGTTTATGAATTTAGTTTGTGCATATTTGGTTTTAGAGTTATGAATAATTGGATTCTCCCTTGAGTAAAGTCTCCCTGGGTAGATAGACTTGGGGTTGTGTACACGACCAAATTGGGGGGATATATATTGCATCAATATTACACATTTGAAGATTGGCGATCTCATATTACTCTAAGAATTCACATAAAGTGCTCCCATACCTATGAATATTATTCATTTGGATATTTATGTATATGTTGTACATTTATTTTTGGAAACAAAAACATATGGTTAATGTAAAGGGTTACACATACATATGTTTAAAAAATATTGATTTGGTGGATGTAAAAGGATTCAAAAATAAATTTCTCAAATCATGGAAACATAAGGAAATACAATGAGATAATATATTGATATTAAACCGACTTAAAAATATTATTTGTCAGATTCATTCTAAATTATCACTTTCCTAGACCTTAATATTCTAACAGAGAAAGTAATAAATATTGTCGGGTGCCCTAGATTATCATGTGTATGGAATGAATGTAAAAAACAGACTCTAGATTGACTACGAGGTGGGGTTGGATATTTATCACTCTTATCACACTATTGTGGATATTTCTGATCTTATATAACTCCAGTTTATACATTAAGTGTTTTTTAAGCTCATGCATACTCTGTATTTGTAAATGTATGAATATGGATGAAATCTATTTTTTGAGTGAGGGACACATTGTTCTAGGTTATGTAAAAGGTTACACATCATTAAGCTTATAAAAATCTATATGGTGTATGGAATACGAATATAAACTAAAATACTAGAACATGCATACATAATAGAAGATCACAAGATAATATGTTGAGGATAAATCCATATCAAAATATTAAGTGTCTGATTCCTTTCAAATCACCATTATATAAGATGTTGGTCATTTAACTAGTTAGGTCATGCTAATGTTGGATTTCCCTAGATAATATTATTTAAGGTAATAAGGTAATTGTTTCCTTGTATTTTTTTTGTTATGTAGGCAAAGCTAATGATGGGTTATCATATACATTCCTTTGTTGTATTATTCATGGAACATGATTCGGGTTACACTAGATGAGATACCCTTATAGGATTATTTTGATAGTTTAATAGAGTTCCATTTATGAATTTGAGGGATTGGAAACATAGTTTTTCACTAAAATATCTAATTTTAGAACTATTGTGATTGGGAGGGTTCCCTACCAAAATAGCCATTTGATTAGAGAAATGCTAATGTGACCTAGATAATTATGAAATATGTATAATTGAATACTAATGGATATGATGGATTTTAAAAAGGGGTAATTATTTTTATGGTGTTCCATTTTGTAATTGACCTTATTAAATGGTAATAAAACATGATACTCATCTAATTAATGATTCTTTTATACCTGAATAACATCATAATGATCATCGTCACACTATAATTTGAGATTTATACATAGATAGTTGAATAATAATACTGGTTACTCCTCAGATTAGTAATTTAATTAATTATCTTAATAAATATTGGTGATTTAATAAAATATTTAATTTAACATTTTTTTTCTGAAAATAACACCCTCCCTAGTATATAATATTAAAATTGTGCAAAAAATAAATCTGGATTAACATGTAATAATTTAATGACTAACATAATGTTCCAAAATCATTAGATTCCAAAATTCCACTAGAATAATTGTTTCCTATTATGTAATAAATATGATTGGGTATGTAAATGATTTAATGACTCTTATATTCATATATTCATCTTGATTAAGTGAGTCAAATTTTGTTCAATATTATTGAAAATACTAATGGATTAGAGATACTAAAGGGTTATTTTAAAAATTATTTGTTATTAACCCAAATTTGTTACTCTATATGATATATGGTATCACCTATGTATTATACAAAATATGAAACTATAAATTAAGTAAGATGGAAAACATAATTGAATAATGTAGCAATTGAGTTACTACATTGATAATGTGGATGTTTCTTGATTAGAAAAACTTATCAAAAAGTTTTTATTACATCTTTTTTTCTATTGCGATTTATATGTAAAAAATTGATGTTTACCAAAATGAATATTTATTTTTAATTAAAATACATTATTATTATCATCAATCTTTATCATGCTTCATGAGAGAATAAAAATGGATTTTTTGGTCAATAAAATCATCATGTTTTCGTTTTTATTATTTTTTGTGAAATTTGATTGAGTTCATGAAACAATTTAATACTATTATTAAAGTGTTTTGAATAGATGAATTGGAAATTTGTTGTATTGGTTTTGAAGTACTATATAGATAGAACTAGTGTCTAAATATTCAAACCCATAGAATTAATATTAGTTGAAGTGTTCAATTTTTTTGAAGAATCCAAACATTGTTATTGATACTTATAGTTGTGAGGAATGTGGATTAATAATTTAATATGATGGGATTATCTAAAATAGCTGAATGGGTTTAGGAAATTTCATCGAATATCAATATTAGAAAAGGATATTATAATATTTGTTTGTTTAAAAGGACATGATATACCAGATGTATATTTTAAAAGGACAATAGATACCATATTTATTATGGGTTGTTAGGAAAGTGGCGTAATAATTTCATATGATGATATATTACAATTTTTATACAAATAATTTATGTAAAGGTGTTTATCCAGGATAAAATATTTATACTGATTTATATTAAAATAAAAGGAAATATGATAATCAATCCAAAGGTGGTATCATTTATAAAATTATTATTTTTAAATGGAAATATTAAATACACATAAAATATAATTTAATATATAGAAACCTTAGTTTATTTTAAAAATATTAAAATTAATAAGAAATAATGATTATTTCCTACCACAAAAATGGCATATTTATCTTAGTGTTATTTAATAAAAGGCATATAGTATATAAGAGACTACTGGGATCATTTTTTAATATAATGTATATGAAAGAAAAATAATAGGGTATTACACAAGTCTAAAGTTAATGTGATTTCCACATAATGTCTAAAAGCGGTTAGAATTTATGATGGTAAATAAAAACATAAAGAGTTAAATTTAATATCCATAAAATATGGACATCATTATTTTGTAAATAGTTTATCCAATATATGTTTAAAGTTACATTCAATTATTATCCTAAAGAGTATTAGATATATAAATATATAGATTACTAAAAATTTAAGAGGATAATTTTAGTTATCATGAAAAGAGGTTAATCAAAGTTACAAGAATGTTTTTCAATGAAAAATTATAATTTCAATCACACTAGCTATCTTAAAATATTTTAGGCTAAGAAGGTCAGAAAAATAGTAAATAGTTATGCTAATCACTATAAAAATGTTTATCTTAACTTATCATAGAAGAGTTTATAATATACTAGATATCAATAATGTAATTAGACACATTATTTCAATGTGATATATTGATGGAATGGAGTGTCCTAGATGATGAGTATGCACTTATAAATAGTTATAATTAGACAATAAAAGTTAAAATCTTAAAATTAAATATTATATTTTTACGAAGTCTAAATATGTTCAAAGAGTTGAATAGTTTGGAATATGATTTATAAATATCACCATTATTTGAATTTACATACATGATAGATGTTTGTAACACAATATTTGTTTGGGGGGTTTTACTAGAGGGGTATATAAATATGTGATGTAAATAACATATGTTGTAATTTGTTAACAAATCCTATAATTTTTATCCAATATATTAAGAATATGGTATACTATTATGTAAAATTTGTTGAACATGTGATAATTTTGGGTTAGTTGAATATTATTATAAGTGTTTAAGGTTATAAAAAGTTGTGATAATGAAATAAAATCTAAAATTTATCAATCGTTCACAGTAGTGAAAATGATGAATATATAGATATACAGAACATAAAACATAATTTTAATTTACCTCTAAATTAATGAATTTATTTATACCAAACTGATGTTAATAAAGGTTTATTATAAGTTAAGATGAAATAATAATAATATCATGATTCTGATTCTTTTTTAAGGATTCAAAATATGATCTTGAGGAACCAAAATAATAATATGTTTAATATTTGTGTGCTAGATAGACCACTAGGTAAACCACATTGAGTTTCCTTCTAATGAATTTATTATACATGTTACAAATGGATCATAATTAGGTTCTTAATATATATGGTATATGAGATACCTCTCATGGTAACCATCATACTTTGATACCTTACACAAATATAGATGATGACAAACAAATCATGGGATGGTTGGGAAAATTGATGATAAAAATTCCAATTCTTGATTTGTGTGAGAGTGCAGATTTCCAAAGAGATTGCATGTTCAATACTAGAGTCAATAGATTTTACACATGTATAATTTCCAATAGTTTCAAGTAAATTAATTAAATAATAAATATATAAATTAACAACAATTATTTTAACATCACAAAAATGAAAAATCCAGAAATAAAATGGGAATTCACAACTATGAGAATTATTAATTTTTGAATAATTTGATGGCTATTTAGAACTTGAAAAGTCATGGAATAAATAAATAGGTATCTGAGTGATGTTAATTTCTTAATAAGAGGAGTGGTCCACTGGTAGATATTTCATAGATTAAAAAATAACATAAAAAACATTCCTTCTAAATTCTTGTGACTGTGTGCCACTATGGACATTTATGTAATTACTTATTTCCAATAAACATAAATATTATATAATTTAATCCATTAAATTTCCTCAGTGTACCTCCCTATACACTTGAGTTTATTTTAAAGAAATAATGGTCATATAATGATGTGTTGGTTTAATATAACCTTAATATCATCACATACAATCCCAATCAATAACATAATCATTCATAATAGGAAAAATACCAAAATATAATAATTCAAAAAAATTTGATAGAAATCCATAATAATCAACAATACAATGATATTAAACAATGTAACTCATATTGGTAATATAATTTAAAAAATATTATCATTAGTGTGACAATCATATATAGTACATTAATAATGTAAAATAAATAGTAAATCGACAGACATTACTATAATTGTCCTTTCCATGGATTTTTCTCCAACGCAACTAGTATCCATGACCTGATAACCTATATTGTTATTGGTTTCATAATCTAAATTTCCATTATAATGTCTACACACCAAACAATGTTCTCATACAAGCTTTGAGGGAAAAAAATTATGTCTGCCACTAAATGTGTCTCTAATAATAACCAATATATATTCATTATATTTTAAAATGAGATATATAATTATTATATGTAATAAACCCATAGTTCCATTGGGTGATAAATAATACACCATGATAGTTATATCATATGTTCCTATAAAAATTCTATAATGGAATAACTCTCCAATTATATAATCATTGAAATATCGTGAATGTATTATCACCTATCATAACATTAGAAAAATGTGGGAAATTCATCATTGTGACAATAATAATAGTTAATGTGTCATCACCCTTAAAAATCTATAAGAGGTTTATGTGTCTATAAATAAATCTATATGTGAATGAAATATCATTTTACTCAGTAACCTAGTTGAATGATTTATCACTATATTGAAAAATATGGTTAAATGACGTATCAACATCTACATAACTATAATTGAACAATGTATCACTATACGATCAACCTCGTTTAGTGATGTATCACTATATTTCTATAATCATTGGTGAATTATGCATCAAAATAATAAAACCAATGGTAAAATATATAATACCATACTAACAGAGAGTTAACTATGTATAACGATAATAAATGACCTCGACGAGTGAAATACCACTATATATACTTCAACTAGGGTGAATGATGTATCAATATACTCAAAAACATATCTGAAATAGATCTCACAATTTTATAATAACGATGAATGAGAAATCACCATGAAAATAAAATATCCCCTTATTACTAAAAATGTTTAGATAATTGGTCATCAATATACCTAACAAGGTTGAATTATATATCACTTTTTCATGTTGTAAGGAAATAATGAGATATAATAAAGAAAAAATTTATATGAAATTCAAATTAATATAAAAATAAATATAGGTGAATGATATATATATAATATAATTTAGAAATAAATGTTAGAATATGGTGATTACAATAACAATTACAACACATCCCTACTTAATATATTTACCTTAGTTATAACCAATATAACCTTATTCAAAACAATATATTTTCATATCCATATACCATGAATTATGCCAGTATACATAAAGAATGTATCACCAAAACGATTATCTCATTGGGATCAGCCTTCCCAAATTTGTCTCATCCCTCTTGAAACACTCTCCACATGTTATGTGGATACCTAGTTTTTAATCAAACATTTAACATGTTAATGGTCACAAGATAATGCAAACAACTCATCGTACACTAATATTCCACCCATAGTGGGTATTTATTCATCATATGAAATATTCGTATTTTTTCAATCCATTAACTCGACCTTATCTCACTATTCATCCCTCCCTAGATTACATAGTAATGAAGGGTATTCACTAGAATATATAACATTCTAAACTCTAAGATCTATAGAAAAATGACCAGTTATCCCACGTGGAAGGATTAATGAATTTATATACACTATCCACCAAAGACATTAATGTCTACTTTTGTAGTCCAATGTCAAATCATAGGGTAGTCATCTTGGTTTAATCCAAACACCAACATGTTCCCAATGAAATCAACGAAGCACCATTATTCTCAAATCTGTTGTCAAATTTTACCTATGAATACATGAGGTCTATTATTTTATAAGTTAAAAGGATCATGTTGGATCGAAATTATGGGTTTCAATTATACATAAACAATTACCCTCACATCATAAATATTGACATTGTTGATTGTGTAATAAAAATATAATATATATTGGATCACTATAATTCTCACTACACTTATAAGTATCAACTATCATAATTGAACCCAATGTGTTTCTATATCGAGTCACTAATTTCAATTTGATTACACATATATAAAATAAAATAAATTATTCCAAATATATTTTTGTAAAATTAAGGACCACCTACATCTACATTTTACTTATCCACTTTAGAATGTATTCTCTCACAATTATAGTAAGATGACTAAGCTACATTGATAATCTTCAAGCTCATGACCTCTTATCTTCAAGAAACATGTTCCATACTTAATTAAAACCAAAATATATTTTATTAATAAAATCAATTAACAATTATTCATGAAGTCTTACTTTATGTTAAATTCACCATGAATCGTTGAATAGATGATACCTCATGGAAGAAGTTAAAAACAACCCCTTGTATGAATCCTAACTAATAAAGAACTAAAAAACCCAATTTTTGAAATATAAATTTTCATAAATATTATCACATTTTTAAAAATAATAATAAATAAATTAGTGGAAATCCACTTTTGATTATTTGTAAAAACCTCTATGTTAATCATCTCTTAGAATATCTAGAATATTCACATTAAATCATTGTACAATTGACACTATTTGTATTACTATTTCATGGAATCATGATGAAATTTTTAATTCCATCCCACTTATATTAAAAGAAATGAGAGGGAAATTAAAGAGGTGTTTTTAATGAAGAAAAATTAAACTCTAATAATTGAATAATAATAATTAAATTCCATGAATCAAATGGGATCATGGTTAGAGGATAAATGAAGGTGGGTTTTTAATTTTTTTTGGATGATTAAGAAACAAAATTATAGAAAGGGGTATTTAAGAAAAAGAATCCACTAATAGAAAAAAATCCTTAACTTATGTGGGGATTGGGAATCCCTAACAGAATTATGGTGTGTTTCCAATAGAAATATATCAGCATGGGTAGTGGGAAAACACTAATACCCATTCAATAAATACATGGATGGGCTTCCACTGGTGTTATAGTGGCTAAATTCATCCACACAACAAGACAAACTAATTTACCTTATACCAAAAAAATTTATTTCATCCTCACCTAGTATAAACATAACCTAAAATATACATTTTATTTTACAATGTCTTGATCAATCAATATCAGAATCCCCTAATAGGTCTAAATTGAATATGATAATAACCCCATATGCAATCATCAAATATTCCAATGGTTAAAAACTAGAATAACTAGTATAAAATCCAAAAAAAGTATCCATTACCCTGATAAATCCAAGGAACACACATAAAAAAATGTAAACAACTAAATACATATAAGATAAATGACAAAATCTCACGGAACACGAAAATTTCACAGTGATACAAAATTTCAATGATGAATATTAAATGTAAAACTGCTATGACAGCGACTCTATCAAAAGCTGCAAGCCTCGAGATATTATTTTCTAGAACTATTAAAAAATTCATTGTGGGAACCTGAAAAATTGTAAGTATATATTTGTGTGAGAATACATTTATACTTAGTAATATCATCCTCAAGTAATAATATATTAATTTATGATTTAGAATATTTATGATTTAGGGAATAATAATTGAACCAAATAAAACCTATAATGTAATTTATCACCTTACCAAAAATATGATCGCTAACCCAATATCATATCAAATTATAATAATATAATATCAACATAATGCATATTTATTTAATGCCACACCCCTTCCCCCAACGATTTGAATCTCTCCCACACCAAAAATAAATTTCATGTATTTACATCCCCTTAATATCTATATGAAAAAAATGAATACATATCATGATATAAATGATGTGGGATGGACTGCTGGCTTAGATTACCCATCCCAGAATTTTTCCAATGTTCTAATTTTAAATAGTAACAATCCAACCATCTCGTCAAAATCGATTTTGGACAAACCACATATATACTATGTATAACCCACATAAGTTCCAATGTTCTTGGTGACCCTAATGTGTAACACCATAAACAATTTCTCATTATAGATATCCATATTATGTTTTCATGAATATGTATGAAATTAATCTCATTTCACATGCCAATCACACCAAACCCACAAAATATTAATTATATCATAACCAAATATACACACAATAAATTTTTATCATGAACATAATGGAAATAAAATGTATTCCCTTCATCCACCATGCACAGACTCTACTATATATCACCATACCATGTAATAAATCATACTAAAACATTAATAAATTATAGATTTTATTATTATAAAACTTTTATCCATCACTACTCTAACTAAATCTAATGGGATATCAAGGAATAAGGATTACTCATCCATTAATTTTCTCATCAACATATATGTTAATGAAAAAAACCAGAACCTAAAACATATGAACCCTAGAATAATCCATCCTAAGAGAGTAAATTATGAAATCAAAATTGAAATAAAATATAATATATAGACACAATTAATCCTTAACTAGGGTTTCACATGAAAGTAACACTTCAAATCATCACAATAACATTCTATATCACTATTAACACAAATGAACAACTACTACAAGTATTACAATAAAAAATTATCCCAAAAAATAATAAATAACCAATAAAATTATCGTATTATAAAAAAAATGCTATTTAATCACTTTAAGATTTACAATTTTTCAATAAAATTATGTAACATTAGATGATTTTATATGTATTTCCTTTGAAATAAACATTTAAGTATTTGATATATTTCTTTAAAAAGAATACTGATTCTATATGAACAGTGATATATAAAAAAAATTACCAATAAAATAAATTGGATGGTAAGAATAATAATTACCAATTTATGAAAATATTTCAATTTTTTATAATAAAAATATATTTGTTAATGCATAATAAGTAATTACTCAATTTTCTGCCAATTCATTTTATGCTTCAAAATTATACATTATTCAACCAAATCCATTATCAATTTTTTAATAAGAAAATTATAATTATTTTATTCCATTTTATAAAATTTATTTTAGGAAATGGATATCACATTAGAAATTAGCATATTGATTTTATCTTAGGATGAATTTCATGTATTATTTCAAAAAGATTAATTTATTAATGAATAATGAACATAAAATTTGTAAAAGGTAAGAATACCATTAGAAGAAAAAGTCTTGTTATGTTTTGAATTTTAGGGTAAATTAATATACAAATTATCAAATTGTGAATGACCTAATTAATTTCATATAAATAATCATTTTTCCTGATTTTAAAATAAGCTCATTTTTGGGGAAAAGCACAAGTTGTTATAACTATTTTGACAATCACCATTTTTTTATATTATCACGTTAATGTAAATATATTTATTAATTATTTTATGAAAATAATAAATTATATATTAAATCATATATTTTATAATTAATTTTTTTTTCAATGAAATTAATGATGTAAATTATTATTTATACACAATCATTTATTCTTTTAAATCAAGTTTTCATTATAGTTTGAAAATTTATTTATAATTAAATTCGAACTCTTATAGAATTTTAATCTGGTAAAACATATTCTTTATTATGAATAATAATATTTATTATAATCTAACAGTCTGAAATTTTATATTTTCCAAGGTTAATAATAAACATAGTAATTTTTTACCGTGGTTAATGTTAAAATAGGTTTACCGTAGGATGAGGGTGTTTAACAAGAGATAATCGAAATATTACCCCACATAATTATCTAATTATTATTGGATAAAAACATTTCAAACTATTATTATCCAAAAATAAATTATTCTTCAATTCCGTTTAGAATTCCCAAAAATGTTTCCTTATATTAATGAAATATTTTATGAAATTTCATGTATATCACTCCCCCAACATATAAAAGGGAACCTAGTATCCTCGCTTAAACACAAAATTTATGCCTTATTTCATAGAAAATATACGCTAAAAAACATTATACAATCATTCCATTCAAATTATATATTTTTTACTTATCTAAATTCATATACTTCAAGGCTTTACGGTTATCTCAAAGGAGGTCTCTCAAAGAATTTTTATACATTATAACCAAACTCTTCTAATTTTTTCACCATATATATTCTCCAAACATGATGTATCCATAAAATTGTTATGAATATACTATCATCTATATACTGTGATATTATGATAATTATGAAATAATATTTTACCACATATACTTTTTCAATTGGGAGGTGAAAGTATTACTTATGAAAACATATAGATTGCCTCCTCCACGTAGTGATATGAATCATTTTACAGTGCCATTATTATTAATTGGTTATTATGAAAGAAATAATATTTATATATGATATTTATTTTATATTAATTATTGAATAATGATTAATTTAAATTTTACTTTCTTTCATTCCATCAATTTTAATATAGAAACCACACTTGTGCGTTTGTATGGACCATATTTTCTACATGGTGATTTACTTCATTTTTCATCACCCAATTATATGAATTACTATAAATATGTCTATAACTAAAATATATAATTTTTATATCATTAATTACATTATATATTTGAATAAACCATGATAAATGTTCATTGTCTAGAACCGTTGAACCAAATCATAATGGAAAAAAGAAGTAGGTAACACCTGAAATGATGATGACAATTAATACTTTTAATGAATGGGTTATAATTTGTCATTTTTAGACCAACAAAAGTTTTTATATATATTATTATTAATATATTATTGATGTATAAAAAAATTAAATTTATTATATAGTGGTTTAGATCTATTATTATGAATGATGGACTTGAGTAAGGATTTTTTTCCATAAAATCATTTTCAAAGGGACTGTATATGAATAAATCCTCCAATGATAAAATAATTCTAACTAAAACTTCATAATATTATGTCTTATTCGGTCCTCTAGAAATTTTATAAGAATAAATTTTTAAATATCATTGAATATAAAAACATTGAATAAAAAACAATAAAATCTTGTATGTAAATACTTTAGATGTCAAAATACAATGAAAATCAATTCATTATGAGTTATTGTATATTTCAAAAGGGATGAATCTATAGTTTTATATGAATAAGCTATAAAATTATATATTAATTCTAGTTATTTAATTAACAAAGTTGTAAGGGATTAATCTAAACAATAAAACTATAATTAGAGGGATGATTCTCTTATAGTTTCTTCTATTTTTGGCGTAGATGAAAACTTATATTTCAAATAACTAAAATAATTCTCAAAAATTTCATCAAAAAGAATGGTTATCTTGATGGAGTAAACTTGAGTGGGGAGTAAAATATTATATTAACCTTGGTTGAATATTATATAAAATAAATTAAGAACACAAAATATATCACATTATTTACCATCATTAGGTGGGGAACTGGGGAAATAACATCCACCATTGGCATATAAACATGTATTCTATATATAAAAACATAAAGTTGTAACAAAATACACCCTCAACCATAAATTAAAACTGTTCAATGTTAAGAACATGATATTTTAATGCGCATATGATGTAAAACAAATAAATATTGGGAATATATGAATAAATTGACGTAGTAATTGGGATAATAACTACATGATTTTTATTATTCAATGGGGGAATGATTTGACCTTATATAGATTATTTGGGTAGTTATAAGTGACTATGGGAACCATAATGTCTTAGAATAAGCCATGGTTAAAAGGAAATTTTTTTTCCAATTCATACATTTTTAATTAAGTGAATACTTTATTCATTTTAATAAAATATATTTTTGGGGTATTTATTTATGTATAAAGGGGAAATTATTTAATTAATTGTAAAATATTGTAATTAATCAATAAGGGTCTATTAAAAAGTTATTATAAATTATGAATGAAATATTAAAAATTAGTTTTTAAAATGAATTTTAAATTTATATGGCATATATTATGGGATATAAATAAAAGGGTTTATTTTTTAATAAATAAAGTTATATTGAAAATAGATTATATACTTTATATATGGGAAATAAATATATTTTCTTTTGTAATTTAAATTATGATTTTTCAAAAGAAATTATTTTTCTTTGTTTACGATTGATAAGTACTAATTTTTAAATGTTAATTATATGCTATTTGGATTATATAAAATATTCACATAACAGAAATTTAATTATAACATTATTTATAAATCATGATAATTTCATCAATATAAAATATAATAACAGATAATAAATTATTTTATAGAGTTGATATTGGAATGAAAATATACTGTTATATTCATGAGTATAAAATCTCTTTAATAAATAATTAATAAATTCTAAATAGGTTTATTATTATATTTTATTTATTATTTTTTTATAAATTGTTATATAGTTTTTAAATCATTCCAATGTTCATTAAAGTAACAATTATTCCCTATTTTTTCATTTTTATAAAAATTTTAATTACAAATATTTTAATTACAAAATATATATATATGATAAATCGCTTATAAGAGAAAAAACATTTCATTTTCATGCTAGGAATGGCTAAATAATTAATTTAGTTGTTCATATTACTTAAATAATTCTTTAATTGAAATTATGATATTTAAATTAGTTATTGAATAAATTTAGTAAATACATGTTTTTAGAGTTATATGAAGTAGGATTCTATCTTGAGTGATGTCTCTCCAAGTCGAGGGTCTTGGGGTCAGACCACCTAACACTTTGGAGGCTTTATATCACTTTAATATTACTCATGTAGAGATTTATAGTGTCATATTACTGTATAGATTTACATGTAGTGTTCTGGTACCATATTCATGTGATGAAATTGGATATGAATGAATAATTTTTATGTCTATTTTTGGATTGATTAAATAATTTTGTGACATTTAATGGGATACACATCAATATGGTATGAAAATACTGACCTGGTAAATGGAATAGGATTTCAAACTAAATTAATCTAAGAATGAAAACATAAGGGAATAAAATAAGATATTTTGTTGGGAATAAATACCATTTAAATTATTAGGTTTTATATTCCTTAAAAAGAATCACATTCCAATATGATGATTATCCAACTCAGTAGGTTATGATAAATTCCTGTGACCCTATATAATCATGTTTAATCAATGAATGTAAAACGTTTCTTTGGATTTTCAAATAAGGTGGGGTTTCAATATGAATCATAGAACTTATTCATGTGTATATTAATGATACCATATAACTATATACCATTACATGATGTGTTCATGTACCTTATTCCTAAAATAAAATTGTGTATGTATGAATATGTATGCCTTTTATTTTTTAATGTGATACAAAAACGTGGAGGTTTTGATAGGGTTTATACATCAATATGGATTGATAATATTGACTTGGTGGAGGGAATATGAGTATAAAATAAATTAATTGAATCATTCATACATAATGGTGTAACATGATAAAACATATTTAGATTAAATCTCTAGAACATTTTTTGCGTAAGATTCCTTAAAAAATTACACATTCTAAGGCCCCAACCATATAAACCTGTTGGTAATGTTAATGTTCGGTCCCCCTGGATTAGAATGTGTAAGGTAATAAGGAAAAAAATTGATTTGCAATGTCCTATGGGCAGGCAATGGAAACGATGGGTTCCCCAATATAATCATTTTTTTCATATTCCTCGAACATTATTTGGGTTACACAGGTTGAGTGACACTAATAGCATTAGGATACCAATAAAATAAACTTGGGTTTATCCATGTGATGGATTATAAAAACTTTTTTCCACTCAACTGTCTAGTAGTCATCATGTTGTTATGGGGATGATTCCTTACCTAAATACGAAAGTAATGTGAGAAACACTAATGTGAAAAAAATCAATGTTAGGTATGTATATGGGTTCACTAATGGATATGATGGATTTAAATAAGGGTTTATTTTAGTGGAGAATTATTAAATAAGGTTCCTAATTAAATGGTTATAAAATGTGACACTCATATAATAAAATATATTTTTTAATGAATAACATCATCATAGTCAAAATAATATTTGAGATTAATACATGTATAAGATAAAAATAATGTCTAAATTCTGGTGACTTATGAAAATATATATCGTAAAAAGGGTTAATTAAGAAATTATCAAATTGAAGATTCAATGTCTAAAAATTATAAATTCTAAATTATCCATGTCTAAAATTGGTCCATATATGAATCATTATTCGTATGTAATAATTTAATGGTCTACATAATGAATCAAAAGAGTTAGATTCAAATTAAAAAATGGAATCACAGTCTCCAATCATTTACTCAACATTATTGGGTATGTTAATGATATAAGTTATTTTAGTCTAATATACTCAATATTATTGATTGTGTTGAATGGTGTTCAATATGATTTAAAATATTAATATATTATAGAAACAGAAGTTTTCTGTATATATTTATAGGTTATATAAATAAATTATAATACACTGGTAGATATATAATTTCAATTATATGTTTTAAAAACATTTTACCATATAAAGTGTCACAAAGAGAACATAATTGATGAATAGAGGAAATGATTTACTGTATTTATAAAATGGATTTTTCAGTTATGGAGAAATTTAGCAAAAGATATTTATTTTATCCCATTTTCTATTTATAATTTCAATTAAAAAAATATTTGTTTAATAAAATGAGATTGGTATTTTTAATAAAAATAGTTTATTATTTATGTAATTCTTTAATAAGAATCATGTGAGACTAAAATGGAAATTATTATTAATTAATTAACAATGTTATCATTTCTATAAATGTTCCGATAATTTGGTTGAGTTCAATTAAAATTTACTAATTAGCCCAAATGTTTTCACAATATATGAATGGGAAATTTTTTCCTTGGTTATGAAGAACATCAAAGATGGTAGAATTTGGTAATTTTTCAAACCATAAGATGAAAAATTAATTGAGGTGTTTAAAAATGTTATTTTATAATCCATTCATGGTCATAGAATCCAATGGTTTTTTGGAATCATGAGTTATAATTACATATGATGGGTTTATATAGAATAATTGAAGGAGTTTAGGAAACATTATGGAATATACCTATCATGTATAGATGATAGACCTATTTTTTATTGTAATGGATATGTGATACTGAATTAATATTTTATAATTTTTTTTAAAATTACTGCAGCTGAGAATCATTGAAATAGTTGAAAGATCTTTTAGATTACATTCATGAGGAAAAGTGGTTCTCTATCAGTGTTTGGAATGTTAAAGAACAACTTAGGTTCAGATGAATCCCAGTAATGGTTGTGCATTTTCTTATTTATATTTTATACGATAACAAATGTCTATAACGTACAATGAGTTGTTTTGAATAACATGAGAAAATTAATTTCACACACATGGTTTATTATTCCTCGAATTTAAATTTATATTTTTGATAATAATACATAGTTAAATCTATTTCCGATGATAAAATTTGTATTCTACTTTTTGTTAGAATATAAGGTATTTCTTCATTCTATCATGTGGTGGTATATTTTAGTAATTTTTTTGTTGTAAATGACCGTTTTCGTCACATAAAACCCATATATGATATATAATTGTCTTTCTGTTTTACATATTTATACAAAAATATTACATATTTTATTTACTAACAAAAAATGGTTTTGTAAAGAAAAATTCATTTATAGAATGAATATAGTATCTAAGTGTCTTATGGATGTTTTTTTAGATTTAGAGAAGTTCTATGCAATGTAATAGAGGATTAAACTAGTTTGAAGCTAATGTGACTTTCACATAATATCCTAACGAGTTTAAGATGTATAATTTAATGAAAAATATAAAGATATAACTTTTGTTTTTATAGAATATGAATATCATTTTTTATTATGGATTGTAACCCATATATGTTTAATGTATTTTTCACGGATTAACCTAGAGATTTTTGGATATTCAATAAGTTATAAAATTGGTTAAGGTTACATTTAGTTATAATAAAAAGGGATTATCAAAATTACTTAATAGATTATACAAGTATAATTATAACTTGAGTAAAACCTGATATACTAAAAGTGAATAGGGTTTGATGGTCAAATGAAAAAATGTAAGGAGTTACATTAGTCACTATATAAAAATTATGTCACATTATCCTAAATGTTTTAAAATATACTAGAGACCAGGAATGTAATATTTTAAATATTTTAAAGGGAAAATATTTATAGGATTGTATTCCATTGATCAGGATGATTCACATAGAAATAGATATAATTAGAAAAAAAATTATGACTATAATATATTTAATATTGTGATGTTTAAAAGTATGTATATGTTCAAAATATATTTACATTTTGTATTATGATTCATAAATCACACCATTATTTATATTTGAATACATGATAGATTATTTTCACTAAACAGTTAGTGAGGGGTTTTATCATATTGTCACATAAATATGTGACATAAATTACATATAATGCCATATGATAAAAAACCCTATAAAGTGTATCCAACAAAATAACGATCTGTTGATTTTTTAAATATGTAATGATGAATTGGTTCATATGTTCTTTTCATAAAATATTCATAAAATGTAAAAAGTATAAAAAAATATCATCTTGAACAGAATATCCAATTTTATAGTCATTCACATTGGCAACAGATATGTGTGTATATATATATTTAATAAAGTGTAATGATAATTGACCTATAAATGATTAAATATCAATTAATCCCTATCATGTGTTCATCATGAAGTATTATGGGTTATGAAGAATTGTTAATGTTAGCATGAGTAGGATTATGATATTATGAAAAATATTGACCACGAGAAAAAAACAGAGAATACGATTCATTTTGTGTGCTAGATGGACCTCTAGGTATACAATATGGATAATCATATATATATTATTAGGATAAATGTTGATCGTGGATGTTATTTGGGTCCCCCTACCCAATATCTGTGATATTTATAACATGATAACCTTCTTAATTTGATTCATTACACAAGTATATATGTTCACACAACTAGTTAGGGGTGGTTGGTAATGTAACTTATAAAGTAGTTAGTTTGATCTTATCTATGATGAGATTTTCCCAATCATAATATAATTATGACATATATTTAGTGAACAATGTAATCTAATTATAATGAGTTTGTATTATACAATTACACTCATTTTATCTTCATCATGACTATCATCACAAGTAAATCTATTATCAACACTAGACACAAGAAATTTTTTACCATGAAATGCGTGAGTGTAGATTTTTAAATTGATTATAGGTTCAAAAAATGACTCAATAGATGGTCAACATGTATAATTTTTTTTAATTTCAATGTAATCAGTTAAATATTAACATGTGGATTCTTTAAAAAATAGTTTTTCATAAAATTAAAAAACACCATATATAAAGAAAGAAAATTCATCATTATGAAAATTCATATTTCCCAAATAATTTGATTGTTATTTATTTATTTAAATTCATAGAATAAATAAATTCATAAATAAGTAATCTTATTTTATTAGTGATAGGATTGTTCCTCAAATAAATATTATATATATTCAAATTAAAAGTAAATGTTATTTCTCTAAAATTATAATAATAGATTTCCTCTATAAAAAATCATGTAATTGCCCCAATATTACTCTCCAAATATTATCTTATTTGAACCAATAAATGACCTCTAGTGTTGCTCCACATACACACTATTTTGTTGGATATAAAAGTTGGAGAAATAATGGCATGTAGCTCTAATATACTCCCAATGTCATCACATAAACTGATAATCAATAATATAAATATTCTTAATTAGAATAATATCATTATACTCTTATTTATTTACATTATGGATAATATCATGATAAGAAATAATACAAATATTTAATTGAATGTATCACATGTCGGTTATATGGTCATAAATCGAATAAGATCATTTGATAGGGAATTCACATACAATACATTAATAATGTAAAATAAATGGTTAACAGAACCACCATTATATCCGTATCACTACCATGGATTATTCTATTATCACATCCAACCTTCTAAACTATAAAATGGTTCATTACTTAATCATAATGTTTACCGTATTGTCTATAAAAGAATCAATGTATATATATGGGATGTGATAAAAATCTAGGATTCCCCTTACTAATGGGGCCCCTTATAGTAACCATAATATATATATATATATATATATATATTTGTGAACTTAATTTATAAAATTTGTGATACAAACATTACATGAAATACACAGATCAAGCCATATGGTGATCAAGAATCCACCTTGATGGCAGAACCATACCATCCTTTGGTATTTATGCCATGGAATAATTATATTATTTTCTGATCACAATACGATTGTGAATGAGTTATCACTTATCATAACATTAGACAATGGTTGAAAAGTTATTCTTGTAACATAATAATTGAAAATGATTCATCACAAAAAAAATTACAATATGTGGATGATTCACATATATATATGAATGAGAATGAAATATCATTGTAATCAAAAACATATGTGAATGATATTTCACTATACTTAGAAATATGGTTAAATGATGTATCTCCATCTACATATCTATAAGTTAAATTATTATCACCTTACTATTAGACATGGTCAATGATGTATCTCTAAATTAATATAATCTAGTTTGACTAATGAATCAGAATTATATAACCTATGGTAAACAATATACGACTAAACTATCGAAGTGTGAATGATGTGTCACCATACTAAATTAAATGGGTGAGTGATGTGGATATTTATAACCATTAGCTCAGGTGATAAACATATAATGATAATCAATCATAATTTTTAACAATATATTACAATACTATAAAAAGGTTCAATTATAAATAACTAGGTAAATGAAATATGACCTTGTAACAAAGAAAGTGTAAATGTTGTATCACAAATCTAACTAAAAAGGGTGAATTATATATCCCTGATCCATGTAATAAAGAAAAATGAGACTCTTCCATGTGATAACATATGTAAGATATATATTTTTATATTATTGTATATAGTTTTAATGATATGTCAATAATAAAAGAGAAACATGAATTTTTAAATAGATTTACCTTAACTAATATCATTCCCTATTCCATATCTCAAAAAACCACATAATAAAATATAATGACATTTCACAAGATTTTCCTAATATCACTATCCATACTACATATGTTAGAAATGACACCTCACTAATTAGGCTTATTCATTAAAATCACAGGATATACCACTTGAAACTCACTCCTGAAGGGATGTGAATACCTAGTTTTGAAAAAAACACCACATGATTCATGTCACAATAATTATATAAACCATCTCAATCCTATAATACACTACCAATAATCGGTCATCATACATCATCTTAAAATATTTACATTGGTATACATCACTAACTCAATCATATTTCACTAGTCAATAATCTCTCGATGACATTGTATAGAAGGTTATTCAGTAGCCTACATGACACTCTAACCCTTAAGGTGAACCCATTGTTTTTTATATCCCTAGTAATGATTTTGGGTATTTGTATATAATAAACATAATAGTTATTAGAGGATATTTATATATCATTAAGTAAAATCACAGAGTACCAATAACTACCATGCTTTTTATTTCCCATTAATTCAATCTATATTATATAATAATTCAGTTAATGTAACATATAATATCAATAATTCTAGTGTTTTTGTTAATTAGATGCTTTACATAACAAATTAAACTAGAAAACACATCATCATTAATGAAAACATCCTAAACATGCTCCAACATTAAACTACATGGGATAATATGGGGACATACATATGAAATGGGTGAGCTATAAAACCTAGAAACGGAATAAAAATGGAATGAAATGAATTGGGTAGTAAATGATAGTTAATTAGAATATTAACTGGGAATAAAACATGTGAGAATAATAAACATAAATAAGGAGGCATGATGTTGGATGATAAAATTAAGGAAACATGGAAAATATGGTAACATCTTAAAACACTAAATCATAAACATAGTTCAATGATAACTAATGTAATTATTCGACTCTGGTTACTCTCAAACCTCGCACATAACCTGATCCATCACACACCCAAAGGTAAATTCTGATCACCATGGTCTAGAGGAGAGAACACAAGCATTGAACAACGTACTATATAGAACATGTTATGTAACCATGAAGTACAACATGGCATATATATTTTAAAAAAAGTAATAGATTAATATTAACGAGATATATATGCGCTAAATGAATAAAAACCATAAAAATAGAAAATAAAAAATGTAGCCAAAAACACCAAAGACAAGTCCAGCCACACATGACCAAAACAAAACAACTACTTCAAATGGATACATTGACAAACTACAGCCATCTCACAACCATCTACCCAACCTGAAAATACTAACTGCTCTTCCATAGTGTGGTGCCTTGCCTTTGACTACACATGAAGATAAAAAATGTTCTATGCACCACAAAATAGGTGTTCTGGGTGAGAGCTAACATGCTCAGAAGGATCCCACTTAGGTGTTCCATAAGAAAAATTCAATATAATAATTCATGTATGTTCATTTTTATTAAAAACATTCATGAGAATAAGTAATGAATTTTTATAGAAAACATGGTAAACATTTCAATTTTTCTATAGATATAAACAAAAAAAGGTATATAAATTTCAACGAAAATGTTTTATATCCCTTATCCCTAGTATAGACATGCATATCATGGATCACTCAGAAATCCATGAAATAAAAAACAAAATCATAGGTATCACAACAGTAAAGAATACTTCATTTCAAGGATTATGACTACACATACCATAATAAACATTTTCACAACTAATTTCCTATAAAAATCAAACTAGGAAGAAGAGGAGTACACATTGAGTTAACCATCGAAAAATTTTCTTATCGGTCTTCTAGAACAACGGGCCTAAGAAATAGTGTAAATCCATAGGGAAAACCCCCATGATAATCACAAAAATAAGGGATGATGGCATCATGCAAGAACTTCAACTAATATACCCAAGGTTACCCATGTGTGCTTTTTAAAAATTCATTTCAATGCTTTGATAATTCCTTTATCCCATTCCATTTATTAATTACTAGGGAAAATAATTTTTCATTTAATATTATTCTCAACAGAAACACACTAATTAATACAATATTTCATTTTGAATTAGTTTGTAAAGAAAATAAATATGTTCCATTATCATAAGATATATACAGGCCCACCTACCTTAAAACATGGGCCTCACACACCCATAATGGAATCCAAAATCTACAAGACTGAACAAAATTATTAAAATAACTAATATAAAATCCATAAAATTTATGATTGACCCAATTTACATAACATGGGGTTAATAGAAAAGGAAAAACCACATACCTCATGAAAAGACTCCTGATGTACCACCGCATACCAAGAAATGTCCTCAAGAATGAGTTCTCAAAATGGATATAGTGGAGGACAATAAGGAACATAAAACATTGATTAATGAGCATGATACTGTAATGTTGGGATACTACTGTGATCACCTACAATGAAAAAATAGAATTATCCCTAAACTGAATGGACACACCACAACTGTAATGGAGTCCCACCGCCAAATGAATTGTTTTAGAATGAGAGGAGTCTCCCAAAAATTCCTTGGGAGAACTCTAGGTCGAGGTTGAAGAATCATGAAGGAAATAACAAGGACGTAACTACTATGGGATTGTTTGAAAACTAGATGTTGGACATTTAATGATGTGTAATATAGTTACATGCTATGAAATCCATGGTGTAAAAGTATACCAAAATATCTATCACCCCAGATTAAAAATATATTATATATATAAATCTACATGTAAAACCGCCCTTCATGACATGTAATCTTTCACGGTGTGAATCCCCTTTGACGTCATGTACTGTGTAACAATTTCACGGTGTGTAACCCAGTTACATGATGTAAAATCCGTCTACATCCTTCCAAAAATATATTTTAATTTTTAATGTCCAAAAAATCATTGACATTACTGTTTTAGGTATCCTACCAAACTCAATGGAGTGGAAAAATATGACGAGGGTAGATCCATACCTGATAAAAAAGAAAGATGATGTTACAAACTGCCCACCATAATGAAATTTTTTCCCCAGTCAGTTATGTGGAAGATGCAATCATTGGAAAAATATTAGTTTATTTATCCCCCAACAATGACATTCACTCCCAAGTCTCATGATAATCCAATAATTTTTGACATAGAAATATAACCAATGGAATCATCTTCCCACTCAATACGTTCACATGAGAGTCAAGAGTCTGAACTGGTTCCTCCCAATTAGAAATATGTAGCTGTAACATAATTTCATCATAACTAACAACATGAGAACGATCAATATTGTATTTCATAAGAGAAGACATGTGGAAAACATCACGAATACCTATCAACTTATCTTGAAATTCTATCAATATAGAACTTGTCTGATCGACATAGTGACCTAAAACAGTCTAACATATCTCAGAGACTAAATTTCAATCTTTCCAAGTAGATGGTGTTTAACATCCTAGGTAAATGAAAAATAAAATATTTTCATATATATTAATATTTGTGAATTACATATTAATTTTACTTCAAAAGGGTTTCTATGTTCGATAGCGTACCCGATAGGCAACAACAGGTTTCTCTGAAATCTTTAGTTTCACATTAATAATATAATATAATTATTTTTAATGGAAGTTAACTCCTAGACATTTTAATGATGGGAATGAAAAAAACTATATACAATATGATTATTCAAGTTTGTTAAATGTATTTACTTTTATCCAATAAGAGTTAGAGGAATAAAATTTGAATGAATCTAATTTTATGAAGATTTTACATTAAAAGGTCGATTTACCACCTTTTCATGGAAAACCATCTTCAAATCTAGTTTTGTTCACATTAATAAATTATATTTGACCAAATGAAATCCTTCTTCATAATGGGGACATCCAAATTTAATTTGGGTATGTTTTTTGAATTTTTTTCGAAAAAGTTCATTTTGTAAGGAATAGTGAAAATATTATATTTTAATTCAATATCACGTTTCAATCTAATTTATTTATAAGGATAGACTATTTTTTAATTGGTTTTAATGTTTAATTACAATATATTTTGACCATTTAATCCAATTATGGTCAATGGAATTAATTTCACCTTGAATTTGGGAATAAACAATTGTCAATCTTTTGATATTTATTGTTCTAAAAAAACGATATTTGTTTTAACAAAGAGAATTAATTTTAAATTAATTAATGCAACTTATATTTTTATAATTTGGTAAAATATACATAATTTTTAATTTTGTAATATCAAATATATATTAGTCTGAATTTTTTGTATTTTTTTGAAAAACATCAATTTATGACGAATAGTGAAACCACTTATTAGTAGATAAAAAACTGACTTTTTCAATTAAATGAAATTTTAACACTTCTATTAATTGAATTTAAAAAATCCGACATACATGGTCATTATTAGTAAGTTAAATTAGATTCAATAAGATGAAAATAATACTTGTCCTAACCTTTTTTTTATGAGTAATGGAAAACCATAGTCATCCTTGGGATGAATTTGGGACCCCATGGAGCCACTTATGAATGATAATGAAACTTTAGATTAATTAATTTAATATAAAGACAAAAATGAAATAAACAAATATCATCTAGTAACAAAATTTTTACATAAGGATATATATGTCATTTTTTCAACTATAAATATTCATTGGAAATATAAAATGATTTCATACATCATAGTATTTTTTATAATTTTTAGATATCGAGTGAATTAAATTATTTATGACACAATATTGATGCAGTATTTACCTCATTAATAAATGATTTAAGAAAATAAGATCATAATGATTAATATGACATCCCAAACCTATACAACTATTATTGGCTATTTGAATTTCGACAAAGATTCATTTTATATTTGACTCTATTGATTTTTGGACCTTTAGAAATCATATATACTTATATAATAAAATAATATTTTCACACTTTCCTAAAGAGACCATCCTCTCCATTATAAAAGGAGACCATTTCTTACCAATTCATAACACCTCTCAAACCATTTGGCTTGTCCATCCTCTACCCAATTAAGCTCCCTACATCCCTCTCCTCACCCTAGAATCCTAGCTTTAGGCAGAATGCACTTCAAGAATTCTTTTTGGTTCAAACCAATGGAAGTTACCCAAATTAAAGGTAACAGTTTCTCTTAACTTCTTTTATTTTAGTTTACATCTCCAACCACTAAACACATTTTATTACATTATTTTATAACAAAAACAGAATCCTAAATATACTAGAATTTTGTTATTAGATGTATTTGAACAACACTTACACAAACCTCCATCTAATGGGTGAAGAACATACTGTTTCTGTGGATGGAAAACTAACGCCTCACAAGAAGATGATTATTCGATTATTTCATACTGCCTCGTAGGGTGACCATTATGATGGCACTGTATTTATATATGATATATTTAATATTTATGTTTTTTTTATTATTCTGTATTTTTCTTTTATCCCATACCATTATGCTTTCCATTATGGGTAAACACGATAATTTCATTCGAGGAAGTGCAGACTACTACCGCCTCAATGTGATATGACTCGTTAATGACATATGTGGTCCGTATAAAGGCTAGAGTTAATGATATTATGTATGATGTTATACTGTAATTATAATATACCATTGTATCATTATTTTCTAATTCTATTAATGTATGAAATAGAAATGATAGTTGAATTCATGCGTACGTACGACTTACCGTCTCCTTGAACGGTGCATTTCATTTCTTATATCCAAAATGTTACGTACAATTATAAATACATATATATACTAGATATATTTGATTGATATAATATAAAAATAGTTAATATAATTCTAGAGATAATGGATTATTGACCACATGGACAACTTGTAAATATATGGTGTTTATTTTTTACTCACGTACCACATATTGAAAAAATGATTATTATTAACATAAATGATTACATAATGTTTATAACATGGTAATAAGTGATATAAAAAGAATAATAAACTTGAAAAAGGTACTTAAGAAAGTTGAAATTAACTTTAGTGTATTATTAAGTATATTAATAAACGAACAGGTCAAGTCGGACATGATGTTAGGGACTTTGTCTCAATCTCCTTTAATTGAGGCATATTTTTTTAATAAACGACTATCTTTTATACACTATATAAACACACTTTACTTTTACAATGGAATACTTTTCTATGTAGCATCCTTCTAAATGAAAAAAAGTATTGTTTCATTTAACATAAGCAGTGACAATGACCTTTCTGCAACCGCGAGTATTATTTTTTCTTTTTCTTCCTTAACAAGATGTTATATTATTTTAAGGTAAATAAATACCATATAATTTGTTTGGTATTTTTTAATTTAAAATTGATTTGATAATGGATATGTTATGTCAATATATTTACGTGATATATTGTGATAGAAATTTTGGAAAGGTTTTATTTCCTTTATATTTGGTTTATGTGTAAAGATTTTATAATGGTACATGGACATTTGACAGGTGGTTACATGATAAATAAAATTACTGGTGGTGTCGTGATAAAAGAGTATAATTGGTTACGTTATAACCTCTAATGAATTGGGTATGAAATTCAGTCGTATGGATATTCCATTTAGTGATATGTGTGGAAGTCGACCGTATTGTTATTCCATTTAAGTATGTTTATGTTTCAAGTCACCTTTATATGTTATTTGTTATTTATATGACTTTTATGGTAATATTTTGGTTTCAAAAGTTAAGTAGGGATATTTTATTTAGTTAAGAGTATTTACTACTTCATAAAGGTGACAATTATTACTTATGTTAAATTATTTATGATTTACAAGTTGTTTTGAAAAATTATCAGTTTCACTTGTTTGTGTATCCCTTATTGAGATTTTTTTTCTCATACCAAGTTTTTTAAATGTTTTTCACAACACATAAAGTGAAATAGGATAAAGGATGGGATCAAGGAAAATTCATGCTTTCTTAAACATGTAACTATACATGACGCTTTTTTTAATAGTTTTTGTTTTTTGTAAAAAAAATTAAACTGAGTAGAAGTTTCATCTTTGTTTTTTTGAGATGTAATGTAATATTTATGGCCTAATTCTCTAATACTCTATACCTAAAAAGATCTTAAATTTGAATTATTCATTTATTTCAAGATTATGTAATCTATTAAGGTCGGGTCATTATAGTTGGTATCCGAGGTCGGTTTGGAAAACTCTAGGAGTTAGGGTATTTTTAAATAAATGACTATAAATTAATTTATGGTAATATTAAAATGTTATAGAATTTATAGATTACCCTGTTGATTCACCTATGATATTTCTGTGTTCAGAATAGTTTTTCGTAGAAGAAACATGGAAGCTATGTTGGGACGACATCCTGAGGAAGACAACCTTCCAAATTAGCAACCCGAGATGGTCAGAATCAGAACCAAACAATTTTTTGTTGTGATGGAACAATTGACTCAGGCTATAAATAGTGGTGGTATTCATGCATGAGATCAGCCATATCAATTACAGAATAACATGTAAGTAGTGGAGAATTTCATGAGGCAACATCCCCCATAATTCTGAGGATCATCTGACCCTGTACTAGATGAAGGGTGTATTGATGCACTGGAGAAGATATTTTATGTCATGGGGTGTTCAAAACATCTAATGGTTAGTCTCGTTGTTTACCGTTTTGAAGGTGAAGTTGATCAGTGGTGTTCGATGGTGAAAAATATCAAGGATAGCGACGAGATTGATGCTCTTGATTGCGATGAATTCAAAGGTATAATTTCTGAAGAATATTTTCCTAAGGTGGTTTATCTTATGATAGGAAAAAAATTCCTAGAATTGAGGTATGAGGATGACTCAGTGTATACTTATGATGAAAAAGTTCACTCTACTGGCAAGGTATGATCCATATTTCATCTGAGATCTTCATAGTAAGATAAATATATTTTACTCAAGACTGAATCCATGATATCGAATAGAATTAGCCTCTACTTAGTCCAAAACTTATGAAAAACTTGTTCGATGGGAAGAGAAGGTTGAAATGGAGTTTGTCAATGATCAGGTGTTCATTGACAAACAACAGAATAAGAGGTCCAATTGGCAGGCATAGAGAAATAATTCATCAATGAATCCTGGAGGTAAGAAAATTAAATATCCAACATGTGAGGCCAAGGTAGGTTTTACTGTTTCCCAAGAATCTTTGGGATGAGTCCCAAGTGTGTGCGGGCGGGATACATGGTTGTGAGGCCAAGGAGTGTGCGGGTGGGATATGTGGTTGTGAGGCCCAGGTGTGTGCGGGCAGGATATGTGGTTGTGAGGACTAGGTGTGTGCGGGCCTGACCATTCATCAAAAACTTTTGTTTTAGCAGGATCAACAGTTATGCCATTTTTTTGATACAATGTGACCAAGGAAAGAAATTTGTTTTAACCAAAACATAAACATTATGAATTACCCATAATGTTTATTTTCTCTTAAGGTTTGAAAGATGAACCTTAAATGTCTTTCATGTTCCTCTTTACTTTTAGAATAATCCAAAATATCATCAAACTCTACTAGAGGAAAAACAATAAGGTTTACAGGTAGATTCTTCTCGTACACAAGGACAAGAAGGTTCTTATGTTTTCTTTTTGTATCAACATTTACTTCAAGTGTTTTTACCATAAGTTACGTCTTCATATAATGAGATGGAATTCTTAATTTATTAGAAAACTTCTCAGAAATGAACGAGTGTGTAGACTCTGAATCAGTCAACACATTGGAATAATATGAACAAATAAACACTGTACCTGATACTACTTCGTTTTATAGTCCAACATCTGCTGAAGTAGATACAAAGGATTTCCCCACGCCTTTCTTCTTGTAGTCTGGCTACTTTCCCTTAGCTGATTTCTTCACTGGACACTCATTTTCATAATGAACCATTTCATTACACTTATAACATCTTACCGATGGATTTTCATTGCCTGCTTCATCATCTTACTTACAGTTTATCAGAAATATGACCATACTCTTCGGGTAGGTTTTACTGTTTCCCAAGAATCATCGGGATGAGGCCTAGGTGTGTGCGGGCAGGATACGTGGTTTTGAGGCCAAGGTGTGTGTGGTTGGGATACGTGGTTGTGAGACCCGGGTGTGTGCGGGCTGGATACGTGGTTGTGAGGCCCAGGTGTGTGCGGGCGGGAAGAGTGTGGCAGCGTCAGGACGTTCACCATTAGGAAGAGCATCTAACTAATGGGAATGGGGTGGGGTACCCAATACTCTTGTTCTTATATACTACTACCTATTGTTATTGTGTTTTTTGTGAGTGTGGCTGGTGAGGTTGGGGGGATAGATTTCCATTCTAGGTTTCTTCTGTTGTTCTCATGGGACATTAGGTTGTCTCCCCACCTGTTCATGAGTGCATTAGGTTTCCATACTGAGTATACATGTACGCTCACCCTACGTTTACTTTCAGGTTTCAAGGTAGACTACCAGGGCCGTGCGGGACCCTACTAGTTGGGGTAGTTGGAGTTGCTACAGTTTATGTACTTTGTTTCTTTCAGTATTGTACTTTTGAGCTTTCTTTTACTAGTACATTATTTTAGAACTATTTAAACATGCAGGTGGGATTGGTTTGGGTATATTTTTATACACTTGTTCTTTTCCTTTTTGGTGGTTGAATTGTCCTATTTCTCGATCTTAAATAATAAAAACGGTAATGAATCCCATATTTGTGAAAACTCATACCCTTGGTGCTAGTCACCACCCCGGGGCCTACTCGAGGCGGGACTCAGGGGTCATTATCTCCCTTTCACCATTGCCGGCTCAGGAAGGTCATATTTGGTGGGAGGGGGTCATGGCCAAATGGTATCAGAGCTGAGGGTTGAGAGATAGGGTGGAGTCTAGAGCTAGGCACAATGGGGGTTGCATGGGATGGTAGGGGAACAGTGTTGGTTAATCTTGGTTCATGACATAGGCCAGGGAGGACCGACAAGCACATGGGATTTTAGGGCCCCCAATGATCCGATGCAAGGACTATGACCCAACCGAATGACCAAGTGAGACTACATTGATTGTAGGGTAGAGACCCTAGGGAAGGTAAATGCATCATCATGATTGTGTTTTACCTGATTTGGGTGTTCTGGGAAAGAAATTGAAATAAAATGATAACATAAAACCCTACGAATTTCATTACTACTTGGCCTTAGGCGATCTTTGTTACCATAAAGCTATGGAACCTGGACATCATCCTTGGGTGGCTCAGATAGTCGAGGCCCAACAGATTCGGGGGATCTATCAGTTGAGGATTGAACGAGAGGAGGAAGATAGCCAGTGGCAGAAGACTCTCCGTTCCTTCTAGCAGAAAACCCTCAAGAAGTACTAGGGTAGTATTTCGGATACGGAGATGGAGGGGTGGCTTGAGGAGCTAGGGATCCCTTTACCAATATCCGTGCTCTGAGGGAGAACTGGGTTCCCCTAGCAGTTAGTCGGTTGAGAGGTGTGGCACGACAGTGGTGGATGCTCTACCTCGGAGAGAGGATAGAGGCAGAGGCACTGTGGGCTGACTTTGAGAAGGAATTCCGAGAGGAATTCCTTTCATCCATGATCAAGGTAGAGAAGCAGCAGGAGTTACTCTCCCTTCAGCAGGGGAGTATATTAGTATGAGAGTTGGTGATCAAGTTCAATGATCTCTTGTGCTTTGCTCCGGATCTCTTCCCAGATGAGGAGTATCGGGCGAGACATTTGGAGGAGGCGCTTTGTCCTTCTCTCTAGTATGTTGTCACCCCCTTTACCCTTCCGACATACTTGGCAGTATTGAATAAGGCAGAGGTTGTAGAGAGGATGCACTCGTAGGAAGGTTCACCACATGATGGGATCCATCCAGGTTTGTTGGAGGGTATGGTAGTCAGTAGCAGGTCTCCTGCGACAGGACCTTCCAGGTTCAGGACCGTGGGGAGTAGCCCCCAGCAGTTCCAGTTCAGATTTTCAGGTCCTCATCCCTTTTTCACGAGCCCAGGACCGAAGTGTTTTTCTTGTGGAGGTTTCGGGCACATTCAGAGTCAGTGCGTGACTCAATCTCAATACGGTGGAGGTGGGAAGGTTCAGCGCCCACCTCAACAGCAGTAGTTTCCAGCGAGACCCTTCCACCAGCAGCAGGACCATGCTCCTCCGAGGGCAGACTTTGTAGGAGGAGGCCGACCTCAGGGTGCTCCTCAGGGACCTCGACCAGGGCGTGGTCGGAGGGTGGACGTCATCAGAGAGGCAGAGGAGCTGGGCATGGACAGTTGCACTCAGAAGAGTTGACAACTCTGACAGGACCAGAGGTGGTTCAAGGTCAAATTTGTTTGTTCATCACTTTCGTTTCTGCATTGTTTGATTCAGGAGCTTCGCACTCCTTTGTTGCACCTAGTCTTGCCCATGCTTTGGGTCTAGATGTAGAGATACTTTCTGTACCCTTGGTGATTAGTACACCAGTTGGAGGGCAGACCAGTATCTTTTGTTTTCTGGGGATATGGGCTAGCGTTGGGACCACATCGATCTAGTGGGGACCTTCTTATGTTATAGATGTAGCCATACGATGTCATCCTAGGCATCGATTGGTTGTTTTCCGTTAGTGCCGTTATCGACTGCTTCTGTAGAAGGGTTGTGTTCTCTGACGTGGATGGGAAACATGTAACTTTTGTTGGCGAGAGGAGCTATCAGGTGGGAAGCCGGCGTGTGGAGCCTCTCCATTCCTTGTTATGCGGGTTATCAGTGGTTCCAGCAGATATAGAGATGATGGATGTCCCGGAGGTTTTTGGGGAGTTCCTCGATGTTTTTCCTGAGGAGGTTGTAACTCTACCCCCCCCCCCCCCCCGACGTGACGTTGAGTTCGGAATAGACATACAGCCTGGTGCCCGTCCGATTTCGATGGCCCCTTATCAGATGGCACCTTTGGAGTTGCGGGAGTTGCAGATTCAGATTGACGATCTGATGGAGAAGGGTTTTTTTGACCCAGCGTATCGACATGGGATGCTCTAGTTTTGTTCGTGAAGAAGAAAAATGGTGGTCTCAAGCTATGCATTGACTACCGAAGGTTGAACCAGGTAACAGTCAAGAACCATTACCCCCTTCCAAGGATAGATGATCTCTTTGACCAGCTGAGGGGAGCATGTTGGTTTTCTAAGAATGATGTACGATCTGGATATCATCAGCTGTGGGTGAAGGCCAGTGATATCTCGAAGACAGATTTTAGGTTCAGTTATGGGCACTTCAAGTTTGTAGTGATTCCATTTGGTGTTACGAATAAACAGGCTCTGTTCATGGGAATTATGAAATTTGTCTTATGAGAGTTTTTGGACAGGTTCGTCATCGTGTTTATCGATGACATCCTGGTCTACTCAAGATCATAGGAGGAGTACATTGAGCATTACAGGGAAGTCTTATAAGTCCTTTTTCACCGCCTTCTTTATGGGAAATTGTCGAAGTTTAAGTTCATGATGCAAGAAGTACACTTCCTTGGGCACGTAGTGTCTCAGCATGAAGTGTCGGTGGACCCGTCGAAGGTTGAGGCACTTGTTTCTTGGGCGGCCCCCAAGAGCGTAGCGGAAGTTCGTAGTTTCTTGGTTTGGAAGGTAACTATCGGAGGTTCGTTTCGGATATCTCTCGAGTTGCTAAACCATAGACAGCTTTGACTAGGAAGAACCATTTCTTCCTATGGAGCAAGAATTTCCAGGAAGCTTTCGACTACCAGAAGGAGAAGTTGTTCCGTGCTCCCGTACTCAGGTTTCCAGAGGAAGGGTTGTTGTATGAGGTGTTTTGTGAGGCTTCTGGACTTGGTCAGGGGTGCGTGCTGATGCATAAGAAGGGAGTTATCTATTATGGGTCTAGGTAGTTGTGCCCTCACGAGCGTAACTATGCCACCCATGACCTGGAGCTTGCAGCAGTAGTATTCACACTGATGTTTTGGGGACATTACCTCTTTGGGGAGCGCTTTGTGGTTTTCTCCGATCACAAGATCCTGCGTTATATTTTCTCTCAGCGTGACCTAAACTTGCGGCAGCGGAGATGGGTCGAGTTTCTCCATGACTATGACTTCAAGATCTCCAACACTGAAGGTAAGGGCAACGTTGTGGCTGATTTCCTGAGCAAAAAAGTCACATATGGAAGTGGTTTGGGAATCCGCTGATGCTTGGAAAGCGATGGGAGTGTTGTCCGCCTTGCACTTGGATGCAAGGGTAGAAGGTGTTAGAGGCTATTTGTTTCAGATTACGGTGCAGTCCTCCATGTTGCAGCAGGTGGAAGAGTCTCAGTGGGGGGTCTCCGAGGCAGAAGTAATGCGGGATCGTGTCGACCAAGGAAACGCTCCAGAAGGATGGTCAGAGGATAGCCGACATTGGATTCCTTTCCATGTAATGTTGTTTGTTCTGAAGGAAATGCATGAGGTAGTTCCCCGTGAGTTCCATAGATCATCCTTGGCATTACATCTAGGAGTTTCAAAAATATACCGAGGCCTTAGGGAACAGTTTTGGTGGGCCGCGGTGAAACGGCCAGTGGCGGAGTTTGTGGCTAAATGCATAGTGTGTCCACAAGTGAAGGTTGAACACCATGTTCCCAGTGGTTTGTTACATCCTTTAGATGTCTCCAAGTGGAAGTGGGATGAAATCTCAATGGACTTCATCACAGGACTACCCAGAGCTCAAGGTGGTTATGATGCTATCTAGGTAGTGGTGGATCGACTGATGAAATCAGATCACTTCTTAGCAATTAAGGAGTCGGGCCGAGTGAGTACCTTATCACAGAGGTCCTTAGATGAGGTGGTGCGTTTTCATGGATTTCTGAAGACTATCATCTCTGATCGGGATAATCGGTTTACCTCATGAGTTTGGAGGGGGTTGCAACATTCTTTCGGCACCCAGCTAGGCCTTAGCACTGCTTTCCAACCCCAGACCGATGGGCAGACAGAGTGGACTATACAGATGTTGGAGGACATGCTGCGAGCATGCGTTCTGGATTTAAGAGGATCATGGGTACGACACGTGCCTTTAGTAGAGTTTTCTTACAAAAACATATTCCACTCTACTATTAGCATGGAACCGTTTGACTCTTTGTATGGAAGACCATGTCGTTCACCCATTTTCGGAGCAGAGGTTGGTGAGACAGGTGCTCTTGGGCCGGAGGTAGTGCAGAGCACCATAGAGAATGTTTAGCTTGTACGTGAGAGGATGAAAGCAGCTCCGGACCGACAGAAGTCTTATGCTGATCATCGAAGGAGGCCATTGGAGTTTGAGGAAGAGATCATGTGTTATTGAAGGTTTCCCCTCGACGGTGGAAACATAGCTTTGGTAAAGGGAGTAATCTCTCACCTAGGTTCATCAGACCTTTTGAGGTGCTGAGGGAAGTCAAAGAGGTGGAATATCATCTAGTCCTTCCACCTTAGTTTGAGAACATTCATGACCTCTTCCACGTCTCCCAGCTACATTGATACTTTCATGACGACACTCACATTATCGACTGGGGAGAGTTAGATATGGGAGATGACGGGACCTTCGAGGAAAGACCAGTCAGAATCGAGTATCGTAAAGAGAAGGTGCTCTGTGGATGAACCATTCCCTTGGTTCGTGTGTTGTGGAGGCATGGAGGCCTCGAGGAGAGCATTTGGGAGTAGGAGGCCAAAACGCACACTCAGTACCCGGAGTTGCTTTGACTTGTGTTTTCCTTGTTCATCTGAGCTTTTTTTTTTGATTTTATACTCTATTCATTTGATATACGGAATGCTTGGCTTGTCAGTTATGAGACTTTTTGTTTCCTTGTTCTCTAGAAGTGTGTAGCATGTCCGAATGTGTGGGGAAAGGCAAAAACCCGACCCTTAATCGAGACACATTAATGAAGATGTGATTGAACCCGTGCGGGTGAGTCAGTGCCGCCTAAAGCGGATAATATCTCGACATAGGAGAAGGAATTTTCCCCAAACCACGTGTTAAGGCAATGTGTGGGTTGTACGGTGTTGGGGGGGGGTAGTGGAAGTTGGAAAATCCTAATTTATGGAAGTGGGGAGGCCCAATCCTTAATCGAAATGGATTAATGGGGATGTGATTAAACTTGTGCAGGCGAGTCAGTGTCACCTAAAGCGGATAATATCTCGACATAGGTGAGGGAATTCCTAACACATATGATTAGGGTTTCCGGTTGGGTTCCTGTTATAACGAGGGCCCTAAGAGGTATCTTTTCGGTTCCTCTAGGTTGGATTTTGAATTCTCGGGGATGAGAATGTTTTAAGAGGTATCTGATGTAATGGCCCAGACCTCTCCGGCCCATTTCTTTGTCAAAAAGAGGGTCATGAAGTGTTCTAGAGGGTAAAATGGACTTTTCCCACACTTTTCAGGATTTTGAAACTACACACCGTGTAGTGGGAGTACACGCCATGTACCCCCCCACTGGGTATACCCCATGTTGAAGAATGTGTCCATACCATGTGAAATAAATCGGTACATGCCATGTACCCAATCCGACACGCCATGTAGTCCCTCCCCACATATGTGTTACCCTCAAACCGTGTGTTGACCAGTCAACGGTTTTGTGTCGTGTGGGAGCCGTGTCCTTGTCATGTGAAATAAATGAGTACACATCATGTACCAGATACTAAACGTCGTTTAGTCCCTCCCCGCATATGAATTACCTTCAAGCCGTGTGTTGAAAAGTCAACGGCCACGTTCCTCGTTGAAGGCCGTGTTGGAAGCCATGTGGTGACCGTGTGAAATGGCCGAGTACACGCCATGTACCATAAAGTACACACCATTTACTTTTTATTTTCTCACCTATAAAAGGAGGGTTCCTATCCTCCTTTTCAACTCACCCCTCTCCTCCCCATTACTTTGAGTATTTCTCTCCTAAGAGACTTGAAGGCTCCTTTTCTTCTGTAACTTATTCATCCGAGCTCCGATTTACGATCCATCAGTGGCCATGGGATCGTAACGATGGGGTGGAACTTCTGAACTTGGATTTTTTTTCTTTCCTCTAGCCATTCCATTCCAACTTCCATCTGAGGATTTTTTTTCGGGACTCGACGGAAGTGACGGACGCCGACGGACGCCGTCTAAAGTTGATCTGGGGGAGCGTTGTGATCAGAACCTGTTGAGGTAGGGATCTTACCTTCATCTCTCTAAATTGTGCATTATGCAGGGTGGGTATCCTCTTGTTTTCATGATAAAAGGTTGAACCATTAAACAAAGATAACAAATGGTTAAAGAACGGGGATGGGGAAGTTGTTATGTTTATCTTTATATCCTATGATATTATGTTGTGAATTGAACAGGCTTATGCCTACTGAAAATCACGGTTGTTGGGGGCCTTTGCTTGCGCAATTAAATGTTTCCCTATCTTTCTAGACCTTTTTTGTGAATGGAACTTTGTTGAATGTGGAATTTGTTTAATCACGTAATGTTGGCTAATTAAATGAAAATATGAAACCCTTGTGTGATCACTCCAGTTGAACGAAAATGAAATAATAAACATGTGGGTGCTGTTTGGGGTTAATTTACGTGAAGAGGGTGTTTTTGTGGGTTGTTGTGGATCGGGTGAGCAGTGGGGCTGTGGTTGGATTGGTTGTGGGTTAGTGTGAACTCTATGTTAGTGATGGGCAGCGGGGTTGTGATAAATGGTATCAAGGGGTGATGATGTACGATGTGGTTGTCATTATTGGCAGCGAGGCTACAGGGTCGGCTTTGGAATGTGAACAAACTATGGGTTATGAATAATAAATAAAATGTGGTAGAGTTAATGAATGGTGGGTCTTGGTAATGGAACGAGAATAATAATCAATGGGGTTGGGTGGTTAATATGAAGGGACTTGTTTGTGTTGCTTGTGTTATCATAACTTGATTTATGGATGGCAGGGATATGATTTATGAACGATTGATATGGTTGGTTGCGGTTGATTGCCCAGTAGTTAAGGAACTAATAAACTGATTCTATTGAAACATGAAAACCTAAATGGGGGTTGGGGTTTTTTGTGGTATGCATAATTCATAGTAACAGTTCTGAGGCATGTTCTCAGTTCTCAGATTAGAAGCCATAGGTTGGGATGAGTGATTGGTATATATATATATGTATGTATCTTTGTGTTTTATCGCACCCCACCCATGTTGAGCACTTAGTGCCGAACACTCTCATTTCATGGGAGAGGGTGTTTTCCCCTTAGTTACTAGCTACTTCCTTCTCTTTCTTCCCTAGGCAGTGATGGCTTTAGGCGAACTTACACCTAATACCCTTTAGGTAGGTTTCGATTGGGGTGGTGTTAACTGAAGACACTTCGGGCAGGTTTTACTGTTTCACAAGAATCATCGGGATTAGGCCCAGGTGTGTGCGGGCAGGATACGTGGTTGTGAGGCCCAGGTGTGTGCGGGAGGGATACGTGGTTGTGAGGCTCAGGTGTGTTCAGGTGACATACGTGGATTTGAGTCCTAGGTGTGTGCTGGCGGGATACGTGGTTGTGAGGCCCAGCTGTGTGCAGGTGGGATACCTGTTCTTGAAACCCAGGTATGTGCGGCCAGGATAGCTGGTTGTGAGGCCTAGGTGTGTGTGGTCGGGAAGAGTGTGGCAGTGTCATACACTCACCGTTAGCAAGAGAAGCTAACCAATGATAATGGTGTGGGGCACCTAATACTCTTGTTCTTATATACTACTACCTATTGTGATTGTTTTTTTGGTGAGTGTGGCTGGTAAGGTTGGGTGGATAGATTTCCTTGCTAGGTTTATTCTGTTGTTCTCATGGGACATTAGGATGTCTCCCCACCTGTGCACGAGAGCTTTAGATTTCCCTACTGAGTATACTTGTATCCTCACCCTACATTTACATTCAGGTTTCTAGGTGAACTACCAGGGCCGTGCGGGACCCTACTAGTAGGGATAGTTGGAGTTACTGCAGTTGTTGTACTTTGTTTCTTTCATTATTGTACTTTTGAGCTTTCTTTTACTTGTACCATGTTCCAGAACTATTTAAACATGCATGTAGGATTGGTTTGGGTTTATTTCTATACACTTATTCTTTTTTTGGTGGTTGACTTGTCCTATTTCCCGATCTTAAATAATAAAAAGGGTAATGCCTCCCATATTTGTGAAAACTCATACCCTTGGTGCAAGTCACCACCCCGGGGCCTACTGAAGGCGGGACTCGGGGGTCATTATCTCCCTTTCACCATTTCAAGATCAATAGGGGCATCTTTGGTGGGAGGGGGTTATGACAACATCGAAATTTACTTTGTGTAAATTTTTGTAAATTTTCTGATAAATTTCATTTTTAATGAATAGTGAAAAATATTATAGTTTAATTCAAAAATGTGTTTTAATCTAATTTATTTATATGGTTATTCTATCATTCTAATTTGTTTTAAAAATAAATTAGAATATATTTTTACCATTTAATCCAATTTTGGTCATTAGAATTAATTTCACTTTGAATTTGGACATAAACATGTGTCAATCATTGGATAGTTATTGTTTCTTAAAAACACGCTATTTGTTTTAACAACAAGAATTAATTTTAAATTAATTCATGAAACTTCTGTGTTCATATTTGGGTAAAATTGACATCATTTTTGAATTTTTAATATCAAATATATCTTCGGCTCAATTTTTGATATTTTTCTTAAAAACTTCAATTTTTGATGAATAGTAAAACCACTTAGTTGTAGTTAAAAAAACTAACTTTTTCATTTAAATGAGATTTTATCACTTCTATGAATTGAATTTAGAAAATCCAACATACATGGCTGCAATTATTAACTAAAAGTTTGATCAATAAGATGAAAATAATTTTTGTTGAATAGTAATTTTTGACTTTTATTTACCGCGGTTATAGGTAATTAGGGTAATTCAAGGTAAAAATAATATTATAATAATTCAAAATTACATTAACACTTGACCTAACCTTATTCTACGAGTAATTGATTACCATGTAAATCCATGGGTCTATTTTGGGACCTCATGGAGCCACTTATGAATGATAATGAAACTTTAGATTAATTAATTTAATGTAAAGACAAAATTGACATAAACAAATATCTTTTAGTAAATTAGTTTTTACATAGGGTTATATAAGTTATTTATACTACTATAAATAATTTTTGGAAATAAAAAAATATTTCCTACATCATAGTATTTTTTTATAATTTTTTACATCAAATAAAATATATTATTTATGACACAATAATGATGCATTATTTACTTCATTAATAAATGATTTATATAAATAAGATTATAATGACTAAAATAACATACAAAACTTGTCCAATTGTTATTGGATGTATTCATTTATACCATGAGTCATCTTATCTTCAACTCTAATGATTTTTGGACCATTAGAAACCAAATATAATTATATAATAAGATAATATTTTCATACATTCCTAAAGAGTCCCTCATCCCCCTTATAGAAGGAGACCATTTCTACCCAATTCCTATCACCTCTCAAACCTTTTGGGTCATCCAAACTCTGCACAATTAAGATCCCTACATCCCTCTCATCCTCCTAGAAGTCTTACCTTAGGAAGAAGGCACATAAAGAATTATTTTTGGTTCAAACCAAAGGAAGTTTCCCAAATTAAATGTAACAATTTCTCTTAACTTCTTTTCTATTATTTTATTTCTCCAACCACTAAACTCTTTTTATTCCTATATTTTATAAAAACCCCAGTATACTAAATATAATAGGATGATGTTATAATAATTATTTGAACTACACTTAGACACACATCTATCAAATGGCAGAATAACGTACTGTTTCTGAGGATGGCAAACTAACGCCTCACGAAACGATGATTGTTTGATTATCTCCTACGACCTATCATGGATTCCATTATGATGGAACAATATTTATATATGATATATTTAATCTTTATGTTTTCTTTATGCTCTTGTATTTTCATTTTATAGCATTCCTTTATGGTTTCTGTTATTGGTAAACACGATAATTTCATTTGAGGAAGTGCGGACTACCGCCCCCTCAAAGTGATATGACTCGTTAATGCCACATGTGGGACGTATAAAGGATAGAGATAATGATATTATATATGATATTATATTCTAATTATAATATACCATTGTATAATTATGTTTTAATTCCATTCTAGTAAAAAATAGAAAGGAAAGTTGCATTCATGCGTACGTACAACTAACCGTCTCCATGATCGGTGAATATAATTTCTTATCTCCAAAATGTTATGGACTTTTAAAAATACATATATATTCTAGATATATATGATGTATATAGTATCTAAATAGTTAATATCATTCTGGAGGAAATGGAATACTGACCACATGGACAACATGTAAATATAAGGTGTTCATTTTTTACTCAAGTACCAAATATCGACAAAACGAATGTTATTAACTTAAATGGTTACATAATGTTTATACCATGGTAATAAGTTATATAAAAGGAATAATAAAATTGATAATCATTGTTAAGAAATTATAAATTAACTTTAGTTTATTATTCATGATATTAAATAATGAAAGGGTCAATTCGGATACGTGGTAAGGGACTTCGTCTCAATCCCCTTTCATTGAGGCATATTTTGTTTTAATACACGACATTCTTTTATACGCTTTATAAACACCCTTGACATTTCAAAGGGAATATTTTTTTATGAAGCATTTTAATAAACCACAAAAATGAATATTTATTTTAATGCAAGTGGTGAAAAAAACCTTTCCTCCATAGTGAGTATTACTTGTTCTTTGGCTTCCGTAACAAGCCATAATGTTTTTTAGGGAAAATAAATACCATATACTCTTTTATGTTTTTTGGTATTGAAAATGGTTTTTATAATGGATTTTTTAGGTCAAAATATTTAAGTGATATATTATGAATGAAATGTGTAAATGTTTTCTTTCCTTTATATGAATATTATGTGTTATGATTTTATAATGGCACTTGGACATTTGACGGGTGGTTACGTGATAAACCAAATGATGGGTGGTGTCGTGATAAACCAGGACAGGTGGTTACATTATAACCTCCAATGCATTGCATATGGAAGATGGTCGTATGGATATTACATTTAGTAACATGTGTGGAAGAAGATTGTATGGTTATTCCATTTAATTGTGTTTATGTTCCAATTCACCTTTATATGTTATGTGTTCTTTATATGGGAGTTATGGTAAAATTTTGGTTACAAAAGGGTAATTAGTGATATTTTATTTAGTGAAGAATATTTTCTACTTCATAAAGGTGAAAAGTATTACTTATGTTAAAGTATTCATGGTTTACTTGTTGTTTTTAAAAAATTAACAATTTTCCTTCTTTGTGTATTGCTTACTGAGCTTTTTATTTTCAGCCCATGGTTTTGAATTTTATTCACAGGACATAAATTGGAATAAGGTCATGGATGGGATAATGGAAACGTCATGTTATCTTAAACATGGAACTAAACATGACTCATTTTTTTCAATATTTTTTGTTTTGTGAAAAATGGTAACTGAGTAAAAGTTTCATCTTTGTATTTTGTGAGATCTAATGTAATAGTTATGGTCTATTTATCTAAAACACTAAACCTAAAAAGATCCTCCATGTGAATTATTCTTTTAATTCAATATTATTTAATGTTTTAAGGCCGGGTCGTAATACGGTGACCCAATTGAGGTGTATCTTTTAAGAAAACCATGTTACCTATGAAAAAATACAAAGGTCTACCCTTAATATCCTTATATTAATTCTATCAACTCTGGACTTTTATCATAAATCTATGTACATCATGAATCTTCGTAGACATCTCCTGAACCAAACATGATCCAACTATAGATGTCTCATCCACCTCTACCCAACATTGCTATGATCTACATGGGAAACCATACAATGAATTGATGGGTTCCATTATTATCAATGTATAATAAATGTTCTTATAGAAAAATCAATCAATCCTAGATGGTCATCCCATGATCCTCCAAAATGCATGACATAGGCATAGAGTATATCCTCCAGAATCTGAATCACACGCTCCATCGGACCATCTTTCTCTGGATGGATACCTATTATTAACTAGACCTATGTTCTCATTTCTTCATGAAGACACCCAAATAACCTCAAGGTATACCAAGGATCCCTTTCTGAACCAATGGAATAAGGACTCCCATGTACCCTCCCAATCTCTTACACATATAGTTTACCCAGATTTTTAACTTTTGTTGGGTCTTGGATTGGAATGAAATGAAAAGACTTCATCAACCAACTGAAAACAACTCAGATATCATTCCGCCCATGTTGAGTCCATAGTAATACAACAACAAAGTCCATGGTTACCTCGTTCCATTTTAATAAAGGCTCCAAAATAGTTTAATGTAAACTAAAAGGTTTCATTTGCTCTACCATTATCCACTTGTAGTTGAAATAGTTAGAAACAAACTCTATGATGTCACACTTCATACCCTACCACCATAATCATCACTTAATGTCATAATACATTTTTCTAGTTTTAGCATGAAATTTTCCTGAAGGGATGCTAAAATTGATCAAGAAAATAAACCTCAAAGATATATGGATGAAAATTAATTTTCCAAAGTGAATCATACAATAAAAAGAGTAAGACCAACACAAAATGGTCTTCCCACATTAAACACATTATCGAGTCATCTTAATCTCACCATCCAATAAATGACTCTGGATAATAGACTCTATGAGAGATTATGATAATATAATACTAAATAGAACTATACATTAAAAAACCTCCTGATAATGTAGGTTAAACTGAGTGAAATTCCATATAATTTTCCACTCCTATATCAATTCGAGAATAGGCTGGGATGGTACTTTTAATCTAAGAGCATATGTAATCACATTTCCCTTTCCTAGGGTGTAGGTGATTTCAAAGTAATATTTCTGAAGGTATTATATCCATCGTCTCTATCTGATATTCATGTATGTCTATGATAAGATATATCTCGGAATTTTATGATCAAAAAATATAGTGAACCTTTCACCAAAATGATAGTGATAATAAAATTTAGTAACATGCATGACTACATAATGACCTAAACTGTGAGGGTGGAAATTCATTTCATGTGGTCGAGTTGATGGGAGTCCAAAGCTACCACAAGGTCATCTTGTGTAATCACACATCCCAAACCAAATCCAAAATCATCGCAAAACATCATATTCCCCTTAAAAGGACTAGGTAAGATCAGAATAAGAGATGATGTCAGAAGGAATATCAGGTCATCAAAATAATAAGGACACTTATCATCCCAAGTGAATTTTTCCACATTCATGGTAAGATCAGTCAGAGATGATTCCATCTTAGAGAAGTCCTTGAAAAACCATTGTTAGTATCCATAAAAACCATGAAAGATTTATATCTCAAATAAATTCTATTATTCCTTCGATGGAATAAATGGCCCATAACTACTCTGCATAAACATATAATATGTTCTCGTAAATTTTGTACTCCAAGAACTAAACTTCTTGTATATAAAAAATACATATCATGTTGTTTACATACAATTAGTGACTTCTGATAATTTCAAGAACAAAATTCTGATGGTGGTCATGCTCATGGTCAGATTTCGAATAAACCCAAATATCAATCTCACATACCACCACAAAAGTGTTATGATATTGATGTAATATCTGATTTATCATAGGAATAAAAACGGAAGGATCATTATTCTGACTGAACGACATCACAAGATTTTCATAATGGCCATACCAACTCATAAAGAATGTATTAGGTATATTAGACTTCAGAACACCACGATGATGATAAGCCGAGAAAAGATCAATCCTAGAAAGCCACTTTCCCCTCTTAATATGATAAATAAATCATTCACATGAGGAAAATAATCTTTTTTTCTGAAACATTTCACTGTTCGACTTAGGATATCCCACATTCAATAGAAATGAACCATTAAAATTCTTGGAAAAGACCACCAATGCTGCCTAATGAGAAATAGTAGGGGAACAAAACCTTTTTCCTATAGGTTTTGAAACTAAATATTGAGCTCTTTTAGGTTATCATGTTCCATATGATAAAAATTTATATATATCAGTTGCATTCCTAGAACCAGATCTTCTGTAAACTCATTCTCTCCCTCTATAGAAAGATTGATTAAGTTATATAAGAAAACATCAGCAATGTCTCGATCAATGATGGGAATAACAACAATAGAAGGTAATTCATTGAGCATAAAGAAAATAGAAACAAACAAGGTCCTAGGCTCTTGGAGAGAATGTCTTGCATAACTAGACCTTGAGACCCACTCCCCTTGAAACAGATGTGAGCTCTCAGGAATAGTAAGAAACAAAACATGATGATGGCCCAAATAAAAAATCAGATCGATGATTGAAATGAAAATACAAACCAAGGATGATGTAAAAAAGACGAGGATGAAGAATGAAAAAATCCTAGACCAACTCTGTGTCACCTATCATTAATGAACAAGAAGGACCCCTGAACCCTGACCGTTCCTTTTACCAAGAGGTGTCACTAAATCCAATCCAAAGTACATAAGTTCCATTTGATATTTAATGATATCATCAGAATTAATAGATAGAAATGTGTGGGAGGGACAGATTTCAAATAATGACATTTCAACTAACAATGAATAAAGGATTGTACCTATAACTATTGTTGGGTCATCATCAACATTCTCTTGATGAACATTAATGTGTGAAAATGCCTAACTCCAGAGTCAAGTGGTCGAATCCCTGGTGTCTTTAATGCTTCTAACTGCACTAAACTAGCTTTTGGAGCTTACAAAACCTAATCATAACCAGGCATAGTTATTGACGAAAAAAAAATCATAGATGATCAAAACATCCACAGTTGTGGAAAATCATCATAAGAATTAGAAAAAAAATTCCTGGTGTGTCCAAAAATACCACACTGATAGAAATTCAAAGTCACATTACCCACTGTAATAGATGGTGTAGAGGAGGCTCACTGTTGAGAACCAACTCCACTACTCCAAGGATGATATTTCCACATCCTCTTCTTCCCATATGCATCACTGAAGATTCCACCCGATTGAAGGGAATAATTTGAAAATATAACCTTTCCATTATATCTCAATTTATTGTCACTTAATAGGTATACTTTTTAAACATGAACACCGACGATCTAATATATGGCCACAATCCATGATGTTACTTTTGAGCCTTTATCTAGTCACTCTTCACCACGCCTGGGACAAAACGGAAAAGATATGAAAATTGATTAGTGTATGACAACAAAAAACACTCTCCCTTTTGTAAACAGAGGAAGTCTAGAGATTATGATAACATTAGAGACTCCGGAAAAAACTAATGAATGAACTGTGTTTTGAAACCCTTCTATTATATGTCCATATTTCTATCTACCTTGTCCATGGAATCCCTCCATCACTTATCAGAGCCTTTGACCATAAACAATGATAACATTACCTCGATATTCTATGGTATCTCTAGAAATTAGAATATTAAATCGATCATGTCTAGACAATCCTATTCTTCTTGAATTTTAATCATCTATTTAAAGGATGATGGATTCTCAGACAAGCATTCCCTTGATCGTTCTCATTCTCCCCCAACTCCGAGCTATACCCTATAAACTAAATTTTGAACTAATGGGACATGTTGATAAACATCACAAACTTCCAATATAGTAGTCTTCATAAGATACTAATTTACCAGAGTATTCCCTTGAGGAGAATTAGATGAATATTTATAAGGATGTGAAGGAAGATGTCTCGTATGTATACAACTACACACCAAAACATAATAATTTTTAGACATACGAATAAATATCATTTCAAAATATAAAAACCATAAGTATAAACTGAGATTTCAAAACAAAACCCAATACTAGAGTCACATATTCCATCATCCCATGGAAAAATGAGTCTAATCACAACAATAGTTGGAAAGGAACTAATTGCAATATACCTCTCAAGTCCCGAAAATACTATCTCTAGACTAAATGTCATCCCAAAATATGGAATATGAAGGATATAGCTTCAAATGATACCAAATTATAATGAACCAACCTATGGTGACCTCAAACCTAGCAACTGGCCTAATCCATCACATGCTTAAAGGGGGTTCCCAGTCCCCACAATATGGCGATTATCACCCCCACATAGAATAGAAAACCATTTGGAATGATTATAGCCACCCTAAACAACCAAATTTCAAATATATACTAAAACAGGAACAATGGAAGGTGAACATGATATATTTTCTCCAAGTGTATGAAAAAAAGGAATATGAAAACAATTTATGTAACTAAAAAAATAAAAAGTAGAAGTCAAACCATAATGAAACCAAACCAAATAGAAAATCCTAATGATGGCATAGACAAACTACAACCTCTCACCACCATCTACCCAACCAGTTGAGATGAACCTCACCACAACATTGTGGAACCTTTTCTTTCTAGGAATTGGAAGAAAAACAATGTTTTGTTCACCAATGAAGAGTAGCATAGGGTTTAATAGAATATGATTATTATGATCTCACAAAGGTGTTCCACAAAAATATTTTTCATAACAATTAATTTATTATAATTTTAATTAAAACATGGCCCTATAAGCTAAAAAGTTTTCTTATTGAATACATGGTAAACATATACCTTTTTAAATAGTTCTAAAAAATGAATATATATTTTTAATCAAATTTTTTCTATAACTATTCACAAACATAATAATAATTTTCAAGGCTAACTCAGAAATCTAAAAAATAAAAAATATAAGCAAAGGTTTCACCCCATAAAATAATACTACATATCCAAGATTCATAATACTTGTACTATAATAATAAATTTCAAAAAACCAGTTCCTAGAACAACATGACCTGAAAATATAGAAATACCCCATTAATATACCCCTCAAAATGTCAATATTATTCCTCTAGAACAATGAGACTAGTAAATATTGGAATTACCAAGGACTAACCTCCATGATAACAAAAAAACAATAGAATATGGCCTCTAGGTTACCCTTTTTTATACATACCCAAGTTATCTAATTTTATATTTTTCTCAATTCAGTTGAATTATTTAAAAAAAATTCAAAACAATTTTATAATACATTTTAATGATTTAAAAATACCCCTTTTCCATTCCATTTATCATTTACATGTGAAGAATGAATTTTCATTGAAATGTATTCTCAACACACACATAAAAACCATGCCTATCTTTCATTTTCAATAAGTTTGAAATGAAAAACAACAAGATCTATTATAATAGGCCAAATATGGAACCACCTACATCAAAACATGGGATGAACCATCATATAATGGAATAGAAAATAAAAAAAACCAATGACATCGGAGAAGTCCATAGATTCAAATCCCCACTTCTTGTGAATGATCGAATTTAGGAAATATTTGGTCATCAGCAATGAAAACACAACATACCTAAAAAACAGATGCCTTCCAGACCAAAAACTACCATTAAACTACCTCCAGAACAATATCTCCCAACTGGTCTAGAGGAGGAAAAGAAGGAACATACAACATAGTTCTAATGAAATGATACCATAATGACGGGGAACTATCGTGATCACTTGCAAAAAATATGACGAAGGATCACTCACCCTAGAGATACACCGCAACTGAAATGGATATACAACACTGAATAGAATTATTTAGAAGGAGTGGTGTCTCTCAAAAATGAATGGGGAGAGATTTAATTCGAGGTTGAAGAATATTTTAGGGAAAACCATACCAAAACTATTGTGCACATGTTTCAACATAGGACACATGCCATTTCATGATGTGTAGTGTAGTTAAATACCGTGAAATCCATATTTGTACCTGTGCACTAAAAAATTCATCAAATCATATTAAAACTATGTTATTTTAATAATTCATGACTTGGATCCACCATTAACGATTCCTAAACATTCATAGAAGGAATCCCCTTTCATGTATTATATTCAGCAACAATTTCATGGAATGTAACCGAGTTACCCAACATGAAATTCATATTCATCCTATTGAAAAAATATTCTCTTGTTAAAATTCAAACAAATATCTGACTTCAACATTATAGGTATCCTCCCAATATCGAAGCAGTGGAAATCCACAATGTGGTTAAGGGGGTACCTGATAAAATGGTAACATGATATTACAACTATTAAGAAATCAAGATGGAAAAAGATTCACAATGCAATTAGGATTATCACATGTGACAACATGAATTATCACGAGACTAAACACAAACTAACTCATTGGGGCGGTATATAACTATGGTCTCACCCCTTACTTTCATTTCATTCTCATGATTAAACCTTCCACATAAATCATAAAACATGGAATCATTTTGAATCACTGCTTATTTAAAGATCAAGGAGAGATTAATAAATAAATTAAATTACCAAATATGATAACTATATATTCATAATTATGAACACCATTGATTGTAATTGGGTATGGGTACTCATTACGCATTCATTATTTTTGGAACCCTACGGTAATGTTTCTGTAGCATAATGGGGGATCTTAAATGTTCATGAGAGGGATTAGTGGGAGTGAAAGGGTTTATCATAATTTATACAACATTAGTGAAGTTTTTTGAACGTGGGAAAACCCCACCAACATTATTGATTGAAAATAAAATTGGATAAAATGAATGAAATTCATGATCTATGTGGAGAAATGAAGGATCCCTTAAATGAGTGTGTGAAAACAAATGCTTGGTAAGAGCTTCTTGAGAGAAAGGGAAACCATGAGGGGACTCTAGAGAGGGAAGGTAAGAGTGATAACGTTATCCAAAGATTTTTATAGAAGATAAATGTGGGTTTAAATGGTTTTATACATTTTAAGGGTGAGGATTTCTTTATTATTTCTGAAACATAGGTTTTAGAATCTATATAATAAAATAACCAAAACTACAAACCATACAATGGTTTTCTTTTAAAGGGTTCAACAGAATGGGAGAGGATTTAATCACTATTTATTTAATAGTGTTTAAACTCATAAAATAATACATTTTATTTTTTGGAAGAGAGTCATACTCTTAAATAAAAAAGTTTGAACATTAAATAATATTAATGGGTTTGGAAGATTAATGAAGGCTTTATAAAATTTATCAAATGGAAAAAATATATTCAATCACAGATAGAATTTATAGTTGTCATTAAATCACATTTTTGTCATTATGAAGTCATAATACCCAGAATATATATATATATACGATATATTATTTTAACCCAAAATTTGAATGTAACAGTTAATTATGAAAAACAAACTGTTGGATAATTTATATGATTTAATTCCAAAAAATAATATTCATTTTATCTATTTTTTTAAAAAAAAATTATAATTTATACATTTAATATAATAATTGACTGTTATTGAGAAATGATGAGTTTTTTAAAAATAACAATATTAAACCCTTATATAATTTACATTTGTCTTCTTAAAATTATATGGTCATTTTTATTTGTTAAAAAATTTACAATAAATTTTTCTTAAAATATTATATATTTCAAAAATCCATTAGAACATGAAAATAAATTCCTAAATTTAATTTGAATATTACCCAAAAATTCTATTTGTTTGTTATATTAGAAAATAATTTATAAATTAACACTAATAAAATTAAGATATAATCATTATTATATAAAATATACAAAATAATATTACTTGGGTCTTAATACATATCCCCTTAATACACTAAAAAATCTATAAGAGTAAGGTGCATGATAGTGAGACATTCATTGGGTTGTTCAACATACATGGTTTGGGTCATGATCTCAATCAGATTGAGCTTCTCTAATAAATGGGTTTTCTCATGTTTAAGATGTTTTCTATATGACTGGTATTGGTCATGGGAGATTCCCAATGAAATTATATCCATTGGGAACTCAAATAAATGGGTTATATAGGGTACAATCATATTGGTTGAGGCCATCAGTTGCTATTTCTATATCAATTGTATTTTTTAAAACACTATATTTATACAAAACATGTGACCAATGTTAAAAAACTATATTATAAAGGGTAATTATTGTTAGTAGACTTTCAAATATGATGTGATATAATAAAATATAATAAGAGGAAGTATTTTATAGCCATTTTTTATATTAATACATTTATTTAAATTTAAAGGGGAATTTTATTTATTATAGTTCAAGTCGTTTCAACCTTCCCCCCTTGGAAATTTTATCCTTTAATTTTTTTATTCCACACACTATAACTGATGAGGGTAAAATTTATTGATTACATCCTCTAGTTCCCATTTTTATTCATAAATCTTTTGTTTTCCCTAATGTTCTTTGACTAGGTTGATTGTCTTATTTCATATGACATTGTATCTAATGAATAATATCTTTAAAGACTGTTGTTCATACAAGTGATTGATATCCAATGGTACCACCATTGTATTGAGTACATGTGAGTGGTATGGTATGTAATTTACCAAAATGGTTATAAAAAATAAATCATGTACTTGGGATAGGTTAGATTAGAGTGCTGGTTGATAGGCCACCACTCCAAGGAAATCATTTTTCTCATAGGGGATGGTGTATCTTCAACAATTATTTCCCTTATTCCATAATTACATGAAATTATTTCATGGATTTATTTAGAGGAATACAATATATCTATCATTTATCTATTGGTCTCATTGATGAATTTCATCATTGGAATTTTGTCAAATTTGACAAGCCATGTTTTGACACTAAATGGTTTTCACCATTTCAACCATTTATCGGACCATTATGGGACCTAGATATATGAGTTTCCCAACTTTATCCCATCATGTCGGTGTTATCCACCTCTTAACATAAAGGGATCTATAAGGGGATATTTGGATTCTGCGTTGGAAACTATTTTTTTAAGAGAACATAAGAAGAGGAATATGTTCATACCATTCAACTATGAGGTCAATTGAGAATGCTCAAAACATGATCTCAGGTTTTTTGATAGTTCACACTGTTTGGCCATCAGTATGAGAGTGATAATCATTTATAATTATCCACTCAATAACTAGATCATGATGAAAACTATTTCAGATCAAAGAGGTAAATCTTGGATCTTGATCAGATATAATTGATAGTGGTGTTCTTTTCAGTCTCACCACTTCTTTGATGTATAGAAGTTCTATTTGATTGAGTGAGATGTTCTGTAGAAAAAATGAAGTGATTATCCTTTGTATGATGATCCTCCAATGCCAATATATCATTATTTACCCTTGAAATATTCATTTTACTAGTGTAAAATGTCATGGTGTTGTTTTCCCATTTCCTTCAATGCATGGAGAATGGTTACATCATCCCCTTAGATTTAATCCTTTATAAAATCACATTCTATCATTCAAAACATCATGATGTGTATTATGTGACCTACTTCTTCATATTTTCCAACCAATAGTTCTATCTGGTATCTCAATTAATCTATTTTACGTAATTGAAGGATAAAGACGTTTTATCTATGTGAATCATCCAAAAATTCATCTTTAACATTATATTTGAAGATATATATAGACGTGAACCATTCCTCACTGCTCCTTCTTCACTAAAATTGATCTCCAAGGATTTCCCTTTACTTATTGATTCCAATTTCCTATTAATTCCCATTACATTTATTTATTAATAATTTATCTTCTATATAAGGGATTGTTGAGCCCTAATTTTTGAATGGATTGATGATTCTCATTCCATTATGATTCCTTTCCCAATCCTTTTTAAAATTATAAGGTTATATTACTCTAAATTCCCACCAATCATATAATTTATAAATACCTTCTACTATGTTTTTTTACTAAAATATTATCATTCCTAGGATGATATAGAATTGATTAGTCAAAGTGATTGATCATCTATAACCATCTTCATTGATGAACATTCAGCTCTTTTTGTGAATTATAACTTTAGGCATTTAGGATCCATATATATTTCACACATTTACCCAAATAGAAAATTTCACCAAATTTTCAAAATGAAGATAGAAATTTTCAAATATTGATCATGAATTTGGTGGTTATGATAATTAAACAAAATTATCCATGAATAATATTCTATGACACATCCATTTTTCATCAACACGCATCCCAACCTCTTCTTTGAGGAATCAATAAATACCATGGAATTTTCACCATATATAATTATAGTGAGGGTTGGAGTAGTGATACGACTCCGTTTAAGATCCCTAAATATCTATTCACATTCCTCATTCCAAGAAAAATTTACTCCCATCAATGTTATGTTGGTTTGAGAGTCTGAAAATTGTAATAAATTTCAGACTAATAGATGATAATAACCATCTAATCCAAGGAATCTATGGATATATATTACAGATGTTGGAATCAATCATCATTAAATTTAATTTATCGTTGATTGGTCTACAAATATCCTACTTCATGTGATGATACTCATAATTAATGAGACTACCTTTAACGAGAACTCATTTTCTCTCTACATTAAATAAATCATCTCCTTTCATAATGACATTATCAAAGTTCTCAGATTTTCCTAATGTTCTTCCATGATTTTTGAGAATATTAAAATAATAACTATAAATAATACCAAATATTATTTAAGGTAATCTCTATGGACTCTATTCATCATGTCCATGAATATTTTTTGGGGTGTTAATGACTCATAATGGAATTATTATAGACACATATATCCCATATCAAGTATAAAACCAGTCATGAGGGTATCCCCCTTCTTCTCCTTATTATGGTATTATCCCAACCACATATCCACCTTGAAGAAGTATTCTTGTCTATGTAGCTAATCAAACAAGTCATTGATCCATGGAGTATGATACATTTTCTTTATTGTGACCATTTTTATCTTTGAAATAATTAATGACATGTTTCATTGACCCTTCATTCTTCTCGATGAATAGGACTCGTGCACCACATGGTGAGGCACTGGAGAATATGAACAATTTATCAATATTATCATATATTTATTTCTATATCTCCTAAAGTTCCACAAAATCCATTCTATACATATTCATTGATAATATTAAAACCTCAGGTATAAAATTGTTTATAAATCCATCGTCTCATGTAGGAGGAAGACCAGGCAATTCCCTGGGTAACACATCACCATATTCCCTCACAATAGGCATGTATTGAATGATGATATTTCACATTGAATAAATAATTGAAGAGAGATACAATTTTTCATATTTAAATAATATAAATTCTTTATATATTGGTTGTAAAGATGGTGCATCCTACCCCTTGAACATGTATATAATTGGAGGTCGATTCATAATATGTATAATGATTTCCTTATCTTGGAACTTTATGTAGGCTCTATAGAGGTAAAGACAATTCATACCCAAATTTGAATCAAATTACTCCAAATAAAGTATGAAAATGGATTCTAGGATGTTCATCCCATCAATTTTGAAACAATAGGAGTTATATATATGGGAAGAAATGATTTCCACAATTTCCTTTTTCACCGATTGGTCTACTTCCATGCTTTGTAGTGGTGTTAGAATAGTTCTAATAAACATATATGATACAAAGGAATGTGTTGAAAAAGAAATAAAAAGAATTTTTTTTATTATAGATTAAATAAATAGAAGATCTATCACCACTTCATTATAATAATCTACCTCAGTGGTTGGGATACAAAAAACCCACCCTTGCATCCTTAAAGGTTGTTTCTTGCATCTAAAAAATCTTAACACAGTGCATTGGTTCTAAAGTTACATGCTTCCTTATATTTGAAGAAATAAACAAAGAACTAAGATTTGATGAGAAAATTAATTTCTTCTATAACATTAGTGGGTTCTTTTATTGAAAATTGATAGTTATGTGTCCTACCTTCATACACCTAAAGAATTTTTTATCCCCCTATAGGCAATTTTGGGGTTCTTATTTAAAAACCATTAACATGTATAATGTTGAAATTTATTTAAATCACTATATTTCTTCATCAGAATGCTAGAATTAAACTCCATGTTCTTCTTGTAATCCCCAAGATACTCTTGAGATACAGTAATCTCCATTTCAACTGTGTGGTCACATCTTACAATTTTCTCATTGATATCAATGTCTCGTATTGCTATGGCTTTTCATGGACTAGGTGTTATCCAACCAAACAAGTAGTCACTATTCAATTAAATGGTAATGAAAAGGTGGGAAGAATAACATACGAGTTTTGAAAAGGTTTCCTCATATTACATGATATATTCATTGTATTTTTACTTGTGGTAAAACAATGACCTCTCCATTTTAGGTTGGAAAGTGTGAAGAAAAATATTTATCAAAACACAATTTATATAATTACTTCAAACCCTTCACTTTAATATATTCCTTAGGATTAATATCTTCAATAAATGTGAACCAATAATCAGCTTATCCCTCCATACAATAAACATCATTTAGAAACTTCTCTTTTCTGGGACGATAAAGGATGGATAAGATATTTTCAATGGATTTGGTCTATTATTCTGTGATTAAGGGATAATTTTTTCTATTGAAAGGAAATGTTCATTGTAACATAAAGGTATTGATTCATCTTGATTTACTTTGGGGATTTTGGTGCACCTCCCGATCTTGGTTCCCATTTAGAGTCTGATTCTGTTTAGAGAGTATCATCATAATGTACTTGATTCCCGCCATTGGGTAGGGAATTCTTGTTGGAGAAGTTATCACATTACTGGTCACATTGGTTTTTTACATGATTCATCGTATTCCCATCCTTTGGATAGAAAAAAAGGAAAAAGTAGGGATGAATATTTTGAATCTATTATACACATAAATGATAATCTTATAAAATTTTAGTTATAACATATAAATTACTTGCAGTTCCTTATCTTAATAATTTTATCCTTCTATATATTTTATCCATGATATATTTTCTAACATAGACTCCTATGGGGATTTTATTCCCTTAATAGTGGTTTTTATTTATCTTATGAATTTACCAATGCATATATCCTAGGATTTTCAATCCACATGTGCTATAATTACCAATATCATACACCATTTCATGGTCGAGTTTAGCTCGACAAAATGTTTTTGGGATTTACCCCTATGTTCATTTCTTCTAGAGCCACATCCAATCGTAGAATCTAAACATTGGTTTAATTTTTTGATAAAACACTTACTATTTTCTTAAAAAAATTAGTATTTTTTTCTTTACTTATTCCTATCCCCTAGGATATCTGAATAGTTTTTAATCTTTGTCCGAAAAAATTAAAAAAAAATTCTTTGATTAATTCTAGAACTGCCCTACTATTTATTTCACATTAATAAATTATTTATTAGATAATAAAACACATAATAAAACCCGGATCATTAATAATTATATTGTATTTGATAATTAAGAACATTACATATCAATATAAAATAAAAAAAATCATCTTTGTTGAAAAATTCCCATCCATTTTCCCACTTAAAAACTGCATGGGATAACCTGGGGACATACATAAGGGAGGGGTGAACTATAAATCCCAATAACGGAATCAATGTGGTGTTATATGAATATGGTAACAAATTTCATAAAATAGACATATAAATGGAGAATAAAATTATTTATTATCTTAATCATTAATAATGAGGCATGATATAAAATGATAACATTATGGAAATATAAGAAATATGACAACAACTAAAATCACCGTATCATAAAAAATAGTTCCATGCTAACTTCAAATAAATCACGGTGAAAAAATCACCATAATGAAATTAAGATTTATACCTATACCAAAATTATGTATCCCGAGACAAAAAATTACACAATTCAATGGAGTGCTATGTAAGGTTTGGTGCATCTTCCACTTTCATTTAGTTCTCAGGATTATGTCTTCTACATAGATCATACAAAAGGGAATCATTTTGATTTTCCTTTTATTTAACAATAAAGTTGTCTCTAATAAATAAATGTAACTCCCCAACAAAATAATTATATTTTGAAAAAGGTAAACACAATTAGGGGAAATTGATTATGGGTATTTTATTATAAATTTTTTTGGTTTTGAATCCAATGATGGAATTTTGATAGCATAACGACGAACAAAAATTTTCATGGGAGGGATAATGAGATTGAAAGGGGACTATAATCATTTAGAAATAATATTGTCAATATGATTAACGAAGAAAAACACAACCCATCATTATAAATTAAAAATTAGTGGGCATAAAATGATTAATATTTTTAAATAAAGGGGACATGCATAGGATCCCTTACCTGAGTGTGAGACACCAAATACATGGTAAGAGGTTCTTAATAGATTTATGAAACCATGAGAGGAACACAGAGAAGGGATAGTAGAGTAAAAATATGATCCAATGGTTTTTTGATGAAGTTAAATTGTATATATTTTGTGTTTGTATATGAAATGAGTGGGTATTTCATTATTATTTCTCAAACATAGGTTTTTGACTCTATATAATAAAATAACCAAAACCACATAAATCAACATGATTTTTACCATTGATATATAATAATGTGATTTTTTTTATTATTTTATATTAACCAGGTTAGAAATAAATTGAATAATACCTTTATATATGTCAATGTGAGTCATACTATTATGAAATGATTTAAAAAAATTAAAATACATTATTGTTTTTGGATGATTCATAAAAGATTTATAATAATAATAAAATAAAAAATTATTATATTAAATTTAATACGTATATTTAGTTTGTATTCTATTAATAGTATTATTAAATCATTTGTGGTCATCATAATGTCATAACACAAAATGTATATTTATAGGGTATTTATTTTTTACTTGAAACAACAATTATCTTTTAAAATTTGGAAAAATCCAATATTGGATAATTTAAACATTATGATTCTAAAAAATGATCATTTTAACTAAATATTTTTTTAAATATTTTTAATTTACCCTTTTAAAATAAGAATCAATATTTATTGAAACATGTTACTGTTTTTGAAAATATGACCTTTCAAAACCTTTTAAAAATTATATTAGACTTCATAATAATAATATGATCATTTATATTTGAGAAAAATTATGGAATAAATTTTTTTATAAAAATATTATTTATTCAAAAAAATACCTTAATTCATGGAAATAAATTCCTTATTTTTATTTAAGTATTACCCAAAAATACACCTTTATTTTTTTTTGAATATAAATATAAATCTATTATAAAATAATAATAAAAATAGAAATATAATAGTTATTATGTAAAAAATCAAATTCATATTACATGGGTTTTGATACATACTCCATTAAGAAGCTATAAAATTATCCTATGAGGGTGCTCCCTGATCATGAGATGTTCATGGGATAGTTCAGTGTACATGGTTTGGGCCGTGATGTCGATGAGTTTTATCTTATCCAATAAGTAGATTCTCTCAAGCTTATTTTTTTGATCTCAACATGGTCTTGGTCAAGAGAAACCCCTATTAAATCTATCTCCATTGATAGATTATATTTATGGGTTTCATAGGATATGATCCTACTAGTTGAGTGCACATATCATTTTTCTGTGTCAATTGGATTCGTTAAAATCCTATATTAATATTAATCATGTGCCACTATTCAATGCATATATTATCAACTATAATGATTCTTAATGATCATTTATATCATAGTGGATATTATAAATAAAAATATGTTATTTTTTTCATATTAACATATTAAATAATAAAATATTTTATTAATTCAAAAATGGAATTTTATTTATAATTGCTCATGTCATTATATTAACCCACGTTGGAAACCCGAAAATCATAAATTTTCTCAAAAATGTTCACTATTATTCCACAATATCCACGAAATATGTAAATATTACATGTAAATAAATAATACTACTTATATTTTATATTACCATGCTCAGGTTGGATAGTTTTTATAGGATTCAATTCTACTTAATCCATTTCCGTCACTTTAGAAACATATCCATTATTCTGTGAGTAATAAAAATATAATATCAATAGGATTACTTTGAGTCTAACTCAGTTTACAAGGCACACCACTCATATTTTTACCCAATTTCCATCTATATTAGGTCTGTCAAAATTTATTTAATTCCCCATATTATTGATAAAATAAATTAAACCCCATATATTATTATATAATTATGGTCCATAAACATTAGTAATGTTGTTATCCCCTTTAAAACATTTTCACTTAATCATATAAAAATATGAACAAAAATTAATTATTATAATTGAAACGATGATCTCCCTATAATCATTAGATATACTAAAAACATAATGATATAAAAATACCTTTCTTACAAAAATCAATTAATAATTATTATGCCCGAAAAAATTGATGTAAATTTAACCAGACAACATTCCATGGACAGAACCTCATGATTGAAGGTGGAAAACACCCCTGTAATTAAACCAATCATATAAGGATCCAATTAATTAATTTATCATATAAAATTTCTAAAAAATATCATTAAAATATAATAAAAAACATAATATAAATGTGGAAGTGGTATACCACTTGTGAGGCTATTTGAAACCACTATACTTATCATCCCTTGGCATGTCAAATTTTTTCCCATTAAACCCTTATACTGGCGACATAATTATGTCACTATTATGTGTAATAATGGTGAAATATTTAATTAAAACACACATAAAGTATATTAAATGATAGTGGAAGAAGAGATGAGTAGAAAATTAAGATAAACTAGCCTCAAATAATTGATTAACAAAATCAGAAGTCCATATATCATGGGGAGTAAATATTTGAAGATAATGGAACCTAGGAGGGTCTCTCCTATCATTTTAGATTATTAGGAAACTAAAATAAATAAAGGGATCTTTAAAATAATTCTTAAATGGGAAAAAATTCCTTACATTATATAGGTGTTGGGAAACCCCATCCGAATTCTGATGGTTTTTATTTAGACATATATTTTCACATGTTATGGTGAAACAAAAATACCCGTCTAATAAAAACTCATGTGGGTTTCCACTATGGTTATGGGGGCTCCCGACTAAAACATACCACTTCTGACTCTAATACCATGTTCAAAAAAAATTGATCCTCAATAACCTAAACATTTTCTTATTTTTTTATTCATTTAACATATCATAAACCGCTGTAGTTGGGATAACCTAATAATTAAACAATGAAGATGATAGTGATTACCAAATCCTACATAAATTATTCCATGGGTTAAAAACCATCATAATCAGTGTATAAGATACATATAGGGTCCATTACCAGAACAAAACCAAGGAACATACAGAATTTCTAATAAAAACACCATAAAATAAAATAAAATACAATATCCCATGATTTATGAAAACTAATGTGTTTCAAAATCCTCATGATGAAAATAAGAAAGAAACATTTATGATAGTTTTTATAAAAGTAGAAGAAATCCTCAAGATATTATTGTCTATCTCTAACATCAAACTCATAGTGGAAACTAGATAAATAATTTGTATCTAAAAAGGTGAGAATACTTGAATACATAGTATTATAATATTTAAGACCTCTCAAAAATATTTAGAATTTTCATACTAATGATTCAAATAATAATTGTATATTGAACTAGAACCTATCATGTCATCTATAATCCAACATCACTAAGGCTCACTCATCAAATATCATAAAAACTTTAATAACCTAATATAAAACTAATATATATGGTAGGTACCCCCTACAAAACACCAATTACAGTATAGTTCTCTTATTCCCAATAATAAATGATATTTAATTCCATCCCTTGCATATTATTAATATCACATAATGTATATATATAAATTTATAAATGATAAGGGATGGACTATATCCTGACCATTCCCAAACCAAAACTGCTCTAATGTTATCACATGTAATAGTAATAATAAAACCATCATGTCATAACTAATTTGGGGAAATCCACATCCATACCTACCATAACCAACAATAGGTCTAACATTCTCAATCAAACCAATTTTTAACAATCAGAACAAAATTATATTAATAGTTTTCAATGGTATGTAGTAATGAACATGAATAGAATCAACTTCATCCCCCCCCCACTATACAAAAATCACACCCTATATCACAATATCATAACAATATATCCACAGAATAATAGTTTATCGTGAACATTAAAGAAATCACATTATTTCTCTAGACCAATCCATGCATTGAACCTATCATATGTCTCCATGTCATAGAATATTTTATACTAAAATCATAATCCAGTATATACTTAATTTTCAAACAATTTTTTGCATCCCAACCCTTACAAAATATGAAATGTGAGTGAGTAACAGGGAGTATTCAAAAATCCATTTCTTCATCAACAAATATATTAATGAAAATAAATAAAACCCAACACATTTACATATTATAAGAATCAAAAAAAGGGAAATTTATGAAATAAAATGAAAATATATTATAATATATAGATACAAAGAATACCATATTGGGGGTTCATAATATAAACCGAAAAATCATTACAACATATTTTTGAATTGGAAGTAGTTTTGCTAAACAATACCTATAGAAAATATGACACAAACTAGTCCAAAAAACCTAAAAAATTATTTAATTATCAATCATAAAACAATTATAAAATTTAACGATTTACTATTATACAAATAACTTATCTAACACCTGATTATTTTATATGAATTTACTTTGAAATAAAAATTTAATTATCTATTTTCATTCCTGACACTAATCTACGAGTCAATATGAACAACAATACTGTAAATATTTAAAACCAAGTCATTAAATTAGAAGGTATAAAGAGTAATAAAAAATTTATTAAAAACAAATATAAATGTTTATAATAATTGGAGATTATTTATTTTTTCATAATAAATTATTAATCAATCTACAGTTATGTCAAATCACGCAAAAAAATTATAGTTCCATCAAAAATGATTTTATTAGAGTTTTTAATAAATATGATATTATTAAATTTTATCATTTGAAAAATAATAATTTCGGGAAATTAAGATTAGTTTTAAAATTATTATTTAAGTATAATCTTCTGGTGAATTTTTATAATTTTTCCAAAAAGATATATTTTTTCATGAATAGTGAAATGATCCCTTTTTGTAAAAAATATAATATATTTCAATGTAAATGTACTATTATGTTATGAATTCTATATTAATAAAACATATGTATTATATACATATAAATAAAATAATTAATTTCTCTTGAATTATCATTATTCTTTAATTGATATATGTTCATTTTTGGGGATAATATTTCATAAATATTTGGATAAATAGAGTTTGTTTTTATCACAATTATTTAAATTAATCATAATTGATTAAAGGGTTTTTCAAAATTAGAATTATATATTCAATAATATATTTTTAAATTTAGTTTATGGGTTTTAAAATGAATGGAATTTATCTAAATATTTTTTTCTTAATGATTCATTAATCCAAAAATAGTTTTTGTTGCGGGTGGAATGATTATTTAAAATTAAATTATGTCACTTATATAAATATAATATAATAAAATGGTTTCTATATTTGGAATCCATATTGTTAATATAATATAATTGGATCATCTTTATTATTGACCACACTGAATTGTAAATTAATTAATTAATATTTAGCACATCTAGGTTAAAATGAATTTTTCATGGGGGGGAGGGGGTAAACCAAGATATAAGGGTAGGATTTACCCAAAAACATATCTAATTATTTTTGGATAACACGATTAAACAAAATATTTTCTTACATTCAAATAATTATCAATATGAATCCACTTTGCAAAGAAAATTACTATATCATTGATATGTTTTATGAAATTACATGTGTGTCCTTCCCATCATTTAAAAAATGCCACCTCTCTTCGATTAATTGTGCAATTAGATCCCTATATCTAAGTAAATACGTAATTAAAAAATTACATGAATCATTATCCTTTTCATAGATCTTCTTATCATCTCTTAAGACCAATCATTGAAGTCATAAGGATTAAGACCACAAAGGTCTCTCAAAGAGGATGTATAAATCTTAACAAATATCTTCCAATTTTATTTTTTCTTATAATATAAATAAAATGGGGTTAAGTGAAAATATATAATGTCTATAATATAATTGATTTACCAAGATGATATAATGTTGATGTAAAAAAAGATTATCACCTCTACTCCATGAAATGGGAGATGAAGGAATATTTCATGTGTTAATGAGGACTACCACCTATACATATATATACGATTCATTTCCCAATGACATATATATTTGTTGGTTTTTATGATAAATATAATATATATATATATATAAGGATAATGATTCATGTATTTTTTTAATTATGTATTTACTTATCACCTCTGCTCCATGAAATGGGAGATGAAAGAATATTTCATGTGTTAATGAGGACTACCACCTATACATATATATACGATTCATTTCCCAATGACATATATTTGTTGTTTTTTATGATAAATATAATATATATATATATATATTATTTTTATTGTTTAATAATAATTCTAGAAGTATAAATTAATATTTTACTAACTTTCACCTTGTCCATCAAAAAATTGAAAGGTCACACATGCGTATGTGTGAACTACCATCACCATAAGGGGACGTAACTTATATTTCATAACCATGTTATGTGAATTAATAAAAATATTTATATTGTTAATATATATGAAATTTATATCATTACTTTTCAATATATAGATGAATAAATTATGATTATTGTATAAATAACATCACCATTGGACTGATAATTTCATGAAAAACTAAGTAGTTAACAGATGAAATGATTATTATAATTAATGATTGAAAATAAAATGGTGATAAAATGTTACATGTAAAACATTAATAGTATTATATCTATTATTATGGTTCTTTTTTTATAGTATTACAATTTTATATTTATTACAATGGAGGTTAGATATCATTTGAATACTGATGAACTTTAGGTAAATGATATATATTACAATCATATTTTAAAAAATATTCTCTAATCTTAAATATTAAGATGATGAAATTATATAATCTATGTATCCCAAATATTATATATTTTCTTCTCCTATAAAATATTTTTAAATATCATGTTTTCTTTTATTTTCCTCTCTATATGTACTCTAGAGCATAATAGAATGATTTAATGTAATGTTAACATAATGGTTTTTGTTGGGAACCATTTATCATATGTCCATATGTTATTTAAAAAAAATTATCAAATTTGTTTAATATTATCCAAAAATTATTTTAGGTCAATTTTTACTATACTTTTCATTATTTAATAAGTTTTTATAAGTAATGTTCTTTTGATTTTCCAATAATTGTGTTTTTAAATTTAAATGAAATTATGAAAGGAATTTTTATTTTTATGTACACTACCTCAATGGATTTCCCTACGATCATAAATACTCTTATTTTAATCAAAATATTTAAATTAACTGGTTTCCTTTAAAATAAAAATTATTCATTAACATATAGATTTTTTTATGTTAAATAATTAATTTCAAAATTAAAAGTCTATTTTCCTCAAAATGTTCGAAATATATTTTATATTTAGTTTTCAATTATAACAAAATCCATTTGTGTCTCATATGATTTACTAAATATATGATCCAATGTTACCATATTATCTATTTAAATTTCTAAATAATGTTTATGTTGAGTAAATGTTTATAAAACCTGAATTCTATCAATGAGTTATGATTTGATGTGGTTCCGAATGTTTTATTATATTATTGGAATCATCTGTGTAGTTTTTATATTTTGAGTTGTGGTGTTTTAATTACCAAAGGATTGGGGGTTAAATTAAAAACAATGGAAGGGTGGTTTAATTATTGTCCTCTAATCGATTTGGTAATGAAACAAAATCAAGAAAATCCAAAGATATGATATACATAATATACTCATAAGTGATGATATAGTCAACTTTATCATATTTATACCTAATATAATGCTAGAAATGACTATGTATGAATTTGAATTATAGGTATTTTTAGACAATGATAGTATTGAGAGTGGACCTCAACAAAGTAATTGATTATCTATGAAAAAATTAATGACAAAAAATAAAATATTATGCTTATTTAATGTTATTATTTCACTTAATTAATTATTAGTGTTTCCAAAAACATGTGTATTATCCCTTTTAATTGAAAACACCTTATACCATGATTTTAATTTAGAAATATTTAACTAATTGGGCATGATTATTTAATGTTTTAACTTGTTCTCATACCATTAGTCATTTATTGATCTCACTTATGATAATTGATTGATATCCTTTATATTTACCGTTAATTGGAATATGATGACACCTATTCTTATTATTCAATTCCCTAGATTATGAAGAAATGATTTATGTATGATTTATCTATAATAGGTCATTTTTATAAAGAAAATAATTTGGAATGATGTAGCTAATTTATGTCCCTATTTATTATGTACTCATTTTTTCAAAATTAATAAACATCTAGGGATCATGCATGGATCATCCTAATATGTATTGTATATTTTCACTAATAATATTATGTTCTAATTTTTGAAAGTTGTGGAGAACCATAATTGGTATCAGAGAAATGTTTATTAAATTTTGAAAACAATGATAAAGATATTTTATAAGAAACAATAGCATGACCCTAAGTATTATATAATATCCTATGTTATGCTAAAAATAAGTGTTTTTTCAATGATAATATGTTTATTTATAGATATTATAAGTGTAATTTGTTTTAGAAAATATAAAATTAAGGGATATAACCTCAAAAAGTGTTTTTAGGTAAATATTAGCTATCATTCTTGTACATGGTGAATGATCCCATACTATAAAATTTGTTTGAAATTCATGGGGAATGTGGTTAGTTTAATTCACATTTTCATCCAGAGACATTGTGAAGGATTTTAATAGATAATTCCCCATTGATTACCAAGGTTAAATGTAAGGTTTCATAGATTTGAAAAAAGGTGTCATGATTTAGACATCCAATAAATGGTTTTGAAAGTCATATGATTTACTACAATGATAATTGTTTCTCATACAATGTTTTTTATTTTCATTCTATGTATGGATACAAAAAGAACAAAATTAGAATTTGATATTATGAATAACAATATTTTTTAACCTCATAGGTAATTGAATTTTAGGGGATATTAAATGAAAAATCATATTGATATGATTACGAAACTTATCAAGATAGTAATCATTCTGATCGTACAAAAGATAAGGGAAAAAATATATTTTTGAGTCCTTTATATGAAAACATATACTTTATTTTAGTCGATCAATTGACCATCTAATTTATGATAAAAGGATTAGAACCACAGAAAAGATATTTTCTATTATAAAACGATAAAAACATCAAAGAAAATTCATAGTTGTTTATCATTTAGATGGTGAAGTGGGTAAGTGGTAAACTATTATCAGGACAATGAGACAATCAGAAGAAGTTTGACCCATTGGTTGGGATGATTTTAGTAGCTTTTATTCAATAAGTACATTCCCATATATTATACATATAATAATAGGAAATAAATTACATGAGGTTAAATAGAATGATAATAAATCCATTTATACCTATGATGAAAATTTTGCATGAGTTACAAGGTACATTTCTAGTATTATTATTTATATAGAATGTATGAATGATCCATTCATTAGTGACATAAAATCATTTCTATGAAGGGTGTTCTCTATAATATATTTTATACGATATAATGAAACCAATCAATTTTATATCATGGTTGATATATAGATTATATTCACCCATAAATCTCATGGTTCTAATAAAAAATGAAATATGGATTTGAAAAAATTTATAATCATATAAAACAGAATGGGAAGGCGGTGATACATCATTAATTAACATAGTTTATATCGAAACAACTCTGAAATAATCATAATGGGAATTTTAAATTAATTATTGACAGAAAGAAAGTATGATGATTAAAAAACTGGTGACGTGATGTGGAGAGTCTAGTTAATGGGTCAAATAATTAATGTAGTCAAATAAATACATGACCTAGATCCTGATGATTCATATTAAATGAGTATTATAAGTTTAATAAACAGTTATCAAAACTACAGTTAAATAATGACAATATATATTACTAAAATCTTAATCATAGAGACAATGGGAAATGTAATTAAATTATAATTTCTTATGTAAATTATGATAAAAACATTGTCAAAGGATCAATTAATAGACACTATAGTACTAAAAATGTATTTAGGTTCAAGTTCTACCAATTTTTTTATATGTAATAAATTTCATAAAAGTATCGCATTACCACCTCAATGATTACATGTTTAAATAGTAGTAAAAAATCATAATGTTACAATGATTGAATCTGATGCCAATGATACTTCATAAATTGTTTTTTTATGAGATTTTTTTTCTTGTAAATATTGTTATTCTTAGAACAGTATAATTTGATGTGTTTTTTAGTTATGGGTGAACTTTAATTAAATATACCCTATGTTAGTTTCTATATAAGGGGTATAAATTTTAATGTTCAATTGCACCCCTTGTTTATGTATTTGTTTGAGGATAAATATGAACTTTAAATGGAAATTTCATCTATTTTATAGATATTTATTCCCATTAAAACATTATATATATCAAATATAGTTGAGATGAAAATGATTTTAGAATATATTCTAACAGTATTGGAGATTTATGAAGTTTTTCCTGATGATTTTCCTAGTCTACCTAAAAATTGTGATGTTTTGTTTTAAATAGAACTCATTTCTAGTGCCACACCAATTTAAAACACTCTATAAAATATTGAAATAATTTACCTATTTTATTTAGAGAAGAATCCCTATGAGAATCTTGATAAGGTATTCATTTAAACAATTGAATCTCTCTGGGGTGCACCTGATCATTTTTAATAGAATAATGATGGATGAATTTGAATAATTATTGAGTATTATGAATAATAAAATATCTTGATCTAGAATATATATCATATGTTTCAATTCGATGATATATTTTAACAATTAATAAGAGATAAATATTTTTACAAGATTGATCATAAAAGCAGATACAATCAATTTAGTGCAAAAATTGAATACATAATCATTATAACCTAACATTTGACGTGTGGAAATTATGAATATATATTTTTTCTATTTGGTCTTATTAATTACCCTACTATATTCATGGATTTAATGAGTATAGTATTTAGATATTACCTTGATCTGTTTGTGGTAGTATTTATTGATGATTTTTTTATAGTCCATGAGTATTGAGGAACATGAATATCAATTAACTATTGTATAAAATACCATATATAAGAATATTTTTTATTTAATTTTTCACATATGTTAATTTGGATATAGAAAATTACATTTTTCTCCCATATAATTTCAATAGAGGGTATATTAGTGGATTCAACGATGATATATATTATTGAACATTGTCCCAGTCAAACGACTGTGACAACGAACTATTTTTTTCAAGTTGTTTATGTGAAATATTGATGAATTATGAAGGATTCCTCATGGTCAACAAATCAAATAACCTTGTTTTTTGGGAAGGGATTTATGTTTCTTTGGAGTGATAATTGTGAATAAAATTTCATGGAACTAAAGATAATGTTTTTCAATGCACTTGTGATAACAGTATAATAGATTGGATATAATTATTTATTTATATATATGCATTGATAAATGTGCTATTTTGTCTTTATATTTATAGTAATTTTGTGAAAGTTTATTCCCCAAACAAATTTATAAATCATTATAAAAAATAAATAAATCATTATTTAGGGTTAGCATTGCTAATATTTTCATTAAATATATAGAGGAATTATTATTATGAATGTAGATGTGAAATTTATAATGATTCTAAAATTTTAATGTATATATTTTCCTAGAAAGAGTTGAATTTTCAACAAATAGTATGGTCAATGTTGATTAAAGAATATGACAATGACTTCCTACTCTAAAAATAAAAGAATTTTGATAATAAGTAATGTCAAATGGATCATGCTAACTTATATATGATGAACATCACAAATGATCCAATATTTATTTCATTTGAAATTATGCATATTTAAATCATGAAGGAATTAAATATTTTCTTTATCAGATGAGTTTTCATTCATGAAACCATATAAAGATTAAATAGGTGTAAAAAGGAGGATGTGGAGCTACAAAAATATGAGAGATGTTCATATGTTCATCCAATATTGTGATGTAATGATAATGTTTGTGGGTTGTGTATGTTTCCTATTAAATTTATACTAGAGGATGTACCAACATAAATAAGATCATACCACATCATTCGCTATTCATATTTGATATATGCAAATGTATAAAGATCTGAAGGAGTATTATTATGGGACAACATTGGGTGGGATATTGCTGTGTACGTCTCTTGATGATTATATTGTGAAATATATACAAATGAGAGATATAATTATAAGGGTAATTTATAACTAATACCCATAAATGAATGAAAATGGAGAAACATCACCATTGATATCATTTTTTGACTCCCCAAAACATATATAGGACATTATGGTACTTATGATGTAGTTGACCACTTTAAGATGTTTTCACTCTTCATTACTAGTATATATGATTTCTATATTGATAAAATTTACAATATATATATTATTAAAGTTATATGGTTACATGAGATACCATATTCAATTTCATATTATCATGATCTATGGTTTACCATGATATTATGGGCAACTCGTCAACATGATGTAGATACTAAGTTATGTTTTTGTGCATAATTTTATCCTTAGACATATTGTCAGTCTAAGAGTACTATTAAAACCCTAAAAGATTTTTTGATTCCTAATTCCTTATATTTTAAAGGTGGTTTTTAACAACACCTTCCACTAGTTGTGTTTTCTTGTATCAATGTCTACCATAGGAGAATTCAACTAGCTTATTCTAAATCACTCTATTTCAAGAAGTGAAAATATCTAATATGATGTTATGAAGTTAGAGAAATAATGTTATTGATAAATGTTGTATATTTGAAAATTAAAGACAATGTTAGATTTATTCTTCTACACATCCTGGAATCTCACTGTTGATAAAATATTTATGTGGACCATAATTGCTGATATATATAATTAGATATTGTTGAGAATGTTTTCAATTGAATTTTACCATTGAATATGGTTATGAGATTTTGAAAGAAGTTAAAGGTGATCTTTAGGCTTATTGTCCCCTTTCAAATTCATTATCGAGTAGGTAAGGAAGAATATCACTTATCAATCCCACCAAACGCTCACAAGTTCATGATATGACCTATGTATCTCGGTTAAGGAAGTACATAGATGATCCAATATATAATCTAAACTTATATTTTATATTATAAGATAATTCCCTTTTATATTATTAACAATCATAAGAATACATGGATCGTTGGGATGCATATCTATATAACAAGAATACCATACTAGTTAAAGCTCTTTATAGGATTCATAAATTTGATGAAGAATCATGGTAACCCAAGTATGCAATGTAGTAGAGGTATCCACATTTTAAAATAGTTTGAAAAAATATCAAGGGAATGGTTTTTTAATCAGTGATATAATGTAACAATATAAAAAATTTAATAGAATTACATTCAAAATAAAACTTCATGTATTCGATAGCTTTCCTTACATGATTCCCCTAGTATATATGAACTTATATATAATAAAACATTTTAACATATCCATTAAATTTCGAGTTATAAATTGTAATAATAAATTCATAAAAAATTATTTATAATATTTTTTAATGAAATCATATTAATTTATGTGTGAAAATTAATGTCTCTATTTTTAGTCATGTCATTTTACTCCTCAAAATGATTTTTATTCAAAAATGGGTTTTATCTTATTTATCATAAAAATATTAATGAATTTATATTTTTTGTATTTAATTTGAAAAAATGAAATTGATTTTTTATATTATCATATATATATATTAGAATAATTTGAATTTTATGGATTTTTCTAAAAAGATTTATTTTTCAGTAATGGTTGAAAAATAATTTTTTTAATAGATAACTTATATTTTCACATAATATCTACATAAAATTCTTAATTTGATCTCAAATTAACATTCTAATCATTTAATATTTAATATTTTAATTAATTACATAATAATAATTATTATACCTAATTTTGATGTGAGTCTATTTTTGAGATTAAAAACACATTTATATTAAAAAAAATTATGTGTTATGTCTGTTTTAATCATAATGAATTATATTAATAGAAATTTATTAATTTCACTAATGAATTTTATAAATTTTATTTTCAATAATATTTTTTTAATATATTTTATTTCTTTTACATGGAATTTAATTCATGTAAACTATAGGTTATTCATAATGATTCATTATTGTAAAATGAGTTTTCTTTATGAGTTTTATCCCAATATAAAATTAAATTAACGCAATTATAGATATTTAACCTAGTAATATTCATTAAATATTTTTAAAAATAATAATTAATATAATTTAATATGTTTAATTTTATTTTTTAACCATATGTAATATTAAAACTATTAAAAAGTTTTTAACATAATTAAGGATTAAAATTACTTTACCAGGTGCAATTAAACTAAGATATATAGGTTGTATTGTCACAATAACATGATAAATAAATATTTAATTTCTAAATATTTCCATCTTATATTATCATAAAATAATTTTTTTTTTTATTTTGAGCCAATTTCTTATGAAATTGACCTTATGTCGTTATAATCGTTTCAAAATTTCATTTGATGTCCAACCTCTCACTTATAAAAAGGGAATTCTTCTCTCCATTATTCACACCATTTAATTCCTATAGATTAGAAAATAAATACTAGAGAAAACATCATATAATCATTCCCATCACCCTATAATTTCTAGTTTTTTCCAAAACCAATCCTTCATGGATTAAAGAGTAATCCAATTTAAGCCTCTCAAAGATGATATATGGATCTTATGAAAGACCCATGAATTTAATTTATTATTCTACATAATATAATGTTTTTATCTATGAAGAAAGAATAATGAAAAATAATAAATATACATGGATGTTATTTTCATTATTTAAGAACATGTTACCACCTCTTCTTTATCAAATGTGTGATGAATGTAATGATCATTCGTAAGTGTGGGTTGTCAACTCCATGTAGTGATGTGATGAATTTAGCATCACATTATTTCATGGGTGGTAATTAGCTTATATTTAATTTTATTTAATTTTATTTATTTTTGAATAATTATTCTCTTTGTTTTACTTTTATTATACATTTTTTTATTTCCATATATCAAAAAATGGATATATCACTCGTGCGTACTATGGACTATAGTCACCACATTGTGATACAATTCATTTTAATCACCAATTTATATTGATTGTTATAATTTTTTTATATAATGAATATATATGATATCTATTTTATTTTATAAATTATTTAGATGATTCCATGATGATCAATGTTCAAGAATCATAACCACCAAACCCAAATAGACCAGGAAAACGAAGCAGTCAACATCATATATGATTAAGACAATGATATATTATTAATGAATGATTGATACGATGATATATTGAAAAAATATATAATATTATTTTTATGAATATGTGTAATGGCCTGGACCTCTTCATCCCTTTAATTTGTCAAAAAAGAGGGTATTGAAGTGTTCTGGAGGGTAAAATGGACTTTTCCCACACATTTCAGAATTTTGTAAGTACACGCCATGTAGTGTGAGTACAGGTCGTGTACCCCCTCGCCGAGTATACCCCGTGTTGAAGGTCATGTCCTTGCCATGTGAAATAAATGGGTACACACCGTGTACCCAATTCTACATGTCGTGTAGTCCCTCTCCGTGTATACATTACCCTCAAACCATGTGTTGAACAATCAACGGTTGTGTGCCATGTTGGAGCTGTGTACTTGCCGTGTGAAATAAATCGGTACACGCCATGTACCCAATACTAAAAACCGTGTAGTCCCTCCCCGCGTATGTGTTACCTTCAAACCGTGTGTTGACTAGTCAATTGTCGCGTACCGCGTTGAAGGCCGTGCTGGAAGCCGCATGGGGAAAGTGTGAAATGGCCGAGTACACTCCATGTACCATAAAGTGCACTTTGTGTACTTTTGTTTTTTCATGCCTATAAAAGAAGGGGTCCCCTCCTCCTTTTCAAATCAATCCTCTCCTCCCCTTTCCTCTGAGCAGAGCTCTCCCAAGAGACTCGAAGGCACCTTTTTCTCCATAAATTCTTTGTCCGAGCTCCTATTTACAATCTGTCAGCAGCCACATGATCGTAACGACGAGGCGGAACACTTGATATTCGATCCGTTGTCTTTCCTTCAGCATTTCCTTTACAACTTCCACCCAAGGAGCTTTTTTCGGGATTTGACAGATGTGATGGACGCCGACGGACGTCTTCTAAAGTTGATCTAGGGGAGCATTGTGATCAGAACCACTTGAGGTAGGGATTTTACCTTCGTCTCTCTAAATTGTGCATCATGCGGGGTGGGTGTCATTTTGTTTACGTGAAACAAATTTTAACTGGTTTAAACGAAGATAATATCTGGTTTAAAAATTGGGATGGTGAAGTTGTTATGTTGTCTCTGTTTATCCTATTGTTATGTTGTGAATTGAATAGGCATATGCCTACTGAAAATCACGGTCATTGGGGGCCTTTGCTTGCGCAATTAAATGTTGCACTATCTTTCTAGACCATTTTATGAATGGAACATTGTTGAATGTGGAATTTGGTTTATCACATAAAGTTGGCTGACTAAATGAATATCTGGAACCCTTGTGTGATCACCTCGGATAAAGAAAATGGACTAATGAACATGTGGGTGTTGGATTGGATACATGGCATGTGATGGGGGTGTTTTGTGGGTTTTTGTGGATCGGGTGAGCAGTGGGGTTGCAGTTGTCTTGGTTGAGGGTTCGTGTGAATACTATGTTGGTGATGGGCAGCAGGGATGCGATAAACGGTATCAAAGGATGATGATGTATGGTGTGGTTGTGGTTATGGTGGTTGGAAGCGGGGCTGCAGGGATGGGTTTGAATGTCAGCGAACTATGGGTTTGTTCTTAATAAATAAAAGTGGAAGAGTTAATGAATGATGGGGCTTGGTAATGAAACGGAATAATAATCAATGTGTTGGTTGGTTATTAATAAGGGGCTTGGTTGTGTTGCTTGTGTCTTCCTAAAATTATTTGTGGATGGCAGGGATATGTTTTTATGATTGATCGTTGTGGTTAGTTTTGGATAGTTGCCCAGTAGTTAAGGAACTAATAAACTGATTATTTTGAAACATGAAAACATATATGGGGTTTCAGGATTGTTTGTTGTATGCATGCTTCGTAGTAGCAGTGCCGAGGCACGTGCTCAGTTCTTAAATTAGGAGCCATAGGTTGGACTGAGTGGTTGGTGTATATATATATATATATATATCTGTATATTTTTGTTTTATCGCACCCCACCCATGTTGAGAAATTAGTGTCGAACACTAAAATTTCATGGGAGATAGTGTTTTCCCCTTAGTTACTAGCTCTTTCCTGCTCCTTCTTCTCTAGGCTGTGATGGATTGAGGCGACCTTACACCCAAGAATCTTCATTTAGGTTTAAATTGGGGTGGTTTATCCCAAGTCTCTTCGGGCATGTTTTACATTTTCCCAAGAACCTTCGGGATGAGGCCCATGTTTGTGCGGGAAGGATACGTGGTTGTGAGGTCCAGGTGTGTGCGGGCGGGATATGTGGTTGTGAGGCCCACGTGTGTGCGGGCGGGATAAATTGTTGTGAGGCCCAGGTGTGTATGGGCGGGAAGAGTGTGGTAGCGTCAGGACGTTCACCGTTAGGAAGAGAAGCTCGCTAGTGGGGGAAAGTGGTGCGGGGTACCCAATAAACTTGTTCCTATATGATACTACCTATTGTGATTGTGTTTTGGTGAGTGTGGCTGGTGAGGTTGGGTGGATAGAATTACTTTATAGGTTTCTTCTATTGTTCTCACGGGACATTAGGATGTCTCCCCACTTGTGAAGGAGAGCTTTAGGTTTCCCTACTGAGTATACTTGTATGCTCACCCTACGTTTACTTTCAGGTTTCCAGGAGGACTACCAGGGCCGTGCGGGACCCTACTAGTCAGGGAAGTTGGATTTGTTGCAGTTTTTTATACTTGTTTCTTTTGGTATTATACTTTTGATCTTTCTTTTACTTGTACCTTGTTTCATAACTATTTAAACATGCATGTGGGATTGGTTTGGGTTTATTTCTATACACTTGTTCTTTTCCTTTTGGTGGGTGACTTGTCCTATTTCCTGATCTAAAATAACAAAAATCAAAATGCCTCCCATATTTGTGAAAATTCATACCCTTTGTGCTAGTCTCCACCCCGGGGCCTACTGGAGGCGGGACTCGGGGGTCATTATCTCCCTTTCACCATTTCCAGCTTAGGAGGGGTATCTTTGGTGGGAGGGGGTCGTGACAGTATGGTATCAGAGGTGATGGTTGAGAGATATGATGGAGTCTGGAGTAGGGAACAATGAGGATTTCATGGGATAGTAGTTCAATAGTGTTGGTTAATCATGGTGCGTGACATAGGCTAGAGAATACCGACTAGGGCACGAGATTTTAAGGGCCCCGTGATCCGATGCAAGGAATCTGAGCCTACCGAATGACCAAGTGAGACCACATTGATTAAAAGGTAGATACCCTAGGTAAGGTACATGCATCATCATGATTTTGTTTTACTTGATTTGGGCATTCTGGGAATGAAATTGAAATAATGTGATAAAATAAAACCTTAAGAATTTCATTACTACTTGGGATTAGGCGATCCTTTTTTACCATACAGCTAGGGAACCTAGACGTCGTCCCTGGGTGACTCAGACGGCCGAGGCCCAGCCGATTCAAGCGGTCAATCAGTTGAGGATTGACCAAGAGGTGGAAGAGAGCCAGTGGCAGAAGACTCTCCATTCTTTCAAGAGGAAGAACCTCAAGAAGTACGAGGGAAGTACTTCAGATATGGAGACGGAGGTTAGGCTTGAGGAGCTAGGGATCGCTTTTACCTTGATCCATGCTCTGAGGGAGTACTGGGTTCCCCTAGTAGTCAGTCAGCTAAGAGGTGCGGTGTGACAGTGGTGGACGCTCTACCACGGAGAGTGGATAGAGGCAGAGGTTCCATGTACTGACTTTGAGAATGAATTTTGAGAGGAATTCCTTTCTTCCATGATCAAGGCAGAGAAGTGGCATGAGATACATTCCCTTCAACAGGAGAGTATGTCAGTATGAGAGTTGGGGATCAAGTTCAAGGTTCTCCTGCACTTTTCTCCGGATCTCTTTCCGGATGAGGAGTCTAATGTGAGACGTTTGGAGGAGGCACTTCGTCCTTCGCTCTAGTATACCGTCACCCCCTTCACCCTTCCGACGTACTTGGGGGTGTAGAAGAAGGACGAGGATGTAGAGAGGATGCACTCGCTGGGAGGTGCACCACGAGAGGGGATCTAGCCAGGTTTGTCGAAGGGGGAGGCAGTTAGCAGCAGGTCTCCTGCGACGTGACCTTCCCGGTTCAGGCCAGTGGGGAGCAGGCCCGAGCAGTTCCAGTTCAGATCTTCGGGTCCTCATCTCTTTTCACGATCCCAGGACCGAAGTGTTTTTCTTGTGGATGTTTCATGCCTGACCCGAGCTCAGTACGGTGGAGGTGGGCAGGTTCAGCGCCCACCTCAGCAGCACCAGTTGTCGGCGAGGCCCTTCCAACATCAGCAGGACCATGCACTTCCGAGGGAAGACATTGCGGGAGGAGGCTGACATCAGGGTTCTCCTCAGGGACCTCAACTAGGGTGTGGTCCGGGAGGTGGATGTCATCAGAGAGGTAGAGGAGTTAGGCGTGGACAGTTGCACGCTGCAGAGTTGGCAGCTCCAGCAGGACCAGAGGTGGTACGATGTACGCTTTTTTGTTCAACACTCTCGTTTCGGCTTTGTTCTGTTTAGGATCTTCGCACTCCATTGTTGCACCTGGTCTAGCCCATGCTATGGGACTAGATTTAGAGAGAATTTCCGTAACACTGGTGCTGAGTACACCAGTTGGAGGCCATACCAGTGTATCTTGTATTTTACGGGGATGTGGGATGACGTTGGGACCACATCGATCTAGTGGGGATCTTCTTTTGTTATAGATACACCCTTATGATGTCATCCTAGGCATCGACTGGTTGTTTTCTGTTAGTGTTGTTATCGACTGCTTCCAGAGAAGAGTCATGTTCTCCGACGTCGACGGGCACCGTGTAGCTTTTTTTGGTGAGAGGAGATATCAGGTGGGAAGCCGTCGTGTGGAGCCTCTCCTTTCTTTGTTAGGAGGGTTATCAGTGGTTCTAGCTGATACAGAGATGGTGGATGTCCTAGAGGTTTTTGGGGAGTTGCTCGATGTTTTTGTCAAGGAGGTTGTGACTCTACCCCCCCCCCCCCCCCCGATGTGCTGTTGAGTTCGGGATAGACTTACAATCTTGTGCCCATCAAATTCTGATGGGCCCTTATCAGATGGATCCTTTGGAGTTGCGGGAGTAGCGGATTGAGTTTGACAATCTGATGGAGAGGGGTTTTGTTCGACCCAGCGTGTCTCCATGGGGTGATCTAGTTTTTTTCGTGAAGAAGGTAGAAGGTGGTCTTACGTTATGCATAGACTAACGAAAGTTGAATCAGGTAACAATCAAGAACTGTTACCCCCTTCCTTGGATAGATGATATCTTCAACCAACTGAAGGGAGTAGGTTGGTTTTCTATGATTGATCTACGATTGGGATATCATCAGCTGAGGGTGAAGGATATTGACATCTCGAATACAGCTTTCAAGTGTAGGTATGGGCACTTTGAGTTTGTGGTGATTCCGTTTGGAGTTACGAATGCACCAGCTGTGTTCATGGGACTTATGAACTTTGTCTTCCGAGAGTTTCTGGACCAGTTCATCGTTATGTTTATCGATGACATCCTGATCTACACTAGATCAGAGGAGGGGCACGTTGAGCATCTTAGGGCAGTCTTGGAAGTCCTTTGAAAAAACCATCTTTATGGTACATTGTCGAAGTGTAAGTTCATGAAACAAGAAGTGCACTTCCTTGGGCACGTGGTGTCTTAGCATGGAGTGTAAGTGGACCTGTTGAAGGTGGAGGCGGTTGGTTCTTGGGTAGCACCCAAGAGCATGTCATAATTTCGTAGTTTCCTAGGATTAGGAGGTTACTATTGAAGGTTTGTTTCAGACTTCTCTCGAGTTGCGGCTCCATTGACCGCATTGACTTGGAAGAACTATGTATTCCTATGGAGCGAGCAGATCCAGAAGGCTTTCGACTACCAGAATTAAAAGTTTGACAGTTCTCATGTACTCAGGTTTCCAGAGGAAGGGTTGTTGTATGAGGTGTTTTTTTATGCTTCTGGCCTTGGTTTGGGGTGCGTACTGATGTAGAAGAAGGGTGTGATCTGTTATGGGTCTAGGCAGTTGCGCCCCCACGAGCGTAACTATGCCACCCATGACCTAGAGCTTGAAGCAGTAGTGTTCGCATTGAAGTTGTGGCGACATTACCTCTTTGGGGAGCGCTTTGTGGTCTTCTAAGATCACAATAGCTTACGTTTTATCTTCTCTCAGCATGACCTGAACTTACAGCAGTGGAGATGGGTCGAGATTCTCCAAGACTATGACTTCGAGATCTCTTAAACTGAAGGTAAGGGCTACATTGTGGCTGATTTCCTGAGCAGGAATACACATAGAGAATTGGTTCCGGAATCCACTGATACTTGGAAAGAGATGGGAGAGTTGGATGCCTTGCACTTGGATGCAAGGGTAGAGGGTGTTAGTGGCTATTTGTTTTAGATGACGGTGCAGTCCTCATTGTCGCAATAGGTGGAATAGTCTTAGTGGGGGGACTCTGAGGCAGAAGTGATGCGGGATCGTGTCGATCAGGGAAACGCTCTAGAAGGATGGTCAGACAACAGCCGACATCAGATGCTTATCCATGGAAGGTTGTTTAATCCGGAGGCGATGCGTGAGGACATTCTCTGGGAGTTCCATAGCTCAACCTTGGAAGTACATCCAGGTGTTTCAAAATTGTACCGAGGCCTGAGGGAACAGTTTTTGTGACACGGGGTGAAACGGGCAGTGGCGGAGTTTGTGGCTAAAGGCCTAGTGTGTCAGCAAGTAAAGGTTGAACACCATGTTCCCAGTGGTCTGTTTCATCATTTAGATGTCCCCGAGTGGAAGTGGGATGACATCTCGATGGACTTCATCACAGGACAACCCAGAGCTCAGGGAGGTTATGATGCTATCTGGGTAGTGGTGGATCGTCTGACAAAATCAGATCACTTCTTAACAATTATGGAGTCAGGCCCGGTGAGTACCTTAGCACAATGGTATGTAGATGAGGTGGTGCGTTTGAATGGAGTTATGAAGACTATCGTCTCAGACCAGGATATTCGGTTTACCTCACGGGTCTGGAGGGGGTTACAACATGCTTTTGGCACACAGCAACGCCATAACACTACTTTCCACCCCCAGACTGACGGGTAGACAGAGCAGACTATCCAGACGTTGGAGGGCATGTTGCGAGCATGCGTTCTGGATTTCAGAGGATCATGGGTACGACAATTTCCTTTAGTGGAGATTTCCTATAAAAACAACTTCCTCTCTACTATTGGAATTGCACTATTTGAGGACTTGTATGGAAGACCATGTCGTTCGCCCATTTGCTGGGCAAAGGTTGGTGAGACAGGTGATCTTGGGCTAGAGTTAGTGCAGAGCACAACAGAGAAAGTCCATATTGTACGTGAGAGGATGAAAGCAGGTCAGGACGGACAGATGTCTTATGCTGATCGTTAGAGGAGGCCCATGGAGTTAGAGGTGGGAGATCATGTGTTCTTGAAGGATTCCCCTCGACGGGGGCAGAGGAGGTTTGGGAAAGTGAGCTAGCTTTCACCTAGGTTCATCGGACCTTTTGATGTGCTAAGGCGAGTCGGAAAGGTGGAATATTAGCTGGCCCTGCCACCTCAGTTGGAGAAAGTTCATGGCGTCTTCCACATCTCCTAACTTCATTAGTACTTACACGACGACTCTCACGTTATCGACTGGGGATTGTTAGATATGGGATATGACGCGACCTTTGAAGAACGACCAGTCAGAATCGAAGATCGTAAAGAGAAGGTGCTCCGGGGATGAACCATTACCTTGGTTCGCGTGTTGTGGGGACATGGCAGCCTCGAGGAGAGCACTTGGGAGTGGGTGACACAGATGCACGCTCAGTACCCGGAGTTGTTTTGACTTGTGTTTTTTCCTTATTCTTCTGAGCTTTGTTTTTTTACTTTGTACCTTTGAGATATGGAATTCATGGCTTGTCGGTTATGAGGCATTTTGTTTCCTTGTTCTCTGGAAGTGTGTAACATTTCCGGGCATGTGGGGAACGGAAAACCCTGATTCTTAATCGAGACGCATTAATGAGGATGCGATTAAACCCCTGTAGGTGATTCATTGCCGCCTAAAGTGGACAATATCTCTACATAGGAGAAGGAATTCCTAACACCTATAATTATTGTTGATGGTTGGGTTCTTGTTATAACGAGGGCCCAAAGAGGTATCTTGTTGGGTTTCTCTGGGTTGGCTTTTAATTTCTCGGGGGCGAGAATGTTTTAAGAGGTATGTGATGTAATGGCCCGGACCTCTCTGGCCCTTTCCTTTGTCAAAAAAGAGGGTCTTGATGCGTTCTAGAGGGTAAAATGGACTTTTCTCACACTTTTTAGAATTTTGTAAGTACACGTTGTGTAGTGTGAGTACACGCCGTGTACCCCCCTCACCGGGTATACCACATGTTGAAGGCTATGTCCTTGTCATGTGAAATTAATGGGTATAAGCCATGTACCCAATACTACATGTTGTGTAGTTCCTCCCCGCGTACGCGTTACCCTCAAACCGTGTGTTGACCACTCAACAGTCGTGTGCCATGTTGGAGCCATGTCCTTTCCGTGTGAAATAAATGGGTACACACTTTTTACCCAATACTATGCATCGTGTAGTCCCTCCCTGAATATGCGTTACCTTCAAACCGTGTGTTGACCAGTCAACGGCCGTGTGCCGCGTTGAAGGCCATTTTGGAAGCCGCGTGGTGGCCATGTGAAATGGCCGAGTACACGCCGTGTACCATAAAGTACATGCCGTGTACTTTTATTTTTCACACCTATAAAAGGAGGGGTCCTCTCCTCCTTTTTAAATCACTCCTCTCCTCCCCATTCCTCTGAGCATAGCTCTCCTATGAGACTCAAAGGCTACTTTTTCTCTATAACTTCTTTGGCTGAGCTCCAATTTACGACCCGTCAGCGGCCACAGGATCGTAACGATGAGGTGGAACTCCTGAGATTGGATCTGTTGTCTTTCCTTCAACCTTTACTTTCCAACTTCCACCAGAGGAGGTTTTTCTGGGATTTAACAGAAGTGACGGACACCGACGGACGACTTCTAAAGTTGATCTGGGGGAGCATTGTGATCATAACCAGTTGAGGTAGGGATCTTACCTTCCTCACTCTAAATTGTGCATCATGTGGGCTGGGTGTCCTTTTGTTTACGAGAAACACATTTGAACTGGTTTAAACGAAGATAATAACTGGTTATATAATGGGGATGGTGAAGTTGTTATATTATCTTTGTTTATCCTATTGTTATGTTGTGAATTTAATAGGATTATGCCTACTAAATATCATGGTCGTTGGGGCCTTTGCTTGTGCAATTAAATGTTTCCCTATCTTTCTAAACCATTTTATGAATGGAACTTTGTTGAATGTGAAATTTGGTTAATCATATAAAGTTGGCTGATTAAATGAAAATCTGGAACCCTTGTGTGATCACCCCGGTTCAACAAAATGGAATAATGAACATTTGGGTGTTGGCTTGAATATGTGTCATGTGATGGGGGTGTTTTGTGCGTTGTTGTGGATCGGGTGAGCAGTGGGGTTGCTGTTGGATTGGTTGTGGGTTCGTGTGAATACTATGTTGGTGATGGGAAGCGGGGCTGTGATAAATAGTATCAAGGGATGAAGATGTATGGTGTGGTTGTGGTAATGATGGTTGGCAGTGGGGCTGTAAGGATGGGTTCAAATGTGAGTGAACTATGGGTTTCTACTTAATAAATAAAAGTGGAAGAGTTAATGAATGATGGGGATTGGTAATGAAACAAAATAATAATCAATGGGTTGGTTGGGTATTAAGAAGGGGCTTGGCTGTGTTTATTGTGTTTTCCTAACTTGATTTGTGGATGATAGGGATATGTTTTTACGAATTATCATTGTGGTTATTTGTTGATAGTTTACTAGTAGTTAAGGAACTAATAAACTGATTTTGTTGAAACATGAAAACATAAATTGGGTTTCGGGATTGATTGTTGTATGCATGCTTCGTAGTAGCAGTGCCGAGGCACGTGTTCAGTTCTTGGATTAGATTTCATAGGTTGGGCTGAGTGGTTGGTATATATATATATATATATATATATATATCTTTGTGTTTTATCGCACCCCACCCATGTTGAGAACTTCGTTCCGAACACTCCCATTTCATGGGACAGGGGGTTTTCCCCTTAGTTACTAGCTCCTTCATGCTCCTTATTCCTTAGGCTGTGATGGATTGAGGCGACCTTACACCCAAGACACTTCGGGTAGGTTTCGATTGGGGTGGTTTAGCCCAAGACTCTTTGGTCAGGTTTTACTTTTTCCCATGAACCTTCAGGATGAGGCCCAGGTGTGTGCGGTCGGGATACGTGGTTGTGAGGCCCAGGTGTGTGCGGGAAGGATATGTGGTTGTGAGGTCGAGGTGTGTGCGGGCGGGATACGTGGTTTTGAGGCCCAGGTGTGTGCGGTATGAATACGTGGTTGTGAGACCCAGGTGTGTCTGGGCGGGATACGTGGTTTTGAGGCCCAGGTGTGTGCGAGCGGGATACGTGGTTGTGAGGCCCCAGTGTGTGCAGGCGAGAAGAGTGTGGTAGCATAATGACGTTCTCCATTAGGAAGAGCAGCTAGCTAGTGGGGGAAAATGGTGCGGGGTACCCAATACTCTTGTTCTTATATGCTACTATCTGTAGTGATTGTGTTTTGGTGAGTGTGGCTAGTGAGGTTGGGTGGATAGAATTCCTTGCTAGGATTCTTCTGTTGTTCTCACTGGACATTAGGATGTCTACCCACTTGTGCACGAGAGATTTAGGATTCCCTACTGAGTATACATGTATGCTCACCCTGCATTTACATTCAAGTTTCCAGGAGGACTACTAGGGCCGTGCGGGACCCTACTAGTCAGGGCAGTTGGAGTTACTGTAGTTTGCTGTACTTGTTTCTTTTGGTATTGTACTTTTGAGATTTCTTGTACTTCTACCTTGTTTCAAAACTATTTAAACATGCATGTGGGATTGGTTTGGGTTTATTCCTATACACTTGTTGTTTTCCTTTTGGTGGTTGACTTGTCCTATTTCCCGATCATAAATAACAAAAAGGGCAATGCCTCCCATATTTGTAAAAACTCATACCCTTGGTTCTAGTCGCCACCCCGGGGCCTACTGGAGGTGGGACTCGGTGGTCATTATCACCCTTTCACCATTTCCAGCTCTGGAGGGGCATCTTTGGTTGGAGGGGGTCGTGATAATATGGTTCTAGTATAGTATTAGACTATATAAAAAGTTTTTATAGAGGATGATAGGGAGCATATGAAGAAAGATAAACTTGCATTTTTTTATATTGTAATATAATTTTTACTAAGATTGTTTATGCTTAAATATTACCATGAAAAAATTACATTATATATCCCTCATAGATATTTTTTACAATATTTTATACTGATTATTTAGTTTTATCGCTTTTTTTACTTTCGTTTGCCTCTATTTATTTACTAAATAGTATCATAGATTTTTTTTAATGATAACTGATGTAATTTATTACTTTGGATGGGAATTTTTTCTTCCATATAAATTATATCTAAATGATATAAAGAATGTATTTACTGTTGTAGAAATATTTTTTAAAATAACGAGTAACTATATTTGAATTTATTTACAATGATTTTGAAATATTGTCCTATTAGGGGTTTCCAAATGTAGTACATTTTACATTAACCTGAAATAATGAAAGAAAATTTATTTTAATGTGAAGTACATGAACAAAATTCCCCATAATTAGGATTATAATTTTATTTAATAATTAATATATAAGTTTCATTGTTTATTTAAAATTAAAATTCATTTTCTATTAATTTTTTATGATCTTATTTTTAGTGAATAATTTTAAAATAAAAAGTGTATTATCATCAATAAATGTGGTAGGCATATTTTATAGGTATTTTAAATTTATAAAAACATCCATTTTATATTTCTTATGTTTTTATTTGTATGTTATACAATATCACCATCTATTTTATTTCTCTAGTTGGTTTATTTTTATGATAATAAATAATTTAGTAAACTTTTTTCATTCCATTATTTAAGATCTGTTGTAGTAAATAATATTTTTGGTTTATTTGAATCACATTTGTATAGATTTATTATGTGATGTGTGGTTACATTATAAACCATGTATGGGTTGTTTCATTATAGAAAAAAGAGGGGTGGGTCCATTATTTCAATCCAAAACATTGGGAAATGATTATAGAACAGACAAAATCCAAATAGATGATGAAAATAATGAAATATTAATAGATAATAGAGTAAACATGCTGGAATATACTCACATATGAAATTTGTAAATGTATTTCTTGGAATTTCCTTTGTTGTACTTTTTGATCAATGATATTTATACAAGATATCCTTGACTAAGGATGAGATTTTATGAACATATTTCATTTCCAAAAAAAATTATTTATTTCTATTATGATACTCTCTAATGACTCATGATTGTTTATTGATGATTCCATACTCTAATATCTTATTTATTTTGATTAAAAATATATTATTATGTGATTCTTGTTTAATAATAATTGAATAATTTGGTATAATTAATGATCATTTTTTCCCATTTCTTATACCCTTATGTTTATCATTTGACCCCTTATGATCCTGGATTAATATTCTTTATCGTTACCCTTAATTAGAATTCTTCCTCACCCTTTCATATGATTTTATTCCCTTGGATTTGATGAATGAATTTATGTATGATATATCTAAGAAGGGTGATAGATATTCTAAACAGAATGAGTAATGATGTCGATTTTTTTTGTACCGATTATTTTTGTATCCAATTTTGTGATGTAACTAATCATTTTCATTTTATGAATGTATTTTATCGAAATGTAATTGGTATTTTCATTATTTTGATTTAACACTGACGTATGAAATATATTGGTCTCCATATATTATAGTAATTTTAATCATTATAGATATTAAATAATGAATATTTATTGAACTCCATATCATCACCATATTCACCATTCCATTATTTAACTATATTTATATAATACACCATAATTATTCAACACATATATTTATCTGAGCCACTAACCATTTATTTCAATTATCAAAAAATTCTAACAATCCACTTCTATTTTATTTAAGAACACTATTTATTAACACATTCATTATTAATAATCCTAATCTATAACACTATCAAACTAAATGTTATGCCCCAAATAGCCAACCAATAACCACCTAACCAGCCTCATAAAAAATTTAATGGACACCACAACCACCACATAAACACCTTCCATTCAAACAACTTAAATTTATTTACATCACAATACGACATAGATAATCATAATGGTAAAAATAAAATCTGTGATTTATCTAATTATTATCACAGTAGCACACATAAACCAACCATAATTATTATAATGGGAAATATCACACAAAAAATAGGAAGTAAATCATATTTCGCAACCTTTCATTAATCATTAATTTCATAATAAGTTTTATTGCTATCATAGTTTCAATCACCAAATAAATGGATTACAAAATGATCATTTTGTTTACTTTTTTGCTTTATTGTCCTATTATGAAAATTGATCTAGAGATGTTAAATGCACAATCAAATTGACATCCAAAAACAATAAAAAAATATAGACAATAACTACATCAATACAACAATCAAAAATAATAAATATCATGGAAACATATAATAATTGGAGAATTTCCCATTTCAAATCAACATTGTGAGGCTAAAATCATTATATTAATAAGTTTAATTCTTACCACCTACCCAATGAATACATAATCATGAACATCCTAAATTTAAAAAATAAAATGTTAGTGAATTTTGGAATCCAATTCCTTAATAATATTTTTAGAACAATTTTGTATGAATAAGGAGCAGAAGATGATTCAAAAATTCATGATTGAACAATGAAGGCCCTAAATATAACAATCCTAAAATTTCAATATAAATTAAATTTTAAATTCATTTATTTGGATGGACCATGAAAGGTTTAGTCCATTTTTTGTGTTTGGTAGGGAACACGACCATTTTTTGGAGGGTACAACTAGGCATGTAGTTGTATTATTATAGTATTATAGTGTTCATGAATAAATAATTAGATAAAAATTTTTATGTCATAGGGGATGCATATCAACACTTGGTACTACCATGAAACCCTTTTTTGGTTTGTGACCATACTCTTGTACAATTTTTAATGACATATTTTAATACATATAGATCACCTATTTTATCCCCCATAATCTTCCCTACCTCTCAGTTGACTTGATTGGAACATGAGGCATTTACTTGAGTATTCTGATCCCTCTATCTAATATCACGTCCATTTGAAGTGTTGTTAATTATAGATTCTCTCATTTGGTGAATACAACAGAATAAAACCCCTAAGAGTCCTTATCTAATTCAATATCATTATTTTAGTTTTCTTTCTCCAAATATGTGAATGTATTGGATGATTTTAGTTATTTGGGGTGTTTTTAATGAATATGGTAGTTAATCAGGGTTATTGAGCATTGTTAATATTGAGGTAGGATGTCCCCACCATTTTATGACTTTTGTATAAGGTTCTATGTCTCTAATTACATGAATGTGCATGTGTAGAACAATTAGAACTCTTTATGTAGTATTAAGGGACCATTATAGTGAGAAAATACATTTACATATATTATGACATTATTTTTAACATCAATATCCAACACATACAACCAAATTATTGAAAGGCCTAATGTCTTGGAAGACAAGGCACACAATTAATAAAAAAAGGAACTAAAAATGTATTTATTTTAATATCTATAATGATATAAATACTTTTGTTATTATAAAAATTCATAGAATAACCTATGAAATATATAAAATAAATTTGGGAACCAAAATTCATAGTATGATAAAAAAAATTATAATGAAGAATAATGTGTGAGTCAAGCGATATAAAACAATATCCAAATAGAGAAGGCTCATGAATTATCACAAGGAAGAATAAATATTTTTACATGGTATCATATGATCATGGAAAAATAGAAATGTTGTATCAACCTAAATCATGTCCTAGTTATAAGTCACAGATAGCATCCATGAAAACATCACAAGGTTGATAGAGTTCTATCATGAAATGGGTTTACTCTCTAATCCCATATATGAAAACTCATGAGACAAATAAAATTACCAATACAATATATCACTATATGGTAGCACCCATATTAAAATATACATGATTAATTGTTCCAAAAAATAAAATGAATCATAATTATTAAATATAAGAATATCTTATTCAATGCATTGGGTTGCATAACATTTCTTTATATCTTACTGAATAGTAATTTTTGAAAAGACCAATATTTTTACCATTGTCGAAATTCCATCCCATTTTTTAATTTTAGTGTTTTTTGTGTAGAAATTTTTTTTATTGATCTTAAAATATAAATCCATATTTTTTGTTAACCCACAACATTTATTTCATGTTGAGTTTAGAGAATTGGAAAATAGTTTAGGAGCTCATTTGGGTTTTTGGTGCTTCGATGTCCCAATTTTGGATTAATATATACTGTTGTGCCTTATTTGGGTAAACCATGAGTCATATAAGGAAATAATATGCATCCCCAAATGAATAGATATTGTTTGGTATACCATGCTAGGTTGGGTACACAGTCATCTGATGGATCTTTAATTTCTAATGGAGGGAATTTAAAAGTCATCTGCACGATTTAAAAAATTGAGTGCATTCCCACACTCATAGTGAAAAATGGGTAGTACCTATACACTTTGGAAATCAAGTTTAGGGCATTGTTTCCCCTAACCATGAAATATTACCCTATGAGGCGTGGATCCAAATCATTAGAAGCCACACACTTGGTGCATAATTTTTAAAATCATATGATATAACTGTGCAACTCATTAAAGCGGAAAAATTATGAATTTACATCCCATTATAATCCTAATTTTATGATAATTATTCCATAGTGGGTCACTTCCCACAATGGGGAGCTCACTATTTTCCCTCATATTCAAGGGATTGATTTTTCCCATTCTTCTAGACTCTATTCTTCAAGACATTATTTGTGTTATATCTATGTAGTAAGATTCATAACCCTATTTCTTATATTATTTTTTCCTCTCTATATGGTGCACTAAATACATGTGATGGGATTCACACAATTTTCATGGTCTTTATAAAAAATTCTACTTTCAAAAAAATTGTTTTGAGTAAGAGGTTATGAACAGACATGAAGATGTATACTAACATGATGATGGTGTTGTATACCTTTCATTTTTATTTTGAGTCTTTTTGGGGTGGAAATAGTAGCGATCCATTATGTTTACTAAGAAGACCAAATTAAATTAATATTTTTATTTTAATAAATTTAATTTTTCATATGGGATGCCGATGGGAATTCCCTAGCCTTATTATTCATGCGAGGTTGAGATATAGGTCATCAACCACATGGGTAGTTATTTAGGGTTTTTTATTTATGATAAATCTAATTGATTAAGTTAAATTTATTAAATTGTATATATTATATATTGATTTTTTTTGATGCATTAATGGGTTTCAATGGAACGTGACGAGCTTGGATCGAAGATACATATGGAATCACCCATATCAACAGAGGTGATATAATCATTTGACATGGCATGGGTTGATATATAAATATATAAGTGATCATGATCACAGGTTGGGAGACTCGATCATTAGTTGATGTGCTACGGCCAATAGGTTTCAATCATGGATTGAGATATATTGGATGTAAACACAATTAGATTTTAGTGACATTGTCATAGGGGAGCAAGGTGTTGAATGATGTGTCTAAGGTTCTAAATTGGATATTTTTAATCACCCATGTCAGATAATAGACCATTTGGAGTCATGTTCACACATGATGACATTGTTTATGAGGTTCTATTAACTAAACATGTGGGTAGAGGCCACCAATTGTTACATAATAGGAATTATAGTTGGAGGTTCAAGCCGTATAAAGCTATAGGGATGGTGAGGATACATAAAATTTAATCATTGAGGCATTCAGTTTGTGGATGATGCTCGTAGTGCTTGATTCATTATTCCATGATACTTTCGGGAGGTCAGATGTCACTTTGCATTAGGATATTGGATGTTTAGTCGATGATAATGCTATCTTGATGATAGATACCACCATTACTCCAGACATCAATCATCAACATTATGTGTTATTTTGAGAAAGCATCTGAGAGACCAAATTCCATGAATGAGAAATCCTTTATGATGTATGTTACATGATTTCGTCATGAATATTTAGTTACATGGTTGATGACATACAATTTTGGGTGACAGTTGGGTGATGAACCTAAGGGTTCACCTTTGAGTAACTGTAATAGGGGATTCCATGTTCTATGAGATAATTATGATTGAATCTTTAGTATTTCATCATTAGTTTATGTAGGTGATATCTTTCGATTGTGTTTTGAGCACCATGAAAGAGTATGATTATTCAAATGAAAGAACTAATTTAATTTAATTTTAAAATAAACCTACTTGATCACAAATGTTTGGTAGGAATATGTTGTCATTGGACTGATTAGACTCATTATCACACCCTACATGGGCCCCTCTAGACCCATTCAGACAACATTATTTTTTAATTAAGATAGGGTATGGGCACTAATGATATACCCTATTGACTTCTTTGTCATGAGATGGAAAAAAAGGGACATTGAGGTTCTATATTAGCTGAAATTTACTTTTTCATTATTTTTTTATTGGAATTATACCTATATTTTTGTATTGTGGTCAGCCATTAGATATACACATGTTTATTTAAATGTGTGAATTATATGATATTAATGATCTATTTTATTATAAATAAATTATATGTTTCTTTTGGTTATTTATTTACACTATAGTTTTTTAGTTATGCATCCATTATTGTATGCTATATATTTTGTTTGGGTGTCTTCATCCCCATGAATATGGGATGAAGCAATTTTCATGTGGTTTAAATTTATATTCTTATTTTATTAGATTATTGATTATATGACTTCAAAATCAAGTGGTGAACATGGATGCATAATTGCTACATGTTCTGATATATGACCTTGTCATGTTATGGGGAGGAAATAGATATGGAACCTTATCCCGGTAATGAAATTGGGGACCTTCATGCATTTTATTCTTTTGGTCAGCCACATAGTATGTTTAAAATAATATATTCATGTACCACTAATATATTTTTATTTATTTTCATCATGGACTTGTATATCTATATGAGGGACTGAGTTATCTAAAGTGTCATCAATATTAGCTATGTGTGGTTTTCCTTTATAGATTCTCTTTAGTGGAATCTTATACAACCAACATAGGAAAATGGACTCAATGAAATTGGATTGAGATATTATATATATATATATATATGTTCCTAAATATTATAGGGGAATGTATTGATATTGATATGGGTGGATGTTGATCACTAAATTTGCAGATAAAGATATCATATTATGGATACATGGTTCATCATGGAAATAATGGCTGAGGCCTATTTGATACGTGGTTTTGATATGGGTGGGTAAAAAGTCCCTAAGTATGAGATATCATGAGAAAATGTAATTATTAGGAAGGGTAAGGATACTAAGATCACAATTCCTCTTATGTATTTCCCTATCTATAATATATATACATATATTATTGGTTGTATAAGATGTATTTGTATTCACCAGGTTTCCACATAGATGGGATCTAATGGAGCATCAGGTAGGAGGCGATGTTGTACTGTAGAATCACGTAGAGGTTGAGATCCTCGAGGGTTAGGAAGAGAATGAGATGTGGTTACATGATCCATATAAAAAGGGACGATGCCAGATTTGACAACATTTGGATCCTTCCTTGATGAATAGATCAGAGTTGGTCTGATACATGTCATCTAATGGTATGTTTGAGGAGCACATTGAGTAGATAATTCGATGGAGTATGTGACTTGGGAGTTCTATTCACAGTGGCCACTATTTTTTAACAGTGAGGGAAGACCCCAAGCATGTGAGAACATGATAATGGAAATAAAGACGATCTAAGGGAATCTAGGTACATCTCTAGTGTTGAGTTTGAAGTATGATACCTATATATGTAGAGAAATATTTGAGCGCCAGTGGGATGTAATGGTTTGGGTCAATGACATGAGGGAGTGGTCTAGAAGGATATAGATGCTAGTTTTATTGATCACATATTCCCATTGATGACGAGGGATAAGAGATATCAGTTTTTTAACCATTATTATGTTGATATGTCCTTCATATATTATTAATCGTAATTCACTGTGTTTTCCCTCTTCACACCTAAAATAGTAGGTGATGAAACCTTGAGTGTGAGTCATTTTGAAGATGGTTTACAACATGACATTTGGGTGTTGGAAAATATCATTAGGTTTGGATCTTTCATAGAGGAGGTGAATCTAGTTGTCATTGCTGAGGGAAATTTTATGAATCTGTTATAATCAATATTAGTGGTGGATTCAGGTGACATTAGTAGAGATGCTTTAGATAGCAGGAAGTGTGAGCGAGAGGAGTTTTTAAGTGATGTAAGGCCATGTACTTGAGAATACCACCTCGAATTTGATCTTCGATGGTATGTTTCCAGTGTGGGAAGCCCAAACATTTCTGATCTCTAAGAAAGAGGAAGACAAAAGAGTTATAGGAATGTGGAAAGGTCATGATTCTGGAGAGAAATTTTTGGAAGCCTTATTATGTAGATGACATTCAAGAACCAATAAAGACACAAGGTGTTAATATTGGACTGGTAGTGGTACCATGTGATGTTATCCAACCATCATATTCACAATGAGGGCATGGTAGAGATATTGGGACCCAAAATTGGTGTTAGTGGATCATGGCTAGTGCAGAACTACGTGGAGGACATGCTTCAATCATTCAAGAAGTTGTCCTGCTGCATTCTGTGGAGCATCCAGGGTTAGATTTGGTTGCTGAAAATATGAAGGTCATAGATACACTATGTTCATAGTCGTGTTATACTTTTATTCTTCATAAATGACTTTTTATATAGATGTCTTTTGTAAGTGAATGAGGTTAATTGAATTTATATTTGAACTAACTACGTTGTGGTTATAAATTTGACCTCATTTTATGTGGGTTATGTACATATATATGAGGTGAGTGGAAGCCAAGTTATTGTGGTGTGATGGAATCTGTGATTCAAGGAGAATAATTTTATTTGACATGTTTTTTCATATGGGAATCAATATGATGTATGAATTGATTGAGGAGTGGAGAACATGGATTGTTTGGGGAATTTTCTGAGGTGTGGGGCCACATTTGTTCCATGAACTAAAATGGAATGAGGAGGGAATCGATCTAATGTGTTGTATTGATGAATGTAAAATATTACTTAATAGAACCTAATGAGTTTCATGTGTGATGATGTATTAGGAGAGTAATTTTATGTCCAATGATATCAATGGACCATTGTTTTTATTTGAGTTTTCAACCAGGATGTGATCGTTGTAGGTAAATACAACACTTGGGAGCACCCATGCAGTGTTCTTCTTGTACAATATAGATTATGGTTCTATGGGATATGTTCATGGTTTGGAGATGATAAATTATATGGTGATGATATTTTAATATAATTAGATGTTAGAGTGGGTCAAAATTCCCACTGATTTGGAATTTTTCAAGTTTTGTGTGTTGGACCACTTTATTCTCGATCATCGAAACATAATTTTATGTTTTATATTATCCCAAAACACTGTATATTAGGGGATTTGAGCATCAGAATAAACCATAAGAGTTCAGATGGATTTTGGGGGTGTCATATTCTTAAAGACCCCTTTTAGAAAAGTATAGGTAGATGCGTATGATTTTTGAAAACCATGCAACATCCAAGAAGAAACTGTGAATCCCCCAAATGCAATGAGAATGTATTGAAAAACTATGTCAGGAGGTGGGAAAAAATATGTTGTACCACTAAAATTTGTAGTAGAGGAAACTGACACCATTTATGCACAGTTTGAAAATCTGTCCACATGCCCAAATGTTTAGTGCCTAATGGGAAGTACTAATGCACTATATAACGCATGATCACTTCACAGTTTCGACTAATCATGTGAGGTAAACATGTTGGTCATTGATCATAAGTATAATGAGCCTCATATTTGTTGCAATTTCTAGAAAAAAGTGTAATATAACCATTATTCTCATTAAATAAAAACAATTATGAATTTCCAATCCATTAATAAACATATTTTTTTTTCTATTTCTTCTTTTGTTGGTCATGAAATGTAAATGGTTGATCACTCTTTTTACTACTCCCTTAGTGATTATTCTATCTCCCTCATACAGACTCCGTTATTCCTGCTTCAAGTTTCATTGGTTTTATCTCAGTATGGATGTCTACACACATACTTCCATTCATCTTTTCACTCACAATACATCATGATAAATATATTCTAGTACATTTTCCTTAAATAATGTGAATTTTTATAATATACTGATCTCTCTAAATTGGTCTGAGTATAAGGATCCAACTAGATGTGGGAGTTTCTATTAATATTTGGTAGGTGGTGCATACCAATCATTTAGTTTTAATGAGTTTTTTATGTGTGAGAAATTTATCAGGCCATTTGGTAGATCGATAAGGACATAATTAAATAAAAAATTGGTATTTAATTAATTAAATTGTTTAAATTGGATTTCCATGGGCATAAACCAGGAAAATTTTCATAGGAGGTTAATATTGTGGTCATCGAAAAACTGGGTAGTTAGGAAAAGTGTTTTGTATAGGAAAAATTTAATTATTTAAATAAATAGATTGAATTATATATATATATATATTGAATTTATTTAGATGTATTACTATGTAAAAATGGAACATGATGGGATTTTTCAAATAATTAATATGGCATTCAGAATATGTATTGAGGAAATGTGATCACCATGATGAGAATGGATCAATATATATATATACATATATACATATATATATATATTTATATGAGTGATGATCATTATAGATTGTACAACTCCATCATCAGTTGTGGAAGTGTGGTCTTCAAGATACGAACATGTATTGAGGAATATGGGATGACTTTGCCATCCGATTTGAGAAATATGGTCGCAGGGGCATGAGGTTCTAGTTAATATCTTTGGTGCTCTTAATTTGTGATTTTCTCTCAACTGTGTTGGACAATGCACCATTTGTAGACACTTTCACACATGATGACTTATTTGATTAGGTTTTACAGAAAATCATATTCCTAGTGGCCTTCGGTAGTTTAAAAATAAGATATATGGTTGGAGATTCATGTTGCAGAAAACCACATGGATTGTGAGGATATGTTAAATGATAGTATCGAGGCTATCAGTCCAAGGATTGGACTCTCCATTATTGAACCATTAGTCTGTGATACTTTGGTGAGAATATTCGTCATCATTCTTATTGTTGTCGACTATCGAACTTCCAGTGATGTTATTTTGATATTAGATATTATTGGGCTTTCAAATGTTGGGATTTGTGCCCATGGTTGATTTCGATAAGAGTTCCAATGGGCTATATTTTATGATTGTGTGTGACTTTAATATGGTGGTTACATGATACAAGAATAAGGATTCATTCACATGGTCGATTTTATGAGGTGCTGGGTGAAATTCAGAAGTGGAACCTAAGGGTTCAGCTGGGACTATTTGTATCAGTGAATGCCTTTGGATATGAGAAAAGGATTATATCCCATTTAGTATTCCAGAATTGGCCGAACAAGGTGATATCTTCCTAGAAGGTGTTGAGAACTAGGGAATCTTCTTTTTATTTAAATGAATTAACAACTTTAATTTACCTTTAGTACCCACCCTCTTGATCCCAAATGTATGGTATGTACACATTGGTGGTGGCCTACTGAGAATTTTTATCACATCATACACGGGTCTATCTGTATACATGAAGATTCTATGATATTTCATTAAGGCATGGTTTTGGGCTGTATAATTGGATCATAGTGGTTATATTGGTGTGGGTTGGATGGAATGGGACTTTGAGGTTCTTGGATCAACTGCAATTTCCATTTTTTCCTTTTATATATAATAATGCTACCTATAAGTATGTATTGTGGTCATCCATTGACTACACATATTCTTATTTAATTGCAAGGAATTTATATTAAGCATGTTCTATATTATTATCTATAAAAGGTATGTGTTTTTTCTAATTTATTTCCATTGCAGTTATTTAATTATTCTTCTACTATTGTTTTTTATATCTGTGTTCCGACGATGGGTGGGTTACCTGTCAAATGTATATTATTATTCCCTTTAATATTCATATTATATATTTAAATGAAAAATTATATTATATCATTACCAATTTATAAAACATTCCATATATTACTCTTTTCTACCATTTTTAGTAGTAAAAATCCAATGGTTATTGGGGAGGCATGACTATGTCCAGTGGAACTTGGATGGGAACCCCTATTTGGGTGGCTAATTTGGTAGGGGTACTAAAAATTTAAAAATATTCCAAATAGTGGGATGAATTAAATATTATGGGTATTCATATATATATATATATATATATAACAATAAGACTCAAAATCACATGTTAATTTGTGAATAAATACATTTAATAAGAATTACATAAAATGGTTAAGGGATTGAAAATTACTGCTTAATCATCTATTATTTATTTAAAGGAATGAATTGTCACGTTAAAGGAATTAATATTAATATAGTTATATAGTTTAAAGAAATATATATTTCTTCCATATAGAAATGGGTCATAACCTAATGAAAATGGGTGGTTCAGTGAGATCCCATACATTACGTTCAATAATATATATGTACTTGAATTTAATTTCATGAATAATACATTTTAATTAGTTATTTAAATAATACTAGACCATTCAAATATATATTTTATTTTTTATATATATATTATTTTAATTTATAAACATTTCAATGAGATAATATATATAAGTTCATTGTTCATATACTTTTTCTTTCATGGTTCCATGGTTGGATCAGTTATGGAAAATTAATGATTTCATTGTAAAATAATACTAAAAACACAAAAGTGAAATGAAATTATATTAATTTAGATACATAAGTTTAAATTTTATTAAATAACTGTATTTTTTTGGACATAGGGATGATTATTTTTTGTAATTTTTTTTTCCATTATACAGATAATTCAGTTAGGCGGTTTTAAAGAGCATCATAATCCGGGTTCAAATTATTTAATAACGTTGAAATATATTATTTTCAAAATTGGTAGAAATAATTAATATACATAACAAGTTAATTTTTGAACCATTGTAAGATATTATATACATTCAATGAAGTAAAATGTGGAAAAATATTCATCGTCCACAAAGGGAGTGAACCAACATAACATAGAAAATGGTTTCATTTTATTGAATAATTGGATATTATAAAGGGTCAGATGATAGATATTTCATTAGATATATAAAAATCTCAATATATATATGATATTATATTTATTATCCCTTGTTATATGAGTTATTCAAGGATATAGTAGAAGATGAAAAGAATTTAGAAAGTGAAAATTATGAAAATTACCTATTAATTGTCATCTTCTTGAAATACTGATTAAGGACCTTAGAATTGGAGTTTTGTTGATACATGTATTACTATTACAAGTGAGAAGTTATTGTAAATAGAATTGGGTATAAACATGGAAATATAAATGAACTAAAATTTTTTAGGAGAAGGGTGGTGGGGTGTGATATTTATATGTGTAGGAGAGAGTTGTTTTTTAATATTACATTCATTAGTTTATTAATTTGGATCAAGAATATGAAATATATTTGTTCTGGTGGAAATATAATGTAAATGGTGCATGTGAGTTCCCAATAATGTGTTCTTAAATAATCAATGTCTAAAAAATTTATGTATTTAGCTTATAATGTTAGACACTAGAAATTACCATATTTGACTATTCACAAAAAAAAATCAAATATATTGGCAACATAAAAAATATTCACCCAAACGATATTGGGGATGGATGATTAAAAATATTAATTATATTTTTTGTAAAAATTATATATATATAGAATTTAATTTTTATATTAAATCAAAATTTATTTGTGAAATTCCTATTTTAATATTAGAATCAGTTTTCCTACAAATTGAAAAAAATACATATTGTCTCATAAAATTATGTTATCACAATAATTCATAATAATATTTATTTATAAATATGAATTATGAAAATAAACTTCCATTTAAATAATCATATTTAATATAAAAGTGTTATTAAAATATTTATGTTTTATAAAAATAAAACACTTAATAAATAACTTTTAAAATATTTATTTATAATTAACTTGATATAAACATATAATATTTTAATTTAATATGATTTATAAATATTATTTTAAATTTACATATATTAGGATACTATTATGATGGTTATGTTACTAATAAAATAGTCATATTTTCATTCAAAAAGACTAGTTACTATTCAAATGAACATATTACTATTCTAGTTGTCTGATTTATAATGGTTTTTTGTGTTCTATAATTTATATAAATAACATTAATCTAATTAATTAATTATTTAATCATATTTTCTCTCAATTTAAGAAATGTTTTTATTTTCAAGATGAATATTTCATTACTCATATCATATTTAATTTCTAATGTGTTATTTGTGAGTATATTTATTCAAGTAGAATGAGAAGATACAAATTTCCATTTTTTTAGTTGTTTGGTTTTGTATTTTTAACCCATTATAATATTTTAAATTCTTATGGTAAATGTTATTTTCCAAATTTAGTCATTAAATTAATATTAAAAAATGTAGTTTCTTTCATCATGTGGTTCATGTAATTTATGATACAATACAAAATAATATGTAACTATAGGGAAATTACATTGATAAAGTCCCCTATCATAACAAGCAGGTATGTCTTTTAGTGTTTATTTTACATCTTATATGGGGTTTGGTGTGTAATGATTTGACTTAATTGGTTATCAGACTCAAATTCATGGGTGAATTTTGTGATTTTTGACTAAAATTTCAAACCCTGAAGAAGCCATTCGGGTTTGGTAGATGACATAATGACATGGTAATGTTGAATTGGGATATAATTGATAGGTACCTTTTATTGTGATGTCTTTTGATGCCTATTTTTTATTTTCTACTTCTATGTTATTGTAAATGTATGGGTGATCCTTATGTGATAAATTTTAACCTAGGATATGATGTCACCTACCGATAGTGAGAAGCGATGGGTCAGGTGTGAATGATGCGACAATATGAAATTGAGAATGGATGGTTTGAGTGTATATAGTGAGGCAAAAAATTATGAGAAAATGAATTATCTATGTACTGTCTATAATTTGAGTCTCTAATAAACACTTCCTTCAGACAAGGAGTGGAAGTATGTGTATATGAGAATTTTTTTCGCATGGTAGGGCATGATGAACAGAAGATTTTTATTTATTTATTTCATTATCATGATATAATAAACATTATAATATATCTTCTTTTATGTTATGTTCCCATAGGTGGTGTCATATTGGGTTGTCCTCAGGCAATACATATGAATATCCATGTATGTGTAGAAATTTGTTCCGGGATCTAGCAAAAGAAATGAGATATTTAATATACTAAAAATTAGATTATGGTGGAAGGGATTGAAATGATAAAAGAACATGCACTACGTTTTTCTATAGTAAATCATCATATATTGTTTTTATCTTTTTTTATTGTATATACATTGATCATCATCATGTGGGGATCCCAATGTGTCTTCTGTATAGGTTAATGAGTTATATTAAAAATTTTACATTTTATAATGACATTTTTTCTTTTCATTTTTTCATTAGATTATATTATTTATTGAATGGTGAATTTACTCATTTCATACCTTATTATTAACACATCCATTATTAAGTTGTTGTAATGGTTATTAAATTCTAATGGAATAACATCGACATAGTTTCATTCATCACCTAACTAATAGTTAACATTCTACTATGTATGGGGATGCATGAATGGGGTCATGTGGCCCAATGGGTTGGAACCAATGAACAAGGATAAGTCATTAAAAATGGTTTTGGGGGCTGTTTCATTGGTTTGGTTTTTAGACTCGAAACAGCCAACGACTCCGTATCCAATGAAGGATGGACATGCTTTCCAAAGGAAGGTGTTCGTCGGATGGTCGGACCAGCGATTCTTAAGAACTCATGTTTGTCGAGAGGATGGGATTTCAGGCTCATCGCACCCTTTTGGGGGGTATTATTTCTTGTTCTGGGACTTTATTATAGATTTAAGACGTATTAATATGTTCGTGAATCTTTGGTTTATAGCCAAACATAGTATCCACGGATTTAACCCTTGATTGGCAATGGTCAGGTGAACGCATGGGTTTGGAATCATTTGTGCCCGAGGTTTACCATCCCTCGTTGGATTAATGACACCGAGGAGTCTGGACTCACTGAGACGGTGCTAGGGGCAGCTCGGTGAACCGATGTGAAGATAGTCGGATCAACCGGTTGTTGGGCTTGAACCTCGGAGAGGCTTCCTACGTACCCCTCCTAGGAGACATGGATCAAATTCCACGTAGTTTGAATCAGGGTATCAGAGAACTGACGTGAAAGGGGGTTAGAATGACCTGTTATTGGGCTTGAACCTCAGAGAGGCTTCGTACTTACCCCACATAGGAGACAGGGATCAAATTCCATGTAGTTCGGATTGGTGTGGGGCTTCCGGTCTGAGGCAGCCTAAGATGTTGGATCGGGGCTTACACTCTGAGGATTCCCATAAGAGGATGTCATGGTCGATGCTCACTCTATGCCCACGTGAGTCATGATCAGTGTGAGAAACAAGAGGAATCAGGGACCAGATGATCACGTCGTGAAATGTGCGTCCGTGAAAAGAGAAGTGGGGATTACGCATGAGGGAGGCCCATAAGGTCGGGGCTTACACCTAGGAGGATGCCCAGGGTGATGGATTGGGGCTTACACTCTGAGGAGGCCCATAGTGTGGATTGTGGCTTACAATCTGAGGAGGCCCATGAAACAAAGCATAGAAGGAGAGGGAAAGGGGGTGCTCCTGTGCCCGTCTCCTCTCCTTCAGTACATGAGGGATTCCTTCTGATAGGTATTTTACTACCCCGTGGAGCCCTTAGCAAGTAGAGGGTCAGAAAGAGGACTCCTGATCTCAGAACCCACATTACCATGGGAATGTGAAGCCAGAATTTCTTCGGAAATCAACTCAAGGGTCGGGGAAAACCCGTTGCCCCTGTTTACTGTGGGTATGTGAACTCAAAAGGCGCGCTGATGCGCCTGAGGGTTACAACACATGGATCTGGTGGCTCTGGTGGAGGGCTTGACTAGGAGCTGATGAATAGGCCGATGAGGGAGCCATGGGGGATCATGCTGGATCGGGAGGATATTTTGTGGCTCGGTAAATGGGAACTCTGATGGTTTTGGTTCCCTTGACGTAGGGGAGTGCTACGCAGATCGAGGGGCCGCCTGCGAACCAGGGTGGTCCGTGGACTAAGAGGTCGTCCGCGAACCAGGAGGGTCCGCAGACTAACTGGCCGACCGTGAACCAGGAGGGTCAGCGGACTGACTGGAATCCCGCGAACCAAGGTTGTTTGCACCTCTAGGATGGATCCGCTAACCAGGGTGGTCCACAGAGGGTTCCACACGAGCAGCTGTGGACAAGGGAGACACAGATCAGGGGTTCGTTGGTCGAGGATTCGCCCGCGTAGGAGGGTGCTATGCGGTGGGATGGATCAGAAAAGAGGCATAAACTCCCTGGTCACTGAGGAGTGCATCCACGGAGGGGCTATGGCTCGCGTTCTTCTATTTTTGTGTTATTTTGAGTTCGTGTTTCACCAAATTATTATGCATTTTCGGTTCCTTATTAGTTCATTCCCAGGCCTATACCTGCTCTAGTTCGCGAACTGGAACTTCGTTGTTTGCGAAATCCTAAGCCTTCCTTCGAAATCCTTCCACCCGAGTCTGATCGCTCTTCACTTATTCCACCTTTAAATCGTATAAATCCCAGTCTCTAAATCCTCTCCTCCTTTCCCCCTCGGTCTCCTTTTATAGAGTGGGGAAAGAGATGTATCTACCGTCACGTGTCACCTTTTGCAGAGGCCCATCACCGAATACCCAGTTTACAGATGACTTGGTCAATCCTTAATTTGCGGTCGGCATTGAACGCTTCTCCCCCCCTACGAACCAAACTCAGGGAGTGCTTCGCGGCCACGGAGGGTTCTGCCTCCGTTCTGCGAATGACAGCAGATGTGTCTTGAACTGGTCGATGCAGTCCGCGGTTGGGGCGGTTCATGATGGTGAACCGGATTTGCGCCCACCCTGCATTGCGATCATGGAGGATCTCCGCCTCCATTTCGCGAACGATGATAGTTTGTGGAGGAGGCACTTTGTGGGTCCTGGCGACGTCACGTTTTCATGGGACTGGTCCCCAGACCGTTCCTTCTTGTTTCCATTCTTTTAATTTTCTCCAATCTTTTCCCCAATTATTTTGGGGGATTTGGGTAGAATCTCCTTTGCAGATTTTTCAAGACCCTACAAATTCCCCCCATCGGAATGGGGTCTGATCAAAGTTAAGAGGAGGCCATTCCAATGCCATGTGGTCCTGAAACTCAGATGTTTTGCATTAGGGAGGTGGACCCAGTAGGGGACCATGCCTATAAATATGGGGGGCCATTAAATTTTCATTTATCGAATTATTCGCGAAACCAGAGCTCCCCCACCTCCGTGCGCTCGTTCCATCGCGAAGTGCTTCATCTGCGAACCAGCTGCGACTTTCGTGAACCATTCCACATTTGTGGTCGCCTTCACCCACGAACCAATTCCCCAACCGCGAACCATTACTATTAATTAGTTAAAAAGTATGTCATGACGAGAAACAGAGGAACTTGTCCATGGTTTTGGTGCTCCGCGGTTTCTATGCTCCACCGAAAAAAATCTCTTAAACCTAAAAAGATTCCAAGTCATCCCATCTTAATCAATTAAAATCGGGATTGAAGTTCCACGAAGCCACATGGTTCGCAGTTTCCTGGCCAACGCTCCATGGGCCAGGATTTCGTGGAATGCTTTCGTGAAGAGAAGGTTCACAAGATGTTGTCATCATGAACCATCCTTTGAGGCCCCCTTGCGGTATTTTCTTATTAAGGCTCCTCAAATGATCCTCAGCCATATATCTGGTATTTTTTTGTAGATTTTTATTCTGGAATAACTGCTTGTTGGATCTTGTCATGCAGGGATAAAATATTTCCCCCCCTCGTTCTGCACTGTGGCCCACTGCAGAGCCTCTCCCAATTGGTTCAGGGAGACATTTGGCTATGTTTCACGGAGCGAAGAACATCCAAGAGGACCCAAGTTGGTCCATCATTCCTGACGATGGTGCCCGGCATAATTTTCTCCCTCATGAGCTCCTAGATTATCCACAATCAAATCTACTTCCACTACATGGATTCGATCTTCAAGACGATGTCCCTATTCCCCCCAGTTTCTCAGGTCTTCCTTCTCCTTTTTTGGAAGCATCGTCCAAGTGTATTCGGGAGAACCTTACCAAATTGGGGGAGATGGTTTCTGACTTTGACCAGAAGGATGCCTTTATTTTTAGGGGCTCTGTTTGGACCCAAAGTGATCAGCATGCTCAAAAGTTTTCTCGGGAAGCTGTCTTCAAAAGTTACCCGTATATTATCAACCATGCTCGAGTAGATCTCGATGTGGGCTGGATTCCTAGGTGGGATCTTCGATCTGGGGGCACATCTCGAATGACTGGGCCTGGGCATTCTTGGTCCATCATCACTGCCAGGAGTCTCCTAAATCACTGGAAGCAGTCAATTTATACTCCATAGTGTGGGCCTCACAACTTTTCATTTACCCACCATACTTGGTCCTGCTAGACCTACTCAGTCGCTGGTGTTCAAGCACTAATACATTCCACCTTGCCCATGGTGAAGTTGGTATTAGTCTGTGGGATATCCATCAATTAGGGGGACTCCTGATTATCGGTGAAATGTATGACGAATTTCTGCCTGCTCCTGATGCATGGGACGACGTCGAACAAGTGCCTTTATTGGCGAGAGATCTATTGGTTATGGAGGGGTAGTCACTGGGTCAGGCATTGGGTTCCCTCTCTCTTATTCCCTATAGTACAATGATAGGATTATTTCTGAACACCACTGGTCATGTGCCGAAGATCAAGTGCCCTAGGACTCATCTTCATCCGCAGTCACAAACCTCCCCAGTTTCCTACTGGGCGGTTCTGGAGGCAGGCGACTACCTCTCATGGGGTTACGAGGTGCGCCCTGGTGTGCCGCCTATGCATCGGCTGGCAGGATTTTTTTCCATGTCATTGAGGGAGTGGATATTTTATTCCTGGGATATTAATCCTGGTGTTAGGTCTTGCACCCTGATGATGGCAGTTGAGCTGGAAGAGGGCCGCCTGGTGAACTTGACTGTGCCCACACTGGCTCGTATTTATGAACAGCTGAGTCATATGCAGAAGGGAGGGTCACCCTTCCGTCTGAGTGGGACATTTCAATTTTTATAAGGCTGGGTAGTGGATCATTGTCACTGCTATCTGTATCGTCACAACACGGTCATCCCACTCCCTATATTTCAGCCTACCCTACTTGATATAACTGGAGTTCGCCTAAAATCTCTCAGCCCGGGTGAAGTCCTTGAGAATCTGAACAACTTATCATAGTTTGCTTTCAATCCTTACCCCTCTCCATCTGGCATCTTAGTTGACAATCGCCAGGGGATCCTAGAGGAGCGCTCTTACATGATCTCTCTACGGGCTGGATTTTTGTCCGTGCAGATCGACGAGGATTCTCTGTGCGAGCTGTATGTCCCGTATCGTTTTTCTCGCCAATTTGGGTGAATGAAACTCCAAGCTTCCCTTTCCCCTCCTCAGGCCTGAGGACTGCACCCGGCCAAACTTCGCCAATAGTGGATGATGCTGACGTGGGAGGGATCTGACGCGAGCATTCCCCTGCCTGTTGTGGGGGCAGCCACCAACCTTTCCATGGAGTATGAAAAGGCGTGGGAAAAATACTATACCAATGGGATTCTAGGGATGGCCATTTGGAAAGTTCCCAAATCAGGAGGTACTGCCGCTGTCGTGCCTACCACACCTTCCTCATCAGATATAAGGTAGGATCGGCTGATGGATCATCGATCAATGCGACTTAGGGGATTTTCTTCTCCCAGCCATGCGGTGTCCGAAGTTCAGGAGGGATTATCCTTCTTGGACATGGATGAGGATGACCCTGTGCTTCCGGGTCCCAGCGAGACAGTCTCAAAAGTTTTTCCACTTGACACCAGGCTTGGAAACTTTATCCGCAAGCCTGAACTGGGGTTAGAGGCTCTAGAATTTTCAGTTTCAGAACCAACTTCTAGCGAGCACATTCATGCACTGGTTGCAATGCTATATTTCGTTCCTATTCCATCCAGCGAGGATACCAAAGATCCATGTGTCATGGCGGACCACCGGGCGGTGCGCAGGTGTGCCTGGCCTCGGATTTTCAAGATCTTCACTGGAACTCCTCTAGCTGAGATGGAAACTAAGACCGAAGCTCTTCGACAACTCTTCCTAGTCTTGGGGTCGGGCGGCTTCGACTATCAGTAGTTCCAGTGTCTTGCTTGCCAATTTTTCATGGCTCGTGAGGAAGCTGCCACTAGAGAATGAAAACTTTATCAATTTTCTACCACTTATTGCGGGACTCGAGCCCAGGAGGAAGCCAGGATATAGCTCCATCAGATGATGTCACATGAGGAAACCTCTCAAGATTAGGCGTCCGTCCTATCCTCTGAGTTGCATGAATGTGAAGAACGGGTCGCGTTGCAGAGGAATATGTTGTCATCTCTGACCGGTCGTATCGAATCCACTAGAAAAGGGATCAATGATCTCCAAACAATAGTGGAGCATATTCGTCTGGTGGCTGAGGTTGAATCCATAGAGAAGGCCGTGTGGGAATGGTATTGCAATGACCTCCACCGTGCAGTTGTCGATCTGGTGGAGAGAGTGAGTCAGGATCTTTTATGACTATCAAATCCACTCCCGTATCATCTGTGTTACCCCTCTCCCCATTTGTTTGTGAGGGAGAGACCTCGGCTTGTGGATCCCTTTCCTTTTTTTGAATGAAATAAAGTCTCTGTCAATCACTTGTTGCTGTGTAATTTGATTGTTGCTTAGAATAATTTTTGTGTAATGAAAAATCCACTGAATCAGAATTAATAATAACAAAGGAAAACAAACTCTAACTTTTTCCTAGACCATGGGGTCCAGTGAGCATAGTTCGTCTTTTGCTAGGGTTTTGTAGAGAATACCCCCAAAATTTTTTGTCGTTTCTTTTTAATGCCCTAATTATTACTGGGCCTATTTGGTGTGAGCCGAGTGGGTATGGCCTACCATTTTCTTAGGTCACCCGTTTCGGGTTTTCAGCCTAACAGGATTTGTGCCTCTTTTGTGAGCAGTTTAAAGTCCCGCCGACAAGACTATCATTACTGATGTGTTAGGTTGAATAGATTTTACCAAACATGGTGGGGCGAGGGCCCCAATGGGGTTCAACTGATCAAAATATGTCCCAATACTTTTCAGATGAACATGGAGGGAACATGTTTAAATGAAATGCAGGGCATGTATCAAGGCATGGGAGTCGCGTCGGCATACAGATGTAGGAAGAGCGTTGCCTATGAAAAACTTGCCTTTGTTAGATGGGCCAGTGGCGATCAATATGCAGAGCCGCTGAGGGCATGGTATGCATAGTCATACAAAGGTGTCCTTAAGTCAATGAATTTCCATTTCGGATGGCTTGGGGACTTCATGGAAGTACGTCTTATGTAAAACACCATGGGTGGCTTGGAAAATGAATGTGATGTATGAAAGGGTTTTGATAACATCCATACTAATTTGGAGGGTAGTCAGGAGACCACTTCCGTACGCATTTAGCTAGTATAAGGTATGATTGAGGCTTAGTGTAGTTTAATGTCATGCAGTTGGGACATCATTTAAAATGGAATGAATTCTCATGGTTCTCAGTAATCTTGTCAAAGACGTTCCACCATATTCAGGCAAGGTTCTGAAAGAGGTTGGTAAAATGTATCTCAGAGGGTTTCCGAATCCCGGGATAGACATGGGGGCTTAGGGGCCAAGAGGCATATGGAGAGAAGAATTTCCTAAAGAAATATTGCCTTTGGTAGATGGGCTAGGGACAATCAATATGCAGAGTCGATGAAGGCATGGTATGAATAGTCCTGCAATGTTGTCCGTAGGTCAATGATTGTATTCCCCCAATAGCCAAGCATCTTCAGGGAAGTTGAGATTCGGGACCACTAGGGGTGGCTCATGAGAGTCTAGATTTTTTTTTTGAGTACAGAGTATGGTTTATGATGAGAGGAATCCTGGATACGGGGGAAACATCTAGACTAAACATCCCGAGAATGTATGATGTAATCCCTTATCACGCGGGTGTGAGACGGTGACTTGTGCCGGTTTGACCCGTGCGCTGAAGGACATAGAAAAGCCTCCGTACCTTACTGAATCTGTTGCGGGTTTGACCATGTAGTTTATCTTCATGTGGTTTGGACATATTCAGAGCAGTTTAGTGTCATGCAGCAAGGACGAGGGGCCTTATTTAAAGGATGTTGTGCAGTTTAATGTCATGCAGTGAGGACGAGGGGTATTTTTCATTCCTTTGTCAATGTTGTGTAGTTTAACGTCATGCAGTAAGGACTATTGACCATGCAATTTAACATCATGTGGTAAGGATGTTGTTAAAAAGGCTACTCTTTATTAGTATGTAACTGGGCCCGAGTATCCTGGAATGTCTAAGACATGGAGGGGGGATGATGGTGTAAATCATGGTTCTGGGTCTTCTTGGATCAGGAGAGATGATATGGGGTCTCTGAGGACGGTTAGCATATGAAGCTAGGAAGAGTGTCGCCCGAGGAAATATTGCCTTTGGTGGACGAGCTAGGGGATATCATTATGTAGATCTGCTGAGGGCATGGTATGCATAGTCGTACAAAGGTGTCCCCGGGTCGATGACTTTCCACTTCCGATGGCCATGAATGGTTATGATGATCCGCGATTATCCGGGCCACGAAGTCTGTTATCGAGGAAGGAAATGTCTGAACATGTCGGGCATACTCGGTCCTGGTTGCTGTTAAAACATAGAGAGCTCCCTGCGCTGATTTATCTTACTCCTGGGGGTGTGCCTTTACTCCATGCACTTTAGAATCATGTGGGATGGAATAAGTACTGTTATTTTATCGGTCATAGAGCTCGGACCATTGGGTGACTATTGCTACAGTCACTCAAAGGATAACTAAGTCAACATGTTCTGATATACTTGGAATAAGGTGGGGGATTAAGGTTGTAAACCGCAACTTTGATATTTCCCAGATCAGGAGGTGTGGTGTGGGGGATCTAAGGCTGGTAAGCGTACTGAGTTAGGAAGAGTACTGCCTGAAAAATCTTACCTTTGATTGACGAGCCAGGGGCCATCATTATGCAGAGCTGCTGAGGGCATGGTATGCATAGTCATATAAAGGTTTCCCCAGTTCAATAACTCTTCACTTCTGATGAACATGATTGATTATGAGAATCCGTGATTGCTCACAGTGCAGAGTTTGGCACGTAGGGATAATGGTGTCCGGTTATACAAGAAACATCTTCACCTCAATTTTCTATTTAGTCAAAGTATCCTAGTAATGTCTTGATGTTCGTTGATGCAGGTCGCTATGTGAACCACTGACGGGAACATAGGCTAGCCATATAGGGATACCCTGGGAACACGTGGATTTGAAAAGGGGAATGAACTTGTAAACCACTTATCCATATACTTCTGGATAAGGTGGTATGATATGGGGGCTCTGAGGCCGGTAAGAATACAGAGCTAGGAAGAGTGTCGCCTGTGGAAGTCTTGCCTTTGGTAGACGAGCCAGGGGTTATCATTATGCAGAGCCGCTGAGGGCATGGTATGAATTGTCATGAAAAGGTGTCCACAGGTCGATGACATTCAACTTCTGATGGCCATCAGTGGTTATGGAGATCCATAATTATCCGGGTCATAGAGTCTGATGTATGGAGAGGATGAATCCAAATATGAAAGGAGTATCTCCATCTCGTATCGCCATGTGTCTTGGGTGGGTCAAGATGAAGTCTGTGTAGTTTAATGTCATGCGGTGAGGATGAAGTCTGTGAAGTTTAATGTCATGCAGTGAGGATGATGTTCGTGATGTTTAACGTCATGCAGTGAGGAAAAAGTCAGTGTAGTTTAATGTAATGCGGTGCAGACAAAGTCCGTGCAGTTTATTGTCATGCGGTAAAGACGATGTCCGTGTAGTTTATCGTCATGCGGTAAGGACGAAGTATACACCTCGTACAGGTCTCGTTCATATACGGGGGAAGGGGCATTTTTAACATTATTGTCCGTTCAGTTTAACATCATGTGGAAAGGACGTAAAAATAATCCCCATGCAGGTCTAACCCATACACGGGGAGAAGGGGTCATTTTTAAATCATGATATCCGTGCAGTTCTACGTAGTGCGGTAAGGACGAGAAGTACACCCTGTGCTGGTCTGGTTCGTACACAGGTGGAAAGGTCATTCTTTTTATCTTTTATTCAGGGGGTCGGGCCAGGACTGGGAACACTGGCATCACTACATATCCTGCGAGGTAAGGAATCATGCCGAACGTAGTTCTTTGAAAGAAGTACACCACGTGCAGGTCTGGTCCATACACTGGGGGAGAGGGACATTGATAAAACATATTGTCTATACAGTTTAACGTCATGTGGTGAGGATGATTGATACAGCCTATACAGGTCTGGTCTGTACACAGAGGGAAGACGACATTTTAATATTTTATTTAGGAGTGGTTGGTCCAGGATAGGGGATCCCGACGTCACTACGTATCCTATGAGGGTAGGAATCAAGTTGTATGTAGTTATCTAAAATCAGTGTAGTTTAACATCATGCGGTGATGATGAAATCCATACAGTTTAACGTCATGTGGTAAGGATGAGGGGTATTACTAGATTCCATGCATTTTAACGTCATGCAGTGAAGACATGAATACACCCCATGCAAGTATGGTATGTACATGGGGGAAGGGGAATTTATGTTTTTGAGGTGGTTGGGATAGGGTGGTGAATTCTGGCATCACTATATATCCTACGAGGGCCAGAATCAAGCCCCAGGTAGTTCTCTGAAAGAAGATACACCCCATGCTGGTCTGGTCCATACACATGGGAAGAGGGAATTTTTGAATCATCTTGTTAGTGCAATTTAACATCATGCGGTGAGGAAGAAATACTATTAGTTTAAGGTCATAGAGTTTGGACTGTTGGGTGATTGGAAGTTTAACATCTTACAGCTTGGACGAACTCCATACAGTTGAACGTCATGTGGTAAGGACCTCGGTAAACCGACGTGAAAAGAAAAGGGGGGGGGGGGGGTCTGCGCAGTTTAACAGCGTGCGGTGAGGACGATCTCCGTGCAGTTGAACGTCGTGGGGTAAAAGAGTGTTCCGTGCAATTTAACGTCATGCTGTGAGGACGGTGAATACACCCCTTGCAGGTCTGGTCCGTACATGGGGGGAGGGATCATTCTTGACTTTTACTTTCCGTGCAGTTTAACGTCATGCGGTAAGGACGAAATCCATGCAGTTTAACGTCTTGCGGTGAGGATGTGAAGCACACTTGGTCTCTAAGAAAAATATTTCTTTAGTAATCTCGCATTTGTAGGAGTGGTAGTAAATTGTCCGTCCATTGGGATCAGGGTATATGCTTTGTTGGAGTAGACTTTGTGTACAACGTATGGTCCCTCCCACTTGGGCTCTAGCTTTGGAGGATTCCTTCTAGGTATCATTGGGGTCCAGAGGACTAATACCAATTCTCCTTCCTTGAAATGCCAAAGGCGGACCTTTTTATTGAAGGCTCATGCAATCCGAGTCTGGTATACCTCGAGATGGTGCAAAGTGTCCAACCGCTTCTCGTCTAGCTCTTCCAATTCACCTAACCGCTTTTCTGACTGCTCATCATTGGAAAATTGATCACAGATGGAAACACAGAGTGAGGGAAGTTGGAGTTCAATGGGAATGACCACCTCTTTTCCGTACACCAATGAGTACAGGGTGGCCTGAGTAGCGGTGCAGATTGTGGTTAGATGAGCCCACAATGTATAGAGGAGTTTATCTAGACAGGAAATCATGTCTTTGTCCACCATTTTCTAGAGAATGTTGGGCAGGGTCTTTTTGAAATCCTCTATCAATCCGTTGGCCACTGGATGGTAGCGGGATGAGTGGCTAGCCTTGAAACCATATTCATGGTATAGTTTCTCCAACTCAACAGAGCATTAGTTGGTGCCGTTGTCCGTCAGTATGGTATGAGGGATGCCAATTCAGGTGATGATATTGTTTTTCACAAATATTACAATATTTCTTTCCTCGACTTCCTTGATGGGTATGGCTTCTACCCATTTGGAAAAGAATTCGGTTGCCATGAATATATTTTTCAGCTGTTTGGCCGTGGCGGGAGGATATGGTCCCACAACGTCCATTCCCCAGACATAAAATGGACAGGAGTACTTGGATTGATGAAGTAACTCCGGGGGTCATTTATGAAGTTGGCATGAATCTGGCATGAGTGGAATTTTTTGGTAAAACGCTCGCAGACTCGTGCCACAGTGGGCCAGTAGTACTGAATCCATCGAACCTGATGGGAAATCATGGTCCCCGGTTGATGTGCTCTACATGCTCTGGCATGTACTTCATTCATTACGGTGGTAGTTTCTTCTCCATCAATTCATATGAGGATAACTCCATCGAGACCTCGTTTGTAGAGGACCTCTTGATGACCCGCGCCGCCATATAGGATAAAGTTGATTTCCCTTCTCCGTATTTTCTCTCGTTCAACCCTGTCTGATGCAAGTTCTACCCGTTGAAGATAGTTTTCTATGGGGGTCATCCAGCCGGTGGTAGGAGTATATGGCTCAGGGATAGGACTAACTTCATGAATTTCTTTAGTCTTGCTCTGGAAAAATGGAAATAATATTCGATTGTGAGCAATACTGATGACTGTTTCATCCCAGTCTAGGTAAGCCAGGGCTATGGCCGTGTTGGCTAATGCATCATCCTGGGCATTCTGAGACCGGGGATTATAGGTTAATGTTGGTTCTATGGAGAATTCTTCCATTAATCCTCAGACATGGTCAAACAGGGGGATCAGATCCTCCCTTTTAATAGCTATAGTCACCATTGACTTGATCGATGACTAGTTATGAGTCACCTTTGACATTAAGGTGCTGTACGTGTGCCAGGAGTGTGAGTTCCAGGCCTGCAATTAGGGCTTGATATTCCACTTCATTGTTCCTACATCCCTCTGACAAGAGGAAGGAATAGGGAAAGAACTCCCTTTCTAGGGACATTATTATTATCCCCAAACCCACTATATTGAATCTGGGATCGTCCATCCACTTCCCTGTGGGGATTCAGGATGCGCCATCGAAGTACATTTCCCATGCTGGGAATTCCTCTCGAACCAAGAATATGTCTTCCTCAGGTAGCTCAGCGTCTGGTGCAGTATTCCCTGTTGAAGGGTACTCTTCCATAATGTCTGCTAATGCCTGACCCTTGATGGATTTTTGAGGCACAAATAGGATGTAAAACTATTGCAGGATGACCGCCCATCAGGATAGGCGTCCGGTTAGCATCGGGCGGCTGAAGATGTACTTGAGCGGGTTACTCCACGAGTTCAAATGGTCTTCATGATGCTACAGATAATGTCGCATCTTTTGAACTGCGATGACCATGGCCAAACAGTTATTCTCAATATTTCATTATCGTGTCTCAGCATCAATCATGGTTCGACTGAGTTAATAGATACTTTTTTCACTACCAGAATCGTTCTTTTGTGTGAGGAAGGCTCCCAATGATTTCTATAAGGCTTTCCCATACAAGATGAGAGGTCTTACTTCAACCAGGGGTATGAGAACCGATGGGATTAAGCAGTACATATTCATGTTTTTGAACGCCTCTTGGCAGTCATCCATCCATTGGTATGTGACCCCCTTCTTCATTAACCTGGTGAAAGGAAAACATTTTCCTTCCAGGTTGGCTATGAACCGCCTAATATAGGCTATGTGTCCTTAGAATCCCCATAGCATGGTGAGATTTCGGGGTGGTGGAAAGCCAAGGATAGAATTTGTCTTCTCAGGGTCGACATCGATGCCACGATGGTGTATGATGAAGCCAAGGAATTTCCCAGGGGTAACCCCAAAGGCGCATGTCAAGGGGTTCATCTTCAAGCTATGCTATCGGAGCTTGTTGAAGACGGTCTCAAGGTCTGATAGGTGATCTGAGCGCTCTCTGGACTTGACCACCAGGTCGTCCACGTAACATTCAACGAATTTCGCTAGGAACAGTTTAAAGATCCGATGCATGGCATGCAGATATGTGGAGCCAGAATTATTGAGACCAAAGGGCATTAACCTGTAACAGAATAACCCTTGAGGGACCCTTAAGGAAGTGGATTCTTCATCTTCTCGGGCAATCCTGACTTGTTTATAGCCAAAATATATCCACCACGAAGGACATAGCCTCGTACCCGGCCATCGTATCGATTAATAACTCAGTGATTGGAACCGAGAAGTCATCTTTCGGGAAACGATGATTGAGATCTCTGATATTGATGCAGAAATGGATTTTTCCATTATTTTTATTGATATTGATGATTTTGGCCAACCATATGGGGTATTGGACCTCCCGAATGAAGCATTCTTTAATGAGCTTATCATATTTAGCCTCTATTTTGGCCTCATGTGAGGGATGCGTCCTTATGGCAGCCTGTTTATTGCCCTGGTGGTCTTCTGGAAAACCCAGGTGATGCGTCGCCACATTGGGATCAAGTCCTAGCATTTCTGTATAATTCCAGGCCAAAACATCCTAATGTTTCCTCAGGAAAGAGGTATATAACACGTGTTCCTCGGGGGACAAGGCCGCACTAATGAGAGTAGGCCTCGGGTCTTCCTTGGTACCTAGGTTTATTTCCCTGAGTTCATCCACAGTGGTGGAGATACCTTCCTCAAATGCAGGAGGCGTTTTCATGAGATCTTCCCCCTCTTCTTCTTCCATGTCCTCATCTTCTTGATCCAACGAGGAGAGATCTCCTGACACGGGTTCTTGGGTGTTTGAGGGAGACACATCATGGGAATCCCCGCTTGAGTATTCGTCCCCAGATCGAGGGTTAGAGGACATTCTCACATTGTCATGATCGACCATCGTGGTTCAGGTCACGATGACACCTGAGTGCATGTCCATAACTGAACTCCTACTCTCAACATGGTTGAAAGAATGGACATAATCTCTTCCACGTTTTCTGATGGAGTTATCAGGGACCATCTCTAGTCCATTTAGAGTGGGAATCCAGTCGACACCATCGAACAAATGCTTCATTTTCTTTTTATCATATAACCTAGTCTCAATGTAATGTGACTCGGAGAGCTCGAAAGGGGCCTTGTCGGCGTGCAATGTTCCACATTGTCTATTGACACCGTACTTGATACACTGGTGATTTGATGAATGAACGACCATGTGCTTATGGAGCAACGAACTTACCAATAGGGCATTGAATGTTGTGCTTTTCCAGACCACTAGAAATATTGTGTGGGATACCAGGTCACCAAAATGGGTCTGTAGCTTAATTTTTCTCATTAGTTTCGGCTCGTTACTGTCATAGCCCAACAGAGTCGTGCCCGAGAGAATTATTTCATCCACATTGTAGCCCAACATACAGAGTGTCCGTAGGGGAAGAAGGTTAACTCCACATCCATTGTCTATAATGAATTTCTGAATCTCAATACCATTCAGTGTGCTAGACACATATAGTGGTCTGATGTGTCCTTACATGATGGCATCTTCATCCTGATCGGTGAAAGAAATTACCACATTGCATTCAATCGGGTCAGTCACCGTCTGGTAAATTTTGGCGGCAGCTACCTCAGCCTGAAACTCCTGGGGGCTGATCAAAGTGTCTATAAGTGCCTCCCTGAGGTCTGCTAACAGACTCAGGGCATCCAGGATGGAGAGCTTGGCTGGTACCGATGCCAGCTGCTTAAGGATATTGTATTTCTGCTCCAGCAGCCGATGCTTCTCCATTGGCAGGAGAGTCTTGGCAGGTGCTTTAGGGGCTGGTGCATTTGATGAGGAGGGGCCGACCAAGGGGTCAGATATCGATTCCATTCATGAGTTTTTGGGACTTGGCCTGGCCGGTCTGTTTGTGCGCACTAGGAGGCCAGACACATGTTCCCCCTCTGCTGGGTATCGCAGAACAACAGGGCCAGAGTGGCTGCTTGTGGAGGTGGAGGGGCATTAATTCTCCGGCTAAGTCCATTGAAGGGCTCTCCCAAGGGTTTCCGTGATATTAATGGTTTGGGTCAGGGTCCAACCGTAGGGTTGGTTTCGGTCGTAGTTGCACATCCCCTAGTATCCCCTACCTCTGTGATTCCTCCTCCCAGCTCCTCGGGCTGGGAACTCGGGTTCCTAACCATACCCTTCATCAGGGAAGTATTCCATAAGATGGATGACATTAATAGAACCAATGATTGGATCTTCATCCTCTGACAAGTCAACCTGGTCGGTTGTCCCTGATGGTGACATTTGGTGGGTCGGTGCCCATGGCGCCAAATTAGAGGGCATATAATCTTCCAGGGTCGGGACTAACTTTGGCCTTGTCAGGGACTTCTCCTCTTGCGATTGTTTCCTCCTTCTTCTATTACGCCCGAATGGCCAGCTCGTGGAGGGTTGTAAGGTCGATACTGTTGGATCTGTAGCTTTAGGGGCTGTTAGTGGAAACACCGGATACTATAGTTGAGCTTGGAGTATGCCCTGGGCTCAGTTGATAGTTTTCTGAGTCATCCAGTTGTCAAATTTCTGCCCCTGCTTGCTGGTGACTTTCTGCCACCCCTCCTCTTTGTCGGAGTCAGTGGTACAGATTCATGCCACATGTGCTGGGGGTGGTCCCATCTCGACATGCCTAGAGTCTACCATCGTCTGCAGAAGGTCTTTGAAGATGATGAATTCTTGGATACTGTGCCCAAACATCTGATGGTAGGGGTAGTAATCTATCCTGTCATCTCGGCCGACCTCTTCAGGTTTCCTTGGCTCAGGGAGGTGGAGCATGTAACAGTTCATGGCAGCAATGAAGTAGCCAAATACTTGATCTTCTCAGAACGAGTATACTTTTTGTCTAAATTAATCAAACTGATTTTTCTTCAGTCCTTTCTGATCATCCCATTTAGGTGGAGGTGGCCGCTGATATGCAAGAGGACCTTGACAATTTCTTGGAGGCCTGAATGGTGGAGCGGGCACAGGGACAGGCTTGAGTGTGACAGCAGACGCTTCAGCTCTAGGGGCTCTTTTCGCAGGATCCTGCATGGCTATTCAAAACATCGAATTAGTCTACTATAGGGAGTCCTCAATTCTTTGTGTAATGGACGAGAGATGGCGGAATACATTGGAGCACTCCACTGGTATGAGCGGTGTTCGCAAATCATCGTGAAGATTATCGATGCATTTGGCTAGTATCTCATCTTGAGGCATTGGAATGTTCAGAGAATAGGTCAGAACTTTTTTTCTGGTGAGGAAATATGAGACCCTCTCTTTCTACCTCTACTTGCAGCTCATGAGGTCGCTTACCATTGTTTTAAGGAACATTGGGCAGAAGTGGAACAAGAACTGCTGCCGAAGGTCTTCCCAGCTCTTTATTGACTAGACTGGCAGACTCGTATTCCAAACGAAGGTGGATCCTTGGAAGGTCTGTATGAAGAATCTATGTTTCACTAATTCTTGTTGCTCTGGAGTTCCCATCATAGGGCAGAAATAGGATGCATAGTGCATCAGATGTTGTTCCGGATCACCCGATCCATTGAAGATAGGGAATACAGGGCTCCCAAAATTTGGTGGGGGCATTGTGTTGGTCACCCAATCGGGGTAGGGTTTCTGCACTTGCTATATAATAGTGCGTCGCCCTTCCATTTCATCCATTCGAGCTGTTAGTGCCTCGATGGTGTTAGTGAGACCCTGGTTTATATCCTTTTGGGCCCGGTCCTGGGCAGGCGTAGCCCGAGGCATTGCCTGAGGATATATATTGGACGGCACCAGGGGTGCGTGTGCCGTTTGTGGAACCTTTAGAGGGTTTAGGTGTACACGATCCGGTTGCTTTTTGAGTGGAGGGAAGTCTTGTTATTCATCTGAATCTATGTTTATGTAGTTGGATGGGCCGGGTTCCTCATTGGACGGGAGCCCTGGCCGTATTTTGTTTGTCGGGGAAAACCTTAGTCTTTGAGGTGCACTTGATGGGAGTGCATGATGCGGTTCCTCCTGGGAAGCACTTTCAATAAGGTGGTTCCTCTGGAGTAGCTCGGTGTTAAGCCGCCACAATTCTTTCATCTCCTATTCCTGTCGATAGAATCTCTTTTTGAGCGTGAGTGGATCATATTTTTTTAGAGAAGGAGGTAGGTTAAGGCTAACCAGTCCTTTGTTCTTATCCCTGTTGGAAGCTCACTGGGTTGCCGGAGGAGGGTTGTCTAGAAGGATGGCCATATTTAGGGCGGCCCTCTAGGTCTGGGTGTGCACACCTGGTAGTTCTTTGTGAGTCACAACCTGATTGGAACTTTCTCCTCTTGATTCATCCAGATTTTCAGTACCTCTGGTGTCACCCAAGGGGTTAACCTCTATGATGTTTATAGATGCATATCTCGGGGCGGAGAAGACGTCATCTTATAAATGGGAAGAGGATCTCCTACATCTTCTATTATCCTTCCCTTTCGTAGCCTAGGATTGTCTTCTTTCTTCTTGACGAAGGGTGACACGGTGAGTTCTTTGATGCGACCTTACGGTGCGCCCTCCTCTCGGAGGGGATGATGATTTAAATGACGGGATAGGACGGGAACATCCTCTTATGATTTTCCTCCCTAGAAGAGAGAATAATGACTCTCGTGGGGGAGGTTGTTGTTGAGGGGGTGTTAATGCCCCCAGCACTGAGGGCTAAGGTTGGCTCTGTTACTTGGACATTGAGTCTCTTCCCGGTTTTGCTGGTCTTACGGGGACATTTGTTGTTAAAAATGCCCCCAACCCTGCAGGCTGGGGTTGACCCTGGATTACAGCAGTTGCTGCACCTATTGCTACCTGCTTGATCTTGCGTGCCCCCATTCAGGGGTGAAATGGGATTGGTGCTGAGTTACTCTGTGAATCAATCCTTTCTGGGGAGGCAGACAGAGATTACTTATTGGCCTCTCTTTTGCAAGAGGGAAGTTGTATGCTCTCGGTGGCCTCATTCAAGAGTTCTTGAATGGCTCGTTCTCCCCGGGCCTTCCGCTTCTAGGACTTAATGAAAGCATGACTCTGTTGGTTGTGTTGCCTTACCTGAACAGGGAGACCACACGATTGCCTTCTTAAAGTGACGAGGTTGCAAGAAACCATGCCGAATGAATTTTTCTGGGTGGGGATCGGAGAGAAATGCAGAGCTCCATGTTCTCCCCATCCCCTAATATGGAATCCCATCAGAGCGTCACCGATGAGGCGGCACAGCTGGTGCAGCGCACGGAGGCATGCTATCTCCATGTTTCCTTTACACCTATTGGGTCGCTGTTGTCATGATGAAGGAAGAGCTTCCAGGTCGATGTGATGCAGGAGGTCTCCTATCATCTTGACTTGGTCTACATACCCGTCGTAGGGCAGGAAGCATGATTTCAGTCGGTGGAGGGTTGTCCATATATTATGGCAGATGTCGTACATGAATTCTTCCGACAACACTCTGGGTATGTCGAACAGAGAGGTGGCCTTAGGCCAAAACATAACTAGTATATCATCCTGGGCCAGTCGTTTCCTCAGGTGCAGCATATCAGCAAACTCCACCGCTAGTGACTCATCTACCTGGTCAGCCCAACTGAGACGCTCTCTGCCAATGTGGTCGGAGGCAGTGGGACCTGTAGGTGTTGAATTATTATGAGGGCGACTCCGAGGTGGTTCATAGGATGAACACGGCCTTGGACCATCTCCTGATTGTAGAAGGATGTTGTCGATGACTAACTGGGAATTTGACATGCTTGATCTCGTCCTTCTGAGTGCCTCGGCATATGAGGCAGCATACATGGGCTTTTCTATGCTTGATTCTGCAGGATGAGGACCTTCATGTCGATATGATACGTCATCACGGGGAGGACCTCTGCAATGGTGGCCGTAATGGCGAGGAATACCATTACATCTTGTTGCATCACTACATAGAGGACTTTTGCAGTGCACACCCTGGGGAGGACCTCCAAGGCGTGTTGCAGTAAGGGGAGGACCTTCTGGCTGTGTAGAATTGTTACGGTGAGGACCTTCGCAATAACAACCATCATGGTTAGGATGACCATCATGGATTGACGTTCGTTGAGAATCCTGGGGAGGTCCTTCAGGACACACCGTGACAAGGGGATGACCTTCTTGTTTCTTGGGGACAATGCAGGGAGGACCTTCGCAATGGTGATGATGGTGGCGAGGACTACCATTATTACTGCCGCAGTGAGAATATATGTGGGATACATCCCGGGGATGGCCTCTAAAATGTACCTCAATGAGGGGAGAGCCTTCTCGTTGCTTGACGTCTCTATGGGGAGGAACTCCGTTATCATGGTGGAGAAGACTACCACCGTGATATGATGCATGGATTCATTGAGTTCCATTGCAGCGTAAACCATGAGGAGGACCTTCAGGGTAGGCTACGGCAAGGGGAGGACCTTCTTGTCATGATGAGACGTCATTGCAGGGAGGGCCTCCATAGTTGTGACTATGATAGAGAGGACTACTATCATATATGTGGTCCCACCTCATGGTGAGTGTTTGCAGCTTATACCCATGGGAGGACCTTCAGGGTGGACCGCATAAATTGGAGGACCTTATTGCTGGTTGATCTTCTGGTCACGTGGAGGGTTTCCGTGACTCGCATCAAAAGAGGAGGTCTCGTGATTGATAGTTGTATGCCCACGGGGAGGCCCCAACGGGTTCTCTAGGGAGGACCTTCAGAGCTGCTGGTAGCAATATTGCATGGAGGACCTTCGCAACTGCTATTGCCACTTCCATAATATGGTAATGGGTAGGAAGGGTTCTGATCCTACGATGTGTGCTTATCGTCTTTGGGAACCCCATATTATACCAGAGTTGAGTCATGAACTCCCTCTTTATTTTCCTGCTGCCTTTGGCGCGTTTGAGGTGCTCTATTGTGGGCAGTGGGGACCGTCTGTTGATGACAACGACCTTCACCTTTAGGTCCCTATCTAATTGGGTCCCGTGATGCTGCCATGATATGCTGACGAACTTCTTGACTTTTGGCAGGGATATATGACTAATTTGGAGGATCCACCATGATGGACGGGTGTCCCCCATTTGGAATGAGTGAATCTTCTTGATCCGGTTGCCCTTAGATCGTAGAATATGGTCGGCGACCCTCCTAGTCCAATGCAGGGATTCAGATCTGCTCCAAGGCGGCTATCTCGTCTCTTAGATGAGTTGCCTCAATTGGGGAGACGAGCTCATGGGCCTGAGTCCTTGATGTTTCCGTTGATGCGATTACATTATAGAAAGTCTGTAAGATATGATCTGGGATCGATACTTGCTCCTCCATTATTGCCAGGATATGTAGAGAGACATATTTGGTAGGAACGGTTATGAAGTCCCATTCCGATATCGGAGTAGTAATATCCTTCTCCGGTCCTCAAGTGGTCAGTGGGTACTGACAATTCTCCTGTGTTGGGGCAGGTGAATGAATATGCCCCTGTACTGGGATACACCAGTTTATCTCTCTCTTTTCCGCCACATCGGGGTGGCGGACATTGTCTGCATCCGCAGGGAGCTGGCCATGCATATATTGGTTTCCCACCGTATCGAGTTGGTGGCCTTTGTTGGTGGGGAGATGTGCTCGCCTATGATTTCCCGCCATATCTGGGTGTCGGGATGTGTTGATCCCCACCATATCAGGATGGCTGGCATTAGAAGAAACTACTAGGAGCAAGTCCTACAGGTGCCGGGTCGCCACCACGTCAAGCTGGAGGGCATCAAGACCCCGGGAATGAGAGGTGCCTACCGAGTAAGTTTCGTCCTGTGTGAGCGACATGATTGATGGATCTCGGAGGGGATGCATGCCGGCTTGTATGATGCCGCCATGTCTGGAAGGAGGGCTCGGGAGGAGCGAACTGGTGCAGGTGCCTGTTCGTGGTATGTCTCCATGGGTGGGCAGTAGATCTCCTCCACAGGGACCAGGGTGATGACTAGTCTCTGATTGAATGTCTGTCACCCTCGTCGGGAGGTCCAAGGGGATGGAGCTCGGGGAGCATGGTCCTAAATCCTTGGGGAGACATCCTCTTTGGTGTGAGGATAATGAATCGCAGCGTGACCGCGATGAAGTCTGTTGGAGGGGGCTTGGAGTGGAACCCCCATTCAGTGGGGATGATGTCCTCAATGTCGACCTCATCTGCCTCCTTAATATAAGGGAGGTACGCATTGTTTCGATCCAGGGATAGACTCCTGAAAATGTTGGAGACATCAACATGGGCAGTCTGGATCTGCCTTTGTGGCCGCTGCGGGGTAGGCAACCGGCATGTTCTGGAAGATTGGAGGGCGTGCATGACTGCCTCCACAGTTGGGAGAGTAACGTTCACGTGGTACTCTCGGATCAACACGTCTGAGACCCAGCGTTGAAGACACTGGGTTGGTGACGGGGTCCTCCATAGGCGAGGACGTCCATTCATTGCATTGTCGGAATCATACACTTCTGAGTTCCTTTGTGATGCCTTTGGATCTAAGGGAGTTCTGAAGGTAGTTTCTACATAAAAGTTTGGCAAATACAAGAAGAAAACCCGTCAAAGAAGCATCTCATGATCCCATGCATAGTTAATGACCTTTATTGGCCCTCCTTGTGAGTAAAAGGGGGCACATGGTTGGATTAAGATGAATCTGTCATTCATGGTTAAAGATTCACGTTGGGTTCACCATTTTTGTTTCTTTGGTTTGGTTTTCGGCCTCGAGACACCCAACAGCTCCGTATCCGATGATGGATGGACATGCTTTCCAAAGGAAGGCTTTCGCCAGATGGTCTGACCAGTGACTCTTAAGAACTCACGTTGGTCAAGAGGATGGGAATTCGGGCTCATCGCACACTTTTGGGGGGAATTATTTCCTATTCCGAGACTCTCTTATATATTTAAGACATATTCATATGTTCGTGAATCATTGGTTTATACCCAAACATAGTATCCACGGATTTAACCCTTGATTGGAAATGGTCACGTGAATGTAGGGGTTCGGAATCATTTGTGCTCATGGTTTACCATCCCTAGTTGGATTAATGACCCAGAGGAGTCTGGACTCACTGAGACTGTGCTAGGGGAAGCTCGGTGAACTGATGTGAAGATAGTCGGAACAACCAGTTGTTGGGCTTGAACCTCATAGAGGCTTCTTACGTACCCCGCCTAGGAGACATGGCTCAAAGTCCACGTAGTTCGAAATGGGGTGTCGGTGAACCGGCATGAAAGGGGGTCAGAATGACCCGTTATTGGGCTTGAACATCGGAGAGGCTTCCTACGTACCCCGCCTAAGAGACATGGATCAAAGTCCACTTAGTTCAGATTCGTGCAGGGCTTCCGGTCTGAGGAAACCCAAGATGATGGATCAGGGATTTCACTCTGAGGAGGCCCATAAGAGGATGTCATCGTCGATGCCCACTCTAAGCCCATGTGAGTCTTTCTCGGTGTGAGAAACAAGAGGCTGCAGGGACCAGGTGATCACGTCACAAAAGGTGCGTCCGTGAGAAGCAAAGTGGGGCTTATGCCTGAGGGTGGACCATAATGTCGGGGCATACTCTTAGGTGGATTCCCAGGGTGATAGATTGGGGATTACACTCTGACGAGGCCCATGCAACAATGCGCAGCGGGAGAGGTAAAGGAGGTTCTCCTGTGCCCGTCTCCTCTCCTGAGGTACATGAGTGATTCCTTCTGATGGGTATTTTACTACCCCGAGGAGCCCTTAGCATGTAGAGGGGAAGAAAGAGGACTTCTGATCTCAGACTCCACATTAACGTGGGAATTTGAACCCATGAATGCTTCGAGAATCTGCTCAAGGGTCGGGGAAACCCCTTTGCCCCTGTTTACCATGGGTATGTGAACTCAAAATGGCATACTGACATGCCTGAGGGTTACACCACTTGGATCTGGTGGCTCTAGTGGAGGCCTCGACTAGGGGATGATGAATAGGCCGATGAGGGAGTCACGGGGGATCAGGCCGGATTGGGAGGATCTTATGTGGCTCAAGAAATGGGAACTCTGAAGGTTTTGGTGCCCTTCATGTAGGGGAGTGCTACGTGGATGGAGGGGTCGTTCGTGAACCAGGGTGGTTCGCGGACTAAGAGGTCGTCCATGAACCAGGAGGGTTCGCTGACTGACTAGCCGTCCGTGAACCATGAGGGTTCGTGGACTGACTGGAATCTGGCAAAACAAGGTGGTTCGCGGCTCTGGGTTCGATCCGCGAATCAGGGTGGTCCGCGGAGGGTTCCATTCGAGCAGCGGCGGCCAAGGGCGGCACTAATTGGGGGTTCGTCAGTCGAGGCTTCACCTACGTTGGAGGGTGCTATACGGCGCGACAGATCAGAAAATAGGGATATACTCCTTGGTCTGCTGGGAGTGCATTAGCGGAGGGGATATGGTTCACAATCTTCTCTTTTTTTGTTATTTTCAGTTCGTGGTTCACCAAATTATTTTTCATTTTCGGTTCCTTATTAGTTCGTTCCAAAGTCTATACCTGCTCTCATTCGCAAACTGGAACTTTACTATTTGCGAAATCCTAAGCCTTCTTTGAAAATCCTTCCACCAGAGTCTGATCGCTCTTCGCTTCTTCTGCCTTTGAATCATCCAAATCCCAGTCTCCGAATCCCATCCTCCTTTCCCCCTTGGTCTCCTTTTAAAAAGTGGGGAAGAGATGTATATGCGGTCACGGGGAAAATTTTGTCGAGGCCCATCACCGAATACCCGATTTACAGCTGACTTGGTTAATCCGTAATTTGTGGTGGGCATTGAACGCTTATCCCCCCCTACAAACCGAACTCAAGGAGTGCATCACGACCATGTAGGGTTCCGCCTCCATTCCGTGAAGGAAAGTAGATGTGGCTTGAACCGGTTGACGCGGTCCACAGTTAGGGTGGTTTATGACGGCAAACCAGATTTGCGCCCACACTGCCTCACGACAACGGAGGATCTCCACCTCCATTTCGCGAATGACGATTGTTCACAGAGGAGGCACTTTGCGGGGCCTGGCCACGTCGCGTTTTCATGGGACCGGTCCGTGGACCGGTCCTTCTTGTTTACCTTCTGTGAATTTTCTCCATTATTTTCCCCAATTATATTGGGGTATTTGGGTAGAATCTCCTTTGTAGAATTTTCAGGACCCTACAGGGACCATTTTCTTTTGAATTACTATTTGATTTTGTGTATAATGGATATAAAATGATTGGAACTTGGGTAAGAAGCTATTATTTTTTATGGTCATGTAGGTGTATTGGACTACTGATTTACTAAGAATGTGAGAATATTTATAGTGGTTTCAATGATACAGTTTCTTATTATTCCTCCATTATTATTGTGTTATTACCATTTATTGGATTTTAATTTTCTTAGAGATATCTAAATGATTTTTTTTGTTTATGCATCATTCATAGGCATGTATGTTTACCTGTCAAATGTTGATTTTATTGTGGCAGGTATAAGGATAAAACTAATCAAATGTAATCAATAATATATTTATTATTTCCCATAAGACATCATTGGTGACATTTAATTTATTTTATCTATGAATTCCTATATTTATATTTATTATTATTAATGTGACTGACATATCGATAATAATGATTTTGGATTTGGACTTATATAAGACCTTTCGGGGACATACCACGATGCAATGGGTAGCCTCATAACGTATGGTCATTCGAACCATAATCATTATACCTTGATATTCATTTCATAATGTTTTTTAATATTTAGTGTAGAGACCCGAAGCTTATCGTACATGGACATTACATTACATTTGCGGAATACTTAGTACATAACAAAAACACACACACAAGGACCGTAATAGTTTAGTGTCTTTGGAAACTCGGAGTATAATTTTCTAATCGTGGGGAAAGATCTTCAACATCTCCCATAAAGATCTTCCTTTTTATTTTACCTAAAACCTTTCTTTATATCCTGGGGAAAAGAAAACATAAAAGGGTGAGCTCAAATGCTTAGTAAGGGTAAACAAAGGAAATATCAATCACATAATTTTCATAAGAACATAACATTTTTGGAAATCTTAACCTGCAAAAGAGAGCATAATTTCATAACATGGGATAAATCATAGTAGTGAAATGAAATCATAACTTAAAACATTACTCATTGTGGCATACACACATAATCATAGAGAATCATTTCTTGTTAGTCAATACTCATTGCCAAGACTATCTTAGTGGACAAAGTCCCTTTCTGAATCGAGTAATCCTCGTTTCAGTCCTGTTTCACTGAACCGGTATAACCTACCATTCCAGCCATGTCTATCTCATGAGATATAAAATCTTTACCCAATGCATTGGAGGGAGATATAGGTCCCACCCATCTCTTAATGAATCCTTTCTTATGTGTGCCACAGAATCATAAATCATACATCATTGCATAACCCATGTAATAAAAATGGGATTCTTAAACAACATGACATCATAAAACCATTCATATAAGATAAAGGAATTCATAAACATAATTCCATCACAACATAGTCAAATCAATGTAAAAATATGGATAGAAATAGAACCCTTTATTATCTTAGATGGAAAAGAATTTTTATAAAACACTTGAATTGAATTCTTGAGGAAAATATCCTTTCTTCTTCAAAATCAATTTCTTTTCACAAAACATCATGAAATTTTTAAAAGAAAGAGATTTTATTGAAAATTGTCATGAAATCTTTTGGAGGAATCTTCATAAAAATAAGGCTTTATAAAACCGTAAAAATCCGTTCGTGCCGTTTAAGTTAAAAAAACATTCTTCTCTTACTTTTGTCAGAAAAGTCAAAAATTACCTCGTATGAAAAACGACAAAAGATTCCTTTCATATCTTTTACTAAAAACTAACCGAAGGGTAAAATTGGATTTAAACAATTGTAGGTGGATGTAAATAACGTTACATATTGAGGAAACATAGATGTGGATGCTAAAATACACCCCAGTAATTACCAAAGTAAAAACAATCTCGGATAAAAATGAGATTGTGATATTTCCCTTACCTTAGGTCCGACTTGCTTTGTAAGTGTCTGAACCTCCTCTTCTTTGAAGTGCCTCTTTGAGACCTCCTCTTAGGGCACTAAAATTGGTCTTTGAGGAAGACCAGAACCTCTAGGATGTTTCTAGGGAAGTGGAGAGGAGAAATTGGCAGGGGTTGGCCGAGCTTGAGTGCTCAAATTGGTGTGAGGAGGAGGGGGAGGAGGTGTCCTTTTATAGGGGAGGAGAGGGGCACCTTAGGAATATCTCAAAATATTATTTTATATTAAAGTCAAAATCGGTTTATAATGGTTCCAAAGGGTCTTATTTCGAAGCTAAAGTGGGGATGGGTCGAAATCCTATCAACAAATATGATTTAGACAAGTTTAGGGTATTATTTTAACCTTATCAATTAGATTTAACTCTAAGTTAAATAATTTAACTTTTACCGTGTCTTTTTGTTTTCTTTCACTATATGGTTAATAAACTTACTATAACATGCCAAAAGAACCCCAAATTGTATATTATTAATACATATATCCTTATCTAAGTCATTTGGCCGAACCTTATATTTTTAGGAATAAAATAACAATTAATAATATAATATTTGATTTAAAAACTATTTTGTGTCAATTTTGACACTATTTGATATATGATTTTTGTGAAAGTCATATCAGAATTATATGTTCAAACCAAGTTGATTAAATCAACACTAATATATCATAGTAATCTAGAAAATTATTAGAATTCATAAAAAGTCTTAAATTACATTTATTTTGGTATTTATATTATCAATTATGTCAATATTTCATTAATAAGATAATTACTGCATCATCTTTGTGTCATAAATAAATTATATTATTTGATGTCTAAAAATTACAAATAAAATACCATCATGTAGGAAATCTTTTTATCTTTCTAATGAATATTTATAGTCGAATTGATCTTATGTATAACCCCATGTTAAAAATGATTTACTTATTAAACTTTGATTTAAACTATTTTAACCCTTCTTTGAATAAATTAATAATAAATGTCCTAATCTAATCCAAGTGGGCCTAAATGGTCATATTTTATTCCTAAGTTTGTTTTTGGTCGAATTACACTTGTCCAATAGAATTAGGACATGTGTTAGGGTAATATTAATATCATATTTACCCTTAGTTACCCTATTTACTATTAACCGCGGTAAAAAAAAGTAAAAAGTTACTATTCACCAAAAATTATTTTCATCTCATTGAACCACATTATAGTCCTTGATATTAACCGTGTCTCTCGGATTTTCGAAATTCCATTCACAAAAGCGGTAAAATTAAGTTTTATGAAAAATTCAGTTTTTTTTTAACTACCACTTAGTAGTTTCACTATTCATCAAAAAATGAAGGTTTTCAGAAAAATGCCAAAATTTTATCCTAAGCTATATTTCATATTCCGAATTCAAAAATGAAGTCTATTTTACCAAATTCATAACATAGAAGTTGCATTAATTAATTTTATAATTAAATCCCGCTGTTAAAACAAATAGCGTGTTTTTAAGAAACAGTATCTATCAAAAGATTGACACTTGTTTATGTCTGGTTTAAATGTACAATTACATCCAATGACCAACATTGTATTAAATTGTAAAAATATATTCTAAATATACTTTAAAACCACTCAAATTAATGATTTATCACTATTAATTATTTCGATTAAAAAAGTTGTTTTTAATTATAATTTAGTAATTTTCACTATTCATCAGAATATGAAAGTTATCCGAAAAGTACAAAAATTTCACCTTAGGCTAAATTCGATACTCTGAATCCATAAATGAAGTCCATTTTGAAAAATAAAATTTACAAAATTTCAAAAAGTGGTTATTACTATTCACAACAGCTAGTTTTAATAATATCTTAATAGCATATCGTTGTTTAGCGAAACTTGGTGTTGCGTACAACACACGCTATCGAGGAAGGTCGCGATTGCGTGTAATGCAAGGCAAGTCAAGGATGTGTGTTGTGCAAGCTCCTTTTGGTGTAGCGTACAACACAAGACATTAATAAAATTAAAAAGAATATTTTTTATAAAATCTTGGGCTGTTACATTCTACCCCCCTTAAAATGAATTTCGCCCTCGAAATTCATCGGGGTTATAAATGGTTTACTATTTGAAAGTTTCTTTAATAGAAACCCACATTGTAAAAAGGAATATCAAAACCAGTCTTTAAAAACAAAAGTATGAAACGTAACGTTTACCCAAATAAACTAATCACTGGGTTTCCACATAGGTGGAAATATGGATATGGAAGAGAAATCTAACCATCATGTTCTGATGGAGAGTGGTAGAGAACATGGCTATGGAAAAGCCAGTAATCACAAATCCATAAATTTGTGACGATCTAAGGTACCATCTGATTCATCAGGTATAAGAGAACTAGGACAACATTTTTGGTTTTCAAGATCATTTCCCTAAAGTTAAAGAATTTGAATTAGAATAAATACTTACTTTATTTTGGTACAATCTCACTGTTGTTCGTGCCTTTAACAATTTCCACTTCATCTCTTAAATAAATGAAGTTGAATTTGTTATTCGTTAAGTGTTAGCAGATCATGTGATAGAATGACGGGTCATTCCATCTGTCTCAAACAAAAGGTTAGAAAAAATTATATACATAAGCCGATCTATAGTGAGATTAATCACATATGGTTACTAAAATGGGCTTATACTTCATATATCATACTGCTTAATATAATAAAACTAGTTTCTACTAAACAAGGACTTCCTGTAGGCTAGTGGTAGGTGATAAAGGCCAGTCGCACTTCGGTTGTGGGTTCGATTCCTACATCCTTGTCCGAAGCGATGGGCTGTCGCCTGTCCTGCAGGTTGTCCTTTTTCTAAAACTACGTTACTATAACATCCCATCAATAATATCGAAAATCTTCTATCCTTAAACAATACTAACTTATGTCCAACATAATCCAGTCTAATCTTTAGGCTTATACATAATACTGCAGTCCACTCTCATAATATAGTGACATCGATTACCAGAGATTTAATACTGTCGTTGATCCCCACATATCATAAGATATATCTTGATGGTCACATTCCAAACATTCAAAGTCCTTAATCGTGTATTCTCTTTAATACCTTAGTGAAAACATGAGTGCAGTTAAAAGTTAACACTTTCCACATACCAAAATCCTCAAAATTCTATATACTCAAACCATGATATCACTTAGTCCTTATATCAATCATGAGCTCATGAATACTATTAAACATTTCATTTTCTCGTCTTCATTATGCGCATATCATCTTATTTCCAAAAAATATGTCAATCACTTTGAATACCACATAAATAAATATTGTAATACTCAATGATACAACATTATTTTGGAATCCCATTACATAAACACTTAATCATTCCACCACATCGTTTTCATATTCAACATTGCCAATAGTGATCGCATGTGATTTCCCTTTGTCCTTTGCCTTCAGTGGTTGCTCATGTTGATCATCACTAACCCTTGGATTAGGGAAATTATTAGCATAATGCCCCATTTCCTTGCACTTGAAGCATTGAAGTGTTGGAGGTGCGTTCTCTGCAGTGTTTGCTTTATCATTAGAAACCCTTTTTCCATTACTTCGACACTCAGCTGCTCGATGACCTTCTTTTCCACACTTAAAACATTTTCTAGTCCCTTTTAGACAATCTCCACCATGCTTCTTTCCACACTTTGTGCATAAGGAAACATTCATCTTCTTTTCACCATTATTCTGAGATTTTTCTTTGAACTCCATCTTTCGTTTCTTGTCAAAACCATGAGATGGATATGTAACACCAACTTCCATTTCTACCTTGATAGCACAACGCACAATTTCTTCATAGCTACTGAAGTCTCTTATAGCTAATGCCCTTCGAAGACTTGGTTTTAAGCCACTGAAAAATCGATCAACTTTACTTTCAGGTTGGATGATAATTCCAGAAGCATACCTTGCAAGTCTTGTAAAATTTTCTTCATAGGTACCAACAGATTCATTGACCCTTTGCTTCAGTTCAAGAAACTCTTTCTCCATCTTTGTTCGAAGAATACGAGGGAAGTACTTATTGAAAAATAAGTTCTTGAACTCGTCCCATTCCATAGACTCAATTTCATCCCTTTGCCTTGTATTCTTAATAAGATTCCACCATTGATCAGCATCTCCTTCCAAACGATACACTGCTAGGATGACTTTATCATGTTCAGAACATTGAAGAACTGAAAATATCTTTTCAGTAGTACTAATCCATTGTTCAGCAACTAATGGATCTGTAGACCCACTGAAAGAAGGTGGATGCTGCCTCATGAAGGATTCAACAGAATGTTGCTCCTTCCTTTGCTCGTTTGGAAGTCCTGCATGATTCATAGCTTGAGAAAGTTGTGTGATCATGGCTACAAGATTTTTCATTCCAGCTCCTATATCGTTTGGTTTGTCAGGGGTACAATCATTGCATTGCCCATCACATTCCGCATTAACACGATTCCTTCGGGTTCCAGCCATCGTCTAAAACCCCAAAAGAATTGTGTGAGAGGAAAAAATCATGCTAGGGAAAACAACATAATAAAGGGTTAGTATCCTCAATATCTAGAATCTTAGGTTAAATTCGAAGATCGTTAGCGCAATTCTAGGACTATAACCTATACGTATACTTAACCTTAGAGACATCCCTAGACATACCTTAGAAATATCTCTAGGGATCTCACTAAAGTTCTCGCATCCTAGTTTCCAAAGGTTGACTAAACCTTTCCTCTGATACCAACTGTAGAGACCCGAAGCTTATCGTACATGGACATTACATTACATTTGCGGAATACTTAGTACATAACAAAAACACACACACAAGGACCGTAATAGTTTAGTGTCTTTGGAAACTCGGAGTATAATCTTCTAATCGTGGGGAAAGATCTTCAACATCTCCCACAAAGATCTTCCTTTTTATTTTACCTAAAACCTTTATTTATATCCTGGGGAAAATAAAACATAATAGGGTGAGCTCAAATGCTCAGTAAGGGTAAATGTTGACGCTCCTTTCGTCACAGAATCTAAAGATCGGAAAAGGGGGAATATCTGAGCTCAATGTGATTCATCCTTTGAAGAAACATCAAAAATCGACAAAGGGATGAACAAGGAGAACATTGCCCATAGGCCGCGCAAGTTCCCTCATGGTCGCGCAAGTACACTTGCGCGCCGCCTAGTGGTCGTGCAAGTACTTGCGCGACGCCTTATGGTCGTGCAAGTGACTTGCGCGACCTAAGTGATAACCGCCCGGTAACCGCCCGGTAACCGCCCAGGGTCTTCTTTTTCCTATAAATAGACCCTGTGGGCCCCCCATTCGGAAGGATCTTTTCCCAGAAACTCGGATCAAAGCTCCCGACGCCCAAGTCTCTTCTCAAAGCTTCCAGAACACTTCTAAGGTAATTTCTTACCTAGAATGGAAGATCTGAAGGGAAGAAGGAAGGCCTAAGTGTTGAAACTTATCAAACACTTGCGCGCCGACTTAATTCCTTCAATATAACTTGCGCGTCCCTCTTCTGGAAGAACCTCAAGAGGATGGGAAAGGGTTTAATAAAGAGTTGCTCAAGTAATTCAACTCTGGTTGAAAATCGCGCAAGTATCCCTTATGTCGCGCAAGTATACTTGCGCGACCAATACTTGCGCGCCGCCGCAGGACTTGCGCGACCTTCAATACTTGCGCGCCCCTATCTTTTTGGGTGCCCATCTTGCCCTTTTTCACCCCTCTTAAGCCATTTCACCCTTCCTATTCAAGATTCAGTCTTCAAGATACTCTTCAAAGCCATTTATGGCATGATTTCTTGATTTGACATCCTTATCTGAAAGGAATTATGTGAAATATCTCTCAAAACCTAATGATTTAAACATCTTTATGTCACCAAAGATTGAGAGTTCATTCATTCAACCTCATCCTTTAAGATGAGAGAATCCTAACCTGGGTTTCCTTTTCAGGAATAATCCCCAGTTATAAAACCTTTAAACTTGGGCATCTTCCTTAAGAATAAGCCCCAATCAAAGTCCTTTAATCTTGGGCATCCTCCTCAGGAGTAAGCCCCAAACCTTAATCCCTAACCTGGGTCTCCTTTTCAGGAATAAAGACTCAGTCATAACCTTGGGCTTCCTTTTCAGGAGTAAGCCCCAAGTCCCCTAAACCTAGGCTTCCTTCTCAGGAATAAGTCCTAGTCATGAACCTTGGGCATCTTCTTTAAGAATAAGCCCCAATCAAAGTCCTTTAATCTTGGGCATCCTCCTCAGGAGTAAGCCCCAAACCTTAATCCCTAACCTGGGTCTCCTTTTCAGGAATAAAGACTCAGTCATAACCTTGGGCTTCCTTTTCAGGAGTAAGCCCCAAGTCCCCTAAACCTAGGCTTCCTTCTCAGGAATAAGTCCTAGTCATGAACCTTGGGCATCTTCTTTAAGAATAAGCCCCAATCAAAGTCCTTTAATCTTGGGCATCCTCCTCAGGAGTAAGCCCCAAACCTTAATCCCTAACCTGGGTCTCCTTTTCAGGAATAAAGACTCAGTCATAACCTTGGGCTTCTTTCTTAAGAGTAAGCCCCAAGTCTCTTAAAATTTCTCTTAACCAGTCATAAATTTCCTTTGATTTGGGTTTCCTTTTCAGGAATAAAACCCAATCATAAGTCCCCTCCTAACTTGGGCATCCTCCTTAGGAGTAAGCCCCAAGATTAGAGTATTCAAATCTCCATGAAGCACATATAACTTTGTGGACCCTGTTCATGGATTTTCTTCCTAAAAGTAAATCCTAAACCTTCGCCTATCTGGGCAGTCATCTATACATAAGCCCCAAAACAAATTCTTATGATTGCATCTTTTATGGCACAATTGTCTAAATTTTACCAATACCTCTTGTTTCTCACACCGAGCATGACTCACGTGAGCTTAGAGTGTAAAAGTAATTATGACATTCATCTTTGAGCCATCAATCATAAAACATCATATCCCATTCCTCGAACTACGTGGGTTCTGATTCCTTTTTCAAAACAAAGGATACGTAGGTAGCCCATTCATGGGTTCGATCCCAACATTGAAATAATCTCTGTCCTTCTGAATGACGATAAACTTCAAGTGCCCCACTGAGTGGCTTTAAAACCAGCCTGGTCATCAAAATGACCAAGAGACTTTTATATAAATGTTTTGAAGGATACCATTGACCAAGAATCTCTAAACAAATATAGATGATTCTATATTGATGAAGGACCTCGAATACATATAAAAGATTCTCTAAATTTCTTGCATATTTAATCATTGATTGTTAAAACTAAAGGAAAGCTCATTTTATACTTGGTAATGTAATAAGGATTCACGAACTTAACTTAAATCTATAAAGAGAGTCCCGGAGTAGACAATAATTCCCCTCAAAAAGGTGTGATGAGTCCGACCTCCCATCCTCTCGACCAATGCAAATTCCTAAGCCTCATTAGCCCACAAGCTAATGAGCGCCTGCCTTTGGAAAGTAGGTCCAAACGGATGTGGAATCATTGGATGTTTCCGGTTCTACGAACAAACCCGTTAGAAACCGATCGGAACGTTTGAATCTCCCGTCCAGGAGGTCATCCCCGGATTCCGCGCGAAACAAAAAATGGTGAACCCGACGTGAATCCTTAACCAAGTTAAAGTGATGTTTTTCTTAGATGTTAGGCCCCTTGGGCCAACAAGGCAATCATTGACATATGATCATCCAAAAGATGCAGTATCCGGATTCATCTTGATTATGTCTGTTATATGGAACAGGCACTCTTTTTTCAAGATCTTCTACAAAAAATGGCTTTCCTTAAATTCACCCCTGTGAATACTGCTGCTGAGAACACCTCTACTGTGAGGTCTGCTGCCATGAAAACCAATGCTGCTACTCCTGCTGGAACGTCATCCGCTCTGAGGATGACATCACCAACTCAGCGTCTTCAACGCTGTGTTTCAAATGCACTGGTTAAGGAGTACCGTCGTAACGGTACTATCCCAACTCTGGAGGCCGCTCGTCAAGCCCTCCAAGTTAACAATTCTACCTGGTCGTCCGGACAACGGCAACCAGCAATCAAGAAGCAGGCGGTGCTGACTACCGTCTCCAACCGTTTCGGGTCGTTATCCCCGGAACGCAATTTCCATTCACTCCCTTATTCTGAGGAAGTGAATGAGCAGGTCCCGCAGGACCTTAATTCAAAGAGACAGGAGTCCTTCTCAAGGGCTCCCATCAACAATCGCCGCCAGACTCGTGCGGTAGTGCACCCTCAACATGATGTGGGTACCGGCTCCAGGCATTCAGCTCAGGTTCCTCGAACCCGAGCAGGCAAGATGAATCACCAGAGACGGAATCCGGTTAATAATAGGCAGGTTGTCATCCCTGCCATCTCCGGAGAAGTCCACCAACCTAACTTGGTGGCAAACAACGAGCAGGCACACACACCTGCCCGTTTTAATCCCGCTGTCCAGCAGACTCGTCTGGCAGCATCAAGCCGATCCCGCCAGGCAATTCCGGCGGAGTACCATAGGCAGGAACATACACCTGCTTATACATCAGCAGTTAGTCAGCAGGCTCGTCTGACTACATATGATGGATCTCGTCAACAACGTTTGACGAAGTGTAATCAGCAGGCACATACACCTGCTAATACTAATCAAGCCTACCAACAGTCTCGTTTGGTAGCGCACGGAGAAGTCAGTCGGAAAGCCCCGACGACAAACAGGAGGCAGACTAAACTCTCTGCCTCCACACTTAAGTACTGTCAGGATTCACTGACAGGAAAAGGAGGACAGGAGCAGGCACATACACCTACTCCAAGCCCGGAATGGACGCATATACCCTTGTTCCGGCGGCTGAAGTCACCAAGCATATTTTATCAATGGTGAAAGAGCAGAAGCAAATTCCTGCTCATATTCTGGATGCTTGCCAGGATATCATAACATCTTCAGCATCATCTCAGGGACAGACACATAAATCTATCCCTAGCAGTGGAGTGACACATCAACAATTCACTCCGGAACAGACACACACATCTGTTCCAGTCCAAGAGGGTTGTGGGGCCTACTCCCCCATATCATATGGACAACCAAGTCAGGCACATACACCTGATTTGAGCGATGATCGTCAGCCTAACCTGACCATCTTTCCTGATCAGGCACATACACCTGCTCAGAGCAATCACTTTCGTCATCAAGTGATTTCTAAAGCGAGTAAGAAGGCATCTAAGAAAAAGATCCGCCCAGCACAGTCAGGAGATCAAAGGCCAATCTGCAACAAGGCCTTGCTCGATGCTGGAGTTCTTGAAGCCCTCAGACATTTATCTGTCGAAATTCAAGATTCTACTCCCTCAGTTCCCAATAACAGGAACATTAATCCCGAAGGTCTTCAACAGACACTTCCTCATGAAGACTTGCTTCATGAAAATTCGGTCAATCTTGAAGTTTCTTCTTCAGATGAGAACCACAGGAACCCTCTGTGTGGTCAGAAGACCAAGGAGCAAGAGATATCATCTTTTGCTGTAACCCATCATGAAGGTCCTCCTCATGGTGATGAACTTCGCTACGAAAGTCCTCTCCGCAGTAGTGATTCACATTGTCTCGAAAATTCTTCAGAAGGCAATGTAGTGACGAGAAAGCCCTCCTATCTCGAGGCACTTGCAAACGTAAAACCAGTCATGTCTGAAGTTTTACTATCGGCAGGTGAAACTCTTTCTCCATCAGAAGATAGCTTGGGGTTCAGGTTATTCTCCGAACCTTCCCTAGGTCATTCATCTTCCAGCATGAATAGTGATTCCTCTACCAATCTTGTTGAATCCGATGAAGCAACAAGGAAACACCAACTCTGGTCCAAACAGGTAGAAGAATCTTCATTTAATGATAAAGAGGAAATGCTGAACATGAGGAAAAAACTGGCAAAAGGTGAAGTACCAGTCATGTTTTGGCCTTTGGCTGATTCACAGTATGACATTCCAAAGATGTTGACGGATGATGGAATCCATGATATTCGTCTTAACATATGGAAAACTCTTTGTCAATTAAAGAAGAAGGTATTATCTTACGATGAATATGAAAACCATCTTAAGATAATAGAAGGGTTACAACGCCAGATTGATTTGGCATCTCTATCAGTCTCTCGGTATCCGAAGGCTGAAAAGCAACAGAGAACCCTTCAATGTTCATGCCTTGGCGCGCTGAGAAAATTGCGTCAGTTAATTTCCAATGCTCCATCTAATGTTCATATCAGAGGATGGGGTATTCACGGAGCACTACATTTCACAGTGCTTTCCGGTCAGCAAAGCCCGCCGAAAATGGTCTCATGCAATGTTATTGCCCATGGCCGGCCACAGTCAATGGGCTTTGTTCATAATCAAAATCTTGCTCGAGATCAAGCTTCAACTAGTTCCTCTCAAAATCAAGTATATAGAGAACAGGTTGTTGAATTGCTCCTACATCAAGCAGGCGAGAATATTGCACAAGCCTCTCGTCTGGAGCAAACACGTCATCAAATGACAGAAGTTTCGGAAATCATCCAACGGTCTGTTGAACCAGGTGATAAAAGTGGATACAGGTTAATGCATCCAGCTAATTTCCGAACTAAGATCCGCAAGATCAAGAGAGATTTCAAGAAGATCTCAGACATAGCATGTCAAGAGACACCCCAGCTAGCCAGACTGGGGACTTCTCTAACCCAACCCTCAGAATCAACGAATGGAATTCGAGGAGTTGAGCAGAAGCAACAGGAACACCCCCAGTCCACCGGACTGGGGACTTTTTCAAATCTTCAATCCCTCCCTCAGAGAAAGTCAGTATTCTCTCGATTAGGGAATAAGCCTCAAGGGGAACGAAGAGCCAAGATGTCAGGAGATTCTCTCCATGTGACGGTTCACAAAGAAATTCCTGAGGGGTCAAGTCAACGGGATGCCATGTCTTATCATGGACATAAAAGGAGACAATATCATAGAAAGGCTGATAGAAAGGATTTCATGAAATATGCATCCATTAATGTCATCACTGCCGTTGCTGCTGATTCACCAGATGAGGCTCAATCAGAGGGATCAGATGAAGAGGTTCCTGCTCAAGAAGTTGCGCACACAGACCTAAATGAAGAAGGTGTGCGCACACGTAATCAAATGCTTACCCAAAATTTGGGTATTCCTTCAAGTAACCCACTTCCCCCTCTCCGAAAAGGATCCAATAAGGGGAAAGGAAAGAATCAGGTTACTTCTCACCCTTCCTCTGAAGGAGGTCAATCGCTCTCATTAGAGCAAAGGCTTGCACAACAGGAGGAAGAAATGAAAGAATTAAGAAGGTTGAATGCAGAACTACTTCAGAGTAGTCTTCTTCTTAAGAATGCTGAAGTCCGACAGCCGAAGGAATTTGTTGTAACTACTGAGATGGATCAGGAATATCCTCCTTTATCAGTACACCCACAGAGGTCTAATCCTACGGGTCAAACGCAACAACGGTTGGCAGCACTACCATTAGTTGCAGCACCAACCTCCACGGCTGTCCAAGCTCCATTCATTGCACCTACCCAAAACCAAGTTCAACCTGACGTTTCTCAAAAGTTGATAACTACTATTGAGTCATTAACAGCTCGGTTAGAAACTATGTAAGGGAAACAGGCGCAAGTTCAACCTGAAAAGAATGTTTACCCTGAATGGGTAGATTCAATTTCTCCTCCATCCAGTTTTGGAAACCCTATTTTCCCTACTTTCAATGGATCAGGCGACCCTGAACAACATTTGACGCATTACGTGTCTTGTTGTGATCCTATGATGGGAACTCCAGAACAACAAGAAGCAGTGAAACTCAGATGCTTCGTGCGAACCTTGCAAGGACCAGCTTTTGTCTGGTATACAAGCTTGAAATCCCGGTCAGTCATCGGATGGGAGGATCTTCGTCAAAAATTCCTTCTTCAGTTCAGCTCAACTTTGCCAAAAACGACAGTTTTCGATCGTACAAACTGCAAGCAAAGGGAGAATGAAAGAGTCTCTGATTTCATTTCTCGTTGGAAGGGATTAACGTATTCCTTGAGTTTATCACTCCCTCAGGAGGAATTATTGCCAATCTGTGTGGCAAATTTGCGTGACGAATTACGCACGCCATTGATCCCTGTGAAATACACAGGAGGGTTTCGAGACCTTACTTCAATCGCTCAACAGATTGAAGATTCCCTTATACAGGCTAAGGTTAAATCTCGTGTAATTCCATCAGCTCCAGGAAGAAGAATGGGTAAAGCAGAAACTGCTACAGTTATGCTTAAACAGGCACCTGTACCTATTTCTACTTCAAAACCTTCATCTTCTCGAAGGGCTCCACCTCCTGAACGCCAACAACAAAGGTTGTTTCGTCCAAATGATCAAAAAGATCAACGACGAAAACAATTTGAGGATATGAAGAGTAAAACATACTCTTTCCGAAGTGAGAAAGTTCCTGGTTACTTCATTTCAGCTCTGGAAAATAATTTGGTTCAATTACCAGTGCCGAAGAGACCAAACAAGGAAGGAGATGAAGACCGTCCCAATTATTGTCCCTTTCATCAAATGTTGGGACATCCCATCCAGGAGTGTTTTGTCTTTAAAGACCTCCTACAAAAGATGGTTGACTTGGGACAAGTCAAATTGAAGGGTTCTTCAGCTCATGTAGCGTGTATTACCGCTACAGATCCAGAGGAAGGAGGCGAGTGGCAGGAAGTCAAAAGCAAAACTGCGAAAAAATATGATGATTGGATGGTCAGAAAGACAATCAATCGGACCCATTCCATTTTGCGAACACAATTGAAGAAGCCAATTGTGTCTCCTACAAAAGCTGCAGTAAAGCCTCCATCAAAGGACAAATCCTCAAAAGGGCAGCGTAATTCAAAGAAGAAAGAGGAATCAGAAGAAGATGAGTATGCATCAAAGCCTAAATTGTCTTTGACTCTGGCAGATTTCATGCCATCTACTTCAAAGTCACGGGCACCGTCCCACCAAACGGTACAGCCTAAAAAGGCCAACCAGGCAGAGTCTTTATCAGACGAAGAATTGATCTTTGGTTCTGTTAATATGATTCAATTAACAGATTCATATTCCAGTCTTGATGAGCCTGAATTCCCTGTATCAAATAAAGGAACCCGAGGAAGTTCTAGAGGTTCAGGATATAGGGGAAGACGTGGATCTTTCCGAAGCCACTACTCTAATTCTACCCCTGCTAGCACTGTATATGCAGCAGAAACTCGTGGTAGAGCCCTTCAGCGAGCTCAAAATGAACAAGCAAGTTCTTCTGCTAATGGCCAACTCAGCTTCGGCACAATTATTTTGGAAGACCGATTAAAGGCCTCTAGATCAAAAGTATGATATATTGAAACACTTGGCCCAAGTACCAGCCAAATTATCAATTTTGGATGCTTTGAATCTATCAAGAGATCTTCGGGAAGCACTCATCGAAGCTTTGTCAAGTCCTCAAGAGTTTGAAGCTGAGATTGCTGCAGCTGAAATTTATCACATAGAGAATAATCCTGCAGAATGCCATGCAGTGATATCTTTTACTGATAAAGATGAGGATGATGTTGTGCATGGGCACATAAAACCTTTGTACTTATCCGGCAAAGTCAATGGTATAGATGTTCGAAGAGCTTTCATTGACAATGGTTCAGGAGTCAACCTCATGCCCATTCGCACACTTCGTCGATTGGGCCTCACAGAATCTGATTTATCTCCTTCTACCATGATGTTGCAAGGATATGATAAAAATGAACAAGAACCACTGGGAGAAGTTACGCTCAGAACTCAGTTTGGAGATCTTGTTTCCAATTCAGATTTCATGATTGTTGATCAAGACTCAGCTTTCAATATCTTGCTTGGAAGACCCTGGTTACATCAGCATGCAGCTATTCCGTCATCATACCATCAATGTCTCAAATACTGTTTCGATGGTCAAGTTGGAACATTATATGGTGATAAGGCCCCGTTCAAAACATGTGAGTCTCAATACATTGAGGCGGAATTTTATCACATGAAGGGAAGAGAAAAATCTACAATAAAGGAAATTACCAAAGTTAATGCTCCATATGGTTTGGAAAAAATTCCAATTAATCCATTTTCACATGTGAGTACAGATTATGTGTTACCTATCAGTCAAATTGACAAAATAGGCCCAAATCAAAATACTCTTATGGAAAGATCCATAATGTCAATTACGGCAATCGAGCCAGACAACATGGGAGAAATTGGTAACTTACCAAGCAATGATGAAAGAATAAGTGGTGACGTTTTCATTTCGTCTGCTGAAATCCAACAAGTCTATACTTCGCTAATCAGGCCAGAAGAAGTTATAGCAACACCAGAGGTGAATGTTGATGTCGATTCTCAATCCATCATCTCCTCTTTATTTCCCAAAGAAGACCCTTGTTCATCAATAGGGACGGAAATGGAAGCTTCTTCTTCAAAATGTGAAAATTTTGACATCTCTTATGATCATGAGAATTTCGTTTTTTCATCTACTTTGCAAGTAGAAACGGAAGATATAACACATGATGAAGAGGAAGAAGAAGATCTTAGAGATGCTCCTCCAGCATTTGAAGAGGGTATCTCTACCACTGTGGATGAACTCAGAGAAGTAAATCTGGGTACAGAGAAAGATCCACGCCCCACTTTAATTAGTGCGGCCATGACCCTTGAAGAACAAGAGATGTATATTTCTTTTCTAAAGCAAAATAAAGATATCATTGCTTGGAATTATACAGAGATGCCTGGCCTTGATCCTGATGTTGCCACCCATCATTTGGGTTTGCCAAAAGAACATCGAGGATTCAAGCAATCCGCGAGAAGAACACACCCAACCTATGCTTCCAAAATCGAGGCTGAAGTGGATAAGCTTATCAAAGCTAACTTCGTCAGAGAAGTTCAATATCCCAAGTGGTTGGCTAATATTGTCCCAGTAAAGAAAAAGAACGGACAAATTAGGGTTTGCATCGATTTCAGAGATCTTAATCGGTATTGTCCCAAAGATGATTTTCCAGTTCCGATTACAGAACTCTTAATTGATGCGACGGCTGGCTATGAAGTACTTTCTTTCATGGATGGATATTCTGGATATAATCAGATCCGAATGGCCCCAGAAGATGAGGAATATACAGCCTTCAGAGCTCCTCAAGGTGTGTTTTGTTACCGGGTGATGCCCTTTGGTTTAAAGAATGCAGGTGCAACATATCAACGCGCCATGCATCGTATCTTCAAACCTTTTCTAGGGAAATTTGTTGAATGCTATGTAGATGATTTGGTGGTTAAATCCAAACAACGTTTTGATCACTTGGCTGATTTGGAAATCATATTCCACAAGCTTCGACAACATAATTTGAAGATGAACCCCTTAAAATGTGCTTTTGGGGTAACCTCAGGAAAATTCCTCGGCTTTGTTGTACGCCATCGTGGTATTGAAGTCGATCCTGAGAAGACCAAATCAATCCTTGGTATGTCACCTCCTCAGAATTTGAAAGAATTAAGAGGACTTCAAGGACACTTAGCCTATATTCGGCGTTTCATCGCCAATTTGGCAGGCAAAAGTTTACCTTTTACCAAATTATTGAAGAAAGGAGTCACTTACCAGTGGACTAAAGAATGTCAAGAAGCATTTGATATTCTCAAGAAATACCTCTTAAGTCCACCAGTACTCATGCCACCTGTTGAGGGTAGACCTCTTATCCTCTATGTGACAGCTTTAGAGCGATCATTGGGTGCCTTTCTCGCTCAAAAGAATGATGCTGGGAATGAAAATAGTCTCTACTATCTCAGTAGAACTATGCTTGAAGCAGAAACCCGGTATTCGAGTATTGAAAAATGCTGCCTAGCATTAATCTTTGCAGTTCAGAAACTGAGACACTACCTGCAACATCACGAGGTCCAATTGGTATCTCGTAATAATCCACTCAAATTCATCCTTAGTCGTCCAATGCTTACAGGACGTCTGGCAAGGTGGGCGGTTATTCTACAGCAGTTCGACATTCAATATGTGTCTCAAAAGGCAATTAAGGGCCAAGCTCTGGCTGATTTCCTGGCTGAACACCCTTCAGTGGAAGACACATATTCAGATATCGAACTCCCTGATGAGGAAGTTTTTTCTATTCAAGAGAATCCTCAAACATGGGAAATGTATTTTGATGGTGCTTCTAGAAGTCCAACAGGGAAGAAAATGGAAAATCCTAAATTCAACAAAGTTGGTTTAGGAATTGTGCTCATTTCTCCAGATAAGGCAGTGTTACCTTATTCCTTTTTGTTGTGGGAAGGTGGTACCAATAATGAAGCTGAATACCAAGCTCTCATTGCAGGCTTGGAGTTAGCGCTTCAAGCACAAGTGAATCACTTAAAGGTAAAAGGTGATTCAGACCTGGTAATCAAACAAATCAATGGGGATTATGCCATCAGAAAAGAAGAATTAATCCCTTTGTATGATTACGTCAGAGAGTTAATGTCGGAATTCCCTTCAGAACCGACATTTTCTTATGTCCCAAGATCACAAAATGCTCAAGCTGATGCACTGGCTAATATAGCCACAGCTTTAGCAGATCCAAATCGGGACGAGACAACCATCGGTATTGCCCACCGTCGTGCAATTTCACCTTATGTTCAAGTCAGAACAGAGGAAATTAATGAAATTAGTCCCATTCCTGAACCATATGGTCATACTACAGGATGGATGTCACCTATCAGGGAATACCTTCAAAATAGAACACTTCCACCTGATAGAGCCAAGAGAGAACAAATTCAGCGACGTGTGGTCAATTTTACTCTTTATGATGGTCCAAACCACCTCGAGAAAATTCTCTACAAACGTGGTTTTGATGGAGTTCTCTTCAGATGTATTGATGGTGAAGAGACAATGGCTGTCATAAAAGAAGTGCATGCAGGAGTCTGTGGTGCCCATCAGTCTGGACATAGATTGTCTGATCAAATTCGAAGACTTGGATACTTCTGGCCTTCAATGATACAAGATTGTGTTAATTTCACAAAGAAGTGTCATTCATGCCAAGTATATGCCAATTTCATTCATCAACCTCCAGAATTGCTTCATACAGCTAAATACTCATTGCCATTTTCCACATGGGGAATGGATGTGGTGGGACCTTACCCTTCAGCTACAGCCAAGCAGTTTAAGTACATTCTTACTGCTACTGATTTCTTTTCCAAATGGGCAGAGGCAGTACCTCTCAAAGAAGTCAGTTCTAAATGCATTGTTAGCTTCATCAAGTCTAACATCATTACTAGATTTGGTGTCCCTCATACCATATTGACAGACAACGGCACCAACTTCTGCTCTTCTGAGGTAAAGAGATAGTATCAAGAATACAACATTAAGTCCAACCATTCATCTCGATATCATGCAGCGGCTAATGGCCAGATAGAGGCCTTCAACAAGACTCTTTCAAATATACTGCAAAAGATGGTGGATAAAGATAAGAGGTCATGGCCTGATAAACTCTATCATGCTTTATGGGCTTATCGGACTACCACTCGCAATGCAACGCGGTCTACTCCATATTCATTGGTATATGGAACAGAAGCAGTCTTGCCAATTGAAGTCCAATTGCCCTCACTCAGAATAGCCATTTGTGATCAGTTATCAACAGATGAGCAATCCCAAAAGCGGTTGAATGAATTGGAACAGTTAGATGAGAAAAGATTGTGCACTTTGCACCACTTGGAAATCTATCAGAATCGAATAGCACGAGCTTTTAACAAAAAAGTTCGTCTTCGTTCATTCATTCAGGGAGAATTGGTATTGGTTCTCAGAACACCAATGATACCAGGAAAGAAGCCTCCCAAGCTTGAACCAAAATGGGAAGGACCTTATTCAATACATAAGGTCTACTCCAATGGAGCGTATTCTCTGATTTCAATGGATGGAGAACACATCACGACTCCAACTAATGCCAGATTTCTGAAGAAGTATTTTGTATAAACACAAAATGTTGGTCCCCAGAACCAAGACTTACAATTGGTTCATACAGCATGACCTTAAACTGCATCAACAACTAGGTCCGGTATGACCTTAAACTACGCAATGGTCCAGTATGACCTTAAACTACAACTACGTCCAGCATGACGATAAACTGTATGGTCCAGTATGACCTTAAACTACAACTACGTCCAGCATGACGATAAATTGTATGGTCCAGTATGACCTTAAACTACAACTACGTCCAGCATGACGATAAACTGTATGGTCCAGTATGACCTTAAACTACAACTACGTCCAGCATGACGATAAACTGTATGGTCCGTGCATATGACCTTAAACTATTCGCACTTATGTCCCTGCAACATGACACTAAACTGTGCAGCACCAATAGTCCTAACTGCAAGACTTTAAACTGCATAGTCCCTGATTTTGTCCTACATGACAATAAACCGTATAAAAGTTCTTATATTTTGTCCGAGATGACATTAAACTATATTGTGTCCTAGCAACATGACATTAAACTGTGTGGCACTTCCAACGTCCAGCATGACGATAAACTGTAAAAAGATCAGAACTGATATCCTCATATTGATTCACCTTAGTCTTAGCTACATGACTTTAAACTGTACAGCATCAGTTCGTCCTTGCTATATGACGCTAAAACTATACAGCAATGGTCCAGTATGACTTTAAACTGCAACTTCGTCCCACACGACATTAAACTGTGAAAAAGTTCCATAAACAGTCCAGCATGACCTTAAAACTGCATCATTCCTGGTCCATGTATACGACCATAAACTATTTTCAAATATGTCCAGCAAGACGTTAAACTGTGACGTCCTAACTACATGACACTAAACTGTATAAAAGTCCCTCACGTCCGGAAAGACGTTAAACTATATAATCATCAAAAGTCCAGCATGACATTAAAACTGCACAATCCCCCTTTCGTCCAATATGACGTTAAACTGTATTGTCCCCATCGTCCTAACTACATGACGCTAAACTGTACAGAAAATCCTTGATATGTCCTACATGACATTAAACTGTACATCGTTAAGGTTGTTATTACCTCTTGTTTCTCACACCGAGTATGACTCACGTGAGCTTAGAGCGAACATCAACCATAACACTCCCTTTGGGCCACTAACCATGTGTAAGTCCCAACAACATTTTTTTTAGATCATTGTCCACAAGAACAACTTGATCATTAATTCATTCTTTAATTGAACTACACAGACTTTGATCCTTGCCCTCCAGGCTGGGTATGTAGGCAACCTCCCAAAGGTTCAAGCCCCAAAACAATCTCTTCACATTGGTTCACCACAATCTCATATGATGATGATTTGTGAAACCACCCTTGGAATCAATATCTTTACATTGATTCACTTTCGTCCTTGTTATATGACGTTAAACTATACAACACTTTTGTCCAGTACGACAATAAACTACAATATTCTTTGATTTCCTCATTTGAGAAGGAACCATTATTAAACATTGATTCTTTTTCAATCATGGTTTTCATTTTCAAAAAGACTACGTACATACATGGTAATGCCTAAACTTTTTATCTTAGGTTAAAACCATCATTGCACTAAAGTCCCTTTTCACCCTTCACATGTACGAACCAAATTTGTACAAAGGGTATTTCTAGAACTACGTGGACTTGATTCCCATCTTTATGGGATACGTAGGAACATTCGAGTGTCCCTCGAATCCAGTCCCAAGTCTTTTGGGCCTAACCCCAAATTTCACTTTCAGTCCCTTGGCTGAAAAGTCCTCATGAAAACACACACTGTGTATTCATTATTATGGTCCGAATTCTATGACCCAAAAAACTAAGATCACTCATCCTTTCGTCCTGCACGACGTTAAACTGCATTTCAAGAACTACGTATGGCTTGATTCTCATTCTTATGAGATACGTAGTGAAGTCCAAAATTTCAATTCAGGACCCAGCCACAACATGATTATGGTTTTCATTGACCTATGTATCTCTACATACATTGGAAAATACCCATATTTATGTGTTATAATCCTAACCTTAAATATTTTCAGATCTTCATAACCCTTTTCATGACTTCTAGTCACAAAAATGTCAAACTTCTGAGAATTCTTTTGCCTGACTATGCAGCACGTGCCCATAGGTGGCCTTGCATAAACAGTCCACATAAAAGACTTGTCAGCCAAGAGATGCTATTTATTTGACTATGCAGCCAATGCCCATAGGTGGCCCTGCATATTTCAACCCCCTAACGGGTTTGTTAAATAATAGTAACTTCATTCTTGGGAAGAATGCCTCTTTTGTCCTTATTTGTCTTAAACGACAGTATGTAGGGATCCGCAAAAATAGCCATCCTTAACGTATTTGTCCCATATCCTTTTTCATGATCTGAAAGTATTCAAGTCTATGGTTTATTCTTCTTCCCTACGTTTGGGTCAGACCTTCGTAGGAGTGATATTCATCCAGTTCTTCGATATTCTTGTTTGGAAATATCTTCTCCATATTCAAGTACCTCTTTCCATACAACAAACTCTATGCTTTAGAAAATTTGAATCTTCATAAACTTTCACTGGCTTTTAGCACTAGGAAAGTAAATTTCTGGGAGTTCTTTTGCCTGACTATGCAGCACGTGCCCATAGGTGGCCTTGCATAAACAGTCCACATAACAGACTTGTCAGCCAAAAGATGCTATTTTATTTGACTATGCAGCCAATGCCCATAGGTGGCCCTGCATATTTCAACCCCCTAACGGGTTTTGTTAAATAATAGTAACTTCATTCTTGGAAACTACTTCTTCTAATTCCTTTTAGCTCTTTTTTCATATCATTCCTCAGATTCAAATATTCTTAAACCATAGTTTACATTTTTTCCCTCATACTTGAGTATGGTAAATTTGTTTTCAGATAAATTATCAAGGAATTGAATCCATTTTAATCCATTTTTCGGTCAAAGCTATTTCGACCTTAAACATTAGCCCCTTTATGTCCGGCGTGCATGACTTTAAACTGCCCACACAAAAGACAAAGGAACTCTGAAAAAAAGTCAAGTTCCAGCACACTTGCGCGCTGCCCTCTGTGCACTGAAGACTTGCGCGCCCCCCTTTTCCTTTGGATGGATTCAATTTCCTCAGAGTCAAATCCTCATTTCTTTCCGGATCCAACTCTGAGGGGGGTCTTTTGTTGACGCTCCTTTCGTCACAGAATCTAAAGATCGGAAAAGGGGGAATATCTGAGCTCAATGTGATTCATCCTTTGAAGAAACATCAAAAATCGACAAAGGGATGAACAAGGAGAACATTGCCCATAGGCCGCGCAAGTTCCCTCATGGTCGCGCAAGTACACTTGCGCGCCGCCTAGTGGTCGTGCAAGTACTTGCGCGACGCCTTATGGTCGTGCAAGTGACTTGCGCGACCTAAGTGATAACCGCCCGGTAACCGCCCGGTAACCGCCCAGGGTCTTCTTTTTCCTATAAATATACCCTGTGGGCCCCCCATTCGGAAGGATCTTTTCCCAGAAACTCGGATCAAAGCTCCCGACGCCCAAGTCTCTTCTCAAAGCTTCCAGAACACTTCTAAGGTAATTTCTTACCTAGAATGGAAGATCTGAAGGGAAGAAGGAAGGCCTAAGTGTTGAAACTTATCAAACACTTGCGCGCCGACTTAATTCCTTCAATATAACTTGCGCGTCCCTCTTCTGGAAGAACCTCAAGAGGATGGGAAAGGGTTTAATAAAGAGTCGCTCAAGTAATTCAACTCTGGTTGAAAATCGCGCAAGTATCCCTTATGTCGCGCAAGTATACTTGCGCGACCAATACTTGCGCGCCGCCGCAGGACTTGCGCGACCTTCAATACTTGCGCGCCCCTATCTTTTTGGGTGCCCATCTTGCCCTTTTTCACCCCTCTTAAGCCATTTCACCCTTCCTATTCAAGATTCAGTCTTCAAGATACTCTTCAAAGCCATTTATGGCATGATTTCTTGATTTGACATCCTTATCTGAAAGGAATTATGTGAAATATCTCTCAAAACCTAATGATTTAAACATCTTTATGTCAGCAAAGATTGAGAGTTCATTCATTCAACCTCATCCTTTAAGATGAGAGAATCCTAACCTGGGTTTCCTTTTCAGGAATAATCCCCAGTTATAAAACCTTTAAACTTGGGCATCTTCCTTAAGAATAAGCCCCAATCAAAGTCCTTTAATCTTGGGCATCCTCCTCAGGAGTAAGCCCCAAACCTTAATCCCTAACCTGGGTCTCCTTTTCAGGAATAAAGACTTAGTCATAACCTTGGGCTTCCTTTTCAGGAGTAAGCCCCAAGTCCCCTAAACCTAGGCTTCCTTCTCAGGAATAAGTCCTAGTCATGAACCTTGGGCATCTTCTTTAAGAATAAGCCCCAATCAAAGTCCTTTAATCTTGGGCATCCTCCTCAGGAGTAAGCCCCAAACCTTAATCCCTAACCTGGGTCTCCTTTTCAGGAATAAAGACTCAGTCATAACCTTGGGCTTCCTTTTCAGGAGTAAGCCCCAAGTCCCCTAAACCTAGGCTTCCTTCTCAGGAATAAGTCCTAGTCATGAACCTTGGGCATCTTCTTTAAGAATAAGCCCCAATCAAAGTCCTTTAATCTTGGGCATCCTCCTCAGGAGTAAGCCCCAAACCTTAATCCCTAACCTGGGTCTCCTTTTCAGGAATAAAGACTCAGTCATAACCTTGGGCTTCTTTCTTAAGAGTAAGCCCCAAGTCTCTTAAAATTTCTCTTAACCAGTCATAAATTTCCTTTGATTTGGGTTTCCTTTTCAGGAATAAAACCCAATCATAAGTTCCCTCCTAACTTGGGCATCCTCCTTAGGAGTAAGCCCCAAGATTAGAGTATTCAAATCTCCATGAAGCACATATAACTTTGTGGACCCTGTTCATGGATTTTCTTCCTAAAAGTAAATCCTAAACCTTCGCCTATCTGGGCAGTCATCTATACATAAGCCCCAAAACAAATTCTTATGATTGCATCTTTTATGGCACAATTGTCTAAATTTTACCAATACCTCTTGTTTCTCACACCGAGCATGACTCACGTGAGCTTAGAGTGTAAAAGTAATTATGAAATTCATCTTTGAGCCATCAATCATAAAACATCATATCCCATTCCTCGAACTACGTGGGTTCTGATTCCTTTTTCAAAACAAAGGATACGTAGGTAGCCCATTCATGGGTTCGATCCCAAAATTGAAATAATCTCTGTCCTTCTGAATGACGATAAACTTCAAGTGCCCCACTGAGTGGCTTTAAAACCAGCCTGGTCATCAAAATGACCAAGAGACTTTTATATAAATGTTTTGAAGGATACCATTGACCAAGAATCTCTAAACAAATATAGATGATTCTATATTGATGAAGGACCTCGAATACATATAAAAGATTCTCTAAATTTCTTTCATATTTAATCATTGATTGTTAAAACTAAAGGAAAGCTCATTTTATACTTGGTAATGTAATAAGGATTCACGAACTTAACTTAAATCTATAAAGAGAGTCCCGGAGTAGACAATAATTCCCCTCAAAAAGGTGTGATGAGTCCGACCTCCCATCCTCTCGACCAATGCAAATTCCTAAGCCTCATTAGCCCACAAGCTAATGAGCGCCTGCCTTTGGAAAGTAGGTCCAAACGGATGTGGAATCATTGGATGTTTCCGGTTCTACGAACAAACCCGTTAGAAACCGATCGGAACGTTTGAATCTCCCGTCCAGGAGGTCATCCCCGGATTCCGCGCGAAACAGTAAACAAAGGAAATATCAATCACATAATTTTCATAAGAACATAACATTTTTGGAAATCTTAACCTGCAAAAGAGAGCATAATTTCATAACATGGGATAAATCATAGTAGTGAAATGAAATCATAACTTAAAACATTACTCATTGTGGCATACACACATAATCATAGAGAATCATTTCTTGTTAGTCAAGACTCATTGCCAAGACTATCTTAGTGGACAAAGTACCTTTCTGAATCGAGTAATCCTCGTTTCAGTCCTGTTTCACTGAACCGGTATAACCTACCATTCCAGCCATGTCTATCTCATGAGATATAAAATCATTACCCAATGCATTGGAGGGAGATATAGGTCCCACCCATCTCTTAATGAATCCTTTCTTATGTGTGCCACAGAATCATAAATCATACATCATTGCATAACCCATGTAATAAAAATGGGATTCTTAAACAACATGACATCATAAAACCATTCATATAAGATAAAGGAATTCATAAACATAATTCCATCACAACATAGTCAAATCAATGTAAAAATATGGATAGAAACAGAACCCTTTATTATCTTAGATGGAAAATAATTTTGATAAAACACTTGAATTGAATTCTTGAGGAAAATATCCTTTCTTCTTCAAAATCAATTTCTTTTCACAAAACATCATGAAATTTTTAAAAGAAAGAGATTTTATTGAAAATAGTCATGAAATATTTTGGAGGAATCTTCATAAAAATAAGGCTTTATAAAACCGTAAAAATCCATTCGTTCCGTTTAAGTTAAAAAAACATTCTTCTCGTACTTTTGTCGGAAAAGTCAAAAATTACCTCGTATGAAAAACGACAAAAGATTCCTTTCATATCTTTTACTAAAAACTCACCGAAGGGTAAAATTGGATTTAAACAATTGTAGGTGGATGTAAATAACATTACATATTGAGGAAACATGGATGTGGATGATAAAATACACCCCAGTAATTACCAAAGTAAAAACAATCTCGGATAAAAATGAGATTGTGATATTTCCCTTACCTTAGGTCCGACTTGCTTTGTAAGTGTCCGAACCTCCTCTTCTTTGAAGTGCCTCTTTGAGACCTCCTCTTAGGGCACTAAAATCGGTCTTTGAGGAAGACCAGAACCTCTAGGATGTTGCTAGGGAAGTGGAGAGGAGAAATTGGCAGGGGATGGCCGAGCTTGAGTGCTGAAATTGGTGTGAGGAGGAGGGGGAGGAGGTGTCCTTTTATAGGGGAGGAGAGGGGCACCTTAGGAATATCTCAAAATATTATTTTATATTAAAGTCAAAATCGGTTTATAATGGTTCCAAAGGGTCTTATTTCGAAGCTAAAGTGGGGATGGGTCGAAATCCTATCAACCAATAGGATTTAGACAAGTTTAGGGTATTATTTTAACCTTATCAATTAGATTTAACTCTAAGTTAAATAATTTAACTTTTACCGTGTCTTTTTGTTTTCTTTCACTATATGGTTAATAAACTTACTATAACATGCCAAACGAACCCCAAATTGTATATTATTAATACATATATCATTATCTAAGTCATTTGGCCGAACCTTATATTTTTAGGAATAAAATAACAATTAATAATATAATATTTGATTTAAAAACTATTTTGTGTCAATTTTGACACTATTTGATATATGATTTTTGTGAAAGTCATATCAGAATTATATGTTCAAACCAAGTTGATTAAATCAACAATAATATATCATAGTAATCTAGAAAATTAGTGGAATTCATAAAAAGTCTTAAATTACATTTATTTTGGTATTTATATTATCAATTATGTCAATATTTCATTAATAAGATAATTACTGCATCATCTTTGTGTCATAAATAAATTATATTATTTGATGTCTAAAAATTACAAATAAAATACCATCATGTAGGAAATCTTTTTATCTTTCTAATGAAAATGTATAGTCGAATTGATCTTATGTATAACCCCATATTAAAAATGATTTACTTATTAAACATTGATTTTAACAATTTTAACCCTTCTTTAAATAAATTAATAATAAATGTCCTAATCTAATCCAAGTGGGCCTAAATGGTCATATTTTATTCCTAAGTTTGTTTTTGGTCGAATTACACTTGTCCAATATAATTAGGACATGTGTTAGGGTAATATTAATATCATATTTACCCTTAGTTACCCTATTTACTATTAACCGCGGTAAAAAAAAGTAAAAAGTTACTATTCACCAAAAATTATTTTCATCTCATTGAACCACATTTTCGTCCTTGATATTAACCGTGTCTCTCGGATTTTCGAAATTCCATTCACAAAAGCGGTAAAATTATGTTTTATGAAAAATTCAGTTTTTTTTAACCACCACTTAGTAGTTTCACTATTCATCAAAAAATGAAGGTTTTCAGAAAAATGCCAAAATTTCATCCTAAGCTATATTTCATATTCCGAATTCAAAAATGAAGTCTATTTTACCAAATTCATAACATAGAAGTTGCATTAATTAATTTTATAATTAAATCCCGCTATTAAAACAAATAGCGTGTTTTTAAGAAACAATATCTATCAAAAGATTGACACTTGTTTATGTCTGGTTTAAATGTGCAATTACATCCAATGACCAACATTTTATTAAATTGTAAAAATATATTTTAAATATACTTTAAAACCACTCAAATTAATGATTTATCACTATTAATTATTTCGATTAAAAAAGTTGTTTTTAATTATAATTTAGTAATTTTCACTATTCATCAGAATATGAAAGTTATCCGAAAAGTACAAAAATTTCACCTTAGGCTAAATTCGATACTCCGAATCCATAAATGAAGTCCATTTTGAAAAATAAAATTTACAAAATTTCAAAAAGTGGTTATTACTATTCACAACAGCTAGTTTTAATAATATCTTAATAGCATATCGTTGTTTAGCGAAACTTGGTGTTGCGTACAACACACGCTATCGAGGAAGGTCGTGATTGCGTGTAATGCAAGGTAAGTCAAGGATGTGTGTTGTGCAAGCTCCTTTTTGTGTAGCGTACAACACAAGACATTAATAAAATTAAAAAGAATATTTTTTATAAAATCTTGTGCTGTTACATTTAGGTTCTTGATGGTTTTTTTGGGTATCTATTTTGGCATCTCCTATAACAAAAACTCATTGACATCTTGTGATTCATCCTATGGATTTGGGTGATGATGTAATCAATGTCAAGAAAAATTATAATATATCTCAGAAATTTATATAGGTTTTGGATTATCATGATCTTGATGCCACTCTTATGGTTCATGAGAGATATCCCATTTAGAATGGATTTTTCAGCATTATACCACTGAGAAGCGGATCTGTCGATTTTTTATGGTGGAAGATTGTGGACATTTCTGGAGAATTCAGTTGTAGAACCCACTATAATTTTAATGAATGTGTTTTCCTTTTTTTTAATGGTTGGATTGAGAATATCTATGTGATGTGTGTTTTCATGGATACACTTTATGATCTTCATGAGAATATTGATGTGTATATACAATAAGGACATAATTTAAGGTGGTGGGGATTTATGATACCAGAGTAGAGTTATGTGGTAATTTCATGGTAAAATATTATGTACTTATTTTTTGATTATTTCATTACTAATATGTTGATTATTAATAAACATCAATATTTCATGGAGCTCTAGTTATGGTTGGTTTTTTAAAAAAACTAACTGACTTATTTTAGGTTGTTTATTCATTTTAATTTCCTTTTGGTCAAAAAATAAAGATTATAAGGAAAATATTATTGTGACTTAACATCATTAAAATATAAAAAACTATTTATAGATATTTTATGTGAACACATAATTTTATTTGGTTTGATAATATCCCATTATATAGAAGGGAATAATAGAGGACATTACAATAGGGATCCTTCCCATATTTGGTGGAAGTATTTCAAGTGGTGTTATTCTAGAATCTAAAGTTGGTTTGAAGATGATATAAAAAGACATTATCTAGGGTAATGTGATTTGGTTTGGGAAGGTTATTAGTTTAACTCTATTATCTATAAGAGGGATCCCACCATTATGTTTTCAGTTTAGGATGTCCAGGAATTAATGTAGGATGTGTAAAATTTTGCCAAAGGAGTACCATTAATGTGGTTGAATGATACATAACTAGTGTTTTTTTAGGATATCTCATTTTGGTGTTGGATGATTCTCAATATAGACATCTACCTCAAGGAATTTGGTAGTTGGACCATAATGGGATAATTTATTTACATCTGAGAGGTATGGATATGGAGTTGGATGATGTTATAAGGGGAATATGAAATAATGGAAATATTTAGGACCTGCTATATAGGTGGGTCCTAGATCATAGTGATGGTCGATATGTTCAATTTAGTCCATGTTTATGATTTTTATCATGATATAGATGATAAATCAGAAGGCTCGTAGATGGTGTGAGGTAAAATCTGGATTGTATAAACATTAAAAGTCTCTCTATTTTATATCTGGGTTATTGATTCCTTCATTTCATCAAGATTTGTATCTATATTTCGTATTATTATAGATTTTTCGGGGGTTGTAAGTGTTTTATTGAGCTCATGGGAAGAGGTCAGATCATAGTCATTAGTGACAGACATGTTCCATAGTATTTTGGGGGTAAATGAATTTTTTGGATTTCATAGTCTAATATATGATACGTTATGACATCATTTTTAAGACTGATTTACAAAAGTTCATCTAGGATTTCATTTATTTATACTTCTGGTGGGTGTCTCATAAATCCATTAGAGCTGTAAATTATTTGTTGTGGGAGAGTTAGATTTTGACACATGTTGAGATGGATCCGATTCTAGTTGAGTAGGAACCATTTCAATTAAAGTGATGTGTATGGTTCCCAATATAGAATAGGGGACTATTCCAACTACTTTTGTTCTAGTGCTGGACTTGTTTCAAGATGCCTTTAGGAATTATTTTTTAATGCCTCATCACAGGAGGGATATTGAGTTATCTATAGATCTCATGCTAGATTTAGATGCTATATCAATTCATATTTATCAGAAAAACCCAACTAAACTATATTAGTTAAGCCATAATAAAGAGACATGAAGTGGGGGTTTTATCTATTTAGTGGATCATTGAAAAAAAACCATGTTTAAATAATTAAAAAATATTAAATCATAATTAGTATTAACTTTTAAAAGCATTACAATGTATTTTATTTAGTTTATTATTCATTTAATTATGTAGAAGTCTTAATAAATTGGTAACTTCCTTTATTTTATTATACTGAATACAGTTCAATATTTTATTACTAATGTTATGTGTTTAATAAAATATGTTTTTCTTTAATATGATCATAATATTTCAATTTTTATAATATCTTTAGATATCATGTTTTAATTGTTCAAAATATGATCTATTGTTTCATCTTGAGTTACTATGATCTTTATGTCATTTAGAAACATGAAATATCATTTATAAATGTTTTTACTATTACTATGTAGTTATTTTACTATTTACCATGTAACCAAACTGATATTCACGTTGCCATATTGGAATCCATATTGCAGATTTGTAAAAAACATAGCCGATTTGTAAGTATTAAGAACCTTTTATATTTTGAAAATATCATGGTATTAATATGTCAAAATTTGGTGATAATTATTGATTTGGAATGATAAAATAATTAACTATTATTTAGTAAAAGAAAAAAACCTTCAGTCATTATTTTTCATTCATTAAATTCGGTGATAAGTGTCAATTTGTTTTCATTTTGGATAATGATTTGTTCCCGAACTAATTTCCTTCCATATTTTGATGGTAACATGAGATATTGATTTAAGAATAAGGAAATTATTGTTTTATTAAAAATTAATGAAATTATATAAATATATTCAAAATAACAGGAAAAGTAATTTTTCCTTTCATATGGTCTTTATTATGTCTTAAATTTGATAAGGCAAGTTGTTTATAAATTTTTAAATTAAAAACCTCAATTTTTGGATATGTGAGAAATTATATACATGTTCAATCACTCGTGTAGATCACTTATGTGAATTTCTATTCTAAATCCCATATGTGAATCACCATGGTGATTCATCTATATGTATTATCCAATATGGTTTTATTAATTTATACCGGATTTTCTAAAACACAAAAATATTAAATGATTTACATAATTATTGGAATTTCAATTTACTACAAGTTTGATATGAAAATAAATAATTTTTTTTCATTATTATATTTATTACTATTTATCTTAATTCCATGAGAATATTATTAAATTTTTTTGATGAATAAAATAATATTCACATTAGATTATATGTATATGTATATTTTCACTAATAATTTTTTAAATGTTTTATTCAAAATTGATCCTACGAAAATATGAGAAGTCTATATCATATAATATCATGGAATATTTAATTTATATTAATTTTCTATATTAACTACTATATTAGTTTTTAGAATCTTATTTCAATCAATAAAATTCAAGTCTTATTGAATATCCCCAGAGAGAGAGAGTACTCAAAAAATTGTATGGATAATATAACAATTGTTTGGGAATATTATGATTTAGTATCACAGAAATTACGTTACTTTCAAATGAATTTATTATTTATTCTTATGTTCTTTTTACTGTTATATAAATTATTAAATATTGTAATGATTATTTTTATATAGTTATTTTCCTTCTCAAATCAGAATTAAAATCACAAACCATGTAATGATTTTATCATAGAAAATTATTAAGGAAATTCATTAAATTTAATTTAGTGATAACATCTAATTTTGTTTTTTAGAGAAAAAACCAAATTATACAGGGATGTGATAATAGTTGTGACTATGCTTTTAGATATTCATTCTATATAATTCACAAGGTTTTCTGGGAGATTTATTATTCATTTACTATCTTATGTATACTACAAGATTATCATGATTCATTGTTTCAACATATTGAAGGGGATAAGAACTACATTATTCAATCATGAAAATCTTTAACTTAGATCTTTCACTAGGTTAAAATATTTCATTACATCATTATTTTGTAAATTTCTGGGATGTATTGTCTCACATTTTGAATCTTTTATGAGCTTATACTACACTTTCAAATGGTACATTTGAGTTGGGTATGTCCCATTAGAAGAATCAGTTTAGTTTATAGCCTTAGATGACTTAGTTCCACAAAACCAATAAAATAAAATAGAAAAATAAAACTCTTGAACGATTCTTGGTTTAGTCATTACCTTTTAAATTCTGGGTTCCTTTTGACCTAAACATAGAATAGTTTAGGAGATATCTTGTTAAAGTCTTGGAAAGGTCTAAACCTATAATAACTAGATATTGATTCCTCCAGTAAAACACTGGGTTTCATCTAAACCCGAATATTGTAAAAGGATTGGTTTGTGTTTGTAATGGTATTGGATGGTCCTTCTCCTATAAGATCTTATTTTTTTATCTGAAATTATAAAATAAATGGGATTTGGGTTATGTCTCCCTATGTGAAAGAGGTGGATGTAATGTGTTCTTAATATACATCAAAAATGATATACAATAGTGTCTTCTATATACCAATTTGGTCTGTGAAGACTAGATATATGTTCATTTATATCCAAAATAATTGAAAAATACTACATGTTCATCTTTTAATTTATTTAATTTTATCTTATATTTTATTATTTATATTGGTTTGTAAGAATTAAATAATATTTGAACTGATCACTTTCAACTCATAAGTTTTAAACATTGGTAAAATTTTATGTAATGGAAATTCACCCCATCATTTCCACTGTCATCACCACTCTGAGGCCCCAAATTATAAAACCTAAAATATATCCTTTTGGTATATTCGTTATATTATCAAAAAAAAGAAGATGGTCCTAATTATTTGTATAAATTTTTAAAAACTAATATAGGTTACATTTAATAAACAAGATCTATTCGCTAATAATCGATAACCTATACGATGAGATAAGTGTGGAATACTTGTTTCTCGAAATTGAGATATGCTTGTATTATGATTATTTGTCGGTCAGAGAAGATGATGTGCCAAAAATAATGTTCTCATATGGTATTTATGCCTCTTATGAACTAGATCTTCCACCCAATCTAGACTCCATTATTGTGGAGTTTTTTAGTGACATATTTGTATACTCACAAACATAGGATTCCATGTTAGGGACCTTGAGATCATATTGAGAACAACATAGACACATTAAATTTATTCTATGAAATCAATTATTCATTTTTGTATTTATGATGTCATAATTATTATATATGTGATTTTAGTTGTAGGGATCTCATTTGATCTAAAGAATGTGGAAAATGATATTTATTAGGATTGACAAAGATCTTTGTTCAATATTTGATGATTCCTTAGTGTATAAATGTGTTATATGTCATTTAATTTGGTTTTATATTATTTTTTAGTGATTAATAATGGTATTAAATAAAGAAATTTATGTTCAATTATTCTAACATATGTGAATAGGTGTTCAGTGTTTTGATTATTTAGTTTATGTTCACTCTGATTCTAATACATCAAGTTCCATGAATCAGTTGAATGGTTAGTTTTGATTCCTCATGATAATGAAATGGAGTTTTTCTTTTGTAGAATGATTAGTTTGTCAATTATGCAATTCATAATCTATAACATAATGAGCATAATTACCCCACCCATTCATTATACTAGTTGTTATGGTCCATTATTTAAAGTGTTAATGAAATAATATATTTGACGATAGGTTTATCCTCAAAACAGACCACAAGATAATTTAGTATATACTCTCTTAGTGAGACTTGAATGTGAGGAAGATACATTTTGTTTAGTACCTTTTTAATTTTGTATTATTTATTGAATACTCCAGGGGAAATAGTAATGTCAATAAATATTATTTAATAATGAAATCCTAGGAGCTGGGATTTTGGACATCATGAGAGGAGAAGAAGTTGGTGATCATGCTAATGGAATGAAATGTGGATGTACCAAAGCATCATGAATTTTTGTTTTTTCACTTTTAAATATGGAACCATCGCTAGATTACTGAGATAGCACAAGCTATATTTTTGTTATAGATTAGTTCATGATGTAGAAAAAACTCATCATGGATGATCTTATACTTGGTTGGAACTGGGATTGAAATAATAGTTTTTATGTCAATGTTATGGTTGTGGACCCCACCTCAATGAGGGAAGATATTTTTAATGAATGTCAGACCTCAATATGGGTGGGTCCAAAGGGTTTGAATAATACTTACTGAGATATCAATACTTTTTCAGAGTTCGTGTATGAGGATCAACATTGCAAATTTTTTTCATTCATTTCCATAACTGTTAGAGAATTATAAAAGAGAACTAGAGACCCAATTTTTTACATCTGAAACATTCAATGATAATTTTTGTGTGTGATAAGTTGACCGTGGAATTCATCATGGGACTACCGAGGAATTTGTGAGTCCATGATGCAATTTGGGTACTAGTTGATATGTTAAAGTATCTTTTTTTTTATTTCGAACCCATTTGTGAGACTTATTCTTTGTATTGTTGAGGATATTATATCTATGAGAGATAGTGTGGTTTCATGGTGTACCTACATGAATATTATTAAATAAAAATCAATTCTCTACGTAAATATTTTTGAGGGACCTATAATTGGCCAATGGGACTTTGCTGAGTATGAGAATAAAATATCACCCAATGGCATACAAATACTCAGTGGGGGTGATTTGTATACTGGAGCATATTATTAGGGAGTGAATTATTGATTTTTTAGGAGCATAGGATTACCATATCATATTGGAAGAGTATTTTATTTAAAAAAAATAATAGAAATCAAACTGTATGATCGAGTTTTATTATATTTATGGTAATTAATTCAAATCAACATTATGTTTATTAATGTTGGGTGATTCAGTTGTGATATGACCAAGAATAATGTAGGAAACCTTCAAGACAGTATAGTTAAATTAGACCTGGTTGGTTATCATCATGATCTAGGAAAATTCTTATTCCAACTATAGGTGGTGACCCATAGAGCATACCATGGGAGAATGTCTGTTCATATTAGTATCACCATAATTAAATAATTAGAGGTAGATGAAAAATTGAAAGATAACACAATTATTCATCTGATTATTTAGTATTTTTGAATATATTGGGATGGTGCCTTATTCAATTTTTCGTCCTCCAAAACAACATGTTTTTATGATTTGTTTCATGTGTCACAACTCTGGAAGTATGAGGTGTATCCTACACATGTGGTTGATGCTGATTGTGTTTTGTTTGAAGATGATTCTTCATTTATGGAGTTCCCAATATTTTTTTTAATATATAGACTACAATATACATGGTATGATAATAAATATTTCCTAGGTATTATAAAATCATGGTCATATCCAAGATGATAATTTGGAGTGGGAATTAAATATGTCATTGTAATGGCTAGAGTGGTTTATCCATGAACATTCAGAATGATTATTGTGTATGAATAGTCCATAATGATATTTATTATAACAAAAAAATTAATGGTGAAATATGTATAAATTGTAACACCCCGAGCTTCCACAATACGCTTCTCATTCAATAATGCAATAGCTTGCATTGTACGCAACTTCGAGTTCTAAAACACCGCGACTAATCAAAGTAGCCGTTATGAATATTAATAACCACTTTTTAAAATTATAGAAATTTTATATTTCAAAATGGACTTCATTTTTGGATTTGGAATATCGAAATTAGCCTATGTTGAATTTTTTGTATTTTTCTGAGAACTTCTAATTTTTTATGAATAATGAAAAATACTTAAAAACAACTTTTTTAATCAAAATAATTTGTAGTGATAAATTATACTATTTAGTGGTTTTAAAGTATAATTAGAATATATTTTTACAATTTTATCCAATGGTGGTATTTATAATTAATTTGACATTGAAATTGGACATAAACAATTCCCAATCTTTTGGTATAAATTGTTTCTTAAAAACACGCTATATGTTGTGACAGCGTGAATTAATTATAAAATTAATTAATGCAACTTATATGTTTGGAATTTTGTAAAATATACATCATTTTTGAATTCGGAATATCAATTATATCTTAGGGTGAAATTTTGGCATTGTTCTGAAAAACTTCAATTTTTGATGAATAGTGAAACCACTAAGTGGTAGTTAAATAACTGATTTTTCGTTTAAATGAAATATTACCACTAATGTGGTTTGATTTTCAAAAATCCAACAAACATGGTTGTCATTAAGAAGTAAAATGTGGTTCAACGAGATTAAAATAATTTTTGGTGAATAGTAACTTTTATGTTCTTAATCGCGATTAGAGGTAATTATAGTAGGTTAAGGTAAAAATAATGTTTTAATAATATGAGATGAGATTGACACATGTCCTACCCTCATTGGATGTGCAATGGCCGACCAAGAAAATCCATGGGTCAACTTGGGGACCCCATGGAGCCACTTTAGTTGGAAAATGACATAAATACCTTTTATTTAATGTTAAAGTAAAAAATGACACAAATATGAAATGTTTTACTAAAACAATTTTTACATTGGGTTATACAAGTAATCTTTTTGACTATAAATAGTCATTGGAATTCTAAAAAGATTTCCTACATCATAGTATTTTTTTTATAATTTTTAGACATTAAATAAATTAAATTATTTATGACATCATTATGATGCAGCGATGACCTCATTATTTAACGATTTTAATAAAATGAAAAGATAATGTACAATACAAGGCTTACACTTGTCCAAAGACTATTGGATGGGTATATTTCGAACCATTATCACCTTAGACTCGAATTATATAGGTGTGGGACCACTAAAATCCGAAACTCATTTTATAATAAAGTGACTTTTCTTTACTTTCCAAGGGTGCCCCTCCTCTCCACTTATAAAAGGCCCCCACCTCTACCACCTCATTCACACTTTCAAGCCATTTGGATCGGCCAACCTCTTCCCAAATACTCTACCAACTTCCCCCTCTTACTCCTAGAAGCCTCACTTTTGGCATAACACCTTCAAAGGTGGACATTAAGATTTCACTATATTTATATATGATATATAATATGTTTATGTTTTACTAATTCTTCTGTATTTCTCATTTATAGCATACTTTATGATTTCCATTATAGGTAAACGCGATAATTTCATTTTAGGAAGTGCGGACTACCGCCCCCTCAAAGTGATTTGAATCGTTAATGCCATATGTGGGATGTATAAAGGATGGAGTAAATGGTATTATACACTATATTATAATGGAATTATATTATACATTTATATCATTATGATTTCATTCCATTAAATACTAAATAGAAATTAAAGTAGCGTTCATGCGTACGTACGGCTTACCGTCTCCATGAACGGTGCATTTCATTTCTTACCTCTAAATGTTACGTAATATTATAAATGAATGTATATAGTGGATATATATGATATATATGACATCTCAATCATGAAAATAATTCTGGAGATAATGGATATTCTACCACATAAACAACTTGTAATTATAATAATTTTATTGTTGACTCAAGTACCAAAGATCGAAAAAACGACCGTTATTAACTTAAATAATTACATAATGTTCATATCATTGTAATAAGTGATATAAAAAGGATAATGAAATTGAAAATGGTTCTTAATAAGGTATATATTAACTCTAGTTTATTATTCAGGAGGTTAAAGAACGGTTGAGTCAAGTCAGACACGAGGTAAGGGAACTTCTTAACCCAATTTCTATTCTTTGGGTTAATCTCCTACTTTCAAATTATGTCATGATATTATTATGTCCTATCTTGTATTTTTACATTATTTATGTGTACATATAGTGAATACACATAATAGACCTACTTTTTAAAAAAATTATCTTTTTAAGGACTTTGTCTCAATCCCCTTCCATTGAGGCATATTTGGTTTTATACACAACTTTCTTTTATACGGTGTATAAACCCCTTTTACTTTTACGTTTATTCAAAAGGAATCTTTTTTATACGAAACGTTTTGCTAAAAGACAAAAGGTAATGTTTTTCATTCCGTACTTATGCGGCGACAACGACTTCTCCGCCGCCGTGACCATTATTTGAGTTTCGGCTTCCTCTACAAGCCATCATTTTTTTTTAAAAAAACACAAAGTTTTAACTTTCTTTTATTTTGGTATTGAAAATGGTTTTGAAAGCGTTTTTATTATATCAATGTGTTGTAATGATATCTTGGGTTTGAAATGTGGAAATGTTATGTTTTCTTTATGCATGTTTTATGTGATACGATTATGTTATGGTTTATGATATGTTTAAACCTATTCATCTGAGGAATGTATTAGACTTAATAAGTTACGGGTGGAGCCTGCTATAGCTCCTCGATGCATCGGTAGGTCTCATGAGACAACTAGACATGGAATTTGGCCGAGGCCCTTTCCCAATTTGATTTATGGTTTTGGCCAAGGCCTTAATCATTTTAGACATCTTGGCTGAGGCCTTGACAAAATGTTTCAGAATGTCTGGCATTATACATTCCCTCATTATGAAAGTGGTTATTGATATTGCATGTGATTATTCGACCAGTAGAATATCTATGTGAAGAAGTGAATGGCATTATCTCATTTTACTTTTTCCATATTATATTCAAGTTCAAGTTTAAAGGATTTTGTTTTAGTTATACATTCCCTTAAATGTTTATGTTTATTGATGAAAGCTTCCACTATATTGTTAACCTTACTGAGCATCTGAGCTCACCCCTTTCAATGTTTTAATATTTTTCCAGGATGTGAATGTGTATTTTATGAATGACCTGCAGGGATAGTCATAAGAGGATATGAGTGTGGACTATGAAGAATTTGTTATTAGTTTTTCACTTTATGATGTAATGTAACATTTATGAATTTATCTAGTGTTTCCAAGGCTACTAAACTAATCGGTCTATCGAGACTTGATCTTTTGTGATCATGCCAATGTCACGAAGTAATGCACCGACTCTGGGTAGCTGGGGTCGGGGCGTTACAGTTGGTATCAGAGGCAGTTTAGTACTAACCTTGGAAGCTAGATTTAGATAAACTCTAATTTGAGCACATTACCCGAAGATAGACTTTAAGGATTAGTATAGAAGAACTTCCTAGAATTTTGGTATTATAGAGATTTTTTGAGTTTTCTGAGAAATACATCCCTGTCTGGATACGAGCAGGTAGAGGCGGCTCTGGAACAGATGTACCTATGGGTAAAACCCGAAAACACTGCTTTGAGCTAGACTTGAACGGGAACTGGTGCACGACAACAGGCCTTGCTGCACTCTTGGTTACGACACTCCCGGGGGATATGCTTAGGATAATTCTCATTTTCTTTACAAACCACTATGAAGGGTTATGAGTATATACATCCTCAAAGAAAACATTTTTATTGATTATATCCATAAATAGTTCAATTTATGTTAAGTATATTACAAGTATGGAATTGTGTATTTTGATTCATAAACTAATATAGTTTATGCCATTGTTGAGAAATGGCGCCTAGTGGAAGAAATGGAAACCGTATCAATGCACACACTCCGTGCAGGAATTTCCCTCCTGCTCAAGATAATTATTGTGGAGCTGGAGATACAACTGGTGCTGATCAACTTATTACCATACTGAGACAACTCACTCAGGTTATGAATAATAACCTTACTCGTATGGAGCACCCTGATCCGCAACGTGGAGGATCAATGTTAGACCGCTTCATGAGGCAACAACCACCAACATTTAATGGGGGTACAAATCCATTAGTAGGTGAGCAATGGATAAACTCCTTGGAGAAAATATTCCACGCCTTGGGGAGTAGCGAAAGGGAGAAGGTTATCATGGAAGTTTACCGCCTCACTGGAGATGCCGATCAATTGTGGTCATTGATTCAAAATACAAAGGAAGATGATGACGTATCGAATATGGAATGGAGGGAGTTCAAAGAGCTTTTCTTAGAATAATACTTTCCTCATGACCATCGAGAAGATATGGAAAGGCAAATTCTGAGTCTGAGACAAAAGGAGGATGATAATGTCGCAAAGTATGAGGCCAACTTTACAAGGTTGGCGAGGTATGCTGCAAATTATATATGTAACCCAAGAAGTAAGATTGACCGTTTCTTTGATGGGTTAAAACCATTTCTCCGTCGAGCTTTAGTATCACAGCCCTTCTCTTCATAAGAATATATTGTCTCATGTGCTATCAAGACGGAAAAAGAATTCTCTAAGTCTCATGACTTTAAAGAAAAGAAAGAAAAGAAGAGAATGGTGGAATAAGAGACGGATAAATGGAAAAAGGGAAAGAAGGATTTTCCATTATGTGATAATTGTGGGAAAAATCACCCTGGTACTTGCCTAAAAGGAATGGGAGTTTGTTATAAATGTGGAGAAAAAGGTCACCAGGCGCGTGATTGCAAGGGAAAAAAAGAGGCTATCAATGTTGAATGCTACAATTGTAGGGAAATGGGGCATTATGCAAATGAATGTACCAAGCGTCAGGGAAACTTACCTCAGAAAAGGCCAAGGGATAAAGGAAAATTTTATGTTGTTACTACAGTTGAAGCGGAATAATTAATGTATTGGTGCTTTTGGACTCATGGATTATATTCTGGTTATTAGAATAATGTGATATATATAAGGATTGTACTACAGTACTTGTTGTTTCAGTAATGTTTTAATATGATGAAGGTGATCATATTTTAAGTATGTGACAATAAGAGAAACTTTACTTTGTTTGGGGAATCTGATAAATTGATTTTGGAATTAAGAGACCTTTTAGAGAAAGTTTGGACAGAGGTATTTTGGATAACTATAAAGGTTGGGATGGATTAAGTTGATCTTTGGATAGTATTGTTTAAGGTAAAAACATTTCTGAAGATTATTTTTGGAATATTATAATACTATAGTTTTAGGAAAAGGACAACCTGAAGGGTGGGGCATAACCCGTCGCGTCGGACAAAGCTGCAGGAATCGAACCCACAACCATAGTGGGAAATGCCTTTATTTCCTACCACTAGCCTACAGGAAGTCCCTAGTAATTACAAAATTATTTTACTAATCTAAATGGTATGTGTTAACATTTGGAACCTTATACAATTAGGATAAGTATAATATTTTTGAGTTCTATTATCTTTTTGAGTGAAAGATGAGTTGAAGGTTGAAACTCTAATTTTCAAGCATAAATATATATATACCTATCTCTTATTCAATGAATAAATTAATTCTTAAACATTTGTAAAGGGATATTAAAACAAAAAAATGTGTTATCATAATACCTTATGTCTTCTTGAACTTGTGATATTTTAAATCAACATAGATTGAAGGCTTTGAGGCCCTCAATTTGACAGTTGATTGCGATTGATGACCTCAATCAATCCCTACAAATATTTACGTTTTTCCTCCAATTATATTTCTCTAATTGCCACCAATGTTATCCTAATCTAGATCATAATTTGGTGGTGACTTTCTTATTTTCATTTCCCTCTTATTAAGACTAAATTTTATTAACCTTATTTCCGATGTGGGTTTTCCACAAAGGTATTTTCTATTTTCAACATTTTATTTTCCAAGAAAAATTTCAAATTGCGAGGACGCAATTTATTGAAGGAGGGGAGAATGTAACACCCCGAGCTTCCACAATACGCTTCTCATTCAATAATGCAAAAGCTTGCATTGTATGCAACTTCGAGTTCTAAAACACCGCAACTAATCAAAGTAGCCGTTATGAATAGTAATAACAACTTTTTAAAATTATAGAAATTTTATATTTCAAAATGGACTTCATTTTTGGATTCGGAATATCGAAATTAGCCTATGTTGAATTTTTGGTATTTTTTTGAGAACATCTAATTTTTTATGAATAGTGAAAAATACTTAAAAACTAATTTTTTAATCAAAATAATTTGTAGTGATAAATTATACTATTTAGTGGTTTTAAAGTATAATTAGAATATATTTTTACCATTTTATCCAATGGTGATCATTATAATTAATTTGACATTGAAATTGGACATAAACAATTGCCAATATTTTGATATAAATTGTTTCTTAAAAACACTCTATTTGTTGTGACAGCGGGAATTAATTATAAAATTAATTAATGCAACTTATATGTTTGGAATTTTTTAAAATAGATATCATTTTTGAATTCGGAATATCAATTATAGCTTAGGGTGAAATTTTGGCATTGTTCTGAAAAACTTCAAATTTTGATGAATAGTGAAACCACTAAGTGGTAGTTAAATAACTGATTTTTCGTTTAAATGAAATATTACCACTTTTGTGGTTTGATTTTTCAAAAATCCGACATACATGGTTTTCATTAAGAAGTAAAATGTGGTTCAATGAGATTAAAATAATTTTTGGTGAATAGTAACTTTTAATTTCTTAATCGCGATTAGAGGTAATTAGTGTAGTTTAAGGTAAAAATAATGTTTTAATAATACAAGATAAGCTTTACACTTGTCCTAACCTCCTTGGATGTTCCATGGCCGACCAATACAATCCATGGGTCAACTTGGGGACCCCATGTAGCCACTTTAGTTGGAAAATGACATAAATACCTTTTATTTAATGTTAAAGTAAAAAATGACACAAACATGAAATGTTTTACTAAAACAATTTTTACATTGGGTTATACAAGTCATATTTTTGACTATAAATAGTCATTGGAAAGCTAAAACGACTTCCTACATCATAGTAATTTTTTTATAATTTTTAGACGTTAAATAAATTAAAGTATTTATGACATCACTATGATGGAGCGATGACCTCATTATTTAACGATTTTAATAAAATGAAAAGATAATGTATAATCCAAGGCTTACACTTGTCCAAAGACTATTGGATGGGTGTATTTCGAACACTTATCACCTTAGCCTCGGATTATATAAGTGTGAGACCTCTAAAATCCGAAACTCATTTTATAATAAAGTGACTTTTCTTTACGTTCCAAGAGTGCCTCTCCTCTCCACTTATAAAAGGCCCCCACCTCTACCACCTCATTGACACATTCAAGCCATTTGGATCGCCCAAACTCTGACCAAATACTCTCCCAACATCCCCCTCTTACTCCTAGAAGCCTCACATTGGGCAGAACTCTTCCCAAGGAAGCCTTTGACTCAAAGTAAAAAGAGTTACCCGATTTTGAGGTAATGTCTTCTCTAATGTTGTTTTGTTTTATTTTTCTTCTCCAACCCCCTAAACTCATTTTAATAATTTCTTTTGTAACAACACCAGTATCCTCAATATACTAGTATGTTTTAATAAAAATTATTTGATCTACACTTACACACACCTACATCTAATGGTTAAAGAACATACGGTTTCTGTGGATGGCGACTTTCTGCCTCACGAAACGATGATTGTTCAACACTCATATAACACCTTCAAAGGTGGCCATTAAGAAGTCACTATATTTATATATGATATATAATATGTTTATGTTTTACTTATGCTTTTGTATTTCTCATTTATGGAATACTTTATGATTTCCATAATGGGTAAACGCGATAATTTCATTTTAGGAAGTGCGGACTACCGCCCCCTCAAAATGATTTGAATCGTTAATGCCATATGTGGGATGTATAAAGGATGTAGTAAATGGTATTATACATTATATTATAATGGAATTATATTATAAATTTATATAATTATGATTTCATTCCATTAGATATGAATTATAAATGAAAGTAGCATTCATGCGTACGTACGGCATACCGTCTCCATGAATGGTGCATTTCATTTCTTACCACTAAATGTTACTTAACATTATAAATGAATGTATATACTGGATATATATGATATATATGACATCTAAATCATGAAAATAATTCTGTAGATAATGGATATACTACCACATAAACAACTTGTAATTATAAGAAGTTTATTGTTGACTCAAGTACCAAAGATCAAAAAAATGACCGTTATTAACTTAAATAATTACATAATGTTCATATCATTGTAATAAGTGATATAAAAAGGATAATGAAATTGAAAATGGTTCTTAATAAGGTATATATTAACTCTAGTTTATTATTCAGGAGGTTAAAGAATGGTTGAGTCAAGTCAGACATGAGGTAAGGGAACTTCTTAACCCAATTTCTATTCTTTGGGTTAATCTCCTACTTTCAAATTATGTCATGATATTATTATGTCCTGTATTGTATTTTTACATTATTTATGTGTACTTATAGTGAATACACATAATAGACCTACTTTATAAAAAAATGATCTTTTTAAGGACTTCGTCTCAATCCCCTTTCATTGAGGCATATTTGGTTTTATACACAACTTTCTTTTATACGGTGTATAAACCCCTATGAATTTTACGATTATTCAAAAGGAATATTTTTTATATGAAGCGTTTTTCTAAAAGACAAAAGGGAATGTTTTTCTTTCCGTACTTATGCGGAGACAACGACTTCTCTGCCGCCGTGAACATTATTTGAGTTTCAGCTTCCTCTACAAGCCATCATTTTTTTTAAAAATAAATAAAAAGTTTTAACTTTCTTTTATTTTGGTATTGAAAATGGTTTTGAAAGAGTTTTTATTATATCAATGTGTTGTATTGATATCTTGTGTTTAAAATTTGGAAATGTTATGTTTCCTTTAAGCATGTTTTATGTGATACGATTATGTTATGGTTTATGATATGTTTAAACCTATTCATATGAGGAATGTATTGGACTTAATAAGTGATGGGTGGAGCCCGCTATAGCTCCTCGATGCATCGGTTGGTCTCATGAGACAACTAGACATGGAATTGGCCGAGGCCCTTTCCCAATTTGATTTATGGTTTTGGTCGAGGCCTTAATCATTTTAGACGTCTTGGCCGAGGCCTTGACAAAATGTTTCAGAATGTCTGGCATTATACATTCCCTCATTATGAAAGTGGTTATTGATATTGCATGTGATTATTCGACCAGTAGAATATCCATGTGAAGAAGTGAATGGCATTATCTCATTTTACGTTTTCCATATTATGTTGAAGTTCAAGTTTAAAGGCTTTTGTTTTAGTTATACATTTCCTTAAATGTTTATGTTTATTGATGAAAGCTTCCGCTATATTGTTAACCTTACTGAGCATCTGAGCTCACCCCTTTCAATGTTTTAATATTTTTCCAAGATGTGAAGAAGTATTTTATGAATGACCTACAGGGATAGTCAAGAGAGGATATGAGTGTGGACTATGAAGACTTTGTTATTAGTTTTTCACTTTATGATGTAATGTAATATTTATGAATGTATCTAGTGTTTCCAAGGCTACTAAACTAATCGATCTTTCGAGACTTGATCTTTTGTGATCATGCCAATGTTACAAAGTAATGCACCGACTCTGGGTAGCTAGGGTCGAGGAGTTAGATAAATTTCATGTAATATGATTTGTGTTTATGTATTTTAGTTGTCTCGTGTGTTTGTGGTGGTTCAATAGTGAGTTTTTCTGGGCCAAACTAAGTATCGAACAATTGTTCTGTAGTCCGTAGGTTGTTACTTATTGAATATTACAATAATTTAATGATAAATTTTATATACTTAGGATCCCTCTATCAACAGATGGTTACACCATGAACCCCATGATTACACCATAACTATGCCTCTATATATATATTTAGAAAAAAAATCATAAACATCATTGGAATTGACTGTTTGTCTCTTCATTTACCATCTCTAACCATTAATCATACTTGATAACCTAGGATTCGTCTCCATGATGATTTTATCACCACCAACTCATATCCTGGCCATTTTAAATTATGCTCCTTATCGATTGTATCATTCAGTCTGTCTAATAATATTCAATCCCTAGATACTTATTTTTTCTGTGTTTTATTGGGTTCATTAGGAAAACACCAATATATTAAATAAATATCTAATTATATGGATTTTTTGTGTTTTTATTTAATCAAGTGGTGCTTCATGGTGATTCATAATTTATAATCATTTAGTATTAGTTCCTAAAAAATTTATGGCTTTTGAATATGGTTATATGTATGAAATCATTTTTGGGTGTGTGCGTAGCCTTGTATGAAATCATAATATGGTATTAATGTAACATGGTAGGTATGTTAGTGTGTTGAATACCCATTACAGGGGGATCTATGATTGATATCTCACTAATAAACCAATCCAATTTCGTTTTATTGTTGACTTTGGGACTATCTACACACAAACCTGGACATTGAGGGAGCTTTTAGGGAACATTTGATGCTAGAATGACTTGGTAAGAAGAATATGGATTAATATTTGTTTCCCCTTATCTTTTATGGATCATTATTCGGGTTGTGTATTTTTTCATCTATTGTTATTATAAGGTTATATTTTCACTTTGATTGATAATGTGTGAAATGAATGTGATGAGTCCAATACTAATTGAGAATAGATGGTTTGGGGTTCATAATGTGACCACCTATATGTGAAAATTAATGTTTAATGTGTGTGTAATGTGTTCATACATTAAGAAATATGGTACATATAGTGCAAATTCTTGTATTTATGTTTCTAAAAGACACTTCCTTTCAACATGGGACTAAAAAAGTTTTGGAAATAAATTTATTGTGGCACGGTTGAAAAATGATGTCTTGATAAGGAATTATTTTTAATATTCTTATATAATTCATTCAAAACAAAAAAAATACTATTTATAAATTTTAATTAATTGGTCATTGGTGGTGAGTCACAATATTATATTCACATTTTTCACGATAATCGTGACACAATTAATGACCTTGTAGTCAAGGATTTAAAAATGGAGTAGGACCATTGATAAATTGTTGAGTACATTCTCGTTGATTGGATTTATGTGATTATGGGACATTCTCTGAGGTCATTTCTAGTAATTCCTCACTTATTATATATTTTTTCATTTTATATTCTATGATCCAACTCATATGGTTATCTTTTCTAATTTTAGAAATTTGTACTGAATGACAATGTGATATTTCATATTATGATGTGATTATTTATTTTACTTGTTTGTTTCGACTATATATTTTTATTTCATCCATGATCTTTCTTCACTTAGTTTCTTATTATTATGACATCTGTTATTAAGTTACATTGATTATTATCTAATAATGATAGAATATTCTCTCTATAGTGTTTTCTGGGCCCTCACCTCTGGTCAAAAACATATTTTGTATAATGTAGCATGCATGAGGTATATGGAACTCTATCCTGGACCTGGTTCTATGGTATTGTGTGTCATAGTGAAAACCTGAATCAGAGTAACCCCCATTGACAACTAGTTCACAAATTACCGAAATCAAACAACAACTACTCCAATAAACTCTCATTAAGGAATAATGAAATGAGAATGACAAGAGGAAGAGTATATATTACCTAATAAGAAATAATTATAGAACCCTTAAATCCATGGAATTAGAAATTATAAAGAGGAATCAATATACTCAAATAATGGACCATTGATCTCTTGATGTTTGTGAAAAATCAATGGAATTTGAATGAACTTATAGGTACTGAATACTTTATACAAGAATAATAAATTTAAGATATATAAAACTAGTACCAATATTTTTTTTATAGGGAGAAATTAAATAATATCTTAATATATACGTTAGGATCTCATGTATATCTTCTTATTTAAATTTTATTTTTCTACCGTTAATTAAACATCTTTATGGGAAGTAATGGTGTGAATACTATAAATATAATTTGACTCTATACTTGAGGACCATGATAACCTATCCCATAAGGAATCAGTCTGTGGATGTTGTACACTTATCATGAATAACACTCATGGAAATATAAAAACCATCCCCTACTAACCTACACTCCATGATGGATGACCATTTCACTATGAAATTAGATCCTTAAATATATATATATTTTCTTTTCATTTATTGATCTGAAGAAACATAAGGTTATACTCTAAATCAATTTAATCTAAAACCCTAACACACTATGAAAAAACCTAGCAAGACATGGCCTAAATTATTCTCTTGAACTTGTTTTATCGTTAGGTATCTTATACCCAAAATTTATGATGTGAAACTTCTCTAAATTATAAAATATCCTCCTAATTATTTGTGCATGTTTAGAACTTTTCTACCATACAAGTACTCATCTTCATGAAAAAATCTGGATGTAACTTCACCCATCGTCCTCCATAGTTAAGTTTAATCATTAAAAACCTAAATCAAAGAAATATATGTGTTTAAATGGTCGAAACCATTACATTAGATACCTATAATAAAATTATTATATATGATTATCAATACATACCAATAAAAATGAAACAACAACGACAAAACAAAACTATCCCTAGGAGATAGTCTTAAATAGAGGGAACTCCATTTAGGAAACATAAATGCAACATAAGAGATCAAAATCAAAACCATAACAATAAAAAGGTAGTCATTCCGTTTCAAATCAATAAAATGGGATAAACACCCTAAAATATATTTTCTAATTTGGATAAATCATAAATCCAATAGACACGATTACATGAAACTAATCCCTAAACCCGTAAAAGAATAAAAAAAATAGGGAATAAAATTATAATCATTATGAATTAATAATCCTAAAGAAAAAATATACTACACACACCACCCATGAATAAAGTATTTTTACTATAATCCATCCCTTATGTATAATTGAAATCCTTAATACCGATAAAACATTGGAGAAAATATAAAACAATGATTCCAAAAACAATTGTTTCTCAACTAATTAGTGGATGATGAAATAAAAAAATAATCATTACTGTCTAAATTACAACTTCCTTCTCACTTATTATCTATCCTCTTCATAATGCATATTATGACTATTTAAAATTTTTTTGAACCAATTAATTCTTGTTATCATGGATTTCAGTTTTTCTGAAATTCATATATATTTATTGCGGAAAACAATTCTTCCTTATTTACTTATGAAAAAAATAAAATTAAATATAATAAACCAAACAAATTAATAGATTTATATTTATTATGGAGAAAATTAAAACAAAAAATTAAATGATTAGTTGAAGGAAGGAATATATTTGTATAAGATCATATTCATTTAATTTAGATATACCCAATCTTAGATTACAAATATAACTCACTTCATCCTAATTGACTATCCACAAATGAAACCAACCATCTGGTAGACCAATAAATTTCCATATATGAACCAATATAATCTATGAATCATAAGGTACACAACCCATCAATTTCTCTAAAAACCAAAAAAATTGTTGTTTCTTAAGGTTATTTAAGGATTTCAAAGTAATTATAATAGTGAAATAAAAAAGGTGTAATATTTTTATAATTACTAGTAAAAAATAGTTGTTATATGTGTTTTTTAATGTTAAATATATTTTTTCTTAAAATGGTTTTACAATTTGGTTAAAATAAAAGATATAATATTCCATAATATAAATCTATGTTGAATATATTGAAATTTTAATTGATAAAGTTTCAAAACATGGTAAAAATATCTTATAAGGAATGATAGTGAAGAAGTGTCACTAAAAAAAGAAGATCGAAATCAATATCCCTCAAAAGATGTTAAACATAAATGTTTGAAGTTTAATGATTTTTAAATTTTCCAATTGAGATATGGATTTCATTGATTTTGTTACTTTATTACTTAAATTAATTATAAATATTTTTTAGTAATTAAATAATAATATTTTAGTGGTTTAATGACATTCATAGTATTGATGAAATTCATTTTTTATGTACATTCTTAATATTTGAGTCGAAAATATACATAATTCAACAATTATGAGTTTGATTAATATGTTTTCAAGTATATAATAAATCCAAAATATTTTTCTCTATAAATACATTTAAACTATTTATTAGTTTTGTAAATTAATCAAAATTTGGTATGAATCAAAAGGAACAATTTATAAAATTCTTTTGGATACCTGACTTTGTAGTCACTATTATTCTCTTAAATTAGTTCATAATTTGATCAAATTGTGTATAAATTCCTTTTGTGACGTGGTTTGGAGAGTATCCAAACATGATATATTAAAATATTTTCATCCCATATTATATTATGATCAAAAGTAAAAATTTGATATATTTTTGTTATAGAGATGATGGGGGAATATTTTCATAGAATTACACATAGTGGAAGGATTTACTAGTGTTACTACATGAATCAGAAGATTTTTTATCATTTATATGATTTTATTGTTTTGTAAAATTAAAATTAATTTCTATTATAATAGGGAGTAAATGTTAAGGAAGCTAAAATTTAAGATAGTATGAAACATATTTGAATTCATTTATATGGTATAATGACTATATTGTTGATTTTATAATTTATAATATTAAAAAATTCTACATTTTAGAATGATCCAATTTAACAAGTCATAGAACACATATTGACCCAAAAAATAACCTTAGAGATAAAAAAATGGTGTTAAAACCAAAATTTATTTTATAATAACTAATCATTCAAGATTAATTTAAAATGATCTACTGAATAGTGTTAAATACCAATAACTTCATCATTGGGAAATAAATATAAAAGAAGATCTAAATTTCATTTAGAGTAATGTCCCATTGGAATTAATGTCATATACCTAATAAAAAATGTTAGAGTTAGAATGTTGGTTTATATAAAATTTAATGAATAATCTCATAATGTTATTACATCACATTAAATAACCTAAATGATTCCGATTAATTTTTACCAGTATGATAAGAGATTGAATGCCTTATAATCATTGATGATGGAGTGAGATAAAAAATTTATAATCAACATTTGAAAAATCTGTTGTAATATTACATTTAAAAGCGTACTGATATCATTTACCACATTGTTAAATTTAAGGTGGGAAACTGTACATTTTCATTGGAATATTAGTCAAAAAAGGTGAAATTTTGGATATCTTGAAAAATTATTTAATGAAGGTTTTTTTATTGTACATTAGTTCATTGTTTGGAGTTTATTATATCCTAAAATCCTATTAAGTTCATTGTTATATTACCACAAATTAATTCCAGTTAAAATATTTTAAATGGGTGGGATATCAAATTATGACTTCTTTTATAGGGGTCGAGTAGTAATTTCCTTTTATAAGTGATGATAAAGGGTTGTGGTAGAAGAGATGAAATTACCTTAATAAGGGATAAATGATTTTTTTTATATAAATCATAGTGAAGATATCATATAAATTTATTATGTATTGAAAATGTTTGGTGGTGGTTTGGATTTTAGATCCCACGGGGTGGGGGGGTTTATGAGTCGTTGATTATAGATCCATCAGGATGTTAATTAACAAATAAAGAGATATTTTTTTATCTAAATTATGATAAGGTAAATTTAAAATTAATATTTATATCGAGACAAGGAGAACTCTGAAAAATATTATTTATATTATTATTTTGTTTTTAAATAATCTTTACTTTGGTAGCTTATAGTGACTTGTTTATTACTAGTATTCATAGATAGTTCATTAATGTTTTTTATATGCTGAATTTATTAAAATGTTTAGGGATGTGTTATATGTAAATTGTAGTTATGTTTGATGGAAAAGAGTGATTTTTAGTTACATAAAACAATAACATGATGATCTCATCAAAATATATCCTATTAAAGAAGAAAAAATTATTTTACTCTTACAGAGGAATCATTCCATAATCTAAATTCATTTTCCTGAGATTTGGTTATAATTAATCATGTGTCCTCTCTCACTAACGAACACAGTACCGTGATAATTGTTTGTGGGGATGATTGTGTAAAAGAAGAGTGGCATACTGTATATTAGGGAATGACACCATAATAAGATATTTATCATAAAATGATATAAAAATTATAAAATTATCTTGCAAAAATATAATTGAAATAATAAAACAGTAATTCTATAATGAATTTTATTATTCCATGATAGAGGTTATGTTTGTTACCAAAGTTTGAGTTTTTTTATAAAATAGTGAGATATATAATCCAAATATATCATATCTAACAATAATAATAGAGTATATATTCCCACATCATAATCAGTTTGACATTTATAAAAATATGTGTTTTTACATATAAATTTTATGTGGAAGCACAAAGACAATAAACCATTAATTCCCATGATTATACCATATAGGGTTCCACTAAGAATAATGAGATGAATGAGGATTCAAACTTGATTAGAAATGGGATGGAACTTGAGAAGGGTAGATAGATATATATCTATTTGTTTATTAAAATGTAGCTTTTTATTGTACATTATGTTCAAGACCATATTTATTTTATATTCATTTTTTCCATAGTGATAAAAAGATAAAATCATGGGAAGAGGGATTTAAAATGTTGGGCACTAATGATTAACAAAAAATTAATATGTTATTATGAATCTAATAATTTATTATTAATACCTTATTCCAATTATCTTTATATCACTTCATTTTTTTTAATTCATTTGTATTCTAAACACAAACCCTCAAATTTTTTTGAGATATAATTTTTTGGTAATGACAGATTCACCCATATTAGTGGTGTTACTCTTTCACATGGGATTATCAATATCACTAAAGTCCATGTCCCAAATAATAAGACAATACAATAATTCTTAGATACCTATTTTTTAAAATAAATACATATGGGACTCTAAATGAACCTAATCTTGCCTTTCTATATGCTAGATATTGGAAACTAGCGAGAGGGGTCAAATAATTCTATGTTAATAGATTATGAAATTTTTTCATTGAATATAATAATAATAAATAACATAAATTATAAAGCATGAATAATATTATAGTGTAATTAATTTATAGATGAGTTAATACAATAATAAATAACAATACCGTGCTATAAATAAATCTAACTCCTGTAGGTTATAAATACATAAAAGGAAATAGAATACATGATGGGATAATCGGATAATGTACAAGATTAATAAGATAAATAATGAGGTCCACTACACTATCCTAGTCCTCAACTAATAGCTTCATGCAATACAAACCATTCTCATCCTTCCCGTTAACTTATTTTAGGTTCTATTCCATGACATGTGTTCCAAACATAAATCCTACATTCCTGACATGGTGTACATGGAGGGTGTGAGTATAAAAATCTTCATTACACCACCAATGATTTCAATAAAAATATAAATAATATAAATTAATTCATGAAAAATATCTAATGTTAGTTGTAAATATATTTTATAATAAATATGTCATCATTTTAAGTACAAAAAATCCACCATAACGGTCGACTCTTTTTTCCCACTACCAATATTGTAAAGGGACAATGATCCCATGGGTAGAACATATTTAGAAAGCCATTGGGATACCACCTATGATAATATTATAAAAATATGGATGTGTCAATATGAAAACAATAACATGGTTGAATATGTTATTAATGTAAAAAATATTATTGGTGAATGAAGTATTATACTATTCATAACCATATTTGAAGGATGTATCACCATTACCAATAAATAGTGGAAAAATATGTCACAATTGTAAAAAAATATGACCAAATAATGTATCAACATATATGTAAATATGATAGAATAATGTATCCCTAAAAAAACATTGAAGTACAATGTACCTAATATAACCATAAAATATTGGGAATGATGTATCATCATAATATAACTATCCATGATTGATATATTGATATACTATCCATACATGAATTATGTATCATTATATATAATAAACTATGTTAATGATTTAAAAATGTATAACTGTCAACAAGGTTAAACAATGTATCTATATAATCAAAAACCGAGGTGAATTGGCTATCATTATACCACATTAAGTTTAAACAATAAATCACCTGGTGAATTATATATTACACTATAAAAAAGAAATATGATAATGATTTACCACCAATTTATATACAAGGGGAGAATGATTTATTATAAATTCACATAATAATGAAGTAAGAGATGTCTCAATAAAACTAAAATGAAGAATAATGAATCTCCATACAACTAAAGATCGATGAATAATGTATCAACAATACAAATATAATAGAATTTTTGGAATAATGAGATCATAATAAATATCATGGAATCACTATTCCTAATACCTATCTCTAATAATATAGCCCTTTTAATACTATGAAGAACTATATTATTATATAACCCAATCCAATCCCTCAAAAAATATCACAACCCCTATCACATGAATAAAAAAACATAACATGGAAGGAATGAACATTCTAAACTAAGACCATCCCTCTAGACACTGACACCTCAATTAATATAAGAACCAAGAGATTAATCCATAATCACACTTGTGTATGGTTACATTATATAATTATCACCGCTCAAGCCATTGATATTACACACTCATTGGGTCATCAATAATAATTTCACAACACTGACTCTGGATTAATCAATTATCTTAGTCATATATCACTAGTCATCCCTCAGTAGGTTACATAGAATATAAATCTATTTTTAGCGCAAATTTTACTATAACCCCCATGTTGAACCCATTACTATTTTTTATCTCAGAATGAATCCTTTATTTAATAATAATAACCAAAAAAATTAAATAATTTTTGGGTATCCCCCAACCAATTCATAGGGTACAACTATTGGATAATGTCAAACCATAATGTTTATATAAAACACATATTAATCTCACCTCAAGAAAAAAAAACCCTAGTAAAAGATCATTTGATACTACATATGTCCCCATTTGTTCACTATATACTATAATAATTTTTGATACCTTCCAAAAGATCCAATTCCAATTAATCTGACAAGAAATGACATGGTCAAGATACCACACCACCTATCTTTTCCCATGAAAATTCCCGATTCATGTTCCCAAATACCATGATATGAAAAATTATTCTATGTAACCACAAACGAAACTATTGAAATTAATATTTTCTAATTAATTTATGATCAAAATCACGACTTCCACTGCAAGTATAGCAGGGCCACTCATTATTTCAGAAAATCAATCATGTGAAAAATTAACAGTCTCAAAATTTGGTAAAACAAATCAAAATATACACATAAATAAAAATTTATCAATCCATATCAACTCACCGTACTGTAAAATATCAACCCCACACATAAATGACATATCATTAGTAAAATGAGAAAATATGGTCGAAATTGTAATGAAAGAGATATAAAAGATATATTTCTAGAGTTCCCACATCAACCTGGATAAAATATAATTTTTAATCATAAAACCACCAAAAAGGAAACCCAAATAACTCATATTCCTCATTCAAGAGAATAAAAATAAATTTTCACAACTAACAAACATAACCCAAAATATAAATATCTCCAGATTCACCTAAGAGACACATCTATTAAACATAAAATATAAGATAATAATTTGAAAAATTCCCAGAAGGAATCCTCCTCACACCCCATGTATACCCATTAAATATTAAAAAATGAAATAGTAGTTTGGGAATAGTTATATGAAAATATATATTACATGATATAAAATAAGGTTTCAATTAAAAATATTGTTTCTATTTAAAAGAAGTTGTGATATAATTAAAAAGATAGAAAATAGTATGTTATTAATAAAAGAAAAAAAATCAATTAAAACTCCCAATATTTCCCCACAATCATAAACATTCAATTTTAAAAATAATAATTAAAAAATCATGATAAAGGATAACATTGAATTTTGGATGAAATAATTTTTTTGGTAGTAACATATTCATTACAAAAATATATAAAATATTGTTAATTTTTTTCATCATAAAAAAGATAAAAAAAAATTCAACGAAATATTATATACATTATTTAATTTTAAAAAATAATTATAAAAAAGGATATAAAATAGAAATATATATTAATATTTAAGATGAGAAAAATGATAATAAATAATAATCATAATATTTATCATAAATAAATATGCATAAACCATGTATTATGGGGGAACCAAGTAGATATTGAGATATTATAACATTGACCAATAAAAATCTTATGCACGTGGCATGAATAAGAATCCAAATACATAAAACTCAGCTTTACCTAACCAGTATTGATCGAGAGGTAAAATATCCTAGTAATTAAAAATCACTAAAATGGTATCACTAGAGAGAGTATGAGAATATAATTTATTAAAATGGATTAAAAACATTTCAATATTTTAATAGAAATTATATAAAAACTTGTATCACTGCACATTTGTGGGATTAATTTTCAAATAATGTATACCAAACTATGTGAATATATATTGTTAAAAATGGATAAATATTGTGAATAATAATAATTTATAATTCCCAATAATGTTAACATAATATTAAACAATAATTATTATTGAATGTAATTACATTTAATTACATTGATTCAGGTAAAAAAATTGCATAGTGGGTAAACACTAATTTAAGGAGATAAATAAACTAGAAACATGCCCAAAACTCATTTTCTAAACATATTTAAATAAATTCCCCTATTAGAACTAAATACTTTCTTATTGGATTCACATGATATAAGGGAGACTTTTTAATATTTTTTTCCTATTTATATTGAATTTAATGCCACTCCTCCATTTTGAAAAGGGAACTCATATCGTCACTTATTTACATAGATCAATCCATTTGGATTAGAAAAAACCTAATAAATCCACCCCCAAATTACCAACCTACAACCATTAATCATATCATTTTGGGTAAGGCCAATCATATAATCCCTATTGTGTAAACCAAACAAATTTACCAAAAGAAGAGGTAATATCTTTCGACATGGTCTTTTCATTTAATTTCTTTCTCCACCCATCAATTAATTTTTATTACATGATTAAATAATAAAATTATCATAATAAATATACCTAGAGGTTTTCATGATAATGTTTTTTACTTACGCAAACATAGACTTCCATTAAATGGTATTAACAATCATCATTCATGTGTGTGACGATCTACCACCTCACAAATCGATGTCACTCATTATTCCATTGCTAACTTTAAATAATGGAAATTATGATGTAATTTATGTTATAATAATATATATGTATTATATTTATTAATTAATTATTTTCCATTATTTATTATATAACACATAAATTTATGGTTTTCATTTTTTGGGAATACGATAACTTCGTTTGTGGACACATGGACAATGGCCTACATAAAGTGATATGATTCATTCAGACATTACATTGAATGAATTAAGGATGGGTTTAATAAGAAAATGTGATATATATGACATAATAATAGTAATTAAATTATAATATATTTAAATATTAATATATTTATATTCCTTTCTTTCATTCAAAGTGAAAACATAGAAACATTGTTGATGAGTACGTACGACACACTGTCTTCATGAATGGTGTTTTTAATTTTCTATTTCATTGTTTGATTGATTATTATATATATATATATATCAAATATATATATATATATATAATTTATATCATGATTTAAATTATGGTGATAATGATATAAGTATTAGGAAGAAATATATAAAAATCAAAACATAGGTGAAAAACAGTGTGGTTATTAGCCGAAACGTAAAGCTAACATTGAATTAGTAATAGAATGGAAATATAATGTAATAATAATTTAATATATAATATTATATAAATTAATATTTTTATGTGATATATTTATAATTCTACTAAATTCTTTATATTGGAGGTTATAATGAGTATGACGAGAGGCAAGACAAAAGTTAAAGGGATTTATAGTGTCATATTTATTTCTGTGAGAATTATGCCATATTCGCCACTCATTTCATTTGGGTGGTGTATATAGTGACCAATAATTTAATATCTTATAATTATCCATAAATTTAATTTTATTTTAATACCCAATATTTTGTTCTATATTTCTTGGGGTGGTATAGATCAATATTTTCAAAATCAATAAGCGTTTTTTTCTCAATATTTCCACTTTGACACACATATTTTTTATACAGCTATATTCTTTTAAAAGTTGTATATAATACAATTTATTTTTTCATATCATGAATATAATTATATTTATGATATTTTAATATTTATTTAATGTAATTTTCAGACATGGGGGGTTTTATTCAATGTTACTAAAGTGGTAATAGTTTATTAAAACAGTCTCATTGTTTATCAAATTGATTATGATTATTTTCCCATTAATGAACTATTATAGTATATATATGCTAAAAATTCATGAATTTTATATTACATTGTACATTCATGATATCATAAACTAATAGTTCTATTTTTAAACTACTTTAACTTATGATAATTAAGAAAACATTGTTATAAAAATCCAACATTATTTATGTCTTATGAATTGATTAATGTCTTATTCATATTTAATAAGTCATAAAATATTATTTCTTATTCATATTTAATTCATTAATGGACTATGATCCTAATTACCTTCTGATTTATGTCTTATGAATTGTTAATATTTTTCCCATGATTTAGATATATGATATTTGGTATAAAGGGTATGAAATTCTAATGTTTTTATTATCTTCTCATACCCTTATGTGAATGTTATTCTTAAAAATCTCTCTTATTTACCCATACTATTCATTCTAGATCGCCCATTTCTTATGTTTCATCTCACTAGGTTATGACGATTGTTTTTAAATAGGAGTACATACTCAGAAGATATTAATGTGATATGCTAAATATATTTTTACAAAAAGGAATATTATGCATACAAATTTCCATAAATGATAAAATATTAGATTCCTTAGTCAGGTACTTTCTAAAAAATTTAAATATTTGTTAAAAATGATGTAATATACAATTATTTTAAGAGTTGGTCTCTATAGTTGGTATTAAAAGAATATATTAGTAAAAATTTGAAAAGATGATGAAAAATGCGAGTGATATCACAAGTGATATATCAAATATGTTTAGGGATGTATCTATGGTTAGGCCTATTATGTCATAGATTTAAAATATGTATTCATAATTTATTCATCCTTTACGTGTTTTTTATTATTATGTGGTTTTACACTATGATATGTGATGCTCACATTATTATTTCTGGTTTTAGTCAATTGAAGGAACATGAAGGCACATGGTTAACATTTCATGTGATATAAAATATTATAATGAGATGTGAAGTGTGACTATCATTGGAGTGAAATATTATTGTGAACATGCCTAATTAGATTTCACATATCATGATTAACAATCAGTCCCTTAACTATATATCAGAATAACAATGAAGATAACGAATGTTTTCACTAAGAGTACGAGTAATGGAGACCATGGAGGAGATATGATTTTTTTTTTAGTTTCATGAATGTTGAAATAATCACACAATTAAATGTCTTATAGGAACAATAATATGTTATGATTATGGAAAAGTATGACATAGTGAAATTAATATCAAATGAAGATGGATGTTTTCAACTAAAAGAATGGATGAGAATATTGGCCTCCCTAATACATCATTTACATTCAATTAATTTATGTGATGAGTAAATGGTCCTTATGAAAATTTATTTTCTTATTGGAATGGGCATGAATAGAATCAATTAGGTTGTGTACGTAATGGTTATATTTTTGATGATGGTGAGACTATAGTTGAACTATTAATGTAATGAGGTATTATGTAAAAGGATTATGTTGAATAGTTAATGGATTATAGATTCAGTGTAAAAATAGATATTTTTATGTATTTGAATTCAAGAAATAAGTTTAAAGAATTGAAAAAAATATCAGGAATATTATGTTTTTTTAATGATAAAATGTTAGAATAATAAGTTTTATGGTTCTGGTGGACACGATAATTTATTTTATGGAATGGTTATACTCATATAGAACATGTGAATAATGGTAAAAATAACCCTTAATGTCTTCCTAATGTTGTGGTAATGATTTTTGAAGAAATACTTGTTTCATATTAATAAGAAAATTGGATATTACAAATTACATTATAACTAACTAAAGATTCTTTGAGAAAGTTGTATATGTTATCATGGATGAATTTTAAAACATTCTTGTTTTAATGAATATATACATAAGATATCATAAATGTTTTCAATTAGGGAGTATGTTAATTCATTTTATTATCAAATTTTAAGAGAATAAAAGACAAATGAATTCCCTTATTTCAAATGATACAACCAAGAGCTACCATATTATATACAGGGGATTAGTGTTTTGATAATTCTTGGAACTTTATAATGAATTTTTGGATTATAAACATTTATAAGGTTTGAATGGCTGCCTATTTATTAATTTTTTTATGTTAAACATTATATGAGTTTTTTCATATTCAAATATTATATCTTCATATGATGATTTATGCATATTAGATTACTTATGATAACAACTGTTTTTGATATGTTAACTAATGATAGATGGAATGATGTATCATTATATTTATGGATCTCATGATTTGATAATATTTTAGGAAGGAGAAATTCACAATCATTTCATGGTATAATAGATGAAGTTGAAATTGATTGGGGAACAAAAAAGGGTGATATTTTTATGAAACTAAGTAAGTATTTTCTCATGAAATATATTCAATATTCAGAAATGTGTTATGAAATAATATTTTCCCACATTATCATAATTTTTATGACATCAACGACCCTTTTAAATACTCTAGGGTTTAAGGATTTTGATCCTTATCTTTCTCATGACAGTGTCCCCAATCTCCATCCATTTGAACATTATAGTTATAATTCCCTTCCATGTCCATTTTTTAGATTCCACAGATTATTTATATATGGAATCTATGTTATGTGTTTCTTTTGGGTAACATTTAAGGTCCAAAAATTCCCTTTTAAAATTAATTTTTAGTATTTATTTTTTCAATGTGGGTTTCACTGAAATGAATATTCATGTAATAAACCTCTAATGAACTAGAAGAATTTTTACAGAGAAAATAATTTTAAGGTGGGGGGGGTGAATGTAACACTGAATGATATTGTGAATTAATATTATTGAATTATTTTAATTTTTTTGATATTTTAAATTGACTAAACAATTTATTTATCTTTTTTATATTAAATAAATATGTTTGTATTGAATTAAATACAACACCAAGTTAATCATTATGTATGCACAAAACATATATTATCATCTAGTACAGAGAAGACAATATTTGGATTGTGTAACACAAAATGAAGATATCTACTTACAGATTGAATTATACACAAGTTCAGGTTTTACCAAACTAAACTATACAATTCATATTTTTTTTAAAATATAATTATTGAAAACACATAGATAATGGTTTTTAATGTTATAAATAATATTAACTAAAGTGTGAAAATATTATTTACACATGTACAAAAAATGATTTATTTTTTGATAATTTAATTATAAATTAATGGTAGAGCTATTTGAGAGTGAAGAGATTCCATTTCTAATAAATCTATTTTTCAATCGACAAATACCATTTTAAATTAATAAATTAAAAAAAACATCTGGTTTATATTTGTAATAATATATTAATATATATATTATATTCATGATTTTTTATAGTCATCTAATATATATTATTTGTGTAAGATAATAATAAATCTAACTTCATAAATAAGAAGATGTATTTTTCAAAAAGGTAATTTCATCGCCTTTTAAAGAAAAAAAATTAAAATATAATTTCTCACAATTTTATAATTGATTGTTTAAATAATGATATTAATTTTTTAAATACTAATATCAAAATTTACTTGTAGAGAATTTTTCATATTTTTCTAAGATGTTCCATTTTTTTAAGGAATAGATAAAAATATAGATTTTGAATTCAAAAAAATTTTCTCACAGTATTTATTTCTGATGGTGAATCATATTTTAATTTGACTTTAATGTTTAATTGTGTAAATTATACATAAATTACTTTAATTATGTTTATTATTATTATTGTAACATTTAAATTGGATATTAAAACATTTCAATCTTTTGAAAATATTAATTTAAAAAACCTAATATCGTGAGACACCTGTAGGATTATTTTTAAAGTAATTTCTACTAATTCTATGAATAATAATGGTTAAAATTTATTAAATATATGTAATGTGATAAATTTATAATTTTAAATAACATCAAATAATTTTTTTTCTGCAGAAAATATTAGTGAATTTAATTGAAATCAATTACAATGAATAAAGTAAAAACATGCTTACATGGGAGAAAAAAATTAATTTAAGGGGATGTATAACCTAATAAAATTAAATAAGCCATTTTTTAGAGAAAATTAGAAAAAATCATATTTATTTAAAATGTACAATTATTGGTGCCATGTGATGTAATGGATGCCTCTCAATAGTGTTTAAATTTTTATATTTTCAAGATTGCATCTCCCCCTCCACTAAAAAAAGGGCACTCACCTCTATTACTTATTCAAACCAATGGACCCATTTCACATAGACAAACATACCCAAAATTAAACCAAAAGTCCTAACCTTATCTTATAATCCTCCCACTATGCAGAAAACCATTCAAAAATCCCCTTGGGGAAAACCAATAGAGTTAGCCAAAAAATTTGTAACATCATTCCACTAGGTCTATTGTTTTTTCTTCATTCTCTGTCCCATTAATTATTATTATTCCATGATTATATAATATTATATTTATCCTAAACATATCTCTATGTTGTTATGTTATCGTTTTACCTATAATTACACATGCTTCCGTCAAATGAGATATACAATCAACGTTCTAATGTACGGTAGAGAACCAACTTTGGAACTGATATCACTCATTCATCCATTCCTATAAATTATGGTTTTAAATAATGATATAATTTATTTATTTATATGATATATATGATATATATTATTTATTTAGGATTATGGAACTATTATATAACACATACCTTCAATCATTTCTATTTTTTGTTGTAAGAAAACATTATTTGTAGGTGTGTGGATGAACTCCTCTTTTAGGTAATGTGATTCATTGAAAATTTACATGGATATTATTTTGAATGAGTTTAATAAATATATAATATATATATATATATATGAAAAAATAATTCTATTGTAGTGGTATTATGTATATATATAAAAACCTTCATTAACATTATTTTATTTAATATGACATTTAAATGGAAAAAACGATGATCTATTTATACCACCAAACGTATCCATGGACGGTGTATTTATTTTAAAATTTATATCATTTATAGATTATTATATATACATTTATACCGAATATATATGATATTTATATCATTTTTACATTTTATAGATCATGATAAATGCATGATTAAAAAATATAAATTTTTTTAAAATACTTGCCCAAAACAATGTTGTTATTACCCAAAAACTAACATTAACATATAATTGTTAATAGATGAGTAATATAATTTCATAAGTATATAATATATTTTATTTTAAAAATAAATATTTTTTTGAGATATATTTAATGTAAATAAAAATTTATTATTATATAGTAATATTTAATGAGTACGATGAGATTGAAGTCAAAAGATAAGGGGATTTATTGTCTCACATTTATTTTGGTGAGACTTTTTCCTTATTCAAAAATCGTTTAATTTATGTAATCTATATAATTCACATGAATATACTAAATTATAATTTTTATTTATTTAGGGTTATTTACAAATACATTTTATGATATAAATATCATGGGTTTTTTTGTTCCAATGCTACCAAATTAGATATGCAGTTTTGTCTCAATTTTCATTCTTTTAGACACATGTTTTGTTATGAATCTATATTATTTTTATAGGTGTATATAATAAAATATGACTTTTTACATCATGAATCAACTTATTTTAAATAAATTTTAATATTAATTTAATGTCATTTTTATAGGTTATGTTTAATTCACTAGTACCAAATTTGAAAGAGTTTATTATGTCAATCTCATCATCTATCAAGATTATTTATTATTATGATTTCATTAATGAAATATTAGGATTCATATCCCATTGAATAATGTGAATATTAATATCATCTATATATTCATTATATATTCATGTAATGGTACCATATTTATATTCTTTTATATATAATATAATTATGTAACCATTTTTAATAAAATTTGACTTTATTATTCTTTCTGTCTTAAATCTATGTTCATCAAAAACCATGGTTCCTAAAAATGTTTTCCAAAATTTCAAATATTATCCAACAATCATTAAAATAAATATTTTCACTTATCCCACAATTATCATTAATTGTTTTTAAAATAAATATTCATGTCGTTTTACAGTCAATGATCATTTCTAAAAATTTTATGGTGAAGATAAATGATCAACATGTATGTATTTATCCACCATCATGATTGTTCTTCCAAAAAATATTTATTTTAATGTTTAAAATATTTATTTTTTGACATATTTTTATAATATTTGAAAAATTAGTTGTTTTATAGAGGATTTCAAATAAAAAAGTTTTCAAAAAAGTTTTATGTTGTTTATGTATTTTAAATTATTTTCCAATATTACAATAAATGTTTTCAAACATATTTTATTATATTTTTCTCAATAATAAATAATGATTCATTAATATATTTTCAGTGAAATGAGTTTCAATATATTCAAAATCATTTATATGTTTTTAAGGTAATTGTATTTAAAAATTTAATAATGATTCATTTATACGATTTCAATGAAAATATTTTTGAAAATGGTTTCATTCTTATTTGATATTTTTTTAAGGAAAATATTTTTAAAAACATTTTTAACATTCATTTATTAGTCTTCCCATAATGTTTTTTTCCATATATTTTCAAGACTATTTTATATGTTTTCGTGGATTTATTTTCAAAATCTATTCATTCTTCCCTGATGTTTTTTCTAGTAAAAATATTTTCAAATTTTATTTAATATACATTTATATGTTATAAATAAATAAAATTTAGAAGAGTTTTCATGTTTCCTTTATCTTTATTCAATGAATAAAATGTTTTAAAAAATGTTTCAATCTTCATTTATAATGTTTTAGGTAAAATTATTTAGAAATTTTTTATATCATTTTTTTAGGTTTTCAAATTAAATGTTATTGAAAAATACATTCAAGCCACTTTTTGATGTTTTCAGGGAAAAATTATTTCAAAGTATTTTCAAGATTACATTTAAAATTTACATTGAAAATGGTTTCCAAATTGTTTTATGATTAATTTATATGTTTTATGTTTATTTTCAAATAAAATGGATTACAAAATGTTTTAGGTTATAAAAATTTATTTAGTTTGAAAAATAAAAGATATTTTCCCCATGAATGGATTTTGGAAATTTTATTAAAAATATATGTTCCATATTTGTATACATATATTGGTTTTAGTCATTATTTTCTAGTTATATAATACAAGGTATCCATTAAAATTATTTATATAAATGGTTTATGTTTTAATAACAGGATTTTCATGAAACCCATTTATCCTTCACATGTTATATGTTTATGAAACCCATTTATGTTTCATGGTATATATGTTTATGAAACATATCTCCATTTCATCAGATATGATCTTATAAAACTAATTTCTATTCACAGCTTATGATTTTATTAAATGTTTATTGAACCTATCTCATATCCACAGGTTGTGATATGATTACATTTTTATGATACCAATTTAATTTCAAGAGATATGATATGATGATTGTTTATGATCTTGTGGAACAAGTATTTATGATTTCATTATGAGATTTCTTGGTACCTATATCTCCCTTAAATGCATTGGTTATTGATTTATATCTTATGAGAAAATAACATATGGAATGGGGGGTGAAATCAAGTTTGTAAATGAATTTTTGCGCTAAGATTGTATTTTGAGTGAACCATGATGACTAAGATAGTTAATTGAGTGAACCATAAATACAAATATGGTTTTGAGAGTGATCCAATTCCACTGATATATCCTTTTAATTAAGCCTTGCATAATATGAAAACCATTTTTATTTGGTTATGTGTCTACCAAAAATTCTATGACATATTCCTATATTATGATTTCATGTATTAGGATCTTGTTTCACTTATGATTCATCATTTTTGAAATACCATACTTATTACACAAATCATTCTTATAATCGTTGATATGTATTATATTATCATATAATTATATTATCATTTTATCATACCCTTATGCTCATGCTATGTTGAAATATCTCCCTTATTTACCATTAATGAATATCTATTCTCACCCCACTTCTTCTATTTCTATTCCCCATGTTATGAAGAATGTTTTTTTGTTGGAGTACAAATCAGGTAGATCATTAAGGTGGATGTTGAATATCATTTAATAAGTTAGATGAATATGTTCCAATGTTCCCAAAGTCAATTATAGTTTCCGGTCCTTAGGATTGTGATTTTGTAATGTTCTGAATACTAATAAAAAAGGATGTAATATCCAAGACTATTAAGTCTAGGTCACTATATAAGCTATATCAGGAACACCCATTTCTCATGAGCTATAAAGAGGATCAAACTATTGTATAAGATTTATCAGGAACAACCATGAGCTATAGTGGGGATATATTATTTTTATATTATTTAGAAATCTCACATTTTTCATATAATTCAAAATCCCCATATAATTAATTAAACAATATCATCATAATAAATACTAAAAAGTTATTTTAAAATAATATTAAAAACCCTTTCGTAAAAAAATGAACATTAAATTTAAAATTCTATTTTCTATTCCACCCCTCCAAAAGAGAAATATGGGTTTTAATTGAATTAAACATTAGATATTTCAAATGAATCTTGAGAAAAAATAATGGCCCAGATGGAATAAAATTCAATGTCGTTTTGATGATTAAGAATATAACATTACATTTTTCGATTGTTGAAATATTCTATAAAAAATTTAAAACAATTACATTTAAAAATAATTACATTTAATTAAAAAGTGAAATAAATTTACTTTATAACCATTTTACGTGAACATATGATATCAATTTAAAAACATAGTCACAGAAAACAATGAAATGGAAGGAAAACATGAAAAGAGAAATATTTTAATGAAATCCCACACATCACTTTGGAAATAGTTTAATCATAATTCTCATTAAATAATGAAATGAATGAAATAATAAATACCAATAAAATAGATATATTTATGCTATGAAATTTTAATGTGATGTATATACACCTTTTAAAATTTTATAGGTGTATAATATCGAAATATTACCCAATGAAAGGAAATTTAGACGAAGATACATACCTTGAGTATGAATTTCCACACATGTCGTTCTCTTCCGGAATAATGAGAACATGTTATTTATTTTGTTACTTGATTAAAAGTTTCATGTTTAGTATTAAATCTTTTTTCAATTTTTACAATGTTTAAAATAATTAATTGAACAATTGAGTTTACATTAGATGTTTTGAGAGTATTTAGCTTATTCATGAAAACATTCGGTATTTTGAATAGAGTCATAGAGGTAAATAGTTTAAAATTATCTAGAATTACCATTCTGAAATAATAAAATTTATATATCAATTAAAAATTTAAAAAAATAATTGAATATTATTATGAAAAATGAACTAATTTAACGATTATTGAGATGGTAGGTTGTATATATTCATTGGTAGAATTTACATTTTATTAAATGAAAATTTTTGAAAGATGGTAAGACATATTTGATCTTTCCAAAATTATAATTATATAATTAACACAAAATATTTGAAATTTATATACTTATATATATTATTATTGTGTTATAGTGATGAAAATATTGTCAAATCACATTGTGAATGAGGTAGTCCAGATGTACATGAATGATGTTATCATATCTTCAGTGAGAAAAATTATATGTATGAAAATAATATATTTTATTAATATAATGATAAAAATGTAATTAATAATAAAAATTTGTTATTTATATCACATATATTTATTATCTACACACTCATTACCTTAAAATTAACATTTTAGTGAAAAGCGAATCACGTCGCTTTGTGAGGCTCTAGTCTGTCATAACCACAAGTGATGTTATCATATCCAATAAGGAATGGAATGTAAAAGGTTACATATTATATAATTACTCCAATGTTATATATATTTTATAAAAATAATATATATAAAATAGATCCATCATCATAACCACCATTTAGTGGTAGAAATTGAAAAATGAATTACATCAGTTCGTGAGGTGTTAGTTAACTGTACTCATTAATGATAATTTCATAACCCAATTGATTAAAGTGGGAAATGATAAAATTTATTACATTAAAATAATAAAATTTTAGTATATATATTATACTGATGTTATTATTTCAATTTTTTAATATGAATTGAATCGGGTGGAGAATGAAACAAAATATAAATGCTCGTTGAAGAACATTACCACTTCTTCAGGTAGCCTACATTGGTTTCCACCAAATTCCATCCTAGGATGGATTTATATAAAACATAAGTATTATAATAGGTTTACATTACTTAATAATTGTTTTACGTAGGTCTACATTGAACCAAAATGGTTTTAAGTTGAATTTAATTGAGGATTATGGGTGACCATTTAAAAGATTGTTAGATGAAACACTTGGTATTTTTGAATATAATTTAGTGAACACTTGTTTTTTATATGTCACAGGGTACCAAAAATGAATATTATATAACAATATATGTTAAATAGTTCAAATATGTAAGTGAATTAGTTTTTAGACAAGTTTACATTTCATTTTTACCCTTATCTTTTCATTTCTACCCCCACTCAAACACAATTTTACCTTAATCATTGGAATTAATTTTACTACACTATACATTTTGCTCAAAAATTAATATGGAATATTAGAAATTAGAAATAATTATTATTCAAAATAATGAATCAATTTTTCTAAAATTTAATTCACCTAAGTGAAATATTTTATCTTAATATTAATCCCCCCTAAGTGATGAGAAAACATGTTTTTAATGTTAAAATAATAACAAATTGACAATATTTTTATATCCAAATTCCGAAAGGAAATGATTCAACTGATCTAAATTGTATTAATTTATTTATAATTGAAATAATTTTACTAAAAACAAAATAATTGTATAAATTAATATTATAATCTATTTAAATGAAAATATAGTTTTCAATTAGAAATCAATAATTTTATGTACTCCCCCAAAAATAAAACATTTTAGAATAAAATAATCTTATGATAATTATTTAATATTGATTTCAAAATTGATGTTCATATCTTCTTATAATGCTTCAAAAAGTGGTATAAATTAGTTTTTTATTATGTGCTCAAGTAGTTACAAATACATTTCATAGGAAAATAATGTTTTTATAACCTTTTTTCAACAAAATGATTATTATTTTATATCTAATAAATAGAGAACCATATTTTCAAAATTTTATAATTAATATTTATTTCCTCAATAATAATAGATATGTTATTACTATTTTAGTAAATAATAACATTCTTATAATATTTCATATTTGGTTTAAACTCGATGTTGTAAATATTGATGGATAATCTAAATGTTACTTATAACATATGGTGAACATAATGTTGCATGTAATATAATATAATATATATATTGCACATATAAAAATATAGACTCATTTTTTTTGTAATTTAATCAATTAATGTTATTGAGTTTATTTTACATTTAATATATTGTAATGTAATAGAGTGGTATATTTTCTTCTAAGATTGGTGTTTCATGTCACATATATTATAAAACATTATTTTATTCTCTAAAAATATCTGGATGTTACACTACATCATCAAAATAAAAAGTTATTATATAAAATATTTTGATTTCATTATATTAGATTGGATATAATATATTTTTAGGAAATACATGATTAAATAAAATTGAATGTAATTAGCTAAGATTTAAGGATATTTATTGAGAAACCTCCTTTGGAATACACATTAATCCATAAAGGATGGTATTTTGGATATAATAGAATCCTTATAAAATAGGTATATAATATATAATTATATTACATTAGGTATTGTCTCATCTAAACATCATATGACATGTGATTAAGAGAGGATTCACTGAATTCTTTTATAAGGGAGGGAGAGGATAGACATATATTATTTCAAAATATTATAATATATAAATGTCATAGTCATGTGAAGTTTCAAAAAAATAAAAAATAATTAAAGATATAATTTATATGGCTTAAATACCATAAATTAATAATATTAAATAAATTAAATTTAGATATTTTAAACATTTTGTCATCGGTTAACCCCCATCCCCGTGATAAACCCATTTTCATGATAATCGTGGTAACAAAATTTTCACTATTCAAATTTCCAATTAATTAGTCTACAAATTTAAAAAATATTAAATATTATGAAGAAAAATTTAATATATTTTCATACATTAAATATCTATTTGTATTAAAAATTCAAATCAACATAAGAGTAAAAAATTGAAAAAAAGAATTTTTAGAAAATTATAATTTGTGCAAGAAAATTGAGTTTACCCTATTTTGATTCCATATTTAAACTTTTAAATGAATGTTAAAACATTTCATGGAATATATTAACAGAAAATTTATTTTAATAAATTCATCAATATTGGTTAATTTCTTTGAGACTTGTGTTTTTTTATGCACATAAATTCTTTTCAAGTTGTATATAATATGGATTTACATGTTATATCTTGAATATAATTAATTTTATGATATTTGTAGCTTCATGTGACTTACCTTTCTTACATGGATAGTATGATCCAATGTTACATTGTTATAAGTGTTTATTGAAATGGTCTCATCACATTTCATGACTGTTTATATTTATGTTTTCTTTAATGAAATATTATGATCCATCATTCAAGAAAAATCATGAATTTTTTGATCGCATGGTTATTCATAATATATTAATTTATTCAAACCATTTTACCACTCTTTGTTATAATACCTTTTTAAGAAATCATTTCTAGGAAATCTAGGATATACCCTCTCTTTAGTCAAAAGTCTATGTTCCTTCAATATCGTCTTTTCTAAAAAGGGATTCCATGAATATTTTACAATTATAATATAACAATTGAAATAAAACGTTCCCCATTCTTCAATTTAAAAATGTTTTTAAAGGAATATTCCATTCATTTTATAAACAATGTATATTTCTAACTGTTTACTATGCAAAAAAAGAATGCTTTTTACCTTGTATGACATGTAAGAGTTTACCCTCTTTTATCTAAATGAGGTATCCCATTCATGTTTAGTTAGTGAAAATTTATTTTTTAAAATATATTTTAGAGAAATTTATATGGAAATTTTAATTATTTATTTATATGATTTTTATATTGTTTCATTTAAATAGTACTCAATACATTTTCATGTTTTTTACAGGTTTTCAATGTTATTTTGAAAGAAACATTTTTCGTAATATTGTAAAAATTTTATTTCAAAAAATCAATTATATTTTAATCGAAATGATTTTATAAATGCTTTCAAAAATTTTTATATGCTTCCAAAATTTTTCAATGAAATGGTATTAAATTTTTTTTCGTAATTTCATTCAAATTTTTGAAAGAATAATCAATGAAAAATGTTTTAAAAATGTTTTAAATATTTTTCAAAATCATTTTCAAGGAAAATAGTTTACAGAATTATTTCATGAATTAGTTATAATTATTATAGATATTTATTATGAAAATTATTTTCAAATAGTTTTATGCATTTAATAATTTTTTCAAAATAAAAAATTATATTTTTCTCAAGAAATAATTTTTTAAAAGACATTTCTAAATTAATATCAAAATAAGATGTCATTCTTTGATGTTACTCATGAAACTATAGGAAATGTTTGAAATTATATATTTATATTCTTTTCGTGAATGGGTTATTCATTATGTCATGGTTTTTGTGAAACAGGTTTTTAATTCATGCATTAAATGATTATGAAATTTAATTCTCTTTCATGGGTTATGTATTCCATAAGATTATTAGTGAACCTATAACTAATACCATAAGTTATGATTTGATTACATGTTTATGTTACTAATTTCATTTTATGGGTTATGGTATGAGTTTTAATTATCTTGTGGAATATATCCACAGGATACCACTTTGAGATTGGTGGGACATATATATTCCTTTATTACATTGGGTAAAGATTTATATCTCATAAGATAGAATAATATAGTCTTGGGAGTAGTCGTTGAACACTATGATTTTAAAGACCCTGAAATTTAAGGAAATTTTTTTCTTAAATACATTGGAATTTTATGAGTCTGCGGTTTCTGACGGCACATGATTCTGATGACTGGTTTGCCCAGAATCAATTTCTAAACTTTTGTTCAGGTATGTTCAGTAAACGTACGCGCGAGTTTTTTTATCATTTGAACCGGTGCATAGAATTGAAAACCTAGGACACCGATGAACTCACTTCGCCGGTATTTTCTTAAAGGGACCTTTACTGTAGTTGCGTTTTATGCGGGTTGGAATTTAATTTTTGGGGTTTAATAAAAAAGATAAATAAATATTTTGTGAAAAATTTTATTTATCTTGGGTAGTTAAATCCTACATTGTGAAGATATATGTGGGGCCCACACCCACATAACCTCTAATGAGAGGATATTTGTGAGGTGGTGCCCACACGAGCCCTAACCATTCATCTCCCCATAACTCTCCTCAACTCCCTTAAACCCCTTTAAATTAATTTGTTAACTCCCCCTGATTTAATAAGAGGAGTCTCTCCACCTCACTCCCATTAATATTGGAAACACATAATAATAAATTAAATGGTATTATAAAATTAATTAATTAGAGTGTTTGATTTTGTTTTTTGGTGTGTGAATAATATAATATCATTAACTATTGGAAGGAATTTTTTGTGTTGGGGAAAACATGGGAAAGATCTACAAAATTAGAAAAGAAAAGTGTTCTTCTCCTGATGAAGAACACCACCTTCGAAGAACGTCATACTCTCTCGGCGAAGAATTCTCCATGACTTCTCCTACATTCTTCTTCTTTCGCGTTAAGGGAGAAGACACTGCTCGCGAGAGGTGTCACCTCCGACAACGACTCCTCCTCCAACATCGGGGGGACGACACCATTATTCCATGACACTCGATTAATGTGACACTCATCTTATGTGGCGCGACAACGTGGGACATCAATTTCGAGGTTGGGGGATATTGTATAATTACATATATGTGATTTATACCCTTGAACATGGGTGTTTTTTTGTTGGGTGATTATTTGAACCACTAAGGCGGTGGGTACGGGCTAACGAAAAAGTCCGGCCCCACCGCCAACTTTTTCGTGATGTGCGGAATGTTTTTAGATGGATGAATAGAAGGGAAACGTTTATTTTAGGCCATTTTATTGTAGATCGGGACCTGATGAGGCTCTAAGAACAAACAAGAGCAAAAACCGTCCACCAGAACGACTCTGGTGGCCCTCGGAATATCGCGGTGGTGCCTGTGGCCAGCGATGTCTTAGCAAGCTGCCGGTGGAAAACCACTGCGAAAATGGCTTCGGAGGTCGAGGAATGGAACTCACACCGCTCGGTTTCCGGGAAGGCCGGTTGGCACCATCCTGACGTCGCTGTTACGCGGAACTGGGGGGTAGTGACCCCCCCCCCCCTCCCCACCTGCTCTACCAGCCTGGCCAAGCTGTGGGCCAGGCCACGCCCAGTAGGGCCGGGCCGCGCTAGCCACGGGCCGGGCTACGCCAGCTGGGATGGGATGCGCTCCCCCAAGACGGACCCAGACGTGGGTCGGGTCGACCCGGTTTAGGCCGCCCATGGTGAGTTGGGCCGGGTCGGACCGGGCCTAGACCCCCCTGTTCGGCCCATTTTTGGTTAATCTCCCATAACATGAGATACGGAACTCCGAAAGACTCACCGTCAGTTGATTAGGATTCCTTGGATCATGATGGTAATTTTAGTATATTAAAATCAAGGTTTTGGCGAATATTGGGTATGGTCGGGTTGGTTCGAACCCAAAACCAAACGGGCCCTTAGAGCGGAAACGCTTATAACATAAGGATCGGACGTCTGATTGACGTGATGTCAATTAAGTTAGTTTCTTTTTGTTGAAATGGTACTTTTGTCATTTTCTGCATGGGATTCAAATGAGATTGTAGTATGGTCAGGTTGGTTTTAGCTTAAAAACTAACCGGGCCCCTGGAACGTAAAATCCAATAACTCACAAACCAGACATCTGATTGACGCGTCATCTGTTGTGTTGAGACCCCTATGACGAGGCGGTCTTTTGTGATTCATCTACGTGAGACTTCGTGACACTTGGAGTATCAGTTTCAGGCTTGTGGTTTGGACCCTCTCGTTCACGAGCGAGCAGATTACAGAGACCTAGTAGCTGGATGATACCTGACGACTGCCGATCGATCGACTCAGAGTGATTCAGATGGCCTTGTGGGGAGCGCTTGGTTGTAGAAGCAGAACCAAGATGGAGGAGCACTTGGTTGTAGCGGAAGATCCACAGTACTCGATAGAAGGAGTGCCTTTGTAGGCTATGTGGGTGAGTGCTTGGTTGTAGCGGCAGTCCCATTGTGGGAACCACTTGGTTGTAGCCACATGCTCACAATACTTGACAGGTGGAGTACTTCTATAGTCCAAGGTTAGAAGGAAGCACATGGTTGTAGTGGCATGCCCACTGTACTCGACAGTGGAAGTTTTCTCTAGCCGCTGTGGTTTCAACATCGTGAATAAAAAATATGGTTCAGCAGACTTAGTGACCTTTGGGTTTTCCTCATGATTGAGATGGGTTACTTGATAACTTAGTTATATGTATGGGAATATACCTAAGTAATGGTTATCTGTTGAAATAATACTATATGGTTTAACCTTGTTGGATTTTGTGAGACCTTGAGGGTCTCAAGGTCCCTAATGAGTGTCATTATACTCAACAATTCATTGCCCATGCCCGCACAAGGTTGTGTTGGATGCTGACGACACACATCACTGATCAAGATAGAGGTTTGTGGAGCTAGATTGTACCCAGAGGTGTACCACTTTGCAAGACATACACGGAGCCGACGGTCAGACCTAAGGTGTTGTGGTGGCCATGGGTACCCGCCCTTCAGGAGGGATTCCTAGAGGAAGACTCAGTGGTTTCTATTTACTTTTCTGCTGTTGTACTATTTTGTCAGTTGTACTAGTTTTTCAGTTGTACTGTACATACTGTTGAGCTTTTATTTCCAGCCCCTTTCCTTTCAGCACCTTCTTTTGTATTCAGTTTTACTTAGTGTTTTCTTCTATAGCGCACTCTGTTGTGTTTGTTTACTTTTATAATGGCAATGACTTCCTTTTTTATCGGGATTTACGCCTTTGGGGATAGTCACCAGCCCCTGGCCTATGGAAGGTGGGCTTGGGGTAGTCACCACATGGGCCCTGAGGACGGGTCATGACAAATTGTATCAGATGATTCAGTTCTACCACAAAACTATGGACTCTGATCATTCTTTTTGTGAAGCAATAATGTTAGGAGTACCGAGTGTGGTTTTTAGTTCAGGGAGTCCAGTGTTGGTGCGGCGGCTGACGTATCCGTACACGAGGACCCTGACTATTGATTTCCATCTTAGTGCATAAAAACACAGATTGCATGTGTGTATCAAATTTTTTCCTTTAAGTCATCTCAAACCAGTTCATCTCACCAGTTATAATCTTTTGATTGTGTAAAATCTGTTTCCTTCAGGATGTCTCCCCACAGAAGACTAGTTAGGGCCCCAAGAGTTGTACGTACTGAAAGGATGCTGAGCGATGAGGCCTCAGTACAATTCCCTCTTCCAGTTGAGGCACCAGCGGTACCACTTCCCACTGGGCCACCGATGCCACTAGCCCCAGAAACAGGCGATGCACGATTCCTGAGCACTCTGCATGAGTTCCATCGCCAGTGGCCACCTAGGTTTTGGGGAGAGACGGACCGACATGTGGCTGAGGATTGGCTAGAGGCTATGGAGAGAGACTTCAGACCGGTAGGGACACTAGAAGACATTATGGTGATCCTTCCTGCCAGCCTCCTTTAGGTAGCAACATACATATGTTGGAGCCTGATGCTCCAGATGCATGACGAGGCAACACTTCTATGGGCAGACATTGAGAGAATGTTCTGGGCCGAGTTTGTACCAGTCATCCTTCAAGTGGTGCGTATAAAAGAGATATTGTATCTTCATCAGGGAATTATGATAGTAGCGCAGTACTCACTGAGGTTCAAAAACTTGTTGCACTACTCTACAGATATAGTACGAGACCCGTTCTTCAGGGACCAGACCTTCGAGCAGTGGCTGAGGCGAGAGATTAGAGCATCATTTGTTTCTCACAGCATCCTGACGCATACATGGGTGTTGGAGAGAGCCCTCCTAGTGGAGAGTTTCATTTCTGGGAAATCACCAGTAGCAGAACCCACCACTATTTGACATGTAGCGGAGTCTTCTGCAGCTGGATGTAGACAGATGACACATGGGTCCATGAAAACCAGACCCACGGTGGACGACCACATGATTCAAGATCGTGTGTACGAGGCACCCGGGGTGGAGAACGACTTACCAGGAGTGGAAAGTGTAACTTCTGCGGCAGGCTTGGTCACAAGGCACATGACTATCCGACCTACTACTCAGACGATCAACAGATAGATAAATGAACTCCCAGGTAGAGGTAGAGTTTCGATCAAGGCGGACCGCATAAAGCAGGAGACCGAGGCAATGGAGCTGGCCGTGAAGCTAGTGGTGGATGACGCTTCGAGGTGTTTCCACCACCAGCACCAGGAGGTCCACACCGACCACATGGAATGGGTGGACATGGGAGAGCATAGCTTCAGGTAGCTAAAGCATATGACTATGGTGCTCCAGAAGTAGGTGGAAAGGAGCGGGACTAGTACCATGCATGAAGGCCTTTATTCTTGGTGCTTTCAGCTTCCTTGTTGTTGTTTTTGTTGTTGTTTGTGGTTGTTATGTGTCTTTGTACTTTGAGCTGTAGTAATAAAAGACACTTATCATTATGACGTATTTTGTATTCCCTTTTGTGTGGTTAATACTAAGAGGTTCTGGTTAAAACTGTTGACTTGACCCTCAGCTTAGAGATTTCTACTAGAGGAAACCCAGTGACGACACACTAATGCCGACAGTGTGACTCAACCCTTGGAGGCGAGAGTAACGGTTGGATCTATTGGTAGTACTATCTAGGCCTTACGACATCATCCATGACATGACTTTGTACCGTTCATGTCAGGGGTTACTGTATTAGGAAAAGGACGTGGTTCATCCAGGGGATGAGAACAGATTTCTCTTTTCGATAGAGGAGAAATCATAGCAGCACTTGTAAATCGTACAAAAAGAAGGTTGTAGATGAGACATTTTAAATTGGCTAGTCTCATCCATAGTTCCTCGATCGAACGGTTTACAGTTTACTCTAATCCAACTAGTCTCAGGTGTATCTTCTCTTGGAAAGATCTAAAACTGAGACAACGGTAGTGGTTTGAGTTTCTCAAAGACTATGACTTTGAGATAGTATATACTCTTGGGAAGGGGAACGTAGTAGCGAATGCTCTCAGCAGGAGCTCTTGCATTCAACTACTAGAAGAGGTGACAAAGCAGCTGACTGCATTACTGTTATCATTTGTAGATAGGGATGGTGCAATCTATCTGCATTCACTCCTCCAATTATTCAGTAGATTAGGTGAGGTGGCTTAAGGCATGGACCTTCCACCACAGTTGCACCGGGTGAATGACCCCTTCCACGTATCTCAACAGAGGAGATACGTGCACGACCAGTCCCACATCATCGACCATGAGGAGCTGGGCATTGATGACGGGGCGTCATTCACGAAGGACCTGGTATAGATCAAGGATCGACAGGAGCGTGTCCTACGTGGGTAGTCGATTCCTCTGGTGTGCATTTTCTGGATGCATGGGAACCTCTAGGAGAGCACATGGGAGCGGAAGGCTCATATATGTGTTCAGTACCCCCATTTGTTTCCCTAGTGTGTGTTGTAGCTTTACATGGATGTAAAGCCCTACGGTGGGAGTAATGTAAAGGCCTGAAAACTTCAAGGAATTTTTTTATAAATACTTTGGAATATTACGAGTATGGGGTTTCTAACGACACTTGATTCCGAGGCCCGGTGTGCCCGAAATCAATTTCTGATGTTTTTTTGGGTAATCTCAGTAAACGTACGTGCATGTTTTTCTATCTTTTGAACCGGTGCTCGGAACTGAAATCCGAGGACACCAATGAACTCGCAGCGCCGATATTCGCTTAAAGGGACCTTTACCGCAGTTGCGTTTTATGCGAGTTGAAAGTTAATTTTTGGGGTTAAATAAAAAATATAAAGAAAATTGTTGTGAACAATTTTATTTATCATGGGTAGTTAAATCTTACATGGGGAAGTTATTTGTGGGGCCCACACCCAAATAACCTCTCATGAGAGGATATTTTTGAGGTGTGTCCCACACGATCCCTAACCTTTCATCTCCCCATAACTCCCCTCAACTCCCTTAAACCCCCTTTAATTATTTTGTTAACTCCCCCACATTTAATAAGAGGAGCCACTCCACTTCCCTCCCATTAAGATTGCCAACACATTTTAATTAATTAAATAGGATTCTCCAACTAATTAATTGGAGTGTTTGATTTTCGTTTTTGGTGTGTGAATAAAAAAATAGCACTAGATACTATTTTGGGAGGCTTTTTTCGTGTTGGGGAAAACATGGGAAAGCTCTGGAGAATTAGAAAAGAAATGTGTTTTTCTCATGACGAAGAACACCTCCGTTAAAGAATGTCATACTCTCTCGGCGAAGAACACTCCATGACATCTCCAAACTTCTTCTTCCTCTACGCTAAGGGATAATACGCCGCTAGTGAGAGGCATCACCGACAACAATGACTCCTCCTCCAATGTTAGTGGGACGACACCATTCTTCAGCGATGCCCGACTACCGCGACACTCTTCTTCCACGTCTCGTCGACGTGAGACGTCAATTTCGAGGTAGTGGGATATTGTATAATTACATATATTTGATTTATACCCTCGAAAATCGGTGTTTTTTTTGTTGGGTGATTATTTGAACCACTAACGTGGTGGGTATGGGATAAAGAACATGTCCGGACCCACCACCAACTTGTTCATGATGCGCGGAATTTTGGCGATGGATGAACGCAAGGGCAACGTTGATTTGAGGTCGTCTTAGTGTAGAGTGTGACCCAAGGAGGCCGTATGCACAGATGAGAGCTAAAACGGACCACAAGAATGACTCTGGCGGCTCGCTAAATGTCACGGCGGCACGGGTCGCTGGTGCGGCGGTGCCGGTGGAAGACTGCCACGGCAGCAGTTGCATCGGCGGAGGAACAGAACCGGCGTCGCAAGGGTTCTGTGGAGGCCGGGCGGTGCCAGCCTAGCGCTGACGTTATGAAGAACTGGGGGGTCGTGTCCCCCACCCCCTCCCCGCGCTGCTGGCCGTAGGCCGGGTCGGGCCGGACCCGGACCCGGTTCGGGTCGACCCGGTTTGGGCCGACCCAGGGTGAGTTGGGTCTTGTCGGACATGGCCTAGACCGTCCCTTTTCAGACCATTTTCGGTTAATCACCCATAACATGAGCTATGAATCTTTGACCGATGAACCGTCAGTTGTGTAGGATTCCTTGGATCGAGGCGGTAATTTAGGTATATTAAACTCAAGGTTTGGTGATATTTGGGTATGTTCGGGTTGGTTCGAACCCGAAACCAACCGGGCCCCCCGAGCAAAAACACTTATAACATAAGGATTGGATGTCCAATTGATGTGCCGTGAATTAAATTGGTTTCCTTTTGTTGAGTGGATTATTTTAGCATACTCCACATGGGATTAAGATGAAATTGGAGAATGGTCGGGTTGGTTTTATCTTAAAAACCAACCGAGCGCCTAGAACGAAAATGCCAATAACTCACAGACCAGTTGTCCGACTGACGTGTCGTCTGTTGCGTTGAGACCTTTTTGAATAGGCGTCCCTTTTTTATTATTCTAAGTGAGAATTTGTGACACATGGAGTATCAGATTGAGGCTTGTGGAGAAGACCCTCCCAGTGACGAGTGAGCAGTTTGCGGAGACCTAGTAGCTTGCTGAGGCTTAATGACGGCTGATCGATCGACTAGGAGTAATTCGGATGGCCCAGTGGGAAGCGCATGGTTGTTGCTGTAGAACCACGGTGGAGGAGCGCCTTGTTGTAGCGGTAGACCCACGGCACTCGACATAAGGAGTATCTCTATAAGTTATAAGGGGGAGTTCTTGGTTGTAGCGGAAGACCCATGGTGTGGAGCACTTTATTGTAGCAGCATGCCCACAGTTCTCGATAGGTGGAGTACTTCAGCAGTCTAACGTTAGTGGGAAGTTCTTGGTTGTAGTGGTAGGCCCACTGTACTCGACCTAGGAGGAGTTCTCCAGCAGCCATGGTTTCGACATCGTGAATAAAAATCCTGGTTGATCTGAGTCAGTGACCTTTGTGTGTTACTCATGATTGAGATGGGTTACATGATAACTTTGGTATATGTATGGGCATATACCTTAGTAATGGTTACCTGTTGATGTCATACAACGTGGTTTGTCCTTGTTAGATTTTGTGAGTCCATGATAGTCTTGGGGTCCCTACTGAGAATTGTTATACTCACCCCTTCACGACCTATTCCTGCACTACGTTGTGTTGGATGCAGATGACAGACAACACTAATCAAGATGGAGACTTATGGAGCAGGACGGTACCCAGAGGTGGACCACTTGACGAGACGTACATGGAGCAGTCGGTTGGACTAGAGGTGCTGTGGTGGCCATCTATACCAACCCTTCAGGAGAGATTATTTGAGGATAACTCAGTGGTTGCTGTTTACTTTACCTTTGTTGTACTAGTTTTTCAGTTGTACTGTACTTACTGTTGGTCCTGTATTTCCGACCCCTTTCCTTTCAGCACATACATTTGTATTCAGTATTACATAGTGTTTTCTTCTGTTGCGTACTCTGTTTTGTTTTTTACTTTTATAAAAGAAATACCTTCCCTTTTTATAGAGATTTATGCCTTTGGTGCTAGTCACCATCCCCTCGCCGATGGAAGACATGATTGGGGTAGCCACGACACGGGCCCCGAGGATGGGTCATGACAATGATGGCCATGGGAGTGAACCAAGACTACCAAGATGATATAAGTAGTTAACTCATTCTACTAAAAATACCATGAGAATGATCAATGACTAGAAATATGTAATATAAAGTGAACCCATACTATTAATATGGTATTGGTAGTGATTCCATGGTTGCAATGGAAATAATATTATATGCTTATGAATTTCCCTAAATTACTTGTTTTATTCCAGTGTTTTTCATTCATGGATTCTATTCTTTATTTCCATATGATACATGTCTTATGAAATACAATGATTTATGCAATGATTCTTATATATGATTTTTTATATTCAATGACTGATATTATTTTTTAATGATCATGTTATTATACCCTTATTCTCATGATTATGCATTCATTTATCCATTTTTTAAACATAATTACCAATAGTGGTCACCCCTTTTTATTTTTCCTTCCCCAGGTAATGAACATATCTATTATTTTTAATGTGTCTAAGAAGGGTGCTAGTAAAAAATAACCTAGTGGGAGATAATGTGGCTCATTTATGTTCCAGTTTATATGTTTTCATGATTCCAAAAAAACTAGACTTGTACATTTTTGGGGGGTTAGTCTGTATAATGTTTTATGTATTCAAAAAAAGTTATGTAATGTCTATGTATTAAATGAAAGGGTAAATATTTTTGGTATCAAAGTAATGTTTTAATTGACCTGTGGAATCTAGGATGATTAATCGTTTGGGAGATCCCTTGATATATATAAATTATATTCTTTTAGACATATTTAATAATAAGTATAATTGTGAGTTAATGTATAGGTTAATGACCAAGAATTTTTGTAAATGATATACTGATTTGATTCCTAGGAATTAATAACTATAAACATACTAAATGTGGATGTGGATATGGAACAGATCTACCTAGTGTAACAAATCCAACATGTAGTTATAGTCCTAACTTGGGGTAATCTGGTAGACTATAATGGGCCTTGCATCACATTTGGTTGGACACTCTCAGGGTATATTATATTGGGAATTCAGAAACTCTTCCAAAAAAATTATAAAGGGTTTAAATATAAGAAGAAAATGAATATCATAGGATGAACATATGGTGGAATATATTAAGGAAGGTTTCATGATTCAGACATCCTATAATTAAATCTTTTCATAAATATGAAGATTTATGTTTGATAATTAATTATCACTCTATGCTTATTGTTTTAGTTAATGTTAGGAAATGGATAGAACTATATTAACGTTGAATGTGTTGGATGACTTACTAATGAAAAGACGGGAATGATGATCACTACATTGAATGATGTTGTGATCATTCCCAATTAGTTTACAAAGAAAAAAAATAAAAAATGTATACATTAACCAACTATTGTTTAATGACCCGTAAATTTCAAGGAATTTTTTTTCTTAATTTTCTTTGTAATTTTACAAGAACGCAGTTTCTGACGGCACCTGATTCTGAGGCCCAGTGTGCCCGGAATCATTTTTCAAAGTTTGCATCTCATACCAATTTGTCACAACCCGTCCTCGGGGCCCGTGCCGTCACTACCCCAAGCCCACCTTCCATAGGCCAGGGGCTGGCGAGTAGCACTAAGGCGTAAATCCCGGAAAAAGGGAAGGCATTTCCTTTGAAAAGTAAACAAGCACCATAGAGTAAGCAAGCAGAAAATTAAACACTAAGTAAAAACTGTAACAAGCTGTGATGAAAGTAAAAAAGGGGCCGCCTCGTCATAGGGATCTCAACACAACAGACAGCACGTCAATCGGACGCCCGGTCTGTGAGTTACTAGCCTTTTCATCCTAGGGGCCCGGTTGGTTTAATGTGTGAACCAACCCGGCCGTATATCAACTGTACCCCGAACTCCCATAGGGTATACTCAAAGTACCGTTTCTTAACGAGATCACCAACGCCACTGACAGTTCGTCAAGCAGACGTCCGGTCTGAAAGATATCAGCTTTCTGTTCCAGGGGCCCGGTTGGATTTCGGGTACAATCCAACCCGGACACTATCCAACAGCAACCAAAACTCGGTCTAAGTATTCCAAAAGTTCCGTCTCTTCAAGAGGAATTCAACGAGACAGACGACACGTCAATCAGATGCCCAGAGCTCAAGATATGTGCATTTCTGCTCCGAGGGCCCGGTTGGTTCATAACAGAAAGCTGATATCCTTCAGACCGGACGTCCGTTTGACGAACCGTCAGCGGCGTTGGTGATATAGTTGAGAAACGGTCCCTTTGAGTATACCCTATGGGAGTTCGGGGTACAGGTGAGATACGGCCGGGTTGGTTCGCACATGAAACCAACCGGGCCCCTGGGACGCAAAGGCTAGTAACTCACAGACCGGACGTCCGATTGACGCATCGTCTGTTGTGTTGAGATCCCTGTGAAGAGGCGGCCCCTTTTTTACTTTCAGCACAGCTTGTTACAGTTTTTACTTAGTGTTTACTTTTCCGCTTTCTTACTCTGTGGTGCTTGTTTACTTTTCAAAGGCAATTCCTTCCCTTTTTCTGGGATTTATGCCTTGGTGCTAGTCGCCAGCCCCTGGCCTATGGAAGGCGGTCTTGGGGTAGTCACGACACGGGCCCCGAGGACGGGTCGTGACATATTGGACTCCCCATGTAATTGGAAGAAGGACTTACCTGAGAGTTAAAGTAATAAAGACGATGGAGGAAATATGATTTGGTATCCATTATTTATATAATGTGGAAATAATCACCTATTTAACTTCCTTAAAGGATCACATGCTTTATTTACTTTCAAAAAGAAGGACACAATGCAAGTGAAAGGATGGAAAAAATTAAGAGTTAGACTAATGAACTCGATTGGCATATTGGCCTTCCTAAGTCACCAACAAAGTTTATGTGTTTTTATTATGGATTAAATGGTCATTCGGAATCTCAATGTCCATAGAGGAAATATCCTAATGAAAATCATAATGGTGGTGTGATTAATGATTATATTACGGATGATGATTAGACTTCATATGAAATCTGAATGGGATGATATATTGAATACTAAGACGAGGCCGTATTTATAATTTTATAATGATAAAGTGGAATAATAACATATATTAGGTATTTTTATTCACAAATAATGTTTTACGAAAGGTGAAATATATAAGGATTAATCAATTTATGTTTTTCACTACAGAATTATAAGTACAAGTTGAGTGGTTTCTATATAATAGAAAGGTTTTATAATGGAAAGGTGATGTTTATAGAAACACATGATTGAGGGATAGATAACCCCTAATATGTTTCTTACATTATGATATTGTTGGTTGGATAAATATATATGGGATATAAATAAGTAAATTAGACGATAAAAATTACCTTTGAACTTATCAAAGACGTTTTGAAATATAGTTCATGTTATCATGGTTGAAGTTTACAACTTCCATGATTTATGGAATATATCCAGTTATATATTGAATAAGGAATCATTAAACTTTTACAAATGTACATATAATGATTTTGGTTGTCACCATGATCTAATAGAATTTACCATGAGGGTGTTCACATGTATGGAATGGGAAAACCAAGAACTAATTTTTGATATATAGGGATCAATGATAACATGATTTCATGACATTGTTTTTATTTTTTTATTTTATTCATTGAGAGGGGTTATAAGGTTAACCATTCATGAAATATTTAGGTTAAAAATATGTGGAATTATTTAGGTATTGATATTTTATTGAAAAACATAGTTAAAATTATATTTAATGATTAACCTTATTATAAGGATTTCAATATTACATATGAAATTATATTAGTATTGTATTAGAAAAGGGCATCTTGTATATTGGGTGACAACCAATCATGTCCCGTAAGAACACATTTCATGAACCCATGACCGAAGGACCATAAGGGTTTCACACCTACCACTAGACTAAATGGTATCTAGGTTAATGTACAATTTTTTTATGAATAATTATTTATGATGAATCAGTAGTCTTAATTTTAATGTTTATAGAATAATGTATTAAAAAAAATTATTTTTAAGAATAGTTATTTATAAATCATTAATCTTTTCATTGTTTCATGGGACATAATATCACTTAAATGTTTATTTTAGTTATTTGGGCATTAAATATAATTTTTAGACATATATTTATTGAATTTATGGATGAATTTAATATTGTTAAAATCCCAAACAATGATTAGTTTTTTATTGAAATATATCAGGTAATTATATTTCCTTATTTTCTTGGTCAATACAAGAATTACTCAATAATGGGTTAATGAGAAAAACATTCTCTTAATACCTTAATTTTTTGTTGAACAGATGGACTTATAAATCATCATATATTAATGAAAATGAGTCCACCAACATTTCTTTGATCATTGACATGTTATAAATTGATGACGTAAATCACTCCCTATAAATATTTATTATTTTCATCCATGTCCAATCTCTACTCTCAACCTATGTTTTCAAACATGAAAACCGAGTTATATATTACTTTAGGTTACCGTTATTATTCCAATTATATTTTTTTAAATATGTTTTAGTAGTAATTATTACGATTTGGTTTTATATGAAATGAACTTTCAAGTACTTAACCTTTAATAAAATACATAAATTCCATGGTTGAAATTCATTTTAATGGGTATAGAATGTAACACTTCATGATATTGCAATTTTTTCATTAATATAATATTTTTAATTTTTCTTTTAAAAACATTTAAAACATTTTTTTCTATTATATCTCTAATTCAAACATTCATTTCATATAAAAATAACAGGTGTTTCACTATATAAAACACATGCTTGGTGTAAGTTACACGCACCATTGTATTTCTAAAAAGAATAATATTATTGTTATAATTATTTAAATGAAATAATTTAAACCTAATGATTAAAACTAGAAATATTATGTGTAATGACTTATTTTAAAAAAAAATTAATATTTTATATAAATAAATCATATTGGTGATGGATGATATTTTTTGTTGGTAAATACCTCATATGTTTATGAACACTATTTTCACAAATGAGCTGTAATTAATGTCCTATAAAAAATAATAAAAACTATTCTAGAAAAAAATTTAAATTTTATTTGACTAAATAAAATTCAATTTAGAATATATAATTTAGAAATTAGCTTAATGTTAATATTTATGATTTTTCGTAGAAATTGTTTTTGGATGAATAATGAAAAATACATGATTTTAATTCAAAACCAGATTTCTGTATTATTTATTTATACTGATAAATTATATTTTTGTTTAAAAGATTAATTATAATATGTTTTATCAAATAATATAATTGAGTTAATTAGGATCAATGAAACTTTAAACTTGGGTATAAAAAACAATAATCTTTTGAATGTTTTTACTTTAAAAACCTACATTGTCGACCAGGTTGAGATTATTTATAAATTAATTTATGCCACATATGTGATTTGAATTCCAAATAATGGATTAAATATTTTCAATTACAATAAAATATAATTTCTAATAATTTCAACAAATATTTTTATAAAAAATGTAAGTGAAGGTGATTAAAATTAATTACAACTATGAAGGTAAAAATTATGTTAATAAAGTAATAAATCACAAATTTAAGGGAAAAAAAGAAACTTTTACATAACCCATTTTATAGAAATTATTCATCCATAAAACTTCCATTATTGAGTTTTTTTATATTTTAATACTTTTATTGGGTACAATATTGGGCACACCGATCATGTTCTAAAAAAATGCCTAATGTGTCTTTTCCCTTCCCTATAAAAGGACACCACCTATTCTTCTTCATAGAAATTATAATACCACATAGGATCAGAAAATAATTTCCAAAACCATATCCCAATATCCCTAAATTCCAATTTTTAGTCCGTACTCGAGAATAAATATATCAAGGAATCCTTTTGGCACAAATAAAAAAGAGTTTCTATATTAAGAGGTAACACCTCCTCTCAAGCTAATTTCATCTATTTTATTCTCACCCATATACTATATTTATTACATTAGTTTATAACATCACTAGTTTCCTAAACATACCAGAAATTGTATTATACCACGGTTATGATAGATACTTACAAACACGTCCACAAAATGTGTAATGATTATACTGTTTATGTATACGATGAATTACTTCCATAAATAATAATGATTGTTCATTTTTTTACCACTACTCATGGAGGAATTTTTTATGTGAACTATATTTATATTTGTAATATATTATATTTATATTGTGTTTATGATAATGTATTCTTTTTATGATACATAACATTTTTAATTTCCAATTTCATTATATATACTAATTTTTTTGAGGAAGTGTAGACTAACGCCCCCTCAAAAATATATGATAGGTTCATACACTTCATATAATGCCTTAAGGATTAGTTTATTGAATGTATAAGATATATAAGAAAAAAATCATATAACATTTATATATATATATATATATATATATATGAATTTTTTATTTAATTATAATTTTAATGAAAACAGAAACATATTTCATGTATACGTTCGGTATACCATTTCCATGAATATTGTATTCAAATTCATAGATTTATATCATATTGAATATTATAATACATATATGATGAAAATAAAATAGATTTATATCATGGTTTCACTTCTTTAGATAATTAAATTAGGACCAAATATATTACTGATTATGACATATGTGAAGAATAAAGTGAATATTACCTAAATTGAAACCTGGACAAGGGATAATTAACAGGCAGAAAATATCAATTCATAATTAAATCATATAAGGTATTAGATAAAATAATATGGTCATATGAAAGATTTATAATAAATACATATTTTTTATACAAGTGGTTTTAATGATTACAAAGAGAGTCAAAACATAAGATTAGGGGATTGTGTCTCATCTTTTATTTCCATGAGATACATGATTTATTCACCAACCATTAATTTTATTTTGTGGGTATACTGACCGTGTATATATTAAATTAATCTTGTAGTTAAATTTATTGGTATTTATATATCCATTTGATTGTCTTTATTTCATTGGGATTGTATTACAAAACATACCATATCACTAATATATTTTCTCTCAATTTTCCTTCATTGTGAATCATGTATTTTTATGAACATGAAATCATAGTTATGTGTATATAGATCTACTTTACATGTTATATCATTAATAACCATTTTTAATGATATTTTTCGATTATATTAATTTCATTTTCTTACATGAAGATTATGATCTGATGTTAACTAGTCATAGGAGTTCATTAAAACATAATTATTTCCAATTAATAATGATTCATTTTATGCTTCATTTGATGAAATCATATGATCCATATATAAGGAACATAAATTATTTTAATTATACTCTAATTAATCATAGGTTATTTATGTATTGGTAACATTTTACCACACTTTTGTAGATGATATGGTTAAGATATTATTTTTATGAAATCTAAACACTGACCTCTATTTAGTCAGAATTATGCGTTCCATCAATACCATGTTTATTATAAAGGGATTCCAAGAATATTCTAAAGTTATCCAATAATCATTAAATGTATTTTTTTACCTTTATTCCTTATAAAAAAATTTTGAACAAAATATTCCAGTCACTTTAAGAATAATAAATTTTTCTATCATTTTAATGTGTAAAAGTAGTATTCTTCTTACGTCGTACGACATGTACAAATTTATCCCCCAATATCATTATAAAGAAACCATTAAATGTTAAAAGGATTAATTTTTTTTTAAAATATATTTTAAATAAATTTATTTCAAAACATTTTATATATTTCATTAAATTCTTTCAAATATTTTTTCAAGTAAAATGGTTTTAAAAACATTTTCATGATTTATTTACATGTTTTTAAATTTTTTTAAAAAGATATTGTTTTTAAAATGTTTTCAAGATTTCATTACATTTTTTCAAATTTATTTTCAATTAAATGGTTTTCAAAATATTTTCAATATTTATTTATATGTTTTCAATATATTTTCAATGATATGGTATTGAAAAAAAATTAATCTTTCTTTTAACATTTTCAATATGTTTTCAACAAAAAATGTTTTGAATATTATTCTATATGTTTTAATGGAAAATGGTTTTTAAAATGATTTCAATAATTAATTATAAGTTATAAACTTATTTTGTAATATTTTTTCCAAAATTATTTTATGAATTTAAATGTTTTTTAAATAACAAATTATATTTTCTTTAAGAAATGTTTTTTGAATGATATTTCAAAATTATTTTTCCTCAAAGATTTCATCTGTAGATGTTACTCATGACGTTATTGTGAATGATCTAAAGGATCCATTAATACCCTATCAATAAATTCTTTATTAGTAATTTCATGGTCTTTATGAAATATGCATCTCTTTCATTGGTTATATGGTTTTGAAATCCGTTTCACTTGCATATGTTATGTTTTTTATGTGAAGATTATGCAACCTGAATCATTTTCCACATGTTATGATATGATTACATGTTTATGTTTCCCATTTCATTTCACATATTGTTGTGTGATTTTTAATGACTTCTAGAACATGTATCTATGATTTTACTATTAGAATACTGGGACATGTATCTCCCTCTAATGAATTAGGAAACAATTTATATCTCATGAGAGAGACTAATATGGTCTTGGGAGAACACCATAACTTCTAAGATCATCATGGGTGTGAACCATGACTAAAATATTTGTATGAGGAATAAACTAATGTTTATAAGATGGACATGGAATATAACCTTGACTACAAAGACGTTATAGGGAGTGAACCCAAGCTATTAATATGGCCATCAGAGTGAACCATGACTTCCAAGATGGTGTTGGAAGTGAACCCCTACAAATAGGACGGTAATGGTAGTAATTCTATAGATACTATGGAAATTATATTATACTATTATTTGTTTTCCAAAATTCCACTTTTTATTCCTATATTATTATTTCATGGATTGTGTTCTTTATTTCTATAAGATTCACATGTTATAAAATGCAAAGCTTAGTTCCATGATTCATGTAAATAATCATTGATATGCATGGTGTGATATTATATTTTTATGATCACATTATCATACCCTTATGATCAGGGTTAAACATACATATATCCTTTATACACTCTTACTGAGCATTATAGATCCACCCTTTTTTTGTTTCCTTCCCACCATGTTATAAAGGTACGTATTATTTTTGACGTGTCTAAGAAGGGTTCTAGTTAAGAAGAACCTAGTGGGTTATGATATAAATCATTTTTGTATGAGTGTTTGTGTTTCTTTGTTTCCAAAGTCACTTCACTATTATGGTCATAGTTTTCTGTTGGTATAATGTTTTAAGAATTCCACAAATGTAATGAAATGTCTATTTTTGAAAAGAGTGGTCCTCTATGTGGAAACTAATTTTAAAAACAAATTTTCACACATTTAGTAATTTTATTTTATAAAATAACGTTTTATTTTGGAAATATTTATTTCAAATTTTTCTTTGGGAAAATATTTTAGTTTTTTAAGTAGATATTTTTGAGCAATAGTAAAAAATACTTATTATTATAAAGAAATATCAATTATTTTAATAAATATTATAAAATAAAATATATTTCTTTTTCAGATAAAATAAGTTAATATATATATATATAGGAATTTTATTTTTTTCATTTTAGACATATTTAAATTTTTTATGTAAAAAATTTATCCTTTTTTAAATTTTCTCTTTGAAAACTCACTTTCTCATAGGGACTATAGGATTATTTATAAATTAAAATTTTAAAATTATATTTCTCATAGTTGAGAAAATGGATTCAATATTTTGAATAATAATTATTTTAAATTATAAAATGAGTTCACTCTAATATTTTACCATAAGGAATAACAAAAATTGTAAAAATTATTTTCTTTGATTTATGAAAAAATTGGTTTACTGGTGGGATAAACTAAAATTATAAATTTTAAAAATGGCCTTGAACATGTATAAAATACATTTTTTCTAGATGTATTTAGATATTAAAATTATGAATTTTTAATCTAGAGTTATTTATTACAATTTTACATGTGAATTCTTTAATTATTTTTTATTTTTTTCGAAATTTCTAGCTAAATTAATATGTGGTTAATTCCTCACATATGAAACACAACCACCAACATTTAGTTTTTAAAATATATCAAGCCATGTTTTTCTGATAAAAATATTAAAATTCCTCCCAGAACACTTATCTGTAATCTAGTGATACTTTTACTCCAAAAAGACAAACATTGGGGGTCCATAATAAGAAATCCATCAGAGGATATTCTATGAGATGGTAATTGTCTTTACTAAGATCCTTCATTTTTACTATTATTTTTACACCAAAAATTTTGAATTAAAAAAAGATATATAATAACACTATTTTATCTCATATAATTTTATATTATGTTTATATAATATCATAAATCATTCACTAATTCCATCATATAGGTAATATATTCTTCATTAGTGTGTACGACGAACTACAAACTTGGAAACAAATGTTTATCATTTTCCATAAAAACATCTTAATGATGGATTTGATGATGGTTTAATTTTTTATATATTATATTCATGATATTATAATTATTTTTTAATGATTATATTATATTTTACTTTTTACTTTCTTTCCGGTGGTAATGAGATAATGTCGTTCATGTGTTCGATGTACTGTTATCTCGTGAAGCGATGTGATTTAATCAAACCTTACATGTAAGGTAATAAGGATGGTTTTAAGTATATTATTTGATTTATATATTATTTAATTATAATTATATAATATTAAGATATTATTTATCATTTTTTTCATTCTTTTGGGAAAATGGAATTATGGTTCATGGGTATGTACGGCCTACAAACACCATGAATAATGTATTTCATTTTTTATCTCTAGATTTTTTGAATAGATCTAAATACATATATAATTAATACATATATGATATCTATTTAATTTCTAACATTATTTATATGGTGGAAATATGAAAAAATGTACGTGTATTAAAAAAAACATACATGATAAACCAATGTAGGTATTCCCAAAACATTACATTAACATGGAATTGTTAATAAACCGGAAAAAAATGTTCATAAAAAGCCATATGTGTTATATAATTTTAATTTATGTTTCTATAATAGTTTTATTAATAGAATATATTTACTAGATATATGTTTCGAATTTGTATAATTAATGTTGTGACTTAAGGTAATTGATATTAATCTCAATTTCGACTTCTTTTAGACACATGCATTATTAACCAATGATTTTTTATGTTGTGTATATAATTCCCATGAATGTATTTTATGATGATTCATAATAATTTTTTATTGAAATATTAATATTATGAAATATATTTTATAGGGATTATGATTTATAAGTGACCAAAGTTGTATGGACCCGACCATAAAACATTACATAATATTAAATTAAATTTATAATTCACATTGAGGATCTTTTCAGGTTTAGAGATTTAGAGAATTAGGTCATAACTATTACATCTCAAAAGATTACAATGTAGAAACATCTACTCAGTTCCCATTTTTTCACATAATAAAAGCACATGAAAAAAAGTGTCATGTCTAGTTCTTTGTATTAGACATCATGTCTTTTCCTTGATCTCATATTTCACCCAATTCATCTTTAACTAAGGCGAAAAACATTTCAAAACATGGGATGAGCATAAAATGACCAGTAAGGGTTATAAAACAATGAATGAAAACATTAGTTCATCATTAGATACATATTATAATCTCTTTAACATACCTTATGAAATCATAATATTTATGAATAACACATATAAAACAAAAATAATAAAGGTAGATTGTGGCATCCATATCATACTTACATTGTAGCTATCACAACTATGTAGGGAGTTACATTTGGAACACCCATCACAGTATAATCCGTAAATCCCTTAGGAGAGACATTCATGTTTACCTCCGTCATGTTACCCAATGCATTGGATATCTATCTCTGGCTCACCTTCCATAGGATTATCACAGAATTTCTTGTATAAGTAAACAATTCCCAAGAACTATAACATATTCATAACATATAAAATTAATATAAAGGAAAGAAAAAATTGACTAATTTTAATCACAATATATCATTTAAATATATTGACATAAAAATTCAATTATTGAAACCATTTTCAATAACAAAATAGTTAAAAGATTATATGGTATTTTTTTCGTTTTAAAAACATTATGTCTTATTATTGAATCAAAAGATCAAATAATACTCGTGGCGGCAGAAAGGTCATTTTCACCGCATACATTAAAAAAAGAATTATTTTATTTTTCATTTAGTAAAATTCTTCGTTGAAAAAGATTACCTTTGAATGAAATGAAAATTCCATGGTTTTTATAATGTGTATAAAAGAAAATCGAGTATTAAAACAAAATATGCCCTAATGAAAGGAGATTGAGACGAAGTCCCTTACCTCGTGTCCGACTTGACCCGTTTGTCCTTTAATCTCCAGGATAATAAACTAAAGTTAATTGATACTTTATTAAGAAGTTTTTTCAGGTTTATTATTCCTTTAATATCACTTATTACTATGTTATAAACATTATGTAATCATTTATGTTAATAATGGTCATTTGGTCAATATTTGGTACTTGAGTCAAAAATGAACACCATATATTTACATGTCTTCCATGTGGTCAATATTCTATTATCTCCATAATGATATAAATTATTTATATATCATATATATCATATATATCAAGTATATACATGTATTTATAATAGTACATAACATTTGGAGATCAGAAATGAAATGCACCATTCATTGAAACAGCAAGCCTAACGTATGCGTGAACACTACTTTCGTTTCTATTTCATATTTTAATGGAATTAAAACATAATGATACATAGGTATATTATAATTCCAGTATAAAATTATATATAATATCCTTAACTCCATACGTTATACATCCCACATGTGGCATTAATGAATCACATCACTTCGAGGGGGTGGTAGTCCACACTTCCTCAAATGAAATTATCGCGTTTACACATAATGGAAACTATAAAGATATTCTATAAATAGAAAATACAGAAGAATAAATAAATCATAAACATAATATATATCATATATAAATATAGTTCCATCATAATGTCCACCATGAGAGTCTGTAGGAGATAATCGAACAATCATCGTTTCGTGAGGCATTAGTTTTCTATCCACAGAAATAGTAAGATCATCACCCATTAGATGGAGGTGTGTGTAATTTTAATTAAAATAAATCTCATAAAATAATCTCAGTATATTTAGGATACTGTTTTGGTTATAAAATAATGGAATAAAAAGTGTTTAGGGGGTTTGATAAGTAAAATAAAACAAAATAACTTAAAAGAAGATGTTACCTTGAAATGAAGTAACTCAATTTGGTTTGAACCGATAGGGTTTTTTTGAAGTGTTTAATTCCTAAATTAATGCTAATAGAATAAATAGATTGATATTTAGAGATTATTGGAGCATATTTTTTATGATCCAAATTCTTGATAAGTGTGATAAATGGGATAGAAGTGATAAATTTTTATAAGGAAAAGTATGTCTCTATAAGAATGTTTGAAACAATTATTTTATTAGAACCACATCTTCAGTTTCAAAAAGACAAAAAATAGTCAATTAAAATGTTAAGAAGAATCATTGTTGAAATAAAATCATCCGATAATAATTTTACTGGTTTTTTATGTTTTTTTAATATTTATAATCTTATTTATTTAAATCATTTACTAATGAGGAAAATATTGCATCATTATTGTGTCATAAATAATTTAATTTATTTGATCCCAAATTTTTTTAAAGAATACCATGATGTATTAAATGTTTTTAAATTTCCAACTAATATTTATAGTTTACATTATAACTTATATAAACCCATGTAAAAATTTATTTACTAAAATATATTTTCTTATGTCATTTTTGTCTTTACTATAAATTATTTAATATAAAGTGTCATTATTACTCCCATGTGGCTCCATGGGGTCCCAAATAAGACCCATGGATTCCCATGGTCATCTAAGTATAATATAATATGATTAGGACACATTTTATGGTAAATAAATATTATTATAATATTATATTTTACCCTTATTTACAAAATTTATCTTTCCATAATGGTAAATAAAATATTTACAGAAGTAAATATTTAAAATGTCTAAAAAGAAATGTTAACTATTTACAAAATTTGGACATAATGACTCCTAATATGGAATAGATTTTTCTAAATTCAAAACACAGAATTGGTAGAAATTAATTTAAAATTAATTCCCACTGTCAAAACAAAAAGTGTGTTTTTAAGAAATAATAACTATCAAAAGATAGACAGATGTTTATTTCCAATTTCAAAGTAAAATTAATTCCAATGTCCAAAATTGGATTAACTAGTAAAAATATATTCTAATTGCACATTAGAAGCAATTTAAAATACAATTTAACCATAAAAATATATTAGATTAAAAGGCACTTTTGAATTAAAATACATTATTTTTCACTATTCATTAAAAATGAACTTTATCAGAAAAATACCAAATATTTTCCCAAAGTAAATTTTGATGTCATGATTCTAAAGAAATTTTTTATTTTGTCAAATAGTATGGAAGAAATGAAAAAACTATATTTAAATAGGGTTCTCCATCAAAAGGCGGTAGATCGACCTTTTAAAGAATATTAAAGTATTTATGCTTAGATTTACTCACATTTTTAGCCTGTATATTTTATTAGACCAATGTAAAAACATTTAAAAAAAATGTATAATAATATTGTAGTTAGTTCTATTCATTTCCCCTAATACAATGTCTAGGTGTTAACTACTATTTAAAATAATAATATTATATTATTAGTATGCAACATAAGATTTCAAAGAAACCTGATGTTGCGTATTTATTATGCTATCGAACATAGCATACCCTTTAAAGTAAAATTAATTATTAATTCTCAAATATTAATAAAAATTCAAATGTATTATTCTTTATTTATTTGTGATGTTACAAAAGTAGTAATGGATTTTTGTATCAATTTACATTCTTTGAGAAATATGTTGTGTTATGAAAGGATATTATTTTACGTAGTGTACATACCACCCCTTTGACGTGAAATATCATAAATTTATTTATTCTATTGATATTTTATGTTTCATTTAATTTTATTATATCATATTACTTATGATTCTATGATACAAATTTGGTAATGGTTCAATTGAATAATTTCATTATTTGTTGGGATTTTATGTATTTATTCATAGAATAATAAAATATAATGATATATCTCTCAATAAACTCATTAATTTTAATTGAATTTATTTATTTATTGAAAATACCTATATTACATTTATTTTTCACTCATTATGTACTCATGATTAAATAATAAGGTTTTAATGTAAAAAAAATTCTAACGCTCTTCTATTAAAAAACCTATTTATTCTATATACAGGTTTTCTAAAAATGTTCTACAAAATAAATTAGATTTATATAAAAAATTTAATAACTTTTAAACAATGTTTATAATTTTTAGAAAATTTTTTCAATAATAATTTACATTTTTTTGAAAATAATGTCTAATCGTATTATACAGAATATTTGAATGGAATAATTATTTGAAAAAAATAATACATTTAAAGAATTTTCCACCATAATGAAAACTAAATGATTAAAATAATGCATTATATGTTAAAAGATTATTTTATAAGAAAATGATTTTTGATTTTTATTATGTTTTAAAATATTTATTTTAATTTTGAAATGATATTTATTGCAAGAAACATTCTATGCGATTTTTCATTCAAAATCATTTTACATATAAAATAACATCCGTTTATTTTACTTATTAATTATTGTGGATATTATCCATGGATGAAATTATATTCCTTTCCCTAAAGTTTTTATGATTATTATGACAATATTTTTATGAAAAAATATATTTTCCATGGGTTATTTTATGATGAAATGAGTATAAACTCATTTATTTTCCATGGGTTAGGATATGAATAATTTTTTTTGAAACCTATTTCTTTCATGAGTTTTGATATGATGATCTTTATATGATAATGTGACATAATAGTGTATGGAATATCTGATTTGCGGGACATATATCTATTTCTAATTAATCATGTAATGATTAATTTAACATGAGATCAAAGGGTGCACAAGAGATTATTCCATGCCTGTAGCAAGAGGGACTTTGAGAGGTTATCCAAATACAAAAAAAGTGAGTACACATGGGGTAATATGAATACCAAATAAAGAGGGTATATGGGAGGTTATCCAAATTATAAAACAACCAGGTATGTTAGAGGTTTACCCAAGACTAAAACTAGTGGGTACATGGGAGTTCATCCTAAGACTGAAGAAGGTACACAAGTTATTTACCTAAGACCAATATGATATGTTTTTTGTTTATATTCCGTATGAAAATATAATGCTCTCATTGTTCATGATATTTTATTCCCTTAAGATTCATGCCTTATAAAATTCCAACATTTATTCCATGGCCCACTTTTATGATCTATGATATTTAAGGTATTTTTTTATGTTTTATTATCATCTTATGTACCATATATTCTCATATTATATTGGTATCCCCCTTGTTTACCCATATTAGGAATATGAGATCATTATTTCTTATAATTCCTTTTCTAGGTAATCCTGAAAGGCTTTATGTAGGTTTTTTTATAAGAATAGTACTATGTGAGAAGATTATTATTGGATTTGTTGAAGATCAATAAAGAAATAAGATTATTATTCACCAATATTCAAAAGGAAATGTAACTTTAAGATCCCCATGAATGTTTTCGTGTAATGCAATGAATATTAATCTTTAATCATGTCATATAGCATAATGGAAAGAGTAGGTCACTATGATTCCATGGGTGATATGCATCAGTTCCATTCTTTAATGAATTTATATTATTCCTTGAATGAGATTAACTCACCATTATTTTATGAAATGGATATGAATATACATGAATTTATTTAGTTCCACTTATTATTCCTATAAACTCATTCATCCCTTAAAAATAATTTTATATGGAAATTCATCCATTCAAAACTAGTGGTTTAATTCGATGATAATAAAATTCAGTTGAGGATGAAACTTTGTTTGATTATTTGATTAAACCCATGATATGAAGTCAATAAGTGTATAAAATTAAATTGAATAAATCTCAAATAATGAATAATTTTTAAAACCATAACCTCATCATGTAAAGATGAAAACTATAAATCTATTTATTCTAATTGATACAATATTTATTTCACATGAGTTTGAATTGAATGTAATGATAACCTTGACATGTCTGTTTGAGGAGGAGAATCTTCATTAGACCTGAATTTATCTAAAGATTTATTAATTAATATGTAAAACTTCACTCAATTTGGAGGGTTTGTGATATTAACTTATTTACCAATGCATGACAATCAAGGACATATTGTGCTTGTGGTGATATTTGAACGATGGATGAGTATCGTAGTTAATCATCCGAACATATGTTTCTATGATTAATTATGAAATTAGCCATACATCTATAAGGAAGGAGGTTGACCATGAAAAATTAATAATATTTCTATTATGTTGATGCCAAGAAAATGTATATGTTGAGGATGATGAAATAGTGTACTCCAATCTTTACTGAAGGCTCATTAAATTATATAGAATAATACCATCCTAGATCTTGGATGATCAGTTGAATCAATCCCAAATAGATTAAAATTATATACCTATGGATATCTATAATGAAGACCGCATATTCTAATTTTATGATAAAAATTCCTAGGTGAATCCATTATGTATTGGGGATGAACCAAGTTCTGTATAATTATAATGTGTACCTAAATTTTTTAAATGATAAAAAACCTAGAAGATGATGATAAGATCATTAAATAGTAATATTGTCACTAATTTTCATTCTATTTGTAGATAAAATCAATGATATGAAGGGGGTAATTATTTACAAATTCTTTTATTGTAGAGTAGTGAAATAAAGAACAAAAAGTTTTAAATGAATGATCTCATTGGTAAATCAACATGTTAATTGATGATATATTAGGGAAACAGAATGTGTTTTAAATTCCGAGAGTCTATTTGTACAAAGAAATAAGGTTTGAGTTTAATATAATATTTTAATTTATTTTCATTTTAAGAATATGATCGTAACTAGTTATACGTTATAAAGATCTAGTCTTGTTGACATGATTTTATGCACTAATTTATGGGGGGTTATACATTGTTTACACAAAATTATTTATTGGAATTGGATTTCAACTATGATCTAGATTTATGATCTCAAAATTAGACTTGATTTTGAGGGTGAATATGAGATTTTAGATGAATATTTTCTTTGTGATAATGGATAATGGGTCATTGATCAGGGAATTCATTTCTAACATAATCTTTCTAAAATAAAACTGAATTAATAATGTTAATGAGAAAATTAAATCCATATACATATAATTAAATTCTAAAATTAAAAATCTACAATGATAAGTGGATCGTGAATCAGGATTATTCAGGTGATTTTTAATGTATTAGAGGCCTGCCTCTATGTGGAAGATGGAATTTATTTGGAGGTTAATTTTTTCATTTTACAGATAATGAAAATTTTTCAGTGTAAACATTGCACAAAAAATCCATATCTATATGATGGGAGTTGTGACAATGAAATGAAGGTTGATATTGGTGAAAACCCTTTATATAATAGGATAATCATTAGGGATAATTCTATGAGAAGACATCAAGATAAATATGATCGGGGAGTTCGAGTAGAAATTTCTAGAGTGATAGGGGAGTAGGATATTATGTTAGTCATAAAAAAAGATACATTTTTCTCTTCATATTACATCTATGTTTTCATGGATTGGATTTTAGAAAAAAAACATTATTTTTATTGGGTTAAATATGATCATGCCTAGAATTTTACATGGTCATAATATTGGTTTCGTAAAATATTTACTTCATTCATGTGAAATTGTTTCTAGTTTGATCAAGAAATAATCAATTAAATTAGTTTTTTGACTTAAAATAAAAATATTATTTTATATGATGACTATTTTTGATAATATATGCTTAAACACATAATTTTATAGATTAATTTTTATGTTAAAAACATTTGACAATTGAAGACCATGAAAAAAGAACACATTATTCCTATTATAAGTTGATCGTCTTCTCTAAATATATTAATATTATAGTTTAAAAATATTAGTAATATTTCAATCATATATCGATAAATATATATCGTTGGTGAGCCTCATTTTTTAGCTATAGTGAATTGAGTGCTTAATAAATTAAAATATTGGAAAATCCCCAATATAATATATTATTGTTCTTTATTACTATTTGATATGTTTTTATATTTTATTATGTCAACAATACATCCAAACTACAACATCACAACCAACTAATTTTTATTTCAAAATTATATCAAAAATATTTAATTTCTTATGTTTTTTATTTCAATCATATTTGGTAACACACACAAAAACACTCACATGTGTCATTCATAATGGATAGAACCCTTCATAGTACTAAAATACTTTTACTTAGAAAAAAGAATAATTATATTAATGTTTCTCAAAATTTATATGATAATATAATTGCACAGTTTTTGGGAAAATATGTAAAAATGTAGATTTTATCAAACGATTCAAAAAATTATAATATTCAAACAAATATAAAATTCAAATAATTTAAATAAAAAATAAAAAATAGTGAATATTTTTTTAAAAAATATTAGTAGTGTATTCAAAATTGGTAAAATTTTTAGAACATAGATCCATACCCACTAGAAATTTAAAATAATTTATGTTCACTTTGAAATATCAACTATAAAAAATGGATGATAATATCAGGATAAAAATCTAAATAATAAAATAGATGAGAATATAAATCCACTACATAGAATTAAGCTAATTGAGAGGTGTAGTTTTAGATAATTTTTCCTTCCCATGGTTGCATAAAATCCAACCTGAATTAAGATTGAAAATACCTTTTGAAACTGTGAGATTAAACAAGTAATTTTACCACACATCATTCAATGAAATTCATAAGATAGACTCTTTTAAACTCATTAGTGACTTCTCCTATTTGGTGAATCAATTTACCAAAATTGGGAATAGTGAGGAAGAACTAAAACATAATGTATTTCTATTATACACAAATAGAAATTCTATAACCTGATTCAAAATATTGAGGATGATATAGACATTAGAAATTTTTTAAAATACATTGTCCAAGAAATTAAATTCTAGTTGGATGAATAATGAAATTTGGTTAAAAGTCACAGGTTTTAATTATAAGGACCTGGCCTTAAATATTACTTATTATTAAATTAAATTAATATTTCACATTGAGGAACTTTTCAGGTTTAGAATTTTAGAGAGTTAGGACATAACTATTACATCTCAATGATTAAAAAGCAGACACATCTACTCATCTTCCATTTGTTTCACAAAATAAAAACCCTTGAACATAAGAGTCTTGTCTAGTTCCTTGTTTTAGACAACCTGACATTTCCTTGATCTCATCCTTGACCCTATTCAACTTTATAACTTGTGAAAAACATTTCAAAAAAACTTTGGATGAGCATAAGAAGCTCAGTAAGAGTTATAACAATACGAAAAGAAAACATTAGTCCATGTATACATAAGAATCAATGAAATCATACTTTACTCATAAAACATAAGCAATTTAACATACCTCGTGAAATCATAGGATTTATGAATAACTCATAAAAATCATAAGACATAATGGTAACTTGAGGCATTCATAACATTATTACGTAGGGATTAACCATCATGGTTACGTTTGGAATACCCATTACAGTATATTACCTAAATCTCATCGGAGAAACCTTAACGTTTAACCCCTTCGTGTTACCCAATGCATTGCAGAGATATATCGGGCTCACCCGCCCTTAGTTTATCACGGAACCACCCATATTCATAAACAATGCCCAAGAACCATAACATCGTCATAACACATAACTTAAGAATAAATAAAAGATAGCATTCCCACATTTCAATAAAAATATAACATTTTAAGATATAGAAATAATAAATCCATACTAAAAACTATTTTCAAAACCATTTAAAACTTTTAATAAAGTTATTTTTGAATCAAAGTATCACATACCACTTTGATGATTTTAAAATTTTAAACCCATAATATCCATATAAATAAATCCTTAAAACCATTTTGAAAACATCGATTTTAATGATAAATATCTATAAGAATAAATTATTAAAACATTTAAAATGATATTTTAGTTAAAGGGTTTTTAACAAAATGAGAGACACTTGAATACAATGATTGAGGAATAACATTTAATCAGAACTTTATAACATCTTGAGAATAAAGGGATTCATGATATAATATTCCAAAGGACAGTATAGACACCATATAAGGGTGAAGTGGTGCATAACAAAAATGAAGTCTCAATAGAATTGTAAAATGATATGAAATCCCTTATAAATAAGGTATCCTTAAATCAAGGACAAATCAATCTCGTAATTATGTGTGAAAAATATAAATACACCCAATATAAGTGTATATTACGTGTAAAACAACCAGAGGTCATTCACACATATTCATAGGATGACATATTCAATAACTACAAGTTGAACCCAAATAAATCTAAATTGGGTTAAGAAGTTCCCTTTGTAAAAGTTGACAGCCTAACGACGTCACATTAAAATTCATAAAATCAGTTGATGAGAGAGAAAATGGTATGTCATCACTTGGAAATAAAATTTACATCAATATGGATATATAAGAACATATCCCAAAAAAAAAGATGTAAATTAAAAGACATAACAAAATAAGTCTTTTAAAAATAGGAGGGTGAAAGGTTCCCTTACCGATTTGGGAAACATTCTAAACGCACACCACATGAAAGAAGGGTCATACAATGAAGATGTAAATTCCCATAAATGAGAGTATATTATAAAAATAGTAAAATAATGGGCAGTACATACACCACACAAAATGAAATAGTTGCCAATGTAGCATGAATCTCACGGGAATAAATGTGATATGAAAAATCCCTTACGAAAACTCGGCAGCCTAATGGCGCCACATAAAACATCCAAAAATGGATTTATGAGATCAAATAGTGTCTCTCATAATATGATAAAAAATAGTAAAGAATGATGAAAATAAAATTACAACCCCAATCATAAGAAATATGTGCTTAAAAGAAATGACATAAAAGAGAGTATTTAAAAATAAAGAGAGATGTAGGATCCCTTACGAATATTCGGCTGCCTAACAACGCCACATAATAATTATTAAAATGAATTAATGAGAGTAAGAGGGGGTAAATCATCATATTAAAGTAAAAATTACATTATGGTGAATGTTAATGAACATAATCCAACATAATAACATGGAGGATAAATGAAATGACATAAAAGAGGGTACTTGAAAAGAAAGAGAGAGGTCGGATCCCTTACCTCAAGTACGACATGTCTTGTTCGTTTCATTATATTACTGAATAATAAACTTTTGTCAATTTATAATTTCTTAATTACCTCATTTAATGTTTTTCATTCAATTCATATAACATATTATAATGTTATAATAATTAGTTAATTATGTGAGTTCATATCAAATGTTTTTTTTCGATGTTTGGTACATGAGTCAAAAATGAACTTGTTTGAAAAGAATAATCCATGTAGTTATAAGTACATAATCTCCAGAATAGTATTATTGATTTAAATATCATATATATTCAGTACATATTCATTTTATACTATTCCATAACATTTGGATATAAAAATAAATGAAATGCACCATTCATGGAGACGGTAGGCCGTATGTATAGATGAACACTACTTTTATTTCTTTGTCATATTAATGGAATTAAAAATAATTGAGATATATATATTATAATTCTAGTATTATATATATTTTATATAGGTCACATAAGTTCATTAATTTCATTCTTTATACATTCCGTCTATTGCATGAACGAGTCACATCACTTGAGGGGGCGGTAGTCCGTACTTTCTCATATGGAATTATCGCATTTGAACAACATCAAAAGAATAAAGGTATGATTTAAATATAAAATACAGAAGCATATGGAAAACATATATACAATATATATCATATATAAAATATAGTGACATCATAATGGCCACCATGAAAGCTGTTAAGAGAATATTGAACAATCATTGTTTCGTGAGGCAGTAATTCGCCATCCATAGAAACAATGTGTTCTTTAATCATTAGACGGAGGTACGTGTAATTATAGCTCGAATAATTCACATAAAAACATCTTAGTATATTTAATATACTATTGATGTTTCAAAAGAATGTAATAAAATGATTTTAGGGGTTTCAAGAAGCAAAATAAAACAAAAGAACACAAGTGAAGACATTACCTTTAAATCAGGTAACCCCTCTTGGTTTGAACCAAAAGGATTTCTTGAAGAGAATTATTCCAAATATGAGGCTTGAATTATTCATAGAGGGATGTGGAGAGATTAAATTGGCAGGGGTAGCTGAGCCAAATTCTTGAGAGCTGTGGGTAAGGAGGTAGAGGTGGGGGCCTTTTATAAGAGGAGAGGAGGGGCACTCATGGAAAGTCAAGAAATGTTACATTATTTTAAAAAGAGTGTCGGATTTTAAAGGTCCCACATTGATATATTTCGAGGATAAGGTTATAAGGGTTCGAAGTATACTCATCCAATAGGATTTTTCCAAGTGTATGTCTTAGAGTTTACATTATCATTTCATTTTATTTCAATCGTTCATTAATGAGGTAATCGCTACCTCATCATGATATCATAAATAATTTAATTTATTTAATGTATAAAAATTATAAAACAAATACTATGATGTAAGAAATCTTTTTATATTTCCAATGACTATTTATACTCTAAGAGATCAATTATGTAGAGAAAATTAAAATTATTTTACTTAGGTGTTACATACTTTGGTTACATTTTCCTTTCTTTAAAAAAATATGATAAAAGGTCACTATCACAATAAAGTGATTCCATGGGGTCCCAAGTTTGGAACAAGGCATCCCATGTTCGTCCAAGACACCACCAATAGCATCAGGACACATTTTGGGGTCATTTTATATTTTTATGATATTATTTTCTTACCCTTACTTACCAGATTACTAATTAAACACAATAAATAAAGATAATTACCGTTGTTACTATTCATAATGTCCAAAAATAAAAGAGTCTTAAGTAAATAATTTGGACATTCTGATTCCAAATATGGAAACAATTTTATCAAATAGAAAACACATAAATTGTAGTAATTAATTTAAATGTAAATCCTGTTGTCAAAACAAAAGACGGGTTTTTAAGAAGTAAAATTTATCAAAATGTTGACTTGTTTTTACATCCAATTGAAAAGTGAAATTACATCCAATGAAAAACATTGTATTAAGTGATAAAAACATAATTAAATTATACTTTAAAAACAATTAAAATGACAATATAAATATATATAAAAAATGGATGAAAAGGCAGTTTTGAATTAAAAACTGTATTTTTTCACTATTCATTAAAAAAAGAATTATCAGAAAAATACCAAAAATTAACCCTACGATATATTTGATAATTAAAATTAAGGAATGATTTCCATTTTACCTAATTCAAAACATATAATTTTCATTAATAAATCTTATAGTTAATTCCTGCAGTCAAAACAAATAGTAGGTTTTTTGGAAGAAATATCTATGAAAAGATTGACACTTGTTTATGTCCATTTTCAAAGTGAGATTAATTATAATGACCAACATTGAATTAAATTGTAAAAATATATTCTAATTAAACTTTAAAAACAATTAAAAATATAATCTATCCATATATTTAAATTAGATGAAAAAGAAATTGTGATGTAAAATGCAATACTTTTCACTATTCATTAAAAAAATGAACATTGTCAGAAACATATCAAAAATTTATCCAAAGTAAATATCAATGTCCCAATAATAAAGAATAAGTTTATTTTGACAAATATATCTTATAAAATTTTCAAAAGTTGGATTTAAAAAAGGTTCCCCATCAAAAGGCGGTAAAACAATATTTTAAAAATATTAGAGTATTTATTCTTAAAATTGGATTCATTTGGATTTTAAGCCTCTAAAATTTATTGGATAAATGTAAAAATATTTAAAAAATATATGTAATCATTTTGTAGTTATTTCTGTTCATTCCCGCCATTACAATGGTTGGGCATTAACTATTATAATATTATTATTTTATTAGTGTGCAATGTAAGATTTCAAAGAAAATCGATGTTCCGTATTAGGTACGACATCGAGCATAGCATTCCCTTTAAAGTAATATTAAAATTTTATTCACAAATATTGATAAACATTAGAATGTAATATTATTTATTTACCTGGGATGTTACATCTATTCTATATTAGGGTTTTCTATTCCATGAGCCATGTGTTTTCTTTAAAATATTATATATGTAGTTCCCCATCCTCAAGTGTAAAATATTGTTTATAATGTAGAAATTTTAAAATAGTTTCAGCCCACATCATTGTATATTAGTTTATTAATCATCTAGAGAACATTTTTGTGTTTGAAAATAATTAAGAATGGAACATGTATATAAAACACTTCATCCAATCTCAATATATTTGTTTTCAAAGAGAATATACATTGTTAGAAGGAATAAAATATTTTTCACCAAGATGGCATTCAATTGTTTACATTTTACAATGAAATTAGTCAAAATCATCCATTAAACACACTTTTATAAATATAATTCTATTTTTAAAATAATAATTTCAATATTACGTAATGTAGTTATAGAAAACACATAAAAAATATATGATTTTATATTTTGGATTTACACAAACTATAACTAAAATATATCTATCACGATTAAACTTCAATTATAGATCTTTTATCTTGATATTATACGCATTATAAAATTCCAATTATGATTAGTATATATTAAGGGTAAAGATAAGGTCTAATATGGATAGAATGAAGAAGTGATGACTTTAACTAGTAGAATCATACATTATTAATACAATTTATCAAAGACTTGCAGGGGGATGATATCATCTGGATTACCCTTGACCAAGCCAATGAAAATATTCAACCACTAAAACATGAACAAAACTATTTACGAGGGATGATCAAGATTATTGAAATCATGAAACAAACTGTGTTTGCTAAACCACCCGAAGAATATTATGCCATCACAAAACATACCCTTTAGGTGTTTGCTATTGTATGAAGTGTTTTTGTAACTAGACCCCAATAATATAATTTTTTTAATAAATTCATTATTATATTTATATATTTAATTATAAATTTATATATATGAATAAAATATTGGTTTAATAAAAAAAAATTATATGAAGAATCTAGAATTGTTTTTTTCGGAAATTATTTGTTTTCATTAAAACGTTATTTTAATTTAATTATATAATATTTATAGAAATATTTTTTTCATTTTATTTATTATAAAATATTATTTACTTAAAAATAAACAATAATTTAATTTAAATACATCAAATGAAAAGTTTAAAATATTTGGAATGATGTAGTGTAAAAAAAACTAGTATTTTTTGGTAAATAATTATTGATAGTTTTAATTGTAAATTAAAATTATTAGGATATACATTAGAAAAAATAAATATTAATTTTTAATAAATCAATTTCAAATAATCATATGGGGAATTTTTTAAATTTTTTTTATGAAATTTAACTTTTGGTAAATATTTATAATAGTATAAATATACACTGTGTAATAAGGAATAATAATATTACAAAAGTAGTGTGATAAATTATATTAATGAAATAAATGAGAAAATATATATATCAACTTTAAAATAATGTAATTTTTATGTTATTTGAGTAATTTAAAAACCCTTAATGAACTATCCAAAACCAAAATTATATTTTATGGTTTTAATAACAACTCCTTATAAATAAGAATAACATATACATAACCAATGGAATTATTTTAAGGATTTATGTTTTAAACCTAAAATTATATTTACTTCACTACAATTTTGTAGAAACCATAATAAAAAAATGTTATTGTTTTTGATTTGGAATGTACTTTCAGATAGATTCTAAAACATATGTTTAGTTGTTAATAAAACATACCACTATTTTTTTCAATTAATACCCACCCATCGTCCCATTCATCTCCTCAAAAAAATAATTCATAACATATTTATCCTCATATACCTCTGTGGAGACCTCCCAAGGTGTCCCCAATATAATGATAATCTCCTCATGAGCTTTGATAATCACCTTGTAAATATAAGAGATTTTGTTCCTCCTATTTATTCAAATAATTTATTTATATTATGTCTTTTTTTAATAATGTATTCTTATAATATCATATTAAATGTATCTTTACATTCTTTATTATTCTAATTTAATGAGAGACCATATTTAAACCTCATTCAACCATTTAAGGAATATTTATTTACCCCTGTTATGCTATACAAATTATCTTATAATTTTCCTTGAAATGACTTTTTATTGTGATTAACCATACCCATTTTTAGTCAAGGGTATTCATTGAGATGATCAAATTTTTCACTGATTCGGGATTTCCATGTATATAACCTAAACCTTATAATCATGTATATAAAATTATGAAAGGTTATTTATTTCATAAGATGTTTTTGGAACAAAAATTTGTTTACATATATGAATTTGATTGGTGGGTCCAGAATTATAAAAACTAATAATGAATTGGGTAATTATTTTATCAAATGAGATAATTTGTATTTTCCATGAATATTTATCCCAATCACACAAGATTATGATTACTCGGTTGTTATCCTTAACTAATACATACATTGAAATTCTTTTTTTCATTTCAAAATTCAAATTAGTCCTTAATATAATCCTTTTATACCATTTTTAATGTTCATGTTATTTATTCTTACACTTTTTTGTCTCCTTGATGTAACTATTGATTCACATTAATTACTTTTACCTTATTATGATTTTATAATTTACATATTGGTATTTACATCTCACTCATTTCTTATATACGTCCCAATGTTTTCCAATGTAGTTTCAAAAGGTCAATGTATTTTTATTGTCATGTTATAATGTTTTTAAATAATGTATTCAAATAAATATTTAAATTTTTTATGATATGCATATAATTTATTAATGAATCTTGTCCTATCTATCTTTTTGGATTTTATTATTTTTATCATTATGTAATACAGTATGATATAATGTGTATAAAACTTATCAATTTTTATTGGTGGTAATATAAATAGGTATAATTATTTCCGGGGATTATTATTATGGAATAATTATTGAAGGATTTCGTATACAAATAAATAGTCAAAAAATCATCAGATTTTTGTTATTTTTATAGTGGGTGGTTTTTAAGAATCAAAATTCTTATCTGGATAAAATATGTAAATGTGTCTATGACATAGTTTTACTTCGGGTCAATTATGCTGAAATTTGAACATTGGGTATTAACTGAATCATTATATATTTCCTGAAATAAATCCTTGTTTCACTCCTATTTTTTCAATCAATTGTTACATCCTTTGTGAAATTCAAAAGCTCCTTATAATCCATTGTAATGTGAAAAAAATATATCTACAAACTTTTATGTTACGGAATATAACATGGAGAACATAGGTTAATACTAATAATTTCATTGATTATGGATAACATGTCATTTGGGGTTATCTTTTCCATTTTGATAGTTTCCTTTTTTATATACTTAATAGTTTTAAAAATATCATATGCATGACTACTGTGATTATAGTAAATGATTAGAACAAAAATAAAATAGGGAAATGAAATCTTATCATCCATTAGTGAACGTCAAAATATATTATGGGACTATGTTTTAAGAAATTATTTCATTTCATACAAGGTTATTATAACTATTCAAACACAACCTTAAAACACTGATGTTTAGTTATAACTAAAAATAGAAATTATGTCATAAATTTGTTACGTACCAATCATATAATCTGTCACTCACACACACACACACAGATATATATATATATATATATATATCATTGGGGAGAATTTCTCTATAAACCTTGTTATAATACATTTAATATAATTGGATTCTATTATTGGTATTGATTGTATTTCTATATACAGGGAGAAAATATTATTATTATAGAAGGAAACCACCATACTAACATAAATCATCCTTCAATTCTATATAGGTGCTAGTAGGGAGATGGGTATTCATTGAAATAATTATCTCAATAATGTAAATTTTTTCTTTATGATCAGCCATATATAGATCATATTATTGATACTAGGAAATTATATTGTACTTGATGATACTATCATTGTAACTGAATACGCTGATGTGTTTGTCATGAAAATTTATGGTCTTCCTCCCAACTGAGTGGTTGAGTTATGAATCAAAATTTGACACTTATATTTTCAAATATCCATGACTCTATATAGAATGACCACTATTAAAATTGATGAGATGAAGAATTAGTTATATAATAATCTGGATAAATGGACTATATGCCTATGTGTTTCAACATTGTTAATTCCAGTACATTCAGTAAAGATAAAGGATGGGGTAATAAAACATTGAATTAATTATCATGATCTGAACAAGATAAAGATACAGAGAAAGTATCCTCTTCCAGAAACTTATGAATTTTTCAGTCATCTAAGCGGTTCTTAGTACATTATGAATGTGAATATTTGTTCCATAATTATCAATAAAATAAGAATAAGGAGCATATTCCAAGTAATTTATTCCACACTAGAATTTGTCACTGAGTGTTCATAGTTTTTACATTTGGTCTCACTAAATCTATATCTATCATTATGAAATTAATTAATTGAGTATTTAATGATTTTTTAATTTTTTATGGAATTCATTGTGGATGATATTATAATATACTAATAATGTAAGGACTGACATGATAAGAATTATTGTTATATATAGATGACCTTGAGAAAGTAAATGTTTTATGAAATGTACAATTAATGTTAATTACAGATGGAGGATGAAAATTCATATGGAATGTTATCACCAATAATGGGATTAATATAGAACACTAGAATATAATGGAAATTGATGGATAGTCTAAACTAACATCTGTGAGAGAGATATATGGATTAAAAGGATAATAATTGTATTAATTTTTATTTTCAAGAAACTTCTCAGTATTTAAATTACTAGTAAATATGATAACATTGAAGGTATATAAGTAATTATGTATTTTTTAAATTCTAAGATAGTTTTAACGTGGTATAAAGAGGTTAATCAATACACATATTCTCACATTTTCCACTAGTGGATATGGATTTCTGATATTGAATTATTCATTAAAATATGGTTTTAGATTTTAAACTTATTAAAAATGAAATATTGATTGGTTATTCCACCACCCAATTAAATAAGCATGACAATAAATACCAAAAAATGGTATAGAATTGGATATAGTGAACTTAAAATTATTGATTTTGTTACATTTTATCTATAATTAAATTTTTTAATACATTATAATCCTAAAATCCGCATGTGTATTTCCACACATATGGATCTCAATATAATATAAAAAATGTGGTTAGACATGATGAATGATTATAATTGTTAAATCAACTACCACCATGAGTAGGAGGACAAAGTGGAAGATACATTGATATGAAATGATCTAAAAAACCTATCGATTATGAGGAAGAAAATGGATACAATATTATTGGACAAGAAAAGCATGAACATTATAATATTAAAAGGATAATAATTATATGTTTCTCAAAAAACATGACAACTCTTTATTATTAAGAGGATCAAAAATCCATGTAAGGTGATGAAATGCTACATAGGAAAGAAGGAGATATATTAGAGTTCAAAATTACTCAAGATGGAGTTATAACCATTATAACCCTAATATGGGTCACATAAAAATGTTAAATGAAGAGGTAATTTCTATATTATTAACATAACTCCTTAATAAATATTATTCAAATGAACCATTAATATGGATAATTTTTTGAAGAAAACATATGGTGGAATAACATAAAGTGATATATTGTAGTATTTGTATCCAAATGAATAATATATCAAAAATTAAATTGTAAATGAAATAATTTATAGGTTATGATGAGGAAATTTCCCATACATGTAAAGAAATGGGAATACAAAACATTTTAAATTATAATAGGACAACCCAACAAATATAAATCTAGTAATTCCATTTGGTTGGTAGTCGATCGTCTTACAAATTTAGTACATTTTATTGATATCGAAGAATATTTATCTCTTAAAATGAAATATATGATATATAAAAGAGAAGTAGTAAAACTATATAGAGTATCATTATCCAGCATATCTAATTGAGATATGGGGTTTACCACGAGGTTAAAGGGAATAATTTTGAAATAATTTTATACATATATATGTTTCTGTACTTCTTATTACCCTCAGAAGGATGGTCAGTCAAATATAACAATTCATATTAACAGGAATCAAGTGATCATGTTCAGTGGATTTAAAACGATGTAAGAATAAATTCAATACTCTAGTGGAGTTATAATATAATATATATTTTAAATTTTAATTCAAATGAAATATTATAAATCTTATGTGGGAAGAGATGTTAATGTACAACAAGTTGGGATGAATTTGGAGAGAGGAAGACTATGCCACCATATCATCTTAAAGATATGTAAGATAAGGTTAAAAAAATTCATAATCATTTGATGTCCATGAATATTTGATTAATTTGACAGGTATATAATCATTTATGAGATGTAGGGTTTTATATTATAGATAATGTTTTCTTTAATATTTCAATTCGGAAAAAATTCATGAGGTTTGATAAAAGTTATAGATTGTCCATAAAAACATTGGATACTTATAAAACCTTGTTCAAATTTGAGTTCTAGACTATAGACATGCACTATCACCCAAAGGTTTTCATGTACATGATTTTTCCAAATATCCCTCTTAGTGATGTACATACCACACCCATAACCTATATTGAATCTAATTGTGACACCATTCCGAAAATAACATTCTTAAAGGGTGTATTTGGTCGAGATAATAAATACTCTAGTTAATTTCCAATGAAATAGTAAAACTAACATAGTATTGATTTTATGATCTAACCATAAGTTTGAGGAAGAATCATAAGAACCATAAGATTAAAAACAAGCAGCCACATTTTTTTACTATGCAAAATAATTGTTTTTTGATGAAATTTCATAATGGTGGAACAATTTTCAAACCCAAACATTTATATGTGAAAATAACTTATGAATTAATAAATTTTGTATTGATTAACACAGTTATATTTAACATATTCACTATATATCATTTTTTATTTTGGGCTGTTATAAATTATATCCATAATTTTTATATTAGGCTTAAAATACGATTAATTACAAAAAAATTAATATTATGAATATTTAATGTGAAACCATATATTAATTATATTAAGGGTTGTGAAAATTTCATATTGATTGATATGCAAGAAGTGTTCACCTAAAATAATTGGATAATACCATATGAATCCCATTTATGAGAGATTCTAATCAAAATGACAACACTCGGCCTTGCCTTTCACCAAAACCAAGCTAAGATTCATAAAATTGAAAACTATAAAAACCATGAATATGATATATCCAATATTATCATGGCCATGACACAATCCACTTTTGTTGAACCACCCCAACAAAGTACCAACATCACACAACTTACTCATTGGGGGTACAATAGTTTATAATGGTGTTATGTATCTAAACCCTAGTAGTATGAATTTGAGTATTTTATTTTTAATAAATTCAATATTACATATATCACTTTCATAACTAATTTATATATATTATTATAAAACAAGGTCGAAGAAAATTATTTTCTAATAAAAAAACAAAAATTATATTTTCTCTAAATATTTTGTTTGGTGTAAAAAAATCTATTTGAATAATTAAGAAAACTAACAATAAAAATTCCATAAATATTATTTTTATATAATATTTTTTTAAATTTTTATTTTAATACATTTTAATGAATTTCACTGTATTTTTTAACTGATTCATAATGTTTGTTATATTGTAAAAACCAAAATTTTCATGTAAATATATATATTTATTTAACTATGTAAACTCTCATATATGTTTAAATAATTTTGGTAAAATAGTTTTACTTCTGAAATGGTTTTATTGAAATTAACCAATGGTAATTGTTTTTTCATAATTTCATGAAATAATAGTTTTTTTGTGAGAAAAAATGGATGTAATATACAGTTTGTATTTTTAGAATATAATTGAAAAAAAGTGATGTAATAAATTTTATAAAAGTAATATATGAAAAAATATATATTTAAAATTTATAAAAATTTAATTTTTAGCTATTTGATTAATTTTACAAACCCAAAATGAATCTTTTAAGACTTATTTTATATTCATAGGTTTTAAAAACAATTCATTATGAAAAAAATCACATCCACCTCACCAATGGTAGTATTTTAAAGAGTTATGTTTGTAAACTAGTAGAATATCAAATTCCACTACTCTTTGTTATTAAATAATTGAAAAATAATTGGAAGGTTAGTCATTTGTATTATTCTATAACATTGAGTCCAGAAACAATGTTTATAAATAAATGAACAATTTCATTATAGTTTACTCAAAATAATCTACCAGCAAATAATATTCTATCAATAAAAACCCATCTACCAAACACCCCTTCACTCTACATCTTTTAATCCCTCCCCATAATTTATCATGATCTTATGAAGCTTCTCACAATCTTTTAGATGCTCTATATCAAATTATGTGACACCCTTCCTTTACACTTTTTTCATGTACATTATTTTTATTATTCCTATTATGTTTCATATCGTTAAAGTTATGATATATTATCCCACATACCTATAATTTATTTATTATCCCCAGTGAAATTATACCCAATATTTACCTCTAATTAAACCCTTCAATGAATCATAATGTACACCCATTATGCTGCTGAAATTATCATATGATATTCCTTGCAGACCATTTGATTTTTTGACTATCCATATCTCTATCCAATCATGGGTATTCACCATGATTAACTTATCCTTAATATTTTGTGTACTTAAATTTATATTTACCACACTTTTTTATCATGGGATTAAAAATGATTAATGTATTTATTATGTTGTATGATATATGTGACACAGAAATACATGTTTTTAATTTTAATATAACAGTTGGTCCTAATATTATATATTCCTCAAATTTATTAGGTAACTATTTCATATATAAATATATATTGTATGGTTCATGAGAGGATAGATTAATCACACTATGTTATTATTTCATGAATTCTATTCTAGAAGGTTTCTTACAATGCCGTGTTGTATAATATTCTCACATTACCATGTTCCCTTGATGTTTTCAGCCTATATCACAGTTTTGTATTCATGGTTATGAATATCTATAATATATGTCACCTTTATATTCCTCTTAAATCATATATATTTAATTTTTTATGCTGTGAAATAACTATTATCTTAATAGTCTTTCTATCTCACACCTTTATTCTCTATATCCACATGTTATCCCATGATGCTTTAGAAGATCAATATATTTTTAAGGACATCCTAAATAATGTCATAATATCTATATTTTACATTTTTTATTGATATAAATACCCAAATACATTATTATTATAAATATTTTGGTATTTTATTATCAGTATTATTATTTAATAATTCAGGAAATAATGTTTAAAAAGATATGAGTTTTCATAAAAATGTATTGGGAGGAATTCCATATTTATGGAATGTTCATTCATTCAAATATATTTTTTCCTAGTATTGATATTCCTACTCAGAGACATGATAATATAAAATTTATTGTTTATGATACTATAATTTTCAAAATTATATTCCATTCTCAATTTTTATTAACCAAGTCTTTATAAATCTCCCAAATTCCTCATGGAAATAGTAAGGGGTATAAGAGTGGATTTTCCCCTTGTTTACTAAAACAATTCATTTTATCCATAAATAAATTAGTAGTATATATATGTATAGTTCCCACGTTATTTTTCAAGGGATTTTCCAATAGATTTTAGGTAATATTGTTTCAGAAATTTCCCAACATGATTCAGATAAAGAAGATACAAATGATAGATTGAAAAATAAAGAACATGAAATGGGTCAACTAGATTAAAAAATATGCAACATTGAAGAATGGATGTTACTAAGAACCACTATAACTAAAACATGGGAAAATTTAATTATGATTACAACTATTAGTAGTCATAGCACACCACATCTAAACTAGAAATATTTCAAAAGCTTCTCAATATAAAACAATGGTTGAAATAAGAAAAACAATTAAATAATTATTGGAAATGGAAATATTGATAACGCCATTAAAACTATTTAAAACTAGCAGTTATAAAAGAATCCCCATATCACTAAATTATTAAAATTAAAAATAATAAATGTATTTTTTGGAAGAGATAGATGGGATTCCATTAATTGTGGTTAAATTTCCACTAAAATAGAACTTCATTAAAAGAATAATTATGAAGAATCAATTTGATTAAGTAGTAAATCATCCAATGGTTTTAATTAAACATTACATTAACATTATGTTTATTTATGTTGTAAATTGAATAAAATATTATCTAAAATCACATTAGTAAATTTTTTCAAATCGAAGAACCATGGATGTATTTTCAATTTATAGTGTCTCAAAGGAGTGTTATAATATATTTCCAAATGAGATTCCTCCCACACTCTGAGATATCAAAAACATTGCAATCTCATATATGATTGGATAGATCGGTTTTCAATATAATATATTAGATATCTTTAAATTGGTATTAGATTAAGCCCATTTTAATTATTCAATAATTTGAAATAAGAAGTTCCCCAACCAACCATTGTTGTCCTGGAATTAGCTGACCGATATCTTACTCAGCCAATTGCGAGAATTGATTATTTTTTAGTTGGAGTAGGGACCCAATTCATGTAGATATATATATATATATATTTCATGATTTTGTAGAAGGATTTTGACAAGGATATTCCCATCATCCATTAAAGTCTTTTCCTTGTCACAGGAGGAGAATTAATTAATCCATTAACGGGAATATGGATTTTAAATATTGGACAGAAAATTGGAATTCAATGTTTTTTATAGATCTATAGATTCATAAAATGTTAAAAATCATATAAAAATGAATTTGAGAAAACATATGAAAATATAAATGATGAAGATGAGGATTTTTTATATTTATTGATGTGATAAATAGTTAAACATATCCCACTGATACTTATATGGGAATATAATATAGTAAGTAAGAGGAATAAGTTGATGATATTGAAGGATTGTTATTAAAAAACCAAATGTTTTATATTTTGTAAAAAATATCGAAACCAAAATAGATAATTTCAATATGAAAAAAAATTAGTTAGGAACACCAGTTATGTGAATACAAATAGGTCTACTCATGTTAATTTGAGCTTTTTAGGTGATTAATTTTATTTTAATGATATAAAAGTGTTTTTTAGGAGAGATTTAATATATTTTCACAACATAAAAATTATATTATATTCTTAAAAATGGAGTGTTCATAAAAAATATTTTGAATATTTGTTGAATAATATTATATACAACCACAACTAGACACATAGAATAGTGAGTTCCAACATTGGACTGTAGGGAGGGAAAATGTAAGTCAATGGTTGAAATTCCGAAATTTTCGACATTTTAATGTCACTTTAAGAAAAATATTTAATAAATTTAACCATATTGTCTCAAGAGAATAAAATCTAGAAAATAAGAACGTATATAAGATATCAAACCACTTTATCATAATATGGCCCCAGCCATTAAAATTTAATAATCATGAGATAAGTATATAATTCACTTTGAGGATCATTTTTTGTTAGGATTTTTTTAAAATTATTCTATATTAATACATAGCATCGCATAATTATACAAGAGGATACTCGAAAAATAGTATCCTTTTTTTAACCAAAGGAAATCATTTTTAAAATTAAACATGATTTATTTTCTTGATAAAAGTATTATTAACTTCATCCTCTCTCTTACTCATCAATATACCATGTGAAAACTTTTTTATAAATTTGGCTAATCACAAAAACTCCATATTGTATATAAAATTTGGAAATATAAAGTTAATTTATGAATATTTATAAGCCCATGAAATCATAGTAATCCTAAAAAACATGATATAAATAATAAAGCATAATGTTAACCCATTGAATCCATATCATATCTTCATTTTAGCATCCACAGCTACATAGGGTGTAACCATCATGGTTATGTTTGGAATACACATACCAAAATAATACTTAAATCTCTTAGGAAAAACCTTATTATTTATCTATATCTCATTATCCAATACATTTGAGAGCTATTATGGGCTCACCAACCCTTTGTTTATCAAGGAACCACCCATATACATAAGTAATTCCCATAAAAAATAACAAAAATCTTAACACATCAAACATACAGAAAAATAAAAATAATATTTCCATATTACAATCATAAATTTGAGATATATATATATATAATCAATATATTATCAAAACCATTTTTATATAAAATTACATGAATATTAAATATGTTATATACTTTTATTTTAAAAACCATACATCTTGTAGAATAAGCCAAAAACAAATTAATATTCACGGTGGAAAAAAGTTCATTGTCACCATATACTTTAAAAACAATTTGAATATAAATAAGTATCATTTTTCATAGATAAATATTATTTTGGAAATATGTTTAATAATATGAAATTTTAAAGGGGTTTATTATTAACCATAAAAACAAAATAGTTGTATAATGTCAAATTATGCCTCAATGAATGGATATTGAGATTAAGTCCCTTACCATGAGTCCAACTCATCACGTAAAATATTTGTATTTTGGAATAAAATATATAGATTAATATATAATTTCATGATATAATTTTTCAATTTTTTTTTCAATTTTTATCAAATATAACCATTTTATAAAAATTACCTAATTATTTATGTTCATATTAGATGTTTTGTCGATATTTGGTACTTGAGTCGAAAATGAACATGGTTATGATGTCACTAGTCCATGTGGTCATAATTCCATAATTTCCACCATATTTTAAATAAATTATTAAAATATATATACTGAAATTATATGTTTAAATTACTCCATGATATGTGGTTATGAAAAATGAACAATGTCATAATCATGGGGACAGTAAGTCGTATGTACACTTGAGTAACGTTTTCTATTTCACATTGATCGTTTTGGAAAGAATTTATGCATAATTGTATCCTCCGATAATGATAATAAACTAATTAATATCATATTAATCATTCAAATATTATTATATATATCATAAATTTGATACAATGAATAAATACGAGTCACATCGGTTTGTGGAGGTGATAGTTCACACATACCGACAAATGACATTATAATTTTCATGAATATGGAAAGTAATAATTTAATTAAAATATTATTAATGTAGAATAATTAAAATGTCATGAATATCACATATAAACATTAGTTAAATTATAATAACCAATATTGAGAAACATTTATGACAAACTAATTAGATCGGCTCGTGGAGGTGATAGTTCACATGTACATATGAATGGTTAATTACGTTCCCATTTGATAAAAGTATGGATGGATATAGGTAAAGATAATCACATAATTAAATATAATTATATTTATGGTACTGGATTAATTTCTCATCATGGTTGGATTTCACATTAAATATTTTTAGTTATAAAGAAAACAGAAATATTTAATGAAAATGATACATCTTCTTCAATTGATCACCTATGATGAACACATTAACACCTCAACGACTTTTTTTCCGCCAAAAAAAAGTTTTGTAGCACGAGGATGGATTCGAAGAATTGTTTAGTGTAGATATAGGATGATCGAAAAAGTATTTTGATCTATGAGAATTAGATAAGATATTGTACATTTTAATATAATGGGGAAGGGCACCCTTGGAATCTCTTAAAATATTTAATTAATATATTTTAATTTCACAATCCAAATTATTCGAAATTGATGTATGACTAACGTAAGATGAATATATTTCTAAATCCTCTTATCCAATAATTTTAAAACTTCTATTGATTTTATTTTAAACATTATAATTCTAGTTTACCCTTAATTATACTCTTTGAATTTTAATTGTGGAAACACCATTTTAAATATAAAGAGACTATCAATTTTACTTATATACAGTAAATATTCATTAATGGGAGACTTAATTAACATGTATTAATTATAATAATCACTTTTTTTAAAATATTTTTCAATTTATAAATAATTTTATAAATTAATATTTTTATAAAATAACAATTCGATCACTTTTTTACTATTCATTTAATTGAATTTAAATAAAATATAAATAGATAGGTTACTTTGAGAAAATCCATTAAATATTCTTCTATCATGTGAAATTATCATATAATAATCGAGGAAGAAATTAATTATGTCATGTAATATATATTTTAATATTTATAATATCATTTTTTGATTCCTTCATTAAAAATACTATTATTCCTTATTCGTTATGTCATCGTTAAATTTTTATATCTTATGTCTAAACGTTATTAAAAAATACAATGATTTAGAAATTATTTTTATCATAATAATTATTATCTATACTCAAATATATATCTTATAAAAAACCATATTAAAATTGAATTAGTAAGAAGACATATGTTTATAACATATTTTCATTTACATTAATTTTAATGTTATAATTGTCATAATTACATCCATGTTTCTTAAAAAGGAAAAAATTTTACCCAAAGGGTTTTCATGTTCATTTATATCCCATCCAATAGGATTTATAAAATTTTTATAAAATATTTATATTACAATGATAATATTTTTAAACTTATTTACCAAATATAAGCCTTAACATTGGTAAATAAAAATAATAACTAATGTAGAAATTCATCAGGTAAAAAAAAGAGACCAATTTAAATAATTTTGAGAATTATACTTCAAATATGGAGACTATTTTTTCAAAATCAAAAACTATATTTTGTATTAATTATTTTAAAATTATTTTCCATTCTCAAAAAAAGTAAATGTGATTTTTAAAAGTAAAATCCATCAAAAGGATGAGATATGTCTATATCAAATTTCAATCTGAAATTAATTCCAGTGACTAAAATTGGATTAAATTATAAAAACTTATTTCAATTACACATTAACACTAATTAAAAAGATAACTTAACTGTATAAATAAAATAGATGAAATTGGTGTTTGGAATTTATATCACAACCAAAAATGTGTGCAAGGGAAGCTCTCAGGTTTTATCAGCAACAATCAATATGATCTAATAAAAGGGGAACATTTATCACCACTAGAAAAAAAGAACTAATAAATTTACCCTTTCTCAGCGCATAAAAAATTCATTGATAAAAAGAAGACATTATCTGAACTAATAATAAAGGTGATAAAATTTTTTAAAATATAATATTATTAATTTATATAGAAATGTTTTATTTATATTTAATATTATTTTTATATGTATACATTAAATAAAGAATCAATGGTTATTTTGTTTATGTTTTATTAATATTTGTTATGTATATTAGGTTTAGTAATATATTTATTTTATTTTTGATATATTATATGTTCATAATATTATAAATAAAAACATTTTAATACATATATATATATACAAATAATTAATTAATATATATATATATATATATAAATTTATGTTTCCAAATGAATGTGTCAATTGATGTGTACATTCATATTCTTATGAATATATGTTCACAGTTTACCCTAATGTTGGCTATATAAATAACAGTACTATATATACTTGGGGTATTCATTGATTTCTTATATATATGAAACTTTATCTTCTCATAAATACTTATAATCACGATATATTTATTTAAATAAATAATTGAAGAAATTATAAAATTTAAAAATATAAACATATTTTTATATAATTATATAAATATTAAATATATTATAAATAATTATAATTATATATAACTAATTATATATAAATAATTTTATATGATTTTAAAATTACGAAAAAACATTTTAAATGATTAATATATTAATTATATATATTTTAAAAAATAAAATTGTTATATATATATTGGTTATTATTTTATAATTATTGGTATGTTTTATCAGTGCTAATAAAATATAACTCATAAAACATACATTTATCGGACCAAAAAAATCACTGATAAAGGCTTGTTTAATTAGCTCATTCAATTGTAGCACTAAAAAACATACTTTTAATAGAGTTTTTAAGCACTATTAAATATGTCCCTTTATAAACGATAAAAAATGATGATAAAGGATTGTTTTATCAATGCATTGAATATTTGCATGGATAAAACATACTTTTATCAGTTCTTTTTTATCTAGCGCTAATAAAAGTGTCCCCATGTTTTATAAATGAACAGTAACTTTTTCCTCCTTCCTTAGACCCCTAATGCTCTCATAGAAGCTAATCCGTGTCCCCACCACTGTCATTGCAGCCACTGCCACTGTTGCCACTGTTGCCGCCTCCTCTCCTCCATAATCTATTGCCTCCTCCCTCCCAGCTGCCAACTCCTCCATCCCCATGAACCGAGCATCGCCACAAGCCTCTCCTCTTCCGTGTCTGTCCACCACCTATGGACCTCCTCCAGTTTTTCCTCATTTTCTCCATAGATCTCATATGGTTGGGTATTTATCAATGAATCTATATTTTTTCGTTGATGACGATCTTTTTATTTTTATTTTTGTAAAATGGGTATTAGGAATCATGATGATTCCATGAATCTATTGGTCCCATAAATGTGGATTAGTAATCATGATGTGATGATGTATTTGATTCTTTGTAATTGTTACAAGTAATTTATAGGGGGATATATTCATTATTTAATTGATAATTGGAGGTGGTACTGAATTTATTGGAAATGTGTTCATATTGGATTTATTGGTAACACATTGGTGCTGTATTTTTTTAGAAAAAATGTAATAAAATTATGTGTTATAATCTTGGATAGTGATAAATTTGTTTTCATCATATGTTAATTTTTGGTGTTGGATTTATTATCAACACATGATTGGTAATTTTATGTTGTTCTAGATGTAGATATCATCAATATAATATGGTTGTTCTAAAAGTTATTGTAATAGAACTACTTGAGAGTTTATGTAATTTATTCTATAAGAGGGGATGATGATGCTCAAAAGAATAATTTAGGAATTTTGATAATGCAGTTGAGTTGGTTGGATTTTATTTTCTTATTTTCAGAAGTTTTATAAAATACCATGTAATGAGTATAAGTGTTACACCATGAGTAGAGCTCCTTGAAAAATGACAAATCCATAATAATCCATATGTATATAAAATTATGTGGTCCACATTTTAAATGAAATATAAAATTATGGAGAACCATATAGTGATACCTGAAGGACAGTTGTACCAATTTTTGTGGTTGATCCAAAAGAGAAAATGATTTCATATAGAAATATGATGGAGTTTTGGATGGTTTTGTGAATTGTTTTTGAAATTCTATATATAGGATACAAGTAAAATTCTAAAACACAAATTAGCACTAATAAATCTACATCATTCGATGGTTGGTTTCAGAATGAATAATTCACACCATGTAGTGGTACCCATGAGAATTAAGATCCAAGATCTTTTTAAGGTGACTACGTGATCATGCTATAGAAGATTGAATAAAAATATTCATGAACAAGTTTATGGGAATATAGATAATTCCATTTATATATAATATTTGATAATGTGTTGGTAACAATGGCCCCGCTATGAGGGTAAGGTGTATGAATTATTCATTTCATGGGGAGTTTATATATTTCATGAAGTGTGGTAGGAAGTCCTTGGTGGTTTTACCTACTTTTGGGATTTCCAGGCCATATCAGACAACTCAATATGAATTATTAAGTATTCTTGGAGTCCTTGTGAACACACTATGATGAGGAAAGTCATGTTTTCATGTTATAGTAAAATAATTAATATGATATATTCAATATAAAATGTTTTCCGGTGAGATATATGAAATTTTGAGGTTAACAAGTACAATCTATAATAAAGAGTATCACACCATGTAGTATATTAAGCTTGAGCCTCTATGTTCAGAAGAGAACTTGATTCAGAGGGTGATGAAATTGTTCATTTCCAGAATTATTCAAGTGAATATATTTAACAACCTAACATGGGTTGACATGAAATGTCACCCAACAAGGCTTGGTAAAAAGCCTGAAGCCCATTCCAGATTATAATGAGATGACGATTATCAAATGGGTATCGACATATATAACTATGGGAATGATTTCAAAATAATATATTATAACTAAAATCACTTAAAAGGAAGGTATAAAATAAGTAAAAACAGACATAAAATGAACATTACCATAAAAATCACACCTTATAAAGACTTATCATCCCTGAAATTAGTCTCTAGAGGTCTTTATCGACCATCTTCATCCACTGAACCTGTGCATCAGACTCCTAATTCCCATATTCTTCTTTAATATGCCCAAAATTCAGAAATAAATGTTAGGTATCATCTTCCATCTCAATAACTTTTCTATTCAATAAATAATTTATACTATATATTTCTCCAATAATTCATAAATAATACCATGTTTTCATACATTTTCATGTGTGTAAGTTTAAATAAAACTTCAATATGATTTTTCATATTATTCTACCAATGAACAATGAGAAAAACGATACTAGATCCCATCACTATGTTCCCCTAAAAACCCAGGACCCACTCTATATGTTGTTATCAAGGATTCATTCTTCATATCCTCTAAATCATACCCATACAACAGTATCTATCATATACTAGTGCAACTCTGCCACTTACGTGCCCACACAAAACAGACAACCTCTACCTAGTGGATAGGTTAACCTACACACCACACCCAATATGCACTAAGAAATTACATCACTACCAAAACATAAAAATTGACATATCACATTTTCCTGTGAATATTAACACTCACAATCATATCTAACAACTCAAAAATAGTCTCACATTACTACACTAAATGGAATAACTCAAGGACCCATCCACATTCCTAGACATGAATCATAGAGTTTGAATCTCCACCTCCACATATGGTCTTACTAGTGACCAAAAAATATAAAGGATTTTTAGGAACCACAACTAATCATTACAGAACTGAAAATATATTATAATGGGGTAAAACCCACAAATAAATTCCAAACATGGATTTCATCACCACACTACTCATCCTTAGATAGTTCAAAGATTGTTCCCAAAATGAACATATTTTCTCATACACCAACAACAACATGACTTAGGGCCCTCCTATTAACCACATTATCGAAGCCTTTCCATAAAAATACATTATGTATTTTTCAAGTGGGAATTATTAGGGATTATATTAAAAGTAATCATTTATAATGTATTTTTACTTATGATTTTTACAACAATTGTTTCAATTTAATTACTTTTTATTAGTAACTATTTATAATATTGTTTTTCATATTTTTCTATTCCCATTTAGAAAATATTTAAATATAATTATCCCATTAATGTTTAAAATAATTATTGTGAAATATTTAGTATTTTCACTTATATTTATTATATTAGGATCATTTTTACATGTAGTTATATTTTATTCAGAAATTATATTTTAATATGATATGATTTATTTTAGAAAATAAGAATTATAATATAAAATTATTTATGTTGTTCATGTTATGCGATTTTTTAATTATTTAAGAAAACAACTATTTTTTCATTTCACGCATTCTTCCCACTATTTCTCCTTTATGCCCACCAACCTTATTCTCTTATATAATTCCAATAGTTTTCTCCTTCTCCTATGAACTGATATTTCTTTTTAATTAGGATTTAGGGATTTATGTTTTATGATTGTTTTCCATGTAAGGTGACATGTTGGGTATTGGTTACCAATAAGTTTAAAGTAAGTGTTTCTTTTCCCTTTATTTATTTTATAATTTATAGAATGTTTATATTTTATATATTAATTATCAATAAAAGAATAGATGTATGGGTCCATAGGTGAAATTATAAATTTCTTTCATAAATTCTAGGCTTGGTATAAGGGATTTTTCATCAGAATTTCATGTACTATTTTTAAATTAGATTAATTCTCATGAAAATCATATTTAAAAGTGTTTAATATGGTTATTTAAATGATTATTAGTAAATTTAGGAATTTTTCCTTTGTGGGGTTTTTCATAAGAATTTTCAATGTGCTTGGATAATGTTTTGGAATGACGAATGGAATTTTTCATGTGATTCAAAAATAATTGCAATGATAAGACATTAAATAAGGGGAGTGATACTGTACATACTGTGATGTTTTTCATGTGAATATCTTATTTTCACTTTAATGAGTAAATGGTTTATTTTTCATGTGACCCTCAATTATATCCTCTATACTTTTTTCACCAGTTATGGGTTATTGATTAATTATATGATGGATATATGATGTGAAAAGTGGATTGTATATGTGATGATATTTGAGGTGAGTTGATAGACATTTTTTTATTATTTTTATTTCTTTCCCACCTTTAAGGTGGTATGTTTATGGTAATAATGGTGTCTAGGTGATAAGTCACGATTCAGGTTACCCTAGTTGGTACACACTTCTATGGTCACCCTAGTTTTTTTAGACAAGGATTGTGAGAATGTTCTAGTATGATGAGTTATGTATAGTTTAATTGGGTGGATCATGTTATTTTTAGATGAAACATATATCAGATTTTGGTCTGAGTATTTATAGTGCCATTTTTGATTGTAATACATTATTACCGAGGGTATATCCCATATCATTTTCTTCCTTGATCAGTGGTTCTATATATAGGATTAAATTTTTATATGTATTACATCCCGCTTATTCTTGTTTTATTAGTGTAACGATTAATACTAGTTTTCTTTTCTATTATATTATTCTTTTATAAAATGGTTACCTTCATCATTGTAAATTTATTTTCTGCCATTGATATGTGTTCTTTGTGAGATAATGAATGTTTTATTTCCTAGTGCCAAAAAATTTATGTATTATGAGATGGTAAATACCTATATTTCCCACCAATTCATTGGGTAAATGATTATATATCATGATATATAAATGTAATGTGAATATGTGAGTAAGTCTATAAGATCAGATACTGTGAGTTTGATTGTGTTAATCTCTACTCAGAATAATACATGTGAATAAGATACCATGTTTCTATGTTCACAGTTGATTGTGATGGTGTTAATATCTAATCATAACATTAATTATGAATATGATTTTGAGTATCCAGTGTGGGGGGGTCAGAACTCCTGAAAAAGAGTTCACCCACCAATAAGGGGTTGTCCATACCATAAGGTTGATGGGAGGAACACTAAAAACTAGTCATCGGAGCAATATAGGGGGACGTGATACATATAAGGCGTGCAACCATTAATTATTTGCATTGGATAGATAGTGGTAAGTGGATATTACATGTAGTTATTTTGTTACGGGATCACTTTTAAAATGATTCATGTGTTTTGAAATGTTTTTTAATAAATTATATGAGTTAAACATAACATTTTTTGGTTTAAAAATGCTTTAAAATGGTTTAAAAAAGAATTGGGGTATTGAGAAAGGATTTTGGGAACAAATTGGATTATTTTAAAAAGGATATTTTATTTTAAAGATGAATTTATGTAAAATGTTAGTTTATAATGGGATGTCAATTGTGATTTTAAAAATCATTTTCAAAAGGGATTTATACTCTATAACTTATTTATCCTTATTTACTTTTTATATCAAAATTGTGTGTATTTATTTTGTTAAAAATTATTATCCCCTAATCAAATATGATAGATATAGATAAATGATATATGGATTTCAATCGTCTGACAAAAGAGTAAGTAGGTAGAGTAAAAGAGATCATCATTATTGAAAAAGGCCATGTGTATGATCTTAACCAAATCCTTTGCCTTTGTTTATGTGGTTATTATTCAATAAATGTTAGTCCAGATGAGTTTGAAGAATAAATGATCTATCACATAATAGATCAAAGTTACAAATTTTGTAATAAACACGGGAAAAAATGAAAATGTAGCTAGTGACTAGGATAACACTGCCTTTTATGGATCATTTGATATGATTATAATTATGGAAAATGAAGAAGACCATATAATGGATGTGATTACAAATGTGAATAATGATGAAGATTGTAGTAAGAAAATGATATGGATGGTTGAAGATGAACATTGTGATTTCCCAGAATTGTTTGAGTAGTAAAAATGTTGTGAAATGATGCCATTTTAGGATGCTTGCACTGAAAATATAGCATTTTCAGCCATGATGAAGATGTATAATTTGAAACAGGCAATAGATTGAGTGACATGAGTTTTACGACCTTACCTTCTCCCTTTAATGAAATGCTACCAAAAGTATTGAGCTCCTGAGATTAACATACGATTCCAAATGAATGATATACTCGATAGGTATGATCTTTAAAAGAATCCATGCCTACCCAAATGACTATATATTGTTTCTTAATAACCCCAAATAACATATAGATTTCCCAATGTGTAGTGATTCTTGATACAAGAATGAAGAATACGAGAATAAAAAATATTCATGATACATTCCAATCATTCAACAGTTAATTTCCTAAATGGAAATGAAAAGAAAATAGGACAATTGACATGGAACACAGATTGAAGAAATAAATATGGAAAACTAGGACATCCAGAAGACTCTACTCGGAGGAATATAATTGATCATGAGTAACCTGACTTTCAAAATGAGTTGAGAATCCATCATCTTGCATTATCTATAGATGGAGGGAATACTTTTTGTTTTCAAAGAATCACTCATAGTACATGGATAGTTATGTTAATAAATTATAAAATTGCAATATGGTAATGCATGAAACAAAAACACTTCTCCTTATCTATGCGTATATCAGGAAAAAAACAATTAATAATATTTATTTATATTTGGATCCATTTATCGATGATTTGATATTATTATAGGATTTTGTTGTTACAATGTATGATGCTAATAGAAATTCAGATTTCATGTTGAGATCCATGTTGTAAAGGATGATAAAGGAAATTCCTGCAAATGTAAATTTATTAGGATATATCATTAAATAATCACGTGGGTGTAACATTGGTGAACAAGTTCCACAATCAATTAGGTTGAAACACTCATAAAAAACTGTGTGTCTAAGACATCCCTGGTTTCTACCCCAACGATATAAGTTCCAATCTTAGATGGAATCATTCGATGGATGTTCATAATAATGTACACCACTGCCTCCACTAATAGGTGATCAACTGTTTGAGAATGTTAATGCTGTGACATGACTTTTGGTAAAACATTTTTTATAAAACATACAAAATCGAGTTGGAAAATGAAATAAATTTTTTCAATCACTACACTAGAATTGTCTATATGTCAGAAACATTCTTCAGGTTAAGCATGTTGGAAAAATGACTGCGATAGTGACATATACACGTTTCTAAATACATGTAGAAAAATAAATGATGGAGTTAATGCTATGTTGGACATGGTTTCCATTGTAATATGAGAAGTGTTGGAACCATTGAAGGGTGATAAATAAACATTTCTTCCTCCTACGACTTACAATCATTCTAGGAAGGAGTGATATCAGTTTTTCAACTTCATGATTGATGTTTATGTACCAAAGGGGTATTCATTGAATATAAGGAACATTGTGTCAATGCACGATTTAATGTTAAAATATTTCAGGACTGCAGAGTCTACTCAATAGATCATGGAGCTTCCATTTAATACATTATGAATTTTAAAGTCTTACCTAAAACCCTTCATTTTTATGGACCAACCCTAGTTGGGGAAATGTGAAGGGATATATGGATATTTAGAACTAGAATTTTCAGGAAACATAATATTATGATGTCAATGGGGAGGGATTTTTGATTTCAATAAAATTCTGGGAGTCAAATAAGTAATAATATATTTATTTGTCTCAATTTTATCACGATAATGTACTACACCTTTTATCATCATAAATTGTAGAAATTGAATGAAAAATTACATCAAACATATCATTTCAAAACATACTCGGTAATGAAAACCATATTAATAGAAGCAATTTCTAGGAATGATAGAGGCGTTTATGAATTATTCTCCACCATGAGAGGAAATTGAATGTACTGGAAAATCCTCTTCTAGTTGCACCTAGAAAAGAGGCCAGTGATGATGAACTGTCTCTCTATATGAACAATATAGAACTTTTAACATTAAATCGCGCATTGACACAATGTTCTTTATATTCAATGAATACCCCTTTGGTACATAAACATCATTCATGAAGTTGAAAAACTGATATCACTCCTTCCTAGAATGATTGTAAGTCGTAGGAGGAAGAAATGTTTATTTATCACCCTTCAATGGTTCCAAAACTTCTCATATTACAATGGAAACCACGTCCAACATAGAATTAACTCCATGATTTATTTTTCTACATGTATTTAGTAACGTGTATATGTCACTATCATAGTCATTTTTCCAACATGCATAACCCGAAGAATGTTTCTGACATATAGACAATTCTAGTGTAGTAATTGAAAAAATTGATTTCTTTTTCCAAATCGATTTTGTATGTTTTATAAAAAATGTTTTACCAAAAGTCATGTGACAGCATTAACATTATCAAACAGTTGATCACCTATTAGTGGAGGCAGTGGTGTACATTATTATGAACATCCATCGAATGGTGCCATCTAATATTGGAACTTATATCGTTGGGGTAGAAATCAGTGATGTCTTAGACACACAGTTTTTTATGAGTGTTTCAACCTAATTGATTGTGAAACTTGTTCACCAATGTTACACCCATGTGATTATTTAATGCTATATCCTAATAAATTTAAATTTGCAGGAATGTCCTTTATCATCCTTTACAACATGGATCTCAACATGAAATTTGAATTTCTGTTAGCATCATACATTGTAACAACTAAATCCTATAATAATATCAAATCATCGATAAATGGATCCAAATAAAAATCAATATTATTAATTGTTTTTTTCCTGATATACACATATATAAGGTGAAGTGTTTTTGTTTCATGCATTACCATAGTGCAATTTTATAATTTATTAACAAAACTATCCATGTACTATGAGTGCTTCTTTGAAAACAAAAAGCATTCCCTCCATCTATAGATAATGCAAGATGATGGATTCTCAACTCATTTTGAAAGTCAAGTTACTCATGATCAATTATATTCCTCCGAGTAGAGTCTTCTGGATGTCCTAGTTTTCCATATTTATTTCTTCAATCTGTGTTCCATGTCAATTGTCCTATTTTCTTTTCATTTCCATTTAGGAAATTAACTGTTGAATGATTAGAATGTATCATGAATATTTTTTATTCTCGGATTCTTCATTCTTGTATCAAGAAGCACTACACATTGGGAAATCTATATGTTATTTGGGGTTATTATGAAAAAATATATAGTCATTTGGGTAGGCATGGATTCTTTTAAAGATCATACCTATCGAGTATAGCATTCATTTGGAATCGTATGTTCATCTCAGGAGCTCAATACATTTGGTAGAATTTCATTCATGGGAGAAGGTAAGGTCGTATAACTCGTGTCACTCAATCTATTGCCTGTTTCAAATTATACATCTTCATCATGGCTGAAAATGCTATATTTTCAGTGCAAGCATCCTAAAATGGAATCTTTTCACAACATTTTTACTACTCAAACAATTCTGGGAAATCACAATGTTCATCTTCAACCATCCATATCATTTTCTTACTACAATCTTCATCAATTTTCACATTTGTAATCACATCCATTATATGGTCCTTTTCATTTTCCATAATTATAATCATATCAAATGATCCATAAAAGGCAGTGTTATCCTAGTCACTAGCTACATTTACATTTTTTCCCGTGTTTATTACAAAATTTATAACTTCGATCTATTATGTGATAGATCATTTGTTCTTCAAACTCCTCTGGACTAACATTTATTGAATAATAACCACATAAACAAAGGAAAAGGATTTGGGTAAGATCATACACATGGCCTTTTTCAATAATGATGAACTCTTTTACTCTACCTTCTTACTCTTTTGTCAGACGATTGAAATCCATATATCATTTATCTATATCTATCATATTTGATTAGGGGATTATAATTTTTAACAAAATAAATACAATCAATTTTGATATAAAAATTAAATAAGGATAAATAAGTTATAGAGTATAAATCCCTTTTGAAAATGATTTTAAAAATCACAATTGACATCCCATTAAAAACTAACATTTTACATAAATTCTTCTTTAAAATAAAAAATCCTTTTTAAAATAATCCAATTTGTTCCCAAAATCCTTTCTCAATACCCCCAATTCTTTTTTAAACCATTTTAAAGCATTTTTAAACCAAAAAATGATATTTTTAACACATATAATTTATTAAAAAACATTTCAAAACACATGAATCGTTTTAAAAGTGATCCCGTAACAGAATAACTACATGTAATATCCACTTACCACTATCTAGAAAATGCAAATAATTAATGGTTGCACGCCTTATATGTATCACATCCCCCTATATTTCTCCAATGACTAGTTTTTAGTGTTCCTCCCATCAACCATATGGTATGGCCAACCCCTTATTGGTGGGTGAACTCTTTTTCAGGTTTCTAACCCCCCCCCCACTCTGGAAACTCAAAACCATATTCATAATTAATGTTATGATTAGATATTAACACCATCACAGTCAACTGTGAACATAGAAACATGGTAGCTTATTCACATGTATTATTCTGAGTAGAGATTAACACAATCAAACTCACAGTATCTGATCTTATATACTTACTCACATATTCACATTACATTTATATATCATGATATATAATCATTTACCCAATGAATTTGTGTGAATTATAGGTATTTCCCATCTCATAATACATAAATTTTTTGGCACATGGAAATAAAACATTCATTATCTCACAATGAACCCATATCAATGGCAGAAAATAAATTTACAATGATGAAGGTAACCATTTGATAAAAGAATAATATAATAGAAAATAAAACTAGTATTAATCATTAAACTAATAAAACAAGAATAAGTGGGATGTAATACATATAAAAATTTAATCCTATATATAGAACCACTGATCAAGGAAGAAAATGATATGGGATATAACCTAGGTAATAATGTGTGACAATCAAAAATGGCACTATAAATACTCAGACCAAAATTTGATATATATTTCATCTAAAAATAACATGATCCACCCAATTAAACTATACATAACTCATCATACTAGAACATTCCCACAATCCGTGTCTAAAACAAAACTAGGGGGACCATAGATGTGTGTACCAACTAGGGTATCCTGAATCGTGACTTATCACCTAGACACCATTATTACCATAAACATACCACCTTAAAGGTGGGAAATAAATCAAAATAATAAAAAAATGTCTCTCACCTCACCTCCAATATCATCACATATACAATCCACTTTTCACATCATATATCCATCATATAATTAATCAATTACCCATAACTAGTGAAAAAAGTATAGAGGAAATAATTGAGGGTCACGTGAAAAAAAAACCATTTACACATTAAAGTGAAAATAATATATTAACATGAAAAACATCACAGTATGTACAGTATCACTCCCCTTATTTAATGTCTTATCGTTTCAATTATTTTTGAATCACATGAAAAATTCCATTTGTTATTCCAAAACATTCTCCAAGCACATGGAAAATTCTTATGAAAAACCCCACAAAGGAAAAATTCCTAAATTTACTAATAAACATTTAAATAACCGTATTAGACATTTTTAAATATGATTTTCATGAGAATTAATCTAATTTAAAAATAGTACATGAAATTCTGAAGAAAAATCCCTTATACCAAGCCTAGAATTTATGAAAGAAATTTATAATTTCACCTATGGACCCATACATCTATTCTTTAATTGATAATTAATATATAAAGTTTAAAAATTTTATAAATTATAAAATAAATAAATGGAAAATAAACACTTACTTTAAACTGAATGGTAACCAATACACAACATGTCACCTTACATGGAAAACAATTAAAAAACATAAATCCCTAAATCCTAATTAAAAAGAAATATCAGTTCATAGGAGAAAGAGAAAACTATTTGAATTAGATAAGAGAATATGGTTGGTGGACATAAAGGAGAAATAGTGGGAAGAATGCGTGAAATGAAAAAATAGTTGTTTTCTTAAATAATTAAAAAATCGCATAACTAGAACTTCATAAATAATTGTATATTATAATTCTTATTTTCTAAAATAAATCATATCATATTAAAATATAATTTCTGACTAAAATATAACTACATGGAAAAATGATCCTAATATAATAAATATAAGTGAAAATACTAAATATTTTACAACAATTATTTTAAACATTAATGGGATAATTATATTTAAATATTTTCTAAATGGAAATAGAATAATATGGAAAACAATATTATAAATAGTTCATAATAAAAAGTAATTAAATTGAAATAATTGTTGTAAAAATAATAAGTAAAAATACTTTAAAAAATGATTACTTTTAATATAATCCCTAATAATTCCCACTTGAAAAATACATAATGTATTTTTATGGAAAGGCTTCGGTAATGTGGTTAATAGGAGGCCCCTAAGTCATGTTGTTGTTGGTGTATGAGAAAATAAGTTCATTTTGGGAACAATCTTTGAACTATCTAATGATGAGTAGTGTGGTGATGAAATCCATGTTTGGAAGTTATTTGTGGGTTTTACCCCATTATAATATATTTTCAGTTCTGTAATGATTAGTTGTGGTTCCTAAAAATCCTTTATATTTTTTGGTCCCTAGTAAGACCATATGAGGAGGTAGAGATTCAAACTCTAAGATTCATGTCTGGGAATGTGGATGGGTCCTTGAGTTATTCCATTTAGTGTAGTAATGTGAGACTATATTTGAGTTGTTAGATATGATTGTGAGTGTTAATATTAACAGGAAAATGAGATATGTCAATTTTTATGTTTTGGTAGTGATGGAATTTCTTAGTGCATATTGGGTGTGGTGTGTAGGATAACCTATCCACTAAGTAGAGGTTGTCTGTTTTGTGTGGGCACGTAAGTGGCAGAGTTGCACTAGTAGATGATAGATACTGTTGTAGGGGTATGATTTAGAGGATATGAAGAATGAATCCATGATAACAACATATAGAGTGGGTCCTGGGTTTTTAGGGGAACTTAGTGATGGGATCTAGTATGGTTTGTCGCATAGTTCATGGATAGAATAATATGAAAAATCATATTGAAGTTTTATTTAAAATTACACACATGAAAATGTATGAAAACATGGTATTATTTATGAATTATTGGAGAAACATATAGTATAAATTATTTATTGAATAGAAAAGTTATTGAGAGGGAAGATGATACCTAACATTTTTTTTTCTGAATTTTGGGCATATTAAAGAAGAATATTGGAATTAGGAGTCTGATGCACAGGTTTAGTGGATGAATATGGTCGAGAAAGACCTCTAGAGACTCATTTTCCCACCAGTTGGGCCTCATTTTCCCATCATTATTGGCTACATTGATCACCTAGCCATATTAGGGATTATGTTCCTGGATGATTTTCATATAGATCTCATCCTATCATTCTTTCCCAATACCTTATCTATCATTATTGTCAACTAAAACATGAGAAATAATGAGAATATTCTATCTGAACTTTTTACATTAATTAGCTAGGTAGATAAGGACACGAGGAATTAAAAACCGATATTACTTGTAGATAATAATAAAGTATTTGAGAAGGAAAAGTGTCCAAGGATTCATAAATGGTCTGAATCTCATATGATCCATCCCTCCATAAAGGGGAAGATCCAGAGGCAGGGGAAGGAATAAGAGGAACTATGTTTTTCATGTGGCAAACCAGGCCATTGGAAGAGGAACTACACCCGGAAGCATAGGGACGCTAACTGTGCATTTGTTATTGAGTGTAATCATACTATTTCGACACATTGGTTATTAGATATAGCTTCTGGGTCTCAAATCAATATTCAAATTAAAGAACCAAGTATATTTAGAAATATTTCAAGAGGATAAGGAGATTTCTGAGCTTCCAATGGAATGAGGCTAGCTGTATTGGACATTGGTGATTGATATCTCTCGTTGCCAACTAAAATTATTTTGGTTTAATGTAACTTTTATTTTGTTCCTAGAGTTATCAAGAAAAAATTTTCTATATATTTTTTGGATATGGATGGATTTATTTTCTACAATGGAAATAAGTGTTTTCTCTTTAATAAGAACATCATATGCTATGATATGAAAAATTTAAATAACGGTTTGTATATATTAAATTATGAAAACCATGTGTTTACAATCGATAAAGAAACAAATTCACACGACTCATACAACACCATGTTGTGGAATCACCTTATAGGTCATGTAAATGAGAATAACATGACCAGGCTCATCCAGGAGAGTTATTTAGACTTTATTGAGAAAAAACCACTTTATATATGTCACACTTGTTTACAAGGTAAAAAGACTAACCCACCTTTCAGTGGATAGGGTGAAAGGGCCACATAGCTTATTGGATTGCTGCACACTGATGTGTGTGGTCCATTTCCAGTTGAATCTAGAGGCAGATATTCATACTTAATTACTTTTAATGATGATTTGAGTAGATATTTCTATATCTACTTAATTATGTATAAGTCAGAAGCCTTAGCAAATTTCATGGAATTCATGAATGAAGTAGAGAATCAGCTTGGTAAAAATATAAAGAAGCTTCGATCAGATCGAGGGGGCTAATATCTAAAACAAGTGTTCATCGTTCTTATACGCGATTCTGGGATTCTATCTCAGCTCACTCCTCCTTACACACCATAGTGGAAAGATGTTTTTGAAAGGTTGAGCCACACCCTGTTGGACATGGTGAGGTCAATCATGAGTCCTACAAATCTTCCATTATCTTTTTGGTAATATGAATTACAAACTATAACATACACATTAAACAGAGTACCAACAAAGTTGGAAAAAAGAATTCCCTATGAGTTATGAATAAAAGGAAACCCATTTTTCCACTCACACATGTATGGGGATGTAAGGCATTTGTTATGTAATTCTAAGGAAACAAACCAGCACCCTAGGGCATGAGGGGTATCTTAATAAGATATCCCAAATAAACCAAAGTATATTAACTATATTACCCTTCAAAGATGAATGTTAATGTCGCTAAACAAGCCATTTTTTAGAGCGAGAACATCCTCAAAAAGTATAGTTGGAAAAAGTTTGTCATCGATGAAGTTGATGATCAAAATACACATGAGTTGGTACAGGAAAACGTTCCAGAGGTCTTTGTGGAAGATGTTCTAGAAACACAAGTATTGTGTTGGAGCTTATAGGAGGTAAGGGACAAGAGATATTTGGTTTCCTAGTAAACTAGAATAGTGATTCATAATTGTTTGAAAATTATGAACATATCTCCTATGAGGAAGTAGTATAAAACTCAAAAGATGTATGATGGATAAAAGAAATGATTTCTAAGATGGATTCCATGTATCAGAACAATGTCTGGGTTCTGGTTCCTCAACCGATTAATGTATATCAAGTTTGATGATATTAAGTATTCAAGAGAAATATGTACATATATGGTCATGTTAGAAGCTATATAGCAATGATAGTAGTTGAAGGATTTAGACAGCGTTAAAGAATTTACTATGATGAATGGCAATCACCAATTTCCATGTATAATCCCATAATAATCATACTTTTCATATAAGCATATCATAACTACACGATTTTGAAAATGGATTTCAAAACATCATTCTTTTACAGGAACCATCAAGAAGAAGATTATATGTCCCAACCAGAAGTGTTGGTCACACCATGGGAAGCCAAAAGGGTTAGAAAATTACAGAAATCCATTTATGATTTAAATCAATCATTGAGGTCATGGGGAATTCTATTTGATGAGGACATAAAATAATTTTGTTTCATTAAAATTAATGTGATCCATGTGTTTATAAGAAGTTTAATCGGAATTTGGTCGTTATCCATGTTGTATATGTTGACAATATATTTATTATTGGAAACAATGAAAAAATATAACAGTCAATTAAGGACTAGTTGAATAAATGTTTCTCCATGAATGGCTTGGGTGATGTATCCTATATTTGAGGGATCATGATCATTCATGATAGATCTAATAGGATGCTTAGAATATGTTAGGGTACATACATTGACCAGATACTAAAGAGATTTATTATTGAACAACCCAAGAGGGGATTGGTTCCAGTGTCACATGGCCAATATATTTCTATGAAAATGTGTTGTCATAAAAAAAGAATGATATAATGAGTAATATCTCATACACTTCAGCTATAAGATCCATCATGTATTCCATGTTATGTACCAGTATTGATCTTTAATATGCACTGAGCATGGCAGGAAGATATCATGAAGATCCAGAAAACCAACATTTGACTAATGTTAAGACTATCATTAAGTATCTGAGAAGAAATAAGAATATATTATTGGAATTTGGAGGAGATGAGGAGCTTGTCATCAGAGAGATTGATGGTTATAGTTTTCACAAAAATCAGAACAATATAAAGCCTCAATCTGGATATATTTTTTGTCTCAATGGAGGAGCTATGAGCGGGAAAATTTTAAAGAAACCACTTGTTGTTGATTCTAATGCAATGTCTGAATATATATTGGCTATTTATGCATAAAAGGAAGAAATCTGGATTCAGAATATTTTACAAAATCGTGTTGTGGTTCCTAGAAGTAATGATCTTATCACATTGTATTTTGATAATACTAAAAAGGTAGCTCTTGAACAATAACCAAGGCCACATCAATGGAAAATGGACATACTTTGTAAGTATTAACCCTTGAAGGATTTATATCAAAGGGGTGACGTTGCTATGAGAAAAGTGTCCATGGAAGAGATCATGACATACTCCACAACTAATGGCCTATCTCATCAAAAGCAAGAATATCATGTGAGAGCTAGCGGGAAAAAGGTTATTTGCAGCTGGCTCTAGTATAAGTGGGCGTCTATCAGATTTGGTGTCCTAGAACCAACTAAATTGAACATTATTCATTAATAAATACCTTATCACATCCTGATTGTTCTTATACATGACAATGCATGTGATAATGTCCTAAGGATAGATATTTCACAGAAAGGTCATAACAGATCCCGACTATGATGTGAACCCAGAATTTCCATAACCCAGTTCTTGAATATATGTTCTATGGCTATGTGATGTTATTTGAAGGAAACAAACAATACTTTCCATTAGGTGTGGCTACTTACAAAACATTGAGACACATTTTCATGGTGTGCACCCTCTGTAATGTCCAGAAGGATAATATGAGAATGAGACACGCGAGTAGGAAATAAAAATCTCATTGGGTCATTGGATGTTCCTATCTTTGGACAAGTGTATTGGTCTTTAGTCTTTATGATTATTATTAGAGGGTATTACAACACACACACATAGATGGATTGAAGAATTTTATTTTGAAACATTGTTCGTAAAAAGGTAGGATATGTTTGTTGTGTCACAAGTAAAACGACATTGATAAATAATGCAAGACAGGATTTTTCCCATTTGTTCCATAACAGAAATAGATATCTAATGCCCTCTGATGGAATTTATATTGCCTACATAAAACCATTTCCATGATAAATAATGGGAAAGTTCAATTATGGAATGTCAATGAAATAATAATCGAGCACATGGGTTAATGGAACTAGCATGCAACCCTCTTGATTAGAGATATAAAGAAAAAGTTATTACATTACATAAAAATCATTATTAGGAAGTGACATGTCATTTATGCATGAAATTCATTCCCTGTGGGTGAATTTGCATGTTTCTAGACATCAAACATGGACACTAGGCATGCTCCACCTAATTCCACAAAGAAAGAGGCGAGAGGGTCACACACTATGTGTGTCCAAGTATCACAGTTAAATATTAATTTCACAATTTGATTAAATATTTTTCCCGATTGTGGTTTAATAATTATTCAAGGATTCCAGATCACATTTATTTCCTCAGTTTTTATTGGAGATAATATTTCATGGGTGTAATATAATATTTATTAGTGATTAATGAAAAAATATTTATTTAGAAAATAAATAGTCAGTATTCAATGTCCAACAAATGTGGTGGAGGAAATAAATAGAATGTGAAAAACAAATGTATACATCAAGTATATTAATATACATGCCCTGTTTTTTATCTGGGGATTTGTGAGAAATAATATTATTTAATTAATTAAATAATATTTAGTGTAATTAGCTAGGCACATGTCAAGTAATAATAATTGACATATGTTATTATTAGACATGTGGTATTACTAAGAATAAAATGAAATTAATACATGATTTAAGGTAATTAATTCATTTTATTATTCTATGTAAATAAAATCCCAATTATATAATTCTGGTTTATCCTAAACATTTATTGAGTTGTGCACAAAAGATCTCGAGAAATCTCTAATGGAAAGAGATATTTTCTTTTCTTGCAAAAACTCTCTAATGCTTTGAGATATATCCTCTTCCGTATGATCAAGGAGAGCAGTTTTCAAGACACTCACAATGCTATTGAAGGTGGACATCACAAGAAAAGGCTCTTCCACACTAGCACCATAAGAACCAATTGGTGACATCCTGAGATACATCTAACACATTTGGATCACCGCTAGTGAAATCCTGCACTTGGATTCTGTGAAAAAATGAAAAATAACTTTATATCGTGATCAGAAACATCAACCGATATATAATTTCATCAAGAAAATTATTGTATTTTAGTTAATTTAATTATAAGAAACATATGATGATCCCCAATATGGTTCTGAGAATCCCCTATTTTCTTTGTTTGTTCATTCTATATTGTATACCTAAAGTTTTATTATCATGAGGGATCTTAGATTGACCGCCTGTAACACCCCAGGTAAATAAAGAATATGAAATCATTATATTTATCCATATTTTCGAATCAAATATTAATATTACTTTAAAGGGGATGCTATGCTTGATGGCGTACCCAATACGCAACAACGAGTTTCTTGGGAATCTTACATTGCACTCTAATAATAAAATAATATTATTTTAAATGGTAGTTAACATGTAGCCGTTGTGTTGGTGGGAATGGATATAAATAACTAAAATATGATTATATATGTTTTTAAATGTTTTTACATTTATCCAAATGATTAAAATATGGAAAGAATTCAATTTTAGGCGTATATGCCCTAGTTTTCACTAAAGGTTCACTTATCACCTTTTGATGGCGAACCGTCATTAAATATAGTTTTTTTCACTCTTATAAATTCTATTGGACCAAATAAAACTCTTCTTTATAATCGGGACATCAAAATTTACTTTTTGTAAATTTTTGGTATCTTTCCGATAAAGTTCATTTTTTTAATGGATAGTGTAAAATGTTGTATTTTAATTCAAAACAACTTTTTAATATAATTTATTTATATGATTAGATTATCATTTGAATTGGTTTTAAAGTGAAATTAGAAAATATGTTTACCATTAAATCCAATAGTGGTTGTTGGAATTAATTTCACTTTGAAATCGGACTTAAACTAGTGTCAATCTTTTGATACTTATTGTTTATAAAAACACGCGATTTGCTCTGACAACGGGAATTAATTATTAAATTAAATAATGTGAATTATATGTTTTGAATTTTGTAAAATAGACTTAATTTTTGAATTCGTAATATCAAATATAGCTTAGGGTGATTTTTTTTGTGATTTTTCTGAAAAACTTCAATTTTTGATGAATAGTGAAACCACTAAGTGGTACTTATAAAAACTGATTTTTCGTTTAAATGAAATTTTACCACTTCTGTGTTTTGAATTTCAAAAATATAAAATACATGGTTGTCATTAAAAAGTAAAATGTGGTTCAATGGGATAAAAATAATTTTTTGGTGAATAGTATCTTATTAAGTTTTTAATCAGGATTAGTGGTAGGTAGTGTAGTTTAGGGTAAAAATAATGTTTTAATAATATGAGATGAGCTTGAGACATGTCTTACCCTCATTGGATGTGTCATGGCCGACCAAGACAAGCCGTGGGTCAACTTGGGGACCCCATGGAGCCACTTTGGTTGGGAAACGACATAAATAACTTTTTATTTAATGTTAAAGTAAAAATTAGACAAACATGAGTTATTTTACTAAAACAATTTTTACATGGGGTTATACAAGTCAGATTTTTGACTATAAATATTCATTAGAAAGATTAAAATATTTCCTACATCATAGTGTTTTTTTTATAATTTTTAGACATTAAATAAATTAAATTATTTATGACATCATGATGATGCAGCGATGACCTCATTATTTAAAGATTGAAATAAAATGGAAAGATAATGTAATATATAAGACCTAAAAATGTCCAAAACCTATTGGATGAGTGTATTTAGAACCCTTATAACCTTATCCTTGAAACACATCAATGCGGGACCTTTAAAATCGGAAACTATTTTGAAAATAAAGTAACATTTTGTAACTTTACAAGAGTGCCCCTCCTCTCCTCTTATAAAAGGCCCCCTCCTCTACCTCCTTACCCACACTCCCAAAGCCATTGGCTCGGCCAAACCCTGCACATTTTGTCTCTCCACTTCCCTATTTTACTCCTTAAATCCTCACTTTGGGCAGAAGTCATCCCAAGTAAGCCTTTGATCTCAAACCAATGGGAGTTACCCGATTTTAAGGTAATGTGTTCACTTGAGTCCTTTTGTTTTATTTTGCCTCTCCAACCCCCTAAACACTATTTATTAATTTCTTTTGTAACAAATAAAGTATCTTCAATATACTAGGATGTTGTTATAATAAGGATTAGAGCTACACTTACACACACCTACATGTAATGGTTAAGGAACATACTGTTTCCGTGGATGGCGAATTTCTGCCTCACGAAACGATGATTGTTCAACACTCATATAACACCTTCAATGGTGGCCATTAAGATGTCAATATATTTATATATGATATATAATATGTTTATCTTTTAATTAATCTTCTTTATTTTTCATTTTTGGCTTACCTTTATGGCTTCCATTATGGGTATACGCGATATCTTCATTTTAGGAAGTGCGGACTACCGCCCCCTCAAAGTGATGTGATTCGTTAATGCCATATGTGGGACGTGTAAAGGATGGATTTATAGTTATTATATATGATTTTATAATGGAATTATAATATACCTCTATATCATTATTATTTATTTCCATTAAATTATGAGATAGAAATGAAAGTAGCGTTCATGCGTACGTACGACTTACCGTCTCCATGAACGGTGCATTTCATATCTTATCCCCAAATGTAATGTACTATTAAAAGGACATGTATATAATGGATATATATAATGAATGATATATCTAAATGATGAATATAATTCTGGAATTAAAATATACATACCTCTCATTTAGTTTTAATTCCATTAATATGACAAAGAAATGAAAGTAGCGTTCATGCGTAAGTACGGCTTACCGTCTCCATGAATGGTGCATTTCATTTCATACCTCTAAATGATTATGTGATATTATAAATACATGTATATTATATATATATATGATATATATGATATCCAAATCCGGAATGTCATTCTGGATATAAAGAACCTTTGACCACATGAACAACATGTAGTTGTAAGAAGTCCATTTTCGACTTAAGAACGAAATATCGACAAAACAAACATTATTAACTTAAATGGTTACATAATGTTTATAACATGGAAATAAGTTATATAAAAGGAATAATGAACTATAAAAAGTTTCTTAATCAAGTAGAAATTAACTCAAGTTTATTATTCAGGACGTTAAAGAACGATCGAGTGAAGTCGGACCCGAGGTAAGGGACTTCGTCTCAATCTCCTTTCATTGAGGCATATTTCGTTTTATACACAACTTTATTTTGTAACGGTGTATAAACCCCTTTGAATTTTACTTTTATACAAAAGGAATCTTTTTCTACGAAGCATTTTACAAAACGACAAAAAGGAATGTTTCTTTTAACGTACGCGGTGACAACTACCTTTTCCGCCGCCGCGAGTATTACTTGGTCTTTGGCTTCCTCAACAAGCCGTAATGCTTTTAAAATAAAATAAATACCATATACTCTTTTTTATATTTTGGTATTGATAATGGTTTTGTTAAAGGATTCTATTATGTCAATATATTTATGATATATTGTGATTGAAATGTGGAAATGTTATCATTCCTTTATATTGGTTTTATGTTTTATGATTTTATATTGGTACTTGGACATTTTAACGGGTGGTTACGTTATAAACCTTATGACGGGTGGTGCCGTGTATACCAGGACGAGTGGTTATGTTATAACCTCCAATGCATTGAGTATGGAAGTCGGCCGTATGGCTATTCCATTAAGTATGTATGGAAATTGTCCATATGGCTATTCCATTAAGTGATATGTGTGGGAGTCGACCGTATGGTTATTTCACTTAAGTATGTTTATGTCACATGTTACCTTTATATATGTTATGTGTTCATTATATGGGCTTTATGGTAATCCTTTGGTTACAAAAAGGTAATTAATGATATTTTATTCAGTGAAGAGTTTTTAATACTTCATAAAGGTGAAAAGTATTACTTTGATAAAGTATACATTGTTTAATTTTTGTTTTGATAAACTAACAGTTTTTATTCTTTGTGTATCCCTTACTGAGTTTTTATGGTCATCCCATGTTTTTGAAATGTTTTTCACAGGACTTAGCATGGAATAGGGTCAATGATGGGATCAAGGGAAAGTCATGCTACCTAAAACATTAAACTAGACATGTTTCTTTTTAAGAGATTTTATTTTATGGAAATTTAGTAGAAGAGACTACATTGTAATCTTTTGAGATGTAATAGTTATGTCCTAATTCACTGAAACTATAAACCTGAAAATATCCTCAATGTGAATTATTCATTTATTTCAATTTTAAGTAAGGTTTAAGGCTGTGACCTTATAGTTGGTATCAGAGGTCGGTTTAGATAACTTTAGAGGTTAGGGTATTCTTTAAGCATAAGTGACATTACCATAATGGTTAGGATATCAGAAAGAGTCCTAGTTTTAGATAAAGTGAATGAGTAAGTATATCTTAGTGTTTAACTTCCTCATTAGTACATGATGGTTTTGTTGATATACTCACACTGACATTTCTGTTTTTAGTGAATGGATGGATCTAGTAGGCACCAAAGAGACAACAGGTTTGAAGGAAACTGTGGTGGTTCTCTGATTAAGATACTAGATAAAATGGAGGATTCAATGAGGAAACTCGTGGTTGTTCTAAACCAAATATCAAGGAGTCATGATAAACCACTTGAACCTTGGTATGTTCTGTAATGCATCATGTATGAGATGACCAATTGATGTGGAAGTTCAGGTAATAATTATAAAGGTAACCATTAGAGTTCATATGATCCTTACTTTTGAGGTAATTATGGGTTATTATATGATATGCTGGAAAATGAAAGGCATGAGATAATCTTGAGGTTAAAATAAGTTATGATCATTTTTGATGATTTTATCCCTTTTTGGGGAATGATTTAAGAATTATATAGTTTTTGAAAAAGGACAACACGCAGACCGTGTGACAACCCATCGCATCATACAAAGCTGCAAGAATCGAACCCCCAACCAAAGTGCGACTGGTATTTATCACCTACCACTGAACTACGTGAAGTCCCTGGTTAGTTTGACTGATTCTTTTTAGTTATATGATTTTATTAATTAATAGTAAGTTGATTTTGGGTTATTTTTGAAAATGATTAACCTATCATAGAGGATATGTGATTAGGAGAATTACTTTTCAATGAGAGACTTTAGGAGCAACTGATGTTGTTTGGAGATAAATGTTACGATTTAACTTAGAAGACTATGTGACTAAATCCTTCAAATGTTTGGGTTTAAATCTTAGATTGGTTTACATTGAGGAATTTTATGGACAAATTGTTTATCAGATGGTCCTCGTTGAACATTGGGTATTTTTGGACAAATTTTGGAGATTAAGAATATATTTTCTTTCTAATTGGTTATCCTTTTCTGGATTATGTGATCTTGTACTAAATTTTTTTTTGGTTTTGGTTTTGGTTTTGGTTAAGGTCTAAATACATGGAAAGTATATAGTTCTCTTTTGTGGATTAGGTGATTCTCTAGAAGTTGATTACAGTACTCTTAATGAGAACATGTCTCCCTAAATACTCATCTTTTGGAAAAAATATGAGTTTGATTAAGGAATCTAGTAAAAGTTGAAAGTCAAAATGATAAGTGATTATGTTTCCTAATGAATAAATTCCTCAATAAAAAGTAACTTAAAGAAAAAATGTTGTCTATTAACTTTTCCTACTGGGGAATCGAATACCGTTTAACCCATCACAAGTTTGTGATTTTCTTATGGTTAGCTTTCTATTAGACATATTTAATTTCACTCTCCCTCAAGAACATGACCATTTGATTTTTCTTCCATTTCCATGTTTTTCTACATATGGGTTAACTCGGGTGACCTCTGTACTTATCTTCCTTTATTTTAAAGTGATTGTTTTACCGACTCTTGTTCCGATGTGGGACTTTTAAGGATGTTTCCAAGCTCAATTTTAAAAATTGCGAGGACGCAATTCCCAAAAGGGGGGAAGGATGTAACACCCCAGGTAAATAAAGAATATGACATCTTTATATTTATCCATATTTGTGAATCAAATATTAATATTACATTAAAGGGGATGCTATGCTCGATGGCGTACCCAATACGCAACAACGAGTTTCTTGGGAATCATACGTTGCACTCTAATAATAAAATAATATTATTTTAAATGGTAGTTAACATGTAGCCGTTGTGTTGGTGGGAATGGATATATATAACTAAAATACAATTATATATGTGTTTTAAATGTTTTTACATTTATCAAAAGGCTTAAAATACGGAAAGAATTCAATTTTAGGTGTATGTGCCCTAGTTTTCACTAAAGGTTCACTTATCGCCTTTTGATGGAGAACCGTCATTAAATATAGTTTTTTTCACTCTTATAAATTCTATTGGAACAAATAAAACTCTTCTTTATAATCGTGACATCAAAATTTACTTTGTGTAAATTTTTGGCATCTTTCCTATAAAGTTCATTTTTTTAATGAATAGTGTAAAATGTTGTATTTTAATTCAAAACCTCTTTTTAATATAATTTATTTATATGATTAGATTATAATTTTAATTGGTTTTAAAGTGAAATTAGAAAATATTTTTAACATTAAATCCAATAGTGGTCGTTGGAATTAATTTCACTTTGAAATCGGACTTAAACTAGTGTCAATCTTTTGATACTTATTGTTTCATAAAAACACGTGTTTTGCTCTGACAGCGGGAATTAATTATTAAATTAATTAATGTGACTTATATGTTTCGAATTTTGTAATATAGGCTTTATTATTGAATTCGGAATATCAAATATAGCTTAGGGTGAATTTTTGGGATTTTTCTGAAAAACTTCAATTTTTGATGAATAGTGAACCCACTAAGTGGTACTTATAAAAACTGATTTTTCGTTTAAATGAAATTTTACCACTTCTATGTTTTGAATTTCAAAAATCTGACATAAATGGTTGTCATTAAGAAGTAAAATGTTGTTCAATAGGATAAAATTAATTTTTTGGTGAATAGTAACTTATTAAGTTTTTAATCGCGATTAGTGGTAATTAGTGTAGTTTAGGGTAAATATAATGTTTTAATAATATGAGATGAGCTTGAAACATGTCCTACCCTCATTTGATGTGTCATGGACGACCTATATAGGCCATGGGTCAACTTGGCGACCCCATGGAGCCACTTTGGTTGGGAAATGACATAAATAACTTTTTATTTAATGTTAAAGTAAAAATGACACAAACATGAGTTATTTTACTAAAACAATTTTTACATGGGGTCATACAAGTCATATTTTTGACTATAAATATTCATTAAAATCTAAAACAATTTCCTACATCATATTAGTTTTTTTATAATTTTTAGACATTAAATAAATTAAATTATTTATGACATCATGATGATGCAGCGATGACATCATTATTTAATGATTTAAATAAAATGGAAAGATAATGTAATATCAAAGACCTACACTTGTCCAAAACCTATTGGATGAGTGGATTTAGAACCCTTATCACCTTATCCTAGAAACACATCAATTTGGGACCTTTAAAATTTGAAACTATTTTGAAAGTAAAGTAACATTTTGTAACTTTACAAGAGTGCCCCTCCTCTCCTCTTATAAAAGGCCCCCACCTCTACCTCCATACCCACACTCCCAAAGCCATTGGCTCGGCCAAACCCTTCCCATTTTGGCTCTTCAATTCCCTCAATTACTCATTGAATCCTCACATTGGGCAGAAGTCTTCCCAAGGAAGCCTTTGAGCTCAAACCAATGGGAGTTACCCGATTTTAAGGTAATGTGTTCACTTGAGTCCTTTTGTTTTATTTTGCCTCTCCAACCCCCTAAACTCTCTTTATTAATTTATTTTGTAACAACTCAAGTATCTTAAATATACTATTATGTTGTTATAATAAGCATTAGAGCTACACTTACACACACCTACGTCTAATGGTTAAAGAACATACTGTTTCCGTGGATGGCGAATTTCTGCCTCACGAAATGATGATTGTTCGACACTCATATAACAACTTCAAAGGTGGCCATTAAGATGTCACTATATTTGTATATGATATATAATAATTTTATGTTTTAATTAAGCTTCTGTATTTTTCATTTGTAGCTTACCTTTATGACTTCCATTATGGGTATACGCGATATCTTCATTTTAGGAAGTGCGGACTACCGCCCCCTCAAAGTGATGTGATTCGTTAATGCCATATGTGGGATGTGTAAAGGATGGATTTAAAGTTATTATATATTATTTTATATTGCAATTATAATATAGCTCTATATCATTATTATTTCTTTCCATTAAAGTATGAGATATAAATGAAAGTAGCGTTCATGCGTACGTACGGCTTACCGTCTCCATGAATGGTGCATTTCATTTCTTATCCCCAAATGTAATGTAATATTAAAAGTACATGTATATAATGGATATATATATTGAATTATATATCCAAATGATGAATATAATTCTGGAATTAAAATATACATACCTCTCATTTAGTTTAAATTCCATTAATATGACAAAGAAATGAAAGTAGCGTTCATGCGTACGTACGGCTTACCATCTCCATGAATGTTGCATTTCATTTCTTACCTCTAAATGATTATGTGATATTATAAATACATGTATATTCTAGATATACATGATATATATGATATCCAAATCAGGAATGTCATTCTGGATATAAAGAACCTTTGACCACACGAACAACATGTAGTTGTAAGAAGTCCATTTTCGACTTAAGAACCAAATATCGACAAAACAAACATTATTAACATAAATGGTTACATAATGTTTATAACTTGGAAATAAGTGATATAAAAGGAATAATGAACTTTAAAAAGGTTCTTAATCAAGTATAAATTAACTCAAGTTTATTATTCAGGACGTTGAAGAACGATCGAGTCAAGTCGGACCCGAGGTAAAGGACTTCGTCTCAATCTCCTTTCATTGAGGCATATTTCGTTTTATACAAAACATTATTTTGTAACTGTGTATAAACCCCTTTGAATTTTACTTTTATACAAAAGGAATCTTTTTCTACGAAGCGTTTTACAAAACGACAAAAAGGAATGTTTCTTTTAACGTATGCGGTGACAACGACCTTTTCCGCCGCCGCGAGTATTATTTGGTCTTTGGCTTCCTCAACAAGCCGTAATGTTTTTAAAATAAAATAAATTCCATATACTTTTTTGTGTATTTTGGTATTGAAAATGGTTTTGATAAAGGATTCTATTATGTCTATATATTTACGATATATTGTGATTGAAATGTGGAAATTTTATCATTCCTTTATATTGGTTTAATGTTTTATGATTTTATATTAGTACTTGGACATTTTAATGGGTGGTTACGTTATAAACCTTATGACAGGTGGTGCCGTGAATACCAGGATGGGTGGTTACGTTATAACCTTCAATGCATTGGGTATGGAAGTCGGTTGTATGGCTATTCCATTAAGTATGTATGGAAATTGGCCGTATGGCTATTCAATTAAGTGATATGTGTGGGAGTCGACCGTATGGTTATTCCACTTAAGTATGTTTATGTCCCAAGTTACCTTTATATATGTTATGTGTTCTTTATATGGGTTTTATGGTAATCCTTTGGTTACAAAAAGGTATTTAATGATATTTTATTTAGTGAATAGTTTTTACTACTTCATAAAGGTGAAAAGTATTACTTTGATAAAGTATACATGGTTTACTTTTTGTTTTGATAAACTAATAGTTTTTATTCTTTGTGTATCCATTACTGAGTTTTTATGCTCATCCCATGTTTTTGAAATGTTTTTCACAGGACTTAGCATGGAATAGGGTCAAGGATGGGATCAAGGGAAATTCATGCTACCTAAAACATGAAACTAGACATGTTTCTTTTTAAGAGTTTTTATTTTATGAAAATTTAGTAGAAGAGACTACTTTGTAATCTATTGAGATGTAATAGTTATGTCCTAATTCACTAAAACTCTAATCCCGAAAAGATCCTCATTGTGAATTATTCATTTAATACAATTTTAAGTAATGTTTAAGGCTGGGGCCTTATAGTTGGTATCAGAGGTCGGTTTAGATAACTTTATAGGTTAGGGTACTCATTAAGCATAAGTGACATTACCATAATTGTTAGGATTTCAGAAAGAGTCCTAGTTTTAGATAAAGTGAATAAATATATCTTAGTGTTTACCTTCCTCATTAGTACATGATAGTTTTGTTGATATACTCACACTGACATTTCTGTTTTTAGTGAATGGATGGATCTAGCAGGCACCAAAGAGTCAACAGGTTTGAAGGAAACTGTGGTGGTTCTCTATTTAAGATTCTAGATAAAATGGAGGATTCAATGAGGAAACTCGTGGTTGTTCTAAACCAAATATCCAGGAGTCATGATCAACCACTTGAACCTTGGTATGTTCTGTAATGCAATATGTATGAGATGACCAGTCGATGTGGAATTTCAGGTAATAATTATAAAGGTAATCATTAGAGTTTATATGATCCTTAATTTTGAGGTAATTATGGGTTATTATATGATATGCTGGAAAATGAAAGGCATGAGATAAACTTGAGGTTAAAATATGTTATGATCATTTTTGAGGATTTTATCCCTTTTTGGGGAATGATTTATGAATTATATAGTTTTTGAAAAACGACAACACGCAGACCGTGTGACAACCCGTCGAGTCAGACAAAGCTGCAGGAATCGAACCCCCAACCAAAGTGCGACTGGTATTTATCACCTACCACTGAACTACGTGAAGTCCCTGGTTAGTTTGACTGATTATTTTTAGTTATATGATTCTATGAATTAAGAGTAAGTTGATTTTGGGTTATTTATGAAAATGATTAACCTATCATGGAGGATATGTGATTAGGATAATTACTTTTCAATGCGAGACTTTAGGAGCAACTGATGTTGTTTGGAGATAAGTGTTACGATTTAACTTGGAAGACTATGTGACTAAATCCTTCAAATGTTTGGGTTTCAATTTTAGATTGGTTTTCTTTGAGGAATTTAATGGGGAAATTGTTTATCGGATGGTCCTCGTTGAACTTTGGGTTTTGTTGGAAAAATTTTAGAGATTAAGAATAGATTTTCTTTCTAATGGGTTATCCATTTCTGGATTATTTGATCTTGTACTAACTTTTTTTTGGGTTTTGGTTTTGGTTTTGGTTTTTGTTAAGGTCTAAATACACGGAAAGTATATAGTTCTCTTTTATGGATTGGGTGATTCTCTAGAAGTTGATTATAGTACTCTTAATGTGAACATGTCTCCCTAAATACTCGTCTTTTGGAAAAAATAAGAGTTTGATTAAGGAATATAGTAAAAGTCGAAAGTCAAAATGATAAGTGATTATGATTCCTTATGAATAAATTCCTCAATAAAAAGTAACTTAAAGCAAAAATTTTTTCTAATAACTTTTCCTACTGGGGAATCGAATACCGTTTAACCCATCACAAGTTTGTGATTTTCTTATGGTTAATTTCCTCCTAGACATGTTTAATTTCACTCTCCATAAAGAACATGACCCTTTGCTTTTTCTTCCATGTCCATGTTTTTCTACATATGGGTTAACTCGGGTGACCTCTGTACTTATCTTCCTTTATTTCAAAGTGATTGTTTTACCGACTCTTGTTCCGATGTGGGACATTCAAGGATGTTTCCAAGCTCAATTTTAAAAATTGTGAGGACGCAATTCCCAAAAGGGGGGAAGGATGTAACACCCTAGGTAAATAAAGAATATGAAATCTTTATATTTATCCATATTTGTGAATCAAATATTAATATTACTTTAATGGTGATTCTATGCTCGATGGCATAACCAATACGCAACAACGAGTTTCTTGGGAATCTTACGTTGCACTCTAATAATAAAATAATATTATTTTAAATGGTAGTTAACATGTAGCCGTTGTGTTGGTGGGAATGGATAGAAATAACTAAAATATGATTATATATGTTTTTTAAATGTTTTTACATTTATCCAAAGGCTTAAAAAACGGAAAAAATTCAATTTTAGGCGTATATGCCCTAGTTTTCACTAAAGGTTCACTTATCGCCTTTTGATGGAGAACCGTCATTAAATATTGTTTTGTTCACTCTTATAAATTCTATTGGACCAAATAAAACTCTTCTTTAGAATCGGGATATCAAAATTTACTTTGTGTAAATTTTTGGTATCTTTCCGATAAAGTTCATTTTTTTAATGAATAGTGTAAAATGTTGTATTTTAATTCAAAACCACTTTTTAATATAATTTATTTATATGATTAGATAGTAAATTTAATTTGTTTTAAATAGAAATTATAAAATATTTTTACCATTAAATCCAATAGTGGTCGTTGGAATTAATTTCACTTCGAAATCAGACTTAAACTAGTGTCAATCTTTTGATACTTATTGTTTCATAAAAACACATGATTTGCTCTGAAAGTAGGAATTAATTATTAAATTAATTAATGTGACTTATATGTTTTGATTTTTGTAAAATAGGCTTCTTTTTTGAATTCGGAATATCAAATATAGCTTAGGGTGAATTTTTGGGATTTTTCTGAAAAACTTCAATTTTTGATGAATAGTGAAAGCACTAAGTGGTACTTATAAAAACTGATTTTTTGTTTAAATGAAATTTTACCACTTCTGTGCTTTTAATTTCAAAAAACTGACATACATGGTTGTCATTAAGAAGTAAAATGTGGTTCAATAGGATAAAAATAATTTTTTGGTGAATTGTAACTTATTAAGTTTTTAATCGCAATTAGTGGTAATTAGTGTAGTTTAGGGTAAAAATAATGTTATAATAATATGAGATGAGCTTGACACATGTCCTACCCTCATTGTATGTGTCATGTCCGACCAAGACCAGCCATTGGTCAACTTGGGGACCCCATGGATCCACTTTGGTTGGGAAATGACATAAATAACGTTTTATTTAATGTTAAAGTAAAAATGACACAAACATGAGTTATTTTACTAAAACAATTTTTACATGGGGTTATACAAGTCCGATTTTTTACTATAAATATTCATTAGAAAGATAAAACGATTTCCTACATCATAGTAGTTTTTTTATAATTTTTAGACATTAAATAAATTAAATTATTTATGGCATCATGATGATGCAGTGATGACCTCATTATTTAATGATTTAAATAAAATGGAAAGATATTGTAATATCTTAGACCTAAACATGTCCAAAACCTATTGGATGAGTGGATTTCGAACCCTTATCACCTTATCCTAGAAACAAATCAATTTGGGACCTTTAAAATCCGAAACTATTTTGAAAATAAAGTAACATTTTGTAACTTTACAAGAGTACCCCTTCTCTCCTCTTATAAAAGGCCCCCACCTCTACCTCCTTACCCACACTCCCAAAGACATTGGATCGGCCAACCCCTACCCATTTTGGCTCTCCACTTCCCTCTATTAATCCTTTAATCCTCACTTTGGGAATAAGTCTTCTCAAGGAATCCTTGGAGCTCAAACCAATGGGAGTTACCTGATTTTAAGGTAATGTCTTCACTTGAGTCCTTTTGTTTTATTTTGCCTCTCCAACCCACTAAACTCTTTTTATTCATTTATTTTGTAACAACTCAAGTATCTTCAATATACTATTATGTTTTTATAATAAGGATTCGAGATTCACTTACACAAACCTACATATAATGGTTAAAGAACATACTGTTTTCGTGGATGGTGAATTTCTGCCTCACGAAACGATGATTTGTCAACACTCATATAACACCTTCAAAGGTGGCCATTAAGAGGTCACTATATTTATATATGATATATAATATGTTTATGTTTTAATTAAGCTTCTGTATTTTTCATTTGTGTCTTACCTTTATGGCTTCCATTATGGGTATACGCGATATCTTCATTTTAGGAAGTGCAGACTACCGCCCCCTCAAAGTGATGTGATTCGTTAATGCGATATGTGGGACGTGTAAAGGATGGATTTAAAGTTATTATATATGATGTTATACTGGAATTATAATATACCTCTATATCATTATTATTTCTTTCCATTAAAGTATGAGATAGAAATGAAAGTAGCGTTAATGCATACGTACAACTTACCGTCTCCATGAATGGTGCATTTCATTTCTTATCCCCAAATGTAATGTACTATTAAAAGTACATGTATATAATGGATATATATAATGAATGATATATCTAAATGATGAATATAATTCTGGAATTAAAATATATATACCTCTCATTTAGTTTTAATTCCATTAATATGACTAAGAAATGAAAGTAGCGTTCATGCGTACGTACTGCTTACCGTCTCCATGAACGGTGCATTTAATTTCTTACCTATAAATGATTATGTGATATTATAAATAAATTTATATTCTAGATATATATGATATATATGATATCTAAATCAGGAATGTCATTCTTGATATAAATAACCCTTGACCACACGAACAACATGTAGTTGTAAGAAGTCAATTTTCGACTTAAGAACCAAATATCGACAAAACAAACATTATTAACTTAAATTGTTACATAATGTTTATAACATGTCAATAAGTGATATATAAGGAATAATGAACTTTAAAAAGGTTCTTAATCAAGTATAAATTAACTCATGTTTATTATTCAGGACGTTAAAAACGATCGAGTCAATTCGGACCCGAGGTAAGGGACTTCGTCTCAATCTCCTTTCATTGAGGCATATTTCGGTTTATACACAACTTTATTTTGTAACGGTGTATAAACCCCTTTGAATTTTACTTTTATACAAAAGGAATCTTTTTCTACGAAGCTTTTTACAAAACAAAAAAAAGGAATGTTTCTTTTAACGTACTCGGTGACAACGACCTTTTCCGCTGCCGCGAGTATTATTTGGTCTTTGGCTTCCTCAACAAGACGTAATGTTTTTAAAATAAAATAAATACCATATAATCTTTTATGTATTTTGTTATTGAAAATGGTTTTGATAAAGGATTCTATTATGTAAATATATTTATGATATATTGTGATTGAAATGTGGAAATGTTATCATTCCTTTATATTGGTTTTATGTTTAATGATTTTATATTAGTACTTGGAAATTTTAACGGGTGGTTACGTTATAAACCTTATGACAGGTGGTGCCGTGAATACCAGGACGGGTGGTTATGTTATAACCTCCAATGCATTGGGTATGGAAGTCGGATGTATGGCTATTCCATTAAGTATGTATGGAAATTGGCCGTATGGCTATTCCATTAAGTGATATGTGTGGGAGTCGACCGTATATTTATTCCAGTTAAGTATGTATATGTCCCAAGTTACCTTTATATATGTTATGTGTTCTTTATATGGGTTTTATGGTCATCCTTTGCTTAAAAAAATGTAAGTAATGATATTTTATTCAGTGAAGAGTTTTTACTACTTCATAAAGGTGAAAAGTATTACTTTGATAAAGTATACATGGTTTACTTTTTGTTTTGATAAACTAACAGTTTTTATTCTTTGTGTATCCATTACTGAGTTTTTATGCTCATCCCAAGTTTCTGAAATGTTTTTCACAGGACTTAGCATGGAATAGGGTCAATGATGGGATCAAGGGAAAGTCATGCTACCTAAACCATGAAACTAGACATGTTTCTTTTTAAGAGTTTTTATTTTATGTAAATTTAGTAGAAGAGACTACTTTGTAATATTTTGGGATGTAATAGTTATGTCCTAATTCACTAGAACTCTAAACCTGAAAAGATCCTCAATGTGAATTATTCATTTAATTCAATTTTAAGTAAGTATTAAGACTGGGGCCTTATAGTTAGTATCAGAGGTCGGTTTAGATAACTTTAGAGGTTAGGGTATTCTTTAAGCATAAGTGACATTACCATAATGGTTAGGTTTTCAGAAAGAGTCCTAGTTTTAGATAAAGTGAATGAGTAAGTATATCTTAGTGTTTACCTTCCTCATTAGTACATGATGGTTTTGTTGATAAACTCAAACTGACATTTTTGTTTTTAGTGAATGGATGGATCTAGCAGGCACCAAAGAGAAAACAGGTTTGAAGGAAACTATGGTGGTTCTCTGATTAAGATACTAGATAAAATGGAGGATTCAATGAGGAAACTCTTGGTTGTTCTAAACCAAATATCAAGGAGTCATGATCAACCACTTGAACCTTGGTATGTTCTGTAATGCATCATGTACAAGATGACCAATCTATGTGGAAGTTTAGGTAATAATTATAAAGGTAACCATTAGAGTTTATATGATCCTTACTTTTGAGGTAATCATGGGTTATTATATGATATGATGGAAAATGAAAGGCATGAGATAAACTTGAAGTTAAAATATGTTATGATCATTTTTGATGATTTTATCCATTTTTTGGTAATTATTTAAGAATTATATAGTTTTTGAAAAAGTACAACATGCAGACCATGTGACAACCCGTTGCGTCGGACAAAGCTGTAGGAATCGCACCCCCAACCAAAGTGCGACTGGTATTTATCACCTACCACTGAACTACGTGAAGTCCTTGGTTAGTTTGAATGATTCTTTTTAGTTATATGATTTTATGAATTAAGAGTAAGTTGATTTTGGGTTATTTATGAAAATGATTAACCTATCCTAGAGGATATGTGATTAAGATAATTACTTTTCAATGCGAGACTTTAGGAGAAACTGATGTTGTTTGGAGATAATTGTTACGATTTAACTTGGAAGACTATGTGACTAAATACTTAAAATGTTTGGGTTTCAATATTAGATTGGTTTACCTTGAGAAATTGTATGGACAAATTGTTTATCGGATGGTCCTCGTTGAACTTTGGGTTTTGTTGGACAAATTTTGGAGATTAAGAATAGATTTTCTTTCTAATGGGTTATCCTTTTCTGGATTATCTGATATTGTACTAACATTTTTTTTTGGTTTTGGTTTTGGTTTTGGTTAAGGTCTAAAGACATGGAAAGTATATAGTTCTCTTTTGTGGATTAGGTGATTCTCTAGAAGTTGATTATAGTACTCTTAATGCGAACAAGTCTCCCTAAATACTCGTCTTTTGGAAAAAATATGAGTTTGATTATGGAATGTAGTAAAAGTTGAAAGTCAACATGATAAGTGATTATGTTTCCTCATGAATAAATTCCTCAATAAAAAGTAACTTAAAGAAAAAATGTTGTCTGTTATCTTTTCCTACTGGGGAATCGAATACCGTTTAACCCATCACAAGTTTGTGATTTTCTTATGGTTAACTTTCTCATAGACATGTTTAATTTCACTCTCCCTCAAGAACATGACCCTTTGTTTTTTCTTCCATGTCCATGTTTTTCTACATATGGGTTAACTCGGGTGACCTCTGTACTTATCTTCCTTTATTTTAAAGTGATTGTTTTACCGACTCTTGTTCCGATGTGGGACTTTCAAGGATGTTTCCAAGCTCAATTTTAATAATTGCGAGGACGCAATTCCCAAAAGGGGGAAGGATGTAACACCCCATGTAAATAAAGAATATAACATCTTTATATTTATCCATATTTGTGAATCAAATATTAATATTACTTTAAATGGGATGCTATGCTCGATGGCATACCCAATACGCAACAACGAGTTTCTTGGGAATCTTACGTTGCACTCTAATAATAAAATAATATTATTTTAAATGGTAGTTAACATGTAGCCGTTTTGTTGGTGGGAATGGATAGAAATAACTAAAATATGATTATATATGTGTTTTAAATGTTTTTACATTTATCCAAAGGCTTAAAATGCGGAAAGAATTAAATTTTAGGCGTATATGCCCTAGTTTTCACTAACGGTTCACTTATCGCCTTTTGATGGAGAACCGTCATTAAATATAGTTTTGTTCACTCTTATAAATTCTATTGGACCAAATAAAACTCTTCTTTAGAATCGGGACATCAAAATTTACTTTGTGTAAATTTTTGGTATCTTTCCGATAAAGTTCATTTTTCTAAATGAATAGTGTAAAATGTTGTATTTTAATTTAAAACCACTTTTTAATATAATTTATTTATATGATTAGATTATCATTTTAATTGGTTTTATAGTTAAATTAGAAAATATTTTTACCTTTAAATCCAATAGTGGTCGTTGGAATTAATTTCACTTTGAAATTGGACTTAAACTAGTGTCAATCTTTTAATACTTATTGTTTCATAAAAACACGTGATTTGCTTTGACAGTGGGAATTAATTATTAAATTAATTAATGTGACTTATGTGTTTTGAATTTTGTAAAATTGGATTCATTTTTTAATTCGGAATATCAAATATAGCTTAGTGTGAATTTTTGGGATTTTTCTGAAAAACTTCAATTTTTGATGAATATTGAAACCACTAAGTGGTACTTATAAAAACTGATTTTTCGTTTAAATGAAATTTTACCACTTCTGTGTTTTGAATTTAAAAAATTTGACATACATGGTTTTCATTAAGATGTAAAATGTGGTTCAATAGGATAATTTTTTTGGTGAATAGTAACTTATTAAGTTTTTTATCGCGATTAGTGGTAAATAGTGTAGTTTAGGGTAAAAATAATGTTTTAATAATATGAGATAAGCTTAAAAAATGTCCTACCCTCATTGAGTGTGTCATGGCCGACCATGAAAAGCCATGGGTCAACTTGGGGACCCCATGGAGCCACTTTGGTTGGGAAATGACATAAATAACTTTTTATTTAATGTTAAAGTAAAAATGACACAAACATGAGTTATTTTACTAAAACAATTTTTACATTGGGTTATACAAGTAATATTTTTGACTATAAATATTCACTAGAAAGATAAAACGATTTACTACATCATAATAGTTTTTTTATAATTTTTAGACATTAAATAAATTAAATTATTTATGACATCATGATGATGCAGCGATGACCTCATTATTTAAATATTTAAATAAAATGGAAAGATAATGTAATATCTAAGACCTACACTTGTCAAAAACCTATTGGATGAGTGGATTTAGAACCCTTTTCACCTTAGCCTCGAAACACATCAATTTGGGACCTTTAAAATCCGAAACTATTTTGAAAATAAAGTAACATTTTGTAACTTTACTAGAGTGTCCCTCCTCTTCTCTTATAAAATGCCCCCACCTCTACCTCCTTACCCACACTCCCAAAGCCATTGGCTCGGCCAACCCCTGCCCATTTTGACTCTCCACTTCCCTATTTTACTCCTTGAATCCTCACTTTGGGCATAAGTCTTCCCAAGGAATCCATTGAGCTCAAACCAATGGGAGTTACCTGATTTTAAGGTAATGTGTTCACTTGAGTCCTTTTGTTTTATTTTACCACTCCAACCCCATAAACTCTTTGTATTAATTTCTTTTGTAACAACTCTAGTATCTTAAATATACTAGGATGTTGTTATAATAAGGATTCTAGATACACTTACACACACCTACATCTAATGGTTAAGGAACATACTGTTTCCGTGGATGGCGAATTTCTGCCTCACGAAACGATGATTGTTCAACACTCATATAACACCTTCAAAGGTGTCCATTAAGATGTCACTATATTTATATATGATATATAATATGTTTATGTTCTAATTAAGCTTCTGTATTTTTCATTTGTGTCTTACCTTTATGGATTCCATTATGGGTATACACGATATCTTCATTTTAGGAAGTGCGGACTACCGCCCCCTCAAAGTGATGTGATTCGTTAATGCCATATCTGGGACGTGTAAAGGATGGATTTAAAGTTATTATATATGATGTTATACTGGAATTATAATATACCTCTATATCATTATTATTTCTTTTCATTAAAGTATGAGATAGAAATGAAAGTAGCGTTCATGCGTACGTACGGCTTACCGTCTCCATGAATGGTGCATTTCATTTCTTATCCTCAAATTTAATGTACTATTAAAAGTACCTGTATATAATGGATATATATAATTAATGATATATCTAAATGATGAATATAATTCTGGAATTAAATTATACATACCTCTCATTTAGTTTTAATTCCATTAATATGACAAAGAAATGAAAGTAGCGTTCATGCATACGTACGGCTTACCATCTCCATTAACGGTGCATTTCATTTCTTACCTCTAAATGATTATGTGATATTATAAATACATGAATATTCTAGATATATATGATATATATGATATCCAAATCAGGAATGTCATTCTGGATATAAATAACCTTTGACCACACGAACAATATGTAGTTGTAAGAAGTCCATTTTTGACTTAAGAACCAAATATCGACAAAACAAACATTATTAACATAAATGGTTACATAATGTTTATAACATTGCAATACGTAATATAAAAGGAATAATGAACTTTAAAAAGGTTCTTAATCATGTAGAAATTAACTCAAGTTTATTATTCAGGACATTAATGAACGATCGAGTCAAGTCGGACCCGAGGTAAGGGACTCCGTCTCAATCTCCTTTCATTGAGGCATATTTCGTTTTATACACAACTTTATTTTGTAACGGTGTATAAACCCCTTTGTATTTTACTTTTATACAAAAGGAATCTTTTTCTACAAAGCGTTTTACAAAACGACAAAAAGGAATGTTTCTTTTAACGTACGCGGTGACAACGACCTTTTCCGCCGCCGCAAGTATTATTTGGTCTTTGGCTTCCTCAACAAGCTGTAATGTTTTTAAAATAAAATAAATACCATATACTCTTTTATGTATTTTGGTATTGAAAATGGTTTTGATAAAGGATTCTATTATGTAAATATATTTATGATATATTGTGATTGAAATGTGGAATTTTTATCATTCATTTATATTGGTTTTATGTTTTATGATTTTATATTGGTACTTGGACATTTTAACGGGTGGTTACGTTATAAACCTTATGACGGGTGGTGTCGTGAATACCAGGATGGGTGGTTACGTTATAACCTCCAATGCATTGGGTATGGAAGTCATCCGTATGGTTATTCCATTAAGTATGTATGTAAATTGGCCGTATGGCTATTTCATTAAGTGATATGTGTGGGAGTCGACCGTATGGTTATTCCACTTAAGTATGTTTATGTACCAAGTTACCTTTATATATGTTATGTGTTCTTTATATGGGTTTTATGGTAATCCTTTGGTTACAAAAAGGTAAGTAATGATATTTTATTCAGTGAAGAGTTTTTACTACTTCATAAAGGTAAAAAGTATTGCTTTGATAAAGTATACATGGTTTACTTTTTGTTTTGATAAACTAACCATTTTTATTCTTTGTGTATCCCTTACTGAGTTTTAATGATCATCCTAAGTTTTTGAAATGTTTTTCACAGGACTTAGTGTGGAATAGGGTCAAGGATGGGATCAAGGGAAAGTCATGCTACCTAAAACATGAAACTAGACATGTTTCTTTTTAATTGTTTTTATTTTATGGAAATTTAGTAGAAGAGACTACTTTGTAATATTTTGAGATGTAATAGTTATGTCCTAATTCTCTAAAAATCTAAGCCTGAAAAGATCCTCAATGTGAATTATTCATTTAATTCAATTTTAAGTAAGGTTTAAGGTTGGAGCCTTATATCGTCGTTAAGGAAAACAATATTATTGGGTAGACCCACCAAAGCACTTCTTCTGTTCCCAGAACCAAGAATATATACATTTAGTATCATTGAATGAGGATGTGGATACATTTTTGAAATATGGTAGTAATCAAATAATTTATTTGGATGAAAATATGTACAGAAGTGAATATCAAGACTTCATTGTTGTTGAGAGTGAAATTGAAATCAGTGACTATGATTGGTAATGAGGCTCAGTTTTAAAAGTATACATATAGTATATTATTATGATTTGGTTATCCAAAATAAGATAATGTAATATAATCATGACAAAATAGATTTCATATTTTTCACAGGGAATATTTTGAAAAAGAATTTAAGGGATTCCCCATGAACAAAAATTTGGACACATTAGTCATCTTGTCACATATACAGAACATGAAGACAATACAATGGGAAATAAGGTGAAATTGTGGAAGGACAAATCAAATCATCTAACAAAAAATATATGGATGACAGACTCTTCATAATACCAATGATGCAGGGGTAAAACTCTACAATATAATAATATCAAATATATTTTATTTTCATTCATTATTTTTTCCTTTTTGTGTTCTTAATAAGGATTATATTCTCATTGATGTGACGTTGGATACTCCAGAGATTTATTTTTTTGATAAAATTCTTGGAAATCCAATAAAATGACCACAAATGATTGTGTTTTTTAATTTATAATACACCACATCCAACATTTTTTGAACTAAAAATCTAGATATTTAATTTATACTATCTTTTAATGATGATTTTATTATGATATAGTGATGCATTAATATTGTCTATATAATTGATTAAGGCCCAGAGAAAATTACTAGAAGCCTAAAAAGTATTATGACAAGATATGTATTTGGCTATATATAAAAATATTTCACTATCCAAAACCATATAAAAATTTACATATTTTTCACAATTTTTGTTAGTGACTGAAATAAAAAAACAAAAAAGACACTAGTTTTTATGATTGAAAATTTATGAAATAGATTATATTTCATGAACAAACTATCATCCATGGAGAATTATTTTTGCAAATAATTTCTATTTAATTTAAAATTCTAATTAATTATATTTTTATATAAATTTTTTCAGTACTATAATGAAGGAAATAAATAGTCATATTCCCAAGTCGATAATGATATTTTTAGAAATCAATGGTTTGGATTCCTAATTGGATAATTTACATATATAGAATTAATAAGGTAATATTCTCAAATAATTTCCACTTTATCCATCATGTCTACCATATCATTCTCCTTGTTTGTTGTTAATTTTTGAGATTTTTATGGGCTAAATGGCCCACCGAAAATTTTGGATGTTGGTGTTCCTTGTTTGAGGACTAAATGAATTTCATGTTGATTGGTTTTTTAAATGAAATTAGTGTTCCTAATTTATTGGGTATGTGTATTATTGATAGACCACAAAAGATAATGAATATCCAGAAGGGATTTCCCCATCCCTTGAGTTTTCTTTTGACACATTGAGATATAACAGGCATAGGATATTACTCCACTCTTATAGTTTTCAAAAACATGGGGGGTTTTCTCTAAAAAATCAATTTGATCTACAACATCAGCAGTTCCCATATTTACGCAACCCAATGAAGAACCAACTTTCATATATTAATTCAAAGGTCCTGAATATATAAAATTTGGTATGTCACTAGGAAGACTAAAGCTATGATATAGAAATTGGATGTTATTTCATGTCAACCGTATATGGATCAATGGGATTTTCCATAATAATTATAAACTGGACAGATTGGGCATATTGAGTAGGTATGGTCTCTTATTTAGGTTTCATTTGTAAGGGTGTATTGATTTTGTGGCAGAAAAATGTACATAAAAATTTTTATGAAACGTTATAACAATAATCTAAAAGTAATATGTGATATGATTGAATTAACCGTACCAAAAACTGATGCACAATTTTATCCGTATCACTCCAAATGTGTCTTTATTTAAAATTTACATTAATTTAAGACAAAAAAAATAGACATACAAAAAATCATGTAAATGAATTCTGATTAATTTTATACTTTATGAGAATGATCTATCAGTGATTTTTGACTTGTAGAAATCAATTTCAACTCAATACGATGCACTGTGTGATTGGTATAACTTTGAATGTGTCTTTTCACTTAATGAAATTGACGTTAATTTAAGTTAAAAAGAACAAATGACTTTCTGAAAACAAAGTAAACACATTTTTATTGATTAGATACATTATGTAATTAATCTATGATTTATTTGTGATATTTAAGAATCAACCTCAGCTCAATCTGACAATCTCTCTGATCATTATGAATAAAATTGTATGTTAACATTTTTAAATTGACCTATTTGTTTAAACAGATTCACTCACTGAGAATAAATAAAACACTCTTGATTGTATTCCATATTATGGAATGCGATTCATACAACCTTTTTGTTGTGTATCAAGATGTCTCTAGTCAAACCGATGCATGATGCGACCAGTATGACTCAAATGGATAGTTTTCAGCTTCAAATGACATTTTATTAAAAAGAAACTGACATAATGAAAAACTAGATAAATTAATGTTGATTGGTTTCATAATTTATTAAAAATTTATATTAATAATTTTTGACAAGTATGAATCAACCACATCTCAATACGAGACACAGTGTCTCCAGTATGCCCTCAAATGTGTATTATTATTTAAAATTGACATTAATCCAAGTAAAAAACATAACTAACATACTACAAACATATATAACACATTAGGATTGTTTTGATACTTTTGGAAAAATCCCATGAGCCAGTTTTGATGTGTAGGAATCGTCCCTATATCAATTTGATTTACCGTGTGATCTGTATGAATAAAAGTGTTTGTTACGAGTTGAAAATTTACATTTTTGTTTTAAAACCTTTCACCCACTAAAAAAATTAAAATGTTCGAAAATTGTCATCAAAATTAATAAATGTTCGTTGTTATTCCATTTTTAGGTGTTTCAAGCAATCTCACATCAAACAAATGCAAGATGGGACTGTTATGACTCAAATTTCATGTTTTCAGTTTTAAATGACATATTAGTGGAAAAAAGACAACGAGCATATTAAAAAATGTTGAAATATATTTTTATTGTTTTGATGTATTAGGATAATGACCTATCAGTCATTTGTGACATGTACAAATTAACCACACCTCAATACTATGCACGGTTTGACTGGTATAACTCCAAATGAGTTTTTATATAAAATTAACATTAATTCATGTAAAAACAAAACAAACATAATAATAAACTATAAAATGCATGAAAATTGTTTTCATACTGTATTAAAATTATCCATGGGTCGGTTTTGATAATTATAAATCAACCCCACCTCAATCTGATGCATTGTGAGATTAGTATGACTAAAATTACCTATTATGAGTTTAAAATTAACATTTTAGTTCAGAACATTTCACTCACTGAAAATAATACTAACATGCTCTGATTGTCTTAAAAATTTTAGAAGGTTATTTTTATGTCCATTGTGACATGTATCAATCATTATTATGTCAAACTGATTCATGATAAAATTGGTATGGCTCAAGTTTCATGTTTTCGTTTAGAAATTAAATTTTAGTAAAAAACACAACTAGCATACTAAAAACCAAGTAAATGTATTCATATTTTTTTTGATAATTTTGTAAAATGATCTATTAGTCATATGTGATTAGTAGAAATCAATATAACCTCAATATGATTCACAATGTCACATTTATGACTTCAAATGTGTCTTGTTATTTTAAATTGACATTAATCCAGGTAGAAAAGCAAAACTAACAAACTGAAAACTAATAAAATGCATTGGGATTGTTTTGAAACGTTATAAAATAAATTTATGTTTGAGTTGTGACTTGTAGGAATCAACCACACCTTATTCAGACACAATGTGTGAACGATATGATTAAAATTGTTTTTACAAGTTTAAAATTGAAATTTTAGTTCAAAACATGTCAGTCACTTAAAAGAAATAAAATTTTCTTCAACTGTATTCCAAATTTACTATTATGATTAGTATGTCCTTTGTGATGTCTATCAATAATTACAATATCAAAATGATGCATTATGTAATTGGTGTGACTCAAATTTCATGTTTTAGGTTTGAATTTACATTTTAGTGGATAATATTGACTTAATAGTAACTGAGGAAATTCATTCTGATTGTTTTAATATATTATTTAAATGATCTATCTATCATTTTATATGTTTAAGAAGTAACCACACCTCAATAAGATGCATGGTGTGACTGGTATAACTCAAAATGTTTCTTTTATTTAAAATTGACATTATTTCAACTACAAAAACAAATGACATACATAAAAGAGAGAAAAAACATTCTTATTTTATTGATACTTTGGGAAAATGATCTATGAGTTAGTTTTGTTATGTAAGAACAAACTTCACATCAATTTGACACACCATGTGATGTGTATGACTAAAAGTGTCAGGTACGGGTTTAAAATTTACATTTAAGTTCAAAACGTGTAATTGACTAAAAAAATGGAAATGACCTCTGATTTTCTTCCAAACTATGGTTAATGATTTGTATGTCTTTTGTGACATGTGTCATGTATACACACATTAAAATGATGTATGATGCCGCCAGTATGACTCAAATTTCATGTTTTCTTTTTGAAATGACATTTTACAAAAAAATAACAACTAACATATTGTGTTCCAAATTAATTAAAGCGATTTGTAAGTCTTTTGTGATGTGTATCAAGAAGTCTCATGTAAAACTGACGCACAATGAGATAGATATGACTCAAATTTAGTGTTTTCATATTGAAATGAAATTTTTGTAAAAAAAATAACAACTAACGTATTGAAAACCAAGGAAATACATATTGATTGTTTTGATACTCTATGAAAATGTTTTATCAGTAATTTTTGAACTGTAGGAATCATATGAACATTAATCCAATGAATGGTGTCACTGGTATGACTCCAATTGTGTCTTTTTTATTAAAAATTGTCATTAATTCAATTAAAAACTCAACTAACATACTCAAAATTGAGAAAACCAATTCAGATTATTTTGACATTTTGGGACAACAATCCCTATGTCTTTTGAGACTTGTCAAAATCAACCCCACCTCAATCTGATTAACAGTTTGACTATTAGGAATAAAAGTGTCTTCTATCAATTTAAATTTGACAATTTATCCCAAAACGAGTCACTCACTAAAAACCATGAAAACATGCAATGATTGTCTTCCAAATTAAGGACATAAATCCATATATCATTTGATATGTATATCAAGAATTATAATGTAAAACCAATACAAAATGCGACCTATATGACTAAAATTTCTTGTTTTTGTATTGAAAAGACATTCTAGTAAAAAAACACAACTAACATACTCAAAACCGAGGAAAAGAATTATTTGTTTTTTGATACATTTGGACAATGATCCATCAGTCATTTTTGAAATGTGGAAATCAACCCCACCTCAATAAGATGCATTGGGTGACCAATATAACTCCAAATGTGTCATTTTTATTAAAAATATACATTTTTATTGTTTTCTTCATATTAATGTTTAATTAATTAATTTATATTATTACTAACATAATATTTTCTCATATATAGATGGAGACATTTTCTCGAGTTGGAATTATTTGATCAGTGACTACAACCATCAAAAGACACATTTTAAAGGGGACCACCTATTTTATAAGGGAAAATATTAATGTTTTTTATTATTTGTCAGATATTTGTAAATTTATTTTTATAAAACATTGTTAGATGTGTATATAGATTCATTTTTTTGGTATATAGCATGATTGAAATTATTTTTATTCATGATATAAATTCAATATATGTTTCATTTTCAACCAAAATATTGTGTGCGCTTCTTGTTTTTTTATCATTTTCATCATGTTTGTGGTTCTTTTGTATATACTATGAGTTTTTATATTTTGAATCAGTTTTTACAGGTTATTTTGGGTGATTTGGTTATTTTGGACTGCATTTTATTTTTTTCAGGTTTTAGGGTGTGCTTATATATAAACAGCACGCCTGCATAAGGAATCCTTTATCAGCGCTAATTGAAGCACTAGTAAATGGGGACTTTATTAGCTCTGTGAATAACACTAATAAAGGGGCACCCTTATCAATGATTTTTATGACTTAAAAGAGGATACACCCCTTTAATATCAGCTCAATATAAAGTTGGTTTTTAGCACTGATAACATCATTTTTTCACTGATAAAAACCAGTTTTGGGGTAGTGAATGATGTGTTTTCACTATTTATTAAAAAAATATTTTTATTAGAAAAATGAGTAAATTTAAACCAAAGTAAATTTTTATGTCCCTATTCTAAAGAAAATGTTTATTTTTTCAGGTATAACTTCTAAATATTACAAAAAAATATTCAAAAAGCATTCTCCAAAAAAATGTAGTTAAAATACTTTTTAAAAATATTATTGAAATTTATTCATAAAATTGGATTTATTATCATCTTAAGCCTCTAAAATTTATTGGATGAATGTAGAAACATTTAACAAACATGTGTAATATGGATATTTTTAGTTCTGTTTATATCCAGCAACACAATGGATAGGCATTAACTTCCATTAAAAATAATAATAGTAATAATGTATTTTTTCAGTATGTCTCAATCTTTTGTGAAACATAAGATTTCAGAGAATCATGTTGTTGGTTGAAGGGTATTTTATTGAACATAGGATCCCCTTTTATATAATATTTATTTCAAATTCACAAATATTTATTGATATGAAGAAGTATTGTTCTATAAATACCTGGGATGTTTCAAAGATTACATGAAATTTTGTTTTTGTGTGTGTGAGTTTTCATCAACGACTATCATAATCTCAAAAAAAATGGAAGGAAGTGAACATAATAGTTTTCATTAAATTATGAGATTTTTTAAATATATAATTTTGTATCCCTTTGTAGATACTAATTGGGCCATTCATTTTGAATGCATTCATATGTTAGCCAGAAAACCTGACTAAATTCCTTGTTTCTAAGGATAAAGAAGAGGAAATATCAATATGAAATATGTGATCGAGGATGAAGTAATCAGATTTCATTATGTTAGGATAATATCCCCAATTTTAGATAAGCCAATAGATAATTCCTATCATGATTTTCCCTAAAGTTAGAAGAATCAATATATATATATATATAATAAACAGTTCAAATAATGAAAATAATAATTAGATAGTCCTCATAGAGTATAAGAAACCTAATCCAACAATTATTAAAGTCCATTTCATAATTCCATATCTAGATTGAATTCATGAGGGGTTAACTATACATGACTATTTTTTTCCCTTGATGGTTAATCTGGTTAAAACTAAATTCTAATAGCTTATATGCATTAAGAGAAGATTACATTCACATGCCCATTTGGGATATTTCATACAAGAAAATATAATTTCCCTAATTAGTTACCCAAACACATTTTAGTGATACATGATGACCATTTTTTCAAGCATTATTAAAATTAAAATTTAGTATTTTATAGAATATTTTTAAAATTTTGGAAATAAAATTTAATAATATTTAGAAAAGTTGTATGGTATTTTACAAATTTTTCATAAATAATGTATTGTTTTAAATCATGAAAAATATACATTAATGGTCATATAGGGAATAATATTAGGTAATAATGTTAATAATATGGGAATTTGAAGATATAATGATAAAATAGATGTGATCCAATAACCCCTCCGATAAAATATTTCAACATAATTAAAACATTTATATTCCATATTGGTTATTAAAATATATTTTTGGAGGATGTTTCTAAATTAATAATTATTTTATAGTCTCTAAGTATATATGAAATATATACTTTAATAAAACCACAAACATTTTGTTAATATTCATATGGATATTCTCATATTATAACCAATTCATACGTCCCTATACTAAAATATACATTTCTAAAAATATTTCATGTAAGATATGTATATGTGGGGGTTATTTTAGAGAAATGAATGGAAAAATGGATGAATTTGATTTAATATACTATTAAAATAATGAATATTTTCCAAAAATAACTATTCCATTGAATAAGAGATGGTAAATGATAGATTTTACATTAAAAAGAAGTAAATGTGCTTTATTGTTTCTAAAGTTATTAGTTTCAAGGATCATTCTAAATAAGAAAAAAATAAATAAAAAATTATTATGATATGGAAGATTGTAATATGTTTTATTTATTTTAATATAAATTATATTAATGTTGTTTGAAATTTTCTCATGAAAATTTACCAAGGTTTCCCAATTCTAAATAAGTGTTACTAAAATGTATAAATACATCATTCATAGATGATAATATTTTTTTCTTATTCAATAAATAAATCTATTTACTCTGAAAATTATAAACAATCTATTACAACATGATTCATTATAAATGACCATACAATGATCCATAAAAGTCATTTTATTTCCACGTTTATGTACTATTTTCATGAATTTCTTCTATTGTACTAGATAGGTGTTGATGGCTTCATGTGGATATATGTGGTTGAGTAGTAATTGATCACTATTCATGAGAGCTGCCTTTATTCACCATGAGGTGGACAAAATTTGAAATATCTAACTTCCCATCATCTTTGATAGTATAATTTCTTTTATCTATATCTTTTCAACGATGATACAAGTACTCTTATAAGTCATGATAGGTGTTACAAACTATGAAATGTATGTATGAAGCATGAGTCAGAAAAAAATTTATTTAATGTGGTTGTGATATTTGATGTGTGGTGTTTTGATGTCATATGATCTTTCCTAGATTTTGAAGGGAATGAATGCATACATGTGATTGTGGTTTTTATATATATCGTGGTTAAGGATATTAAAATTCCAAAAAACATAGCTACAATTGTTCATAAATTCATAAAAGAACATTTTTATTGATTTTATGTTCCCATTTAATTATTTATTAACATTTAAAATCATTTCAAGAATTATACATTTAATTTGTTGATGGAAATGATTGGTTTTGAATAGAAAATTTGATCAAAATATAACCCACAATCTAGTTGATAGATTAAAATTTCAAATAGGTAGATGATTTTTTTAGAAAATACAACATCTAATTTAAGGACCGGCTAGGTAATAAAATTCAATGATTTATTTTTTGGAATATAGGACCTCTTACAATTCCTACACATGGATTTCCCCATATAAAATTCATTTTGGAAAAACAAGTAAGCTACCTATTGTGATAGAATAGAAGATTAATTTTGTAGTGAAGTCCTTGACCCTTTATTTCTTGTTAGATAGTGATTGAATGATATTAGTGTAAAGTAAGAAAGATGTGTTTAGAATGAAACTTATGAAAATGATTAAGTTTATTATGAGAGAAAAAATTATTTCTGTAGTCTAAATATTATATTTTTTTTCTTCCTAGTTGGTTAAATAGTAATTATATTTAATTCACCACTAATTATTTTTCCTGATAAAATTGTGAACATATTGTTAGAAGTGTTTGAAATTTTTAGGGTGTTGGTAAATAGTTCTATTGAGCTGGTTGGTGTAAAGAAATGTTCAATTTTTTTTAATGTTAATAAAATAATAATTAGTCCAAGGGGAACTCAATGGGATTGGATACAATCCCATTCCATGAAAATTGAGTTTCCACTTAGAATATCAAAATATATTAAACTCAAATCATCAGGGGATCCTATTTATCAATTTTGTTTTTGATTTGTTGTTTCAAAAATAAAATAATCATTTTTTTATTTTATGTAAATTTATATTCACATATGATACATAAATTTTATAATTTTTTCTGTCAGGTTGTGTATCTTTTCAAAGATAATTTTTAGGAATGACTTTGTTTTAATATATTCACTTGAAGTAGAGTTTCAAATTATTTGCAAGGTAAATTAGGTAGAACTTTCTAGAATCATCAAGATAAAACCCCCCAAAATCTTCCTTTTTAAATATTTCAGGATTTTTCTATGATATATATTAAATATTATCTGTTTTATATTTTTTAGATTTTAGAAATACAAAACCAGAGGGATATTTACCTAAATCACAGTGGAGACACATCAATTAAGGAAAATAATTTAGGAGTTATTTCAATGAAATTAGATATGTAATGATAAGTATATCTTGGTATAATGTATATTTTTCTATTATAATATGTTTCTAAAAAAATTACTTAATGTTTTTGAGAATTCCTTAAAAAAATTGGATGTCATTTCAATTTGATTGAGTCTAATATATCGAGTCTAATGTATCAACTCAATCACGTAGGGTATGGAAGTTAATGACCATCTAACCACATTCTTTATTATATCATAATGTTATGTTATATAACGTAAATTGTCGATAATTAATTAATCCTTAATTTATCAAACATAATTTTGAGATTTATGATTCCAATTGAGTTTGTGAAAAAACTAAATTTTTTCCAACACATGTTATCAACAAATATGTTGTTAGAAAAAAATTTGGTTGTGCAATGTTAAATTCAATAATTAATAATGTTTAATGATTCAAGATATAGTATTATAAAAATATAGAGTTACAATGGAAAAAAATTATTATTAAACATGTTATTATTAAGTTTTTATATTAGAGGATATTTAAAGATGATTCAGAAAAAGGTCATAAAAATATCATCAGAAGGTGGTCATTGGATTGAAATTTACAGAGTTATGAAAAATTTTCCACTGGTCATACAATTGTTGTATATATATTGGAATTATGGTTTTATGTTGGTGTAATGAATAGGAAAACACATATACATATGATCAAGTTCACTGGATGAACCCTTTTTAGAGACAATCATAATAGATGATTTTATATATTATCATGATGAATGTGTGTTTTATGGATTCATAATTGTTTCATAAAACTGAAAAAATATAGATGAATTTTTATTGATCATTATATAGATAAAATCACAAAAAGATTTTGGAATCCATTGTATTGTCGAAATGTTTTGTAAAATATATCTAAGTGTGACCAAAGAATCTCATTATGAAGTTATATTATAAAAACCACCATATGAATGAAATTCCCTTATGAAGTTGTGATGGAAAATTGGAAGGATTTTTTATCAAATAGAAGAGTTTTTATGATGTTTAACTAGATATATAGTCTAAATATCATTATTATGTCATCCAATATTTATTAACTATGGTAATTTTTTGCTGGAAAATCAATGAACCAATAATCATGGATAGAGATTAATGATTATCAAAAAATGCTAAGGAATTTTTCGAGAATTTTCAAGTTGATATTTTTTTATGTTTGAAGAAGTTAATTTACACTATGTTTTATAACATTTTTTGTAATATTAACACTCTTATCATTCATATATTTTTAAAGTGGTCAAATAATGAAATCATTAAGTAGAATATAGTAGTTTAGAGTTTACACTCTACCATTTATTTAAAAAAAATTGTTTCGTATTTTAAATGGGTTAGTGCCCTTGATTTAATTATTGAATATTAATTATTAGGAAATGTAATAAGGTAGTGAAGAGGGGATAAGAGGAATATTGTGAATATTAATCTATGTGAATGATATCATATTAAGTTTCCCAGAAATTAGTATTAGATGAACCGTGTGAAGAGGTGATCACATGAATAGGTTGATGTTGTGTTGGATTATAGTTTAAGAAGATTCCAAATAAACCAATGTGAACAAATGACCATGGAATCATACCATGTTTCATCAGATTAATGGTTTTAGATGATTATGTAGTTATAAGTGTAGTTTTATATATATGTTTAGTAATAGGTTCTTTCTCACTATTGGTGATGAATATAAATAGAATGAAGATCCTGAAATAAGTACATGTTTAAAAAAGTTCAAATAGTACAACGAAGATATAAAAAATCTAAATGGTGGTGGTTATTATAGTTGTTAAAGAAATTTCCATTTCATATCATCTATCGAAATAGAATACACACAGTTATAAAATTATCATGATATGCAAGTGGTGGATATTAACTATATATTGTATCCAAAAAAACATTATTTTATATTTTTTGTGTGGTCTTGAATTAAATAAAAACCTACCAAAGAACTGGATTCTCTTATTTAGTAGTAAACCATGATAATACCTATATTCCTATGTTGTACTGGTTTTTTCTAAAATAGTCATTTTTCCCGAGCAAGAGGATAAGTGTTTTTCAAAGAAGGAAAACCTGAATAGAGAATATCACTAATTTGCCCCTCCCACTCTCATGGTTCATATATATCATTATTGTTCATTATAATTGAAATTATAGTGATATTTCCCATTTTTTATTCTTTACTATAGTTTGAATAGTAGGAAATCCACCATGGAAGATTATAACTCAATTAACTATAAAGGTATTTGTTTTATCAGTGAGAAGAATCATAATATCAATAATGACAAAATGATAACTTCTCTTAAATCCATTAGTTATGTTTCTATGGAAACCACTATATATGGTTGACCACCTCTATAATGGGGTTAAATCATAATATATGCGCATAAAAATAATTTAGATATAGATGGATGAGCCAGAAATAATATACTTACTTTTCACTCCAATCGTGAATTTATATAGGATAATAATATAATAAAATCAGAATAAATATTGAAAAAATGAAATAAAATTTAAGATAGAAATACATAAGTGATAAAAGAAAACTTACTGATAAATTGAAATAGGGAAGATCTGAAAATGGGAGAAGATAAATAATTTGGTGAATTCTTTATAAGTGTTAATGAAATTTTATGAACAATAATATGTTTCATCAAGAATTTGGAGGAATAATCAATTGATGAGAATATCATAGAAATTAATTATTAAAAATTTGATTCTCATGCATCATCCTTGAATGATATATATCTTTAATATCTATCTCTATATGATTTGTTCAATTTTCTCATCAATAATTAACTAATAAGAGAAATTACCATGAATCAGAAAAGAGAATGTTTTCTAAATGTTTTTACAAAAAAAAAATATGTTGGCTCTAACTATGAAGATGATGCATGATTTTTTTAAAAAAATTTCTTTTTTTCTACGAAAGTAAAATGAGGCACATGAATTCTTAATGTAGGGATACAAGAGAAGTGCATTGGATGTATATCTATTGTAATCTTTTTCTGAATTTTCATTGACATTAGAAAGAAAACTATAGTGATAAAAAAGATATAAAGGAAATAATATATAAAAAAAATAAGAAATAAGAAATCAAATTCCTTTTAAAATGTAAAATATCTTAAGCTCTCAAAAAATAAATAACAAAAAATTTGTATCTAAATATGTGGTTGTTTATAGAGAAATAGAAAATAAAAATCCTAATGATGATTTTTTTGAAAATATATTTTTGAAAAATTGAACTATGAGTTATCTACTAGTGATTAAAATAGAATATATGAATAAAAAAAAAGAGAATTTGATATATTTTATTCTTTTAAGTGAGTTGGATAACTTTATAATAAAATTTATTATACATGATATGGATAAAATGATATTGAATAAAAAAGATCATTCATAAAAAAATAAATATTGTTTTACAAAATATGAATAAAATGTTATAAATGTTATTAATGATTAATGTATGAAACATAATTTATAGAATAACCTCAACATCAATATTTTATAAAAAATTAATGTAAATGAGAAAGAATTTGAAATTTCTAAATAATAAATTATTAAAGCTGAGAGAGGAATAAAACAAATTAATATCAATATTTCAGAAATTGGAGAGTGATTTAAGAAACAAAACCCATAAATGTAAAAAAATAAATAACATAAGTTAAAAAAGGTTAAATATTCCCATAATATAATTAAATTTAATAATAATAATCATGAAGTTAACATGAGAAATGTTGAAAAGCATAAAATTAATATATTATTAAAATATAAACAAGAATCTACTAAAATATAATAGTTTTTAAGAACTTTTTGAGTTATAAGAGGAATATTTTTATTTTAGGAAGATACAAAATTATTGGTTTAAAGAATTTAAAAATATTATGGTATGAAATATTATGTAAAAAAGTGTGGAAATATTATCAGCATTTCTGTGATAGAGTGAAATATTCCATCCATGATTATTACTTGTAGTATGATGTATTTATCCCTACTAAGATAATTTGGTAGTTTTATAATTAAAATACAATAAATACATTTGGAAAAAGAAGAAAATTTTGGGGCATATTCAAATCACACAAAGAAGGGAGCCTAATAAAATCAAGTTTGAATATAGAAAAAAGATATCAACCTCAGGAAGTAATTTTTAAAATATGTGACCATATTGGGCATACTATTAAATAATATCCTTCTATGTTAACATATCATCAATTTTTATATGATAAATCTCCCAAATCAGTATGTCATTGAATTGAAATATATTGAAAATTCCTTTTTTTTAAATGTCCTCAATTCTACAAAATGAGAATGACATGAAATTTTATATAATGAATGTTCTCCATTTTGGACATAATAATTGAAATTTTTTAACAATTCAATTTATTTTCTGGTTGTAACAGTGACTTGTGTCAATAATGAGTTGCTAAAAAAAATTTTGAAGATCCATTATTCATGGGAATGAGATATTTGATTCCAATGGTTCTTTGTTTGTTGAAGTATTGAAACAAATTGTTTTACGTTTTTCAATATTTGTTGAAAATTTTAAGTATTTTTTAAAAAATATATATCCTTGTTACTAAAATAAGATGTGATTATTTTTTTCAATATTTCTAAAAGATATGATTATAATATTATAATAAAAAAAATTTATATACATTCCAGTCATCCCTTGGAGCGTATAAATTATGATTTATGTGGGAAAATTAGATATAAAGAAAAAAGTTGATATAAATATTTATTTATTAATTTTATGACTATTTACCCGTATTACATGTCTTATTTTTTTTAAATAGAAGTCAGAGGATCTAAAATGATTTAGAGTTTTAAGAGAAATGTTTTTAATGAATGATTTTATTCCAAGAAGATGGTTCACATTAATAATGGTGGGAAATTTAAAAATTATTACAAAAATAATATCATGATGTTCTTATAATTATTCATAAAATTGGTTCATGGAACACACCAAAAAAGAATAGTGTCATTTAAATAAGAAATATATGTTTGGTTGAGATTGAATAAGTGATGTTGGTTTAAAAATATACTTATTTATTCATTTGCAGTGAAACACATGGAGAAGAAATTCATATTCAAATTCCTTATATCAATGGACCTAACTTTGATATAACTCCTTAAGATATATATTAAAAATGTACCTCATTTTTTAAATAACTAATGTTGTTTTGTAGTACTTTTATAATTAATTTCATGTGTGTTAATATTTGGATGTTTGATCAAATAAGTTTTGAAGGTGTAATTCATGGATACCATCTTAATGATAGATTATAAATACTATTTAACAAAGAAAAAAAATAATGTCGACTAACCATATGGGAATGTTCGATATTTTTTTTGAACGACATATATAGAGATAATTGTAGATAGGAGATGAAGTGATGATGATGTTTTTAGTTAATCACCATGAAGAATGTTATAATAAGAGTAAAAATGGTGATGTTTTTTATGATGAAGATTTTGAATTTTCCATATCATGTGATGGGGGACACTTACTTTCACCTCATCACAGAATGAGGAGGCAATTTGTTTCCATAATTTCATTGATAATCACGTACCACTGGTCAAACCAAAAGAATGTCGAGGTTAGTTACATATAATTATTTATAATTTTAGTTTGAACTAAGACATGTGAAAGAAAATTTGGAGAATTAACAGTGTATTGATTTTATGAATGATGCTATGGATTAGATTGATAAGATTGAGACTTGGAAACAAGTTACCAATCCATAAAACTAAAATTTCATTAGTACCAAATTAGTTTTCAAAAATCAGTTCATAGAAAAAGGTAATGTTATATGAAATAAGCCATGAAAGGTTATTAATGTATATTCACAAAAATTTATTATCATGAGACATCTTTCTTATTAACATGGATTGAAACCCATTGAATAATTATTTCTAACACATTATAGTGAATATATATCATATTTTTGGTAGATGTCATGTCATATTTTCTTAATACATAACATAATGAGGAATTGTATATTTAACAACTGTGTTGCTTACGGATGGGTAAATATCAATGATATTTTTTAAATATGAAGAATTATTTTCATGGGATTATAAAATCTATACGATTTTTGTATACTAAAGTATACACCTGATCAAGGAATTTTTCTGTAATAATGTATGATTTTATAGTAAGGTCTACATAAAATAATATCAATTGGATTCCCTCAATATGTTTTTTATATTGATGATTTCATATTAATAGGGAATTATGGAGAAATTTTGTGAAAATATTTCTATCACGAAGAATAATTTAATTAAAATTTCTGTTTTAAGATAAATGAAATACATTATTGGATAATAAAAATATAAAAATAATAAATAATGTTTATTTATCATGAAATATATGCTATGGATGTTATACAGAAGTTTGGAATGGAATATTAATTGCTTATATTCACTTCTATATCATGGGACCAAATTTGTTAAATGATCGGAAATGAAAAGTGGTTTATACTAAAATGACTATAAATATTGTTATAATATTTTTTTTATCAAATATCCTCAAGTCAAGATATAGTGTATGGTTTTTAATTTTGGAATTTGTATTAGTGTTCACCAATGTAATTTCATAATATCAGTTGAAAAATAATTTACACATATATTAATGTAAAATATTATTTGAGAATTAAATAGAATATTACATGAATATGGTTCTATTTGGATTCATAGATGAAAATTAAATATCTTGTGATAATGAAAAAAGATCACCAGTTTGTGTGTTTTACTTCATGATATAATGATTGGTGAGTTGAATATATAAAGATGGATAATTTTGTAACATTCAACATATATGATGCTATGTTTGTGTCCTCAACCCAATATGGATCACAATTAATGTGGATAAAGACACAATTAGATGATTTGTTGGTTGATTTGATGTTTACCCTTCTATTGAGTTATGCTCATAATTTTTTTATAAATAAAACTAATAATCCAAATAAAAATTCTATGTATAAATAAATTGATTTTAAAAGTCACATCATCGATAGAGAATGTGTAATGAAATCATCTAATTTTGGGGTTAATTCCATAAATGGGTCTAGTTTATAATATCTTCACAAATCCTTTATATAATGAGACATTTTATAAAAATATGTTTGATCATGGGTGAAAAATATCACAATATTAAAGTCTTTAGTATGAGATGTTTTTAATCCCCTCCCACATATTGTATTTGGATAGTTTATTCAATGGAAGAGAAAAATATATAACATAATTTTTCTATTAGTATATTTTAACATTCAAGGGGAGAAAATTTATTTTGGGGGAGTTATTTAACGTGTTATATTTTGATTATATTTTGCGTAAATTGTTCTAATAATTTCATGAAATGGATGAAATAATATTTTCTTACGGGTTTATAAATTTTCTTAAAGAATGATCAATGTAAATGAATATGTTTGAAAATTATTTAAGAAAAATTCAACCAATAATTGCATTATAGAAAACATATAACTTACGTACATTAATTCTTATTTCATAAATTAAATTAAAAAATTTAGGCATATAACTTTTCTATATGGGATCATTTTGTTATATTAAAAAGATTAACTAATTTATGTTTTCTGGGATTCCAAAAAATAAAATGTGTAATAATGTTGAGGCTTAGAGGTATTCGGGTGTTTCAAAGAGGATGGAGATTTTAAAAATAAGCTAGATAATAATAAATAATCAATTATATAGTATTAAATTTTATATTAAATAAATAAATTAATATTATTTAGAATTCATTACAAATGTGATTAATCAAATTTTCCATCTGACTAAGTCTAACAGAACAAGTCCAAGAGATATAAGATTCAATATAGAGTGTCACGCTGAATATTTATCCAACTACATTCCTAATTATAATAGATTAATATAGTAAATAATGTAATTATCTGATTGTTTACTATTATTTAATTCATCAAACATTATGAATAGGTTCACGAATCTAGCTGATTTTGTGAAATATTTGACGTTTTACAATCATGTTTCTAAGAGAAAGATATTTTAAAATAAAAAGTACCAAATATATATAAATTTTCAACATTTTTTTATTTTTTAAATTTATTGATTTATACATATTTCATTTAAAGATGTTTTTATGAAAATCATTAAATAATACCACATTTATCATCGTTTTTTAAAATATTGTCATTTGTTTTAAAATTAATATTTTTTAACATGGTTTTTTTCTAAAATAATGAAATTTATTATTTTCATTTATTTATTCTACTCCATAGCCTCTCCAATCTCAGAATGCATACTCCACCTTACCCCACACTAGAAGGATATAAGTCGAACCTCCAGCAATGTGACCCTTACACCCTAGAGATAGCATGACCACCCCCCAAAGTAGAAAACCCCCTTCCAGTAGGAATAGAAAAATGAACCTCTCACCTCCCTTTCAAATCCCCAGAACAACACAACTATTTCATTTCTGTGTATATAGTTGTTTTAATATACATATATATATATATATATATTTAATTATATATAAATTTAGTATTATATATATTAATATTATATATATGTTTCTATTATATAAGTGTATGTTTGTGTGTTTATAATTTACATTTTATATTCTACTTTTATATTATATTATATTATATTATATTATATTTATAAGTCATTATTTAATAATTTTAATCTATATATTTTTAAATTATAAGTTTATATATAATTTATATCTATATTTGTTTATATTTTATGTTTATATAAAATTTTATAACATATATATATGTGCTAATATTATATAAATATATTTATATGTGTGTGTGTGTGAAAAATATATATGTGAATATATAAATATATATATTTATATTCATAATTATAGTCATAATTATATATATATATATATATATATATATATATATTTAAATATGGAGGCACATTTTAAAACACTTGTAAAAATGTCACTAAAATAGACATGATTACTTAAAAATGTGACTAAATTTAAAATTTATATGTGATTAAATATATAAATATAAGTATGTATATATATATATATATTATATGTTTGTGTGTGGTTATATTAATGTGTTGGTGGTTATATATTTTAATATATATATATACCTAAATATATACCTATATCAATTTCGAGAAATTACAATATAACAATATGTTTTAAAAGAGTTTCCTAAAATAAGTCACTGAATTAGAGAAGTTTCCATAAAACGTGGATAAATTTGGGATGTTTTTAGGAAATGACTCTAATTTATAGACATATTCATAATTAAGGATAAATAATAATTTTTTTGGAAATAGTGATAAATTAGGGGAATTCTGTAATTTTTTCTTAAATTATTAATGTTTTGAAAAAAACATCACTAAATTTTAAATTAATGGTGTTTTAAAAAAATTATAACAAAACTCATAAAACTGTGGTTTTCTAGTTGTTAAAGTGATGATAATAAAATTCTATGTCATCATGGAGTGAAGTGTTATTATTCAATGTTTTAGGTTTATAAGGAAATGGAGTTTTGGTGGTATGTAGTTATATTTGAATTTATATTGAATTTCATCCTAAGGAATATGAAGAGGCATTCAAATGATTTATTTTGGAATATTCCCTAGATGGTGTACATTAAAATGAAAATTATAAATTCATCCAACAACGTTAACCATTTATACCTAGGTTATAAGTTAATTATTTCAAAGGTTATGAGAAGGTTCTTTAGATAATAAGACTGAAAGTAATCTGAATGATCACATTTAATGAATCCTTTGCAAGGTAATCAAGAAAATAAATTTTTATGGTTGAATAAGATAAATTATTGTTCCATGGAGTCCTAAAAATCATCTGGTAAAATAATTAATTTTGAACTCCAAAGGTTCAATAGATAGAGAAAACAAATCAAACATATGGGAATCCAATGATGTTGTTATATTATTGAAAATATCATCCAAGGGGCCATTAAAAATATTTTTTTAGAGGAACACCAAAATAATTTTTTATTAAATAAAAGAATTTTTAATGAAGTCATAATGGATTGAAGGTTCAAATATATATATAAGTTATTTGTAATTATGTTTATTATAGATATGATATGATGGCTAATAAACCCTATAATTGTGACATATGGGTGTTCATGATTCTCGATGAGAGTTATGAAAAGATCGATGAACATGAAACTCCTGATTTTAAGGGGGTTTTAGAATATATTAAATGCATATTTTTAAGGGGGTCCTACAATCCTGTTTTTAATATAATATAAAATTAATTTTAGGTTTGTTATATAATGAAACATTTGATCTGACTATGTGATAATGTAGATGTCTATCCTCAGGTAACTGGTGTAAAAGTGGTTCTCATTTAATTGAGGTGGTGCATTTGGAAAATTATATTAAATTTAATAATTTGTATAATTAAATATGATGTGAAGAAAAATTAAAGAAAATAATTTAATGAGACAATAATATGATATACATTAGATATTTATTTTGACCAATTGGTATCAAATCAATTTTTGGAATAGGTTATTATACAAATAGGATGAAGGTCCATTAACTAAATAGTGTTAAAAAGTTGTTGGAGAAAAATAGGTGATCAGATAAACAGGGAATGGGATTGATTTTAATTATAATGATGTTTTCATATGAATTCAATCGATGAGAAAATATCATATATATGTTCTAAATATGATTTTTTTATTCATTGAATTAAAGTGAATATAATGAATAACATGAAAGTAGAAATGGTGTAATTAATATTAATTGAAAATAATAAAAAAAATACTGAATCATGTTTGTGAAGGTTCATACTATTTTTACAAAACATTGTTATATATTATTAACTATGTTTGGACCACATAAAGTTTTAGAAGTAAAATAGTTCGTTGAAAGTGATGGATAATCCTTTTTAATGTAACAAAAAATGATTTTTTTCTATTTGTAGTTTTTTCGTGGATTACTTTGAAACCATCCCATGGATTGGTAACTCTTATTTAGTAGAGAACCTTATAAATTAAGATGTTCTTGTGGTTGTTCTTTTTTTCATGATTATTAATTTCTCAATGACCATAATTGATGGCTATTTTAAATTTAGGTAAATATAAAAATAGAAAATCACTATGTCATCCCACCCCTTATCATTAATCATATGGATACTAATTATTACTCAAAAAACTATCTAAAATACAATGATTAATAATAATACATTGAAGTGAATATTTTAAAAAATTAATAAATATAATATTTTAATATATGTTATTGGTAATCTAAAATAGGGGAATTTACCATATTTTTATGTTAATTATGTTAATATATTTTTTGTGACCAGGTGTGTGGATTACATGTTTATGGATAAAAAATAAAATTGGTCAGAATTTAAAATATTTTTTCCATCAATAAAAATACTTATAGATTAAAATATTATTTTTTATTTTAAATAATGATGAAAATTCTATTTATCAAAAAATTATTGAAAAATAGTGTTTCTTTTATAAAATTAAACACCATTATATCTCATTTTTACCCTTTCAGTCAATGTGGAAAACTATTTTTTAATATTCATATCGACCCTTCAATATGATTTCTCATAGCCAAATTGCAAATATATTTTGAATGAAATGGTTTAAAATTTTATCCTATAATAGGAGTCATCATTGGAGAAAATGATGGGTCTTATGATTGGGGAAGAGGGGTATTTTACTTTTTTATCTATTCATCAGTGAATTATTCTTATCACAAATTCATCAAATATAATCTAAATTGTCACAGTTTTTCAAACATTAAATTCTATTGAGTTATTAATTTATTCAAAATGTTTCCCAGGGGAGTAAATAATAGTATTTTGGTTATTGAGGATTCCATTAAGTATTTATTTTCTATACTTGTATGAATTTTTTGTGATTTTACACAAAATTGTTATATATATATATATATATATATTATATTTATAAACTAGGTAACGGATTAAAATTTGTATGGTCAGTGTGGAATTATAATTAAAACATGGGTAAAATGAATCATTAAACATGAACATAGGGGACTCATCCATAAAAAAATCAACTAGGAATCTCACTCACATTATCTTCATATATTTCATTTATAACTGGGGTAAAATTTGAAATTGGGATCCCAGAGATAATAAGTGAGTCATTCATATATAAAATTATGATAATAATAATAATAATAAAATAGATCCAATTACATATCAAAAAAAATTATTTCAAATTAATATATTTTCAAAAATATTTAAAATTCATTTAAAAAATATATAAATTCCCTAATTAAAAAAATGATTCCATTAAGGTGAGAATAATTTTTATCCTAATTGATGAACAAGGAAATCGAATGGAAATTTTTTTAATTTGTATCAATGATGATTTAAATTGATGTTTGGTTTTTGAAGGGTATGGGAGAGTAATAACAGATGTTAGATCTTGTTAAAATTTTAATACCTATTAAATAAAACATATATGTAGTCCCAGAACTGAAACTCGAACATGGATTTAAGTAATGTGGTGGGTGACATTCATAAAGGAAGAAAGACATTCTTAATGAATTATGAGCCTATGATTTCATCACATATGGTTATTATTTTTGAACCTAGGTAGGTACATAAAATGCTAATCCATCAAAAACTCAATTAAAATGTATTTTCTTTCTCAAATTGTTTTTGAAAATCAATGTCTTATCATGATAGATTTTTTATTCCTGTGAAATCATGTTTTATGTATGATGTAAAATCAGGTATTTATATGTGGAAATAAAATTGATATATTTGGGGTTATTTGATGTGTCCTATTTTTATTTAAATTGGACACATATTTTTTAGTATTTCTGGAGTGTTATAAATAAATGTTTTATTTTAATAATGTTTTTTTTATCATTAATTCCATGTTATAAATACTATTAATAGATTACCTTGATTAAAATTATATATTATGGTTTTCGATGAATCACATGTTCTTGTGTTGATTTTATGTTCATTTATGAACAATTTTTTATAGTTCATAAATTAAAAGTAATGTTTATTGTAATTTCATAATTTTGGATATCATCAATTACTTATTTCATTTTCTATTTGTTAATTTTATCATTTTAATGGGTAATGTAAACTTTGAAATTAAATAACATAAATTTGTGATTAAAAATATTATTTTTCATTAATTATTTTTATTCCCACTTAATACTTAAATATGTATTTTTTCTAATCTCTTTCTATGAATAATTAAATTTGATAATGGATAATTTGGTCTCATTAGTAAAGGATCCAATGATCCATGGTTATATAAGAAGAAATTTTCATCTTTTTTAAGTGGTCCATGATGTAAACATATCTTCAATGAAATTTCATTCATGCAGGAAAAAAACATATGTGAATTTGAAATGTTAAAATTTTAAAAAGTAGGATATCTTCCATGAATAATTTTTCATCTGAATTTCTTCTATTCTAGATTAATTCCATTTTAATGAAATATCTTATGTTATTTAGAACACCCAAATAAAACATTCATGGGAATAAATGAAAAACATATTTTAGTTCTTTTCATATGTGACATTCTTCAAAATCTCGATATGTATTCATAAATGATATTACATCCCAATATTTGATACAATAGAAAGGAATCTATAGAGAAATATTTCAACTCACTTAAAATTATATTCCACCAATCCATATGTATCAATAAATATTTTCTCTTAGATCCTCTAAACCATAATCATTATTAATAGCCATACTAAACATCATTTGGTTGGGAAGAAAACATGCATAAATATTTAATAAATCTGATGTTATGTAGTATATTTAGGTGATAAAATTTTGAGGTATAATGTTGTAAATCTAAATAACATTAAAAACCATAACCCAATCAAGGATTGATCAAAACTAAAAAAGGAAGGATGCTGAATATGGATTGGATGAATTCAAAAGAGCACCAATTGAATTCTTGGGAATCCATCATATATGTGTTCGATGAGGATGTTATCTATTATACAAGAACTAATATTTATCTCTACTAATAATGATATTATTGGTTTTTCTAATATAATTTTATGGGTCATATTTCTATAAAAATAAACTTATTAACAAGTTATGAGCTATTATTGATGCGATAATTAAACAAATATTGACTAGAACTATTAATTTAATAATTCTTGTTAATGAGGATTCAATATTTTTGAATTCCAATATCGACAAGGAAGAAGATGAACCATAAAAAAGGAAAATGATATTGATTTGGATAATAATGACGCCATTTTTGGTTTGATGATAATTATCCAATAAAATATAATCTCAACAAAAAATAATTTATTTCATACTGAAGAAGATCATCCATGATCATTGTTGATCTAACCAAAAAATTCCAAAATTCGAGAAAAACTAAATATTAATAATTTTAAATATGAAAAAATATATTTAGATATGAATATTACTGTGTCCAAGGAGAATATTGGATGAATCTAGAATGACACAGTAACTATCATGGTCTTATGAATGCTAAATTTTGATGCAGTTAAATAATAATTCTGTTGACATGATGATCATGAAATTGTTATTTAGTTACATCATTTGATTCTATTTCTTGATAAAATTAATTTTATTTGTTGTATTTTATGAATAAAAATAATTTAGTTTTGGATTTGGAAAACAATGAACAATAGGTTTCAAGGGAAAGAACACATTCGACAACATCATGTGGATTAGTGCTGGTCAATTTTCAATTTTATTTTTTGAATGAATTTAAATATCATTTTATAGTGCATGAATACTTGAGATTAGAGGAATACATTAACATATTATAAATTGAAATATATGATCAACGTAAACTATTTTGATGTATGGGTTCAGTAGATAAAGACAATTATTTCTAAAAAATTACTAATTAGGATAGATTATTATGTAAGATGTAGATTGAATAAATAAACCCTACGAATGAAATAAAATATAAATATTAGATTTTATAAGAATAATAATATTAATTTAATATATAATGGGCCATTGTTTGTGGAGGTCTATCCAAAATGAATATTTATATTAAAAACCCACATCTATACTAGTTGTGTGATAATTACATTAAAATGTGGGAGAACTAAATATTAAAATTACAATTTGATGAAGTGATATATTTCTTGAAGAAAGAATAATCTAGAGATTAATGATGGATCAGACACATAATAAGATGAAATTGGGATCATTTTATTTGGGAGTATTAGATTAGGTCACTGATTATGAAATGAATCCACTATGAATGACCCACATCAATGCATGATATATATTATATGATATTTGACTATGAGATAAAGGTAGTGATATATGAACAATATATTATTAAATTGAGAATAAAAAATACACTTATTGAAAATAAAGGTAAATCCTTATTGAAAAATATAATAAATAAATCTCTAATATATTTTCTGATTATTATATCATACCATTTAATTTATTGTTATCTATTTTTTGGTCTTCCATGAATCTACAAAACTTAATCACCACTAACATAGTTTTCTATTATCACTATATGACCACCATTCCATTGATATATTTTTTTATTTTTATCTTTATTGTCACACACACTCTCAATTGAAATTCCCTATAGAACAAAAACTTCTATCAACTAAAAAAGTTCTATATAGGGTAATAAATAATTAACATATTTAGTATGAATGATTTTTACTATATTGAAAATTCAACATGAATGTAAATTCCTCACATATTTTCGAAATATTAATGGTTGATATAGAATAAATTTCTTATCAATCTATGTATTCTGTAGAATTACTCAAGATTTTAATCAATATTTTGAGATATAATTCTCGGCCAAGTGTCATTCTATATTCCTGAAATACACTTAACATCTAAGATGATCAAACTCTATATCTTCCATCATATTATTTCTCATAGAAAATATTTTTCCAAAACATTAACAAAATGAACTCATAATTGATAAGATAATATCATCAGTAAATAACTTGTTAGGAAATATTTAACTAGAATCATATCCATTATCACCCTTTGACAATAATTCCAAACTAAAATAACCATCAAGAAACAAAATATTCCATATAAATAATGAGATATAAATATAGAGGGGGATTATTCTAGACCTTCTCAACCCACGAGAGGTTTTTAAACACCATGTTTTAATAATTGTTTCCCAAAAACCGGAGCGCCAAAATAATTTTTCCAATATACCTCAGAGTGATTAATTTGATCTAATTTTCTACACTATGACTATTATTTGATCCACCATCTCATTGATAGTGTGATACCTGATTTCGATATTCATGGTATAATATTCTTTTACTGGATTTTTTATGATATGATTCAAAAACGTGTTATCACTATATATCAGTAGTGACAGTTTGACTTATATAGAACTTTCCTCCATATATTTCTTCATCTACTTGATCTGAGTTCATTCATTATTTTCTAGAATTTATTATAATTATATAGTTCTCATATAGGTATATTACTATTTTATATTCATCTATCCAACACCATACATCAAATAATTAATGATTGAATACTTTTGGACTTTCATTTCACCATTTCACAAACCCACTTCACATCTAAAAATGATGTTAAGTAACGATTCTTCACAAATTAAATGATAAATTCAAATTCAAGAGTTCCATGGATGTACCTCAACATACGTTTAACTTTATCATGATACTCTTACTAAGAATTGCATCAAAAAATAAGCCACTAAACATTTAACATTGATAATATCATGTCATTTTAATGTAAAGTATATATATCTAACAAAAATATTCATTATATATTTAATCAATCAATATTTATTATTAAGTGAATATTGATTTAAATTATTTGATAATTCAATTGAAATGCGTGATTTTCTTATTAACTTATTAATTTTTTTTATTTTTTCCGATATATTTTAAGATAAAAATCATAGTCGAATTGAGAATTTATTCCTTATATTTTTTTGGGTTTAATTACTTTAATATTAAATATTATAATTTTTAATATTAAAATTTATTAATAAGTTATAATTTGTAATTTTACTTGTTTTTTCTCATCATGAATTGATTACATGGTGCCCTAAAATTATAGATTGAAACAAAAAATAATGTGAGAGACATTATAGATGATGCTGTGGGTTGATAATCATATGAAGATTTTTTAAAAATTATAATAATTGAATAATTATAGTAACTAATTCAGGATAATCATTCATGAGATATAGAATGTTTCACATGGGGGAGAATAATTTTTTTATTTCATTTTTGATGGATTCATTGTCTTGGTATGACAATAATATCATTGAATTCAATATGGTGGTTGTTGAAAAAATGAATGAAGATGGTGTTAGTGGTTTTTGATATGATGCCATTGTTGTAACTCAACTAGAGTGGATTAACATGAAATTTAATCACTGGCCCAAGTACAGATCCTTAATTATGAGACCGGACTAGAGTATGAGACATAGATGAGACTAAGAGGGTAGATGGACCAAGGAAGGATGAAACACGAACCATGTGACAATGATGTTAATGCTGGATGAATGGGGTTAAATCTTCAAAAGATGATTACTGTTATTTACACTTATTTCTGAACTATCATACTGATAATCTTCCATTGAATAAATCTATTATTGTTTCATCATCTTTGAGTAACTTAATAGTTTAGGGGGAATTATAAGTGGTGGATGGGATTATATTTTTTATATGTTATCAAAATAGTTTAATCATATTGGTATTTTACTTTTTCCATATTCCAAATTATCTATTTTTCAGGATTACAGTTTTAACTATACTCCATGTATCTATATAAGATCAGTACTGTTACTTTTTACATAGAATAAAAACTCATGTACATTAATGGAAAAGTGTATAGATTATCTTTTCTTACTAGGGAAGAATCGTAAATTTGATGTATTTTATGAATAACACTTCTCATGATACATATGTTTTAGGATTATTGAATCGATGATAATTGATTATTCGAAATCTCATTTCTCATAACTTCCACACATTTATGATTACTTCCATGCATGACCAGTTTTGATTTCTATAAATTGAATATAGTCTAGTTTTTATATTTATATATAAAGCTTAATATTCCTCAATATTGTTTTCTTTATAACATTTTATCAATTTAGTCACATTTAAATCACATTTCACACATTATTTCACATAATTATTATTCCAATTATTATAGATTGATTTCAGTTATTTCATTTGGTTTCACACATTTATCTTTCTGTTTGGTTTGACCTGAGTTACCAACACACTAGTACATTACTGGCTATAAATAGTGCATTTCATTCTATTCAATGAAATTGATTTTATCATTATTTGAATCCATTTTTTGGGAAGGAATGAGTGTTAGAAAATAAAAAAAAACCTTTAATATCCTATGCAAATCTATAACTAAAATTAAAATATGAAAAAATATTTCATATTTATAGTATTTCCTAATATCATTGTATTTAAAATTTTCTTACATGAAAATGTGGTATTTTAAATTATAACATAAACATTATGTTTAAGAAAAAAACATTTTTTAATAATGGAAAAAGAATTATAAATGTAATATTTTTTAAATTTTGAGGGTAGAATATATTAATAAAAATATGAATCCAATATAAACAATTCATCAATTTGGATGAAATCATCGATATAGGGATTTTTAGTTGAATAATGATTATAGTTATCCTTTATCAATATCTTTTTCCCCTATTTGAAAATATAACGTGTTTAAATATTCTAATCTCTATATGCAACCTTCCTTTACTATTCATCTCAATGAGTACTGAAGATCATTTGAGATTCTATAGTTTAGTTATATAGTGGCATCTCAATAGTATTCAGGGTTAGGATCTTATGTTGAGGTTAATTACTTTGTCTTGATGATCATGACTTAAAAAAATTTCTAGATTTTATATGTGGACAATTTTGAGACATGGAACCATATTTTCATCTTATTTGTTATTATTTTTTATCTGATCAAGGCCCCATTTAATGTGAGGAAAATATCATTGGTCTATCTAGGATGAAGGAGGAATCCATATTTAATAAAAGTTTATGTTTATATATCTACTTAGGAAATTTAAAAACCATCAACTATCTCTAAATAATCATGTAGACACTTTATACAATAATCTATTTTCATAATATAATAATCATTTGGTTTAGTCCCATAGTGGTGATTTCAAATTTTTGATAGCTAAAAAATTAATAATAATGTTTGATTTTTTTTTCAAAAAACAAAAAATATGTACTCTAAGAAGTGAATTATTCATATGAGTGGAATAAGCCATTTGAAATCAGTAATTAATTATTATTCACATAGGTTATATTGATATTAGTATGAGATGTTTTGTAAAACAAATAACTGATATCCTAATTCTATTATTCTTATTCAGTATGATAAGTATGTTCACTTCAGAAAATACAGTTCTAGTATATAGATAAAGCATTAATAAAATATAAATTTTGTTGAATGAGATATTAAAATAATTGAAACCTAACTTGTAGAGTCCAAGTTGTGGTCAAACAACCTGTTGTTTCTCTAAGGTAATCAAATCATCCTAGGAATAAAATAAAAAATATTGTTGGACCATCAAATTATAATTTTTATTTTGAGGACTTGTATTGGAAATTTATTAGAGTTATTTTTTATTCACAGTTATTCAATAATAACCTTCAAACCTAAATCATCTATAAAGAATGGTAAAATAGTTTTTGAGAAATGGGTAAACTATATAAAAAATTATTGATTAATCAAAATAAAATTTTATGGATGTCTCCAATATGGATGTATTAAAAACTTATATATTTTTCCATAAATCCTAGAGGGTATGAGAATAAATATTTAACTCATTATTGAAATCAAAATCTTGATATTGATAAATATGGAATCTGTGAAAACAAGTTCCATTCTAAACATAATAATGAATCTATAATCGAAAAATAAAATGAACAATGGAAAATAAAGTTGGAGTTGATAATATAGTTAAAAGGATGGTAGGGTCTTATGATAATGATATAAGTTAACCTATTTTAAGTTTTTATACCCTCAGATTACCATTCCATATAGAGTGAATAAAAATAATGATCATAACTGCTGTATGTTTTTTAAATAGATTAAAACCTGTTATTCGACCATTCTCCTTATTGAAATCCTAAACAAGATTCCATCATATGTATAATTTCATATGTTTAATTATATAAAAGAAAATTATTGGGAATGATTTCCCACTATAAATATAATTGAGTCTAATAGTGTTGTCCTATTAATGATGAAACCTCAAAAAATAAAGGAAACTAATGTTTGGTTATATATTTTATTTCTTCAATTTTCATTGCTTTATTTTGGGAGAACAAAAGTAATAAAGTAAACCTATGTTTACAAACTTTTTATATCCCATGTTATTAATATGTATTTATAGAAAAAATTACTTTTACTATTCATAAAAATTGTTATAATGTATTATTATTATAGAAATAACATTCTTTAATATGGTCCATTAGATTAAGTGTGAGCATGATTAATTAGATTGGCCATAATTATGACCATTGTTCATACTCTTGTATTTTTTTGTTATACATAAAAAACAAAACATCATAATACTGTTACTATTACTGATAAATTTTATTCATCCTCATATGGTTTATCATATTGAAAAATGATATAGATGTTCATCGTATTATACTATGATTATAATCAATGTTTGAAAACTAAATTATGAAATAAAGAATAGTTATTTTACTTGTACATTTGATAATAAATGACATCTGACATTAATTTATACCAGATCATGATGAGTTTTCATGTGAATGTTGTCCAATGCCTTTACAACTAACTCAGATATATGATCATTAGAGGCTTTCCTGAAAATAACTAGTCATTTTAGGAGTTTATTTCTGATATATTTATCAACCCAAATGTTATTAACATTTATCTACTGTTAATATCTTATTCCAATGTCTTTATAATACTTTAGATAGTCTCCATTGTAAGAAAACATTGTTAATACTATTTACTTTAGAATATTTTCTTTTCTATTTTTCATTCATTCATTTTTATGATCGTGGGTTTCCAGGGATATGAAGATGGTGAATACAATCCATCATATAATGCTATATTTGGGATATTAATATGGAAAATGATCATCATATCGAGGTATTATATTGATTTGGAATAACTACTAGGAGATCAAAGTTTTGATGTATTTTCTGGAAAGGTGAAAAAAATTATAGTAATTATAAAACATCAGATACCTTTGTACTAGTTTGTTGATTATCTTTAAACTTAAGTTTAATAGAATGATTTCATTTAAATATTACATGTATGTAATTCTTAATTTATGAAATTTTTTATTTCTTATTCTAACATATATTTTTTCGTATTTCATTAAGAAGTTTTTCTTACAGATCCATATTATATTTGTTTTCGGTGTTTATGTGATAATTATTTAAACATAGTTTGATGCAATTAGATCAATTTTTATTATGATTATATTACTCTGATCATCAAATAATGAATGTTCATGATATTTTTTAATTTAAAAATTATACTATATTTTAATTTAACGTTTTTACTACAATTATTCTTCCTTCTCTTTTATGTATAGCCATATTTTATACCCTTTCAATCCAATAATTATTATTAGAGAATGTTTTACTGCTTCTACTTGTGTTTTTTTACTTCTTCTATCAAATGATAGTTAATTATGTTCTATAATACACTAAAATAATTCAAATTGTTTTATACATATGTGTATTTTTAGAAACAATAGTTTTCTTAATATAATATGTCTGAATATCGGTTCTATTTAAAATATGAATCATAGTTGACGACTAATGTTTTATTAGAATGAATATGTGTACTGGATAGATATAAGAAAATCTTTAGTGATTAACCCTAGAGTTGATAATTTCTCAATGATTACTATGAAATAAAATATTCGTGATATGGAAGTCCCTACTCTATTAATTATGTGAAATTAGAATATATTTTGAACGATAATGTTAGAAATACACTATTGTGTTCTTTGATAAGGAATATATTTATTAATATTTACTCTAGTGAAACTACTAATATTATATGGAGTAAGTTGGAAATAACACATTTTTATACTCCCAATGTTATTGAAACAATAAGATCTATCTTTTGTTCTAATTACCAAGATAATGAATTTTAACTACGTATGAATTTTCATAGATGCACCAAATGATTATGAATATAATCAATATATTACAACATATTGGAGAACAAGGTCTTGATGATGATATTTTGTTTGAAATTAATATTTATATAATTCCCAATGAGAGGTAATCTATAAGAACAGTTGTTGATGAAAAAAGTAATATTTCTAATCAAACTCATGACGATGTTAATGAAACAATCCTGAAAGATGAAGGAATATTTATTAAAGATGATGAGAATGAAAAAAATAAAAATTATGGTTCATCTTTTTCAGCAACTTCTACTATATCATCTAAATTATAATCAATTATTAACGTTGTGAAATTTTTATCGCGGAAGAAATTTATTGTCTAGATATATTCCAACAGATCAAGAAAATCGAAGAATGGGTAGGCTAACCAATCCTAATGGATAAAAAATATTGTTGGTAAGAAATATTTTCAATAATGATATAAAAAATTTGTAAAGAGAAAAATTATAGAATATATATATATATATATTACATGTTATGAATACAAGAATGTAGGAAATAACAGAAATTATTATCCTATGTTAAAAAAGAATGATAGGAATGAAAAAAATCATACAAAATTGAAAAAAATGATCATAAAAATAAATTTTATAAATATCTTATTGCTTATAACAAGTGGAGTGCCAGTATAAATGATTAAATTAATAATTCATCATATAATGAATTTTCCAAATAAAAGAAAAGTGGTCATTGCTAAAGAACCCATGGTAAATAATTGTATCATTTCTATGGTATATACTTATAAATACCATAAAAATTTATATTTATATAAAAATTATCCAGAAATTGATAATGAAAAAAAGTAATCATCTTCTGATAAAAATAAACCATAATTTAATTTGACAATACATAACCTAATTATTAATAAGTATTTTAGTTTGAAAATCTATTAAAAAGTGAAAATATCTAGGATTGTTACAAAGATAAAAATATAAATGAAAAAATTATTAATGAGTGATCATGAATAAATATTTTGAGTAATGAAATATTAAATATTTATAAGGGTCTTTATTGTTTTTAAAAAATATATTATTTAAATGATTTTGAAAAATTCACTTCTGAGACATTTATTTTAAATTTAATTTTGAAATAATGATTTCCAATAATATCAATAATGAGGAAAAAACTATATTATAAAAAAAATCTAAAATTTCATGTTTGAAGAAACATATGTATTAGTATGTCACCGATTTGAGAAACATTAAAAAAAGGTATACCAAAATTATACATCATGGTAATAATTTTTGAATGGGGTAAACAATATAAAATAATTTTTTGTAACTATTTATTTATTCCTAAATGTGAATGCTTTTATAGTACGTTTCGATGTAGTGTTCACTACAGGGATAATTGTTCTCTCAACTGAGTACGATCTATTGGATTTTTAAAATCCAATTTTTGTGAAGAAATATCATTCTCTCAAAACAAATATAGATGAGTGTGGTTACCTGAAACAATATTTTTTATCAATATTAGAAACAAGATGGTTGGGGATTCGAATTAGTATTTTTTTCATGGAATGAAACATATTACCCAAAATACACAAATTTAGGTACATGGAAAATGGTTTCCGTAGACACATGACTTGAAAAAAATGAGAGTATTAATATGAAACGGTTCTAAGTAATATTCATATAAAAAGCTCATAGATAAATTGTTGGTAGAGATATCATTGTAATTCATGGAAAAACATTAATTTAAGAAGTTTAATTTTTATTAGGATGTAAGATAAACTATATAATCATAGGTAAATTATTGGATAGTGGATTCCTTTTAAATTTTTAAATGATAAATCTATTGTACATAGTTCTAGTGATGGATTTATTATTTCTTCCAATCAGTATGATAATGTCAAAACATACTCAGTAAGTATGGGATGAGTTTCACTAAAACTCAAATAAATTGTGACTAAAAATTTCCATTACCCTTAAAACCCCATCATATAACACATTTTCTAATTACATAATATAAGATATAATTTTATTAGGAGATCTTATCATTTCATTTCAATTGTTTTTATGAAGTAATTTTATGGAAGTAATATTTATTCAGTGATAAGATGTGAAGAAGTGGATATTTTTCAGGAAAAAAATCATGAGTAGTTGGTTTCATTAAGTAATGGTATAAACTATATGATTTATATTATCTAATTTTATTATTTTTCTGATCATATTTCTTCCATCACTAGTTCTATTTACGAAATTCTAGGGATTTATATTCTTTTGATAGTAATCATAGTAATAATGTATTATATAATTTAAAATAAAATCATGTTGAGGTTTGTGTCATATAAATGTTGAGAAAACAACACAAAATTACTCCAAAAAATATTAATTTCCTAATTACAACAACATCATTAGCACCGAATTACCATGTTATTATTTTAGGTAGAGGTACAGTGAATGAATCTAAACAAATAAATGTATGGGAGACCACAAATAGTTTTTTATTTTATTATTATGTTGATAAAAATATACATCCCACACATTTTAATTCTACTCCAATTTATTTTTAGGAACCCTTAATTCATTGAGAATCATTTAAAAAAACTATATCTTTCTATATAGTCTTGAATCTAAATCAATGAATGATAGGATTTACTGATTAATATTTCTATATTAGGTACTTTTTTAATGAAGAAAATTACAACTATCATTTAAAGGGATACTAAATTTGGATTATCCTACCATGTTATCCCACAAATGACAACATTAATGCACTGCATTCAGACATTCTAATTGACCAAGGAATAATTCCATTGAAGAAATCAACTATGTGTTCAAATAACAATTCTTGTTTGATCAAACATTTATCAAAAGTTAACATAATTATCACAATAATTTCATGATGGGATCATCTCAACATAAGTATGTGGATATAAAATAAATAATGTTATTAAAATTAGATAATAAATTTTTGGTGCGATAAGAATTCTATCTCATAAGAATGATGGATTTACCATTTCTAATTTTAATATATTAATACAATGAAATGAATATACTATGTCAGTAAACTTGTTGTAAGAGAAAATATTTGACACTTAGGTGATGTGGTCTTGTCGCAGGTCAATCGAACACAAGATAAAGTTTTATGTCACAATTTTTTATTTTAATATATTATATGAAGCGATAGATCGACTAAAAAAATTCAATGGACTGACCCTGGAAACCGAATTGTTGTATGATAATCCTTTGATGGTAAATAGAAAACGGGGTTCCATCCTGGATCATTTGAGTAAATATCTTTCAATCTAAAACATTTTTCAATTAAAATTTATATTGTCCTATTTAATTATAATTTAAATCCACTTTAAATTTATATGATATATCAATAGATGAACCACAATTCATTTCATAGAGAATTAGGGGTTGCTTTAAATAAACATAAATTCTTAAATATTCTACAAGGGGTTTAATTTTTTTTAAATTTATAAAATATTTTAACTAAAAATAACTATTTAAAAACATTTATACATTTTTTTTGAAATAAACTATTGAAAAAAATTTCTATAAGTGCTTTGATTCTTGTTTGGATCTTATTTTAGTCTTCTCCTCACTACTTATATCTTCTTTTACTTGACTAAATAATTAAAATTATTATATGAATATTATAGTACCCTTTAAAAAATAAATAATATAAATTATGATTAAACATATATATTTTTAAATTTTCTATCACTACAAAAAAATCTTTAACTAATTTCAAGATGCATTATTTGTAATTCACCGAGCCATATATAAAATTGAAATTGGAACATACATGTGAACTCCAATAATAATTTTTAACTATTAATTTCAGAATACTTATGACCAAAATTGTTTTAATAATTCCCACCATCATTGGAATTAACATTGTGTTTAATTTTGGATTTTATTAATGTGGGAGTGTATTTAAAGAGTATTTATATGTACATTAATGTACTATATATGAATATTTTCTTAGACTTTTTCAAATTTTCTAATGTCGGTTTAGAACTATAAATAAGTGAATTTTTTTTCAAAATATTGTAATATATTTTTCATCTTTGAGTTGGTAAATTTCTATATTACTGAATGGATTTCATTTGAAATAATATTTTACTTTACTCTAACAAAAATATTCTTTTGATAAAATTTTTTGCTAAAATATTACAATTATCAATGAATTGTAACTTTCTAATTTCTAATGACCTTATAATATATTCCTACAAATTATTTATTAAATAAACTCATCATACAAGGTGAAATTTTTATTCTATATTCTTTTACTTTGGGATTGTTAATTTTATAAAATAAATATTCAATAAATCACATTTTAAGGTCGATAAAATTTATTTTGAGACCATAAAGCATGTATTTCTATTGACTTGGAGAATAATATAATATTAGAATATTTATTTGGATATATATTGAATTTTGTTTAATAATTATGAAAATATAAAATCTAAAATTTTTCTTAAAATATTAAACCAAATTTCCTCTAATTTCTTTTATTATTTATGTGAGTAATTACATTGATAATTTATGATAGATCATGGAAGAAATAATTTTAAATATAAAATCATTATGGAACATCATTTATTAATTATTAATATTTCATTTCCTCCATGAAATTTGAATACGGGATTACTTATGTGAAATAAATATCTTAACTATTGATGAATTTTTTATGGCCGATCTTTAATAAAATATCCACCGATTTTCTAGTAATATTGTATGATTATAATAAAAAAATATAATTTAACTGTATAATTAGTTGATTATGATTTTTTGTGAAAAATGTTATAATTCATTTGATAGATTATTTTAATTGGGTAATTTTTATTCTTAAATTATTAATTGATCGTCACTTTTTTTACATATATTTTAAGAGAAAAATCATTATGGCCATGAATATTCGTTTATTATAAATTTATTTGTTATATCATTATATTAAATTATTTTATCATTCATTTTTTCAATTTTAATATTAAATTCATGGAATATAATATATAATGAACTGTTTAAGTTTTTATTGTATTTAATCGATTGTGTGGAGGAAAAAAATATAAATTTACACTATAGGTAAAGATGTGTCCGTTGGTCTTGATGAACCTAAGGGATTGAATGGTTTTAAATAATATAAAATAACATATACTAATTGAACGATGTTGGGATTTCATTAAGGTTCACAGAGATCGATAAAATCATGTTTTGTGTGTATATATATATTCATTAAGAGATGTTTTTCCGGACTCAAAGGTGAGGATGGTTTTGAACATCATGCCACACCACCCAAATAATATTTTATGAAATAACTAAATAACATGCCATTGTTATTGGATTTTATTGGAATTTGACTAAATCAGAGAACTATCACCTTTCATAGAAGGCACAACCCCCAACCAGTCGTTAAGAGTCATGACTGGAGATGGAGACACATTTTTAATTGGGAGAGGATATGGACCACTGAGTAGAAGAAACTAAATGTTGGATATAGTTTTTATTTATTGAGTGGAAGGATCAAATATCATCATGTTATATTATTCTTTTCTCCAAATATATCCTAATTATTATGTCAAAATTCATTACTGGAATAATTTTTTTTTGATCTATATCTTCAATGTGTAATTGAATTGTTTAAGGGAATTTGACTAAATAAATTGGAAATTTTTGTTATCTATTTTTCATGAGTTTAATCATAGTTTTTTTTTAAATTCATATGAATTTATTATTTTTTATTCTCTATGGTTATCTTTTTCACCTAACACGTTTTATCGACGGGTGAATATCATAGTTTCATTTTTCTACGGAAACTAACATTGTAATGATTAAATATAAAAGTAATATTTTTTTATTTTATCATTATAAAAGGATAATTATATCATGTTCTATTGGTAATAAAATTTTTTAGGCGAGTTCTTTTGATGTATTTTTTAGCTATTGAAAAAGTGGACATCAAATTCACGTTTCTCAATGCCTTTTCACTTAAAAGTTAAATTCCATGAAATATCTGTTTATATTTATATTAATATAATTAACTTATGTTTATATAAGTCCATAAAATGTTTATAATTAAAATTTGTTGTTTTATTTCAATTAATTTCTCACATTCAACCCTATCACAACACGTTTTTAACTACATATTTGACCATTAATCTTGCAGTTTTTTCATTATTTAATTTTTTTATTTTCCATAGTCTCAAACCTTTATACCTCTCAATGGTTTAACCATAAATACCACAATATTATAAGTTTTTATTTATAAATGTTAAATTTTATTATAACAAATTACTTGGAATATATAAATTTTTTTCTTCATTACTATAAAAAACATGAGTGTCGAAAAAACTTCAAACAGTTAAATGAATCTAATATATATATATATATATATACATAACTATAATGTTTACATTATCAACACTACTATATTTAATTTCTAACTTATTATCATTGAATTTCAAAGACACTCGTAATTTAAAATATTACCATCATCATTTCATTCTAGAAAAAAATGTTCTTACTTCCCTAAAAAATTATTTGTATAATGAATATATGAAATTGAAATATAAACGCTTTTAAATGAAAATAGGAAACCACATAAACTAATTAAATGTGTTAAAGAGTTTAATGGTCATTGTGAATGAAAGTTTTCTACGGTGTTCAACAATCCATGTTGTATATATTTGTCTCATATATTTATAGATTAGCTGGTTAAAATGTATTATCTTTTTAGGAAACCTTCCTTAACCAGTATACCCAATGACGATTCACTATATTTTATAATATTTTGTACAGTTCAGTTCCAAACACACACCTCCATGGCTACAGTGATGGAAAGCATAGGTTTATGGTCATTCATTTTTTATAGCATGTCTAGAATTGGGTTATAGATTTTCTATAATGAAAATTTTGACACGTGGGACATAATATTAAAGCCCTTTTCTATAATGTTTTATCTGAACACCACCATTTCTGTGAGGGAATATAATGTGGTTTTTTCATGGTTGGGGGAAAATATTTCAATATTCAATTGATATTTTCATATATCTAATTATGTAATGTCTGAACCAACATTTATATCCCATTATTATTATAGAAAAATTATATAAGATCCTCCCTCCATATTATAAAAACACATTTCAATATTCAATTGATATTTTCATATATCTAATTATACCTAAATATATATGAAAAATGAATTATTTTAAACTCTAAATGTTTTTAGAATGAAATTGTTAATAAATGAGTAATAAAAGTTTGTACCCAAATCATATATGATATGATATATTTAATAATGGTTCTGAAGTAAATTTATTATTAATATATATATTTTTCATAGGAGGTTCAAACTCATATAAAGGACTTCAATAGTTAAGTTATATTATTTTCATCACTATTTTATTTTTCTAAGATATAATCCATATTCAGTAGGCGTTTTTTTCGTTTATATACTTACAGTGATTTAATTTTATGATATTTTTTATGAATTCTATAAGAATTTAAATTTCAATATATGGTTCATTATTTCATAGGTATTATAATTCCAAAATTACAAATGTGTTAATATTTTGATGTTATAATATCATTCTTTATCAAGACTATTTATGTTCATTTGTCCAATGATTAAATTTGATGACATATATATCAATAAACTCGTGTATTTTTATTATCCTATGCTTATGTCATGGAAAATTTTATTTATGTCCTTTTCCACTCTTTATGAACTCAATATAATGAAATAATGAATTTAATAAAAATATACATTATCTATCACTTCTACCAAATTAAAATTTTCATAAAAGCCAATGTTTATTAATAAAAAAATTTTAGATAGTTTTTACTATTATTCATTATTTTTATAAATACTTTTTCCCATGTTTAGCATTTAAAAAAATTGATTAAACGTAATCTTATTTTTAATTTCCAAATAAGGTACTTTTGAATTTTAATTATAAATGTGAAATAAATAATTGTTTTAATGTGTAGAATTTGAAAAATATTTTCTAAAATAATTACAATTCAATATTTTAAAGAATCCATTATAATTTATTAATATTATTTTAAAATAAATGGATTTTCTGAATGATTTTTTAAAATTTTATCTTTAAAATGATTATTTTTAACTGAGAATATAATTTTCCTCTAATAATTCTCCATGTTATCTTTTAAAATAATTTTCAATTTAATATGAGATAAATTTTTGTTACAAAATATTTAAATGGAATACAATCGCATGTCACTAAAAACAATAAGATTTTAATAAAATAAAATTATCAATTTATACAAAAAATTACATGTAATAATAAGCTTAGAAATGAATGTAAACCCCTTTAGATTTGATGATATATTTAATTTTAAATAAATTATTTCTCCTCGATATCTTCAAGTACAAAACACCTTGATATTTTAATGTTCTATAGTGTATTCATCCCTAAATAGCGATTATAAACTCCCCGTGATATACATAACCATATATACCTGGAGATTAAAATGGTGGTTATTAATGCTATCAATTATATTTTAAATATATAAATATACAAATATATTTCTAATAAAATATAAAATATTGATAAATATTTATTTTATTAATATTATTCTTCAAAAAAAATTATTAAAATTGTAATTTATTTATTTTCATTGAAAAGATATTATAAATAATTTTTGTAAAATTTAGAAAATGTATTTGGTAAAAAAATAAATTTTTTAAAATTAGAATAACAGATTTCTTTTTTGAGATTTTTTTTGGATTTTTGGAACATATTTATTTTTATTAAATTGTGAAAAAAAACCTATTTTTTATAAAATGTCTTAGATTTAAAATAAGTTTAGAAAATCCAAATTCTGAAATTGTTTTCAATTTCATTTATTGTAACATAAGTATTATTTTTGTATAATTATACAAAATAATTAAATTTTTAGTCATTATATTTGTTTAGATCTTTGTTATTTGTTTGCTCTAAAATGATTATTTTTTATGAAAATATTTTTAAAGTGCATAGAATTTTCCAACATAAATTATTTTAAAAAATTCATAATAATTAATGATTTAAATATATATATATATATATATATTATTTCAGAAAAAATTAAAATTTATTCATTTAATTATTATCATTATATATTGAATTAATACTGAAATCTTATTCTCCTTAAAAAATAAATAAACTTCTATAAAACATTGTTTTTCTTCACATTAGTGGTTTTTTTTATTTTATTGGATAAATTTTTTGCAAAATTTAATTTGGAAAATAAAATTAGTTTTTCGAGTCAAAATTTCAAAATTATTATATGCTTAATTCTTCATAATCTTCTGGAAAGATTAATTTTTTTGATGAATACAAAAAATACTAAAATTGAATATAAAAATCCATTTTTGATTAAATTATTCATATATGTAAATTATATATTACTATTTTTAAATAAAAAAATGGTTTAATTATTTATATATTAATATAATTTATTTTTTTAATCATTTTCATATTGATGACGGATATGACAACTTTGAAACATTTGACCATTCTCTCCAAGAAAACCTACTTTATCATCATGTCAATGGGATTAATTTTTAATTAAAAATTTACACATCAATTAATAGAATATCAAAAACGGATTTCATATTTTAAATAAAATTAATTTATGTTAACTAATATGGTCATCATAGTTTTTTTCTAATAATATAATTTAATACTGTAAAAATCAATTTCTAATGTTTAGGTAAAAATGGGTTTAACAGGGGTTAATTGAAAGTTATAACAGTTAACATTACTTTTAAAATATTATAAAATATAATGAATTTAAATAGAAAAACCATATATATTATATTATTTGGAATATTCTATTATTGGATCCTTTTTACATGAAAAAAATGAAATTTAAATGCATAATTTTCAAAAGATAAATGTCTCCAATTCACATCACATATAAAATTCCACCCCTCTCTTCCAATATTCACAGAATATGAAAATAATTTTTCCTAAATATCCTAATATAAATTACTTCTTTATTTCCCACTTGTCATCCTATAATCCATTTGGGTATAAATCCAACAATGTATTTTTTCAATCAAAATGAACTTACCCGAAAAAGTGGTTACATTATTCAACTTTCATTTTTTTTATTTCTTCCTCCACCACCTAAAATTATTTGTGAAACATTATTATATAATAAATTTAATATCTCACCTAAATTCATAATATTTCAGGTAAATTTAATAACCTAAATTATTCTCCTCTTCTATCAGATGGGTTATAGAATCGTCATTCGGGTCTATAGTGGACTACCACCTTAAAAAGAGATGTAATAAGAATGTATTTAATGAATATATTTTATATAAATGATATAATTATGATATTTATTAGACATTTATCAATATAAAAATATAATTTATAATTTATTCATACAGTTTTAGTCTTGGAATGTTGATAATGTCATTCACGTATGTGTTGAGTAATACCATCACAAAGCGATCTGACTCTCTATTTTATCACCGAACCACATTGAATATATAAACTTATATTTGACTAAATAATATATTATTTATGATATTATGATCATTTTTGAATGAGAATAGATTACATAAGTCATTTCTATAACTATCATTGATAATTGGTAATGTTACTCACATGTACCTAAGGCCTACCACTTCTATGATCATAATGTATTTTATTTTTGTAAAATATATTTAATATGTTGTATTAAAAGGTATAATTTATTTATAAATATTATAATAATGTATTTATTTTTTATGGATATGATAAAACTCTGTTATATATATATGAAAAGTAACATTAAATACAAATAACTAATTAAAAAACATGGAAATTAACACCCAAAACATTGAATATAATAAATATTTTTTAATTAACATTTGATCTTGTAATATCCCTTACCTCAACAGAAAGAGTTGGATGTTAAAATATAATATTAGAATAGTTTACATGGAATCTCTTCCATAAATAACTAACTATTTAGTAGTTTTGGAAAACAAGATACACACCTGAAGCACCCATTACAATTGAAGGTACAAAATACAACATAACGACTCCATTATGATCACCATTATTCTATTAGATTATCCATATACATCAATAATGATATAAATAATTATGTTATTCAAATTAAAAAACACAAAGAATAGATATGCTCATATTATTATTAGTGGTATGTGTACAGTGGAAGCTATCATGAATAAGTTAAAATGAAAAAAATATAATGGTTAATAACTAAAACAAACCAAATTTAAATATAATGTTGACCACAATATGATATGAAGAAGTGAAAATAAAATAATTCCATATAAATATTCATATATATATTCTACTAATACAATAATCACATGGAAAATAAGTAACTAATCTCACAATGATTGAATTAATAATATCAGGCATCATAATCATACTATCAATTCTTCGGCCAATACACTATACATAAAAGGGTAAGGCCTTGACCAATTCCCAAAGTAGTTTGTCTCATGAAATCTACTAATTCATTAATGGGATATATTGGGAATCAACCATCACATACTACTTCTAATAAATATTTCATATAAAATTGGTGAAACATAAAAAGCATAAACACTTATATTTAAAAACTAACAAATTAAATTGCAATACTTTAACTAGAAACCATAAATGGTATCAAAATATAATATCTACAGATAAAATGATAATAAAACCTTAAATAAGATATTTTTTTGTATCATAAGTTATAATAGTAAATCAAACATATGATATAACAAAATAATTTTACATAAATTAAAATAATATAATAAAATAATTATATGTTATATATAAATAATTTTTTAGCATAAAATCATTTATATTAAAATCATAAAATTTAAAGAAGAAAAAATATTATTTGTAATGAACCATGTAAACAATTATATAAAGAAAAAAATTTATTTTTTCTTGATGGCTTAAAAATATTCCCATGTCGCACTAGATAAAAAACCCCAGTTTAATATTTTTTAGAAAAAGTCATAATGGACCTTATTTAGAATGAGAAAAAAGATTCTTTAGATCCATTTTATAAAAATTTTAATATGTGTAAAAGTTAATTAAAATTATTTAGGATAATAGTTAAATGATTTTGAAAACATTTCAAGAAATTGTGGATATGATAGAAAAATAATCCCTAATTGAGACTTAAGATTAAATAATCTCAAATAATAATGAGATTGTGAAATAACCCTTACCTACGGTCTGATTTCCATTGCATGAATATTAACCCCCAATATAGTTTTAAATAATGTTTTTAATTTATAATAAAACCATATTGATATTTATGACTTCTTCAATTATCATCTTATATTAAATTATCACCCTTTTGTTAACAATATTTCTTTATTGCTATTTTTTAGGTGTTAGGGCATTCATTTTCCTATACAAATATCATTTTGTATGTCCAGATTCATGATCATAAAATAAATTTCTTTAAAATGATGAATTTATTTAAGGAAATATTTATCATATTAATTAATTATATGAATTTTTATAATCATTTTTCAAAATAAACATTGAAAATGAATCCCATCACATCAAAGAGATGGTAAGTCATACCTAAACACAAGCGACAATATCATCCCCTTAATGGTGAAAGGGTATAGAGGGTTATGGTATATTTATTTTTAAAAAATAAATATTATTTAATATTTATATTTAATATCCATAATAAACATCATTATAACCATCAAAATTATTAGGTGATGGAAAACAAAATTACACCACAACATGGAGACGATAAGCCATATGTACGCATGCGTGATGATTTCATTTTTTAAGATATAAAATAGGTGGAAAAAAGTTTCAACATAATCATAATAATATATCAAAATATATATGATACTCTAGTTATTAAATTATAGTTGAGAATAACACATTTAGTCAATGAATAATGAGAAATGATCACAGGTGAGTTCATGAAAAATTACCTATTCTTCTTTGGACTTCGTGTGAATATCATCAGAGGGGGTATATGGAAAAACATTATTGAATACCAAGATCTCCATAACTTTTATAGATATGTATTAATGTGATTTTTTTAGTTTATCATTGAGATATTTGGAACAATGTGCACTGCATAAGGATGGGAAGTGGTGTAATTTTATAACTGAGGTGAGGGACACTTTCTTAAACACGAAAACAATTAAATAAATATAAATCAAATTTTACTTTAAAATTACTAAAAATTGTGTTAATAAAAATAAATTATTATTATAGGTATATATTCTATTAAAAAAATAAATATTACCCAAGTTAAGGTCATATTTGTAACTTTATCATTTTTATTTAACCCAAATTTAGTCATTTTAACTCTTACTATGAAAACATGTGTTTTTTACTTATTATGTCTTAATATAGTTAATATAAAATAAAAAACGAAACATAAATGGAACATTTATGAAATATAAAACATTATAAAAATTATTTTTTAGAGATTTCTATTTTTATGAATTTTCTATAAATTAATAGAATATGATTTCTTTTAAAAATCATTAATGCCAATTTTGTTACTATTTATTACATACCTATATTAAAATATGGTAAAAACATTAAATGTTAGAAAAAAATAATTTAAAAAAACAATAACATATCATGGTAAATTTTTAATTTTTTATGACATAAATTATTTAGATTTATATTTTTTGTGATAGTTTTATAATAATATATTACATATTCCCATTAATTAAATAATTTCTGAATCATCATTGTGTAAAACATTATTCTAGTTGTTCAATTAATAAAAAATAAAAATAAATTATCTTAGTGAATATTAAAATTTAAGATAAAAAATTAATATTTATAATTGATTCTATGTTTTGAATGTCCACATATTAAAAATGAAACACCTATTAAAAACATGTTTATGAAATATTTTGATTTTATTTGAATAAAATACTATAAAAGCTATAATGTCATCCATGTGATTCCATTATAACATTAAATAATCAAAAACATTATTTTAGTCTAGAAAAAATAATATATTAGATTTAGGATATATTTTAGGGTAATTTCCTAATATTTATAATATTATTTTTATCTCTTAATTTCTAAATATTCCATTAACAACATTTGCTAAAATTACTATGTTTACCCTTCATATTGTTCTGAAATAAAAATGGGCTTATTAACTAAATTTGAACCACATTATTACAAATGAGGAATTCATTTTTCATAATAAAATTTTCATAAGATACATAAATTAATTTAAAATTAATCTTGAAGACATGGTGAAACTGTGAGATTTTAATGTCTAAATGTTTAAAGAAGTGAAATTATTTTATATCTAATTTCGATGTGAAATTTATTAAAATTAACCAAATTATATTCAATGATTTTTAATTTAAAATTTTATAACATATAAAAAAGTAAAAATTATTTAACTATATAAACAAATTAGTCAAAAATGTTGGTTTTAATTAAAATGTAGTAAATTTTCACTATTCATAAAAAATGAAACAAATCATAAAAATACCGAAATATTAAGGAAAATAAATTATAATATTCCTATTTTTAATATTAATTTTAATTTTTAGAATAGAATTTTTAGAATGGGTACAAATTAGTTTTAAAAAAATTACATAAATAAATTTTGGTAGAAGTATGTTTTGAAAAGTACAGACTATTAATGCATAAAATTGGATTCATTCTAATTGTATTAAAAAAAATATTATGAATTAATGTAAAAAATATTGATTAAATAATAAATTTTTAAATTTTAGTTATTACTATTCATTCTAGATATTTTACTATCAAGGTTATAAAATTCACAAATTAAAAGATCATGATAGATTTGAACTCAGTGTTGCGTACAACAGAAGATATTAAATTTCATAAAAATTAAAATGTACCATAAATTCATGGGGTTCTAAATTCATTCCTCTATAACAAAAATAAATCCTTGAATTTTATTTAATAACATGTCATTAATATATTTTGGTTTTTCTTCAGTATACTTACCTCATGTTTCCAATTCATCTATTCTAATATATAATTTTTCCCATGTACCTTTGCCAGCTAAGTCATCTAATTCCTCAACCCTTGTTCTCAAGTATCCATAATATAGATAGTCACTTCACTATAAGATAAATAAGGATCCAATTCTATTTATATAGATCATAGAACATAAGCTTGGTCTTGATTTTAGTTATATCGAAGTGAGATATGAAACACATTGTGTTCTTTAGAAAGGATAGGAGACATCATCAAATCATAAGCCATATTTCCAATTTATTTTAAAAATTCATAATGTATGAGGTACATGGGGCCTAATATTCCTTATTTAACAAATATTATGACATCCATCTACAGAGTTACCATCATAAAAACATGATTTCCAACATGAAATTACAAATCTATCATTGAATTATATGAATATATATATATATATATCCTATATTAATCATATTTGATATGGTTTTCTATAATATTTAATATTTACATTGTGTCCTCAAATGTTTTGGGACTACAAGATTCCTTTAACTAAATTCCTCCAAACATGTTAGGGTAAAATATCACTTTTCAAATAACTCATCATATTATTCCATTTGAATACATGAATGGAATTTAATTTTATTGGAAAATGATACCGATGGTAAAAACTGATTTTGAAAAAAAAATTAATGTCAGGTGAGAATCACCTCAAAAGGTCAATGAAATTTTGGATAGTGCTTTCTAAATTTCCATCGATTTGATTGTGATAAGTATTTCATAAATTTATTTTGGTTTTCTAGATTTGTGTAGAATATTTCAAAATTTTAATGTAAATCATGGATGACGATTTAAGGTAATTTAAATAGGTTTACCTTGAAGTATAATAAATTAATCAACACAAATTCACATTGGGTGATATATTGGTATATACTCACTTATATCAAGGAAATGTGTTAATTTGTCATGGAGAACAACAAAAACCAATATCACAGAATTTTTAATGAATATTTGGTAATCCTATGAATAATTACATAGTAGTGTCATCCCATTTCCATGTTGGTATAGGTAGAGGTTTAATTAATCCTCTATGATGTTTTCATTCAACAATTATATATTCCTAAACACAGATATGAACTACTTTACACTAAATATTTTACAAAAAAAATGATCCATCAAATATTAATACATTTTAAAGGTACTAGGGTTTAAATAAAAATTTTATCTATAAGAATCATCAAGAAATTATCTTTTAAGATAGGTTATACAATAATCAAAAAATAATAAATCAGAAATTCAAAATTCCATATTAATTTAAGAATACATTTAATTTTACATCATTGAGTGGTTTAATTTTCTTTTGGAAATTATCATCATCAGACTAGGAAATTTGTATCGTTACCAATAATCATTTTTTGGAAACCATTTAACAGAGGAGTGATGTTTCCCCATCCATGGTAATTCCCATATCCATATTTACTATAACAATTAACACAATATCAATGTCAATACTCATTTTGAAAACAAATCCATGATAGTTCATACTCAATGCATAATATTCCTTTCTTTTCCTTCCCTAGGTGGCAGTGTTTTGAGGAATCAAAATCACTGAGTAGCTTGAGCAATCTCATTTGACTCATATTGAGACTTTTCTATGAAAAGATATATTTAAAACAAATTTTATCTATATATATCTCAAATATTTCACCAAATGGATACTATCTATTTATATTTAAATCAAATATTACATCTCTTAAATCAATATCATCAGTTGGATTGTTCTGTTCATGATGTTTTTAGTGAATTGTTTCATTTTAAATAACTCTATAACTCTCGATAATGACTCAACCAAGTTACTTCCTTGATGAATCATTATAACTCTAAAATCAACCATTTCTTGATGGTAATGTTAATATTTAATAATTGGATAATATGATCTTCAATTATTAAAAACATAATTCAAATTATTTTTTTCATAATAACTTAACCCCTTAACATGTGAGGTTGTTTTATAGGTTAGTAAATATTGAAATATTCTGTGAAAAATGGTGATAGTAACATGAAAAACCAATGAAACTATATACCTCAGTTATGTACATTGATAAATTCCATTCTGGGATTTCATTTCCTTTTATAGCATCTATAGAGATTCTATCATTGGACACAATATGGACGAAACAATTACTTTTATAAATCCCAAATTAACACATTTTAAATATTCTAAATGAATCATTCCTTATTAGCGTATCAAGAATAATATAAAAGTTGTAATCATTTTCATCATAGAATTTATAATATAACATAATATCATCAATGTACAAGACAAACAAATCATCATTATAATCCTTGAATATTATATTCATTAGATCTATACAAAATGAAGGTTAATTAATCAATCCAAATACCCTTACTTTAAACTCATAATGTCCATACATCATCCAAAAATAAACCTTTGTAATTTCATCTTTCTTTAATCCCTACTGATGATATCCAGAATGAGTGTCAATCGGCGAAAAAAATAACTGAACTATGTGATGTTGATAAGGAAATCATCATTTTGATATTGAGGATGCATTCAGTTCATTATAATAGAATTTATTTCCCAATAATCAATTCACATCCTCATGTACCATTATTTATTCATAAGAATATAATAGGGGGTCCGCATAAAGAAACCCTATTATTAATAAATAAATTCTTAACCAACAACTTTAATTTTATTTACAACTCCACTAATTCCATTTAATCCATTATATAGTGATTCATTGATATTTTATTATTATTAGTAATTAAAAATAAATAAAAATAAATGTCATGATTTCAGTGTGTATAGAAAATTTCTTCAGGAAGTACATCAATTTATTCCATCATAATAGCTTCTTTCTAAATTAGAGTATTAAATTCATCACCCAAGATGTTATTTATCTTTATCCCCATGAAATTTACTCAGTAGATCTAATGGGGGTGGATCTAGATAATAATGTGATGATGAATATTTCATTCTAAAGATTATGAATTATACATCTTCCCAACTAATCTTATTTTACTTTTCATATAATAAAATATCCTGTCATATATTTAATCATCATCCCTACCGAGGATTATATCAATTTCAACCAAACATATGATGACTTGGTTAAAAAGAAATGCATATTTATATTTCACAAATTGGACTTCATGTCACATTATTGTTTCTATGAGGCACCACATAAGAGTATTTACAGTAAATCCATTATTAGATAAAAATGTAAATATTTAATTATTTTGGTAAACTAAGATTATATTAAATTATGCAATGATCCGTTATCAAATATTGGATTATCTAAATTTTTAAGATTATTTATTTATCATCCAAAACATCATTATGATCTTTATCATTGGTAGTTGTGATCTCATAAGCATGGCCTTTCTCTTTTATCATTTTCAAGTGAAATCATCTTAAATCATAGGAATGTAATTTTCATAGTGTCCCATTTTTTTATAGTTACAAAATTTCACATTACAGAATTATTTTATTCCCATAATATTTTGGGCTTTATGTACTTGTTCTACAAACTTGTAATAATATCTCGTCCCTGATAATAATTTTCCATGATGTTTCATTCCATATTTATTGAAAGATTATAATTCAACTCTTCCCTTCTTTACATTTTAATAATTTTATTTTTTATAGTGTTCTTATGTTCAATTATTCTATTTCATTCTTTTAAATTCATTGGAAATATAGAATTATTTCCCTATATTGATAGCACATGAGAATTTTCATCCTATGATGTGAATGTTTTGGAGACTAGGGCCCTTTTGTGAAATGTTCCCAACCCATAAAATATTAATTAACTAATAAAATTTATATTATGTAGGTAATCTGTATCATTCCATTATAACATTTGTAAAGTTGGATTTATATTTATAAAAATTTTTATCCCCAATTTTCCTTAAATGAAAGTATTTTCTCTCTATATATGCTTGCAATTCATGAGGGAGATAATTTTCCATGATATTTTCTGTAAAATCATTCCATTCCATGTTTTCTATTTCTTACCACCCCCTATGGGTTTTGAATCAAAAATAACCATTGATCATCATCTAACTAGAGGAAGTAAATATCCAAGATAAATTGAACTCTTTATTTATTTCCAAAAGAGAGTTATGCTTTCAATATGGAACATATCCATTGATCTAAAACAAATGGATTGGTAGCCCCATTGAATGATAGAGGTTGATGTCTTCATATGTAGTCAAATATCGTTTCATTTAATTTTCCTCTACGTTGTTCCATATGAGTAAGTTTAATGATTCTAAAAAATTTCACCTCTCCAAGATTGGTTATATGTTTTTCTACACCAGTTTTATCTCCAGATATAACATCTTTCTATTTCATATAGGGAACCCATACAAGGATTATTTGTGTTGATATTATTTCCATTCCTTATATTTTCCATTTTTAATTATTTTCTTACACTAGATTTTTAATTAATAAAAACTCATAATATAGAATTTTTAAAATACTTATATAAATTTTATATTTATTCAAAAAAGTTTTAATCTTGGTTATATTTTAATTTTCTCGAGGTTAGTTATAGGGTTACATTTCCCTAATATATCTTTTTTTATATCTAGTTTCGTAAGTCTATACTTAATTCCTCAAATATCAATTGTAATGTACCCAACCCCATTAGACCAAAGTTAGTTGTAATTTATTACATTTTCTTATTTTACAAAGAATGATATACTGAAGGATAAAATAGTATATATATTTTTTTGGAAAAAAAGTATATATTCTTGAAACATTCATTACAATTTAGATGAAAAAATATAAAATAATGATTTCTTTATGAACACCTTATTATTTTATCTTACCCTAGTATGTCAATCTTAATATACATATTATAATCATAAAAAAATAAAACATATGAAATGGGTGATTTCATATTCTTAGTAAGGGTATGCATACAATGTATGCTAACATTAATAAATTAGCATAAACATTATGTCAATGTGAATAAGTGAAAAAAAATCCATTTATTCCTAATATTGATCTTAATAGGGAAGGAATAATTTCGAATCCAAGAATTTAATATAAATTATAAAATTTATATTATAGTAATCAAATAATAACATGGAATATCATTTAGTAATATCATAATGATATGATGCATAACACCAAACATCATAAAAATACCATCAAGGCTTCTCCAAAGACCCCATACAGAAAGTGGTATGTCCCTAGTAGATGAGAAAAATAGTTGGTCTCATGATACCTATATATGCATCAAAGTGAAATTGTGGGCATTTCCCATTACTTACGTTGTCTAATTAATTACCCATTTGAAAAGGGTGAAAAAACCAATATAATCACTTGTTATGTAAAAATATCATACAAAATGTGAATACATAAACAATAAACCATGACCGATATCATCATTGAACATACACAATACAACATATCATAATCACCACAATAAAATAAGTTAAATATTATCATAAGTGATTAAACAAAATCATTCATAAGATGCAATAAAGGATGTTGACATGGATAAAAACGCTAATAAAATCACTAAAATTTGATTGAGATAAATATCATTTCTATCATTGAAATCATTTATATAAAAGATGTAAAAATATAAAAGAATAAATTTTATTTGAATGTAAAGATATAAAATAGTAAAGTAATCTTCGAAACATTGTAATTAAATGATTGTGGAAATCCACCTCTTGGAATATAAGATAAAAAAATCATTCTTTATTTTTTCTTAAAAATGATATAAAGTACCTCATTACGAAATGACCAAAAGATTCCCTAAAAATAATTTTATAACAAGATGAACATGGATAAAAATACTTGAATATTTTATAAGATAATTTTAAAAATGTTTTTTAGATAGTTTTTAGAAAAACATAATGATGGATGGAAAATGTTCATTAGTGGATACTATAGCGTATATAATCCTATATAATAACATGATTGTAAAATAACCTTCACCTCAAGTCTAGTTTCATTTGTTCTTATCTTAACCTCATGTATATTTGTAAAAATAATTTTTTTCATTTATAATTAAACCATATTAATATTTAGGTTATCATATATGATCCTCTAATATTATCTTATCACCTATATATTAATAATATTTTGTTTTTACCCTTGTTTTAGGTGTTTTCTACTTCATTTCCCTATGATCATTTAGACTTGTATGACCTTATTATTGAGAATAAGACATATTTTTAGCATTTATTGAATGATATTAAGGTCATAGATATAATATTTATTTACTATATTAATTTAGATAATCATTCATTAATATGGAACATGGAAAAAGAAAAAACATCACATCATGGAGGCGGTATGTAGTACTTAAACACGAGCGACGATATCATTCCATTAATAGTGAATGTATAAGGAAGTTCCTGGTATATTAATATTTCCTGAATCAATATCATGTATTAATTAATATATATATCCATTATATCCATCATTACACCAATATATATAATGTTGTTATGATTGAAATTAAACCATGGCATTGAGATGTTAAATGATATGTAAGTACGCGCAATGCATTCAATTTTTGTTAGATGGATAAAAGAAAGAATATTATTGTACCATAATCATTATAAAATATAATTATAGATATTATTTAATATTTACTAATTTTTTATGGAGTAAACATTTTAATGGGGACAATAATAAGAAATTAACATGGATGAGTTGGTAAAAACAATTACCTCTTCTTCGGTGTACTTCTATTAGATCTATTCTCATAGGATATTTGATTAGAATTTTTGGAAGACAAAGATCGTTAAAACAATGATAAGGATATTGTTAATAAAAATTGGTAGTTTTAGTCGATCTATAATACATAATTTAGTTTGACTAAGTGAGGTAATGGGTTTCCTTTATAATTGATGTGAGGAGTACTTTTGGAGAACAAAACAATTTAAAATTAATATAAATTAAATTTTATTTCCAAATTGCTCAAAAATGAGTTATTTTGAAGATAATACTAATATGGGTAGATATCATCATAAAACATAATTTTTATAAATGTTTTCATCATATTATTACCCATAATTATATATTGTATTTAACATATATTTAATCATTTTAGCTCTTACCCAACTAGTATTAGTTTGTAATACATATGGATTAATATAGTTACTATAAAACACCAAATGAACTATAAATGAATAATTAATAAGATTTTAAATCGTATCCAAAATAATTTTATGATTTATATTATTTTTGACACTTAATAATTGATTTACACATATTCGTTGTAATTAAAATTAGAAAGATTAATATTTATACATTCAAAAAATAAATGGGTACTTTTTAATAAATATTAAAATTTTGATTAGAAATATGGAATAAATTTATAATAAAAAAATTATTTTTAATTTTATAAATTAATTCAAACTAATTCTATAAATGTTATCAAAAAACATGTATTTAATGTAAAATTGTTCAAAATATTGAAATATTTTTATATCTATTTTTAATGTCGAATTAATGAAAATGGCCCACAATGAATTCCATTATGTATAATGCAACAATTTAAAATTGTAAACAAATTAAGTAAACATTATTAACTAAGTTAATAAATTATATGAAAATGTTTTTTTCAATTAAAATTAAGCTTGTTTTATTTATTTAGAAAAAAATTAAACATATCATAAAAATATTAAAAATTACAACTAATAAAATATTGGTATTCTGATTAAAAAATAATGATTGTTTTTATATATAATTTGAAAAGGTTTATATATTTAAATTGAAAGGAAATGTGGCATTAATAGATGGCGAAACTGCCTTTAGAAAAATATTTCCCTTTAATGAAAAAAATTTGATTCATTTTTATCTAATATATATAAAATATTATTGATGAATGATAATTATTTTGATTAAATATTGTGATTTGATAATTTAGATAATTAATATTCATTCTATCCAATTAAGAATCTATTTTATATCAGTCACTTATTAATCGATTGTGGTGCATTTGAACTCAGTGATGCGTGAAAAAGAAGAGATTAAATTTGTTTAGAAGGAATCTTTTGTGTAAAAAAAGTGGTGTTACATATAAGATTCCATAAAAGGAACATATATGATATAATAAATATTATCATGGTTCGTTTATGAGTTATTAAATTATTTAAATCAACTATACATGAGGTTAAATTAATGTCAACTAGAAGAAATCATAATGTAAGGGATTTATTAAATTAATTATCATTCATTTGGTTATAATTCTTCTTTAATTAATATGTAATGATGTGACTGATTATGTAATGAATTTTTTTATTTTATTTAATATTTTAAGATTTTTTATACAGATATAAAATCGATAAAATTTTATTAATTCATCAATTAATCCCCCCTTCAATGATATGATCATTGTAATGGTTTTTTCCCTCGATTTACCTTATCGAAGACTTATGTCATGTTATAAACAATTATTCACTTTTGAGGTGTATATAAAGAACAATTAATATACAATATCATTAATTTTTTTATTCTCATTTTATTTTTTGTTTCATTTAATTTTACCCTTTTATTGGCTTTATGATTCACTTTTACCAAATTGGTAATATTTTTTTATTATAATCTCATCCCTTATCGAGAATATTTATTATAGATTATCCAAGGAGAAAATTTAATGATCTAGATATTAAGGAATATCATGATTTTTATTATCCTTTGTAAATTCATGATATTTTAAAGTAATAGAATCATTTTTTTAGTTAGTAAAATTTTAAAATATTTGGTAAGTTTTTTAATAATAATCATTTTAATTTCTATTTTAATCTGAAAAATTATTTTATTTCAAAAATATGTTTTCTAAATATTTTTTAGAAACTGATTTTATAATTTATAAAAAAAATTATTAATGGTATTTTTACCAATGTTTGACTTTTTTAATAATGTTTTGAAATGAGTATTTATGTTTTCTTCCTAAAAATTCCCAATTGGTTTTCACTAAAAATATGAATGTCATACGGGTTTTAACATGTATGACATAAGAAAAATTTTCAACCAATATTAACATTATTTTCCTCAAATATTAATTTATAATATATCATGCTTATTTTCATAGAAAATTAAATTCAAAATAATGTAAAGAAAATTGTTTCATATTTTAAATTATTTTTTTCTCAGAAAATTATTTAAATGAATTTAAAGATACCTATATATGTTTCCATGGTGTTTTGGAAGAGTAAATTATTGATATCTTTTTATTTTCTAGTTTTTTAAAATGTTATATTTTAAAATAATTATTTACATTCATCAAAATTTATTTAATGATATTTTAATGGCATCATCTTTCATCAATATGAATATAAATTTTTTTTACTTATACTCCAATGAGGATATTATTTAATGATGTCATCATCATTCAATTTCTTGATGTATTAATCTTATTTCATGTAGATTATTATAGAACATGTTTACTTCTTAGTGGTTAATATAATTTAAATGATTTTGTAATTTATACTATTTCTTCACACAGGGTTTACCCTGTTTTGAAGAAATTACAATGGAACACATATCATTCCCAAGGGCTAACAATGTCTCAATGAGATTGTTATGGACCAAAATTCTTCTCCATAGGATAATATTTTTTCAATTAGATTTACATTAAATAAATTTTCTTTACAAGGGTTAATCTTGTTATAAAATGGATAAATTTTTCAATGACTTTTATAATGAAATATCTATATACATTATTCATGTTGTGTTTCCTGGACATTAATAATGACGGGTTTTCCCAGATAACATCAGGTGATACTGATATATCTTATACGATGGGTGCGATCAGATAGCACTAAGTGAGCACGATATACCAGTAATGATGGGTTCTCCTTCATAGAAATCAAATTCATTGGGTAAAAAAAATGATCACAAAATAATTATAATGGAATTTGATGGAATGGTTATTCCATTTGTAAGGGTTTTATAAAGATGATGTTCCATGATTCCATCACATTTTATCTATTCATTATATAGGTTTATATATTTCCATTGATAAATAATAATATCACATGGATCGTGGTTATTGATTCTGATGACTTTTATTTTTCAAGTAATTATACTATATTTAATGATTGATGATTAGTGAATTGTTGGGTATGGGTTATTTCCTGATTTTCACTTGCACTCCATATCTTTTATCACACCCTTATGCACTTCTTTACTTCATTGCTGAAATTCCCCTGTGAATTGGTATGTCTAAAATTACTTATAATTAATACTAACCACTATTGTGTTTAATTTTACCTATAATTTTTGGAAACAATGTTAATAAATTTTAGATCAGAGGGTATTTCATATCTATAAAGATGTTGATATAATTTAAAATAAGATATATTGAGTTAAATGGATGAAATTATTATTTAATGACATTGATAATGTTTATGTAAGAGTTTGAGATAATTCCCAAAAACACTAATCCTAATTTTATTTTTATAATTTATGTAATAAAAATTGTTTTTTTACTATGTAATGATTATATGAAAAAATTGGATCAAAAATATTTGTAATAATGCTCGAAATGTAATGATTATGATTTTGGCACCAGGTCTTGGAATGATTGTTTGGTGTTATTACAGTTGGTATCATAGGAATGGTTTAGTTATATTTTTATATTAGGATGTTATAATGTGAAGTTATCTAAAGATTTATAGATAGAATCATATGTATGTAAGATTAATAATGACCATACATTCAATGTCTTAGACTCCCATTTTAATGTTTAATGTGATGTGATAATATATTGGTTAATGGAAATTTAGGAAATGTTTTTTTATATTGAATTATATTATGATATTTGGTTTAATTTACAGTGTGAATTTATATTTTAATTAAATAACATTTAAGGTATTTATAAATGTTAGGGATCATAATATTTTGTATTTAAAGGTAATTATGGGAATAAATTATTTATCGTATAGATAAATGTAGCATTAAAAAGTTATTTTTTTACTATTTGAATAATTTCATTTCCAAAAACAATAACCTCTATTTTTTGGACAAAGAATCTAAATTTATCAGTAAAAAGTTTCTATTAAAAAACTCATTAATGTTTATGTTTTTAAAGATTTGTATAGTTTGAAATTTTTGTATTATTATTGTATTTTTTGATTACTATATTATTTTATCATATTTATTATTAATTTTTATTGGAATTATCTTACCATGTACCATCCATTTTTGGGTTAATGACAAAAGATGGGTGGAATTGTTTTTTATCCCTTTTATGGTCATATGACATTTTAAAAGTTTTTTTTCTGTAATTAAATAATGAACAATTAATCGTGAACACTTATCATTTCGATAAATACTATGATTATTGTGTAATTTTTTTATTGGACGAAATAATATTAGTCATGTATATTCATTTCACTTGGTTTTCATTTTAGATGGTGAAATATTTACGTTACTTTAGAAAAAGTATCCAAGAACGAAAAAATCCAATTACAATTATTGCTGAAGAATTATATGGTATGTAAAATAACAACAGATTTATAATTTTGGGTCCCATAACTTTAAATTGATAATTTTATTTTATGGGTTCCCTGAGCTCAATCAGTCTATATATATTTATTTACTCTATACTTCCTTGTCCAATCCTATACTTCTAATAAACGTTTTATATTTATAAACCTAGTATGTGTTTTTCAAGATTACATTCATTCATCCGAGAAAATTTTAACATTATTCTTTATTATTTAACCCTTTGATGATATGAGTTTAGAAAAGAAATATTTTGAAATGTATATTGTAACACCCCAGGTAAATAAAGAATGGGTTTCTTGGGTATCTTACGTTGCACTCTAATAATAAAATAATATTATTTTAATGGAAGTTAAAATGTAGCCATTGTATTAGCGGGAATGGATAGAAATAACTAAAATATGATTATATATGTTTTTAAATGTTTTTACATATAACCAATAAAAGATAAAGGCATAAAATACGGAAAAAATTCAATTTTAGGCGTATATGCCCTAGTTTTCACTAATGGTTCACTTATCGCCTTTTGATGGCGAACCGTCATTAAATATAGTTTTTTTCACTCTTCTAGATTCTATTGGATGAAATAAAACTCTTATTTAGAATCGGGATATCAAAATTTACTTTGTGTAAATTTTTGGTATCTTTCCGATAAAGTTCATTTTTTTAATGAATAGTGTAAAATGTTGTATTTTAATTCAAAAACCCTTTTTAATCTAATTTATTTATATGATTAGATTATATTTTTAATTGGTTTTAAAGTGAAATTATAATATATTTTTACCCTTAAATCCAATAGTGGTCGTTGGAATTAATTTCACTTTGAAATCGGACTTAAACTAGTGTCAATCTTTTGATACTTATTGTTTCATAAAAACACGCTATTTGTCATGACAACGGGAATTAATTATTAAATTAATTAATTTGAATTATATGTTTTTAATTTTGTAAAATAGACTTTATTTTTGAATTCTTAATATCAAATATAGCTTAAGGTGAATTTTTGGTAATTTTCTAAAAAACTTCAATTTTTGATGAATTGTGAAACCACTAAGTGGTACTTATAAAAACTGATTTTCCGTTTAAATGAAATTTTGCCACATTTTTGTTTTGAATTTCAAAAATCCAACATAAATGGTTGTCATTAAGAAGTAAAATTTGGTTCAATGGGATGAAAATAATTTTTTTGTGAATAGTAACTTATTAAGTTTTTAATCGTGATTAGAGGTAATTAGTGTAGTTTAAGGTAAAAATAATGTTTTAATAATATGAAATTAACTTGACACATGTCCTAACCTCATTGGATGTGTCATGGCCGACCAAAAAAAGCCATGGGTCAACTTGGGGCCTCCATGGAGCCACTTTGGTTTGGAAATGACATAAATAACCTTTTATTTAATGTTAAAGTAAAAATGACACACACATGAAATGTTTTACTAAAACAATTGTTACATGAGGTTATAAAAGTCATATTTTTGACTATAAATATTAATTGTAAATCTAAAAAGATTTCCTACATCATAGTAATTTTTTTATAATTTTTAGACATTAAATAAATTAAATTATTTATGACATCATGATGATGCAGCGATGACCTCATTGTTTAACGATTTAAATAAAATGGAAATATAATGTAATATATAAGACCTAAAAATGTCCAAAACCTATTGTATGAGTGTATTTATAACCCTTATCATCTTATCCTCGAAAAAAATCAATTTGGGACCTCTTAAATCCGAATACCATTTTAAAATAAAGTGACTTTTCTTTACCTTCCAAGAGTGCCCCTCCTCTCCTCTTATAAAAGGCCCCCACCTCAACCTCCTTACCCACACTCCCAAAGACTTTGGCTTGGCCAACCCCTGACCATTTTTCCTCTCCACTTCCCTCTCTTACTCCTTGAATCCTCACTTTGGGCAGAAGTCTTCCCATGGAAGCCTTTGAGCTCAAACCCAAGGGAGTTACCATATTTTAAGGTAATGTGTTCTTTTGAGTCCTTTTGTTTTATTTTGCTTCTCCAACCCCCTAAAATCTTTTTATTCTTTTATTTTGTAACAAATAATGTATCCTAAATATAGTAGGATGTTTTTATAATAAGTATTCGAGCTACACTTACACACACATACATCTAATGGTTAACAAACATACTGTTTCCGTGGATGGCGAATTTATGCCTCCCGAAACGATGATTGTTCAACATTATTTTAACACTTTCAAAGGTGGACATTAAGATGTCACTCTATTTATATATGATATATAATATGTTTATGTTTTACTTAATTTTCTTTATTTTTCATTTGTGGCTTAACTTTATGGCATCCATTATGGGTAGACGCGATATCATCATTTTAGGAAGTGCAGACTACCACCCCCTCAAAGTGATGTGATTCGTTAATGCCATAAGTGGGACGTATAAAGGATGGATCTAATGTTATTATATATGATGTTATACTGGAATTATTATATAACAATATATCATTATTATTTCTTTCCATTAAATTATGAGATAGAAATGAAAGTATCGTTCATGCGTACGTACAGCTTACCGTCTCCATGAACGGTGCATTTCATTTCTTATCCCCAAAGGTAATGTACTATTAAAAGTACATGTATATAATGGATATATATAATTAATGATATATATAAATGATAAATATAATTCAGGAATTAAAATATACATAACTCTCATTTATTTTTAATTCCATTAATATGACAAAGAAATGAAAGTAGCGTTCATGCGTACGTACGGCTTACCGTCTCTATGAACGGTGCATTTCATTTCTTACCTCTAAATGATTATGTCATATTATAAATAAATGTATATGCTGGATATATATGATATATATGATATCCAAATCAGCAATGTCATTCTGGATATAAAGAACCTTTGACCACATGAACAACATGTAATTGTAAGATGTCCATTTTCGACTTAAGAACCAAATATCAACCAAACAAACATTATTAACTTAAATGATTACATAATGTCTATAACATGGAAATAAGTGATATAAAAGGAATAATGAACTAGAAAAAGGTTCTTAATCAAATAGAAATTAACTCAAGTTTATTATTCAGGATGTTAAAGAATGATCGAGTCAAGTCGGACCCGAGGTAAGGGATCCTACTCAACTCTTTCTTTTCAAGTACACTCTTTTATGCAATTCCTTTTAATGCTCATATTTATTTTTATTTGGATGTTATTTTATATTAATATTACTGTAATTTTTTTGTTCATGTGATGAGAGACCCTATTTTCTCTCATCAATCCATTTTCGAAGTTTTAAGTGGCGCCGTTAGGCTGCCGAATTTTCGTAAGAGATCTAACCTCCCTCTTTCTTTTTAAGTACTCTCCTTTATGTCACTTCTTTTAAGCTCATCTTTGTTATGATGGGGGATGTTATTTCATATTTATATTCCTATAAATTTTATAGTAATATTATTAGATACTCTATTTGATCTCATCAATCCATTTTGGATGTTTTAAGTGGCGTCGTTAGGCTGCTGAGTTTTCGTAAGGGATTGTTCATCTCACTTTTATTTCCGTGAGATTTATGATACATTAGCCACAATTTCCATTGAGTGGTGTATGTACTACCCATTATTATACACTTTGTGTAGTATAATTTCATTTATGGGTATTCACATCTTCATTGTATGACCCTTCTTCCATGGTGTGTATGTTTTGAAAGTTACCCAACTCGGTAAGGGGACCTTTCACCCTCCTCTTTTTTTAAAGACTTCTTTTGTTATGTCTTTTAATTTACATATTGTTATGATGGGATATGTTCTAATATATCCTTATTGATGTAACTTTTATGTCCAAGTGATTAGATACACTTTTTATCTATCATCAACTCATTTTTATGTGACGTCGTTAGGCTGTCGAATTTTATCAAGGTAACTTCTTAACCCAATTTCGATTTCTTTGGGTTCAACATGTAGTTATTGAGTATGTAATCCATTGAATATTTGTGAATAAAAATTGATTGTTTAACACTTAATATCCACTTATATTGGGTGTATTTATATTTTTCACACATAATTATGAGATTGACTTATCCTTAATTTAAGGATACCTTCTTTATAATGGATTTCATCTCATTTTACATTTCTGTTGAGACTACATCGTTGTTATGCACCAATTCCCTCTTATATAGTGTGTATACTGTCCTTTGACATATTATATCATGAATCCCTTTATTCTCATGATATTATAAAGTTCGGATTAAATTTAATTCCACAGTTATTTGTATTCAAGAGTCTCTCATTTTTTTAAAATCTGTTTAACAAAAATATCATTTTAAATGTTTTAAAGATTTATTATTCTAAATCATTATACTTAATGTCCATGTTTTCAAAATGGTTTTCAGTATTTAATTATTTGGAAATTAATTTTTTAAAATTATAATTCCAATAAAAGCTTCAAAGTGGTATGAGACACTTTGATTCAAAAATCACTTTTAACTGGTTTTTGAAAATGGATTGATATCTTGGAATTACTTATTGTTATTGAAAATGAAATGTTGTTATTGAAATGTTTATATATTCAATATTTTATGTGTAATGATGGTACTTGGACATTTTACGGGTGGTTACGTGATAAACCATATGATGGGTGGTGCCGTGAATACCAAGACGGGTGGTTACGTTATAACCTCCAATGCATTGGGTATGGAAGTCGGCCATATGGCTATTCCATTAAGTATGTATGGAAATTCTCCATATGGCTATTCCATTAAGTGATATGTGTGGAATTTGACCGTATGGTTATTCCACATAAGTATGTTTATGTCCCAAGTTACCTTTATATATGTTACGTGTTCTTTATATGGGTTTTATGGTAATCCTTTAGTTACAAAAAGCTAAGTAATGATATTTTTTTCAGTGAATAGTTTTTACTACTTCATGAAGGTGAAAAGTATTACTTTGATAAAGTATACATGGTTTACTTGTTGTTTTGAAAAACTAACAGTTTTCATTCTTTGTGTATCCCTTACTGAGCTTTTTATGCCCATCCCATGTTTTTGAAATGTTTTTCACAGGACTTAGCGTGGAATAGGTTCAAGGATGGGATCAAGGGAATGTCATGTTACCTAAAACATGGATCTATACATGTTTCTTTTTATGAGTATTTATTTTATGGAAATTTATTAGAAGCGACTACTTTGTAGTCTTTTGAGATGTAATAGTTATGTCCTAATTCTCTAAAAATCTAAACCTGAAAAGATCCTCAATGTGAATTACTCATTTAATTCAATATTAAGTAACGTTTAAGGATGGGGCCTTATAGTTGGTATCAAAGGTCGGTTTAGATAACTTTAGAGGTTAGGGTATTCTCTAAGCATAAGTGACATTACCATAATGGTTAGGATTTCAGAAAGAGTCCTAGTTTTAGATAAAGTTAATGAGTAAGTATATCTTAGTGTTTACCTTACTCATTAGTACATGATGGTTTTGTTGATATACTCACACTGAAATTTCTATTTTTAGTGAATCGATGGATCTAGCCGGAACCAAAGAGACAACAGTTTTGAAGGAAACTATGGTGGTTCTCTGATTAAGATACTAGATAAAATGGGGGATTCAATGAGGAGACTCATGGTTGTTCTAAACCAACTATTATGGAGTCATGATCAACCACTTGAACCATGGTATGTTCTGTAATGCATCATGTACAAGATGACCACTCGATATGGAAGTTCAGGTAATAATTATAAAGGTAACCATTAGAGTTTATACAATCCTTACTTTTGAGGTAATTATCGGTTTTTATATGATATGATGTAAAATGAAGGGCATGAGATAAACTTGAGGTTAAAATATGTTATGATTATTTTTGAAGATTTTATCTCGTTTTGGGAAATGTTTTAAGAATTACATAGTTTTGGAAAAAGGACAACACGCAGACCGTGTGACAACCCGTCCTGTCAGACAAAGCCGCGGGAATCGAACCCACAACCAAAGTGCGACTGGTATTTATCGCCTACCACTGGACTACGTGAAGTCCCTGGTTAGTTTGACTGGTTCTTTCTAGTTATATGATTTTATGAATTAAGAGTATGTTTATTTTGGGTTATTTATTAAAATGATTTACCTATCATGGAAGATATGTGATTAGGTTAATTACTTTTCAATATGATACTTTAGGAGAAACATATGTTGTTTGGAGATAAATGTTACGATTTAACTTGGAAGACTATATGACTAAATCCTTCAAATATTTGGGTTTCAACCATAGTTTGGTTTACATTGATGAATTTTATGGACAAATTGTTTATCTAATGGTCCTCGTTGAACTTTGGGTTTTGTTGGACAAATTTTGGAGATTAAGCATAGATTTTCTTTTTATAAAGGGTTATCCTTTTCTGGATTATCTGATCTTGTACTAGCCTTTTTGGTTTTTCTTTTGGTTAAAGTATAAAGACATGGGAAGTATATAGTTCTCTTTTGTAGATTAGGTGATTCTCTAAAAGTTGATTATAGTACTTTTAATGTGAACAAGTCTTCCTAAATACTCGCCTCTTGGAGAAAATATGAGTTTTAGTAAGGAATCTAATAAAAGTTTAAAGTCGACATGATAAGTGATTATGTTTCCTGGTGAATAAATTAGTCAATAAAAAGTAACTTAAAATAAAAATGTTTTCTATTAACTTTTCCTACTGGGGAATCGAATACCGTTTAACCCATCACATGTTTGTGATTTTCTCAGGGTTAAGTTTCTCCTAAACATGTTTTCTATCACTCTCCATCATAACATGACCCTTTTATTTTTCTTCCATGTCCATGTTTTCCTACACGGAATCCTATTATGGGTTAACTCGAGTGACCTTTGTACTTATCTTTCTTTATTTTAAAGTGATTTTTTTACCGACTCTTCTTCCGATGTGGGACTTTCAAAGATGTTTCCAAGCCCAATTTTAAAATTGCGAGGACGAAATTCCCAATAGGGGGGACGGATGTAACACCCCAGGTAAATAAAGAATATGAAATTTTCATATTTATCCATATTTTTGAATAAAATCTTAATATGACTTTAAAGGGGATGCTATGCTCGATGGCATACCCAGCACGCAACAACGAGTTTCTTGGGAATCTTACGTTGCACTCTAATAATAAAATAATATTATTTTAATGGCAGTTAACATGTAGCCGTTGTATTGGAGGGAATGGATATAAATAACTAAAATAAGATTATATATGTTTTTAAATGTTTTTACATATATCCAATAAAAGATAAAGGCTTAAAATACGGAAAGAAATCAATTTTAGGCGTATATGCCCTAAATTTCACTAAAGGTTCACTTATCGCCTTTTGATGGAGAACCGTCATTAAATATAGTTTTTTTCACTCTTCTAAATTCTATTGGACCAAATAAAACTCTTCTTTAGAACCGGGACATCAAAATTTACTTTGTGTAAATTTTTGGTATCTTTCTGATAAAGTTCATTTTTTAATGAATAGTGTAAAATGTTGTATTTTAATTCAAAACCTCTTTTTAATATAATTTATTTATATGATTAGATTATCTTTTTAATTTGTTTTAAAGATAAATTAGAATATATTTTTACCCTTAAATCCAATAGTGGTCGTTGAAATTAATTTCACTTTGAAATCGGACTTAAACTAGTGTCAATCTTTTGATACTTATTGTTTCATAAAAACACGCTATTTGTCATGAAAGTGGGAATTAATTATTAATTTAATTAATGTGACTTATATGTTTTGAATTTTTTAAAAAAGACTTTATTTTTGAATTCAGAATATCAATTATAGCTTAGGGTGAATTTTTGGTAATTTTCTGAAAAACTTCAATTTTTTATGAATAATGACACCACTAAGTGGTACTTATAAAAACTGATTTTCCGTTTAAATGAAATTTTGCCAACTTTGTGTTTTGAATTTCAAAAATCTGACGTACATGGTTGTCATTAATAATTAAAATGTGGTTCAATGGGATTAAAATAATTTTTTGGTGAATAGTAACTTATTATGTTTTTAATCACGATTAGAGGTAATTAGTGTATTTTAAGGTAAAAATAATGTTTTAATAATATGAAATGAACTTGAAACATGTCCTAACCTCATTGTATGTGTCATGGCCGACCAAGAAAAGTCATGGGTCAACTTGGGGACCCCATGGAGCCACTTTGGTTGAGAAATGACATAAATAACTTTTTATTTAATGTTTAAGTAAAAATGACACACACATGAGATGTTTTACTAAAACAATTTTTACATGGGGTTATACAAGTCAGATGTTTTACTATAAATATTCATTGGAAAGATAAAACGATTTACTACATCATAGTATTTTGTTTATAATTTTTAGACATTAAATAAATTAAATTATTTATGACATCATGATGATGCAGCGATGACCTCATTGTTTAAAGATTTAAATAAAATGGAAAGATAATGTAATATCTAAGAACTACACATGTAAAAAACCTATTGGATGAGTTGATTTAAACCCTTATCACCTTATCCTAGAAACACATCAATTTGGGAACTCTTAAATCCGAATACCATTTTAAAATAAAGTGACTTTTCTTTACCTTCCAAGAGTGCCCCTCCTCTCCTCTTATAAAAGGCCCCCACCTCAACCTCCTTACCCACACTCCCAAATCCTTTGGCTCGGCCAACCCCTGCCCATTTTGCCTCTCCACTTCCCTCTCTTACTCCTTGAAGCCTCAATTTTGGCAGAAGTCTTCCCAAGGAATCCTTTGAGCTCAAACCAAAGGGAGTTACCCAATTTTAAGGTAATGTCTTCTTTTGAGTCCTTTTGTTTTATTTTTCTTCTCCAACCCCGTAAACTCTTTTTATTCTTTTCTTTTGTAACAACTACAGTATCCTAAATATATTAGGATGTTGTTATCATAAGTATTCGAGCTACACTTACACACACCTACATATAATGGTTAATGAACATACTGTTTCTGTGGATGGCGAATTTATGCCTCCCGAAACGATGATTGTTCAACATTATTTTAACACCTTCAAAGGTGGCCATTAAGATGTCACTATATTTATATATGATATATAATATGTTTATTTTTTACTTGAGCTTATTTATTTTTCATTTTTGGCTTACCTTTATGGCTTCCATTATGGGTATATGCGATATCTTCATTTTAGGAAGTGCGGACTACCGCCCCCTCAAAGTGATGTGATTCGTTAATGTCAGACGTGGGACGTATAAAGGATGGATCTAATGTTATTATATATGATTTTATACTGGAATTATTATATACCTCTATATAATTATTATTTATTTCCATTAAAGTATGAGATAGAAATGAAAGAAGCGTTCATGTGTACGTACGGCTTACCGTCTCCATGAACGGTGCATTTCTTTTCTTATCCCCAAATGTAATGTACTATTAAAAGTACATGTATATAATGGATATATATAATTAATGATATATCTAAATGATAAATATAATTCTGTAATTAAAATATACATACCTCTCATTTATTTTTAATTCCATTAATATGACAAAGAAATGAAAGTAGCGTTCATGCGTATGTACGGCTTACCGTCTCCATGAACGGTGCATTTCATTTCTTACCTCTAAATGATTATGTAATATTATAAATACATGTATATGCTGGATATATATTATATATATGATATCCAAATCAGGAATGTAATTCTGGATATAAAGAGCCTTTGACCAGACGAACAACATGTAATTGTAAGAAGTCCACTTTCGACTTAAGAACCAAATATCGACAAAACAAACATTATTAACATAAATGATTACATAATGTTTATAAATGGAAATAAGTGATATAAAAGGAATAATGAACTTGAAAAAGGTTACTAAGAAAATATAAATTAACTCAATTTTATTATTCAGGACATTAAAGAACGATCGAGTCAAGTCGGACCCGAGGTAAGTGATCCTACTCCACTCTTTCTTTTTAAGCACACTCTTTTATGTAATTCCTTTTAAAGCTCATCTTTCTTGTTATTGGGATGTTATTTTATATTAATCATACTGTAATTTTTATGTTCATGTGATGAGAGACCCTATTATCTCTCATCAATCCATTTTGGAAGTTTTAAGTGGCGCCGTTAGGCTGCCGAATTTTCGTAAGAGATCTAACCTCTCTCTTTATTTTTAAGTACTCTCCTTTATGTCACTTATTTTAAGCTCCTCTTTGTTATGATGGGGGATGTTATTTCATATTAATCTTGCTTTAAATTTTATTTTAATATGATGAGATACTCTATTTTATCTCATCAATCCATTTTGGATGTTTTATGTGGCGTCGTTAGGCTGCCGAGTTTTCGTAAGGGATTTTTCATCTCACTTTTATTTCCGTGAGATTTATGCTACATTTGCCACAATTTCCTTTAGGGGTGTATGTACTACCCATTATTATACACTTTGTGTAGTATAATTTCATTTATGGGTATTCACATCTTCATTTTATGACCCTTCTTCCATGGGATGTACGTTTCAAAAGTTACCCAACTCGGTAACGGGACCTTTCACCCTCCTCTTTTTTTAAAGACTTCTTTTTTTTATGTATTTTAATTTACATATTGTTATGATGGGATATGTTCTCATATATCCTTATTGATGTATATTTTATGTCCAATTGATTAGATACACTTTTTATCTCTCATCAACTCATTTTGATGTGACGCCGTTAGGCTGTCGAATTTTATCAAGGGAACTTCTTAACCCAATTTCGATTTCTTTGGGTTCAACATGTAGTTATTGAATATGTCATCCTTTGAATATGTGTGAATAAAATTTTATTGTTTTACAATTAATATCCACTTTTATTGGGTTTATTTATATTTTTCACACATAATTATGATATTGACTTATCCTTAATTTATGGATACCTTCTTTATAATGGATTTCATCTCATTTTACATTTGTTTTGAGACTTCATCGTTGTTATGCACCAATTCCCTCTTATATGGTGTGTATACTGTCCTTTGACATATTATATCATGAATCCCTTTATTCTCATGATATTATAAAGTTCGGATTAAATGTTATTCCGCAGTTATTTGTATTCAAGAGTCTCTCATTTTGTTAAAATATCTTTAACAAAAATAACATTTTAAATGTTTTAATGATTTATTATTCTAAATCATTATCCTTAATGTCCATGTTTTCAAAATGGTTTTCGGTATTTATTTATATGGGAATTAATGTTTTAAAATTATAATTCCAATAAAAGCGTCAAAGTGGTATGGGACACTTTGATTCAAAAATCACTTTTAAATGGTTTTTGAAAATGGATTGATATCTTGGAATTACTTATTGTGATTTAAAATGAAATTTTGTTATTGAAATGTTTATATTTTCAATATTTTACGTGTAATGATGGTAATTGTACATTTTACGGGTGGTTACGTGATAAACCATATGACGGGTGGTGCCTTGAATACCAGGATGGGTGGTTACGTTATAACCTCAAATGCATTGGGTATGGAAGTCGGCCGTATGGCTATTCCATTAAGTATGTATGGAAATTGTCCGTATGGCTATTCCATTAAGTGATATGTGTGGAAGTCGACCGTATGGTTATTCCACTTAAGTATGTTTATGTCCCAAGTTACCTTTAAATATGTTACGTGTTCTTTATATGGGTTTTATGGTAATCCTTTGGTTACAAAAAGGTAAGTAGTGATATTTTTTTCAGTGAAGATTTTTTACTACTTTATGAAGGTGAAAAGTATTGCTTTGATAAAGTATACATGGTTTACTTGTTGTTTTGAAAAAATAACAGTTTTCATTCTTTGTGTATCCCTTACTGAGCTTTTTATGCTCATCCCAAGTTTTTGAAATGTTTTTTAGTAGACTTAGCGTGGAATAGGGTCAAGGATGGGATCAAGGGAAAGTCATGCTACCTAAAACATGGAACTATACATGTTTCTTTTTAAGAGTTTTTATCTTATAGAAATTTAGTAGAAGCGAATACTTTGTAATCTTTTGAGAGGTAATAGTTATGTCCTAATTCTCTAAAACACTAATCCTGAATAGATCCTCAATGTGAATTACTCATTTAATTAAATATAAAGTAAGGTTTAAGGCTGGGGCCTTATATATATCCTTTGATTGCTGAGAAAAATTTTCATATTATGGGGAGTAAATTTATTAAAAGGTGGGGGATATAACAACATAATAATTTAAATGAAAATTATGTTAGATTACATAAATGACAAGAATAATAGATCTTATAAGAGAAATAAACTCCACAAGAAATTATGTTATTGTTTTTTAAAAAATTCTAATCTATTGGATAGATTGTGGTACCCACAACCCCAATATATTTATGTTGTATAATACATTTAGCACACAACACCAAGCCTAAACAAAAAATGATATTTATAAGCATTGTATCCTAGAAATTAAATTTAAAGGATTGAAAAATATTAATTATATATTAATATAAAAATTTATTAATTATAAATTAATGATAAATGTTTATTAATGCAATTTTATTCTTAAAAAATATAGTTTATTCAAAAAAAATATTAATTCTAAGGAAAAATTAATTACACCTTTTTTTATACATTTAGATAATATATTTGACAAAAATTTTTTTCTCTAAAATTATAATCTAAAATTTTATTTTGGGTGAAATTTAGATATTTTTTGAAAATATTGATTTACATTGATTACTGAAAAGTGACCAATTTTTTTAAAGATGTCATTTCCTATATGTAAATTAATTAATTTAAAAGAAAAATTCTGTTTTTAATATTGTTTCAAGTAATATAATTGTTATTTAATTATATTTATTCCACATAATTTCATACTAAATTTAAATATATCTGATTTTAGTATATATCTGTTTTTGGGTTTATAGAAATATTTTTTATGAAATCTATAAAAAAATGTCACAAAATTTCAATATTTTAATTAATTAAAATAATACATAATTAAGCATGTTTTAAATGAAATGAATATATTTTATATCATTATCACTTAATGGATATTCATTCAATTAGTATTATTATACATAGAGTTAATATAAAATATTTTTTTTCATAAAAAATACACTTATTGGAAAAGAACTATTTCATAGCGTCTTCATGTTTTGTTTTAAAATTAATCATTGAATCTTTTAAAAATTTTAGGTTACAATATAAAAGTTTATTTTAAAATATTCATTTAAAAATTATATTCTGTTTAATATTTTGTGTTTTTAAAAAAGAATAATTTTTTTGATTAATTGTTAAAAATATTATATTTTAATTGGAAACTAAAATGTAATTTTAAATATATATAAATATAAATTTTATTAAAAATTAATGTTAATGTAAAATTTGTTCAATAATATATATAAAATTACATTTCAAATTATTTTAATCAAATTTATATAGAAATTGGATATAAAACCATTGTAACCATTTTAACATTTTCATTTTTAAAACATTATTCCTCATTATGTAAAAATGTTAATTATTAAATTAAGATTTTCCTATTTTGTGAATATAATTTAAAAAATAAAATAAATAATTGTAATAATAATAATTTATATTTAAAAATATGTCGACCAAAAATTTTACCCAAATTGAGTATTGAAAATAGTAAAATTTAATAATCGTGGTTAAGGTAAAAATTAGTTTACCAAGGTTTAAACTAAAAATATATTTTATAAAATGACTAAAACCCTATATAATTTATTTTCAATATATATATCTTTTAATGTCTATTATTGATAATTTTATATTATCTGGTCCATTTTAATTGAAAAAACATATGTGGATTTCATTCTTTTCAAAAATTATATGTGTTCAACTCAACTCACATAAAAAGGCCACACCTGTATTCTTTATTCACACCATCAGAACCCATTGGTTCCACAAATAATGACCCAAATGAATTTTATACCTCACTAATATATTTATGTAAACCTTATTGTGGGATTAAAGTAGACCAATTAGGGCCTTTTGGGAAAACCAAATGTAGTTACCCGAAGAAGAGTTATCGTTCTTCAATGAGAATATTATTTATTTATTAATACACATCCATAAATTATACTTAATTTGTTATTATATTTTATAAATATTATATAAATAATAATTTCTATATATTTTTTTATCTTTTATAACCTAAATCAATCTCCACTCCAATCAAATGGGATACAGAGTCATCATTCATGTGTATAGCGGACTACCGCCCCAAACTAATGTCATTCGGTTTTCCATTGCCAAATATCATGGTTAGGTATAAAAATGGATATAAAGTATATATATGATTTATAGAAAATAATTATTCCCCTATATTAATTTTATCATATATTACTTTTATTAACATTCAATTATATAACAGAAACAATAATTTCCCTTTTGTATATGGAGGACTATTGCCTCAAGAAGCGATATGAATAATTTTTCAATTTTTTTTATAAAGAATGTAATTAGGATAATATTAATGAATATATGTAATATAAATGAAATAATTAATATATCAATGAAATAGTTATCATCCATAAAATATATTATATCATTTTTTTATTACCTTCTAACTAAAAAAATATACAAATCCATTTGTTTTCAAGTTAACTACCGCCTTCACAAGCTATGTGACTCTCTATTTTACCAAAACACCACATGGATATATAAGTATACATACAGAAATAATATTTGATTTATGATATGTATACCATTATTTGAATAATAAAAATTCTTACCTCTTTCATATAATTATAATTGAAAAATATAAACATTAGTCATGTGTTCTTACCACCTATCATCTCCATGATCATATCATACCACATTTTTTCAAAACCATATTTAAAAAGTAGTACTAAAATGTATAATTTAATTATAAAATTTATATTTTTTTCTTTAAAATTATTATATAGATGATATTACTATATTATATCTACATAAAATGGATCATTCATAACAAATCATGATTTAGAAAACAAGGTAAGTAACAATCGAAACAATGAAAACAATTAATTATTTTTAATTAATTTTTGATAAGATGTTATAAATGGATTATATATAATACAATAAATATTAATATGGTTCTTTTATAATTTAATAACATGATTTGAACCATTATTCTATATGTTCAATGACATTTTACAAAAATGAAGTGTGATATAAGGTATTATTTTTCTCTGTTTTCATTCATTATATTGAACTTCTATATCACTGACTATGCCATAAGATTAATTTTTTGTAATGATGATTGATTGGTTTCTGTTGTATTTAGACGTGTTATTTTTGGATTTAAAACTTGTAGACCAACATAATACATTGATTAATCCACAACAATGTTATATGATCACTATAATGAATATTTATTTTAATTTCCCTTCAACGAGGCTTATGTAATTTTATGCACCTATCTACCTTTTTGAGGTGTATATACATGTACTTGAATAGGTAATATTATGAATTTATGTAATCTCATCGTAGATTCCATTGATTTTTTTTTTTATAATTTCCTAGCGATTATAACTTAATGTTATCTATGTGGTGTCGGTTTTATGTTATAATCTCATCAATTATATGTATTATTTATGACTAAGCATGTAATGATGAAACATTAAGATCAACCTCTCAATGTTTCAAATTTATATTTTTCTCTTCTATTTATTAATGATATTTTCTTGTAATTTGACAATTTAAACAATATTTTTTACTAAAATAATATATTAATTATTTTAATGAAATGTGGTATTTATTTTTCTCTTAGTTTGAAAAAAATGCTTCTTAAAACATGTTTTCAATAAAACACATTAAAAATTGGTTTTATAATTATCCTAATTATATATTAACAAAATTTTAACCCATATATAAATTCTAACAAAAAAATTGATAGGTGTATTCATATTGTTGTTCAAAAAATGGAAATTATTCTTTTACGGGAAATGAGAAAGCAATCATTGTTTTAACATCTATGCCATTAATGATATTTTATAACAATATGGAAAATATTTTAAGTAAATAATCCTTTAAATGTTTTAAATTTTATATTCAATGAAATGGATGTTCAAAATGTTTAAATTTTTTTAAATGGGATGTATATTCTACAGAAGAAATTTTTTAAATATTTTTAACGCATATTATATATTATCACAATGATACTTTTTTCAAAAAACATTATTTTCCAAAAAAATTATGAATTTGTAGTTTTAAAAAATTTATTTTTCTGAAAATTAAAATTTTATTTTCCCCTATAGTTTATTAATTATATTCTATGATATCCCCATTCATCATTGTGAAAACCCTTATTTCTACATATTCTCTAGAATAGATTTTTATAATGATATATATTACATATTCTTCCCATTGATGGATTAATATGATTTCTAATATGTTATTAAGGAACCTCTTTAATTCCCAGTAGTTAATTAAATATAAAAATGATTTGTATATTATTTGTTTCTTTTCCATGAGTTAACCATTATTCAATGATATTTTTATGGGTCTCGTTTAATTTAACTAGGTTAAGAATGTTTCAAATAGATTTATAAGTAACCCATTTATTTTCCATAGGTTAATCATGGTTCAAAGATATTGACATGAAACACATTTATTAACCAATTGTACATAACATTATAAAAGTAATAATTATCAATTTTATTAGTTTTATAATAAATTCTCATTGTACTATATTCATATTTTGGATATTGGATATTGTATACGAGGGGTGAAACCATATGGTGCTAGGTGAGCTTGTTATAGCTAATAACCAGTGAGTTCCTAGATTTTTCATGGTGATCAAAATATAACATCAATGATGGGTGTACCATAAAGTGATCAAATGCATTGGGTAATGATTATATTCTCTATATAATAATATTATAGGTCGATAATATGATCATTCCAATTATAAGGGATCATTATGAGTTACATAAAGATGATTATCCAATATAAGTACTCATTTTTCTATGTATTGTATGGGTATATAGTGTTCCCTTTGATCAATATTAACATCACATTGATTATGATTATTGATTTTGATGGCTCTTGATTTTTTAAATATTTATTCTACATTTCAGGATTGATGATTCATGCATTGACAAGTAATTTTTATTTGATGATTTTATCATAAAATATGATTATGTCATCATACCCTTATTCACTTCCAATATTCTTTAATGATGATTACTTATCAATTCTTATATTTTCTCTTGACGAGAAGTTTTTCCCACCCTTGTTATGATTCCTTATCCCTAGTTTATAATGAAATTATATTGACCATATTATTTCTATAATGGATTTCATAACGATGGTTCTGATGAATTAGTGGGAAATCAAAAAATATGTGTTCTGTGGGAGAAATTTTCATGTATTACCTCATCTTATTCAAATAAATGAAACTATTGTACATGTTATATTGATTAATGCCTCCTATGAATAATTTTTTTTCACTCTCCATTAACATCTTCATTTTTTATCAATATATTTTTTTAGTTATATAATATTGTAATAAATATATTATATAATATTTTAGTTCTAGAATTAATAATTATTCATAATTTTAAATAAAACAAAAATAGTTTGTTATGTTTGAAAAGATATTGAAAATAAATTAATAATTTATTATTAACACATTATCAAAAAAAATTATCATCTCGATTTGTGAAATAAAAAATATTAATGGAACTATTTTAACATATAATATTTATTTTTAACCATTTCAATTAACATATAGAGTGTTTTTTCTATAAAAATGAAAATCAATAATTAATCAAAACTGAACTGACCATGAAATCATAGTATGAATGCACCAAAAATAATGAAAATAATGAAAATTTATTAATAATGGGGTTGTAAGATGTTTTAAAAAATATTACCTAAGTTATTATAACCATTAATATTTTTTTATTCATTAATAACATTATATTCAACATTATAATAGTGGTTAATGAATGATACTCTAATGTGAACTCTAAGGTAAAAATTTTCAATTCTCACATTTACTTCTATGACATATATGACTTATTAACCACATATTCCCTATGTGTTGTGTATGTACATCCTTTTATATACTATGTCACGAACCTCTTTATATTTAGGATAATAAAAGTTTCATTTGATAATTATTACATTAAATGGATTATGATTCAAATGTTTTAATGTTGTTTGGGACACATTGTAATGTTTATAAAATATATTGCACATGACTTTTTCAAAGATATCATTTAATTATTTTCATCTATGTAAAAATTGTTGTATTAAATTATTACTTATAGAGAATTATCTCTTATAATATTATTGAAAATATATTATTAAATGGTTATTGATTAGTTTGACTGGGGATATATATTTTGATACAATTCACCATATTACTCTAGATGGTTTGTGATTATATTTAATTAGCGTGGAATGTTATTTAAATTTTGTATTCGTGTTTCGTTAAAAATGTATATGATTATTATGTTTCCCAAAATTTACATGAAAAATTCATTGGACTTAGTAAGTGATGGTTGGGGCTCTCTATATACCATTGATGAATCTTTTGGTTTAATTATATAAAATATATTCTGTTTTGTCCAAGGTCTTAACCATTTTTATGTTCATGGAATGATGACATGAAGATGATTTATTATTGTAAAAACGCCTTGATATTTTTAGATTCCTGGTATAAATCAATGATGTATTTGTTTGAGATGTCTTGAATTATTCATTTCATCATAATGAAATTAGATATTGATTTTCGTGTGACTTTTTTATTAGTATATTTTCCAAGGTTATGCTGTTGAGCATATGTGGTTATATATAATGTATTATTTAAATATATTGTATTCAATCCATAATATGAAAACTTTTTTGATTAAATTTAATTTATTTCATTTATTTTAATTTACAAATATGTTATTGATTATTTATAATAGCTTTAATAATATACATAATCCAGAGTAATCATTTGATATTACACCTTTCTTAGGTTTTAAATTTAACTATGCTGAAAAGATGATTCTTATGAGTGATTTTCATGGTTAATATAAGAGATTAATGGTGGTCTCGAAAAATTCAATATTTTCTTATATTTTTATATTTTTTACATTAGGTTTAAATTTCTATTTAGTTTCCCAAAATATTTAAATCATTTGGTCATTTGTGGTGTGGTTTATTTTGTCATATGATAATGTAATAGTATAAGGAACCATCTCCAAGAAACTATAGTCATGTAGTTAAGGATTCAGTCATTATTATTTAACTACATAATTATGTTTATTATGTAACAATTTTTATTAAACCTAAATAATTTTTCAATATTTATTCTTTGTGTAAATGAGGAATTCTTTTTAGAACTCATTTCTTTTCCAATGGTTGGGGAATAATGACATATTTATGAAACAAATTTATTTTCAGGGGTTATACTATGATAAATGTTGTTTGATCGTATTGTACACCTAGGTATAGTTTTCATTATGTGGTTGTGTTTTAAATATAAACAATGATGGTGGTTATGTTATAACTAATGATAGTGGCCATGGTATAACCAAGGATAGGTGTGAATTATATCTACCTGTAATACATTAGGTTAAAATTAATATATCATGAGATAAATTGGAATAGAATGGGATGTTAACTCAATTTATTAAGGGGATTTTTCTAATATTAAAGTCATGGGATAGACACATTATTAGTACAATGGTTCAGGGAGTGAACCTAAACCATAATGTAATTATTGGGATGGACCTTGTTTACTATGATCTAGGAAAAGATGTGTACGGTTTTCAAATGCTATAATCATGTTCTCATACCCTCTTGATTATGATATATTGATATACCATTGTTTACCCGTAGTAAGAATATTATATCACGCTTTATAATTATATTTTTATGATGATTATGCCTTGGTCAATATACCAAATAAAAAATATATATAAAGATGAGAAACAAGATTACAAATGTCTTAATGAGGGAAATTGTTTACATTATTTTTTCTTATGTAGGGTGAGATCTACATGGAGATCATCCATCCATGCATAATGCTTGTTTGTAAGGTCATACACATCCCTTTTCACCTCATGGTAAGCCTGAGTGATATTATTATTGAGGTTCATCATATGTTGGAGGCATGTAATACATCTTGTTGTGAGGGGACACACTATGTGATCCACCCCATGCCAGAGTGCTTGGATTATGGTAGTGGAGTAACATTTGATCCATATGTTATTACAACCTTTTTGCATTATGATATTAAAAACAATAATGATGATGAATATCTATACTACTAAGGAGGTAGCGACTCCACATGAATAGTAGAAGCATCCCAAAACCCAACCATTTTGATTTCTACACACAATACAATTCCCCTTCGGGCTAGGATATCCTTATGTGGCACCGAACACATTTATTTTGATCTAGATAGGTAGAGGGTGTTTCTAGAATATTTCTAGTATACCCTAAATTTATCAATATCTTCCATTAATTCCAATCTTATGAAGAATACTAAAATCCTTTATGTCACTATAGAAGGTGCATGTTTGCATCATCATAGTTTCTTTGATAGAAGTTAGTATCTTAACTTGAGATTCACAATGATTGAAATTATTAATATTTTGAACGGTAGAATTTATCTCATACAATATAACATGAATCAGTTCTTCCATAGAAGTAATAAATAGATGATGAATCTGAGTGGATACATCCACAACATTGCATCTTTAGAGATGATGTCGACTAGTGTCAAAATCTATCCACCTGATAAAAAAATGACTATTATTTATTTTTATAATGGAAAATAAAAATAAAAAGATAATTATAGGTTGTCCACATCCACTATGTAGGATTACACAAATTACATTTATAACCTATTTGAATACCAACAAGTTGAATACAACAGTCATTGGGAATTCTAATGAGGACTATCCACCAGTCTAGAGTGAACCTGGATGTTTTAACACATGTTTTTGAATATTACTAATGAAGAAAAATCATGGTTTTCATTTTAAATTTTGTTATTGTAGTAATTTTTTTAGTTTACGATACCATTATGATCACGTTACCAAATCAAAAAATTGGAAATGTTAACGAAAGGGTTGTCGGAGATAATATTTTCAAACTCATTGGATAAATACACATTTAATGACTATAAGAAGTCATTAATAGAGATGTTAATTTTAGTAGATAAATTAATGGAATAATTCATTAATGAATGTGGGTAACTATTCTAGTTATCTAATAAAAACATCAAAGAAGATTCCTTATTAACAATCCACCTAGATCCAGACATTATTTTTGAAAAATAGATCTTAATGGAAGTCTAGATAAAGGATACCATGTGTAATGTTTTACCTTGTCAAATGATGTTATAAAATCTTTCACTAAAGAAAATTCAAATGTATTAAATAACTGTTAATAAGGCCTCACTTAAGATTGTCTTTAATGAATTCATTAAAGAGGCATATGTTCTTAAGACTATGTTACCAATGTTAAGGGGTTTACAACAATTTTTCCAAGGAATAGCGACAATTTTCCTCTCAATAATACTTACACTCTAGATAATGTTTTTTATTTTATTGTTAATATTTTTTATAAATTTGATAAACCATTTTTAAACCATCTTAGAGTAAGCCACTTTAGAAACAATAGTTTATTTCAAAATACAAAATTTTCCTACCATAGAAAGAGATTTTATTTTCCATGAAGATATTTGATTATTAATTTGATCGAAAATATTAGAAAAGTAAGTGATTTTGGGAATTCCAAAAAATATAGGAAATATAAGGTACATGATGTGGAGGAATCCATATTTTATACCAATGTCATTTATTATATTAGCCTTTTTATTAATGGGGAAACCTTTTCCCATGAAAATAGAATACTTTCTCCAATTTATAGATTGTCCAGATAGATCTTCAAAGTGTGAGATGATATCATTGAGATTTTGGATATTAATTTTTTCTCCATGAAGAAAATAAATTATATTATCTACATATTATCGGAGAGAGTGGAAAATCAGGTTTTTAGAAGTAGATATTGGCTTAATCTTAACATGGTTAACGAGATTTGTGATTCGACTCATATGGTAGTCCTCGGAAAAAACAAAGAGAATTGAATATAGAGGGTATAAATTCATGGATCACTTGGAGAAATTTAAATAGTCCTTTGATGAACCATTAATCATGATCAAATTGTGGGTATTGCTATAAAATATTGATTTGGTTAACCCAATTTTCTTGAAATCCAATCATTTTAATGACCCAGAAAATAAAACTCTAGTCTATGGTGTCCAAATATTTTCTAATGTAATTTTAAATGGAAATGTTTCCCCATCTAATAATTTATTTTATCAATGTATAACGTTTGGAGGAAATCCAGATATAGTCTTGTATTTTTCTTCCTTTTAGGATTCCAAATTGATTCCACAAAACAATTTTGCTGGAAATAAGATCATGTCTATCACATAATAATTTAAAGATTATATTATATATTATTTTGATTAGAGGAATGGTTATAAATAGATTAATTTCTGAAGAATTATCATCTTTAGGAATAAGTGAGAGTAATTTAGAAGTAATTTCATAATTAAGGTATTAAGTATGGAATCTCCACTAATCATGATAATTATGAACAGATTATTGGGAGATGATGTAGATAAATTAGGAACTAGTTGATTATATTTCAATGATTAAAAATAAACCAAACCATTTTGAACCTCGTGTTTTTTTGGGAAATGCGATGAATATTAATATAAACATATGAAAAATATATACTTTAATTCTTGGGTCTCTATATATACATTTGAGAATATTTTCCCTAAAATGTGACAATATTTGCCTACCTCAACTTATAGAGATTAATTATTCTAATGAAACTTATAGTAATGTTTAGGAGAATCCTAGGAGGTATCCCATTAATAATAATTAATTAAAACATCATGAATTTATGGTTTCTAAAGACTAAACAGATGTGATTTCTCAAGTAGTTATATTATTGTCCACACAGAATAAACTATCTAGGAGATCATCCCTAAAGCAACAGAGCACCAAAACATTTGTGTGGGAACATAGTCCCTTATTTAATGAAGTAAAATTATGGAATATCATGACAATAATCACTGAATATATCTATATCCATGATTTACTAGAAAACTATTTACATTATAAAAAGTAGACACAATGGGGGAAATTCAATTCTATCTCTCTCACACATGTAGTCCAACAAAAAAATCTTATGGATTAAGGGATACATTAATGGGCACATAATCCAATAAAATTAGTTGAATCCAATTATTATATAATACTTTCATTCAAATGGAATTTATACATTCCCACTAATATTTTATCAATTTTTTTATTATATTCAAGATATAATATTAGAGGATAATCATTGTAAATTTTTATGACCCATATTATGATGAACATATTCCCGCTCCTACTAAGGAGTATTATGATAAAATACTACCATAAAAGAGAGGGGAATCAATAAAATCCTTCCCCTATTATCAAGAAATAACAACGAAACATTCTAGAATATACCACCCAATAGTAGGTGCACAACCTCAATCCCATTTTCTTATGATTACTCACAAACTTTAGAACATAATGATAGTGATAAACGGAATCACATAAACACATGGATAATAGTTTTTTTACATTATGATATAAAATATATGGAAGGAAAATATTCTTTCCTACTAGATGATAGAAAAGGAAAATGTAAATATTATGGATCTCTCTTATGCTAAGGAAGACTGCATGCATTTAATGGAAGGTACAATATATTTTCACTCATTCATAACTATAATGATGGATCCATATGAATATTTTTGTATCATAAAAAAGAAATTATTTTATTCTATTCCAACACTGAGGGACTCTTTATTTAGATTTGATGATAAATTGGGATCTACCGAAAAATACTCCCACCCAAGATGTTCATCAAGCTTCCCCATGTTGATAATCCTAAAGGAGAACCAACTAAAGTTATACAATTACAGAAGTGAAATCAAGCTTCATTCTCATGAACATCATAGATGTTCTTGAATCCCCAAAAATATTATATATAATGTTCTTAGAGTTTAATTAATTAATACTATAGGGTGAGAAAATATTCAACGATGGAGGTCCTCCCCATGATATTTTAAATATAACTTCTAGAAGTTATTTAAAGAAATATCATATAAAGGTATTACTATTGAAAATTAATTAATTAATAAAGGGACCCATTCAGGTAATTCCATCATTCAATGTAATCATCAAAATGATAAGTTTTCCAGATCATTTCCTTCTATCCTTTCAAAATCAATGACTTGTAACTACGAAGGCCCACCTTATAGGGTCCAAATCCTTATACTTAGACTTCTAAAAGTATTCATTGATATGTTCTTATAGGTAGTTATATCTCGACATAAGAATAAGGTTATCCGCTTTTAAATGATATTTTCTTAACACCCACATACCAAGAGACACTAAAATTATTTCATCAGATTACACCAATATCCCAAATTCACAGATAAGTTAAGTGATAATCATTAATATGTGGTCAATGTTACACCCTAATATTTTGAGAATTTTTTCATGAATTAATTTATCTTTTTCAATTTTTTATTTCACTTGAAATTTGAAATTTATATATATATATATATATTAAAACTGTAATTCAAACATTCCATTCACACACAATACCAACCTAGCTTGAGCTATAAGTAACACTGAATTGGTGTTCGATTCATGAAACACTGAGATTAAAACAAAATATATATTTATTTTTTTAATTATAAAAATAAATTATTTATTACCCAGAATTTAAATGTCGTAATAAATAATTTTCAAATATTTTTATTCTATATAAATAAAACATGTTGATAATGAAAGACAATATTATTGGTAATGTCCTTTTGTGATAAAAATATTATTTTTATAGATGAATCTCTTTTCATAAAAAAAAGTAATTTTAAGAAAATTAATGAAATAAATAGAATAAAATATATTTACTTTTTAATTTATAATAAAAAAATTATTGTAGTGTGAATTTTTGGGATTTATCGGATAAACATCATTTTTCAAGAATAATTTAAATACATCTTTTTAGTTAAAAACGACATTTTCTTCCAATTAAATATTAATAATAAATTATATTATAGAAATTTTTGAACGTCACATTAGATGAATATTACGTCTAAAAATTAAATTAAATCAATTAGTTTCAATTTCACTATGAAACTAAAAAAATCTTAACAGACTTTAGAACGTTTTCCTACTTTAAAACTCGGTTATTTCGTCCCATCTGTGGGTGTATCACTAATCATAATTTTTTTCAACTTTTATTGGAATTTTTAATATCTATCATAGTACACTGTATTCAATTTAATATTTTGAGTATAATAATACCCTGTTAATTTTTGACCAAAATTATTAGTAAAAGTGTTTAAAATTATTCACATCAGATAAGGACAAATTAAGCTTAATAGAGGACTAAAAATTAAAATTAAGGGCCCAAATGACTTATACATGTATAAAAACCATTATATATCCATATTTACTTCATAATTTTTTTTTATTTTATTGTATGACATTTGGTAGTTATCAACATCTACAAATCTAATTTGTTTATAAAACATCCACGTGAGTCCTTTTGCTTCCCTATAAATGGCCACAACCACTATCCATTCATCCATCCTCTCAGAACATTTAATTTCATCCAATATATGAATAATTAGACTCCCTAAAGTCCTTAATTCAAACATGAATGCTACCTTTGGGAAGAGAGTTTCTCAGGGAAGGATTTTTGCATAAACCAAAAGGAGTTACCCAAGTAATTAGTAATGTCTTTTCTGAAACTTCTTTACTTTATTTTCATTCTCCACCCCATCCAATATCATTATTACCTTATTGTGTGGTAGGAAAAGTATCATAAAAATATTTGGATGTTTTTATGTATTTGATATAACCTTCACTTTCAGATACTTACATCAAATGGATGGTGAACATATTGTTTATGTGTTTGGCGAAATACTACCTCATGAGATGTGGATTATTCATCTCTCCTTTACCACAAGTCATGGGGAAAATTATGATGGACAATATATTAATATTTTCAATATATTATATTTATTATGACTTTATTATTCTATATTTTTTTTACAAAAGACATCTTTTTACCTTCCATTTGGCGTGAATATGATAATCTTGTCTCAAGAAGTGTGGATTACCACTCCCTCAAAGCAATGTGTTTCTTCCACACATTACAAAGAATGTATTAAGGATGGTTTTAGTGAACTTATATGATGTATATAATATACTCATGGTTGTTCAATACTAATATATATACACACATATATATATATATACATATTTCTTTTAAATTATTTCTTACAATACGACAATAAAAACGGAAAACAACGATCATGCTTATGTATGTATTACTATCTCCAAGAATGATGTATTACATTATGTAATTAATCATTATATAGAATATTAATATAGTATTATACATGATATACCATATATCATATCATTATTTATATACTTGAATCAGGATATTATTATAATGATCAACAATATAACAAATTAAGACACATGCAAAAATCAATGTGAATATAACCCATTGCGAAACATTAACATATGAGAATTAACAAGACAGTAATATAAGGTTTTAATAAAAGAATATATAATAATAATAATAATAATATTTTATTGTAAAATATTTATATTAAAATTATATTTAGTATACATGAACCATGTCTGAGTATGAAGAGTGTAAAGACACAAGGTAAGGGGATTTCATCTCACAATTAATTTCTATGAGATACAAGCTATGTTTTCCACTCTTTCCTTTTGTGTGGTTTATGAACAACCCATGGTTGTATTGTAATTATTTGGTACTTAAATTTATCATTATTAAAATTCCCATTTTATGTTCCTTTTCTCATGGGGTTGATGATTCAAATGTTGCCAAATTGGTATGAATTTTATTGTCTCAATTTTCCTTTGTTGAGAGTCATGTTTTTTATGAACATAAACTCTGTTTTGAGATTCATATACATACATTTTACTGGTCATATAATGAATATAAATATTTTCATGTTATTATATAGCTTATTTAATTATCATTACTTATATTTAATTAATAATCCCACAATACCATGTTATAAGTTCTTATTGACGCAATCTCATTACATTTTTAGATTGTTTATAATAATGTTTCCTTTGATGATATCGTATTATCCATATCTCAAGAATATTCAAGAGAATAATTCTTCTATATTATTTCAGGATATAATCATGTATTGGTAACATTTTTAACTTGTTGGATCATATGATAGTTAAAAAAGTGTTTTAGTAATGTCTGACTTTACATTCTCTTCAGTCAAAAATATATGTTTTCTAGAAAAAGATTCCATGAATATTATACCATTACCCTATAATATCTAAAATTAATTTTTATTCTTTTTCTTTTTATCAGTCTATTTAATGTAATATTATTGTCATTTTCTGAACAAGGAACTTTTCTATCAATTTTATAGTGCAAAATGAATGTTTGTTTGACCTCATATAACATGTATTGATTTCCCACCCTCATTTATTCGAAGCTCCATTTCCATTGTTAAAAACGATAATGATTAATAAAAAGATCTTAAAAAGTATTTTTCAACGACTTTTTTTTCAAAATGGTTTTAATATTATTTAATATGTTTTCATGGAAAATAATATTAAAAAAATTTAAAGTCTTATTTATATGTTTTCAAATTGATTTCTAGGAAATTATTTTCAAAAATCTTTCAAGATCCTTAATAAGTTTTCACAAAAAAATGATTGTAAAATTATTTAAATATTTTTTTATATTTTCAATGTATTTTAAACAAAATGGTTTTCAAAATATTTTCAAGCCTTATTTAAAAGTATCTATGTATATTCAATGAAATAGGTTTTTAAATGTTTTAATGTTTATTTTAAATATTTCATTGAAATAGATTTTCCAAATAATCCATGTATTCTTGGAAAGTATTCAATATATTTTATAAGAAAATAATTTTCAAATGGTTTCAGATATTAAAATCATTTTTCAAATAATAAAAGATATTTTCAACCTGATTTTATTTATAGTATATTTCAATATTATTTTCCATCTAATAAAAAATTTATTGACGTTAATCATGCATTTATAGGAAATAATCTAATGGTAACATTCATATATTTTAAATGAATGAATTACTATTAGTGTAATGGTATTTATTTAACCCATTTCTCCTTCATGGGTAATATTATTAGGAAAATAATTTCTCTTTTATGAGTTATATGATTTGGAAACCCGCTTCTCTTCACGGGTTATGTTTGTGATGAAATTGTTATTGAATATGTATATTTCAAAATGTTATGATACTTTTAAATGTTTTTGATACCCATTTATTTTCATGTTATATGATTTATCTATTTATGATATTGTAGCACTTTTATGAATGATTTCATTATGTGATGGGTAGAACCAATATTCCTCTCCAATCCATTGGGTAAGGATTTATATATCGTGAGATATCCATGGATTGAATGAGGATTTACTTGGTCAAGTAATACGAGGATGGAATTATGTCAAACGAAGTTCAATAATACATGGATGGAATGAGGGATTTCATTGTTCAATAATACAAGGTTGGAACGATGGTTTACATGGTTTAGTAAAATAATAATCGAATGGGGGTTCACCATTTTAAATAAAGGAAGTCTTCCAAAGATGGTAATGGAATTGATCCCTAGGATAATATGGAAGTTAGTATATGGTTATATGTTTCCACAATTCCATGGCTTAATAAAAAGTTATAATTTCTTGTATTTTTTCATTTACTTCCTTTTTATTTATCTATTATGAACATAAAATAATTATTCCAAGATTCATGTATATGATCTTTGATAAGTAGGGAATGATCTTCTATTTTCATGATCATCTTATTATTCACCTATTCTTATGTTTACACTTACATTTATACCTTTAATACCCTTACTCAGCATCTGAGCTCGCCGATTTTATATTTTCTCCCATAGGTTATAAAGATATGTATTATGTCTGATGTGTTTAGAATGGGGGATAATCACATATAACCTAATGTGAGATAATATATCTCAATTATGTACTAGTGTTTATGTTTCCATGTTTCCAAATGCATTATACCAACAACGGCCGTCAGGAATTTATTTTTATAATCTTTAAATAATACAAAGATTTCATTCATTTTTTATGTTTTCTAAAGAGAGGGTTTATTTACTTTGTATTAGAGAAAATTTATAGTTAGACTTTGGAAAAAATGATTATAAACCATAGTGAGATCCCTAGGATTATTTCTAGAGATATATCTCGAAATATATCTACGAATAAGTATAATGATGAGTTAATGTCTATGAAAATTTTCGGGAATTTAAGTAAAGGATAGAGTGAGTGGTTTCAATGAAATATATCCATGTATGGATAAAACAAGTCGGTGTGTCCCTGACACAAGTGCAACTAGGGTTAAAAACTCTAACAAGTTGTTCCGGCCTTCACTCAGGGTAATCAGGTACACAATAATATTATTTGGTGCACAGTTGGTTTGAAACTCATAAGGGATATGTTTTTGGAATTATAAAATTCATCATGAACCATAATGAATGATTAATATATATTTTATTTATTAACTAACAAGGATAAACCCATTGTGTCAATGATTATTGAATATTTGAAGATTAAAAAAACATGATGACTCTATGGATTTCTACTTTGATAAGAAATGAACACACAATACATATAGTTTTAGTTAGTGGTGGTAAATGAAATGAACTGGATTAATGTTTAATGTGATAGAAGATTTACTAATGAATAGTCATGTGGGATGATCAATAGAGTGAAAGATGTCATGACCATGCCTAATATGTTGTCCTAGGACATGATTAATAATGTTTACCATAACCAAATCTTTGGATCAACAAGGAATTTAAAGAAGGTGTTCTCTGATTTTTCAGGTAATGGAGACCATTGTAGAAAGATGTCTCAGTTCCCTTTTTGTCAGGAATTTGGAAAGAATCACTTAAGTGAATGTCATTGAGGAACAGGAAACATGTTTTTACTATGGAAATTAAGAACAAAAAGTAAGTGACTGCAATGAAAAATAAAGTGTTCTATTAATTAAATGGATGAGAATTTTTTCCTCCCATAGTTTCCATAAAAAAATAAGTGTTTTAAGCATTGAGAAAATCTCCATTATGCAACTTAGTGTACAAAGAGGAATGTTCTGAAAGAGAATCAATAAGGTGGTGTTATTAATGGTTACATTCCTAATTATGAAGTCACTACAAATGAAATATGAAGGAAAACAATGTATTGTGTAATAGAATTAGGTAACATTTATAATAGATTTAGAATGACGTAATCAATGTATTTATGTATTTGGATTCCATAATTAATAAGGATAAGTTATATATGGATTGTTTAGTTTATTTTTTATAAGAATTTACAAGAAGTTGTTGAATGGTCACGATTGAATAGAATGTTTATCTCATGAAATTTTACCATTTTACCAACAAAATTTAACCCTTAACCTAATCTTTATGACAAGATAATGTTGTGTGTACAAAGATACCTGATGTATGAATAAGTAAATTAGATAGTATTGATTTCCTTGGAACATTGTAAGGACTTTTTTATAAATCATTTATGGGATAACTAATGAAGTTTACAAAATTTTTCGATTTATGTATTAAATCGAATATACTTTGGAATGAGAAATAATTCATGTTTTAAAAATGTATTTATGATAATTAATATTTTTAACATGATTCAAGAGAATATATGATTTGGTTATTCGCTTTCTTAGAATGTGACTACCAAGAGATAATTTTTTTATACAAGGGAATCAATGATAATCTAATTTCTTGACTATCTATCAAAGGTTTTTGAATATCATCTTTCTAAAGGATTATAAGGTTATCCATTCATGAATATTTTAAATAAACATTGGATGAAGAATTTTTGCACTGATTTTGTGTTGAAAACCTTCTTTAAAAGGCAAATATTTGACTTACCACCTCTCAAGTATGTCCATCTTATATATTATATTACTAAGGGTTTAAACAGGGACATTACGTATTTCAAGTGATAATCAATCAGGTTTGAGAAGGCTGTGAGTCTTGAACCCATGACCAAAGGAAAATAATGGTTTCATTCCTACCATTGGCCTATGTGATGTCATGATATATATTTATCAAGAACTAATATTGTTACTTTATATTTTAATAGATTATGTCATGTAGTTTTTGAGAGACAAGTGATTAGATTTTTTATTCATTATGGGCCTTAAGATATATTACAAGCATGTTTTAGTTCTTTATTCATCAAATTTAATTTATTGATATTCATTCCAAGACATAATGGATGTATTATATATTTTTAAATATCAAAAAAAGAATGAAAGTTTGTTTATAATTTTTTAAGAATTACTCATCATTTTGAATGTGATAGCTAAAAAATGTGTTGTTCTAGTAGCTTACACTTTGTTGATCAAATGGCCTTTTAAATCATCACATATTTATGAATTTTAGGCCCTAAAAATTCCATTGATCATTTACATGTATGTGATGGATGACCTCAATCCCTCCCTATAAATATCTATTCTTTTCAACCACGTATAATCTTCTCTCCCAACTTATGTTCTCATATTTTGAAAACTAGTTATTTTTAACTTTTAGAAAATTTTATGGTTCCAAATTTTCTTTTTTAAGGGATTTTTTTTATCCTTTTTTATGATGTGGGTTTATATGAATGAAACATTCACGTATTAATCCTCTTATAGCCCAAAAGAATTTATGGGGAGAAATTCATCATAAGGGGGTAGAATGTAACTCCCCGAGATGTTAAGAAATTTTATTCTCAAATTAATTTATATTTTAAATGACACTATAAATAGTTATTCATATATATATATATATATATATATATTAAAAAGCTATTTCAAACATTCCTTTCACACACAATACCAACTTCTCTTGTGTTACATGTAATAACAACTAGGATTTCACTACAATAAAAACCGACATGGCATACGATCAATGCAATACTATGTTTATATGAAACATCACTATTTATTGTTTTAATTATTTAAATAATATTATTATAAAATACATATTAAAATTATTAATAAATACGTTGAAAGAATTGTATTTTTATAAATAAAGAATATTTATAACAAATAATAATGTCTCTTTGTAGACATATGATAAAATTAAAACTATATATAGTAGATTAGCATGGCGCCTGTGCAATTATGACAAGAACTAGTTAATAATAAATGATAATATTTTTGGTAATGTCCTTTTATGTTAAAAATATTGTTTTTATAAATGAATTACATTCATTAATAATAGGAATTTTAGAAACATATAGAAATTTATTTTGATAAAATAAACATTATTTAATAATTCATTATATTGATATTTATCCTAGGATTAATTTTTGGTATTTTTTTGAGGACCTTCATTTTATGATGAATAGTCAAAATACTGATTTTAAGTTAAAAAGTATATTTATTTCTAATTTTTTTTTATTATAAATGATATTATAAATTGGTTTGAAAATATAATCATATGAATATGACATTTTATAATAGAATTAAATTCATTACGAACATCTTAACTATGAAAATGAATAAAACAATATTGAAAATGTTTTGAAACTTTTCTTATATAAAAACCTCATTATTTAAACACATACATGGATTTATAACTATTATTAATTTTTTTCGTCTGTGATTGGAATTACCAAGATCTAACATACATCATTTTATTTAGTCTTATAGGTTAAGAAGGAGAAATATTTTTTTGAAAAAAATTATTATTAAAATTTATTTAAATTAATCTAAAGAGTAAATGCCAAATTTAGCATAATTTGGGAATAAAAATTAATCATAAGGGTATAAATGACATAGAAACAAGTTTAAAACCCATTTACTACCAATATTTTAGCCATAATTTGTCAATTATTTAGTTTTATTGGTTTCTTTTATATTTTTTATATATCAACATGTGGAATCCTAATTGATTTTCTAAAGTTTCAAGGTGAGTAATTTTCCTTCCATATAAAAGGCCACCAACTCTACCCATTCCTTAAACCTCTCAAAAAAAATTTATTTCACCCAATATTATTTCATGTATAACCTGAACAAACCTCCCTTCATCCTTGAATCCTCCCATTCTGTAGAATTCATCTCAAGGAAGGCATTTGACACAAATAAAAAGGAGATACATGATTAAGAGGTAATGTCTTCTCTCAAGATACTATAAATTATTTTCCTTCTCCACGCCTTCACTTCCTTTATTAACTTATTTTGTAACACCACAAGAATCATCCAAATACTAGGATGTGTTATGAAATGTTTATGACTCGTACATACACACACCTCCATCTAATGGATGTTGATCGTATTGTTTATGTGTTTGGCGAACTACTTCCCCATGAAACTATGATAGTTTATTTCTCCATTACCATAAATCATGATGGAAATAATTATGGAAAGTATATTTATATATTTAAAATATTGTTTTTATTATGTCTTAAAATGTATGTATTCCATTTACAACATATATATTTTCACCGTCAATGGGTTGTTAATATGATAATCTCATTTGAGAAAGTGTAGACTACCTCACGCTCAATGCGATGTGATTCATTCACAAACCACATAGAATGTTATAAGGATGGGTTTAATGATCATATATGATATATATATGTTATTTTAATTATAATATTATAATGATATGTATAAATATATATATATATATATATATATATATATATATCATTTAAATATTTTATTTCAATATAAAAATTAAAAAAGGAAAACAATGTTCATGGGTATGTATGGCTTACCATCTCCATGAACGGTGTATTCCATTACTGACTTCAAAATGAATTAGGTAATTATAATATAAATATAATGTATATACCAGATTTTATAATAATTTATTAATTTTTAAAACATGATATAATTATAAGGATCAATGACATAAAACATTAAGACACATGCGAAGAACAAAGTGAATATTTCCCGAACAAAAACATTAACAAAGGATCATTTACAAGCAGGTAAAATAAGGTATAACAAATAAATATAAGGTAATAGGAATATTAATATTATTATATAAAATTTATATAATAATCAAATATTTATTATACAATAATCTTGAATGTGTACGACGATATTCCAGACACAAGGTAAGGGGATTTCGTCACTTTTATAACTTCTAAGAGATAGAAGCTATGTTAGCCACTCTTTCTATTTTTGTGGCATATGTATTACCCATGATAGTATTATATTTTTATTTTACATAAATTTAAGTGTATTTTAATTCCTATTTTATGAACCTTTTTTATGGGGATTATGTTTCAAATGATACCAAATTGTAAAAAATCTATTTTTCTCAATTTTTCATTCATTGATATTCATGTTTTATTATGAATTTAATCCTTTTTAATAGGTGAATATAAATTACTTTTAAAATATATTTCATGAATATTATTTTCTTCATGATATTATATGATTAATTTATTTAAATTTCCTTAAATGAGTGCATGATTCCATGATACTATATTATAAATGATTATTGAGGCAATCTCATAGATTTTTGAGATTGTTTATGTTTATGCTTCCATTGATGAAATATCATTATCCATATATCATGAGTAGTAATGAGATTCCATATAATATATTATATCATTATATAATCTTGTATTAGTACCATTTTCTACTCTTTGATATATAAGATCATTAAAAATGTGTTTTTGGAAATCCCAACTTTACAATCTCTTTAGTAAAAAATCTATGTTTTCTAAAAAGAGCTTCCTAAAATATGATACAATTCTCCAATAATATCTAAAATACGTTTTTGCCCATTTTTTATTTTACCAGTATCTTCAACGAAGTCTTATTGTCAAATTCCAAACAAGGAACATTTCTATCTTTTTTACCATGGAAAAAGAATACTATTTTGACATCCTATGACATTAATGAGTTTACCCATCTATATTTCTTTGAAGATACCCTTTCCTTGTTAAAATGGACAATGTTTATAAAAATGTATTGAAATGAAATATTCATGTAAATTGTTTATCAAAATTGTTTCATACTTCTTTAAATTATTTCATGAAAAACAATTTCAGAATTTTTTTACGTCATATTTATATATTTCAATGTGCTTTAAATGAAATTGTTTTCAAAAAAATTCCAAAACCATTATAATTTCTAATTAAATGATTTTAATAAAATCATTATTTTTTTAAATTTTTTCTAATTATTTTTAAATAAATATTTTTAAAAAATATCAATATTTCATTAAAAGTTTTCAAGAGTTTTTAAAGAAAAATGTTTTTAAAAATTTTTTATGATTATTTTATGTATTTCAATGCAAATAGATTTCAAAATGATTTCTTGTCATCATTATATGTATTAAATGTATTTTCCAAAAAAATTATTTAAAATGGATTTATGTATAAAAAATATTTATTAAAACAAGAATAGACATTTTCTCAATTAATGTTTTTAGAAAATATTTCAAAAATATTTTCCATCTATGATGACATATATTAATGTTACTAATGAATTTCTAGGAAAATATCAAAATGTTAAATTAATAAACATTCCATGAATGAGTTGTGATAAATCCCTTGGTATTAATCAAATCTATTTTCATTTCATGATTATTATATTTATAAATTTTTTTTCCCTTTCATCGGTTATATGATTTTGAATCCTCCATCCTTTCATGGGTTATGTTTATGATGAAATGATTATGAAACCTATCTATTTCTACTATTTAAAATATTTTTACATGTTATTGATTCTGATTTATTTTCATGGGTTATCATATGTCTATTTATGATCTCATGTCACATGTATATATGATTTAATTAAATGATGGGTGGGACCTATATACTCCTCTAATGCATTGTGTAATGATTTGTATCTGATGACATAGATAGGGATGGAATGTGGGATTACTCAGTTCAGTAAAATAGGTCTGGAATGACGGTTTACTCAGTTATGTAATATAGGGAAAGAATTAGGGTTTACATGGTTTATTTATATAGGGTTGGAATAAGGGTTTTGTCTGTTTAGTCAATCAGTGCAATAATGAGGGTTTACATGAATCAGTAATTCAAGGTTATAAAGGGGGTTCACCCTGTTTAGTAAAGTACTTTTTCTACTATGATACACATGGAAATTATTCCTTGGATACAATGGAAACAATATATGCACATGTTTTCTGAATTCCATGTCTTGCTCTTAAGTTATGCTTTAATGGAACATATCCTTTACTTCTTTTTGATTCATTTCATAATAATTTCCATACTTTATGATAAGATTTATATATATGATCTTTGATATGTACGGTCTGATATTCTATTTTCATGATCATATTCTTATACCCTTATGCTCAAATCTATGCATACATGTCTTCCTTGTTTACCCTTTATGGGCATTTGATGTCATCATTGTTTTTGATTCCTTCCCTAGGATATGAAGATATATATTATGATTGGTATGCCTAGGAAGGGTCCTAGTCACAAGGATCATATTGGGAGATTATATAGATAATTTATCGACCAATGATTATATTTCCATGTTTCCAAGGAAATCATAACATCTATGAAATTTGGGCATCTGTTTGTATAATGTTTATGTATTCTGCAAATGTTATGTAATATTTATGTTTAAAAAAGTGAGGCTTATAATAGAAAATATGGATATTTATTTTTAGAATATCCCACTCTATAAAAATATGTTAGCATAAGTAAATGGACTTTAATAGGCCCTCATATTTCTCACAATGTTTATAACAAATAATATTTACAGATTAGATATAAGTGTTTCCTTCTTGTGATGATTATTGTTTTTCATTTATTTTCTTAATAATAATCTATAAATCATATTGATTTTGATTCTCACAAATATTGATGTTTGTTTTAATAATAAAATTACTTATTTATTTTTTAGGAATAAATTTTCATATAAATTTTACTTATTTATGCATTAATGAACTTGATTATGTATTCTTAAAGTGTTTCTAGGTAATTATGAAGAATTTCTCATAATTTACATATGTAATAGAAAATAATCATTTGGAAGAAAAAAAATTATAATATAAAATATTGATCAATAATTCTACAATGTTTGATAATAATTGATTATAAAATAATAATTTTGGAAGAAATCCTTTGTTTGAGGAAAAAATTTAGCAATAATTAACCATAGTTTATAGAAATCCGTATGTTGTCTGCCATAATTGTGGGGTTTATCGGATCCTCGAGAAACCATCGGTTTGACTTGGATAACAATGGAGATTTAAATTCATCATATTTACCATATTTTATGAAATTGTCTCATTATATGTAAATATCACATTAAATATATTCTATAATTGATTGAAAATATCATATGAAATTGATTAACTATTTAAACTTCCAAGAGAATTTATAAATTTCTTGGGAACATTTATATTTCAAATATATTTGGTTCATTAGGAATTATTCATGTATCTCTTAAAACTAAATGAAACCCATGATTATCATTGTTAAATACATAGAGTCAGTTTGTTTTATAGTGTTAAGGTATATTTTCTAATATAAAATGTCTACTGAATTAAAAAACAATGTGTTTGTTATTCTGAAAGAGTTACATTATGGAGACCTGCATGTTATAATGTCGCACTATGTATTATGGTAATTAACTATTACAGATTTTATTTTTCTGTTGATGTTTCTATTAGATATTGTTTTTAATATATATTTCTTAAACGTTTTTACTTATTTATGAATTTTAAAATTAGATCATATGATCCATATCCTATTAGTTGATGTTACAATGATGATTTTTTTGTTTTATCAGTATATCAATTATAATTGATTTATTGGATAGCCGTCTTCTCATAAAAAAAATTATGGTAGTGTTTAATCTTTACAGAATATGTTGTTGATATTATATGTTCTCTATAAAAGAACTTGAAGGCCCTATAATGTTATTATTTTAATTATGTCAGCTGCATGTAATTATTTTGTTTTTTTAGGTCACCAAGTTCACTGTTAGAGTCTGGTGGTACATCTTTTGAGATATTGTTTCCCTAAACTGCAATAAAAATATTCATGTTCATCTACTATATTGTTTCTATAGTAAATACATTTTAAAGGATATAATGTTTCATATCTACACAAATCATTCTTATAGATAAATGTAATTATATTTTTATATTATTGAAAAGACATAGTTTTCCACCTATAGGGCATTATTTTATTATTAATATGATAAACTTTATATAAGTGGATTGATTATTAAAGAAGTAAGATAATAAATTGCAAGATCTAATTGAAAGGTATTTGTATAGATAAATGTCAATAACAAAACTAAAAGATTTTATGTCATCGATCCATGATACTTACTTTAATGGTAATAATTATGGATGTTGGTAAGCTCAAAATATTTAAAAATTTTAAAATAATGGATTGAAAATTTACATGAAGAATTTCACTTAGTATAAAAATATGAAAAATAAAAAAAATGGGATTATTCTAAACAATCAGAACATTATATCAATTCAATAAAATCTAATTCTATTATATGTTAACTTGTTTTATATGAATTCAATGGGTTAACTAAATGTTATATTACATATGACATATGGGGAAATAGTTCTCTTCTTATGAAGGAATTGGAAAATTTAAACAACTGAGGTGAAATAATGAAAAAAATAAATTATATACTCAAACATTGTATTATGGTGAATGAATCATTCAGATGATTGAAATAATGACTAAAATATTCTATGGTGTTACTATCTTAAGAACCTAAATATCAGAATTATATTACAAATAAAAAGTATTTACAGTTTTATACACTATGTGTAATGGGATATCTTCTAATACAAAACAATCTACACTAGAAAATAATTGACATAAAATGAATTGATTGCAAATCTAATTATGTAAGAATAAAAAATACAAGTAGTAGTTGAAGAACAGAAGAAGATAAAAATGGGAAAATTATAAAATTAATGTTTCTACTAAGAAACATAAAATCAAATCAAATGAAGTTTCAATATTCTCAAATAGTTCGGAATGTTTGGATTCTATAATATAACAAAATTTACATTAAAGATGATTCGAAAAATCATAAGAAGAAGAGTGGATTTAATAAACATTTGAGATAGTTTAACAAGGATATTCAGTAGTATAATTATTATCTTAGAATAAAATTAGTTATTTAAAAAAAAATATTTCCATAGTTCAATAATGAAATGTGAATGATAGATATAAAAGAAAGGTTAAATCAGATGAGAACTAATTATGAGTGAAAAGGAAAGAAATATATGAATGATACTTGGAGTTTATGTGAATAATCTAATAGTTCATTTAAAAATGACTCATAAAAAAGAGCAAAAATATCTAAAAGAATATATTATGTTTGTGGATATGGAATAAGACGAAGTAAAATATTATTATTCTTGGACTTATAATTTTTAAAACATATATAATAGAAAATTAGATTCTCACTATTAAATTATTCAACAACGATATGAATATTTAGACATATAAAATAAATCCCTAAAAATTATTATAAATTACATTCCATGATAAAATTTACTATGTTAATTCAATTCCGAAAATTAATATTTTTTCTAATTTACCTCAAACTATTATATTTGTGGAAATGGAATAAAGGAATTAAAAGATAATGTTTATTCATTATAATGTGTTTCTATCATATTAGATAAATAATATGAATAACTATATCAAATGATTGGAAGAATTTTTCCCAAAAAGAAATAATATTTCATAAGAAGCAATGAAGAAAAATAAAAAATTTATAGAAATTATGATATTCCTACTCCAAAAATAATAACACATAAATGTAAAATGTTTCTATAGTTGAATTTAGGGAAATAATTCTAATCACTTTTGTTAACATAATCCCTAGAATAGTGGAATTAAAAGGCCTTTATTTCTAAAAATATTTATGAATCATGAACTAGTAAACCAAAAAATTCTGGAAAATCATATTACAGAAATCATTTCTTTTAAAACAAATTAGTCACATTGAAATACGGGTACCAAAACAAAATTATTATATTTTTTATATGAAGAATTATACATGTAGAAATATTTTTTATTCTATATGTTTAGTGGAGGATCAGGAAACATTAGTGGAGACTCTTCTAATTTTCATTAAATAATAAAATATGATGGATTGATGGTTAAATTCAATGATAATAGTAAATAGAAAACAGTTTCAGTTAAATCAATTGGAGTTCCAAAATCATTTTCAATCAGAAAACTTATATTTGTTAATGTGTTGATGTAAAATTTGAAAATTTTCTATCAACTCTGTGATGGTGGTTTTTATATTTATTTTTTTATTAAATAATACTCAATTTTTTCAGGATGAACTAATAAAATTTCAAATATTTTGAACCCAAAATATTTTTACATTCGATCATAACTAATTTTGTAATAAAAATATTAAATATTGAGATAAATTGATCATGTATTTTTTATAGAATTCATAGAAATAATAATTTAATTAGTTAACATAAAGTTTCTATGAAATTCCTAGATTTGGAATTCAGTAGTCTTAAATTTGACAAGGATAAATTCTATGATGAATACCAAATTTTGAAAAAATACAAGTCATCCTTTAAATCAATTAAAATAGTTTTTACATATAACCCATACCAAATTATGGACATCAACTTTTTTGAACTCACTTGAATAGAAAAGTTCCCTTCAATGTTGAATTTTTTGATATAGTTGATGATATATTAATATTTACATGGGTTAATTTTTTATAGTGTAAAAATGATGTTTTCTATGTTATTGAATTATTTTATAATATTAAAAAAATAAAAAAATATTTCAAAATAATTTCATTGATAAGTGATCATTGTTTATAATTTACAACGAATGAGTTTAAATATTTTTCTCATATTTAGGTACTATAAAAAACTTCTATACGACAAGATCACCTCATGAAATGGAATTGTAGAAGGACGAAATTGTACTGTTGAAGAAATGGTATGAAATGTGTTAAATTAATATATTATTCGTACCTCATATTTTAAATGAATCTATAATCAAGGGCGTTCATATCATGAATATAGTTTTAATAATACCCCTAGTAAAAAAATAATCATCTTGAACTACGGAATAACAAAAAACCCTAGTCCAATTACATTAATGTGTTTCAATACATGGTTTATATCATGAATCCTACATAAAACCTTGGTAAAATTCATCCAATGGATGATAAAATAATCTCTCAAGGATAATATACATTCCCAAGATATTATAAATTAAATAATAATAAGTTTTAGAATATTGGAAATTTGTTTCATTTGATGTTTGATGAAAGTGACACTTTTGGGGACACCAAAAATCAATTAGATTATGCAGATGATTCATTTGATAACATGATACATGAATAACATAACTATTACATTTGAAAATAATCTATAAAAATTTAGACTAGTTCAGGACAACATGAAAGTATTCCACCTAAAAGTGACTTTCCTAGGAAACCTAGAACATTAAAATATTATCATTTAGAAACTAAAAAAGGAGATTTAGATATAAAAGTTAAAAATAAGTTGAACGTATGAATATTATAAAAACAATTATCCTTTATATATTAAATAAAACATACGTTTATATATGAAGAATTATAATTTAAAATTTCTCTAATATAAATAAAATAATAACCTGGCCAATTTAATAGAAATAAAGTTGGGTTATTTTTTTTGTAAGAAACATGTTTTTTACATTTGAATTGATCATTTATATTATAGTATAATTCATTATTCGAGCACTAATATGGATTCCTATAGAGTTAGAAAAGGTTCATGGGTTTTTTGATAATTTTTTAAGACCTAGAACACATATTTTTAAGAGAAATAAGCATATGGCAACATTTATAGAAAACAGTGTGGGGAGGATGAACAGTAGAAGAAACTGTGTAGGTGGAATGAATTATTGGATAGATCCCCACTACACGATAGGAAAACGGTTAACCTAATTAATGGAAAATCCATGTGAGTTCCCCCTATTTTCTAGGCACCCATTATTCCTTTGCGCATGGTTTAGAAAACTATGCACACAAACCATACAGAATCTAATTATTGGGTAATTTTAAATTTCATCCTTCAATGATATAATTTAGTTAATTGTTTTTCAATTATCTGAACCCCATTGTGATTAACTTCCATTCTCTCATTTTAGATATTTTGTAATTAATTTCATATTTATCATGATATCTGCTTCATCCGGGATCTGTTCAAGATTCTGTTATCAACGTTAGATGTGCAAGTGTATGTACTCAAGTCCATTTGATTTTGTATTTGTCTCTCTTTCTCTTATCATAGTTATCAAGGTGTGTGTGTTTTTTATTTTTTTATCATATATACTCTATTAAAAGTATAATTATAGGATAATATTGGGTAATTAGAGTCATACAAGTCTAAGGTGGGTGGTCAATCATTTTTCCCACATGTTTTTTGATTTTGTAAATTTTATGTGTGGCCCACCAATTTCATCTGGTTCTTTTGTTTTAACTCATATGTCATGATTATAATAATTAAAACCTCAAGGATATGCTATTTTTATATATTTTATAATTTTCTAATGTTAATTCTCACAACTCAGTCCATCCCATGTATAATGTTTTTCTATATTTTTCATTTTATTGTTTGTACACATTTCCCCATCTATTCGGGTGTTACATGGAATAACCTATCTAAGGGTAATATTTTTTATATTAAATGGATAGATATAAATTTTTAATTGAATAATTTAATGTATTATGTAATCTCACCACTTGACCCATCTATGTTATGTTCTTAAATTTGATAAATAAATGTGAAATTGATATTGGAACATATACTATGTATATGAATTTACATTTTTTAAATGTAATTAAATAATTGATAGAATTTTTTTAGAAACCCTTTAATTGTTAATATAAGATATAAGAATGAACTTTGATTTATGAAAATTCATTAAATGGATTAAATTGAATGTTTCCATGTTAAGTTTCCTTAAAATACTAAGGAAATGCAAGGTTTGAAAAAAAATAGACTTATATATTAATTATGAATTGATTAAGTGGTTGGATGAATATTTATACATATCGTACTAATTAAATGTAATGGAATAAAACTTATAAATTATATATTACTACATTATAAAAAAATACGAGGGACATGCCTCAATGTCACCTAGGATTCTCTAGGGAATGCCATGTGAAATTGAGGACCCCATTATGAATTCAAGGATACAATTTACATTGGTTGAGACCCACCAAAAACCTGATCCTCGTATAACTCTAGATCCCAGGTATGACACCACATGATCCCTAATGTAGTACAATATGATTCCTTGGATATAGTTTTTGGATCTACTATTGACAATTAGGTTCCATGGTTAAATCCCACTGGGTCCAGAAATTTCATTTCCCCATTTTACCATGTATGAACCACATGGACTTTGTAGGAATCTTATTTTTCAATGACTTGGACTATGCTCCATGTATTAAACACGTACCCATATCTTAGATACCTTCATTACTATGTTGGAGGCCCTTAAAGTCTACATTTTTATGGTTGTTTTCATGGATCATCATTATTTAATATCTTTACATGATTCTTTGTTACATATTGGATCCTTTAATATTTAAAACATGAGAATTATTATGAAACTCTTAACTATAAAACTATAAACTAATTACATATTGAGACACCAGACGAGGGCTGAAGCATGTACTTGTGTATTCATTTAAATTTTCATTCTTTACGTAATATATGAATTTTTGGTCACCATTACATTCCCATTTAATGGGCTAAATGTTTTCAAAACTATTGGTTGTTTCCCCATGATATTTATCTAACACCCTCTCTAGGTGATGTTTGGTACCTGGGTATATAACATGAATGGAGGTGTAGATTATGGAAATAAAACAACTTTAAACAGTTAATTTCTTTCATTTTAGTATTGATCTTGATAGTAGATAACTGATTCAAAGCTCATGATTCTTGTGATAGTCTTTTAATTTCCTTTATACTTTTAGGGATCATTTCTTGGATCCTATCTTGTACCATTATTTTCTAGTATATATTTCCATGACATATCACCATCATTGATTTTAGTTAATTAATTCATTATTTTCCATTTCTGTTTTTATAGTTCATTCAGTTTTTTTGCATATGGTATTATCCTTTCTTAATATTTATCTATTTTGTAACACTCTGGTAATGATGTAATATTCTATCATTGGAGACACACTTTTCCCTCACTACTAGTCAAAAATCTATTATTTGGGGATATGCACTTGAGGTAATGTGGACCTCTAGGCTCGAGTTGCCTATTATGTGGAATCTGAGTCCACGATGTCATTATTATGTATCAAATGAATTACTTCCTTTATTAATATACTATTTAGAGGTAATATAATAAAGATTACTAATGAATTTTACTTGGTTATAATCCATTCTCGAGCATTGTGAACCCATGTATGGGGTAAAATATGATTTTCCTGAATTTTGTTTGTTGTTTTACATTTTTCTATTATAGTTGACATTATTTTACAATTAAATGATGCACAAGCTCTCCAGAGTTGGATATTATTATTTTGATAGAGAATTTTTTTCATCATTGGACCGATGATATGAGGAAAGGGAAAATTGTTACATGTATCATTATAAGGTAAAATTTCTTATAAACCTGGGTTGGCATAATGATACTATTGTAGGTCACTATATATGTTATAACTTATTTCTGTGACAAATTTCTTATATTATGATGTTATGTCAATATTATTTTAGTGCTTCAAATGATGTTTTATAAGAATTTCATTTTATTCACTGGGCATTTGTTAAATTAGGTACCATTTTTTTGTGTTTCAAATGGGTGATTGAGTTTATATTTGAATATTTTAAATGATAGAAGGATGAATGAAAATTATTGTTATGACCTTAAAAATTAAACCTGTATATGGTATCCTTATTTTAAATTTCATTGGAATGGAAATATGAGTGCTTTTCATAGGCCTCCTCCATCATAGTAATGAATTTAATAATATGATATTGATCTTTTTGAATTTTATTTGCAGTGACCTTGTGAAAGGGAAATTATTGTGCTTCATAAGGGGATATACATGATAAGTAGCACACTTAAAGAACTAATTTCATGATAAATGTAGTGGGTTTCTGAAATTTGGTTTTGGTTTTGAGTTGTAGTCCCTAGTATGGCTCTGAACATCTAAATAACACCCTTTTGGATGAGTGTTCATGGTATCCTTTACCCTTATTATGGTCTTGAGCATTGGATAATCCTTAGTTTTAACATTTTAGACATGCCGAGTGCATGGTCAGGAATTTTTCAGGTATCGTGACCCTTTAGTCTTCCACAATAGTGTCTAAATTCATATATATTCATCTAGGATGAATGTTTAATCTGGTACCGATACACTAGGATAACTCTCTAGTACGAACCACCTGATACATGGATTCTAAAGGTGCATGGTCTATGGATAGTATCGAGGTGATGTATTATATTTTGAACATTAGGGTCGTATGCGTTCATATATGTGGTAACCGTAGAGATTAAAAATGATATAAAAAACCAGTTTCATTGGGTAAAAATCATTGAGATTGTTGTATTTGAGTATGTTATTAGGTCATCTTATTAGCAGAGTTACATACACAATGAAGTAAAAAAGTTTGTCGCAATATTTTTGATGATTTTCAAGCGAATCGTGTGTTTGGAAACACTAGTCATTTTGGTTCTCTCTTTTTGGAAAATAAATTATCATATATAAGTATGACTTGAATGAGTATCACACGTGTGATTTCTATGAGTTTGAAATAACATGTTTATGATGGGCCAAACTATCTATTACTTTCATTACTACAAATCTCTTGAGGTGAGAGAATCATGTCAGTTTTGGTAAATAAATACCCTTCCATGTAGAAGGAGGACATTGTAAGAGGACCATTGGGAAATGGTGTGTTTTTATTTAATTACCATGGGGGTTTCAATTTTAAATCATGTTCGTTCTTTCTTGAAGGAACAACTTTTAAATGATTGGTTATGTATGAAACGTTTTTCCATGGTCCTAAATTGACTTTGGAGGTTTATATTGAGAAATCACATGATGACTCAGGTAGTGATGTGTTGTGATTGGGTTATAATAGTGCATCGACAGGTGAATCTGGGCTTCTTTTAGGGGAAGTCACCCATGGTTGTTTGAGTTATCTTCATGAATATCTGGAAATAAATCTACATAGTGTAATCATAAAAAAGAGATGAGCATGTCCCATATCTTGACATCATCCTAGATTCTCTAAGACATCATCGGTCATACACCTCACTAAAGATTAAAAGCAAACGAACAAGTTAGTGACATCTCAAAGGGTTGATAGTTGGTTCCATGGTTTTTCAAAGGATTGGTTAGTCATGAGATATAATTGGGATCCCATGTATGAACACCTTGTAGAGACGCGTCGAAACCAACCATTGTCTTCCTATGTGATAGCCAAGTGAATACCACTATAGGATTGGTGAATTTTACCATGTGGACTTTTTTCTTTGTTCAAATGCCTCGCTTATAAATTGGGGTAATGGTCTATCGATGGATAGAATCTTATTCACTATTTTAATAAATTAATGGGCACATAGTATTTTTTAGGATCAAAATTGATGTTAAAAAGGGTTGACAATTCCAGTGGGATGGATCTTGGTTACACCTATGTTCATACTGAGACATGACTATTTATGTGGTAAGATGATGGTTGATCGAGGACTATCAACAGAAGTTAGTTAGGAAATTTAGTGGATGTGGTTTTGGAAGAACATAGGTTTCCATGGAATATGATTATTTTGTTCAATTTTTGATATGTTAATCATATATGCTTGATAGCTACGAGAATGTTAAACTACAGGTGTTTGACAATAATTATTCTTGTTTAACTTACATGGTTGGTGAATGATCATTTTTGGCACATCGTTATGTATAGGTGAATACATTTTTTATTAGTTGAGTATCTTTATCAAAAGGCCACACAACATGGATAATGGATTTTGTGGGTAATCAAATTTTTAATTGTTTTGGAAATCACATGATAAATGTTGTTAGATCACTTAGATTCATGGTTCGTAAGACTACAACGACGTTTGAGGTACCATTTTTGGGAATTTACATGCTTTGTTTTGATAAAATTTATAGTGGGGTTCCCCGTTTACTAGACGTTTAAAGAGTCTACGATGTGATCATTCTTATAAAAAAATTTCCTCGATGAATTGGCGGCCATGTATAAAATAGAATTGGCTAGTTTTGTCATGCAATGTTAAACCTATCTATAGGTGATGGTGGGCCAATAGTGACCAGTTGAAATTTTACAGTATCCACCCAATACATTGGTGAAATATAATTATGTTGTAATGTATATCATGACTGGTCTACTAATGTTTTCAAGAGGTAATGATGTTAAATGGGTTTATTTGACAGACTGAATAAATTATCCCACTTAATTCCTAGTTATAAGACTTTCGCAGTTGATGAGATGTGAAGACTATATGTCCATGTGATTATAAAACAACAGGGGGACCCTCGTACTATCATTTTAGATTGGGAATCTCATTTTATTTCAGTGGTTTGGAAGGTCTGGAGTTAATATGTTGTTACACATCTGCTTCTAAGAATTACGGTTCACACTCATACCAATAGAAAATCAAAATGGACAATACAAGTTTTAGGATATATTCTCCAAGTCTGTGTCATTGAATTTAGTAGTTATTGGGATATTCATATCCATATAATTGATTTTGCCTAAAATAATAGATTTTATTTGAAAATCAAAAGGGTAATTTTGAAACCACATACCATAAGTTGTTATATTCATCCTTATACTAGCTAGAGGTAGCTGAGTCAGGCCTACTAGGTCCTCATCTTGTATTGGAGACATTAGAGTAGGATCAGATGATCAGGAAGCATATGACTAATTGTTAGTCTATATAGAAATCTTATGATAACCAACACCAATATCCTTTTGAGTTTATGTTCAAGGATCATGTTCTCCTTTAGGTATTTCCCAATCTAGGGAAGTGATTGGTACAAAATTAACGGAAGTTATCATCTCATTATATAGGGTTGTACAAGATTCGAGAGATAGTCGGGATGGAATCTGACCAGTTCCTACTACCACAGTGGTACTATGTCATGCATGATGCCTTTCATGTTTCACAGATTCACAATTAAAATTTCGACCCATCTCATAGACTTAAATCTGAGGATGTTGACTTAGATGATGATGATACCTTTTAAGAGTATCCAGTACACATCCTTAACCGGAGCATAAATGCTCTCCAAGGATGGTCTATCCCTCGTGTATGGGTTCTATGGAAGCACTTCCAAATGATGGACAAGACATGGATGTTGGTGGCTCATGTATGTTCCTAGTGTATAGAGTGGTTCTTAGACAGTGTTTCACAACCCATGGAAGGTGAACTTTGGGTCGAGTTCCTTTAAGCGGAGAATATGTGAACTCAATTTTTTCCTCAGGTATGTATCCTTTAAATGAGGGGATAATTCCATTTTATTGACCTACTATGGATGAGTATTTAGTTAGAAAGGGTCTCCAGGTTTTTTGGGACTTTTTCAAAGCCCATAACCAATCGTTTTGTGGGAATTTGGCTTGGAGGATGGTTTTTAGTAAACCATGTATGGAGGCGACATGGATAGAGAAAACCAATTCAGTTGAATGTTTTTTACAGAGCCTTACTACACTACAGTAGAATTGTTTCCAAAACCATATAGATTATCCATGAATGCGACCACTCATCTATAGGTACTCGTCCAGTGTTAGTACACGGTTTGGAAGTCATACAGACAAACCGGGTACTAGTTATTTTTTGGGTAATATAACATATTTCCCCTCAATTATCTAATTTGAACCTCTCTATTCATCAATATAATACCTAGTGGGGTAGGCTCCATTTAACTTATTTTGAACCTTTTTAATGGACTATCCTTAGAATCAATAGTTCATTCATCCAATATCCTTTTGAGCCTTTATCTGTTATATTTGATGTGCAACGATAATTACTCGAGTCTGTTTGAGTTGTTCTTCATCTCACTTTCTCTCAACCTAGTTATCAATTTTTGATATTTTCACACAATTCATATATAATATATTCCATGATGAATTATATTCTAATACATTATGAATATAGTCTTACAAACCAAATGTGGATGGTCTATAAATCACCACTCATGTTCAATTATTTTGGAAATTATGTATGGGTATTGCTGATTTCATCGGGTGTTTTTATTGATATTATATGTTATTATTATAATAATATGAATAATATTTTTATAATTTTTCTATATATGTGGTTATTTTTTATTTTTTTCATCCATAACTCCATCCTTCCCATGTAGGATGTTTTTCACTATTTTTTGTATTGTTGTTTTGACACATATCATCCACTATTCAGGTGTTCCATATCATGACCTTTCTAAAGTGTATGATTTTATATAATAAATGACTCTATTTGAAATATGTATTGAATAATAGAAATTACATTGTTTTCTCACCACTTCATCTACCTAAGGTATGTTCTTCAATTTGATTATTAAATTGAAATAAAAAATTGGAATGTATAATAAGTATATAACTTTTCATTTTTAAATGAAATTGAATAATATGTTGCATGTCTGTAGAACCCATTAAATTGTTAAGAAAAGTTAGTAGATTGAAATTTGGTTTATGAAAATTCATAAAATGTATTACATTGAATGGATACATTCTACATGTCCTTTTTACACTTATGAAAGGTAATGTCTGAATCAAATACACTTATCAGTTAATTATTACGTGATTAAATTGTTGGATACCCAATAAATCTTGTCAGACTAATTAAAGTTAACAGAATTAAACATGTGTAGTATATATGACATAATTATTAAAAATTCGAGTGGACTGACTGGAGCTCTCCATGTATTCTTGAGAAAATTCATTAACAACTAGAGGACCTCATTCTGAATTCAAGGATATGGATTTCTTATATTGAGACCCACATAGAACCTGATCCTTTTCAAACTCTGTATTCTTGGTATGACACCATAGGAACCATCATTTATTACTACAAGATTATATAGATACACTCCTTGGATCCATCATTAACAAGTATATAACATGGATAATGCCCACCAGACCTAGTAATTTCTTAGCCCTATTTTACCTTGGATGAATTCCATGGACTTGATAGGCATATTATTTTGAAATAACATGGACAATGTTCTTGTATTTCACTCATATCCTTATAAAGGATATATTAATTAATGATTTGGAAACCCTTGAGGTCAATGTTTCCTGGGTTATTACCTTGGAACATCATTATTTAATATCATTACAGGTTTCGTTGTTGCATCCTGGAACATTCAATATTGTTAACATGAATCTTATTTATGATCTATTTACATTTTTAGATACCATTACAGGGATGGATCCGGTATATAAATAATTATTTACATTTTAGTACTTTACATTATATCTGCCTGAATGATCACTGTTACATTTCAATTACATGATCTAGAAGTTATTCACATAATTGGTGGTGGACCACTGTGATTTTTCTCATACACTATCATGGAATTATTTGGAACTGGAGGCATATTAAATGAATGTATGTGTTGAAAAAGGTAATAAAATAGCTTTAAACTATTGATTTCATTCAATTAAGGATAGATCTTAACAGAAAATAATGGGCATATAGCTTGGGATTAATGGGATTGTCTCTTGATTTTTTTCATACTTTTGTGGAAGAAGTTATAATAACTGTATTTTATCCATGTTTTCAATGATATATTGACAAGAAAAATAATTCTTACTTATTTTAGATAATTCATTTATTTTAATATTTGTCTATATGTATTATACCTTATATTTACATATATTTATTTTTCTATTTACCTCTATTTATATTTCGTAGATACACCACACTCTCGTAAAGAAGAAATATCCTTCCCATGAATAGACAGTAAGAACTGGCTACTATTTAGAAACCACCAGAATGTAGTGAGGTGTGGATGATGCCCAAAGAACCATTAGTCTCGGGGCACATATTATGTTAAATCTGGGTCCATGATGTCACATATTTGATCGACCATATAATCATTAATAACAGGATCCAAAAGGAATTTTTTAAACAAACAATATAACGATGGAATAATTATTATAAATAATTATAGATTAGAATCTAAATGATATATTCACGAATAAGGAATAAATTATAAATTTTTATTATTATTATTTTTCTATGTCTTACTTTAATAATACCATATATAATGTTTTCTATTTGTCTATGTGATAGATTTAATCAAATCCAAAATAATCCCACATGAATACTGTTAAATCTTTTTTAGATACTTAAAAGTAACTATTTTCCAATCATTATATTATATTGAAATGAATAATTTTAAATTAATATCATATTTAGATGATAATATTAGAGGTTGTATAATATATATAAATGGTGTTGTTGGGACCTGGAAAATTTTATGGATGTCCATAGTTTCAGAGAAATGTAAGAAAACAAATAATTGATCTATCAACAGCTAAAGAATTAAATATATATTATTGCAGTTTCTACACACAAGTGTTGTGGGTTAAATATACTCTATTAGAGATATTCGATTTATGCTGTGCAACGTGTGTAATAAACATTGAATCCATTGTGTTACATTTTGTGTTCGCTCATTAAGATTTATGATAGATGTTTTATAATCTAATTTTATCATCATATGAGTCCATTATTTTTAGACAATATGATTGATGGATTATATAACTTCACATTGTTTGGCGTCATAAGATGTCCCAATTCTAATGTTCTGATTGAAACAACCTTTCAAAAATCCACAATGAGGACAAAAAATACCATCACCCCAAAGGTCCTAGAATGTTGGAGGATACACCATCCAAATTGACAAAAATCATAATTCCAATTAGGGGAATCCACCTCACATATTTGTGATCAAGGGGTTGTTTCGATCTACTAGAAACACATATGACTCTTAGAATTCTCACATCCTACTTTATATTATGAATTGATCAAATTTTGACTCCTATGGATATAAGTGCCACCTAGTGAAGATAAAGAATTCACACATGGATAATGGGTTCCATTTTTTCAATAATCGTTTCGTTACGTTCATTCTGTACTAATGTACATATTGATGAAACTATAGTAAAAAAAGATTCTCTATATGATAAATCATTTGAGAATTACTAGAAGAATCCATGTTCTTTCCCAACTACAATATTTCAGTAATCTCAATGAAGAAAATATAAGCTGTATAATTCCCCATATCCCTTACATAGTCACAACTAATGTAAAGATTGTTAATGTTTTCCTCATCCCTTAGATATATTTGGATGGCCGATACAGTGTATTTTACAACTATCTGAGTTTGTTGTGTGTTGGAAATTAATTTTTCAAAATTATATATAGAAGAGTTAACCTAGAAGGATTTTTGAAATTAACCTTGAATTTAGGCAACCATGTTGGGACCATGATTTAATGTTAACATTTAACCTTCTAGTAACCATTGGAATTGATCATGCAATTTTGGTTAAGATTCAACATAAATGAGAAGGTGTTCATAAATGTGTACTTTTGTATCTACATTGTAGCCTAGATACGGAAAAAATCCAGACTATAATGATGTGTGGTGTGTTTAGAAATTTTCATATTCATCCTATTAGTGGGGATAATAAGTGCGTCTTTAAGTTATTGGTCAATCTAATAGGTTCTCCATCAATTGAAGTCATATTGATTAATGGACATCCAATTAGTGGTTTTCATGACGCCTTCTAAAGATAGTATTATCATGGGACATATTGAAAATACAATATAGTGTATGTAACCATCCATTAACCTACTCTTGAATATGTTGAATAAAAATTTATAGAATGGAACATTTGTTTTTAGTAAACTCCATGTGCACTAACCAATCAGACCATCTTTGACTACCTTCAGATCCTTAAAGCCTAGTCCCCCATTTCAACATGTTTATTACATTCATTAACTGAGATAGTTCCATGTTTTCATTCACATACAAAGATATTGATGTTGAAAACTCTAATCATTCATTTATGATCCTTGATATGAAACTTGGACCACCTATTGACAGAGAATGAGTAGAAAAATATAGAAATAATGAACACAATAATAGAAACACTCTCTCAACATGAGACATGGGCTCCCCCTTCAACAAACCTAGTTGGTTTATGATTCCATAGATTATTTCTCTTAGAAATTACCTTTTGACCATGCCATAAATTATTAGAACACCATGGTTCTTAATTGTTAGTGATCCCCTTATCACCCCAATATTCTTATGTAACATGACAAGTTCACCCATAGATATACCAATACTAAAAAATGAATGATTTGCCCCAGCTAATTAATTTACCTTCCATTCCTCAAAATATGTAATGATGTATTGAATCGGATAAATATTTTCCTTTAATGATTTAAAAATTAAGATTATTTAATCTCCATATAACAAATATGAAGCAATGAGATCATTCCCCCTTTAGTTTATATATTTTACAAAACCTCGTTATTAATATTCTTAAAACACCTGCTATGATAATCATCCACATGGGATAAGAGAATACCAAAGAGTGGATATCATTTCATAAATCTTCAGCATTATTGAATGTAATCTATCAGATTCCCATTATTTATAATTAAAAACATTGTAGATGAGAGAATATAGCTAACATAAATAAATAAATCATTGATAAGATACATATTTTGTGGATGTTGTGTAGGAAAATCCTATCATGGGTTCCAAAAGGAATATATATATATATCAATATTGATAGAAATAATCCCTTTATTCACCATTATATTCATAATGTTGACACATTCTGAGGATACAAATAGGAAATACTAAATGCATCTTCGTGGATAAAACCCATATCGATTCAGAGTAACGATATCATAAATGATTCCCCACATCCTAGAAATCATGATTCTACTGATGGCATTTGGAATATTTTTTCTAAGATAAATTGGTCTAATGTCCTTGATAAGAACTACATTTACTTTTTGGGAATATGATCAATAATTTTTGAATTGATTTCATAGGTAAAATTAGCATTTGAAATAAAAACCCATACTTTACTTAAAATTTTATCTTGGGAAATATCACAATAGAAAATAAATAATTTGGTTGTGAAGCCATTTGGTCCTGGGGAATATTTCATGTTTAGAGAAAAGAGGGACTTATTTATTTCCACTTTATCTAGTTCTTATATAGGATTATTTTTTTAGTTCACATCAATATAGGGGGATATGTATCCAATCATAATTGAGGTGTTTTCTAGACCATCATCTAAGATGTGATCAGAAAAATAGTCAACCAATGCATTTGATACATCATTTTCAGAGGTGTACAAATGCCCACTGATGTGTATAACCTTATTTAAATACTCAAATATAATCTATCTACGGATAATATGAGAGAAAATTAATTTTTTTACCTTTCCTTGAACCATTTTACATTAAAATTATTCTTATCTAATATCACTTTCACAGTTACAAGATCATTCAATTGTTAATGGGCGTGTATTTACTCCCTATATTGAAAACATTATTTTCATTATCTGTGATGGATTCATTCCAGGATATTTTCATCACATTGAATTTCATGAACAATAATTGAGAAGGATCTCGTTCTCCAACCCTTATATAGTCTCTTATAGTGTTTTAAGTTTTCAGTAATCCTCTATAGAAATTTTTTGATGGGGGACAACTTCTAGCCTCCAAAAAGGTATTCTTACATCCAAAAATAGTAAGGAAAACCTTTTTTATGTGGAAGCGAATTAGTTTAAGACATTATATAATTAATAGAACCATATTTATAAGATTATGGACAGATTGATTCTTGGGAAGGGTGTAGCCAAAAAGTCCACTGGAAACACTCTTATAAATAATTTGAATAAAACAACTAACAAACATGCTATATTATTTCCCATTTGTTTTCTAACTTCCCTCAGTAATATATTCTTCAGAAATGAGGACGTAAACAAATTACATTGACCAATGAATGTTGAAGGTTTTTAAGATGTAATCATATTGTTGATTGATCCTAATTTTTCATAAGGTTTATGGACTTTGTTTAATTCACCAATAATCACCCACTTATGAACCAAACAACAGTGTTATTTAATCTCTCCCAAAATTATATTCTCTTAACATGTGATGTTGAAGTATACAAAATATAAATATTGATATTTTGGAATATGATTTTGAAAGTAATTTTTATCCATTAATTTCCCTAGTTTCATGTTTAAATTTAAATGCTTTCATGCCTAAGAACACATAAGTGACCCATGCAATTGAAATTATTGTTTTCTGAAACCAAATGTTATCATAAGGAAGATTGTTTAACAGTATTCTAGTTTAAAAAAACATTTCTTTTTATGAAATTCCTATAAGAATTGGTTTGTTAGAAAATAGGAAATTCATAGGAGCATTGGAAATTTGGTGATCCTTTATCCCCTGTAAAATACAGTAAAATGAAATCATGATTTTAACCCCTTCTACTAGTTATAGGTCTTCCAGCATGTTCCATACTAGTATAGCCTTTCCATAATTTATTTATACCATTATTATGGAATTGTTTGGGACCTTCATCAATTTATAATTTAATTCTTTGACCCCCAATAAGCACAGAGGGATGGGTATAATCAACATCATCAGCTAAAAGCATTCCACTCATAGGGATAAACCTATTATTAATGTGAAAATTTTTAGGTTCTTCATTACTGGATAATTTTTACCAGAAATTTTGATGGGGAAACATATAATAAGTATTCCACCATAGCACTAAAACTACCATGATTAGAGGCATTGTTTATAGGTTGTCCAGTAATAGGAGTATTCTCCACTAGGAATTATTGTTCCCTTTATAGCCTGGTGGAGGAAGATCCCTTCCTTGCATATTCATGTGAGGCTCATGAGGTATGTCATGGCCTCTATTATGCTATATTTACTCTAAAATTACTATAAAGTCACATCTATAATATTATCATTGTATGTATTCTAATGGGGATCATGTGTCCCCTGCACAGTATTGAATGATGGGCACTCAATTGAGGTCAATTCATTTTTTCGAAAGTCCAAGAAAGTTTCATCTTGTTATTTATTAACCTTTACTAATATATCCCTTGACATACCATTATGTTAGTGTCCCACCGTAGTCTCCCCATTACCACTTGTTAGCATGACACTTATGTCACTATATTTATGTCTTTCATTATCAGTAATTTTACTTTTGTGAGGATAGGAGGAATGCTTAGCAGTCATAGAGTTACCATGATTTCCTACCCAAGGGATCATCCCCAATTAGTCTACTGGGTAACACAAATGAAAATATTTTTCATCCATAAAAGAACCATTATGATTTTCAACAAGGGTGAAGGGAGAATCATCCACATATTTGGTGTGATTAGTGTGAGCAACCCCAATGTATGGGGCATGTTTATTTGGAAGCCCACCCATGACATTCATTAACATATCTTTCACAATTACATCAACTGACCATCCTATAATTTAGTGGAGAAAAGTTTTTTATACATTATAATATGTGTAAGAAAATGATCCTTTCATTTCCTACTTTTACATTAATATGTTAATAGTCACTTTCATTTAATAGAAGCATAATTCCTTATATATATTTCATTGAGATATAATATAATCAAAAAAATAGCTAATAATAAACATTGGTGTCCTTTCAAATTATTTTAACATGTAGATAGTTTAATCTCTTTTGGCTAACACCACATCATCCAATATAATGTTATACATACCTAAAACCACTATTATCCTCAAATAATATCCATATCTCAAGACATAATTCTTATTTTCAATACATATTGGTTTCCCCATAATAAAATTTATATCCCCAAGAATGTGTGGATGACAATATATCCAATTTAACATGCATATGCAAATCCAAAATTTTGTGTGAGTGTTACTTAAGTTATCTAGGTAAAATTTCTAATCCCACCCTTTAATTTATATGAAACAAAGTCTCATGGATATTTACCAAAATATCCATTCTCTCTCCTTGTGTTCATCAAAAAGAAACACTACATAATAGTTCCCTCGCACCCTTGTTTTCGTATTCCACTCAATAAGTCCCCATACACATGCAATTCTCTTTATTAGGTCATTTAATTTCTATTGTTTCTCTCTTGTTGGGACTAGAAATATCATGATAATGTTGTGTAATCATAAATTCACTCTATCAAAAAACACATTTTGATTTCCAATAGAATTTTCAATCTTTCTATTCCGAATAACTCTCCCTGTGGGAGGAAGATCAAAATTAAAGAAGGATGAACTGTTTTTAGAAATAACCACATTAAGAAAATATTCATGATAGAAACATTATCTAGGGAATGAAATTCATCATTTTATTGAGTTTTTGATAGCTGAAACAATTTCTTGAGCCTGTCATGATCTGACAAAAGTGAGCACCTTGGATTCTCAATAAAACTGATCTTCTCACAAGCATTAGGACCTCTGATAAAAGGTGTTTCTCTATTCAATAATTTATCCACCATCACCTATCTCAATACTACTATGAATTTTTGAGTTATATAAAATTAGATATCTAGATAGGCACTAGGTGTTATTGTAGTAATATTCTCATGGAAGTAACATTGTGGATATTCATATACATTTATAGTAAAATAAAAAAAGTAATATAATTAAAGTTAGTGGTGATGACCTTTATGTATATCATCTTAATGCATTGGGAGAATTAGAAAATTTCAAATTGGCTAGATCAATATGTTTTCGTGGTGAATATTTCAGAGAATCGAAAATAGAGATTGTTTTTGAGACAATAAGAAAAATAATGGGGGTTTTTATTGCTATCCCACATACTATATGACATTTTATTTACTCATATCATGAAAAAAAATAAGATTCTAATGATATTATCCTTATCAAACATCCCCAAAAAATAGAGGAACCTGAAGTTTAGGCTCTAAAAAATGATGATTTTACAACTACAGAAGTTAAAAACCCGATTTTTTAGAACAATCAAATTATCCTTTGAAAAAATGATAACAGAGATAATAATGATTCTGTTAATGAATAAAATGTGGGGAAAATTATCAATGTGGTACTAAAGTGAATCTATCTATATTTGAAACTATAAAATTAATTAAAAATAAAACAATCCTTTATTCTAATTAATATTCTAAGGATGATTTGAAATTATTAGAGAAGTCCTATGATCTTTTAAAGATGTCAAAATCTTACATATAAGGTGATAATTGTTGACCATTATCTATGGTTAAGACAGTAATGGATAAAGAGTTAAAGTATAAAAATATTCTTCATATCTTAATGATCAAATTGAATAATTTTTACCAGGTATTGTAAAATTAATGAATATAATTAATTCATTAAATTTTTTATGGTGGAAACTAAGAAATATTTAGAGGGTTTGAAATGATCCATAGTTTAAACAGGTTAATTTTAATACGTTATATTTCAAAAATACACTCTTTTTGAAAATTAAAATTCATGATTCGATTTTGATGACATTCATACATAAATGGTTGATCAGATTTGAATGATAAATGAAAATTCTATTTAAAAAATATTTTAGAGATTTAATGAAATACATATAAGCTATGTTTGAATAGATAAATAGTATATCTAGTAAATCTAGAGCTTTAACGTCATCTACCCCCACATCTCTTGTTTTATAAAAAAAAATTTAAAAAATATTATAATATTTGTTTTCTGTATTGAATGATCAGGTTCAAAATATTTATTCTCATAGTTCTCCTCTTCATTATTTTTTGGAAAATCATAAATATCATATTGATAAATTAAAATCAGGTGATCTTGGAATAATAAATCATATCATTCATTAAAAAAAAGTCATAACAATGTTTTTTCAGTCAAAAAAGAATTTTGATGATTTTTTAAATGTAAATTCGGTTGAAATATTTAATGTGGTTCATGAGTTGAAGACATTGATGAAATAATTTTCTGATATTTTTATTTATAATATCATAGTAATGATTAAATAGAATAGTATGTTAATTGGGGTATTTAAATTCTTATCCAATTGATACCTGGTCTAAATTGGAACATTCTTCGACGGTCAATCCTACCTAAAAAAATTGATTTACCAAATGATTATTTTAATAAAGTCCTTATTATAGTGAAAATATTTTATATTTTATATATTTTTATTAATTTCATATTATTTCTAATAATATAAACATCTTAAAAAAATCATTTTTATAAAAAATTTACATAACATAACATCATAGTTATGTGAAAATTTGATTATGTTATTGTAAATTCACTATTACATTGTTTTTATATCACAAAAGGGAGTGGAAATTCGGTACTCTTTTTAATAATATAATAACAAAGGATAAAGATAATTTAAATATTTACTATATGCTTTAACATTATATGAAAACTATAATTTCTATTATACATCATCAAAGATATTATTTCAATTTTATTTATGTTATCTATATTTTCTAAAAGTTATGTTATATAGTTTTTTTGATAATTAAATAAGGGAGATTATTGGGACTGAAATATCTCATCAATACTTTATAAATATGGTTGATTTTTATTCTGAAAAATACCTTTGTCTTTTTAACTAGAGAAATTAAAATTACTAATTTTCAAGGAAATATATCCTGAGAAATTTATCTTATTTATTGGATAAATTATTTTATTATGTATTATATATTTGTTTATATATACTTTGGAAACATTTTTCACTCCATAAATTTTTATGTGGAACATATGGAATGAAAAACCTACATTTCCAATAAAATGTATATATCATTAACCCTGATATGTTAGAGAAGTATGGATCTCCAACCCTACATTTTGAATAATCCATTCATTTGACCATAAAATGAATGGTTCATTAAGCATAATTTTTCAATCAACCATAAATTGTATCCTATAATTTTTTAGTTTTTAACTATACACAAACACCCTACTTATGTCTCGGTCAATGACGTAGTTTTAAATTCAATATATTTTCCACTTTCTCTTTATAGTCTCACTAAGAGTAAATATATCATAAAATTTGATTTATTGTCTATTCAAAAGATCAAATTCAATTAATTAAAACATTATTAATTAAATTTAATTTTATGAATTTATTTTTAATTTTAAAAACACAAATAGTTTCAAAACATCTGGTGATGTTCTTAGATCTACGAAAAATGAATGACTTTCAGGTTTCTCTTATTATATAAGATGAGTTAGTTAATTTTACTGTGTAGTGTTATAAATGTTATTTCATAACTTATGTTGAATGTAAAACCACAAATTTATCTATTATTATGAATGATTTATTATTTTTAGAAACACATATTTATATCTTGAACTATGTAAATTTCTAATTTACTATTTATGATATCATTTTTATTTACTAATTTTTATTAATGATCTTCTATAATCAAGATCTCTACGATGATTTTCAATATTGAAGAATTTTATATTTTATGGATAAGATACATTTCATGTCATTAACTTTTGTAACTATGAACATGAATATGTTTTCTCAGTCAAATCAATTAGTGTTTATTAAGTGGAGTATCAGCTGCACCAAATAAATTATGGATGATTTTTATATTCTATGATTAAGATGTGGAATTAATTGGTTCCCAATAAAAGAACCATAAGTCTCTATAAAATTTTTATTGAAAATGTGTCGACTTAATGTGGTAATTTTTTATGGTCTTATCATAAGTGGAATGTTCAAGTTAAAATAAAAAAATCACGTTGACAGAGTGCTCAAGGTGTGGAAATGGGGATATTTTTTTTCAATGAACCCCTATAAATATTTTTGTTTTCTTTTTTATACTACTCAACATTCATAATGAATTTAACTTTTCATATCATTACAAATCATAAGGATGGGTAGAACTTCGAATATATCACGATTGTTGAATAACAAAAATCAACCCATCAAGAGTATATTTTTATCATTCTGACCGAAAATGAGGTCTTCATAAATATATAAAAGAAATTGGCCTATGATAGCCTTCTAATCATATAGAATACATTAATAATCACTGATATAAAATACATATTTTTCTATAAGTGAAATAAATTACACTATTAAAACAGTTATTATGGTTGAATAAATTACCGAAAATAAAAGAATAATCACAATTAAGAGTATGAAAATCATAAAAAGGTGAGAGAAATCACTTTTAAAAGATATATTTTCATTATTTATATATATCTATGAACCCTAGATTAGAGAAGTAAAACATCAATCAATGATATGCTTGTCTCCACATTTTAATTTCATTTTAGTAAATAATCATCAATACCTCATCTGATATATATATGTATGGATTCGATGAGTATGTTGAATTTTACATTACTCAATTTATGTGTTAATAGATTCCCCAAAATAAGTAATAATGAAATTTTATTCCCACAATAGAATTCACATTATAGTATTAAAAAAATCTAATTGTTTTTTCATCCAGAAATCCTACTACCAATAAAGATGAAAAGTGGTATGACCAAAGTGAACATGTTTTTGATATAATCATTTTCCAATAATCTAAAAAGGCTGTTTGATCATATTAGTGAATAATTTAATAGTACATAGTCACAATAAAACCATAAATGTTGAGTGGATAATAGTTTTAAATGTACAACACCTAAAATGCACAAGAGTGATGGAATACCAAGTCAGAATTGTTGAACTAGTACCATCTATTGTAGAAATCAATGAAAGACCATGCCCATAAGATTGGGAGAAATTTTTCTTACTCCACCAACATGTTTGTCACATAATTATTAGAAGAAAAACATGTGATTGAAAAATAATAAATATAACACAATCCCTAATGGTTAGGTTCATTTTTACCCACTCTACAACCTTTTCTAGGGAAATGTGTCTGTTCCTCAATAAGAGGTGACCTCATGGTATTTGTATTTGCACCATTATTACTATTTAATCACACATAACTATTATTAAAATATAAAAAGTAAGGATGGTTGGGGATTACCAATGGATCATTCTGTATAGGTCACTACCAGCATAATACTAAGCATCAAAGATGGTACCCCATATAGATCAGAAGAAAAACGGCCCTCTATGTTAGTGAACATAAGATAATGTCTTGATTTTCATATTATGTAGGGAAAACTAGATTTTAAATAATGATTCATGTCATTGAGAATATAAAAATATGAATTTATCAATCTTAATTACAGACTAATACAATGGTAAGATAGGTTTGAACCATAGGAAATGACTAAATGTGTGGTTAACGAGAACAAAATAAAAAAAACAAATATTTTATTATGGTGGTTAAAATGTGAAGTGAATGAAGCTTCTTTTTTGATGAAGTTAATTTCTGAGAAGAACGAATAGTCAATCAACCAAGAAGGACGGAAGGAGACAAGCAGTAGTAAGATTGTGTGAATAAACTATAGATAGTAAGTGGAAATTGATTGGATCACTTCCATTGTAGTTTCACCATGTTCATGTTCATTATGTTTTATCTCATGGATCTGATTATAATAATATCCCTCGATTTTACATATAGTCAACATATTATTGATTAACACATATAGATTATAAACTATATAAATCATTCCATTATTTTATAAAAAAATAGAAAACGCATAATGAAGATTGTTGGCTGAACACTCTATGGTTCTCCCTCATGTCCATGATTCATTTTACAATCAAACACAGTAATTTAAAATAATTGGAATTTTGATTTTATTAAGATTAGTTTTCACTAAAACATGATGTTTTGAAAATTAATTTTTTTGATAGTGAAATAGAGAGAAAGGAAATCATGTGGACATATAATATTGAACAAGGGAACCCCCGACATAACTAGATCATCCAACTCCCCAAAATGATATTATCCGATCATCATTATTAAATTCAATATATTAACTATGTTTAACATGAATTTGTTCATATTGAAAAAAAATTAAATAAATATCAAGGAAAAGTGAAGAAACTAATGAATTGGGAAGTATCTGGAAGTAGGGAGGGGGGAAAATGATTTTTCAAATATTTTATCCTAATCATAATATAGAATTATGTGATAATTGTTTTGGAGAATTTACCTATTTGATAAATAAATATCCATCGACCAGTAGGTTACGACTTGCATACCACCTCTAAAACTCTACAACAATTGATGATTTCATTACTACTTCATGTGTGAAAAATACCCAGGAATAAATAAAAAACTATATCCAGATTCATATAGTCGTATATCTAGATAACATATTCGCAATCTCAATTATTAGGAGTAGAGAAAAAAAAATCACATTCATGGAGATTTCTGTAGATTTAAAAGAGAGATGTATTACTTTTCCCTTTATTCTATTTTTTTCATTCTTCTTCAATATGAAAAACATCATGTTAAAATTTGTTAATCCATTTATGTTAATAATGATTCATGGGTAATATTCATTAGGGGAATATGATGATCTTGTTATGTCTAGGATTCTCGTATTCATGAATTAAATTTCTACTCGATATTATTTTTCTCTGTTTCACAAAATAAAAATTGTTTTTAAAAATAATGATGTTTTATTAAAAACTAATATTGAACTAATATAAATAATTATTGTTTTAAATATAATTATTACTTAAAAAATAAATCATACTCCCATGAGAGATTCTCACTGAGTTCAAATAACATTTTGAACAAATTATTTTCTATTTTTTCCCTTCTTGATGATGGAATGATTTATATATTTGATAAAATGTATGTGTGAATAAATCATAGGTTGACTCGAAGAAAAATGTATTTTAATTCATTAAATCAGATCTAGATGTGCTAATTACACGTTCATGAAGAATTAGATCATCATATTGAATCCAAATAGTATATTTACCCATTCCCATTTACTAGTTAAAACCAATTTATTTCTTCTGCATTCCACTTTTCATGATGCTGCTCTGTTTGACTGTTATTATTATTCAAACATTCACTTCCTCACACAAAAACATTCATTCACTTCACATTTTCACCACCAAGATCAACTATTTATTTATTTTTGATTATTATTATTTTTGTATTGTTTTTTTCATTAAGCACAAATTCATTCACTCCTTATGGTTCAACCATATCTTACCACTCTTCAAGGTAGTAAGTAGGTTTTAAATATCCAAATTTGCATGCACTCTATGTGATTTGATATATAAGTTTGGCACTGTTACAGAGGAAGAAAATTTTTCTTGATACGGATTTTCCAATATCTATATTATTTATAAACACAAAATATATTAAAAACCATATAAATAGAAACATAACAATGATTGATTCTAATGAATTTGATTCATTATAACTATTTGTTCATGTTCAAAAATAGGATGTGGATTTTGCTAAATAATAATTTTGGATGCAAGAAAGGTAACAAAGAGACATTACTAGTAATGAGAAAACATGTGATAACATGATTTTGCAAATGATGCATGAAAATACTTATAGGCATAAAAGAACTATAGAAGAAAATAAATTTCTCAAACATCCTAATGAAGTACATCTCATTAAAAATCCATTGAGAAGGTAGGATAAATGAATCAAAAAAGAAAGTTATATCTACCTCTTTTTTTCGACGATTTTTCCATAGAGCTAAGACTAGATATGTAATGACCTGAAATTTTAAATATTAATTATTTCCTTATTTTGCGTGCTATTTTATTTTATACTCAATGAAAATATATACATTAATTAATAAAGTGAGTTAATTAGTATAATACATTTGTTTTTCAACTATTATATAATAGTTGGTCAATATGGCCATTGGAAAATATCACTTAACATTATGATAATTTTTTATAAATACAAGTGATCGTGTTTAATTAATACAGAATTAGGAGTTGATGGACCCATAAATTTGACTTGGGCTATACGTATCCCATTTGTCAGATCTTGGGAAGGAGGTATCATCACAAGGATTTGATCTGAATCAAACCCATTATGAGCTTCGACACATGAATCATGAATGGAATCGCCAATGGGAGAAGTTCAAGTTGATAGAAATCACCAATAGGGGAATGTTTTACAAGCCGGCCCAAGATTCTATCACCATTGCACTTCTTACTCATAGGTCCTATGAAAGTGTAATAAGGGGATATGTAATGGTGCCTTAGATACTTTGTGTAATACCTTATAATAAATAAATATATTATTTCATCATTACTATTTTTTGGAAAATCATATCTTAAAAAAGTATATATTTAATTAATAAAAATTTTATAAATTGATTTTAGAAGTAAAAATTGTAATTTTTAAATATTTCTCATACATAGAGAATTATTATTGTAAAATAAAAATCATTCTTGAATTTAAAATACAAAAATTAACCTAGGAATTTATTTTGGAAATTTTCTAAGGAGTTTCAATTTGACGATTAGTGTTTTATGAATAGTTTTTTCAAATAGTATTTAATGAATATTGTTTTTTTTTTGATGAATAGTATAAAATCATTTTATAATAAAATACTTTTTCTGTGATTTTTTTTTGTAAATCAGACATTCATGGTTGTAATCAAGCTGAAAAATGTGGATCAATAAGAAGAAAAATAATTTTTTGGTGAATCGTATCATTACATTTTGGATTATTAATATTATCCTTATGAGTAGAAATTTTACCAATTCCATAGTAACATCACCTAAGGAGGTATAAATATGTTTTAGTAATTTAAGTGGTAGTGTGATATAATTATATCATAGTATATGTAAATTAATAATTTATAAATTGTTAGTCATGTATTATTATTTTATTTATTTAATATATTTTAAAATGAAATAAATTTTTATAAAATGGTGTTCACTTTTGGATTCTACATATCAAAAATGGTTAGGATGAATACCAAAACCTATTTCATTTCAATCGGTATTATTAAGGACCAAAAGAATTATATATTTTATTCTGGAATTGAAATACATGAAACCCTCATTCATTTTACTTGATATATAAATGGCATAATGATCAGGTTTTTATGCACTTTTAAAACATCACGATTTTGAAATGAACCCAATTTCATTTATTATTTTTGTGTTTTTTGTGAATTATTTTTTATGATATATGTGGCTCATGTGAAGGTAAATAAATATTAGTGGTGCACCCATATAGAGTGTGAATGCATTGGGTAAAAAAATTTAATCTCTAGAGATGAAAAGATTCACGTTAACATGGTGAATAACCATTGTAATTTTAATGAAACCATGGGGATGGACCTTTTGATATGTTCATGAATGTATAAATTAAAAGTTATATCCCCATTTTACGGTATTATTATTGTTATTATTTTTATAATATGGATTATTATCCAACTTTTATGATATCCCTCATGTTATTTTTAATATTTCTCAAGTTCTGTTGTAAATCGTTTCACTTATTTTTCTTTACTAGGCCATCTATTGACCCCTCCTTGGATGTACGTATTAAGGTTATTAGATTACATTATTGTACATAGGATAAAACAATGGTGAATCATCCCATGTGTATTAGAATAATGATAGATACTTTTCATTTATATTGTTAATGATTTCCAAGACAGTATACTTAAAAGATCATCTATCAGTAAAATGTAATGAAAAGTTATGTAATGAAAAGGTGGGATGCCATATAATATTCCATAACAAACCTCATGTTATTTTTTTAATTGATAATAGGAGATAAAAATTGAGAAGATTCATGATTATGTACATTTATTTGATTGTCATGTTTTCATTAATTTTCATACTAGTGATCTTTCTTGTAAAATGTTTTTTAAAGATTTTTCAATGTTTTAATAGGTGGAACTATCACCAGATAACCTATCATTTTACCTATAATATTAAAAACATGATGTTTTCTATTATGATGTGAGACAATAATAGGTTTACTACCTCTCACCTCTCCCAAGACTTATCCCATGATCAATATTTAATCATGAGGAGGAACAAACAACACTGGTACAACGAGTAGGTAATTTTAGGGAAGAATAAAATTTACATTTTAATGTTATTATTTTGGAAGTGACCTAAATTGTTTTTCACCCTATATATGTACCGATGATGCGTTGAACTTTTGTTATTTCTTAAATAGCGAGGTTGTTAAAGCAGCATTTGATGAGGTGATTTTGGAACTCCCAGTTCTAGATTAAAATTCGAGTTTGGGAAATTTTTTTTGAAGTGGGACAACTACAGTTATTCATAGGTTAAAATTTTTTTGATGCCAAATTTTTTATATCACAAGATAAAATAATGGATTGGACAGAACTATATTAAATGATACGTCTAAGAGATAAATTCATATAATCAATACACACACAACATCATGAATAAAGAGGGAATTACCACTATATTTTGATTCTCTAACCATTAACCCCCAAGAGGAAATCCACTAGTAATGAGAGGGATATCATGGAATGTGGAAAAAAAGATTCATCCCCCATCTCACTGGGGTTCATCTACTGAATTTAGGACTATAAATAGTAAGACTATAGCACCCATTTAATGATTATCCCAATATTATCCCTTTCATTCAATGATTTTGTTTTTCTAATACATGTTTTTTTAACTTGTTTAGATGATTTCTTTAGTATTACAATAATAAAGATGTTTTCTATATGTTGAGTCATTCAAGTCATAGGGAAATAGTACAATGGTGGTCAAGATATTTCACTCCCTAACTCAACCCAGCTTCATTTCATTTTGAGCATTAAATTATTGAATACAAATGAAATTTGAATACATTTTTTGGTTTTTTTATTTATTTTATAGGGTTCTTATAGAAATATATGAAAGTGAGGAATCATTTTAGGGGAATAATAATTGAAAACTGTCACATTCAGGTGATTAATATTTTGTGCTTCAATATTTTAATATTCACATTTATATATTCACACTTATATGAATTGTGTATGGCAGAGTTATCAATTTATTTTCTTACTTGTTTCAATAATGATAAATTCAAGATATTTGAAAATATGATTGAACTGAATTGTGAAGACTTATTTCTTATACTATATTCTCCATCATTACACTAATTCTTCTAAACATAAATTTTTATCATCCTACTGTTTGAAATGATTTGATAATTAATTTTTCTGTTTGTAAAACATTAAAGCATGAACATTTAAAAAATTGATCTTGACGGTTGTTTGTTGTTGGTTGTGGTTTCTTTTTTGGGGTTTATTTAATTTTTTTAAAACAATTTTGGAACATCACTACTACCCCATCACATTATTTTAATTTTATATTACCTATATATTTTTAATTATGTTGTATCCCAAATAGAGGGTCATTATTGGGAATAATTCTATTTCTGTGTTTGGGAGAAATATCATTTTCTCACATCAATTCCCAATGAAATTTTTACCAAAAAACTGTTCAATTTTTTAAAAAATATGAAAATTCCTTAAACATTTATCAATTTTTCATTCAATACCAAATGGTCATCTGGCATCAAATTTTACTACAATTGTGTCCTTATTAGCATATACTTACTTGTTATAATTTAAGGGTTGTAGTGATTCATAGGTTGTTGAGGATATATGATTAATGAGTGATGTAGAACACTATCGTTATGGATTTTAGGTTAATGAAATTAGAAAGATTGTGATATATGATATATTTCTGTCGAATTGGGATCAAAACCTTATAAAACAATGAATTTTAATTTTTTCATAGGGCACTCATATTAAAAAAAACAATATCGAAAATAAACCTTCTCGAATGAAAATAGTGTTTGTCCTTTGTAACTAGAGTAGAATGTGAAAATGGGATCCCATGGTGAGTTTTTGAGACAATGTATAGTAGGTTAATTTCTATTAATAAATTAAATCCATTTTCAATTTTAATTAGTTAAATCCACAATAATTTTCACAAAAAAGTATGTATTGAAAAATAGGAATAAAGTCCCCTATAAAAAATGAACTCATAGGTGAGGTGAATTTTGATCCTAAATGAACAAGAAATAATTGACATAATTAAAGATCCCAGGATTTTTATCAATGAAGTGATTAAAAATAAATTGGTCCTTTAATATTGGAAACTAAGAGAACATAATAATGGAAGGTGCCACTGGATAATTTTTTATTACACTTTTATATATCTTGTCATCAATTTTTGAATATGAACATGAATTAGAATTTATGTAGAATGGTATGTCATTTCATATAGAAGGAATGAAATATTTATTAGTGGATGAATATGAGATGCCTTTGATTTCAAATTTGTATTTGACACTAGGCAAGACATATTTAATTTGAGAATTATCTAAATAGCCAATCTTGATTCGGTTCCTATATTAAAAATTATTTTCAAGCACATGTTGAACTAAATTTGAAAAATCATACTTTCTTTTTTACAATGATTAAGAGCCTGCATTTTTTAAATGCAAGAAAACATTTATGTGTGGTAGAGTTTTATGTATCTTAATTTCAATACTTCATAAGACCTATTTTTTACTTTTTTGTGTATTTTTATTAACAATGTAATGAATTTTTTAAAATAAATAAAAATAGTTTTGATTTTGTTCATAATTTGCAATATAACAATTTTTTGAAATTCATGTATTTTATTAATTTAATTTTTTCATATTAAATAATGCTCAAATTATTATTTTTTATTTTGACATGTATTTTTTATATATTTTAAATTAAATTTTTGTATTTCATTATTTATTATTAATTAATCATTTATTTTGATTTCTAAAATAAACTATTTTAAATTATTGTTTAATTAAACAAATTATTTTGAAAAAAATATACTTAAAATTTGTTTCATATTACATAAAAAAATTAATTATTTTATGTTTTTATATTTTGTAAATATTTTAAAAAATTGTTATATTCTAATCTAAGCCATTAATTTTATTAATCAAGTTAATAAATAAATTTGTGAATTCATTTTATCTATTTACATTAAATTTTTACTATTTTAAAAAATTACTTTTATTAAATTTTTATTCATTAAGTGATAATAATTTTAAATGGGAATGTGAATGTAATTTTTTTATTTGTTTTTTATTTAGTTGTTTTCCTTTAATAAAATAATTTTTTTTTCATTTTTTGTAATTTATTAATTTATCTTCTTTGTTCTTGTTTTGGGTAACTATTCTAGAATCATCTGGCATTTAATTAATTAAATTTATGCCAGCATACCAAGTGGTGTCTTAGTATCACATCGCTAGGTGAATATTCCATTCATCATTCACTCCTTTATCCCACTATTGGTAGTGTCACCTGTACACCACCAAGTCTGGTAGTGCCCCCCATTTATAGTTCCAGCACCGCACTAGCATCCAATTCCATTTTTCTTTTCTCACTAACAGCTCTTCCTGATGGAATAAAATATCAAATCCATCCCATAACTCAATATCTACACCACACCATATTTCATATTTCTGCAGGTGTCTCCCATCATCTACTAGCACTCCTCCATCTTTTCCATCCACAAACTATCTTTCTTCACAATGTCACACTTCACAATGCCATCTGCCTCCACCCCTAGTGGTGTATTATTTCACATCACCTGATTAAGTGACACATCGACACCACATAAAAGGTCTAAATCCACCCAGAAGAATAAGTAAACTGAAATTCAACTAAAATCTAATATATTAAGAAAATTGTAACTGAAGTAGATGAAAAATTAAAAACACCAGTGATTCATACTTGAAATTCAATAAATTTGTAAGACCTCAAGTTATCATTGAAAATTTATTAATAAATTTTATTTTAAATTTAAATCCTGGAATACGCTAAGTAAAATATTCCTATTACAAACAACACTGACTTCATGTACGTTACATGCAACACTAAAATGGTGTACAATACCCACAACATTGTGTTTCAATGGAACAACACTTTTTATTGTTATAATTTAATGGTGATTCTAACCTATATATTAAATATAGTTATATGAATATTAATACCTACTATTAAAATATTTTCTACAATTATTTTATATAAATAGATCATATGGATAATGAAAGATATGAGTTTAGGAAATGAACATTTTATGTTTAAAAACATTGTTCTCTCACATGGACAGTATATAATAATGAAGGTAATTTTACACACATATATAAATTTAATTTGATAAAATTAAATTAGTTTTTGAATTTATTATATCAGAATTATGATAGGGTTATGTTTTGTAATTTTTTCGAAAACATCATTTTCGGATGAATAGTGAAAAATAAAAGATTTTAATTCAAAAAAACTGTTTAATTTAATTATTTTATAATGGAAAAATATATATCAATTTAATCAAAATATTTAATAGGATAATATTTTTAACAATAAATCCAATTTTTTTAATTGTAACCATTTTCGCATTGAAATTGTATATAAATACAATGCAATTTATTGATTAGGTTTGTCTTTAAAAACCTGCATCGTCGTTTTGACTGTGGGATTAATTTTATAAATAATTTATGCCACTTATGTTATTATAATTTGGATACATTTATTTAATTTTTTCAATAATAATAATTTCTAATTTCTAATATTGTCATCTATGTATTTGAGAAACAATATTAGTGAATGTGATTAAAATAAATTCCATCATTTAAGAGAAATATTTGGCTAATAAAGTTCCAAACATAAAATTTAAGACCCGAAACAACATATAAATGTGTCCATACCCCTTGAATGTCCATATTTAGACCCTATTAAAAAATTTATGGACCTTGGTAAATTATTGGATCAACATGCAACATGATAAACAGGGGTGGAATTCTCTCTTCAAATACTAACAAGAGTGCCACTCCACATCCAATATAAAAGTCCCCCACCTATAACCATTCCTAACACCTCTCAAACCACTTATGTTCAAACAATACCTACCGAATCAAATTATTATAAATCATCCCTTTTACATTTAATCTTACCTTAAAGAATAAATCCATTCATGGAAGCCTTTTGGCGCAAACCAAAAAGAGTTACCTGATTGATAGGTAACGTATTCTCTCAAGGACATTTTGTTATATTACATTTCCACCCATCAACTATTTTTATTCCATTCAATTTTGAAAATAATAGTATCTTCAATATTCAAGTATGTATTTATGCAGAGGTTTTGACCTACACTTACACAAACCAAAATCTAATGGATATCTAACATATTGTTTCAATGTGGGGGGGGGGAATTGTTGTCTCCTGCAATAAGGATTGTTAATTTTTCATTTTCCACCAACCATAGTGGCCAATAAGATGGAAAATATATTTATATTTTTATTATATTATATTTATTACGTTTTTAGTCATCTTTATTCATGTTTTTAACACATACCATTTTATTTTCTTCTGGTGGTAATGAGATAATCTCGTTTGAGGATATTTGGACTACCGCCGCTCAAAGAATTGTGATTCATTCACACACTACATTGAATTTATTAAGGATGGGTTTAATAAACTTATATTATAAATATTATATATTCATGCTAATATAATAAATATATCTATATGTCATTTACATTCCATTAATACACCAATAAAACAGAAAAAATGTTCATGCATATGTATAACTTATCGTCTCCATGAATGATGTATTCTATTTTTAGATCATTATTCTATAGATTATTATAATATAGATATAATGGCTATTAATTCTATTTTTATAAATATTAACATCCTGGAATCAAGATATATGTAAAATAACTAATAATATAACAAACCAAGACACATGTGAAGAACGAAGTGAATATCACCCGTAGTGAAACATTAACATAGTATCGTTAACAACCGTGTAATGTATGGTAATTATAATGAAATATATTGTATTATATATAATAATATGTTTCCTTAAAATATGTATAATATATTTATATTTATTATATATGTAGTTTTAATGAGTATGGTAAGAGTCAATACACAAGGTAAGGGGATTTTATCTCACATATAATTTCCAGGAGATACATGTTATGATTGGTAACGACCAAAAAATTCTTTAATGAAAATTCTTAATGATGTTATTAAATGTTTTATTATGGTTATATGAAATATTAACATCATTGGTTTTATGATTCTAGATTTTAAAATACCATTTTGAATTGTGACAGTTGCTAATATTGTCGTTGAACAGTGATCCAATGATTAGTACAAATATAGGGCTTTAACAAATAAATTTTACTCAGACCAAGGAATTGATGGCCTCATCTAGTTGACTTGAACCATATGAATACAATTTGTTGGAGCTCGTAAAGGAGGCAGCATCATTGGGATTCGCTGTTGACTAATCCCAATCTGAGATTGAACACGTTAAGCTTGAGCAGAACCGACTACGAGAGAAGTGGAAGTTAATAGAGATTACCACCCGAGCGATGTTATCCGTGCCACCCCAAGAGTCTATCACCATCGAGCACCATACACTTCAGTCTTATGCATGTTATATTAAGAGTTATATAACTAGACCCTAATGATATGACAATTTATATTATATTTTTATAAATAATGTGCACTCATTTTATTATTGTTACTTTGTAAATAGTTTTTAAAGCACCAATAGTATTTTTATTTAATATTAAAATAATAAATATATTTTGATTAATTAATGGATTTTTTAATTAAAAAATATTTTAATAAAATATTATTATTAAATTAATTTTTATTAAATATAAATGATCATATAATTTGATTATTGAAATTGTAATTTTTTCAAAACCCTTGAATTTTCTGGAAATGTTGGTTTTTATTTTAAAAGTAGAAATAAAATATTTATAAAATTATTTGTAAAAAATTAATATTATTTATGTAATCAGGACATTGAAATTATCCAATGGTGAATTTTTTATAATTTTCTGAGACAGTCGAATTTTTTTGATTAAAAGTAAATACTGTTTAAATATATTATGTGTTTTATGACATCATAACGACCCAATAGTGAGGAAATAAAATACAGTAAACATAATTTTCGGCAAATATATGTTTTATCATTAAAATAATGTGATTTTATATTTGTTTTATTTATTTTACAAAATGTTTGTGGACCCTCCAAGACATATAAAGCATTTTGTATTTTTAAATTGTTATCCTTGAGATAGTGACTCACATCCAGATAAGAAAAACATTTTTTTTAAGAAGTTCGTCCATTGGCCTTATAAAATATTATTTTTCACCCCAATTTGGAAACAACCATGGGAAAAAACCATGGGATGGTTTGTGGTATTGATTATTTTAATGTGAGGTGTCCCAAACCTAAATAATAATGAATTCCCTCTCTTTCTTATATAAACTCACCCAAGCTCCCACATACTCTTAAATAAAAGCAATTGATGTTTTCCCAACCCCTGATATCCTCTCTCTATAATCCTCATAAGGTACCCCATGCTCCCAAGAATACTCTCTCAAGCCTATCCCCAGCCTTTCAGATCAGACATTCCAAGTAACTGATTTCTTATATTCTCAATTTTGTCTAATTTTCTTTAATTTTTATGCCCCTTTTTCAATTAAAAATGTAGGGGTGTGATTTATCACCTCCCTCATACTGTATTATTTATGTTTAGATGATTGGATACACATTTATCTCTCATTAAATCCTCCCATGTACACCTGTTTCAAGGCTGAAATTCCTTGAGGGATTTCTCTTTCCTCTTTTGCATCAAAATAATTATTTTGTATTATGCATCTAACTTCTATTATGTTAATTGGGAAATTTATCCATATGACCCCCATACTATCCATTTCATGTACATATTATGATACAACCTTTTCTATATGATCAACTATTTTTGTGAATCCTTATCTCATGCTGTAATGCTGCCGAAATCGCATCGCCTTTTTCTATACCAGGATCATTATGTAGTGAATAACATACCCATGTTTCTATCATTTCTATTAAACATTAAGCACATATACCCATTAAATTTTTCTTTCATGTATTTATTCCACATTACGTAATTGTGGAATAACTTATGATGCTGATTGATTACATGTTATATAATCCGTGTGGCACACTTATGCATGAAATGAAATGTTTAAGAAGGGTGCACCTTAACAGTGCTCTAATGAATTGGGTGAAGTATAGTATCATGATACATCATTTGAAATGGGTGTTGAATCATAATAATTCATTTCAAATGAGGGTTTACTCATGATCATGTGGAATGATGGTTTACTCATTCTCCATGTTCATTGAGCCTTGGCTCATGCTAATTCCATGTTATGTGTTGTTGCCACATTTCCTTATTATTATTATCATGATTTATCATGAATTTATATTCATGTTTCTATTTTTCTCCATGGATATTCTAATTGTCTAACATGAATTGTAATCCTCATTTTATTCCATGTTTATTCCCTTACGATGCTTTGTAGCTCACCCTTTTCTTATGCATGTCCTCAGGTTATCCCATGCAATGCAAAGTACGATGGAATGTAGTGGTCATGTAAAGGAAGTTTTCAATAATGATATTGTGTGTTTAATGTTAAAATATGTTATGTAATGTTCCTAATCCCCAAACACACTATAAATCTCAATATTATATGTTTTATCAAGTGATGATTTTATGTAATAAATTAGGTTTAAGTGTGTAATAAAAAGCACAGTTGTTATAGTTGATTTCAAAAGTTAGGTTTAGTTATTATTGGTATTAGGATTATAAAACCATAGCAAAGACGTAGTTACAATAACAAGTATAATAAAAACATCCCAAATTATTGGTGATTATTTAGTAAGTGGGTTTTCAAGAAAATACTTCCATGTCTAGATACGAGCAGGTAGAGGAGGCTCTAGCATAAATTTATACTAGCGGTAAAACCCGAAAACAACGCTTTGTGCTTGACTCGAATGGGATCTAGTGCACGAAAGATGGCCTTGCATCACTCTTGGTTAATACACTCCCATGGGATATGATTTAGTAAATTCATATACTTAGTATGAATCCTTATTAAGGGAATTAAATAAATTTCCCCTAAGAATATATGTTAGAATGTAGATCATGGATATCATTGATTGAAGCCTATGGATTCATAAGTTGAGGAAATAAAAGTTATTTATAAGTCCTTAATTTTTCCATTGGATTACCCTTTATGTGTTACCCCTAACATTCCTTTGTATTCTGGCCACTGGTCGGTAATAGGAGGACTTGGTCTAACATCCAATATAATGATCAATGTGATGAGTGTGAAAATGAAATTCCCAATCTTAGGGGAGTGGGAATCAAAAGCTTTGTCACGCTTATTTTTCAAGTAACTCATTATTTGAATAGAAACAAGTGTCAAGAAGAACATTCAACCCCCCAAACCCTAAGAATTAACAAGTCTCTATCGAGGGACTCATGAGAAAAAGGTGTCCCACTTTTTGTGGATCGTCGGATCCTGCAATCGTCAAACAACAAATCAACTCCATTGGAATGATCTTCTCCATCCTTTAATGTTATGAACCAGAGAAGGTTCTTTTGGCTGCGTATCATATGTAAGGTGAAGCTGATCAATGTTGGATGTTGATCAAAAATATGAAGCCTGAGGAAGATATCTAGTTGTTGGAATGGAAGTATTTCCAGAATATTTTTTTGATAAATATTATCCATGCACCATCCAACATAAGATGGAAAGGGACTTCTTTTTCTTAAATCAAAAAATACAACTAATCTATCTAATCGTATAAAGAAAAACTTAATTGTATTGCATGATACGCATCTGGCTTTTTTCATTACCCCCAAATGAAAGGTTGACCACATAATTGGTTGGCTAAACTTAGCCTATGGAAAGCACTGGTGATCTGTGGCATTGTCATCTATGAGTAAATTTTATGAGGTTTACTCAAGGACGAAATCGAGATCAGAGAATCATAGGGGTATCATGGGTATAATAAGAATAAGGTATAAATCAATGATGGTGGTCCTGTGGATAAATACAATGGTGCTAAGATGATCCAACACCCCACATTCCAATGGTGCAGAAAAAAGCACCCTAGAAATTGCCTTAAGGGGATGAGAAAATGCTTTAGGTGTAGAAGAGAAGGGCATCTAGATGTTAGTTGCCGACATGAAAAACCTGCAGCTGCAACAGAGGAGGTGAATGCTATATTCAATCCTCAACATGTTGTTCATTCCAAAAACTATATATAATTAGGGCATCTTGAAAATTAGTGCCCTAAGACAAGGAATTTCATAGTCAACCAACAACCTCCAAGGAACCAAGGGAGTTCTTTTTCTATCACTACTACCAATGTGAGCCTCGATAATGAAGTTGTGAGAGGTATAATTTTTATTCATTCAAGAATATCAAACATATTTTTTGATTTAGCTTCAACACATTCTTTTATATCCCGAATGTTTAGTTGAAGAATCCCAAAACCACCACAAATCATGGAAGTAAAGATATTAGTGAGTACGAAGAATAGGGAAATCATTGCATCCCATGAATATAACTCCTCCCAGTTCATAAACTGTGGATTGAATTTCCCAGAAAAACTCTTCATACTCTCTCTGGTAGAATTTGATGCAATTATTGATGAGTATTGGATTTTATTTTATAGAGCCAACATAAATTGATGTGAGAGGGAAATCACTCTCCATGTGGGGAATCGACCCCTGATTCTGTACAAGTTTAAGGAGGAAGATGAATAATCTTTAGCTCTATCGTATCAAGTGTGTATATTACTGCCCTATGAGAGCGTATCTAGATCAGATGATTTAGTCTAACGAGGCAACCATCCATGAATACATTCCTTTTATGTGGAAATTTGTTGATGTTTTTCCGGAGGAATTTCCTGGTCTTCCTCCTAGAAGGGGTGTTGAATTATCAATTGATCTTATACCTAGGAAATTTCCAACATCCCAGACTCTATATAGAATGGATATTGTGGAGCTTTAGGAGATGATGAAGCAACTATAAGGGAATCTAGATGAAGGGTTTATACTCTCATGTGCAGCACTATGGGGTGAACGATTCCTCTTCATCAATAAGAACGATGGGTCAATGAAAATTTTCATCAATTATTATGATCATAACAAAATCACGATAAAGATAAAGTATCCTATCCCATGAATTGATGACAAGTTTAATCAGTTGCATGGAGCCCAATACATATCCAAGGTGGATTTACTGTCAGGATATTTTGATGTAAAGGAGAAGAAGGAAGATACCCCCAAGACTGCTTTTCGTACAATATACGGGCACTATGAATTCATAGTAATGCCTTTCAGAATCACTAATGCTCCATAAATATTCATGGAAACGATGAATATAGTCATTTGGGAATACCCCCACAAATTTGTGGTAGTCATTATAGATGAAATTTTGATATACTCCAAAACAAAGGAGGATCATGAGGAGTATCTATGAACTTTACTAGATACCTTATAGAAGGATAATCTCTTTTCAAAGTAAAACAAGTGTTTTCTCTGTTTGAAGGAGGTCTCATTATTGGGCCATATCATCAAAAGAAAAGTGATATCTAAGGATCCCTCCAAAACAGATGAAATTGAGGGATGGATGAGGCCGACATCTTTTATGGATATCTATATATTCTTGGTGTTATCTAGATATTATCTATCATTTTTGATAAATTTCTCATGATTTTCCAACCCTCTTACCAAGCTATCTCGGAAGGGAGTAATGTTTTCATTGATTGATGAATGCGAAGAAATATTCAATGAGTTAAAAAAAGGATCATCGCTGCGCTTGTACTCACATTACCTACTAGTAGAAAACATTTTATTGTATTCAGTGATGCTTGGAAGGAGGTCTTAGGTAGTGTGTTGATGAAAAATGACAAACTCATTGCCTATGCTACAAGGCAATTGAATGTTCATGTGAATAATTATCCAAAACATGATTTGGAGTTTCATTTAGTGATATTATATTTAAAAATTTGACAGCATTATGTCTTTGGGTAGTAGTGTAAAATATATATGGACCACAAATGCCTCAAGTATATATTCACACAGAAAGAGTTAGACATGCGCCAACGTAAATGGTTAGAGCTGATCAAAGACTATGACTCATCAATACATTACCAACCTGGGAATGCGAAAAAGGTTGTAGATTCTCTATGTAGAATGGACCCAACAATTCTATCATTGATTAGAATTGAGAAGGACCCAATATTCATTGATTTTATAAAGATGGAAATGGGAATCATAAAGAAGGGAACATCATAAATACTTTCACAAATGATTTCTCAACAGTCTCTTTTGGAATGGTTGAAGGATTCTCAAAATGATGATGTGGGAATTCAGAAGATAGTGGAATCAATCAAAAAAAATGAAATCCTTGGAGTTCAAAGTTAATGAATAAGGAATTGTGATATTTGGGAAAAGACCATGTGTTCCATAATGTCTGGAGCTGAAAATGAACTTTTGGATGATGTGCATAGATCAAATTTCTCTGTTCACCCAGGAAACAAAATGACGTATCAAGATATCCAAGAAAATTATTGTTGGGATAATATGAAGAAGGAGATCAATGAGTATAAATCAATGTGCCTGGTCACTAACCAAGTGATGGCAGAGAGCCAGAAGTCTAAGGGGATGATGCAACCATTGAAAATACTAGCATGGAAATGGAAGAATATCACTATGGACTTTGTCACCGAACATTCGAAGACATCCAAAGGAAACAATGCAATCTGGGTTATTATTGATCATCTTACAAGTGTTCATAATTCATTTCAATTCGTAAGGATTTCTCATTGGATCAACTGGAATAGATATATATCAGGGAAGTTGTAAGGTTTCATGGGGTGCCACTATCTATTATATCCGATCATGATCCATGATTTACCTATATGTTTTTGAAGAGTCTTCAATATTCTCTTGATACTAAGTAGAACATCAGTACGGCTTATCATCCTCAAACTGATGGCCAATTCAAGCGAACTATCCAAACACTTGAGTACATTGCGAAAGCATGTTCTATGGACTTCAAATGAGGGTTTGACCAAAATCTTTCATTGGTTGAATTATCCTACAATAATAGTTTCCACTGGAGCATCTGAATGGATCATTATGATGACCTGTATGGGAAGGGCTGCTGAACACTAGCATGTTGGGATAAATTCAATGAGCATAAGCTGCTAGGACTAGAAATGGTCGAATAAATGGTGGAGAAGGTGAAAACAATTCCACAGCATATCAAGGAATCCTAGAGTTGACAGAAGAGTTATGCGGATAATTGTCGATGAGACCATGAGTTTAAATATGGAAACATGGTATTTATACACATATCTCATTGGAAGATTGTCATGAGGTTTGGAAAGAATGGGACGTTAAATCCTTGGTACATTGGCTCATTCGAGATTCTTTATTGTGTTGGGGCGGTGGCCTATCGACTAGCACTTCCACATACCATGGACCAACTACATGAAGTTTTTCATATATCCATATTATGTAATTACAAACCATACCCTTCACATGTAATCTCTTCAGTGGTAATACAGCTAGAGAATGATCTTTCTTACGAGGAGAAACCAGTGAAGATCTTTGATTGTAGAGAAAAACATCTACGAAATAAGACAATTCCCCTCATCAAGGTGTTGTGGAAAACACAACATGTTTGATTAAGCAACTTGGGAATTTGAGGAATTGATGAAGTAATGTCACCCACATCTGTTTTAGTGTGGGAAAATGAAAATTTTATGGAAAATTTTCTTATGGGGGGGAAGATTGCATTGACCCAAAAATTTATTAATAAAAATTATTCTTGTTATAATTAAATGTCTTATTATGGTTATATAAAATGTGAAATTCATTGGTATTATGTTTTCATAATTTAAAACACCATTATGAATTGTGACCATTTCTAATGTAGCTATCGAATAGTGATCACATTACTTGTATAAATATAATGCTTTAAAAAATAAAATTTACTCAGACAAAACAAGCGATGGACTCATCTAGTAGAATTAGCTCGTACGAAGAAAATTTTATGGAGCTCAGAAAGGAGGAGAATCATTGGGATACCCTCTTGACGAATCCCATGCTGAGTATGAACATGTTAATTTTGAGCGGAATCGACTACTGGTAAAGTGTAAGTTAATAGAGATTCGCACCTGAGAAATGTTATCTGAGCCACCCCAATAGACTATCACCCTCGCACACCTTACCCTTTGGTCTAATGTGGGTGTTATAAGGGGTTATGTGACAATACCCTATCACTATGACAATGTCCGTTATTTTTTATTAATGAACGTGCATTCATTTTATTATTGTTGCTTTGTAAATAGTTTCTTAAAGCACAAATAATATTTTTTGTTAATAATCAACAATGAAATCTAATTTGATGAATTAATGGATTTTTGAATTAAATAATATTATAATATTATATTATTATTATTTTCAATTTAATTCAAAATAAATGATCATATAATTTAAGGAATGAAATTGTAATTTGTATTATGGTTTAAAAACTGTTTTTGTCAAAACCCATGAATTTTTGGTAAATTTTGGTATTTATTTTAAAAGAAAAAATTCTAATATTAGTAAAATTATTTAAGTAATATTAATATTATATTTTGAATGAGGACTTCGTAATTATCCAAAGGATAATTTTTCATAATTTTATGAGACAACCAAATTTTTGGGTAAAAATTAAATACCTTTTAAATATATAATTGTTTTATGATATCATAATGACCCAATAGCGAGGTAATAAAAAAATAAAACAATATGTTTGGAAATATATGTTTTATAATTAATATAATATGATTTTATATTTTTTTGATTTATTTTACAATGCTTTTGTGGACCCTCCAAGACTTATAAAACATATTGTCTTTTTAAATTGTTTTTATTGAGAGTGTGACTCACCTCCACATAAACATCCCTATTATATTAAAAAAGTTCGGACATTGGAAATATAAAATATGTTTTTTCATTCCACATTGGAAGAAACCATAGGCAAAAACCATTGGTTGGCCTTTTTATTGTTTTGATTTTTATGATGTGTACCAAACCTAAATAATAAAGAATTACCTCTCCTTTACTATATAATCCCACCCATGCTCCCAATTATTATTCACTCCAAGCTGTTTTATTTCTACCAACCCCTGAACTCCTCTATATAGAATATTCCCAAGTTTCACCAAGGTCTCATTAAGCCTCTCTCAAGCCTCTCCCAAGCCATTGGGATCACACTTCCACGTAAGGTATTTCTTTTTTTCTCATTCTTTTTCTAATTTTATATAAGTTCTTATGCCCTTTTGTTTTCAATTAAAAATGTTGGGGTATTATTTATCACCTCCCCCATAAGTTTTTATTTATGTATGGATGGTGTTATACCCCTTTCTCTCTCTTTAAAGCCTCCCATGTACACCTGTAACCATGCAGAACTTCTGTAAGGGAATTTTATCTCCTCTTTAACATCCATGTAATACATTTGTATTATGCATCTAAAATATATTATGTTCATTTGGATATGTATCCATTTGACACCCTTAATTTAAATTTCATGTACATATGATGAGACAACCTTATCAATCTCATCAACTATTTTCATGAATCTTTATGTCACGCCATTATGCTGCTGAAATTACACCACGTTTTTTCAAGACAAGATCATTATGTAGAGAATACCATACCCATGTCTCTATCATGGGTATTCACCTTTCTAAACATATACATATTGAATGGTACATTCATTTATTTATTCCACATTACGTTATCATCTCATAACTTATAATTTTTATTGATTCCATGTTAAATGATCCATGTGGCACACTTATACATTAAATTAAATGTTTAAGAAGGGTGTGCCATGATAACGCACAAATGCATTGGGTAAATTATGGTATCATAATATATCATGTGCAATGGGTGTTAAATAATTATAATTTATTTTCAATTAGGGTTTACTCATTTATCATGTTAAATTAGGGTTTACTCATGCCGCACGTGCAATGAGCATTGGCTCATGCTAATTCCATGTTAAGTGTTGTTTCCTCATTTCCATGTAATGATTGTCATGATTTATCATTCCTTTATGTTAATTTTTATCTTGTTATCAATTTAAAATATTATTTACCTACATGTATTGTATTACTCATGTTATTCCATGTTTATTCCCTTACCGGGCATTATAACTCACCCTTTTCTCATGAATGTACACTGGTTATCCCATACAATGCTAAGTACAAGGGAATGTAGTGTTCATGTAAAGGATGTTTTCAATAATGATGTTGTGTGTTTTATGTTCTAAGATGTTATGTAATGTTCTTAAGCCCCAACTACACAATACCTCTCTATATTCTATGTTGTATCAAGTGAAGATTATATTTAATAAATCATGTTTTAGTGTGGAATAAAAATCTGGGTTATTAAATGTTTGACCCCCAATATTCTTGTATGGTGTATGTACTAGACATCATTTTATTCTATGTACATTATAATTAATCTTATTGGTAAGCACATGTCCAACGTATGATACTTCTTTCATGGAGTTTATGATTTAAAAGAAACCAAATATATAAAATGTTATGTCTCAATTTTCCTTCATTGAGAATCATGTTTTTTATTCTCCTAAACTATTTTACTATTTGTATATACTTCGATTTATCATTATATATATTTAATATCCTTTTATTCATGGTATTTAATATTCAATGTAATTTTATTTTCATTTAGATTGATTATGATCCCACATTACCATGTTTTAAGAGTTTATAGAGACAATCTACTCTTCTTTTCATATTATTAATGATTATTATTCCTTTGATTAAATATTATGATCCATATATCAGGAAGACATATTATTTTCATCCTTCTATATTATTTTCCTGATATTTTCAATTTTGGTACCATGTTCCTCTCTTCTGTACATAATATAGTAATGATAGTGTTTCTAAGAAATCATGGATTTATCCCCTCTTTGGATGGAAATAATTGTTTTCTAATTTTCCTTCCAAGAATATTATACCATTATAATATAATATATAAAAGAAATTTTTACCATTTTTTTATTTTACCAATATATTCAATGGAATACTATTGTTTCCATCCAAATAATTTATTTTTATCCTATTTAACCTACAAAATGTAAGTTATTTTCACCTCATACAACATGTACGAATTTACCCATCATCATTAATTTAAAACATCCAATGATTTTTTATAAGGTTCATATTTAAGATTTTTTTTAAATTTTTTAATATTTTTTTCAAAATGCTTTTAATCATATTTTAAATGTTTTCATGAAATTTTTTTTCAAAAAATGTATTCAAACTTAATTTATTTTTTTTATGTAAAATTGTTTCTAGAATGTTTCCAATACTTATTTAATGCTTATAAAAGTGTTTTCAACAAAATGGATTTAAAAATGTTTTCAGGTTACAATAATAAGTTTTCAATTAAAATGGTTTTTATAATATTTTCAATATTTATGTATATGTTTTCGATTTGTTTCCAATGAAATGGTTTTAAAAAACATTTTAAAGTTTTATTTATATATCATCAAAGTGTTTTAAAAGAAATTGGGTTTTTAAAATGTTTTGAATCTACTATTCAATGTTTTCAAGGAAAAGGGTTTTAAAAATGATTTCATAATATTTTTAGGTACATACTATGAATATTATGATCAAAAGGATTTATTTATTAATAATAATTTTTCAAACAAGAATGTATATTTTTATCAAGACTAATTATTAGAGTTTATTTAAAAATTATTTTCCATCTATGATGGCATCAATTGATTTTAGTCATTTGTTTATAATAAATGATCTTAATATTCCATTCATACCCATTATATATATGAGTTATTCATAATTTAATGTTATTGATGAAAACCATTTCTTTTTCATGGGTTATAGGTATATGAAGTCCATTTCTCCTTTACGGGACATGCTTCAGATGAAATGATTATGAAACAGGTAAATTTTTCTATATGCTATGATATTTTTACATGATTGGGATAACCATTTATTTTTTAGGGTTATGAAATGTTTATTTATGATCTTTTGGAACAAGTATGTATGATTTCATAAAGTGAATAATGGGTCTTATATCACCCTCTAACGCATTGTGTGAAGATTTTTATCTCATGAGATAAACAAGGCTGGAATGAGGGATCACTCAGTTCAGTAATACAAATCTAGAATGAGAGTTTACTCGATTTAGTAATACTGCACTAGAATAAGGGTTTACTCAGTTTAGTAATACATGTCTATAACAAGGGATGACATGGTTTTGTAATACAGTGATGGAAAATGTTTTTTACCGGTGTAGTAAAAGACATTGACAACTAATATGTCCTTCACAATGATAAATGTGGAATGAAACACCCAGATACTTGCTTGAATGAAATTTGAGTTTCAAATAAGTGTAAAGATAAAATCCATCATACACATTATATTAAGGGTAAGGGATACTTCTTCAATGTCTATTTATATAACATTAAGTATTTTTGTAACTATTCCAACCAATTCCCCAATCATTGAGGGAATATACCTCAGAAAAAGATATGGGATCAAGGTCAATATTATTCTATTGATACGTATAAAATGGAATGATTATTATTTTATGTGTTTGGAAATAAAAAATATATCGTAAAATTATTTTATTGATGGTATTATAGTTATAATAATCAAGAAACATATAATATTATTTTATAATTGTATTTCATCAAGGATTTGTAAGCATGTGTTGAATGGTATGTAGAAAATTATTTAAGTGGAACGTCTATATTTATTGAAAACACATGATTTTTGGAATTTAAAACATAATATGTTATCTATATTTAGATAATAATGGAAATTATATTTTTATGGGATATTATTAGTGACCATGAAATTCATTAGTGATTTGATGGTTTATGTTATATTTTCTTATGTTTACTGCATGTTTGGATCAATGGAATATATTAGATAGCCTGAGATTTTATTTGTAGATGTATTCTTATTTTCCTTATGTTTATATGGTGATCAATGAATTCACAAATTTTTATTATGACATTAAAAACACCCTAATATTTTTTTTGGTAATATTATGTTTATTTAGTGATCTTCTTTAAAAATTTTGACTCTAAATTAGGGGAGACTTTTTTTGAATGAGCTTTAATGTTTACTATTTATCGAATTAATTAATATTATCTTTGGGTTCTGTTGGATTAATTTATAAATCATTTTGGTCTAGTAAAAAAGCTGAGGAATAACACGTTACGATTTTATAGATTATATAATCTGTTAAAATAAAATTTTAGTACTATAGGAAAAACAATCAGTTATGATTATCATTTCTTATAATAAGAAAGGAAGTGGAAAATCATCAAATCACAAATAGAAGATGAATTATATATTATGAAGGTTAAAGTTTTAAGGTTAGTATCATTTTATATGAGCTTAGTAAATATGATAAAATAATTACTCATCACTAGGTAGGGATCTTGAAACAGAAATGTTATCATTCTATCATCATTTCAAATGAACCAAATCGTCCCTTAACTCTTGAAAGATTTTCGATTTTATAGCCATTAAAATTATATGGATAAACCACTTCCTTTTTATCAATGATCTATATCATTCTCTAATAATACATGGGATTTAGTATTCTCTTGCAGGTCCATGTTTTCATTTCCCACCGATGTTATCCTAATTAGATACCAATTTATGTTATTATTCCAGATGATCTTTGTACTTCCCATTCTCTATTATTAAAAGGTTATTTTATTAACTCTTTTATGATTTGGGTTTTCCAATAATTTAATTTTTGAAATATCAAACCACTAATTATTGAGATCTTATTGATTTTTCTAGGAAATAATTTATTTATGTGGGGAGAATTGAACACCATAGGACTTTACAATATATTTATTTTAGAATAAATTTAATTTCTTTAATAATATGTGATAAAATAAAAAATTTGTTTAATAAAATGTAATACTCTAATGGAATGTTATTTAAACATTACCATTATCATGTAGCCAATAATATATAGTGAAATAATAATACTAGAAAATATGTGAAAAATATATATTTTATACACTTACCTTTATTATATTTTGATTATTAATGATAATAATAATCATTTTGAAGGAAAATAAATTTTTTCAAAAAATTTGTATATTTTCTAAAATTTAGATTAGTCACACATTGCGCACAAGATTTAAAATTAATTTTATCCTATTATAAGAAATTTTATCTTTTAAAATGAAATTAATTTTTAAAATATGAATATCAAAATTATCATATCATTAATTGTTGGTGAATTTCTGAAATATTTTATTTTTTGATGAATACTGAAAAATGAACAATTTAATTTGAAAATGAAATTTTTATTTTAATTATATATAATGTTAAATTATATTTTATGTTTTATTTAAGATTAAATAAATTAATCTATATATATATATATATCAAATTTTTGTCATTATTATAATTTTTATAAAATTTTCCTGATATATTGCATCCTAAAAATTCGATAACATATTTTTCAATCCAATATTTAGAAGTCTTCCACTCAACCCACTTATAAAATGCCACCCCTCTCCTATCTTCTTCACACATAAAAATCATATTTATTTGTCCAATAAATAAATAAATTACATCCTAATATCTATTCCATCATCGTAAAATCCATATATTTTTCATTAATGAAACATTGTTGGAATATTTTCTACAATCCTAAAGATATGACTCGAAGAAGAAGAAGCATTCTTCAATGATAATTTTTATTTTATATATTCATCCACTTACTTAAATTATTATTTAAAATTTTGGAATAATATTATTATTATATAAAATATAATGAGATGTTTTTATGTTATCAGAATGACCTATAAGAGTCTACACTTCAATTAAATTTATTATAAATCCTCATTTCTGTGTATGATGAACTACCACCTCGCCAACCAATGTCATTAATATTTCCATTACTACCTCTCACGATTGGGTGAGATAATGTATACAAATTCTATATAAGACGTTTAAAAAATATTAATACATATATAACAATTATATCATTTATAATTATTTACTTTTTATTCCATAGGGGACACAATAACATTTGTAAATTGTATGGCAGACTACCGCCTCATGAAGCGATGGGATTATTTTTCACTAACATTATGTAGTAAGGATAATGTTAATGAATAAATGTGATATAAATGAAATATTTAACAAATTGATGAAGTATTTATCATTTTTGATAGATAATATATCAATTCATTTCTTATACTGAAAAATTATAATATCATTTGTGTTGGTGTGGACTACTGCCTTCATGAAGGAATGTGAATCCCTTCTAAACACCACACCACATAGATGTAATATATAAGTATTTTTAATCAAATAATATTTTATTAATTATATAATCTTCATTATATAATTATAAAATATTACTTAACCTATTTAAATAATATTCGTTGAAAAAAGGAAATGTATCCAATATGTACGTACAACATACCATCTCCATGATCTTCACAAACTATTTTTTTAAATAAATATCTCATGATTTATTATAATTTTCAATAAATATATGATAATTATGTAATGATAATTACACTATATATGATGATATTATATAATATTAACAAAAACCATAATTTTCATAAATAAAATGAATGTGAAAACAAGGAAATTAACATCTAAAAAATTGATAATTATGAAGTGTTATTAACATGAGATAATATATTGTAAATGGGGATCATAAATTATATTATAAATATTGATATGGTTATAGATTATGTTAAATAAATTTTTAAAATCACATGAAAGGAAATTAAATCGTTCTCAACCATAAGGACACATGATGGAATAAATTTTATAACATAATTTCCATTCGTTGGGTTAAAATTCTAATTCATTGGTTATTTAATTCTAATATTTTATGTGTAATGAAACTTGGTTATGTATATTGTATTTAAAAATATTTTTTTGATTTAAAATTGGTACACATAATTAGTTCATTGATTAATCTCCACTTCAATGATATGATCATTTTGAGGGACATCATCTCAAATTCCATTCATCGAGGAATGTTGTATCGTTATACACTTAGTTTATTTTATATAGTGTATATACTACCCCAATTACATGAAATTGTTGTATTCATTATTAATTATTTGAATTTTATTTTTAAATTTGAATAATTTCATAAAAGAGAACTTCACTTGAATATTAAAATGTGGAGAAATTTATTGTAATATATTACATTCTTTTATTATTGTTAAATTTCCATTGAAATGATAATTTTTTTGTGATCATTTTTCATTATCCAATAGATTCCTATTAATGTTATTAGATTAACATATGAAATATAAATATATATATATATCCTTTACTCAATACATATAATTAATGATAAGTAATATTTTTCTATAATTAAATCGATTATTAAATATAAGAGAAATTTTAAGGAAATATAGAATAAGGTAAGGATAATTTATTAATATACCCCAGATACATTTACATGTACTATGAGACCAACCATTTGTCCATATCAGATGGTCTTTTACCCAGTATTTTTAAAATCTATAAAGGATTGTTTTTCACGATAGAGGTATCATGTGCATAACCCATGATGTTTTAATAATGAAGAATTTACATAATTATTAATTTAATTATTATTATTATTCATGATATTTTCATGATGATATTATATTTTGGTTCTTTTCATTCTCATTTTATTGAATAAATGTCATGTGTTATGAATTATTCACCATGCCAATTGATTATGCCTCAAAATTATATGATTTTCATTATAATTTTAAATGGAATTCTTGTTTTTTAATTAACCCCACCATATTTAATATTTATTATTGTATAATTAAATTCAATCTATTTAAATGGAATGTGTGTTAAGTTCGTTAACATTCTAGGTTTCATAGGCTTATTTATTTATGATAGCTTTCACTGTAAGTAACCCTTACTGAGTATCTGATCTCAACATTATTTTTTTATTCTATAAGGAATTCAGGACGTTCTCAATAGATTATATGAAATGATATGATACATTTAAAACATTTATTTTAAAAAAAATATGTTTGAATTTGAGTTTTCAAATGTTATATTCGAATATATATTGTATCTAGTTTACCAAGAGTAGTAAACTATTTATTCTTTTAGGATGTGATTCCTTGTATCTTAAGACCATGTAATAATGCAAGAATATTAATCTGGTATAATATTATCCAGGTCATTACACACAACATTAATAACAACTAGTGATATATAATAACCATGATAATAGAAAAATATTTGGATGAAACTTATTATTCCAACACTTATGAATATAAACTCATTTTTCGTAAAAAAAAGTGAGAAAAATAATTATGAAAAAGATAATGTTAATAATCTCATTATATCCACATTATAATATCTCATAAAATATAAAACAAGAACTTACTTAGAGGGTGTTATAAAACCCCACCTGCTACCATCCTTTCAGATATGTTCCATAATAAATCAATCATTCATTATAAAGAATACTCAAAAGGGAAATAGATTTTATATAATTTTATAATATATTAACATAATGAAAAAAATTAAATATTCCATAAAAAATGTTATACTCATCGAAAATAATTCAGCATTTTATGTTATTCAATAATAGTCTAGGTAAATACCCTTCTATATAGAGAGTAGAGCATTTCATTTTTACATTACATCTATAAATTTTTATAGTTAACTCAATAATTTCATCATTAAAAAAATTATCGATTCTTTTTTAACACATATTAAACAATGAGATGGAAAATAATTTACTTATAAAGGTATATATTTTTATTAAGATTATTTTTCTAATCTTTTGATGAATATAAATGAAAAATGTAGTAAATAGTAATTTCTATAGAAGAAAATGAAATTTCATATTATATCTAGTGAAAGAAGGTTTACGAAATCATTGGTGAATATATATGACCAATTATAAGATATTATTAAGCATTTGACTTATATGATAAAATATTTAATATTTTTAGGTAAATAAACATGGATATAAGGAATATCGTCATTGAACTTCTGAATCCATTTAAAATGTAATATTATTTTTAAACATGGTGAAATAGAATTTCATTAATAAACCATGGAATCATATACAGAAGGTTTAATTTAAATTTATATAAACTATATAATTATTTTCATAATTTTTTTTTTAAAATTCATTCTCTTCATACATTGATGAAAATAACCAATTTTGAAAACATTAAATTATTCGTTAAAAATGTAATTGACATCATATACTAGAAAATGACCTTAAGAAATTATTGAGGCGAATGTAATTACAATTTTTTATATATTTTAATTAATATAGAAAATTACTGAGTAGATTATCAAAATAAAACCAAATATAGTGTCTATTTCTTTACAGTGGGAAAATATTTATCAAGGGGGAAAATTGAATTGGGAGTAGAAAAGTAAAACCCAAATAATTTCCTAGTGAAAATAAATTGATAGTGGTATTGGGGGAAAAGTATAATGAATTCACAAATAGAATTTATTTTAAAATAAATCTCCATTGGAAATTTATATTAGTGATAAAATCCTCAAAATATTGGTAATGAAATAATTTTAAGATAATGAGAGGAATTGCAACACCCCGATATTTTTATAAGATCGATTTTTTTAATTTCTCTGATTTCTTGTTTTATACATGGCACCAAGATAATTTGCCGCAACATAAATCATCTCATTAGCTTGTGGTATATGAAACACTATTATTTTTATGTGTTATATACAAGTTTGATTAAATTTGATAGATTTCAATTCATGAAAGATTGAGTTTAAGAAAACAACAAAATATTATTACGATACGTTATAACCAAGTCATTATAATGATATGTATGAATAAAATTATTTGGATTATTAAAATATTTGTTTATAAACATATAGATAAATATTAATATGGGGAGAAATAATTATAAATGAAAATAAAACCTTTTTTAAATACAATGAAATATTTTTCTAAAAAACTATATAAATAAAAATAAGTGACATTGTAAAATAATAAAATCACTCTTTATGGATTTTATTAATAAAATATATATTTAGTACATTCAATATAAATTTTAAATTTAATCTTATATATTTTCCACACCGGATATAAGAACAAATTCAATTTTTCTGATAAAAGAAGTATTTTTCAATAAATGGTGTTTCAATGTTTTTTGATGGAACAACATTAATAAATATAGTATTTAAATTTTATATATTATATATGAAAATTTAAATTGTCTATTTTATTTTAAATTATCAAATTTTTCTTTGGGTTAATTGTTAGTATTTTTTTAAGATTAACATTTTGATGAATAAAAAAACTATAATGAATTTTAATTGAAAAATCATTTTTTATAAAATTTATTTATAGAGTTAAATAAAATATTTTAATGGTTTTAATGTATACATATAGTATATTTTTAATAGATTATATAATTTATGATATTGTAATTAATTTTAAATTGAATTTAGATGTAGAAACATTTCAATCACATGCATGTTTAAAATATTATAACTTGTTTTCTCATTCACAAAAAATGATTAATATTAAATATATTACTGAACAATTTCTGTAATGAATTCAGAAAAGAGGATTCCATATTTGGAATTATATGGTCCATATTATCTATAAATCTTCCTCTTATTTTTGGTAAATATGTATAGTAACTTTTGTAATTCTTATTAATACGATAAAAAGGAAAATATGGTGATTAATGGTAAAAAATATAATAATATCACCCTAAAACATTTCCTAATATCATTGTATTATTTTGTTTCAACATAAATCATCCATGGGTCAAAATGGTATACTTTGAAATCCACATGGATGATATTATGACATTTCATATATTTTTTAATGAAAATTTAATCATATTTTACTAAATTTGTATTAATTATATTATTTTTAATAGAAGTTTTGATAGAATATAAATTATAATATAAATATAATTTTTAATCTATATTTTTTTAATTAACATTGTAATTTATATGTAATTTTTTTAAAATAAAAAATTACATTAAATACTTAAATAATGATGTTGTATACTTTATTTAATTGTTGAAAAATATAAAAAATATTTCTAATTAAAATTATAATAATAAAAAAAACACCAAAAAATTGGAAAAAATTTATTAGTGGATTATATATCGACCTTTGTCATCCATGAGTCCATGTATTAACCATTTGAAGCCACGAAGAAATGATTGTGACAGTTAGAATATTTTATTTCAGGTAATGTTAATGTTATCACATTCATGTTTTAATAAATATAAAATTATTTAATTTTTTATTGTAGAAAATATATATTCGACTATAATTATTATTTTGAAATATATACTATATATATATTTTCTAGTATTTTATTTATTTGTAATGAAAACATATTTTTATTAATTGATTACTCAAAAATGATGTAATAATTTTTTTGGTAATCAAAATATCATATAAATATAATTAAAAATATTAAAATAATTAAAATTTGGGAAAACTAATATATTAAATTAATTAAATGCATGACCCCAACATCTAGAAAATAAAATAAAATAGTTGGTATAAATTTATCTTCATATATTGATATGTTAAAAAATCAATTAATTGAACAATGTCAAAATTAACATCATTGATTGTTTATAAAAATAATGTATTTCTAAATTATTAAAAAACAAAAAAAATATTAGATAATATAAAATAATAATTATTTGGTCTAAATTGTTCAAAGAATTCCAATTATTTTCTAATTGATATCAAATAAGTAAAAAATAATATTTAAAGAATCAATAATTACCTACCTTAGGTAAAATTAAAATAAAATAACTAAGTGTTAATTATAATGTTAAGGTTTAAATTTATGGGAAAACATTTCTAAAATTTATTGGTTGATGATATTATGACCTAATTAAATATCATTTTTAAAAATATAATAATTTTGTGTTTTTTATTTGTATTAATTTATTTATAAATTAATATATATGGGGTTCCAAAAGTGCTTTCCCCCTCAATTATAAAAGAGATCATCCTCCCCCACATCTTAACCTCACATTTATCCATTAATCTCTGAAATATCCATCCCATTTCCCTTCTATGATTAACTAGTTACATTATATAGGTACTGTTCTTATAAAAAGACCAACTCTGGTGTCTGAAAAAATATATCTATATGGACATTGTCAAAAAAGAGGAAATCACCTCTACTAATAAATTCAAAATTATTTATACCTATAAATTTTTTAAAGATTTGTTTATATTTAAATGTAATAACTCAAGTATCACATATAAGTTGATATTTAATTATGATTGTGGATCACTCATATTTCTCATGTTATCCATCCAATGTAAAGTTAAATCACTACGTGTGTGTACATACCACATATCGTCTCCTCACCATAGTGTAATATGTTTTTCACCAAAACATTACTTGTATGGGTAGAATGATGGAAATAATAACTACATAGAATTATTAAATCATGATTCAGTTTATTTTGTAGAATATATATCATCCACTTCTTTACCATTCCATAATTACGGGAATGATATTGTAGCTCATGCATACGTACGAAATAATGTCTCCACGAGGCGATGTGATTCATTCTACTTGATATTCATTAAATAATGTTTATATAAATATATATTATTAATAAATATGACATGTATTAAATTTATATAATTATGTAAATCATATAATTATAAACTAATAAGAAGAATATGAACTTATAACGAAAAAATATTCCTAGGAAAATTAAGCTATTAGTAACCGAATGACGAGTAATAATAAAATTTCATTAAAAATGGTTGATAAATGATCATATTTTGTATTATAAATATAAAAGTTGTTCTGTAATAGTTTTATGAAATTATTTAATCCATTATAAATGAAATTCAGATATGTACGAATAGAATCCGACCTAAGATGAGTGATTATTCTTAACTCACCTTTATTTCTGTGAGACACGTGTTATAATCCCTACATGATTATTCTACATTGTGTATATACTAACCATGAATGTATTTTATGAGTCTTATGATGAATATTATATTATTTTACATATATTATTAGTTTCATGTGGCTTATGGTTCTATTGATTATAATTTGATGAGTATTTATTTCACAATCCTTTTAATATTTAGACTTATTTTGTTTTAAGTCTCTATTGATATATACTTGTCATCCATGTCCATGTTTTATAATGAAAAATTATTTAAATATTTATTATTACTCTATGTATATTTTAAGTAATATTTACCATTTACTATATTGTTTTGAAGGAATATTTATTATATTTTCCAATCAATGATTTTTTATCTTTTCAAGAAAAAGTACAAGATTAATGTTTTCTTTAACTTATATGACAGAAATTAAATTTTACAATTTCATAATGATTTATTTTCATGAACAAAATATTATATGATTAAAAGTATATTTTAAAAGAAATTATTTTCTTTTAAAATTGAATGGCCTTTTTAGTAAAGAAAAAAAATTGAAGATGAATGGATATTTTCCTTAAGAATTATATTCACATGAGTATCAAAATTATTATCTATATAAATTTACATTCATTGATTATATATGTTCATTAATGGGGGTATTTTTTTCTTCTATACTATCTCTATTACTCCAATGATTTTATTATGTTTATCATGGAATGATTTTTATGAAATCTATTTCGTTTTCATGTATTGTATTGTGATGGAATGATGTTCTTGAAACCCAATTGGCTATGCTATGATGAATTATTGATTTTACTATGGAACAAATATGTATGGTTTTAATTAAGAGATTTTTGGAACATATATATCCCTTTAATTAACTGTGTAAATTTATTTATATCATAAGATAAACAAGATGGGAATGATAGATGATCTCAGTTCGGCAATGCATGGGAATTATAATCCCCAAGTGGAAATATCATGAAGAGAATCAAGAAGGTTGTATGATTATTAGTTATAAAATTGAGGATAAATAGACTAAAAATGACATGTCAGTTGTATGGGATGATCTAACCAAATTTTTTAACATATAAATAATAAGTATATTTAGATTTTGGTTTTGGAACCTTAATTCCTGATTAACATTTCATATTCTTGGAATGAATAAAATAAGGAAGCATTAGTAATGGGTTATTAAAAAATTTGGATGATTGAAGTGTAATTGTTTTGGAAATCAAGAATTATGTATAAGTATTTGTAGTATATGTTTTTAAATAATAATGAAAAGGATATACTGAATGGTGATGAATACCTAGAAAAATTATTTAAGGGAAAGATACAAATTTTTATTAAGGGATAGTAACCCTAAACCTGTTCAGGGTATGGATATATAATTTTTATCTTGAATAAAGGTATGTTAGATATGATTAATTGGATGATACTAATTATGTATTTTTTGAAATGTGGGTTATACTATCATGGATTATGTTTAAAACATTTTGGACATACATAATATATCCAATAATCATTGGAATAAAGAAACATGTATGTTTTCATTAAGAATTAATGATAATATTTTTTACTATGACCTTTTAAGAGAAAACATCATAGAATCCATTCATATGTTTTAAATTTTACAAAAAATAGATAATTTATGATATATTGGAGAGAAATATTAAGATAATTTATTTCAGCACATTCTAATGTTTTGGATTTTCAGCTATTAGATGGATTTTTAGGTTATCTGTTTATGTAATGTGTTGGTTAAATTCCAGATTCCATTTTTGAGATTAAATTATTATCTCACAAAATGTGTATTTTTTCATGTTTGATAATTTTTTCATACATTTTTTAGTAAAAAAATATGGAATGACTTTTCAATATATTTAGGGATCTTATGATATAATATTATTTAAGAAATTCTAAATTCAACATCGTTTCCTAGAAAAATATTTGAAGTGTAAATTAAAAAAATCATGAAAAATTATTAGATTGTTCTAAAATGAGTTCTCATCAAAATTCTTCAACATCTGAAGAATGGACATGATATAAAAAGTTTTCCTATTTGCATCATTTTGATGATATGAATGACCCCTTTCAGACTTCCTTAGTATACGTTTTTTTTTATTTTTACCATTATCTGGATCTCCCACATTATTGTGAAAAGTGATCTTGATCAATCAATAAGATTAATTATAATTTTCTTCCATGCCTAAATATTCACCTATGGTATCGTAAAAATCATTCTAGTTATGAGTAACATTTGATAAATGATAGGTTTCAACATGAAATCTTTAAAAGATGTTTTGATATTCATTTTTTCGATTTTGTTTTTTATTAATGAAACTTTTATGCACTAATACTTCTATAATGTAGATGAATCTTGATGGTGACATTTATTTTAAGGGGTTAAAATTTAACACCATAAGATTTTTTTGAGATAGAATATTTTAGTTTATTTGATGTATTATGGTGTACACGACTCCAAGATAATATTGCATTATACATAACATAATATTTTCTTGTGGTATACATAACATTATTCATGTCTTGTGATATACATGCCTTCATGTTATTATGATAGATTTCATTTCATGGAAGACAAACTTTAAGCAAACAACTAAATATTAATATGTTATATTATAGAATGTCCATTATTTGGGAAGGTATGAATAATATTAATTTAATTATGAATTATTTTTTCACATGTATATATAATTAATTATTTTTCGACAAAAAATTATAAATGAAATTACAACCCTTATTAAATAAATATAAATTTTATTCCAAAAAACAATTTAAATGAAAATAATCATGTTTGTAAAAAAACTAAACCACTGTTGATGGATTTTTTTAATTGACAGATATATGTAATATATTCAATTTATTGTTTAAAATTCATCTTATTGGATTTCTAGACATTATATATGAAAAAATTCAATTATTCTAATAGTATATGGTTTTTTTCAAAAAATGATATTTTACCCCATTTATATGGAGGAAAAATATTAAATATACTTTTTATACCTTTTAATATTAAATTTAAATAATATTATTCTTCATATAGATAATAGTTTTTAATTTTACTTTGGTTGGGGTATTGGTATTTTTATAATAAATTTCATGAATTGTTGAATAGTAAAAAATAATGCATTTTTATTGAAATTTTTTTATAAAAAAAATTATTTATAGAGTTAAATTTTTTATGTTGGAACCTAATTATAGTTAATTCCATTAATAAACATTTTTTATCAAACCAAGGGAATATTTTGAATTAGTGAACAATCACGGGGAACCCAATGGTTGCATGTGCAAGATCTGAGGTTGACACGAAAATGGGGAAATTATAGCCAAGATTATGCTAGCCCAATGAGACATCCAATTGATTCTTCTGCATCAACTATTTTAAAAAATAGGAAATTCAACATTGTGAAAGATATTTGGTTGGTGTGAAAGATTGGATGTTGCACACTAGATCTTTCACATTCAATGTGATGTCAAATATCGCTTGTGTGTAACCCCACCTGTGCACCACCGCCAGAGTTTTCAGTTATATATAGAAACATAACCCATCATTTTGTGGATAATTATGGAAGATGAACCTCCACGCTATTGTGTGAAATATTACCTTTCCACATCTGCATGAAAGACATGGAATCAAGGTAATGGATCTTTCATGACAGGTCTCAAATGGGTCCTCCATCAAGTGGGCCGACTAATGATTTACCCTCGCCCATTTTCTTTTACTACAAAGAAATTTTGTTCCAAAGATTATTCTGTCATTCAAGTTTTACCTTCTGTCAAAACAATCTTCTGTACAGGGTTCCCCCTTTCATGTATCCAATCATTTTATGCATAAAAATAAAATCATTTGAGTAGGGATCCATCATGAGTGAAATATTTCAATCTTACGTGTGAACCCATTATGTGCTTCATGTGTTTTCCTTACCCTATGGCACCTTGTCCAATATCTATTATTCTCAAAACCCATGTCTTGCACATAATTCTCTCATGTGGCCCTCCAGGATTGTACGAAATGATTTCAAAGTCCCCTGGACAGTTCTTCATGTTCAGTTTCCTTTCCTAACACCTCTTCATATAGAAATGTCAATAGATATTTCTTATTCTCATAGCCATTCTAATGTGGGCCCCCGAATGTGTCAATCCACAACCCCATTACCAGATATCATTACTATACTTTCCCTACTTCAACAGTGGATATGTACAAGTTATGTAAGTACTAGTGGTTGAGAGTGAATCATCATTGTCCAAGCTATATGATTTTAAACTACCAAGCAATGAAATACAGTGTACAAGACATTAAAATATGATCACCACATAAGAGACATGTCCAGTGAGGACTGAAAAGGGGATGAGAACCAGTTCCTTCTCAGCCCCCTCTCCCTTTGAACAATTTCTCCATACACACCTCAGACAATCTATGTATAAGCCCCAACACCTTTTGATGGGATGTTTCAGGTATGAGGGCTATATCATCAATGTATATCTAGACACCCTCCATTCTGATTAAGCCTCCCTCCATGAGTAATTACTAGTATTTATCTCCTTGGGAAACTAACCATGCATATTCACCACTCTATTAATTATAGATGCACATTTTGTGACATGATTTCCAGGTATTTGTTGCCTCTTATGTCTCACACAAATCATGACTCATGTGGGGTTATAGTAAGCATTGACTATGAAATCCTATTTTTAATTCATTATTGTGTAGTCCCAATCCCCCATCATACCTAACTATGTGCAATTGATAATTTCCCTTTTCAAAAAAGGTACGTAGGAAGCCTCTATGAGTGTCAAGCACATTATCCCATTGTTCTGAACACTTCACATTGGTTCACTACTCATCAAACATGATAATAAAATGTATGAACCTATCATTTCACATGACTTTAATCATTTTGCTACCGAACTACATGGGTGTTGATCCTTGTCTCCTATGATAGGGTATGTCGAAGACTCCCTGAGGTTCAACCCCAAACACTGGTAAACATCGATGTTCCCATTGTTGGGACCCACATCCTTAGTCCACCCTTTATTGGTGTTAGTTTAGTTCATAGGAAGATAACCATGTGTAATCCTTCCATAATTAATTGATAATCCTCGAAACCAATATTATCCCCCTTTCCAAGGGCTTCTCACCACGCGTAAGCCCCAACATGTCATCACATTTTTGTCCTTTTTGTGTGAACTTATTTAATTCATCAAACTAAACTACGTGGACATTAACACCCTACCTTGGGGATATGTAGGATTCCTTCATCATGTTCATAACCACCACCTATGTCCCATCATAGACTCTCCCATCATCCATTGTGTTCAGGATGATCATGCCTTATACTATTTGGTGCAGTCCCTATGATTCCCCATCCATGCATCCATTCATAGGAGTTGTCTCCCAATGTGACTCATTGCCCCATTCTAGAACAACATGGACTTTAATTATCTTTCATGAAGATACATAGGAATCCTCTTCGGGGATCACACCCAATACCATCACCTTAACATTGGTCCAATGATCCATACTCACTCATTCCATCCTTCAACACTCAGTCTATGTCCATCCTGATTCCACTCAGGCCTCCACATACCAGCGAAATCAGGCCATCCATTCAGGAAGAAACCATCTGAATTACCCATTCATTTCGTTTCACATTTGTATCACATGATTCATTATCCACGAGTATGCCCAAAAAAGTCATCAAGTTTTTTTTCCATTTTGTTCACCCTTATCCCATGATTCCCCCTAGTTCGACTGACATAGTGTCAATGTCGAGTGAATGCTCATGAAGATGCCCTCTAAAGGAATCATCTTCCTTGAATCTTATGGATTGAGCCAGCATAAGAATGTGTTATTGGACAGTAGTTGTTTTCCCAGATAAGTGGCACTTCCTTGTCCAAATGTAGGGATGATTTCATAACCATCCAGGGTTGAGGTACCAACCACATCACATGTTGGTTGAGTTGTCCTCTTTGGTAACTAGTTCATGTAGCAGCCATCATGGGATGATCTGCTATGATGACATATATATGGAGGTCATCCCCATACCATTATGAACCCGATTGGAGGACCTCTCTATTCCTGCATTGAGTATAGAGATTCTCTCTATTCCTCCATCATTAACTACATCGGAGGCCATCCCCACATCATCAACACTAAGAATGAAGGACCTCATATTCCCCTTTAATCTGTTATGAATTTTTTTTTCCTACCAGGTTATCAGTGTGAGGATCTTCCTTTCCCTATCACACACCAGCATGTGGGACCTCCCTGGTTGTGCCTAAATTTACCCTACAAGAATGTGGGCGTTGTACCATAGGTAGGGGTCGAATCCACAGGGACCAAAAAAGGAACCTAAATACACTCTGATTTTGGAAGGATTTGGCTATGAAGTGGCCAACTATTTGGATTGATTTATTTTGAAACTAGTAATTTAAATGAAAAAATAGAAAAAAAATTCATTTAGTTAGTCTAAAACACTTAATGGAGATGATTTGATCCTAAGTTGTTACAAGGGATAGATTGGATGTATTTATTTGCTTATAACGTTCATTTCACTAATTCAAGACATATCCAAAAAATGATATAATTCCTCATCATAATTAACCAATTTAATCCCTACACAATTCCATGGATTATCCCCAATGAACTTAGAGGATCAATTTAAGGACCACTCCAAGGAATTGGATCATACTATCACTCGAAATGTGTCACTGAAAAATTTGGCGATGAAGAAGAAGAAAATAATCATCAAATAGAAATCTTAAATTAATGCAATGATTATAGAATTTTAGATCATAAAATGAAATCCAATCTTCCCCATTCAACTCCCTAGGACCAACCCATAATGGTTTGGACCTCCATTTATGCTATTCAATAAATTGAAGCGGGAAGTCGACTTAAAGAATCTAGATTGAAGAAGAAAAATAAAATAATTAAACGATCACTCTACCATTGTGTGAATAAATTCACAAGTGTTTGGTGTGAACAAGTTCCCACCTTGAGGCAACAATATCAATGTTCAAAGAAGAAGAAAAGTAAAATATTAGAAGAAGAAATTTTATTGAAAACAATGATGATTCATACAACTTACATGTGTAATATGAATGTTACAAAGGCAATTTGGCATAACGACATTACAATAAAAATAAAACTCCAAGATCCCTAAATCCTCCATTGCTACTACCTTAAATTGACATTTAGTAGGCCTTGGGTCGATCCAACACTCCCCAAATCTCTTTAATTAATTGTAGGAGACCAAAGGTGGGTGGACATTTAATGTTGAGGAGAGCATTCAACTCTTGCCTCGAAGTGGGAGCCAACTCTCATCCGCCGAACAGACGTGCTGAATAATCCTTGTAGAATGCAGAATTGGAGTGGGCCATAGAACACATAAATTAATCCTCATATGTCCCCTAATTTCCTATACACATTGAGCCAAATATACATTGTGTTTTTTCAGGATATGATTTAAATGGTGGGCTGTTGTTCTAGGCCGCAGAATCTGGCCCAGAATTGCATCTACAACATTCCCCCTGGAACTCCATTAAAACATTCTAATTAACATGGGAAAAAGACTAATTAAATCTTCCCCGTGATTTATTATATCTACAGTCAAATTTTGATTCTTTTTTAACTTGAATCATGTATTCTACAATACTTTTATTGGGATGATATCCAGTTCACTTCGCCTAGAATGTGTTTGGTTCAAATCCCACTTTGGTGGTCTTCCAAATTGAATCCTCAAGTCCTCTAAAATAATGAATTATTCCTTATATCATGGGACACCTTAAAATAAAATATAAACATAAAATAAATATCATTATGTGTTTTATGAGAAGCTCAATAAGGTACCATTTAATAGTGCATTTTAAGAAGGAATTAAAATCATCATGTGAAATAATGTTCAAAGTGTTAAATGCAATAATAATGGTGTATATGATTAATAAAGAACATGAATATTATATTATAATAAATGATTATTAGCCTCTTTTAGGGGCTAATCACAACCCAACTTGAGTTTGGCTGGTCCCAAGAAAAATATTATTAAAAAAATATGAAATTTGAATTCCCGTTTCCAGAAACATTTTAATACACATTTATCACCCAAAGGCCATATACCAATAAAAATGAAACACATCAAAATCATTTAAAACAAACTACGTCCATAGGCATATCCCAAGCACTAGCCCACTACTTTTTTCAAATTCATGGCCATATTTTATTCAATTTCAAATATGAGTGACGAAGTGTTGTGAATCACAATTGACATGGGGGTTCATTTTCATTCATAGGGTTAAAAGATGGAAGAGCTATGAGTAATTATATTTTAATATTAAGATGAGTAATAATTTTTTATTTTTATTTTTTTGTTCTTTTTTGCAATTTATCCATGGTAATTGAAATTGAACTCAATCGATTCAACCCATATAGCAAGACTTTGCCGATGAATTTCAGGCTCAAAGACCATAGGGCACCATGTGAAGCTCAAATTCTCAGGCATCATCTCGAGTTAAATCAATCAAAAACAAATTCACACGACCAATAATAGATATGAAATTCCCAACTCCGGGCTAGAAAACTATGGAGTCACGATCCCCTAGTGCCCAAAGCCACACATTATGTAATTTCATTTCCTTAAAGGAAAATTGATTTTTATTTTTGTTTTATTTTTTTTAATACTCATATTAAAACTAAAATGATCACCAAACCAATGATATTTATTATTTTTCCCAATGAACTCGATCTAAATTCCCACAATCTAGAGGATGTGCATTGTGTTTTATTATTAAATTGATGAAAATATAACGGTGAAAAATCACATCGAACAACCATATTTTCCAAAATCTATAAAAATTACATAAACATGCATTAAAATTAGAATTATGGCATGAAAAATTCTTTTATATCCAATTTTAGAGTTTACAATGTGTGTTATCATGTTCAAGGTCAATGAATTTTTTCCTTCCACACATTTTTTTATGCACACAAGATCAATTTTATTTATTTCATCTCACCCCAATTTAAAATAATATTTTCCCCAATGTTAAAATAAATGAATGATTAGAAGGGGTATAGGTAGATGAGGGTAGTTCTAAAAAGAATTTTAAACAATAATCATAGAACAAATTCAACCGATTTTTGAAGTTGAAATTCATGATGCTCCAGATAACACTTTTGATCTCATGGGGAGTGTAGGAACCTCCTTGATTGAACATGTGTGACGAAAAATAGTTCCTAAACCATACAAAGAAGAACAATGTAGAAAACACAATCAACACAACGAATTATTTAATTCCAAGTATCTTCATTTTTATGGTTTTCCCTATTTTTTTGTTTTTTTAAATAAAAGTAATGATACATTTTGTTCTTTTAAATTTCTGGGTAAGGTATTACTCAGGGATCACACCACGTGACAAAGATGAATACGGTGCTCCCCTTTCATAACCATCCATACTCATAAAAGAAGAACTGGTCAACAAACTAATTTTTTTAACATAAAAATACATAAATAAAATAAAATAAACTGATGATACATTGTCTTCTTTTAAATTTTTGGGTAATGTGTTACTCAGGGATCACACCACGTAACATAGGTTAATATGGATCACCCATTTCACACCCATACTTACTCATAAAATAATAACAAGTCAATAGTATGAAGTACTAATTAAATAAAATAAAGCCTGAAAAACATGGGTTACCTCCCATGCAACTCTTTTGTTTAATGTCGCTAGCTCGACATGGATCCCCTAACTTACCCAATACCAACATTCAACATTTTAAGGACACCATATTTCTCCACATATACTTTATTGAGATTGATTATTTGTTTAAATTTTGTATCATGTAAAATCCTATATTCTACAATTAGTGGGAAAATCAAAGGAATATTAGAAATGGTTGATATAGATTCCTATGTAGTCTTTCCTAAGAAATCAATGATCGGTCCACCTTTTTTTGTTTCAAGAGAAAAATGAATTCCAATTGAATTATTCTGATTATACACTATGAAAAGTATAGTTGGGTGTCAAAGGAAGGATAATAATTTTGATATTGGGTTGCAACGGACATTCGAACACAGGTTGAGATTTTGAATCCAACTCAGTTTCATTTTCCAAATTACTCCAAAAATTGGATCCTTTAGAATAGATGATTCAACCACCAAATTCGATAGATTAGTTTTAGGAATGATTATGGAATGAATGTTTTTAATTTCTGTCAATGGTTCAGGGATTGGTGTTTTTGTAAAATCATCAATAGAGACATACTTAGAAGACTCAATCCACAATGCCAAATTTCCCTCTTTTGAATACATGAAATAAATTTCTTCTTGATTTAATGACCCATCATAAATTTCTTCATTCACTACCCCTTCCGAAAATCCAAAGGTTGGTTCTTCAATAAATTGATGAGAGTTTTGTGGGAAACTAGACACTACACATAAGGTTTCAGAAGGTACTATTGGTGTATGGATGAGTTCCTCACAACTATTAATGCATTGTAGTTCTAATATAAATGATGATACCTCAGAACTCATTATATCTATTTGATTACAAAATTGTTCAAGGATTTTTTGAGGATTACGCGGGATAGGAGTTTGTAAATTGTGAACTTCATTAAGATTCATCTCTTCAATCATCCTCGAGAGGGTTAGAAATTGATCCTTTAAACAATCATCATCTCATTGATTGTACATCTCATCAGGTGTGTGGTAATTAATCAAGGGTTGATCAACAAATTTTTTTTACATTGGTGTCTTCCTAATATTGATATTCCATTTGATTCCGGCATGAGTTTGTGATATGATAATTTGGAAGATACTCCATTAGAGAAGACAAAAATTTTGATTCTAGATTCTTAGGACACACAAAAACAGAAAGGGGTAAAGATAAGTGAGATGGGGGTGAGAATAGAGAACGTGGTGTGAGAAAAGGATGATACTGTCTATGATAACTTACCTAGGTCCTTTTAAATGCAACCAAAAATTTTTTGCACGCAAATTTACCCTACAGGAATGCGGTCGTTGTAGCACAGTTAGGGGTCGAATCCACAACGACCAAAGAAAGAACCTAAAGACACTCTGATTTTTGAAGAATTTGGCTATGAAGTGGCCAAATATTTGGATTTAGTTGATTTTAAACTAATTATTTAAGAGAAAAAATAAAAAAAAATAAAATTACATAATCTAAAACAATTAATGGAGATGAGTTGATTCTAAGTTATTACTAGGGGTTAGATTGAATGTATTTACTTTCTTATAACGTTCGATTCACTAATTCAAGACATATCCACAAAATGATATAATTCCTCAAAATAATTTACAAATTTAGTCCCTACAAAATTTCAAGGCTAATAAACAATGCACTTAGAGTATCAATTTAATGATTACTCTACGGAATTGGATCCTACTAGCACTTGAAATGTGTCATTTTTAAATTTGGTGAAGATGAAGAAGAAAATAATCATCAGATGGAAATCCTAAATTAATGAAATTATTACTGAATTTTAGATCATAAAATAACATCCAATATGCCCCATTAAACTCCATATAACCAACCCTTAATGGTTTATCCCTCTATTTTATGTTATTCAATAAATGGAAGAGGGAAGTCGACTTAAAGAAGTGGGATTGAAAAATAAAAATAAAACAGTGAAATGATCACTCTACCATTCTGTGAATAAATTCACAAGTGTTTGGTGTGAACAATTACACACCTTGAGGAAATGTTATCAATGTTCAAAAATAAGAACAAAAAAGAGAAGTTGAAGAACTTTTATTGAAAACTAAGGTGATTCAAACAACTTACATGTGAAAAAATAATGTTACAAAAGAAATTTGGAATAACAACATTACAATGAACATAAAACTCCAAGATCCCTAAATAATCCATTTATACTGCCTTAAATAGCCATTTAGGAGGCCTTGAGTTGATACACCACTCCCTAAGTCACTTTAATTAATTTTGGGAGGCCAATGGTGGGTGGACATTTAATGTAGAGGAGACCATTCAACTCTTGCCTTGAAGTTTGAGCCAGCTCTAATCCACCGAATATAAGCTCAAACTAAACATTCTAGAATGCAGAATTAGAGGGGGTCATAGGAAACTTAAATGAGTCGCCGGATGATCCCTCATATCCTGTAAAATTGGAGCCCAAAATACGATGTGGTTTGCGAGGTATGTTTAAAATGGTGGGTTGTTTTTCTGGGATGCAGAATCTGGACGAGAATTTCATCTTCAACTTCGGCCGCCTGGACTCCAATAAAACATTAGAATTATCTTGGGAAACTATTGAATTATATGATCCCCATGATCTATTTTATCTATAGTTAATGTTTGAGACTCTTTGGGTTTGAATCATGGCCGCTACAGTACCTTTATTGGGCTGATGTCCAACTCACTTCACCCAGAATGTGGTTGGTTCAAAGTCCACTGTGGTGGTTTTCCAAATTGAATCTCCAAGTGCTCTAAAAGAATGAATTTTTCCTTATATAATGGGAGACCTGAAAATAAAATACAAACAAAAAATCAAGACCATTATGTGCTTTATGAGAAGCTCAATACGGTACCATTTAATAGTTCATTTTAAGAAGGAATTACAATCATAATGTGAAATAATGTTCAAAGTGTTAAATGCACTAATAATGGTGTCTATGATTAATAAATCACATGAATATGATATTATAATCAATGGATATTATCCTTTTTTAGGGGCTAATCACACCCCCCCAACTTTAGCTTTGCTAGTCCTGAGAAAAATATTTCACAAAAATATGAAATTTGAATTTCCTTTTCCAAAAATAATTTAATACACATTGAACACCCAAAGGCTTTATATCAAAAAAACCCCTCAAAATCATTTAAAAAATGCTCTGTCCATAGGAATATCTCAAGCCTTGGTCTACTCCTTTTCTCAAATTAATCGACATATTTCAGCCAATTTCAATTAAGCATGATGAAGTGTTGTGCATCACAATAGACATGAGGTTTCATTTTCAATAAAAGGGAGAAATGATGGAAGCACTAGGAGTAATGATATTTTAATATTATGATGAGTAATCATTTTTTATTTTTATTTTTTATTGTTATTTTTTGCAATTTTTCCATGGTAATTGAAATTGAACTCAACCAAGTCAACCCATGTAGCAAGACTTTGCCGATGACTATCATGCTCAAAGACCTTAGGGAACCAAGTGAAGCTCATATACTCGGGCATCATCTCGATTTAACTCAATCAAAAAAAAAATTAAATTACCACAAATAGAATAAAATTCCCAACTCCGGGCCAGACAATTATTGAGTTGCGATCCCCATCTGACGAAAGCCACACATAAGGCCATTTCATTTCTCTATGCACAAATAAATTTTTTTTTTTATTTTTTTTTATTTTTTTGAATACACATATTAAAACTAAAATGATCACAAAAACTATGAAATTTATTATGGTTCCCCAATTACTCGATCAAAAACCCCATAATCTAGAAGATGTGCATTGTGTTTTTTATTAGCTGGATGAAAATATATTTTTGAAAAATCACATCAGAAAACCGAACATTCCAAAATATATGCACATGAACCTAAAAATTGATTAAAATCAAAATAAAGGCATGAAAAACTCTTTGATATCCAATATCAGAGATTGCAATGTGTGTTATCATGTTCAAGGTTAATGAAAACTTTCCTTCCATGCATTTTTTAGGCACACAAGATCATTTTTTATATCAACTCCCAAAAACATAAAATAACACCTTCCTCAGTGATTAAATAAATGAAATATTAGAATGGGTATAGGTAGATGATAGGAGTTCTGAAAGGAATTTTAAATAATAATCATTGAACAAATTCACCTGGTTTTTTGTGTTGAAGTTCATGATGCTCCAGATTACTCTTTTGATCTCTTGGGGGATGTAAGAACCTCCTTGATTGAACATGTATCACCCAAAATAGTTCTTGAACCATAAAAATAAGAACAAAGCATAAAACACATACAACACAATGATTTATTTCATTTCATGTATCATCATTTTTATGGATTTCCCTGTTTTTTGGTTTTAAAAAAACTAATGATACATTGTCTTATTTTAAATTTATGGGTAAGTATTACTCAGGGATCACATCACATGACACAAATGAATACGTAGCTCCCGTTTCATACCCATACATACTCATAAAATAAGAAAAAGTCAATATACTTATTTTTTTAACCTACAAAAACATAAATAAATTAAAATAATCCGATGATACATTGTCTTCTTTTTAATTTTTTTGTAATATATTACTCAAGGATCACACCATGTGACAAGAGGGAATATGGCGCTCCCATTTCATACCCATCCTTACTCATTAATGAAGAATAGGTCAAAAATAAGAAGTACTATTTAAGTAAAACAAAACAAGAAAACCATGGGTAGCATCCCGTGCAGCATTTTTGATTAACGTCACTAGCTCGACATGAACTCCCTAACTTACCCAATACCAACATTAAACATTTTAAGGACCCCATATTTCTCCACTTATACTTTATTGATATAGATTCTTTGTTTATAATTTTTATCATGTACAAACCTATGTTCTACAATGAGTGGGAAAATCCAAGGAATATCAGAAATTTTTGATCTTGATTCCTCTGTAGTCTTTCCTAAGAAATCAATGATCATTCCACCTTTTTTGGTTTCAAGAGAAGAATTAATTCCAATTGAATTCTCCGGATTATACCTTATGAAAGGATTCTTGGGTGGGAAAGGAAGGATAATAATTTTGATATTGGGTTGCATAAGACATTCAAACACATGTTGAGAATTTGAATCCAACTCATTTTCATTTTACAAATTTCTCAACAAAATTGGTTCCTTTATAATAGAATATTCAACCACCAAATTGGAGAGATTAGTTTCAAGAATGGATATAGTCTCAAGGTTTTTAATTTATCTCAATGGTTCAGGGATTGGTGTTTTTGAAAAATTTTCAGTAGAGTCATACATAGGAGACTCAATCCACGAGTTCAAATTTCTCTCTTGAGAATGCATGAAATCAATTTCTACATGATTTACAGACCCTTAAAAATAATTATTAACTTCCACAACACCAAATCAAAATTTTGTTTCTTCAAAAAATTCATGAGAGTTTTGCGGGAAACTAGACACTCCACATAAGGTTTCATAAGGTACAGTTGGTGTATGGATGAGTTCTTCACAAGTATTAATGAATTATAGTTATAATCTCAATGATAATACCTAGGAACTCATTATCTCTATTTGATTAAAAAATAGTTCAAGTAGTTAATGAGGATTAGGCTGGATAGGTATTTTTAGATCATGTACTTCATTATGTTTCATCTCTTCAATCATCCTCGAGAGGGCTAGAAATTGATCCTTTAAACAATTATCATCCCATTGATTGTACATCTCATCAGTTGTGTGGTAATTAATCAACGGTTGGTCAAAGAAATTTTATAATTTAGGGGATTCATAATATTGATTTTCCATTTGATTCCATCATGACATTGTGAAATGATAATTTGGGAGATACTCCATTGGAGATGACAGAAAGTTGGATTTGAGATTCTTTGGACACACAAAAACAGAAAGGGTAAAGATAATAGTGATGGAGGTGAGAACATAGAACATGGGGTAAGAAAGGGATTGAAGTGTCTAATATAAAATACTTGGGTCCCAGGAAATGGCGCCAAAATATGGTTGTGCCCAAATTTATCCTACAAGAATGCGGTCGTTGTAGCTCATGTTGGGGTCGAATCCACAGAGACCGAAGGAAGATCCTAAACACACACTGATTTTGGAAGGATTTGGCTATGAAGTGGCCAACTATATGGATTGATTTGATTTGAAACTAGTTATTTAAAATAAAAAAATAACAAAACATACAATTAGTTAGTCTAAAACAATTAATGGACATGAGTTGATCCTATGTTGTTACCAGGGTTAGATTGAATGTATTTATTTTCTTATATCGTTCGTTACACTAATTCAAGACGTATCCACCAAAATACATAATTCCACAACAAAATTCACCAATTTAATCCCTATGAAATTCCAAGTCTAATCACCAATTCACATAGAGGATCAATTTAATGATCACTCCAAGGAATTGGATCATACTAGCACTCGAAATGTGTAATTGTTAAATTTGGTGACGATAAAGAAGAAAATAATCATCAAATTGAAATATTAAATTAATGCAATGATTATATAATTTTAGATCATAAAATAACATCCAATATTCCCCATGAAACTACCTAGGACAAACACATAAGGTTTTATCCCTCCATTTACGCTATTCAATAAATGGAAGTGGGAAGTCCACTTAAAGAAGCGGGATTGAAGAAGAAATATAAAATAATGAAATGATCACTCTCCCATTGTGTGAATAAATTCCAAGTGTTTGGTGCGAACAAGATCATAACATGAGGAAATTATATCAATGTGAAAAGAAGAAGAACAGATAAAAGGGAAGAGGAAGAACTTTTATTGAAAACTAAGGTGATCCAAACAACATACACGCGAAAGAAGAATGTTACAAAGGCAATTTGGAATAACAACATTACAATGAAAATAAAACTCCAAGATCTCTAAATACTCCATTGATATAGCCTTAAATATCCATTTAGGATGCCTTGGGTCGAGCCACCACTCCACAAGTCTCTTCAATTAATTGTGGGAGGCCAAAAGTGGGTGGACATTTAAAGTAGATGAGACCTTTTAACTCTTTCCTCGAAGTGGGAGCCATCTCTCATCTAGTGAATAGAAGAACCAAATACACCTTCAGGAATGTAGAATTGGAGTGGTCCATAAAATAATTAAATGAATCCTTGTATGACCCCTAATATCATGTAAATTCGGATCCCATAATACATTGTGGTTTCCGAGATATGATTCAAATGGTGGGATATTTTTCTGGCCGGCAGAATCTGGCCCAGAATTTCATCTTCATCTTGGGCTTCCTATAACTCCATTAAAACATTCGAAATAGCATGGGAAACAGTTAAATTAAATGTTCCCCATGATGTCTTCTATCTATAGTTTCCTTTTTAGACTATTTGGGCATGAATCATGTCCTCTAATGTACTTTTATTGAGATATTGTCCAGCTCACTTCGCCCAAAATTGTGGTTGGTTCAAAGCCCACATTGGTTGTCTTCCAAATTGAATCCACAAGTTCTCTAAAAGAAAGAATTGTTCCTTATATCATGGGAGACCTAAAAATAAAATATAAACATAAAAATCAAGACAATTATTTGTTTTATGAGAATCTCAATAAGGTACCATTTAATAGTGGATTTTAAGAAATAATTACAATCACAATGTGAAATAATGTTCAAAGTGATAAATGAACTAATAATGGTGTCTATGATTAATAAAGCACATTAATATTATATTATAAGAAATGAATATTAGCCTCTATTATGGGATAATCACTCCCCGTGTTCTCACTAACTCCAGTAGAGGTCCTCCCTGCTTTATAGGTGGTCATCAGGACAGTCTTTCTCATATCTAGTATGGGAAGAACATATCACCTCCTCGTACCACAACATCCTGAGCTAGTAGAAATGGTGATATACCCAGTGTTATATGCGATCACCATTGAGGCCCTCCTAATTTAGATTCAGCTCCTGCAGAGGCCCTCCCCTCTACAAAATCCTCAATAATGGAGGTACTCCCCTTTTTCAATTTTACATTTTCCCAGGTGCTTCTTTCACCCTAGGTTGTCTGAGCAGAGGTCCTACCAATTTTAAAAAACCACCCTGACCTAATAAACCATCATGAGATAGGAGGGTGGGGAATCACCACTAGAGGAAGAGGATTGAGAACACTAAAACTATAATCAACCCCTCACTCTTTATAAATAATGAAGAGAAGTGCAATTTGAGGATGGAACCTTCACCCTGATCCTCTATGTTAGGAATTAGGGAAGGAACAAGATGTATTAGCCTCGTCCTTCAATAATATGAGGTCCATCAGATTTCTACATCCCTCTAAAGATATATATATGAGGATGGAATTTTCCCCCATTTATGTTCGGGCCATGTAATCCTCCATATTGTCCACAAGATCATTCTCTACATCAACGAGAAATAATAGAGAGTTGTTCTAGGGAGAAATAGAGGACTAGATATAGTATGAAAGACCGCCAACGACTGTAACCCCTGCACGAAAATCAGTGGTCATTATTCTATAATATGGGGTTATGGTGGGGAAATAAAGTAATTCATCAAAAGACATCCCATGATCCAGTGATTTCTCAGCTCATGCCATATACACTCTACTTGCCATTCTACTTCCACAACTGTATGATTTAGTGTTTTTATTTTTCACACAACTTCCTACAGTCGATTAATTGGGTAATCAAGGACTAGATCTGGATTCTAAGATGAGATGTTTGTGGCACATTCTCACATCGGATCATTTCCCAGAGATGTTCTGTACAATAAAAACTAAAAACTTTTACATTATGGAGTCCCTTACATAGGATGGTGTTTTGTGACTCCGTCGAACATTAGGGAAGATGTACTTCTATATCCTTTGTCAGCAGTTTTATTACCCCATGATCTAGGAACACAATGATGACATAGAACAAAAATGATTCCTCTTGCAGTTGGCCGCACTTCATATTGTTCTACACCCAACATTTCATGGTTATCTGTAGAATCTCCAGAAATAATTTGTACATAGCTTCACTGTTCTCTACAATGTTTGGAAGGAGGCGTCCCCACATGTACAGATCATTGGAGTGGGGTTGTATGATACCATACATTTCATTAGTATCATACGCTAGCTTGGTTCTCCCAGTGATTTCAAGAGGATGCATCTAGACTTCATCGTAGTAAACATGGTTGTTACTGATATATTCCAAGAATGGGGCACTTGGCCAAGACATGCAGAAGAGGAACAACCCTCAGGGTCAGTACACCACTAGACAGACCCTGTAGGTGTCCATAATTTCCAAAAAAGAACTTTTCTTGGACTTAATGCAAATTTTAGGTCATTGAATCTCAGTAGATACCCCTTCAAAGAAAAAATATAAAATTGGGACTGACAAACCCTTCGACCCATCCGGCCCTGTGAAAAATATGGATGATTACCCTGAAATGGTGGTGTTGCATCTACAACATGTTGAATAGAAAATGATGGATGATGATATCCTTGATGAGTGCAACATTAAATAGTAGATTCATTACAGTAATCCTCAACTATATTAATAGGAGCGGGGCAAGTACAACTTCCTCCTAGAGGGTTTCCTCTTAGTGATCTCGAAAAACCAATCCATCTATATAGGGTAGGGGACAGTGTTTATGGAAAGAGTCCACAATATTCCCCAACCAATCCACATGAATATAATGAATACCTTCCTCATGACCTGGATCAGGATCCTTCATCCACTCCACAGGTCCCACTGGGCACACTATATGTTATTCCCCATGTTCCTTGAGTATTTCTACTAGTCTACCCATGAGCCTTTAGGCCCATTTATGAGGTTGAAGAACCATCCTATGTGTTTCGGATTAGGGACCCTCTTCATGATCAGAATAATCATCCATGTGATTTTTTGGAAGCACTTATTTCTCAACTCGAGGCCAATGAAAATCGATATGTGGAAATCCTACTTGACTGCAATCCATATCTGGCATGTGTGGATAATATTCCAGCACCCTCGATTTTCAAAAATCCTTCTTTTCCCTACATCAATGGGATGGGAAATCTGCTACTGCATCTAGCCCCCTTTATTTCAAGGAATGGGCCAATTTTGGGAAGTCTTGTGTAACTGGAGGCCTCAAAGCTACAGTGCTTCATACATACAGAAGAAGGGAATGAGTTCGTCTGGTAAAACTTGTTACCCATTGGGTCATTGGCTAGACAGGAGGATCATTATAAGGAATTTCTCAACTAGTTTAGATTCATGACCTGGATGAGAAGTATTACTGACGTTTTAAAGTGAAAACATACGCATGATGAGTGCATTATAGACATTTTCACCAGGTTTAAGGGCCTCACATATTTCCATGATATTCCACTAACCCTGGAACAAATGATATCATTGTTCATGGTAAATGTGAATAGCAAACTAGTTCCTTCTCTTATCACTCAGAGTTTCCCAGTTGGGTTATGCTATTTCTCTAAAAGTGCTCAATATTTAGGGGAAGCCTCAAAGAAAGACATGTATGAGCTTCCATTTCCTAGTATATCCCATTCATGAAGAGCCTCCAAGGCCAATATTTCCCTGGTAGCACAAATAAGGCCCCCAGGTATCTGAAATTATTATTATAAATAGAACCACCTATATATATTTTTCAAATGCCACCACCTCAAGAACAACCTATGACTTAGCAGCACCTGCCTTAGAATCAATAGACTCTCTTGTGTATAGCAGCACCACCTCCTAGAAAAAATATTCATGTTTCACCTCCCCAACAGGCTCTGCTAAAACCTCATTATGGATAGAATCCCAGAGCTACATTACTGGATCAAAGGAACTAGATCAACTAATTTAATGAGCCTCAGTAAACAATTATTTTCGAAGCACCATGGACTAGGTAATCTGGTGTTTTCTAGAATGAAAAATCCCAAAATAGGTAGATCTCACTGATCACCCCAATTAATTCCCCTATCAATGGTTCATTGGGAACATCCTTATGATGTGCTATGTGTTTAAATAATGGATCCAATACTAGGTCAATAAGAACATAGTCAGGTTTGGTCTAGCCCCAGAACCAGTGGCAAGTCTGTTTATAAACCTAACAGTGACAGTGACGTTTAATGATAGTAGGATTCTAAATGAGGGTCTCAAAAAAATGATGATAATATGGCTCATAAGGCAGTATCCCATTCCCATGGTATTATCCGTGCATGTTTGAATTGGACTGAGCCTTCAGTAGTCACTGCACTACCTTGAGCTACTACCTATGCATCTACATATAACCATTTATCCTCTCAAGGGAGAAAGCACCGAATACATAAGGGAAAACAATACCCTCTTACAATGCCAAACATGTCTCGTAGTTTTGGAAATTTCCAAACCCCATAGATGGGGATTTCATCTCAAACATTCCAAATAATATAGGATTCTTTAGGTGATGACTATCAGTATACTTTGGTCAATACCGTTGAGCTGGTAAACCATTACATGGTTCCCGAAGTCGAAGAGCACCGGGATGACCACCCCCCAATGTCCCTTGTCGATGCCAGCATCAATGGAGATATGCGTATGCGATTAACGTAAATTAATTTGTTAGTGCTTATGGAAATTACATAAAAGCCATTGGTCCATGTTATTAGGTCCAACACAGATCTCAGTATGTACATCCTTCTTTTCTTGTTTAATCAGATCGGCATCCACTGCCATTTTTACGACTTGATTAGGAAGAGCCACCATGAATATTCTATGATCAGTAACATTCTACTGTGAGTGGTGCTAATTCATCTGGATGGTATCTGATAGATACTCTACGCAGTTCCCCTAGTGAGTAGTGGGATATTCATTGCATTAGCCTGAATATTCCAATTCAACTAGCAACACCCATCATACCTCCTTCCCCCGTGGTAACTCATGATAGAAAAAGTGTGCACCGAACATGTAAATATAATATCCTATAATATATTTCTATAATTTTTATCAGGTTATCTATAATTGTGTCTAACAACATGTCAGAAGATATATGTGAAAATGTTGCTGAGGAATTAGGAATCCTTCTCAACCCATCATCTCTTTCTCTATAGAAAATAATGGGTCTTCTATACAGGGGCACCTCCAACCACTATACATCAGTGTCTGGTTATGTGTCTTGGAGTAATATCTATGTATTATATACAAATTATATGGGATCATCTTTATCTGAACCCAAACACTCTGTTAATTAGGGCTGAATGAATCATATCTAAGCCCCTCTGAATGAATCATATCAGACACTAGTTGGAATGATACACCATAATACCCAGTTTGGTGGACTAATATCCATAACTAAGTTCATTTTTATCTCACAATACGCTGCATAAAATGCATTAATGGGTAAACCATGGCTCCACCTAAATGAGGAAGACCCTTCCACATAAAACATAATCCTTAAGCACTCCCTTAATGGTCGATTAGGCATTCTCCAATGTGATGTGTCTGTAGTTTTCTCTTTTGAAACCCTTTACCTTTATTCCAACTACTATAAGGGAACGAAAAAGATTATTATGGCTAACGAGGATGATCATTTTACAGTTGTGGCCGACTCATGGATAGACTCGGATGACGCCTATGTTATTTTGATGCACCAATTTGAGGCCACCACCCCAGTCGTGGAGAAATTCTATTTTATCTTGGAGATATGGGCTAAGCTCATTCCCAAGTCTATAGAGTTCTGGGAGATCACATAATTTTCCTAAAAAAATCTAGCTCTAGTAATCCCATTTCCCCTTATCAATATAAGGTACGCGGATGTCCGCCCCCATGGAAACAACAATACATCATACCTGTTTGTTTCGCCTGGATGGGATAAACAAATTCAATCTGACACAACACTATTTATTTAATATTATCAAAATTTTTACATTGGGTTGATATCCAGATGATATTGGGTCTACAGATTTTGTATCCATGGTTTCAATAGCATAGGATTCCCCTGAAATGGTTTCCACTCTCGCTCAGTCTAGCACTAGAGTCCCGTTAGGATTTGTCAACATGTAGTTGTTTCCTCCTAGAGATGATACTCTCACAGTGTATGAATATGTCGATTAGGAAGACTCCCCTCCTGCATTTGAAGAGGGAACATCCTCAATAGTCGATGAATTGGTACAGGTGAACCACTTTACCAAGACGGATCCAAAACCATCACTAGTCACTGTAGCTATGCCTACAGAAGAGAAACAATGATACATGGATTTACTAAGGCAACATCGTGATGTATGTTCCTAGAGTTATAAAGAGATTCCAGTGCTAGATACTCAGGTTACCATCCACCATCTCAGTATCCCAGCAAATAATTGTTGGTTCAAGAAGCATCTGAGAACGATGTACCCTCCCCACAGTGTTGTGGTTAGGGCTGAGATTGATAGGCTCATCAAAAACGACCTCATCAAGGAGGTACAGTACGACAGATGTTTATCTAACATTGTACACACTCGAAAGAAGAATATATAGATTATACTCTATATTTACATTCAAGATCTCAACCGTCAATATATAAAGGATTATTTTCCCTTGTTGTGACAGGATTATTGATGGTTAACCCCATTGGGTTCCATGATACCTCGTTTATTCATGTGTATTGTGGTTATAATCAAACATAAAAGGACCACATGGTTTAAGAGTAATCTACCTTCAGGGAACCAAAAGGTGATTTCTTTTACTAGGTAATTCCTTTCAGTCTAAATTAGGCAGGTTCCACCTATCAGCGTGCCATGCACCAAATATTCAAGATGATCATTGGATCATTAGTAGAATGCTACATGGATGATCTGGTGGTCAAATATTTCATGTTTTAGGACAATCATAGTTATCTTGATAAAGTAGCACGCTTCCTCTGTTCCCACCATATGATGATAATTCCATTGAAGTGTGCCTTTGGGGCCATCTCTAGAAATTTTCTTGACTTCATTATTTGTTATAGAATCATTGAGATCGATATGGAATATATCGAGGCATTTAGTTAGATGTATCCTATGATACATATTTGGGATCTCTGATAACTTCAAGTCCACTTATACTACATAGGATTATTCATCACATATAAGGCTGGATAGTTTAATCCATTTTCCCCTCTCATGATTAAAGGTGTTGATTTTCAGTGGGATGAGGAGTGTTAGACTGCTTTAGAAAAAATAAAGGTGTGCCTGTTACAACTTCCAGTTTTGATGCCTCCTATTTATGGAAAGTTGTTTGTCTTCTATGTGACCACTCTTGAATGGTACCTAGGCCCACATATCACAAAAAAAGAATAAATCTGGAATAGATAAAAGTTTATACTATCTCATCTAAATTACTTCCCAATATAGAGACCAGATATTCCTCTATCGAGAAGAGCTATCTTGCGCTGGTATTTGTAGTGTTGAAATTTTGACATTACTTGTAGAACTATAAGTTATAGCTGGTGTTCCGAATGGATCCAGTGAAGTACATTCAAAACCACACAATTTTGATAGGCCATCTAGCTTTTTGGGATGTGATTCAAAAATCAAATGACATATGGTTTCTCCCATATAAGGAAATCAAGGTGCTGGAACACATCCTTATTTCCCATCTAGCCCCTATAAAACAATCTCTAGATTTTTATTTTTCAGATGAGGCAATCCTCACAATTGGTCAATCCATTCCATGTTTGAAAATTCACTTCGATGGAACTTCTCGTAGGATACTCAATGATCCCATACTCAATAGAGTAGGCCTGGGTATCGTCTTCATCATGCCAACACAAGCTATCAAGCCCTATTAATTCTTTTTTCCGAAGGTTGTATCGATAATGAGATAGAGTATCATGCTCTCATCGCTGGTCTCACTCACTGATGGCCTGGTTCCCTTCTCATCTTGATGTTAATATTGTCCCTCAATAACACAATGGTCAATCTGATTCCTTGTCTAGACTATCTGTATCTCTTTTAGAGCCTAACCAGGATGATTTTATAATCCATGTGGCACATCAAAGAGTAATCCCTCCCGTCACTCTGGAAGGTGATGATAGCCCACATTTATGCCACCTTAGCACTGATTACTCCACATCATGTCCTCTAGGTCACCCTCCTACAACATTGGATGGGGCCCCTGACTATATGAATCCTTTTATTGAGTATCTCCAATATTGTATTCCCCTGACAGAGCAAGCTAAACATGAGTGAGTCTGTTGGAACGTGGTGTAGTTCTCCTCCCAAAGTTGTCCCAGTCTTGAGAATATCCTCTATAAGTGTCTCGTTGATGGGATTGTCTTCCATTTAATTCAAGTAGTTGAGATTTATCAGAAAATATAGGATTTTCATGCATGTTCCCACAAGTCACATCATGATGGTCTGCAACTCTCTCATCAAATAATGATATTGGGATATTAATGGCCCACCATGATAAGTGACTGTATCGAGTTTTCCAAGAGATTCCATACATGCTAGTTCCATGATAATTTTGTTCATCAGTCACTATATCCTCACAATACTGGCTACTACACTTGGCCATTTTCAGTTTAGGGAATTGATGTTTTGGGACCAATTCCACCAAAAATAAGCCACAAGTATAAGTTCATCCAAAATATTATGTATTCCATTTCAAAGTGGGTAGAGGAAATTTCGCTCAAGGGAGTCATGTCTCGTTCCATCGTTGATGTCATGATCTCCAATATCATCCACTGATTTGGTGTCCCTCTTTCCATTCTCACTGAAAAAGGCAACGACTTTTATACAGATGAGCTGAAGAAACTATTTTCAAAGTATAATATACCTTTTCCACATACCTCTCACAATCAAATAAACAAAAATTTGATGATCGATGTGGTCAAGAAATCCCTATTTAACATATTATAGAAAATGGTTGGTCAAAATAGGAATAGTTTTCTGGAAAAACTCTCCAACACTCTCTTGGATTACCAGACGACGACTCATAATTCCACCCAGGTAAATCAATATTCCTTCATATAAAAAAAATGTGGAAGTCCAACCCATTGAGATTCAGTTACCCTCATTATGCATATACATCTGTGATTAGTAGGTGTTAGAAAAAGTAGCAGAAATCTTTCTAGATGAACATGATGTTCTTGAAGATAACATGTTTCGTGACCTTCGCAATCTAGAGAGGCATCAAATACTAATATCCAGGGATTTCAAAAATAAATTTTACCTTCTCTCTTTCATAAAAGGGGACATGGTATTGTCCTTGAGAAAGCCAATGATACCTGGTAGGAAGCCACCGAAAATGGATCCCAGATGGGATGGACGTTATTTTATTCACAATGATTACCCTAATGGTGTATAATCTCTATATACTATGTATGGTGAGCATATTAATCCTCCCCAAAATGGAAAATTCCTCAGGAAGTACATCGCGTGAAGGATTCTTCATCAAGAACAAAATTAAACTACTAATCATCATCATGAAAGTCAATAAATTTTAAATGGTCTATGCTCTAAGACCCTAATCTATGATCACTTTTATCCTACATTATGTTAAAGTGTGAATGATTAATATAGAATATGGTCTGAGCTGTACGATCATTAACTATAACCTCCCTCGTCTTTAATAGAAGAAGTTAAACTACATAGGTACCACCACGAATCATGTATTATATCATGTTTTATTCATTATCTATCAGTTATAGAAGGATCTCCCAGTAGTCTTGTCTCATGTAACCTTGGATAACCTACCATTTGGGGCAATGTTAAGGAATATCTCGAATGACAATATGACACTAGTCACGCATTGAAAATATTTTCATCGTTCGAAGCTCAATTGTTTGTTCCCATTCCAAATCACATGAAATGGATAGAGTGTTCCAAACATGGTCAACAATTATTCTCATTCAGTATTTCTATCCTCATGGTCTCCCAAATGTCTGGTGTAGTGAATAACCAATTTTGGTCTTTTATCCCACACACATGACATTGAACTAGGCATCTATGGTCTGATCACTATTACCTCAAACTATGACCTTCCATGTCCTTCTCAAAAGATGTTAAACTATATGAAATATCATGAAATTTGTATGGCTTGATTATCATCCTTAAGGGATACATATAAATTCCAAAACATTCCATCTTCGTGTCTAGCCCAACAAATCTCTTGCGCTCCCCCGAGTATAGTTCTCTTTTAGGGTTTCATATGATATGGTGTGGACTTATTATTTCCCCATTAACATTAGATATACAATGGAAACATCATGTGACCCTCCTTGTAGAACATCCTTCATTTCCCATCCTTACCGCATGATGATAAAGCACCTTCCATTTTCAGAACTACTTATAGATTGATTCCCATCTTTATGCGATATGTTGGAATGACTAGAAAATTCTTCTTCAGGACTAGCCTAGGTTCATCTATTCTTTCTATTAGCCCCTTATCCCGAGTTATCTCCTAGAATTGTGAATGGTGCAGCATATGTGGATGTATTCCATCATTTTAGACATTTTGTTCTATCCATTCCATAAACATTCCACATTGAGATACCACTTTTCCCACATCCATTCCACATGACATTAAGCTACTTGACATTTTGAGAACTACATATGGCTTCATTCCAATTCTTATTGGATACATAGAAACACCTAGACATTTGTTATTTGGTTCCATCATAGGTATTTAAAAACCTTGTCTTTTTTTCATTCACCTTAGGTTATGTTCTCTTAGGGGTATGTGGTGTGGTGTGGACTTATTTCTTCATTCAAAATGATTTTTCAATAACCACACCATGTACCTCTCTTGAGATATCTCCGTCCCCTTTTCTTTATACACATACCACATTATGTTAAACTACACGAAATTTCATGATCTATGTATAGGATTATTTTCATCCTTATGTGATTCAAATGAATGCCCAAAAATTACATTTTTGGTTATATCCCAAGATCCCTTGATCTTTTCTGTCCGCTTAGGATTCAGTTTCCCCCTTCTAATTTCATGTGGTGTTGTGTAAAATTTTGACCACATTCACTATGTAAATACATTATCACACCATGCACATTAATTGTAGAACCATGTTCTTCCATATACGTATAAATGATTTGACATTAAACTATGATTCCTTGTCCTACATGAGATGAATCTATTTCATCTTTTCCACATAATGTTATATTTACTTCATTGGTCTTGTCATACTACCTCAAACTATGACACTATCATATGGGTTGCACGACGAAAACATGACACCGCATTGTAGTATCATCACTTTAGATGGAATCATGATTGAAATCAGTCATATATAAGGCTATTTTTAAGTCCCACACATGGATTTATTCTGATGGTGATGCCAGAATTATTAATCATGGGTTTCTTGCTCCAAAAAAACAAAACCACAGTAAATAAAAAAAGGTCCATAGAATAGCTTTACATTCAGGGCCTAGACCAAACCTATATAAAAATCACTTTCAGAAATGTATATGGCTTGATTCCTATACTTACGAGATAAATATAATTTCCTGAGCATTTTATCTTCTTATCCTGCCCTAAGTACCTCAAATACTGGTTTATTTTCACCCAGTTATCCCAAATTCCATTGGAAGATTGTGGTGTGGGATGGACTTCTTTAGTCATTATTCACATAAAGTTTATAATAGCCATTCCATGTACTTCCCTTCAGGTTTCTCCCTTCCATGATCCATCATGTCTTTACCACATGATGTTAAACTCTATGACATTCAAGAACTACGTGTGGCTTTATTCTCACCCATGTGGGATACGTAGGAATGACCAAACATTTCATCTTTAAGTCTAGCCCCAGTTTTACCAATACATGTTTTTCCCTTTTCCTCCACTCACCTACTCGAGTATCTTTTCCTTAACTATACCCCTAGACCCTTTTCCCTCCTCACCAACAAGATCTAATGCACTATGTTTTAGAACATAGAGTGTTGGATTCTATATAGACATTTTTAATCCATTTTCATGTTTCATGTCTCCCATCATCTGTAATTTCATCACCTTTCACATAAAAAAGGACCCCCGAAAGGTATGGAATCTTGGATATAGGTCTCTCCAACCATTTAGGGCCAACGTCATAGAGAATTTTGAACCACATTTTGAGGCAGGTTCCACATTTAGAATAAAGTCATCATCTGACCCTTGAGTGTTAGTTCCTATTTCAAGCTTTATGAAATGAATGATGTTCTAGAAATATGGTCAACTATTATCCTTTATCATTCAGAAGACCCCATTAAGACTGAAATATTTGTCTCATGATTCATGTCCCTTTCCACTCCATCCTATTCAAGTAGAACTTCGACACCCTTAGAGTTATACCTTTGTGCACCTTTACGTACTTGGAGGATGAACCTGTGTCATGACGACACCCTAGGCTCTACACCATTGTTACCTACCTTGTGATTCCATGAACTATAAAGATCTTATTCTCTATTGTATCACACATCGATCATGGCACACATGGACTTATGGATTTGGGTTAGGATTATACCCACATGGAAGGGTCACACATCCTTTTGTGTCCAACCTCTATGTCCTTAAATTAGTAAGTCTGGTCCCCTAGTCTAAACTTCATGAAATTAATCTATGAGTTTTCTCATATAAATTTATAATGATGTTCATACTACCTTGTACGTATTCAGGTCGGGTTTATTTGTGGCACTCAGTTACATATTTTCACTTTGGAAATATCCCAGTTTTGTTTTATGCTCTATTACCTCAATCTAAGATTCCTTAAGTCCTTATTATATGACGCTAAAGTACATCTTCTGCACCCAGTCTGTGTAATTATAAATTCCCCAACCATATTAGGTCTTCACTCGAGATGATGTGGCCCCCTTTTGGTATTTTACTCCTACCATACAACCTATATGAACTACATGATGCTTGATTACTTTTCTTATGGGATATGTAGTGACACCCAAACTCTTGTTTGTGGTCCAGCAGCATAACCAATATCCATCTCGTTCCATTTAGGCCTTGGAGTACATAAAAGTATGTGTTTTGGTGTGAAATTATGTCCCCATTCACATCGAGATTTTAGTAACCACACTATGTACCTCTCATGAGATTTCTCAATCCTTCATCCATACCACATGACAATAAATTAAATAGGAATGTCTAATGAACATCATATAAAACTGGAATCTTTTACTATCTGAGCTCAACAACAATGAGCTAGGATTATTCTCATATCTCTTGGAACAAAATTAAACATTATAACAATTAAATATAAATATTTAAAGGTGGATTTCAACCCCTTTTCGTATTGTCCGACTACTGCACCGCATATAAGAACTATGTGTGGCTTCATTCCAATCATTATGGGATATGTTGTGATGCCTAGATATTTTGGATGTTGCCCAGTCACAACCACTTTGACCTCCAAGATCTATTCTAGCAAGAGTTCTCTGAAAAGTACATGATGTGGTGCGAGCATCTTTATTCCCCATTCATGTGTAATTTATTATAATTTTACCATGTACATTCTATGAAATTACCACTCCATACGCTCAACCTCAAATAAATATAAACTACATGGGTAATGTTCACAACATGTACATTCCTCCAAATGGGTTTATATTATCATTCACATCCAAAGGGACCCCCTGATAGAATTGATTCTAGGACTCAGCGCTCTCATACCATCCTTGGAAAATTCCCCGAATGATTTCAAACACAAGTTGATTCTAATCCCGCATATCAAATATGGTTAGCGTTCGACCCCCATTTATTTATTTCTACTCAAGGATAACGAAAAATGGATGTTCTGTTTCTAACACATTAAATAGATATAATTAATCATCACACTGATACCATTACATAACAAATACTGAATGTTGTGAATTGCATGTTTAATGAACCATTCTATTTTACAGACCTTCGACAGCCTTAGTGTGGTAACTCTGCACATTCCCACATGTCGAGTTGGAATGTTTGTTCATCTAGTATTTTCAAAAACTTAAATTTCCTTTCCACCATAGCATAATATCATTAGGTGGGGAGTGCCAGAAAATGATCCTTTATTCCTACACTAAGAATATCAAACATAGGCTTAGGGGTTGTGGTTGAGGAATATCTATATATTAGACGGTGTGACCAGTTGGTCCAACCATGAGACCTTAAACTATGACATTATTTGCCTCACCACATGATGTTAATCTATTAATTTTACAACAAACATTATAAGGGTTAATTCCTACCATTGCAGCATATATAGAGTCAATCAAGAATATGATCCCCGAGTCCATCCAACTGAATGGTAAAATCCCTATCTCAGTATTCTCAGTAATACACTCACTTTAAAAAAACATGCAATGTGGTGAAGCAACATTAGTCCCCATTCATGACAGGTTATGTACAACACCTCAGATAAATCCTTTAGAGAACCCATTTCCTCAATGCATGCTTTAAACTGTGGCCCCTACCTTGAACATGTTCTGGATTCCCCGTTATAATTATGGGACACATCCACTCCCTCTCCAAAGAGTATTTCCCCACAATATCATTGTTATATGACTATGCTATGCTCAATAAAAAATTCCATCTTGATTCTCATTCTTATTATATATTTAGTGATGCCTTGACTTTATCAATTAGGACCAACCTGAGGGATATTAAAATTCGGTGTTCTTTTTCCTTAATCTTGTATTGAACTTCATGACCTTTATCTATGGGTCTATAGTCCATGTAACATGATTTTAAGCCATTGAGTATAGTATTTGAAGTATGAACATAAATTATGTAAAGACCCGTAAAATTCAAGGGAAATGTTTTCTTAATTTTCTTTAGAATTTTACAAGAGCGCGGTTTCAGATGGCACCTGATTCCGAGGCCCGGACTGCCCGGAATCAATTTCCGAAGTTTGGCTCGGGTACGTTCAGTGAACGAACGAGCGGGAATTCCTAAAATTTGATCCGGTGCTCGGAATTGAAATCCGAGGGCACCGATGAACTCGCAGTGCCGATTTTCGCTTAAAGAGACATTTTCGGAAGTTGCGTTTGTTGCGAGTTGAAAGTTAGTTTTTGGGTTTTTAGTTTAAGTTAAATAAAATTTGTGAAGAACAAATTTTATTTTAACTAGATAAAACCTACCAAAGGGAGTTGGGAGTGGGACCCACATCCACTTAACCTCCCCTCAAATTCTCTCAAAACCTCCCTTTTAACCCATTTCAATTAATGTTGACAACTTGGCTTAATTAATTTAAGAGGGTTAATTTAAATTTCAAACCTTTGAAATTCTAAGAGGAGGGTTGTGTAATAAAATAAGCTTAAGATTATTTTATTTTTTTGGGTTGGTTTCCTTTGTTCTTGAGAGTATTTTGAGAGCTTCTCCTTCATCTTCAAGCTTTGACGAAGAACGCTCAACTTGACGAAGAACGCTCAAGTTCCAACGAAGAACGCCGCTCCGTTCTTCTTCATCTTCCGTGTCAACGAGAGGGAACGCCGCTTCCTCCTCGGACTCCCTTCGTCGACATAAGAAGTTTCGCCAATGACGTACTTCTTCGGACGCACCTCTTCGTCATCGGATTTGACGAACGACTACCGCGACGCCCGACCTCCGCGACGTCGTCTTCCGCGGAACGTTGACAAATCTTCTAACCTTATACCAAGGTAGGGGTTGTTGATTCTTGTTTAATTATTTTATTCTTGCTCGTGGTTCGCATGACTAACGTAAGGATTTTGAATAATTTAAAGTTGTGTTATTATTTAACGTGAGGGGGGCCGGACCGCATGAACACGGCCGACCCCCCCCCCTCCATCGTTCTTGTTGTTTTACCTTGCGGGTGGAAACAAGGTGGCGTGGTGCCGTCGCACCACGCGGTTAATCGTGCAATTATATTACGCGACGCCGTCGCACGCGCGCCATGGAAGAATCATTATGAACGCGACACCGTCGCGCCGCGTTGAAAGAAATCAAGGTGCGGCAGAGGGGCGCGGTGCCGTCGCACCGCACCGGACGACGAACACTGCGGCCGGTTCCGGGCCGCGGCGGGACGAGGAGACCGGCGGCCGGGCCGCCGGCGTCGGAAGCCGAAAAGGGGACCGGATTTTTCCGGTCCCGTTGGAGAAAACCGGCCGGCCAGCTGGCCGACCGGATGGTCAAATCCGGGGGAATTAATCCCCCGGCCAGCAATAGAAACCCCCCTCATAAAGAGGGGGGCGGTTTCCTTGAGGGGGGGGGGAAAGAGGCCCCCTGGTTTTTCTTCAAGCCGGCCCCACGTTGAGGGGGGGATGTTTTATTTCAAAGGGCGCGGCATATAGCCGCGCCGCCTCATCAATCAGCGGGGGCTTTTCCCCCCGCATGCCGCCTCCGTGCGGCGACAGTCAGCCGTGCCGCTAGGCTGCCGCGCCGCGCCGCCGGGCCGCCGCGTCCCCGCGCCCCCGGCCGGCCGGGTCGGACCCGGGTCGGGTCGACCCAGGTGGGTCGGGCCGGGTCGACCCGGACCCGGACCCCCCGTTTCGAATCATTTTCGGTCGTTGGACATAACTTGAGCCATGGACCTCCGATCGACAAACCGTCTGCGGAAACACGATCCTTGGATCGAGACGGTCGTTTCGGTATATCGCACTCAAGGTTTCGGGTTACTTTGAGTTCGGCCGGGTTGGTTCGTTCACGAAACCAACCGGGCCTTCGGAGCGGAAACGCTCATATCTTCAGCTACGGACGTCCGATTGACGTGCCGTCAGCTTTTTTGTGTCCCTCTTAGTGAGACGGATCTTTTGGCATACTCCGCCCGAGGTTTGGACGCATGTGGAGTACGGTCGGGTTGGTTTTTCCTTAAAAACCAACCAGGCCCCGGGGACGAAAATGCCAATAACACTCAGACCGGGCGTCCGATCGACGCGCCGTCTGTTGCGTTGAGTTCCTGTTGACGATACGGAACTTTTGGATACATCAACTCTGGACTTTTCTGACAGTTGATGTATCAGCCTCTCGGCTCGTGGAGCGGACCCTCCGAACGAGCTTGCTGTGTGCGGGAACCCTAATGCTGGCTGCGACTGTTACTGTGACTACTACTGCTACTACTGCTACTGTGACTGCGACGACGACAGTACAGAGATCCTGTGTAGATTCAACGACGATGACTACAGCACTCAGCGATCCTACGTGGATCAGTGCTACAGGTCCTGTGTGGGCCCGATCCTGTGTGGATTCGATGACAACGACATTAGCACTCACTGATCCTACGTGGATCAGTGATACAGGTCCAGTGTGGGCCCGATCCTGTGTGGGTCCTTGCGCTCAGCGGTCCTGTGTGAACCAGCGCCTACAGGTCCTGTGTGGGCCCGATCCTGTGTGGGTCTTTTGCGGGGGTTAGTTACCTATCGATCCTTCGTGGTTCCGACGACTTAGATGGATCAGTGATCATCTTTCTCGTCTTTTGAAGTAGTATACCTATGTGAGCTGAAACCTATTGCTTTCCTGTGTGGATTGTGTTGTGCAATCCTGTGTGGATTATGTTTTGCTTTCCTGTGTGGATTGTGTTGTGCAATCCTGTGTGGATTACGTTTTGCTTTCCTGTGTGGATTGTGTTGTGAAATCCTGTGTGGATTACGTTTTGCTTTCCTGTGTGGAATACGCTTACTTTCCTGTGTGGACTGAGTTGTACTTGGGCTCGGAGGTTGGAGCATATTTGAAATTGATGACTTAGGTATATGTATGGGCATATACCTAAGCAGTGTCGGTTGTTACTTCGTGATTGTACCTTTTTCATGGTTTATCCTTTGTGGATTTGAGAGACCTTCAGGGGTCTCGAGGTCCCTACTGAGTATCTTATACTCACCCCTGCACGGGCTTTGCCCGCACTACATTGTGTTGGTTGCAGACGACGGACAACGTTGACCTTAGCTGAGGCTTGCAGAGCGGGACGGTACCCGGAGGTGGACCACTGGGCGGGACGTGCTCGGAGCTGACGGCGGGACCCGTGGAGCAGAGGAGCTATCTGTACCCACCCTTCAGGTGGGATTTTCAGTGGACAGCTCGGTGTAGCGGCTTTTACTTTTCAGTTGCTGTTTTCCCCTTTCGAGTTGTACTTTACTTTCAGTTTGGGTTTGTATACTGGCCCATTTACTTTTCCGTACTTTCAGTTGTACTCTTCTTTTGTTTAGTGTTTACATTCCGCTTGCTTACTCTGTGGTGTTTGTTTACTTTTCAAAGGCAATGCCTTCCCTTTTTACCGGGATTTACGCCTTGGTGCTAGTCGCCAGCCCCTGGCCTATGGAAGGCGGGCTTGGGGTAGTCACGGCACAGACCCAGAGGGCGGGTCGTGACAAATTGGTATCAAAGGAGTTCGGTTCTACCGCGAACTCTGATCTTTTCTATGTGAAGCAATAATGTTTAGCGTATTGAGTGTGGTTATCGGTCCAGGGAGTCCAATGTTGGTGCGGCGGCCGACGTATCCGTACACCAGGACCCTGACTTCTGATTTCCGACTTAATGCACGAAAACATTGATTGCGTGTGTGTTTCAAAGTTTTCTTTGTGATTTCTATGTGTCAACTCACCAGTTATACTGTTTGACCGTGGCGCACCTGTTTCCTTTCAGGATGGCCCCACGACGGCAGCCAGCTAGGGTTCCGAGAGTCGAGTGTGACGACAGACCACCGAGCGATGAGGCTTCGGTACAGGACACTCTTGCAGTTGAGGCACCAGCGATACTACCATACATTGGGCCATCGATGCCACCATCCCCAGCAGTAGGCGATGCACGCCACTTGAGAGCGCTGCACGAGTTCCAGCGCCAGAGGCCACCCAGGTTCCGGGGAGAGACGGACCCGCAGGCAGCTGAGGATTGGCTGGAGGCTGTGGTGGGAGTCTTCAGGCTAGTGGGGACGCCGGCAGACTTCATGGTGATCTTTGCTACCAGCCTCCTTCAGGCAGCAGCAGGCAGGTGGTGGAGCCACTTGTTTCAGTTTTGCGACGGGATGACCTTCGCATGGGAAGACTTCGAGACCTTCTTCTGGGTGGAGTTTGTGCCAGTAGCTCTACACCCCGAGCATGTACAGGAGATTCTACCTTTGCCGCGTGTTTTTCGATCAGTAGCCGAGTCATCTGTGGGCAGTAGACAGATGATGCAGAGGTCCAGGAGGACCAGCCTAGTAGTTGGAAGATCTCGGGTTTTAGGACCGGTGGTGCGGGGCACCCGAGGTGGGGTCAGAGCCAGGCGTGCCAGAAACGGACAATGTTACTCCCGTGACGGGAAGGGTCACCTGGCACGTGACTGTCCGACTCCTCGTACATTTGATCAGCGGGTGCTAGAGGAGCCACTGAGATAGAAGCAGCGGCGAGTGCTTGAGAAACAGCCGAGTAGTGGACAAGGCAGTAGAGCTCCGAGAGCAGGTGGACAGGAGAGGAACTAGTGGATACTTCCCTTGTACTCTAGTTCCATTTTGCTATTTTATTCGTGTCTTTTACTATGAGCTGCAATAATAAAAAGACACTTATCTTTGTTTACTTTACTGTCCTTTTGTCTGATTGATACTGAGTGGTCCCGGTTAAACTGTTGACTTGACCTTCAATTTCGAGATTTCAACTGGAGGGGACCCAGTAACCTCACACTGATGCCGACAGTGTGACTCGACCCTTAGAGGCGAGAGTAACGGTTGGACCTCTTGGTAGCAGCGTCGAGGCCTTACGACGTCATTCGTGCCATAAATTAACTAATCCTGACGGAATTGACTGTATTAGGCAAGGAACGTGGTTCATCCAGGGGATGAGACCTGATTTCACTTTTCAGCAAAGGAGAAATCTTTGCAGCTAGCCTCTTTGCAGATATCCTTCGTGGATAGAGATGGAGCAGCCTTCCTTCAGTCTCTCACAGTCACTCCTCCACTACTGCAGCAAGTCAGGTGAAGGCAGAGCATCAGGTACCAGCAGGCTTGGTACAGCCCTTGGAGGTTCCGGAGTGGAAGTGGTATGACATATCTATGGACTTCGTGACTGGACTTCCACACACTTCCAGAGGTCACGACTCCATCTGGGTGATTGTTGACCGACTCACCAAGTCGGCACACTTCTTACCCATCAGAGAGCAGGGCTCAGTAGAGAGCTTGGGACGTCTCTACGATCAGGAGATTGTGTGGCTCCACGGTGTACCATCATCTATCATCTCCAATCGAGATGCCCGCTTTACTTCCTGGCTTTGGAAGGGGTTACAAGAGGCGTTCGGGACGCAGCTACGTCTGAGCACAGCCTTTCACCCTCAGACGGATGGTCAGACGGAGAGGACCATTCAGACTCTCGAGGACATGCTCCGCGCATGTGTCCTCGACTTTGGTTGTAGCTAGGAGGACCACCTACCCTTGGTGGAGTTTGCGTACAACAACAGCTACCACTCCACCATCGGGATGGCACCGTACGAGGTGTTGTACGGCCGACCTTGTAGATCTCCTTTGTGTTGGACAGACCCTGGAGAGTCAGCACTCGTGGGACCGGAGATGGTCCAGGCCACGACAGAGAAGGTCCAGGTCATCCAGGAGCGGATGAGGACAGCACAGAGCCGGCAGAAGTCATACGCTGACAGGAGACAGAGGCCACTGGAGTTCGAGGATGGCGACCATGTCTTCTTGCGGGTCTCACCTCGACGTGGTATACAGAGATTTGGCCGAGGCGGCAAGTTATCTCTGCGCATCATCGGACCCTTCCAGGTCCTCAGCAGGGTTGGCGAGGTGGCTTATCGCTTGGCTCTACCACCTCAGTTGCACCGGGTGCACGACATCTTCCACATGTCTCAGCTGAGGAGATACGTGCACGACCCGACGCACATCATTGACCATGGGGAGCTTGACGTTGACGATGAGGCGACTTTCACGGAGGTCCCGGTAGAGATAGAGGATCGACAGGAGCGGGTCCTGCGTGGGCGATCGATTCCTCTTGTGCGCATCAGATGGCAGCACGGGAATCTCTAGGAGAGCACATGGGAGCGGGAGGCTCAGATGCATGCTCAGTACCCTCATTTGTTTCCCTAGTTTTTGATATATCTTTACGGGGACGTAAAGCCCTGAGGTGGGAGTAATGTAAAGACCCGTAAAATTCAAGGGAAATTTTTTCTTAATTTTCTTTAGAATTTTACAAGAGCGCGGTTTCAGATGGCACCTGATTCCGAGGCCCGGAGTGCCCGGAATCAATTTCCGATGTTTGGCTCGGGTACGTTCAGTGAACGAATGAGCGGGAATTCCTAACTTTTGATCCGGTGCTCGGAATTGAAATCCTAGGGCACCGATGAACTCGCAGCGCCGATTTTTGCTTAAAGAGACCTTTTCGGAAGTTGCGTTTGTTGCGGGTTGAAAGTTAGTTTTTGGGTTTTTAGTTTAAGTTAAATAAAATTTGTGAAGAACAAATTTTATTTTAACTAGATAAATCCTACCAAAGTGAGTTGGGAGTGGGACCCACATCCACTTAACCTCCCCTAAAATTCTCTCAAAACCTCCCTTTTAACCCATTTCAATTAATGTTGACAATTTGGCTTAATTAATTGAAGAGGGTTAATTTAAATTTCAAACCTTTGAAATTCTAAGAGGAGGGTTGTGTAATAAAATAAGCTTAAGCTTATTTTATTTTGTTGGGTTGGTTTCCTTTGTTCTTGAGAGGATTTTGAGAGCTTCTCCTTCATCTTCAAGCTTTGACGAAGAACGCTCAACTTGACGAAGAACGCTCAAGTTCCGACGAAGAACGCCACTCCGTTCTTCTTCGTCTTCCGTGTCAACGAGAGGGAACACTGCTTCCTCCTCGGACTCCCTTTATCGACATAAGAAGTTTCGCCAACGACGTACTTCTTCGGACGCACCTCTTCGTCATCGGATTTGACGAACGGCTACCGCGACGCCCGACCTCCGCGACGTCATCTTCCGCGGAACGTTGACAAATCTTCGAACCTTATACCAAGGTAGGGGTTGTTGATTCTTGTTTAATTATTTTATTCTTGCTCGTGGTTCGCATGAATAACGTAAGGATTTTGAATAATTTAAAGTTGTGTTATTATTTAACGTGAGGGGGGCCGGACCGCATGAACACGGCCGAACCCCCCCTCCATCGTTCTTGTTGTTTTACCTTGCGGGTGGAAACAAGTTGGCATGGTGTCGTCGCACCACGCGGTTAATCGTGCAATTATATTACGCGACGCCGTCGCGCGCGCACCATGGAATAATCATTATGAACGCGAAGCCGTCGTGCCGCGTTGAATGAAATCAAGGTGCGGCAGACGGGCACGGTGCCGTCGCACCGCGCCGGACGACGAACACCGCGGCCGGTTCCGGGCCGCGGCGGGATGAGGAGACCGGCGGCCGGGCCTCCGGCGTCGGAAGCCGAAAAGGGGACCGGATTTTTCCGGTCCCGTTGGAGAAAACCGGCCGGCCAGTTGGCCGGCCGGATGGTCAAATCCGGGGGAATTAATCCCCCGGCCAGCAATAGAAACCCCCCTCATAAAGAGGGGGGCGATTTCTTTGAGGGGGGGGGGGGGGGGGGGCAAGAGGCCCCCCGGTTTTTCTTCAAGCCGGCCCCACGTGGGGGGGGGGGCGTTTTATTTCAAAGGGCGCGGCATATAGCCGCGCCGCCGGCCGGACCAGGTCGACCCGGACCCGGACCCCCCGTTTCGAATCATTTTCGGTCTTTCGGCCATAACTTGAGCCACGGACCTCCGATCGACGAACCGTCTGCGGCAACGCGATCCTTGTATCGAGACGGTCGTTTCGGTATATCGCATTCAAGGTTTCGGGTTACTTTGAGTTCGGCCGGGTTGGTTCGTTCACGAAACCAACCGGGCCTTCGGAGCGGAAACGCTCATATCTTGAGCTACGGACGTCCGATTGACGTGCCGTCAGCTTTGTTGTGTCCCTCTTAGTGAGAAGGATATTTTGGCATACTCCGACCGAGGTTTGGATGCAGGTGGAGTACGGTCGGGTTGGTTTTGCCTTAAAAACCAACCGGGCGCCGGGGATGAAAATGCCAATAACTCTCAGACCGGGCGTCTGATCGACGCGCCGTCTGTTGCGTTGAGTTCCTGTTGACGATACGGAACTTTTGGATAAATCAACTCTGGACTTTGTGACAGTTGATGTATCAGCCTCTCGGCTCGTGGAGTGGACCCTCCGAACGAGCTTGCTGTGTGCGGGAACCCTAGTGCTGGCTGCGACTGTTACTGTGACTACTACTGCTACTACTGCTACTGTGAATACGAAGACGACAGTACAGAGATCCTGTGTGGATTCGACGACGACGACTACAACACTCAGCGATCCTACGTGGATCAGTGCTACAGGTCCTGTGTGGGCCCGATCCTGTGTGGATTCGACGACGACGACTTCAGCACTCAGCGATCCTACGTGGATCAGTGCTACAGGTCCTGTGTGGGCCCGATCCTGTGTGGGTCTTTGCGCTCAGCGGTCATGTGTGAACCAGCGCCTACAGGTCCTGTGTGGGCCCGATCCTGTGTGGGTCTTTTGCGGGGGTTAGTTACCTATCGATCCTTCGTGGGTCCGACGACATAGATGGATCAGTGATCATCTTTATCGTCTTTTGAAGAAGTATACCTGTGTGAGCTGAAACCTATTGCTTTCCTGTGTGGATTGTGTTGTGCAATCCTGTGTGGATTACGTTTTGCTTTCCTGTGTGGATTGTGTTGTGCAATCCTGTGTGGATTACGTTTTGCTTTCCTGTGTGGATTGTGTTGTGCAATCCTGTGTGGATTACGTTTTGCATTTCTGTGTGGAATACGTTTACTTTCCTGTGTGGACTGAGTTGTACTTGGGCTCGGAGGTTGGAGCGTATTTGAAATTGATGAATTAGGTATATGTATGGGCATATACCTAAGAAGTGTCGGTTGTTACTTCGTGATTGTACCTTTCTTCGTGGTTTATCCTTTGTGGATTTGAGAGACCTCCAGGTGTCTCGGGGTCCCTACTGAGTAGCTTATACTCACCCCTGCACGGGATTTGCCCGCACTATGTTGTGTTGGTTGCAAACGATGGACAGTGTTGACCTTAGCTGAGGCTTGCAGAGCGGGACGGTACCCGGAGGTGGACCACTGGGCAGGACGTGCTCGGAGCTGACGGCGGGACCCGTGGAGCAGATGAGCTATCTGTACCCACCCTTCAGGTGGGATTTTCAGTGGACAGCTCTAGGGTTCCCGCACACAGTAAGCTCGTTCGGGAGGGTCCGCTCCACGAGCCGAGAGGCTGATACATAAACTGTCACATAGTCCAGAGTTGATGTATCCAAAAGTTTTGTATCGTCAAAAGGAACTCAACGTCGCAAACGGCGTGTCGATCGGACGCTCGGTCTGAGAGTTATTGCCTTTTTCGTCCAAGGGGGCCAGTTGGTTTTTATGGAAAAACCAACCCGACCGTACTCCACCTGCATAAAAACCTCGGGTGGAGTATTCCAAAAGATCCTTCTCACTAAGAGGAACTCAACAAAGTTGACGGCACGTCAATCGGACGTCCGTAGCTCATGATATGAGCGGTTCCGCTCCGAGGGCCCGGTTGGTTTCGTGTACGAACCAACCCGGCCGAACTCAAAGTATTCCGAAACCTTGAGTGCGATATACTGAAACGACCGTCTCGATCCAAGGATCGCATCGTGGCTGACAGGACGTCGTTTGAAGGTCTGTAGCCCAAGTTATGGACATTTGAACCCAAACAGATCGGTAAAGGGGGTTTCGGGCCCGGGCCGACCCGGCCCGAGACCCCCGGTTGGCCCGAACCGGGTCGACCCACCCCGGACCGGTTCGTCCCGGCCCGGCGGGGCGCGGCACGGCCAGGACCGGCTGGGCTCGGCCCGGCCTGGCAGTCTGGCCAGGCGCCGGTCCGGCTCAGCGCAGCGCGCCCAGTGCGCCGCCAGTTCGGCTTCGGCCGAGCTGTTGGAAAAAAAAGAGGGGGGGCGCCTGCCCCCCTTGTGTAACCGCGGCCCCCCCTTCATTATGGGGGGCCATTGATGTTGGCCGGGGGAATTTAATTCCCCCGGTTTTCTCCTTTCCAGCCGGCCCAACCTGGCCGGCCGGCTCCTTCTCAACGGGACCGGCGGTGGCCGGTCCCCTTCCGGCTCCGACACCGGCGGCCCGGCGGGCCGCCGGTCACCATGCTCCGCCGCGGCCCAGAACCGGCCGTGGCCCTTGTCATTCGGCGTGGTGCGACAGCGCCGTGCCCCTCTACCGTGGCTCCGCCCCGGCCGCAGTGCCTTCAAATTCCCTCAACGCGGCGCGACGACGTCGCGTTCTTGTTTGACATCTCGTCGTGGCGCGACGTCATCGCGTAATACTTTGCCGAGCGATTCTCGCGTGGTACGACAGCACCACGCCATCCCATTTCATTCACAAAGAAACAATCATGAACATAGGAGGGGGTTATGCTGTGTTTTTGTGGTCTGGCCCACTCTCATTAAACGATTACATTTTAGTCGATTAACCACAAAGTTCGACATGCTAGAATCAAGAACATAAATAATTTAATAAAATAACAATAATCCCCTACCTCGGTTCAGGAACGACGTTTGTCAACGACCTGTGGAAGATGAGCGTCGTGGAGGTCTGGCATCGCGGGGAAAGAACGTCGACGTCGCGAAGCTAGGATTCGAAGTTCATTGACTGCGATTTCGTCGCGGAAAACCATCACGGAAGAGAAGACGCGGAAGAAGAACGTCGCATCGCGGATACAGCGTCGCGGAAAAACCGTGTTCTTCAGCGGAGAAGTTCTTCATTGGAGAACGGTGTTCTTCGCGCTCTTCATCGAGGAAGAAGAAGATGAAGAACACTTCTCAATCCTTTAAATGTTGCAAAAGAAACTAACCACAATAAAATAAGTCCAAGCCTTATATTATTTACACATCCCAAACTCTTTGAATTTCAAAGGTTTGAAATTAAGTAACTCATCTTAATTAATAACACAAGTTGTCAAATTAATTAGAGTGGAGTTATTGGGGAGTTTAAGGGAAGTTGAAGAGTTAGGGCTTGTGTGGGCTCCACCACACTTAATCCTCTCATGGGAGGTTATGTGGATGTGGGTCCCACCTCTAACTCCCTTTGTGAAGAAATAACCCACAAAGTTAAAAATAAATTGTGTTCCACAATTTATTTAACTTCTTCTAATTTCCCCCAAAACTAACTCTCAACCTGCATAAAACGAAACCTTGGAAAAGGTCTCCTTAAGCAAATATCGGTGCTGCGAGTTCATTGGTGTCCTCAGATTTCAATTCCGAGAACTGGTTCAAAAGTTAGAAATTCCCGCTCGTTCGTTCACTGAACGTACCCGAGCCAAACTTCGGAAATTGATTCCGGGCACACCGGGTCTCGGAATCAGGTGCCGTCAGAAACTTCTCTCTTGTAAAATCCAAAGAAAATTAAGAAAAAAATTTCCCTTGAATTTTATGGGTCTTTACATTACTCCCACCTCAGGGCTTTATGTCCCCATAAAGATACATCAAAACTAGGGAAACAAATGAGGGTACTGAGCACACATCTGAGCCTCCCGCTCCCAAGTGCTCTCCTAGAGGTTCCAGTGTTGCCATCTGATGTGCACAAGAGGAATCGACCTTCCATGTAGGACCCGCTCCCGTCGATCATCAATCTCCACCGGGACCTCTGTAAAAGTCTCCCCATCGTCAACGTCAAGCTCCCTATGGTCAATGATGTGTGTCGGGTCGTGCACGTATCTCCTCAGCTGAGATACGTAGAAGACGTCGTGCACCCAGTGCAACTGAGGTGGTAGAGCCAGGCGATAAGCCACCTCGCCAATCCTGCTGAAGACCTGGAAGGGTCCGATGAAGCACGGGGATAACTTGTTGTCACGGCCAAATCTCTGTAAACCACGTCGAGGTGAGACATGCAAGAAGACATGGTCTCCATCCTCGAACTCTAGTGGCCTCCGCCTCCTGTCAGCGTATGACTTCTACCGGCTCTGAGCTGTCCTCATCCGCTCCTGGATGACCTGGACCTTCTCTATTGTGGCCCGGACCATCTCTCGTCCCACAAGTGCTGACTCCCCAGGGTCTGTCCAGCACAAAGGAGATCTGTATGGTCGGCCGTACAACGCCTCGTACGGTGCCATCCCGATGGTGGAGTGGTAGCTGCTGTTGTATGAAAACTCCACCAAGGGTAGATGGTCCTCCCAGTTACGACCAAAGTAGAGGAAAAATGCGTGGAGCATGTCCTCGAGAGTCCGAATGATCCTCTCCATTTGAACATTCGTCTGAGGATGAAAGGCTGTTCTCAAACGTAGCTGCGTCCTGAACGCCTCCTGCAACCCCTTCCAAAGCCGGGAAGTAAAGCGAGCATCTCGATCGGAGATGACAGAAGATAGGACACCATGAACCTGTACAATCTCCTGCATGTAAAGGCATCCCAAGCTCTCCACTAATCCCTTCTTTCTAATGGGTAAGAAGTGAGCCGACTTGGTGAGTCGGTCGACAATCACCAAGATGGAGTCGTGACCTCTGGAAGTGTGTGGAAGTCCAGTCACGAAGTCCATAGATATGCCGTCCCACTTCCACTCCGGAACCTCCAAGGACTGTACCAAGCCTGCTGGTACCTGATGCTCAGCCTTCACCTGCTGGCAGGCGAGGCATCAAGAAACGATCTCTGCCACATCCTTCTTCATGCCCGGCCACCAGTGCTGTCGTCTAAGATCCTGGTACATCTTCTCCAGTCCAGGATGTACCGCCAAAGGAGAAGTGTGAAACTCTCTCAGCACCTCCTCCCGTAAAGCAACTAGTACCAAGTTATGTCCTCTGAAAAGAATTTCGTGCTCTTCTCCAAGGGAGAAACCATCAGGTGCCTGTCCTGAAGATATCTGTGCAAGCCGTGCCTCACAGTCTGTGTCTCAACGCTGTGACTCTCTGACCCACTGTAGAAGTGGAGGAGTGACTATGAGATACTGAAGGAACGATGCTCCATCTCTATCCATGAAGGATATCTGCAAAGCGGCTAGCTTCTTTGTCGCCTCCTCAAGTAGCTATATGCCCGTCCTCCTGCTGAGGGAATCAGCTACTACGTTTCCCTTCCCAGGAGTATAGACTATCTCAATGTCATAGTCCTAGAGGAACTTGAGCCATCGCCGCTGTCTCAGGTTCAGGTCCATCTGAGAGAAGATGTACCTGAGACTCTGATGGTCAGAAAAGACTATAAAGTGCTCGCCCATCAGATAGTGTCGCCATGTCTTCAGAGCGAAGACCACTACTACTAACTCCAAGTCATGGGTAGCGTAGTTCTGCTCATGCGGTCTCAACTGACGTGATCCATAGGTGATCACTGCCCGCTCCTGCATCAGGACAAATCCAAGTCTGGTCCCTAATGTATCGCAGTAGACTACGTACCCTACTCCCTCCTCAGTCATCCTCAAGATATGGGCGCTGGTCAATCTCTGTCTTAGCTCCTGGAAGCTCTGCTAACATCTATCTGACCACACGAAGGGTTTCCCCTTCTTGTTCAATGTTGAGAGTGGTGCCGCAACTCTAGAGTAGTCTGGAACGAATGACCGATAGTATCCATCTAGTCCCATGAAACTCCGTACCTTCGTCACGCTCCTGGGTGGCTCGCATGCTAACACTGCCTCGATCTTCGCAGGATCCACTGCAACTCCCTCCTCAGAGATGAAGTGCCCCAAGAAGTGGACCTCACGTATCCAGAACTAGCACTTCAAGAGATTACCTTAAAGATCGTGCTCTCAGAGTGTGTCTAGTACAACCTGTAGGTGGTAGGCGTGCTCCTCCTCAGTCGTCGAGTAAATCAGAATGTCGTCGATGAAGACGATGACAAATCGATCGAGGTATGTCTGAAAGATCCTGTTCATGATGGCCATGAACACGGCTGGAGCATTGGTTACGCCTAAAGGCATAACCAAGAACTCATTTTGGCCATACCGACATATGAAGGTCGTCTTCTGCATGTCATCATCTCTAACTCTGAGCTGATGATAGCCTGACCTGAGGTCTATCTTCGAGAACCATCGTGCTCCCTTGATCTGATCAAAGTTGTCATCAATCCTCGATAGCGGGTATTTGTTCCTCACTGTCACCTGGATCAGGCGACGATAATCGAAACAAAGTCGCAAGCTCCCGTCCGCCTTCTTGGCGCACAATATCGGGGAAACCCAGGGTGAAACAATGGGTCGGATGAACCCCTTTCCCTGCAAGTCCTCCAACTGTACCCGTAGCTCTCGAAGCTCAGTGGGGGCCTTCCGATATGCTGGAGTCGATATCGGGGTTGTCTCGGGGTACATGTCAATATCAAAGTCTACCTCTCTGCGAGGAGGTAACCCTGGAACTTCGTCGGGAAAAACTTCCGCAAAATGATCCACCACTGTAGGAAAACCATGACTCCGCACGTAAACTGCTCCTATGATGAGGCTAGCCATATGATGAGTGATGGGCTGTCCTCTACTCCGCGGAAGTCCATCCTGTGCTGCAAAGGCTCCCTTCTTGCCGGTGAAGGCGAACCTGCTCCCGTCGGTGCGTACACATCGCACCTTGCGCCTAAAACAGTCAAACTGTGCATGGACCATATATAACCAATCCTTGCCCAAGATGACGTCGTAAGGCCTCAACGCTGCTACAAGAAGATCCCAGCCGAAGCTCTCACCACCTAGAGTAATCTCACACTGCCGGCACCAGTGCGTAATCATCGCGTCTGCTCCCGTAGGAGTCTCTAGCTGTAAGGATCGAGCCAATGGCTCTGTTGGAATCTCCGAGCTCCGAACAAGGGCAGCGGCTATGAAAGAGTGACTCGCTCATGTGTCTATAAGTACTATAGAAAGGGTGGAATAGACACAGATAGTCCCTCGAATCATCTCTGGCGCGCCGTGGTCGTAGGCCTCTGCTGCCTGGAGCTATGCCTGTCTCTTCCCGCCATATCCCTGTGGTCGGGGTGGACCTCTTGGTGGTGGTGGTGGTAGAGCCTCAAAGCGTCGCCCACCACCTGCTTCTCGGCCAGCTCCTCTATCTCGTCCGCCTCATCCCTGCGGACCGTCATGGTCGACCCTCTGCCTCTGCCTCGGTGGTCCCTCAACCGTCTGATGCTCCTCGGCACGGCGGGTCAGGAAGTCACGAGCCATGTGGCCCTGCCCGCCGCACGAGTAGCACTGTCTGCCTCTCGAAAGACTGGCTCCACGCTGTGTTCCCCGCACCACTGAGCTAGTGTCCTGAGGTCGTCTGCCTGAGGGTCTGGTTTTCATGGACCCAAGAGTCATCCGTCGACTGCCTACTGCAGAAGAATCTGCTACGTGCCACCCTGCGGTGGGTCTCGACGCTGGTGTAGATTCAGCAAGAAAGCTCTCGATCAAAAGGGCCCGCTCCAGTACTCCTGTCTGAGTCAGAATGCTAAGGGAGATCAGCGATGCCCTAATCTCGTGTCTCAATCCCTGCTCGAAGGTCCGGGCCCGGAAGAATGGGTCCCGTACCATGTCAGTCGAGTAGCGTGAGAGATCTTTAAATCTCAACGAGTACTGAGCGACTGTCATGCTGCCCTGCCGCAGCTGAAGAAGCTCCTGAATGCGCACCGCACTGAGGGTGGCTGGGACGAACTCTGAGCAGAAGAGGCTCTCAATTTCCGTCCAATGTAGATATGCCTCATCGTGCACATGGTGCATCATGCTCCACCATCGTCCTGCTGCTGCGTGCAGTAGGCTCGCCGCAAGGATCACCATGAGGTCTGACGGTGTCCTCACTAGCCTAAAAACTCGTACGACTGCCTCCACCCATTCCTCAGCTTCCTGGGGGTCCGTCTCCCCACGTATCCTGGGCGGTCGCTGGCACTTGAACTCATGCAGTGCGCTGAGGCGACGTGCATCGTCTGCGGCTGGTGCTGGAAGTATCGGTGGCTCGGCGGGTAGTGTTACCGCCGGTGCCACTGCTGACAAAGGGCCCTGCCCCGAGGCCTCGTCGCTCGGTGGGCTGTCGTCATGCTCGACTCTCGGAACCCTAGCTAGCTACCATCGTGGGGCCATCCTGAAAAGAAACATGTGCGGCATGGTCAGAACAGTATACCTGGTGAGATGATACAAAGTAATCACAAAGAAAACTTGAAACACACACGCAATTAATGTTTTCGTGCATTAAGTCGGAAAGCAGAAGTCAGGGTCATGGTGTACGAATACGTCGGCCGCCGCACCAACACTGGACTCCCTGGACAGATAACCACACTCAATACGCTAAAAATTATTGCTTCACATTGAATATATCAGAGTTCGCGGTAGAACCGAACTCCTCTGATACCAATTTGTCACGACCCGTCCTCGGGGCCCGTGCCGTGACTACCCCAAGCCCGCCTTCCATAGGCCTGGGGCTGGCGACTAGCACTAAGGCTTAAATCCTTGTAAAAAGGGAAGGAATTTCCTTTGTAAAGTAAAAAAACACCATAGAGTAAGCAAGCGGAAAAGTAAACACTAAGTGAAAACAGAGTACAACTATAAGTGCGGAAAAGTAAGTGGGCCAGTATACAAACCCAAACTGAAAGTAAAGTAAAATTCGAAAGGAAAAAAAACACCGGAAAAGTAAAAGATACTACGCCGAGATTTCCACTGGAAATCCCACCTGAAGGGTGGGTATAGATAGCTCCACTACACCTCGGGTCCCGCCGTCCGCTCCGAGCACGTCCCGCTCAGTGGTCCAACTCCAGGTACCGTCTTGCTCTGCAAGCCTCAACCACGATCAACGTTGTCCATCGTCTGCAACCAACACAACTTAGTGCGGGCATAGCCCGTGCAGGGGTGAGTATAAACTACTCAGTAGGGACCCCGAGACCCCCAAAGGTCTCCCAAAATCCACAAAGGATAAACCAAAAAGTAAATATACAATCACGAAGTAACAACCGACACTGATTAGGTATATGCCAATACATATACCTAAGTCATCAATCCCAATACGCTCCAACCACCCAGCCCAAGTACAACCCAGTCCACACAGGAAAGAAAAACGTAATCCACACAGGATAGGACAAAACAATCCACACAGGAAAGAAAACAGGATTCAGCTCACATAGGTATACTTCTTCAAAAGACGGCAGAGATGATCACTGATCCATCTAAGTCGTCAGACCCACAAAGGATCGATAGGTACTAACCCCCGCAAAGACCCACACAGGATCTGACCCACACAGGATCTGTAGGTGCTGGTTCACACAGGACCTCTGAGCGCTGACCCACACATGATCAGACCCACACAAGATCGGTAGGACTGATCCACACAGGATCGCTGAGTGATGTAGTCGTCGTCGTCGAATCCACTGAGGATGTTGGCACAGTCGTCGTCGCAGTCACAATAGTAGTCGCAGACAGCTCTAGGGTTCCCGCACACAACAAGCTCATTCGGGAGGGTCCGCTCCACGATCCGAGAGGCTGATACATCAACTGTCACATATTCCAGAGTTGATGTATCCAAAAGTACTGTATCGTCAACAGGAACTCAACGTCGCAAACGGCGCGTCGATCGGACGCCCAGTCTGAGAGTTATTGGCTTTTTCGTCCCAGGGCCCTGTTGGTTTTTAAGGCAAAACCAACCCGATCGTACACCACCTGAGTCCAAACCTCGGGCGGAGTATGCCAAAAGATCCTTCTCACTAAGAGGAACTCAACAAAGTTGACGGCACGTCAATCAGACGTCCCTAGATCAAGATATGAGTGTTTCCGCTCCGAGGGCCCGGTTGGTTTCGTGTACGAACCAACCCAGCCGAACTCAATGTATTCCGAAACCTTCAGTGCGATATACCGAAACGACCTTCTCGATACAAGGATCACATCGCCGCTAACGGCGCGTCGTTTGGAGGTCTGTATCCCGAGTTATGGGCATTTGAACCCAAACAGTTCGGTAACGGGGGTTTCGGGCCCGGGCCGACCCGGACCGAGACCCCCCGGTTGGCCCGAACCGGGTCGAACCACCCCGGACAGGGTCAGCCCGGCCCGGCTCGGCCCGGTCCGGTGCGGCCCGGCGCAGCTGGGCTCGGCCCGGCCTGGCAGACCGGCCAGGCGCCGGTCCGGCGCAGCGCAGCGCGCCCAGCGCGCCCCCATCTCAGCTTCGGCCGTGCTGTTGGAAAAAAAAGAGGGGGGCGCCTGTCCCCCCCCCCTGTGTAACTGTGTCCCCCCTTAATTATGGGGGGTCATTGATGTTGGACGTCAGAATTTAATTCCTCCGGTTTTCTCCTTTCCGGCCGGTCCGACCTGGCCGGGCGACTCCTTCTCAACGGGACCGGCGGTGGCCGGTCCCCTTCGGGCTCCGACACCGGCGGCCCGGCCGGACGCCGGTCACCATGCTCCGCCGCGGCCCGGAACCGGCCGCGTCCCTTGTCGTCCGGCGCAGTGCGACGGCACCGTGCCCCTCCGCCGCGGCTCCGCTCTGTCTGCGACGCCTTCGACTTCCTTCGACGCGGTGCGACGTCGTCGCGTTCTTGTTCGACTTCTCGGCGTGGTACGACGACGTCGCATAATACTTTGCCGAGCGATTCTCACATCGTGCGATGGAACCACGCCATCCCTTTTCATTCACAAAGAAACAATCATGAACATAGGAGGGGGTTAGGTCGTCTTTGTGTGGTCCGGCCCCCTCTTGTTAAACGATAACATTTTAGTCGATTAACCACAAAGTTCGACATGCCAGAATCAAGAACGGAAATAATTTAATAAAATAACAATAATACCCTACCTCGGTTCAGGAACGGCATTCGTCAATGTCCTGTGGAAGACGAGCGTCGCCGAGGTCGGGCGTCGCGGGGAAAGAACGTCGACGTCCCGAAGCGAGGATTCGAAGTTCTTTGACGGCGATTTCGTCGCGGAAAACCGTCGCGGAAGAGACGACGCGGAAGAAGAACTTCGCTTCGTGGATACGGCATCGTGGAAGAACCGTGTTCTTTGGGCGAGAAGTTCTTCATTGAATAATTGTGTTCTTTGCAATTTTCGTCGAGGAAGAAGAAGATGAAGAACACCTCTCAATCCTCTCAAGGTTGCAAAAGAAACTAACCAAAATAAAATAAGTCCAAGCCTTATTTTATTTACACATCCCTTCCTCTTTGAATTTCTGTGGTTTGAAATTAAGTAACTCATCTTAATTAATAACACAAGTTGTCAAATAAATTAGAGTGGAGTTATTGGGGAGTTTAAGGGAAGTTGAAGAGTAAGGTCTCGTGTGGGCCCCACCACAGTTAATCCTCCCAAGGGAGGTTATGTGGATGTGGGTCCCACCTTTAACTCCCTTTGGGAGGAAATAACCAACAATGTTAAAAATTAATTGTGTTCCACAATTTCTTTAACTTCTTCTAATTTCCCCCAAAACTAACTCTCAACCCACATAAAACGCAACCTCGGAAAAGGTCTCCTTAAGCGAATATCGGCACTGCCAGTTCATTGGTGCCCTCAGATTTCAATTCCAAGCACCGGTTCAAAAGTTAGAAATTTCCGCTCGTTCGTTCCCTGAACATACCCGAGCCAAACTTCAGAAATTGATTCCAGGCACACTGGGCCTCAGAATTAGGTGCCGTTAGAAACCACGCTCTTGTAAAATTCAAGATAAAATTAAGAAAAAAAATTCCATTGAATTTTACGGGTCTTCACATATATGCTTGTATGGACCCCTATAAATATAATTTTTTTGTTGTTTCAACGATAAGATAGGGTTCGGATCTGATCACTATGGTTTTTATTTTGGAGGAACTAATCCCATAGTTCATAGTTTAGAGAAAATGGATTGTATTGTTATTTTGAGTGGAGGGATGAATATTTTTAAAACATTATATGTGTTCAAGACATGCCATGTAGATACAACTCAACATGTGTCCAAAAACATATCCAAAACCCCATACAGGAGGCATAATGACATGTAATTTATATAGCAAGAATCTATGTATAGTACATGGATAGATTACATATATCATATTTAGAAAAACCTAGTGTGGTGTATATGGATAATAACATGGCCAATTAGCCCATGTGGTATCCATGGAGGTGAAACCCATATACATGAGGTATACACCATGCACTCCTTCAATGCGGGTGATTTTCTAGTTTTCATCCTATAGTCTAACATGGGAGAATGAGGATCACATTCTATTAATTTTTCTATGTTGATCATGATGATGTAATCCTCTCATTTTGTGGAGGCTATTTAGAGTATTATTTATTTGGGAGGGTATTAAATGATGATTCCACTTTTGGTTGTTTTTGCGAACTGTCCGGTGGTTTAGGATGTGTGATGCAAGACCCATGTTCCGATCATTGGAGTTTTTTGAGAATTGGGCTCTTGGATTATAACTGCATCATAATGAGACACCATAAAACAAATCCTTTGTTATATGACATTGAGAAACAAGTGTTTTTTATTAGGATAGATGATACCTTATGGAATGGATTTTGGAGATATTTCAGGATGTGATGTCAATAATGGGTGATGGTTTTGAGACAATATCCTTAAGGTTAGAAAAAGGGTTTTCTGGAGGACCTGGATGATGCCGTAATATAAGGGTTGTAAATTTTTCGTGATGAGGGGCTAGGTCAAGCATGACTAATTCCTTTAGATAATTTTGAGAAACAATTTATGTGATTGATATGTTATATGAATGGTGACACCAAACACAATATAATAACCCATTCCTTTTACACATATTATTACTATATTTACAACTTAAATATCAAATAAACAAAACCAATGGATTTAAAAGCCGATTGTATTAAGATGAAAATGATTAAAATACATAAAAATTTAAGTTAAATATAAATTATTTATTTTAATATATATATATCTCATAATAATATTTATCACCTAAAATTTCATATGAAAACATAGGAAATACAAAAAAAAGGATTATCTATAGAGTCCATTAATAGAATAAACATTGTAATGATGTATATAATATTATTTAGAATGATTATAATTATACGAAAAAAGACAAATTTTTTGAATAATAATGTATATGAATAGAATAATTATCATTATATAATAATATAATGTAATTATAGGAAAATGGATGTGGCATAAAAAATGGAATGAACTTATGTCAAGGATAACTTCTAAAAAACAACACATGGGTGACAGAGACCCATCGTGGATTAGTTATACTCCCTAATCTCCTACATAACATATAATGAAGGAAAAACACTAAAACTTTAATTCGAAATATATATAGATGGACCCATAAAAATATATAAATTCTTATTTGTACCACAAATGGAAATAAATCAAAAATCATAAATAATAAAATTACCCCTGAACGAATGGGTTTTCAGAATAAATCTTAATATCATAATAATAAAAGATTTAAAAAATATTCCAATTTGTTGAATTAATTAAATATTATATAAATTCATATTTTATTACACAATTATAGGTCTCAAAATATACTATTAATCAGGGAATAATTAATTTTAATGAGGGTTTAAAAAAATGATTATTGGATAAAAAAATTCCACTTAAATATGAATTATTTTGAAGAATGAATTTGATAATCTAAAGTGAGAACTTCAATCCCCATCAATGAAATGGATAATAAGAGAGTTAATATTTTAATATATATATATGTGTATAATTTAAAATTAATAAATTACATAAAAGTGATATCGAAGTTGATAAAGTGAGAGAAACATCATTAACCAATGACAATGTGTGGTTGGGAGAGAACCCTTAAATAATGCTCCATAATCCTTAAACACACTCACAATATATACCAAATATAAAAATAAATTCAATAGTTAGTAATTCATATCCTTGTATATCTATATTTCATTTATTGTAAATTTATATTTTTTACTTATAACCATTTCAATGTGATCTAATATTTTATTTCTATTTACTCGTGGAATTTGTTTTTTGGTTCTATGTTTTTGTCACCTTTGAATAATTATAGAAGTTCATGTAATTTGTAACAAAAACTAAAAATTGAAATCAAATGGTATAAATTTCTTTCAATAAAGTGATATGTTCTCAAATATCCATTTTTGTTATGATATGGGGTGATTCACTTAATAAAAAAATTAATTTTATGTTGTTAGTTCATTTAGGAGGTGTAAACAATGATCACAAACTACTTCCATATTATATATTATTATGTATATATATAAATTATCAAACAATAAATTTCTTATAATATAAATATTATCATATTAATCAAGAATAATTATATTTTTACGACCAACCATGGAAAATATAGAGAATGATGAAGCACATTGTTCATGGAGGCGTTGAACAAACCATATTGTAAACAACATTTGCATTTATTAATCAAATGAATAATTGATATAATATTATTATTCATCCCAAATAATAAAATGTTATTATATTTATGAGAGATGTTTTAAAATATTTAGTTGTATGCCTATCATATAGGGTTAGTATAAGAATAATAAAAAATAGATTAATAGAGAATCATACCTCTTTCTTTTACAGTCTCCAATTATGTTATTATTTAAGGCTCCGTATAAGAATAATTGAATTATAATAGAATAAATACATCATGGGGGAGTTTATTTTGATGTTATTTGGGTATTAATTTTTCATGGTAAAAGGCTTATATGGTTTTTGGATAAGCGGTGGTATTTATATGGGGTGGACACGGGTGTTTTTGAATATTATAATCATTAGTTTATTATTTTGGATAGAGAAAATAAATATTATTTATTCTTGTAACCATATACAGTAAATTGTTAATATGTGTTTGAAATAATGGGTTCTTACATACAACATGACAGAAAAAGTTTTGTATTTAGCTTATAAGGTTAAATATTATAATTTTCAATGTTTCACTATTGCACAAAAGTAATAAATTTTAAACACATAATAAAAAATAGACATATGTTTTTTTATATTTAGATCCCAAAAGATGAAGCAGTTTTATGAAAATAATTTTCTCTATATGTTAAATTTAATTTTATAATAAAATCCATATTTTTTTTGTAAAATATCATTTTTAATATGGTGATCAATTTTCTGACGCTCTAAAATATTACATTTGATCTAATAAATTAATAATATTATCATAATATAACCTAATATTAATTTATGAAAGGATTTTATAATAAAAAAAAATTACTTAAATTGTTATATTATTTATAAAATTACTAATCCATCATTTATGGTATAAAAAATACAAATACATATTTTTTCATTTTTGAAACAATTATTTTCCTCTAAGATGATATAAATATTTCACATATGCATTTTATAAGAAGTATAAAACTATTATACAATAAAATATGTTAGAATAATATTCTCATGACCAGGTTACTATTCATAATGGTCATATTACTAATACATCGGTTTGGTTACTATTCTAACAATCAGATTACTATTCCAATAGTCATATTTCTAATGATCATATTAGTTCCTCTCTTCCTGTAAATTCCTAGTATTTAATTCACTCTTTATCTACTTCTATTTGACATGAAGGATATATATATATATATATTTTAAAGGATCATATTTTTGTACAATGATTATGCTTAATATATACATTATTAATTGTGAGTGTTATTATTTAGGTTGATTAGAAGATCCAAATTCTAATAGTTTGGTTATATTATTTTATATTTTTTATCCCATTGTATTATTTTCAATTATCATGGTCATCATTATAATCAAAATATAAATTTTTAATTATAATAAAATTTATTTGATACATTATGGGGTGTGAGTGCATTTTAAAATAATGTATTACTAATTATGAAACAACTATATATTTAGAAGTACAATTTCTTTAATAAAATTTTTGGTTGTCACATTGTTCCCAACATAAAAGAATTCACCATAAAAATTTCATTTTATTTACTAAGGTGAACATAGGTGTGGGTACTTCTACATAATGGCATCTTGAAGTTCCTATGTCTCCTCCTCCTAAATTGTTTTTCTCCATAGTTCATTGACTATGTGTATTATGTTATTTTGTATAAAATTATCTATATGGTGTTAGATCATCATAGACTTATCCTCATAAGAGATATAATTTTACAATTGTACCCCCTTCAAATTTAGTACATATGAGGGATCTGACATGTACATCCTTAAGAGGGATATATGGAGCATATCACGTACGTGCGAAAGGCTTGATGGGACTACAATTCTATTGTACATAGCTCCAATACAATCAAGAATCCCAAAAAGGATTGTGTAATGGGGAAATAAAATTCTCATCCTCCCAAATATCACGTCTCTATTCCATAGAGATATGTGGAGGGACACTTTACCTCTAACCTCAATATATATGTCTAATCAGTGATACTTCTCATAGATCTTATGTTGAAATCGAGTATCCCTAATGTACTATTGAATAATCATGACCATTATAACTAGTTACTCTACCAATTCATTTCCCATGAGCTTATATTCACCCACATCATACAAACACGATGGTGTTATAAACCAATTCAAATAAAAGGATTAATATAGTTGGTAGGAATATATTATTATATAAGATCATTATTAGGGGTTGATACAGATATCACCCGCATCTATGTCCATTGAGAATTATCTCATCCTATATTAAAGATTATAAATAGATCACATAGATTAGAAATTAGTTTGGTTTTGACAAGTTGTGCTAAATTTGAACTAAATCTTTAGAGAAAATGTAGACTCTTCTGGAACATTATAGTAAATAACATATATTAGTCTTATAAAATATATATTGTTCTTCCATGAAACCTCACCACTTCTCTGATGTATATCCCTAAAATATGATCAAGTTATTACACCAGTCAAATTATAAGGAAGTAGAAGTTATATGTGAAATGAAACACCACAACAAATTAAACATTATTCCATTTGGATGTATTCATGAGAACCATTTATGTGTTCATTATGAAGGTTTCCCAAAAAAAAATTGATATGTAAGTGGTTGAATAATATCATTATAAATATTCGTTACATCCTTTAATTTATATAATACATGTAACATATATTAATTTTCCATGATCTTCATACTCATATTTTCCCGCAAAATTTGGCCTCAAGGATGTCAATACATATTTGTGATCACTTGTTGGATGGATAAATTCAAGCCTAGTAAATTATTTAACAACACTTTATTTATCTCATGACTTGAGGGTAAACATAATCGTGGAGAAAACATTAAAACTAATTATTAAAAAAAATCATTCTAGAGGATTTTAAACCTCTTAAAACATTCCCATTATGATAAATTTCCTTATAATATCTTTGATCATCCTTCAAATTCTTGAGAAGGGATATTTGATAAATAAGTTTGGAAAGAAGTAATGATGTTACTTCCTTTAGAATACCCATTTCCATTTATTATGTGTCTATGTTGTTTGGATCCTCCTCAATTCCAATCATAAATACGGTTATTTGATCCTTTATTCTTATGATTTAAACTAATTTATTTAGATTCATATGATGAAAGTGGATTGAGTGGTCATAGTCTATTATTATGTATAAGAATCATCTCTATAACTTATTATGCTCCAGGAATATGAATATATAACTGAAGATCTTATCATCAATATATATTTCAGACCTCTTCCTATAGTGATAATTGTGTTACATTCTCAATGTTAGCATCACTATAGATACCTCCATCTATTGACATGGATAGTTATATTAAAAACGTTGTTTCCATAATGAGTATGTTTTCACTTTATCATTAATTGTTATTACACATTTATAACACTTATTTGATGAAGCACCATATACCATGAAAGTTACCCACATGAGGATAGTTGGAGGAATGGTTAACTAAAAAGCGTATTTTACAATTCGTTGGATATCTATTTGCATTCATTAGTCTTGAAACCTAGTATACCCTTATGATTCATCATTGTTAGAAGTTCTGAAAATTGGGATAATTTTTCCACACATTTTTGGTAATAACTATCTATTCATATGAAACTACGAGTCTCTATTACAAATGTGAGTCTAGCCCTCTCCTCAATTTCAATTTTATTTATGGGGTCCTTAGATATCTCTTTTTCTGAAGATAAAAATCTCTATAAATTACACTTCTTTCATTGACATCTCACATTTACTATAAAGTGTGTATAGTTTTGACTTTTACAACTTAATTACAAATTAATTCAAATTTTCCTCATGATCCCCTATGATTTGAAAGTATATCAAAATATAATCTATAAATACAATAAATTTTTTAATAGATAATATAAATAATATATTAATTAACTATAAAAGTATTTTTGGATAATTGGAGAGTCCGAAGGGAATTTTAATGAATTTTTAGTGTCTAAGACTATTTCTAATATCATTTTTGGGAATATCTTCCATCTTCATCATTATATGGTCATATTATAACTGAATTAAACCCTCCATGAATGGATGGTAACCACATAAGATATTAAACAATTAATCTATTAATAAATGGGAATACATATTCAAAATTTTCTTTCTATTAATCCCATAAAAATCAATGAAGAGGTGAATTGACCCATTGTTCATCCTTTTAAAGAGGACTAATACACCTAGTATTGAAGCACTGAGGAATATAAAACACTTTTATATATAATCAATTAAATAATTTATTACATATTCAAAATTAATGGTCAATAATCTTATAGGATTCTTGCATATGGGAGGAGATCCAATAATAATCTCAATTAATAACTCAAACTATTGATCAAGAGGAAGTCCAAGAAAGTATTATTAGAAATGATTAATATAATCCCCCATGATAGTGGTTTCATCAAGAATGATTATTTTATTTTTAATATTTCGGGCTTCATATAATTTCTTATAAATAAATAATTACGATAATTTAGATAAATATTCACAAGTAGATTTATTCTACTCCAAAAACATATACATAATTAGATAATGAATCTGTATTCATAGAGCGATATCCATGTCTTGAGAGTTGATGTTGGACTTATAAAAATATACCAAATAATTACCAATATATTATCAAACACCACTAAATTATGTAAGAAAATACTATCTTGTTAGTTAAATCCAAACACATTAACAATGGAATAGATATATAAATAGGATGAAATAATTTATCTATATATTGTTATTAGATACAGATCAACCCCCAAGTTCATGTAGTATTTAAATAGATCTACTAATCATGAAATATATAACTAAATGTGAAATAGTATTGTCAACATTTTCTCCTATTCATTAATGAATAACTACTACACATATCACCTCTTCATTTTATGGATACAAATCAACAGTAGTTATTGAATATCTTTTTTTTTACATTGGAATTGGAGGCAGTTTTGGATTATATCATAATACCCATTACTTTGGTCATCAGATTTCTTAATTATTATGTTCTATATAGTTTAAACACTTTAACATGGAATTAGTATTTCTATTATTATTAATTATTTCCATAAAATTATTATATTTCCTAGTATATATTCAATATTTATTAGCAATATTACCATCATTTGACCATTTTAATAAACTATAGATTCCATTGAGATAGTTTTCATGATACTTATTCCAACATTGTTGACTTGTGTTTATTTATGTTTTATTTCCTGTATGATATTTATCTATTTATCTCGTTGAGGAAAATATATTTTATTCTTTTTATATCCAGGACCATGAGGCAACTTAGAGTATTTAATCTCCATATTAACCTTGAGGGATCAACAAAAATATAATTCCATTACCTTCAAATAATAAAATAAATAAATCTTTTAATACACCATGATTCATCCTAATACATATATGATTTTTCCTTACATTAGAGGATGATGAAAAATATACGGGAATATAAAGTATGAATTGTAAATCTTTAAACATATTCTATAATAGACTAATCATCCATTTGATATAATATAAGTAACTCGCTCTCCATTTTAGGATGGCGGGTTGGGGGAAAATATTAATCCAAAAAAATATTCATGAATCTATCCCATTGCATAGGATCAATTTTCTCCTTGTACTCGGTGTTCTTGATAAATTTACCCTATTTATGATCTTCCCCATGAAGATGATAAACAATAATAAAAATTTTCTCATGTTACATACATTAGAGGTTTTATAAATCATATAAATATATTTAATATATTTTTCTATGAGGAGGGGATTAGAAGATTAACTAATGGTAGGAGGCCTTTTAGGATAAATTAAATAACCACAACATTCACTTTATTAGGACAATAAGGGACCCCACATGATTCATATTATTATTCATAACTTAGGATTATTGAGAATGTTCTACCATGATGCTACCATCTCATCCAATTAGGATTGGTATATCATTATAGGAATCATCACATTTCATATCATATTGGTTTTTGGCATGGTGTATCATGTTTCCATCCATTAACTAATATAAAAAGAAATGATATTTGACCACTAAAAATATGTAAACATTATGCATTAAAATCATATAAGAAATAACATATAAAAAACCAGTAGATCAAAAAATATGAGTATCTAGGTATTAATCTAAGTTATCCATGCTAATGTTTAAGTTTACATTTTCTAATATAATAATCTATTATAGTCTGTAATAATAGTTCAATGTAGTTTTCAAATTTTACATTTAATATCCCCTTGGATTGTCAAACAAGGTGTTTACCATTACAACATTTTTATTGACCAGGTGATAATCAAGTAAACACCCAATGTGTCTTTTTTTGGGGTTAATATCCCAAAGTACCCCATTTCAAGAGATAAATTGACTTAAATTATCTAGATAGTGATGTAATTTTTAAAAAACTACTCACTATATACTTATACAAAATTTGAAGATATTAGTTTATTCATAGAAATATCCCAAGGAATCTTAGTAAAATATTCATGTAAAAATCCAAAAAAATATACTAGACCTTCATATGAAAAAAATAGTGATCCAATAATTTTACAAAAATTCTTATGATATTTTTAACATAAATATCCAATAAAAAACTAAAAGATCAAGGGGCATAGTGTATATTTACTAATAGGATCATAATAAATCAAATATAAATGAATATATAAAATATTTATTTAAATCTTTATAATGAGATTCCTAATCACATTTTGATCTCCAAACATCATAGGATATCTCGAGGAATGCACAAATGAGATGGTTGATCTATAATTCATAGTAAGGTAATAAATTTGTATATAATGAATTACTTATGATTTTAATTTAATAAAATGAAAAAAAATTTAAACTGTTCGAGATTAATAATATGGGGAATAAAATAATGAATTAGGAATCATAATATCATGGAACCATTTAAAATTAGGCCAAATATAAAACATGGATAAAACCTAAGTCAAATAAAAATTCAAATAAAACATCACTTGGTTTACTATGTCTTATCATGTAATAGGCTTACTCAGTCAAACAACACATAATGTATCATGAGACAATAAAATTAACCAAAATAACTAGATTGTTATTTTGGAACACGAATAATGAAATTTACCTTCATATGTATTTGACATAAATAAATTAATCATAAGTAATAAATATAAAAATTACCCATAAAATGAATTGGGTTTCATAATACTACCTCATATCACAAATAAATGATATTTATTAAATATTTTATAGATAAGAGTGACAAAAATAATGGAATATTATATCAGATTACATAAGAATAATTCTAAAAATGGATTTCACCTAGGAATAAATACTATTAATGGGAATTACAAAAAAAAGAATAATAGATATAAATTGTCCACTTAATCAATCTTCATTTTAAATAAGGAGCTTGATAAATGAAATTATTCTTGTATTACACCATAAATAGAATTTATAATAATCTTTATATATATATAAGATACATATATGTCTGATATATAATCATACCATAATATCAATGAGAGGTAAAATGTTAGTTAGAGAGAGATATCTCACAACACAATGAAAAATTGTTTTCTGAAGATATTACATACATAATTTTATTTAACAATTAACCCATTACACTTATTATAAATAATAATTAAAATAAAGTCATTAATTAATTTTTTTTTAAAATTTATATATATATATTATTTATTCTAAGTTTATTATTTTAATTTATAACCATTTCAATTTGATATCATGTTTTTTCCTAGTGATTTAATATAATGTTTCTTTGGTCAGATCGCTTTTGGATAATTAAGGATTTTCTTAGAAATTTGGACAACAACTCCAAAAGTAAAATTAAATGTTATTAATTTCCATATATAATTTTATATGTTCCAAAATATCCTATTGTGTTCTTAATTAGGGATGATTCACTTAGTAAAAAACTTATCATTACATGGTTAGATCATCCAATAATTTTTACCGACCATCAATAACATAGTTTAATATTATTTAATATCATGTCTATGTATTAAATAAACTACATGAAATTTGTTTTATTATAATTTTTATCATATAAATTATCATCAATTATATTTTTATGACTAGCATCAAAGGGGTTGTAGAAATATGATGAATGTAGTTTATGGAGGTGTTGAACATTCCATATTGTATAAAAAAATTTAATTTTTTAAATAATGGAATGGGGGATATGATACGGATATTCCCTCATTATTATATCATATAAATATATTTATAATACTAATTTTAATTTTTTTGGATGGGGATTAAATGGGGGCTGTAGAATAAATATACCAAGAATGTAATTAGTCATGAACGTTACTCTTCTTTTGGTTTACCTCACTTAAGCTACCTCTTAACGATCATTGGAATGGTATTTTGATGGGACTGGTAGTAATAAGATATGGGGGAGTGGATTGGGATGAGATATATGAATAAATTTCACATCATTAAATGATTATAATGTGAGAGGATAAGGGGTGGTGAGGGGTTCTATTTATATGGGGAGGATATGGGTGTTCTAAAATTTTAAAATCATTAGATTAATATTTTTTTCACAATTTTGACAATAGTATTGTTTCTTGTTACTACATATAGTACCTAGTGCATGTGAGTTTGAACTAATGTGTGTTTACATCAGTAATCGCACTAATATTTTAAATTATGTATTTGGAAGATACATAAAAATCAGCCAAACAATTTTTTAATTTAAGAACGATTTTTTGAAACGAAATTTTTTAAATATGATAAATTTAATTTCAAATAAAAAATCATTTATTTGAAAAATGTATATATTAATATTATGATGAATTTTCTATCCTCTTGAAAAATTAATTCTGGTAAAATAATATTTTTTTATCATTAAAATAAAACATAATTTAAATTTATAAATTTTTTATAAAAAATAAGATTTATTTTAGATCATTATTTTTCATAAAAAATTCAAATAATAAATTTATGTTTTAAAAAAGTATAATACCAATTTTATAATTTTGATATATATATATATTGGTATAATTATATAAAAGTGTTGAATATTGATTTTAAATGATAAAAAGAAAATATTTTAGACTTATATATGTGAGGATACAATTATAATTATTAAGTTACTATATGTAATGGTAAGATTACTATTACAATGGTCAAATTACAATTTCAATGGTCAAATTACAATTATGACAGTCAGTTTTAAAAGGGTTATATGGATTTTCTTCTTTTTTATAAGTACGTATTGTTTCATTCATTCTTAATTCACTAATATTTTCTGAAAATACATTTTATAGATCCATATTAATATATAATATTATATTAATAACAATATTATTCATTTATATAGTTTTTTTATTAACATTTTTCACGTGGATCAAGGAGATTTTACTTCATATTTTAGTTATGTTATTTTCTTTTTCTTTTCACATTTTAATATTTTCATATTTTATAGGAGTGTTGATTATATAAAGTTAATGTATAAATTATAACAAAATAAATTTTGTTTTATCATGTGGTACGTGTTCATTATATAATATTAAATTATAAAAAATATTGTAACTTTATAATCAAAATAAAAATTTAGTTGATAAAATTATTTTTATTACATTAAAATTTATAAATTATATTATTTTGGTTCATTCACAACTTCTATTATAGGGTTTACACATTTAGAAAGATATATTTACCTAATCTATAGTGACTTGTTTGAATTTTTTTGTAATGATAGTGGCATATATGTATTTATTATATTTCTCAATTTGTATATTTTTTTCATATTTGGATATATTAGTTGGAAAAAAATTAAACTAGTTATTACCTCACATTTATTATTGTATGTAAAAATTATAAATCATATATTTGATATAAATTCTATATATATTTTTAAATTGTTGAGAATTCTAAGATAGTCATCCAATCCATTATCATGATGGGGTGGGGTATATTATTATAGATAATGTAAGACTAACAACTGGATTTATTGAGGTTATAATGATAAAAATTATACCTCTAATGGTGAAATTTTTTCTTTATTTGTTTCCAATTTATTTTTTCCAGATAACATTGATTGTAGAGGAAGATATATCTATAGATTTTTGAATTTTAACAGAACATATATATAATCAATAATATATTTCATAGGGTAGTAGAAAATTAAATTAGAGAATATCATATGGAATTTCTTCATTCAACTTATATCTTCACATTAGGGTTTCTTACACCTATTTTATAATAATTTTCATGTGGTTATATTATTGTGTGATGACAGCCAAAGGATTCATCATTTGATGATCAATATACGCTATCATTTTCCATGAATTAATGATTTATTTTCCCCGTTTAACGGTTCATGGTCCATTTCCATGACATATCTCTTTTATTTTTATTATCAACTATAGGTAATACTAAAGGATATACCAAAGAAATATTTTCAAATATGATATTATTATTTTTAGTATTTATTCATTCTATTCTAGTAATCAAATTCAACTATGGTTTTTATAGAATTAATACAACATATGTTTCTTCTATTCATGGATTCCATCATATGGGATATCATGGATGATATCCTAGTTCATTATAGATCCCATCATGAGAATGTAATATATGTTCATCTGATCCTAGATATCCTAAGATAATATTTCTTCTATAAAATTATTTCAAAAAGAATATCTTGATTTTAGATATTTAATTTATTTTTAAAATGGTGTTTAATTTTGGAATAATATGTTATGTTCATATGGTCCTGGTGGTTACAACATTTATTATTTCTAAAAATGTGTTCAAAAATAATATATATTTTTATTTTATAACATTATCTCGATTTAATCAATACATTTTTGAGTACCACATATCATTAAGATTCTTTAACAAAAAAATTGGCATGTAAATAATATGCAAATACTAGTGTGATGTTTCTTTTAAAGATCTATAACATTGATTATTGAAAATTACCGAATTTTATATTATCTCAAACAATTAAGGAAAGTGAGGCCTACTTATATTCCAATTAACAATGATTTAGTAATGATCTGATTCAAGGAAACTATTTAGTGGCTTATGGATTTTGAAAAATTATTCCACAAAAATAAATTATCTAAATTATATATTTGACATATATGTTATCATAAATGTATCAAAGTGATGGAAAACTATCTTATTTTAGTAAATTTTACTATATAAAAACCAAACGAATTACCAATAATATTATTTTATATAAATATTTTTATTATGGACAGTTTTATTTGGTGGTGTTTTTGAAATAATATTAATTTTAGATGAAATATTCTCTCATAATTGATGACATTAATGCTAAATCACTTAGATAAAATATATTAAAATAAAAAGAATAATATTCCAAAAAAAGGTATAAATTAAATCCTCTTATGGATTAATTTCCTATTGAGGGATTTAAGTATTATATGGGGTGAAATTTATATAATATCCATTTAAAATCACATATCCATAATTCATTAATGAAAACCCAATATTAGAAAAATTGTTATATCACCAGTTATGTTACAATTTTTTATGGGATGATCATTAAAAATTAGTTACAAGATTAACATTTATTCTTTTATATTCATAATAGGATATTACTCTCTTCTAAAATGGGGGAAGAGGCGATGAGGGAATCTATATCTTCAAAATTATTGTTTTATATTAGAGACTTAAAGATGTATCTAGATATCCATAGAATGTTTTATATCATAACATTGGATAGAATGTTTTTTGGGTATACCACTCATAATTTCACTTTTATATGTATTAACTCATCAAACTAATGAATTTAATGTTTTTAGTGATACATTGATTAACCATTTAGAAATAATTTAAAATTAAAATGGTATTTTTGATTAGTTTAATTAAATATCAAATGTATTATGATATAGTATGACTGATTATTGATCCCACATCAAAAATATTTTATTTCCAGCAGTTAAAAAACACATATTAAAAAATTGGGGAATTGGTATTTTTGTGAAATCATAAAGCTTCATGGATACCAACATGGATTTTCTTTGATTGATATCCACATTTTAAATGTTTTTTTAGTGTCTGTAGAAAAAATTTTTTTTAATGTATAACTGAGTAAATGATTCCACTCTTATAATTATATTGAATTCCCATAGAACATTAATATTCTTGAATATATATTATAATATTATATATTCAAATATAGGATCTATTGGGTCTACCACACATCATTACTTTAGTTTACCTATAATAAAAATTATCAATTATCAATTTGTATATTTATCTGAATAGAAAATTATATCAAGTCATGTTGTTCCATGTGATGGTGGATAAATATCTATGAATCATCTATATTTTATCCAAATATAATTGTGAAGATATCATTGAACATGAAATTGATTCAAAATAATTTCAGGACTGCTCAATATTTCACAAATTTACACAAAACATTTACACTATCATCATTGGAATATAAATTTGGTGATCATGTTATCCTTTTATTTTCTCCTAAATTTTTTTCATTGATACTTAAGAAAATTAAGGAAGATAACACAACTATTTTAATGAAAATTATAATTTCAAGAAAAATAGGGATAAACTCTTCATAATTGTTGTGTTTCCTATGTTTATTGATATTCGTAATTCTTATCATTCTTTTAAACTATGGAAATAAATATTTATTCTTAAAAATTTAATTAAAATTTATTATATATAATTATAGAAGGAAAGGATAATTCTTTTTTATTGAATTCAAATAAATCATTAACAATTATATGATAGAATTTAGTAGAGGTAGAAATAGATGAAGGATCGGTCAATAAGTATATATTCAATTAATTCATGTTTCAGGTTCCTATATACTATAATCCTAGTATTGGGGAGGTTTAAAATACCCTCACACATATAGTATATATCCCCTTTAATATAAATATCCCTTCTTGTTAAATTTTAATTTAACTATGTTGAAGGGAAATGTAAGAATAATGGAAGGATAATATATGTATTGTAAATGGGTGGTGGTGTTGTAACACAATCAAGTCCCTAGTGGGGTTGTATAAGGTACTCATTGTATCCATAATTTGTTTAGATTCTTCAATCATTACCATTAGGTAGCTAGTAGCATTATTTTATATACATGATGTCAAATATGTCTATTTTAATGAAATTGGAAATATATAAAATTTGATTGAAAATTAAAAACATTTGTCAAGGGTGTATATATTTTCACCACTAGTATTCCTCCAAATATATTTAATTTTATGTTTTGAAGAATATGATTGGTTTTGGAGATTACCTAGTCGATAGGTATTATGAAATAGATGGGCTTTTTTTTGAAATATAATTTCAATGGATATGATTTATGAAATTTTTGTCTTGTTTTATTATCAAAAAATTATTCAATAGTGGAATCAAATTCCAAAATTGATGAATTGAGAAGTTTCATATGAGGATAAGGTAATACTATTTGTTAATAATATTTGGAAGAATTATGATGTTTATTAGTTTTGTTTAGAGAATATTTTGTTGATGAAATAGAATAAATCGCATCAAATAAATAGAGTATTATACCTTTATTTTCATCATATATGGGATGATTATTTTTCTTGTATTTCATGAAATTCGTGTCACATGATATATAATAATATTGACTCCTAGGGTTGTAATTATCATATATTTTTATATATTTTTTCATCTAAAAAGATCAATTATGTTTGATAGCGTTCTCATCATGTAATACAAAAATAAAAAGAAACCATGATATTATTTTGGAAATTATTCATTTGATCATTAAAACAATCCACTGAATTTACATGTATAAATTAGAGTAAATGATTTATGATATATATATATAATAAAATTTAATAAAAATTTAAATAAATTAATATTTTTCTTTAGAGTCTATATTTTTATGTAATGTATAGTTTATTAAAAAACTATGTTTACTATTTTGAAATGATTATTTTACTGATATACAATATGGTTTTGTTACTCATAGTTTTATTGTATCATATATAAATTAATAATAAGAATCAATAGCAATTAAGATTTAATTTTCCTATGAAAAAAGTTTTTACTATATTTTTTATCTTATTTAAATGTAATAGTTAAAGAAATATAGAAAATTAATTTTACAAAATGTAATTTTTTTAAAATTCATCTAAACAATATTATCATAGGGAGTTTTTTAGGTACATTTCTTATATAGTTTATTTTTAAGGAGAAGAGTAAAAAAACTGTTTTTCTAAAATATAATTACAATTAAAATGAATTTGAAATTTAAAAATCTTATAATATTTATTTTATGCAATAATGTTATTTATTATAAATTCCATTTTTAATTTATAAATCCAATTATTAACATATTTACCATTTTGGTAATTTTTTAAAATTTAAACCAATTTTAGTTTTTCATTTAATTTAATTCTATTTCTGTAAAATAAATTTTTTGAATAATTTTAATGCACATAATTTTTTTTATTTACTATAAACCAATTTATTTTTTAAAAAAAGAAACTAAATTAATAATTTTATACATCACATTACTTTTTATCGTCGAAATAAAGGTTTTTTCAAGAAAATATTTTTCTTATATTACTTCACCAGTATTAAAATTGAGTTCCCATAAACATATAAATTATATATACTAAACAATATTTGATTTTTTAATCAGTTGTAAATATTAATTAGCAATATTTATATTCCATTGAATAAAAAATAATTATTTACTTTGGAGATAATAGATAACCCGATAAGAAGAGGTAAATGTGAGCATTCTATAAGTGTATGACATAATTATTTTAAAAAATATTCACAAGAATGATTGATAGTGGGATTCATGAACTTATCGTGTGAAAAATAAATTATTTTCCATTTTTTGAGTCAAATGATATTTTAATATTTACTTCGTTTATATTAATTAATTATATTTATGAAAATAATACTGTAACTATAACGACCCGAACATTTATTAATGGAAATCCATCTTGATCTAATTAAATGTCTCTTTATGTTAATTGTTTATATAAAATGTCATCTTCTTCGGTTTTATGTTTCTGGATTTAAAAATTCTGTTTTGAATTGTGACCGTTGGTAATACAGATGTTGAACTGTGATCACATGATTATTATAAATATAGGGCTTTAACAAATACAATTTACTCAGACAAAGGAAGTGATGGCCTCATCCAGTAGACGTTCCCCATATAAAGATCATTTTTAGAGCATGGACGAAAGGATGCATATTTGGGATTCTCTATTGACAAAGCCCAAGCTGAGCATGAATATGTTAAGCTTGAGAGGGACCGCCTATGAGAGAATTGAAAGTTGATTGAGATTACCACCCATACAATGTTATCTGAGCCACCCCAAGAGTCTATCACCATCGCATACCTTTCACTTAAGTTTTATGCAGGTGATATAAGAGGTTATGTAACAAAACCTTATAATTATGGATATGTACATTAGTTTTGTCTATAATAATGAATATACATTCATTTAATTAATATTACATTGTAAATTGTTTTTAAAGAAAAAATAGTAATTTTTTTAGTTAAAGTTCAACTAAGAAATCTGTTTTGATGAATTAATGAATTTTTGAATTAAATAACATTTAAATAAAATATTATTACTGTTATTAAATTATTTTTTTTAAAATATAAATAATCATATAATTTTATGAATGCAGTTGTGATTTTTATTAAGGTTTAAACACCATTTTTTCAAAACACATGAATTTTAAATAAACATCGTTTTTTATTTTCAAAGTAAAAAATAACATATTTAGAAATTATTTAGATAAAATGAATTTTATTTTTGGAATCAGGATGCTGAAATTATCCAAATCTAAATTTTTCTTAATTTTATGAGATATACAAATATTAGGGTAAAAATTAAATACTGTGTAAATATATAATGTGTTTTATGACATCATAATGACCTAATAGTGATGTAATAATATAATATATATATTTTTCAGCAAATATATGTTTTAGAATTAAAATAATGTAATTTTGGGATTATTTTATTTATTTTACATTGCTTTAGTGGACCCTTCAAGACTTATTAAACATATTGTTTTTTAAATTGTTTTCCTTGGGAGTATGACTCACCCCCATAAAAGAAACCCCATTATTTTAAAATTTTATCACATTGTCCTTATTAAATATTGTTTTACACATACAATTTCCTAAAACCATGGGATTAAACCATGGTTTGGTTTGTGTTCTTGATTAGTTTCATGTGAGGTGTCCCAAACCTTAATAATAATTAATTCTCTCACCTTTCCTATATAAACCCACCCAAGATCCCACTTCCTCCTAATTCAAAGCCATTGGAGTTAGTCCATCCTCAGAACTACTCTCTCTAGAATCCTCCCGAGGTGCCCCATGCTCACATGAAGCCACTCTAAAGCCTCTCTCAAGCCTTTGGCAACATACTTCCAAGTAAGGGTTTTCTTCCATTCTCATTTTTGTACAACTGTTTCTATACCGAAATTCCAAAAGTAATTTCTCTCCACTAATTTACATTCAAGAAAATATTTTGTATCATTAATATAAATTCCATTATATTTGTTGGGAAATGTATTTATATGACCCCCTTACTATTCATGTCATGTATAAATTATGAGAGACATGTTTCTTTCTGATAAACCATTTTTAAGACTTCTTATGTCAAGCCATTATGATGATGAAATTTCCCCACACTTTTCCAAGCCAAAGTCATTGTGTTGTGAATACCATGTCCATTTCTCTATCAAGGGTATTCACCTTTATTCACATTTTCATATTGTTTAACAAGTTTCATGTATGTTTTCCACATTCATTTATCATGGTATAATTGATTATGTTGAATGATTCAATGTTTTATGATCCATGTGGAACACTTATGTATGAAATGAAATGTTTAAGAAGGGTGCACCCAGATAGCTCGACAATGAATTGGTTAATGTATATTATCATGGTATGTCTTGTGCAGTGGGTGGTTACTCATGCTAATTCATGTGAAACATGGGATTAGTTGTGCTTTATGTGCAATGCGGGTTTACTCGTGCTCCATGTGCAATGAGACAATGCTCATGCTTATTCCATGTTAAGTATTGTTTCCACAATTCCATGATATGATTATCATGATTTATCATGACATTATGTTAATGCTTCTCTTATGCTCTATTTAAATTCCTATTTTCTAATATGTATTGTATTCCTCTTGTAATTCCATGATTATTTCCTTAATTAGCATTATAGCTAACCCTTTACTTATGCATGCCCTCTGGTTATCCCATGCAATGCTATGTATGAGGGAATGTAGTGGTCATGTAAATGAACTTTTCAATAAAGATGTTGTTTTTCATGTTTTAACTTGTTATTTAATGACCCTGATCCCCAAGTACACTATACCTCTTGATCTTCTATGTTGTATCAAATGAATTTTATATAAAAAATTATGTTCAATTGTGTAATAAAAATCATGGTTTTCATAGTTGGTAGCTGATGATAGGTTTAGTTATTTTTGTCAGTAGGATTATATATCCCTTGTAAATCCTTAGTGACATCAATAAGTATAATAAAAACATCCCTATGTTTTTATGAGTATTGAGTAAGTGGTTTATCATGAAAATATATCCCTGTCTAGATACGAGCAGGTAGAGGTGGCTCTGGCTTAAATGTATCCTTTGGGTAATACCGTAATACAATGCATTGAGCTAGACTCAAACGGTAACTAGTCCACCAAATCGAGACTTGATTCACTCTTGGTTATGACACTCTTGGGGATATGACTTGGTAAATTCACGAGCATAGTATAAACCATTATTAAGGAACTAAAATTCCCTAAGAATATAGGTTATAAAGTAGATAATGGATAACGTATACTGAGGCCAATAGATTCATATGTTAAATAAATGAAAGTAATTTTTATGTCATCAGTATTTTCATTTTATTACCCTTTATGTGTTATCCATATCTTTCCTTTTATTTCACCAAATTTCCGGTAATATGATGACCCGACTAACAAGTGATGTGAATATCAATGTGATGACTGTACTGTTGAGATGCCCAATGCAATGGGAGCGGGAATCAGGAACTTTGTCACTCTTATCTATCATCTAACTCAAGCTTTGAATAGAAACATGGGTACAGAGGAATTTTCAACCCCCACTAAGAATGAACAAGTTGCAATAAAGAGCATCATGAGACAAAGACATCCTACTTTTAATGGATCATCTGATCCCTCAATCGCTAAACAATGGATCCACTCCATTGGACTGATCTTATACATCCTTCAATTTTCTGTACAAGAAAATGTTCTTCGAGCATCCTATCGTATAGAGGGTGAAGCTATTCAATGGTGGACGTTGGTCAAAAATACAAAGCTTTATGATGTGATCATAGAGTTGGAATGGAAGGATATCCAGAAGATGTTTTTCTATAAATATTTTTCGCACACCCTTCGACGTAATATGGAAAGGGACTTCCATTCCCTCAAAAAGGCGACGAATCTGTTAGAGAGTATGAGGAATACATCACATGGCTTGCGTAGTACACTTTCGGATTTGTTGTTACCCTCGAATGTAGGGTTTACTGCTTCTTTGGTGGGCTGAAACCTAGCATGTGGAATGAACTGGTGATCTGTGACATCGACAGTTATGAGGAAATTGTCTGATATACCCTCAATGTCAAAATTGAGATTGGAAATCTATGGAGTATCATGGGGATAAGAAGTGTAAGGTGGAATTAAATTCTGGTTGTCCTATGGATAAATCCAAAAATGCAAAGAAGATCTAGCTCCCCACCTGCCAATGGTGTGGAAAGAAGAACCCTTGAAATTTCCTGAACGGTGTGATAAAATGCTTTAGGTGTGGAAGATAAGGGCGCCTAGATATTAACTATCAGCAAGAAAACCCCGCGGTTGCAATAGAGGAGAGGAACACTAAATTCAAACCTCATCGCATGGTTCATTGCTATAAATGCAAAGAAACATTGGATCTTTCAAATCAGTTCCCAATGCCAAGGGTTTTCAGTGGCAACCAACAACCTCCAAGGAGGCAAGGGTGATCTTTCTCCATCACTACTACTGAAGTGATCCCTGACAACGAAGTGGTGACATGTATGGTAGTTATCCAAACAAGAATAGTGAACAAATTTTTTGATTCATGTTCTATTCATTATTTTATATCTCAAATGTTTTGTAGAACAATCATTGCACCACTAAAAATCGTGGATGTAATGTTTTGGGTGAGTATGTAAAATGAAGAAACCATTGCATCCCATGAATATAACTCCTCCCCAATAAAAATATGCAGATTAAACATTCCGAAGAAACTCTTCATACCCCCTCTGGTGGAATTTGATGTGATTCATGGCATGGATTGATTTTTTTATATAGAGCCATCAAAAATAGCCGTGAGAAGAAAATCTCAATCCATGTGGATAATCGACCACCAATTCATTACAAGGAAAAGGAGGAAGATGAATTTTCTCTAGTCCCATTATCTCAAGTGTAGATATTACCACCCTATGAGCAGGAATATCTGGCTCAAATTATTGTGTTGAAGGAAGAAACAATCCAAGAATACATGCCTATTGTGAGGGAAATCACTAAAGTGTTTCCCGATGAATTTCTTGGTCTTTCTCATTGAATATATGTTTAATTATCCATTAATCGTATACCTAGGGTGTTTACAATTTCCAAGACTCCATATAGAATGGCTGTTGTGGAGCTTGATGAGATGATTAAACAACTACAGGAGAATCTGGAAAAAGCGTTTATATACCCAAGTGCTTCACCATGGGGTGCACTAGTCCTCTTCGTCAAGAAAATGGATGGGTCAATGCGCCTTTGAATTTATTATCGTGAGAATAAGAAAATCACGATAAAGAAAAATAACCTCTCCCACAAATTTTTGACTTGTTCGATCAACTGTGTGGAGCACAATACAACTCTAAGGTGGATTTACAGTCGGGATATTATCACGTAAGGTTGAAGAAGGAAGATATCCCCAAGACTACTTTTTGTATAAGATACAGGCACTATGAATTCATAGTAATTCCTTTAAAACTCCCTAATTCTCCAGAAATATTCATAGACATGATGAATAGGGTCTTTATATATCACCTCGACAAATTTTTGGTTGTCTTAATAGATGATATTCTGATATACAACAAAACCAAGGAGGATCGTGAAGAGAAGCTAAGAACTGTACTAGAGTTCTTGAAGAAGGAGAAGCTCTATGAACGGTACTACAAGTGTGAGTTTTGGTTGAAGTATGTCTCATTCTTGGGCCATATCATCACAAGAATTGGGATATCTGTTGATCCCTCCCAAACTGATGCAAGTGAGGGATGACTGAGGCCAACAAGGGTAATGTATATCCATAGCTTCTTGGTGATAGCTGGATATTATCAACTATTTGTGAGAAATTTCACATGATTGTGAAAACCTATTCCCTAGCTAACATTTAAGGGTTTAAAGTTCTTTTGGAGTGATTATTTCAAAGAAATATTCAAGGAGTTAAAAAAGAGGCTTATCACTACACCTGTGCTCACATTACCCACAACTGGCAAACATTTTGTGGTATTCTTTGATTCTTCGAAGAAAGGTCTCGAATGTGTGTTGATGCAAAATGACAAAGTCATTGCATATGATTCAAGGCAATTGAATGTTCTTGAACAGAACTATCCAACAAATGTCCTCAAGTAGGCTTCAGTCATCTTCACTTTGAAAATTTGGCGACATTATCTCATTGGGTAGAAGTGTGAAATATATACGGACCACAAAATCCTCAAGTATATATTGACACATAATGAGTTGAACATGCACCAACGAAGAGGGTTAGAGATGATCAAATACTATGACTGCTCAATACATTACCACCATGATAATTTGACCTAGTTGGCGGATGCCCTATGTAGATAGGACCTAGTGATTCTATCATTGATGAGTATTGAAAAGGATCCAACCTTCCTAGATTTGTTGAAGGTGGACATTGGAATCATAATGAAGGAAAGATCATCAATCCTTTCACAAATGTTTTCTCAACCTTCACTTTTGGAAGGGTTAATGGATGCTCAAAAGGATTATGTGGGAACTCATGAAAAAAAGGATGCTACAGGAAAATGGAAATCCTCGGAGTTTAATCTAATTAAGATGGAATTGTGAGATTTGGGAAAAGACAATGTGTTCCATCACGTTTGGTGTTGAAGAAAGATCTTTTGGATGATGCAGATAGTTCAAGATTCACTATTCACCTGGGAAACACAATGATGAATCGAGATCTCCAAGAGCATTGTTTTTGGGATATTATGATTAAGGATATCGCTTAATATAAATCAATGTGCCTGGTGTGTCAGCATGTGAAGTCAGAGAGGATTATATCTAAGGGGAAGATGGAACCATTTACCATAATTGAATGAAAATGGGAGACCATCAACATAGACTTTTCCACTAGTCTTTTGAAGACATCCAAATTCAACAATGCTATATGGGTAGCTTTGGATCGTCTTACAAAGGCTACACACTTCATTTCTATTTGAAAGGATTTCCCATAGGATAAACCAGCACAGATATATATCTAGTAAGTGGTAAGCCTTGATGGAATACCACATTCTATTGTATCCGATTAAGATCCATGATTAAACATTATGTTTTAAAAGAGTCTTCAAAATGTTCTGAATACTGAACTAAACATCAATATGGCCTATCATTCTCAAACTGATGGCCAATCCGAGTAGACTATCCAAAAACTTGAGGATGTGTTGGGAGTGTGATCAATTTACATTAAAGGATGATGGGATGAACATATTCCTCTGGTTTAGTTATCTTATAATAACAGCTTCCACTCAAGCATCCAAATAGCACCATTTAAATCCCTATTTGGGAAAAGGTGCAAAACACCATCGTATTGGGATGATTTTGGTGAGAGTAAGCTACTTGTACTTGAAATAGACGAAGAAATGGTAGAGAATGTGAAAACCATTCCACATTATATCAATGCTTCCTAGAGTTGAGAATGGAGTTATAAAGATAATCATCGATGAGACATTGAGTTTAAAGTTGGAGACATGGTATTTATATGTATATCTCTGTGGAAGAAGGTCATGAGTTTTGTAAATAAATGGAAGTTATGTCCAAGGTACATTATACCCTTCGAGATTGTTGATCATTTTGGGGATGTGGCCTATCGACATGTACTTCCACCTACACTAGCCAAATTACTTGATGTATTTAATGTATCCCTCTAATGATAGTACATACTTGACCCATTACATTTACTCTCTTCAGAGGTTCTACACTTCTAGAATGATCTTTCTTATGAGGAGAAACTAGTGAAGATCATAGGTCATAGAGAAAATATTCTACAAAATAATACAATTCCCCTCGTCAAGGTGTTGTGGAGAAACCACAAGTTTGAAGAAGTGATGTTGCAATCAGAGGAAATGATGAATCAGAGTTATTCATGTCTTTCTTAGTGTGGTAAAATGATATTTCGAGGGAAAAATTTCTTATGGGAGTAAGATTTTCATGACCCAAACTTTCATTAATGGAAATCCCTCTTGATATAATTAAATGCCTTTTTGTAACACCCTTGGTAAATAAAGAATATCACATTTTCATATTTATCCATATTTGTGAATAAAATATTAATATGACTTTAAAGGCGACGCTATGCTCGATGGCGTACCCAACACTCAACAACTTGTTTTTTGGGAATCTTACGTTACACTCTAATAATAAAATAATATTATTTTAAATGGCAGTTAACATGTAGCCGTTGTATTGGTGGGAATTTATATAAATAACTAAAATATGATTATATATGTTTTTGAATGTTTTTACATTTATCCAATAAAAGATAAAGGCTTAAAATACGGAAAGAATTCAATTTTAGGCGTATATGCCCTAGTTTTCACTAAAGGTTCACTTATCGCCTTTTGATGGCGAACCGTCATTAAATATAGTTCTGCTCACTTGTATACATTCTATTGGACCAAATAAAACTCTTTTTTAGAATTGGGACATCAAAATTTACTTTGTGTAAATTTTTTGTATCTTTCCGATAAAGTTCTTTTTTTTAATGAATAGTGTAAAATGTTGTATTTTAATTCAAAACCCCTTTTTAATCTAATTAATTTATATTATTATATTATCTTTCTAATTGGTTTTAAAATGAAATTAGAATATATTTTTTCCATTAAATCCAATAGTGGTCGTTAGAATTAATTTCACTTTGAAATCAGACTTAAACTAGTGTCAATCTTTTGATACTTATTGTTTCATAAAAACTCGCTATTTGTCGTGAAATCGGGAATTAATTATTAAATTAATTAATGTGACATATATGTTTTGAATTTTGTAAAATAGACTTAATTTTTGAATTCGGAATATCAAATATAGCATAGGGTAAATTTTTGGTAATTTTCTGAAAAACTTCAATTTTTGATGAATAGTGAAACCACTAAGTGGTACTTATAAAAACTGATTTTCTGTTTAAATGAAATTTTTCCACCTTTGTGTTTTGAATTTCAAAAATCCAAAATACATGGTTGTCATTTATAAGTAAAATGTGGTTCAATGGGATTAAAATAATTTTTTGGTGAATAGTAACTTATTAAGTTTTAATCGCGATTAGAGGTAATTAGTGTAGTTTAAGGTGAAAATAATGTTTTAATAATATGAAATGAAATTGACACATGTCCTAACATCATTGGATGTGTCATGTAAGACCAATTCAAGCCATGTGTCAACTTGGGGTCCCCATGGAGCCACTTTGGTTGGGAAATGACATAAATAACTTTTTATTTAATGTTAATGTAAAAATGACACACACATGATATGTTTTACTAAAACAATTTTTCTATGGGGTTATACAAGTCATATTTTTGACTATAAATATTAATTGGAAAGCTAAATTTTTTCCCTAAATAATAGTATTTTTTTATAATTTTTGGACGTTAAATAAATTAAATTATTTATGACATCGTGATGATGTAGCGATGACCTCATTATTTAACGATTTAAATAAAATGGATAGATAATGTAATATCTAAGACCTACACATGTAAAAAACATATTGGATGAGTGGATTTAGAACCATTATCACCTTATAATCGAAATACATAAATGTGGGTCCTCTTAAATCCGAATAACATTTTGAAATAAAGTGACACTTCCTCACTTTCCAAGAGTGCCCCTCCTCTCCTCATATAAAAGGCCCCCACCTCTACCTCCTTACCCACACTCCCAAAGCATTTGGCTCGGCCAAACCATACCCATTTTGGCTCTCCATATCACTCTCTTACTCCTTGAAGACTCATGTTGGGCAGACGTCTTCCCAAGGAAGCCTTTGAGCTCAAACTAAGGGGTGTTACCCGATTTTAAGGTAATGTCTTCTTTTGAGTCCTTTTTTTATTTTGCTTCTCCAACCCCCTAAAATCTTTTTATTATTTTAATTTGTAACAAATCCAGTTTCCTCAATATAATAGTATATTTTTATAAGATGTATTCTAGCTACACTTTCACACACCTACATCTAATGTTTAAAGAACATACTGTTTCTGTGGATGGCGAATTTCTGCCTCACGAAACGATGATTGTTCAACACTCATATAACACCTTCAATGGTGGACATTAAGATGTCAGTATATTTATATATGATATATAATATGTTTATGTTTTACTTAAGCTTCTGTATTTTTCATTTGTGGCTTACCTTTATGGCTTCCATTGTGGGAATGCGCGATATCTTCATTTTAGGAAGTGCGGACTACCGCCCCCTCAAAGTGATGTGATTTGTTAATTCCATACGTGGGACGTATAAAGGATGGATTTAATGTTATTATATATGATTTTATACATTAATTATTATATAACTCTATATCATTATTAGTTCTTTCCATTAAAGTATGATATAGAAATGAAAGTAGCGTTCATGCGTACGTATGGTTTACCGTCTCCATGAACGGTGCATTTCATTTCTTATCTCCAAATGTAATGTACTATTATAAGTACATGTATATAATGAATATATATGATGAATGATACATCTAAATGATGAATATAATTCTGGAATTAAAATATACATACCTCTAATTTAGTTTTAATTCCATTAATATGACAAAGAAATGAAAGTAGCGTTCATGCGTATGCACGGCTTACCATCTCCATGAACGGTGCATTTCATTTCTTACCATTAAATGAATATGCGATATTATAAATACATTTATATTAATGATATATATGATATATATGATATCCAAATCAGGAATTTCATTCTAGATATAAATAACCTTTGACCACACGAACAACATGTAATTGTAAGAAGTCCACTTTCGACTTAAGAACCAAATATCGACAAAACAAACATTATTAACTTAAATGATTACATAATGTTTATAACATGGAAATAAGTGATATAAAAGGAATAATGAACTTGAAAAAGGTTCTTAAGCAAATATAAATTAACCCAAGTTTATTATTCAGGACATTAGAGAATGATCGAGTCATGTCGGACCCGAGGTAAGGGATCTTACTCCTCTCTTTCTTTTTAAGTACACTCTTTTATGTCATTCCTTCTAAAGCTCATATTTCTTGTTATTGGGATGTTATTTTATATTACTCTTACTTTAATTTTTATGTTCATATGATGAGAGACCCTATTCTCTCTCATCAATCCATTTTGGAAGTTTTGAGTGGCGCTGTTAGGCTGCCGAATTTTCGTAAGAGATCTAACCTCTATCTTTCTTTTTAAGTACTCTCCTTTATGTCACTTCTTTTAAGCTCATCTTTGATATGTTGGAAGATGTTATTTTATATTCCTCTTTCTGTAAACTTTATGTTAATATTATGAGAGACCCTATTTGATCTCATCAATCCATTTTTGTGGCGCCGTTAGGCTCCCGAGTTTTCGTAAGTGATTTTTCATCTCACTTTTATTCCTGTTAGATTTATACTAAATTTGCCACAATTTCCTTTGAGTGGTATATGTACTGCCCATTATTTTACTCATTGTGTAATATAATTTAATTAATTAGTATTTACATCAACGTTTTATTGTCCTTCTTTCACGGGGTGCATGTCTCGAAAGATACCCATGTCAGTAAGGGAACCTTTCACCCTCCTCTTTTTGTAAAAGACTTCTTTTGTTATGTCTTTTAATTAACATAATATTATGTTGGGATATGTTATTATATTTCCTTATTGATTTAAATTTATGTCCAAGTGATGAGATACCCTTTTTATCTCTCATCAACTAATTTTTTGAAATTTGTTGTGACGCCGTTAGGCCGTCCAAATTTTGCAAGGGAACTTCTTAACCCAATTTTGATTCTTTGGGATAAGATTGTACTCATTGAATATGTCGTTCTATGAATATGTGTGAATAAAATCTGATTGTTTTACACTTAATATCCACTTATATTTGGTGTATTAATTTGTCACACATTATTATGTAATTGATTTATCCTTAATCCAAGGATACCGTCTTTGTAAGGGAATTCGTCGCAATCTCCTTTCATTGAGGAATATTTAGTTTTATACACAACTTTATTTTATACGGTGTATAAACCCCTTTGACTTTTACTTTTATACAAAAGGAATCTTTTTCTACAAAGCGTTTTACTAAACGACAAAAAGGAATTTTTCTTTTAACGTACGCGGTGACAACGACCTTTTCAGCCGCCGCGAGTATTGTTTGATCTTTGGCTTCCTCAACAAGCCGTAATGTTTTTAAAATAAAATAAATGCCATGTACTCTTTAATGTATTTTGGTATTGAAAATGGTTTTGATAAAGGATTCTATTATGTCAATATATTTAAATGATATATTGTGATTGAAATGTGGAAATGTTATCATTCTTTTATGTTGGTTTTATGTGTTATAATTTTATAATGGTACATGGACTTTTTACGGGTGGTTGCGTGATAAACCATATGACGGGTGGTTCCGTGAATACCAGGATGGGTGGTTATGTTATAACCACCAATGCATTGGGTATGGAAGTCGGCCGTATGGCTATTCCATTAAGTATGTATGGAAATTGGCCGTATGGCTATTCCATTAAGTGATATGTGTGGATGTCAACCGTATGGTTATTACACTTAAGTATGTTTATGTCTCAAGTTACCTTTATATGTTAAGTGTTCTTTATATGGGTTTTATTGTAATCCTTTGGTTACAAAAAGGTAAGTAATGATACTTTTTTCAGTGAAGAGTTTTTACTACTTCATGAAGGTGAATAGTATTACTTTGATAAAGTATACATGGTTTACTTGTTGTTTTGAAAAACTAACAGATTTCATTCTTTGTGTATCCCTTACTATGCTTTTTATGCTCATCCCAAGTTTTTGAAATTTTTTTCACAGGACTTAGCATGGAATAGGGTCAAGGATGGGATCAAGAGAAATTCATGCTACCTAAAACATGGAACTATACATGTTTCTTTTTAAGAGTTTTTATTTTATGGAAATTTAGTAGAAGAGAATACTTTGTAATCTTTTGAGATGTAATAGTTATTTCCTAATTCTCTAAAACTCTAAACCTGAAAATATCCTCAATGTGAATTACTCATTTAATTCCATATTAAGTAAGGTTTAAGGCTAGGGCCTTATAGTTGGTATCAAATGTCGGTTTAGATAACTTTAGAGGTTAGGGTATTCTCTAAGAATAAGTGACATTACCATAATGGTTAGGATTTCAGAAAGAGTCCTAGATTTAGATAAAGAGAATGAGTAAGTATATCATAGTGTTTACCTTCCTCATTAGTACATGAGGGTTTTGTTGATATACTCACACTGACATTTCTGTTTTTAGTGAATGGATGGATCTAGCAGGCACCAAAGAGACAACAGGTTTGAAGGAAACTGTGGTGGTTCTCTGATTAAGATACTAGATAAAATGGGGGATTCAATGAGGAAACTCATGGTTGTTCTAAATCAACTATAAAGGAGTCATGATCAACCACTTGAACCTTGGTATGTTCTGTAATGCATCATGTATTAGATGACCAATCGATGTGGAAGTTCAGGTAATAATTATAAAGGTAACCATTAGAGTTTATATGATCCTTACTTTTGAGGTAATTATGGGTTATTATATGATATGATGGAAAATGAAAGGAATGAGATATACTTGAGGTTAAAATATGTTATGATTATTTTTGAATATTTCATATCATTTTGGGGAATGTTTTAAGAATTATATAGTTTTGAAAAAAAGACAACATGAAGACCGTGTGACAACCCGTCGCGTCGGACAAAGCTGCGGGAATTGAACCCACAACCAAAGTGTAACTTGTATTTATCGCCTACCACTGGACTACGTGAAGTCCCTGGTTAGTTTGACTGATTCCTTTTAGTTAGATGATTTTAGGAATCAAGAGTATGTTTATTTTGGTTTTCCTATGAAAATGATTAACTTATCATCAAGGATATGTGATTAGGTTAATTACTTTTCAATATGAGACATTAAGAGCAACTGATTTTGTTTGGAGATAAATGTTACTATTTAACTTGGAAGACTATGTGACTAAATCCTTCAAATATTTGGGTTTCAATATTAGTTTGGTTTACTTTGAATAATTTTATGGACAAATTGTTTATCGAATGGTCCTCTTTGAAATTTGGGTTTTGTTGGACAAATTTTGGAGATTAAGAATATATTTTCTTTTTATAAAGTGTTATCCTTTTTTGGATTATATGATCTTGTACTAACGTTTTGGGTTTTGGTTTTGGTTAAAGTCTAAAGAAATGGGAATTATATAGTTATCTTTTTTTGGGTTAGGTGATTCTCTAGAAGTTGATTATAGTACTCTTAATGTGAACAAGTCTTCCTACATACTCGTCTTTTGGAGAAAATCTGAGTTTGTGTAAGGAATCTAATAAAAGCTGAAAGTCAACATGATAAGTGATTTTGTTTCCTTATTAATAAATTCCTCAATAAAAATTAACTTAAAACAAAAATGTTGTCTATTAACTTTTCCTACTGGGGAATCGAATACCGTTTAACCCATCACAAGTTTGTGATTTTCATGTGGTTAACTTGCTCCTAAACATGTTTTCTATCACTCTCCATCAGAACATGACCCTATGTTTTCTCCTCCATGTCCATGTTTTCATACATGAAATCCTAGTATGGGTTAACTCGGGTGACCTTTGTACTTCTCTTTCTTTATTTTAAAGTGATTGTTTTACCGACTCTTCTTCCGATGTGGGACTTTCAAGAATGTTTCCAAGCCCAATTTTAAAATTGCGAGGACGCAATTCCCAAAAGGGGGGAAGGATGTAACACCCCAGGTAAATAAAGAATATGAAATTTTGATATTTATCCATATTAGTGAATAAAATATTAATATGACTTTAAAGGCGACGCTATGCTCGATGGCGTACCCAACACGCAACAACGAGTTTCTTGGGAATCTTACGTTGCACTCTAATAATAAAATAATATTATTTTAAATGGCAGTTAACATGTAGCAGTTGTATTGGCGGGAATGGATATAAATAACTAAAATATTATTATATATATTTTTAAATTTTTTTACATTTATCCAATAAAAGATAATGGCTTAAAATACAGAAAGAATTCAATTTTAGGCGCATATGCCCTAGTTTTCACTAAAGGTTCACTTATCGCCTTTTGATGGAGAACCGTCATTAAATGTAGTTTTTTTCACTCTTATACATTCTATTGTACCAAATAAAACTCTTCTTTAGAATCGAGACATCAAAATTTACTTTATGTAAATTTTTTGTATCATTCCGATAAAGTTCTTTTTTAATGAATAGTGTAAAATGTTGTATTTTAATTCAAACCATCTTTTTAATATAATTTATTTATATGATTATATTATCTTTTTAATTGGTTTTAAAGTGAAATTAGAATATATTTTTACCATTAAATCCAATAGTGGTCATTGGAATTAATTTCACTTTTAAATCGGACTTAAACTAGTGTCAATCTTTTGATATTTATTGTTTCATAAAAACACGCTATTTGTCATGACAGCAAGAATTAATTATTATATTAATTAATGTGAATTATATGTTTTGAATTTTGTAAAATAGACTTCATTTTTGAATTCGGAATATCAAATATAGCATAGGGTGAATTTTTGGTAATTTTCGGAAAAACTTCAATTTTTGATGAATAGTGAACCCACTAAGTGGTACTTATAAAAACTGATTTTTCGTTTAAATGAAATTTTTCCACCTTTGTGTTTTGAATTTCAAAAATCAGACATACATGGTTGTGATTAAGAGGTAAAATGTTTTTCAATGAGATTAAAATAATTTTTTTGGTAAATAGTAACTTATTAAGTTTTAACCGCGATTAGAGGTAATTAGTGTAGTTTAAGGTGAAAATAATGTATTAATAATATGAAATGAACTTGAAACATGTCCTAACATCATTGTATGAGTCATGGACGACCAAGAAAATCTGTGGGTCAACTTGGGGACCACATGGAGCCACTTTGGTTGGGAAATGACATAAATAACTTTTTATTTAATGTTAATGTAAAAATGACACACACATGAGATGTTTTACTAAAACAATTTTTACATGGGGTTATAAAAGTCAGATTTTTTATTATAAATATTAATTAGAAAGATAAAAAGATTTAATAAATCATAGTATTTGTTTTATAATTTTTGGACGTTAAATAAATTAAATTATTTATGACATCATGATGATGCAGCGATGACCTCATTATTTAACGATTTAAATAAAATGGAAAGATAATTTAATATCTATAACCTACACATATCCAAAACCTATTGGATGAGTGGATTTAGAACCCTTATCACCTTATACTATAAATACATCAAAGTGGGACCTCTTAAATCTGAATAACATTTTGAAATAAAGTGACATTTCTTCACTTTCCAAAAGTGCCCCTCCTCTCCTCTTATAAAAGGCCCCCACCTCTACCTCCTTACCCACACTCCCAAAGCCATTTGATCAGCCAACCCCTGCTCATGTTGGCTCTCCAAATCCCTCTCTTACTCCTTGAAGCCTCACTTTGGGCATAAGATTTCCCAAGGAAGCCTTTGATCTCAAACTAAGGGGAGTTACCTGATTTTAAGGTAATGTCTTTTTTTGAGTCCTTTTGTTTTATTTTGCTTCTCCAACCCCCTAAACTCTTTGTATTCTTTTCTTTTGTAACAAATACAGTTTCCTCAATATACTAGGATTTTTTTATAATAAGTATTCGAGCTACACTTACACAAACCTACATCTAATGGTTAAAGAACATACTGTTTCTGTGGATGGCGAATTTCTGCCTCACGAAACGATGATTGTTCAACACTCTTATAACTCCTTCAAAGGTGGCCACTAAGATGTCACTATATTTATATATGATATATAATATTTTTATGTTTTACTTAAGCTTCTGTATTTTTCATTTCTGTCTTACCTTTATGGCTTGCATTATGGGTATGCGTGATATCTTCATTTTAGGAAGTGCGGACTACCGCCCCCTCAAAGTGATGTGATTCGTTAATGCCATACGTGGGACGTATAAAGGATGGATTTAATGTTATTATATATGATTTTATAATGGAATTATTATATACCTCTATATAATTATTATTTCTTTCCATTAATGTATGAGATAGAAATGAAAGTAGCGTTCATGCGTACGTACGGCTCACCGTCTCCATGAACAGTGCATTTCATTTCTTATCTCCAAATGTAATGTACTATTATAAGTACATGTATATAATGGATATATATGATGAATGATATATCTAAATGATGAATATAATTATGGAATTAAAATATAAAAACCTATCATTTAGTTTTAATTCCATTAATATGACAAAGAAATGAATGTAGCGTTCATGCGTATGCACGACTTACCATCTCCCTGAACGGTGCATTTCATTTATTACCTCTAAATGATTATGTGATATTATAAATACATTTATATTCTAGATATATATGATATATATGATATCAAAATCAGGAATTTCATTCTGGATATAAAGAACCTTTGACCACACGAACAACATGTAATTGTAAGAAGTCCACTTTCGACTTAAGAACCAAATATCGACAAAACAAACATTATTAACTTAAATGATTACATAATGATTATAACATGGAAATAAGTGATATAAATGGAATAATGAACTTGAAAAATGTTCTTAAGCAAATAGAAATTAACCCAAGATTATTATTCAGGACGTTAAATAATGATCGAGTCAAGTCGGACCCGAGGTAAGGGATCTTACTCCTCTCTTTCTTTTTAAGTACACTCTTTTATGTCATTCCTTCTAAAGCTCATATTTCTTGTTATTGGGATGTTCTGTTATATTACTCTTACTGTAATTTTTATGTACATATTATGAGTGACTCTATTCTCTCTCATCAATCCATTTTGGATGTTTTGAGTTGCACCGTTAGGCTGCCGAATTTTCGTAAGAGATCTAACCTCTCTCTTTCTTTTTAAGTACTCTCCTTTATGTCACTTATTTTAAGATCCTCTTTGATATGTTGGGGGAAGTTATTTTATATTACTATTTCTGTAAACTTTATGTTAATATGATGAGAGACCCTATTTGATCTCATCAATCCATTTTTGTGGCACTGTTAGGCTGCCGAGTTTTCGTAAGGGATTTTTCATCTTACTTTTATTCTCGTGAGATTTATACTACATTTGCCACCATTTTCTTTGAGTGGTATATGTACTGCCATTATTTTACTCATTGTGTAATATAATTTCATTAATGAGTATTTAAATCAATGTTGTATTGTCCTTCTTTCACGGGGTGCATGTCTCGAAAGATACCCATGTCAGTAAGGGAACCTTTCACCCTCCTCTTTTTGTAAAAGACTTATTTTGTTAGGTCTTTTAATTCATATAATATTATGTTGGGATATGTTCTTATATATCCATATTGATTTAAATTTTATGTCCAAGTGATGAGATACCCTTTTTATCTCTCATTAACTCATTTTTTGAATTTTGTAGTGACGTCGTTAGGCCGTCCAATTTTTGCAAGGGAACTTCTTAACCCAATTTTGATTCTTTGGGATAAGATTGGAATCCTTGAGTATTTCGTTCTATGAATATGTTTTAATAACATCTAATTGTTTTACACTTAATATCCACTTATATTTGGTGTATTCGTTTGTCAAACATTATTATGTAATTGGTTTATCCTTAATCCAAGGATACCGTCTTTGTAAGGGAATTCGTCTCAATCTCCTTTCATTGAGGAATATTTAGTTTTATACACAACTTTCTTTTATACGGTGTATAAACCCCTTTGACTTTTACTTTTATACAAAATGAATATTTTTCTATGAAGCGTTTTACTAAACGACAAAAAGGAATGTTTCTTTTAACGTACGCAGTGACAACGACCATTTCAGCCGACGCGAGTATTGTTTGATCTTTGGCTTCCTCAAAAATAAGTAATGTTTTTAAAATAAAATAAATGCAATGTACTAATTTATGTATTTTGATATTGAAAATGGGTTTGATAAAAGATTCTATTATGTCAATATATTTAAATGATATATTGTGATTGAAATGTGGAAATGTTATCATTCCTTTATGTTGGTTTTATGTGTTATAATTTTATAATGGTACTTGGACTTTTTACAGGTGGTTGCATGATAAACCATATGACGGGTGGTGCCGTGAATACCAGGATGGGTGGTTACGTTATATCCTCCAATGCATTGGGTATGGAAGTCGGCCGTATGGCTATTCCATTAAGTATGTATGGAAATTGGCTGTATGGCTATTCCATTAAGTGATATGTGTGGAAGTCAACCGTATGGTTATTGCACTTAAGTATGTTTATGTCCCAAGTTACCTTTATATGTTATGTGTTCTTTATATGGGTTTTATGGTAATCCTTTGGTTACAAAAAGGTAAGTAATGATACTTTTTCCAGTGAAGAGTTTTTACTACTTCATGAAGTTGAAAAGTATTACTTTGATAAAGTATACATGGTTTACATGTTGTTTTAAAAAACTAACAGTTTTCATTCACTGTGTATCCCTTACTGAGATTTTTATGCTCATCCCAAGTTTTTGAAATGTTTTTCACGGGACTTAGCATGGAATAAGGTCAAGGATGGGATCAAGGGAAAGTCATGCTACCTAAAACATGGAACTATACATGTTTCTTTTTAAAAGTTTTTATTTTATGGAAATTTAGTAGAAGAGACTACTTTGTAATCTTTTGAGATGTAATAGTTATGTTCTAATTCTCTAAAACACTAAACCTGAAAAGATCCTCAATGTGAATTACTCATTTAATTCAATATTAAGTAAGGTTTAAGTCTAGGGCCTTATTCATTTTCTGTAAAATTTTTATATAAAATTTCATCTTATTTGGTTATAAGTTTATTTATTTTAAAATAATGTTATGAATTGTGATCATTACAAATATATTTTTTGAACAGTGATCACATGATTAGTATAAATATAGGGCTTTACCAAATCCAATTTACTCAGATAAATGAAGTGATGGCCTTATCCAGTTGGCATGCCCTATACGAAGCCCAATTTTTAGAGCTTGGAAAGGATGTTGCGTCTTTGGGAATCACTCTTGACCAATCCCAAGATAAGCTTTAATATGTTATGCTCGAGCGGGACCGCCTACTTGAGAAGTGGACGTTGATTGAGATTACCACCCGAGTATGTTATCCAAGCCACCCAAGAGTCTGTCACTATCACACACCTTACTCTTCGGTCTTATGTAGGTGTTATAAGCGTTTATATAAAACACCATGGCACTATGGTTATGTATATTATTATTTGTATATAATAATGAATATACTTTCATTTTATTATTGTTATCTAGTAAATAGTTTTGATGTACAAATAGTACTTTTTTTAGTTAATGTTCAACTAATAAATATATATTGATGAATTAATGGGTTTATTAATTAAATAATATTTAAATAAAATATCATTATTGTTATGAAGTTAATTTTTATTAAATATAAATGATCGTGTAATTTTATGATTGCAATTGTAATTTTTATGATGGTTTAAATGTCATTTTTTCCAAAACCCATGAATTTTTTATAAATGCCAGTTTTATAAAAGTGAAAAGTAACATATTTAAAAAATTATTTAGATAAAATGAATATTATTTCTAGAATCAGGATGTCAAAATAATCCAATGGTGCATTTTTCATAATTTTCCGAGACAGTCAAATTTTTGGGTTAAAATTAAATACCGTTTAAATATATAATGTGTTTTCAGGCTTCATAATGACCAAATAGTGATGTAATAATATATTGTAAACTTTATTTTCTTCCAATATATTTTTTACCATTAAAATAATGGAATTTTGGGTTTGTTTTCTTAATTTTACAATTCTTTAGTGGACCCTTAAATACTTATTAATCATTTTGTCTTTTTGAATTGTTTTCATTGGGAGTTTGACTCACCTCCACATAAGAAACCCCATTATATTAATAAGTTCAGACTTTGGAATTATAATATATATTTTTTCCAATTCCCTTTTTAAAATATCCATGGACAAAAATGATGATTTGGTTTGTGGTTTGGATTAGTTTAAAGTGAGGTGTTCCAGACCAAAATAATAAAGAAATCCCTAACCAGTCCTATATAAACCCACCCAATGTCCCACTTCCTCCTCACTCAAAGCCTTTGGATTCCATCCAACCACATCCCTCCTCTCTCTATATTCCTCTTATGGTGCCCCATTGTCCCAAGAATCCTCTTTCAATCCTTTCTCAAGCCTTTGGAAGCAAACATCCTAGTAATGGTTTTATTCCTTTCGCATTTTTGTCAAATATTAATTAAGTTGTTATACCCTTTTAAGATCGATTATAGATGTTGGGATATGGTTTAAAAACCCCCCCATCCATACCTATTTATTTTTGAATGATGGGAGACCCATTTCCCTCTCCTTAAATGCCTTCCATGTACTCCTTTTACTATGCCCAAATTCTGAAAGGAATTTATCTCCACTCATTTAAATTCAAGAAATTTATTGTATCATGAATATAAATTTGATTAATTTTTTTGGGGAATGTATCTATATAACCCATTACTGTAAAATGCATGTAAATATGATGATACACCCCTTTATCTCACACAATCCATTTTAATGAGTTTTTATGTCACGCTGTTATGCTGCCAAAATTGCACGGCGCTTTTCCAAGCCAAAGTCATTTTGTAGTGAATACCATGACCATTTATCTATAAATGGTATTCACCATTATTCACATTAACTTATTTTTTAAAGAGTATTATGTATGTATTCCACATTTTTTATTGTTTAATAATCGATTATGTTGAATTATTCAATGTTTTATGATCCACGTGGAGAACTTATTCATGAAATGAAATGTTTAATAAGGGTGCACTATGATAGCGCTCCAATGAATTGGGTAATGTATAATATCATGATACGTCACGTGTAATGGGTGTTTACTAATTCTAATTCATGTTAAACTAGGGTTTACTCATGCTTAATGTGAAATTTTTTTTACTCTTGCTTCATGTGCAATGAGCCTTGGATCATTGTAATTCCATGTAAAGTGTTGTTGCCACATTTCCATGTTACGATTATCATGCTTTATCATGCCTTTATTTTTATACATATCTTGGGCTCTAATGATATTCCTATTGTCTAACATATATTGTATTCCTCATGTTATTCCATGATTATTCCCTTTCTAGGCTTTATCGCTCACCCTTTTCTTATACATGTCCTTAGGTTATCCCATGCAATGCTAAGTACGAGGTAAGGTAGTGGTCATGTAAAATAATTTTTCAACAAAGATGTTGTTTTTCATGTTTTAAGTTTTTATGTAATGATCCTAATTCACAAATACACTAGACCTCTATATTTTCAATGTTTTATCAAAATTATATTTATGTAATAAATAATGTTTAATTTTGTTAAAAAAGATCACAGAAGTCATACTCACAACATTTAAAAAGAGACTCTAACCACTCCTACTGGACCGCTGAAATAATTAAGTTTAAAAATGAAAATATAACCATTAACTTATTAATATAACATAATTCTTTTCACATGGTACTTTATTCATGTCAAATTTCATTAATACCTAATTTTTTTGAAATCATATAAGGAATATAAAATGACTTCGACACAAGTAGTAATATTTCTTATCTTATCCATCATTCCATATTTCACTAAAAAATCAAATTTTATAATTAATAAAATGGAAATAATATCATTTTTATGTTTTTTTATTATGATAGTATAATGACTATTTACCATCATTCCCCTTTTCTTTTGAGAAAGAAATGATTTCATATATGGGTTATGTGGACTAACACCTCCATAAAGCGATGAATTCCATTTTTTTCTAATTCCAATATTAATTGATTATAAGAATAAAAATTTAGAATAAAATTTATGCATTTAATATAGTTATAATGATTAATATAAAAATTATAATCCACTTTATTTCCATCTCATTTTTTGAGAAATGTAAATGTTAAGAACGCATTGTGTGGGATACCACCTCTATAGAGTAATAGATCTGGTTTTCATATATCTTATTTATTTTTTAATATTCGATATCCAAATATAAATAAAAACAATAAAAATATTTATTTAAAATTATTGAACATCTATTATAATGATATTAATCTGAAAAAAACACATTTACAAACAAAATCATCCACTAATTATGGTCTATTTTTTTGTTCTGTTTAAAAACCTACATATGAATTTCTGGAAGATAATATCATCGATGAGTATGATAAAATAATACCTAATATAAAATTATAAAAGTAGAAAAATTATGAATTTTTCGCATTAGAGTGGTAAAATTAATGTTAAACACATTAATTAACATACAACATTCACTGGATAAACGAACACAAACAGTGATTTCGATAGGTTTTTGTATAATAACTCATACCAAAACATTAATATAACCAAGTTATAGAATTGAAAATAATTAAAAATAATAAAATTAATTATCTTAAATAATATAATATTAATAAAATATGATATAACACTGTCTAATAACCCAGATATTATAAAAGATGTTAAAAATTGATCAAGATTAACTAAACATACAATTGAAAATAAATAACAAATGAATTCATTAAATAAAGAAAATGATTGTAACAGAAGTATATAAATGGATATATATACAATAAAACGTTATTCAAAAATATATTAATTTTCATGTTTTTATAAACAGTAGATTTAGTCACATTAGTTGAAATCAAAAATTATGTTATGCATTTTGGATCCAAATTTTGTTTCATTGAGATATGATTTATTTTAACCTCATGATTATAATTTATAGTATATGTTTTGTCCTGAATCTATTTATACTGAAAAATTATTATTTTTTACATAAAAATACATTTCATGTTCTACCTTATATGGATTTTAAATATTATGTGGGATTTGTTTGACTAAAAGCCCCTTAATTAGGGTTATTAAGTTCTATCTAAATAATATAATTCTATGATCAGTTTCCTTCACTAATTGATTTCATTTTGAAAATTATATATATATGTAGAAAAAACTTCTTTTTAAATTCAAATATATTATCTTGATTTATTTCATCAAGAAAAAGTATATCATTGATTATAATATTTCACAACCTCTTTAACAATTGTTTCTGATCCACGTCCATATTTAATATTCACCCAATGTTATCATTTTTAAATGGAAATATTGTTATGTATTAATTCATTTTACTATCTTATATCCCTTCACTTATTTTTCAAATAATATTTTATATTCTTTTGTATGATTTGGTATTTTAATAATGTGTTTTAATTTTGATAAGTGATCTTCTGAAAAAACTCTTTTTACTTATGGTGTATATATTATATTTATTTTTTTAATTTATTTTCATATTTATCAGTTATTTATTCTAGATGTTTAACAAATATTCCTTTAATATATACCCTGTAAACTATATATTTAATTTTTGGGTATAATACATTCTTAAAGATCCCTTAAATATTCCAACTTTTATACAAACCTATCTTAAGGAAATATTCTAATTATTTATTTAATAAAAACAATCACCATGATATAATATTTTTCACCACAATATCTTAATATTACCCTTATTTCATTATTGAAAAAAAAAATATTTTAATTATGATATAATTAGAAACAACGATCTATTTCTTTTATTATATTATTTTCTCCACATTATCAAAAAATCACGTATACATAACTTTTTTTACTTCTCCATGATCATAATCATTAATTTTATAATATTGTAATGTTAATGTCTATTATAATTTTTTTTATTAAAATATAAACATACAAACATATTTAATTACTTTTTCTTTAGGGAATCCTTAAAATATAGCCTTCAGTTATTCATTAAGATAAAATTATGAATCCCATTTCTGTATCAAGTGTTTAAACATTCCTATGCTTTATATATGGATTATATTTATCATATAGATCCCATATTCACGTACATATTATGATTTTCAATAAACTATCGGTGTTAAAGAAATATATATCTGTATAATAATATTTATAATGAATTTATCTCATGGTATACTATGTAATGTGCACATTTGGTTAGCCAAATCACATAATGTTATGTAATGGGTGGTCCATGAATCATTTATCCCCCTAATGCATGGGATATATATTTAATATCAAGAGATAATATTATACTGAATGAATAGTGGAAGTAATATAACATGGGACTATGTCTACTATTTTAAATGTAATGGGGAGTGAACACAATCGTCACTGAAACTCATTCTAATATAATAGTCTTTGTAGTGAGCCCTGATATATTCTTATGATGTTATGTTTTATGTTGTTAACACACATTTATGATTTAATGAAGAAATGTTATCACTTTATTATTCAATTATTACATTATTATCTCAGAAGATTATATCATGGTTCACATATTATCTTTTGAGATTAATGTCATTCCTTCATTAGTAAGAATCAAATTTTATTGATTAATGTTATTTGTAATTTATAATTTATCTTTAATAACGCTTTCTTGCATATCATTTTTATTTAACCCTAGATGAAATGAGGATATGTTTTTTCATTATTATATATTTTTTCTCAATATATTATTAATTTTTAATTATCCAAGGTAATGAAGGAATATAACATTTAGGTTACTTCTAGAAGATTATCTTTTGTGGAAAATTTTTGTCAGGATTTGAGTAAAGATAATGTTGTATCTATTTAATAATATTGTGATAAAATTATAAATAGAAGATAAAGAAATAACTTTTTGTTTATTAAATCTTCTTTTTTCTGATTAATTATTAAAATTAATCTAGATCTATATAATATATTGTAGCATTAATTAAAGAGTTTTTTGTTTTATTTAATTTAACATCATGTTTTAAATTATTGAATCAATATATGTTGTTTTTAATATTATTAATTTAATTTTATTACACTAGGATTTTTTTGTTTTCATAATGATTATAAAAATCAACCAACTATCTGAGGGAATACAAAAAATAATTTTATATTATTCTTATGGTCTGTGGACTCTTCAATAATGAGATGTATGTATCAGTATTATAAAGGAAATGACATATATGTTTCCAATAATAAATTGAAATACTTTTTTTATATTCAATGTAATAATTAAATGTTATCTTTTATATCACGGTATATCTATTATTGATTTCTTTTTATTTTATTTTATGTTCATGATATATACACTCATTAATCTATAATACATAAGGCCGAGTCATGATTTGTATTGTGGGGTAGTTTCATGATATTTTATGATATTTATTCTAGGATCATATATGGTCGACTCAAGTTCTATCCACAAATTATCTTATTCATATTTAATGTGACATAAATTGATTAATCAATCTAATGGATTTAAATAAATAATATAGTGTAAAAATTAGATATTTTTTAGTATTTTAAATTACAATATTTAATTAATAGTGAATGATATGGAGAATTTTTTTGATGTTAATTAAAATAATTGTGGACTAATGTTTTTAATGTTTTATATATAAAGAATATGTATAATAAACCCAAGTAACAATTTTTGTTTATATAATTTTCATCTATTTTGTCATTTATGTATAAAATATAATAAATAATTTTCTGATTTACTTCTTGAATCAAAAGTGGACTCTAATAGTTTGTGAAATGTTGTTGTTAGATTATATATATTTATAAATGATCATAAAATTTATTTTTGACAAATATAGATTACTGAATAAGGAAATATGATGCTTGACTATCAAAAATTCCATTTACTCAGTACTTGATCATAATTAATAATTTTTAGAAATAAACATATGGTTTTGTTTATCTATAAAAAATTAATTTTTTATTTGGAATCTCGAAAATTACATTTATTATTCATTTGAAGAATATTATTTATGTTTATGAGATCATTAATATCAGTTTGAAGACATATTAAAATCATAATAATTCAAGGATAAACCATATTCATGGTATCTTCCATAAATATTTGATGATATGGTTTAATGTTTTCTGATCTATAACCAAGATATAACTATTTTTCATATAATGAAATTTATAAATTAAATATCACTTTTTATTAATATTTTTTGTAGTGTGGGATTCTTGAATTATATGATAAAACACACTATAATTTTGTATTGTGGTGATAGTTTTGTTAAAACAACAATAAAACAGACCACATTATTATCCGATATATTTTTTTCTTAGTGGAATGAAATGTAATATATTTCTACCATTACCCTATAATTGGATTTATAATGATCATAAATCATGTTGAAATATATATATCACCAATGGGTACCAATGTGGTGTTACAAGATACCGTTGATGATAAAAAACTACTAAAATATGTATTTTACACATGTCTCTATTTTTTAAGTCATATTGGTTCTCAATTTTATAACCAAATGATCATATAAATGTAGTGAATATTGTGATTATTAAAATATAAAATGGTAATGATAATCATATTTGTAAGGATGGTATAGATTTATAAATATAATATTTTAGATTTTATGCGTTTCAAGAATATATAAAAGTTTATATTTATTATACGGGTGGTGTTTCTATTATAGAAGATTATAAAAAGAATATAAATAATGATGATCATTCATCGAATAAACAAATTTATCAATTTATAAAAAGGAATTTATCATTTTTAATTAAATTTAAATATTAAATGTAATGTGTTATATGCTAGAAAAAATATATGAATCTAATCTCAATTTGAAAAATGAAATAATATATATTATTAATTTAAAGAATGATGATACTTAAATTCAAGATAATGGATATTTAGATGAATTAATTACAAGAATAAATTAAATAGGGAATATAATTATATATTTTTGTGTTACTATAGTTTATTTTATGATAATTAAAAACATAATATGAATATTTTTCAAAATATGAGATGAAAATGTATAATCAATTAAATGTAGTGAAATTGACACCTTTTCATTCATGATTTTGATAGAATATTTATTACACATGAAATGAAAAAATTAGGTACTGTAATAAATAATAGTAAATAAAAATCCAAAATATTCATTCATGTATTGAATAAGTAGGAAATCAAAAAGGTAATAATGGAAGAGGAAAATAATTTAGAGAATGATTAAAATAATGAGATAATTTTTTGTTATTTTAAGTCATACATACCATGGAAGTTTTGAAAATAAGTATAAAACAATTAAATAAATATTACACTGATGTGCTAAGAATATAAGTCAATAAATTATTTAATAGTTTTATTGTTATTAATTTAAATGAATAATTTTATAGAGATTAATATTAGACATTACGTGAATCCTAAAAGTAGATATCATAAATATCTACGAATGAATATTTTTATTCTAAATTAAAATATATTATTTTTATAAAATATTAATGACAAATATATTATCTAACATGGATGATGAATATGAAATTTAAACTTCATGAAAATAACTATAAAATTTTTTAATCACTAAATCTATTGAAGATAAATTAACTAGTGATAAAGAGAGTAGAAATAGCAGAAAATAATAAACCATGATGTGTTTTAGGCTGATGAACAATTTGATCGATTTTATTACAAAGATATCAAATATAGTTAAATAAAATAATTATTTTCAATAAATAATCTCAAACCCAGTGAACATTATTCATCCTAATTAATGAAGAAGAACATATTTTTGAACAAGAATGATTATTGGAATGTGTTTCCACATATAGATAAGAGGTAGAAGTATTATGATATAAACAACATAAATATATAAAAAATTCTATTGAGAATAAAAAATAAAATTTATTGAATTATAAAACTAAAATATACGTGATAAGCATTAACTTTGAATTTTTTTTTCTAGTTGTGGTAGAAAACATGAAGGCAATGGAGATGGATGATAATGACCATAACAAGTTCCATGATTTCATGTGTCATTAGAGAACTAACTCAATAGATGATCATGGCTATGGATTTGTGGAAGGAAAGTAATATTTGGAGTTTATGTCAAAAGAAACTATGATTAATGAAGTAAAATTGAAATTAAAAAATTTTATAAATTTACAATTTAATTGTAAATTTAAGAAATATAGAATGTAAAAAAATTAATGAATGAAAAATCTGGGTTTAAGAATATATTTAATGTTAATAATATTTTTGTTCACAAATATTTATCCTAAATCAAATAATAAATGTTTAATAGAAAAGTAGTTATCCAATGTAAATTTTTATCTATTTATGGAATAAATTTTAATTTTTAGAATATTTCTGTAATTATATTGTATAATAACATCTTCAAAAATGAATTTGTTTCAATAGATGGTATTTTTATAAATATATATTATTTTAATGGTATGATTTGTGTTGTAATTCACACAATAAATAAATATTATTCAAATTAAATATTAAATTTATGATTTAAGGTTAAATAATAAATTTTAGACATAGAATGAGGTTTGTAGATAGTGTGACCAATTAGATCAATATGATGTGATTTTTTAGAAAAATATTAATTTTTATTAGAGTATGAATTTACAAAAATTAAAAGTAATAATATATAAATAATTTATTAATGGATAAATCTCTCATGGTCAAATATGCACTTAAAGCATCCTAAAACAAGTCATCAAGATTCTGGAAAGTGGGTGTTTATTTCATGTGATTGATGATATTAATATTCTCAATAACGGTTAGAATTTTAGGATTATTTAATTGTATTTTAAAATGATGGGTTTATTATTGTTCAATGGGTTCTCTCTCGGGACATAAATGAGAAAATTTTTCAAATAGAATAATAACCTTTATTCCAGTTGATTGAAGGAAAAAAAGTATAGTGTTTCTTAATATTTTGTTGAATGTAATAACATAATTTTTGTAAATGGTTAATGAGTGGTGAATAACATAATGGATGGTATGATTTAATAAGAAAATACGGATAATGGGAAAAATTATTTCATCTTAGAGATCCTCAAAATTATTGTTATTTGTTTATGAAGTATGACAATTAATTAAATAACTGATAATTAGTAAACCACTTCAAATACAATTAGAATAAGATTACATGAGTAGAAAATATATATAATTGTATTATTGAAAATAGAGATCGAAATTTGAATTTACAACATGTCAAAATTCATTTATTATCTACTATTTAAAACAAAAAGTAGATATTAAATCACATCATTTATTAGATACTTTTTTATAAGATATTTTTAGGCCTATGATGTCAAATAAATTGATGTGGATGTGACATCCCAACATAGTTACCACACTCTAGTGCACCGACCTATGCTGTTAAATATGCATAGACACATCTCCTCATATATTGGAGGTTGTAGACTAGAAACGACTATCTAATATGAATTTTTATACATAATAATGTACAACTAATAAAGAATATATTTTACACATTCAAATATTTTTTATTTATATAAATTATTTTCCCTGGATTCACAATGACACATGTACAATCACTTCCTAATTTATCCCAGTCCATATTCTGAACAATATCATGTAAGAAATGAAAATAAAATTTTACACAGATTTCTAATATCAATTTAATTCCATTTCAGCTTATTTTGGGTAAAATTATATCAATGACACATAGACCACAAACACATAGGCCATAAAGGATGGTCATATCCCCCCAAGGGAAAACCCAAAAAAATTAATACTTTATTACATCATATATAGTTTTCACAAACGCCCAGTTGGAATGTAGCCCATTATATTGGACATAGGACAGAAATTTTGGGCCGAAGGACCATTATGTAATTATTACAAAAATAGTGACCATTGTCGTTATATCATTATAAAAAATTTCTGTTATGAAGGTGATGGTTCTCAATATAGATAAAGAAACATGATTAAAATGAATATATCATTTAGGGAAATTCTAATGTAAGAGACATAAAAATTCCATTATTGTGAAGTATGTTTGAATAAATAAAAAATCTATATAATAATATATTGATAAATTCTTCACCATATTTATTTAAATTATCAAAAATATTAAGAGAATGTGGTATTTCATGAAAAATTATAACATTTTTATGGAACTTATAAAGAATATATTGGAAAATAATTATCCTAAAATCTCATCATTAGAAGATACATTTGATTTATATCACGATTAATTGAAAAATGTTCTTCTTTATTATAAGCTGAAGACAACATTAGTATTTGAAATGATTATTGAGAAATAAATGTATTCAGAAGATATATAGAATATAAAAATATGAGATTCCAAACATGAGATTTTTTTCCTTAGTGAATTAGAAGACAATTAATATGATGTAAAATGGAATGATAGAATTTTGTCCTTTATCCACAAATAATAACTGAAATTTATATTCATTTATAAGGAAACTATAATTTAAATTATTAGATGGTGGGGGTATTGGATATTTTTCTATGAATATTATGATGAAAATTGTTGGATAATATAATGATGATTCTCAATAAAAACCACAGAAAAATAATTGGATAAAAATCCATGATGATTAACCAATACACTAAAAATAAGAAAATGCACAATATAAAAAATTATATTATTGAGGAAAAAAGTTGAGATTAATGATTCTTCAAATAGGCAATCAATATTTAATTAACTAAATATTAATTGATTATTATTTTTTAATTTTGAAAGGATATAATATACTTTTGATAGTGAAGAAAAATGAGGTGAAGAAAAATACATGGAATATAAATTGAGATCAAAACTTGTTGAAAATCATGAGAAATATTAAAAACTAATGATTGAATATTTAATATTAATTGTGGAATGTGAAAAGATTAATGAAGTAATTGAATAATTACATAGAAATGAAAAATTCAAAAATTGAGGCAACTACAAACTTCAAAATAAAAGTTATTGAATTTCGAATGATTGTGGTTGGTGATTCTAATAAACATTATCCAAAAGAGGATGGTCCTTGTAAAAATGTGTTGTTATAAATTAATTTTTTTTGTAAATAACTGTGAATGAGAGCAAATTTGACCAATTATTTATATATAAAGGATGAAACCTCTCATTCCTTTTAAAAGTACTCATCCCAATAATTATGCCACATCTATACTAACTAAAATAAATTTTTCACTTGATATTAGTAACCTTATATGGTTCAGAATTAGTATTTCAGAAGAATATTATTAAGAAGGTTGATATAGGCACATCACATCAATGAATGTTGAAAATAATCTTAGTAATAATATTTTCTCATTCCATGGGAAATCATGAATGCAATGAAATGTTAAACCTCAACAAACTCATAATATAGAATCACATTAAATATATTAAAGATCAAGGTTCAATAAAGTTTTTACTATTTTATTATATATTGGGACAATTCATCTTATTTTTAAACCCATATATCTCCCTAGTAATATTAAATAATTTATAGGAAAAAACACTAGGTGAAAAGGGGGTTACATTCATAAATTATTGGAAAAATAAATATAAAAACCATCACATGTTATTAGGTTCCCCAAAAGAAATTTCATACTACATAGAGGTAATTTGAGGAATATGTGGGCAACCAGGTAACTATATTGATGAATTTATGAAAAAAATTATATAACGTGTGTCTTATGTTAGAGAATAAAAGGTTCTTGGGATGATTTTTTTAGACAATTATTTTATTGTTGATATGTATTTGGAAGAAATCAACAAGAATATATCATTCATACATGATAGTTTTTGTTCCTCGCATATGACAAGTGATATTAAATTCATTAAAAATGTTAAATAAAATAATGGAGGATATGATTTTTTATAACTGGTAGATATTGAAAATTAAGAGGAATTTGAACAAATAAAATTTATGTTTAGAAGTTTTTATCAAATGATGTTTTTACGAGAATAATCATGGCTAGCTACTATTTAGCCAAAATTATAATGATTTTAATGAATAAACCTTTATAAATGACTAATTAATGATCCAATCTCTAAAATATATAAATATTGTTATTTAGGGAGAAAATTGATATTTTTTCAAATTAGTGATCCTTATAATTCATGATTCTAATGCATTAAAGATGAAAATAAGTTATGCTGCAATAGAAATGGGAACCTTTTCTAGAAATGTATGATAAATGATTCATTAGATGACTTGGTAAGAAAAATAACTATAATAAAAATTAAAAATGATATTTTTTTTATAATATCCAATAAAATCTGAATAGCTTTTAATAATAATTATATTGAATATTGAGAATGAACATGGTGTATACACATTTATGATATATGAAGGATAATATAAAGGACTTAAAAATTAATTTGTTCATGTCCTATCTAGAAAAACATGGAATTGAACCCCAATATTGTACTACATTCAATCCCCAAAAAAATGATTAGTAGAAAAAATATACATCGTTTGTTGAAATGGTAAGACGCTAGATCGCTGAAAATAAAATTTGAATATTCATTACGAGTGATTTTGTGGGTATATTTTTTTTGTAAAAAAATTATTTATGGATGGTGGAATAAATATGAATCTATATGAGATGTAGTTATGAAAATAGTTTCATTGAAAGGATTCTGTTTTATCCTTGACTTGTAATGATAAAAATATGGATCTCGGAAATCTTGATGAAAATGATTCATATTGAATTTTTATAGGCTATTCACCTGATGTAAAAATTATAAAAGGGTAAAAACAAATGACTACAAATATTTTTGGATTTAATTGTAATGAAAGTTATTTAACATCAGTCATAATAAATAAATTTATTTAATATTATATGGAATATTTTATTAAAGATTGAATCATTATTTCCAAATAAGAAAATTATAGAAAAAATGAATGTAATCATAATGATGTACATAGTGATTCAGATCACTATATTGTCCATAAATGTATGATGAGATAAAAATAAATAATGTTACAAAATTTATGAAAATAGGTTTAATCTGATAAAATAAAATAAAATCATAATACTGCCTTTAATACATGCTAGCAATTAAAATATGATAATTTTACACCACTTATTATTTATGTGCAAAAAAATTGTGCTTCTTGGGCCAGAAAACATAAATATTGGTAAAATATGGTGAATTAAGATTTATGTTGTATTTAAAAAAAGTCACATGGAATCTTATTCAATAATCAGCAAGAAATAATATTATATGATAAAGAAGGGTGTGAAAATATATTTTCTATGAACATGGATAAATTTCTAGAAATAAAACAAGGCTTGTTTTCAAAGGTTATGCACATATGGAATTTATTAATTTTGAATTAACATATTCCATTTATTACATGAATTGAAACTATAAGAATATTTTTAGTAGCTGTTACTCATCAAAATTAAAAAATTTATCAAATAATTTTAATTCATATTTCATATAATGATTTAATTTACAAAAAAATTATATTAATTATCCATGTTGGTCCTTAATATATATACAAGGGACAATGGTGTATAAATTGAGGAAATAATTATATCTAATGAAGGAGGCCAAACATGATTGACTTTCAAAGCATTATAGTTTCCTAATTTAGATGAAAATTTCTAAATAAAAACATTATTGAAATCAATATTTGAATGGAATGGTCATAATTACCATGATTTTCATTATTTACAATAATGATATCATTTTTCTAGTTGTCAGGGATAATTTTTATGAATTGATTATCGAGCAAATTATTGTAAATATTGCAATTTCAACGCATGGATAATATAATTTCATTATGGGGGTAGAAGTTCAACAAAATAATGATACATTTTCTATATAATTAATATTATTATAATGACTTGTTATTATTTTCATGGAATACTCAATGAGGGTTCTTATTCAATATGTGAGGCTATTATGATAAAAAAAGGTTGAGTTGGGCACTATGAGAATAAGAAAGAATTCTAAATTTTTATTTTTACACTATATTACTTATTCAAGCTGATATATTTCAAATTATGTATCATTTTTAGAAAGGTATCAGTGTAACCCAGTTGAATCACACATTCTAGTAGTTATGTAGATACTTTGGTATGTTAAATTAACTATAATTAGGCATTATGTATAAAATAAGTAATCATATTTTCTTTTCACGTATTCACTCATACTCATTGGGCTAGATGTTGTAATGATATAAAATCAGTATCTTGAAAAAATATCTTCATAGGATAATTTTTTATGATATAGAATAGCATGAAACATTTTACAATAAGTTTTAATATAGTATAAGTACAATATGTCAATGCTTCCTAGGATTTTATTTAAATTATATTGAATAATGATAATTTGGAATATTTGAGGGTGAACCTTTATAAAAATTTATATATTATTTGTGATAATACAATTTCAACTTATTATTATAAATAACCCATACTATATTTTAGATTCTTCATATTAATGAAAAATATTTTTCCTTAAAAGAGGAATTTATTTGTAGAGATGTTTTTCCTTATTATATTTCAATAAAATATCAAATTGTAAATATTTTTATGAAATTTATTTTATGTGAATCATTGATGGAATTGAGGTTATAACTACATTATTATCCACCTAATTTCTTTAAGAAATATGATAGGTAATTTTCTTCCCCATGATTTGTATTATGCTGTAAATGGAAAAGAATAAGTACATAATTATTAGAAAAAAATTTCTCTATCTTGTGAAAATTTGGAGGGGCCATTATCAAAAAGAAATAGAGTAAAAGATGTTAGAATGATTATATTATCCTACAAATTTATTTTCTTGTCACCAAAGGATGAATTTCATATTTTTTTTAAAAAAAATATGGTTTTAGTATATTCTCTATGAGAATAAATTTTCTATGTTGAAACGGTTTTAAAAAATTGAATTGTTATGAATTATTCCAACAAATCAAAATGGGGAGTTTAAAAATAATTTGGCTTGTTTTCTTTTCACTTTTTTTCCAATAATTATTTTGCCAATGTTTTTTGACTTTAGGTAATAAAATTTCCATATTATTTTCTATATGATGTTTCTAAATATTCCATATAAAGTTATATTATGCATTAACTTTATTTAACTACCTGAAACCAGGAACAAACTCATGACTCTAGAAGAGGGTGCATGATTTTTTTAAATAGGGTGATAAGTTATAGTTTAATTTAAAATGATAGACTAGTGGATTTACATTTTTCAAGATAAATTTTGAAGACAAATAATATGTGCATAGTTTATAATGCATGTTATAAAAAGTAGATGTTGCATTCTTTATAATAATAGGCTTTGTTATGTCTGGCATGACATTTTTTTTTTGAAGGATATATGTTCAAGTATATCATATGATCTTAAACTCAACTATGTTTTTATAGTATATTTTTTATAGCAGTAGAGAAAATGTTCATATTTTCATTGGATATCTAATTATGAAATTTAATTGGAATAAGATACATGAAATCATATAAAAACCCATCTCTTTATTTAAAATTTATACATGTTTTATTACCTAAACATGCTCTTAATACAACCAATATGATTGTTAGGTCTTCTATAATTGGGTATTAATAACATTAAATGTCAACTTAATACATAAAATACAACATCCATATTGAAAACTTCTTTTACATGACCACAAAATTCATCCATACATAGCATCTCATTAGATAAACTAAGGACATACATAATAAATGGGTGAGCTGTAAAGCCTATTAAGGGAGTAAGATATTCATTAACTGAATAATAAATACATGTTAGGAAATTGTAATATAAATGGAGATTAATACAACCATGAACATAAATTCATGATATATCATGATTATCATAACATCGAATTATCGATATACCATAAATCACTACATCATTAACATAAATGAATAAGATAAAACCCTATCTTGATAAGTTTGAAAAAAGTATTATAAATAAATTATTTAAAATCTAATCCCAACATGATGTATCATGATAATATACATTACAGAATTCATTTCATCACTATTAGGATGCATCCTTCAGAGTCATTACAATTTCACGCTTATGTTTTCCACATAGATCATTTAAAATGGATTCATTCAACATCATAATTTATTCCATAACTAAGGAACATGGAACACATAAAATTAATACCATAATCAATAATTATATGTTCATAATAATGAATACCCTCGATAAATTAATGTGTATGTTATTCCCTACATGATTAATTTGGAATGGAAAATATTTCTGCAATTTCAGTAGTATAACAACATAATATAGAAAATCATAAAATGGGTAGATGAGATAAAAATATGTATATCATCATTTTTCATGAAATTTACTATGAGGGGATAATGTAATATAATATCCCAACATATGATATGGAATTTAAGATGCATAATAAAAATTAAGTGCTCAAAATACAATTGAGATGAGAAAATTCACTTACATAATTTCAGCATAGTAACGACGTAGGTAAGGGTCTATATGGGGGAATGATAAATGATCCCTCATTGAATTAAAATCAAATGGATTTTAGGTAATTGATTATATATGGATGAAAGTATAACTAATTGATATTAAGATGACTAATTTCAAACAAGATTCTTTAATTGAAAGGAAGAGAGAAAGTTGGAGATCTATTACTTGGATGTGTGATCCCAAAGGATTGGGATATGCTTTTTCTAGTATTTGGGGAAGAATTTGATGACCATATACATTATGGGGAAGATTTAGGATGGGCACAAAATAGCTTGCGTAAAGAGGAATGGGTTCTTTGTTGGGTTTTTATAGAAATAGTTAGGAAATTTATTATTAATTTGGATTTGGACCCTACACAATAAAATATTCAAAAAAACAAACCATATGATAGTTTATGACCATGGTTTCTAGAAAAGGGTAGTGTTATACATTATTTTATAAATAAAAGGGATAATGATATTAAAATATTTCACTTTCATACGTGGTGGTGAATCACACTTTCAAGTAAATGATTTCAAAATCTTAAAATATATTATATGTCATGGAGGATTCACTGATGATTTATAATATAAATACAATCAAACTAAAATTATATAATTTTAATGTAAAACATATATTTTGAAAAATATAAAATTTATATAATTATATTTCAAAACCCTCGGGTTATTATGATGCCATAAAACACATGATATATTTTTACGGTATTTATCTTATACCGAAAAATTTGTTCATTTCAAGAAAATTTTAAAAAAATAACTGTTGGATAATTTGGACATCTTGATTCCTAAAATATTATTCATTTTATCTAAATAATTGTATAAATATTTCAAATTTAACTTTTAACATAAAAATTGACAATTATTGAAAATTAATGGGTTTTGATAAAAATAATTTTCAAAACATATTAAATATTAAAATTTACTTCATAAAAATTATTCAAAAATTTATTATTAATAAATTTTATTTAATAATAGTATATTATTAAAATATTTTTTCTATACAAAATCCATTAATTCATCAAAATAGTTTTCTTCATTAAATTTGATTACTAACCACTATTGCTAATTTAAATATCAATTACATAGTATCAAAAATAGGATGAATGTATATTCGTTATTCAATAAAAAACAATGAACATAATTGTAATTATATATTCTTGTAACATATCCCTTTATTACACCATCATATGCCTTAAGAGTATGGTGTATACTGGTGGGGATTCCATGGTGTCGTTTGGTGAACATGTTTTGGGAAATGATATCAATATGATTGAACCTCTCCCTTAAATGGTTTTTCTCATACATAAGTTATTAGAGATTGTCTAGGGATTTGTCTAAGGAAGAGCCGAAAATTTATATCTCCATCAGAATCTTCGATAAATGGGCTTTATAGGGTATAATCATACAGATTGATGCTATCACTTCCTTTGTCTATTTAAAAAGGTTTTTTTAAAAACCAATTTTTATACTAGTCACATGATAACTATTCAATAACTATATTATCAATGGTATGAATAAATATTGGTCATTTAAATCCAATTATATTTAACAAAAATAAAGGATTTAATTTTCTTTCTTCATCAAGAAGACATTAAATTAAAATAAATTTAACTATATTCATCACATTTTGGGTCATTACAACTTCCCCCCTTATGAAATTTCTCCCATGAAATTTACTCCTCCCAAACATAAATAGAGGAGGGTAGCTCATCCACGTCACTTCCTCTTCTTCCCACACAATTTCTTCAAACTTTTCCTTTCTCCACAAAACATTGTTGAGGGGAATTGTCATATTTTGTAGAAACATTTCTCTATGATCTATGACATTCACCGCATTCTCCACAATGGAATGTTTATTCTCTAATACTACCTCCTCTGGGTTGAGTATATGGGATGGATCTTGTATGTACTTCATTAAGAGGTTTACATGGAATACATTATGGACATAAGACGTGATCAGTGGGATTCCTAGTCGATAGGCTATTGCTCTGATACGATCAATGATCATAAGAGGGCTGATGTACCATGTAATAAGCTATACATTCTTCATGAATATCATAACTCTATTCCATGTAGATATGTAGAGGAATACCATGTCCCCATCATCAAACTCTATGTATTGTCGACGATTATCAACATAACTCTTATGTTGTCTTTGTGACTTTTGATATGCTTCTAGATGGTCTTAAACATTTCCACCATTTCTTCTATCATTTATGGAATTAGAAGTTTTCATTGCCAAACATCATCCCAACATTTCGGTGATTCGCACCTCATCCCATAAAATGCTTCAGATGGAGCCAATTGGATGCTTGAGTGGAAAATATTATTGTAAGAGAACTCAACCAATTTAAGATATTGATCACATACTATTTTTAAGTCCAATAAGCAAGATCTCAAAATTTATTCACCTATATTGATAGTCCGATCATATTGGACATTAGTTTGAGGATGATAATACATCCAAATGTTCATCAAAGTATTAAAATTATTTTGGAGACTCTTCCTAAATATATAGTTGAATCTTAGATCTCAATCAGATACAATTGATAGTTTTACACCATGTATCCATAATACTTATATAATGTATATATGTGATACTTATTATAATGATAAATCCTATAGAATATTAATTATTTGTGCAGTCCTTTTAAAATGATCCAAAACAACTCAAATAAAATTGTTTCCATTTGATGTCTTCAGATTTTTGGTAAAAATTTCCATAGTGATGTTTTCCCAATTCTATGTTGGTATATTTAATGGTTTCATCATCCCATTAGATTTATAAAACTATGCATTCACTTTCTATCATACTATAAAACTTGATTTATACTCAGTGATTCTGTTATTCATGTTATCCCACTAATAATGCTCTTAGTGATCTCATTACAATAATATTTTTCCTTTGTGAATGGAGAAATTTGAACATTGTTTATCATCCAAATGTTATTTCACTAACTCTATATTTTATGGGACACATAGTCTTAACCCAAATCTCATAATTACTTCTTCATTAAAATTGAACTCAAAAGATATCCCTTTTTTGGTAGTATTGACATTCATCTAAATTTCCAAATCAACTTTTTTATCATCCTTCACAATTTTCAAAATAGACTGTTGAGTAATCATATCGTAAATGATTGATGATGTTTCTTATTTTTTGATTCCCATGTCCATATTTATCAAATCTAAGAAGACAATATCCTTTTAATTCTCATCAATGATAGAATCACAGGGTCCTTTCTACATAGAGGATCTTCCACCTTATTATCTTTCCCATGGAGTAAATGGACTGAGCTATAACAATCCTTACTGAGCACTAACCATCTATATTGGTATATGTTCTTGTTTTTATATGTGAATATATATTAGAGTCTTTTTTAATCTATATTTATTTATAACTTTCCCACAAAGAGATAATTCTACCATATTTTAAATGCAAATATCACATCCTCCAACTCTAGATCATGCATTGGATAGTTTTGCACGTGAATTTTCAAGTGTCTTGAGGAATAGGCAATGACATTGTCATTCTTCATCAACACACATCCCATGACCTTATTTAATGTATCACTAATTATTATAAAAATCTCACCACATTTTTGTAGTGTGAGTACATGGGAAGTGATAAGCGTCTTCATCAACTCAATGAAGCTTTATTCACATCCATCACTCTATGAAAAATTTACTCCCTTCTGAGTTAGCTTGGTATGAGGGTTTTAAATTCATGAAACACTTATCACTAATCAGTGATAATATCCTCTAAATCCTGAGAAATCTATGTATATCCATTATAGATTTTATCCTCGACCATTAGACAATTGAAAATCATTTGGAATGATCCCTAGATATCCCATTTCATGTGATGATATGCCCCCTGAATGAGACATCCTTCAAACAGAACTCTCACTTGATGTACTTTTCATATAGTTTTTTACATTTTGAAGGTCATTAAGACAATGCTCAAGTGTTTCTCAGGATCAAATTTTGTTTTGGAGTATATTAGAATGTCATCTATAAAGACTAACACAAATTTTTTTAGGTAACCTCTGAAGTCTATATTCATCATATCTATGAATATTTTTGGAGATTTAGTGAGCCTAAAATGAATTACTATGAATTCATATTACATGTACCTTGTATGAAAAGTAGTCTTGGGGATATCCTCCTTCTTCACAATTACGTGGTTATATTCATAGCTCCTTGTAGAAGTATTGTGTTACATGTATTTGATAGAACAAGTCATCAATTCCTGGAAAAGGTTACTAGTTCGTTATCATGAAATTTTTTATCTCATGATAATCAATGAAAAATGAACATTGACCCATCCTTTTTATTGATGAAGAGGGATGGTGAACCCAGTGTCAATCACATGGGTGTATAAACACTTTATCCAGATTCTCTTGTACTTGTTTCTTTAGATACTCAATATCTACAACAGCAATTCTATACATAGTCTTGGCTATTCGAAAATTCCCCAGGTATTAGAACAATTCAGAATTCAACATCTCTTCAAGGAGAAAGACCAGGAAATTTCATGGGAAACACATCAGAAAATTATCTAACAATAGTTATATCATTTAGGATGGTTCCTTCTATAGACTCAATAATATGAGAAAGATATTCATTATCATAGTTATGTAATATCTAGTTTGGACATGATGATTCTAAATAAGATTCATTATACTATTTGCAATCCTATAGAATTAGGGATCGATTCACAATATGGAGAGAGTGATTTCCCTCTCATGACAATTTATATTTTCTATATATAAGGAAAGACATTACATTCCAATAATTGCATCAAATTCCAACAAGAGAACTATGATGTGTTTCTATGGGATGTTCAATCCAAATTATTGTGATTGGGGAGGAGTTATATTCATGGGATTCGATAATTACAAAATTTTTTATTTTCACTGAAATCTATACTTCCATGATATGTGGTTGATTTTGGATTTTTCTAATAAACATTAAGTATATAAAATAATGTGTAGAACTAGAGTCAACTTGTACATTTTCTATTCCAAATTGTGTAACTGATGTACATGTCATCACTTTGTTTTTTGGTATTTGGTTTGGAGATTTTGATGGGAAAAGATCATCCTTGATTCTTTAGATAATGGGGTTGCCTTTAAAAACCCATAGATTTGGGGATTGTTTGTCTACGTGATTTGGGTATATGTAGGTGAAACAATGAACAATGAATTTTGGAGAAAATAAAGAATTCAGAACCTCTATTGTAGTTTCAAGATTTTATTACCAGAAATCGTTTTCTATGTTTCCTTCTTTCCAAAACCTAAAGCATTTCCTTGTCCCCTTCATAAAAAATACCGGGCTCTTCTTTCCACAACTTTGGATGGCGTGATGTTGGAATTTATTAGGAGGATTGGATTTATACAGAAGAATTATTTAATTAATGTCCACATTCTGATTCTTATTTCCATGATACCCCTGAGAATTTCCAATCTCCATCTCGATATTGTGGGAAATCATAAAATCTACTCATTGTTATTAATGTAATGGGTCATTAGGTCATTCCATATTCTATATTTTATACCCCTAAATAAGTGGTGAACCTTGAATTTGATGGTAATGGAAAAACCGGAGGCAAATCAAGCAGTTCTAGTGATGTTTTCCTTGAATTCACATACATATTCATCATCCTTTTTTGAGTGTATAGAATATCTTACTATATTAATATGAAGGGTGCATGGAATATATTTATCAAAAAATATTTTCTATAAATCCTCATATCCCATCTCGTTGATCTCTTCCCAGGAATCATATTCTTTATCAATGTCCAACATTGATCAGCTTCACCCCCCATATGATATGTATCATAAAGAACCTTCTCTTGTTTAGATCATTGATGGATGCAGCAATTAATATCAATGGAGTTTATCCATTGTTCATTGATTGAGGAATCCGATGATCCATTTAAATTAGGAGGTCATTGTCTTAGGAAGAACACGATTTCGACTTCATCAATCTTTATGGGGGGTGTTTGAATGTTTATATTAACTTAGGTTTCTATTCTAAAGATGAGTTAAATGACAGAGTATAATGATATGGTTTGTAATTCCCACACACATCTGATTGGGCATCTCATTAGAACAATAATCACATTTATCATCACATCAATTGTTAGCCCGAGCATTTATATTACTGACCATTTCCTATCATAAAATGAAACTTAGGGGTAGGTATTTTAATCTTTTAAAAACATTATGGGGAATAAATGGAGAAAAGGGATAAATTATAATTTAAATTTATCTCATTAACATATAAATTCCTATTATTCTATCTATGTCATTCATTATATACTTCCTACAATATATTATTAATGAAATTTATTTTTTCCATTAAAAATTGTTCATATTGAGATTATTAATTTACGAGAGCATATTCCCTGATAGTGTCGAACAAATAGTGTAGCAAGGCCTGTTTTCATGAACCATCTCCCATTCAAGGCTAGCTCAATGTAGTGTTTGTGGGTTTTACCCCATGATACATATGTTCTAGAGCCACCTCTACTTCTTTGTATCAAGATAGAGATGTATTTTATTTATAAAACACTTAATCTATAATCCAAAATATATATGGATGAATTTTTTATACATAGTCTTACCACTAATGATTTTTCTTTGGTTTTCTTATCCTAATCCCAAAAATAACTAAACATATACATTGATACCAGCAATAAAATCCATGGTCATTATTAAAAATTTAAAAATGATTTATTAAATAAACATTCACCTAATAAAACCTAGAATATGTAGAGGTCTAGTGTCTTTGGGGATTAGGAACATTACACAAAAAATTTAAGACATAAAATACAAAGTCTTTATTGAAAACTTCTTTTACGTGACACCAACATTCCTTCATACTTATCATTGCATGGGATAACATGGGTACATATATTAGAAAATTGTGATATATAAATCCATGTAGGTGACTAAACATGTCATAACATGAAGAACACAATACATATTAAGTAATATGTATATCAATATAGCATAATGGAAACGTGAACGTAAAGGCATGCTATAGAATCATTATCCTACCATGGAAATATGGAACAAAATATAAAACACTCCATCATTAATAGAAAGGAATTAGGTAATTCCCTATCCCATAATGCTGGAAAAAATTACTGTTAATTAATTAGGTAAATCCCTATCCCAAAAAGATGTATCATGATTCTAATCATTACCCAATGCATTGTAGTTCTATTAGGGCTCACCCTTCATAATCATTTCAATCTCTTGATTAAGTGTAACAACAGATCACATAACATAAATCCATTAGACCTCATAATTTATTCCATGATCAATGAACTTGTAATTTAAACATGTAAGTTCCAAATACATACATATACTCTCATTAAAGATAATACCCTTGATAGACGAATGAGTATGATATTCCTTACATGATGACTTTTTCCATGGAAATTCGTATTGAAATTTCAGCAACATAACGACGTCATATAGATATTCATAAAATTGGTAGATGAGATAAAATAGGATATGTAATCATTTATATATGAAATGGATATTGAGGTTATTGGGGAACCTAAAATCCATATATATGAGATGGAATTTATGATGCATAATACAAATGAATTCCTTGAAATGGAAATGAGAACAGAGAAATCTCTTAAGAAATTTCAGCATAGTAACAACATAAGTAAGAATATAAATGGGGGTAGGATAATTGATAAATCACTTAAATACCATCATATGGATATTAGGTAATTTATTATGAAATGATTTAAATAAAACCAATTGAAATAAATATTTCTAAATTCAAACAATGTTCATGAATTGAAAGGTAGGGAGAAAGATGAGGATCCCTTACATGGATGTGTGATCCAAAAGGATTGAGAGAGGCTTCATGAGAGAATAGAGGTGGATTAATAGGATGCTAGGGAGAAGGGGGCAGATGTTGGTAGTATTTTAAAAAGATTTAGTAAAGCATAATTGGTTCTTGGGTGGTTTTATTTAAAAAATGTGTGGGAATTTATCATTATTTTGGTTTCGGAACATACACAATAAAATATTAAGACCAACAAACCATCACCAGGTTTTCGACCATGGTTTATAGAAAATGGGAGTGGTATAATATATTTTGAAAGGAAAATGGAAAAAGATATTAAAATTATTCCCATACTTATGTTGATGTGTGTCACACATTAAAGGAATTTTTTTAAATCATAAAATATTTTATATGTCTTAGAGGATTCACTAAAACATTATAAATTAAATCAAATAAATATAAAATTATATTATTTTAAAATAAAACATACATTTTTACGAAATATACCATTTATATATATTTATTACATCACTATAGGGTCATTATGATGTCATAAAATACATTATATATTTATATGTTATTTAATTTTTAACCAAAAATTTGGTTGTCTCAAGAAATTGTAAAAAATTCACTATTTTATAATTTCAATGTCCTTATTCCAATAATAAAATTCATTTTATCTAAATTATTTTCTAAATTATTGAATTTTTACTTAAAGAAACATACACTTACATAAAATTTAAGGGTTTTGATAAAAATGTTTTTCAAACCATAATAAAAATTACAATTTACATCATCAAAAATTTAAGATCATTTATATTTAATAAAATTAATCTAATAACATTATTTTATGAAAATAATATTCAATTTAAAAATAAATTAGTTCCCCAAATAAATTTCTTAATAAAATATAAATATTGACAAAAATTCTCTTTGTTATTTAAAAATAATTTACAAAATAAAAATAATAGAATTAAAGTATATTAATTATTCAATAAAAAAATTAATCCACATATTCATAATGTTATGGCCTTGTATCATATACCATTATTAATTTAGAATACACACTAAGAGTAAGATTTGTGATTTTGGGGATTTCATGGGTCTGTTCAGTTTACATGGTTTGGGTGATTATCTCGATGAGCTTGAACTTCTCCTTTAAATGGTATCACTTGTGGTTATGTTTTTAGATATCAGTTTGGGATTGGTTTAGGGAAATTCACAGAAATTATATCTCCCTCATATGAATCGATAAATGGGCTTTATATGGTATGATACTACAGGGTGAGACTATCACTTCCATTGTCATTGTCAAAAGGATTTGTTAAAACAGAATATTTATTCTAGTCTTTTGATGACCATTAAACATTTATATTATCTACAATAAAGATATATAACAGTCATTTAAATATATTTGGATATAAAAAAACAAAAGGTGTGAATGTGCTTTCTATATCCAAAAGAAATTTAATTACTATAATAGGAATTTTATTCACAACAGTTTGGGTCGTAAAAAATAACATCCCAACGGATATAATATAAAAATACCCTTACCCTAGTTGCTAAATGTCAGTGGTTACATTATAATATTGGAAAAATATATAGTTAATTTTATCCCAATGGGCCAAAGAGTTTATAAGTCTTGGTAAAATAAACATATACATGAAATCCACTTTACCTTTTATATTTAGAATACATAATAATTTTTTTTGATAACACCATTATTCCCTTTAGTATATCCCTGAATATCAATCATAAAACACATCCTAATATCATGGGGAAAGTAATTATTAATAAAGGGGTGAGAATAGATGCTCCAAAAGATCCCATACAATGAATTATATCATGAGTCAATAATGAAAAATCAATATGGAATGTTAAATAACAGATCACACTTTCTATATAATAAATAAAATTTTCAATCAAATTCAATTTAATAAATAACATGTTCACAATTTTAATCCATGAATAACACTATAGTGAAAACATCAAGGTTAATAATAACTGAATTCTTACTGATTTAAGTGTTAATATTGGATTCCGTGATCTAAAAAATCATCATATCTATAATGTCAAGACTATTGATAACATAGTTTATTCATTATTGGTAAATACCCATTTAATTTTCAAAATTGATTTGTCTCATGAGACATACAATGCATCGGGGGTTATATAATTTTTGGTGTCACCCATAACTACATGGCCAAAGGAATTACTTATATATACAAATAATCTATTTAATACATGAATCAAAATGAATCGTCCAAAAATATCCATATTGTGTAAAGAATATATGTTAATCAATAATTCCATAAGCAATCAAATACTTTCAAAATGTAACAACGTATGTATAAAATTAATACAACTTAGGAAATAATCAAATCTATGATATAAGAATATATATATGGTAAATGAAATATTCCATTATCATTACTTAGTGAATGATTCAAAGGATAATATCATTAAAACATATACTTAATGTTTTATTGGTAAAATAAGGGGGGTTTTTTATGGATGGGATTACTAAAAATTAAGTACAAACAATTTTGAGTGAAATTTACTTTTACTATGAAATTTAACATTTAAAATTTATCATCAAAAATACAAAATAAAAAATGTTCATTCAAAATAACCATTTAAATAGGTAAAATATTATTCAATGAATTAAGGACTCATGAAAGTTTAAAATTATGTTCATTCTATAAAATTTTATGAAAACATTATTTTCACACTTTTTTAATGAAAAATATAAAAGTACATTGTTTTGAAAAATATAAGAATTTTTCCATTTAATGAATATTTTAAAAATTATAAAAATGGTAAAAATTACTTTAAATAACTATTATATAATAGTAATAAAATTTTAAAAAATATTCAAATTACAAGGATATAAGAAATTTTTATTCTTTAGAGGAGACATAAAAATTAAAAAAATCCATAATAATAATAATGATATATTTAAATAAATCAATAAAACATGGTTTTATTCTAAATTATTGTCCAAATAAATGAAATAAATTGAAATAACATTATAAATAACATGAAGAAAAATATATTAAAAATATAATATATCAAATGGTTAGTATATGAAGCACCAAAAAGAAATATGTGGCGAAAAAGGCATGGGTCCCTCTAAAATAAATGTGAGAAAAAAATAAAGAAACTTTTATTTATAGTTTGTTGAATGTGATATAACCTCATCTATAATGGTTAAAATAATGGTGTTATCTTATATTATAATCACAATAATATTTATTATGTTATATATATTCCATATATAACATCATACAATACATTTGTTAATAACCTTTAATTATTACGAATTTTTCAGTGTTAACTGCTTCAATTTTCCATTCATGTTTTTTCTCATAAATACTGATTCGAGTGCATGGTATTTATATTATTCATATAAATATTTTTATTACATTATTAAGTATAAAATTTAAAAATTTAATAATTTTTTATATCCATTATTGGAATGTATATAGGGAAAATGAGTCACCTCGCTTAGTAGAGATGATATGATATACGTGTGCACGTGAAAAAATATCATTTACTAAATGGGGAATTTTAGGAAAATGGATGATAGATTAATTTTAAATAATTAAAATCTTGATATAGGTAAAGTATATTTGCATTATTTTTGTTATTATAACCATCTATCTAAATCGTGTTGAAAAATTATTTACACCGCTACGTAGAGATGGTATGTTGTAAGTATGTTGTCACCGTGCTTTCACTTTTCATCAGATAGGGAAAATGTGGATAATGTTTGTGTAATTTTAATAATAAATTATTAGTATATATAAGATATTTGATTCATTTAAATTATTTTACTTCTTAAAAACTAGAGGGTGACATGTTTTATTTTTCACAAAATAAATTATTATAAATACATAATCTAATCACAATGGCCCAAAAAAATATAAATGTATACAATTGGATGATTACAGTTGATATATAATTAAACATTTATAATTATTTTAGTCTATTTGCAAATTATTGGTTTTTATCATTTTATTTTTATTATTTTTAAAATAATTTTATTGATTTTTTTCTTCTTCTTGCACAAGCACTACGTCAATGTTGCATAATCATTTAATGTAATTTTTTAATATTAAATTAAAATCATAAAATATTATTTGGGCTCAAGATAATCATTTAGATTAATTTATTAATCATATTTACTCATATTCATGTAATTACAACTTATTTATTTTTTCATTTTGATATATATATCTCTACACAAGTGTTGTACAATCATTTGGATAGTATTCTTATTATAATACTCCAATATTATAATTTAACACAAAAATTAATTATTTATAGTTTATAATTTATAAAATGATCAGAATAATACTTTCTAACTCTCAATTATTAGTTACATGTTACTAAATTTGACTTTTTCGGTCCAGTAAAAGCACTGCGTCACCAATTAAAATGACTTTAATATTTATCATGAAATAAATTATAATTTTAATGTTATATTTTTTTATATTATATTATTATAATAATATCAAAAAAGAGTTATTCCATTTAATTAACATGTTTTTGTATCATAATTATTCCCCGATGATATCAACATTTACAATGTATTTAAAAAATGTATTTTTTCTATTCACAAAAAAACATTATTTTTTCAGGAAAATCATGAAATTTAACCTGATAAAAATTATAATATGTTTATTTTAAAAAATAAAATTCCTTTTTCAAAATAAATTTTCTAAAATTGTGAAAAAAATATTTTATTTTCTCATGGAATGAAATGAGATTTTCTTTTTGAAATAACCTGTAATTGAAAAAAATAAATTCACTTAAAATTGTCTATTAGTTTCCTAATAATTAATAAATAAATTTTTATTGAAAATCAACTGCATATGTATATTTTAATATAACTATTACTATTTACGCCCTCTAATGTAATGGCTATTTTATAACAGTTGTATTAAAATAGTATTTAATAGTATGTAATAGTTCGATTAATCATAGTGTTTCACACACCGCACTATATCAATTGAATTTTATATATTCCAAAATAAAGGATTCTAAAATTCACCCCATATTCAATAAATTGCATCCTTTCAATTTGTAATTTCACATTGAAAATCAATACTTGATATAAAATCCTATAACCCTCACTCCCATAACCTGTGATGAAATTCATAAACATACATTAATGGCTAAAATGTTGATAATTATGTCCTAAATATTTCCATCAACCCCATAAACACATGAATAATTAAAACATAGATAAAATAAAATCAAAAGGAACATTTTGGTTTAGAGATTTGTAGAATTAGAAAAAACACATAATGATACAGGTGAAATTTCATTAAAATAACATTTTTCCAACATAAAAAATCATTTATAATTTTACATTAAGTCCTCAATATCATAATTGTGATATAATTTATTGTAATAATTTATTAAACATAAATATTAAAAAATTAGGGAAAATGAAACATTCAAGGATTAGTTCAATCTCTCAGAAAGGGAAAACATAAGCATTAACAAATGAATCTCATGAGAGAGCATAATAAAAGCATATGAGTATGATTAAATAATCAAAATGAATGATTATAAAATTAAGATATTCATACCCATCAATAGTTGTATCACCATGCACAAAAATATGGATTAAATCTTTCTCAAAGGAAATAGTCTTGATAATCATGGACCATCTAATATAAATAGTGATAAAATGGAACAACAAAAACCCATAACAAGAATATATTAAAATTGATTGTATCTTAGAAAATCATATCATATAACACTTATAGAATCCTTACCGAACCCATAGAAATTTAATAACCAATATAGTCAAAATCATTCCCTAGGGTACCCAATGTATAAAAGTTCTCTCTTGGAACACCCAACTTATATTCAATAATGGGATAACCTAATTCTATCATTTCTCACACAACATTTATAATGTTCAATAACTGAATATGGACATGGATGAATAAAAGCTCAAAATCATTTTGGGGGGATTGTTCCATGATATGTTAAGGGAAATGATTAATTTTCACAATGTATAGATGAGTTTGTGAGTTGAAGGATCAGAAGTGTAATTTAGTTTTAACCTAGAGAAGCATAAATCCGACATATAAAAAATTGACTTCTCAAGATTTTATTCTCTAAATTAAGAGAACAATTTTATCCATGGTGGAATATATCAAGTATCTATAATAGAAATTGAAAAATAAAATTTATGAAATTTGAATAAAGATAACAATGTGTTGGTAAATTATGATGATTATAGACGAACGTTTAATAAAGATGATTTTAAAGAAGGAGAAAAATATTGGGATGTTAGTGAACTATCATTTGGAATATTTAGAGGAAAAAATAAAATATGGATTGAGACTATGGATATTGAGAAGGTTTTCATCAATTAAAGGATAAAAATAATTTTAGATAATGGGAAATGTCCAATGAAAGAACCTGATTCTTCTTTTGGGGTATAATTTTCATCTATTCATTTTTGTTGAGGTATTTATGAGATAAACAAGGGAAACTGGGAAAATGGTTGTTTTTGGAGAACAAGACATTTAATCTTATACACATGCTGTTTTGTATGTCTATGTATGATAGGGATACATGGAATGTGGGAATTCTGGCCTAATAGAGAATAAAAAATCACTACACGCTGTGTGCTTCTAGATACATCCAGTGTAGTCTTGTCGGCAAGCTCGGTGTAGGACGCGTAAAGTACATTGGTGAATTTATGAATAGTACAATGATATATAGACCTTTTATGTGAACTTATATTCCATGTACTCCAAATTTTTGGCTTAATACATTTAGTAGCATCATTTTATCTTCTTTAGGATAGAAGTGATGTCAGGTGAGGAACAAAGAGTCGCGTGACCATTTCCTTCTCCCTTTTCATTGTCCATGATCAAATTCTAGTGTCTCTAGTCATGTTAGAACCCAATCATCAAGGGATTTTCTATTCTATAGTCAATCATGGTGATTTATTATCTTGATATGGTTATTTATTTTTGAATTGATTACCTCTTTTCATATATCTAAATCATTCTAGGTCGATTCAATGGAGGACGTCAGATTATATCAGTTATTGGACAACAATGAAGGTGGTATCATGCCTCTCGTTAATTTTAGAGTTGATTATAAGTTTCATTGTGTGACATACCAATGTCTAGCATGTTTCCTTGAATGGAAATTTATCCTTGTAATTATTAAATATTGTTTTTGATATGAATTCAATGAATTAAATCATCGTTAGGTTTATTTATTAATTAAGGGCCACTTATTGGTGGATTTTCCCTTGGATGACTGTTGTATAGATGTTTTGTCCTAGGATGCCCATGGACATAACTTTGTTTTTCGTTCGGGGTTTTTTTTAAATGAACATGATTAAAATATTAATTTTCAATTGTGTATACATTTTAAATGTTTGATTATGGATTTGGGATTGTGGTCTCCCCATTGCTATGATTTTTTTTCTTGTTTAGCAGGTTATAATGATTTATTGAATTTTAATGAGTCAATATTTAACAGTGTTGGGTGATACATGGGTTCTTCTGAAAACATCATGAATGGAATGACAGGAATCTAGTACATTGAACATTGGGTGATACCTGGGTTCTGCTTAAAATGACATGGATAGACTCAAAAGGCTTCTGGTTTGTATATCATTACTGATAATTGGGCTCCCTAGTGGACTATTAAGGACAGTCTAAAATGAAATAATTTCATATTAAAAATAGGGTGATACCTTGGGGCTCCATAGTAAGACCACTATAGATGGACTTGCATGAAATTATACCAACATCGAGAGTGTTACATGGGGCTCCCTAGTGGGACCACTATGAACAGACTCGTAGAATGTCAGTAGAATAACACCTGTGGTGATACATGAGTTCTATCCCAGGAATATCAACAATAGACTAGGGTTATAAATAAATGATGTAATGGAATGAATTGTGACACATCTTCCAATCCAAACCCCATTCTTGGATTCATAATTTACTTGTTATAAGTCTTCCAATACTTCTATTGTTATTACATTGCAAAGGGGGATGTCAGGCTTAGCCTGAATTCCAAGGCCTAAATACTTCATGAGAATGAAATACTAAAGAACATAGTAAATACTATAAATGAATAACAATATATGTAAGATTGTTTACTTTAGTGTTCATACTAGATTACTGCATTTCATTTCTATACACAAATACTTCATATACACACTGACAAACTGGCACGAACCATTGGTTGTTGCCTACTAGGTTCATTTCTCACAACCAATTAGGGTCATTATTTTGGTCCCAAAAATACTATATTCATGTAGGTGTCAATAGGGGATAAGATCTTAATACATGTACTTGATTGATTCATAGGAGCATGATAGCAAGCGACAAAGACAAGGCTTTTGATGCAGCCGAGTTTCGTTTTTCTTTACCATACATTGGTATTATATTGTACTAGATGAATATGTATCATGTTTTTCTTTTTTTTCTTAGAACATGTGATATGCTACATCATTTTCATGTCATATGCCTCCTGGATAACTTATTCCTTCATTCTTTAGTTGTTTACTTCAGTTCCATGTTGTTTAGTACATCCGCTATTTGATAACATTTTTTCCACAGTGTTACACTCTTCCAATGAGGGTATTGATTCACCACTATCACACCCTAGGAAATAATTTCTAGTTGTTTTCCTTTATCATTAGGGACATTTACCTTATGCATGGAGATCAAGTAGTTTTATACGAATCATGGAAGTTAAGAGAACATGAGAGAAATTACATAACACATGATTTTGAGTTGGTTGTAGTTGTGCATGCTTTGCGCTGCTGAAGAAATTATTTATAAGGAGAGCATTTTGTAGTGTACATGGACCACAAAAGCCTCATATATATATTCAGTTAGCATGATTTTAATTTGAGGAAGATATGGTGGGTGGAATACCTTCAGTTGTTCGACATTGAGCATGCCTATACACCTGGAAAATGCAATGTAGTTGTTGATGCACGTAGGCAATGAACTCAGATAAAGGCAGTGCAGGAGGCCATTGATTAGTGGTAGCTAGTTTCCTTGTTATCTGAGTTGAATTTAGTGGTACACAATAGTAAGTGAATTTATTACCTTTCATTCTCAACTGTTACACCTCTACCCTACATGACAGAGTGAGGATGAGGAAACTATCATACGTCGAAGTCCTAGTTCTATGGGAGAGTGTGGCAGGTGAGAACCCACCACCCTGATAGATGATGTGTGAGGGTGATGTTCTATGTGTCCATGGACGTGTGTAGGTTCAAGTGGATATACACGAGGAGCTGATGTGGGAGTTTCATGCTTCAGCATGGGCAGTGCATTCCATAGTCACCAAGATGTACCGTGACTTGCGCCATCATTATTGGTGGTCAAGTATAAAGTGAGAAGTAGCTGGTTTTGTTATGAGTTGTTCCACTTGTCAATAGCTGAATGATGAACATCAAAAACACGCTGTAAATTTATAGTAGCTATCCATTACTAAGTGAAAATAGGATGATGTCACAATGGATTTAGTGATGGGATTACAAAGTTTACCCAAAAGCAGCAATGCCGAGTGTGTGGTTGTTGAAAGGTTTAAGAAGTCACTAAATTATTTCCAATCAATGATACTATATGAGTTAATGATATTGGGAAGATGTGTATTAATGAGGTTGTATGACATCATGGGGTTCCTTGTTCTATCATTTCAGAAAGGGATAATGTTCTTGATGCCTCGTTTTTTAAGATTTTTCAAAGGGCATTGGTTGAACACATCATTTTGAGCACAATTTACCACTCTCAGAAAGATGGACTATCATAGCATACAATTCAGGTGATGGAGTACATGTTGAGTCTTGTGTCATAGGCTTTGGGGGATCTTGGGATAAACAGATTCCCCTCATTGTGTTCACCTATAATAGTAGCTTCCAATGTACTATTCAGATGGCTCCATATGTGGCTTTGTATGGTAGGAAAAACCGATCGGCCCTATGTTGGTTGGTGGTAGGGGAGGCTGTAATGTTGGGAACTTTTCTTGTCTAGGATACTATTGAGGATGTTTACTTCATTCAAAGATAGAAGGTTACCAAATAGTCATGTCAGAAATATTTTATTAATATATATAGATCACCCTTAGAGATTGATGTTAGGGATCATGTTTTCCAACGTGTCACACTGAGATAAGAACACTAGAGGATCAGGAGATAGAAAAAGTTTTCAATATGATATTTCCAACCATTTGAGATTTCAGAATGAGTCGGGTGGTTACCTAAAATAGCAGATTTTCTAGTATGACTATCTTATAATGAATGGAATTATACACCAAATTGTTTTACCTAGGGTGGTTCTGGTTAAATTTTCCATAAATATGATTGTTTAGTTTGTCTATGAGTTGAGTAATGAAATCTAAATCTTTTAATGGTTACGAAAAAATAATACATTTCATGGATTGATGATATGTTTGATCAACTAAAAGTGGAAAAGATTTTCTTGAATATTTTTATTTTCCATGGTTTCCATCAGTTAAGTATAAAATAATTTTTCATTCAGTAAACCACCATTCTGATTCGGTATGGTAATTATTAGTGCATTCTTATTACCTTTGGTTTAACTAATTCTTCTATAATATATATAGACTTAATGAATAGTACTTTCCATTTGATTCTAGATACCTTTGTGGTAGTCTTCGCAGATGACATCCCTGTTAAGTGTAAATTCAAGGAGGTTCAAGTGGATCATCAGATAATAGTTCCGAGTTTTTTGAGAAATCACTAACATTATAATAACCATTCAATTGGAAATTTCTACATTAATGATTTGAAATTATTAGGAAACATGGTGTTATTACATGGTATTTCAATTGATCCGGAAAAGGTAAAACCTTTTGGGACATGGGATCAATCGTTGAATGTTTTCAAAATCCAATGTATTTGGGGTTTAGATAGTGATTATCTATAGTTTGTTTAGGAATTATCAATGTTGAATTATTCAATGAATACACTAAATCATAAGGGATTAAGGTTTTCTTGGGTTAAAATATGTCAAAATTTTATTTGTTGAGATTAATTAATTTTGACTACTAGTACGGTGTTGATTCATCCAAGGGCCGGTTAGGGCTATTTTCTCTTCAGGGATGCATCTAGTTCAGGGTTCCGTTCTATTGTTATGAAAGGTAATCATGTCACTACCAATGGATCTCGTCATCTTAGGCCACATGATAATTACTATCTAACCCATGATCATGAACATGTACATGTGATGTACACACATAATAGTTGGAGGAGGTACCTTTATAGAGAATGGTTCACCATGTTTTTAGACCATAAGATATTGACTGGAATATTTTTTCAAAAAAGTTATTAATCTCCACTAGTGGAGATGGGTGGAATACCTATAGTCCTTTGATTTTGACATTTCATATACTCGAGGAAAGGGTACGTCATTACAGATGATTTATGAATGAATCATTTGACCATGTGTGTGAAATTATCTCTAGAATATTATAACATAATGAATCCATTTTAGTAGTTTTCTATTGTAAACCATGAAATAAGGGTCAAGGTTATGTTGGCTAGTGTTGACATGAAATATTCACTTCTCAAAATGATTCTTTTGGATCATCGTATTGATGATGGATTTCATAGCACTATATAATCTCTTTATATTGTGGAGATAGTTTCATAGTGTTCATTCTCTAAGGAGGTTATTCTATTCTATCAGAATTATTTTTTTTCTAGTTAACAACAATAAATGATGTGATGATATATTTCCATATATCACATTAGGATTCTCACCCATGAAACACTATGATTTCCTATGATATTGGGAGGGTGGTGAAATTTCATTTGTTGGACCAAACGTGGTACGAGAGTCAAAAGAAATGATTCAGTTAATTTTTTATAGAATGTTAATGGTAAAGAGTCGATATACATCGTAGGATGAGTTTCTCCATAGACCATTAGAATTATCACTTGGTGAATATGTGTTCTTGAATGTTTCACCTCGGTTGGTACATCGATATACTATGAATCAAGGGAAACATTATCATTGTTTTTTGGGGGCATTCAGTTTTTTTAGAGTTATGTAAGGTTTATTATCATATAGAACATCCAATGTAATAGAATTTGATCCAAAAAAACTTCCATGTATATTATCTAAAGAATTATAACTCAGATGAATCTTACAATTTGAGCTATATGAAACATGAGATTGAACATAACTTAACTTTAACTAAATGCCATGTCAGAATAGTTTATTACAAAAATAAAGAACTTCGTAAGAGGAATATACCTTTAGTTCAGGTATTATGGCACCATAGTCTAGATTTTCATGATATGTGGGAACGTGAGGAACTAATGAAAATGTATTGGCCTAATGTATTTTTCATGGAATATTATTTATAGTCTTTCTAGAAATAGTAATTTTTTATGGTGTGGGGGTTGTAACATCCAATTACTAATCTTTCTGGTACGTCATTAACCTTGTTGTGCTTTTCCTTTTGCACAATCTAAACATGGAAAAGAAGGAATTGATTGGATACCAATAATGATGTAGTCATATTTTTTGTATTCATATCATTGTGTTTCTATTTGTACATAATGATAGGTATTTACACACTATGTAATTTGGTAACACATCATGTACATCAAAAAATAAAGTTAACTAGTACCTTGCATATGTGTGGGAAAGTTTCTGAAAAAGAAGTTAAAATTTAAAAATTAAATAATATATTGAAAACATAAGAATGTAAAAAAATTTAGGATTTGTTAAATTGAGATATTAGTGATATTTATGAATGGAATACATTTTGTTTTTTATATATCAATATATTAGTTGTAAAATAAAATACAGTTCAAATAACTAAAAACATTAATGAAATATAAAACATTAAAATTGGAATGGTGAATGTGTATAAATGAGACATTGTTTTTATAAAACTAGAATATAACAGTAGGTTCATATTGAATAATTTCACTGGAAGGAAAAACTATGAGAAATGTAATAGGAGATTTAAATTTTTGTCAGTCTATAGTTTGTGGATAGGGCAGAAAACAGTTTGGATTGTCATGTTACTAAATGTTTAGTAGTTCAATAACATATTTCTAAACTGGATCCCTAAACCTGAAAGTTTTCATCATATTATAGTTTACCTCTGTTGAAGGAAACAAACATGAAAGATCAGAAAATGGGAAAAACATTGACTTGAAACAAACACACAAAATTAGAAAAATGGAAATCTATTTATTGTATATTGTATAACCATCAATAAATTTATTTCAGTGAGTTAAATTTTTTTATTGTGTATTAGTACACTACTGTATTTGTATATATAACTGTTGAAATAAAATTTCTATAAAGAAATTCAATTATACACATTTGGAAATGTATTTATAATTACATTTGAATGCATGAAAAACATTTAGTAAGGATCATTAGTTTTTTATCATGCTATCCATTATACAGAGATGAAGGTCATTTTCATGAGTTTATGTTGGCATGGATTCTCATGATAGTGGTAAATTTCATTCAACCATATCACCATCTTTGAAGTTAGTAAACATATTTTTCTATATGGATAAATCTAAGTATTGAATATGTAGTAATAAATACTGAAAATTCTTACCACTGAAGTAGTAATGTAATAGTTAGTAGCTTACAATTATAAAGATTAAATTAACTGGTTTTATAATAAATGAAAAAAAATTACATAAAAAAATTGTATTTTCTATGATAACAAAAAATTGATAGTAACAAAAAATTAAGATAGAGAACATATACCATCATTTATGAAATGGCTGTAATTTATGTATCTAATCAAATTAAAAATATTATAGCAGACTTCTGATGATCTAGTGTGGTGATGTTCATGAAACAAATGGGTGAAATTAATATTACAATTTTGTGGTGACTATTTTTTAAATATTAATAATAGAAAAAAGTAGTACCTAATAATAGTCAATGGTAGTAGTTACACAAGAAGATTCACTATAATGATGATTCAATATAATATTAAAAAAAAGAATGTTGTTATGTGAAATATATATGTCTATCAATGAATTAATTTGGAAATATGAGTCTATTTACCAGTATATATTAAAAAATTTGTTGATAGGTGCTGATATAAGTTTAATTATCACAAATGATGAGAACATTATAAATGTTTTATCATGAATAATGTTGTTGATTTTTAATGTTGTAACTTGTGAAATCCAATGAAAAAAACACTCTTTTATTTGAATAAGTTTAACTCTGGTGGAAAATGAAACCCATCATGTTTCTATATTGTAATAAAATAGAAGAGTGAGTTTAAAATTTCATTAAATACACGAAAAAAAACATTTTTTAAGAAGCTTACATCAATCAAAACTTCTCATAACTGAGAAGTAATTTTCTTTATAATCTGCATGACCTGTTAGTCTATAAGAATAACTGATAATAAGTATTTACAATCTATCACAATTAGTTGAACATTAAACCTATTTTATTTATTTTTTTCATAATTCATAGTGTTATTCCAAAATTATTAAATTCAAATACTAAAAATATAGAATGTAATATTTTTTAGTAAAGGAACACATTACATGAAAACATTGGAGTAGTGCAACTGGGTTATTTTTCATTTCAATTCTTGAACCAAATTTTCCAATCCATAGATTGTACATTCCTCATGCAAGAGATTCAAGATTCAAAATACAAGTCAATGGTTATTTATTGTTTTAATATTGTAAAAATAATAAAAAACTTTTCCCCTATGATAAAAGTAGTTATATTAATATATAAATTTATAGGCCTTACATGTACATTGATGTAGATTAACTAGTCACATAACAAATTTAGGATTTAGTAATTACCTCTAGACAATTTTTAACATCGAAAATAATTTTTTTCTAGTAATGTACATGTGTAACAAAACTTTCTGAACGTTTTGATTGTGGACCTAGAAATTGTGAATGATAGATGAATCAAAACCACAAAAATGCAAATATATTGTATTAAAAATACAATTTATATAGATATCACTCATGATGTTGGTATTTGTAATCATAAAATTTCGACATATAATATTAGTTTACATGACATATTCTTATGAAGTTAGAGGCTACATGGATGTCTATGTAGTATATTATTTTTGAAGTATTAATCGAACCTGTTACTAAAATAGATATTGAGTCATGTTGAAGAGAAAAATCATATTTTTAAGTGAATACTATTTAAAATGTATTGTATGTCGAAATATATAATATTTAATCTGTATCGAGATTCCTTACAGGTCAATCAATTTTCCATGACACGATACAAGATCAAAACCATAAAGTTGTTGTTGTTGTTTTCAAATTACTCTAACATGGTCTTGGAAAAATCCCCCTATAAGATATAGTGTAATCGTAGGGCTCAAAATGAAAACATATAAGCTGTGGTTGTAATTCAAATATTGTTTTGTAAATTTTAGATATAATACAAGGTTTCTAGCTGATCTTCTATTAAAAAATAGGGATCTTTCGGTTAGAAGTACCGATTGACTATATAGGAAATGATGGTCATAGATGTACAATAATTTCAATAATAATTAAAAGAAAAATAAAAGTAATAGTTGTTTATGAAGTAAGTATCACTTTTAAAGTGTATTAATGTTATAGAAAATTTTCAAACCAAATAGTATATGTAGGTAGCTCTGTATTTGATGCATGTATTAATTAATAACATATTGTTAAGATGCTATTTAAAATAATAGCATGCCAGAAAAGGAAATGCTACCGAGATGTACCTATTAAATGATTTTCTGTAACATTTATTTAATGATGTCAGCAAAATAAGTGAATTCAAAACTAAACATTTGTATTTAAACATAATGTGGTAGAACATATGTCATTGTTGTAAACATAATCCAGCCATCATGTCTTGACCCTAAATATATCCCTTGATTGTGGGAAATATGTATGTTGTTTATAAAGTAGAACCACCCTTCTCGCGTGAGTGGATTGTACTTATATATTAACTAGAGTTATTAATTTTACAGTAAATTATTGTCTCATGAATCATTAATTTTTTAATATAATACTCAATAAAATATATGTCAAATATCATTAATATAAAACACTATATCACAATAGCAATACATCATATTATTATTATGGAATTATTACATAAATTTTTAATTCTTGATAGGATAAAATCACTTGTCTATCATAGAAGAAAAGATCAACAACTAAAAAATAAATTTTGGGTGATGAGTTTTACCACAAATTTAATACATGGGCATGTATCTCCAATGATTCCTCGGAATCAGTAGTAATCTCATTAAATGAGTAATTATTTGTGGTATTATTTTGGTTCTATAGGTTTTGAATTATTCTAAAAATACAACAAATAAACCAATAATGGAAGTACAGTTTTTATATATATCTATAATTAATAACATCATTGATCTGTATAAATTCAAATTTAAAATAAGGATAATAAATTTTATCCAAAATTCCCCAGAGGCTGGGTTGTCTCTATCATCGAAAAAATTTCAATCCCTTTAGTGAGGTGAATCATTATATGACAACATAATGTTTTCCATGATATAACATAGGCTTATTAAGATATAAAAAAATATTGAGATATGACACAACTCTTAATAATAGTTATTTCATAAAATAAAGTCAAAAGATATTGTCATCTTTGTTTTTTAAAAGGTCGTATATTGTCAGAGTGTGTCATATTTAAGATGGTAATGAAAACTAGATAACCTGAATTATAGCCACCTAAAAATTCTAGTACAATGCAATGGTCACCCATGTGTCTAACAATATGAAGAGTACCATTTCATAACCACACTGAATGGTCTAAATTTCTATACAACATAATGGGTACTCTGATATTAAATATAATTTTTTGTGTAGGAATCCCAGATACACTGATACCATTTGAATTGTAATAGTTATATATACTCTCAAGATGATATGAATCAAAAATTGAATTTCATGAATAATCATAATTGATGTAATATTTGACCTTTGATGTACTATGAGTAATCATTTAGTCATTGAATTCATAAAAAACATCATATGGTGGTGCTAATATTCCACAAACATTCAAATATGATACATATCAAATTTATCATTGAAATATTTGTGGGAAAATTAAATAGATAATGTAAATGGGGGTTGATTTGTTATTAGAAGATATGTCGATGGTATTTGAATTCTTTTGTCACCGCCATTGATCTCACCAATTCATCCTTCAACAATATCAAAAATCGATATACAAAATAGTTGATCTTCATTTGAACCATCATTGGTATCAGTTTACTACAACCACATTATTTATGTCAGTTTTAAAATGTGACAATGTATCCATAGATATGATGACTTTATACATTCAGAGACATTGTCACTTTTCTCTCCACTAGGTTTTATTTGATGTATTTTTTTTAAATCTCCACACATGAAAAATATTATACTGAAAAATGGTAAATTTGATAAATTTTCAATTTTTTATTGTAAATCTCTAAATGTATGATAAAGAGATTTGAAATAGATATTATAAATAATTGGAACATCATCCAAAATAATAAAATATATTGACTTTATTTTTTCTCCAATATCACTCCCTTGCTAAATATTACAGACTGACTGGTAATTTATATATATTTTATATTGTAAATTTTATAATGGGATGTCCTTCGACCAAGTAGAAGTAATGATGTTATTATACATGATGAATCTGCAAGAAAATGTTTACCTTATGACCATAGTAAACATGATAATAATTTCCATATAATTCTTAATGGTGCTTCCAAATACATGCATGAAATAATTCCCAAAAGCAGAACATAACACAGACATAATTTTTCTCAAAACATGTTTCTGTTGAATAGTAAGAATATAATGTAATTATTTTTACAATTTATAAATGTTTTAAATTTTGTAATTATGCTCCTCTATAATAAACTGATTTGGTTTAGATGTAATTGAATAATATAAATGTGTAATTAGCGGATAAAATGGATGATATTTACCATTTTTATAGAGAATTTTTTTCTATTTCAATTACAATAAACATTTGTCTTTGATGATCCCTAAGTATAAAATCTACCGGAGATGGAAACAATATTAAATTGAAATATACTAATAGAGATATGTAGTGATGGAAAGTATTGTTTATAAATAAATAATTCAATTTCTCTTAATGATATATCCATACTGATATAACTTATTTAAGAAACACTATTACTAAATTTTTGAAACATGTCTTGAAGTTCAGTACAATTCACAAATTATAGATAAAGAATACCAACATAGTGTTTTTTAATTATTCCAAATACATTATATTTATAGTTGTTAGGATAATATTTTTACTATGCATCATGCGATAATTTTTTTTGAGTAGATGGTATTCTGAAAAAAAACATTGTTAATAATTTATGAAATTGGTTGTAACAGTATGTAATGGTGGAAGATAAAATTATAAAAATTTTATGTTGATAGAGTCATAATTTTTTTACGTGTAATAACATCCACTTTTGTTGGAAATTAATATTACTATCCATTAGAATGTACCTAGATTCATGAAAAATAATGTTTGGATGATAAATGGTAATTTAAGATAAAATTCTGATGAAAAATATTTGTAAATAGTGTCCCATTCCCCAAGACCATACATCATTACGAGCATGAATAATCTCATTATCATGAGCTAAGAGTCCCAAATATGAACATGATTATTTTAATGTATGATGAGTAATGTTGTTCACTATTTTAATAGAATCTTATGAATTCATACACCAAACCTTTTTATGTAGAATCTGCAAGTAATATATTTTTATAGATTTTGGTAACACTTCATACAAGCTGTTGATAATGAATACAAGTTTGAGTGGATAACATTTTTTAACAGTAGTGGAAGAAAAATATTTTTGGAATTTTGGATATAGTATACTTATACCATCTTAGCACAACACATTTGATTAAAATCATGATAGGGAACATGGTATCATAAATGTTCCACTTATTTAATATGTCATCAATATTGTCACCATCTATGTGCGTCATGATATTTGGTCATTGTAGATGACAATAAACCTATCAACAAGAGTATATCAATAATGGAAATCATAAAATAAGGTCATCCATGAAAAATCAATAGATTAGATGTACTGGTAGTTTTAGTATTTTTTATTCTCATCAACAATATTTTCAGAAGGATGTCTGTTGTTAATATCATATAGGGTTGCAGTTACACGATCATGACCTTGTCTTATATATTTAAAAAGTTATTTTATAGAATAAAAATGATTAATAATTATTATGTTTATATGATCATTATACATTAACAGAAAAATTGGATTGTATGGCACAACGATCAGGTTATCCAATGCTATATCATTTCAAATAACAGCACATCCACAATTACATCTTCGATATACAACATAACTATCACCATCAATTGTTGTATGTGAACATAATTGTTTTCCAAATAAAATTAAGGATTTTTAATTATGCATACTGGGAGAGTTATGATTGGCCTCACCACATGGTCCTTGGATCATAAAATTTTCAACTGCTTCATAATGTTTTGGGAAGGTACCTTTATTTGGAATTTCATTACAAACTATTTTTTAAATGTCTGTTGGAGTGAAAAAATATTCTTCTTGGTAAAGGATTAATTGAATGTGCACATACATCAATAATCTTGTATGAAACTCCACAACATGGGAACTTACATTAGATATAGTAGGGTAAATGAAAAAAAGTTAACATGTACAGGTAAAAGGATTCATTGTAATCCTTGAGTATATTAGCTATGAAGTTTCATACCTACTTGAGACTTTATGAAGAAACATCATTCCCATAAATATTTCATGGGATGTTCAACTATTAAAATTAAAATTCATTAAAATATATTATGATAGATTGATGGGGGTGATTTTTTTACATTAATAAATATAGAAACATCAGTCCACATAGGATTGCAGGTAAATGATTAAAAAAATCTGGATACCCTACCCAATTAAAAATCAACATAGAATCATGATAATTTTAAATCATATACCTTTGAAAACCTATAAATGAGGAAAGTAAAATGATATGCTTACAACATGAATACCCACCTTGGTCACATCTAAGGAATTCATCTTGAAACACATTGTATAGTTTATCCCTCAAGAACTTTTCAATAATTGGAAACAAATATAGTTTTTATGACTCAATAATTCTATATTTATCTAAAAGAAATTATTGTAGAATAATTCTATAATGAAGTACACTAGATGAGTAATTTTAAAAAAAAATTATATGAAAAGAGAAATATTCATTCATTGTTTCTTTCTATATATTTTCACTTATATTGAAGGATGTCACACAATGAAATATATTGTCAACATATTATTCCTCCCCACCAATGTATACCTAAAGATATAGTAATGGAAGGAACAACATGTAAAGATCATATATTCATTTTAGGTCACCACATTTACTTTTAATTATTATATCCCTCTCATGACTATATACTTTTAAATCACTATCCCTGATCAATGAAATCTCATATGTAGTTGGTATGTTTTAGGTTTTCACATCACATCCTCTTCTTCTAAGAAGGAAAAAAATTTAAATTTGTAATGTCGTGACTCTCAACTAAATCGATTGTTGTTCTAATGTTATTGGATAATGCATTGTTTTAATGAATATTATCATGTAGTTTCCAAACAACACATAAATAAATAAAAGAGTTTTGGTTTCTATTAATGATGGTGCATATGAAAGTTTTTTTAAAAACATAAAAGCACAAGAGTGAATGAAAATTTTACAACATAATTAAGAAGCAACCTAATTACTCTTACTTTATTGTGATAGTCAAATATAATTTCATTTCCATAGAGATGAGAACATTTTGGTGGTTTTCCAGTAGGAAGACATAAACTATAAATGCAGTGGTATTTTTTTCCATTTAATTTAATTATATTTTGAGACCCACCACCATTCACATATTTCTCTACGTTTCCACCCAATTATGTGAATGAAAACATAGTTTTGTAAATGTGTACATGGTCTTGTAATGTTCTTTAATTTGTATAAGTATTTTTAAAAACTAATACTCAAAGGTATTAAGGAAATTATAGAAGAAACTATAAACCAATCATTCCTAGTTAGAAACATAAAGTGAAACCTGGGATAGTTATGTGGCTATATATTTTTATTCTAATTTTCATAGCATAATGTAGAGTCATAGTACGGAAAAATGTTATAAGGGTTTCTTGAATCTAAATATGTCGATGGAAAATTTGATTGAAATATTTTATGTTTTTTGGGAATGAAATAATAGTGTCATAAAATGTTATTCATATTCAATTTAGTAGTATAATAGTTTCATAAATGAAAATAACACACTTTTTCAGTAGTTTGATGTTATAGTGTCTTATCTACATCATTCATCATTAATTTTGTGTTATATATATATATACTATAAATAAAATGTAAATATTTGGTGAATATTGAAAATATAATTTCCATTTTGGCAAACATGTGAAGTTGATTGTAGGATATTTGTAAGAGTATTGTCTGGGAGTAGATTATTTCATTGTATGATTCCTTGAATATTCTTCCTTGGGTGGTCATTTAAAACTTGCATTCTTATTACTCCATCCTCAAAATAACATTATAGTTTACAATTTTATTAAATATTATGAACTATATATAGAAAGTATTATATAGAATAGAATGATATTATCCTTGCTAGAATGTAATAAATACTTGTGGATGAAAAAGGTTTGCAGTGTACAATAGTGTTATAAGAGATCTGTTTTTATAGTAATTACATTAGTAAGAATCATTATTTCACTAATAAAGAAGAAATTTTTTACTGGATTTTTTGTTCTTATTGTGATGAGGAAGCAATGGATGAATCCAAAAATGTACGATCGTTTTTATTAACACCTTATATGATTCACAATGCATCTAGTAGTTTTCAAATAGAAGTTTAACATATTAACCATATAGTTAATGAATCATAATGTAAATCATGCTCTCATAATGAATGACTATGTTGTATTATTGTAAACGTTTCTTATATTCCCTTTTTAATGAAGCATATATTTTGGATTGATTTTAAGAGCCTTGAGAGACTATAAAATACAAAGATGGTAAATTATATTGAGAGATAGTTATCCATTTTTTGTATGAAATCAAAGTATATAAATTTTATATATCAAATGGAATTATCCATTGAGGGATATTAGTGATAATGGATTGCGTCGATGTCTCTCTATGCTACTATCTAGTGTGACATGTTTAGTTGTAAAACATTTTCAAATATATATTGTTCCTATAAATGTGGAAGTACATTAAAAAATCCATTTTTAGGAGGCATGATAATATTTTTTAGAGTAATGATATTTTGGTATTCAATAAGCTAAAAAAATGAAATTCACATTAAAATTGAACATACCATTACTAGGTAGAGCTGAAAAGGAATATGTGTTTATGTATGTGTGCATCCTGTTTGTGTTACATGTTAAATTTTATTAATGATCTCAAGAGATATATTTCCTGTATAAATGAAATTATTTAAATATAAAATCCACTGATTGATAAATAAAGGAACAATATCACGAGATCAGAATAGATGTAATATGACATGTTTTTTATTGTTGTGATTGCAGTCTTCATTGAAATCATGTTCCTCTATATATCGATTGATTATCATGATTCTATCTTGTATGTATATACTAAATTGTGAAGGAATTTTACATAACCATGGAATGAAGTAATGTGATTAGAGTATAGAAAAAGTATTTTCTAAAGACAAATAATATTTATAATGTTCATGTAATCACTGAAAATTCTATGAAATGTAAAGAAATATATATTAAATCTAATAGAACATCACTTCAAGTATTTTATATCTAAATTCTAGAAGTTATAGTTACATTAGATGAAAAATCCAATGTAAACCATGATAATATTGAATTGTCAATAAATAAAGGCTGAGTAGATTAAACATGTGTACTTATAGTATTTGAATAGGAAAAAGTAGTACGAATGTATCATTACTTTTTGATAACCTGTAACAAATCAATGATGAAAAGAAAAAAAATTATAGAAGGAAAGAATAATAGCATACCAGTTTTAGAGATGGTTCTCTCTATGATGTATGTAGAATGTTTGGGTTATTGTTAGGTTGTTACCGTGGAGATTTTTAGGCATCATATATAATGTTTGTCACTGTAGCTAGTAATGTATGGGATTTAGGGAGGTGAACTAAAGGATAAGTCAAGGGTAATCACGGGGTTGATGAGTATGGATTCTAGAAAAAATGGGAGGATGAGTAGGTGGTCACTTATTTTGAAGTAATCATAGGAAACAATGGAAGATTAGGTTATGATTGGTAACCCAAATACAAAGGTAGAGGATGGATTTGAAGGAAGTTGATAGAGAAGGAGTAGTCGGATGTGAGTGTGAATTATTTTAATCCCTAGACTGGGGAGGCCAAAGGGAGAAGATTGATAATAGAGTGAAAATGGTGAATCTAATGAAACCAAAGGTTAGAAAGATCATAAGAGGTGAATATGGAGAATGGAGACGTAGTGTAAATCCACGATTTGGGAGACTGAAGAATGTAACGAAAGTGGATGGTGAGGAAGAAAGAATGGAGGTGTTGAAGAAACAATAGATTGGGTAGGGGAAATCATGATGGGGATCCTAGTAGAGTGGAAGGAAAATAGAAGCAAGGATACAATATTGCAAAGGTAAATGATGAGGATGTGATATGTAGAAAGAGAAATTTCATCTTTTGTATATATATAGATGTTTTATCCATAGATGATTATTTTTCAGTGGATATGATATTTTTAATTATAAAACATGTAACTTTGTTACATGCCATGTCAATCCCAGGGATATGTTTTTAATCAATAATATCCACTACAAATATTATTCATACTCTTTATAAAATCATCTTTTAATTTTTAGAGGATTTATTATGAATCTTCGGATCCCTCATAACCTTTCAGGTGGTTTTTTTCAATTTTTAATCATTGTTGAGGTTGTCCAGTATCTTATTGGTTAATAGTTCTCTTTGTCTCTTGGTCTCTTTATATTTTCCTCATTGGGGTTTGATAGAACTTCTTTGAATTTATGGATAAAAACTATGTGTTGTCAAATCTTGAATCTATGTTGCATTTCTAGATCTTCAACACCTTCATTTTTGTTGGCGGGTAGGTCATGTGAAATGGGTTTCCTTGAGAAAATGTTAAGTGGTTTCATCAGAATTTCCAATTAATATTATCCTAAAAATTATTTTTTAATTTCAATTATTTTAGTCAAATGAAATTGTTTAATTTTTTAAAAAATTATTTTAATTTTCTTTTTCGGAAAATCAAGTTTCATTGGATTGGGGTTTTGAAATGTATTTTTTTGCATAAAATTGGAAAACCACTAATTTAAATGTATTAGGGTGTTGTAATGTAAATTATATAATTTTTAATTATTTATTTTAAAGTGTGAAATTAATTTGATTTAAAATTGAGAAAAACACCAATTCTTGTGATATTGGGATTTTTTATGAATTTTAATGAATTTATTTGAAAATTAAATTGATTTATTTATTTATATGATTAGATTGTAGAATAACATGAATTGGTGTAAAATACATATATATTGAAAATTTTTTAAAAACATTTTGATAGAAACATTTGGGTTTTATATTTGTGAAAAGGCATGCTTTTCACTAAAAACCAATTATGATTTTAAAGGGAATATTGGAATATTATAAATGAAGAATAAAATTAATTTTATTTAATGACATATTGAAAAAAATTTCCCATCATCTATTTATACATGAGCACATGTAGACCTTAAGCGGTAATTGAGTGGTCTAGATGACACATTTATAACTTAAAATGTTCTAAAACATCATATTATCATATCAAATCTCAATTGTGATAGTGATGGGTCTACATTGTCCTAATCTCAGAGGGATATATGTTCATTTTTTCAATTAACAATAATTTTGGGATTCATATAGATTAAAACATCAATTCCGTATTTGGTGCATGATCATTTTACTCATGTAATTGTATTTAAAATGTATATATTGCATTGTTGTAAATTAATTTACTTTCCTTGAGAATTTATTTAAATTGTTTTATAAAAATTGTTTTCTTGAATCCATATTTTTTGAAATTTTATTTTGTGAAATACACCCTTTTGTTAATGGAAAATTCCATCTTTTGAAATTTACTTCCATAATTGGAAAGGATAAGATTAATTGATAATTGGTTTCATTATTATATATCATATAGAATTAATTTTTTAATTTTTTCTCTTGATATGCCAAAAATGTTTATTTTAAAACTGAAATTACATTCCTAGTTTATTCTATATTAGTATCTTGGAATGGAATCTTTGGATGAAATCCTACTAGTATTTGTATCGCACCCTAATTTTCCATAATGTGTTTATAAAGTTTCATCTTTCATGTTAAATTATGTGTTATGGATATATGGGAGTTTGATCTAGTTATTGAAACATGGACTTGGAGAGTTCCATCACATTTGGCTCTTCAAATGTCATACCTATTTTTTTAAATTGGTTGTAGTAATTTGGGATTTAATTCATATTTTAATTCTTTTAAATTACTCATATTGTAGTTTCATTGTGTATGAATACTATATTTCTTCTTTAACATCCTCAATGTTTGTGGCCAAAATATTTCTACATTAAGTTTGTATGATTCTTGGTGCATGACAATGACCTGTAGGGATTAAGAACACCCAATGGGCTATGTCAGTGCCAGCACCGTTATTGGGTTACCAAGGTAACTAGGTAGGAAAGTGATAGATTACATTACCCTGTCCAAATTATATCTACATTAAGTAGAGATAAAACTTGTTATGATGATTTATAATATTCATTATGACCATGATAGAGATTAACTAAACCTTGTATTCATTGATCAGTTGAGTGAGTGTGTGACTTTCTTCCAACACTTTCCTTGATAAACTCCTTATTGGAATGTTGTTTGTTATTTAAGGAATCATATACTCATAGAGTTGGTGAGATATATGATAAGTAATATAACTCTTACTTTTTCATTTTACAAATACAATTGGTAGAATGTCGTGTACATAGTAAACCTACATTCAACTAATGTGGACAATGATATTTCAAATGAGTTAACATAAGGACCGAAACATATTTATTCTCATATAAATGTACGCAGAGGGGAGTTTTTTTATCAATATAATACATAATGATGAAATATCATGTCATAACATGATCTTAATCATAATATCTTATCCTAATTAACCTAAAGGATATTACCGATATATCAATTTTTAATGCATGTAATTATTGATAGACATTCAAAATATTTTGAAAGGGAATAAATTTTCAGCAAAATTGTGGGTTTATTATTGAATTCAATGTAGTTAAACCTATACATTAATAAAATTTTTAGAATAATGATATCCAATGAAAATATATGTTGAAAATAGTGGTTCTGAGACACCAATAATTTATAAGCATATATAATATTTAATGGAAACATAGGGATATGGGTTTATTGTTACTAATTTCAGCACCACACTATTCATTTATGATAATGATTCTCTATTGAGGAATGATAAATTAGATGGAATTGATGAACCAAAATTAAAAGATCCCATAAATTGAAAAAAATCAATTTAATATAAAAAAATTGTATTTTTGTTTTGTTGACCAGAAAACTGATATTAAATATTCTTGATGATGATATATATAAATTATAAATCTAAAAATTGTTGGAAATTTAAATACCAACAAAGATTGTGATTTTTGGTAATTTATTAAAATAAAATCACATAATTGACTATGATAAAATAATTTCATCGGTCACAATGATATGATAACAAAAAAATTCTTAGAATAAAATTTTTTCATGACAGAAATATTCTATAATGTATATAGAAACTGCATGTATAAATTTGAAATTTGTAGATGATGTATATGTGAATTGAATTCAATGGTTTGGAATATATATGATTACAAAAATGTATGTAATATTCTAGGAGACAATTATTTAATAATATAAAGTTAATAGTCATTATATTTTCATTTTAAAAATCCAATAAGTAATTTGACTTAATTATTTATAAATGTCATCTATGAGTCAATAATAACGTTAATGGGTGTTTTTTAATTTTCAACGTATCACATCATGATGAAATATTAAATATAGGGAATGAATTACAAGTATTGTTGACCATTATTACTTGGATAAATAAATTCAACTAAATGATAGACATAAGTAAACCATCCCACATTCAATGGATCGACATCTACCAATATATATCTTAAATGTGGCTTGTTCCATGTAAAGTGATATATATTGTCGAGGAACTCTAATGCTAATGATATAAAACAATATAAGAGAAATTTTTTTCCTATGTCACATGAGATTAACATCTCAATGAAAATTCATTACTAAACACAAGAGGAGATAAAAAATGAGTATAGAGACTTATGCCCCAAAAAATGGAATAAATAATTTTTGACACATTATATACTATATTTCAAGATTCCTATAATTTAATAATTCTAGGTGCATATCCAAAAAATCTATCTGACTTTTACTAGAATGTATTTATTGCTATTTTAAAGTACATAAATCATATAAATGACATGTTTCATATATATTGTGGAGTTTAAGAGGTATTAATCAAGGGATATATTAATGTAATCATCCAGATCAATAATGGAAATTTTAAATCTCATTAAATATATGTACTTTACCTAAATAGTTGTGTTGTTAGATGTGGTATACCATATACAATCTTTATCATAGATTCTATAATATAATATAAGTATTTAGTGGTTTCCAATATAGCCATAGAACCATATTGGAATTGAATATATGTCTGAAATATTTTCTTTTTTAACTAGTATAATATGCCATGATATTTTTTTCTATTAAAATATGATTGTATCGATAATTTTAGTGGATCCAAGGTCACATTATAGGATAAATTGTGTACATAGTTTTTTTATCCCTTCAGTAATTTTACTAAATGACATAAAAAATCATTTAGATGAAGATTCATAGAGTATAACATGCTATACCCCTATACTAAGTCAACATATTAAAAAAATGATTCTTATATGATAAATCATGTATCTAGAGTAGTTAGTAGTTGTATATAGTTCGTGGGAGAGTGTTTGGAGAGTGGATTCCCTAGATCCACTCAAACGTGTAATTGTGACTACCATTTAATGTATACATATTCTTAAACATATCTAATTCATATACTGTAAAAATAATATAACATCCTTATATGATATATAATTGATATTTTATAAAATTGAATTTTTTTCAAAAGATTATAAAAATTAATATTTATAATAATAACCTAATGAGATAATTTCAATAACATCATAGATATTTCATATATTACTGATAAATCATAATGATGGGACATAATTTTTTTTCAAGTATCTAATGATTTGGGGATAATTAGAATTAATTATTTTTCATTTGATGATCTAAATTGTTGATTAATATTACATGAGATCATGAGTATAAACTCTTAAATATGAAACACACTTTTATTTGGTGTTATTGGTTGTTACTAAAGACCTGTATATTGGACTCTTAACATGAGATCATTATTATTATATATTCTTGAACATGTACCATTATACATTATACAATCAGTAATCATCTATATTTTATGTTTCAAATCTTTTATAATGTATTTCATTTATTATTGATAATAACTGAATGATCATGATATAATTTGTTAGATTTATGAATTAAATGTAGATTATCCAACCATATTGACCTGAATAGAGATAACTTAATTGTAAAAACCTAGTTAATATTAATAGTAAATCAATTTCTTTGCTTATCAAAATTTATTTATTATATTTTATATACTTATAATCATTATATGATTATCAGTTAGTTTTTATCCCAATAAGAAGAATCATTATTTCTAACCCAATTGGGTTTTCATGAATTATACCATTTTATATAAAAATATAAAAATTAATTTTAAAAATTAATTTTTATAAATGATATCATATTTTAATTAATCATGTTAAAAATTTATTCTGGTTATTTTTTTGAATTTTCTTAAAATATAATTTTTTAAAAGAATGGTGAAGTCACTGATTTTTATTAAAAAATGTCTTTCAGTTTCAATAATATTAACAAAGATATATATATATATATGTACATATATATAGTTTTGAAACATTTAAAGGGTTAAATTAGATAATTTACATTAATTATAATCCATCTACATGGGTTTCAATCAATTTAATTATTTATTTTGGTATAATAACAATTTATACTTAAGAAGACTAGTTTTTTTTCAGAAAACATCTTTAAGTATTGTATTGTGGGTTTAATTTTAAATTTAATGTGAATACTTATGTGAATTGAATTTGATAAAATGGATTAAATACTTCCAATAAGTATAATTCATAATAGTTTATAAGGTAAACATAATTTTGGGAAATAATTAATATTAATAATAGTAAAAATTTGTTACCATGAATTAGGTTAAAACTTTATTAATAGGTGTTAAACTGAAGAAATAATGGTTAAAATTTCCTAAAAAATTTCCAAAATCATATTAGATTGTGTTATTTACACAATATATCATAAAAAATACTAATATTTTCTATTTTCTATTCATTTTTATAGTGTAATAGATTAATATATTATAATATTTTCTGAATTACTATGTTTTTTCACTCCCACATATAAGAGAAAAAACCCTCTTCATTAATATACACACTATAAGAGCCATTTGAACCCTATGATACCAAATAAATTCCATAAAATTAGTCTTACTCCATATCCTTGTATTCATAGTTTTGGGAGAATATAGAAAATATAGGATTAAAGTATATTGAAAATTATGTAGTCTGAATAAGTGGTATAACTTTTAACTGAAGGATTTGGTTTTATTTGTTCATTGAAACTATTAAATAATGATAAAAACGTTGTGATATAGTAATATAATTTTCTCCTATATATTTATATTTTATTATTATTTTTACAAAATCTCTTTTATTCGTACCATATCTCATTATATGTAAAATGAAACCATCATTCGAGAATATAGGGGACTACTACCATAGGAACATATGTAATTGATTTTCTTTCACAACAACCTATGAGTGATTATAATTATTTATTTAATGTAAATATATTATATTAATGTGATAATTATAATTATATATGGTTATTATATCATTAATTTTATTACATTTAATTTGATTGAAAATTGATAATGTAGTTCGTGCGTACGTTGGGGTATCACCTCCCCGAATTGATGAGATTTTTTTTTAATCACCACTTCACAAATTTTTTATATATAAATGTATTTTAATATGAAATATTATATCATCTACATTATAAAATATCATGTAAAATAAATTTATTCATACATTATTTCACCCACGTTCATTGAAAATTAGAAACAATAATCAAGCATACCAACAACCTACAGTCCCCATAATGGTATCATAATTCATTTTCCTTATCCATCATTCATGGTTGGTATATAAAATATTATAAATGTATTGAAATTATAATTACTACATGATTATTATTCTGGAGATTATTTAATATTGACCTTTTGACTATTTTAATACTTCCCTAGTTGTTCTATGATTTTGAACTCATCATTATTAAAAGGGTTGACGGAAACTTAAATAAATACGTTACAAAATAAAATGGATAATGGTAATAAAATGAATATTTAATGGGTTATTAATCAAGTTTAAATGTTTTATAATTTCATTATTGAGGATTTAATGAAAATATGATGATATAATATATTTAATGAAATATATTTCTCTTTCCAATTTCCTTTAATTGAGATATATGATATTTTCACAACATGTTTTCCTTTTTGTGGTGACTTAAATTTCTTATAGTTATATTTTATTATTAATTTATTAAATAAAATGTGCATTAAAAATCAATTTCTTATTCTCTGGATCATCATCTTTTTTTAAAATGTACTGAAATACGTATTGAACATTATTCATAAGAAACTAATTTTAATAGTCTAAATGATTTATTTTTTATATATTTTTCATCCACATCAATATTTATAATATTATATTATAGATAAATTTATTGGAGAATAATTTATTATCAAATAAAATTTTGTTTCTCCTTTTTATGCTATATTATATATATTTAAAATGAATTTTTATATATATTATTTGAAATATTTTGGCATTATGTAAAATAATAAAAATTAATATTTTATTTTAATGTATAGAACATCAAAAAATTTCCCCACAACAACAAAAATTATTTTATTTTTGGATTCCTTTATAATATTACATTGATTTTTTAAATAATATACCATCTTCACTTTGTTTTGGTTATACTAGTTATAAAGATGAATATTTGGAAGAAAGGGGTATTTCATTTTTGGAAAGTATTTCATATATGGTTTAAAAATAATTTTTTAAGAGATATATAATTATTAAAATGGAATATTAACATGATTTTTTCATTATATGGTACTGTAGAGTTATAAATAAGATTAGATGATTTATGCCCATTTCTTTGTTTGAGTACATAGTGTATCATGGATTGTGCCCATTTCTTTGTCTGAGTACCTGGTGTGGAAAACCATCTGCAGTCCTTACAAATTATTTGTATATCTAGCCATGTCCTTAAATGTGTACATGAATTATCCATTCCCATGTATCCTAGGATGTTTTCATGTAATCCCAGAGGTACATGATAATACGTCGAGTAGGGGTCTATGTAGTGTGATAAGGGTTAAATGTCACGTGATCGGTGTCACATTCCATGTGATAAAAAACATAACACAGAACTCATGTTATATATATAGGAACCATATATTGCATGTTTTAATTTGTTATAGTGTTTATAGTGTGGGATTACACAAAAACTGTGGCCCTTCATGTTGATCCCCATTCGATTTCAACCTCTATAATATCCAGCACAAAACCCATCCATGTATTGTGTATCTCATTAAATTAGACTCAATCTTCATTATAGATCTTATTTTCATCCATTACAGTTTCTCAAGATCACCTCATATCCCTTTCATCAACGCATTCATAAAACCCAATAATGAATATCCTAATCCAGTCTTGTTCCATCATCCCCATCATCACAGCTCGATTCGATCATTTATTAATACCTATGTCTACAGTATTAATCCATTATGACGTGAAAATGGGTGTTCAATGATTTGTATCCCAATATTCATCGATCCATGGACCAAGGTATTTGATGTGATGAATGAGGAATAGAATAAGATGTAAAAAAAATTAAAAAATAAGGAAATGAATTCTTCCAATAGTCATGTTAAAATTGGTTCATTTTAGTTAAAATGGTGAAATAATAGATAATAATATAATGAAAAAATAAATCCCCAATGTTGAATAATATTTATCCCGAACCCACAATATGGAAGATCAAAAAGACAATTCACTAGTTCATTAATTCATGTTCTATATAAAAATAAATTAATGGTGATAAATGAAAATAAATCAACATCCTACATCAAGATGGATAAATCACTAATGAATAATTAATCTATATCATTGTCATTGGTGAGTTCCAATAATTCTGATGGTGCAATGATCCTTGATCTCAATCCGGTATAATGTTCTACTCCAAGAATTATCGCTTCTAACAATCCTATAGGTCTTTATTGTTATGAAAGAATCGTGGATAACTCCCCATAATCGTATAATTATAGAAGAGACCATGTCGCTGCATGAAAATAAATAAAATAAAATTTCAATTACATTGTTTTATAAATTCAATCATGACCTCACACTATCAAAATTCCAAATAATGATTATTATTCTAGACATAGGTTAAATCCCTAAATATAGCTCAATGGTGGCATTATATTTCTAATATGATCCACTATTTAACTATTTTTCCACGTTTTAAGGAAAAATATTTGTGTTTGACTTTTAATATATTAATAATATTTCAAAAATATAATTCTAGTCTCACGATGGCTCAAAATCTCAAATTTTATTAGTTAATTTTTATAGATATAATCCCTAAATATTTAAAACTAAATATATGAAAAACATGAGTCATTAAATTCACCCCACATTGTGGGTTTACATCCTATAAAACGAAACAAAAGACTACCCATTGTGATAAGAGTACTGATCAAACATCTAGGTCTCCCACTCCAAAGTACTCCCATGATGATTCCCATTCTACCAAGAAACATGCACTAAAAGAATCACATTACCATTATGTATATTTTGATACAGATCTTGATTCTTATTTGGATAGCCTACAATAATATCCTCATCCCCATTGTTGATCTCACCCTAGTCGTTAACTTATGACAGGTTGTCCTTGTAACCCCTAAACTATGAAACATGGAATATTTCATTTACACAGTTCAAATATGAGGGTTTAGATATGAATAATGATACCTCTCCAAATAAAATTAGTAATTGGAAAGGGTCTAAGAATATAAATGATAACAATTCACCCTGAAAAGATCTCTACAACCCACATTGAGGGGAGACCTCCAGGAACACATGGTGTCCATCCTCAATGTCTAAAGGAATATTTAATTTATGTCATAAGTATTATGAAGAATATATATAATTATCATCTATTCATAGATGACCTCACCTTATAATCAATTCAATTCCCTAAAGATGTGTCTCTCTAGGATTGGTCTAGCATACCATTTACCTGCAGGGTAAGCCGTACAAGGCCTCAAATGGAGCCATTTCCGGGGTAGAATGGTTGCTATTATTGTATATGAAATACATCATTTTTTCCTCCCAATAATGTATAAAGTCTAACATGCAATCTTACAACATTTCAACCAATACCTAAATGGTTCTCATATTCTAGCCATTAGTCTAGTGGTGAAAATTCATGGTCAAGTATAACAGAGTCTAAAAGACCTCATGTAATCTCTCCATAACCTAGATGTGAAGTGAGAAACAAAGTAAAAATGATCATGATGGGAAATCCATGGAGTTATAATATCTCCTTGACCTATATTTATCCCAATATATCTATTTAACTCTAATCTCAGATATCATGTATATGGGATGATTTGAGAAAATAATCTATGATCACCCAGTTTGAAATCATTCCATGTAGATTTCTTTGGTTAAACCTTAATAAATTACAAAATATCCTATCCCAAATCCACTTTGAAACCTCAAGGGGTTGAGATCATCCTTTTTTAATTTGGTGATAAAATTCACTTTCTAATAAGTAAGTAATTGAGTGAAAAAAATCTACAACTCCTATCATCATCTCATGCCACTAAGTCTAATGTCGGAGGTCCTAATGTAACATCCTGGTTCAGGGTAAGAATCCACAGGTGCCCCGAACCCGGTTCGCCACGTGACCTCAAGAACATTTCCCCAAACGCCAGAGGCTGCCGACTAGCAGCAAGGGACCAGGTCTGATAGTGGGGAAACTATGCCCTCATTTGTCAAAGTGTAGCACAACAGAATACAAGATAAAACATACAACAACAGTAGATGAAATAATCCATACACTTTTATGATAAAAAACTGCAGTAAAAACAACCAACATTCATATATAATGTTGATGAAAAATTCCTCATGTTCTAAGAAAACATCCAGAACATGTTACACAACAATACAGTATAGTACAATACAGAGTACAACAAAGAAAAACAAAACTACAATAGCATCATGAACCTAAGCTCGGTCCCATGCTCCCCTAACCCTCAGTAGCAATCAAGTACCAGTAAAGGGACCTTTGCCCTTATCCATACCTGTAGAAACGTAATCTGTTTGGGCCAAAAAGCATGACCCAATCAAGGTGTGAGAAATAATCTCAGTAGGCACCCACCAAAGGCTCGTGCTCAACTGTGTGTAAAAATGCAACATAAGTGTAAAAATTAAATGCAATAAACTAAGAAGTACTTAAAATTAACTAACTTTACTAGTTATATTTCCATTTAACTTTCATTTCATTATTTATTATTATGAAACCACCATAGTGAATTCCTATGTAAAAAGTCAGTGTCCTTTGACACGTAATCCCATACCCTCAGGTAAAGAGAATCCAGACATAGTAATTTACCAACATGCATATCGAATATTTCCCATAGGTGTATGAGGTGTCTCCCACAGTCACAGAATCAACTTCCCACAGGCACGGATGAAGTTTCCCACAGGCTAAGTAGTACACATCCCACAGGCTAATCACTACACTACCCTTAGGATAAACAAGTAATCAGTCCATTCCAAATATGTAAACATGCAATACACATGAAATGAAAAAGCAATTTCTCTCAAGGAAATTCTGTAATCATCATTATAAAGGCATACACTCTGGTATCCTGGACAAACGGATAAAAAGAGGAACGCACCCCCAGGGTGGTCCTGGATCCATGTGGAAATCCCAAACAGCGTTTTATTATCAAATTTCATTACCTATAAAATTCTAGGTATATAATTAAACAAGGCCTCAGCCATACGACACCCCATTCATGGGTGCGTATCTCATAAATACACACAAACACACAACAGTTGGAAAATAAACACCAATCCACCTACCTTAAACGCCCCTGATTAGTATACTCGAATGATGTTCCACGAATCATTCCAGAACAAGGTAGATCTGAGGTGAATGAAAACTCGCTTAAACCCAAATAACTTCCATTAGATTAATAATTGGCAGGAAGTACACCAGTAGATGAGAGGGCTTACCCATGCTTTTCCAACGAGATTGTCTAAGGTGAAAACAGATTTCCGACGCTCGATCTGGAGATCCTTGAATATTCGGCCATCCCATCCCATGCTCACATCCGCTTCTAAGCCTTACCTATAAACATGGTTGGCTAATTCCCATTTTAAGTGAAAAAAAAATAAAGTACACGGCGTGTAGATCCTTCATTTAACTGTTCATCTGGCGGCACCGCCAAACTGTTCATCCGTCGAAATGAGTACACATAATGTATTCCTGATTACATGGGGTGTACTGTCACCCAGCTTGTGGTTGTTCCCACCACCTGACTGTTATGTGTGCTGACTGACTACACGACGTGTAAAGGACCACTGCTCGGCATGTTGTCAGTTTTTACACCCTTATTTGTTAGCATGGCTACACGCCGTGTATACTCATCCCACACGGCCAAAAGTACACTATGTGTTGAAAATTACATGGCATGTAGTCTAAAAATTTTATATTTTCCCCATTTTCCTTATTTTCTAAAAAACACTTATGGAAAAGAGAAAATAAGAAACCAGTACCTCAAGAATAAGAACCGGGTTCTTGCAAACATTGCCCTTAAAGAAATTCATCCCCAAATTTCCCTTACAAGGGTGGTGAAGATATATCCATAAACAGCTCCATCCACTAATCACGTATGTTGGTATCTCTCCCCTAGGTTTCATCCTGCACTCGGCCATGCTTCCATAGCACCCATATGAGTGGAACTGACTGAACTCGGAGAACATTCGTGTTCCTATAAATGATATGAATCGGATGCTCCTCAATGGACACATCTACCTGAAGCTCAACCTCCTCAGGCTCAAAAACGTGAGATGGTTCTGAATGATAGCGGCTCAGCTGAGATTCGTGGAAGACATCCTGCATGGCTTGGTACATCTGCGGTAACTGCAACTGATAGGCAACCAGCCCGACTCTCTCCAGAACCTCAAATTTCCCCACAATCCTCGGTGAAAGTTTACCATGTTTCCTGATCCGCATGTGTCCCAACCTTGGTGAAACATGCAAGAAAAACTGATCCCCAACCACGAACTCCATGGGTTGATTGTGACGATCAACATAAGATTTTTGATGAGACTGTGTGGTGGCCATCCGCTTCTAAATAAATTGGACCTGCTCAAAAGTCTCTTGCATGAGACGTGGTCCCAGTAAAGCTGCCTCAACTGCCTCTAACCAGCACAAAGATGATCGGCATGGCCAACTATATAAAGCCCCGTAAGGTGCCATCTCGAGAGTTTCCTGAAAACTATTATTATAGGAAAACTCAAATAGGGTTATATGCTTCTCCCAAGAGCCCCCAATGTCTAGGATGCGTGCACGCAGCATGTCCTCAATCACCTGTATCGTACGCTCTGACTGACCATCAATATGAGGGTGGTAAGCTGTGCTCAGCAGTAATTGTGTACCCAGATCCCTCTGAAAACTCTGCCAGAAACGAGACGTAAAATGGACATCCCTATCTAAAATGATAGAATGAGGGACACCATGAAGACGTATAACCTCTCGGATATATAACTTTCTGAGCTTGTCAACTCGGAAGGTCTCCTTGATTGGAAAAAAGTGAGCTGCCTTTGTGAGTCTGTCCACAACAACCAACATGGAATCATTTCCACGAGGTGACCTCGTCAAACTAGTCATGAAGTCCATCATGACATCATCCCATTTACACTCTGGAATATTTCAATTCTTTAACAGTTCAGATGGCCTCTGATGCTCCGACTTCACCTGCTGACAAGTGGAACACCTCGTAACAAAACCAGCTACATCCCTCTTCATACCTGACCACCAGTACAGACGTCTCAAGTCACGATACATCTTGGTAACTCTGGGATGAACTGCCCAAGCTGAAGCCTGAGACTCCCACATCATCTCCTCGCGTATATCCCATGGAACCCACAATCGTCCATGGAAACTCAATACTTCATCATCGCAGATCATCCACCCAAGAGGAGGGTCCTCAAATTCCACTGAATCCTTTAGAACTAGGCATTCTAAATCAGATAGTTGTCTCATCCTCACTCTATCTAAGAGGGTAGAGGTCATAGATAAATATGCAAGACAGGTCTGCCCCTGACTGTCGTGTACCTCCAACTGCATCTCAGAGAACAAATCCATAAGCTTCCATTCTCCACTGGCCACCTGCACTTCCTGTATCTGAGTCATCCTACTCAGTGCATTAGCTACTACATTTCCTTTACCAAGTGTATAGAGAATCTCATAATCGAAGGACTGAAGGTATTCAACCTACCTTCGCTGTCTCAGGTTCAATTCACACTGGGTAAAGATGTACTTGAGGGTTTTGTGGTCCGTGAGCACCACAAAATGTTCTCCCAAGAGATACTGTCTCCAAAAGCGCAATGCATGAAAAACTACAGCCAACTCAAGATCATGCGTCGTGTAATTCCTCTCATGTGGACTCAACTGTCTAGACCCATACGCAACTACTCGATCGCCCTGTATCAACACAGTTCCTAGCCCAATACATGATGCATCACAGTAAACTGTATTGCTCTTCCCCTCCTCTGGGAGTATCAGGATCTGTGCTGATGTCATCTTTCCCTTCAGCTCCTATAAGGATGTCTCACAAGCTTCTGACCATACAAACATCACACCCTTCTTATTCAAACCCATCAACGGTTCTTATAAGCAGGAGAAGTCCTGTATGAAGTTCCTATAGTAACCAGAAAACCCAAAGAAACTCCGCATCTCAAATACGTTATTAGGATACTCCTAGGAAACTACTGCTCTCACCTTCTCTAGGTCTACTAAAATTCCTGACTCTAAGATGATAGGACCCAGGAAGTGTATCTAGTCCATCCAAAAGGGGCACTTTGAGATCTTAGCATATAGTTGATGCTCTCTCAGTGTACTCAATACGATCTCAAGATGGGTGGCATGGCCGTGTCGAGTGTGAGAGTACACCAAGATATCATCCATGAATACTACCCAAAAAGAATCTAGATAGGGATGGAACACATGATTCTTCCGAGCCACGAAAAATGACGGCACATTTATGAGTCCGAACGGCATAACCATATACTCGTATAGACCATACCTCCTCCTGAATGTTGTGAGAGGTATATCCAATGGTCTAACACGCAGATGATGATATCCTAATCTCAAGTCAATCATTGAGAACACTCATTCCCCACAAAGTTGATCAAAAATATCATCAATCATTTTCAATGGATATCGGTTCTTAAATGTCAAGTGGTTCAGCTTCCAATAATCTACACAAAGTCTGAGGGTACCGTTCGCCTTCTTCGCAAAAAGGATAGGCGAACCCCAAAGAGAAGTACTGGGTTGGATAAAACCCTTTGACTATAACTCCTCTACCTCTTGAGCTCCTAAATTTTAGGTGCAGCCAACCTATAAGGAGGAATGGACACCGGTACTAATCTTAGAACATGCTTAAAAGAGAAATTCACCTCACGCTCCGGAGGAAGAACTGAAATTTTGTTCGGGAAGACATCTCGGAAACGATCAACCACCGAAGGGAAATCTTTCTAACAAGTTCTCGGGTCATCTAAACATATGCTTGCAATCTGGGGTGTGACTCCACCATGCCCATGATACTCTAGTCCAGCTCGACTCTCTTGAACATCCCACTCACCCTTGTATAGAAACGCTCCACCCTATGGTGACACGAAACTCACCCTAAGACGATTGCAATCCACAATGGATCTAAAGGGAACCAACCTGTCCATCCCGATAATAACATCATATCTCATCTTCTATAAGACATAGAGGTCCCAAAGGAAGTGACACCCACCAACCTCAAGGGGGCACCCCTTGCACTGAGACACACTAGCTGTTCTAGTCCCCAACAGAGTGTCTAGAGTCATAACAATAGAAGAAGAAGAAACATAGAGCCCAAGGATCTCCACAATGGGTATAGATATAAATATGTGTGTAGCGCCCATATTAAAAAGCACTAAAGATAAGATAGAAGCTACAAGAATACTACCTCTGATAGTAGAATGTCCGAGATCCTACACCTACTGGGTCGGTTACACTGCATATGCCTGCCCAGTGCCGCGGCACTGCGACACAACCTAGCTACCCTGAGCTATCCCTCCCTACTGTCTCTGAGATCCTGGTGTCTGGATACCACGGCCATGACCACCATCTTTGCCTCCATGCCCAGATGTATTCTGATTCCCTGACTAGTAAGAAGTTGTTGGTCCTGCCACCGCATGTGGAATCTGCCCAGAACCCCTCTCACTAGACACTTGTGGAACCGGCCTCGTTGTAGATGACCCATCCTGCCGCAAGCTGAGCACTCCACTAGGTCTCATGGACATTGAGGTCTCTTGTTCCCCTCCTTAACACACTGGTAGCACATGAACTGGCTACCTGAATCTTTCTTTGGGATGGTACTGCCACCCTGAGAGAAGTCGATATGTCTCTTCCTCTTACCAGTAGATGTAGTCCCAAAAACTGGTGTTGAACCGCCCTGGCCCACACCACTAGCCACCCGCAGGTTCCTTTTTGTAATCATATCCTCGTTTAAAATAGCATGTACTAAAGGCAACTTTAATACATTTACCAGTGCACGGATGTCATATCGAAGACCATCCTCAAAGCGTATGGCCTTCAGCGTCTCATCGCCCATGAGAACGGGTGAAAAAAGCTGATGCTTAGTGAAAAGAGAAGAATAATCCATCACTGACATAACACCCTACTACATATTCATGAACTCTCGATCTCGATCTTCCCTCAGTGTCTCTGGGAAGAAGAATTCATAGAAGGCTGTATGGATATAATCCCACACCATGTCTTTATGATGATCTGACTAGGTGGTAACAACCCACCACCTCTTCGTGGAATCACGTAGCATATAAGTCGCGATCTTGACCCTATGCCCTAGAGGAATCTCAAGATGCTTGAAAATAGTTTTCATCGACCCCAACCAAGACTCCGCAGCCTGTGGTCCGCCATCCCTTGAAAACGTATGCAGATGCTGCTTCTAGAAGATACGTGTCAGCTCGGCCATAGATGTGGCAGCTGGCAGTGCTTGCAGAAAGGTCTGCATGAACCACAAAAAGACCTCACAGAACTAGGCTTCCGTGCCTGTGTCCAGTAAAATAGCTGACGCCGCATTTGGCTCTGCTGGAGGATCAACTAGTAGCCCATGGCCCACTATCTCTAGAATATAATTGTTCCCGCTCACCTGGAGAACACCGCATGGTCATCTCGGCGGCATAACACTACAAGGTCAAACACACACATTAAAAACAAGATTATCAAAGTCTGAACACGAAAGGACTGAGAAGGGAACATAAGGAAGAAGGAATTCAAAATTTTCACAACAAGACTACATGGCTTGTATACTGACTACATGTCGTGTACCTGACTTTTCTTCCCCTGCCCGGGTCCTTCTACATGGCCAAGCCACACGGCTCCTGTTAAACAAAACTACATGGAGGGTATATTATCTACATGGCATGTATGGTGTACTTTTCCAACTTCCCATGTCATTTGTGACATGGACGACTACTCGGCTTGATACTACATAGCGTGTTACACCCACACACGGTGTGTAAACCACTTTGTCTTCCAATCCACACTGCTAAGTCCACACGTTCTGTCTTGGGAAGAGAGTACACGGTGTGTCCCATAGGGACACGGTGTGTTCTAAACGAGCATCGCCGACCCGTGTTGTTAGTTACACTACCGGACACACAGCTCACACTACACCGTGTGTTCCATATATACAATGTGTGTATACGAGAGGATTACCCCGACCCGTGTGGTTAGTTACACGGCCGGGTCCCTAGGTCTGACTACACGGCGTGTTCCATTGTGGACACAGCCTGTATGTATTATGGTCTCCGTCCGTGTTTGTTAGTTACACGGGTGAACTCCAGGTCAACACTACACGGCGTGTACATCCGGTACATGATGTGTTTTTAGCAAGCACTTCCCTTCCCCGTGTCCCCGCCCACATGGCCTATGACATGAGAAGAGAATACACGACGTGTACATAGGGTACATGGCGTGTACTAAAAAAAGGTGACTTTTCTTCTCGAACAGAAGAACATACTCGACATGTTTAAGGTACTACACGGCATGTATAGTGTGTGTTTGGATAGTATGCCTCAGAAACTTCCATAGAACCCTGGAAATAATGAAAAACAACAACTATGTGCCAAATTCCGATCCGTGAGGGTCCATACTCCCCGAGAATCATAGTTTGTAATCTTATATGTGTTATAACCAGATAAACAGCCAATGATACACCAAATTTCGGTCAATGAGGGCCCGGAATCCCCAGAAACCAAATTTTGGCATCTATTCTTTAAACAGGCTCATACAATAATACCCTATCATACAGCAGGTATTTATCAAAGCAGCTATCACAATTGTATGCTTTTACTGGCACACCATCTATAACAACAACATGCAATTTCTAATGCACCTACATGGCATGGAAACTATTCATGGCATGTGATTTCTAGCATGTGTCTAAATGATGCATGAGATGGAATACCCTCATGTTATCGGGTTGAAACTATATAGAACCCATGAATAAAATATAAACATAATAATACAAGTGTGTCACCCTTTGGTGAAAATCAATTCAACAGTAAAATTGCAAAATCAAAAAAAATTGCAACACGAGGTAAATTGGCTTTTCCGGGTACACAGGTAATCTACGCCCAAGCACAGCTTATCACCAACTACCGTTCTCATCCTATCCCTGAATAAGGCTCCAAATATTAATTCAATGAAAAGAACTCCTCTGATTCGACTTTGTAATGTCCCGGTTCCGGGTACCACTCCATGGGTGCCCCGAATCCGGTTCTCCACATGACCTCAAGCACATTTCCCAAAACGTCAGAGGCTGCCGACTAGCAGTGAGGGCCCACGTCTGATAGTGGGGAAACTATGCCCTCATTTTTCAATGTTCATCTTAGAAGAATACAAGATAAAACATACAACAATAGTGCAAGAAATAAACAATACACTTTTAAGATAAAAAACTACAATAAAAACAACCAACATTCATATTTAATGTTGATGCAACAGGCCTCATGTTCTAAGAAAACAACCAGAGCATGTTACACAACAATATAGTACAATACAATACAGAGTACATCAATGAAAAACCAAACATCCAAAAGCATCGCGAGCTTAATCGCGGTACCATGACCCCCTGCTCCTCATCAGAAATCAAGTACCTGTAAAGGGACCTTTTCCCTTATCCATTCCTGTAGAAACTTAGTCTGTTTGGTCCGAAAAGAATGACCCCAATAGGGTGTGAGAAATAATCTTAGTAGGCACCCACCAAAGACCTGTGCTCAACTGTGTGTAAACATGCAACAAAAGTGTGAAAAATTAAATGCAATAAATTAAGCAGTACTCAAAAGTAACTAACTTTACCAGTTATATTTCCACTTAACATTCATTTCATTATTTATTATTAAGAAACCACCACAGTGAATTCATAAGTAAACAGGTAGTGTCTTCAGACATGTAATCCCTTACCTTCTGGTAGATAGGATCCAAACAGAGGAATCTTCCAACAGGCATATCGAATATTGCCTGCAGGAGTACGAGGTGTCGCCCACAGGCACAGAATCAACTGCCCATAGGCACAGAAAATGTTTCCCACAGGCTAAGTAGTACACTGCCCACAGGCTAATCACAACACTTCCCTCAGTTTAAACAAGTAACCGGGCCCTGACCATCATGCAAACAATAAATACACATGCAATGAAAAATAAATTCCTCTCAAGGAAATTCAATAATCATCATCATAAAGGCATACCCTCGGGTATCCTGGCCAAATGGCTAAACAGAGGAACGCACCCCCGGGGTGGTCCTGGATCCAAGCAGCGATCCCAAATAACAGTTTATTATCACATGTAATTTTCTATAAAATTCTACGTATTTAATTCAACAAGGCCTCATCCATACGCCACCCCATTCATGGGAGCGTATATCAAAAATACACACAAACGCACAACAATTGGAAAATAAACATCAATCCACCTACCTTAAACGCCCCTGATCAGTATAATCGAACGAAGTTCCAAGAATCGTCCCAAAACGAGGTAGATATGAAGTGAAAGAAAACTCGCTTAAACCCAAATAACATCTATTAGAGGAATAATTGAGAAGAACTACTCAATGAGATGAGAGGGCATACCCAGGCTGTTCCAACGAGATCATCTGAGGCGGAAACAGATTCCTGACGCTCGATCTGGAGATCCTTGAAGATTCATCCCTCCCCTCCCATGCTCCCATCCGGTTCTATGCCATCCCTGTGAACAGGGTAGGCTACTGCTCATTTTATGCGAAAAAACAAAGTACACGGCATGTACTTTGAGTACACAGCGTGTACTTATTTCATTTAACTATTCATCTGGCGGCAACGACAAACTGTTCATCTGTCGACATGAGTAAACAACATGTATTCCCGAATACACGGTGTGTACTATTTCCTAGCTAGAGGCTATTCCCACCGCCTTATTGTTACGTTTGCTGACTGACTACACGGCGTGTAAAGGACCACTACACAGCGTGTAGTCGGTTTTTACACCCTTAGTCGTCAGCATTACTACACGCCCTTTGTACTCATCCCACACGGCCAAAAGTTCATGGCCTGTGGAAAATTACATGGCATGTAGTCCCAAAATTTATGATTTTCTCTATTATCCTTATTTTTTCAAAAACAATTAAGGAAAGGAGAGAAAAATAAACATGTACCTCAAGAATAAGAATCGGGCTCTTACACCTAGAATATCCACATCACACCTAGATGTACCATCATGGGAGTAAATTAAATTACCTCAAAACCACCTCTTGCATCATCATTAGTACAATAATGTTTCCTAAAAAAGAATAAAATGTTATCTTCCTTCATTAAATCCGTCTAGATCATGTCAATTTCATATTTGAGTACATAGGTTATTAGAGTAGGTATCAGGAATATATTCCTCCATCTAATACTATAAAATATTAGGGGTAACAACCATCAACATTATGTATGATTATCCATCCAGATCCACATAGGATTACTATAATTAGGAAAACTACCGTGAATCCTTTCTTAGAAACTGTAAATAAGATCTCATGCTAAGAGATTCATTTGCTACATTCCCTATTGGTGGTGTATATATAATCATAAATTCATAATCCAGGTGGAACTCTATTTTTTGCCTATATCCAATGTCAGTATCCATATTATACAAGAAATACGTTGTAATCTTTTTGTATTAAAGAATGAAAAACTGTTCTACAAACAGGTAGTATAAATACTTCTTCAATGTGAAGACTACTGCAACTAGCTGAAGATAGTGGGTTATATAGTGATTCTCATTTGTTCAAAAATTATTAGAAAAATAGGAAATTACATCCTTACAAATCATCATCAAACATCTAATAATGGTATCTTATGCATTACATAACACTATGTACAAGACACCCTCCTTGGTGAATCTCATGATGGGATCACTCATCAATCTCTTCCTCAACTCTTAGAAAGTATGGATGCATCTATCTCTACACCGAAAAGTTCATCCATTAAAGGAAAAACCTATCAAGGGAGACGATACTCTAGATAAATTGGGTTTTAAATCTATGATAATATCTAACCAACCTAAGTAATATCCATAACACTATCATACACTTTTTCAGATCACATGTTAATACTGCATTGACCATCTATAGATCAAATACTACACCATCTGCTAAAATAACTTGTCCTTAAAGGTGGAACTCTTGGATACAGAACCAGAGATCAAGATCTACATATAAATATAGACCTATAATAGTATTCCTAGAACCATACTCAACTATCTAACTTGATCCTCCCATGACCACGAATACACAATGATATAATCAATGGATAATAACCAATACTTCTTAAATAATGTTGAATGATCTTGTTCATGATTCCCACGACACGTACTGGGGATTTTGTTGGCTGAAGTGAATAAAAAACTCATAGTGACTGTGATGTCAAAAATAATCAATCCTTTATATATCATAATTTTATTCTCACATTTTGTGATCGCCGAATTTAAGGTCATTCTTCGAGAACCATCGTGTCTGCCTCATCTAATCAAAGTGGTGATAAATTCTTGGTAGTGGATACTTGTTATTTACGGTCACAGTCTTTTTGTTATAGTAATACACCCACATCCATAAGCTCCCCTCCAAAATCTTGATGGAAAATATTGGGGATGACCGAGGATACAAACTAGGTATGAAATATACAATACATTGGAAGTCTATTAGCTACACCCTCTTCTTGCGAAGCTTAGTGGGAGCCATACAATATGATAAAACAAATATCAGGGAAATCATGGGGTGTAGTTTAATTAAAATGTCTATATCTTGGTTAGAAGAAAATCCTATAATATTCTAAATAATTATATCCCTATATTCCTCCTCCGCTACAAGAGAATTAAATGCTCGTATCAACCACTACGACAAGAGTCATGCTAGCCATATTGTGGAAAATCAGTTGAAATATACAATTCATGAGAATACATTCCTCTATAAGGTACTTCCTATTGCAGATAAAGTATAACCTCATTCCATCACTATAGAATCATCACATCCTCCACATAAAATAATCAATCTATTCATGTATATTAATAACGAGTACATACCTACGATGACATCGTAAGGCCCAATCACTTTTTAAGGATAACCCAAAAAACTCTCACCTCTTTGAGTAATGCCAAACCATTAAATAAGATTGTGACTAATGATCATTATTTTTTTGAGGTGACCATGGGAATGGTTCAAGCTAATTTCTCATTGGAAATCTAGAAGTATCAAACTAGATAAGTGTAACAAAAGTAACGCGTTGACACTATGTATATAAATAATACCATTTATGTAGAGAAGAAACATACCATACATTTGATCAATTTTATAGACTCTAGTTCATATGCCTCAACCACCTTTATCTTACCACACTCCTGACTACCAGCCCTATAAATTTGGTAGGGACTACATGAATGTGTTGGTGGTAACAATTAAAAATTTCTACCAACTCCAACTACACTCCCACCTCCTCTTACACATCCTATGAAGTGATGACCGTCCTTCTCTTACTTATTAATCTTCCTATATGACCCATTAAATAACTCTATCTTAGCCACATGCCATGTAGGGAATTCTCATGTAATAATTGCATGATCTTCATAATATTAGCATCCATTCAAACTAGGATTACTAGATATATTCGAAGAACGTTTTAATGTGGGCCCTCTATCATGATATCACCTCATGAAATTTCCCACACATCCAGATACATATATCTCTCATCATCTCTTTGGCCCCAACATAAATGATCTGATGTTCACCCTATTAACATAAACTATATGGATATGTTCAACCATAAAACTATTGAAAACTAAAAGATTCTAAAGAACCCAATGTACGTATAAATGCATTGAGGAATCACGATGGCTTGTATATCCATTAATAGTCTTCAATTGATTGTCTATGATCAGAAGAATTGATCATATTCCATATCCATCATTTAGTGAGTGTGGTTTCTGACCCTTGATGAATAATAATCTACAGTCATAAATCCTTACTAAAGAAATAGATGCTCCTAGATCCACAGAAACCACAACATAGATGGAGAAAAATATAATGTGAAAATTTTATCAATCATTAACCATGAAAATGTCACCTTATCATATTACTATGTAACTATTATCCTCAATTATCCAACATAATCAGAGACAAGGCATCGTACCATGAACACCATATGGTCTATAGGTTTCCAAAAAAGGAAGAAGATTACATCACTACCTTAATCCAGTCCTCAGCTACCCGGGTTTGGGATCATCATAGAACTTGAGGGGTACTTATTGCTAAAACTTTTGAATCAAAGTAACCATACACACATATTCAACTAGTACAACTGACACTACCTTTCAATGATAGGTCATAGTAAGACTGGTGCACCAAATGGGGGTAAAACCTCATAAAAATGTCACATTAACAAAATCTCTTTAATGAGGGGATTATACTTATGATCATGATGCAATTTGATATATAGAAAACATCATGCAGGAATAATGAAATATAAAATTAATATAATAGTCAATGTATATATCTAAAGAGATTACTAATGAAGTGAATGGAGGCCACAATTGATTCCTATGTGATGCATGTAAATATGTTTTAATTCACAAAATTTATACATGAACGAAGCCAAATGGATTATTTTAAAAGGCATGTTGTAAGGATATGTTGACCCCTACACCAATAATAGAGTTCCTGGACTTAAATAATAACATGAGAAACTTAAAAATATTTGTTTAAAAGAAAAACTAAAAACAATTCCAACCTATAATTTGGAAGTGGAATCCTATAAATGAATCCACCTTAACCCACCTTGGTCTCTCTGGCTCACAATGTGCTACCTAGTCTTGGTCCCTATAATATTTTTTCAACACTTTGTTTGTCAACATCATTCCTAATATGTGTGGGAAAATCACATGAAAGGGTGTGTATGAAAATACTTAATATGACACCCTAATATAAATATGAGTATAACAACATGTATAATATTTGACTCCTCCTAGGGATATTCCATTAGTATAAATAATAAGAATATGCAGTTATACTCATAGTCCACATACATTTTCAATGTAAGGTCACAAACATAAAAGACATCATATGATTCCTGCTCAAATGTTATATATAAAAAACATAGAATATAAAAAATTCATTGATTTACATAGCATTGGTGTAATATATAGAATATGGAATTTTCATAAGGTCTCTCCATTAGATGTAAAATCTTGAATTCTATAAAACTGATACATAGTTGGGGATAACATCGCTGGCCATGGGACATACCAATATCCCAATCATGGTAAAATCGTTAATTATTGGATCAACACTTATGTATTGTTAGTCATAATGTTACAAAGAACCCAACCTATGGAATGGATGACGATAGAGGATTCCACTATGAGCCTTATAGAGGGATTCCAAACTCTATCTAAGACAGAATATCATCAGAGCGGATCACCATCTGATTTATAAGTTGCGACTCCATAGTAATCCCTCAATTAGTTGAATAAGGATATGTATCCAAAAGAATGTCCATAATAAAGAGGAAATAATATATATGACATCCTGGATGTAGTATACAACATGTATTGGATGTACATAGTGTGTCACATCAGCACAAGTTTCTACCCATGTATCATGGATCTTTCCTGTTCTTATGTTTGAGTATATACATGTATGATACCATATACTACTGGCCATATACAAGTATATATTTCCATTACAATTTTCTAATATATATCATATCGATTCATATTTATTCATGCTCATTTTTTTCTGATCTATGAGGTACATGATGAGTTTCCATGTAAGTGTCACATGTTGTTTGATGGGGATCTTATTCAATGTGATACAAAACTTCATGAAAAAACCCCTAGTACTCAATTAAAAGACTCAGACAGAGTATGAGTTCATACGTTACACAAAGTTTGGCTAGATATTTTACAAAACAAAACATTATTCGTGTGGGTCCATATTTCATCACTACATCTACCAAATCTATCATAAAATATATCCATGGATTATGAATATGGTTCATACAAAATCAATCTCTAATGTAGATCCAATTTAATTTCATTCTTGTCTCTCATAAATATCTTTGTATCTCTTTAATCTCTACATGAACAAAACCCAAACACACACATCCTCGATCCGTTCGTGATCCATCATCACCATCGTCATAATTTGATACCATCACCGATTCATAATTATATATGTGATATATATCCCTTGGGATAATAAAATAGGATCACAATGATCCATTATCAAGAGAGTCATAAAAATAAAACTGAAGGGATTTAACATGATGAATGAAGAACTGGGGAAAAATGAAAAGATTAATAACATGGGGAATAAAACCTAGCTAATGGTTATTTTGGACATGATTCATTACATTAAAATGACGAATGATGATATAATAATAAAATCATTAAATAAATATCCAAAACTAGATAATATAAATCCCATTATATTATTACACATGATATAAGAATCAATTAATTAATTCATTGAATCTCATTCATTATAGGAATAATGGAATAGAGATAAATCAAAATAACAAATCTTCCAACATCAAGATGGATTGATGACTGAAATATAACAAATCCACTTCATTATCATTGGTGAGATCCTTGAATTCAGATGGAATAATGAACTTCAATCTCAATCTAATATGATGTCATCCGCTAAGAACACTCTCCACCAACAATCTACTATGTCCATAGTGTTAAATTACCATCCACATGAACTCAAAATAATCATATATTTTTAGATGATTATATATCATTTCATCAAAAAAAATTAAAAAATTTATTTTATTTTTTAATTAATCAACCAATGAGTACAATTTATCATAATTCCTAACTCTCATAATGATTATGTCATACCAAGGACAAATCCCACACTCGGAACTAAAGAGTTGACTCATTTTTCAAATCAAATCATATATTTAAGGGTTCAACCTATTTTATTACAAAACTATAGATGTGTGATATTTAATAAATTTCAAAATTTTATTATAGGCTCACCGGGACATGGATTCTCTAGTAGACATAATGCCTAGATCAGAACATAGTCCATATACCATTTTAATGTTAATCATGGAAACATAATAGATATTAATTTTTTTTTCATTTTTTATAAATTTAAATATTTTATGATAGATAATTCATTTAACTGAATCATATTTTATTATAAATGGTTCAGTGAATATATATATATGATTAATGGGTTGATATATTGTCTTTTGTATTTAATAAATTTTAATTTTTACTATTATATTCTATATTATGGGTTTACATGTCATAGAAGGAATTTTTATTTTTAAATTTTTTATATATTGGGGCAGTGTTATGTGGTTAAACTTCTATATTGAAAAAATCACATTTTTTATATGTTTATCATAGCTATAAAAAAATTTAACACCCCAAAACACTAGTTACAACTTCGTAAAATAGTTTGTCTCACTTCCATCCCCTGTATTGTTATTAGAGAGATTATATTTGTAGATGATTTTTTAATCAATATTATATATTTATTCAATATAGTGTTCATCCCATGAAGGAAGGTTCATCGTACAATGCTCATATCATTTATCGTAGAAGATAGAACACATAGAATAATAGATAAGGATATTACATTGAATTTTAATATAATCTATTGGGATACTACTTTAGATCCATTATGTAAAAATTCCAATTGATTTGTGGAATATTCCATATAATTATATCTAATGATGTATCACTCCGATGTTGATTTTATACTTTATTTTATTTATATGGGATCAGCTCATTGGGATCCTATTACTACTATAAATGATTTGATATTATAAGTTCAATCAAATATAAAATTATCAAATTTACCTAGTTTTTGTCATCTACCACAAACATTTGTTTGTAACTAAATGTTTTTGGGAACCATTATTTATTATCATTATAAAAGGATAATGTATTAGGATATTTTGAAAAAAGTTTTTAGAGGAATTTTCCTTTGATATAATCAAAATAGAAAATAATTTATATAATTTACCAAATAAATGGAGAATATTATTTATAATATATATGTGAAGTTCGTAATGGTTGTAAACAATAATAATCCATTAAATAAACTCATTGAATCAAAGATGAATATATTTACAAACACATTGAAAATTCTCAGATTGATGATGATTGATGTAATTCTCATGAATAAGATTATGTTTCATTAGTATTAGATGATTATTAATTGAAAAAATTAGTTCTTATAAGGTTGATAATGTATTTTTTGACAATATATATATATATAAATAATTATAAAAATATATTGTTTATTTTTTTCAATCTATGATAACATTTTTTAAAACAACAGACACAACATTATTTTATAAGAACAAATCATGATGTGTTAGATAAGCATTAAAGAAACTATTTTCTGTTGATAATATTAATCAATATATAGATTATATTTAGGATTAAAAAATGTACATCAGTAAATAATTGAAAAATAATAATTCAACTATCAAAATTAATCGTAACCAAATATATCAGCTTAATGATCTTCTCACAATTGTGTTACATGAAGGAAGTCATGATGAAAAATCTACATGTCCTCAATAACTATAAGTAATATGGATACTGAAATTCCTTTGTAATAATTTTATAGTGTCATGTTTTTGTATTCAATTATTTACCAATACTCAAATGAATTCGATTGGGTGATAGTGAATGAAAACCACCACATATTTACATACTAAGGATTCTTTAGTAATCACATAAAAACAATACTATATGCCTTAAAATATAATCATTCCATATGAAATATAAACTGACAAATAAATATTCTAATATATAATGGATTACACCAAACTCATGTAGATGATATAAATTATATACTCTCATGGATGATCCTAGTCATGTGTGAGATCCTCTCATAGGAGGAAACATCAAGCCCAGAAATAAAGGATCTCATGCATATGCATTTGAGGGTAAATGTCAACCCGATATGATGCATAGATAAATGATTATGTTTCTAGAGAAACAACTAAGTAATGTGGAGGAATTACCAACCATGTCCCGTATATAGTGATAGAATAAAATGTTTGGAAGATATTCTATATCACTAGGGACCGTTATCATTAACCATGAAGCCTAAGAACCAATATAGGTTTCCATAACACTGTTACACTATATCATGATTGATTTAGAAGGAAAAAAATACATAACATTATAATGATGGACACCATAAATTCTCTATAGTTATTTTATGAAAGTTCCACAAGTATATCTAGATATAAATACCTTAAATACATTATGAATACACACCATGCCTATTATTAGTTGTATAGGATAATATGTAAATCATCCTATCATACCTCAAAAACAACTATTAATGACCAAAGTAAACACTCTATAGAAATATAAAGGGATAATTTTTTTGGAAAAAATATTTAATTACACAAAATTTTCCCCATGTGAGAAATATTAATTTCATTAAATAATGTAAAAAATAAATAATGTTTTGGGACCTGAAGCTTTTTATATGGTTTAGAATTAGGTATGTCATATTGGTTGTAAATTTTTTGTCTCAATTTCTAGGTCATGATCCTAGAAAATATTTCTCAAAATAAATTTTAGACAATAGTTTTAAACGAGAAAATAATATTAAATAATAAAAATAATAAAAATAAATATATAATTATTATGAAATAAATAAAATTTTATTTATATACTTACTCAAATAGTGGTCTAAACCTGAACACAAACTCTCTAATAAAGACCACTAACCACCCAAAATTTATCTCATTTATCATGTTATATTATTTTTTCGTAATTTCTTTCAAATATATAAATCAATATAAAAAAATTATTATATTTAAAAGGGGGAGACCATACCTCGACAATCTCATCAGGTGACCCCTACCCATGCTCCATCCTCATTTATTATCCCTCTCATCTTATTTATTTTTTTATATTATTATTTCCAATAGAAAATTACACTATATAGACATTATTTATAGACATAATCTAATGTTATAAAAATTAATAACATATATAAAACATGACATAGGAGAGGATGAATAAGGATCCTGGTGATGATGATTGATCATGAATACATGATCAGTTTAATAGTAGTATTGAGGGTCAACTCAAATGTAAATAAATATATCATGAAACCAATGATGTTTTAAAAAAATTATGTTTTTATATGGGGTAGAACTCATTATTCATATTTTTATCCATACCCATTATTTTCTATTTTTAATTTCTATAAAGAAATATTTAATTAATATAAAATGAATCACAGAATGATATTAGATGATCATTTATTTATCAAGATTACTTTTTGAGAATTATCCAAAAATCATTCTCGCAATTCTCATCCATGGGTTAACCAGAACTTACCCTAAAATAAAGATAGAAACTAATCATGATGGGAAGATAATAATCCTTACATTAAGGGGAAATAAACTAACCCAAATAACATTAAAAAACAACTCGGCACTCACTAATTAGTGGTTTGAATCATATTTGCGTGAATGATCACATATTGACCCTAATTCAACATAAAAGTTGTCAATAATATGAAAAATTTAAGACCATAACATGGTATCAATGATTTAATAATAATAATAATAATTTTAATATTATTGTTATTATTGATGATTGTAAATGTTTTATCATTAATAACATCATAATATGATGTTGAATTAATGATCTATTTTCATCATCATGATCCTGATATCAAGATAGAATATTCAAGACAAATATGTGATATATAATACTAAAATGGTTTTATATTTTTTTACATAATATATTCAATGTGAAATACTAAGGTATGTGGAGTAAAACAATATATATGTGAAATGAATAATATAATATTGAATGGATTTTTATTGGACATTCATTTTGTCCAGTTCTATAGAAAGAGACCATAAGTATTTTCCATGATACCCCCTATCAATTTTCTTATAATATTTTATAATGGTATAATAAGTAGGACACTCCCAGTGGTGGGATTGTATTGGATGATTTCTTCAAACAACCAAAATGATTATGACATGGTGATGATGATAGAATAATATTTATATTGAAAAATGAATTTTAAGGGATTAAATAAGCTTCAAATTATTTGTATTAGATATTAACTAATGTATGATAATGAATTATTTTTATGTAAATTAAAATTGGATAATAACCACAACATCATAAAAACCACTGATGAATATTTTTTTTTATTATCTATGATTTAAAAAAATTATTCGAAGAATAATAAATGAAAAATGGGAATATGGTCAATGAAAAAATAGAGAAATAATGAAGGGTATGTCATTCAAATCAGTGTCATCATTACTATTGGAAAAATAGGTATATTCCCGAAATATATAAAATAAATTATAATAATAGTTTATTAATATCCTTAAATCATACAAGAACTTATAAAATAAAACATGAAAATATAAGAGGGGAAATACCCACAAAAAACCCTTCATGTATTTTTGAAAACCATGAATGTGAAATAACACATAGAGAGGGACCATGTTAATCAAAAGTACTAAATTGATAAAAATATTTTCCAATAAAAACCCACAAAATCTTCCACACGAATACCAATGATCAAGATATTATCCCAGAAAAAATTATTTTTTTATCACATATTGAGGTCACCTCCATCATAATTTGGTACCGAGGCTAGTAGAGCATCACTATTGCTAAAAAATTAAATAATTTTACCAATAATAACACAAAATTGAAAATAAATGATCTAAAATGACAATAAATGAACACATACACCAAAAAATAATAGAGATAAAACAATTTTATTTATTAAAATAAATACCATATCTTCATAATGAAGCAAATAGATTATTGTCCATGACCTATATTAATACAACAGTTCCAATTATATGATTATGGAAACCGTAAGATAAAATCCCACTCAAAATGATTGGTTTCACTTGTGAAGGTAGATGGAAATCTAGAAAAACAACAGGATCCATAAATAAGAGATATATGTGGTACATAATAGCTGTAACACAAAACTATAAATATTACTAATGACAATTAAGAGTCACATTATCTACAACTACATGTTTCTAAAAAAATACTTCAACCATTATCATTAGATATATATCCTTACTCTATTATTCCATTTATATGTGCATGAGACCCCTCAATCCATTCAATCAATTAATTTCTAGATTACAAATAATAGTCTTATAGGAATCCTGGGAAAATCAAAAAGCTCAAATAATATGTTTCTCCCATAGGATCCAATTCATGGTATGAAACAGACACATGAAAATAAAGCAAAACAAAAATTATATCCTATGTTCCCTGAAAATTATTTCATAAACAATAGAAAAAAATAACCATATTTTATCTTTATAAGTTCATAATAATAAAGTATCCCAAATTAATGTAGTAAAAATATACCTGAACATGGAACAATTATACAATAACACCTTAGAAACACCCCTTTGGAATATAAGAATCATATCCACAATATATTAATAAAAAATTGCATTAATTTTATGAAATCAAACCCCATGTTTCCTTAATTTAAGAACACATATTATTCGATATATAAAAATTTAAAAAATTCCACACATTGAATACTATTACAAAAAATGTCAAATAACATTATTTAGTGTATTTGTCCATGGACGTATGGACATGATTTTTAGACGGTGATATTCCAAATGTTTAAGGATATTATAATATATAACATAAATGAAAAAACAATACAATACACCAAACGAACCATCCACTTATACTATTCAGTTCCTAAAAATTCTATAATGAAATTGCAAAAAAAGTAAAACTATAGTGGGTATAGAATTACTATAGTAAATTCAATTAATGAAGGACCCAACATTGAATAAATTATTAGAAAAATTTATTATAAACATTGGATATAACTATGGATATAACCACTTTGACCATGTTTATATGGTAAAGTCATGGCCACAGTGACTTTTGGTATTATTGGTACTATTATAGCCTTATATGAGATATCCATGGGCAATGAAAATGTATCCAGTTTGTTTTTATAATCCACTTATATATATAGGTAGGTTCCAATTAAAATAGTGATTTCTAGAAAAAACTCTTGTCATGATTTGAACTCGGGACTATTGATGAACACACAAGATAAATTAGCTATATTTGACTACATAAATCTATTTCATTTAAAAATATGTTTATATAATTATCAATATGTAAATTTTGGAAATTATATATTGTTAAAATTATTAAATAAAATAATATATTTAGGATATTTCCATTATATGACTATTGTAGTTTCTATTTCACACAGATTTTCGTAGGAAAATATCACTCCAGGAAACATGCTTTAATGTTTCATGTTATTTCCATGGTATATAACAACTAATTGAAATATCCTAGAATATATATATATTAATAAATATTCATGAATATATGAATTTCTTATAGGATATTATATCCCTTTTTTAGGATATTTTTTTGTATAAAGACATTCAAACACATAACCTACATGGTAAAAGATTTCCATTAGTTGAAAAGGAAAACATAAATCCATGGGAACCCTTAATAACAGACTATAAGAATCTTATATCCACTAAATATTCTTTATATTGTATATAGGATACTTATATATAATTTTTATATTTATCATTTCCATAGTCATGTGGGTATATTCTACATTTCTTATAATTATACTTTAGTGTTTTATAGGGATTTTAAAATATAACTGTAGTTTAGTAATACCTCAAAAACTAGATTAATCAAAGAATAAATCCATACATTTGGATGTAATATATATTAATAACCTTACTGTCAAACCATACAACATTAGATTAAGCGTGTATACTATTTAAATAGGTGATTGGTTGAGATCACTAAGAATCAATTAAAGTTATCATTCCTCAATATGTAACCAATGATGATTGGAATCACCTAATGATTGGTTGGGATATATATCAATGAAACACTCAACTAGAGTATTAGGTAAATATAGGATTTATTGAGATGAATATTATAATACATTGGTGGAATTATATGGATAAGAGGATCACATCACATATGTGAAATTTCTTTCCTGAGATTTGAACCGATTTACATTGGCCTCCAGGAACTTCAAAACAATCATCATATTCAGGGTATGTTTCATAAATTTCAAAATTTTTTGAACTAAATTTAGATATATTGATAAATACAATTAGTAATTTTTTATCAGATAAAATTTTATGTGAGACATTCATACATTCTAAACCCATCATTGTATATTGTATTTTTTCATATATTATTTGACGTAATAGATGATCAAATGAACTACTGCACAATCCAATATGAAAATAATTATACTCACATGAAATATAGCCCATGTACTATATCTATGTTGTAAAACACACTAGTATAAATCATGAAATATGAGAAATTGTGATGGTGAATGTTTTAGTGTACAATATAACAATATCTCAATAAAAATAAAATGTCACATATACATGGTCCTCTTTATCCTAATGTCTTAATGTAATAAACATGCCAGGAAACCCAATCAATTTTTTTTTACATTTTCAATGAAACTATTGGAAAACATATCAATCATTTCTTTCAAATTGTATATTATTTGTAACAATTTTTTAATATACCTTAAAAAACATCCACATATCCTGTAAAACACTATAAAGATATATTGTAATGTTTTATTAATAAGATCATAATTAACACAACCAATAACTATGACCATATGGGACATCATATAAATGATGAAAAGTCTTAATTTATAAATTCAGAACTATTATAAAAGAGTGGAATTAATAAATGAATCATTTATAAACAAGATACTAATTTATCTGGTAGGATACTTATTAAACACATATATCTCTATAATAATTTCCACTAGATGCATTATACGAAAGTATTAACTTTTTTTTGAACTGTTTTATTATGAAAATTTTAAAAAATGTGAAATATTCTTTGATAATACTTTAAATATACTCATATTGTAACAGCCCGAGATTTTATGAAAAATATTCTTTTTTATTTCACTAATGTCTTGTGTTATACGCTACACCAAAAGGAGCTTGCACAACACGCATCCTTGACTTGCCTTGCATTACACGCAATCACAACCTTCCTCGATAGCGTGTGTGGTACGTAATCCTGAGTTTCACTAAACAATGATATGCTATAAAAATATTATTAAAACTAGCCGTTATGAATAGTAATAACCACTTTTTGAAATCCAGTAAATCTTATTTTTCAAAATGAACTTTATTTTTGGATTCGGAGTATCGAATTTAGCCTAAGGTGAAATTTTAGTACTTTTCGGATAACTTTCATATTTTGATGAATAGTGAAAATGACTAAATTTTAATTAAAAACAACTTTTTTAATCGAAATAATTAATAATGATAAATTATTAATTTGAGTGATTTTAAAGTATATTTAGAATATATTTTTACAATTCAATACAATGTTGGTCATTGGATGTAGTTTCACATTTAAACTAGACATAAACAAGTGTCAAGCTTTTGATAGATATTGTTTCTTAAAAACACGCTATTTGTTTTAACAGCGGGATTTAATTATAAAATTAATTAATGCAACTTTTATGTTATGAATTTGGTAAAATAGACTTCATTTTTGAATTCGGAATATGAAATATAGCTTGGGATTAAATTTTGGCATTGTTCTGAAAAACATCAATTTTTTATGAATAGTGAAACTACTAAGTGGTAGGTTAAAAACTGAATTTTGCATAAAACTTAATTTTACCGCTTCTGTGAATGGAATTTCAAAAATCCGAGAGACACGGTTAATATCAAGGACTAAAATGTGGTTCAATGAGATGAAATTTTTTTTTTGGTGAATAGTAACTTTTTACTTTTTTTACCACGGTTAATAGTAAATAGGGTAACTAAGGGTAAATATGATATTAATATTACCCTAACACATGTCCTAATTCTATTGGACAAGTGTAATTCGACCAAAAACAAACTTAGGAATAAAATATGACCATTTAGGCCCACTTGGATTAGATTAGGACATTTATTATTAATTTATTTAAAGAAGGGTTAAAATAGTTAAAATCAAAGTTTAATAAGTAACTCATTTTTAATATGGGGTTATACATAAGATAAATTCGATTGTAAATATTCATTAGAAAGATAAAAAGATTTCCTACATGATGGTATTTTATTTGTAATTTTTAGACATCAAATAATTTAATTTATTTATGACACAAAGATGATGCAGTAATTATCTTATTAATGAAATATTCACATAATTGATAATATAAATACCAAAATAAATGTAATTTAAGACTTTTTATGAATTCCACTAATTTTCTAGGTTACTATGATATATTAATGTTGATTTAATCAACTTGGTTCGAACATTTAATTCTGTTATGACTTTCACAAAAATCATGTATCAAATAGTGTCAAAATTGACACAAAATAGTTTTTAAATCAAATATTATATTATTAATTGTTATTTTATTCCTAAAAATCTAAGGTTCGTCCAAATGACCTAGATAAGGATATATATATTAATAATAAACAATTTGGGGTTCTTTTGGCATGTTATAGTAAGTGTATTAACCATATAGTGAAAGAAAACAAAAAGACATGGTAAAAGTTAAATTATTTAACTTAGAGTTAAATCTAATTGATAAGGTTAAAATAATATCCTAAACTTATCTAAATTCTATTGGATGATATGATTTCGACCCATCCCCACTTTAGCTTCGAAATAAGACCCTTTGGAACCATTATAAACCGATTTTGACTTTAATATAAAATAATATTTTGAGATATTCCTAAGGTGCCCCTCTCCTCCCCTATAAAAGGACACCTCCTCCCCCTCCTCCTCACACCAATTTGAGCACTCAAGCTCGGCCAACCCCTGCCAATTTCTCCTCTCCACTTCCCTAGCAACATCCTAGAGGTTCTGGTCTTCTTCAAAGACCAATTTTAGTGCCCTAAGAGGAGGTCTCAAAGAGGCACTTCAAAGAAGAGGTAATTACCGTTACCAATTCTTTCATCTTTATTTCTTCTTCCACTTCTTCTTATTAGGTTGTTTCATTATGAAGTAATAACATCAGTATAACTCATATACTGATATGTTATTATAAGTATGAGACAACCCTAATTCACATTCTATCCATCCTATGGAAAAATGAAATCACCGCGCGTGCGTACGTACGGAATACCGTCTCCACGCCGTGGTGTAATCTATTTTCCATTACCACCTTACATGGATGGGTATAATGGTGTAAAGAATAACTATACATAGTTATTACAACATCATATTGATTCTGATATATTGTATAATCCACTCCAATTCAATTCAATATTTATAGAAATGATATCATCGCTCGTGTGTACGTACGGACTACCGTCTCCACGACGCGATGAGATTCATTCTCCATGTTAACCATTTAAGAATGATTATAATGTATATATAAGAAATAATAATTAAATATATGACATTATAAAGCTACTGGATTTATGTATATATATACATATGTATGTCATCTACTTACTTCCATTTCAAGACAATAAGGAAAGGAAAACAGTGTTCATGCGTACGTACGGACTACCGTCTCCATGAACGGTGTTTTTCATTTTATTTATCTACCTATTATATATATATATATACTGAATATATATGATATATAAATCATATTTTATATTCTGGAAGTGAGTAAATCATTATATAAGTAATAATGATGTCAAGAACAACAAGTCAAAACACCTACGATAAATGGAACGATTTTACCCAAAACGCTTCTTTAACATGGAATTTACAAAAGAACGGGTAATATAATGTCATAAGTGAACCATATATGATATCATAACAATGAATATGATTCTTTAATAAGTCAATAACATGATTTAAATCATTATACAGGAGGTTTGGACACTTACAAAGCAAGTCGGACCTAAGGTAAGGGAAATATCACAATCTCATTTTTATCCGAGATTGTTTATTCGTAAGTATTTACTGGGGTGTATTTTATCATCCACATCCATGTTCCTTCAATATGTAATATTGTTTCCATCCACTTACAATAGTTTAAATCCAATTTTACTCTTCAGTGAGTTTTTAGTAAAGAATATGAAAGGAATCTTTTGTCGTTTTTCCGTACGAGGTACTTTTTGACTTTTCCGACAAAAGTACGAAGAATGTTTTTTTTAACTTATACTGCACGAACGGATTTTTACGATTTTATAAAGCCTTATTTTCATGAACCTTCCTCCAAAATATTTCATGACTATTTTTAATAAAATCTCTTTCTTTTAAAATTGTATGATGTTTTGTGAAAAGAAATTGATTTTTAAGAAGAAAGGATATTTTCCTCATGAATGGAGTTCAAGTATTTTATCAAAATTATTTTCCATATAAGATAATAAAAGGGTTCTGTTTTTATCCCTATTATTACATGGATTTGATTATGTTGTGATGGAAATATTTTTATGAATTCCTTTATCTTATGTGAATTGTTTTATGATGTCATGTTGTTTAAGAATCCCATTTTTTATTACATGGGTTACGCTATGATGTATGGTTTATGATTATGTGGCACACATAAGAAAGGATTCATTAAGAGATGGGTGGGACCTATATCTCCCTCCAATGAATTGGGTAAAGATTTAATATCTCATGAGATAGACATGGCTGGAATGGTAGGTTATACCGGTTCAGTGAAACAGGAATGAAACGAGGATTACTCGATTCAGAAAGGGACTTTGTCCACTAAGATAGTCTTGGCAATGAGTCTTGACTAACAAGAAATGATTCTCTATGATTATGTGTGTATGCCACAATGAGTAATGTTTTATGTTATGATTTCATTTCACTACTATGATTTATCCCATGTTATGAAATTATGCTCTCTTTTGCAGGTTAAGATTTCCAAAAATGTTATGTTCTTATGAAAATTATGTGATTGATATTTCTTTTGTTTACCCTTACTGAGCATTTGAGCTCACCCTTTTATGTTTTCTTTTCCCCAGGATATAAAGAAAGGTTTTAGGTATAAAAAAAGAAGATCTTTATGGGAGATGTTGAAGATCTTTCACCAGGATTAGAAGATTATATTCCGAGTTTCCAAAGACACTAAACTATTACGGTCCTTGTGTGTGTGTTTTTGTAATGTACTAAGTATTCCGCAAAAGTAATGTAAAGTCCATGTACGTCAAGATACGGGTCTCTACAGTTGGTATCAGAGGAAAGGTTTAGTCAACCTTTGGAAACTAGGATGCGAAAACGTTAGTGAGATCCCTAGAGATATTTCTAAGGTATGTCTAGGGATGTCCCTAAGGATAAGTATACATATAAGATATAGTCCTAGAACTATGGTAACAATCATAGAATTTAACCTAAGAAGATAGATATTGAGGATACTCCCCCTTTGTTATGTTGTTTTCCCTAGCATGATTTTTGCCTCTCACACTATTCTTTTTGGGTTTAGAAAATGGCTGGAAACAAGGTGATTCACGATAATGGAGGATATGATGGACAATGGAATGATATTTTTTCATGAGCAACAAAATGAAATGGGATTTGGAAGTCCAAACATCATTATTATGCCGAATCAACAATCTCATAATATGATCAATAAAGTAAAATTTGGTAAGTTTCCTGACTCGGCTAATAAGAGAAAGATGGAGTTTCATGAAGATCATAGAGGAAAGAAAGTTCAAATTCCCCTATGTAATTCATGTGGGAAGAGGCATCAAGGAGAATGTTTCAAAGTAACTAGAAGATGCTTTGGGTGTGGAAAAGAAGGACACAAAGCAAGTAAGTGCAAAGGAAAAGGTTCAATTAACACCATGGATGAGGATAATGGTATTACTACGACATCAACAATGGTAAAATGCTTTAAATGTGGAATATACGGGCATTATGCAAACCAATGCCCTAAGGGAAAGTCTCATGAAGAGAATCAGTATGGTCGTATGGGAAGTATTTATGTTGACGATGATAAAGAAACTACAAATGATATGTGAGATGAAAGAAATGTTGAAGCTCGGTCAATGGTCTAAGAATGTAGTGGAATGATTACATGTTTATCATGTGTAGTGTTGGAATAAGGAGACATCTAAGGATTGTTACATTGTTGTCTTTCCTTAAGTGTATGATGAATGGTACCAGTAACCATGAAAGGTTATTCAGATACTTTTGGAAAGTAGATGATAAGTGCATAATGAAAGGATAAGAAGACAATGAGATGTTTGATTGTATTCATGAGCTCATGATTGATATAAGGACTAAGTGATATCATGGTTTGAGTATATATAATTTTGAGGATTTTGGTATGTGGAAAGTGTTAACTTTTAACTGCACTCATGTTTTCACTAAGGTATTCAAGAGAATACACGATTAAGGACTTTGAATGTTTGGAATGTGACCAACAAGACATATCTTATGATATGTGGGGATCAACGACAGTATTAAATCTCTGGTAATCGATGTCACTATATTATGAGAGTGGACTGGAGTATTATGGATAAGCATAAAGATTAGAATGGATTATGTTGGACATAAGTTAGTATTGTTTAAGGATAGAAGTTTTTTCGATATTATTGATGGGATGTTATAGTAATATAGTTTTATAAAAAGGACAACCTGCAGGACGGGCGACAACCCATCGCTTCGGACAAGGCTGTAGGAATCGAACCCACAACCGAAGTGCGACTGGCCTTTATCGCCTACCACTGACCTACAGGAAGTCCCTGTTTAGTAGAAACTAGTTTTATTATATTAAGCAGTATGATATATGAAGTATAAGTCCATTTTAGAAACCATATGTGATTAATCTCACTATAGATCGAATTATGTATATAATTTTGCTAACCTTTTGTTTGAAACAGATGGAATGACCCGTCATTCTATCACATGATCTGCTAACACTTCACGAATAACAAATTCAACTTCATTTATTTAAGAGATGAAGTGGAAATTGTTAAAGGCACGAACAACAGTGAGATTGTACCAAAATAAAGTAAGTATTTATTCTAATTCAAATTCTTTAACTTTAGGGAAATGATCTTGAAAACCAAAAATGTTGTCCTAGTTCCCTTATACCTGATGAATCAGATGGCACCTTAGAACGTCACAAATTTATGGATTTGTGATTACTGGCTTTTCCATAGCCATGTTCTCTATCACTCTCCATCAGAACATGATGGTTAGATTTCTCTTCCATATCCATATTTTCACCTATGTGGAAACCCAGTGATTAGTTTATTTGGGTAATCGTTACATTTCATACTTTAGTTTTTAAAGCCAAGTTTTGGTATTCCCTTTTACGATGTGGGTTTCTATTAAAGAAACTTTCGAATAGTAAACCATTTATAACCCCGACGAATTTCGAGGGCGAAATTCATTTTAAGGGGGGAAGAATGTAACAGCCCGAGATTTTATGAAAAATATTCTTTTTTATTTCACTAATGTCTTGTGTTATACGCTACACCAAAAGGAGCTTGCACAACACGCATCCTTGACTTGCCTTGCATTACACGCAATCACAACCTTCCTCGATAGCGTGTGTGGTACGTAATCCTGGGTTTCACTAAACAATGATATGCTATAAAAATATTATTAAAACTAGCCGTTATGAATAGTAATAACCACTTTTTGAAATCCAGTAAATCTTATTTTTCAAAATGAACTTTATTTTTGGATTCAGAGTATCGAATTTAGCCTAAGGTGAAATTTTAGTACTTTTCGGATAACTTTCATATTTTGATGAATAGTGAAAATGACTAAATTTTAATTAAAAACAACTTTTTTAATCGAAATAATTAATAATGATAAATTATTAATTTGAGTGATTTTAAAGTATATTTAGAATATATTTTTACAATTCAATACAATGTTGGTCATTGGATGTAGTTTCACATTTAAACTAGACATAAACAAGTGTCAATCTTTTGATAGATATTGTTTCTTAAAAACACGCTATTTGTTTTAACAGCGGGATTTAATTATAAAATTAATTAATGCAACTTTTATGTTATGAATTTGGTAAAATAGACTTCATTTTTGAATTCGGAATATGAAATATATCTTGGGATGAAATTTTGGCATTGTTCTGAAAAACATCAATTTTTGATGAATAGTGAAACTACTAAGTGGTAGGTTAAAAACTGAATTTTGCATAAAACTTAATTTTACCGCTTCTGTGAATGGAATTTCAAAAATCCGAGAGACACGGTTAATATCAAGGACTAAAATGTGGTTCAATGAGATGAAAATAATTTTTTGGTGAATAGTAACTTTTTACTTTTTTTACCACGGTTAATAGTAAATAGGGTAACTAAGGGTAAATATGATATTAATATTACCCTAACACATGTCCTAATTCTATTGGACAAGTGTAATTCGACCAAAAACAAACATAGGAATAAAATATGACCATTTAGGCCCACTTGGATTAGATTAGGACATTTATTATTAATTTATTTAAAGAAGGGTTAAAATAGTTAAAATCAAAGTTTAATAAGTAAATCATTTTTAATATGGGGTTATACATAAGATAAATTCGATTTTAAATATTCATTAGAAAGATAAAAATATTTCCTACATGATGGTAGTTTATTTGTAATTTTTAGACATCAAATAATTTAATTTATTTATGACACAAAGATGATGCAGTAATTATCTTATTAATGAAATATTCACATAATTGATAATATAAATACCAAAATAAATGTAATTTAAGACTTTTTATGAATTCCACTAATTTTCTAGGTTACTATGATATATTAATGTTGATTTAATCAACTTGGTTAGAACATTTAATTCTGTTATGACTTTCACAAAAATCATGTATCAAATAGTGTCAAAATTGACACAAAATAGTTTTTAAATCAAATATTATATTATTATTTGTTATTTTATTCCTAAAAATCTAAGGTTCGGCCAAATGACTTAGATAAGGATATATATATTAATAATAAACAATTTGGGGTTCTTTTGGCATGTTATAGTAAGTGTATTAACCATATAGTGAAAGAAAACAAAAAGACATGGTAAAAGTTAAATTATTTAACTTAGAGTTAAATCTAATTGATAAGGTTAAAATAATATCCTAAACTTGTCTAAATTCTATTGGTTGATAGGATTTCGACCCATCCCCACTTTATCTTCAAAATAAGACCCTTTGGAACCATTATAAACCGATTTTGACTTTAATATAAAATAATATTTTGAGATATTCCTAAGGTGCCCCTCTCCTCCCCTATAAAAGGACACCTCCTCCCCCTCCTCCTCACACCAATTTGAGAACTCAAGCTCGGCCAACCCCTGAAAATTTCTTCTCTCCACTTCTCTAGCAACATCCTAGAGGTTCTGGTCTTCTTCAAAGACCAATTTTAGTGCCCTAAGAGGAGGTCTCAAAGAGGCACTTCAAAGAAGAGGTAATTACCGTTACCAATTCTTTCATCTTTATTTCTTCTTCCACTTCTTCTTATTAGGTTGTTTCATTATGAAGTAATAACATCAGTATCACTCATATACGGATATGTTATTATAAGTATGAAACAACCCTAATTCACCTTCTATCCATCCTATGGAAAAATGAAATCACCGCGCGTGCGTACGTACGGAATACCGTCTCCACGCCGTGGTGTAATCTATTTTCCATTACCACCTTACATGGATGGGTATAATGGTGTAAAGAATAACTATACATAGTTATTACAACATCATATTGATTCTGATATATTGTATAATCCACTCCAATTCAATTCAATATTTATAGAAATGATATCATCGCTCGTGTGCACGTACGGACTACCGTCTCCACGACGCGATGAGATTCATTCTCCATGTTAACCATTTAAGAATGATTATAATGTATATATAAGAAAAAATAATGAAATATATGACATTATAAAGCTACTGGATTTATGTATATATATATACATATGTATGTCATCTACTTACTTCCATTTCAAGACAATAAGGAAAGGAAAACAGCGTTCATGCGTACGTACGGACTACCGTCTCCATGAACGGTGTTTTTCATTTTATTTATCTACCTATTATATATATATATATACTGAATATATATGATATATAAATCATATTTTATATTCTGGAAGTGAGTAAATCATGATATAAGTAATAATGATGTCAAGAACAACAAGTCAAAACACCTACGATAAATGGAACGATTTTACCCAAAACGCTTCTTTAACATGGAATTTACAAAAGAACGGGTAATATAATGTCATAAGTGAACCATATATGATATCATAACAATGAATATGATTCTGTAATAAGTCAATAACATGATTTAAATCATTATACAGGAGGTTCGGACACTTACAAAGCAAGTCGGACCTAAGGTAAGGGAAATATCACAATCTCATTTTTATCCGAGATTGTTTATTCGTAAGTATTTACTGGGGTGTATTTTATCATCCACATCCATGTTCCTTCAATATGTAATATTGTTTCCATCCACTTACAATAGTTTAAATCCAATTTTACTCTTCGGTGAGTTTTTAGTAAAGAATATGAAAGGAATCTTTTGTCGTTTTTCCGTACGAGGTACTTTTTGACTTTTCCGACAAAAGTACGAAGATTGTTTTTTTTAACTTATACGGCACGAACGGATTTTTATGGTTTTATAAAGCCTTATTTTCATGAACCTTCCTCCAAAATATTTCATGACTATTTTTAATAAAATCTCTTTCTTTTAAAATTGTATGATGTTTTGTGAAAAGAAATTGATTTTTAAGAAGAAAGGATATTTTCCTCAAGAATGGAGTTCAAGTATTTTATCAAAATTATTTTCCATATAAGATAATAAAAGGGTTCTGTTTTTATCCCTATTATTACATGGATTTGATTATGTTGTGATGGAAATATTTTTATAAATTCCTTTATCTTATGTGAATTGTTTTATGATGTCATGTTGTTTAAGAATCCCATTTTTTATTACATGGGTTACGCTATGATGTATGGTTTATGATTATGTGGCACACATAAGAAAGGATTCATTAAGAGATGGGTGGGACCTATATCTCCCTCCAATGCATTGGGTAAAGATTTAATATCTCAGGAGATAGACATGGCTGGAATGGTAGGTTATACCGGTTCAGTGAAACAGGACTGAAACGAGGATTACTCGATTCAGAAAGGGACTTTTTCCACTAAGATAGTCTTGGAAATGAGTCTTGACTAACAAGAAATGATTCTCTATGATTATGTGTGTATGCCACAATGAGTAATGTTTTATGTTATGGATTCATTTCACTACTATGATTTATCCCATGTTATGAAATTATGCTCTCTTTTGCAGGTTAAGATTTCCAAAAATGTTATGTTCTTAGGAAAATTATGTGATTGATATTTCTTTTGTTTACCCTTACTGAGCATTTGAGCTCACCCTTTTATGTTTTCTTTTCCCCAGGATATAAAGAAAGGTTTTAGGTATAAAAAAAAGAAGATCTTTATGGGAGATGTTGAAGATCTTTCACCAGGATTAGAAGATTATATTCCGAGTTTCCAAAGACACTAAACTATTACGGTCCTTGTGTGTGTGTTTTTGTAATGTACTAAGTATTCCGCAAAAGTAATGTAAAGTCCATGTACGTCAAGATACGGGTCTCTACACATATATTATAGATTCCAAAAGTATATACTATTAATTTTGATGAATACATGAAAATTAATTGAACATAACTGGATCATCAATTAAAATTTCCAACACCAAAATAAATTAGAAAATCATATAATCTATCTATGTACAGTCATATGATTCCCTGTAATTATAAATCAAGGGCCCTAATGGAAAACATATCATATAAGAGGAAACATCCCATATTACATAATATATATCCAAGGACATGATCATTAACACACCAAACCACCACTGATTTTCTAAGACACTATAGTTTTATATGAATGGTATATATTTTTAAAGGATAATATACTATGTATCTCACACACCTTAGGACATGGTAATATAAATATAAAACAGGCACCCCTATTATATTAAGGATACAGTATATGAAACATTATATAATATATAATTTAGGGTTTATTATTTCTTAAAATTTGTTCTGATCCTCATGATCATATTTCATATCATTATATGAAACTCTTTTCTTTTTACCCATAAAATTTAATCACAACCATTATACTCAAGAAAACCATTGGTTATTGATAAATCATTTACAATCTTTGAGATGTTATTTATGATTTTTATTTTGTATGTATATGAAATCAATGTATATGAAAATATATGGATTCTAAACATTTTATATCAAATCAAATTTAACATTATAAATTTTTTTATTAGTACTTAACAAATAAAAAGATAATCTCCAATCAAATAATATAATATTTGATAAACATTAATATCATCATTATATTTGTTAACACTTTAGGTTCTTGTTAAACATCATTCTTCCATTTTTATTTACAAACACATCTGTATATGGTCTCCAAATAAATTATTCCCACTAAACACCTTCAGTTGCTAACATCAATATATAAAAACATTTTTAATAATGGTGAGACTTAGGAATCATATTGACAATGAATATATTTTTAAAAATGTATTTAGAACCCATTACATCAAGTAGATAATTTTTGTGATGTTGATAACATATTTAGACTACTAATATTTTTTTCCAAGTTCACTATTGTTCATAACCAAGTTTAGATGATCATAGATTTATTTTTATTATGTGTTTAATGTGTTTTTATATGATAGTGTTGTATAATAGAAGGAAGATTGGAAAAGATTTGACTATGTGTTTGAATGTTCCATTACTAGACATGACTCATCATTGAATATGATTCATCAATATGGATGACTCCCCATTAAGGATGGAATATTTGGATACGTGTTTAATACATCCATAGTTATAGATGAACCACTATAAATATATGAATTTTGAAATGTATGGAAATTACACACTTCCCTAAGGTTGGCATACAATAAAAAATGGTCACCTCCAAATTCTAAAATGTTCTGAGAGGATATATCACAAGAGGAAGATCCACTATCAGACATTACCTACCATTAAAATGAAAATTGAGAAAATCATTGGAATATTTCATTAATGAGATGATTCACCATTGTGCCTGACCTATCATTATCCTGAATCACTATTGGAAAAACTCATCGCTAGTTAATGTCTCTTACAGAGTTGTCTCCAAATACTATAGAATCTCTTTCACTATTTTAATTATTTTAAATCAATTAATTCTAACAGCTATATTAATGAATTTAGTATTGATATTTATTTTAATGTTTTTTCTCAAAATGTTTCAATGATGCATTAATGTTTTTGTCATTCATCAAGTATGAGGAGAAGAGAATCAAAATGATTCTTCTTACATTCTATTGATATATTAAGAAGCGGACTCCATAATGTGTAGATATTCTTATTTACATAGAGAGACAAAGTCATATTCACATACAAATTAAGTGATGTGAAAACATAATTCAAGATATTAAATAGTTACACATGATAAGATATTACATGTTTCATATTTTCTACACACAACAATTATAAAATATTTCATAACCGACATAAAATATCCCCTCTCAAAGTCATAAAAAATGTGAGATTAAAATTCTATGTTTTACTCCTTCCTATGAAACATGAATCGAACTCTTGTTCAAGCTACATACAACGATTCGCTGGAATTAGATATCCTCATAAAATGAAACATCAAAATATTAACATATTTTATTTATCTCTCTATTTAATATCCTTACATTTCAAGATGTTTTTATTTACTCTACATATTAAACAATCAAACTATCACTATTAATTTAGCAGGATGATAATGAATATCTTATGTACACTTTTTACCTTTTGTATTCGCATGGGTATTGTCAAATAGGTCCCTAGATGGTCTAGACCTATTTTCATTTTATTTACCTGATATGCGTAATGGATTATGTTTATTCAAAATAATATTATTGGTAGTAGGTGATTTTAATGTTGAGATGATTTGGTCTTCTCTTGATACAAAACATCATATATTTATTCCACTATGTGTTTTGTTTGGTTTTTTGTTTCAATTTAATATAAAAAACATTATTTTAAATTGTAAACGAAATCACTAATTGGATAACCATTTTATATTAGTTTTTATATAAGGTTTTTATTAAGTAAATTTATTTCAAAAGATCCTGTAATATTTTGGTAATTTTTTAACTAAGACACTATAATTAATTGAGATATATATTAAAAATGAAAACATACACTGATATATTATTTTGAATAACTGTGTTGTTTTTCATTATTTCGGTGATTATATTTAATCTTGTTTTGAACATAAATGTTTATATGTTACTCAATTAACCCCTTCTTAACATACTCACTCTGACTAACATTTCTTATAAATGTTCTCCAAAATGATTTGGATGGTTATTTTAGATGTGTTATAATGATAAAAAATTTATAGTCTTATTATCAATATTTCATTATGTGGATAATAGAAAGGAAGGTTTTACTACCATCTTCACTCCATTATTTAATGGAAATATATATTCATAATGGAAAATAAATTATAATATTTTTATTGAAATAATTTTTTTTGAAATATGGTCTGTTATAGGGTACACATATGAGTTACATAAGACAACTATGAATACATTGTATGGTGTAACTAAAAAATCTTATAATAATGAACAAAAATCCATAAAGTATCTTAAATATTAATTAGGAAATGAATAATTTAAGACAATATATTCTAGTAAAAATTCTTACAAAATTTGGGATTAGTATCTATTTCTCAAGCTAAATACTAATGTGATTGTTTTGAGATTGAATGTATATATAATTAAATATAATATATTTAATTTTATATATATTCAACCTCAAAATAATATGATCTTGAACACAATGACCTCCATGGTACAGTGTGATAGAATGTTAAAATTATTATATTACTAAGTTTTCTTCAAGAGAAATGGAGAAGGTCATATGTTTCTAATAAATAATTTTATGAAATCAGTATGATACTTTTAAGGAAATTAATTTAGATGTTAATTAATTATGTGTAAGAGAGTAAGGATAACCACGAATAATATTATCAAAAATACTGTAAATATATTTCCATCATATCTAGTGCATCAAATTATAATGAAATCTAAAAATACCAAGAAGAAATGTCTAGTAATGTGAAATCACCATCTGATAGGGATGTGGAAATGAACCATATATCCAAAAGGATTAGCAATGTATACAATATAAATATATTTGTTATGAAAGGAACCTATATGGGAAAATATTATTATATGGGGTACTAGAAAAATGAGTAGATAAGAGATGACAATTAAAATGATATTTAGTATCATGAGTGTAAAAAAAAGTATATAGTAAAACTAAATTTCATATGTTTTATATCAAAATGAAGTATGTGGATAATGATAAAAATATAAAAAATCCAATAAGGCCACATTTAATGACACTATCAGAAACTCCAATTTCTTAAACACATCTAATAAAGAGATTCCTGATGGGGAAGATATGTTATTTATGAAAAAAAAATATGAGGAATCTTTCTTATATATATCCATTCTGAATATATTGTACATGGATAGCGGCTGTCACAAACCTATTACAGTGGATTAACCAACCCTTAAGAAACTTATTAACGCTATTGGTGGTCTTATCACCTTTGTAAAAATTGTAAAACAAATATCTTTGGCCATGAAAAAATATTTAACACTAACTCATTTTTAATTTATAATTTACTAATTATTGATGTTTTAAAATAAAATTTTATTAGAATCTCACAGCCATGTGATGATGGTTTTCATTTGAATATGGATAAAATTTCTTTTAATGTTTTTAGTTCAAAAAATGATTTCTTATTTACTTAATTATGAAATTGGAATCTGTAGCTTGTTAATATTGATTAATTAATTTTTCAAAATGTATCATCAATAAGTATATTTCATAGTGAATCATTTCATTTATATAGGAGATTAGGCCACTAAAAAATTAAATCACCTAGAAATCTTACTAGGAAAGGGTATATTAGGGATCATCCAAAAATTTATTTCCAAAATGAAAATGTGTATAACCACTATCCAAAATGGATATAGTACACAATATGTTTTCAATTAATTAAGTATGTTTCCATTTCTCAACCTCTTCAGCTAGTTCACATAGTCATTTTTGGACCAACCAAAGTTCCTATTTTAAATGGAAATAACTATGTTTATTTATTTTTAGATGAAATTTTTTTGTACATTGGTATTATTTTAATCTCACAAAAGTTATGCTTGTTATTATTTTACCAAGTATGCTAAATATTCAGAAAACATATGTGTAATTAAAACTATGAGCTTTTGAATTTTTCAAGGAAATTAGTTTGAAAACAATGATTTTGAAACATATTCCTTACAATATAACTATAACAATAAAATCTATTTTCCTAGGACCCCTCAATAGAATTGATTTTTTGAAAGCACTAGTAGAACCCATCAAGAGATATCCTGGAAAATGCTCAATAAATATGACTTATGTGTATAATTTTTGGAATAGGATACAAATAAAACCTATTATATAATTAATAAAGTTTTAATTAGACATAAAATGAAGAATGAATATTTTGATATTTGGAATAATAGGAATCCTATGATTAATTAAATTAATGTTTTTCACTGAAATGTCTTTATTATTAATAATATGGGTAATCATGAAGCGTTTTCAAGTTAAAGTGATAATGGAATTTTCATTATATATTTAGATTCTAGTATATAGAATAATATTTTTAACAAAAGGAACAAGAATATGAAAGAACCCTTCCTAGTTATATTTGATTAAACTGAAGTACATGAACCAAAAACACATTACAAAACTATAGGATTATTTATTCACATAGAACATTTATTCCAGAGCTTTTGATTCTTTAGTAAAAAAGGAAAAAAAATCATCCTGTTTTCGGGGAACATTATGACCTAAACCTCTAGAAGAAACTAACGTGAACAGCCCTTAATATTATAGACCAATTGGGACTCATATATACAACAATTTAAATGTTTTCTTGATGTATAATATAGTGGTACACAAAATAGAGCTTCTCTATGAAAACATGTTTAACATCAAGAAGTCTTATCACTACTTGAACCAAATAATATCAATGATGAAGTTAATAATGAATTCATGGAAATGAATATCTAAAAATAACTTAATAAATTTTTTTGAAATAATGTTTTGTAACTTTACGATTAACCCAAATACTCCTTTATTATATGAAATAAATTGGAGTTCAGAAACAAGTTTGATGAATCTAGAAAAATTATAATTAATAATGATACACTATTCGCACAAGTGTTTAGTCATGAAGAGGGTTTAGACTAATAATAAAACTTTTCACATGTATCTATAAATGGATCCATTATATATCTGTTAGAATAGGCCAACATCTATATTTCAAAATATATTAGATGGATTTCAAAAGTGAATTTATGAATTGGTATATAGTTGAGGATGTTTTTTCAAACAACCAATTGATTAAAAAACCCTTATTTTCCAAACCATGATTTCAAATTGAATAATGATTTATATGTTTCAAAAAAATCTATTAGAGCTTCGTATAATTGGCGCATCACTTTTATTATTTGAAAAGGATATTCAAAATAAATATATTATCTTATAATATTCATAAAACATCTTTCAAAAGATGATTTAGTTTTTAAAATATTTTAGATGATATTATTTTTGGATATTCTAATGATCAATTTTGTTTTTAATCTCCTTAAATTATGAAAAATTAATTTGAAAATTTTTTAAGGGGTAAACATAAATTCATTTTTGGTTTTCAAGATTTTCTAAATAAAGATGGAATCATCTAAATACTAATTAAATATACTAAATAACCTTTACATCATTTTGGTTTGGTTATAAGTAAGGGAAATGAAAATTTAATGAGTATGAACCATAATTTGGATCATGATGAAGATGAAAAATCAGTCAATCAAACCAGTTATATAGACATGATAAATATTTTTCACTGTTAACAACTAGATGATATGACATTATATTTAGTGTGTGTATGTGTTATCAATTTTATAAAAATTTATGATTCAATCATATATTATATAAGATGAATTTTCAAAAACCTTGGATATACAACCATTACATTATTTTTCAATCTATGAGGATAAACATTAAAATTAGATAGTTATTTTGATGTTGATTTTCATGGTTTAACGTTATATTGAAAAATATCATCTTAACATGTCACATTTTGGGAATGTATATACATTATTGGTGTTGTATGAAAATAAATTTTGTACACTTTTACTGTTAAATCTTAATACATAGATAAATGTTGTTTCTAGGAACCGATTTTATTGATGGAACACACATCAAAAGACTTTTTATATAAATTCCTACATGTACATAACAATTATTAAAAATAGTGCTATAAAAATTTATAAATATGATTAATCTCACTCTATAAAAAAACACAGTGTGTAATAAATCCCTTTTTTGATGTATATTTTCCAAAGGGTGATATAACTATTGAATATATTGGTACTAAAGATTATATTTATGATATTTTCACTAAATATTTTGTATCTAATAGAATAATCTAAAATAAAAAATAATTGGGAACGATTAATTTTGGTTAGGAAATTTTTCTTTTACATAATATTCGTGTTTTACCCACCATTGGAGTTTTAAACACCGTTGGATTTTTACCTACCATATGAGTTTTACCCACCATTAGTGTTTTACCAAATGATGGAGTGTTACCCACCATAGTATTTTATGCACCATAACCATTGGTATTTATTGACCATAATAAAATGGTCTGATGTTTATTTTTAGACACCATTCTTAATTTATCATTATGAGTTTTTTAATTTTTTTAATTTTTAATTCGATTCAAGTGATATTGAAATTTTATTTTTAAAAATCCATAAAAACCTAAAAGGTAGAAATTATAAAGTGGTCTCATTACAATTCTCACTCTATCCAGCCATTATCTAAAATGTTTTTGTGACCGTTTATTTTCCAACTTCTAACATTCCCCCTCATTCACCCACACCATCTGATTTAATCTATTTGGTTAGAGTAAACAAAAATGCAGATTCATCTTTAGAAGGGTTATATCCTCCCATGAAGTAGAATGGACAATAAATCCATTTTTTTGTTGATCTAGTGAACATGGATCTTTCAAATGGTTTAGTGGGTTTCGATAAATTGGTTCCTACTGAGTGGTTAAAATTGAGATTGTCATTGGTGATTAATATCCTACAAGATAGTGGATGGGAAGAGTGGTTTTCATCTAATGGGAGGACATTGTATCCCATGTTAGTGAACCATTTTAATATGTATATCATGTTTACATTTGATGAAAATGAATATGTGGATATATGAAGAATAAATGGACATAATGTTTTGTTCTATTAAAAAAAGTTCTGAATGAAAGATATTCAAAAGATTATCAAGGAACTATTACAAGTGACAATCATAATTTTTTAAATAAATATTCCTTGACAGAGTTGAAAGGAGATTATATAATGAGAATAATAGTTTATACTAGGCTTGATGGTGAGTGTCAAATTATTTTCAAGTGTATAAATCATATTCTATATCCAAGATATTTTAATTTCCGAATAATTAGGGATCAAGATGTGTATATTTTTTATCTAATAAAGAGAGGATAGAAGAAAAATCATTCTTGATACTTCATGGATCACATGATGGATATGTACATTCCATCTTCCTAGTCAAATACACTAATTTATATTTTTTTTTATTCACCATTATAGATGCCAATGGATTTTTCAATTAATGTTAACAAAAAATTAAAATAATTATATGTTTTTTATCACATTGTTCAATTTAGAAATAATGAAAATAATGTAGAACATGTGGAAGGGAAATAGAATTATTATGACTATATGCTATATAAAGATTAAAATCTTGTTGATCACCCTTCTAGACTGTAGAAAATTTTTTATATTGTATTAGAACAAGATAATATCATTGAATATTTAGATGGGGAAGAATATGAAGATATTTTCCAATGATTATGAGAATGAAGTGTTCTCAATGATGGAATGTGGTTACCCATACCAGCCAAAGAGTTATATATTATGGTTCTCTTAGTCCAACTAATTTTCACTATATCTGATATACTATCTAAAAATATGGATGTGAGGAATGATAAATATAATTTTCTAGTGAAGAACCATTTAATACTACTTCAAAATCCTTTTAATGAAATTTAAGTGAATTGAATGATGATAGTGATGAATTTGATGATGAAATGGGTGGAGAATATGTGTAACATGGATATTGACATGATATTTTTGTAGGTTATGACCGTGATGGTCCTAGTGGTTGCATTGGTGATGAGAATATTGATATTCCTTAGGCACTTATCTCTTCTCAATGTTTTTCAATTGTATCTAGATCTGAAGATAGATTGAGAATAATCCAAGATTTTTGATATAAAACTGTTTGATGATAAAGAATCATTTGTTGTTAGGGATGAATCCCCAAGTATGGAAAGTCACCCTTTTGATCCAGATGTCAATGGAGACAATAGTGTGCCAAAAACTGGTTTAGAATAGGTTAACAAGCACATATATATTCAATGAAATATTTCTTGATGAAAAGATGGAGGTTGATCAAAAATTTCTTGAGAAGTCATTTTTTATGAAAAATTTGATGTGCAGAGATCCAATAAGTATTTAAGGGTTGTTCTATACATTTTTGAGTGTAAATTTGTTAACTCTATAGTAGTTAAGTCTCATGGTGCGTCTTATATTAGTTTATAGGACACATCTCTTGAGTAATTTGATACATACCATGGCTTTGTGAGACATTTACTCGTATACTCTGATTCTGATTAGAATGAAGGTCCACCAAATGATGGTGTACTTATTATTCAAGAAGAAATCGATCCCAAGGGATCATTAGTAAAATAAATAGATGTTCCATGAGACAACTTATGATTTTATTCAAATTTTACTCCCATATCTACTCCTCCAGATGCAACTACTATTGGGATATATTCTGAATCCTTACCCACACCTACCATTTCATGAATTCCAATTGATGATGTCATTAGAGGCGACATAAAATTCTTTATATAAAGAATAATTTTTTTATTTTGGCTTTTAATTGAAATATCATAATCCCTTGGTTACCATGCAAAGTGATAGTGATGAAAGGAATTATTTTTGGACTTTGATTTATCACGTCCGTCCTAAAATGATGCTTCAGATTCGGGATGTGGAGGAGGAAAATAAGAGGATTGAATGTGATATGACTATATTGAAATATATAGTGGATGAGATGAGGTATTCCTTTGTACATTCAATGTGTTCACTACTTAAGAGGATAGAAAATATTTCATCCATGGCTCCAAGATCCTGTGCTCGACCTCCTCTTCATTATGATGATTTGATCCAATTTGTAGGTATGGGTGAGTGTTTTAGAGATGAACATGGTGTATTAGACCTAGATTTGGAAACTTTGAGGATAATATGGAATAATTGTGTTAATATATAGAAGACGGTTTGAGTGTATATGTATGATATGAAAGAATATAAGCAGATTATCAAAAAGGATATAAATTATTAGCTATATAAAATATATACTAATCATGAGACCAACACTGATTTCAAATTTTATAATAAGAACATTAGGATGGCTCCAATGACTCATTATTTAAAAAACATTTCCATTTCAGTTCATGACTCCAGTGGCCAAGATGTTCATGGAAGAGAAAATTTTCTTTTTAGTCCCATGAAAAGAGGAGGGAATATTATTATATATCTCATAAATATGATAAATACATTTATTATAGTTTATGGAACTATAGTGGTTTCTCATGATTCTATTCTAGTTACTTATCACCTCACTCCTCACGTTTGAAATCCATAGTTTTTAAGAACATCAGTTACCAGATATCAAAATACACCATTAAATTTTCTTTTCCAACCTTCCAATTTGACATCCAGACAAGCAATCCTTCATCTCAAGGATACCATTATTAGAGGGAATCATTATCTAATTTATATTGTTACATACATCAGAATAATTACCAAAGTTTATACTTTTGAATGTTCTGATTTTGAAAAGGGGAAGGAAAAAGAACCTATGGTATTTCTACCAATCCTGATAATGTGCTACCATTAAATTTTTAGTTTCTTATAGGGTAAATATTATGAATTTTTTTGTATCATATTCGATATACATCACATTGATTTTTAATGGTAATTCCACTTGTTGTAATAAAAATAAATAGTGTTTAATATTTTATTTATGCGATTACTATTTTATGAAATCAATTTATAATATAATTTAAATTTAAATTTTTTTACTATGTGTTTGGAATACTAACCACTAGACACGACTCATTGTTGATGAGGAGTCACCACTAGGGATTAATCACCATTGATGATGACAAAAATGGAAAAGTGTTTAAATCATCCTCTATCAGAGTTGAGTCACTATCAGGATAAGAATCTTACAATTTATGGAAAAGAATCACCGCTAGAGGATTACTCACCATCAGAACATAGGCACATCAAAATATTGAAATGTGTTGAGAAGACCAACCCTCAGAAGATAATCTACGGTCAATCTTTAGCTGCATTCATAATAGACATTTTTGGAATGTGTTGGAATGAACTACCACTGAGATAAGTCATAGTTGAGCATGGAAAACCATCATTTTGACTCACCATTGACCAAAATCACATCCATTTGAAGTCACTACAAGATTTTCCTCACCATTCAGATGATTCACTATCACTAATTTTATTAACTTTAATGAATTTATAATAAATAATATATTATCAAATTTAATTGTGTGGATTATATTAGTGATTATTTTTAAAATATTATAGTGTTGAGTTAAATTTTGTAAAAGTTATCTAGTATAAGGATTAGAGGATTCAGATATTTCATCCTGCATTCTCCATGTATATTAGGAAGCATACTTTCTAATATAGAGATATACTAAAATACACATGCAGACATAGAGATATTCATGTCCACATGATGTGTGCTGAAAACATATTTCATGAATAAGAAAAGTTAAAATTGATAAGAGTTTACACATTGAATATTTCCTAAAATTGCCTATAATAAAGTGTATCATAACAAAAAAAATAACCTCTCATACATTCTGAACAAATATAGTTTATGATACTCTATTTTTATTCCATTTCTATAAAAAAAGTCATAAACTCATATTTATAATACATGATAGGAGTCACATAATTAAAAGAACGTTAGGCCTTGAAACATCCTCTTCTTTATATATTTATTGTCTATATATATATATATGTTTTATCTTTAGATTAGATTTCCTGTCTGTCTTCACTATATATTAGAAACCCACAAAATCACTTATAATTTAACTGTATGATATTAAATATCTTATCAACTATAATTATCTCTATTTTTCATGGTGTTTTGGATGAGGTCCCTTTATGTAATGTGTTAATTTTATTTCAATTTATATTATGGAAGAGGCATCTCCAATACATGGAAATATTTTATGTTTTATTTAACCAATCCATTCAGTAGATTATGATTATATCATATAATATTCTCAGCTTCCTGGGATTTCCTACTTGATATGATTAATTATTATCATTATGTAGTAAATCTTGTTTTTATTCCACGGTGTTTTTTTCCGGTTTGTTTTGTTTCATTTAAATTGTTTAAACTGAATTTGTTTTAAACATAAATAAGTCTAGTACATTAATAATTAGTCTTAATTAATGATTATTTATGTAATTGATTATGTAACTTGATTTCCAAATTTATAGTAATAATAATATATTATTTTAACTTAGATATAATAGTTCATTGAGAAATCTCTTAAAATATGTGAACATATATCATTATACATTTTGAATTAATTGTGATATTTATAAATATATAATGGATTTTATTTAAACATATTTTGAATAATATTATTTTTTTGGTACTCAATTCACCCCCATCTTGAGATACTCACTCTAAAAAAACCGTAATCACTATTCATAAATCATTTATACTAATTATTTTTTCTTGAAATTATTTTTGGTAACTAGTAAAACTATTTACATTAATTCATTTCTTAATGATACTCAAACACCTTTAGGATATAGTATATTTATTACTTTCATACATTATCTTAATTAAACTACTTATATTTCAATTTAACATCACACCTTAAAAAAATTAGTATAATGTGTGACAATCAAATTCTATAATAAATAACATAATATTTTATCAGTTAACTACATAGTCTATGAAGTCAAAATATTTATATTAACAAAATTTTAGATATATTATTTCTTCTATAATATCATAAAAATATTAAAAAACACATTTATATTCATTAACAGAACTTATATTTTATTACATGTAATATTTGAAATATAAAATATTAATCAATTTCATATATTGTACTTTTAATGACAACATCATTTTGAGTTGATAAAATAAAGAGAATTTTCCATTCTATCTTTTGGGTGGGATTAATGGTGGAAATAACATTTATCAATTTAGATGCTCATGTATATAATTTTACTACTATATTGATCCAAAGATAGGGGATTAGCCTACGATATAATGTTTTTTATAAATTACCAGCCTTTAAGTTTTTTAGAATCATAAATATTTTTTTAATTAAGTATTAATTATTCAAGGTAGTTGTGAATGGTGATATATTTTGAACAGTTTCCCATATTGAGATTCAATATTAGTAGTTGATTCTATAATAGGGTATTTTCTATTTTGAGGCACAAACATTTTTTGGAAATTTTGTTCAGGCCCAAGCCCCCTTTCATTTTTCCTTTTAAATTTATCTCTTCTCATTTTTCTTTTTCATTATTAAATCCCCATTGGAATATACCATAAAAATATCCCTCCAATAGTCATCTTTTCATTAATGATAGGAATTATAAATAGTATGAGAAACATTTTGGGTTTCTTCAGTGACAGGATTAGGGTGTTCTAATAGTTTCTTATAGAGATAAGAAAAAATATATATATTTATTTGACCCATATGATGGTAGTGGTTTTAGTTTTCAAATATTATCACCATATATTAGTTGTTTTACGTTTTGAATCAATTTCTGAGATTTAGGGGACTCCAAAAAGGGTCAGTATTGTGGTCATTTTAGTGGGAAAACAGGTTTTGGGCAGATATTAGGTGTATATTTTAATGAAAACCATGTCACGTAGAATTTAGGTTTGTGAACACACATTTTTTATAATTATCAATTAATGAGAGTTGAAGATGAGTACTACATGGAATGTGTGTTTGGGGTATATATTATAGATATCAATTGATGTGTGTCATGGGAGTCAGTCAAATGACCCAAGAAGGGTTATATTGTTGTGTAATGTAGAAAGTTACACCCAAAGTACAATGAATGACTAGAAGCCACATTTGATATTTTTTCAGACCCTAGTTGAGGTATTACTCTATGAACCATGTTTAGGGTACATGAAATATATGGAAAGTGAATACCATGAAAATTTCAATAAACATTCATGGTGGGATTTGGTACATGGCTATGGAGAATCATAGGATGTCTATGACATGTATAAAAGAAAAATCGGTTTGTACTCCTTCCATGGAAATGTTCTATTGATTTTTACACTATAATATGAATTGGACTCATGATTAAATAATTATGGCAGTTTTTTTTTCTTAATTATTGATGAAATAATCCTTTTGGTGTGTGGAGTCTTTTTGGTGCGTTGTTTTTAATGTCATAAATTGGTGGTGGGGGGTTTAAATTGATGTCTTGGTTCAAAAAATTCATGCGGGTTAGTATTTGTGATGTGAGACCCAAGTACGAGTCATTGGAGTTGTTTAGGAATTGGATATAGGATGAATATTTTTTAAGATCGTCAATCATTAAGTGTGTCCCAATGTAGTTGGTTCCACCAAGAGGATACATTTTAATAAGATTGGATAGAACCAATATTTATGGATCAAAGAACGCATTTAGTTAGTGATGTCACCAATGAGGGATGAGTTCAATATAGTATCAATAATTTGAGACCATAGTGGGTTTAGAGAGAACATGAGATACCATAATGGGAAATATATTACTTTGTTGTTATTAGGGGCTATGTATAAGGTGACATCCTACCTTGGATTGGCTGGATAAATTTGTGTTTGGATGTGGGCATTATGTCCTTGAATGTTTTTCATAGACATAGCATGAGTCTGTAGGATTATGTTGGTTTTCATAAACCTCTAAAGAGACTATGGGGATGGTTTGGTGCGATGTGCCTCCCTCAATTCAGAGGGAATGGTACTATGTGGTGAGAATGGTCTAATGAGTGCATTAGGTCACGTATCATTGTATTGGTTTCTTAGTTTTGTCATATGATTGTTTCGTCTTCAATCTAGTATTGGGCTAGAGACCTTTACTTGCATTGATTATGTCAGCTTCCATAAGTTAGATCTTTTATTTAAAAATATTGGTGTGAGTTTCACCAGAATAATTTTATCTCATGTTGTCATGACGATAACGATGTACTTCCAATAAATAAGAATATATTTGGAAGGGATTATAAAAAATGACCATGCATAATGTATGCAAGTACTGGGTTATTTTTTAAGATGAATCTATATCCTATATATTTGGATATTATATGAGAATTAATTGAGTGGAGTGAAGTGGTAATGATATAAAATTTCAACATGAAATTATAAAAGAGATGGTTAATGTAACAGCTGATGTTTTTATGGACTTGTTTGTTTTGAGTAAATTTTAATCTTCATTTATATCATGACATGCACTATGTTAGTGATTCATTTCACAATGAACTGTTTCAGAATATTATCCCCACAACATTGACTTGGTGTACATTCCACGCAACACTGACTTGGGGTATGATACAGAAAACATTAAGTTGTCGTATGATACATGCAACATTTAGTATCTATGAAATTTCTATTTTTATTGTTTTAATTATATAAATATGATAATTATAACATAGAAGTTATCCTTAGTAATATGAATTGTAATAACTACTTATATATTTTTTTTATAATTGTTTTATATAAATAATAAATTTTGATAATAAAATATATGATTTTTTGAAGTTAATTTTATGTTTAAAAACATCGTTTTCTCTAATGAAAAACATTTAATAATAAATGATAATTTACACACATTAGAAATTGAATTTGAAAATACAAACATCTGTTTTTTGATTTTAAATTTCAAAAAAATCTTTGGTTGAATAGTGAAAAATACCGCTCTTTATTTAAAAAATTCCTTTTTATAATTAATTATTAATGATCGATGATATTATAAATACTTTTTATGATCACATTATATGAATATTATATCTACTAATACAACTAAATTCATTATAATCAATTCCACTTTGATATTGAATATAAAATGTTAACAATGGATTTAACATTTTCCCACATTAAAACCCTGTTATTCCCCCAAAAAATCCCCTTGGTATTTTAATCTTATCTTTCTTAATAAACTCTATCATGGAAATATTTTGGCATAAAACAAAATTAGTTACCCCATATAGTGGTAACGTTTTCTTCCAAGATCATTTTTTCCTTCTCCACCCCTCTACTATCTTTATTCCCTTCTTGTGTGACAGTAACAATATTCTTCACATAATATTATTTTTCGATTCAATGGTTCAAATATACTCATACAAACACAAATATTTAATGGATGTTGAACATAAATTTTCAATGTATGGAGAACTACTACCTCACGAAACGATGATTATCTATTTCTCCTTTACCACAAATAATGGTATCCATTATCGTGGGGATAAATTTATATATGTAATATATTATATTTATTATTTCTTTAAACATATATAATAATTTTATAAAACACATCTTTTTACCTTTAATTTGGTGTTAATACGATAATCTTGTTAGAGGAATGTGTGTACTACTGCCCACTCTAAGTGAAGTGATGCATTCACACACCACATGGAATTTGTTAAGAACAGGTTTAATGAAATTATATGAAATATATTTTATATTAACTCTACTAAAATAATGATATATATAAACACACATATATATATTTGATTAACATAATTTCTTTCAATATATTAATAAAAACAGAAACAACAATCATGCATACGAACAAATTACCAAATCCATGAACGATGTTTTCCATTTCATAATTAAATATGATATAAGTTATTTTAATATAAATATACAATATATATTAGATATTTATATAATTTCCATCATTCCTGATATAAGGGACCATCCTTAAACCTTACTTAATCTTGAGTTATTACAAGATTACACATTGATGATCTTTTCATGTTTAGAGTTTTAGAGAATTAGATCATAAAACTTGCATTACATTCCACATTTAAACAAAGTGGTTACATAAAAGATAATATTCATTTTTACCATCAACGGAAACATATTTAAAATAAAACAAGGATTCTTTCTTGACACTTCCTTGACACTATCATCATATCATGTACCCTTCCCTTGACCTGTGAAAAACATTTCAAAAACTTGGGATGAGCATAAAAAGCTCAGTAAGGGATATAAAAATATGGAAAGGAAACATGAGTACATGTATACATAAGAATGAAATCATACATTACTAATAAAACATAAGAAATTTAACATACCTCATAAAATCATGAATAAATCATAGAAATCATAAAACATAAAGGTAAATTGAGGCATTCATAACATTTTTACGTAGGGAGTAACCCTCTTGGTTACGTTTGGAATACCCATCACAGTGGATTCCCTAAATCTCTTCGGAGAAACCTTAACGTTTAACCCATTCGCGTTACCCAATTCATTGGAGATCTATATCGGGCTCACCCACCCTTAGATTATCACGGAACCACCCGTCTTCAAAACAATCCCCACGTACCATAACATAATCGTATCACATAAAACATGCCTAAAGGAAACATAACATTTCCACATTTCAATCACAAGATATCAATACAACACATTGATATAATAAAAAAGTTATGAAAACAATTTACAATACCAAAATAAAGGAAAAGTAAAACATGGTATTTATTTCTCATTTAAAAAAAGGTATGGCTTGTAGAGGAAGCCGAAACTCAAATAATGGTCAGGACGGCGGAGAAGTCGTTGTCACCGCATACGTTTGAAAAAAACATTCCCTTTTTTAGTTTAGCAAAATGTTTCGTATAAAAAAGATTCCTTTTTGATAAACATAAAATTAAAAGGGGTTTATACACTGTATAAAATAAGGTTGTGTATAAAACAAAATATGCCTCAATGAAAGGAGATTGAGATGGAGTCCCATATAAAGACGGTATCCTTAGATTAAGGATAAATCAATTACATAATTATGTGTGACAAACTAATACACAAAATATAAGTGGATATTAAGTGTAAAACAATCAGAGGTTATTCACACATATTCATAGAACGACATATTCAAGGAGTACAAGCTTATCCCAAAGAATCAAAATTGGGTTAAGAAGTTCCCTTGCAAAAATTTAACAGACTAACGACGTCACTACAAAATTCATAAAAAGAGTTGATTAGAGATAAAAAGGGTATCTCATCACTTAGAAATAAAATTTAAATCACTAAGTATTTAGAAGAACATATCCCAACATAATGTTATGTGAATTAAAATACATAAAAAAGAAGTATTTTTAAAAAGAGGAGGGTGAAAGGTTCCCTTACAGACATGGGTATCTTTCGAAACATACACACCGTGAAAGAAGGACAATACAACATTTATGTAAATACTCATAAATGAAATTCTATTACACAATGAGAAAAATAATGGTCAGTACATACACCACTCAAGGGAAATTGTGGAAAATGTAGCATAAATCTCACGGGAATGAAAGTGAGATGAAAAATCCCTTACGAAAACTCGGTAGCCTAACGACACCACTTAAAACTTCCAAAAAATGGATTGATGAGATCAAATAGGGTCCCTCATCATATTAAAATAAAATATCAAGAGGAATATAAAAGAACACCCCCCATCACAACAAAGAGGAGTTTAAAAGAAGTGACATAAAGGAGAGTACTTAAAAATAAAGAGAGAGGTTAGATCTCTTACGAAAATTCGGCAGCCTAACGGCGCCACTCAAAACTTCCAAAATGGATTGATGATAGATAATAGAGTCTCTCATCATATGAGCATAAAAATTATAGTAAGAGTAATATAAAATAACATCCCAATCACAAGAAATATGAGCTTAAAAGGAATGACATAAAAGAGTGTACATAAAAAGAAAGAGAGGAGTAGAATCGCTTACCTCAGGTCCGACTTGACTCGATCATTCTTTAACGTCCGGAATAATAAACTTGAGTTCATTTCTACCTGATTATGAACTTTTTTCAAGTTCATTATTCATTTTAATGACTTATTTCCATGTTATGAACATTATGTAATCATTTAAGTTAATAATGTTTGTTTTGTCGATATTTAGTTCTTATGTCGAAAGTGGACTTCTTATAATTACATGTTGATCGTGTGGTCAAAGGTTCATTATATCCAGAATGATATTCATGATTTGGATATCATATATATCATATATATCTAGAATATAGATGTATTCATAATATTACATAAACATTTATAGGTAATAAATGAAATGCACCGTTCATGGAGACGGTAAGCCATACGTACGCATGAACGCTACATTCATTTCTATGTCATATTAATGGAATTAAAACTAAATGATATGTATGTATATTTTAATTACAGAATTATATTCATCATTTATATGTAACATACTTCATATATAATAACTTTAAATACATCCCTTATACATCCCACATATGGCATTAACGAATCAAATCACTTTGAGGGGGCGGTAGTCTGCACTTCCTAAAATGAAATTATCGTGTTTACCCACAATGGAAACCATAAACTTATGCCAGAAAAGAAAAATACAGAAGATTAAGTAAAACATAAACATATTATATATCATATATAAATATAGTGACATCTTAATGGCCACCTTTTAAGGAGTTATATGAGTGTTGAACAATCATCGTTTCGTGAGGCAGCAATTCACCATCCACAAAAACAGTATGTTCTTTAACCATTTGATGTAGGTGTGTGTAAGTGTAGCTGGAATTATTCTTATACCAACATCCTAGTATATTTAAGATACGTTATTTGTTACAAAATAAAAGAATAAAAAGAGTTTATGGGGTTGGAATGCAAAATAAAACAAAAGAACACAAGTGAATACATTACCTTAAAATCGGGTAACTCTTTTTGATTTGAGATCAAAGGCTTCCTTGGGAAGACTTCTGCCCAAAGTGAGGATTCTTGGAGTAAGATAGGGATTTGGAGAGTCAAAATGATCAGGGTTTGGCCGAGCCAAAGGCTTGAGAGGTGTGGGTAAGGAGGTAGGGGTGGGGGCCTTTTATAAGAGGAGAGGAGGGGCACTCTTGGAAAGTAATGAAATGTTACTTTATTTGAAAATGAGTCTCGGATTTCAAAGGTCCCACATTGATATAATTTGAGGATAAGGTGACAAGTTTTCTAAATCCACCAATCCAATAGGTTTTGGTGATGTTTAGGTCATATATTTTACATTATCTTTTCATTTTATTTAAATCCTTTATTAATGAGGTAATCGCTGCATAATTATGATGTCATAAATAATTTTATTTATTTAATGTCTAAAAATTATAAAAAAAAATATCATGATGTAGGAAATCTATTTTTATTTCTAATGAATATTTATAGTCAAAAATATGAATTTTATAACATCATTTAAAAGTTGTTTCAGTGAAACATCTCATGCTTGTGACATTTTTATTTTATCTTTAAATAAAATGTTATTTATGTCATTTTCCAACCAAAGTGGCTCCAGGGGGACCCCAAGTTGACCCATGGATTTTCTTGCTCGGCCATGACACATCCAATGAGGGTAGTACATGTTTCTAGGTCATTTCACATTATTAAAACATTATTTTTAACTTAAATTACACTAATTTCCTTTAATCGCGATTAAGAACATAAAAGTTACTATTCACCAAAAAATTATTTTCATCCCATTGAACCAAATTTTAATTCCTAATGACAACCATGTATGTCAGATTTTTGAAATTCAAAACACAGAGGTGACAATGTTTCATTTAAACGAAAAATCAGTTTCTTTAACTACCCCTTAGTGGTTTTACTATTCATCAAAAAATTGAAGTTTTTCAGAAAAAAACCAAAAATTCACCCTAAGTGATACTTGATATTACGAATTCAAAAATGAAGTCTATTTTACAGAATTCAAAACATATAAGTTGCATTAATTAATTTAATAAATAAATCCCACTGTCAAAACAAATATTGTGTTTTTATGAAACAATATCTATTAAAAGATTTACACTAGTTTAACTCCAATTTCAAAGTAAAATTAATTCCAATGAACACAATTGGATTAAATGGTAAAAATATATACTAATTTTACTTTAAAAACAATTCAAAAGATAATCTAATCATATAAATAAATTAGATTAAAAAGAAGTTTTGAATTAAAATACAACATTTTTCACTATTCATTAAAAAATGAACTTTATCGGAAAGATACCAAAAATTTACACAAAGTAAATTTTGATATCTATATTCTAAAGAAGAATTTTATTTTGTCAAATATAACACATAAAATTATCAAAATGTGGATTTAAAAGAGGTTCTCCATCAAAAGGCGGTTAATCGACCTTCTAAAGAACATTAGAATGATTACGCTTAAAAATTGAATTCATTCACATTTTTAATCCTCTAACATTTATTGTAAAAAGTAAAAATATTTGACAAAAATATATAATCATTTTTTAGTTAGTTCTGCTCATTCCCGCCATTACAACGGCTAGGCGTTAACTACCATTGAAAATAATATTATTTTATTATTAGAGTGCTACGTAAGATTTCAAAATAACTCATTGTTGTGTATTGGGTAAGCCATCAAGCATAGTGTTCCCATTAAATTAATATTAACATGTTATTCAAAAATATGGAAAAATATAAAAATTTCATCTTCTTTATTTACCAGGGGTGTTACATCCTTCCCCCCTTTTGGGAATTGCGTCCTCGTAATTTTTAAAATTGGGCTTGGAAACTTCATTGAAAATCCCACATCGGAACAAGAGTCAGTAAAACTATCACTTTAAATAAAGAAAGAGAATTACAAGGGTCACCCGAGTTAACCCATACTAGGATTCCATGTAGGAAAACATGGAAATGGAAGAAAAAACAAAGAATCATGTTCTAAGGGAGAGTGATAGTAAACATGTCTAGGAGAAATTTAACAATAAGAAAATCAAAAACTGGTGGTGGGTTAAACGGTATTCGATTCCCCAATAGGAAAAGTTAACAGACAACATTTTTGTTTTAAGTTACTCTTAATTGAGGAATTTATTTTTGAGCTTAAGTAAATCATAATGAAACATTATTACTTGTCACGTAGACTTTCAACTTTTACTAGATTTCTTAATCAAACTCATATTTTCTCCAAAAGACTAGTATTTAGGAAGACTTGTTCACATTAAGAGTACTATAATAAACATCTTGAGATTCACCTAATCCACAAAAGAGAACTATATATTTAACATGTCTTTAGAAAAAATCCAAAACCAAAACCAAAAAGGTTAGTACAAGATCAGATAATCCAGAAAAGGATAACCCTTTATAAAAACAAAATCTATTCTTAATATCGAAAATTTGTCAAACAAAACCCAAAGTTCAACGAGGACCATTCGATAAACAATTTTTCCATAAAATTCTTCAAAGTAAACCAAACTAAGATTGAAACCCAAATATTTGAATAATTTTGTTCATATATTCATCCATGGTACAAATTAACTTTTATCTCCAAATAACATCAATTGCTCTTAAATTCTCATATTGAAAAGTAATTAAACTAATCACATATAGTCGATGATAGATTAATCATTTCCATAGATAACCCAAAATAAACTTACTCTTAATTCCTAAAATCATCAAACTAAAAAGAATTAGTCAAACTAACAAGGGACTTCACGTAGTCCAGGGGTAGGCGTTAAATACCTGTCGCACTTTGGTTGTGGGTTCGATTCCCGCAGCTTTGTCTGATGCGACAGGTTGTCACACGGTCTGCGTGTTGTCCTTTTTTCAAAACAATATAATTCATAAAACATTCCGCAAAATGAGATAAAATCTTCAAAAATAATAATAACATATTTTAACAACATGTTTATCTCATGACTTTCATTTTCAATCATAACATATAATAACCCATAATTACCTCAAAATTAAGGATCATATAAACTCTAATGGTTACCTTTATAATTATTACCTGAACTTCCACATCGATTGGTCATCTCGTACATGATGCATCACAGATCATACAAAGGTTCAAGTGGTTTATCATGACTCTTTGATAGTTGGTTTTGAACAACCATGAGTTTCCACATTGAATCCCCCATTTTATCTTGTATCATAATCAGAGAACCACCATAGTTTACTTCAAACCTATTGTCACTTTGGTGCCTGCTAGATACATGCATTCACTAAAAACAGAAATGTCAGTGTGAGTATATCAACAAAACCATCATGTACTAAAGAGGAAGATAAACACTAAGATATACTTACTCATTCACTTTATCTAAAACTAGGACTCTTTCTGAAATCCTAACCATTATGGTAATGTCACATGTGCATAGAGAATACCCTAACCTCTAATGTTATCTAAACAGACCTCTGATACCAACTATAAGGCCCCAGCCTTAAAACTTACATAATCTTGAGTTATTACAAGATTACACATTGAGGATGTTTTCAGGATTAGATTTTTAGAGAATTAGATCATAAAACATGCATTACATCCCACATTTAAACAAAGTGGTTACATAAAAGATAGTATTCTTTTTTCCCATCAACGGAAACATATTTAAAATAAAACATGGATTCTTTCTTGAAACTTCCTTGACACTATCATCATATCATGTACCCGTCCCTTGACCTGTGAAAAACATTTTAAAAACATGGGATGAGCATAAAAAGCTCAGTAAGGGATATAAAAAAATGGAAAGGAAACATGAGTACATGTATACATAAGAATGAAATCATACATTACCCATAAAACATAAGCATTTTAACATACCTCAAAAAATCATGAATAAATCATATAAATCATAAGACATAAATGTAACTTGAGGCATTCATAACATTCTTACGGAGGGAGTAACCCTCTTGGTTACGTTTCAAATACCCATCACAGTATATTCCCTAAATCGCTTCGGAGAAACCTTAACGTTTAACCCCTTCGTGTTACCCAATGCATTGGAGAGCTATATCGGGCTCACCTGCCCATAGTTTATCAGAGAACCACCCGTCTTCATAACAATGCCCAAGAACCATAACATAAACGTATAACATAAAACATGCATAAAGGAAACATAACATTCCCACATTTCAATCACAATATATCAATTCGACACATTGATATTATAAAAACATTATGAAAAACATTTACAATACCAAAATAAAAGAAAAGGAAAACATGGTATTTATTTCTCGTTTAAAAAAAGGTATGGCTTGTAGAGGAAGCCGAAAATCAAATAATGGTCACGACGGCGGAGAAGTCGTTGTCACCTCATACGTTCGACCAAAACATTCCCTTTTGTCGTTTAAAAAAACGCTTCGTATAAAAAAGATTACTTTTGGATAAACGTAAAACTCAATGGGGTTTATACACCGTATAAAAGAAGGTTGTGTATAAACCAAAATATGCTTCAATGAAAGGAGATTGAGACGGAGTCCAATACAAAGATGGTATCTTTGGATTAAGGATAAATAAATTACATAATTATGTGTGACAAACTAATACACCAAATATAACTGGATATTAAGTGTAAAATAATTAGAGGTTATTCACACATATTCATAGAAGGACATATTCAAGGAGTACAAGCTTATCCCAAACAATCAAAATTGGGTTAAGAAGTTCCCTTGCAAAAATTTGATAGCCTAACGGCGTCACTAGAAAATTCAGAAAATGAGTTGATGAGAGATAAAAATGGTATCTCATCACTTGGAAATAAAATTTAAATCACTAAGGATATAGAAGAACATATCCCAACATAATGTTATGGGAATTAAAAGACATAACAAAATAAGTCTTTTTAAAAAGAGGAGGGTGAATGGTTCCGTTACCGACATGGGTATCTTTCGAAACATACACCCCGTGAAAGAAGGACAATAAAACATTGATGTAAATACTCATAAATGAAATTATATTACAAAATGAGTAAAATAATTGTCAGTACATACACCACTCAAAGGAAATTGTGTCAGATGTAGCATAAATCTCACGGGAATAAAAGTGAGATGAAAAATCCCTTACGAAAACTCGGCAGCCTAACGACGCCACATAAAACGTCCAAAAAATGGATTGATGAGATCAAATAGGGTCTCTCATCATATTACAATAAAATATCAAGAGGAATATAAAATAACATCCCCCATCATAAAAAATAGGAGCTTAAAATAAGTGACATTAAGGAGAGTACTTAAAAATAAAGATAGATGTTAGATCTCTTACGAAAATTCGGTAGCCTAACGGCGCCACTCAAAACATCCAAAATAGATTGATGAGAGAGAATAGGGTCTCTCATCATATGAATATAAAAAATAATGAAAGATTAATATAAAATAACATCCCAATCACAAGAAAGATGAGCATAAAAGGAATGACATAAAAGGGTGTACTTAAAAAGAAAGAGAGGAGTAGGATCCCTTACCTCGGGTACGACTTGACTCGATCGTTCTTTAACGTCCTGAATAATAATCTTGAGTTAATTTACACTTGCATAAGAACCTTTTTAAAGTTCATTATTCCTTTTTTATCACTTATTGCCATGTTATAAACATTATTTAATCATTTAAGTTAATAATGATTGTTTTGTCGATATTTGGTTCTTAAGTCGAAAGTGGAATTCTTACAATTACATGTTGTTCATGTGGTCAAAGGTTAATTATATCCAGAATAATATTCATGATTTGGATATCATATATATCATATATATCCTGAATATACATGTATTTATAATATTACATAATCATTTATAGGTATGAAATGAAATGCACCGTTCATGGTGACGGTAAGCCGTACGTACGCATGAACGCTACTTTCATTTCTATGTCATATTAATGGAATTAAAACTAAATGAGAGGTATGTATATTTTAATTCCAGAATTATATTCATCATTTATATTTAACATACATCATATATTATAACTTGAAATACATCCCTTATACATCCCACATATGGCATTAACGAATCAAATCACTTTGAGGGGGCGGTAGTCCGCACTTCCTAAAATGAAATTATCGTGTTTACCGACAATGAAAACCATAAACTTATTCCACAAAAGAAAAATACAGAGGATCAAGTAAAACATAAACATATTATATATCATATATAAATATAGTGACATCTTAATTGCCACCTATTAAGGTGTTATATGAGTGTTGAACAATCATCGTTTCGTGAGGCAGAAATTCGCCATCCACAGAAACAGTATGTTGTTTAACCATTTGATGTAGGTGTGTGTACGTTTATCTCAAAATATTCAAATAAAAACATCCTAGTATATTGAAGATAATGGAGTTGTTACAAAATAAATGAATAAAATGAGTTTTGGGGGTTGGAGAAGCAAAATAAAACAAAAGAACACAAGTGAAGACATTACCTTAAAATCGGGTAACTCTTTTTGATTTGAGCTCAAAGACTTCCTTGGAAACACTTCTGCCCAAAGTGATGATTTTAAGAGTAATAGGGGGATGTATAGAGGCAAAATGAGTAGGGTTTCGCCGATCCAAAGGCTTGAGAGGTGTGGGTTAGGAGGTAGTGGTGGGGCCTTTTATAAGAGGAGAGGAGGGGCACTCTTGGAAAGTAAAGAAATGTTACTTTATTTGAAAATGAGTTTCGTATTTAAAAGGTCCCACATTGATATAATTATAGGATAAAGTGATAAGGTTTAGAAATCCACCAATATAATAGGTTTTGGACATTTTTAGGTCATAGATTTTACATTTCCTTTTCATTTTATTTAAATATTTTATTAATGAGGTAATCGCTGTATCATTATAAAGTCATAAATAATTTTATTTATTTAATGTCTAAAAATTATAAAACAAATATCATGATTTAGGAAATCTTTTTTATCTTTCCAATTAATATTTATAGTCAAAAATATGAATTGTATAACCTCATTTAAAAATTGTTTTAGTGAAACATCTCATGCTTGTGGCATTTTTATTTTAACTTTAAATAAAATGTTATTTATGTCATTTTCCAACCAAAGTGGCTCCATGGGGTCCCCAAGTTCACCCATGGATTTGTTTGGTCGGCCATGACACATCCAATGAGGGTATGACATGTTTCTAGGTCATTTCACATTACTAAAACATTATTTTTCCCTTAAATTACACTAATTACATTTAATCGCGATTATGAACATAAAAGATACTATTCACCAAAAAATTATTTTAATCCCATTGAACCACATTTTACTTTCTATTGACAACCATGTATGTCGGATTTTTGAAATTCAAAACACATAGGTGGAAATGATTCATTTAAATGAAAAATCAGTTTCTTTAACTACCACTTAGTGGTTTTACTATTCATACAAAAATTGATGTTTTTCAGAAAAAAAACCAAAAATTCACCCTACGATATATTTGATATTACGAATTCAAAAATGAAGTCTATTTTAAAAAATTCAAAACATATAAGTTTCATAAATTAACTTAATAATTAATTCCCGCTGTCAGAACTAATTGTGTGTTTTTATGAAACAATATCTATTAAATGATTGACACTAGTTTAAGTCCAATTTCAAAGTGAAATTAATTCCAATGACCAATATTGGATTATATGGTAATAATATATTGTAATTTTACTTTAAAAAAACTCAAAATATTATCTAATCATATAAATAAATAAGATTAAAAGGAGGTTTTGAATTAAATTACAACATTTTTCACTATTCCTTAAAAAATGAACTTTATCGGAAAGATACCAAAAAGTTACACAAAGTAAATTTTGATGTCTCTATTCTAAAGAAGAATTTTATTTTCACAAATATAATACATAAAATTGTCAAAATGTGGATTTGAAAGTGGTTTTCCATCAAAAGGCTGTTAATCGACCTTCTAAAGAACATTAGAATGTTTACGCTTAAAAATTGAATTCATTCACATTTTTAATCCTCTAACATTTATCGTAAAAAGTAAAAATATTTGACAAACATTTATAATCATTTTGTAGTTAGTTCTGTTCATTCCCACCATTAAAATGGCTTGGCGTTAACTACCATTTGAAATAATATTATTTTTTTATTAGAGTGCTACGTAAGATTTCAAAAGAACTCATTGTTGCGTATTGGGTATGCCATCAAGCATAACGTTCCATCTAAATTAATATTAACATTTTATTCACAAATAAGGATAAATATAATAATTTCATATTCTTTATTTACCTAGGGTGTTACATCCTTCCCCCCTTTTGGGAATTGCGTCCTCGCAATTTTGTTAATTGGGCTTGGAAACTTCATTGAAAATCCCAAATCGGAACAAGAGTCAGTAAAACTATCACTTTAAAATAAAGAAAGTGAATTAAAAAGGTCACCCGAGTTAACCCATACTATGATTCCATGTAGGAAAACATGGACATGGAAGAAAAAACAAAGGGTCATGTTCTGAGAGAGAGTGATAGTAAACATGTCTAGGAGAAAGTTAACCATAAGAAAATCACAAACTAGTGGTGGGTTAAATGGTATTCGATTCCCCAGTAGGAAAAGTTAACAGAAAACATTATTGTTTTAAGTTACTATTCATTGAGGAATTTAGTTTTTGAGCTTAATTAAATCATAATGAAACATACTTACTTTTCACGTAGAATTTCAGCTTTTATTAGATTCCTTAATCAAACTCATATTTTCTCCAAAAGACGAGTATTTAGAAAGACTTGTTCAGCTTAAGAGTACAATAATAGACTTCTTGAGAATCACATAATCCACAAAAGAGAACTATATATTTCCCATGTATTTAGACAAAATAAACAACCAAAACCAAAACCAAAAAGGTTAGTACAATATCAGATAATCTAGAAAAGGATAACCCTTTATAAAAAGAAAATCTATTCCTAATTCCCAAAATTTGTCCAACAAAACCCAAAGTTCAACGAGGACCATTTGATAAACAATTTGTCCATAAAATTATTCAAAGTAAACCAAACTAATATTGAAACCCAAATATTTGAAGGATTTTGTTCATATAGTGTTCCAAGGTACAAATTAACTTTTATCTCCAAATAACATCAGTTGCTCTTAAATTCTCATATTGAAAAGTAATTAACCTAATCACATATAGTCGATGATAGGTTAATCATTTCCATAGATAACCCAAAATATACTTACTCTTGATTCCTAAAATCATCAAACTAAAAAGAATTAGTCAAACTAACCAGGGACTTCATGTAGTCCAGTGGTAGGCAATAAATACCTGTCGCACTTTGGTTGTGGGTTCGATTCCCGCAGCTTGGTATGACGCGATGGGTTTTCACACGGTCTGCGTGTTGTCCTTTATAGAAAACTATATAATTTTTAAAACATTCTCCAAAACGAGATAAAATCTTCAAAATTAATCATAACATATTTTAACCTCAAGTTTATCTCCTGCCTTTCATTTTCCATCATAATATATAATAACCCGTAATTACCTCAAATGTAAGGATCATATAAACTCTAATTGTTACCTTTATAATTATTACATGAACTTCCACGTTGATTTGTCATCTCGTACATGATGCATTACAGATCATACCAAGGTTAAAGTGGTTGATCATGACTCCTTGATAGTTGGTTTATAACAACCACGAGTTTCCTCATTGAATCCCCCATTTTATCTAGTATCTTAATCAGAGAACCACCACAGTTTCCTTCAAACCTATTGTCACTTTGGTGCCTGCTAGATCCATCCATTCACTAAAAATAGAAATTTTAGTGTGATTATATCAACAAAACCATCATGTACTAATGAGGAAGATAAACACTAAGATATACTTACTCATTCACTTTATCTAAAACTAGGACTCTTTCTGAAATCCTAATCATTATGGTAATATCACTTGTGCTTAGAGAATACCCTAACCTCTAATGTTATCTAAACACACCTCTGATACCAACTGTAAGGCCCCAGCCTTAAACCTTACTTCATCTTGAGTTATTACAAGATTACAAATTGAGGATCTTTTCAGGTTTAGAGTTTTAGAGAATTAGATCATAAAACTTGCATTACATTCCACATTTAAACAAAGTGGTTACATAAAATATAGTATTCATTTTTCCCATCAAGAGAAACATATTTAAAATAAAAGATGGATTCTTTCTTGACACTTCCTCAACACTATCATCATATCATGTACCCTTCCCTTGACCTGTGAAAAACATTTCAAAAACATGGGATGAGAATAAAAAGCTCATTAAGGGATATAAAAATATGGAAAGGAAACATGAGTACATGTATACATAAGAATGAAATCATACTTTACCCATAAAACATATGCACTTTAACATACCTCATAAAATCATGAATAAATCATAGAAATCATAATTCATAAAGGTTACTTGAGGCATTCATAACATTCTTACGTATGGATTAACCCTCTTGGTTACGTTTGGAATACCCATCATAGTATATTCCCTAAATCTCTTTGGAGAAACCTTAACGTTTAACCCCTTCACGTTACCCAATGCATTGGAGAGCTATACCGGGCTCACCCGCCCCTAGTTTATCACAGAACCACCCATCTTCATAACAATTCCCAAGAACCATAACATAATCGTATCACATAAAACATGCATAAAAGAAAACATAACATTTCCATATTTCAATCAAAAGATTTCAATATAACACATTGATATAATAAAAACATTATGAAAACCTTTTACAATACCAAAATAAAAGAAAAGTAAAAAATGCTATTTATTTCTAGTATAAAAAAAGGTATGTATTGTAGAGGAAACTGAAACTCATATAATAGTCACGATGGTGGAGAAGTCGTTGTCACCACATACATTTGAAAAAAACATTCCCTTTTGTCGTTTACCAAAACGGTTCGTATAAAAAAGATTCCTTTAGGATAAATGAAAAAGTCAAAGGGGTTTATACACCGTATAAAATAAGGTTTTGTATAAAACAAAATATGCCTCAATGAAAGGACATTGAGACGAAGTCCCATACAAAGACGGTATCCTTGGATTAAGGATAAAGCAATTACATAATTATGTGTGAAAAACTAATACACCTAATATATGTGGATATTAAGTGTAAAAAAATCATAGTTTATTCACACATATTCATAGAACGACATATTCAAGGAGTACAAGCTTATCCCAAAGAATCAAAATTTGGTTAAGAAGTTCCCTTGCAAAAATTTGACAGCCTAACGGCGTCCCTACACAATTTAGAAAATGAGTTGATTAGAGATAAAAAGGGTATATAATCACTTGGACATAAAATTTAAATCACTAATGATATAGAAGAACATATCCCAACATAATTTTATGTATATTAAAAGACATAACAACATAAGTCTTTTTAAAAAGAGGAGGGTGAAAGGTTCCCTTACTAACATGGGTACCTTTCGAAACATACACCCCATGAAAGAAGGACAATACAACATTGATGTAAATACTAATAAATGAATGTATATTACACAATGAGTAAAATAATGGTCAGTACATACACCACTCAATGGAAATTGTGGCAAATGTATCATAAATCTCACAGGAATAAAAGTGAGATGAAAAATCCCTTATGAAAACTCGGCAGCCTAACAACGCCACTTAAAACATCCAAAAAATGTATTGATGAGATCAAATAGGGTATCTCATCATATTACAATGAAATATCAAGAGGAATATAAAATAACATCCCCCATCATAACAAATAGGATCTTAAATGAAGTGACATAAAGAAGAGTACTTAAAAAGAATGAGAGAGGTTAGATCTCTTACGAAAATTCGGCAGCCTAACGGTGCCACTCAAAACATCCAAAATGGATTGATGAGAGAGAATAGGGTCTCTAATCATACGAACATAAAAATTACAGTAAGATTAATATAAAATAACATCTCAATCACAAGAAATATGATCTTAAACGGAATGACATAAAAGAGTGCACTTAAAAAGAAAGAGAAGAGTATGATCCCTTACCTCAGGTCCGACATGACTCGATCATTCTTTAACGTCCCGAATAATAAACTTTAGTTAATTTATACTTGCTTAAGAACCTTTTTCAAGTTCATTATTTCTTTTATATCACTTATTACCATGTTATAAACATTATGTAATCATTTATGTTAATAATGTTTGTTTTGTTGATATTTGGTTCTTAAGTCGAATGTGGACTTCTTATAATTACATGTTGTTCGTGTGATCAAAGGTTCAATATATCCATAATTATATTCATGATTTGGATATAATATATATCATATATATCCATAATATAGATGTATTTATAATATTACATAATCATTTAGAGGTAAGAAATGAAATGCATCGTTCATGGAGACGGTAAGCCGTACGTACGCATGAACGCTACTTTTATTTCTATGTCATATTAATGGATTATAAACCTAAATGAGAGTTATGTATATTTTAATTCCATAATTATATTCATAATTTATATGTAACATAAATCATATATAATAACTTTAAATACATCCCTTATAAATCCCACATATGGCATTAACGAATCAAATCACTTTGAGGGGGCGGTAGTCCACATTTCCTAAAATGAAATTATCGTGTTTACCCACAATGGAAACCATAATGGTATTCCACAAAATAAAAATACATAAGCTTAAGTAAAACATAAACATATTATATATCATATATAAATATAGTGACATCTTAATGGCCACCTTTTAAGGTGTTATGTGAGTGTTGAACAATCATCGTTTCGTGAGGCAGAAATTCTTCATCCACAAAAACAATATGTTCGTTAACCATTTAATGTAGGTGTGTGTAAGTGTATCTTGAATTCTTCTTATAACAACATCCTAGTATATTTAAGATACTGTATTCGTTACAAAAGAAATGAATTAAAAGATTTTAGGGGGATGGAGAAGCAAAATAAAACAAAAGAACACAAGTGAAGACATTACCTTAAAATCAGGTAACTCTTTTTTATTTGTGCTCAAAGACTTACATGGGAAGACTAATGCCCAAAGTGAGGCTTCTAGGAGTAAGAGAGGGATGTGGAGAGGAAAAATTAGCAGGGGTTGGCCGAGCCAAAGGATTGAGAGGTGTTGGTAAGGAGGTAGGGGTGGGGGCCTTTTATAAGAGGAGAGGAGGGGCACTCTTGGAATGTAAATAAATGTTACTTTATTTGAAAATGAGTTTCGGATTTAAAATGTCCCACATTGATATAATTCGAGGATAAGGTGATAAGGTTTCTAAATACACAAATAAAATAGGGTTTGACATGTGTAGGTCATAGATTTTACATTATCTCTACATTTTATTTAAATCCTTTATTAATGAGGTAATCGCTGCATCATTATGATGTCATAAATAATTTTATTTATATAATGTCTAAAAATTATAAAAAAAATATCATGAAATATTAAATCTTTTTAGATTTCCAATTAATATTTATAGTTAAAAATATGACTTGTATAACCACATTTAAAAATTGTTTTAGTGAAACATTTCACGCTTGTGACATTTTTATTTTAACTTTAAATAAAAAGTTATTTATGTCATTTTCCAACCAAAGTGGCTCCATGGGGTCCCCAAGTTGACCCATGGATTTTCTTGGTTAGAAATGACACAACCAATAAGGGTAGGACATGTGTCTAGGTCATTTCACATTATTAAAACATTATTTTTACCATAAATTAAACTAATTACCTCTAATCGTGATTTAGAACATAAAAGTTATTATTCACCAAAAAATTATTTTAATCCAATTGAACCAAATTTTACTTCCTAATGAAAACCATGTATGTAGTATTTTTGAAATTCAAAACACAGAGGTGGCAATGTTTCATTTAAATGAAAAATCACTTTCTTTAACTACCACTTAGTGGTTTTACTATTCATAAAAAATTGAAGTTTTTCAGAAAAAAACCATAAATTCACCCTAAGCTATATTTGATATTACGAATTCAAAAATAAAGTCTATTTTAAAAAATTAAAAACATATAAGTTGCATTAATTAATTTAATAATTAATTCCCGCTATCAAAACAAATAGCGTGTTTTTATGAAACAATATCTATTAAAATATTGAAACTAGTTTATGTCCAAATTCAAAGTGAAATTAATTACAATGACCACTATTGGATTAAATGGTAAAAAAATATTCTAATTTTACTTTAAAAACAATTAAAATGATAATATAATTATATAAATGTATTAGATTAAAAAGAGGTTTTGAATTAAAATACAACATTTTCACTATTCATTAAAAAATGAACTTTATCTGAAAGATACCAAAAATTTACACAAAGTAAATTTTGATGTCTCTATTCTGAAGAAGAATTTTATTTTGTCAAATATAACACATAAAATTGTCAAAAGGTGGATTTAAAAGAGGTTCTCCATCAACAGGCGGTTAATCGACCTTATAAAGAACATTAGAATGTTTACGCTTAAAAATTGAATTCATTCACATTTTTAATCCTCTAACATTTATTGTAAAAAGTAAAAATATTTGACAAACATATATACTCATTTTTTAGTTAGTTCTGTTCTTTCCCGCCATTATAACAGCTAGGCATTAACTACCATTTAAAATAATATTATTTTATTATTAGAGTGCTACGTAAGATTTTAAAAGAACTTATTGTTGCATATTGGGTAAGCCATCAATAATAGCATTCCCTTTAAATTAATATTAACATTTTATTCACAAATATGGATAAATATTAAAATGTCATATTCTTTATTTACATGGGGTGTTACACCTGAATAATTATATATGTATAAGGTTCAACTCTATATCAAGTTAAGATGAATGTGAAGAACAAAGAGAATGATTACCTGATGTGAAACGTTTTACATATGATCATTAAGTAGAGGGTAATATAAGTTCACAATAAAAAATTATATAGTATTAATTATAATAATATTATTATGTAAATGATGTACAATAAACATAAATTTAATATTCCAGAATTTTGTGTGAGTACAGAGAGGGTCAAGACACATGGTGTAAGGAATTTCATCTCACTTTTTTTGGGAGTTTCATGTTATGATCACCACAAATTCCTTTTGTGTTGTGTATTCAACACCAATGATTTAAGTATATATATATTATACATAAATGTTTTGTATTCACATTTCCATTCTATGATCTTTCCTTTATGGTGTTTGAGTTTTAAATGTTACCAAATCGGTAAAACTGTTTTGTCTCAATTTACCTTCTTTGGGAGTCATGTTTTTTAGGGACCTAAACATTTTATCGAGTTGTCTATACATATGGTGTACATGATACTTCTTGAATATCCTTATTTTCATGATATCATAAGGATCATTTAATTTACTTTTCTTACATGGAGCGTATGAACTGACGTAACCTTGTTACTAGAGTTTATTGAGACAATCATATCATTTTTTGAGATTCTTTGTGTGTATGGTTCCATTGATGAAATCATATAATCCATCATTCCAGAATATTCAAGAGTTTTGTATTTGATATTTATTCACTAAATACTCATTTTTAGTACCATTTTTCACTCTTTGGTACATTATAAAATGTTTTAATTAAAATCTAAACACCAATCTCTCTATTCAAAAATAAATTGTATTTAAAAACAATGTATTAAAAAAATGTTTTCAATAGATCCCTAAAGATAATTATCAAGCAAAAATTGTTTTAATTTTTTTTCAACATTCCATTATATTTTTTCAAAGTTATTTTCAAAAAAAATTTCTTCAAAAGGTTCCATGTTATAAAAATCAATTTTCAAATAATAAAGTGTATTTTAACCAAGAAGTGTCTTGTAAATGACCATTAAAAATTATATACCATTTAAGATAACATACATTTGTGTTTCTCATGAATTTTTTGGTAAATTTTTCAATGTTTCATTCATATTATTTCTCTAAATGGATTATGTTTTTCAAGACTGATTTTATGAAACATGTTTCTCTTTCACAAGTAAAATTCTTTTGAAACCCGCTTATTTTTAGTGGTTATGTTTATGATGAAATGATTTCAAAACTTGTATCTTGGCACATGTTATGATATGATGACCGGTTTATGATACCAATTTAATTTCATGGGTAATGAAATGATTACTTATCATATTGTGGAACATGTATTTAAGATTTTATTATGTGGAAGGTGGAACCTATATCTCCCTAAAATCCATTAGGTAATGATTTATATCTCATGAAATCGATTGGGTTGGAATGAGGGTTTACATGGTTTAGTAATACTGGTCTAGAATGCGGGTTTACAAGATTTAGTAATAAAGGACATGAATGAGGGTTTACTCAGTTTAGTAATACTGTATTGGATTGGGGGTTATCTTAGTTCAGTAGTGGACATTTTCCAATAGGATATTCTTCTATATGATGAGTTAGATACTATGTAAAAATAGTATATTATTATGTGTTACCATAATTACATGTCTTTCTTGTATGTTATAATTTCATGGCTTATTTATTTAAATTATTTTGATTCATGTCAAATTAACTACCAATATTTATTAAATTATTTATGTATATGATATTTGATATGCTGGGTATGGTAATTTACTTTCAGGATCATGTTATCATACCCATATGATCATGTTTATGGTTACATTTCACCCTTGTTTACCCTTACTCATCATTTCAAATAACCCTTTTTTATGTTTCCTTCTGTAGGTTATGATGATATGTATTATGTTAGGCATTTCTATGAAGGGTTTTAGTCCCAAAGAACGTAGTGAGAGATAATGTAGCATATATATATACTACATTTATGTTTCCATGTTCCCAAATTCACTATACCAATTATTGTGTTTGAGAGTATGATTATATAATATTTGGGTATTAATAATATGTAATGAAATGCTATTATTTAAAATGGTAGTGCATTATAGCTCCAATCAGTGAAAAAGGAATAGTTATACAATGTAAACTAGTATAATAAATCCTTAGTGACAACCCTAATAACATTTCTAAGGATAAGTCTGAGGACCATGAAATGTATATGAAAATACCCTTGAATTTTGAGCAAGGTTTCAGTGAGTCATTTCCTAATAATACATGTTTCACTAGATTTTAAATTTTATGTGTCTCTTGAACATATGTACTTATGGGAAACAACTCCGATAAGATGTTACAGGCTTCACTCTGGGTAATCTAGTACATGATGACGGGCATCGCTGCACACATGGTTTAATTCTCCTACCTAATATGTGTTGGGAATTAAAGTACACTTCACTAAACATTATAAAGAATTTAAACCTATGTTGATTATCAATATCCTATTATAATCCTAAGGTGTCATAGATTAAGGATGGTGTAGTAATTTAGGCATCCTATAATGTATTTTTATGATTATTTGGTCACTCGTTATAACAACGATTTCATACACTATGATGTTGGTTTTTTAAAATGGATGGAACACGAAGGAACTGTCTGAATGGATATTGTGACAAAAAATTCAATTATTTTCCAACTATGAATATGAATTGTATGGGATATTTAATGAAAAATCTTATTGTTATGATCATGCATATTTAACAAGCTATAAATCCTTGGTTGACATGTAAATGAACAAAGGAAAATTCATTTGAGTCTTTTATGATGAAGAGTCCACATCCTTTCATAGGTTCTACTAATCCACTTTTTCATGAAAAATGGATTATTACCAATGAAAATTTATAATTCATTCTTTAGTGTTTGGAGCATGATAAAGTCATTCTAGCTATTAATCTCTTTGAAGGTGATGTATTTGAATGGTGGACTCTAGTCTAGAATATGAGGCAGCATGAAGAGATTGATTCCATGGTTTATGATGAGTTTAATAACTTATTTTTCAATATGTAATTTACTATAATTAATAGTACAATTATGAGGAAAGTTTTCCGTGAGTTGATGAAAAGGAATGATGAGTCAGTTGGTACCTCTGAGGATAATTTCATGAGACTTTCAATAATTGGTTCTATAATTATAATCCAACCAAAAAGTAAATTGGATAGGTCCTTTTAATTTTTAAAGACACGTCTCCGAAATTCATTGTCCATAAGATACATTAGAAGATATAAAGTGATTATGAATTGTGCAATCAACGTTAAAATTGAGGTGGGAGTCATGTATCAATATCACGTCTTTAACAAGAAGAGGAATATTGAGTTCAAAGGAAACACTATGAACCGTGGTGAAAAGAATATGAACATTTCCTTATGCTCTAGGTGTGGGAAGAATCATGTAGGAAATTGATTAATGGGGTTTAATAAATGTTTTTTTTATTGAATGTAAGGCCATCAGGAAATATATTATCGAGGTGATGGGATGATGTTTTATCAAAATGAAAATGGAGAAAAAACCCATACTGAATGGACCTTGCACTATTCAGTGATACAGGTGTAATGAAAATAGGAATTTTACTAACCATTTCCCAAACCCAAGGGTCGGTAATGATGATAGACATCAGAAACCTCCTAATCAAAGGGATAAGCGGAAATCTTAGGCAGTGGGTAGTTCTGATGAGGGGTGAAAAAATGACGTGATGAAAGGTACCCATACAATCCACTACATAATGGCTGATGTTAAATTTTACTCTGGATATACCCACTATTTCAATTATAATTAATTTTATAAGTCTGTTATAAATCCTCCAAAACAATTAGATTAGGAATTTTCTATACAAAACATTAATGTTATGATGATTGCATCTCATGTTTATGATTCCTAAACATTAGAAGATTCTAGTAATGTTATTCATGAAAATCATTTCATTGTCTCTTTGGTCAAATTTGATGTCCTATTAAAAATGGATTGAATTTATCTTTATAATTCTCACATCATTTTTAAAGTAAGTTATGTTTTGTATGATATTTCAAACCCACCTATGAAAATACATATATGTGAGAAAAAGTATGAACATCCCATGCTGATTACATATATTGTATGTGTTATTAATTCCCCTTAAAAAGGATTATTTAACTCATATATTTGTCTAGAAGAACGACATCGATGATAATCTTATTGTTAAGTATTTCTGTGAGGCTATTACAGAATAATTTCTTAGTCTTCAACCAAAATGTATTGTTGAGATATCAATATAACTTATACTTGGCACGACACTAATTTAAAATACTCCATATAGAAATGCCTTTATTGAGTTACAATAATAGAAAAAGAAACTCCAAGAAATAATTGACAAGGGATTCATTAAGACTAGTGTGTCACAGTGGGGTTCACTAGTTCTTTTTGTGGAGACGAAGGATGGTTCAATGTGACTCTGCATTGGTTATAGGGAGTTGAAAAAGGTCAAAATGTAGAACAAGTATCATATTACACGTATTGATGAATTTCATGATCAACTGTGTGGAGGTTAATACTTTTCCAAGATTTAACTTCATTTTGGATATCATCAATTGAGGGATAATAAAGTGGAAATACCTAATACATCATTCATTCCAACGTATAGTAACTATAAATATATTGTAATGCCTTATGGTCTCACTAATTCCCCTACTATCTTCATGGATTTAATGAATAGAGTCTTCAGAAATTACTTCCACCATTTTGTGGTGGACTATATAGATGAAATTCATATCCATTCAAATAGAAATTAAGTTGATGAAAATCACATGAGAATTGTACGGAATGCCCCAAATAGAATTTTTATGATAAGATTGAAAACAATGAATTTGGGATAAAAGGGTTTCATTTTTTGGGTCACATAATTTCAAGAGATGGTACGTCAGTATATCCATCAAAGATGGAGGCTATTGAAAGCTGTTCTAAAAAAACTATGGGAAAGGAGATCTATTGCATTCTTGGTTTCGATGTATTTTATATATGGATTTCGGAAAATTTCTAACAATTATCTAATCCTCTAACAAAGATAAGTCAGAAGGGTGTGAAGTTCCTTTGATCAGAAGAATGCAAGGAAAATTTTATGGAACAAATGAGAAGGTTGGCCAATACACATATTCAATCTTTACTCAGTAGTGGGAAATGGTTTATAATATACAACGATGCATCCTAAAAGCGACTTGGAGGTTTTTTTTTGAAAAATAACATGTTTATAGACTATTAAACATTAAAGTGGAGGATTCATGAGAAAAAAATACCCAATTCATGATCTAGAGATAGCTTTTTAATCATTGCAATAAATATTTAGGGGAATTACTTTTATAGTGAAATGTGTGATATATATATCAATCATAAAATTATGAAATATAAATTCAAATAGAATGAGTTCAAAATTATCCATATATTATGTTTAGATATGAAAAAAGATTATGACTAATCGATAAATTACCTCCATGGTAAATAAAACTAGGTTACCGATGGACTGAGTTAGAAGGATCCTGAAGGATTATCCATGATAAGTATCACAAAAGATCCAAAATTTTAGGAAAGGAAATTCTAGGATCAAGAAATCATAAAGGATGGGGAAACATCTTATCATTCCAAAAAAAATTTCTTACCTATATCAAGGTGAAGATTAAAGAGGTGTATAAAGATAATTAAGAGATAAAAAGGAAGGTTATTAATTTTTAAGAGTTTGACATTGATCATGATAGAATTATATGGTTCAAGAACAGTGTATGTGTTCTTTTAACAATAGATTTGAAGAAGGAATTGTTAGATGAAGCTCACAGTTCTTTGTTCTCTATTCATCTGAAAATTAAAAAGATGTATAGATACTAGAATTAAAACTTCCAGTGGGATACATGAAGAGTGATATCATGGAGATTGTATCTTGGTGTTTAGTATTCCAGAAATTAAATGTTGAATGAAAAAATTACAAAGGGATCTGGAACCCATTACACATACCATAATAGAAATGGGATAACATCACTACAGATTTTGTCTTTGGAATACCCAAAACTATTAAATGGTATAATGATATATGGTTGGTAGTCGATCAACTTTCTATGTCATCACAATTCATTGATATCCAATAATATTTCTATTTTCATCATCTTTCCAAAATATACATTAACGAAGTTGTAATATTTCATGATGTATAAAATTATATTGTATTAGATCATGATACATGGTTTACATCATTGTTTTGGAGAAGTCTTCAGAAACCACATGATATAGAATTGAAATTCAGCACTGCCTAACATCCTGAAACATATTTTCAATCATAAAGAAGAATTAAAACCCTAAATGATAGGTTGAGATCTTATTCACTGGATTTCAAAGGTAGTTAGAATCATAACCATCCTCTCATTGAGTTTTCTTACAATAGTTGACTTCACTAAATAATGCATTTGAATAATATGAATCATTATTTAGGAATAAATGTTGATCTCCAACATGCTTGGATGAGGATAGAGAAAGAATTCTATTAGTTTATGAGACTACTAAAAAAATGTCTAGATGGTTTGAACCATTCAGCATCATATCAAGGCCGCATAAAGTCGGGAGAAATGTTATGATGTTTAACATCAGTGTGATCTATAATTTTATGTTGGAGATAAGTTTATTTCAGGAATCACACCCAGTAATATTGTTTTGAGATTCGATAAGAAGTGGGAACTATGCCCCAGTTATATTAGCACCATAGAAATTATTTTTCGTATTAGGAAGGTAGCCTATCGATTAATAATTCCTCCATATCTCTCCTAACTCCATGATGTGTTCCATGTATCAATATTGATAATGTAAATACATTAACCATCACATGTAATGGACTCAAATGTCGTACTGTTGGAGCATGATAATTCTTTTGAAGAGACACTTTTTGAAATTCTTGACCGATCCGAGAATGTTCTTCAAAACAAGAGCACTCACTTGGTCAATGTTCTATGGAGAAATCCCTAGTTAGTGGAAGATATATGAAAACACGAGGATACAATGAATCATATGTATACTCACATTTTTTAAATCGAGTGATGAATTTTGAAGGTGAAATTCATTTCATGGGCGTAGAAAGTATCACCAAAGTTTTAATTGGCCTGTTTTTTCGAATAAATTAAAATTTTCATTTTATCTTATAATCTACTATGTAAAATATTCCTTTCACATGAAATAGATTCAAGATACATTCCATGCAACACTGAAATGGTGTAAATTCTAAGAAACACTATCTTGGTTTATGATGCATGAAACATTGAGTTGGCCTACGATTCATGCAACACTGACATTCTATAGAATATCTCTTTTTATTATTTTAATTACTTAAATAAGATAATTATAACGTATTGGATAAACATAGTAATTTGAATTTTAATAAATACTTTCAATTTTTTTTAAGAAAACATATTTATAATATAGAATATGATTTTTTAAAGTCCAAATTATGTTTAAAAACATAATTTTCTCGAATAAACCAAATTTAATAATGAATTTTATTTTAGACACAATTATAAATTAAATTTGAGAAAACAATCATCATTTTTGAATTCAGAACATTAAAATTACCTTAGGGTGAAATTTTTATATTCTTTAGAAAAATTTCATTCATTGATGAATATTGAAAAATATTACTATTTAGTTAAATTGACATTTCTTTAAATTAATAATTGTTGATAAATGATATTATAAATACGTGATATAGTCACAGTACATTAATATTAGATTTTATTATAAAATTAAAATCATTAAAATCAATTCTAATTTCATTTTGAATATAAATCATCAATGAACATTTGGTCTTTTTCATACATTAAAAACATGTTATTTCATCTCGTCTGTGGGATTAACACTAATCATAATTTTTTTGTTTCTATGATTGAAATTTTGAAATTCCGACATACAAAATTGTATTCAGTCTAATAATTCGTGTCTAATTAGACAATGTTAATTTTTTAATAAATTTATTAGTAGAAGTGGTTATAATTAATCATAGAAATTAATGTAAAATTATGATTAAATAGGGACAAGTACTTACAATTAAAGGCCCAAATAACCTAGAGTATTTTTCAACAACATTTGTATTTCCTTAGATAGTACATAAACCTTCAATTATTATTTTTATATGTTTTTTTTATTTTTATAGGAAGGAACATGTGAACAGCTAATTCATTTCTAAAAAATCTATCTGAGTCATTTTACTTCCTTTTAAAAGGCTACCACCACTACCTATTCCTCACACATCTCAAGCCTCCTATGTTAAGCCATGATTTGACCAAATTGCCACCCAAAAATCCCCCTATCAACTTTGAATCATTCCTTTGGGTAGAAACCATATCATGTAATTATTTTAGAACAATCTAAAATGAGTTACTTGATTTAGAGGTATCATCTCCTATCAATATCCTTTTTTTTATTTTCTTTATCCATCACCCTCCACTATCATTATTCCATTATTGTGTCAAAATGATAGTATCCATTAAATACTAGTATATTTTATTCAAAGGGTATATCATACAATTTCAAAAACGTCCATCTAATGGATGTTTACCATAAAATATCTATGTGTGGAGAACTATTACCTCACAAAATGTTGATTGTTCGTTTAGTCCTTATCACCAATCAGGGAGAAAATTATGATGGAAAATCTATTTATATTTGAAATATATTAAATTTATTATGTATTTATACTTATATGTTACTTCTTTTAAATTAACTTTTGTACTTTCCATTTGGTATTAATATGATAATCTTGTTTGATGAAGTGTGGACTATCGCCCCCTTCAATGTGACATGATTTGTTCACACACCACAATGTATGTATTAAGGATGGGTTTAATTATATTATATGATATATATTATATAGTAATTATACTAGGGTAATTATATATATATATATATAATATATAAATAATATACTTTTATTCAATTCGAAAATAAAAATGGAAACAAAATCCATGTGTATGAACGACTCTCCGTCTCCATGAACATTGTATTGTATTTCATTCATAATACTGAAATAATTTCTTTCAATTTTCATACACTTTATATTCATGATATATGTATATATCATTTTCTACATTTTGGAATAATGATATAAGTATAAGTACCATTTCTTTAACAAATTAAGACATGTGGAGAAGAAAGAGAAAGATTGCCTGAAGTGAAACATTAACATGGGATCATTAACAAGTTTTTAATATATGGTCATAACAAAAAAATTATATGGTATTATTTATAAGAATATTAATCTGAAAATTATGAATAAAAACATATATTTATTATACAAGAATATTTTATGTTTACTGAGAGAGTAAAGACACAAGGAAAGGAGAATTTAATCTCACTTTTAATTTCTCTGATATTCGAGTTATGATGAGAGTTTTTTTAAAAATATGTTATTTTTAAAAATTATATAAAATGCGACAAGGTCAATTATTTTTTATAAAATGTGCTATAAAGGAGTCACTATAGGTGCTGAAATTCGGGTTAATTTGAATGGAGGCAACCTTGTTGCCGCCTTTCTTCTAAAAAAATTATTTTTTAAAAAAAATTTAATTTTATTTTTTTTTTAGTTCTGTTCTGTTTATATATATATATATATATAATAAAAAAAACAAATAGTATAATTTATCTTCTACTTAAAATCATGCAGTACTGTAATTACATAAGTCAGGATTGTGATAGAAAATCTCCTCCATGGCTCCCTTTTATAAGAGATCTTACCCTAGAAATCATTTTGTATTTCCGATATGGGAACATGGTTATCCCTTTCATACGCAAAACATTCTCTATTTTGGATGAGATATTTTGTTTCAAGTACGTGACTTTGAGAAGCTATTAAATATAAATTATAATACCAATATAAAGGAAACATAAAACATGGATTAAATATATATGAAATAGTTGAATAAAAAGAATTTCATACAGAATAATTATAAAAATTAATTGATAAGATTTCAAAACCACCCACTTGAAACTAAAAAATGTTTCTAGTACGTGAATTTGAAAGACAATAAAATATAAACAAGAATAACATCATAAATGAATCCTTATAAATGGTTTAAAAATATAACAAATAGTTGAAAATAAAAAGAATCTCGTAAAAATATTTGATGGAAAATAATTTATATATTTTCAAAGACAACTACATAAAACATAAAAATGTTTCAAGCATGTGACATTGAAAGCCTATAAAATAGAAAATACAAGACCAATATAAATGAAACCTCATACATAAATTAAACATATAAAAAATAATTACTAATTAATTTATTAATTTTCTATATAATTAATAATTATATAATTACTAATAATATAAATATTAATTAGGTAATCCCCAATATAATAATTAATAATTAATTATAATTATTAATTTAATAATTAATTAGTAAATCACTAATATAATTATTATTAGGGAATAATTAATAAATTAATCATTAATATAATTATTAATTATTAATTATTAATTATATAATTAATTAAAATTTTTTAATTTCATTATTAAATATATAATAATTAATTATTAATATAATTATTAATTATATAATAAAAAATTAGTTAATAATTAATATAACTATTGTTTATTAATTATAAATTATTATTTATATAATTAATTTGTTAATTAGAAATATCATTATTAATTAAATAATAACGAATTAGTAATATAATAATTAATTATATAATTATTAATTATATTATAATTAATTAGTTATTTAGTAATATAATTATTAATTATATAATAATTTATTTGTTCATTAGTAATTGAATTAGTTATTATATAATAATTAATGAATTAATTAGTAATATATTTAGTAATTATAGGATAGTTAATTAGTTAATTATTAATATAATTATTACTTATAACTATTCGCTATTCTTTATTAACAATTAATTAGATTTTAATTAATTAGATTACTATAAATATAATAATAAATTATCTAGTAGTTAATTATTTAATTATAATATAATTTATCATTATAATAGTTAATTAGTAATATAATTATTAATTATAATTATCAATTACAATTACTAATTATTAATTATTAATTATTTAATTATTTAATTTTTAATATTATTATTTGTTACAATTATTAACTATTTATAATATTAAAATTAATTTACTTAATTATTAATATAATTATTCATTATAATTAATAATTATATTACTATTTAACTCATTAATGATTATATAATTAATAATTATATTACTAATTAAGTAAATAATAATTTATATAATTAAATATTAATAATTAATAATTAACTAACAAATTATTATATACTTAATAATTATTAATCAATAAAAATTAAAAATTATAATGATTAATTATATTTCTAAATAATAATTTATTTATTATATATTAATTATTAATAAATACTAATTAATAATTATAATGAATAATTATAATTTATAATTATATTAATAATTTAATAATTTAAAATTTTATAATTACTAAATATAATAATAATTAAAAAATTAATTATTAAATAATTACTTATTAATAATTACTAAATACTAATTATTTTTTATATTAATTATTATTAATAATAATATTTAATAATTTAAATGAAAAATGAAAAATTATAATTATATTACTAATAAGCTAATTAACAACTTAATAATTTATAGTTATATTACTAATTAACTAATTTGTTATTATATTAATTTTTAGTTAATACTAATTAATAATTATAATGAATATTTATAATATATAATTATATTAAAAATTAACTAAATATAAAAAGTTCCTCGACTATATCTTTCTCAAAATAAATTAAGTAAATAAATATTAACAAATTAATAATTATATTACTTATTAACTAATTAATTATTATATAATAAATGATTAATAATTAAAAATAAGGCAATTACTAATTATATAAATAATAATGATATTTCTAATTAACTAATTAATTATCATATAATAAATAATTATATTAACATGTAACTAATTAATTACTTAATAAATATTAATTATATTACTAATTAACCAATTAATTATTATATAATTAATTATTAATAAGATCTATTTAACTAACTACCTATTATAAAATTAATTTTTATATTATTATTAATTATATAATTAATAATTATATTACTTATTAACTAATTCATAATTAAAAATTAATAATTAATAACTGGACGTTAATAAATAATAAATATAATGAATAATTATTATTAATAATTATAATTAATAATTATATTACAAATTAGAAAAATAATTATTATATTATAATTTTTAATGATTACTAATAATTAATTATAATGAATAAATATAATTTATAAATATATTAACTATTAACTAATTAAGTATTATATACTTACTAATTATATTAAAAATTAACTAATTAATTATTACTTAATTATTTATTAATAATTACTAATTAAATAAGTAATTATTATATAATTAGTTATTAATAATATTAATTAACTAATAAATTATTTCATATATGTTCAATCTATGTTTTATGTTTCATTTATTTGGTGTTATAATTAATATTTTATTAGTTTCCGACTGTACATACTTGAAACAAATTTATGTTTAATGGTGGTGTCTTTGAATGCTTATAAATTATTTTTCATCAACATTTATTACGATTTTTTTATTTTCTACTATTTCTTATATGTTTAATCTATGTTTTATTTTTCATTTATATCAGTCTTATAGTTTATATTTTATAGGCTTTCAATGTCATGTTCTTGAATCATTTTTATGATTCATGTAGGTATATTTGAAAACTTATATATTATTTTCCATCAACATTTTTAGGAAATTCATTTTATTTTCAACTATATGTTATATTTTTAATCCATTTATTATGTTTTAATGACGTCAGTCTTATAGTTTATATTTTATAAGCACTGAAATTCACGTACTTGAAATTTTTTTATGTTTCATGTAGGTGTCATTGAAAACTTATAAATGATTTTCCATAAATAATTATTATGAGATTCTATATATTTTCGAATATTTATTATATGTTTGATCCATGGATTATATTTTATTTATTTTGGTATTCTAGTTTATAATTTATAGTCTTTCAACGTCACGTACATGAAACACTTTTATGTTTCAAGTAAGTGGGTTCGATAGCTTTTAAATTACTTTTTATCATCATTTATTTTGAAATTCTATTTGTTTGAAACTATTTCTTATATTTTTAATTCATGTTTTATGTATCATTTATATTGGTCTTATAATTTACATTTTATAGTCTTTCAATGTAATGTATATGAAACAGAATCCCACATCAGAAATGCAAAATGTTCTATGAAAGAAAGGAAGAACTAGAATCCCACATCAGAAATGTCGATTAATTTCCAAGGTAACCACTCATATAAATAGGAGCCCTGAGTGAGAGAATCTGTCAAAATCCAGACTGCTGTAATGGTAGTACTGATAGATTTTAAACAGCAAAAAATGTTTGTTGTAAATTATAATTTAATTTTATTTTTTGTTCTGTTTTTTCTGTATATATGTATAAACAAATCAAAAAAATTAAATTAAATTTTTTCATAGAATTATTTTTTTGTTATTTTAAGGGAAATGTGGCATTGTGGATACCACCTTTCACCTCGACCGAAAGGTGGCATTCGCGATGCCGTCTATCTGGCCAATTATTAAAATTATTTTTAACCCAGCTTGTTTTAAATTTTTTTTTCAAAATACTTATTAAAAAAATTGGTTATCATCACCACTCGTTCATTTTGTGTGTGGTATGTACAGAACATGATTGAATTATACATATCTAATACTTAAATTTATGGTAATTCACATTGTAATGGCCCAGGTTTTGGGGTCCATTATGTTGTGAAAATCTAATGTTGGGTGTTCTGGGTAGCCTGGGAATCTCGGTGAAGTTTGACCTCTAATGGTAGGCCAACCGGTAGCCTTAGCCTACCGGTAGCAGGCCTACCGGTAGCTCGGTCTAACAGTGGCCACCACCTACCGGTAGCTCTGTCTATCGGTAGCTACAGCGTACCGGTAGCCGCAGCCTACTGGTAGCTCGACCTACCAGTAGCACAGACTACCAGTAGCACGGCCTTCCGGTAACTCGGCCTTCTGATAGCTCGGCTACCGGTCGCTGTCATCCACCGGTAGCTGTCAGCTACCGGTGGCTCTAGCCTACCCTAAGGGGTTTTCTAGTAGCACCTCCTTTGTGAGAAAATTGGGTTTTAAACCCTATTTCGACCCCTCTAAGCTTGTTTTAATGCCCAATAACGCCCATAAATGGAGTCTAATTAAATTAAATGATTGTGTGGTTTGAGTTGGTTTAAACCGCGGGGACCCATTAATGACATGTGGGGGGTCTCAACCGCGTGGAAAACACACGGCCCCACGCCTTACGTGGTTTCAAGTTCCTTTTCTCCATATCATAATTGCTCGAGGCGTGCTGTATCTCACCCTTTATAACCTAAGGGTTTTCCTTAGGATTCTTTTCTCGATTTACCTTGTGCTAGGAGTACCTTTCATTCAGACGAGCCGCTTTTCGTTCAAACGAGCCAGATCACTATCTGTGGAGTTCCACGCCCAAGCATATCATCGATCTTGATCAACAAGTAGGGAATTTCTCCTTCGTCTCTTTCTTTTTTGTATCATGTGGGGTGGGCATGATTTTGATTCTGTAGAATTGGATGAACCAAACCTAAATGAAGATAATGAACATATTCTCTGAAGAACAATGTGGGGAGGGGTGTGATCGATTATGCTGTTTTTTTTTTCTGACCTTCCATGATTAATGATTTCTGAATTGCGAGGGTTTACGACTACTGAAAATCATGTCCGTTAGAGGTCTTTCTCCGTGCAATAATGAACCCTTGAAGTTTTATTGGCTTTTTTTGTGGTTGTGAACCCTTATCGTGTAAAGGAAATTGGTTAATTACGTAAATCTGGAAAAATATATTTAAAAGTATCAGGACCAACCATTTTCTGTGATAACCCCAGTTAATGTACAGTGGAATTGGAATTATAGTTTGTGTTAAATCGTTTAAATCTGAAAATACCGGAATGGGCCTACTTTTCATTGGTGGTGGTGGTTTTATTGTTTTTCATTCACGGGCCGATTGGTGGGTGATGTGGGTGGGGATGGGATCCCATATTATTATACTCTCTGTGGTTGTGAAATTAGGGATGGGATCCTATGTTATATCACGAATTGGGGAGGAATACTCTATTGTTGAGAAACCGTTGGCTCCTAGATTATGACGATATGGGGGGTGTATCTTGGGGTTTTTCTTTGCTTCCAGTACTTCGAGGGATCTCACATATCCCTTTGTTGTCTTGACTTTACAAGAGAACCAGGTGTGGGTGTTGTAGATGATGATTGATTGTTTTCTTTCCCTTGACTTGTGATTATGATTACTAGTTGCCCAAGTAGGTGAAAAAACTTATTTAAACATCATTACCGAACATGAAAACAAGTATGGGACAATTGGGTTTTTGTTTGGTGTGAGGTGTGACTTGGACATGGTGTTGTTTGTGTTCTTTAGGGTGGCTGAAGAAAAACCTATACTGGGTGACTGCTTGCTACCTATACATATACTTATAGTTTTGTGTTTCTTATTCGTTCCACATCCAAGTTGAGAACATAGTGCCGAACACCCACATTTCATGGGGGAGGGTGTTTTTCCAACACTTCCATTAGTGGCTGGTTATTAGCTCATTTCTGCTCCCTTTCCTAGATAGCCCATGTCTCTTTAGGCAGGATGTGATGGCTTGAAGTCCATTATTAGTCCAAGAACCTTCGAGTGAGGTAGTGTGGTGGTTGACCTAGGTGTGTGTGGGCATGTGGTTTCCCAAGTGTCTTTGGGATGAGGCCCAGGTGTCTTCAGCCGTGGCAGTGGATCTTCTAGCCTAGGTGTCTTTGGACGTGGTGGGGGTTGTTCTGGCCTAGGTGTCTGTAGGTGTGGTTATGTGTGACAGTTGTGTCACAGGTGTGTGCGGGCAGGGTTTGGGAGTAGGATTGCGGTGAGGTTGTGGCCCAGGTGTGTGCGGGCAGGATATGGCAATGGGACTGCGGTGAGAATAGCAGGATTGGTTCGATGCGTAGAATGTTTTCAATAACTAGTGGGAAAGTGGAGAGGGGTACCCAAACATTGATATGCTATTACTATACATTACTTGACTTGCGTTATTTGAGGAGTGTGCCTTGGTGATGCTTGTTTGGATAGTTTACCTTGTTAGGTATTTGGTTTACTCTTTTTCTCATGGGACCTTAGTGATTTACCCAACTTGTGCACGAGAGTCTTTGGTTTTCCCTAATGGGTATACTTGTATGCTCACCCCACGTATATAAAACTACATTCAGGTTTCCAAGAGGACATTGGGGATCGCGCGGGGCTAAACTAGCTCAGACCTTTGGGGCAGTTGCAATTTTTGTTTTTCTTTTTTTGGTACTTTACCCTTGTAGTCACTTTTTACTTTGTGGATTTTTACTTTTGCAACATGCATTGGGAATGGTTCTTAGATTTGCTTTTACTTTCCTCTTTTGGTGTTGCTGGGATTTACTATCTTATCTCCCGATCCTATTAAAATAAAAAGGGTAATGCCTTCCATTTAGTGAGTGATTCTCTACCCTAGGGACTGGTCGCCACTCCATGACCTATTGAAGGCGGGTTTCAGGGGTCATTATCTCTCCTTCATCTTGAAGAAGGAAGGGCCTAGAAATCTACTGACCCTTCCCTCCTAATGGTGAAGGCAGTTCGTGACAGAATGGTATCAAAGGTTGGTTGAGAGATAGGATGGATTCTGGAGTTAGGCACAGTGAGTATTACATGGGATGGTAGGGAAACAATATTGGTTAATCTTGGTGCGTGACATAGGCCAGGGAAGACCAACTAGGACACGAGATTTTAGGCCCCCCGTGATCCGATCCAAGCACTCTGGACCTACCAAATGTCCAAGAAATGCCACACTGATTGCAGGGTAGAGACCCAATGAATGGTACATGCATCATAATGACTTTTTTTTGTTGTGTTTCCTGGGTGTTTTGGGAATTTATATCAATAATAAGTTTAAGAAATTTTAAGAACAATATTATGCACTACTTGGGCTTAGGCATTCCTTGTTTACCTTGAAGCTAGGGCATCTAGGAGGTGACCACGTGTGGTGCGGGCGATCGAGGCTCCGGAGACTACCTTGGCCGACCAGCAGAGAGCTGATCGGGAGGAGGTGGATGACCAGTGTAAGAAGACACTTCGGTCCTTCCTGCAATAGACCCTTGATAAGTATTTGGGAAGCCCCTCTGATATGAAGACGGAGGGTTGGCTTGAAGAGCTAGTGATAGCTTTCGTCCTAATTCAGCCGCCGACCGAGTACTGGGTTCCTATGGCTATTAGCCAGACGCGGGGAGCGGTGCGTCAGTGGTGGATTCTTTACCTGGGGTAGAGGAGAGAGACTGAGGTGGCATGTGCTGATTTCAAGAGGGAGTTCCGGGGGGAATTTCTCTCTTCGATGATGAAGGATGAAAAGAGATAGGAGCTACTCTCCCTCCAGCAGGGGAGTATGTCAGTGAGGGTGCTGGGAATCAAGTTCAAGGACCTCCTACATTTTTCTCTGGACCTCTTTCCCGAAATGGAATCTCAGTCAAGACGTTTAGAGGAGGCGCTCTGACCCTCTCTCCAGTATGATGATACCCCCTTTACCCTGCCGACATACTTGGAGGTCCAGAAGAAGGCCGAAGTGGTAAAGAGGATGCACGCTCTAGGAGGTGTGTCATTAGAGCGGATCCATATGGGACCATCGAAGGGGAAGGCTGCCATCACCAGTCCTCTAGTGTCAAGACCCCCTGGTTTCGACGAGTAGGGTGCATGCCATAGTAGTTTCAGTTGCAGTCCCCTGGTCTTCTCCCTTTTCATTCGGGCCCAAGACCACAATGCTTCGTCTCTGAGATCCATGGACATCTCCAGATTCGGTGACCGGACCGGGTATAGTACGGAGGTGGCGGACAACCCCACCACCCTCCCTAGTGGCAGCTTCCAGTCAGACCATCCTAGCAGCAGCAGAAGGGATAGCGAGCTCCTGCTCCTCCGAGGGCAGACATAGCCGGAGAAGGCCAACCTAAGGGTGCTCCTCAGGGAGCTCGACCGAGGCGTGGTTGGGGAGGTGTCCGACAGCTGAGGGGCAGAGGAGCTGGGCATGGGTAGTTGCACGCCATGGAGGTAGCAGTTCCAGCAGGGCCTGAGGTTTTTTTGAGTTACGATCAGTTTGTTTAGAACCCTTGCTTATGCCTTGTTCGATACCAGAGCTTTGCACTCCTTTGTTGCACCAGTCTATCCCGTGATTTGGTTCTATATGGAAAGAGACATCCAGTTCCCCTGGTGCGGAGCACACCAGTTAGAGGTCATACAGACTTTTTATATGTTTATTGAGGATGCAGACTGACGATAGGCCCACATTAGTCGGTGAATGATCTTCTTCTGCTACATATACATCCATACAATGTCATTCTAGGCATCGAATGGCTGTTCTCTGTGTCTTCCATCATCGTATGCATCCGAGGAAGGGTTGTGTTCTCACACTTGTGTGGCCGACGTGTTACTTTCACCGGCGAGCGGGGTGGCCAGAAGGGTAGCAGATGAGAGGAACCCCTCCTCTCCTTGTTAGTCGAGCTGTCAGTGGAGTCATTGGATGCTGAGATGGTGGAGGTACGAGGGATCGTTTGTGAGTTTATGGACATCTTCCCAGAGGTGGTGACGACTCTACCCCATCGACGTGATATCGATTTTGGCATAGATTTACATCCAGGTGCTTGTCCGATTTCGATGGCTCCCTACCGGATGGAACCTTTGGAGATACAAGATTTTCAGATTCAGGTTGACGATATGATGAAGAGAGGTTACATTCGACCAAGCACATCACCAGGGGGTGCTCCAGTCTTGTTCACCACGAAGGCAGATGGTGGTCTCATGTTTTGAATAGACTACAGGAGGCTGAATTAGGTAACAATCATGAATCAATACCCTCTTCCGAGGATAGATGACATTTTCTACCAGCTGAAAGGGGCAAGGTGGTTCTCAAAGATCGACCTGCGGTATGGGTATCACCAGTTGAGAGTGAAAGAGGGTGTCATCCCAAAGATGACGTTCAAGTGAAGATATGGAATCTTCGAGTTCGTAGTCATTCCTTTCGGTGTTAAGAATGCCCCGAATGTGTTCATGGGACTTATGAACTCCATCTTCCAGGAGTACCAGGATCGGTTTGTGGTTGTGTTCATCGATGAAATCCTGATATATTGGAGATCAGAGGAGGACCATTCAAAGAACCTGAGGACAGTTTTGGAGGTCCTCCGACAGCATCGTATCAATGGTATGTTGTCAAAATGCATGTTCTAGACATGGGAAGTGCACTTCCTCGAGCACGTGGTGTCCGAGCGGGGGGTAGCGATAGACCCATCAATGGTTGAGGCAGTTTTTTCTTGGGAAGCACCCAAGAATGTGGAAGAGGTCCATAGTTTCCTCAGGATAGCTGGTTACTATCGGAGGATCATACCCAACTTCTTCCGAGTTGCAGCCCCTTTGATAGACTTGACCAATAAAGACTAGGTTTTCGTGTGGAGTGAGCAGTGCGAGGCAGCCTTCAGCTATCTGAAGGAGAAGTTGGTTAGTGCCCCAGTGCTGAGATTACCAGAAGAAGGGGCAGCGTATGCGGTGTTCTGTGATGCTTCAGGCCAAGGCCTCAGATGTGTGTTGATGCAGCGACAATAGGTGATTGCTTATGGGTCTAGGAATCTATTCCCTCAGGAGCGTAATTATGCGACCCATGACCTGGAGCTTGCAGTGGTCGTTTTTGTACTAAAGTTATGGTGGCATTACCTTATCAGATAACGCTTTGTGGTCATCACAGATCACAAAATATTTAGGTATATCTTCTTCTAGCGGGACCTAATCTTCCATAAGTGAAGGTGGGTGGAGTTCCTCCAGGATTACGAATTCGAGGTTTCCAAAACTTTAGGGAAGGGGAATGTAGTGGCTGATGCCTTGATCAAGAGATCCTGGAAGGATGATGTCCGAGAGTCGGAAAACACCTAGGAGGCAATGGAGGGGTTGGCTACCTTACACCTGGTTTCGAGGATGGATAGCGGTAGAGGATGCCTATATCAGATGACTATACAGTCGTCTCTGTTTCAGCAAGTGGAGGAGTCTCAGTGAGGATACCCAGAGTGTAAAGTGATGTGTGACCGAGTTGAGCAGAGGAATGATCCAGAAGGATAGACGAAGGATGATCAAAACTGGATGCTCTTTTGGGGGAAGATTTTTGTTCCAGAGGCAATTTGCTGCCAGGTTCTCAGTGAGTTCCACAACTCACCTCTATCGGTACAACCATGAGTTTCCAAGATGTACCAGAGTTTGAAGAGATAGCTTTGGTGGCCAGGAGTAAAGTGCGTAGTGGCAGAGTTTGTGGCCAAGTGCCTAGTGTGTCATCAGGTAAAGGCTGAACACCGTGTTCTAGGAGAGTTGTTGCATCCTTTAGATGTTCCCGAGTGGAAGTGGAGTGACATCTAGATGGATTTCGTCACCAGACTACCCAAAATGCAAGGGGGTTGTGATGCCATCTGGGAAATAGTGGACCGCTTGACAAAGTCGTCTCACTTCCTTGTGACTAAGGAGTCGAGTGCAATGTACTCTCTAGCACGGAAGTATGTGGACGAGGTAGTGTGGTTGCATGGGGTCCCGATTTCCATAGTCTCGGACAGGGATGCATGTTTTACCTCATGAGTATGGAGGGGTTTACAGCATGCTTTTGGCACCCAGCTACACCTTAGCACTGCTTTCCACCCCCAGACATATGGGCAGACAGAGCGCACCATCCATACGTTGGAGGATATGTTGCAGGCATGTGTTCTGGACTCAAGGGGATCATGGTTGCGGCACTTGCCTATGGTGGAGTTTTCCTACAATAATATTTATCACTCTACCATTGGTATGGTCCCGTTTGATTCCTTTTATGGGAGGCCATGACGTTCACCTATGTGTTGGACAAAAGTAGGAGAAGCGGGCATCATTGGCTCGGAGGTGCTGCAGAGCACAACCGAGAAGGTTCATCTTATACTAGAGAGGATGAAGGCAGCCCAGGACCGGCACAAGTCGTATTCTGATACAAGGAGGAGGCCCTTTGAGGTTTATTTTGGAGACCACATGTTCTTGAAGGTCTCCCCTCAGCGTGGACAACAGAGGTTCGGTAGGGGGAGTAAGCTTTCTCCCAGGTTCATCAGACCCTTCGAAGAGTTACGACAAGTCGGTGAAGTTTCCTATTAGATATCACTAACACCGCTGCTACTGAGGATACACGATGTATTCCATGTGTCCCAGCTTCGTCGATATCTACAGGACGACTCCCACATCATCGATTGGGAAGAGTTAGATATCGATGACGATGCAACTTTCGTAGAACGACCAATCAGGATCAAGTATTGTAAAGATAAGGTGATTCGTGGACAAACCATTCCCTTGGTTCATTTGTTGTGGAGGCATGGTGGGTTCGAAGAGAGCACATGGGATCGAGAGGCCCAGTTACGCATTCATCACCTAGAGCTATTTTGACTTTATGTTTTGTTCTCATCTTTATGGTGTTGTACTTTGTGCTTTAATATAGATGGAATACTTGTGCATTATTTCCATGTTCTCTTTGTGTGTGTGCGCATGAATGTGTATGATGGTAAACCACACTGCTAATCCGGACGAATTAATGTGAATGTGATTAAACCCATGTGGGCGAGTCAGTGCCGCCCAAAGCAGATAATATCCTGACATGTAGGAGGGGACTCCCTAACTCATGTGTTGAATAGTGTAAATCCTTATGGATTTTGGGCGAGTGTTCCTGCATGTTGGGGAGGGGGGGGGGGGTGTGTTCCATCTTTCGAACGGATGGGTTTTCCCCTAAGGATTATCTTTAGAGGGTGGTTGTTCGGACCCCACTCTTCTCCTTTCAGGTTAGCTCTTATATTCTCGAGGGCGAGAATAATTTGAGTAGTATCTGATGTAATGACCCGGGTTTTGGGGTCCATTACTTTGTGAAAATATGATGATGGGTCTTCTGGGTAGCCTAGGAATCTCAGTGAAGTTTGACCTCTAATGGTAGGCCTACTGGAAGCCATAGCCTACCGGTAGTAGGCCTACAGGTAGCTCGGGCTACCGGTGGCCGCAGCCTACCGGTAGCTCTGTCTACCGGTAGCTCGGTATACTGTTAGCCATAGCCTACCAGTAGATCAGCCTACTGGTAGCTCGGTCTACCGATAGCCGCATCCTACCGGTAGCCGCATCCTACCAGTGGCTCATCCTACCGGTAGTTGTCAGCCAGAGGTAGCTGTCTACTACCGGTAGCTCCAGCCTTCCCTCACGGGTTTTCTAGTAGCACCTCTTTTGTGCGCAAATTGGGTTTTAAACCCTATTTTGACCCCTCTAAGATTGTTTTAAATCCTATTAACGCACATTAATGGAATCTAATTAAATTAAATGATTGTGAGGTGTGAGTCGGTTTAAACAACGGGCACCCATTAATGAAATGTGGGGTGTCTCAAACACGTGGTCAACCCACGACCCCGCGCCTTACGCGGTTTTGAGTTCATTTTCTCCATATCTTAACGGCTCTGGGTGTGCTATATCTCACCCTTTATAAACTAATAAATCTCCCAAGGTTTCTTTTATCGATTCATCCTGTGCTAGGAGTACCTTTCATTCAGAAGGGCCACTTTTCGTTCAGACGAGCATCATCGCTATCCGTGGAGTTCCACTCCCAGGCTTAGTGTGGATCTTGATCAACAAGTAGGGAATTTCTCCTTCATCTATCCCTTTTGTGTATCATGCAGGGTGGGCATGATTTTGATTCTGTAGAATTGGATGAACCAAAACTAAATGAAGATAATGAACAGATTAGATGAAGCATGAAGGGGGGAGGGGTATAATCGATGATGCCGTTTTTATGACCTTCCATGATTAATGATTTATGAATTGTGCAGGCTTACCACTACTAAAAATCATGGATGTTGGTCGTATTTCACTATGCACTAATGAACCCTTAATATGTAATTGGTTTGTTTTGTGGTCGTGAACCCTTTCCGTGTAGAGTAAATTGGTTAATTACATAAATCCGGCTAAATAAATTTAAAAGAACCAGGACCATGCCTATTCTGTGACTGCCCCAGTTAATGTACATAGAAATTAGAATCATAGAGTTTGTTAAATCTTTTAAATCTGAAAATACCGGAATGGGACTGCTTTTCTTTGGTGGTGGTGGTTTGATTGTTTTTCCATCACGGGCCGATTGGTGAGTGATGCAGGTGGGGATGGGATCCCCTTTTATTATACTCTCAGTGGTTGTGAAATTGAGGATGGGATCCTCTATTATATCACGAATTGGGGAGGGATCCTTTTTTTGGAGAAACCGTTGGCTCCTGGATCTTTGGGACATGGGGGGTGTATCTTGGTGTTTTTCTTTGGTTCTAGTACTTCGAGGGACCTCACTTATCCCTTTTGTTGTTGTGACTTTACAAGAAAACTAGGTGTGGGTGTTGTAGTTGATTCATGACTATTTTCATTCCCTTGAATTGTGATTATGATTACTAGTTTCCCATGTAGGTGCATAAACTTATTTAAACATCATTACTGAACATGAAAACATGGACGGGACAAATGGTTTTTGGTTTTGTGTGAGTTGTTACTTGGAAATGGTGTTGTTTGTGTTCTTTATGCTAGCTAAAGAAAAAACTAAACTGGGTGAGTGCTTGCTACCTATAAATATACTTTTAGTTTTGTGTTTCTTATTAGCGCCCTACCCATGTTGAGCACATAGTGCCGAACACCCCCATTTCTTGGGGGAGGGTGTTTTTCCCAACACTTCCACTAGTGGCTGGTTATTAGCTCCTTTCTGCTCCCTTTCCCGAATAGCCAATGTATCTTCAGGTAGGCTGTGATGGCCTGAAGATCATTATTAGCCCAAGAACCTTCGGGTGGGGTAGTATGATGGTTGGCCCAGGTGTGTGCGGGCAGGTGGTTTCCCACGTGTCTTCGGGATGAGGCCCATGTGTCTTCAGGCGTGGCATTGGATCTTCTGTCCCACGTGTCTTCGGATGTGGCAGTGGTTTTTCTGGCCTAGATGTTTACAGGCAAGGATACATGTGACAGTTGTGGCCTAGGTGTGTGCGGGCGGGGTTTTTCAGTGGGAATGTGGTGAGGTTGAGGCTCGGGTGTGTGCGGGTGGGGTATGGAAGTGAGACAGCGGTGAGAATGACGAGATTGGTTCGATGCGTATGATGTCTTCAAAAAACAGTGGGAAAGTGGCGCGGGGTACCCAAACATCAATGTGCTATAACTATTCATTACTTGAATTGCGTTATATGGGGAGTGTGCCTTGATGAGGCTTGGGTGGATTGTTTACCTTGTTAGGTATTTGGTTTACTCTTTTTCTCACGGTACCTTAGTGTGTTCCCCCACTTGTGCACGAGAGTCTTTGGATTTCCCTACTGAGTATACTTGTATGCTCAAACCACGTATATAAAACTACATTTAGGTTTCCAGGAGGTCTTCGGGGATTGCGCAAGACCGTACTAGCTCGGACCATTGGGGAAGTTGCAGTTGCTGTTTTTCATTCTTTGGTACTTTACCATTGTAGTCACTTTGTACTTTCTAGTTTTTTACTTTTGTAACATGCATTGGGAATGGTTATTGGATTTTCTTTTTTACTTTCCACTTTTTGTGTTGTTGGGATTTACCATCTAATCTCAATATCCTATTAAAAGAAAAAGTGTAATGCCTTCAATTTAGTGAGTGATTCTATACCCTTGGAATTGGTCGCCACTCCGTGACTTATTGAAAGCGGGTTTCGGGGGTCATTATCCCTCCTTCAACTTGAAGAAGGAAGGGCATGGAAATATTTTGACCCTTCCCTCCTTATGGTGAATGTGGGTCGTGACACACATATTTATTCTATGATCATTCTTTATTGTGGTTTAACATTTAAATGTCACCAAATCGGTAAAAGAGTTTTTTCCCCAATTTTCCTTATTTTAGACTCTTATTTTGTTATGCACATAAAACTGTTTTTCAATGTGCATATAATTCCATTGTAAATTGTATATCATTATTATCATAATTATAATGATATCATACTATTAGTGTAATTTTACATTCATACATGGAGTGTGTAAACCCATGTAATAGTGATATATCAGTTTATTGTGATAATCAGAACTTTTACGAGATTGTGTATATTTATGCTCACTTTGATAAAATATTATGATCCATAGTTCATGAATATACTTGAGTTTACTTATCCACAAATTATTGAGGATATAATAATTTTTTTTGCAATTTTTCTACTCTTTGGTACAAAAGTTAATGTTATTGTATAATCTGACCACCTCAATGTTGGGTTATAAATCCATTTCCTTCCAAAACCTTGTTTCCAAAAAAACTATTTTCAATATATACATGAACATAAATATAAAGGAAAAATAGATTTGAAATATTTTTATGGGTTTAAATTATTTCTTTATATGTTTTCAAATGTATTTTCAAAGAAAATGATTTTCAATGGATTTATGTAATAAAAATAATTTTTCAAAGAAGAAATTTTATTTTCCTCAGAAAGGGTTTTTTTAAAAGACCTTAAAAATAATTTCCCATCTAATATAACATTAATTAATGTTTCTCATTAATTTATAGTAAAATTATTCAATGATTCCATTCAAATTATTTATAAAAAATATTATGTTTTTATTGCATGAGGTTATGAAACCTCTTTCATATTCACAAGTTATTTTCTTTTGAAACATTCTTTTTTCACAAGTTAAGTTTATGATGACATTATTATAAAGTATATATCTTTCCATAGGTTATTATATGTTTACTTTTTAGTGATACCCATTTCTATTCATGGGTAATGATATTATTATTAATGATATTGTGGAATATGTATGTGTGAAATAATTATATGACAATGGGACCTATTTATCCCTACAATCAATGGGTAATGATTTATATCTCATGAGATGAAATACAAATAGAATGAGGGTTTACTCAGTTCAGAAATAAATCAATGGAATAACGGTTTACCTAGTTCAGTAATACTAGACTATAACAAAGGTATACTTGGTTCTGTAATACATGGCTAGAAAGAGATTTTACATGGTTATGTAAAGGACATTGTCCAATAATAATGTCTTGACATTGGTTCCATGGATACTGTTGAAATCAGTATATTCTTATGTGTTTCCACAATTCCATGTCTTACTCTTATGTTTTTCATTCATGGTTTTTTTTTCATTACTTCATTTTTAATATATTTTTATGAACTCTGAATCTTTATTCTAGGATTCATGTATACTATCATTGATATGTTGGGTATAATCATCTATTTTCTTGATTATATTCTCATACCCTTATGCTCATGTTTTTTCTTCTATTTCTCCCTTGATTACTATTACTGATCATATGAGATTACCCCTTTTTATGATTCCTTCTACAACATATGTTGATATGTATTATGATTGATGTGTCTATGAACGGTGCTAGTCATGAACAACCTAGTGGTAGACAATGTACCTCACTTATACACTAGATTTATGATTCAATGTTTCCAAAGGAAATATACCAACATAGGTATTTGGAAATCTGTTGGTAAAATATTTTTTCATTCCACATATGTAATGAAATGTTAATGATTGAAAAACAATGGTCACTATAGTTATAGTTCATGGTGTCTTAGTTAGTATATGATGACTCAAAAAGAGATTGAATATTTCTAAGAGTCCTGGTATCCTTATTAGTAAGCAACATACTTATTGGCGTGTTTTTTTTTATTTCTATTATTTCCCTATATGGTTAAGAATAACATGTGTGTGTGAAGACATTATGACAGAAAATGTTATGAACACAACTGGGGGTGGCCAAACATGATTTATTTCTCACCTCCAATTAAGGACATCAGGTTGGAAAGAAACCATTTGTCTTGATTCCTGTTTTGAATGAGACATTAATTAAATATAGAAACTACCGAACATTTCATACTCAGGTTGGACTAGCTCATTAATGATTTAGTTATTAGGCTTGTCTTTTGGGGGAAGGTAGTAAGGATAATGTGTGTGTTTTAATTTTTGTTTATTTTTTATTTTGGTTCATTTATGTTGGAAACCAATCATCATTTTTTATAAAATAATTTAATATTATTATAGAAATTTTTTATTGATTTATTTTATATTAATAGATGTATATAAGATAAATTATTTTTTACATTATATGAATATAATTAAAGTTATTAGTATCTGAATTATAGATATTAGTCCCTCGTTACATGTCCTTAATCTCAAACATATTTTGAGGTATGCTTAGGTCCATGTGTAAATCTCTCCTAGAAACTGTATAGTGTATCAGGGATTAGGAATTACTAAATAATATCAAATAATTGTCTTTATTTTTGATTTAGTGAGATGGTACATTGGTTCTCTAGTATTGTGTTGGAGCATATGAAGGACCTATAATTAGTGATTATTGATCATATTTCTATTGTAAATATTAGTTACCATGTGTATGATATTATTGTTCTTGATTTGTAATAATATTTTTTATATATTTATTGTATATTTTGTTTTTACATTAGTTTTCCGTTTATGGTTTATAATTTTTTTCAAGATATTCCCATGACTCGTAATGCTAGATTTATAGTTTCAAAAAATATATTTAAACACTATAATTAACATAGTGACTGATGGGTTTATATTTATAATAAAATTTTATAATAGGATAATCATTATATTTAATGAAAAATCACACAATACGACGAATGGATGGTTCATTTTTTTGGAATACTAAAAATGTAATTAATTTTAGAATACTTTTGACCATTTATCCAATTTTTTATCTTTAGTAGATCCTCTTATAGAAATCTCTTATTTTATGCTCATCTTTATATCCTGGGGAAAATAAAACCATAAGAAAGTGATGAGCTCAAATTATATGTAAGGGAATACATTAAAAAATTTAATTAGATGTTAGATCATAAAAATAAGGGAAAATATATTAAATTTAGAAAATTATTATTTAAAAGAACATTGAATAGTATGATTTGTACATAAGTCCTTATAGAATGATATATATTCTCAATTGGACTAACATTTAATATGAAAAAGAGCGATGGATAATGGGACATTAAAATGAGTAAAAAGGAGTTATCTTTAGCATTAAATATAAGTAAATATTTTCCATAGTCAATCAATATATGCAATCATGGTGATCAGCCTTTAATTAATGAAATTGAAACTATGTATTTACAATGGAATGGTTTAGGGTGAAAATTAGGATTATTATCCTTCAACGATAACATCAAAAAAATATAATGCTAAATAATTTCAGTATCATAGAATAACATTTCAAATAATTTTAGATGGTAATGATTAGTTCTGTTATTTTATGAATAAAATTGAGAAACTATGGGATACATAAAATGACAATTACTTAGATGAAACCCACTTTTTAAAAAATTAATAAAAACACTAGGGAAATAAGAATAATCTAGGATCATCTGGAACCATTTTAGTTGATGTATTTTATAAAATTAGGAGAAAAATGAAATCATTTATAAAACCAAAAAAGGATTATAAAACATCTCATATAAAATTTAAACAGTTGTATAATGATGTGTTCACATAGAAAAAATGAAAAACATATGTTTTCACAGATTTATGATAATAAACCATATATAAAAAAATTGAATTTTTTTATAAATAATTAATATAATATAATATATTAAAAATGAAATTAAATAATTAGTTATTTATTAAGATATTTCTTAATGAATGTAATGAATGTTTACCTTGAAAATTGGAGGGTTTTGACAAAAAAAGTAAAGGAAGGGTTTGATTCCCATTAATGATTAAATAATGTTCCAAGGGGAACTTGAAATATCGGGAATAATAATAAATAAAAAATAATGACCAGAGGATTGGAATATGAATATGGTTTGAGAGAGAAACATATAAAAATTTCATATATATAATATCATTAAAAATAAATCTATATTTGGATAACATATTGGTAACGAAATAATCACAGTATTGGAAATGTTAGAATAAAATGAGAATTAGATGAATATAATGAATTGGACATTGAAATATTGGAAGAACAAATATATTTTATACATGTAAAAATAGTGTAGTGAATAAGGAATATAAATCATATAATGCTGTAAAATGTCGAACAATTCTCTTGATAATAAATTTTAGACAATAAAACCATTACAACATTGGAAACATTTTAATAAAAACCCCATTAAGGTATACTATTTCCAAATAAAAATTGAATAAGATGAATAATGCAGGGCTCATGATAAAAAAAATATTAATGATTAAATATATATACCATTCCAGTGAAAGTATTTCTTCTAATAAGAAGTGCATTTCCGGGGGTAAAAATTTCTATCAAGATTCCCCTACAATGATTCCCTACTTAGTCAAATGCACTCAAAAAACCTATAAAACAGACCATAATATAATGATAACCTATTTTAATTATTTTTTAATTTCAATTAAATATATTAAATTTGTTTATAAATTTTATGTATATGTATAACGTTAATTTATTATATATTCTCAACAATAGTTTTTAGTATCCTTGATCTTTTAGAACTAGTTTCTTATTAGTGATGTTTTATTCATTAATTGAAAAATATTCATCATTCGAATATCAGGTAAGTCAAAATTATTTATTTTCATATGAATTTTTAATTTTATGATTTTATTTAGTATTATTTTCAATTACATTCATTATCGATAAAATCAATGAAGAGAATGTTTATATGATTTTTTAAAGAAAAAACATTCGTATCATAATTAATGAGTTTAATAATAATAATAATATTAATATTTTGGAACAAAAATGAAATAATTATTTATTTATTTACACATTATTTAATAATTAATTATGTTCTCATAGTTATCGATGATACTATTTTATATATTTGTTCAAGCAGTTGATATGACCAACACAAACATGAACATAGTATAATTAATGGATGATAATGATTATGAAGGTGTTTTATTTTGATTTTATATCAATATAATAAGTTAATGATATTATTTAAATACTTTTTATTTTTTGAGTATTATTTTAATTGATAAGAATAATAAAAATTTTGAAAAAATGAGATGTGTTACATAGTGGAGGTGGTAGTCTTCATAATGCACAATTACCGTTTTTTGTTTCTTGATGAATGAATGGGAGAGATAGTGGAATATAATTTTCATTTTAATAATCCAAAATATATTATTAATTTCAAATGTTTTATTCAATATCATCAATATAACCAGTGATAATAGGCGGTAATGCATAGGTAATTCTTTCTCTTTGTGGAGGTGGTAGTCCATACAACGAGTGGCAGTTTTGTTTTTCTTCATGGGAAAGGGGAAATTTGGTCATTATTTGTTACCCTAAAATAATAAAATCTAGTATAGAGTAAATATTATTTTCATTGGGTAATTATTTTAAAATTACATTTGTGAATGTAAGAAAGAATAGATAAGATGTTATGAAAATGTACCGAGGTTAAGGACATGTGATTTACCTGGGAGGATTACATTGAAATGGAACTATCAATTCAATACATTGTTACCATAGTCTCGATTAAGACTATGATGAACATAGGCTAAGTCAAATTTATTATTTTCTTATTTGAAATCATATTTTTATGGTGTTCATGATGCGGTGGTGATAGACTTCTTTTATAAGTGGTGAAAATGAAATTTTTTAGAATATTTGAACCTTATATATTGAGTGAATTTGTATCACTAGTCATGATGGCTCCAAAATAGAATATAATGGGATTTAGGATTATATCAGGTTAATAATACTTGAACCATTCATTTTTTATTATATTTTTATATCTATTAATCAAATAATTTTCTCTTATAACATTTTTTGTTTTACAATTTTAACTAGGTTTTATCTGTGTAATTTAATTCTCATGACCAAAATACAACTTTCATAATTAAATACCTTTTTTTAAATAAAATAAAAATAAGAAATTAATTTTATAATCTTTGATATTAAGGTATAATAAAAATTTATTTTCATATTACTACATGTAATGCGAACAGATCAATTTTTATGATAATGTTTTTAAGCATAAAATTTATATGTAGTATATAAAGATAGATTTATTAAATACTTATGACATAAATTCTATAATTAATAATAATTTTTTTTATTTAAATTACAACAAGTATCATTTTTTATAAAAATGAAATTTAGTTAAATGAAAATACAAAAATGGGATTTTACATAAAATTGATTCTTAATTAGTAAAACACTAATTTTATAAATTTGTAATAGTATTCAGAGATTTGTAGTTTTAAAAATGAAATAAATATTTTATCAAGATAAGTAATTTACATGTTTTTATGGAATAATTTTCTGTATATTAATAGATAATATTATTTTTCTAAAAATAGAATTTTTAGCATTTCACATAAAAATCAATTATTTTTGTAAAATATGAAAAATTGAAATTAGGGTAATATTTAAAAGATTAATTTTAAGAATAATTATTTTTTATTAGATTAAAATTATAATATTTTTAAATTATCTATTTATTTATGAAATGTGTTGAAAAAATATATTTTTCAAGAAAAATAAACTCTATTTTCTGCATGAAAGTAAAAATTGAAATCTTTTAAAAACTTGTGAAAAATAAAATATGAAATTAAAAATTATGTGATTTTATCATAATATATTCTAGTTAAAATCCCTCACAATATACATAAATAATATTGAGGAATAGTTAATTCTCTTGTAGCAGTCAAGGGTGGTGATTAATCATTCATAGAAGTCATGGAATTATCAACAACCATTGATTTCTATTTCAGTTACATTGAATCATACAAAAATTTTTATAATTTGTATTTATATTTATCTTATAAAAAAATTTAAATCTACATTCTTCCAAAAAAGCTATAAATGATCTTCGTATGGGATATTTTTGAAACCTGGTGACATTTCATTCTTTTTATTTCATTACAAAATTCATTATATAGTTTCTCCCTTTATACCCTCTAATTTATATGATATGTGATAATGTTAAAATTTTATTAAAAAATATCTTTTTTTATTTTATTTCAGTATTTCAATTATGAAATCATATTAATATGAAACATATTTAATGAAAATACAATTTGAAATCTCATCTCCTTACAATCTACCCCCTTAATTAATTGATTCATTGAGAAGATAGTTATTAATCACTAATAATTGTAGATGAGGATATTCATAAAATATTGACCTATAAGGATAGAAATCGTAATATCACATCAACCCAAATATATTAGGCTATATATTGTTACTTATATTTACCTGAAAAACAATATTCCTTCATAAAATCATATTCCATGGTCTATATATACCACAATCTTATATCTTACATATCATATTTTTCCCAGAACCATATAAATCTCAAAGATGATAAAAACTAATGAGATTATATATTCCTCCAAAAAAACACTACCATTAAACATAAAATTTATTAATCAATATATAAAAAAGTTACTAACAAGTCTATATAATTTATAATCCAAAAAATGTGATAAAGTCCACACAAAAATTCAGGGATCACTTTTCCATTGTATCAATAATCATTTGTAATATTATATATATTATTTGTCTCACATTTTCCAAAATTAATAATCCATTTATTAAATCAACATGAATCACATATTACACCTGAAATTTATCTATATGTCATTCATGTGTTCCCTAATTATTATCCTCGTAAATATAGGGATGTTATTACATAATTTTTCTTGGACATTGAAAAAATTTAATAGGTTTTTCCATACCAATGAAGAAAAAATACAAAATAAGAATACAAAAATATTTCATATAATTCCCTATAATTACAGAATATACCAGAATATGGAAGATAAATATAACTCACTAATTAAAATAGCTGAGTGATTGTAATGAATAAATTTTTATTAAGAAATAAACATTAATTCCTTAGGTATGACTGAAAATTTCATAGTTTCAAACATAATCGACATATACTATGATTCTTATAAATTTATGTTATCTTATATATTTATATCAATCACATAGTGGTTTCATGATAAATACCTTTATCATCTTAATTCATCAGATCATGTTTCTTCTATTCAAATTTATAAAATTGATATAAATAATATCAAATTGAATTATAAATGTTATCTATATGAATATGAGTGGTCTATACTAATATTTATTTTCCAATGACTCCATCCTTTTGACTTATAATATATTAATATCAAATATTTCACACTTGGTTTATCATAAAACTCTTTCTATTTAACCTAGGTTACGTTAACTTGTGTCCTCTCATACATTGTAACCTAATCAAATTATGTAAGTTTGAAATTAATCTTTCATAAGGTATAGAAATGAGAATGTGATTAACCAAATCTTACCTCGAGAGTTTCAAGTTATATTTTAATTGTCAGGCCCACTCATCATTCATGATATATAATATTGAGTTGGATTACAACACCTTTATTTAAGGTGATCCCCAAGGAGAATTAATGTCACAACATCATCCACTTTCTTATATTTAGAAACAGATAAATTTATTGAAAAACCATCATCATTTTTTCTTTAACAAAACATATTGAACTCTTATACCTATCCCATATACGTATCTAACCGTTTTCAATAATATTATCTATTTTTAATACATAAAATATTTAATATTTCCAAAACTAACATGAAGGGTTATATATCTCTTTTAAAAAATGATTAAATGTAACATATCAATCATTGGTGATTGTTGAAGCTCCTTTCATCACAGAATCTAAAAATCGGAAAAGGGGAATATCTGAGTCCAATGTGATTCATCCTTCGAAGAAACATCAAAAATTCGACAAAGGGATGAACAAGGAGAACATTGCCCATAGGCCGCGCAAGTTCCGTCATGGTCGCGCAAGTACACTTGCGCGCCGTCTAGTGGTCGTGCAAGTACTTGCGTGCCGCCTAGTGGTCGTGCAAGTACTTGTGCGACGCCTTATAGTCGTGCAAGTGACTTGCGCGACCTAAGTGGTAACCGCCCGGTAACCGCCCTGGGTCTTCTTTTGCCTGGAAATAGACCCCGTTGGCCCCCATTCAAGAGGATCTTTTTCCAGAAACTCGGATTGAAGCTCCCGACGCCCAAGTCTCTTCTCAAAGCTTCCAGAACACTTCTAAGGTAATTTCTTACCTAGAATGGAAGATCTAAAGGGAAGAAGGAAGGCCTAAGTGTTGAAACTTATCAAACACTTGCGCGCCGACTTAATTCCTTCAAGATAACTTGCGCGTACCTTCTCTGGAAGAACCTGAAGAGGATTATAAAGGGTTTAATAAAGAGTCGCTCAAGTATTTCAACTCTGGTTGAAAATCACGCAAGTATCCCTCATGTCGCGCAAGTATACTTGCGCGACCAATACTTGCGCGCCGCCGCAGGACTTGCACGACTTTTAATACTTGCGCGCCCCTATTTTGTTTGGTGCCCATCTTGCCCATTTTACCCCTCTTAAGCCATTTCACCTTTCCTATTCAAGATTCAGTCTTCAAGATACTCTTCAAAGCCATTTATGGCATGATTTCTTGATTTGACATCCTTATCTGAAAGGAATTCTGTGAAATATCTCTCAAAACCTAGTGATTTAAACATCTTTATGTCACCAAAGATTGAGAGTTCATTCATTCAACCTCATCCTTTAAGATGAGAGAATCCTAACCTGGGTCTCCTTTTCAGGAATAATCCCCAGTTATAAAACCTTTAACTTGGGCATCTTCCTCAGGAGTAAGCCCCAATCAAAGTCCTCTAATCTTGGGCATCTTTCTTAAGAATAAGCCCCAACCTCAAATATGGGCATCCTCCTCAGGAGTAAGCCCCAAACCTTAATCCCTAACCTGGGTCTCCTTTTCAGGAATAAGACTCAGTCATAACCTTGGGCTTCCTTTTCAGGAGTAAGTCCCAAGTCCCCTAACCTAGGCTTCCTTCTCAGGAATAAGTCCTAGTCATAAATCTTGGGCATCCTTCTTAGGAGTAAGCCGCAAGTCTCTTAAAATTTCTCTTAACCAGTCATAAATTACCTTTGATTTGGGTATCCTTTTCAGGAATAAAACCCAATCATAAGTCCCCTCCTAACTTGGGAATCCTCCTTAGGAGTAAGCCCCAAGATTAGAGTATTCAAATCTCCATGAAGCACATATAACTTTGTGGACCCTGTTCTTGGATTTTTCTCCCTAAAAGTAAATCCTAAACCTTCGTCTATCTGGGCATTCATCCATACATAAGCCCCAAACAAATTCTTATGATTGCATCTTTTATGGCACAATTGTCTAAATTTTACCAATACCTCTTGTTTCTCACACCGAGCATGACTCACGTGAGCTTAGAGTGTAAAAGTAATTATGACATTCATCTTTGAGCCATCAATCATAAACATCATATCCCATACCTCGAACTACGTGGGTTCTGATTCCTTTTTCAAAAAAAAGGATACGTAGGTAGCCCATTTATGGGTTCGATCCCAACATTGAGATAATCTCTGTCCTTCTGAATGACGATAAACTTCAAGTGCCCCACTGAGTGGCTTTAAAACCAGCCTGGTCATCAAAATGACCAAGAGACTTTTATATAAATGTTTTGAAGGATACCATTGACCAAGAATCTCTAAACAAATATAGATGATTCCATATTGATGAAGAACCTCGAATACATATAAAAGATTATCTAAATTTCTTGCATATTTAATCATTGATTGTTAAAACTAAAGGAAAGCTCATTTTATACTTGGTAATGTAATAAGGATTCACGAACTTAACTTAAATCTATAAAGAGAGTCCCGGAGTAGACAATAATTCCCCTCAAAAAGGTGTGATGAGTCCGACCTCCCATCCTCTCGACCAATGCAAATTCCTAAGCCTCATTAGCCCACAAGCTAATGAGAGCCTGCCTTTGGAAAGTAGGTCCAAACGGATGTGGAATCATTGGATGTTTCCGGTTCTATGAACAAATCCGTTAGAAACCGATCGGAACGTTTGAATCTCCCGTCCAGGAGGTCATCCCCGGATTCCGCGCGAAACAAAAATGGTGAACCCGACGTGAATCCTTAACCAAGTTAAAGTGATGTTCTTCTTATTTGTTAGGCCTCTTGGGCCAACAAAGAAATCATTGACATATGATCATCCAAAAGATGCAGTGGCCAGATTCATCTTGATTATGTCTGTTACATGGAACAGGCACTCTTTTCTCAAGATCTTCTACAAAATGGCTTTCCTTAAATTCACCCCTGTGAATACTGCTGCTGTGAACACCTCTACTGTGAGGTCTGCTGCTGTGAAAACCAATGCTACTACTCCTGCTGGAACGTCGTCCGCTCTGAGGATGACATCACCAACTTAGTATCTTCAACGATGGGTTTCTAATGCACTGGTTAAGGAGTACCGTCGCAACGGTACTATCCCAACTCTGGAGGCCGCTCGTCAATCCCTCCAAGTTAACAACTCTACCTGGTCATCCGGACAACGGCGGCCAGCGATCAAGAAGCAGGCGGTGCTGACTATCGTCTCCAACCATTTCGGGTCGTTATCCCCGAAACGCAATTTCCATTCACTCCCTTACTCTGAGGAAGTGAATGAGCAGGTCCCTCAGGGCCTTAGTTCAAAAAAAAACAGGAGTCCTTCCCGAGGGCTCCCATCAACAATCGCTGCCAGACTCGTGCGGTAGTGCGCCCTCAACATGAAGACGGTACCGACTCTAGGCATTCAGCTCAGATTCCTCGAACCCGAGCAGGCAAGATGAACCGCCAAAGACAGAATACGGTTAACAATAGGCAGGTTGTCATCCCTACCTTCTCCGGAGAAGTCCACCAACCTAACTTGGTGGCAAACAACGAGCAGGCATACACACCTGTTCGTTTTAATTCCGCTGTCCAGCAGACTCGTCTGGCAGCATCAAGCCTATCCCGCCAGGCAATTCTGGCGGAGTACCATAGGCAGGAACATACACCTGGTTATACATCACCAGTTAGTCAGCAGGATCGTCTGACTACATATGATGGATCTCGTCAACCGCGTTTGGTGAAGTGTAATCAGCAGGCACATACACCTGCTAATAATAATCAAGCCTACCAACAGTCTCGCTTGGTAGCACACTGAGAAGTCAGTCGGAAAGTCCCGACGACAAACAGGAGGCAGACTCAACTCTCTGCCTCCACACTTGAGTACTGTCAGGATTCACTGATAGGAAAAGGAGGACAGGAGCAGGCACATACACCTACTCCAAGCCCGGAATGGACGTATATCCCCGTTCTGGCGGCTGAAGTCACCAAACATATTTTCTCAATAGTGAAAGAGCAGAAGAAAATTCCTGCTCATATTCTGGATGCTTGCCAGGATATCATAAACAGCTTCAGCATCATCACAGGGATAAACACATAAATCTATCCCTAGCAGTGGAGTGACACATCAACGATTCACTCCGGAACAGACACACACATCTGTTCCAGTCCAAGAGGGTTATGGGGCATACTCCCCCATATCATACGGATAACCAAGTCAGGCACATACAACTGATTTGAGTGGAGATCGTCAGCCTAACCTGACCATCTTTCCTGATCAGGCACATACACCTGCTCAGAGCAATCACTTTCGTCATCAAGTGGTTTCTAAAGCGAGTAAGAAGACATCTAAGAAAAAGATCCGCCCAGCACAGTCCGGAGATCAAAGGCCAATATGTAACCAAGCCTTGCTCGATGCTGGAATTCTTGAAGACCTCAGACATTTATCTGTCGGAATTCAAGATTCTACTCCCTCAGTTCCCAATAACGGGAACATTAATTCTGAAGGTCTTCAACAGACACTTCCTCATGAAGACTTGCTTCATGAAAATTCGGTCAATCTTGATGTTTCTTCTTCAGATGAGAGCCACAGGAACCCTCTGTGTGGTCAGAAGACCAAGGAGCAAGAGATTTCATCTTTTGCTGTAACCCATCATGACGGTCCTCCTCATGGTGATGAACTTCGCTGCGAAAGTCCTCTCCGCAGTAGTGATTCACGTTGTCTCGAAAATTCTTCAGAAGGAAATGTAGTGACGAGAAAGCCCTCTTATCTCGAGGCACTTGAAAACGTAAAACCAGTCATGTCTGATGCATTACTATTGGCAGGTGAAACTCTTTCTCCATCAGAAGATAGCCTGGGGTTTCGGTTATTCTCCGAACCATCCCTGGGTCATTCATCTTCCAGCATGAATAGTGATCTCTCTACCAATCTTGTTGAATCCGATGAAGCAACAAGGAAACACCAACTCTGGTCCAAACAGGTAGAATAATCTTCATTTAATGATAAAGAGGAAATGCTGAACATGAGGAAAAAACTGGAAAAAGGTGAAGTACCAGTCATGTTTTGGCCTTTGGCTGACTCCCAGTACGACATTCCAAAGATGTTGACGGATGATGGAATCCATGATATTCGTCTCAACATATGGAAGACTCTTTGTCAATTGAAGAAGAAAGTATTATCTTATGGTGATTATGAAAATAATATTAAGATAATAGAAGGGTTACAATGCCAGATTGATTTGGCATCTCTATCAGTCTCTCGGTATCCGAAGGCTGAAAAGCAACAGAGAACCCTTCAACGTTCATGCCTTGGCGCACTAAGAAAATTGCGTCAGTTAATTTCCAATGCTCCATCTGATGTTCATATCAGAGGATGGGGTGTTCACAGAGCACTACATTTCACAGTTCTTTCCAGTCAGCAAAGCCCGCCGAAAATGGTCTCATGCAATGTTATTGCCCATGGCCGGCCACAGTCAATGGGCTTTGTTCATAATCAAAAGCGTGCTCAAGAACAGGCTTCAACTAGTTCCTCTCAAAATCAAGTATATAGAGAACAAGTTGTTGAATTGCTCCTACATCAAGCAGGCGAGAATATTGCAAAAGCCTCTCGTCTGGAGCAAACACGTCATCAAATGACAGAAGTTTCGGAAATCATCCAACAGTCTGTTGAACTAGGTGATAAAAGTGGATACAGGTTAATGCATCCAGCTAATTTTTGAACTAAGATTCGCAAGATCAAGAGAGATTTTAAGAAGATCTCAGACATAGCATGTCAAGAGACACCCCAGCTTTCCAGACTGGGGACTTCTCTAACGCAACCCTCAGAGTCAACAAATGGGATTCAAGGAGTTGAGAGAATGCAGCAGGAACATCCCCAGTCCACCGGACTGGGGACTTTTTCAAATCTTCAATCCCTCCCTCAGAGAAAGTCAGTATTCTCTCGATTAGGGAATAAGCCCCAAGAGGAACGAAGAGCCAAGATATCAGGAGATTTTCTCCAAGTGACGGTTCTCCAAGAAGTTCCTAAGGGATCAAGTCAACGGAATTCCATGTCTCATCATGGACATGGAAGAAGACAATATCACAGACATGCTGATAGAAAGGATTCCATGCAATATGCATCCATTAATGTCATCAATGTCGTTGCTGCTGATTCACCAGATGAGGCTCAATCAGAGGGATCAGACGAAGAGGTTCCTTCTCAAGATGTTGCGCACACAAACCTAAATGAAGAATGTGTGCGCACACGTAATCAAAGGTTTACCCAAAATCTGGGTATTCCTTCAAGTAACTCACTTCCCCTCTCCAAAAAGGATCCAATAAGGGGAAAGGAAAGAATCAGGTTACTTCTCACCCTTCCTCTGAAGGAGGTCAATCGCTCTTATTAGAGCAAAGGTTTGCAAAATAGGAGGAAGAAATGAAAGAATTAAGAAGGTTGAATACAGAACTACTTCAGAGTAGTCTTCTTCTTAAGAATGCTGAAGTCTGACAGCCGAAGTAATTTGTTGTAACTACTGAGATGGATCAAGAATATCCTCCTTTATCAGTACACCCACAGAGGTCTAATCCTACGGGTCAAACGCAACAACGGTTGGAAGCACTACCATCAGTTGCAGCACCAACCACCACGTCTGTCCAAGCTCCATTCATTGCACCTACCCAAAACCAAGTTCAACCTGACGTTTCTCAAAAGTTAATAACTACTATTGAGTCATTAACAGCTCGGTTAGAAACTATGGAAGGGAAACGGGCGCAAGTTTAACCTGAAAAAAAAGTTTACCCTGAATGGGTAGATTTAATTTCTCCTCCATCCAGTTTTGGAAACCCTATTTTCCCTACTTTCAATGGATCAGGCGACCCTGAACAACATTTGACGCATTACGTGTCTTGTTGTGATCCTATGATGGGAACTGCAGAGCAGCAAGAAGCAGTGAAACTCAGATGCTTCGTGCGAACCTTGCAAGGACCAGCTTTTGTCTGGTATACAAGCTTGCAATCCCAGTCAGTCATCAGATGGGAGGATCTTCGTCAAAAATTCCTTCTTCAGTTTAGCTCAACTTTGCAAAAAACGACAGTTTTCGATCTTACAAACTGCAAGCAAAGGGAAAATGAAAGAGTCTCTGATTTCATTGCTCGTTGGAAGGGATTAACATATTCCTTGAGTTTATCACTCCCTCAGGAGGAATTATTGCCAATCTGTGTGGCAAATCTGCGCGACGAACTACACACGCCATTGATCCCTGTGAAATACACAGGAGGGTTTCGAGACCATACTTCAATCGCTCAGCAGATTGAAGATTCCCTTATATAGGCTAAGGTTAAATCTCGTGTAATTCCATCATCTCCAGGAAGGAGAATGGGTAAAGAAAAAACTGCTACAGTTATGCTTAAACAAGCACCTGTACCTATTTCTACATCAAAACCTTCATCTTCTCGAAGGGCTCCACCTCCTGAACGCCAACAACAAAGGCTGTTTCGTCCAAATGATCAAAAAGATCAATGACGAAAACTATTTGAGGATATGAAGAGTAAAACATACTCTTTTCGAAGTGAGCAAGTTCCTGGTTACTTCATTTCAGCTCTGGAAAATAATTTGGTTCAATTACCAGTGCCCAAGAGGCCAAACAAGGAAGGAGATGAAGACCATCCCAATTATTGTCCCTTTCATCAAATGTTGGGGCATCCCAACCAGGAGTGTTTTGTCTTTAAAGACCTCCTGCAAAATATGGTCGACTTGGGACAAGTCAAATTGAAGGGTTCTTCAGCTCATGTAGCGTGTATTACCGCTACAGATCCAGAGGAAGGAGGCGAGTGGCAGGAAGTCAAAAGCAAAACTGCGAAAAAATATGATGATTGGATGGTTAGAAAGACAATCAATCGGACCCATTCCATTTTGCGAACACAATTGAAGAAGCCAATTGTGTCTCCTTCAAAAGCTGCAGTAAAGCCTCCATCAATAGAGAAATCCTCAAAAGGACAATGCAATTCAAAGAAGAAAGAGGAATCAGGAGAAGATGAGTATGTATCAAAGCCTAAATTGTCTTTGACTCTGGCAGATTTCATGTCATCTACTTCAAAGCCATGGGCACCGTCCCACCAAACGGCACATCCTAAACAGGCTAACCAGGCAGAGTCTTTATCAGACGAAGAGTTAATCTTTGATTCTGTTAATATGATTCAATTAACAGATTCATATTCCAGTCTTGATGAGCCTGAATTCCCTGTATCAAATAAGGGAATCCGAGGAGGTTCTAGAGGTTCAGGATATAGGGGAAGACATGGATCTTTCCAAATCCACTACTCTAATTTTACCCCTGCTAGCACTGTATATGCAGCAGAAACTCGTGGTAGAGCCCTTCAGCTAGCTCAAAAAGAATAAGCAAGTTCTTCTGCCAATGACCAACTCAGTTTTGGCACAGTTATTTTGGAAGACCGATTAAAGGTTCCATCTTCTTTATCTCAGCAAGTAAATGGATCTAATCACTCTAATCTTCCAAAACCAAGGATGTTTCCAACTTCAATACAAGATGCATCAGATTCCAAAGCATCTGCTTCCAAGGTACCTGCTAAATTGCATATTCCTATTGGGAAACGCAGACCTCTAGATCAAAAGTATGATATATTGAAACACTTGGCCCAAGTACCATCCAAGTTATCAATTTTGGATGCTTTGAATCTGTCAAAAGATCTTCGGGAAGCACTCATCGAAGCTTTTTCAAGTCCTCAAGAGTTTGAAGCTGAAATTGCTGCAGCTGAAATCTATCACATAGAGAATAATCCTGCAGAATGCCATGCAGTGATATCTTTTACTGATAAAGATGAAGATGATGTTGTGCATGGGCACATAAAACCTTTGTACTTATCTGGCAAAGTCAATGGTATAGATGTTCGAAGAGCTTTCATTGACAATGGTTCAGGAGTCAACCTCATGCCCATTCGTACACTTCGTCGATTGGGCCTCACGGAATCTGATTTATCTCCTTCTACCATGATGTTGCAAGGATATGATAAAAATGAACAAGAACAACTGGGAGAAGTTACACTCAGAACTCAGTTTGGAGATCTTGTTTCTAATTCGGATTTCATGATTGTTGATCAAGACTCAGCTTTCAATATCTTTCTTGGAAGACCCTGACTACATCAGCATGCAGCTATTCCGTCATCATACCATCAATGTCTCAAATACTGTTTCGATGGTCATGTTGGAACATTGTATGGTGATAAGGCCCTGTTCAAGACATGTGAGTCTCAATACATTGAGGCGTAATTTTATCACATGAAGGGAAGAGAAAAATCTACAATGAAGGAAATTACCAAAGTTAATGCTCCATATGGTTTGAAAAAAATTCCAATAAATCCATTTTCACATATGAGTACAGATTATGTGTTACCTATCAGTCAAATTGACAAAATAGGCCCAAATCAAAATACTCTTATGGAAAGATCCATAATGTCAATTACGGCAATCGAGCCAGACAACATGGGAGAAATTGGTAACTTACCAAGCAGTGATGAAAGCATAAGTGGTGACGTTTTCATTTCGTCTGCTGAAATCCAACAAGTCTATACTTCGCTAATCAGGCCAGAAGAAGTTATAGCAACACCAGAGCTGAATAATGATGTTGATTCTCAATCCATCATCTCCTCTTTATTTCCCAAAGAATACCCTTTATCATCAATAGGGTCGGAAATGGAAGCTTCTTCTTCAAAATGTGAAAATTTTGACATCTCTTATGATCATGAGAAGTTCGTTTTTTCATCTACTTTACAAGTAGAAACAGAAGAAATAACACATGATGAAGAGGAAGAGGAAGATCTTAGAGATGCTTCTCTAGCATTTGAAGAGGGTATCTCTACCATTGTGGATAAACACAGAGAAGTAAATCTGGGTATAGAGAAAGATCCACGCCCCACTTTAATTAGTGCGGCCATCACCCTTGAAGAGCAAGAGATGTATATTTCTTTTCTAAAGCAAAATAAAGATATTTTTGCTTGGAATTATACAAAAATTCCTGGGCTTGATCCTGATGTTGCTACTCATCATTTGGGTTTACCAAAAGAACATTGAGGATTCAAGAAAGCCGTGAGAAGAACACACCCAACCTATGCTTCCAAAATTGAGGCTGAAGTGGATAAGCTTATCAAAGCTAACTTCGTCAGAGAAGTTCAATATCCCAAGTGGTTTGCTAATATTGTCCCTGTAAAGAAGAAGAACGGACAAATTAGGATTTGCATCGATTTCATAGATCTTAATCGGTATTGTCCTAAAGATGATTTCCCAGTTCCGATTACAGAACTCTTAATTGATGCGACGGCTGGCTATGAAGTACTTTCTTTCATGGATGGATATTCTGGATATAATCAGATCCGAATGGCCCCAGAAGATGAGGAATATACAGCTTTCAGAGCTCCTCAAGGTATGTTTTGTTACCGGGTGATGCCCTTTGGTTTAAAGAATGCAGGTGCAACATATCAACACGCCATGCATCGTATCTTCAAACCTCTTTTAGGGAAGTTTGTTGAATGCTATGTAGATGATTTGGTGGTTAAATACAAACAACGTTCTAATCACTTGGCTGATTTGAAAGTCATATTCCACAAGATTCGACAACATAATTTGAAGATGAACCCCTTAAAATGTGCTTTTGGGGTAACCTCAAGAAAATTCCTCGGCTTTGTTGTCTGCCATCGTGGTATTGAAGTCGATCCTGAGAAGACCAAATCAATACTTGGTATGTCACCTCCTCAGAATTTGAAAGAATTAAGAGGACTTCAAGGACACTTAGCCTATATTCGGCGTTTCATCGCCAATTTGTCAGGCAAAAGTTTACCCTTTACCAAATTATTGAAGAAAGGAGTCACTTACCAGTGGACTGAAGAATGTAAAGAAGCATTTGATGTTCTCAAGAAATACCTCTTGAGTCCACCGGTACTCATGCCACCTGTTGAGGGTAGATCTCTTATCCTCTATGTGACAACTTTAGAGCGATCATTGGGTGCCTTTCTCGCTCAAAAGAATGATACTGGGAATGAAAATAGTCTCTACTATCTCAGTAGAAATATGCTTGAAGCAGAAACCCAGTATTCAATTATTGAAAAGTGCTGCCTAGCATTAATCTTTTCAGTTCAGAAACTGAGACACTACCTACAACATCATGAGGTCCAATTGGTATCTCGTAATAATACGCTCAAATTCATCCTTAGTCGTCCAATGCTTACAGGACGTCTGGCAAGGTGGGCGGTTATTCTACAGTAGTTCGACATTCAGTATGTGTCTCAAAAGGCAATTAAGGGCCAAGCTCTGGCTGATATCCTGGCTGAACATCCTTCAGTGGAAGACACGTATTCAGATATCGAACTCCTTGATGAGGAAGTTTTCTCTATTCAAGAGAGTCCTCGAACATGAGAAATGTATTTTGATGGTGCTTCTAGAAGTCCAACAGGGAAGAAAATGGAAAATCATAAATTCAACAAAGTTGGTTTAGGAATTGTGCTTATTTCTCCAGATAAGGCAGTGTTACCTTATTCCTTTTTGTTGTGGGAAGGTGGTACCAATAATGAAGCTGAATACCAAGCTCTCATTACAGGCTTGGAGTTAGCGCTTCAAGCACAAGTGAATCACTTAAAGGTGAAAGGTGATTCAGACCTGGTAATCAAACAAGTCAATGGGGATTATGCCATCAGAAAAGAAGAATTAATCCCTTTGTATGATTACGTCAGAGAGTTAATGTCGGAATTCCCTTCAGAACCGACATTTTCTTATGTCCCAAGATCAAAAAATGCTCAAGCTGATGCACTGGCTAATATAGCCACAGCTTTAGCAGATCCAAATCGGGACGAGACAACCATCTGTATTGCCCACCGTCGTGCAATTTCACCTTATGTTCAAGTCAGAATAGAGGAAATTAATGAAATTAGTCCCATTCCTGAACCGTATGGTCATACTACAGGATGGATGTCACCTATCAGGGAATACCTTCAAAATGGAACACTTCCACCTGATAGAGCCAAGAAAGAACAAATTCGGCGACGTGTGGTCAATTTTACTCTTTATGATAGCCCAAACCACCTCGAGAAAATTCTCTACAAACGTGGTTTTGATGGAGTTCTCTTCAGATGTATTGATGGTGAAGAGGCAATGGCTGTCATAAAAGAAGTGCATGCAGGAGTCTGTGGTGCCCACCAGTCTGGACATAGACTATCTGATCAAATTCGAAGGCTTGGATACTTTTGGCCTTCAATGATACAAGATTGTGTTAATTTCACAAAGAAGTGTCATTCATGCCAAGTATATGCCAACTTCATTCATAAACCTCCAGAGTTGCTTTATACAGCTAAATACTCATGGCCATTTTCCACATGGGGAATGGATGTGGTGGGACCTTATCCTTCAGCTACGGCCAAGAAGTTTAAGTACATTATTACTGCTACTGATTTCTTTTCCAAATGGGCAGAGGTAGTACCTCTCAAAGAAGTCAGTTCTAAATGCATTGTTAGCTTCATCAAGTCTAACATCATTACTATATTTGGTGTCCCTCATACCATATTGACGGACAATGACACCAACTTCTGTTCCTCTGAGGTAAAGAAATTGTATCAAGAATACAACATTAAGTCCAACCATTCATCTCGATATCATGCAGCGGCTAATGGCCAGATAGAGGCCTTCAACAAGACTCTTTCAAATATACTGCAAAAGATGGTGGATAAAGATAAGAGGTCATGGCCTGATAAACTCTTTCATGCTTTATGGGCTTATCGGACTACCACTCGCAATGCAACGCGGTCAACTCCATATTTATTGGTATATGGAACAGAAGCAGTCTTGCCAATTGAAGTTCAATTGCCCTCACTCAGAATAGGCATTTTTGATCAGTTATCTACAGATGAGCAATCCCAAAAGCGGTTGAATGAATTGGAACAGTTAGATGAGAAAAGATTGTGCACTTTGCACCACTTGGAAATCTATCAGAATCGAATAGCACGAGCTTTTAACAAAAAAGTTCATCTTCATTCATTCATTCAGGGAGAATTGGTATTGGTTCTCAGAGCACCAATGATACCAGGAAAGAAGCCTCCCAAGCTTGAACCAAAATGGGAAGGACCATATTCAATACATAAGGTCTACTCCAATGGAGCATATTCTCTAATCTCAATGGATGGAGAACACATCACGACTCCAACTAATGCCAGATTTCTGAAGAAGTATTTTGTATAAACACAAAATATTGTTCCCAGATCCAAAAACAATCACATTGGTTCATGATTTTGTCCTACATGACACTAAACTGTATTATGTCCTATCTACATGACATTAAACTGTACAGAAGTTCCTTTTTGTCATACATGACACTAAACTGTATTATGTCCTATCTACATGACATTAAACTGTACAGAAGTTCCTTTTTGTCCTACATGACACTAAACTGTATTATGTCCTATCTACATGACATTAAACTGTATAGAAGTTCCTTTTTTCCTACATGACACTAAACTGTATTATGTTCTATCTACATGACATTAAACTGTACAAAAGTTCCTTTTTGTCCTACATGACACTAAACTGTATTATGTCCTATCTACATGACATTAAACTGTACAGAAGTTCCTTTTTGTCCTACATGACACTAAACTGTATTATGTCCTATCTATATGACATTAAACTGTACAGAAGTTCCTTTTTTTCCTACATGACACTAAACTGTATTATGTCCTATCTACATGACATTAAACTGTACAGAAGTTCCTTTTTATCCTACATGACACTAAACTGTATTATGTCCTATCTACATGACATTAAATTGTACAGAAGTTCCTTATTTGTCCGAGATGACATTAAACTATATTGTGTCCTAGCAACATGACATTAAACTGTATGGCACTTTCATCGTCCAACATGACGTTAAACTGTAAAAAGTCCCCAGAACTGATATCCTCATATTGGTTCACCTTAGTCCTAGCTACATGACTTTAAACTGTACAGCACCAGTTCGTCCTTGCTATATGACGTTAAACTATACAACAATGGTCCAGTATGACTTTAAACTGCAACTTTGTCCCACACGACATTAAACTGTGAAAAAGTTCCCTAAACCATCCAGCATGACCTTAAACTACATCATCCTTTGTCCATGTATATGACCATAAACTATTTATGTCCAGCAAGACGTTAAACTATGACGTCCTAACTACATGACGCTAAACTGTATAAAAGTCCCTCACGTCCGGAAAGACGTTAAACTATATAATCATCAAAGGTCCAGCATGACATTAAACTGCACCATCCACGGTCCATGCATATGACCTTAAACTATTCGCACTTCTGTCCAATATGACGTTAAAATATTTTATCCCCATCATCCTAACTACATGACGCTAAACTGTACAGAAAATCCTTGATAGGTCCTACATGACATTAAACTGTATTTTGTCCCTACTACATGACACTAAACTGTGCAGCACCAATAGTCCTAACTGCAAGACTTTAAACTGCATAGTCCTTTTATATGTCCTACATGACATTAAACTGTGCATCGTTAAGGTTATTGTTACCTCTTGTTTCTCACACCGAGTATGACTCACGTGAGCTTAGAGAGAACATCAACCATAACACTCCCTTTGGGCCACTAACCATGTGTAAGTCCCAACAACTTTTTAATTAGATCACTGTCCCCAAGAACAACATGATCATTAATTCATTCTTAAATTGAACTACATGGACTTTGATCCTTGCCCTCCAGGCTGGGTATGTAGGCAACCTCCCAGGGTTCAAGCCCGAAAACAATCTCTTCACATTAGTTCACCACCATCTCATATGATGTTGATTAGTGAAACCGCCCCTGGAATCAATATCTTTACATTGATTCACTTTCGTCCTTGTTATATGACGTTAAACTATACAACACTTTTGTCCGGTACGACAATAAACTACAATATTCTTTGATTTCCTCATTTGAGAAGGAACCATTATTGATATTGATTTTTTAAATCATGTTTCATTTTCAAAAGACTACATGCATACATGGTAATGCCTAAACTTTTTATCTTAGTTTAAACCATCATTGCACTAAAGTCCCCTTTCACCCTTCACATGTACGAACCAAATTTGTACAAAGGGTAGTTCTAGAACTACGTGGACTTGATTCCCATCCCTATGGGATACGTAGGAACATTCGAGTATCCCTCGAATCCAGTCCCAAGTCTTTTGGGCCTAACCCCAAATTTCACTTTCAGTCCCTTGGCTGAAAAGTCCTCATGAAAATACACACCGTGTATTCATTATTATGGTCCGAATTCTATGACCCTAAACTAAGATCTCTCATACTTTCGTCCTGCACGACGGTAAAAATGCATTTCAAGAACTACGTATGGCTTGATTCTCATTCTTATGAGATACGTAGTGAAGTCCAAAATTTCAATTCAGGACCCAGCCACAACATGATTATGGTTTTCATTGACCTATGTATCTCTATATACATTGGACAATACCCATCTTTATGTGTTATAATCCTATCCTTAAATATTTTCAGATCTTCATAACCCTTTTCATGACTTCTAGTCACAAAAATGTCAAACTTCTGAGTATTCTTTTTCCTGACTATGCAGCACGTGCCCATAGGTGGCCTTGCATAAACAGTCCACATAACAGACTTGTCAGCCGAAAGATGCTATTTATTTGACCATGCAGCCAATGCCCTTAGGTGGCCCTGCATATTTCAACCCCCTAACGGGTTTTGTTAAATAATAGTAACTTCATTCTTGGGAAGAATGCCTCTTTTGTCCTTATTTGTCTTAAACGACAGTATGTAGGGATCCGAAAAAATAGCCATCCTTAACATATTTGTCCCATATCCTTTTTCATGATCTGAAAGTATTCAAGTCTATGGTTTATTCTTCTTCCCTACGTTAGGGTCAGACCTTCATAGGAGTGATATTCATCCAATTCTTCGATATTCTTGTTCGGAAATATCTTCTCCATATTCAAGTACCTCTTTCCATACAACAAACTCTATACTTTAGAAAATTTGAATCTCCATAAACTTTCACTGGCTTTTAGCACTAGGAAAGTAAATTTCTAAGAGTTCTTTCGCCTGACTATACAGAATGTGCCCATAGGTGGCCTTGCATAAACAGTCCACATAACAGACTCGTCAGCCGAAAGATGCTATTTATTTGACCATGCAGCCAATGCCCTTAGGTGGCCCTGCATATTTCAACCCCCTAACGGGTTTTTGTCAAATAATAGTAACTTCATTCTTGGAAACTAATTCTTCTAATACCTTTTAGCTCTTTTTCATATCATTCCTCAGAATCAAATATTCTTAAGCCATAGTTTACATATTTTCTCTCATACTTGAGTATGGTAATATGTTTTCAGATAAATTGTCAAGGAATTGAATCCATTTTAATCCATTTTGGTCAAAAAGCTATTTTGACCTTAAACATTAGCCCCTTTATGTCCGGAATGCATGACTTTAAACTTCCCACAAAAGTAAAAGGAATTCTGAATAAAAGTCAAGTTCCAGTACACTTGCGCACTGCCCTCTGTGCCCTAAAGTCTTGTGCGCCTCCTTTTCCTTTGGATGGATTCAATTTCCTCAGAGTCAAATCCTCATTTCTCTCCGGATCCAGCTCTGAGGGGGGACTTTTGTTGACGCTCCTTTCATCACATAATCTAAAAATCGGAAAAGGGGAATATCTGAGTCCAATGTGATTCATCCTTCGAAGAAACATCAAAAATTCGACAAAGGGATGAACAAGGAGAACATTGCCCATAGGCCGCGCAAGTTACCTCATGGTCGCGCAAGTACACTTGCGCGCCGTCTAGTGGTCGTGCAAGTACTTGAGTGCCGCCTAGTGGTTGTGCAAGTACTTGCGCGACGCCTTATAGTCGTGCAAGTGACTTGCGCGACCTAAGTGGTAACCGCCCGGTAACCGCCCGGGGTCTTCTTTTGCCTATAAATAGACCCCGTTGTCCCCCATTCAAGAGGATCTTTTTCCAGAAACTTGGATTGAAGCTCCCGACGCCCAAGTCTCTTCTCAAAGCTTCCAGAACACTTCTAAGGTAATTTCTTACCTAGAATGGAAGATCTAAAGGGAAGAAGGAAGGCCTAAGTGTTGAAACTTATCAAACACTTGCGTGCCGACTTAATTCCTTCAAGATAACTTGCGCGTACCTTCTCTGGAAGAACCTGAAGAGGATTATAAAGGGTTTAATAAAGAGTCGCTCAAGTATTTCAACTCTGGTTGAAAATCGCGCAAGTATCCCTCATGTCACGCAAGTATACTTGCGCGACCAATACTTGCGCGCCGCCGCAGGACTTGCGCGACTTTTAATACTTGCGCGGCCCTATTTTGTTTGGTGCCCATCTTGCCCATTTTACCCCTCTTAAGCCATTTCACCTTTCCTATTCAAGATTCAGTCTTCAAGATACTCTTCAAAGCCATTTATGGCATGATTTCTTGATTTGAAATCCTTATCTGAAAGGAATTCTGTGAAATATCTCTCAAAACCTAGTGATTTAAACATCTTTATGTCACCAAAGATTGAGAGTTCATTCATTCAACCTCATCCTTTAAGATGAGAGAATCCTAACCTGGATCTCCTTTTCAGGAATAATCCCCAGTTATAAAACCTTTAACTTGGGCATCTTCCTCAGGAGTAAGCCCCAATCAAAGTCCTCTAATCTTGGGCATCTTTCTTAAGAATAAGCCCCAACCTAAAATATGGGCATCCTCCCCAGGAGTAAGCCCCAAACCTTAATCCCTAACCTGGGTCTCCTTTTCAGGAATAAGAATCAGTCATAACCTTGGGCTTCCTTTTCAGGAGTAAGTCCCAAGTCCCCTAACCTAGGATTCCTTCTCAGGAATAAGTCCTAGTCATAAATCTTGGGCATCCTTCTTAGGAGTAAGCCCCAAGTCTCTTAAAATTTCTCTTAACCAGTCATAAATTACCTTTGATTTGGGTTTCCTTTTCAGGAATAAAACCCAATCATAAGTCCCCTCCTAACTTGGGCATCCTCCTTAGGAGTAAGCCCCAAGATTAGAGTATTCAAATCTCCATGAAGCACATATAACTTTGTGGACCCTGTTCTTGGATTTTTCTCCCTAAAAGTAAATCCTAAACCTTCGTCTATCTAGGCAGTCATCCATACATAAGCCCCAAACAAATTCTTATGATTGCATCTTTTATGGCACAATTGTCTAAATTTTACCAATACCTCTTGTTTCTCACTCCGAGCATGACTCACGTGAGCTTAGAGTGTAAAAGTAATTATGACATTCATCTTTGAGCCATCAATCATAAACATCATATCCCATACCTCGAACTACGTGGGTTCTGATTCCTTTTTCAAAACAAAGGATACGTAGGTAGCCCATTTATGGGTTCGATCCCAACATTGAGATAATCTCTGTCCTTCTGAATGACGATAAACTTCAAGTGCCCCACTGAGTGGCTTTAAAACCAGCCTGGTCATCAAAATGACCAAGAGACTTTTATATAAAAGTTTTGAAGGATACCATTGACCAAGAATCTCTAAACAAATATAGATGATTCCATATTGATGAAGAACCTCGAATACATATAAAAGATTCTCTAAATTTCTTGCATATTTAATCATTGATTGTTAAAACTAAAGGAAAGCTCATTTTATACTTGGTAATGTAATAAGGATTCACGAACTTAACATAAATCTATAAAGAGAGTCCCGGAGTAGACAATAATTCCCCTCAAAAAGGTGTGATGAGTCCGACCTCCCATCCTCTCGACCAATGCAAATTCGTAAGCCTCATTATCCCACAAGCTAATGAGCACCTGCCTTTGGAAAGTAGGTCCAAACAGATGTGGAATCATTGGATGTTTCCGGTTCTACGAACAAACCCGTTAGAAACCGATCGGAACGTTTGAATCTCCCGTCCGGGAGGTCATCCCCGGATTCCGCGCGAAACAGTGATATATCTAATCCCTAAATCATCATCACCCAATAACATAATTATATATAAAGATTGTAAATCCTTACTCTAACCCCAACTACCACAGATCATAGATGTGACCATTTAATTACATGACTTAACAAAAATATTGAATTGTATCAAATTCCCCTAATCTTTTAGGTTTATTATTTTATAGAATTTGGATAAAATAATAACTAATTAAACAATTTTTTTTAACCATAAGAAATATTTTCTAAAATATATGCTACTGAGTAATTCATTAAATGTCTTAAAAATATCATAAAATTATCCATAAATATATTATTCCGAAAAAATAGTATATATTATATTACTTTAAAACATGGGGAAATGGAAACCAAATAATGTAGTGGGATCAAAAAATTAGTTATGTTATTCATATGAATTATGCATATGTGATTATAACTAAAAATAAGATGAGAAAATGGGTATAATTCATGTACATAAATAAGTATTTTCCCAAATAAAAATAGATAATAAATCATGTCATATGGCATGAAAAAACATATAAGTGAAAAATATCATAGAAATTATTATAAATAAGGAATTTAAAATATCACAGAAATAATACAAAAATTTCAGACTATCATAACATTAAAAAATATTTTTGATATAACAAAATAATCTGAATATAATAATCATGAGAGAAACCATGCTATTCATATAAATATCTGAACATATTCATTATGTTGATGCATAAAAATGTTGGAAAACTAATTATTCTCTTTAGTTATGTGATCAGAATCATTATTATTTTTCATTATTAAATCATGAGTTATTAATATACACCAATTCATTAGAGAGTGAAAAAGGACTCACCAATCGTTATCTATCCATATATGTGCCCTAATAAATCAATAATTACTAACAAAGAACCCATGGAAAAAAATTTGTATTTTATTCCTTTCAATTGGAATCAAAAAGACAAAAATTTTAGGATTCCATGGTGACATGATATAGTCATTGAAATTAAATTTTTATATAAATAACGTTTTTATCATTCTAGGTAAATTTAAATTGATCATAATTATAGACCATATGGTTTTTACAAGTTACATGTAATGGTTATATAGTTATGTATATAATTACTATTTTTATTCGATGTTTGGCATGTATATTAACACCCTTTTACAATGAAATTATAAATATTGGTTTCCCAAAGGAAAGACTATTAAATAAAATTATGTTTATAATCCTTCAATATTGATTCATAAAAATTGTAAAAATAAATCATTTATTTTATAGGAACAAAAATTTCACAATCCATCCAGAAAAATAATTTGGATGACATATTTTGATGAATATCCTTAAAATTGAATAAGATATATCATAGGGAATGACAAAAAAGGAAAAAAATATGAACGTGTACTAAAACAATTACATTGGAAATAAAAAATCTCCTTATTATCGTAAAATAATTATAATTGATTTTTTTATATAAAATGTAGAGAAAAATATTTTCTCTAATATTACATGGAAATATATATATAATCATTCATATAAATTAACAAAGGAGTCATAATGTTATTTTCACTCATAAAAAAAAATTAGATATGTGATTGTTTTCACTCGTTGAAAAAATTACCCATATAGGAAATTTGAAATATTTAATTAAAACTGTTAATGGGAAAATTATCGTAGAAAATAAATTAATAAATTATTTAAGAATATATAATTATAATTTTAAAATAATTCACCCAAAATGGTCATTAAAAATGTAATCTTCTAGTCTAAAAATAAAATGTGGGGCTAGACCCATTGTAATGGGTAAATAATAAGCCATTGGGAAAATGCAATTTAGAATGTAAAAGTAAACCCCCAAGAATGAGTAATGTAGTATAAAATAATAGTGATTTTATAGATAAATTTTACAAATTATACATAATTATTGACTTTTTGAAAATTATTTCATGGAAAATAATATTGGCGGTGAAAGCCTCATAAAATTAGTAATGTAATAATAAATGGGGCTTCTTAGGAAGATCTAGAAATGGTAATTATGAAATAATAAAAAATAATATATTTCATAAATGGATGAAATACTATATTTAATAAAAAAATTAAAATAAATAATGGTGGAAAATATCGTACATACCTCATGAAATTAAATTTGATACAACAATCCCATTACAACAATAAAAACCAAAGAGGAAAAACAACTAAAATGATATGGTTTCAAATAAAAAATTTAATAACATTAATAATCAGAGGAATTTTTTTAAAAAAATAATAATGGGGTAGTATATAAACTATTACAATTAAAAAAATTATGTTTAAAAAGATATATTCATAAATTGTTGAAAATGTGACAAATATTATCATTACCATGATTCCCCATTTAGTCGAACGTTGTCTATGATCATATATAAAATATATAAAAAATTCATCACAAATTTATAAAATATTTCACAATACATAGCATTTTATTACATTCATTAATATTTATTCTCTGTATATATACTAATTTGTTATTATTTATTTTAAATTTTGGGGGTCAATAATACTAATCATTCTAAAATAGTTTAGTATTTGTAGAGTTTTTAATTGTACTTTTCACAATATTGATCATTAAATATAATATAAGCTACTATAATTTATATTGTAGAGTTATATATTGTGTTATAATTTAATTGAACTAGCTTTTGGATATTATCCTTAATGATAAAATCATCGATGGTCATGTTTCAATGACTTCTATCAATGTTTAATTCTTCTCATATTTGATCATTTTAATACTTATATTACAATTCTTGAACAAAAAAAAATTTATTTATTTAATTATATTAATATATTATCTTTAATTGTTTTCACAAATTCAAAAAAGATATAATTTTATTGAATTGTTCATTTATTTTGTTAGACCAACTAAAATTAGATCAAACCACAATTAATCATTTATTATGATTATTAAAGGGAATTAATTTTTAATAATAAAAATATTATAGAATCATAACGATATTATTTAGATATTTTATCGTAGTTAATTATATTTTATGATAATTAATTATGTAATAACGAAATCGGATGGAAAATTAGATAATTTACACTGTAACTATTGTAGTCCAGACAATGCAGGGTTAAAATTTTCATTTCATAAGGATTGAGAGGTAAAATAGTTTTATTATAAATTTCCAAATCACAATAATTATTAAATTTTATATTTCATGTTAATTAATCAATTTAATCGCAATAACCATGGAAAATAGGTGGTTAGGAAAAAAACAATTTTCTATTTCATATAATAAATAGTTTGAAAATCACATTATTGGAAATCTAATATTAATATTTGTTTTATAAATAATATTTCTGTAATTTTATTGAAAATTAAATTATTTTATTTGGGACTATATGAAATAATAGAAAATTATTTTTGGAAATAGTACCTAGACATTCCCTTGGAAGACACTTCAGAAATGGAGGTCCTATGGTATTTTATAATTAATAGAGGCTCAATAAAAAATATTATGAAGCAAGTCATATAAAAAAAATATATTCAATTGGAAACATTAATATAGTATTTAATTTATGGTCTCATGTAAGGTCTAATTTATTAGTGGTGAGAATTTAATTTTTTATGAATATTTAAATATAATTCAACTAAAGAACATATATCACATGTCATGATGCCAGAAAAATGGGAAATAATGTATTATGTAATTAGATAAGGCTAATAATTTATCAACAAATAATTTTCAAAAGGTTTTTAGACATGTTTTTTAATACCAGCACTCCTAGAATCACCAAATTTACAATTTTTTTTCTTGTCGTAACTAGATTTTTATTTAAGACAATTTAAATTAATTAAAATTAATAAAATTGCCCTTATTAAATAATATGAACAAACTGATTCAAAATATTTTATTTATATTATTAGATTAAATTTCTATGTGTAATAATAATTAATTTTGATCTGAATTCCTGTAACACATAATTGTTTTTTAGAAAAACTGTGTTTCTGTGTAAAAAATCTATGTGTAGAGAAAAATTATAAATGAAATTGATTTTCATGAGATAAATTAATTTACTATTAATATAATTTTAATTTATTTTTCTTTCAATTCTTGACAAAACATAATTTTTTAAAAATAAATTTTAATTAAAAGAATATGAAAAAAAAATATTTATTAGAAAACAATATGTATATTGTTAAACACGGGTTTTCTAAATTATTAAGAACATATTTAATTGAATTTTTCATAAATTAAAATAAATATTTGACCATGAAATATGTTCTATAGTCTATAATGTCCAACATACATCGTAATATAATCTTAAAATCTCATATTTTATTAAAAAATTTATTTTTTACTAACTATTAAAAATATTAATGAAACAAATCACGGATTTAGGTAAAGGTAATATTGAGATGATAAATTTTTAAATTTTCTTGATTTTATAAAATAAAAATTAAAAAATGATAAAATATATCATTTAAATGAAAAATATAAAGAAAATCTATTTTTACAAAAAAAATCGTCATTTTTTTCATTAGAAGTTAAACTAAAAAATGTGTTAAATACATCTACACAAAAGGTATGATCTAGTCACAGTTAATGGTTGTGGTTCTTCTAGAATATACTTCTTTCAAGTTTCAATGCCCAATAATTTATCTCTCATAAGATTTCACACATGTCATAATTACTTGATTTTATCTTAGTAATAGTGTAGAAAAAACCCTACATTCCCAAGAATAGATTAATGAACTTTATAATGGATGTTTCTGTTACCTAATTCCATTTTATTATCTTAGAAATGTTCGGAATAATGAATAAAATTGTTGCGTAATAATGAAGTGTATGATTGTAAGGTCTTAAAAACTATGTAAAGGGGACTACATACTTCCACAAGCACTTGTAGATGGAAGAAAACCATCCTACCAGCCCATCATGGAAAATATATGCAAATTGGATTGAAATTTTGAGAAGAAAATAGATGAAATAATATTTTGAAAAGGGTTTCAGTATGACTGTATACCATCATAGGGAAATGTTCATGTGGTGCATGAACCATGAACCATCTGTATATGGAAGAACCAGTGAGGCCTTGGCCTTCATGGTGAAATCCAGTAAGCCCAGGAGGCAACATACCACATGGATTTGTTGAAACAAATGGTGATATGACACCACATACTGCACTTCAAAACTAAGCAGTTTACGGGTAATACAATCCAGTGGGTTCCGTGAACCATGTCTTACGAACCAGAGCCTGCAAAAAACCCAATTAACAGAGTCTTCCCTGGGTTGAGGAATATCTTCATGGGATTCTACAAATGGTGATGTATTCTGATAGAAATTATTTCCCCTAGTGCTCTATAAAATGGATCATAGGACAAACTAAAATGGGACAGAAGTAAGAGAGCACAACGGAGACCCTCTATTCTAAATGAAGGAATATATATTTGGATAATATTTCAGCTTCAGCTTCTCATCCTTGACATGGTTCAAAAAGTGAACAACTTTTCCATAATTATATCCCACCGTAGACAATGAATAGAAGTGATTTAATAATAATTGGGTAACTAGGAACTTATTTTGAGCCATTGTGAACCATTAAACTGTTGCAGATGAATTCCCTATGATCTATAGAATCCAGGACACTCCTACAATTCAGTTATCTGCTATACACATCACTATGCAGAACAAATCATTCGTCTTGTACTATATTATATTGTGTATGGAACTCAAGAATGTATGTAAAACCAAATCTTTCTCTGTATAACATTTTTGTATGAGAACCATATTGAGGAACACATAACACATTGATACGCGATGGTCTAAAACTAGGTCTGTGTAACAATTCGATACACAGAAAACCCCTATACCTATATAGAATTACCATGTGTGTGGATTCCCCCATTACACATGTGAAAAAAATATGTAGAATGGAGTGTCGTTGGGTGTTCTTCCCCCTGGATCCAATCATCCACTACCTTATTGTCCTATCCATCAGAGGTCATATGTGATCCAGTCCACTAAAAGCTTCTCAAAACCACCTCAAAAGCTAACATACCTATATGATCAGATCATTGGGCGCATCACCATGCCACTTTATTTCTACATACCCAAGTTATAGGAGTCATGAAGGCTATACTCACAATTGTTTGGACAAACATAATGTCTCCAATTATACATTCTGATGGATACCCAGATTCCAGCCATGGGATCTTAACGTGAAAGTCCTTGTTCTATGGATTAATGATGACCTCTTTAATTTCCATTAAATGATTGATAGTGACCAGTCAAAAGAAATCATGCTCTCTCTCCCATTCGACAATAGGGGACATTACACCCCTTTCCCTGAACACATTATCTGTCACTCAATCTATGGTATGCCTTATAATTCCATGATCCAAACCACATGATAATACGTTTCCTTCCCCATTGAATGGTTTATTTCTTTGCAGCCTCACCCAATATCTGTTTGACAAGGGACCATGTGAGATAAATTACACACCCGATTATCTTTCCCTCTCCCATTGAGCTCGTAGCCACAACCTCATCTTCCATCGTCATCATACATATCCACCAACAAATAATATAATCTATTCCATTTTTGTATTATTCACACCCTCTTTTTTCCCACAACGAGAATGATCCACGTGGGCATAGGGGTTTGTGAAGATACAAAATTCACCAAAGATAAATGAACTAAGAGAACTCTAATTCCAACCATGAATAGATACATATGAGGCATACATGAAGGCACGATCTAATAAGAGTCCCTTTTTCAAAAGGATCACCCAAAAAATGTCCCAATCCAAGGGTTTCCTATTTATGAATAAGTCATTAATCGATTCTCTATGATGGGAAGCTTCCAGGCATAAGCCCCAATCTAGTCAAACCCATAAACGAACAACATGAACTCGGATTCCCATTATGATTGGAATATATAGGATGCATGTTTGAAGGAAAGATCTTAATGGGGTGCCCTCCAAATGGTTAAACCATTTATACCCCTGAAAAAGGGATTCCTATTTAAGAGCAAGTATAGATTCATCTTTCAGAAATGGGCCTCCACCAAGGTATAATCCCTAAGCTAAATGAACTATGAGAACTCGGATTCATGATCTAAACATGATACGTAGGACGCCTTCTTAAAATTCCGAGCTCAAGCGATGGTCTCCAAGGTCCATCCCAATTAAATTCCCATTCAATGGCCTCCTCTGTGGTGTAAACCTCAATCATGAGTCCTCACCGAATGGCATTAATCTACATGGATGGGTCCTTGTCACATGACCCGAAATGGTGATGTTTCAAGTTGACCGGTACTAAACTACATGGATTCTGATTCATCACATGGGGATATATAAGAAGCTCATCCCATGAGTTCAATCTCAACATCATGAAACCTTCCATCACCACTATTTGAAAATAATATCCTGAGCGCCACATCAGAGAGATCACACTAGAATTGTCATAGAAATTCGAGATCCATGTATATAAATGATTGATTTTTCAACCAAGTGGTAGCCCATAGATACACTCTTCTAGAATGAAGCAATGATTCAAAAACATATGAACATGGCATAAATATATAATAGAGTCCTGGTGTAGGTAATAATACCCTCTAAAAGGGTGGGTTGAGCCTGACCTATAATCCACTCAACAAATGTTGTCAGGAAGTGTTGTTGGCCAAATCATCATCTAATGAGTGATTTTGTAATGAATTAAGTCCCATGAAACATGGATTGAAGGGTCATTGGGTGTTTTTGGATCCACGAATAAACCAATTAGATACCAAATAAGGAAATACCATCCACTATGTAATGATTTCACAAATTCTTAACACACTACCATCACCCATTGGGACCACTCTATTATGTAACAATCTTTACAATACATAAGTGATACACTACCTAGTCTATGCGGTGTCTACTTAATTTCGTCAACCATATAACGAATAAATAGTGATAATTGGATTGAAACAAAAAACTATAAATCTGATGAGAAAATATATAAAAATATAGATATGTTCATCATCTTCTAGAGAATTTTTGATTCCCCCAAATTGAATTACCTTAGGATGAAAAGAAATCATAAACATATTGTGAATTATTAAACACGGTTGTCATTTTACCCCTCTCAAGCTACATCACCTCATAAAAAATGGTTGGGGTTAATCTGAATCATTCATTATGGATGTGATCAAGTTATGTTACTTTGATGGGGTTTTGTTGGCCGTATGGGTAATATATATATATTTTACTATTCTAGAGAATCCTTCAATACAATTGACATATTGATAACCATCTCAAGCTTTCACCTCAGTGATCCCACAGGTAGCCGAGGCCAAGATGAAGAGAAATAACCCTTCACAAACCTAGTGTCTCAATCATTGGGTATCCATCACAATTATTTGAGAGTACTACTATAACGGTACTCTCCCCATAGTGGAATTTGCAATACATGCCCTCCAATTGGAAAAATCTCACCAGCCACAGCCGGAACTCCAATACAAGGCTTCTCTAGTGGACATCTAAAAACCTTTCAAAAGCCTATCCCAAAAATTTGACAGTAAGTACCTCTTTTATCTCAGGAGGGATTATTATGTCGATGATAATTATTTCAACCCAGCTACACTAGGGTCTTATACATGGGCCCCTACTAGATAGAGTCATCCCAAACACCACATGACCATGTATCCTCACTCTGAAAAGGATTTCAGGCCGAGGGCACCTCCTAAAGTCCAATGTACAGGAGCCCCTCATTCACCCCACTGAGTGAGGAACAAAATAATCAGTAGCAGGTGTCTTAAATGATTCATTGGATGAAGAATTCCATACAAACTTGGAGTCATTAATTGGGAATTAATACAGCTCTTCCCACTCTACTCAAGCCCTGCACTGAAATAATGTTACATAATACAATCATGTGAACAATACTGCCAGTGCTCGCTCCTTTGTCAATGCAGACAGTTTTTTTAATTAATGGTAGATACAAATATATGCCAATGAAAAATAATCCCATTATCAAAATAAAATGACATCCAACAACAGGCAGATAGAGACACCTGATATTACATTTGATGTCCAGCATCTAATTTGGACTACAATAATATATGACCATAGAAATGTACCTACAGATGCATAAAAATTTCTTGAGACAAATATAGTGGAAAAAGAGAAGATGAAAATCCATTCTCGTAAATATGAAGCCCACTAGCCAAATATGTTGCGAACCGATGAAGAGATTCATCACAGACTCATTCCTATGTACCAACATAAGATAAATTCCAGTATCCACTAGCATCGTATTGATGATTTGAGCACCAAAAAACTCATGCTCTAACATTGGAATAGGATTTAACACCCATTCCATACAAATATATATTTCACATCATGTTAACAATGATAGAATATTATATGTAAATTCCACACCATATCCTTTATACATGTCACGAAATCATTGTATCGGCAAAAAAGGGAATGAACCAAGCCCTTAAATCGGTTTCCTCGAATCGAATGATTCATCTACATAATAGGTTGGTCAATACGGAGTAGTTATGCATCCCAACTCTAGTCTAAGAGGGTCGACAAAAATATCCTATGATACAATGAAAACCAGATGGGGGAAAATACTAATTCCAAATGGGGTATGCTGATCCAATGTGGTGTGCACTATAGGAAAAACATATACCCCTTCCAAAACTCAAGATGCCCGTTGGCGTATCCTGGTAGCATCATTGGAACCAAAAAATATGAAACCATATTCAATAACTATTAAAATATGTAAAGACCAAAAATCAATGGGAAAATGATGAGAATATTCATAATTCTGCTCTGATAGAAGATGGAGTTCTTGAAGCCCTAAATTATATATCATTAGAATATTATGATCCTCTGTATCCATTACAAAATTATGGAACTAGAAGATGTATTTGCGAAATCCCTCCCAGCAATGTTTCTACTCGCATCTCTGAAGTACCTCCCAAGAGAACCCACATGGGCTTACTCCAGGGACATGAATGATTGATAATGAGAACACATGTCTTGATGCGTGTTAGTGTAGCTTTCACCTTAGCCGAAATACCAAATAGCAATAAGATCCTCAACTTACTTCTATCCTCCCTAATGGTCCTCCTTAGGGTATACGCTACATATATGCTTCTACTTGCAGTCCGACGTCAATCCATGATGGTATTTCTCAACATGATCGAATCACCTACGAAGGACCTCCCCACAATGGTAGTTAAAGTGAAGGACCTCCCGATAATATCATTTTTAAATGAGAACATCCTCCCCTAATTGCAGTATTTCATGAGGGACCTCCCCAGAATGTACACTATATAAATTCTCCCTACAGTTTGATATAATTCTTTGATATTAGTCGCTTCCATCATAGTAGTCATCGAGAAGGACCTCCCCATAGTAACATCGAGTTGTAAGAAGGTCCTCCTCCTACTGTAGCCCACCCTGAAAGTCCTCCCCATGGTATACTCTGTAGGGACATTCCCTGATGTTAGGAATCGTGTTTCAATGGTATTCCTAGCCATTGTTGCATTTATTTCAAAGGTCCCCCCCCACAGTCAAAATTCAAACTATCAAAAATGTGCTCCATTTATCTGGGGAAATGTGAGAAATCCCTTCTATGCTGAGGTGCATAGAAAGATGGAGTTATCTATATCACGATTTTTCTATGTAAGGTGAAATTTTTTCTCAACAGCAAGACATTCTGGGGCCATGCTCGTATACAGATCCAACCCTGCACCGATCATATATCAATAAGGATCCATTCATTCCAACTGCATAGAACAAAATCATTAAGAAGCTTTCAAGCTGAGAATATCAAGTAGAGGAGTTCTTATATGTATGGAAACTGGATATATTGCTTGTGAGAAGAAAACTAGCTGGGATGATATACCTATTAGGTATTGGACCATGAACACTTAGCACTTTGATATTCCATGAGAGTTGTCTAAGGAATGTATGAATTACATTCATCTCAAAATATGGACATCTCTCTGCCATATAATTTTTTTTATTTCATAATGAAGTGTATGAATACCATGTCAACATATTAGGATAGATTCTCTGACTAAAAATTTTGGAAGATCACCCATAGGCACAATGACCACAATAATAAAGGAGAAGAATGACTTTGAACTTGTCTTGATCCATGCATTACATAAGTTTCATTACCTTATTGGTGATTCCCTATGTAATGATGACATTCAAATATGGGAAGAACATGGATATCTACACTTCAACTCACTTCACGCCCAACATTAATCATTGGAAATGATATCTTGAAATTAATTACCCAAAGGCTGCAATCAAATGGAATCCCTACTCACGAAATGTGGCACGGTCCAAATGAATCACCCGAGAATATGTATCATAGGGTTCAGGACCGATGAGAGAAAATCATCGATATGATCCCGAGTCAAGAAAATGATAACATACAGAAGGATTCTTTCCTATGGGGATTCAACCAAAGAGTAATGGTCATATCCTCAGATGAAAATAAATCCCATGTAAATCAAGCACCATAATCGACTCACATACACAAAAGAGTGGGCAATATAAGGAATGCAACGACTGAAAAAACTACTACAGTGATATGGGAACATCCCCAACCAACATGGAAGGGTGGGCATTTTATCTCAAATCCACTAATACGACCAAACAATCATGACCATAGAACATCAATGGATGAACGGGATCGACCTCATCCTGTATGGACGGGTGCATTTGTATCTCAAAATCCCACAAATAGGACATATTTCTTATCCCATATGGGATGAATGATTAGTAGAGAGGTCACCTATTTAGTCCCATCTCATTTTTATACACCTTGTGAAGAAGGCATATTGTGTGGTCAGATCAAGGATCCCTTCAGGTTTCTCATAACCATTAAATCTGATGAATACTGCATAATTGAATAGGAAATTCCAACAAAGGACTTAAAAATCTCTCATAATATTCGACATCAGGTACACCGCAACCAATACAGTATGTATCAGTGAATGTGGTGGATTTAATTCCTACAAACATCACATGAAATTATATGAATTAATAGGAAGTAAAAGAATATTTTTCCCTCCTAGAGGTGGTCCACATCGAGCTGAAGGGTGTGCATACCCTGGACTAGAGTGTTTCTCTAATTATGGGCACCCCTAAGTGAATCAACCATTACATCCTGATAGAATCCACTGAAAAATTATAAGAATAATGGAAATGCCTATGAACCATCTCTTCAACCTTATAATGTTGACTTCCCAACTATTAATTAGATATTTTCTTGACATGAGGAATAAATGAAAGAGTTTAGTTTACTAAACACCGATATGTTAAGGGAAAACCATCCAACTAGGTATGTTACTCAAGTAGAGAATCAACAAACACATCCATCAAATGTCCCTCTAGATCATGGAATCATCAAGACAAATAATTCAAGGATGGAAGGCTCATCTAGGATGATGTATGGACAATAAGTCTACATGAACCTAATCATGACAGGGTGTCATGATTTCTCTACCTTTGAGAAGCAACATGATTAGATTTATGGGAATCCACAGAGGATGCACTCAGTGGGGTATCGTCTTCAAGGCCTAGTAATTCTATAACATCCAATATTTCCCCTACAGATTTTATTCATTCGCAAGTACGATATGATATGCATCATGGGATCCATAATAAATTCATTCAATTAACAGATCAACTGGAATCCATGGAAGGGTGGCGTTCTCTAGTATAACTGAAATGGTGGGCATACCCTGATTGGGTGAACAACAACCTACCTCTAAAAAATCTCTAGAATCACATATTTACAGATTTTAATTACTCAAGTGACATAAAACAACATCTAAGGCACTACACTTCCTACTATGATTCCATTATGGGAACACTAGGGAAAAAAGAGGTTGTAATGCTTAGATGCTTTGTGCAAACTCTATAAGGTTCATTAGTCATGTGTTACATCAGTTAATAGGCTAATTCAATCACAAGTTAGGAGGATCATTGATTATATTTTCTCTTCCAGTTCAGTTTGTCATTCCCAAAAACTATAGTCAAGGATCTCAATAACTGTATAGACTGAGAGAATAAAAGTGCTTCATATTTCATCTATAGATGGAAAGGCCTAACTTACATTCTAAACTGGCCACTCCCCCAAAATGAAATTATTTCTATGTGCATCGATAATGTATGTGATGAATTGTGGTTTCCTGTTTTCTTAGTAAATTACACAAGTGGGTTCTGGTATTTCTCTACAATTACCCATAGCATATACGACTCCTTGTTTTGAACCAATCTCAAATCCCGAGTGGTCAAATCAGCCCCATGAAAAAGAAATCGAAAATTTGAACTGGGTTCTATCATATTTAATCCACCCTTGCTACTAGTCTATATCACAAGGCCTCCACCAATCCATGTAGGCCATATACACTAACAGCCACCAACACCTTGGTAGGATGAGCAAAGGTGTTCCATAATAAATCAGTTCTAGAGATAAAGAAATAAATTATACTCATTATGATATCTCCATGTTTGTGGCTACCTTATAGCTTCCATTAATTATAACTTGCGATTTCTAGTAGAGACAACGCAAGCTGATGAAGCGGTCCTCGATGACGCTTAAAAATTACTATCCCTACCACCCAATACTAGGACACACCATCCATGAGTAATTCATCTTAAAATATCTCTTTCAAAAAATATTAGATTCTAGAAAAGTCAAGTTAGGACTATCTCCCGCAAAAGTGGTGTATGTTTCTACCTCATACCCAAGTGAGGAAGGAGAGTTTAAAATAGTCACCATAAAAAAGGAGAGAAATTTGGACAGTTGGATGACATGGAATATAGTCAACTGAACTCATGGTATCCTCCAAAAAAAGCTGATGTAACCAACCATGCCCCCAACAGTTGCTGATGCAACACAACCATCGTTATCAGCCCCACAACCCACTTAGGCTCAACTGTCAGAAAAGAAAAATGCAAGTCCAAGAAAATGAACATGTACTAATACCAAAGACAACCTTGAAAATTTAAAATTTCATAGATAAAAAATTTAATGTACGAGAAGCATTCTGCGAAATGATTTGATAAGCACCACACCACCAAAAAGAATAATAGGAACCAGACCAACAAATTAAATAATCCGAAGAATGTAGTCCGAAAGATTCATTTTCATGCCAATAATAGAACTTCTTCTCCATTAGGGTCATTCACTTGATATACCCCTTCTATGTTTGAGACTAATGATATGATCTCGAATTCCTTGTGTCCAACCAGATAGATGGACGTAGAGGTTGTTGGGTTTAGGGACTCGAAGATGGTGTGGTTGTGACAAAAGTCAAATTCTCAGCCTCACCATAACTCAAACCATTAATGTTACGAAACATCATAGAAGTATCCTACAACTAAAAAAACTGAAACAAAATTATTTCTCTACACTTTTTGGATAAAATTGGAGCCCAATAATCATGGAATATCCATCATAGGAAGAAAATATGTCTAATAACTCATGTCATATAGTTAATCCAAATTTGAAAAATCCAAACAGCACGGGAGTGCCATCTGCTACTGTCATAGGGTTATGTCGGTCCACCTCTAGGGCTCAATTATAGAAAGGTCCTATCAAGGAGTACCCGCAAGCTTGGATGTGTGGGGCTTAAGAGCAGAAATATGATACTTTGAGGAAGTTAGTCTTAGTAATGCAAAATTTTTTGATTCTGGATTCATTGAATATATTAGCAGAACTTATCGAGGAACTCATCAATGATTAACAAAGACCCCAGGAATTCAAATCCAATGTAGAGGCTTCCAAAGTCTATCAAACAAAGCCCAACCATACTTAATTACATACAATTCACTCCATATAAGATCAAAATGAAGAATCCATCATTCATGGTCACATAAAACCCGTACAATTGTTCTAAAAATGAATGGCATTGATGACTGGAAAACATTAATTGAAAATAAATAGGGAGTCTACCTCCTCCCGATGAAAACAATTCATTGGTGGGGCTACAATGTGGAAATTTAGACACCCTACACCATAACTCTACTGGGATATAAAAAATGTGAGAAGAATCCATTGAAATGTATCATGTTTTAAAATTTTCTTGGTGAACTATTGTATGATTCTGAGTTTCTGGTAGCGTGGAATAATATTTCCTTCAATGTCCTATTATAGAGGCCCTAAATGCATTAGCATAAAGAAATACCATCTTCATACCATCAATGACTCAAATATAGATCTAATGGGGAAAAGTGAAATTTCACACTGATAAATCCCTATTAGAATCCCATGAGTCGCATTACATAGATACATGATTCTATTAACTAAAATAGAAAGTAGTATTTGGCATAAAAAATTGATTGGGTCACTCTCCCTAATGGATTGGAAATAGATCATGTTGATCCCCTAAAATAGCTTGGGGAAGAGAATGCATCACCCACCAATCAGATTTGAAGTATAAGATAATTATTAGACATGGGCTCTGCTGTCTACATGAGCTCAATTACGGCTGCTGGGTCCAATGATGCGAAAAAGTGCACTTCCCTCCATTATGACGGTGAGTTCTCAAACAAAAAGTCCCCCAGCCCATCCATAGGGCTACAGACCATTCCTACTACACTCCCTAAGGTGAAGGATGATGTCATGTCACAAAAATGAAGCAAGGACAATCCTCCACCCCCATTCCATCATCCCCAAGAAATTTTTTTTATTCATCTGTAGATAAAGGAAATACTTCAGTTTCCATAAATCAGTGTTCTGATTCCTCTCCCAATGTTGTAGAGGTCATCTCAATAGTCGTCATTCCATTAGAATAAGAATATTATAAATAAGGGGAACCTGAAGGGGATCAAGAAGAGGATGAAGAAGAATAAGATCATAAATATTCCCCGCATGTATTTGAAGAAGGAATCTCCACTATAATTGATGAACATTGGGAGATAAATATGGGCCCCGAAGACAACCTACATCCCACCATAACTAGTGTTTATAATCCTTTCATGGAGAAAAAATCATACAACTCATTCATAAAAAATAATCTTGTTGTCTTTCATGTAACTACACATAAATTCCATGAATTGATCCCAAGGCTGCCACTCATCACCTATGTTTGCAGGAAGACCCTCGTGGCTACATGAACAGTGCTATATAGACCAACCAGGCCCATGATTCCAAAATAGAGGCTGAAGTTGACAAGATAATCAATTATATATTCATACAATAAGTCTAATATCTGATCTGGCTAGAAAATACAGTCTATTCTAAAATGAATAAGGGTCAAATAATTGTCTGTATTGACTTTAGGGATCTCAATCTGCACTTCCCAAAGATGATTTCATGGTCCCTATCACAATGTTGACAATCGATTTAACCACCAAATATTTGGACCTATCATTCTATGAAAACAACTCTGGATTCAACCGGATCTGAATGGCATGAGAAGTTGAAGAATCCACTACTTCCAGCCCCCCCCCCCCCCACATGATTATTAATATTTAAGGTGATTACATTCCGTCTGATAAATATCGACACCCTATATCATCATTCCATGAATCTCATTTTCAATACCTTCATGGGAAAAATCATCTTGTTCTACATTGATGATATTGTTGATAAATCCCAACAAATTTCGATCCACCTGACAGATCTCAAAACCCTCTTCCATAAACTATGACGGCACAATATATAGATGAATACCTAAAAGTGTGATTTTTGAATTACCTTTGGTAAATTACTCAAAATCATTGTGCACCATTGAGACAAATTGAATTCGACCCTAAGATGAAAAACATCATCCTAGAAATGTCACCACCTCACAACTTCACTTATTTTAGGGGTCTCTAGGGGTACCTGGCGTATATTCGGTGTTTCATAGCCAACGTTGCAAGTGTGTGATTTCATTTAACCATGTTTATAACGAAAGGGATCATATTCCATTGGGATAATTATTTCCATGAATTATTCGAAAATCATAAAATGTATCAATAAATACCTATGATGCTAATTTTATAGTAATAGGAATACCGCTCATTTTGAATGTTACATTCTTGGAATGGGAACTACGTTCTTTCCATAAAAAAGTAATGATGTCGACTATGAGAATACATTCTTTTACCTCAGCCATAAAATGATTGATGTTAAGGCTCAATATTCAAATAAAAAAAATATATTCCTATACCTAAACATTTTAGCTCCATAGCATGGGAATTATATGTAGAACCAGAGGTCCATCTTGTCTCGTGCTACAACCCATTCATGTATGTGATCATCCGTCCAATGATAAATGCATTCCTATCATAGTAGGAATTCATCCTACAACAGTTTGATATATGGTACATGCCTCAAAAATCCATAAAAGACCATGTGTTATTGGAATTCTTGGAAGATCACCCCTTGATTGAAATGACCCATTTAAATAATGTACTTATTGATGATGGGTTATTCTTCATCCAAGATGGCCCCCATGCATGGGAAATGTACTATGATGGAGCCCCCAAAAGACCAATAGGGAAATGTATGGAAGAACCTAAGCTCCACAAAGTGGTGAAGGGATTTATACTAATATCTTCATAAAATGATATCATACTATCCTCTTTTGTTGTTTTATAGTAGTGAAAAAATAATGAGGCATAATATTAGGCCTTCATTACAGGCCAAAAGATGGCTCTTCAAGAACACGCGAAGGGCCTAAAAATAAAAGGTGATTCAAATTAGGTCATCAAGTAGTTAAATACTGACTATGAAATAAAAAACGAGGTACAAGTTCCATCGATGATCTATGTCCACAAAGTGATGGCAGAATTCTTATCAGAACCAACACTAACTTATGTCCCCCGATAACAAAAATCTTGAGCTGATGAATTAGAAAGTGTAGCAATAGCTCTATCTAATCCAAACTGAGATGAAACAATCATAAGTATTTTCCACCATCTAATGGCCTACTCTTTCATAAAATGAATGAAGGAAGAGATTGAAAATAGTATCGCAATTCCCAATCCTTTTATCACACCACCTACTGGATGAATCCCATTGTAAAAAACCTTTTTATGGGACACTCTTACCAGATAGGGATGGAACAAAACATGTTCAGAGGTGGGCAGTCAATTTTGTTCTATACGATGGAGAAGTCCATGAAAATGTTTTCAAAAATAGAGGCCTTGATGGAGTCTTTCTCAAATTCATTGATAGAGAAGAGACCACTACCATCATGAAGGAAGTGCACTCCAGAACTTTTGGAGAACACTAATAAGCATCTGAACAATCGATCAATTATGAAGGATAGGATATTATTATCCCATTATGAAACCATATTGTGCCACATTAACATAGAAGTTCAATTGCTTCCATGTTCATTCATCTTTCATCCACCAACACCCATAGTTTCTTCACACAACTAAGTACTAGAAATTCACTATATGGGGGATGGATGTCATGGGACCATATCCTCCTACCATATACAAAAAAATCAAGACCATTTTCATAGAAATATAATTATTCTATAAATAGGATGATTATGTACCATTTAATTAGTTTGGGGAATGAATCACTATTAGCTTTGTGAAAGCCAACACCATTACAAGATTTGGTGTCCCTCATACAAGTCTGATGAAAAAAGGAACCAACTTATGGTCAACTGAGTTGGACAAGATATACCAACAATATGGAAGATAATTCAATTATTCAACCCATTACCATGAAAAGGTAAATGTAATTATAGTGTCATTCAACAAGAATTTTTCCATGATCCATAAGAAGATGGTAGACAAGGACACAAAATCATGGATGAACAAGCTCCTCCTTGATTTACGAGCATAATAGAATACAAACTTCACTACCACCCATGTGACATAGTACTCAATGGTATATTGGATATTGGACGTTTTCTCCCTCAAGGTTCTAGTTACAGCTCTCCATGTGGCCGTTTGTGATCAGTTTTCCATAGATGAAAAATCTCATGAAATTGTATAATGAGTTTGAGTGATTGTATGAGAAAAGGTTCCATACCATTTACCATATGAAAATCTATCATAATATGATCACACAATCCTTCAATAAGAAGTTTCACCTTCTGTATTTTCTCAGGGGAGTGATGAGGATAGTCCTCAAAACCCTGATAATACCCGGGATGAAGCCCCTATAATTTTATTCAGAATGGGAGGAACTATATTTCATACATAATGTCTACTCGAATATAGATTTTGTTTCAATTGATGGGAAACTCACCAAATCCCATTCCAATGCAAGATTATAGAAGAAATATTTTATATTTATTAATGAAAAAATCCTAGCAGTAGGACGTATAAATGCACAACAACATAAATCATCCTCATCCCAGGATGTTAAAAGGAATGATCAACCATCCTCACTATGTGACGGTAAACTGTAAGGATAAAATCTTCATTTTTTAAGAAATTTAACTAAATATAATATTCATCCATAATAAAATATGTTAATCTTCTTGGTAGGTATTGTGTTCTAGCTAGAAACCCATCACATATAATACAAATTCATTGGAGTAAAAAATAGCAACACTCTCTCCCTTTCTGTGCACAATTCAGGCCGACAAATGAAGAGAATTTAGGAACTATGTGTGGATTTATTCCCTTTCACTTATGGGATACATAATGACACCTCGACCCCTAATCATGGCCCAAACATCACATGAAATATAATTCCCCTATGATATCCTCTATCGATGCATACTACGAGTGAAATACCTACTAATCCCTGTTTCTAACATTGTATACTACTCACATGACCATAGGATTGGTGGTAATAGTCCCCTTGATTAAAAAAATAATAGAATAATATGCTAGTCCCAACACCCATAGATGATGAGACCAAAATTCCCCAACTCCAACTCCCATGTCAAATCGGTACACGTAGCATATCATGTACAGAACTATGTATGAATTGATTCCTGCACTTAAAACATAGATAGTGATTCCCAGATTTAACATCATATCCCAACAACCAATAAAAGATAAATTCCCTCTCATTTTGTTGTACATGGACAATACACATGTAGGGATGTTATAGAACAATGTATGGCTTGATTTCTACCCCTGCAGGATATGTAGTGATTTTCAAATATAAAATTCTATCCCAACCACCAATATACGATTAATACCATCTTATTTCCCTACACATACACCATACCCCAGTATGTAACATACAAAACTACGTATGTATTGATTCCTTCCCATGCTTAATATGTAGTGAAACTCGAATTTAATATCCTCACTCAACCACCAATCATATAATATGCATCTTATTTCCATACACATGGACTAGACCATTATAAATAATACATAGAAATATGTATTTCTTGATTCACTCCCTTTATGGATATGTTGTGATGCCAAGATTTAATATCCTGGCACATAAACCAATCAATGAATAATCCCTTCTAATTTCCCTTCACATAGACCAGACACTTGTAAGGAACTTATAGAATTACATATGTCTTCATTTCAGCCCTTGAAGTATATGTAGTGATTCCTTGATTTAATATCATGCCATAGAAACCAATATATAAAAAATTCCTTCTTGTTTCCATGTATATGGACCAGACACCTTTAGAGAATATACAGTACTACATAAGAATTGATTCATATCACATTGGGCTACATCATGATGCCCAAATCCTAGATTTTGGGCCGAGCCATAATATAGTTACAATTCATTTCAGTTTACCTTCATCCTTACCCCATGACATTAACCTACTTGGACTCTTAAATAACTATGTATGGAATGATTCCTATCACAGTGTGATGTGTAGTTATGCCTGAATCTTATATTTGGATCATCCATAATTTAAAATTCCATCCCCAACCCTATTCATGGACCAGACATTTATAGGGAGGATATGTCCATATCTATAAATGGATTGATTCCTACCCTTGTAGGATACATAGTGATTCCCAGATCCTCTATCCCAGTACAGTTTCCAAAAAATGCCCCATTCACTATATATATTTCATAATTTCCTTGGGGAATCATAAAAGGTCCTACCCAAATGAAATTACACTACAAGGTTCCCCAATATTCATGTTTGGCCTAATTCTCGGTGTTACGAGATCCTGACAATGCACCCTCCCAATTTCCTACATGATAAAATGAAAAGGGATGACTAAAATTACTAGTCTAAATTATGACAAGAAGAAGGAGTCAAATGATCATGGTTCCCTCAATATATGAATCAGATCTATATAATATCTTCCACAATTCACAACTAATCATTATTTGGATATTTCATATATTCCGAGACACGTCTATCACAATTTCCAAACTCTATAATCGGGGTAAGCTTTTGTTCCCATAAACAATCATGGATATCAGAAATAGAAGGCCAGTGTCTAGAGGACACCTTTGATTCACTATGAATATCATGCCACATTGTCTATGCATATATTCCCTACAAAATAGATGTCAATCCAAGGAAAATTCATCCTAATGAGAGGCTTTTCCTACCAAGATATGTCTAATGGATTCCATGTCCCATTTCATTCTTCTTGAATCAAGGTCCCCTCAGGATTAGAGTTCACACCTTGAATAACTTATCATGTCTTGGAAATATCATAATCTCTTGGTTGTGTTCAACCCATAGTTATTTATCATCATTGTGATAATATTTCTCCAAAATACAATGAAAAATTGTGCTTCCAACATCTTTAACACACGGTGTTAAACTGCTAGGCAAGATGTTTTGTGCCTACATGACATTAAACTGCACCACACAATTTAATTTCTTGGATTCTTATATTGTATCATCCCCATCAAACAAAATTCCATACCTTCATATGTGTAGGATAGACCTCCACAAGGAATTTTCATTTGGAATAAAATATGACATTGTTCCCCATGTTGAGATATATTGTTAGAATTTAATCCTATGATTTTGAATCAACCACAAAAAATTATCAAAATGTCCTCTTCCCTGCACTCAAATTGAGTCAAAGTATAGAATCCTTAAAAATCCAATTTACAGGAATGCACAAGGGTAACTATATTTCACTTATTTCACATCGGAATTACTCTACAACCACCAAACACAGTGATAAATAATGTGGTATGCATCCTTGTTTCATGTCATTAAACTGCACAATGATGGTATAAGAATAAAATGATCCATGGCATTGATTATTCCACTGTTATGTGGTTACCCAAAATGCATATAATCCCTTATTTCTGACACAGGTCACAACTCACGTGATATTTGGGGCCTTAGTGAATAAAATCCACCATGACATCATGGAAAATCATTCTAGGATTTTTGGAATAGAAGCATGACCCTAAAAGGAATGTTGGGGTCCCCCTTAAAAATGAACCTAGGTCTTGTCTATACATTGTTAAATAGTCAGTTACTCAAAACATGGAAAAGATGACTCACCATACATAAGAACCAGACCTATGTAAGGGATTATTTGGACCTATAGTTGAATTAGATCTTAGAAGTTTCAAATGTATCTTGATACACACCAGAAACACATCAAAATCAATGTTCTGAGTAATCTTGGAACATCATAATCTCTTATGACAATCACATATAGAAGGCCATTGTCCCACATAAACCATTGTTTGACTATAAACATCACACACTTGTGGCTCATCATACTTTTCATACAAAATGACAATCAATGAAAGGAAATTTCTTCCATGGGAGGGTCTTTTAATAGAATAGTACACCTAATGCCTCCCAATCCCAATAACATCCCTTCATATTAAAGAATTATAAAATGAATGGTTTCCATTATCTTTCCCACCCACGTCTTGTATATGTCAGAACATCCAGGCCTGATTTACCTCAAGATTCTCAAGGAATTTTCTAAATGAATAGGCCCCATCCAAATGTTTTAATTTGATTTTTGTACAAAAAATTCCCCCACTTATTTCTGGTTTTCCAAATACTATTAAGAAAATGAAATTTCCCCATCCATATTTAAGAGCACAGATATTTCCAAGCCATACTCTATGACCAGAAAGGTCCCAATACACATAATTATTTTTGGAAATCAAAGATAAATGTTAAGTGTATTACAGAAACCTTTTTTACCTATAGACATCATGCCCTGGTAGCTCTGCATATGTCTCTAAAAAAATAGACATTAACCAAAGGAAAATTCATTCCTCAAGAGATTCCATTGATGTTCATGTATGCCTGTATTACATTAATGTCCCATCTCACTTCTCGAATTTGGAAATCCTTTGCATTAGATTTTATTTATCTCCACTTTAAAATTCCCAAAAATGAAAATAATTTATAGTGGAACTGATGAATTATTTACTCTCTCTTGGATAGGAAAAATGATCCCTAATAATAAGATTCATGTGTCATGGTTGTATGACATTACATGTTATTATTCACCGGACCTCCCTCACACTAGCGAAATTTTCATGGGTCAAGATTCAAACTCAAAGAAGATATAACATTCCATAATACATTCCAGAATCATTCACCTGATAGGACACCCACTATGGACCAAAACGTATAAACAAATCCAACGTGTTTTGAATCACCTAGGACATCAGAAATGGATATCCAGTGTCATACCAATACCTTTTTTTGATTATGAACATCCTGAACGTGTGGCACTACATATGATACCTTTGAATTAACCATCATGAAAAGGAAAATTTTTCCTTAGTAGAGTCCATCTTTAACTCTGTATGCCTAAAATGGACGGCATGACTCATATACTTCCAAAACTCACTAATCTAGAGTCAATAAAAATCCATCATTCATATCGGAAAGTTATTAGGATATTTCTAGCTGATGTATTCCAAATTGTGGCCCATAACCCCTCAATTTTGATCAATGATGTTTGACAAAAAACAATAGTAATGATATTGATTGTAAATATAAGAAACTATCAATGCAATCGATACAATGATCACCAGAGTTTAAACCCTTGAAGGCAATCCAATGATAAAACTGGAGTATCAGCTCTCCAGACCAATGTTCTACATGTTTTAGGAAAAAATATTTTGTTATCAGATATTCTGAAGAGAAATAAATCTTGTTGTGTAAACACCCACAAAGGGTGACCTAATAAAAAGGCATTTTATACCCACAATTTTTGTAATGAATTATTCTTTGGAATAAAATAGGATGATAACGAAAAATTCACAATTTTTTGGAGGCTTTTCATGTAACCCGAACAACAGCCAAACTACACTGGTTGAGCCCCTAAACTCAGGAAAAAAAGAGAGAATTATTTATTTAGGATAGAATTACTTATTCTAGATCACTATTCTAGTTAAATGTAATTGAACGTTTGTTCATATGGTCAATCATGATTGATAGAAATTCCTGGAAAATATAAAGGGGAAGCATTGGGATGCAAAAAATAGTCCTATTTTATTCGATAGAGATATGGAAGGAATCCACAATCTAGATACAGTACATGAGGGTGGAATGTGATCACTACAAGAGATGTTCGGAGGACTCACAAAGTTGTATCAACAATTGATTTGACTCTTGAATGGCCCAATAATTTTTTAACAATATTATAGTCCCAAACTCCAAACCTGCTAATAGTGCCTATATATTCCCGATGACATAAACACCAATCCTTTTTCCTTCTAACACCTTCCATTTCCTAAACTCAACAGTGACTGTGGCATGGACCTACTCTTGTTATTGTAACTCCAGCTTCTGGCTTTACTACTCCACATTCTAGTTATGTTGTTTGACTAAGAAAACATACCTTTTGAGCTCATGTTGTATCCTTAAAACCGATCAATATTGATTGTATGCTTCATTAATAAGGATTTTAGTCACAGAAGAAATATGAGTCATCGACTCTGCAGTAGGTAATTGAAATTTGAGTGTGCCATCCAATTATTTGGAAGAAACCACATATCTTACTATTCCATTAATCCCCTGATACTGAAATCCATTGATTCTTAAGACCAGAAACTAGTGTTGTAATTTTGGAAACATCTTTATCCTCTCATCCAATGGAGTTTTAGTGATTATTCTCTAAACATTCTTCGATGAATTTTCAGGAATGAGAAAAAGGTCAACTAAGCATTTCAATCTTTCTCAGAATCACTCCCCAATGGGGAAATATATTAAGAGAAAAAATTCATGAGTGAGGGACTTGAATCAATTTCTAAAACCTGAATTGACCCCTCAATAGCCTCACCTCTGAAGATTGTAATGAGGGGAGGAGTGGAAGCATCTACAAAAATTATTTATACATTTGGACATAGTCCTAATCATAAAGGAATTATGCGTAAATATTTTGAGTAATGAAACAAAAAAAAAGGTTTGTCAAGAGACCTGAGAACTAACCTCCATCAAACAAAGCTTCAATATCTCCCCCACCCCAAAACAATCACCGCCGAATGAAAGTAGAATGAAATCATAAATCAGAAGTTTCACCACACTATATCTTATGGACATCAATGGTCTAACACCATGACCAACCAGACTAGAAAACTCTAGGATATCCCCAAAATGATTGATCACTGATATCTAGCCTGAAGCGATGTTCAATCCCAAAAATGGTACTGGTCTTATGATTCTAGAGGATGAGACCACATCTTCTCTCAGAATTGGACAAAATTTCACAATTTCATACTCCATGATTTCAAGAGATGGGAAAATAGTCCCCATGTAGTTGATAGATCTATAGAGGAAGACTCGACATGTACAGTAAATGTATAATTATATAAGGGGACTCCCTCTATAGGGGAAACTATATTATATTGAGAATGATGGTTTCCTCAAGACATGAAGTCCCCCTAGTAGTTTGTTATGCTTAGGCCTCTTTATTGGATTCATCCCCTTCTATAAAAATTTTCCTTTCTTTTTATATAGGAACATGCTCTAGATGTTCAATCGAGGCCTAAATTTCTGTATTTTCTTCTATCATTGGGGAATTGTTTTTTTGAGCAGAAGAAGGCACACCTATAGAGTCGAAAACCCACCAGGTCTCCTTGGATAGTATTGTTCCACTTATTTAGAGAATCATAGTGGTAGGTGGATCTTCTTGAACTATAATTCGAACATGAGTTGTAGGTGATTTAGAAACTACAACCTAGTTTTATATGGGCTTTACATTAGAATAAGAATAGAATATTGAGTCAACAAGATAAGGTCACTCAATTTCACAACCAGGTGAATTGGAAAATACATGGGATTCCCCTCATGATGTTTATTGATAGTTGGGGTTCCAATTTTCATTTATTGGTTCGAGGTGGAGATGGTTCCTGAATAAGATTCTCTCAGGGGATCCAGATAAGGAAAATCCCTAGAAGAGTCTTTGATGAATGTTTATATATGATCTTGGAATCCTATATACCCTTCCATAACACCCCCCACAATAAGATGGGTACACTCCACAACTACAATCCCCTTAGGGGAAGAAACCATGGATATAACCATTTCCTGTGACACTGAATGCTCCTACAAAATTTCCATAATGAAGTAACTTAATGTCAAGTTTCGTGTATCAAAACCTCTCATTAAATGGTCATAGACCATGGGTATAATTCCATTAATTCTAATCAGTCAGAATTGTAATTCATGACCTTAGAGGTGTGATTGAAATTTTCCATTTTTATAGATAATTAGCCACCTAATTTGGATCTTTGTTATTAGAAATATCGATGAGGGAAAAAACTCTTCTACAACCTTGATGGTAAAATATACATTTTTTACGTAGTCTCCAAATACCTCATCATATGTATTTTCCATAAATTCATCCCATACCCTCCATGCATCTGAGAATGCAGCTGTAATTAGGAGGTCCAGTGTTAGAGGATTGGAAAGGGGATATAGAGCGGGTCTTAAGAGTCAAAAATTCTTCTTGTGTGCTTCTTCAGTATTGGTACCCCATGAGTCTGATTTTTTTTTGAATTCGGTCATACATGATAATATTCACCCATTGTATCAATGATAAAAGGTCCAACAATATCGTCATACCCGACATTGGTTTCTAGTTGCTACAAGAAAAGTACATGATGTGATTAATTTCATCGACCACTCTAGGAATAAATCAGGGTCTGGATATCCTCATGGTATTGACCTACACTCTTAGGATGCACATTGAATGAGATGTTAGCATGTGCTGACACATAACCTTTTCTAGTTAGGGAAACCACCTTAGTTTGGACGAACTACCAAAAGGCTTGAGGAGACTAATCATGAACAGATTAGAAATTTCTCCAAGGGTCCCATTACCTCTAGGAAATTGGAAAATTAGACTCAATTAGGACCTATGGGTTACTCCCAGCAGTAGATTTGGAAGCTTATTCGCCCTCCTATGAAGTCAAAATCCTTCCTTTCATGACCATTATTGTTGGAGAAATGAGTAGCTTTCTATGTACTTTTCTTGGTCATGAGTTCCTGATAATTTACTTTTTCTTCTCCTTCCCCAATGCCCCGGATTTCGTGGAGGTTTTTACAATAAGAAACATATTAGCTAATTTTCTATTTGGAAATGATTTAACCCAGGCCTCTACATAGATTTTGGTGTGGAAGGGTAAAAAATAACCTGAATCATGAAGTCTATCTTGACTCCAAGTGTCCTCCTGGGTGAGTATCATCCACAATTGTCATGCTATCATATTATTTTTCTCTTGATGTGCACTATTGAGAGTGGGAGGACACAAATAAATTGATGAATAAGTCTACAGGGTGCATAACCCTCATAGATAAGCTCCCCTCTAGTGTGGGAAACATGATTCCGTCTCCAAAAGAACTAATTTAGCCCCATTTGATAAAGTCTTTAGATTTATTATTTACAATATTTCCCCTCGGAGAATCGTAAGGATGTTAACAAAAATTTTCATGGATGTTTAGATAATCCATTATGTATTTTTCATTCTTTTCAACATTATACTTTTTCTTATCATGCAAGGCCCAAACAATCATAATAACCCTATTTGTAATCTTAATATACAATCATACGATGAATATTTAATTGGATCGGAATTGATATGGTATAACTTCCTATGTGAGGCTTTATCCAACCACAAAGAATTTCTAAGGGACCAATAATCCTAAAATGTGGCACCCATTACTGATCTATCCTAACAAGTAATAAATCTTGACCAACACTAGAATATCCAAATTGATTAATATACTATTTTCTAGCTATGTAGAAATGGTGAATGTTGACACTCTACAACCACCAGATTACTATACATGTAAGAGCCATCCTCTCAAAAACATGGCCATGAAGGTCACCAGTCAAAATAATCTGTTAATATCTGTAAAAATCCACCATCCACAGTAATTAAATTAATTAAATTTTCCATATTCTAAGGTGGGTCAATAGGTAACAACCATTCTTCATGTTTTCATGGTATGGAATGTCATGGGTCTACGTTAATGGGGCTCTAGACCGTTTTTTTAACAAGGGAACCAAACCTCTGAATTGAAAGCAATTTCCATCTTCATATAGGTATTCACTAACTTAAAAATTGATTTAGTTGAACAATTAGTTTATTTTCCATTGGTGGATTCCTATCCTCATCATCCCAGGACGAAACAATATGTACGAACTCATAATACATTTCCCTGAAAATAAGGACTCCTAAATTAGTCGGATGTCCCAAAGACTATGCTCGACATCCCCATGGGTCAAATGGATGGTATTATTGTCTATTTTCCACAAAAATATGTGCTGTGAAATGAGGGAACTAGGCTGATGAATATATGTATGAGCCACCCAGGCAGACTTGTATAGTCCCACAGCCTACAACTCATCCTTAAATTTATTCACTGCTTTGGTGGACAAAGAAATACTACCCCTGGTCTAAGATAAATGAACCACCCGAACAATGGTCCTTCTTGGATGACAGTCAATATTATTCCCTCACTATGGCCTTCCACCCAATGATTTCATAATAGTGTGTCATCTTATCTTGCATTTACTGAACCTCCCCAATGGTCCGAGGTGCATAGCTCAGTAGGGTCCCAACAATGACATATCTTTGAAGGTATCTTCATCTAGAAGAGATCATGACCTTTTGAATGGATGTGCTAGTTATTAAGGATGTGGTCTGTTCAACATGATTTGGTTTTGGAATCGATCTATCAGTCAGCTTTCCATACCCATAAGTACGATGCCTATCTGATGTCAAACACCCTCTTTAACTCATAGAAAGAATATTTTACAGATATTGATGTAGTAGGGAAACTATATTCTTGTCATCCATTGATTCCTCAATGTTTTTCAATCATTCATCAGAAGAAGAATGAGGGGAAATAGATATTGAACTAGTGGGAAGAACATCATCAGCAACAGCTTGAGGAAGACCCATTCTAGTCTGCACAAAAACACCCAAAATCCAATGAGAAAATCTTTGGAAAGCCACAATAAATTCCCCAGGACTTAAAAATATGTCCTGGGTGGGGCTATGCATACTACTTCTTAGAATGGAATGCAAAATCCATTTCTTTCATACAACATCGATACACGGAAGGCACATCACATGTATGATATAGGTATACTAAAGGCCCACAAATAATTGGCCAACGAACTAAGTGGTTGGAGAAACGATGAAACTGAGAACCAAGGCCTCTCATTTCATATTTTCAATGTTTGATGATTAAAATTTTAATTTTGATATAAAATATTTAATCTTTTTTTCCAGTTTAATGTTCGGTTTAAGAGAAAACCATGTAAGAATATTCTTACATGGAAGGTCGAATGTAGTTTTTAAATTCCACAACACATTTTAAGGAATCATATTCGGTTCAGAGAAAATGGATTCTCTATGGAATCCAGTTCGTGGAATGTACAGAATTAGTTATGGAAAAAACATTCCCAAATGAGTCAGTACGTGAAAGAAAAGGAAGCTAAGGATATGTTGAGAACCCTTTTAACAATTTAAATGGTAAAAGAAAAATGACCTCGAGCCCAATATATAGGCATTGTCCCCCATTCCAGGAATACCTACTCTACAACAAACCACATATTTTTAGGACCTCTTCTACATTAGAGTAAACTACTCTTATATTTGATCAGACTCCATTTCAATGGAGGGAATTTTTAGGGTCTTTAATAATATGAAAAGAAAATTAAATACTTTCACTGGCACTTTACATAAGGAACCAAATATTCATACAGGTCCAGAAAAAAATGGATACAAATTAGATTAAAAATTTATGATAAAACATATCAAAATCATATTTTGTAATGGGTTTTAGACTGATAGCATACCATATCTGGGAATGTTTTGTGGGGAACATGTACCTCAAACCATAATTTTGAGGAAAAACATGTGTGGCACTAGCCCATTGGGTGATGACCATTAATTATAGGAGGTTTTGAACCATATAGATTTGTATAAACAAACGTCGAAATCCCATCACATACTGCTCCACATAATAATAAATTTATTGGGTTAAACAAGCTAGGAGGTTTTGCGAACCATGTCATATGAACCATTTCCTCTGGAAACCCCAGTATACAGATTCTTCCACTATTTAAGGTATATTTTCCTGGGCTTCATGAAATGGTGCCGCATTACCACATATATGATTTCTCTCAGTGCACTATATAAATTAGTGTAGGAAAAAAAGATAGGGGGTCGGGGCAAGAGAGAACGAAACATACACTAGAGGATTGAAGAATGAATTTAGATTCAATATAAGAATTCAACTTCACATTTTAATCATCGACGATGTGAGAAACGCGAACAACATTTTTATAATTATAGACCACCACAAACCAAGAAATTATGGAACTTAATAATAATCGGCGAACAATGAACTTAATTGATGAAATGACGAAAAATAAATCCATAGCATATGAAATACTCATTAAACATAGGCATTAGGATCCTTATTCAATTTGGCGCTTTGAATAGTACATCTCAATGAGGATCAAACCCTGTGTCACGTACTGCATCATTATGTAGATGGAACTCGGGGCGGCATGAAGAACCAAATCCTTCTTCGCATAACATTCCTGTATGCACACCATATTTAGGATTGTGTCCCCCTTTGATACATGATGGTCCATACCCAGGTTCGCATAACACTTTGATATGTGGATGTCCCCTCTACTCATATAGTAACATTTTGCGCGTAGTTTCCCCCATTGTGTATGAGAAAAATGTATGTCAAATATGGTTTCTTTTGGTGTAGTTCCCCCCAGCTCCAATAATGGACCTCCATTGTCATCCAGTAATCTAATGCTATTTCATAAACCAATCCACTATCATTAGTCCAATGCCTCATAAAAATCCACCAAAACTATATGATCATATCATCAGGCACATCAATGTGCCCCTATAAGTCTCCATACTCAAGGTAAGTGGAGTCACGAAGGTTGTCCCCAAAACAGCCTTGACCCACTGAATGTCTATACAACTACATTTCTATGGTAACCCAGAGTCCATCATTGGGATAGTAACGTGAACCTCACCAGTATATGTATTGTGGAAAATCACTTTAATTTGCATTCAATAAGGGACAATGACTAGTCGGAGGAATCATGCTCACATTCCCTTTTGGAAAGTGGAAACATCAATCTCCTTTCCCAGAACAAATTCTGGGGAACTCCCACTAAGGTATTCCCCAAGCCTTCTAAGAGATGAACCACATGGTAGTTAATGAAATTTCACATTGTAAGGTTAATTTCATCATGCCCTTACCCACTATTGCCTCAACATGGTACCATGTGATTTAATTGACACACATAATGAAATTTACCTCTCCCGTGGAGCTGATATCCATGGCCTATACAACCGTTGTTATCCTCCTTTTCCATAAAAAAAGAAGGGAACGTGAAACCTTGTTGAATCATTCACAACCATTAATTTCTCACACCAACCATGACTCATGCTGCCTTACAAGTTTGTGATGATACAATATTATCCAATGAAAAACAAACTACAAGAAATCTAATTACCACTATGATTGGGATACATAGTGTGCCTGCTTGATGGCCCGAGCTCAATGAGGTACTATATTAAAAATGTTTCGCCCAAACAATGTCCCCATGAAAGTGCATACACATTTGGAAGAAGTCCTGATTTTATTATCTCTAACAGGAATCTCCCATGAGTAAGAAACAATAAAGTCACAACCCATAAATGAAATATTATAAATATGATTCCCATCCTGATTTGGATAAAAAGGATTCAAGCATCATGAAATGAGCTCAAAGGGGTGATTTTTTGAAAGATTAACCCATTTATGATCCCAAAATGGCATACTCCTTATGAGTAAGTCTTAATTAAACTATAAAAAATATACCTTGTCACAGGTATAATCCCTGAGTTAAAAAACTACGAGAACTCATATTCCTGATCTATCCAAGACACATAGGATGGATGCTGGAGGCTCGATCTCAAGGGATGGGTTCTTGAGTCAGTCCTAACGAAATTCGTACACTTAGGCATCCTCTATGGTGTAACCCCAAATAATGTTTCCTCACTACAAGACATTAAACTGCATCGATTGTTCCTTTTCATACGACCCTAAAATTTTAGTTGTCCAATTGAGTGGCACTGAAGTATATTGATTCAGATTCCACTCATTATTATTCATAGGAATATCATCCCATGGGCTTTATCCCAACATAAATCCACCTTATGTATCCCTTATATGATGATAAAAATTATATCACCTCATCACATGGAACACACTAGCGTTGTCTCAGTAATTGTTAACACATTTATATCCATGATTGATTTTTTAACCCATTGTTAACCCAAGGATATACTCTTTAGGAATGAGCCAATACTTAATGAACATATAAATGAGTCATTAATCTATAATAGAGTCTCAATGTACACAGTAACTCCCCCAAAAATGGTGTGATGATCCCAACCTCCCATCCTCTTGACCAATGGTGTCTTAAATGGTCTGTGTCAAAATCGTAATCCAACAAGAACTTTCCTTTGGAAATAAGGTCAATTAGTGATGGAAAGAAGGGGATTTGGGTGTTTCTAGCACCATGAATAAACCTGTTGGATACCATCTGAGCAAATACGATCATATATAGACCAATTTCACAAATGCTTAACCCCCTAAAATCACCTGTCAAGACTATTCAACTGTGTAACCTCCTACATAATATAGAATATACACAAATCCCAATCCCCATGGGGTCACCATATCTTAATCCACCCCATAAAGGTTAAACGATGCTAATTGGGTTGAAATAGTGAATTGTGAGTCTACTGAGAAATTCTTAAAAACTATTGAAATGATTGTTATCCATCTGACCATTTGTCATTTCCCCAAAAAGAGTCACATTGATGGGAATGGTCTGGATATAGTGTCGGGAAATCATAATGAAACCCCACTTTCCATTTCCAATAAATCAATAACCGTCTATCTGGAATATTCAAGGGTCCCCTATAAAGTATCCCTTTGTTCAGCTTCAGCCTCAACCATCAGATGTTCTCTATTGATTACGGCTATGAGGTCCTTTCCCATATACATGATGGATTCATAATTAACACTTGACAATTCCATCTATGCCTTCAACCTGGCCACATGAGCCACACATTTGCACATCTCCTATGTGTCGTTGGTAACCAAATGACGTGCTCTTTTCTCCTCACCCACCATATGATTTAGTTCCCCTGAAAATTTTTGGATACGTTTTTCTATATTATGTAAAGCATTGAATTTTGAAAGGTAGTCCTCACAAGAACCGAGGTATTTCAATTCAATGAAATAATGGTGTATTTTAATGAGTAAACAACGGTACTGAAAGGCACCCACGTCCAATTCAGGAAATAATCATCAGAAGTTATCCTCTTTATTGGTGAAATTTGTTAATGGATTATATATTGAAAGGGCACATAATTGACACCACTGTTTTTTTCACATGGCTTGATGCCTCCTCTTGATCTCAGGTCATTGGTACTCCCCCACTACAATGAGTTTATATATAGGATAGATCATTGTGGTAGTAGGACAGGACCTAAGATATGATACCCTATTATGGTTCTCTCCCTACCTACAGATGGCTCAACCCATAGATAAAGACATAATGGACTGACCAGGATATCCAGGATATCTACTGGCACTTTGGTGGGGACAACTTCATTAAAGCGATAAACGGTATCCACAGGAGTGGACTAGCCTCGATCACATTATACATGATTGGTCTGTGTAGATAAAGACCCTTCTGGATGCATATTACAGAGGATTGGAAATCTTCTCACCACGGGGAGAGGAATAGATGGAGTGGTTTTCATGGAAAAGATAGAGAAAAAGACAGTTAATGGCTTTTAGACCTATCTAATAAGACTTCCTAGTACCCTTTCAGGGTAACAGTCCACCCATATTTGGGAATAATATAATGATAGAATGGTGGATCCCTTCATATTAGAGATGATAAACTCCATGTAAGCACCTCCCTGCATTGTTTTAACCCGTAATTTGCAATGAATTTCAGGATGAGATTCTCCCCTCAACAAAATAGAAATACGAAGCCCAATCTTTTGAAGAAATATGAATTTCCTATCAAATAGTTAGGGGATGTATGGATCAAAAATAAATACTCAATCATTGTAATATGATAGCATCCCTTTTTGAAGCGCGATGATATATGAGTTCTCTTATGAATAACCTCTTCTATCAACCCTTTATGGACCGTTATGGATTGGTTACGATAATAAAAAAATGTAAAACGTGTCATTTAGTAGCCCAACAACATCACTATTTATTATGGTCATAAGACGAACAATGTCAATGTTATGAAGGAGGGGTGAATGTTAGAATGTGGAACCCTCAGAGTAAGTAAATATTCCTAGCAGGGTAAATGTTCTCCTATCCACCAATATAAAATTTGAAATGGTACGCTGATATGATTCATAGTTTTACATTCTTATATCTACCCAAACAGTTTGTAATGTCGGAAAAAGGTAGAAATATCCAAATTTATTGGCTTCCCATCATCAAACGTAGCTTCAATCATCAGATTATAGACTCATACCCCATTATATATGTCACGGGATGGAAATATCAATCAAATAAAAACAAGGTGAAGAAACATGCCAAACTAAGCCCAGGTGGAACATCTGATCGAATATCATATCCCCAGGTAGTGTAACATCCTACATCAATGGTGGAAAAATGTGACATTGAATATTTTCATGATTGTTAGGTTGGATGAGGATGAATAAAATGAAACCCTTTCATAGGCACATTCAATTATATAAATGACCTTATCCAATCCCCAAACAAGGTAATGGAGTGGGCTAGGAGGGGCTGACCAAGTAGTTCCATTGCAATAAAAAGTAAGATCATGGCCAATGGGGACACCTGATTGTCATTGTCCCATGTATTGGCTGCTAGAAGTAACTCATCTTACATATTTATGATAATGGGGAGCCCTCCATACTGATAGATGTTCTATAAGATGATGCTCAACTCTTCATCAAAAAAATCGAATGTACTGGTACTTGAACACCAGTGGCTCAGCAGTTTAAGTATGATTTATCATAGAGAGATAACTAAAAATTGGGAGGCCCAAGATTCCTGGACAAAGTTGCCTTCTTCCAAAATATTTGGGGACTCCAAATAGATTTGATGTACTAAAAATACCCTGGAACATTCTTTGAAAAATAATCCTCTAGTTCACAGGTCTTATATGGTTCTCAACCCACCATTATGGCTTTCTCGAGTGATGTTTACAATAGATGGGTACTCCTAGGTAACTAATCTCAATGATGTGTTGTGAAAACTGTGATTTCTTTATGTTCACACCGAGCCTCATTGTGTGAACACAATATCTTGAATGTTAGTAGTTCGGATTTCTCCTGTTAGAGAAATATTGGATCAGTTAAACACTTGGGGTACATTCGGGAGAATGAATTGAGTATTATGGCCAGCCAATGGAAAATGGACATCATTATATAGACCAAAACATATAGCAATAGCTAAATAAACAATGGGTAATCCAAAAGATCTGGCATAATAATATTAGTTAAGGTAATATCTCGAGGAACAATATAAGATTGAAGACGTTGGTTAGAACCCTCAATTTTGGTTTCTCTCATCCTAGTGGATTATATATAGGTATTTAAAAGAACCACTGTAGACTAGAAAAAATGATCTAAAAGTCCACAAAGAATTCATTACAATGGTAAAATTGCTGGAATGCAACAAAATTTTTCAATGGAATTAAAAATATTGTCCACATGGGGCTCCACATACTGCATCAGTACGTAAAAAGGCATATACTGCGTATTATGTTAGTATGTCGAGGGCCCATGAGGTGAAGGCCTACGAAGCATTGGATGGCAAACAATGTGTATAGAGAAATAAATACATCACAAAATATGGCATTTCTATGAAGATGTTCAATGTTTTCCAATTAAATTTTTTTTTTGATTAAAAAGTGATTAATGTTTGTTTACCCAATTAAATTTTCGGTGTGTGGAACAAGAAAAACATATATGATTGTTTATAGGTGGAAGAACAATCATTGGATTTAAATTTGAAAATATAATTTTCAAACTCAAATTTAGTTCATGGGAAAATGTTAATGTGAGGAAATATGTTCACAGAACGTAAAAATTTTTTCACAGACACTAGTTTCATAGTGGAATTGGTACACAAAAGAGATGGAATATAAAGAGAGGATGAGAGACCTTTTCCCCCATATGAAATGGTAAATGTAAAATGAACTAGTCTTAAATAAATAGTAATGGTACCCCATACAAGGCCTACACACTTACCGTGAACCACTTCTATTCATGATGACTTCTACATCCAAATATTCTCTTATTTGTTCTGATCAGACCACATTTTGATGGGGGGAATTTTTTGTGTCCTGAAAACCACACAAATGGAAGTATGTAATTCCAAAAGAAACATGCATAAGGAAGAAAACATACCCATATGTCTAATAAGTCAAATGGATTCAAATTGGATTTCAAATTGGATTAGAATATTGATAAATAAAATTTTACTATGGATTTTAGGCTAACCGCGTACCATCACATGGAATGGTTCGCAGGATACATGAATCAAGAACCATCGATAAGTGGAAGAACCCATGAGGTTCTAGCATGCTGTTAGATGGATAGTAATCGTAGGAGGTGATAAACCGTGTTAATTAATTGAAATGAATAGTTAATGTATGACACATATAACTCAGCATAACGAAGTAGTTTGTGGGTAAAACAAGCCAGAAGGTTCCGTGAACCATGTCTGGCGAACCATAGCCTCTACAAACCCCAATTGACTGGTTCTTCAACTATTTGAGTTATTTCATCATGGTCTTCCCCATATGGATCCACATTCCCATAAATATGATTTCCTCCATTTCTCTATAATATAAAGTGTGGGACAAACTAGATGGAGACCTGGGGAAGAGAGAACGAGGGAGACCTAGAGGCTAGAATAAATAATTCTGATATAGAGAATATGTTCAACATCAATTTCTAATCATTGATGAAGTGCAAAATGAGACCACTTTTCTATTAGTATAGCCCACTACAAACCACTAAACTAAGTAAAATATTACAAATTGGTGAACCTCAAACATAATTGGTGCAATCACAAACCATAAATCCCATATAGTTGAATTCCTTACAAGATGCATGCACTAAGACCCTTCTTTAATCCTGATCTCCAAATAACACATCACTATAAGAATCAAACCCTACATAGCATACTGCATCAATATATATATGGAGCCCATAGAGATATGGGGAACCATATCCACTTCATCATAAAATTCCATTCTATGTAACATATCTAGGAAAACACACTAATTTGTTACAATATGGTCCAAAAAATTTCCATGTACCACTTCAATATCTGGATGACCCCTCTACTTGTATAATAGTACACAGTATGGGGAATCATCCATTCCAAATTAGAAAATAGTAAGCAGAATGGGGTGTCTTCTTGTGTCCATCCCCTTAGCTCCAATCACGACCCTCTATTCCCATCCATTCCACTATAGATCATATGAAAACCAATCAAATCGCATCATTCCAAAGCCTCCACCAATGAAACCATACCTATATGACTGGATCATTGAGAATATTAGTGTTCCCCTCGGAGTCTACATAACAAGGGTATGTAGAGTCACAAAGACTATCCCCATAAAAGTTTGGTCCCACAAAATATCTCTAAATATAAATTATCATGGTAAACCAGAGTCCAACCATGGGATAAATACATTAACCTCCCCATTCTAGGGATCAATGATGATCACATATTTTTCCATTCAGTGAGGGAGAAAGACCAATCAATGTAATCATGCTCACTTTCCCTTTTGACAAGTTGTGACATTCCACCCCTTTCTTAGAACTCATTCTGGGGAACTCCCAATAAGGTAAGCCATTATCCCTTTGATAGTCGAGAAAGACAACTTTCAATGCCATTACACATTTAAAGGTTCATTTCCACACACCCTCACACATTGTAGGCTCAATATGGGACCTAGTGAGGGAATTACAAACCCAATGATCATTCCCTCTCCCGTTGAGCTACAATACAATACCTCTTCTTCTATCCTCTCCATCCTCGTCCATCCTTGGTGAAGAGAATGTGAAACTTTTTTGAATCTTTCAAATACAATAGTTTCTCAAAGCGATCATGACTAACATGTGATTTGTGTTTTGTGACGATACAACATTAGCCAATGCAAAATGAACTATGAGAAATATGACTCCCACCATGATTGGAAACATATGACGTGTGCCGAAGGGCTTGAGTAGATTGAGGTACCATTTTTCAAAAGGGTTACAATATGAATTTCCCAATAATATGGATTCCACCACAATACTTAGTATAGATTTGATTCTCTCTAACCGGAAGCTCCCATGTGTTGTCCCTAATCAAGTCACAACACAAAAAAAACTTTGAGAACTCTGATTTCCATCATGATTGGGATATATAGGATGCCTACACAAAGGCCCAATCATGAAGGGGTGTGCTTTTTAATGGTTAACCAATTTATTCCCCCAGAAGGGAATCCTCTTTAAGAGTATGTCCCGACTCAACTCTCACAACTGGGCCTAGTATCATGTTTAATCCCCAAGAAAAACTAACTATATAAACATTGATTCCTGCTCCAACTAGGATACATAAGACACTTTATTGAATACCCAAGAACAAGGGATGATCTCTAGAGTAAGCTACAATGAAGTTTCCATGCTAAGGCCACCACTATAGATTACGTCCCAATCATGCTTCCTCACGACACAGCATTAAATTTCATGGATGGTTCCATGTCACACGACCCTAAAAGATGATGTGTTCAGTTGTGTGCGAATATAAAAATGTGGACTGTAATTCCTATCATGAGGATATGTAGGAAGAACATCCCATGGGGTTGATCCAAACATTAATCCACCTTCCATCTCCATTGGGTAATGATAAACTCCAGAGCGCCTCATCAAATGGCTCACAAAATCACTGTCTTGGAAATTCATAACCCATGTATATCAATGAGTGATTTTTACAACCAAACGTATCAAATGGATAAAATCTTCAAGAATAAAATAAATATTGAAATGCATATTAACAAAACATAAATCTATAATAGAGTCATAGTGTAGGAAACAATTCCACACAAAAGGATGTGATGAGCTTGACCACCCATCCTCTCAACCAATGTAGTCCTGAAGTGTTATTATCCAAATCCACATCCAATGAGCACCTTACATTAAAAATCATATCCATGAATTCTGGATAATTTTTTTGTTTGATGTATCTGACTCCACAAATAAACCCATTAGATACCATTTGTGGAAATCTTAAACTAAGTGGACTGAATGCAAAAATTCTTAACCCCTTGTAATCACCCACTAGGACCATTTGACTGTTGAACCTCATTCATAATACAAATTTGATACACTGATGACGCCCCATGGGTTCAACCTAATTCAATACACCCCATAAAGGATAAATGGTGAGAAAAGGGTTGAAAAATAAACTAGTGAATTTGATGAGAAACTATATAAAAACAGACAAATGCTCATCATTAATTAATCAATTTTTTCCCCTAAATGCATAAACTCAGTCCGAAATAATGATTATGTAAATAAATCTAATCTAGGGGTCCATTTATAGTTCACACTCTTAAATGTGTGAAAAATTGGAATTATATATTTCAATGAAATCATCTAATGTTTAAACAATAGAACATGAACATAATTACATGGAATGAAAATTTGTAAAGTATTTAAATATTGGGGTGGAATAATTAAATTGGAGAAGTATTAGTTACCAATGATATTTTAGTTATATGAATTTTCAAAAAACTATGGAATATATTATATTTTTAATCATATGGGTATTTATTAACTAATGTGGTATGGGCACTTTTATGGGTTTTAGAGTTTAAATATTTTTAAATTTTCAAGGTCATAAATGAACTATTTTTGGTTCTATATGATGAGAGTCCATTATGATTAATGATTTTTTTTGCGAAAAAATTTGAAAAATAATAAGATTTAATGGAAACGATATATGTGGAATAATGAATTTACAATTATTAGAAATAATTTTAAATGTACCCATATTAAATAATGTTTTATATAATAGTTAATGAAATTGAAATAATAGTCAAATATTATTTTCAAACTTAACGTGGAAAAATAAAATTTATTGAAAACCATTATAAATAAATGATTTTAAAAAAAGGAAAATATGTATATTGATTGACATCCCAATTAATATTGTATAGCTATAGGGCTTGAACCCCTGACCTAAGGATGATTAGGGATTAATGAATACCCCTAATCTAAGTGATGTCTGGGTTAATATGTTATTTCCTTTTAAATTATTTGACGAGTGAATATTATTGATGAACCTATGGTGTGTATGTGGAGGTGTATAGATTAATGTATTAGATTGGATGAATTGTTCTAACTATATTGGATTCATAAAATAGTCATAGATATACAAATATTCTAGTCACACTTGTTTTGGCTATTATGATACATTAAAAGTGAATTTTAGTGCATCCAGAATAAAAAATTAATTTTTGGATATTAATTTTTTCGAGTATGTAATGAATTATATGTTTAATAATGAAAAAAAATTGGATGAAATTAATATTATGATATATAAATTTATGAATATTTTATATTTAATTTTTTTTATAGAATTAATGAATTCCTCAACTATAGGAAAACGGTATAGTAAGAAAATGTTATCCTAATACATTAATTTATATTGAATCTATAGTCTTTTAAATTATTTTAGATTTATGGTTTTGAGGTCCTTATGTTAACATTTATAATTCCACTTTTTGTGATCAATGACCTCTATAACTCTATGAAATTACTTACACTTTTATTCTAGGTCTACATTTTCATATACCATTTATGTTCTCCAAAATGGAAACCTAATTATGTGTAATTCCAGATCAACTTTGTACTTAAATTTCTATATTATTATGAGGAAGTCTCTATAACCCTAATATTTTGTGTCATTTTAAATAAATATATTGTCAAATTTAAATCCCTTGATATTCGTGATAATGTTTAAATTTATATGATGTTATTTATTTATGGTGGATAGAATTTTACATATTGGAATTGTAAAAAATATTTTATTCAGTAACGTAACTGAAATGAAGAATTAATATTAGAAGGTAAGATAACACCCCAACAATATACAATATATAATATTGTAAATAATTTTAATTTTATTTATAACTAATGATTAATGAAACAACATGTTTATAAGAAATGAAATAACTAATTAAAATATTATTTAAATAAGATCATTATAAACTAGATGATATGTTGGTGGGTGTGAATTATATTAACTATATAATGAAAATTATATATTTACACATGAATTTTGGAAAAATATTTATTACAAAAAATAATAAGAATCTTGTAAATATAAAACACTTATTTTCTAATAAGTTTATTTTTCTAAAATACATATTAATCATGCTTTTTGCCCATAATCAAAAAATAATTTTACCAGAATGTTAAATTTACTTAGAAAAATAAACCCATCTTTTAAATAATAATATAAAAATAATATTAGGGTTATTTTTTTGTGATTTATTTAAAATGTTCCATTTTATTCAATATTTTAAAATATGAAATTTTAAATGATAAAAGCATTTTAATAGTAATAATTATTAATGTAAAACTATTTATTATTTATTTTAAGTAAAATTATTTCAATTTTTTTTTCAGGTAATTAAATTTGGGTCATTTTAATAAATATCATATTGAGTTTTTATATAAAATTATTGAAAACATTGGAATGTTTTCACGTTAAAAAATTGATTTCCCTTCATGTCTCATGATTTATTTTAAAATTCATTTTACGACATCAATGAATGGAATTTGAAAAAATTATTTCAATATTTATAATAAGAATTGTTTTTTGTAATATGTTGAAAATATTTTTTGACTAAAATAGCTTGTGAAAATATTAAAAAATTAATGACGACTGTTAATGTAAAAATATATTTACTGTGGATTAATCTTCAGGGATAAAAGTAAAATAGACCATAAAACTTGTCTAAATTTTTTTTTATAGAAATACTTTTACAATAATCCTTATAAGCAATATAATGAATAATTTTTATTAGTTTTTTATTAAAAAAATATGGGTGGAATTTTTTATTTTCAAAAATTACAAGTGTTCCATGATCCACACATATAAAAGGCCACCCCATTTCATCTTTTCATAACACCAGAAAACATATTTACATTGGAAAATACATGCACAAATACGTTATAATGTTCTATCATATAATCCAATTATATATTTTTCTGTAAATAATCAATCCTTGGAAGTATTTTGGAGAAAACCTTTGGAATATACCCATATAAAAGTTATGGTTTTTCAATGAGCGGTTTTGTTTTATATCATTCTATGACTTAATAAATTATTATTAAGAAATTGTGATATGAGAAACATACTATCATACCTATAATAGTATATTGTCATAATATGTTCCTGAACTACAACAATATCCACTTCAATTAAATAATTTATGAAATCATCATTCTTGTGCACGGGGGACTACAACCTTGCGAACTGATGTAACTCATTTTTTTCATTAACAACTCTCATGTAGATAATGTATCGAAAGACTATATATTATATTTATAAAATAACTATTTTTATGTGTTAAATATATAATATTTAGATTTTTTACTTTACATTATAAATGTGATATGATAACATAAATCATGTTTAATGTGGACTTTCTCCTCACGAAATGATGAGATTTTTCATTCATAGATTTTTTAAATGGGATATAATAAAGTTAAATTTAATAAATATATGTTATATAAATGAAATAATTTTTTTTTATATTTGACATATTTATAATTTCATAAGGAAAAAATATATCATTTTATTTCCTTTCATCCCACTACATAATAGATCATAACATCATTTGGGAATGTGTTGACTACCACATTCACTAAACAAGGTGGCTCTCTTTTCATCACCACACCACATGGATGATATATATATATATATATATATCTGTGTGTGTGTGTGTGTGTTTGTGTGTGTGTGTGAATTTGAAGTAATAATCTGGTATATATATTATAATTTTTATTATAGAAATATAATATATTTGTTACATTCATTCCATAATGTTCATTGAAAAATGGAAACATTATTCTTGCGTACGTGCACCCTACCATCAGCATGATCTTAACACGTTTCATTTCTCAACAAAATATTTGATTGTTTGTTTAAAAATTATAATTGATATAAAAATATCACTATTATGACATTATTATTATCCTATAGATGATATAAATATATAAAACTCACATGGCTTATAATATTCATGAAAATGCATTAATAAACAAACTAGATTATTGACAACTGAAACAATGGGAATAAAGAAATATTATTAACGAATAGGTGTTAAGATGTCATAAAATGATTATATATAATATTATAAATATTAATATGTTTCTATTATAAGTTAATAATTTGCTTAAAACCAGTATATAGATGATTAAATAATGGTAAGAATTGAGCAGGAGGTAATGTACATCATCTCAATTTCATTTCATTGAGGAATGTTGTAATTTTATGAACCTAATGTATTTTATATGTTGTATATACTACCCCTTTTACATTTTATATAATAATTAATTAATAATTCATGGTATTTTTTATTTTAATTATAATTACATCATAAAATGGGGTTTTACAAGAATATAACCATGTTGAAAAAATTTTAGGAGTAAATTACTTTTCATTAGGTTAAATTATTCCTTTATTTTCCTTGAAATTATATGAATATTCATTTAATTTCTAATAAATATATTTTTTTTATTTGAAAATAATTATGTGGATTTATATTAGATAAAAAATAGAGTCATTTTCTAATTCTCACTTCTATATTATAATCACATTAAATTTTCCATTCACAATCTCATTCTAATTGAGATGATTTATTCCATAATTTTAGTTGAGTGTGATTATATTATCATTTAATAATAAATAAATTTTATCATATTATTATATGGTTATTCATGTTATTGTTAAAGCTATTTTTCATTTTTCCACTCTTTGTAACTTAAATAATTAAGAAAATGTTTTCATGAAAATTTAAATTCATTTCTCACTTCAGCATGAAATCCATTTTCTTCTGAAAATATTTTTTCTAAAAAAATAAAAAATGTTTTCGACATCATAAAAATGATTTATTAAATACATTTATATATAGTTTTAAATTTTATATAATTTTTTGAAGGAAAAATAATTATTTTTTAGGTAAAATGAACTTTTATTACCTTTTAATGGGAAAATATAATACTCATTTTTAAATAGTAAAACATATATTGAATTACCCCCATCATTATCATAAATACATGGAAACTTAATTTGGAAGAATATAAGGATATTATTAAATAATATTTTTCTAATAATTATTTAAATTATCAGTGTATAAATGTTATTTTAAATGAAATTATTTTTAAGGATAGATAAAATATAATATATATTCACCCTTATACTCCCATTATATGGGTTTTCATTATTAATACCAAGGATAATATTTAAACTAAAGTCATTGATTAACTTTTTCACTCGATAAATTTCCATTCAATGTTGACATTCATGTGATCATTTGACATTAATATTCCACCAAAATATCCATATTATATATCATGGAAATGTTTATATTTTAAACCATATATCATTTCTACATATGGTTTTCTATAATGAAAGAAATTTTCTTATCTTAAAATATATTTATAAATTTGTATTCATTACTCAATAAAGATATTTTATGATAAGAAATATTATTTATTAATTTTTTCAATAAATCCACATATGAGGAATTCATTGGACATGTATATTGTTTGTGTGTCTTGGTTATTGATAGCCCCTCGATGCATCCATAGTCTCATGGGATGAATCAATTTTCTAAACATAGTTAGATACATATATATTTTAAACTGTATAGAGGATAGATCATGTGGGTAAAGGTATTCTATTCCTAGGAAATATGACATCAAATAAATAAGTATTTACTTCATTTATAATTCAGTAATTATTTTCCATGATATTTTTTCTATTATATTTTCTATAGATGCATTTCATTCTTAATTATGGATTTAATGGATTGGGATTTTTTTATTTACCATTCCACATTTATTATTCCTCGACCAGTTACGATGGTCCTATTATTGAATAAATGTAAAGTATTTTTTTATTTACCATTATATATTTATTAAAAACCATGATATTTTCTCATTGATATTATCTTTGGTTAAACATTTTCTCATTTTCTTGATTAAATGTATTGTGTGTTTAGTTATTTACCTTTATATATTGATTATTATTATTGATCCATGACCAATTCTACTATAGTTAACCTTTACTAATATGTTTATATCACCCTTAATTTGATTCTTTTTCAAATAATGCATGAAGTATATTATAGTTTATAGGAAAGGATATGATACATAATTAATGTTATTATTGAAAAAAATTATGTTTTATCTGTTATTTTTAGATAAAATACAAGACTCATGTATGTATATAGTTTTCCATGGAAACTACACTATCTTGTCCTTTATTATGTGATTCATGGAATATTATGGTATTTTAATAATTAATAAACCAGCTCCAGGATACCTTGGGTCAGGGTCCCTATAGTTTTGCTTCATCTTAAATGATAAATTCATTTAAATCATTCTATATCCATTAGTTCCCTAAAATTCATTCTTTACATTGAATTGGATATCAATATAATTTCTCCCATAAATAAATATTTTTCTATAACAACATTTTAATCATATAATATATGACACAATAATAACTAAGTAATATAATATTTTCTAGATGTAGCATATGGGTAAATTCATGTCTATTCCTCAAAAAATCAAATCCCATTAGGGTCTCCCAACTAAGAGTAGACCCACTATAACTAAAATAATGATAACCAGAATCTATTAATGTCACACATTATCTTTTTTAGTAGCAAAATATAATATAGGTCCACCCTATTTTTGTATGACATACCAAGTCAAATTTTTATGGCCTAAAAAGGATTCACTTATTAAGTAATCATACTCTTATATATTTAAAGTTGTTTTATCAGACTATGTTATCTCATATCATTACCTCTACATATATACATAATTATAATGATTTAGTTATGAATCTTATTCCATCCAAAAAAAATATATATTACAACATTAATTATATGAAAAACAGTAAATAATTTCTAACTTGTGTTTCTAACACAGATTAAGCGCCAGTTTTTTTATGAATATCTATATACATCTCTTATATTATATAAATGAAACACTCTAACATAAACTATTTTAATCATGAAAAATTAATCATCCCTAATGCTAATTAACGAAGTGATATGTATCCAAACATATCTTTTCTTGAAAATGATTAGGCCTATAGGTCAGTGAGTAGTTTAACCCAAAATCCCTCTACCCAAGGACACTTTATGTAATATAAACATCAATCATATCAATAGTTTAACAGCTATTTTGAATATATCTAAAACAAAAATCCATATTTATGTTCATAACCTAATAATAATCCATATTTAAGTAGAATAAATCTATATTGTTTATCATTAATATCATTAATCTTTTTATATGAAAGTCTGACATTTTCAATAGATTTTAACACATTAAACAATAAAATAATTCAAAATTTATAATATATCAACCAAAAGCAGAATCCATAGACTATTGGATTAACCAAAATCTTGGATATGATCTCTCTACAAACTGTGAACATTTAAAACCATATTCAATGGTGGAGGAGAATTAGAGAAAGATGGGGATTATATTAATCAGTTATAAATATCACTTGTTCCCATAATTTTTTTTACCAATTTATGAGCTATGAAATTATTTATATAGGCCTCCAATAAACTAAAAATATGTATCTTATTCATAGTGTATTTTATAATCGTCATAATTATTTCGTCTCATATGAAACATATATATTAATCCCATTAACAATCATTCAACACATAAATGATTACGAGAGATATTTAGTCGACCAATATCCAACATATTATGATAAAAAATTGAATATTATAGTAATTATAATCGATAATTTATGAAACAAGTTCACTATTATAGATTAATATAATTCAATAAACATGAACCATTGATTAGTTTCCTTAACTGTATTATGGAACTCTGAATAATAGAACATGTTGTTGAATAATATGGTTTATTATTGTATTATATATTTATTGAATATATTCATCGTCTTTTCCTCTCTAATCATATTTTCATTGTTGATGATATTATACTTTTTTAAAATAAAGGATGTTATTTCATGTAGAGTTTACTTAAAATTAAAATTTTATTTGAGATTTCAATGTCGGAAGAGAGTATAAATTTCATGAGACACCACATTACTTTTTATAAGGGTTATACTATTCATTGTAAGAAAAATAATGCCTAATAATTACTAAAAATATTTAGAATGGTGGATATAATGATATTTTCTACACTAATGTTGTAACATCCCAGGTAATTATAGAATAATACATTTTAATATCTATTAATAACTATTAAATAAATAGTAATTTTAATTTAAATATGATTTTATGTTTTATGACGGACCATACATTAAATAATGAGTTTCTCTGAAATCATACATTGCGAACAATAGTACGATATATCAAAAAATAATATTTTATTAATATCATTATTTTTTAGTAGAAATATATAAGCCATTTTATTGGTGATAATGAATATTGATAACTATATTATTTTTAATAATTTTTATTAAATGTATTAATTTAATTTAATAATTTTAATGGGCTTAAGATGAGAATAAATCCAAATTTTTGCAAAAAAAGTTCTAACATTTTTAAAACCTTGTTTTACTTACATATAATAGGGAACCCATTTTGAAAATTGTTTTTTTACCTTTAATAATTATTATATGAAAAATTAATAATATTATTTAGTTTAGTAATATCATAATTTCCATTTTTTAAATTTTGATAATTTTATGATAAATTTCATATTTTATTAAATAGTGAAAAATAATTTTTTTTAATTCAAATGATATTTTTTAATATAATTTAATATTATTGTTATATTATTTTTTAAATTTGTTAAAAAGTGTATTTGTAATATTTTTTTATCATTTAGTACCATTTTGGTCATTTATATTAATTTAAGAAATATCATAAATAGAAAAAATATGTGAACATTTGAATGTTTTACATAAAAAAACTTAATTTCTTATTTTGTAAATGAAATTAATTTATAATTAATTTCATCTAATTATGTGTTTTTATTTCATAAAATGGATTCCATATTTTTTATTCAAGGGTCTAAATTATGTAAATAGGCACATATTGTTTTTGGACATTATGAATATAAAATTTAGTAATTATTTTTATTACCATAGTTAATGGTAAATAGGAAAAATAAAGGTTAAAATAATACTATAAATATAATAAAACAATCCTATATCATATCATAATATTATTATAATAGATTTTATTGTCTACTAGAATCCATGTGCTAAAATTATGTCCTTAAAAGCAACTTGTGGGTTATTCTGACACTTATAACATTTTATTTAGTGTAGAGACCAAGATGTCAAAATCATGTCCCTTATTACCAGAATTATTTTAATATGGGGTTATATAAGTGATATATTCAAATATAAATATTCCATTGAGATAAAAAAAATTAAATACATCATGGTACTTTATTTATTATTTTTACAAAATTAATTATTAATGTAAATGGTGACACAATGATGATGTATTCATTTGTTAAATAATGAATGAATAAAATCAATGATATTATAAATATTAAAATAAATATATATTGACATTATTGATTCCATAAAATAATTTTATGGATAAATTTGACATGATAATGTTGATTTAATGGAGTTTATTTGAACTATCACGATGTTATGATTTTTTTTCTAAAAGTCAACTAATCAATAGTGTCGAAATTGACACAATTAGAATTTTACACTATATGATATTTTATTAAATGTTATAATATTTAAAAAAGTATAAGATTCAGCCAAAAATATAATATTTGTCTATATATTTCGTTAATTAGTCATGAAATGGTTGTTTTTAATGTGAGTGTAATTATTTAAAATTTAAAAATGTAAATTACATGAAAAAATGATACGAGTCAAAAGGTATAAAAATAGATAAGGATCAAAAAACCATTCAGACATTAATAATTTCTATTTTATGATTATATTTCAACTCATCCTTATTTTATCTTCAAACAGAATATATTTGGACTATTATGAAAAATAAAATGAATTTATATTAATTTAATACTTATAATAATACAAGAGTGTCCATTTCCTTTCTTATAAAATGGTACCAATTCATATCTATTTCTTATACATAAAAAACCTTTTGGTTTTTCCAATATCTTCCAAACCCCTTATTATAATCCCTCCCCACATTCATTTGGCTTTATTTTAGGTAGATCACCCTTTTTAGTGGTGTTAAGGGGTTAGGAAAGTTGATCATCCGATTGAAAGTTAATGTTTTTATTTAAGTGTTTCTAATTTATTTCATCTTCCACATCCTTTAAATTTTAATTATCCATGATAAAGTGAACAATAAATTATTATTAATATAGTGACATCTTATTTTTTAAATATCCTCTCCTAAATCCATTTCCTCATCTAGATAATGGGAATGGAATTAATCATTTCAACGTACATGTGAACCGGCACCTCCCAAAATCAATCTAATTCATTCTCCATTACTGTCTCTCATGACAGTTTAAAATAATGGAATAAATTTTCACATGATATATTAATGAAATATTAATAATTATAGGATAATAATATCTTAATTAATTTCTTACTTTATAATCATATAAAAATGATATCATCGTTCATGCATACGTGTGATCTGTCACCTCCACGATGGAATAAAAATTATTTTTATTCATTTATTAACTTGTATGATATATATAAGTATATTTAAATGATTAATATTACATTAATGGTATTTTTATCTTTCTTGAAAGATTAAAAACCATACCTTAATTCCATAACGATCAATGGAAAATGGAAAACATTACTCAGGTGTATGTATTTCCTACCATGTACATGATTATAACATCGGTTCATTTTTAGTAACCATAATTATTTATTTAATATAAAATTATAATCTATGATAAAAAATTATGAAAATTTAATGAATATTATTCTGGTCATGACGGACTTATGACCACATTGACAATTAATATCATACCAACTTCATTTTTTCCTAAAGTTCCTAATATCTACAAAAATCCATTATGAACTTAAATAATCATATAATTATTATAATAGGGAAAAAGTTATATAAACAGAATATTAAAATTGAAAATGGTTTAAAATAAAGAAAAAATGAAATGATGATTATTATTTCAAATGATAAAGAACATACGAGACAAGTCATAATCAAGGTAAGTGACTTTTTAACTAAAACCCATGTTTTAATTTTTTGATTAAAAAGTTTATTTTATGACAATGTTTTCAAAAAAAATTTATGAATTTTTTTTGATGGGAGGATATTATAAAAATTGAAATATTTAACTTCTCCTTATTTTTATCATAAAGGTATCCTTGTAAATAACTTCTTCCCAATCTCATTTCATTGAGTAATATTTTGATTATATAAATTAAATTATTTTATAAGGTGTTTAATCAACTGCTTTGAATTTTAATTTCAATTAAATGTATTCAAAATAATTATTTTCATATAAAGGATTTTATTTTTTTTACAAAATTATAAATGGAATGTTTTCTTGACCTATGCGGTGACAATGACAACTCAAACGCCATAACTATAATTTCACATCTAGCTTCCTCTATAATAATTAATGTTTTTAAATGTCAACAGAAATCCACTATTACTTTTTTGGTTGTTTTGGTAGGGAAAATGGTTTGGAATTTTTTTGACTATTTCAATAACTTGTGTATGAAAACGGATCTTCATTTTTCAAGTATTCTTTCCTTTATTTGGAGTTTTTGAGAAAAATAATGATTCTGGGAATTTTTTTAATTACACGTCGTGTCATTTCTGAGTATACGCCATGTACACTTTTCATGCTCGAAGCCATGTGTTGGCCGTGTCCGGGCCACACACACGGTGTGTCAGGGTGAGGTGGAGGCCGATTTAAGTGGAGTACGGACAAAACCATTACACACCATGTGCTCTAAAAGTACACGTCATGCAATTTATTTTTCATTAAACGAACCAGGGTCATGCCCGATCACCATAAACGTATCCTTCTAGGTCTGGTTCAATCGAGAGACGCCGTACCACTGTAAAACTTATCCAGATTCATGATCCTCCATTTGTTGGCCGAATCGACTGCTGTCGATTGTGTTGGAACTGCAGCGGTGTGTTCTTCTTTCTTCTTGAGTTTCATTCCTTGATTCTTCCTATTTCTGAAGTTATCATGGTTTGAGTGTTTTGGACGTTTTCTCAGATCTACCACGTGCAAGGGAGAATCTGTCGTCTTGGTTCAAGTATATCGATCTCCTAGGATCGAGTTAGGTGGTTTGTGCCTTACCGTTCAAATTCTTGGAGTTCTATGTGCAAATCCCACCAATACCATAGGATGGAGTGAGATCCATAACATGCTTGTTATCCTGTCTAATATTAGCTGTGTAGCTCTATAGGTGTACTTTGGTTATCCAAGTAGCTCTATAGGTGTACTTTGGGCTTATAGAATTATCATGCACTAACTGGAACGAGGTTGTGATAACCTGGTGCAATAGACTATAAGGGATAGACCGAGTGAGCTTCCCAGAGAGTCCTTGACATTATAGACTACATGAGGGTAGACCATGTGAGCTTCCTCAGTGAGTCTTATTCATTATAGGCCACATGGGATAGACCTAGTGATCTTTCCAGAGTGCCTTCATATATTATAGACTACAGGAGGGTAGACCGAGTGATCATCCTCAGAGAGAGTCTTACATTGTTTGAATATTTTTAAGAACCTTCCCATGATAGAGGAGGAATTGAATGAGTGAGCTTACTCAGAGAGTATGTGGTACACCTAAGGCTATAGGAGGAATTGATGGAGATATCTTCCTCTGAGAGTCTTTAGAATTTGGGGATAAGAGGGTTATACCGCGTTATCTTCCTCAGAGAGTCACTGACTACCCTAGACTATAAGGGGAATTGACCGAGTATGCTTCCTCATAGAGTCTTATAAATTTGTATGAACGAACCAGAGGGGTTAGGCTGAGTGCACTTCCCGGATGGTTGTGGTACTTCTTGGATATGACCAGAGGGAATGGATATGAGTACTTCCCAGAGGGTTTCCTGCTTGTTATCTGTTTTCTTCACTGCTATTGTTAGTTGTGGATTGATTACTGTTGTCTATCATCCTGCTTAGTGCTTACTGTTTACTGCGTACTTCTTTGATATTGCTATTTACTGCTTGTTGTACTTTTACCTGCCAGATACACACTGACTATTAGGCACAGATCTTCGGGTTAATTCCTACTGATAAATAGTCACACACCCTGTTTAGGTAAAGCTTTTGTGCCCAAACTGACTATGTTGTTGTAGGAATATACAAGTTCAAGAGCCCATCGACTTCTGGCACATGATTTCTTAGAGTATGAGAGTAGGGGGCCAAGCTTTGTCTTGTGATGCTGAGGAGCTCTTTAATTTTCTTTTGTGCTTGTTTTGGTACTGTGGTGTTTATCAGTATTGTTACCTGTTTGGATGCTTTCCTAGATATGTATATTTCATCATTCCATGTATATATACATATGTGATCCAATTTGTTGATTTGGTCTTCCACTGTTTATTATTGTTGGTTACTTATTGCTTCTGCTATTGCATGTTTATTGCATCCACTGTGTACTCTGACAACGAGGTCATCGTTTCCCCACTATCACACCCAAGACCCTCACTGCTAGTCAGAAGCCTCTGGAGTTCGGGGAAATGCACTTTTATTCCTTGTGGCGAACCAGCTCGGAGCCCCAGTTTGTGGCATCCGGGTGAGGACATTACAAAGTGGTATCAAAGGGATTATTTTCTCTTAACTTAATGTTTGGAGCCTTTAGCAAGGGATAGGATGGATTCTATACTTGGTAATGAGCTGTGCCAGGGAGTATCTATCCCATGTACAGTTCAATGCCATACTACCTCATTACTCTAATTTTCTGGTGCTGAGATTTTACGGTTGATATGATTTCACCTAGAGAGATTCACATGACTTGCATTGTTATTATAGTTTGGCTATTGCAGTTATATTTCTATTGCAACCCTATGAGATGAGGGTATCCAATCTCATGCATAATATAGGCTCTTGTTAGAAATTACATGCCATGTATTCTTTCAATGACATCGAGGGTGAATTAGTGATTGTATTTAGTTGTGACAGACTTGGTGTAGATTATGCATGTTGTTTTGAAATATGATTTAATAGAATCTCTACTACTGATATAGGAGTGTTTTTATTGTAATGAGCTTATATGAACACCACGTTTTGGTTCTTGAGGTGTTATGGTCCCTATTGAATCGGAAATTGGTGGATCATTGACCTTTTTTCTGTATATATGACTGTAGGAGATGCCAAGAATTGATTTGTGGGGAGAATCGTCGCTCAAGGGTCGGAATTTGGAAACTCCATGCTTTATTTTCTGTGTTTTCTAGGCTTCTGTGCAGTTTTTCAGCTACTGACTGGAAAAACAAAGAATACACAGTGTGTACTTTTGGGTACATGATATGTAGTTCAAGGCCGTGTCACTAACTGTGTGAGCATAAACACTATGTCTTGAAAATAACTTCAAGAACACGCCGTGTTGTTAAAGAACACACCATGTAGTTTAGAGACGTGTACCCGACCGTTTCAATAACAACACGGGCTGAGGATGTTTGAGTATAACACACCGTGTTGGTAAAGAACACGCTATATAGGTTTGTCCCGGGTACCCGACCATGTCACTAACAACACAGGTCAACGTTATCTTCTCCAATACATGTCATGATTTTTCAGAATACATAGTGTGAGGGAAGCCGTGTAGGCAGCCGTGTAACTAACAACACAGGCCGCCGAGAACTAGTCTAGTATACTCTATGTCCCTATAGAACACGCTGTGTAGTCTGGGGTTGGTTTGGACCGTGTGGGTTAGCCGTGTAAGGAGACTCGGGCAGTGGTTTAGGTTTCAAGTACAAACAGTGTGTGGGAAGAACACGCCATGTATATTGGTGTGTTACACGAACAGTAGTGGCAGGAGTACATGCCCATGTTAATGGTTTTAATGGACACGCCGTGTAGTTATTAATACATGTCGTGTAGTCATGTTTTGTAAAACATGATGTTTTTCCCCTATTCCCATTTTTTACTGCTGTGTTTTCTGTCTTTTTAATCCTGATCTAAGGTGTGATTTTGATCTTTCAGAGTTATGCCTCCAAGACGTCCTTCGGTCATACTTTAGTTGCCGGACGGTGAGTAGACACCAGAAATGGCTGATCAAGGACCCCTGTTGATCCTCCTGCTAGGAGAGCCTGAGCACCAGCAGTTATACCCGTTGCAGGCGCCGATACACAACTCATAGAGGACTTCCTGGGGATGTTATAGACTTTTCAGGGATCACCACATCATGCCTCGTCGATGGATGAGTTGACGCATGTTTTCCAACAGCAACATCCTCCAACTTTTTTTGGGGATGGAGGACCCCACGCTGTAGAGTCATGGTTCAAGGCCACCCTAAATATCTTCGAGCATCTGAAGACACCCCTAGAGAAGAGGGTAATGGTGGCCACCTATATGCTCTGGGACACCGCTAAGAGGTGGTGGGAGGTGATCTCATAGTCAAGACACCAGCAGGGTATGTCATGGGATGTGTTTTGACGCACCTTCTATGAATAATTCTATCTGTATAACCTAAGGGCTGATCAAGCCATGGATTTTATGAGTCTATAGCAGGGTACTCTTTCTGGTATGGAGTACTTGTATTGCTTCACTGAGCTACAGCGTTTCAGGCCGATCCCTTCAGGTGATGAGTTGTTCTTACTAGGATGCTCGAGGACGGTCTGAGGCAAGATATCAGTTTCTAGGTGAATATCTTCCAGTTGACTTCTATATCTTCTATCATCAACTAGGTGCTGATCACTGAGCGCAAGCAGAGGGATTCTGGAGCAGTGAGCCAGGGCGGCTTGACATCCAGAGCCGGTGTTCCTCATACATATATTTGGAAGCATCTTATAGAGTCTTCTCGAGGAGATCGAGGTTCACGAGATGCATCTTATATCATCCATGTTTTATGCTACCAGTGCAGTAGGAGTTGGCATACTAGGCCTCAGTGCCAGAGGTATCCGATGGAGTGCCGATCTTGTGGCAATATGGGCCATCTTCTGCGTTTTTGTCAGATATTATCACATTTAGCTGGTGGTAGGGGTTCCTCTATGATCCCGCATTCTGGAGATGCTTCGCCATTTTACCACCATTCTGGGAACTTGAGTTCATTAGACCGTTCGGGCTGAGGTGGAGGTCCTGGTCATGTGGTCAGTCACTAGGTCATCAGTGACAGCAGAGTGGATCAGCTCAGAGCAGTCAACCAGGGGCGCAGGTCCACGGTGCGGGCCAGTCTTTCGTTGTAGAGAATACCTATCAAGAGTAGAATCCCGACACTTCTACAGTTTGAGGTAAGATATTAGTATCCACAGTTTTATCTTCAGATCTTTTCGATACTGGTGCTTCACAAATCATTATCTCTGTTGCTGTTGTGGAGAGCATTGGGCCTTGTATCTTTTTGTCTACCGACTAGTTGACTCTTGACACACCGTTTGGAACGAGGACATCTAGCGTATGTCATTTCAGAGAGTTACCTCTTGAGGTTTCAGGGTTTTATTTCTTATGGGACCTCTATGTCCTAGAGATGACGGGCTATGATGTCATTTTCAGTATGGACTGGTTGGTTCCATTCCAGGCAGTGGTCGATTGCTATCACCACAGGGTGAGTTTTGTATCACCATAGGGTAGATCTTTTCATTAGAGATGCGAGTGGGATGTCTAGTCGGGTAGAGCTGGACCCGAGCATCATGGGCTAGGAGGAGTTATAACACAGATTTCTATTCATTATCTGGATGCCCAGGGGACTTCACGGTTAAACTTTCCCCCAGTGGTGGATTGTTTCAGGGATGTCTTTCGAGAGGACTTTTCGTGTTTTCCTCCGGGGCGTGAGATAGACTTATTTATTGAGGTCATTCCAAGAGAGACACTGGTTTCCATTTCTCCTTATAAGATGGCTACACCTAAATTGCAGGTGCTCAAGAAGCAGTTAGGGGAGTTGGAGGCACAGGGTTTCATCCGACCCAGTACTTCGCCTTGGGGTTTTCCTGTCCTATATGCGAAAAATGCTGACGGCACCCTTCATCATTGTTTGTATAATAAGAAGCTGAAACAATTTACGGTCAATAACTGATATCCCTTTCGGAGAACTTGTGACCTCTTTGATCAACTTCGAGGAGCTCAGGTGTTATCGAAGATCGATATGAGGACCGGTTATCATCAGTTGTGGGTTAGACCATTGGATATACATATGACAGCCTTCAAAAGCAGGTATGGTCTATATGAATATATGTTCATGCCGTTAAGTCTCACGAACGTGCCAACAGTTTTCATGGCACTGATGAACTGAGTGTTCCATCCTTATTTGGACTCCTTCATTGTGGTCGTTGTAGACGGTATCTTGGTGTACTATCTCACTCGACACGACCATGCTACCCATCATGAGATCGTTCTGAGTACACTAAGAGATCCTCGAATTTATGATAAACTCGCGAAGTGCCACTTTTGGATGGATTCGATTACCTTCATCGGTCACGTCATCTTAGAGACAGGTGTTTTAGTGGACCCAGAGAAAGTGAGATTTACAGTGTCATGGGAGCAGCCAAAGAACGTCTTTGAGATGCCGATTTTTCTAGAGCTGGATGGATACTACAGGCGTTTCATACTGGACTTCTCGTGACTAGAAGCATCGTTGACAAGTCTGACCAAGAAGGGGAATATTTTTTATGGTCATATTCTAGTGATTACTCCTTTCAAGAGCTGAAGGGGAGGTTGACGTCACCACCGATACTAGTCTTTCTAGATCTAGGCAAGAGCTACACTAATTATTGTGATGCTTCAAGTATCGGTCTAGGAGATGTGCTTATGCACGGAGATGGAGTCATTGTGTATGGGTATCGGTAGTTCATGCCACACTAGAGGAATTACCCTATGCACAATCTGGAGCTGGCAATTGTTGTTCATGCCTTACACTGTTGGAGACACTACCTTCTGGGAGAGCACGTTGTGTTTTTCACCAACAACAACAGTATCAAGTATATCTTCACTCAGCATAATCGGAATCTGAGACCGCACAAGTGGGTCGAGTATCTTCAGTCATTCGACATTATTCTCTCCTATACATTGAGTAAGGGAAATGCACTGGTAGAAATGATGAGCAAGAGAACCCAGATTCAGGCAGTTCAGGAGGCTAGCAGTGAGTGGTAGATTATGGTTATGTTATCTAAGATTCAATTGGAAGTGCATGACAGACAGGGAAAAACTATCCTATCTTCTGTAGGTTTTACCTCGACACTTCTTGATCTTGTACGAATGAGGTAGCTATCATATTCGGAGGACTTAATCCTGCAGGAGAGTTTGTCAGGAGGGGATACTCTTCATGGATGGACTGTGGGTAAGGATGAGATCTTTCATTTCTAGGGGCACGTATGGGTGCCAGCAGACATACGCGAGGAGCTGATGTGGGATTTTCATTCCTCAATTTGGGCAGTTCATCCTGGCGGAACCAAGTTGTATCTTGATCTACAACGCCAGTACTGGTGGCCAGGTATGACGAAAGATGTTGCTGGTTTTGTCATGAGATGTTCTACATGTCCGTAGGTGAAGGAAAAGCATCAAATACTAGCATGGATTTTATAGAAGTTATCCATTTCTCGAGTGTATGTGGAACGATGTCACAATGGACTTCGTGACTGGGCTACCGAGGTCACCTCGGGGGAGTGATATTGTTTGGGTTGTCATTTATAGGCTTGTGAAGGTTGCTCACATCTTGCCGATCAAGAGGACCATCAGTGTTGATGATCTGGGATGGTCATATATCCGGGAGATCGTATGTCTCCATGGAGTTCCACACTTCATTGTTTCAGATAGGGATGCAAGCTTTACTTCTCAGTTCTGACAGGGACTTCAAAAAGATTTCGGTACATGGGTAATTTTGAGTATAACATACCATCCCATGAAAAATGGCCAATCCGAGCACATGATACAGGTGCTTGAGGATCTGCTCTGAGATAGCATTCTGGACATTGGCGGTTCCTAGGAGAAGCATATACCTCTTGTGGAGTTCCCCTACAACAACAGTTTTCAGGAGACCATCTAGATGGCACCATACGAGGCTCTGTACGGTTGGCCATGCTGATCACCCTTATGCTAGCTGGAGGCAGGAGAGGAAGCTTTGCTGGGACCTCGTCTTGTTTGGGAGACCTCTGAGTAGATAGATTTAATTCGGATGAGGATGGCTATAGCAGAATGTCGATAGAAGTGTTATGCTAATCAGTGGAGAGGATCTCTGGAGTTCGTGGTCGAGGATTAGTTTTTTTAGCATGTCGCACCATGGATGGGACACAAGAGGATTCAGAGACAGGTTAAATGTTCACCATGGTACGTCATACCATTTGAGTTTTTGGAAAGAGTTGGTCCGGAATCCTATCGGTTGCAGTTACCTCAGAGGTATCGGGCCATGAACGACGTCTTCCACGTCTCTCAGCTCCGACGTTAATTTTCAGACCTGTCACATGTCTTTCATCCCTAAAGAGGTTGATCTCAAAGTGCATGCATCGTTTGGGGAGCATCCCATCCGGATTTTTGATCACGGTACGAAGGTTTTCTGTGGGCGGTCTATTCCATTAGTACAGTTTCTTTGACAGCATGGGCGAGTACAAGATGAGACCTGGGAGAGGGTGGCCGATATACGATCGTAGTAGCTGGAGCTATTCGGGGTTTCTTCATCTACGCCTCTCTAGTGTAATTTGGGGATAAATTTCATTAAGGTGGAAGTTTGTAAGAACACATATCTTCTTTTTTTTGTATGCTTTCCCTTTTCTATATTTTTTGTGAAAAATGAAGTTTTTGGATATTTTTGAAGTACATGCCGTGTACTTTTTGAGTACACGTTGTGTACTCTTTTACCGCTTGAAGTTGTGTGTTGTCCATGTCTGGGCCACACACATGATGTGTAGGGGTGAGGTCGAGGACAATTTAAGCGGAGTACAGACAAACCCCCTACATGCCTTTTACTCTAAAAGTACATGCTGTGTACTTTTTTTTCATTTAACAGACCGGGGTCGTGCCCTATCACTATAAACGTCTTCTTCTAGGTATGGTTCGACTGAGAGACATCGTTCGACCACGAAACTTGTCTGGATTCCCTAGCATCCATATTTTTTCCGATTCGACTACTTTCTATTGTGTTGGAAACACAACGGTGACTTTTTCATTCATCTTGAGTTTCATTCCTTGATTCTTCCTATTTCTCAAGTTATAATGGTTTGAGTGTTTCAGACGTTTTCTCGGATCTATGATGTGCAAGGGAGAATCAGCCGTCGTGGTTCTTGTATATTGATGTCCTATGATCAAGGTAGGTGGTTTGTGCCATACCATTCATTGTCTTTGAGTTCTATGTGCGAATACCACCATTAGATATAAACAGGGTATTGTGTGTTTACATTTTTTCACTTGTTGTCTTTATATCTTTATTTTGTGCTTGTGTAGAGGTAAATTAATCATGTTAGAGGATATTTTGTTGTGATTGGATGTTTTTCCATGCTTTGTTCTGGTTACAACCTTCATGTTTCGTTTTCCTTTGGTTGTTACACTTTTTTTCCATGCATTGTGACCATAGGATGGAGTGAGATACATAACATGCTTGTTGTCCTATAGAATGTTAGCCATGTAGATCAATAGATGTAATTTGGTTAGACTAATATCTCTATAGGTTTACTTTGTCCTTATAGCATTATCATGCACTGAATGACACAGGGCTGTGAGAACCTGGTGCTATAGACTATATGGGATAGACCAAGTGAGCTTCCCATAGAGTCCTTGACATTATAGACTACTGGTGGGTAGACCGAGTGAGCTTCCTCAGTGAGTCTTAGTCATTATAGTCCACCGGGGATAGACTGAGTGAGATTCCTAGAGTGACTTCAGATATTATAGGCTACAGGAGGGTAGAAAGAGTGATCTTCCTCAGAGAGAGTCTTACTTTGTTTGAATCTTTTTAAGAACCTTCCCAGGCTATAGGAGGAATTGACCGAGTGATATTACTCAAAGAGTTTTTGGTACACCTGAGGCTATAGGAGGAATTGACAGAGATATCTTTCTGAGAGAGTCTCTAGACATTGGGGCTATGAAGGTTAGACCACGTGATCTTCCTTAGAGAGTCCATGACTACCCTAGACTATAAGGGGAATTGACCGAGTGTGATTCTCCAAAGAGTCTCATAAATTCGTATGACCTAACCAGAGGGGTTAGGCTGAGTGAACTTCCGAGAGGGTTGTGGTACTTCGTGGATATGACCAGAGGGAATGGCTGTGAGCACTTACAAGAGGGTTTCCAGCTTGTAAGTTGTTTGCTTCACTGCTATTGTTGGTTGTGGATTGATTATTGTTGTGTATCATCCTGCTTACTGCTTACTCTCTGCTGCCTACTACTTTTCTGTTGTTGTTTACTGCTTATTGTACTTTTACCTGCCATATACTAACTAAATGTTTGGCACAAATCTTTTGTTGAATGCCTACTAGTATTTAGTCTCACACCCTATTTGGGTCATGCTTTTGGGCCAAAACTGACTATGTTGTTGTAGGTATAGATAAGGGAAAGCACCTTTCGACTTCTAGTAATTGACTTCATGGAGAAGGAGAGAAAGGGACCAAGCTTTGGCTTGCATTTCTAAGGAGCTGTTTACTTTTCTTTTGAAATTGTTTTGATACTGTGGTGTTTTTCATAATTTTTAATTGTTTGGCCTCTTTCCTAGATATGTATATTGCATAATTTCATATATATACATATGTGCACCAGTTTGTTGATTCAGTATTCCTCTATTTATTATTGTTTGTTACTTACTTATTACTCTATTGAATGTTTATTACTTCCGTTGTGTACTCTACCAATGATGGCATAGTTTCCCCACTATCACACCCAAGGCCATCACTGCTAGTCAGTAGCCTATGGGGTTTGGGGAAATGCACTTGAGGACTTGTAGAGAATTGGCTCAGAGCCCCGGTTAGTGGAATCCAGGTCGGGATGTTACATCTTGAAATTATTTCTAGTGATTAAAAATGAATCATTGTGAGTTAAAATATAGATATTTTAAATATTTTATGTGTCCTGATTATACAATGTAACTAAGACATTTGATGGGTAGTAATATGACAAGCCAAATACGGGTTGTTCCATGATAATCTAATGATGGGTGGTTCGGTGAGAAACTAAGGATGTGTGGAAACCTTATAACCTCCAATGCATTCAATATGGAAGATGACCATATAGAGATTCCATTTGTAAGAGTGATATGTATGGAATTAGACCGCATGGTTATTCAATTTTAGTGTTATAATATCCCAAATTAAAATTATATGTTATATGTTCCTTATATGTTCTTTACGGTAATCATTTAATTTCAAAAATGGTAACCAATGATCTTATAATACATGGAAAAATATTACTACTTCTTTATGTTGAAACATATTACATTATGATTAAATGTTCGTGTTTTCCATATTTTTGTAAGAATGTTATTTTTCATTATTGATGTATCCATTATTGAGAATTTTATTCTTGTATAATGTATGGAATTTCTTTCAAACATTATTTAAGGGGAAATAGAGTTATGGGTTTGATCAAGGAAAAGTTATGATTATTAAACAATAAAACAAACCACTTTTCATTTTAATTTTTTTTGTGATTCAAGTGGATACTATTGGAATGTTACTCTTTTTATTTATATAGTTTTTTTAACATGAGTTATGGACTAATTCATTAAATCTATAAACATAAAAATATACCCAATTTGAAATAATGTAGAAATTTTTACATAACTGAATAAAATGTAATGTTGAATGTGATTTCCTTATATTTTGTATCAGAGGATTGATTATATAACCAAAGGGGTTAGGATATTATTATTCGAATATCTATAAATGAAATTTTCATTATGGTAATTTTGAAATGATACAATATTTCAGTATTACCATGATCATTCATCTAAAATATGTCTATTCATAATGTATTTCCATAGAGGAAACGTGGAAGATGTTTTATGATGGTTTCCAGTGGAAAAAAATTCTAAATTAGCATCATGAGATTGTTAGAATTTGAACTAATCAGTTTTTTGCAGTGATGGATTATTTATCTCAGGCGCTAAATGGCGGTGTCTATGCACAAGATCAACGAGATCAACCACATATGGAAATGTATATAGGTTATAATATAATGTATAATCATCCACATTCATTCAGAAGATCACCCAAACCCATACTATGTTATGGTTGGATTAAATAAATGGAAAATATTTTTGTTTTATTGGTGTGTATAGACGATACAATTTTTAGTCTTGTTGTCTAACAATTGGAAAATGAATCCAATATTTTGTGGTCAACAATATAAAATATAAGAGGAATTGAAGTGAATTATTCATTGGAATTAGATTATTTTATGAATATATTCCTTGTTAAATATTTTCTATGATTATTCGACAAAGGATCGAAAATTGATTCATGGAATTTTGAAAAAAGCAGGATGGTTTGTTGACTGTATATGAAACAATTTCACCCATTTGGAATGGTAACACCAAATTATATCATGGATATTTATAGTAAGACAAAAATATTATAATCAAGATTAATGTTGTGATATATAATGGAATTAGAATCTCATTAGTTTAAATTATGTGAGAAACATTATCGATGTGCTAATAATATAGAACATGATTTTTATTACGATCATGTGTTCCATGAGATCACGCAAAATAAGTGGTCTAGTTGGCCAGAAATCATTTTTTTCCATTTTCTAAAGCCGGTTTAAAGGGTTGCCGGTACCCATTACACCAAACACCACATCCGTTAAACCGATCACCACATTCAAGCGCAATACAAATTTCAGATTACATTATCAAACTCAAATTTCCCATAAACCGCCTCGAGCCACGAGCAGTGCCAACTTCACGCGCCCACAATCTTTTCACACCTGCCAGCATATCCCGCGACAGCCCTGACATCCTCGCGCCGCGCACCATCCAGACCGCACATCAACCCTTCAACCGCTCGCACGCCAATCGATAGCCACGCGACGTCCCGAACACCGTCACGCGCCGCAAGTTCTCGAACCGCCGGTACGATTCAGCGGCTCCCGACGTCGAATTCACCAGCGACCAGTGTTATCCCTAGCAAGTTTTGTCGAAAACAAACCAAAAGAACGCCGGCGAGAACCCGTCGTCTCCATCGAAAAACAAGGAACCGCAAAAACCACGCGATCCACAGAAAATCACAAAATCGAACAACCAAAACGGGGAACCCCACATCAGGCACTCCAACCATCGGCGACAGCCCTCAGAGACCCTCAAGCACACTCCACCACCGTGGCAGTAAATGGAATAGCATTAATAAAATATGTTTTGAGGTAAGAAAACTAAATCTCTATCTGATGAGAAGTGTGGTACAAAAGCATCCTCTTAAAGGTATCTCTATGTCTAGGTACTTCCTCTTATGTTGAAATACTGGTCATATTCCCCATCATGCATGAGAGATTATCATACATGCGATGAAAAGTAAGCGGTAATATGTTTTAGTTGTAATGAGTAAGTGAATTATCACATTATTTTTCCAAACATGATTACTTATGGTGGAAAAAATATCAAAATTAGAAGGGTGTATAAAAATAATTTGATACTATTATGGTTGATGTTTGACCATAACATGATGTTTTGAGAGGTATGTTATGGGTTTTTTTTCAAAATATGCATGTACTATGTTGGACTCTAGATCATCATATTATTTCAATTCTGAGATATTTGAAATGTAAATTTGTAATATCACCTCATGAATTTTATATAGAAATTTTTTTTAAAACACATTGTAGAAGTAATAATGAATCCAAGATTTTCATGAATATTCTAATTATCATTATTAAGATGTTTTTTCCTACCAATATAATAAAACAATCCATAGCAGAATATAATAACATTTTTGGTATGTAATGTAATTTTTTGTATCATTATAAAATATATTTCAAACATAATAAAGTTGTATTCAATGATCTCATACTGTTTATAATATATCATGATGTTGAGAGATTGATTAAATATGGATGTGAATGTAATTTAACTAATGTTTTTGAAAAGAGGGAAATAGTTTTAATTAGTGATATTCAATTACTGAATAATTTCAAATATGTTTTTTCAAATTATTTTCCCAGTGTTGTTAATGATCGTGAGGTTGAATTTACTTTTTATTTAGTATTTTATGTGAAGAATATTTTTAAATCCTATTAATAGATGGATAATGTTGAATTATTAAATTAAATAAAATATTTGAAATATTTTCATGAAAGCTATTTTATTCAACCTTACACATAACCATGGTGTTATCCTATTTTATTTGTGAAAAAAATAAGGATTGTAACATTATAATTTTTATTGACTACGAGTCATTGAATAGATTCAGCATTAATAAAAACTATTCATTTTCTCATATCATTAATTTTTCTGATCGTCTCCAGGGAGTTCAATATTTTGCAATGATTGAATTGAGTCCCGATTACCATCAACTAATTTTGAAAGAGGTTGAAATTCCAAAAAAAAACATTCTGAATGAGATATGGGCATTATTAGTTTATAGTTATTACCTTTGGGTTATCTAATTCAAAATATTTATTTATGAATCTCATTAATGGAGACATTTATCAGTTTTTTGTTCAGTTTTATGTAGTTCTTATATATATAAGATCATTTGTTATTTTCTAAAATATAGGAGAAACATTAAGTTCACAAAATGATTGATTTTCAAACCAAGAAAATAATAGAAACTATATGGAATTTTTAGTAAGAGTGATTTTTTAAACAAATTTCCTTTTTTTTATATTGTATATAATGAATTAATAACTATTGAGTCATATAAAACTAAATATTTTGAAGAGTGGCCAAAAACAACAAATAACATAGAGATTCATAGTTTTTATAGATTATAAATTTTTTATAGATTCTTTTTTGAAAATGTTTCTCATTTATCTGGACCACTAACTATGTTAAAAATTATGGGAGTTAGGTTAAAATTAAAAAACTAATATTAGGATTTTTTAGGATATAATAATAAAGTTTGTAAATATTGTATTTTTCACCCTGGTTTTTAATAAAGGTGGATTTTTTATCTATAGTGATGCTTCAACAATGAAATTTATTGTGTCCTAATGCGGAATGACCAGGTAATTGCATATGAATCATGTAATATTAAACCTCACGAGTTAATGCATTAAACAAAAGATTTGGAGTTACCTGTAGTGTTTTTTCATGAAAATTTTACAGCCATCAATTTTATAGATAAAAGTGCGAAATTTATTCTACTTTTTAATGATTAAAGTATATATTCACTCAGAAAAAATTGAACATGATATATAGGATATTTCTAGAAGTAATCATTGATTATGAGTGCACGATTAATTACTATCCATGAAAAGAAAAAATGGGGAATATTCATTTAGTTGAAATATTAATTCTACATTATCTATAAAATATTGAGAATGGGATACATTGGTTAACGATTTGATGAATCATAGCTTGGATTTTATTGGTATAGAAAATTACATTTTTAAGGATTCACTGATATCATCTCTATAAGACAAAATTATAAAGGCACAGATGGAATACTGTGAGTTGTAGAAAAAGTTAAAATTTTTTAAAAGGTTAGTTACCTAAATTTAATATTGATAAATATATTGTTTTGGGGTTTTTTATGAGATTATGTATTCCTTGTTATTCATAGGTAAAAAATAGTTGTTAACTAAAGCTCATAGTTATCCATTTTTAGTTCACTCAGGCGACACTAAGATTTAGAGATTCCTTCAAGAATGTTATTAAGGGGATGGAATAAAGATATTTATTGAAAACAATACAATAGAATGTTTCAATTTTCATAATGTCAAAGAGTAATGATATTTTGCAAAGGTTATCATTCATCCATTTCATGTTATAGAATATAAATGGGATAATATATCAATGGAAATCATTTTGGGATTACAAAAGACATGTCAAGGTAACCACAAGATCTGTGTTATTATTGATTGAATGGCTTAAACTTCTCATTTACATTCTATTTGTGATAGTATTTCTATAGATAAATTTTCCCAATCATATATTAATGACATAACAATGTTAAATGGAGCTTCCATCCTTATTTTATCGGTTCAAGATCCCAAGAAAACATTTATCTTTTGGAAGGGCCATCATAAATCCTTACATATTGAATTAAAATTCATTATATCATTTTATCCCCAATCACGTGGGTAGTTAGAACAAAACATTCAGTAGTTTGAGGATATATTCTGTGCATGCTGAATTGATTATTTGAGACACTCACATCAATATAATTATTTATTTGAGTTTTCATATAATAGAAATTTCATACAAATGTACAAATGACACCATTTTTGGAATTATATAGAAATAAGTATTGAACTCAATATTTTTCAGGAGATGTTGGTGAAATGATGTTTATGGGAACTGAATTTGAAGAATAAATGGAAGTGAATGTTTACTTGATTCAACAAAAAATCAATAAATATTAGAGTATGAAAAAAATTAATGATGAAATCTTGAGGAATGATATTTCATTCCTGGTGGGTGATCATGCCTTTCCCAAATCTCTATATGGAAATGTGTGATGCATTTTGGTATGAAAGGGCAGGTGAGTAAATTGTTTATTGGATCCAATGAAATCCTTTATAAATATGTATTATTTTCCTACAAAGTTGTATTATGAGTTCATTAATGGAACACAATATTATTTATTTTTCAATGATAAGAATGTATATGTCAGATCCATCAAATGTTTTGTTTCTAGAAGTAGATATGTTGGATGATAATATTTCTTACGAGGAAGAACTATTCTAGTTTCTTTACCATAATGAGAATTTGTTGTGGAATAAGGTGATATATATTATTATGATTTTATAGAAACCCAATATATATAAAAATTAAATATGAAAATCTCAAATTTCTAGGATATAGAAATACCCCCACTAATTTGATAAGTGAATAAAATTAAAAGGATGTAATTTCCAAAATTGAGAAGATGTAAAATCTTGGGAAATTATAGAATAAGACTTTTTCATATATATTAATATTTTTTAATTAGATAATAATTTTAATTTCATGGGGATGTTATGTCTGATAGTGTTTCCGACACCAAAAAACAGCTTTCTCTGAAATCTTGTGTCTCACAGAAGACTAAGTTATATCAAATAATAAAAATATTCTTAATATTAATATTTTATGTGGAGGTAATCCAATAGGTTTTTTATTTTAGATCATTAATAGAGATAAAATTATTATTTTAAAAAAAATTTATTAAATGTTTTCACTTTATTCCAAAACATTCTATGTGCTTAAAATAAAAATAAATCAAAATTTAAGCATAAAACATTAATATTTTGAAAAGTATAATTTTCCACCATTTAATGGATAAAACATATTAAATATTATTTTTTAAATATAAAAATTAAACATCAAATTGAAGATGATTATCTAATTCTACTTGTGACTAAGTTTGGTACTTTTCTGATAAATTTCATATTTTAATGAATATTGAGAAATATTGTGTTTTAATTACAATCTACTTTATCATATAATTTTATATAATTGATATAATATCATTTTAATTGGTTTTAAATTATATTTAGATTATGTTTTTATAAGGTAATACAATTTTGGTCATTGGAATCAATATTATAATGAAATTGAATTCAAAAACATTGTAATCATTTGAATGTTTCACTCGAAAAACATGTTTTCTTATTCCATAAATCAGATCAATTTTTAATTAATTTCTAAAAATTAATAGTTCTTATTTAAATATTTATTCCATATTTTGAATCCTAAGGTCCATATTATGTGAAAATGTCCCTTTTGTTTTCGTAATTTATCAAAAGTAACTTTTATAATTTATTTTTATTTCCACGATTAATGGTAAATCAGATAATTAATGGTTAAAATAATAATATATATATAATTAAACTACCCAAAACCTTTTTCTAGTCTCATAGGATCTAATATTATTAGACAATAAAATCATTGGGTCGAAATTGCAGCCTTTATAATCCACTTGGATGTGATTATGACACTTATAACATTACATTTAATGTAAAGACCAAGATTTCATAATCATATCTCTTATTACTATAAAAATAATATTAGGTTATATAAGTTATATATTCTACATAAAACATTAAGTATAGAGTTAAAATATTACTAACATCATTCTGATTTTTTTATACTTTTTTGTAAATTAAATAATTAATGTAAATGGTGGCCCAACGTTGATGGAAATGATTATTAATTAAATAATTAATCCAATAAATGAAATTATAAATATTAAAATAAATATAATTTTACATTATGTATTCAATACATGAATATTTTTTAGGAATTTGACTGGTTAGTGATGATTAATAGGATTTGTTGAACTTACCAGGCTATTGTGATATTTTTAAAAAGTCCGATAATGTATAGTATCAAAAATCAAAACTATTAGTATATTAAAATATAATTTTTTTAACAAAATGTTATAATACATCTACAAATCCATGAATCAAAAAAATAGTTTTTATAAGTCTATAAATTGCATTAATGGCTAATTAATTGGTCTTTTGGCATGTTATGGTAATTATTTTAATTCTCAAAATGTAAATTACTTAATTAAAATGTAAGTGTTAATACAGTTATTCAAAAATAAAAGGGTCAAAAATATTTTCAAAAATACCAATTTTTCATTAGATGACTATATTTCAAGTCATTCCCATCCCAGAATATAAATAAATAAACTTGGACCCATTTTTACTATGAAATGAATATATATTAGTTTAATAAATTTAATAATTCTATGTCTTCCCCTCCATTCTTTTATAAAAGGAAACCCATTACTCTCTTGTATTTACGCATCATAATCTATTTGGTTCAGTAAATATCATACCAAAACAATTTATTGAATCCCTCCCCACATTATTGAAGCCTTATTTTAGGCATAACAACCTGTTTATAGGTGTGACGATTTTATAAAATGTGATCATTCAATAGAAACTGTATTATTATAATTTATGTGTTTCTATATTATTTATTCTTACACATCCATAAAATATAGTTTTCACCAGATGAAATAAAAAATCATGTATCCTAAATATAATAAGATGTTATTTTGTTAATATCATAACCAAATTCTATCTCCACATATATTAAATGGAAATGTAATTAATGATCCATCTATACATGTGAAATATCACCTCCACGAACCGATCTAATTTTTTTTCAATAACCACATCTCATGAATGTTTATAATAACATAATTAATGTTTATATGATATATTTTTGGAATAATTATCAATAAAATATAATAACATTTCAATTAAATTATTAGATTACATGTACATAAATATGATAATGTTGTTCGTGCGAACATGAGAACTATCACCTCCACGAAGCGATATGATATGTTTTTATTCACTACATATCTTTTACAAAATATATATGTTTATTTTAATGATTAATATTATATTAAATATTTTATGATAATTATTTAAATATAAAATTACAAATAGACTCTTTCCATGATGATCAATGAAAAATAGAAAACGTTACTCATGCATACGTATGAAATACCATCTCAATGATTATAACATTGTAAATTATTAATAAAAATTATTAATTTTTTGATTTCAAAGTATATTTAATGTAAATAATGGTAAAATTTCATGAATAATATTCTTTATATGATGGAGTAATGACCTCATGGATAATTGACATTATACAAAATTCATTTTCCACTCATGTACAAAATATCGAAAAAATATCTATTATGAATTAAATAATTATTTAATTATTATAACATAGAAATAAGTGGTATAAAGGTAATAATAAAATTAAAGTGGTTTTAAATAGACTAGAAAAAAACATAATTTTAGTATTCTGGAATATTTATAAATGTAAGAGACACCTATGACTGTAGATCAGGGTCTTTTAAACACAAAAGATTTTTTTTAATGTTGTGTTAAATATTTCTAATTTATATCCATGATTTTCAAATGGTTTTATGAATGTATTTTGATGGTACAAAATTTATTAAAATGGTATATTTTCTATTCATATTAAATTTTTTCATAATTTGATCCTTTTAAGGAACATCATCTCAATCCCATTTCATTGAGGAATATTTTGATAATTTACAAGAAATTACTTTAGAAGGTTTTTAATAAACCACTATGACATTTAATTTCATTTGATGTATTTTAAATGAATATTTTTAAAAAAATAAATTTAAATTTTTTACAAAATAACAAAAATATTTATTTTTAAACTTATTTTGTTACAACAATATCTCCAATGCTATAAACATTATTTGATATGTGTCATACTCTATAAGACTTAATTTTTTTAAAGGTAACATGAATACCATATTCATTTTTGTGTATTTTATTATTCAAATGGGTTTGAAAATGGATTTATTATTTCAATATCAAGAAAGGATTTGTTGGGATTGAAAAATAAAATTTTAGTAGTGAAATGCTGACCATTGAAATTTTTAATGTTTTATGATTATACAACAATATTTGTACATTTGAAAGGTTGTTACATGATAAACCAATTATTATAGGTTGCATGATAAACTGAAGACATGCAGTTCCATGTTAAACCATGTACATGTGGTTACATTATAACCTCTAATGCATTGGGTATGTATGGTGGTTTTATGGATATTTCACTTGTAAGAGCGATATGTTTGGAAGTCAATAAAATGGTTATTCCATTTTGGAAATATTTTTTTTCCCATGTTACCTTGGTTTGTTATATGCTCTTTATATGGATTTGATGGAAATATTATGATATCTAAAATGGTAAAATATATAATTTTATACTAAGGAAATTATTTACATATTTTTTATGGTGAGAAGTATTACTTAATAATAAAACATTCATTTATTAAAAATTTTTAAATGCAAACAATTTTCTATTTTGTGTATCCCTTATATAAATCCTTATCTTCATCCCAAGTTTTAAAAAGTTTTTCATATTATTTAAGTGAGAAAAGTGTGAAGGATTGGATCAAATAAATGTTATGATGATTAAACATGAATGAAATCCATGATTTATTTTAAATGATTTTATTTTATGAAGGAAATGGATATTGATCGAATTGTCCAATTTTTATTTGACTGGCTTCTTTATGTATGATTTATATCCTGATTCTCTAAAGCATGTAACATGAAAATATCCTTAATGTAAAATAATGTAAAACTTAGAAATTAAGTCAAGATTTATAAATTTTTATGCATGGATCCTTATAAATTTCATTTTTAGAAGTGGATTTGAAATTTGAAGATGAATATTATGATGAATTAAAGGATTATGGAAAAATAATTGGGTGTTTTATCAATTATATCTCATTGAGACCGGATGCAATTTATTTTTTTACATTATGAGGTAGGTGTGGAACTATGCATTAGAAATATAAAATTATAGTATATAAGAGATTTAGAAGATACATATTTAGTAATATATGAATTTGTAAGAAATATGTTAGGAATGGAATGATAAAATCCTATAGATCTGTTGATTTGAATTTAGATATATTTGTTTATTACAAGAAGTATACATTCCTAAGAGTATTCTAATTTAGAGATGATGTGATGTTTTAGAAAAATTTAGTTTTTATATGGAATGAAAAATTTAAGGGGAGAAATATATTTTTAAAACATAAAAAAACAATATTAATGTATATGAAATTATATCTAGAAGATATCATGTTTAAATTGATGTTACCATTATTTATCAGGTATTATATTAAAAATGTGATAAATCGTCTAATAAATATTGTTTCAAATTTCTAATAATAGATACATGATATAATGTACTGCACCATACTGTAAATAGTTCTACATGATGTTTTAAATTTGTAGTTTTCTCCCAATCAGAAGAAAGTGATGGATATAATTTCCAATCCATTTCCAAAATATTCATTTCAATGGTTACAGATGATTGTAGTTGTTCAACCTCTTTCTCTCAAGGTTATTCAATTATTCAACGTCCTTCATCAACTTTTATAAATTTTTTAATTTCAAAGGGAAAAATAAAAATAATAATTCATTTAATATGTTTCCATTAATGGAGAGAATATATTTTGGATATCTTTTTATTAAACTGGTATACCACTAATTTTGTCACATGGTTTTAAACTTATTGATGTGTGAACTATTATAATGTTTCAATTTTGAATAATTGTATGTTTATTTTATTGAAGAAGTATATGGAATATTTTTTAGATAATAATTGATATGGTAACGAGAAAATAATTTTTGGTGATTGAATGTGTGTTATTTTCATATATATGTTTGACATTACTATTCACTATTTGTTCCCTTCTAACATATTCTATGACATTTTATTATAATGACTAAATAATTATTCATTGGTAATTTTGATAGTTATTTTTGACTAGAGGTATTTAAAAAGATAAAATTAGGGATTTATGTTTCTATGGATATTTTTGTGAGTTGATATCCACATAAAAATGTCTGTGATATAATTGAGGAAATTATTTTTTAAAAGAAAAATAAATTGATGTTATTTGTGAAATTGGTGAATTATTTCATTCTAAACACTAATATAAACATATAAATTATATTAAAAGTTATTATAATATATATTATTTATATGAGGTGATAATTATATGTATATATGTGTCTGGATGAGGTTTCAAGTGGATGTGTGATTTTTAAGGGTTTTTTTTGTGAATAAAAATAAATATAACAACAAATGATGTACTGTTTATTAATTTTCTTCTTATATTTGTATATGATTATATTTTAATTTTCAATATGTGTGTCACACGAAAATTCTTGGGCTATTTTAATATCTATTATAATAATTTTTTAATTATACAAATTTATTAGTTTTTTTATTATGATATGATCATCAAAATCACACTAGAAATGATACTAAATAAATAAATTGTTTTTTGAGGTGAAAAAACATTAGATAACTTTTATATGAGTTAGGTGGTAGTAACATTAATCTCAATTATATAATTTACACTATGACTTGTTTGTAGTGGAATACGATTTCAGTAATTGGATTATAAATTCTGGATACAAGAAATGTTATGTGGTAATTCATATGATAACATGATTAAATATGTGGTTCTCTAATTATGATATATTTTAATGATCATACATATTGGTTGAAACATGTGATACTTAAAATCAATTTAAGAAGTTTGTAATCCAATAAAAGGATATAAGTTTTCATCTATTTATCTAATATCCCACAATCAATATGATATAGTCCAAATTTGATGTAGTTTTTTTATTCTAAATTTGAAATAAAATTTTCTAGAAGAATATGGATTATTGTTTTATTTTGAATAAGAAAGTGGGGTTTCAGTAATATTTTACTAATTAATTTTTTAATGTAATGTAAAATAATACCAATGACTAAAATATTTGTATAGAATATTTATCAACTCAATTATTAATGTTGAAATACATGGAATGTGATGCTTGAATTTTATCTTGAAGTTGGCCCAAAGTAAAATAGTATTTGAAAGGATGTTTTATGGTTACACGTCATGATTGCAGTTTATTTTTTCCATATTTTTAAATATATATAATTAATGAAGTGAATATAATATTACATTTTCGAAGAATAATTTTTTCACATCATGATAATGAATTTAGAGTGTGAAAAGGTGAAAAGATGGATGAGTATATCTCTAAAAAATTATACTATTCATTATTGGATTAATACATTGATTGTCTTATTTACAAAAAATTATCTATTATTTTGATGGAAAATATTATATCTATCAAGAGACATTTATATGATAAATAAAACCTAATATTTGTATAAATAAAAATTAACTGATTGCATTGTTTTGGGTTTTTTTTTGATATTTCTAAGGTTGTAGAAGTTCATATTGAATATAGAACCTTCTAAATAAAATATTTAAATTATTTTATTTGTTAATTAATATATTTTTTTACTAAATTATGTTGTTAAGCTCAATATAATTCTATTTGAGAGAGATAAAAATGTTAAAAACAGGAAATTAATAGCATTTTTAGTCGATGAGTCTTGTTCAATAGTGGGATGTGAAATAAATTGTTTTAATGATTCACACACCACCCTAGTGAATCATTTATTATCATATAATATATTTTCATATTTGTATCAATAGCTTCATCCTTCTCTCCAATGATAATGTTTTATTCATATTGTGTTTCTTGGATGATCCCAAATAACCGCAAGAGTCGTCAATCTCCTCATTTATAGAATGGATTCAATTTTTTAATTTTTATTTCCTTTAAAATAATTGTAGTGATTAATTTTTACATATTCTTTGATTAGTTCATGAAATATGACATGACCATTAGGGGTTTTCTCAATAGAGTTCTTACAGAGCCATGTGTTTGGATAATCAAATAAAATTTCATTTTTTCATCACTATTTTCTTTTATCAAGTTAGAAATGATGGAATTTTTAAATATTGTTCATCTAGGATAGCATGATTATTGAATTAATATCATTATATGGCCTCTTGGAATAGAGGAATTATGTGAATCACAAAACTTATTGGTGAACACATTTTCACTCTCATATTATGTATGTGTACGGGGTAAAAGTGGCATATGGTAGAGTGAGAATACATTTAAACTATTTTTGATTTTATAATGCTTCTTTTCTAGAATGTTCTAATTGAGATGTATTATTATAAAAAATAAAATTATCCTATTTGAATGATTTTTTATATGTTTTTGAATGGATTAACTTGTAAATAAACATATATTAGGATTAGAATGGGAATACCATAAAAATTGGGCTTAGTTTGGTACCTGATAGTAAGGAGAATGTTTAAATGATTATAGGGAATATAAAATTGTATAATGTTAAAAAAATATAAATAAAGGACAATGGGAGAAACATATCTTCTGATTTTAGAAATATTATTTTCTTTAAATATTCACCATGATGTGGATACAGATAATTGTTTAGTGGTTATAATTAATGTTTGCGATATTTAGGATCACATTATGTATTGGAGGGGTTGATAGAATTATCATACCTTCATAGTAAATACCTTCATAGTTAATCTAAATTTTTTTTCGGGAAATATCCAATGATTGAGAAATATTTTATAACTATTCAGATATCAAGAGAAATTAATGGACTTTATGATTCAATTTTTAGGTAGGGTCATTCAATTTTCACATTTCCATTAGAATCATGTTTAAACAAAGGAATGTTATTTAGACTAGGTGTTGTAGATGGATTTTTGTTATCATGAAATGTTTTAACCCTTTTCCTTTAACAAGATATGTAAAATTGAATACAAATTCTAATTTTATTATTTTTTTATCATTTGATTTTAAATGATTTGGATGGGTTTTTAGGGAGGATTAATATTGTTTTTGTATTATTTAATACTATTTTAATATTATTTCATCATTATTTTTTTAAACTAATTTGTTCATGCAATTTTGAAGGTCTGGTTGACGATATATAGTATCCAATGAGGGGGTAAATTAATATGTAGAGAATCAGGTTTTTTACCTGTCAGAATTCAGAATATTCTTAATAATAATTTCAGTTCTAGCCACTGAGACAGTGTGAGATTATATGGCCCGATGTCCACATAATAAACTTTATAAAAATATGAAGTATTTTATAGTATGTACATTTTTGACATGGGATATCTCTCAAATAGTATCATAGATTAGAAATATAAGGGCACAATTCCGTATAGAGTGTTCCATAAACCCTAGGAGCGGTGTATGTATTGTCTCCATGTGCCATCTATAGAAAATATCTTATTGAAAGAGTATTCGTAATGAAATAATTTATTTTTTCATAAAATCGAATAACTCATGAACATAGTCTCAAATTGAATTTCATACCCTGTGGTTGAGTCTAGAACATCATTTTTACCCTAATCATGATTTAATGTTGTCTCCACTAGGTGTTTTGGATGGAGGCGAGTGGTCGAGTAGTTTAATGTTGGATTAATTTATTTAATAGAAATTTAATTGATTAAATAACCTAACCCTCCTATCTCTATCCACTCCCCATCAAAGGAAGAAGGAGTTTCTCCTCCTTCTTCCACATCGCTAATTAAGGAATGACTGGATTCAAGTGATTGGGGGGTTGTCATACTCCAATCATGATGGTGATCACTACTGGTTCGAGCAGTGACAGCAGATGATTGAGAAACTAGACTTGAAGCTTAAAAAATCTACCATGGTTTAGGATATTTTAGAGTTAATCCCATAAGTCGGGGATATTTTTTTTTTGTTTTGTAAAAATCATCACTATGTCTATCTATATAGGGATCCACGAATCCTACATATGGTCTTTGATCAATTTTTCAACCACATGAATTTCCTCAGTGGTCTATAGAAGTTGGACATGGAGAGAATCTAAAAATATTGAATCCATTAAGGCATAATGGTATGGTGGAGAGTGTTGGTTTCATGATATATTTTTTTGGAGTGATTTAGAGGACGCAGGACAATGAAAACCATTGGGGTTAGTAGGGCACAGGGCGCGCATGGGTGCTGGATCCGGCATGACATCATGGTGTGGTTCATAGAGGATGGAAGAAAGTGTATCGGGAGGTGGCCTGAGAGTTGTAGTTAATTAATCCAGGCCACACAGTTAGGTTGTAGGCCGGTGACAAAAAAGCAAACCATCTGGTCCGAGCTGGTCCAGATCGTTTTAGTAGGGGGATTTTATTAAAAACCCATTATCATATAAGCCAGGGGTCCAGAATGCATGCTGTATGAAGCAATGTGACCATAGATTCATGGAAGAAATCATGATACATATTTAATGACCTTTTTTATAGGCTATGGGTTGGATCTCAAGATGCAACCATTTAAAAAATAGTAATATAATTATTATTATTTTGAAATTCTTGTGTCAGACACATCTTCTTCTTCTAATGTCAATTTCATGAACCATCAATGGTATTGTGATCCAGAATTTACTGGGGAAATTTTAGGACTGATTTTTGGTTCTTAACACAATATCATGGTGTGGGCCCCATGAAGCACGTTTTCTTTATTTTCGGTGAAACATGAATTTTTCTCCAGGAGAACATTAGGGATGAATGAGTAGTTTATATCTTTTATTAGATGTGTTCTAGGATCATGGGGTGGTCCCCATGAGGTCTTTTTTCACATGCTTTAGTGAAAATCACACTTTACACTAGTTGCCTGATTGTGTTGTGTATATAGTCTATCAAGTGGGTTTTACAGAATTAAATATGATGGTGGCCATTGTTCTTGATTACCCAACATGAGGTGGTGTGAACCGGTCAGGACACATGAAGATCAGTGATATGGTGATGTTGGAGATCATTGAATTGTGAAGAGAGACGTTGGGTCAAGAACTACCATGTGGCACCATTGTGCGATTTTCCCTTAACTATATATATAGGATGATACTGGACACCCACCATCATGGGTACATCAATTTCAGTATTTGGTAGTTTTCTCTAGGGATGTTACTCCCTTAATGGACATGGGTGTAGGTTTCTCATAACATTTGTGCAGTTGGACTACTCCCATAATGGGACATGGCTTGAGCTCCCCAATCTTGTTGGATGGTAGAGTCAGTACACCCATGTGAAATCATAGTGCAGGTTCGCAGTGTGGTTGTCTCTTACTATTGGTGTGGGATCACGTTACTCGTTGTGATTCTCCCCTACCATGGGTGTAGGCTCACATTCCATATTGTGTTTCCCCTATCGTGTGTGTGGGTAGAAGTTATGTAGTATGATGCTCCACCACAATGGGTGCATGCTCACATTTCAAAGAGTGGTTCTCCCCAACCATGGGAATAAAATCACTTCTCTTGTACTTTTTCCCCTACTGTGGGTGTGGGCTCATGATTATGGAGTACTAATCCCACGTTCTCGAGGTGCAGCGAGGATTGGGCCCCTAAAATTATTACATGTGATTCCTAGTTAGGATTTAGAACTCTCTTGACATAATGATGTGTGGTACCCTCTATACAAGAGAGATAGAGGTTTTTTGGGATGGTTTAAGAGATATTATTCCCTCTATTACAATGAAGTGGTGAGGTGTGGGACTCTCCGTAGTTCTATCGACCCAAAACAAGGTTCATGTCAGCATTGGTGGAATGACTTGGTTGAGTTCCATCAGAGATTGTGTAGTTTTCTCATTTACTTCATGGTGTTGATGATTTAACCGTTTAGTTTTATGAGATATTGAGGAAGGCATGGCTCTTATTACTATCTAGGAGGTCAGTACCTCATGAGACTATGGTTAGTTTTGTTTTAGGACCTCGATCCATTTTCCAAGGATAGACTTTGGCCAGGACCAAGAGACTTTGAGATGAGTATATATGGGTGTGTTCTGGTAGTCCATGTGGTATGAGTCATTTCATTGAAAGTTCATGGACGTCATACTGACTAGTTGGTTACTACTATAGTTTGTCTGGAGATGGGATTTACCTCTCATTTGGATTCTCTATGGCTAGGATGATCAGACTGTTTCATTTCAGTTTCCCATTTTCGTTTGAGGTTTTTGGAGTGCCAACTATGTATTATTATACTCACCCATGAACATGATTTTCCCACACATGTCATATGTCTTGTGTAGACCACATGACCATTGATTGAGTTCTAGTTATCCTTATTGTGGAAAGAGAATAGTAGCTAGACAAAACATTTTTTTCACTACTGCTAGTTGAGGATCTTACTAGTGGGTGTTTAAAAGTGATCCCCTCTTTCAGAGCACATTGGACACTTTTGATGTTTCTATTGGGTGGGCGCTATATTTCCCATTTTTTTACTTCTAATATACTATGATTTGGTATATATGTAATCATTCATTAATTTCATCAGTTTTTGTTTATATATATATATATATATATCTACATATATATCTCTCTGTAATGTTTCATGGATGTGTATGTCGGTGTGTGCATATAGGTAATCATGGGTAAGGACTCCATGTATGTGGTTCCATACTATGCACATAGAGCCATCCCCTAGTATATGGAGGATGTCTTCGGGATAACATGGTTGAGCTCGATTGGGCCGGGTGATGAAAAAATTACATTAGAGGAAGTTTCTCCCTTGGGACCTCATATCGTAGTTGGTCATTCTGTGATAGTGGTTTGGATTGCATATAGGATATGTTATGATGTTTTAAGTTAAAATTTAATGCCAGAGACTCTAGATTTGGCACGATGGCTGACATATCCATTCAGTATGACTATAATAACCTACCTTTTGAATTGGTACATTAAGACACCGGTCATAGTGGAATAATGAAACATGCATCATATAGGGCTAGGATTTGAGGATTTCAATTCCATCTTGTGTTAGCCTCCTAGATATACTCTTTGATTATGCTGTATCTTGAATTTTTTCAATATGTTTTCATTATAGTAGAAATTGATGGGTTCATACATGGGATTGGTGTATGACCATATGATTGACAAGGGAACCTTGATGGGTTATTGCAACGGGGATGGTTCTCTTCTTGTTTTATAGTTGGTGGATCCACCATCTGTTGAGCAGAGCATAGACCTATCTCCAAGGGATTAGGTGGATGCATCCCGTTAGGATGACATTTGTATGGATTTCATGGTGAAGGTTTTTTTACAATGATTCTACATCAACATGAATAGATATCCTTCCCACATCGAGACATATTTTTATCACATGAAAAAAATCCCGTGGGTCAGTCAGTGCCTCACAAAAGAAGATAGTATCAAGCTACAGTGGTTATGTTACATGGATTAGTGTGCATGACGATTGGTAGTGTGTCAGTCTCCAAGGGCTAGGAAATACCCAATGTGAGTTTTTTGGTAGGATTTTTTTGTTTTTTGTTCCCTTATTTTCTCAATGTCAGTTTGTAAATAGCACACTCAAGGAGTTTGTGGTGGGGTTCATTTGGACATTGAATTAGTAAGAATAATGGACACTTCCTCTACTATGATAAATCCTTAAGGTGTTATTAAAAACCAAATGGGTGGTTTAGTTTCTTCCAAAGAAGATAATATTGAGGTGAGTTGGATGATTTCGTTCAACCTATGATTTCATGGTTGTTTTTTTGATTTTGAGGTGGTTTCATATGGGTGTGTGAGACCCAATGTGTACACATGGTAAACCATATCAATTCCCCTTATGGAAGAGCAATTTATTGTATGGATTTTAGTTTTTGATGAAAGATAATTAATGATAGGATATCCATTAGGAATGTTCATGATATAATTTTCCTAATGGTGGGGAGTGATTCAACCTTTTGAGGCCTGGCGTTGGCACCTATCACATTGAGAGATGGAGTGATTATGTGGTCTTTTCTATAGCATTGTTTCGGTGTGGGAAGAGATTTTTTGGGGTTGGTTTAGGTATGCTGGGGCTTGTTCCGGGGGTGATAGTTTTGAATGGGAATAAAATGTGTTCGGTGATGAGGCATTTTATTTGGTTGGATCTCATCATGAGTTTATAGTGTTAAATTAGGCTTCAAGATACCTCAGATGCTTGTAAACCCTCTATTTAATTTCTAGAGTCATCATTATTCTAGGATTTTAAATTTTATAAAAAAGGAACCTTTGGTGATATTTCTAGTGAGGGATTCCCAATAGAGATATTAGGTCTTTTCCATTGATCACAAATATATACTTTTGGGGGATTGAATTCCATATGGTGGGCAGGATGTGATAACTTCTATTTTTTCTATGTCATACTTTTGAATTTTTCTACGAATAACTCTAGAGTTAGAAGCTGAGAAAACATGCAATTCCATGTCTCATTGTGTCCATAAAAATTTTATAAAAATATTAAGTATTTTTATATTATGAATATGAAATAATGGGTCATATATCAAATGGTATCTTAGATTAGAAATATGATGGCACAGTTGCATCTTGAGCATTCTGTTTACCCTAGGTATGGTATAAGAATTTCCGACATGGTCTTACGGTAGAAAAAAAGTTTTCAATAGGCTTTAAATAAATAAATTAAATAATTTATTTTTGGCCATTGATCAAATATCTCTTTAATGGAGTCTTATACCAAATTTTGAAGCCCTCAGTTTAGTCTGAAACAACATTATTACCATAGGTGCAGTATAAAGTCGTCTGAACTAGATGTTATGGATGGAGGTGAGAGGGAGCGTTGTTATATGGTGGAATAATTAATTAAATTTTAATTTATCTAATTAAATAACCAAAACCTACCTACCTTTATAACTCCCAGGAGCATTTAAGAGGATTTTCTTCTCCTTTTTCCTCATCAATAATGAATGACCGACTAGAATCGAGCGAATGATGCATTTCCAGACTCTGATCATCATCGCGACTTCCCATGGTTCCAAGAATGATTGCATAAGATCACAGATCTAGCCTTTATGCTTTAGTTATCTACCACAAGGTAGGTGTCTTAAATTTAAATCCTTTACCCATTGATTTTGGATTATTTTTGGGGAAAATTGTCACTGTGGTAGTTTTGATCAGGATCTGAGGATCCCATATCTACTCTCAGATCTGTTATTAGTCCAATGGAGAATTCTTTGTGGTCTATCGATGGTTACGGTTGCACAGTTCTAGAGAGGGAGACTTCAACATGGTGGGGTGGTGTGGAGGAAGGAGTTGGTGGTTTATAGGAGGCTATCATAGGGAAGGGAGGGCCGCTGGGTGGCTGGGTGGTGTATAGAGTTGGGGGATCGGTGGACTGTGGAGAGAGTGTTGGTGTGAGAGTTAGCATGATAACATGGAACATGTCACTCTATATGCCAATAGGTGGCTGATAATAAGGGTCGCGGGTGGCTTCTGTTAGTCAGACCAGTCGGTCTATACCATTCCATGCTATTTTAGAGAGGGGTTTTATTAATGACCTACTATAGTGAAAACTAGGGGTCTAATTTGAATTCCATTTACAAAAACATGACCATTTAATTCATGAAGAATTTTTGTGGCCTCTTTGAATACATTTTTATGTGATCTGAAGTCTTGGGGGCGTGAAACGTCAAATTAAAATTATAATAATATATTTATTATTATTTAGATACTCTTGTGTCAAACGTATCTTCTTTGTCCAATGTGTGTTTTAAATGCCATTAGTGGAATTACAACACTAAATATAATGCATATTTTTAAATACTTCTTTCGTGATCCTAACGTTAAATCGTGGTGTGGGCCCAGTGAGGCCCAGTTTCGGTGTTTGCAGTGAAACATGACTTTTTCCAAAATTTTCCATTTTGGACGAATGAGTAGTCGATACCATTTATTTTCCAATGAGTACTGCAACTGTGTGATCTGCCAGATCTGTTTTCGAATCGAGGCATTAGACCCATGAGGTTCATTTAAGAATTTTATGGTGAAAATCACTGTTTTCCCCAGTTTCCCATTTTTGGAAAACAAATAGCCTATATTACTTTTTTTTTCACCATGAACTTGATGGTGTCCTCAGTTAAGTATTACAGGACACGAGGTGGAATGAATCAAGAAAAAATTATGTGATGTGGTGATGGGATGTTGTTTAATATTAGTGGTTCATTAATCTACATGTTCTGCCAGGTACTGTCCTACGGAACTAGGTCGTGGGGTTCCCTTACATCTCTTCATTGGTTGATGCTTGACTCCCCATGTCATGGGTGTGTGTTTGTTATCTTTGGTTTGATTTTTTTATGGTTGTTACTTCCTCGATGGAGTAGCGTGTGGGTTACCCATGGTGTTCGTGTAGTTTTACTTCTCCCATATTGTTATATGCTGTGGGCTCTCCAATATCATTAGATGGTAGATTTGGCACTCCCTAGATGTATCAGGTTGTGGGTTTTTAGTGTGGTGATACATTAATATTGGTATACGATCACATTACTCACAGTGGGGATCACCTACAGTGGGTGAAGGGACACATTCCTTAGCATGGTGATATCCAAACATGGGTGAAAGCAAAAATTACTTATTGTAGTGCTCCCCAACCATTGGTGTGTGCTCACGTTTCAGAAAATGGAACCCCTTAATTTTGGTGTGATCTCTGTTATCTCGTAGTGGTGATCCCCTACCGGGGGGATCATGTTTATGGATTTGTGATTCTCTATTATCAAATTTTTGAGGGTATTGGGACCCTCCACTTGTTACATATGATTTTTTATTAATAGTAAACACTCCCTCGACACAATGATATGTGGGTCCTTCCTTACAGAAGAGATACGGGTTTTATGAGATGGTTTAGGATCCACTACTCCCCTGACTGTGGGGATGTGGTGAGGTGCGGGGCTCCCCACATTCCTTTCAAACCTTCACAATGAATATGTCATGTTTTGTGGAATCCCACAGTGGGGTTCTATATAGGATAGTGTCGTGGGATCATCAACTTCGAGCAGTTGATTCTTTACCACATTCATTTTGTGATCTATACTAGATGGCTTAGGTCTTATTGTTGTCTCCGAGGTTAGCACCTCATGAGACATTTGTTAGTGTTGTGATGCATCCTATGGTTGTTTACCATAGATGTTCTTTGTACGGGACCATTATACTTGGTTGTGAGTATATCTGGGATCTCTCAAGGATCCCCTTTGGTATGTTTCATTTCTTTTACAATCTAGTGACTTCAAGATGACTAGTTTAGTATTGCCAAGGATGGTCTCGAGATGGGGCTTCCCACTCATATTGGTTCCCTCTGGATGGGTCGAGCAGTATATTTCCTTTCAGCTTCTACCATTTATATAAAGGTGTTTTGGGATCCTACTAATTATTATTATAATCATACCCATATAGTCTTTGCCCACACAAGTCTTATATCCCATACAGACCACGAGTCCTTTGATGGAGTCCCCATTGGACTCGGAGCAAGAAGAGTAAATTAACTGGAATAACCAGGTATTTCACCAAATATTAGCTAAGGAGCATACATGTAGGTGTTTGATAGTTATCCCATCATTTAGCATTGTTTGGATGGTTTTTTAGTTTTTCTTTTTGTGGGCCATGTATTTTCCCTTTTTGTACATCTATTTATCTTTGATTTGGGATATATGTATGAATGAATTTTAGTTTGTAGTATACATATATATATATATCTAAATTGTGGAATGAATGTGTATTTGGGATCTGATATATAGTTATATTTCGATAAGGAATCACTGTAAGTGATATCCAACTTAGTTCTTAATGACATCCCATAGCTTATGGAGGCGGTTTTGGGGAGTTGCGGCTCGAGCCCCATTGGGATGGTTCATGACAAATCAAATGATGTCTTGTCTAATGAATTAATTATATTGAAAAAAATTGATTATTACATTCAATAGAAATAATATATTCAAATGAACCAAGTGATAATTGATTATATGATATATTATTAGAGAATGAATTATAGAGGGATAAAATAGATTACAAGGTTCACTTACTCTTTTTGTCGAGTGGCTAAATCCACAATGATCATCAATTTCTATAAAACACATCTTGTTACTAATTTATTATTAGTAAAAAATAAGTTGAATGTGAATGAAGATTTACCGTGACTCTTACATGTATGAAATATATAATATAACTTAAATGAAGATAAATAATGAGAACCAGTAAGCTTAAAGTCTCTTCATACACCATACTCAAGTTCCATCGATCCTTGGATGATATGTGTACTACTAATATCTCCAGATAAACCAAACTTAGGTGGATATAAATTATCTAATGAATATCAATTTCTCATAACATCGTCTTATTCCACATTAAAAAGGTAATATCATAAAACATTTAATGATTTAAAAAAATTATATTATTAATGGTTTTATGAATCCTAAACTCTCAAATGGAATCCTCATTCTCCATGTTGTAATAATTCAAAATCCCCAAGTAATTATGTTTGGATTTCTGCAAATAATATTTGTTTTAAAGTCATAAATGTTTTTATTATATACTTACCATTCCCTTAATTTTTGTAGATATATCAAAAAAGTTTATATAATGCATTCACCATGAAATTGATTTATTTTTCATAACAACATATAATACCCAAGATATATTCTCATGCCTCCTAATGATTATAAATTTAATTTCTACTTCCCATCCTTATGGTTGTTGAAATAAACCATGCCATTTTTTTCTATGGACTACATCATGGATTATACTACATCATGTCATATACATAATCAAAAAATATTGTAATATAAACTATTTCCATTTGATAATTAGTTATTACAAAGTCTAAAAAACAATTTTTTTAAATTCTTCAATTACAAAACTCAAAAATCACATTTTGTATATACGATGAGGCACCCAACCCATTTTTTATTAATTGAAGTTCATTTATGATGATTATGAATTGGGTTTACCTTCTTATATCAATTCCTACTGTCGTCATAACTATACAATCTAATACAATCATTTTTCATAAAGATAATTATGAGGTTGATTTCATAATAATATGTTCTAAATCATTGTGGAATCTAATGTTTTTTATTTATCTATATTAAAATTAGATAAATCCTTGGATAAATTTATAATGTTTATTCATAAGTTTATTTTCTTAATGACACATCATGAAACTTTTTTACATCAATAATGACTCGATTATTTTATATAATATTTATTTACCTATATATAAGTTTTAATTCATGAAAAAAATATTTTTATATAAACCATGATATATCCCATGAATCACCATGGTGAGGTGTCATTAGAAATTATGTTTATCTAATTTTCTCTTATTTAAGAGACGTTATGCTAAATTATTTCTTATTCGCCTTCCATAAGATGTTCCAAATTATTTAATGATGACTTATTATTTGATTTTTCAATTATTTCACATTATGTTTCATTATATATCTCTTAATTTTTAATTATTTATTTTGTATATACATATAGGGAAATATTCATCCCAGTTAACAATTATAATATATCATCATGGGTGCTAATAAGACACGAGTATGATGTATATTTATTTAAGAAATAGGTAATTTAATAAATATATGTAAATATTTTGCGCATTTATATGAAAAATATATTTATTTATTTGTGCTTAATATGTGTGTGCCAATATATATAAGAGACATAAAATATAAATATATATTAATAAATATATCCTTGTAATTACATATATTAAATAAAGATAATTTCAATTAATATTTTAATAATATTTAGTAAAAATTAATTTCAAATATACAATTTTATTTTGATATTTATAAATTTGTATTTAAAGATATGGATAGAAAAATATAAATGTAAATATGTATCATATTTATATTTAAATATATAGAATATAGTAATATTTTAAAATGTATTTAAATATAATAATCTAAATATATATGATTTTATGAATAAATATTTTAATATATATATAAGTTTATATATATATATGTGTCTGTGTCTGTGTGTGTACATATAAATTGAAATATTATACAAATCTTGATGGAGTAGTGGAAAGGCATTATAACTGGATAAAAATGGTCAGTGATTGGAATATTTGGGTCTGAAAATCCAATGGGTGTGAAAAACACTGATAAAGGGATTATAAAACAATAATAAAGGGGGTGGGATAAAAATATTATTTCTAGGAATGTGTGTTGGACATAACAATGAAAAATTGGGCTTGGGTTTTTTATAAAAGTAATGGGTTGAACAAAAATATATTAAATTATTTTTATATATTTATCAACAATATATAAAAGAACTTGTAAAGGACCCAATTATTAGAGAAAAACAAAACCGTTATAAAGGAAACATTTCTCAAGGTTTAAAAGAATTAATAAAGAAACCATTTATAATAATTACAAACAAAATAATAAATATGGAATTTTTTCGTATTTTTACTTTACCGCTGATAAAAGGGGGCTTCATCATCTCTTTTTTTAGTGCACATAAAGTCACAACTTTTAAGGTTCCTTATAATGTTATTAATTTTTAGAACTATCAATTACCATTTCATGAACATTTAAAATAATGATCAATAATAGTAAAATAATCACCATCCACCAGTGAGTTATAATTTAGGAATCGAAGGTAAAAATTAGTAATCAGCGTAAATATTTAAAAAATATTTCTCAACTCTTCTTATCAACTAGTAAGTTTAACAATAGAGTTATTATTTTATTATAGTTAATGATGTATAATATTATCTCTAAATTATTTTTTTATTCCCTAGATAGTGTAGGTACCGTGTCCATATCCATCTCATTAATAATTTTAGATTAATTTTATAATACAATCAATGATATTTATAATTCTCATAGAGACTTCATGAACATTACATGATCATTAATATTTAATTATCGAATAGAGCACCTAAATATTTTTTATAGAAATTAAAAATTTTATCATTAAAATCCTATATAATCTATTGGAATGGCCTCTGTGATAGACCCATCACATTTATTCGAAGGAATTAAAGCCTCTCCCACATGCAAACACTGATTTTTCCAACATTCATGTTGTTTGAATCATATCGTTATATGATTCAATATGTTCACATAATTTCTAAGTTTAAATCATCTTGTTTAAAAATATTTATGGGTTTTTGATAATTCCATATTTTATGATTTTTACTATATCTCTATTATATTATATTTTAGTTTATATTGGAAGCTGATACTGTTCTAGGATTTGTCAACTGCCATGAGGTAAGTATCCTATAACTTTATGTTATGTATTTTTGTTTTTTTCATTGTGTTTTTCATTATATTTCCTGAAAAATATCCCAAAAATCTGTCTTCCTTAAACTGGTTTTCTACCATGAATCTTCAATGTCAAATTATACCATTTAACATCATCAGATGTTAATGACTTTTATGTGATCCACCCCAATGGGTGTTCGATGATTACTCCCATTTTTCACTTTGAATATTAATAAAAACACCCTTATGTATGTTTACATCGACCATTCAAGGGAACTAATTAATTTAAATAGATGTATTACTGAATTTTAACTAGGAATGTATCTTTCACAAGGATCTTATTAATTTAAAATTAAATGTTAAAGGGGTGCGACAATTTCATTTAACTTGGTTATTTTTTAATTAATGGGTAATGGGTTGAAATAGATGAAAATACTAAACTAAATAAGGACTTCATCTGAAATTTTGTTATTTTAAAAATTTATGTAACTTATTAATACATTGGATATTTTTCATGTCAAATGAGTTGTCAATATTGAGCCCTCCTTGGATTCCAAAGGGATTTTTTTTTCAGAACTCCAAGGATGACACTCGGATTCATTGACCCAGTTTCCAAAGATGATACCCACAAAATAATTGGGTCTTTATATTATTTCTACATGATTTACCCACCATTGTAGTGATGATTCATTCACTTTATGTCAATAGATTTTAATTCATTTGATAGAGTCATTGGATTCATCATGATATCCATAGAAAATAGGTTCCTTGGTTTCTTCACCTAGGCCCCATTAATGATTAGCATGGGATTTAATATTCATGTTCTCCATATATATAGTTAGACAATATTCTAGTGGAATTACTTCAGTGTTCCGTTATATTTCACTTAGTATTATATAGTCATGACTCATGGTTTATTGTTGTGAGTATTACCAATATTATAATGGTAGGTATTCCTTTGTTTTTCCCTGTGTAATATTCTAATATTATTAATTATTGGACTCCTTGTTTATATTTTATTCCAAAAACAATGTATTAATTCAACTTGGATAGTATGTTCTTATTTTTTAAACCATGACCATTTATTAGTCACTTGTTCATATGCATATGGATTAGGTCAGTGTAGCTATAATTAGCTGAGCATCACATGTAGAGATCAAGCACATCATGATTATTATCTCATGTATTTTACATCACTGATTAACTATATATGTACATAAAATTAAATTTGTAAACAAATGATTGAATTTTTTACAATCTATTGGCGGTCGCCTATGTTTAATAAATCAAACTATGTTCAGGATGCCGATTGATACCCGAAAAGTAAATATGGATATAGGTAGCAGAACAATAACATTTATGTTCATGGATGCTTGGTTGTATTATATCATAGGATCCTATAGAATATTTTTATATTAGGATTTATATATTATTATATATATTTGTGGCCTTTTTATCTAATTGAGATATATATATTGTATGTTTTCTTCTATCTATGTATGCCTGATTATTTTCTGTAGTATCATGAATTCAACATCATTTTGTATACGATACTGATTATTATTAATCAGTTTATATATATTATTTGGATGTTTGTATCACACACTATTATGGTTTAATATTATTATAGTTTCATTTCTATCAATTTATTATTATTCAGATACTCAAGACTCTTAAAAGATGGAATTGTTACTCTAATGAGAAACCCTATGCATTATATTATTATTGAAAACCTTTTATTAATGGGTAGGCACGCTTGAGGTCAAATGGTGTCCCCGATTCAATTGATCATGAGATACCTAGGTTTTAGAAGACACAATGTTATATTAGATCCCTCTTACTTAGCATACTATTTGGGATGGTATACATGAGATTAAGGCATGACTGAATTTTGTAATGAACTTTTTCTTGGGTGTAGATAACTCATGAATAGAGAAAAAGACAAATTTCATGGGTGAGAAATTTATGGTCTAGATTGAACATGTGATGGTTTTACCGATATCAGTAATGGGTGAAACAAATAAATATTTGGATTTTATATCTATTGATGATTTTATTTTCACATAAGGCACTTTATGGAAGGGTGGTAGCGCCTCATACATCATTATAGACAAATGAAGATTTATATTTCGTGAATTATGTAATGAAAAGATAACATGATACATGCATTTATTACTACATATTCCTAGTGAATTGATAGTAATAGTTTAGACAATTTTCTTGTTGCATGAAGGGGAAAATAATTATATTAATTAATGTTCATGCAATAAGATAAATTTTTTATTCTGCATATCTTGATGGATTCACATTAAGTAAAAAAATTTTAATTTGTTTTAGCCTATGACCATTGGTTGGATGAGTTATTACCATAAATGGAAAAAAATACATTTGTTTCCATTACAATTTAATGAGTTTGTGTGAATATATATATTGGTAATAGTGATCCATCTAATTGAACCAAAATAATAGACTTTTTTATAGTTTAATGTAGTGTTATTTTAATATTATAAGTAATAATACATTATAATAATTGGTAATGGAAGATGCATATAACTAGTTTATATATATATATATATATTTATTTGTATGGAACTAAAAAACATTGAATATTGTGTTCTATATTTAAATATTATTGCTTCCCATTAAATGTAGATCCCAATTACAACATAAAAATTTAATTCCTCTATAACATGTTATGAAATCCTTATATTTTGGAACCCTAATACTTTAAACTATAAATCTGACCAATATCGAAACTGTATATCTTTAAATGTTAGGTTATATTGTTTTATACACTGAACTCCAATCCATATTATTAATCCTACGAACACTATATCCCAAAATATTGAAATATTTAAGTGATTTATTGAAAATTGATGATATATTCCTCCATGAAGGCCTCATATTGTAGAACATGTAGGTCGTTATGACCACAAATTCGAGTAAGTTATACCAAACCCACTAATAATACCATACGTGGATCCTCATGTTATACATGAATTTGGAATTGATAGGTTGTTTCAAGAGGGTTTTATATGACTTGTGAAGGTTATACATGAAGCCCATGAATCTGGAACAACTATGAGAGAGTTTTTATTAGAGGACGTGTAACATCATTTATAATCTCTTTTTAAGGGAGGTGTCTCCCTGGTTGATAATTCCTTGATAGTATCAATTCTATCATTCTTTGAGAATCTAGTGATTCTTATAGAGAGAATAGTTTATCACCCTGCATATATTTTATGTAGTTCTACTAAGGAGTCATGGTAAATTATCAATTATGAAGAAAATAATCGAGATATGGTGTAGATATGTTTTCATGATAGCTTATAGGATGTTTTATTTACAGATATTATAAGGGATGATATAGATATGGAATTTATCCCCTATGGAATGGATCCCTATTAGTAATGGTTTATTCAATTCAACTTGTTGATTTTTAGTGTTTTCACCATCCTTCACTACTAATGAGATTCATAGGGTGAGAAATTTGGAGGATTATCTCAAAACGTTTATCTGGTATCTTATAAATGTCATCCATTTGACTACCATTTCTATAATCTTGAGCCAATCCATGTTTAATGACAGAAATTTGAGTAAATAATATGGTATAGGGCATTTTCGGTCAACATTGAATATGTCTAGTTGTTTATCTATAATTAATTAGTGAATTGAACGATAGAGGGTACACACTATTAGTTCTATGATATTCCATCAGTGTAGATGGAAAGGTAACATAAATCCTTAGTGGGATAGAGGCATAGTTAAGTGAAAATCATATAAATGAAAGGTCCATCATTAGATGTTTATCAGGACCATTCCATATATCCTTATTGGATGAGGATACTCACCAACTGTATTATGTGGAATAGGATTTATATCTCCATTTAATGAAATGAGTTGGTCTGCACTGGTTATATAGTCAAGGGATGTGGTTATTGTCATGGAATCCAAACATTATATATATAATTCTTCTGAGTAAACACACCATGAGAATTTAATTTGTATTCCATGGAAATGGATCATGATAGATATAAGAACTACAATAAATAAATGAGGACTATGGTGTTAGAAAATCTAATGTATGGGTTAAAATATTGGTAGAATATACATTTGTATGTTCCCTTTTTTATAGAGGCTCATCACATTCTATTACCTTTAATACTATAATAGAAATCCTTAGTATGAAGGGTACTAATTTATTTGGTGTGATGACTCAATAAACATTTTTGGGACTATAATCAGAATGTGTATTCTAATACAGATATTACAACCTCATGTTTTGTGGTAATAAAAATACATGGGAATGATTTCTCCTTGCAATGAATGGAATAAACATCATTACTATGATGGATTGGTTAGTTCTTATTAACCTGAATTTTATTAATTTTGTTAAATGATGTTTATCACCAAACCATTGGGTAGAATTCATATTCAAAAGGGTGAATGTGTTGTTGAGGACCATTGAGATAGACTCAAGCATCATGTTCTAGGAAGAGTGACAGCCAACATTTCTAACCTATATATTTTTTATCTTAGAATATGTCATGTTAATATCTCACCTTTAGTATATCATTTATGATATGATTTCCCCACTCATTTTTTTGAAGACATCCTAATAGAGTAGAATGTTTTTAGTATTTTGATAGTTCTTGTAGAAATAAAATTTTCCATTCCTTAGTATAAAAAGGATACTACTGAGTTGAAGGTACTCAAAAAAACTATTGTACTATGATGTTGATCATTTTATTTGACCTAGTACTTCTATATGGGGTTCAATTGTCCACTTTTTTATGAAGATGATATAACAGTTAGAATTTTTATTGATTAACATCTGTTGAACCATACTATAGTTAAGAATTGGTATCAACTACATCATATATATGACCTCTTAGAAAAACTCCAATGAGTGCGAGTTTTATTTTTGATCAAATTGACTTTAGTCTACAATTAGTTAAGAGTTGGGATTTCAGAAAAACCTTGTATAGTGCTTTTAATAAAATATTGCAATTATGAGTATTTATTAAGTCATTAGATCTTACGAACAATCCCTTCATTTTTTGGATATGATGAATCGGTTTATCCACCTCAATCGGGATTCATTCATGGTAGTATTTTTTGTATTATATATTTGTGTAAACTCAAAATCAACATAAATATTCCAAACAACATGAGATTATATTAAATACACTATGAGAGATACACTTATTTTATATGTTTCGTCATTCAAATTTTGTATTATTATATTATTCTTTTATAATGGTTTTTAAGAATGATATATTGCATACTTATTAGGGTATCCCTAACATAGAGGCATTCTATTCTTTTTTTGAACATTTCCATTAATCCTTTTAACTGTGTTCATGTCAGGTAATGTTATAAGATTATACATTCATGGAAAACCTTAATGATGCATTTTTTCAATAACATATTATTATCACCCTTGTGACTATGATATGACATTTTATATTAATTCTTTTATAGAGTTACTATGTTTGACGAAGGACAACCTTACTATTACCTTTATACTATTTAATGAGTAGATAATTTCTATTTATTATATCCCAAATTAGATATAAGTCAGTAATATAAATATTACTATGGTTAAGTGTTAAATCAGATGAAAGGTATTACTAGTCCATGTTAAGAGAAAAAGATAATATTCTTCATAGACATCTCTCGTTATCATATCCTAGATGTTTTGGAAATGAAAATTAATTATTATAAATAAGAATCCATTTTATTCATATAAAAGGTAAACCATGTTATTGTGGGGTTTAAATATTTAATATATATTTTGATTTTATGAAATCATCTCTTCATTTGAAAAAAAAATTTTCATATATTTTTCTAAGATATTGTATTCAAAGTAAAAAAACTAAAATTTTTGTATATAATATTTTCTATGTTTATGTATTAAATGTATTATATTATAAACAATTACTATTTATTGTCATTTTCAAATCAATAATTTCTTCCCATAAGTATGTTTAAATATTATATTTTTCTTTTAACATGGAATTTAGTTTTTAAATTATATATTTAATTCACAACAGTGTCCTAGTTTATCGATGAATAGTGTTAAGGTGAGTTTGTGTTTGTAATTTTTGATAATATACATAAAACATTACATATTTATCAGTAGTTCATATTAAATATGGATGATATAATATTTAATACATCATATTAAAAATATCATATTGAAAATTATGTTCTTAATTACATTATAACAGATATTTTTTATAATTTTTAACTTATGTTCCACAAATTACAGTTTATAACAATACTTGTGTAATGTTTTATTTTTTTTATAATATTGAATAATATCATAATTTTCACTATGTTGATATATATATATATTTCATTCCATGATTTGGTTTAATTTGTAATTTTGTAACATTGATACAGTTTTTAATGGTTGATATTATAGAGTGACATTTTCTTTCTATTTTAATAATATACATAATTATTAAAAAAAGTTTTCGTGAGAAGGAATTTGATTTTTTTGATGATAAGTATAACATAATGGGATATATATATATATATATATATTGTTAATATAATCTATTAGTGTATATTAAGGCCAATGATGTGTAGGGATGAATGGTATGGTTGTTTTTCACATACTATGGTATTCCCCATCACCCATTCCAAGGGAATGGATTGTAGTTATCCAAATATTTTATACACATTCCCATTTCTAAAAGAATAATTTTAAAAAATTACATTTTTATAACAATAGGATGGAAATCATGGTTTACTGATCTAGGTGGTATCAAACATATAGAAAATGGCTCAAATCATGTATGATAGGCATGTAGCCTCGTGGAATAGGCAGTTATTTATTTATTTCGTTTAATTCATCTTTGAGTTGATTATTTCATATCTATGTAATGTCATGACCATTAAATATCATTGATACTATTTAATTTTTTAAATATTTAAATGTGTATATGGGTTTAATAAATAACATGATTATTAAATATACATTTGAGTCATGTTTGTGGTACCATGTTGTGTGTGTCAATATTGACACCATGAATGAAAACATTTGTGGGGATAAAACCTCAATGGATATATTATATGTATGAAAATTATAATGTTATATGTTGGAATTGTTATCTGATAACAATATCTTGGTATGTGTTTGAGTATTTTGACTCTATGTAGTATTGGAGCTGGTTGTATAGTTAGTTGGGGGCTATTTTAAATATCCCATGTTCTTCTCCAGTTTCAATTTTCTGTGCGTTAGTCCATGATTGATCTCAAATTTATCTTTTTCCAATTACTATATAAAAAATACAACATATATAGTTTGAATGCATATGTATTTTTATACCCATAATGATTAAAATTTCTTAATAGTTCTATACTTTTTTTCCTATTTGGTATCATACAGATTATAGTTTTATTTGATTAATCATCAGATAGATAAATTATTATGACTTATGGAATTTCATGATGTAAGAAAATAATTCACAAAATATAAATTGAGAGAAATAGTTTCACTCTCCATCACCTGGCTATAGAGGAATGCTCATGGGGTAGTAACACACATGACATATATGTGGACCACTTATTATTTTATACAACATTAAATTTAAAGAATGATTTTAGTGAAAAATGTATTCTGTAGAAACTAAAAATAAAAAAAAATTCACATATTAATTATTACAAGCTAATAATTATTAATTAATATATATATATATATGTTTTAAAGTATATTTTTACAAAAAAAATTATTCTTATATGTTATATGTTTTTATTCTTAATATAAAACATCAAAATTTTAGAAATGGAATATAATAAAATGTAATTTATATTTCGAATCAATATCCTAAAAATGCGAAATATAGAAAAAATTTTGGCTTATTTTTTTAACATTGTTAAAAAGTGAGTTACAATGCTTATTAAGGCCGAAAATTACAGGAAGAAAGAAATAAGAAAGAAAAATGACCAATATATACATTTTGAAGATGATTGAGGGTTATCCAATGGAAAAGTGGTATAGTTCATGAAACCAACTTTTTTTTAAATATATGGAGAATTGTGAAACATTGGTTCCACCCAGTGGAATTAGAAGTTCCCAAATACATGTCCACCCATGAATATTACAATAATGTAGGAAATGATACCCAATAAAATATTAGGTCATATAAATACACCTTTAGACCATGTTTTAGGGATTATGCATTTGGAATTATTCGCTAATGTTCACATCCTATTTAACAAGTTCCATCCATAACTCACCTAACATAGTAATTAAATTGATTCTCATTTCTATGGATCATTCGTAAATTACCTCATATGAATCCTTATGTGTGTTAAATTGTATTCAATGTGAATTTAGTGGAACTACAATCCTAGAAGACCATTGTTTGTGATAGGGGACCATAAATTTCATAACTCATAGTTTTTTATAAGACAAAATACTTACGAATCAAATATCATGACAAAATTACTGGAACACTATTTCATGTGTCTTGTGTATTGAGAAACTCTTGGTTATTTACAATATCTATGTATCATAAAACTAATTCTTGGAGTTTCCTTTTGATACCACCATTCCCTAGACCATGTTATCAAATTTATGATTACTCATTAGACCCTAATCCATAGTATGTGATCATACTCATAAAAAACATATACACAAATGTTATTAGAGACCCTTATTACCAGGACCTCCCCTTTTAGACCATGCTACACATTCACCATGTTTTTTATACTATGGATATTTAGAAACATCCAAAAACCCATCACACCATGAATAGTCTAGGAATCTTCGATGACTGTTCATCCAAAGCACTTGTTATCCAAAAAAGAACATGTGTAAGCCTCACTCATGCTTTAGTAATTCCTAATAAGCATATAGTACTCAAATTATGTTTTTTACATGGTCATGATAACATCAAAGGAATATAACCTAGTAAACTAAATAATTCAGGCTCTATTGGTTATATACACTAAAATATCCCTCATTATTAAAATTTTTTACATTAAAATACTCAACACATGAAAATAAACTATTTATTTCCTTCTGTGATTTACAAAGAATTCCATGTGTGACAATCCAAGGATTCTCCAGGTTATGAGAATATGATGAGTCATCCGGTGAGAATGTGGTGCCCCCCCATAATTTTTATAACAAAGAGTAAACTACAAACCTTCATTTGTTTTCCATACATTCATGAAAATAGCCTATATTACTTGATATTAAAAATCATGGCATGGTACTATAACATGAACATTATTTATATATTCAAACTTTGTATACATTGATTCTTATTTTACAAAAAATATATATAATTCCACTTTATTTTTCAATCAATAAATCACCACAATTTCATCTCCCCAATGGGAGGATGGATCTTTGAAGATTTATTAAATTTTATGATTATGCCAAATCTATCACCATACATTATAGAATTTAAAATGTTCCATAAACCATGAGTTTCCTTATAATGCATTAAAACTATAAAAAATCATCTCTTTAGAAAAGATAACTATACCCAACCTTATGTGAAGAGATTATGTGGATCCATTCCCAAAAGATTTTAAAATGATATTGTACTGTATATGATGACTTTATGTGAAATCATCCATACAAGACATTAAACCACAGAATTCCCTTGTGTGAAGAGTCCAAGTGATCCTATGTGATGATTGTAGGAGAAACCCCACTAGATATAATAGAAAACCAACCCCATGTGATGATCATTGTTAAACATGGGTGTTGATCATAAGAATCCATCTATAGTGTAAAAACCAACCAATCATTTGAGAATGGTATTTGTTCACCATTATCTTATGTGATGATACTCTATTAATTCATCATGTTAGGATCATTATAAATCACTTTTGATGTGAATAGAAGTCCAAAGGGATGAAAATATGATATCATTATCCTCTCATTATTGTTTTAGACTGTGATTATTTCATTGTGTGATGAGAAAAGGATTCATTTGTAGATGATAAAGGGATTTATTTGGTGATATTCATACCATTATATGTCTAAAAATCATAAGAAACATCATGTCATCTGAATTGGTTTAATCAAGTGATAGCCTATTTTTTCTCTTGGAAAATTGCATAGGTAACCTTATATGATGATAATTAGTTTATTGGTATAAGAAAATGAAAACGATGTGGGGTATAGGATAAATGAATGTGAGACAACATGTGAGACGAAACCCTCACCACCTGGTGACTGGGTAGATCTATCCCACTCAAGAGGTTTGAACCTCTTCTGTTATGATTCTCAAGATCTCTTCTCTCATAAAATCTCAAAGGGCAAGAAAAAATTTCATACTCTTGAAGAACTACAACACATTCTCTCTCCTACGGGATTTCTTACTGGGTATTTCATTTTCCTGGAAAATCTAATTGCACAATGTATTGTTAGAAATGGTTCTACAGTGCATGTCTCTACTTCGGATGGGGAGATCTCGCAAAGGTTAGAACTCTCCAGGAACTCGTTCATCACCCAAATTTTTTTATCTAAGGTTATGATACCTTTGAAATTTTATGAAATTATTGTTCGTCTGTCTGAGATATGGGGGTTTAGTGATTTTAAATGTGTCTCATTGGGAGGGGATTTTTCTATTTTCTTTTCCCTTCTGATGAACTGAACGGTCGATCTTGGGGTTTTGGATCGGTAAAACATAAACCAAGAATTCTTAGGATTTATGAATGGAGCCCAAATTTCAGCCTTAATGATTATAAGGACATTTTTGCTCAATTCACGATCAATATTTATGGATAAAATTGTGTTTTATGGAACTCTGAGATTCTATATGACATTGCATCTGCAATAGGAATTCCAATCTGAATGGACCTAGCCACAGAGAATTCTAGTTTTGGCCATTTTTCAATAATTTTAGTTGAAATTGACCTAGGATCTACATTTATTGATAAGGTGATTATTTCTACTTCTCAAGATGAAATAAACTTGAGAATTGTCTATGTAAAATTTCCTCCATTTTGTGAAATATGCTACATGATAGGATACTCCAGGTCCATTTGTCGATCAAATATGAAGTGTACTAAATGTATGATGAAAGGGAACGAGGAGTCTCAGCGTAGAAGAAATGAGAGACCCTATCCCTCCATAGGGAATACTGAAAATTTGGAACAACACCTAGGTGAACCCTAGACTCCTTGCCAAATTGATCCCACTAAAAATGTCCAAGTTCAGATGGCTCAGTCTGAGTTGCAGACCCAAGGACATAATGAAGCTCATACATTTCTAGAGGATAAAGGATTTTCCTCTGCTACTCATTTGGATGAACCATGAAAAGTTAGCTGGGCCGATATTGGTGAATGTAATAACCAATATGAAAGAGGCCTTTATTTCAGGTATTCCTTGGATAAGTACATAGAAGGTGAAGGGAATGAATCTGACGCGGAGGAGAGTCAAATGGAGAGAGAGATCTCATTCCAAGAAATGGCTGATGATATTGTTAGGCTAGAGAGGAATTCTCTAAAATGGAGAAAGGGTAAGATAATGCTAGATGTTGCGACCTCGGAGAAAGTAAAATTTAAATATTGTTGTCGATCCAAAGCACATAATGAATTCTTTTATATAGTCCCTATTTGTGTTGCTAAGGACACATGCTGCAAAGACAACCCTCCTTCACTACAGATTGTGCCTTTGCTTTCCAGACACCCTACAAGAATACCGGATGAATGTAGTATGAGTCCACAGTCAAATAAGGCCCACAACAACATGACGACTTCGAGCAACATCAACATAAAAGAGGTGGCACAATTGAAGATAGACAAGACTGAAGCATCCAGACCAAAGGAAGGACATATTTACATGCAGAACTTTATATCTCCTCTTGAGAAGTACTTTGTAATGTTAACATTTCTAATCCATTTGATTTGCTCTCTTCTTATAGTAATGATGTTGGATCAAATGATGATCCCTCTGTATCTATCATGCCACTTATTGTTGTGGAATAACCTTCGAATTATAAAGGTGATGCATGGATACAAGAAAAGACTGGAAGAAGGAGTCGACACCCCCGTGGAAAAGGTGGGCGCCTTCCTTACCACTGTATGAGCACCCGATCTAGAATAGGGTAACATTTATTGTTCTATCTTTCTGATGTACCTCATGGTCCTACTTTGTAACCTCCTCTCAATGAATTTTTTCTACAATAAATAGGTCACTGCATCCCAATATTTTTCAAAAAAAATAAGAAAATTGTTGTTTTGGGTCATTATCCTTTTATACCCAACATTAAAGGCATTGGATACCCACATATCCCACCCCGTGAATGTTATTTACTGATACCCAATGTTCCTAATGCTTTAATTAATACACCATATGATAGCTAAAAAACAAATTTGTTGACCCTGATAACACTGGTAGTTATATAATTTACTGATGTTCCCTTGAAGAATTTATAGAGAATTTTTTTCACTAGAATTTCATAGCATTATGAGGGAGACATGGAATAGGAAAAAAGATCCACAAAATAATCAAATGGAATGGGGGTGCATCCTTTAATTCAACAAAGGAGCTAACATCATTACCCATAGTGTTGATGTTCCACTACCCTTCCAATTTATGATTATTTGAAGCTAAAGGATCACATTTATCAATTTCATAATCAAGATAATGAATGTCCTGTATAAAATCATCCAAAAATATAATTGTGAATCAAATTTAGATCGCATCTATTTGATAAGTGACGGGAAGACAAATTTATGGCATTCCATATCAAAATACATCTCAAAAATTGAGAATGTTTTACATTACTATTATTATATATGAGCTTCTAGTTTTCTTGAAAGGATACTTCTATAAATCAATCCATTTATTATTCCCAATATTATTCAATAAATAATAACATATGCATGGTTTTATAATTTCTATCCATGAAGAAAGGACACAAAAATATGCACATTCTATGGAGACCACCTCTTAATAGAAAAAGGGACCCAACACCCCATTTCCATAATAAAACTGATTTTTGGAGGGTTACCAAGGACTTCAACATCTAGTATGTGTACGATAGATTCATATGCACATAAAAAATATTTTCATGAAGTCATGTAAGATGTATCACCATTACGATTATGTACCTAGTAGGTAACATGATGGGGTAAATCCATTATCTAATTACCATATTCAACAATTTCAGGATATGGTCCCAAGAATTAAGTGATTAAAAATCATCCTACACCATGGTGGTTGGGGATATCCATGTTTATGCATCCCCACATGCATATTATAAGTCATCGATGTGGTCACAAACATGTAGATATATGAAGGAAAAGGGGGCCCCTTCACCGTATGAATTATTAAAATTGATCCATAATCTGATTTACCTAGTCCATACTATATGATTCTTACCCTATATGCGGCCCTCCTACCCTTCCTAATGGAACACTACACATATAGCGTTAGTAGACCCTACTACAATCAATACACCTTTTTCTTCACTTCCATAACATAGGGGGAATTATTCAATAGACATATATAAGTAAATTAACTACATTATTTGTGTTTAGGGTCAACTATAAAAATCATATTTCCCATAACCAACTACCCTAATGGTGCACCCCCTGGAGAATGGTAAACTAGTCTCAATTGAGGTCATCTCTATTGTTCTAGTAACAATTCACATGGATAAAATCATAGTAAATCATATAAGTTCACACTTAGCGAGAAAATGCATTAACAAACAACATATTTAAAGGTAAATAAGACCTAATATACCACTCATAATCAATATTAAGATATTTATAGTGGTTCACGAGATCTGTTTCGACCTCCACCACCATGGAAGGGACGATGCATCCAATTTCTAAAGATATCCATTCCAGAAGATGAGGAACATATGGTTATAAATACGTATTCTGTGGAATTTTCCAGATTCCATCATAAGGCATTACATTTATCCAACCCTACCACTATAACTACATATCATATCCACATCCACATTATATGTGGGGGAGAAATCAATGCCATGTTTTCTTATCTTTTAATGAGGAAAGTATTTTTTGATCCATGGATGCTTGAAGAATTAAATAAATTACTAGAGGTAGTTGGCTATCCATTGTACATCGTAATGGTAATGAATAATTCATCAAATATATAGGATATCAATTCATCCCATGAAAGGATATATATGATAATTCATCATCTATAATAATTTCAACAATATACAAAGTCTACTTTGTTTCCTCTCCTATCTCCCTATTAATATCATATGGATTCATTGGATAATAAAAAAAACAATCCACATGATCACGTAAAATATGATAAAAACCATTGTCAAATTCTAGACCCCAAAAAGTTCATGATTTTTTCATGTCCACTTCCATTCTTTTACTAATCCACCATAGTTATTATTATTGAAATTCACACACCATGACCATGGAATAACCTATGCAAATTTTTAAAACTCCATTCATGTCAAAATTTTTCCAATCTACGAATAATAAATCATCATTAGTCCCATGGAAAAATATAATCCAAAGGATTACCTTTCTTCACACTTAGTGCCACAAAATTTAAATTTATGTAGGTATCTACACAGATTAATATAGGCCAATATCAATGCATTATTATACTTCACTGAAACATTTAGAAAGAGTATCCCTATATGAAAATCAAGGGTTGGGAATGAGAACATCTCTTAAATTCAATCCTATAATATAGAATTTATTTGTTATTCCAGTCATACATCCAGATAATGTCAAAGTATCTCAATTATTGACCACAACTATAGTGAATTTCATTATTATCAATCATTCAACCATTATGGAATTTTATGCCAATGATTATATGTGACCAGATTATATATATTGAGATCATATCAAATTATAAGTTATCCCCCATTGAAAATTTACTTCCATATTAAAGGATTGTCCATACACATCAAATTTTTGATGAGGGTACCCTCATCAACATGATAGAGACTTGAAAAAAGAATATGATTTACTAAATCTTAAATTTATCCTCAGACCATTCAAGGAAATTATATTTATCGAATAATTGATACGTTTTTATTGTAACATTTGGGTTTTAATAAAATCATTTCTTATATACTTTAAGGATATCATCCTATGAACAGTGATAAACAAGGTTATTAAATCATTATCTCTTAGTAATCCTAACAAATGATGTTGAATGATTGATCTATAATGACCAATCCAGGAGGTTTATTTCAACCTAACATGTCTATGGAATATAAATCCATTCATCCAATATAGATCACAGTGTTTTTAGTTGTTCCACTTATGGTTTATCAATATAAAATCCCAATGTTACACAATAACCTCTCTATATTACAATCTACTCATCCAACAATGGTGTAGACACACATTGATTCTCCCTAGGATAATTTGATTTATTCCCTCATCGCTCACCTTAAATACATAATGATTATGTGAGACATAATTCATCATAAAACGAAACCATTCACAGTATAGGTGGATCATACTCCTCAACCACAATAAATTGTAAACCCAATATACACCTCATGTAATAGAACATGTATTCTTGATAAAAATCATTTCATGTTTTCCTCTAAATTTGGGATGATGTGGGGATCCCTAGATTGGAAATAAAAATATTGGAACCAATTCCTTTTCCAAAATATACAAGGCCTTAAATTTTCTTGGTGTATTAATCTAGCACCATGATCCATAAAAACCATGAAAAATATCCTTTTAATGTTCCATTACAAGTTCAGACACACTTTTAATAAGATGGGCATCATTAACCAATCTATACCCAAGCCACAAGAAAATGAATTATTTTAGTAAATCATTTTTTAGTGTAATGAAATGAAATATCCCATAAACAAATTTCTTTTAGGTGGGTATTCATTTAAAATATTCATGGGGTGTATTTAGGCTGAGATATTCCAATCCTACATCACCCTGATGTATTAAAGAGAATTCGTAGAATTCACCAAGAGAGATTAGCTCCTTGGAAAATCCATGTAATAGAATAAGAATATATCTTTTCAAATACCTATTCACATTCTAATGTGAAAAATTTCTATAGTATAAATATTATTAGATACATAGACTCTGATCAATAAAAAATATGGCTCATATCATCCACATAAAATTGGACTGAAGAGGAACTCAATCATGCAATAAATTTTCATTAGGTACCTCATTAGTGGAAAGCACATATTATTCATTTGATGGAAGGGAATAATAACATCCACTAATTTATGGATGAATAGGTCCTAATAATGTTTTTTTATTCAACATAGAAGAACATTATTATACAATTAACAAAGAATAAGTTGTAATTTTTTGAGTTAAATAACAACTCCAACTTTTTTCCCAACAAATGATTTCTTAAAACCACAATTAATTAAGGAATTATATTCAGGGAAAACAATACAAGACATGGTGGATATTGGAATAGTGGATATGGATATTTTATATATTATAGAAATATTTCCTTGTTATGATTCATATTTTTTTGACTATGATATTTCATATCATCAAATGGTGATACCATATTTATATGAAACTTCGTCACATGCTAAATATCTCATTTTATAATTTACTTTTCGGTCTTTATGCTCACCCATTTTTTTGATGTGTATCTCCATGATATGAGATGTTGTAAATGTATCTTATGATTATCCTATTAAGTATATTTTAAGGAGTATTATAATAATTTTTTGTTTTCCTCATTAATTATGTTCAAATTTATAGTACGGTAAACAGTTAAATATTCTATATATTTTTCAATGATGTACCATTTGATGAATATGTTTTTAAATTAAAAGGAAGATCACTACAGTTGATATCAACTGATGGTATACTTATTTATCGAGATTTGGATTAGAAAAAAATATTAAAATACAAATAGATAAGTCAAATTATAAGAAAACAGATTTTTATTTTTTTCATTATAGTGTATCTAGTTTCCAAGAATATAAATCCAAATCTGGATACTACATGTGGATGTGGCTCTGAATAATATGTAAATAAGGGTAACAAACCAGAGAATAACAATATTTATCTATATAAGATCGGGAATAGGTGAACATTACTGGTAATTTTTGAACAGTTTGATTAAAACTCACATGTGAAATTCATTGGTTAATTACATGTGTATAGAAAAATATAAAGGATATAAATATAATATAAAAAATTTATATAGATTATATAATATCATTCTAGAAGAATGATATAAGAATTTTTTTTTTATTCTTTCCTTTAGATTTTTTATTTTTAATTCCCAGTATTAAAAAAATCACTTAGATTCTCTCTTTCTAGGAAAAATTGGTGGAGATATAAGGAATCATAAAATCAATGGTTTTAATAAACAATGGGATGCAATACCTCCCAATAAAAGGGGATCAATAATAGCGAGTATCATGTTTATTATAAACTAGGTATCATGTATTACAATTAAGAACGATATTATATAGGATTTTACTAATAAAAAATAGAAGAGATAGACGGTGTGTAATAAACATTGAAGAGATATGGAAGATAATAAATAATAAGATTGAATCTCCCAAATGGAAAAAAATTGTGAATATACAGCATGGAGAATGTCATAAAAGAACTAGAAGATACATTATTTTTGAAAAATGGGGACATAAATAAGACAATGGACAAAGATGAAAAGGCCATTTTATTTGATGGAGGTTAAAAAGGATCAACCTATGGATCTATTAATAGTTAAATGTATTAGAAGCGGGGGATGTTGGAATTATCTAAGACTATTCCATAATATAGTGGATATTAAATAATACAAATTACAGAGACTAGGTATAGAATACCCTATAAAGATTGTTCTCTATAACTATAGATTAATGTTTTTATTCTTTGTATTATTTTTTATGTGGAATATTTTCTATTTTTTTGATTCATTAACTGAAATGAATTTATTTCATCAAGGAGAAATATTTTATGATTATTTAATCACATTTTATTTCTTATATGTATTTACTTTTCAAAATAATAATATACCTTGTTTAGTGGAATATTTTATTATTAATTTTATTATTCATCTTATTTATGAATTTAGTTTTTATAAAATGAATAATATATCATTTAATTAAATATGTTATAATTTAGTTATAAATATTTAATTTTGTGTTTTAACTTTTTTTTACAGATCACATATAATATTGAAGGAATGAAATCATGTACAACACAATTATCTGTTCTATAATATTTAATCGTAAATATTATTATAAAATATTGTTATAATTTTTACCAATTTTTTTGAAATATTAAAAATTCCTTGAAGAGAAAAATAGATAAATAATAAAAATTCATTTATCAGAAGAAAAATTATATTGAATCGTTGGTTTTTGAGATATGATTTTGAAAGCATAACTCTATCATCTCTTTTAAGAATAGAAAAACCACCAAGGAATTCACGATTTCTATATTGGAGTTTTAGAAATCATTTTTAAGTATTAATGAAATATTAGAAATGATGATGAAGAGCCTTATCATTTGAGTTAATGGAGTTGATCAGTATGATAAATTTCCCTGTATAAAATATATTTAAGGGGGTGGAAATAAATATTCTGAAAATGAATTCCCATCAATAACAGATATATTTCATCTTAATGTATTTTTTTAGTTTTTATAACTTATAAACATAATAATAAATATTATGAACCTTAAAAATCATTGTTTGATATGAAATACTACCACTAGGATCCCTAAATAGATAGAAAATATGTTCATAAAACCAGTAATACTTTATTAAATTCATCAAAAATGTTACAACATGTCCATAATTATAATAGATATCAAAAAAAAATTATAATTTGAATTGAAGTAGTGGATTAATATAGTCTAATATGACAATATGATTTGCTTAAATCCACATGAATCACTGCACCCATGAACACCACTATAATAGAGTAATAGAGCCTCAACAATAAAATATTAATTATTGAAAATATATTAAACCATGATTTAAATAATATAAAATGATTAAGAATAATAATGATGGTGTATTTATAAGAAAATAAGATCATGAACACTTTTCTTTGTCATGTAATATTGGGTTTTCAATATTAATAACATTAAATAATATTATAGTTAATCATTATTCTTCGTGGTTCCATAGATGCATTTAAATGATTGTCATAATTATTTCTTGCTATAATCAAAATTGTTTGATTTTAATTGTCTATAATATATATTCTTTTATTTTTTTTGAGTATGTATTAAATAAATTTATTGTTTAAAAAATATTCTAAAATTATGTGTAAATGATATTATATTTTAATGAAGCCATACTTATTTTTATAATGGTTATAATGTTTATTATTATATTAAATTAATATTTTTCATTAAAATAATGATTTATTTAAATGAAAATAATATCATACTTATATAATTATTTAGATGAAATAATTTTTTTACAAATCACATAAAATTTATATTAGAGTGATTTATTGGGAATTTTATGACAATGTTGCTTTTTCAAAAATAAATGAATGTTGTCATTATATGAGCATTGGACTATTATGAAAATTTTATTATGTCATGATTATTATAAATTTTATGAAAAAAAAATTATTGATAAATATATAATTCAATTACTATGAAAATAATATTCTATATTTCACTTATTTTTTTATATTTTGAGTTATTTTTTTATCCAAAATTTGATTTCTCAAATAAAATACAATTTTTTGGTTTTGTGAATTTATTTGGTTTTATTGAAATTTTTTGTTTATTTTAGAGTCCATTATTGTCTAAAACAACCTAACACACAATAATTTTATATAAAATTTGTTAGAATCAAGTTTACAAAAACGTTATTGGCTTATATGATAAAATAACAAAAATATATTCCTTTAACAACATCTCCTCCCAAAATATAAATACCCCCAATTTTCCATGACTACCATTAAATTTTTTTAATCCATTATGTTTATGTTTTTACCTCTAATGTGGTCCATAATGTTTTCCCTCATTCTGTCATGGTTCGGTCATCATGTTTTAGGAGGTAAATATTCAATGTAAGGGAATTCTCTTCTTCTCCATTTTTCATTCAACTACTCCTCATTTTTAAGTCTTCTAAAATTAAAATATTCTTTCATTTAATATCATTTTTATCATACTTACATATTAAAAACCATGTTTTACCAATTCTTTGCATACATTACCTCTCATTATTCCCTGCCATTAATATATGTTTTACACCATTATAATGTTGAAATTATTTCCCCAATATTTCTTTTTTCAAAAAAATATTATTAAAGTATTATTTCCCAAGCATCTTCCATTACCATGATAATCTATATAGTGGTCAAAAAATTATTTTTATATGGTTAATTGTGTTTATGAATTTAAAAATAACCTTTCAAGGGTTGGGATTGATCTAATGTTTATGTCTATATGAAATTATGTGTTCAAAATTTTTATATGAAACACATTTTCCATCTAATATTTTTGTTGATTAAATTATTTATGTAGATAAATGGTTATCATATGAGTTAATACATATGAACTGTGAAACCTAATACACAACAATGAATTATTTAATGAATTGGTCTCTAGTGATTCCATTTTTTGTGATAACCTTGTGAATGACCACTATAATATTGATGTATGAAACCCTGGTGATAATCTATGGTGATATGCATGTGGTTGTCTAATTTATGTTTTAACTAAATTTCCAGGTTATGATTAATGTTATTTGTGTTATTATATACCTCATGTTGTTATTATCATTTATTATTGATACGCCTCTTTGTCATAGTCTAACTATCTTATTTGCTTACTTATGTTTGGGGATTTATGCTCATCTATTTCTTTGAGACATATCCCTAGGAGAATATATGAAATCAACATAATAGTGGATAATCCTATTAAAATCAATTTGATTTGTGTTTTATTATTTTTTTATTTTCATGTATTATTATCCTATTTCAATGAATCTAAACCTTGATATACCTGATGTACTGTAAAATTTCCTACCATGTAATGAGTGGTTGATGAAAAAATAATGTGTGTTACCATATCCTAGATCTCTTATTCAAATCCATTCCATTCAACCTATTCGATACCATTTGTACACATTCTAATTAAAACGTTACTAATTCCTATTAGGATTTAAACCCCCTCCCCAAAACATTCCTTCCATTCATTCACTTGTTCAGTAGTTGAATTAGATACATACCAATGTATCCTATAACTATATGTAGCTTAATTATCATTCCATATGATGTTCAGTGACCCATTAATCTCTGGACATTATCCCATCTAAATGCCTCAAGATTTTTACATTCCATTATGGAACTTACCAATCCTACATTACATTATGAAAACTAATAATCCTACACAAGGAATAATTTCACTCAATTTAATATATGTTCAATTACCTCAAGATGGATGTGTATATGTTTAATGACCCTTAAATCGCATCATTTATGTGGTATTATAATCATAACCATAATATTTTTCAACTTCTGACACGTCTATCTATATTTAAACTAGTATATCCAATTCAAATTGATTTTACCTCTTCTATGATTCCATATATACTACCTAAACCTCCAACAAATGAACATGTCCTTAAGATATTTTAATTACCCATGAGGTTGGAATATATTAGAAAAAGGGATATATAAGTCAGAATGTTTTTCCCCAAATATCAACATAGATATCCTCACTCGGTCCATACATCATAACCATAAACTATGAGCCTTTATCTCTAAGGTAAGTTAATATTATCATGTTAATTTTCTAGTGATTTTATTCATTATTTACTATTGCATGATATAAGGCCTTCCATTTTCATTATATAAGTACCATTGACCTCAAATTTGTATTATTCCTTGGTCAACGCTTTATGTCCATAAACCAGAAGAACTCTATGTCATAAATTTGTGACCATAAAACATATACAATAATTATTCATCTAGAAGAACAATATACATCCCTATGAAAGATACATAATGTATTTTCATGATGAAAACCCATAATTGGTGGCGTAGTTAAATTTATAGACCCATATTCAATTTCATCCCCTTTTATGGTTTGTAAATCATAATTTATAAATGGATAATAATGTTTTCTTTTGGGAATTAACCTCTTGCCTTAGAAAAATATTAGTTATACTCACTAGACCTACTATTCAAGTCAATACATAGTGAAAATAATATTTCCATTTCCCATTTAATTCTTTTAATATGAAATTATCTAAATATAATATCATCATTATCATACAATACTAAACATTTTGTTATATGTTCTTATAAAATGAAATTTAATGAAACACCATGATTGTACATGAATCATGATTTTGAAATATGGCGCACCATATTTTGTTTTTATATAATGGAATCAGGAATTCAATTCAAAATGATTTTGGTACCCATCTCTTCAATATATAAATCGATAATTTTGGGATGAAAATCCAGAACATAATGTACATGCATCCCTTAAAAAATTATCATGTCAGTGTTGAACCTTCTATTTCATGTCGGTTTTTTTTCATAAAGTTGAAAAAATAGTTTTACCCCTTGTTCCCAATCAAAATGATAATAGACTTCATGAATTCCCCACTAAAGAATTTTGAATCAGTATTTACACAATCAATTCATGTTTATTATTCTCATTGACTAATTATATATTGAATGAAAAACCTTTAGTTCATGCTGTATTGAACTTATATTATAACACCCCACAGTCTGAGAATTATACCCACAACCTCTATAACAACAAGGAGTGACAGATTCATCCTAGAGGTTCTGTTGAACCGTCTCCCCATTTACTTTTTATGTTCCTCACTAATAAAAAACCCTTTCACCTTGGGAATATTCCCAAAACATATTAATATATCACCCAAAGAACTCAATCCCCACTATTATCTCTTTCTTTAATCTCGACACATTGTTTCCTATTTTTTTTGAATTTCAAAATAAATATTTCATTTGCTACCGTAAAACCCTGTTGTGACAATATAGTTCTACAAAGTTCAAACTCCCACCCAAGCTAAACATCCGAAGGATCTATGTATGAAACATGAAAAAGTATGTGTTTCAATGACCTGGTCAGTTCTTTACCATTATTTTTTCTCTTTCATTCCAGATGATACAGTTGTGTAATTATTTCTATGAATGATTCCAATGGTAATAATCCTCTTTTTCCACACCCATTGAATTTCACATTTTAAAACAAAAAATTTTACTTATCAAATCCAAATTTATAAAATGATTTTTAAGGAACTCTATGCCTATATCTAAAACAATTTTTTCTGTATTTGTAGGGTGAAATCAACTGATTATATCCTAGAAAATTAGTCTCCTTATTTCATTGGATCTCACCATGTTCAATGATTCATTTCAATCTTGACATGTTCATTCGATCAACACATTCATGTGACATGTGATTTAATCAATTTATAATTTTTTATCATAACCGGATGACTCACTTGAGTGTATACTTTTTGAATAATTTTTATTATAGTGACCGAGAATCCCTCCCTTTCAACTTTATATCAAAATTTTATAATGTTCTTTCAATGACCTTTCACTATAATGTAATTTTTTTTAGTTTTTACCTTTCAATAAAATTAAAAATGTGTGATTTTTTAGAACTCATCATTTAGGAAAACTGCTTTATTGCATCTTTTTATAACCATCCAATCATTAAGAAATACATGTGGATTGATTTCAACCCTATAGTGTAAATAGTCAAATTAATAAATATTTTCCAAGAATCAACTAAAATATCGATCCTCAAGATATTATAGTACAAGGAATTCTATACAGAATCAATCACATCTGCTTATAATACAAATATCTGGGGGGGGGGGTAAATGCCCCTTACTCCACAAATGAGTTATATCTACAAGATAGTTGTTCATTCTAGTTTCGTACTAATTTTTATATTACATATTCATGTTAAATACTCATTCCCACTAGATAACATCCCCTTTTATTATGTATGATCTAGATCATTACAGGTAGTATGTTGTTCAAGAATCATGAAAATAAATAGAAATAACTCATAATTGTTGTTATTTTCCATTGAATTTTTTCTTGAAATTAACATTTATTTATTTATAAAATTTTCAATGTTGAATTTCATAAGACCAATTTTATCTCTCATCTAGAGATGATAATGTTCATAGAAATGGTCCTAGATAAACGAACCTAAATGGAAAAAAATTGGGTAAAAAATACAAGACCATAAACCATTTACGACCCCTTGGTCATAGATTCATTTCATTAGTTGTAATGTTTATATAGAAATAGATATAACACTATAAAACATTAGTCCCATTTTTTAAATATTTAAATTTATCATTGACTAAGAATCCTAGGGATATCCCTTGATATTTCCCTTAATTCCTAATAAAATTTCATTATTGTGTCATCTAACATATTGGAATTTCAATTTTTACAATTATTATTCATGTAATTTATATTTTTGGTATTACCTATAAATATGATTGAGTCATGGAGATGTATCCATAATAGGGTTTAAACACTTCAAGAAAATCCAACTCTTCAACAGACCCATGTTGGGTTCACTAACATGGAATTACATCTAGTATCATATCCAAACATGCTCCCCAATAGGGATTTAATAAACCCTTTAATTCATGTCATCCTTTTATTGTATATACAATTGAGGATCCATCATCATAATGTATATGAATAATCACCTATAGTGGTCAAGCAATACCAAAAGGCCCACCCCCCTTAGGAGAAATCAAACCAAAGGATATATCTTTTGAAATATTTTAGTGTAACTAGTGTTTTGGATACATACAATTGTATTGAAAAAATATATTTTCCTAATTCATCAACTAGTTTAGACTCTTGGAGTCACACTTTTTCTCTATTCACATTCTCAATAGTTATTATAATCTAATTCTTTCAATGTTTTAACCTTATAAATCATATATTATGATAGGAAAATTAAACCATTATAATCACACCAACCCTTTTTCCTATCCTCATAGGTCTCCAATGAAAATTTGAACAAAAATAAAATAAAAAACCATATTGAATTTTTCCATCACATTCAATTAATTCAATGATATTATATTTGTATCTTATTTATAATGTTGAGTTTGAATTTAATTTGATTATATATATTGTTTTAGTTTATCATTTATTATATTGATATACACATATCAATAGTGGTAATGTGGAAAAGTTATATTTGTATTAGTTGATAAAAAATGAAGGTGGAGGTTCATCCACTTATCCGAGCCTCACCCTAATTACCAAATATTCCCTTGATGGTTATACCCAGGTGATTTTGTGTTTGAGAATTGTTTTCATATTTTAATTTGATTTATCTATTTCTCACTACCTATCTACTCCCTCCATATCGACGTAAATTGAATTAAAAACCTCATACTCTTCCACCAATACATATATTCGTCCCTAATCATAATCTATTATTTCATAAATATCTTTTGAATACTCAGCTTAATCCACTATCATATTATCATCATGTAAATAGATGTTATATTCTCTTGTAGAGGTAATGTCCCACTACTAGTGTGCCTCATAATTTATCTAGGAGATCAATTACATGACCACCATTTAGTATTTTATAATATAATATGGGGATACATTATGGGATATATCACACCATATCCACTCTTGGAACAACGTCTCAAAAACTTCATGCCCCCATAGTGCACCTAAATCGGGATAGTCAACCAATATGATCACTAGGATCATTAGATAGTTGTTAATGAATCTAATATGTCCCACAAAATCTCACAATTACACGAGAGTTATGAATTTTTTCACTCCTCCTTGAATTGTGTCGAGGCACCTAGTTATACTCGATAATTACTATCACATAATCTTCCATTTAGTTTAGGGAGGATTCATATTCAAGGAATGTCTTTAAAATGTAATAGAGATTTCATATTATAGTCATTAATTGTGATTTTAAGACTCTTTAGTTTTCAAATCATATTTAATATTTATTAAAAAAATATTATTGTCTCATTTATTGAAAAATAATTATCATGAAAAAAAATCCACTTATGTACAATATTACGTGGTGGTTGGGTAAATTATATGTGGTTTTACCAAGGAGATTTATAATCATCGTTGAGGATATGGTATTTAATATGAAATATAATAGGACCTTGTTTTTAATTTTTTAATTATTATTATCTTATTTTCCCCTCATTAGAGAATTCCTATAATTTGTATAATAAGGGGTTAATCCACAAATTTATTTTCCAGAGACTAAGGGAGAGGTAGATGTTGAGGTATAAAATCATTGGAGGTGCCCAATCATATATTTATCTATAGGGTTTGAAAATGAACTACAGAACTTAGCCTCGATTATTCATTAAGTCAACCTGATTCTGGAATATATATTTTACATTCCCATTAGTTATTTTTCCTCATTTTTTGTTTTTTTGTATTTATTATTTTATATTAAATGATTATCGATATATTTCAATTTTTTGTTGAAATTGGGGGATCATGTTGCCTTGAATAATTTCTATGCATGGAATTCCCATCCATATATCAAATTATTATCGAGGAAAAGTTATTTTTATCATTATTGTTACTAATTTTTTCGACTGTGTCCACATGATTTGAAGGAAAAATAAAAAAGTTATTTTTTATTGTTATGGTATATGGACTGGGGTGAGGAATTTTACATATCTAGAAAGAACATGTGAGGTGCAAGGAATGTAAAAGTATACACCAATTTGATATACATGACACATCATGATCCATGATACATGTAAAGGGAAGACTATAGGTTATACAAAATGTGGTGCTAAAATAAATTTAATTCAGCATGTGACTACAAAACTAAGGTCCCATGTCACTTTAATGTTATTTGATTCATGAGGAATGCCAATTATTGTTATATTACAAGATAAGACTGCATTTTTATGGAATTAATTTTATTATATTGGTTTAAATATATAAAATTTATAGGGAAACTTTTTTCATGAATTACATTACAAGGCGTGAAGAAAACATCCCAGATTGATGATTTACACTTGAAAAACATGTTATATAGAAAACATGATTGGTACTATTCCCCTCAAATGAGTTTTGTGTATTTTATCACTCAAATATCATATTTGGAGAATAAAATTGTCATTTATAATTTTCTCTCCATATGGATCATAACGATGGGGTCATCTTCTCAATAAAATTAATTAGTGAGATGATTTAAGGTCAGATGAAATTCATATCGACATTATGAAGAATCAAGGTAATCTCAATTATATTAAACACTATAGCAGTATTTTGTTGTCGTGATGTGTGTGACTCGACTATAATATCAATGATTCGTACTAATAATTATTTTTTTGAAATTATTGGCCCTATCGAAGATAGTGAATTTTTTTACAATATAGGTCTTTGGGGGAGTTATTTTCTATTCAGTCATCATTGTATTGGCGTCTGAAGGGAAATATAGTTTGATATTGAACTTATGGAGGATCCATTTTTCCTATGAAATCTAAATTTTGTCTTATTTTATGTGATCAATCTAAAGAGATAAATATTTCATTTCCCAGTCCTATTACAATAAAGTATTCATTGATATTATTGGTCAATGATGTCAAAGGTTTCTCATTCCAATTCATGACCCTATCCATTCCCTTTCATTGAAGAGTGTATTCCCAGTGTCTAAATTCATTATACCAATATATCTAGGTATTATAAGTTGATTTTGTTGTAGATAATAAAAGGGGTTTCCCCTCATGTTACAAATATTTATAAGGATTGGTTCATCACTTATATTGATGATGTCAGTACACTGGTGATATGTGGGGTGCAGGTTCTATATGATATTGATTTTTTTATTTGATATATTTTTTATTAACATCGGGATTCCATTAAATCGATGTTTATAGACTTAGTACTCTTTGGAGACATAGTTTATCAATTCTCTATAAGGGATATATTTTCTTAGATCCATTATTATGATGTGGATTGTCCATTACATAGTATATAATATACACACATTAGAATATCTTTTCATTTTAGGAGGTGTGGGTCCCTTACTAGTGCTCAGTATTTGCTACGGCTAGTTTACTCACTATGTTGATTCATTTACACCCCATTATTTATATAAAATTTTATAAATATTATGATGGTATCAGATTATCATTGTTATTTGTTATTAGTTGGAATTAACAAGGAATATGGTGTTTTTATTCACATTTGAAATAATTATATTTTGGAGTTTGGATTTTTGAAATGGTTAAAGCATTTAATTCGATGATTATACATTATAATGTATTTGGGACATAATACATTCTTTTGTTTCATGAATGAATAACCATGAAAATTTCCCCTTTTTATGGCCGGGTCAGTCTCTGCCCTTTAGGGCAGTGTTCAAGTCACCCATCCATGGGGTATGTAATTCTATGGATTAGTCTTTATTATTCCCAATTATGTGAGGTTACCCCATATCAATAATTTTATTGGTGTTTGGTTTTTATCACTCTTATTACATAAGGGTATTGTTTTTAATGAATTATTATTTGACCCCTGATACATGGGTGATTCTAGATAACACCCTATGTATCAGGAAGGTATTATATTTGGTACATGAGGAGTGGATAATATTATGATGAGATACCGAAAAGTATGGGGTTTTCCTTGTTAAATTATTAAGTTATGGAATTGATATTGGGGTTGTGGTCTCCTTTTGAGAACCGATTATTATTGACTAGCTTGGTTGCTAATTATGAAGGTGGTGGAGTTTTCCCGTGCGGCGTGGGGTTTGTTTGCATATTCTATATTCCATGAGGTGAGTTTAATATCATGTATTAATTGTATTATCCATTGCGACTGGTGGTGGCTTATTAGGTTGTGAATCCACATATTCGTTCATGTCTTCTTTCCTCCCCTATTTACAAGAATTTGGATTCTATTGATTTTGACTCATTGTTGTGATGTAACCTAAAGACAGTTCCCTTATTAATTTTGGATCACCCTAGTTGGTCATTAATACTCACCCCTACACATTCATAATTCCTATTCATTTTTCAACATTGTATATAATGAATTCCATTTTAGAATATTCAATGGACATGATGAAATTGGAGTGAGAGTTTAGTAGATCCCCTATGCTAATTACTGTTTGTAGTTCTTGGGTATGTGTAGGCCCACTGCATTGATCCCCCAATCCATAATATTAGTGTAATTTTATTAAAGATAACTGGGACACATATTTTCTTATTCTTGTACTAATTTTTTTCGTTATGATTTGGATTGTAAAAAGAGTTTTCATGAATGATTAATTTTTATTATATTTTATATTTTATTGGGATGTGAAAATTATTGTTTGTATTATTTGTATGTCAAAATGGATGTATAATAATAGGAATACCATTTTTATAATTCCTTCTTGGTGCCAGTTACTATCACCTGGCCATTTTCAGGTGGGATTAGTGGGGTATGCATGGATTACAAGTGGCCTTTGCTGGGAATCGTTGTGTTGGGTCCTATCAGGTTGGTTTGTAGTAATTTTATATCACATATGGATATTATAGATTGGAGTTTAATGATATATGATTGAGGAATAATAGTTTAATAATTCTAAAAGTTTATTAGGATTAGTTATTAATACAGATAACCTATACAATTTGTTGAAGATGATGCATTCAAATATAACAAATCTAAAAATATTTTAACTACATTAATTACACATGTCATTATTTTTTGTTATATAGTTAAGTAATTCTATTAATTATATATAGTTATGTTAATTATTGGTTACATGGAGTGAAAATTTGATTTAGAGATATCTCTATTTGAATATATTGTTGATTCCTACATCAAAATGGTTTTAGTTGACATGTGAAATAGACCACATGTAGATTTTGAGAGTAATGTGACTAATCATGGTGAGGATAACTTCTCAGTTGATTAATTCATGATATTTTAGTGATATGGTTCGTAGAGGATTTTATCATAATGAATATTGTGTTGGGAAATTTTTAATTATATCCATGAGAGTAGTTTTTAGAGTATTCATGGTACCCCCTATTGATTTATATAATATGGTGACGTTTCACATACTCTATGGGGAACAAAGAGAGTTATATTTATCCCCTATAAGATATTTTGTTTGTTCTCCATGTTTGGGGTTTGTAAACGCACTTGGAAATTAGTGATTATATGGTGAATGTCCCCTATATAATACTGTGGGTTTTAGTAAAATCTTTTGTATAAACGCTTGTGGAATACCATATGTGGTTTTATGAGTTCCCTATTTCGGTATTGATTATGTTATCCATTGGTCTTAATGTTGTTAAATTACTTTATAAATGTATTGATTTTTAATCACATATAAGATAAGGTGAAGGTAATCCATTTCTACTTGTCCATGTTCTTCACAATATGTGTGTAGTGATAACTATATGAGTTTTTATCCCCCCTAGAGATTTAGTTTCTTAGTACTCGATCGGATAGATATGTACTCAATCGAAATATGTATATTTCAATATGAATTTATATCCACCTGTATTAATTATTTTATTTTGTACTCATTATTTATTTTAATAAAATACTTCCCTTTATAGTTGCAAGGGGGTTTCCATTTTACATGCAGTTTATACTCTATCAATCATAATATTTTGTTGTCCCCAACTATAGAGTTGTAGATAATCCCTAATGAAATAAGTTTTTTGTACCCTATATATATAAATTAATAGATGATGTGATATAGGGCATTATTATTCTCTCATTTGGATTAGTAATCACTCCATATACATTATGAGGCCCATAATATTTATTTAGTGATATGTGTTACTCCCTCAATAAATTCATACACTCTTAATGATATTTATGTCCCTTAGTATAGTTTAATACTTATAGGTTATTTATTCAATGTACAATATATTTTGGTAATATCTAGATCAATAGTGAAAACTATTATGGTCAATTTATTGAGGTTATTGTTGCATTTTTAGATCATTCATATAGAGGATTATTGGTATAATGAACTATATTTTAGTCTGAGGAGACTTGGAGGGGTGTGATTGATTGGATATTTCCCCTCTTTTTTGTCTGTCTTTATAATCCTTTATGAAGTGATATTTTCCCATGATTAGTTCGTTCTCAATAGATGATTTTCCTCATAGTGATTTTCTCTAAGAATGTGGTGGATGAAATATTGATCAATTTCCAATACCACCATATATATTTATATTCATCCACTAGGTTAGTGAGGGGATGGAATGGACCATAGATAAGTTAAATATATTAATGGATTTATAATTTTAAACGTGATGTGGCATGAAAATGTTTTAGTGGAATGAGAATATTTTCATCGCATGATAATAATAATTTTTTTTCCAATGGATCTCAAGTTTATTATCAGTTACACGTCTTATTTGTAAAAAAATTTATCAATAGAATGGGAGACAATTTTATTAGTGGATTATTTAGACATATATTTTCTATATGGAGTCACATATTAATGGTTTCCATTTAGCCATGTTTATAATACTATAGAGTGTTATTTTGAGAGGAAAGTTTTTCTAGTATCTCTCATGGTAGAATGGGTCCCTATGATGATATTTTTTGTTATGGATGATCAAAAAATGTTTGAAATAGAGTGAATTATTTTAATTATGGTCATTTTTTATAACAACCAAATAGATTTTGATATAAATTCCCCGAGAACTATGAGTTATATTTTTATAATGTAAAACCCTAAAAAAGATTCAACTTGTTCATTCAATTTTTGGTGAGTTTTACTCCTTTGTAGTTCTGATTTCATGGGACCAGTTCTGAGGTTTTCTAGTAGTGGATGAACATTTACAAAGGGGTTTATTACATATTTCACAACATTGAGATTTTAAAAAATTAATTTATTATGTTTTGGGACTACATCAATATGTTATCAATTTTTGAAAATACCTTATTGGGAATGGGTAAATAAGAATTATGATGAAAGAATTTGTGAAAATGATTCACCTATAAGAATTTTTTTTCCCTATTGTGGATATAGTAATGCCCATAAAATGGAATATAGGAGATTTTTTAAACAATATTAATTACAAATAGTATTTTTTTGGAGCATTTTATTCCATTTTAAAATATCCTACTTTTCATGGAATCAAACATTATTTATTTAATTGGTTGAGTACACTTTAATCTTGAGAGAGTTTATGGAGATATATTAGATATTTTCTATGACATATATCATTGGATTCTATGTATCCAAAGATGATATTAATCTATTCTCTTTATTTTTGGTTTCTATATGATATACATGTGTATGTGGTGAACTAAAATTTCCTTAGATTTGGACCCCAAAAAATATAAGGGAATATATTGTTAGATGGTGTTATCATGACCTATGTGAGTTTTTGACCAACCTAGTAATTAGTAAAATACATTATGCGGCCACATATGTGACATAATGATATATTTAGTGGTAGAATATTTATGGTATCATGTGATATGATATAATACATGTCATTCCATGTGATATTGGATGTGGATGGTTTAGTTATATATAGATGTAAATCTAGGTCTCAAAAAAGTTGTTTGTGGACATATTTTTCGATTGACAACATTGTTAAAATCAGTAGATAATGTTTTTCATTTATTTTATTTATAGGAATATAGGAATTATAGGATCTATTGTATACTCCTAGAACGATAAATAAATTTATGATGTGTTATCATTAGAATCTTATAATGAGTATTATTGGAATTCCATTATGATGAAGTATAGTTTTATTTTTCATGCTCATGATGTTGGATATGGATAAGATTATATTTTATATATATGATAGTCTCATGGGAAAATATTTTTCTATTTTTAGAGCATGATTACCCGATGTGAAATTCTTTGGTTATAATGGTTCATGAAATTTCATCATGAATAACTTGATGTGAATCCACTGGTTAAATAAAAATCATTTTTATGGAATCATTAATGAGATTAATTACATGAGTATTTGGCTTCATGTAAAGGGCTCTCACTATGATGGTTTGAGGTTGTTTAACCATATGATAAAGAAGAGACTATAAAATATAGAACCACTATTATTTTTCATTGAAATGGGAATGGATTTTAAAATCATATATTCTGGTTCCTCGTAGATTTAAGAAGATTCATGTTAAAGAAGATATTATGCGAGGGTTCTTCATCAGCACATGTGTGTTTTTTCATAGGATTCTAGTTAAGCCTCTACGATTATTTTATTTTCCATGATTAATTTTTGTTAAGGTAGAGAGGATTTATTGATATATGTCTTAACATTTCTAATAATTATATCATATTATAGTTTCATGATCACATAATTTTTATAATTCTAAAATTTTATATACACAATTTAAATATCCTAAGAAATATTTTCTATCAGTTTTATTGTTTTGATGATGGGATATCTACCCTCAAATTATAATTTGATATGATTTAAATATTATAATACTTTTAGGATATAAAATATTTATTAAATAAATAATATTATCGCTTGTTTGAGTATATTGATATCAACTAAAAAATTCTCATAATAAAAGTTCAGGCATTGTAGTTGTGTTCGGAAGTGTAGCTTTACCTATGAGAGGTATATACTCAATAAGGATTTTAATTCTCAGATATACCGACAAAACAATTTCCTAACATTAATATTACATAGTTTTATATATAATCATCACAATTTCACTAAATATAACAAAAAAAATGGTTTAGTGTCTTGAATAAATTATTCTCATACATATCATTTAAGAAAAAAAACAAGAAAAATATTTAATTCCATATTCACAAGATTTAAAGTGTCTCGTGTGTTCTATTTAGTGCAAGTAATCACCTAATGATATACATCAATGAAATGGGTGAGCTAGATGAATATTAAGTTGATAGATAAATACATGAATTAATATAACATGGGTGGTCATAAACAAAATCATTATATAAATATCATAAGATCGTAATCATAATTATGATAGGATGAATTAGATAATGGAATAGAATGTGACAATGCATAAAAATGAAACATCATGTCTTAGTGGACAAATAACACAAATATACATGAAGAAATATATCATCATTTCCACAGATAACATTTATGAATAATAATAACATTATCATTGTGGATGAACCTATCATCACGTTCTTGTATATTTAAATTTATATAATGAGAAACATCACAAGACCCAATGTAATGTAAGACTATATAATTCTGGGAACACCCTCCATATCATTAAATTTACTGAATTATGTTTTACACATAGATAGTATATCAATCAAGATATAACTCATGGAATAGAATTAGTTTCAAAATTGTATCATATTTTATACAATCAGGAATAATTTTTGGGGTTGAAAAATGGAAATGGTAAAACATATTTGGAATAATAATTACCAATATTAATTTATGAAAAAAATCTCAAGATAAGGAAAGATGTTTTTTTAAGGAAAAGTTCTTTTTAAAATAATGTATACATTTTATAAAACAACGTTGGAAACTTTTATATCATAGAAAAAACTGAAAGAATAATTAAATAATATTTAAGGAAAATTAAATGATGATACAAAATGAAATTATTCAGAATGAGGGAAAACCATGGAAATTGAGTTGTGTTCAATAATCCCCTTACCTTTATTCCCACACAATTTAATAACTTTTTCACCAGATGAATAATAAAATTATGTTCATTTAAATAATTATCTTGAAGTGAATCCCCTTACCATAATTCCTCCCTAATTTCATCACTTTTTAGCCTTATGCAATATAAACACATGTTCATAAAAATTATTATCTATAACTGAATAATAAATTTTTTTAAAAAAATTATAAATAATTATCTTTGGATTATATATCATAATATCATTGGATGAAATATTAGCATTTTGATATCATATTTAACTTAAAAAGTACTTGCCTTGTAGTGATTACTCTATTTTATTAAATTTAATTTTTAAATTTGCATTATTAATTTCAAAATCATAGAGTACATAAAATTATCTATTAATATATTTCGTGATATTTATGTTTTCCATCCATTAAGGTGGTTATAATAATTTTCTTGAAAATCTCTATGTCTGTGGTTAATTGAACTATCATGGGATGTTGTCAAAATAGAACATAATGGATGAATGAAATTTTTATTTTTCTCAAATATTATCATTACAGTTGGTTGATATCATTAATATACTTTCTATTTACAATATAATTAATTTTTTATTACATGATTATAATTACCCTCCCATTTAGTACATAGAAATTAAATAACATTTTCAGAATTCTTAAACCATTATATACAGACACCAAATGACAATATTTGTCCAGTACCCACGGAAACACAGAAAAAAATATTATAGCTCAGTGGTATATCTTCAAAGATTCCCACAAATATCTTCCCCCTTAGTTGTTATAAATAAAATCCATTATTCATATCCTAGGTAAATAAAACATATGAATAGGGAGATCATAACGGCTCAATAACTATAAATAATGAAATTTGTATACATATCATGAACATAAGGGTATATGATAATGATCATGATCATTATAAGATCATACAATGCTTATAAAAGATCATAAACATGAATAATGGAATAAATATTTTCTATTCATAAGACATGAATCATAAATATGTGATGATCATAATCCATGAAAACACAACATATGAGTAAGACATGGAATTATGGAATACAAATCAACCAATAACATAAAGAACATGTATAAGTACAAACATGCCCACATAATATGTTAAGGACATTAAATCAAACACTCTCATATAATTATAGACATGCAACCATGTCCATGCGTAATATTGTGATCATGAAATCTATTTCACAAATTACATTGTGAACTTTAAATCATGTTCACACATAACATCATGAACATATAATATGGGTCACTCATAACATTGTGAACACGTAATCAGTTTCACACATAAACTTTTAGACATTCAAATGTGTCCATACATAAAATTGTAAACATCTAATAATGTTTAAATAATTAATATTGAGTTATATATCATTACCTAATGGATTTTAATAAGATTTTTGTCCCACCAATCTCATACTAAAATCATTAATACATGGACAACATGAAAATCAATCTTTAATCATATAATGACCATACAAATTAGGCTTTATCAATATCCTAACATAACCTATGAAATGGAATGGTTATCATTAACATTTCATCACATTATAACCTATAGAGAATAGATATGTTTCATAATAATTCCATTATTGAATATCCCATGAAATAATTGTTTTCCAAGTCAAATAACCTATTTAAAAGAAATGAGTGTCATAAACCTCATTCCATTTAAACGTATACTGTTAATGAAAGGATAATAACAAAACATTTGGATAATTTCTAGGAAGGGAATGAGTAACATGAATAGATGTCATCATAGATTAAAATAACATGGAATGATATTTTTAATACATTTCATCATGTAAATAATAGTCAATTTTTGAAAAAATTTATTTAATTTAAAATAACCATTTGAAAAAAAATTCATAAAAATACTCTTCAAAGTAAATCAATAATGATTTAAAAACCATTTGGTCTTTATAAACATATAATGGGGTATTTAAATTTTTTTGAAAACCATTACGTTGAAAATAAATTGAAAAAATATAAACAATTCCTGAAAATGATTTGAAAAATCGTTTTTATAAAAAAAATAGTGAATCTTAAAATTAATTTTATAATGATTTTCATTAATAAATACATTATAAACATATAAATCTTGAAATGTTTTTTAAAACCATTTCATTGATAATTAATTTTAAAAAATTAATAAAAATAAACATTTTAAATATGCAAGTAAAGATTCAAAGGAAAGATATTTGGTAAATATATATATATCAAATGAGGTGAGAAGTATAGTCATTTTTATCTTAAAATGATAGGAAAATACCTTGTTTGAAAAGTGACAAAATATTATATTGAAATCTTTGGTAAAAGAAGAAAATGAAAAATTTTATATTATAATATATAGTAGAATAATATAATATTCTAGGAAACCAATTCTAGAAAAAAATTTTTTGAAGTAATATATATTTCTAACTAATGATTGTGTAATGTTTACCATTCTTATAAACACCTTCCCTGCCATTCTATGTACTAGTGAATTTAAAAATTATATCCCAACATAAATAACGCATGAATAACCATAGGATAAATGATTCGTGAATTTTATTGAGAGGTGGATCATATGGCTTCATAAAAGGAATCAGAAAAAAATATCAGAAAGTTATCATATTGTTTCAAGATACTCTTACTTGATTGTAACTTTAAACTATTTTACTCATGTAAAAAAAATTAATGAAGAATAATATATTCTAAAAACAAGTAGATTGATGATATAAAATTTCAAAGGTTGAATATAGACATAATGGAAAATTATTTGTATATAACATGTCTTGTGTTCAATGGGTGAGAAACTGAGATAAAATTATATTACCGATTTTTTAACATTTGAATCATAAATCCCCGGATGGAAATGGAATAAAATGAATATTTAAATACCCATAAATTTATGTATAATAATAATATAATGCATTCATGTGTAGTATAAACACCACATAATGGGAATTTGAGGTGAATAATGAATGTATCTCACAAAAATAAAAAGTGGTATTAAATCCCCTTACATTGTGTCTCGACTCAAGCTGTACTTGTACAAACCTCCATTTAATCGGGTAAGTCCTTTTATTATGTAGCAACGGTCTTACATGGATGGATGTGTTTTCAAATAAAACCTTCATGGATTAATTTAGGTATTTTAAGGAGCTATTTTGGTAGTTTTTGCTGGATCCAATGTGTTTTGTAATGTGTTGGGATGTGGGAGTAGGGGATGGCTTTTTATAGTTGAGGATGAGTGTCACTCTTAGAAATTTGGGGAAACAGAATTACACGAATGTTCATTCCCTATAATTTTGACCCAATAGTTGCCAATGATTAACCAGGTGATTATATATAACGACCCATACTTTACATACATTGTTAATACTTCAAAATTGAAGTACACTTATTACAACATATGACAAAACCACAAAGGACCGTATAGGTATAGTGTCTTTAGAAACTGGGAAACATAAACAACTGGTTCATAAATCTTCTACAGTGTCTCCCATTTATTTCATCATATCTAGGGTCCCTTTTAGCATATTCTACTTAATATCCATCTTCCTGTCCTGGGGAAAAGAAAACATAAAAGGGTGAGCTCAAATGCTCAGCAAGGGCAAATAAAGGAAATAAAAATCATATCATATCTTTTTGAAAATCAAAACCTGCAAAAGAGATCATAATATCATAACATGGAATAAATCATAGAAGTGAAAATGAGATCCCCATAATCATAACATAAAACTTGAAACTTTGTGGCATGCACACATAATCATGGAAAATCATTTCTTGTTAGTCATGACTCATTGCCAAGACTATCTTAGTGGACAAAGTCCCTTTCTGAACCGAGTTCACTCCTCGTTTCAGTCCTGTATCACTGAACCGAAATAACCTTCCGTTCCAGCCATGTCTATCTCATGAGATATAAAGTCTTTACCCAATGCATTGGAGGGAGATATAGGTCCCACACATCTGATAATGAATCCTTTCTTATGTGTGCCACATAATCATAAACCATACATCATAACGTAACCCATGTAATAAAAATGGGATTCTTAAACAACATGACATCATAAAACAATTCATATAAGATAAAGGAATTCATAAAAATATTTCCATCACAACATAATCAAATCCATGTAATAATAGGGATAGAAACAGAACCCTTTATTATCTTAGATGGAAAATAATTTTGATAAAACACTTGAACTTCATTCTTGAGGAAAATATCCTTTCTTATTCAAAAACATTTTACATTTCTTAACACGTCATACAACTTTAAACTAAAAGAAGTTGATTAAAAATAAACTTGAAAACTTTTAAAGGAAGCTTCTTGGAAATAATGTTTTAAAAATCCATTCTTGTCGTATAAGTTAAAAAAAACATTCTTCGTACTTTTGTCGGAAAAGTCAAAAAGTACCTCGTACGGAAAATCGACAAAAGATTCCTTTCATATTCTTTACTAAAAAATCATCTAAGGGAAAAATTGGATTTAAACTATTGTAAGTGTATGGAAACAATATTACATATTGAGGGAACATGGATGTGGATGATAAAATACACCCCAGTAAATACTTACGAATAAACAATCTCGGATAAAAATGAGATTGTGATATTTCCCTTACCTTAGGTCCGATTTGCTTTGTTTGTGTCCAAAGCTCCTGTATAATGGTTTAAATAATGTTATTGACTTATTCCAGAATCATACATATTTATATGAGATCATATATGGTCATATTATTAGCTTCTTGTTAGTAATATTTCATTGTTACTTGTTACTCGGGTCTTTATAACTTTTTGTTCTTATGCATGTTTTGTCGAATAAATTCTTATTCTTATCTTTAGGTTATAGATAATTCATTTCCAGAATGGTATTAGTGTAGTATATACCATATTCATTCATTCAATTCATTTATATAATCATTATGAAATGAAGATCATGTAGAATGAGTCGCATCACATCGTGGAGACGGTATTCCGTACGTACGCACGAGTGATGATATCGTTCCTATGATCGTGGAATTGTATTGGAGTATATATATATTATTTCAGTATCAATATTACTTCATAATAATCATATATAGTTACTCATTACACCATTATACCCATCCTTGTAAGGTGATGGTGGAAAATAGATTACACCACGGCGTGGAGACGGTATTCCGTACGTACGCACGCGCGGTGATTTCATTTTTCCGTAGGATGGATAGAAGGTGAATTAGGTTTGTTTCATATTTATAATAACATATCAGTATGTAAGTAATACTGATGTTATTACTTTATCATGAAACAACTAAAGAAGAAGAAGTTGAATAAGATAGAAATTGAAAAGATCGGTAATGGATATTACCTCTTCTTTGGAACGCCTCTTTGAATCCTCCACTTAAGGAACTAAGATTGGTCTTTGGAGAAGGCCAGGACCTCTAGGATTATTCTAGGGAAGTGGAGAGGAGAAAATGGCAGGGGTTGGCCGAGCTTGAGTGCTCAAATTGGTGTGAGGAGGAGGGGGAGGAGGTGCCCTTTTATAAGGGAGGAGAGGGGCACCTTAGGAATATCTCAAAATATTATTTTATATTAAAGTCAAAATCGGTTTATAATGGTTCCAAAGGGTCTTATTTCGAAGCTGAAGTAGTTATGGGTCGAAATCCTATCAACCAATAGGATTTAGACAAGTTTGGGGTATTATTTTAACCTTATCAATTAGATTTAACTCTAAGTTAATTAATTTAAATTTTACCGTGTCTTTTTGTTTTCTTTCACTATATGGTTAATAAACTTACTATAACATGCCAAACGAACCCCAAATTGTTTATTATTAATATATATATCCTTATCTAAGTCATTTGGCCTAACCTTAGATTTTTAGGAATAAAATAACAATTAATAATATAATATTTGATTTAAAAACAATTTTGTGTCAATTTTGACACTATTTGATATATGATTTTTGTGAAAGTCATATCAGAATTATATGTTCGAACCAAGTTGATTAAATCAACACTAATATATCATAGTAACCTAGAAAATTAGTGGAATTCATAAAACGTCTTAAATTACATTTATTTTGGTATTTATATTATCAATTATGTCAATATTTCATTAATAAGATAATTACTGCATCATCTTTGTGTCATAAATAAATTAAATTATTTGATGTCTAAAAATTACAAATAAACTACAATAATGTAGGAAATCTTTTTAGCTTTCTAATGAATATTTACAATCGAATTTATCTTATGTATAACCCCATATTAAAAATGATTTACTTATTAAACTTTAAATTTAACTATTTTAACCCTTCTTTAAATAAATTAATAATAAATGTCCTAATCTAATCCAAGTGGGCCTAAATGGTCATATTTTATTCCTAAGTTTGTTTTTGGTCGAATTACACTTGTCCAATAGAATTAGGACATGTTTTAGTGTACTATTTATATCATATTTACCCTTAGTTACCCTATTTACTATTAACCGCGGTAAAAAAAAGGTAAAAAGTTACTATTCACCAAAAAATTATTTTCATCTCATTGAACCACATTTTAGTCTTTGATATTAACCGTGTCTCTCGGATTTTTGAAATTCCATTCACAGAAGCGGTAAAATTAAGTTTTATGCAAAATTCAGTTTTTTAACCTACAACTTAGTGGTTTCACTATTCATCAAAAATTGAAAGTTTTCAGAAAAATACCAAAATTTCACCCTAGGCTAATTTCGATATTCTGAGTCCAAAAATGAAGTCCATTTTGAAAAATAAAATTTATAAAATTTCAAAAAGTGGTTATTACTATTCATAACGGCTAGTTTTAATAGCATATTGTTGTTTAGTGAAACTCGGTATTGCGTACGACGCAAGCTATCGAGGAAGGTCGCGATTGCGTGTAAAGAAAGCCAAGCAAGTGTTGTGTAGAAAAAGATTCCTTTGATGATTTATATAACATAAAAGTCTCAGGTGTTACATTCTACCCCCCTTAAAAAGAATTTCTCCCTCGAAATTCGTCACTTTGTTACAAACAGATGAGGATACTTCTCCCTCATCATATCCTCGAGCTCCCATGTAGCTTCTTCAAGTTTGTGGTTCCTCCATAAAACCTTCACTAAGCGAGTGGTCTTGTTTCGTAGGACTTTATCGCTACGATCCAGAATCTCTATCGGTTGTTCTTCATAAGAAAGATCTTGCTCCAGCGGTACAACTTCTGAGCTGAGTACATGTGAAGGATCTGGTATGTACTTTCTCAGGAGAGATACATGGAACACATCGTGAACTTGAGAGAGATTCGGTGGAAGCGCCAATCGGTATGCTACCTTCCCAACACGATCCAGTATTTCGAAAGGACCGATATATCTAGGGCTCAACTTCCCCTTCTTTCCAAATCTCATAACCCTCTTCCCGGGAGATATTCGTAAGAACAATTTATCGCCCACTTCAAACTCTAGGTCTTTTCTTCGGTAGTCGGCATAACTTTTCTGTCGACTCTGAGCTGCTCTTATGTGTTGTTGAATAGATCTGACCTTTTCTGCCATTTCATCAACGAGATCAGGTCCTAATAGCTTTCTTTCCCCAACTTCATCCCAGCAAGTTGGAGTCCTGCATTTCTTTCCATAGAGAGCTTCATAAGGAGCCATCTGAATACTGGAGTGAAAGCTATTATTATAAGAAAATTCCACCAAAGGTAGGTGTTGATCCAAACCTCCTTTGAAATCCATAGAGCAAGCTCTCAACATATCTTCTAGGGTTTGAATTGTTCTCTCAGACTGACCGTCTGTCTGGGGATGATAAGCAGTGCTGAAACTCAACTCTGTATCCAGAGTATGCTGAAGACTTCGCCAGAACTTCGAGGTAAATCTCGGATCTCGATCAGATATAATAGAAAGTGGTACTCCATGCAATCTTACCACTTCCTTTACATATATCCTGGCAAGCTGATCTAGAGAGAAATCCTCTCTAATAGCAATGAAGTGTGCAGACTTTGTAAGACGATCAACTATGACCCAGATAGCATTATTGCCTTTGGATGTTTTAGGAAGTCCTATGACAAAGTCCATAGTGATGTTTTCCCATTTCCATTCGGGTATGGGTAATGGTTGTAACATCCCCTTAGACTTCTGTCTCTCAGCTTTAACTTGTTGACAAACCAAGCATCGAGAGACATATTCAGCAACATCTCTTTTCATGCCATCCCACCAGAAGTACTCTTTCAGGTCCCTATACATCTTCGTGCTTCCAGGATGAATAGAGAATGATGAACTATGAGCCTCATCCAGCAGCTCATTCTTTAATTCGGGGATGGGAGGAACGCAAACCCGATTCCTGAACTTTATTATCCCATCACAATCAAGGTTGAATTCAGGAACATTTCTCACCTTCTTTTGTAACTCGACATCTTCTTTCTGTGCCTCTTTAATCTTCACATGTATAGATGGTTGAACATTCATTTGAGAAAGATAAGATTTTTCCCCTTCCATTATAATTCCTAGATCCATCATTTGTAAATCCATAAATATTGGATCTTTTGTGATCCTCATCATGGATAAACTAGCATGGTCTTGTCGACTTAATGCATCTGCCACCTTGTTTGCTTTCCTAGGGTGGTATTGGATTGAGCAGTCATAATCCTTAATCAGCTCCAACCATCTTCTTTGACGCATATTTAGCTCCTTTTGTGTGAAAATATACTTTAAACTTTTATGATCAGTATAAATATCAAACCTTTCACCATAAAGGTAATGCCTCCAAATATTTAATGCAAAGATTACAACAGCCAACTCCAAATCATGTGTTGGGTAATTTTGCTCATGGATTTTCAACTGTCGTGAGGCATAAGCTATCACCATATCATTTTGCATAAGAACACACCCCAATCCCTTCTTGGATGCATCACTGTAGATCACAAACCTTTCTCCACTACAAGGCAGTGTGAGCACAGGTGCACTGGATAACCTTCTTTTCAACTCCTTGAAATTCTCTTCACATTCCTCTGTCCAGACAAACTTAACTCCTTTCCGAGTCAACTTGGTGATTGGATTAGATAATCGTGAAAAATCTTTTACAAAACGTCGATAATATCTAGACAAACCATGAAATCTTCGGATCTCAGTTACTGTTGTTGGTCTTGACCATCTTTCGATAACCTCTGTTTTTGCTGGATCCACAGATATCCCCTCTTTTGAGATTATGTGACCCAAAAATGCAACTTTTTGAAGCCAAAATTCACACTTGGTAAATTTGGCATAAATCTTCTCCTTTCTCAGGGTCTTCAATATAATTCTCAAGTGATCTTCATGCTCTTCCTTGCTCTTTGAATAGACAAGAATATCTTCTATAAAGACTACCACAAATTGATCAAGATAGTCTCTAAAAAATCTATTCATTAGATCCATGAAGATAGCAGGGGAATTAGTAAGACCAAATGGCATCACTATAAATTCATAGTGTCCATACCTTGTACGGAAAGCCGTCTTTGGTATATCCTCCCTTTTGACCCTTAATTGATGATACCCTGAACGAATATCAATCTTGGAAAAGCATTGAGCTCCGCGTAGTTGGTCAAATAAGTCATCAATGCGTGGGAGAGGATATTTGTTCTTGATAGTGATCTTGTTAAGTTCTCGATAATCAATGCAGAGTCTCATTGATCCATCTTTCTTCTTTACAAATAGAACAGGTGCTCCCCAAGGTGACACACTAGGGCGTATGAATCCCTTATCAAGATTCTCTTGGAGTTGCTTCTTCAATTCCTGCAACTCAATTGGGGCCATTCTATAAGGTGTCTTTGAAATAGGCAAAGCACCCGGTACGAGTTCTATTGAAAACTCAACTTCACGATTTGGTGGAAGACTCAGTAATTCCTCCGGAAAGACATCATAAAACTCCCGTACAATGGGCATATTCTTAATCGTGAGTTTCTCACCAACCATTTGAGATAAATAACCTTCATTTAGTGGAATCAGGACCCATATGATGGAAGAAATTTCCACTGGAAGGTTATATTCATCCTTGCATCGATAGACGATCGTAGATTGATCTGGAATATGAAATGTGACTTCCCTTCTTTGGCAATCGATATGAGCTCCATGTAGAGAAAGCCAATCCATGCCAAGAATCACATCAAATTCCACTAAAGGAAGGATCACAAGATTTGCAGGAAGCACTTTCCCACAAACTTCGATCGGAGAAGAATTATAAACTTTTGATGCGATTGATGTGCCATTAGGTGTTGTCACAGCTAACTCAACATCTAATTGTTAAGGTAATACGGTGATACCCTTAGAAAAGTCTTCAGAAATAAAAGAGTGGGTGGATCCAGAATCAAATAAAACATTTGCTACTTTAGAGTGGATGGTAAATGTACCTTTCACCACATCGTTATCGTACTCCACATCGCTGATAGAAATTGCATGTGACTTTCCTTTTTCTTTAGCCTTAAGAGTTTGTTGACGTCGACCATCATCATCAACCCTTGGATTTGGGCATTGATTGACATAATGCCCCATCTCCTTGCACTTGAAACATTGAAGTGTAGTAGGTTCATTCTGTGTATCCCTTCCTTTGTTTGCGTCATTAGACATCTTCTTCCCATTATCACGACATTCAAATGCCCGATGACCTTCTTTTCCACATTTAAAACATTTACTTGTCCCTTTAAGACCACTCCCTCCATGTTTCTTTCCACACTTTGAGCATAAGGAAAAGCTCATCTTCTTTTCTGTGTGCTCTTTAGATTTTTCTTTGAATTCCATCTTCCTATTCTTATCAAACCCATGTGACTGATGGGTTACTCCAATCTCCATCTCAACTTTGAGAGCACATTGAACGATTTCCTCATAGCTATTGAAGTCCCTTATGGCTAACGCCCTTCGAAGACTTGGTTTTAAGCCACTAAAGAATCGATCGGTCTTACTCTCAGGTTGGATAATAATACCAGAAGCGTACATTGCCAGTCTTGTAAAATTTGCTTCATAGGTACCAACAGATTCATCATCCCTTTGCTTCAGTTCAAGAAACTCTTTCTCCATCTTTGTTCGGAGAATAAGAGGGAAGTACGTATTGAAAAATAAGTTCTTGAACTCGTCCCATTCCATAGACTCAATTTCATCCCTTTGCCTCATATTCTTAACAAGATTCCACCATTGATCAGCATCTCCTTCCAAACGATACACTGCTAGGATGACTTTATCATGTTCAGAACATTGAAGAACTGAAAATATCTTTTCAGTAGTACTAATCCATTGTTCAGCAACTAATGGATCAGTAGACCCGCTGAAAGAAGGTGGACGCTGCCTCATGAAGGATTCAACAGAATGTTGCTCCCTCCTTTGCTCGTTTGGAAATCCTGCATGATTCATATCTTGAGAAAGTTGTGTGAGCATGGCTACAAGATTTTGCATTCTAGCTCCCATATTGTTTGGTTTCTCAGGGGGACAATCATTGCATTGCCCATCGCATTCCGCATTAACACGGTTCCTTCGGGTTCCAGCCATTGACTAAAACCAAGAAGAATAGTGTGAGCAACACTAATTATAATAGGAAACCACATAATTCAAGAATAAAATTTTCATGCTTATGGTCTTATCCTAGGTTATTCAAGGCCATTTCTAAAACACTAAGATTGTGTACTATGCTTAGACTTATCCTTAGGGTTCTTACTAAGGCTTTCACATCCCAGTTTCCAAAGGGTGACTATACCTTTCCTTTGATACCAACTATAACGACCCATACTTTACATACATTGTTAATACTTCAAAATTTAAGTACACTTATTACAACATATGACAAAACCACAAAGGACCGTATAGGTATAGTGTCTTTAGAAACTGGGAAACATAAACAACTGGTTCATAAATCTTCTACAGTGTCTCCCATTTATTTCATCATATCTAGGGTCCCTTTTAGCATATTCTACTTAATATCCATCTTCCTGACCTGGGGAAAAGAAAACATAAAAGGGTGAGCTCAAATGCTCAGCAAGGGCAAATAAAGGAAATAAAAATCTTATCATATCTTTTTGAAAATCAAAACCTGCAAATGAGATCATAATATCTTAACATGGAATAAATCATAGAAGTGAAAATGAGATCCCCATAATCATAACATAAAACTTGAAACTTTGTGGCATGCACACATAATCATGGAAAATCATTTCTTGTTAGTCATGACTCATTGCCAAGACTATCTTAGTGGACAAAGTCCCTTTCTGAACCGAGTTCACTCCTCGTTTCAGTCCTGTATCACTGAACCGAAATAACCTTCCGTTCCAGCCATGTCTATCTCATGAGATATAAAGTCTTTACCCAATGCATTGGTGGGAGATATAGGTCCCACCCATCTTATAATGAATCCTTTCTTATGTGTGCCACATAATCATAAACCATACATCATAACGTAACCCATGTAATAAAAATGGGATTCTTAAACAACATGACATCATAAAACAATTCATATAAGATAAAGGAATTCATAAAAATATTTCCATCACAACATAATCAAATCCATGTAATAATAGGGATAGAAACAGAACCCTTTATTATCATAGATGGAAAATAATTTTGATAAAACACTTGAACTTCATTCTTGAGGAAAATATCCTTTCTTTTTCAAAAACATTTTACATTTCTTAACATGTCATACAACTTTAAACTAAAATAAGTTGATTAAAATTAAACTTGAAAACTTTTAAAGGAAGCTTCTTGGAAATAATGTTTTAAAAATCCATTCTTGTCGTATAAGTTAAAAAAAACATTCTTCGTACTTTTGTCGGAAAAGTCAAAAAATACCTCGTACGGAAAAACGACAAAAGATTCCTGTCATATTCTTTACTAAAAACTCACCTAAGGGAAAAATTGGATTTAAACTATTGTAAGTGGATGGAAACAATATTACATATTGAGGGAACATGGATGTGGATGATAAAATACACCCCAGTAAATAATTACGAATAAACAATCTCGGATAAAAATGAGATTGTGATATTTCCCTTACCTTAGGTCCGATTTGCTTTGTTCGTGTCCGAAGCTCCTGTATAATGGTTTAAATAATGTTATTGACTTATTACAGAATCATACATATTGATATGAGATCATATATGGTCATATTATTAGCTTCTTGTTAGTAATATTTCATTGTTACTTGTTACTCGGGTCTTTATAACTTTTTGTTCTTATGCGTGTTTTGTCGAATAAATTCTTATTCTTATCTTTAGGTTATAGATAATTCATTTCCAGAATGGTATTAGTGTAGTATATACCATATTCATTCATTCAATTCATTTATATAATCATTATGAAATGAAGATCATGTAGAACGAGTCGCATCACATCGTGGAGACGGTATTCCGTACATACGCACGAGTGATGATATATAGTTACTCATTACACCATTATACCCATCCTTGTAAGATGATGGTGGAAAATAGATTACACCACGGTGTGGAGACGGTATTCCGTACGTACGCACGCGCGGTGATTTTATTTTTCCGTAGGATGGATAGAAGGTGAATTAGGGTTGTTTCATATTTATAATAACATATCAGTATGTAAGTAATACTGATGTTATTACTTTATCATGAAACAACTAAAGAAGAAGAAGTTGAAGAATAAAGAAATTGAAAAGATCGGTAATGGATATTACATCTTCTTTGGAACGCCTCTTTGAATCCTCCACTTAAGGAACTAAGATTGGTCTTTGGAGAAGACCAGGACCTCTAGGATTATTCTATGGAAGCGGAGAGGAGAAAATGGCAGGGGTTGGCCGAGCTTGAGTGCTCAAATTGGTGTGAGGAGGAGGGGGAGGAGGTGCCCTTTTATAAGGGAGGAGAGGGGCACCTTAGGAATATCTCAAAATATTATTTTATATTAAAGTCAAAATCGGTTTATAATGGTTCCAAAGGGTCTTATTTCGAAGCTGAAGTGGTGATGGGTCGAAATCCTATCAACCAATAGGATTTAGACAAGTTTGGGGTATTATTGTAACCTTATCAATTAGATTTAACTCTAAGTTAATTAATTTAACTTTTACTGTGTCTTTTTGTTTTCTTTCACTATATGATTAATAAACTTACTATAACATGCCAAACGAACCCCAAATTGTTTATTATTAATATATATATCCTTATCTATGTCATTTGGCCGAACCTTAGATTTTTAGGAATAAAATAACAATTAATAATATAATATTTGATTTAAAAACTATTTTGTGTCAATTTTGACACTATTTGATATATGATTTTTTTGAAAGTCATATCAGAATTATATGTTCAAAACAAGTTGATTAAATCAACACTAATATATCATAGTAACCTAGAAAATTATTGGGATTCATAAAAAGTCTAAATTACATTTATTTTGGTATTTATATTATCAACTATGTCAATATTTCATTAATAAGATAATTACTTCATCATCTTTGTGTCATAAATAAATTAGATTATTTGATGTCTAAAAATTACAAATAAAATACCATCATGTAGGAAATCTTTTTAGATTTATAATGAATATTTACAATCGAATTTATCTTATGTATAACCCCATATTAAAAATGATTTACTTATTAAACGTTAAATTTAACTATTTTAACCCTTCTTTAAATAAATTAATAATAAATGTCCTAATCTAATCAAAGTGGGCCTAAATGGTCATATTTTATTCCTAAGTTTGTTTTTTTTCGAATTACACTTGTCCAATAGAATTAGGACATGTGTTAGGGTAATATTAATATCATATTTACCCTTAGTTACCCTATTTACTATTAACCGCGGTAAAAAAAGGTAAAAAGTTACTATTCACCAAAAAATTATTTTCATCTCATTGAACCACATTTTAGTCCTTGATATTAACCGTGTCTCTCGGATTTTCGAAATTCCATTCACAGAAGCGGTAAAATTATGTTTTATGCAAAATTCAGTTTTTTAACCTACCACTTAGTGGTTTCACTATTCATCAAAAATTGAAAGTTTTCAGAAAAATACCAAAATTTCACCGTAGGCTAATTTCGATATTCTGAGTCCAAAAATGAAGTCCATTTTGAAAAATAAAATTTATAAAATTTCAAAAAGTGGTTATTACTATTCATAACGGCTAGTTTTAATAGCATATTGTTGTTTAGTGAAACTCGGTATTGCATACGACGCAAGCTATCGAGGAAGGTCGCGATTGCGTGTAAAGAAAGCCAAGCAAGTGTTGTGTATAAAAAGATTCCTTTGATGATTTATATAACATAAAAGTCTCGGGTGTTACATTATAAGGTCGAAATATGTCCATAAAGTGGCTTTTGGACATGTTTGGTGGTCATTTATGTCTTAAAGATTTTAGTTTAGACCTTAGACAATTATAATATTACCTTAAAAAATAAAATTAATTTTAATTAAATTCAATAATTATTTTAGTCAAACAAAATTTTAACATTATTAGACCAAATAAATTATTCTCATTAAAAATATGGAATCCATTTTTTTCATATTACAATCACATATTGGGAGATAATTAATTTAAATTTAATCCTACAGTGGGGTGGACAATGTGGTGTTTTATTTTAAATCATTCAAATGATTTTTATATTTTTATATCAAAAATAAATGTGAAATTATTTCAAATTGACTAAATTATATTAATTGATAAACATAATTTTTAAATAAACATTTAATCCAATTTATTACTTTATTTTAGAAATATAAATAAAATATATGAATAAAGTTATTTAGTACTAAAATTCATTATTTTCACTACTCATTTAAAAATTAAAGATCACCGAAAAATTAAAACAAATTTAACCTAACCTAAATATTATGTTTATATTTCAATTATGAAGATTATTTTGACATTTTAAAACTATTAATGTACCAAAAATAGGATTCAAAATTTGTTCACCATTAAAAGGATTTAAAAATGCCTTAATAAAAATATAGGTTTTTAACTTAAAATTGGGTTCTTTCTAATCTAATGTCTATCAAATCAATTAAATGAAAATAAAAAATATTTTATTTAATGTATAACATATATATTAAACTAATATCACTATCAGATTTTAATTACAATAATTTATTATGTTATAAAACATATAATAAATATAATATTTTCGTTATATTCACTGAGTTTTCATATTCATTTCTAATTATTTGTTAACCAATGAATTCATATTTATTTTTAAAAATCATATTATTTCATAAATTAGTTTTTACTGTTCATATATTATAAATAATGTTTACTTTGTATCATTTTATATTAAATTCGAACATTTTAATTATATATTATTGTTTGGAAAATCTCTGTATTTCATGTTATGAAAGCCTTCAAATAAAGACAATTTTTCGTGTAATGTACATCAGACTCGGTGTTATATGAAGAGAATGTTAATATTTATTTCTCGTATAGTTCATGGTAAATTTTATTACATATAATGGATGTAAATAAAATTTTATTAATATAACAAAAACAATTCTAGTGTTGGTGAAATTCAAAAAAATCAAGATGATAAAATTATTTTGAGAAACCAATATTAAACAAAATCTTGGGGTGTTGCATTCTACCCCATTAAATTGAATTTAACCATTAAAATTATGTTATGTCATCAATATTATAATAATTAAATGTTTAATTTATAGAAACCCACATCATGAAAAGGAATATTAAAACTACCCTTAAAATGGAAACTGAGAACCATATCTGTCATGAACCAACCCAGGTCGACCCTAAACCGGACACCTGGGTCGCCTGAGCCAGCCCGCGACATGGCATCAAGCGCGTCTCCCCTTACGCCAGAGGTTGCCGACTAGCGGCGAGGGTGTAAGGTAAGTCAGGGGGGAGACTATACCCTCTTATCAAAGTGGATCAAAGGGACCAAAAATACAGTAACGTAAGTAGTGTAAATATTAATAAGAAAACAGCGGAAAACATTTTTCATTTATAAGGTTTGAATAAAAGTGGCGAACGGAAGTTTATATAAGAGATGCATGCATGACATGCTAACGATACAATGGAAGAATTAAATCATGCGACATACTTACACATCAATGCAGAAGTAAATGAATAAAAGTCTCAAGCCCCAAGGAAGATCTCCATGAGCATCCCGAGCCCCAACTCGGTCCTTTGATCCTAACTCCAAGTACAAGAAACAGCAATAACAAGGTCCTGCAACCAAATGGAATCTACTCGGGTACCCCAGAGCAATGGCGGCCCGAGTAGGGTGTGAGATATATATCTCAGTAGGCCGGAACCACCAGGGTCTAGCCCACTCTAGACCATGAAATATAATTAAATAAAGTGCTGGTATTTTCAAACAATAACGACACAATAAAAACAATAAACACCCATCCAGGATCCAAAAAGGAAACCTGACGGTAATACCTGGTTTGGCCCATAGCCGGGATAAGAACCCGTTCAAAACAACACATGTAAATTTTGTTCAAGCATAAAAACACTTTTTATCATTTTGCTCACTTACTCTATTTATTCACTTATCATTTCAACTCAGACTGGAAATCCACTCATTCTTACCTTTCATTATTTGATCACAATTCACTCGGGTTTTACCCACATCTTTTATTCTTTTCATAAATCATTATTATCATTCCCGTGGTGTAGATCGCCATGTCTAACACCCCGTATCACATTTGGTGTAGATCTTCATGTCTAACACATCGAATCACATTTGGTATAAGTCGCGATGTCTAACACCTCGATAATTATTCGGTTTAGATCTCCATATCTAACACCTAGATAATCATTCGGTGTAGATTTCCATGTCTAACACCCTATATCACATTTTGTGTAGATCGCCATGTCTAACACCTAGATAATCATTCGGTGTAGATCGCCATGTCTAACACCTTATATCACAAGCTTGGATAACCATTGGGAAGGAACACCATGTCCAAAACCCAACATTTAAATAGGTCTAGAGCGCCATGTCTAGGACCCTAAATCTCATTTATTTATTACCACTTATCAATTAATTAATCAGTCGAAATAATTCTCATTTCATGATTAATTCTTCACATTTAGTTATCCAAATCAGATCTCAACTTTTTATAATCAATTCTCATAATTAATTATCCTTGTTCAACATTCTGGAACTGGAACGAGAAATAGAAGGTAAACAAAAGAGTATAGAATCAACATGCCTCTATGTTAGGTGATTAGTTACATTAAATGGTACAAGCTAACAAACTTTCTCAAGAAATACATTCGATTCAAACTATTACATTAAATTTATAACTTAAAGAACAAGGAAAAGGGGGAATTTAAGCGGGGGCACACCAAAGGGGTGGCCAAGAGGCAAGGCGAGTACCTAGGGTGGGATTTACCATAAACGAAGGCCACAACGGGCATGAGTGAAAGACCCAAGCATTTCAATAATAAATAAAGAGGCATCTCCGGAAGGTTGCGACAAGAGACACAAGTCGTGGCATGACATAAGCGCCGAAGTAAAGGGAAGAGGGTAATAACCCTACCCTAAAAGTTCTAATTACATGTTAAGCCATGAAGTTAGGAGGTGTCATGGCTCGTTTATTATTTCTCAAGAAGAAACGTCATTTGAGGTAACCAGTAAGGTACAAGTACACGCATGTAATTTATCATGTATAATGTCAAGCATAAAGAGTCATAAGACTTTTAAGAAAGAAATCACAAAAAAGGAAATCTACTACTACACGTTTATTTTGAAGGAAGATCACCGCCATTGGAGGAGTTTTATTAGAAAACATGTCATTACTTTATCAAACAATCCATTTAGTGATATTTATCATTTACATTAAAACTCATTCAACACTTAACAAAGTTAAGAATCCAAACAATGAGGAAAGGCAGTCATGAAATTCTATTGCTACATTTTTAGATTGAAGGCAGCACACCACGAAAGAGGGGTTTTATTATTAAATCATTAGTTTAGTGACCAAGCTACCTCTTTTATATTATTCCTTTAATTCACACGATTTGCATAGAATCATTTAATCAGAACTGAACTTGAATAATTAAAATGCTAAGTGCAATATTAAACTCACTATTACTTTACTTAAATTTAAAGGTCAGTGAGAGGGACCCTACCTTTAAATGGATCCATCCGTCCACTCCGGCTCTTGGAACTTTCTAACTAAATCTATCGCAACTACTCCCCCACGAGGCATATGTGATTTCCCATACATATAAGGACACCTAGCCTCTATGCACACACTTTGTATGGCCATGAGCATGCGCAAGAGGATCCTTACACATATACACATAAGCCTGTCTCCGCTCACCTTCACATGCACTTTTTATATATGTAATGGGGACAACTAGCCCCGTACGTTTATATTCGCTTCCATGGACAAATATACGCACACCGGGGGAACCCACGTACATATAAATACGTACCTATGCCTGCGCATGTGAGTCGCCTAAGCTCCGGCAACCCGAACCCATTCCAAAACTCGAACGCACTAAACCAAACCAACTAGAAACCTCTAAAACAACCTGATAAATTAATTTAGATGCTACGAAGACCCAAAACTGGTTGAAACCTTACCTCAGAAACCAATCGGCTGACTGAAATCTCCACAAACCGCCTCTCCTTCGGCGGGGGACACCAAATGCGCACCCACGAGGTCCCGAGAGACCTTCCGCAAAACCCTAGAGCAGGTGAAACAAGAAAAAGGAAAAAAATAAAAAACTAACCCCAACCTAGGGTTCGACCGAATCTCAACGAGCGACGATTAGGTCGAAATAAAGCCAAAAATAGGGTGGAAAAGGGAGATAAAGACTCACCATGATGATTCGAAGAGTGAAATCACCAAAAACCAGGATAAATCGGGGAAGGAAGAGGTGCCGTGGAGGGGGGGGGGGTCGCGCGAGCGGCTAAGGTGAGAGGAGGGGGGTGTGCGGGTGTCCTGGCCGAGAGAAGGGGAGGAAGTTAGTTTAGGTTTTATTTTTTATTTATTTGTTTTCTTTTATTTTAATTTAAAAAAAAAACTAAGACACACCCAACCCGTACAGTTTTACCCGTACCGCCTGAAAAAGCGTGGGCGGCCCGCGCGCCTGCTACCGGATACCCGGGGTACCCCGCACGGTTGTCCCACACGGTTAACCCTACCATGCGCAATCCGATATCACCGCTTAAAATGGCTCCAGAACTTGGGACCTCGTTCCGAATCTCAGTTTTAAAACGGACCCGCTGATAAAAGAAAATATTCAAAAAACTTCTCATTTTATTCGCTCAAAAAAAAGTGGTTCGTTACAAACTACCTACCAAAAAAAACTTATCTTCCCCGAGTAGCCTTAGGAAAAAAACGAAAACATCACCTGACTCACAAGGGTTGTGAAGTTGCATTCAACCGGTTGTATTGTGTTTCCAACACCCAAAGCACCTTTAAGAATTATCTAAGAAGACTGCACTTAAGCTTTTACAACTCGAGCCAATGCTGAAGTTACAACTGAAACATAAAAGAAAAGCATACATCTGGGGCCATTATAGGGACCTCAACCAAGAAAACGATCGAATCACGATCGACCAAATAAAATTGGTCACGCCAGATTTCCTCAAAAGACATCGCCGACCCAAAAAACACACTCGCCCTTAAACCGACAACATGGTTTTACATCTGTTCCGTTATCAACTGCGCATACACCGAAGTACTTAAACGACCTTTGGTGATATTATAAAGTCAATCCATCACAAGAATATTATAAAACTATCATGACTCAACATGAAGCATAACTCCAAGAAACTGTGCATCCCACACACAACCAGAGAGAGATTACGAAACAAACCAACAACTTTTAAACTTTTGCGCGGCGTATAACCGACACTATCTTAGTGTATCCAAGATGACGTCAAGATGGGGGACATGCTCGTCTCATCCAACAGAGTACACTAAGATTAATCCAAGGTCGCTGAGAAGATCAATCGGACCAAACTCTGATTCCTATACCACCTGAGGCATTCGTATTCGTTGAAGCATAACCACTGAAACTCATCCCTCACTAACAGAGTTTCTAAAGCGTTGCGCACACTGCCAACCTTATCAAAGTCATGCTTCCAAGCAAGCACCGACATGGAAACCAAAACTCATGCGACACTACCCACCTTAGGAGTGTCCATGTCATCGCACGAACTAGCCACTCACCGGCGCGCTATTTTTGAAACACTTTAACGCAATGGTGACATTCCTCGAACTATGATCACCACATCATAAGCTCACACTGAAAACAAGGAAACTCAAGATCTAAGGGTATGACCTAGCATGAGCTAGTCCGTTACGAAGCACACACGTTGACCCTAACTCTTTATCATGGAAAACATGGATTACTAGGATCAAAAACCAATTTCCATTTTATACATTTCATTAATTAATTTCAACCATTAATCATTTGAAAAAAGATTTTAAATGACCCACAAGTACTATTTCACAACAAAGTACTTGGTTTTCAAACAACGCCCCACGGGAAAAACAGGAATGTTGTAACAAACTTCCTCTTCAACCTTTAACATTTAAACTTTAGCAGACATCCTTTAAAAAGTTTGAAAACACGATTAACCATTTTCCTAATTATAAGGCGCCCATACACTTTATAATGGAAAATTGGCTCTGTCGTAATCGCAACAAACAATTTCAGCCAAAGCAACCAAGCGCTTTCCATCAAGCTAACAAGCAACTACAAACATCTAACACAAATCAACAAGCTGAAATCACTAAAACATTCTATAACACAGAGCATGACACACTAGCAAGATAGAAAACATAACATATTTTCAAGGCACACAATCAAAATCAGCAGGCATCCTACTAATGCAACTACATGGCATGTCACATATGCATGACATGTGAATCTATAAGTGCCTAATATGATGCATGCAATGCAATTTTGTAGCCATATCGGGCCAATGAAATTTTTCAAAACCTCTTCATAAACAAATAAGCAGTGGAAAGTATAACATTCACCCAAGGTGAAATCACATCAACTGTAACATCAAACAACATGAACATCAATTCCCAGCCCTGGCCACTTGGTCATTTACCGTACATGGGGTGATTAGTCCCAGGAACGACTATTACCCAAGCGTCGACACATTCCTAATATCATGTCTACCAATCCCAAAACAGTAAGACAATGAAAAGAAAGAAACCTCCTTTGATACCATTTTATCATGAACCAAACCAGGTCGATCCTAAACCGGACACCTGGGTCACCTGAGCCGGCCCGCGACATGGCCTCAAGCACGTCTCCCCTTACGCCAGAGGTTGCCGACTAGCGGCGAGGGTGTAAGGTAAGTCAGGGGGGAGACTATACCCTCTTATCAAAGTGGAGCAAAGGGTCCAAAAATACAGCAACGAAAGTAGTGTAAATATTAATAAGAAAGCAGCGGAAAACAATTTTCATTTATAAGGTTTAAATAAAAGTGGCGAACGACAGTTTATATAAGAGATGCATACATGACATGCTAATGATACAATGGAAGCATTAAATCACACGACATACTTAAACATCAATGCAGAAGTAAATGAATAAAAGTATCAAGCCCCGAGGGCGATCTCCATGAGCATCCCGAGCCCAAACTCGGACCTTTGCTCCTATCTCCAGGTAAAAGAAACAGCAACAACAAGGACCTGCAACCAAATGGAATCTACTCGGGTACCCTAGTGAAATGGAGACCCGAGTAGGGTGTGAGATATATATCTCAGTAGACCGGAACCACCGGGGTCTAGCCCACTCTAGAACATGAAAAATAATTAAACAAAGTGATGGTATTTTCGAACAATAATGACACAATGCAAACAATAAATGCCCGTCCAGGTTCCAAAAAGGACACCTGACAGCAATACCTGCTTCGGCCCATAGACGGAATAAGAACTTGTTTAAAACAACACAAGTAAATTTGGTTCAAGCATAAAAACAGTTTTTATCATTTTGCTCACTTACTCTATTTATTAACTTATCATTTAAACTCAGACTGGAAATCCACTCGTTCTTACCTTTCTTAATTTGATCACAATTCACTCGGGTTTTACCCACATCTCTCATTCTTTTCATAATTCATTATTATCATTCGCTCGGTGTAGATCACCATGTCTATCACCCCGTATCACAATTGGTGTAGATCGCCATGTCTAACACCTCGAGTCACATTTGGTGTGGATCACCATTTCTAACACCTCGATAATTATTCGGTGTAGATCGCCATGTCTAACAACCCGTATCACATTTGGTGTAGATCGCCATGTCTAACACTTAGCTAATCATTCTGTGTAGATCGCCATGTCTAACACCCCATATCACATTTGGTGTAGATCGCCATGTCTAACACCTAGATAATCATTCGGTGTAGATCGCCATGTTTAACACCCCGTATCACATTTGGTGTAGATCGCCATGTCTAACACCTTATATCACAAGCTTGGATAACCATTGGGAAGGAACGCCATGTCCAAAACCCAACGTTTAAATCGGTCTAGACCACCCTGTCTAGGACCCAGAATCTCATTTATTTATTACCATTTATCAATTAATTAATTAGTCGACACAATTCTAATTTCATGATTAATTCTTCACATTTAGTTATCCAAATCAGATCTCAACTTTTTATAATCAATTCTCATAATTAATTATCCTTGTTCAACATTCTGGAACTTGCACGAGCAATATAAGGTAAACAAAAGCGTATGGAATCAACATGCCTCTATGTTAGGTGATTAATGACATTAAATGGTACAAGCTAACAAACTTTCTCAAGCAAGACATTCGATTCAAACTATTACATTAAATTTCTAACTTAAAGAACAATGAAAAAGGGGCATTTAAGCGGGGGCACATCCAAAGGGGTGGCCAAGAGTCAAGGTGAGTACCTAGGGTGGGCATTACCATAAACGAAGGCCACAACGGGCATGAGCGAACCACCCAAGCATTTAAATAATAAATAAAGAGGCATCGCCGGAAGGTTGCGACAAGAGACACAATACCTGGCATGACATAAGCCCCGAAGTAAAGGGAAGAGGGTAAACACCCTACCCTAAAAGTTCTAATTACATGTTAAGCCATGAACATAGGAGGTTTCATGGCTCGTTTATTATTTCTCAAGAAGCAACGTCATTTGAGGTAACCAGTAAGGTACAAGTACAAGAATGTCATTTATCAAGTATAATGTCATGCATAAAGAGTCATAATACTTTTAAGCAAGAAGTCACAAAAAAGGAAATCTACTACTACACGTTTATTTTGAAGGCAGTTCACCTCCATTGGAAGAGTTTTACTAGAAAACATGTCATTAATTTATCCAAAAATTCATTTAGTGATATTTAGAATTTAATTTAAAACACATTCAACACTTAAAAAAGTTATGAAGCCAAACAATGATGAATGGAAATCATGAAATTCTATTGCTACATTTTTAGATTGAAGGCAGCGCACCTCGAAAGAGTGGTTTTATTATTAAATCGTTGGTTTAGTGACCAAGCAACCTCTTTAATCTTATTCCTGCAATTCACACGATTTGCACAGAAGCATTTAATCAGATATAAACTTGCATAATTAAAATTCTAAGTACAATATTAAACTCACTATTACTTTACTTAAATTTAAAGGGCAAGGAGAGGGACCCTACCTCCAGGTGGATCCATCCTTCCACTCCGGCTCTTGGCGCATTCTAACTAAAGCTGTCATAGCTGCTCCCCCATGAGGAATATGTGATTTCACATACGTATAAGGACACCTAGCCTCTATGCACACGCTCCGCATGGCCATGAGTGTGCGCAAGAGGATCCTTACACATATTCTTATACACATAAGCATGTCTCTGCTCACCTGCACAGGCACTTTTTATATATGTAATGGGGACAACTAGCCTCGTACGTGTATATTCACTGCCATGGACAAATATACGCACGCCGGGGGAACCCACGTACATATAAATACGTACTTATGCCTACGCAGGTGAGTCGTCTAAGCTTCGACAACCCGAAACCATTCCAAAACTCGAACGCACTAAACCAAACCAACAAGGAACCTCTAAAACAACCTGATAAATTAATTTAGAGGTTGTGAAGACCAAACATCGGTAGAAACCTTACCTCAGAAACAAACTGGTGGACCGAAATCACCGAAAACCACCTCGCCTTCGGCGGCAGACACCAAACGCGCACCCACGAGGTCCCAAGAGACCTTCCGCATAACCATAGAGCAGGTAAAACAAGAAAAAGGAACAAAACAAAAAACTAACCCCAACCTAGGGTTCGGCCGAATCTCACCGGGTGACGATTAGGTCGAAATACAGCCGAAATTAGGGAGGATAAGGGAGAGAAAGACTCACCATGATGATTCGGAGAGTGAAATCTCCAAAAACTGGGAGACATCGGGGAAGGAGGCGGGGTCGTGGAGGGGGGGGGGTCGCGCACGTGGCTAAGGTGAGAGGAGGGGGTGTGTGGGTGTCCTGGCCGAGAGAAGGGGAGGGAGTTAGTTTAGGTTTTAATTTTTATTTATTTATTTTATTTTATTTTCATTTTAAACAAAAACTAAAACACACCCAACCCGCACGGTTTTACCCGCACCGCCTGAAAAACAGTTTGCAGCCCGTGCGCCTGCTACAGGATACCCGGGGTACGCCGCACGGCTGACCCACACAGTTAAACCTACCGCGCGCAGTCTGATATCACCGCTTAAAACAGCTCTAGAACTTGGGACCACGTTCCGAAGCTTGGTTTTAAAACTGACCCGCTGATAAAAGAAAAAGTTCAAAAACCTTCGCATTTTATCCGCTTAAAAACGGTTCATTATAATATCATTTATGCAATGTAATATATAACTGGTATCATGCATATGAAAAAATTAGTGGGGATTGAATATTGGACAAGAAGGAAGTTAATAAATATTAATAGGGAGTTATTAATGTCATTAGTCTCAAAATAGTTAATGATCAACTAGTATTTGAGGGCCTCAATTCGTAAATTTGTCATGATTTGAAAGGACATCGGTACAAAAATAAATTATATGGAAGAAAATATTTTTTATTATCCTAACATTGAATAATTATTTTACTATCCAATAATATATGGATATATACATACATGCTACATTTCTTAATTAAATATTTTATTCTCTATTTTTGATTTTTTTCTATTATTGATTACTCCATTAATTCATGAAACAGATGTCCAGAAATTAAATTTGATTCGTGATGTACAAAAATGTAGCTTTAGTAGATATTAATACATATAAAAGAATAAAATGTATCTTTATTTTTCTTTATTTATTCTTAAAAATAAATATGTTGGTACAATAATATTTAAACCTAAAAATAGTAACTATATTTTTTGATCATAAATATTTATTGAACAAAAAAATTTACAAAGTAACAAGGAAATCATGTAGTCCAGTGGTTGGATTGAAACCCTTATCATCAATCTGTAATGGGATCATGAACTATTCTCTTTCTATACATTATTGTTTGTCACTTGACATAAAAGATGTCTTTTTTTTAAAACCATGGATAGTTAATTTTATATATAAATATGATGGACATCCTTGAAATAAGGTTAACAACTAAATATCATTTTAACAAAGGTTTTCTATATATATCAATACATTTATATATTTTTTTATGTCTCACTTAAAATTTATATGAATCGTTAACCTTATAAACCTTATAAATAATGAAAATCCAATGGTTAAGAAAGAATGTCATGAGATTTTCTCAACATTGATCCGCCAGATAATATAGGGCCTCAGATTGGTGTCCCATTCCAAACATGTGAATACCACCATAAATTTTTCCCATGAAATAGGGTAATTACCTAAATTAAAATAAGTCCTAATTGAAAAAATGTATTCCTTCTTATTCCAATGATTACTGGATATATTCCATAAATCCAAAAATTTGTACAATTTATCCTTGATGACATAGTCCACAAATTCAATAACCTATTTTGGGTAACATATATTATTTAATTACTTATTCATATCCAAACATAGTTTTATCCAAACATCGGTATATCAATTTACACATTAATTAATGGTATCCTTCCATTGTTCAAAATATCCCATTTCCATTTAATAACTTTTCCAAGTCTTCATCACCATTTAAAAATTCCTCATCATTCCTTAATTAAAAAATATACTGAAAATACCTATATATTTCATGATTCATATAACATAATATATGAATTCCAAAACATAAATACATTATTCATACAACATTTTTTTAAACCATTACACATCCTTAATGATCTTTTTCTTTATACATATTTCGTATAGTATGAAATATGAATAATATATTATAGATCATCAACCTCATTGTAATCAGTATTTTTAGGTTTAATGAAATAAATATTGGAAGAACATCATGTAACTATCACATATCGTTTGAAATATCTATATATTCAGAAGTATATGCAATACCTACACAACCTTGCATATTCTCTTTATAAGTTATCTACTTGGTAAATCAATTATCAAAATTTCAATAGATTCCACGTCTGGCACATTAAATTTTTTTCACGTTTCTTGTAGTTCTCTAAATTGAACAAAAAAATGCATTGTGTGAGAAATATATATCATATTTAGATACCATATAATCATGTAAATTTACATATATGGAACATAAATCATGGATCATAAATATAAAATCAATGACACCATAGGTTTATCCTATGTTATTTATTGTTATCCTCTGTTTTAAATCCTTCATGATGGTTTGATTTTTTTTTTGAATTCCCAATTAATATCCCCTGATAGTGTCAAACCAATTGTGTAGTGAGTACTTTTGTGGTGTACTAGAATACCCTGAGTCAGCCCTAAGAAATCTTTTCAATGTTTTCAGTCCTAGTTAAATTTGTACCAGTGCCACACCAACTTTTAGTATCTAGACAAGGAATCATTTTTAGGAAACCATTCTCTCTTTTGTTTATTGAAATTCAAGGAGGTTTTCCAAAATGATGAATAATCCTCATATATATCCTTATATATGTCCTTGGAAATATCCTTATAAATATACCTAGGTATCTAATTTTTTTTATCAACCTAGACCATAGGATGACTACACCTGGATCTGATACCAACTATAATAACACAAAATTTCCATACATAAACATCACAAAAACTTTTCATAATACGTAAAAAAATATTCAAACAAAATCCTAAATACCATACTATTTTTTTCATAGGAAACAAGAAAAAACAACTTCCATATCAATAAAAAATCTTCAATGTTTCCCATAAAGAACATTCCCCTTAGTATTTTTAATTAATAATAATTATTCAAGGTCTAGGGAATAAAAAATTAATAAATGGTTGAGCCCTAATGCTCAGAAAGGTTAATAAACGAAATTGTTTTCCATGCCATGAACATATGGTTATAAAGATTTTACCATGATCTTTATCAGATCATAACCTCAATATCAATGATCATAAACATGAATCATGGAATAAAGTGTTTCAATTTATAACTATGAATCAAAATGAAATCAAGATTATAAGACATGAAATCATGACATAGGAATAAAATATTGGATTTTGGAATGCAGCTAAATGTATAACATAGTTAACATGTATAAGAAGAAAACATGTTCACATATTTTGTTATGGACATGAAATCATTCCCTCTCAAAGAATTATGGACATGAAACTAAGTCCACTCATAATATTGTGATCATGAAATCTGGTTCACACATAACATTCACAATAAGAAATCTGGTTCATGAATAAAATTTCAATCATATAATAAGCTTCACTTATAACATTGTGAACATGTTATCATCTTCATTCATAAACATATGTAAATGAAAATAGGCCCAAGAAAAACATTCTGAACATGTAATAAATATCACACATAACATTAATACTAACGAGTCATCCATCTTTACCAATATCATGGAGGGAGATATAGGTCCTGACCAGTCTAAATATAAAATCATTCACACATCATCCATAAGATGATAAAACATTCATCATAGCATGATGAATAAAAAACTAGTTTTAAAACGTCCTAATAAAACCCATGAAATGAAATTTGTATCATTAACTTTTTATCACATCATATCCTATTGAAAATATATTGGTTTCATAATCATTTCATGAAATCATAATCAATGAAATAATCTCTTTCAGAAGCATATAACTCTCGGAATATAAATGGGTATCATATACCTCATTCTGTCAAAACCTAATCCACTCAATAATGGTTATGAATAGATCATTTGAACAACATTTTAGAAGAGAATGAGTAACTTCATCATATTTCTATATAGATGTGAAATTACGTGGAAAAATATATTGAATACAATTCTTGAGGAAAATAATCTTTCTTCTTCTAAAATGGATCATTAAAACATAATAACCCTTTGAAACACATTTTCAAGAAAATATACAAGAAATCATATATAAAATTATTGAAATCCTGTTGGGAGACATCTTCTTTGAAAATGTATAATGAGAGATTAAAAAAATATCGAAAACAATTCATTGAACTTACATTGAAAACATATAAGTAAATCCAGAAAATCATTTCAAAACCAAATTTATTGAAATCATAAAAATAAACATGAAAAAAATGTGAACACTATTTTCCTTGAATAATAAATTTAAAATAGAAAAATCTGGAAAATGTTTTGAAAAAAAATCATTGATAATTAATTTAAAAAATCATGAAAATTAATCTTTTAAAAATGAAATGGAATCTTCATGTAAATGATGGTGGGTAATACCATATATATTGTATGTGGAAAGAGGAATATTCTTTTTGCACAGTAAAAGGTTAAAAAAATCATTATTGGGGAAGTGATATGAATATTCCATTAAAAAATATTTTAATAGAAAAAAAGAGAGGAATAACCATTTTATTATAATAGGAAAATAATAGAATATTATTGGAATCCCTATTTCGAAAACATGTTTTTGAAGGAAATCTGATCATTGGTGAAGAGAGGGTTAAGTCGGGATTTCTTAAACGCACATTCCTAACTATCTCTATACCAAAGATTAAAAAATGGTACAAATAATTGAATAAATCTTGAATTACTAGGGGATAATTAGAATAATGAATGTTCATGAGTGATAGATCATATGTTTCCTAAGATTAATCACAAACATAATAAATCATGAAAAGTGAAGTGATGATATCAATAAACTCTAACAATTTTGTAACATTTAACCATACTTCCAATAGATGAAAATGAAAATACTTGATACATAAAATATCATGAAAATATGTAAATGCTTTCTATAAAAGTTTAAAGACATTATATACACCTAATGTAAAAATGTTGGTTCAAAACATGGCATGTGTCTCAAATATGAAAAAATGAAACATAATTATTTTACCCAAATGGTATCTTTTGAAACATAAATCCCATGAAATAAATGTCATCAAATCGATATATAATTACCCATAAATTTAAGTATAAGAAATAAATAAATGAATTCAGGTATATTATAGACATGACTAGAATGGTATTGTTGGTGAATAATGGATTTATGTAAAAGAAATAAAAAGTGAAATGAAATCCCCTTACATTGTGTCTTTACTCTCATAGTACTTGTATAGACATCCTATAAATCGGGTAACACATTTTGGTTATCGCCAAAGGAATTTTTAGAAGGATTTAATATCCAATGAGAGTATTAAAGGAGTAAGGGAGGAATTTTTAATAGATATTTGGGTAGATTAGGCTCAATCACATGTCTTCAGATAGGTGTATGGAATCCAGAGTAGGGGAGGCCTTTTTAGTGTAAGAGGAGTGGCAGTCCTGAAAATTTTGTGAATAAGAATTCCAACCACGTTTTTTCTGAATTAAATTATATAAAAATGATAAAAAGATAATCTAGGTGATTATAGGGCCAAATATATGGATAGATAATAGATTTTGTACATTTTTTAGGTCATTTATGGCCTCATATTTTTTAATCATTTGTTAAGAAATATTTTATCATAATCAATGTAATTAAATTTTATTACATTCACTAATAATTTTTCTAAAAAAAAGTCACATAATTAGACAATAGGAAATATTATGATTCTAATTACAGAATCCATTATTTCAAATTCAAATCAATGATGTGATATAATGTAATTTAAATGTAATCTCACAGGAAGGTCGACAATGCGAGTTTTTAATGTTAACAAAGCTCAAATGATTGCTATGTTTTTATATATAATATCATTTTGCAAAATTTTACAATGAAATACAAAGGACTAATTGATAAATATATTATCTAATTTAACTTCTATAAATTTTAAAATTTAATTAATTCATATAAATTAATAATATGAAAATGAAGTGTTCAACTGAATTTCAGTATTCTTCACTATTCATTAACAAATGAAAATCATAGGAAAATACCAGAAATTTACTGTAACTAAATTCATATATTATGGATTAAAATATGTTTTTTGTTTTTATATATTAATTATATAATAGTACCAAAATTTCTATTTTAATTGTATTTCCTATTAACTGGCGTATGAAAATCTATTATAAAAATACAACTTTTGAAGCATAAGATTGGGTTTATTCTAATCATATGTATATAAAATATACTAGATGAAATTTTTTTTTGAATATATATCATTTTTATCACATTAATATCATTCTATAATTTTAATTAATTTAATTTATTAGGGTAAAATATCTTATAATAATAATATTTTCTTTTGTTTACAATCGGGGTTCAAATTAATTGCTAATTAATTAGTAATCGAGGAATTCCTCATATATATTTTCAAAATCCATAAATTTTCATAAGCTATATAATATTATTTATACACTCTAATTTAATTTATATTTCATTTCATATTATATTAATTGAAAACATTTTAATAAGAAATTATTGTTCGATAATACTCGGTAATGTGTGTTATAAATGAAATCAAGGAATTTCAGTCATTCATGAAATGTATGTTAACCACGATTTTCCTTTTAAGGAATATTAAACATTATCTTGAATTTAGTCAATGATAATTCAGTGTTGTGAATAAATCATGGCAATCATAGTGGTTTTATATAAAAAATACATCTAATAATGTGTTAAATTAACAATATCAAAAAGATAAAAATAATTCTAAATAATATTTCCCAAAATTTTATGGTGATATAATTGTTTTGAAAAAATGTTGTTAAAAAATTAATAATATTAATAAATGAGTGAAGATTTAATAGAGTCTCACTCTCAACTTGATGTAGCTTCTTTTTTGTGATAATATAACTCATTGGTGATTGGGGTGGGATTTCTCCGAAACATCCCTATGGATTATAAAAGGTTTAAGTGTTTCGATTTGTTCGGAGGATTGGATTTGTAATATATGGGAGGAGCCTAATTCCATATGTATCTATGGGGGTTATTTTTACATTATTATAGGGGAATTTTCCGAATAAAATATTGAATATATTTATCAATGGCTAAACATATAATAATAAATTTTTGAAGTTACAGTTCATATATTATTATTATATAATTTGATTATGAATTTAAACCATCGTTATAATTATAATTAATTGGTGTAATACTTGTGAAATTAGAATGAAGACAAACAATTATTTTAATGAATCACTTTTGATCATAGATTTTGGAATGTTTTTTTGGTATGAAAATTATGTTTTTTTTATTTTAATGAACCAATTATAAAATTAAATATATCATGGAATAATATGATGTTTTAGAAACAATAATTTCACCTTTTTATCATGAATGATGTAATTTCAGTTACACACATTTTGTGAAAACATATATTTTAAAAATTCTCCAAAAATATTTAATTATTTAAAAAAAATTCACAAAAACAACTCATGGATATTTAAAATGATATGATTTCAAAATTGATAATAATTTTTTAAAAATAAATTTTTATTATAATAAATTAATAGTCATAAAATAAATATAATAAAAATTATCATATAATTTAAAATAGAGTTTATAAAATGTGTACTCATATTTGCATTGATTTTATTAGTCATGATAACTATTATTATAGGATTATAAATTTTATACTTGCATAAATTAATCCGGAATATTATATTTTAATTATAAATAATTATTTGAGGTAAAATCATTATTACCACATTCATGTTACTATTCCTAACTGTTACATTACTATTCAAATATCACATTACTTCCTATATATACAATAAATTATTTCACCCAATAATCATCTTAATGACACTAATGGTTCTATTAATCCTAAATTTTTCATTATTTACTCATATTTTTTTCTTTACTATAGTGTTTTCATATGAGACTATGATTCTTGTAGAATATGGTGATCCATATTTCCCCATTTGATAATTTCTATGTTGTATATTGTTTTATGTTTTAATTTTTGGAATTTAAATTTGATTCATTGATGATTAGTGTAGTGGTATTAATCAATGAAAAAAAATTATTTTTTCATTTCTTTATATTTTGTATATGTATGACATAATACAAACCAAATTTTTTAGGAAATAAAATTTACTAAAACACTAGTTCGTTTACATCCTTCCCCTGTTTATAACATTTTTCAAAAAAAATTGAACTAGTAATCCATGTTTATAATAAGTGAGGGTAATTTTGATTCATTGTTTCCCATGGTTCCCAATTATCCTCTTTATACTAATGGTTTTTACACAACACTTTGAAAATGTGACATTTCTTATTATATAAAACTATGTAACCAAGGTCAAATTTTCTCAAAGTCCACTCTCTGTATGAGAGGTAGTTCTCTAGTTATACCACCTCTGAATGTTGTACTTTTGAGGGGTCATGTATGTACTTTTTCAGGAGTGATACATAGAACACTTTTTGAACATAAGTCATGATTGGTGGATGTTCAATCCTATAGTCCAGTTCTCTATTGCGATTACAGATTTCAAAGGGGCCAATGTACATTAGACTAAGCATCCATTTTATTATTAACTAAAATAATATCTTTCATGGGGATATTAATAGGAATAATTTGTATCCAATGCCTCACTCCAAGTCACTTCGATATTTGTCAACATTTCTCTTTTTCCAACACTGAGAAGATGTTATGTGATGTTATATGGAATGAACCTTCTCTTTCATCTATTTTATAATATCATGTTCATGTAGCTTTAGTTTACCATATTTTTTCTTATAGTTTGGATTTATACATCACTTCGCATATAGATATTTATTTGGATCCATTTGAATACTTGAGTTGAAGCTTTTGTTGTATGATAACACAACCAATTGGAGATTCGGATCCCACACTCCTCAAAATACCACTGAGTATGTATGTATCATGTATTAAGGTGTCAAAATAGTCTTTTAGAAAAGAAATAGGTTAGGAGGAGATGGTTTATGCTGAAATTCAATTCAGTAATCAAATCATGTTAAATAATTAACCAAATTTCATAGGGGACCTTGGATAATTATCATAAATGATTGAAAACGACACACCATTCGACTTGAATACATCATTCACACATATCAAGAAATTTTTATCCAAAAATAAATCTTCTTAATTAACAATAATTTATATCATAATGGAAATTATATCCACCACAACCCATATCACATTCATTCCACTATATATTTTTGGGAGAGACATGAAAATTCCATGGGGACTTTCTCTCATTTCCACATGAGTATATGCAATGGTTTCATCATCCATTTGGATTTCTTCAATCTATTTTACCTTGAAATCATTCAAATTACCTAATATTCTATCAATGTTGTTCTTCTTCATGGTTTAAAACTATAATTTTTCATAAAGATGATTATAAATCATGGTGTATCCAAGATGGATGAGGGAAAGATGAGATATGGGAATTCGCCAATATCTAATTCTCTATATTAGCTGATGCATTTACAAAAAATCCTAATTCAAAACTGAATGTCATAGTCATCATTGATATATTACAATTGTATCTTCCCTTCCATTATTTCAATCACCTTGTTTTAACTCCAGATCATAAATTTGTTCTTCCTTGATCTACTTTTGGATAGATGGATGGGAAATACCTTGGGAAAGGTATCATTTATTCCATTCTATTATTTTTTCTAAATCAGTCCTTCAAAAATCCATATCGATTAGGAATTTTTAAATCTAGATCATGGATAGATAAGAAAAATAATTTTTTCTAAGATGATCATCTACCTTATTTGCATTTATTGGATAATAAGGAATAGAGAAGTCGTAGTCCCTGATAATCTCTAACTATCTCATTTGATGCATGTTGAATTCAATTTATGTGAATATATACTTTGTAATCTCATGATTATTATATATATGAATCTTATCACCATATAGATAGTGATTACATATCATTAGTGTGAATATTACAACTACTAACTCCAGATCATGTTCCAGGTTCTTATGCTCATGGATTTTTAACATTCGTGAGGTGTAGGCTATCTTCTTATCATTTTTCATTAAAACAATACCCAATATTTATTTAAGAATAAAAATATATACTAAAAAGACCTACAATATTTTTTATGTTATTATAGGTTCATTGATCTACGTTTTCTTTATTTCTTTATAGCTTTCCTCAAATTCATCCAGCTAAACATACTTTACCCCTTTCCATGTTAACTATGATCGTGTGGTAAAAAATCCAAAAAATATTTATCACAAAATGATTATTGTACCTAGAAAATCCAATATAACAATGGATTTTCATGAAATCAGTGGGTCCGGTCCATTCCTAAAATTCCATATAATTTGATGGTCCCAAAAAAATTCCCTCACTATTGATCCCCAATAATGTGACTTTCAGCATTTATAAGCCATATTTTCTAATCATATCATTCATTTTCTTATTCCTGAATTTCTCCAGCACCACCCTTAGATGATATTCATGTTCCAATTTTATCAGGGAGTAAATGATATTGTCATTGTTAAAAACTACCACAATTTTAATGTGGTAGTCTTTAATGACTATATTCATCAAATCCTAGAATATTAATATAGAATTAGTAAGTCCGAAGGAAATCAATGTGAACTCATTGTGACCATACCTTTTTCAAAAAGTAGTATTTTAAATATCATATGAATTCACCATTATTAGATGGTATCCAGAATGAAGATCCATCAATGTGAAGTACTGATCTCCACATAGTTTATTAAAAAAAATCCTAGGATGACGGTGCATGTTATTTATTGTAATATTATTAACATCCTGATAATTTATTCAAAACCTCTTTGATCTATGATTATTTGTAAAAATTATAATTTGAACAACCCATGGTGATCCCTAGGGTGTATTAAACAATTTTTAAATTTCTCTTATATTAATTTGATTAACACTTCTATTTTGATAGAGGCCATCCTGTAGTTGAATTCTTAGATAGGGGTATATTTGGGTATGAGATCAATTGAGAACTCTACCTCATGATGTAGTGTATATTTTAGTAAATATTCATGAAATACATCTATTTATTAACTATTAATTTCCATTTACTCTTGGTTAATATCTTCGTTTTACTAAACCATTTGGGATTGGTATGATTCTTTATAGGGTATCAACACCCACAAAATTGAGGTATTTTCCGTTGGTGGTTCATGAGATTCCTTGTATTTATAGAGGAGTATTGAAGGGTCTAGAATTTGAATAAAAAATTTATTTTCAAGGATGTTTATGCTACCACTATATACGGAGATTCGATCTATGAGTTTTAAAGCATCTAATCCTACCATGGAATGTATTAAAAAAATTTATGGAAGAATCATACCACATAGATTAATATGAGAATATTTGAACATGTGGGTTCCAATAAATGAACTACTAGGTTTTTTAAGATATATATACATTATTGTATCATGGATTTGATTCCATAGTTCTTAAAAACTTCTCGAATATAACGGATTTCACAGAACTAGAATAAAAAAAATCATTTTTCATTATTTAGTGAATATGATGTGTACCATATACGACTTTGTTATCTTGCTCCACATCAGCAGTAGTGATGGAATAATCATTGAATTTCTCCTTTGTATTAGGTGACCTCTAAATCTTATTTCCAGCAAGGAATCTATTTTTATTGCAATGGTTTGAATAGTCACCTTGATCCCTAAAATATATGTATTGAACCATGGGTGGTGTATTAGGAGGTGATCTCATTTCCTACATCATGTTGGATATATTTTTTTTATCTCTTGGACATTAATGATACTTATGGAATTCTATTGTACAGTTAAATCAGTATCCCATACCATTGGGACAATTAACATGATTCTTATTCCTACATTATTGACATTTGGGTAGTTGGGTCCTCTTTATGATTTTTTTATTTGACCCACCATTTTGAAACTACATTTTTTTCTTATTGACTTTATTACCATTAAACCCTTCTCAGAAATCCATCACTAATTTTAGTGAACATCAAACAACATACTCACAATTCCGAATGACTTTGATTACTAGATCCATTAGAAAGTTGGATTAAATAATAGAATATATATATTATGTTATCAATGTTGAAGATAAAGACAACGAAATATATTTCAATAATTTTCAAGTTCTCCTCATAACCTATGATAAATTCAGCTTCAATTTTCTTTGGCTTTATGAATTATATCTCCATAATTGTTCGATGTTTTTAAGTGAAATATAATCTTGATGTATTCCTACTATATCCTTTACATTTCACCATTTTTCTTGGTGTTCCTTTACAACGCTCAAAATTGATCGGATTCTCTATCAAAACTAAAATCACAAATTTCACCTTCTCCTTCTTTGAAAAATTGGTCATAAAAATGATATTCTTAATTGAGTTAACCCACAGTTCAATAAATACATGATTTGAATTTCCACTAAACATTAGCATCCATTGCAGCACAAAGGACTCAACGGTTCATTGATCAATCATTTGTGAATGTGGATGGTTCAAAATTTTCTATTTAATATTCCTAGATTAATATAGAAGTAAAAGAATCATCATAACAGTGTGAACTCCCCCTCCCTTTCAATTGTGATTTAATTCTATAAATCATCAAATTTTCCCTCACATGGGTTATTGTCCTAGTTTCTCCCAATTCCCACCATATTCTAAAATAATTTTTTTTAAAAAATCATACATAAAAATGCATAAATTATTAATTTATTATCATTTAAAATTAACAAAAAAGGATTATCATATGGGATACCAATGTTTATACTTATTATAAAATAATGTTTTCGTGGATTGTTAAATATGAATATCCATATCCAAAATGATTTCACTAATTTTCCCTAATCCAAATTCCCAAAATGACATAATCATTATTTCATTACAACTATAGATACCCTATTGTTTTTATAAATTACAATTACATAATTTTAATGATTAATTCGATTATATAAATACATATCCAAGATCAAATAGGTTAGAGACTTGGGAAAATTATTCATATACATAATCATTTCCAAATAAAACATAAACATTATTTAATTTCATCATAAATTTCTTCTTAGTTTATTTGTAATTATCCATAGTAAATGTAATCACCAAGAGATATATATCTACAAATGGGGTGTGGTACAATCCTAGTATGAGAATAGATAATGATATGAATGAATAAAACATTAGTGAGAATAAACATTATTACCATATCATCAACATATGATCATAAATATAATCATGATAGGTAGAATTAGATAATGTCTTAGAATGTGATAATGCATAAAAATGAAACATCGTGTCATAGTGGTCCACTACCACACATAGTTGTGGACAAAGATAGCATAATGTATATTCATAACATATGTCCATAATAATAAATTCATCATTGTGATCAAATATAGAATCCTGATCACACATAGTGCAGATTATATCATGATAAACATGAAATTATGAAATGCATTAGAGGGATAAATAATTATGGGCCCACCCTTCCCAACATATAATATACAAAATCATTTATTATAAAAAAATTTATATAAATCAATAAATAAGTCATAGAAAGGATAGGGTTGAAAAAGAATTAAATTAATATCCATATTCACATTGTTTAAATAGGGGGAAATCCAAATTCAAATGGAGTGAATAATAGTCAATCTCAAAAGGAGGGGAAAATTTTTTTTGGCAAGAAGATTTATTTTCAAAAAATCATTATATATATTTAAATAATAATGAATAAACTTTTATATCCTCAAAAAAGAATAGGTAATAATAATTAAATTATATATAGGTAATTTTAATTTAATATTCATATTCACATTGTTTAGATAGGAGGAAATACAAATGAAATGGAGCGGGGTTCATGAGTCCCCTTACCATAACACCCTCTTAATTTCTTCACCTATTCACCTCATGAATAATAAACATATGTTTATAAATCCAATGTTTCGTAAGAGAATTATATCTATTGAAAATAAATATATATCTATTGTAATCATTGGATTATATTATGTAATTTATATTGATTAGATTATATCAATTTGATGTCATATTCTATGTAAAAATTTCAATTATGAAATGATTTATTTATTTTTTTAATTTATTTACACAGTAATATATTTAATAATAAAAAATTGAATACCTGAAAGAAAATATTTATATATTATAAATAATTTATACTTTCCATACATGAAGGATTTTGAAATAATTTTCATGGTAATGTCTCTATTGGTGGTTAATATGCCTTTTATGGGATTCTGTCAAAAGAGAAAGAATAAAATGTATGATATTTTTATTTGACATACATATTATCAGCATAATAGGTTAATATCATTACGATAATATTAACTTAAAATATAATAAAATTTATAGAATTTGGTTTTTAAAGGATGAGGATAAAAAAGATTAATGAGAAGAATAAAATATTGAAGAGTTAATAGAGACATAATCTCTCCCCAGTGTAGCTTCTCTTGTATGAAATGATAACTACATAGTTATTGGAGTTGTATTTCTACAGTATGTTACTATAAATACAATGATGATTTAGTGGGTGTATTTTTTATGATCATGAGATTTGAAATGGATGGTAGGTTTACATTTCCAATGTAAGGTAGAGGTTTTTTTAAACATGAGGAGATGGGTATTTTAAAATAAATATTTGATAAAATAACATATCCTAGTAAAAACATGTAATAGTGAACTTTCGAAATTATTATTAATATATTATAATAATATAATTAGTTAAATAAATTTAAGCCTTTTTATAATTTGAACTTATTTATTAATTAAAACGTAAATTTGAAAAAGAAAATTTATAATTTTAATGAATTGAAGTTAGGTTTTGGAATATTCTTTTTTAGGATTGAAAATGCAGTTTGTTATATTTTAATGACAAATTTATGGAATTGAATAAAACAAAAAATAATATAATGTTCTATAATAGATTATGTCACCATTACATCATCAATTATGTAATTTTAGTTACCCTGATTATGGAAAAAATGATATTTTTAAAATTCATGGTAAAATTGAATTATTTCAATAAATTTCTATATAAACACCCTTGGATAATTTAGTAGTGATATAAAAAATGATATTAATTAATAAAAATAAATTACTAAAATAGGTTATTTTAATGTTTAATATAAAAATAATAATTTCTATAAAATATTTTAATATCTTATTTTTTTAAAGTATATATATTTTTTCTTTCAGTTTCTTAATCATTATACATTTTTATTTGGAATTCTAAAATTTATAAACAAATATATTATTCATTTTAAATTTTATTTTTATTAAAATTAAATATTTTAGGAAAAATTATTACTCTATAAATAAGGTTTCTATTACTAACAGTTACATTACTATTCCAATGGTCACTTTACTATTCCAATGGTCATATTACTTCCTATATATTCTACTATATTAAAGGAAATAATCTTAAAGTCAGGTACTCCAAAGGATTAGTATTTACATATTTTTTGGAATTAATAATATTTTACATCATCTCTATAGTGTTTTTATTGGGGAATATTATTCTATTACATTTTGTTGATCCGCATTTTCCCATTTTTGATTTTATATTATGTATTTTTTTTCCAGTTTTATTTTTGTAATTGTAATTGTTTACATTGACGATTATAATAATTATTTTTAGTAATGAAACTAATTTATTATTTATTTATCTATATTTTTTATGTCAATAATATAGTGAAACACACACTTATTTAGTGAATAAAGTTTACAGAAAAATGGGCCATTAAAATGAGCCCAACCATTAATGGGTCGTTGTAATTATTTGATTTCATCTTACACTCAACAACCTAATGGATTTACCCTCGTTTATATAATAAGGGCACATACTCACCTATGTTATGAACGTTATTTAAGGATAATTTTTGAGAAATTGGAAGAGCCTCTTTTATGTAGGCTGATCTGACTTGGGTAAAGAGGTAATGATGATGAATCATATAAATCAAACCAGGTCGCTTTCATGATTCTCTATGATTTTATAATTATTATTTTTATTATACCTTATTTATTAATATACAAATATTTTTCATATTTTTAGGAATTTTTATTTCTATATAATGAATGCGGACTATAGGAGAATTATTTTTTGATTAAATGATGGATTGTGTTTGTTAATAGGAATTATACATCTAGAATAATTTCCCACACAATTTCTATGGTAGAAAACACGCCTTGATGATCTTATGTATGATTATTTTTGAAGATAGAGTCCTTGTTGAATTTATTTCAAATTAAAATCCATTTTAGGACCTCCACATACATTAATCTTGGTGAGTAACAATAGTTTTTGGGAACACAATATAAGGTAAATAAAATGTAGTAGTGTGTGTAATTTTATAATATAAAACACGGAATAATCCCTGATATAGTGAATCTAAATATATCAACTATGAAACATTATATTTACAAGATAAAGTCACATGTAGTATGATTCTACATAACATGGGTTTCCATATAGAATTGCATTCCACGTATGATTGGAGGCATGCTAGAAAATTTGAGACTACATGATGAGTCAATGATTTTAAATGCCTTGCCAAAGTTTATAGTAGTATAAAATGTTCCCATAATATTATATAGTTCAATGGTTTGTATACATATATAGATTGGTTTTTTGGGGATCACAAACAATGAATAATATATAATACACCTCACATTGTTCCCCTCAAGGATGTTTTTCTTATTTCATTGCCTACCAGTCATGTGTGAACAATCGAATAGTCTGTTCTGATTTTTTCCATTTATATCATGATAGTTATGTTCTCCTTATTATCGATGTCCATTTTCAATATTTTTTTCAAATATTTTCATATCTATAGACCATGGTGACGTTTTAGGGAATTTTTGAGGAATATAAACCACCTTGTATCATATTAAATTCCCAGTGTGTGACCAAAATTAGTAATTTCAAGTATCGGTATTCTCCATGAATTTATATAGATGCTTAGACCCCTTTAAAGATGTTGAACATGTCACTATTACATTATCACACACTAGTATTTTTCAATTCCCTCATCACCTCAGGGGGTCTGAAGGGACATATCAACTGATGAGGTACATCAGTATTTTCTATCCTTCTAATTCACCCAAGAGTAAGAGATGGTGAAAATTATATGGATAGAGGGACCATGAGTTGATTTTTCATCCCAATAATATAAATTTGTCTTATGAATTTGACTATATATACAATATATGTAATATCTCTAATATATGACATCATTTGTGTCCGTGATAGATAGAAAATTTGAGTTTCGTATCTTTTTTAGTGGCACATTTACAAATACCAATAGTTCAATTGTATATGGGGTGAGAGAAGTATGGACAATGAATGGGATAATCCCATTGGTTAGAATTAATATTGTTATTTGTTTCAATAATTTTTTTTATTGAGTTAGTAAACCCCTTAATATATGTAGTTTATTTTCTCTATTATAAATAATCAATTAATAGGTATATGGTTTCGGTGACGGTTTTCCATTACATGGATGGTGGTGGAATTATTACTTATCTGGAGATATGGGGTGAGGATTCATCATAAAATATAATAGTTTCAAACACAAATATTTGAGAACTAGACCATCAAACATAGGGAAAAAATGTTAATCAAAATTGTTGAACATGACTTTTATAATAATTTATGTATTCAATATGTGTTGGTAACTATGTTAACTAGTTTACAAACTCTGAAAAGTTATAGATACATCATTATTATATTAAAATGGTTTAATGAATGTTGTGTAACATTTGATTTGTGGATTGATTATATTATATGGGATTCACTGTGAAAATGTTTTTCTATGTTTTACATTGAAATATTTCTCGTGTGGAGATATGTTTTGTGGGTAGGATTTAATATATAATTAATTAATCTTTCATTATATATTACTTTTCTGGACAGACACACTTTTTGTCCTACTTTTGATAAGGATGAATGTGTTTCATATCGTAGGATTGGGTATGGAACATCTCCATAGTATAGGGGTTGGGATACACATTCATGGGATCGCTTACTCTATTAGATGGTATGTATCTTCTATGGTGATGGTTAGGTTTCCTACTTATATCATTATCAAGGTTTATGGTTTGGGAGAATGAATTTTTATATGGACTCATAGCTCCATGGGGAGTAGTTCCTAGAAAAATTAATTAATATTTAGTATTGTTGGTCTCTATATTTATCAAGTGGGTAGTTATTTTCATTTCTGTTATATGGATTATTATATGATTATTATATATAATATATGAGATATTATTGTATATATTCCATGAGTATAAAGAGCATAATATTGTTCTTGTAACCTTGAGTTGATATAATGTTGCTGAACCTCTTCGTCATTAATTTACATGGTGGTATGGTTCTTCCCTTTGGTGTGAATTTTCATTTTAGATTCCACTTTACATGAGATTACTTTCCTATTAATAGGCCTTTTCTCCTATGGAATTTTTGGGAGTTTATTAGGATGCGATTATATATATTTTATAATATCCTTTTGTCTCCCCTAATGATATGAGATAGGTGGGTCTTAAGTTCATCCCTGAATTTGAGATGACCTAGAAAAATATTTCATTATTTTATTAGGATATCCTTCTATGTGTTTTTACACTCTCCCAAGAATAGGCTTCAAGCATACAAATTTTGTGTGTGCGAATATGGTTTATAAGTTAGTTGAGAATTTTATGGTAAGGATGCTGATGAATGAAGACCATAGTTGAATCCCTTTGTGGATAATTCTCAGTAGTGCCTGCATAGAATATTCAATTATGTTGCGATCCCCATTTCTAGTCACTCATGGTAGACATATTTATCTGGTTTGGGAATTTTCTTTTTTCCATCATTCAATATAATTTATATTTTATTAATTTAGGCTATATTGCGAGTTTACATGAATGTTTAATTAAATTTAGATATGTAAATTAAATTTGGGTGAGAGTTCTATGTATTTTTATATAATTATTTCTATACATGATTTATAGTTTATGACCTCTCTTATATTGAAAATTCATTATTATTTCTAGCATCCATTCTATGGAATATTGGGGGAATTATATTTTTCATAACAGATAGATTACCACCTACCTAGGTGGGGCCTTAGTAAAAAATTAAACATTATAAAGATATGGTGAGATCCCTCTCAATGGAAATTATAGTAGGTTGGGAACAACATATTACAGTAGTTGAGTTATCATTTAAATAGGTTTTCTATAAGGAACCGACCTTCAACAATAAATAATCTTGAATTTTAGTCAAGAACTAGCATCCTTTTATATTAAGGATCTTATCATGTTTATTGTTTTATATAACTTGGATATTATTTATACATAACATTCCACCTTTATATATAGAGGATTCCACAAAAAATAATCCATTTATTATAAAATATACAACATTTAAAATAAAACGTGTTTTCATTGATAAATTTTCATATCATTAACTTGGTTACTTCTTTGTCTTATACATACTTATAGCATGAAAAAAATTATTTTAAATGTGGATTAAAAAAATATATGGGATATAAATATAAATAAATGAAACATTAGTCCATGAATACTTGTAAACGTATGAAAGCATTTTGAAAAAGGCATAATTGTCTCCAAAATATACTTAATTTGAGAAATTTGATATTTCAAAAATATTTCCAAAAAAATAATGAATGTAAATAAAACCATAAAAATATATTTATTTATTACATAAATAATATTATAACCCTCTCAAATACCTTATAATTTGTAACTGTTACAGCTACCTTACAATGTAACCCTCACTACTACCTTAAAATGTAAACATCTCAGGTACACTTGGAGTAACCATACGACCGACCTCCAACTTACCAGTACCCAATAAATTATAGGGAGATATAAGTCCCTATATTCATAATAAAAAGTTCCCAATAACCATAACCTTATGATAAATCATGATTAATTTGATAAAAATATTTCTTCAGAATTTTGTAAAACGAAATTTGAAAAATGGATTTTAAAAGATAGAAACATACAAATACCATATAATTGAAATGAGAATTAATATAATTGATTTAATATTTATAAATTAAATTAGTATACACAATTAATAATATGATTAAAAATATTCATCACTAAAATAATATTAATACCACATAATTAATGAAGTAGAAGGTTAAACCAATGAATGGAAATTTCATAAATAATTCCATTACCTCTGGTCATTCCTACTTAAAAACATGTTTAAAAATAATGTATATTTGTTATAATAGAGATAATAATATATTAAAGAATAATATTCTTGTATATAACACCTTATATGATCATTTAAGGACAACAATTCACCCTTTAATTTTTAGTATTTTGCGTCTTCTATAGTTTCGAGTGCGTAAATTACATGAATTCCATGACCGGTTTTATTTGAAATTATTGTCCTAATGAAATGGAATTCCATAAGTTGACTATAATGGTATTATTATGTTTATTTAATATTAAATTATTCCATAAATTACTTTTTATATAGTATGAGGATGTATCATTTGATAAATCATTAGTGATATTTGTTTCTTTGATAATCATAAACTTGTTTCATCATCTATGATTAATGTTATGCATATAAGTTAATTATAGAAAATATTATATGTCATAATATAAAATTTAAAATCTTATTCAACCATTATAATTGAATTACAATCATTTTTTATGTATGTAATAGAAATTTAAAATAGATTGTCTATGATTTTGGTAAATCGTTATATTGCAGACAATGTTCTTATTTTTATAATAAGAGGGGGAAGTAGAAGAAGAATTTTTTTGAATTTTTCCATAAACATGATAATAAATCAAAGATATATTATTATATATAATTCATGCTTTCTGTATAAAGGGAGGATAATAGAGTATAATAAATTAAATGAATTGAAAATAAAACACATGGAAATAAAAAAACATTTGTTTCTATTCATCCCTTCTCATTCAGATCCCCTTAGGGACCTTGTTTTTGGCCCTCTGGAGATGCCAACGGGTCTAAGACATGGGTGAGGATGTTTGTAATAGTTTTTGGTACTACATAAAATAGGATACAAGGTTGAGTGGGGTGAGAGAAAGAGAGGGTGAGGGTGTTATTCATAGTTGATAAGAGGAGAGGTTTTACCTTATTTGAATCATTAGTTTAATATTTATAATCAAGACTATGAATTGTTTTGATTAATGTTACCAAAAATAGGAATGCGTGCTTGGGATTTCATACCAATGGATATTTACATCATCCATTACACATGAATGATTTATAAATTCAATTATTTATCACATTTCATAATTATTAAATTTCACTATTCACAAAATTAAAATATTTTAAAAAAACAAAAAAAAATTAATACTAAAAATTTTACATAATGTAGAATTTAAAATTGAACTCGATTTTTCGAACATAATTTTATAAATATTATTACTTTAATATTGAAATAAATCATTTTTATTCTGAAAATAACCATTTTAAAACAATAATTGTTTTTATACCACCATGAAAAATTAATCCAGATATTATTTTCTTACAACCTTAAGAAAATTAAATAATAATTTGATGTACTATTCATATAGGTCATTTTAATATTTATATAAATATTTATAAAGGTATTTTAATATTCACTAGAATAATATGTTGGTTCTATCAGACACCAAATAACTTACAGATCACAACCGCCAAAGACCATGTTTTCAAATTCAAATCATAGAAGACGAAAAAAATATGTTTGGCCTTTAGTAAATAACTATCTACATGATACATTGTTTCTTTAATTTCAATATATTTTTATAATCTGGGGTTGTAACATTCTACAGAATTTCTGTTAATTGATTAATCATTAAAAATTAATTATATTTACATATAAAATAATTGAGGAAACGATTACCTCAAAGAATTTTATGATTCTCATGTTTCTTCATCATCCATTTACTATCTCCAAAAACTATTTACATGGAGATTAAAAATATTATACAATAATTTCCCTCTACAATAAGAAATATTAATATTTTCCCTTCATATGAATGGATCTCTTAAAACTAAACTGATTCAGGGCTCCTGACATGATATTAATCTAGATCATTCATTCTCAAAATTAAAGCATGAAATACATTGTGTACCTATGATAAACTTAGAGGAAATCCTTCCAGGTAAAAGAGTTGTTCAAATTTATCCAAGATTTTATATGTTCTAATGACCCATAGAATTAGTTTTCATTTATTAAAAAAATCCATAATACTTTTCCATGGTTAGATTCTATGAAAAATAGGATCACCAACCTTAAATGACAAGTCTTTAATCTTTTTTTCAACATAAGTTTTCTGCCTTCTCTGATATATCTCCCTGCTTTTCCAAATCATCTTCAATTTCTCATCAACTTCCTCAACTAGTTCAAGTCCAATGAACATTTTTTACCTGACTTAATTCCAAAAAAAATATGGAGTTTGACACTATTTCCCATTAAAGGCTTCAAAAGATTCCATTTGTATACTAGAATGAAGTATATTATTATAAAAACTCAAATAAAAGGTTTTGATCTAAACATCCATAGTATTCCATTGAATAAGCTCGAATCATATCCTCCAAAAGTATAAATCTTTCATTCTGATAGCCCAACTGATTGAGGGTAAAAATTTATACTAAAATTTTCTAAAAATTTCGAACTACTTCTGAATTACCTTAAAAAAATTAGAAGTGATCATGTGATCCCAGTTAGATACAATTTAAAGAGGCACTCCATGAAACTATAAAATAACATTTATATATTGTCGAGAAACTTTATCTAATTAATTTATATCATGAATAGAATGAAAATGAGAATATTTTTTAGTTGATAAAAAATAACAAAGATCAATTTTTTACCTAAGTAAGAATTTGGTCATCACAAAACATAGCCCCTGTATATATTTTCACATTTACACTCTGGCACTGGTAATTTATGAAACAACACCTTGGGTAACAACAACTATACATTAACCTATTGACATGTATAAAATTTCATGTTAAAATATGCAATATATTTTTCCATTCCATCCGACTATTAATACTATTGATGATATCTTTATATCATATTAATTCTGTGATGAACTGAAAATGGAGAACTATGAGATTCTAATAACCAATCATTCTTCAACTCCGAATCGTAGGGTAGACACAATATTTTTCAATATCATAAAATAAATTCTTTATCAAGGTAAAATTATAGAAACATACATATACAAATAAATTATACATTTTTCTATTGCTCAATATATTTTTTTGTGCTTGAAAAACACACAATGATAATGAATAATACACTAAAATCTAAAAAAATAGATTTAAGTCATTCACCAGAAACATCTAACCCAAAATTCATCAAATAGTAAATCAATGGATCATGTTCCAAATGTAACATGTTTAATGATGCATGATTTTTTTGACTCAATGATATACAACATTATTTTCCTTTCCATGATGGTTGTTGATGGTGCAATCATAATCCTTTATTAGTTCAAGCCATCTTCTCTGCCTCATGTTTAATTCATTCTCAGTGAATATAAACATCACACATTTATGGTGCCAACATATTTGAAATTTGGATCAGATGATTCATCCAAATTTACAATGAAAAAACACAGATTCTAATTTAAATTCATTATTAAGATAATTTAACCCATGTGGTTTTCATAGCCTTGAAGGATAAGAAATTAGCTAATCATTCTGCATCAGAACACAACCGGGTCCTCTAATTGAAGCATCACTGTAGATAAAAATGACCATTTCTATATGAATGAGAAAAAAATTGAGAATCCCCCAATCTCTTATTCAATTAAACAAAATACATCACATTCTTCTATCCAAAAAAATGTATCCCATTTTCATGTTTACATAGTTAGAGGGCGAGATAACAATGATTTTTTAAACAAACTATCAGTATTAACAAGATAATACAAGGAAAAATATGAATTTATGTATCTTTGTTAGCTCTTGTGCATTCATGAACCGCTTTTGTTTTGGAGGGGTAAACTATTATTATATATTTATTTACAATGCGCTAATTGAAAGAAATATGTTGCATCAAAAAATCCCACATTTTCATTTTTTGATAGTTTCTTTTCCTTTAATGTTTAGAAAAAAACCATAAGATGTTTTTCATTATCTTCATTATTTATAAAAATACCAGAACTTCATAAATAAAAACAAATAATAATTTATCCAAGAACTCAAAAAATATTCGATTCATAAGATCCAAAAATACAACAGGTTAATTAGTAAACCCAAATGGTATAACAATATTGTCATAATGTCCATATCTAGTATGGAACACTCTCTTCATAGTTTCTTCGACGTCTACATTCAATTTAGGGTACTCTGACCTTAGCTCAACCGTCGAAAAATACAGTACTCCCAAGAGCTGATCAAAGAAGGCATGTATATGATTTATAAGATACTTGTTTTTAATAGTGATGGTATTCAAGGATATATAATAATTTCAATGTGTCATAGAATAAACATTATTTTTAACCAACATAATAGGGTAACCCTATGGTGGGATTCTATAATGGAAAAATCCTTTACTAAGTAACTCATACAATAAATTTTTCATTTCAATAACTTCCACTTGAGCCATTTGATATGGGGGTTCTGAAATTGGATTATCATCATGAACTAATTCAATTATGAATTAAAATTTCCGATTAAGTATAACACCGAGTAACTCATTAGAAAAAGCATGATGATATTAAATTAACGACAGAAAATCATTAATCAGAACAGTTCTCTTGATTTCATAAATATGGGAAAGATAACATTCTTTTAAAAATTTCAATTTTTTACTATCTTTTAGATATATTATCAATTTTATGGTTTGATTCTTGTATAAAAACTAAAATTCTTTATGAAAAAAGAACTTCTTTATCTCTACAATCAATCATAGTAGGTTAAACTAAAATCCAATCCAAAATCAAGATGAAATTATACTCTACCAAGGAAAAAACAACACGTTTTGAATGTATAGTCATTCCACATACTATAATAGAAATATTCTTATAATTCATATTTTCTATAATATTTTCCCTTGTTGTTTTAAAAATATGTTTTAATTTCATATTATGAGATTATATTTCCAATTTACTAGAAATTTTATTAGAAAAAATGTATGTGTAGACCTTATATGAAAAAAACCTTAGAAAAATCTGAGTAAAGAAAAAAAGAACTTAATGAAACATCATTGGAATCACCGACATCTGCTGACGTAGTCATGAAGGATATCACTACACCATTTTTATTATAGTATTCTTTGCATAATTATGATATTTCTTTTGGAAGAAATTTATATAATGACCCATCTCACCACATTTATATCGTTTCACAATTTTAGAAGAATGATTAGTCTTAGGATCATTTTCATCACAATATCATGCCATATGTCCAAACATAAAACATCAAAAACATGTTGTAGTTTTAGTAATGTTTTCATGAGGGTGATTATTATAATACTTTTCACAAATTAGAAATTGAACATTCTTACCATTAGATTTCATTGATTGATTGTTATCTGTCACATTCTATCTGGATATATTATTCACTTTTATTTCATGGTACATGTGTCCGTCAATCAACTTCATTTCTATCGTCTCATAAAATAGAACAATTTATTAAAAACTTTTGAAGGCACAAGAATTTAATACCCTTCGATATATTGTATTCCATAGTAAGTAAAAATGACTGATTTTTCTATCAAGGTCGAGAATACTATTCAGATAATACCATTCCAGTTGTGTGAATTTTTCTTCATACATGGCCACTGAGAAATATTCCATTTTCTTTAGTTAAAAAAATTTAATTTCAATAATTAGATAAACCACCTTATGAAAATATTTTTGAAGGTAAATACATTTAAATTCATCCCACTCTAAGGCATCAATCTCAACTCTATCCCTGAAATTCATGACCATTAAGAACCACTAATCGGCTTCACCATCATAATGATAAATTAAAATACTTACCTATGGATTATATAAACATCCCATGACATCAAATAACCTATTATAGTCTTTATTACATCCTTATTCTACTACTGGACCAGAAGATCCGAAAAAATTAGGGGAGTGTTGCTTCATAAAATGCTCCATTATTTTAATGATCCTTTATAGTAACTCTTGTTGTTCTCTTTCATTGATGACACCACCATTTATTTTCTCTGTTATGTGATCCATTTCTATCACAAACTTCTCAGTTCCAATCCCTATCATTCCATGATACAGATTCATAAGGATATTTTTATGTTGATGTCATTCGAATTCTTCTTCCCTATTTCTTCTACAGAAATCATTCTGACCAAAAATGTTTTTGTCGAAAGAACATGGTAATATTTAAATTATATAACATTTCAAATTAACCATAGAGGAAAAATCATTTATGTTATACTTTTTACATCATCCAATCCCCTAATGTTATCTAAACCATCTTATGATACCAAATATAAATACACATCCTTATACATTAGATAATCCTGAATTTTAGTCAAAAACTCTCTTCCATTCTCATTGACGATATTTACATTAATAGAAGTTTACATAATTGGGATATAATACATAAATAACATTATAAATTTATATATATAAGATACCAAATAACAATATTGATTTTATCCAGAATATAAAACCTTTCAAATAAAACATGTTTTCTTTAAAAAATATTCAAAACATTTTACATGGCTTCTTTATTTGTCATACACATCCTTAAATACTATGAAAATATTTTAAAACCGTGGTATAGGAAAAAAACTCAGCAGGTGATATATAAAATAGGAAAGAAAACATTAGTCCATCAATACATGTAAATGTATGAAATTATTTTTGAAAATACATATTTGTCCCCAATATATACCTACTTTGTGAAACATGATCATTACACAATATTTACACAAAACATAATGAACATAAATATAACCATAATGGTATATATTGGAAGTACTTACATTATCCTGTGAAATTCATGTCTACAATATAATTTTTAACGGTCATATCTACTTTATAATGTAACCCTCACAACTACATTGTTGTGTTACCATTGGTTTTACACATTGACTAAACATACAACTAAACACCAAATAACACCATCCAGATTCATTGGAGGGAGGTACAGGTCCCAAAATTCATCATAATAAGTTCCCATGAACAATAACATAATAATAATAAATGAATAATTTTATACAAACATTTCTTTTGAATTTTTTGAAACATAAATATTTAAGATGATTTCAAAATAGAATCCACTTATATATATCATAAAATAGATGTGACAGATAATATAGTGGATGAAATCTGTATATAAATTTTAAATACACATAATTAATCATAATATAAAAAAAATTCATCACACAAAAATTTTAATTACTCATAATTAATGAAGTATAAGGTTATTCCAAAGAATAGAAATGGTATTAAGAATTCCCTTACCTTAGGTTTGTCTTATAACAAAATGTGTATAAACCTCTTATATAATAGTCAAAAGAGTGCTATTAAATATTTAATGAAACATAGTCATTTTTAAATAACCTTATAAGATCATTTACTTAAAAACATTTATCTTATTAATTATGATCATTTTGTCCCTTCCATTATTTCAGGTGTGTTCTATAGATGATTTCCATGGCTAGATTTTATTAGATATTTTGGTCGTAAGTAAAATAAATTCAAAAAGTAGAATAAAATTTTATTAATATTTTTTCAAAATATTAAATGAGTCAATGAATTATTTTTGTTATATGGTATGAGGATAAATTATTAGATAAATCTTCACTGATATCTGCATATATCATTTTGGCGGTTCTTTGATAATCACAAACATGTTTCATCATAAACCTTTAATATTATGCATACAACTAAATTCCTAAACATAATAGAGGTAATAATATAAAATTATAAATATGATTCAACCATTAAAATGGTTTTAGAAACTTATTTTATATATCTACTCTAATTTGAAAATACATCATCCACGATTTTACTAAATCAACAAATTGTTGACAGGGTTGTTAATTTTTGAATTAGATGGGGAAAGGAAAAGAAATAAATTTATTACATTTTCCAAAAAAAGATATAATATAGAATATATAACATTATATAACATTAATTCATCTTGGAGAAGGGGAGTAGAAAATACTATATCAAATGAAAATAACTGAAAAGTAATCCCATGAAATTATAAGAAGTTTTTTACATCTTGAACCTTTCTCCTAGAGATCTTCTTTAAGGCTCTTGGTTTTGGCCTTTTGGTGAGCACAAAATGCCTTGTATGTGGTATAGGGGATTGTGAATAGTATATTGAAGATTATTTACAAGTATTAAGTCTTGAGATTAGTGAGAGGAAGAGCGGGTGAGGGTGGTATTTATAATCGAGGAGAGGAGGGGTATTCCGTTATTTTAATGATTAGTTTAATATTTATCCTCAATAATATTAATATAATTTAATAATTTTACAAAAATACTAATATGTTCATGTTATTTTGAATATAAATCCATTTAAATCACCCATAAATCAATAAGGATGCATAAATTCATTTATTTATCACAATTCGTAATTATCGAATTTCACTATTCTGGAAAATTCCAATATTCAAGAAAAATCCGAAAAAATCAGCCTCACCATTTTTAAACATGGAAAATTAAAAAATGAAATCCATTTTTTTTGGAAAATAATATTAAAAATTTAATTAATTTAATTTTTAATGAAATTCATATTTTATTCCAAAAATAAAAATTTTAAAACAATAGTTGAGTTTATATCACCTTGAAAAAATAATAAAGATCTCATCATCTTATAACCTCGAGAAAATAAAATAATATTATGATTTAATATTAATAAGGGTAATTTTACTAATCATATTAATATTCAAAAGGGTATGTTACGATTCACCAAAAATCCATGTTTGTCCTATCAGACTCTAAATAACTTACTGATCACTACCGCACATGAATGTATTTTGAAATCCAAATCACAGATGTGGAAAAATATTGTTTGACGGCTAGATAAAAAGTGTTCATATAAAACAAAGTTTCATGAATTTATAATTATTTATAAAACCTAGTTGTTTTACAGTTTCCACTCAATAATCCAATGTGAATCATATGAGGCATTGATTCAAAAGATATTAAGAACACATACATGATTAGATAAATAATAATATCGAACATTTTTCAAAATTGAACTATCACACCATGAGATATTATAAGAGTTTCTATTTAGTGAATTATATTTGTTTAAAATATTTGTATACATGAAACATTGGTATCTAAAAAACCCTTGTATACTAGAAACAATTTTTTTCAATGTTTATGTTATAACCGAGATGCATGATTAATTGGATTGTATAAAATTAACCAAAATTGGAATTAAAAGAATAAAATTATTCCAAATATAAAATAATTTTTTAATTGTTATGAAATTATACTAGATATTTAGTAATAATAATGATGAAATATAATGTGATGAAAACTTACAGTTTAAAAGGGTCAATTTTGATGAAAATAAATTTCTCAGTAAAGGTTTTATAGAAATTTAAAATATAAATTTCTAATTTTTTTAAATTGAAATATATAATAATGATTTAATTTATTTCATCATCATATTTAAGGTACTTTAATTTGAATAATTTTTTTTTGTTTTAATATGATGATTTTTTAGTAAATAGTAAATATTACTATTTTTGGAATAAAATAAAATTAATTAAATAATTATGATTTATATGTGAAATTAATTTATGTAAAACAAGTATCATGAATAAATATTATTATGAAGAGTTAAATTATTAATTTAAAACAATTTGGTTGAATTTTCAATTTCCTGCTTGAAATTTTAGGTCATAAATTATATTTTATAACAATATTTATGTTTTTATTCTTTACCATTAATAAGGTGAATCAAAGAATAATTTCTATTTTTTATTTTTTTATAAAATCAAATAATTATAATAAAACTAATAATAATATTATAAAACATTTTAAATAACCAGTACAAAATAATAATGGGGCTAAATAATTATAAATTTATTTTGACACAAAAGAATACAATTTTTTAAAAATACTTTTTACATTTTCCTTTATATAACAATTACTTTATTCTAATTATAGAAATTTAATATTGAAAAATGGATTCCATATTTAAAAAAATCATATCGAAAATTTTTGTGGATGATTTTATATTTATTGATACTGAATAGATTTCATTGTAAAAGGGTGTTACTATAGTAAGGGAAAAAATTGGATTAAGGGGTTAAAATAATTCAATAAAGTTTCCAGAATATAAAAAAACGTTATTAAATCTCCTTGGATATGGGAATTCATACATATCCAATATATTCTTTAAATATTTTTTTGGAGAAATGACACTTTTGTACGACATAAATTGTTTAAAAATATTTCATATTTTGACAAGTCTCCCAACCACATCACATATATAAGTGAACCTCCTATTTTGAGACATCAACACCACTTGATACCACAAGTTATTAAAATACCTACCAAAATTCATTCAAATAATTCTTTAACATTTCCTAGGGGTTCCATTCTCACTTTAAATGTAACCACCATGATGTTTATTACACACTTAAACTAGATTTATTAAAGAATTTATTCACTTGATATAACATACAATATGGAGAGGTGCAATCTATTTAGGGCTTAATTACATTACATACCTTCTTAGAAAATAAAACAAACAACATATTTATTGAAAACATGTTTTACAGGATAACTGCATTCCCTCATACTAAGCATTACATGGGATAACCTGATGACATGGATTAGAAAAGAGTATGCTATAAAGCCTAGAAAGGGAATAAACATGGAATAACATGAGGAAGAAAATACATGTTAGAAAATAAGATTATCTATGGATCACAAGAGAAACATGAAAATAAAGGCATGATAAAGAATGATAATGACAACATTGAAATGTGGGAACAACACTTAACATGGAATTAGCATGAGCCAAGGATTATTGCACATGGAGCATGAGTAAAACCACATTTCACATGAATTAAGAGTAAACCCTCATTAAAATTTAATTAGCATGAGTCAAAAACCACTGCACATGACTTATCATGATACTATACATTACCCAATTAATTGTACCGCTATAAGGGTGCACCCTTCTTAAACATTTCATTTAATGCATAAGTGTGCCACATTGATCATACAATATGGAATCAATCGTCATAATTTATTACATGATAAAGGGATGTGAAACACATAAATTATGATTTTTAATTAATAAATAAATTTTCATTATGGTGAATACCCTGGATAGAGAAATGTGAATGGTATTCACTACACAATGACATTGGCTTGGAAAATCGTAGTGCAATTTCTACAGCATAACGACATTAAATAATAACTCATAAAAATGGTTGATGAGAGAGAAGTTTTTCTCAACATATTTAAATGAAATGGAATGTAATTGGGTTATATATATACATGTCCCAAAAAACAAAATGGAATTTAGATACATTATTCAAAAAAATTACATGGATATATATGAGGAGAGAGAAATCTCTCAAGGGATTTTGGCATGGTAACAAGTGTACATGGGAGACATTAATGAGATAGAATGGGGTCTACCATCATCCAAACATAAATAGGAAGTATGGGGGGGTGAGAAATCATACCCCAACATTTGTAAGTGAACTAATGGGCATAAAAACATGAAGAAAATTAGAAAAAATGATAAAGGAAAAATCCCTTACTTGGAAGTGTGATCCCAGTGGCATGGGAGGGGCTTGAGAGTGGATTTTTGGGAGCTTTGGGAACCATGGGAGGATATTATAGAGAACAGGGAATGGTTTGGCTGAACTCTATAGGCTTTGAGTCAAGTGGAAGTGGGAACATGGGTGGGTTTATATAGGAAATGAGATGGAATTATTTATTATTTAGGATTGGGACACCTCACATTAATCTAATCAGTACCACAAACCAACCCCTTGTTTTGGACCTAGTGTTTTCCAAATGGGAGTGGAAAATATTATTTTATATGGCCAATGTCTGAGTTTTTTAAAATAATATGTTTATTTATGTGGAGGTGAGTCACACTCTAATAGAAAACAATTTAAAAATAAATGATGTTTCATAAGTCTTGGAGGGTCCACATAAGCTTTGTAAAATAAATCAAACAAATATAAAATCACATTATTTTAATTAAAACCCATATATTTCCCAAAAATAATTTTTATAGTATTTTATTTCCACACTATTGGGTCATTATGATGTCATAAAACACATTATATATTTAAATAGTGTTTAATTAATACACAAAAAATTGACAGTCTTAGAATATTTTGTAAAATTTACCATAGGATTATTTCGATGTCTTGATTCCAAATATAATATTACTTTTAAATATATTTTTTTAAATATTTGAATTTTTTCATTTAAAATTAAAATCGACATTTAACAAAAATTCATGGGTTTTGAAAAAAAATTTCAAATCGTAATAAAAATTACAATAATATTAATAAAATAATATGATCATTTATATTTAATAAATAGTAATTTAATAATATTTAAAATATTATTTAATTAAAAAATAAATTAATTCATAAAACAATACTATTTGGGCTTTAAAAACTATTTGCAAAGTACCAGTAATAAAATTAATGCACATTCTCTTTACAAAAATAATGTACATTGTCATAATTCTAGGGTCTTGTAACATAACCCCTTATAAAACTCACATAATATAGAAGGGTAAGGTGTGTGATGTTAATATACTCTTGGGGTGGCTCATATAACATCACTCGTGTGGTAATCCATATTAACTTCCACTTCTCCTGTAGTCAGTTCCGCTCAAGCTTAACCTGTTCAAGATCGGCATGAGCTTGGTCAAGAGCGAAGCCCAATAACTCCACCTCCTTTACATGATCTAAAAAATGGGCTTCATGTGGGTAAATTCTATTGGATGAGTTCATCGATTCCTTTTTCAAAGTCTATTGGTGTTGTTGACGCCCTATATTTATACTAATCAGGTGATCATTGTTCAATTACTATATTAGCAATAGTCATAATTCTTAATAGTATTATAAAATTCCAAAACATAAAAATAATGAAGATAGAATTTTAGATAACCATAATAAGACATTTAATCTGATCAATGGTAATTTTCATTAATTAATGCTTGGGTCGTTACAATAAATCAACTCAATAGGGCATAATGTGTAAGAAAATAAAAGATACCCAAAGAAGAGGGATTTGTCATTATTGATATATTTTGGGTATCATTAATCATTAATGTTATGAAAATATTATATAAACATGTAATAATGATGAAATATGTATGAATTAAAAGATAATTATTTTCACTTTAATGGTAAAATGATTTTCTAACACTTTAATATCTAATGGAATATATAAACATTGACTGGGCGTACGGATGGAATACAAACTCCAGTAAGAAATGTTTTTTATTTTTCATCACCACATTCCTAGTATTGTTATATATACGAATTTAATTTTTATATAATATTTTTAAGAAATAATAATTATTCATTAAAAATAAATTTTTTTATATCGTCTTATTATCACATCAATAAAAATATGATAACATTACCTGTGTGTGCATGTAGACTACCACCATCACAATGAGTTCTGACTGGTTCCTCATATTGAATTTACATATATGTTCATTAGGATAAACTTAATGAATATTTATAGATATGTGATAAAATTATTATTCTATAAAGTTGATTAATAAGTCGAATTTCATTCATTCAATAAATTGAATTGTGACAACATCACATATGTGTTTGTGAATACTACCTCCTCGACAATGTGATGTAATTATTTTTTCATCACATACATATATGGTTGGTTATATAATTATATATAAATAAAAAATATTATATAATATATATGATTAATATTATTTTGATGATGAAATTGTGACAAAATTGCATGGACTAGAAGCATCATGTTAAAATTGACGTTGGAAATGGAACAATTCACACAGTAAAAGTTGATTAAAATAAAAAATTGTCAATTATATATAATTAGAATGATAAAGGTTACAACATATAGCATGATAATAATTAATATAGTTCAGGCAATGAGTTTTAATATTTCATAATATTAAACATGATATTTTTGAGAAATTATGAATTATGAAAGTAATTAGGTTAAGGGTTTCTCGTCATAGATTTTTCACTATGAGAAATATTTATTAAACAAAATTATATGTATATTTTATAGTATATATAATTACAATGAATTTATAAAATGATTATATTAATGAAAGTTATCAGGATTTAAAAATCAATCTAATTTCCTCTCATTCATGAGGATTTCATTAAGATATTACCCAATATTGATGAAATTATTTTACTATATTATTTAGGGATATCAGTGTGACATTTATAAATTGGAAAAATATTTGATACATATATTTTAAACCCTATATATTTTCTTCACCACTATTAATTTTATAAGTATGCATTGGTTAGTAAATGTTTTCATCTCTTTGGGGCTCAATAAGAATGAGAAATTTTTTTACCAAAATTATCCCTTATTTATATTTTTTATAAAGGAAACATCTTCTTCCATATCCATGTGCATAAAAAAAATATGGATGTTCTAAATTTATATATTTTTTTTGATAAATGTATTTTATAATTAAATTAGTATTCTTTAATAATAACCAAAAGGACTATTTTAAAACGTTTTACATAAGTCTCACATTTTAGTTTTTAGAAAAATATAAAAAGAATGTTTTAATATTTTCCTATAAGACATTAATTGTTTTCTATAATAATATAATCTTTAATCCATTAATATTACTTTAAAATAATAAAAAAATTACAATCAAATTTGTTTTCCACTATATGGGAATTTTAGTTCTATATGGATACCAAAATAAAATGCACATTTTCTCTTCATTTTTTATGCCTTTTTAAATTGATGTTATAAAATTTATTTTCTTGTATGTCAATATTTTAATGGATTGTTATAAATTAATATGTATATGATATTATGATACCATAAGAAACCATTTTCTAGATGTCATATATAATGATTATGTATTTAAATAAGTTAAAATACATGTTTATTTCCATGGGTCGATTGATCTATAATGAAATAATGAATGTTTTTATAATAACCACTACCATTATATATATGGATTACGAATATGTGATGGTGAACTAATTATTAACATTTTTTATTTCAATGGGTTATGATTTGATGAAATATTCAATGAATTTATGATCATTTTAAAAAAAATATGGTTTTAATTATAGGACTCGTGGACCTACAGTTATATTTTCTACCAATTCAGTAGGTAATTTTTTGTAACCTTTTAGCTCAAGATTATAAGGATATTTAACCAAAGTTCAATATGATATACTTGTTTTATTTCAATCCCATGAGGGTAAATCAGTGGGTATACAAATCCAAATATTTTATATTATTGGTAAACTAAATCGTATTATACGATGAATGAATTTGTGGGAATACTTAACATATGATTTAGTACATGAATGATTATAACATGCATAATATTTAATAAATGTCATGTTGGGAAGTAATTTAATATGATTTCTATGTTTATATATATTAACATATTATATTCCCAAAAATAATTTCATATTCTTAATTTATTCTCTCATGTGTCATGATTAATTAATTTTGTTTTTTCTTTGTTATACCAAATATATAAGCCCCAACTTGTGATTTATGATATTTCATTGAATTAAAATAATTTTCTTTAAAATTTAACATGTTTGTATACACTTATTATTATATTAATATCAATTATGATCATCAACTGATATCTCCTATGTTTACCCTTTCTGTGAATTTTATGTCACCATTTCTTGTGTATACATTTTCCCAAGTTACAGTGAAATGGTTTAATGAGACTTGTATAAAAAGATAATTTTTTTATAATAAAACATTTATATATAATTATTATATTTCCTGATATTTATTAAATAATAATATATTTTAAAAAACACTAATCCTTTACATTTACCAGTTGTGTATTATTATTAGATTTACTAAATATTCATCTAATATGGTGTATTATTTAGGTAATTGATGGTTACATATATATATATTTGGAATAATATCATTCATGTAATGTGTATTATTTTAGAACCATATATAGATGATGGGATTTTGGATTATATTTTTGGTATTTGATTAAGTTCCATTATTTTTATATATTTTGAAGCGAAAACATTTTTGAAAACCACAGTGATAAATCTGCACATTATATAACATCATAATGATTTGGGAAGATTGGTATTTGGTAGTTTCATAGAAATGATATCTTTTTTATATAAACAATTGAACACAATCTCTAGTACTAATACACCTTTGTGTAATATCCCTAAAATTTATGCTTAGGTGTTTAATTTTTCATCACCTAGTTCATGATAAAAACTTCTAAATGAACCTCAATATTGAAACTATTGGGGAATATTATTTTGTATATTCAAATAATATTCATTAGACATTATGGTGAATGATATAATAAAACCAATGATTATCATGTGATATATAATATTATTCTAATGATTCATTAGTTGATAATAATGTTTCATAATATAGTACATCAAATAAATGATTCTCATCACATATTATTGTACTCTATGTTTATAGATACTTGATACTCATACTAATACTTATGGTTTTAATCAAACGTTTAATTAATATATAATAATGTTAATGACGATTTTCCTTATCTATAACAACTATAATCCTGAGAAAAAATGAAATGTGAGTGGGGATAAAAAATCATATGGATATCCTCACCCAATCCCGATAAGTTATGAAGGGTTATATGGATCCTAATTTAAATACATATATCCAATGTTGTGGAAAATTAAAAATTGATTTAATTATTTAGAAACATCAATACTCAATCAATAGGTACACTAATACACTTATAACTATGAAATGAATAACTGTTATTGAAAATATATTTTTCATTCTTTAGTACTTCGACCATGAGAAGGTTGTATTGTTTTTTCATCATTTAGACAGTTATGTTGATCAATGGGGGAATATTATAAAGAATATGAAACAAGATGACTAAATTTACTCTAAAATATGTCAAAATATTTATATGTTACTTTTAAATCAATATTTTACTCAAAAAGTTTCCATATATATAAAGTGATAATTATTAGATATACATTGGAAGAATGATTAATTGGTTATCACTTTTGAGTAAAATTTCAAAAATAATGAAATTTAACCAATTGGTTTTATCATAAAAAAACATATATCCCATTATGGTTTAAAACATAGTATCTGAAATGAATTGATAATAATATCCATGTCATTGTTATAAATAAGTAACCTTATTTGTCCACAATGCTAAAATTGGGAATAAATACCTTAATTATTCTTATGGTTTTAAAAAAATTAAAAGGAAAATGGATTATCAAGGATATTAAAATAATAAAAGCCATTAAATAATGAAAATTAATATTTATTCATATAAAAAATGTTGAATATGCTTATGGAAATTTTTTATAAAGCTATAGTTAAATTTATCTCATGTGGAAGTGAATATTATCATGAATAAAAATTACAAGGTGATAGGGGTCAACATAATGATCATTAAAATAACCCCACACACTTTTATTATTCAGTTTTATGGTTTATGGGAATTATTTACTCGATGATAAATAAGTATATCTTTAAAAGGGGGTAATTAAAAAATTGTTTTCATTAATTGAAACAGTAGTGTGGAAATTGATAAATAAACTAAGAATAACATATAATGGAAAGGTATTATCTGATAACAATATGTACAATCATAGTTAATTTTTTTTAATGAAGTATTAATAACTGATTTTTCTATTGTTATGATGCACTAATCAAACATTAAATTATTAATATGTTTAAAAATAATCATATGTACAATTATATTGATAAAATTTTTTAGAAAATATGTCAATGTGTTTAAAAGAATATTATTGATATTTTTATGATTTTTAAGTTTAATTAATTATATAATATTATCTGTTTAACTATGTGTGTTACTATTGTGGTTCTAGAGATTAATGTATTATTTATCTATATCCTTGTATACTTTATAAATTCTTTAAAGTTTTCTAAAAATTTTATTTTAAAAAATTTATTCAGATAGGGGGAATAAATTATTATCATTTCTTCCATCTTATAATCAATTAAAATATAAATTCAGAGATATTGCAATGAAACATTATTCATAGTTATTTATCATATGCCATGATGTAGAGTAGAAAGAATTCTCGAGAAATAACCTATGGATGAAATACATCCATCAAATCATGTATTTATATTTACTCACAATATCTATCATTAAGGTAAAAATATTCCAAAAAATAAAAAAACCGGGACTCAAATATATCATATAATATATGGAAAAAATCACATATATAATAATTTATTCATTTGTAATCATATTCACAATTATGATTTTTCTAACACATATATGGATGTTGATGTATTTTGATACAGTTAATTTTATAATTATTAACATAATAAATGATGTCCATTTCCAAAATAAATAGAATTAATGTGGATTAAAAGATATTAATTTCCAATTATGAATGTTTATCATATAGTCATTGGAATTTATTTTGAAAATTTTTAACACTCTTATCTATCAAACATGAGATACATATTTAGGGGATGTAATTTATATAAGGATTAGAATATAACACACTAATAATATTGAATATTTTAACTTTAATAATTTATAAGTTATTGTTATTTAGTGTCTCATGAAACATAAATCATACATGGATTGTGATATACTGTAGAAATATTTTTATTTAAATACGTGTGTTATAACCTCAATGATGGATTAATCGGTATGAATTGGAGTATCCTAATTTTTAAATATATTTTAAAAAAATGTAAATCAATATTTATTGAATAGTTCAATTGAAATATCTACTCCATTTTGATTGATAAGAATGAAGTTGTATGAGCTAAGGATTGTTAAATCATAAAAGGGTAATTTTTATGGTGGTTTTTTATATAATTTTTATTTTCAACTAAAATATAAATTTAAAATTTCATAAATTTTATTTGATAAAAAATATTTAATTTTTTATGTCATCAAATTAAAAATAGTTTAGGGTGTTTTTTGTTGAAAAAAAGTTTCTTTAATATTAAGAAATATCATTTTTATAAATACTATAAAATTAATTAAGAACTTATTACAAAAAAAATATGTAATTTTTTTTTAACATTATCTATACAAAATAAATTTACTATTACTGAAATACAAAATTCAAACTAACATGTTTATTTTAGGAGTAGTTTGTTATCATTTTGGAACTTCTTTTTTAATTTATTATAATAAAATACTAATTTTGGGTTATTACTTTTTATATTGTTGTTAAATGACTCAATTTTTTAATATTAATAATTTAGAACTCCATTATTTATTAAATAATAATCCAATAAACGACTTTGAATATCAATTAGTCATTAATATTTGGACTAATTATGTTTAAATTAGGTTTTACAAATATAAATAGATTTTTTTATAAAAATATGTATTATGCATTTTGTGTTCATATGTTGATTATAATATATAATCATTATATAAATTTTATCATAAATTATATATTCCATTTTTAAAAAAAGAATATTCAAATTTTTTTATACGTTCATTTTTTATTTCTATTCATAATTAATAGTTACCATGGTAATAATATTTTCCCATAGTTAAGGATAAACTTTTCCAATGGGGTAAAATAACGGGATAAGACATTAAGTTAATATAAACTTTTTAAATCCCATTGGATTAGTTTTTTTACCTCTACTAACATAACTTGTAAATTTAAAATTTTAAGAGAAAATTAGCATGAATAATATATATATCATATAAAAAAATTTAATTGGTTTAAATGTTTTCCACACACCCCACTTATTAAAGATAACTCCATATTCTCAATTATACAAACATCTTATCCATATATTTATTACATGAACTACCCAACTCCATTATAATCCTTAAAAACCATTTTATATATGTCACATTCTCATAAAAAATATATTACGGAGATGTGTGATGTTTCTCAAAGGATGATGCCCGAAGAATAGATAATTATATTTCGAAATCAATTACACATTTCATTATCCATTAATTTAATGAAAAAAATCAATAGACTTGTTGAAATGAGGAAATTAGTTTATTATGTTTAATAAAATGTTGATCTATTTATGGTACATCCATTTTATAAATTCATTATTCTAATGGAATATAAAAACATCACTCTTTCTTTAGTATGGACAATTGTCTCCATAAAGTCATGAATTTGATTTTTCGTCAACCCTTATCACATTTTTGATTTAAATATATATTTTTTATTTTTATGTTTAATTTTTTTTGAAATAATTATAATTTTTAAATATAATATGTGATATACCAATTTACCCTGACATCATTTTTAAAATTGTATCATACCTCAAGTGTACGTCTAGATTACCACCTCCATGAAGCTTTGTGACTCTTCTTTATGTTTATATTTACAAGTAATGATATAATTATAAATATAATCAATATATATGATATATATGTTATAATTTTGATTATGGAGTTATAGATTATTGTTTAACATCATTTTGACATATTCAATAAAATTGGAAAACATCACCTTTTCATATGCATGTGGTACCACCTCCACAAAGTCGTGTAATTAACTTGTCATCCCCAATAAATATTTAAAATTAAAAATTCATATAATATGATTAAAAATTAGGCTAATAAAATATTGATAGTTTTTAGGTTATGAAAATATGACTATGTTCGATGACCAGAAATGTCAAAGTGAATCATGAATGGGGTACATAATAGTTAACACCTCGAATGTTGATTTTAATGAAAATTAATAATAATTGATAATTATAAATTATAAGTGAATGATATATATAAATAAAAATATTCTATGGTTATATTATAGATATATAATAACAAATAATATATTATAATAGTGATTTAAAAAAGAATAAATAATTTCACTAAATGAGGTATGAGATTACCTTCTCACTTTTATCTCTTTAAGAAATATACCACGTTCACAAATAGTTTTATATTGAGAGATTTGTATCTTTACTATCAATTTATTTATATATTATTTTCATTAGAATTATGGTGATGTAAAAATTCATCTATGGTTCTCACTTTTATTAATTTTTGATTCTTATATTACCAAAATTATATGATTTTATATTACATTCTCAATCTGGTTTTTTTTTGTAAATTGTAAATTTTGGAAATTGTTTTATCATTATGTTTTTAACTCCATATATTTTATTCTAATTTGTATATTTCTATTATTTTTAGGAAATAGTATTTTTTCCTCTTTTGGGTAATTAATATGACAACAATAACGTTTTTTATGAAATTCCCATATTTTTCCAATTCTTTTATAGAATATATTCCACAAATATCTATGTCCATCAAAAAAGGTTTATGCGATTATTTAACTATAAAAACGTAATTAATAATGTTATTTTTTCTACAATTTACTATATTTAAAATTGATTGAATGGAATCATTTCAGATATTTTCTATATGCATTACTCTTTTATTCTTACACATTATTGAAAATAATTTTTTATTTTTAATGGAAAAGGTTATTGCACATAAATAATTCAAGCCATGAAATTTACCATTGAATCCAAAACAAGGACCTCACTCAGTAAAATATAAGATGATATTTAGTGAAAAATTATTCCCGTGACTAATGTAGAATTGAATTAAATTTTCATGTGTTGGATGCCTGCTCACACATAAAATTATAGAGAAACATTAATATAAATCCTAGATTAGTAATGTGGTGGTTAAAAAATTACTTGAAGAGTATGAGGAGGAACTGAATAATTCATGAAATAATTGGTTCAAGGCCATAAAACCTAATTATAATTATCTTATGTGAACCTATTACCCTCATTAAACATCCTTATTCGGTGTATACACCCCATTGAGCAGTGTAGTTCCATTTATAGGTTTTCTTTAATTAGTCACTAATCCAATATAAATATACATATCAAATGTTATTATTTGTTTAATTTGAGTATTTTTTTTGCATAAATGAAATTTTTTAAATGAAAAATCCTATGTGTTGTTCAGAAATACCATTAGATTTACTGTCCTTATGTGGATATATCTTGTGACGTTGAGATATGGTTCTTATTCGTGAATCATAGGAAGATACCATTTATATTCATGTGATCTGGACCACTTCTTTGAATTAGTGGAGAATTTATTATGTAATCACATGTTCTATAAACACATTATACATCTCACTTAAGTGGTCGTTTAATCCCACATCACATAATGACATTCCTCGTATGAAGCTAATTGATATAAAACATATAAGATTAGATGTAACCACCCACCATGATCTACACAACTCTCATATAATATTCATAATCATTACATGGTCTACTAGGGTTATCCCTTGTCATCAATGATTCCTATAAATACTCATCGATTCACAATTATGATAGTTTGGTGGGAGAATCTAAAATAGTAAGAGGAAATGAAAATAGAGAAACGTGTTCCTGGATTCCAAATTTGGAAACATAAATAATATTTTTAGGTAGAACCAGATCCTAAAAAATATCAATAAAGGATTAAAAATATCTCATTATACATACACATGATAATTTTCCATGATATATTTATCAATAATCTCATTCTCATTGTAATGTAATATTAGTTTCATCATTTCCCAAGAAGGCAATTATATAATGTGGTTTCTTGTTCACCATACATAATATACATACATTAAATACATTTAATGGATTACATTAGCTTGATATACTTTAATGAACATATTATAAATTTTATATCATTAATTACACCTTCTATCATTTGGTCCAATGTTATTAGGTTTTACATTCTCATGTAGTCATGAATTGTGCAATTACCTCATACAGTTGCCTTACATGTCCTAGTTAAACATGACCCATCTTTCCCAAACAAGGGTTAAAAACCTAATATTTAATTATAATATGTGAATATTTTATTTCATTAAAATATATCATATTTTAAATATTAATATTTTAGGTAATATATATTAAATTTTTTTAGGAAAACATTTATTTTTAACTTACTACGTCAGGAATTATTAAAATGTGTTTTTAAAATATTCAATAGAATTTAGACTTATTGAATAATTGAAAATGGTTTATTTTAATAATATAAATTTTATAATAATTTTTTATAATAATAATAATTATCTATATATTTAATATTTTTATGGAAATAATGAAAATATCATCTAGATGTAAAAGGGTTATTGTCCAAAAAATATATGTGAATAATGGTTCTCCATTTTATTTATTTAAAATTTCAACATTATGTAATAATTTAAATGTATTTTATATATATAACATATAAATAGAACTATTTAAATTCATATAATTATTTTTACTATTCATAGAGGTAATTTCATATTATATTGTGCTTGAAAAATATATTTTCATGTAAACTTCTATTCTCATGTTTAATGGGTTTATTATTAAATTTATTGCATTTGTTTATATTAATAGTGTTTAGTTAAACATATTTTATAGCTATTATCATCCTAAATAATGATAGATTAATGTTTTAATATAATTCATGGTCTTATGAAATAGTAAAAATAGTAAAAAAAAATTACCATAGAGAAGACTAAAATAGGATTACCTGGGATTAATATAAAAAGATAAGGCCCAAAATGAAATAATAAAAATTCTAAATAATATTTGTTGATATTAATTTTTCAATAAAAATATCACCATATATTTTTATTCATTTTTAATTTAATATAACATAATTATATATTAATACATCCAAAAATTACAAGTGCCCTACCCACCTCAATTATAAATGGTCATCCCTTTCCATCCGTTATTCACACCACATGGTCATTTTAACATTGATAAGACTAAATCAGGTTTACATGAGATTTTAGTATATTAATGGTATAATATTTATCCATATCCTTCTATATAAAAGGGAAAAAAATCGGTTCCCATGTGTATGGTGGACTGCTTCCTTGAACACTGATGCAATATGTCTTCTATCGCTGCCTCATGTGGATTGAAATAATAAGGGAAAATCAATATATATGATACATAATAAATAATAAATACTATTTAATTTATAATATAATCCACCTCTTTACCCATCCACCCATTAAAAAATAAAAATGTTTCTGTTGCTTAACTGGGACAACCACCTCCACAAAGGGATGTGATTCATTATTCTTGTTATATTTTCAGGGATGACTATAAATATATTTATTATGAGAATATTATTATTTTTATATAATTTTTATATTTAGTGTGATTATAGTTACATGATCAAAAAACAATAAACATATGTATTGAATCAATAAATACATGAAAATGAACCATTAAACCACCAAACTATGATTTTAATGAGAAATTATTATGAAACTGATGAAAAAATGTTATAAGTGAATCATATATGATATTATAAATATTTATATGGTTATGGTATATAATTAAAATAAATATAAATTTATTTCATTTTATTTTAATGATATTTTAACAACATATAAGCAAGAGGTAAGGGATTTTGTCTCAATTTCTACTACATTGATGCATAACATCTTTTATGAATTTATTTTTAACGTGGATTATATAATAACCATTATAATTTAAAAAATAACTATATATTTATTAATGGTTCTTAATGTTTCAATAAAATTTTACATATTAAATGTTTTATAATTTAATATATATCATAGAAGAATGAATTTATTATACAATTATTTTTTTAGGTTTTCATATTTTTTCATTGAATAAATATTATAATCTATCCTTCATAAAATCAATCTAAATTTATATAAATTAATTATATATTTTTATATTTAAAATTTATCCTTCCCTATTTTCCTATATTATACATAAATCTTGAAAATAAATTTTTAAAAGAAAAGTTGATATTATTTTCCTTTATAATATTGTATATTATTCTTCTAAGGATATATTTTTCCATATAATTTTATAAATGTATTTTTTATTTGTCCAAATTTTTATAATTTAAATTTCATGTCATTCTTCAGATTTTAAAATGGTTTAATGTAATATTTATAATTTCTTCTAAAAGGGACATTTCGTATTTCCTTAAGAAATTTAAAATTAATGTCTATTTTTTAAAAATATATGACAATAAAAAAATTTAGAACTGCCATTACTATTTTATAATATTTAATATAATTGATAAATTTTAATTAGTTTTATAAAGAAATATATTTAATGAAATATTATTTTAAAATTTTATTTAATTTTATATTAATCAGTAAAGGGTGTTATTATATTGTAATACATTTATTTTAGAAGAATTATTCTCAATATTAGACCTATTATTTTTTTAACTCATTCAAATTATATTGAGACATTCACTTTCTTGTTATCATATTCCATTATTAATTACATTTCACTTATATATCAACATTCATTGAATAAGGCGTATTCTTATCACATAAACCATATATTTTTTAAATATGGTGTTTAAAATAGTTTTTATTTAATTTATTGGTGAATTTTTAATATTATGTATTATTTTCTCAATATGAATATTTATTGATAAGTAATATTGAATATTAATTAAATATATCATTCAATAAATGATTAAAGCATATGACATTTAAGGAATGCGGGGTATGAATTTACCTAACCCCTCTATGCATAAACATTCCAAATAATACAAACCTATTTTATACAATTGTTAAATGGGGGTTTTAGATCACATATACCCATAAAATTAAACACTCCTATAACAAGGCCTTGACCATAAAAATTCATTGTCTATAAGCTCATAAAATATAATATTAATAATTAAAAATTTTTATAATTCAATTATTATTATCTATATAATAATTTCATTGATAATATTTATTAATTAATTTGTAAAAAGGTTATTTTTTATCTAGAATATTCTTCCAGTATTTACATAACAATTTAATTATTCATTATTTACTCATGATAGATTTAATTGCACAATTCCCTTACTAATAATTTCAACTCACTATTAAATTGATTTGTTTTTGACTATGTACAAATAATGAATATATGAATGACATTGAATTGGGAATAATATTTAATATTAATACTTAACTCTTTTTATTGTCAATGTAAAATGGGAATTGTGTTTGTATGAGGTTCATCAAGACTACTAAATAATTTGATCCATAATGAATTGATCCCCAATATTTTATATCAATTTAATTATGTGGAACACATATCTATGTAACAAGATTTGGGATTGATATATTTTGTAATATAGGGAGTTTAATATTATCCTTTGGAATTATATTTTTGAAAAACTAGATTTTGGCATAATTCCATGTCGTTTCAATTGATAATATATCAAATTGTAGGATTATATCATAAATTATCTACTATGGTGTGGTTTATATGATTTTTCTAAAAATAAATCCCTATTTGGATTCAATATATAGATTTTTTTATTTAACATTTTCATGAAGGCATAATATCAACCAAATTATATTGTCGAATATATATCATCTATAAATATGGTGAGTTGATAATAGTAACTTATTCCACTATTGATTTGTCATTTCAAGGGGATATGATTTTTTTAATTTAAAATTTCATTAAGATCCTTTATTAGTGATATAAAAATATTTAATAAATATGAGGATGTCCTTAATGAAACCAATTTTATTATTAAAATATTATATCATTTAGATTATGAAATTTTTCGAAAATGTCCCCAGGCTGAATGAATGGTAACAATACTTGGGGCTTATTTAGAGATTTCACTATTGAGAAAGAAAATAGAAATATTGTTGGAGCTATGAAGAACATGTCTATTTTAGGGAATATAACCAATGTTTTGAATTAAAACCATACAAAAATAGATAAAATAATGTATCATGATATTGTACACCATTTTTAGATAATTTCATACGATATAGACCTCAATATTTTAGTGGAAATTCCTATATAGTAAGAGTAATATAATGGATTAATTATATTAAAATAAATTTAGTCAATGGGTTGAAATGAAATTGAAAATTTTATAGAAGAAATATGTCAAGTTAAAGGTGAAATTGATAAAGGATGGTCTTCAATAAAAAAAATACTATAGTGGATGAAATTAATAGATCATTCGTAATAGAGTGAATATGATATAACATACTTTAATAAATATTTACCTGGTGAGCAAAAAAATGAAATGAAACAAATATTTCATAGATTAAAAAAGGGAAGAAAATAGTTTTTTTAATGAAATCATCTATATTAACAATAATAAATATGTATTCTAAATAGTACATATTTAATATTAAAGAAAAAATTGGCCATTTCATTGGAGTGTTTATGTCATTCCTCCAAAGTGGATAGGTTTATAATAAAATATCTCAATGTGATGATGTAATATTATGTTCCACCAATATAAGGATATAATTTTCTAGATCCTATATCATAAAAGGTATTTATTATAAGAAGAGCATACGTAGGTACAAATAAAAAAAGAATTTGTTTACGTGTAAGGATTGAATAAAAAATTTCATCATGTAAAAATTATGGAAAGAGGCATCCAAGAAAATGATTAATTGGAATGTGATATTATAACAACAGTGAATATAAGGGTCTTCAATATAATTAATGAATGATGAAAAAATTAACCACTATTAATCAATGATTTATCAGTAGATAAATGGGGTATTATTAACACTAATGTCTAAATTGTTAAAGGTACTTATCTTAAAATATGTTTAGGGGAGATGAGAAAGCATATACAATTACTATTTCTGAGTTTGATGTTCCTAATGTTATGGTTGCATGTATTATAATAATAATGTAAAATTAGATTAATATTTATTTGATTTTGGATATTCTCACTATTTTATATCTTCAATGTTTCATATGAAAATTAAATACATCACTTTCATTTTAAGTAAGTAGTTTCCGATTAAGACACGCAGTCAAAATATTTTCACAACAAGAAAGTGACAGTCAATTCATATTATAATACATATTTTTTCCCTATTTTTATATTTTATTATTATTTATGAGGCTTATATTATTATAAATCTTGATATGGATTATATTCTAAAATTAAAAAAAATAATTTTCAAGATAATGGAATTAGAATTCAAGATGAGGATGTCGGATTCATTATCTTTAGCATGGATACACTACAATTTATGTCATATCTAGATTCACTTATATTATCCCATCTAAATGAGATTTATGGGGAAGAAAATTCACTAAATCAGTATTTGAGGATGTTAAAGTTCAAAAATGGTGTGGTTAGTTTTGTATTGGGATACAATGATGTGTTTCTTCTGGAATTACATGGAGGTCCACTAGAGTTCGATGTTTAATATTCTATAACTTTTATCCCAGACTAGAGACCAATATAAAATGAATACTAATCAAATAGAATCTATAAAATTAAGTTATTTAATGAAATTACTACATTTGTTTTCTGAAAAATAATTTATATTCCCTAGTGTCTGACCTTCGGGATCCCCTCTGTATTTTGATATGAATTGATATAGACTTATGAGGTTGTGAATTTAATAAAGTGAAATTAATGGAATTATTATAGGAACTCGAATCATCTAACTCGCATTAATGATTTATACCATAAACATCTATTAGAACAAAAATTTGTACATTTTTTACACTATTATCAACGTCCCAAGGGACGTGAAGACTATTAAAAAAAGGTATAGATTTCATGAAAGAATATAGTAATGGGATTCAATGAATGTTTGGGTTTTTGTAACGGAGTTGCATTTTTACCCACAATTCTACGATGAATTTAATTATTTTTTGATAGTGTTTTATTTCCTTCTTAAAAAAAAATAAGCCATAAACTAGACAACAAAGACAATTCAACCATATGCCTATTTGAAACTACATGTCAACCATTCCCATTTTGAGTTGTCCAAGGCTAGCCAGTAGACTATTGGGGGCATTGATCTTATAAGATACAAACATTCTCATGAATAAAGACCATGATGCCTAAGCCCGCAGGTGTGCCCATAGCCCAAACCATAATATTTGTGGGATGGGGAGCGTGTGATGGAGGTGATGTGTATGGTGTGGGTGTTGAACCAGTTGATGGATTAAACAAATATATGTCTATTAATTAATCATATATTGAAGTGGATTCACAGAATGAATTCAGTTTTGGATCATATTTCTCATTGGAGATCAAATCCATGTCATCCAAACGTTCCTATAATGATCTGCACTATCCGATTATGCCATCCCCTTATCCTTGTTGTCCACTACAACCTCACTTGTTATTTTATCAAAGAAAAATAATCCTTTTTAGTGAAAGACTTCAATCGTCAACGTCCCACTCAACCATCTCCCTCCCACAACACTAGTTCGAGATGGAGACTCAAAGAAATTTATATAATCACTCATAAATCACTAGGATTTCCTCTACCAGTACTTGTATTATAGATACACTAGTGGGAGATAGCCATAATGAGTTATCGAAAACTCTAGTTTCATTCTTCAAGAGCCTCTTATTAGTTATTGAAGGTATAAAATGAGAATCCATTGATCATGGGATAGAAATGAAGGAAATTGATGGGACTTCGCAAGCAATTCAACAATGACAGACCCGTCACCTTTGATATATTTTCATTCCAATTAAATCTGTTTTATATGAAACCTAGGATAGCCAAAATAATCAATTCAAAGAGTCATGTGTATATTCCATTATCCTTTTGCATGATCTGGGATGTTGTTGCATGATTCTCCACTAATCATGTTACCTAACCATGGACATTTGCTGAAGATGTCACATGAGGTTCAATGACCATGAACCCATTCCTCCTCGGATATACATTCTATCCAAATTAACATTAATTTTCTAAGATCATATGTTTCCATAGACACAAAAATTGAAACATCACAAGATTACACTAAATCATCGTGATAGTAAACTCCATATCTTTAGTAATATCAGGTGGTTCTCATCCAGTGCATTGTGGTAGAAGACTCAGTATCCCTTAGAGTAAATAAACCCATACCCATCCATAAAAACAGACACAAAAGGGTGATGGGAAGTATATCTATAAAATAGGTATGTATTGAGTAATAGAGATTTTGGACACCACCCATCAAATTCCTTCTCTAGTTAAATCAAGGGACCCACCCAGAAAATCTTTCATCATAAAATTTTTCATAAGATCCTATCATATGATCATCATAAGGTCATGTGATAACATGAGGGAACAATCTCATGATAAATCCTTGTTATGTGGAAATGTTTCAAAAACAAAAATCCACATATTAGACATGTAACTCTGATACATATAATAACTAGTGGACTAGAATCTTTTAGTGACAGAAACCATAAATTTTTATATATTTAAGATTTAATCCCATTATCTCCATGTTGGTAACTAAGAGAGTAATAAAATTTAAATATTAATTACTTGTCCCCTATATTCATCGTCAACGATGTATTAGAGACCATCAAAAGAAACCCTTGGAATCATGTGATTGTGTGATGAGTCAAAATCATGAAATATCCCTTCATGAAATGTTTTTAGGTGAATAATCGTAGTTACACTCATTTTCATTCAGAAACCTCCTAACATACTTGAAAACATGTGGGAATTTCATCAGATTTAATAATAATTCATTATAAAATCCCCATCCCCAATAGGAAACCTTTTCCATGAATCATTCCTTGAGGATGATAACACAATCCTTATATGTATTTCCAGAGCCCCTCACATGATCCTTCAATGATCATGCAATAATATAATGTACATGAAATTTTTCATGTGAAGAAATTTTGAAGAGTGTATCTAGTCCAAGATGGAGGTTCCCTTGGACATCCCCTATCTCTATTCTTCCATCAATTGAAGACCCTATAGCATGAGGTAACCCATGCTGGTGACCAAGGAAATGAACAAGAAAACATTAAATCCCACTTGTATGTATCAGAAACACTAGGTCATGTGATGTACTAACATAGCCAAAGGAATTTCATCCTCAACATAAAACATCATCACATATCTATGTCCATGAATTCCTCCCCTCTATGATGATCATTTTTTCACCCATTCCCATGTAGGATGTGGTACATAACCACCCCATATAACCACATGGACAATCACAATACAAAATCTAGATCATGCAAAGAAAAAAAATTATTGTGAAATATGCGACTCATTCACGCAAACATATCTCAACATGCATGTGGAATTAATCCATCATAGATAATCATGGATAGAACTATCACTATTAATTAATTCTAAGTTGCGTATTCCATTGACATGTTCACTCAGGCATGAATCATTACTCATGTGTCTTTTGGCGTAACCCCTTTGACAAGTTGCCTCAACGTTTGGATGTGTTCCCTTTGTCATACGTGAGGCTTGAATATATACATGAGACCCTACCTCATGAATGGTGTACGAATCCAAAATAGTGATACCATACAATGGCCTCGTGATGTCCTTGGGAAAACATGTTCATGTCACATTGATCGCATGAAAATACATGGAATACTCATGTTGACCTCAAAACAGTTGGTCAACATGTCACTATTATCATGCGTTGACCCAATGACTAACCATGTTGATCAAGTGATAACCCATTGATATTACAACATCATCAAGATACAAGATAAGGGAAAGACATATCTATCTCAAGAAGCACCATGGAGATATCAGCCTTGTCCATGTGATGATATCTCGGAAAACACACTTTATCATTCTATGGAGTCAATGAAATGTCATCATGATCATGGAAAGTTTTATAGTCCTGTACATATTGACGTGCAATAATCTAAATACATTCCATGTTTTTCATGCAATCGTGTATGATCATATCAATTTTGATCATGAGAATGACCTTTGTAATGGATACATCAATTAGGAAAAGAAATCTGAGAAAATTCATTTGATCATGCACGTTACACCTGACATGAGTGTTTTGGTTATATGAATAATCTCATGCACGTCTATTTCACTCATGAAAAGGCATCTGGGACATGTTAATTAATCAAGAGAAAACCTTCGATGTTTCTCTCATGACAATTTTTGTTCCCCAACATATCGGGATAGTAATATAGAAACACTTAATAGACACAAATACATGTATAAAAAATATTTTATGACATGACCACTTTGTACGACATACCAACTGGGAGTCATTACATGGGGATCCTGACATATAATCTTCAATGGAATTCCCCACTGACTAGGGAAGTGTCTTTACTAAGATGGGGTCTTGGGATATTGTGACCCTAAAAATATCATGCTCTTACACAGACCATAATTTTCATCACCACTTCTCTTTAATCTGTCATATGATAAATAATGAGTATACTATTTAGGCAGTCTTAGTGCATAAACCCAGCATACCAAAATAATATATGATGTCTCCATCAATAGGGAATCCTCAGAGTATAAACCTTATCCATTCAGGTAGTCGTAGGGAAAATTCCATGTCTACGAACATCAAATATTATGACCCTAATCAATATTTAATAATTCTTATTATAATCCCTTATCATTCCAAAAACCACGTGGATAGCCATAATGTCTCTAACTGTGACCATCCTCAATATTCTATTACTGGTTTAATGGATAATGTGAACTAAGAGAACTCTGATAACAAACATTATTGAGAAACATTGGACTCCTTCCTAAGGCCCAATCTCCATTCTATATCCTCAATAATATTGGGACCCATACCTCTAAAAGGGAAACATAATTGTGTAAGCCTCGTACCAATATACACACATGAAACATGTCTAATCTAACGATATCTTTTTCTATCACCCTGATCATTCATCATGTGAGAATAGTGACTAGTGATGATTGTACCGATATCAATGTGAGAATTACCCCACTAATCACTCACCCTTAGGATGTAATCTTGATTAAATATCATGTCCGATAAATGTATACATAATCAAAAAAAACCAAGGGTAGTTTCATATGCATAAGTCCCGACAAGGGACACTATTTTTTTGTCACTCAAGACATTGATTCCCAGAAAAATAAATACATAGAATCTAATTTCTATATTAAACATGATATATATGATGCCACATTGAGGTCTGAGCCTGATATTCACATCCTTATCATATGATGTAAATCTACATTGATGGGTCTGGTCATATGACTTTAAACTATGTCAAATAACAATTTGGGATTTTTATTATTATTTCAGATGATATATAGGTTGCCTAATTGAGGTTCAATCTCATCTCCAAGACACAAGAAACCCCCAAGACAACAATATAATTCATAGTCCTCAATCATGCACATCTTGTAAAGCCTCATAATTATGTTATAAAGGGATAGAGAAAACATGATATAAATATCAATTTCCCTATAAACACATGTTTATATGAAATACATTGACAAAGGGGTTAGTAGTCCCATGTTGTGATCGGGGAAGTATTTCATGAACATATCTTAAATATAAATGAGAGTCCTTTAGTATGCAAAAATTCCCCTTAAAATGGTGTAGTGAGCCCGACCTTCCATCTTCTTGATGAATGTGTGTCCCTAAGAGTCTATGGGTATGAAAACCCATACGACCACATCAATTTGGAATGTAGGTCTATACCAATGTAAAGATGATGGAATTGGAGGGAGTTTTTGGGAAAGATGATATTGATGTCAATCATGGTGTGAGTGATTGAGTGAGGACTTAACCCCCCCCCCCAAATCACCCAATCATGTGAATCAAGTTCTACTCCATAATACTCAATGAAACAAATGTGTACTCAATGTGAATTACATTAGTTGTTTCATCCCATTCATGGTTCGAAAAGAAATTATCATCTAGTTCTAGTCATCCCATCATGTGTTCTGCTCATAGTACAATAAAATAATGAAGCTGAAATATTTCTTTTAACCACATTTAACTTTGTTTAAAATGAAGGAATTTCATTTACATCCATTAACTATGAAGGTTATCGATTTAACTTATACTCTTATAAATATGGTTTCACTGATAAGGTGTTTAGTTTTCTTCATCAGGATTTCTCGATTCCATTAAATTGAAATGAATTGATCAAATGTGTCAAAATATCTCATGATCACTGGACAACCTTCATCAACCTAGAGGCCCTTATATATGTTGTCACTAATATACCACATCCATAATCAATTGGAAAATGTATTGGGTTAGGAACTGCACATCAAAAACACCATTATGACCCTAGAACTAGCTCATGAATTCTTTCAGAGATTGAACTCATATAACAAATATTTACAGTAAGATTTAGGAAGGGAAATGACCCCTGTTTTCCAAAAACAATAGCTTCCGGATCCCATCCAAAGAGAACAGTAGTAAAAAATATCAATACCTAAGTGAGATATATGAAAAACATAAAATGTTAACACAATCTCTCCAGATTTACCTAGGAGATCCCATCTATTATATTCATCGTCCTATAAATATTCTCATGAATCCACAAGGAGATCTAGATGATGTTGTGCCTACACCAACTGACCATGTTGGGACACCCAATAAGATATACTGATAGGGGAATCCAGATGATGAAGCTCCAATGATGGTTTATATCCCATCCATCACCAATCTGTCATAGGTTGACTTCTATATTTAGATAGTGGCCCGTAATTAATCCCGCTGCACTGCTAGTTAGGAGCCTCTGACTTCATCACAACTACCCTTAATAAGTATGGAATCCTAGAGAACTCCCCAACCAACAGGGATGGGATCATATTAATCATACATTACGGTTGGGTCTTCTTATTCATGGGAATTTTCCCCTTAAATGGAATCATCTTCATCGACCCCAAAAATAGTATCACGGGCACCGAATCTGCAAATGAGATCATGGGAACCAATCCATAAAATTGTATACTGGGCACCGACCCATCAAATTATGCACTTCATTAAAGAGGATAACAATCCTTAATGTGTATCAGTGAATACAATGTCAGTCATATATGATGTCTCCTCATCAAACACATGTGAACATAATTATGAAAGGTGAAATCATACCTTATATCATTCATATAAATTAGTACTTAATGGTCTATATTTTCCTAGGGCACTAGAGTATAAAGGCACAACGGTATCAACCAGACTACTATAGTAGGTGTTACTGAGAATTCTTGTATCTCAAATGGTAGGGAAAAAATATCATATGGATAGTTGTAGTAGTGGATTTTGACTCTGGTATCTACATTAGAACTACCATTATCATTGAAACTCCCTTCCACCGATTGAAGAACTATTGTTTTCATTTCACCCTCCTACATGACCCTTGTAGAATAAAAGTATGTATCTAGAAAATAATTGATAACTCATCTACAACAAGAGAATGGGTGACTAAAGAAGATAATTATGGGAATACCTTGGGGATCTCCACAATGGAATGATGTTCATATGGATGCTTATAGGATCCCAAATTATTGTGATATTCCCCAACCCACAGTGCTGGGGGAATTTTCATATTTTTCATCCCCTCATAGAGAGATATCCAAACATTGTTTCACCTCACCACAACCCATAGAGCTAGGAGAATTTAAATATTTTAGCCTCCTCGTCAAGGCTATTCTACAGACCATCTAACCTATGATGTCACCACAACAACTATAAGATATCTAGAATAATCTAATCAAATTCATGTTTCAATGTTATCCAGGACCACAAATGCATCGGAAAATAATGAAAGACCAATAATTACTTGAATTTTGTACCCTATTTTCTATGTTCAGTAATACACCTCCGTTAATGGTTAAATATATAACATTTTGGATAATGCACCTGGTCTCCCATATCGTGAAGATATTCAAAAAAATAATATTACTTCTCAGACAATCATATTCTCATGTATTTAAACTATACCATGGATAGTGGCTTGATAGAGACCTTGGTAACAAGGTATCAATGTGAAAAATTGTTGGTAGTACATGAAATTCATTTTCCAACCATCGAGATATCATAAACATGATATGATTTAACATTTACAATAAATACTGACTTTATGTGTAGATTGACTTGGGGATACTAGAACAACTATCACTTGAATCCTCACTCTTTTCATCTAGTCACTCTAGGAAGGCATCATAGATTCTGAAATATAGCATGAATTAATTACCTCTCTATGTGAAATGAGCATCATTAAATACTATATTGGAAAACAAAATATTACTTCCCAACAAATAATTTCTATAAATATTTTATCAATGCCATGAAAAATGGATAGAATGGAGCTCCCAAAAAGGAGTAAGCCAAATGATGTAGGATTGATAAGACATGATGATTAGTTCCCCCACCGTTGACATCTCCATAACATAATAGATATATTCCTTTTTTTTAAAGGATAGTTTTGAGTAATTTTTATCTACATTCATTATAGAGTATATTGATTCCAAAAATCATGTAATATGAAGAAAAATTTTCATATCTCTATCAGAAGAGCCCCTCTTTTGATAGGTTATTTAACCATCATTCTCACTGCATGATGAAAAAATCCAAGACTACTATCATTACAAAAATACATTAAAATTCATCACCACCATTAATACGATATGATGATAAACTACACGGATAATTTCCTTATAAGAAGACATTAAATTTTATGCCCATTTTCATTACTACGAGACATTAAAATTCGTGGCCTGTATCCTTACTAATAGTTGTTAAACTAGATGGACAATGTCTTTACCCTAAGACGTTATCAATAATGGTGTTTTTTTCAACATAATATGTTATACATTGTGGTACATTTCCTATCCACATGATGTTAAAATACAAAGATTTTTCCCTTACCATAACACATTAATATTTTACCAATCGTTCTTACCACAATTTGTTAATCCCTATTACTAATATCCACAATAAATGATAGTAAACTACATGTCCATTTTATTTACCATAATACATCAAACAATTTTACCATTGTCCTTACTGCATTACATTAAACTTTACAACCAATGTCTTTTCCACTTGAATTTAAACCACATGGTTGTCATCCTCTCTATAAGATGTTAAACTACCTGTATCACATCACAACATAATGATGTTAAAATACTGAAATTATGTCCTTTCTACATGACATTAATTGGAATAGTAATTCTTGAACTACATCAAGCATGATTTTCATCGTAAGGAGATACTTATGGATTCAAGGATTGTATAATCTAACATATTCACCCAAATCATCACTATTATAATAGAACAATAAATTTCAGAAAACATGTCCCACTTAGAAGATGATAAATTCTGTGAAATCTCAATATCTTAGAGACATCATCAGCACCATATGTGGAAGTATGCATACCTATTTGTGATAATTCAAAATTACAAACATTCTAATCTATATACACATATTTTAATTTGTAAAATAAATGAGGAAATAATTTGATAGGGACAATGATGTACATATTTTAGCTCCCAGTGGATTAAGGGATTGCCCATGTGAATCCCTAGAGTGTGATCAATAATGGATAGGTGATCCCCAAAAGCCTGGTTGAGGCCCCAATTTTAATCCTAGTGGTCCATGCCCCACCGGTCACTAGTGGAACTATCAAAGACTATCATTTACTAAATCCCTATATAAAGACAATCATAAAAGGGGAGGATAATGTCTCTTCTCATTTCCACTCTCACCTCATAGTGATAGATGATCCCTTAGATTTCCATTTATGTCTCAAAATTAATCCACAGGCAGCAAGATGGAAGATGATGAGGCTGAACTCAAGATCAACCCTCTATTTTTCAGGTTACTTGACTCTTGAAACATTTATGGAGTCAAGTAGAAAAATATAGGAATAAAGGAAGACCAGGGGAAACACTAATTAAGGTTGCAATTCCCCTCGAATAGCGAGAGATATACATCTGATTTATGATGTAGCAACGATATGTGTTCTCTTGAGACTACATGGAAATTTTCATACTGAAGACATATGTGGCTATTCACAACACTATACTACCCAATGTGCACTGATGCTTCATGTAGGTAACCAGGAGTATGAACCCCTCCCATGTTACTAATTAAAAGGAAAGACTTGAAAATTTTTATCAATCTTGACTTCATCTAAGAATGTGAAATAACCTAGATGTATTTACAACATCACAACAATTATAATTAGATTCTCACTACCAAGAATCCATTAAAATTATCATGAAGTAACTATTTTACCCACCAGTCCTGATTCCCCTGGTGGATAGGAAGCCACTCCTATTATATGTGGCCACTATGGGTGGCTAAATGGGAACCCTCCATTAACAAATTAATGATGCGAGAATTGATAATAGTATATATTGCATCATCCAGCCATTACTAGGTACTTAGACCTAATGCTATGTTGTCGAGAACTACTAACTCATTCACTTATTCACAGTGAAAAAATATGAGGCATTACTTACTTGAGAAAAAATTCCGATTGGTCTCCTATATCAATCTTTTTAAGTACATATTCGGAAATCTTATAATGAATAGGTGAATGACCTAATGGGGAGTAATTCCACAACCATATGGAATTCAGTTTCTGTCATAGAATTTAGGGAAATGAAAATCCCTAGATGATTTCCATGAAACACATACAACCCCATAATATATGTCAGAAGAAATCGAACATCCAAATAATGAGGTCTTCAATGAACATGAAACTCCATTGACATGGGAGATGTATTTCGATGGAACCTCAAGATTTACTATTCGAAAAAGTATTCCAATCCGGATGTTCAATAGGGTCCTCCTAGGGGAGAATTTGTCTCTCCGGACCAAGAAGTCTTACCCTATACTTTATCACTACCGGAAAGCTGTAAAAAATAAAGAGGCGTGATACTAATCCCTCACCACATTATTGGAAGTATCCCGATATCATAAAATATTTTACCAAAACATCCATGGGGATTCATATTTAGTGATAATTTAGTTTAATGAAAAATACAATATCAAAAGAAAAAAATGGATCCTTTCACTAGATGTGTTAGGGGATTGATGGAAATGTTCCCTTATGGTCTCTGATTTCATCATGATACCCGATCATAGAATGTCAACACCGACACATTGGAAAATGGTTCCATCATATGTGGTGATATGTATCCGGTGGTGTAAATACATTGTATCATGCCCTGAAGAAATATAAGGGTTCCCACATCATTGCTTCTCCAGTTTTTTTGCTAGTTAAAAGATGATAAACTGTGAAAATTCATCCTAGAAGCAAGATGTTAAAATACCCAACATGATTTCTCTTGGAAACCAGACTTTAAAATGCATGACACCATTCACCCTTGCTGTATGACATTAAACTTCATAGCCAATCTCCTTGACACGTGATGTAAAACTAAAAAAATTGATGATATCCATATCTATTCATGTCAAGTAACATAATCCCATTCCACATGACTTTAATCTACATGTATCTTTTATAACTCTGTATGTATTGGTTCTAATTTCAAATGTGATTTTTACATATGCCCTAATCCAAGGTCATAGTCCATCCACTACATGATAAAACCTTCCCTCATTGTACCCTCAACTATCTATGAATTGTATGAAAACCCTTCCCATTCATTATTTCTGACACCAACCATATGTCACATGATATTAAGAATTCTGATGGGGTCTTTCCATCATATTAAAGGAATAATGTTAGATGAAAAGTCTATTATAGTTTATAATGTAAGACCCTATCTAGCATATTATGAGTTCTTGCTGCATGACATTAAAATGTACACTCAATGTACATTCCACTTGAAATTAAATTAGATATTATTCAAAACTACATGTGGTTTTATTATTAGTTTTGTTAGATATATATCAACACCGAGACATCCACAATAGGAACCATCCACAAATTCCATTTAATTCACATTGATTCTCTAACATCATTACTAAATGATGTTAATCTACAAGATATTTAAATGACATATGTTTGGATTTATTATCATCTTCATGAGATACATGGTGACATCCATAATTCCATATTTGGGTCAGACCATAAAATTTACATTTATTCATGTTAGGTCATCCTCATCCTAATCGCATGATATAAACCTATATGAAACATCAACAAGTACATGTAGCCTGATTATTATAATCATAAGGTACCTAGTGACACATGGATCTCAAATTTCAGTTCCAACTGTTATGGATGATGGAAATAATTCCCACTTATACGTATGGATCTGACAAACATAGAGTATTTCCTATTAAAGAAGTGCATGTGCTTGATTCCTATTATCACATGATATGATTTGACACTAAAATTTCCAACACGGATCCCAGTCATAAAAAACGAATATTAATATTCACACTCCTTATGTATATGATAGAACTATGTTAGAGACTTAATTTTAAACTATATATGAATTCATTGTCATCAGAATGATATATATAGTGATTCCCATGTATCTATCTTTTGTCCCAATTGCATCATTTTCATACTTTCACATCAGTTCCTTTGTTCATACGACATGTCGTTAAACTATATGGAAGCACACCCTTACTACCAGATGTTACAATACATGGAAGTAATTCTTTACAATATGAAGTTAAATTACATGTATTCATCTCTTTACAATGTGAATTTGAACTTTATGGAAGTACTTTCTTAACTCATGATGTTAAAAATCATGTCCATACATCATTATCACATGGTGAAGAACTGCACAGGTGAGGTCCTTATAACATGATGTTAAAAAACACAGAGGAATGTATATCCCCACTACATGACATTAATCTACTAAAACCATCATCCATCCATTTATCCTTATAGAAGTACCATAAGAGGCTTACCTAATCCGACCATAGAATGGGGTACTTCCATAATATTTTTATGAACCTTACTCAGTATGTGACACATCATGTTTCATGTGTCTTGTGTAAAAACAAATATTTCATTTCCCTTCAAAAATAAAATACATCTCTCTGTTTGGATGTGGTATTGATTCAAGGGCTTAGACCAAATGACCAGTTAAATATTGTCCTAGTATAGTGGGATTTCTCATTCTTATATCCATGACATCACCACAGTGGATCCTAGAACCCCATTGTATTGTTGGTTATCATTAGAATTACTTTACTGTATCATCATTCATTACCTAAGACTGAGAACCATGATTTACAACACATTCACCAATCATTCGTAAGGATGTTCGAGTACTTGAGACCCTATTCAGCCTAATTATTCTATAGTGTAACATCTCCCATGTTATCTCCATATTTTTAATAAACATAAATTGTTCACACATTGGATGAAGATGTACGACATAAAATTATTTCATCTAACATTTCAAATCCCTAGAATATAAAGTTATAAGAGAAAGTCACACAAAACATGCAATGTTGAAACCCCATAATGGGATATCTAAGGATAATTCATATTTTCCTTTGCTAAACTCGTCATATTTTTAGTTTATAAAAAATATGGTATAGATAAATAAATCATAATGATCATAGGTTCTACTTTATATCCCTAGAAAAATAAACGGTATAATCACTGGGCCCCTAGTCCAAGATAAAATTAAAGAAATAGTTTGTCACATTTCCACACTATGAGATTATGTTTGATATGTGGTGGTGCAACTATAAGGTTTTTAGAACACTTCTTTTATCATAAATTTTCCATAATTCCCACATCATGATATAATGTGTCTTAGGTGATCGCCAACCATTCATTTCCCATGAAGAAGAAATGAGATCTCTCCACATGGTCATGTCATTGATGTAAGGGATCAAACCCACCAACTAGAGACACCATTTCCCTATATATAGAGATTTATGATTCATGTGAGCCTATAATCATCATGGTGAAACATATCACCTCATTGTGTTTATTAATACCCATAGTGTGAATGTCACATACAACCGTCTATATCAGAGAACTTTGGGATATGATTTACAATCACCCTATATAACTATTCAAGTAGATTTGATATCCTATATATGGAATAACCATATTTTTGTACACATTCACAATCCTGGAATGAGACCCTTAATTCTTGAACATTTTTATAGATGAAACATCATGATTTGAAACCAGAAGGAATAGGGATTGAGCTATTAAAATGGAGAAATAATTCCATAGGGTGCCTGAACCCATCTTGGATATCCTTCCTTCAATATCCAACTCCATCTAGATTTATTAGCCTTCAAAAATATCTCATATCCCCTATAAAAAAGATATCTCTTAATTTGGATCTAATATTAATTGAGAATGGATTAAGCCCAGGGACTAGAGAAATCACCGCATTGTATAAATCGATTCCAAATCCTTGTGATCCTGATCAACATTATGGATGAACCAGAGAACCCATTGTGTTAAGGGACATACCCATCATGTCTGTCATATTCCATACTACCTAGTTCAGACTCATAGAATATGAATTATATTACCCGCATTATAATATTGTATATGAGCCTAGTATACCATGAATTTTACCACAATCCATTTTCACCCAATAAATCAACCAAAATCTCATTGAAAAGAGCATAGATCAAATTTTCTAGGCCATTCTGTTGATTCATAACAGATTTAACACACCAAACAAAGGAATATCTTCCTTTTAATAATGGAACTCCAATCATTGTGAGACTTGAAAAAACCATGGAAAAACTCAACACCCCATTGTGTTTTGAGTCATCCTACATCTTCTATCCCCATATTCTATAATCATTTACTAGTAAGACCATACAGTGCCACATTAATAATGTCAAAGCACATATATGGTCTAGTTTTTAGTACCATTATACATGAATAGACATGATTCTTTCTGATATGAAAACATGTTAAAGGAATTTTGGAAAAAATATGAGTATCTTCTTATTGGACAATCACATTTTGTGGTCTGTCAAATATTGTGTAGCTTTAAAAGGGAGGGGCCTATAAACTTGTAAGGATGAAAACCTATAAGATGATGGTTGATTAAAATATATGTCCATTTCTACTATGTCTTCCCCTATATGATGTTTATAGAAAAATTTGGGAAGAAAATAAAAATATAAAATGATTAGTGGGCCTACTATATGGAATTAGAAATAACAAGTTATGATCAATAAGTCCCTTAACATAAGAAATGGATAGATAATTATGAATGGATATTATGTCCAAATAGTCCTTCTAAATCAGAATATATCAAGGTTAATGGAGAAGGTTCTCTAATTGAGAATTTATTGTCAGTGGGGATTCATGAAAATTTCTCAAAGAGTAAGTTTTTCAATATAAATCAATCAAATATTGGTGATTTTATCTATTTGGTGTTTCAAATAATAGATGGAAATCATGGATGATTTTATTGACCCCCCCCCCCACCCAATATGGTCCTCTACGAGGGACTTCATTATAAAATAGTTTTATTTCTCCTACTATATACGATCTAGATCAACAAAAGGACATTCATCATAGAATTGTTTATAAATGTATCTAATTTACCTATGTATGATTTTAATATGAATATTGATGTATTTCAATGAAATGTGTGGATTGATACCCATCCTCATGGAATACATAGATACATCCAAGTGCTTTACTTAGGATCCAACAATAAGTTCCTTTTAACAAAATCCTTGTTTCCATTCTGGAAAACATATACAATGTATTATAGGGTATCCATGCCCCATGTCAAAGATACTTAATATATGTGATTCAGCTATGTAGGTGTGGCAAGATATATCACCTTCATAACACATGTGAGTTCCTAATACATACATAGGATAGATCCTCCCAAGATATTCAGCATCATGAATCATCATACATCTAGATACATTGTAATGTCATTTATTTTAACCTTAGAATAATTTTCTTTTCCTTTTGAACAATCTAATTCAAATGGTGGGAATTTTTTTAACACCAATATTTTAGTATTTTTCACTGTGACATCAAAATCCTACGGGATGTGATGACCATGGAAATGATTTATAGTTTTTTCATGAAATAACATGGGAATTGATTACGTGGATGTCTTCGGTTGTGTTTAATGAGATACATTTTGCAACCATAATTCAATTAAGAATTTTATTTTTAGTTACTAGATTTTTATACACATTTCTAAAAATATAATGCCAACACTATCCAACCTGGATAATTCATCCACATTCCCATTTTGGACTAGAGGTCAACCATACATAATGGGAGTCATCCTAGGTCATCCATCAGACCACAGGGAGAATAGCTCCCATGAATAACAAACAAACCCATCTATATAGACCACGATACACAACCCATCTTCATGAGGATAGGCTGATCCATAATATCAGTTGTTTGAGGGCTCTGTGATGAAGTACATTCATGTGATACGGGTTCTAACTTTGTTGCAGGATCAATAAAACATAATACATGAAATGGTTTATATACAAAGGGGAACCATGAAAAGAATTCGATATGGGATGGGATTATTATGTGGAGATCAAATATGTGTCATCTAATATTCCCCAACCCCCCATAATATGCACCATCAAATAACACCTTTCACTAATCATGGTCATCTATAACTGACTTGTGTGTCACTTGACCAAATAAAATCATCCTACACAGTGCATGGCCTCTATCTTCGACCTTCCTATCATCTTTTTCTGTCCGGAGATGCTGGTTTGACATGGATACACAATGATGGTCGAATGATACTTCAAATGTCACTAGGATCACCACCTAAAATTATTTGTTAATAGTCATAGAAGTTTCAGATAGATAACATGATATGTCACAAACTATAGTTTCCTTTTATATAATCCCAAAAAAATTGTATTATTCATTATCATAATCATTCTTTGGTCATGCAACCGAACTAAATCCAGTCTATGGGTTGTCTTATGAATTTTAGAGAACACATACACCTCCATTATTGGAATATATTTATCCTATTAAATTTAGATTTATTTGGAACATGGGTTAGCTAGAATAGGCCACCGCGAGTCCCATGTGAGAACACCAATACCCTTTTGAATGTATTTGGAATTAATCTCATGATTATTCTCTAATAATGCAATATAATTGAGGGAAAACAATAAGGACATCATGAGAGGTTCAATGACCATGATCCCCATTTGCCAAGATGTATTTTCCTTCCAAATTGACTCATATTTTACATGATGACTCAATTCCATAGGGAAAATAGTTTCATTTCATGATATGATAAAATGATCATGTGGTGTGATCTCATCCACTTTAGCAATTTCATATAGAACTCATCACATTAAAATAGGGAAAAGACTCATCCTCCCCTCGCATAAATAAACTCGCTCCCATCTATAAATATAGATACAAAAGGGAGAGGGGAAAGTTATCCTAAAAATATTGAATCATAGAGAAACATAGATGCTAGCCACCACCCATACAATTTCTTCTCCAACTAAATCAAGGGCCCCTCCCATGATTACCTTCCATTGAAATATATCAACAACATCTCATTGTTTGATCATCATAAGATCATAAGATCCCATGGGATGAAAATCTCATATGAGATCCTTTCGAATATGAACTATTTTGAACAATAATCCCACCTCATTGACCTATAATTATGATATATATAAGAACTAGTGCATGTGCTTATCAAATTGTCTCAGACCATATTCTTTTAATCCTTGGAAATTGTTCCATTATTTTTAATGCATGAATTCGTAAGATTAAACCTATGTAAATATTCATTCCTGATGATTCAAAGTCATCCATGACAAAGTATCAGAAACCACGGAAGGATCCATCCCTTTAAATAATGAAACCACATGATGAGTTGAAAATCAGACGAAGATATGCATCCTTAGAGGTGTTAAGGTGAACAAACATTTGAAAATTTATTTTTTTAAATCCCCCTCAAACATACAAGTGCACTTTTCAGAATTTCCTATTCATTACCAAGAATTCCCTAAGTGGTGTGATCCCAATAGGGACCCTCCTCCATGAATAATTATAGTAAAAGAAATAAGAATTCCATTGGTATAATAATTATGGCATGATAAATAACAATTAAAAAATAAAATATAATAATAAACAAATATATAACTGCATAAAAACGTGGAATGGTAATAATTAAAAACTCACGCCATGAAAATAAATAGATAAGGATAAATCAATATGTCATGGTAAGAAATAGAAACACATGCCATATAATCAATGAACCGACAATGAAATGCATTCATATATATGTCGATGAAATATATCATCGGTAAATAGACACAAAAACAAAATTATTTATGTGAATAATTATTATAATTCATATCTACGAAATGATAAGACCAATAAAATGAAGCTATTTAAAAAGATGGTTTATTATTATATGAAGAATCCAAATTATTTTTTACATCTAATTTTTCTATGGAAAACTAGTCAATGAATCATTGGGATGTATAAAATGTAGACCCCACATATCATTTCTAGGCCAAAAAATCCTCATATATAATACTAGAAAAATATACCTTCCAAATTTTCAATATTGAATAATGTATAAAAATTTACCAATATTTGAATAGTTAATCAAATAACTATAAAAATGAAAAGTGAATATTAAAATGATAATCATTTTAGGAAATAATAATTTACATTAAATGAAAATATGAATTCACATAGAAATTTCCAAAAAATGATTATAATAAAATGATTGTTTTATCTGTAAGTTAATAGTCAGAAAAGGAAGTGGGATTTCAATTATAATTATTAAGAACATTCATGAGGAAAATATTCTTTAAACATTCGAAAGTGCTGCATACCACATTGAAAAATTTGAATCAAAAACCACATGAAGGAATGAATATAAAAGGAACATATAATATCATTCAATTAATGATACTCATTATATAATATTTTTAAGTGTATTATATGCACCGTATACAAGTAAATTGGTTTATAACAACAAAGAAGACTTAATGGAATGTAAATTGAGATAAAATCCCTTATATTGTATTTCCCTTCGGGTTATGATTGTCTAACCTACTGTATAATGAAATTAATCATGTCAATAACTTATACCATTTCCAAATTTATACTTATAATTCCATATTTAATTTTATTTTAATATCTTATTACCCATTTGTTCATAACATTTATTTATTATAATTATTTCTTGTTTGAGTTTCATAGTTTATGGAATAAGTTTCAACCTATTATTAGTTAATTTTATTAGTTAGATCATTGTTTCATCATCTGTAGAATGTAAACATGTTTTTAATATCATACATATATATTATAATTTTTCATAGAATAATCCATTGTATTTGGATATATGATATGAAATTAACCATTAATGGTGATAGTAGGTTATAGATACCCATGAATGCTACTTAACATTATTTGACAATTTAAAAGAATGAAATTTAAATGATATATATTTATATTATAATTCGTTTATAATATTATTTTAATATATAAAATATAGGTTTTTTAATATCATCATTAATATGTTATAATTATAGTGTGAAAAATTTTCATCGCTTTGTGGAAGAGTAACCCACGCTTCCATAAATGATGTTATCTTATTTACACAAAAGTGGAATGTATATACTTATTCTTTATAAAAGTATTAATTATTTATAAAAAATAAAAAATAAAAAATATATCATATATAAAATTTTTTCTATAACAATTCTCAACTGAGAATGGTGGTATAGTTAAAAAATGATGTCATATCCTGAGGTTGTAGTTCTGCATACACATAAACAGTAAGTTTATTACCCATTAGATTGAATTTTATGTAAGTATATGTAGAAAATTTAATATAGAATCCTAAATGAAAATTTTTTATTCTGGTTTGATTATATATTCAAGTGATTAGACGTTTTTAGTATTGGATAATGAATATAAAACTAAATATATTGAGGGAGGATAGTATGTCTTATTTGGGTAAATCCTTTTGGTTTGCACTAACGGGATTACATGGATGGATTGTTAAACATTTGGAGGATCATATTTTTAGGTTAGGGATGTTGAGGAGAAATATTTTCAAATTTTTTTTGAGACAATTATTCTTGAGATATGTTAGGATGTGGGAGGGTTGAGTGACTTTTTATAGAGGTAAAGGAGTTAAATTCTTGTACATTTTTTGGAAAAGAAATTTGACCAACAATTTTACAAATTAATGTTAATCAAATAATGGAAAAAATTAGATCCATGGGAGAATAATGTCAAATGATGTCTGTAAAATGGATTTTGTACATGTGACTACATCTTTTAGGACATTATGTTTAAGGTTTAGTCAATTGTTTTGATTAATTTTACCTTAATTGTGTTAATTAATTTTAAATACATCCTGTAATATTTTTTTACCAAAAATATGTAGAACATATTAGAAATTTTAAATCATTATAATTCAGAATATTGAATCCAATTTCCCAAATTATAATCAAATCAGTTTCAAAAACATATTAATATTTTTCCCTCAAACAGGTCGACAAAGCATGTTTTAAAATTATAATTTCATAATAATTGTATGGATTTCATATCCCATTTCAACGGGAAATTTATTCCAAGGGCCTAAATTGGTTTAATTAATTAAAAAAATTCATCTAAAAGAAATTATAACCAATTTAAAATATAATTTACCATCTTCAGTAAATTATAAGAAAAAGTAGTTTTGAATTAAAATTCACTACTTTTTAATTCATCAAAAAATAAAACCTCACAGAACGATACAAACGAATTCACAATTAACTAATTTTTATGATTTTATTTCATTTATTATGTTTATTTTGAAACATAAAATTTAAAAATGTTCCAAAATTTTGATTTAAAATAGATTCATCCTTAAAAGTTATTAAAACAACATTTATACAAATATAGATTCTTATACGAAATATTCTGTTTGATCATGAATTATTCTAATAAAATCATTTGTAAGAATATAAAAATAAATTTTTTGAATATATAATACATATTAAATTAATAGAAACTATTAATTTAAATTAATTTAATTTATTAGGATAAAGTAACTTTTTGAGAATGAAAATAGTTTTCTATACAAATTATCATTATTTTTATTCAATTCTTTGTTATATTGATTTCTAATTAATTTTTAACCAAAGAATATATATTTACAGTATATAAATCATATATATTAATATGTTAGATAATACTATTCATAAACTACAATTTAATGGTAATATTATATCTTATTATATTAAATAACATTGTTTTTATAATATATTGGAATTTGGTTAAATTTCTAATTGTGTGTAACACAAGAAATTAAAGAATATAATTATTGTGTGTATTGATATATATATAATATATTAAATTAAATAAAATATTAGATATATGATTACATATTTTGGGGTAATATTCCTTTATACTTTTTCAATTGTGTGTCATACACACTATCAAATATATGTTCCCTTTTAGAGTTTTCAGAGTATTAAAAAGGCATATCAGGATTTCATTTCATTTTAAAACCTGAATTATTATAATGGAATAAAAATATGAAAATAAAAATAAAAATTATTCAATATTAATATTTATATAAAAAATAATAATTATTTATAATAATATTATGATTATTGAATTGGAGGAAAAGTTTTGAAAATTAAATCCTTAAACATTCAAAGCATGTCATACAAATTTTAACATTTAAATCATAATCCATAGGAAATTATAAAATTTATAAAACATAATATATAATCATAATATAAAAAATATGGACATTTATTTCAAAACAGTATGTATATACACCTTATAAAAGAGTAAAGTTTCATATCATCATGAAATGCATCAATGAAGAGAGATTGTGATGTGATCCATTATATTATGTCTGAATTGTTATATGTGTCATTAAATTAACAAAAAAAAATTCATGTTAACTATTTCATTGATTCATAATATTTATTAAGTATTTAATTAATATTAGTTATGTTATTACAATTTAGTAAACAACTACATAAACAACAATGTTTATGTTGGGAGTTTGACCATATTCAGTTTATGTGTCAAAAAATGACCATTCTAGATAACATATTGTTTAATAGTCATTAAATAAACATATAAAAAAGAATAATCAATACATAATTATAATATTTATATTAATACAAAACTTTTAAAACCATTCATTAAATATTTTTATTAAAAAATAAACAATTTTACACTCATATATTTTGTAGTTTCATGTACGCATTAGTAATATTCCCTTATTTCAATGATTGTTATTGAGAGAGGGTCAGTAAAATTGAATATTAATGAATCATAATTAAATAATATATTAAATATTACTCATTTATATATAATTATATGTATACTTATTATTATGTATAAAGGAATCACGTCTTGTTAAGGAAGTAAAACACCACACATCCATGAACGATGTTATCACTATTTCAATATGTGGAAGGGTAAAAAATAAAATGATATATTATAGTAATATAATTGTTATTAAAAAATTATGGTCATATAAATTTAATTTGGGATATATATTATTAATTTAATCCATCATTAATACATCATATTTATAGTGTGAATGTATCATATCACTTTGAGGATGTGGTAGTCCTGTCATCCATAAACGACGTTATCATATTTACACATGATTGGAACTCATAGAGGTATGTTTATATGAAAATTATATAATAACTAATGAGTAATACATATTATGAACATTTATATATCAATATCTTTTCAAACATAATTACCAACACTGAAATGTTTTAATGGAAAAACGAATGACATCTTTACGTGAGGTTGTAGTTTGTTGTACAAGAATGGTAATTTAATTATCCGTTTGATTGATGTGTGTCTATATATAGGTCAAATTTTTTTAATAAAAATATATATGTATATTTATGATACTTCATTTATTATATAATAATTTACTAAAAATAAATCATGATATTTGAGAAGGATATATATTAAAAATTCATGTTGATTAAAGTAACATCATCTTCATGTATCTTTTTTGGGTTTTCACCTAAGATTTAATTTTTTGATTTATTAAAAAGTTTATGCCTTTTGAATGATGGAGAGATTTTAGGAGATTATGTTTGTATGTTTTTATGAAAAAAATAGATTTATCGGTTTAAAGGGAGGGGTGGAGAGGAGGACATTTATAAGAGGTGAAAAAGAAAACATGGGAATTCTTGAAAAGAATTGTGTTCTCCCAAAATATTAATTTACAAAATATGGCTAGACATAAACTATTATATTTACTAATAGTTTTAATGAGTAATATGTTCATGATAGAATTTTTAGACAATTATAGTGTAATTGATACACATTATTTTTCATGTTTCATCATTAATTAAACTTTTTTTTCTTTAGTCACTATATTTAATTTTAATTACTTTTACAAATAATTTTTGTCTAATACTAATTTAAAAATATTAGATAATATAATTATTGTAACTCCATATATAGAATCTATTTTTTAAAATTATAAAAGTTGAATTAGCAGAATTTATAATAAAATTAATCCTTTATATGGGGCGACAAAGCAGGCTTTTGTTTTGAAAATATTCATATGTTTGCTATTTTTTTATAAATAAATTCAATGTCATGTTATTTAAGAGGTAATAAATTAGTTTTAACGATATAAATTAGATCAAATTTTAAATTAAAACCATTAAACTAGAAAATATGACTATATAAATAAATTTAACAAAAAAAACATTTTTGAATTAATATTCAGTATTATTCTCTATAATTCAAAATAAAAATACTCGTAAAAAATTACTAAAAAATTCACCCAAATTAAATTTTTTATATTTATATTTCTAAATAACGTTTATTATTTCATAGAAAAATTACAAAAGGGTCTAAAATTAGATTTGATTAATGTTCTACATTAAAATATGGAAAGACTACAATATAAAAATATATAGTCTTTTTATGTTTAAAATTTGTGTTATTATTAATTTATTCATTTTGAATTTATTGTATAAATGAGAAAATGTTAATCAATAATTGGTTAACATAATATATTTAGTCTTATTAATTCCCATTGATACAAAGGGTATCCCTTAACTACCACATAAAATAATAATATTAATAATATATTATTTTTCTGTGTAACCCATTATTGTGTTCAATGTAACATTTCAGAGAAACTGATTGTTTCATTTTAGCTATTATATCATAAATAAAATATGTTTTTATTTTTAAATTTCTATTTTATTCAAAAATATTAATAAATATTAAAATGAATTATTATATTATTAATTTTTTTGTTACATCTATCAGCACTTTTAAATGTGCATCCTCACAATTTCATTCTTTTATCAAATAAGATGGGATTTTTTTCCATTATAACATTTTTAGATTAAAATTATGCCACTCTTCCATCATGTTTTTACATAAAACCATATCATATTGAAGTATTACATGTTACAACCCTTTCCCTTAATAGCCATGAACCTGAATAGGTTGTCCCTTATAAGTAGATTCTCTTCCAACTGAACCACTTTATGACAGAAACCATGAGATAAACTCAATACATTATTATTTAACCTTGAAATATGAACGACATTGTTATCCTATATAAAATTGTAGGTAAAATCACATGATGGAATACTGATCCAACAATATATAGGATTTCATATGGTCTAATGAACTATGGAATCAACATCCCCTTCCTACAAAAACAAATCACTCATTTTTATGCATAAACATTGACCAGGACATGATCACCTAGCTACAAAAAAATATATTTCCTCTGGTTATCCACATAACAACCATTCCCATTCTAAAATTAACTCATGTTTTACTAAGTCATATGAAATTTCTAGATATAGTCATATTCAAACTATTGTCTAATTATCTTATTTTCTCCAACGTCATCACAAAAGGATGGTGTTTCACACCAATTTATATAGAATTACCTAAAAAATAAAATTTGTATACTAGAATGCAATATCTTATTCAAGGAAAACTAAACAAAATAAATATGTCAATCCCAACTTCCATAGTAATCAAATGGGAAATAAATAATCATATATTACATGGTATTAATCATCTACTATGAATATAAATCAGATTGAGGATAAACAACTGTATTAAAATTCTATTCCAAATTTCTTCTGATGTCAATTCCTAAAATTTAATGTGAACCTATGATAAATATCAGATACAATGGGGAGAGGTACTCTACATAAAATAATAATATCTTTTTGATTTATTCTTGAAATATGATATCAAGAAATCACATCTCATATATGATAAGAATAACCCACATTTAGGTAATTTTTCAACAATAACTCTATATTAAATTATTAACATGAGATTTTTATGAAATACTAGCATGATATATAGTGATATATTTTCCAATTTCAACTACGGTACATGAAATGGTCAAAGAATCCCCAACAGTAACTGTCTCTCTTCATTAACTTGTTAATAATTCAAACACATCACTATAAATTAAGATAAATAATTTTTCATTCCATCCAAATAGATATACCATTGAAGGACTTTATACATATTTTTGAAAACCCATTGAATGGATAATAGAGATTTATAAGCCTCATTTAATAACAAATTACTCATCTACGAATCAAAAGAAAAAAATTAATCTTTTTCAAATTTTGTAAAGACTAAATAATAACGAGGATGTCCCTATATCCTGAACACCTAGGAAAAAATTTATTCAAACATTATCCAAAGGGTCACAATCCAAATTTAACATTTTCAAAGTATGATTACTTTTTCACGTCAAATAATTGACTACCTTATTTGAATTTATTGGATGATATTGAATCTAGAAATCATAATACATGATTAGTTCTATCCATATTCTATATCTAATGTTCAAATAAATCTATGTGGATATTTACATAAACGTTTTTTGATTGATATATATTTCTTAATTTACTAAATACAAATGGTGCCACCAAATTTTTAAAGAAAACCCAACAATATATATTCCAAATCATGCAAATGTTAATTGAAATAAAGAGTTTTCATATCATAGAAAGCTTAATGAACTACCATATCATTATTCATTAAGACACAACCAAGTGATTTAAATGAATAGTAACTATTGATGAAAAAATCACTATTTCTACAAGTAAGATCGAATACAATACTATTGACTGGTCTTCTTTTGAGTTCTTAAAAAAATATCACATCCTCCTCTTGAGATAAACCTAACACTCTATCTTGTTAATGTATTTAGTGGGATAAATAACATAGAAAATTTTTAAAACCATCATATATAATAACCCACTATCCAAGAAAAATATTAAAATAATTTAAATTGGATTATTTTTTCCACTCTTAAACAACTTTCACTTTAGTAGGGTCAATAGTTATGCCATCATTGCAAACAATATAATAATGGAATGCAATTTCTTCCACCAAAATTTACTCTTATAAACAATCCATATTGTTTATTTTGTTTTCATGTTTTTAAAACAGTTCTTATGTTCCTTTAATTATACTCATTGATTTCATAATATACTAAAATATCATATATAAATTAATCCACAAAACATATCAACTATTTATTTTTACATCTTTTATCGAACATGGTTATGAAAAAATTTCATAGGGACAATATTATTAAATAAAACCCACTACAAGGAATCAATGTATTTAGTTTCACTGATATTCATAACCAGTGATGACTAATAATTTGATTTATCTATATAATGATAATATGATAGTGTTGCGTTTTGGTGACCTGAACCACCATGACATCAAATATCTTTTATATGGATTTAATCCACCATTCTACTTGTACATTGTCAAGATCATTATATGAATGGTTTGTGTTTTTTCCCATAAAATTATAATCTATCATCATGGTATTGTATGGTAAATATGACTTCTCTCTTGAAAGTAAACCATGACCATTTATATCCTATGTCAACTAATCCATCATAATAATATTATACTGTGTGATTACTCTGTCAATCATTGAATGTTTATTTGTAAGATATTTTCTTCTTTGTTCCATCCATTTATCGCATATTTATTTCATATAAGAAAACCCATTATGAGAAAACACACTTTAGATGAAGTAGCAAAGTAATATTTAAATTCTAAATAATTATAACATAACCATAAAGAAAAATCATATAAGGTCATCCAATTAACATTATCATAAACTTTGAAGTTTTATACAAATTTCCCCTAATACAAACTATAAATACCTGGCCTTAAATATATCATAATCATGATCTTGGTCAATAATTTTACTTTGTCACACATTTATGATCATTTTAGGTTTAGAGTTTTAGATAATTAGTCCATACCACATTCATACCAAAACTAAAAAAATAAAATGTGAAAATTCCATAAAATTAACCATATTCCTATAATCTAACCCTTTTAAAAATTTAATTTTGAACTATTTTATGATACTATTCACAAATCTAAAGTGAATTCGTCCAATAACATACTCATCCTTAAGTTCATTGAAATAAATTAATAAATCTATGTTGAGCATAAAATGAATATTAAAAGATATGAAAAGATTGAAGGTGTTAGTCCATTAATAATAATTAAAACCCATAAACACATCAATAGACGTAATAATTTACACCCTTAAAAAGTAATAAATAATTTCCCTTGAATATAAATCACATTTACTATATTTCATGGAATCATATTATTACCATATAACCAATAGAAAGCATAGAGAATACATAAAGGTATGCTGGGAAATAATTATACCTACCAATCATATAAATTGAAAAATCTTTTGGTTCACTTCTATATATGTCAGTCATACATATGGAATATCCATACAATATATTTCCATGCCCAATGCATTATAGGGCTATCACTGACACACCCATGATTGGTTTATCATGGAACCACTCATCATTGGGTTTTCATAGAACCACCAATCAAATTTCCAAGAACCATTATATAATAATAACACTTGAATGTTTAAAAATTTCAACATTTCTCTCATAAAATTAATTTTTAAATCACAAGAAACTAATTCAATATATTTCAAAAATCAATCCATTTGGAAAACCCATTTTCAATGAAAAAATACCAAAAAATAAAAAAAGGGGTTTCATATTAGTTTCAAAACCTGATAAATTGTAAAAGAATATAAATATGAAAATAGAAATAAAATAGCCCCCCCTGGTCCGCTTATATCCATATAAATAAAATTTTAAAATAATATCAATAATACTAAAATTATGGAAAAAATACAATTAAATCAATGAACATTCCAGCTGTCTCATACCATTTTTAACATATAAATAAAAATCTACATTAGGAAATAAATTTTTTTTAAAAAATTATATAACATGAGAATATATATAATATGTATATTTATTGTAAAAATGGCTTGTATACACACTATATAAAATAATAAAGGTTTATATCATCATGAAATTGTACAATGAAATTATATTGAGATGAAATACCTTACCTTGAGTCTGACTTGTCACATGTTTCTTCAACATCATGAATACTATACATGTGTTAATTATTTAATTTCTCTAGATACATTTTCATGTTTATAGTTAATTTTATATCACTTATTAATATTTTGTTGAGAACAACTAAAGAAACATTTCTTACGATTGGTTTCATGAACATATTATGTTTATTAATGGAAATGACATTTGTATGAAAACTGTGGTCAAAGGGGTCATTACATAAATATACCACGAATAATAATTTTGAAATAAGTATCATTTTTATAAATCAATTACACATTAAACAAATCATTAAATTTGGTTATGAAAAATGAACTAACATTACAATCATGGAGATTGTAGGCTATACATACGCATGAGAAACATTCACATTTTTCCATGACCATTATCGACAGCGTGTTAGTAACATTTATCAATAAATAATTGTAATTATATCATATATACAATATTATATAGTTATATATTATTATATATACAATTAATGTGATGTAAAATATAATAAAATCTCATTGTGTAGGTAGTAATCCACATGTCCATGAATGCCTTTATAAACTTTTCATCATGTGAGAGGCTAAAACAATATTTAATGTTTGTTGAAAATTAATTATGTCATTAATATCATGTATATTTCATGAATGTTATATATTTTTAATAAACCTATCCTAAACACATTCCTTTAAATTTCTTAATGTATCACATTTCTTTGATATAGGGGTAGTCAAAACATCCACACACACCGTTATCGTATTTAGAAAAAAATTTACAGAATGATGGTACGCATATAATAAAATTTTAAAAGTATTTATATATATACCTATAAATATATATATTTATATTTATATTTTTCTTCATAATTTACAACCAAGAAAGGTGGTACGGTAAAAAGAAATGACATCGTTACATGAGGTTGTAATTTTTCATACACAAACAGTAATTTCATTATCAATTTAAAGGAAGTGTTTTTAGGTCTACAAAGAACCCTAATAATAACTAATGAAAATAAAATTTATGATAATTATTTTATTATACAATAATTTAGTAATTAGAAATTAATGTATTGGATAAGAATACAAATTAAAAAATACATGTTAATGAAAGTTACTTCTTATTTGAGTAGCTCCCCTTTGTTTTCCCAAAACGACTACATGGTTGGAATTCTAAAAAAAATTAAGAATCTAAGATGAGGCGATAGATTTTGAGTAATTATATTATGATTGGATAATCTGATTCAAATGGGATTTATTGGTGTAATGTTACAGTGATGATAAGAGGCCTTTTATAAGAGGGGAAAAGGACATTTTGGGAATTATTGAAATGAATTTGGTGGTATGCACATTTTACATTTCACTAAATGGTTACCATTAGATGATAATTGATCATTAGAGGTTTCATGGTCTAAATATGTCCATAAAATAATTTTAATACAATATTAGTGTTGTTCTAATACATTATTTTCCATGTTTAGTAATTAATTCTGCTAAATTTTCATTGATCACTATAATTAATTTTAATTACATTTTTCAAAAAGAATGTTGACATTATTAAAAATTAAAAATAATTATTATTATAAATCAGAATCATTTATGCCAAATTTCATGCACTTATTTGTAAGAAATTAACTTAAAATAAATATCACAGTTGGGGCAACAAAGAGTGCATTTAATGTAAAAATGCTCAAATGATTGATATATATTGATATTGAAATTAAATATGTATTTTTTTAAAAGGAATTAAATAATATTTAATTTTATAAAAATTATCTAATTATACATTTAATACAATCGAAAATATTATTTAAATATACAAATAAACTGGTCCAAAAAATAGTTTTGAACTAAAATTTATTATTATTCACTATTCATCATAATATGAATGTTCCCATAAAAATTCCAAAAAACCCAAATTAATTATTGATATTTTTATTTAAAAAAATAAATTTATTATTTCATTTTATAATTTTAAAATTATCAGAAAATATATTTTAAATAAGAACACCATTTAATGTATAAATACAACCTTTTAAAAATGTAACGATTTTAATAGTTTCAAATGGATATATTTCTATTTTAAGAAAAAAAAAATATTGTATGAATGTAAAAGAAGTTAAATACTTGTGTACATATAATATAATTAGTCATATTCATTCCCACAAAAAAATGAGTTTGTGAAAACAACTACATATAATGTTAATGTATACAATATATTATTTTTTTGGTATAACTCAGTGTTTTATGCAATGTAAGATTTAGGAGAAGCTCATTGTTAGGAATCTAGAATGCTATCAGACAAAGATTAAATTTTTTATGGAAATTTAATTTTTAATTCATAAATATTATTAGTTATGAAAAGTAATTATTCATTAATTAACTGAGATATTACAATTTTATTGGAACTGATAAAAAATTATACTCATAGAGAGAACATTCAAATACATTTAATGTTGTGAATGATGGGACTCTTTCAAAATTTATTTAGGAAGATGGTTCCCTATACTTTGGAAACATTTTTTGTATTGAAAAAAACCCTAAAATGGAAATAAAATTATTATCTTATTCTCCTTGATAAAATTTATATATGCACCAAAGAATTATCATGATGTATATGGATTTAATGGAATTTGTTTTTGGATAATATAATGTTGTAAATTAGTGTTCATGTATCATGGTTAATGGTATTCCAATAGGTAAATACAAATATAAATCATCCTAGATGATTCATGAAACACCATCATTTTCATATATGGAAATGGTATAATAATTACAATATATATTTTTAATATATTTCTAATGTACCAATGAAATAATGATGTCATATGTTATATTATTGATCACCATAAAAATTATGCACATTTCCACTCGATAAGATAATATATAACTCTTAATTTCCTAACATGATTCTATATTAATAAATTTTTAATACTATATAGTGGATATATTTCCATTTTTTCTAATCATGATCCTTGATTTAAATCAATATTTATGAAAATTCATTTGAAGGCTCTTGATACCAAGTATCATTTCAACAAGGCATTTCAACCTCAAACTGATAGACTTTCTAAAAGGACCATTCAAATATTATTATACATGGGGATGTTCATTTAAAATGAGTCTATCTATATATGGGATAAATATTTAACTTATTTAGAGTTGTCCATTATTAATAAAAACAATTTTGGTATTTAAATTTTTTCATATAATTCATTATATTGAAATAGATTTCTTACTCAAAGATGAAGGGATAAATTTTTTGAATTGATGCATTTTTACCAAGAACATAATGAGATAAAATTATGAATTTAATGAATACATAGACCCATATAACATTATCTAAAATAATTAAATGAATTTTTTCATATAAATGGATGAATACTTTTGAATTCGAGTAGCATATCATGTTTTTAATGAATATCCATGTAATGGTGTTATAACGTTCACCAATAAATGGAATATGATCCATGGTACATAGAAATTTTGAGACACTATATTGAAATAGATTTTTATCATTCCATTTGGAAATATCAATTATCTTATATAAAGAACTTCAATTTTTACATGTCTTATTGATAATGATTCATATTCTTTACCCAACACTTGTTCTCACCTCGAAAAAACGATAATTGGAACATGATTTATCATACTATAATGAGACTGTCTATATTTGAGATATAAGAGAACAATATTTTTTAAATTTAATTAATCAAATTGTAATTAAAATTTGAAGAAAACACAAAACATTGAAAACAAATGGGAATATGGGAATTTTAGGAAGAATTGCCACCCTCATTTTCATAGAAAGTAATTTCAATGAAACATTTGAGGTTGAAATTTTTTAAAGTGGGAAAAATGACAAACACTAGAATGAACTATAACAAAGGAAATTTTTTTCATGAAATTATACCATAATTGGTATTTTAAAATTTCATGATTCAAAAGTTATAATTTGAAAAAAAGAATATCAATTATATTCATACTCAGGAAAAATAAGAGGAGAATGAATTTTTTCAATTCATCACATAATAATCTTCTATCTAAAATTAATAAGATGAGATTACAAGTATAATAATTTTTATTATAATAAAATTTTATATTATTTACAATTAATCATCTATTTATAATCATGTGGATTTAAATAAAGAAAAATCATTTGGAGGTAAGAAATTTATATATTTCAAAAAACCATTTCTAACTGCATAATGTTATTCCATTTTAATTTATTTATATTTTATCTAATAGTGAATGATTCAAATTAAATTTATAGATTAATTATATTTTAATATATTAAATTATATCCATATAATTATCAAAATTACTCATTGAGTTATGGTAACATTATCTTATATTTGAAAAATTAATTTTCCTAGAAAATATATTTTTCCACTTTTAGTGGGATTATTTTAAATGAAATTATACTACATCTATTAATTTAATTTTATAAAATTGATTCTATATTATTAATCAAAATATTTAATATCATGTAATTTATAAATCATAATTTTGGGTCATAATTAATAGTTGTAATCATAAAAACGGTTAACATGGATGTGGTTAAAATAGATTTCTCACATGTTAATGTATAATAATAAGTGTAAAAATAATTAAAAACCTTTCAAAATACTATTAGTTCAATTTAATTTTACTCCAACCGTATCATATTAGAATATGAATAATTTTTGGTAAATTTTTTAATAAATTTGTTTTAATATAATTTTAAAACTTTTAAAGGAATATAACTTTTCCACTAAACTCAATTATAAAATGGAACCTCCTATTATCATTTATTTAATTGTTATGATCCATATATACTGTTTTAAAACTAAAAAATATATCCCAATCATCATTTTTAAAATTATATATCTATTATAATTCTCAAAATTTGAATCCAACAATCGTTAAAATGACATATAAACGATCTATTTCAAATAAGAGGTAATCATTGTAATCAAACACATTCATTTTTATACATATTTTACAACAATTAATTTTATTATACATCGTCTAATATAGTATAAAATTTATCTCCCATGTAATTATGTGTTATTATATTCAAGGTATAATATTTATTCATAAACATATATATCAAAGGGGAAACAAAACCATCGCTCAAGTGTACAGAGGACAACCCCCTCACGAACCGATGTAATTTGGTTTTCATCACTACATCATATAACATGTATTAAAGATAAAAATAATTAATGCATGTTACACTTATAATCTAATATTTTCTTTCTAAATTTAATATTTCACTTACCCATTACCGTTTTACCAATTGAAAAATGATATCGTTATTCATGTGTGTGTGTGGACTACCACCACCAAAATACGATGTGCCTCATAATTAAATTCTAATTTACGTGGATGATTTTAAATAGTTAAATAATTTTTATTTAGTAGGTTTATAACAAGATAAAGAATAAAATATTATAGAACCATGATAATGTTACTAGGAACATAACTACTGAATCAAAACATACATGAAATGTTAAGCATTTCTCAAGTAAAACTAGGATAATAGTGACAGTTTTTTAAAATATGAGTGATATGATTTTATAATTATATCATATATGATATTATGAATCTATTTATATATCTATTATACAACATTAATAAAACTAAATTTATTATATCTTATGATACATAATTTTAAACTAATTGTAAACATTTGGTATTACATTTCACCACAATTTATAATATATTATGACATATTTAGTATTATTCCCCAATTCTCTATTATCTAGTTTATATAGTACACCTTTGGTTTATAGAACATGAATCTATATTAATTCATTTTAATATATTTAAAATTTGTCAATTCTCTCGGTATGGGATACAATTTATAAGATAACAAATTAGCAAGTATTTTTTTTATGGTAACCTTTTTATTAGTAATATATTCATGAAATAAATATTATATTATGTCATTAATAAAATAAATGTACATTATCATGTTATTAATATTTATATATTTTCTATGTTTTCATGATCTTTTGTTTGATGGATTTTCTTATTTATTAAACAATAAACCATTTCAACCTAGGTTTTTTACAATGAAATTTATATGACTGAACAAGATAATATAAACATTCCATTTTCATTACCCATACTGATATATTTTATATGTAATTGGGTTCATCTGTTATATTTTACAATGAATATATGTGGAATGAATATGACATATAGTTACGAGGGGTCCTAAAATTACATATTCGCTCAATACATAAATAGTTTTCAGTATATAATCATGTTTTCTAGTCTAATTAAATTATTTTTTGTGTATAACAGTCTATAAAATCAAGAACTGGGTACCACATACGAGTACCCCAAGATGATTGGTTACAAAAACTATAGTGTGAATCCCTATATTATAGAGATGTCGAACTACCATTGAGGGTCTAATATAAAACATGGAAAGACAATACCCACATTTCAAAAGCATCACAACAATAGAAAATAAATGTACAACAGATTAATAATAATAATAATAATAATTATTATTATTATTATTACAATAATACAAGTATATTATATTGAAAAAATCATTAATTCAATATCAAATCTAAAGTAATATATTTGTATTTCCATATAATTTCCATGTTTTAATATAAAAAACATAATATATATATACGCAGAAAACTCCCAATTGGGTACCAATATCATGCCTCGTTCCCACATCAATGCTCTATCCAACATCGTATATCTAATTTAGGTATCTTCCCATTATCCTTTCAAACAGACATGAATTTTATTCTCCTACCAAACAAGTATCCCCAATAGAGTGTGTGTAAAAATCAGTGGGTCACTACCAATGGTGTATAATATAATATTATATCAATAATAGTGTATACTATACTATAAAAAAATATAACAAAATTAAAAAGTTTAAAAAATTAATTATTCTATAATTAACAACATCATTTACCCAGGTTCACGATAACAACAAAACTATTAATGCCTACTTCATCCCATTCCTGAGTATGAACCTTACAACATAGGGAGTAAAAATTCATCATTACATGGGATTATATCAATAATTTAATTTTAATTCATATCATGGATACATGGAACCATCGTCCAATGACATCATTTTGGGCTTAAAATGCAATGCCTAGCACACTGTGATTATTTGGAGAATCATTTTCTATCTCATGCCTCATTATTATTAGATATGGGATTTGAAGTGTCATCCCTTGTCCCAAAATAGTTTATAAATGAATCAAATATAGTCTTTGGAAGCATTAGTCTTTGTCCCATACACATCCTGACATATATCACATATATAAAAATATGACAACTACCACATCATTCGTATACATAAATGATACAAATCATTGACCTTGTTATCAAAAATACTCACCAAAGTGTCTAAATTCATTTATTAATTTAATTATGGTTCTCCACATTAATCAAATAGATAATTTTGGAATCTCACTATTAATCATTCTTTTACATTTTATCATATAAACCTTTAAAATTATAGGATAACTAAACCATCCCTTAATTTTCATTATAAATCAAACAATATAACTTTAAAAATCAATTTCATGGCCATAATTAACAAATTAAATTTCCTAAGATCAATCCATTAAATTATCACATGTAAATTAAATAAATAAATTCCATGATTCCATTATTTAAATAAATTATTTAATTAATCTAATTCCAAATGTGATTTCTGGAAGTGGAACTTCATTTTCAAAATTCTAAACAGATAATTAAATAATGAGTATACTAATTTACATTAACCCATCATCCTTAACATCTTTGATAGATTTTCTCTAAATATGAAATCACAAAATTAAATTGAAAAAATAAATTTCACAGTGGAGAATGAAATATAAAACCAAATACTAGAACAATGTCAAATTGATTATGATCCTTGGAAACCTAGATCGATAGAATATCCAATGATGGAATGATTATTCATCTTTATCAGTAATGAGAGGTGTGAGATAGTGAAAAATATGCCAATACAAGTGTCCATTCTTAAAAGATCATAATCCTTTGATTGTGTTTTTTATTTTTTATGAATAGAGTTCCAAGGGGATTCAAATTTACTTGAGAGAATCCACAATTATAAAAAACTATCTTTACGCCTCTTTATGGGGTTACACTTTTACTACTGAGAGGGGGATGAATTTATAAACCATTCCCTAATGTTCATTTCCCATATATTTTGGAATACCTGGTTTTGATGGTTCAGAGTGAGTAATTTTGGAAACTCATGCAAAATACCATGCCCCATACAAAACCCCTCAAATAATACTCATAATTATATTATTCCACTCAAAATATTCCCAACATAACACCCAATCATTTTATGATCAACAAAATGGAAAATGGGTAACTAAAATCAACAACAAGTATTCTCAATAATAGTCGAGATCTTACAATCACCGCACATTATAACAAATCATCAATGAGGAATGCATTGAATAATCTCTAATATTTAGAGGTATAAATATGGGGTCACTAATCCTATATATCACCTTATCTCTCCCATGTTTCATACGATACAAATCCATATTTCCACATTACATAAAATATCATCATTGTATTTTCACACACAAAAATCTCACTATGATCCATAACATGAATCAGATGCTCTTCAGTGGACTCATCGATCTCAAGATGATCATCACCTAAATTAATTATATTAGAGGGTTTGAGAGGTACATCCATAGTTGTGACATCTGAATAACATCATGCATAACACAATAATTCTATGAAGAATCCCATAAGTACACCATCCGACTAATTATATCCTCAATCTCAAATGGTCAAAAAAAATTGTGATAAAATGTTCCCTTTCTATGAATCCTATAGTGAACCAATATACGAGATACCTAAAAGAACATATAAACACCCATAGTTTACTCAAGGGATTACACACATCTATACACATACAACTTATTTGTATATTGATCCATATCCATTAAAATAAAAATCTGTTGAATATACTCTTATGTATCTTATATGAGACTTGGTTCTAAAAAATATGACTCAGATACATTCATCCAACATTGAGGTGATGTACATGGTGTACACTTAAAAACCTCATATGCTTCCATTTGATTATTCACATGATAATTTCTCTTAATGGAAGAAATCAATATGTGTTATTTCTTTATCCCAAGACCCTCCAAATTAATGAACAGATGATTGTAGAATATCCTTCAAAACCTAAATAGAATGTTCCTACATCCCATTTTTCTGTGGTTGGGACATCATACTTAGTAATACCAATGTTGAAAGATCCTTATTCAATCCCTTATAGAAGAAGGAAGAAAAACATGATTTCTTATATGAAACAATACTTTATATAACACTATGATGATGGAGTATCTTCCAAGCACACTTATCTACCAATTTATCCACAAAAAAGTAAATATTATTGCCATGAAATGCAATAATTATTTATGCCCACCAAAAACAACCTTAATAATTTCATTTTTCAAATCCATCCATAGAATAACTACCATAAAATCAATGATAATTTCTTGTATCTTCAATTATAAAATTGGAAATGACCATAGTAAACCACAAGGTCATTGATTCTCAGCCATAACATATTGAATGATTTAGAATCGTGTCACGAACGATGAAATCTCATTGTTGATGCCTGAAAATCAATACAATCAATATAGGTCCTGGTATATTTTGGTCAAAATGAGAGGCACTACCAACTTAGGGCATAAAACTAACTCTTCTTCTACTCTCGCATACACATAGGCAAAATAAAACAACCTCAGACATAGATGATATCTACCTCATGTATTGTTCATTTTTATGTTGAATCCCCATGTTCACGATTTCCCCTAAATGAATTTTTTTCGAAACCTCGTACAATATTTCCCTAATCTGACTCAAAATCATCGATTCCACTAATAATGATTTCACATTCAACTTTTCATGGACCTCTTGTTCCACAACATGAATCTCTATGAGAAAATTCATCATCATCCACTCTGTATTAGGCTCTGATACATCCTATGTCCTATTTTCTATGTTAAATCATTAGGACATTTTTTCAGTTCCTAGGAGAATATGTTAGGTCAAAATGAAATAACATCACAAAATCAACATTTCACCGATGATGAATATTCATGTATTATTACAAAAAGGTATACATTGATATATGGAGATAATTTTACATATTATTTTTTTCCCAACAACTAAATTTCCAAAACAACATGGAAAACCCCTCTATAGCTATATCAATGTCTTATGTAGGGTAATTTCATTCATTTGACCGCAACATTCATGATCCATATGTTATAAATTGATTTATTACCATTAATAAAACTCTATGTGTTATATCAGATGCATCATAAAACATCTTATTCTAATCAGTATGCTTTGTTATGGCCAAAATTTGTTTTGTAGTCAAATGATTGTTCATCTACTAAAAATAATTCCCACATGATCCCAAACATTCAGCGTTAACTCCATTTTTTTGAATCAAAAAAGTTGTTTTGTTTAATGGGAAAATTCATGTGTGAACCTCTAGTAATATCCATATAAAAACAGAAAACGATGGATATCAAATATATTCAAGGGATAATCCCATGAAACAACTCCATAAACTATATTTTTTTTCTACTGAAACTCATTATTGTGAGATTATTTGATCCAAGAAGTATACCTGATTTATCCATAATTGAATATTATATAGCTTGGATTAATCTAATTCTCACATAGTGTACTCATGATGAGTTCATGCTTTTTGTCATGATCATAATGAGTTATAGAGTACACTAAGATTTCATCCAAAAATACAATAAAAACTAATATAGGTTACGATGGAATATTTATTATATCAATGAATTAAACACTTATAGAAAATTAAACAGTATAAATAACATCATGGTGAAATCCAAAAGGATATATCTTACTCTGAGAGTTTCCTATAATATATTAGAAGGATGAAATATCAACTAATGATACCCATATATGATGTATGTCATTAAGAAGAAACAATCACCCCTGTACTAGTCCTGGAAACCATAGATATATGGAAGAATATATAGGTTCTTCAACATAATCATATTTAAATTATAGTAGTCGAGAAATGCAAAAATAAACATAATATTTATTTGTAAAAAAACTAATAGAACCCCAAGGTGACATAATTATTTGAAAAAACCTCGTATCCATCAATTCATCTAGCTATGTCTTGATATCCTAAAGATTTATTGGTTCCATTCTTCCTGGTGGAATAGAAAATTGATCAAACCCTTACATGAGGATAACATTACATTACACATCTCTTACAATTATAATCTTTAAGATTTCATCAAGGAAAATATCATGAAACTATAATGATATAGGTGGAATGATATCATGCTTCACAACCCCATTATCCAAAACAATACTTACTACTCAAGCGTTATGCTCTCTTAGATTCCAATGAACCACCCTTACTTGAATTTCTAGGATATCTGTCACAACATGATGTATACAACTGTGACCCTGAAAAGGCGTAATGATTAATCTATTATGGTAACAATTAGTTTGGGCTCGATATGTTATTATCTAGTCCATACCCATAATCAATTCATATCCTAACATGTCATGTATGTAATGATCCATTATAAAACTATACTCCCAAATATTGAGATAACATCCCTTTCATAATAAAATGTTCCCCAACCATAGTCCCAATGGGCTATGGATCATCATAACCCGCACAAAAATAACACTAAAGACTCATCTTGTTCACCAATTTGGACTATATAAAAAAGAAGAGTCACCAATATCTAATAAGGAACTATAATCGGTAGAGAATACAATAATACTAAGTCTAACTAACAATGGCCTATCATTTCTATGCACACGTGCAGGATGAACTATATTAAACTTTCTTATCCCTCTACTAGGTTCTACTGTCAGAGCCCCCTAAGCTAATGAAAAAAATCTAATAATAGAACCATTGACCAGATATATCATTTCATCTTCATACAATTCCACGACCAGAAGAATGGTAACTACCAAATTGACAAAGGGTAGATGATCCCCTTCCAACACATTGATTCTTCCTAGCTTTTCCATCATTAACCATATACTGTGGGTTCTTGTATAAGGTTTGTAGATTCCCATATATCATCTAGATAATCAATCTACTAGTGTTAAAGGGAACAATAAAAAAATGTGACCAATCCTACCACACTGGTGGAAGGTTAGTCGAGTAATATCCTAATTAATTGATTATTTCCATTGCCACTCCTCTTTCCATCTGTTTGGATAACATTATCGACGTTATATTTTATACTCTTAGATGAAGTACCTCCTAAAATTATAATAGAATCCTCAATTACTCTATTGTAATTATAATTTATATTCCCATCATATAAGTTAGCAGGATTAACCTCTTCTGAAAAAATCATCATCCAAAAGATGACAACCTTGGACTTAATCTCACATTTATTCCCATATTGAAGATGATTTGACGACGTAGACTCTTCACCATACAATAATGAAAAAAATAATTCTATATAAGTGAAGAAACAAAAAATTTCCATCTTTGACATTCTCCCCATAAGATAACCTCATAAAATCAATAGCCTTGTCCTGCTTGAGCATATTAAGGTAAAAGTGCTGAAATTGCTTATCCTAGAATTCAACTCATTCAATATTCTCAATCTATCCATATCGAGAATGAATATACCATGAACACTACTTTTGAAAATATAACATTGAGAAATATAGTTTGAATCAATTCTCTGTATGTGTCTCTATGTGGTCATGATGCTTCTGGAGAGACTCAATTAAAAACATAGTTTCCTACGGTCCACCTTCTACAATGTATATCGGAGGGTTTTGAAAATGGAACTCCAATTTTATGTTGGACATAATCTTAACAAACTAATATATGTATATTTATATAAAATATAAAAATAACAAAATGTTATCATGTAAATACTATCATGCATCCTCACCAAGAACTATCAAATCCTCACGTTCCAACATGTGAGGAACATTTCTATCGATGTACTTCTAGCATCTTATCAGAAAGAGTCATCATGGAGGCATTACTCTACAATTCCAAATAAATTTATTTTGACACATATTATAACATTATTACATTTATAAAATATTGATTCATAACACTCTATATCATGGGTTTCCTCTAAACATGGAACATGATTAAAATTGAGGAACTCTAACTACCCTCAACTATCCCTCATCATGGTCATGGGAATCATAAGGTAAAAACGTTCAAAATTAAATAATCCAACTACTCACACATCTATACAATTAATATTATCACATTTTACCTCATTTTTAATTTCTAATAACATATTATTTAACAATTTCATTTAAATAACCTAATTATAAAAATAATTTTTATATTAAATAATTACCCAAAAAATAATTTATCTTTCATTCTTAAAATTATTCATGTCACAACAAATTATGATTGCCTAAAATAATGAATGACTAAAAAAATCATAATCTATTTTAGGATTTGTTGAAAATATAAAATTAAAATTAAAGTATCACACAATAGGTGCATCACTCGAGGGTAACTAACCTTCAACTATAACATAAAACATCAATAACAACAATCCCACCAAAGGTACATGGATTTACCCCATACATGGGTTTGAATCACCCATGATTGAACTCTGGACCAATGCCTAAATCATATGAATATTCTTTAAACCAATAAGAAATAGTAATAAAAAATAATATAAAGGTAAACTATCAACTTCCAAGAGGGTCTTGACATCAAGTATTTCTCCCTCTTCTGAGCTCCATCCCAAATCATCCATATAGTATAGAACTATTTCCATTATCTTATCATAAAAACCTAAATTATTTTCTGGTACCAATCATGATGCTCGAGTTGGGTGTGCATACACCTATATAGGGCACCAAAAATCACGTAAAAAACAATATCATTACTATAAAAGAAAATGAGGTTTTATAAAAAATAATGTCAATAGATTACAAAATTAATTATCCATTAATTAACCACATACTATACCTGATTTCATGTTGATAATATTACAAATGATACTTTCATTGGCCCTTTCCGGAGTCTGACCCATATAACAATTGGAATTAAAATTCAATATAAAAATTTTTTAATCAATAATTTAATTTAAATTGATACCACTACTACTTGGAACCATAGTCCAACATGAATTTTTTTTTCTGAGAATATCTTATCATACACCTTGAGAATATTTAGAAAATCAATCCCTATCTCCAGCCACATTAATAAAAAATCGTGTATTTTGAAGCATCCGTACATGTCCCGCCCTCATTTATCAATCAATCACATATTCGTTTTTGAGGGATCAGTCTACGTCCCACATCCATTATCACATATACGATAACATAATATATATCACATATTTCTTATACATAAATTTAAGATTCAATAACCTTCTTATCAAACATTCTCATCAATGTGTCGCATTTCATTAATCAATTTAATCGTGATTATTCAAATTAAGAAGATAAAATAATATGACAAACACAATATTACTCCATTTATTAACACTTAATCATATTGACTATTAACCCTTTATGTTTAATTAATCCATCCATTAATTCATATAATAAACAAAAAATTATCACATTAATCGACAATTTCAAGACAATAATAAACACTTAAATCTTTCCAAGTTCAATCCATTTCTTTTTCAAATGGAAAATCAAGTAATAAATTAATTTTATCCATTAAAAAATTCAACAATTATTTTTCATATTCAAGATTTGATTTTTAAAATTTGAAATTAATATTTCAAAATTATATTCACTCAATTAAATAATTAGTTTAGATATTGACATTTAGAACCATAACTCATGATTGTTGACTAGTGTTCTCCAAATAGAAAATCTCCAAATTAATGCGGAATTATCAATTGAAATATGAATAAAATGCTTTATAAATAAAATGCTGATCAATATAAAATAGAATAAAATCCCTAGAAATCTATATCATATCCATAGATAAAATAAGAAAACATATCCCTCTTAATTTTGGATGATATACATAATAGAAGGAAAACCATTCGGGGAAGAGAACCCCGACCAATGGGAAGACGATCCATCAATTGGTTCTTTAGTTTCTCAAGAATATAGTTAAAGGGGAATGAAAATAAATCCTGAAGCCTAAAAAATAATAGGAAAATATTTTATGATGAGTAGGTCCAAATTAGTGTCAATACAAATGTGTTAAAAAAATTAAAATAACATTTTGGAAAACAAATCTTGTATGCACATTTTCCTGGGAAAGTGCGAACATTTGGACAAACTATGATCTATAACTGTGTGCCTCTTCTAGGGGTCACAGGGTTACTAATAAGAGGTTATATGGTTTTAGAAACCATCCATCGACCATGGATTTTCCCCTTTTTGGAATTCTTTGTTTATTGTTCTAGGGGGCCCAGTATGAGCTAACAGGGTGCAAAACGTGCAATATCAAAACCACACCAAACCAACCATAATTCTCATTATTTACCGAAAACATAACCAATGTATACAACAAACATTTCATTCCCAAAACCATGGTAAAAATATTCTTTGAAAATATTATGTTACATCTCCAAAAAGAGGGACAATAGAAGATCCTTGAATATTCTATTTTAATTCATGGGTTGTCTTCATGGAACTATGGTTTTACATGAATTACCAAGAGAATGGATAAGGTTAATTTGGGATCCAAATATCATTGGTAAAAAGATATACGAGGATAGTTTGTGTAATATTGGTTTGATGCATAGGGGTGGTGTTTTTTGGGATCACATCAGTTCGATTACCATTATTTACAAAAACATTTAATGGCCAGATGAGACATCTCATAGTGGAGACCAATTGTCATATTAATGGTTTATACTTATACCTTTCACAAAATCAATCACTCTACGCCATCGAAACACACTTTGTTGTGGTTCAATGCTCTATCCGATGAAAGGAATCCAGTCCCTAATCTATTGTATATCACATTCGGAGGTGAAATAGTAGTTTTCATAATTGTGTTTTCATTATCCAAACATTTTAGAAGAGAAAAAATGTGGAAAATTTTTTATCCTCTTCTGGAAACCAATATGAAATATAATTTATTTTCACTTGTATATGAATCTTTATCCTACAATGCGTGGATCTAGTTCAGGTGGAAAACCTTATATTGAATTATTTTGTACACCCTCAATCCACTTATTTATGTTTCTTTTATATGTTGTTCTTGTTTTTTGTGAATTTATATTTTTCTATGAGTAAGTAATTTATGAGGACATTTAAATGGAAATTCCTTTTAAATATGATTTATTAAGATCATTAAAAATTTTTAAAAAGAAATTATTTTATTGATATTGTCCATGAAATCATTTCGGGCATAGATTATTGATCAAATGGTGTGTATTTTTATTTATATAACATTTCATACTAATTGTTCCTCATTTAGTATTAATAGATTCTATTCTATGAAACATGTATTAATAATTTTATAACAACCTTATTTTTATTATTTTCTGAAATTTATTAAGAAGAAATTTATGGTGAGATTTAGTCATAAAGAATATTTACTTTTACTATGTTTCATATTTTATTACAATTTTGGAATTGTAATCATGTATTTATGTAAATCCTAATGACCACTAAATTGATATATTATTGATGATTTAGTCCCTTATATCTTTTGAAAACATAATAAATTAGACACCAAGTCTTGGAATCCTATGTTGGGGATGCGATATATTGATTATTCAGAGTATTATTCCTCCTCATATATCAATGATTTCACAGATAACAATTTTATGAATTGATATATATTGGTACTATGATTTCACCATGCTATCAAATCTATTATTTTTAACATATAAGTTCTATATGTCCACCCATTTTTAAGGTAAACCCCCTTAATAATCTAAATTGAGACCCCCTTAGAGACCCCGGAATAAATTTGATCATGGAATGTAGCTAATTAAACACCACTACGATTATTGATTCCCTTAAAATGGAGTCTTTTTTATTATCCCTATAGATTATTAAAAACCCCATTTTGGATCAAGATCATTGATTTCGTGGGTAACATAGTTCCGTATTAGTAGGATCATTGATAAAAATAACCTAGATATATGGTAGATTTATCCTCAACCCACCATGTTGAATCGAATAGAGAACACCTCATAGAGTAATACCTTTGACTATTTATTGGAATAAATATCCATCTTCCCTTCAATATCATCTCCATTATCCACCGAACTATTATGATTGTTGACTTCTCCATTTTCATCCTTCTTAGGCTTAAGCCCTATATATCCCAATTAGAATTCTCTTCATTTCTATGTCCAAAAGAAATATGAATGTGAAATTTTTACCTTATATTATCTCTTATTTTATATAATGGTAATGAATTACATGGGATTAGATATCTATAGTGATTTTGAGATTTACACAATTCAATTAGTAATAATGTCCGTCTTTCGTAGGTGGGATCCCCAACACACTTTTTATCATGGGACACCTTCATAGGTGTTTTTTCCTAAACATCGTTCAGTTTGGGATTCCTTCTTTTGTGTATTAATTGAACATATATTCTCCTTATCAATGGGTCATATCCTTGAAGAAAAATTCCTTATAAGACAATATTCCCAATATGGGTTTTTAGGGTAGTCTCTATATGAGTAATCCACACCCAATTAACTACTTTAATATCTTTCTCAATAAATAAATCCATACTGTATGATGTTAAATTGTATGTTATACACCTAATACATGACCATAAAGATAACAACTCAAACTCTTTGGTATATAATTACTATCCCTAACAGAAAAATTATCCTGCATGATCATGGAAAAAACCAATATCCCTATACCTCTTTTTTTCTCCCCCACATGGGAATATTCTTAACATGGACATATTCCCTTATAAGGATATATCCCATATGGTGTCATGACCTGACATAAAGGGCCATATTATCATTGTGAATCAATATATTTCCTTTTTAGTGAATCATATAGATTAAAACATACTCAAATAAGTGTTCTGTATTACTTATTGTAAAACAAAATTCATACCTTACATGGATCCATCCCTTATTAAACCTCATAATCCTCACCAGACAACATTCCCTTTGAGGAAAAATAAATATGTTATCCAATTAAATATCCCAGATTATTCATCATTAGGTAACCTTTTTCTCTGAATTCTAGTTTTTATAAAATTAAACTACACAAAATTGGTCATTTTTTCACATCCATAAATGGTATGATGACTCTCATAAAAAGAAATTGAACTATTTTGGTATTTATTTTAATTATATTGTTAAATATAAAACCTATTTTATTGGACATATCCTAAAGGCAATATTTCAATTTTTTCATGGGATGAAATCAAATTTCACCATTTCTAATAATTTATATTTAAACTATAAATAATCAAATCACCCAATGGTTGTATATTTTTACCATTATTGCACAAATATTTATTATTAATCATTCACTCATGTGACTAAAAAAACATATTTTAGGAGGAAAACTAATATCAATAATAATAAAACTAGGTAAGAGTTATAGATATGTATTAGAACTAATATATAGTCTCACACTTGGTAACAATAGGTATCCCCAAAATTTTATGGATGTGACTAATATCCCATCTTCTTAGTTAGATGTACGTTCAAAGGGCCAATAGTATGTATTAGTTACTTCTTTATTTTAGAGATTAGGATCATAAAGTGATAGAAAACAACATTGGGTGAATACTAACTGAAATAAATGAGAAGAATTTATTTTTTTCATCATCATGTTATTTATTTACCAATAAATGTTTCCTTTAAAATTTCATAAAGTTTAAAAGTAAAATTTTATTCCCATAATTATAGGATTTCATGTTTTAAAACATCACCGTAAAAAATTGGTGGTAATATGTGGAATTTCAATGATCATTTTAAATTATTTTATAAAAGTGTTTTTCAACTTTATAATTATTCTTTATATTTTACATCCTACAATGTTTTTATGAACATATTATAACATCCACAAACTTTCTATCTCTATGTTATGAAATTAATATTTGAAAAATGTATTTATGAAACCTGTTTCATTACACGGTTCTATTAGGATCTGATGAAATATTAAAATTTTCAATGAGAAAATTCACTTCCATTCTCTTGATGTTTTAATATTATAGAATGATTTAATATTTATGAATACAATTTATTTTAATTTAATTAAACCTTTAAGAATTTATGCATGATTTCAAGACCTCATGGAACACTTATATATAGTCTTCATTAAGTGATAGGTTTTGAAAAAAATAATATATCACTCCATTTCAGTTATTTATATTTGAAAATAATGTATATATAAATAACATGGATACTTGTGTGAAACCAAATATGGTATACGAGTACCTATCCCAAACCCTATAGGGTACTCATGATGGTATCCCACACTTGTGATAATACATGTGTGGTTTACATAACACTATTGTGTGATGAATGTTTTAGTGAATGGCCTTGAAAAATGATTTGAATCAATCTTGGTCAGTCCATGACTATTATATAAAGAACGAAGTGGTAGGTATCCATAAAATATGATTTTCTGTTCTTATATTTATAATGATATTTTATCTTATATACTTAGGTCATATTATTAAGTTATTATATCATAGATAATGATGGATTGTTCTTGATTCAAAACACTTATACCAATGACTTATACCATGAATCAAGATTTTGGATAATTCACTATATAGGTATTATTTTTCAGTTTTATAATCACACCCCAAATATATATTTTTATTAAAATATACTTTTATGGAATAATGTGAAATAATCATCACCAACCAAATCATAAAACTCTATATATTGTTAAAAATTTTTAAAACCTAGCATAAACCTATTGGAAACGACTCCCTTAAAATAATATCCATGATAGATCTGTTACATTTATGCCAGGGTCTTCAGGGATAATATCTTCAAATTGGGAAGCCAACTTGTCCCATGATTGGGAGAAGTCATCCACAACAAATTTTTTTTTAATCCTCTAACTATGATTAGGTATTCTTTTCAACAACTCCCTTTTCCCCATTATTTATGTCTACTTGAATCTGTCTTCCATTTATCCTTTTTGTATCCTCAGTAGAATCAAGGATGGGTATCACATTTTCCCCCATCTCTTACTCATACTTTATTAGAATCTTTTATGAATATTAAATTATCTTTTCCCCTCCTTCTGATTCACCATGTAGCCCCCTCGCTACCTACATGGTAGAAGAAAATATAAACAATTGTTTCCTTTCCCCTCTCTATTTTTCCATCATCCCTTCTTGAGCATAACACTCGTGCTTCCCTCTCATGAACCTCCACTCCTTTTGAACCCAACATAATAAGAATTGAAGCTACTACGATAAACAATATGAGCTCCCCTTTTTTCTGTAATGGTATAACCCATATGGATTCAGATGGTCTTCTTACCTTAAATGTGATTTATCTTTTACGGTAGACCATATTATCACCATTTTTTTAAAATTATTTTAGTCCTTCTGAGGGATATATTTTATTAACTTATTAACAATCAAATTTCCCGAGTTAATAATTCCTCTATTCAATTTATTATCCCAATAGAATATTTCCGAATTATAATATTTTTTGTTATTAATGATGTCCATATACCATTATCATTTTATTATTAAATATTATGACCATCTTCCGATATCTCTAATATTTACCGATAGTGAGAACCAAATATCATTGTTTGTTATGTACTTATTACACCATGATATGATTAAATGTATCAATTATGATATTTTTAGTACAGGTAGTATGTGAAAAACATATAATGGGAGATGATTAATATATCTATTCAAATATATTTCATATATATATTTTGGATATGAAATCTATATAAACCTGCAATGGGCCGACTTTGGGTAAATCGATGGTACCACCCGACACAATGAATCATCCTATGATTATGATGTAATACATGTGCATTCTTTGATTAGTGCATGAAATAATGAAATCTAAATGAAATTTATTTTCACTACAAATGAAATTTAAAATGGTAATCTTTCATCCTAGCCACTAAAAACGGACAGGAGAGGTTTGTATAAGTAGTTCATTCTCTGGTTAAGAATGGTAATTGTTCCTATGATTATTCCACACCTATTGTGACGTCAAATGGAACTTTTTGGACTCTCCATCCATAGATCAAGGAATTTCGGTTTGGAAGATCTCCCTTACTCCTATGATATTTCATTCTCTCACTGAAGAATCTATCTATATATTGATGTTCCCACCCCATTATCAGGGTTGTCCTCTAGCAGTCGAAATGTCACCCTACTGTGATTAATACTATTATTCCCCAACATCACTCATGAATTGAACAATAAACATATAATATATTCCATGATAGATTCCATACGGGTCCTCTTTCATGATGGACCACATTTTCTTAATCCATATCCAACCTCTTTCATCTTTAGTATGGGGAACACCAGAAAATTGTTTGTAGGAACCCTCCTTATGTGAAAGCCTCAAATATTATGTGCACCACCTATTTCTTGCTCCATGTATTGTAACTTTTTTATAAAACCATAATGAATCCCCTATTAAGTGAATAACTCATCCCTTGAAAGCACCTCTTCTGTGAATCCATCTAGGTTTTCACACAATGATTTCTCGTCCCTCATGAGATGTCCCATATGAACCTTGTTCATGCATTGTCCTACATTTTTCATTTCAGCATTGCTATGGTAATACCTCATTGTTTCATTATAGTTATGATAACATGGACCTCGTGGGTGACCAATTTTCCCCACCATTTAATACTATAATTACTGAATCCATCCCCCTACTAAGGGTGGATCAGCTAAAATTATGTAAGCTCAAGGTGTAAGGAGTGTGTCCAACACATCCGCACTTCCTAACAAAAAACATCCCAGTGGCATAATCCTCAACACATGATGTTAATCTAGGACCTAACTTATGAAAAATGATATGGATGCCTTGTGTATGAGTGACAAAAAATGATATCCTACACCCATAGAATGACATCATCCCCACTGGTAATAAAAATATTTTTTGGGTATACCTCTTTGAGTAATTCTTAAGCCTTTATTTCAAAATGTATCTATCTTTCCCATTATTAATGCCCCCAGAAATGAGGATATTAGAAGAGATGGGAACTCACAACACCATATACCTCTACCTTTTGGATTTGACACCATGTCTATCATAATCATTAATGAATAAGCCCCACATTTTGTCTCACTGGATCATCGTTTATGACATTTATGTCAGATCAACTGGTTTCTATTATTTCCCACAATGAGCATGACTCAATTGGGCATAATGGTTAGTATCCAAGATAACACCCATCCATCCAAATTGAGTTTATTATATGTTTTAGTACCAAATCTGTGGGTATACCACCACAAGTAATCTCCATCCATAAGCTCCATTTCCATGGGCATCCTCATTATGTCTATCCCCCAACGTCATATTCACAGACTAGGTGGACTTTAAATTACAATTACATGTGATATGTTGGAGGCCTTTTGAGGTCTAAACCTAAAAATACATCTACTTCATCCACACTATATGATTAGTCCATAATCTATCCTAACATGAACCATGACTCCACACCCCAGATAAATTATCCCAGCTATCTGGGGCATTCCTACATGTATGCCCCATCAATATCATTTCCTTTATAAGAAAAACCCATGAATATTCGATGCATAATCCCTATAAAATATAATACAATCCATCAATGATAAATACACATGTGAATGGTTTAAATCCCATGTAAGCCCCATGCCATCAAAAGAATAATTTTGTTTTTCATACCTGTCTCATATATATTGTATGTTGGATCCATCTATGAGGTCCAATACAAACCAATGATGAACCTTGGTGCCCCATTCTTGGGGTTAAACACCCAAATCCACCACCAGTAATGTCTAGATCAGATTTCATGCTGTGAAATTGTCCCTTTATGAGAAAAACCTCTTTGTTCCTCCATCATAGGGTGTTCTAATACATCCCTTGAAAAAAAATATTCTAGATGTTCCCTCCAAGTGATGTACATCAATGATTCACCCCAGTTGGGAGTTCTAATCAGTCGACTACATCTCTGAAGGATGTTAAATTAATGAACTATCAAACAATTCCTTCATCATAAACATCATATGAATAAGGAAAACCTCATAAGATATGCCTTTTGCGTCAGATGACCCGAATTAACATAAGATTCACTTGGTTCCACACCTGATATGCCTCCATGAGATGCCCTCATATGATGAATAATAAAGGTGACCAATGTTATAACTTCCATACATGCCCATGATTCCCAACATGACAACTCCCCTAATTGAATATTTCTTCCCCATTATGACCCCTTAAAATGAAGAGAAAAATATATTTTAATTAACTGGATTCTACAATAAGATGGAACTGTGAATGAGTTCCATGAGAATTCATAACTATATGAGGGAGACATGGACTAAATAAAGAAATATTAGGGTGAATAATTATATGGAGGAAACAATATCTGACTAACCTATTTCTCTCATGGATTAGACATCGAGATAGAATGTTTTGAAAGCCACCCTCTATTGTTAAACTTGAATGCATAACAATAGATGGGATACGAGCATCTTATTTGAATGATCACACAGAGGAAACTCCCAAAAAGAAGTGTCAAAAAAGAAAATTTTAACCCAAAATGAAGATGTTCTCCAACAAATATATAGATTATCCATGTATAAAATCAGATAAATGATTTTACTAAAACACTTCTGATGTCAGTCCACCAATAGAAATGGTGAATCCAATGTAAAAATCATCTCTTAAACATGGGGACTCAAAGAATTTGATACATCTTTGGATAAGAAGTTCTCAAAATACATATATTTGGAAACATGTCCCACTAATCAAATTATGAGAATTAAATGGAACTCAAAATAAATTTGTGAAATTATCCATTAGGATTTTCAGTCTTACACGTCGTCAGCACAGATACCTCCCTCCAACAATGGATGATTGGAACACATTGTGAAATTGTTAATTACATTCATGGAATCCATATTGAATGCTCAATATTCATACTTTGTATGACCAAATATACAAGAAACCAATTTCCCAAAACCTACAGACACATGGGCATGGGAAATGCCATCTTGATAATCCCGCATAACTCAATATCTATTGCGACTTCAACCGTGACCCTGGCTACAATGAACTCATTCCCCATGTAACCCTCAAAAATCATTCATAGGAGGTTGATAGACTCACATATATTGTGACTAGATAAGTCTTAGGTCATTACCATGAGGTATATGGACCACCGATACCAGGAGGATTCATTACCTCACTTACACCTCCGCCCCCAAAGGCCACAAAAGGAGATGCTACTACCCACTCTAAGTAAGAACCGCTTTGGGAGCCTCTCCTGAGAGAGAACCTTAAACTAAATCCCTTATTATGAGGAGGTAGGGGATTCTAGGTTCACCCAGTATGTGACTACCACCAGAGATCCACAATGGTGGCCTCCCAATAGGCCCCGTCAACACCTCTAATGACTATTACTTTAGGACAATGAATATGTGGTCTATGACCCTACCCCACCATCATCAGTCTGAGTGACCCAACACCAATGTCAGACATGAGATCAGTAGGATGTCTTTTTGGGGGATTCAAATTATACTGCTCCTGTGGATCTTTACATCCCTAGATAATTCATCTGGATCCCTTTCACTATAGAACATCTACCTATCAACACCCAGTCTTAATTGAGACCTCATCCAACCCATAGGCATGCGGGCTTAACTTTTTCGATATATTTTGAACCACCATAAAGTGCTATTAGAAAACAAATGATTATTAAATCTAGTATGGAGTCCATCCACATACCATCATAAAATATATTGGAGGTACTCCCCAATAAAAAAATACAACATCAATTTCATCCCCCATGTTCCTAACATCTATCAAAGAGGATGTCCTCTCCACCTTGTCGAAATCTAGTGCATTGGTCTTCTGAATTCCTAGGGTTCCTTATATTGACATCCTACCCATTTTATGGAGCATCAACAAGATGGTCCTCCTCACATCATTCCTAGCTCATGTTGTGGTCATCCCTTCCCCATCTCTTGCCAACATTGAGGTCTTACCTATGTAACACACAACCAGATTGGAGGTTATACGAGCTCCATCAGTAGTAAACATGTATTCCCTCCTAATGTTTCGACCATCCCATGAAGAGTTCCTCTCATCTCTAGTGTTGATCAAAGATAAGTTACTCCATACTTCATCAACACCTGGTATAGAGGTACTCCTCATACAACCAGTCGCCTCACATGGAGGACCTCCATATGGAATAACCAACAATCATAGAGGCCGTAGCCATTTTTTCACCACCCACAATGATGGTCCTCCTTATGTGTTTGGCACAAAGTTAGGAGGTCCTACCTGTATTTATGATTTCCAATATATGGGTACTCAACTTGTCACATTTTCATTGTGTAAAGGACCCCATAACACATTAACCTAAAAATGTGGAGTAACTCCCTTCACTCATAGTAAATATTGAGTTTATACCCATTTTCACACCAACTAAAGTTTAGGTATTTCATGTTTTGTCAACATCATGAGTGGAGGTCCTTCCCAATGGGGTAGTAATTATAAAGGATGACCTACCCACCCGGAGATAAAATGATATAGAATATATACCCAAATCCATGTCACCCAAAATACTATCCCACCCAAATGTAGTTTTGAATGGAACCAAGTTACTCTTATAAATTAAGAAATTCCCTTCACTAAAAACCATCCTCCGAAAGAAGGGAGAACCTCTTATTCAAAGAATAAATCATGGGAACATCCAATTTTTTTTAATCCCATTCACTTCTCTGATTATGAAGATAATATGTATTAAATTATAGATTCTTCCCAATATTCAGATGTGTCATAGTCTGTGGTTGGATACTGATAGGAGAAATTTTTAACATAGGAAGGAGAGACACACCAGACCCCTGAATACCTTAGTATTACATGAAAGTGGATAATGATTTATCCCCCTTCTAGGGTATTGTGGTGTAGTCATATATGAAATGTCTTCATTCATTGTCTTCCTTTACCATAGATAATAGATAATTATTATTGGATTTTATATTCAACAAAAATATTGTAGACCCTTTGATAACATACACTACCATAGAAATTGAGGTAGTGGTAAAAACCCAGTCCTATAAGGATGGTATGATGCAATTGGTATATATTCTAAGAGATGACCAAATATAAAGAGACCATTTCAATAATGTAGTTTCATTTCCAATTTTCTTTCAACTGCCACAAAGATCCACCATAGTGTCACAACCAGTTTTTTGGAAAACACCTATTAAAGCTTGGGAAAAGAAAAAATCAGACACTGCATCATAACAAGCTTAAATATAAGATACTGTGGATTTATATCAATTTTCACTACTCTATTGTCCAAATTAAATTCTATACATCGACATTCTGAAGTCACTAACCCGGGACGAGGTCACATGTTTCCATCTGACCATCTAAGTGATGTGTTTCCCCCTTTGTGATCGTTAATGGGTCCACCAAAAGAGCGTGATGAATTTATGTAGAGGTCTGAAGCTTAACAAACAAGGACATTAAATTACTTTTGTGGAATACTTATTACATAACAAAAAAACACACACAAGGACCATAATAGTTTAGTGTCTTTGGAAACTCAGAACGTAATCTTCTAATCAAGGTGAAAGATCATCAATATCTCCCATAAAGATCTTCCCTTTTTTTCTTACCTAAAACCTCTCTTTATATCCTGGGGAAAATAAAACATAAAAGGGTGAGCTAAAATGATCAGTATGGGTAATCAAAAGAAAAATCAATCACATCATATTCATAAGAACATAACATTTTGGAAATCTTAACCTGCAAAAGAGATCATAATATCATAACATGGGATAAATCATGGCAGTAAAATATAATCACAATAATCATAACATAAAACATTAAACATTGTGTCATACACACATAATCATAGAGAATCATATTTTATTAGTCAAGACTCATTTCCAAGACTATCTTAGTGGACAAAGTCCATTTCTGAACCGAGTCACCCTCGCTTCAGTCTTGTTTCACTGAACCGGTATAACCTACCATTCCAGCCATGTTTATCTCATGAGATATATAATCTTTACCCAATTCATTGGAGGGAGATATAGGTCCCACCCATCTCATAATGATACCATTATTATGTGTGCCACAAAATCATAAATCATATATCATTGCATAACTCATGGAATAAAAATGGAATTCTTAAACATCGTGTCATTATAAAACAATTCATATAAGATAAATGAATTCATAAAAATAATTCCATCACAACATAATCAAATCAATGTAATGATAGGGATATAATCAGAACCCTATTTTATCTTAGATGGAAAATAATTTTGATAAAACACTTGAACTCCATTCTTGAGGAAAATATCCTTTCAAATTCAAAAAAAACATTTTCCTTTCTTAACATGTAATACAATTTTAAACTAAAAGAAGTTGATTAAAAATAAACATGAAAACTTGTAAAGGATGATTCTTGGAAATAATGTTTTAAAAATTCATTCATGCCGTATAAGTTAAAAAAACATTCTTCTCGTACTTTTGTCGGAAAAGTCAAAAAGAACCTCGTACGAAAAACGACAAAAGATTCCTTTCATATATTATACTATAAACTCCCCAAAGGGTAAAAATGGATTTAAACAATTGTAGGTGGATGGAAATAATATTTCATATTGAGGAAACATGGATGTGGATGATAAAATACACCCTAGTAAATACTAAAGTATAAACAATCTCAGATAAAAATGAGATTGTGATATTTCCCTTACCTTAGGTCCGATATGCTTTGTACGTGTCCGAAACTCCTGTATAATGATTTAAATAATGTTATTGACTTATTACATAATCATACTTAAATTTTATGATATCATATATGGTCATATTCTTAGCTTCTTAGTAGTAATATTTCATTACTACTTGTCGTTCGGGTGTTTATTACTTTTTGTTCTTATGTGTGTTTGTCGAATAAATTCTTATTCTTCTCTTTAGGTTATAGATACCTCATTTACAGAATGGTATTAATGTAATATATATCATATTCATTCATTAAATTCATTTATATAATAATTATGAAATGAAGATCATGTAGAACGAGTCGCATCACATCGTGGAGACAGTATTCCGTACGTACGCACGAGTGATGATATCGTTCCGATGATCGTGGAATTGTATTGGAGTGTATGTATACTATTTCAGAATCTGTATCACTTTATAATAGTCCTATATAGTCATTATTTACACCATTATACCCATCCAAGTAAGGTGGTGGTGGTAAATAGATTACACCACGGTGTGGAGACGGTATTCCGTACGTACGCACGCGCGGTGATTTCATTTTTCCGTAGGATGGATAGAAGGTTAATTAGAGTTGTTTCATATTTATAATAACATATCAGTATATAAGAAATACTGATGTTATTACTTTATCATGAAACAACTTAAGAAGTAGAAGTTGAAGAAGAAAGAAATTGAAAAAGATCGGTAATGGATATTACCTCTTTTTGACGCGCCTTCACATAACCTCCACATAAAGAACTAAGGATTGTCTTTGAAGAAGACCAGGACCTCTAGGATGATACTAGGGAAGTGGAGAAGAGATTTTGTCAGGGGTTGTCCGAGCTTGAAGGCTCAAAGTGGTGTGAGGAAGAGGGGGAGGAGATGCCCATTTATAAGGGAGGAGAGGGGCACCTTTGGGAAAACTAAAAATATTATTTTATTATAAAGTCAAGTTCGGTTTTAAATAGCTCCAAATTTATATATTTCTAAGATAAGGTGGGGATGGGTAGAAATCCTATCATCCAATAGAATTTAAAGAATTTTAGGTATCAATTTTAACCTTATCAATTAGATTTAACTCTAAGTTAAATAATTTAACTTTTACCATGTCTTTTTGTTTTCTTACACTATATGGTTAATAAACATATTATATCAAGCCAAACGAACCCCAAGTTGTTTATTATTAATATATATAACCTTATCTAAGTCATTTTTCCGAACCTTAGATTTTTAGAAATAAAAAAAACAATTAATAATAAAATATTTGTTTTAAAAACTAATTTATGTTAATTTTGACACTATTTGGTACATGATTTTTATGAACTTCATAACAGAATGATAAGTTCAAAACAAGTTACTTATATCAACCACAACATGTCATATTAACCTCTAAAATTAATTTAAGTCATAAAAAGTCTCAAATTACATTTATTTGGGCATTTATAACATCAATTATGTCAATATTTCATTAATAAGACAATTACTGCATCATCTTTGTGTCATAATAAATGATAATTATTTAATCCCTAAAAATTATAAATAAATTCATATGATGTAGATAATTGTATTAGCTTTCTTTATACTATTCATGTTAGAAGTTTCATAAAGTTTATCACTAAATTAAAATTATTATACTTATAAGATTTAAGAAAGTGAAATGTTGTCACATTCTTTGGTTTTAATAATAATTAAATTATTTTCATGGAAAAAAGTCTATAAAATGAAGCTAATAAGAAACATAGGTTATATGGGTATACTTTTAGACATACAATAGAATTTTGACATGTGTTAGTGTAATTTTATAATATTATATTTACCCTTAATTTCCCTATTTACCTTTAACTATGGTAAATAAAATTTACCGTAGTTACCATTCATAATTCTCAAAAATAAAAAGTAGCCTATTAACATAATTTGGACCCACTGATTCCAAATATGGAATCCATTTTTCAAAATTCAATACACAAAATTTGCAGAAATTAAATTAAAATTAATCCCGTTGTCGAAAGAAAACGGGGTTTTCTTTAAAACATTGCAAAAGATTGAATTGATTCAACCTACAAATTCAAGGTAAAATCAATGACAATGACATACATTATATTAAACGGTAAAAATATATTCTATTTATACTTTAAAAACATTCAATATTATAATATAACCACATAAGATATTACAATGAAAAAAGTTGTTTTTAATTAAAATATAGCGTGTTTTTACTATTCATTAAAATATGAAAGTTATCGGAAAAATATCAAATCTTTATCTAATGTAAATTTTTATATCCTGATTCAAAAGAAGAATTTTATTTTGTCAAATTGAACATATAAACATGTCAAAAACTAGATTTAAATTGGGTGCTCCATCAAAATGCGGCAAAACTACATTTTTTGAAAAATACTTATTTTACCCGAAAAATTTATTTTATTCTTATACCATGTTCTAGAAAATGTGTATGATGAATAATAATGTTATAAAATTCAAAATTTAGTTAATACTATTCATAACGGCTAGTTCATTACAATATTATAATAATGTATCGTTGTTTATTAAAACCCGGTATTGCGTACAACACACGTTATCGAGGAAGGTCGTGATTGCGTGTAATGCAAGCCAAGTCAGGGTTGCGTGTTGTGAAATAATCCTTCATTGTTTCATATAACAGAATCCAACCATATTTCATTTATACATTGAATATATATGTATATATACTCAATGTTGTGTAGAATAACTATTATCAAAATTGTTTGTAACACGATCCAAGAATAGTGTTGCGTATACTGCAAGCTAATATGGTGTTGCGTATAGCGCAAGGTAATCTTGGTGTAGAATACAACACAAGACATTAATGAAATTAAAAGAATATTTTTTCATAAAATCTTGGGGTGTTACAATTTTTAAGACATTGATTAGCAGTGCCACATGGTTGATTGGATGATACACCATGTTTATGAAAATCCTATTTCAAATAGCTACCCCTATACACAATAAAAAATATTAGTTCAGTGCATAACATTTTTCCATAGAATTATTTCAGAGGCATCCTCACACATGTCAATTAGGGGATGGGGATAGTATGTTGCTCTCTTCTCTACTCCCATCCCATGACATCATGACTTACATTGTGATACTGAAGATACCTGTCTGTATATTTTTATTGTGAATATGGATGTTCCTATGATACTCCAAGAAATTTACACTGGTGTAGGGTTCGGAAAATAAGACCCACCCCATGGGGAAGTTAAATATTAGTTAAATCCACATATGGGTGTCCACACTCAACTACAATGGTAGGAACATGACATTATAGAGCCATCCATATAATTTACACCCTATCGGGATAATAACATTCATAAAGATAAGATTGATACCTCTAAGGCCCATGATTTTTCGGTTGTTGTGTAGATGATAAAGTCAATACTAATATGGTTTCCTTACTATAGTAGATAGAATATCAAAGTAGCCTCATTCATGATATCCTTCTATAATGCCTTGTAAAGAGGCAATCTGACTATTATAATAATATTCAATAAGATCATGTACCTCTTCCTCTAGGGAGATAAGGGCATCGAAATATCCTTCATATCCAGATTCCCCCAATCTATCCTGACCATCCAAAATATCATGACTAGGAAGAGACTATATATTATAGGAAAAACCCATTTTATGTATCCCTGGATCTACCTAAGCAGCATGATAACCACCCTCTAGACTTTGTAGAAACTACTCGAGAAGCCTCAACCTGATCCATGGATTCGGCCTATTATGATTATGATAATATTCATTTAAATTTGTTCGTAGATCGTCATCATAATGGGGACCCCTACCAGGATGATATGATAGCTACTCTCACTTCACACCTCAAATCCCTTGAGATATGATGGGTGGATATCTCACCTAAAGGTAAGACATTTCCATCATAGGTGGTTGATATGAATGTACCCATATGTGTCTTAAATCCTACATTTTCCCCACCAATATGATATATGATCTGTTACAATATTTCCCCCACTTGATCTCAATGTGTGGACCCATGTTGGAAACACCAAATATGTTGAATGACGTCATGCTCTGATGTTTTTTATAGAAAGTGGATGGGATCACAATATTCTGGTTTTTCCAGCTACCCATTAGGACTATCACTACCTGAGAAGTCCTCCACAAGTAATTTCCATGGTATTTTATCTCTAGAACATGCAAGTGAGGCATTCCTGAAATATTCACCAATAAGAAACATCCAAATGAATGTTTACCTGATTTTTTCACTTGGTGGAAGGGTAACACGTAATCACTCGATGTGAGACTAACCCAAGAATTGCTGCTAATGATATCTATGGGAAACATTAAGAATAAACTCGTATCAACTATCATAAATAATAAATTCCTGGGTGGTTTTATTGACTTATCTAATAAGTTTCAAAAAATATAGGAAGTCCTACAGAAATCCAATAATTCATGTCCATTGCTTCTTTGAGATCCTACAAAATTAACTGTGAAGGTGGAGAAACCAACTTTAGTACATGTAGAGGTTCCAAAGTTTCCACATCTATTGTCACTATAGATTCACCCAGTACATCCTTAACAATAATTTCTTTACTTTGGGACACAACAACAGGTTTATCCTTGACCCATTATGAATTAGAATGCATCACCCCCGACAAAAATTTCCACATATAAAAAATAATTTTTCTTTATTCTCTTAATATGTGAAAGCTCCTAGTGCTCCATTACCAAATAGTAGAAAACGACCCTACTCCTTTAAGGATGCTTTGGTGACTGGTATTTTCCATAGTGCCTTGGAGTATGGTGTTGTGAAACTGCCATAATGTAGGAATCCCAATGAGGTCGATCTTACTGATCACCCTGACTATATCCCTTTCCAATAAATCCTTGGTCATACCATCAAGAAATACTATGTGTTTAAATATTGGATCTGAGACCAAGTAGAAAAAAATATAATCAGATTGGAGCATATCATGTCATAGGTGACATGTGTCTCTACTGAGACAGATAGTGTTATTGAAGGAATCAATAAATTACAGCACGTCTCTAACTGTGGGATTGAGTTGTATAATGATTGGTTGACTTGAATAAAATTCACTCATGCTGATGGACTGATTTGTTCCCCCCTAAATCAGACCAAAACTCTTGATGTCAATTTTCCTTCCCTTCAACCACTTCTATGTCCACATTGCATCCTTCCACCACATATATCAGCAGGCGGCAGTGGTGCATGGGAATGAGATGTACCCCACTGACGCTGAATCCATCCCACTCACATGGATATTACATATGTTCATATATGGGAGTCACCCATTGGTACCATCCAACTTTGGAAGACTCCTCCAATGATATAAAACTATATTCCTTTGTGAATTATATTATTATAGTGGATCCCAACAATGATTCAGATGATTAGCAGTATCAAGAAATCCCTTCAAATGTCTCAGAACAACTCCATTTTTGATGGAGATGATGATATGTAAGTCATTTTATTTCCCTAGAATGTTCTCCATGAGAATCCATGCATGATACCAACACTATAAATTAAGTTCTATATTGATCTTAGTTAGAATATACTACAAAGATAGTTTTTTCAAACTCACAATAAATGTTGAATGTGTTACTCGTCCAGGAAGAACAACTATGACCACACATTGATCGGCAATGTCCATATAAATATTTTAAATAAATCGCTAATGTTTAGATTTTAGATGTTTTGGAAGAGTATTTTAATGAGAAGAAGGACATTACATGAGCCAACCCAAATCTAGTGGTATATCCAATAGTTCTTGTTGCACCTATTACTAACAAGAAAACTCCTTTGGGATGAAATGGGCATCTAGCAGGGTAGTGTAATATGATAAAGAACCTATCCAATACTACTATAGAGATTTTGATCAACAAGGACATCATCCTATTAGAATATATGCATGAGTTCCTTGTCGAATCTGTGTGAAATGCTGTCTAGTTAAAAATTGAGGCACCAATCGTTGACACCTACTATGTTGAGTATGTTGAATGAGGCAAGTGACAAGACAATATTTTATTATCCAAAAAAGATGGGGAATAACTCATATTGGGAAACATATACCATCAATAAATTATTGAATATTTTAACAGCATGTATGACTATAGTTTTTAGTGGAAATGGGATCTAGGATTATTCTCATCTTGAACTAAATGCTTTGTATATTTGGGATGGCTAAAGTAGATTTTAATAAATATGACCTAAAAATATAAGGATATGACATTAATGAAAAAACATCATGTGGAAGATTCTATTGGAAGAACTAGTTTAGTGGTTTGGTTAAAAAATATTAATTCATGGTTTTCTCATAGGATACCAACTATATTTCATTTATTTGAAGGTCCTCCCTCTATCTATATAGAGTATTTCCCTCCTCATAACAGAAATTTTTCACACACACCCCCATAGATTTAGTAGGCACGATCCAAGGTGAAATAACTCCCTCCAACACCTATAGAACCCATTACAGGGATGTAGGATATTAACAAATCGAGGACATGAATGTTCATACCTATGAGGTTGAGAAACCCACTATTGCATCCAACCCAAGGGAAAATTTAGACGTTCCATTCATCAACCCGAGTCACTCATTAGAGATACAACACCAGTATTTTAGAAATTACTTTTAATCTCTTGGAGGAAAGGGTGTAACATCATTATGTAAAAGTAGCATAAAAATTTACCTTATACAATTATACCGTATATGCTTGGGCGATACCATAATCCACTACACATGTAAGGTATAAAAATCTTCTCCCCATTGATATGACCCTACATCACTCACACCTGTTTCACTGATATTGGTTAATCCATAAAAGATGACCCGCAACCATCTCATTGACATCATGAATAGACACTTTAGTCTAAGGGAAAATAGATATGGAATGATACCCTATATTATCATCATCTCAAAATTACAGAATTCTAAAAGTGATGCATCCACATCATCCAATGAGAGCACCATTGTTCCCATATAATTTTTCATCTTTGATAATCCATATCCTCCCACTAATTTACCTAACTAAGGAAATGAAAAATTCATATAATAATCTCCTACAACATTTGAAGAGCATGTCTTCACCATTATTTATGAGTTTCTTCAAGTGAATCATGGAACTATGGCAGATCATAGGACAACACTGATCAGTTTATCCTTGCCAATGGAGGAATAATAGTAGTATGTTGATTTCCTAAAGCATCATCACAATGTGTCTTCTAGGATTTGTGAATAAATCATAAGACTACACACTCAGGTCACCATCCACCATCTTGGTCTCCCAATTAATCCTCATGGATTCATTTTGCCTCCCATGAAAATCCACCATTATTATTCTCCTATGGATGTGTCTGATTTTGATAAGATCATCAGGGATAACTTGATCAAGGAGATTCCAAACCCTATATAGTGGAAATCATCATTACCTTAAAGAAACACATTGTAAATATCATAGTTTGTATTGACTTCTGGGACATGAACCACCACATTCTGAAGCATGGTTTTCCCTTTTAGTGATAGAGTTTTTGTTTAATAACGCATGTGGGATCCAAGCTATTTATATCAAGGATGGATATTCAAGACAAAATAAGATAAATATTTTCCCATAAAATGAGGTATCCACTATAATTATAGTACATAAAGGGGCCATTAATTATCAAGTAGTGCCCATTGGTCTGAATAATACAACAGCAAAATTATCTACCATCCATGCCACTCATCTTCAAACTGATCCCCAGACCACTCGTATAATAATATGTGGAATATAAAGAGGTGAAATTACACAAAAATATGGATTATTTCAGTGATCTCAATAAATTTTTTTACTTCCTCAATTCTCATTATTTAACAATGAACACTCTAAAGTGTGCCTTCTAAGTTTCCACTAGGAATTTATTTGGGTTCATTTTCATATACAGAGGAATAAAAATCTATCTAGACAAAATAATCTCTATTAGAGAGTTTCCTACTATGTTTAACCTATGGGAGCTCCATGGTCTCCATTGAAACATTATATATATACACTGATTCACCACAAATCTGGCCAGTAAGTGTATACACTTTTCCTGGCACATGAAGAAAAGAACCATTTCATATTGGGACAAAAATTTCCATGGTTAATTATAAAAAATCAATATGTACATTATATATCCCACTATTGTGATTCCACATATTTGAAGGAATCCTTTGGACCTCTATATGACATCCATGGAATGGGCCCTTACAGTATTGATTTCTCATATGAACAATGAAGGGATAGAGAACAATTTATATTATATTAGTGATATTTACCTCAATATGGTGTCTAGGTTCTATTCTATCGAGAACAGATTACCTGACCACAATTTTAAATTATAGATGATATGACACTACCTACGACATGATGAGATAAAAAATGTCTCGCATATAGATCTGTTGAAGTATATCCTAAATCTCACAAAGTTGAAAACATTTTCGGCTTAATGGGTCAGGATTAATTTGACATTTGACAACATATTTATTTCACTAAAATACATTAAGGGTCATGTGTTTTCAAACATAGTAGTTTCTCATCCTACCACAACAAAAGAATTCATAGATCCTGATTTCCCATATGAGGAAATCATCTCAATGGATTGAGCTAGGTCATTCTAGAAAAGGTATATTAATTGTACCTCCCAAATTCCAACTATTAAAAGGATAAATGATACCAATATAAACATAGTAGGCTATGGTATTTTCTTCATCAACCCAACATAGGTTGTCCCACATTATTCATTCATGTTTTTAGAAGGCTTCATGAACAGTAGTGTGTACTGTTAGGATCTCATTACTGGTCCCAATATGGCTCATGATATTGATGTTCTCGATTTTTATGTAAAGGGAGACTCTATTTAAGTCATCATATATATCAATATTGGCTATATCATCAGAAACAAGAGGCCATGTTTTTTTAAAGCACACTCAATTTTTGATATCCCATTTTACTTCTTACATAGTATTGAATCATAATCATTGGTTTTCATGACCCGTCCCAGTGGGGCCCGAGCCACAACACCACAAGCCCGCCTCCAATAGGCCAGGGGCTGGTGACTAACACCAAGTAGGCATGCTACTAACATGGGAGGCATTGCATATAAACCTGAACACACACACACACCTCCATGCCCAAAAATGTGAAAAGTTAAAAATACTAAAAGGAAAAGATTCGTGCATACACTAAAACCCAACCATAGAGTATGATATGAAAGTAAAGTACAATAAAGTAAATCCCTAGGACAAAGGTACAAGCCCACCAATAGAGAGACTGTAACAAAGTCCAACCTGCTCTGAAGAAGGGGAACACTACCACAAACACCCGCCGTAAAGCTCCCTCGGCACCGCACCAGCAAACACCCCGGTCAGTCTCGCTCACTCATCTCCGCTTGCTCCGTGTCCTCCTGGGACTTCGTCGAAATGCCTTTGGTCTGCACAAGTCACAAACATGTGCGGGCAATGCCCGTGTAGGGGTGAGTATAAAAATACTCAGTAGGAACCCAAAAACCCATAACCAAAGAGAGAAAATGAAAGGAAATAGTACGCTCATCCCAGCCAGAGGGATCCCAAACGAGAGAGAAACACCATCTCATGACCATCCTTGGCTAAACATAACTCCTCAGCTCAGCTACGGTGTATTCCCATACATACACCTTGAACAATCTAGATATAATCAGCTCACACAACAATCCACTTGAGGTACAGACCTCAACACCAGAAACTGTCCACATCCAGTAGAGTACCCCACACGATCACTGTCATCCTAGATGACACTCATCCGAGAGATACACTCCATCGGGTTTCTCACAAACCTCTCAGATGCTCACCTGAGAGATCACGGTCGTCGGATAGCATCACTGAGGAAACCCCACTAAAACAACATAACCACCAAACTCCTCGAATAGGGGATCGTTCCTAGGGTCTTCTAGGGGATACCAGATCCCACTCTGGTAGATGAAGATCTCACAGATAGGGGATCACTCCTAGGGTCCACTGGGGGGTGCCACGACCCGATCTAGCATACGTAGTTCTCACAGATAGGGGATCACACCCAGGATCCGCTGAGGGATACCCGAACCCGATCTGGTGCTCAACAGAAGAACGTCACTCAGATAGTGGATCGTCACCCATATAAAGGTGGTCACAATGATACCAGAACCATATCTGGTATAACTTCAGATTTAGGGGATCTAACTAATGATACCACAACCCTACATAAACCACGCGCTGAGTAGGGGATCACATATCCAATGATACCGCAACCCTACTATAAACCTGATGCTGAGCAGGGGATCATATACCCGACGATGCCACAACCCCACTGAGCATCGCCCACTGCATAGGGGGTCATATTTCCGATGATTCCACAAACCCTACGGGATTAACCTGCTAGATAGGGGATTTCTGCCCACGGATAAGCGGTCACAACAATACCAAAAACCCGATCTAGGGAAAATATGCTAGAGGATCCCACTCTGGGCCCATAGGAGGGACACCACATCTCTACCCAATTAAACATCCTATCTAGAGGATCACAAGCCTATACAGGGGTTGTGATGCCACGTGAACCCTCGTAGGAACGAACCAAGGGAGTACCCTCAACCACTGTCGATTCAAATGTCACTAACCCGAGTGACCCGCAACAACGCGACACTGCGCACCACTAAGGCCGATACCGAGGCCACCATCGCGATCCATGAAGAAATACACGTAGGATAGGCTGCTTACTTGCCCAAACCAGACAACCAGTGAAAAGACAATATTCACCGCAGCAAGCCTATGCGGGGCCCAGAAAACGATACTAGAACTCAACAAATGGATCATACCACGACGATCCCCTCATAAAATTACACAGGATCCTCTACTCGCACGTCCAAAACGGACACCTGGTGATAATTGAACTATTCACCGAATGCCTTCTCATGTGGGGCCCACAAATCGATCCCGAAACTCATCAAATGGATTACACCATTGCAATCCTCTCAGAAAAATACACTGGATTGACTAATCATCCTCCAAAATAGGACTCCTGGTGCAAATTTTCATTTCACCGAAAACTCCATAAAACCAGTCTCGTGGGGCCCACACTCCATTCTCAGACCCAACACCCAAAAACCATCTCAAAATGTCCGTTGTACCTTCAGGTTCTCAATTCCACTGACGAGACTTCATTCGGACGCTCCGGGTAGAAGTTACAAGGGCCCGAAGTCGTAAAATAATAAAATATTATTATTTTTTATGACGTTTCTAACTCCCGGGCCAAAATCCCGAACCATTAAACCCTAAAACCAACACCAGAGGGTTTTCCTTGTCACCAGGGTTTCTTCGCCGTAAACGGCACGCGAATCCGACTCTCGGATTGCATGGAACAGGGGTTTAAAGACCCATGTTTCACAAAAAGTGGTCTGACCGGCCTGAATCGGCCGGTCCGGCCGGCCCGGACCGGCCGCCGCCGCCGGTCCACCCCGACCGGCGGCCCTCTGCCGTACGGCACACAGTGCCGCCATGCCCCACTAGCACCCCGGAGGTCCGTCTTGCTATCTGAAATGTCTACACAACCCTCAATACCCGATCTACAATGCTACAGCTTCTATTTTTAGGATAACACAAAAAAAATGGGATTGAGTGTTAAAACTCAAATCCTCCTACCTTGCGGGCGAAACGCCGACATTCTGCCTTAGATCCACGCTCCAGAGCTTCCGTTGCACGATCCTGGAACGTCTGCCATCAAAATCCGAGATCGTGGGCGCTTTTTTGCTCGATTCGGCAGATTGGTGGAGAAGAATGGTGATGAACACCTAGAGAAATGAGGAAGGGGGCGCTGATATTTATTTCTGTTTTTGTAAAATATCTACCGCCCATCAGTGCCAAACCCGCCTCGGACCCGACCCCTGATGCGAACAAAGGTAATGCCACCCCTAGGGTGAATGCACCATTCTGAACGCAACGACAGACTCAGATTTACAATCCATGACTCCTTTCAGATGTTATTTCGAGCCGACGCTCATAAGACAACATTTCCACTTATTTACGAAAACACCCCTGGTGGTGTTTTCCACAGTAGGCCCGCCCCCGCAATGTTTACTCCTTTCCAAGGGTAAACGGCACGTTTCAGACACAATAGCGCCCTCAGAATCCTGTTTTGAGCTACAGTTTAGGAGATATCACACCCCCACCACGTGCATAGTATAAAAATACTTAATATTTTTATAAAACTAATTATGGGCACACCGGGCCTCATAATCGCACGCCATCTTCGCGCTTAGCTCTAGAATTATTCGTAGAAATAATTCAAAGTATGACAGGGCCAAAATCTGAGTCTCTACACTGGTCACATAATGATCTAGAAAATTCCTTAGTTACTCTAGCTGCAAGCCTTTTAGAGAGAAACCAAGATTACATTTTCATTCATGTGGAACATTGTTGGACCATCACTCCGATACTTCTAGATGAAGACGATTTCCATCGTGTAATCTAGTTGACATATGATTCTTTTATAATTGGGTCCCATGGATCAACCTACCGAATAAGGATACATTGATTGTAAAACTCCATTCACTTACTTTCTAAAAAATTCAGTTCCTTTATCACATCGAGATATGTGAAAAATTCGTTTGTGTATAGTGATCTTCACTAGCTAGATTAGTTCCAACATTGAGTAGACACTCCACAAACATGAGATTAATAAAATCATCATGAAATGTATTCAATGAGATGATACTTCCTTGGTTATGATTGATGTTATTGTTTGTTCAATAGTTTCTAATTAGGTATGGTTGAAACACTCCCACTAGACTCAACCAGTGGGATACATGTATCCCATTATATTCTATGATTATATCAAGTCCTACAAGAGGTCTACACATTTCATATCCTTTCTAATTTGGTGGAACGACTGCTGGAACCCTTCCGTACCACAGTGTATTATATTCTCATTTCAATTAGGGATCTTGATATCATGGTACCTTTACCACTAAAAATACATCTCTAGTGTAGGTTCATTCAAACTACCACAATTTTTTTCCAAGTGGGAAAAAGATATTTCTCTCGATAATGTCATGTTCTAATTGATTTTGAAATTCATGAGCTGAAATATAATCCATCGCTTTACAGTCACTCTCACTATTATCACTGATAATGGTACCATGTTCCTATAAATTTAGATGAATAAGTTGAATTTCATGTACAATATCTAGACCGAACATACTTCTCAATACCATGCATTGGCAAGTGGATAGATCGAGGTGATTAAAAATACCCTCCCCATCATTCATCATATGATGGTGGGATAGAATAGAAATATTTTCATAGGAATTCTCCATAATTTTCTCTAGTAATGTTGGATGATGAACCCAAATTCCACTTAGGTGACTCTGTATCCCCTGGTGTATAGAACAGAGGTCGTCCATTCCATCAGGATTCAGTTCCTTTTCTCTAATTGATGTATGTTATAAGAATATATAAAAGAAAATAGATGAAGTATTTCATGATTGAGTAGAAACCCATTAATGAAAACATGATCCAATCCCTACACAACCATGTGTGGAACTAAAATAAAACATAAATACCATACAACAAGAAGGTTCACATTCATTACTTAGTCTAGGGAGATACATGTTTTGTCTATAAATTCTAATTATTCCCATAAGAAATCCACCAACATTTGATCCTAGGTGGGATGGACCATACAACATACAAATGTTATATCCTAATTGTGGATACACATAGTTCACCATGGATGGAGAGTGAATCACTCCAAAAACCAATTCCATGTTTCCAAAGTAGTTTATTTGTATTAGGAGTTGTGCATCTTGAGAACATGAAGTTAATATAAACATGTGGTCCAAACTCTATGACCTTAAAAAAGAAGTTTATGTCTAGACATCATGAAAATATACATTTTACTAGTCCACTTTTGGAATGTACAAAACTATGTATTTCTCCAGGGTCCCTATTCACTTCATGCTTTGATTGATTCATCCAAAACATTCTTCTCAAAACACACCTTCACCACCATAATAGTTTCATGAAAATAAAATATGGAAAAATTATCTTTATATACACATGATGATAAACTATACAGAATCTACATTCATGTTTAATGCCTTTATACAATGTTGCAATTATCATGTTTCACCAAAAAAAATAGCACCATGATGTAAAATCCTTAGAGGATATCAGCTTGAACACTATTCATATATCATTCATTTTTCAAGAACAATGTATGTAAAGATTCTTGTTTACACAGGTTATGAATTGGTTCCATGATTTTATATCATGGTCCATCCTCCCAAAAAAAAGAACAAATAAATAGGAAAAAAATAACCCATCCTTACCTACAGGTCAGACATACCATTGGAGATATCCATCTAGAACTATGTTTGGCCAGATTCCCATAATCATGGGTTATGTAGCGATATCTACAAATATTGTCCTTCATACTATAATCGCGTTTATCTTTTTTAAAAATCTAGCCTAATTTATTGGAAACAATCCTCCTTGGCATGATCATGTCAGTTATTCCCTCCAGTCATTCCATACAAATTTCTACAAGGACAATAAAAATTGTCTCATATGGAAATTTTTGTTTGTTATCGGGCCTCTTAGGCCTTTAATAATTATGGATATATAACATCATCACACCACATAAACCCATTTCGAGGAGTCTCTTCTCCAAGGTATGATCATTGTGAACATAAACTAGGATCCTATAGTCCAAGAATCAAAATTTTGATATATATGAAGGTCTTATCATAGATGTTTTGTGTAGTGTTGGTCCTCCTTTGCTCTCTTTCATGATGTCTTTTCCATAACACCATACTACACATACCAATTTGAGATTCCATCCCTCATGGTATGACCACTATGACCTTAAAACTAAGTGTTAACATTATCAATGCATGATGATAAACATCAACTATAACTTGAATAATTCCTGGATGTCTCAAAATAATCATGGAAAGCCCCAGTTCACTCAAGAGAGAGTATTCCATAGTAGTGTTGGTATCTTACCATTCCATGTTCAATAACTATGTGTGTCTTGATTTCATACTTATAAAGATATGTATTGACACCCAAATAGCCATTCTACGGTCCATCCATGATTCTTCATTCATTCATTTATTTTTATCTTTTCCCTCACCATGTGACATTAAATATAATGGGTTTTATTGAACTATATGTGGCTTTATTTCCATCTTTATTGGATAGGTAGCAACACCGTAAATTTATTATACAGGTCTAACTATAATTATAGGAACTATTTGACCCATTTTCCGCATTTATGGTTCATGAGAAATTACCATAAAATGTATTGAGTTTATCATAAGTTATATATGAGGAAAATCAGATCCATCGACCCTTATTCACGTTTGTATATATCTCTTACTTGTGACTTATATAGATTTAGAACCAACATTTATCTAATAGTCCAAACATTAGGACATCAAAATATACACAAGAAAAGTCCATGAATCAAAACATATAAATATACGCATGCATGTTCTGAGAATTATAACCATGAACCAATATATTATAGTAAAAAACAATACCTTATCATATTCAAGAAACCCTGGTCAAATCGGACTACATTTTTCTTCCATTATACACATTGATTCTTTTTCAGTTTGGATTCACGCCACCTTCAAAATATTGATGGACACCCTAAGAGTCATGGAATTACATCATTTTTGGATCACTATACATGATGGGAATATTCCCTAATGTATCTTATGTAGTATACAATGAATCTTTTGTTTAATAGATTCTCAATGGTTGACCCATGATTTCATAACCCATTCCTTGCTGCCTGGGTGGCAGCTCATTTATATTGATAATGGCCAATAGTCAATCCCTAATCACTAGTCACCCATTCATCTAGACCAAAAGTCTAGACTTAGCTCATTTCCAAATCCTATTTCATGGTGGGTTTCCACACTTGGTATTTTCCCTATTGCGTGATTTAATATACCGGGTAGAGACCGTACGTCATTCCTTGTTTCCCATACTAAACATGGCTCATATGGTATTTGTAGTTCTAGTGGTGTGGGTACTGATGAGGCCATGCCACACAAGAGATTGTAGATACCAATTATATGACATTTAACTATGTTCCTCAAATAGATATTTTGGTGTGGAGAAAAGCCTCTGATGGACACATTCATGTCTGTTTTATCACCCTGTTATGACAAATATTCCTTTTTTGGGAATCCTTTTTCACATTGGTCTAAAACCCTAGAAACGTAAACTAAAATTATAAGTATAGGTATGAATTCAAAAATAATAAAACCTTCTATGGATGTGTGCATGGTATGTGGCCATAAATCCTAATTCACATTGACATCCATATGTTTCGAAATACTTGTGTTGTATACGGGACAATGTCCACTCATTAAAGTGGGGATTATTTCATATGTGTCACAATAATATAAAAGGAATACATATTTATATAGTCCATGAAACATGAAATTAAACATTTGATAAGGTTCATGTAATATATCTATAAACTATTTGAAATGTCTAAGTCACATGATGTTAAACTGTGGGATGAATCCTGATCAAATTAAGTTAAACAATACCTTGCATCTTCCTAGTCGTATGCAGTTAAACTGCCTGTCCATCAGCCATAGTTTCATGACATAAAACTGTAGTACATCCTAGTTACTTACCTGTGAGGTTTGTATTTTATTCATGTCATATACTTCATTGTTCTCTTTTTTTTCTATCGATCAACATTTGTGATTAGACTCCGCATGAAGGTTGTTTTGATCTCTATTAAAACCAATACACCCATATATGTCTGTTCTAATCCATTTAGGAATAATTCCAAGAGGGTTGGAATTCATTAAAACATTCCTCACTCCACTCTGACAATATTCCCCTCATTTGGATCCTCATCTAATCCCATGTGTGGAGGAACCCACAATGGTTTGGTCTCGTGCTTCTTTTTTCTCACCTACTATCCTAGGAAAATGTTCCTGTAGTAATTAGATGAAATTTTGGGATAGTTTCCATGTTCCAAACATGGTCAGTAGTCAAACATAATTTTTCCCCCATTTTAGGTTAATGGTATGGAAAGTATTTGTTTAACATGGTTAGTAGTTATCTTGTATTTACATTCCTCTATCTTTGTGTTCCAGATATTTGGTATTTTGATTCAAACTCCCTATTACAATTGGTTAGAGTATATTCAAATTCCCCATATTTTATCTCATTTTTAAACTAGAGTAATTTGTTAAAATCATTATTGTTTTTATAAGAAACATATCCTCCATACACATCCTATTTATGCCAGAGAACTCCCAATGATCAGTAAAAAATAGAACGATTGTTCTATGATTATATGACATTGTCATATAGAGTGAACAATTATGTGGTAATATATTATTCATCACATTGGACCTGGACCACAATAAATTATAGATTGATCATTATTTTTCTCCCAAATATGATTAAATTATGATGATTAAATAAGTAACGATAATCTTTTCATCCACATCGAATGATTCAAAAAAAGAAAACAAGTTGAGTGATGCAAAGGGTTATCGACATATTGAATCCTCTCCTTAGTTCTAGAAGAATATACCATATTGCTATAATATAGTGATTGATCACATCAAATCCTCCCACCTATGTCACTTAAATCCCAAATTTTATGCCACCTCCAATTATCTTATTCCATACCCATGGCCATATGATGAAGCTCATCGGCTCTTGTCTATACTTGACCCCACAAAACATAGAGATCAGAGTTTGAAGTAGTTTCCTACTTCATTTGTTGATAATCATATTTTGTTTGATCCCTCGGTTTCTAGATTACTTTTTTTAGTTTTTAGGATGGAATAACAATCTCCCACTTTCTCCTCGATCTAGTGAAACTCCTGGTTGAATTTTCAAAGTCATTGCATATTTTCATACTTCTACTGGAACATTAAAACTTATAAATGTTAGATCACATCATGTATATTTGTGTTTAATAATGGTAATAAAAAATTATCATATGTGTTACCCTCATAACAATTCAATCTAGTCACCTTTCTGCTCAGATTCTAGGTGGAATTTGTTGGCACTAAATTCTGAGCATTGTTTCTACAGTCTATATTTTGGTTAATCGATGGAACCTTCCATCTCAAAGGAACATCTTTAGAATATGAAATAAGACACATGAAATATTTTATATATGTGTTCGTGATTAAAATCATCATGAAAATACCTTTCTAACATAATGTGTCATAAAATTAGAAACATCCACCCAAGCCACTCAATATGTCTATGTAAGGTGTACCCAAGTGGTTCCTTCTCTATGCATGAAAGGCAAGCATGGGGAATCATATTTCATATACAATGAGACATAAAAGTAGAAATTTTCATACTCAATATCAATATATCAATGATCACCAATGTGTAATACCTCAACCACACATGAGATCTTGTGTTTCTTCATTGGATGATTCGTCTCTATATGGATCTTCACCCCATTTATTTATAGTTATCCTCAAAATATCGATGAATTTCACTACTACATGTAAGATTGGTCATCTGTTACATCACCCAACATTGGAGAACTAATGGTATATTTTCTATCATGATAGGTTCCCTAGGATTCCTCCTCAATCTGGGCCAATATTGATTGACCAACATCCACCATAAATTATCTTAAGTACCAGTCACTTAAGAATCATGTATTTAGGACCTAGAACGGCATGTGAGCCTCAAATCCTTCATGAAAACATTATTTGATGCTCTCTGACATGTTCATTTATTAAAAAAAAACCTTGTTGATCCCATTTTACACACAACCCTCTTATCATGCACCAAACTCTTCCATTAATCCCTCTATGTTTTTCCACAATGAGGTCATGATACCTTTTGATATGTCTCATATTCCCCTTGTTCATACATTGTTATACTTTTTAGTTGTTTCATAGTCATTATTATCAAAATTGATGCTTGGAATATGGTTGCACATGTGGACTTCATGAATGAACAATCCTCTACATCATTCCAATATTATTTTTTTGGACATACCCTTTTCAATATTGGATGATCTATAGTTATGTAAGACCTAGGGATAAGGATTAAGTCCCCTTTTTTCACGATGCATGACATTAGACCACATAGTGTCATGGTCGTAGAGAAATGATATAAAACATTGGACCCACATAGTGAAATAGGTGAAATACGTATCATGTTTGATTTATACAAAATGAGATCCTCCCTAAACATAATGACATCATCCCCACATGGAATGTAATATTCCTTGGGCATCCATCATGAAGTAATAACCTAGAATTTCATATAAGAGGGACCACCCTTTCTCATCTTTCCCCCTGCTCATGATGATCATAACGGATGTGGGAACTCTTAAAACCATGTACCTCTATATTTGGGATTTTTATCTATGTCCATAGGAATCTTACATGAATAAGGTCATCATCATTTATACCCGGCACATATTTTGTGACATGACTTTCAAGTCAACTGATTCATAGTTTTTATCACACTGATATTGAATCACATGGTATTAGAATTTAGTGGTGACCATGACACCCATTCATCCTTAATGGGACACATCTATGTGTAATACATAATTAATTGTTTATACGTCCAGGAGTTATCCCCAAATATATGATCAATTTCCATGGGCATCCCCCTTATGTGTAAGACCCAACACCCACATCTCAAACTATGGGCGCCTTAATCCCCAATCACTTGTGAAACGTAAGAATCTTCTTTGAGGTCCAAAACCAAAAATCTATCCCTACCATCCCCTATATATGATTGTTACCCAATTAATCCTGATTTTCAAAGGCTTCTACTTCTCAGTTAAATCATGTCACCAATGTAGGGAATTCCAACATGTAACCACATACTCATTATCGCTGCACCTAGAATCACCCATGATGTTCACATGCATAAGACCCAAACAATTAAAAAAAATTATGCCGATATAAATTATTTTTTGAAGGGAAACATTCATGTATATGCCCCACTCCATCCATTTAACTATGTGTGTTTTGTTACCATTATAATAATCAAGGAACATAGGACACCACTTTGAGGTTCAATCACATACAATGCAAAACATTGGTGCCCCCTATAAGGGTCCACTTTCATCATCCACCTACAGTGGTGTCCATATCAACCTCCATGTTTTGAAATGTTCCCTCTATGGGAAACAACTTTTAGAACCACCATCATAAGGTGGAATGATCATTCCATAGGTAAATATACTAGGTGTTTCCACCTAGGGATGTTCCTCATTTAACCTCCTCCCTTTGGAATTCTTATAAATCACGTCTCTATGTAAGACATTAAAATCATGACCTATCACACTATTACGTCATGTAAAATATGAGATGAATGAGGAAATATTTGGATGATATTTCATTTGAATTAGAAGACTAGTGGTCGAAACATGTTGACTCAGGTTCCACAACCAATATGCCTTTGTAAAATTCCCTCATACAAGGCAGCATATATGTGACCAATCTTATAGTGTCCAAACATTCCAGTGATTCCAAATGTGAAAAATCCCATAACTGAAAGTTTATTCCCTATTTATACCCCTAGGAATGTATAGATAGTAGTATAGTAATTATCTTTCATCCATATAGTGATTGAACTGGGAATGAATTAATTGAACATACCTAACTGTAAAAGGCTGACCAAGAGTAGGAGAAACATTCTGAGGAGGAATCCATGGAAAGTGAAAATGAAATACCACCATTTCTTATCGATCAAGGATCATATATAACCATAAGAAGTGATAAAATCAACCCACAATTGGAAAGTGGTATTTGGGGGAACAACCATGATGCCAGTATCATCATCGAATAAACACATTGGGGCCACAACCCCGAGAAATCATCAGAAACAAGTGTCCAGTGTCCAATGAAACTAAACATTTATGGTTATCATTTCTGCATTTTATTGTATGCAATGATTTTTCATCTAAAATAATGAAACATTTATGTTAATGTTGATTTTGTAGAAATAGTAGGTATCATTACCAATATTTAAATAGTTTGATTTCAACACTAGATTATGGTTTATGGATATATGGTGTTATCTTTTCATATTGAGGAAAAATTATTCCATTAAATATGACAACAAATGTGGGTTAGGGAATTTATGTAAAAGGAACAACTAATACCTATATATATCAAATCATTTTATTATTTTTGATAACAAGGGGATAATGACATATCCTATAGTACTTCAACAAATCCTCTCACAAGTGAAAATTGGGTTCCATGTATCACTTTTATTGATTTAAGAATAGGAATCATCACATATACTATTATCATAGCATTTAAAATTGTAGTTTAATATATATTAAGAGGAACAATAGGCAAAAGTCATGAAATGTAGAGAAAGAATATTGTGAATGAATACTAATCACTCGATCAATGTACATTAATGAAGTAATTAGTTTGCTAAAATAAAATTCAAACCAAGTGATTTAATAATTCAATGTCACCCTAATATATTTTCACATAATAATGAAATTTCATTGGGGATATTATTTTGTTTTGGGGAATATGACCCTTAATAGTTTTGTTAGGGAAAATAACTCTTAATATTTTTCTATTGGTACGGTGATGTACTCGCACTCGACCACATGGATTTGGACCTACAAGATGTCCAAGAGATAGTTATTCATCATTGGAGAGCTTTTTGGTTTTGTATTTTTGAGAGGGTATGGTGTCTGCCATCAGATCAGGCCTATGCATTAACACATGACACTTTCATATCATTCAGCCTTACAATGGTAGAGTGATTTTTCATGATCAATTGCTGGTGTGGGGTAGCTCCATGTTTTTAGTTTGATTTGTCTCTATATACAAATTGGGATGTGATATGTTTTATGTCTATGATGTCTGTTTTGGTTTCCCCATACTTCCCAAAGAAGGGAATTTTCTTTAACAAAATTGAAGGCCTCTGGGTTATTGGTTGGATGTTGTAAATGTGGCCAAGGTATTATAATTAATATATTCTTCATAAAATTTATGTATAATGAATTATTATGAAATTAAATTAAAATATAATAAATCAATTGATAAAAATTCATATACTTAGAAAATCTAAATTTTATAGATTATACCAGTTTAAAAAATATATTACGTTTAATAAAATTATTAAAAAAATTAATTATGTATAGATAATAAATTAATAATCATATAATTAAATTATCATATTATCAAATAAAAAAAAGTTTCTTATGGTTAGATATATATTTTTATAAAAATTTATTATTATATATATAAATTTTTGATTTTAAATTTTATTTTTTTCACTTCTCGAAATGGAAATTATAAAAATGGATTTATTATTATTAAGAAAAATTAAAAATTATGTCAATATTTTTAATTTTATTTTTCAAAAAAATTAATTATCCAGGTTAACATGTGTGTTAATTTAGTAAATCATAAAATAATGTAAATAGGTAAAAATAAATAGAATGATATAATGTAACTACAAAACATTTCACATAATTGAATATGTGAGGTAAATCACATACCATATTCATCTTTTTTCCACTTTTTATATCCCTTTACATTCAAAATTATATTTTTAAAATTCATGGAATGGGTATTTACTAATATGAAATAAAACACACATATTAAATGACCAATCCTCCAAAAACAAGGGTATACTTAAAAATATATTGAAAATTTTATACTTGATAATAATCTCTCACATATTATAGAAACTTGTTATTATAATGATAAAAATTCTTTCATTTCACTGTTGGTCTTTGAGAGATGATTGAACTCTCCAATGTATGTATTACTTTTCCAATATAAAATTTTAAACTTATTTATTCCCCTCTTAGAGAATATAATTTATAACATTAGAAAAAAATTATATAAATAACTATTTTTCTATAAAATTTATTTTACAATAATATAATTGTAATTTCATTTACATTTATTCATTATACCACATTATGTTTTGGGTTAGTTTAACTAACTACATGAACGATGTATAAAAAATTCATCAGTAATGATTACATGATAAATAAAAACATATAGTATATGGTATAAGTGATTATTTTTATAGTTATTATAATTTTTGGATTATAATATATATATATATATATATATTCATTAGTGAAATAAATCTTATTATTAATTCAATATTCATAGAAAAAAGGAAATTCTTTCGATTCTTTATAAATAAATACCTAACAAAAATGAAATAACTATAACACTCTAAAAGTCTAAAAAACATATATATATATTCTCCATGATCATTGTATAGGTGATGAACCCTTGATAAATTAACAAGGACTAAAAATCCCCAAAAAGTATGGCATATGACATATGGAACAATTGAAACCTAAATATTATTTATAACTATGAATGATTAATAAATAGGTAATAATTTTATTCTAATAACTCAAGAAGATAAAATAAATATAAAATAATTTATCTTTTACATAAAATTCAAACATAAATTTATTATATATGATGATGGAGCACATATAAACAAGAAGAAATCTATTGTAAGGGTTTTTAAATTTCTCAAACTGATATTTTTTAGTTGTACACATTTTTCAATTATATTAATCTTTGTTTAATGTATTTATACCATTGATAATATTATATTGAACACATTTTTATTTTATATGTAGTTTAAATGTCCATATTAATATAATTTTTTGTAATTATTATAAAAATATAAATATAATCCATTTTAAAGTCATACATTCTTTATCTGTTTATTTATTTTTCATTAATTTAATTATTTTTAATAAAATATTTTTATCAATTTTAATCATTATATATTTATCATCTTCTATAAACCTAAAATGTATTTTTTATACCATTCCAAAAATATTTATATCTATTTTCCTTGGATTCAAGTCATTTTAGCTTATTTAAAATTCTTACATAGTATTTATTTAAAATTCCACACTATTGTATATCATATCACCATTTTGATTCTTCTATTTGTGTATTTTTATTCAGGACTCCGTTATTGGAAATTTTATTATTATAATAATTCTTCAAAATGATTTTCACCTTATAAATTTTTTTGAAGGTGCCATATGATGTTATTTTTACAATAACATCACAAACAGAAAATTAAAGATCATTTAATAGTTTCTATTCCATTGTTATTTCTGTATCTATAAGAATAGTTACTTTTATCTATTTCATATCAATAGTGTATCACCCTCTATATTATATTATGACATTCATATTTTAAATGACTTAATTTTAATTATAATCTAATCTAAATATTATTTACTTCTAATGGGAAATTTATGATCAATTTTCTGTGTTTTATTTGTCATAATTATGATATTTTACCACGAAACACATGATTTAAATGTAAATTGAAGATTAACACTAACTTTAAATTATATTTTTGGTCTCCACAATTCAATATGAATTAAATAATAATACTATATTGGAAGTATATGATTGATGTCCCTAGGATTGGTATTGTGTAATAATTGATGTTTATTTTTTGTACCATCCATGATGAACTAAAAGGTAAATATTATATTGTAGAATGATTTAAATTATAATTTTAATATTTTTAAAACAATTAATTAGTGTGAAATACACTTTCTATTGTTATGATGATGGAAAATTTTCCAAAATATTTAGAAAGGTGAAGGCCATGAAACATTTTATTTACATGAAAAAAGGTGTAAGAATATAAAATGACCTTAAATAATATAAATAATTTAATGGTTAATTTCGGATGAATCTAATGTTTATAGGTGAGTATATTTATGTTTCCATTAATTTATAGTGTGAAATGGTGTGAAAATGTATTAAATACAAAGAATAAATCTAATTATTTACTTGATGGGAATTAAAAAAATGTGTTGTCCCTATGCCAAGAATGGACCACCTCAACCACATTTGGTATCTAGGTGGTCGATGATATAGAAGGTATTATACCTTGAAAGACTAAGGTTCAAGTGTGTGACACTGATCATGCATAGTTCCTAAAAAGAACATGAATGGGTTTGTTCATTGAATGGACACATGACACATTTTTTGGTGATTTCTACACAATGAAATATCATGTCATGTAATGGTGATATGAATGTGTGGAAATGAGTTTCAGATACGAATATCGTTCAAAATAATGAGTTTGAATAAAAATATTTCATTATTAAGAGGAGGCTGAGAAAATTGAATTCAATTTTGGGATAACTATCACATGGGTTAGTATTCAAAATTATAAAAGATACACATTGAATAATGAATATTCAATCTATTTTCTCTCAACCATCCAATCAACCGTATTCATTGGATCCTACCATCCAACCTTCACCAAACCAATGCATGATATTTAGGAAACCAATGACATCATTTCAACATGTGTGAAAAAAATATTTAATAACTAGGATAAAAAACACCATGTAGGTCATGATCAGTTGATCCGAGTCCTTACATAAAATTGATGTCTTACAGGAAAGGGATTATTTGATTTTTTTGTTGAGTTCATGAGTAGTTATCACATAAAAATCATGATCTCAAGATTTAATCTTGAATGGATTAATATATTAAAACATTCATCTGTAAGGGATAGTATCCATTAGGTGATGTAGTAAGGATAAGACAATAATATGTCCATGTTGGAGTCCCATGATGTTCAAAATAATTATAATTTTAGAATTTAAATATATCTTGATATATTTGGTAGTTTGAATTGTTATTCCACCTGATATTTTCATTGCATCTAATTTAGGTGATATTTGTTTTAAAATACTTTAGCATAGATGATGGTGGGTGTGGATTCCATTTGAAATATTCATGATTTATTAACAAATAGAGACTCTATAACATTTAGATATGAACTAGTTCATGTTAAGAGTTATATCTTAATCCATTCACGTAATGTAATGTAACCCATTATCTTCCATGTATACATTAAGTAGTAGATAAACCATCAATCATTCATTGATACACAAATAATGAATACAAATTTCTAGTTAATATGAAGGAGAAAAAAGGTCTTTAAAGGTGAAGATGACATAGTATATCCCCTGATGATTATTATGTAATGAAGAATATTGATCCTCAAAAAGATATTATTTGTCGTTATTACATTATGATGTTCAAATAGTGTCCGAGGATACTCAGGTACCACTGAGAAGGGATGGGGTTAATCTATGGTACAAAATGTTTATAAACTCTCTTAATTTTTGTTCAACCTCTGTGATATATTAATGTCTATATCCCCCTTCTGTAATCCTTATAATAACCCTGAAAGAAAAAATATTATACAAATCACAAAACACATGGATTTACCATGATTAATTAAAATCCAAACTCTTTTACAGGTGGATAGACACCAGAACATTGATTCTACACTATATAATATAGTTATTATAATAGTAATTGGTTAGACCCCCAATTACAAACTGGTTATAGACCCCCATCCTTATTATCCATCATTTTCTTGTTAAACCCCGCTACCATAAATTATTCACAATTATTGTTTATACCCCCCAATCACACTAACCCAACAACTAGTTAAACCACACACCAACAACCTTCCTATTAGGATTTCTCAATCTACAATAGTATGATAAATTGAGGATCCTCCTTAATTAAATTATTTGATCACATAATCTCATGTACTAGTTCATGTACCTGTGTAATAATTTTATTCCTGCCCAAAAAAATATAATATCGCAATATTTAATAAGATACATTAGTGCAACACTACTCATGAAAGAATTCATTATTCTTCTAAAAACACGACCTCACTGAAGACTGAAAAATTGGATATGAATTCCTTATAAAATACTAATGGATCCTCTTACCTACATTTAGTATCAACATACTAAACACTGATTATGAAATGTGAATTTAATATACATCGATACACCCGTCATCATGAACACAAATTCATGGGTGTATCATTTTAAATGATTGTGTGAAAAATTCTTGGGTTTCTAAAACAATTTCCTTATTAAAAACTAATTTAATGTGTATGTAAATTTTATTTTTATGAAAACTCTAAAAAACACACTCCCCGCCATTTAGACTAATTACAAAGTCAATGTACACCTTTTATTTCATTAAATTAACACTATAACGATCTTATTAATTTTTTCAAGGAAGTATACATTTTTAACTTCATTCACTAATGCAAAATGTGTATTAATAGGATCAATCATATTCTTGGTATGGTCATGATACACATCACTGCCTTTTATTCTTCTACTTCATGCACAAAATGGCTACTTATTCATGAAGTTCCTTCTTTAAAGATGTACCTTCACACTTGTTTTTATGTGGTATATCCACTTCATTAAAAAAATAGTAGAGATTTGTAAATGAAAAAAAAAATTAATGTTATAAAATGAAGAAATAATTTTTTGTGATATATGACTGTACTATGAACCTGTAGTGTTCTCTCGGGTTATATTTTCTTTAACCAAAATATATAATTTGTAGAAACTATTTTACTTGAAAAACAGAGTGCATAAAAGCTCTATTTTTTACTCACAACTATTTAAAAATACTCTCTATGATATTCATTTAAACTGTAATTGAAATTAATAGACTTTAGGGTATTTATAATAAAAATTAAACTAACATTACTCATTTACAATGAATTAATTCAATCATGAAATTCCTCATTGCATACTTCAAAATTATGTGGATCATTGTCACTAAATAATAAATTTAGCTAATTTTTTCATAATTCGATATTAGCTTTATTAATAAATAAATGTTTCATTTTATTTTGATCGTGTTTAGTTCTTCATAAAAATTAAATTTTCTTTATAATTCGTGTATCTATGATCAAACAATGATACCTGATGATCACAATGAGTAGTAGTCCTCTGATGAGGTTAGATGAAGAAGAAGATGAAGACAACGATTAGGTGGCTCTGTATGAGCTCATTAGATAACTATTGTTATTTACGGAACATAAATGATGTATTTAATTTAACCAATATATGGAAGACCCATATTTATTTATGAGTAGTTTATATGGTCTTTTATAATACAATTCACTTCTTAATCCCTCTATAAATGGATACTGATCTGTTCCCATAATATACAGGCACTTCCACATTTTAGCACCTTGGCCTACTACCGTTCCACCCCACACTATGGCTCCCTACTACTCCCTTTCACCAATATGTATATAGTCCTTCACATTAATCTCATATTCTATGAATTCTTTTTGGATAAGTGTTCACATATGACCAATTTAATTGATGTAGTCCCCTTAGCTGGCTTGTATTATTGGCTAATGTATTTATTGAATAAATTAAAAACATTATCTATATGGGTAAAATTCAACATTAAATCATCACTTCAAACCCATTATTCATGTAGTTTATTTAATTTTGAAATCAATGGGTCATTCTCAAAAATAATTTACACATATCTTCTATATTTTGTCCAGTATATAATTATCACAATTGAAACTGAAACACATACTAATATCTTATCTAAAGTACTTATTGAAAACAAATGCAATTAAATGGGTACATAAATCTTCCCTTTGTATTTTTTATTCAATATATAAATTGAAATATTTTTTCTTTTACATATGAACCATATTTGAAATGAAAATGAAGGATTATTTATGATTTCATGCTAAATTTGAAATCTCTACCATTTTATTTGATTCATAAATTATGGAACCGCACTGAACAAGTTGAATGTTCTTTTAGTAAAAAACTTTGAGTTTATGTTGGCTTGGCCATTGTAAAAAATAATAGAGATATCCCCTATGTATAAGGATATTCAAATTCATTAATGTGATAAATTATAAAACATATTTGAACATCCCCATTACATTTCTAATTTAATTATATGTTCTGATATTTCCTAAATTTATCTCAAAGTATAAATAAAAAATGGTCAACTGAAAAAAAATATAGCTACCCAATTTATCATTTTAATCTAATGTTATCTAATCTATTCATTAAGACCTATAATGTTATAAATACAAATGTACATTTGGATTATTTTTCTTTATAATCAAACATAATGTGAGAACTATTGTTTTTGTTATCTTTAGAGTATTCAACATTATGGTTAGTAGTTTTGTGAGGTATTAATTATGTACATTTAGAGTTTTCAGGATGAGTTATATAGATTAAATTTAATGTTTAAGAGTGTTTTTTTCTATGTTTTCATGAACAGTTCAATTATACAGATGATTGAATTTTCATGTAGAACATGGTAAACAACCAAAATTGCAATTAATTATTATCAATTACCTTGTAGGAGATTAAATGTCCGTATGATGTATTTTCATATATTCCATGAGGATGAACCAATATTTAAAATTTAATGATGTTCATTTGAGGTTAATTTGGGCTATTTTTTGATAACACCGAACATGTTTCATTTTATCATTTATTATTATGTATAAAAGTTGATTCCAGAATGTAAAAGGGGTTAATATATCACCATTAAAACATTTTTCAACCATTTAATCGTTTTATTTATAGAATTTTGGTGTTTATGTAAAATTGAAGTGCATCAACCATTATTTAGGTAAATTAACACATCAGATGTGACGATTTCATTTTTATAAACAAATAGAGAAAGGGGTTGGAATATAATGAATAATATTATATTAAAACGATTAAATACTTGTATATAAATCATAATATTGTTATCAATAAATTATGATATGTTAATTTTAGTATACGAGAAGAAATAGAATGAAATTTGAAAGGAATTGAATGAATTTAGAGAGATATTACTTCACGAATAAATATTATTTGAGAGCCTCTTTAGGGTACTGTTTTGGGTATTTTAATGAGAAAAATGGATTATGGATGTGGTGTTGGAGAATGGGATGATATTTGAGTAAACTATATAGTAGGCCCAAATCTTAAGAGGTGTGATAAAATGATGTTGTGAGGGGTGGTATTGATAGTGGAGGGGAGAGGGGTTTTCTAAATATTATACTCATTAATTTATTATTTTCAAAAAAATAAAATCAATAGTGATTATTCTTGTGACTAAAAATAATTATAAGTGCATTTGAGTTTAAAATAATGTACATTTACTTCAGCCAATTATCAATAATGATGCAAAAAAATTCATTTTTTAGCAAATTTTGTAAATTATCAAATTTCACTATTCCCCAAAAATTAAATTTTTTCCGAAAAATATAAAAAATTCACCCCAAAAATTTATTGAAATATAAACTTTAAAAATGAACTCCATTTTATAAATTTATTTTTATAGAAATGAGTTATTTAATTTTTAATTAAAATTATAATTTACTTTAAAAAATACAAATTTTATAATTAAAATTGTTCTTTTAACACTATGAAAAATTACTTAAGGTCTCATAATACTAACATATAATAATAAGACATAAATATATTTTTTATGGATATATTTAATGATTTTTTTAAATTATTATATTAATCAATAAATATTCATGATTTAGAAAAATACCAACACTATAATATCATTATATCATACCGTCACTTTTAAGGTGGATAAATTTTATTTATTAAATCATTTGTAAGGATCCAATTCAATTAGATGATTTAGTATTCATAAGACACATATTACACTTAATAAATTTCACATTTCTTTTCATAAGGTTGTGTTACTATTCTCCAAAAATTATGTTTGTCCTGTCAGACTCCAAACATCTTTCTAATCACAATAGTGTATGTCAGATTTTCGAAATTATAATCAAGGAGGTGGAAAAATTGAGTTTAAAAATTACATATAATGTAGTTGTTCATTTATTAATGATGTAGAATTATGTTTCATAATGAGATTTTATTAGATTATACTTTATGATATTATTATTAGAAGGGAGATATTTATTTGATAAAAGTTTGGGTCATTAAATTTTTCGTCCCTTTTTAAATTTCTCCCATGAAATTTCAATTTACATAATCATATGAGGGTACTTCACCCTTCATTACATCCTCCTGTTCCCATGTTTCTTTTTTATACTTATCATTCATCTACAATATTTTGACAAGTTGGGTTGCATTATTATGTTGATCCTTATCTCTCTAGTCAAGAATATTTACTAGGTTCTCATCATAAGATATATAAATTTATATCTATACCACCTCAGAGTTCAGTACATGTAAGGGATATAGTATATTAATTCTCATGATTTATAAATGATACACATCAGAAACTAGTGACATATTCAATGGAAGTACAAGATGACACGCCTCAGATCATATGCGTTCAAGGAACTCAATGGAGTCAATGTACCTAGGGAATAACATCCATTTTATTTCAAACCGCAAGAATCACTTCCATGATGATATTAGATAGAATAATTTATCTCTAATATTGAACTCCACGTACCTTTGACGATTTTCATCATAGATCATTTTTCGACTCTGAGAATCATTGATTTGTTTCTGTATAACATGAACAATATTTGTTATCTCTTGCATACGATATGGTATTATTAGATTCTTGTCACCAATTGCATCCCAACAAGTTGGAGTTCTACATCACATTACAAACTGTGATTCATATGGATCCACATGAATATTAATGGGGGAGATACTTTTTTATGATATCATATTGAAAGGTAGATGATGATCCCTTCCACCATTCATTAATGAATAGAATGCCCTTTTCATAACATCGAGCATCTGATTTTTTCTTTTTAAATTGTCCATCGTTTTTGGGGTGATAAGTCAGGATGAAAATTAATTTAGTACCCAAATAATTTTGGAGACTCCTCTATAATTTTTATATGATCCTTGGATAATTATTAAATAAAATCTAGAGTAGAACACCCTGCAGTCACAACTAATCCTTCAAAAATATCATTACATGTTATTCAAGAGAGAGATCTTCCTGAATAGTGTTATAGTGGGAAGTCTCAGTGAGTATGTACACCAAAACCCATATTGCATTATTTACATTAGATTAATTTGGGAGGCCTATGAAAAATTCCTTAGTGACATTATCCCATTTCAACTTGGGTATAAGAAATGGTTGCATCATCCCATTGGAATTATGTCACTCTAAATTAACATTCAAACTTATCTAGTACCATGACATATATTCTACAATATACTTCTTCATGTTATCCAACTAGAATTGTTCTTAGAGATCTATATACAACTTGGTGCTACCAATATGTATAGATTATGTTGAGATATGTGCATTGTCCAATATATTCCTCTTTATCCTAGGCGATGAAGGCACATAGATCCATATTCAAAACCAAATCACACTATCATTCTTGATATGGATGTCTTATAGGTTCCACCCTTTTCTATATTCATCATCTTTTTCAGCTCTTGATCATTCCTTTGTTACCTAATAATATTATCTTGGTATATGTTTGGAAAATAATTTGGGCAATGTAGGATGTATTCACATTCACTATGATTTCCAAATCCATAATTTACATTTCCAAGAATATTTTTTTCTTCTCATTCTGTAACATGGATTGAATAGAAGGTTCTTATCTGCTAAGAGAACCAGTTACATTATTCTCCATGCACAGAATGTAGTTGATAGAGAAATCATAGACTTTTATTATATATATCTATCCCCTTTAATGAATTTGATCTCATTTTTTGTGAATATGCACTTTAGACACTTGTGATCTGTATCTATGTCCCACTTCTCACCGTAGAGGTAATGCCACCGAATTTTCAATACAAAAATAAATACTTCTATCTATAGATAATTTGTATGGTGGATATACTCATAGATCTTCAGTTTCTATAATGTGTTGGATATCACATTATCAATTTTTTTGAGTACAGAACCTAGGACATTCTTCAAAGCATCATTGTATGTCACAAAACATTCTCTGCATTTTAGTAATGTGAGTACTTGTACAGTGGTCAACCTTCTATCTATTTCCTTGAATAATTCCTCATATTATTTCAGCTGTGTAAATTTACCCATTTAATTTTGAATATATATAACGGGATATGGAAATGTGAGAAATTATGCACAAAATGTCAGTAGCACCCAACTATTCCAAGAAAACTACAGATTTCATTGACTCAAGATGCATGGGACATTCATCAATCGCCATTGATTATTAAGGGTCCCTAATAATTCCACCACTTGGGATCACATATATCATGAACATGATTTTTTTCTTCCAAAATTCCCACTTGAGGAACATTGTAAACAAATTCACCTTTCTCAATGTTTCCAACGCATACATTATATATTCTTCATTTTCCTCCTTTTTGTTAGATTATATGAGAAAATAATTGATAAAAACTACCAAATATTTGTCTCTGTAATGTATAAATAATATTTTCCTCAAATCCATGAATATATTAGAATAATTAGTAAACCCAAATGGAAACACCAAAAACGCATAGTTCCCATACCTTGTATAGAAATCATTCATCTGAATATCTTCTGTGTTCACATTTAACTGCTGATATATAGAATCAACATCCAGCTTTCAGAAGTACCGACATCCATATAGCTGATCAAAAAAGTCACCAATCCTTGGGATATGATACATTTTGTTTATTTTGATCTTGTTAATTTCTCTATAATCATTACAGAAGATCACTATTCGATCCTTCTTCTTCATAGTGAGCACTAGTCCAACCCAGGGTGATGGACTAGGGTGTAAATCCCTTTAGCCAAATTCTCTAGAAATTTATTATTTAACTCATCTAATTTAATAAGATCCATCATATAGAGAAACATTGATATAGAATTATATCCAATTATAAGTTCTATTCAGAACTTTAACTCATTGTCTGGGGTTACTCAAGGTATCTCATTATGAAATAGATCTTTGTATTCCCTGATGAGGGGAATTTCCACATGGTTAACACATTACATTGACTCAACTTTTTGAGTGAGGTATGCCTCTTTATAGAGAAACAACACCTACAATGTTGATGGTTTATTAAAATGAGATTCATGGTATTCATGGAAATGTTAATGGTCTATGGGATGGTTCAAAATATGAAATGATTTTTTATAGACACTTGATATGAGTGCTATATAATTATAGCCACTACATTACCATTATAGAATCAAATTCTACCAAGTAATGTATCACAAAAATTATCGGAAGGTTCTTCTATATATTCCAGCAAGATAAGAGTCCCACACCTGGGTTGTAGTGATTTCCCCACTAGCATTTTTTACAGATATCTCTACATCCTGTTTTTCGGGCGTCAATTATATTGTTCTAGAAAACATGAAAAATATAATGGAATATGTATAACTAGAACCATATAACCCTTTTTTAATTATTGGTTTAATAATAAGTATACCTTTTACGACATTATTTTGTTTCTCCACTTCCAAATTTGTGATGAAAAATGAATTCATGTGTTAATTAGTCTTTGGTGGATGATAGTAAGAATTACCATCGATGTATTGAGGTTTACTGAACATGTTTTCTTAGTTACCTTTTTTCCTACAGTTATAGGAGTGGAAAGTTGGTGGTGATCTCCTTTGCCACAATACATTTCTCTTCCTTTTCTTTACTATTCAACACTCATGAGTTTGGTGGCCTTGTCTCCCACTCTTGAGTAATTTTAACATCATGTTGAGGAGTTCTTAAGATTTTTCTTCCTAAAATTTTGACATGTGTGTGGTTGAGTATTCTTTCCATCTTTCTCATTAGATCATATAGAATGAAACTCTATGATTCATTTCATATCACCATATACATTTTACCACTCTCCAAACTCCATATCCACTTTGAGAGAAAATCAATCATCATCTTCAAAACTCTCAAAGTATCAAATTGCTAGATCTATTCAATGGTGTTGTTTTAATACACTAAATAATCTATCAGTTTTTCTTTCACTACTGATACAAAATCCCAACGTGTACCATGCATGCCTTTTGAAATTTTTTTTATAGGTCATGAGACATTCTCTTTCCTTTTTCTTAATCTCTATTAATTCTTTCTCCATATTTGTATGATGACTTCGATGGAAATAAGTATTAAGAACCATTTTCATAATGTCATACCACTCGATCTATTTAATTTAATCTCATAGCTTGGTGTTATTAATCCAAGACCACCATTGGTTGGCCTCTGCATTGAAATGATAAATGACGAGAGTTTCCTTCTATATATCATAATAATGATGTAAAGAAAAGATATTTTCCATTGAGTGGGCTCTCTATTCTGCAACTAGTGGATTGGATGATCCATTAATCATTTGTTGTTGTTGGCGCATAAAACACTCAATATCCAATTTTACATTTTATGTGAAGGATGTAATTCCACATTATTAATGTTATTAATCATTATATGATAAAATTGGGTAGTAATCACCAAGATGTTTTAGAATCCACCTCAAAAATCATTTCGAATTTCATTCCGGAAATCATTGCATTGTACCTCTCACGGGTTTTTGGCATGGTTTCTCTTGGTTCCTACCATATGGTATGATTGAAAAGCTTATAAGAAATCCTATGTTAATAAGTAATGAATAAATAGATTATTCCATTTTTCAAATTACACTAAAAAAATATCGTACAGGATCTATATTTTTACCAAATATCGTTCTATTCTTACACAATCTTAGTCTCATACTAGGTCTTTAAGCTTAGGTTCTCTATTCCTAATTCCAAAATTAACTAAACTATGCCTCTAATACCTACTATAATGGACCTACATTTTTTACATTAATATTATATCTCATCAAAGATAAGAAACATAAAATCATTTCACAAATAGGATTTAATGTATTTTTATAGTGTAAAAAATATGGCCACACATAAAATTTTAAACACAAAACATTTATTTAATTGATTCTTATCTATGTTCTTATTTTCACTTGACTTCTCATTAGTATAAGTAGACACCTAATAATATACATCAAATGTGGTGATATAAATTCCTAGTAAAAGGATAGATACGAACAAAGAGAAATATAAAAAGGTGTGATCATAATCATTATCATTATAAAATAGCCATATGATCATAATATTGAGATGAAACATTAAAAAGGCTAGGAATTTGTGAATGAAAAAAATGAATCTTCTGCATTTGGCGTAAACTACCACACATAGTTGTGATGAAAACTGGAATCACTTTTCGGCATATATATCTTTAATCATGAGGTTATTCACACTACCCCATTCATTGTATTGTTTAATAATTCTTGGTGCACCCGTCTCATTATAACATTCTTTTTTGTGCTATATAATTCTAGGTGCACCCATTACATCATAATATTTACAATATCATGTGTTACACATGAAGTAGATATCAATCCTATACATAAACAAACCTTTGTAATGTAATGATTTTCACATCATAAATCATAAATTCATTATAACAAGGTTACCAAATAATTTATATAATAACATACTTGATACCAGAACCATCATCCATTAGTGGGATGTAAGATGTTTGTTTTTTAAAGAAGTTTTCTTTTAGAGAACATTTTGATTCACATGAACTCTTGTGGAAAACGTGTATATCCCTGAAAAGGTAATATAATGATGAGAAATTGATTTTTATTGAATAATAATTCTGAAAATGAAGTGAAGAAATGAAAACTTGGAGAAACAATGTTGCGTTTGAGAATTCCCCTTAACATGTATCCAAAAGATTCCTTCACATTAATTTCATGTATAATGACATTAGATACATTAATTATAAATTAAAAAAAATCTATTATACATTAATATGATTTATTATGGTTTCATTATGTTATTTTATGGCCAATTACACGTGTTATATAGATTAAATTTCTTGTTTAAGAGTGTTTTTTTCATAGTTTTCATGAATGGATCACTTGTAAACATGAATAGATGTTCATCAAGAACATGGATAAATAAATATAATTTATATTAAGTTTTATTAATAATCCTTAAAGAGTTTTAATGATCTTATAATTAATTGGGTTATATACCGTCAAGATGAATGATTCATTACAATTTAATGATGATCGTTTTAGGATAATTTAGGTAGTTTCTGGATCTTAATGAACATTTTTTTATCAAGTAGTATATGGTATAATGGTTGTATAAAAAATGTTGTAAACAATACATATTAAATTATTTTTTCAATAATTTAATGGGTTTATTGATTTTCCTAATTTATTTGATGGAAAATGGAATGACATCACACACAATATAGGAACATTAACACATCACGGGAAACAATTTAATATTTATAAAAAAAGAGATAGAGGGGGGAGTATAATTAATAATCTTCCATTTATTTGATATAATACTATTCTATCAATCTTAATAATGTTATCATGAAATTTTTAAAAGATAGTATGAGGATATGAGAAGAAAATAAATGAAATTTGAAAGCAAGTTTAATGAAAAGATAGGGGAATTTCTTTTTATATATAACTTCATTAAAAGATACATATGGGGAGTGGTTTTGGACTTTTAATGATTCTAAGGGATGCTGGAATATTGGAATGATCTTTTGATGATATTTAAGTAGATTTTCATTTAGGTACATGTCTTGAGTTGTGTTAGGAAATAAGGTTGTTAGGGGTACTATTTATAGTGTACGGGAGAGGAGTTTTCTTAATATTGTATTCATTAATTTATTATTTCTTTATAAGACAAGAAATAATTATGATTCATGTGAATAAAAATAGTAATAAGTTCATTAGAGGTCAAAATAATGGTCATTGTCGTCATCTATGAATCAATCATGACACATAAATTAATTTACATAGAATATTTATTATATAATGGAATTTCACTATTGATAGAAATTAATATATTTAAAAAAACACAAAAATTTGTCATATTCAATTATTATCATGTAGAATTCAAAAAAATTAACTCTGTTTTATGTAAATAGTATTCTAAATATGAGTTATTTAATTTTTAATTGAAATAATAATATACTTGAATTTACAATTTTAAAAAAAATTAGGTTTCTAACACATTGAATAATTAATTAAGGTCCCAGAAAATTTATATATAATCATAATACATCAAAATTATATATTATGAATACATATTATGAAAGTAAAATTTTCAAATTAGTAAAATAATAATAAAATATTCATAACATACAAAAATATGAACACAAAATATCATTATATCAAATTAACACATATTGGGGGGATACATTTTATTTATTCTAAAATGTAAGGTTCGTATTAAATTGGACAATTAAATATTCATAAGTGTGATATAACTATTTATAATTCTAACATTACTACTCATAAGGGTATGTTACTATTCACAAAAAAAATATTTTTTCCTTATCAGACTGCAAAAATCTTACTGATCACAGCAATGTTTGTAATCATTTTGAAATTCAAAAAACAGAAGTGAAAAAATAATGTTTAAGGTTCACATAGAATTTATTAGTTCATTAAATAATGATGTGACATTGTGTTTCCCAATGTGATTTTATGTGATTATATTATTTGATATTACTACAATAAGGGATAGATTTCATTGAAAAAGTTTTATTTTGTTACATTATTCTCACCTTCATTAAAATTTCGCTCTAAATATAAATTTACAAAAATAGGTGAGCATAATTATCCTTCATTACATACTATGAATCCAAGCTTTCTTCAATACAGTTATTGTTATTTTCAGAACGCATTGACAAGGTGTGATTTCTTGTTGTATAGAACATAATCTCTCTAATACCAGATATTCAATGGATGATCCTCATAAGAGAGATCATCTTCTATATGTATAAAATCTGTGTTCAGTACGAGTGACATATTTGGTATATACTTCCTCATAAGTGACACATGAAATACATCATAAAATTGATCCATATTTGGTGGAAGTGCATGCCGATAGGACATGGATCCTATGCGGTCAAGAATTCCAATGGGGGACAATGTACTATGGCTTAGTTCCCTTTCATTCCAATCCACAAGAATCCATTCCATTTTTATATTAGAATAATGACATTGTCTCCTATATCGAACGTCAAGTCCCTGTAATAGTTGTCAGCATAACACTTTTTCTAACTCTGAGCACCATTGATGTGTTGATGGATATGTTAAACCTTCTTTGTAATCTCTTGCAGATGATCAGTTCCATGTACCTCCCTTTCTATAACTCCATTACAACAGGTTAGAGATATACATCTCATTCAATATTGAGATTCATATGGATCCATCTTAATAATCGAGTAGAAGCTATTATTGATTGTGAAATCAACTAATGGGAGATAATGATCCCATCCACCTTTTAATTCTAAATAGAGGGATCTTAGCTTATCATCATGCATCTATATAGTACATTCATATTGGACATTAGTTTGGGGATATATGTTGTCCTAATATTTAATTCAATGCCCAATTAATGTAAGAGAATACTCACGAATTTATATATAATCCTTTGATCGTGATTAGAGACAATCGAGAGTGGAACCCCATGCAGTATCACCAATTTTGTCACATATTTCATTATAAGTTGTTCGTGGGAATAATATTCCTGATTATAAATAAGTTTGGAAGTCTTAGTGTTTCATTCCACCATAACCCATATCACATTATTTCCATTGGATATCACTGGGAGAACCGTGACAAAGTCAATAGTGACATTATCCAATTTCATCATGGGTATAAGCAATTGGTTCATCACCCTATTAGACATCTATTTATATCCTTTAAATAGATGAAATATAAAGAATCTTGAGATATATTCCACAATATCCTTCTTCATGTTATCCCACCTATTGTGTTCTCCAATATATTTGTACATCTTGGTGCTACCTGGACAGATAGAGAATGATGATCTATAATAACTTTCTAATAGATCAAACATTATCATTGGTGATGAAGGCATGAAACACCTTGTTCGAAACCAAATCACCGCATTATTAATTAATGTAACTCTTCTTTCTTTCCTTCCATTTATGTGTTAAACTAATATTACAACACCAGATCAAAAATTTATGCCTCCCTATTCTTCTATTAGATTGATGTATGGGAAATAATTTATTAATGGTACAATTTATTCAATACCATTATGATTTCCAAATCTATCATTTACATATTCCTGGTGATATTACCTTTCTCAATCCGCCACATTGAGAGAGTAACTTGTACTTTTATACTATGTGAATCAGCTACCATATTATTCTTTCTGGGATGGTAGTGAACAAAAAAATCAAAGTCCTTGATGAGATCTAACCATTACCTTTCAAGAATGTTGAGAACCTTATGTGAGAATATATACAAAAGACTCTTGTGATTGGTATATATTTGTCACATCTCACCATTGAGGTAATGCTGCATTATATTCAATGAAAAAACACACCTTCATGATCCAACTCATGTTTCGGGTTGTTCATTACATGGATCATTGAATCATCACCATATATCGCAAAACATTCAATACTTTTCAGTAATCTGAGTACAGGTGCTGTCATCAACCTTCTTTTTACCTCCTTAATGATTTCCCCACATTCTACTATCTAGAAATAATTTAAAACTTTATTTATTAACATATTTAGATTGCTTGAAAATCATTAATAATTTTCCAAGAAAACATGGTATTACCTAGCTAGACAAATAAAACAACAAATTTATTTGAAACTAGAGGCTACAGGGAATTCCTTAATCACCTTTTTTAGGGGTCCATAAAAATTCCCTCACTTTTGATCACATGTCATGGAAATGTGACATACTTCATCCAAAAGTAACACCTATTCAACATTGAGTACATATTCCCCTTTATCAATGTCACCAACAAACGAATTAGATGTTCTTCATGTTCCTCCGTTCTCTTGGAATAGTTGAGAATATAATCGATAAACACTACCATGAATTTTATAACATAATGTATAATGATTATATTAATAAAATTCATATAGATTGCAAGGGATTTATTTAGTCTGAAGGGAAACATTGTAAAATCACAGATCACATACATTATGTTAAATGATTTTTTCTGAATATCATTCTTTTTAACCTTTAGTTGATGGTATCCAAAATGAAGATCCACCTTTGAGAAGAAATGATATCTTTGTAGCTGATCGAATAGGTCACTAATTCATGGGAGATGATACTTGTTCATTATGGTGATCTTGTTGAGTTCTCTATAGTCCATTCATAGACTCTTTTTTCTATCCTTATTTTTGAAATATAGCACTGCTTCGCCTCATAGTAATCCACTAGGTAAATCAAACCCTTTATCAAAATGGACTTGTAGATACATATTTATCTCCTCCAGTTCCATATGATCCATCATATATGGAAAATATTAGATAGGATTATCTCTAGTTATGAGTTCTATTACGAACTGTTCCTCATGATCCTGGGGTAGCAAAGGAAAGTCTTCAAGAAATACGTCAATATATTCCATCACGATGGGAATTTACACTAGGATGACACTTTTCATTGAATCTACCATTTGATGGAGTTATGCCTCTTCAAAGAGAATCAACACCCACATAGATGAAGGAATTCTAAAATGAGATTCATGATATTACTTGAATTTTTAGAGATGAATGGGATGGTTTATAATATGAAAATTTATTTTCTGTTTCTAAAATTTGATATGTGTACTATATAACAAGAAACAATCTATACCAATTATATATTATCGAATTCTAAAAAGTGATGTATCACACGATTCAATGGAATAATCATCCAACATATGACATAAAGAGAAGAGTCCAACACTTGGTATTCTATGATTTCACCACTATGTGTTTTTGTAGATATCATTACATCAAGGTTTCGTTAGCTTCAAATATATAGTTAGAGAAAACTTGTATGAAATAAAGGAATGCATTGAACCATAATAAAAAAACACCTTTTCCATTCTCAATTGAATAAGATGTGTACCTTGTATGAAATCATTTTTTTATTCCACTTCTGAATTTTTGAGGTGATAAGAATTCTCGTGTTCATTTGTATTTAGTGGTTTATGACATTGATTACCATAAAACAATCTTGTTTTAGTGCTCTGATTTTCAATGTTTCCTTCCCCACTACTTTTTTTGAATTGTACCAAGGGTGGTGCTATACATTACTCTATATCATTGTCCCAAATTTTCATTTCAGGTTGACACTCTTGAGAATTGTAGCCTTCTCTCCGACACTTGATGAATTTACATATCTCATTGAGATAGTTTACATGATTCCACTTCCCATATTTTTTACATGTGATAGGTTGAGTTGTATTTCCATCATTCTCATTAGATCATCAGGTAATAAACTCCATGATTAATTTCACATCATCATAGCCACACGACCATTCATAATACTCCATATCCACTTTATATCTCATCCAACATCTTCTTCATTACTTATAATGACTTTAATTAAAAAAGCCTTCAGATGGTTAGGTTTTAATATACTAAATAATATCTTATTTTTGCTTCCATTTTTGTTAAAAATTATGAAACATACCTTGAAAACATTGTGAAATTCTCATCATATTTCATGAAATATTCTCTTTATATTTTTGTCTACTCGGTGAATTCTATCTCCATAATTATATGAAGAGTTCATGGGAAATACTTATAAAGAAACATTATCTTAAATCCATACCACTACATATCTTCAATTTCGTCTTTTAGCTTGGTCTGCTTAATAAAATGCCACCTTCGGTCAACCTCTCCAACAAGATAATAAATGGCTAGAGTCACATTATCCATCTTAGAATAGAGAATCACTTAAAAGATCTTCTCCATCGATTTGACCCACTATTCTGTAAATAGTGGATTGAAATATCCACTGAACATTGGTGGTCATTTCCACATAAAAACATCGATACTAAATTTTTCCCTCTTAGGTGAAGGGAGATGTTCAACATTATTCATGTTATTATTCATAACCATTGACAACTGGGTAAGGATCACCATGACGTTTTTAACTCCCCCTCCTGATACATTGGGAATTTCATTTGGGCAATCACTACAATGTAACTCCCATGGTTTTTGGCTTGGTTTCTCTAGGTTTCCACCATTTTCTAAAATATATACATTTAGAAGAAAAAATAGGTCAATAATCCATGAATAAAGAAATTATTCAATTGTAAAATTAACACTATAATAAAATCTTGTGGTATACCAATTTTTATCAATGTGTCTTCTGTGCTTACAAATACTTAGTCTCATACTATAGATTTTCAATTAGTTTATAACAACCTGAACATTTAGGAATTAAATTACTTTTATTTTAATGACTTATGGAAATTGAAATCTCATGCATTATTTTTTTTATTATGTTTGGTTTTAATTACCATTATGTATCATTAATATTCATGATATAGTTGTTGATCAATGATCATAGAACTGATATAAATATAAGGTTCTAGAAAAATTCATTCAACCCAGAAAAAGGAGTGTATGACCTCATTTAGTAGACTCGGGCTATACGAATATCTTTTTTGGAACATGGAATGGAGGTAGTATCACTCGGATTCTCTTTTAACCAATCCCAAGCAGATCTTCAACATGTAAACCATCAATGGAATCACTTACAGGTTATGTTCTAGTTAATTTAGACTACCACCGTGTTGATGTTATTTGATCCACCCCAAGAGTATTTTACTATCGTACACCCAACCCTTAGGTATTATGAGTTTCTTATAAGGGGTTATGTAGCATGATATTAGTAAATTATTGTGTAATCAATTTTTATAATTATAAGTCTTATTCCATCAATTCCTTTTTGAGAATAGTCTTTTATAAAACAAAATAATAAATTTGTTAAATTTGTTTTTCAATAATAAATTGTAATTTTGAAAAATATATTCAACATTATATTAAAATAAGGTTATATTAATAATATTATAAAAATTATTATTATATTAGTTCGTTATCTGTATGTGTTTTGGGCATGATTTTGATAAAAGGTATAATTCTTATATGGTAAAATAGAAAAATTATTACTAAATAATTTTTTAAAAGAACTTAAATAATTTTTAAAATGATTAAAATTTTAAAAAACTATTATTTATTAAATTAATTTTATGATTAATAAATTATTATATGGTTTTTGTGAAGTAGAATATAATTTTTATTATGGTATGAAATTTTTTTTGCGAAAATCGGTCAATTTTAAATAACTATCAGTTTTAATTTTAAAAGTGTAACATCACATATTTAGATAATTATATAAATACAATTAATATTATTTTTGGAATTAGGATGTAAATATTATCCAATCATTAATTTTCCATAATTTTTTGAGACAAACTAATTTTTGTTTAAAAATTAAATACCATATAAATAAAATATGTGTTTTAAGACATCATAATGATCCAATAGTGATTTAATAAAATACTTTAAAAGTTATATCCAGCCAATATATGTTTTAAAATTATAATAATGCGATTACTGATTTATTTTATTAATTTTATAATACCTTAGTGGACCCTCCTAGACTTATAAAATATTTACAAATTTTAAAATGATTTCCCTAGGAGTACGACTCACCTATACATAAGCAGGCCTAATATTTTAATATTTTATATCCTTAGACTTATAATATATTTTATACCACAATCATTTTAATTAAAACATGTGAAAAAAAAATTTTATGGTTTCTGGTTTTGAATAGATTAATTATTAGTGTCCAAAACATAAATAATTTATAATTTATTCTCATTTCCAATATAAACAAACTAATTCTCCCATTACTATTCACTCAAACCATTTAGAGGTATTAAAAATTCTATAATCCTCACTCTAGAATCCTCTAATGGTTCTCCAAACTCCAATTATTTCTCTCTCAACACTCATCCGAGCCTTTGGGATCACACATCCAAGTAAGGTATATTTTTATCTCATTTTAGTACAAGTTTATTTACGTTGTTTTACCATTTTATATTCAATTAAAAAATTTGGGGAATGATTTTTACCTCCCACATAATACCCTACATATGTTTTAATGATTATATATACCTTTACATGTCATTAATTACTTCTGTGAAGACTGGTAAAAATGCCAAAATTTCATAAGGGATTTCTCTCTTCCTATTTCCAATCAATCATTTCTTCTATATTATTCATCTAAATTCCATTTAATATATTGAAATATTATTTTTAAGGATTTCCATAACATATATTTCATTTATTAATGATTATAGAACCTTTTATAACTCATCAAACAATTTTATGAATCTTTATATAACGTTGTTATGCTACCGAAATTTCACCACATTTTTCCAAGCCATAACCATCTTATGGTGAATACCATACCCATTTCTATATCATGGTAATTCACCTTAATGAACATATATAAATATAATGGTACTTATATTTATGTATTCCACATTATTTTACCATGTGAAAAATGATGATATTGAATGAATCCATGTTATATGATATATGGTCACCCTAAAGCATGAGATTAAAATGACTATGATGGGTGCACCCTAGTATCACTTAAATGCATTGGGTAATTTTTAGTATCATGATACAACTTGTTGGGATATTGGTTTTTCTGATTTTTTTAGGAAATATTCTCCCGATGTTGGGATAGGTGTTTTCTTCATTCGTTTATGTTAATGATGTAATGATTTAAGTTGTTTCCAAATTTCCATGCTATGATAACTATGCTATATCATGCCTCTTTATTCATGTTTCTCTTATGCTCCATTGATATTTTTATTGAATAGAATGTACTATATTCTTTAATTTATACCTTGTTTACTCCCTTATTGGGCTTTATTTCTCACCCATTTCTTTTGTATGTCCTCAAGTTGTCTTATACAATGATAAGTATGATTGAATGTTGTGGTCAAGTAAATGAAAATTTTAATAATGATTCTCTTATTTTATGTCTTAATATGTTAGGTAATGTTCCTAATACCCATATTAAATAGATATATCTATCTTCTAGGATGTTTTGAGTGCATTTTTATGTTATAAATCATGTTTAAACATGAAATAAATGGTATGGTTGTTATAGATGGAATCAGAGGATTGGTTTTATTATTTATAGGATTATGGTTATAAATCTCTTCTGAAATCATTTGGGATAATATTATGTAAAATAAATTAATGCCAAATAATTTTTATCTAATGATTAATAATTTCATAAATAAAATAAATCCTTTTCAAGATATGAATAAGTATATTTGGCTTCGGAATAGAGGTATATAGAGGTAAAACCCAAAAAAACTACATTGATCTAGACTCCAACATGAACAAGTGCATGATAATGGGCCTTGCTACACTCTAGGTTCGACATTCTCAAGGTACATGATTTGGAAAATTCATAATCATATAATGAACCATTATTAGTGGATAACAACTTCTAGAAGAATATATGTTATGAAATAGAGCATGTATAACATAGGTTGAAGCCAAGAAATTCATAAGTTAAGGGGATATATATAATTTATATGTTATACATTTTTTCAATAATTCCCTTTTATGTGTTTAATATTTTAAAATATTTACACCAAATTTTCATTTTTTTTAAGTCCATGGCCGTTAATAGGATGACTCGGTATTAAAACTACAGGGGAGATTAATGTGTTGACTATTCTAGTGAGATATCCAATCAGATGGGATCATGAATCACAAACGTTTTCAAGATAATCTATCAATTATCTCTTGTTCTGAAAAGAACCATGATTCAAGAGGGACTTCCCATCCCCGCAAAAAAGATCATGTCACAATCAGGGGCTTCATGAGACAAATTCCTCTTACTTTCAATGGATCATCTGATTCCACATTCATCAAACAATGGATCATCTCAATTGAGAAGATCATCAACATACTATTATTTTTCCAACAAGATAATGATTTTCTGGTTTCTTATAATATGGTGGGAGAAGATAATCAATGGTGGACATCGATAAAAAATAATACTTTTGGGGAAGAGATCGAGGCATTTGAATGAAAGGATTTGTTGAAATGTTTTTTTGAAAAATATTTTCCTCACAATCTCTGTCTTATGATGGAACGATATTTATTTTCAATCAAGAAAATATATGATAATTTTATTGGGAAGTACGAGAAATAATTTACCAGACTGTCCTGATATGTGTATTGTTTTGTAGTTACCACTAAATGTAAGGATAACCTCTTATTTGGTTGGCTCAATCTAGGCCTGCAAAAATCCCTGGTGGTCCGCGACATTGAATTCTATGAGGATGTTTTCTAATGTTCCCTTAATGTAGATAAAGAGGTCAACAAATCTAATGTGTATCATGGGGATAATAATAAAAAGTGGACATTAATTCTGGGGGTCCGTTGAACAAAATCAATGATGCTATGAAATTCCAGCATCCCACATGACAAAGTTGAAGGAAGAAGCACCTTATAAATTACATGAAGGGGATGCGTAAATGATTTAGGTGATGAAAATAAGGGAACCTGGAAAACAAATGCTGAAGAGAGAAAACCACAAGTGTTGTAAAGGAATATAATTCTCTGGTCGACCCTCATCACGTTCCTCAATTTTACAAAATTAAGGAACTAGGGAACTTTGAAATTTTTTGTCTTAATGCATGGGTAATTGGAGGGAACCAACAACCTCCAAGGTAGTAGGGGAAGGATATTGAAATTACTACCTCTGAAGAGAATTTAATCAACGAAGTGGTGATAATTATGTTGGGAATTCATTCATGAATCGAAAATCTATTTTTGATTCTTGTTTTATATATTCATTAATATACTGAATGTTTAGTAGATAAATCCAAACACCACCACAATTCCATGAATTTGAGATTTCAGCGAAAAAAATAAATTGGGAGTTTATTTCATCCCATGAATATTAATCCTCCCACTACTACAAACACGGCCTTTATCAGCGCTAGAAAAGAGCTGATAAATCCAGCGTAGATAAAGGGGGGTTCCCCTTTATCAGCACTCCGAAAAGCGCTGATATAGGACCCCTTTATCAGCACTAAAAAAAGCGCTGATAAAAGGGGTATTTTATCAGCGCCAAAAAAAAAGTGCTGATAAAAGTACCCCTTTATCAGTGATTTTTTAGCACTGATAAAGGGGTCCTATATCAGCGCTTTCATTATCAGCGCTTTCGTGTTAGCGTTGATTAAGGACCCTTTTATCAGTGCTTTTAAAAAAGAGCTGATAAAAGTTATAAACAATTAAAAAAATTAAAAAAATTAAAAAAAATTAAAAAATACTGCCAAGAGGGGGGGGGGGGGGCTTTTATAGCGCTTGAAACCCCCCTTTTACAGCGCTTTTCGGCCCCTATACAACACCCCATGCACCCCACGCACCCCCCTCCACCCTTTAACAGCGCTTGCTCCAATATTCCTTATGCGCACGCACCCCTGCCTCCACCGGGATTTGAACTCGAGACCTCCCCCCTGCGCGCCTAAGCCCTTACCACTACTCTATTTTGATTTTCTTTCCAATTCATGATATCTATATATATATATATATATTTATATATTTAGTTATATTTATTCGTATAGTAATATATATTTATATTAATATATATATAGTTATATTATAATATATATATATAGTTATATTATAATATATATAGTAATATTAATATATATATATATTGGTATTAATATATATATATATCTATATATATATATAGTTATATTAACATATATATAGTTATATTAACATATATATAGTTATATTAACATATATATAGTTATATTAACATATATATAGTTATATGAATATATATTTATATAGTTATATTAATATATATATTGATATTAATATATATATTTATGGTGATATTAATATATATATATATTGTAATACTAATATATATATATATATGTAGTTATATTAATATATATAGTTATTAGATTAATATATATATATATAGTTAGATTAATATATATATATATATAGTTAGATTAATATATATATATATATATAGTTAGATTAATATATATATATAGTTAGATTAATATATTGGTGTATAAATATTCATATATTGGTATTTTAAATAAAATGGATATTAGTTATTGTTTAGATAAAGATAATATATTTTATATGTAAATATGTTTAATTATTTATTTAAAAAATTTAATTTTTAGGTGAGAATATATAAAAAATATGTACATATAGTTATATATTTGAATATAAATAGCAGTTCATTATAAAAAAGAATAAAATTTCAAAGACATAATATCAATATGAATGTAATACCTTGGAATAAATTCAGTCCCCGCCAAAAAAAGCCAATAATTCCCCCTTAAACGAGTTTTAAAATGCCGAAAATGTTAAACAATTCTGGGTACCTTGACAAAAAACTCAGTTTTGGAGGCCTTCTGTGCCTCTTTTGGCCTTGAAAAACGCTTGACCGGGCATCCCCGATCACAGCGACATAGATCTTGTCGCAGGCTTTGATTTGATATGTGGTAGAGCTCAAACGGACACCCGGATCAAAAGTTATGGCCGTTTGAAGTTTGAGTTGCGTTTTCAACATATTTTGGATCTTTTTTTAATTTTTTTAATTTTTTTAGTCCTCAAATTTTTATTAAATGACTGTTACTCCATAATTATTATCAAATTATTAATTAAAAATATTTTTTTAATTTTTTTAGAAGTCATTTTCACTAAATATCTTATATATTATGTATAATAACTGTAAATGTACATTTATACTTATCTAAAATATATTTAAAAATTATATATTATATTTATATAACAATATAACTATATTTATATATTAATATATTAATATATTTTTAAATTTTTTTGAAGTCGACCCTTTATCAGCCCTAAAAAAAGCGCTGAAAAAGGGGGTCCCTTTAGCAGCGCAAAAAAAAAGTGCTGATAATGGGGTGCCTTTATCAGCGCTTTTTTGAGCGCTGATAAAGGGACCCCCTTTATCAGCGCTTTTTCGTTAGCGCTGGTAAAGGGGGGCACTGCTAAAAACTGTTTTTGTGGTAGTGTCCCCAATCAAAATTTGTTTATTCAACATCCCGACGAACCATGGTATTTCCCTTCTGCTGGAATTTGATGAAATTCTAGGGTGGGATTGACATTCCCTATATAGATCAAACATAAATTTACGTGATAGTGAAATCACTCCTGACAAGTTGAATCGGCCCCTGATTCTGTACATGTTCAAGGAGGAGCATGAATCTTCTTTAATGCCATAATCTCAAGCATAGATATTACTTCCCAGTGATATTGTGTATCTTTCTCAGTTGATCGATTCTAAAGAAAGAACTATCCTTGAAAGCATGCCTATGGTATGGGAATTCACCGATGTATTTCGAAAATAATTTCCATGACTTCCTCTAAGTAGATATATTGAATTAATGAATGATATTATATTTCTGAAATTTCCAATATCCAAGAATCCATATAGAATGTAGTTTTTAGATCTTAAGGAAATAAATAATAAACTATAAGAGTAAGTGGGTAATAGGTTTATATGCCCATGTGCTTCACCATGAGGTGAACCAATCCTCTTTGTAATGAGGAATAATGGGTTAATGCTACTTTTCATTGAATATCATGATATCAACAAAATCATGATAATGAATAAGTATCATTTTCCTTGAATTTATAACTTCATCGATCAGTTTTATAGAGAACAATACTTATCCAAGTTGGATCTGTAGTCGGGATATTACCTTGTAAGTTTGAAGGAGGATATCCACATCACTACTTTTGGTATATGTAACAGGAACTAGGAATTAATAGTAATGCCTTTAAAACTCACTAATGATCCATCAATCATCATGGAATTGATTAATATAGTTTTATATATTATCTATACATATTTATTGTACTCTTTATTGATGATATTATAATATTCTCCAAAACCACAGAGGATAATGAGTAGCATCTATGCACTATACTAGAGACCTTGAAAAATGAGAAGCTATATGAAATGTATAAAAAGTGTGATTTATTATTGAAGAACGTCTCATTATTGGGGAATATCATCACAATAAAATTTATATCAATGGCTCCTTCCAAAACAAAAGTAATTGGGGGATGGTCGAGGCTGAAATTTGTGATGGATATCTGTAGTTTCCAATGGTTAGCTTGACATTATCGCCAAATTTTGAGAAATTTATCATGATTTAAAAAACCCCTTACCAATATTACTATAGAGAGAATCATGCTTTATTAGAATGATGAATGTGAAGAAAACATCATGGAGTATAATAAGAGGCTTACCATTGCCCATGTGCTCCGAGTACCGACATGTGAGGATCATTTCGTAATTTTCAATAATGATTCAAAGAAGGATTAAGGATGATTGATGATGAAGAATTAAAATATATTCCATATACCTCATGGTAGTTGTAAATTCATGTTAAAAACTATCCCACACATGATCTGGGGTTAGGAGTAGTGATATTTGAATTGAAAATATAAAGTCATTATATCATTTGGGAAAACTGTGAAATATATACAGATCACAAAAATCCTCAAATATATATTCACATAGAAAGAGATAGACATGTTCCAATGAATATAGTCAGATCTAATAAAATTTTAATACAACTCAATTCATTTCCAACCTGGGAAAATGAAGAAGGTGGAAGATTCTCTATGTAGAAAAGACCCATAAATTCTTATCATTGATGAGAATTGATATGGATCCAAATTTATTACATTTAGTGATGATGGGAATAGGAATCAACATGATGGGAACATCATTAATAATTTTAAAAATTACTTCTTGAAAATATATTATAGAAAGGAAAATGGATTCCAAAAAAGATAATGTGAAAATTTAGAAGAATTTTGAAACTATTAGAAAAGGAAAATCCTTAGAGTAAAATGTTAATGAAGAAGCAATTATGAGATTTAGAACAAGACTATGTGTTCCATAAAATCCAGATTTCAATATAGAACTCTTGGAATGATTCAGACATTTCAAATTTCTCCAAACACCATGGATATAGAATGATGTATCAGGATCTCCAAGAGCATTATTGGTGGGATAATATGGGGAAATAGATCACCGAACACATATCAATGTATCTGGTATGTCAGCATGTGAAAACTAAGAGACATAAGTCTAATGGAATGATAAAACCATTACACATACCATCATAGTAATGGGAGAAAATCATCATGGACTATGTCGCTGGACGTCTAAAGATATACAAAGAAAAAAATGAAATCTTGGTTGTTGTGGATTGACTTATAAAGACTGCACAATTCATTGAAATTTGAGAGGATTTATCATTGGATCTACTAGTATGGAGATAAATTGTATAATTGGTAACTCTACATGTTGTACAACTATCGATTGTATGTGATCATGACACAAGATTCACATTTATTTTTTGGAAGACTCTCCAACATGCACTGAATATTGATATGAACAACTGTACATCTTATCATCCTCAAACTGATGGCCAATCTAAGTGGACTATCCAAACACATGAAGATATGTTGATAAGGCCCAGTGTACTTCAATGGAGGATGGTTTCAACATCTTCCTCCAGTTGATTCCTCTTACAATAGTATTTTAAAGTCAATAATCCATATGGATCCTTATGATTTCCTCTATGACAATAGGTGAAGAATGCTAACATGTTGGGATGATGTTGGTGAGTGAAAACTTTGACACCCCTAAATGGTTGAAGAAATGGTGGATAATCTTAATACCTCCTAGAAGCACATCAAAACTGCTTAGCGTCAAAAAAAGAGTTATGCTAACATTCATTGAAGAGACCATGATTTTAATGTTGGAGATATGAAATTCTTCTTGAATAACTCCATGGAAGGGAGCGATGAGATTTGGGATGAAAGGAAATATTAATCCAAGGTACATCAGCCTATTTTATAACTTTTATCGCAATTGGGTAATGTCTTATCGACTAGAACTCCCAAAGATCTTACCTCAAGTACAATATGTATTGTTTTATTATTTTTATAAAACTACATACCTGACGAATTGATTTTAATCAATTCAGAGGTGGAAATACTGGGTACTGACCTTTCCTTTGATGATATGCTAATGGAAATCATAGATCATTGGATAACATTTCAACAAAATAAGTTGACGTCCTTCTACAACGTGTTTTGGAGATACCACATGCTTGATGATGAAATATTGGTACTGGAGGAAGTGATGAGGCATACTTACCCTCATCTGTTCTAGTGTGGGAAAAGTAAATTTCAATATCAAAATTTTTTAATTGGGGAATGTTGTAATGAAATCAGATTTTATGAATAAAATATAATTCATTTTAATGTCTTCTGGATATATAAAATGAATTCATACTTTCTTGTTATTTTTTTGGTTTTAAATAACATTTATGTATAGTTAACATTTATAATATAGACATTGAATATAGATTATAAAACTGATATAAATATAAATTTTTAGAAAATAATTTCAACATAGACAAAGGTGATGATTTCCTTATCTTGTAGACTCGGGCCATAAGAAGATCATTCGTTAAAACATCATAAGAAGTTAGTATTACTAGGCTTCACTCCTGACTAATCCCAAGACTATCTTCAACATGTTAATCTTTAACAGAATCACATATGAGAGATTGTCCTGTTTATAATGATTACCACTTGAGAGATGTTATCTGAGATGCAATAATTATATTTCACTCTCACACACCATAACCTTAGCTCTTATGAGGGTGTTATATAGGGTTATGTAACATTATAATAGTTACTTATTGTGTAACCACTTTTATAAATATAAGTCATATTCCATCAATTCCTTTTCGAGAATAGTTATTATAAAAAATGAAATATTTGATAAATTTAGTTTTTGAGTAAAAATGGTAATATTGATAAATATATACTTAATTATATTCAACTATGTTTTCATTAATAATATTATAAAAACAAATGACTATTATATCTCTCTGTTATCTATAATTTATTAGGAAATCATTTTGAAAAGAGTTATAAATTTTATACGATAAAATTGAAAGTGAGTTTTGAAATAATTTATTTTAAGGAATTAATGTTTTTTTTGAAATATTTTATATAATAAAAATATATTATTATCAAATTATATTTATGAATAATAAATTATTATATAATTTTTATTAATTCAAATCAAATTTTTATTATGGTTTAAAAATTTTATTTTGTCAAAACCCATGAAATTTCAATAAATGTTAGTTTTCATTTCATAAGTAAAATTTATTGTGTTTATAAAATTATTTAGATTAAATAAATATTATTTTTGGAATCAGTACATCATAATTATCCGATGATGAATTTCCCATAATTTTATTGGACAATTAATTTTTTGGGAAACAAATAAATACCGTATAATTAAAATATGTGTTTTAGGAAATTATAATTACCCAATCATGATGTAATAAAATACTATTAAAGGGATATTCGTCAAATATATGCTTTACCTTAAAAAAGTTATTTTAGATCTGTTTTATTAATTTTATAATTCCATAATGGACCCTCCATAATTATAAAATAATTTAACATTTTAAAATGTTTTCTTTGAGGGTGAGGCTCACTTTCACATAATCAAGCCAAATATATTAATTTTTTAGTACCCTAGAAATATAAATTAGTCTATACCACTCTTATTAATAATAAAAAATGGGAAAAATCCATGGTATGATGTTTGGTTTTTAATAGTTTAATGTGTAGTGCCTGAAACCTAAATAACTAAGAATCCCCTCTCATTTCCTATACAAATCCATCAATTCTACATTTCCTCTTCACTAAATAATATTAATGTATGAACAAAATCTTCCATACCCACTATATAATCCTCTAAAGGCCCCTAAAAATTCAATGAAGCCTCTCTCAAACCCCTCTCAATCCTTTTGGATCACACATCCAAGCATTTGATTCCTTCCATTCTCTTTTTTTTCAATGTAACATTATGTTGTTATATCCTTTTATTTTCAATTACAATTTTTGGATAATGATTTTAACCATCTCCAATACTTCCCCACATAGTTTTAATTAATAAAGACCCATTTATCTCTCATTAACACCTTCTGTTTACACCCATTAACATGGGGAAATTCTATAAGGGATTTCTCTCTTTCTATTTACATTCAAGATTTTATTCTATATTATGACTCTAAATTTCAATTATAATTTTCGGATATTATGTTAAATAATTTCCATACATTATATTTCATATATAAAAGATTATATACCCCTTTATATCTTGTCTACCAAATTTTTGAATATCCATATAACATCGTTATACTGCCGAAATTGCACGAGGATTTTCAAAGCCAAATTCCTCACATGGTTAAAACTATACCAATTTCTATATCAAGGGTCATTAACCTTTATTCACATATAAATATTTAATTTAACTTAAATTTATATATTCCACATTTTATTATTGTGGAAAAACCATGATAATGAATGAATAAAATTATATGATTTTTGTGGAATACATAAGCATCAGTTTGAAATGAATATGAATGGTGTGACCTGATAGTGCTATAATGAATTTGGTAATGTTTAGTATCATGTTACTTAATTTTGGGACAAGGTTTTACATGATTTAATTTTGGACCATTGTCCACCAGGTTGGGATGAGGGTTTACGTGACTCCATTTTGATAATGAAGCAATGTTTTAAGTTCTTGACACATTTCCATATTATGATAATCATGATATATCATGCCTTAATGTTAATGATTCAATAATGCTACATTTATATTCCCATTTCATAGAATGTATTGTATTATTTAGGTTATAACTTGTTTTCTCCCTTTAGAGGAATTATAGATCACAATTTCCTTATATATGTTCTCAGGTTATCCTATGCAATTCTATGTAAGGGGGAATATTGTGGTCATGTAAAAGTTGTTTTCAGAATTGATGTTATTTTTTTTCTCTTATGTTTCCATATTTATAATACCCAAAGAAACAAAATCTCTTATTCTTATAGGTTTTTAAGTGTATTTTTATTTAATTATGCTTATTTAAATATGAAATTAATTGTAGGGTTTTTATATAAGTTCTATACTCCAAATTCCCAAATTAAATAAACCTTGCATCTGATACCAACTATGATGACACCACTTTTCTTAAAATACTATTACATCACTTTAAAGATAAGAAAGATAAAATAATTACTCGATAAATATCCAATGGTTTTGTGATGTTGGAATACTATGACCATACATAACAGTTCCAACACAAAAATATATATTTAATTCTTTCTTCTCTACTTCTAATTAGCTCTTTACTTCTCTTTATTTCAAGTACTCAAATAAAGATACACATCAAATGGGTTTACCTAAAAGAAAAATAAAAGGATAGATAATAACATGAAACCATTTAACATGGGGTGAGCATAATCTTTATCATCATAATGTATTAATGGGATCATAATCAAGATAGGAAACATTATTGAAAGACTTGGAATGTGGAAATACATAAAAATGCATCATCATGTCTTTATGGTAAACTACAACACATATTTGTAAAAACACTAGCATCATGTTCATGAATATTTCACTGTACTCATGAGGTTATTCACATTTCCCAATTCACTATATCACACTATAATTTTGGTTGCACCCATCACATTATAACATTTTCAATGCACTATATAATTCTTGGAGCACGTGTCACATCATAGAATTTACATTATCATGAATTCCATATAGAATATATATCAGTCATGAAAATGAAAAAAAACTTGAAAATAAATCATTTTATCTTCATAAATAATATATAAATAAAATTTTGGTTCTCAAATGATAGATGTCATAACAAACCTGGTACATTAACCATCAACCTTGAGTGGGTTGTAAAAGGTGTGTTTTTGAAATAAGAGTTCTTATTAAAATAATTTTGTATGAAATAATCTCTAGTTAAAAAAATTATATCCCAAAAATTTTAATATAATGAAGGAGAAATTATTTTTAAAGAATAACCATAAATAAATTTGAGTGATAGATGGAAAAACAAATGAATGAATGTTGTGTTTGAGAGTTCCCCTAAACATGTATCTGAATTCATTCTTCACATTAATGTCCTATTTAACGACATTAGATTCATTAATTTTAAATTCCATAACTTTTTTACTTTAAAATGGTTATTTATGTTTTAATTATGTTATTTTATGGTTCGTTGAATGATTTATTGAGTTTAAATTCATTGTTCAGTAGGGTTCCATTTCTTTGTTTTCGAAAAAAGTTCACACATACACATGAATGGATGTTCTTGTAGAACATCGATAAACAACCAGAATTTATATTACTTATAATTAAGTATCTTCCAAGAGATTAAGTCATATTACAATGAAATTGGTTATATACCATGAGGATGAATCATTAGTATAATTTTATTGATGATTGTTTTAGGATAATTTGGGAAATTTGTGGATCATAATGAAAATATTTTATTTTGTCAATTAGTATTATGTATAAAACATGTTTACAGAACATAGAAGGTGTCACATAATAAATATTACAAAAAAAATTAACCATCTAATGGTATCATTTATTACCTTAATGGAGCTAATGGAAAATGAAATTTCATCTCCCACGATGTATGTAAATTAACACATCACATGCAACGATTTAATTTTTATAAAAAAGAGATATAGAGTATTATAATGAATAATCTTCCATTAATATTATATAATTACATTATATAAATCATACTATAGTTATCATGAAATTTTGATTATACATGTTGAGGAAAACCGAATAAAAAAATCAAAATTGAATGAATATTGAAAGAAAAGAGAGAGAAATTTCCTCATGAATATATCTTATTTGAGAGAACCGTTTGGGGAGATGTTTTGTTCATTTAAAGTAAATAATGGATTTTGGACATGGGGTAGGATCTCAGGATGTAATTTGAGAATTATTTGGATTAGGAACATGTCTTGAGATGTGTGAGGAATAGAGGTTGTGGGGGGTTTTATTTATAGTGGATGGGAGAGGTGTTTTCACTATATTATATTCATTAATATATTATTTATCTACAAGACAAGAAATAGTGAAGATTCATGTGACTAAAAATAATAATAAGTTCTTGTGGGATAGAACCAATGGCCCTTTACGTCATCCATGGCTAATTCATGATGTATAGATTCATTTTTTAGTATATTTTGTAAATTATCAAATTACACTACTCCAAAAAATTAACGTATTTCTGAAAAATATCAATAATTTTCCCTAAAAAGTTTTTAGATTGTAGAATTTAAAAATTAACTCCATTTTATACAAATAATTTTATAAATATGATTATTTTTTTAAATAAAAATTTATTTGAAAAAAAAATTAAAATTTAAACTATTTTATCTAACAGTTTGAAAAATTAATTACGGTCTCATAAAATTAACATATAATCATAAGTCATCAAAATTAAAATTTCAGTATACATTTTATGAAAAAAAATATTTTATAAATTTTTAAATTTATCATTAAATATTCATGAAATACAATAATAACAACACTATAATCTCATTATTTCATTTTCCACCTATAGGGTGGATACATTTTATTTATACTATCATCAGGAATGTTACATTTCACTTGGTCGATATACTTTCCATAAGATTCATATTACTATCCATAAGGGTAACATTACTATTAATAAGGGTATGTTACTATTCGCAAACAAATTTTTGTATCTTATCAGACTCTAAACATCTTACATATCACAACTATATATCTTAGATTTTCAAAATTCAAATCACAGTAGTGGAAAATTGATATTTATTGGTTATACATAATTTAATAGTTCATTTATGAATGATATGGAATTGTGATTCCTAATTATATTTTATGTTATTTTAAAATATGATATTACAATAAGAAGGTTAAAATTTCATTTATAAATGCTTGGGTCATTACAAGAAAAATGTTGATCATTATGTGCAGATCATGGATATCTCTACAAATTGAATCAATTTTAACAAATAATGGGTTAGACTACTTCAAGAAAAAAAATTAAATGTCTAATGTGTATAATGTAAGACCTAAAAATACTTGGTGAACTATTAATCATTATATTCATATTCTAAATGATAAACCTTTAATTATTCGAACTATTATGGATAGATAAATTAAATTTAGTGAATAATATGATAAAATTATAGTGAATGGAAAGTAAATGATTAATCCCAATGAAATAGAATCTCATGATGGGTTTTTAAAAAATGATAATCTGAAAATCACAGTTGTATTTTGGGTGATGATTAAAATGTATGTATGTATCCTTGATGAATATTTTTTATAAATCCAACTAAATAAGAAATACTAAAACATATTTATAAATAAAATTTTGATGAATTTTCCATCATTTATATTGTAAATAAAAATATAAAAAATATAAAAAAAATTTGGAGGAAAATATAACATGTTGCTATAATTATTTTTGAAAAACAGAGATTCATCGTAAAAATTTCACCGTCATGTGGTGTAGAAACCATAGGATTTTCATTATTGAGAAGAAATTATTATTATTTTTCATCTCAATGAAATTATAAGGAGATACATCTTATTCACATATAAATTGTTATTTTATATTACATGTAATAAATATAAGTTTATTCATATAATTTAAGGGTCTCTATGTTGAAAAAGATACAGTTATACATATATAATTTAAAATATTTATTCCTTGTATTATTGAAATCACATTCCAATTTAATATATTTACTAATATCTAAAAAATAATTTTTTTAAAATTTTTTGATATATATCTTGATTATGATGTTCAATCTATCATATATGTAAATAAATTTATTGTATCCATTATGCATAATGTCTAAAAAATTGGTATTCACAATAATTATAAGTGATAAGAATATTTTATGAGAAGTTTGATATTGATAATGTGAAATTTGATATCATTATAGGATGGGGAGTATGTAATGTTATTTCGAGAGAAAAATGTTTTGAAAACTAAAAAATCTAGAAGAATCATGTTCATGAATTCAGTGATGAGGTATGTTGTCACATTATCATTTCATTCCTCAAAAAATACATAAATTATGTATGATATTAATGAGAAGAACATAAATAAATTAATAACATGAACTATGAAATTGTGATGACGATACACATTTAATATCATGAACAATTACTGCTAAATAATATTTAATGTCTTTTTTCAACATATTGAGATGAGTATTTGAATTTTATGTTGAATATATCTTTATAAATTTTATTTAATGTTATGAAAAAAATATTTTGTTACCTTTTATCAATTGGTATCTAAAAATTAATATTATCATAGAAATAGTTGAATAGTATTTCCAGAAAGATGAAAATTATCTTATATATGTCGATATAATTTTCTTAATTGAGAATAGAATGAATCAACGTATAAATTATGCCCTCTTATTTTATACTCCAATTAATCCCAATTATAATTATAGTGTAATAATTGATGGAACATATATTTAGAATTTAATAATACCACACACACGTTGGTTTATATTAATAGTCTTCAATATTGGGGAGAGATGAAAATTAATAATGGAAGATGAAATTAAATATAAAATATTAACATCCCATTTTATACATTGGAATTTAAAACAAATACCAAGGGGGAAAAGATGATCTTACATAGTGATTGTGAATTATTTATTGTAAATGTGACATTAATTGATAAATTTCATGATTTAAAATGAATTAATGAATTAGTATAGTTTATAAGTGTGTTTATCATGTCCCCATGTAAATATTAATTAAAGAGGATTTATTTGTTGAATGTGTATTTTTCGTGTCCCCTATCACAGTAATGTTTAATTTATTAATGTTCTCATATAAAAATGAAGAGGGATTTTAGGACATAGTTATATTTTTTGATGAAGTAAATATGAATTATGATTATTTTTGAAGGTTTATTTAATGTGAAATACATGTTATAATTTTGATAATGATGAAAAATTCTCAACAACATTCAAATAGTTTAAGAAAATGTAAATAGTTATATTAAAGATGAGAATTTGGAACAACATATGATGTCCTTAAAATAAATAAATATCTAGAAGAATATTTTAATAATATGATGTTGCAATGTGATGAAATATAAGTGGATTGGAATCTAAAATGATAAATGGATTGAACATATATTCTCTAAATATAATTAATCTATGTATCTCAAATGGGACATAATACAAAATGGGTTTTCACTAACAAGATTATGGATCCTATAAACCACATGAGGGACCTAGGTGGGAAACCACTTGGGTGGAAATATTTGTAGCCATCCCACTGTGGTATGTGCATGAGATTGGGATTTCATAGTTTTCATACAGTTTCTAAATGTGGGTATGCATGTTCAATGATTAGGATGGATCAAGGTGGGCTGCTGAACTATTTGGCATGGACCAATAATTGGAATATATGTAAAGGTATTCTGAGTGATAACCCAGGATACATGTTGGTATGTGTAAGAAAAAGAGATTTTACTATGTAGAGGTCAATTATGATGATGTATTATGTGGGATAAGTGTTATATGGGTTATTATTCTTAGGATAAATATAATTCACATAAATTGATATACATCTGATCTATTTTATCATGAGCTTCATATAAATCTAGTTTATCATCTACCATCATATGATACTCAAAAGCATACATAAAAACTCATGAGAACTAATATCAACATTCCATCATGTGAAAATGTCCATCTCCAGTGACCAATATGAAAAAAATCCCCCATGAGATGGGGTCAATTTATTCAAGGTGATGCATGAAATCATTATCATACATTCATGTTATTTAATGATGTTATGAATAAGTTTGTGAGTATCCACCACATAAACATCCTTGATGAAATTATTTCTTCATATCAAGATGAACATATCAAAACCTTCTATCCTTTGATCTTCTTACAAAAGAATTATAATGGATAATACTATCTCATTTCCCCTTCTAAATCACATTATATTTATTAAATCAAGATTTTCAAAATTTATTGAGTTTCCATGATGTCAGATTAAATGAATATGTATTTTTCATTAGATTTTTATCAAATCAATGATAGTGGATCTTCCCCTATAAATAAAAAAGTAATGGTGATGGAGTGAGTAGATTCCATTTGAAGTATATGAGAGTTATTGGATTAAATATACTCCAAATCAATTCTATATGAACATTTTGACATTATAATTTCTTTGGTGATACTTTAACATGATGGATGTGAACTCATGAACCTCTTTGGATACATGAATTAGTATAATAGTTATTGAATCATCACAGTTATGTGAAGGAGGAACCATCATGTTTAGTTCAATTGAATGTGAATAAATGTAGTATAAACCTCTATAGTTATGCAATGAAGATGGAGTGCATTGAATGTGAGTCCATTCATTAATAATAATATTGATCCTAAATAAGCAATTATATGAAGTTATTATATGTACATGATCTTTCCATATAATACATTGATTAAATGAAGGTATCTTGGGGTCATGAAACTACTAACTAGTTTATCAAATAATGTGATACAATGTGATTACTATTGCTTAAAATAAATTTATGGAGTCGGGATTTCATGGGTCTATTCATGTATCATTCTTTGAGAACCCCGTATTAAAATAAATATTTTTTTATTTTAATATATTTAAAAACAATACCTTGTAGATCCATGGATGAATTAACTCATTCATTAAGGAATATATAATAGTTCATGATTCGAAAACGATTTTCATGTATTTGGAAATATATGTGTTTCCTCCAGATGTAATCATATGGGTTATATTGTTCTGTGAATGATACATATTGTAAATTCAGTATGTATTTTTTGTATTCCAAGCATGTAATGCATGTAATAATTTCATTAAAATTAATTTAGAATTTTACAATGTAATCTAATATCTCTTGTTTTTTAGGATCAATGTACATATAATAAATTGTGATCAGGTTTATATATTCCTTTTCTCATAAAAGTTAAAGAATAACAATGTGTTTTATCATCTACATCACATTTATATTTTTTTGACTAAAGGAGGAGAAGAGGTATCATAAATAATATAATATAATATCAGTTAGTATATTGAATGTTAAATTCTACGAATCCCATTAAATAAATTTTGTAAAATGATTTTTATTGGAGTAATTAGCATGTATCAAAGAAACATTTTTATACATTTATAATCCCTTCATGATAGGAATCATTATATTATGTTATTATAATACAATAATAAAATTTAATTTTACCATTTTAATACTAGGAAAATGAGTTCAGGTCTACCAATTACCCTTGATATTCATGTCAAAAAAAGAGAATCTATGTGAACGTGGAATAATAACCACCAATCAATGATGCTATATTCGTCCAGAGTAAAGGAAAAAATATTAAAATCAAAATTTTCTCTATTATTTATTATTTAATGATGATATTTTCAAATTATATATGATGAAAAAAGAGATAAATTTAGTTTATATGTAATATAAAAAATTAAGGGTATAAAATTTAATGTGAATAATTGGTTACACAAAATAATTCAACTCCACTACTAATGTGGTCATCCCAAACTGATCCTAATGATAATGATATGTTTTTTTAAGAATTTCTCTCATTTAATTAATCAATATATGAGGTATGAATGACTTATTATGTAATATATGTAAATATAATGTTTACCATTATATAAATAGTGTGATGTAAATTATATATCCCTTAAATGAAGTGAGTAAAGATATATTTCTTATGATACCATTATATTATGTATTAACATACAATGGTTAGATATGTTTATAATGTTTCATGTGGATTTGATAAAGTATGATTCACTGAAAATGTAGGTGTGGACATGATATGTTTCGATTTGAGCACAATTTTATAATGATATTATACAAAACCTTGATATCCATTTTGATATATTATTCAAATATTTCTACCAGATTCATTATTTAGGTCTCCATGAAACATTTTTTTTATTTTACAGTCATACTCAATGTAATATATTACTCTTTTATGATAATCCCTTTACAATTTTGTATTCCGATTATACTATATTTTATTATTCTATTATTCATTAATTTTTTTTATTAGGATTCAATAATATTATTTCATCAATCATGAAATTTATCTTATGTTCATTTTTTCTCATATATTTATGATCTAATGATAATTCTACATTGAATCATTTTTATATGAATCGCTTACTGATTAGTTGAAATTACAATTCTCTTATGTTTCCAATTTCCCTAGGAATAAAGGAGAGTAATATTTACTATATTTAGAGTGCATAATATTTTTTTAATGAAATTTTATTGAAGAAATGTATTTTTGAGGAAAATATGGTTCTATAGTTAATTCATAATGAAATAGAGACTTTTTAATTATATAGTGGTCCTTATTTTTTGACTTAACTCATATTAATGGTAAATTATATAAAATATATGTATTCTACATTTTGTTCTTATCATTTTCTATATAAATGGATTTGAGTTAGTTTTTTGAATTATGATACGATGATTAATAGAATAGTACAGAAAGAGACCTTGTATAAAATAATAGCGATATAGGTTGGAATGAATGTGTCGGGTGATAATGGAACATAGATTTGATTTTTCAAATTTATATTATTTTATCAATTATCAAACATATTATATTATTTCTTGTTATTGAAAATAATTATTATAGTTTTTATAAATCATTCCAATTAGAATCACGAAAGGAAGGTGGTGATCAGTACTCATATTTCATATTATGAAATTTTGAGCATTTTATTTGATTAATATTTTATGAATTACACTATATATTTCCAATTATATAATACTAATGATTAATAAACACATTTTTTACATGTTTATTTATAGATGAAAAAAAAACATTGGTGTGATTATTTTATATATGTATATAAATAATATGACAATGATTTATGGATTGGTAGTTTCTAAATATCAAATTAATCATGAAATATTAGAATTTGATATCCTTTTGTTGATACACCCTACATTGATTCCTTTTGTGTAGACAAACACCTACATTCTAAATGAAGATGGTCGATGGTTCTTACCAGTGGTTTGTATTGTTATATTTTAATTGAGTGGATGCGATGTTGGTTAATTCATCAAAGTTAAAATTACTTTTTTGGGACTCTCTTATAGAGTTCAAATGTATTTTTTACCCATTTAATAGTTTTTTATATTGGTAACATCTTTGTGAATAATTAATTAACACTTTGAATTGATGTGAATGTATATATATATCAAAATATCTCTATATTTTTTATTATAGTGAACAATTAAATTAGTGATTAATATTGAATAGCTCTATGATCTGGAATTTTTTATTAACCAGGAGGGTGGCAGGTGTTGGAGTTGGGATCATGCCCCTGATAGGTCTTAATAAGTATCCATGTGAAGAGAATTAGAAAAAATATAGTTTATTTATTTTATTTATGTAACATCGCATATTTTTGTCTCATATAAAAAGAAAAATGTAGGTTACTTTTAGGATCATAATTTCATGACCATGTGAGTTTACGTTCATGATTTTGCATCTAAGATTAATGATGTGTCTTTTAAGGTCGTGTATCTAGAAAAAAATGAATATTGGGATTGAACGTGATAGTATATTTATAAATATACTTCTAAATTTAAATATGTACCCACAAAATTATTATTTTGCATATTATGGTATTATTTCAAGACTACTTCATGTAGTTTAATTTAGATTCAGGGGGAAGCCTATTACATGAGAACAAAGACAACAAGGTATTGAGTGTGGATTATATATGGAAATATCAGCTCTGGTTTTCCAATTTTATATATGTAAAAATTAAAAGGTATAGATGGGGACAACACATGATAGGTGTCATATATATGGACATCCACCTAACATTTATTTGAATGTTGACATGAAAATAAGACTAGACTCATTGGGTTATATGGTCTAATGAGGAATGAATAGGGATTAGAACTAATAGGAGGCCTAGTTAAGGATATCCATCTTCTATCGATTGGAAACTATATGAGGATGAATGATGGTCTTAATAAGGTCTTCATACAAATTATATAATGTTTTGTCTTTTACTAGATTACATGACCTTATAAGTACATCCATGACCTATATGTTGGTAAATTGAAAAGGAAAAAAGACTATACTCATGGGGGTGTAACATAGTGATGAAATGTCTAAGGTTAAACCTAATAAGTGGACAGGAAATAGACATCAATCACATGTTTTTTTTCATCTATATGAAGATGTATGACTTGACACATATTATATATGATCCAATAAATAATTTTTGGAACATAACCATTATCATAGGTCCATTTATTGGTTTCCATCTCAATACATTTGGAAGCAAGATTATGAATGATGATTTTACTCAAAAGGAATGCGATTTTTTTGAAGAATGTCGATTGCATATTATAAGTGGATAAAGGATTTGAGTATAGAATAACAATGTATTGGTTTATGACCCACATTTCTTTATGTCATGATTGATGATAAATACCAAATCAACAATCTGACAAATGTTGTGATCAACATAATAGAATCAAATTAAATAGATAATATATAAATCACTAGAACTAGAGGGAGGATCATTACACATTATTTATAATTAATTTATTTAAATAATTAATTATCTTACATGAATTATTTATTAATTTAATAACATACAAGTAATATAATTTGTGTTGTTGTTTCATTATAGGAATCATGATCATATTCCCAATAGTGGTGATCTCTATGTGTTCCAAAAATCTCTGAATTTCATCGTAAGAATATTCAGTTTCTCACATGGATGATCCTACCACTTGTTTCATTGTAATTTAATATCCAAGATCCATTCTTCCAATTCATTATCCTTTATCACTCTTGACATGCTAGTGGTAGGTGGAGGAAGATAACTCACTTTTCATGGGATTATTCATGGATAATGAATCTTATAGTAAGTCATCTCCATAAATTATGGATTATTTGTCTACTTCCATTAAATTGGAATGATTACAAGAAATAAAATCATGATGAACCAAGTGTTTAGTAGTATAGGTAAACCAGACACATATCTGAGTCTTGAATTAAAATTAATACAATAATTTCATCATAATTTTTTTATAAATAAATAAATATGAAGATAATAAGTTATTCCATCAATTATATCATAGCATACCTTTCATAGTACGCTTCATGGATTCTAGGGGAAAGGAAAAATAATAATTGTGATCTCAAATGCTCATTAAAGAAAAAATATAGTAGAAGGAAATATAATCAATGACAATAATTATTATTGAATGGTAAATAACTGAACACACATACTATATAATAAAAAACTGAGAAGAATGTACATAAATAATAGATAAAGGTAATAAATGAAAAAATCATATAGAAATAAAAAAATAAAGAAAAATAAAAAAGTAATTTTAAAAAACTCAAACAAATTATATTTAAACAATGAACTGTAAATTAAATATATATATATATTTGACGATGAAAAATATCATTTATAAATAATTAATCAAAAGAAATGAGTTAAATTCTTAATTATTGGATTCCATGTTTCTTATGTACATTTAAATAGTACCATCATTACCATTCTACATAAAATTATCATAACAGGTTGAAACCCATGTAATTGAGAAAATAATTTTTCCCACGAGAGTACTCATGCATCCAGGGGACTTCATTAACGAGTACCCAACCCATAGGGCACATTTTCAACGGTTCTCAACAACTATCATACCTATTCAATGCATTCTATATATCAAATAAATAATTTCCCTTACCAAATTATCATTTGAACTAATGTATAATGTTTTATCAATATTCAACCAAATAATCCATTTACATTCAAAGAAAAAATTGTAAAAAAAATTAATATGGTTTAGGAAATTAACCTACTCGGGATAAATGATATGGATATGTATGGTAAATTCAAGGTTCATTGATCATTTGAAATTATATATTTCAAGGAGAGTACAAAAAGAATAAAGTAATTAAATATTAATACTATCCCTATCCAAATAAATCTGAAGCCATCCAAATGATTATTTAGGACGGTATCAGTAAAACATACCCAATGTGGAGTAAACCAAATGGTTGCTTTCAATTATGAATTAAGATATCATTTTCAAAAAATTATGAGGAAAAAATCTTATTAATTTGAAAAACATAGATTAAAAAAAATTCTATGAAAATTAATTTTGAAAAACATTTTTTTATAAATTATCCATTTAAATATAGAAAGTAATCATTAAGAAAATAATGGTGGTGAAATAAAAACCTTCAGTTCTAGGTAAATGAATATTTATTTGTCATGGTAAAAAGTTATAGAAATTCTTTACTCGTAAAGTGAAAAGATCAATCCTTTGAGAACACTGGTTAACTATAAAGAGGGTAAAAAATTATTTATAAAATAATTATGAAAAAATAAATACATTTTTAAATTTGTTTATTAAAATATAGATTTTATATGAAAATGGGTTCTCCGACTAAAGACTAAAATATAGTCAAATTTTAAAAAAAAATCTAATACATCTGGTTTCTCATATTTTTGAAAAATCGTAGTAATACATGATAATTTTCATGAATTTCTATATTACAATAAAAATAAAGGTATAATTGATCAATTTTAAAATAATTTACTTGATTTTAAATATCAGTTAATAATTATTAATATTAATCTAGTCAAAAATAATAACCAAACATCCCAAAGTGTCCCATACAACATTAAATAATTTTAAATAATAAACATAATTAAGGAATAACATTAAATGATATATTTTAATACCATGAATATAAAATAATTCATTAAATAATATATCAATATGGTAATTATATACACGAGACAAAAAATTGTAATGATGAACTTTCCATTTTGCAAACAGATGTAAAAAGTGATGTGAAAATTCCTTAACATGTATATGAATTGCCTCGTGTGTCTTTATATTTTTGAGTAAAAACATATGTTAGTTTTTTAAGTCATTAAGAAACATTTTCCGGTTTAAAATAACTATTATTTAGATAATTATGATTTTTATACGACTACTTATTCATCAAATTTCATGTCAATTGTTTTGATGAAATTTGGTTAATGTGTCAAAAACCCCATTTTTATGTAAACTATGGTAAATGGTGTCCTTATATATCATCCCAAAAACAATAATAAGGACATAAATATTATATACATTTTGTAAATATGTATTTAAAATAATCGATAATGGTTGCTGATAAGAAATTATATGCACCATTCATAGAGACAGTAGGACGTACGTAGGCATGGACACTATAAAAATTTACTTTTCATATTAAAAGAATGAATCATAAATGATACATACATACATATATATATATATTATAAATATAGTATCATATATATTTCATATATGTTACATAGGTTCATTAGAATCATCCATAATATGATTCATGTATAGAATGAGTGAATCACTTTGCTTTAAAGAATCTGTAGTTCACACATCCACAAATAAAGTTATTTTAATTAGGAAAAATGAAATCTGTTGAGGAATGTGTTATAAATGAATTAAACATGAATAAAATTAATAATAATATACTATTTTTAATTTATTTATATATATATAATCATTTTTAAAACCACTAGAAGTGAAAAATGAAGAATGAACAATCATCGTGTCCTATGGTGGTAGTTCTCTATTGACATAAACAATATGTTCTTTACACATTTGTTGGAAGTGTGTGTAGTATTAGGTAAAAACGAAAAAAAAACAAACTAGTGTAATTATGATGAATTTTTGTAATATAATCATGTAATAAAAAATCATTAGCAGTGGATAATGGAAATAACATTAATGAGGTTAAGTAAATATTGTACCTCTTAAGGATGTAACTCCTTTTGGTTTGAATCAAAAGGATTCATTGGATGGTCTTATAAAAAAATCTAGGTAATATAGGACTTGTTAGGGGATTTTAATGAAGTATATGGTTAGATTTTGGACAATTACATATTTATTTAGAGGTTTGAGGAAGTGGGGGGGGGGGATAGTGATTTTTCATAGTGGGGGGAAAGGACACAGTATGAATTTTAAAAAACAATTGTTTATTCCCCATGTATTACAGATTTACTATAAAAATGGCCCATTATGGACCCATATATGTTTGTTGGACTAAATATTGAAATTTATAATTTTTTAACAATTTTATAGGTAAATTGTCTCCTTAAAACTATGTTTGAATAACATGGTATGCTTAATTTTACTATGATCAATGTAAATAATTTTTTTTACATTCACAAATATTTTTGGTCAAAAACTAAAATGAAATTATTATAAATTATAAATTATTTTTATTTAAAATATAAAATTCTTTTTACTAAATTCCAATAAAATATGTGTCAGAAATTAATTTATATTTAATCAAGCATATTGAAATATAATTCATGTTTTTAATCCGAAAAAATTCTAATGTTTTGTATGTTTTTATGTTTAATTTCATTGTGAAATTTATATCAATGACCTAAATTAGATAAGTATAAAAATAATAATCAAATTAAACATTTAGATAAATTTAAAATATAAATTTTCTTTATAAAAAATGTAGATGAAATTGCAGTTTTGATCTAAAATTCAGTATTCTTCAGTATTCATTAAAAAGTAATCATCATTGAAAAAATCCCATAAGTTACACAATCATAATTTTTAAATTACTCTTTCAAATAAGTTTTTTATTTTGAAATATATATTCTATAAAATTTCAAAAAAAATGACTTAAAATAAATATCCCATTAAAATGAGGTAAATGTGTCTTAATTAAAATATAATATTTTATCTGTAAATTAGTGTTTTTATTATATTATGTTTGTCGAATCTATTGGATGAATATAAAAAATAATTTTTTAAAAATTATAAATATATATATATATATTAAATTAATTTCACTAACATATTGTTATTAATTTAATTTTTTAGGATAAAAAACAGCGTCTCATTAAAAATACTTTTCAAGAGAAACATTCCCTTTATATTCAATTGGATATTTTAATAATTTGTAATAAATTTATAACCAATTAATTAGTTTTATATTCAATTAAACCAAATATTTCCATAGGATTGTTAATAAAATTCATAACTGATAATTTAATGGCTAGTGAATATCATATTATATTAAATAATAATATTTCAATAATATATTATTTAATGATAGAGATTGGAATTTCATTTAATGTAAGCCATTTAATACATTCGTTGTTGTGTATAAATTATGACAAATCAGTATCACATGAATTTCAAAATATATCATAGATTTAATTTATTTAACATTTTAAAATTGATTTAAACTATCATAGTATTATATTATCTTCTTCACTTGGTTTTTCATGTGATACACACTATCATATAAAATGGCCTTACTCTAGAATTTCATGGTGTAACATTCTACCCCCATAATTATATTATGTCATTAGAAATTAAATTGTATATTGGGGATATATTTTTTGATACTTAATGTGTTTGAAATCCCACATCATTAAAATGGTTCATAAAAATGTTCTATAAAGATATAATAAGATGTAAAGAGGTCACATAGAATATCATTTAACTAGGACTCTTAGTATGCGATCATTAGTGGAAATTAGAGATATTTACATGTAGTAAAATAGTTAAAATTAATTTTGATAGTTTGAGATAATCAATCACAAACATGGTAATGATCCATCTATTTTAATGGTCTTCAAATCCATAAATATGTGATGGTTTAGAAGGCCATTCGGTCAACTAAAATTAATTTATTAGGACAATAATTTTGTTGTTGATATCCCATTCTTCATGTTGAGAAATTCAATTAATGTATAAGGATATTAAAAAATTTACAAACATGGTACATTTTAATTTAATATGTTTCTATTCCATCTTTTTGTTCTTCTTCTATCAAATTATAATTCTTACCTTACTTCATGAAATGGATATCCAAAAATTAACATTGACTTTTGAAGCACTTGAATAAACATTTAACAGATTATAGGTCCAATAGAAGTAAGAAGAGTCTTTGTATTTTTCCCTGACTACTATACAGATTAAATATGGTAAATACATTAATCTATAAACAAAAAAAGTTGCATGACCAGTTCATCATTGATATTTATTCATAAAATTGTTTACATAAATATAATGGCATATTAAACCAATCATTTTGTAGGTTAGTGGTTACTGTGAAACCCTTATCATCTTTTAGTCATGCTTTCAAGAACTGTGACCCTTCCAAATGTTATTGCTTATGACCCCACATATAGTTTGACATTTCTATAACCATAATATTATAAATTCCAAACCAAATATTATTTACATCCATTATATAAGTTTAATGACTAAATATCCTTTTAACTATGGTTTTCAAAAAAACCCCAATAAAAAAATAATCCTTCATTTTACTTTTAAAAAGGTTATTCCATGGATTTTAGTTTATCCATAATATATTTTATCGAATTTTTAAATCATCACTCATTTTCTTCATCACAAAATGAATTATTTTTTTCCAATTTCATCCATTTTTTGTTATCTTTCAAATCATACATAGTGATTTATAATGAGAATATGAATATTCTTATGTGTATCCACGAGAATATTTAAGAATTGTGTGTAGTATGGCCCATTATTATTTAATAAGTTATTCCAAGTCTAGCATCACACAACTTTTTAGAGTTTCTACCCCTGGGTACATACAATCCAGAACCACATCTCCTTGTAGTATCTAAATTGGGACATAATAAAAGTAATTTCCATATTATCTCTATTTTATAATGAGTCTACAATGTCCATATGTACTTATCTTAAATTATACAGTAGGGTTATATTCTATAACATATGTTTTCCTAAATCTTGTTCAATGGTGTCGAATAAACACACATTAATTCCATTTATATAAACATGGAACTATTAAGGCTTCATATTGAGACTTCTATCAATTACAGTGTCCTGATTACAAGGAATAAATTCTTGTTATACTAAGTGTTTAATTTTGTATGTAATATCGATACACACCTGATTCTAGTATTATAATTTAATACAGTAATTAATAAACAATTTCTTCTAAATAATTATTTTTGGATAATAACATTATTCAATATAGAATATCCCTACATTTAATTAATAGTATTCTTCATGGATTCTTTGAGAAAGGAAACATATTAAGGATGAACGCATAGTCATAGAATGTGAAAAATACATAGGATGAAATAAGGAATCAACGAGAATAATAATTATGGCATGCTGAGAAGTTGAAAAACTTTCAATATAATCAAAAAAGTGAAATGAGGTTTAGAAATAAAATGGGATTATAATGAATGGAAGAAATCCATTAAAATATATTGATAATGAAAACAAAATGGACTGGTAAGAAATTAAAAAAATTCCCTTTAACCAATGATCATGAATTTAAATTTATCTATTAATATGTCAAAACAAAATCACAATGATGAAAAATAAATAAATATGAATGAATTAAATGCTAAAATATTGGATGTCATGTTTTCTAGGTACATATAACATGTACCATTAAGACCATTCACAAGACAAATTAGCACTTTAGGTAGAAATACATATAATTTTCATACATAATTCATCCCATGATACTAACAATGCATCTAGGGGATTTCATTAACAAGTTACCAACCCATTGTACTTTCCATAATTGTCCCCAACCCATGTCTTACTATAAAAAACATTCCTCATTTCGAATACATAAATTGACTTATCCAATATTAATATTTAATAGTGGATATAGAATTATCAATATTCGTAAAAAAAATTAAAATTCAAAGTAAACACCATATGAAAATTTTTATATGGTTTTGGAAATGAATATATCCATTATAAATTATATGGATAACTAGGGGAAATCCAATTCTCAGTGTCCATTGTAAATTTATATCTCAAGGGGAATAAAAAGGAATCAAGGAAGTTAATGTCGATACTGTCCATCACTAGATAAATCAAAATCAATCCAGGAGATGATTATGTATGGTATTATTACAACATTTTACAAGTTGAGTAAAATTAAGTATTTTTATCTTCAGTGAATTAAGAGAATATTCAAAAATAATCATCAGGAAAATATTCATTTTTTATAAAAAAATTTGTGAAATGTTTTCATAGAAAATATTTTTTGAAAACATTTTATCAAAAAATTATACTTCTAAACAAGAAAATTATGATTCAATAAAATTATCATTCTAAAATTTGTAATTTTTGTTCGAGGTAAATTTAAATTCCTTTTGCATGGCTAAATAATAGTAAAAGTCATTGTTTGGAATGTGGATAGATTATTATTTTGAAAAAATTTGAAGAATGAAAAAAGTGTAAAATAGTATTCAACAGATTATTTTGAATAACATTAAATTTTTTAAAATCATTTTATTATAAAACAGTTTTTAGAATAAAATATGTTCTCTGACTAATGAGATAAATGAAGTTGGGTTTTTATAAAAACATTTTCTAAAACATTTTACGAACCAATGAGTCTGAAGATGCTAATAATACATGAAAATGGTCACGAATAAACATAAGAGAAAAAATTAAAGTGTTTAATAAACAATATTTACATAATTTCTTTGATTAAAAATATCAATGAAAAATTATTAGTGTTAGTATTTGAGAAAATCATCATTAACCATCCCAAAGTGTCCAATACAACTTCATAAATTTCTATATCATAAGACTTATAAAGGAATAATACTAAATTAATATTTTAAATACTTAGAAGATAATATAATTCACGATATAACTTATAAATATGGTCATTAGATACACCACAAAAAATAAGTAAACAGAGAACACGACATTTATCTCAGGGATGTAAATAGTGAGATGAAAATCTATTACCTTACATATTACTTGTTTGGTATGTCATTATATTATAGAATAATAAACATATTTTAATTATTAACTTTCTTGAGAACCATTTCCATGTTTTCAATAATTTTTTTAACTTATTAATATCTCTTATACAATTACATAATCAATTATTATTATGTTCAGTGTTGTGGTCAAATGAGATTTACGTGTCAATGAAAAATTTTCATTGTAATATATAATCAATTTGTATAGTATATAAATTATAAATAATAATTATCATGATATCATTATTATATATATTCAGTACATATATATTGGGAATAATGTATTATTTTGGATATAAAAAATTAAATGTGCTATTTTTTGTGATTGTATTTCATACAAATTCATGAACTCTACTCCCATTTCGTTGTCGTATAAAAATAATGAAAATTAATTTATGAATTATTAAATTATAATTTTAGTATAATATCAAAGTAATATATGTTATATATATTTATTAAAATCATCTATAACACATTCCCTATATAGCGTGAATGAATCAAATCTCTTTAATGAGGTGGTAGTCCACACTTCCACTAATTATGTTATCATATTTTTGAAAAATTTAATGTCCATAGGTATATGTGATAAATAACTTATAGAACAAAAAATCAATTATAACTATAATATATATCATATGTAAATATATTTTCCATCATAATGAACAACATGAGAGGCAGAAATATAATAATGAACTATCATCGTTTTGTGAGGCATCAGTTCACCATTCACAAAATTGATATGTTCGTTACCCATTAGATTGAATTATGTCTATGTTTAGGTCAACAAATTAGCATAAAATAATAATCATATATTGATAATTTTTTTTATATAATCATGTAAATTGAATTGATTTGGGGTGGATAATGTAAATTAAACTAAAGAGCTTATGGAATGATATTACCTCTCCATTTGGTAACACCTTTTGGTTTTAACCAAAGGGATTCCATGGATAAATTTCAGACCATGGTTGGAATTATAAGTTTAAATTGGGGATGGTTATGAAATAATTTGGAATATCCTGTTATATAAAATGATTCTAGATATGTTTGATGATTTGGGAGGGCTCAGTTCCTTATTATTGTAGAAGGAAATGACATACATGTTATTTTTTAAAAATAATTGTTTGTTCCACAAGTTTTACATTTTAAAAAGTGATAAAATAAATTATTATGGAACCATAGTGGTTTATTAAAATAAATATGTACATCTAATATGTTTTTGAAAAGTATATAATACATTTATTCCCTTAATATTACGGTTTATTCATTTGTTAAGCTTATTTTTTCAATAAATGATGTCATTAAATTTAAATTCATTAACTAATTCCATTGGTAAAACAATAAGATGGACCTATTTGAAATTATAAAATATTATCATTCCATATATAGAATCCATTTTTTCAACATTAAATAACATATGCGGTAAAAGTCTATTTAAATTATATCCCATAGACTATATGATAATGAATGTTTATAAAGTAAAAACGTTCAAAATATTTCTATATTTTTATATTCAATTTCAGTATTTTTTATTATTCATTAAAAAATGAAACATCACAAAACAGTAAAAAAAATTTACCCAACCCTGATTTTTTGTTTTTCATTAAAATATGAAGTTTATTTTTAAACATATAATCTATTAATATTGCATTACTTGGATTTAAAATAGTTTATCCATTGAATGTTGGGAATTATCCCTTAGTTAAAATATAATATTTTATAACTAAATTGTGGTTGTTCATATCTTATGTTAATTAAATATATTAGATGATTAGAGAAAATACATTATTTAATATGTAATAAATATTTAATTAATATCAGTATATAATTATAATTAATTTAATTTATTAGTACAATGAACATTGTGAGCATAAAAAAAGTGTTCTATAAACACATTCCCTTTATATTGAAGTGGTTATTTTATTCATTAATAATTAACAAGTAACCAATAAATTAGATTTATATTTATGTAAATAATATATGTTCATGAGTTGTTTAATACTATTAATGACCTAAAATTTAATGTCTATGTTATATTGTAATATATGAAATAATAATATTTTAATAAAATATTATTATTTTGGTAAAACATGATCATGTTTTTAACACAAGACATAAAAGAAACTCATTATTTCATGAGAAATATGTTAACTAGATGTCACATAAATGGAATAATATTTCATATAATTTATTTATTTAAAATTGTTCATATATGGTAATGTATCATGATTTTATGTTACCTTACACACTTGGTGATGCATGAGATACATACAATCAAATACATTATAGTTTATTAAGAATTTCGGGTTATAACATATCCCTATAGGTCTTGAAAGGAATTTTAGGATTCATTTTGTATATAGAATTTGTTGGATCTATTGAAAAATGATAATATTGGACATATATATGTCACGTGTTAGAAAAAAATAATTTCACTAGAGACAGTTATTATTTATTTAATCCCTTGCAAAACCCCAAGTCTATAATAACATTAATATTATTATTTCATGACATATATATATATATATTATTAAAAGTTTACATTATTTGTTAAAAAAATATTATATATATATTATTTCACAATGGAAAAGTGAAGTCGACCTTTCATTCATTGACAATATTTATGAAGCCATAAATAATGACTGTTTATTTATTAAATAAATATTATTGTATTATTCCCCAATAAATAAATAAATATATACATTATAAATCAAATAATTATTATTTAGTAAATAATACTTTCACATTATATTCTTTTTAATAACTGTTGATGAAATATATGTGATCAAGAATACATTTATACTTATTAAACCACGTTGAATAATAATATTTATTCAAATTGTTACATATTAAATAATTTTTTATATTGTTAAACTGATATTCTAGATTCACATAGTGTGTGATCATCAATATAGGGATCCAAGCATAACATACATGGATATTACATCGTTTTATATGAAAATACTGTACAATAGAACAATACAATCACAAAAACCATAATGGTTTAGTGTCATTGGAGACATGGAAACAAAATATTCTATCATGGTGAATGGTATTAAATATATCCCAGAAATATTTCCAAAGATATTAATCATACATAAATCATTTCATTATAACCTGTGTAATGGAATCATAAGAATGGGGTGAGAAAAAATAGTCAGTAATTATAAATAATGAAGATATATTAGCATAATTATGAGTATAATGGTATGGAAACATGATCATCAAAATAAAAGATAAAACCCTGAATATGAATCATCATATACATTTTTCATCGCATAAAGAATGGATGTTTTATAAGAAATAAATCACATGTAAATAAATAACATAATCACTAAAAGCATAATATATGAATAATACACGGGATTATGGGAAACCAATAAGCATATAATATTATATATATAGTATCCATGAAGTTTATTCTAAAACCATCTAGTTATTATGGGTTCACTCCATATAATGTCTTAATAGTTATGTTTCACACCCATGGCCATAGTAATAGCATGATATCACTCCTCATAACATCTTGTTAGTCGTGGTTTAATTCTATGGACATATTATTATCATGAGTTCACTCCACATTCCATTTTTGTAGTTATTAATTAATCCCATGTCCATCTTAGTAGTAATGGTTTTCTCACAATACCATCATAGTATACCTCTTCCAAAATTTATCATAACCCACTTTATTGGAGGGAGATATATGCCCCACCTATCTCGTACTGTTATCATTCATACATGTTCCAAAAATTCATATACAATCATATCTTAAAACATAAAATTTAATGGGTATCACCAACATGTAAACAAATAATAAACATTGTATATGATATAGGATTCATAGTTATTTCATCACAAGCATAACCCGTGTATGAGAAAATGTTCTAATAAACATATAAATCATGAAATAGAGAAGGATTTCTTAAACATAAAAGCCAGGAAAGGGAAACAGATTTCATTAAGATAATTACATTAAGAAAATTCCAATTATAGAAATGATATGAATTGAATCATTAAATCATTTTCTATATAGGTATGAATACATCAAAATATCTCAGCATAAATGGGATTTTTTTAAATACCTCTCAAAAAAATTCATGTGGAAAATTTCATATATTCTTTAATGAAATGTTTTTAATTCTTAAAAAAATATAAGAATCATTTTGATAGAAAATAATCTTTTAAAAACTATTAATTCATGAAATCAGCAGAAAATATTTTTCATGGAAAACATATAAAATAATCATTAAAACCTTTTAAAAACACTTTTCATTGAAAATAAATTGAAATCATTAAACTAAAGCTTAAAAATGGTATGATAACCATTTTCCATGAAAACTTTTAAATGAAGTCTGAAATTGATTTGAAAATTATTTTCCATGAAAATATATTTTAGAAAAATTATTAAAAATTTCCTAGAAAATGAAAATAAATCATCGATGAATTAATGGTGGATATATTTATTCATGTTATAGAAGGTAAAAAGAACATTTATGTTTCATGGTAAGAAGGATAATAAATTTCTTCATTTGGAGAGGGGAAAGAATATTCCTTGCAAATACTTGGTAAAATAAAAAAGGATAAATTTATCTTTTAACATTGAATGAATTTTATTATAATATTCTAGGAAACCAATTTTATAAAAATAGGGTTTGAAGGAAAAAAAATTCCGATTGATTAGATGGTCAAGTCAGGCTTTCTTAAAACCACATTCTTAACTATATTATGTGCCAAAGAGTAGATAATCATTCCATTACTTGAATATATCATGAATAACCTATGGAAAATAAAATTCCTGAATTCCTTTATCTAATAATATTATAAATTCATAAAAAGAATCATACATGTAATCTATATCGAAAATTAAAAGTAATGTCTCAATAAACTACTATAACTTTGTAAAATGAGAACATACTTTCAACGTAAGAAAATGAAATGACATGAATCATAAAATATCATAAAATTAATTATATCCAAGATAGAAAATGTAAAATTGAAGTATTTTCACCTCTAAAAGGATTTTATTTCCATATCAAAATATTAGTATCAATGAAGGAAAATTGAGACAAAGATTTTTTTATTGATTTGGTAACTTTTTAAAAATAATCCTGAAGAATTGATGTACAAAAAAAGTATATGTTAATTACAAAAATGATTGGTACATGATACCTAGAATAAATTCATGGAAAGTATAAACAACACACAAAATGAAATAGTGTTGAACGTATCATGTATATCTCGAGAATAAAATGTGAGATTAAATCTCATTACCTTCTGAATTCCCTCTCATCATACGAGTTCAAACCACCTATATAATAAATATAAATTTATTTTGAATATTTTTAGGAACCACATTATTATATATAATTCCTTATATGGTTTTATTATGGGCCTATATTTCATTCTTGTTAACAGTCCTGTGTTATGGTTTCACATCGGGTAATATTATCTTTATTATTCTCATGTGTCTTAAATTGTTATGTAATTTTTATTAGAATTTATATCATGATTTCTAGAATGTAAACCACTATATTAATATAATATACATATATATATTATTTATGTATTCCAATTATCTATATAATATATAATTAATAAAATAAATAAAACATTCACCAAGATGATTGGATGTATGTAAGCCTGAATGAAATTTTTGTTTTATTGTCATTTTTACATAATGAAAGTAATAGAAATATATGTATATATGATTCAATATTTCTCATTATTATAGTAGAGTTAAATTATAATATATATTTTATATATTATCAAATATCATAATTAGTAAAATACATGTGTGGTATTAATAAATCAAATCAATTTTAGTGGGTTGTAGTCCCCAATTCCACAAATGAAATTATCGTATAAAAGAAAAATTGAATGTAAATAATTTATGTGTCATAAAAAGGAATAAAAAATAATAATGACAAAATAAATTTAATATGTTACATATATAATATATTTTCCATAAGAATGGCTACTATGGTTGGTGGAAAAGAAAGAATGATCGATCATCATTTTGTGAGGTAGTAGTTCGTCATACACAGAATAAATATGTTCATTACCAATTATAGGGTTTTTAAGTAGATATTTGTTCCTAAGTTTGTTATTTTTTATTTAAAATTTAAAAGTAAAATTTTCTATAATTTTATAAATTCAATTAATATATATAATGTATCTAATGTTAACATAAAAAATTAATGTTTGATTAAATATTAATAAAGATTTTGTAAATAATATATTTTTTAACTTAAATCTAGCAATTTGACTATTCATCTAAAAATTGATGTTTCTTTAAAAAATCCATAAAACATTCAATAGAATAAATTAGACATAATTAATCCAGAATTGGTGTTTATTTCATCAAATTCTATTTTAAAAAGTGTCTAAAATTGATTTTATTGTTTTTCATTGATTGACATGAAAAGTAGTTAATTTGAAAAAATACTATTGTTTTAAACAGGTAAAGGCTTTAATATAAATTATATTTTTAGTTATAAATATATTTTATTTATATTAAACTAATATAAAAATATTTTAATATTTGTTATTACATTTTATATAGGTAATTTTTATTTGATAGGTTATAACTCACTCGTTAAAATAATTATAATAAAAAAATCAATGATATGTAGATACTTGATATTGTGTGTAACATTCACTATGTCGATGTTCCATGTGAATGAAATTATTGAATTAGTACATTTAAATACATTAATTTAAATTTAATTATTTATGTTAAAATATATTTTTCACCATAATATCTTGTCATTTTATATTCTTTTAGTTTTCATATTAATTTAAAATTAATTGAAACCATTGGATTCATATTATATGTCTAAAACAAATATTTTTATAAAATAGTTAATATTATTCATAAAATCTAATTTATAATAAAGGTTTTATTTTATTATCTTAAGTAATCATGTTTTAATAATATATTATTGTTGGGAAAACCTTGGTCTAGTAGGATACACATCCCTAGAGGAAAGTCATTATTGTGTAAAACTCAAGATGACCTCTATGTTCCTTAAAGAGAAGGCCAATGTTTATGTAGCAAGTAGTTCCCAATTAAAAAGGTGTTTCATACAAATCAAGAAAAATATTTTAATTTAATTTAAAATGATATATCATCAGTGTTCCATGAAATGAAAAATATCAAAAATGTTTATTTTACATTATTAAAATTTCACTAAATAACATTGTGTTACTTTCTACCCCACATAAAATAAACTTCTCCATCAAAATATGAATGGGTTATGAAATGTTTAATACTTGAAATTTTCATTCACAGAAACAATCACTGTAGAAATTAATACTAACATTTCCTTTAAAAATGAAATGTTTAAAGCATAAGGGTTACCCAATGTAAAAAATAACTAGTTATCCACATAAGAGAACATATATGGGGATTGACAATTGGACATGGAGAAAAAATGTAAATATTTATAGGGATTTATTGATATAATCAATCAAAATCAATTTAATGATAAATGAAATGTTTTGTTCCTCAAATTCATAAATCTTTGAGGATTTAAAAGGGTATTGGTTCAATGACCATTTAGGTAATTAGAAAACATGTTTCACTTTTTGATCATTACAATATCAGTGAGTAATTATTTTATTGACCAATTATAAAAAAAAATCATTATTTGTTTTTCATTTATCTATTTCCAATTCATTCAATACATTTTTAAATGGATGTATATAAATTAACATTGATTCCTCAAGAACTAAAATACAATTTTGTCCTAAATTAATGGCCATAAAAGAATTAAAAGTATAACAATTTATCTATAACTATACTCAATAATCAATATGGATAATAAATTAATCATTAATCATAAAAAGGAACCCCACAAATTCATGATAAAAAAACTATTCATCAATAATAATTATACATAAAACTGGACATAGTATAGGCCAGGGGTAGGAGTAAAACCCCTATCATCCTTTTCTCATGGGTTTAAGACCCACAACCTTACAGAACATGATTGGTTTTCACCCAATATAAATTATGTACTTTTCTAAAAACACATTAATATAATATCTACAATAAATATTATGTAAATACTTGAATTATTGTTAGTCAATAAATAATTTTTTATTCAGGACTTTTAATACAAAATCAATACATAAATTCCATCTCCGGAATTTAACATATTTTTTCATGTATGTTTTACCTTGTAACCCTCCTAAAAGATAGAAATCCAAATAATTAGAGATAAAGTCAGGATATCATATTAACATTGATCCATCATATTTCACAATGTATCATTTTTTTATAACATTACAAACTTGTGACAACCTTATTGTATATACCCTTGTATCATGGTAACAACCATAATTAATAGAAATTCTTTTTGATGAAATTATTTATTACTTATTAAAAATGTACTATATATATATTCCATAAATCCAAAAAACCTATAAAAAATATAAATAATACCATAACCCACCTTTGGAAATGTGTATATATGGGTCCACAATAATAAATACCTTCCAACTTACTTATTCATATCAGTATCAACATATCCTAATGGAAATTTTAAGGGTTACCTTACCTTAGTCAAAATATAACCTTTCCATTAAATCACTCCACCATTACATCAAGAAAATTCAATATAATCTTTTTAAATTTGGAGAAAAAATAATATTTAGAACTACCCATGTATATTTCATCATTCATATTAATTAATATATTAATCATAATTTATATAAACATTTATTTTTCCATGTAATCTGTATTCCATTAACAAGGCTACCACATCCTATTAAACAATACCTTTTCACTTTTACATTTCATATGTAGTCACTATCTTATCAACTATGTAACCATTAATCACACAACTTTCCCGATCATTTTTAGTATAATTTCTCTTGGGACATTGATTTGGATAATTAATAAGTATTATGTATTTAAAATTATTAACATTAAATGATGTCTTATGCATGCCTATATTCTGATCCATTCCATTAAGAAAACTCTTCACGCTTCCCTTGAAGTTACTTTCTTTGTTTCCTTCATTTCTATAGTCATAACATCTTCCAATTCCACTAAGAGATCTATATAGGGTAGTATTTCCACAATCTTGACAAAATTAAAACATAATCTTATTTTCTCTAGGGTGTCCATTAGCTGATGTCATGGATAACTCCTTCATTCTCTTCATTGTTGAGTCTAATATTTGGTTTAGGTACGCAATGTTAATAATGATCCAAGAGAAGTGAATTGAAATTGTTAGGACATATTACACTATAACTATAATACCACATGAAATATCATCAAAACAATTATCCATTAAATTTAACAATAATCCATCTCCTTCTAGTACCCTCCATTTACTAAAACCAGAAGCATAATGTGAGCATTCCATATCATAGTAAAAGAACTCGTAGTCATAAAATTATTTAATCATGTGATTTATAAATAATGACACATTCTATAATATAAAACACAATTAATTTTTCATAAGTTATTCATATACAACTTATATCTAAATACTTCAATATTCATCGTGAAGAGTTTTAGAATTTCCAAATCATATCCCCTTGAGTTTCAAAATATGTGTGTGTTAAGGCCTATTTTTGTGAACCAAATTACCCCATATCATGCTTGAAACATCTCATTAGATTTTTTACTCAAGGGTACATTTTTATCAAACCCTAACCCCCTTATAGTATCCAGACATGGATTTAGTTCTAAGAAACCACTCATTCTACAATTTACAAAAATTCAAGGATATATTCCTAAATTTTGACATATCATTATCTTTATCATTAGAGATATCACTACATATATCCTTATAAATATACATTGGGATATCAATAATTTTTTTTTCATTCTAGTTTTCAAAGGTTGACAAAACCATCCCTTTGATTCCAACTATAGAATCCCAGGATTAACATACATTTATATTACATAATCATAGATGATTTTTTTTATATTACAAAAAATAAATTCTTCATAGCCATAATAATATAGTGTATTTGGATTCTTGGAATAAAAATATTCTATCCTAGTAAAATTTCATAACCATATACCATAAATATATCTATATTTAGTACTCAAACATTAAATTATTCATCCATACCTCGGGAAAGAAAATATAATAACGGGGTTAGATCAAATTGATTTTATGGGTAAATAAAGAAGATATATAAACATAATTATGAGCATAAGGGTAATAGAACATGATCATGAACGATAGAATATCGCACTCTTCATATCAATGATCATATACATGAATCATGGAATAAATCATAACAATTTCAGAAGACATGAATCGTTGGAAAAAATAAAATAATTCATCAATGAGTAATATAGGAATAAAACATGTGATTTTGACCGACATATAAGCATAAAATAATATTTGTATATTATCCAAGGCATTACTACGAATACCATCATGGAATTAAGTGTTCACTCCACATACTATCTTGTTAGTCATGTTTCACTCCCATGTACATATAATTAGAATGAGTTCAATCCTCATACCATCATGGTAGTCTTGGTTTACTCTTATGGACATCTTCGTAGCATGATCCCACTTCTCATAAAATTTAGGTAGTCATGGTTTACTCCCATTTCCATCTTAGAATTTCTGTTTTATACCCAAGACCAGCATATTCAATATCATGAGATATAAATCATTACCCAAGGCATTTGACGGATATATAGTTCCTACCCATCTCATAGAGAAATGATACATACATGTTCAAAAAACCCATAAACAACCATATTTTATCCCGTGCAATTAAATGTGTAACCTAAACTTGTAAAAATATCATATCTTATTGAAAATATCTAGGTTTCATATTCATTTCATCCAAATCATAACATGTGAAAGATAAATGTATTTAATAAAAACATAACCCACGAAAGTGAAATGGAATTCATAAGAAACAAACTTGTGAATGAGAAAAAGGATTCATAAAAACCATTAAATTTAAATAACCCATTCATAGAAAGGCTATGAATGGATCCTTTAGATAATTTTATAAATTGGAATCACTACATCAATGGATATCTTCTTATATGGAAAATAATTTTTAAATATCCTTAAAAAACATTTCTTGAGTAATGTTTCCTTTCTTCTTTTCAAAAGGATTTTTCATACATAAAACCACTTCATATTCATTTACATTGAATATAGATTAAAACATAAAAAGAAAACATAAAACCATTTGAAATCATTTTTCATTGAAAACAAAAAATATATGATCCATACAATTTTATAAAATGTATTCTTCAAAAAAACATTGAAAACAAATAAAGAAATCCTGAAAATGTTTTGAAAATCAATTTCCATGAAAACATATAAAATAAGTTTAAAATTTTATTAAAACCATTTTCAATAAAAATCTCATTTAGAATAATTTTCCAAAAAATAACGATTAAATATTCACGGAAGGCATCAACATATTTACAGTGGATAAATTCGTACATGTTATACAAGGTAAAAAGAACATTCATTTTTCACGGTAAAAAAGATAAAAAATATCCTCATTCAGAATGGGAAAAAATTTAACGCTGAAATATTTTATATATGTTAATGAAATCGTAATTTTTTTTATTATAATAGGATACTTGAAAAATATTCTTGGAACCTTTTGTTAAAAAACATGGTTTTAATGGAACGCTGATGTATGACTGATAAGTGTGTAATGTGTGGTTTTCATAAAACACATTCTTAAATATATTATGAACCAAAAAGTATAAAAAGATACCAATAAATTAATATAACAAGAGTAGACATATGATAATAAATGAAATGAATTTATTGATAAATGGAACATAGGAATTCATCAAAGGATGAATAAAGGCAAATAATCAGGAAATGTGGTGAGATTCATTCCAAAAAACATATAACATGGTAACATGTGATCACACTCTCACTAAAAACATTATACAATTCATATAATATCATTAAAGAAACTGTATTCCGGATATAACATGTCTCATGGATGTATATACACCTCTATAAGTATTTTAGATACAGAACAAATCATGATTCTCAAATAAGGAAAATTTAGACAAAACATATTTAACGATTTGGTAACTTTTAAAAACTAAACCCCATGAATTAATGTCCACAAAAAGGTTTTTATTATTACCAAAATTTTGGTATATTATTAATTTAATATAATAATAGGATGGAAATACACCACAATGATGAAATGAATGACTAATATTGCATGTATATCACGGGAATAAAAAGTGAAATAAAATCCCCCTACCACGTGTCTTGACTCTCCCTATATGTGTTCAATCCTACTGTATAAAAATTAGATAATTACTATAAAACATTAATAGAACTATATTAGTACATATTATATAAAATATGATTTTATTACAAGTATATATTACCCACTAGATGAAAATCATATTTTAAGGTTTCCCTTTAGGTAATATTCACAGAATTATTTCCATGTCTATAAATTTGTTATATCAATTGTATTTATAATTTACTTCATGCTTTACAGAATTTAAAAAATGATATAGTTTTCATTTATAGATATTATATTTGTATTATATTAATCCAAAGAAGATATATGTATAATGTATAATATAATGTTCATGGAGACGGTAGATCTTAAATACGATTGAATGTTATTTCTGTTTAATTGTCATGTTGATTGAATGAAGTAAAAATAAATATATGTATAGATATGTATATAAATAATTATTATATTATATTTATTATATAATATATATATATATATATATCATACTCACTAAAACCATATATAATACAATCTAATTGGTGTAGGAACGAATCATATCACATGGAGGGGTCAGTAGACCACACATCATCATATGAAATTATCGTATGAACAAAAATTGGAAAGTAAAATTATATGTGATGTAAAATGGAATAAAATATATAAAAGACATAATTAATTTAATATATAAAATAAATAAATATATTTTTCATCATAATGGACAGCATCGTAGGTGGTAATGGTTTAATGAACTATCTGCATTCTGTGAGGCAGTAGTTCACCATACATAGAGACAATATATTCATTACCCATTAGATGGAGGTTTTTTGTAAATGTTGGTGATCCAGTTTATATAAATTAAAACGAGTATATTGGGGATAAATTTTAGGTTATGTAAGTATATAATAAATATAATATTAGGTGCTAGAGAAGTAAAATAAAAAGAAATTACTGGAGAGAATATGTTACCCCTTAATTGGGTAACTCCTTGGGGTTTTTCCAGAAGGCTTCCATGGATTTAATTGTTCATAAGGGAAGGATTTTAAGAGTAAGGGAGGATTTATGTTATTTTTTTTACGGAGTGAAAAAACATAATAGTTTTGAGATGTGGTAGAAGATGGAGATGTGATGACCTTTTATATGGATGAAAAATGACTCACTTGGAATTTTTAAAACAAGTTAGATATGCACATATAATTAACTAAAAAAATAATAATCAAATATAAATAAATATTGATACTTTTTAGACCAGTATATAGAAATAATATTGGTGTCGGGAAAGTTAATTGGTCATTAGGGCCTTTAATATTAAGGTTAAACCCTAATTATGATTATTTCGTGCTCAATCCCTATGGTAAATTTTAATCACATATATTAATTTTTTGGTCAATATTGAAGTTGAACATATTATACTCTAAATATTTTACTAATTAAAAAGTTTTATTTTAGTTATTAAAAATTCAATTCATTGAATCAGGAAAATTACGATTAATATTAATCTTGTAGATGGGGTGAAATTATGGGTTTTCAATATAGAAAAATGTTCAAATGATTATTATCTTTTTTATTCAATTTCAATGTTAGATTTTTTATAATTTCCTAACCTATATTAATATATGTATAATATATCTACTGTTACCATAAAAAATCAACATTATAATTTAACAATAAGAATTCTTTAAAATCATGGAAATTTTTAACTAAAATACAATAGTTTTCAATATTAAAAAAAATGATGATTATCAGAAATATTAAATAAATTTACCCTTGGATAATTCCAAAATTATGAATTTAGAAAATAATATTATTTTATAAAATTCAATTTTTAAAAGTTTATAAAATAATTTTTATTAACTACATAGATGGACATGAAGTTTAGTTCACTTCAGGAAATGGTATTTTTTATACATATAATAGATATACTAAAAGTAAAATTTTTCATTAAAAATATGTTTTATTTATATAAAACAAAAATAAAACAATTTTACAAATTATTTTATTACTATTCATATTAATACTCTTTATTGGATATGTTAAATATAAATTGTTTAAATAATTACAACAATAAAATGATATTTTGTAGAAACTCGGTATTGTTTTTCTAGTATTTCAAGTCAATGTTTCATATGATAGGAATGATTTAACTAGTGAATTGAATGAAATAAATTTAAATTTATGTTATTAGGGTAAAATAGATTTTTAGCATAATAATATTTTGTATACCTCGGTTTTTTTGAGTTATGCATGTCCTTGAGGAAAGTAACGCTTTCATTTAACGAAATCTATCCTTGGTGTTTCGTGTAGAGATGGACAAAGAATAAGTTGAGTGTTGCGAACGATTAACATTGTATTGAATAAAATTCTTGCATAAAATTGTAATTTAATATAAAATTAACTATCTTAGGAATTTAACGAAATGAATAATATCTAAAAGGTTAATTAAATTAAAGAAACAAAAACTCTTGGGGTGTTACACTATAGGCCCCTTTCACTGTTCCACTCGGTGAAGCGGCCTAAATTCCATGGTTAGCATCCGGAAACATGTCAAGGACCCCATATAAATTTAAGGAAATTAATCAGTAAAATAATAACACATATAGAGTCTTAATATGTAATATATTCCCCATATCACAATATCTATAATCAAGTATGTTGCATATCGAGGCCATCACCCAATGTTCTCGATATGTCTCACATAGAATTACAAAAAATTTAAAATTAAATATAAAACACTCTCTATGGATTTATTTGGGGTATATAATTCCCATAAAGGGATGGAGATATCAACGTCCCTTAAATAAAAGAAGGGAAAAAATCCTTTTTTTAATTATTCATTAATGCAATATTACTAATGATGCCCCTAATGTGTCCTACATCACTGTGAACAAATTTAGTCATTGTTTTTTTTTCAATAAATAAAAATAAATGATTCATAATACTATATAAAAATACTCTTAACATCAAATAATCAAAAAAATGTCTAAATATATAAACATCCAATGAGACATTTAAATGTGTAATTACTTGTTGCATGTCTCATTCTCATAACATCAAAATATGAATATTCCATGTGATGTACACAATTAGAGGGTTCCTAAAATACCATTTTGACTCCACACCTGAATGCTGGTATCATTTGTTACCCTTAAATGATATCCTATGGCTACAAACATATATTTTAGACTGGTTACCTAGCACTTCAGGGTTCCCATCATAGTGGTGATATTCTTTGACCATTTACTATGAAATCTACTCTTATGAAATTATTACATACTATGTTATTCCAAAAAACAATAATAATGTCATAATGAGTTCATAAATAATGAAAAATAGTTATCATAAATTACACATAGGTTGGTTCTAGAGAACCAACTCCAACAAACTCCCACTTGCTCTAGATCCTATTGCTAACAACCATCAGCATTCTATCTCTCACATGATAGTCATGATTCTAATAATATGTTAAATTTGTTATGGGTTCCCCAATTTTATCTTCTATGGTTTCTCTACATACTACAACTTCACCCATATGTTTAAAATACCTCAAGAGATGATACATCTGGATTATATTCTTTGTTGATGGTGTGAACTTTCCTCATTTGTATGATCAACAATTATAGTATTATCGCGCTACAATGTGATAAGAATATTACTAGTAGGTACCTTATAAGGATATTAGATAATGTGTTAGAATTGAAGGGATTTAATGGATTCACCTGATAATGTTATATACTCTAACTCCGCTTCTTAATTAGTGACTACAGGAATAATTGAACACTTCCAACTCACAGCTCTATTGTTGAGATAGAATACATATCCTCACATGCACTATAGATCGTTTGGATCTATTTAAAAACTAGTATTTGTATATAATTTGGTGAAAAACTTCACATATCTCCATACACAATGAACATATCCATATTTCATCTCAGATACAGAATTTTGACCTTAATATAGACCATTTCAAATGTCTTTCATATTCTTAATATCATCTTACCATGCTTAATGCATAGGAAACATCATGTATCATAAATAATATGAAATATATGACTAAACCTATTATTGAAGTGTATGTGATCTTAGTCATAATCTCTTTCTTAGGCTTTGTATATGGATATATTTCCATAGAAAGGTGTAAACCATGTGAATCATGAACCAACCACCTATGGGATTGTTCAATAAAATAATAACTTTAGTATTTGGTCAACATATATACATTGACATGGTCCATGAAGCCTCTTAGGTGTTTCATGAATGATCTTAGTCCCAATAATATAGATTTCATCCCCTATATCCTTAACAAAGACAAACTTATATAACCATCCCTTAATAGTCCATAGGACTATAATGTCATTTCATATAAGTAATATTTATTGAAAATATACTTCTATGTTAATGAATTAATTTCCACTAAACATATGGTAATCATAAGGATCACATTCATTATTAAGGAAATATATTTTTTTTACAGCCCCATGAAATCAATTTTTCCATGACATGTTTTCTTGATTCAATCAAAAAATTGTTCTCCACAACTTGAAATTATTTTTTGAATCACCTGGTGTCAAAAATCTATCTGGTTGTTTCATATTTACATACTCTTGAAAGTTCCATTAAGGAATTTCTATTTAATTCCATCTCCAAAATATATTATTCATGTTGATCTATTATACTATGTAAAATGTATATGGACATAAATATGGATACTACTAAAATTGATTCATCATATCCAATTCCATAATTATTACTAATCCCTTTGGGTACTCGGCATTCTTTATAGGTTTTTATATTTCCGTTCATGACTAGTTTTCTCTTGAAAAACCTGTTTTCACCCAATGAGAATTACATATACTAGTGCATCAACCAGATCCCCACAATGGATCTCATACATGGAATATATTTTAGAATTAAAGGATTCATTCAATCTTAAATTTAATAATATCTATATTACACATTTTTTTGGGAGAGGTTCATCATAGTTAAATAAAAATGAGTCACAATATTCGATGACTTGAATATCATATCACCATATGTATGTTACCTCTATTATTATCTGTTGAAGTGAATGTGTTTTAAGAATTTCTTCTTATCTGGGGATGTGATAAATGTATTCACGTACCAATTCTTGTGTATCTTGAGAATCAATATTATTCTTTTCTATCATGATCCCACTATATTTTTTGATGATGATATCTATATCATGAATTATTTCATGTCTAGTGACATTGAATTTCATGTTTTAGAGGTTTTATACGTTTTATCACTTTATTTATTAAGGATTTATTACAAATATACATGTTGTGACATTGGGTTCTAGTTTATTTCCAGAGAAGCCTTGAACAAACACCTCGCAAACCCCCTACACGTGTATGTATCAATAGATGTTTCCTTCAACAACATAATTGAAAGGGAATTATATTTTCAACCTTAGTAGGTACTAAATTTAATGTATATTATATGGTTACAATTTATAATACAAAAATAATAATGTATGATCTTCATGACTCATCATCACCCATACCAAGTCTAACAAGGTATGATTCCTCTTTTCACAAAAACCATTTTGTTCAGTTGTGTAAGGTATATCGATTTCGTTAATTAATACAAAACTCTGGTATAATGTTGATAAATTCTTGGTTATGATATCAACCACCATGATTGATTAAAATAATCTGTATTTTCTTTCCATATTAATTCTCTATATTTTTATTCAAATCCTTGTATTTTAAAAAGGTCTCATACTTAAACTTCATCTTGAAGACATGTCCCTATATACTCAAGTCATTAGTAAAAGTTGTGAAGTATAAATAAAATCAACTATATTCTATTGTAAATGTTCTACACAAATTAGTGTGGAAAAATCTTCTAATATTTATGAATCTTTCACCCTTTCAATAGAATGTTGGTTTTGTTAATTTTTCTTGTAAATAGGCAAGATATCATTCATGTGGTTTTAGATCCGATGAGTCTAAATAACCATCTTGATAGAGATTTGTGAAAATATTCTCAATTATAAAACCATGAAGGTGATTAAATTTTTAGGTGTTTCATGATTCATGTGAACATTATATATTATAAATTTCATATTCATTTTTTTATAATTTAATTCAAAATGAAAAATAGTTAAATTTTTCCCACCCATAACATTTGATTTCATTATAAAATAATCAAATTTTATTTCAGAATGTGAAAATAATCACATATAAATCTAGGAATGATACAATAATTATGTTCTTGGAAAAATTTAGTACATAACAACAATACAATTGAAACCTAAATCACTCTTATTAGAAATGAAAGATTGTAGCGAGAAATGGCTAGACCACCATCCTCATTCCATTGGAAGCTCACAAATCCACAATCCATCAAGTAATAATTTTTTATCATCTTGGTTACTAAATTTGGAGACTTATATGAGAAGAAAAATCATCATTGAATACCCAATATATTGATATTTATTGATTAAACTCGATAGTGAACACACCATTATCTTCTGATTTCTTATGGGTGTGGTTCCTTTTTATGTGGACCTGCTTTACACAAAGAAAATATAAAACCGATATTTTCATTTCCTAGCTCTTGACCTTACTGTTTCTGGAAGGGCATTTCATAGTATCATTATAATTTTTATTATTCTGGGTCCACATTTCCATGTTATTTTTTTCCTATTCACAATAAGGATATTGGGATTATCATTCCCCATGTAATTATCATCAATGTAATTCCATGGGAGAATAAATGAATTACAACTCTAATTATATCTCATGTTATAATTAACAATACAACTGGATAATTTCTTTAAAATTGGCGAAATTTAGTGATCTGTACACAGCACATCGGGAAATTTAATCCCCATGATCTTAATGTATTTATTATACATAATAAGATTGAATACATTAGGCCAATATGGCATATATTATCCAATATTAGCTGTAAATAATGTAATGGAGATATCATATATCACGTGCGTTGACTTCTCTTAATAGTGATCCTAATGGTGAGACATAATCCTATATGCATCAATTTTCCTCATTTTTCTTCAGAAAATCATTGGTCATTGATGATAGAGTGAAACATTAATTTTTTTGGAATTAATCAAATAATTTTCATAGAAGTATCATTATTTAAAACATCTCTTTTTACCTTGAACCTGAGGAATAGGTTCATCCATCACATAAAATTTTCTTTTATCGTGATGGATATGTATAAACACCTTTTCCACTCATGGTATTTTATTGGGTGATAAGGTTTATTTTTTCAATTATGGAGTCCATTAATATGTTTTAAGTCATGTATGTGATGATTCTAAAAATAAAATATGTATATATTTAGTTCCTTATCATATAAAATTTATATTAATAAATAAATAGATATTATAATTATTAATCTTTAGAAGATTTTGTGAAACCAAAAATTCCACCCCATTTTTTATTGGAATATTATATTGCGTGGATGTTTTTTGATAATGTTTTATATTCCATTCTGATTATGCCAACATTGGTTAGTCAAGAAACTGATTTTTTGTAGGTTTTCCAAATTTGAACTATATTAACTTAGTGGTTGTTGATCTCTTGATTGGACTCCCCAATCCAAAAATAATAAAATATGATTTTCTCTATACCCGACCCTCATTTACACAAAATCTTACTTTGGTGGAAAACACTAGATGTGAGGTAATTTAATTCAACCCAAAACATCATATTAGAGTTCCCTAAAATTTTAAAGAACCCCAACTTTGTCTAGTAAATCACTTTTGATAATGGTTCTATTTTAACTGAGGTAGTTGAAGGCTATAAGTGGAAAATATATATTATTGATGAATATACTCTTTTTAATGAATAAATTTACTATAATTTTCTTTAACACATTATTTTTAATATTAGGAGTATTTTCATAATTGACTACAGATTCCTTAGATAATATTTAAACAATATACAAATTAATTTATTTTTATATTGAATGCATGTTATTTTATTTAATTTAGGTGATTTCAATAATACATTTCTAATGAAATAAACATGAATCAAGATTGAAATAATATAATAAACCAGTATGATCATGATATTTTACTAATGGTTAGTTTACTTAATGTTTGATAATTTGACATTTGACCTAGGGGAAAACACCTGAACGAATTAGGTTCTGTTTTACAAATTTCCATCCATCCACGTATGTAGCTCTCTTGGATTGGTTTCGTCTCAACTCTAAACATGAACTCCCTCCACTATATTGGGAGGTCTATCTATTACATTTTCTTGTTCTCAAACACAACATAGGGAAAAAAATTTTACATTAAGTAAACCTTGAGAATGAAATCCCATAAACAATGAGATGGGAAGTAACACACAAGACACATATTTAATTTAATAAAATGATAAATGAAACAAATCATATACAGAGGTATCGTATATGTCGAGGATAATACAAATTCATGAAATGAATTATGCATTTAAGAAAAATAGAATTCAATTATTAACTATTCATATTTAAGATAATAAATTCTTGAATCAATTAATAATCTTAATTAATTAATTAATTAATTAATATTAATTCTTATCTGAATTTTCATGGGATTCACATCCATCATAATTTCAAACAAATTAATTAAATTTACATTAATTTAATTATTAACATAAATGAACCTTGCATACAATATGGTGAATACCCATGCAAATATACCCAACATATATTATAATTTTATACTATTTAATCTTGTGATATGTGGAATACTCAACATATTATGTACATTCAATATGCATAATATCAACATAATTATTATAACAATTTCATTTCTTTCGTAATGTTTCATGGAACAATGCACGCTGAGTAATAAATATAACATGAATCATATATGATATGTAAATCGAAATATTATGTTAAAAATAACTAAAAACACACACACTCACACATATTAAAAACCACCACATGTGCTATCAAAACAAACTAATGACTACACATAAGCACATTCTGATAATGTTCGCATAGTATTATAAATTATGATTAATTCTATTTAATATGGTGCAGGTACATAGATTGTACTAGAAATATACACCGTGTGAATGTCTCTCGTTATTTATCTAGGACAAACAACTAGGGAATCAATGTGTAAAATGAGCCTTGAAATATTGAATTTCATATATTGTGCAATGGGATACATGATAAATAGACTCCGAGTTACATGTTAACCTGTAATGTGATCCATGTATGAAACTAAATATATTTTCTGTGTGCATAAAGACTACATGACATGTATGTGGTCTATATAGTGTATATTATAGCTAACAATGCACCATGCTAGCTCGGTTCACCCACGGTGTGATTAAATTAATATTATACATGTTACCAATGAACACAGTTTGAATCAATTCTAAATTACCAATAAATTCACTGAATACATATACAGTGTGTGTAAATTAGATCACACAATGTGTACAGCTATGCAATCCATCGTAAATCCCTTGCACCTTCTAATGAGTACTTTAATTTTTTTTCCATAAAAAAATTTCTTTCATTAGATAAATGATAACAACAAAAGGATAATGAATATATAAAAATTTGGACTAAAAGAACGATCATACTTGAATTAAAAACTAAATTAAAAATGTGTAATTCAATCAATAATATTTAACTTATTATAAATAATTATGTGACTAATCTGATGCCACATAATGGTTATGTTCAATTTAGAAGCACACAATGTGTAATATCAAAATATTTTTCATATGGATCAATAGTCAATATGAGATCTACATGATGATAAAAATTATGATAACGTGATTTGAATGAATAAAAACATACAATGGATAAAATTTTGTAACCATATAGAGGATCATAACATAATATTAATTATTAATTTTATTAATTACATAATTACAATGTGTGAATTCATTCTTCAATGGTGGATCTAAAAACAGATTTACATTGTATGGTTATTTATTAGTAGGAATAAATAGTGTATTTTCTCTAGAAATTATCCATAAATGCTCCATGAATCTCAAAATATCTATGTAGGAATCACAATGTGCATGAATTTAAGATCTTATCACTTAATTTTTTTCCATTGATCTCGATGAAAATTTCTTCTAATGTTTTATTCAAGATCTCTCTTAACATGAGAGTGGGATGTAAAGGAATATCACTGTCAATTATTGAGAGAAAACATGGAGATGTGAGATTTTTATGCCGTGAGGGGATTCTCTAGCTTGGTTGTGTACAACAAATGAATTGGATCCGTTGAAAAATATTATAATTTCGGTCATATATCGATGTGGTTATAAATAAAAAATCTCTCAAGGGATGATTATTATTAATTTAACCCCCTCTATAACCCCATGTCTATAATAATAAAAATATTATTATATCTCGGAATACACATAAATTGTGAATTAAATTCAAATATTTTTAATTCAATATATATGATTTCTCACCAGACTGTTAAACATAGTCCTCCATTTTTATACAATATCTATCAGGCCTTAAATAATGTCAATTTGTTTATTAAATAAATATAATAATAATATTATACAATAAATAAATAAATATTTTATTCACTAAATATCAAATAAGTATTCAATATATTTTCTTCTCACATTATCATGTCCTAAATAAATAGTGAAAAAATACATGTGATCCAGAAAATATTAATTGTAATTAAACCACATGAGGTAATAATATTTAATAAACATTTTAAATAATAAATAATAACTTTTATATTTTAATGAGACAATGTATAAAACTAGTGTAATACCCTTTAAGCATATTTCTCGGTGGAAATAGGAAATGTAGACTAAATTTTAAGGATACTGTATTAAAAAACTCCAACGCCTTCATAGGGAAATAACTTATTAATATAGTAATATAATACCTCATATAGATCGTATTGTGTAATATTATATCTTTATCATGATATATCTAATCAATCAGGTTTCATGTTTGTTCCATCAACGTATTTCGTGATGTCTCTTTCTATGACTTACCCAATATTGATGTTTCATATCGAACACCATGGACATGGAATTTTAATGGGAATATAATATCCATCAAAGGGACTTAGATATCAACTTATGTTTAAATATATAGGAAAAAAATAATTCAACTAATTATTCATTAATGCAATATTAACCTTAATGAACTCATAATATCCTTCCAAATCGCAAAAATATTTTAACAGTGTTTGCATCAATATGTCAACGTACATGAATCATAATAGTCAATATTATTATTATTATTATCTAAGGTTCAATACATAGATACCCTTATAGGAACATCAAAAGGATCATATGAATGGAGATTTCCTTATAACATGTCGCATTTTGAAAATATCTTATACATGATATTTCAAAGGGAATAATCCATGAGAAGTTGACTCAATGTCCAATGAATCTCCACCCATGATATCAGAGATCATTTATTTCCATCAAATGACATTATCCGACTAAAGGAGATTAATTTTAGTATCATGTCAATATATTTCTAGGTTCTCAACATATTAGGAAACTTATATTACCTTTTAGTGTGATATATACTCTTAGAAAATTATAACATACAATATTACAAATAAAAATAGTCATGATGCAAAAAAAAGTTTATTACTATTCAAATCAATTGAAACATGTTATCATAAATTAAAATATGGTTAGTTTTTGGTAACCACATCCAGTAGTCTCCCATTATAATAAATAGGTCTCATTTATTGGACAAGGGATATGTCTATAATTTATTGTTTGATTAGGACTTACACAATGATTATTGAACATAATATTGATCAATGAATTGTTTAGTGTCCCATATTGGTTAACACGATTCATAGAATTTTGAATGATAATATATATATGGGGTAAACAAAATTTATCTTCAAAAAGTGGAAATATAACAAATGAAGTAATTATTGGGACCCTTATTATAAATTTAATAAAATATTTATAATACCCTAAGGGTCTATTCAGTTTAAAATAAAAATAAAAGGATTCATTATCATGGAATGTCTACTCCATATTATTACTACAATAAATGATTTATAGGTAGGAAACTACTGTATATAACCAAATAATGTTCTTAGTGAGGATATGGAGAAAAAATGTATAAATGGCCCCTAAGATAAGTGACCTATCTGACGGGTGATCCCAAATTGGTGTCCTTAATGAATGTGAACGTCTGGGGATGAACTTTAAATGAGATATTTAGTATTCTCTTTGATCATGAACATCAACTAACCTGACCTAATCCTGAACCATTCCACAGGAAATGGGCATATGTCAACTATTGGATCACAAAGTGTAAGGGGAATGAAATCTAATGAATATATAACCCATATTTAATTTATTTTTGGATGAATGAGAAAATATTTCAGGGCCTCTATGTTCTGGGGGGCCATTTTTGATATACTATCTCAACCCCCTTTTTATAGAATATAGGGCTAAGATTGAATTCTTATGTCTCTATGGAGATCCATCCATGGTGGTTCCTTTTCCCTTGTCACAATGATGAGTTAATAAAAATTTTATTTGAATGGTTGTACCCATAAAAAGATATAGGTACCCCTTTATAGCTTATTTCATACAGAGTTTGGTGATGAATCTTGTATAATTTGGGGAATGTATGAGTTGGAAACAATTTTATTTTGGTAAAAATTATTCAATTATTCTATTTTGTTCTCAGGTAACACTTCCTCAAAGAAGCATTTAAAATTTGGTTCCATGTTTCGTTATTTAGATAATAGGAGATGGGTTCCCTGAAAACATCAATCACCTCCAATGGGTGCCCAAATATATTGACTAGGGAATACAATGTGGCTGCGATGAAGGATTGGGAGTGTGGGAAGTGAGGTGTTGAATATTTTAGGTAACATAAAATTGAATGGTCAAGCCATGATGGAAATATATGAGGCTGGGTTCATATATATAATTACCAAACCTATTTTCCCTTTTGTTTTAATGTTCTCAATGAATGGAGTAATTATTCCTTGTATTAAATTTGGACAAGAATATATTAATTCTACTATTATGAATTTAATCTTATATTCATAAATGAGATCCAATTCCCTGGTATCTATTTTAAAAAATCATGATATGGGTTTTACCCATCATGTCATGTGGACTGAGTAGTCATGTAGTAAGATGACAGACAGATTATCCATCATGCATGTATGGTTTGTAACAATTTGTTAATTATTCTATGTAGTATTTTAAAATAAACATTAGATGAATACCTATATAAATGAACACATATGACTTGAGTTAATACAATATAAAATCCTAAGTGTTTTTTATAACGATACATTCTATGATCATATATTTCTTATGATCTATACTAATTTTTTGGGTGGGAATGACTAACAGAGAATGTGAGAAAGGTTAAATCAATGGAGAAGAACTATCTAGGCCAAAATTTTATGTGTGAGAACACATTTTTTAATTTCCTAGATGTCCAAATCTAGGTGTGAGCGACTGCAAAGTGTATCCTAAGAGTTATGATGTGAGAAAATATATGTAGATGAAAATTCATTCAAATGGATTTTTCCATCACTAATTCTTATTTTTGGTATCAGGAGATTATCATTACAAACCTTATTTGTGATTACATCCATGTCAAATAGAGTTATTATTTTTTATTTATCTTACAAAAAATGGTATGATCATCATGAACAATATCTATTTTGATAGGGGATATATTTGTTGATGAGATGTTTGATTAATACATTCACGGTTATTGGAATCCCATAAAAATTTATCAATTGATATAATTTTTTAATCAAAATGATATACTCAAATACACATCATCATATAGGCCTCTGCTAAATATTTTTACCCTCTTAGATAAGATTCCAATTAAAGAACATGATATTGATCCTATTATCATATGAAAAATGTAATCACAATGTGTAAATCAAATATTTGTTTCAATATATATTAATATAATGTATGAGGGTAATGATGATGTATCACACTCCTCAACCACTCTCTAATAATGACAACAGGGGAGCCCCAATAATTCTAGATCACTAAGATGTGTTGTACAAAGATTCAATGGTAAGGATGGACAATTAAATCAGATATTTTTCCAATGTAATATTTAATGGATGTGAGGTCATGTTCATATTGATTGAAACATAAATAAGGAATTTATATATATTTTTGGAGAGGTTCAGAATTATGTGGTTATATAGCCTTTACAAATCATGGTCAATAAATATAATAAAATCACATTAGAGTTGGATAGACAATAATTTTCTAAAACTAATAACCATAACCTATAACATGGGTAAGTTGAAAAAAAAGTTTCTATGATATTTACAGTACTGATGGATTAAATGTTATCAATGAAATATATAATAGGTCTTACCTATGCATGATTCCTAAGACAAAATTTTATAGATTTCCAATCTATATATGGATCTATTAAAGCTTATAAACGACAAAATAAAGAGATAATTTCAATCATCACAGAATATCCACATTTTTTGTATAGCATTAAATTATTTATATGCTATAATGAACTGAAATATTGGAAATAAATTCAATGTAAAACCCAAAATCATCATGCTAGTGGGACCTAAAATACTTATTGGTCTAATATAGATGATGGACAACACACAACATTGGAAATTCATGTTATGTAAGATATAAAACCATATATTTAATTAAGAGGTATTTTAGTGATCTTTCTCAAAGGATTGTTATTTTGGTTTTAGATACTAAAACAAGGGTAAGGGATACTACCAATATAAATTTTATACAATAAAATTATGGAGATGATTAAATATCAATACAAAAACCATGGGGAGACACAACCATGTTTTGGTCCATGATTAATTGAAAAAAATACAAGTAAGACTAGTAGTCCCAAACATTCATTGCATGTCTGAAAAGTTTTACAACATATAGGTAATATTCTATGAAAAATATTTTAAAACTCTGAATTTTCCAATAGGTAAATGATTTTTTATATTTTTGGTGCTTAGGTATTTGTTCGAAATTGATGATCAGCCCTTACAATAATCTTGTCTGGACATTGGTTGATGATTTTACCATTTCACCAAATGATCATTCATATTAAAGCATTAATAATATATATAAAAAATAGTGATTGATATTTTGGTCTCTATCAATGAAGACATTATAAAAATAATAGAGGCCATTTTTTGTTTTTAGAAGAGGAGAGACCTCCTATTCACTATAGAGTATTTGATGATTAGAATCAAATAGTCCAAAAAACATTTTGGTTGATACAGATACATAAAGAAATTAGTAATCAAAAATACCTTATACTAATGAAATATATAGTTGGAATGTCAATATATTATTCATGATAATGGATCTATCACTAATAGGAAATATTGGCCATGAGAGTAAATAAAAAGAATATGTCAACCACCCATCTTGGTAGACTGTAAGGTACAAAAGGAATGAGGTTGGTATGATTATATCATAGAATTAGTGTCTATAACTGAATAGAATGTAACCTATATTATCGATCAGGGTCATGTAGACTGTGATCATTAAAAAAATTTCCTTATATAATACCACTATATTTATATTTCAGCACTGATTTTCATGGAATCTATGTATTTTATACTCATCCAGAGTAAGCCCCTACCATGTTTGATGTCATGAATTATATTATAATCACATATTCATTAGAAAAATGTAGCCATCTATCAGGGAAGCACATCATATTGAATAATAATTATAAAAAACATGATGAAACCATTCCTATAGATCATTCATATATTAACTAAATGATTCATTAAAGGTGATGCAGAAATGTATATTATTTTATCACTTATTGTACTATGAATGAGATAGAGAGTAACAGATATACAATTATCTATATTCTCAATGATAATGGAATATGTCGCTTAAATTGTTGGGAATTATAGTCAATTATAAAATTAACACTAAATATTTGAGAGAAACTAGAGATTCAATAGTTATATCTACCTACATATGAAGTATGAACATTGAATAGGGATTTGTGGAAACCGACACATTGGAGATGACTCAGAAAATTATATATGAATTATGTTATTGTGACTATATATATATGAATAATATATCAATTTTAGAATATAAGTATATTTTATAGAAATTGAGAATGCATCCATGGTGATCGGAAAAATCAGAGTTCAGATCACTAAAATATGAAATCACAATTCTCAGATCAAAAAGAAGTTCACACTAACTAAATTTAAATTTTGCAGGCAATAAAATCTCCGATAAAAATAATTGATGTGATCACATTTTATTAATCACACCATTAGGCTATCTATATTATATTATTACATTTTGTGGTTTTTTATTCACTTCATAATGTCTTATCATTAGAATAATTCATCTATTGATTAATACTCCATCATTTATTATTGAATTGAAAAATAAATTACCTCAAACCATTTTCAATTTCCTTAATACATTGTTTCCTCTATAATCAATTCTGGATATATATTTAAACATGCAATGAATAATATAATGAAAACTAAACATATAAAAACATTTAATGGGAAAAGAGATAGTAAATCTGATGTGCATGCCTAGTGAGAAGAGAATCAACATTTTCCCAGGATTACCATTCATCATAGGAATAGTTTACCCTAACTGACCTTAGTAAATCAACCTAAAATAATGAATGATTACCTTTTGATTACTTATCTAAATTAGTCTACATTATTTTACAAGAATGATATATGGTGTGATTTAATGGAACATGATTGATTTTGATCAGTAATAAATTTATTAAAAATTTATTTTTAAAATATTAATTATAATAAATCATTTAACCATCTCACATATTTGAATGTGCTATATGAGTTTCTCTATTCTAATGTATTTTATACCTTATACAACACAATTGTATCCTCTTTGGTGTAAAAGATTTTAATGGAACATAATTTCATAGTTATTTTTCTCACAAACACTCTATGACTTATGAGGATGGATTATGAGAAACCATATCCATCATTCCAATATGTGTCTAAAGATAAACATCTAAATGATAGTGATCTGATTCATACATATCAACATTGTATAATATATATGAAATGTAAGATTTACTATCTATTTTACCATTAAATGTTTTTTTTTGTTTATTTTTCATTATATTATTCTTTTCATGTTTAAATATATATCAGGAATTTATTGTAGAGGAAACAACGTATCAAGGAAATTGATATTGTATTGAGGTAATTTATTTTTCAATTCATTAATAAATGATGGGGTATTAAGCAATAGATGAATTATTCAAATGATAAGACATTATTAAGTGAATAAAAACCCACAAAATGATATAATATAATATAGATAGCCTGATGGTGTGATTAAACAAAAATGTGCATGGCTAGTGAGAAGAGAGAAGAGAATAAACATTTACAATTAATTACATATAAAATGTTTGAGGTAATTTCATTTTCAATTCATTACATAGAAAATGTTTTATAATGCAGTATGATGAGCATGCCTAGTGAGAAGAGAGTCAAAATTTTCCCAGGATTCCCATTGTGGGGTTCACATTGTAAAGTGTTACGAGAATCATCATTAGTATATTATGGTTATTATTTACATATAAATCGTGTTTAATATTTTTTCTAAAAAAATGGATGAATTTTTTTTTGGGGATTAATGATATATTATAATAGCTCTAGTTTGTATAGTCTACTTTTTTCCTGAAATAAATTAAATTTTCATTGATGTATAACATTTAACCGAGTCAAAAATTCCATTAATAGAAAACAAAATTGGAATATGTTACACACAACACCATATTGATGTACGTTACAAGTAACACAAACATGGAATTTGTTACACACAACACTACGAATCTATGAAACATGTATTTTTTCATATAATTCATTAAATGAGATTAATATAACCAAGGGGTAGAAATAGTAATAATAGAAGTAATAAATATTTTTCAAATATATATAATAAATGTTTTCTTTAAATAAATCTTTTTGATGATAACATATATATTTTTTAGAAAATTATTTATATGTTTGATTATATTATTTTATCAAATAAAATACATTTCATATCAATTTATGAAAAGCTAAAATGAATTCAAAAAACATTTAGAAATAAAATTTTATAAAAATAATTTTTTTTTTAATTTATAATTTTTAAAATATCACAGGTCGAATGGTTCTTTTGTCTAAGAATCATAATTTTTTGGATTAATATTGAATATTACGGAATTTTAATTAAACATGTCCATTAATAGAATATATTTCTGTGGATGAATAATATATTAAACAGGATTAAGTGTTCAATTAGATAATATTATTATATATTAATCATTTTTATGTCATTTGAATCAATTTCACTTTGAAAATAAAAACCTAGCAATATTTTTGATATTTTTACTTTAAAAAACCTGCATTGATGTCTCGTCTACAAGATTATATTTAAATTAATTTCTACAATTTATTTGATTTCAATTTCAGAAAATGTATTTCATTTCATAGATGAAACAAAATGCAATATATATTAAGGTAAAATTAGTTTTTGACCAAAATTATTTGTGAATATGATTAAAATCGTTTTGAACAATTATGAGAAAAATTAGGATAACATTATAGTAATAAAAATATTTAAGACCCAAAATATTAGATAAACATGTACAAGATCCATTGGTTATAGATATATATACTCTCTAATCCATTATCTTTAGTTTGGTATATTTTTTGATCCAATTATCTAGGGGTAAATGTCTTTGGAAATATTTCTTCACAAAATTTACAACTGTTCCACTACTCTCCCACTATAAAACGCCTCCTCTCCAATTACTTATTTATCCCTATAAAAACAAACTGTATGGAAAATTTATACCAAAAATATATCATAAAAATATATCCACTAATCCAATAAACATTGCATTTGGTATAAATCACTCAAGGGAATCCCATTTTTTGAAACGAGAAAGAGTTACCCAAAGAAGAGGTAACATCCATCCTCAATCTTCTTTATTTTATTTTATTTCACTACCTCCTGAAAAATATTTATTACTTTATTAAATAACAATAAAAGTACAAAAAATATATCGATATATTATTATAGTATGTATGAGAACATAACTTGTTAATTCTTTCATCTAGTTGGTAACAAAAACATTGTTTGACTATACATAGAACTACAACATCACCAAATGATAATTGTTCATTTTTTTATTTACCCAGTTTAATAGTTGTGAATTATTATATATATGACTGATATATATTATGTATACTAAATTTATTATTTATATATTCCTATGATTTAATTTATAACACATGTATTAAACAATTTCTGTAAATATGAAAATTGTGATTGAGGAAGTCTGAAATATCATATCCTCAAGTCGATGTGATAAGTTCACACACCACATACAATATACAAAGTATTTTATTAGTGAAATTAATGGATATATATGACATAATAACTCTAATTTAATATCATTATATACATATATACATATATTCCATTTTTTTCAATCTTTCAATAGGACAATAAAACGGAAATGGAATTCATGCTTTCAAACCACCAACCGTCTCCATGGATGGTGTACTAATATTTGTACATAAATGTTACATGTATTATTTTTTGAAAAATATAATGAAGTTAAATTATATTTATATCATGGGTGACATTATATAAATCATGATATATGTATAAGGACCCATAATAAAATAAATTACGGCAAATGTGATGATGAAAGAGGATATTACATGATGTGAAGCCCTAACATAGTATTGTTAACAATAAGGTATTTTGAATTAATAATAAAACCATATAAGTGATAATATATAAGAATATCGTTATATGATAGAGTAATAATGTCACATACATGAATTATTTTAAATTTATTTTTCATTGAATTTCAATTCTTTCTTTATATTGGGGGTTTTCCATTCATTTTGGTGGAAATGGAGGGTTTTCAAATTTTGGGCCAAACCGTGATCCCAATTCCAGATTTAAATATAAATTTTATTTCTTTCATGACACCTTCATTTGTTAACATTTTTCATTCATTCTACTTTCCACATTTCTTTCTATGACCTATCCAAATCACCATGTCCATTTGGACCCTTTTTGAACCAATTAGCATTATTGGTTTGAGTGAATTAATTTGGAATTGGGCTAACCCGTGAGCCATATCCAGTTTTAAATTTTTTTTAATTCCTTAATAACATACCCATTTTTTACTGTATTCCCATGATTCCACCTCCCACCTCAAGAAAAAATCTGGATCCTCGCCGCCATTATTCAATTTTCCACTTTGGACATCATTTGCCTCACAAAGTAGGGAAAAACTTCATAGGGTTCCTCAAATAGACCACTTTTTAGAAGGTAAGTTGATTATTTTATAGATATTTTAATTGTCACACATTCTCCCCCATTTTAGTCCCCACATGAGCTTCTCATCCCCATTAGAGCCTCCATTTCAGGTATGTTTTCTTGGAGATTCAAATTTTTGTGTATTTGGTTCGTTTGATTCATGATGTTTCAAGTAAGTGTTTCTCTCCTTGATTTCATTTCCTTATTTAAGGTTTCTTATGACCTTTCTTGAAGTTCCTTATGTCTAGAATTGGAGGGTCGAACCTAGGGTTTGATTTGGTGTATTTGTGGTCAAATATTGTGGTCTAGGTCTGGATTTATCTTCCATGAGTTGCGGCGGTGGTGCAGTTGATGTTTCACACCTTGTTTTAAGGGTTTGGAAGTAATAGGTAGGTGATTTCATGTGTAATCATTTCTACATGAGTTAGTTTGTTTGAATTACTTATTATTAGTGTTTCCCATATGCTGTGTGTGGTGTGAAAACTATTTATGTTGAATTTGGTTAAGAAATTATTTTTATAGTTTTATTTTTGCTTAAAATTGGGTGTTTTTCAGGTGTAGCCCTTTGGGTATTGTTTGGGTGTTTTATAACATGTGAAATTGGTTTAATAAATCTTTTTGGCGATGAAAATTATGATTTTGTAGGGTATTGGTGTTCCATTAGGCTTTAAAGAAGTTTTTAATGGGATTATGTGGTAAAACCTTATTGTACATCTTGAAAGTGATTTTGAAATTGTATACTTTTCAAGTGGATCTCTTGTGGTGTTGTTTGAGGTGTTGGTATAAAATTTCGGGGTAGGATAATAAATGTTTTTGGGGATGCCAATTCTATTTTGAATTTTTAATTGTGTGATTTTTTCCCCAAAATACGGTTTTCAAATGGGTTTTATTTGAAACGATTTGGTACACTCTTTATAAGGGTTTTATGAAAGTTTTGAATGGTTTAATGATTTATGTAAGAGGTGAAACCATATTGGAAAACAATTTTTGATTGTTTATACTTTCAAATAGACCATTTTAAATGTGAATAGGTCTTTCATGTGATGTTTATCCTCTTTTAAATGTTTTAAAAAAATGTCTAATGGATTTACAAAAATGTGAAAACGGTGTGAACGTGATGTAGGATGTTTGTGTGAGTGCGATGTGAAAATTGATTTTGTTTATAAAAAGTGTTTTATGAAACAATTTAGTGGGATTTTATGTGATGTTTATCTTATTTGGATGGACATTATAAAATTGTTAAAGGATGTGTTGAATTGTGAAAGATATGCAAAAAGTGTTGTGGGCTATTTTGGTTTGAGTTCGATTTCAAAATGCATTTGAATGAAAAGTGGAATTTGTGATTTTTGTGATGTACATGGGGTTTTTCGGTTAATGTGTGATGGGTAAGTTATATTTCCATGTGAAAACTAAATTTATTTTCTTTTTGATCTTGTTTTAGCACAAAGGGAAAACTCGGGTATCTAGGTGGGTGGACGTGTACTAGTTTGCTAGTGAATCTGTGGGGTTTGACCACAGTTTCACTTACAAATATTGACACATACAACTCTAACTAAACTATGATTATGATGATTGGGGACCAATATTTTATGGTAATGTTCCCTAATAGTGGATGGTGCACGAGAACAAATATTTTGTGTGGTTACTCTCACCGAGATACGAGGTGCCTGGGACCCACAGCTAGCTAGTGCCTATGGGTTATTTCCTATTTCTTGTGCTCATTAGACCCTTTATACTTACCATCGACGTATGGTATATTTGTCTGGAAAAATTAAATAGCTTTTGAATTTATTTTAAATGTGTTGATTCTTTGAATTATCCCACTTGAAAACGGATTTGTTTTATTTTCATATTTATGAAATTGTAATTAGAAATTACATGTTTTTGAAAACATGCATGCTTTTAGTCATTGAATGTTTATCACATAGAATCTATTAGTGGTGGTATCCTAATGGGATTTTTCTCACAACCTACATACATCTTTGGGTGTATGTATACTTGGTTATTTTTGTTGTCACAGGTTTGGGTACAACATTGCTGCCAACAGTTTGGGTTTTCACCGGTCATTCATGATGTGGTCTTGTGCATATGGCTTTAGGGTGATGCCTCTTTCCATTTTTAGGTTCTTGGGATGTTAATTTTTGGTTTTGTACCTTTGTTATAGTCATGTTCAGTTGTTTTAGACTATGTAATTCAGTTCTGAATTTTTGTGAAACATTGTTCGGTTTGAAAAATCCAGAATTGTTTTATTGGATTCATTTGTTGTTTTACGTTTATAAACCTGGGTCAATCATTCCCAATTCTCATTATATGATACCCAGACACTTCTTTCCGCCCGTGGGGATTGGGAACACCTGTTGGGCCTTGTCACGTGCCGGGTTTGGTGCCGGTTTTGGTGGCAATCAGATTCAGTTCGTGACAAAATGGTATCAATGGAGGTTTTCTCTCTTTGGGTCATGTTATTTGGGGAACAGTCGATATAGTCTGGAGTTGGGATTGCCGGGAAATGGAATATTAGTTATGAGTAGTGTGGATGATCACCACACCTCATGACGAGATTCAAGTCTCTAGGGGAATTCGGGACCTTTCAGAGTCCTTTGGTTTTCTAGGTTTAATGATGATTAGGGGAAATTAAAAGAGAGTTGGATTAATGGTCTCCATGAGATCTCAAGGCCTGGAAAGCCATGTAGAGCTGAGGATATTCCGAATAACACTCTCTATGATAGTGAAGTGATTTGAATATGTCTACCAACCATATTTCCAAGTCACCCACTGAAACTAGTTTCCTCTCGCATTGTCTTGTGTTCTTTAGTTTTGAAATCTTGGAACTTTGGTTTTAATGTGACTTGGTATTAAGAAGAGAAATTATTTTGTGAAATTATTTTCAAATAAATATGAAATGGTTTTATTTATGAAATGGTGGAACTGAATTTTTAGAATTATTTTGAAAGGAAAAATAGTGGGCATATACCTCTTTTGAAATCCGGAACTATATTGAAGTTGGTTTTGAAAAAGTGTTTCCAATACTGTTTTCTAATCCATCAAAGGGTATTTTAATGGGATGAGATGTTTTGAAATTTATGTGAATAAAATGAAAGTGAGTTATTTTATAAATTTTTGTGTATTTTTGAAAAGTTTTGTAAGATGTGAATTGGTATTTTGGTCTTGTGGTTAGCGGTTTTGAAAAAAAGGATGTGTTGGTTAACCATTTTGGTTTTGAAAAGTGGAATAAATTTTTATTTTAACCTTTGGTATTTTCATGAGAGATCACATGCATGGGGTTATATGGGATAATGGATGGTTTATGGACTGACTGGATGAGTTCCATGGTGGATATGAGGATGGTTCTCGGTTTGCATAAAAACATTCATGTGTGAGGCCCATGGGGTACCATTGGTAGATACACTAACTTCTAAACCATTAGTTTTCAAAGAGATATTTTTAAAAAAAATAGATGATGTATTGTTGAATTGTTTGGGATGGTGTATATTATTTGTTTTTGGAAAATGTTGATGTTGTGGGGAGTTTTGAGTTCATGATTTCCTCCTCTTCGAACTGTGTTTTGGGTTTTTGTTTTGACGACAAGTTGGGTAGAAGGACCGGTTAGTAGTCCCTTTTGAGATATGTTTCGGTAGACCATTACGATGTTTCTCTTCATGTGTTTGGATAAATTTATTTGGCATTATTTGAATAATGGACCATCTTGGTTGGGTCCTTGGGTTCTCTCATTGGAAAAGGAACGCCCCCATTAAGGGTTAATGCACAACTGTAGTGCGACCCATATTGTTTCGCCATTGGAAAATCCTCCAGTTGATCGATATAAGGAATATTTTATCGATATTTTTTGATAGATCTATACCCATTCATTTAGATTATTTGTGGTTACTATTATAGTGGGATAGTTCTTGTGTAAGGTTGAAGGAGACCTTAGTTCCTTATTGTCCAGATTCATCGAAGGTGGAAGTGTTCTGGGGTTGTTAGTGTGGATGAGTGTTTTCATGGTGTCTATGAGGGAATATCTGTTATACATAGTTTCATTGAAGCAGTATTTCTTGTTAAACCACCAATAATGTGATTTTTGTCATGAGAGGCTATTGTGTCCACTTTTTGGACTTTTCTATTGTTTAGGTACAAGAAAAAATGTCCTATTCCAAGTAATCTTTCTATAAACCACAAAGGTAATGTTCGATGATGCATTGTGATGTTGTGTGCTCATTTGACTGTAAAGGAAAAGGTCACACAATCATCTTAGGTTCTCTGTTTTTTTGGGAGTATGTCTCCTTTGGGAAAAACATCAAATCCCTTATCTTATAGGAAGGTGTTTATATGTGTCTTGCCCTTCTGTTGTTTCGCACCCAATGAAAGAAGGTGTGATGTGTGTGTATATTCTGATCCCTTGATTCATTGAAATGTCCGGTTTTAATAAATAGAGTTATGGACTGTGTTATGTCTTGGTGAACACATAGGCGTATGTGGTGTAGTTTTTTTGTGGCACCGAAATAAGAAGTTCCACATATGGGGTTTCAAAACCTAACTGTGAGGCCGAAGATGCTTCAATATTTTGAGCTCTAGCCATAGGTCTTGGAGAGAAGATGGAGCGTAGTCCGGGGAAACCCCAATGTCGTTTAAACCCTTGTAAAAATTATTATCCTCAGTATGAATGATATGATAATTTTAAACATATGGTGTCATCATCATTTTTTGTTTGTTCTCGTTTGGTGGAAATATGTGGAGGGCCTTGTACCCATGTCATCACGGAATATCATTCCCCCCTTGGATTCCATTGAGTCATTCGAGAATGGATTGAAATTTGGATAGACAGGCTGAGCATGCTATTTTTGAATGACTAGTAGTGACCATGTTCCAGGAAGGCAAGAAGAAAGAATGATATGCACAGTTTGTGCACGGTATCCCAAACTGTGTGGACTAATTGTAAATCCTTCCAAAATCATTAAATTGTTGGGGTATTTTTCTGTTGGCCCCCGCCGGTCAATTAATATAGTTGGTACTTTTGGTGGGGACACCCACCATGTGTATCATGCATATTAATTTGGAAATTTCTAATTGATGTATATCCCTTGTACTAGGGAGTCTATTCGGGCCTCCCCCTATTACTGTCCTTATTCTATCTCAGGGAAATATATAAGTTGTCTTTTATGATGGGGAGCCCATTTGTGTCTCTTCATACGAGTAACTCAGATTTTTTTCCAAGGTATTGTCTTGGAAGTAGGTATTATCATTCGGATATATCTTACTACCTACATCTTAGTTGGGTAAACATTGATATTGGAGAGTTCCCAATGGTTTATTTATAGTAGGGTAATTGTAACTTTGTTCGATGTTGTTGTTTGTTCTGGTAAATTGATTGAGTTTTTTTTTCAGATTGGGTTTAAAGAGTTTTCATTAGAGATAAAGCCTGAATGTGCTTGATTGTTTCAGGAATGTGTTGTATGTTTCGGTTTGGAGAGTAATCCTTCCTTTAATGATAACTGGAGGTGTTTTGGCCTTTGGGGAAAAATCTTGGCAAGGAATTACTTCATGGTTTTTCAGCTGGGTTTCATTTTTGTATGTGGCCTTGTTGTGGCTTTCTAAGGATGGAATGTTTCATGTTGGGGATAATTCTCACATACATGAATTTTTTTAGATGCTTATTTCATTTATTTTCCATTATTTCTTCGGTTTGGGGGTATCCATTCATTTTGGTCGAAATGTAGGGTTTTCAAAATTTGGGCCAAACCGTGAGCCCAATTCCAGATTTAAAAATAAATTTAATTTCTTTTATAACTACTTAATTTGTTATCATTTTCATCCATTCCACCTCCCACATTTCCTCCAGTGACCTATCCAAATCACAATGTCCATTTGTACCCTTTTTGAACCCACTAGCATTTGGGGTTAGAGTGAATTAATTTGGAATTGCACCATCCCGTGAGCCATTTCCAGTTTTAAATTGTTTTTTTAATTATTTAATATCAAAGATTTTTTTACTGTATTTCTGTGATTCCACCTCCAACTGGAAGACAATATCCCTAGCCTCACCACCATTATACATTTTTCCACTTTGGACTTCATTTTCCTCACGGATTTGGGAAAAATGTATTAGGTTTCCTCAAATCATCCAGATTTGAGAAGGTAAGTTCATTCTTTTATAAATATTTTAATTTTTACTCTATTTCTCCCATTTCTGTCCCCACATGACCTTCTCATTCCCTTTAGATCCTCCATATCTGGTTTGGTTGCTTGGAGATTCAAATTTTGGTGTATTTGTTTCGTTTTATTCAAGATGTTTCAAGTAAGTGTTTCTTTCCTTGATTTCTTCCCCTTCCTTAGGGTTTCTTTCATCCTTTTTTGAAGTTCCTCATGTCTAGAAGTTGAGGTTTGAACCTAGGGTTTGATTTTGTGTCTTTTTTGTCAAATATTATTGTGTAGGTCTGGATTTATCTTCCTTGAGATGCGGCGGTGGTGCGGTTGATGTTCCACAACATGTTTTGAGGGTTTCGACATAAAAGGTAGGTGATTCCATGTGTAATCATTTCCAGATGAGTTAGATTGCTTGAATTACTTATTACTCGTTTTTTTAATTTGTTGTGTGTGGTGCGAAAACTATTTATATGGGATTCGGTTTAGCATTTATTTTTATAGTTTTATTTCTGATCAAATTTGGGAGTTCTTCATGTGTAGCCATTTCGGTATTGTTTGGGTGTTTTATAACATATTAAATTATTTTAATAAGTGTTGTTTTGGATGAAAATTATGAATTCGTAGGGTATTGGTATTCTATTAGATTTTAAAGAGGTTTCTAATGGGTTTAAGGTGTAAAACCTTATTATACCTTTTGAAAGTGATTTTGAAAACGTGTGATTTTCATGTGGATCTTTTGTGGTGTTGTTTGAGGTGTTGGTATAGAACATGGGGGTAGTTTAATATATGTTTTTGGGGCAGAAAATTTTGTTTTGAATTTTTATTGGTGTGATTATGAACTCGAAATACGGTTTTGAAATGGGTTTTATATGAAAAGCTTTGGTTCACTCTATAGAATTGTTTTATGAATGTTTTTAATGGTTTAATGATTTATGTCAGAGGTGAAACCATATTGGAAAACATTTTTGGATGGTTTATACTTTCAAATGAAACATTCTAAATGTGAATCAGTCTATCATGTGTTGTGTATCCTCTTGGAAATGTTTTATAAAAATGTTTAAGGGATTTACAGAAATGTTAAAAATGTGTGAAAGTGATGTGGGCTGTTTTTGTGAGTGTGATGTGAAAAATGGATTTTGTTTATAAAAAGGGTTTTATGAAATATGTTAGTGGGCTGTTATGTGATGTTTATCACATTTGGAGGGACTTTATAAAATTGTTAAAGGATGTGTTGGATTGTGACACTTATGAAAAAAGTTTTGTAGGTTATTTTGGTGTGAGTTTGATTTCAAAATGTATTTGAATGAAAAGTTAAATTTGTGATTTGTGTGATGTACATGGGGTATTTTGGTTAATATGTGATGGGTAAGTCATATTTTCATGTTAAAACTATATTTCTATTCTTTTTGAACTTGTTTGAGAACAAAGGGAAAACAGGAATATCTAGGTGGGTGGACGTGTACTAGTATGCTAGTGAATTAGTGGGGTTTGGCCTCAGTTTCATTTAGCATGATTGATTCTTACAACCCTAAATAAACAATGATGAAGATGATTGGGGACCACTAGGTTATGAGTATGTTCCCTACTAGTGGCACATGCTTGAGATTGGATATTTTTTGTGGTTACTCTCACCGAGATATGAGGTATAGTGGACCCACAGCTAGCTAGTGCCTAGGGGTTATTTACTATTGCTTGTGCTCATTAGATCCTTTATACATACCATCGTCATATGGTATATTTTTCTGAAAAAAATCAGTTGAATTTGAATTTATTTTAAATGTGTTGATTCATTAAATTAACTCATTGGAAAACTGATTTTCTTTTTAAGTCTCATCTTTTAGAAATTTTAATTAGAAAATACATTTTTTTGAAAACTTTCATGATTTTCATATATGAATGTTTATCACATAGAATCTATTAGTTTTGGTATCCTACTGAGAATTGGCTCACACCCTACATACAACCTTGGGTGTAAGTAGAAATGGTTATTTTTGTTGTCGCGGGTTCGGGTACAATTTTTGTGTCAACAGTTCGGGTTTTCACCGGTCATTCATGATGCAGTGTTGTGGAGATGGCTTGAGGGCGATGCCTCTTGACATGGTGGGGTTATTGGGATATTTATTATTGGTTTTCTACCTTTGTTATAGTTATATTGACTTTTTCTAGACTATGTAATTCAGTTCGTAATTTTTGTAAAACATTGTTTGGTTTGAAAAATCTAGATTCGTTTTATTGGTTTCAATTGTTGTGTTATGTTTATAAACTTGTGTAAGTAGTTATCATTTCTCATTATATGATACCTAGGAACTTATGCAGCCCATGGGGATTGGGAACCCCCTTCGGGCCATGTAATGAGCCATGTTTGGTGTTGATTTTGGTGACGATCAGATTTTTTTCGTGACAAATAATATACTTATATTTATTATACAGCTGGATTGAATGAGTATGGTGAGAGTTAAGACACAAGGTAAGTTTATTTAATCTCAAATTTTTTATATGTGAGATACAATAAATGTTCACCACTATTGTATTTTGAATGGTTTATAACATTTAATGAATGTATTTTTTATTATAGTTTTTAAATTTCTTGGTTATTACATAGGGATTATTTAAGAATTATCTTCCACGGATAATGTTTCAAGAGATAGAAAATCAGTAAAATAATTTTATCTTAAATTTACTTCTTTGAGACACATGTTTTGTAATAAACCTAAATTGCTTTCTGAGTAGTATATACTTATATTTAACATGATATATCATGATTTTATATCTTATAATATTATTTTAAAATTCATATAAATTATTTTTTTCTAGTATTTTATGACTTTATGTCCCTATGTCGTAACAGTTTATGGAAACAAACTCAACATTTACTGGGATTAAATTTTATTATTTCATATTGATGAAATATTATGACCCATATCTCAAAAACACAAATGATTATTAATATAATCACTTTATTATTATATATATAAATTTAATAGTACTAATTTTCCACTAATTAGTCCTTAATATGATTATGAAAATGTTTTTAAAAAAATCAAACCGGATTTCACTATTTTGTAAAAAATATGTTTATTTTGAAAAAGTATGATTTCAAGTATTTTTTAAAAAATTATTTTTTATAAAATATTATTTTAAAACTTTTTATGGTGTTAAAATATTCCTTCAAATGTTATCAATGTATTGTTCCAAGATAAATATAATCAAACTATCTTTTTTTATGTTTTTATCAATTTAGAAATGATATTTTTTCCAATGAATTTTTTTAAAGATAATTCATAAATCTTTTCCATATAATATGACATCTCATGGTGTAACAATTTTCATTATGGGGAAATGAGTCAATGATACCACTATTTCGCTGATTGGATTATTTTGTGATTTAATGGTGTTTATAAAGCACATTTCTCATTTTCGGGTTATATGCATTTGAAATCTCCTTACATTCATTGGGTATACTTTTAAAAACATTATGAAACTTGTAAGTTTTTTACAAAGTCATTATATTATTACATGTTTATGCTACCCATTGCATTTCATGGGTTAGGATATGATTACTTATAATTTTGTGGCACATCTTTGTATGCTTTCATTAAGATAATGATATAACCTATATCTCCCTTCAATTTATTAGGTAATGATTTATATCTTATGGGATTAAACAAGATAGTATGGGGAGTGAACCTAGAATAATAAGATGGAAACATGATTTAAAGGTGACTACCAAGTTGATATGAGGAGTGAACTCATGCTACTAAGATGTTGATGGGTGTGAACAATGACTACCAAGATGGTATGAAAAGTAAACACATGCTACTAAGACGTATCGTGGAATGAATCATGAATAAAATGATGGTTTAGGGTGGGAAGACATACTACCATGATGGTATTTTTAGAAATTCCTTGACTACTAAGGAAATAATTTTATATGTTTATATATATTCCATAATTCCATGTTTTATTCATATGTAATTATTTCATGTCATAAGTTATTGATTTTCATTATGATTAATGTATTTTAAATTATGATGAACTATTCAATGATTCATGTTTTTTATTATATGATATATAGGGTATGATTATTTATTATTATGATCACATTATCATAACCCTATGCTATAGTTTATTATTAAATATATCCCTTAATTTTTTCATACTGATCATCTTCGATCACAACTTTTTTATGTTTTCATTCCTAGATTATGAAGACATTAATTAATTATGAGGGGACTAAGAAGGGTTCTAGTCATGAAGGACCATGTGGGAGATAATTTATTTTAATTATGTACCAGTGTTTATGATTCCATATGTCTAAAGGAACCTGACAAATAAAGTCTTTCTGCATCCATTTTTATATTTTTTTATATATTCCTCCAAATTTATGTACATTTAATCTATGAAATGAGTTTGTCTCTATGGATAGTATCATAGAAAAAATTATTCAACCATTGGGTGATGGGATGATAAAACCATATTTATAACTCTAAGGACTTGTATGTGGATAAGAATAATTATACGGAAAATTATAGGGAAAAATACAATAATTTTGGTAATGGATAGAGTAACTAGTTTCATATAAATAAATCCAGAACTGGGTACTAAATGTGAATGTGGATCTGATCTAGAATTACCTAGGTGTAACTACTATAATAGGTTGTATTAGTCCTGACCAGACGTACCCTGTTACATGAAAACATGCCTTACTACAAAATTGGTATGACACCCATGGGAGATATTCTTTAGGAATTAATAAACACTTCATGAACAATCATTAAATATTTAAGTGGATGTTGGTAATGAATAATCTGGGCTATACATAAGAATTCATAGTTAATGAAGGTGTCAATATTTATACATCATATATGTTTCTTTTATTGAAAATGTGGTTCCTTATTATTATAACTATATCTTACTATAAGATTTTGGTTTTAGTAAGTAGTTGGAAAACAAAAGAACAATGTTAATGGTGATTACAACAGACAATTCAACGATTATCCAATTGAGAAACCACTTTTTTTAGCGGTAATGAAAAATATCCTTCCAATTCTCACCCCAATATTTTAAGCAATGAATCATGGTTTACATACAACTGATAAAAGGATGGAACACCATTTTTGGTGTGTTTTTAATAGATAAAAATTAACCTTCTTTCATCGAGTCTTATGATCCACATTTTTTTAGAAGAAAATATTAGTACTAATAAAATGATATTCATAATATCTAGTTTTATAATTATGAAAAATTAATTATGTCTATTTATCAGTTACATAGAAATCATAACTAGTGGTGGAATGTAACCACATATATAAGGCAATAAGATGAGATACAATCCATGGATTGAGATGATATTAATAACTTATTTTTCCATAAACAATTTCCTAAGATTCTTTTTAAACATATGAGGAAAGTGTTAGTTCAGTGGAAGAAAATGTATTGTGAATATTTTTCAACATATAAGTATAATTTAAAAAGACATATGAGGTACAATTCATGAATTATCATCAAACCCAAATAAACAGTTGATAGGTTCTTCATTGGATTAAAGAGATTTCATAGAAGAGAATTGGACAAAAGGTATATTAGTATCTATTACAATATTTTTTATTTTCAAATTATGGTTGAAATAAAGGTTGAATTACTCAACTAATATAATGGTTTTTATATGAAAATGATAATGGAGTTAAAAAGAAAATATAAAATCAATGAAGAGAAGAAGATGACATTTCATTTTTGCTCTATGTGTGGGATGAATCATGGGTGAAATTTCCTAAAAAAGCCTAATAAATATTTTATGTGTGGAAGAGATGTCCAATGAGAATATTATTACCAAAGTGATGGGAATAAATTAAATAACATTGTGAATGTTGATAAAGTGTCATATAATGAGCCTCCTATCATTCAGTGCTACAGGTGTAATGAAAATTGGCATTTTGATAACCACTACCCAAACCAAAAGGATTGTAATGATTAATGATGTCAGCACCCATTTGAGGTGTGGGACAATGTGAAATATGATTGAATCTCTATTTTTTGATGAAGGTTGAGATAACTTACCAGTAAAAATTAAACCTACCATCCTTTGTATAAATAATAAGGTCTTAATTTATTTTGAATAAACTCACTCATTCATATATAATAAATTTTCTAAGGGATTTATGATTCCAAAAAATAATTAGATATCGACTATCCCATGAAAACCCCTTATGGTATTATGATTATATCATATGTCTTTGATTCCACTCTAGAATCTATTTGTGAGAATTTTCTTCATGAAAATCATGTCATTAATATTTTGGATGAATGTGATATCATCATAGGAATGGATTGGATTTCCTTTTATATGTAACACATCAAATTCCATTGAAGGGAATTTAACATTGATATGTGAAACCCTACAATGAGAATCCATCTATGTGATTATTATCATGAACATACTAAAGAGATTACATCTAGTGTATGGGTATCAATTAATATTGATAAGGGGTTTTTTATATCAAATGGATGGGGAGAAAAGAGACATTGAAGATAAGCCTATTGTTCGATGATTTTTGGATTCTATTCTTGAAGAGTTATCTTGCCTTCCACAAAAATGGGAAGTTATGTTCTCATTAGTACTCATACATGGTTCCCCTCAGTCTTTGTAGAATCCCTATAGAATATACATAATTGAGTTGAATGAATTTAAGATTAAATTCTCGAAATACATGATAATATATTTATTCGGCGAAATGTTTTACCATTTGGGGTACTCATTATTATTGTGAAAAATAAATTTCAATCATTGAGAATATACATTTAATATAGGTTTTTCAACAAGATCATGATCACGAACATGTATACTCTCCCTCTTATTCATGAATTTCTTGATAACTTGCACGGAGGTCATCACTTTTCCAAGATAGACCTTTTTATGGATATCATAAATTGACATTAAACAAGGAGGATATACTTAAGATGACATTTTGTACCAGGTGTGGTTACAAAAAATATATTCTGATGGTTTTTGGTCTTACTAATTACTATACAATAATCATGGATTTTATGAATTGAGTCTTTAGAGATAACTGTAAATAATTTTTGGTTTACATTTTAGAATATATACTTTTCTATTCCATGATAAATTAATTAAATGAATATCACTTTAGAATTTTCCAAAATACCCTCAAAAAATAGATACTATATGAAAATATTAAAGAGTGTGAATTTTCACTAAAAATTATCCATTTTGGGTCACATAATCTCTAGAGATGGTGTATCAATAGACCCATCAAAGCATGTGTCTATATAATGATATCATATACCAACCATGGTGACAAAGAACTATATATTTCTTGGTTTGGATGGATATTATATGTGGTTTATTGATAATTTCCTATTACTATTTAATCTTCTGACCATGTTAACATGAATGGCTTCAATGTTTCTCTAGATAGATGAATATGAAGAAAATTTCAAGGGATTGAAAAGATGGTTAGTTAGTGTGAACGTTCTAACATTACCCTATATTGGAGAAGGTTTTTTAATCTATAAAGATGAATATAAGGGGGTATTAAGATGTTTTCTTATTAAAAAAATTATTTTTATCTCTTATGACTTATGGAATTATAAGATTCAGGATGAAATTTTCCCAACACATGATTTAGAGGTGTAAATGGAAATTTTTTCATTAAAGATATATAATAATTATATATGGATAATAGTATAATATGTATAATAATAATTAATTATTAAAATATATATTCACATAGAAGGAGATGAACATACTCTAAAAGGTGGTTAAATTTGATAATGGATTATGAATTCTGAATACATTAACACCCAGGGATGTCGATCAAGGAGGATGATTCTATGAGTCAAAGGGATCATTCTAGCTTATCCATTATGAGGATCACAACTGATGAAGTATTTCAAGATTTTAAAAGGATGGGCATTGAAATCCTAGTGGAAGTTTAGAAATCATATCTTTTTGAAATGAATGTTCAACCCTCAATCCATCTGTATATTAAGGAGGCACATATGAGAGATATATTGATAGAAAACATTAATTGAAATTTTCAAGAGTATAACCATGATCAAGATATAATGAAAATATCCAGGAACAATGTATGTGTTTATTCCTTACCAAATTTGAAAAATGAGATATTAGAAAATGATTAAAATTCTTCATTATCATTTCATCTTGGATGTATGAATATGAAGAGGGAAAAGAATTAATTCTTCTTTTGGATTGTAATTAAGTGAAAAATATATGAGTTTTTATCAAAATTATTTGTATGCCAACAAGTTAAGGATGAATGAAAAAAGTAAAAGCTGATGTTTCATCAACTATCCATACTACATTTGATATGAGAGAACATAAGTATGAATATTTTTATTGGATTAACCGAAAACTATTATGGTTTAATGATATATGGGTGGTGTTATATCACCTTAAAAATTCATCATAATTCATCATTATTAATTAGACTTAACTCTAGACCATATTTATATTATATATATTAAGGAAGTGGTAAGGTTGCATGGAGTACCACATTCATTCCTATTAGATCTAGATCCTAGGTTTACCTCGAATTGTTGGAGATGTATTCAACAAGAACCTGATACAAAATTGATTTTCAAAAGTAATTTTTATCCTTATATATATAGTCAATTTTAATCAATAATTCCATACCTAGAGGATATGTTCAGATCTTGTTATCTGGATTTAAAAAATGGATGTGATCAACACGTTCCTCTAGTTGAGTTTTCAAAAAATGATAGATTTGACTCATTCTTTCTATTGTCATCCTATGAATCAATATACATCATGAAATGAAAATCATCAATTGGTTGGGATGAGGTTTGAGAAATAATTCAATTGTGACATGAGATCATTGATGAAATTATATAGAATATTAGTTACATTCAGTAGAATATCAAGGTAGCATATATTTTCAACAAATATTATTCTTAAAACAAATTTCATGATCAATAATTTAATGATATAAGGAAGGTATTTATTTAGATTTCTCCATAGTATAATGTTATGTTTTTTCAGAAATAATCGGAAACCGGGACCTATGTATATGAGTACCTTTGAGATTATTGATCACAATGGGATGATATCCTATCACATGAAACATGATCAAAATTAATCTGATGTCCATTATGTGTTCTATGTATCTCTATTGATAATTTAAATACATAGACCTTAACATTTACTAACCATAGAGGTCATACTACTAGAGCTAGATCATTCATTCCTCGAAAAACCAAGTGAAATTCTAGATCATATAGAGAATGTTTTTAGTGTCAAGCCCTTAAACAAAGTCAAAGATGTCTAGATTAATCAAATTTAATATATTATATGTGGGGAACATGATGATATAATAAGGAAAAATTATACTCATTTTTTAACTTAATGACACATTTCATGGGAGAAATTCATTTAAGGAGGTATAATGTAACACCCCGAGTTTTTATACACATTTTTTCCTTGAACAAATTTAATTTTCATTGATATCTTACATTTAACCACGTTAAAAATTAATTTCACATGATAATAACTTTGAATACATTACATGAAACACTGACTTACCTTACATTACCTGAAATGCCAACTTAATATACGTTATTTTCGACATGGAGTTTAAATGAAATACCCTTTTATTGTTATAATGATTAAAATACGATAATGGTAATATAACCATCAAAAATAATATTATAATTAGTAATAACAACTTTAAAAATATTTTTATAATGTTTTTATATTATTATAACATAATAATGATTAAATATCATGTTTTTAGTAATGTTTGTATGTGTTTCAAAATGCATTTTTCTCAAATGAACATATATTCATGTCCTTCAATAAAAAAAATAAATTTTTCAAACCCTATGTTATTTAATTTTTTAAAATAAACACCTTCTAATAATTTAATAAATCATAATTACCTTTGGGAGAATGTTAGGGATTTTCTAGAGAAACTTATTTTTATGAAATAATAGTGAAAAATAACTAATGTTAATTCAAAACCGCCGTATCATCTTGTTTTATATAGATAAATTTTATTTGAAATTATTTAAAATGTGTAATTAGATCATAGGATTATCATTTAATAAAATTCAGGACATTCTATTTCATTTCCCTATGAAATTGGGTATTAAAACATAATAATCTTTTGGATGTTTTTTCGTTAAAAAACCACATTGTTGTCTTTTCTATGGGTATAAGGTTAAATTAATTTTTCATCATTTGTTTAATTAAATTATGAAAATTGATTAAATATTTGGAATAATAATAATTTATATTTTTTAAATGGTTTATTTTATTTTTGACAAAAAATATTAAAGAATGTGATTTAAATTAATTAGGTTGATTCAAAGAATAGTTCAGTTGACAAAGTACTAAACCTTCTTTTTAAAAACTAAAATATCTATAAACATTTCCAAGATCCATTTAAAAACATTATTTAGACCTTATATTACATTTTTGTTAATTTTATCCATTATTGGATTGACATTAAATGCTATGAAACGTATTCTGAATTCGCTTTCCCAAACATTCACAAGAGTTCCACTCAACCTCCAATATAACAAGGCCACTTATCCCCCCGAATTCTCAAACCTATCAAGAAAATATTTAATGAAAATTATCTTCCAAAATATCTCTTAAAAAACTTCTTCTAAGCCTATTATCCTCACATTTTTTTAAATGCATCTGTTTGGTGAAAACTAAAATTAGTTTCCAAATGAAGAGATAACATCCTTCCTGGAGATCATTTTTTTCATTTTCAACCAATGAAAAAATACTTATTAATTTATTTTAAGAAAACAAATACAACCTAATTATAATAATATTTTATTATATTAAATGTTCTAGTTACATTTAAACATTTTTCTAACTAATGGGTATCGAATATACTATTTACTTGTACGGCGATCTATCACCTCATGGAATCATCATTTTTCATTTTTCAATAACCCAATTTCATGGGAGGGATTTAGGATAGAAATTTTAGTTATTTAAGATAAATATTATTTTTATTATCACTGTATATTTATTTGATTTATTTATAACACATACCATTACAATTCCCTTTTTTTGGTAAATATGATAATTTTGTTTGTGTAAGTGTGTATTGCCACCCTTTTAAAGTGATGTTATTCAATCACACACTGCATGTAATGTTTGAATAATTTGTTCAGTGAACCTATATGATATATATGAAATAATTATTATAAATAATTATAATATATACATATTTACAAATATTTCATTTTCATTGCTTCTTTTTATATGATAATATATTAAAATCGACATTCAGGCATACATACAACCAACCATTTCCATGAATGGTGTATTCCATTTTGTAATTATATAATTTAATGATTATTATTATAAAAATATAATCAATATAATATAATATAATATATATATAATTTATTACATTCTAGAAATCATAATTTATGTATAACTACCAAACATATAAAAAATTAAGACACATGAAAAGAACAAAGAAGATATCACCAAAATTGAATCCTTAACATAGAATTGTTATCATGTGGGAGATATAAAGTCATAATCAATGCATATATCATATTATATATAATTATATGGTTATTTTTTATATGTATAATAAATATGTATTTATTATAACTATGGTTTGAATTAGAATAATGAGATTCATGACCCAATGTAATGTAATTTCCCCTCACTTTTTATATATATGAGACACCAGCCATGTTTACCACAATCATAATTAATTTGGTGTATGTAATACCCATGAATGTAATATATGATACTTATTTGTAAATATATTTGGGAATAAATATACAGTCATTGAATTTTCTTTCATGGTATTTCTTTTTCAACAGTTACCAAATCGTTAGGTTTATTTTTATAATTTTTTTTATCATTGAGACACATGTTTTTATGCACCTATATTCCATTTTTAGGTTTAAATACATCCATGTTTACATGTTATATCATCAAAACCTTCTTCTCAAGATAATTTAAAGTTAGTTATATATAATTTTATTACATGAAATATTTGATTCCAAGTTAACATGTCGTTTGAGTTTATTAAAATAATCGTATCAATTATTTGGATTGTTTATGATTATTCACGCATTGATGAAATATAAATATACATTACTCAAGAAACAAATTGAGTCTTATTATATTATATTTATTAAATATAGACCACTTTATTAGTAAATATTTTACACTATTTGTTTCTTTAGATAATTAAGAGAATGTTTTTAAGAAGAAAATGATCATATTTGTCTCTTTCTTAAAAAATATATTTTATTTCAAAATAACATGTTTTAAAAAAAATCACTGAAAAAATAATACAAAAATAATTTATTGAATTCTATGATTACATTATATGTTTTCTAATCTATTTACTTAGAAAAGTATTCATAACAAATTTTTTAAAAAATTATTTTTCAATGTAGAAAGGATATTTTCCTCAAAATTTTATTTAAAAAGATGTTTAAAATTTATTATCCATATATTATGACATCTATTTCATCTACTCATGCATTTTAGAGACATTATAAAAATGTACTATTCTTATTATTTCTGTAAATGGATTATTTCTTCTATGGAATTAAATTTATAAAACATGTTTATTGTTCATGGGATATATTTTTGAAACCCACTTCTTTTCAAGGGTTATGTCATTGAAACAATTAAGAAACCTATATATTTTTCCACATGATATGAAATGATATCTTTTTAATGATACCCATTTAATTTCATGGTTTATTATTTGATTATTTATTATTTTTTGACACAAGTATAAATACATTAATTATGAGATGGGTGGGGATTATGGATTTTAACAAAGCATTGTGTAATGTCTTATATCACATGAGATAGATCAAGATGGTTATCAGAGTTAAACGTGACTACTAAGAGGTTGATGGTAGTTAACATTGACTACCAGGTTAGAATGAGGAGTAAAATCATTATATTAAAATGGAATTGGGAGTGAACCATGATTTCCATGATTGTATAAGGAGTGAACTCTTGCTACTAACATGGACATGGGAGTAAACCATCACTAGAAAAATGGTACAGGGAGTGGACCCATACTACCAAGATGGTCTTGTTAGTACTTCAATAACTATTTTGATAATCATATTATATTATTATATTTTTTCATAAATTCCATGTTTTATTCCAATCTTATTATTTATGGATTATGTTCTTTATTTTCTTATGATTATTTTCTAATGAAGTTGAGTTATTTATTCCTCGATTCATGATTATATTTTTATGATATGAAAGGTATGTTTATCTAATGTTTGTATAACATCCTTATTCCCTTATACTAGTGTTAATGCTTACATGTATCACATTTTACCCATACTGAGAATCTGAGCTCACCCGTTTTTATGTTTTTTCCTTTGTTATGAACACATTTATTATTTATTATGTGTCTTAGAAGGTTACTAGTCCTAAATATCCTTATGATATATAATCTATTTCATTTATGTACCATTTTTTGTCTTTCCATTTTTTCAATTTCACTAGAATAATAAGGTCTCTGGGAATCCATTTCTATAATGTTTTACATATTCAGCAATTGTTACATATTATTAATGTATGAAATGGGAGGGTCACAATATATATTTCTTTGACCAATGTGTGAGATTTTATATATATCCAAGGGGTATGTTATACATGACATGGATGATATCACAATTCCAATATAGGAAGAATTTGGGTTAGATAACTTTTTTTTAATTTAATTTTTCTACGAAAAGTAACTAAAAGGTTTTTAGTTCACACAGGTTTCACCCAAAGATGAGAATATATATATATAAATGGAATAGTGATAATCTGAAATAAAAGAGAACTATATACTAATTCATATCATCTCAATAATAGGTACAGATATTCAACTATCATGATAAATAAACAAATGATGACTGGTGTGATACTAAAATTGGAATGTGGATTAAGAACTATGAGTGACCAAAAATCTTTTATATATGAATAAAAAAGATATATATCACAATATGAAGTACTCAAATTGGATTGGGTAGAAATATAAATTAAATATTTGGGAAGATATTTGTTGAAATTTTAGTGAAGAGTTCAAACTGAAATATTTCTAGGGGTTTATGTTTTCTAGAGAACTTCCCAAACAGATGATACATGCTTGAATATTTTAGGTTAGATATATTGGAATGGATATCATTACCAAAAAATTATTCCTTTTAGTTTTAAATAAATTAATTTCCAGTAACGAGGTAATATTTATGGTGATTAATATAATAAAGTAATGATCTATGGTACACAGGGAGTACATATTCAATAATTATTGGAATGATATAGAAAAAATGTCACTATGTTTGGCCTATTAGATGACGTAAAATTAGATTGGAAGTGGGTGTGGATATGTGGATGGGTCCAAAATATATTGTTCAAATGTCCCTATAAATCCTAAAATAACATTAATGAACCCATTTATAGTTCATATAAATGAAAATATATTCAAGAAAGGATCCTAATATGGAAATACCAAATGTTTATGTGAAGACCATACCATGGGAAAGGGTGTCACGACTCGTCACCCGGGCCCCTTGACGTCACTACCCCAAGCCTACAGTCGATAAGCCAGGGGAAGGTGAAAAGCACCTAATTGAATATTCCCTAAAACAAGTAAGGCATTTTCATTAATATCTTTTAAACACAATCAACCATGAACATAGAAAGTTACAAACAGAGGAAAACTGTATTGTAAAACGTGTGTGTACAATAAGTAAAAGGGTCCAGGAAACAAGACCAACTGGAAAGTAAACGAAAACTGTAATGTACAAGAAAACTGAACAGCTGTTGTGAACACTCGCCAATGATCTTACCTGAAGGGTAGGTACAACTCTCGAATGTTCATATATGTAGTACACCTCATCTATGGTCCACTACTGAGCTACCTCTAGTTCTGGTACCCTCATCCTCATTCAGCGATGTTCGTCGTCTACACCAAATAAAACAAGGTACGGGCATAGCTTATACAGGGGTAAGTATAACAATACTCAGTAGGGACCCCGAGACCCTCAAAGGTCTCACAAAATATTTTAAACGATAAACCGCAACGCGTGAAAACAACTGACAACCCTACTAATGTATATGCCTATACATATACGTATGTTATCATGTATACCCATCTAATTTGTAAGGAATCTCAAGGCCCAAATCCTTTACCAAAGTGAAAATGTTCCACGCAAGAAAGAATAGCACAAAGGTAACACCATAAAGGTAAGTACCATAATGGTAACACCACAAAGAATAATACCACAATGGTATCACAACGAAGGTAACTACCACGAAGGTAACACCACAAAAGGAAAGTACAACATAGGTAACACAACACAGTAGAATACCAAAAAGGTATCACCAAGATGGTAAGTAATATAATGATTTTCCACGTAGAAGATTTTCATATAGGTAAAGACTCAGATCACACCAAGTATAAAATAGGTACAATAGTAAAGATGATTATATGTAACTACATAATCATCTTACTCTGTTAAAAGGCAGGCCCACGTAGGATCCTAAGTTATCAAACCCATGTATGATCCTAGATCATCAGAACAACATTTGATCCAAGAATAACAGACCCACGTAGGATGCTATATTAGTCTCACGTGGATTTATAGAGCTGACCCAAGAGTGATTCTGGAAGACATTCTCACAAAGAATCCCAATACACAGACACACATAAGATCCCTTTCTGATGTTACAGCTAGCTACAACGCTCCTGCACTTAGCTCGCTTGATTCCGAGAGGAACATCTATTCAAGAAACAATTCAATAGTCAAACATCCACAAATTCCCATGAAGACGTATCCTTATGGACTTCCATGCAATTGGGGTCTGAACGCAATAGACGTTAAGTCAATCGGACTCCCGCCCTGTAAGTTATTGGTCTTTTAGTCTCAAGGTCCCATTTGAATTCATGTTCCATCAATCCTAGCCATACCCCAACATTATCCAAAACTCATGTGGAATATATCAAAAGGACTAACTCAATCCAAGGTTTCGAGCACCATAAACGGTTTGTCAAAAGGATGATGATAGCTCATGATATGGGTGGAAGAGAGAAAATGATCGAAACTGATTCGGGTCTAGTGTGACCCGGTTGGATCGAACCGGACTGACCCAGCCGGACTCGGGTCCGGCCAGGCCCATACAGCGCAGCCCGACCCGGGTCCTGCAAGGCCCAGACAGCGTGGCCTGGCCAGGTGGGCGGCCCACAATGGTAGCTCACGGGGGAATCCTATGATGGAGGCCCACTAAGCGGTCTGCTTGGCTCCTGGATGGCCAGATGACTAGCCCTCCACTGTGAAGTAGGTTTGCGTTTCGCGCCGTCATTGGTGGCTGACAGCAAGTCGTCCGCCCCTCCATCGTCGTCGTGGCCTTGAGCCATTCCCTTACACGTCGGGGGCATGGACATGTTCCAACACCACCTTGAAGCGGCCGGCCATGCACAGGCCACCACCCTCGCTCTTCCCATTTCAACGAGTCGTGACCCTTCTCTAGAGGTGCAGTTGCACCGCCGCCATCTTCGCGCCTGGCTAGAATGTCGCCCGCCACTCCCGAGCCCCACCTGTGTGGGTCGCCGTCACTGGTTGGCGGCGACACTACTCAGATCACAGGGGTACCCATGTGTCCCATTCATCATTCCTTAGTCTTCCGCACTCGTCTGAGGGCATTTCGATTGATTTAAAACCACCACAATCCTTAACGTATGCAGAGAGATCGGTCCGTGTTTGTTTGGCCCAAACCCTCCGTGTTAGAACGGTAACAAGTGGCTTATTAGTTCATGAATCATGAAGAACGTCAAGAACTTGTAAGGGGTATTCAAAATAACAAACCCAACCATGTCATTCATTGGAGGATTCAATAGGTAGAAGATGAAGTTTTTGAAGAATGTCGGCGTTTATTGCTTCAACAAAGCACTTTTGATCTGGGCTCAGGGTCGGTTCCTCATTATTCATTAGAGTGAAAAAGTTCTTCATTAGAGAAAACATTTCTCAAAAATTCTCCCAAACTGCTTTTCCAACAAAATATTCCATCCCAACAATAATTAAGATCCTAATTATTAAAAATAAGTCAAAAAATGAATTAAAGATGACACATTTAATTAATTAAAGATGGGTGAATTTACTAATAGGAGAGTTGAGAGATTTTTTCCCATTAATATGGGTTCTAGTGGTCCCCCCAACTAAGAATTTAAATTGGTGGTTTTCTAGATCAAGTGCTCCACAACTCCATAAATTAGAATCAGAGGTTATAAAAATAAAATAAAAGTTGTTCTTTATTTTAGTTATTTTTCAATGAAAAACACGAAAAATAACATTCACCCACGACCTATTGTGGTTGAGGTGAAGGTCTCATTAATCCAATATCGGCATTTTGAGTTCAATGGTGTCCTCAGATTTCTATTCCAAACAACTTTTTAAAAGATAAAAAGACACACCCACATGCTTACTGAACATACATAAGAGAGAGTTCTGAATTTATTTTGGGAACTCCAAGCCTCGGAATCACCCATCTTTAATTTTCGTGGACTCATAAAATTCCTATATAATTAAAAAAATTCCATGGAAATTTGGTGGTATTTACAGTCTCCCCATATCTTGGATTTGCATCACCAAAGTCAACATCACAAAAACTAGGAAAACAAATGAGGGTACTGAGAATGAATCTGAGCCTCCTTCTCTCATGTGCTCTCCTAGAGGTTCCTATCCTACCAAATTACATGAACCAAAGGAATCAATTTATCATGATATACTCTATCATGTTGATCCTTAATCTCCACTGTAACCTCTAAAAATTTCACCCCATTATCGATGTCTATCTCCCCACAGTCAATGATGTAAGAAGGGTTGTGAAAATATCTCCACTTATAGGACACGTGTAAGACGTCGGGAACCCTATGCAGCTGAGGTGGAAGAGCTAAGCGATAAACCATCTCGCCAACTCTACTAAGGACTTGAAAGGGTCCGATGAACCACATATATAACTATCCACCTCATCCTAATCTCTCCAAACATCATTAGGGTGAGACCCATAGAAAGACGTGGTCACCATCCTCGTACCCCAGAGGTCACCGTCCCCTACCGACATAAGACTTATGCCTGCTCAATGAAGTCTTCATCCACTTGTGGATGATCTGCACTTTATCTAGGGTAGCGCGTACCATATCTGGTCCCATGAGTGCTGACTCCCCTGGGTTAGTCCAACACAAAAGTGAACTGCATGGTCGGTTTTACAATGCCACGAATGGTGTCATCCCAACGGTGGAGTGATAGTTGTTATTTTTTGCACACTCCAAAAATGGAATGTGATCCTCCTAGCTGTGATTGTAGTTGAGAATGCAAGAACGAAGCATGTACTCGATGGTCTGAATGGTTCACTCAGTCTGGCCATCTGTATGAGGATGGAAGGCATAGCTCAAATGAAGATGCATCCTAAAATCCTCATACATCCTCTTCCATAGAAAGGATGTGAAACATGCATTATGATCAAAGACAATCTTCGAGGGTACTCCATGAAGTTGCACAATCTCCAGCACATAGAGGCAATCAAAGCTCTCTACCAGAGCATTCCCTCAGATTGGTAGGATGTGGGATTACTTGGTGAGTTGGTCGAGGATCACACAAATCGAATCATGAGACTTGGATGTGTGTGGAAGTCCTGTAACAAATCCCTTTGATATTCCATCCCACATCAACTTTGGGACCCCTAAAGGAGGAACTAAGCCTGTTTTACCTGATGCTCTACCTTCACATGCTGACAAGTGAGGGACTGAGAGACAAAAAATGCTTCTTATTTCTTCATTCCCAGACACCAATGCTATCGCCGGTGGTCCTGGTACATATTCTCCACACTTGGATGTACCGATATAGGGGATGTGTGGAACTCCCACAACACATCATGCTGAAGGAACACCGGTACCATGGTACGTTCTCTGAAAAGGATGATATGCTCCTCACCTTTATAATATCCACATGGTGCATGTCCTATGGTTATATGAGAACATCGAGCCTCGCAGGAAGTCACCCCACGTTTCACCTACCTGACTCACTGAAGAAGTGTGGGAGTGACTATATGTGACTAAAAAAATCTCCTCCATATCATTCCATAAATGATATCTATAAAGCGGTCATCTACTCCATCACCTCACCTAACAGATGTATACCAGATCTCCTACTGAGTTCTTCTACTACAACATTCCCCTTCCCATGAGTATAGACTATCTCGATGTCATAGTCCTATAAAAACTCAAGACAACGTCTCTGGCTCAGGTTCACATCCTTCTCTGAGAAGATATACCTAAGACTCTTGGGATCTGAGTAGACAGTAAAATGTTCTCCCATCATGTAATGTCACCATATCATCAAGGTGAATACCACTACTGCTAACTCTAGGTCATGGGTAGAATAGTTCTGATAGTGTTATCTCACTTGTCAAGAACCACACACGATAACTACTTGCTCCTGCATTAGGAAATATCTGAGTCTTGTCCCTAATGTATCACAGTAGACTACGTACCCAACACCCTCCTTCAAAATCCTCACGTTGGGTGAACTATTTAGTCTCTACCTCAGCTTCTGAATACTCCGGTGTCACCTCTCTAACCACACAAAGGGTTTCCCCTTCTTTTTCAACGTTGATAAAGGTGCTGCAACTCTGGAGAAATCTGGCACAAACCTCTGGTAGAACCCAGCCAAACCAAAGAATCTTCGTTCCTCCGTCACATTCTTCGGTGGCTACCGAGAAATTACCACCTTAATCTTACCTGGATCTACTACAACTCTAGAATTTGAAATGACACGTCCTTGAATGTGAACCCCTTAGATCTTGAACAGGCACTTCGAGAACTTACCATAATGCTGGTGCTCACGGAGTGTGTCCCGAACTATCTGCAAATGATAAGCATTCTCCTCCTCGGTATCCAAGTAGATCAAAATTTCATAAATGAAGACTACTACAAAGTGACCAAGGTATAGCTGAATGATCCTGCCCATGAGTCCTATGAACACTTTTGGGGCATTATTCAAGCCGAATGGAATGACCAAAAACTCATAATGGTTTTACTGACATCTAAATGTCATCTTCTGTACAACCTCATCTCATACTCTGTGTTGGGGATATCCTGATTTGAGGTCAATCTTAGAGAAAAATTGTGATCCCTTCAACTGATCATAGAGGACTTCAATCCTCGGGAGTGGGTACTTGTTCTTCATTGTCGTTTTCTACAAGCGCCGATAGTCAATAGAATGTATCAAGCTACCATCTGCCTTCTTTGCTAATAAAATTGGGGCTGCCTAAGGAGAAACACTGGGCCAGATGAACCCCTTCCCATGTAAGTCCTCCAGCTGTTCCCGCGACTCACGAAGCTCCGCGAGATACATTAAATGCACTTGTGTAGATATCAGTGTAGTCTCGGGGTACAAATCAATGTAAAATTCCACCACTCTGCGTGGAGGTTTACCCGAAACATCATCAGGGAAGACATCTGCATATTGTTCCACCACTACAGGATAGTTCGGACTCTCCACATCAACCATTATGAAGGTATGTCTAGCCAACTGATGAGTGATCGACTGTACTCTCCTCCGGTAAAGTCCAACATGTGCTGCAAAGGCTCCCTTCTCGCCAGTGAAGGTAAACCTCGTCCCATCAGTCTGAAGACAACTCACTTTTCACCTAATACAGTCTATCTGAGCATGGAATGCAGATAACCAGTCCATACCTAAAATGATGTCGTAAGGAATCAAAAATGCTACTAAGAGATCCAAGCTGAATCTGTCACCTCCTAGAGTAACCTCAAACTGCCGGTAGTAGTGCCTAATCATCGAATCTGCTCCCATTGGATTCTCTAGCCATAATGATCGAGCCAACATCTCCATTGGAATATCTGATCTCCAAAAGAGGGTCATGGAAATAAAATAACGATAGGAACTTGGGTCAATAAGTACAGTAGCTATGGTAGAGTAGACACAGATCATACATTGTATCATCTACAGTGCGCCATGGTCAAAGGCCTTAGCTTCCTGGAGATGAGATCGCCCCTATCCACATACTCCCTATGGTTGGGGTGGACCACCTGGTGGAAGTTGCAGTAATATATCGAATCATTTCCCTCCTCCAGTTTCATGGATAGCTCCTCTGCCACGTCTTCCTACTCCTTGTGGACCTCATCGGCCGAACATCTATCTCTACCTAGGCAGTCCTTCTACTATCTGGTGATCATCTATATGGTGATTCATGAAATAAAGATCCATGTGACCCTACCCATGCATGCTTAACACTATCTATTACAAACATGAATGTCTCTATCTCCAGTGCCCCACACAACTGACCCTGAATTATGTAGTTGTCCGCCTATAGGTCTGGTCCTCCTGGTCCTCTGTGACATCTGTCTTCATCCATCTACAAAAGACTCTACTATGTGATTCCTATTGGTGGGTCTCACTACTGGTGACTACTCAGGAAGAAAAATTTGCACTATGAGGGCTCGCTCTAACACCCCTGTCGGTGTCAGGATGCTGAGAGAAATCAGCGATGCCTTGATATCCCACCTGAGTCTCTTATTGATGGTTCAGGCCCTGATGAATGGGTCCCTAACCATATAATTGGAGTAGCATGAGAGTTCAGTGAACCTTGCTGAGTACGGAGTGACAGTCAGGCTGCCCTGCTGTAGATGAAGAAACTCATTAATGTGCACTGTGCGTAGGGTTACTTGGACAATCTCTGCCCGAAATAGGCTCTCAATGTCTGCCCAAAGAAGTATCACCTCATCATGAACCTGAAGCATCAAACACCACCGTATACATGTAGAAGACTGAAGGCATGGATCCAAATGGGTCCAGCGGTTGTTCCTAACAGTAAAAAGAATCTCATCATGACCTCCAACCAATCCATAACTACATGTGGGTCCATCTCACCCATGAACCTAGGTGGCCTCTGGTGCTGGAACATGTGATACATGCTCATGAAGCATACACCGACTATAGATTGGGCTGGGAGAATTGGTTTCCCACTGATTAATGGTACTGATGGTTCCTATACTGGTGCCTCTACTGATAAAGGGCCCATCATCAAGGCCTCGTCGCTCTGTGGGCTATCCTAGCATACTATACTAGGAACCCTAGTTGGATGTCTGCAAGGAGGCATCTTGAAAAGAAACTGATGCACGATGGTCAATAAATTATACCTGGTGAGCTTACTCAATTATTTTATAATGAAATCATTTCAAAACATAGCCCCAATTAGTGTTTTAATATACTGAGTTAGAAATCAGAAGTCGGGGTCCTGGTGTATGGATACATCGACCGCCACACCAACACTGGATTCCCTAAAATGATAACCAAACTCACTTAACATAACATTATTGTCATTAAAAATATCAGGGTCCAATGTTCTTTGGTATAACAATCTTCTATAAACCCAATTCGTCATATCTCGTCCCCATGGGCACATGCAATGACTACCCAAAGCCTACCTTCCATAGCCCAGGGGTTAGCGACTAGAATGGAAAGGGGTATTTCCTAAAAAGTGGAAGCCATTGCCTTTATATATTGTAAACACACTCAACCTAACACACAACAAGATACAAACACAAGTAACCTATATTATAAAAAGAGTGTGTATATTACGTAAAATGGGACAGAATACCAGCCCGATGGGAATGTTCAAGAAAACAAGAATGTACAAAAAAATTGAACAGATCAATTAAACACCCTCGAAAGAACCTACCTAACGGGTAGGTATAGCTCTCGAATGGCCTTTTCTGCGGTACACCTCATCTAAGGTCCACCATTGAGCTACCTCCAGTACTTGTACCCTCATCATCAGTTAGTGTTTTTCATTGTCTGCACCAAACACAACAAGGTGTGGGCATAGACCATGCATGGGTGAGTATAATGATACTTAGTAAGGACCCCGAGACCCTCAATGGTTTCACAAAATCCACAATGTATAAACCAAAAAGAATGAAAACAAATGAGCACCCTAATTAGGTATATCCCTATACATATACCTATGTTATCAAGTATTCCCATATCATTCACGAGCAAACTCATGGCCCAAATCCTTAGCCAATGTACAACTATTCCATGGTGGAATGTATACCATGAAGGTAACACCACAAAGGTAATTTCCCGAAAGGTAACACCACATAGAAGGATACCACAAAGGTATCACCATGAATGAAAGTACCATAAATGTAACACAACGAAGGTATGTACCACATAGGTAATGCCACAAAGAAGAATACCACAAAGTTATCCACATGAATATATGTATCACAACGGTACGCCACACATATGTTTAACACAACCATAAAGACTCATCTCACACCAGGTATAACATAGGTACAGTAGTAAAGATGATTAGATGTTACTACTGAATCATATTACTCTGTTAAAAGGCAGACCCATGTAGGATCCTAAATCATCAGACCCACTTAGGAGCCTAGATCATCAGACCCACATTGGATCATAGTACAGAAGACCCACGTAGTATCCTAGATTAGTCCCACGTGGATTCCATGAGTAGATACATGAAGGATACTGGAACACAGAGCCACACAGAATCCTAGAACATAGATCCACATAGGATCCATTTATCATATTTGAACTAGATACAAGGTTCTTGCACAAAGCCCGCTTGATTTTGGAAGGATCTGCTCTTCAATCCACAGTTCCACACACCAACTTCCACGATGCCCCAAGAAGATGTATCCCAATGGACCTCCACATAATAGGGGTCTCAACACTATATACAGTGCATCAATTAGATTCGATGTTTGTATTTTATTGGCCTTTTAGTCCCAAGGGACCAATTGGATTCATGTTTGATCCAACCTGATCGTACGCCAAAATTATCCATAACTCAAGTGGGGTATTTCAAAATAACCACCTCAATCAATGTTTTACGGTTCCACAGAAATCTCGTCAAACGAATTCACGTAGCTCATGATATGGCCGAAAGAGCGAAAAAAGGGTCGAAACTGGTCTTGGCCCGATCCGACCCACCCCCACCCAGCCTGGGATGACCCAACTCGGTCCTGGTAGACCCGTCACATCCCGGGTCTAGCCTTGGGTCCGACCTGGCCCGCTCGGTCTGGCTCGGCCCGTGAGGTATTTTCGGCCCTTGCGGCGCAGCTCATCCCACTCCATGGCCCGCGATGGCGGCTCGCAGTTGCATCTCACTAGGCCATCCAGTCGGCTCGCGGAGGGCCTGCCTAACAACCCTCATCTAGGAGGCTCGTTTGCATGCTGTCCCATCACCAGTGGCCAGCAACAAGCCGACCACACCTCCATCACCATCGTGACCTTGCGCCACAGACCCTACACGATGGGCGGCGTGAACACGCGCCGCCAGCATCACCATGTGGCTAGTCGTGCGCTGACCTCCGCCCTCACTCCACTACGGCTGATGGGACATGACCCTTCTCTGTGGGCATGGTTACGTCATCGCTGTATTCACATCTAGCTGGAGTTCCGAATGCCACTCCTAAGCCCCACCGGTTCTGGTCTCCGTTAAGGGTCACCGACGACACTCTTTGGGTCACGGGGTGCAACGTGGTGGCCTGTTATTCATTTCACAGTCATCCGCACTCATCTCGGGATATCACCATTTATTTAAAACAACCACAATCCACAAAGGATGTAGAGAGGTTGGGTCGGGTTCATTTTTTCCGAACCCTTCACGTTAGAAAGGTAACAAGTGACTTATATGTTCTTGAATAACGAAGAACTCCATGAACGGGTAAGGGGTATTCAAAGTAAAAAACCCAAACATGTCAGTCATTGGAGGATTCGAGAGGTCGAAGATGAAGTCATTGAAGAATGTCGGCTTTTCTTGCTTCCAAAAATCCCTTCCGATCCGGGATTATGGTCATTTCATCATTCGTCATTGGAGAGGAAAAGTTCTTCATTGGAGAGAATGTTTCTACCAAATTCTCCCAATCTCCTTTACCAAATAAATCCACCAACACAACAAAAATGAAGATCAATCGTATTAAAAATAAGTCTAAAAATTAATTAATGTGTAAACATTTAATTAATTTTAGTTGGCTCAATTTATTAATTGGAGAGTTGAGTGTTTTTCCCCATTAAGAGGGGTTCAGGTGGTCTCCACCACTAAGAATTTAAATTGGGGGTTATCTTGATCGGGTGTTCCATACCTCCATAAAATATAATGAGAGGTTAAAAAAAATATTTTTTTTTATTTTTGTTTCCATAAAAAACACGAAAACTAACATTCACCCTCGACCAACTACAGTCAAGATGAAGGTCTCTTTAAGAGAATATCGGCGCTACGAGTTCAACAGTGTCTTTAGAATTCAAATCCAAGAAGTAGTTCAAAAGTTAAAAAACTCGCTCACACACTGAATGAACGTACTTAAATAATGATCAGAAATTTATTCCAGTCACACAGGGCCTTGGAATTTTGCGTCGTCTATTTTTGCGCACTCATAAAATTCCCATATAATTAAAAAAACAATTACCTATAAATTAATAGGTATTTATAATGGGATTTTAAATTTATGGAATCTATGTATTATATAAAGATGAATGACCTGGTTTTCACTCTACACCACACAATAAAATGTATTTATCCAACCATAATTCCCATATGTAGTTTTATTTTGTTATGGGGAAAGATCAACACGTAAAGTGGATCTATGGATGTACCCAGGATAAAAATACTTTTGTATTGATTTGAAATAAACATAATTATTAAAATTATCTATAAATGTTTTTATCTATTTCACTCAAATTGATAGAAAAATAAAATTCAATGTTCGGGGAACTACCCATAGTTTCTCAGGATTGAGGAAATGTACGATGTTTTATCTTCTGCAAAAATTCCTAAAAAATGTCCTTATATATTTCTATGGTGATTATATTGACTAGGTGATATTGGTTATGTATAAATTCTAGTTTTATTATCATCAATAAAAATCTTTTATTTGTTAAGGTAAAATGAAATTCATATGATCTTAGACGATGAATAATTCAGTATTTTTTATAATGTTTACTAATAATTTAATTTTAAGGACATAAACAAAATTTTTACATAATTTCTTTACTATATACTTGATTTCACATTACCCAATTCCCAAAGATAATTTTGGCAATGAATTTTTGAGATTTGGGTCATAACTCATATATAAAAATCTCATATACTAAAAAGTAGAAACTATTACTAAGAATCCATTTTCCCACAAAATAATACTTTTAAAAAGATATATGTTTTCTCTTCGTGGGGAATCGATAGAAATTTCAAATTGAAATTATAGTTGTCCCTAATGTTTCGTAAATCCCAATGTGTTTGTTCGAAACATTGGATGAGAACATGAAGATCAGTAGGAGACATAAATATAAAAAATCCACAAGTCCCTTTAAATACATGAAATAACATGAAAAAACATTTCATTAATGAATAACATTCACAAAAAATATGAACATTTTTCAATTAAAATAATTTTTATTATAAATTTTAAAATAAAATGACTCCTATGAGAGCTCATTGGATAAAATATTAAATTCATATAGATTCCTTAAAAAATTATCATCATAAAGCCTTTAAAACCTACAATATGAATAACCATAAGTCAGAAATCTAATATAATTCAACATAAAACATATTCATTACCTAATGCATTAGAGAATTATCTGGGTGCACAAATCATAAAATATATAATGGAATCACTGGTGATATAAAATCACACACATCGTTTAAGATACCGTAGTCATACCCTTGAAAAATGATGTGGCTCAACAATTTTTAAACAATTCCCAAAATCCATGTAATGAAAATAGATTCTAAAAATACTTTTGATCCCATATGGAAATCATGTTCATAAATCTTATTACACATTTATTTTATAACAACGTTTTAAAATTCAAATACCTATAAAAGGTTATTACTATTTTTATTTTATGATAATAGGTAATAATATAATGGATGAAAAACATCAAATAATAATTATGGATGTGAGAGAAATCAATGATGCAATATAAATTAAAATTGAAAATTATTTTTCCTTTTGTAATGAAATTGCAACATTATGTAAAATCATTCATTGATTGAAAATTTTGATATATAAAGAAAATATCCATGAATTTTGTTTATAAAATTTTAATTTCCAAATCAAAACATCAATAAAATGTCTTTTTCAAAATTTTTTACAAGGAGGAAAATATATTTTTAAGGGAAAAATTAAAGTGGATTTTTAAAAGAAATCAAATTACCATCAGTATAAGTCATTATGTACCTTCGTTATCATCATAAATAATAATTTATTTACTATTTTAATAATTGATATCCATATATTTTCTATATTTTTACTTTTTTCTCACATATTACCTTGTAATGACAATTACTTAATAATTTAAGATCATCTTATATGTTTGGAAGACATTTGGATCATAAGTCAAAAATGAATTATGCTAGTTGACGATGTTCAAAGTGGTCATAATTGAAACTTCTAAAATATAATATTCATTATATCATTATATTTTCTATTCCTAAATTAAAAATGTTGAACCAATCGTGAAATATGGTAATGAAAAATGAACATTATTATAACGATGGAGATAGTATGACATATGGGTGAATTATTAATGATTCTATTTTTTAATGACCATTAATGAAAGATATTATGTTTCTTTTCATTAAATAATTATAATTATATCAAAAATATGATTCCATTTCTTTAAAAATACATATATATAAGATCCAAGTGAAGTGGTGATGAAATATGAATATCATTACTTTTTGGGGGAGGTTGTACACTCACATGAATGAATTAAATTATCATTTTTTTGTGAACATAATTGAAAGAATGTAATCGATATATAATCTTTTAAAAATGTGAAATATTCCATTAATATCAAATGTATACATTAACTAAATCACTATAACTATCCATGTGATATAATTATTGAAAATGAATTATATCAATTTACAAAGTTGTAGTCCTTCAATAATATGAACAATAGTTTTATTTCACATTTCATGGAAAATGAGATGAATATAGTTTACAGAATTAAAATAAAAACACATAAGTATTTATCAGATTATTATTTTTTCATTATGGTTAAATAATATTTAAATGAGGGGATGAAGAAATAATACAAATAACACTTGATTAAGAATGATACCTTTTCTTCGATCAATGAAATATGATTTAAATCAATTAAATTTATAGGATTCTTTTCTAGATAGAAACTATTAAAGGATTTGAGGAGATATATATTGAATTAATATTTGTATTGTTTTCTGGATAATTATTATCTTGATGAGTTATGAACTTATAAGAAGATATTTTTTTTACTAGAGAGTGGATAAGCCATCTTAGAATTTATTAATATTTTAATTTTATATAAATTAGTATTTCTTTCATAAAATATTCATATTGTAATTATTTTAAAATAATATGTTAGTGGGAAAACATACACACATAATATAGTTTTTCTGAAATTTTATATTTAATTTATAACATTTTCTTTGGTTTTTAACCCCCGTGAATCATTTTCACACATACTATGAAAAAAATATTTTCACACTTGGAGGGTAATGAACATTAAAATAAATTGATTTATGACCTATAGTTGGATCATGATTGATAGTACCGACCATAAAATTAAAAATTGAACACATATATTATTTTTATGAAATTTATTTCAATAAATAAAATATAATATTTGTTAAATATCAATAATTTAATTTTTAGAACTATTCATATACTTTGACTATTATATCGTTAATAAAAAAGGAAAATTGTAGTAAAATACTTTAATACGTACAATACAATCCCTGTTTTGAAAAAAAACATGGGACACATTAATTCATTCAAATTTTTATACTTTGAATATTTTTAATATAATTTATATTCTTTTACTATTAGTTGAATAATTAATGCGTTTGTATTTTTTAAGAATTTAGGATTATTATTTATTCACTAAAAATTAAAAACAAATTACCAAGATTTAGATAAACCTATTATATTTTGAAGTATTTTTATCATCTAATCATATTTTATAGTAATACACATGATTAATATATTGTATTTCCTTAAAAAAAGAAAGTTACATTATTTTTCATTTCTATACATAAAATATGATAATGGTCATAGTCACATCCAAAGGATAAAAATATACATATATCTATCATTTGAATTATTATAACAAATATATACTCATACATTAAAATTAAGCAACTATTACGGTAATTATTTCGACTTAATCAATTTATATATAACTTTAATTTCTCAATTTACCCTTCACTATGGTAATAAATTACTTTGGAAATAATTAATATTGGCCAATAATTAATGGGATTTATATAATAAGTTTGGAACCACTGATTTCAAATATAGAATGTTTTTTATTCAATTCCAAAATGTTTTAGAATTTAATTTAATATTATAACGACAAATTAAGATGAAGAATATTTTTTTTCAGATAAATTATCATTGAAATGTAAAAAGGTATTCTTTTTTAATTAAATAATGACATTAATTTCAAAAAGTATAATTGTATTTTTAATGAATATTAAATTTTGAAATTATAAATATAATTAGAAATATAAATTTACATTATAAATAAATTAATATAAAAAAGAGTTTTCATTTGGAATTCGTATTTCTCACAATTTACTGAAGAATAAATTTTATTTATAATATTCTAAAATATTCAATATAATTATTTTTGATATGATTAATTCAAAAAAGGATGTTAACTCTTTCATATTAAATTTATATGTTATATAAATCTTGAAAATACTATATAATACATAAAAATCAAAGTATTTTAAAAATGATGATGTCTCCCCATTAAATAAAAAAATTCATAATATAATTATAATCAATATATAATATATAATATATAACTAAATAATATTAACATTACATGAAGATATTTTTTTGGAAATTTTCTAGGTTGTCATATTTTTTCCTCTTCTTGAAATTGCATCCTAATTATGTTATTCACTTATCAAAAAAGTGGGTATATCCTTACCTCATAGAATTTTTTGATTCCCATGTATCTTCATCAAATATGTTGGTTTTACACCAAAACAGACCAATTGAATTAAATTATTTTATAATACATATTGTTAATGGACATAAATATAAATAATTTGTTCCTTAAAAATTGACAATCATCCAATTAAACTAAATCTAGTCTCAAAACATTAAATTAATTGAGTACAAACATTCATTACATAAAAAAAATGAAAAACATTTTATACATAGGAATAATCAGAAGAAATGTTATATAATAACAGATAAATAAAACAATACCAGTTATTTGATAATGTCAAATGAATCATGTAATTATCTTTTCTTTTTTAACAAAACATATAACAATATTTCCTGGAGTTTCTTTTATAAAAATCATGGTCACCAAACATCAATAAAATATAATTCCTCTTAATATCCACTTATAATGTTGAATTCTTTGATCCATCGTCATATAATTCTAAAAAACGTTCCATTCTTAACCATTTCATTATCCTATTATAGGCCAAAAATAATCGATCATCTCACATCATCCCAATAAGTTGCAGTATGACACTCCATTTCATATCATTATTCCAATGGTGTTATCAATATACTAAAACAAATGTTTGTATGATAGGAATACTCAACCGGATAAAGTTAGAGATTCCAAATTCCCTGTTAATCCATTAATAAATAATGATTCATGTCTCTCTATTTATTAATAGTTCATTCATAAAATCCATAAGATTGAGGATGAATAGTTGTACTGAAATTTAATTCAGTACCAACTGACTTTTAAATATATTTCAAAAAAATTGGAAGTGATCCTAGGATCATAGGCATATACAATAGATAAAGGAACTCAATGTAGCATCAATATTTACTTAAGGTATAATCTAAAAAGTGTGTATAAATACATAGTATCTCGAATGGTATGAATATGTATTGATTTAGTTAAACGATCAATAATAAACCCAATAACATTATTTCAATGAAAATTCAATATCAATCACTCTAAAAAATACATGGATATATTTCCCCACTTCTACTCAACCACTAGAAAAGGATGAAGCATCCTTCAAGAAATTTTCATTTCTCTTTAACCAATTGATAAGTCATAAAATTTAGGGTATATTCAGAAATAACCATTATAATTTAATAACACAATAACATTATCAAAGGTCTCCAAACATATTTGTGTTTCTAGGATAATGGAGATTGGGGTAATATGATATTTAAACAACAATTATCTGTTAAACTGGGTATCATAATTCACAAATAAGATCTTACCATTTATCAAAACACCTTAGTTTCCAATATGAAATACACATTACAAACCATTCAAAGTCAATTCTACCATTTCCTATAACCCATTACAATTATTCTGATAGTGCTTAATTAACTATGAAATAGATTATTTAACTGAAACATGTAATAAAATAATGGATTTTCTTATATAGATATATTTTTGGAAAATATTCATCAAATAGTTAACCAAAGGGCCATATTTTAATCATACCATTGTTAATGTCAAATTATTTTCAATCTCAAAGAATCAAGTAATTTTTTATAGGATGATAATAAATTATGAAGAGATAAAACATTATTTGTTAATGAAATATTCTCTATCTCATGAGAAAAAATTTATGAGTAAACATATTATTAAATCATTTATTATTATTATATAATTCAATAAATCCTCTAAATAAATGATTCATATTTAGTTTTAAAGAAAAAAACATTAAATATTAGTATAAATCATAAATTAGTTAATTTAACTCTTTTTAATGAAATGAATAATAAATTATCTAATCATACTACATCAGAACGTATCCATGACGCTTCATATAAGAGTCCCTAAAGATGACAATGTCAACATTTATATTGAAAAAGTACTACAAATTATAATTCCACATTCAAATTCTTATCTCTTAAAAAAATCACCGACCTCATTTATATATGTGTATTTAACACAACTTTAAAATAACATAGTCAATTGTATATAAAAACAAGAAATTTTTTCGATAAACCTATGTTATTATGTTAGTGAACCAATACTTCTATCAATATATATGAGTCTAGTAGGCCTTGAAAACTATTTAGAAACATTATTATTATTGTGTTCAATATTTATGAAATCATTAGAATAAATACGAACAAGGAATGATATATCATGAAACTGTAATTCACACTAACTGAATTTTCTATTTCGATTTTTTATGGGTTTAAAAACAATACATATCATAAAGTCTTTTAGAATAAAAAAATATTTCATCAATTAAAAAAACCTCAAACATAACATAATCTTCCTTGTGTACTCTTTTAATGAGATATATAAATATAGGTGATGAATTAAAAAATCAAAAGGGGATAACTACAAACAAATAATGTTAATATCATATATGAAATATATTATATAGGATACCTTCCTCTTACACCATAAAATAATGAAGCCATTGATAAATATAAATCTTTGGAAAATGGATTTCTCTATGAAGATGATCAGAAAAATAATTTGTATGAGGAAAAAATTTGTTCATAAAAGTGATGTCAGTCAATTTTCCGTAATAAAAAAAATCCACATTGAACAATCATTATTTTTAAGAAACAAATAAATTGTTCCAAAACATGAAATACATGTATGAATCAAACCTTTATATTATATTTTATGTAATTTACATTTCAATTCCAAAATTTCATAATGATCCATTTGATATAGGGGATTTGAAGTAGTCTTAGAATTTAAAAATAAATCAATATTAAAATAAATATATTGATCAAGAATAATACACGTTAAATCATCATAGAAAATTTCAATATATTTATTAACTATTGTCTCAACATTAATCTAAAAAATTTTATTCTATTAAACAACATGTGTTATGTACAATTAATTTTTATTTCTAATTCATCTCTCAACTTCTGGTTAGGTTTGCAACAGTATTATATCATTTTTTAAAACTTTTTATGCTTAACGACCTATGTTATATTGATAAAATAAAATCCAATCCATACCCAAAAAAATGTCATACACATGAAAAAAATTCATAAGATATTCTAAAAATATCATTCCACGGATAAGAATAAGACGATTCTTGTAAAACAAGGATAATTTAATATTTTCCACAAGTGTTTTAAAAAAGAAGTCAATAATAATTTCATGATGGGAAATTCTAAATATCCACGAGTAGTTATCAGAAATTAATGAATGTGAATATCCATAATCAAATATGATATTGGACTAATTTGAATAAATAGTAATCAAATATGTTACCACTTCATTAGACATCCCTATACTAAATGTATTAGTAACTACAGAATTTCCACCCATTTTGGATTTTTTTGATTATTTATAATAAATATATCTATATTATGACACATAATATCCTAATGTACCATCTCATAATACTAAAAAATCTCCTTAATGTATGGCTATTGGTTAACACATTCTTGGATTCTTCATGAATCGTTTCTTTGTAGTCATGAGACTTATAACCAAACATACTACACTGGTAAAAAATTCTAGAGTATATTATACATTCCTCAATAAAATTTTTAATATAAAAATCACAATATGAGAACGTATGTTTTAAGGATATTGAATTTTTTGATGAATTATTAACCATTAACTACCATTTAGACCTTTTTCTTCTTATTTTTTTGGAATGCATGATAATTGGTGATCTTTGTTTCTCAATTATCACAACATATATGGTATTTAAAATAATTTATGAATTAGTTGGAATCCAATACAATTTTATATCATCGTTTCAATATTTATTAAAATGTATTAATCATTCTCTCATGACATTGAGTAATGTTTGGTACATACTCATCCAACTGGGTGAAATTTTATTCATACACAGCTAAAAAACCTTCATTCTTTTTCGTAAATTCTTATAATTGTTTCTCCAATATATTTCAAACAACCTTATATATATCTCTCTCAAAAAATACATTGTTAAATGTGTTACATTAAATGTAATTATGTTCATCAATCTCTAGGGGATATTTAACAAAAGTCCTCAATCAATCAGTTTCTCCTGTAAAAAATTATATTGAAACGATATTTTGATATGTTATAAACACCCAGTGAAATGAAATATATTATCCTAAGAATTAACATATACATTGGTGTGATCAACATAATGATAATGGATTTCACCTCATAAAATGCACCACTATCATCAATTTCCACTATTCTAGACATGATTGTTCAATATTATGGATTCAAACACCATTTATATCATAGAACAACCAATTAATAACAAAAATTAACATATCAATTCCAATTACAACAATTTCTGATTTCAAATTTGGATGAAAATCATCTTCTAGGGCCCTTCCTAAAAAAATATTCAAGTTTCCTTTCTATATAATAATTATTAACAAATATATTTTTGATTAATCAACATTGTAGTCATCAAATGATATATAATTTAAACTTAACCATTAGGTAAAATATTTCAATATAATTATATTTACATTATACCGACACCTGATGTTATCTAAACTATTTCTATAATAAAAATATAAATAGCCTACCATAGAAAATATATATTCTAGTGACTTTAAATATTAATTATTAATCATGCATTCCCATAGTTCATTTAAATTTTGAGTATTAAGGTTATTTCCACTAATATTACATTAAAATAACATATATAAAAAGGGTAAAATCTAATCAATCCTAACTATTAACACCAAATAAATGTACATAAAATAAATTTTTTTTCGGGCATATCTTCACAAATTTTATCTTAACCTCACCCTTATCCCTACTAGTCATTAAATACATATGAATTTTTTACAATGTTGTATGTGGATAAGATGTTCTGAAATAGAAATAAAAATAATCAATCTATTAGTTTAACAATAGATATAAAAATACCTAAAACACATATTATTAATAACATACAATTTATCTGGAAAGTGCATCATTTTTATTCAATAAGTTGATATTGAAATACGTTTTATGATCAAAATATTTTCATTAAAAATCTTTGTAAATCATAGAAAACTCATGTATGTGAAATGGGATAACATTATATTAAAACCAATATAATAACCTTATAATTTGAAAACCATATAGATTTAATACAATAAAATTATTGAGAAAACATAATCATCAACCAATTCATTGGAGTACTATCGGAGTGGACCCATTTTTATGATATATTGGGAACACTATAAGAAACCCAACACTAGTAACACAATTATGGTTTATACATTATTACATTGAAATAGTTACAAGGGATCTTACAATTCAAGATCAACAAGTTTAGCAGTCTTCGAGATCATGATAAATACATGATTATCATATTATATAGTAATTATAAAATATATAATACTAAGAGTTTTTCTTCATTGAAAATCATTTAAAGAGTTCATATATATAACTAATGAAATGGGAAAAAAAACTAATGGTGTGCTAAAATTCTTAGTAATGGTTACTTAAAATAGATGATATCATAAATAAATAAAACACAATCAATATATAAAGTTAATTAACTAAAAATACCTCTAATAAATACTTTGAGGACACCATGAATCCATGGATTTTATCAATGCCTTAATATCATGGATAATAATAATTAAATTTAATATAATGCAAAAACATTCTACTAAATGTCATGATCTGAGGAATTTTGTTATCTCAACCATCACGACCTTGCAACATCACAATTTAAAATTACGTGTAAGGAACCATAAAACATTTTAAAATGATTTTTCTAATAAAAAATATTGATTCATTAAGGGGATATATATAATTTAATGACCCACCATTCATTTAATGTCTAATCCATTGCTCATATTTTGAAAGATTATTTTAGTTTAAAATCATATAATTTATTAATAAATCTCTCTATTTATTCATAGATAAATATTTATAAATAGTTCTATTGTCAACGAAATACATTCAATGCAATCCAAAATATTTAGAAATTTCGTAAAAATATAAAAAATAATAATATAAATGACAAAATCTATAGATATTTAAGAGAAATGTAAAATAAAATGATCATAAATATGTTAATAATTGATAGGATGAAATAATTAAAACATTTCCAAAATTTTTAATAATTAAAATAAAGGAATTTTTTCATTTGTTAATAAATGTACCATAAAAACATCATGAAAATAAATATTCAAGATAGTAAATTTTTCACTCTTGAATTCAAATTTTAATAAAACAATTAAAAGATGATGGAAAACATTATCCGTGAAAACATCTCTGTAAAAATGTAATATATCCATAAAATAATGAATTATTAAATATGCAATGAAAATATATTTATTATATATAACTTTAAAATAATTCCATTCATATTTTTTAAGAAAATTCATAAAGTACATCATTAGGAAAATGACTAAAAGATTGCTTTTAAACAGTTTTGTAAAAAGTAAATCACAGGAAAATATTTTTTTATTAATCATTGTAGAATATTTAAATAGTATTTGAAATTATTTTACAAAAAAATATTGATATAAATTGATAATATATCATATCATAAGGGAAGTAAAATTTATTTTTCAATTACATGTTTCTTTTTCTGACTAATGTTCCAAAGCTAGAAAATGTTTGAAGGAAATTTGAAATATATTAAAATATGTAACCACGAAATGAATATTAATCACATGGAATAAATACATTATAATTTTAAATACCTCAATAGGGAATTTTATATACTATATATAAAAATTTGGTTCAATTTCTCAAATATAACTCATTAATGTGAAAATTGATAAGAAATACCATACGTCATGTATGTTATGTAACATTGGTTCTATAACCTCATGTATAATATATTTAAATCTGTTTTAATTATATAAAATAACAATATTGATATATATGATAAATATATGATTCAATATAATACCCATTTATAACATTCTATATCATTATTATTATCAATGTTTTATATTGTTAACTACTTAGTTTTTCATGTCTGTTTTTATTTGGTAGTTCCATTACATGTAAAATAATTCTCATTCTATCGTATCCGGAATTTTAGTAATTATATATATATATATAATATATACAATATTTTTAAATATAGTAACAAATTAATTATATATATAGAAATATGAATTTCGATGTTTGTGGTTATGGTTGAACATATATACACATGAATGATGTTTTCAGTTTGCAAGGGATATAAGGGAAGAAAAGTGATTAATAATACAATTTACAGAATAATAATAAAAATTTACAGAATAATTATAAAATCAATTATATAATATATTTTTAGTAAATATGTACTTATTACTATCGATTTAAAACATAAATGAAAAAAGTATCATACCACTTCATGTAGGTGGTAGTCCTCATATATGCACAATCAATGTTATCATTTTCCATAGGATAAGAAGGTAAGAAGAAATATATGATGTTACTCATAAATAATAATATTTATGTGATAAATATACAACACTACCTTTGTTTAAATATTTTATAACCATTTAATTAATGTAGTTATCAATAAAAATTTCACCACTACGTGGAGGTATTTAAATGCACATACCTGTGAGTGATGTTTTCACCATTCACAAGATACAAAAGTGATATACTATTGTTGAACCATAATTAGCATAATAACCCTTCATTTTAATTATAATTTACTCTTTATCATAGAATAGGCAGACCACTTTAAGAGGATGTAGAAGAACAAATATACATTATATTCTCAGTAAATACAATAGCATGTTTTTAGTATACTACCTCTAGATCTCTTCTTGTGGGACAGAGGTTAGGCCTTTTGGGATGATAATAAACTGTATAACATAGAATATTATGTAAATAATATAAAATTTTATGGATGTTTTGTGGAATAAGTATCAAATTGGTGTAATAAAGCGTAGGAGGATGTGCACTATTAAAAATGAGGTGATGGGTACTTTTGGAAAATTTAAAATAATAAATTATAATAAATTCACTATAAATCCAAAATACCAATAATGGGTAGGTATTTGATATTAGGGTATGAAAATCATATAATATCATTTAATTGTTATCTATTATTTCACAATCCTTAACTCTTGGTTAAACATTATTTTCACTCAATTTTTACATTAATCACTATAACAAAAGACTAAACCTTAAAGTGATATAATTTAACATATAAGGTAACTATGGACTCATAAATGGAAAAGGGTTGAATTTTTAGACGGTACCATACACCAATTACCTCTATTCTGATTTTAATTATTTTTAAATATTTTAATTAAAAAATATCATTATCAAATATCATTATTGTTAATTTTTACCATTTAATTCAATTTGACATGAAATACATCATGATGATGATATATTTATTATATTTTTCAGTTAATAGAAAATTATATGTCATATTAATATGACTAATTTTATTAAATATATAGATAACCTGAATTTTATTAGTTTTAAAATTTGTAATTTTATTTATATAATTTTTCTATAAATTGGATAAATTATGTATTAGCATTTCACAAGTATTTAAGGTAAATATATGATCAATAAATGTTATAATAAAATTAGAATCCTTAAAATAATTTGATTTTAAAAAAAATTTACATTTATATTAATTGATACTATTATTTTTTCTTGACATGTACACATATTAAATTTTTAAAACTAAGAGAGTGGCATTTTGAAACTCTGATTGTTTTAAATATTTTGTTTTTAATTTTAATGTAAATTTCTCCATGGATCATATAAATTACATGAATAAGTTGATATAAATCTAATTCCATTCCTAAAATAATAATTCATAGGAAATATTATGACTTATCTCATTGTTTTATCTTTGATTGAGCTGGTTTACCTATAACTGTGAACATAAAATTTAAGAAAGTTAATATTTATATTTGATAAAATAAATTTTTCATATTTTCTAAATTTAATTTTTTTAATATATTGAATCCATTTTTAATAATTAAATATATCATAAATTAATGTAATTAAATATATCATATCATCATAAAACGTGATGAAAATCGCTTTACAGAAAAGGAATTCTTTGATGAATAAAATTAGATTTATTCATATTATATTTCGAATAATAAACATATTTCTGAATGTAATTTTTTTTAATATTTAATATATATATTGTATTAGAACTATTCACAAATATTTATAAACTGAAGATATTAAAATAAAAACACCTTGCGTATGTATAATAACAGAATATAAAAAACATTTCATTTAAATTCAACTAGTGCATATTTATTACAAATGAATTTTATTTATAAATGTGTAAAACATATAATATTCATAATTTAGTTTGGCCAATTCATACCTATGTAATTTAAACCACATGGTTTTAATGGAAACATTAGAAAATATTAATAATTGAGCATGATTCCTTTAAGCATGATGTTGCATGAAACAAGCAATATTGAAGAGATAAAAATCATTTAAAAGGAAATATATTATAAGATGTTGGGGTGTTATATTATTCCCTCCTTAAAAAAATTTCATCCTCCAAATTTCATAAATTTCACCTCATGAATATAATTGGGTAGTTATTCATCATAATTTCAATAAATTCTCACATGTCATCTTCTATCTTATGATTTCTACACAGTTATTTTAACCAATGAGTTTCTTATTTACTCAACAAAAACTATTTATATTCTAGAATCTAGATAGTCCCTTAATATTATGTTAAATTGTGTTTTATTTTTTATTTGGAACTAATCAGATGCATTGTGACTATTGTGTAATTAAATAAGAATGATATATAGAACACATCATGAACATTAAAGAGGATAAGTGACATTTCTAAAGAGTACACAACAACATGAATTTTTTTCAAATTTAAAATGTTCTAATGTACATGTGGATCAGTTTTATTATCTTATAAAAAGTTATAAATCCATTAAATGGTATTATTTTCATTATAACAGGATCTATCACTTGAAACAAAAAATCATTCCATCATTTATTATCATAAATATTTTACGATATTTGAGATGATTTAATATGTGTCTAAATAGTATTTACCATTTACATTACCTTCTAAATATGATATATGCCCAAAAATTTTCATTCACTAACAAATTGCCACCAAGTTTGAGTACAACGTATATATAACAACCCTGCAATTCATTTTACATTTTAACATTATTTATTACCTCAAATTACACTTAATACATCCCATAAGATCATGAGGTATACTGTATTTGGGAAATTAGGCACATTAAATAATAATATAAAACTTAAAAACATACATATTTATTGAAAAATTATTAAACATGACCGAAATGTTCTTTTGTACATAACACTATAAGGGAAAAACTGAGGACATTCAAAAAAAGTTTTGATTCATAAGATAGATTATGGGAATAGACAAGGTATAACATGAAGATTAAAATACATGTCAGTAGTTATATCAAAATGAAAAATTATTAATATGTTATGATATATATGTTAGTCAAAAAATTGGAAATTTGGAAACAACCAAAAACACTGCATCATAAGTCATGTATATACCAGTTAAGACAATGTGGTGGAATATTTCCCCAAAAGGAATTAGGTAAAAACCCTATCCCAACATGACGTATCATGATACTAACAATTACCCTATTAATTGATACATTATCATAGCACACCATCATAATATTTTCATTATCATTCATAAGTGTGCCACATAGATCATATAAATAGGATCATTATGACATCATAATTTATTATACAATCATGGAATGAGGAATAAATACATGTATGTCTCAATAAATGAGTATAAGTTCATAATGGGGAATATCATTGATAGGATAATTGGTATATTTTTTAATACAAAATTAGTTTGGAATGGAAAGTCATGGTGAAATTTTGACAACATAATGATTCCATATAAAAATTAATATAATAGTGTTATGAGAGAGAAATGGGTCTCTAAAAATTTAGACATGAAATTTAAATTAATTGTGACAAATAAAATCATGTCCCAATATAATGAATTGGATATAAAAGTTGTAACATAACATAATAATTTAAAGAAATATGATAAAAGAAAGAACCCTTACAAAATTTTATCATGGTAACGAGAGTCCATAAAGGTTCAAAGAAGGGATAAATTATATTAAAATAGGATATAAAAACATATACATAAATTTTACAGTAATGTGGATATTTAGTATCATATCCCAATAAAATATAAAGTAAATACAAATACATAACATTAAAATGAGTGTTTATTGAAAGAGGAGAGTGGAAAACACATTACATAAATGTGTGACTTGAATAGCTTGGGAGGAGATTCATGAGAGCACGGGGTAAATTGGATGACTCTTTGGAGTGGAGTGAAGATTGTCTACATGATCCAAGTGGTTTTTTTGAAGATAAATGGGATCTTAGATGGGTTTATAGTAAAAATGAGTCGGATGTATTTAGTATTTAGGTTTTTTCTTCTACATAATAAAATATGTAATCTACAGAACCCTCCAACAGATTTTGACAATTGATTATACCATATGGGATAAGTTCAATGTATTTTATATGGCCATGGTCTGAACTTATTAAAATATTACCCTTGGTGATATGGAGGTGAGTCACGCTCTTAAAGAATGTTTTTTAGAATCATAAAACATAATGTACGTCCTAGAGGATTTATAATGGATTAAAAAAATAAATTAAAATTTTAATTAATTTAAATGAAAAAAATTTATTTTTCCATGGAAATATTAATATTAATTATTACATCACATTTTCTTCATTGCGATGTCATAAGACTAAAAGATTATTTATATGATATTTATTTTTTACCAAAAAAATTCAACAATGCTTGAATATTTTTAAAAATTTATTTTTGGATAATTTGGATATCCTGATTCCAAAAAAATTATTTTATCTAATTAATTATCTAAATATGTCAATATTAACATTAATAAATACAGTTGAAATTTATGAAAAAAAGACATGTTTTTTACAATAACAATTTTCGAACAATAATAAAAATCACATTTGAATTCTTACACAGTTTTTGGCCACATATATTTAATAATATTTATTTAATAATAATATAATATTAAAATATTATTTGTTTCAATGAATCCATTAATAAATATATTCGTAAATATTAACCATAAATATAATCCGTGGTTGGAAAATTTTATACAAAGTAACACCAATAGGATGAAAATATATTCATTATTTTATAAAAAATAATATACATATTCATATTTCTAAGTTATTGTTAAATATCCCATTAATACACAAGAATGCACCCAGAGATTGAGGTGCATGGTTGTGGGGATTTCATGGGGTCGTTCGACAAACATGGTTTTGACAAAATATTAATGAGCTTAAACGTCTCCTATAAACAGTTTCAATCATGATTAAGTTATATGATTGTATCATGGGATTGGTGAATAATAAATCCCAGATAACATATCTCCATTAGAAGCATTGATAAATAGGATTCACAGGGTATGATCCTATTGGTTTAGGCCATCAAATCCTTTGTCTATGATAAAAGTATTTATTGAAAATCATATATTTATACTAGTCATGTGGTTGTTGTTCAATGTATATATTAAAAATCGTAATGATTATTAATATTAATTTAAATCTAAATATATATAATAAGTCAAAATAATAACATGTTTATTGAATAACAAAAATAATTTTAAATATATTGAAAAGAAGAATTTTATTCCAAATTGTTTGGTTTGTTACAATCATCCCCAATTGGGATATTTCATCATCAATAATTTACATTACCTACACAAAAATATTTTATGGTTACTCTAATTCATTTCGTACACTTATTTCCATGTTTCTTATTCAATATATTGGTTTCTTGACAACACATTAACCAGGTTCATTGTCTTATTTCATATGACCTTTCTCTAAGATCTGAGATCTCCATCTTCTAATCCCAATAAGAAAGGACATTCAATAATAGAACCACAACTAGACTGAGTTAAAGATAGATGTTTGGAATGTACAATCTCAAGTGGGATACATGGAATACATCCTGTACTTGGGACATGATTAATAGGAGTTCTCATCCATCGTACACTGCTCTGATGCTATCAAGGATCTCAAAAGGGACATTATACCTTGGACTATGCTTTTACTTTTTCCAAAATCCCATCACTGTATTCTACTGAGGTATAAAGTGGAAAAACATGTCACTAACATCAAACTATATGTCACATTGATGATTTTCAGCATAACACAAATGTCAACTCTGGGCATCTTTGATTTGATACTAAATGATCTTATACTGCTCCATAATCTCTTTAAATATTTTGAGACTTAGATTTTTTTGTTCCCTAACATCATCCCATCATGATGATTTTTCTATACCTCTTCTTATATTGGGCTTCATAGGTATCCATTCAAATCCTCTAGTAGAAACAATTGTAGTAAAATAACTCAACCAGAGGGAGAAGTTTTCCCCCTTATCCTTTTTATTTAATTGATTATTTTAATAACATGTCCTTATGTTCATGGATAGTATGAAAATATTGGGCATCATATTGAGGGTGATAATACGTATTAATTTTCATCTCTATTTTTAGAGAAAGTTGGATATTTTTCCAAAAAATATATGTGTGTCAAGGATCTCTATCAGACATAATATATTATGTTACTCCATTAATATTTTACACATCTCAAATGTTTATTGGTTCTAATTGATTCAATGAAAAATCCTATCAAATCGAAATGAAGTGTGTAGTATTTTTATGATAATCCATAACTACCCAAATATAGTTATTTCTCTTGCATGACATTTGATGTCCAGTGAAAATTCCCATGTGGATTTTCTCCCATTTCTATGATGGTATGGGTAATATTTACATCATCCTTTTAGAATATTTAAATTCATCTTTCGCATTCTCACATTCCAGGAACATTGATTTTTAATCAGTGGTCTACTTATTCATGTTTTCCCACCAATTTTTTTCTCTAATATCTCAAAACGTCGTTGTGATTCATGAATGAATTGAGAAATTATATGTATGTGAATCATACAATATTTCATTATTTAACACTGGAATTTATAGAACACCTAGTTTTGACCTTAATATCACACTTACTTATTCATTGACATTGAACCTTGAGGATTTCTATTTTATTTATGTTTCTACTTTCTTCAGAATTCCCACATTTACTTTATATGGATCATTTAACATTTCAGTAAGTGAGAGTTGAGAAATAATTTATGAAATGATTGTTTAAATTCATTACATTTTGATTAACATGCCTATCCTTTTAAAATATATGAATAGCGGATCAGTCTCAATTCTCATTGATGATTTAATAGCATGTTACATTATACATATAGAATCTTCCTCTTTGTTTTGTTTTATAGGATGATAGTGGATTGAGTAGTCATAATCCATGATTAGATATAACAATCTTTTTTAGTACATATTCGTCATGGTTTGTATAAATATATATTTAGACATCTTTGATCCATATATATTTCAGAGTTCTCCAAAAGAGATAATGCACCAAATATTCCAAGGGATGTTCACTACATCCAACTCCAGATCGTGTGTGGGATATTTTTTTTCATGAATTTACATTTAAATTTAAGAATAGGCTAAAATTTTTCCATTTTTCATCATTATATATAAATATCCCTTCTTTGAAACATCGCTGAATATTATGAACATTTTCCCACTTTTGGTTGATGTGAGCACATGTGCACTGATAAGACTCCTTTTCAACTCCATGAAACATTCTTCACAGTTTTCATTATTTGGAAATTTTAATCCCATCCATGTTATAATGGTAAGAGGGTTTGAAAATCCTAATAAATATCTCACCAATGAATGGTAATATCTAGTTAATCCATGGAAACTACAAATATATCTCACAGATATTGGACTCGACCATCCTTCAATTGTCTTATTAATTAAAGGATACAAATATATCTCATTCCATGTGATGATATTACCTAATAATGTGACATCCTTAATCTGAAACAAACACTTGTTGTAATATTCATAGATTTTATCCCTTCATAATGTCCTCATCACAGTTCCCATATGCTTCTCATGTTTCTCCATTGAATTGTAATGTATTAGAAAATAATCTAAATACATTACAACAAATGTATTGAGTAAATATCTAGACACTCTATTAATAATGTCCATACATATTTATAGAGAATTATTGAGTCCAAATAGAATAACTATTAACTCATAGATCACATAACTTTTACAAAAATAAGCCTTAGGGATATCCTCCTTCTTCACCCTAACAGGAAAATATCTCGACCATTGATTGACCATGGAGAAATATTGATCTCTAAGTAGTTGATCAAACAAGTCATCAATTCTTGGTAATTAATATTTAATCTTTATCATGATCTTTTTAAGCTCATTATAATCTATAAAAGGCGCATTAGACTATAATTCTTCTTGATGATAACAACTCATGAGACCTGTGGTGGTGCACATGGTCATAAGAATCATTTATCTAGAATCACCTATAGTTCATTCTCCAATTACTAATTTTCTATAATATTCATCCCATAATAAGTATTGAATATTGTAATCTCAACATGATATAAGTTCAATTGAGAATTTGACCTCTATGATAATAGGTAGAACATGAAATTCCTCAAGAATCACATCAATGTATTCCAACACAATATGAACATATTTGATGATGAACATATATTTATATTCAATCAATTGAGATAGATATGATTTTTTCAAAGTGTAATAATATCCATGCCTTTATTGATTGTGCTAAAGAACATTCATCATCCTTCTTGAACAAAGACATTACCAGGGATTCATTCACCATTATGTGAGTGATTTGCCTATTATGGGAATTTGTTTCAACTCATTATAGGGAATGAAAATCCATGACAAAAGTTGTATAAAATTACACCATGGGATTCAGGAAAAGATTCACTAGGATGCTCAATAAACAAATGTTGATATGCGAGGAGTAATATATATGTGATGTAATAATTTATCAATTTTATTTTTTCATTTATATTCCTACTTCAATGAATTTTTGTGGAATTGGGATAGTTATAAAAATCTTCAATGATATTTATGAATGCATAGAACTAGAATTAAAAATTATGTTCTCTATTCCTTAATGAATAACTATCATAATTATCAGTACTTCATTTCCAGGATTCACTTTTGTGGTAGTGATGGAAAAATATATCCCCTTCTACCTTTCAGGTTGTTGGTTGCCACTAAAAACCCTTGTCTTAGTGCTTTGGTTTGAAAAGTGATATGGTTCTATATAGTTGAAGTACTAAACAACACGTTGAGTGTTGACTAGAGGATTAATTTCTTCTATAACATTGGTTGATTTCTCTTATCATTAGTAAATTTTCATGTTACCTTCTATTCTAAATCTTTAGAATTTCCTTGAACCCATTTGGAAATTTTTGGGGTGCTTTTATCCAAACCATTGACAAAAGGGATTCTGAATTTTCATTACATGGTTGGATTTATCCATTGAACATTATGAATTAAATTCTATAATCTACTTCTTATACCCCTAATATCCATTGGATTCTATGATCTCTATTTCATCTTTGAGTGAACAGTGAACAATTTCCTCATAGCTCTCAATGCCACAGATCAACAAGCCATTTCATAGACTCGACATTAGTGAAATAATGAATTGTTCAAACTTGAGTTTGTTTGAAATTAAAAACAAAGAGGCAAATAATTCTTATATTTTTAATTATTACTCAAATTCACCAATAGATTTATCATAATTTTTCCTTGAGGCTATGAAAATTTCCAATCAATATTAAGACATTGATTGAATGAAAAATATTGATTAAAAACATTTTATTGAATATATTTCACTCTATTATTTCAATCTACACCTCAGGATTCGTATTCATGATCAATTAACACCACTAATCTTATTCTCTCTCCATATGAAAAATATCTAGATTAACCTTTTATTTTTAAAAACAAATAATGATAGGTAATATCATCTCAATATAAAAGATCCATTATTCAATGTTTAAAGGATAAGATAGTCCATTGAAAGTATGAGTCAATTGCCACATGAAGATCATGATTTCGTCTTGTTCTCTCATAGGGGGGTTCGGTCACTCCTATTGATATATGTTTCTATTTAGAAATTGTGTTAGTGGAAAATGTTTCCGGAAATACTTTGTGATTCCCACTACCATCGGATTGTGTATCTCATTGGGCCTATCATCACGTTTTCATTCACATCAGATGTTAGACCAATTCATACTATTACTGTTCATTATAAAGAATAATTGGAAAATTAGGGATGACTATATTAAACTATTAAACACAGGAAAGCTAATCCATTTAAAATTAAGTGATAACATATAAATTACATTTATCACATTAACATATGAAGTTATTAGATTCATTAAATATTATCCATTATATGTTTCCAAAAATATATCAATGGGATTTTATTTTAATAAGGTTCTATAATGAGATAATGAATTTAAAGAATCATATCCCATCAATGTATCGGAACATGTGAAGAGTAAGGCCCATCTTTTTGTACCATGTTTCAACAATTTAGGACTAGATGACATTGGCGTATTAGTTACCCCAATGTAAAAATACACCAGAACCACAACAACCTATTGTATTTTGACTGGGATGTAGTTTTTTGATAAATCACTTACTCTATACTTTCCAAAATTTAGAAATTTTTTCTTATACTTAGTCTTATACATAATGAATTATATAGAGTTCAGTATTCCTAAGGCATTATCTAGATTTTTCTAATCATAATCCCAAAAATAACTAATCATGTCCTCTTATACCAATATTAACAACCCTTATATTTATTTCACATTTAAACATGATACATTACATAGAATTGAACATAATAAACCTAGAATAATGAGTGGATTGTAGCCTTTGATATGTTATTTATATTACATAAAAACATAAAATATTAAAAGAAATGCGTTTATTGAAAAAATATATAAGATGACCAAAAAATTCCTTCATACATAAAAACATGTTCTAACACGAGGACATATATATATATAGAGTAACCTAAAAATAATAGTAAATGATTTTATAAGGAATAACATGAAGAAGATAATAATTGTTAGATAATATTCATATCATTGGGGTAAAACGATCAAGAATAATATGTCATGATATAGCATAATAATCATAACATGGGAAATGTGGAAACAAATTAAAACATACAATCATATTACATGGCTAAACTAACCATGAAATCATGGAGGAACATATCTGGTAAAAGGTTCAGGTGGACCCCATATCTCAAAATTATGTATCATGATAAAATCATTAACAAATAAATTATAGTGATATAATGGTGCATCCTTTATAATCATTTCATTCTCATAATTATGTGTGCCAAATAGATCATATATCAGGGATTCATTAAACCTCATTATTGATTCCATGATCAAGGAATGTGTAGTAAATAAAGTTATTTCTCTAATAAATTATAATATTCCAATAAACTCAAACACGATTAATATAAAAAATAGTTATGGTCTTTACTACAGAATTATTATTCAATTGAAATTCATTGTGCAATTTCAGCAGTATAATAATTTCATATAAAAATTCATTAGATGGGATTATGAGAGAGAAAGGGGTATATCATCATTTATACATGAATCGGAATTTATGTGGTACATGTAAATACATTTCCAAACATAATTAATTGGATATTGAATTCATATCATAATAGAGAAACATGAAAAATGAGTAGAATATAAAGAACCCTTAGAGAATTTATACATGGTAACGTATATGAAAAAAAGTTCATAGGATGACTAAATGAGAGTTACATGGGATATCATAATTTAAAAATAAAATGTACAGTAATAGGATATAGAATAATATATCACAATACAGGATAATGGATTTTAAAATACATAACATTAAAAAGAGTTATTGATAAAATAGGAGAGTGGAAAATCCCTTACATGAATGTGTGACTCTGAAGGCTTGGGAGAGGATTTTATAGAGCATGAGAACACATTGAGGGGTCTCTATAGAGTATATGGATGATTGTGTATATTCTTTAAATAGTTTTAGTGAATAGAAACAGTAACATGGGTGGGTTTATATCAGAAAGGAGGGGGTTTTATTTTTATTTAGGTGTCAAACTTGACATAATAAAATATTCAAAACCACAAACTATCCCATGGGTTTTCCAATGATTTCTTCCCAATGGGATTTATTAAAATTATTTTATAATTACATGGGACAACCTGATTTAAATATTATGTTTTGTGATTTAGAGGTGATACACACTCCTAATGAAAGGATTTTAAAATCCTAAAATATATTATTTGTCTTGGAAGATATATAATGGCTTCTACAAATAATTCAAATAAAATTAAAACCAAAATACATTAATAGGAAAACATATATTTGTCCATGTATGCTATTTATATTTCTTATCACATAAATTATTGATCACTTTGATGTCATAAAATGAAACATATATTTATACAGAAATTAATTTTTACTTAAAAATTAACAATTATAGAAAAATATGAAAAATTCACTCATCGATAATTTTGATGTCATTATTCCAAAAAAAATACTAATTTTCTTTTAATAATGTTCTAAATATGTGTATTATAACTATAAAAATAAAATATGATATTTATTAAAAAATTGTGGGTTTTAGACAATATAAGTTTTTAAACCCTAATAAAAAATATATTTGACAATAAAATTATATAATCTTTTATATTTATTAAATTATATTTAATAATAATAATTTGCTAAACTATTTTTTGTTAAAAAATCCATTAAATAAAAAACTCATTAATATTGACCAAAAATAAAATTCATTTCTTAAATCTCTTTTAGAATTTAAAAATAATGGGATTAAAATATATTAATTATTTTATAAAAAATAATATATATAATTATACTTATACGGTCTTCATACATATCCCCTTAATACCCTAGTATAATACCTTTGATTGAGGTGTGCATTCGTGGGGAATTCATGGGGTCGTTCGACATACATGGTTTCATTCATGATCTTGATGAGAATGAACATATCTTGTCAATGGAATGTCTCGTGATTATATTTTGTGACCTCATCATTGACCTGGTCAAGGGAAATGACTATATATGATTTCTCCCATCGATGCTCCAATAAATGGACATCATATTGTATGATCCTACTAGTTGATGTGATCACTTCCATGGTCTGCGACAAAATTCTTTTCTAAAAACACTCTATTTATATTTTCTCGTCATCATTTTTCAATGGATTAATTATTAAAAAAATGATACTTAATGGTCATTTTAAATCCCATGGTATATTAAAAAACAAAATATTATTATGTTATTTTTAAAACTAGAAAACTATTAATTAAATAAAGAATTGTATTTTATTTAATAACAACTCATGTGTTTACAATATCTCTCCCTATAATCCTTTATACAATATCATTTTAATATTTTATTAGAAGACATTATTGTCGAAAAACTCTAAAAGAGTTAAATACTACTCCTCGATACCTGCAATTTACATTCACCACAACAAAATCAAATATTTTAATGTTTGAATATTCTGTTTAGAATGTATTTATGTTTGAGATTGAAAATAAGTGCACAAATGAAGCAAAATATAAATATCCTTCTAAATAATTATTCTTTATTTTTTTGTACGAAAAGTATCGTGATAATAAATAATTTAAATATGTTAACCTTGAGGTCTTATAACATAATTTATATAGTATAATTACAGGTTCTATACATTAAAATCATCACTTATAACAAGAAATTATGAATATTCACTAATAATAACCAATATATAACTCTTTTATATATGATTAATTGATATTATAATAATGAAGACCATGTTAATGCCTTTAGATTTCAATATTGGAAAACATAGAGGTTTCATGAATCCCCTTTGATGTTTTATCTCATCAGTCACTTCTGGAAAACCTAAATATCATATCACAAAAATAAATATTTACCTCTTCATATTATCCCATAAAAATGTTCCTTATAATAACAATACATCATGGTTATTCTATGGATTATTGATAAAATATTGATGTGATAATCATCTAATAGTTAACTATTTACCTTAGTTATAGATAGAACTCATATCCCTATTACAAATATGTTAATAAAATCTTCATATTTGATGTATCACAAATTTACATCTTCCATAGCTTTAATTTTTCAATTACCCTTATCATCCTCATGAAAAGAACATTATATCATTTACAATAAAAGAAATTTGGATATCATTTGAAAAAGGGGTGATGTTTCTCCTTCCTAAATAATAATTATATCCACCTTTAATAAATCTAATGACATAGAATTCCAATTAATCACTATTTTTGTAAGAACTCCTGGATATTTCTTATTATATTTATCCACTACATTAAATTTCATTTTGGATTGTATTGTATCTATAAATCATAATCCATTAGTATATAAAGCCATTCTATTTTTATCAGGTTGTGTTATTTATGTGATAATATGTACTTTAATCTCTTTTTATAAATATATGTTCCAAAAATTTTAATATAGAGGTATATACTTCATATCCATAGAGAAACTATTACAGATGCTAAATTAACATCATGGGTTGAATGGTTTTGTTCATGATACTCTAAATTACATCATTCATATGGAATAATTTTATTTTTATTTATAAGGACACACCACATTCCCTTCCTTGATAAATAATTGTATACCATGTATCCATTATTTTATGATTTTAGAGTCAAATTTATATAATTCAACAATATCATATTCAATTCAATAAAACATTATTTTTATTCCTTTTTTTCATATCACCTTTCACCATTTTACTATAATATTAGTTAACTGGCTGAACAATGTGTTAAATTTATGAAATAACCCTCTATAGTAACCCCCATAACTAATGAAACAATATACCTCAATTATGTTTTTTGGTGTAGACCATTATTGAACTACCTTTTTCATCATTGGATCAATTGAGAATCCATACATTCAGATAATATAGCCAATAAAATATTCATTTTTAAATCTATAATCTACACATAACAAAATATCTAACATAATTATATTTTTCTACCAATCCCAAGGATGATCTATATGTGATTATCATGTTCCTCGTAAATTTTAAATTATAAAATATGTCATCAATAAATAAAACAATAATATAATCAATATATTCCTATAAAACAATGATTTGATCCATTAAAATAGTGGGTTCATTTTCAATTCTGAATGTATTTATCATTTACTATTAATGAAAAAACAATATTATATATTATTTTATTTGGAATATCTTCATTTGTTAAACATAATTGATGATACTAAGAATGCTGGTAAATATTTTAAAAATAATGATCTTAATGATTTTGAATAAATAATTCACAAATGGGGGGAATAGAATAATTTTTCTTTAGCATAATATCATTAATTTTCTAATAATCAATGGACATCCACAATGATCAATCGTTTATATTAAAATAATTAAAAGGGGCTCCCCCATGTGAAATAGAAGGATATATAAACACATTAATAGAAAACTCCTATAGTTGTTTTTTTAATTACACAAACTACATAGTGGATTTTCTATATGGGGTTAATGATTTATGCATTTCATTAGATATTAAATCACTAGAAAACTATACATCATGATCTAGTATATGTTTAGGTAATTCATGAATAAATACAACAATGTATTCATGTTCAATAGGTAAATCATATTTTTTAAAATTATATTTTCCAATTTCAGGTTATTTATGATCTTCTTCCCCAAAAATATCATTAATAACATATATTTTTACCTGATATACATGGATCATCTGATAATGTCTCCCCTATAATGATTTTCACGACCACATTTTCATGATGAATCAAAAAATCACCCACATTACAATAATGTTTTTCACTTGATTTAGAAATCCAATTTGTACAAAATGATTACATGAAAAAACATATATTTAATTATTATTTCTAAAAATGGGGTGGATTTATGGTCTATAATTGGAGTTTACTAACACATCCTTGTTGTAGAGGGATTTTCACTAGATTTTTTGACTGCCAACTACCTCTATATGGTTCTAGGAAGATATATTATTTTTTTAGAAGACATGGTTCATATGTAAGTCATCGAAGATATATAATTGAATAATGAATCATATAAATTTTATTATATGACATAATTACCTTCCACCAAATCATTTTGAACTTCATCATTTGTTTTTGTGACTCTATATGCTTAGCCTTCTCCCCTTGACCTCTACTACAATATGTTCCATTAACACTAGGTGATGTGGTAGGTATAATTCACAAATTATCTCTAGTTTTTGAAATGAAAATCATAGATACATTTATTCCTCTTCCATTAATTTTCTATAGGAACATTATTTCCTCATATGAAATAAAATCCAATTACCATAAAGTATTTTATAATATAATATTCATAATAGTTTTCACATAATGGGAATTTTATTATTCAATTTTACTTTTTTGAGTTTTTTTCTTATTTTTAGAAAACCTCTTATACTCTTTCTTTAATTTATAGGTATATGATTTTGAAAATTCATCTTTATTTTTAATGTAACATAATAGTCTTTTATCATATGATGAAAATATTGGAAAATTCATTTCCTTTTAGAAGTTTTTCTTAATGACTTTAATGAAATGTCCAATCATTACCTAACGAATGTAGATAAATTTCATAACATATATGGATAATATTGTAAAGGTATCCTCTTACTCTAATTCACATTATTCATCAGTCATGTTTAGGTGAGAAACATTCAATTCATTTCAGTTCATTACTTATGATGGAAATATTAGTCAAATAATATTACATTAAAGGAATTCCAATCTATATATTCTATTATTTCTTCCTCCATTTTATTCCAGATCAATGTCCACCACTAATAATCATTTACTATAATAAAATAAACTACCCCCATAATGTTTTTTTATTTATCTTATCCCAAGGTGTGAAATATATTTTGAATAGACTTTAGACATTTGGCTATTACCACTACATTAGTATTTCATCTTCAATAAATATGCTTTTGAGGTATAGAGTGATCCAATATATGTGTAAGATGTTATGAAAAAAATGATTATCAAATGGGAATGATTATTATCCTTATAATTGTCCATCCAACCTAATAAGTTCATGATATACAAATCTCTAACACCAACTGTATTATATTACTTAGTTGGGAAATCCCTACATTGACCATGGGTATTAATTCTCTTTCATTTGTTACACGGGATAACCAAATAATGGAACACTAAACGTTTTTACAAAATCATCATAAATATTGATCCATAAAATAAAATACCTCTTACAGTAAATATTATAAAGTACTATAATATATTATAATAGTTCTCATGTTCTATATGTTTATTTAAAATGGAATTCCTTTGGTATATACTATACATCCTTAAAATTCATCTATAATAACCCAAACACTAGAAACCTTGGGATGGTGTATGCTTTATTACATTGGAATATGTACATGATATGAAACCATGTAGTATGAATCAATTAAATTGTCTTGGTAATCCAAATATATACATGTTTCACATCTTACATTTTAATTATAAAATATTATCATTGTAGAAGTATAAGTTCTACATCTATGAAACTCATGTAAATATTTATTCTTTTTAACCAATAGAAACATAAAAAAATAAGGATGAGAAAAATGATCATTAATGGTTATGTACAATGTAATATATAATGAGTAAATAATGAATAATCAAAACAGTGAAGAAAATAATTGAAAAGGGAATCCATTTAATAAAAAAATGGAAAATAAATTAATCAAAGAGTGTTTTAATGAAATAATATCATGAATAATAATAATTGAATATAAAATGAAGGAAATTTATTTTATTTGACATTATGAACTCGAACATCCATATTTAAGATTCATGAAGATCGTGTTCCAATTAAATTTATATTTATAAATAAATACCCATTCATCTTTTCCCACTAAATAATCTCACAAGACACATCGATGCATCAAGGTGAAATATAATTCAAGGCCCAAATCACTATTTTATATCAATTGCATTTCTTATATATGAAATGATTTATTTAGCACATGAATATTTCTTCTTAAAAAAATTTTACATTTTGAGTAATGTATTTGGATTTGTCAATAATTCACCTATTAATAAAAAACATTCATAGTGTAACTCCATATTTATAAACGGTATATGACTTAGGCGGTAATGTTATCCATGAGATATGAATATAGATGTTTGGAAAAACCTAATATGCATTGATAAAATTTATGAGAATGATTCAAATGATGGAATCATCCTATCATGTACCTATACGTGAATAACTAATATATATAGTTGTTCACATTGATAAATAAATTTACTAATAATATCATTAAAATCTTTTAGGGGAGAATATCTTTTTCACTTTGATATTCAATTAAAAAACCTATGAATATATTAAAGAGAATATTATATATAGATATTTTTTTAACATTTTTAGGATGAATCACAAAAATTATTAGTAATTAATATGGAAACAACCATCCATGATGTATATGATCAAAAATATTCCTTTTATATTTTTTCAGGATAGTCAAAAAGTATCTGGTTCAGAAAATGATATGATGATTAATTTTAAAACATTTTTTAAAAAATTTAATCATTGGTAAAATATATTTTTCTAATTAATTTCATATATTTAATAATAATTATGAATAAATTTGAGATAAAATATGGATATGGAAAAAAAATATATCCAATCAAATTATATATTAGGTTAGTTTTTTTAAAAACAAAATTTCCAGATTCAACGTTCAAAGATATTAATAGTTAGAAGAAAAAATGGAAAACATTTAACATATTTAACATCAAATGTTATTTAATCGTCATGAATAAATATATATTCATATTCCAAACATCAATGGGTAATTATAATCACCACACAAAAACAAACTACTGCATACTACTAGATATTTCTCAATAGAGTAGAAATTTATATAAAATATATGTGCAATGGATAGTAATATCACTATAAAATTTTAAATTTATTATAAATACATTATAGAACTATATTGATATCAATTATATCATATATTTTCTTTTATAAAATTTACTAGTTTTTAAATAACAATTTTATTATTATTATTATTTTGGGTGTTATTTTCATTTTTTTAAGTGTGTTTTGATGTGGTAGTTTAGATACTATAATTTTATTGTGGTTATATTACATGAATAATTATATTAATGATAAAAATGTCATAAATATTCAACATATAGATATTTTTAGTAATTTATCTATATATATTAGGTATTGAAAAATTAATTACATGTTCGTGGAGATGGTATGTCTTATGTATGCATGAATGTTGTCTACACTTTTCAACATATGGAAAAAAAGAAATTTAAATAATAATTATTCTCCCCATTATCGTTATCATTATCATATATATTATTTGTATCAACAAAATCTATCATAATAAAATCCATGTAAAATTATAAGGAAAAACAGAACACAACGCTTTATAGATGTCGTAGTCTACACATACTCACGATCAATGAAATCATTTTATAATAGACAAGAACATAAGCCGGTATATATGATAATGTTGTTGAATAATAATATTTATTTTCAAAATATCATTAAAAATATTTTTTATCTTCATTGTTTTCAATGTAATGAAGTGATAAAAATGAAAAACACCACTATGTGGTGATATTAAGTAGTATATATGCACAAGTGATGCTTTCAGTATTTGTAGGATAAAAAAGTAATGGAAAATGGTTTTACGATAATAATAATAACATATATATTTTATGATATTGTATTTATTATATTAAAAATATCAAATCACATTAATAAAAAGTATAATAAGAAATTTAAATAAATGATTTGGTAAATATGATTACTCATTATTATATAAAATTCCTTTAAATGTTATCTTAAGGGAAATAGAGAAGGAGTGTTGTAATTGAAATGAAATATAGTATATATACAATGAATTTAAGAAGAGAAATGGGTTTATTTTGTTTGATCTATATATCTCAATATCATTTATAAAAGTGAAGATTTTCGTGATGCTATATAATTGAGGCAGGATCACCTTTGGTATTTCATAAAACATTAAATCATAAAGAAGTCATTTTCAAGAAAAATACAGACATTTCACAAGGAATTATAAAATAATTTGTTTTATGGATTATATGTAGTCAACCAATAATATTTCATAGGTTTGGGCGGCATTTTAAAAATATTCATTGGTATAACCACTTAGTTTCCAAATTTTATTATTAATTATGGATACAAAATTATCACACTTGATGAGTTATAATTTTAATCAAAAGATAAATATAGATTAAAAAATATGTATTTTATTTAATTTTGGATCATATCATACCACTATTCATTTTTCAACATTTTAGTTATTTTATATAATTTAATAAAAAATTATTTTTGTAAATAATCATTAATGTGAATTTTCATGCTATTAATTAAATTTGACATCAACTATTTCAATTCAACGTTATATTTAAAATTTATTATTGTTAAACAACATTATTATTTTATAGTTAACATTATTTTGTCCATATTTTGAGAAATAATATATTTTTAAAACTAAGTGCATGACATTTTAGAAATTTTCGTTTATTTAAATATTACAATGATAATTTTTGTAGAAAAGGGTCCATTAAACTTATCAATTATTAGACTAAGGTAATATGAGATGAAATAAATTTAAAAAATTATAATTAATATGAATATTATTATTTTATCAATTATTTTTTACCGATATTAATTATATTTTTCATTTCCCGATGTGATAAATTCGACCACATTTAACATTACTGGTAAAGAAAAATAATGTAAATATATTTACAAAATTCTATCATCTTGGATCAAAATATGGTATCTATTTTTCAATATTAAATTTCAATATATTAATAATATTAATTTTATGATAAATATGAAATTTAGATGAATAATTTATTTTTAAAAAATAGTTTTTTAAATCATAAAACTATATTTATTATTAACAAACTCCTAGCAAAAAATCTGGATGACTAATAAAATAAATCATTTAATATATAATATTTATATTTAATTAAATTCATTCAACTATAATGATCATGTCACTTTATTGAAATAAAAACACATTGTGTGCACATAAGAATAATTTTTCTGAAAATCTTTTCTTTTAAATTAAAATGATTATTATTGATTCCATATAAAATTATTTTATAAAAATATAATTTATATATTTTTCATGATTTTTTATTTCCTTTTATGCCCAAAAATATTAATATCTTATTTATTATTTTCAATTAATAATATTTAAGTAATATAACTATGTTCATATAAAGTCATTATTTTATAAAAATCATGATTCTGGAGATATTATAATTTTTTAAAGAAACATATATTAAAGTATTTTGGTGTTACACTAACCTAGGGATATATATGTGGTCCCATAATCTATGATATATGATTCTCTCATAAGCTCTATAATTTGGATCAACCCTTTAAAAAGAATTACCAAAGACAAAATCATTGGGAAAATGTAAATACCCAAACATTGGAAGCCCAAAGTTTTGGTTTTATTAATAATGTGGAACATAATAAAAAGAATCACATCCTGAAGGCCAAATAGTTTATTATTATAATAAAACAAGATAGATACTTAAATATCACATTAAAATTGAAAACATAAAATCCAACATCATACCTACTTTGAGGACATCATTATTCCATTTAGAATAACCCACCATGCCAATCATAGTATACTTCCTGGAATCCAAGGTATTTGAAACATAAAAAAGGGTTAGATCTAATTCCTATAAAGGAACTATTAAATAGTAAAATATCATTAAAAAATATTTCAAAATAAATATAGAAACAAATAGAGCAAAAAAACAATTCATTTAATCAATAACGTGGAAATCACTAATAATATGGAAGGAATAAAGGATGATGAAATAATTTCATATAAATAATTACACAATCTCGAATAATGTCAATGGATATTAAAAATAATAAAATATAGAAATGGAAATTAATAACTACTATTATAGTTATTTATTTTATAATGAATAATGACTATCATTTGAAACATATCATTACAACATTGTCCAAATAATCCAAAAATACCATTAAGGACTTGTGTTATATAATATATAGAAATGGATAAGGCCGCAAATATCAGCAAAGAGGGTTTTTCTCATAAGACCCAATGATACATCTAGGGGATATAAAAGGACCCACCCATCATTTACTAATTCTAATTCAACTATCATTTTGAAAAGTAATACATCTGAATCAACATCCCTAAACAAAATCATTAATATTCTCTATTGGAGTAACTGGTCATTAGGAATAAAAATACATTCCCCAATCAAGATTATTATTAAATAACTAAAAAATATTATGTGTGGTATCATTAGAGCCCATAAAAAAAATATTCACTGAAGGATTTTGACGTAGATTAAAATACAATAAATATAGCACTAAAGTAATTATATTGAAAAATACACATATTACATTACAAATAATATTTAAAATATAAAACAAGTACATATAATAAAGATATTTATTTATAAAAACAACATTATAAAATTGTACTATATGATTCAAAGTATTTAGGTTTCATGATTGAAAAAAATTCAATTCAAATTTATTAAGTTAAAAATAATAATTTCATACACACTATTTTAAGGAAAGTTAAAAATTACCTCATTCATAAAATGATAATCATATTCCCAATAAAATATTTTTAACATTTAAAATATGGGTAAAAATAAATTAAAAAATAGTATAGATTAATTAAAAAATATAATACAATTGATTAAGAATAAATAAACATTAAAGAGTTGGTAAAGGTGATTACCTATTCTTTGGTGGACATCCTTTAAATATTTTATTATGTTATTTGTAGTTAGTCTTTTTTAGAGACACAAATTCTATAACATTTATGAGGACATTTATAAGTGGAATTGGTATGGTTTGGTGGAACTAAATGTCTCAAATTGATTCAAATAATTGAGGAAGGATGATCACATATATAATCGTTGTGAGGTGTTTCTTGGGAATTTCATAAAATATTAAATTAATATATATTAATTTTCATGTCCAAATGTTTAAAAATATATTTATTTAAAAAATTGGATTATTTTATATATATTTAATAATATAAATTAATTTGGGACCATTATAATTGATGTTTTCCCTTACTTTTTTTAATCTCATGCAATCCTTCATGAATATATCGATAATATTAAACATTTATTCTTAAGGATAAATAATATCATAAAAATTGTAGAAGAATCACAAATTTACTATTGTAGATTTAAATAACCATAACCCATTTATTTTTCAAAATATTTTCTTTTTATGAATTGTGTATCATTTAACAAAATATTATTTATTAAAAATTATCAATAATGTCTTCATTTATAACTATTTTAAAATTTGACAGTAATAGTATCTTGTAAAAACATATAATTAGAAGAACAACATTTCATTATATCAATAAAATTTTATGTTAAACTATAAAATTTATGTATCATATTAATTATGAAAAATTATATCATAGTTAATATTTTATGTATAATTTATTTTTTATATTAATTAAATATTTACTCCCTCAACATTATGTATGAATTTAGGTTTTTTTCACTAAAAAATAAAAAATGTCATAATGATGATAAATATATAATATTAAAACATTATATTTATTGTTGACAATATTCTGTAGGTATCCCCGTATTAAAAATAGAATTGTATTTAAAACAGAGAGCATGACATGTTTGACTTATCTTGAAATAAAATGTTATATAGGTCATAATCTCATCAAAATGAACAGAAAATTACGTATAACTGAATCTATGATGATTATGGATGTAACTAACTCATCCATTAATATTAATGAATTTATTAGTTTCATTTAAATGTCTTTATCATTTTATTATTAACTATAATAACAGATATACCATTTCTCTTTCTAAAAATAATTACTAAAATTATTATTCATATTATCACAAAATTAAATAAAACTATTTATTAATATTATAATATTAGAATAAAAATATGGAATAATTATTTTATATTTTGAAAATCTAAACTTGTATAATATAATATAAAAATTAACTGAAGAAACACAATGAGAAATAATTTTTGAGAAGAATTATATATTTTTTATAAATATGTTCTGTACTAAATCAAAACATAAAATTGATTCAAATGATATAAATTGATTAAAAATAATATATTATATAAAAAATTAACTAAAAAATTGGAATTTAAAAATAATTTAATAAAAAATATATTTTTTATAAAAAATTATTATTATTCAATATTCATTGTTACATAAATATTTTTAAAAAATTCTAACATTTTTCCAGAAGTTAATTTTAAATTGATGAATTAAAAAATGATTTTATTTTTAAAAGATAAATTATCTCTATGATCTATAAATTAATAAAAAAAAATTAAAATATAGTATATTTCTTTAGAATAATATATATGTACTAAAAAATTAGCTGCATATTTCGTACGAATTAATCAGTACATTTGTACTGAGATTATAATTTATATTTATATAATTAATATTTCAGATAAATTATGCAAAACATCAATTTTATCTTCTATGTTATTATGGAGATAATTGTATAACAATATTTTCTTTATCTGTTATACTCTGTGTCGCGTGTAGTGTAAGTTATCAACCATACAGCTCATTAAAAATATCGAGGTGTTACATTTACCCTCATTACATAAAAAATATCCTTTAAATTTGAACATGGTATTGGAATTTATGGGTTTCAAATTTAAAAATACCTTTATAGGAAGCCTAAAAAATTAGTTAATAAAACCTCCTACTAATGGGGTGAATGAGAAGTATGTAGGTCACCCAAAATCTAGGTTTCGGAATAGAAGAACATTAGTATGATGTGAATATATGGACATGGAAGAGAAAAATAATTCTCTAGGATTATTATAGATTGATATAAAATATTTTCAAGGAATTTTTAACTATTATAAATATATAAATCAATGATGAGTTGAAATACCATTTATTTCTCAGTAATAAAAGTGAATAGGGAATTCCATATGCTTCATGTTCCTTCTTCCTAAATTTGATGGAATAATTAAATTAGTAAATAAATCACTATATGAAATAAAATGACATGACTATTTTCATTTATAATGTAAAATATCATAATTCTATTGTGATTATATCTATATAAACTTTATTTCTCATGCCAAGAAATTGATATTCAGGATGAATTATACATATCTGAAAAATATTAATGAATCAAAAGATCTATAATCCTTTCATTTTTTCACTGAATATTTAACAAAACAATAATGGTATAAACATTTTATAGAATATTATATATCAAACATTAACTGAAAATAAATTCATGGTTCATCATAATCCACTAAACATGTATTCAATTTTATGTATCCCTCAGAAAATGTTTGAGAAATTTTATAGCCAAAATAATTTAGGAATAATGTAACTAAATTCCCAATATCAATTTATCATTAATCCGCTAAAAAACATTTATTAAAAAATCACTTAAATACCGTAATCACATATTTTCCTAAATTATAATAATAACATTAATAAACAGAAATCCATAATTAGAACATGCATGCTTCCACCAATTAACAATCTCCTTGAATTAAGCCTTATTTCATTGAATATATTCCCTAAATACCAATGTACAATAAACTCTATCATAAAATAATTTTTCATCAAATTTGTAAAAAGTTCATTAGTACAATATCATTTAGTTATTTAATTTCAATGAATTATTTATCCCAATTAAAAGTTATTTAATCAAAATCAAGAACACATTAAGTGATATAGTTCATGTCACCATACCACTAATCACATTTCCTAGATTTCAATACCAAAGAATTTGTGTTATAAAATACTTTAAGAAAACTAATGCATTGAAATAAATATAAATTTTATGATTTTAAAAACCATAATATAATTGAAAATAATAATTCTACAACATAATACTTGATTTCAAATACTTAATAAATTTAGTCATTCCTTTTCAGTTAATGTAATATCACATTCTTCGTTATGATCCCACTAAATCTAATATATATTCCATTGATGCCTGGGGAATGCATTTAAAATTTCCCCATATACATACACTTAAAACACTAAATACTAGAGGCACATTTCTTACCAATTCATTCATGGACCTAATGTCCACTCTCTCCCCAATTGAAGGAATCAATAAATACATATAATAAAGTACATGGGTGTTTCATTGAAATTTAATAATAACATGGATATCAATAAATAATTTCATTACGATGGATCTCATAATTTTGGACATCTAAAACATACATTCTAGTACTCATCCACAATATTTGAAAACACTATTAAGGATATGTGTCATGAAATTGATATAAATTGGTAATATATCAATTAGAACCCACGATAGGATATCTAATGAGACCTACCGATGAATTGAGGGGATAATGTTGGCCCACCGATCAATTATTAAGTCTAATGCATTCCTCGTATGTATAACTAATACAACTGAATCAACATCACCTAACCAGATAAATAAATTCTCATAGCCGATGAAACATTCATAATGAATATAAAAATACTACTCAGTTAATCTAATCATAAATATAAAAATATATATAATGGATGGTCAATTATTGTATATACTCATAATAATACTCAATAAAGGTTATAATTTATATTTTTAAACAAATTAAAAAGACTAAATGAATTTTTATTAGAAAAATACACTCCTAACATTTTAAATATTACTTATAATAATAAAATCACACTCATAATAATGAAAAAAATATATTTGTGTTGAATCTTGAAATCTTGTAAAGGAAGACTAAAATCATTGTGGTGTCATGATAGTGGGAAATTCTATTCATTCGATTTATGCTAAGAAACATTACTTTCAAACATTGGTAAGAAAGTTCAAAAAGTAACATATTTAGAAATTGTAAGGAATATTATATTATTAATATTTTTTAAAATGTAAAATAAGGGTAAAAATGACATTAAATAAACATTATATAGAACTAAAATGAATTTCTAAAACATTTTTATTATAAAATGGAATAGATGATAAATATTCCATAGCTGAGACTTAAAAATAAAAACCAAAATAATAATAAAATTCTGAAATGGAAACTTTATATTTGGTTTTATATTGAATATAAATGTAAAACCCATATATTTTTATTACATACATCCATTTAAATAATTTTATTTCTTCAATATATTACATTATATGTAATAATTACTTCAAATAATCCTTGTAACATTATTAAAATATAATGGGTCCATTATTTTCGAGTCGTTAGATTATTTGGTATGGATAACAATAACTAAATAATGAAAATAATATGGTTTAATCATTTATAAATAAATAAATTTAATATATAATATTTACAATTAAAATAAAAATATATGTTTTAAAATAAAAGTAATGTTTTCCTGAAAATTTTTTTTTCTTGCGTATAATTTTTTTATCAACATATTAAATTAATGAATATTGGTGAATTATTTTAGAAACATATATATATATATATATTATTTACATGAAAAAATCATTATACTTTCAACAAATATTTTTCAAATATACTGATATGAATAAACAATGTTTTATACTTTGAGAGAAAATTTCTTTAAAAAGATGTTTTTGTTACATTCTTTGCATATTATTCAAAATTAATTTATTCAATTCATATGAATTGAATTGGAAAAATTTTAGCTAATATATATATTTAAGAAGATTAAATCTTTTAGTTAGGATCCTTTTATTTTTAGTCAATAATAATAGTAACATTGGTAAAATTAATCACCTCCGTAAAGGGAAAATTGTGTTAATATTGATTAAAAATATGTGATATGGCTAAATTTTTTCATCTGAATTATTAATAGATGAATAAAATTATAAAATTAACCCATATGTTTATAAATTTAGTTAATTAATTTATAAATTTCCATAAAAAAATATATATATTATTTAATCCAAAGGATGTGACTTAATGCCACTCTCTTAGTTCTAAATAACATTTATGTGATCACATAGTGACAGAAAATTATTTCCAGTTAATATTAATTATGTTTTTTTTGAATGAAATAATATTAATTATAGTAATATATTTATATTTTTAGTAGTTAAAACAACCATAAATACTTACATGATTCAGATTTAATAATTAGTCAATTATTCGAAAAATCAAATAAATGATTTTAATAAACTTACATATAACGTAGCTTGAGATATTTAAGGTTGAAAAAATATATGACAGTGAAATTTATTGTATATAATAAAATACTTTTGTTTTTAATTTTGGTTTTATTCCTGATTTTATAAAGTCAATGTGATGAATAGTATCAAAATTTCCAATAATGGTATTTTATGCGACCAATATTTTTTTCAATTATATAAAAAACAAAGAAAACATTAAATAATAATATAGTATGATTTATATGGCCTAATATATCATTAAATTTTTATTTATATGCCATTTTTATGTATTTGAATCTTGAATAGGCTTGTTATATTTTAATATTATCAAAAATTAAAAAGGGACTGACTTATCAATTATAAAATGTCCCTTCCTCTTTCACTTTGTTACACCCATTTGAATAATTTATCTAAAATAAAATAAGAAATATTATTTACTCCACATAACAAGACTCATTTTGAGTATTTTTTATTATCAAAAGAACAACCATATAGGCCTCTAAAAGTAATATAAATGAATTGTATTCAGGAAGCTATTATCGCCTGAACCAATCAGTTTCATTTTCTACTTATATTTATTATGTAGATATTGTATATTAATAATAAATTAATAAATTCACTATCATAAATACTATAAAATATATTTGTGATTATGAAAATACAATTATAGACCCACATTACCATCAAATTATTAGTGAATATACTGCTTTTTCATTTTTATGACTTACCGTATCCACATAAAGATGCCATTAATTATTCATAAACATAGTATTTGTACAGAAATAAAAATGGTTTCAATGTTTATATATTAAATTTATGATATTATTATGCTTATTTAATGATTGTATATAGAATAAATTATTATACTCCATCTTTTGGGAAATGATATTGTCACTCGTGCGTACGTATATACTACCATCTTTACAATATTATGTGATTGGGTTTTAATATATATTTAAAATGAATTTTTATAATTTTGATTTATATTAAATTATATGATACATATTACATAATAATGATTCAATAATGGTGTATCATTTTTTACCTTTCATCAAATCATTCAAATGGAAATTGGAAACAACGTTCATGCATAAGTGTAACATATCGTCTCCATGACTGTTTTAATTCATTTGTATTTCTAAAAATTTTATGAATGATAATGATATGAATATAATTAATATATATGATTATTATACCATTATTCAAATTCCAAAAAATATGGATAGGGACTTTTGAATGTAAAAATGCATGGAAAATGAATCATGTATCACCCATAATAGTTATTTTAATAAAACAATTATTTATAAATTGGTAATAATATGTTAATAATTAATAATATTTGATAATATAAATATATGTTTATATAATAAAATAATACTAAATAAAAATTTATTTTATAGTATTTTTGAATATTAGAATATAAAGGGGAGGCTTTAGCTATGGGTTTATTTTTTGATATCATCGTTATTTTGGATTGTTTATGTTTAATTAACTCTTGGGAAATATTTATCATCCATGTTCATGTTTTATAATGTTGTTTTGAAAAATATTATTCAGTATTTATTTAAATGATTTTTAAGATTATTTAATTTTTATAAAATCGTTTTAAAATAATCCTTTTCTCATTTCATAAATATGGAATTTTTTTTAATTTTCTATGAAAACATAGAAGGCTGATTTTATTACATGTATGAAATAAGTGGTGTTTCAAACTATCATGAACATAATGTTTATTTTAAGATTAATAATACATAATATAAGGTAATTATCTTAGAAAATCATTTCCAATATAATTATGCGACTTAAAAAAATTAAATCAAAATAGATAGGTTATTTTACTCAAGAATTATTTCTATTAATAACTAAAAATATTTTTCATTCAATGGTTAAATTTTTTTATTTCAATTATTCATCCCTAAAGATATGATCAATGGATTCGATTGTTATTCTTTCTCTGGTTTTTTTATTCTTATGTCATGATTTTATGAAACTAATTTATTTTCCATGGGATATATATTGATGAATTGTTTAGGTAACCCATTTCATTTCATGGGTTCAAATATTCTTTATTTTCTTCTTTAAAAACATGATTTTATTTCATTATTCCATAGGCATGACATATACCTCTCTCTAACACATAAGGTAGGTAATGTTATCTCATGAGATAAATAGGACTACAATTTGATGCTAACTCAATTTAGTTAAGAAACTTTTCTACTATGATAGTCAGAGAAGGGAACCTGTACTACTATGATGGTTTGGGGATGGAACCAATTTTACTATGATATTCTAGGTAATTCCCCTTGAATACTCAAGAAAATATTTTCCATGATTATTTTCTTCAACAATTCCCTGATTTATGATAATATTATTCTCTTATGGTTGATGTTCCATTTGGATTCATGCCTTACTAACCGTTATGATTTATTTCATGACCCATGATTATGATATTCTATTATACGTTTATAATTTAGAAATATTATTATCATTTTATTATGGCCATATGGTCATGTTATTATTATGTAATCATTGATATATCCCATGTTTACATTTATTGAACATATAAACTCACCATTTTCTTATGTTTCATTTACTATGGATTAGATCAAACTTATTCTGCATGATTTGTAAAAAATTATATTCTTAGGATTAAGTATGTTGGTTATTAAATGGATATTTTCAAAATTATATTTTTATGATTCCTTGTTCACAAAGGAACCATAAATTTATGTTATGTATACATCTATTTGTGTAATGTAATGAATATTAATCTAAAATGATGTAATAATTTTGTTTGAAAATCATTTTTTTCTATATTGGGTACCATATGTTAGGTTTTGTTAACCATTAGAAACTAGGATGATAAAATATTAAGGATAATTCTAAATTTATGATAATATCTTAATGATTTCATAAATATTATTAATGGACATGGTTAAAGATACGATTTCATAAATGAAGATATAATAATTTAGACATCATTGAGATTCTTTTTCATTATTATTTGGATTTAAACTGTGGTTATTATCACTAGATCTATGATTTTTGGTTTTAGTCAATGGTTGTAACTTAAAGAAACCATTTTACTACTGAATCATATGAATAATGCAATTATTTTTCTTATTGGAAATGAATTATATGTGATCCACAATATAGAATCTTGATTATACGATCATGAGTCATTCTCAAGCAATAAATCATTTTGTGTTTCAAAATGATAATAGTAGGGAAAAATATATTATTTTATTATTCATGATAAAACACCCACATTATTTTACTGGATTTTTTATACACATTTGGTTGACAGATTGATCAACACCATTTTGATAATATTTTATATTCATCATCTCATGGTACAGGACAGTGTTTTACAATTTATTTATCATTATAAAGGTGATGAAAATTAATGGTGGATTCTTATCATGAATATAGTGAAAGAAGAATAAATTTAATCCATTTAATTTTATGATAATAAGAGGATATTACATTGAAATTTAATCCCTCATATTATACATAAAAATCTAGAGAAATAATTTCTTGAGATAAAATATATGTTTAAAGAATCAATTGGTAACTATAAGAAAAAATTTACAAGTCTTCTTAGGAATGAATCTGATTTATTTATTATCCCTGAATTTAAAATTAATAAATTCTATATTATCTTATAACCACGTCTATGAAAGTAATTATCAAAAGTAGATTCTAGTTCCTATGAAGAGGTTATTTGGTGTTATCTTATACTATATATGGAGATATGAGTTACCCATCATCGCATGTTATTGATAAGTAATGAAAAATGGAATTCAATTTCAACTCAAAAATCCAAAAAAAAATTAGAAGATGATATTTTCATTATGCTTGATGTGTGGAAGGAAACATGGTGAAAATTGTCTTCATGGGACTGTTAAATTATTCACATGTATAATAGAAGTTAATCAATAAATTAAATAATGATGTGATGGGAACGAGTAGTATAATGATTCAAATAGGGAATGTTCTCTATGAAAATGACCACCCATGATACAATGTTGCAAAATAAATGAGTTTGAGAATTATTATATGTAGTTTATAAAGAAGATTATTTTTCATGATCAATGTCAACGACCCCTTAACCATAATGAAATAAGGATATTCATTTGATCACAACTATCAACGTGGATTAAGAGAATGACAAGGTAAAAGATACATTTATCATCCAATCTAGAAAAAATAATGTCTTATTTAATTTTAGATACACCGATTCATTTATGATAAAATAATTATATAAGGTTATAACTATATCACCTAAACGATTAGATGTTTATTTAATATGAAAAGTCATAATGAAAAAATGATGTCATATAATGTTTCTAGGTCTTCTATGATTGTTGTATATTGGAAAGTGAATCCTAAAAATATGAGGATTCTCACTTTATTTTAAATTTTTGGTATTTCGGGAATGGATAGGGTGTCTTTATATGGACCCTATTTAAATTTTTAGGAAGAGATGTCAAACTTCATATTTGTAATGAACCTTCAGTCATTTATTTATGCATGGATGAATATTAACTTCCATTGACAATTAATTCCATCTTGTGGGTCTTAATTCAAATACATGAATGTAATTTATCTCATTTGGTTAGAGGGAAAAGAAAAATTAAATTTATATTAATTGTATTGGATATTTATGATATCTTTCTGTAATAATTTATATTTTATACACCAAATCATTATTTTGTGATTTTAATAGAACTCATACAAGGTTCTATGCCAATTTTAAAGACATCTTATAGAATGGACTCAATTGAGTTATAGAGATTGATGAATAAACTCTTAGAGTCTCTTGATAAAGAGTTCATAAAATTCACTTAATCACCATGGGGTGATCCTATTATATTTTTGTAGAATAAATATTGGTCAATTATTCTCTTTATTGATTATTATCATTGTAATATAATATTAATCAATAATGGGTATCCAATAACCTATAATGATGATTTATTTGAACAAAAACATTGATATCAATACATTTCAAAGACTTATCTTCATTATAGATATCATCCATTGATGTTCATGAAAGAGGACATACCCATGATGTCATTTATTACATTGAATAGACACAATTAATTTATATTGATTTATTTTATACTTATTAATTCCCTCTAAATATTCTAAAACAAAATTAATAGATTCATCATAACCTATATTGATATTTTTAGGTTTTACATAAACATTATATTATATTATAATCACCACACATGTAAAATTATAAAAAGCACTAATGAGTATTTTTGAAGACCCTTAGTAAGTAGAATCTTCATTTGAAATTTACTAAGTCTGAATATTGTATTTAGAAATTTTCATTTTTAGGTCATATGTTCTCATTTGAGATTATATTAGTAGATCCATCAAAGGAAAATGTTGTTGATTATCGAAGAAAGAGTAATTTTTTAATTATTATATTGATGTTATTAAATGTTTATAAACATTTTTACTAGTTTATTGACAAATTTGAATATCTTTTATTAACATTTTGGTAATACCCCCCCCCCTCCACCTAAATTTCAATATTATACTGTGAATTTTTGAACACTTCAAAATATAAAAAATGGCCTTGATTTTATTTTAATAATTCATTTTTATGTCACATGTTCTAGGAGGGACATTATATCCTTCTTAATTAATAGATGAATCAATTGGGAATATGACCAAATTAGGACATAAATTAAGAATTAGGTCAAAACACTTATGAAAACACCAATGTTGTGACTATTTACACCAATGATTATAATAATGATTAACAAAAAATAATGAATTCTTAACAATTAGAGTATTAAAAATATACTTAATTTTTTTAAATACAAACAATATTATATATGAAATAAGAGAAAGATAATGAGATTAATTTGTTAGGGAATTTCGAAATTCATCCTATAGGACATGAGGGGATTTCTAATGAGTTTTTAAATTAAGAGTATTTTTTTAGATATTAAAATGAGGATAATTTTACATAATAGTTAGAGATTCTAGAATTTTATTCCATTGATTATTTCAATAAACATCAATCCATAATCCATTGTCAGATATCCAAAACATCATGTCCAAATCAAGTCCTAAAATTAGTATTCCTAATTTGTTGGTTGAATCATCTTTTCAGAGGGAAAAAATAATATTTAGAAATTATTATAATGAAATTTAGTTTTATTTAAAATCCAGCCTTATTTTTAAATGTGTTATCAAACCCAAGCACCCATTCAAGGTCTATATATCATATATATTATTTTCCTTTATAGAGGATAATCAATTAAATTCTGTCATTATTTATTCCCCTATTTATACCAATAAATATATTATTTACATCTATGTCATAATTAAGAATAGGAAAGAAATTTTATTTACAATTTTTTCATTCATGCTATTATTCTAGGCATTAGGACCAATATGGGTTTTTATTGAATAAATTTCAAAACCATCCTATGAAACACATTATTGGGTCAATAAAAATATAATTAATTTAGTGAAAAAAATTGTCTTAAAAATGATAAAAGTTGGTTTTGGATATGTATTATGGTTCATGTCAAGATAATGGCATTAAACTATGTGCATTATTCGAGGAATCCTTGATTTTACCTTTATATAGTCTTAATGTTTGGATTTTCAAAAAAATAAATTATCTTTTTTATTCTATTATTTATTTTTATTTTAGAGAACCTCATGTGGTTTAAATTGTGTCTTAGATTTAATTCTGAGTAAGCTATTGTTTCTTGAGGGTGAGGTATTTTGATTAAAATCAAATTTTTTCTATAATTTCAAACACATTATTTTGACAAGATATATTCGAGTGACATATATTTCAATGGGAGTTATTAAAAGTATCATGAACATAAGCCTTATCTACCAGGTTCATTTATTTTATGATTTTTATATTATTTTCAATTTCATCCTACTACTCATATTCCCTTTCATACCCCCATAAAAATGTCATTTTCTTTCAACATTGTGCAAGTTTTTTTATATGTTTGGGTGGTTAAGAGAAAGAAAATGTTTCCCATATAAAAGTATGATTTATGTGATTAAATGGAAGGAAGAAATTATATATCCATGAACATGATAAAAAATTAAAGACTTTGAAATTTATTATGAAAAAGTTTCCATGCCTTGATTTTATTGTTATCCATGTTTATGTTAATGATCATATATTTTTGAATGCTTAGTTTTTAGATGTGATGATTATCCATTTAAATTTTCATCCATTTTAAAAAATCACGACACATGTTATTTAGATTATCGGGAATTATTTTTGAGTTCATTGGGTCCATCAGTAAACAACATATGTTAGTTTATAATTTCTAATTTAAAATGACTATTAAAAAAATCATCTAAAAATTTAAAACTAACTATAAATTTTAACAAACATAATTGGAATAACCTAATGCGTGTATTTTAATAGTTGTGTATCATGAATAAATATTTTTAAATCCAATAATTGTGAATTTTATCAAAGTTTATGATAATTTTATTTTTTAATTGAGTTAATTCTATATGATTCTTGAGTATGTGAGATTCACTTGGTTCCTAAAGGCCTATTAATATGAGTGTCATCAGAAAATCAATCATTAGGAGATTACATGATTTTGATCAATTTAAATTATCATGGAAAAAGTTTAATAGAATGAAAAAATGGATATTCATCTCAAAATTAAAATGTAATTCCACCTAGAACATATATAATATCCCCCTTGAATAAAATTGAACCACCATGTCTATTATGATGGAAATCATATCATTAGGCTTACTTGGAAATCGATGAAATGTGGTGATTATTTTTAATAATACAATGTGTTTGGGATTAAGATAAGATTATTAACCTATCATGTGATATTATATTTTGTGTGATTCATAATTTTATGGAATGGGGTCTTTTGGTGAGCATTTTATATTAATTTTTTAAAAAGTAATTTTATATTTTATATTTTAATCATTGAATTTTCCTAGGACTAGAATAACTTGTGTATGTGGACGTCATTATCCACTAAAATAAGAAAATATTATTTTTTAAGAGTCATATAATGTAAAAGCATAATATTTTTAGGAAATATTAATATTTATGTAATTTTATTTCTTTGATATCTTCTATTTCATTCAATAATGTGGTTTAACAAACCACATAACATTATTAAAATATTACAAGACCATCATTACCTTTCCATTATATGTCAATGAAATAATAATAATAACAAAATTATCATAAATATATGGTCTATTCAATTTTTTTAAAAAAATAATTATTTAACAAAATCATATAACTAAAAATAGTGAAAATATTTTAACAAAAAAAATTGTATATTTGAAATATATTTATGTAACAAATGTAGTTGACATCAATATATTGTATTAATATATATTCATGAATAATTTTAATAAAATTAGTATAAAATTTACATGATTAAATATTTTACACATTCAATTTTATGTATAAAGCATAGGATAAGAATAAATCGATTTTCAAACTTCAAAATATTTTTTTTATTCAAAATTGATTTTTCAATTTCATTTACATACACTAAAATTAATTTCAACCATTAAAATATATTGAATAAGATAAAATAATTTATTAAACTAATTTTTAGGATCATAATTTTTATTTATTCCCCTTTTGTTTTTGTTCAATATGTATAATGACTGTGGTATAATTTATCACCTTAATAAATGGTAAATCATGATAATCTAAAATACACAATTATGTTCAATCTATATTCATGCATAATAATTCTTTATGGAATAATGAAATAATAAAATTAACACTAATAAACTTATATTGATATATTTAATGGACAGTTTTTGAAATAAAATTACATTTATATTCCTTAGACCAAAGGTAGTTGTGAAGGGTGAGTTTATTTGTTACAAATATGATATATGTAATCAAATAGAAATAAAGATTATTTAGGAATAAATGACAATTGTAATTTTTTTTCTAATGAACTTATATTCTTATGTTAATTAGTTTCTAATTCAAATGTATTCAATAAATATCACGAATATACAGAAAACACTGATGTGATATTTAATCAAATAATAGACGAATAAGAAATTAATTTAATAATATTCAAAGTAACATAATATGGGATATTTAATGTGATAAAAAAAATAATATAGATTCTCGGTAAATTTTTTATATATAATAAATTTTTTTGTTTGTACTTTACATGCTCTCTAAAATTTTTTAATGTTGATGTAATGATTGGAATACCAATTTCCACCAATTATTTTTTTTGGGATTTGTATATTTTCAAATTCAATTAAATAAATAAATTTTTAAATAAGAAGAATATATATAGTATATGGTCAAAAAAGATTCCCTAGTGAATTTATTGGTAATGTGGTATCATTTTTCTTTATAATAGAATTATTATTTGTTATATTTTTTTAAATTCATAAGTGTCCCTCAACATAATATTAAAAGGAATAACCTTATTCAGTTACATACAACACATTTATCCTTTGATATAAATCAAAATAAATAAAATTCTTTTATAAAATTCACAAAAGACATTATTTACGTGTTTTACATATCATTAGTATATCCCTATATTCCTTTAATTTATATCAAAATTATCCATCTTAAATAATAGGTAATCTCTCTGACCAAAAAATTTATTGTTACTCTTCATTAAATCATCTAAATCTATGATTTTAATCATAAAATAAATAAATAAGTATTATAAATATGATGAAATTTGATCTTCATTAAAAAAACACCATTATACACCATCTTTTCATCAAATAATAAGATAATTTCCACTCTTATGTACATAAGGCTTACTGTATCCACATAGTGATACCCTTCATTCATCATCACCATATTTTATTGATGGGTATTTTTATAGGATTAATATTTATATGTGATATTTATTATAATTTTATAATTTTTAATGATAATATCATGTCTAAATTGTTATCATCTAATCTTTTGGGAAATAATAACGTCAATCATGGGTACGTATAGAATGCTATCTACATGTTGCGATGGGATTTTTTTTAATTTGTATTTCCCAATAATGATAATAAAGATTAATTTTATGAATTTATATGATATATATGACATAATATTAATTATGTTAGGGTGTATTATTATTTACCATTCATTTAACACATCAGATGAAAAATGAATAAAGTGTTTAAGCATTTATATGATGTACCATCTCCATGAATGATTTAATTCATCGTTCTATATATATAATTTATTATTGATTATAAATAAAGATATAATTAAAATATATGGTTATAATACTCTATTTTACATTCAATAAATAAGGATCGTGACTACTTGATAGAAACATACATGGATAAATAAGTAGTTATCACATGTAATATTGATTTTAGTAACAAACTATTTATTAATGGATGATAAGTTGTTAAAAATTATTAATATATGGTATGATATATATATATATTGTTATGGAATAAATTTTTAAATATTCATATTTATTGTACAATATTTTTGAACATGAATAAGTTATGGGGAAACTTAAGGTAAGTGTTTATTTTTGAATCTCATCATTATTCAATGTTGATTATGATTTATTATTCATTGGGGAATTTTGATCATCCTTATTTATGTTATCCATAAATGGTTTCAAAAATTTATTTTCTTATTATTAATGGTAATTTATACCCGTGAATTAATATTTACAAAATAATTAAATAATTCAATTTTAACTTTTATAATTATTGTTCTATGTGACTTTTTCAAAAACAGAATTGGAATATTTTTTAACATATACTTAATGAAAAGATTTTCATGTTGTTCTAATACCTTAATATTTAAAATATTACATTAACTATTTAAAATGTTATTTTTAAATAAGAATTTTCTATTTTTAATTACAAGGATCTTGAAAAATGATTTCCAAAATGGATTGGATATTTTACTCATGAATTATTTCTGGTGATATTTTGAAAAAATTGTCTAAATAAAATAACATTATATTATGATACTAGTTCTTTATATTGGATATAATCCAAGTATATTATCCTTATTATATCTCTTCTAAGATTATGTTTATGAGGAATTAATTATTATGAAACATGAATCTTTTCTCCATGTTACGTTATGATGAAATTTCTATGAAACACGTTTCATTTCATGGGTTATGATATGATATTTTTTCTTCTATAACATGTATGTATGGTATTAATTCATTGATGGGTTCTCTATCAGCCAGTGTGTTGGACAACATTATTTTCCAAAGGACATTTAATTTCATCATTTTTTTGATGGGCCACATTATAAACAATGTTTGAGAAAGAAATTCTATGAGTTTTAATTATTAATAAATTATTTTTTGACTCTTTTAATGGACTAATGGGTTCCTCATTTGTTCCATAATGTTTTGGGAGTATCAATATTTTAAATTTCATATAAGATAAAAGATATCCAAGAAACATTGTTTTTTTGAAATCATGGGGCCCTCCATATGAAATTTATCTTCCTATACTGAGGATATGACGGTTTCAAAATGTTTTTTAAAACCCTTTACACTAATATGCATGACTATACATACTTATTCTGATTATGGATAGCGGAGAAACACCTAGTATTCACATTGATTATCAAACTGTGCTCATGAACCGTGTTACCTATCACTTTAGGATCCAACAATGGGATGTTTGGCACACATTTTAATCAAATGTTCTACTAAAACCTAAACCTCATGAATGTGGATGAAAATTAGCAAAATTAAATTAATATATTTTTCATTTCTCCATAATTTTTTCAACCATTATGTGCACTAGGTTCGTCCAACTTGGGAACCTCGCTTACTTTCCTAGAAATAGAGAGATCTCCCTTTTATGGCCTCCGATATGAACACCATAAAGTGCACTAATGATTCATAAAAAGGTATATGATTCCAAAAATAACATTTATTCATTTAACATCATAGATTATATGTTATTTTATTGTAACCTAACTCACTCAATTTTTAGTTATTTATTCTATTTCATTATTTCACCTTTAATTATTTTCAATCATGCCTTGATATTAGATGTGTAGGTAATCCATGGTGAAATTTACGTGTTCTAGGTTATTTCAATTTTTTTTATTTTTTTTATTAATTATATGTTATTATATTATTCATACGCTTCAAAAAATGAATCTTTAATGAAAATTTTGATTCAATTAAATGGTTTTCTACTCTTGTTATGATACTATTTAGTGGTTAATCATCCTGTTGGTTGATCTCTTTTTCTTGGTCTAATCTAATTGGTTGGAAAAACCATCTCGAGACACCATTCCCATAACATGAAATTAATTATCAACATTACTATAATGGGTTTCCTTGAAGTGAGTGAATTATATGAAAATTACATATGAAAAATGAATGACCATGAGTTCGGCCCATTTCCTATTATTCATTATTAACAATCTTATTTCACATCTTCATGATTTTTTCATTGTACATCACATAACAACATTGATTCCATTCCTTTTTGTCCGCCTATAATACTTACATAAATGGATAGAACACATATTGAGGTGTGATTATTTTTCCTAAATGACTGGAATGAATGAGTTAAATTAACATCAGAACTAAATGACCATGATGTAGGCCCCTATGTCTATTACCTATGCTTTATGGCTAATTTTTTTGAATCATGTAATATGAATTATGATTAATATTATGAATTACACAATGTGGGTCACTTATTGTAAATTATTCGTGTTCCTGATTCTATGTGTAATGTAATTACTGATTGATTCATAGAGACTTGAACTGATTTCCTTATGCCCGGGTCATTTTGATTGAATGAAATGATTTGGACTATCTTGATTATCTTTTCATACATGTTATGCCTTGTACAATATATTTTTTGATAATTAAATACCATTAATCCATAAGTGATAGTATTGAACATGTGTAATTTCCTGGATTTTTCCATGTATTATTTTAATATTATATGAGAATTAATTTGAGACCTGGCTCTGAGACGGCGTGATGTTCTGAGGTTTGGTAAGATAGGAAAAAATGTTTGAATTTAATTTAATAATTAAATTACGTGCGCATGCGGTTTTCCTGAAAAGGTGGGGTATCTCCGGAACGGGTGATCGGATCAGAAATCTGAGGGTACCGTTGCGTTCGGAACAACGATTTTACTTTAGGCGAGGCCTAACATCGGCTAGAGTAGGTCAGTGGTGAAATCTGGTTTTTGGACGCAACCGTAATATAATATTTAATTAAAATATTTAATTTAATTCCTTTTTGCAGATAAATATCTTATCTTTTTTAAATATATATTTCTTAGGGGATCAGGGTTACAATTCCCATAACCTTGAATTTCTCTGGAGGCTCTAAATAGCTCTAGAGAAAACCTCCCAACGCGGTGATGGTGATCTTGACGAGATCTTCGCGAACGAACATCGCGGATCAAAGTAGAATGTTTGTTTTTGATTTCCTTCCCAATTTTTGGATTCCATGACGTACACAGAATAATCCACGAACAAATTAGCCCATGGATTGATCGTTCTTTTGGTACGGGTTTTTGTGGGGATTTTGAGGTTGATTTGGTTTTGATCTAATGGCGACGAACCCGGATCATCACAAACAATGATCGAGGTTCGTTCCTCTTGTTCAATTTTTGTGATTCTTTCCTCATGTTCTTCGCGTGCGTTATTCGTTCTTCGATGGATAAGAACAACGATCGATTACGCCTTCAATATACGATGTAACAATTCGAGATTATAGATCTGTCATTGGGATGAACCAATGGAGCTACGATTGTGACGACAGTGGATGGATCTAAGCAATTCGGGAGAAATCGCTCTTCGAGTGTATTTCCATCGGAAGATCATATATTGTTCGTCGAGCTGATTCAAGGCCCGAAACCCATGGATTCGGCATCACGTCATCGAGGCAACTCATGATCTTGAGTTTCATGGAAAATGGACCAGAGAAACTCAATCTAGAAGATCGGCCGAAGCGCGAGGAAGAAGATGGCGTTTTTGGAAATTTATCAACTACACGTCGTGTAGTATGGGCTATACAGCGTGTGTTCGTCTGTGAAAAACATGGAATGTTCTCCGGGATTACATGGACACGGGTTTGGTACAGAGCCAAGGACACGCCGTGTATAACCCTCCCCGGCCAGACCCGGCCTGGTACACGGGATACCCTATGTGCAGGTACATGAGCATGCGACACAGGCTGAGACCTTGTACGGGCACATGGACAGTGTACACGGAGCGAGCCCCAGATGCTCGTACATAGCGTGTAATTATTCTACATGTTGTGTAGTTACATTATATCTTATAGGAAGAATGACACGGGCCATTTACATGGGCAGTACCCGGGGTCAAGTTACACGGCGTGTGATCATTCTACACGTCGTGCAGTCTAGATTTACACTGAGTGGACCGATGACACTGGCCATTACACGGGCAGTACCCGGGGTCAAGGAACATGGCTTGTAACCATACTAGATGTCATGTAACCAATTCTTCCTGGATTTACCCTCTTGTTTTCTAGGACTTGGACTATTTTTCTTAGGGTTTGTACCCTTGTTCTTTTCCAGGAAGGTTCTGGTATAATTTATTTTATACAAGATTATGATCCCTTCAGCCATACTTCTTCAATAGATTTTTTAGAATCCCCTATATGAGTCTTAGAGCCAGATCCTCTATTCATTCATGGAACCCTAGGTAGAGTTCTTGGAATTAACGAGACCAAATTTACCCGGGTGCTGATCCTCTGCAAAGAGGATTAGCTCAGACTGAGTTGTCGGAATCACCCCCTAATGTGGTTGTGATCCTCATATGAGAATCATGTTCTCATAGTACTTATGGACTGTGTTCTCCCAGAACGAGTACTTCATATCTCTCTTCAAACCTAAGATTGTGTTCTCTCAGTTGTGTGCTTAGTGGAATCTTCGTGTTGGATTCGAGTGGTTGTATCGCAATATTCGATTGTGTATGAATATATCTGGATATACATGTTGTTTGTTATGTGGATATATATTGTGTGGAGCTGACTGTAACTTTATTTTGTTTTTTCCCATGTTTTATTTCTTTTGTTGTTTAGGAGTGTCCTATTGGGTATTTTTATACTCACCTCTACACGGGCTTTGCCTGCACATGTCATTTCTTATGCAGATGAGCGAGCCTTTGACAATATTCTAGGTGGACCACGACCGGACGGTGCTCCGTGAGATGATACGGGCCGAGGTGTGTTCCTATGGCTAGAGATTTCAGTCCCAGTACTTTTCCTTTCAGGATGGACTTTGTTACAGAAATTCTTTTGGTGGGATTGTACTTTTAGCCCAGGGTTTTACTTTCTTGTACTTTACTTTTCTGACGTAATCTATTGGTTGGGTTTTAATGTATGCATGCATGTTTTCATATTAGTATTTTTAACTTTTCCACTTTGTGGTATTGGAGATGTGTGTGTGTGTGTACATGTTATAGGAAATGCCTCCCATGTTAGTAGCACACCGACTCGGTTCTAGTCACAATCCCCTAGCCTATTAGAGGAGGGCTTGGGGATTTGTGGCTCAGGCCCCACTATGACGGGTCGTGAATGAGTGATATCAAAGGTGGTCGGTTCTACCTTAGGACCGAGAGTCTTTTAGTTGGTTTGGGGAAAAAGTTTTAATTGTTTCGTGTTCAGCTTTCATGCTAGGGACCCTAGTGTTGGTGCAAGCAGTTGACGTATCCATACACCCGGACTCGGATTACATGCATTTCGACTCGGAACATGTGAACACTAGTTGCAGGGGAAAATAATGGTACATGCATCATATCAGAATGGGTTGTGGTTTCCATGTCCTTCTTGAGTCCGCTCTTCAGATATACTCACTGAATGAGGTACATCATGTTTTATTACAGGATGCCTCCGTGAAGTGAACCTGCTAGGATATAGTATCTAGATCATTAGGATGACCCCCTCAGTGATGAAGCATCGATTCTATGACCCAATCCCCCTGTTTTACCATCGGGTGGTGTGCCAGTTATACCGCCACCAGTGAAGCAGGGTTTAGTTATTGTTGTACCAGTGGAGGAGGAGTGCAGGCTGAGCGCACTCCATGAGATTTAGAGACAAAGACACCTCAGGTTTCGAGGCGAGCCTAACACTTAGGCAGTAGAGGACTTGCTTGAGGCACTGACCAGAGTTATCTGTTTGGTCAGGACACCAGCAGACCAGTTGGTGATCCTGGAAGAGAGCCTTCTGTAGGGCTCGGTAGGATGATGGTGGAGTTTGGTTATCCAGAATCACGATGAGACGACTCTTTCATGGTTGGAGTTTGAGTGTCTCTTCATAGAAGTGCTTCCACAGGTTACCCTGAGAGTAGTACGTATACAGGAGCCTCTTCAGCTCCAGCAGGGAACCATGACGGTGGCTGACTATTCATCGTGGTTTACCAACCTCTCACAGTACTCGATTGATATGGTCATAGATTAGTACTACAAAACTCGGACATTTTAGTGGGGATTACGTAGAGATATTTGAGATAGAATCATCCCTATGAGAATTCCTACTTACTCTAGTGTGCTCGAGCGGGCTTTGGTGGTCGAGAGCTTCTTGGAAGATTAGAGACAGCCGAAAATTGTCAGCAGTGGGCGAGCTGGAGTAGAGACCTCATCAGCAGAGAGATGACGTCAGGGACCCATGTGTGGGAGACGTTTTCATAGTAGATCCCAGGGCATGGGATCTACTATACAGGGTTCACAGGGTGCATCCAGGCATCCTTGAGAGAGGCGATGCTACTCATGTGATGGAAGGGACATCTCACCCGAGATTGTCCAGCCCTCCGTACTACTGACATGGGAGCAATTGATGGATTACCAAGGTAGAGGCAATGTGTGGAGCAAGAAGATCATCGGGGCGACGAACGTGGTAGAGGATATGGGAGAGCAGCTGGAGGTGGTCAATGTTTTGACCCTTTACCACCACCAGCCCCAGGAGGTCCACCCAAGGCTCAGGGAGTTGGTGGACAGTGGCAGGGACAGCTGCAGGCGGCAGAGTCTTATGACCCAAGTACTCCTGGAATGATTAGAGGTACAATCTCTGTCTTTTCTACTTTGACATCCGTACTGATAGACATAGGTGCTAGTTATTACTTTCTAGATTCTTATCTTCTTCGAGACCTTGAGATTCTAGTTGATTCGTTGACTCGACCCTTATTCTTAGAAATACCGACTGGAGAAGATTCAGAGGTCACACGCCTTTGCAGATAGTGTGCCCCGCCCCTTGGAGGTGATAGATTCGGTTGGATCCTCTTGGTGGTTGCGTCGAGGCCTTACGATGTCATTCTTGCTATGGACTGGCTATCCACAGTTCATGCCCAGATCGACTGTTTTAGGCGAAGGGTGTGTTCTGTCCGCAGTGATGGAATAGGGTTCTATTTTTTTGGTGAAAGAGAGACCCATGCAGCGTAGGATGGACTCGTGCATAGGAAGGCACAACCGATTTCACATTAGTTGGCTATACTAGCCCTTGGAACATCAGATGTTATGAGTTTCCAGTTTCCATCAGTAGTGGTTGTGTACGAGGACATCTTTTCGGAGGATGTCTCCACGCTACCTCCCCATCGGGAGATAGATTTTTGTATTGAGTTGCAACCTGGGACGACAATGATATCATCATCAGCATATCGGATGGCTCCTGCAGAGAATCGTGTGTTGAGGGTGCAGCTAGAGGACATGTAGAATAAGGGCTTTGTGAGACCCGGTGTTTCACCCTGGGGCAGCCCCATTGCTGTTTTCCAAGAAGGCACACAGGAGCTTGAGGCTATGTGTGGATTACCGGCGCTTGACCCAGGTGACCGTAAAGAACTGATATCCACTACTGAGGATCAATGACCTCTTTGACTAGTTGAAAGGGGAATTATGGTTCTCAAAGGATGATCTACGATCAACCTATAACTAGTTTCCGATACAGGATGAGGATATACCATAGACGGCTTTTACATGCCGCTATGGTCACTATGAGTGCCTGGTGATGCCCTTCGCTATGAAAAATGCCCTGGCAGTCTTCATGGGACTCATGAACCAGATCTTTTAGACTTATCTTGATCGGTTTGTAGTGGAATTCATCAATGATATTCTTGTGTACTCTGTGACCAAGGAGGAGCATGCGAGACACATAAGGATAGTTCTGGACACGCTCTGAGAGCACCAGTTGTATGGGAAACTCTCGAAGTGTCAGTTCTGCATACAGGAGGTCAACTTTATAGGACAGGTTATCTCAGTAGATGGTGTAGCAGTGGACCCAGCCAAGGTGGAGGCTGCAATAGCATGATAGCCACCCCAGAACGTGATGATGGTGTGGAGTTTCATGGGGTTGGAAGGCTAATATCGGAGAATCATTCTTGATTTCTCCAGGATTTCAACACCCATGACAGCTTTGTCCCGAAAGGGGAAGCCTTTCGTGAGGACCGAGAGATGCCAGCAGGCTTTCCAGCAGTTGAGATTGAGCCTGATGAGCGTCCCAATATTGAGATTATCGGAGGAGGGTGTCAAGTACTTAGTGTTCTGTGATGCATCAGGAATCAAGATTGGTTGGGTCCTAATGCAGAGGCAAGCGGTGATTGCCTATGGCTCACATCAGTTCAGGCCAGACAAGCAGAACTACCTGACCCATGATCTTGAGTTGGCTGCGGTAGTCTTCGCATTGAAGATGTGGTGGCACTACCTGATGGGAGAGATGTTTACCGTCTACTCTAATAACAAGAGTCTCATATATATGTTTTCTCAGTAAGATATGAATTTGAGACAAAGTCGATGGATTCAGTTCCTCTAGTATTACGACTTTGAGGTCATTTACACACCTGGTAAGGGGAACGTTGTGGCAGATTCTCTCTGCAGGAAATCCAGTTCGCAGTTTTTTGATGATGGAACGAGGAAGTTGGCCTCTTTACAGTTATCCTTCATGGTTGGAGATGAGGGAGATTACCATCAGTCGATTGTTGTTACCCCCTACTATTAAAACGAGTTAGAGAAGCAAATTGTTATTTTTACAGGGCGTAAAGTCGTACAAGTGGAGTTGTAGGTGGAGGTTCTAAGGGAGTTCCATAAATCCACTTTGGTGGATCATCCAGGCATGGAAAAGATGTATCAGGACCTCTGACATCAGTTCTGGTGGCCATGAATAATGAAGTGTGTGGTAGAGTTTGTTACTTGGTGCCATACTTGTCAGCAAATGAAGGCTGTGCACTAGGTGCCAGCAGGCTTGACTAATACCCTTGATGTTCTACAGTGGATTTGGGACGGGGTATCCATGGACTTCAGGACGAGTTTACCACGTACGGCCAGGGGACACGATGCCATCTGGGTGATCATTGATCGACTCACCAAGTCAGCCCACTTCCTAGAAATACGGGAGTAGAGTTTAGTAGATATCATGGGGCGCCTCTATGTGTAGGTGATAGTTTGAATTCATGGAGTTCCATCCCTGATAGTCTTATATTGCGATGCATGTTTCACATCCTGGTTTTCGAAGGGATTGTATGAAGCTTTTGGGACTCAGTTACGCTTGATCACAATGTTTCATCCCCAGAGTGATCGACAGACATAGCGGACCATTCAGGTTATGGAGGATATGCTTCGAGCATTCAATCTTGACTTTGGTCATAGCTGGGAGGATCACCTACCACTGGTAAAATTTTCATTTAACAAATGTTATCATTCTAGTATTGGTATGGCACCATTCGAGGCTCTGTACGGGCAACCTTGGAGGTCCCCAATTTGTTGGAATGACCTAGGAGAGTCAGCCCTTATGGGCACAGAGATGGTGAGAGCTACCACAGAGAAGGTACAAGTCATCCAGGATCAGATGAAGACTGAAAAGAGTCAGCAATAGTATTATGCCGACAAGAGGCAGAGGCCCTTGGAGTTCGAGAAAGGAAACCATGTGTTCTTTCGGGTCTCACCTCGATGGAGATTGTGCAGGTTTGGCCTAGGCTGCAAGCTATCTCTGAGGTTTGATGGACCTTTTCAGATTATGACTAGAGATGGTGAGGTGGCTTATCACTTGGCTCTACATCCTCAGATGGACCTGGTACACAACATCTTCCATGTGTCGTAGCTACGGAGGTACGTGCATGATCCACTGCACGTCATCGACTGGGGCGAGCTGGACATCGATGATGGAGTGACCATTGCTGAGTACCCAGGGGAGATCTAGGATTGGTAGGAGAACATCCTTCATGGCATATCTATTCCCTTAGTACATGTTCAGTGGGAGCATGAGAATCTCTATGAGAGCACGTGGGAGTGTGGTGTTCAGATTCGCGTGCAGCACCCACACCATTTTGAGTCGCCCTTGTTTTGGCGTTTTGGGGACGTAAAAGCCCTAAGGTGGGTGTGATGTTATGTCCCGGATTTTTCCGTCTATTATTTTAATATTATATTGGAATAAATTCGAGACCAGGCTCTAAGACGGCATGCAGTTATGAGGCCCGGTGAGCACGGAACAAATGTTTGAATTTAATTAAATAATTAAATTACGCGTGCATGCAGTTTTCCTGAAAATGCGGGGTAACAGCCGAATGGGTGCTCAGATCAGAAATCTGATGGCACCATTGCTTTTGGAACAACGATTTTACCTTAGGCGATTCCTAACATTGGACGGTGTAGGTCGGTGGTGAAATCTGGTTTTTGGATGCAATAGTAATAAAATATTTAATTATAATATTTTATTTAAGTCCTTGTTACAACAAAATCTCTTACCTTTTTTTAAATAGATATTTCATAGGGGATCAGGGTTATGATTCCCATTACCCTTAATTTCCCTGGAGGCTCTGGATAGCTCTAGAGAAATCCTCCCAACACGGCGACTTTGATCTTGACGAGCTTCTCCGGCGACGACGTCGCGGCGACCGGATATTCGCCAACGAACACCGTGGATCTAAGTAGGATGTTTGTTTTTGTTTTCCTTCCCCTTTTTTGGATTCCATGATGAATGTAGACAAATCCATGAATATATTATCCAGTGGATCAATTGTTCTTGCGGGACGAGTTTTTTGCGGGGATTTTGAGGTTGTATTTATTTTGATCTAACGGCGATGAACCCGGATCGTCATGAACGACGATCGAGGTTCGTCCCTCTTATTCGATTTTTGTGACTCTTTCCTCGCATTGTTCGCACACATTCTTCATTCTTCACGAGATAAGAAAAATTATTGATTAAACCTATGATCTATGGAGTAACGATCCGAGATTATAGATCCAACACCAGGATGAACCAATGGAGCTCTGATTGTGACGATAGCGGATGAATATAAGCGATTCGGGAGAAATAGCTCTTCAAGCATATTTCCATCGGATGATAATAATTTGTTCGTCGAGACGATTCAAGGCCCGAACCCCACGGATTCAGCATCACGACATTGAAGGGACTCTTGATTTTGAGTTTCACTGCAAACAGACCAGAGAAACGCTATCCGGAAAATCGGCCGAAGCGCGAGGAAGAGGACAATGTTTCTGGAAATTTCCTGACTACACGCCATGTAGTATGGGCTACATAGTATGTGTTTGTCGGCGGGCCACATGGTGTGTACTCCGGGAGTACACGAACATGGGTTGGGTACATGACCAAGGACACACCATGTATTCCCCTCCCCGGCCAGACCCGACCAGGTACACGAGATACCCCGTGTGCTGGTACACATGCATGAAACACAGGGAGGGACCGTGTACGGGCATATGGCCAGCGTACACGGAGAGAGCCCCAGGTTCTCAGACACAATGTTTAATTATTCTATACGCTGTGTAGTTAAATTATATCTGACAATCCGAATGACACGGGTCGTTTACATGAGCAGTACACGTGGTCAAGGAACAAGGCGTGTGATCATTCTACTTGTCGTGTAGTCTAGTTTTACACAGACTAGACAGATGACACAGGCTGTTACACGGGAAGTACCCAGGGTCAATGAACACGGCGTGTAACCATACTACACACCGTGTAACCAATTCTTCATGGCTTGAGCCACTTGTCTTCTGTGACTTGGACTAGTTTTTTTAGGGTTCGTACCCTTTTCCTTTTCCCTGAAGGTTCTGGTATCAATTCCATTATACAAGAGATTGATCACATCAGTCGGACATCCTGAATAGATTTTTTAGAATCCCCTCTGTGAGACTTAGATCCAGATCCTCTATTAATTACTAGAACCCAAGGTAATGTTCTTGGTATCAACGTGACCAACTTTACCCGGGCACCGATCCTTTTCTTAGTGGATTAGCTCAGATTGAGTTGTCGAAATCACCCCATGAAATGGTTGTGATCCTCATCTGAGTATCATGTTCTCAAAGTACATGTGGAGTGTGTTCTCTCAGAATGAGTACTTCGTATCTCTCTTCAGACCTAGGAGTGTGTTCTACTGGTCGGGTGCTTAGTGGAATCTTTGAGCTGGATCATTGTGGTGGTATCACAATAGTCAGTCATGTATGAGTATATCTGGATATTCTTGTTATATCATATGTGGAAATATACTTCCTGGAGATGATTGTATCTTTCTTTTGTGGGTTTTACCTTGTTGTATTTTTTTGTGGTTTCGGGGTGTCCTACCGTGTATTGTTATACTCACCCCTGCACGGGCTTTGCCCGCATGTATCATGACTTGTACAGATGAGCGAGACTTTGATAGGATTCTAGGAGGACCAGGACCGGACGGTTCTTAGTGAGATCAGGTGGGTTGAGGTGTGTTCCTACGGCTACATATTGCAGTCCCAATACATTTTTTTACATGTTGTACTATGTTGCCGACTTTCTTTTGGTGGGATTTTACTTTGGGCCCATGGTTTTACTTTCTTGTACTTTACTTTCCTGTCGTACTCTATTGGTTGGGTTTTAGTGTATGCATGAATCTTTTCCTTTTAGTAGTTTTTATTTTTCATCTTTATGGGCATGGAGATGTGTGTGCGTGTGTACAGGTTATAGGAAATTCCACCCATGTTAGTAGCATGCCTACTTGGTGCTAGTCACCAGCCCCTGGGCTATTGGAGGAGGGATTGGGGAGTTGAGACTTGGTCCCCATTGGGACGGGTCATGACAACATGGGTCCAATCATAAGGATTCCATGGATGGATATATTTTTCCCAGTAATGATATTACATGCTAAACTTAGTGACACTTGGATTTCCATTTACAGACTCTCTGTGTGGTGTATTATTCCATTAGTGACATCGGTTACCTGGGGGTTCTATAATGGATAAACTCATTAACAACATGGTTATATAATGACAAGGTTGATACTTGGTCCTAAATCTGAGATAACTAGTTTGTTATCAGAGATTATGCTTACACCATGATGAGCGTGAAATAAGGGACACTGTTATGTGTACCTTGTTTAGACTCTGAATTTTTTGGTATTATGGAGGTTCCCATAAAATACAACGAGATTCTATTATGGATCATCTGAGACTATATCACAATTATGATACTAGATATGATGGATTTATTGGATCCTTATAATATGAATCATTATTACTAAATTATGAGTATGTATAATTTTTTCCTTGGTAAATGTCAATCATGGAAAATCGCATGCTTTGGATCTGTCCATACACTATGAATTTGATATTGTGACCCATCCATAATCCTTAACAATTTTGTATGGGACCCCTTGGATCAAACATTTGGAATAGGAAAAAGAAGGCAGTGCCAGACATGTATCGAGGTGGAACCCAAATCATCATGTTTTATTTATCTATTTCATTTGTATTGTTATTATAGGAACACAAATTATATTATATCTGAAAAATTTTATTAATGCAGACACATTTTTTGGTGGCCAATTCTATATGTCTAAAAACATTCTTAAGAAAAAAATTCATAAGGATACCTTTGAAGACTAATTGATCAGAATATATATGGATTATTTCTTGTGTAATGTATTTTACCAGAGTGTTAGGAGCATAAGATTGAGTTTGAGCATAGTATACACATGGAACATTCCCAAGGGTTTTTTTTCAAAAAACAATTATTTGTTATCACTATTACCTACTTCCAGTTATATAGTCATTACATAGATTTTTTATGAAAACGTGTATATTTATGTGTATTCATATAATGGAAATGGCCACTAAGATTTGGTTATTTATTACGATTTTCTTCCACTTCTTAGCCTTTTATTTGTTAAGTATTCATCTATTTTATATTATTTCATCATTATATTACAAATGTTCCACTATGATCATGATGGTATAGTCTACCCACAATATTACCAGTAGAACCCCACCTCTAGTCGATTACATCATGTTTAAGGGGATGTTCTATTGAGTCTAGGCGGTGATTGGTCGGCTTATGGGTTTAACAATCAATATGGATGGGATGTTACAAAGGAGTAGCATAGATTCTATTTTCATTGTCTCAGTATTTCGTAATGTTATACATGAGAGTATGACAGTGTTGGAACATGGTAAATATTCATTTCGACGAGTGATCAACCCACTTTCGTGGGAAATTATATGTTTTCAGGGTTGGGATTATTAATTTTGGTTTTTATTGTTATAGATGATCATGAATTCGCCTTGAGATATTTGTTTAGTTTCCACTACTTATGTAGGTAATATCTATATAGTGATTTTACACTGGGCTCAGAATGGCTTGGAAGCAGCATTTCATTTATCATTTTTGGCACATAGAGATTCACATTCCATGCATATTCCCTCTAATGTATGTCACATCCTTATACTGGCACATAGAGATTCACATTCCATGCATATTCCCTCTAATGGCTTGGAAGCAGCATAGCATTTATCATTATTGGCACATAGAGATTCACATTCTATATTGGTTAATTTATTAACATGATATGATTAAAAATATTGATATAATTCTGGTCTGCTATTTGTATTGATTTATTTGTGATTTAATAAGTAGGTTTTTATGTACATAATACTTATTTAGTTTAAATACCATTAATGGTTTGTGTACCAATATTTGGTGTTTTTATATTCTTTGGTCATAGTTTCCTTATATAATTTTAATGATTATGTTATTATTTTGTGTTATTAATTTTAACAACTATTAGTGGTTCTATATATTTATATAATATTGTTGAAAATTTTGGCCTAAAAAAATACCATCATTTATGTCTCTAGAGTTTTCCAAAATACATTTATGATCATATTCTATTTGAAAAACCAATAATAACATGTTTTATCCATGAACCATTGTTATCCTAGGATGAAACATTATTGATTGTTGTTAACTGGCAGATAATTCTCAATATATAATGTGTAGGGAGTCTTTCAAAATTGGGAAATGGAAAAAAAATATAAACGAACCATTATAATTGAGATTGATATATTTTGAGACTATTACTTGAAATTTAACTGCTGTTTAATTTTATCCTTAAATGGGGTAGTGTCTCTTGGAAACTTTACATGACTCGACCCAAGCAAGTTAGTTATGGTTCTCATAATTATTAGATAAAACCTATAAGGTGATTTAAAATATTCACTATTAATGGTCTACATTAGAAATTCATGTATGTTTATTTCATGGGAATTAATACCCTTATGGATAAATTCATAAATGCACAACTGGGCCTATATAGGTGACACGTGGAATGTTATTTAAGATATATATTTGACATAACTCAAGTAGGCCAGTCAAGATTCATGTTATTATGTCATAATACTATTTCAGTTGTGTTAAAAATAAATAACTTTTTTAAAAATTGGGGCTTCATATATTTGAACCTGAAATGAATTAACGCCACCATAGTAGGTTCCTATTCATTTGGTATTCAGTAGTGTTTAACCCTAAGGTTTTTTTCATATCATATATAATGATGGCCTTTAAAAGTTCCCCCAACCATATATATGGATTTATATGTAGACGAAATATGTAATCTTATTATATAATTCCTCATTAATAAATAAATGCAATTTCAATCATCCAAGAGATACACTTATTCGGGGACTTAGTTAACTGAAATAACAATTACAACCTAATGGTTGTTTCCCTTTATTGATTATATTTGATATTTTCTTTAACAAGACTTAATGATCGAACCCTTATGAATAGTTTAAATGTTTAAAATTTATTTATGGTATCGATTTCATGATTGTTATAAGATTTTAATTTTATAATTAATTATCAAAAGATAATTTTGATAAAACATTCGATGTATCTAGTAGATTTTTAAAAATAAAATAACATAAAAAATATTTCTATTAACTGGTCCATTATAATAATTATATCCCATAAAATATATAAAAATTTTAAATTTGAGTTATGAAAATCGGTTACATTTAAGCAAAAGTGGTGTTTTAGTTTTGATCCTCACTTAAGGCTTATTCAATCATTTCCTAAGTGTTTACTAGGGTTTTATATGAAACGTGAACATGAGGGTTGCATGTATGATTACTCTAACATAAGTGATATTCCCATAAGCCTAGTGAGTACAATTTTAGATTATCCTAGTTGAAGGGAATGTGTACCCTACATTAAAAATGGTCCAACTCGAGGTTGTTAGTGCCTTCATAACCATAAATGTCATTCTAAGTTATATAATCTTCTTGAGATGGGGTACAATTTGTGGCCAGTATTTTCTTTACAACATTTTTGTAATGGGTGATTGTATGATGTTTTAACCCTCAATGAAGGTTTAATAAAAATGTCATTCCTAATTTGTCTGCTTGTTATATTCTAATGGAATAGATGTCCTCTTAGTTAGTAGTGTAACCATGTTTCTTTTTCACCATTTTAGTAGGGATTACATAGTACATCACTAGCAGAAAAACATTTGAATGGAGTAATTTGATGCTATGATGGGCCTTTTGTATACTATATCATATAATTTAATTCTTATATTGTAACACCCCGAGAATTTATGAAAAATATTATTTTAATTTCATTAATGTCTTATGTTGTATTCTACACCAATATTACCCTGCGCTATACGCAACACCGTATTAGCTTGCAATGTACGCAACACTATTCTTGGACCGTGTTACCCACAATTTTGATAAAAGTTATTCTACGCAACATTGAGTATATATATATATATTTTAAATGTATAAATGAAATATGGTTGGATTCTGTTATACGAAACAACGAAGGATTCTTTCACAACACGCAACCCTTACTTGGCTTGCATTACACGCAATCGCGACCATCCTCGATAGCGTGTGTTGTACGCAATATCGGGTTTTAATAAACAATGTTATATTATTATAATATTGTCATGAACTAGCCGTTATGAATAGTATTAACTAAATTTTGAATTTTATAACATTATTATTCATCTTACACATTTCTAGAACATGGTATAAGAACAAAATAAATATTTCGGGTAAAATAAGTATTTTTCAAAAAATGCATTTTTACCGCCTTTTGATGGCGCACCCACTTTAAATATAGTTTTTGACATGTTTATATGTTCAATTTGACAAAATAATATTCTTATTTTGAATCAGGATATAAAAATTTACATTAGATAAAGTTTTGATATTTTTCCGATAACTTTCATATTTTAATGAATAGTAAAAACACGCTATATTTTAATTAAAAACAACTTTTTTCATCGTAATATCTTATGTGGTTAAATTATAATATTGAATGGTTTTAAAGTATAAATACAATATATTTTTAACATTTAATATAATTTATGTCATTAGCATTGATTTTACCTTGAATTCGTAGGTTAAATCAATTCAATCTTTTGCAATGTTTTAAAGAAAAACCCATTTTCTTTCGACAACGGGATTAATTTTAATTTAATTTTTGCATATTTTGTGTATTGAATTTGGAAAAATGGATTCCATATTTGGAATCAGTGTGTCCAAATTATGATAATAAGATACTTTTTATTTTTGGGAATTATGAATAGTAACTACGGTAAATTTTATTTACCATAGTTAAAGGTAAATCGGGTAATTAAGGGTAAATATAATATTTTAAAATTACCCTAAAAAATGTCAAAATCCTATTGGATGACTAAAAGTCGACCCATATCACCTAAGGGTCGGATTAGAATCATTTAATGGACATTTGTCCATGAAAATAACTTAATTATTATTAAAACCAAAGAAAGTGACAACATGTCACTCTCTTAAATCTTATAAGTATATTAATTTTAATTTAGTAATAAACTTCATGAAACTTCTAACATGAATAGTCTCCAGAATTCTAATGAAGTTATCTACATCATATAAATTTATTTATAATTTTTAGGGATTAAATAATTATCATTAATTATGACACAATAGTGATGCAGAAATTGTTTATCTAGTGAAAAATCAAGAATATTGTTTTTATTAAACTAATAGTGGCCATAAAATGCACAAATACCTAACCAAAACTTATTGGCCATGTAAATTTAAACCTTAATCATCCAATGGTCGAATATTTGACCATTTTGAGCCTTATAAAAGCAATTATGACACTTATATTATTTTATTTTTAATGATGCCAAAGTTGTCACCTTCATAATTTAATAAATATAACAATTTAACAATTGTGATTTTAAGATGATAAATTCTAGTAAAAGTATTATTGTGAAAGGTAATAGATTTATTTTCATCATAGGATTTTATTTTTAATTTTTATGCAACAAATAAGTATATTAAATAATTATACAAAAATGTTGTAGTATTTATTTTATTAATAGATAAACCAAATAAATGGTTTCAAAAATAATAAAATAAATATTATATGAACTATTTAATGTGCTCCAATAATTTTTAAGATACATATGACATTTTATGAATCTATTAAAACTTTTAGTTCGAACATATCTTCTATATTTATTTTATTTAAATTCAAATAAATGAATAGTGTCAAAATTGACACTATTGTTATTTTATAAAAAAACATATTATAAAATTGATTAAAAATCAAAAAATATTTAAAAATTATAAATTTAAATTTACATGATCTAAAATTTTATTAAGAATCCAATTATGGACAATTCACAACAAATACGTAATTATTTGTTATAATTTAAAAATTAGAATGTTATTACCACAAATAAAATTAAATTGATAAATCATGTTGATAATGTTTAAAATAAATTCCTAACATGTCTAAATTCTATTGGTTGATGATATTACAACCTTAGATTATCTAATATTCGAATATGAGTCATTTATGGAGGTTTTTATGTGGGGTTAGATTTATTATAAATTAATATTTTTAAGAATTCCAAAGGTGCCCCTCTCCTCCCTTATAAAAGGGCACCTCCTCCCCCTCCTCCTCACACCAATTTGAGCACTCAAACTCGGACAACCCCTGCCAAAATCCCTTCTCCACTTCCCTAGAATAATCCTAGAGGTCCTAGTCTTCTTCAAAGACCAATCTTAGTTCCCTAAGTGGAGGATTCAAAGAGGCGTTCCAAAGAAGAGGTAATATCCATTACCGATCTTTTCAATTTCTTTCTTCATCTACTTCTTCTTATTTAGTTGTTTCATGATAAATTAATAACATCAGTATATCTTATATACTAATATGTTATTATAAATATGAAACAACTCTAATTAACCTTCTATCCATCCTACGGAAAAAGGAAATCACCGCGCGTGCGTACGTACGGAATACCGTCTCCACGCCGTGGTGTAATCTATTTTATGCCACCACATTAATTGGATGGGTATAATGGTGTAATGAGTAACTATATATGATTATTATAAAGTTATATTGATACTGAAATAGTATACAAACACTTCAACACAATTCCACGACCATGGGAACGATATCATCGTTCGTGCGTACGTACGGACTACCGTCTCCCCGACGCGATGAGATTCATTCTCAATGATTAACCATTCATGAATGATTATAAAGTATATATAATAAGTACTAATGAAATATATGACATAATAATGATACTGGATTTATTTATATTTACATGTATGTCATCTACTTAATTCCATTCAATTCAATAAGGAAACGAAAACAGCGTTCATGGGTACGTACGAACTACCGTCTCCGTGAACGGTGTATTTCTTCCATTTACTGATTTATTATATATATGTATATTATGAATATATAATTATATATAAATCATTTTTTATATTCTGTAATTAAGTAATCATGATCTAACTAATCATATGAATAATTACAAGTCAAAACACGGACAACAAATGAAACAATTTTACCCAAAACGCTCTTTAACATGGAATTTTCAAAAGAACGGGTAATATAATGTCATAATTGAACTATATATAATATCATAACAATGAATATGATTCTGTAATAAGTCAATGACATTATTTAAATAATTATACAAGAGGTTCATACACTTACGAAGCAAATCGGACATAAGGTAAGGGGAAATATCACAATCTCATTTTTATCCGAGATTGTTTATTCGTAAGTATTTACTGGGGTGTATTTTATCATCCACATCCATGTTTCATCAATATGTAATATTATTTCCATCCACCTAAAATTTTATAAATCCATTTTTACCCTTAGGTGTGTTTTTAGTAATATGTATGAAAGGTATCTTTTGTCGTTTTTCGTGCGAGGTACTTTTTGACTTTTCCGACAAAAGTACGAAAAATGTTTTTTTAACTTATACGGCAAGAATGGATTTTTAAAACATTATTTCCAAGAATCTTATTTTATAAGTTTTCAAGTTTATTTTTAATCAACTTCTTTTATTTTAAAGTCGTATGACATGTTATGAAAGGAAAAATGTTTTTGAAGTAGAAAGGATATTTTCCTCAAGAATGGAGTTCAAGTGTTTTATCAAAATTATTTTCTATCTAAGATAATAAAGGGTTCTGTTTTTATCCCTATTATTACATTGATTTGATTATTTTGTGATGGAATTATATTTTTATGAATTCCTTTATCTTATATTAATTGTTTTATGATGTCATGTTGTTTAAGAATCCCATTTTTATTTCATGGGTTACGCTATGATGTATGGTTTATGATTATGTGGCACACATAAGAAAGGATTCATTATAAGATGGGTGGGACCTATATCTCCCTCCAATGCATTGGGTAACGATTTTATATCTCATGAGATAGACAGGGCTGGAACGGTCGGTTATACCGGTTCAGTGAAACAGGACTGAAACGAGGGTTACTCGATTCAGAAAGGGACTTTGTCCACTAAGATAGTCTTGGAAATGAGTCTTGACTAACAATAAATGATTCTCTATGATTATGTGTGTATGCCACAAAGTTTCATGTTTTATGTTATGATTATTGTGATTACATTTCACTACCATGATTTATCCCATGTTATGAAATTATCCTCTCTTTTGCAGGTTATGATATCCAAAATGTTATGTTCTTATGAATACGATGTGATTGATATTTCTTTTGATTACCCTTACTGAGCATTTGAGCTCACCCTTTTATGTTTTCTTTTCCCCAGGATATAAAGAATGGTTTTAGGTAAAAAAAGAAGATCTTTATGGTAGATGTTGAAGATCTTTCACCACGATTAGAAGATTTTATTCCGTGTTTCCAAAGACACTAAACTATTATGATCCTTGTGTGTGTTATTTTGTTATGTACTAAGTATTCCGCAAAATTAATGTAAAGTCCATGTAAGTCAAGCTTCGGGTTTCTACAGTTGGTATCAGAGGAAAGGTTTAGTCAACCTTTGGAATCTAGGATGCGAAAACGTTAGTGAGATCCCTAGAGATATTTCTAAGGTATGTCTAGGGATGCCCCTAAGGATAAGTATACATATAGGATATAGTCCTAGAACTATGGTAACGATATTAGATTAAACCAAAGATGTTAGATATTTAAGTTACTCCCCCTTTATTATGATTTTTGCCTCTCACACTATTCTTTTTGGGTTTTAGAAAATGGCTGGAAACAAGGTGATTCACGATAATGGAGGATATGATGGACAATGGAATGATATTCTTCATGAGCAACCAAATGAAATGGGATTTGGAAGTCCAAACATCCTAATTATGCCGAATCAGCAATCTCATAATATGATCAATAAAGTAAAATTTGGTAAGTTTCCTGACTCGGCTAATAAGAGAAAGATGGAATTTCATGATGATCATAGAGGAAAGAAAGTTCAATTTCCCCTATGTAAATCATGTGGAAAGAGGCATCAAGGAGAATGTTTCAAAGGAACTGGAAGATGCTTTGGGTGTGGAAACGATGGACACAAAGCCAGTAAGTGCAAAGGAAAAGGTTCAGTTAACACCAGGGATGAGGATAATGGTATTTCTACGACATCAACAATGGTTAAATGTTTTAAATGTGGAATGTACGGGCATTATGCAAACCAATTCCCTAAGGGAAAGTCTCATTAAGATAATCAGTATGTTCGTATGGGAAGTATTTATGTGGATGATGAGGAAGAGACTACAAATGATATGTGAGATGAAAGAATTGTTGAAGCTCGGTCAATGGTTTAAGAATGTAGTGGAATGATTACATTTTTATCAAGTGTAATGTTGTATAAGTAATCTCATGGTACTATGGGATAAAGAGACATATAAGGATTATTACATTGTTGTCTTTCCTTAAGTTTTGAAAGTATGTGATGAATGGTACCAGTATTTTTGGAAATTAGATGATATGCGCATAATGAATGGATAAGACGATAATGAGATGTTTGATTGTATGCATGAGCTCATGATTGATATAAGGACTAAGTGATATCATGGTTTGAGTATATAGAATTTTGAGGATTTTGGTATGTGGAAAGTGTTAACTTTAAACTGTATTCATGTTTTCACTAAGTTATTCAAGAGAATACATGATTAAGGACTTTGAATGTTTGGAATGTGACCAACAAAACATATCTTATGATATATGGGGATCAACGATGGTATTAAATCTCTGTTAATTGTTTTCACTATGTTATGAGAGTGGACTGCAGTATTATGGATAAGCCTAAAGATTGAAATGGATTATGTTGGACATAAGTGAGTATTGTTTAAGGATAGAAGTTTTTTTTATTCGATATTATTGATGGGATGTTATAGTAATGTAGTTTTAAAAAAAAGGACAACCTGCAGGATGGGAGACAGCCCATCGCGTCAGACAGGGCTGTAGGAATCGAACCCACAACCGAAGTGCGACTGGCCTTTATCGCCTACCACTGGCCTACAGGAAGTCCCTGTTTAGTAGAAACTAGTTTTATTATATTAAGCAGTATGATATATGAATTATAAGTCCATTTTAGGAACAATATATGATTAATCTCACTATAGATCGACTTATGTATATAATTTTTGCTAACCTTTTGTTTGAGACAGGTGGAATGACTCGTCATTATATCACATGATCTGCTAACACTTCACGAATAACAAATTCATCTTCATTTATTTAAGAGATGAAGTGGAAATTGTTCAAGGCACGAACAACAGTGAGATTGTACCAAAATAAAGTAAGTAGTTATTCTAATTCAAATTTTCAACTTTAGGGAAATGATCTTGAAAACCAAAAATGTTGTCATAGTGCCCTTATACCCGATGAATCAGATGGTACCCTAGATCATCACAAATTTATGGCTTTGTGATTGCTAGCTTTTCCATAGCCATGTTCTCTACCACTCTCCATCAGAACATGATGGTTAGATTTCTCTTCCATATCCATATTTTCACCTATGTGGAAACCCAGTGATTAGTTTATTTGGGTAACCGTTACGTTTCATACTTTTGTTTTTAAAAGATAAGTTTTGGTATTCCTTTTTACGATGTGGGTTTCTATCAAAGAAACTTTCAAATAGTAAACCATTTATAACCCCGACGAATTTCGAGGGCGAAATTCATTTTAAGGGGGGTAGAATGTAACACCACGAGATTTTATGAAAAATATTATTTTAATTTCATTAATGTATTATGTTGTATTCTACACCAAGATTACCCTGCGCTATACGCAACATCGTATTAGCTTGCATTGTACGCAACACTATTCTTGGACCGTGTTACACACAATTTTGATAATAGTTATTCTACACAACATTGAGTATATATATATATATATATATATTAAATGTATAAATGAAATATGTTTGGATTCTATTATACGAAACAACGAAGGATTCTTTCACAACACGCAACCCTGACTTGGCTTGCATTACACGCAATCGCGACCTTCCTCGATAGCGTGTGTTGTACGCAATACCGGGTTTTAATAAACAATGTTATATTATTATAATATTGTCATGAACTAGCCGTTATGAATAGTATTAACTAAATTTTGAATTTTATAACATTATTATTCATCTTACACATTTCTAGAACATGGTATAAGAACAAAATAAATTTTTCGGGTAAAATAAGTATTTTTCAAAAAATGCAGTTTTACCGCCTTTTGATGGCGCACCCACTTTAAATATAGTTTTTGACATTTTTATATGTTCAATTTGACAAAATAATATTCTTCTTTTGAATCAGGATATAAAAATTTACATTAGATAAAGTTTTTATATTTTTCCGATAACTTTCATATTTTAATGAATAGTAAAAACACGCTATATTTTAATTAAAAACAACTTTTTTCATCGTAATATCTTATGTGGTTAAATTATAATATTTAATGGTTTTAAAATATAAATATAATATATTTTTACCATTTAATATAATTTATGTCATTATCATTGAGTTTATCTTGAATTCGTAGGTTAAATCAATTCAATCTTTTGCAATGTTTTAAAGAAAACCCTGTTTTCTTTCGACAACGGGATTGATTTTAATTTAATTTTTTCATCTTTTGTGTATTGAATTTGGAAAAATGGATTCCATATTTGGAATCAGTGGGTCAAAATTATGTTAATAATCTACTTTTTATTTTTGGGAATTATGAATAGTAACTACGGTAAATTTTATTTACCATAGTTAAAGGTAAATCGGGTAATTAAGGGTAAATATAATATTTTAAAATTACCCTAAAAAATGTCAAAATCATATTGGATGACTAAAAGTCGACCCATATCACCTAATGGTCGGATTAGAATCATTTAATGGACATTTCTCCATGAAAATAACTTAATTATTATTAAAACCAAAGAAAGTGACAACATGTCACTCTCTTAAATCTTATAAGTATATTAATTTTAATTTAGTGATAAACTTCATGAAACTTCGAACATTAATAGTCTCCAGAAATCTAATGAAATTATCTACATCATATAAATTTATTTATAATTTTTAGGGATTAAATAATTATCATTATTTATGACACAATAGTGATACAGAAATTGTTTATCTAGTGAAAAATCAAGAATATTGTTTTTATTAAACTAATAGTGACCATAAAATACAAAAATACCTAACCAAAACTTATTTTCCATGTAAATTTAAACCATAAGAATCCAATGGTTGAATATTTGACCATTTGGAGCCTTATAAAAGCGATTATGACACTTATATTATTTTATTTTAAATGATGCCAAAGTTGTCACCTTCATAATTTAAGAAATATAGCAATTTAGAAATTGTGATTTTAAGATGATAAATTCGAGTAAAAGTATTATTGTGATATGTAATAGATTTATTTTCATCATAGGATTTTATTTTTAATTTTTATGCAACAAATAATTATATTAAATAATTATACAAAAATGTTGTAGTATATATTTTATTAAGAGATAAACCAAATTAATGGTTTCAAAAATAATAAAATAAATATTATATGAACTATTTAATGTGCTCAAATAATTTTTAAGATACATATGACATTTTATGAATCTATTAAAACTTTTAGTTCGAACATATCTTCTGTATTTATTTTATTTAAATTCAAATAAATGAATAGTGTCAAAATTGACACTATTGTTATTTTATAAAAAAACATATTATAAAATTGATTAAAAATCACAAAATATTTCAAAATTATAAATTTAAATTTATATGATCTAAAATGTTATTAAGAATCCAATTATGGATAATTCACAACAAATAAGTAATTATTTGTTATAATTTAAAAATTAGAATGTTATTACCACAAATAAAATTAAATTGATAAATCATGATGATAATGTTTAAAATAAATTCCTAACATGTATAAATTCTATTGGTTGATGATATTGCAACCTTATCTTATTTAATATTCTAATATGAGTCATTTTTGGAGGTTTTTATGTGGGGTTAGATTTATTATAAATTAATATTTTTAAGAATTCCAAAGGTGGCCCTCTCCTCCCTTATAAAAGGGCACCTCCTCCCCCTCCTCCTCACACCAATTGGAGCACTCAAGCTCGACCAAACCCTGCCAAAATACCTTCTCCACTTCCCTAGAATAATCCTAGAGGTTTTGGTCTTCTTCAAAGACCAATCATAGTTCCCTAAGTGGAGGATTCAAAGAGGCGTTCCAAAGAAGAGGTAATATCCATTACCGATCTTTTCAATTTGTTTCTTCTTCTACTTCTTCTTATTTAGTTGTTTCATGATAAAGTAATAACATTAGTATTTATTATATACTGATATGTTATTATAAATATGAAACAACTCTATTTAACCTTCTATCCATCCTACGGAAAAAGGAAATCACTGCGCGTGCATACGTATGGAATACCGTCTCCACGCCGTGGTGTAATCTATTTTCTGCCACCACCTTAATTGGATGGGTATAATGGTGTAATGAGTAACTATATATGATTATTATAAAGTGATATTGTTACTAAAATATTATACAAACACTTCAACACAATTCCACGACCATGGGAACGATATCATCGCTCGTGCGTACGTACGGACTACCGTCTCCACGACGCGATGAGATTCATTTTAAATGATTAACCATTCATGAATGATTATAAAGTATATATAATAAGTACTAATGAAATATATGACATAATAATGATACTGGATTTATTTATATTTACATTTATGTCATCTACATAATTCCATTCAATTCAATAAGGAAACGAAAACAACGTTCATGCGTACGTACGGACTACCGTCTCCATGAACGGTGTATTTCTTTCCATTTACTGATTTATTATATATATGTATATTATGAATATATATATATATAAATCATGTTTTATATTCTGGAATTAATTAATCATGATCTAAGTAATCATATGAATAATTGCAAGTCAAAACACGGACAACAAATGAAACAATCATACCCAAAACGCTCTTTAACATGGAATTTACAAAATAACGGGTAATATAATGTCATAAGTGAACCATATATGATATCATAACAATGAATATGATTCTGTAATAATTCAATGACAATATTTAAATAATTATACAGGAGGTTCGGACAGTTACGAAGCAAATCAGACCTAAGGTAAGGGGAAATATCACAATCTCATTTTTATCCGAGATTGTTTATTCGTAAGTATTTACTGGGGTGTATTTTATCATCCATATCCATGTTTCATCAATATGTAATATTATTTCCATCCACCTACAATTGTTTAAATCCATTTTTACCCTTCGGTGTGTTTTTAGTAATATGTATGAAAGGAATCTTTTGTCGTTATTCGTGCGAGGTACTTTTTGACTTTTCCGACAAAAGTACGAAGAATGTTTTTTTAACTTATACGGCAAGAATGGATTATTAAAACATTATTTCCAAGAATATTCCTTTATAAGTTTTCAAGTTTATTTTTAATCAACTTCTTTTATTTTAAAGTCATATGACATGTTATGAAAGGAAAAATGTTTTTGAAGTAGAAAGGATATTTTCCTCAAGAATGGAGTTCAAGTGTTTTATCAAAATTGTTTTCCATCTAAGATAATAAAGGGTTCTGTTTTTATCCCTATTATTACATTGATTTGATTATTTTGTGATGGAATTATGTTTTTATGAATTCCTTTATCTTATATTAATTGTTTTATGATGTCATGTTGTTTAAGAATCCCATTTTTATTTCATGGGTTACGCTATAATGTATGGTTTATGATTATGTGGCACACATAAGAAAGGATTCATTATAAGATGGGTGGGACCTATATCTCCCTCCAATGAATTGGGTGAAGATTTTATATCTCATGAGATAGACAGGGCTGGAACGGTAGGTTATACCAGTTCAGTGAAACAGGACTGAAACGAGGGTTACTCGATTCAGAAAGGGACTTTGTCCACTAGATAGTCTTGGAAATGAGTCTTGACTAACAAGAAATGATTCTCTATGATTATGTGTGTATTCCACAAAGTTTCATGTTTTAAGTTATGATTATTGTGATTACATTTCACTACCATGATTTATCCCATGTTATGAAATTGTGCTCTCTTTTACAGGTTATGATTTCCAAAATGTTATGTTCTTATGAATACGATGTGATTGATATTTCTTTTGTTTACCCTTACTGAGAATTTGAGCTCACCCTTTTATGTTTTCTTTTCCCCAGGATATAAAGAAAGGTTTTAGGTTAAAAAAAAGAAGATATTTATGGGAGATGTTGAAGATCTTTCACCACGATTAGAAGATTTTATTCCGAGTTTCCAACGACACAAAACTATTACGATCCTTGTGTGTGTGTTTTTGTTATGTACTAAGTATTCCGCAAAATTAATTTAAAGTCCATGTAAGTCAGGCTTCAGGTTTCTACATATATATTAACACATACGTATAGTGTCATGGCTGTTTAGTTTCACATTTTATATCAGGGTACTAGGCATTCATACAAATGATACACATTGAGAAACTAAAAAGTGATAGTGAACCATTCATGTTTGTTTTTTATCATTAAATATTTGACTTGTTATGATTTTATCACCAGTCATCTTTAAGGTAGATTGATGTTGGTGTCAAATGGAACCTGACTTGTCCATATTGTTGGGTTTTTGTGCCATGGAGGATCCAATGATATGACATTCTGGTAAAACTTTTAGGCATCCATACAATATTCTATGTCATGTGTGGATGTAACTCGATTACAGGGTCATGTGTGAGTCTAAATTTAATCTAATATAGTTTCTATTTAAATATGTACATGATCGTTATTTATGATTTTTTTGTTGTAGAATTCATGTACTATTTTCAAGAACCTTGTTCAGTGGTTGGAAGAACATGTTCCATGGTATTATTTGCATTTTTAAAAAATGACGGCTACAACACTCTATAGGTGGGAGTGTCATGATTTCTATTTTGAGGATATTACTTGAGAAGAGTGATGGTAACTATGAATATCAATTTTGGTAATTCTTGTCCTTGTTTTATTTACATGCACTTTGGGCTCATAAGATGGATGTGTATGTGTTGGCGCATTAAAGGACGCATGGATAAGTTGCGGGTGGCTATAAATGCAACCCTTGAAAAACACTATTGGTCACATATCAGATTCATTGTATGGACTAGAACAATAGTGAAATTCCATTGGTGTTAATAGAATTATTTTTCATTAATTATTATGTGTTGGTTGGGGATGATAAGAAATTATAAATGTAGTTGACCAGTAACGGTTATACTATATTCTCTCCACTAGTTGGATTATATTTGGTTAAGAACTGTATTAGTCAATTATTCTCTAATATGGTGGGACTGTCTAGGGGTATTTTTTTTAATCATTAGAATCATATTATAGTACTCTATGTATAAATGAAGATATTATCATTTGTCATGAAATCATCTCAGTAACTGATAGATCATTAGTTCTACAACATGCTAATTGTATGGGCTGATGGTATTATTAAGTAGTATAATTTAGTGTTTCACATTAGAAGAATGGTTTTAATAGATAAATGGTATGTACTTGTTGACACATGGTGTCCAAATTAGAAATTCCTTGGGTGGTCATATTGACACCAGTTGTTCTATTGAATTGATCTCCCATAGAATACCTCTTTGGGATCAACAATTGTTCACGAAGAGTGAACACTTCGACTATGTACCAATATCTCACATATAGACACTTTATTATGATCTACCATGGATAGTCTTCATAGACTATATCTAATTAGATGGAGGATTCTCTGAACATTATTCATGATTGAATTCGATGTTCGAGTGGGTAATTATCCAAGTGTATTGGATCATGTATATGTCTTGTTGATGTTAGGGAACTACAATATAAATTGGTGTATATTCTAGAGATATCTCCGAGAGACATTTATTCATTTTAGTGGGCATTATCATAGAAAATAGAAACATTCTCTTTTCTATTGTCATTAGATCTATATTTATAAATGCATAAAACAACTAAGGTGAGTGTTCTGTGAGTAGTAGAAAATGAATGTTTTGATTGGCTATCCCTCTCTCTAATCAGATGTAGTTGGGGAGGAACTACATAATGGAACATTTTTTTATCGTGAAAAGTTGAGTGAGATTCAATTGAGACATTTCATAATGTTTCACCTTGACCAGGCTTAATGTAATTTTACATCTGGCCAATTCTTGAAGTATGGAATCATATCATTAACAACATTAAAATTATTTTATCATGTCTAAGTGTAATCACAATAGTGGAGATACCAAGGGTCTTGTTTATATATTTTATATGGAAAAAATATAAAGGAGATCACCATAGGATTGATTCATAAAAAGATGATTATTTGATCATTCATCAGGATGTATGGGTTAGGGTATGAGTCGTATCAATTAACCGATTGAAGAAATGACCATTGGTTTGTTTTTATATGTCATGTATACCATGTTCTAAAGTGATGTTTACAGTGTGTTTTAAATAGGAAAAAATACACCTGTTAAAAACAAGTTTCAAATATTTGGTTGTATAGTTTAGTCATATTTTCCCCGAGGATGCTCGGGGATGAGAACATCCATGGGGGAGGTTATATCATCTTGTGTTTTGGACACTATAAAATTCCAAAAGGAAATATAATTTTATCATTTAGGGGATGTACTGTCTTACAAAATAGGCATTAAAAATAAATTATAAGGATTTGAATGCATTAATATGTTGTTTTTGGACATTCGTAAAGTACTAAGGGGTTCTTCAGATGTTAAGTCATGTTTCTAATGAATTTTTCTCCAAAACATCAAAAAATAAAGATGTTTTATAGGTTGCACAATTGGTCTGAAATCATGTAGCTCTACAACCAAATATTTTTTGACCACATAGAGGGGATTTGGTTTTCAAAGTCTTATTCCTAAAACCTTTTTTATGAATAATTTTACTAGTTTACCTATCAATGACAATTGTTAAAAATATCTATGGCTTATTTCATGTTGTGTTTATTGTACTAGAGTGTTAGGAGAATAAGACTGAGCATGAGCATAGGATGCTCACGGGGAAGGCCCATGTTGATTTTTTTCAAAAAAAATTTATTTTTTCACTCTATTATATATATCATGCTATATGGTTATTAAATGACTTTTTACAATCACGTGGATATTTATGTGTATTATTATAATGGGAATTACCACTAAGATTTGTTTAGTTGTTATATTTTCTTCCAAATCATGGTCATTTATTTATTAAGAATTCAAATATAATCTACTCTTTCATCATTATCTTGCTGATCTTCCACAATGATCACGAGTGTATAGTCTCCCCTTAATATTACTAGTAGAACCCAACCTCTAGACTGTTGCCTTGGGTTTATGGGGAATCACTCTTAAGTACATGTGGTAGCTAGACTGGTTGTGGTTTTTATAACCAATCAGGATTGGATGTTTCAAAAGGGTATCATATAATCTATTTTCTTTGTCTCGATATTTTTTAATGTTATACATGAGACTATGAATGTTTTGGAACATGGTTAATAGACTTTTCTAGAAGTGATCAACCAACATATGTGGAAAATTATATTCTTTCAATGATGGGATTATTATTTGAGTTGTTTCATGTTATAGTTTTTTATGATTTAAAGATGAGTGATTAGAGTAGTTTCCACTACTTAGGTTGGTAATATGTTTATAGTGATTTTATAGTGTCCTAATTATGGAAAGGAATTAGCATTGCATGAATCATTATTGGAACATAAATATTTAAATTTTATGCATCTTCCCTCTCATGTATGTCAAATCCTTATACTACTTAATATATTTATATCTTCTCTCATTATAGTTTTTTTCATCCATGGTTATTGCTTTTGTAGTGGGATATTGTGATTTTATGCCTTGATTATAAATTATTTAGCCTACATGTTATAATCCATTATAAGTAATTTATTAACATTCGATGATTAAAAATATTTATATATAATTCTAATCAACTATATGCATAACAATATTTTTTATTTAATTAGTAGGTTTTCATATACATTATACTTATTTTGATTAAATATCATTAATTTTTTGTGTACTAGTATCGGGTGGTTTAACATTAATGGGTAGTAGTTTCCCTTTTTAATTTCATGATTATGTTCTTATTCAGTGTGATTCTTTTTACTAACACTAGGTGCATCCATAAATACATTTAATTTCAATGAAAATTTTGTTGAATAAAATGTCATCATTTATCTACGTAATGATTTCCAACATATATTTAAGATGATATTATATAGGAAAAACCAATTATGACATGTTTGTGCCATAAACCATTTTTTCCTATGCTAAAACATTATTGGATGTTGTTCAATAAGAGATAGTTTTCAATATATAACGTGTAGGGAATCTTTAAATATTGGGAAATAGAATCCAATATAACAGAAAAATTATCAATCAGATTCATATATTTAGATAATGTTTCATGATATTTAACACCTGTTTAATTTTATCTTTAAAAGGAATAGTGTTTCATGGACGCCTTAAATGAGTCGAACCATGTACATCTCTTATGGTTCATATTGATGTTAGATAAACCAATAACGGTGATTTAGAATAATAATTTTTATGGTTTTCTTTAAAAACAATTGGTTATTTCTTGAGATTTAAGACCCTTATAAATATATTTATAAATTCACAACTCATCCCCTGAAGGTGAGTTATGGAATTTTATTTATGTGATATATTTTACTCAACCCAAGTAGGACGGTATAGATTCTTGTTCTTATAAAATTAAACTATGTTGGATGTGTTAAAAATATAAATGAATAAAAAAATTGTGGCTTCAATTAGATGAACAAAAAATGGATTAATGACGCCCTTGTAGGTCTCTTTTTTGGGGTATGCCTTCGTGTTTAACCCCATGGGGTTATGATTATGATATATTTTGTTGGTCTTTTAAAATTTCCATAACTATATATATGGATTTATATGTAGACTTAATGTGTAATCCTAATATAAAATTCATCTTTATTTAATAAATGACCATTTAAAATTCCAAGAGATACAATTATATGGGTATTTAGTTAACTCAAATGACTATTACACCCTGAGGGGTGTTTTCATTGACATAATAGAATTGAAATTTTATTTAACGACACTTATTTATATAACCCTTATAGATAGTTGAAATGTATAAAATTTATTTATGGGATATATTTCTCGATTATTACATGATTTTAATTAAGGATCACAAAATAATTTTGATAAAAATTACTAGGTATCTAGTATATTTTTAAAAATAACATAACATAAAAAAATCCTAACTGGTAAATGATAATAATTATATCCCATGAAATATATAAATAATTCAATTTGAGTTATGGAAATTGATTACATATAATCAAAAGTGGTGTTTTGGTCTTGACCCTCAAGGAAGGCTAATTCAATAATTTCCTATGTGTTTCAAGGATTTTTACCTAAAACGTGAATGTGAGTGTTTTCTATACGTTTTCTCTAATAGAAGTGATGATTAATTATTCTTATTGACAACATTTTATGATTATTCTCCTTGTAGGGAATTTATACCCTATATTAAGAAGGGTGCAACCCAAGGTTGGTTGTGCCCTCAAAACTGTAAATGTCATGCTAAATTCTATTATATTCCTCACATGGGATACAATTCAAGGGATGTAATTTCTAGGAAGGAATCATATTTTTAAAAATAAATCCTTTTCTTAATTTGTGCTTGTGTTATTTTTTATGCTAGTTTCAGGTGTGATCAAATTTTAGTGCATAGTTTATATGGTTTATATATGCCAAGGGAATGGATATCCTTTTAGTAGGTCTTGTAACCCTATTTATTATTCACCTTATTGATAGGGATGACATAGTACATCACTATCCAGAAAACATTATATTGGAGTAAGATGATGCTAGGATGGACCTCTTGGGTGTAATATCATATAATTGAATTCCTATATATCAACCCCTATAGATAGTATCATGGATGTTTTATTTCACATGTGATGTAGGGTTATTGTGAGTTCATAAAAATGATACTCATTGGCCTAGAAAAATTGGATAGTGAATCATTCATGTTTAGTGTTTATCATTAATTATCTGAGTTGTTTTGTTTTGATCACCAGTAATCTCCTAGGATATTGACTTGGGTATTAAATGGAACATGGATTGTCCATATAGTTGGGATTGTTTTCCATAGACTGTCAAATGATATTGATTTATAGTCAATTTTTAGACTTCCATAACATATTCTATGGCATGTGTTGATGTCACGTGGTTGGAGGGGCATGTTTTAGTCTGATGTACCAAAATTATAGTGTTTAGTTAAGAATCCAGAGGTTCATTATTTATTTATTTTGGTTGTAGTATGCATGTGATCTTTTAAAGAACCTTTCCCAGTGGTTGGAAGAACATATTCCATTGTATGATTTCCCTTATTTCTTGGATAATTGATACAACACTTCAATGGTGGGAGTTTCATGTTTTGGGTGTTGTTTCTATTCTCTATGGAGAGAGAGGGTAAATAGGAAAAACCATTTTGGTAATGTTTATACTTGTTTTATATACAAACTCTTCGGGCTGGTTAGTTGTATGTGTTTGTGTTAGTGCATGAAATTAATCTCAATGATGTTGTGGGTGTCTATGTACAGAACCTGTGGAAAACACTATTGTTCACGGATGTAACTCAGTGTTTTCACTATAATAACAATTAAATTCCTTGGGTGTTAAAGGCATGATTTCCAGTTAATGACAATATGTTAGTCGGTGATTCTGAGAAATAATAAATGAAGATGACCTCTAATGGTTCTACTATATTTTCTCCACTAGTTGGTTTACATTTGGTTCAAAACCGTATCAATCAATTTATGTCCAATATAGTGGGAGTGTTTCTGGTCATTTTTAGAATTCATTGGAATCCTATTACATTAATCTATAGATAAATGATGATATTATTCTTTATAATTAAATCATCTTAGTACACTGAGGGAGTATTAGTTTTATGCAATGAAAAATTTAAGCGATGTTGGGAATATTATGTTTTATTATTTAGAGTTTTATTACATAAGAATTGTTTAAATAGAGACAATTTAAGTAATAGATGACATGTGGGATCCAATATTTGAATGCCATGGGTGGAAACAAGGACACTAGTTGTTCCTTTTAATTTATCTCACATTGAATGCCTATATGGGATAAATAAGTGTTCATTATGAGTGGAAACATCGACCATGTATCAATGCCTCACCTATAGATACTAGAGTATGATGTACCTTGTATTGGATCCATGTTCTTTAGTAAATTATTTTGAGGATTCACCGAACAGTATTCATGATCAAATTGGATGTTTGAATGGGTAATGATATAAGTGTATTGGATCATGTATATGTCAGGTTCATGATGGGAAACTATAATATAAATTGATGCCTATGCTAGAGATGTCTCTGGGAGACATTTATTTGTTTTAGTGGGAATTATCATATAAAATATCGATATTCCATTTTCTAAATTCATTAGATATATCTATTAAAATTCATCGATCAACTATGGTCAATGTTTTGAGAGTAGTAGAAAAGAGGTGGTTTGATTGGTTACCCCTCTCTCTTGTCATATGCAGTTTGTGAGGTACCACATAATGGCACATTTTCAAATTCTGGACAGCGCAAATATTATCTGTTGAGTAATTTAATAATGTTTCACCTCAACTAGTATTGTGGTCATTTTAGATCTAGTAATTTTTTGATGTTATGAATCAGATCGTAATCATCATTAATATTTTTTAATCATGGCTATGTGTAATCACAATGGTGGAGATTCTGTGAGTCATGTTTTTTTAGATGTAAAAACATATGATAGGGAGCACACTTGGATGTATTCATAGAAAATTATTTTTTGATCATGAATCATGATTTTTGGGAATGTGTTTGAGTCGTCACTATTTATCGATTGAAAAAATGGAAATTGGTTTGGTTTTCAATGGCCTGTGTACCATGTGCTATAGTGATGCTATAAGTGTGTTTTTATTTGCAAAAAAATATTCCTATTAAAAAAACTACATTAAATGATTTGGTTGTTTATTTTACTCATATTTTCAACAAGGACACTATATGAAGCGATCATTCATGGAGGGAGGTCATCGAATCATGTGTTCCAGACCACATAAAATTCCAAAAGAAATTAAATTTTATCATTTGGGGGATGTCCTATCTTAAAAAATAGGAATTAAAAAAATTATTTTATTTCTTTCGTTAATATGTTATTTTGGACTTTTATAAATTATCAAGGGGTTCATCAGTTATTCTTTCGAGTTTCCAATGAGTTGCGCCCTCAAACAGCAAAAAAATAGAGATGTTTTACATGGTGCACAATTTTTCTGAAATTATATAGTTCTCCAGCCTAAGTATAGTGACCCACATATAGGGAATGAGGTTATTAAAATATGTTTGATAACCATGTTCACTGGTACTCAATACCATGAGGCCTTCTATTGATTTATTACTTAGGTTAAATAAACATTTTAAACACCATTTCACAAATTTTGCACATAAACCATGTGACCTCCTTCTTTATGCAGCAACACAATCACAATTGGCACACAGTTTGGCCATCCATATAGCCAAAACATGAACATCATTTTTGGGGATAGAAATTACGTATATATTCTTATTGCATATTTTTCATTTCTCTCTTCATTCATCCTTTTTCATGAGCAAGAAAGGGATCCCATTTGAGCTCCACCCTTCCTCTGTTAGAGATAGAGGGATCTTCCTAATACAATGTCTGATACAGACATTATAATGTATGTTAGAGATGCCTTAGTATGACTTTGACACATACTTCATATTTTAATCATATAAAATCCCTCCACATATGATTTTTCGGTCCATGTGAATTTACTCTATTTTCATGGAGTTTTATCATATCATAAATTTCAATCCAACACGACTAAATGAAGCCTCAATGGTGGATGTTTGGGTATTCCATGATATAATGTTGGTGGTTTAGCTTATTTTTCATTATGATAAATTTCATTTATATAGAGTGTTGTTTCCCATGTTTTGAACCCTTATTGAAACCCCTCTTTAAGGAAAATATAGTTTAAATTAAATAGTTTTTTATTCCTTGTATGGTCCATCCTTGTAGTGAATCAACCTACTTATCGATCATCATGTTTCGAACCACCATAATGGGTATTACTAACTTATTGAAACAAAAAATATATTAAATTATAAATGATAAACAACCTTATGGGTTTTGTTTTCTCAAATGTAAATGATTTCAAAGTGAAATAAAAAAAGAAAATTCATATAACATGAGTTTTCAAATGGTCTATTACTTTATTGATTAGGATCACATAACACGCCATCATACATTTGGATTTATTCTTAATTTCACATGGATGATTAAATTCCTTGATGGCCTCTTTCATTAATACAGAAATTGGTTATAACACATCCCAATGTATGATTGTTTTTCATAGATTCATTGAACTCATGAGTTAAATTGGAATAAGAACTATTTGGGCATGATATAGGACCCTCTGGATTTTCTATATACTTCATGATTAAATGTTTTTGCCTTAGGTTATATGCCTTATGTCATTCATTGTTCATTAATACTTATGTGTCACTACTTATTCATTATGATCGTTCTTGATGCCATGTTCTATGTATTGAATGTTACCTACTTAGTTCCTTGTGATATTCTCATTATGACATGGTCCTTTGTCTTGGATGAAATGAATTGGGCAAGATTTTTTAAAAATTTTTACGTGATATGAGTTTGTAATGATATGTGGAGTAAATACAATATCATGTCCTCTACCCATATGTTTGAAAACTACGTTCCAGTAGAAGAATATTTTGGATGGACTCACCGTTCATGGTAATGGGACTACTTTAGGTTCCAAGATACACACATGGATTTCCATATACATGCATTTTGGGGTGGTTTATTATACCATTATTATGATTCATTTCATAGGGGGGGAACCAGAGGTGGCCTCATTAGAAATACTGGTATATGATAAATCGAGTGATAATTGGCCCATAAAGTGGTATACCTAGTACGAGACTAGATGTTATTCTTAAATCATGTTGAGGGTCATATGTGGGATGATGTTCTGTGTCACATTTTATGGTCTCGGTGGTATTGTGTATTATGGTTAATCATAGAAAAACCCATGGGTTTCTATTGCATATCACAATGGAATGGATCATTATGCCCCTATAAGATTTGATGGTTTCCTTTACTATTTATTATGTGATTCCATATTAATGAATTTGATAATTTTATACTATTTTCCTAGTGAAACATCCTCTAGAACAAATAAAATACCATGGTTTGGTCCATAAATTATATCACGTCAATTGAGATCCATGAATATCATGTATCACTTTTGTATAGGTCCTCTTGGTTCAGACATCAGGCATAGGTTGATGTGGGTAGAGGAAGTCAGGTATCTTTATGGTACCCATGCCATAATTTTTTATTTGTCTATTTGATTTCATTTATCATTATATACAAAAAAATTATTTTATAATGCATGAACATGATTTTGTAGACTCTTTTTTGTGGTCTACTGGATATATATCACACCCTAATTTCTTAGTCTTTACACTGGGGTACCCAACTAGTCCTATTGTTCATTTTTATATGGATTATTTATTTTTAGGTCACAAAATTTGGTAGTTAAGAGCACATGACTAAGCTAGATATCATGATTCTCATACGGAAGGCCCAAGGGTTTTTTGATCACTTTGTTTATTTTTATTAAATTTATTTGTACCACATATTGCATTTTTACTTCTTATATTTTATTTCATCTCATGTAAATGAATACATAATTATATAATAGATATAGACACTCACTATTGTTCAGTTATTTTATTTTTCATTCATAGAAAGGTTGTTTATTTATTACAATGCTAGTATTTTCTGTTATTCATTAATAATACCCGTGTTCCACTCTAATCATGAGGGTATTTTCTCCATGACATTGTACCATTAGAAAATCAATGTTAGTCAATAGCATCTTACATATGAAGAATCATTCTCGAAGCCATGTGGTGACCGGTCTGGCTACTGGTATTATAGTCAGTCAGACCAAGATGTTAAAATGTGCCATCAATGATTCTTCTTTTTCTTTTTATTACTGTTTTAGGATAGAGATATTAGTATCTAAATGTTTCGGTGCTGAGAAAACATATTTTTCTATGAGTGATGAACTTGTGAATTATGAAGATTACATGTATCTAGGGTTGGGATTGTTTTTTCCTTTCAGTGTTGTTAATGTTAATTATGATACCACCTTATGTTATTGGAGTACTTTCAGCTACTTATGGAGTTATAAGGTTTATAGTGTTTTTAACCTTGACCCGTAATTGTTGTGAAATGTCATTAAATGAATAATCATATATAAAAAGATATTCATAGGCCAGGCATATTCCATGGATTGTAGGTTTCTTCCTAATACATACCAAAATAGTGATATGTGCTCTTTTTGGTTTTTTGTGATTCTTTGATTCTTTATTTTGTAGTTTCATATTATGACTAAATTTCCAGATTCGTGATAATTTATAATTCCTTTTATATTTCATGTTATGTATTTTATTATTATTATTAGTTTAAAATTATTCTTTTATAATTCTACCATTCTTATTTTATATAATGATATAAGATTTTTCTAGAATGTTTTCTCATACAATTTATTTTTGTGAGTTATTTATCATGAACATTTTGGGTACCAAAATTTAGTTTTTCCCTTATTTATTTAGTTGTTTCAATGTATCATTATCATGATTTACTTCTTATTCAATATGTTTAATTTTTTCACTAATGGTGGTCCCATGGCCTAATATAATTATGATTATAAGGTGGGTAAAATAAAATTCAGTCATATTTTAAAATGGTATTTTCCTAGATATATTAATGGTTAAATTTTATTTGGAAAAAAAATATGGAAATGTTTGATCTATGAAGTATTGTTTTCATGAGATAAAACATTAATTGATGCGTTTATATGGGATCCCATTTTTAATTTAAGAAACCTTTTGGTGCATTGAAAATTGGGAAATGGTAACCACTATAATAAAACAATTATTTATAAGAATTATATACTTAGACACTATTTTATGAATTTGAAAATAATTTGATTTTTGAACTAAATTTGTGTAATTTACCAATGGAATTTTACATGACAAGACCCATGAAGTTTGACTATGGTAATTATCCTTATTATATAAACCCATTAATTATGAATAAAAATTTTAATTGTAAATGGTTACCGTTATAAAGAACAATAAACTGATTATATGGTCATGATGACCCTGTTAACAAGATTCGTTAGTGAGCAACTTGTCCCAAGTAGGTCAGTTGTGGAATGTTGTTTATGAGATAGATTTTACTCTACCTAATAAAGACATTATATGATTCTTAATATTACTAGAAAACCCATATAAAGTGTCTTAAAAATATAAATTCATCGAATAATATTTGATTCATTTAGATGAACTGTAAATGGATTAAAGTACCCATATAGGTAACCCTTATATTAAAATTCATTAGTGCATAACCCCATAAGTCGATGTATATTCAATATAGTGATGAATTTTTAAAATGCCTGTAGGTGCCAATATTGATTTACATGTAGAAAAAATGTGTCCTCCAATTAGACCATTTCAATTTAATTAATATTATAAATTTTAATTTTCCTTGGAGATATACCTTATTGGGGCTTTAGTAAAACAATATTCCAATTACGACATAAAGGGAGTTTCCTCCTAGAGATTTGAATTGAAACTAACTTTACCTAATCCCAATTGTGATAACCCTTGTGGATAGATTTAATGACTAAAAATAATTTATTTCATTGCTTTTATAATGATGAAAATATGTGAATTAAATAATTATTATTCAAAATTAATATGTGACAAAACATATCATGTACTTAGTCTCTTTTTCTATGTAATGTTCCTTGAATAGATGTTTATATTAACTACAACTATATGATTATTAGAAAATATAAAATGTTTAAATAGTTAAATGTGAATTATGAAAATATATAACTTGGAACCATATGGGGTATTTTATTTTTGAACCACAGTCAAGAGTAGTTTAAATCTTTCCATAGTGTTTTGTTGAGTTTTTTCCAAATACAAGAATTTGAGATTTTCCCGTATGAATTATCAAACTTAAGAGATATGTCCTTAAGACTGGTTATATCATTTTCATATTGGATTTGTTATAGGGAGAATTTATCTTACTTTGTTATGGTGCTAGACCATTGAAGGTAGTTCCCCAAGAACCATAAAATATTTGAAAATGTTAGGAGTTTCATGAAACATTGTACTATTTGGGGGAATCCGGTTCTGAGTAGGTCTCCTGTTTTTAAAATGTCTCCGTTGACATTATGGGTGATCAAGTGATGTTTTTACCCCTCTTGTGTGAACAAGAAACATGTAATGCTCATTTTAAATTTTTAGACAAACCTAATATTTGACCATCGATTTATTTGGTTATTTGATATTCCCTCTTCTTCTCCTTTTTAGTAGTAGTGACCTAGTACATCACCAACTGAATAATAGTCGTATGAAGTAATTCATATCTAGGAACAACCTTTTCTGTGACCTATATGATATTTTTATTCAATAGTATGCATTACTATAGATATTATCGAGGATGTGTAATTCTCATATGAGCTTTTTGTAATAAGAAATAGTGAATATAATTACTATTGAGTTTCTAAAATGGATAGTGAACCGTTTTTTTGTCATTGGTCACTAAGGCACTGAGATATTATGATTTACTCATCAGTAAAATTTCGGGTACAATGGAAGAGAGATTAAATTTAATATTAATAGTCCAAATGATTAAGATGATGATCTCTAGAGGTTCAAGTGTTATTATATGTTTGTCACATTGTATGGTCTTTGATTCCTTATGATATGTCATGTGTTTATGTAACATTGGATGAGTGTCACACATGAATATGAATTAAATATATTCCTATGGGCATGTAATTGGAAATAAACCTCTTATTTTTATTTGGTAATTGGAGTAATAATGTGATTAAAACCAAAAATATGTTTGGTTTATGATGAAATATGTGTTTTGGAATGATACCCCTATTCTATGAATGATTGATAGTTAACTCCTATGGTGGGGGGTGTCATGTTCCTTCTATTGAGGCTTTATTCTTAGTAGTGGGAGGATAACAAGAACAAGAGATTATATTAATTTTTGGGGTTTTTTATTTGTTATTCCATTGAGATGGTATTTTTTATGACTTTTTATTGGTAAAATAAAGGTAGTATGATGACTCCATCAGTCGATGTGCACATGATCCTTTAAGAAAAATTTCGGTTATGGATGTACCTCGGTGGTTGTGCTTGAGAAATAATTTAATGCCAAGATAGGTAATGGAATCGTGGTTGGATAATGACTACTCATTTCTAACATATGATAAGATCAAAGAAATAAATCCAACCAATAATAAATCAACAAATTTATGTCCCTTATTTGGTATATGGTTTGTTTAGAACTATATCATGCACATTATCATTATTATGGAGGGAGTGTCTTAGGTCCATTTCAGTATTCATTCAAATACTCTTAGTTCACTCTTGGATAAATAATTACCTTTTCCATTATATTGACAAAATTTTGGTACAGAATGTGGGAATAAATTATATTCCACAGTAAATATAAAGGAAGTTAGGCTTGTTATGTGGTCCACTTTTGAGTAGCGCTACGATAGAATGGTTAATTTATATTAGTGTTTATCCTAATTGATACTTTGCTTATCGAGTAGTATCTATGTGGTGGTGATATGGACACCAACTATTTAATTGACATTATATCTATGTGAATTCCACTTTTGGATCAATTATTGGTCATGATGAGTTCACATTTTATTCATGTACCAAATTATTGCCTATTGAAACGAGTGTATGATCTACCATGTATTTTCTCCATGGATTCCGATTGATGATTACGAGGCTACACTAGATTTCATTCGGACTCATATTGGATGTTTGAGTGGTTGTCCAAAATTTATATTATTAATTTACACTCCTTGTAATCCCAAAAGTGTTGATACCATGATACATGTTTGGAATTTATATGCCAGAATCATATATGGTACGAACCATAATATGGATGACTAAAGAGATGATTATCTGATCATTCCATGAGATAGATTGTATGGAGTTATCATTACATAAATGTTCATTATGGAAAAATTAACATTGACGCAATTTTATATGGTTTTAATACAATGAGCTAACGTGACATGGATGGTGCATTGGGGTTTCAAATCAAAATGCATCTATTTAAAAAAAACATCATGACCCAATATGGTTGGGTGACAATTTATTTGTCTCCAAAAGTATTAATTGGGATGATATTTTTAATATTGGGAGGAATTTGCATTCCTTGTTTTAGAGTAGATGATATTACAAATGAAAATGTGTTTTATCATTTAGTGGATGGCACGTCTAATAATCCAGGCCTATGATTGAAATTTTGAAAGTTGGAACACATTAATGTTTTCATTTGATGTTTTATTAAGTCAAAAGGGGAGAATATGGTTTTCATTATAGTTTCAGGAGTGCTGGGCTATGAAAAATAAAAAAAGGAATGTGATTGTTAGGGAACATGGTTTTCCTGAAACTTTGTATCCCTCCAGCTGAGATCATGTTGCATGCTCAAAGGGGATGTGGGTGTCCCATGTATTTTCTAACAGTGTGCAATAGGAAAAAAATTCCATTCAACCATCAGTATGTTTTTTACAGATAGTAAACATAAGGTTTTTACATGGTTTCCCAAAATGTGCATATGAACCGTGTGACCTATCTCATTTGGTAGCATCATGAGAACTATTGGCATGCAGTTTTTCAAACAGTTCTTCAAATATATGAGCCCCATTGATATGGAAATAAATTAGGTATATTTTTCTTCCTTCATTCTCTTTTATCACTAGATTCTTCCTACATTCATAGAAGTGTGGTTCCCACGTGAGCTTCTCTATTCCACTCCTAGGTTAAAAGAGATATCTCGTCATACTACATCCTATTAAAACCTAGTCAAAATCATGGAGAGGCCTCAGTATTTATAGGATTTCTACTTCATATATTAATTATTTAACTTCCCTAGATATTTTATCATTTGTTGACACCCTGTTGTTTATATTTATTGGTATTTCATCCATTTTCTCATTTCCTCTTGAACTGGACATAATAAATACTTGATATTAGTCATCTGGTCCGTCAATGGTATAAGGAAGGAGTTATAGATTATTGTCATGTAGCTTAATTTCCCTTATATATTGTGTTGTTGTTTTAGGAACCAATATAATCAAATTATGACACTTAAAGGACAATTCATTTCAAATTAAATGGTTTCTTATTATTAGTATGATATTACTTTATTTATAATCAAACTGATGGTTGATCTCTTTGTTTTAATACATTCAAATGAGTATATCTAACTTCTTGAACCATAAATCTCTTAACATAGAATTAGTCTACCACCATATGGGAATGGGATTCCATGAATTAAATGATATGAATAAAAACTAAATAATATAATTAACCAACCATAAATTATGACCCTTTCCATCAATTTATAATTTAAAATTTTGTATCTCATCTCCAGGCTTCAGGATTTGTGCCTCATATAAAATATCAGATGTCCTTCATGGTTGGATTCCTTTATTACTACCATAATTGGTTAGAACACCTCTTGGGGTTTGATGATTTTTCATAAATTCATTTAATGAATGAGTTGAATTGAAAAACTAACTCACAAACATTAGTTAGGTTCATATGGTTCTTTCATATGATTCATTATTAATTATTTATGCCTCATGATATATTCCTTATGTCATATTATATGTATTATAACCCATGTATCATATCTTATGAATTATTATTATGATACATGCCATGTTCCATGTATATAATGCGTTTTATTTAGTTACATTATCTAATAGCCTTCTTCCATTGTTTTTTTATTGAATTAAATGTATTTGGACATATTTATTATTTGATGTATATGATATGTATTTTTGAGGATTTTTAATTTTAAATGATATTACATGACAGCTTATGGTCTGCGAGAGAACACGAGTTCCTACTTAAGGACAACCTAGAGGGACTAATTGTTCATGGTAATGGGACTACATGAAATGCTAGGAGTGACACTTTTATTTCCTTGTTTGATCCCTCTGAGTTGTTTATTATACCATGAGTGAAAATGGTTCTATTATGAATAATTCGTGTATGGGATCAATAGAAAGACAATTAAATCATGACATGGGTTATACATGGTCCCCTATGTGAGGTACCTAGATAGGCTCAGATTTTATTCTTACAACATGTTGAGGGTGTTCTGAGGGATGATGTTATAGGTCTCCATGGATGGAATCACTAGTATTAGGTGTTAAAGTGGATCCAATATAGACTTGTGGGATTCTATTATTGATCACCATAGAGGGGATCATGTAATGACCCAAACATTCATTAATAGAAATCCCCTTTGATCTAATTAAATTTCTCTTTATGTAATATTTTTATATAAAATGTCAACTTCTTTGGTTTTAAGTTAAGAATTTTTACCGTTTGTAATCTTGTCGTTGAACAGTGATCACATGATTAGTATAAATATATGTCTTTAACAATCTAATTTTCTAAGACAAATGAAGTGATGACCTCATCCTGTAGAATTACTCCATATGAATCGCATTTGTCAGAACTCGGAAGGGAGGTGGAATCATTGGGCATCGCTCTTGACCAATCCCAAGCTATTCTTGAGTATGTTAAGCTTGAGCGGGACCGCCTATGAGAGAAATGGAATTTGATAGAGATTATCACCCGAGAAATGTTATCCGGGCCACCCCAAGAGTCTATCATTATCACACACCTTACTCATCAGTCTTATGTGTGTGTTATAATGGGTTATGTAACATGTCCTATCATTATAGTTATGTAAATTTTTTTGTATATAATAATTAATATACTTTCATTTTATTATTTATGCATTGTAAATACTTTTTAAAGAATTAATAGTATTTTTACTTAATGTTCAACTAAGAAATCAATTTTGGTGAGTTAATGGATTTTTGAATTAAATAATCCTTAAAAAATATTATTATTATTAAATTAATTTTTATTAATTATAAATGATCTTATGATTTTATGAATGCATCTTTTATTTTTTAAGGTTCGAAAACCTTTTTTGTCAAATCCAATGAATTTTTGATAAATTCTAGTTTTTATATTAAAAGAGAAAATTAAAATATTTAGAAAATTATTTATATAAAATAAATATTATTTCTAGAATCAGGACGTCAAAATTATCCAATGGTGAATTTTTAACAATTTTATAAGGCAATAAAATTTTTGGGTAAATATTAAATACTGTTTAAATATATAATGTGATTTATGACATCATAATGACCCAGTAGTTATGTAATAAAATACAATAATCTTTATTTTCGGCCAATATATGTTTTACCATTAAAATAATGTGATTTTGGGTTTGTTTTACTTATTTTAAAAAGCATTAATGGACCCTTCAAGACTTATTAAACATCTTGTCATTTTAAATTTTTTTCCTCTAGAGTGTGACTCACCTCCACATAAGCCATCACATTATTTTAAGAAGTATGGACATTGGTCATATAAAATATTTTTATCCACATCAATTTCCCAAAAATCATGGAAAAAACAATTGGATGGTTTGGGGTTGGGATTATTTTAATGTGAGGGTCCCAAACCTATGTAATAAATAATTCCCTCACCTTTCCAATATAAACTCACCCAAGATCCCACTTCCTCCTCAATCAAAGACTTTGGAGATCTTCCATACTTTTCACCCCTCTCTCTATAATCCTCCCATGGTTCCCCAAACTCCCCAAAAATCACTCTCAAGCCTCCCTCAATCCTTTGGAAGCATACTCCCATGTAAGGGGTTTTTCATCCTTTCTCATTTTTGTCTAATTTTCATAATGTTGTTATGCCCTTTTAATTTCAATTATTAATGTTTGGGTATGTCTTATCACCTCCCACATATTTCCCAATTTATTTTTAAATTATGGGAGTCCCCTTTCTCTCTCATTAAATTCCTCCCATGTACACCCGTTACTATGACGAAATTCTGAAAGGAACATCTCTCTCCTCTTTTATAGTCAAGCTATAATTTTGTATCATGAATCTAATTTCCACCACAATTGTTGGTAAATTTATCTATATGAACCCTTACTGTCCATGTCATGTAAATTTTATGAGACACCCCTTTCTCTCTCATTGCCCATTTTTATGAGTTCTTATACATGTCGTTATGCTGCCAAAATTGAACCGCGTTTTTTCAAGCCAAAGTCATTGTGTAGTGAATACCATGATCATTTATCTATCAAGGGTATTAACATTTATTGACATTTACTTATTGATTATAAATTTCATGTTTGAATTACACATTCCTTTATCATGGAATAAATGATGATGTTTTATGAATTCGTGTTATATGATCCATGCATAACACTTATTCATGAAATGAAAGGTTTAAGAAGGGTGTGCCCTTATAGTGCTTAAATGCATTGAGTAAAATATAGTATCATGATACTTCAAGTGAAATGGGTGTATACTAATTCTAATTCATGTGCAATGAGTTTTTACTCATGCTTCATGTTCCATGAGTATTTTCTCATGATCCATGTGCAATGAGCCTTGGCTCATGCTAATTCCAGGTTAAGTGTTATTTCCACATTTCCATGTTATGATTATCATTATTTATCATTCCTTAATGTTCATTATTATCTTATGAACTATTTATATAACTATTGTCTACATTTATTTTATTATCCATGTTATTCCATGGTTATTCTCTTTCAGGGATTTATAGCTCACCCTTTTCTTAGCCATGTCCTCAGGTTGTCCCACGCACTGGTAAATACGAGGGAATGTATTGGTCATGTAAAGGATGTTTTAAATAAATATGTTGTATAACATTTTTTATGTTGATATGTAATTATCCTAATACTCAATGACACTAGACCGATCGATCTTCTATGTTGTATCAAATGAAGTTTATGTAATATATTATGGTTAATTGTGTAATAAAAAACAGGTTTTTCATAGTTGGTATCAGAGTATATGTTTAGTTATTTTAGGGATTAGGATTAGAAAACCCTTGTAAAGCCTTAGAGTCATGAATTAGTATAATAAAAACATATCTATGTTTTGGTGAGTATCGAGTAAGTGGTTTGTCAATAAAATACATCCCTATCTGGATACGAGCAGGTAGTGGCTGCTATGGCACACATATATCCTAGGGGTAAAACTCAAAAACATCGCTTTGAACTAGACTCGAACGGGAACTGGTGCACGACCACGGTCCTTTCTGAACTCTTGGTTATGACACTCCTGGAGGATTTGCTTTGGTAAATTCAAATTCTTCGTATGAACCATTATTAAGGTTCATAAAAATTACTTAGGCATATATGTTAGAAAGTAGATCCGGGGAAACATAGACTGAAGCCAATAGATTCATATGTTAAGAAAGTAAAATTTATTTATAATTCATTAGTTTTTTCCTTTGATTAGCTTTATGTGTTACCCATAACTTTCATTTTATTTCATCCAATGGCCGGTAATAGGAGGACTTTGGCTAACAACTGATATGAAGATCAAGGGGATGACTGTTCTAATGAGATTCCCAATCCAATGGGAACGGGATTCGCAAAATTATTCATTCTTATCTCTCATCTAACTCAAGAATTGAATAGAAAATGGGTCAAGAGGAACATTCAACCACACCTAAAAAGAACAGGTCTCTATCAGGAGCTTTATGAGACAAAGGCATCTGAATTTTAATGGACTATCTGATCCCCCAATTGATGAACAATGGATCAACTCCATTGAAATGATCTTGTCCATCAATAAATGTTTGGATGAAGGGATGTTTATCTTGGATTCTTATCGTATAAAGGGTGAAGATGAACAATAGTGGAAGTTGATCAAAAATACAATGCCTGAGGAGGATATTGAGGCATGGGAATGGAAGGATTTCTGGAAAATGTTATTCGATAAATATTTTTTGCACACCCTCTGGCATAAGATGGAATGGGTCTTCTTTGACCTAATGAAAAAAGACGATGAATATGTAGGAGTGTATGAGGAAATATTCACAAGGATTGAATGATATGCTTCCAGCTTTGTCGTTACCCCCAAATGCATGGTCGGATGCTTCTGTGGATGGCTAAAACCTAGCATCCAGAAAGCGCTGGCAATCCGCGAATTTGAATTCTATTTGGAAATTGTTTGATGTGCCTTCACGGTCGAGATGGAAATCAAATAATCTCAATGGTATATTGGGGATAAGATGCATTATTTGTACTTCAATGCTAGTGGTCCGATGGATAAATCCAATGGTGCTAAAAAAATCCAGCATCCCACTTTCCAAAGGTGTGGAAAAAATCACCCTAGAAATTGCCTAAAGTGTACAAGGATGTTCTTTTGGTGTGGAAGTGATGGGCACATAGCTGTTAACTGTTAGAAAAAAAGACTTGTGGCTGCGACAGAGGAGATGAATGCTCCATTTTAACCTCAACTCATAGTTAATTTCTACAACTACAAAGAACCAGGGCTTCATAAAAATTATTTCCCTAAACCAAGGGTTTTTATAGGCAACTAAAAACCTCTAATCCAGCAAGGCGGAGATTTTTCAATAATTTATACCAAAGTGAACACTGAAAATGAAGTGGTGACGGGTATGGTAAATATTCATTCAAGAAATGTGAATGTAATTTTGGATATAGGTTTTACACATTCTTTTATATCTCAAAAGATTAGTAGAACAATCTCAACACCACAACAAATCATTGAAGTGAAGATGTAAGTGAGTATGGAAAATTGGTAAATCATTGCATCCCATAAATATAACTCATACCCTATCATAATTTGTGAATTAAACATCCCAGTGAACCTTTTCACACTTCCTATGGTGGAATTTGATATAATTCTAGTCATGGTTTAGCTTTCCTTATAAAGAGCCAACACAAATTACCGTCAGAGGGAAATCAATCTCCATGTGGAGAATCGACCACCGATTCTTTAAAAGTGCATGGATGAATACGAATATTATTTAGATATATCATCTCAAGTATGGATATTAATGCCCTATGAGCATGTGAATTCAACTCAGATGATTGAGTCTAAGGAGGCAACCATCCTTGAAGACATGCCATTTGCGAGAGAATTCACTGATGTGTTTCCTCAAGAATTTCATCGTCTTCCTCCTAGAAGAGATGTTTAATTCACAATTGATCTTATAACTAGGATGATACCAATATCCACGGAACCATATATAATGGTTGTCGTAAGGCTTGAGGAGCTAAAGAAACAATTACAGTAAAATCAGGATTAATGGTTTATACAGCCAAGTGCTTCACCAGGGGCGCACCATTCCTCTTCATCAAGAAGAAGGATGGGTCAATGCACCATTTTATCGATTATCATGTGCTCAAAAAAATCATGGTAAACCAAAAATATCCTCTTCCACGAATTTATGAATTGTTCTATCTTCCTGATGGAGCACAATACTTCCCCATTGTGGATTTTACATCGGGATACTATCAAGTAATGGTGAATAATGATGATATCCCCAAGACTGTTTTTCATACATGATACGAGCACAATAATACATAGTAATACCTTTTGGACACACCAATGCTTCAACAATCATCTTGGACATGATAAATAGAGTCTTTAAATATTACCTACACAAATTTTTGGTAGTCATTATTGATGATATTAATATATTTTCCAAAACCAAGGAGGATCATGAGGAGCATTTAAGAACAATACTAGACACCATGAAGAAGGAGAAGCTATATGAAAAGAATAGAAACTGTGAGTTCTGGTTGAAGGAGGTCACATTCTTTGGCAATTTCATCACAATCAATGGGATATATGTGGATCCCTCCAAAACAAATGCAATTGACGGATAGCTGAGGCCAACATTGGTAACATTTATCCATAGCTTCTTAGGGATAGCTGGATAATATCGATGATTTGTGAGAAATTTATCATGATTGTCTAACACTATTACAAATATAAATCTAAAGGGAATAATGTTTTCATTGAGTGATTAATGCGAATAAAGGTTAAAGGCGATAAAAGGAGGCTTATCACTGCACTCGTGCTCACTTTACCCACAAGTGGATAAATTTTTGTTGTATTTAGTGATGAGTCAAAGAAGGGACTTGGATGTGTGTTGATGAAAAATGAAAAATTCATTAACTATGCTCCATGAAAATAGAATGATCATGAATATTACTATCCAACACATGACCTTGAGTTGGCAGTAGTGATCTTCGCTTCAAAAATTTGGCGGCATTATCTCTTTGGGGAGAAGTGTTAAATATATACGGACCACAAAATCCTCAATTATGTATTCACAACGAAAGAGATGGACATGAACCAACAAAATGGTTAGAGCTGATCAAAAACAATAACTGCTCAATCCATTACCACCTTGGTAAAGAAAACAAGGTAGTAGATTCCCTAAGGAGAAAGGACCCATCGATTCTATCATTAATGTGAATTGAAAAGGATCCAATATTAATAGATTTGATAATGATGGACAAGGGAATCATAAATAAGGGAACATCATCAATACTTTCAAAAATGATTTCTCAACCATCACTTTCAGAAAGGTTAATGGATGCTCAAATGGATAATGTGGGAATTCAGGAAAAAGTTGAATCGATTAGAAATTGGAAATCCTCATAGTTTAATGTTAATGAAGAAGGAATTGTGAGATTTGGGAAAAGATTATTTCTTCCATCATGTCCGGAGCTCTAGAAGGAACTTTTGTATGATGCACATAGTTCAAATTTAACTATTTAACCAAGAAAGACAAAGATGTATCGAGATATCCTAGAGTATTATTGGTGGGATAATATGAAGAAGGATATCGTTGAATATACATAAATGTGCTTGGTGAGTCAGCAAGTGATGGCAGAGAGGCAGATGTCTAATGGGATGATGCAACCATTTCCCATACCAGAATGGAAATGGGAGAACATCACCAAGGACTTTGTCATCAGACTTCTAAATACATCTAAAGGCAGCAATGAAATCTGGGTTGTAATGGATCGTCTTATAATGTCTGCACACTTCATTTATATTCGGGAAGATTTATCATTGGATCAAATGGAACAGATATATATTAGGTAAGTGGTAAGGCTTCATGGAGTACCAATATCTATTATGACTGATCAAGATCAAATATTCCCCTCTATGTTTTGGATGAGTCTTCAACAAGCTATGAATAATGAACTGAACATCAGTATGTCCTATCATCCTCAAAGTAATGGCCAATCTAAGGGGACTATCCAAACACTTGAGGACATGTTGTGAGCATGCTCAATGAACATTAAATGAGGATGGGATCAATATCATCCTCTGGATGAGTTCTCTTATAATATTAGTTTCCACATGTGCATCCAAATGGCACCATATGAATCCCATATTGGGAAAAGGTGCAGAACACCAGCGTGTTGGGATGAGGTCAGTGAGCATGAGATGCTTGGACCAAAAATGGTAAAAGAAATTGTGGAGAAGGTGAAAAACTTTCAAAATCATATCAAGGTTTCCCAGAGTAGACAGAAGAGTTATGCAGATAACTGTCTATGATACCTTGAGTTTTAAGGTGAAGACATTGTATATATAGAAACATATCCAAGGAAGGAGGTTATGAGGTTTGGAAAGAAAGGGAAGTTATGTCCAAGGTACATCAGCCCTTTTGAGATTTCTGATCTTGTTGGGGATGTGGCCTATTGACTAGCACTTCCACCAACCATGGCCATGGTACATGATGTCTTCCATGTATCCCTCATAAAGAACTACAGAACGGACCCATCACATTTTCTCTCATTAGAGATGGTACAGTTAGAGGATTATCTTTCTTATGAGGAGAACCCAGTGAAGATCATAGATCATAGAGAAAGATTTCTACGAAATAAGACAATGCCCCTCGTCAAGGTTTTTTGGAGAAACCACATGTTTGATGAAGAGACATTGGAATCAGAGGAAATGATGAGGCAAAGTTACCCACATCTATTTTAGTGTGGGAAAATAAAATTTCGAGGGTGAAATTTTTTAAGGGGTAAAATTGTAACGACCCAAACATTCATTAATGGAAATCCCTTTGGATCTCATTAATTTTTTGATGTAATATGATTAGATAAAATGTCAACTTATTTGGTTTTATGTTATGAATTTTGACTGTTTCTAATACATACGTTGAATAGTGATCACATGATTTGTATAGATATAGGGCTTTTGCAATCTAATTTAGTAAGACAAAGGAAATGATGGCCTCATCCTGTAGAATTGCTTCATCTGAAGCCCATTTGTTAGATCTTGGAAATGAGGTGACGTCATTTGGATTCTCTCTTTACCAAGACAAAGCCGAGATTGAATATGTTAAGCTCGAGCGGGACCACTTATGATATAAGTGGTAGTTGATAGCGATTACCACCCTAGCAATGCTATCCGAGCCACACCAAGAGTCTGTCACCATCACGCACCTTACCATTCGGTCTTATGAGGGTGTTATAAGGGGTTTTGTAAAAAACCATAGCACTATGGTTATGTACATTATTTTTGTATATAATAATACATATACATTCATTTTATTATTGTTACCTTGTAAATAGTTTTTAAAGAACAAATATTACTTTTAGTTGATGTTCAACTAAGAAATCTATTTTGATGAAATAATGGATTTTTTAATTAAATATTATTTTTAAAAAATAATTTTTATTTTTATGTTAATTTTTATTAAATATAAATGATCTTATAATTTTATGAATGCAATAGTGATTTTTTCATAATTTTCTGAGACTGTCAAAATTTTTGGTAAAAGTAAAAAATAGTTAAAATATATAATGTGTTTTATGACATCATAATGACTCAATGGTGATGTAATAAAATACTAGTCTTTTTGTTTGGTAATTATATGTTTTACCATTAAAATAATGTGATTTTGGGTTTTTTTAATTATTTTACAAAGCATTAATGGTCCCTTCAAAACTTATTAAACACCTTATCTTTTTTAATTGGTTTCCTTGGCAGTGTGACTCACCTCCACATAAGTAACCCCATTATTTTAAGAAATTCGTATTTTTCCTTATAAAATATTTTTTCCACTTCCCTTTTCCAAAAACCTTGGGAATAAACCATCGGCTGGTTTGTGGTTTTGAATAGTTTAATGTGACTGTCCCAAACCAAAATAATAAATCATTCCCTCGCCTTTCCTATATATACCCACCAAAGCCCCCACTTCCACCCCACTCAAAGCCTTTGGAGTTTGTCCAACCTCTGAACTCCTCTCTATAGAATCATACCAATGTGCCCCAAGCACCCATAATTCTTCTATCAAGCCCCCCTCAATACTTTGGAATCATACTTCCAAGTAAGGGTTTTTCCTTCATTTCTCAATTTTTTTTTAAATTTTGATAATGTTGTATTCCCTTTTAATTTCAATTATTAAGGTTGGGTTATGGTATTTAACCTCCCCCATACATCCCTATTTATATTTTAATGATGTTATCAACATTTATCTCTCATTATATGCTTCCCATGTACAACTGTTACTATGCCAAAATTCCCAACGTAATTTCTCTATCCTCTTTTACATTCAAGAAATTATTTTGTATCATGAATCTAATTTCAATAACATTTGTTGGGACATGTATCTGTATGACCCCAAACATTCCATTTCATGTATATATGATGAGATACCCCTTTCCCTTTCATCAACCATTTTTTGTTCTTATGTCATGTCTTTATGCTGCTGAAATTTGACCACATTTTTTCCAACCAAAGTCATTGTGTAGTGAATACCATTCTCATTTATCAATGAAGGACATTCACCTTTATGAACATTTATTTGTTGATTCTAACGTTTATGTATTAATTCCAAATTCCTTTATCATTTCAAAAATGATGATGTTTTATGAATCCATGTTATATGATCCATGAGGCACACTTATGCATGAAAAGAAAGGTTTAAGAAGGGTATGCCCTTACAGCTCTGCAATGCATTTGGTGAAGTATAGTATCATGATACGTCATGTGAAATGGTTGTTTCCTCATTCTAATTCAAGTGCAACAAGGTTTTACTAATGATTCATGTGCAATGTTGATTTACTCATGCTCCATGTGCAATGAGCCTTGGATAACGTTAATTCCAGTTGCCACTTTTCCATCTTAATATTATCATGCTTTACCATTCTTGCATGTTATTGTTTATATTTTTATCTATTGATATGCTTATTTCCTAACATTCATATTATTTCTCTTTTTATTCCATGATTATTCTCTTACTGGGATTTATAGATCACCCTTTTCTTATGCATGTCCTAAGGTTAACCCATGCAATTCTAAGTACAAGAGAATATAGTGGTCATGTAAATAATGTTTAAAATATAGATGTTGTGTTTAATGTTTTAAGTTGTTATGTAATGATCCTAATCCCCAAATACACCAGACCACTTGATCGTATACGTTTTATAAAATAATGTTTCTGTAATAAATTATGTTTAATTGTGTAATAAAAAGCATGGACTTCATAGATCATGATTCATATATTAGATTGTGTGGAAGGATTTCATGATAAATATGTTCTTCACTATTAGTAAATTCGGAGAATGTTTTACTATCGTCCTAGGGACATGTCGTAATATAAAAATAAAATTCTTAGGGGTTTTCCATATCTTATTCCTTTTCCATTCTTACTGTAACATCCCAGGTAAATAAAGAATAAATCATTTTCATATTTATTAATATTTACGAATTATATTTTAATTTTACTTTAAATGGGTTTCTATGTTCGATAGCGTACCCGATACGCAACAAATAGTTTCATTGAAATCTTACATTGCACACTAGTAATTAAATAATATTATTTTAAATGGTAGTTAACACGTAGTCGTTGTATTGGTGGGAATGAATATAAATAACTAAAATGTGATTATATATGTTCTTTTAATTGTTTTTACATTTATCCAATAAAAGATAAAGTCTTAAAATAAGAAAAGAATTCAATTTTAGGTGTAGATACTCTAATATTCACTAAAGGTCCACTTATCGCCTTTTCATGGTGAACGTTGTTTAAATATAGTTTTTGTAACTCTTTTACTTTATATTGGAACAAATAAATTCTTTTTTAGAATCGGGACTTCAAAATTTACATTGTGTAAATTTTTGGTATTTTTCCGATAAAGATCATTTTTAATGAATAGTGAAAAATGTTGTATTTTAATTCAACACCTCTTTTTAATCTAACGTGTTTATATGAGGATATTATCATTTTAATTGGTTTTAAAGTAAAATTAGAATATATTTTTACCATTAAATCCAATAGTGGTCGTTGGAATTAATTTCACTTTGAAATCGGACTTAAACTAGTGTCAATCTTTTGATACTTATTGTTTCATGGAAACACGTTATTTGCTCTGACAGCGGAAATTAATTATTAAATTAATTAATGTAACTTATATGTTTTGAATTTTTTAAAATAGACTTCATTTTTGAATTCGGAATATCAAATATAGCTTATGGTGAATTTTTTATATTTTTCTGAAAAACTTCAATTTTTGATGAATAGTGAAACCACTAAGTGGTACTTAAAAAAACTGATTTTTCGTTTAAATGAAATTTTACATCCTATTTGTTTTAAATTTCAAAAATCCAACATACATGGTTGTAATTAAGAATTAAAATGTGGTTCAATTGGATTAAAATAATTTTTTTATGAATAGTAACTTTTATGTTTATTAATCGCGATTAGAGGTAATTAGTGTAGTTTAAGGTAAAAATATTTTTTTAATAATATGAAATGAACATCAAACATATCCTACCCTTATTGGATGTGTCATGGACGACCATGAAAATCCATTAGTCAACTTGGGGACCCCATGGAGCCACTTTGGATGGAAAATGCCATTAATATCTTTTTATTTAATGTTAAAATTAAAATGACACAAACATGAGTTTTTTTACTAAAACAAATTTTAATTGGGGTTATACAAGTCAAAGTTTTGACTATAAATAGTAATTATAAATATGAAAATATTTCCTACATCATAGTATTTTTTTTATAATTTTTAGACTTTAAATAAATTAAATTATTTATGACACCATGATGATGCAGTGATTACCTCATTATTTAACGATTTAAATAAAATTGAACGATAATGTAAAATATAAGACCTAAACATGTCAAAAACTTATTGGATGGGTGGATTTATAACCCTTATCACCTTATCCTAGAATTATATAATTTTTGGACATTTTAAATTGGAAACTCATTTTACAATAAATTAATATTTCCTTACTTTCCAAGAGTGCCCCTCCTCTCCTCTTATAAAAGGCTCCCATCTCTACCACCTTACCCACACCTCTCAATTTGGGCTGAATTCATTCCAAGGAAGCCTTTGAACTCAAATCTAAGAGAGTTTCCCGATTTTAAGGTAATGTCGTCACTTGTGTTCTTTTGTTTTATTTTGCTTCTAAAACCCCCTAAACTCTTTTTATTACTTTATTTTGTAACAAAACCAGTATATTAAATATACTAGTATGTATTTATAAGAATTATTCGAGCTACACCTACACACACCTCCATCTAATGGTTAAAGAACATTATGTTTCTGTGGTTGGCGAATTTCGGCCTCACGAAACGATGATTGTTCAATCTTCTTTTAACACCTTTAATCGTGTCCATTAAGATGTCACTCTATTTATATATGATATATATTATGTTTATGTTTTCCTTATGCTTCTGTATTTTTCATTTGTGGTATACCTTTATGGTTTCTATTGTGGGTAAACACGATAATTTCATTTTAGGAAGTGCGGCCTACCTCCCCCTCAAAGTGATTTGATTCGTTAATGCCATATGTGGGACGTATAAAGGATGGATTTAAAGTTATTATATATGATTTTATACTGGAATTATAATATAACTCTATATAATTATTATTTGTTTCCATTAAATTATGATATAGAAATAAAAGTAGCGTTCATGCATACGTACGGCTTACTGTCTCCATGAACGGTGCATTTCCTTTTTTATCCCCAAATGTAATGTACTATTATAAGTACATATATATATAATGGATATATATATGATGTATGTTACATCTAAATTATTAATATAATTCTGGAATAAAAATATATATACCTCTCATTTAGTTTTAATTCCATTAATATGACATAGAAATGAAAGTAGCGTTCATGCGTACGTACGGCTTACCATCTCCATGAATGGTGAATTTCATTTCTTACCTCTAAATGATTATGTGATATTATAAATAGATTTATATGCTAGATATATATGATATATATGATATCCAAATAAGGAATTTTATTCTGGATATAAAGAACCTTTGACCACATGAACAACATGTAATTGTAAGAAGTCCACTTTAGACTTAAGAACCAAATATCGACAAAACAAACATTATTAACATAAATGATTACATAATGTTTATAACATTGAAATAAGTGATATAAAAGTAATAATGAACTTGAAAAATGATCTTAAGCGAGTATAAATTAATTGAATTTTATTATTCCGGACGTTACAGAATGATCGAGTCAAGTCGGACCCAAGGTAAGGGACTTCATCTCAATCTCCTTTCATTGAGGCATATTTCGTTTTATACACAACTATCTTTTATACGGTGTATAAACCCCTTAGAATTTTTCTTTTATACAAAAGGAATCTTTTTCTATGAAGCGTTTTACTAAACGAGAAAAAGGAATGTTTCTTTTACCGTACGCGGTGACAACGAACTTTTCCGCTGCCGCGCGTATTATTTTGTCTTTGACTTCCTCAAAAAGCCGTAATGTTTTTAAAATGAAATAAATACCATATACTCTTTTATTTATTTTGGTATTGGAAATGGTTTTTATAATGGATTTTTAGGTCAATATAGTTATATGATATATTGTGATCAAAGTGTGGAAATGTTTTCTTTCCATTATATTTGTTTTATGTCTTATGATTTTATAATGGTACATGGACATTTGACGGGTGGTTACGTGATAAAACATATGACAGGTGGTGTCGTGAATACCAGGATGGGTGGTTACGTTATAACATCCCATGCATTGGGTATGGAATTCGGCCATATGGCTATTCCATTAAGTATGTATGGAAGACGACTGTCTGGCTATTCCATTAAGTAAGTGTGGAAGTCGACCGCATGGTTATTCCATTTAAGTATGTGTATTTCCCAAGTTACCTTTATATGTTATGTGTTCTTTATATGGGTTTTATGGTAATCTTTTGGTTACAAAAGGGTAAGTAATGTTATTTTATTCAGTGAAGAGTTTTTAATACTTCCTAAAGGTGAAAGGTATTACTTTGATAAAGTATACATGGTTTACTTGTTGCTTTGAAAAACTAACAGTTTTCATTCTTTGTGTATCCCTTGCTGAGATTTTTATGCTCACCCCAAGTTTTTTTTTGAAATGTTTTTCACATGAATTAATGTGGAATAGGGTCAAGGATGGGATCAAGGTAAATTCATGCTATCTAAAACATGGAACTAGAGATGTTTCTTTTTAAGAGTATTTTTATTTTATGGAAACATAGTAGAAGTTTCTACTTTCTAATCTTTTGAGATGTAATAGTTATGATCTAATTCTCTAAAACTCAAAAAATTGAATAGATCTTCAATGGGAATTATTCATTTAATTCAATATTAAGTAATGTTTAAGTCTGGGGCCTTATAGTTGGTATCAGAGGCCGGTTTAGACAACTTTAGGAGTTAGAAAAGTGTTAAATTATAAGTTAATTTATGGTATGATTGAAATAATATAGAATTTAAAGATTACCATGTTGCTTCAGCTAAGATATTTCAGTGTTAAGAATGGTTTATCATAGAGGAAACAGAGAAGATTTTTTTGGGAAGTCATGCTGAGGGATATGACCTTCCAAATCAGCATAGTGAGATGGTCAGAATCAGAATTGAGAAGTTTACTGCAGTGATGGATCAGTTGAATCAGGTGATAAATGGTGGTTGTGTTATTGATGATATTTTGGTGTTTTATAAAAGAAAAGAGGAGCATGAAAGTCATTTGAGGGTTATCTTGAAAACCTTAAAAGAAAATAAACTGTATGGAAAGTTTAGAAAGTGTGAGTTTTGGTTACAACAAATTTCTTTCCTTGGTCACATTGTTTCAAAAGATGACATAACTGTTGATTCGGCTAAAACAAAAGTTTTTGAGGAATGACCAAGACCCTCAAATGTAACCGAGATCCGTAGTATTCTTGGTTTGGAAGGTTACTACAGAAGGATTGTTGAAAACTATTCACGATTATCTAGTACAATGACTAATCTAACTCGGAAGGGTGTTAAGTTTATCTGGACAAAAGAATGTGATGATTGTTTTCAGGATTTGAAAAGATGATTGGTGAATGCCCCAGTTTTGGCACTTCCTTCCAGGAATAGTGAGTTTGTTATCTACAGTGATGCTTCATTGAAAGGACATGGTTGTGTACTTATACAGAATTATTAGGTAATTGTTATGCTCCACGTCAGTTGAAAACTCATGAGGTAAATTACCATACACATGATTTGGAATAGCTGCTGTTGTTTTTGCTTTAAAAATTTGGAGGCATCATTTTTATGGATTAAAGTGTGAAATATATACTGATCACCAAAGTTTAAAGTATATATTTACTCAGAAGGAATTGAACATGAGACACAGTAGATGGCTGGAATTAATCAACGATTATGATTGTACAATTCATTACCATCCGAGAAAAGAAAATAAAGTGGCCGATGCTTTGAGTTGAAAAAGTAATGCTTTATTAACCATTCTACGTTTGGAACGTGATCCTTTGGTTTTTGATTTGATGAACTTTGGCATGGAAATTGTTGGTGAAATAAGTTCTTCTGTTTTGTTTCAGGTATCCGTGATATCATCCCTATCAGACAGAATTACGCAAGAATAGAGGGAAGACAGTGAGTCGCAGAAAAAGGTAAAGCTGGTTCAGAAGGGTATGTTGCCCGAATTCAACATTGATAATGACTGTGATTTGAGGTTTGGGATGAGATTATGTGTGCCTTGTGATTCACATTTGAAGAATGAGTTTTTATATGAGGCTTATAGTTCCTCGTTTTCAGTTCATCCTGGCAGTACTAAGATGTACAGAGATCTGTGAGAGTTTTACTGGTGGGATGGAATGAAAAGAGATATTTCTGATTTTACTATGAAGTGTTTGACTTGTCAGCAGGTTAAAGAAGAGCGGCAGTTACCGAAAGGGATGCTTCAGCCATTAACAGTGCTAGAATGGAAATGGGAAAATATATCCATGGACTTTGTTGTGGGATTACCGAGGACATCTCGAGGTAATAATGCAATCTGGGTTATTGTTGATCGATTGACTAAATCTGCTCATTTCCTTTCTATTTGAGATACATTTTCTCGAGATCAACTTTCTCGGTTTTATCTTAAAGAGATAGTCTAGTTGCATGGAGTTCCCCTCTCCATTGTATCCGATTGTGATCCCAGGTTTACTTCTAACTTTTGGAAAGGCCTTTAGAAGTAGTTGGGTACTGAATTAAATTTTAGTACATCTTTACATTCGCAATCAGATGGCAGTCAGAACGAACAATTCAGACCTTGGAGGATATTCTACGAGCTTTCTCTATGTATTATCAGGGAAGTTGGGACTAACATCTTTCTTTGGTTGAGTTTTCTTATAATAAAAGTTTTAATTCTAGTATACATATAGCACCGTTTGAGGCATTATATGGGAAGCGGTGTCAAACTCCATATTTTTGGGATGAAGTGGGTGAAAGGAAGCTGATGGGACCAGAATTGGTAGAAGAGATGGTAGAAAAAGTTTAGTTAATTCAAAAACACATGAAAACAGCTCAGAGCAGGCAGAAGAGTTATGCGGATAACTGGAGGAAAGATCTATCTTTTGAGGTAGGTGATCTTGTTTTTCTCAAGGTTTCTCCAAGGAAACGTTTGATGTGATTTGGTAAGAAAGTAAAGCAGAGTCCATGGTTCATTAGACCATATGAAATTCTGGAGAAAGATGGATCAGTTTCTTACCGAGTGGCTTTACCTCCGATTTTATCTTAGGTACACAATGTTTTTCATGTTTTGATGTTGAGGAATTATTTGCTAGATCCATCTCATGTTTTGAGCCCATAGGTAGTTCAGTTGGAACAGAATTTCTCTTATGAAGAACAACCAGCCTAGATTCTTGACCAAAGAGAGAAAGTGTTTCAAAATAAGGTAATCCACCAGGTAAAGCCTTTTTGGAAAAACCATATGGTTGAAGAGGCAACGTGGGAATCTGAAAATGCTATTAGGGATAAATACCCCCACTTATTTTGATAAGTGAATAAAATTGCGAGGATGCAATTCCTAAAAGGGGGGAAGGATGTAACATCCCAGGTAAATAAAGAATAAAGCTTTTTCATATTAATTAATATTTACAAATTTAATATTAATTTTACTTTAAAGGGGTTTCAATGTTCGATAGCGTACCCGATACGCAACAAAGAGTTTCATTGAAATCTTACGTTGCACACTAGTAATTAAATAATATTATTTTAAATGATATTTAACACGTAGCCGTTGTATTGGAGGGAATGAATATAAATAACTAAAATAGAATTATATATGTTTTTTTATTTGTTTTTACATTTATCCAATAAAATATAAAGGCTTAAAATAATAAAATAATTCAATTTTAGGCATAGATACTCTAATATTCACTAAAGGTCCACTTATCGCCTTTTTATGGTGAACCTTCTTTAAATATAGTTTGGGTCACTCTTTTAATTTTTATTGGACCAAATAAAATTCTTTTTTAGAATCGGGTCATCAAAATTTACTTTGTGTAAATTTTTGGTATTTTTCCGATAAAGTTCATTTTTAAAGAATAGTGGAAAATGTTGTATTTTAATTCAAACCCTCTTTTTAATCTAATTTATTTATATGATTATATTATCATTTTAATTGGTTTTAAAGTGAAATTATAATATATTTTTACCACTAAATCCAATAGTGGTCGTTGGAATTAATTTCACTTTGAAATCGGACTTAAACTACTGTCAATCTTTTGATACTAATTGTTTCATGGAAACACGCTATTTGCACTGACAGCGGGAATTAATTATTAAATTAATTAATTAAACTTATATGTTTTGAATTTTTTAAAATTTACTTCATTTTTGAATTCGGAATATCAAATATATCTTGGGGTGAATTTTTGGTATTTTTCTGAAAAACTTCATTTTTGATGAATAGTTAAACCACTAAGTGGTACTTAAAAAAAACTGGTTTTTCGTTTAAATGAAATTTTACCACCTCTTTGTTTTTAATTTCAAAAATATGACATACCTGGTTTTCCTTAAGAATTAAAATGTGGTTCAATGGGATTAAAATAATTTTTTGGTGAATAGTAACTTTTATGTTTATTAATCGTGATTAGAGGTAATTAGTGTAGTTTAAGGAAAAAATAATGATTTAATAATATGAAATGAACTTGAAACATTTCCTACCCTTATTGTATGTGTCATGGCCGACCAATACAATCCATGGGTCAACTTTGGGTTCCCATAGAGCAACATTGTTTGGAAAATGACATTAATATCTTTTTATTTAATGTTAAAAATAAAATGACACAAACATGAGTTATTTTACTAAAACAATTTTTAAATGAGGTTATACAAGTCAGATTTTTGACTATAAATAGTCATTTTAAATCTATAAGGATTTCCTACATCTTAGTAATTTTTTTTTAATTTTTAGACATTAACTAAATTAAATTATTTATGACACCATGATGATACAACGATTACCTCATTATTTAACGATTTAAATAAAATGGAAAGATAATATAAAATCTAAGACCTACACATGTCCAAAAACTATTGGATCGGTGTATTTCGAACCCTTATCACCTTATCCTCGAAAAACATCAATGTGGGGCCATTAAAATATGAAAATCATTTTAAAATAAAGTAACATTTCCTTACATTCCAGGAATGCCCCTCATCTCCTCTTATAATAGACCCCCACTTCTACCACCTTAACCACACTTCCATAGCCTTTGTCTCGGCCAAACCATGACCATTTGGTCTCTACACATCCCTCTCTTACTCCTTGAAGCCTCACTTTGTGCAGAAGTCTTTCAAAGGAAGCATTTAAACTCAAATCTAAGAGAGTTACCTGATTTTAAGGTAATGTCTTCACTTGTGTTCTTTTGTTTTATTTTGCTTCTCCAACCCCCTAAACTCCATTTATTCCTTTATTTTGTAACAACACAAGTATCTAAAATATAACAGTATGTTTTTATAAGAATTATTTGAGCTACACATACACACACCTCCATCTAATGGTTAAATAACATATTGTTTCTGTGGTTGGCGAATTTTTGCCTCACGAAACGATGATTGTTCAATATTCTTTTAACACCTTTAATGGTGGACATTAAGATGTCACTCTATTTATATATGATATATATTATTTTTATGTTTTCCTTATGCTTCTGTATTTTTCATTTTTGGTATACCTTTATGGTTTCCATTGTGGGTAAACAAAATAATTTAATTTTAGGAAGTGCGCACTACCGCCCCCTCAAAGTGATTTGATTCGTTAATTCCATATGTGGGACGTATAAAGGATGGATTTAAAGTTATTATTTATGATGTTATATTGGAATTATAATATACCTCTATATCATTATTATTTCTTTCCATTAAAGTATGAGATTGAAATAAAAGTAGCGTTCATGAGTACGTACGGCTTACCGTCTCCATGAACGGTGCATTTCATTTCTTATCCCCAAATGTAATGTACTATTATAAGTACATATATATAATGGATATATATATGATGTATGTTACATCTAAATGATTAATATAATTCTGGAGTTAAAATATACATTCGTTTTAATTCCATTAATATGACATAGAAATGAAAGTAGCGTTCATGCGTACGTACGGCTTACCGTCTCCATGAACGGTGCATTTCATTTCTTACCTCTAGATGATTATGTGATATTATAAATACATGTATATACTAGATATATATGATATATATGATATATATGATATCCAAATTAGGAATGTCATTCTGTATATAAAGAACCTTTGACCACACGAGCAACATGTAATTATAAGAAGTCCACTTTCGACTTAAGAACCAAATATCGACAAAACAAACATTATTAACTTAATTGATTACATAATGTTTATAACATGTAAATAAGTGATATAAAAGGAATAATGAAATTGAAAACGGTTCTTAAGCAAGTACAAATTAAGTCAAGTTTATTATTCAAGACGTTAATGAACGATCGAGTCAAGTCGCACCCAAGGTAAGGGACTTCGTCTCAATATCCTTTCATTGAGGCATATTTCGTTTTATACAGAACTATCTTTTATACGGTGTATAAACCCATTTGACTTTTAATTTAATACAAAAAGAATATTTTTCTATGAAGCGTTTTACTAAACGACAAAAAGGAATGTTTCTTTTAACGTACGCGGTGACAATGACCTTCTCTGCCGCCGCGAGTATTATTTGGTCTTTAGCATCCTCAACAAGCCGTAATGTTTTTAAAATGAAATAAATACCATATACTCTTTTATGTATTTTGGTATTGAAAATGGTTTTTATAATGTATTTTTTTATGTCAATATATTTATGTGATATATTGTGATCAAAGTGTGAAAATGTTTACTTTCCATTATATTTGTTTTATGTCTTATGATTTTATAATGGTACTTGGACATTTGACGGGTGGTTACGTGATAAACCATATGACAGGTGGTGCCTTGAATACTAGGATGGGTGGTTATGTTATAACCTCTAATGCATAGGGTATGGAAGTCGGCCGTATGGCTATTCCATTAAGTATGTATGGAAGTCGTCCGTATGGCTATTCCATTAAGTATGTGTGGAAGTCGACCGTATGGTTATTCCATTTAAGTATGTTTATGTCCCAAGTTAGATTTATATGTTATGTGTTCTTTATATGGGTTTTATGGTAATATTTTGGTTACAAAAGGGTAAGTAATGTTATTTTATTCCGTGAAGAGTTTTTAATACTTCCTAAAGGTGAATGGTATTACTTTGATAAAGTATACATGGTTTACTTGTTGCTTTGAAAAAACTAACAGTTTTCATTCTTTGTGTATCCCTTGCTGAGCTTTTTATGCTCACCCCATGTTTTTTTTAAATGTTTTTCACAGGACATAATGTGGAATAGGGTCAAGGATGGGATCAAGGGAAAGTCATGCTAGCTAAAACTTGGAACTACAGATGTTTCTTTTTAAGAGTTTTTTTATTTTATGGAAACTTAGTAGAAGTGTCTACATTGTAATATTTTGAGATGTAATAGTTATGATCTAATTCTCTAAAACTCTAAACCTAAAAAGATCCGCAATGGGAATTATTCATTTAATTCAATTTTAAGTAATGTTTTAGGTTGAGGCCTTATACTTACCCTTGTTTACACTTTATAACTTTTGTACATGTTCCCATGGTTTAGAAATGCTGCTTAAGATGAATGAGGTAGTGATAGTCAGGTATCTACGTGTAACCAAGCACATACTTTATTATTCAACTATTAAATTTCATTTTTTAATATATGATAGGGGATTATATTATATTGAAGGAGTAGGATATATTTATACATGGGTTGAAATGGTCTGCTTAGTATGTCTCACACCCCACTTAAGCTGATAATGCACTGGGGCACCCAAATAGACCATTTTTGTAGGTATATGAATTAATTGTTGTGTTTTTTACTTTACATTGGATTTAATAGAAAATGATAAAATCAGATATCATGATCCGAATGGAAAAGGACTGAAGATATTTTGGTCACATTGTCAATTTTAATTTTTACTTGTATACCACAATCTGTATGTTTATTGCATAGATTCTTTAGCATCCCCTGGACAGGAATTCAAATACATATACAAATTATGGTCACTCTCATTTATTTAATTTTATATTTATCTTTAATTACTTGAGCATTTATTCAATATGGATTCTGATAGTTTCTGATATTTTTTTATTATCCAACTGTTGAGCCACTCAGATCATGAGGGTATAGTCTCCCGACCATACGGATATTATACCCTTTTCATAGATAATAATCCATTGATGTTTGGGAAAGCTATCATGAAACCATGTTGTAACTAGTTTGAATACTAGTTTGATAGTTTTTAAGGTTGGGACATTTCCAGTTGTACTTATATCACCCTCTAATTAATTGGGAAAAGAATTATATTTTACTAGATAATAAAAAAAATAATAGGGAGAGAATCCATTTCACTAAGGGATTATTCCCACTGCGATAGTGTTTTTAGTAATTTTTGAATACATCAATTGTTCTTGCAGTGTACCCAATTCACTATAAAAGTCTTGGAAATGATCATGGACTACAAAAATGGTTATTTTCTCTACTTGTGTGCAAGCCAAAATTCCATTATTTATTCAAATTTTACTATCCCTTGGAAGATGTTTTATTATGATTCATGTCTTATAAACATCCAATATTTATTCCAAGACTCAAGATTAATATATTTGAATAGAATGGAATAAATTTCAATTGAAATTTTAATATTATTATTTACTTGGTCTCTTATCATACTTATGCAATCATTGATATATCCCTTGTTAACTAATTATAGGAATCTATGCTCCAACTATTTTTTGTTTCATTTCACCAAGATATGAGGTAAGGTATTATGTGGGATGTTTCGAAAAGGATTCTAGTTATGAATAAATAAATGGGTGATGAAGTTGTTATCTTCTAAACTAGTTGTTTATGTTTCCATGATTCCAAATGCACTATAACCATATCATCCTCGAGCATGTTTTTGTGTAATTTAATGAATATTCCACAAATAAGATGTAATATCAATATAAAAAAATATTGTGTTCTATACGTAGGTTTTATAAAATAGATAACATAAAATGAAACATTTTAAAAAACGATTTCAAAGATATTCCTGTTATAGTATATAAATATTTAAATATATCAACAATATAAAATAAAATAGTGGTGAAAATGAACAATGTATCATATAAGTAAATGTGAGATGAGAAATTATTATATAAGGATTGAAATAGAGCGACCCCATTTTTTCATAAATTCACATTACATAACATTTGATAAATACTTAAAACATTATACAAATAGACGCCTAATGACCTAACTAGTTTATTACTTTTATAATATGGAATCATAAACACTAAAAGATATGTGAGATACATTATCATCCACTAGGTTCTTCTTGACTAGCATCCTTCATTATTCATATAGAATAACACATATCTTCATAACACGGTGGAAGGGAACATAAGAAATGGGTATGATCAAATTCTAATTAGGGAAAAATAAGAGAGAAATATAAGCGTATCATGATCATAAGTGTTTGAGAACATTATAATGAAAATATAAGATCATAACCATCACATCAAAAGTAATATACATAAATCATGGTATAAAAAATGGTTTATTATAACCCATGATTTAAAGGTAAATAAAGGACATAATCCATGAATGAATAACATGGGTATAAAACATGGTATTGTGGGAGACACATATGTATATAATATGATTTCAATAATATCCATGGAATCATTGAAAATATTATCTCGGTTGTATGGGTTCACCCCTTATACCATCATGGTTGTCATTGTTCACTCACATAGACAACATTGTAGCATGAGTTCACTCCTCATACAATCATGGTAGTGAGGGTTCACCACAATGTTCATCTTAGTAGATGAGGTTCATTCCAAATACAATCATTTTCAATATCATTATATATAAATTGTTATCCATAACATTGGAGGAAGATATAGGTCCCACCCATATCATAAATTAATAATACATACATGTTCCAGAAGGTTATAAATAGTCATATCATAACCTAGAAAATGAAATGGGTATTATAATCAAGAAATAATAATATAACCAATGGAAAAAATATATGATTCATAATAATTCCACCATAAAAATAAACAAAAAAATTAAGTGGGTTTCAAAAGCATATAACTGATGAATGAGAAATGGGTTTCATATACAAAATTCCATATAAAATAATCTATTAATAGTATAAATTTGAATGGAAAAATTGAATAATTTTCATTGAATGAAATGAGTAACAGAAATAGAGGTTATCATTGATGGTAAATAATTTGAAATGATCATAAAAACATTTCATGAGGGAAATAAACATTCTGTATTGACATTTATTTTAAAAAATTAATCCTTTTTTAAATCCTTATTTCATTAAAATATATTTTTAGACAAAAAAAATATGCACTAAAAATATAAAAAGTTTTTTAAAATTCATAGTTACTATAAAATGGATTTTGAAGATATTTTTAAATCATTTTTGAAAACATGGATTTCTAATACAACAGATTTTTGGGGGAAGAGAGGGAGATCAAAAGGTTTTATTTAAAACATTATATTTAGTAAGAAATATTGTATAAATCATACTAATACATTGATATATCTTGAATAAATATATAATAATTATTTTCATGAGTTTTCTTGAGATATAGATCATAATATTTCATTAATTTAAGCCTAAACATAACCGATATAAAAAACAATTACATTCTCTCATTAACCTCTCATAACATGGTAAATTTGGATAATACTCTGAATATAAGAAAAATAAATTAAATTATTCATAAAATATATTTCAATGAATTATTTAATGACATCATATCAAAAAATTTAAATATATAGCCATAAAAAATTATTTTTGGTGCATAACAAAAGTTGACTCTCAAAGAAGGCATATTGAAACAATTCTATTTTACCGATTTGGTAACTTTTGGAACATAATAATAATGACATAAATAAAATAAAAGAGATATGTGAATACACATAACATTAAGTATAATAATAATTTAATAAAATCATGGGATGTAGATAAATCACAGAAAAGGAAATAGTGGTGAACATAGCTTATATCTCACTAAAATTAAAAGTTAGATGAAATCCACATACCTTGTGTCTTGACTCTTATAGTACAAATTCAAATGACCTATATAATAAATATTAAATTATTTTAAATATTTTACCTAAATATATTAAAAACATTATACCATATATTTTTTTTATTAAGACCATATATTTCCCACTTTTTACCATGCTATTTTATGGTTTCACTTTGGAAAATATTATCTTTTTTCTTCAGAAGTGTCTTAATTTTTTGTATATTTTGTCTTTAAAAGTATGTAATGAATCTATAATGTAAACCATGACATAAATATAATTTATATTCACTATATATGAATTATTATAATCTATATAATATATAATTTGAAACTGAAATACATTGTTCAAGAAGACAGTATGTTATACGTATGCATGAATGTTTTTTCCCTTTTTTGTTGTCATATTTAATGAAATAAAAAATATATATATTTATATATATGAATATAATCTTATTATTATAGTATTATAATTATATATATATAATATAATTTCACAAAACTCATCCTCAATACATTCCATGTAGTGTTTGAAGGCATACATCGCTTTGAATGAAAAGTAACCCACACTTCCTGAAACGAAATTATTATATTTACATGAAATGGAAACTAAAAAAATGGTCTATAAAAGGATTATTAAATCATAAATAAAAAATAGATATAATATATTAAATACATAAATATAATTTCCACCATAATTTCCATAATCATTTGAAGTAATGGAAAATTGAACAATAATCCATTAGTGAAGAGGTACATCGCCATACAGGTAAACAATATGTTAGTTTCCCATTAGATTAAGGGGTGTGTAAGTATTATTTGAAATATTAGAATAAAAAAATCATATTATATTTTATATTGTGTTTTCATTAAATGATCATGGAATGATGATATTTTAGGGGTGGAGATGGAAAATAAAATAAAGGATATTGAAGCTTGGTTTTAACTCTTAATTGGGAAACTCCTTTTTGTTTTCCCCAGATGGTTTCCTAGGAATAATTTATTCCCAAGGGGAGTCATAAATATAAAATAGATGGATTTTGGGAGCTGTATTTTAAGGATATTGTTGGAATTAATGTGATTTTAGAGGTGTCAAGAAGAGGGATATTTAGTGTCCTTTTATAGGAAATGAAGAGTGACAGTCTTCTAAATATTTTAAGTGGAAAATACACCCATGTTTTTTATTTAGAATGTGGATCCAATAATGAACCAAATAAAACCAACCTAATGATATGGTTGAATTATGTCATGAAAATAAATTTTTGACATGGTTCTAAGTTATTTTGGGTTTGAAATTTATGGTTTAGACATTAGTAAGATAATTTTTACCTTAATAAATTTATTTAATATTAATTAATTTCACTAATATTATTGGTAAATACTAAATTTAACTTATTATACATTATAGTTAATGATTATTATAAATACGGAATCCATTTTTAAAATACAAAAAACATATGATAAAGAAATTATTTTAAAAATAATCATGTAGTCTGGTTAATAATGGTCGGTTTTAAGGATAAAATGATCGAAAGATTTATATGTTATTATATCCGATATCAATTTGAAATTAGTTCCAATTAACCATATTTGGATTAATTGATAAAAATTATATTATAATTAAATATTAAAAAATATATATTATAATTTATACTTATAGATAAGTTAAAGGAAAAAAGATTTTTTGAATTAAATTCTTGTATTTTTCATTATTCATCCCAATTGACGATTCTTAGAAAAATCCCAAAATTTCATTTTAAGATATTATAAACATTCATATTCATAATATGGTATTAATTTAATCAAATTAAATACTTATTCATGTCTAAAATTAATTATAATATTTTTCATAGAAGTACATAAAAAGGAGTTTCTTTAATAAAATACTATATTAAATAATATAAAGAGTTTACCAAAAATTATATCATTTATTTTCAATTTGTATTATTTATATGAAATGATTATAGACAATATTTTAAAAATTAGTTATTACTATTCATATTATTATGTTTAGTTGTTATGTTATTGTTATCTCATATAAATAATTATTAAAATGAAATGTTGTTTTGTAGAAACATCCATGTAGCGTGTAACATACGCCGAGTCGATGATCTGTGAAAAATATCCCAAGTTGATGTCCTTGAAATTTTCAACAATAATTTATTGTTTTAAAATAATTTTATACATATTTAATTGAATGAAATAATAAAAAATTAATTAAATTTGAAATTTGTCTATAAAAAATGGTGTGTTACATTCTACAAACCCTAAATTGAATTTCTCCCTGTAAATTTGTCAGTCAGGTAAAAAATGAAGATACTTCTTCTTCATCATATCCTAAATATCCCATGTAGCTTCCCTTACCTATTGATTTCTCTACAAAATTGTGACCATGTTAGTGGTCTAATTTTGTATTACATTCTTTTTACAATACATAATTTCAACATATTTCTCCTCGTAAAAATGATCATGCTCTAGTGGTATGACTTCTAAGCTCAATACATGTGAAGGTTCAAGTATGTACATCCTTAATAGATATAAAAGGAACACACCATGGACCTAAGAAACATTTATATAAAGTACCAACTTATAGGATACCATCCTAAGATGATCAAGAATGTAAAAGGGATTGATATACCAAGGTATTAGTTTCACTTTATTCCCGAATCTCTTTATATTCTTCCATGATGATATTTACATAAACACCTTTAAACCTACATCAAATTTTAGATTTCACTAGTAGTTATCAAATTATCTTTTCTACAAACATCAAGATACCTATAAATGATGCAGAATGGTTCAAACCTTCACATCTATTTCTTTAGTAACATCAGTTCCTAATATAATTCTTTCTTTAAATTTATCCCAACATGTTGGACCTCAACATTTCATCCCATAAAGGGATTCATGAGGTATCATATAAATTATTCATTGAAATCTATTATTTTATGAAATCTCAACTACAATAAGGTGTTGATCTCAACCACCTTTGAAATCCAGAGAACAAGATATCAATATTTGTTCTAGGATTTGAATTGATATTTAAGTATAAACATCAATATGAGGATGATAAGTAGTGTTGAACCTCAATTATGTATCATGTTATTCTTTAGGAGTTCACAAACATGTTTACGTGAACCTTGGATCCCTCTTTGAAAAAATATAATGTTTTAATCCATGAAAACATACCACTCATTTAATGTAAATTCTATCAAGATGATTCTGATTTAAGTATTAACTAATAGAGCTGAAGTGTTTTTAGATAGTAAGGATATTGAATACCACCCATATTTTATTAAACCCTTTATTGTTTTTGGGTAGTCCTGTGAAATTATCCATATTAATGTTCTTCCATTTTGACTCTGGTATGGATATTGGCGCACCATCAACATTGACTTTTTTCTATCGGCCTTAACCAAATGACATTCCAACCCCAAGAATCATACTCTACGATATCTCACTTCTTGGAATCCCAACATATGTATCACTCATGTTTCAATACATCTTCGTACTTCCATGATGAATAGTGAATGAAGTAAAATGAGCTTCCTATAATAAATCCATATTCAAATATGGTGGAGAAGGAACACATACATGGTTTCTAAACCTTATCATTCCACTCTCAATAATGTTAAGATCAGGAACATTTATAACATTATTTTATATCTCTTAATATTCTTTATGCACCTAAATAATCTTCACCATGATAGACTCTTTAATATTCATTTAATAGATATAATATTTTATTCCTCATTTGGATTTTTAGATCCATCTATTGAATGTTTAGAATAATTGTATATTTTGTTATCCTCACCATGGATAAGATATCATGATCTTTCAGACTCTAATAATTGTCCACCTTGTCCTTTTTCCTAGTGTGGTAATGTATTGATCAGTCATAATAAATTGTCATCTATAATCATTCTCTATATCACATGTTCAATGCCAACTATGTGAATATATATTTTAGACTTTCGTTATCTATATATATGTCACTATTTTCTCTTAAAAGAAAATGCCTCCATATATTTAATTAAAAATTTACTATTTCTAACTCTAATTCATGACTTGGGTAATTTTTATCATGAATCTTCTACTACCACAACGTATAAGTGTTAAATATGTTATTATTTATAATAACACATCACAATCCATTCTTAGATGCAATGAAAAATATAACCAACCCATATCAAAAGGGTATTGAATACACAACTACACTATTTAAATTACCTTTAGATCCTTGAAATGTTCATCACAATCATCTATCAAGTGTAACATGACACCCTTCAAGGCTATCTTCATCAAAAGATTATATAGTCGGGGAAAATTTCCCAGAAAACTATCTATAATATCCATCTAAACAATTAAAGCTACATATCTTAGTCACCATGGTTGGTCTAGCATATAATTCAATAGACGGACTCATTGATTGAACTACTATTGAACCATCACATGAGATTAAGTGACCTAAAATGAAAAAAAATCAGCCTAAATTCACAAATTTTAATTTTTTCATATATGTTCTCCTTCCTTATGTTCTTCAATAAAATTTTCATCTGATCATCATGCTCTTCCATTTTCATTAAATATATAACAATATCATCATCAAATACATCCATAAACCAATCAGGTTAATATGTTATGATATTATTAATTTACTTAATTAAGATAATGGGGGAATTAGTAAGACCAAAACACATCACTATATTTTCATAGTGACTATACCTTATATGGAATGCTATATTGGGTATATCCTATTTCATGACTCTCAATTGATGATATCTATAATGAATTTCATTCATGGAGAAGTATTGAGCTCTATGATATTGATCAAATAATTCATCAATATGGATGTAGAGGATATATATTCATGATCATGTTCTTGATCAAATCTCGATAATCCATATGGGTTCGTGTTAAATCATATTTCTTTTTCGATAAAATAATCGGGGCACCCCAAGGTGACATACATGGATAAATGAATCCCATATCAGGATTTTCAGGGTGTTGATTCGTCAAATACTACAATGCAATTTGATCCATTCTATATGGAGTCATTAAAATTGGTTTGGAACTAGTTTTGAGTTCTATTGATAACTAAACATTGTTGTTTGGGGGATGTCCATGAAATTCTTTTGGAAATACATACACAAATTCTGGAACCATAGGCATATCATCGATGTCTCTTCTCTCCCCAGCCATTTGAGAAAAAAATGAATTGGAATTAATAACCATATATTGGATATATTATCCAAATAAAGTTCATACCATTCATTATATTGATGCATGTTCATATGAGGGTTTTAAATATTAAATTTAACATCTCTTCTGAAACTATTGATTTTGAATTTATGTAGAGGAATCTAATCCATGCGGAATTTGACTCCAAATTCGACAAAATGAATAATGAAAATAATATAGGAATCATATTTTAAAAAACGTAAACTAGAGTGGAATCATAGACATGATATGAAAACAATGTACCAGAAAGGGTTTCCAATTATAATTCCACAAATAATTTTTTTGGATGGATCATAACACCCATAAAAATTATTTAGATATGAATGAGTGGGTAGAAGTAGAATCAAGTATGACATTAACTGTTATAGAGTGTATGGAATGTATACATTTTATCACATCATCATCACACCCCTATTCTAAAATAGTAAATTCGGGAAACTTCCCCTTTTCCCATGGCATAAGAGTTTACCGAATTCTACCAAAATCAAAAACCATTGTGTTTGGTCCCTGGTAAGCAAAATTACCATCTACATACACTTGTAGAACTGATTTTTTTTTGGTGGGGGTGTATTCTCATTTGGGTTTTCTACATTTAAAACAATAGATAACGTCATCCCATCTAAATTTTAGTCAAATTACTGATTACCTTCCATTCCACACATAACATATTTATTAGACACCTTGAAGCAATTTCATCAATTCTTCTTACCACGTATAGATCATAATGGTAATCTCATATTATTCCCTTCATGGATTTTGTAATTTCCGTTAAATAAAGAATTACTAATCTTTTAAAAACCATGAGGTTGATATGTGACTCCAACATCCATTTTTACCTTCACCGAACAACACACAGTATCATTATAGTGACTAATATCTATTATGGACAACGTCCTTCTGAGACTTGTAATTATGCCACTAAAAACCTATTAATATTAATTTAGGTTTTTATGATAATTATATAAGCATACTTCATAAATCTCAAAAACTTTTCCTCGTATTTACCAACAATTTCATCATCCCATTACATCATACAAAGAAAATATTTATACATTTTAGTACAAATAATATGAGAAATGTAATTATTATAACATAGGCTTTTAAATGCATCCCAATAAATGAACTCAATATGATTCTGCTACCTCGAATTCTTCTTTAGTGTTCAACAATGTTTTTCTTAGCCATCTTATTAATATATATCCAAGATAAAATTCTCATGATCTAATCTTTGGATAATGGAGAATATCTTATCATTAGTTCTCATCCACTGTTCCACAACATGTGGTTTATAAGACCCTCTGGAGGAAGGTGGATGTTTCCTTATAAATGACTCAATGAAATTTTGTTCCCGCTTTTTCTCATTTACAAGTCATCTATATCATAGCTTGAGAATGTTATGTGATCATATAAATTAGTTTATTAATAACATAACCCATATAATTCGGTTTATGAGGAGGAAAAGCATTTCATTTTTCCTCACAATCACCATTAATGTGGTTCTTTTAGTTTATAGGACTTTACTAAAACAAAAAAGGATAAATTAAGAAAAAGTTAACATTGTGACAACCCTTGTAAAATGAAAAGACACTAATATGATACCTAAGTTATGAAACCTTCTTTATTCTATGATATATTAGATTAATCCTATAATATTCACTAAAACATCAATTTAAATACATTATGATATTTTGTGATGCATTTTTTAAATTCCAAAGCGCATCCCTCAAGAATGTCAAACTAGGTGTGAATCCAGGATTATTTTCATGTTCCTGATTAACCCAAGTTAATCCTAAAACATATTTTTGGATCTTTTATTTCAAGTTACATATGTTCCAAAACTACTTCTACCAGTAATATCTAAAAATGGATTTTTTTTCTTGGAAACCACTAACTCTATCATTTACCAAAATTCCAGAACATTTTCCAATACATCCCCTTATCCTTAATCTTATCCATAGTCATTTCATTAAGGTTATCACAATGGTTTTATAAACCTATATTAAAATGGTTATCTAAACCTTCTATTTGATACCTACTGAATAAAACCTCTCTTTTCATACATTAACATTTCATTACAGTTTTTGACAAATTAAGACATTATTTAAATAGATAAAAAAGACCAAACAAGTCTAGTGCCTTTGGAAACCTGGAATCATAATCAATGATACATATGTAATATACATTATCTCTCACTATGTTATTATTGACATGTATCCTTCATAGAAACATAAATAATAATACAAATCTTCATAAGTTGGGGAAGGAAACATCAAAAGGGGTGGTTTCAAATTCTCAACAATTGTAAATAAGGGATATATCTAAGCATAATTATGAGAAAAAGTGTATGAGAGCATGATAATGAAAATAGTATATCACACCTAAAAAATCAAATATAATATACATGAATCATGGAATAAATCACTATTATTCCAATGTCATGAATCATAAGTAAATAAAAAATAATAATCTATAAAATCATAATATTGGAATAACACATGGAATTGTGGCAAAGACATAATAATATATTATGATTTCTGTATTATCTGAGGGATCACATCCAAGTCCAACTTGGTTGTATGAGTCCAATCCCAGAACAATCTTGGTAGTTATGGTTCACTCCCATTTCCATTTTTTTGAATGAATTCATTCCTCTTGCAATATTACTAGTCATAGTTCACTAAGATGAACATCTATGTTTTCAAGGATCATTTAAAATTCCATATTATTCTATCACATGAAATATAAATATCTACCTAATGCATTGGAAGGAGATATTGGTCTCACCCATCACATATTTAAAGCATACATACATTTTCCACAAGATCCAAAATAATTATATCATAACCCAAGAAATAAAATAGTATTTATAAAAATTTAATCAAACCATAACCTGTTTAAAAAAAATACAATTTTCATAATTATTTCATTATTAACATAACTCATTAATAGAAGAATGTTTGAAAAGAATTGTAACAGCCCAAGATTTTATAAAAAAATATTCTTTTTAATTTTATTAATGTCTTGTGTTGTACGCTACACCAAAAGGAGCTTGCACAACACGCATCCTTGACTTGCCTTGCATTACACACAATCGCGACCTTCCACGATAGCGTGTGTCGTACGCAACACCAAGTTTTGCTAAACAACGATATGCTATTAAGATATTATTAAAACTAGCCATTATGAATAGTAATAACCACTTTTTGAAATTTTGTAAATTTTATTTTTCAAAATGGACTTCATTTATGGATTAGGAGTATCGAATTTAGCCTAAGGTGAAATTTTGGTAATTTTCGGATAACTTTCATATTTTGATGAATAGTGGAAATTACTAAATTTTAATTAAAAACAACTTTTTCAATCGAAATAATTAATAGTTATAAATTATTAATTTGAGTGGTTTTAAAGTATATTTAGAATATATTTTTACAATTTAACACAATGTTGCACATTGGATGTAATTTCACATTTAAACTAGACATAAACAAGTGTCAATCTTTTGATAGATATTGTTTCTTAAAAACACGCTATTTGTTTTAACAGCGGGATTTAATTATAAAATTAATTAATGCAACTTTTATGTTATGAATTTGGTAAAATAGACTTCATTTTTTAATTTGGAATTAGAAATATAGCTTGGGATGAAATTTTGGCATTGTTCTGAAAAACATCAATTTTTGATGAATAGTGAAACCACTAAGTGGTAGGTTAAAAACTGAATTTTGCATAAAACTTAATTTTACCACTTCTGTGAATGGAATTTCGAAAATAAGAGAGACACGGTTAATATCAAGGATTAAAATGTGGTTCAATGAGATGAAAATAATTTTTTGGTGAATAGTAACTTTTTACTTTTTTTACCACGGTTAATAGTAAATAGGGTAACTAAGGGTAAATATGATATTAATATTACCCTAACACATGTCCTAATTCTATTGGACAAGTGTAATTCGACCAAAAACAAACTTAGGAATAAAATATGACCATTTAGGCCCACTTGGATTAGATTAGGACATTTATTATTAATTTATTTAAAGAAGGGTTAAAATAGTTAAAATCAAAGTTTAATAAGTAAATCATTTTTAATATGGGGTTATACATAAGATAAATTCTACTATAAATATTCATTAGAAAGATAAAACGATTTCCTACATGATGGTATTTTATTTGTAATTTTTAGACATCAAATAATATAATTTATTTATGACACAAAGATGATGTAGTAATTATCTTATTAATGAAATATTGACATAATTGATAATATAAATACCAAAATAAATGTAATTTAAGACTTTTTATGAATTACACTAATTTTATAGGTTACTATGATATATTAGTGTTGATTTAATCAACTTGGTTCGAACATATAATTCTGTTATGACTTTCACAAAAATCATATATCAAATAGTGTCAAAATTGACACAAAATAGTTTTTAAATCAAATATTATATTATTAATTGTTATATTATTCCTAAAAATCTAAGGTTCGGCAAAATGACTTAGATAAGGATATATGTATTAATAATATACAATTTGGGGTTCGTTTGGCATGTTATAGTAAGTGTATTAACCATATAGTGAAAGAAAACAAAAAGACACGGTAAAAGTTAAATTATTTAACTTAGAGTTAAATCTAATTGATAAGGTTAAAATAATACCCTAAACTTGTCTAAATCCTATTGGTTGATAGGATTTCGACCCATCCCCACTTTAGCTTCGAAATAAGACCCTTTGGAACCATTATAAACCGATTTTGACTTTAATATAAAATAATATTTTGAGATATTCATAAGGTGCCCCTCTCCTCCCCTATAAAAGGACACCTCCTCCCCCTCCTCCTCACACCAATTTGAGCACTCAAGCTCGGCCAACCCCTGCCAATTTCTCCTCTCCACTTCCATAGCAACATCTTAGAGGTTCTGGTCTTCCTCAAAGACCAATTTTAGTGCCCTAAGAGGAGGTCTCCAAAAGGCGCTTCAAAGAAGAGGTAATTACCGGTACCAATTCTTTCATCTTTATTTCTTCTTCCACTTCTTCTTATTATGTTGTTTCATTATGAAGTAATAACATCAGTATCACTCATATACTGATATGTTATTATAAGTATGAAACTACCCTATTTCACCATCTATCCATCCTACGGAAAAAGAAATCACCGTGCGTGCGTACGTACGGAATACCGTCTCCACGCCGTGGTGTAATCTACTTTCCACCACCACCTTACATGGATGGGTATAATGGTGTAAAGAATAACTATAAATAGTTATTACAACATCATATTGATTCTGATATATTGTATAATCCACTCCAATTCAATTCAATATTTATAGAAATGATATCATCGCTCGTGCGTACGTACGGAATACCGTCTCCACGACGCGATGAGATTCATTCTCCATGTTAACCATTTAAGAATGATTATAATGTATATATAAGAAATAATAATGAAATATATGACATTATAAAGCTACTGGATTTATGTATATATATACATATGTATGTCATCTACTTACTTCCATTTCAAGACAATAAGGAAAGGAAAACAGCGTTCATGCGTACGTACGGACTACCGTCTCCATGAACGGTGTTTTTCATCTACCTATTATATATATATATATACTGAATATATATGATATATAAATCATATTTTATATTCTGGAAGTAAGTAAATCATGATATAAGTAATAATGATGTCAAGAACAATAAGTCAAAACACCTACGATAAATGAAACGATTTTACCCAAAACGCTTCTTTAACATGGAATTTACAAAAGAACGGGTAATATAATGTCATAAGCGAACCATATATGATATCATAACAATGAATATGATTCTGTAATAAGTCAATAACATGATTTAAATCATTATACAGGAGGTTCGGACACTTACGAAGCTAATCGGACCTAAGGTAAGGGAAATATCACAATCTCGTTTTTATCCGAGATTGTTTATACTTTGGTATTTACTGGGGTGTATTTTATCATCCACATCCATGTTTCTTCAATATGTAATTTTATTTCCATCCACCTACAATTGTTTAAATCCAATTTTACCCTTCGGTGAGTTTTTAGTAAAAGATATGAAAGGAATATTTTGTCGTTTTTTTTATACGAGGTACTTTTTGACTTTTCCGACAAAAGTACGAAGAATGTTTTTTTAACTTATACGGCACAAACGGATTTCTACTATTTTATAAAGCCTTATTTTCATGAAGCTTCCTCTAATAGAATTCATGAAAATTTTCAATAAAATCTCTTTCTTTTAAAATTTCATGATGTTTTGTAAAAAGAAATTGATTTTGAAGAAGAAAGGATATTTTCCTCAAGAATTCATTTCAAGTGTTTTATCAAAATTATTTTCCATCTAAGATAATAAAGGGTTTTGTTTCTATCCATATTTTTACATTGATTTGACTATGTTGTGATGGAATTATGTTTATGAATTCCTTTATCTTATAAGAATGGTTTTATGATGTCATGTTGTTTAAGAATCCCATTTTTATTACATGGGTTATGAAATGATGTATGATTTATGATTTTGTGGCACACATAAGAAAGGATTCATTATAAGATGGGTGGGACCTATATCTCCCTCCAATGCATTGGGTAAAGATTTCATATCTCATGAGATTGACATGGCTGGAATGGTAGGTTATACCGGTTCAGTGAAACAGGACTGAAACGAGGATTACTCGATTCAGAAAGGGACTTTGTCCACTAAGATAGTCTTGGCAATGAGTCTTGACTAACAAAAAATGATTCTCTATGATTATGTGTGTATTCCACAATGAGTAATGTTTTAAGTAAGGGTTTCATTTTCACTACTATGATTTATCCCATGTTATGAAATTATGCTCTCTTTTGTAGGTTAAGATTTCCAAAAATGATATGTTCTTATGAAAATTATGTGATTGATATTTCTTTTGTTTACCCTTACTGAGCATTTGAGCTCACCCTTTTATGTTTTCTTTTCCCCACGATATAAAGAAAGGTTTTAGGTAAAAAAAAAGGAAGATCTTTGTGGGAGATTTTGAAGATCTTTCACCAGGATTAGAAGATTACGTTCCGAGTTTCCAAAGACACTAAACTATTACGATCCTTGTGTGTGTGTTTTTGTTATGTACTAAGTATTCCGCAAAAGTAATGTAATGTCAATTTACGTCAAGATACGGGTCTCTACAGTTGGTATCAGAGGAAAGGTTTAGTCAACCTTTGGAAACTAGGATGCGAAAACGTTAGTGAGATCCCTAGAGATATTTCTAAGGTATGTCTAGGGATGTCTCTAAGGTTAAGTATACGTATAGGTTATAGTAATAGAATTACGCTAACGATCATAGAATTAAAACTAAGATGTTGGATATTGAAGGTACTCCCCCTTTATTATGTTGTTTTCCCTAGCATGATTTTTGCCTCTCACATTATTCTTTATGGGTTTTAGACGATGGCTGGAACCCGAAGGAACCGTGTTGATCAATGCAATGGACAATGCAATGATTTCCCTCCTGAACAAACAAATGTTATGGGAGATGGAGTGCAAAATCTTATTTCTATACTTACACAAGCTATGAATCATTCTGGACTTCCAAATGAGCAGAGAAGGGAACAATATTCTATTGAGTCCTTCATGAGGCAACATCCACCTTCTTTCAGTGGGTCTACTGATCCATTAGTTGCTGAACAATGGATTAGTACTACTGAAAAGATATTTTCAGTTCTTCAATGTTCTGAACATGATATAGTCATCTTAGCAGTATATCGTTTAGAAGGTGAAGCTGATCAATGGTGGAATCTTATCAAGAATACGAGGCCAAGAGATGAAATTGAGTCCATGGAATGGGACGAGTTCAAGAACTTGTTTTTCAGTAAGTACTTCCCTCGTATTCTTCGAACAAAGATGGAGAAAGAGTTTCTTGAACTGAAGCAAAGGGATGATGAATCTGTTGGTACCTATGAAGCAAATTTTACAAGACTTGCAAGGTATGCTTCTGGAATTATCATCCAACCTGAAAGTAAAGTTGATCGATTTTTCAGTGTCTTAAAACCAAGTCTTCGAAGGGCATTAGCTATAAGAGACTTCAGTAGCTGTGAAGAAATTGTGCGTTGTGCTATCAAGGTAGAAATGGAAGTTGGTGTTACATATCCATCTCAGGGTTTTGACAAGAAACGAAAGATGGAGTTCAAGGAGAAATCTCAGAATAATGGTGAAAAGAAGATGAATGTTTCCTTATGCACAAAGTGTGGAAAGAAGCATGGTGAAGATTGTCTAAAAGGGACTAGAAAATGTTTTATGTGTGGAAAAGAAGGTCATCGAGCAGCTGAGTGTCGAAGTAATGGAAAAAGGGTTTCTAATGATGTGAATAAAGCAAACACTACAGAGAACGCACCGCCAACACTTCAATGCTTCAAGTGCAAGGAAATGGGGCATTATGCTAATAATTGCCCTAATCCATGGGTTAGTGATGATCAACATGAGAAACCACTGAAGGCAAAGGACAAATGGAAATCACATGCGATCACTATTGGCAATGTTGAATATGACAACGATGTGGTGGAATGATTAAGTGTTTATGTAATGGGATTCCAAAATAATGTTTTATCATGGAGTATTGGAATATTTATGTATTGGTCTAATGTGGTATTCAAAGTGATTGAGATATTATGCGCATAATGAAGGGAAAATGAGAAAATTAATTGTTTAACAGTATTCATGAGCTCATGATTGATATAAGGACTAAGTGATATCATGGTTTGAGTATATAGAATTTTGAGGATTTTGGTATGTGGAAAGTGTTAACTTTTAACTGCATTCATGTTTTCACTAAGGTATTCAAGAGAATACACGATTAAGGACTTTGAATGTTTGGAATGTGACCAACAAGACATATCTTATGATATGTGGGGATCAACGACAGTATTAAATCTCTGGTAATCGATGTCACTATATTATGAGAGTGGACTGCAGTATTATGTATAAGCCTAAAGATTAGACTGGATTATGTTGGACATAAGTTAGTATTGTTTAAGGATAGAAGATTTTCGATATTATTGATGGGATGTTATAGTAACGTAGTTTTAGAAAAAGGGACAACCTACAGGACGGGCGACAACCCATCGCTTCGGACAAGGCTGTAGGAATCGAACCCACAACCGAAGTGCGACTGGCCTTTATCGCCTACCACTAGCCTACAGGAAGTCCCTATTTAGTAGAAACTAGTTTTATTATATTAAGCAGTATGATATATGAAGTATAAGTCCATTTTAGGAACCATATATGATTAATCCCACTATAGATCGACTTATGTATATAGATTTTGCTAACCTTTTGAGACAGATGGAATGACCCGTCATTCTATCACATGATCTGCTAACACTTCACGAATAACAAATTCAACTTCATTTATTTAAGAGATGAAGTGGAAATTGTTAAAGGCACGAACAACAGTGAGATTGTACAAAAATAAAGTATTTATTCTAATTTAAATTCTTTAACTTTAGGGAAAGGATCTTGAAAACCAAAAATGTTGTCCTAGTGATCTTATACCTGATGAATCAGATGGTACCTTATATCATCACAAATCTATGGATTTGTGATTACTGGCTTTTCCATAGCCATGTTCTCTACCACTCTCCATCAGAACATGATGGTTAGATTTCTCTTCCATATCCATATTTTCACCTATGTGGAAACCCAGTGATTAGTTTATTTGGGTAATCGTTACATTTCATACTTTAGTTTTTAAAGCCATGTTTTGGTATTCCCTTTTACGATGTGGGTTTCTATTAAAGAAACTTTCGAATAGTAAACCATTTATAACCCCGACGAATTTCGAGGGCGAAATTCATTTTAAGGGGGGTAGAATGTAACATCCCAAGATTTTATAAAAAAATATTCTTTTTAATTTTATTAATGTCTTGTGTTGTACGCTACACCAAAAGGAGCTTGCACAACACGCATCCTTGACTTGCCTTGCATTACACACAATCGCGACCTTCCACGATAGCGTGTGTCGTACGCAACACCAAGTTTCACTAAACAACGATATGCTATTAAGATATTATTAAAACTAGCCATTATGAATAGTAATAACCACTTTTTGAAATTTTGTAAATTTTATTTTTCAAAATGGACTTCATTTATGGATTAGGAGTATCGAATTTAGCCTAAGGTGAAATTTTGGTAATTTTCGGATAACTTTCATATTTTGATGAATAGTGGAAATTACTAAATTTTAATTAAAAACAACTTTTTCAATCGAAATAATTAATAGTTATAAATTATTAATTTGAGTGGTTTTAAAGTATATTTAGAATATATTTTTACAATTTAATACAATGTTGGACATTGGATGTAATTTCACATTTAAACTAGACATAAACAAGTGTCAATCTTTTGATAGATATTGTTTCTTAAAAACACGCTATTTGTTTTAACAGCGGGATTTAATTATAAAATTAATTAATTCAACTTTTATGTTATGAATTTGGTAAAATAGACTTCATTTTTGAATTTGGAATATGAAATATAGCTTGGGATGAAATTTTGGCATTGTTCTGAAAAACATCAATTTTTGATGAATAGTGAAACCACTAAGTGGTAGGTTAAAAACTGAATTTTGCATAAAACTTAATTTTACCACTTCTGTGAATGGAATTTCGAAAATCCGAGAGACACGGTTAATATCAAGGACTAAAATGTGGTTCAATGAGATGAAAATAATTTTTTGGTGAATAGTAACTTTTTACTTTTTTTACCACGGTTAATAGTAAATAGGGTAACTAAGGGTAAATATGATATTAATATTACCTTAACACATGTCCTAATTCTATTGGACAAGTGTAATTCGACCAAAAACAAACTTAGGAATAAAATATGACCATTTAGGCCCACTTGGATTAGATTAGGACATTTATTATTAATTTATTTAAAGAAGGGTTAAAATAGTTAAAATCAAAGTTTAATAAGTGAATCATTTTTAATATGGGGTTATACATAAGATAAATTCGACTATAAATATTCATTAGAAAGCTAAAAAGATTTCCTACATGATGGTATTTTATTTGTAATTTTTAGACATCAAATAATATAATTTATTTATGACACAAAGATGATGTAGTAATTATCTTATTAATGAAATATTGACATAATTGATAATATAAATACCAAAATAAATGTAATTTAAGACTTTTTATGAATTCCACTAATTTTCTAGCTTACTATGATATATTAGTGTTGATTTAATCAACTTGGTTCGAACATATAATTCTGTTATGACTTTCACAAAAATCATATATCAAATAGTGTCAAAATTGACACAAAATAGTTTTTAAATAAAATATTATATTATTAATTGTTATTTTATTCCTAAAAATCTAAGGTTCGGCCAAATGACTTAGATAAGGATATATGTATTAATAATATACAATTTGGGGTTCGTTTGGCATGTTATAGTAAGTGTATTAACCATATAGTGAAAGAAAACAAAAAGACACGGTAAAAGTTAAATTATTTAACTTAGAGTTAAATCTAATTGATAAGGTTAAAATAATACCCTAAACTTGTCTAAATCCTATTGGTTGATATGATTTCGACCCATCCCCACTTTAGCTTCGAAATAAGACCCTTTGGAACCATTATAAACCGATTTTGACTTTAATATAAAATAATATTTTGAGATATTCCTAAGGTGCCCCTCCCCTCCCCTATAAAAGGACACCTCCTCCCCCTCCTCCTCACACCAATTTGAGCACTCAAGCTCGGCCAACCCCTGCCAATTTCTCCTCTCCACTTCCATAGCAACATCCTAGAGGTTCTGGTCTTCCTCAAAGACCAATTTTAGTGCCCTAAGAGGAGGTCTCCAAAAGGCGCTTCAAAGAAGAGGTAATTACCGGTACCAATTCTTTCATCTTTATTTCTTCTTCCACTTCTTCTTATTATGTTGTTTCATTATGAAGTAATAACATCAGTATCACTCATATACTGATATGTTATTATAAGTATGAAACTACCCTATTTCACCATCTATCCATCCTACGGAAAAAGAAATCACCGCGCGTGCGTACGTACGGAATACCGTCTCCACGCCGTGGTGTAATCTACTTTCCACCACCACCTTACATGGATGGGTATAATGGTGTAAAGAATAACTATAAATAGTTATTACAACATCATATTGATTCTGATATATTGTATAATCCACTCCAATTCAATTCAATATTTATAGAAATGATATCATCGCTCGTGCGTACGTACGGAATACCGTCTCCACGACGCGATGAGATTCATTCTCCATGTTAACCATTTAAGAATGATTATAATGTATATATAAGAAATAATAATGAAATATATGACATTATAAAGCTACTGGATTTATGTATATATATACATATGTATGTCATCTACTTACTTCCATTTCAAGACAATAAGGAAAGGAAAACAGCGTTCATGCGTACGTACGGACTACCGTCTCCATGAACGGTGTTTTTCATCTACCTATTATATATATATATATACTGAATATATATGATATATAAATCATATTTTATATTCTGGAAGTAAGTAAATCATGATATAAGTAATAATGATGTCAAGAACAATAAGTCAAAACACCTACGATAAATGAAACGATTTTACCCAAAACGCTTCTTTAACATGGAATTTACAAAAGAACGGGTAATATAATGTCATAAGCGAACCATATATGATATCATAACAATGAATATGATTCTGTAATAAGTCAATAACATGATTTAAATCATTATACAGGAGGTTCGGACACTTACGAAGCTAATCGGACCTAAGGTAAGGGAAATATCACAATCTCGTTTTTTTCCGAGATTGTTTATACTTTGGTATTTACTGGGGTGTATTTTATCATCCACATCCATGTTTCTTCAATATGTAATTTTATTTCCATCCACCTACAATTGTTTAAATCCAATTTTACCCTTCGGTGAGTTTTTAGTAAAAGATATGAAAGGAATCTTTTGTCGTTTTTTTTATACGAGGTACTTTTTGACTTTTCCGACAAAAGTACGAAGAATGTTTTTTTAACTTATACGGCACAAAAAGATTTCTACTATTTTATAAAGCCTTATTTTCATGAAGCTTCCTCTAATAGAATTCATGAAAATTTTCAATAAAATCTCTTTCTTTTAAAATTTCATGATGTTTTGTAAAAATAAATTGATTTTGAAGAAGAAAGGATATTTTCCTCAAGAATTCATTTCAAGTGTTTTATCAAAATTATTTTCCATCTAAGATAATAAAGGGTTTTGTTTCTATCCATATTTTTACATTGATTTGACTATGTTGTGATGGAATTATGTTTATGAATTCCTTTATCTTATAAGAATGGTTTTATGATGTCATGTTGTTTAAGAATCCCATTTTTATTACATGGGTTATGAAATGATGTATGATTTATGATTTTGTGGCACACATAAGAAAGGATTCATTATAAGATGGGTGGGACCTATATCTCCCTCCAATGCATTGGGTAAAGATTTCATATCTCATGAGATTGACATGGCTGGAATGGTAGGTTATACCGGTTCAGTGAAACAGGACTGAAACGAGGATTACTCGATTCAGAAAGGGACTTTGTCCACTAAGATAGTCTTGGCAATGAGTCTTGACTAACAAGAAATGATTCTCTATGATTATGTGTGTATTCCACAATGAGTAATGTTTTAAGTAAGGGTTTCATTTTCACTACTATGATTTATCCCATGTTATGAAATTATGCTCTCTTTTGTAGGTTAAGATTTCCAAAAATGATATGTTCTTATGAAAATTATGTGATTGATATTTCTTTTGTTTACCCTTACTGAGCATTTGAGCTCACCCTTTTATGTTTTCTTTTCCCCAGGATATAAAGAAAGGTTTTAGGTAAAAAAAAAGGAAGATCTTTGTGGGAGATTTTGAAGATCTTTCACCAGGATTAGAAGATTACGTTCCGAGTTTCCAAAGACACTAAACTATTACGATCCTTGTCTGTGTGTTTTTGTTATGTACTAAGTATTCCGCAAAAGTAATGTAATGTCAATTTACGTCAAGATACGGGTCTCTACAGTTGGTATCAGAGGAAAGGTTTAGTCAACCTTTGGAAACTAGGATGCGAAAACGTTAGTGAGATCCCTAGAGATATTTCTAAGGTATGTCTAGGGATGTCTCTAAGGTTAAGTATACGTATAGGTTATAGTAATAGAATTACGCTAACGATCATAGAATTAAACCTAAGATGTTGGATATTGAAGGTACTCCCCCTTTATTATGTTGTTTTCCCTAGCATGATTTTTGCCTCTCACATTATTCTTTATGGGTTTTAGACGATGGCTGGAACCCGAAGGAACCGTGTTGATCAATGCAATGGACAATGCAATGATTTCCCTCCTGAACAAACAAATGTTATGGGAGATGGAGTGCAAAATCTTATTGCTATACTTACACAAGCTATGAATCATTCTGGACTTCCAAATGAGCAGAGAAGGGAACAATATTCTATTGAGTCCTTCATGAGGCAACGTCCACCTTCTTTCAGTGGGTCTACTGATCCATTAGTTGCTGAACAATGGATTAGTACTACTGAAAAGATATTTTCAGTTCTTCAATGTTCTGAACATGATATAGTCATCTTAGCAGTATATCGTTTAGAAGGTGAAGCTGATCAATGGTGGAATCTTATCAAGAATACGAGGCCAAGAGATGAAATTGAGTCCATGGAATGGGACGAGTTCAAGAACTTGTTTTTCAGTAAGTACTTCCCTCGTATTCTTCGAACAAAGATGGAGAAAGAGTTTCTTGAACTGAAGCAAAGGGATGATGAATCTGTTGGTACCTATGAAGCAAATTTTACAAGACTTGCAAGGTATGCTTCTGGAATTATCATCCAACCTGAAAGTAAAGTTGATCGATTTTTCAGTGTCTTAAAACCAAGTCTTCGAAGGGCATTAGCTATAAGAGACTTCAGTAGCTGTGAAGAAATTGTGCGTTGTGCTATCAAGGTAGAAATGGAAGTTGGTGTTACATATCCATCTCAGGGTTTTGACAAGAAACGAAAGATGGAGTTCAAGGAGAAATCTCAGAATAATGGTGAAAAGAAGATGAATGTTTCCTTATGCACAAAGTGTGGAAAGAAGCATGGTGGAGATTGTCTAAAAGGGACTAGAAAATGTTTTATGTGTGGAAAAGAAGGTCATCGAGCAGCTGAGTGTCGAAGTAATGGAAAAAGGGTTTCTAATGATGTGAATAAAGCAAACACTGCAGAGAACGCACCGCCAACACTTCAATGCTTCAAGTGCAAGGAAATGGGGCATTATGCTAATAATTTCCCTAATCCATGGGTTAGTGATGATCAACATGAGAAACCACTGAAGGCAAAGGACAAATGGAAATCACATGCGATCACTATTGGCAATGTTGAATATGACAACGATGTGGTGGAATGATTAAGTGTTTATGTAATGGGATTCCAAAATAATGTTTTATCATGGAGTATTGGAATATTTATGTATTGGTCTAATGTGGTATTCAAAGTGATTGAGATATTATGCGCATAATGAAGGGAAAATGAGAAAATTAATTGTTTAACAGTATTCATGAGCTCATGATTGATATAAGGACTAAGTGATATCATGGTTTGAGTATATAGAATTTTGAGGATTTTGGTATGTGGAAAGTGTTAACTTTTAACTGCATTCATGTTTTCACTAAGGTATTCAAGAGAATACACGATTAAGGACTTTGAATGTTTGGAATGTGACCAACAAGACATATCTTATGATATGTGGGGATCAACGACAGTATTAAATCTCTGGTAATCGATGTCACTATATTATGAGAGTGGACTGCAGTATTATGTATAAGCCTAAAGATTAGACTGGATTATGTTGGACATAAGTTAGTATTGTTTAAGGATAGAAGATTTTCGATATTATTGATGGGATGTTATAGTAACGTAGTTTTAGAAAAAGGGACAACCTACAGGACGGGCGACAACCCATCGCTTCGGACAAGGCTGTAGGAATCGAACCCACAAACGAAGTGCGACTGGCCTTTATCGCCTACCACTAGCCTACAGGAAGTCCCTATTTAGTAGAAACTAGTTTTATTATATTAAGCAGTATGATATATGAAGTATAAGTCCATTTTAGGAACCATATATGATTAATCCCACTATAGATCGACTTATGTATATAGATTTTGCTAACCTTTTGAGACAGATGGAATGACCCGTCATTCTATCACATGATCTGCTAACACTTCACGAATAACAAATTCAACTTCATTTATTTAAGAGATGAAGTGGAAATTGTTAAAGGCACGAACAACAGTGAGATTGTACAAAAATAAAGTATTTATTCTAATTTAAATTCTTTAACTTTAGGGAAAGGATCTTGAAAACCAAAAATGTTGTCCTAGTGATCTTATACCTGATGAATCAGATGGTACCTTATATCATCACAAATCTATGGATTTGTGATTACTGGCTTTTCCATAGCCATGTTCTCTACCACTCTCCATCAGAACATGATGGTTAGATTTCTCTTCCATATCCATATTTTCACCTATGTGGAAACCCAGTGATTAGTTTATTTGGGTAATCGTTACATTTCATACTTTAGTTTTTAAAGCCATGTTTTGGTATTCCCTTTTACGATGTGGGTTTCTATTAAAGAAACATTCGAATAGTAAACCATTTATAACCCCGACGAATTTCGAGGGCGAAATTCATTTTAAGGGGGGTAGAATGTAACATCCCAAGATTTTATAAAAAAATATTCTTTTTAATTTTATTAATGTCTTGTGTTGTACGCTACACCAAAAGGAGCTTGCACAACACGCATCCTTGACTTGCCTTGCATTACACACAATCGCGACCTTCCACGATAGCGTGTGTCGTACGCAACACCAAGTTTCACTAAACAACGATATGCTATTAAGATATTATTAAAACTAGCCATTATGAATAGTAATAACCACTTTTTGAAATTTTGTAAATTTTATTTTTCAAAATGGACTTCATTTATGGATTAGGAGTATCGAATTTAGCCTAAGGTGAAATTTTGGTAATTTTCGGATAACTTTCATATTTTGATGAATAGTGGAAATTACTAAATTTTAATTAAAAACAACTTTTTCAATCGAAATAATTAATAGTTATAAATTATTAATTTGAGTGGTTTTAAAGTATATTTAGAATATATTTTTACAATTTAATACAATGTTGGACATTGGATGTAATTTCACATTTAAACTAGACATAAACAAGTGTCAATCTTTTGATAGATATTGTTTCTTAAAAACACGCTATTTGTTTTAACAGCGGGATTTAATTATAAAATTAATTAATTCAACTTTTATGTTATGAATTTGGTAAAATAGACTTCATTTTTGAATTTGGAATATGAAATATAGCTTGGGATGAAATTTTGGCATTGTTCTGAAAAACATCAATTTTTGATGAATAGTGAAACCACTAAGTGGTAGGTTAAAAACTGAATTTTGCATAAAACTTAATTTTACCACTTCTGTGAATGGAATTTCGAAAATCCGAGAGACACGGTTAATATCAAGGATTAAAATGTGGTTCAATGAGATGAAAATAATTTTTTGGTGAATAGTAACTTTTTACTTTTTTTACCACGGTTAATAGTAAATAGGGTAACTAAGGGTAAATATGATATTAATATTACCTTAACACATGTCCTAATTCTATTGGACAAGTGTAATTCGACCAAAAACAAACTTAGGAATAAAATATGACCATTTAGGCCCACTTGGATTAGATTAGGACATTTATTATTAATTTATTTAAAGAAGGGTTAAAATAGTTAAAATCAAAGTTTAATAAGTGAATCATTTTTAATATGGGGTTATACATAAGATAAATTCGACTATAAATATTCATTAGAAAGCTAAAAAGATTTCCTACATGATGGTATTTTATTTGTAATTTGTAGACATCAAATAATATAATTTATTTATGACACAAAGATGATGTAGTAATTATCTTATTAATGAAATATTGACATAATTGATAATATAAATACCAAAATAAATGTAATTTAAGACTTTTTATGAATTCCACTAATTTTCTAGCTTACTATGATATATTAGTGTTGATTTAATCAACTTGTTTCGAACATATAATTCTGTTATGACTTTCACAAAAATCATATATCAAATAGTGTCAAAATTGACACAAAATAGTTTTTAAATCAAATATTATATTATTAATTGTTATTTTATTCCTAAAAATCTAAGGTTCGGCCAAATGACTTAGATAAGGATATATGTATTAATAATATACAATTTGGGGTTCGTTTGGCATGTTATAGTAAGTGTATTAACCATATAGTGAAAGAAAACAAAAAGACACGGTAAAAGTTAAATTATTTAACTTAGAGTTAAATCTAATTGATAAGGTTAAAATAATACCCTAAACTTGTCTAAATCCTATTGGTTGATATGATTTCGACCCATCCCCACTTTAGCTTCGAAATAAGACCCTTTGGAACCATTATAAACCGATTTTGACTTTAATATAAAATAATATTTTGAGATATTCCTAAGGTGCCCCTCTCCTCCCCTATAAAAGGACACCTCCTCCCCCTCCTCCTCACACCAATTTGAGCACTCAAGCTCGGCCAACCCCTGCCAATTTCTCCTCTCCACTTCCATAGCAACATCCTAGAGGTTCTGGTCTTCCTCAAAGACCAATTTTAGTTCCCTAAGAGGAGGTCTCCAAAAGGCGCTTCAAAGAAGAGGTAATTACCGGTACCAATTCTTTCATCTTTATTTCTTCTTCCACTTCTTCTTATTATGTTGTTTCATTATGAAGTAATAACATCAGTATCACTCATATACTGATATGTTATTATAAGTATGAAACTACCCTATTTCACCATCTATCCATCCTACGGAAAAAGAAATCACCGCGCGTGCGTACGTACAGAATACCGTCTCCACGCCGTGGTGTAATCTACTTTCCACCACCACCTTACATGGATGGGTATAATGGTGTAAAGAATAACTATAAATAGTTATTACAACATCATATTGATTCTGATATATTGTATAATCCACTCCAATTCAATTCAATATTTATAGAAATGATATCATCGCTCGTGCGTACGTACGGAATACCGTCTCCACGACGCGATGAGATTCATTCTCCATGTTAACCATTTAAGAATGATTATAATGTATATATAAGAAATAATAATGAAATATATGACATTATAAAGCTACTGGATTTATGTATATATATACATATGTATGTCATCTACTTACTTCCATTTCAAGACAATAAGGAAAGGAAAACAGCGTTCATGCGTACGTACGGACTACCGTCTCCATGAACGGTGTTTTTCATCTACCTATTATATATATATATATACTGAATATATATGATATATAAATCATATTTTATATTCTGGAAGTAAGTAAATCATGATATAAGTAATAATGATGTCAAGAACAATAAGTCAAAACACCTACGATAAATGAAACGATTTTACCCAAAACGCTTCTTTAACATGGAATTTACAAAAGAACGGGTAATATAATGTCATAAGCGAACCATATATGATATCATAACAATGAATATGATTCTGTAATAAGTCAATAACATGATTTAAATCATTATACAGGAGGTTCGGACACTTACGAAGCTAATCGGACCTAAGGTAAGGGAAATATCACAATCTCGTTTTTATCCGAGATTGTTTATACTTTGGTATTTACTGGGGTGTATTTTATCATCCACATCCATGTTTCTTCAATATGTAATTTTATTTCCATCCACCTACAATTGTTTAAATCCAATTTTACCCTTCGGTGAGTTTTTAGTAAAAGATATGAAAGGAATCTTTTGTCGTTTTTTTTATACGAGGTACTTTTTGACTTTTCCGACAAAAGTACGAAGAATGTTTTTTTAACTTATACGGCACAAACGGATTTCTACTATTTTATAAAGCCTTATTTTCATGAAGCTTCCTCTAATAGAATTCATGAAAATTTTCAATAAAATCTCTTTCTTTTAAAATTTCATGATGTTTTGTAAAAAGAAATTGATTTTGAAGAAGAAAGGATATTTTCCTCAAGAATTCATTTCAAGTGTTTTATCAAAATTATTTTCCATCTAAGATAATAAAGGGTTTTGTTTCTATCCATATTTTTACATTGATTTGACTATGTTGTGATGGAATTATGTTTATGAATTCCTTTATCTTATAAGAATGGTTTTATGATGTCATGTTGTTTAAGAATCCCATTTTTATTACATGGGTTATGAAATGATGTATGATTTATGATTTTGTGGCACACATAAGAAAGGATTCATTATAAGATGGGTGGGACCTATATCTCCCTCCAATGCATTGGGTAAAGATTTCATATCTCATGAGATTGACATGGCTGGAATGGTAGGTTATACCGGTTCAGTGAAACAGGACTGAAACGAGGATTACTCGATTCAGAAAGGGACTTTGTCCACTAAGATAGTCTTGGCAATGAGTCTTGACTAACAAGAAATGATTCTCTATGATTATGTGTGTATTCCACAATGAGTAATGTTTTAAGTAAGGGTTTCATTTTCACTACTATGATTTATCCCATGTTATGAAATTATGCTCTCTTTTGTAGGTTAAGATTTCCAAAAATGATATGTTCTTATGAAAATTATGTGATTGATATTTCTTTTGTTTACCCTTACTGAGCATTTGAGCTCACCCTTTTATGTTTTCTTTTCCCCAGGATATAAAGAAAGGTTTTAGGTAAAAAAAAAGGAAGATCTTTGTGGGAGATTTTGAAGATCTTTCACCAGGATTAGAAGATTACGTTCCGAGTTTCCAAAGACACTAAACTATTACGATCCTTGTGTGTGTGTTTTTGTTATGTACTAAGTATTCCGCAAAAGTAATGTAATGTCAATTTACGTCAAGATACGGGTCTCTACAGTTGGTATCAGAGGAAAGGTTTAGTCAACCTTTGGAAACTAGGATGCGAAAACGTTAGTGAGATCCCTAGAGATATTTCTAAGGTATGTCTAGGGATGTCTCTAAGGTTAAGTATACGTATAGGTTATAGTAATAGAATTACGCTAACGATCATAGAATTAAACCTAAGATGTTTGATATTGAAGGTACTCCCCCTTTATTATGTTGTTTTCCCTAGCATGATTTTTGCCTCTCACATTATTCTTTATGGGTTTTAGACGATGGCTGGAACCCGAAGGAACCGTGTTGATCAATGCAATGGACAATGCAATGATTTCCCTCCTGAACAAACAAATGTTATGGGAGATGGAGTGCAAAATCTTATTGCTATACTTACACAAGCTATGAATCATTCTGGACTTCCAAATGAGCAGAGAAGGGAACAATATTCTATTGAGTCCTTCATGAGGCAACGTCCACCTTCTTTCAGTGGGTCTACTGATCCATTAGTTGCTGAACAATGGATTAGTACTACTGAAAAGATATTTTCAGTTCTTCAATGTTCTGAACATGATAAAGTCATCTTAGCAGTATATCGTTTAGAAGGTGAAGCTGATCAATGGTGGAATCTTATCAAGAATACGAGGCCAAGAGATGAAATTGAGTCCATGGAATGGGACGAGTTCAAGAACTTGTTTTTCAGTAAGTACTTCCCTCGTATTCTTCGAACAAAGATGGAGAAAGAGTTTCTTGAACTGAAGCAAAGGGATGATGAATCTGTTGGTACCTATGAAGCAAATTTTACAAGACTTGCAAGGTATGCTTCTGGAATTATCATCCAACCTGAAAGTAAAGTTGATCGATTTTTCAGTGTCTTAAAACCAAGTCTTCGAAGGGAATTAGCTATAAGAGACTTCAGTAGCTGTGAAGAAATTGTGCGTTGTGCTATCAAGGTAGAAATGGAAGTTGGTGTTACATATCCATCTCAGGGTTTTGACAAGAAACGAAAGATGGAGTTCAAGGAGAAATCTCAGAATAATGGTGAAAAGAAGATGAATGTTTCCTTATGCACAAAGTGTGGAAAAAAGCATGGTGGAGATTGTCTAAAAGGGACTAGAAAATGTTTTATGTGTGGAAAAGAAGGTCATCGAGCAGCTGAGTGTCGAAGTAATGGAAAAAGGGTTTCTAATGATGTGAATAAAGCAAACACTGCAGAGAACGCACCGCCAACACTTCAATGCTTCAAGTGCAAGGAAATGGGGCATTATGCTAATAATTGCCCTAATCCATGGGTTAGTGATGATCAACATGAGAAACCACTGAAGGCAAAGGACAAATGGAAATCACATGCGATCACTATTGGCAATGTTGAATATGACAACGATGTGGTGGAATGATTAAGTGTTTATGTAATGGGATTCCAAAATAATGTTTTATCATGGAGTATTGGAATATTTATGTATTGGTCTAATGTGGTATTCAAAGTGATTGAGATATTATGCGCATAATGAAGGGAAAATGAGAAAATTAATTGTTTAACAGTATTCATGAGCTCATGATTGATATAAGGACTAAGTGATATCATGGTTTGAGTATATAGAATTTTGAGGATTTTGGTATGTGGAAAGTGTTAACTTTTAACTGCATTCATGTTTTCACTAAGGTATTCAAGAGAATACACGATTAAGGACTTTGAATGTTTGGAATGTGACCAACAAGACATATCTTATGATATGTGGGGATCAACGACAGTATTAAATCTCTGGTAATCGATGTCACTATATTATGAGAGTGGACTGCAGTATTATGTATAAGCCTAAAGATTAGACTGGATTATGTTGGACATAAGTTAGTATTGTTTAAGGATAGAAGATTTTCGATATTATTGATGGGATGTTATAGTAACGTAGTTTTAGAAAAAGGGACAACCTACAGGACGGGCGACAACCCATCGCTTCGGACAAGGCTGTAGGAATCGAACCCACAACCGAAGTGCGACTGGCCTTTATCGCCTACCACTAGCCTACAGGAAGTCCCTATTTAGTAGAAACTAGTTTTATTATATTAAGCAGTATGATATATGAAGTATAAGTCCATTTTAGGAACCATATATGATTAATCCCACTATAGATCGACTTATGTATATAGATTTTGCTAACCTTTTGAGACAGATGGAATGACCCGTCATTCTATCACATGATCTGCTAACACTTCACGAATAACAAATTCAACTTCATTTATTTAAGAGATGAAGTGGAAATTGTTAAAGGCACGAACAACAGTGAGATTGTACAAAAATAAAGTATTTATTCTAATTTAAATTCTTTAACTTTAGGGAAAGGATCTTGAAAACCAAAAATGTTGTCCTAGTGATCTTATACCTGATGAATCAGATGGTACCTTATATCATCACAAATCTATGGATTTGTGATTACTGGCTTTTCCATAGCCATGTTCTCTACCACTCTCCATCAGAACATGATGGTTAGATTTCTCTTCCATATCCATATTTTCACCTATGTGGAAACCCAGTGATTAGTTTATTTGGGTAATCGTTACATTTCATACTTTAGTTTTTAAAGCCATGTTTTGGTATTCCCTTTTACGATGTGGGTTTCTATTAAAGAAACTTTCGAATAGTAAACCATTTATAACCCCGACGAATTTCGAGGGCGAAATTCATTTTAAGGGGGGTAGAATGTAACATCCCAAGATTTTATAAAAAAATATTCTTTTTAATTTTATTAATGTCTTGTGTTGTACGCTACACCAAAAGGAGCTTGCACAACACGCATCCTTGACTTGCCTTGCATTACACACAATCGCGACCTTCCACGATAGCGTGTGTCGTACGCAACACCAAGTTTCACTAAACAACGATATGCTATTAAGATATTATTAAAACTAGCCATTATGAATAGTAATAACCACTTTTTGAAATTTTGTAAATTTTATTTTTCAAAATGGACTTCATTTATGGATTAGGAGTATCGAATTTAGCCTAAGGTGAAATTTTGGTAATTTTCGGATAACTTTCATATTTTGATGAATAGTGGAAATTACTAAATTTTAATTAAAAACAACTTTTTCAATCGAAATAATTAATAGTTATAAATTATTAATTTGAGTGGTTTTAAAGTATATTTAGAATATATTTTTACAATTTAATACAATGTTGGACATTGGATGTAATTTCACATTTAAACTAGACATAAACAAGTGTCAATCTTTTGATAGATATTGTTTCTTAAAAACACGCTATTTGTTTTAACAGCGGGATTTAATTATAAAATTAATTAATTCAACTTTTATGTTATGAATTTGGTAAAATAGACTTCATTTTTGAATTTGGAATATGAAATATAGCTTGGGATGAAATTTTGGCATTGTTCTGAAAAACATCAATTTTTGATGAATAGTGAAACCACTAAGTGGTAGGTTAAAAACTGAATTTTGCATAAAACTTAATTTTACCACTTCTGTGAATGGAATTTCGAAAATCCGAGAGACACGGTTAATATCAAGGACTAAAATGTGGTTCAATGAGATGAAAATAATTTTTTGGTGAATAGTAACTTTTTACTTTTTTTACCACGGTTAATAGTAAATAGGGTAACTAAGGGTAAATATGATATTAATATTACCTTAACACATGTCCTAATTCTATTGGACAAGTGTAATTCGACCAAAAACAAACTTAGGAATAAAATATGACCATTTAGGCCCACTTGGATTAGATTAGGACATTTATTGTTAATTTATTTAAAGAAGGGTTAAAATAGTTAAAATCAAAGTTTAATAAGTAAATCATTTTTAATATGGGGTTATACATAAGATAAATTCTACTATAAATATTCATTAGAAAGCTAAAACGATTTCCTACATGATGGTATTTTATTTGTAATTTTTAGACATCAAATAATATAATTTATTTATGACACAAAGATGATGTAGTAATTATCTTATTAATGAAATATTGACATAATTGATAATATAAATACCAAAATAAATGTAATTTAAGACTTTTTATGAATTACACTAATTTTCTAGGTTACTATGATATATTAGTGTTGATTTAATCAACTTGGTTCGAACATATAATTCTGTTATGACTTTCACAAAAATCATATATCAAATAGTGTCAAAATTGACACAAAAGGACACCTCCTCCCCACTTTAGCTTCGAAATAAGACCCTTTGGAACCATTATAAACCGATTTTGACTTTAATATAAAATAATATTTTGAGATATTCCTAAGGTGCCCCTCTCCTCCCCTATAAAAGGACACCTCCTCCCCCTCCTCCTCACACCAATTTGAGCACTCAAGCTCGGCCAACCCCTGCCAATTTCTCCTCTCCACTTCCATAGCAACATCCTAGAGGTTCTGGTCTTCCTCAAAGACCAATTTTAGTGCCCTAAGAGGAGGTCTCCAAAAGGCGCTTCAAAGAAGAGGTAATTACCGTTACCAATTCTTTCATCTTTATTTCTTCTTCCACTTCTTCTTATTATGTTGTTTCATTATGAAGTAATAACATCAGTATCACTCATATACTGATATGTTATTATAAGTATGAAACAACCCTATTTCACCATCTATCCATCCTACGGAAAAAGAAATCACCGCGCGTGCGTACGTACGGAATACCGTCTCCACGTCGTGGTGTAATCTACTTTCCACCACCACCTTACATGGATGGGTATAATGGTGTAAAGAATAACTATAAATAGTTATTACAACATCATATTGATTCTGATATATTGTATAATCCACTCCAATTCAATTCAATATTTATAGAAATGATATCATCGCTCGTGCGTACGTACGGAATACCGTCTCCACGACGCGATGAGATTCATTCTCCATGTTAACCATTTAAGAATGATTATAATGTATATATAAGAAATAATAATGAAATATATGACATTATAAAGCTACTGGATTTATGTATATATATACATATGTATGTCATCTACTTACTTCCATTTCAAGACAATAAGGAAAGGAAAACAGCGTTCATGCGTACGTACGGACTACCGTCTCCATGAACGGTGTTTTTCATCTACCTATTATATATATATATATACTGAATATATATGATATATAAATCATATTTTATATTCTGGAAGTAAGTAAATCATGATATAAGTAATAATGATGTCAAGAACAACAAGTCAAATCACCTACGATAAATGAAACGATTTTACCCAAAACGCTTCTTAAACATGGAATTTACAAAAGAACGGGTAATATAATGTCATAAGCGAACCATATATGATATCATAACAATGAATATGATTCTGTAATAAGTCAATAACATGATTTAAATCATTATACAGGAGGTTCGGACACTTACGTAGCTAATCGGACCTAAGGTAAGGGAAATATCACAATCTCATTTTTATCCGAGATTGTTTATACTTTGGTATTTACTGGGGTGTATTTTATCATCCACATCCATGTTTCTTCAATATGTAATTTTATTTCCATCCACCTACAATTGTTTAAATCCAATTTTACCCTTCGGTGAGTTTTTAGTAAAAGATATGAAAGGAATCTTTTGTCGTTTTTTTTATACGAGGTACTTTTTGACTTTTCCGACAAAAGTACGAAGAATGTTTTTTTAACTTATACGGCACAAACGGATTTCTACTATTTTATAAAGCCTAATTTTCATGAAGCTTCCTCTAAAATAATTCATGACTATTTTCAATAAAATATCTTTCTTTTAAAATTTCATGTTGTTTTGTAAAAAGAAATTGATTTTGAAGAAGAAAGGATATTTTCCTCAAGAATTCATTTCAAGTGTTTTATCAAAATTATTTTCCATATAAGATAATAAAGGGTTCTGTTTCTATCCATATTTTTACATTGATTTGACTATGTTGTGATGGAATTATGTTTATGAATTCCTTTATCTTATAAGAATGGTTTTATGATGTCATGTTGTTTAAGAATCCCATTTTTATTACATGGGTTATGAAATGATGTATGATTTATGATTTTGTGGCACACATAAGAAAGGATTCATTATAAGATGGGTGGGACCTATATCTCCCTCCAATGCATTGGGTAAAGATTTCATATCTCATGAGATAGACATGGCTGGAATGGTAGGTTATACCGGTTCAGTGAAACAGGACTGAAACGAGGATTACTCGATTCAGAAAGGGACTTTGTCCACTAAGATAGTCTTGGCAATGAGTCTTGACTAACAAGAAATGATTCTCTATGATTATGTGTGTATGCCACAATGAGTAATGTTTTTAGTAAGGGTTTCAATTTCACTACTATGATTTATCCCATGTTATGAAATTATGCTCTCTTTTGTAGGTTAAGATTTCCAAAAATGTTATGTTCTTATGAAAATTATGTGATTGATATTTCTTTTGTTTACCCTTACTGAGCATTTGAGCTCACCCTTTTATGTTTTCTTTTCCCCAGGATATAAAGAAAGGTTTTAGGTAAAAAAAAAGGAAGATCTTTGTGGGAGATTTTGAATATCTTTCACCAGGATTAGAAGATTACGTTCCGAGTTTCCAAAGACACTAAACTATTACGATCCTTGTGTGTGTGTTTTTGTTATGTACTAAGTATTCCGCAAAAGTAATGTAATGTCAATTTACGTCAAGATACGGGTCTCTACAAGAATATAACCCATGAAAGAGAAATATGTTTCATGATCATCATGCCATTAAAACATTGTCCATTCAGGGAATAAATATCAATGGAAACATTGAATAATCTACTGATAAAGTCGTGAGTTACAGAAATGGATGTTATATTTTATGGGAAATATTTTTTAATGATTTTTTAAATACATTTCTTGAGAAAAATATCTTGTCCGGATTGATTACTCTTTTTATAACATAAAACCATTCTCAAAACCATTTTATTGGAAAATATATTAGAAAACACATAAAAATATTTGAAACGATATTTTTTTTTATTAAATTTCTTTTTCATTGAAAATGGTTTTCAATGATCTTTTAAAATCATTTTTTAATTTCTTTTAGCACGGTTTTTGTATTAAATATATTTATATCCAATGAGAGATAGAGACACTCTGAAATTATTAATAAAAATTAACTTTAGTTCCAAAGATTTGAAAAATGGGACTAATAACTTGATATATCTGTAATAAAACAATTATAATTAATTTCATGAATATTATTGATATATGTATCACAATATTTCATTATATGAGTCATTGAAATAATGAATATAAAAAAATAATGATATAGTCTTAATAAAATCTTTTCACATTGTATCATGGGGTCATAGTCTCCATTTAAGAAAATGAAATTTAATGAATCATACAATATAATTAATATAAGTAATATAATGTTATTAAATGTAAAATATATTTATATACACATATAATTAGAACTTTTGTTCATAGTAAAACATGAGTATCATAGATGGAAAATTGAGACAAACCTATTGTAATAATTTGATAACTATTGAAACATAAAAATCATAAATGAATGATCATAACAAGGATATGTGAATTATTCTATATTTATGTATATGATACATAGAATAAAATCATGTTCTGTACATAAACTGTGAAAAAGGATGGAGTGGTGAACAAAACATGTATCTCAAATAAATAAAACTGAGATAAAATCCCCTTACATTGTGTATTGACTCTCATCGTACTCATTTAAACCATGTATATATTAAATATATATTTATTATAAATCTTTTACATAAAAATATTATTATATCTAATACCATATATGGTTTGAGAATCACTACATATTACCTTCTAGTAAACCATCCAATATTCAGGTTTTACATTAGCTAATATTTTCATCGTTCATAAAAAATGACTTAATTTGTAATATGTTCGGTCTTTATACATATATAATTAATAAAAAAATTTAAATCATGATAAAAATATAAATTATAATCAATATATTTTTATTTTATTAATCTTTAGAGTATACACTTACAAAATGTAATCCATCGTTCATGGAGATGGTTGTATGTGTGCACGAACATTACTTCTGTTTTTATTTCCCTACTAAAAGATATAAATAAAATGATCTATATGTATATATTTATATAAAATAATTAAATTATAATTAATTATATATATATATTATATTTTCAATAAAATCACCCTTAATATATTTCTCGTAACATTTGAATGAATTAAATTGTTTAGAGGGTGTGGCAGTCCACGTTTCCTCAAAAAAACTTATCATATTTACACCAAAATAAATGTAAAAAAATATGTTTTAAAAGGATTATATAATCATAATTAAATAATAAATATAATATATAACATTCTTAGAAAATGTTTCAATCATAATTTCCACCATGAGAGGTTGTAATGGAAAAATGAACAATCGTCGTTTTGTTTGGTGGTAGTTTCGTGTACGCGTAAATAGTATTCTCATTACCCAATAGATGGAGGTGTGTGTATGTGTTGGTTGAAACCATAGTATAAAAAATTTCTAGTAATAATTAGATATATGTTTTGTTATAAACACATGAATGAAATATAGAAGAGGGGTGTAGAAATAAAATAAAAGAAAATATCTTCAATGAATGTGTTGTCTCTTAATCAGGTAACTAATTATGGTTTTTAACGAAAGGATTCCTTGTAAATATTTATACACAAGGAAAAATTTAAAGGTGTAAAGAGGGGATATTTTAAGTGTATTTGGAAGATATTTGTGGAACCTATGTGGTTTTATGGTATTGTATAATATTGGGATGTGGTGGGCTTTTATAGAGAAGTAGGAGTGTCGCTCTTGTAAATATTTGAAAAAATATCTCCAACCACATTTTTCATGTCGGAAGTAAATCGAATAAAGATAAAAATCAGATTAAAATGAGTTATAAGGTATAAATATGACCATAAAAAAGATTTTTGAGAATTTTATATGTCTTTTGGGTCTTACATTTATGATCTAATCCTTAGTTAATCATGATTTGGCCTTAATCGTTGTAATTAATATTAATTACATTCAATAATATTTTTCATTAAAAACTAGGATTATTTTATTAGTTATTATAAATTATTCTAATTAAAAATATGGAATCCAATTTTAAAAATTCGAATCCTAGAAGTGGTATACATTAATTGAAAATTATTCCAAAATTCATGCCATCATTTCGTGTGTTTAATGTAAAAATAATCAAATGTTTTCATGGTTTTTATATCCAATTTCAATGTTAAATTAGTATAAACTATCCAAATTCTATTAATTGATAAAAATATTATGTAATCAAAATTTTAATTGAAATCAATTTATATTTTATCATATAAGATAATTTTAAGAAAATGTTGTTTTGAATTAAAATCTAGAATGTTTCAGTATTCATAAATAAAAGAACTTTCTCATAAAAATCAATAAATATAACCCTAATATAATTTAAACATTATTAATTCAAAAAAAATCTTCATTTAACCAAATTAAATTTGTATTAGTGTCCAAAATTATTTTACTATTGTTTATATGAGGATATAAAAAGAACTTTATTTAAGAAAGATTTATTTTAAAACATATTAAAAATTTTAGAAAATTGATATCATTCATTACAAATATTTTCTAATTATATAAAACATTTATAAAATATATGTTACTAATTTTTATTATATTTCTTATTGATTTTATAAATGGTTTGGTTATAATTATATAATTTAAATAATTATAATATTAAAATGGTGTTTTGTAGAAACAACATTGCTGCATATATCGCATGCCAAGTCAATGTTCCATGTATTTTACTCCAATTCAATGTTATGTAAAACATACACCATGTCTATAACATATTTAAGGAATGTTTGACTTAGGGAATTGCAGTAAATAAGTGAAAATTGAATTTATTTCTATAAAAGTGTACATGAAAACTTGGGGTGTTGTCTAACATGCCTCATATGTTATTTTACTGTCATGTATAATAAATTTACATTTACTATTTCTTTTTTTGTATGACTGTTAAGGGTACGAATATGGGATTTTAATAATAATATTAACTTATAAATTAAAAAATGATACTTATGATAATAATATTTGATGGTAATAACACTTGTAGATGAATTATAAGAAGAGATAAATATAAAAGAGTATGTAAAGATGATAAAATTTTATTTAGTTGAATTTTTTTAGATATCTTACAAACTAATCTTGGATTATGTTGTTTTATATATAAAAACAACTAAGACATGGGAAAAAAGTTTAGAAGATTAATGGTAAGGGTTTTGGGTTATATATATGAATAAATGTGATGTAATAAATTGAGTAAACATGTTCTTTTTTAAATTTGAGATTAGGGGTATCATTGGAATCTTATAAAATATTAAATTCTTATAAATTAATTATAATTTAAAAAAAGAAACAGAAATGATATAATTCTAATATAGGATGTATTGGGTCATAAATATCATATCTAATAAATCATTAACATTTCTATGTGGGGTATATACAATTATCCTTATTTATTATCATAAAGTTTACCCTTTTGAAAATTACTGAACAATTTAAATTTTTTAATATATTATGGTTAATAATGTAACCATAAAATTTATGAAGACCCATAAATGAAAAAAAATTATTCCATTTAACATATCCCTTTAAATTTTGTCAAATATATCTTTTTTAGGAAATTTAATTCATTTAATAAATAATTTGTTACTATAGAATATAAATAATATAAATTTTGAGATCAGCTCATTATATTTAAATTAATAATATCAAGAAAATATTTAGATTTCGAAATAAATTTTTTTAGTATGTGTGTAACAAGTCAAAGTGATGTTAACATTCTTACAAAATACACATTTTATAATATTTTATTTTTTTTATATTTTAAATATCATTTAGTCAAATTTTACATTAATTACATAATTTCTTCATCAGTGTTGTGTATGAATTTAATCTAATTATTTCAACAACAAAAATAAAAAAAGTATCATATTTTATGAAAAATGTTTTATATTTCCAAATAAAATATATAGTCAAACATACCCTCTGGACAACATTATATTATAAATATTATAGTTATTTAAAACTATAGTAGGATATGTTTTACATTTCTTAAAATAAAATGATATAATGTTTTTAATATCAACCAAATTTCTAGAAAAATGCATATAATAGAATTTTTTATGAATATAGATGAAACTAACTCAAAATATATTATTAATGAATGTTTTATGGTCATTTTCTAATCCTTATCATTTTATTTTTTACATTTTATACATGATTTACTGTAACTCCCCAAGTAAATAAAGAATTTGACATTTTCACATTTATCCATATTTGTGAATAAAATATTAATATAACTTTAAAGGGGACGCTATCCTCGATGGCGTACCCAATACGCAACAATGAGTTTCTTGGGAATCTTACGTTGCACTCTAATAATAAAATAATATTATTTTAAATTGTAGTTAACGCCTAGCCGTTGTAATGGCGGGAATTAACATAACTAACTATAAAATGATTATATATGTTTGTTAAATATTTTTACTTTTTACAATAAATGTTAGAGGATTAATAATGCGAATGAATCCAATTTTAAACGTAGACATTCTAATATTATTTAAAAAGTAGATTAACCACCTTTTGATGACGAACCTATTTAAATCCACTTTTTGACAATTTTATGTCTTATATTTGATAAACTAAAATTCTTCTTTAGAATCGGGAAATAAAAATTTACTTTGTGAAAATTTATGGTATTTTTCCGATAATGTTCATTTTTTAATAAATAGTTAAAAATGTTGTATTTTAATTCAAAACCTCTTTTTAATCTAATTTATTTATATGATTAGATTTTCTTTTTAATTGGTTACAAAGTGAAACTAGAATATATTTTTACCATTTTATCTAATAGTGGTCTTTGAAATTATTTGCATCTTGAAATTGGACTTAAAATATTGTCAATCTTTTGATACTTATTGTTTCATAAAAACACGCCATTTTTCTCTGACAGTGGGAATTAATTAATAAATTAATTAATGTAAATTTTATGTTTTTAATTTTTTAAATTATACATCATTTTTGAATTCGGAATATCAAATATAGCTTGGGGTGAATTTTTGGTAATTTTCTGAAAAACGTCAATTTTTGATGAATAGTGAAACCACTGAGTGGTAGTTAAAGAAACCGATTTTTCATTTAAATGTAACTTTACCACTTCTGTGATTAGAATTTCCAAAATCTGACATACTTGGTTGTCATTAAGAAGTAAAATTTGGTTAAATGGGATTAAAATAATTTTTTGGTGATTAGTAACTTTTATGTTTATTAATCGCGATTAGAGGTAATTAGTGTAATTTAAGGTAAAAATAATGATTTAAAAATATTAAATTACCTAGACACATGTACTACCCTCATTGGATGTGTCATGACCGACCAAGACATTACATGGGTCAACTTAGGGACCCCATGGAGCCACTTTTGTTGGAAAATGACATTAATACCTTTTTATTAAATGTTAAAATTAAAATGTCACGAACATGTGTTGTTTTACTAAAATAATTTTTATATGGCTTTTACAGGTCGTATTTTTGAATATAAATATTAATTAGAAATATAAATATATTTCCTACATGATGATATTTTTTTATAATTTTTAGACACTAAATAAATAAAATTATTTATGCCTCCATGATGATTCAGCGATTACCTCATTATTAAACGATTTAAATAAAATGAATAGATAATGTAAAATATAAAACCTACACTTCTCACAAACCTATTGTATAGGTGGATTTAGAAAACTTATCACCTTATCCTCGAAATAAATCCTTTTGGGACCTTTAATATCTGTAAATAATTATATAATAAAGTAATATTTTAATACTTTCCAAGAGTGCCCTTCCTCTCCTCTTATAAAAGGCCCCCACCTCTACCACATTACCCAAACATCTCAAGCCTTTGGATCGGCCAAACCCTACCCATTTCATCTCTCCAAATACATATCTTCATCATTGAAGCCTCACTTTGGGCAGAATCATTTCCAAGAAATCCTTTGAGCTCAAATCAAAGAGAGTTACCCGATTTAAAGTTATTGTCCTCTCTTGTGTTCTTATGTATTATTTTGCTTCTCCAACCCTCTAAACTCTTTTTACTCCTTTCTTTTTTTAACAACACCAGTATATTAAATATACTAGGATGTTTTTATGTGAAGTATTCGATCTACACTTACACAAAACTTCGTTTAATGGTTAAATAACATACTATTTTCGTGGATGGCGAATTTCTGCCTCACGAAACAATGATTGTTCAATCTTCTCTTAACACCATTCATGGTGGCCATTATGATTTCACTATATTTTATATATGATATATATGGTATTTATGTTTTCTATATGCTTATTTATATTATATTTAAAACATGCCTTTATGCTTTTCATGTTGTGCAGATGTGATAATTTCATACAAGGAAGTGTGGACTACCGCCCCCTCAAGTAATGTGACTCGTTCATGCAATACATGGAATGTATAAAGAATTAAATTAATAAACATATGTGACCTATATAACATATATATTATACTGTAATTATAATATATACATCTCTCAATTATTTTTAATTCCATTAATATGACAAAGAAATGAAAATAGCGTTCATGCGTACGTACGGCCTACCGTCTCCATAAACGGTGCATTTCATTTATTTTTATCTCCAAATGTTATGGAGTAGTATAAAATGAATATTTACTGGATATATATTATATTTAAATCATTAATACTATTCTGGAGATGATTTAATCATAACTACATGGACAATCATTTTCAAACAAGTTCATTTTTGACTAATGTACCAAACATCGACAAAATCATCTGATATGAACTCACATTATTAACCAATTATTATAACATTATAATATGTTATATAAACTCAACAATAATATTTAAAAGAGTTCCTTATGAAATTATAAATTGACCAAAGTTCATTATTCAGGAATATAAATAAATGAACAAGAAAGTCAGACTTGAGGTAAGGGATCCTACCCCTCTCTTTCTTTTTAAGTACACTCTTTTATGTCATTGCTTTTAAGCTCATATTTCTTATGATTGGGATTATATTTTATATTACTCTTACGTTAATTTTTATGTTCATATGATTAGAGACCCTATTTTATTTCATCAATCCATTTTGTATGTTTTGAGTGGCACCATTAGGCTACCGAATTTTCGTAAGGGGTCTTACCCCTCCCTTTCTTTTTAAGTACTCTCCTTTATGTCACATCTTTTAAGCACCACTTTGTTATGTTGAGGGATGTTATTTTATATTCCTATTTCTGTAAATTTTATTTTAATATGATGAGAGACCCTATTTGATCTCATCAATCCATTTTTGATGTTTTAAGTGGCGTCGTTTGGCTACCGAGTTTTCGTAAGGAATTTTTCATCTCACTTTTATTCCCATGTGATTTATGCAACATTTTCCACCATTTCCTTTGAGTGGTATATTTACTTCCCATTATTATACTCTTTGTGTAATATAATTTCATTTATGGGTATTTACATATTCATTGTATGACTCATCTTTAATGGGGTGTATGTTTCTAAAGTAACCCAAGTCGGTAAGGGAACCTTTCACCCTCCTCTTTTTAAAAGACTTCTTTTGTTATGTCTTTTAATTCACATACTATTATGTTGGTATATGTTCTTATATATCCTAATTTATGTAAATTTTATGTCAAATTGATGAGTATAAGGCCCCAACATTAAACGTTACTTAATATTGAATTAAATGAATAATTCCCATTGAGGATCTTTTCGGGTTTAGAGTTTTAGAGAATTAGATCATAACTATTACATCTCAAAAGATTACAAAGTAGAAACATCTACTAAGTTTCCATAAAATAAAAAAATCTTAAAAATAAACATGTCTAGTTCCATGTTTTAGATAGCATGAATTTTCCTTGATCCCATCCTTGACCCTATTCCACATTAAGTCTTGTGAAAAAAATTTCAAAAAAACTTGGGGTGAGCATAAAAAGCTCAGAAAGGGATACACAAAGAATGAAAACTATTAGTTTTTCAAAGCAACAAGTAAACCATGTATAATTTATCAATGTAATACCATTCACCTTTAGGAAGTAGTAAAAACACTTTACTGAATAAAATAACATTACTTACCCATTTGTAACCAATATATTACCATAAAACCCATATAATGAACACATAACATATCAAGGTAACTTGGGAAATAAACATACTTAAATGGAATAACCATACGGTCGACTTCCACACATACATATTAGAATATCAATACGGCCGACTTCCATACATACTTAATGGAATAGCCATATGGATGACTTCCACACCCAATGCATTGGAGGTTATAACGTAACCACCCGTCCTAATATTCACGGCACCACCCGTCATATGTTTTATCATGTAACCACCCGTCAAATGTCCAAGTACCATTATAAAATCATAGAATATAAAACAAATATAATGGAAAGAAAACATTTCCAAAATTTGATCACAATATATCACATAAATATGTTGACATAATAGATCCATTATAAAAACCATTTTCAATAGCAACATACATAAAAGAGTGTATGGTATTTATTTCATTTTAAAAACTTTACGGCTTGTTGAGGAAGCCAAATACCAAATAATACTCGCGACGGAGGAAAAGGTCGTTGTCACCATCTACGTTAAAAGAAACATTCCTTTTTTTAGTTTAGTAAAACGCTTCATAGAAAAAGATTTCTTTTGAATAAATGTAAAATTAAAAGGGGTTTATACACCTTTTAAAAGATAGTTGTGTATAAAATGAGATATGCCTCAATTAAAGGAGATTGAGACGAAGTCCCTTACCTTGGGTCTGACATGACTCGATAGTTCATTAACGTCCTGAATAATAAAATTGAGTTAATTTCTACTTCATTAAGAACCTTTTTCAAGTTCATTATTCCCTTTATATCACTTATTGCTATGTTATAAACATTATGTAATCATTTAAGTTAAGAATGTTTGTTTTGTCGATATTTAGTTCTTAAGTTGAAAGTAGACTTCTTACAATTACATGTTATTCGTGTGTTAAAAGGTTACTTATATCCAGAACTGCATTCCTGATTTGGATATCAAATATATCATATATATCTAGAATATACATGTATTTATAATATCTTATAATCATTTAGAGGTAAGAAATGAAATGCACCGTTCATGGAGACGGTAAGCCGTACGTACGCATGAACGCTACATTGATTTCAATGTCATATTGATGGAATTAAAACTAAATGAAAGGTATGTATATTTTAATTCCAAAATTATATTAATCATTTATATGTGACATAAATCATATATATATCCATTATATATATGTACTTATAATATTACATTACATTTGGGGATAAGAAATGAAATGCACCGTTCATGGAGACGGTAAGCCGTATGTACACATGAATGCTACTTTTATTTCTATCTCATACTTTAATGGAAATAAATAATAATTATATAGAGGTATATTATAATTCCATTATAACAACATATATAATAACTTTAAATCCATCCTTTATATGTCCCACATATGGCATTAACCAAACAAATCACTTTGAGGGGGCGGTAGTCCGCACTTCCTAAAATGAAATTATCGTGTGTACCCACAATGGAAAACATAAAGGAATACAACAAATGAAAAATACAGAAGAATAAGTAAAACATAATAATAATATATATAATATATAAATAGAGTGACATCTTAATGGCCACCATTAATGGTGTTAAAAGAAGATTGAACAATCATCGTTTCGTGAGGCAGAAATTCACCAACCATAGAAACAGTATGTTCTTTAACCATTAGATGGAGGTGTGTGCAGGTTTAGCTCGAATCCTTCTTATAAAAACATCCTAGTATAGTTTAGATACAGGTTTGTTATAAAATAAATGAATAAAAAGAGTTTAAGGGGTTGGAGAAGCAATATAAAACAAAAGAACACAATTGAATACATTACCTTAAAATCGGGTAACTCTCTAAGATTTGAGCTCAATGGCTTCTTTGGGAAGACTTCTTTCCAAAGTGAGGCTTCTAGGAGTAATATAGGGAAGTGGGGAGACAAAAAGAGCATACATTGGCCGAACCAAAAGCATTAGTGGTGTGGGAATGGTGGTAGAGGTGGGGGCCTTTTATAAGAGGAGAGGAGGGGCACTCTTGGAAAGTAAGGAAATGTTACTTTATTGTAAAATGAGTTTCAAATTTAAAAGGTCCCATGTTGATATAAATCTAGGTTAAGGTGATAAGGGTTATAAATCCACCCATCCAATAGGTTTTGGACATGTTTAGGTCTTATAGTTTACATTATCATTCCATTTTATTTAAATCGTTAAATAATGAGGTAATCGCTGCATCATAATGGTGTCATAATTATTTAATTTAGTTAATGTCTAAAAATTATAAAAAAAATACTATGATGTATGAAATCCTTTTAGATTTCCAATTACTATTTATAATAAAAAATCTGACTTTTATCACCCCATTTAAAATTTTTTTTAGTAAAACAACTCATGTTTGTGTCATTTTAATTTTAACATTAAATAAAAAGATATTAATGTCATTTTCCTACCAAAGTGGCTCCATGGGGTCCCCAGGTTGACCAATGGATTTTCATTATCGTCCATGACACATCCAATAAGGTTAGGACATTTTTCAAGTTCATTTCAAATTATTAAAACATTATTTTTACCTTAAACTACACTAATTACCTCTATTCACGATTAATAAACATAAATGTTACTATTCACCAAAAAATTATTTTAATCCTATTGAACCACATTTTACTTCTTAATGACAACCATGTATGTCGGATTTTTGAAATTCAAAACATAGAGGTGGTAAATTTTCATTTAAACGAAAAATCTGTTTCTTTAAGTACCACTTAGTGGTTTCACTATTCATCAAAAACTAATGTTTTTCAGAAAAATACCAAAAATTCACCCTAAGCTATATTTGATATTATGAATTCAAAAATGAATTATATTTTACAAAATTCGAAATCTATAAGTTGCATTAATTAATTTAATAATTAATTCCCGCTGTCAGAGAAAATAGCGTGTTTTCATGGAACAATAAGTATCAAAAGATTGACACTAGTTTAAGTCCGATTTCAAAGTGAAATTAATTCCAACGACCAATATTGGATTTAATGGTAAAAATATATTCTAATTTCATTTTGAAACCAATAAAAATTATAATCTATTCAAATAAATAAATTAGATTAAAAAGAGGTTTTGAATTAAAATACAACATTTTTCGCTGTTCATTAAAAAATGAACTTTATCGGAAAAATACCAAAAATTTACACAAAGTAAATTTTGATGTCCCGATTATAAAAAAGAGTTTTATTTGGTCCAATAGAATGTATAAAAGTGACCAAAACTATATTTAAAGACTGTTCTCCATCAAAATGTGAAAAAGTGGACCTTTAGTGAATATTAAAGTATCTATGCCTAAAATTTAATTCTTTTCTTATTTTAAGATTTTATCTTTTATTGGAAAAATGTAAAAACATTTAAAAACATATATAATCAAATTTTAGTTATTTCTATCCATTCTCGCCAATACAATGACTATGTGTTAACTACTATTTAAAATAATATTATTTTATTACTAGTGTGCGACGTAAGATTTCAAAGAAACTCTTTGTTACCTATCGGGTACGCAATCGAACATAGCAACCCCTTTAAAGTAAAATTAATATTTAATTTGTAAATATTAATAAATATGAAAATGATTTATTCTTTATTTACCTGGGATGTTACATCCTTTCCCCTGTTTGGGAATTGCTTCCTCGTAATTTTATTCACTTATCAAAATAAGTGGGGTATTTATCCCTCATAGCATTTTCAGATTCCCAGGTTGCCTCTTCAACCATATGGTTTTTCGAAAAAACCTTTACCTGGTGGATTACCTTATTTCGCAACACTTGATCTCTTCGGTCAAGAATCTGGACTAGTTGTTCTTTATAAGAGAGATTCTCTTCCAACTGAACTACCTCTGTGCTCAAAACATTAGATGGATCTGGCATATACTCCCTCAACATCGAAACAAGAAAAACATTGTGTACCTGAGATAAAATCGGAGGTAAAGCCAATCGGTAAGCAACTGATCCAACTTTTCCAGAATTTCATATGGTCCAACGAACCTTGGACTCAGATTTCCTTTCTTACCAAATCACATCACACTTTTCCATGGTGAAACCTTCAGAAACACATAATCACCTACCTCGAAAGATAGATCCTTCTTCCGGTTATCCGCATAACTCTTCTTCATACACTGAGCTGTTCTCATGTGTTTCTGAATCAACAGAACTTTTTCTACCATCTCTTCTACCAATTATGGTCCCATCATCTTCCTTTCACCCACTTCATCCCAAATGCTAGAGTTCGACGCCGCTTCCCATATAATGCCTCAAATGGTGCCATCTGTATACTGGAATGAAAATTTTTATTATAAGAAAACTAAACCAAAGAAATATGTTGGTCCCAACTTCTCTTATAGTCCATCTAACAAGCTCGTAGCATATCCTCAATGTTCTGAATTGTTCATTCTGACTGCCCATCTGATTGCGGATGAAAAGCTGTACTAAAATTTAATTCAGTACCCAATGACTTCTGAACGCCTTTCCGAAAGTTATAAGTAAACCTGGGATCACGATCAGACACAATGGAGAGAGGAACTCCTTGTAACCTGACTATCTCTTTAAGATACAAACCGGAAAGTTGATCTAGGGAAAAAGTATATCGTATAGCATGGAAATGAGAAGATTTAGTCAAGCGATCAAGAATAACCCAGATTTCTTTATTACCTCGATATGTCTTCGGTAATCCCACAACAATGTCCATGGATATGTTTTCCCATTTCCACTCTGGCATTGGTAAAGGCTGAAGCATCCCTTTCGGTAACTGCCACTCTACATTAACCTGCTGACAAGTCAAACACATCACAGTAAAATCAGCAATATCCCTTTTCATTCCATCCCACCAGTAACACTCCCACAGATCTCTGTACATCTTAGTACTGCCAGGATGTACTGAAAACGGGGAACTATGAGCCTCACATAACAACTCATTCTTAAACGGTGAATCACAAGGCACACATAATCTCTTCCCAAACCTCAAAACACAATAATTATCAATGGTGAATTCAGGCAACTTACCCTTCTGAACTAGCTCTACCTTTTTCTGCGACTCACTGTCTTCCCTCTGTGATTTCATAATTATGTCTGATTGGGATGATCTCACTGATACCTGAAACAAAATAGAAGAACTTCATGCACCAAAAATTTCCATGCCAAAGTTCATCAAATCAAAAACCAAAGGATCTCATTCCAAACGTAGCATGGTTAATGAAGCATTACTTTTTCGACTCAAAGCATCAGCCACTTTATTTGCTTTTCCCGGATGGTAATGAATTGTACAATCATAATCCTTGATTAATTCCATCCATCTCCTCAGTATCATGTTCAATTCTTTCTGAGTGAATATATACTTTAAACTTTTTTGATCAGTATATATTTCACAATTTATCCATACAAATGATGCCTCCAGATTTTTAGAGGAAAAACAACAGCAGCTAATTCCAAATCATGTGTAGGGTAATTTACATCATGAGTTTTCAACTGACGTGAAGCATATGCAATTACCTGATCATTCTACATAAGGACACAACCATGTCCTTTCAATGAAGCATCACTGTAGATAACAAACTCACCATTCCTGGAAAGAAGTTCCAAAAATAGATCATTCACCAATCTTCTTTTCAACTCCTAAAAACAATCATCACATTCTTTTTTCCAGATAAACTTAACACCCTTCCGAGTTAGCATATACATTAGACTAGATAACCGTGAATCATATTCAACAAACCTTCAGTAGTAACTTGCCAAAGCAAGAAAACTACGGATCTCAGTTACATTTGTGGGTCTTGGCCATTTGTCAACAACTTTTGTTTTAGTAGGATCAACAGTTATGCCATCTTTTGAAAAAATGTGACCCAGGAATGAAATTTGTTGTAACCAAAACTCACACTTTCTGAATTTTTGATATAGTATATTTTCATTTAAGGTTTACAAAATAACCCTTAAATGACTTTCATGCTCCTCTTTACTTTTAGAAAACACCAAAATATCATTGATGAAAATAACCACAAACTTATCCAAGAACTCATGAAAAATTCTATTCAAAAGGTCCATGAATACAGAAGGTGCATTGGTTAACCCAAAAGCCATAACTAAAAATTCATAATGTCCATATCTAGTACGGAACGCAGTCTTCGGAACATCTGCTTCTTTTACATTCAACTGATGGTACCCCGACCTCAAGTCAATCTTCGAAAAATACTGAGCTCCCTGGAGCTGATCAAACAAGTCATCAATATGAGGCAAAGGATACTTGTTCTTAACAGTAATATTATTCGAGGCTCTATAATCAATGCAAAGTCTCATTGAGCCATCTTTCTTTTTAACAAACAAGATAGGATCACCCCATGGTGATGTGCTAGGTCGAGTGAAACCTTTATATAATAACTCATGCAATTGCTTCTTTAACTCTAAAAGTTCAACTTGAGCCATTCGATAAGGGGGTTTTGAAATGGGATTAGAATCAGGAACTATGCCAACAGTAGATTCAACTTCCCGATCTTGAATAATACCAGGCAACTCATCAGGAAAAACATCAAGATACTCATTTACCACTGGCACATAATTAATCTAAACAGTTCCTTTATTTAAAACAATATGTGCACGGTAACATTCATTTCCATCTTTTACTAGTTTCTCAACTTCCTGATATGTTATCAAAATCAAGGGTTCATTATTGTACACAAACTGAAAATCATTCTGAAAAGAAACCATTCTAGATCTGCAGTCAATCTTAGCATGATAAATAGAAAGCCAATCCATGCCCAAAATAACATCAAACTCTACTAGAGGCAAAACAATAAGGTTTTCTGGTAGATTCCTTCCACACAAAAGGATAGGAAGGTTCTTATAATTCCTTTTTGTCTCAACGTTCCCTCTGGGTGTTTCTACCATAAGTTCCGGATTTATATCTTGAGATGGAGTTTCTAATTTACTAGAAAACTTCTCAGAAATGAAAGAGTGTGTAGACCCTAAATCAAACAACACATTGGCATAATATGAACAAAAAAACAGTGTACATGATACCACTTCATTTGATGGCCCAACATCTTCTGATGTTGTTGCAAAGGATTTCACCACCCCTTTCTTCTTGTAGTCTGGCTGCTTTCCCCCAGTTGAGTTCTTTGTTAGACACTCATTTGAATAATGACCCATTTCACTACACTTAAAACATCTTACCGCTGGCTTTTCATTTCCTACTTGATCATCTTCCTTACAGTTACGAGCAATATGACCAGACATACCACACCGAAAGCACTTACCAGACTTGGATAAACATTCTCCAGGATGCATTTTACCACACTTCTCATAGGATGGATATTTGGTTTTCTTACCTCCTTGCTTCTTTGATGAGTTCTCCCCCTTTGTCTGCCAACTGGACCTCTTATTCTATTGTTTGTCAAAGAACACATGATCATCGGCAAACTCTATTTCCACTTCTCCACATGTCGAAAAGGTTTTTCATAACTTTTGCAGTCACGAGATGCTAAAGCCCTTCGATACTTTGTCTTTAACCCTAAGTAAAAACTGTTGATTTTACTATCAAGATCTCGTATGAAGTTTGGATCATACCTTGCCAGTCGAGTGAACTTTGCTTCATAAGCAGCCACTGAGTCATCCTCCTGCCTCAATTCTAGAAATTTCTTTTCCATCCTAAGATGAACCACCTTAGGAAAATATTTCTCAAGAAACATACCTTTTAATTCATCCCAATGAAGATCATCAATCTCATCACTATCCCTGATATTTTTCACCATCGACCACCACTGATAAACTTATCCTTCAAAACGGTAAACATTAAGACTAACCTTTTGATGATCTAAACACCCCATGACATAAATAATCTTTTCCAGTGCATTAATCCACCATTCAGCTAGCACGGGGTCAGATGATCCTCTGAATGATGGGGGATGTGGCCTCAAGAAATGTTCCACCACTGACATGTTCCTTTGCGATTGATCCATCTGAGCTCGTGCATGGAAACCACCACCATTTATAGCCAAAGTCAACTGTTCCATCACTGTAACAAACTGTTTAGTTCCAATTCCGACCATCTCAGGTTGATGATTTGGAAGGTTGTCTTACTCTTGATGTCATCCCAACATAACTGCTTTGTTTCCTCTGCGGAAAACCATTCTGAACACAGAAATATCTTAGGTGAAGCAACATGGTAATCTTTAAATGATATTTCATTTCAATCATACCATAAATTAACTTATAATTTAACACTTTTCTAACTCCTAAAGTTCTATAAACCGACCTATGATACCAACTATAAAGCCCCGACCTTAAACCTTACATAATAGTGAATTAAATGAATAATTCAAATTGAGTATCTTTTCAGGTTTATAGTTTTATAGAATTAGATCATAACTATTACATCTCAAAATATTACAAAGTAGACACTTATACTAAGTTTCCATAAAATAAAAAAACTCTTAAAAAGAAACATGTCTAGTTACAAGTTTTATATAGCATGAATTTTCCTTGATCCCATCCTTGACCCTATTCCACATTAAGTCCTGTGAAAAACATTTCAAAAAAAAACTTGGGGTGAGCATAAAAAGCTCAGCAAGGGATACACAAAGAATGAAAACTGTTAGTTTTTCAAAGCAACAATTAAACCATGTATACTTTCTCAAAGTAATACCTTTCACCTTTAGGATGTAGTAAAAACTATTCACTGAATAAAATAACATTACTTACCCTTTTTTAACCAAAAGATTACCATAAAACCCATATAAAGAACACATAACATATAAAGGTAACTTGGGACATAAACATACTTAAATGGAATAACCATACGGTCGACTTCCACACATGCTTAATGGAATAGCCATACAGCTGACTTCCATACATACTTAATGGAATATCCATACGGTCGACTTCCATACCCAGTGCACTGGAGGTTATAACGTAACCACCCATCCTAGTATTCACGACACCACCCGTCATATGGTTTATCACGTAACAACCCTTCAAATGTCCAAGTACCATTATAAAATCGTAAGACGTAAAACAAATATAATGGAAAGAAAACATTTCCACACTTTGATCACAATATATCACTTAAATATATTGACATAAGAGATCGATTATAAAAACCATTTTCAATACCGAAATATATAAAAGAGTATATGGTATTTATTTCATTTTAAAAACATTACGGCTTGTTGAGGAAGCCAAAGACCAAATAATACTCGTGGCGGCGGAAAAGGTCATTGTCACCATGTACGTTAAAAGAAACATTCCTTTTTGTCGTTTAGTAAAACGATTCATAGAAAAAGATTCCTTTTGTATAAAAGTAAATGTAAAAGGGGTTTATACACCGTATAAAAGATAGTTGTGTATAAAACTAAATATGCCTCAGTGAAAGGATATTGAGACGAAGTCCCTTACCATGGGTCCGACTTGACTCGATCGTTCTTTAACGTCCTGAATAATAAACTTGAGTTAGTTTCTACTTGATTAAGAACCTTTTTCAAGTTCATTATTCCTTTTATATCACTTATTGGAAAGTTATAAGAATTATGTAATCATTTAAGTTAATAATGTTTGTTTTGTCGATATCTGGTTCTTAAGTCGAAAGTGGACTTCTTACAATTACATGTTGTTCGTGTGGTCAAAGGTTCTTTATATCCTGAATGACATTCCTGATTTGGATATCATATATATCATATATATATATATCATATAAATGTATTTATAATATCACATAATCATTTAGAGGTAATAAATGAAATGCACCGTTCATGAAGACGGTAAGCCGTACGTATGCATGAACGCTACATTCATTTCTATGTCATATTAATGGAATTAAAACTAAATGAGAGGTATGTATATTTTAATTTCAGAAAAATATTAATCATTTAGATGTAACATAAATCATATATATATCCATTATATATATGTACTTATAATAGTACATTACATTTGAGGATAAGAAATGAAATGCACCGTTCATGGAGACGGTAAGCCGTACGTACGCTTGAACGCTACTTTTATTTCTATCTCATACTTTAATGGAAAGAAATAATAATGATATAGAGGTATATTATAATTATAGTATAACATCATATATAATAACTTTAAATCCATCCTTTATACGTCCCACATATGGCATTAACGAATCAAATCACTTTGAGGGGGCGGTAGTCCGCACTTCCTAAAATGAAATTATCATGTTTACCCACAATGAAAACCATAATGGTATACCAAAAACGAAAAATACATAAGATTACGGAAAACATAAACAAAATATATATCATATATAAATATAGTGACACCTTAATGGCCAACATTAAAGGTGTTAAAAGAAGATTGAACAATCATCGTTTCGTGAGGCAGAAATTCGCCAACCACAGAAACAGTATGTTCTTTAACTATTAGATGGAGGTGTGTGTAGGTGTAGCTCGAATACATCTTATAACAACATACTAGTATATTGAAGATACTTGTTTTGTTACAAAATAATGGAATAAAAAGATTTTAGGGCATTGGATAAGCAAAATAAAACAAAAGAACACAAGTGAAGACATTACCTTAAAATCGGGTAACTCTCTTAGATTTGAGCTCAAAGGATTCATTGGGAAGCATTATGCCCAATGTGAGGCTTCTAGGAGTAAGAGATGGATGTGGAGAGACAAAAAGAGCAGAGCATGGCCGAACCAAAGGCTTTAGAGGTGTGGGAAAGGTGGTAGAGGTGGGGGCCTTTTATAAGAGAAGAGGAGGGGCACTCTTGGAAAGTAAGGAAATGTTACGTTATTGTAAAATGAGTTTCGGATTTAAAAGGACCCAAATTGTTATAATTTGAGGATACGGTGATAAGGGTTCGAAATCCACCCATCCAATAGGTTTTGGACATGTTTAGGTCTTATATTTTAAATTATCTTTCCATTTTATTTAAATCGTTAAATAATGAGGTAATCGCTACATCATCATGGTGTCATAAATAATTTATTTAGATAATGCATATAAATTATAAAAAAATACTATGATTTAGGAAATATTTTTAGCTTTAAAATTACTATTTATAGTAAAAAATTTGACTTGTATAACCCCATTTTAAAAAAATTTAGTAAAACAACTCATGTTTGTGTCATTTTAATTTTAACATTAAATAAAAGGTATTAATGTCATTTTCCAACCAAAGTGGCTCCATGGGGTCCCCAAGTTGACCCATTGATTTTCATGGTCAGCCATGACACATCCAATAAGGGTAGGACATGTTTCACGTTCATTTCATATTATTAAAACATTATTGTTACCTTAAACTACACTAATTACATCTAATCGTGATTAATAAACATAAAAGTTACTATTCCCCAAAAAATTATTTTAATCCCATTGAACCAGATTTTACTTCTTAATGACAACCATGTATGTCGGATTTTTGAAATTCAAAACACACAGGTGGTAAAATTTCATTTAAATGAAAAATCAGTTTTTTTAAGTACCACTTAGTGGTTTCACTATTCATAAAAAATTGATGTTTTTCAGAAAAATACCAAAACATCACCCTAAGCTATATTTGATATTCCGAATTCAAAAATGAAGTCTGTTTTAGAAAATTCAAAAAATATAAGTTTCATTAATTAATTTAATTATTAATTCCCGCTGTCAGAGCAAATAGCATGTTTTCATGAAACAATAAGTATCAAAAGATTTACACTAGTTTAAGACCGATTTCAAAGTGAAATTAATTCCAACGACCACTATTGGATTTAATGGTAAAAATATATTCTAATTTAACTTTAAAACCAATTCAAATTATAATCTAATCATGTAAATAAATTAGATTAAAAAGAGGTTTTGAATTAAAATACACCATTTTTCACTATTAATTAAATAATGAACTTTATCGGAAAAATACCAAAAATTTACACAAAGTAAATTTTGATGTCCCGATTCTAAAAAATAGTTTTATTTGATCCAATAGAATCTATAAAATCGACCAAAACTATATTTAAAGACGATTCCCCATCAACAGGTGATAAGTGGACCTTTAGTGAATATTAGAGTATCTGTGCCTAAAATTGAATTCTTTTCTTATTTTAAGCCTTTATCTTTTATTGGATAAATGTAAAAACATTTAAAAACATATATAATCATATTTTAGTTATTTATATACATTCCCGCCAATACAAAGACTATGTGTTAACTACCACTTATAATAATATTATTTTATTACTAGTGTGCAACGTATGATTTCAAAGAAACTCTTTGTTGCGTATCGGGTACGCTATCGAACATAGAAACCCCTTTAAAGTAAAATTAATATTTAATTCGTAAATATTAATAAATATGAAAATGCATTATTCTTTATTTACCTGGTATGTTACACTGAGATACCCTTTTCATCTCTCATCAACTCATTTTCTGAATTTTGATGTGACGTCGTTAGGCTGTCGAATTTTACCAAGTGAAATTTTTAACTCAATTTTGATTTCATTGGGTTCAACATGTAGTTATTAAATATGTCATACTTTGAATATGTATGAATGAACTTTTATTGTTTTACTCTTAATATCCAGTTATATTGGGTGTATTAATATTTTTCACACATAATTTTGAGATTGATTTATCATTAATTTAAGGATACCTTCTTTATAAGGGATTTCATCACATTTTACATTTCTATTGAGACTTCGTTGTTGTTATGCACAAATTCACACTTATATGGTGTATATAATGTCCGTTGGAATATTATATCATGAATCCATTTATTCTCATGATATTATAAATTTCTGATTAAATGTTCTTCCTCAATTATTGTATTCAAGTGTCTCTAATTTTGGTAAAAACCCCTTTAACCAAAATACCGCTTTAAATGTTTTAATGATTTGTTCTTATTAATATACATTTTTTCAAAACGGATTTAAGGATTTATATATATGGATATTAATGGTTTAAAATGTTAAAAGTTTCAAGGTGGTATGGGATAATTTGATTCAAAAATCTCTTTTAAATGGTTTTTGAAAATTGATTGATTAATTCAATATCTTGGAATTACTTATTGTGATTGAAAATGAAATTTTGTTATTGAAATGTTTATATTTTCAATATTTTATGTGTAATGATGGTACTTGGACATTTTACGGGTGGTGACGTGATAAACCATATGATGGGTGGTGCCGTGAATACCAGGACGGGTGGTTACGTTATAACCTCCAATGCATTCGGTATGGAAGTCGGTCGTATGGCTATTCCATTTAGTATGTGTGGAAGTTGACCGTATGGTTATTTCATTAAAGTATGTTTATGTCCCAAGTTACCTTTATATGTTATGTGTTCTTTATATGGGTTTTATGGTAATCTTTGGGTTATAAAAGGGTAAGTAATGATCTTTTATTCAGTGAAGAGTTTTTACTACTTCATAAAGGTGAAAAGTATTAATTTGGTAAAGTATTTATGGTTTACTTGTTGTTTTTTAAAAACATAAAGTTTTCATTCTTTATGTATCCTTTACTGGGCTTTTTATGCTCATCCCAAGTTTTTGAAATGTTTTCCACGGGACTTAAAGATGAATAGGGTCAAGGATAGGATCAAGGAAAGACATGTTATCTAAAACATTGAACAATATATGTTTCTTTTTATTTTTTTTTATGTTATGGAAACTTAGTAGAAGTGTCCACTATGTAATCTTTTGAGATGTAATAGTTTTGACCTAATTCTCTAAAACTCTTAACCTGAAAATATCCTCAATGTGAATTATTCATTTAATTCAATATTAAGTAAGGTTTATGGTCGAGGCCTCATAGTTGGTATCAAAGTTCGGTTTAGATAACTTTAGAGGTTAGGGTATTCTCTAAGCATAAGAGACATTAACATAATGGTTAGGATTTCATAAAGAGTCCTAGTTTTAGATAAAGTGAATGAGTAAGTATATCTTAGTATTTATCTTCATCATTAGTACATGATGGTTTTGTTGATATACTCACACTAACCTTTTTGGTTTTAATAAATGGATGGATCTAGCAGGCACCAATGTAACAGTGGATGTGAAGGAAACTGTGACAGTTTTCTGAGAGAGAAACTGAATGATATGGGAGTGGAAATGAGAACTCTTGTGTTTATCCTCAAACAACTATATGGAGTCATGAATAACCACCTAAACCTTGGTGATTTCTATAGGTCATCGTATATGCGAGAAAAAAATCCCTACGGAACTACATGTAATAATCATAAAGGTAAGTGTGTTCAAAAACCTATGTGTCAAAGATGTGGAAAGAAACACCTAGGAAAATGTTTCAAAGGGACAGAAATATGCTATAGATGTGGAAATGGTGGTCATAAAGCAAGAACCTGCCATGGAAAAAGGAAGTATCTAGTTGACTCGAAGAAAGGGAAAGAAGTTCTTTCTAAGGGATCAACTAAATGTTTTAAATGTGGTGTGCATGGTAATTATGAAAACACATGTCCTATGAAGATGTTTCATGAATGGGATCACCAAGATCGTACAAATATTCGTTTACCAATACCTAATTCCATTCTGATTGAGGATGAAGAAACTGAAAATGACAAATCAAAGGTATGGATTCTTTCATAATATTTGTTTTCCTATTTTGGAATCTTAGGATATGATCATGATTTTGTTTTTAGGAATGAAGTATTTCAGAATAAGTTAGAAAGGAATGGTTAATGTATCATGAACAATGTTGAATGAGTAAGAAATCAATATATAAGGGCTTCAAGAGTTATGGTGAAATTCTTAAGAGTATTAAGTCTCTTTTGATGATGGGGTTACATTAGATTACTTTTTATAGTATGTGTAACCCTGATGTTTGATATATGAAATTTTTTTTCAAGGAATAGTTATCTGTTCTTTGGTGGACATAGTTATAAAGATCCATTTTGGTTTATATGATCCTTACTTTTGAGGTAATTATGGGTTACTATATATTATGATGGAAAGTGAAAGGCATGAGATAAATTTGAGGTTAAATTATGTTATGGTTATTTTTGATGATTTTATCTCTTTTTGGGGAATGATTTGAGAATTATATAGTTTGGAAAAAGGACAACATGCAGACCATGTGACAACCCGTCGCGTCGGACAAAGCTGCGGGAATCGAACCCACAACCAAAGTGAGACTGGTATTTATCGCCTACCACTGGACTACGTGAAGTCTCTGGTTAGTTTGACTGCTTCTTTTTTGTTAGATGATATTATGAATTAACAGTAATTTGATTTTGGGTTATCTATGGAAATTATTATCCTATCATGGAGGATATGTTATTAGGTTAATTAATTTTTAATACGAGACTTTAAGAGAAACTGATGTTGTTTGGAGATAAATGATACTATTTAACTTGGAAGACTATGTGATTAAATCCTTCAAATATTTGGGTTTCAATCTTAGTTTGGTTTACTTATGGTCGTCGTTGAACTTTGGGTTTTGTTGGAAAAATTTTGGAGATTAAGAATAGATTTTCTTTTTATAAAGGGTTATCCTTTTCTGGATTATTTGATCTTGTACTAACCTTTTTTGTTTTGGTTTTGGTATAAAGACATGGGAGTATATAGTTCTCTTTTGTGGATTAGTTGATTCTCAAGAAGTTGATTATAGTACTGTTAATGCGAACAAGTCCTCCTAAATACTCGTCTTTTGGAGAAAATATGAGTTTGAATAAGGAATCTAGTAAATTTTGAAAGTCTACGTGATAAGTAAGTATGTTTCATTATGATTTAGTTAAGCTCAAAAAATAAATTCCTCAATGAAGAGTAACTTAAAACCAAAAATGTTGTCTGTTAACTTTTCCTACTGGGGAATCGAATATCGTTTATCCCATCAAAATTTTGTGATTTTCTTATGGTTAACTTTCTCCTAGACATGTTTACTATCACTCTCCATCATAAAATGACCCTTTGTTTTTCCTCCATGTCCATATTTTTATACTTGGAATCCTAGTATGGGTTAACTCGGGTGACCTTTGTACTTCTCTTTCTTTATTTTAAAGTGATTGTTTTACTGACTCTTGTTCCAATGTGGGATTTTCAATGAAGTTTCCAAACCCAATTTTAAAATTACGATGACACAATTCCAAAAAGGGGGGAGGGATATAACACCCCAGGTAAATAAAGAATATAAAATTTTCACATTTATCCATATTTTTGAATAAAATATTAATATAACTTTAATGGAGATGCTATGCTCGATGGCGTACCCAATACGCAACAATGAGTTTCTTGGGAATCTTACGTTGCACTACAATAATAAAATAATATTATTTTAAATTGTAGTTAACGCCTAGCCATTGTAATAGCGGGAATGAACAGAAATAACTACCAAATGATTATATATGTTTTTCAAATATTTTTATTTTTTCAATAAATGTTAATGGATTAAAAATGCGAACGAATCCAATTTTAAGCGTAAATATTCTAATATTCTTTAAAAGGTCGATTAACCTCCTTTTGATGACGAACCTCTTTTAAATCAACTTTTTGAAAATTTTATGTGTTATATTTGACAAAATAAAATTCTTCTTTAGAATCAGGACATCAAAGTTTACTTTGTGTAAATTTTTGATCTTTTTCCGATAATGTTCATTTTTTAATGAATAGTGAAAAATGTTGTATTTTAATTCAAAACCTATTTTTAATCTAATTTATTTATATTATTAGATTATATTTTGAATTGGTTTCAAAGTTATACTCGAATATATTTTTACCATTTAATCCAATAGTGGTCATTGGAAATAATTTCATCTTGAAATTGGACTTAAACAAGTGTCAATCTTTTGATACTTATTGTTTCATAAAAACACGCTATTTTGCTCTGACAACGGGAATTAATTATTAAATTAATTAATGTAACATATATATTTTGAATTTTTTAAATTAGACATCATTTTGTAATTCAGAATATCAAATATAGCCTAGGGTGAATTTTTGGTAATTTTCTAAAAAACTTCAATTTTTGATGAATAGTGAAACCACTAAGTTGTAGTTAAAGAAACTGATTTTTCGTTTAAATGAAACATTACCACTTAATTGATTTGAATTTAAAAAATCCGACATAAATGGTTGTCATTGTGAATTAAAATGTGGTTCAATGGGAATAAAATAATTTTTTGATGAATAGTAACTTTTATGTTTATTAATCGCAATTAGAGGTAATTATTGTAATTTAAGGTAAAAATAAGGTTTTAATAATATGAAATGACCTAGAAACATGTTCTACCCTCATTGGATGTGTCATGGACGACCAAGAAAATCCATTGGTAAACTTGGGGACCCCATGGAGCCACTTTGGTTGGAAAATGACATTAATACCTTTTTATATAATGTTAAAATTAAAATGTCACATACATGTGTTGTTTTAATAAAAAAAAATTATATGGGGTTATACAAGTCATATTGTTGAATATAAATATTAATTAGAAAGATAAAAAGATTTCCTACATCATGATATTTTTTTATAATTTTTAGACACTAAATAAACTAAATTATTTATGGCACCATGATGATGCAGCGATTACCTCATTATTAAATGATTTAAATAAAATGAAAAGATAATGTAACATCTAAGAACTAAACTTGTCACAAACCTATTTAATGGGTGGATTTAGAAACCTTATCACCTTATCCTCTAACTATATCCTTTTGGGACCTTTAAAATTTGAAAAGCATTATATAATAAAGTAATATTTTATAACTTTCCAAGAGTGCCCCTCCTCTCCTCATATAAATGGCCCCCACCTTTACCACCTTAACCACACCTCTCAAGCCTTTGGCTCGGCCATACTCTGCCCATTTCATCTTTCCACATCCCTCTCTTCATTATTGAATCCTCACTTTGGGAAGAATCCTTTCCAAGGAAGCCTTTGAGCTCAAATCAAAGAGAATTACCCGATTTAAAGGTAGTGTCTTGTTTTGTGTTCTTATGTTTTATTTTGTTTCTCCAACCCTCTAAAATCTTTTTATTCATTTCTTTTGTAATAAAACCAGTATATTAAATATACTAGGATGTTTTTCTGTTATTTATTCAAGCTACACTTACACACACCTCTGTCAAATGGTTAAAGATCATACTGTTTCTGTGGATGGCTAATTTCTATCTCACGAAACAATGATTGTTCAATCTTCTCTTAACACCTTTCATGGGGGCCATTATGATGTCACTATATTTTATATATGATATATATGGTATTTATGTTTTCCATATGCTTCTTAATTTTATATTTAAAACATTCCTTTATGCTTTTCATGTTGTGCAAATGCGATAATTTCATACGAGGAAGTGTGGACTGCCGCCCCCTCAAGTGATGTGACTCGTTCATGCAATACATGGAATGTATAAAGAATGAAATTAATAAACATATGTGACCTATATAAAAAATATATTATACTGGAATTATTATATATACATCTCTCAATTATTTTTAATTCCATTAATATGACAAAGAAATGAAAGTAGCATTCATGCGTACGTACGACCTACCGTCTTCATGAACGGTACATTTCATTTATTTTTATCTCCAAATGTTATGGAGTAGTATCAAATGAATATTGTAGAGACCCAGAGCATGACCTACATGAATATTACATTACATTAGCGGAATACTTAATACATAACAAAAACAGACACACAAGGACTGTAATAGTTTAGTGTCTTTGGAAACATGGAACGTAATCTTCTAATCGTGGTGAAAGATCTTCAACATCTCCCATAAAGATCTTCCCCTTTTTTTCTTACCTAAAACCTTTCTTTATATCCTGGGGAAAAGAAAACATAAAAAGGGTGAGCTCAAATGCTCAGTAAGGGTAATCATGGATAAAATAAAACATACAATATACATTTGAACTTAAAAACATGAACATAATGTTTAAACTTCAAAATCTTGAGCAATGACATAAAACATGGAAGTACGTAAGGAATAAATCATAAAGAAACATTAAGAATGATAAAATAGAATGGAAATAAAACATGTAATTGCGGAAACCATTAAGCATATGATATGATTTCCATAGTAGCCAAGGCATTGCTACCAAGACCATCTTAGTGGACAAAGTCCCATTCTGAATCGAGTTCACTACTCTTTTCAGTCCTATAACACTGAACCAGATTAACTTAACGTTCCAGCCATGTCTATCTCATGAGATATAAAATCTTTAACCAATGCATTGGAGGGATATATAGGTCCCAACCATCTCATAATTAAATCATTCTTACTTGGGCCACAAAATAAACTTAAAACATTCATCATAACCCAAAGAATAAAATAGGTTTCATAAACATCATCCCATCATTTCATAATCCATATAAAAAAATGGTCATTTCATCATAAGAAAAGTGAACCATGTAAATCATAGAGACATTAAACATGAAACATACACATATCAAATAATGTCATCTTATATAGAAAATGGTTTTGATAAAACATTTGAAATGAATTGTTGGGGAAAATATCCTTTCTTCGTCAAAATCATTTTATTTTCAAAAAATTCCATGAACTTTTAAAATAAAAGTATTTTGTTGAAAATAGTCATAAAATCATGTAGAGTAAGCTTCAAGAAAATGAGGCGTTATGAAACCGTAAAAATCCGTTCACGCCGTATAAGTTAAAAATAACATTCTCCTCGTACTTTTGTCGGAAAAGTCAAAAAAGTACCTCGTAACGTAATCAAAAAAACTTTTCCTTACATACCATGTATTTAAAGTCAAAAATTGATAAAAAGGACATTAAACATACATGAAAACAGTTTTATAAAACATGTACATGGATGATAGCAATAACCCCAGTAAATACTTACAAATAAGCAATCTTGGATAAAAATGAGATTTGCAAAATTATCCCTTACTTTTGGTCCGATTTGCTTCGTATGTGTCTGAACCTCATGAATAATGATTTAAATAATGTTATTTACTTATTAAATAATCATATTCATATGTGGATAACTTATGACTTTATATTACCCATTCTTTTGTAAATTCCATGTTAAAGAGTGTTTTGGTTAAAATCGTTTCATTTGTCGTCCGTGTTTTGACTTGTAATTATTCATATGATTACTTAGATCATGATTACTTAATTCTAGAATATAAAACATGATTTATATATATATTCAGAATATACATATATATAATAGATCAATAAATGGAAAGAAATACACCGTTCATGGAGACGGTAGGCCGTACATACGCATGAACGCTGTTTTCGTTTCCTTATTGAGTTGAATGAAATTAAATAGATGACATACATATATATATACATAAATACAGTAGCATTATTATTCCATATATTTCATTATTATTCATTATATATACTTTATAATCATTCTTTAATGGTTAATCATGGAAAATGAATCTCATCGCGTTCGTGGAGACGGTAGTCCGTACGTACGCACGAGCGATGATATCATTCCCGTGATCGTGGAATTGTATTGGAGTGTACGTATACTATTACAGAATCAATATATATTTAAAATATTCATATATAGTCGTTATTTACACCATTATACACATCCAAGTAAGGTTATGGTGGAAAATAGATTACACCATGGCGTGGAGACGGTATTCCGTACGTATGCACGCGCAGTGATTTCGTTTTCCGTAGGATTGATAGATGGTGAAATAGGGTAGTTTAATAAATATAATAATATATCATTATATGAGTGATACTTATTTTATTACTTCATAATGAAAAAACTAAAGAAGAATATGTTGAAGAAGAAATAATGTTGAATGAATCGGTAACGAACATTACCTCTTCTTTGAAGCGCCTATTTGAGACCTCCTCTTAGGGCACTGAAATTGGTCTTTAAAAAAACCAGGACCACTAGGATGTTTCTAGGTAAGTGGAGAAGAGAATTGGGCAGGGTTTTTCCGAGCTTGAACGCTCAAATTGGTGTGAGGAAGAGAGGGAGGAGGTGCCCTTTTATAAGGGATGAGAGGGGCACCTTTGGAATTCTTAAAAATATTAATTTATAATAAATCTAACCCCTCTTAAAAACCTCCAAAAATGACTGATATTCAAAGATTAGATGATCTAGGGTTGTAATCTCATCAACCAATCAAATTTAGACATGTTTGGATCTTATTTTAAACATTATCATTTTGATTTATAATTATTTAATCTATTTATGTTTATTTGTGGTATTAACATTCTAAATTTTAAATTATAACAAATAATTACTTAGTTGTTGTGAATATTCCATAATTGGATACTTTATAACATTATAGATCATATAGATTTAAATTTATAATTTTTAAATATTTTGGTTATTTTTAAACAATTTTATAATATGTTATTTTTATAAAATAACAATATTGTCAATTTTGACAGTATTCATTTATTTGAATTTAAATAAAATATATACAGAAGATATGTTCGAACTAAAAGATTTAATAGATTAATAAACCGTTATATGTATCTATAAAAGTAGTGGATCACATTAAATAGTTCATATATTATTTATTTTTTTATTTTTAAAACAATTTATTTGGTTTATCTCTTAATAAAATAACTACTACAACATTTTTGTATAATTATTTAATATACTTATTTGTTGCATAAAAATTAAAAATAAAATCCTATGATAAAGATAAGTATATTATCTTTTACATTAATAATTTTACACGAATTTATCATCTTAAAATCACAATATTTAAATTGTTATATTTATTAAATTATGAAGGTGACAACTTTGGCATCATTTGAAATAAAATACTATAAGTGTCATAATCACTTTTATAAGGCTCCAAACGGTTATATATTAGGTAATTGGATGATTAAGGTGTAGATATACACTACCAATAAATTTGGGTCAGGTTTTTGGGCCTTTTAATGGGTATTATTATTTCAATAAAAACTATATTACTTATTTTTCACTTAATAAATACTTTCTGTGTCATTAATGTATTACCATTAATGACAATTAATTAATCCCTAAAAATCCAAAATAAATTATCATGATGTAGATAATTATATTAGATTTCTGGAGACTATTCATGTTCGAAGTTTTATGATGTTTATCACTAAATTAAAATTATTATATATATAAGATTTAAGAGAGTGAAAAGTTGTCACTTTCTTTGGTATTAATAATAATTAAATTGTTTTCATGGTCAAAAGTCCATAAAATGAATCTAATCCGACCCTGAGGTTATATGGGTCTACTTTTAGCCATCCAATAGAATTTTTGGCATGTGTTAGGGTAATATTATAATATTATATTTACCCTTAATTACCTGATTTACCTTTAACTATGGTAAATAAAATTTACCGTAGTTACTATTCATAATTCCGAAAACTAAAAAGTAGCTTATTAACATAATTTGGACCCACTTATTCCATATATAGAATCCATTTTTCCAAATTCAATACAAAAAAGTTGCAGAAATTAAATTAAAATTAATCCCGTTGTCGAAAGAAAACGGGTTTTTCTTTAAAACATTGCAAAAGATTGAATTGATTTAACTTACGAATTTAATTTAAAATCAATGCTAATGAGATAAATTATATTAAATGGTAAAAATATATTCTATTTATACATTAAAACCATTCAATATTATAATTTACCCATATAAATTATTGCGATGAAACAAGTTGTTTTTAATTAAAATATAGCGTGTTTTTACTATTCATTAAAATATGAAAGTTACCAGAATAATATGAAAATTTTATCCAAAGTAAATTTTTATTTCATGATTCCAAAGAAGAATTTTATTTTGACAAATTGAACTTAAAAACATGTTGCGTATAGTGAAAGCTAATACGGTGTTGCGTATAGCGCAAGGTAATCTTGGTGTAGCATACAACACAAGACATTAATCAAAATTGTGTGTAACACGATCCAAGAATAGTTTTGCGTATACTACAAGCTAATACGGTGTTGCGTATAGAGAAAGGTAATCTTGGTATAGGATAGAACACAAGACATTAATGAAAGTAAAATAATATTTTTCATAAAATCTCGGGGTGTTACATTCTACCCCCCTTAAAATGAATTTCGCCCTCGAAATTCGTCGGGTTTATAAATGGTTTACTACTCGAAAGTTTGTTTAATAGAAACCCACATCGTAAAAAGGAATACCAAAACATTGCTTTAAAAACTAATGTATGAAATGTAATGGTTACCCAAATTAACGCATCACTCGGTTTCCACGTAGGAGAATATAGGTGAAAATATGGATATGGAAGAAAATTCTAACCATCAAGTTCTGATGGAGAGTAGTAGAGAACATGGCTATGAAAAATCCAACTATCAAAAAGCTATAGATTTTTTATGATCTATGGTACCATCTGATTCATCGGATATAATGGAACTAGGACAACATTTTTGGTTTTCAAGATCATTTCCCTAAAGTTGATGAATTAAAAGAAATACTTACATGATTTTGGTACAATCTCACTATTGTTAGTGAATTGAACAATTTCCACTTCATCCCTTAAATAAATTAAGTTGACTATGTTATTCATGATGTGTTAGCATATCATTTGATAGAATGATGGGTCATTCCATATCTTTCAAACAAAAGGTTAGCGAAAGTTATAAGTCCATTTTATGGTTAGATTAATCGTATATGGTTCCAAAAATGAACTTGTACTTCATATATCATACTACATAATAAAATAAAACTAGTTTCTACTAACCAATAACTTCCTGCAGGCCAGTGGTAGGTGATAAAGGCCAGTCACACTTCGGTTGTGGGTTCGATTCACACAGCCTTGTCCGACGCGATGGGTTGTCGCCCATCCTGCAGGTTGTCCTTTTCTAAAACTACATTAATATATCATCCCATCAATAATATCGAAAAAGGTTTTATCCTTAAACAATAATAACTTATGTACATCATAATCCATTCCAATCTTTAGGCTTATCCATAATATTGCAGTCCATTGTCATATTATAGTGAAAAAGATTACCAGAGATTTCATATAAGAAGCATGTTAATACCATCGTTGATCCCCATATATCATAAGAGATGTCTTTTTGGTCACAATACAAATGTTCGGAGGCCTTAATCATGTATTCTCTTGAAAAATGAATACCCATTGAACCTTAGTGAAAACATGAATGCAGTTAAAAGTTAACACTTTTCACATAACAAAATCCTCAAATTTCTATATACTCAAACCATGATATCACATAGTACTTATATCAATCATGATCTCATGAATACAATCAAAAATCTCGTTATCTTCTTATTCCTTCATTATGCACATATCATATACTTTACAAAAATAACTGAATAACCTTCCATGGTTACTAGTACCATTCAACATATACTTTCAAATACTTTTAGTAAAAACAATAGTGTAACAATCCTAAGATGATTATTTATTCCATAGTACCATTAACTATACAACATAACTCTCGATAAACATACAATCATTCCACTACCTTCTAAAACAACTGACTGAGCTTCAACACTTCTTTCAGCTCATATATCATTTGTAGTCTCCTCATCATCATCAACATAAATACTACCCATATGACCATACTGATTCTCTTCATGAGATTTTCCATTAGGGCATTGGTTTGCATAATGCCCGTACATTCCACATTTAAAACATCTAATCATTGTTGATGTCGTAGCAATAACATTATCCTTGTCCATGGTGTTAACTGAATCTTTTTATTTGCACTTACTGGATTTGCATCCTTCTTTTACACACCCAAAGCATCTTTTAGTTCATTTGAAACAATATACCTGACTCATCTTCCCACATGATTTACATGAGGGAAATTGAACTTTCTTTCCTCTATGATCATCATGAAACTCCATCTTTCTCTTATTATCTATGTCAGGAAACTTACCAAAGTTAAGATTATTGATCATATTATGTGATTGCTGATTAGGCATAATAACTATGTTTGGACTTCCAAAGCCCGTTTCATTTGGTTTCTCATGAAGTATATCATTCCATTGTCCGTTATATCCTCCATTATCGTGAATCTTCCTGTTTCAAGCAATTTTCTAAAACCCAAAAATAATAGTGTGAGAGGGAAAAATCATGCTAGGGAAGACAACATAGTAAAGGGGGAGTTCCCTCAATATCTATTATCTTTGGTTAAATTATATGATCGTTAACGTAGTTCTAGGACTATATCCTATATGTATACTTATCCTTAGGGACATCCCTAGACATACCTTAGAAATAGCTCTAGGGATCTCACTAACGGTTTCGCATCCTAGTTTCCAAAGGTTGACTAAACCTTTCCTCTGATACCAACTGTAGAGACCTAGAGCTTGACGTACATGGAAATTACATTACTTTGGCGGAATACTTAATACATAACAAAAACAGACACACAAGGACCGTAATAGTTTAGTGTCTTTGGAAACTTGGAACGTAATCTTCTAATCGTGGTGAAAGATCGTCAACATCTCCCATAAATATCTTCCCCTTTTTTTCTTTCCTAATACATTTCTTTATATCCTAGGAAAAAGAAAACATAAAAAGGGTGAGCTAAAATGCTCAGTAAGGGTAAGCATGGATAAAATAAAAAATACCATATACATTTGAACTTAAAAACATGAACATAATGTTTAAACATCAAAATATTGAGCAATGACATAAAACATGGAAATACGTAAGGCATAGATAATAAAGAAACATTAATAATGATAATATAGCATGGGAATAAAACATGTAATTGTGGCAACCATTAAGCACATTATATGATTTCCATAGTAGCCAAGGCATTGCTACCAAAACCATCTTAGTGGACAAAGTCCCATTCTGAATCGAGTTCACTCCTCGTTTTAGTCCTGTAACACTGAACCGAATTAACTTAATGTTCTATCCATGTCTATCTCATGAGATATAAAATCATTACCCAATGCATTGGAGGGATATATAGGTCCCACCCATCTCATAATGAAATCATTCTTACTTGTGCCACAAAATAAACTTAAAACATTCATCATATCCCAAAGAATAAAATAGGTTTCATAAACATCTTCCCATAATTTCATAATCCATATAAAACAAATGGACATTTCATCATAAGAAAATTGAACCATGTAAATCATAGAGACGTTAAAAATGAAACATAAACATATCAAATAATGTCATCTTAGATGTAAAATGGTTTTGATAAAACATTTGAAATCAATTCTTGGGGAAAATATCCTTTCTTCGTCAAAATCATTTTATTTTCAAAAATTGCCACGCACTTTTAAAATAAAAGTATTTTGTTGAAAATAGTCATAAAATCATGTAGAGTAAGCTTCATGAATATTAGGCGTTATGAAACCATAAAAATCCGTTCACGCCGAATAAGTTAAAAATAACATTCTCCTCGTACTTTTGTCGAAAAAGTCAAAAAAGTACCTCGTAACGTAAACAAAAAAAGATTCCTTACATACCGTGCATTAAAAGTCAAAAATGGATAAAACGACATTAAACATACATGAAAACAATTTTATAAAACATGGACATGGATGATAGAAATAACCCCAGTAAATACATACGAATAAGCAATCTCAGATAAAAATGAGATTTGCAAAATTATCCCTTACCTTTGGTCCGATTTGCTTCGTAAGTGTCCGAACCTCCTGTATAATGATTTAAATAATTTTATTTACTTATTAAATAATCATATTCATATATGGTTCACTTATGACTTTATATTACCCGTTCTTTTGTAAATTCCATGTTATAGAGTGTTTTTGTTAAAATCGTTTCATTTGTCATCCGTGTTTTGACTTGTAATTATTCATATGATTACTTAAATCATGATTACTTAATTCCAGAATATAAAAAATGATTTATATATATATTCAGAATATATATATATAATATATCGATAAATGGAATGAAATACACCGTCCATGGAGACGGTAGGCAATATGTACGCATGAACGCTGTTTTCGTTTCCTTATTGAGTTGAATGAAATTAAATAGATTATATACATATATATATACATAAATCCAGTAGCATTATTATTCTATATATTTCATTATTATTCATTATATATACTTTATAATCATTCTTGAATGGTTAATCATGGAAAATGAATCTCATCGCGTTTGTTGAGACGGTAGTCCGTACGTACGCACGAGCGATGATATCATTCCCGTGATCGTGGAATTGTATTGGAGTGTATGTATAATATTATAGAATCACTATCACTTTACAATAATAATATATATTCATTATTTAAACCATTATACCCATCCAAGTAACGTGATGGTGGAAAATAGATTATACCATGGTGTAGAGATGGTATTCCGTACGTCCGCACGCGCGGTGATTTCGTTTTCCGTAGGATGGATAGATGGTGAAATAGGGTTGTTTCATACTTATAATAACATATCAGTATATTATTGATACTGATGTTATTACTTCATAATGAAACAACTAATGAATAATAAGTAGAAGAAGAAATAAAGTTGAAAGAATCGGTAACGAACATTACCTCTTCTTTGAAGCGCCTCTTTGAGACCTCCTCTTAGGGCACTAAAATTGGTCTTTGAAGAAAACCAAGACCTCTAGGATGTTTCTAGGGAAGTGGAGAATAGAATTGGTCAGGGGTTTTCCGATCTTGAAGGCTCAATGTGGTGTGAGGAAGAGAGGGAGGAGGTGGCCTTTTATAAGGGAGGAGAGGGGCACCTTTGGAATTCTTAAAAATATTAATTTATAATAAATCTAACCCCAATTAAAATCCTAAAGAAATGACTAATATTCGAAGATTAGATGAGATAAAGTTGTAATCTCATAAAACAATCAAATTTAGACATGTTTGGATCTTATTTTAAACCTTATCATTTTGATTTATCCTTATTTAATCTATTTAAGTTTATTTGTGGTAATAAAATTCTAAATTTTAAATTATAAGAAATAAATAATTATTTGTTGTTAATTTTACATTATTGTTTAATTTATAACATTATAGACAATATAAATATAAATTTATAATTTTTAAATATTTTTGTTATTTTTAAACAATTTTATTATATGTTATTTTTTTAAAATAACAATATTGTCAATTTTGACAGTATTCATTTATTTGATTTTAAATAAACTATATGCAGAAGATATGTTCGAACAAAAAGATTTAATATATTCATAAAAGGTCATATGTATCTATAAAATTAGTGGATCACATTAAATAGTTCAGATAATATTTATTTTATTATTTTTAAAACCATTTATTTGGTTTATCTCTTAATAAAATAATTACTACAAATTTTTTTCATTATTCTTTAATATACTTATTTGTTGCATAAAAATTAAAAATAAAATCCTATGATGAATATAAATCTATTAGATTTTACAATAATACTTTTACTCGAATTTCTCAACTTAAAATCACAATATTTAAACTGTTATATTTATTAAATTTTGAAGGTGACAACTTTGGCATCATTTGAAATAAAATACTATAATTGTCATTATCACATTTATAAGGCTCCAAACGGTTATATATTATGTCATTGGATGATTAAGGTGTAGATATAAACTAACAATAAGTTTGTGACAGGTTTTGGGGCCTTTTAATGTGTATTATTATTTCAATAAAAACTATATTACTTATTTTTCACTTAATAAATAATTTTTGTATCATTAATGTATCACGATTAATGACAATTATTTAATCCTATAAATTCTAAATAAATAATAATGATGTAGATAATTTTATTATATTTCTGGAGACTATTCATGTTTTATGTTTTAAGCTTTTTATCACTAAATTAAAATTATTATACATATAAGATTTAAGAGAGTGACATGTCGTCACTTTCTTTGGTTTTAATAATAATTAAATTATTTTCATGTTCAAAAGTCCATAAAATGAATCTAATCTGACCCTTAGGTTATATGGGTCTACTTTTAGCCATCCAATAGAATTTTTCCATGTGTTAGGGTAATTTTATAATATTATATTTACCCTTAATTACCCGATTTACCTTTAACTATAGTAAATAAAATTTACCGTAGTTACTATTCATAATTCCCAAAAATAAAAAGTAGCTTATTAACATAATTTGGACACACTGATTCCAAATATGGAATCCATTTTTCCAAATTCAATACACCAAATATGAAGAAATTAAATTAAAATTAATCTCGTTGTTGAAAGAAAACGGGTTTTTCTTTAAAACATTGTAAAAGATTGAATTGATTTAACCTACGAATTTTATGTAAAATCAATGCTAGTGACATAAATCACATTAAATGGTAAAAATATATTCTATTTATACTTTAAAACAATTATATATTATAATTTAACCATATAAATTATTGAGATGAAAATAGTTGTTTTTAATTAAAATATAGCGTGTTTTTACTATTCATTAAAATATGAAAGTTACCAGAATAATATGAAAAATTTATCCAAAGTAAATTTTTATTTCATGATTCCAAAGAAGAATTTTATTTTTGTCAAATTGAACATATAAACATGTCAAAAACAAGATTTAAAGTGGGTGCGCCATCAAAAGGCGTCAAAACTGCATTTTTTAAAAAATACTTATTTTACCCGAAAAATTTATTTTGTTCTTATACCATGTTCTAAAAAATGTGTAAGATGAATAATAATTCAAAATTTAGTTAATAATATTCATAATGGATAGTTCATAATAATATTATAATAATATACCGTTGTTTAGGAAAACCCGATATTGCGTACAACACACGCTATCGAGAAAGGTCACAATTGCGTGTAACAAAAGCCAAGTATGGGTTGCGTGTTGTGCAAGAATCCTTCATTGTTTCGTATAACAGAATACAACCATATTTCATTTATACATTGAATATATATATATATATATACTCAATGTTGCGTAGAATAACTATTATCAAAATTATGTGTAACACGATCCAAGAATAGTGTTGCATATACTGCAAGCTAATACGGTGTTGCGTATAACGCAATGTAATCTTGGGTTAGCATACAATACAATACATTAATGAAATTAAAAGATAATTTTTCATAAAATCTCGGGGTGTTACAAATATTTACTGGATATACATGATATTTAAATAATTAATACTATTATGGAGATGATTTACTCATAACTACATGGATAATCATTTTCAAACAAGTTCATTTTTGACTCATGTACCAAACATCGACAAAAAACGTCTGATACGAACTCACATTATTAACCAATTATTATAAAATTATAATATGTCGTATAAACTGAAAAATAATCTTTAAAATAGGTCCTTATGCAATTATAAATTGACCAAACTTTATTATTCAGGAATATAAAGAGACGAACAAGACAAGTCAGACTTGAGGAAAGGGATCCTGCCCCTCTCTTTCTTTTTAAGTACACTCATTTATGTAATTCCTTTTAAGATAATTTTTCTTATGATTGGGCTGTTATTTTATATTAATCTTACTTAAATTTTTATGTTCATATGAATAGAGACCCTGTTTTCTTTCATAAATCCATTTTGGATGTTTTCAGTGGCGTCGTTAGGCTGCCGAATATTCGTAAGGGATCTTACCCCTCCCTTTATTTTTAAGTACTCTCCTTTATGTCACCTCTTTTAAGCAGCTATTTTTTATGTTGGGGGATGTTATTTTATATTCCTATTTCTGTAAATTTTATTTTAATATGATGAGAGACCCTATTTGATCTCATCAATCCATTTTTGAAGTTTTAAGTGGCATCGCTTGGCTGGCGAGTTTTCGTAAGCGATTTTTCATATCACTTTTATTCCCGTGAGATTTATGCTACATTTTCCACCATTTCCATTGAGTGGTGTATGTAATTCCCATTATTATACTCTTTGTGTAATATAATTTCATTTATGGGTATCTAAATATTCATTGTATGATCCTTCTTCAATGAGGTGTATGTTTCGAAAGTAACCCAAGTCTGTAAGGGAACCTTTCACCCTCCTCTTTTTAAAAGACTTCTTTTTTTATGTCTTTTAATTCACATACTATTATGTTGTTATATTTTCTTCTATTTCATTATTGATTTAAATTTTATGAACAAGTGATGAGATACCCTTTTTATCTCTCATCAACTCATTTTCTGAATTTTGAAGTGACGCCCTTAGGCTGTCGAATTTTACCAAGGGAACTTTTTAACCCAATTTCGATTTCTTTGGGTTCAACATGTAGTTATTGAATATTTCATCCTTTGAATATGTATGAATGACCTTTTTTTACACTTAATATCCACTTATATTGGGTTAATTAATAATTTTCACACATAATTTTGAGATTTATTCATCCTTAATTTAAAGATACCATCTTTATAAGGGATTTATAACGACCCATACTTTACATACATTGTTAATACTTCAAAATTGAAGTACACTTATTACAACATATGACAAAACCACAAAGGACCGTATAGGTATAGTGTCTTTAGAAACTGGGAAACATAAAAAACTGGTTCATAAATCTTCTATAGTGTCTCCCATTTATTTCATCATATCTAGGGTCTCTTTTAGCATATTCTACTTAATATCCATCTTCCTGACCTGGGGAAAAGAAAACATAAAAGGGTGAGCTCAAATGCTCAGCAAGGGCAAATAAAGGAAATAAAAATCATATCATATCTTTTTGAAAATCAAAACCTGCAAAAGAGATCATAATATCATAACATGGGATAAATCATAGAAGTGAAAATGAAATCATAACATAAAACATTACTCATTGTGGCATACACACATAATCATAGAGAATCATTTCTTGTTAGTCAAGACTCATTGCCAAGACTATCTTAGTGGACAAAGTCCCTTTCTGAATCGAGTAATCCTCGTTTCAGTCCTGTTTCACTGAACCGGTATAACCTACCATTCCAGCCATGTCTATCTCATGAGATATAAAATCTTTACCCAATGCATTAGAGGGAGATATAGGTCCCACCCATCTCTTAATGAATCCTTTCTTATGTGTGCCACAAAATCATAAATCATACATCATTGCATAACCCATGTAATAAAAATGGGATTCTTAAACAACATGACATCATAAAACCATTCATATAAGATAAAGGAATTCATAAACATAATTCCATCACAACATAGTCAAATCGATGTAAAAATATGGATAGAAACAGAACCCTTTATTATCTTATATGGAAAATAATTTTGATAAAACACTTGAATTGAATTCTTGAGGAAAATATCCTTTCTTCTTCAAAATCAATTTCTTTTCACAAAACGTCATGCAATTTTAAAAGAAAGAGATTTTATTGAAAATATTCATGAAATCTTTTAGAGGAAGCTTCATGAAAATAAGGCTTTATAAAACAGTATAAATCCGTTCGTTCCGTATAAGTTAAAAAAAACAGTCTTCGTACTTTTGTCGGAAAAGTCAAAAAGTACCTCGTATAAAAAAACGACAAAAGATTCCTTTCATATTCTTTACTAAAAACTCAGCTAAGGGAAAAATTGGATTTAAACTATTGTAAGTGGATGGAAACAATATTACATATTGAGGGAACATGGATGTGGATGATAAAATACACCCCAGTAAATACTTACGAATAAACAATCTCGGATAAAAATGAGATTGTGATATTTCCCTTACCTTAGGTCCGATTTGCTTTGTTCGTGTCCGAAGCTCCTGTATAATGGTTTAAATAATGTTATTGACTTATTCCAGAATCATACATATTGATATGAGATCATATATGGTCATATTATTATCTTCTTGTTAGTAATATTTCATTGTTACTTGTTACTCGGGTCTTTATAACTTTTTGTTCTTATGCGTGTTTTGTCGAATAAAATATTATTCTTATCTTTAGGTTATAGATAATTCATTTCCAGAATGGTATTAGTGTAGTATATACCATATTAATTCATTCAATTCATTTATATAATCATTATGAAATGAAGATCATGTAGAACGAGTCGCATCACATCGTGGAGACGGAATTCCGTACGTACGCACGAGTGATGATATCATTCCTATGATCGTGGAATTGTATTGGAGTATATATATATTATTTCAGTATCAATATTACTTCATAATAATCATATATAGTTACTCATTACACCATTATACCCATCCTTTTAAGGTGATGGTGGAGAATAGATTACACCACGGCGTGGAGACGGTATTCCATACGTACGCAAGCGCGGTGATTTCATTTTTCCGTAGGATGGATAGAAGGTGAATTACGGTTGTTTCATATTTATAATAACATATCAGTATGTAAGTAATACTGATGTTATTACTTTATCATGAAACAACTAGAGAAGAAGAAGTTGAAGAAGAAAGAAATTGAAAAGATCGGTAATGGATATTACCTCTTCTTTGGAACGCCTCTTTGAATCCTCCACTTAAGGAACTAAGATTGGTCTTTGGAGAAGACCAGGACCTCTAGGATTATTCTAGGGAAGTGGAGAGGAGAAAATGGCAGGGGTTGGCCGAGCTTGAGTGCTCAAATTGGTGTGAGGAGGAGGGGGAGGAGGTTCCCTTTTATAAGGGAGGAGAGGGGCACCTTAGGAATATCTCAAAATATTATTTTATATTAAAGTCAAAATCGGTTTATAATGGTTCCAAAGGGTCTTATTTCGAATCTGAAGTGGTGATGGGTCGAAATCCTATCCACCAATAGGATTTAGACAAGTTTGGGGTATTATTTTAACCTTATCGATTAGATTTAACTCTAAGTTAATTAATTTAACTTTTACCGTGTCTTTTTGTTTTCTTTCACTATATGGTTAATACACTTACTATAACATGTCAAACGAACCCCAAATTGTTTATTATTAATATATATATATATCCTTATCTAAGTCATTTGGTCAAACCTTATATTTTTAAGAATAAAATAACAATTAATAATATAATATTTGATTTAAAAACTATTTTGTGTCAATTTTGACACTATTTGATATATTATTTTTGTGAAAGTCATATCAGAATTATATGTTCGAACCAAGTTGCTTAAATCAACACTAATATATCATAGTAACCTAGAAAATTAGTGGAATTCATAAAAAGTCTTAAATTACATTTATTTTGGTATTTATATTATCAATTATGTCAATATTTCATTAATAAGATAATTACTGCATCATTTTTGTGTCATAAATAAATTAAATTATTTGATGTCTAAAAATTACAAATAAAATACCATCATGTAGGAAATCTTTTTAGCTTTCTAATGAATATTTACAATCGAATTTATCTTATGTATAACCCCATATTAAAAATGATTTACTTATTAAACTTTAAATTTAACTATTTTAACCCTTCTTTAAATAAATTAATAATAAATGTCCTAATCTAATCCAAGTGGGCCTAAATGGTCATATGTTATTCCTAAGTTTGTTTTTGGTCGAATTACACTTGTCCAATAGAATTAGGACATGTGTTAGTGTAATATTAATATCATATTTACCCTTAGTTACCCTATTTACTATTAACCTCGGTAAAAAAAGGTAAAAAGTTACTATTCACCAAAAAATTATTTTCATCTCATTGAACCACATTTTAGTCCTTGATATTAACCGTGTCTCTCGGATTTTCGAAATTACATTCACAGAAGCGGTAAAATTAAGTTTTATGCAAAATTCAGTTTTTTTAACCTACCACTTAGTGGTTTCACTATTCATCAAAAATTGAAAGTTTTCAGAAAAATACCAAAATTTCACCCTAGGCTAATTTCGATATTCTGAGTCCAAAAATGAAGTCCATTTTGAAAAATAAAATTTATAAAATTTCAAAAAGTGGTTATTACTATTCATAACGGCTAGTTTTAATAGCATATTGCTGTTTAGTGAAACTCGGTATTGCATACGACGCAAGCTATCGAGGAAGGTCGCGATTGCGTGTAAAGAAAGCCAAGCAAGTGTTGTGTAGAAAAAGATTCCTTTGATGATTTATATAACATAAAAGTCTCGGGTGTTACATTCTACCCCCCTTAAAAAGAATTTCGCCCTCGAAATTCGTCACTTTGTTACAAACAGATGAGGATACTTCTCCCTCATCATATCCTCGAGCTCCCATGTAGCTTCTTCAAGTTGGTGGTTCCTCCATAAAACCTTCACTAAGCGAGTGGTCTTGTTTCGTAGGACTTTTTCGCTACGATCCGGAATCTTTATCGGTTGTTCTTCGTAAGAAAGATCTTGCTCCAGCGGTACAACTTCTGAGCTGAGTACATGTGAAGGATCTGGTATGTACTTTCTCAGGAGAGATACATGGAACACATCGTGAACTTGAGAGAGATTCGGTGGAAGCGCCAATCAGTAAGCTACCTTCCCAACACGATCCAGTATTTCGAAAGGACCGATATATCTTGGGCTCAACTTCCCCTTCTTTCCAAATCTCATAACCCTCTTCCAGGGAGATATTCGTAAGAACACTTTATCGCCCACTTCAAACTCTAGGTCTTTTCTTCGGTTGTCGGCATAACTTTTCTGTCGACTCTGAGATGCTCTTATGTGTTGTTGAATAGATCTGACCTTTTCTGCCATTTCATCAACGAGATCAGGTCCTAATAGCTTTCTTTCCCCAACTTCATCCCAGCAAGTTGGAGTCCTGCATTTCTTTCCATAGAGAGCTTCATAAGGAGCCATCTGAATACTGGAGTGAAAGCTATTATTATAAGAAAATTCCACCAAAGGTAGGTGTTGATCCCAACCTCCTTTGAAATCCATAGAGCAAGCTCTCAACATATCTTCTAGGGTTTGAATTGTTCTCTCAGACTGACCGTCTGTCTGGGGATGATAAGCAGTGCTGAAACTCAACTCTGTATCCAGAGTATGCTGAAGACTTCGCCAGAACTTCGAGGTAAATCTCGGATCTCGATCAGATATAATAGAAAGTGGTACTCCATGCAATCTTACCACTTCCTTTACATATATCCTGGCAAGCTGATCTAGAGAGAAATCCTCTCTAATAGCAATGAAGTGTGCAGACTTTGTAAGACGATCAACTATGACCCAGATAGCATTATTGCCTTTGGATGTTTTAGGAAGTCCTGTGACAAAGTCCATAGTGATGTTTTCCCATTTCCATTCGGGTATGGGTAATGGTTGTAACATCCCCTTAGACTTCTGTCTCTCAGCTTTAACTTGTTGACAAATCAAGCATCGGGAGACATATTCAGCAACATCTCTTTTCATGCCATCCCACCAGAAGTACTCTTTCAGGTCCCTATACATCTTCGTGCTTCCAGGATGAATAGAGAATGATGAACTATGAGCCTCATCCAGCAGCTCATTCTTTAATTCGGGGATGGGAGGAACGCAAACCCGATTCCTGAACTTTATTATCCCATCACAATCAAGGTTGAATTCAGGAACATTTCTCACCTTCTTTTGTAACTCGACATCTTCTTTCTGTGCCGCTTTAATCTTCACATGTATAGATGGTTGAACATTCATTTGAGAAAGATAAGATTTTTCCCCTTCCATTATAATTCCAAGATCCATCCTTCGTAAATCCATAAATATTGGATCTTTTGTGATCCTCATCATGGATAAACTAGCATGGTCTTGTCGACTTAATGCATCTCCCACCTTGTTTTCTTTCCCAGGGTGGTAATGGATTGAGCAGTCATAATCCTTAATCAGCTCCAACAATCTTCTTTGACGCATATTCAGCTCCTTTTGTGTGAAAATATACTTTAAACTTTTATGATCAGTATAAATATCACACCTTTCACCATAAAGGTAATGCCTCCAAATATTTAATGCAAAGATTACTGCAGCCAACTCCAAATCATGTGTTGGGTAATTTTGATCATGGATTTTCAACTGTCGTGAGGCATAAGCTATCACTATATCATTTTGCATAAGAAAACACCCCAATCCCTTCTTGGATGCATCACTGTAGATCACAAACCTTTCTCCACTACAAGGCAGTGTGAGCACAGGTGCACTGGATAACCTTCTTTTCAACTCCTTGAAATTCTCTTCACATTCCTTTGTCCAGACAAACTTAACTCCTTTCCGAGTCAACTTGGTGATTGGATTAGATAATCGTGAAAAATCTTTTACAAAACGTCGATAATATCCAGCCAAACCAAGAAAACTTCGGATCTCAGTTACTGTTCTTGGTCTTGACCATATTTCGATAACCTCTGTTTTTGCTGGATCCACAGATATCCCCTCTTTTGAGATTATGTGACCCAAAATGCACCTTTTTGAAGCCAAAATTCACACTTGGTAAATTTGGCATAAAGCTTCTCCTTTCTCAGGGTCTTCAATATAATTCTCAAGTGATCTTCATGCTCTTCCTTGCTCTTTGAATAGACAAGAATATCGTCTATAAAGACTACCACAAATTGATCAAGATAGTCTCTAAAGACTCTATTCATTAAGTCCATGAAGATAGCAGGGGCATTAGTAAGACCAAATGGCATCACTATAAATTCATAGTGTCCATACCTTGTACGGAAAGCCGTCTTTGGTATATCCTACCTTTTGACCCTTAATTGATGATACCCTGAACGGAGATCAATCTTGGAAAAGTATTGAGCTCCGCGTAGTTGGTCAAATAAGTCATCAATGCGTGGGAGAGGATATTTGTTCTTGATAGTGATCTTGTTAAGTTCTCGATAATCAATGCAGAGTCTCATTGATCCATCTTTCTTCTTTACAAATAGAACAGGTGCTCCCCAAGGTGACGCACTAGGGCGTATGAATCCCTTATCAAGATTCTCTTGGAGTTGCTTCTTCAATTCCTGCAACTCAATTGGGGCCATTCTATAAGGTGTCTTTGAAATAGGCAAAGCACCCGGTACGAGTTCTATTGAAAACTCAACTTCACGATTTGGTGGAAGACCCGGTAATTCCTCCGGAAAGACATCATCAAACTCCCGTACAATGGGCATATTCTTAATCGTGAGTTTCTCACCAACCATTTGAGATAAATAACCTTCATTTAGTGGAATCAAGACCCATAAGATGGAAGAAATTTCCACTGGAAGGTTATATTCATCCTTGCATCGATAGACGATCGTAGATTGATCTGGAATATGAAATGTGACTTCCCTTCTTTGGCAATCGATATGAGCTCCATGTAGAGAAAGCCAATCCATGCCAAGAATCACATCAAATTCCACTAAAGGAAGGATCACATGATTTGCAGGAAGCACTTTCCCACAAACTTAGATCGGAGAAGAATTATAAACTTTTGATGCGATTGATGTGCCATTAGGTGTTGTCACAGCTAACTCAACATCTAATTGTTGAGGTAATACGGTGATACCCTTAGAAAAGTCTTCATAAATAAAAGAGTGGGTGGATCCATAATCAAATAAAACATTTTCTACTTTAGAGTGGATGGTAAGTGTACCTTTCACCACATCGTTATCGTACTCCACATCGCTGATAGAAATTGCATGTGACATTCCTTTGTCTTTAGCCTTAAGAGTTTGTTGACGTCGACCATCATCATCAACCATTGGATTTGGGCATTGATTGGCATAATGCCCCATCTCCTTGCACTTGAAACATTGAAGTGTAGTAGGTTCATTCTGTGTATCCCTTACTTTGTTTGCATCATTAGACATCTTCTTCCCATTATCACGGCATTCAAATGCCCGATGACCTTCTTTTCCACATTTAAAACATTTACTTGTCCCTTTAAGACAACTCCCTCCATGTTTCTTTCCACACTTTGAGCATAAGGAAAAGATCATCTTCTTTTCTGTGTGCTCTTTAGATTTTTCTTTGAATTCCATCTTCCTCTTCTTATCAAACCCATGTGACTGATGGGTTACTCCAATCTCCATCTCGACTTTGAGAGCACATCGAACGATTTCCTCGTAGATATTGAAGTCCCTTATGGCTAACGCCCTTCGAAGACTTGGTTTTAATCCACTAAAGAATCGATCGATCTTACTCTCAGGTTGGATAATAATACCAGAAGCGTACCTTGCCAGTCTTGTAAAATATGCTTCATAGGTACCAACAGATTCATCATCCCTTTGGTTCAGTTCAAGAAACTCTTTCTCCATCTTTGTTCGGAGAATACGAGGGAAGTACTTATTGAAAAATAAGTTCTTGAACTCGTCCCATTCCATAGACTCAATTTCATCCCTTTGCCTCGTATTCTTAATAAGATTCCACCATTGATCAGCATCTCCTTCCAAACGATACACTGCTAGGATGACTTTATCATGTTCAGAACATTGAAGAACTGAAAATATCTTTTCAGTAGTACTAATCCATTGTTCAGCAACTAATGGATCAGTAGACCGACTGAAAGAAGGTGGACGCTGCCTCATGAAGGATTCAACAGAATGTTGCTCCCTCCTTTGCTCGTTTGGAAATCCTGCATGATTCATAGCTTGAGAAAGTTGTGTGAGCATGGCTACAAGATTTTTCATTCCAGCTCCCATATCGTTTGGTTGCTCAGGGGGACAATCATTGCATTGCCCATCGCATTCCGCATTAACACGGTTCCTTCGGGTTCTAGCCATTGACTAAAACCAAGAAGAATAGTGTGAGCAACACTAATTATAATAGGAAACCACATAATTCAAGAATAAAATTTTCATGCTTATGGTCTTATCCTAGGTTATTCAAGGCCATTTCTAAAACACTATGATTGTGTACTATGCTTAGACTTATCCTTAGGGTTCTTACTAAGGCTTTCACATCCTAGTTTCCAAAGGTTGACTATACCTTTCCTTTGATACCAACTATAACGACCCATACTTTACATACATTGTTAATACTTCAAAATTGAAGTACACTTATTACAACATATGACAAAACCACAAAGGAACGTATAGGTATAGTGTCTTTAGAAACTGGGAAACATAAACAACTGGTTCATAAATCTTCTACAGTGTCTCCCATTTATTTCATCATATCTAGGGTCCCTTTTAGCATATTCTACTTAATATCCATCTCCTGACCTGGGGAAAAGAAAACATAAAAGGGGGAGCTCAAATGCTCAGCAAGGGCAAATAAAGGAAATAAAAATCATATCATATCTTTTTAAAAATCAAAACCTGCAAAAGAGATCATAATATCATAACATGGGATTAATCATAGAAGTGAAAATGAAATCATAACTTAAAACATTACTCATTGTGTCATACACACATAATCATAGAGAATCATTTCTTGTTAGTCAAGACTCATTGCCAAGACTATCTTAGTGGACAAAGTCCCTTTCTGAATCGAGTAATCCTCGTTTCAGTCCTGTTTCACTGAACCGGTATAACCTACCATTCCAGCCATGTCTATCTCTTGAGATATAAAATCTTTACCCAATGCATTGGAGGGAGATATAGGTCCCACCCATCTCTTAATGAATCCTTTCTTATGTGTGCCACAAAATCATAAATCATACATCATTGCATAACCCCTGTAATAAAAATGGGATTCTTAAACAACATGACATCATAAAACCATTCATATATGATAAAGGAATTCATAAACATAATTCCATCACAACATAGTCAAATCGATGTAAAAATATGGATAGAAACAGAACCCTTTATTATCTTATATGGAAAATAATTTTTATAAAACACTTGAATTGAATTCTTGAGGAAAATATCCTTTCTTCTTCAAAATCAATTTCTTTTCACAAAACATCATGCAATTTTAAAAGAAAGAGATTTTATTGAAAATAGTCATGAAATCTTTTAGAGGAAGCTTCATGAAAATAAGGCTTTATAAAACAGTATAAATCCGTTCGTTCCGTATAAGTTAAAAAAACAGTCTTCGTACTTTTGTCGGAAAAGTCAAAAAGTACCTCGTATAAAAAAAACGACAAAAGATTCCTTTCATATTCTTTACTAAAAACTCACCTAAGGGAAAAATTGGATTTAAACTATTGTAAGTGGATGGAAACAATATTTCATATTTAGGGAACATGGATGTGGATGATAAAATACACCCCAGTAAATACTTACGAATAAACAATCTCGGATAAAAATGAGATTGTGATATTTCCCTTACCTTAGGTCCGATTTGCTTTGTTCGTGTCCAAAGCTCCTGTATAATGGTTTAAATAATGTTATTGACTTATTCCAGAATCATACATATTTATATGAGGTCATATATGGTCATATTATTAGCTTCTTGTTAGTAATATTTCATTGTTACTTGTTACTCGGGTCTTTATAACTTTTTGTTCTTATGCGTGTTTTGTCGAATAAATTCTTATTCTTATCTTTAGGTTATAGATAATTCATTTCCAGAAAGGTATTAGTGTAGTATATACCATATTCATTCATTCAATTCATTTATATAATCATTATGAAATGAAGATCATGTAGAACAAGTCGCATCACATCGTGGAGACGGTATTCCGTACGTAGGCACGAGTGATGATATCGTTCCTATGATCGTGGAATTGTATTGGAGTATATATATATTATTTCAGTATCAATATTACTTCATAATAATCATATATAGTTACTCATTACACCATTATACCTATCCTTGTAAGGTGATGGTGGAAAATAGATTACACCACGGCGTGGAGACGGTATTCCGTACGTACGCACGTGCGGTGATTTCATTTTTCCGTAGGATGGATAGAAGGTGAATTAGGGTTGTTTCATATTTATAATAACATATCAGTATGTAAGTAATACTGATGTTATTACTTTATCATGAAACAACAAAAGAAGAAGGAGTTGAAGAAGAAAGAAATTGAAAAGATCGGTAATGGATATTACCTCTTCTTTGGAACGCCTCTTTGAATCCTCCACTTAAAGAACTAAGATTGGTCTTTGGAGAAGACCAGGACCTCTAGGATTATTCTAGGGAAGTGGAGAGGAGAAAATGGCAGGGGTTGGCCGAGCTTGAGTGCTCAAATTGGTGTGAGGAGGAGGGGGAGGAGGTGCCCTTTTATAAGGGAGGAGAGGGGCACCTTAGGAATATCTCAAAATATTATTTTATATTAAAGTCAAAATCGGTTTATAATGGTTCCAAAGGGTCTTATTTCGAAGCTGAAGTGGTGATGGGTCGAAAGCCTATCAACCAATAGGATTTAGACAAGTTTGGGGTATTATTTTAACCTTATCAATTAGATTTAACTCTAAGTTAATTAATTTAACTTTTACCGTGTCTTTTTGTTTTCTTTCACTATATGGTTAATACACTTACTATAACATGCCAAACGAACCCCAAATTGTTTATTATTAATATATATATCCTTATCTAAGTCATTTGGCCGAACTTTAGATTTTTAGGAATAAAATAACAATTAATAATATAATATTTGATTTAAAAACTATTTTGTGTCAATTTTGACACTATTTGATATATGATTTTTGTGAAAGTCATATCAGAATTATATGTTCAATCCAAGTTGATTAAATCAACACTAATATATCATAGTATCCTATAAAATTAGTGGAATTCATAAAAAGTCTTAAATTACATTTATTTTGGTATTTATATTATCAATTATGTCAATATTTCATTAATAAGATAATTACTGCATCATCTTTGTGTCATAAATAAATTAAATATTTTGATGTCTAAAAATTAAAAATAAAATACCATCATGTAGGAAAGCTTTTTAGGATTCTAATGAATATTTACAATCGAATTTATCTTATGTATAACCCCATATTAAAAATGATTTACTTATTAAACTTTAAATTTAACTATTTTAACCCTTCTTTAAATAAATTAATAATAAATGTCCTAATCTAATCCAAGTGGGCCTAAATGGTCATATTTTATTCCTAAGTTTGTTTTTGGTCGAATTACACTTGTCCAATAGAATTAGGACATGTGTTAGGGTAATATTAATATCATATTTACCCTTAGTTACCCTATTTACTATTAACCTCGGTAAAAAAAGGTAAAAAGTTACTATTCACCAAAAAATTATTTTCATCTCATTGAACCACATTTTAGTCCTTGATATTAACCGTGTCTCTCGGATTTTCGAAATTCCATTCACAGAAGCGGTAAAATTATGTTTTATGCAAAATTCAGTTTTTTAACCTACCACTTAGTGGTTTCACTATTCATCAAAAATTGAAAGTTTTCAGAAAAATACCAAAATTTCACCCTAGGCTAATTTCGATATTCTGAGTCCAAAAATGAAGTCCATTTTGAAAAATAATATTTAGAAAATTTCAAAAAGTGGTTATTACTATTCATAACGGCTAGTTTTAATAGCATATTGTTGTTTAGTGAAACTCGGTATTGCGTATGACGCAAGCTATCGAGGAAGGTCGCGATTGCGTGTAAAGAAAGCCAAGCAAGTGTTGTGTAGAAAAAGATTCCTTTGATGATTTATATAACATAAAAGTCTCGGGTGTTACAGGATTTCATCGCATTTTACATTTCTATTGAGACTTCATTGTTTTTATGCACCAATTCACTCTTATATGGTGTATATACTGTCCTTTGGAATATTATATCATGAATCCATTTATTCTCATGATATTACAAAGTTCTGATTAAATGTTATTGCTCAATTATTGTATTCAACTGTCTCTAATTTTGGTAAAAACCCCTTTAACCAAAATATCGCTTTAAATATTTTTATGATTTGTTCTTATTAATATTCATGTTTTCAAAATGGTTTTAAGGATTTATTTATATGGATATTAATGGTTTGAAATGTTAAAAGCTTCAAGGTGGTATGTGACACTTTGATTCAAAAATCTATTTTAAATGGTTTTTGAAAATGGATTGATTAATTCAATATCTTGGAATTACTTATTGTGATTGAAAATAAAATTTTGTTATTGAAATGTTTATATTTTCAATATTTTATGTGTAATGATGGTACTTGGACATTTTATGGGTGGTTACGTGATAAACCATATGACGGGTGGTGTTGTGAATACCAGGACGGGTGGTTACATTATAACCTCTAATGCATTGGGTATGGAAGTCAGCGGTATGGCTATTCCATTAAGTATGTGTGGAAGTCGACCTTATGGTTATTCCATTTAAGTATGTTTATGTCCCAAGTTACCTTTATATGTTATGTGTTATTTATAAGGGTTCTATGGTAATATTTGGGTTATAAAAGGGCAAGTAATGATCTTTTATTCAGTGAAGTGTTTTTACTACTTCATAAAGGTGAAAAGATTTACTTTGGTAAAGTACTCATGGTTTACTTGTTGTTTTTGAAAAACTAACAGTTTTCCTTCTTTTTGTATCCTTTACTGGGATTTTTATGCTCATCCCAAGTTTTTCAAATGTTTTCCACAGGACTTAAATATGAATTGGGTCGAGGATGGGATCAAGGAAAGACATGCTATCTAAAACATGGTACTAGACATGTTTCTTTTTAAGTTTTTTTTATGTTATGGAAACTTAGCAGAAGTGTCTACTATGTAATATTTTGGGATGTAATAGTTTTTACCTAATTCTCTAAAACTCTAAACCTGAAAAGATCCTCAATGTGAATTATTCATTTAATTAAATATTAAGTAAGGTTTAAGGTCAGGGCCTTATATTTACCATTTATAGTTGTGATAAAAATTAGTAATGCTAATATTCATATTGAACAAAAATAAAATATACATATATTATAAAAACATATCTAGTTAATCCCAATATGTATTCCATTTAAAAAAAATTAAAATCCAAAAGAGAAAAAATTTAAATTTAAATTAACTCATTATATACATAATTTGTTAATCATATTTTTATGTATAATATTTTTTTCATACCATATTCATGAATAAAATTTATTAAAATGAAAATATTTGTATTAATAATTATTTAATATAATTATTATTAACATAAACAATTCATAAATGGATGTTTATAAATTATTGAATTAAAAAAATATTTAAAAAAAGAATCATTTTTTAATATTATCTATAAAAAATCTTTCATAAAATTGGAAAATATCTCCCCAATTTTTTTATATGATTAATTAGAAAATTTATTTTATTAAAATGAACATATATAATTTACTGAAATTAGAAGTAAAATTTATTTTTGATGAAAAAATATTTCTGTTGCATAAAATTACAATATTAAAAAAATGAGATCATATTTCATAGGCCTCAATCAATGCATTTGTATTGAGTATGACATATATATATCATTGTTCAATTTATAATATACATTCCAACTAATTTTACATATAGTTTATATTGCTCCTGATTAAATAATAATATTTGGGGTTCATTTAAACATGATGTTTTATTTTATAATTTCTATCAAACATAGTGTTACTTTAAAATTTTGTTGTGATACATAAAAACCCTAGAAAAATATTTTAAAAACCTGTAAAAAAAATTACATTTATAAAAATACCATTTTCTTTAAAAAAAAACTTTCAGTACCCAAATAACTAGAAAATTGTAAATAGAGTTTTTATTAGATGAAAATTGAAATGTTTATAAAGGAAGTGTGTTTCCAACGCTTTCGCTATTTTGCGCACATCTGTCTGTGGAGGACGCGCAGCTGTTGCCTTGCATTCTTGCTTTCCAAAGGTGAGTGGAATCTATTCCTTATCCAGGGATGTTTGCTCCTTGATCGAAATGGGATGATGGTATGTCGGATCTTCCTTATATGGATTCATCCTCGGAACTTATTACCCAGTCCAGGTCTCCCATAAAGAATAATTCATGGTTCATGAATCTCATTACCTGTTCCATACCTTTGTGGATGTCGGTTAATTATACTACTTTCCTTAGGACATTCGATGTGGTCTTGACATGGTAGAATCCTTTATCCAGAGTAGATGACAATATTAGGCCTGTCGGGGCATCTCAATATGCGTGGACATCATGGAATCTGTATTCATCCTCATAAGAGGGAATTTCAAGGGCGCATAACCCAAGGTATCCCATGTCAGTCGCATGGTATCTTATGGGGGGGCATGTCCATGAGGGTTTTCTCAGCTTCCCATTTTTAACACTAGGTATGTTGTGAGTTTAACGTCTAGAAGAGACGGTTACGCCAAAGGTTTGACTTCCGGGGTTTTTCTCAGGCGTCTCATGTGTAACACGAGGTAGGCCACTAGTTTAACTTCTTATAGAGATGGAATGAGGGTGATCATTATGTCCCATAGGGCGGGACCAGATTGGTACATCCCTAGGAGGGAGCTCCCAGAGTTTTTATCAGACAGATGGGTCAGAACACTCAATAAGAGAAGAACCAAGATGGTGTGTCCCATAATGGGATGATGTCACACCATGAAGGCTAATCTATACACCACTAAGGGTCGATCAGGGTGCCATCACCATAGAATGGGGGAACACCAAGGTTTAACAATGGTTAGGATTGAACCTCAGGGAGGTTTCCTACGTACCCCATATAGATGACAGGGATAAAAACCAAATTAGTTCAAAGGGGTGATGAATCGGGGTGTACAAAAAGCACCAAAACCCGGATACATACTCAAGATTATGCATGGAATGCAACCCATGTATTTCAGCGAGTAGCGAGAGTGTGGATTACATGATCCCACCAGCATGTGGCGGCACAGGTAAGAATTAGGATGGATGATGGGGAGTTGAATGAAGTGGAGGGGGGATGGGATGGGACTATCGTGAAGGTGACTGTAGTGTTGGTCTTGAGCCTTGAAGAGACTTTATACGTATCTGTGTGGAAGGGAATCAAAGTCCTCATAGTTCAGTGGGATGATGGGACACCTGAAGAGGCGTCCCATGAAATTGGATGCATGGATGGGACCCTTAGGAAGTGTATCCCCCAATATGGGGAATGACCATCCTGAAACACATAGGATTGGGGATTGATTAAGATGTGACATAAGGGACAGGCTTGAACCTCAGGGAGGCTTCCTATGTATCCCTATGGTGGGGAATCAAAGTCCACATAGTTCATCTGACAACAACCTACCGTCGATTGGATTGATATCGTCTTACTGATAAATGAGATTGACAATGGCTTACCACTGGATAGTGGATTGACAATGTCTTATCTTTGTATGTGGTCACAATTTCTTAATACTGGATGGGGTCACAAAAGTTTACCATTGGATGGGGTGACAACTTATTACCACTAGATGGGGGTACAGTTTAGTGTAATGCTGTAATGAAAGGGCGTACAGTTTAACGTCATGGAGGACGGGGGTGGACCAATGTGATGGGGTTCGAAACCAATGGATGGTGGGATTGAACCTCCGGAAGGCTTCATACGTACCTTGCCTTGGAAAGGATCAATGTCCTCATGGATTAGAAGTGGTTGGTGAACCGATGTGAGGATGGTCGAGACCAATGGATTGTGGGATTCAACCTTAGGGAGACTTCCTACGTACCTCACCTTGGTATGAATCAAAGACCGCATAGTTCATGGTGGGTGTGGGTGAATCGGCGTGAAGGGGGTTGTAGTGACTCATTGTAGGGCTTGAACCTCAGGGGGCTTCCTACGTACCTCACATTGGTATGGATCAAAGACCGTTTAGTTCATTGTTGGGTTTGGGGATTACACTCTAGGCTGCATGGGTGCCACTATGGAGCGACAATGGTGAATGGGGCTTACAAAAGGAAGTTTTCTGGGTGCTGCTATAGAGCATCAATGGTGAATGGGGATTACGCGAGGAAGCTGCCTGTGTGCTGCTACGGAGTGACATTGTTGAATGTGGCATACACAATGAAGCTTCCCTGGTGACATTATGAACTGGCTATGGTGGATGTGGATTACACAAGGATGCTTCCCGAGTACCGCTACGAAAAGGAAATGGGGAATGTGGCGTATGAAATGATGATGCCGGTTTTCCAAAATTGAGCAGCATTGGTGAATTGGGCATACGCAAGGAAGCTGCCCTGGTGCGGCTATGGAGTGACAATGGTGGATGGGGCTTACGCAAGAAAGCTTCCTGGGTGCCACTATAGAGCGACAATGGTTGATGTTTTTTACGCAAGGAAGCTGCCCGGGTGCCACTATGGAGCAACAATTGAGGATGGGGATTACAGAAAAAAAATTCTTGTGTGCTGCTATAGAGAGACATTGGTGAATGGGGCTTATGCCAGGAAGCTGCCCAGGTGCCGCTATGGAGCAACAATGATGGATGGGGCTTACACAATGAAGCATCCCATGTGCTGCTATGGAGCAACATTGGTAATTAGGTCTTACGCAAGGACAACTCCTGTAATGTCATTCTCATGTCTGGCTATGAGGGCATCCCTACCCACTGGTGGTTTGATACCTTCACCTATGCACTAGTGCACAAGAGGGATAATTCCCTGGGCGTTGGAACCAATCTGAACTAAGGGAGATTAAATGTGGGAATCACATGCCCGACATCCATAATTTAATGAGGGTGGCATGTCGATGTGGGATTATTGTTGATCGTGTTCGAAACATAGAATCAATATCACGTTAGCCTGAAATGGGGATAAACAAACGAGGGTTGACTGCTGACCATGTTCAAAACACATGACCTAACTTGACGAACTATCCAATGTGTTATGGGGCGTTGTGCATGGATGGTAGGTGAGCTAATGCGGTATGGGACTAGGATGTTAGTGGGTCCCTTCAAACATGAAATGGGACAAATATCTGAATGAAGAACACTTAATGTGTGAGGTTGAGTGATGGAATGTTTGAACGAATTCCAATTATTTTTAAATAATGCCATTGTAATCGTGGCATGAGGCATCTTATTATTCTCACATAATCCATCACATATTTGGAAGAAGAGGCATCCTATGATTGTCACATAGGGAGTACTACATTTTATAGTCATGTAGATAATACTATTAGAATCTCATGCTTGGATCACAGGACATCACTTGTTTGGAGAAAGAGGAATCATATAATTGGACAATAGGGTGCACTACAGTTTATTGTCATGTAGATAGGACTACTGGAATCTTATGCTAGGCGCATAAGGCATCTCTTGTTTGGAACAGGAAGCATCATATTATTGAATGATAGGGAATGATACAATTTAATGTCATTTAGAGAGGACAATTAGGCATAAGGATCTTTGTAATGGATTGTGTTGGGACTTACACAAGAGGATAATTTTCCGGTTCAACCTAGAATATGAGCCATGTAATGGTGTTTGGATGAGTTATTGGAGGAATGACTCGACTCAAGGTACTCATTGAATTGATGATGATAATATCAACTCACAACATGGGAAACATACCAAGAAGAATATGTCGACTCAAGTTGTTTCATGGTTTGTGTAGGAGTATCTCAAATCAAGGTATTCCATAGGTGGAAGGTTGCTGTGCATAAGGGATTAATTGAAAATGTCGAAATCACAGCCCAAAAAGATCTCTGTGTGACTCAACATTTTTCATGGGGGTAAGTAACAGTGATGAAGGGACCACCCCGAAGGGTCGGGACTGTTGCTCGACATTGACCCCCATGCGAGGGTAAAGGGGCACATCCCCTTGCGGTAAGAACAAGTGGAAGTGAAGGTGGGAGAATCAAAATGGATAGGTCTGCGCGAAGTAGATTTGCAAGTCAAAGGGGCTCGTAGATAATGGGGTCGTGCAGAGCAGCTTCACGAGGGAAAGGTTCTCACAGAGCGTCGACTCACAGAGAAACATCACTGAAAAAGCTACTCGCGGAGAATGGACTAGCGAAGCATTATCACAAAGGAAGCTACTTGTGGATCATGGACTAGTAGTGCAACATCACGATGGATGCTACTCACGGAGCATGGACTCAAGGAGCAGCTTCGTGAAGGAAGCACATTGTGGAGCATTGACTCAAGGGTCCGCTTTTCAAAGGAATGTGGAACTCCACAAACTGGTAGATTGACCACCCAAGGGGTAGAATGACCATCTTCATGAAGGTTGGTGAGATGGGTATTTATATGGGAGAGGTTCCGCGAAGAAGAGGTCGCTCGGCGTGAAGCAAGATCTCACTCCACGACGGGTCGCAAATGTCAATAGGGTTCACAGAGCATCCCGCCTCCTTGCTCCGCGGTGGATCGCGAACTCCAAAGGCATTCCTGGAGCATCATTGCTCCTAGCGCCATGATAGGTTCATGAATGTAAAAGGGGTTCACGGATCATTCCACCTCCTTACTCCACTCTGGCGCTCCATAATCATCAAGAGAGTTTCACGAATGGGTTTTTCAAACTAGTTTTCCAACCCAACTTCAAAAGTCCACAACTCATAATCTGTAACACCATTTGGGTTATATGACCTATCAAATTAAATGTTATGAAATGGGATATACTCATTGATCCTTTATGCGAGCATTTGGAAAATTTTGGGGATGTGTTTTCCGGTGTCAAAAAAGTGAATAAAAAATAATGGTTATAGTTGTTGAACAAATCATTGTCAACATATACGTTAAAATATAACATTACTATTGTATTTTATAAATAAATTCAAACATTTTGTAAAAATATATAAATATGAAAACTATTTAAATAATGTCAAAAGTGACATAAAATGTAATTAATTCATTTATTTAAATATTAAAACATCCAAAATATAATTGTTAATAAATTATGTTGATTGAAAAAATAATGTTTTATGAGAAATGATAAAATAATATTTTTAAATGAAAGTCACTTACTATATGTTCGTCTCTTTACATATGTTCTTTATGATCATTAAAAATAAAAATAAATAAATTATATACATTCATGAGATAACATTTACTTTTATATTACATTCATCTCACTGATTATCATGTTATAATAATAACATAATAATTAATGTTTGAGTCATATTTTGAAATGATATTCAATTCATAACACCAAACTGACTTTGGATGCCGGAATATGGTAAAAAAGGTCAATATATGTTCATAACCAGAAGAATAAAAAAGCAATAATTTTGATATTTACACATCACTAAAATTTTTAAATAGAAATCATGAAATAAGGATACTAAAAATGAACTATGTAACAATCATAGGCATTGTAGGCCGTACTTATGCAGGAGTAACATATACATTTTTAACGATCCTTAGGGAATGATTGTAAATTTTATTTATTTTTTATATAATTATAATTATATTATAAATATATTATTAATTATTTTAACATACTTACATATCATCCTTGTGATATGATGATGAAAAATTTATCACATCTCTTTAGGAAGGAGGTTGTCCACACAGATGGATTAAGAACAACGTAATTTTTTAATGAATTGAACGGTATGAAATTAAATGATATTTTAAAAATTAAAAAAGATAAATATATCATGTATATCATATATATACATAAATCATTAAATAGTAAAATTTTATTATTGACAATGATGGTAAAAGATTTACATCAGTTTGTGATATATTAGTCAAATCTACAAATGAATTTTAGTATCATTTTCCATTTAATGGAAGAAGAAATAGATATTGGTTTATAAATTAACACAAATAAGAATGATTGTATGTAATATAATGTTTTTTACTCTATACTATTTAATTCTGATTTTAATTAGGTGGATAAATAATGAAACAAAAACACTCAGTTAAAAATTGCACCAACTCTCTGGACAATCTCTTATGGTTTACAAAAAACATCAATGCTATGTTTCATTTCTTAATAAAGAAAATCTTTTCAGTTAAATTTAAGGATGTTAGTTTGGTATTTGTGTAGTTATTTTCTAAAGAAATTTTTTTTATGTGTGATGAAATGGGAAGAAGATGAACCCTTTTATATGGGAGGGGTGAGACACTTTTGGAATTTCATAAAATTTTAAATTAATATATTATAATTTTTTTGTAAATTTTATAAAATTGTTATTAGTAAATGAAAATACATAGATTATTCCAAATATTCTTTTAAAATAAATTTTTACAAGTTTAGATCACAATTTGAAGATTTAATTTTGGTTTTAATATTCAATTAATCATTACCACACATACCAAGACAACAAAGATTTTTTACTTTGAGAGGGTCATGATATTGACGATAAATGGACTAGATAACCATAAATGGTTCATATATTATAATATTTTCCCATATATTAAAAATTAAAATGAACATATGATTTTAATTAAATTTAAATCATTTAATAGACTACTATTTTCCTAAAACAGCAATAATTAAAATTTTAGAACTATTCATATACATAGAGTTCTATAATATTTTAATAAAAAAGGAAATTAAAAAAAATTAATACATATATAAAAATTAATTTTTTCCCATAAAATCCATGTGTTTCATTAATTCATCCAAATTACTCAACTTTTAATATTTAAATTATAAATTAATAGACTTTTTCATTAACATGAGAATTTTAATTTTATTGTTCTGTAATAATTTATGTTATTTATTTATTAACGAAAAAAAATTGACGAGGATAAATATTTTATATTAAAAAATAATAAATATATCCAAACATATACAATGTTTATAAAAATTTTGGATATATTATAGTTATTAAAAACTATGTAACATATTTTTTATTTATTTACATAAAATATTATAATGGAGATCATAACATCTCAATGGAAAAAATATAATATATTTGACCTATGTGATATTATGGATCATAAATAATCATCAAATATGACTTTGGGAAGTATTGTGTTCATTGGTTAGTCCTTAATATTTAATTTTTGACAATAATTACTTAAATTACCCTTTAACGTGACAAACAAATACTAGTGTGGTTATTTTTGTTGACCAACAATAGAAGACACCAATTTAACAAATGTGGACCCATCGATTCCAAATATTGAATCAATTTGTAATGATTCAATTTCTATAATTGATGTAATCATATTTAAAATTAAACCATCAAAACGTGATGGAAAACAATTTTTTACAGAAGAACATTTTTATAGGAAATTTGATTCTAATTTGAACTATAAAAACATTTAAAAAACAAAATATCATTTTTTAATTAATGGTTACTAATAAAATTTAAAAGACATTATAATTAGAATATATTTTTTTCAATAGATGACAATAAACTAGAATTTTCATAAATTTTCCATCTTTTGACTATCAATTGCGAAATAGTTATTTACAAACATTGGAAAAAAAATAAAAATATACTTTTACATAAATTTTATTGAAAATACGTTATTTTGTAAAAATATATTTTAATATATTTTTAAATCATTAAATACCCATAAAATAAATCCCAATAAAAAATATTAAAAATTATATTTTTATCATTTTGACTAAAATAAAACCTATTATTTTTATTCAGAATAAAAATATATAATATATAACTATAGAATGTAAAAATTACATGACTATTATTTTTCACGATAATATCTAATTTGTTACAGTCATTGAGACATCAAATTATAATGGGATTTTTTTATCTTCAACCTCAAATAATCAAGACTCTCTATCATCCTAATCATTTAAATAAAATAACTATTAATAGTTATATTTTCACCATTTTTGTTAAACAATTTTTTTTGGTTTGTAACATTATAGGAATGTACGGACTACAAACTACATGAGTTTCAAGAAAGATGAAAATTATATCTTGGTATGAGAAAAGTGAACTAAACATCACTATATTCTTAAGATATTAGACATCACACCACTTGAAGTTCCTATTAGATCCCTTATTATATGTAGATAACATGAAAGTTAAATATATAATAATTCACTATCAACATTATTTTATGGGTTTAAATACTAATGTAAATTTCAAAAATCCCATATATTAAGACTTTTATTATAATGAATATAACAAATTTAAATTTTATTGTAGTCTTGATAAAAGGGGAAAATATATTAATGAATCCTACATAGATCGATATATAATGCAAGGAATATTTGATTTACATAATAGACCATTATATATAGATTAGGGGTCATGTTATACGGTTTGAATATCTGATGTTTTATTTTCCATACACCTAGACTCAAATTTCATACAGTATGGAGTTGTATTTTGATGACTGATCCCATATTTTAATGAGTAGCGAGGTGTAGAATTAGATGTTATATGTTTTATTTCCATTTGATGAAGACCATTAGGAAGATATAATTTTTTAGATTTTACTCATAGAGAAATATTAAATGGTATAATCATAGTGTTGAACAAATGGATAAATCTCGAGGTGAATTAGTTTTTACGTAGATGACAAGATAAAGAAGGTGTTTTGATTGGGATAATAATTTATTTTATAGTCTGAGATTATAAATTTAGGCATCTCAAAAAATCGTTAATCCTCAAGAATTATACCACCTTTATGCCTAAAAAAACAATCTCTTGTGTGGAAAAAATGAATATGTATCATCTTAATGTAGGGATACTATGGATACCATTATGATTGTTAGGGATGAAACTCCATTATGTAATGCCTACTAATTGTTTTTGGTATCTGAAATGTTTCGGATTCAGGATCATTAGGTTTCCCTATCCGTATTGATAAAAAATGAATCAATCGAAACATAATTCATATATGGTTTCTATACATAGATCAGACTCGTGTATTGTCAAAAATATTATGGTTTCCCCATACAGTAGGATATTAAGATTAAAACCATCTTGAACAAGTGAACACTAAAATTAGTATCCCATGAATGGATATATCTCATATGTATTGAAACTATATCTTATGGGGTAGACCATTGTAAATAGATTATGGTCTTCCATGATGGAAAGTTGTGTCCAATGGGAATTCTATAAGAATATAATACTACTTCATGGAATCATTGTTTTCACAAAAATCAATACCCAGAAAATAAATATTGTGTGTATTGTTATGTCCATTTATTTGATATAAAATATATATGATGAAAAAATTAGTAACATCATGGGTACCCAAATCCACTAAAATAGTCATTTTATGAAATGTATAAATCATAATAAGATAATTATTTGGTTATTGGGAAATATTGAGACATTGAAATATTTTAACAATTAATAATGGATATAAATACCCAGAAAATCTAAATGCAATGACTAGAGTAAGAGAATATCATCCTCGACATAATTGAATTATAATGGATTGAAGTCTATATATGGAGGCATAAATATCCTTACAATGCATTGTTTTTTTGGAGTTGAATATTTCAATTACTAGATATAATTAATGGGATAACTAAGAATACATATTCATTGTTTTGTGATAGCAAGAGTACTACATGGACTAAAATATGTGAGTTAGTGAGATATCATTCATTAAATGTTTGATATAGGTCCATGGAGAAAATCATTTTCAATGATGTTTAAGAACATTAAATGTTACTCAATTGTGTACTAAATACATTATCAATGAAAAGAGTTATGATATTATGTTTCATGAGTACATAATAATCGTAAATGGAATTCCAAATAAAAAATAAATAGATAAATTTCAGGAACCTAAATGTAACCATAAAATAGTTTTAACCAACTTATATAGGGGAATATAATATTTAATTTATCTATTTCCAAGGCTAATGATTATAGTTAACATTTAATGACTTTTTTCTAGGGACAAGTGATTATCTCTAAAATATTTTAATCTTAATTATTATTAACAAATAAATTTCAAAATTAATAGGAGGACAACCTTAAATACTTTATACCCAATAATGATTTACTATATCTTATTCCATTAAATAAATTATATATTTTCTATAGCATGCTACAAATTCATCACCAATCAAAAACGAACCATGGAATAATATATATCTTTTAAAATTTATCCAGTGAATTAGTGGATAAAAAATGTAATTGAAATATTAAATATATTTAAGATTAAATATAAATGAAAATTTTAATATGAAAGAATATATTAAAATGAATTTTTATACCTAAAATTGTAATAAATAAATTTAAGAACAAAATCCTAATTTTATAACAAACTTCTATTCAGACATTTTCCATTATTGTATGAAAGTTAATATTAATCACAATTAGAAGTTATGTTTTATTAATTACATTTATTATTTTGAATAATAATATTCAATATAAATAAACAGAATAATTTAATTTTAAAATAATTTTTACGAGGAATAATATTAATTATCGTGGTAAAAATAAAATGGTTATATTTCGTTAATTTATTTAACAAGAATCTCATAATTGTAATCTAAAATTTTTTTTTTCATATTTCATCAATTATGAACCTAATATATTCTATAATCTAATATTCACAATACATGTTAATTAATTATGTTTTTTATGATTAATAATTATAAAATTATTTATTATATAAAAATAAATGTCTCCACAAAAAAATTCAACTTATATGTATTGTTTCACATTAATATATAATTTTACAATATTTGAAAATCTGATTAGATTAAATATATTCCAAACATAGTTTCACCAAATAAAAATTTATTATAATTATTTTCATTTATATTTAGTAATAAAATTAATACCTTTTTAATATGTAATCGAAATAAATATATTCTAAAATGGGAAAACTAATGTGGCTCAAATAATAAACAATTATCATTGATTAGTGACCATATTGAATAAATTTGTTTTGTTGGAATGATACAACTCAATGGGTCACAATAATTTCCCAGCTAACAAACTTAATTTTTATGAAATTTTATTCACACCACTTACATAACATTTTTTCATGGACATTTGAAAGAGAATTACTATGTTTTTAACATGATTATTTCTAAATACTTATTCTTTTTTTAATAATATGTCCCTTACAAAAATTTTCTTGAAACAATAATATAATGAAAATTTTATTATTAAAATAATAAGATTATATTATATTAATAAATCATCCACTATAAAGTCCATTACATCCACTAAGAAATTAATTTCATCATCGAGCATGCATACGTGTGTATTATCACCATCATGATGCAATGTAGTTTGTTTTTCACTATAAACCTTCTTTTTTGGAAACATTTATTGATGTTATATCCAAATATGTTGAATATTTTAAAATTATAATTATGAAATGATAATGTTGGATATATCTTCATTACATCCTATTGTTTTATATATGGAATAATTAATCGTTCATAGGTTTATACTGTCACCTCTACGAATAGAGAAATTCAATATTCATCAATAGATAAAATGGATGGATTTAATAAAGACAATAATATTTTTGAATGTTACTTATTAAATGTATATTAATCCTTAATTTTTATATTAACATTATATAATAACATTTTCCTACACAATAAATCTTTAATACACACTCTCATTTAGGCGGGGTTACCAACTACATGATTGATGTTCAAATGTTGATATCATTAATAATTGGGTAATTTTAGATAAGGTTATAAGAAGTAAAAATAATATATAATTTTTAATACTTTTTTCATATTATTTTATAATTTAATATATTTTTGAATATACCACCCATCGAACGTCAAACACGCCGAATAATGGTCATCACAATTTTCATTCTCATGAACCATATACATTGATTTTAAAATAAATGGGATATATGAAATCCTAAATAATGTTTATTCTATTTAAAATTGTGTATGGATTATTAAATTTTAATAAATAAGTGATAATTGACACTATCTCTATGAAACATGAATGAAACATGGATTCAAAAAATCCTAACACCTGATAATGAAAAAAATGAACCAGTGTAACATATTTGTGGTGTATAGTTATAGTTTATATAAATAAAATGAAATATAATTGAATAAAGATATTAAATTATTTATTGTGATTTACTTCATTGTATAACATTTTAAATTGGTTTTGAAAAAGAAGGATTTAAATTAATTCTATTTTGCCTCATTTTCCATTCTTTAAGGCATGTGTTTTCATACAACATATTTTATAGAAATGGTTTATATACTAACTATTATAAATAGAATTTTATGATTTATATTTTTTGATGATATTTCAACATAATTTATAGTCCCTTTCTATCATGGATATTTTACTAAAACATTTCTAAATTGATAATGGATATTGATAACTCAAAACATATTTATTTGAGTTATAAAATTAATTTTTTAAATACTTTTTTCCATACCTAGGTTATTCAACAATAAAATTATTATATTTAATATAATATTATAATATGGTAAAAAAAAAATTTAAATTCATTTCCTCATTAATGACGAATTTTTTTCCCTATAAGATTACATCATTAGTTAGAATTACACTCATTATATTTAATGATTTTTTTATCCATGTCAATATTATAAATCCATGAAATATTTTACATCATTTTTAGATACATAACAATGTGTTATCTTTCATTACAAACACCTTTTAATTCTCCTATTTTCAAAATTATTTGTTATTTACTATTGGGATTATATAGGTTTTCTATAAATCCCTTTTAAATCATTCAAATTATTTTCAATTTGTGGCCATCAATTTTTTTTCTTCCGCTCCATATTCCCTTTAAATCATTTTATATAATTTTCAAGGATCCATTGTAGAATATTCTTCTTATATGTATAAGATTTAATAATACTTCACAAATCATTTTTATAAATTAATTTTTAAAATTAATCATAATGTATTCTTTTATGAATTTTGAAAAAAAAGTTTTATTAATAGTACAATTTTTTATCATAGTATGAGAATTATTATTTATAAATATTACATTAAAATGTTTTAAATGGTTTGGTAGAAGACTATAAATTTTCATTATTTTTAAAATATAAAAATATATTTATATTTTTTAAAATTAATCAATTAATTTTTAAAAATAATTCTTTATTTAAATGAAATTTTAAATAATTTCCATTTAAAGGAAGTAATATTTATTATTTCTACGTATTTTGAAATAATTTTTTCAAAAATGTCTCTCTTATATATTTTTTAAACTCAATTTTCTTTTTTAATGGATTAATAATATTAAGATAATCCCTTTTCATTTTATATGAATTTTATAAGTAGTTTTCAACCATTTCAAAAAAATTATTATAACCGATAATTGAAAAGTTTTAATATATTATGATTTGAAAAAACTATCATTCATTTATTTAAACATTAATAATGATCTTTTTGATAGATTGTGGTTATTTTTAATATCGTATCCATATTCATTAACTAAATTTTTTATGTAATGTTCTTGCATGGTTTTTTTAATATTCCGTCTCTTTTCTATGGGTTCATTAAGTAAATATTGAATTATGGATGATTTAATTCATGTGGAACACATATTGGATAATAAGTAATGGAAGTGGTCAAATATTTCCCTCCAATGCATTTGTAAAATTTATATAACCTGATCTCAAAAGGGTTCACGTTAGTAATTTCTTATGATAAATGATCATAAGAAAAATATACCAAGAGAAAGGGTACACTAGAATAATATTACATGCCCCAAAGAATTAAAGGGACTATCCCCGGAATAATAATTGTATTCACGTGGTTTGGCCAATCCTAAGTGTACATGGGCGGCAATACCATATATATTTAGCAACATAATCTATTAGTAAAATCCTCATATGTGTTGAATTTATTATTTGGTTGTGATAAAAAATTATTTCTATGATAATATTTATTCCATACTCTTATATAATAATAATGTTTCTATGTTACTCTTCGTAGACGATGTTTATTTTAACATGAGTATTCAATCATTTTTAATTGAATAAATTTCATCAGTTGAGATTATGTATACGCCTAATATGACATATGGATTACCATTTCTATTTAATGTTATTTTTAATATGATATTTATCTGAATGTCATTTTTCACATAATATTTTGATTTAACCTTTGTTTTTTTGTTTCTATGTTATCTTCCCTTTCCTAGTGTATAATCTCACCTTTTTTATTCTTCAATTCCAGGGTTTAATATGATAAGGGTGACTTATGAGAAGTTTTTAAAGGGGTATATAATTGTTTGAATATAAAAAAATGATCATGATATGGGAAAAATTTTATTTCTGATGTATCTATTAATTAAGTATATTAATTCTTTCATTCATGTGATTATGAAAAAAAATTTGGAATATAATTTTTATCCGATATTATTGATAAAAAATTAATATTTTTTTTGGACAATGACTTATAGTTGTTATTTTAATTGTGTTTTTTTTATTTAGGGGGATTAAATTATATATTTTTTGGAATAGGATAAGATAAAAATAGTGAAAACCATAGGGATTCACCTATGGGGTAAGTATAAGTGTATGATATCATCATGAATTTTTAGTGAAGTCATGATTAGGTGTTTTTACTTGAATTTAAAACCATATCTACATACATAAATATGGATGAAATAATGGAACAATTTCACAAGGGGAAATGACTCCAAATAAATCATATTTCAACATCAGATCAATCTCCATTCAGTAAACAATGATTGTTCCTAAGACTACATTTATATATTTACACTCTAAGAAGATATACATTGGTTAATATCATTCTATTTATGAATGATTACAAAGTTTTAGATCACTTATTTGTGGTATTTTTAGAGTGTATAATAAGATAAAATATTCAATATCCTCGATTGATAATAGGAAATTTATATTACAAGTAAATATAGAATGTATTCATTACACATTTAATATTAAATATATTTCTTTTTATGATTAAATATATTTAGATGTAACACATATATGTATATATTTTGTTAAAATTTATGAGAATAGTGAAACCGGGATAACAATTTCCATGATGAGATATATGGGGATTGTAATAATAAGAGAAATGTTATGTTTATTAGACTATTGAAAAATATTGAAATTATCATTCAACTCACCCCAAACATTTATGATAATTAAAAACATGATATGATCTTGGGAACACTAAGGATGAATCATCTTGTTTTTTTAAAGATAAGGGGACAACCCCATAAATTTATTTATAAAAAAGGTCTAAGGGGAGAAATACATTGAAACAGTGTAAAGACATACAATATTGGAGACCCTTATTTTTCCTTATCTTGTCACCAATTTTTCTCTCTTGGGCTCTCATCTCATTCCACAATTTAGTGCTGAGACGTCCCCGACCTCTTCCTCCAGAGTAGCGGTCTGAAACCTCCTGAGATCGCTGCAATAAAGTTTCAATGACTTCATCAGAGATGGCAGTTTGATCATACTCATTTTTCTTCATTTCCTCATTTCTTTTCTTTTTCTTTTGTCTTCTTGTTCATGATTGTTGCCACTGTCAGTCCTCTGCTTTAGTTTTTTCATCTGCATTCCTTGCTGAAACAGGAACCTGCATCTTGGAAATCAGAGAATCATAAGAAACTCCCCCCCGAAGGAGGCATGATTCCAGCCCCTGCTGAAGGATCTAAATCCCCTATAGCAGGAGAAAAAATATCAGTATTAGAAGAAACAATAATATATATTTTAATGGAGTATCAGTGGGATCAAAATCCCTGCATTGTACAGTATGCATTTTTTCCATCGAAGTAACAATATTAAAAATCTTCACTGACCATTCCCCAACATGGTTCTCAGAGCATCCTACAATCAGAGAGCTCTTATCATTAGAGACACAATCCATGTATTCCTTCATTTTATCATTAGTATCTCTGCTATCTTTAGGTGTCAAATTCTGAGATGTAGCCAAAGTTACAATCTGTTTTTTTCCAGAATCAGACTCAGTTTGAAGACCTTGCTGAGAGTACCCTTGTGATCCCATATTAATGCTAACCACATATGTGGCAGTCTGCACTGAGCCCAGATTTCCAGAACCAACATAAATATGAGCAGGAGATTCCATATCCAAAACTGTTCGATCATCTTTCATATTCTCATCCCTAGCATGCAGGGGTGAAGGGGGTTCTCCATGTTCCACAATCTCAACCCAGGACTTCTTAGTTGGATTACTGGTCTTATTAAAATTCAAATAGTTTTTAGATTCAACTCTTGGGACATCCTTATTGATAGAACCAGTAGGTAAAAGGTCTTTATTCTGTTTGTCCAGAATAATAGGGTTGGGCTTCATTATTTCAACATTTCCACATGACATAGAGTCATGACCTCTAAGAGAGCATATGTTGCACATTATATACTTCCTACATGATGTAGCATCATGACCTAGAACCTTACAGGCTTGACAGAATTTTGGAACCCTCTCAAACTCAATTTTCATCTCCAATTCCTCATCATCAGTGGAATGATAAACCCTATCAACAAGAGTTGATCAAAGATCAATCTCAATAAGGCATCTAGTATAATGACTGAATCTTGCCATTTCGGTTTCTCTATCCATTCTAATAGTAACTCCAATGGCAAGAGCAATATCATAAAGAATTCTAGGATGCCATAAAATCTAGTTAAGACCAAAAAAAATTATCCATACCTGAGCTGAGGTGTTACCTAATTCAGAAGGGTTGAAACTCTTGTCTCATTCCCAGATGTGGAAAGGACCTGGCCTAAAAGAAATTGAGCTGAATCTCTAGGATCTGTGCTTGAGATCCGCAGAGGGAAAAATTAAGTGGTAATAACCCTTGCCAAGAGAAACACATTTCCAATCTTCAAAACCTCAGACATCAACACGTTTTTGCCGAAGGTAATCAATTTTCCAAGGAATACATCCTTTTGGAAGAATAAATCTTCCAATAATAGAGTGTTCTCCCAATAGAATACGCTCCGCAACTGCAGTAGAATCTACCTTGACATGAGCCACAGATCCCCTTTTTCTAATGCTCGCAAACAAACTTTTGAACTGGGAAAAAGACCTACAAGCTTTACTGACCTTGGGTATATTCAAACCTGGTTTTCTAGGTACGGCTCCAGACATTCCTGATGCGTGAGCATGGGAGTTGAATCTCCCATGGAGAAGAAAACCGTCCTCCATCGCGTCGCTTCTTCCAAAACCCTAATCATCAAGAGAGAAAGAGCGATGGCTCGGCATTTCCCCCACTTACACACCATGAAGCATCTTTTAATTTAAGGTTTCATACAAAATTGTCCACCCACCTTATGTTGATATTATAATATACCTATTTCTGAGAATTGGATTAATGTAATTAGAAATATAATTACTATTCTCCCATTCACATAAAATTATAATTTTAGTTCTAAAAATTTGTCATTTCGATGGTGTGGAAAAATAATGGCAGATTCCTATTACAAGTATAATAAAATAAGGTAAAGTAAACTCTATTTAATTCACGGAGATAATGAATTTATTCCAATAATTTATTTCCCTAAAAATATTTACACTAAATTGTAGATGAAATCACTTGAGCCAATAAGGGGATGAATATAACTATACATTTGAGGCTAACTCCACTACAGTCTGAAGGTCAGCCACTTATTTTATCAATAACATTAAAAAACTTAAATGATTAGTTGGTGGCTTAAAAACATTTATTTTAAAATAATTGGGTCTGAAATACTATTAATGTTTTGGTGAAACTGTTTAATTCTTAATTATCGTGGAAATGGAACATGTTCGTGCTTATTATTCCAATGTTTGCAGAACAAAGAAATGGAAAATTGATCTATATTTCCACTAAAAATATAAATAATAAGGTGGGATAATGGAGTAAACACCAACATGTAAAATATATATAAAAATAATTCATTAACCAAATAGAGATTAAAAGATAAATATTTTTATTTTATTTACATATGTGACATATAATCAATTATTTTTAAAACTATATAGGGGTAAAATAATGGAAAATTATTTTTAATTTTTTTAATGAAATAATTGTTGGGATTATCATTATAATAACCTATATTATGGTAATATTAATAAAATATACATCAACACTGTGAAAAATAAGTGGAACATGGAATATAATTTGTAATGACTAATAATGATGTCGAACATGGAAATTATGTGAAAATTATTTTCTAATCCATTTTATCCATTCTAGATTTTTTATAATAATATACAAGGACATTAAATCAATATCTCAAATTATTTGATGTTATCAGACCAAATTTCTATTAATTTTATAGTCTATGTGTGTTTTTAGGGAATATTCTTCATGGAAGTCTTAGGATTCTTCCTTTAGATGAATTTAAAAAAAATTAAAATGGATTTTCATTATTTGTAGGTTCCAAAAAAATTTGACTGTATATTTCGATTGTCCCATCATTTATGTTGTTACGATCGCTGATCAATAATTGATCTAAGATACAATAAATATTGAGATCCAATAAATTGAATTAAAACAAAAAGAAAGGGGAACCCATTCTTGAACAAGAGAAAGATCATCACAAATTATTTATAGTTAATTTAATTATATAAATAATTAACCTTAATTAATTGATTCTTCATTGATAAATCATGTGAAAGATCAGTAGTCCACCATCATTTCATTGTGGAAACTAATTATAAATTTCCACTAGCGATGATCCACACTTGTTCCTTGATTCTCTAGATGTCAAAAAATGAATATTCATGGGCTCTCATGTTATATCCCTATACTTCTATTGTCATCATTTGATCACTTCATGAACATATTCCAATGTGTTCTTCTTTATCTGTTGGAATAGGATTTATCTACATTCTTGGAAAAATTCTTAGAGAAGGTTGCAATCTATGAACGAGGGGTTTCTCCAACTCATGTGTGCACAACAAAGACAAATAAAATGTCTTAATGATAATATAACATAACATGGTTTAAATATCACTATTTTATAAAAAACACACGATCCCTTTGTTATTTATTAAATCCTTTTAGTACCCCTTGTCAAATAATAATAATAATAATAACATTTTTTATTTATTTTATTAACAGGGTAATTTTAATTTAAAGTTATTTTAATACATAATATTCTATATTAATTATTTCTCACTAATCCTAAAAAATTTATCCTCCACTACTCCATAATATTTATTTGACCTTGGAAATTAACTCTTTATTTATTAAATAAATATCACTTCATCATTCTCCAATTAATAAATAAATATTATAATTACTAAAGTGAAAGGATAACATCTTGCAACATGATAAGTATCCCATAGAGAAAAAATTAATTTTACAATGACTTGTCACCCAATACATACTCATACAATTTAATAAAATCCCTTTATCTTGATATCTCAAATCGTGCAGGATCCATGATGGTGACATGATTCTATATGCTTAATTTATAATTCATGGGCTTCCATAAAAGTGAACATGACTTTAGAGTACCATGTTCGTGGTTTTATCTAGGTTCTATCATTTTGAAAAAGGGATTTAAGATATCAACATTTTTTATATAAATGACGGGACAAATCCTTTCATGCACTATTCATTAATGCTTCAAATGAGGCACCCAATATATCTTACTTCCCTACAAACATCTATTATCACGATTTTTTATTAGTACATCTATGTTAATGATTCATAGTAATCATTAATAAAAATCTCAATGTCTATATACCAACAAAAATGTCTGCAGATGGGAACATCCGATGACATTGATAAAGATGGATTTTTTATTTGTGGGTCTCTTTCTCATAATATTCCAATATATATTACCAAGGATGTATAACATGGGAAGGCATCTCAATTTACTATGAATCTCCAACACTAATAGTGTGTGTCATTTACTTCCTCAAATGATAGAATCCGGCTATATAAAATTTATTCACGAATAGTGTTGTATCACTTCCTGGTTTTCATCATAGTAGTGATAAACTATATCATTTTACTGATACAAATATTCTTATGACATTATCACATACTAGGTCACACAGAAGAAAAATGTTTATTTTAAAATTATATTAATAATTTTATATAAATGCATAAATTTTTATCATAATCTATACTGAATTTGGTTCATGGGAACCAACTCCAATATACTCCATCATTCAGTAGAGCCAACTACTAACACCTTTCAATGTTCTATCTCTCACATGAAAGTCATTATTCAAATTCGATAGGCCTTCATTCAATAGATCCAACATGTTTTCTTTAGCGTGTACCCTTCTGACTCCAAATAAACCCCTATGATAGAAATCCCTCTATAGGTGATATTTTTGGAGTATGTGTATGTCTTAGTTTGTAATACAATTCCCCAAAAGGACAGTGGATAATTTTCAGTTGTAACACCACAAACATTTTATGGTATGTTCCAATTAAATAAATTATTGTTATAGCCTATATTTTATGAATTACTAAGCCTCTATGGAAAAAACCTCTGTATTTATAATAGATTTTTATAACCTAGACTATAATATTAAATTTTCTAGATTTGTAATTTGAATTTTGAAAATCTGACATACACAGTTGTGTTCAAGATGATATTTAGAGTATGATAATATTAATATAATTTTTAGTGAATTTTAAACTACCCTTATGAATAGTAGCCTACCCATATGAATAGTAACATATCCTTATGAATGGTAATACGACTTGTATTAATGGTATTCATACCCATTAATGTATAAATAAATTTAAGTGCCTTAAAAATGAAGATGAATAGTTTCAGTGTTTATATATTTTGATTAAATAATGATATTAATTAAATTTATAGTTAATCAAATTTAGAAAATTATTTTTGAAAAAAGGACTCTATTTTTGGATTCTACATGTTGAGAAATGTTTAGGGTGAATTTTTGTTATTTTTATGAAATACATGAATTTCTGGAGAATAGTAAAATACATTAATTTACATTATAAATACATAAAATTATAAATTAAATATTCCATTCATCATGAGTGATTTAAGCACCCAAATCCTGAACTCACATGATTTTATTACTATTATAATTCAAGGATTATTTACTATGGATTTTCTTGAGATGTAATAGTAAATTAATGATTAAAATATTATGAAAATAGTCATACCAACCACTATATAAACCACCCTCACCCATCTTCTTCCCACAAGACTCAAACATCAATACATGCCTATGTTATACTCAAATAGATCCCTAAAATTCATCCTTAGGTCCAATACCTACTTTAATCACATAAATACCAAAATCGAAAGTCATAAGGATTTTTTCATTAAGGAGTACTCAAGAGGAGAACCTCTATTCCTTTTAATATCAATTCCTTTTATAGATTTTATTATTTTGTTCTCTATTCTCGCCTCACCTCATCAAATTTAGGTGATAATTACAGTACCATACATGTAATTTATTATCATTTTGAAAAGGAATATTTCATTATAACCTCTATTTTTTCATCCATTTATACTAAATTGCGAACAACATCAGATATGTGTTAATTTATCACACTCAAGGATGAAGGGATTTCAATTAGAATTATTATCTTCATGAAATTACATGAAACATTTTCAACGGTTGAACGAGATCATTATATATGTATTTTATCATGTTTAATGTTTTGGAATCCTCACACACTCATAAAATGGAATAATAATACAAAACAAGTACATTGTTCAAAAAACTATAATGCCAAATCAAGGGTTGATCATTAACTCATCGAATCAGTAATCCTCATGGAGTACCACCATAATCAATAAAATATCATTTATATCTCTATAATGTAATTAATGTGATATATTAATGATTCTAAATCATTAACCACATTTCTAATGAACTTCCATTCATTAATACTGCCAAACGGATCATGGGAACCCGGTAATAAAATGCATCCAAAACAATAAAATTGAATCTCATAAACTCATCAAAAAGGTCATAATGAACTTAATAAGGTTATAAAATATCAATTACATGTTAATGAGGTTCTATAATATTTAATTAATGAAGCTAAACATTATTATTCAGGTACTTAAGATCAATGATGAACAATTTCGAGCTTATGTAAAGGGATCATCTCTCTCACTTTTGATCAAGAATATTACCTTGGATTTGCCCTATTATTTTTAATACCTAATGATGGGGTATGTTATCCCACATCTCCAATACTTACCTTATGATATATATTAATAATGGGATACCCCGTTACCTCTCATTAATCCCTCACAAGAACACTTGTTACCATGCCAAAATATTGTACGTGTTTTTATCATCTCACACTCAATTCTGTGGGATTTCCATAGTTTTCATATTATTTCATATATGTGGTATTCCTGAACTAGTATTTGGTATATATTATCATGACTCTACTCATATTCATGATATTATTTTAATCTTTTGTTGGTCATTAAATTTTGGCCGTATGACTCAATTGATCCAAACATGGCAACAATATTTGTCTCAATTTTCACATCATTGTTATTTTCTTATTATTGTGATCCTACTCTTCCTTATGTGGTGTACCTACTGCCCATTTGAGATAACATTAGATTTGAAATTATATTCCATTTATATGTCCATATTCTCATATCATAGATATGATTATTATCTAAGTCGTGTACCATTTTTATGTTGTTTATATTTTGGAAATATTTATGAACTTGTATCCTCTATTCTATACAGATAATGTAATGTAATATTGATATTGTGTTCAATCTATGTATAAAAATTTATTAGGACATGAAGAGGTTAGTGGGGCCTGCTACAACCCCAATATGTGTCAATACGTCCTATGAGACATTCAATTTGGTGACAAACACTTCGAGTTTGTTCCCAAAAATCAGATGGGTTTCAACCCACAAAACTAAACAGTTTTTAGTGGTATTAAGATATCATGTTCCAGATACATGATGTCATATTAAAAGAATTATCTTTTTTATTTATCATTTATTATTATCCATTAGTTATTCACTATAACAAAATATATGGACGCATTTTCATTCTCAATTTATTAATGGAATGTGTTTTTAATTTATTCACTATATCATACTGATTATGTCAAATTTTCTACAATTCAGTTATTATTATTCCATGCTTCTCCCATTTGTAACCCCTATTGAGCATTAGATCTCACCCATTTCAATTGTTAACCTTCAACAGGTTATGAAGAGGAGAGTACTTATTAAGCTCTGTGGATATAGTTTTTAGTTGTTGTTATGTATTGTATTGTGTAACCTTTTCCAATGAAATTTAAGTTAAATATACGTATATATTTTCTTCAAAACTAATAATTTTATAGTTATTTTGGGATTTATTTCTCTCTAACCATTCCAATGTAACATGTAATGCACTAGTTCTGGTTTAGACGGGTCGGGGGAATTATAGTTGGTATTAAAGAAAGTTTAGTAGAAAACATGGGGACTAGATTAGAAAACGTATATTAGGGAATAATCCCTTAAGGTAGTATTTGAAGACAAACATACAATAACATCATGGTATTTTGGTGAGGAAAATATTATGTGGATATTTGAAGCAAAAAATCATGATCTAGATATGAGCAGTTAGAGGTGGCTCTAGAACAGATGTACCTTAGAGTGAATTCTCCAACAAAGAGATTTGGGCTTGACCCAGGGTATCCTTGTACACATAAATGAGCTTTACTGCAATCATGGTTATGACTCTCTTGGGGGATATGCTTAGGATAATTCATATTTTTTATTCAAGCCATTATAAAGTATTGAAATGTATATATATTCTTAGCGAAAACAGGTTTATGAGAATATATATGCATAAAATTTCAATCTATCTAATTTTCATTTCTATTTTAGATTCATAAACTAATATAGTGTATTCTATTATATAGAAATGGATCCTGATAGATAAAAGAGAATCAATATTCGTGGAAAATGTAGGGATTGCCCTACTGAGCATGTCAACATAGTCATTGTCGAAGAGGATCAGATTATGACCATATTGGGACTACATACTCAGGTTGTGAAAAAAATTTATTCCACACCGCTGTTGGATCATTTCATGTTGTAGAAGCCCCCATATTTTAGTGGGACTAATAATCAGATGGTAGCTATGTAGTGGATCAAGTCACAAGAATATATATTCATGGAATTGAGATGAAATGAAAATAATAATGTAGTTATGGATGTATATTGTATCATGGGTGATACATAATAGTGGTGTTCATTGATCCCAAATACCACGGAGGAAGATGAAATAGAAGATATAGAATGGTTCAATTTTAATGAAATATTCATTGAAAATTATTTCCCTCACGAGAAACAAAATAAAGTCTATAGGAAATAATTTCTCTTAAAACAAAGAGAAGAATACAATGTTATAGTGCATGAGGCTACCTTAACAATGATAGGTAGGTATTCCATAGATTATGTATGTGACTCAGCAAAAAAATTTGAACAATAATTTTATGGTATTAATAAAATTCTATGAAGGGAAATGTATTCTCAAACATTTTCATCATTTGATGAAATTTTATCAAGTGAAATCAAAACAGTGAAGGAATTTTCTAGATCAAATTTGTTCAAAGGAATCCAAAATAATAAGAGATACTATAATAACCCTAGAAATGGAGAATCAACAATGAATAACAAGGGAATGAAGAAATTCCCATTATGTGAGAACTATGGAAAGAATCAACTCAGGTTATTCATTAAAGGCTTGGGAGTCTGCAATAAGTGTGATGAAAAGGGACATCCATCTGATGAAGGAAAGGGGAAGAAACAATTCATTGATATTCATGCTACAATTGTAGAGAGATGGGAAAATATGAAAATGAGTGTCCTAAGTTCCAAAAAAACATGGATCAAAATAGGCCAAGAGAGCAAGGGATATATTATGCAATTACAACCGTGGCGGTTGATGTTCCAAATGATGTGGTGGTATTTATATTATTTTTTCTTCAAACTTACCCAATAAATTATCTGATTTTGATCATCGCATTCATTTATATCATTCCTATTTTCAATGAAAATTAAAATAGTCCAATTTGATAAAATAATGTAGTTGTCCGTTAAAAATACCAAGGGATGTATCATTTCATCAAAGGCATGTCGATTAGTTTCCCTACTAAAGAAGGTGCTTTAGTTTTTAACCTTATCATCACACCAATGTCTATATTTTATATAATTCTTAGTATGAATTGAATATCAAATTATGATGTGAAGATTTATTATAAGATGAAGGAAGTTACAATTTCTGATAATGGTGTTGAATCCCTTATCTTTAGAGCAAAAACCTCGCCACCCGATTCTTATCTAGACCCACTCCCATAAGATCTAATGATTGAAATACATGGAGGGGAAGATAAAAAAATTTCTATGGGTGTGGAATGAAATCCTCAAATTTAATATGTACATATAAAGAATGAATACATTGATATATTTCAATATGGTGTACCTGGACATCCTCCAATGTGGGAAGTCTATATCTCAATCGATTTAACTCATGTTTCAAGAATTATATCAAAGACTTACTATAGAATGGACACTATGGAATTAGTGGAGATAAAGAAACATGTAGAGGAATTGATTAAAAAAGGATTTATTCAACCTAGGGGTTCTCCATGTGGAGCCCCAGTCCTCTTTTTCATGAACAAAAATGGATCCATGAGGATAAGAAATGATTACTGGGAAATCAAGGATATTACAATAAAAAAAATAAGAATCATGTACCCCATATGGATGATTTATTTAAACAAATTCATGGAGTTCAATAGCTATTGAATACGGACCATGGATCCGGGTATAATCAGGTGTGTGTGTGGATGTAAGATATTCCCAAGATAAAATTTCAATCCAGGTATGGGCATTACGAGGTTACACTGATTCCTTTAGAACGGACTAATGAAACCTCTATTTTAGGGATATAATTAATAGAGTTTTCATGTAATATCAAGAAAACATTGGTTTGGTATTCATTGATGATATCATGGAATACTCAAAAATCTATAATGTCTATGAGAATCAAATTTAGATTATTCTAAAAACTTTTAGAAAAAATGAATCATATGGGATGTTTATCAAGTCATAATTCTAGATTTAATTAGTTTCTTTTCAAGAACATATTTTCTCTATTGATAGAATTATAGTTCATCCTTCGAAGAAAAAGTAAATCCATGAATGGCCAATGACAACAACCATAACCGTTGTATGCTAGTTTTTTTGGCTTAGCAGGTTACTATCACCGTTTCATTCAGAATTTAACCCGAATGGCTAACCAGCTAACCAAGATCACACATAAATGGGTTAAGTTTTTATGAATGAAAGAATGGATAGAATTATTTGAATAATTAAAAATAATACTGTTCAGTGCTCCATTTTTGACTCTTCCATATTGAAATGATGGATTTGTGATATACAGTGATGCATCAAAGAATGGTCTGGGTTGCGTACTTATGCAAAACGGTAATGTTTTTGCTTATTCATCAAGTCAGTTGAAGACTCATGAGAAAAATTATCAAACTCATTATCTTGATTTAGTATCCATAATCATTCCTAAAAAATATAGATACAATTTATCTACAGAGAAATATGTTAGATTTATACGTACCACAAGAGTTTGAAATAAATTTTCACAGAAAAGGACCTCAACATGAAGAAAAGTCGATTGATCGATGGACTTAATGAGTATTATTGTTTAATACACTACTACCTAGGAAAGGAAAATAAGGTGGACGATGCATTAATTTGGAATGATCATGGACTCCTGACCCAAAGGAGGATTTAATGAGATCATATATTCATGGATCTATTGAATATGGATATGAGAATTGTTAAGGAAGGGGAATCGTCTTTCCTCTTTCAAATAATTGACAAACTATATTTATTATAGAAGATAAAAAGCACTCAATCTCATGATATTATCATGAACAATAAATTTAATGTTTTTAATGATGCAAAATTGGCAGAATTCGTGTATGAAGAAGGAGTTATGGAAATTGGGAAGAGGTTATGTGTTCCATCAGTACCTAAGCTAAAAATAAAACTATTAGAAAATGTTCATAGATAAAATTTATCTATAGACACAGGTAACACAATAAATTATATAGACATTAAATAATATTTTTGGTTGGATTAAATGAAGCGGTAAATTACTGACTATGTGTCAAGGTGTCTAGTTTTTTAAAAAGGGAAGGTAGAGAGACAACATCCTATATGAGTGATGTATTCCCAATCTATTTTTATGTGGAAGTGTGATATCATTATAATGTATTTTGTCACTGGACTATCGAGGAAACCCAGAAGGAATGATGCAATATGGGTAATTGTTGATCGTCTCACAAAATCACCACATTTCAATCATATAAGAGATGTTTTACAACCTGATTTCATAATTAGACTTTATAATAATGAAGCATTAAGACTTTATGGTGCACCAATATCGATTGTGTTTGATTGAGATCCATGGTTTACAACAAAATTATGAAACAATCTACAAAAATCATTGAATACTAAGATTCATATGAGTACTTTTAATTACCCCCAAACTAATAGGCACTCTGAAAGGACAATTTAAACTCTAGAAGACTGGCTGAGACTAATCCCTCTTGACTTCCAATGTATGTGGGATCAATACATGCCTTTTTTGGAATTTTCCTACTACAATAGATTCAATTATAGTATTCAAACGGCTCCATATGAAGAATTATATGAAAAGAGATGTCGAACTCCAACATGTAGGGACAATATTGGTGAGACAAAACTTATAGACCCAAAACATATTGAGGAGACAATAACAAAGATGAATCCAATCTATTCCCATAATAAAGAATCCCAAAGATGGGAGAATATTTATGCTAACTACTAGATAAAGGATTTGGAATTTCAATTGGGAGATCATGTCTTTCTAAAAGTATCTCCATGGAAGGGTGACTTATGTTTTGGTAAAAAAAAGGAAGCTGCGACCCAGGTACATCAGAACATTTGAAATTATAGAATGAATTGGAGTTGTAGCATACCGTTTATCAATGGATTCTTGTCTCTCTAATGTTCATTATGTGTTACATTTGTCATTGTAAAAGGAATACATATATGACCCAATGCATGTAATCACCTATGAATAAATATATCTGAAACCTATTTTTTCATACTATGAAGATCATATCAAAACTCTTAACATAAGGGAGTAGGTATTGGGAAGTAAGACAACTTTTCTAGAAATGGTTCCTTGGAGAAACCATAATATGGAAGAAGAAACATGGGAACTGAGGATGTTATGAAAAAGAACCTCCCACATCATTTTGATGGTCATTATAAATAAAAATTTATGAGGAAAAAGTTTCCAAAGGAAGGAATAATGTAACACACTAAAAATTTTATGGTATGTTTCTCTTAAATAAAATCTATTTAAAGACTATATTTCCAAAATCCCGAAGCATGTAGGGTACACAACGAGGGTATTTTTAGGATATTTTCATAACCTAGCCAATAAAATTATATTTTCCAGCTTTGGGATTTGAATTTTGAAAATATGATATACATAGTTGTGTTTAGGATGATATTTAGAGGTTGATAAAATTAACATAATTTTATATGAATAGTAACCTATACTTATAAATAGTATCCCACCCATATGAATATTAACTTAACCTTTTGAATAGTAATATGACCTTTCTGAATGGTATCCATACCCATGAATTACTAAATATATTTATGTACCTTAAAAATGAAGATGAATATGTTAACTGTTTATATTTTTCAATTAAATAATGAATTTAATTAAATATTTAATTATTCATATATTGAAAAATATTTTGGAAAAATGTACATCATTATTGGATTCTACACATCAAAAAATGGCTAGGGTGATTTTTTTGTATTTTTCCAAAATACATGATTTCATTTGTGAATAATTGAATACATTAATTTACCGTATAAATACATTATAAATTAAATTTACTCTTCAGGGCATCATGATTTATGTAAGCACCCAAATATCGAACTCACATTTTCTTATTACTATTGTATGAAATAGAAAACTCACTATTTCTTATCTTGAGAAGAAATAATAAATTAATGATTATAATATTAAGAAATTTCTCCTCCCCTCCACTATATAATCATCCCATCACCCCCTCTTCCTCGCACAACACTCAATCTTCAATACATTCTTAAATTCTACTCAAACAGATATTTATCCTCTTTACCCATGTACAATACCTTCCAGTCTCACTAAAATTCCCAATTCAAAGGTCTTAAAGTGTTTCTCAATGTGGAGTACTCAATAGGTGAACCTCTCTTCCTTTTTTATTTCATTATCTTTTACAAGTTACATTTTTCTGTTCTCTATTCTCACTTTAACTAATAAAAATGACATGATAATTCCATTACAATAAATGTACAATATTTTCATTGTTCTTATGGAATATTTCATTATAACCTCTCTTTATTCCACCTTTTTATACTATTAATGCAAACACCGTCCTAGATTGGTTAATTTATCACACTCAAGGAAGTCAGGTTTCCAATTTGCATCACTATCTTCAAGAATCATCATGAAACCTTTTAAAAGGTTGATCCTCATCATTATATATTAATTTTATCATGTTTAATGTTAGGGAATCTTTAATCACTCATAAAATGGAATAATAATACAGAACAAATTCAATGTTCACCAAACATCCAAGACAAATACAATAGTTTATCATTAAATCATAAAATTAGTCATCCTCATGGTATATATCCAGAATCATTATAAGATCCATTATATTTATATAATTTCATTAATATGATATATTAATGATTTTTTATCTTTATCCACATTGCAAATTACCTTCCATCCATGAATACTGGTAAATGAATCATGAAAACGAAGTAAGAAAATGCATCCAAAACAATAAAATTGAATATATTAAACCCTTAAAAAATACCTTAATGAAATTAATAAGGTTATAACATATAATTTACATGTTTATTATGATATTGAATTCATAATTAATAAAGATAAATTTTATTATTCATGTCATTAAAAAAATGTATAACTCCATCGAGATTAAGGTAACAAATCCTCCATCTCACTTTTGTTCATGAATCTCACCTATGTTGTGCCCTTTTATTTTTAATACCGAATTATGGGGTATGTTTTCCCATCTCACCCATACTAAAATTATGATAAATAAATAATGGGATACCCCTTATCCTCTCATTAAACCCTCAAAATAAAACCCATTACCATGCAAAAATGTTGCAAGGGTTATGATCATCTCACATTCAGTTATGTATGATTTCTATTGTTTGCGTATTATTTAATATATGTATTATAGATGAACTTAAAATTGGTATATATTATCATTATTCTCATTATAATAATGGTAATTACTGATTCTGTTGGTTGTTATTAATTTTTGGTCATACGACTCAATTGATTACAATGTGGTAAAAAGCTTTGTCTCAACATTCACATCGTTATAACTTCCAAAATATTGTGAACCTAATAATTTTTATGTAGTGTACCTAATTACTATTTGATATCATATTCCAATTGAAATAATATCCCATTTACATTCCCATATTCTCATATCATGGATATTATTATTATCTAAGACGTGTACCATTTTTATGTTGTTTTGAATGTGGAAATATTAATTAATCAGTATCCTTTATTATATACGTATAATGTAAAATTATATTTATATTTTTTTTATCTATATATAAAGAACGATTTGGACATTTAGTGTTGGGTGGGCCTGATAAATCCCATCATTGAATCGACATGCCTCATGATAAAATCAGTTTGTTGACAAACCCTTCGAGTAAGTTTCAAAAAATTAGACAGGTTTCTACATAGAGATTTAAACATTTTTTAATGGTATTATGGTATCGTGTGCTAGATACATGAATTAAAATTAATAATAATTCTTTTCATTCATTATCAGTTATTACTGTCAATGATGTTTTCACTATGACAATATCTATGGATGCAGTTTCATTCTCAGTTTATTAAGTTCGTCAGTTTTTCATTTATTCACCATGAAATATTGATTATGTCAAATTGATAAGAATTCAGTTGTTATTGAGTCATGCTTCCACAATTTGTAACCCTTAATGATCATTAGAGCTCACCCCTTTTAATTTTTTTCCTTCAACAGGTTATTAAAATGAGACTATTTATTATGCTCTATGGATGCATTTTTTAGTTTTTGTTATGTATTGAATTTCTTACAATTTTCAATGAAATTTTAGTTACATCTATATTTATAGTTTCATCAATAATAATAAAATTATTGTTGAACCCTCTGTGAGAATTAGTTGTACTCATATTTTGATAATCCCAATTATGCTCACTCATATTATGATAATTCCAATTATGCTCAATTATGGTTTGATAATCCCTATATTGATTAATGGTTAATTACTTATTTCAGTATTTCTGGACACCATGCACAAATTAATATATTATAATATTTATGTTATCTTCATAGAATTCGGTTACTGAATGAATATATATTCTAACTTAACCCATTCTGTCAATAGAATGCTTAAACAGACAAGTCACCGTTATGAAAGTCTACCGATACGGGAATGTCACCGCTACATCAAGGTTACCGATACAACAAGTCATTGTTATGCAAGTCTACTGATACATGACGGTCACTGATATAGAGAAGTCATCGCTACATCAAGTCTACCGATATGTGAAGGTCATTGATACAGACACGTCACCGCTACATCACGTCTACCGTTACAGACAAGTTACCGAGGAGAGTCTACCGATACATTAAGGAAGCTACCGGTACATGAAGGCTACCATTACACCAAAGGTCGCCGGTAAATTATGTCTACCGCTACCGATCTAGTTTACCGATAGACAAGAAGTCTACCGATAGAAATGCTACCGTTACACAAGAGGCTACCGATACAAAGACTTACCGATACACAAGGCTACCGATATCCAAAGCTACCGTTCATGAGAATCTGATGCTACCTTAATTTGTTTATCATTATTTAATCTAACCAACAGTCATATCAGATAAATTTTAATGCACTGTCATTTATTTCATAAAGGTTGTTGGGTGTCAGGTAACCTTACCTCGTACCTGCAAAATGAAATCATTTATTTTGCCGGTGATCATGCCATAAATACAATAAGTCCATGTTGCTGCAAAGATACACATGTGAAAGACATGAGGAATATACAAGGGATATACATATGTGATACAAGTGACATACACAAGAATAGATCATACAAATATACATGCACGACCAAGGAGACACAGAAGCTCATACACACTAAAGCTTACTCAAGAAGAGTTCGTTGCATTTAGAAGGACATTGAAGAACCTCATCGACTGCATCATCACTATCTCTGAACCTGGATATCAGCAGACGACGCTATGTTTTTCAGAAAAAAACTAGAAGATGACTCAGAACCATTTCTGATCAAATCCGAAGGAGTCCAGAGCTACACTGCAATCAGTAGATCCATTCTAAACTCTATATATTACTTAGTGATTTATTATTTACATTACGAGCAGTGTGTGTCATCAGTTTTAATTTACACACACACAATTTCTCTTGAACCTTAACTGGATGATCTGTAAATCCTCATTCAAACTCTTTACATCTTATATTTCCCACTGTGGATAGTGGTAGACGTCATGTGTGACCTGGATAGCTGTATTTGCTGTTGTTTTTGTTTCCCATGTAGAAATGTGGTAGAGGTCTTTGACCTGGACAGTTGTAAACTGTTGTGAACCCCAATCCAGGGTGTGGATCCAATTTATATAAATTGTTGAGTGGACTAAGTCTCGGCTTGAGACTAAACCTCTTAGTCATATCTGATGTGCTTTATTTAGTTTTATCTAAAACTTATTATCCTGCTTCCAAGTGCTTTAAAACATAAACTGTTTTTCAAAGTTACTCTGATAATTGAATAAGAAAGTGTTTGAATTATTTGTAAATCATTAAGTTAGTTTCAAAAGCTAATCTGATCTTCTAATTAGATTAACTGTGAATTAATCAATCCCTTGATAACCTAACTGAATGTTTTCTTTAGTTCAAATTCACTACAATTCAATTAGTATTTTAAATTGGGGGATTTTGGTAAAGGATTTTAAAAAAAAAATTTAATTGGAACTAAATTCACCCCCCTCTTGAGTATCCACTCTAAACAACATTTGGTATTATAGGGTTAAAATATTTTCTGAAGTACTCTACTTTTCAACAGTGATTTTAGTTGTATTTTAATGTTCGTAAAATTCCGTTATTTCTAAATTTTTATCTCTTTAAAATTCTTGTTTTAACCTAGTTATCATGGATAACAGACTTGAAGGTGTTGCTACTAATAGACAACCGTTTTTAATAGAAACAACTATGCTCAGTGGAAGATTATGATGAAAATTCATTTAGAAAGTGTGGGTTTTGATATTTGGACTTCCATATAATTAGAATATAAAATTCCCACTACTGTTATATCAACATGGAATGAAGTTACTAAGACAACATACAATAATAATTTCAAAGCTATGAATGCTCTGTATTGTGCTTTAGGTGATGAGGAATTTAATAGAATATCTGCCTGTAAGACTGCACATGAAATTTGGGATACTTTAAGTGTTTCTCATGAAAGAACAACTAACGTTAATAAAATGAGATTGAACACCTATACTATTAAATATGATAATTTTAAGATGAATCCTGATGAACCCATTTCTGATATGTATCTCAGGTTTAACAAAATTGTCAACACAATGATCTCACTAGGAAAGGATATTCCATCAAAGGAGCAGATCATGAGAATTTTGAGATGCCTACCTGAAAGATGGAGGGGCACTTCTGTTTCAATTAGAGAATCCTGTGATATTGGTTAACTGCTAGTTAAGGAACTTATTGGTAAGTTGATGATATATGAAGAAGAATATAAGGTAAAAAAAGAAGAAGATGATGAATCAAAAAGGAAGTCAGTTGCCTTCAATACATCTACTTCAAAGAATAAGGATAAGGAGAAACTTCATGCTATAAGTGATAGCTCAAGATGTGAAGAAAGTGAAAGTGTATCTGACAGTGATGTATAAATGGCTCACATAACCAGAAGATTTATAAAGTTTTATAGGAAGAATATGTTTTTCATAAAATCAAATTACAAAGGAATGTATGACAACAAGGGACACTGGAAAAAGAACTGCAAGAAATCTGACAAATCTGATGAAGTTGTCTGCTATGAATGCAAAAGAAAAGGACATATAAAAGTGGACTGTCCAAAGATGAAATAAAAGAAGAAATATGAGTATAATTATAATAACTATATGAAAGCCATGAAGGCTACGTGAGTGCTTCCCAGGATAGCTCCAGTGAATATGAAGCTTCTGATACTAAAAACAGAAATAAGGAAAACATGTGTTTTTTGAAAAAAACTTTTGAGGTAACATATGAAAATCATGCTTTAAATACCTATTATTCTGGAGATGATTCTAATTCTGAAAATATGTCAAAATATGAACTGTTTGAATACTGTGATATGTTGGAATAAACATGTAATTAGATGAAAGACAAATACAAATGTTTAAAGAAACACTATTCTTTAACTATAAAACAAAAATCTGATCTTGACATAGAAATGGTAAATAATGCTCAGTTACTTAAAGAAAACACTGAACTGAAAATTTTAAATGAGCAAATTAGGAAGGATTTAGAAAAGTTCACAAATGGAAAATATACTCTTACTCAAATTCTAGGTAAGAAGATTGCTCCTAGATATACTACTGGTATAGGATACCAACCTGGACAAAGAAAAATTACCAAAAGTAGATTTATTCCTAAATCTGGACAGAATGCAGATAGCTATAATTCTAGAAGTTCATATGCTTCAACTAGTTATATTCATAGTCACAGATCTAATAATTTTTATCTATCTAAATCTATTGGTTCTGCAAATCTTATGAGAACCATAAGAAAAATTTTGGGTACCTAATGTTTTCTTGTCTAACCTCTCTGGACCCAAGAAAATCTGGGTACCAAAATCATTTTCTATCTAAATCTATTTTGTAGGGAACCTGCTTAAAGAGCTCCTGCAGAAAGACCTGGTACTTGGACAGAGGATGTTCAAGACATATGTCAGAAGAAATCTCATGCTTCAAAATCTTAGTCAGAGTTGACAGAGGTTTTGTTACTTTTGGTGATAATTCTAAAGGGAGGATCATCGGCTTAGGCCAGATTGGTAACACTGACTCAATATTGATTTCTAAAGTTCTATTTGTTGATGGACTTAAATATAATTTACTATGTATTTCTCAGTTATGTGATGATGGTTTTAATGCTAAATTTGAAAATGATTCTTGCAATGTTATTAATTCTAAAAATGCTTTAGTATTTTCTGCCTTGCGAAATTAAAATGTCTATGCTGTTGATTTAAATTATTTAGCTATGAAAAATATTTCTTGTCTAAATGATTTTCATAAAGACTCTTGGCTTTGGCACAGAATATTAGGACACTGAAATGTACATTCACTTAGAAAACTGAATAGGAAGAACTTAGTTATAGACTTACCAAAAATTGAATTCCCAGCAGATAAAGTTTGTAATCCATGTAACAAGGGAAAGCAACATAAAATTTCATTAAAATCAAAGAAAGAAGTGTCAACTTCTCAACCTCTTGAGTTGGTTCACATGGATTTTTTTGGACCTTCTAGAGTTTCTAGTTTAAATGGGAAGCACTATGTCTATGTTCTAGTAGATGAATATTCGAGGTATAATTGGGTATATTTTCTAGCTCACAAAAGTGAATCTTGTTCTTAATTTGTTAAAGATTCCAAGTTTGTATAGAACCTTAGTGGACTTAAGATTAAAACCTTGAGAAGTGATCATGGTCGTGAGTTTGAAAATTATGAGTTTGAATCCTACAGCTCACATAATGGCAATAGTCAAAATTTCTCTTCCCCTAGGACACCTCAGCAAAATGATGTAGTAGAAAGGAGGAATAGAACCGTTCAGGAAATTCCTAGAACCATGCTCAATGAGTATGACCTTCCTGTTTATTTTTGGGCTGAAGCTGTCAATACAGCTTATTATATTATCAATAGAGTCTTGATCAGACCTGTTCTTAAGAAGACCCCTTATGAGTTTTGGAACCATAGGAAACCTAAGGTTAACTACTTTAGAGTTTTTGGTTGCAAAGTATTTATTCTTAATACTAAATATAATCATGATAAATTTGCATCCAAGAGTGATGAATGAATTTTCCTAGGTTACTCTATCTTTAGTAAAGTCTATAGGGTTTTCAATAAGAGAACCAAATGTGTGGAGGAATCTGTTCACATCAAATTTGATGAAACTGATCCACATGAACCTAAGACCTCTCTTCAAAATCTTGAATATTATCTCTCTGTTTTCAACCTTATTGATTAAGACAGTGGACGTGTAGTTAAAACATCCAGTTCTGGAAATTTTCCAGAACCTGCTTCTGTTGATTCCTAACCTATTGATGAACATAAAATTTATAGCCCTACCTTTTCGAGACCAACAAGGACTCTAAAGAACCATCCCTTAGATGCTGTTTTAGGTAATCTAGATAGAGGAACACAGACTAGAGATTCTCTAAGAAATCAGGTTGAACATCAAGATTTTCTTTCACAGTTAGAACCTAAAAATATCAATGATGCTATCAATGATGAATTTTGGGTAATGTCTATGCAAGAAGAACTAAATCAATTTGAAAGAAATAATGTCTGGGAATTAGTAGAAAGACCTAATGACACTTTAACCATAGGCACACAATGGGTGTTTAGAAACAAAGTTGATGAATGTGGAAACATCATTAGAAACAAATCTACACTACTTTCATAAGGTTACAATCAAGAAGAAGGAATTTACTATGAGGAAACCTTTTCACCTGTAGCTAGATTAGAGGAAATTAGGATCTTACATTCTTTTGCATCACATCTGAATTTCTTGTTATATCAAATGGACATGAAAAGTGCTTTTCTAAATGGTTTTATTGTTGAAGATGTTTTTGTAGAACAACCACCTGGTTTCTCAAATCCTCACTTTCAAAATCATGTTTTTAAACTTTCTAAAGATTTATATTGTTTAAAACAAGCTCCAAGAGCTTGGTATGGATGACTTACAGATTTTCTTAATTCATAAGGATTTACAAAAAGAATTGTTGATCCCACTCTTTTTTATAAAAATAATTTCAAAATATGTTTTAATAGTACAAATCTAGGTTGATGATATTATTTTGGGATCTTCTAAAAGTTCTCTATGTACTCAATTTTCATAGGTTATGAAAAATGAGTATGAAATGAGCTTAATATGAGAGCTTAAGTACTTTCATGGATTTCAAATCATTCAAACTACAGATGGTATTATTTTAAATAAAGGTAAATATACTAAGGATTTATTAAAACGTTTTGGTTTGGATAGTATTAAGGGAAGTTATACACCTATGAGTACCACCTGTAAATTAGATATTGATGAAACTGGTAAACCAGTAGATCAAACTAATTATAGAGGTACGATTGGGATTTTACTTTATCTTACTACTAGTCGACCTGATATTATGCTTATTGTATGTATGTGTGATAGATTCCAAGATAACCCTAAAGAGTCACACTTACTTGCTGTTAAAAGGATTTTTAAATATCTTAAATATACTGTTAATTTGGGACTGTTTTACCGAAAATGAAAATCATTTGATTTAATAAGTTATTCAAATGATGACTTTGCTGGATGCAAGTTAGAAAAAAAGAGAACATCTGGAACATGTCATTTACTTGGAAAGTCCCTAATATCATGGTGTAGTAAGAAAAAAAACTCGGTTGTGTTATCTACTGTTGAAGTTGAGTATATAGTTGCTGGTAGTTGTTGTGCACTGATTCTGTGGATGAAACACACTTTATTGGACTATGGATTTTATTTTTAAACATGTTTCAATTTACTGTGATAGCACTAGTGCAATAAACATCTCAAATAACCTTATGTCTACTCTAGAACCAAACACATTGATGTTAGAAACCACATTCTAAGAGGTCATTATCAAAGACGTGATATAACTCTTGAATTTATAGGCACTAAACTCCAATTAGCTGATATTTTCACTAAGCATATAAGTTCAGAAATATTAAGATTTATTAGACATGAATTAGGAAGGATAACTTACTCTTAAAACCGTTAGGATAAACCTCACCGTTAGAATAAAGCTCACCGTTAGGTTAGACCTCACCATTTATAAAACCTCACTGTTAGGATAAAGCTAACCATTAGGATAAACCTCACCATTAGGATAGATCTCACCGTTAAATAAAAGCACATCATTAGGATAGACCTCACTGGTACATCCCTTGCGCTGTTTTTACATTTTCATATTAAGGCCAAGACTCTGATTTTTTTAGATTTATTTTATACGTGAGTCCTAAATGATATTAAACCCGACTCTAGACTTCACTCAATCACCGTGAACCCATTTGTTTGAATCCCTCCAACCTAAACCTCTCAAGCTCACAAAACCCTAAATCTCAGAATCTGAAATGGCCCATGTGACAAGACCCTCAGTGGATGAAGGGAGTGATGCGCCGCAAGCTAAGAAGTAGAAAGTAACCAATGATGGTTCTAGTGGAAGCAGTAGAGGTGTTGTTCGAAGGAATCATGTGAATCCGCATTTATCGAAGCGAGAAATTGTAGTGGAAAAGGAGTTATGTGCGGAATTTCTGTTTGAAATCAAGTCCTTAATTTTGATGATCTTACAACAGCAATGATGGATCAAGTGCTTCACGAACAATAATGGACTGCATTATCCTGTACTGGTAAAAGAGTTCTATGAGTTTGTCTATTTTGAGACAACAGAAGAGGAGAATAGGATGATTTCCTTTGTGAATGGTCAAAATTTTTCGTTCTCATCAGTTGAATGGGCTGGGATACTTAGAGTTCCTCATAGTGGTGATTATGGATTTTATTCAAAATACATACCTACTGCTATTGACTTTTTCAAATATGAGGATGCCTTGTTGCAATTGATAGGAAATGGAACCCCTAGAAAGGATATTGCTGTGGAGATGGTAGGGGAGGATAAACTACTTTTCAAGTTCATTCAGCATGTGATTAGTCCAAGGAGAGGAGATTTTGCACCCATCAGATTTCAGGATATTTATTTGTTGTATCTGTTAAAGCATCGAGTAAAGGTGAACTTGTGCAGATTTCTAATGATTCAGATTGAGGATATGTCTTGACCAATGTCTAAGTCCAATTCAGTTTTCTTTTCTTAAATGATTTCTATTCTGTTGAAGGCAAAGGAGGGAGTTGGACCACAGGATGAAACTGTTGTGGTTATGGATAACTTTTTCCTCACCAGGACTATTTGTAAGTATATGAAAGTTAGCTGGAACCCTTGGAAGAAATCATGGGTTAATGATGAAGGTAAAATCTATGACATGTACACTTCTTTGGACCATCCTTATAGACTAAATGATGTGAGGGATCCTGGTCTTGGACCAAATGAGCCAGAACCGGTCTACAGTGATAATGAAGCCGAAGCTGAGGAGGAACAGGCATCAGTTGAGGATGGAGGAGACCCAGATTTACCTCCTAGTCCTGTGCATCAAAATATTTCCTATGGAGCAGGTAGCCCTCCACAAGAACTACCAAGGAGATAAACTATTCTGAAGTACAATGCTACTGAGACCACAGAAGAAGAAGAAGAAGCACATCAATATGTTGTTAAGTATACCTATGTAGAGGATGAGGCAACCGAATCCGATCATTTTGTTAATGGAGAAAAGGAGGCTACTGCTGAAGTGAATGATGAGGAAAATGAAGAAGAAGAGCTCAGTTTGAGCCCTCTGATAGATAGTACAGTCCAGATAGTTCCTGATTAGGAAGCAGTAGTGCATCCTAATGAAATTATTGAGAGAGTCATTGATGACTCAAAAAAGTATAGGACTAATCCTACTGTTGAACTATCAGAGAAAATGGTTGTTGAATCAGCTGAAGTTGCAGAGGAGGCTGTAGAGTTACCTCGAGCAGAACCATTAGAGAAGATTCCTCAGGATAATGCTCTATGTGAGGGGCAGCATCTTGGTTCAGTTTCTGTATTGTCTGACATTGATGGTTGGACATCAGATCCAGTATATATTGTACTTGGACTTAATTATGGAGATTCTGATGAGGAAGACCAGCCCAAAAGGGATTCAGTTATCCTACCTGGTGTGGCTGAAAATTTGGCAACCTTGGAGGAAATTGAGTCCTTAAAGGCTGAAATGAAAGAAACACTTAGAGAATCAGTGGAATATTTGAAGAATAGCATGTTTGATGAAATGAGGAGTGTGGATAAATCCATGGAGCTATCTCTGGGATGTGCAGTTTCTAGTCCAGTGAAGGGAATGAAGGATGGAGTTAAAGTATTCCATACTCAAATTGAGAGTTGGACAGGAGATGTGGTGGCCCTAAGACAATTGATTACTTCATTGACGGCCATGAACATTTCTCAAACCCAAGTGGATATTGATATCAGATATGACAAAGAAGTAGTCAAGTAGTTTTTGGAAGATTTTGAGGCTTTTATGAAATCAGTCAAAGAACATTTGAATAGTCATGATGAAGTTGATCAGATGGTGGTTAGTAATCTGACACAATCTTTCAAGGAGACAGTAGCTTTCTCAGTTAAACCCCTTCCCTCATCCAGCTCCACTGTGAACCTTGACCAAATCAGAACTGCTATCTAGGAATATTTGGCTAAGGCTAGTACTAGTGGCACCTAGGATACTTAGATCCTTACTACCACTAGGTAAGTTTGTAGTTTTGTTCGTGATCACCTATGGACAGCTACTGCTTCTCAAGAGGCAATTTAAAATAAGGTGGATGCTTACTTTGATAAGGTCTATACCAAGCATCAAATGTCCAACCATTTCAAGCTCTTGATGGAGAATTTGAAGTTTCGTCCAGTGACTTAAGCTTTCAAAGAACATGTTAGTAAACATAGGGAGCTTACTCTTGCCTTGGATAAATTCATTAAAAATCGAGATTATTTTGTGTCAAAAACGGAGAGAGGAGGGAGTATTATTATGGATTTCTGGAACATGTTACTACCAGTCTTAAATGTGGATGCCAACCCTGTGATTGTACCTCTGCACTTCCTACCTCTACCTATGGGAGTACACCTCAGTTGACTCCAGTTCAGGCTATTCGAAGCTTGACACTTATGATCCCATAGAAGAGCATAGATTTCAGATCCGGTACAGTTTCATTGGATCACCCTCCAGTTGTTCTTTCAGCTATTTCCAAGACATCAACTCAATCTGACCATGCACCCTCTTCTGATTCTAAGGGAAAGAGTCATGTTCCAGAGGATGATTGAGTGATTCTGGATGTTTTTTGATAGGATTCACTTGTATTTTTGTAATATTGACTTTCTCAGTTTGTATCTTGTGTGCCTTATTGGAAATTTATTGTGTTTATGTTTCCTTTCAATATGTTTTCTTTTTGTCTCTACATTTATTTGATTCTACCCTTATTTTTGTTAATCACAAAGGGGGAGAAAATGAACCTAATGAGAACTGGGAAAGTAAAATTGAAAGGGGGACAAAAATGAGAACATTGTTTTAAAAGTTTTTTTCTTTTTTGGAACTTCTTTTTCTGATGCCATTTTATTTTGGTATAAGTGTGATTATAAAAAAGGTGGAGATTGTTGAACCCTCTGGGAGAATTAGTTGAACTCATATATTGATAATCTCAATTATGCTCACTCATATTATGATAATTCCAATTATGCTCAATTATGGTTTGATAATCCTTAGATTGATTAATGGTTAATTACTTATTTCAGTATTTCTGTACACCATGCACATATTCATATATTATAATATTTATGTTATCTTCAGAGAATTCGGTTACTGGATGAATATATATTCTAACTTAACCCATCCTGCTAATAGAATGCTTAAAAAGACAACTCACCATTATGCAAGTCTACTGATACGGGAAGTTCACTGCTACATCAAGGTTACTGATAAAACAAGTCACTATTATGAAACTCTATCGATACGCGAAGGTCACTGATACATCATGTCTACCAATACGTGAAGGTCACCGCTACATCAAGTTCACTAATATAGACAAGTCACTGCTACATCAAGTCTACCGATACGTGAAGGTCACCGATATAGACAAGTCACCGATACATCATGTCTACCGATACGTGAAGGTCACCGATATAGAGAAGTCATCGCTACATCAAGTCTACCGTTACAGACAATTTACCGAGGAGAGTCTACCAATACACTAAGGAAGCTATCATACATGAAGGCTACCGTTACACGAAAAGTCGCCGGTACATTAAGTCTACAGCTACCGATCATGTTTACCAACAGACATGAATTCTGCCGATAGAAAGGCTACCGTTACACAAGAGGCTACCGATACAAAGACTTACAAATACACAAGGCTACCAATATCCAAAACTATCGTTCCATAGAATCCAACGATGCCTTAATTTATTTATCTTTATTTAATCTAACCAACGGTCATATCAGATATATTTTAATGCTCTATAATTTATTTAATAAAGGTTGTTGGATGTAAGGGAACCGTATCTCGTACCTTCAAAAAGAAATCATTTATTTTGCCGGAGCTCGTGCCATAAATACAAGAAGTCCCTGTTGCTGCAAAGATACACATGTGAAAGAAATAAGGAATATACACGGGATATATAGAAGTGATACAAGTGACATACACGAGAAGAGCTCATACATATTGTAGACGCCGGAAAAGTCCGTTGCTCCCAAACGAAGCTCCGGATGCGGAAAGCGAGGTCATATTTGGAGTCGGAAGGATGTTTCGGAGGGCCCGGAGGCCTTGCGCGGAATTTCAGAGGCACGCGCGCAAAGGTGATGTCCCGCGCGGAAAACCCCCGGGATGCGCGCAATGCGCCGGCTCGGCGCGCAATTCTGCGCGCCGCGGGTCCGCGCGACTCCCTTACGCGCCGCGCCCGATTCCGCGCCCGCGAGAAGAATTTCGCGCTCGCACCCTGGATTCCGCGCCCGGGGTTGCCTATAAATACAAGGCGACCCCCAACGTTTCAAAGGTTGCTGGAAGTCGAAACGTCTCCCGTGCGCGCAATTCAACCCCTTCCGCGCGCAATGACGAACTTCAGGTAACCTCCTTTCTTTCGCGCAAGAAAGCCTCGGGGTCCGCCTTCGCGCGCAATCCCCGCTGGCTCCTTTCATTTGAATAAACACTCACCCTAAGGCCTTTGCGCGCAAAAGAACCCGCTTGCGCGCAATTGCCCCGGGGTGCGCGCAATCCGGCCCGATTGCGCGCACCCCCCCTTCTTTCAAGTGGCCATTCATTAGAGAATGAGCCGTTGCCCCCGCGCGCTATCCGAAGCCCGGTGTGAGCAATCTCAAGCATCCGCGCGCAAGGCGCTGGCCCAATTGCGCGCCAGCCGCCCCGATTGCGCGCCGGCCCGCATTATTGCGCGCAAAGCTTCCTTTTTGCGCGCAATCTGCCAGGGTCGTCCCCGTTGACCTCCTAAGGTTACCCGCCTGTGTGGCACCCGATGATTCTCATCCCGGGTGCCCGCACCGTGCGTTGTCTTCCCGTGCGGCCCTCCAGGCTTGCGCGAAGTGACACGCACCTATGTCCAGCATGACGTTAAACTGCATATATGTCCAGCATGACGTTAAACTGCATATATGTCCAGCATGACGTTAAACTGCATATATGTCCAGCATGACGTTAAACTGCATACTCGTCCAGCATGACGTTAAACTGCATATACGTCCTGCACGACGTTAAACTGTACATCGTCCGCGCTGCAAGACGTTAAACTGCCAAGTGCTTCGTCCGGCAACCTATGCCCAGCATGACGTTAAACTGCACACCCGTCCAAGCTGCACGACGTTAAACTGCCTAGCCCCCATCGTCCGTGCTGCAAGACGTTAAACTGCCAAGTGCCTCGTCCTCAACACATGACGTTAAACTGTACTTCGTCTGGCAAGACGCTAAACCGTCCGCAACCTGATCCCGTGCTCCGCACGCAGGGTCTCCCCCGGTTTGGACGTGGCCCCCACCCGCTCGTCTCTGCAGGGATGTCGGGATTGTCCCCCTTTTGGGACGATTTAATGGGAGTGGCTTTTCCCTACGGGGGCAGGGTATTACAAACCCCTAGTTTCTCGTGGGAGGCTGCACATGTGTATCTCCATTGCACCTCCCCACTGCCGAAGCCAGTAGAGGGTCTGACTGGGATCGAGGTGTCTTTTGCTTTCGGTCCAAGTCCCTTCCAACTGAGTTTTGCAGTATCCGGGCCGCCCCAAGTGCGTAAGTCCTGACAGAATGAACTACGTGGACTTTGATCCCTGTCTTCTATACAGGGTACGTAGGAAGCCTCCCTGAGGTCCAAGCCCACCACCTGGTCGTCCCGGTCGTATTTACGTCGGTTCGTCCATCAGTGGACCCCTCCAGGGTTCACGCTTGCGTTGATTCACCTATGAATCCGCCCCTGTGGGAGACCGCCCGTGTGTATCTCCACGGTGCCTCCCCACAGCCCCCCTTTTCCATTTCCCCTTTTATCGTCCAGCATGACGTGAAACTGTGATCCACCCGGCCGTTCCATCCCCCTCCGTGCGAGGTGGTTCGGTTCAATCCTCCGCCCGGCGGCCTCGACCTCTTCGTGAGTCGGCTTGCCGACGTCCAGCATGACGTTAAACTGTATGCCCGAACTACGTTGACTTTGATCCGTGTTAACGCGCGGTACGTAGGAAGCCCCTCTGGGGTCCAAGCTCTTTACTCCATCATCCACCCTGATCCTTACCCGGGCCGCCACATCCCGGTGGGGTCATGCCACTTCACTTCACTCCACGTTACTTGGGAAGCCGCCCATGTGCTGGCCCCAGCGTCGGAGGTTCCCCGCAAGGGGTTCTGTCATCTGATCCACTTTTCGTGTTGATCGGTCCGATGCCGTCCCCGCTGGACGTTAAACTCGCGGCATACCCCGTGTTAAACACGGGAAGCTGAGGAAAACCTCAGGTGACACAGTTCCCCGCACCTAGTACGGGATGCCTCAGGCCATCGTGCCTTCGAGAAGCCCTATTAGGGACGGAAGACAGACGTGCAGAGCCGCAGTGTTACGACACGCCCCCAGCACCCAGAGCCACCCGGCCTTCTCACCGCAGGTTGCTGCCCCGCCCAGACTCCTTGGAACGTCCGGGCGGAAGCAGCGTAATTAACCGGTGTCCATGAAGATATGGCGCCGGGAACGAGATTCACGAACATTCTTAAGTCTATGAGGGAGACCCGGATTAGGCGACAAGTTCCGAGGAGACGTCCAAGGAAGGAGAAGCCGACATCCCATCATCCCGGTTTCGATCAAGGAGCAGACGCCCCTGAATAAGGGACGGATGCCGCCCGCCCTTGGAAAGCGGGACTGCGGGACCACAAGCCGCGCGCCCATCCCCTCGGGTTGACGGGTGCACGCGCGAACGCGTCCTGGCGGAACAGCGTAACCCGATGCACATCCGCACCGAAACAGAAAAATGGTGAACCCGACGTGAATCTCTTCTCCTCGATACGAAGACCGATGGCTTTCAGAGGTGTTGGAAGACCGGCGTGTTGCCCGGCCAAGCATTCAGTCTTACCCGCCAGGGGCTGGGGAAGGGACATCGGGCACTCCGTCTCGCAACGTCGAGGGCCTGGGTTCCCCCCACGGAAGGCGTCGTGGCGCTAATGGTTGGTTGTCGATTCCTTTTTCCTGTCAGTATTAATGGGTCATTCTCCCTGCTTTCAGAAATCAGGTCGCCCGATCTAGTGCCCGAACGCCACCCGCCCACTGGCGCAGGGACAGGGGAAACACCGACGCGGCTACTCCGCGCGGTCCCGCCCGTTCCACAGCCGTCCCAGCAGCCGCAATTGCGGGACGACCACGCCCTCTCTCCCCCTCGGAGGTCATCCAGAGAAGGGTGATCAACACCCTGGTGCGGAGATACGAGGAAGAGGGAGTCATCCCCACTAGGGACATGGCTCGCCTAGACCCTGGGCAAGTCTGGATGACGCTTACGTCCTCCCGATTCACCGGTTGGACGTCGCCATGGTCTTGACGGTCCGCGAGTCTCCTGATGAGACGGCCGCGACCGCCCGCGCCAGCACCAGTGGCCCAGCAGGATCTGGTAGCCCCAATGCAGTTTCCAACGCAGTCTCTCCCGTGGATGATCCCTCCCCGAGTGGAGAGGACGTGGAAGATGCACCCCCAGCCTTTGAGGAGGGCGTCCCCGCCACGGTCGATGAGTTAATACAGGTGAACCTTGGAACCGAGGCAGATCCAAGACCCACATTGGTTAGTGCCGCCATGCCCTCTGAGGAGCGGCAGCAGTACGTGGACTTTCTCAGGCAGCACCGTGATGTGTTCGCTTGGGGCTATGACGAGATGCCGGGGCTAGATCCTCAGGTAGCCGTCCACCGCCTAGGTCTCCCGGCGAACCATCGCGGGTTCAAGCAGCCTCCCAGGAAAATGCACCCATCCCATGGTGCCATGGTTGAGGCCGAAGTTGACAAGCTTATCAAAGCCAACTTCGTGAGGGAAGTTCAGTACCCCAAATGGCTGGCCAACATTGTGCCGGTCAGGAAGAAGAACGGGCAGATTAGAGTCTGCATCGACTTCCGCGATCTCAACCGCCACTGTCCGAAGGATGATTTTCCCCTTCCAGTGACAGAGCTGTTGATTGATGCCACGGCAGGGTTCCAAGCACTCTCCTTCATGGATGGATACTCCGGATACAACCAAATTCGGATGGCCCCTGAGGATGAGGAGTTCACTGCCTTCAGGGCCCCCCAAGGTACCTTTTGCTACCGGGTCATGCCCTTCGGCCTGAAGAATGCAGGTGCCACCTACCAACGGGCGATGCACCGCATATTCGAGCCAATCCTCGGCACACTGGTGGAATGCTACGTCGACGACTTGGTTGTCAAATCGCGCCAGCGTCAGGACCATCTCAAAGATCTTGAGAAAGTGTTCAGCTTCCTCCGGTCTCGCTGCCTGAAGATGAACCCGTTGAAGTGTGCCTTTGGGGTCACCTCCGGAAAGTTCCTTGGATTTGTGGTAAGATACCGGGGTATTGAGATCGACCCAGAGAAAATCAGGGCGATTAGCCAGATGCCTCCCCCGGGTACCGCCCGGGAACTGCAAGGGTTCCAAGGCCACTTAGCCTATATACGCCGATTCATCGCGAATCTGGCCGGCAAGTGTAAGCCCTTTTCTCGGCTTATGAAGAAGGGTGTCACCTATGTATGGGATAAAGAGTGTCAGACCGCTTTCGAGGAAATCAAGCAGTACCTGCTTCGACCTCCGGTCCTGATGCCGCCCGTATCCGGAAAGCCGCTGGTCCTTTATGTGACCGCCCTGGAACGGTCCCTGGGTGCCCTTCTCGCCCAGAAGAACAACGAGGGAACAGAGAATAGCCTCTATTACCTCAGTCGCATGCTCCTCGATGCGGAGGTTAGGTATTCCCCCATCGAGAAGAGCTGCCTGGCGCTCGTATTTGCCGTACAGAAATTACGGCACTACTTGCAGCACCATGAGGTACAGTTGGTTTCTCGGGTAGACCCGTTGAAATATATCCTGAGCCGACCTATGTTGACTGGCCGTCTAGCGCGGTGGGCTGTGATTCTCCAGCAGTTCGACATCAGGTATGTGTCTCAGAACGCCATCAAAGGGCAAGCATTGGCAGACTTTCTGGCCGCTCACCCGACCTCCGCGGATCAGCCGCTGGATCTAGGCTTTCCTGATGAGACCATTCTCTCGGTTGATCGAGCCGATCCATGCTGGCAGATGCACTTTGACGGTGCCTCCCGGAGCCCCACCGGTAGAAGACTCGATAATCCTAAGCTCAATAGAGTGGGCTTGGGCATCGTCTTCATTACCCCGGAGCGAGCCGTGCTGCCATACTCTTTCCTGTTGTCAGAGGGCTGTACCAACAATGAGGCGGAATACCATGCCCTCATCACCGGCCTCGAGTTAGCTCTCGAGATCGACGTGCCCCATCTGTGTGTGAAAGGGGACTCCGAGCTGGTCATTAAGCAGATCAATGGCGACTATGTTGTCAGGAAGCCGGAACTTGTGCCGTTGTTGGAGTGCACCCTCCTTCTGATGGCCCGGTTCCCTTCTCGGCCAGAAATTGTCCATATTCCCCGGTCGCAGAACGGTCGAGCAGATGCTTTGGCCAGCCTGGCTGCGTCACTTGCGGAACCTGAACAGGACAACCTGATCGTCCGCGTGACGCGCCGCAGGCTCATCGCTCCCGTTATCCCGGAAGAAGATCGCGGCCCGTTGGTAAGTAATCTCACCACGGTTGCCCCTATGCCCGGAGCCCCGAGTACCCCAGATATAGCAGTCGAATCAGCCCCTGATTGGAGGACGCCTTTGGTTGAGTACCTCCAACATGGCATTCTTCCGTCAGATCGGGCCGAGCGCGAGCGAGTTCGACGCCGCGCATCGCAGTTCGTCCTCCAGAGCAGTCCCGGCCTGGAGCAGATCCTCTACAAACGCGGATTTGATGGTGTTCTCCTCCGTTGCCTTCAGGGAGTTGAGATCCCACGAGTCATGCAAGAGGTTCATGCTGGTTCATGCGGCGCCCACCAAACTGGGCCGAAGCTGTCCCACCAGATTCGGAGGTTGGGATACTTCTGGCCCTCTATGATCCATGACTGCATCGAGTACGCCAGGAGGTGCCATGCGTGCCAGGTTCACGCGAACTTTGTGCATCGGCCGCCGGAGCCTCTCCATACCACAAGGTATTCCTGGCCCTTTGCAGTCTGGGGACTGGACGTTGTGGGACCTTACCCGCCGGCGACAGCTCGCCAGTGCCGGTTCATTCTGACCGCCACGGACTTCTTCTCCAAATGGGCAGAAGCGATTCCGCTCAGAGAGGTCAAATCCTGTTCGATCGCTGACTTCGTGACCTCCAACATCATCTATCGATTTGGAGTGCCTCACGCTATCCTCACGGATAACGGAACCAATTTCCGAGCAGCCGAGTTGAAGAAGTTGTACGCCAAGTATAACATCCGCTCGAACCATACATCTCGCTATCATGCGCAGGCGAATGGACAGATCGAGGCGTTTAACAAAACCCTCTCTAACATTCTGCAAAAGATGGTTGGTCAGAACAAGAAGAGTTGGCCGGACAAGCTCCCCAACGCCCTCTGGGCTTATCGGACGACGACTCGCAATTCCACCCAGATGACCCCTTATTCCCTGGTGTATGGAGCTGAGGCCGTCCTGCCCATCGAGATCCAGTTACCGTCCTTGCGCACTGCGGTCTACGACCAGCAAGCGCCGGACAGAGTTGCTGAAGCCCGTCTAGTCGAGTTGGAAGCACTGGATGAGAATAGACTTCGCGCTTTGCACAACTTGGAGAGGCATCAAAGCAGGATGGCTCGAGCTTTCAATAAGAAGGTTCGCCTCCGCTCCTTCCTACAGGGTGATCTAGTGCTAGCCCTAAGAGCACCGATGATCCCCGGCAGGAAGCCGCCCAAGTTGGAGCCCAAGTGGGAGGGACCTTTTGTTGTCCACAAGGTCTATCCCAATGGCGCGTACTCCCTAGCGACTATGGATGGTGAGCGTGTCACTCCTCCCACCAACGCTAGGTTCCTCAAGCAATACTTTGCCTGAGTGTCACCACGTCCTGCACGACGTTAAACTGCATTCGTCCAGGCTACAAGACGTTAAACTGTTTAGCATTCGTCCGCGCTGCAAGACGTTAAACTGCCAAGTGCTTCGTCCCGCATGACGCTAAACTGCACTACGTCCGAGCTACAAGACGTTAAACTGTTCAGCATTCGTCCTGCATGACGTTAAACTGCCTCTCCAGAACTACGTATGGCTTGATTCCCATCCTTATGGGATACGTAGGACCGCCTGAACCCTCGTGTTTCAGGCCCAGCCCCATCCTTCGGGAATTTCCATCCCATCTCGGGCCCTTGGCCCAGTTGCCCCGGGGTGTGCGGCGTATGGTGTGAGTGCGGGGCTATGCCCTCATTCACGTCGGTTTGTTCGTCACGCTGTACGCCCCCCTCCACGTTTGGGGATGCCTTCTGCTCCCCCCTTCTTTTTTCCTCATCGTCCTGCATGACGTTAAACTGCACTTCAAGAACTACGTATGGCTTGATTCCCATCCTTATGGGATACGTAGGACCGCCTGAACCCTCGTGTTTCAGGCCCAGCCCCATCCTTCGGGAATTTCCATCCCATCTCGGGCCCTTGGCCCAGTTGCCCCGGGGTGTGCGGCGTATGGTGTGAGTGCGGGGCTATGCCCTCATTCACGTCGGTTTGTTCGTCACGCTGTACGCCCCCCTCCACGTTTGGGGATGCCTTCTGCTCCCCCCTTCTTTTTTCCTCATCGTCCTGCATGACGTTAAACTGCACTTCAAGAACTACGTATGGCTTGATTCCCATCCTTATGGGATACGTAGGACCGCCTGGACATCATGTTTCAGGCCCAGCCCCATTTCCCGGGAATCCCTATCCCGCGTTGGGCCTCTGGCCCCAGTTCCCCTCCTTTTTGTGCGAGGCGTATCGCGTGAGCGGGGGATTATGTCCTCATTCGCGTCGGTCTACTGGCCGCGCCGTACGCCTCCCCCGTGTGTGGGACTACCTCACACCCCTCATCGTCCTGCATGACGTTAAACTGCCTTTCCAGAACTACGTATGGCTTGATTCCCATCCTTATGGGATACGTAGGACCGCCTGGACGCTTGTGTCTCAGGTCCAGCCCCGTCTCTTGGTTGATCACGGGGACCTGCCCCCCTTCGGTTGCTCTCAGGGTGAGTCCTCCGACCCTTTCCGGAGATCTGTTAACATGTTTTGGGGTGCTTCGGTCTATGACTCGTAGTGTCAGATTCAATCCCGACAAGTCCTGTGTTGCTTGTCAGGCCTCGCGCTTCCTCTTGTTCGAGCCTTCACTCAAAGGGATCCTCGTTAGCGGTTTGGGTACGATGCCTCAGTGCTCTCCCACCGCTCCGGGTCGATTTACCGGCGGGTCTTGGGCCGCAAATCGATATGAATCCTGCGATTGAGCGGTTGATGCTCGTTTGCTTGCCCCGTCTTAGGCTGACGCGATCGGATGTTGTGTTGCGAGTGCGTCAGCAACGTCCTTGATCGCCATGTCAGCTCTCTCGGGCTCTGAACATTGGTTGCGCAGTCCTCATCACACTCCGCCTTTGTGCGTTGTAGTGGGATCTTGACACTCTCTTCATACCGACCTCCGGTACGCCTCTACACGTTAGGCAGACCAACCAGGGTAATGATGTCGTTCGAGGCTCCCATGATCTGAGCACCAAGGATATATGCAGATATCCTCCCTAAGGGCCATGCGTAGCTGGACCCTCGTCCCCATAAGGAGGAGGGAGTCACCCGAACAATTGCGTTCTGGGCCCAGTATATCTGGAGGCTAGCATCTCTGCCCCTCGGGTGATGGACATACGCAGACCCCTATCCCAAGACTCTTTTCCTGGAATCGCGCGTGACCGCAGGGCTGGGTATGTTCCCACCTCCGCCGTGTCCGCCGTATCGCGATAAGCGGGTTCCTCCATGGTCCGAACCACACGACCTTAAACTGTGTTGTCTGGTCCTACCACACGACCGTAAACTGTGATCGTCTTGGCCGCCCGACGAGAAACGGCACTGCATCGTGATGTCCTCCTCAGGGGACACTCATGTTGGGCGCTGGTTAATGACCACGCCATTCATCAATGCCTTCCATGGCTTGATTATTGTGGCGACGCCAGAGATTTCTCAATCACGGGCATGTCGCCGCACAAAGAAAAACCATTCATCTTTAAGGACAAACAAGAAATATCAAATGCCGCTCCTTTTGTGTGCGAGGGTCAGACCTGCACTCTTCCCCGCGCTGGTGCCCGATTGTGTTGCACCGCGCTTCAAGAACTACGTGCGGCTTGATTCCCATCCTTATGGGATACGTAGGAACGCCCGGATGTTTGAAACTTCGGGTCCAGCCCCCCACCTCTTAGAGATTCCCCCTTCTCTGGGGAATCCGCCGCCTTCAGGTCACCCTCAAGGCGTGTTCCCCGACCCCTTGCCGTGGTCCACCGGTGTCAAGAGTACTCTGGTTTATTGCCAGGAGGGTCAGGATCCGCTTGGTCAGGTTTCCTCCACTTTTCAGGCTTCGTGCTCCCTTTCATTCGGACCCATCGTCTACGCCCTGGGTGGAGCCCCCGTGAACGGTTCGGACACAATGCCTCAGTGCTCTCCCACCGACTCGGGCCGGTACCCCCAATGGCCTCGGGCAGCAAATCGATATAAATCCTGCGATTGAGCGGTCGATGCTCGTTTGCTGCCTCATTCCACCAACGGTTGGTGCGATGTTGATGCTGCTTTTCCGCCACGGTCGGCAGTATTCTCATATCGTCACGCCGGTGCTCCCGGTCCTCGAGTGAATGGCCGCATGATTCACATTTTCCACCTCCCATTCTGACCAGGCGAAACCTCGACACTCTTGACACTATCCCTCAGTGCATCTTCGCATATCCAGGGGATATGACCACGATGTGGCGTGCTTTGAGCCCTTATGGTCCGAGCTCTAAGACCTTAAACTAAGATCTCCCCTTATGGTCCGAGCTCTAAGACCTTAAACTAAGATCCCCCCTTTATGGTCCGAGCTCTAAGACCTTAAACTAAGATCTCCCCTTATGGTCCGAGCTCTAAGACCTTAAACTAAGATCCCCCCTTTATGGTCCGAGCTCTAAGACCTTAAACTAAGATCTCCCCTTATGGTCCGAGCTCTAAGACCTTAAACTAAGATCCCCCCTTTATGGTCCGAGCTCTAAGACCTTAAACTAAGATCCCCCCTTTATGGTCCGAGCTCTAAGACCTTAAACTAAGATCTCCCCTTCTGGTCCGAGCTCTAAGACCTTAAACTAAGATCTAGCCCTTATGGTCCGAGCTCTAAGACCTTAAACTAAGATCCTCTAGCCCTTATGGTCCGAGCTCTAAGACCTTAAACTAAGATCCTCTAGCCCTTATGGTCCGAGCTCTAAGACCTTAAACTAAGATCCTCCACCTTTATGGTCCGAGCTCTAAGACCTTAAACTAAGATCCAGCCCTTATGGTCCGAGCTCTAAGACCCTAAACTAAGATCTACCCCAAATGGGGTCCTACGTCCTGCATGACGTTAAACTGCACTCACAGAACTACGTCTGGCTTGATCTCCAGCCTGATGGAGTACGTAGGAACGCCCGGGCATTTCGACTCGGGTCCAGCCTCAGGGATCGATAAGTCCCGCCCCTCCTCGTCGCCGGCCGTCTGGCCTGACTTCGGGTAGAGTGGTGCAGTTGTGATATTCTCCCCGATTCAGCTCGGGATGCCCCATCGCAATGATGGGAAGCGACAGTTTCCTCGTCAGAGAGGTGCTGTCTGAGAATTGAGGTGACTCACGGCCAGATTAGTGCATCCGCCCAATACGCTTTCCCCACGGTGGCGCAATTTTGAGAGCGTTGGATTCTGTCCGAACAAATCGTCACTTCGCCCCACGCTTCGCATGCCCTGTTGATCTGGATTTTCCACCCTTGTGTCTGAAGGAACCCCAAAGCGGTATTCATGATGACATGTGGTCCGCCTCCTGCAATATGAATGATGGCCTTTTTCGGTCCGTCTATTGCAGTTGTTATGGTCGATCCACTGTCCGCCTACCGTCTTGGGCATTTCCTGGAAGGCCGATCGTTGTGGATGTCTGGATTCGGGACACGCGATTCACCCTTTCTCATTTCCCTATGTTCGGATAAAATCTCAACGCCCCTAGCGTTGTCCCGCTCGTGTGTTGGAACAAGTTGGGGGACGATACATTGGTTAGGTCTGAGGTCTCCTTTCCCAGGAATGACCTCCCTCTTTTCTCCAGAAACCCAGGCCCAATTATGGATGCCTGATGCTTGGTTAACGCTCCCACGAGACAATTTGTGGTTGAGCATGTTAAACCAAAAGACGCAGATAAATATGGCGATTCGTACAAGTGGATCAAATATTAAGTAGCGGAAGCAAATGTTCTGGGAATGGCAAAAAAACAGCCCTTAGGGATTAGCGTGCTGAATGAGTCTTTCTAATGCCGCTACCCTTTGGCTGGCGGCCTCCAGGGCTGCTTCTCGTTCTCTGCGTGCCCTCTCCTCGTCGGCGGTCGCAGCACGCAGTTCGTCAATCCTGGCCTGTGCACGCTCCCGCTCGACTTGGAGTGTGACCATCTGTTGGCCCGCCTCCGTCAGCTGTACCTGAGCGTCGATCAGTTGTGCCGATAGTTGCTCCACAAGCTCGGTACATGCTGCGACGAAGGCCTCCTTCTCTGCCGCCTGCCCTTCGAGGCGCCGGACTTCCTGCTCTGCCGCGATGAGCGCCTGCGTGCTCTCCGACATGTCCCGACTTTGTGCGACGTCGGCACGCCGGCGGCTCTCGCGCATCTTCTCGGCCATGAAATCACGGACCGTCAGATGGAGGCGTTGAGCATCAGCTCCCCCGGCACACAGGAAGCGCAGCCAGGTCTGAAGTGATCCCATGCGCCCCAGCCATTCCGATGGGTCTCGCTTGAGGAAGCGCTGGATGCACTTCCACCCCCTGCGTCGCGTTACCCGGCTATCCTCGACCGCCTCCGCGTCCGAGTCATCCATCTCCTCTGGGTCGGCAGGCCGGTAGGCAGGGAAGGCAGCCAGCAGGTCTGCTGCAGGGTCCGCCCCTGGGAGGTCCTCACGAGGGAAAGGTTCCCCAACATCCGGGCAACCTTCTTCTCTCTCCCCAGCGGCGCTGACACCCTCGTCAGCCCCCAGCCTCTCTCCGGTGGCAGCACCGCCGACGTCCGCAGCCCCTTGATCAGCAGTTGGTGGGGCCGGCTCGGTTTGGGAAGCCTGTTCCAGAGCAAGCGGCATGTCCACCACTGGTCCACTCGTAGATGGCCCGGGTTCGGCAACCCGACGAGCCTCCGATGTTGAGATCACTGTGCAGGGCATGCCATGGTTAGTCACGGATCGTCAATGGCAAGCACCAGCAGTAAAGTAGGGAGACTTACGGGAGTTCGGAGCATCATCTTCCGCTACCCCGGTCGCCGCAGGAACAGTTGCAGCAGGGGACCCCTTAGCGCTTGTCAATTCGATAATGGGTGCCTGGCCCCCGCCTTGTCCTGCTGGCGCCTCTCCTACTCCTGTTGAGGACGCCTGACCGACGTCCGTGTGCTCCTGAGAAGGATGGAGAAACGGGTTAGAAGCTGCATAAGAGAATGGATGAAGCAAGTTGAGTAGGGATAGAAGCGGACCTCGAGGAGCTCAGTGACATCAACGTTGTCAGAGCCGGCCACCTCGCCGCTCTCCCGTGGGCTCCCCCGATGGGACCTTCCCTCGGAGCCTTCATCCTCCCCCGTCTCCTCCTCCTCCTCGGAGTCGTTACTGTCATCTTCTTCCGGCGGCATCTGTTCCGGAGCGGGCTCGAGACCGAGCATCACCTTCACCAGAAGGGATGGCTCCGCACGCTGACCACGTTGGCGCGCGTACTCGTCCATGGCCGTCAGATATGCATATTGCCGGTTGAAGTCCACCCTGTCGGTGATCTGGAGGCGCCCGACCTCTGGCAGATAGATTCCTTCTCTGAGTATCTTTCGCCAGATGACGTCGGTCCCCAGTGACTGCCGCAGGGTCATCCAGGCCGACCACAGCGCCGGGAAGACTGCATCGTGGGAGGGTTCGAGCAGACGTCTCACCTGCTTCCCGGGCCGCTCCTCGACCGCCGCATGTGCCCCCTCTCTGGGCGCTGAGGTCGTAGCGGCAGCCTGCGATGCGCCCGCCGCCGAAGTCCCTGCCCGCGCCGGCTCCGCTGCTTGGCGCGCCTCCGTTCTCCCCCGTGTGGCGGCGCCTTGCCTCCTTCCTTGACGCCCGGTCTCCGCACGGGTAGCCTCGAGCCGCCGAACTAGCTTCCGCAAGAGCCCCTCAGGGTACGCGATGGCCCAGTGTTCGGCGTACTCGGTTGCCAAGCCTGCGTTAACTCCGGTAGGAGGGAGGGTGATGACGTCGCCAGAGCCGAAGGCGACGAACATCAGCCACATCTGGCGAAGGACGTCGGGGTTCGTCTCCTCCCGGACAGCAGTGAATACCCTCTTCGGCATCCGCTGAAGGCACCCGAACTGCCTGGCGAACCGGGTCGGCACGTAAGGCTCGCAGATCACCTTCCCGTCGATCCGAGCCACGAGCACCCCGCCCCGCATGTTCAGGAAGTATTCATGCTGCTCCAGCGGGCCCTGTCCGTTGTCGATCATCTGGCCGACGGGAGTGGGGAACGGGCTGAAGTTGAAATTGGCATGATTGCCAATCCGAACCCTCACGCCCTCCTCACTGAGGGTCATCGGAGCGACCCCCGCAATGTTCAGCAGGGAGGGTCGCAGGCCGTTGCCCGGAGGACTGATGGCATTTGGGAACGTATACCCACCAAGGTGAGCAGCCACCCAGCCGTGGAAGAACTGAAAGGGCCCACAGATCCTTCGTGGCGACCCCCCTCGTGAGATGCGTCCCAGAATGGCATACAGCCTCGCCAGTACTGGGACCCCGAGGTTGTACCTCTTATTGGCAGCCATGGCGCCCGCCATCGCCAGCGTCGCCGGACGGACGCCCATCCTCGCATCCCGCACTGGCAGGAGCCACCCGCTCAGAAAGGCGGCCAGGAACGCCGCGTACCGGACGTTCGGGTCCCGGGCCTCGATGACGCGGTACCCCCATGAGCGGTAATCGCCCGTCTCCAGGACCCGCCAGTACGACCCGTTCCGGCTCCTCTGAGCTGCGGTCGGGCACCGCTTCCCCCTGCCTGGCATCTTGACCGCCGGGTCATGCTCCAGGAACTGGCCGAACCAATCCTTGTAGGCTATGTCCTTCTGGAAGTCTTGGATCCCGAGCCGCTGCGTAGCCAGGTCAAGAAGATGCCAGGTCAGAATGGGAGTCCGTGACCTGTCCTTCCAGATGTTCTTCGGTGGCAGGAACTCATCGTACTGGTAGCCCTCCAGCGGGATACCTCCGATGCAGTGGATGTCCCAGAGACCGATGCCGACCTCCCCATGGTGAAGATGGAAGGTGTTGGTATCCGGGGACCAGCGAGTGAACAGCTCCGGCCCGAGCTCAGACTGCTGGTAGAAGTGGAACTGCGACGTCCACACCGCCTCGAACAGGCCGATGTACCGCAGCTCCTCTGCGAAGTGATCGCAAGTGTGGCGTACCCAGAACGCCCAGGCCCATTCACTGGTAAAGTTGCCCCCGGATCGCAAGTCCCAGTCCTTCAGCCAGCCCTTGGTGTCGTCAGTGACACTCTGACGGTATGTGCTCGAGTAGAGGGCTGGAGAATTCTCCGATGTAGGCTCACCCCCATCAATGGTTCGCGTCCTCGGGTTCAGGACGTAGACATCCAAGTGCCTGGTTTCCCTGGCAGGATGCCCATTGTTGGTGATGTTATAGCGGTGAAGCTCGTCCTCCCGAGTCACCCAGGTTCGCGGCGCATCAATCTCGAACCCTGGCACCGGAACCTCATCGAGGATGCCGAAGTTCCAGAGCGGCAGGTTGTCCGACAGTGGATATGTCTTCTGGGCCGGCGTTAGTAAGTCGAACAAGGATTGATTGTTGGAAACAATCTCCTTGGCTCCGTAAACCTCCTCGTTCGTCGCCATCTCAGCTCTGCGAGTGGCGGCATCCCCCTCATTTCCTCTGTGCGCGGCCATCTCAGAAGTTTCGGGAGTCGTGCGGGTTAAGGGATGAAGAGTGCGGGATCGGACGAGGCTGGTGGAAAAGTTTGAAGGTTGGCGCGCAATCCAAGTGGACGGCGCGCAATTGGGAAGACTGTCGCGCAAAGTTCCGGGTTTTCGCGCAAAAGCAGGCGAAATCCGGACGGTTTTGCGCGCCGATCGGGCGAATTTCGCGACCGGAAGAGGCAATTTCGCGCACGAGAGCTTGGGAGATTATCGCGCGGAAGGCCAGAGTACGGAACGCGGGACCCAGCGCCCCTATTTATAGGCGAGGCCGGGCCCGCGCTGCGCGGAAAGCGCTTTGCGCGACCGCAGCGGCGAATTTCGCGACCGGTGCCCCTTTTTGCGCGCCTAAGTCCCGCGCCGCCCAGGACTTCGTCATTCCGGCGTCTCCCTCGGAACCCGATCGTTGCGACCTCTCGCCGATCAGATTCCGAGGGGGGGCTTTTGTAGACGCCGGAAAAGTCCGTTGCTCCCAAACGAAGCTCCGGATGCGGAAAGCGAGGTCATATTTGGAGTCGGAAGGATGTTTCGGAGGGCCCGGAGGCCTTGCGCGGAATTTCAGAGGCACGCGCGCAAAGGTGATGTCCCGCGCGGAAAACCCCCGGGATGCGCGCAATGCGCCGGCTCGGCGCGCAATTCTGCGCGCCGCGGGTCCGCGCGACTCCCTTACGCGCCGCGCCCGATTCCGCGCCCGCGAGAAGAATTTCGCGCTCGCACCCTGGATTCCGCGCCCGGGGTTGCCTATAAATACAAGGCGACCCCCAACGTTTCAAAGGTTGCTGGAAGTCGAAACGTCTCCCGTGCGCGCAATTCAACCCCTTCCGCGCGCAATGACGAACTTCAGGTAACCTCCTTTCTTTCGCGCAAGAAAGCCTCGGGGTCCGCCTTCGCGCGCAATCCCCGCTGGCTCCTTTCATTTGAATAAACACTCACCCTAAGGCCTTTGCGCGCAAAAGAACCCGCTTGCGCGCAATTGCCCCGGGGTGCGCGCAATCCGGCCCGATTGCGCGCACCCCCCCTTCTTTCAAGTGGCCATTCATTAGAGAATGAGCCGTTGCCCCCGCGCGCTATCCGAAGCCCGGTGTGAGCAATCTCAAGCATCCGCGCGCAAGGCGCTGGCCCAATTGCGCGCCAGCCGCCCCGATTGCGCGCCGGCCCGCATTATTGCGCGCAAAGCTTCCTTTTTGCGTGCAATCTTCCAGGGTCGTCCCCGTTGACCTCCTAAGGTTACCCGCCTGTGTGGCACCCGATGATTCTCATCCCGGGTGCCCGCACCGTGCGTTGTCTTCCCGTGCGGCCCTCCAGGCTTGCGCGAAGTGACACGCACCTATGTCCAGCATGACGTTAAACTGCATATATGTCCAGCATGACGTTAAACTGCATATATGTCCAGCATGACGTTAAACTGCATATATGTCCAGCATGACGTTAAACTGCATACTCGTCCAGCATGACGTTAAACTGCATATACGTCCTGCACGACGTTAAACTGTACATCGTCCGCGCTGCAAGACGTTAAACTGCCAAGTGCTTCGTCCGGCAACCTATGCCCAGCATGACGTTAAACTGCACACCCGTCCAAGCTGCACGACGTTAAACTGCCTAGCCCCCATCGTCCGTGCTGCAAGACGTTAAACTGCCAAGTGCCTCGTCCTCAACACATGACGTTAAACTGTACTTCGTCTGGCAAGACGCTAAACCGTCCGCAACCTGATCCCGTGCTCCGCACGCAGGGTCTCCCCCGGTTTGGACGTGGCCCCCACCCGCTCGTCTCTGCAGGGATGTCGGGATTGTCCCCCTTTTGGGACGATTTAATGGGAGTGGCTTTTCCCTACGGGGGCAGGGTATTACAAACCCCTAGTTTCTCGTGGGAGGCTGCACATGTGTATCTCCATTGCACCTCCCCACTGCCGAAGCCAGTAGAGGGTCTGACTGGGATCGAGGTGTCTTTTGCTTTCGGTCCAAGTCCCTTCCAACTGAGTTTTGCAGTATCCGGGCCGCCCCAAGTGCGTAAGTCCTGACAGAATGAACTACGTGGACTTTGATCCCTGTCTTCTATGCAGGGTACGTAGGAAGCCTCCCTGAGGTCCAAGCCCACCACCTGGTCGTCCCGGTCGTATTTACGTCGGTTCGTCCATCAGTGGACCCCTCCAGGGTTCACGCTTGCGTTGATTCACCTATGAATCCGCCCCTGTGGGAGACCGCCCGTGTGTATCTCCACGGTGCCTCCCCACAGCCCCCCTTTTCCATTTCCCCTTTTATCGTCCAGCATGACGTGAAACTGTGATCCACCCGGCCGTTCCATCCCCCTCCGTGCGAGGTGGTTCGGTTCAATCCTCCGCCCGGCGGCCTCGACCTCTTCGTGAGTCGGCTTGCCGACGTCCAGCATGACGTTAAACTGTATGCCCGAACTACGTTGACTTTGATCCGTGTTAACGCGCGGTACGTAGGAAGCCCCTCTGGGGTCCAAGCTCTTTACTCCATCATCCACCCTGATCCTTACCCGGGCCGCCACATCCCGGTGGGGTCATGCCACTTCACTTCACTCCACGTTACTTGGGAAGCCGCCCATGTGCTGGCCCCAGCGTCGGAGGTTCCCCGCAAGGGGTTCTGTCATCTGATCCACTTTTCGTGTTGATCGGTCCGATGCCGTCCCCGCTGGACGTTAAACTCGCGGCATACCCCGTGTTAAACACGGGAAGCTGAGGAAAACCTCAGGTGACACAGTTCCCCGCACCTAGTACGGGATGCCTCAGGCCATCGTGCCTTCGAGAAGCCCTATTAGGGACGGAAGACAGACGTGCAGAGCCGCAGTGTTACGACACGCCCCCAGCACCCAGAGCCACCCGGCCTTCTCACCGCAGGTTGCTGCCCCGCCCAGACTCCTTGGAACGTCCGGGCGGAAGCAGCGTAATTAACCGGTGTCCATGAAGATATGGCGCCGGGAACGAGATTCACGAACATTCTTAAGTCTATGAGGGAGACCCGGATTAGGCGACAAGTTCCGAGGAGACGTCCAAGGAAGGAGAAGCCGACATCCCATCATCCCGGTTTCGATCAAGGAGCAGACGCCCCTGAATAAGGGACGGATGCCGCCCGCCCTTGGAAAGCGGGACTGCGGGACCACAAGCCGCGCGCCCATCCCCTCGGGTTGACGGGTGCACGCGCGAACGCGTCCTGGCGGAACAGCGTAACCCGACGCACATCCGCACCGAAGCACATATATACATGAATGACAAAGAAGACAAAGAAGCTCATACACACTCATGCTTACTCAAGAAGAGTTCGTTACATTCACAAGGACTTTGAAGAACTTCATCAACTGCATCTTCACTATCTTTGAACCTGGATGTCAAGCAGACGACACTCTATTTTTAGAAAAAAAACTAGACGAGGACTCAGAACCATTTCTGATAAATTCCGAATGAGTCCAGAGCTACACTGCAATCACTAGATCCATTCTAAACTCTATATCTTACTCAGTGATTTATTATTTACATTACGAGCAGTGTGTGTCATCAGTTCTAATTTACACACACACTATCTCCTGAACCATAATTGGAGGATCTGTAAGTCCTCATTCAAACTCATTTCATCTTCTATTTCTCACTGTGGATAGTGGTAGAGGTCGTGTGTGACCTGGACAGCTGCATTTTCTGTTGTTTTTGTTTCCCAGGTAGAACTGTGGTAGAGGTCTTTGACCTAGACAGTTGTAAACTGTTGTCAATCCCAATCTAGGGTGTGGATCCAATTTATATAAATTGTTTAGAGGACTAAGTCTCAGCTTGAGACTGAACCTCTTGGTCATATCTGTTGTGCTTTATTTAGTTTTATCTAAAACCTTTTATTCCACTGCAAAGTGCTATAAAACATAAAATATTTTTCAAAGTTACTCTGATAATTGAATTAGCAAGTGTTTGCAATATTTGTAAATCATTATGTTAGTTTCAAAAGCTAATCTGATCTTATGATTAGATTAACTGGGAATTAATAAATCCCTTGAGAACCTAACTAAAAGTTTGCTTTAGTTCAAATTCACTAAAATTAAATTATTATTTTAAATTTGGGGATTTTGGTAAAGGATTTTAAAACATAAATTTTAATTGGATCACAATTCACCCCCTCTTGAGTGTCCACTCCGACCAACAATTATCATTCCTTTGGTATATATTTCTTTCTAATCATGCCAATGTAACATGTAGTGCAACGACTCTGGTCTATTTAGGTCAAGGAATTACAACATGGCTCAACATCGAACAGACTATTTCTTTAATTGTATGCTTTCTCCTTTCACTAGTACAATTTAATTGTGGCACATACAATAGAGTGAGTTTACATAGAATTCCAAACTCCCATAAAATGTCAATGAACACCTTTTTAAGATATTCACTAACTCAATATGATCAATGTTTCTATATATTATTACCATGTTGATTTGCTACTTCATTATTGAATTCATTTAATTTCACAAAGGATTCATATGTATACCTCATTATGTATATATAGATATATCTACACAATTCAACAGTAAAAAATTTTATGAATTAATCTACACATCTTTATTCTATTAGAAATTATTAACATACTGTAGTGTGTACCAGTACTATAATATCTATTTCCTATTAACTATTCCTATCAAATGGTGGTTTGTTCATCATTCCATGTCTATAAGAATAATATAATTCATGTTTTTTATCTCATATTATTTTAAATAATCAACTAGAAGGAGATTATTCAAACAAATATTATTAATGTGACCAATATGGTGATGCTAAAGTTGCATATTTAATGATACTTGTGAACATGATTAATTATCAATTTTCAAAACATTTGATTCATAATTTAATACAAAAATACCTTTATTTAAATGCACCATACCATATTAGATTCATTACTTATAAAAGAAAAAATATTAATTTATAAAATTGAATATAAATCCAACTTTATCCTTGCATGATACCAAAATTATGTTCTTGTTAACTATAGATACATAGTAACATTATTTCATATGAAATATCATTCTCATTTTCAATGAGAAGAGGTAGCAACTGTTGGAAAAAGTAGCCATCCACACACCAGTAGTAGCTCTTAGATCCACCTCTCATATGACAATAATTTAGTATCTACTTGATTCCTTCATATGGATATTGTTGTGAGACCAAAAAGCTATATCAAATACCCAATGTATATTTATTGAAATATAACACTTGATAATGAATGAACCATTAGCTTTCAATTTCTTCGGGGTGAAGTTCCTCTTCAAATTCCTTAACATTCCACATGCGAAACATACGTCCTCATTTCCCTTTCCCTACATCATGATATTATTCTTCGTGGAAGGATGTTCCTCAAGTGTTTTAGACTATTTATATGTTTGGGGCCTCTTTTATTTGTTATACCTATTCTTATAAACTATAAGGACTATGGGTTAGTCACACCGCATTTGTTTATCCACTTAGAGAATCATAGTAAGACGTTCTAAAGGACCCTTATCTTTATTTCCCTTATTATAATTAACATTAAATATGGTTAATGACATGGGAAGCGGTGAATGTATGAAATATATGTGGAACTCATTTAGTACGTTAATCCATACTATGTATAAAAATTCAATGTACCCAATAATATTAACTACGTGAGGACCATATGGTGTAGACTCTACAAGAATAGTTGTAAACAATGAAATATAGACCTCATACCTCTCTTGTCTCATCATATCATGATTGAACTTGCAAAGCCAGGACATCATTTTATTGGCACTATTATAGTAATGTTGCTTCAAAATCACACTATACATAGATGATTGTATGGAACATTCAAAATATGTTGCATCATTTAGATGTTCCATTATAGATAGAAAATTATTCATCACCTTCTTCAATGCCAGGAACAATTAGAGAAGTTTCTTCTTGAACATACAATTTCCTTTCACGTCGAAGGGTGAAATGTATGATCCATTCAATTCATTGAAAATTTTCACGATTATAAGATTTTAATTCTTAATTATGGATGTCAATGATATGTTTGGAGACATTTTATTTTCATTACTACAAAAATAAGATCTATCATGACCCCCTCCCCACAAAGTGTACCCCTCCTGGGCTGACAATGTGATAAGGGAGATAATGACCCCTGAGTCTCGCCTCTAGTAGGCCCCGGGTTGGTGACTAGTACCAAGGGTATAGTAACACATAAATGGGAGGAATTAACATCTAATAGAAGACACATGGAAGAGAGGGATATGATAGAAACCCATCATCTTCTACTCAGCAATGAAATATAAAAGAAACCCAACTGCACATATGTAATTCCATGAAATAGTACAACACCTGAAAGGGAAAACAACAAGTACGCAAAAGAAAGTAAAAACAACTGCAACCACAAGCCCTGACACCTCCTACAACCCCAAGCTAGTACATACCAGCTTGATCTCCAACCTGCTCCAAGTGACCTGAAAAACAGTTTATATATACGTAGGGTGAGTATAACAGTATACTCTATAGGATCCTCCCCAAAGCCTCTCAGGAAAAAGTAAAGAAAGCATGCTAATGCATAGTGAACAACAAGTGAAACTAACTCATCACCTAACATGTATACTAAGTTCTGAATCTCACCATGGATACTCTCACCATGTAACACATACATGAATATAGAATATAATATAGAATATCATGGGTACCCCGCTATGACTTCCCCACTGGTTTTCCGCTTTTCCCGAACAACATACGTCCTGTGTATCTCTCTCCAAAGGCTTACCCACAAACACCTGGGTTAGGCTCCACAATCTGCATCCCGTGCACCACAAAGGCTTGCCCGTAGACACCTGGGCAAAGCACCACACCATTTTCACAACCAAAAGTAACCAGATAGTTTCTGGGAACCACCACATCTTGCATAACATCGATCATACGTTGGATATTTTACCCCAAGATATTATAGCCCATACACCGAGTAAGGATCCTCAATCCATCACATCCTATACACGTGACACCTATAGTAGTCCATAGGATACTATATCCAGAATATATGTCTATGAATAACCACAAGCCATTACAACCCTCTACACAAATATATGGGAATAACTAATCGTTGTGCCTAATGGAACTAGTATCTATGAAGAGATGAGAGCATGGTCAAAGGGGGTAGTCAACCATTCATCCTCCCACTAGAGTGTTGGGGAAAACACCCCCCAGGGTCAGAATCCCCACGGTGTCTGTTGCCCTTACTGACAAGGTAGTGTAGCGTATAGAAACAAAATAATTACAGAATATACTATAACTCACAACCACACTATGGGGATAACCTAATAATATACACAACAGCATCTAACGTCTCTCGAACTCCAAGCTCCCACTTCTAAGACGGGGTATCCTATAAGAACACTACCATTTAAGGGATTTATTAGATTACTTCATTCCGTTTTTATCAATTCCATTGTACGTTAATTAATTTTTCAATCATTAATTAACCACGCACAATTCCACATTAAATTCCATTAACACCACATCCAAAAATTCCACTACCCTTTCAAAAGTTCTCATAGTCTTCATTATGTTTCAAGAAAACCCTTCCCCATGGGTTAACATCATTTATTAAAAAAATCATTATAGAATTACTTTCCCATATTCCCAGGAATTCTAGAAAAGAATGATATGCTACTAAACACAAGGAGGATCAACACAGTGAGTAGATGTACTACCTAACAAGTCTTTGAAACCTATAACAAGAGCGTAGACCGATTCTCCCTTGAGAGGCTGAACACGTAAATCACGTGGCATACCCCACGTGTCTTCGCCTCTTTCAGAAGAAGGGTAAGAATGACCACCTGACTTGAGTATTGGGGAAAATTAAAGCAGATAATTAACCAAAGAATCGACAAGCATCCAACAGTCACATTCATCCCATTCCATCAACCCTGGTGTCCTCCCCGACACCCACATGCATAAACCGATGCATCTCACCACTCTAGGTGTCATCTGCTGCCACAACCACAAGGCCTCCATACCCCACATATCACAACACCCCTCCAGGGTCACATCACATCACAAGAAGTAGGAAATCAAAAATCACATCAATTGGGATATGGACCTTTAAACAAACAAGAGGGTAACTCATAACCCTTCAAGGAATTATGAAACAATCAAATCTTTAATCTATCTTTAATTAATAGATTTAATTCATAAGTTCCAAAACTGGGAAACCCACTCAGTAAGTTGTCACAAATTAATTAAAAAATCAATTTAACATAACATCAAACTACAAGTACTAAAATTTTTCAGGTTTACAAACCATCTGAATTAGACATCCACATCGTCATCAATTTGATTAAAATCAAATTATAACAACAAATATAACCGGATTCGTTTACATGCCTATTTATCTTTATCCAATTACGTATCAAATAATTCCAGATTTACGTTCTTTATCAATTTCAACAAGAAAAACATGCTAACTTGGAAGGCATAGATATCACACTATCTAGAAAAATCAAGAGGTGAACCGTTATCACGGTGCATAGCGACAACATGCGATCAAACCAATTCTTTTAATCCAGTTCATTTATTCAATTCTGTCAATTTTATTGTGATCCATAGGGCTAAATCATGCTAACTCTATGATTTCACATAAACAATTACATAAGCAATTAATCCCCTACCTCAGGGTTTTTGAAAAAAACCCAATAACGTATAACACACTAGAAAGCTAGGTTGATTCTCCAAAAACCACCCTTAGATCTCTCATCCTAGGAAGATCAATACAAATATCAACATATTTGGCATCCCCACACTTAGATATAACCATAACAGGCATATATCTAAGAAACCAAGGGAAGAGGAGATGTAGATATAAGTATATCTAAGAAACCAAACAAGAATGATCACATACCTCAAAAAACTAGCTTTGATTTTCCATGAGAATCCTTCGGATTGCATCCAAAATGCTTGGGATAGTTTCTATTACCTTTAAGGATGGGTAATCCCGAGTTTTGGCCACATTGGGGCATAAATGAACAAGATAGAGGATAAACGGTTAAAATCCTAAATTTTAGGATCTAATTTAAGTGATCACACGGTTTTCTCGCGCGGTTGGACAAACCGTGCACTAACCGTGCGTTCACCACTACCCCGACCACCCATCTCGCACAGTTGGGTCACACAGTTTAGACAAACTGTGCGCCTCTCGTGTGATGGATAATACCATCAAGGCTAGCTATACACGGCTTGAACGTATGGTTAGACAACCCTTGTGCCTACCGTGCAAAAGCTACAACAATTTGGTTTTCCTTAAAAGTCCACCCAAATACACCCCCAAGTCACCTTGACCTTCCAGAACACCTCTAACACCACATTTTCACAAAGGAATGGACCAGAGAGGTTCTTCTCATTACATTAGATACCTCTCAAAACATTCTCGTCCTCGATAATCTAAAACCCACCTAAAGTGAAAACAAACCAGGACCTAAACAACCACCTCTCGAGATACCTCTTAAAAGAGAGAAATACACCATAGTAACAAAGGGTTCCATCTCATAAACATGAAAGTTTCATAACCACACAAGTTACAATGATACATGAAAAGAGTTAAACATCAAACAACTCTGGGTACTGAGCACATATCTGTGAATCACATTCCCAGGTACACTCCCCCAAGCCACTGTGTCTCCACAAAACACAAAATAAACGTATATAAGACCCGAGAAACACCTTCAACTTGTTGTCTTGGATCTCCACAGGTTGCTCCTCAAAGGTGAAATCACCATTAGAATTGATCTCTCCCCAATTGATTTTGTGAGAGTCGTCATGAAGATAACTATGAAGCTGTGATACATGGAAAATATAATGTATCTGACTCATCTGAGGGGCAAGTGATACTCGATACGCCACAACTCCAGAACGAGCTAACACCTCGAAAGGCCCAACAATCCGGGGAGAAATCTTACTTCCAGGACTAAACCATCGCTACCCATGATGGGGAGTCACCTTCAAAAACACATGATCCCCAACATTATACTCTAAGGGTCTCCTTATTTGATAAGCATGAGATTTATGATGATATTGTGCTGTATTCATCCTCTTAAAAATCACCTGAACCATCTCTGTTGTATTCGTCACTAGTTCTGGTCCGATAATTGCTGACTCTCCAACCCTTGTACAGCACAACAGAGAACGGAAAATCCATCCATAAAAGGCTACAAATGGCGCCATGCCAATGGTGGAGTGAAAATTATTATTGTAAAAAACTACACCAAGGGTAAGTGCTTTATCCATGAGCCTAAAAAATCCATTACATAAGAGCGTAACATGTCTTCCAGAGTTTGGATGGTTCACTATGTTTGACCATCTGTTTGAGGATGGAAAGCAGTGATAAGGCATAGTTGAGAACTGAAAGCATGTTGGAGACCCCTACACACTCAAGATGTAAAATGAGGATCATGATCAGAAATGATCATCATATGGACTCGAGGAAGTCTCACCACCTCCTCTAGATACTTCCTCGACAAAACATCCATTGATATTGACTTCTTGATTGCTATAATTTGGGCCGATTGTGTTAAATGATACACTACCATGCAAATAACATCATGTCCTCTCAATGCTCGATGTAAACTAGTAATAAAGTCCATTGATATTTCCTCCCACTTCCACTGAGGAATATCTAATGGCTGGAGAAGACCACCAGGAACATGGTTTTCGGCCTTCCCCTTCTGCCAGACTAAACATAGAGACACAAACTCCGCAACCGCATGCTTCAGCCCAGGCCACCAAAACTGACTTCCCAAGGATCGAAACATCTTTTTCACGAAAGGATGTACTGGTAAGGGAAAGCTATGGAACTCTCTGAGAATTGTCTCATGCATCGACAAATGGAAAAAAGTCCTTCCATTATATAACGCTCGGTGTTTTTCATCTTCAGTACAACCATCAGGGGACTCACCACAAACAACTCGGTCTCCCCAGACTTCCACCTCTAGTTCTCCCAATTAGGACTCTTCCGCATTCTGCATCAGGGATGACTATACCATCATCTAAAAAATACAGCCTCTACCCCCATCTTCCCCCATATCAATATGTAATGCTGAAAAATCTTTTATTACGCTCCAGGAGTCACCAGAATTATGCACAGTGTCACTACATGACTTTTGGATCACCGCGTCAACTACAACATTCCCCTTCCTATGTGTATACGATATTCCGATGTCATATTCCTGTAAGAACTACATCCATCGATGTTGTCGCAAGTTTATGCCATACTAGGAGAAAACATACCTCAAACTCTTATGATCGGTGAAATCCACGACGCGCTCACCAATGAGGTAATGTCTCCACAGATTCAGAGAAAACACCACGGAAGCAAACTCAAGATCATGGGTGATATAGTTACATTCATTGGAACACAACTACTGCGACCCATAAGAAACAACTATCCTCTGATGCATTAGAACACAACCTAACCCCAAATGTGAAGCATCATAGAAAAGATCAAACTGAACTCCCTCAATTGGAAGACAATGGACTACATCACTTACTAACTTCTCCTTTAGATACTCGAAATCTGCCTGACACTGATCAGTCCATCTGAATGCCTGACCCTTCCTAGTTAAAGATGTTAGAGGAGCAGCAACTCGTGTGAAATTGGATATGAACCTCTTGTAGTAGACTGCAAGAGCAAGGAAAATTCACACCTCTTACACTGTCTTGGGGGATTCCCAAGACACAACTGCTTAAATCTTAGATGGATCCAAATATAATCTCTTTTGTGACACAACATTCCCCAAGAAACGGACTTCTCAAGCCCAAAAATCACACTTCTACAACTTCCTGAAAAACTGATGTTGGCGAAGAACTCCCAAAATGTCTCGTAGATTCTATGCATGCTCTTCTTCAGATGTGAAGTAGACAAGGATGTCATCGGTGAAAACTACCACGAACATGTCCATGAACTCATAGAAAACCACATTCATCAATCCCATGAACACAACTAGAGCATTCATCACACCATATGGAATTACAATGAACTCATAATGCCCATGACGACAACAGAACGTAGTCTACTGAATATCCTCATCCTTCACACACATCCGATGATATCCTGACCGCACGTCGATATTTGAGAACCGACTTGCACCCTTTAGTTGATTGAATAAGTCATCAATCTGTGAAATAGGATAGAAATTCATTATTTTCACTTTTTTTAAGCGATGATAATCAACACATAACCGTAAACTGTCATCGGCCTTATTCACAAACAAAACTAGTGCACCCCATTTTGAAACACATGGATGAAAAAAGGGAACTGAAATAGACCATAAAGTTGTATATTTAGCTCTCACAACTCATAAGGGGTCATCCTATATAGAGACATAGAGATAGGAGAGGCTCCTGGCTGTAGCTCGATCCCGAATTTGGTCTCTCGTCGAGGGGGTTAGGCTACAACCTATTCTGGAAAGACATCAGCGTACACCTCTACGACCCGAGGAATCTCCAATAGCTGTTCCTCTGATAAACTCATCATAATCTCGTCCATTATAGAAGATAAAGATGATATGCACCTATGACCCATCTGAGGATCTCTCTCACCAACAAACACCACTTTCTCTCCATCTTCACCAAATAAAATGAACATATTCCCGAAGCAATCCACAATAGCCTGCACCGAGTACAGCCAATCCATGTCAAGGATGACATCATATGGTTGTATTCTTCAATATATGAAATATCCCCAAGAGAGGTGTTTCCAAAAAACTAACTCACAATCTCTACATACTTCAAACAAGTCAGCTCGACCTCCAACTGGCGTAGTCAATGCCAAGGGCACAGGAAGCCTCTCTACCTCAAGTCCCAAAGCATAGACAAGGGTAAGTGATATGAAGGAGTGTGTCGCTCCGGAATCAAACAAGGCATACACCAAGGTTGAAAAATGAAAAGGGTACCTCAAACAAAATGTGGCTCGTCTGGTGCTGGAAACACTAGAGAATGAAGCTGATCACGAACTCCTCCATGACCCCTCTGACCCTAATGACGACCACCACCAATGTCGCGCTCTACTCTTTGAGGATGGGGAGCATCATGGGGATGTCCCCTGTCTACCATATCTACCCTTTGCTGATATAAAGTTGGTGAAACTAGCTGCTGCTGCCTCAGCTGGAACTGCCTCAATAGAGGAACTTGGAGCATAGCTCCCGGTGCATGATGACCACTCTGAATGGTCAGGCACCCCTGCTGCTGAAAGCCATGACCACCAGAAGAAAAACAAGAGCTTGATCCCTTGGAGTAGGCCTGAGAGTTGCTGCCTCTTGAAAAAGGAGATGTGAAGGGATGGGACCTATCCTCGGCTGAACGGAAACTATTCTGCCCTTAAAAACGGGAACCTCGGACCATAGCCTTGCATCTTGATAGATCATGATGATCCCCTTCTCATGATGATCTTGTTCTGGAAAAAGTCCTCTCAACATCCTCTTCCCTAACTAGCACCTCAAGATATGTCTTCAGTATAAATGGGGTGACCTGGCATTGGATATTTGGATGCAAAGCCTCCTTGAAATGCCTCGCCCTAGCCTCTTCATCTAGTTACAGGTCCGAAGCATATCGCAAAAGGTTCCTAAAACGGATTCCAAAATCTCGTACAGTATAGCTCCCATGTCGAAGGGTAAGACGCTCCCGGCGACTGGACACCTTCACCGTTGAGGGAAGGAAATAAAATCTATACTTGTCTCGGAACTCTTCCCATGAGATCCCAGACTCCTTACGATCCGCGAGGAACAAGAACCTCCACTGCCTTGCTTCTCCACGCAGCATCGTCATAGCTAAGGAAACCCAGTACTCTTTCCGAGCATGGATCGAACTGAAGCCTATCTAGACCTCCTCCAACCATTCATCTATGATTGCATCTGAAACGAAGCCCTCATACTTCTGCAGAGCCTGACACTAAAACTCTCAGAGTGTATTCCACCATGTTTCCTCATCGTCAACTTCTACCCTGCTGCAATCTGTTGGAACAGCTTGTTGGACATTTTCTATGAAAACCTGACGAGGACGTCGACCTGGAGCCAATCCTGTAAAATAAGAAACAATTAGTGCTCCTAAACCTAGAATATAGAAGACTAAATAGTAATTAATTAATTATTTTCTTTTATTCATTTTAGGTTAACCTATCCCAAGGTCTACCCATTCAAACATAGGGACAATGAATAATGATGACTGATCCTTTCCTACGTCTCTACCCTAAAACTAGTGTCACCTTGTTTAGTAGACATATTAAACATAAAGGTCCGTACATTAGATCATAGGGGGCCCTAAACACATATGTCTCAGCTGGTATCAAGTGTTTACGTCACTTGGAAAACATGAATGACACCATTTCCCTACAAACCCATGCAACCTCACCTATGCCTAACTCCAAACTACATCCTATCTCTCAACCAGACCTTTTATACCACTCTATCATGACCCCCTCCCCACAAAGTGTACCCATCCTGGGCCGGAAATGTGAGAAGGGAGATAATGACCCCTGATTCGCACCTCCAGTAGGCCCCGGGTTGGAAAATATCACCGAGGGTATAATAAAACACAAATGGGCAGAATTACCCTCTAAGAGAACACACGTGGAAGATAGAGATAAGATAGACACCAGTCAACTCCTACTCAGAACTAAGATATAAATGAAACCCAAATTCACATATGAAATTCCATGAAAAAGTACAACAACTGAAATGGAAAACTGCAAGTACCCAAAAGAGAGTAAAAACATTTGCAACCACAAGCCCGAACAGCTCCTGCAACCCCAAGCTATTAGAAACTAGCTTGATCTCCAACCTGCTCCAAGTGACCTGAAGAACTGTATATATATATATATACGGTGAGTATAATAGTATACTCAGTAGGATCCTCCCCGAATCCTCTCATGCAAAAGTATAGAAAGCATGAAAAAGAACAGTGAAAAACAAGTGAAACTAACTCATCACCTAACAGGTATACTATGTTCCCAACCTCACCATGGATACTCTCACCATGTAACGCATACAAGAAAATTGCATATAATAATGAATATCAAGGATACCCAGCTACTACCTCTTCACTGGTTTTCTGCTTCTCTCCAATGACATACGTCATGTGCATCTCTCCCCAAAGGAATGCCCACAGACACCTGGGCTAAGCTCTGCAGTCTATACCACGTGCACCACAAAGGCTTTCCAGCTGACACATGGGCGAAGCACCACACCATTTTCACAACCAAAAGTAACCAGGTAGTTTCCAAGAGCCACAACAGCTCGCATAACATGTATCATACGTCGGGTATTATAAATCAAGAGGGATAAATCATGATAACTCTACGATTTCACATAAACAATTAGAGAAGCAACAAATACACTACCTCATTTTTTTTATGAAAACCCAAACAAAAAATAACGCACAGGAAAGCCAAGTTGATTCTCCAAAAACCCAACATAGATATCTCCTCCTAGAAAGATCAAGACCAAAGCTCAACATATTTGGAATCGAGACACTTATATCTACCCATAACAGGTGTAGATCTAAGAAACCAAGGGAAGAGGATAAGTATATCTAAGTAGATCTAGGAAACCAAACAAGAACGATCACATACCTCATGAAACTGGCTTCTATTAACCACGAGAAGCCTACAGATCTCCTCCAAAATGCTTGGGATAGGTTCTCTTACAATTAAGGAAGGGTAATCCTTAGTTATGGCCTCTTAGGGGCTTAATCAAGTAAGATAGAGGATAAAAGGTTGAGATCCTCAATTTTAGGATCTAATTTAAGTGCCCGCACTGTTTTCCCACACGGTAATACAAGCCATGTGCTAACTGTGCGGTCACCACTGCCCCGGCCACCCATCTCGCACTGTTGGGTTTCACGGTTTAGACAAACTGTGCACCACTCTCGCGAAGGCTACTACAATCAAGGCTAGATATGCACAGTTTGGATGCACGGTAGACAACCTGTGCACCTCCTGAGAGAAAGATACAACCCTTTGGTTTTCCGTAAATGTCCACCAAAACACACCCCAAGTCACCTTGACCTTCCAGAACACCTCTAACAACACATTTTCACAAAGTAATGGACCAGAGAAGTCCGGGACATTACAAGATCATTATAATTTTTGTACATTATTAGATGAAATTTAGAAAAATAAATAAATATTTCATATATATTAGTCTCCAACTATTTTTTCAAAAACCAATATCCCACACATTTGGATACTAACTATCATTATTCTTGTAAATTATTGTGGAAAGGACCCACATTCTACTTATCATTTCCCCTACATGGTTTGGCCATGATAATTGAATGGTTTTCTGTTGGTATTCCAAATAACAACAATATTATCTAACAGTTCTTTAATAAATTGATTGCACTCCCTATTTCTGAAATATTTAATTGGACATCCTCTACCTTTACCTATTTGTTACATAAATAAATTATTGGGATGTAAACCCTTGATGTGAACTAAGTCATGTCTACCAAAATGTCAAGTTAAAATTCCCCAATAATTATGAGAACTGAATCTTTTGTTGTTCATTCACATTAAACTATGGATTGATTCGAACATATTTAATGGAAGGCTATACTGACATAATATATTTAATTGATGGATTTTATCCAATTATGTGTAAATTTCCACTTATTATATTTATCACATTTTTGTTAATTTTAATTGTAATTACATAAATGATTAACCACATTTTATTGAATATTTACTCCAAAATATATTTAATTTAGTTTTATCTTGCATGCTTGTTAATTAATTAGTTATGTAATTGTGGAAAGTCATCTATAATGAAATAACCATGTAAATAATCAAAATTAAAAAATAAAGAGGTATAATCATGGGACTAGTGATTAGTTTATATAGAAATTAATAAATAATCCATTGACATAGGGGAAACATCATGAATTAGTTAAGTTTCATGCTATATATTTCCACGGATCGACCTATATATCTCCTCAGATTTGTTTTCCTCAACACTAAACTTGAACCACTTCCACAATATTAGGATTTCCATCCATTACATATGACTTTTACTCACGCATATGTGAGGGGGAAATGGGGTTTAAAAAAATTAATCATTGTCACACATGCCTCACATAATGAAAGGAGACATGGCATGCATGAAAAAATTAATTTAATAATAAATTTCACAAAACTAATCACATATTAAAGGTATTTACTATATTTTGAAAATCCATATGCATGCAAAAAATTATACATTTAATAAAACTAACATTAATTTTTTAATCTTTATTATTTAAGATAAATCACGCATAAATCGATTAATTATTATTTTTAATTAATTAATCATTTTATATTAATTGTCATTATAATTCCCATGAGATTCACATCTACTAAAATTTTAGTAAAATGAAATAAATTGAATAAATATAAACTTTGTAAATAAATATACCCTTCAGGAAACATAGTGATTTCAAATCTAATTATGCTCAACATGTATATTACTCAGATACTATTTTAATCTTCTAAAATATGTAATAATCAACATATCATGTAGTATTAAAACATGTAATTCTTAGATGATTACACAAATTTCATAAATTTTTTAACATGTGCTAAACATAATTTTACATAGAGTAACAACTGTTAATACAACTCATCAAAGATTTTCATATCAAAACATTATGAAGATATTAATAAATTATTTATATATTAATTATTTATAAATAATATCACATTGTGTGTCATATCATTATGACCACTTTTTCATACATGTCTATAGGTTTACATTTAAAAAAATATTAAAACTATTTAACTTTTTATGAGTACAAATTGTGTAAATTAAATCTACATAGTGTATACACCTCTCACAATCTATATGAGAAACAAACCTAGAGACACATTGTGTAATTTGTGCCTCTGAAAAATGTGAGTACACGACATGTCCAATGGTCTAGATGATGTGTGATCTTAATGTTACATGGTCACTAGTAGGGTAGTCCATGTATGGAATACAAGACCCATCAGGGACTTAAAGGGACTACACGCCATGGACATGGACAACATAATGTATAGTATGGATAACCACGTGACATTAAATTCTTTCCGATACATGATGAATTTTGTGTATAATTATATCAAAATTCATTGTGTAATATGAAATTGATTTCTGATTCAATTAAGATACATTAAACATTGATACACTAAATGTAACTCCAATTACATGGAATGTTTTCTAGTGTGGTCCATCTGGAAAACATCTCATGATCGATGATCAATCTAATATATTAATGATGATAATTGTCAAGATCTGTATAATTGAATCATTGAAATAAGACAACGTAAATGATCCCAAAACCAAAGGGCGGAACGCTATATATTATTTTTAATTAATTTAATAAAATTTAGAATTATCTTGATGGAATTATTTATTCAATGATTAATCTAGTGAGTGTTCTATAGTACACCTTCATTGAACTATAGAAACCATGTGGATATTTCTTTCATGTATGAACCACAATTTATCCATGAATCTATTAATGTCTGTGAATGAATCTCTAGGTTCTAGCATGACAGATTATTTGTCTTGCATCATCATCCTTTGATCCCTTAAAGAACCACTTCCAATGTTTTATCCTTTTTCTAGTGGATGAGGATTTTTCTCTATTTTTAGGACAGTTCATGTAGAAGGGATCTCTCAAGGCTACAGAGGATTCCCCAAATCCATTTTTCAAAACAAAGAAAAATGGATATTTTTAATGGTAAAGTAATATAATTTTGTTTATATATCCCTAGGGATAAAATAAAATAATTTCTAACGGGACCCTAATTATTTATTTATTCATATGAAAACCCCATTTCAAATAATAAGAATAATAATATCATTATTTATCAACATGAAAAAAACTTTTAAATAATAATTTAATATTAGTTAATCCATCAATATTCAATATTTATTATTTCTCACCAGACCTAAAAAATCATTTTTCCATTCCTCCATATTATTTCTTGAAACATGAATAATGAAATTTTTTTGATTAAATAAATATCCATATATTATTTGACAGTAATTATATAAATACTATATTAACTAAATTGAAAATAAATATTTATATTCGGTAATAATATGTGAATAATTATTAAACCATGTTTGAGAATAATATTTATTCAACCAATTAGAAAATAATATATATTGTATAACTGATATTCTGGATACACATTGTCTGTGACCATCTGGGCCTCTTAATTAGGGGCGTTAGGAAAAGTAGCCTAATGTCCAAGGTCATCCTCTAGAAACACCCAAAGCACCATAGAGAAAACAGTTAATCCCAAATCAAAATGTCACCTCAAACCAAAACTTACAGTGTAATATAATTATGTTATCATGACATCTCTAATAAAGTACATTTCATGCTTATTTCATCCACATATGTGCTATGTGAATATATATTTGAATTCATAGAAATTTAACCTACCTTTTAGAACTCCATGGCAATGGATTTATTTAGGCAATATAATTTCAATTAAATGGAAAAATATATCAACATCCATTAATAATCATATGGAAAAAATAATTTGAAACATTATTTATTAATGCAATATTACTAAAGATACACCCAAGATATTCTACATCACTATAAACGTCTATCATCATGGTTTTCTGCAATACGTCTGTCTTTGGGACTCATAAAACACATTAATACTAATATTAATGTGCTAGGACTAATAAAAACTTCCATCGATAGGAACATTCGATGACACATATAAATTTAGGTTTCCTAATAGCTAGTCTAATTCATATAACATACTACATGATATTACCAAGGGCAGACCACATAAGAATGTACATCAATGTCATATGAGTCTCCAACCCTAATTGGATGTATTATTGGTCTCTTTGAAATTATATCTTCTAGTTATAAAACATTTATTCAAGAATAGTGTAGACGAACTTCAATGTTATTATCATTGTGGATTGTAATGATTATTGTTAAGTGTGACATATACTATTAGTAAAATAGAACATACTATTTCATGCAACATAGAAATCATGATACGATAAATAGTTTATTAATATTTAAAACAATGAATACATGTTAATCATAACATTCATGAAATTGGGTTGTACATAACCAAATCCAAAAAATTTCACATATACTAAATATTAACAGATTGGTGAAATAAAATTTCATGTAATAATGTAATATACGATCTCATTAAAATTTAATGACACTTGTGAATTCACTATGAAAAATTGAAGCTATTAAATTGGTTATAACACCCCATCATGAGGTGTATTTAGATGAAATTGTAACAAAAAAAATCAAAATTGAGATATGTATATTATAAAAGAATATATTAGTTTCATGGGATTACTCATGTTAATATGTATGACACGTTAATTCTCGAGTCATGAATTTTTTTGAAATCAAATCTATATTTATCTATTTATAAGTAATTAAAATTGCAAGTATGTAATTTATTTAACGTTTGGATATATTAGCAAAGCCAATAATTTAATATATATCATTACTATCAATAAAAAAATATTTTATTTATATCTCAAAATGCTACTCTAATCCCAAATGATCTACAAAACATTACATAACAGTTAAAAGTTATTCATTGAGTTGGATGGTAAAAATAAATCTAAATAAACTATGAAATATATCTTGGAATAAAATTTAATATAAATTTTTCTAAATTTTCGCTAAAAATTTGAATTAATATATATATAATGGATAATGATAAAAAAAATTAAAATACAATCAATTTTTTTAAAAAATTTCTTTTGTATGATTTATTAATTATAATAATTACGTTAATTTTTATCACCAACAAAAATAGTAATTTTTGAAATTATTTTAATATTTAGAATAGATATAATAAATTTTACTAATTTAGTAAATTGAATTTTTTACATTATGATTTTAAAGACAATGGCTACTTATCATGTAAAAAGTGTAATAGTTCTTTTTTCAAGGAATTTATTTAAAAATTGTTACATAGTTTTTATCACGATAAATTAATTCAATAATTTATAAATTATCTCATTAATATAACTTATTTATAAAAAATAAAGGAACATATTATAACACATTTATTTAGTAATTTTTTATATATAACATTGAAAACACTATATTTATAAAATAATATTTCTACACATAAATATTTTTTTCTAAAATCTAATGTTTCAATTTAAATATTAATTATCTCAGATAATGAAATTTAATTATATTATATAGATTATGAATTTGGATTCATCAATTCCAATAGTTCTCTTACGTGAATTATTATACAATAGTTAATAAAATAATTAAAATGGATAAATCATTAACAATATTAATAGGATAAAAAATATCATATCTTATTTTTCATGAATTTTACAAAATTAACATGACACATTGACCATATACAAAACCATTATCAGTTATTAATTCTGAAAATACATTTTTCACCCACAATTTACAACATAAATCAGTTATATATCATAAAAATATATTCTAATAACTTTCATTAAATTCATATCCTATGATATTTCCAAGAGAAATAGCATCTTCTTCAACATGAGTATTTCTTACACCTTAGTATTTTAATCTTATAGTTACCCTCATAACAATTTTGTATCTACTTTATTATATTGAAAAAAATATTTTCACTATCATATAATGTTATTATATTTTCTAAGAAACCATTAAACAATTATTTCCATTCACTAGGAAAAGAAAACAACTTTGTTAATGATTACATATAGAATACCACCTCCCTGATGCTATAATCTTATATTTTCCAACAAAACCTTTCATGAATGATATTATTGATGGATTTTATGAATTAATATCTTGAATATTAATAAATTTTAATCCTAAAATAATATTTTACCATGTTCTTTTATTCCATCCAATGTTTTGTTAAATGATTTCATCAATTGTGTGTAGGTTTTAACAACCACCTCCATGAACGAGGAATTTCAACATTATCACTGACCTAAATAGATGGTTATATTAATAAATTTAATGAATGTAAATTATATTTTTAGAAATTATAAACCTGGATATAATTTATATTAAAATTATATAAAAAATTTCCATACACATTAAATCAATATAAAACTCTGTTATATTGCCTTGTTTTACCACCAACGTGAATGATGTTGTAATATATAATGAAATACAACATAAAATGGACATGAACAAATCAATATTTCTCAATTTATTATGCCTTTAGTATATAATAGGATTGATGAACATTATTAATAGAAATATTCTCTATCTTTAAAATTATTCAATGATCTAGGGTTTCTAATTAGGGACATCAATTCAATAACAAATCATGATAGGTAACTAGGGTTCCTAAAATTCTATCTCATAAAAGGGAGTACCATGATTGCATTTAATGAATAAATTTTATTGAGTTAAACCTGGTGGGACTTATTTACACATAGTACATTAATTTTATTAATTGATTAGTGGATAGAATGATTTATAAATGTTTTCTCAATAAGTCAACCATGAATACATGGGTCCTTATTTATTGTTTACATTGGAAAAAAGTAATTCATAAAATCACACTATTCAAATGAGTTTCACACATAATGTGGTCTAGATTCCATTACTATTTAACAGTTCTTAACTTATTAACATTAAATCTAGGGTTATTTATCTAGTATTATAGATAATAGAGATGTGGATTTAGTTAACCTCAATTATACACTATATGTAAAGATGAAAATAAAAAATGGAAATTTTTAATCCATGTGTTATAATAATGATTATATAAATACAAAGTTCATCAACACTCTTGGATGATCTATAATTGTAAACAGGAAACTATTCCTCATTAAAAATTTTGATATGCTTTTGGAAGATAGTGGACCTCTTACTTGTAATGTTGTCTCATTCTTCATGAATATCGTCAATGGTTCTAAAAATAATTATTATTTAATAGTGGTGTATCATTCCTAGAATGGTTATAATTAATGAATATATAAATTTTACCGAAAATAATCTTGATTTTGACATAAAATATGATATATTTTTCCTAAATATCATAATATGTTTTCTTCATGATGGTTTTACCATTTTTTTCTTCCATCCCTTCAAAGATAGTATTCCAAATGTTTTTATAGGTTAATTATTCACTTACTCATATTTTGATATTTAAAAAATGGTTCAAATTCTCAATTACTTTTTATTATCCCAATAGTTTCATATGAAATTGAGAAAATTTATTTCAGTTTAGTTTCTATTTTTAGTAGAATTAATAAATTAAAATGAAAAATCATCGCTAATATAAAAGATAAAATATTTAATAAAATTATATCAGTAAATCCATTTACCTTCATTAATGGGTGGACCATATAATATTTAATAATACCTACCTCAAAATTTGTCAATAAACACAAGAATCATGTAGGGGATTAACATTGATATAAATCTAATTATCAAAAACTCTTTTAACAAAATGGATTGTGTTTCCATTTGTAAAACTCTTTCCAAAATTTTCTTTAATGAGGGTTTTTCACATGGTGAAATATTTTTTTTGAGGTCATTATACATTTTTATTCACATTAATTTCTCTAAATAGGGTATTTTACTTTATCAAGAGGTTTGGGCCAATTATATCTTCTTTGTACCCTTATTTTTGAGATTACCAAATAGGATTTTGAAAAATATGGTGGAAAATGGAAACATGTAGGGTGTTAGGGCTTATAGAGGTTTGAATAATCTTTCACATTATCTTAATTTAGATTACACCATTCACATAACATAGGGATTAAAAATAAAAATTAAGAAGATCAAAATTTCAGTTCTATACTATGAAATAGTTTTAGGATACAAAATCAGTAGGAATGTATCATTATTTACATTGTGAAAAAGTTTCAGTAACTCAAAAATTTAGCATTATAGTTTTATTAGGAATAAAATATTGAGACATAAATTTTGAATACCATGGGGTTCTGATGTGATATGTAGGACCCTATTATTTTAATATTAATCACATTTTTGTCAATGTTTGAATATTTACGACCTCATGGTAGAACTGTTTCATTCAATGGTGAGAAGAGTGTTTCGTGTGAATCATATCATTATCCCAAATTTTTTACTATTTTCTGGGGTATAAATATCCTACTAAACTTATGAATATTATCAAAAACTCAATAAAATAATTCACTCATTGTGGTTATATAATAGATATAAATATCATTAATGTTCTTTATAAGCAATTTTGTAAAGATTATTATATTGGAGGACTCAGAATTAAGAACCTTTGTATCATTAAAAAAAATTCCTTGAATCCCATTTTATATGTATCATTATTAAAGATAAATAAGATTCTATTTGATTTTTTTTATCATGAATCAAAAAAATGATTAAATATAGAAATATTAATTATATTGAATCATCTTATATGGAAAATCATTATAAATATTTACTGCCGCATTTCTTTAAATTTTCATGGGTTTGTTAATATAAATTTATCATAGAATTTTTACCCTTTAGATTTTGAATGGTATTACACATGTGGATCTTCTAATATCTACTAATAAAGGTCTTGATCTCAATATCAATAAAAATTCAAATTTACATCCTATAAAATCACCTAAATGATATCATTGATGTTTTCATAAATTACATCACTATATACCATGATGATATTATGCTCTAGAAACCATAAGAGTATGATATTCATAACTAATGGATATATTACTTAAATTAATCTCTGTTTTTTGTCCTTATTTGGATTCTAACTCTCAAGAATATTTGGATCATGACTTCTAGATTCACATATTTTTAGATAATGGTTTTTTTCGATGCTCATTGTTTACTCTTCTATGTAATCAAGGTGAATATTGTTGTTATCCAGATGAGTCATTTCCCATCAAAAAATGTAATAAGTGAATAATAATTTCCTAAGATGTGAAATGTTATAATCGTTGTGGACATTTGTTTATTAAATGTTATTCATTCACCTCCTCATGCAGGCTCTATTCAGGTTCTTCTCAAGAAATTATCTAGTATATATCTCTCATGATGTCTGTTGAATCCACTCAATTGCAGTACCATTGATGATATTAATATAATGTAAATCTTTGAGAATCAAAGAAATCATGATTAGGATCCAGTCAATATATAGCCATCCATAGAAAAAATCATGGTTTTATTGTGGAATTATAATTCTATCAATAATGATTAGTATTTTAACTCCACTCATGATTTTTCTATTTTGAAATAACATGATATTATATGTTATTAAATATCATCTAGAGGAACATGAGATGTCATATAGAACACTACTTTTCTTTTTTGGAATTAATGAATCTTTAATGGTTCCTCTGGATGGAATCTATATCCTACAACATTTAGTGCAGTTTATAGATATCATAATGAAAATTATATAAGTTTTATGTATGGAACTGATGATATTTTATCATTTATTAAGGCTCAAATCCTCTTATTGACCGAAAAGGTAGATATAGACAGGTAATACGGATGAAAAAAACTTATTGTTTAAATGATAATATATTTATATTGTACATGTAGTGTTGAATAGTTGTATTCATCTATCATAAGATATTACTATCCAATTTATCAATTTTCTTGATATTCTCACAACCATGAAGTAATTTATTAGATGTTTTTAATGAGGTGAATTAACATGGAAATGTTCATGCATAAAAATGTATGATTTGTGAGGATCTCACTTGGTTTAATGTGTTACCTGAGGATATGATTCATCTCTTTAATATAGTTAATTTTAAAATACATTCCTATGAAAGTTATTAACAATTTTTCCAGGAAAATATGAATGAACATTTGGACATGTTATCATCTTAAAAAACATAAACTATAATAATAATTTATGTTTTCATATTTTAATATATTTGAATGGTATAATAAAAATTTTATATATTTATTAATATAATAATCATAAATCATTAAACATATTGAAACTAGTTAATCAAAATTCTTATTTCATGGAAAATATCCATGACATTGTCGTAATGAAATGGGACATAATTAATAATTGAAAAATAATGAATTTTTATCGATAATAATTTCATAATGATCATATTTAAACCAATTCAAAAAAATTAAGAATTATATACAAATATATTATATATTTTGGTTATGAAAATTCAATATATCTCACAATAATACACTAACAAGATTTAGAGTGGTTTAGTTTATTTGTATACTATATATGAAATCATTATATTTCCTGAATAATATATAACATCTTAAAACAATTTCTTCTCACTTATAACCCTTATTTGACATAACCAATATAAAACTGTTATTCATATCCTAGGGTAATGGATACATGAAAATGGTTGAACATAGGTTCTCAGTTTGGTAAAATGTTGTATATATCAATCTAGGATAATAATTTAGCATTTTAGTAGTATAATGGAACGAGAACATTCTCATAACTTGTGGAAGTCATTAACAATATATAAAATTTAATTTATCATTAATCATTGAATAAGGATATTTCCAAAAAATTGAAATAATATATAAAAGTGTGGAATAATAAATAATCATTCACGATTCCTATGAAAATTACGTAATAAAAAAACATAATTTTTTTGAATGAAGATAATCATAAATAATCATTTCATTTGTCAATATTGACTTCTAATAATAACATAGTTGTAATTTCTCCAATGTGTATTGTGTTCCATCCTTATTCCATCATTTCCAAAATAGAGAATCACTCTAAAGTATATAATAGTGTATGGAGTCACATAATTAAATAGGTTCACTACGAATTATAGATCATGTTATTGTTGGAACCATGATCGTTCTATGTATGAATTGGAGTATGGGTTGTGTTTGTTTTCAATCGTCAGTGGATGTTCAGAATGTGTGCCAGTAAAGTGATCATATAGTTCATGCAGACAACAATATTGGAGGTGGTGATGTTCTGCAGTGTTTGACAAATTTTTGGACTTGAGAATCGGAATATGAAGACATAGGTTTTTGGTAAAAGGAGTTGCGCGCAAAGAGGAAGCGATGCATGAAACATGGGAGGAGTATGTGAAATACTGCGTGTTGCGAGAAAAACATTTGGGTGCGTGAAAAATAGTATGGTGTGTGAAATATTGGAGGATGATTTTTCATGCAAGAGGTGTTTTGGAATCAGAATGTTGAAAATTTGTAAAGGCATGGGCTACACGAAAAACAAGATGATGTGCACGGAAATCGGTTCCTACGTGAAATGTATTGCACGCCAAATGAGAGGTTTTTCGTTCCATGATGGGTTTTACGTGCATGGGTTGATGACGCCTATAAATAAGATGTGAGCCCCCTCATTTAGCATGGATGAAGACAAAGAGAAGTTACATTTGCTGATGCGCATAATAAGTTCGAGTAAAGGGTGTCGAAAGAAAAATTCTGAGTTGTGCATAAAATTCCGAGCTGCGTGAAATATTACAGCTTTCATGCAATATTTTGAGGCTCGCAAAATATTCCATTTTTTCTGAAATATTCCATCTAGTGTGAAAAATTACCAGGTGTGAAAAATAATCCAACATTCTCGAAAAAATTTGTGCTGCTCAAAAAATGCTGAGCTGCATGTAAAAGATGAGGCTACACGTAAAAGATATTGTTTCATGTAAATAGTGATGTTGCACGAAATTTTCCACCGTGTGAAAATAAAATATTACTTGAAAAATTGATGTTTTTCATGAAAAGGTGTGTTCAAGTGCATCAATTCTGAGCATTGATGCAAGCAGTGTCTCGTGCTAAAGGGAGGAAAAGGATTCAGTGAAAATATAATGAAGAGACCCTCATGTCTATAAACTGATTGGGACTTCACCGAAGACAATGAGCTAGGGGGAGTCAACGGGAGTGACCCGATGGACGCAGTGAACTATCCTTAAACCATTTTAAAGACATTTTTCCTTGCACATGTGATTGTGACCAAAACATGTAATCCATATAGTATTGAAGATTATTGGATTTTGGTATGGCCGAAACAATGTCACAGTATGCTCCTTGGATGTTTCTCTTTGTGTGAACTAAGTAAAAGTTTTATGTCAACTCCCTACTTTCATTTGTTTGGAAGATATAACATGTTTTTTACAATTTGGGAACAAGATAATCATCAATAGAAAGAAAAATTTGACAACATGATTTACTCCTCCCATCTAAGGGTGTCCTGGGGTCCTTTATTTATCTTATGAGATTTCAATCATTAATCGATGCTCTTTAAGGATATGTAAATCTAGTCCAAACTATCAAAAAATAAAAAACCATATATATGTATTACAAAATATTAGAAATAAATTTTATATTTCATTATAGAATAACATTTGGAAATTAATTGTGTGTCCGGAAAATTCCTCCATTATATAATCATAATTTATCCATTATACAGAAGTTGATGATCTATTAAAAACATCACTTATATATTTATTGCTTAATAAAATTGTGGATAATTAAATTGTTTCCAAGAATCATCCTTATAAAATAATCATTATATGTTATCCATATAATGGATAATTATGGTATCATAAGAATATATCAAAATTTAATAATAAATATTCTTAAATTATGTTGACATACTTGAAAATTACTTTAAAAATGTCATTAAAAAATTTCTTTTAGAAATTTGAAAAATATAATTATGTTTAAAGAAATTAAAAAATTCAAAAAAATTTGAAAAAAATATTTTTATCAAAAATATTAATGTAATATATTATAAATTATATTAATATAATATAATTTACATTATGGTGATAAAATAAATAAATTTATTATATGTTACAATAGCACATTATTTTTAAACATATCAAAAAAAAGTCCAAAGTGGATCATATGTAAAATAAAAAAAATTAATCATTTTAAAATAGAATTAAATGATGTTATGTTATATTTAACGGTAATTTATTAATAAATAATTTAAACCACAAATAATTTATAATAACATATGCATAAAAAATTGTCAAAAAAGAGGATATAATGTCGTCTTTTCATAAAAAATGTACAAATCACTTACAGTTTCAAAGAAGGAAAAATGGTAATAATACATGAAATTTTATGAATGAGTAGAGAATAATGTAATTGACCATTTTCAAAGGATAAGGATCATATAACATCCCTAAATTTATATTTATCATACTAAATCCTAAAATGTAATGAGATTGTTGCATAAATGATTATTTCATGTCTCATCTTGCTTAATGATCATTAAAAATCCATTATAACAAATATTGATTTATTAAAAATAAAATAAAATTAAATATCCACATATATAATAATAAATTTCATTCCATAAAAATTTAAAATTTCCATTTTAGTATCAATTCATTAAAAAAATTACTATTTGGGTGAAAACGAGAATATTTTCCATTAATTATTTAGTTTGACTATTCATATCCTTACCCCTAGATCATGGTTTTATAATAACTAGAATATAATAATTTAAAAATTAAAATATTTATTCATTATATATACTATCAAACTAATTTAAACAAATTAGTGATGATAAGTGAATAAAAAACATTAAGAAGATGGTACTCCATACATACGAATGGGTGATGTTTTTTTCTTCTTGATAGATGGAAAGAAAGAATGAAACAAAAATATAGTACTTACAAGGACAATAATTATATCACAAATATAATATATAATCCTCAAATCCTTCTTTATTAACATCAGTTTATGGATGAAATTAAAAATGAATCACCTAACATTGTGGAGGCTGTAGTCCACACACACTCACAATTGATGTTACAATTTTTTAAATTTTTTGAAGGAGATAAAAAATAAATAGAATAATAGAATAATAATATATTTATGATAAAAAAATATTTATTCAATCATGTTAGGATGGTAATAGAACATTTTGTGGTGGTTTAAGAAGAAAATGTCATTTAAAAGATCAATAAGCAGGTGAACACCATCTTTATATTTCCTCATTAGAAATCAACATAATAGACTATAAAAAGGGTCATTTGGAGAAAAAAACCTAATATTCATTGATATGGATATTGGGATAGTATTTTGGTAAATGTGGGTCAATAAAAAGGACTCATGTGGTGTGTTAAAGAGACGATTCGAGGATCCCTTTTATAAGTAAGGAGAGTTCCTCACTTTTAACTATTATTTATAATAAAACATCATAATGGAATTATCATGAGATAAGAGATAAAAAATATCTCATGTTCAAAAATAGAATGATATTGGATAAAAATAGAATCATAAAATTGGATTTAGTTATTTTCTATGCCATTTTAACCATTATATATTTAGTTTAATCTGTCAGGAACCATTTGTTTTCCAATAAATTGTTTAATTTTTTTAACATGGTTCCTATTCATTATGAGAAAGAATATTGTTTTATTTATAAAACTATATCAATTATCATTTATAAGCCTATAGAATAAATTTTTTAAAGTTAAATTCCTTTATATGGTTGAAAATAATATTATTATTCATGCACAAAATATATAAAAGTTATTTTTCGAGGAAATGCAATTTAATGAAAAAACTGAATTTAACCCAATTCATGAGATAATAAAAAAAATTAGTAGAATATTATAATAATTTAATGAATATATTATATACAAATACAATTAATAATATTCATCTACTGTTATTAATTAAATTTATTATGATATGAACACATTTTGTGCCTTAAAACTATTTTTGAGAATCCCAGTTTCTTTTAACAACAACTGATTTTATTTTCATTTATATCCAACATAAAATAAATTAATTCGTTTTATATATCTTTAAAAAAATTATAATTTTTATACTCTTAAATAAATTTCAAATAAAATATATTTGATATATATTATTCATATAAAATAATATTTCAAAAGAGTTCATTAAGATCAATAGAATTTTATATGTTAATTAGAAATTATATTGATCAATTATATATCATTTAAAAATATATAATTTTCATAATTTTATTATCTTTAAAAATTATTCACATCTTTTAATGGTTTCATGCTTTACGTGATATCGAACACACATTAAAGTTTTGGTAGAAAAAATGTTTTTGAACCCTAAGTGTGTAACATTTTAAGCCCTTTATATGAACTTATAAGAAGATAATGTTTCACTCAGATACATACAATTGAGGATAAACATGAATAATCCCATCCATGTTTCTATTTATCATCCTCAAATATAACTTTTAAAATAATAATTTTGTTGTGTTAGTGGTCTTATTTCATATCACTTTTGCACATCAATAAATAATCATCATAAGTTTTTTCTATATAAGAGAGATTGTTCTCATTTATAATTAACCATTTGTTCAATAAATTTGTTGTACTAAGTATGCACTTCCCTAACTTTTATACATATAACCCCTAAAAACATTTAGAGGATTATAAGAAGTTTCCTTTTATAATCTACCATCCTGATGTTATCATGAACCTCATAGGGACCAATATATTGGGAGATTTATTTTGCATTCTATGAAAATATAAAAAATTTAATTAATTGAGATATTAAAATTATCGCCCTATGAAAAACATTGATATTTATTTCTCATAGAATATTTTCATCATAACCTTTTTTTCTACTATGTTAATCCCTGATGTTTTCCTAGATGGATCTATCCATCTCTATCGTCTCCTCAGCATGCTCGTGTCCCAACAGATTTTATTCTAGAATATCATCCTCGACCATTGGAATTCATCATTTCATGATAGATTATAATTTATAATGAGAAATCTGAATGATCGAGTGACATCTATTCATGTATGAAAACATGACTCTGTAATGTAGATGATCGTAACCACCATTTATATCATTAGAATAAGCTCTCAACATGTATTCTATGGTTTTAATTTTACTCTCAAATTAATCATATGACTGAGGTGAATATATAATGTTATATTTCCACTAAGTAATCATTTATTTATATATTTATCATTAGAACATTAAGGTCTGCCTTAAATACCAATTAGATTGTATAAAATAGGTTACATTATGCATCCTTTCCACTTCAAAAATTTATAACATGGAAATTTGATCAATAGATAAATATTATATGGTTTCAATGAAATGTGATATATTTATATGGAGATTAATTACAAAAAAACTATAATAATAGCCTTCAGATTATTTGGGATGTGCATGATAAACTAAATGTTGATGTTTTTTCATTTATTTTGTGATGTGGGTTATGGTTGTAGAATCCCCTATGACATAAATCTCTCCACCTAAATATTTTAAAATACAAAGAAAAACATTATAATTCTCAATAACCCTTTTCTTGATATCCAACTAAAAATGCTATTTATTATCTCTATACATATTTTTACTTATTAGATGATTTGAGAATTATGAACTATGGTGTTCATATAATATCTCATTTTTTAAATATGATAATGATTGGACACATACATGATTCATGATCCTTGTTAATATATAATAATCATGGTAGAACTCATGAATATTACTCACCTTCTTCTATAGTCATACATAATCCTTATGATCATTTATAATAATCACATGGATGGATAGTCCAACTTCTATCTAAAAAAGATATGATCTCTTTATTATATTAATTATTTAAAGATATATATTCCACAAATTCATATTTATTTTATCTCTTTTAATACTCTTCATAGAAAAATTAGCATTTTCCATTGGACTCTATCCCTCAGCCACCATGTTCTCATTCCGAGTGTAGTAATGTATTTAATAGTCATAATCATTAATAAGCTCGACATTATCTTTTTATCATATTAAACATTATATTATTTTGAATGTATACTTAATAATTTCTTGATCAGTATATAAATCACATCATTTTGTTTGATGTTAATTCTTCCATATATTCATTGTAAAAAATAATTCTCTCGATTCCAATTCATGATTTAATCTAATTATACACGTTAGTATTAAATTATACAATGGAATGATATACCATTGTTTCATTCATCATGAGGTAGCATCCAAATACCTTCTTCTATGTATCAATATAGGTCACAAATCATTCTAGATTCTAGGGTTGTGTGAGAACATGTTCACTATAAAACCATTCAAATCAATTACTTCCAATTTTTATCACATACATATTTCCAAATGAACGTGGATCCCCTCCAAGTAATCATGTCTATTAGAATATATAGTAATGATAAATTTATTTCTACACATTGATTATATAATACCATGATAACTAAACTAAGTGTATCAATTATCGATGTTGTTCTAGACTATTACTCAACAAATTCGTTATTGGAAGGATCCAATAATATATAGTCATTTAATATAATATGACCTAATAATTAATCATTTAGTATCCATAATTTACAATTTATAAAATTTTTATACATCTTCTCCTTACTCAATGTATTCAACATAGTCATCAAATGATCAAAATTCTATTCTTTACCCTTGGAATATATAATAATAACATCCATAAATACTACAAAAAACTAATCAAGGTTATATCCAAAGGTATTAAATATTAAATATAAGAATATAATATAGAAATTATTAAGTCCAATTAGTGTTAATACAATTTCATAACGTTCATACAACAAAAACAGGGCTATCATGGGTATATCCTCTTAATTTACCCAGAATTTATGTTTTCTAAAATGACGATCAATATTTAAAAATATTCATCTACAAAAAATTTAGAAAACAGATCATTGATACATAGTAATGTTTACTTTTTTACTGTGGTCATTTTATATTCTTGATAATCAATTAAAATGAACATTTAACCACATAATTGATAATGGTCACAATAAGTGAACCCTTGTTAATGAACTAGTGAATTTGAATCCCTTATGATGATTATAATATATTTACATATTCAATCTATACAACTCAATTGAGAACATATTATATACGGTATTGGAAATAGTTATATAAAAAATGGTAAGCTCAAATGAGAACTCAGTTTCACTATTCATGGGAATACTAGGAAGATAATTAGTAGACACAAAAAATGCTATGAAGAAATATATATACCTAATTTTTAGTTTATCCCAAAAAATTTAAGATAAATATAAATAATTATTATGTATCCTGATCCATATAATAGAAGTAAATTCTATTTGAAATTAATATTTATCCCCATAATGAATAATTAACATATGTTCATTTAAAATATAATTTTTGATGTCCCTTCAACTACAATGGACATGGGCTCCCTTAAAATTCATCCATAACATGCCCAAAATATCATCAAATTAATCAATTTGGAGAATAAAAATATTTATAGGTAGAATATTCCCGCAAAAGTTTATGCATGAGTGGTTATAGATTTTCTTTGTTATCATCATAGAATATACTATTTTTATAGATAACAGGGTATCCAATAATTTAGGTGGATAACATATACCCTAAGAAAAGTCTAATTTTATAATGGTTAGAGAATATAATGAATAAAATAATAAAATTTGAATTATAGAGTTTATGGTATGTTTACATATCACTCCATTGTTCTTCTAGCCCACATTATATGTAATGATAACATGATATTCCCCTTTTTATCTTGGATTAACAGGAAGATGACATTAATTGTCCAAATTAACCATAGGATCCAAACACTAGTGATATTAATGGACATAATAATTGAAATTATATAATTGGGGTATGAATATAACAATTGGTTGAGTATTCACAAATTTAATTTCATAGATTGGCTCACTGGCATAAAATTACCTTTATTTATAATGACAACCTCAATCTATCAATGAAACTAACTATGGATGCTATAAGAATAAATATTAAATCTCTTAATTTCCAATGGTATGTGGTTTCAAGGTGTTTCAAACACAATTAAACATAATAACTCACATTGGATAACACAATATGATATATTGATCATCAAAAACTCAATGGGGGATTATTACCTACCATGGGAATTTCTAATAGATATAATATATTTTCTTGAATAAGGTCCAAGTCAGGTAAACCATTGGCTACCAAAATAAATTGAATGGGAGTTGAATCCTTATAGAAAGGTTGTTATATTTACGATACCATTTTTATATATCCATGGTTATTCTTTATAGTCCATTTATTAGTTATAAATGGGTGGCTACATATATTTTCAATCCATATAACTAGGATCTATTGGGTATAGTACCATCCATGACGTTGATTTGTATTTTGATGGAGGTATTGAAACTCTAATAGGAGACTTACATATCATATGTGAAATGTAAGGATAGTATCATTTATGAATAAAAATTCATATGGAACTATTTAGATGTCTTATTAGGTAATGTCATTATATAAAACAATTATACTTCCTTGGTTTTATGTTTTTGTATATTAATGTACCATTAAGAAATGATACCATTACTAATATAGTCATTGAACAATGATAACATGATTAGTTTACATATAGTGCTTTAACAAATCCAATTTACCCAGAAAATTGAATTGATGGTATCATTAAGTTGAATTGGTCTATACAAAACCCATTTGTCAGAGCATGGAAAGGAGGTAGCATCACTGGTCTTCACTTTTGACAAACCCATGACAATCATTAACATTTTAATCTTGAAAGGAATGGCTTACGCCAGAAGTGGATGATAATAGAGATTACAACATGAGTTATGGTATAAAAGCCACCCCAAGAGTTTATCACCATCACACACCATACAAATAGGTCCTACGAAAGATTTTTAAGGGGTTATGTAACAGGACTTGTACACTATGATTATGTGAATTATTTTTTGTATAATGAATATACATTCATTTCATTATTGTTACATTGTAAATTGTTTTTAAAGAACAGATATAATTTTTTTAATATTCAATTAAGAAATATATTTCTATTAATTAATATATTTTTGAAATTAATTAAAAAATTTACCAAAAATTATTATTACTAAATTAATTTTTATTAAATATAAATTATTTTATAATTATTATGAATTAAATTGTATAATTTCATAATGTTTGAAAATAGTTTTTCTCAAACCCCATGAATTTTAAATAAATTACAGATTTATTTTATTAGTGAAAATTAAAATATTTAGTAAATTATTTAGATAAAATGAATATTATTTTGTTGGATTTAAGACATTGAAATTATAAAAAGATTAATTTTTCATAATTTTCCGAGAGCTTTGAATTTTTGAATAGAAATAAAATTTTATTTAAATATATAATGTGTTTAATGGAATGATAATGAACTAACATTTAGGAAATAAAATTTTATAAAACTGATGTTCGGACAATATATGTTTTACCATTAAAATTATGATATTTTATATTGGTTTGATTTATATTACAAAACCATAATGAAACCTCCAAGACTTACAAAACATTTTAACGTTTTCAAATCATTTTCATGAGAGTGTGACTCAACTCCAAATAAATAAGTCTAATATTTTATTATAATCACCCATTGTCCATATAAAATAATTTATTCCACCCCTATTATAATAAATCCATGTTAAATATACATGTGCTAGTTTTTTGTTTTTATTATATTAATGTGTTGTGTCCAAAACCCAAATAATAAAACAATTCCCACTCCTTTCGTATACAAAACCACTCCATATCTCACATCTCTTCACTAATAACCCTCGGAGAATGTACCTACTCTAACCTCGTTTTTCTAGTATCCTCACAAGGTGCACCAATCTCCAATGAAACCTCTATCAACCATCTACCAATCCATTGGATCACACATCCATGTAATGTATTTATTCCATTATCATATTTTCAAAATTCCATTATGTTGTTATAAAATATTATTTTTAATTACAATTCATGGGGTATGATTTTTCACCTCCCCCATACTTCCCTCCTTATTTTTTAATGATGAGAGACATCGTTCTATCTCAATAAATCCTCTATGTACACTCATTATTATGCCGAAATTCGGTAAGGAATTTATATATTCTCAGTTAAATTCAAGAAATTATTTAATATTATGAATCTAAATTCCATTACATATGTTGGGATATTATGTTACATGACCCCTTACATCCAATTTCATGTATTAATGATGAGATACATATTTCTCTCTCATAATCCCATTTTACAATTTCTATTTTACGTCATTATGAAAGAAAATATACACAAAATTTTCACAAGATAAAATCATCATGTAAGTTAATAGCATACCAATTTCTCTATATATGGTATTCACTATTATGAACGTGTACCTTTTAATTTAGGACTACTATTTATGTATTCCACATCTTATATTCATGGAATAAATTATTATGTTTAATGAATTAATTTTGCATGATCTATTTGGAATAATTATAAATAAAATGATATGTTTATAAAGGGTGTTCCCTAATAGCGCTTCAATGCATTGTGTAAATACAATTACCAGGATATGCCATGTGAAATGAGGGTTTAGTCATGCAAATTTAAGTGAGAGGATGGTTTACTAATCCTCTATGGGCAATAAAAATTGGTTCATGCTATTATACTATTAAATGTTGTTTCCATATTTCAAGGTTATCATAATCACACTATATTATTATTTTATGTTCATTTTTATCGTATTATCCATTTATATACAGATTTATTAACATGTATATTAATCTTCATGTTATTCTTTTTTACTCCCTTAACAGGCTTTATAGCTCACCCTTTTCTTATGAATGTTCTCAGGTTATCCCATGCAATGGTAAATATGAAATAAATTGTGAGGTAATGTAAAAGATGTTATCAATAAAGATGTGAATTTCACATTTTAAGTTGTTATTTGATGTTCCTATGCCCTAAAAAACTATACCTTTCAATATTATATGTTGTATCAAGAGAAGAATGTTTTTTATAAATTATTATTAATTGTGAAATAAAGAGCATGGTTGTTATAGTTGCTGTCATAGGATATGATTAGTTATTTTTTCAGTTTCTATTATAATAACCTTATGAATTTCATAGGGGCACGATTATGTATAATATAAAAATCGCTAAATTTTGGTGAGTATTGAGTAAGTGTATCATTAGTAAAATGCATCCTTTTAGGATACACGCATGTAAAGGTGTCTCTGTTACAAATGTATCATTGGGTAAAACCCGAAAAAACCATTTGAGCAAGAATCGAAAGAAAACTAGTGCATGAGAACATGCCTTGAAAATATCTTGGTTAAAATACTAATGGGATGTATAATTTAATAAATTAAGAATCAATGTATAAACCATTGTTATTGGAATTAAAAAAGTCACCCTAAGAATATATGATTGTAACTAGATCGTAGAAAACATAGATTAGTTATAGAAATAAATGTAACTTAAATGTTAATAATTTTTTCATTGTATTCTCCATTATGTGTTACACAAAACATTACTTTTATTCCTATCAATGGATATTAATAGGAGGACTCAGGATAAAAACCCATGCAAAGATCAATGTGATGACTGTTATAATAAGATTCCAAATCTGATGGGTGCAACAATCACAAACACTGTCATGATACACTCTCAGTTAAATAATGTTTTAAATATAAACATGGGTCATGAGAAACGTCCAACCCCCCCCCCCCCCAAGAAAAACCAAGCTGAAATCGAAATATTTATGAGACAAAGGACTCATACTTTAAATGGATCGTTTGATATCCCAATCACACAACAATGGATCAAATCAATTGATAAGATATTCTCCATCCAACAATATTTTGAAGAAGAGAAGGTTCATCTGGATTCATATTGTATGATCAGTAAATCAGATCAATGGTGGATATAGTTCAAATATATGAATCCTAAGGCTAAGATTAATGCATTGGAGTTAAAGGATTTGTGAAAAAAAAAACGATAAATATTTTCCCTGCACCCTCCGGCTTAATATGGAAAGGAATTCCTTTCCCTCAAGAAAAACAAAATCAAATCCATTGGATCTTATGAGGAAAAATTCCAAAGGAATGCATGATACGCCACAATCTATGACGTTACCCCCAAATGCAAGGTAGACCACATATTTGGTGGGAAAAAATATCTTGTGGAATGCCCTAGTGATCCATGGATTCGATATCTATGACGAAAATTTCTGATATGCCCTCAATGTAGAAATGGAAAATTGATAATCTAAGTGGTATCATGGGGATAAGTAGAATATGGTGGACATTAATTATGGTTGTCAGATGAATAAATCCAACAGAGCTAAGAAAATCCAACACGCCACTTTCCAAATGTGGGGAAATAATAACCTCTGAAATTTACTAAAGGAGATGTAAAAATGCATTAGGTATGGAAGAGAAAGGCAGCGCCATTATCTTCCAACAAGAAAACCTATGGCTGTAACAGAGGAGAGGAATTCTCTATTCGACCCTAAACACATTGATCATTGTTTTTACTAAAATAAACCAAGCTACTTTGAAATCCAGTGCCTTAAGGCAAGGTTTTTTTGAGGCAACCAACAACCTCCATGGGAACAAGGGAGGTATTTTTCCATCACTTCTGCTGAAGTGATCCTTGACAATGAAGTGGTTATAGGTACACTAGTTATTCATCCAGGAATTGTGAATGGTCTTTTTGATTCAAATTCTAATTATTCTATTATATCCTAATGGTTTAGTATAAAAATCTCCAACAACACCACAAATCATGGAATTAAACCTCATCATACTTCATCTGGGAGAATTCGATGTAATTCATGGCATTTATTGGATTTACTTATATTGAGACAACATAAATTGACATGATAGGGAAATCACTCTCCATATGGTGAAGAGACCCATGATTCTATCTAAGGGTAAGGAGGAAGATGATTTTTTTTAAAACCCTCATCTCAAATATGAATATTACTAACCTTTGAGCACATGCATCTTGCTCAGTTGATTGAGTCTAAGGAAGAAACCATCCATGAAGACAAGGATATTTTGAGGTAATTCACAAGAGTGTTTCTTGAGAAAATTCATAGTCTTTCTCCTAGAGGAGATGTTGAATTCTCAATTAATCTTATACCCAGGGTTTTTCCAATAACCAAGACTCCATATTATATGGTAGTTGTGGAGTTTGAGGAGTTGAAGAAACAAATATAGGAGAATCAGGATAAAGGGTTTATATGACCTACTACTTCACCATGGTGTGCACCTATCCTCTTTTTTCAAGAAGAAGTATGGGTAAATGTGCCTTTTCATTGACTCTCATGAGCTCAACAAAATGACGATAAAGAACATGTATCCTCTTACATGAATTGATGACTTTTTTGATCAGGAATGTGGAGAATAATAATTCTCCAAGGTGGATCTGTGTTCGGGATATTATAAATTAATGGATAAGAAGGAGGATATCAAAAGACTACATTTTTTACAAGATACGAGCATTATGAATTCATATTACTTCCTTTCAGACTCACTAATGCTTAATAAATACCCATGGACATGATGAATATGGTTATTAGAGATTGTCTTGACAATATTTTGGTAGTATTTATAGATGATATTCTATTATACTCCAAAACTAAAGAGGATAATGAGAAGTATAAAAGCACTATATTAGAGACCTTGTTAATGAAGAATATCAATGAAATGAACAACACGTGTGAGTTATTGTTGAATTTGGTCTTAGTTATGGGTCATATCATCTCAAGAAATGGGATAACAGTGGACCCCTCCAAGACAGCTACACTTGAGGTATGGCCGAGGCCAAAACCTGTAATGTATATCCATAGATTCTTGGGGTTGTCTGGTTATTATATTTGTTTTGTTAGAAACTTCTCCCTATTTCCCAACCCTCTTACCAAGAGAACTGAGAAGGTAGTAATGATATCATGGAGTGATGAATGTGAAGATAGGTTCAAGGAGTTAAAAATAAGGCTTATAATAGAACCCATTATCACACTAAAAATAAGTTGAGAATTATTTATGGAATTCAGTGATGTATTGAAGAAGGGCATGGGTTGTGTGAAAAAGAAATTTCTTATGCTTTAATGAAATCAAAAGTCCATGAGAAAACCTATCCAGCACATGACCTGGAGTTGGTTATAGTAATTTTTACTTTAAGGATTTTGTGACATCACCTCATTGGGGATCATTTTAAAATATATATGGATCAAAAAAGACTCATGTATACATTCATATAGAAATATATGAATATGATCCAATGAATATGATTAGAGATGATCAATAAATTTGACTTCTTAATCCATTACCAACCTAGGAATGAGAACAATGTGGAAGATGCTCAATGTATAATGGTCCCATCAATTCTATCATTGAAAAGTGTTGAAAAGGAACCCATATTCTTAGATTTGATAATGATATACAAATGAATCATAAAGAAGGGAACATCATCAATCCTTTCACAAATGATTTCTGAACTGTCTCGTTTGGAAAGGATAATGGATGCTCAAAAGTATGATGTGGGAATTCCAAAAAATGTGGAAACTATCAAAAAAGGGAAATACTCAGCGGTCACTGTTAATGAAGAAGGAATTTGGAGATTTGGAACTGGAAAATGTGTTCCATCAAATCTAGAGTTAAAGAATGAAATTTTGGGATGATTGTCATGACCCGTCCTCAGGTCCCGTGCCATGACTACCCCATGCCCGCCTTCCATAGGCCAGGGGATGGCGACTAGCACCAAGGTGTAAATCCTAAAAAAATGGAAGGCATTGCCTTTGTAAAGTAAACAAACACTATAGAGCAAGAAAGCTGAAAAATTAAACACTAAGTGAAAACTGGTACAACAGTAAGTGTGGAAAAGTAAGTGGGCCAGTATACAAACCCAAAATGAAAGTAAAGTACAACTAGAAAGGGAAAACAGCAACTGAAAAGTAAAGCCGCAACGTCGAGCTGCCCACTAGAAATCCCACACGAAAGGTGGGTACAGATAGCCTCCACTGCTCCTCGGGTCAAGCCGACCACTCCGAGTACGTCCCGCCCAGTGGTCCACCTCAAGGTACCGTCCTTCTCCGCAAGCCTCAACCACAATCAACGCTGTCCGTCGTCTGCAACCAACACAACGTAGTGCGGGCATAGCCCGTGCAGGGGTGAGTATAAGCTACTTAGTAGGGACCCCGAGACCCCCGATGGTCTCCTAGAATCCACAAAGGATAATCCACAAAGGAAAGATACAATCACGAAGTAACATACGACACTACTTAGGTATATGACCATACATATACCTAAGTCTTCAATTATCATTCGGCTCCAATATCCGAGCCCAATACAACGCAGTCCACACGAGAAAACAAAACGTAAATCCACACAGGATAGCACAACACAATCCACAAAGGAATGAAAAACAGGATTTCATCTCACATAGGTACACTTCTTCATATGATGATAAAGATGACCAGATATTTCCACTGATTCATCTAAGCCGTCATACCCACAAAGGATCGATAGGTACTAACCCCGCAATGACCCACAAAGGATATGACCCAAAATGGATCGATAGGTAACTAACCCCCACAATGACTCACAAAGGATCTGGCCCACAAAGGATCGATAGGTATCTAACCCCCGCAGAGACCCACACAGGATCAGACCCACATAGGATCTGTAGGTGCTGGCCCACACCGGACCGCTGAGCACTGGCCCACAAAGGATTGGACCCACACAGGATCGGTAGCACTGACCCACAAAGGATCGCTGAGTGTTGTAGTCGTCGACGTGGAATCCACTGAGGATCTATGTACAGTCTTCGTCGTCACAGTAGCAGTCGTAGCCAGCTCTAGGGTTCCCGCACACAGCAAGCTCATTCGGGAGGGCCTGCTCCACGAGCCAAGAGGCTGATACGTCAACTGACACCTAGTCCAGAGTTGATGTATCTAAAAGTTTCTTATCGTCAACAGGAACTCAACGTCGCAGACAGCGCGTCAATCGGACGCCCGGTCTAAGAGTTATTGGCTTTTTCGTCCCAGGGGCCCGGTTGGGTTTTTAAGGCTAAACCAACCCTACCATACTCCACCTGAGTCCAAACCTTGGGCGGAGTAAGGAAAAAGATCCGTCTCAATTAGAGTAATCCAACCAAGTCGACATCACGTCAATCTGACGCTCGGAGCTCATGTCATGAGCGTTTCCGCTCTGAGGGCCCGGTTAGTTTCGTGTACGAACCAACCCGGCCGAACCCAAAATATTCTGAAACCTTGAGTGTAATATACCAAAACGGCCATCTCGATCCAAGGATCGTATCACCGCTGACGGATCATCGATCGGAGGCCTGTAGCTCATGATACGAGAAAAAAGACCGAAAAGAGTCCGAAACGGGGGGCCAGGGGAAGGACCGACCCGGACGGCGCGACGCGGCCCGGCTGGGCGCGGCCCGGCCCGGCGGTCCATCCGGGAAGCTCGGCCGGCGCGTTGGTGCTGGCTAGGCACCGCGCAAGGCAGCCACGTCCCCCCGCGCGGGGGCGGCTCCGTGACACCCGGATGCGGCTTAAGCCGCGTCCCTCCTCCGCGGTCTCGTGCGGCCGCGGGACCGGCCAGCGCTGCCGCGACTTCAGTCGCGGAGGGTCTTCCCGGCGGCGCGTCGGGCGCCGCTGCATCCCGGTGGCCGGCCACCTCTTGCAGCCAGCGCCGGCGGGAGGTTCCGCAGACCACCGAACGCGCTCCGGTGGTCCAATTTGCGCGCAGTCTTCGCCAGTGCTCATCCCAGGACTCGTTCTTTAGTGCAAAGCCTTCAAAATTAACATGGGGCCCCATTTGTCATCACCCGCCAATCCGCGCATAACAACAAGAAGGGCGGTGGGTTAGGATTTGTTCGTTGGTCCGCACCCACCGCGTTAGCGGTTTTTAAAGTCTCACAACATTCATATTTAACAACCGAGGATATAAATCATGAAGATTTAAAAAGAAAAAACCCCTACCTCGTAGTTGTCGTCGGACGAGAGTTCTTCGCGGAATTGACCTTCGTGGAAGAAGAGGATCATCTCTTTACGGAAGGGCATCGTGTCGTCACGGTATACGGCGTCGCGTCGACGATCTCTGAGGGTTTAAGAAAACACACATATTTAATTTCACAAATTAAATCCATGTTAAGGATAAAAACCACAAAGGAATTTAAAATATTTGAAATCTCCTACCTCAAGAAGTTGATCAAAGATTTGTTGCGGGGAAAGAATCGTCGCGGAAGAAGAACATCGGGGGGAGGAGAATCGTCAGCGTCGCGGTACATGGCTCCGCGTCGTCGATATCTAAGGGTTCTGCATTCTTCGTCACCTTTCGTCGAAGGTCGGCGTTCTTCGCGTTCTTCGCATTCTTCGCGTTCTTCACGTTCTTTGCGAAGAAAGATGATGATCTTCTAGATTCAGAGATTTCTCCAAATCCTCTCAACAAGACACCCCTCAAAACACAAGTGTTGGTCTTATTTTTAATCTCATGCCAACAATTGATTTCAAATATTAGTAACAAACAAATTAATTCATAGAATTAATTGCAATGAATTAACCATCCAATTAAAAGGGGCGTTAAGAATTTAAGAAAACGCTCTGGTTGACTTTCATTTAAAAAGGGTTTTCGCGGGTGCGTTACATAGAGGAAAAGAAAAGGTGGGGCTCGTGCAGGCCCCACCTCACAAATATCCTACCAAGAGGGTATGATATTTTGGGTTCCACCCTATCCGCTTCAACTCAACTTAAGCAGCTTTAAGTGGCTTTAAGTGGCTTTAAGTGAAATAAAAAAATGTTGTCGCACCACTTTATTTTATTTTCTTCACTTAAACCCAAAAATTAAAAACCACACCCTAGAAAACGCAACTCCGGAAGAGGCGTTTCTAAGCAAAAACCGGCACTGTGATTCCATCGGTGCCCTCGGAATTTGATTCCGAGCAACGGTTCAAAATTTAGAAAAACCTACTCGTTCATTCACTGAACGTACCTGAGCAAAACATCGGAAAATGATTCCGGGCACACCGGGCCTCGGAATCAGGTGCCGTCAGAAACTGCGTTCTTTTAAAATTCCAAAGAAAATTAAGAATAAAAATTTCTTGAAATTTACGAGTCTTTACATCACTCCCACCTCAGGGATTTACGCCCCCATAAAGATACATCATAAACTAGGGAAACAAATATGGGTACTGAGTACGCATCTGATCCTCCTACTCCCAAGTGTTCTCCTAGAGGTTCCCATGCTGCCATCTGACGCGCACAAGAGGAATCGACCATCCACGTAGGACCCTCACATGTCGATCCTCGATCTCCACCGGGACCTCCACAAAATTTGCCCATCATCAACGTATAGCTCCCCATGGTCAATGATATGCGTCAAGACGTGCACGTATCTCCTCAGCTGAGATACGTGGAAGATTTCGTGCACCCAGTGCAACTGAGGTGGTAGATCCAGGTGACAAGCCACCACGCCAATCTTGCTGAGGACCTAGAATGGTCCGATGAAGCGTGGAGACAACTTGCTTCCTCAGCCAAATCTCTGTAAACCACATCGAGGTGAGACACGTAAGAAGACGTGGTCTCCATCCTCGAACTCGAGTGGCCTTCGCCCCCTGTCAGCATAAGACATCTGCTGAATTTGGGCTGTCCTCATCCGCTCCTGGATGACCTGGACCTTCTCTGTCGTGGCCTGGACCATCTCCGGTCCCACAAGTGATGACTCCCTAGGGTCTGTCCAGGACAAAAGAGATCTGCAAGGTCAGCCGTACAATGCCTCGAATGGTTCCATCCCAATAGTGGAGTGGTAGTTGTTATTGTATGAAAACTACACCAATGGTAGGTGGTCCTCCCAACTGCGACCAAAGTTGAGGACACATGCCTGGAGCATGTCCTCGAGAGTCTGAATGGTTCTCTCCGTATGACCATCCGTCTGAGGGTGAAAGGCAGTGCTCAGACGTAGCTGCGTCCCGAACGCATCCTGCAACCCCTTCCATAGCCGGAAAGTGAAATGAGAATCTCGATCGGAGACGATAGATGATGGAACACCGTGAATTCATACGATCTCTTCAATGTAGAGACTCCCCAAGATCTCCACTGAGCCCTACTCTCTGATGGGTTAGAAGTGAGCCCACTTGGTGAGTCGGTCAACAATCACCCAGATGGAGTCATGACCTCTGCAAGTGCGTGGAAGTCCAGTCACGAAGTCCATAGATATCTCGTCCCATTTCCAATCCGGGACCTCCAAGGGTTGTAACAAGCCTGATGGTACCTGGTGCTCTGCCTTCACCTGCTGGCAGGTGAGGCATCGTGAAACGAACTCTGCCACAACCTTCTTCATGCCCGGCCACCAGTGCTGTCGTCTGAGATCCTGGTAGATCTTCGCCACTCCATGATGTACCGCCAAAAGAGAAGTGTGAAACTCTCTCAGCACCTCCTATCATAAGGAAACCGATACAAAGGTACGTCCTCTGAAAAGGACGTCGTGCTCTGCTCTAAAGGAGAAACCACCAGGTTCCTGACCTGAAGATATCTGTACACGCCGCATCTCACAGTCAGCATCCCCACGCTGTGCCTCTCTGACCCGCTGCAGTAGTGTAGGGGTGACTGTGGGAGACTGAAGTAAGGCTACTCCATCTCTATCCACAAAGGATATTCGCAAAGCGTCTAGCTACTCTGTCGCCTCCTCGAGTAGTTGAATGCCCATACTCCTGCTGAGAGAATCGGCTACCATGTTCCCCTTCCCAGGGGTATAGAATATCTCAAATTCATAGTCCTGGAGGAACTCGAGCCATAGCCGTTGTCTTAGGTTCAGGTCCTTCTAAGAGAAGATGTACCTGAGACCCTGATGGTCAGAAAAGACTGCAAAGCGCTCTCCCATCAGATAGTGTCGCCATGTCATCAGAGCAAAGACTACTGCTGCTAACTCCAGGTCATGGGTAGCGCAGTTCTGCTCATGCGGCCTCAACTGACGTGGTCCATAGGCGATCACGACCTTCTCCTGCATCAGAACACATTCGAGTCCGGTCCCTGATGCATCGCAGTAGACTACGAACCCTACTCCCTCCTCAGGAAACCTCAAGATAGGGGTGCTTGTCAATCTCTGTCTCAGCTTTTGAAAGCTCTGATGACATATGTCTGACCAAAAAAAGGGTTTCCCCTTCTTCGTAAGAGCTGAGAGTGGTGTTGTAACTCTGAAGAAAGATGGCACAAATCTCCGATAGTATCTATCTAGTCCCAAGAAACTATGCACCTCTGTCACGCTCCTGGGTGGCTCCCAAGCTAGCACTGCCTCGATCTTCGCATGATCCACTGTAACTCCTGCCTCCGAGATGACGTGCCCCAAGAAGTGGACCTCGTGTATCCAGAACTGACACTTCGAGAGCTTTCCATAAATTTGGTGCTCTAAGAGTGTGTCCAGTACAACTCGCAAGTGATAGGCGTGCTCCTCCTCAATCGTCGAGTATATCAAAATGTCGTCGATGAAGACCACGACAAATAGATCAAGGTATGGCTAAAAGATCCTGTTCATGAAGCCCATGAACACTACTGGAACATTGGTTACGCCGAATGGCATAACCAAGAACTCATAGTGGCCATACCGACATCTGAAGGTCATCTTCTGCACATCCTCGTCCCGAACTCTGAGCTGATGATATCCTGACCTGACGTCTATCATCGAGAACCACCGTGCTCCGTTGAGCTGATCGAAGAGGTCATCAATCCTCGGTAGCGGATACTTGTTCCTCACTGTCACCTAGTTCAGGCGACGATAGTCGACACAATGTCTCAAGCTCCTGTCCGCCTTCTTGGAGAACAATATCGGGGAATCCCATGGTGAAACACTGGGTCGGATGAATCCATTACCCTAAAAGTCCTCCAACTATACTCGTAGCTCTCGAAGATCAGTGGGGTCCATTCGATACACTGGAGTCGATATCGGCGTATTCTCGGGGTACATTTCAATATAAAATTCTACCTATATGCGAGGAGGTAGTCATGGAACGTCGTCGGGAAAGATGTCCGCAAACTGATCCACCACTGCAGTAAAACTTTGACTCCACACGTCAACTGCTCCTAGGATGAGGCTAGCCAACTTATGAGTGATGGGCTGTCCTCTACTCTGCGGAAGTTAGTCCCGTGCTGCGAATGCTCCCTTCTCACCGGTGAAGGATAACCTGCTCCCGTCGGTGCGTACACAACGCACCTTGTGCCTAATACAGTCAATCTGTGAATGGACTGTAGATAACCAATCCATTCCCTGGATGACGTCGTAAGGCCTCGATGCTGCTATAAAAATATCACAGCCGAATCCCTCACCTCCTAGAGTAAGCTCACACTTCCGGCACCAGTGCCTAATCATCGATTCTGCTCCCGTAGGAGTTAATAGCCCTAGGGATCGAGCCAATGGATCTGTCGGAATCTCCGAGATCCGAACAAGGGCAGTAGCTATGAAAGAGTGACTCGCTCTTGTGTCTATAAGAACTGCAGAAAGGGTGGAATAGACACAGATAGTACCTCGAATCATCTCAGGCACGCCGTGGTCGTAGACCTCCGCTGCCTGGAGCTGTGTCTGTCTCTGCCCGCCAGCTCCCTGTGGCAGGGTTGGACCTCCAGGTGGTGGTGGTGGTAGAGACTCAAAGTGTTGCCCACCACCTACTGCTCGGCCAGCTCCCCTGCCTCGTCCGGCTCCTCCCTGCGGACTACCACGGTCGACCCTCTGCCTCTGCTTGGGTGGCCCCTCAACCGTCTGCTGCATCTCGACACGGTGGGTCTTGCAGTCACGAGCCATGTGACCCTGCCCGCCGCATGTGTAGCACTGCCTGCCTCTCGAAAGACTGGCTCTGTGCTTGTGCCCCGCACTGCTGAGCCAGTGTCCTGAGGTCATCTGTGTGAGGGTCTGGTCTTCCTGGACCCCTGAGTCATCCGTCGACTACCTACCGCAGAAGACTCTGCTACGTGTCGCCCCGCGGTTGGTCTCGCTGCTAATGACCGCTCAGCATGGAAGCTCTCGATAAAAAGGGCTCGCTCCAGTACTCCTGCCTGAGTCGGAATGCTGAGGGAGATCAGCGATGCCCTGATCTCGTGTCTCAATCCCTGCTCAAAGGTCCGGGCCCGAAAGAATGGGTCCAGTACCATGTTCGTCGAGTAGCGTGAGAGATCGGTAAATCTCGCCGAGTACCGGGCGACCGTCAAGATGCCCTGCCACAGATGAAGAATCTCCTGGATGCGCACCGAACGGAGGGTGGCCGGGACGAAATCTAATTGGAAGAGGCTCTCAATGACTGTCCAGAGAAGGGATGCCTCATCGTGCACCAGGAGAATCAAGCTCCACCATCGGCCCGCTACCGCGTGCAGTAGGCTCGCCACGAGGATCACCATGAGGTCTGCTGGTGTCCTCACTAACGAAAAAACTTATACCACTGCCTACAGCCAGTCCTCGGCTGCCTGGGGGTCCTTCTCCCCGTGGAACCTGGGCGGTCGCTGGCGCTGGAACTCGTGCAGTGCACTAAGGCGACGTGCATCGTCAGCGGCTGGGGCTGGAAGCATCGGTGGCTCAGCGGGTAGAGGTACCATTGGTGCCTCGGCTGTCAAAGGGCCCTGCACCGAGGCCTCGTCACTCGGTGGGCTGTCGTCACACTCAACTCCTGGATCCCTAGCTGGCTGCCGTCGTGGCGCCATCCTGAAAAAGGAAACAGATGCACCACGGTCAGAACAGTATACCTGGTGATCTGACACAAAGTAATCACAAAGAAAACATGAAACACACATGCAATCAATGTTTTCGTGCATTAAGTCGTAAATCAGAAGTCAGGGTCCTGATGTTTGGAAACGTCGGCCACCGCACCAACACTGGACTCCCTGGACTGATAACCACACCCAATACGCTAAACACTATTGCTTCACATAGAAAAAGTTCAGAGTCCCAAGTTTTACGGTAGAAACGAACTCCTCTGATACCAATTTGTCACGACCCGTCCTCGGGGCCCATGCCGTGACTACTCCAAGACCGCCTTCCATAGGCCAGGGGATGGCGACTAGCACCAAGGCGTAAATCCCAGAAAAAGGGAAGGAATTGCCTCTGTAAAGTAAACAAAAACCACAGAGCAAGCAAGTAGAAGAAGTAAACACTAAGTAAAAACTGGTACAACAGTAAGTGCGTAAAAGTATGTGGTCCAGTATACAAACCCAAACTGAAAGTAAAGTACAACTGGAAAGGGAAAATAGCAACTGAAAAGTAAAGCCGCAACGTCAAGCTACCCACTGGAAATCCCACCTGAAGGGTGGGTACAGATATCCTCCACTACTTCTCGGGTCCAGCCGACCGCTCCGAGTACGTCCCACCCAGTGGTCCACCTCTAGGTACTGTCCTCCTCCGCAAGCCTCAACCACGATCAGCGATGTCCGTCCTCTGCAACCAACACAATGTAGTGCAGGAATAACCCATGCAGGGGTGAGTATAAGCTACTTAGTAGGGACCCTGAGACCCCCGAAGGTCTCTCAGAGTCCACAAAGGATAATCCACAAAGGAAAGATACAATCACAAAGTAACATCCGACAATTCTTAGGTATATCCCCATACATACACCTAAGTCTTCAATTCTCATTCGGCTCCAACATCTGATCCCAATACAACCTAGTCCACACAGGAAAAAAAAACTTAAATCCACACAGGATAGCACAACACAATCCACAAAGAAAATCAAAACATGATTTCATCTCACACAGGTACACTTCTTCATATGACGATAAAGATGACCATATATTGCCACTGATTAATCTAAGTCGTCGGACCCACAAAGGATCGATAGGTACTAACCCCCGCAATGACCCACAATGGATTTGACCAACAATGGATCGATAGGTTACTAACCCCCGTAATGACCCACAAATAATCTGACCCAAAAAGGATCGATAAGTATCTAACCCCCGCAAAGACCCACACAGGATCAGACCCACACATGATCTCTAGGTGCTGGCCCACACAGGACCGCTGAGCGCTGATCCAAATAGGATCGGACCCACACAAGATCGATAACACTGACCCACAAAGGATCGCTGTGTGTTTTAATCGTCGTCGTCGAATCCACTGAGGATCCCGGTACAGTCGTCGTCGTCGTCATAGTAGCAGTCGCAGCCAGCTCTAGGGTTCCCGCACTCAGCAAACTCGATCCGGAGGGTCCGCTCCACGAGCTGAGAGGCTGATACATCAACTAACACCTAGTCCAAATTTGATGTATCCAAAAGTTCCATATCGTCAACCAGAACTCAACGTCACAGACGACGCGTCAATCGGACACCCGGTCTGAGAGTTATTGGCTTTTTCATCCCAGGGGCCCGATTGGTTTTTTTAAGGCAAAAGCAACCCGACTATACTCCACCTGCCTCCAAACCTCGGGCGGAGTAAGCCAAAAGATCCGTATCACTTAGATGAATCCAACCAAGTCGACGGCACGTCAAACGGACGTCCGGAGCTCAAGTCATGAGTGTTTCCGCTCCGGGGGCCCGGTTGGTTTCGTGTACGAACCAACCCGGCCAAACCCAAAGTATTCCGAAACATTAAGTGTAATATACTGAAACGACCGCCTCGATCCAAGGATCACATCACCACTGAAGTCGCGTCGATAGGAGACTCGTAGCTCATGATACGGGCAAAAGGCCGGAAAGGGTCCGAAACGGGGGGTCTGGGCCCGGACCGACCCGGCCCAACCCCCCTGGGTCGGCCCAAACCGGGTGGACCCGACCCGGGTCTGGGTCCGACCCGGCCGGGCGGCTCGGTCGGCGCGTTAGCGCGGGCCAGGCGCTGTGCAAGGCAGCCGCGGCCCCCGCGCGGGGGCCGCTCCATGACTCCTGGACGCGGCTTAAGCTGCATCCCTCCTCCACGGTCCCGTGCGGCCGCGGGACGGGCCAGCACCGCCGCGGCAGGTCTTCCCGGCGATGCACCGGGTGCCGCCGCATCCTGGTGGCCGACCGCTGCCGTCCGCCGCCTCTGGTTGTCCGATTTGCACGCGGTCTTCGCCAGTGCTCATCCTGGGACACGTTCTTCACAGAAAAACCTTCTAAATTAACTTACGGTCCCATTTTTTATCACCCTCCAATCCGCGCATAACAACAAGAAGGGCAGTGGGTTCAGACTTGTTCGTTGGTCCGCATCCACCGCGTTAGCGGTTTTTAAAGTCTCACAACAATCATATTTAACAAACGGGGATATAAATCATGAAGATTTAAAAAGAAACAACCCATACCTCGTAGTTGTCATTGGACGAGGGTTCTTTGCAGAATTGACCGTCGCGGAAGAAGAGGATCCTCACGTCGCGGAAGGGCGTCGCGTCGTCGCGGTATACGGCGTCGCGTCGTCGATCTCTGAGGGTTTAAGAGGACACACAGATTTAATTTCACAAATTAAATCCATGTTAAGGATAAAAACCACAAAGTAATTTAAAATATTTGAAATCTCATACCTCAAGGAGTTGATCGAAGATTTGTCACGGGAAAGAATCGTCGCGGAAGAAGGTCGTCGGGGGGAGGAGAATCGGCGGCGTCGCGGTACACGGCGTCGCGCCGTTGATCTCCGAGGGTTCGGTGTTGTTCGTCACCTTTAATCGAAGGCTGACGTTCTTCGCGTTCTTCGCGTTCTTCGCGAAGAAAGATGAAGATCTTCTAGCTTCAGAGATTTCTCCAAATCCTCTCAACAAGACACCCCTCAAAAGACAAGTGTTGGTCTTCTTTTTAATCTCATTCCAACAATTGATTTCAACGATAATTAACGAAAAAATTAATTCATAGAATTAATTGCAAAAAATTAACCACCTAATTAATAGGGGTGTTAAGAATTTAAGAAAACGCTCCAGTTGACTTTCTTTTGAAAAGGGTTTTCATAGGTGCGTTACTTAGAGTAAAAGAAACGGTGGGGCTCATGCGGGCCCCACCTCACAAATATCCTACCAAGAGGGTAGGATGTTTTGGGTTCCACCCTATCCGCTTCAACTCAGCTTAAGCAGCTTAAAGTGGCTTTAAGTGGCTTTAAGTTAAATAATATAAAGTTGTCTCACCACATTTTTTATTTTCTTCACTTAACCCCAAAAATTAAGAACCACACCCGAGCAAACGCAACTCCGGAAGAGGCGTTTCTAAGAAAAAACCGGCGCTGCGATTCCATCGGTGCCCTCGAAATTCAATTCCGAGCACCAGTTCAAAAGATAGAAAAACTTTCTCGTTCGTTCACTGAACGTACCCGAGCGAAACTTCGGAAAATGATTTCGGGCACACTGGGCCTCAGAATTAGGTTCCTTCAGAAACTACGTTCTTGTAAAATTCTAAAGAAAATTAAGAAAAAAATTTCCATGAAATTTACGGGTCTTTACAATGATGAACATATTTATTATATCTCCATTATCCTAGGAAACACAAAGATGTATCGTGATCTCCAAAAGCATTATTTGTGGGATAAAATTAAAATAGAGTGTTGATTAGGCATTAATGTACGTGGTATGTCAGAAAGTGAAGGATGGGAGGTAGAAGTATAAGGGGATAATGAAACCATGACCCATACCATATTAGAAATGGGAGAATATCACCACAGACTTTGTCACCAGACATTTGAAGACATAAACTGGAAAAAATGTTATCTAGTTTTTTGTGGTTCATCATACAAAAACAGAACACTTCATTCAAATTAAAGATAATTTCTAATTAGATCATCTGGCATAGATATAAATCACAATGTGTTATGGATTCATGGAATACCAGTATATATTGTATCTGATCGAGATCCATGAATAAACTCTGTTTTTTTTTTGAAGACTCTCTATCATGCTCTGATCACTGTGCTGAACTTCAGTATGATATATCATTCTTAAACTAATGGAAAATCTGAGAGGAAAATCCAAACACATGAGTACATATTGAGAGCATGATCAATGGACATTAATGGAGGATGGGATCATCATCATCCTCTGGTTGAGTTCTCTAACAATAACAGTTTCCACTAAATCATCCTAATGGCTACTAATTAAGCCTTTTATGGGAAGAGGTGTAGAACAATGGAATGCTGGGATTATGTTTGGGGGGGGGGGGAAACTCTTGCGTCCAGAAATGGTAGAACAAATGTTGGAGAATTTTATGACCATCTAGTAGAAATGGATTACATTCCATATAAATGGTTATTTCTATGGTATTTTATATACTTTTCAATTTTTATTCTACTTTTTGTTTGACATGTTTGTTTTCGGTCTCCCAAAATAATCTTCATAGTATTGTATAATTATTTGCTGAATTTTTGAGCCATAAATTTCCTCTAACTGAATAAAGTCTTCACATCATGAAAATGATTCTATTATGAGGAAGAAATATATCCCTCTTGAGAACTTCTTTGTGTATGACATTATTGATGGAGGGTCGACACTAGTATAAAGGAGTTCAGACTAATTCTGTTTTCATACAGTGATGATTGGGAGGTTTGTTATTGTAGGACCTTAATTTTTTCTAAAAAAATTCCGCATAAATTTTATTGAAATAATATATGACCCCCCCTAATTTAATTAACTGAAATATATAGTATTTAAAGAATAAACTTGTCACATTTTATTAGAAAACCCATATTAAATCTTATTTTTGAAACTTTTATATATTCTATTGGAAAAATAAAATTCTTAATGTAATTTCATATATAAATTATTATTGTTATTTAATTTTTTTTAAAATTTTGTGTTATGATTAATGTTTTTATTAATAGTAAAAAATTACTAAAGATTAATTGAAAACACCAATTTTAGTTGAAGAAATCTATAATGGTACATTATAAATTAGATTGGTTTTAAAGTATAATTAGATTAACCTTTTTACTAGTTAATATAATTTTGGTCATTGGAATAAATTTTACATTGAATTTGTGTGTATAAAAATTTCATTCTTATGAATGTTTTAACCTTAATAAATTGTTTTCACACACTATAAATGACATTAATTTTTTCTCAATTAATGAAACTTGTTTTTGAACCTTGGAAAATGGAATCCATGATTTGAATTAGAGGGTCCAAATTGTAGAAATATGATTCTTTTATTTTTAGTCAATATTACTAATAACATTAGTAAATTTTTACTCACCATAGTTAAGGATAAATCATGTAATTAAGTGTAAAAATAATATTATCAATTTTAACATAACACTTTTCATAATTTTATTATATTAATGGAATTAGACCAAAATAAAACATAGGCCTGAATTAAAATATTTTTAAGACACTTTTGTGAGAATATGAAATTTTTTATTATTTTATTTTAAGATAAGTTAATATAGTCAAAATATTATTTTTATGTAAATAATTTTGAAAATATGTTTATACCAAATATAAATTCCACTATAAATAATTATATTAAATATAATTATTCTATATTCATCATTATAATTAATTTGAAATCTTTCTGGATGAAATATTATAATTAAAACTTTATATATTGAATAGGTATAAATTTTGTAATTAATTGAAATGTATAATAAGTTATATTAAAAAGATTACAATTAATATAGTTTAACATAATTGAGGACATCCAAAAAAATTTGTAAATATTTTTTATTTTAATTTTATAATATAGTTTATTTTTCAAGTTTATCAAGGTGTTAATATATTTTTAAAAATAAAAATATTCAGAAATATAAAAATTGATAACAATTGTACTATAAAGAAATTAATATTTTATTACCTAATATAATAATCATAAAAATAAATAATTCCACCAACTACTATTATTACTTTTAAAAATAAAATTAATGATCCATTTATGTGTCATTTGGAATTTAATAGTAAATATATTAACAATAATGTTTACAAATCCATATTTTCATAGTAAAAGTCAAAGGGGTTAATTAAGGGTTAAAGCCAAACAATGAGGTTATTATTGTAACCTAGAAATGATTAAAAATTACTATTTGAAATTGTCTCTACCCATAATAATATTATATTATAAATAAATTATTTTTTATCTATTTTAAATAAAAATTCAATTTATATTAATTTAATATATTGGGAGTTTCCAATAGTATTTCTACCCAATCTTATAAAAAGGAACCTCTTACCTTACTTCATCACACCAACATGATCTTTCTGGATTGTCAAAACCATGAAAATTTCTCATTTTATAATCCTTATTAATTCTTGAAGGTTATGGTATTCTAAAATTTCCAAATCTAGTGTCCCTAACGTGATATCTATTGGGAGATTGCTAAAGAAGAGGTAATCTCCTTTACTGAATCTCACAAGGGTATTTAATCTTCAACATTATATTCATGTTTTTACCATTATAAATGTATAACTCCTGTATAATCTATATAATGAGATGTAATTATGATTATGTAATAACTATATTCTACCGATTATCCATAATATTAAAATTGAAATCACCACACGTGTGTATATATTGGATATGGTCTTCAGGATGTGGTTTAATATGATTTTCATTAGCACATTACATGGATGGGTATAACTATGAAAATAATGAATATATATCATAATGTAAAATGATATTGATTCTTGATACAAATATATGCCATCCAATCCAATACATTTTTGCAATTGAGGGAAAAATATCATCTTTCAGGTGTACGTACAACTTATTGTCTCCACAACGCTATGTGATTCATTCTCCTTAAAAACCAATAAATAATGATTATATTAATTTATAAAATAAATAAATATGATATATATTACATTAAAATTATTCTGTAAATAAAATAAAAAAATATTATCTACATAAACTGGGACTTATATGAGAAAATATGTCAATGAAAAAGCATAATTTTACACCCAAAAGATGTGCAACAATTAAATATTATTAACATACAGGTGATCATATGATCAAAAATTGTATCATAAAAATATATTTATTGATTAATTTAATAAAATTATTTAATACATTATGCAATAATTTCATATGTATAAGAATTAAATCATTCTTATGGTATGGCTTAATTCTGCATTCTCAGTATTATCGACATTTTTTAAACGTATGTACCTACTGGGAAATATTGATCATCCATGATAATTTATCATAGAAATTAAATTAAAAATATTTTCAATATTCTTCTACAGTTTTCTAAATTAGTTTTTACACATGCATGACGTTTTTAAATAGTTTTATTAGAATCTATTTTCATTTTCCGAATGAGGTGCCTTTTGATTTTTCCATCAAATGTTTGAGAAGAATGTTTCTTGTCATCTTATATTGAATAAACTGATCATTCCGATTTTATGTCATTATAATTCCATAAGGCATCCCTTATAATCTATAATTTATATTTTAATGAATATTTTTTCTTTTAATATTTCATGGAATTATTATTAAAAAAGAATTCTCAGAATAAATGATATTTTTCTCATGAAATGTTTTTAAAAGAGATTTTCAAAGTATTTTCCATCTATAATGACACCCAATGGTGTCACTCATGAATATCATAGAAATATTCCGAATAATACATTCATATAATTTCTCTACATGGTTTTAGTTTTATGGAATGATTTTTACATAATCCATAACTTTTTTTCTGGTTATATGCTTACGAAACCCTGTCATTTTCACAAATTGAGCATTTTGGTAATGATAATGAAACATTTCATTTTTCTATTGGTTGTGATATGATTGAATATTTATGATAATCAATTCGTTTCAAGGGTTTTTTTTATTATTTATGATTTTTTAATATGTATTTAAGATTTCATTATGAGATGGGTGGAACATATATCTACCTCTAAAACATTGGTTATGGAATTATATCTCATGAGATAGAAAAAATGAACATTGTCCACCAATATAGTCATGTAAGTGAACCATGACTACCAATATGATTTTGGAAGTAAAACTAGGATTCAAAGATTGACATGGAAGTGTTGAATTGACTACCATGAAAATCATTATTTTATACTTATGTGTCTCCCAAATATCCATGTTTTAATACTATGTCATGCCTTTATGAATCATGTTCTTTATTTAATTTTAATTCATGTCTTATTAACTATCAATATTTTATTATCGTGTTATGCCTTCTTGAATCATGTGCATTCATTCATTATGTTTCATGTCTTTTGAACTATCAATATTTGTACCATAATCCTATTTATGAACTTTGATATGGAAGGAATTATTTTCTAATTTCATGATGATGTTCTCATACCCTTATTCTCGCGATTTTGTTTACATATATCCATTAATTACTCTTCTTGAACCTCTAGTATGACCCATTTTTATGTTTCCATTCACCAATGTTGTGAAGATATGTGTTATGTTTGACATGTCTAATAAAGGTTATAGTCATTAATAACCTAGTGTGGGATATTTTATCTCACATATGTACTAGTTTTTATGTTCACATGCTTCCAAGTCCATGAGACTACAATAGTATTTGTGAATTCGTTAGTGTAATGTATTAATAATTCCAAAAAATTAATGTATTGTAAACATATTAAAAGATAGGGTATCTATAGTTGGTATCCAAAATAATGTTTAGATAAACATTGGAATCTATTATGAGAAGACCTTAGTGAGAACCCTATGTTCATGTAAATGGATATATATAAGGATATGTTAATGTGTAAAAAAATATACTAGATATTTTTAAATGATATATAAAGTTTTTAACTAAAAATACATCTTTGTCTCGACAATAAAATTCCAAGTGGTTATAGAAGAGATATACATGTGGGTAACAACTCTGAAAAGGTTTATCAGTCCTGCCTTAGCGTATCCTGGTATATGACAATAGGCCTTGATGCACACATGTTCTAACACTCTAGGGGGGTTTTGTTTGGGAAATAAAAGTCTATTAATGAACAATCATGAAGGATTTAAAAATAAGTTGCATATGAATATCCTATTTTGAACCTACAATGTCATATAGTAATAAATTTTTACTAATTTAGACAACACATAAGTGAATTTTCACGATTACATTGGTTCTAATAATGATAAATACCTTTTAATGTGTGATTTTTGTTTGATTGAATGGCTATAATCTAAAGGAACCACATTAAGGGTGATTTTGACAGGAATTAAAATGACTATCCTCTTGATAAACCAAATGTAAAGAGAGCTAGAATGAAAAATCTTATTTCTATACTAACAATAAATTCTCATGTTATGAATCATGGCTGAATTACAAATGAGAAAAGGAGGATAAATAATTTTGTTGTTACATTCATGATTCAATATCCACCTTAATTTTGTGGGTCATCTGATCAACTTATTGCTATAAAATGGATTCGTACTATGGAAAAGATATTATTCATTTTCCAATGTTTGGATCATGAGAGTGAAATTCAAGATGATTTTTAGTTAAATGGTGAATCATATTAGTTTTGGAAGAAAATTATGAATATGATAATGGATGATGAAATTAAATCCATGTATAGTGATGGGTTCAAGATCATATTTTACAATATATACATTCCTTGGATTCCGCGTTCAAATATGGTGACTGATTTTATTGGGTTGATGGAATGAGATCATGAACATTTCAGTACAGATGAGGATAATTTCATGATACTTGCGAGGTATGCTTCGAGAATTTTCATCAAACCTGATAATAATGTCAATGTGTTCTTTAGTGGATTAAAGAAATGTATTAGATGAGAATTTTTCAAAATATACATCTGAATCTAGAAATATATTTTGTGTTGTGAAATCAAGGTTTAAATTGTGGATAGACTCATATACCAATATCATGGTTTTGATAAGGAAAAAATTTGGAGTTTAAAGTGAAATATAAACACCATAAAGAGAAAAAATAATATAATTTTGTTATGATCTATGGGTGAGTATAATAATGGTAGAAAATTTCTTAAGGGGTATAAATATTATTTTATGTTCAGAAATGATGTTCAGTAGGCCATTGATTTCTGAAGTGATGGTGAAAATTCGGCTAACTTTGCGAATGGAGGGAAAGCATCAAAAAAATTTCCTCCCATACTTTAGTGATACTTGTGTCTGGAGAATGGTAATTAGGGTAACCTATGCCCAAACATAATGTATGGTGATGATGATCTACATTAACAACCTCTTAAATAAAGGGCTAAAGGGAAATGTAATACGATAACTATTTGTGGTGAGGGATGTGATAATGACATGGTGACATGGCACATAAAATTAACTGTAGAACTGTTAATGTATTATTTTATTCGGGATCTACCCACTATTTCACATCTTAATGAATTATTATGGGTTTTATGATTCCACCCAAATGGTTAGAAATTGAATTATCAGTGAAAAATCTAATGGTACCATGATTTCATAGGAAGTCTATTATTCCTCTAGTTAATGATTGTAGGAATGTGGTTCTTGCAAATATTTTCATTCTTCTTTTGGATGAATTTAAAGTCATCTTAAGCATGAATTGAATTTCTGTTTAAAAATCCCATATCAATTGTCATGTATGGAATGTTATGTTGGATGATTCAGACTAACCCATGATTCTATATCAATGTGACAAAAAGTGTGAAAATCCCATGAAGATTACATTCATTGAATAAGTATGAATTCCATGTAGAAAGTGTTTTTTATCCCAAGTATTTGAGGAGAAAATTGAAATAGATGATATTCATATTATTCATTATTTTTTTGATGTGTTTTTGGAATAATAACCTAGTCTTCCACCAAAATGATATGTTTATTTAAATATAGGGTGCATATACGGATATACAACAAATTGAAATAATCCTTATAGAATGGCCCAAATTGAGTTTCCTGAGTCAGATAAGAAACTCCATGAAACCATTGATAATAGATTCATTTGGCCACATGTGACTCCTTGAAGTTCACATAATATTTGTTTGAATAAGAAATAAGGATAAATTATACACTGCAATTATTATCGGGAGTTAAAAAATCACAATCATGAACAAGTATCATCTTCCCTATTGTTGATTTATTCAATCAATTAAGTAGATCTCCATAGTTCTCTAAGATAGACCTTTATTCTGGATATCTTCATTGGATGGAAACCAATAAGGATATGTATAATATAGAATTAGGTACATGGTATGGTCACTATGAATTTATAGTAATGTATGTTGTTCTAATTAATACCCCAGCTAAATTCATGGTTTTTATTAATAGAGTATCTCTATATTACATCAACCAGTTTTTTGTGGTTGTTATATATTATAGTATTATCTGTTAAAGTGAAGTAAGGAGAATAAAACCACATGAGAATTTTGATAAACAACCTAAGGATAGAGAAATTGTATTAAAATTTTAAAAAGTTTGAATTTTCACTGAAAAAGGTGTCAATTGTTTTTGAAATTATCACAAGAGAAGGTATAGGATTTGATCAATCAAATATGGGAGCCATTGAATGATGTAGTAGACCAACCACAGTGATTGGGATAAAAATATTTCATTGTTTAGCCAGATATTATCGATCATTTGTGTATAATTTCTCCATATTGTCTAATACACATTAAAAGATAACTCACAAGAGTTCTAAGTTTATCTGGGCAGATGTATTTGATAAAAATTTCAGGGATCTGAAGAAAAGTTTAGTCCCTGAACCAATTCATTCATAACTCTATAGCGGTGAATGATTTTTAATCTATAATGCTGCATCTAATAATGGTTTTGGATTCATATTTATGTATAAATTTTTTTATAACTTACATCCCTTGATAGTTAAATATTCATGAGAGAATTACCCAAATCATAATTTTGAGTTAGTTGTTGTAATTATTACATTAATGATATGAAGGAATTTTCATTACAGTGAATAGTGTGATATATATACCAAACATAATTTTTAATGTATTTATTCACATATAAGTATTTTAACATGCACATGCGAAGATGGATAGAGATGATAACAAATTATGACTGCTCAATACATTACCACCCTAGGAATGCGAAAATGTTGGTTAATTATTGGAGTTGAAGGTATTATCATATCTTTTAATTTATTAGGATCCTAAATGATCCAATATTTACTGATTTGTAATGGATTGAACTAGAAATCCTAATGTATGCGGAAAAAGATATCTTAATTAATTGAATATTAAACCCTAAATCCTTATAAAGTTTAAAGAGGTTAAAATGGTAGATTTAGAGCTTGAAAAAAGATCATAAATGTTCTTGATTTTATCCTTAGTCGTGATATAATGATAATGCGAAGCAACTATGCAGGTATTCCTCTTATTCCATATTTCATGTGGGGTATATTGGAGGAAGATCATACATCATCATTCATTATTAATCCTGGATGTACAACATTGTATAGAGACTTGATAGAATACATTGTGTGATATGGAATAAAGATACATATCAAATAGTTCGTATCTCAGTGCATGGTATGCATTCAAATTAAGGATTAAGGAAAAAATATATTGGGATGTTGTATCAATTAAACATAATATAAAGAAAATGCGAGAACATCACAATGGATTTTTTTCATTTGATGCCCCAAAAACATTAATGTGTTTAATGGTATATGGATGGTATTTGATAGCATAAAAATTCAGCACACATCATTTATATCATAGATATATTACCAACATATCCACCTAACATGATATACATTTTGTAAGTGGTAAGGTTTCATGTAGTACCATATTAAACAACATCTGATTGGGTAATTAGGTTTACCTCAACATTTTAGTGATGTATTCATCAAGAACATGTTAAATAATTTTGTTTCCACAATTTTTAACATCCTAAAATATAATTTCAGTATAAAGGAAATAATAAAAACATTTAGGATATATGTAGATCTTGTTCACTATATTTTAAAGGTTGTTGCGATCAACACCTTTCTCTAGGTTAATCTTCGTACAATAATATATTTGAATCAATAATTTAGGTGTATCCTTAAAAATCCCTCTATGGTAGGAATTGTATAGATCTAATAGTATATGTTGATGTTGTAGATAAACATCTACAGGGGCATGAATTTCATTGAAGAGATGGTTAAGAATATTAGAACCATTCAATAGTATATAAAGGAATAACATTGTTGGATGAATAAATAAGAATATAATTGAATGTGTGATCTAGAATTTGATGTCGGTGAGAAGGTGTTTATAATATTTTCTCCACATAAGAATGTTATGAGAATTTGGATTAAAGGTATAAAAATCAATATATATATATTGGTCCCTTTTAATGTCTTGATCATATTTGGATAGTATCCTATCACTTTGTACTTGCTCAAAATCTCTCTCAACTCCATGATGTCTTCAATGTATCTCTCATGAGAAATTAAATACCTAGAAATTCAAATGTACTAAAATCAATGTTCATACCATTGGAGTATGACCTATCTTATAAAGAATAAATAGATGAAATTATCGATCATATAGATAAATCTCTATGAAAAATGAACACTCATATTGTTAATTTTTTTATATAAAGAATTTGTCAGTGGAAGCTACTTATGAACATGAGTATATTATGAAGAAGAAATAAAATCATTTTTTATTAGAGTGATGAATTTTGGGGTACAAAAAAATTATGGGGTGACGGTATAATGTGACATCCTTTATTTTTTTACACATATTTGGAATAAACTTTACAGTTATAAGATGAGAACCATCTCAATTTTATACATGTAAACATTTGTTTTTCATAAATGAAATTTCAAACCTTTTAATAGAGAACCCATTTTTAAAACAATTTTAAAACTTATATATATATTAAATTTGAAAAAATAAACTTATTATTTTAAATAGTAATATAAAAAAGTAATTTTGTTTCATAATTATTATTTTTATAATAATTTTTTTGTTTTGATGAATAATACAACATACTAAATTTTAATTTAAAACAAATTTTATTCATCAAAATAATTTATAGTGTTAAATTATTTTTTTGGATTTTTAAGTATAATTCGATTAAAATTTTAACATATATCATATTTTGGGTCATTGGAATTAATTTAATATGGAATTTAGATAAAAATATATTTCAACCATTTTCATTTTTTATCCTTTATAAACTATTTTATAACATTAACATGTGTAAATTAAAAATAACTACTAAAAATTATTTGTTTTGATTTTTGAAAAATTCATTCCATTTTTCTAATCAGAGGGTCAAAAATATGTAAATGGGTTAATTTTTTTTTGGAAAATATGAATAAAAGAACGAATAAACTCATATTTACAATGTTTAATGGTAAATGAGGTAATTAATGGTAAATAAAGTATTCTAATAATTGACATTGTATCGTCCCAGTTCTGGGTGCTGCCCTGAGTTTCCCTGTACCCGGTTGGTCACAAAGCCTCATGTGTATTTCCCCAAAAGCACGAGGCTACTGACTAGTAGTGTGGTCCTTTTTTGTGATAGTGGGGAAAAAATGACATCACTGACATATTAGTGCAGTGGAAATATATAGATAACAATAGAAGAAGAATTAATAACATGGATTAAGTGAACAACTGAAGTCTTAATATAGTTAAATAATGGGAACTCACATATATAAATGATGCATGATACATATGTTTAGGAAAGCGTCCAATTAATTCACAATGCAGGAATACAGTACTAAAAAAAGCAAAATATAAAAAACTAGTAAATAACTCTAGCAACATTTCAAGCCTCAGTATGTTCTCATGCTCTCGAGCTCCACATCAATAATGTACTTATAGTAGAAGGGACATTTTCTTTATCTTGACCTGCAACAATATAAACAATTTTGGCCCAAAATCATGACCAAAATAGGGTGTGAGACGAATTACAATATGGATCCACCAAATGATATATTCATAACAGTCACTGCATATATATATTTTAGGCAATTTGTAAAGTGATGTGATAAAAAATAAATTATTCAATAGTAAAAAATATTATTGTTTCATCTATATTCATTACTTTTATCAATTTAGTCAACCAAACAAGTGCAATAAATCCTCTACGAAGTTCTCACAGTCTAACCACTTTGGATCAGCTTAGCAAGAAAACATGAAATCCTCTAGGAATTACTCACAATATAACCCCTCTAATTCATATTTAAAACACACTCTCTGAGTAATCTATCACCATAAATTTACCTTTTCGACTCATATCATAATCTATAGACACTCTGGGGAAGTACTAAACATCTAATTCCCCCTATGTTCTCATGATGAGTAATATACAGACAATTTGAGGGAGCAGAAATTCCATGCCCCCTATGGTCTCATAACCTAAAATGTAAACAAACACAATGGAAAATCCCTCAATGTCAATTCCCCCAATGGTATACTGCAATAGGTTCCCACAACCCCATGTAAGTCAATCATTCACAATTGACATATGGAATACAAATTAAACCTCACGAAATACTCGTCTTCATAGTCAACAACTAATCACAACATATCAGATTAAATAACAAAACTCTACCAATACTAGGGATAAAAAAATTTAGCCTAACAAGAAAAGAAATAATGAATAGTCCACATCAAAAATGATTGGGAAATATTATCCATACCATTGAAATAATAACCATATTCAAAATAAAAAACCTCTACTGATGCAGCCATGATATAGAAGGCATTATGAAGGATAAAATTCTTAAACACACAATACCCTGAACAAGTGTATTGGCACTTTTTCCATTATAAGTCAAATACTAACTATGGAACGAAAAAAACACATACCTCAGAATTGTACAACATATATACATGAACCTCATTCCTTGAGTTTACATAGAAATACATAGATCTATAAAAACATCAAAAATGCTCAACCACAGATATCTCACAAAATCGGATAAATCAAGGAACGAGGCTCTATAAGAAGAAAGAACTCACTGTGGAGATTTCAATGCAATTAAAAACATTTTTTTCATATAGTGGATGACATGTTGATGTCTTAGAGAATAATTGTCAACTTCATTCACACTTAGATGAGATGAGCTCTGAAGAATACGAATATGGGAATGAGACATGACCTCAGTCTGTTTAATGAAATAAATGAAAATGTACCCATCGGGTCTTTTAAAAGTACATGGTGTGTATATGATTTTACTGATCCCCGCTTTAAGCGGTCTCTATGTCACCCCAAACAGCCAAGAACTGATCAGTTACACAGCCAGTACATGGCCTCCCACAACAACCGGGTACACGACGTGTAATTCAAAGTAAATGTCGTGTACTCTTTAAATTTCCAAAAAAAAATCTTATTTTTCTCCAAACCCCAGAAAACAATATTTATACCAAGTAGGAAAATCATGTTTCTTAAAAACTTCCTCCTTAAAAAAGTTTGTCCTCGATTTCCCTAGCTTGGTGGTGTAGAAGAATATTCCTCGAATATCTCTGTCCACTGTGATCTTACGTCAGTCTCCCTCTCCCATGACTCATCTGATACTCACCCATGATACCGTAGCAGTCATACCAGAGGAACATACCTACCACATAGAACCTTCACACTGTGATCCGAAATCAAAAGAGGATTCTCCTCGAATAATGCATCCACTTCTAACTCATACTCCATGAGTTGAAATACATGAGATGAGATTGATAAGTAACATCGAATATGACAAAGGTGGAAAATTTCATGCATTTCCATGTACTTTTGATGTAACTACACCAGATAAGCCATCTACCTGAATCTCTCCAAAACCTGAAACAATATGATGTACCTTAGTGAAAGATTACTATGTCTCTCAATCCTCCAGTGTCCCAAAAACTATGTGACATTTAAAAAATCTGATCTCCAACCTCGAACTCCATAGGTCGTCATTGTCCATCAACATAAGACTTTTGTCGTGACTGTGTAGTAGCCATCCAATTTCAAATCAACACCACCTGCTCTATGGTCTCTTGAACAAGATAAGTTGCCATCATATATACCTCTCCTATATCCAACCAATATAGTGGTGTTCGGAATGGCCTACCGTACAAAGCCTTATAATGTTCCATATGAATATTTTCATGAAAACTATTGTTGTAGAAAAAATACACCATAGGTATATGCTTCTCCCAAGAACCTCAAAAATATTAGATTCATGGTTGAATCATGTCCTATATCACATGAATCGTATGCTTAGACTGGATATCTATTTGGGGGTGGTAAGTTGACTCAGAAGTACATGTGTACCCAAAGCCTTCTCTTATCCCTGCCAAACTAAATATGTAAAATGGGAGTCCAAATCTAAAATAATGGAGTGCAGAATTCCATGTAAACGTAAAATCTACTGAATATAAAAAATTCCTTGTTCATTTGAAATAATGGCCTCCTTGATCAGTAATAACTGAGAAAACTATGTGAGTTTGTCTATGACAACCTAAACTGTATCATTCCCTTGAGGAGGCCTCAATAATATTGTAATAAAGTCCATCACGACATCCTTTCACTTCCACTAAGGAATGGGTAAATACTGAAAAATCCATGATGGTTACCAATGCTCATCCTTCACCTACTGATAGATAGAACACCTCATGACACACGTAGAAATATATCTCTTAATAAAAGGACACCAATACTGATGGTGTAGATCACGATACATCTTGGTGATGCCAGGGTGAACTCCCCAAAATGAGGAATGAATGAACCTCCTCAATTCCTAGTGTATGTTTACTAACACCCATAGGAATCCACAAAAACTCAAGATTGCATCCTCTCCTAAGACTCATCCATGAATAGGGTCCTCTCCCGATACATTATCCCATAGAACTGGGACTTCAGGATCTGATAGTTTCCTCATCGAGACTCGATCATGTAGAGTAGAGGTAACATATATTGAAGAATGAAATGAATAAATATTTCTGTCGTATAGCTCTGAATGCATCTTATAGAATAAATCCTTGAACTGTAACTCACTATTGGAATCCTGTACTGCATGTATCTGAGTCCTCTTGCTCATTGAATCAACTATTATGTTTCCCTTCTTAGGCATGTAATCAAGCTCAAAAACAAAAGACTGAAGGTACTCATCCCACATTTGTTGTCTCAAGTAAATATTTCATTGCATATATATGTACTTGAGTCTTATGTGATCAGTGAAAACAAAAAAATACACTCCCAAAATTTAATGTCTCGAACAACAAAAATCATAAACAACTACAACTAACTTGAGATTGTGTGTTGATTAATTTCATTCATGTTCAATCAACTTCTAAGACCTATACACAATTACTCCTCCCCCTAAATAAGCATCGATACCATCCCGATACCAGAAGCATCACAATAAACAATATAACTCTTTCCCGTTTTTGGAAAAAATTGTATTGGGGCAGAAGTGAACATCTCTTTTATCTCATGAAAGGATGAAAAAAAAGTAATCTATCCACAGGTACGTCTCACCAATCTTAGTTAGGCTCATAAATGGAATGGATAAGCAAGAAAGGTTATGTATGAAATGTTCATAGTATCTATCGAGCCCTAAAAAACTTTTTATTTCAATTAAAATCTTTTGATGCTCCATGGAAACTACAGATCTCATATTTTCTTGGTCTACTGATACTGTTATCTATGAGATAACATGACCCATGAAGTGAATTCGTTCCATCAAAAGGTTACATTTTGAGAGTTTAGCATATAACTGGTGCTCTCTCAGTGTACACAAAACAATATCAAGATAGGTAGCGTGGTTGTATCGAGTGTGACAGTACGCCAACATATCTTCCACGAAGACTACCACGATAGAATCCTAGTATCGATAAAACACTGATTTAATCGTTTCCAATAAAACTATAGGCACATTCATGATACCGTACGGCATAACCTCATACTTGTATAGACCATACCTACTCCGAATGGTGGTAATAGGTTTGATAGATAGTCTAACGCGCAACTGATGTTAACCGGATGTCAATTCATTCTTCTAGAACACTAGGTCTTGTCAAAGATGATAAAATATATCATAAATACCTAATAAATCATATTAGTTAATGACCTTCAACTAGTTCAACAGCCGATAATCCACACAAATTTGGAGGGTAATATCCTCCATATTAGCAAAAAGAATATAAAAACCCCAAGGAGATGAACTGGGATTGTTGAAAACCTTTTCATGAAACTCCTATAATATCTTCTTGAACTACTATAACTCTAGTATAGCCATCCAATATGGTGTAATGGACACCAATGCCACTATTGGCCCATGATTAATAGAAAATTCTTCTTCTCGCTCTAGAGGAAAGCAAAAAAAGTCATGTCGAAGGACATACAAGCAATGATCGACCACTAGAGGAAAGTCCAACTTTGAAGTGCCCGATCATCAAGATATAGAATATAAATGTGGGTGGTAAATTTTCTAAACCCATGATTCTCATGTCTTTCTCTTTCTGCTTGACCATCCCATTATCTCTTATACAAGAATAAACTGCCCTCTAGTGATGTGAAACTCACACTACGACATTAATAGTCACCCAATTGCTCGATGGAAATAAACCAGTCCATAATAAGGATAAAATCATAGCCTACCATCTCTAGGACATAATGGTTCCATAAGAAGTGGCACAACCTCAAGAGGGATATCCTTGCACTGACACATAGTAGCTATTGTTGTACACAACAGAGTGTCCAACCTGAAGACATATGCACAATTAAAGATATAGATCCCAAGTAACCCCACAATAGAAATATATAAGAAACTATAGGTTGAAACTATATTGATAAGTTGAAAATAAATAACTGAGGAAACTATAATCATACATCAAACTCTAGAGGTTCTAGGATCCTACTCTAGTTGGTTCAACTCTACCGCAATGGTTTGGCTTTTACTGCGGCCCTGTGACCCTATCTGGCCGAACTAATCCACCCTGCAGTCATTGAAATATTTCCTACTGGATACCCCTATTGTGACATCCTCCTTGGCCTGAATGGCCGGAAGAACTGCAGTTCCTAGACTAATGAGGAAATGGTGGACCTGATCCAGAATGAGGAGTCATAGAAGAACATCGGTCTCTATCTTTGGGTGAAAGTATCTACAGAAATGCTGAATATGATCCATCTTGCCACAAGATCGTTACTCCACTGGGTCTCTTGGGAAATGTGGCATTGTATCCCCCCCCACTTGACACACTAATAGCATACCACCTGGATACCTGAGAATGTATCCTGCCTACACTGATCTTCCTGCATAGACTCCCTATGGTGCATCCTGTTCATAGTCGGAGGGGTACAACTCTGGATGTCAGGCCGCCCTTTCTCACATATCCAAAATCCCTTAGATGGTGTTCCATAATTGGTTCGTGTTTGACTATAGAGATGTTGGAAATCCACCAGAAAATGGTCACCTATGATCGGAGCTTGTGCCTGCTACCACCCTCTAAATTCCTCCTCAATAATTACACATCACCTCCTCAAATAGGCGTGAGGCACTAAAGTTCTATGTAGCGAGAAGAATACTCTACAACTAAATGAGTAAAATGATCCAGACTCATGGACTCTTCAGCTTGATCAAAACTTGTTGTCTTGGTGTTGAAGTAATTGTAGAAGGAACACTGTAACTCATCCCATTAAATAACCTACTTGTGTCCTGCATGTGTGATCACATCCTGGCATCTCATGGAAGGATCCAAAAGAATATTAGTAATGATCTTCTACATCCTCTATGGAGGTTTCTACAAATGCATGAATATTAAAAAACCTGGCTTCTTCAATGACACTACATCCTAAGGTCCCCCATTCTTTATAAATGTGGTAGGATGAAGCTTCTAAAAACTCCACGTCAACTCTGCCATAGAAGTGGAAGAATTTGGTACTCCTCATATGTTTTACATGTACCACATGAAGCCATATTGGAATTGTGAATTAAAACCGACTTCACAAATAAACTATGGTTCCAAGACTGGCACGATAAGAGGATCTAATGGTAGTCTTTGATAAGCCATCTCTGTTGTCTGATCTCTCCCTAATAACTAGTCTAAAACCGGAAGATGTCTCGGTGGCATTAATATTGAAGGTCAAATGAAAACCTTAGATAAATATTATCAAGGATTGATGCTTATAGGTGTAATAAGGGAAAAAGAGAAGCATATAATTTATGTTTTTCAAAACATTGATACACGGCATGTATAACCCCTACACTGCATGTACATGAATCATGTTACCCTTCTTGAGTTATTCAACCTGACTAATCCACACCGTTCTACAAGAGAAAGACTACATGGAATGTTTTTGCTAGACATTGTGTGCACTATAATGAACATCATCGACCCATGTTATTAGTCACATATCCGGCTACATGGCCGAATCTACACAACATATTTGAATCAGACACGATATATACTAATGATCCATAATTCGCCCATGTTGTTGGTCACATGGCTGGACTCATGGTCAATACACACATCAGGTACATCGGGCAAATGGTGTTTTCCACCAATGATTTCTCAACCTTGGGTCTCTGCCCATATAGGCAGTAACATGGTTAGGGACTACACGTCATGTACATACAGTATACAGAGTGTACTTATGAAAAACAATTATTTTCCCAACATAAGGATCCATTACTTGTATTCAGCAATACACACCATGTATTCTAGGTTTTTCAAGACAGTAATCATCAGAAACTACTCTAAAACCCAGAAAAAACTAAAACTAACATTAATGTTCCAAATTTGAATCTGTGAGTGCCCATACTCCCTGCAAATCAAATCTTGGAATCATATACATGTCATAAACTTGCATAATAGTGAAATGGTCCACCAAATTATGATCCATGAGGGCACATAACTACTCAGGAACCAATTTTTGGAATTCATTCAAATGAAACCACACACAATTCAATACTCTATAAAATGACAGGTATTCTATCAAGACATCTCTAACAATATATTTCATATCTTGAACAACATCTATCCCAACAACATGTAATCAGTAATGCACCATAAATGACATGGAAATAATTCTTGAAATGTGATCTCTAGAAATTACCTATATGATGCATGAGATTTCATACCCTCATCTCAGCGAGTTGCAAAAAAATAGTACCATAATAAAATAAACATTAACATCCCAATACATTTGAATCACCCAACATCGAAATAAAATCAACTGTAATAATTGAAAAACTACAAAAAACATAGTATACGAGGTAAATTATATTTTCCTTGTACACATGCTAACTACACCGAGGAACAACTTATATCTAACGACATATTCTATCATTTCCATGAATAGAGAATCCAAATTGTATGTCATGAAGACAATAATTCTACTTTTACCACATTGTAAAGTCTCAGTTCTGGGTGCTTCCCAGAGGTTCCCCGTACCCTATTGGTCACATGGAATCAAACAAATATCTCCAAATTCCATAGGATGTTAACTAGCAGCGAAGGTCATGGGTGTGATAGTGGGGAAAATATTCCTTCATTGGAAGATTAATGCAACTGAAATTAATAGATAACAATATAAGAAGCAGTTATAACATTCAATAAGTAAGAAACAATAGAATACAAGTAGATAAAAAACTACAGTAGACATATAAAAATGATGTATGATAAATATGTCTAAGAAAGCATCAAAACAAGTCACAATGCTGGAATTATGCTCTAAACAATAGTAAAAATAAAAAATGACTATATAAATCATGCAGCATTGATAGGCTCAGCTTGGTCCCATGCTCTCCAGCTCTAGAGAAATCATGTATCTGATGTAGAAGGGTACATTCCCTTATCTAGACCTGCAACAATATTATATTTTTGGTCTAAAAATCATGACCAAAATAGGTTGTGGGATGAATCCCAGTAGGAAACCACCCAAAGATATGGGCTAATTGTCAGTGAATATACATATGGCATGAAATATGCAAGGTGATTTAATAAATAAGGATGTACTCAAATGTAAAAAATCCTACAGTTTCATTAAAATTTATTAAAATTTTCAATTTATTTAACCAAACATGTATAAGAAACCATCTAAGAAGATCTCATAGTCTAAACCCTCTAGATAATCTTAGGAAAAATCATGCCACCCTATAGGAAGTACTCACAGTCCAACCCCTCTGGTTCGGCTTTAAAACGGACTCTTTGAGGAAGCACTAATCGTCAATTCCCATGTTGTCTCATTTCAGTAACTGTAGAAACTTTCTAGAATAACTCTACGACCAATTTCCCATTTGATCTCATGCAGAGTAAACTACGGACACTCAAATAGATCAAAATGTCCATAACCCCAATAGTCTTGCAACATAAAAAGTAAACTAGCACTCTAGAGAAGCCCTCAGTGTCAATTTACCCAATGGTCTACTACCCCAGGTCCCTCAGCCCTGTGTAAGTCAATCGTTCAAAAATGACATATGGAAGGAAAAGTAACCCTCAAGAACTACTTGGATAAATAGACTACAACATATCACATCATGCCATATAAAATCACTCCATCCTAACAAAACTAGAAATTGAAGATAAAGCATCCTAATAGTAAAAGTTAGACCAAATGGTCAATAATAAACAAGAATGGGAAAACAAATCCATATCATGGAATGTATAACCCTGTTCATGATCAAATACTTCTACTTAAGAAAACAAATCATCACAGGCATTAACAGTGCTAAAATCCCTAAACACGCAATACTCCGAACAAGTGAATTAGAATGTTTTCACGTATAACACAAAAACTAACTACGAAAATGCACATACCACATACCTCAGCACTATACAATCAATATACATGAGCCTAAAACCTATAATTTCACTATAATGATGTAGATCTAACAAAACGTCATAATTTTTCAACAATGAATCTCTCACGAAAGTGGAGAAATGAAGGAAAATGGATCTGGCATAAGGAATAAATCACTGTGGGGATTCCAACGCAATAGAAAATTGTTTATTCGGAGAACAGATGGCCTCTCCTGGCATGAAGAAGAATCATCGACTTCGGTCGCTCCTAGACGACATGAGACGAGAAGAAGACAAAACTAGGAATGAGACATGACCCAAGTCCGTTTTATGAAATAAAAAATTACACAATGTTTATTTTAAAAGTATTCACTTTATATATGCCTTTACCAGGACCTTTTGTAGGTGGTCTCTAGTTTCCCCCACATGGCCATGTACTCAGCCGTTACATGGCAAGTAAACAGTCACCCGCGACAACCGGGTACACAGAGTGTACTCTTTAAATTCCCAAAAGTCGTCTTTTTGACAAAAAACACTAGAAAACCAGATTCATGCATGGACAGAAGATTGCTGTTCTTACCAATAATTTCCACAAAACTTGTCCAAATTTCATTGGGGAATGTTTTTCGACCATAATGAACCATAGAATGTAATTTTTAAATTTTTTTGCCACTTTTTTAATAATATGAAAAGTATTATATTTTATTCAAGATATGTTAAATATGTCATACGCATCTTTTTAAAACTAAATAATTTTTAATATTGGGATATATAGGAGATAAATTCAAATATATATATTCATTTGAAAGAAAACCAGTTTTAATTCATCAGGATATTTTGGTAAAATTTTAATGAATAAATAATTTAATTAAATGTTTGTCTATTAATGATGCAATAATTGTTTGATTAATTAAAATATCAATATAAATATATATATATAATTACAATAAATATAGTTCAAAAAAATTAATTATATAAACAAATTATATATATTTATTTAATATGGTATAGTTATATATTGTATTTTTTGGTATGGAGATTCCATTTTGTTAAAATATTTTAAAAAGAAAAATATTGAATAGTATTAAAATTGATAAAAATGATTGTTTAAACAATAATTTATTATTAAACAGTATAAAAATCATAAAAATATCTACATTTGTAAAATTAAAATAATAATAAAATAAATTTCATCATGGATCCTTTTGGGGTTATTTTAATATTTTATTTTAAATATGGTAACCCTAATGTAAAAATAACCAAGATGTCATTGTAAAAGATAAAGCATTTATATAATAATTAAATAAATAATATAAGGTTATTATTGTGAAATAAACATTTCTAGAAATCATATCATTAGGGGATTTAGGGATGTAATTATATTATTTTGGAAATAAATCACTTTATAGATTTTTGAAATATAAAATCAATTTACAATAATTTAATATTTTGATAGTTTGCAAGAGTTCCCATCCTGTCTCTAATAAAATCCAACCTATTATTTTTCTTACTTACACAAAATAAAGCATTATTGTTCAAACTAAACTTTCACATTTTACCAAATACTTTACTTATATAAGTTCTATTGGTGTTGGTAATCCTAAAAGACCAACTCTAATGTCCTTATGGGATGATCCACCGAGATTTCTCTGAATAAGAGGTAATGTCATTTTCCAACCCTCTCAAAAGTATTTATTATTCTAATTCATCTTCATTTTTTTCATTATAAATTAATAAATAAATTATAAAATATATAATAAGATTTTATTATTATTATGGAATAACCAATTTAATCCTTTTATCAATCTTATGAAAAACCAAATCACCACGCATGCATAGGTACGACCTAACGTTTCAAGGCAGTGATTTATCTTTTTCCAATGTTACAAAAGTTTGACAAGTAAAATGATTGAAAAAATTAATATATATTAATCTTATAACATGATATTTTTTTTTAAAAAATTATATATGATCCACTACCACTATATTGCAAAATTAATGGAATGATATTGTCTCTTGTGCATACGCATAGCCTACTGTCTCCACGACATGTTGAGATTAATTCTCCATGATCACCAATGATGAATGATTACATAAATATATATAATTTATAAATATGGTTTATATTACAATAACATTATTATATAAATCTGGTAACTGTATCATATCTACATAAAAATAGACTTATTCAACAAAACATGCATAAGAAATGGATGAATTTAACACCAGAAAGAATAGTAATAATGAAATATTATTAACATATGAGTGATGGTATGATAATATTTTATATGATATGAATTTCATTCTAGATTAAGTTAACAACACCATTAATCCATTGTAAATAATTTTTATATACTTATGAATGAAATCATACTAAAGGTAAGGGTTAATTAACAATCATATTATTATCAAGATTATTTTTATACATGTATCTACTAGGGTATATTTATCATACATGATCATGCTTCTTAAAAATGTATTTCAAAATAATTTTAATATTATATAACTATTTTTTAAATTATATTTTACACATTTATTCTTTTTTTAAATGGTTTTAATGGAATATTTTGTTAGTTTCCCAATGAGGTACTTTTTGACATTTCATGGAAAAGAAATACAAGACTATTTATTTTTAACATATACAAGATGAAATAAAATATCATCTTTCATGAAGTTATAATTTCATTAAGATTCCATTATAATATTTCAAGTATACTTTTAAAGAAAATTTTTCTTTTAGTATTTCATGGAATTTTTATTAAAGAAAAAAATTTCCCCAAAAAATGATATTATCCTCATGAAATATTACTAAAAGAAATTTTAAAATTATTTACCATATAATATGACATAAATTTTTTTTACTCGTGAATTTTATGTAAATAATCCAAATATTCCATTATTATTCTTTATCTGAATGGTTTATATTTTAGGTACTGATGTTTATGAAATCTACTTATTTCTCATAGGTTATATGCATATGACACCCGCCTCTTTTCATGGTTTATGATTTCATGAAATTATTATGAATCTATCTATTTTCCATAATCTATGAAATCATTACATGTTTATATGACCCATTTTATTTAATGATTTATGAAATTTTAATATTAGATCATGTGGAACTTGTATTTATGATTTCATTATGAGATTGGTGGGAAGTATATATCCCTCCAATGCAATGAGTAATGAAATATATCTCATGAAATGGAGATAAGGAAAATTGTCCAAAATGATTTTCAAGGGACTGAACCCTGACATCCAAGATGATATGGGAGGTGAACCCATACTACCATGATGAAATTGGTAGTGCTTCAATAACTACCATGGAAATGGTAATTACATGATTAAGTTTCATTCACAATTTCATGTTTTATTACTATGTTATCCCTTCATGGATCACGTTCTATATTTCATTATGATTCATCTATCATGAACATTCAATATTTATTCCATGATTTTGTTTATTATCCTTGGAATTCAAGGCGTGACCATAAAATTTCATGGTCTTGTTCTCAAACCATTATGTGCACAATTATGTTTACAAATCTCCATTTTTTACTGTTACTGAGCATATGATCTCACCAATTTTTATGTTTCCATTCATCTATGTTATGAATATATGTATTATGTTTGTTTTCTCAATGAATGATGCTAGTCAAGAAGAACCAAGTGTGACATAATGTTTCTCAACTATGTACCAGTATTTATGTTTCCATGTTTCTAAAGTAAATAAACCAATATGATATGTTGGTGTTTGTTTCAGAAATGTAATAAGTATTAATGAAAATTAATGTAATTTTAATGTATGATAAGGGAGGGATGTTATAGTGACAATATTAAAGATTATTAACATGGGTTAATTCAATATAATGGGATCCCTTTATATTTAATTCATTCCATTTACTAATATATATAACATTGTAAACCAGTGACATATCTAATGTAGGGTCGGTCATTTACATTATTTATAATAATAATTATACCATACATATGTTTTGAATTGGGCCAATTTCCTTGATTTTCTTTTTCCCTTGGGCTTTGATGAATTATATGTTTCTTATATATTTAATTATTATGAATCATGATACAATATATCTATTTTACATTATTGATGTTATTGTTATGAGAATTGATATTGCTAGATATTTTAAGGCCAACCATCGATACCATAATATTCTATAGGAGGGGTTCATTAGGAGTATTATAACTCCAAAAATTAATGATTATACAATTCTTGATAGTATTCCTCTATATAATTAAATTGTTCAAAATGATACCCTGATCCTAAGGACGATTCAATATTTTTCCATCATTTTATTTCAAATATTCCATAGAATGTGTTGTTCAAAAAAATTCTAAAACATTTCATATAATTTAAGATTCATGTGATAGATGAATTTTCAAAGTAGATGGATCTTTAATTAAACATGAAAACAATGATAGTCATGATATTCCCTTATAATTTTCATCAATTTTAATCCGTTATTGGAATAATTGAAATGGAGTGTAGAGTCTAATGTAGGTCATGCTGTATAGTGGGATGTTTAACAATGGATGGGCCTTATATTTCATGGTGTATAAGAGTTTTAAAAATTTTACTATGCATTTGGAAGTTATTGTTCTATATCATAAAGCATGAAATTATCCATTTTGGAAGTCTCAACCAGCCTACATCTTACCTGATATATTCATCATTTGATATTGAAACTCAAAAACAGTCCATATACAAATGAATATTTTGGTATAAGTGAGTGGGATATGTATCAATTGGGATGGATCCCAATACTTGGAGGATATATGATGATTTACTCAATATATCTAACACATGGGTACAAGTTTTATACTTTTTCAACTTTATGACGGATCAACTCGCCACAATTGATAATTCATCATAAAAACAATTCATATCCATAAGATTCTATTATTTATTTTTCGGGTGAAGATTAAATTAAAAACATAAATAATGAGGGAACGTTAGGTGCACCAAGACCCACCTTAATCAATAGTAATCTTGTATTCATGTATCATACTAGGATTCCCTATAAGTATATCAATACACCACACGTGAATATATGATATTTTTCTAGGCATGACCTATAATATATTCCAAGCTATATTTTTTGATGTTTCTATATGGATGGAACTTTCCATACTATTAATCTCACATAGGTATGGGGTTAGCACCTCAGTAAATTAAAATACACATGTGAATATAAAATCAATTTACTAGGATATACCCACCCATACTCCTGTAATTAGGTTTCTAGATATCATACAAGAAAGAGTGCCTCTATATTATCTTAGAAGACAAATTCTATTCAATTATGGTTAGATAGATTAACAATTTAGATTTTAGGAATATAAAATTATCCTAATAACTCTTTATTCTTCCATTTAACCAAAGTAGAAAAGTATTTATATTTTATTTCTAGTTTTTTAGGTTTTTATGATGCCATTGAAATTCTATGTAATCACATTCACATTACATTTCAACCCTATATCAATACTTTGTAAATATTAGATGATTAAGAAGGAGGCATCTAAAAAGCATTCTCTTACATTATATAGTTCACAAATTGGATTCTGAACACTAAAAAGATGGATTTTTAATTTTTTTTGCATACAACCCTTCTAGGATTTCAAGGAATATTGGATGCTTACAATGCCAAATTTCATTAGAATTTACTAGTATTATCAGAGTTTGAAATAAAAAAATCATACAACAATATTGGTTGATGATAATATGTGACGAAATTAATAAAACGATCATATTTCTCATAATTGGTGATCTTGAAAACTTTTCATGGGAAGATACAAAATCTTAGGTGGAGTATTATATATTTATTTAATATTAGGTGGCTAGATTGATGGGAAAATAAACCCCTAATTTTCTAGATTCTAATTCTTTCTATGATTACCAAAATAGTTTTTGATATGGATAATCATGTACCCAATCTTTTCAAATAAAAAAAATAACATACAATTTATTTCCCCTTTCAAGATAGGATAAATAATTACTTATTTCAATATCCCAATGTTGTCGACTACATTGTAATTTTTTTCTCACCACACAACTGGATATGTCAACCCCATAGAAAAAAATTCAATTTTTTGAACTATATACCTATTACAAAATATTAATAAAAAATGTATCCTAATATTACTATAAAAAACGTGGTTGTGAGAAGGTATACCTTGGACTATATTAGTTATATCATCACATAAAATCCTTTAGAAAGTTTTATTGATAATGTGGAATGTATTCAACAATTCCTCTACATCCTAGTGCATTTGGTTTTGATTTTCAGAATTTGTATTCATTCAACCATGATGATCTTATATCTCAAGGAAAATTGGTATCTTCATAACTTGACCATTTACAAATTTTCCCTTATAAATGCATTGTTGGAGATCTAGATTATTCTATGACTGAGTTTCATCTTTAGGGAACTATGAATGGATTACTTCCATATATAATACTCATGTAGTTTTTAGAGTTTAGGAATAAAAAGGTCATGATGAAATACTGAATGCAAAATTATCATAGTAATATACCATGCATGAAGACACATGAAGAAGTATGCTTGAGTTAAATTGTTATATAGAAATGAAATTACGATTGGAAGATATGGAATCTTCCCAACATATGATACTTTAATAGACCTTTGATACTTGTTGACATATACTGAATGATTTATTTGATGAAATTGATGAATAATTATTATAGTTTTATATTTATTTCACTCCTCATATCTCAAAATATCATGGTGTGAATCCAGATTGTGGTTCATTCTCTTAGTTCATGACTTATTTTTATAGATGAAAAGTTTTTTGTTCCTAATTTTCATACATATATATTTTCCTATATTATAAATCCATAAAAACATGATATACATTGAAAATTTTCATTAATATTCCATGGATAATATATTCTTTGTAATTAAAATAATGACATGAGTCTCGTTTTCTTTAAGAAATCAGGAGTGAAATTTATCTCCTCGAGAGTGTGGTGCATGGGTGATTATATATTTATCTCTTATCACTGTTAAACTAGAGTTTTATTTTTTTGAATTAACATTACCTTTTAACTTCTCTTGACGGTTTTAATTGTAAAATCAAAATATCATGAATATATATTTAGTTTTTTAATCTTTTTCATGTTCCCATAATTATAGGTTTTATTCATATCACTATAAAAGAAGTGTTTTCCATTTTGAGTATGAATTTCCTTCATGATAATTTTTGATTTTTTTAACATCAAAATTGAAATATCATGAATTGATTGGTAGTTTTTTTATTATTTCAATCCTCATGGGACTAAATGATTATAAATTTATTGTTCTAGGTGCCTTGTGGTGGACCCCACATTCATGGAATCTATTTTTATTTTTTAAAATATATATAATACCAATAGAATGAATTATTGGATAGAAATATTTGTCTTTTTTACATGTGAAACATTTTTGGGGGTTTTGATCTAAAATGTTGTTTTACTAATCAATTCCAAATGACTGATTTGTACTAGATCCCAAATGTGTCTTACTTACAAGTGGATCTGAAACATTATTCCATGGTTACCTTTGTGGATTTTTATAATGGGAGAATTTTTTTTATTTAAAAAGGAATTTAATGTTATTACAATTTTACACATGGAGTATGGTTTTTAGGTATGAAAATCATTGACTGATTTTTATAGATATAATTTCCAAAATAGGTCTTATAGTGCAAATGAAATTCAACTTCATATCATTTTATGGATGTTAATTTTATATAATGAAATTGGAGATATCAACATTGATAAAATGATATGTGACAAGTATGAAATGTTTCGACACAATATTTATTTATAATGAATTATCTTTAACATTGTTTCATGATTTATGGTGAAAGTATATCTTTTTTCATATAGATGATCATGAAAATCATTAACATGAAATTTTGGAGATCATATACAAACCCATATTTGAGGTATAATAAGATTATTCAAAATGTGTTTTCTTTTGAAGTCATATAATATTAACATTGATATCCAATAATTATATTTTAAAATTTATATTTACCATGATATTAAGTTTTATTGGTGATAGGAATATGTCCATGAAGTATGATGAAAACATCCAACCCAGAATTTCCCATGAAATGACTAAAAATTACTCACCAAGGTTTGGATAATATGTTATGTTGTCTAATTCCATTGAATGAAGAATATTTTGGGATATTTGAGGTATTGTATTATAGAACAATAGGTTTTAGAAGATTTTTATCAAATATCATTTACCATTGTATATGGGTAAAAAAAACTGAATTGTGATCATAGGTCAAAGAAATTTAATAATATTTTGAATGTAAAGTGGGAAATTGTAAATCATGATATTTTAGGTCTTGGGGAAGAGGTGATGATATTGGATTGGTAGATGAGTAATTTTCAAGTACTATGTTCCAAATTAAAATACTATTGTGATTCGTTATATTTATACAGAGAGAAAATATGTTTCTTCTTGAAACAAAAAAACACAATTTGACATGTCATATTGGGGGCACATATGCAGAGCCATATTTGAGGTGTAGAATAATGTGTTAAAACATGCGTATCAATCGAAGTCATATATATTTATGTAAATATTCATTTACGATTTTGGAGGATATTAGTTTCCCAATACATTATGTATGATTAGTTAATGAAAATTATCCAAAAATATGATGGGAAAATGTATACCAGATATTCTAATGATTGGATTTTGAATTCCTTTTCCAGATATGGTTCAAATATAAGGAGATAAAAATCATATGATGAAGCATCATTAGGTTATTTTATGGTAATGTGTGATGGACTAATAGGTTCTTAATGTTATAGGTTGTAAAACAGTGAGAAGTTGACATTTCAAAAATGACCAGAATATAGTGAAATGAACAAAAAAATTGCAACAAATTTTTAACACGAGGATGGGAATTTTAAATCATGACCTTAGAGATATCAGGTATAGGGAAATGAAATAAGCGTGTTACATGAGGAATAGTAATGAAACATGATGAAAATGTGGATTCCATTATTATGTATCAAAGATATATCACGGAAAAATTACAATCTCCAATGGATTAATATGCCGTTGGGTGATAGGAATTATTTGTATCATATTTATAGATACATATTTTATGTGTATTATGAACATTATAAAACAATGGTTTCCTTCAAAGTTATATATCTCTATCATCAATAACAAGTATTATTTGTGAATATCTAAGACTCAGAAGACACAATGAATTATAAATGAATATAATATTTCTACAAAATATGAAGGAAATGTGTAGAGCAGAATTGGCCATGATAATATATATAAATCATTAACATGATATGGAAAACGTTTATGGAGGATGATAATTTTAAGGTAATCACATGTCTTCAAATTATTGAACCTATATTGGAATCTATAATATGGATTTGGTTTGTATGCAAGAGAGGGGAAATTTTCTTTATTTTATCACCTGGTCCTATAATAATAGATTTAATATTCACTATGTAAATCAAATAAATTAGAATCATGCCACCCATAGTTATAGGAGTAATGGAGTCCCTATATAGATATAACTATCATATAGGAAAATTTGGATTATTTAATATTCATGTTGGACCAATAGTAAGGGATATTAGCATTATAAAATGTGTAATGCGAATTATAATCATGCCAATAAAGTTTTTAGGAGTTAGACTCCTCTACAGAAATCAAAATCAAGTAAGAATGAAAGTCTTATTATTTAGGTATGGTCACACTTGGATGTTACTTGATATTTAGTATAGAAAAAACATTCTTATACTTTATTAATGTAATGGATTAATAACGAAATAATGAAGAATTTTCATAAAATATATATGATTACAAGATTAATGCTCAATTTGAGAAAGAATAGAAAAATATAGTCATATCAAATATCTATGAAAACACATAGTCAAACATATTTTTTATGTGTAACATTTTATTATTTATATCATTGTGGATAATAATTATAATATATTAACATCATGTGATAGTGAAAATGGTTGAACATGTAGTATAAAAACTTATTTTAAATATTTTTGGCTTGTATTTTACTATTTAACTATGAGTGTATATGTTATGTTATAGTTTAGCATAACATATATTTTACCATGGGTATGCCTTTTAAGGTCATGCACCTAGTATCATCCTTAGTTCCATTTAATATCTTGTGAAAAGTAATATTTGTTTTTTACTCTATCAGAATAATTATTATTTTATTAATGAGTGTAAAAAATTGTGGAGATACAATTTTAAGGAGGAATGAAATAGTATATCCCAAGAGAATCACTTTGAATAATATTTTTTCCTCCCTAAGGCACAGATCCCATGATATGGAAAAACTGATCTCGCTATCTAGGGAGAATTTGAGGTATGGTAGTCAACCAATTTGTTACCCTTATTCCACATATTCATGATATCTATAGTGCCAATGATACATTACTTCTCTTAGTTATTTCATTTTAGATAGACAAGGGTATTGGTGAATGGCCATGCAATGAGTTATAAACACAGAGGGAATCTATTTCCACCATAGCTAACCTGATATTCCTAATGATACATCTCTTTAGACCCATTAGTAGTGTGTGAGCTTTAGCTGGTAGGGTGTCACCAGTTCAAAATGGTTAATATAATTAAATGAAAACTAACTCTATGGAATCATGTATTTTCCCACCACTATCATTTCTATAAATTTAAAAAAACAATCAATATTTAATTTAAAACAATTAATAGTAGGAGTCCATATGTTCCAAGACCCTGGGGATGGAATGATGAAAGGGTGATATTCATACTCTATTTTGAAAATATCTCTGAGGGATGGGGTATTTTCTCTTTTATATAGAATCCATACAAAATAATGTAGGAGGATATGAACATATAATATCCATTTCTAAAATGAAAAACATCCATGAGTATTTGGATCTGTAAAATAGCTTGAGAGGATTATTTGTCACGACCCGTCCTCGGGGCCCGTGCCGTGACTACCCCAAGCCCGCCCTCCATAGGCCAGGGCTGGCGACTAGCACCAAGGCATAAATCAAGGTAAAAAGGGAAGGCATTTCCTTTGTACAGTAAACAAGCACCACAGAGTAAGCAAGCAGAAATGTAAACACTAAGTAAAACAGAGTACAACTGTAAGTGCGGAAAAGTAGGTGGGCCAGTATACAAACCCAAAACTGAAAGTAAAGTACTACTCGAAAGGGAAAACAACAACTGAAAAGTAAAAGCTACTACGCCGAGCTGTCCACTGGAAATCCCACATGAAGGGTGGGTACAGATAGCTCCTCTGCTCCTTGGGTCCCGTCGTCCGCTCCGAGCACGTCCCGCCCAGTGGTCCACCTCCAGGTACCGTCCTGCTCAACAAGCCTCAACCACGATCAACGCTGTCCGTCATCTGCAACCAACACAACGTAGTGCGGGCATAGCCCGTGCAGGGGTGAGTATAAGCTACTTAGTAGGGACCCCGATACCCCTGAAGGTCTCCCAAAATCCACAAAGGATAAACCACAAAGGAATGATACAATCACGAAGTAACAACCGACACTGCTTAGGTATATTCCCATACATATACCTAAGTCATCAAATCCAATACGCTCCAACCTCCGAGCCCATGTACAACTCAGTCCACACAGGAAAGTATACGTATTCCATACAGGAAAGTAAAATGTAATCCACACAGTATAGCACAACACAATCCACACAGGAAAGCAACATGATTCAGCTCACACAGGTATACTTCTTTGGTAGACGATAGAGATGATCACCGATCCATCTAAGTCATCGGACCCACAAAGGATCGATAGGTACTAACCCCCGCAAAGACCCACATAGGATCAGACCCACATAGGATCGGTAGGCGCTGGTTCACACAGGACCGCTGAGCGCTGACCCACACAGGATCGGACCCACACAGGATCGGTAGCACTGATCAACACAGGATCGTTGTGTGCTGTAGTCGTCGTCGTCGAATCCACTGAGGATCTCTGCATTGTCGCCTTCGCTGTCACAGTAGCAGTCGTAGCCAGCTCTAGGGTTCCCGCAACAGAAAGCTTGTTCAGGAGGGTCTGCTCCATGAGCCGAGAAGCTGATACATCAACTGTCACAAAGTCTAGATTTGATGTATCCAAAAGTTCTGTATCATCAACAGGAACTCAACGCAACAAACGGCGCGTCAATCAGACGCCCGGTCTGAGAGTTATTGACTTTTTCGTCCGAGGGGAACGGTTGGTTTTTAAGGAAAAACCAACCCGACCATACTCCACCTGCGTCCAAAACTCGGGCGGAGTATTCCAAAAGATCTGCCTCACTAAGAGGAACTCAACTAAGCTAACGGCACGTCAATCAGACGTCCGTAGCTCAAGATATGAGTGTCTCCGCTCCGAGGGCCCGGTTGGTTTTGTCTACGAACCAACCCGGCCGAACTCAAAGTATTCCGAAACCTTGAGTAAGATAAACCGAAACGGCCGCCTCGATCCAAGGATCATATCGCCGCTAACAGCGCGTCGCTTGGAGTTCTGTAGCCTGAGTTATGGGCATTTGAATCCAATCTGCTCGATAACGGGGGTTTCGGGCCCGGGCCGTCCCGGCCCGAGACCCCCCGGCTGGCCCGAACCGGGTCGACCCGCCTTGGACAGGGTCGACCCGGCCCGGCGCGGCCCGGCCCGGCACGGCCCGACGCGGCGTGGCCCGGCCCGGCACGGGCCGACGCGGCGCGGCCCGGCTTGGCGGACAGGCCAGGAGCCGGTCCGGCGCAGCGCGCTCGGCGCGCTTCCAGCTCGGCCGAAGGCCGAGCTCTTAGAAAAACGGGGGGCGCTTGCCCCCCCCCCCTTGTGAAGCCACGCCCCCCCCACTCATTATGGGTGGCCGTTTTGCTGGCCTGGGGAATTAAATTCCCCCGGTTCTTCTCCCTTCCGACCGGCCCGACCTGGCCGCCCGGTTCTTCCTCAACGGGACCGCCAAAGGTCGGTCCCCTTCCGGCTTCCGACACCGGCGGCCCGGCTGGCCGCCGGCCATCTTGTTCCGTCGTGGCCTAGAATCGGCCGTGGCCTTTGTTGTCTGGCGCGGTGCGACGGCACCGCGCCCCTCCACCGCGGCCCCACTCCGTCCGCGGCGCCTTCGATTTCTTTTGATGCGGCGCGAAGACATCGTTTTCTTGAATTTCATTCCACGGCGCGACACGACGGTGCCACGCAATAATTTCCATGCGATTCCCGCGTGGTGCGACGGCACCAGGCCATCCCGTTCCATCCGCAAGGAAACAAATATGAACATAGGAGGGGGGGTTCGGTCGTGTTAGTGCGGTCCGGCCCCCCTTCGTTAAATGATAACATTTATTCGTTTATCCTCGAAGATCGACATTCTAGAATCAAGAATGGAAATAATTAAATAAAACAACAACAATCCCCTACTTGATAAAAGATGTTGCACGTCGGGCATCACGGAAATGGCTTCTTTCCGTCAACGTTGGTGGAAGAAGCGCTCGGTGAAGACGAGTCGAGTCGAGTCGACACTCTCAGAAAACTTTGTGGGCGGCGGTGCTTCCCTTCCTTGCTCCGGTTGAAGAAGGTAGAAGGTGTTGCTTCACGTTCTTCGGAGACGTGGAACGTTCTTCTTCGAGAGGTTGAAGGTCTTCGAAAAGTACTTCTCCTCTCCTTAGTTCTCCCCACAAAGTTTATGCCAACCCAAAGAGAAGAATAGAATCTCTCATTTTAATGTTGGAAAAATGATTTCAAAACAAATCAAACACTCAAAATAATTAATTATGTTGGATTAATTAATTAAATGAATAGTGTTGGCAAGAATTTCAAAAGATTGAAATTCAATTAAACCACACTTAACTCACCTCATTAATTAAACAAGTTGTCAACATTAATGTGGGAGTTATGGGGGGGGGGGGTTTAGAGGATATGAAGGGGTGGGGTTCGTGTGGGCCCCACCACCCTCATAACCTCCCAAGGGAGGTTGGGTGGTTACCCATCATCCATCAAGTGTTTACACTTTGAGTCAAATAATTAAAATTGTAGTGTCATTATATAATAAACTTCCACAATTTTTATCATCAACACTCGTGTAAATGCAACTCTGGAACATGAGTTCCTAAGAAATTACCGGCTCTGTGAGTTCATCGGTGCCCTCGGAAATTGATTCCGGGCACCGGTTCAAAAGATAGAAAAACCTGCTCGTTCTTTCACTGAACGTACCCAAGCCAAACTTCAGAAATTGATTCCGGGCACACCGGTCCTCGGAATCAGGTGCCGTCAGAAACCGCGTTCTTGTAAAATTACAAAGAAAATTAAGAAAAACTTTCCCTTGAATTTTACGGGTCTTTACATTACTCCCACCTCAGGGATTTACGTCCCCGTAAAGATACATCAAAACTAGGGAAACAAATGAGGGTACTGAGCACACATCTGAGCCTCCCGCTCCCAAGTGATCTCCTGGAGATTCCCGTGCTGCCATCTGATGCACACTAGAGGAATCGACCGTACACGTAGGACCCGCTCCCATCGATCCTCGATCTCCACTGAGACCTCCGTAAAAGTAGCACCATCGTCAATGTCAAGCTCCCCATAGTCAATGATGTGCGTCGAGTCATGCACGTATCTCCTCAGCCGAGACACGTGGAAGATGTCATGCACCCGGTGCAACGGAGGTGGTAGAGCCAGGCGATAAGCCACCTCGCCAATCCTGCTGAGGACCTGTAAGGTTCCGATGAAGAACGGAGATAACTTGCCGCCTCGGCCAAATCTCTGTATACCACGTCGAGGTGAGACCTGCAAGAAGACGTGGTCACCATCCTCGAATTATAGTGGACTCCGCCTCCTGTCAGCGTATGAGTTCTGCCGGCTCTGAGCTATCCTCATCCGCTCTTGGATGACCTGGACCTTCTCTGTCGTGGCCTGCACCATCCCCGGTCCCACAAGTGCTGAATCCACAGGGTCTGTCCAGCACAAAAGGGATCTACAAGTTCGGTCGTACAACGCCTCGTACGGTGCCATCCCGATGGTGGAGTGGTAGCTGTTGTTGTACGCAAACTCCACCAAGGGTAGGTGGTCCTCCCAGCTATGAACAAAGTCGAGGACACATGCGCGGAGCATGTCCTCAAGAGTCTGAATGGTCCTCTCCGTCTGACCATCCGTCTGAGGGTGAAAGGCTGTGCTCAGACGTAACTGCGTCCCGAACGCCTCCTGCAATCCCTTCCAAACCTGGGAAGTAAAGCGAGCATCTCGATCGGAGACAATAGAAGATGGCACACCGTGAAGTCGTACAATATCCTGAACGTAAAGTCGTCCCAAGATCTCCACTGAGCCCTGCTCTCTGATGGGTAAGAAGTGAGCCGACTTGGTGAGTTGGTCGACAATCACTCAGATGGAGTCGTGACCTCTGGAAGTGCATGGAAGTCCAGTCACAAAGTCCATAGATATCCCGTCCCACTTCCACTCTGGGACATCCAAGGGCTGTACCAAGCCTGCTGGTACCTAATGCTCTGCCTTCACCTACTGGAAAGTGAGGTATCGAGAAACGAACTCTGCCACAGCCTTCTTCATGCCCGGCCACCAGTGCTGTCGTCTGAGATCCTGGTACATCTTCACCACTCCAGGATGTACCACCAAAGGATAAGTGTGAAACTCTCTCAACACCTCCTATCGCAAAGAGACTGGTACAATGGTACGTCCTCTGAAAAGGATGTCGTGCTCTACTCCAAGGGAGAAACCATCAGGTGCCTGTCCCGAGGATATCTGTGCACGCCGTGTCTCACAGTCAGTGTCCCCTCGCTGTGCCTCTCTGAAACGCTGCAGTAGTGGAGGGGTGACTGTTAGAGACTGAAGGAAGGATGATCCATCTATATCCACAAAGGATATCTGCAAAGAAGATAGTTTCTCCGTCGCCTCCTCAAGTAGCTGAATGCCCGTCCTCCTACTGAGGGCATCGACTACTACATTCCCCTTCCCAGGAGTATAGACTATCTCAAAGTCATAGTCCTGGAGGAACTCGAGCCATCGCCGTTGTCTCCGGTTCAGGTCCTTCTACGAGAAGATATACCCGAGACTCTGATAATCAGAAAAGAATCTAAAGCGCTCGCCCATCAGGTAGTGTCACCATGTATTTAGAGCGAAGACCACTGCTGCTAACTCCAGGTCATGGGTAGCGTAGTTCTGCTCATGCGGCCTCAACTGTCGTGATCCATAGGCGATCAATGCCCGCTCCTACATCAGAACACATCCGAGTCTGGTCCCTGATCCATCGCAGTAGACTACGTACCCTACTCCCTCCTCAGGCAAACTTAAGATAGATGCGCTGGTCAATCTCTTTCTCAGCGCCTGGAAGCTCTGCTGACATCTGTCTGACCATACGAAGGGTTTCCCCTTCTTTGTCAAAGCTGAGAGTGGTGCCGTAACTCTAGAGAAGTTTGGCACGAATCTCTGATAGTATCCAGCTAGTCCCAAGAAACTCCGCACCTCCGTCACACTCCTAGGTGGCTCCCAAGATAACACAGCCTCGATCTTCGCAGGATCCACTACAACTCCCGCCTCAGAGATAACGTGTCCCAAGAAGTGGACCTCACGTATCCACGACTAATCGATCAAGGTATGGCTGAAAGATCCAGTTCATGAGGTCCACGAACACTGCTGGAGCATTGGATATGCCGAAAGGAATAACAGAGAACTCATAGTGGCCATACCGACATCTGAAGGCCGTCTTCTGCACGTCCTCGTCTCTGACTCTGGGCTGATGATAGCCTGGCCTGAGGTCTATCTTCGAGAACCATTGTCCTCCATTGAGCTGATCAAAGAGGTCATCAATCCTCGGTAGCGGATACTTGTTCCTCACTGTCACCTGGTTCAGGCGACGATAGTCAACACAAAGTCGCATGCTCCCGTCCACCATCTTGGCGAACAATATCAGGGAAGCCCAGCGTGAAACACAGGGTAAGATGAACCCCTTTCCCTGCAAGTCCTCCAACTGTACCTGCAGCTCTTGAAGCTAGGCGGGGGCCATCTGATATGCTCGAGTCGATATCAGGGCTGTCCTGGGGTACATGTCAATATAAAAGTCTACCTCCCTAGGAGGAGGTAACCCTGGAATGTCGTCGGGTAAAACGTCCGCAAACTGATCCACCACTACAGGAAAACCAGGACTCCGTACCTCAACTGCTCCAAGGATGAGGCTAGCCAACTGATGAGTGATGGGTTGTCCTCTCCTCCGCAGAAGTCCATACTGTGCTGCAAAGGCTCCCTTCTTGCCGGTGAAGGTGAACCTGCTCCTGTCGGTGCGTACATATCACACCTTGCGCCTAAAACAGTCAATCTGTGCATGGACCATAGATAACCAATCCATGCCCAAGATGACTTCGTACGACCTCGACGCTGCTACAAGAAGATCCCAGCCGAAGATCTCGCCTCCTAGAGTAAGCTCACACTGCCGGCACCAGTGCGTAATCGTCGAGTCTGCTCCCGTAGGAGTCTCTAGCCGTAAGGATCGAGCCAACAGCTCTGTCAGAATCTCCGAGCTCCGAACAAGGGCATCGGCTATGAAAGAGTGACTCGCTCCTGTGTCTATAAGTACTGCAGCAAGGGTGTAATAGACACAGATAGTACCTCGAATCCTCTCGGGCGCGCCGTGGTCGTAGGCCTCTGCTGCCTGGAGCTGTGCATGTCTCTGCCCCCCAGCTCCCTGTGGTCGGGGTGGACCTCCTGGTGGTGGTGGTGGTAAAGCCTCAAAGCGTCGCCCACCACCTATTTCTCGGCCAGCTCGTATTCCTCGTCTGCCTCCTCCCTGCGGACCGCCACGGTCAACCCTCTGCCTCTGCCTCGGTGGTCCCTCAACCATCTGCTGCTTCTCGTCATGGCAGGTCGGGCAATCACGAGCCATGTGGACCTGCCCGCCGCACGAGTAGCACTGCCTGCCTCTCCAAAGACTGGCTCCGCGCTGTGTGCCCCGCACTGCTGAGCCAGTATCCTGAGGTCGTCTGCCTGAGGTTCTGGTCTGCCTAGAACCCAGAGTCATCTGCCGACTGCCTGCTGCAGAAGACACTGCTACGTGCCGCCCTGCGGTGGGTCGTGGTGCTGGTGTAGACTCAGCAAGAAATCTCTCGATCAAAAGGGCTCGCTTCAGTACTCCTGTCTAATTTGGAATGCTTAGGGAGATCAATGATGCCCTGATCTCGTGTCTCAACCCCTGCTCGAAGGTCTGGGCCCGGAAGAATGGGTCCCGTACCATGTCGGTCGAGTAGCGCGAGAGATCGGTAAATCTCGCCGAGTACTTAGTGACCGTCTTGCTGCCCTGCCGCTGCTGAAGAAGCTTCTGAATGCACACCGCACAGTGGGTGGCTGGGACGAACTCCAAGCGGAAGAGGATCTCAAAGTCCGTCCAAAGAAGAGATGTCTCATCATGCACCTGGAGCATCAAGCTGCACCATCGACCCGTTGTTGCGTGCAGTAGGCTCGCAGCGAGGATCACCATGAGGTCTGCTGGTGTCCTCACTAGCCTGAAAACTCGCACCACTGCCTCCAGCCAGTCCTCTGCTGCCTGGGGGTCCGTCTCCCCATGGAACCTAGGAGGTCACTGGCGCTAAAACTCATTTAGTGTTCTGAGGTGACGTGCATCGTCAGTGTCTGGTACTGGAAGCATCGGTGGCTCGGCGGGTAGAGCTACCGCCGGTGCCAGTGCTGACAAAGGGCCCTGTACTGAGGCCTCGTCGCTCGGTGGGCTGTCGTCACGCTCGACTCTCGGAACCCTAGCTGGCTGCCGTCATGGGGCCATCCTGAAAAGGAAACAGGTGCGCCACGGTCAGAACATTATACCTGGTGAGCTGATACAAAGTAATCACAAAGAAAACATTGAAACACACATGCAATCAATGTTTTCGTGCATTAAGTCGGAAATCAGAAGTCAGGGTCCTGGGGTACGGATACGTCAGCCGCCGCACCAACACTGGACTCCCTGGACTGATAACCACACTCAATACGCTAAACACTATTGCTTCACATAGAAAAGATCAGATTTCACGGTAGAACCGAAATCCTCTGATACCAATTTGCCATGACCCGTCCTCGGGGCTCGTGCCGTGACTACCCCAAGCTCGCCTTCCATAGGCCAGGGGCTGGCGACTAGCACCAAGGCATAAATCCATGTAAAAAGGGTAGGCATTGCCTTTGTATAGTAAACAAGCACCATAGAGTAAGCAAGAGGAAAATTAAACACTAAGTAAAACAGAGTACAACTGTAAGTGCGGAAAAGTAGGTGGGCCAGTATACAAACCCAAAACTGAAAGTAAAGTACAACTCGAAAGGGAAAACAACAACTGAAAAGTAAAAGCTACTACGCCGAGCTATCTACTGGAAATCCCACCTGAAGGGTGGGTACAGATAGCTCCTCTGCTCCTCGGCTCCCGCCGTCCGCTCCGAGCACGTCCCGCCTAGTGGTCCACCTCCAGGTACCGTCCTGCTCAACAAGCCTCAACCACGATCAACGCTGTCTGTCGTCTGCAACCAACACAACGTAGTGCGGGCATAGCCCGTCCAGGGGTGAGTATAATCTACTCAGTAGGGACCCCGAGACCCCTGAAGGTCTCCCAAAATCCACAAAGGCTATACCAAAAAGTAAATATACAATCATGAAGTAACAACCGACACTGCTTAGGTATATGCCCATACATATACCTAAGTCATCAATTCCAATACGCTCCAACCTCCGAGCCCAAGTACAACTTAGTCCACACAGGAAAGTATACGTATTCCACATAGGAAAGTAAAAAGTAATCCATACAGGATATCACAACACAATCCTCACAGGAAAGCAACAGGATTCATCTCACACAGGTATACTTCTTCGGTAGGCGATAGAGATGATAACTTATCCATCTACGTCGTCAGACCCACAAAGGATCGATAGGTACTAACCCCCACAAAGACCCACACAGGATCGGACCCACACAGGATCTGTAGGCGCTGGTTCACACAGGACCGCTGAGCGCTGACCCACACAGGATCGGACCCACACAGGATCGGTAGCACTGATCCACACAGGATCGCTGAGTGCTGTAGTCATTGTCTTCGAATCCACTGAGGATCTACGCACTGTCGCCGTCGCTGTAACAGTAGCAGTTGTAGCCATCTCTAGAGTTCCCGCACACAGCAAGCTCATTCAGGAGGGTCCGCTCCACGAGCCGAGAAGCTGATACATCAACTGTCACAAAGTCTAGAGTTGATGTATCCAAAAGTTCCGTATCTTCAACAGGAACTCAACGCAACAAACGGCGCGTCAATCAGATGTCGGGTCTGAGAGTTATTGGTTTTTTCGTCCCAGGGGCCCGGTTGGTTTTTAAGGAAACACCATCCTGACCGTACTCCACCTACATCCAAACCTCGGGCGGGGTATGCCCAAAGATCCGTCTCAGTTAGAGGAACTCAACAAAGCTGATGGAACGTCAATCGGACGTTCATGTGGGAGTTGTGGGGGGGAGTTTAGATGATATGAAGGGGTGGGGTTCATGTGGGCCCCACCACCCTCATAACCTCCCAAGGGAGGTTGGGTGGTTACCCAACTTCCATCATGAGTTTACACATTGAGTAAAATAATTAAAATTGTAGTGTCATTATATAATAAACTTCCACAATTAAATTATCAACACTCGTGTAAATGCAACTCTAGAACAGGAGTTTCTAAGAAATTATGGGCGCTGCGAGTTCATCGGTGCCCTACGAATTCGATTCTGGGCACCGGTTCAAAAGTTAGAAAAACCCGCTCGTTCGTTCACTGAACGTACCCGAGCCAAACTTCAGAAATTGATTCCGGGCACACCGGGATCGGAATCAGGTGCCGTCAGAAACCACATTCTTGTAAAATTACAAAGAAAATTAAGAAAAAATTTCCCTTGATTTTTACGGGTCTTTACATTATTGATAAGTTATCCATATAATAGACATGAATTGAAACATTTGTTGAATCACTAAAAATCACACATCCTTGATCTACAAATATACTGAAGTGTAAATATTTTGTGAGAAATCCTGATATCTAACTAGTGGGTTCAATAATCTTTAGTGTGATCTACATTTATAGCAAAAATATTCTCTAAACTAGAAATGAATTTTAGGATAGCTACCTCAAATATTCATTTAGAGAGTACCATTAGGTGATTTGGTTTTTCATAAATATTAATATTTCATAAACATCATTAGAATTTCCCTTTTCATTATACATCTTAATTGATAACCATCGTTTAGAGGTATTTCATTATGGGTGTCATCTAACCTCTAATATGAATATTTAGTTTATGAATAAATTTTCCTAAATTGATATCTCTCATTCTAATTACAATGAATGTTGACACCATTATATGATACATTATTCTACTGACTATCCCATCATAGTCTCGATTTTCTGTTGTTGTATCCAATCTTTCTAATAAATCATCCACTAAATTCTATTATACTAATACATGAGTTAATGATGAGTCATAGGGTAGTTTTACATTAAAATAAAACATAGTCATGAAGGTGTATAATCTTTTCCTTCTTGAGGTCTTAATCCCCATTTATCAGAGAGATTTACAACTCTAAAACGCCTTTATCATTTCGGGGATCCACTAGTATTTACATTTCCAATTATGAAATAGAATGAGTGATTAGTATTCTAACTCATTATTTTTTAAAACATCAAAAAAATTGATGGAGTATTATAGAACTAACTTTTTTGGAGAGATATGAATGAATCACAAACATCCACTACTAGGATTTAGATGTACCATTCAATTCAATGTTGAGTTTCTAGGTGTTTCATAAAATGATATTTCTCATTTATAAGTGAAAACATTAAAAGGAATACATTTCTCATTGGAATATTTATTATTCAATGGACTTAATTTATTATAACGATGGTATGTATGGAAAGTTGCTAACATCTTCCTTTTTATTACTTTTTTGGTACTAAATGAATTTAAAATTGCTTCATAGTGCCCACCAAAAATGTCGATAATTGAGTTAGAAAATTATTTGTGACGATACATTTCATTTTATCCCTATTAAAGACCATGTTTAATTTATGATGTAGTAAATAGAGCCTCAATTTATGATCTTTAAATATTAATGTGCTGAAACTCTCCTCTATATCTGAATATCTACACATTATATCAATAATATTTTATTTTGGATTATAGATGTAGTTATTATTACTGTTATCATTATTTTTAGTAATGAAATATCATATGGACCTCTCTAGGGATATCACAATAAAATTGAGTGGATATCCCTGAATAAAAATCAATTGAACTAGGGTAATGAAAAGATATTTCATTAGATTATCAAAGGATTCTTAAAAATCTCTTGTCCCCTAATATATGACTACATTTATGATTATCCTGGCGAAGGATTATCATTTTCATGTAACGATATCAATAAATAATCGAATGTAGGAAATCAATATCATAATCCAACTCATCATTTATTGTATTAAAGAGGTGATATATTATGGATATAAATACTCGTATTAGGATGAACTTCAATATAATGATGGCCTACTAAGAATAAAAACTGTTCCTAAGGTAAAATAAAAAGCACATTTCAAGGGACTCATTTTTAATTAATTCATTTTTATCTTTTTTAAAATGTTCTTCACAAAGAAAAGGTGATTATACCAATGCTGAGATAACAGAAGAATAATCTTCTACACATCATTATACTAGAATTCCCAAGAAGGGATTCAGAATGTGATTTATGGAATATTAGTATGTAGTTCTCTCATTAATCATACTGAAAGGTAACACATAGTAGAAGTAATAACATTTGGGATCCCTAAAAGTAGTTTCCTATTCATATTTATGTGATATAATGGATTGGTTGATAATTAGTAATTATATATAAATGAGAGGACCTAATGGTCATTTGCATTGTTGATCAGAAGATTGGTAACATGAATCAGGAACTCAAATTTTAGATAATGATGGATGGTGACTATGAAATCGGTGAAAAATACTATCCTATCAATATACGACTTGATTGATAAAATAATGGAAAACCACATTGGGTTTTGGAATTGGTGAATGAATGTGTATTTGATGATATTATCAATGTTGGCTTCAACTATGGATGCATTTTTTGAATGCATACTTCTAGAATCCTGATTGTAACCTTGATGATCTTTCGGTCAATTCCATTGATGTGTGGGTGATTCATGATCAATGAATTGAATTTGTGTGTATTTATAAGGGAACATATTTCAATTAATATTTAATTGACAGTTATATAAATAATATCAATCACTGGACATTGTCATGCTAAGAAGTGCTTGTTGTGGATCCTCCTCTGTACCAAATTTTTTAGTCAAAGCCATCGATAATGGTAGATACCCCCGCCTCAAAATTTACAGGGGTTTCAATGTGGTCCTCTTATTGATATAAATTTTCTTCCATGAAAAAATCATGAGTAATGTTATTTTAATTTGAATAATTAGAATTAAAAATATTTCAACATTCCAACATCCACAATATGGAGTAGTGGTATTCCCACTCTCCACTGGAGATTTGATTATTTCAACTAATTCAACTATTGATATATTAGGAAAACTGATGATATTAGGTTAAATAGTGTGAATTTTTTCTAAGGGTGTTTCTTATTTTTTAAGGATATGATATACATATAGTATTGTTTAATTTATCATATGTAACTGATATAATGATATTTGATGTGTACATGCCCAAATCAATGCTTATTCATTCAATCTTGATGATGGGTAGTATGAATTAAATACAAACCTCTTTAAATTAGTTTTTCATTAGTATTTTTAAACCATTTGGTGTAGTAAATTGTGAAACACTTCCATTCATGGGTTATTCCATATCACTCAATTAAAATCCATTATGAATTCATGGATATTCCAAATACTCAAATGTTTCTTCATCATAATGTAATATCCCGATCTAACCATTAACAATGTTTTATAAAATTTTTGTTATGGTTATGGGACCTCAATATGTGAACATAATCATGGCCTCCAAATAAGAACAATAAATGTGGTATCTCACTGGACAAGAAAGAATTCTAATCTAGATACAGGGTCCCAAAATTGAGTTATGATATTAATTCCTTCGAGATGATTTTAATAACTTTTATCATAACCCTGAATTATTATAGTTGAAGGTTACATATATGATACAATGTGACCTAATAAATTAATATTTTGAATCCAAATGGGAATTATTACTAATCCATTATCTATGAAATCCCATCAATTATCAATATTTTATATATGCTGGATTTAAACATGGTTCTGATGTGACATTGTATAATAGTATCCATATAATAATATGTAAAAGTATTAATCAACTAAAACTCAACACAATAAATATTTAAATGATATACTACAATATCTGTAAACTCATATTCGGACACTTGAGGTATTATTATGGATTCCCATAATTTATCCCATATATAATTTTATAAATTGAAAAAATCTAAAAAAGATGGGTTTTCAAGGACCAAGGCCAACTATTTTTGGATGTCATATTTTTGATCTATATTCTAATGATTCATATAAGAGGTTTATACATAGCTGATTAATTATGTTCTAAATTGATCGAGTTAGATTGACAATGTATTTTTAAATAAGTTGAATGTACTCTTATTACTTGCAGTTTTGGCCAATAACGTAATCCCACAATACAAGAATGTCTAGTATGGCATCCCTAATTTTTATTACATATCTTTACATATCATTTTACAAGTATATGATCTTTAAAATTTGAGTGTCTTGGAAATTATGTACATAATACAATAAAACATAAAAATTATTCTATTTCACTTGAAATTATTTTGTGTGGTTCATATTATAAACATTAAGTTCATTTCATAACCTGGGGGCATTCATCAATGAATATGGTGAGCATAAATCTCATCAAGGTAAAAAGAAACACATTGAATGGGAGAAAGAGGTCTCAAACTTGGATTGATCATATAAAAAATGATGAATACAATGAAATAAATAACATTAGTCATAACCTATAAATGTGGCTAAAACATTAAATTTATTTATTCTTAAGCATATCAAAAATGTCTATACCCATGGTTTCATAAAAATTACTATGGTTATTTACCTAGGAATAGTGAAAATTCTCATTTCAAAACATTAATTTTGTTATGAATTATTCTTAAGAAAATTACCAAGGTACAAATATGATTCAATGTGACATAGTAAATTAATATTTTGAACTCAAATTGGATTTATTACTAATACATTATCAATGAAATCCCATAAATTACCAATATCGTATATATTATTGGATTTAAAAAGGTTCATATGTGACCTTGTATAATAGACTCTATATCATAACATGTAATAAATTTAACCAACTAATACTCAACACAATAAATCATTAAATGATATAATTTAATAGTTGTAAACTCATATTCAAAGTCTTGAGGTATTATTATAGATTATCTTCAATTTTTCCATATATTATTTTATATATTAACATCATCTAAAATAGATGGATTTTCATGGACCATGTAAAACTATTTTAGGATATCGTATATTTGTTCTATAGTCTACTAATTTGAATTATAGGTTTCTACATAGATTATTAATTATGTTCTAAATTGATTGAGTTATATTGACTTAATGATCATGTTTTTATGTGCGTTTTTAATAATATGGATTGTAAGGGGGTTATGGAATGACATATCCCAACATATTAAAATATAAAATAAATGGGATAAGAAAAATGGAGTGGTTGAAAAAGAGATGGCTAGGTGTATCCCTTACCTTGTATAGTATCTTCAAAAGCTATATGATAGGGAACTTGGGGGATTCACAAATCCTTGGAAGGACTCCCTTAAATGTTAGGATATCATATATTAGGGGATATTTATTTTATAATTAATGTAATTGAAGAAATATGAGTTTTTTTATAACAAAATTTCGGGAATTTTATATTAAATTCAATAGACACCTCATTTACAGTATTTAAAAAACCATGGGATTTCCCTTGGTATTTTCCCATGGTATTAGTAACTTGGGACACCTCATATCATATTTTATTTTTTAAGAGTAAACAAGAATTATTACACCATGATTACATCATTATCACATAGTTGTGATGTCATTATACATACTAAAAACTCAAAACTTTATTTTTCCTATTCATTGAAAATTCAACTATTTTATTAAAATAAAAAAACCAAACTAACAATTTTGTGTCTGTGAAATTTGAAAAGTGAACAACATTTTATAAAAAATTGTTTCTTTTTAAATATAAATAAATAAATAAATTACTAATACTTAATTAATAATATCTAAAACATTTTTCTTATTATATAATGACATAATTATATCATATTTAAAATTATAATGATGAAAAAATATTTATACTTCCTTAGGGGGAGTTAATTTTATATTGGTAAAATTAACATTCATAAGGGTAAAAATTACATTCAAATGGGAAATGTTAGTATTCACCTAAAAATTATTTTCATCTTATTGAACGACATTTTTCACTGATTACAAACATGTATGTCTGACTAATGATAATCATTTAAGAGAAAAAATTATTTTGTAATAAATTATTTTTTTACTATTTTTAAAAAAACACCATTCATTAAATAATATTCATCAAAACAATATTCATCAAATAATAAACAATTGAAGCTTTCTAGAAAACTTATAAAATATCATCCATGACTGAATTTTGATATTTTAAATTCATAATTGAATTTTATTTTAACATAAAAATTCATTAAGATAGTGAAATATAACATTTAAATATAAATAACTTTAGTTATTAAATATAATAGTGGATGGGAAATGAAAAGATAAATTATATAGTGAAATTTAAAACACCTAAAAAATTAAAATTATTTTTTCATTTAAATTTATAAAGGGGAGTTTTAATATTAATATTTCATTAAAATAATTAATATTAATAATAACCAAATTCAATATTTAATTATATCAATTCTAAGAAGTATAATTTGGGCCTGAAAAGTCAATTTATTAAATTTGACATAGTTAAAAATAAATTTTATTATAAAAAACTATACATAAAAGTGTTTATCCTATTATTTATTATAGTTATACTAAATAAAAATTATAAATGATTTATTATGTCTTCAAGGAATAAAAAATCACCATTTGTGATTATTTTAGAAAACATAATAAAATGTTATTTTGAGGAAAGAGATCAATAAATAAAATAATTACATTTTTTAGGTTGTTAAATTCTACACACTTAATGAAATTGCATCCTCGAAATTTTATCTTATTAAAAAGTGGTTACTTTTATGAATATTATAATTTTAAAATAATTTCCCTTCATAAAACATCATGTTTAAAAAAATATTATTCATTGAAAACAAATAGACTATTTATAAATCCTTCACAATGGTTCATAAAACGCTTAAGATTGACCAAATATATCCCCCAGGATTGTCAAAACAGGAGTACAACATGGCCCATTTTCGAGCACTGGTTCATGATTGAGTCTTTCATAATGAGGTGTTTTTGGGATTTATCCTTTGATATATCCATGCCAGAGAAATATCAACTTGTTCGTGTCGAGACATGGATTTATTTGTTCAGAAACCAGTTACATAATATTTCAAAAAATTAGAATAAATTTGTCTAGTATATAAACATTTATATAGAGTTTTATTAACGTTATCATATAATAATTTCCAAAAATAACTAATATATTCATTGGTAAAACTATGGAACTCGTCGTTCTATTTCATAACATTACATATCATTTTACCAATAGAGGATCCATAAAAGATTAGAGCCTTGGAAATTATGTACATAATACATGAAAAAAATTCTTCTTTTCCACATGAAAGTATTATTCAAGGATAATACTTTGTATATTTATTTCATCTCAAAATATAGGGACATACATTAAAGAACGAGGTGAGCATAAACCTCATAAAGGTAGAAAGAAACACATAGAATAGGAGAGAGAGGCATACAACCAAGAATGGTCATATGGAAATGAGTCAGTACATAAACTAAATAACATGAATCATAAGCCATAAATGTGGATAAATTAATATATTTATACATTCATAAAAATATTACTAAGGTACATCCCCATGGTGTCATAATCATTACCATGGTCATTAACCAAGGAATCGTAAAAAATTCATCTCTACAGGTTAATTTTGTTACCCAATTCATCAGGGAACAATCTGGGCACACACTTAATATGTATTTAATTTCATGTGATCCAAATATATCATAATAAAAATTTACTTAAATAACCCTTATAGAAAAAAAGATTTCTGTTTCATATCAATATTAGGTTGTTTAAAAAAGGTCATAAAAATATGATTGTTATGTCATTTATATCCAACAGAAATAAGTGAGGGTTTTATGTATTTCAATCCTAGAAGTAAATAATTAATTATTATTTCATGATTAATAACCCTGAAAATTAATGGGGATTGTATATTCATATAAAATTATTTTATGATAAAAAGAGATAGATTTTGAGACAAATATTCTATTGCATAATGGCTATAAAAAATGGTTTTAAAACATTATAAACATATAGGGGGAGGGTTATCCCTTATATAAATGACCCAAAATATATTATATGGATTTTATAATATTGATATAAAAATATGATATGAAAATTTTAAATACATAAAAAAAAATGAGAACTAGAAAAGAAAACAGAAGTGAAGAATTCACTCATATAATTTTGGAAACCTAACAGTGTCACATAATAATTCAAAAAATGAATTGATGATATAAAAGGGGTTTCAAATAATTTTTAAATAATACATATATTTAGATTGATATGGAATGATATATCCCAAAAAATAAAATAAAAATACATAAGGGATAAAATAGAAATAGTGCATGAAAAAGTGATTGGTGGTAGATTTACATTCCATATAGATTAACTTCTAAAACAATATAATTGGGACCATGGGTGATTGAGGAAACCATGGGTGGACTCCTTGGGAGGTAAGAATATCAAATATTTGAGTGTAATGATCTTTGATTTAATGGAAAAGAAGGAATGTGTGGTTATTTATAGAAAAAGTGAGGGAATATATTTTGTAATTTCAAAAGACACCTCATTAGTGGTATTTTCAATACCAATGTTTTTCCCAAGGTATTGGCCACATGGAAAACATCATTAAATATTTTATTCATAAATTGACGACCAAAGTTATTACATTGTGTTTCAATCATTATTATAAATATTTAATGTCATTAAATATACCAAGAACTCAAACTATATTTTTATTATTCTTAAAAAATTCTACAGTTTCAGGAAAAAAAATCACCATAACCCTTATTTTAAATATTGAATTCAATATTGAACTCCATTTTATATAAATTATTTAAATTTAAATTAAATTAAATAAATAAAATACTAATACTTAATTATTAATTTATAAAACATTTATTTACATATACTATGATATAATTATATCACATTACAACTTAAGATGTTGAAATCAAATTTATACTCCCATAGGTGAGGTTACTACTCTATAGGTTACGTTACCATTCATAAGGTTAAAATTACTTTTCCAATGGTTAAATTTACTAATCAACAATAATTTATTTTCATATTATTTAACAAAATTTTTCACTTTTATTACAACCATGTATGCCTCCATTTTTACAATCATTTAATAGAAACAAAATTATTTAATAATAAACTATTTTGCATTATTCATAAAAAACACCTTTCATAAAATACTATTCATCAATAATTTCTATTCATCGAGTACTATTCATCAAATACAGAAATGTGAATCTTCATAGAAATCTTCTAAACACACATCCTAGATTTATTTTTTCATTTGAAATTCAAAAACTATGATCATGTTACCATAATAATTCTATATGTATAAGAAAATTAACTTTTAAAGATAAAAAAAAATCTGGTTATAAAAAGAAAAGTGAATGAAAAAAAGCATAGTGAAAATGAAAAGTGAAATTTCTCACACAAAAAAATAAAATTATTTTATTATTTATATATGAGAATGGGGATTTATATCATAATATTTTATTAGAAAAATCATTATTTATAATAACCTAATTATTTATATTATTTATATCATTTATGAAATGAATAATTTTGGTCCAATATAGCAATTAATCTAATTTTTCTCAATTGAATATATACTAGAAATTTTTAGTTACCTACCATGCTCAACCCAAAAATTATTAATGAAAATAAATGTGCAGATACAAGATACAACAAAGAGTGTGGCCCAAAGAGTACCACCAAACAAAAGTGGAAAAACAATTTCCCCTGGAAACAACCAGAGAGACCCAAAGACCCAAAAATAAAGGCCCCCAAGCACAAAAACAAAAAGGGAATTCCCCACCACATTACTAACCAAAACCAGTTCCCCGCCTTAACTAAATTGAATATATCTTTTTTATTAACATAAATTATTCATAAATGTGTATATACCACTATTTTTAATAGTTGTACTAATACATATTTATTCATGATGTATTGTGTTCTCTTGAAATAAAAATAAATTCTGAGATCTTCTATTGTCAAACAAAATAATATGTTATTTGGAAGAAAGAGATACATAAATAAAAGACGTATATCATATGGATCTTTATAATCGGACTATTGTAAAATAATTAATTCAAATTCTAAAATAATAATAGGTGGATTAATGTTTAGTGGTTCTTGGGTCCCTCTATTTTTCTTCCATCCATAATGGTGTCAACATCCATATGTATCATCCAGATTTATATATTTGGTGGAAATTATTCCTAGATATTGGGAACAATATTGACTACATCTTCCCCTTCTTCCTCATCTCCGCATTACTCTAGTTGTAGTTCCATGTTCAATCCTATTGAACTTAAATTTTTAATTTTAATCTTAATTTGAGATGAAATCCATAAAATTTATAAAATTAATTGAATAGTATAGTATTTCTTCATCTGATGAGGGTTCTACATGGTTGGGTGGTGCACAAGAATATTTTATTTGGAATTTAACTTCCAATAATACTGTTGTCTTGATGTATAAGAGGCATATGACTAGAATATTCATCTATTAATGTTCATCTTGTTGTATATGAATTTTTTTTTTCGTTACACAATTTTTTTTTGAATATTTTCTCTTGAATTATTATGGTGAAGAAATGTTTTGTTATGTCATGGTAGAAGAGATTGGGGGAAAAATATTATGGTTTAACAATTCATGATGATATCAAGATACTGGTTGATCTTTTTTATAGTCATCTTATAATTTAAATTCAATGTACCATTATATAAAACATATTTTCATTATCTTTCTTCCTCTAAAGAAGTAGTAAAAAATTCATACCACATGTGCAGGTGGTCTAATAATCTTTAACTTCTTAAAATCAAACATTTTATATATGAAATATATAAATATTGTTTTTTTCATATATGGTTGTAATAATTGATAATTAAGGGGGGGGGGGAACTTATGTTATCATTTAGACTAATTTAATCAGGACTTTTAGGCTTTTATAACCATTGTAAATTATTTTTGACGGTTACTATGAAGTAATCCCAAACATTTTCATCTTAAAATGTATAAAATTTCTTCTTTCAGTGATCCAATTGATGATATTTGTTCTACAATCTCTCATATAGAACTAGTTATTATGATTTTTTAACTATTCTTGTGGAATACCCATCTGATATATTGTGGGACTAGAAGATAGAGATGGGATAAGTGTTGGATTATATTTAGCAGTCTAGGATTCCACTATTCATGATATTTAGCGTTGATATATTGGAATTGTGTGAGACTTGTATTTAGTTCACGAAAATAATTATTCCATCATTTTTTCACCTAAGGAGTTTTCCTAAAATAGGCCTACCAATTTTATATGAATCATTGGAATTTGAATAATAACACAAAAATTCACTATATAGAGACCCACAATGAATTATTAAGGAATCAATAGATTTGGGAGTAATTCAAAAAATTACACCTAGAAATTAAATCATAGAATCTATCATTAAATAGATTTTAAAAATTCATTATGATAAAATTCATCATATTCAGTTTTATATAGATTCATTGATAAATAAATTTTTAGTGAAGTTCTTATATTCCCTTGATCTACGTGGATAGTAAACTAGCACACCATGAAAAGGTAGTTCAAACCTTGGTCAACATGAATCACTTAATTATCAATGATTCTAACTACTAAATATTTTTTATCATAAACCCACCCATAGATATGAAATTCATGTGATATATTCTATTTAATATTGGAAACATTGGATAGCCAATGTTTTGTTGGGGTAGATTTTAATTTACCCATTTGGGGTAAAGCTTCCACTTTGGCTTCAGCAATGAATAACATTGATACATAACATATAGTATTGATTTCAATGAATCAATTGTATTGAAATGAATTGAGGGAATAGTGGGAATTATAATTATTTGAGAAATTTACATAAGGATTTATGCTAGATGAGGTGGTTTTACTTATAGTTGAAATTATTACCCTTCATGGTTTAACCTATGATAATAAATATAAAGCATGTCTATTTTACTCCCTATTATAATGTATTCATAACACTATTATTCAATTGAATAAATATGAATTGGTATTCTAGATCCCGAATTATGATGGATCACTTAGTCCAATTGTTTTGGCATGATACTTTTGAGAGAGATTTGGTCGGTCTGTAGGACAAGGCTCTTCCTGATGTATATATTCTGGAGGGATATTTAATCAATTTAATTCAACATTTATTTTCCTCAGTTCCTTAACCTCTTCCTCATACTAAGAAAATATTTCCTCAATAATGGGAGGTTCAAACTCATTAAGAATTTGTTGGGATATAGTGACGTAGATCACCTTTTTATTAATTGATGCACACTAAGGAGGTGGAATCTAAATTTTTTTTTGGAGAACCCAGTTTTTTAGTATCTAATTTTAGGTATCCATTCTATTAATACTTAACTTTTATGTAGGATATGTTTTTAATAGATACATCTTCTTTATGTTCTCCAACATGGGTCTCATGTTCTATATTGTCTATAGGGCTACTATTGAAGTTTACCCTTACATTAGTTTTTATGAGTGTCACATCATTTTCAAATGGGTATGAGGTTTGGTGATCCTTAAGTCACCCATTATAAATTTCATGACCTTTAAAAAGATCCATAATTTTATTACATGTGTATTATATCATCATTCAAAAAATCAACATAATAGTGTTAGAAATATGGCTTCCAATTTTTTATAGTCATGGGAAAATTATGAACATACATCACTTATAAATTATAAAAAATAAATATTTATTTAAATAATTGTTATTTATCAGAATAAATGATCTGGTTTTACATTGTAGATATAATAACCTTGGATAATCATTAATGAAATTTGTGGTTTAAAATACAAATATTAAGAATAAAGTACATAAATAAATATAACATATGTGAGTGTATTCATCATCATAATATCAGAAGAATTCGGTCATCATCATAATAAGATGGAAAACATTTGATTATGTCCTGGAATTTTTAATATGAATAAATATAAAATATCATTCTATAGTGGTAAAATACAACACAAATCTATTAAAAATGTAATTTAATGTTCAAGAATAACATCTGTTCATAAATCATAACATCATCCTTTTGAAAAATGATAAAATCTTGGTCATAAAAAGTAAACATAATTACATTAGATACATCAAATTACATAACCCATAGTTAGAATATACGACTCCTCTCACACCCTTCAGATCATAAATGCTCATAATCATCTATGACACATAGAATATATAACAACAGTAATGTTCAATTAAATCATGTTAAGGAATGGGTTTTGTTATCGATTTTATAAAGAATAGTTTCATGACTAAAAATCGGTGATTCCCATTACATTGGGAAAACATGTCTACAATATAAATCATCATTATTGAAAAAATAAGATATAACTCAAAATGATTCAAAGATGTGTTTTAAGACGAAATGATTATTTGTTTAATAAATATTATATTTGGACAAAAATTAATTTTGGAATGGAAAAAAAATATGTATTCATAAAAATAAGTCATAATAATAGTGAAATAATATAAAATAAATATTATTGGAATAAACATAATGATAATGATGAGAAATATGGATAACATATAGATATTGAGTAGGGGTTGAGAACCCCATTACCTTAAATCCTGCTTCATTTCATAACTTTTTATCCTCATAAATATTAAAAGTTATATTATTTACACATATATCCAAAAGTAATTTTTTTATTATTTTTATCAATATTTATCAATTATAATAATGTGAATAAATTAATTTCTTTTCTTAGTGGGTTAAAGTTTTGATGTCATTATACCTTAATTTTTTTGAATTTCTATTTGATTCCAATATTTATTCAATTTAATTTTATATTTAACAAAAATAATTCCATAATAATTAATTATATATATTTATATGTTTAAATATGATAATTAGTAGAGTATAAAGATCCAAAAGTTTAGGTATAAAATATTAGATGGAAACATCCTTATTGGCGGTTAACTAACTATTACAAGGAACATTTTTCAAATGATTACAAAGAAAGGCATAAAATATAAATAAATAAAATATAAACATTTTAATGTAATATAAAATCATAAATATAATTTTAACATTCTATATAATTAATTTTATAAGATATGGTTTTGTATGGAAAAGAGTAAGAGAGTAATAGAATTTAAAGACACAAAAAAGACTTGATAAAATTATATCCTCTTTTCATTGTTACATCCTTTTTATAAAACTAGACTCCCTTATTAATTATAGTTTCATTCAATTATAAAATCCAAATGGAATATAAGATTCTTAATTGAGGGTATTTGGGAATCGATTTTTCTTTAGTGTGTGTTGGTGGAGTGGTTATACATGGGGAGGGTAGAGGTTATCTAAACATTAGGAGAGGAGTATTTTTTCATCTAAATATTGAATTAAATTATATATCTACGGTAACCAAAGTATTTTTTTATATTTTTCACATTATAAAGTACATTTTTATTAAAAATGATAATTTCAAGATTTTTAAAAACATTGTAATTCTAATTAATTAGTTTATTCAAATAGAAAGGATGAAAATTGGGAAAATATTATTTTAATGTTATATAATTGATTTTAGATTTGGAATGTACTTTTATGGTTTAAAATCATATTTTTTTTTAATTTCAAAGACACAAATAACCAATTAATTTTTTTTATTCAAGCCTCAAGTTATAGAAATTTTTATTTTAATATTTAATCATTAATTATATAATTCTAGATTTAGGAGTAACAGAAAAAACAATATTTTTACTATTCGCATTAAAATTGAATTATGTCAAAAAATTACATATTAATAACCCATTTGAAATTTTTATATTATGATTTCAGAAAGTGATATTTATTTCATCAAAATAATTTTCTAACATAGTATCTTTAATTTTTTATTTTTATAATTATAATTTTTTTAACATAAGTAAGAATAAAATTAATTAATAATGTTCTTATATTTTTACTGAGTTTTTAAAAATGATAATTATTTAGTAAAATTATAATATTTATATTTATTTAAATTATTCATGGAAAATATTATTTATTTTAACATTTATTATTATACTATAAATTTACAAATCCAACACTTAGGTTATTAGTCCCAAGGTTCAAGTTATTATTATCAAGGGATATGTTACTATTCTAATAGTAACACTACTATTAAAATGATCAAATTAATTCCTATAAAAACTACATAATTCCTTCATTCACTACTCATCTCAATTTCATTCAGGGTTATACATTTCCATTTTCAATCATTTATAATGGCGCACTAAAATTTTATTCTTTTCCATTGTGTTTTTATTGGGTGGGATGATTCTAACAGATCAACATGGTGTGAACTTTCAATTTGTAGTTTTTCGATTTTATATTTTCTCCCTTATAATACTTGTAATTTTAATGGTTTAAATTATAAAAAAATTTGAAATTTTCATTAATGAATAATGATCATTCATTATTTTCTATGTTTCGTATATGTATAATAAAATTTAATACAACATAATACACATTTATTTCATAAAATAAATATCATTTATAATATTTTTATTATTAAATTATACAACCATTTATAAATTTTATCCATTAAATTTCTACTCATATTCTCAATTGAGAATACGTGAGGGTAATTTTTTTACTATTTCCCCTAGTACCCTTTTATCCTCTTCATAATTTTGGATTCATTATAATACTATGATTAGGTGAGTTTTTTTATTATGTAGTATATTATATTTTTGGTTCCATATCTTCAATGTATTCTCCTCAAAGTAGTGGACAATATTTAGTTATACCACCTATTGATTTTGTACATGTGATGAGATGATTTTTTACATCATCTAGATGGACAAATGAATGAAATAATGATATTGATCCATATTTGGTGGAATTTCTAGATGATAGGCCACTGATCTTATGTGATTAAGGATCTCCAATTGTATAATGTATGAAGGGTTATGATTTCCAATCATTCCAAACAACATTAATATCTTCAATAAAAATTTTCTAAAGACAAATTTGTCTCCAACAACAAACTCAATTTCCCTTTGATGGTTGTCATCATATCACTTTTTATGAAGCTGGTAACCATTTATATATTAGTGGATGGATTCTTAATTTTTTACATCTGTTGAACATGATCATGTCCATGAATCCTTAATCACCTTTTTTATCAAAAATAGTTGTAAAAAAACATCTATTCTCATTTATATATTCATATAGATCAATTTTAATTCAAGTGTGGAGGATTTATCTGTATGGGAAATCGTCTAATGACATGATCTGATACCATAATCCTCCAAAATCCATTGAGTAGGATCTTATAATATTCATCAGTTCGGAATAGTAATCTAAAAGTGGTGATTAGTTTGGGTGTTATAGGGTGTACTTATATTCAATTCAGTATTCAAATCATTTTTAATATTCCTCTATAACTTAGATGTAAACAAGGTTTCTTGTTCAGAGACTATTGAATGTGGTGCCCCTTACAACATAACCACATCCATTACATATATCATCGAAATTTCATCAGGTGGTCATTAATTATGATGGAATGTGCATTATTGTTGAGCTGATCCACCACATTCAATATTACATTATTTCATTTCGATGTCTTTGGGAGACTAGTTATAAATTATATGGTGATTTTCTCCGATTTCATGTTGACTGTTTGAGATTGTTTCATGACCCCCTTGGAAGTTGGTTTATCTACTTTAAGATTCTGACATCCCACAAATCTTGATATATAAATGGAAATACCCTTAATCATTTTTCTGATTAAATGTTTTCTCGAATATCAAAGATCATCTTGGTAATACTACGATGGATGAAAAAAGATGATATATTTTCATTATCCAATATCTCATTCATTATGTCAGTTGATTTAGATCACAAATACTAGTTCAAAATAAAATTAAATCAATATCATATTATTTGAACTCATGTATCTTCTCATTCATGATTAAATACATTTTATTTTTTAGCTCAAGATCATTCCATTGTGCCTCCTTGATCTTTTCTTTGATAGGTGGTTTGAAAATAATTTATGCAAGGTAATAATTAATCCCTACCATTATGATTTGTAAATTCGTACATTCCATATCCATTAAGATTCTATCATTCCCAATCTATAACACAGATATAGTAACATGTTACTTTGTACTAAGAGTATTGACTACCATGTTTTCATTTTCTAGATGAAAATTAATAAAGAAGTATTATTCTCTAATAATCTCTAACCATATTCTATAAATAATATTTAGCTACATTATGTAAATATTTACATTAAACTATTATTATTAGTATATATGTCACATGTGTCACCATTTAGTCATTACGACAACATCTTCATTGAAAAGGAAAAATATACTATATTCAGATCATTTTTCATGTAGTCTTTCTAATGGATATTCAATTTTCATATGGCTTAGTATATCACGTTTTCTTCCTTCTTGAGCACACAACCAAATAGTTTTTTATGCATCATTTTTTATAAAAAACCAAATCAACTTTTAGGTAGTTTGATTATTGGTGTTGTGATTAGCATCTTATTGATCTCCATGAATCAATCATCATATTATTATTTCAATAAATACATTACCCCATTCCATATTAAAATATTTATCAGTATAGAAATATGTAGAAATTTAATGAAAACAATTATATTAACCATATAAGAAAAAAAATTTGAATTCCTAACAATACTGGTTCTAGGATATTCAACATTTTCATTATTCATTGAACGGTCAAAAAAAATTCTCTCATTTGTGATCAGATGTACGAATAATGTAACTTTCTATATTGAACTCACCCACCTATAACATCAAATACATTTTCTTCATTGCTATTTTCACCATCAGAATACTTATATTCCATTCCATGTTTATTGTTTTCCATGCGGTAAAAGAGAATGTTAAAAAAAACAGTAATAATAATTTCATTTGGTGGTTTCTAATGATTATATTCATAAAATACATAAAGATTGTAGGGAAATTCGTATGTGTAAAGGTAATCACTTCGATCTCAATGTATCCCTACCTTCTATGGAATCCAATCATCTGTATATATTTATTATTTACCATCAGCTGTTGATATCTAGATTAAATATCCATATTGAGTAGTACTAAATAATTTATATTTTATCAATCCACCCATCAATCACTATAACGTGATACTTTTTCTTTATTGTGGGCATTTTATGATCCATGTAATTGATACATAGATGCACTAATACATGTTTTTTAGTTAGAAAGAGCACTAGAACACCTAAATGTGACACACTAGGGTATATAAACCCTTTTTACAAATCCTATTGGATCTTCTTATTTTAACCCTCCAATTTAGTATAAGAAATCATATAAAGGAATTTACAAAAAGTTTTGGGTTAGGATATATTTAATATTAAGAACACTAACTCACGATCTGGGGGAATTTAATGTATCTTTTTGGGAAATACATCATTGTATAACTTAACAATGGGAATTTTATTAAGATATATTCCTTCTATTGATTCCACTACTTGTTCCATGTATTGTTCTTCATAGGTTATCATCACCCACACCATTGAGGGGTTTTATAGAGGAGATTCATGATCATCATTTAGTTTTTAGAATAGCATGGGTTTGATCAGAATAAGAATAAATATTTTCTATCCCCAATATTTTATGTGGGAACAATATAATGAGATCCAAACTATTCTAAGTATATCATAAAATTCTAGAAATGGTATTACTACATGGTATCTAGATGTGTATGCATATATACTCTAATACGATAATATTCCAACACATGGGTTGCAATAATTTCACCACTATGTGTTTTTTATAGAAATTACATCTTCATGGTATTAGGGTTATGATTCAATAGTTTAAGAAAACATACATGATATAAAAGAATTTTGAAACCAAAATCATCTAAATATTTTTCCACACTTGAGTGAATATTATGTGTACCTTAAATGAATTTTTTTATGAATCACTTATGTAATATTGGTGGAATAAGATTCATCATGCACCCTTGGATTTGTTGGTTGTTTAATTTTATTTCCCTCAAAGGCATATGGTTTAGTTCACTGGATGACATAATTATCTTTATCCCTAATTTTGGCACATTGAACCATGGGTGGTTCATTATGAGGTACTTTTCATTTTCCCACCATGTTGTCTAGATTCATCATGTCGCTTAATTATCCACGATCTTTGAGGTTTTCTATCCCACAGTTGATGAATTTACCCATCACATTGATGCAATTCCAACTATTCTCATTCCCACATTTTGACACATTGATTGTTTCATCCTCTTTAATCCTTTACTGATTGAAAAACCCACCTGAAAACCCATTAAGTACTAATCAATGTACTCCATCACTACTTTGAGAGAACATATAACTAGTTTTTTATAACCAATAATTTATTAGATAGATTAAAACATTGAATGTTGTGGTTATAATCCACTATAGTATCTATCTATTTTTTATAATTGTTGATAATAAATATCAACTCATATTTGCAAAGAATTTTTAGGATTTCTTAATAAATCTTGATATATTAAACATACTTTTTATTCATCATAAAAATTTTCTCTTTATATTTTTCAATGATTTTTAAGAATTTACTTGTGAATAATTATTTTCTTAATGACTTCCCACTTTATGATTTATATTTCATCATTTGTCATTATTTTCACTATCAACCCCCACTATTGGTGGGAATATCTATCTAAATAATAGATAATTAGAGTCACTTGATCTTACTAAAAATAGCGGAGAAAAATTAATTATCTTCCCTATTGATATATACAAATATTTTGTAATAATTGAATTGGAAGATCCACAAAAATGTTGTCGGACATTGACATATAAAATACCCGATAGCGAGTTTTTCCTTCTTTGTTGAATGAGGAATTTTACCTCAACTCATGTAATTATTTAATGACATATAGAACATGGAAAAAACTACAATTATGTTTTGATCTCCAACTCCCATCTCATTGGGTATATCATTCTGGAAATCCATTTTTACCCTTAGATGGGTTTCTGTAATATTTTTTCAGGGTTCCAATAATTTTTTAAAATAGAAATATTTTAAACAAAACATATGTTAACAAATCATGAATGAATAAATTATTATATTGTATAATTAACTCTAAATTCATATATTATAGGGTCCATATGTTTATATAATTTGGAAAATTATTCTTCTTGGATGTTTTACATCTATATAAACTTTTACTTATGATTTTCTTTAATGTGTTTTAATTAGAATTAAAAATTATTTAAACCATCATTCATATTCCAACTGTAATGATCTTTCTTTTTTATTACATGATTATATAATTATTTATATGATAAAAAACATAAAAATGTTATTATTAAATGATCCAAAATATTAGTGTTTAAAAAAAATTTGTCTTTTACCTCACTTGTACACAATTTAAAGTAATAAAAATTATATAAATATTCTTTATCAAAATAAAAAATCATGTTATATATAGTTTATATAATCACATTTAGAAATAAATAAATTAATGAGGTGATATAAAATCCCAGAAAGAGGATGAATAAGGGACATGAATCAATATAATATTGGTGAAGATAATCATAATCATCATATCATAATAATTTGATCATTATATTATCAACGAGTGAGATTTTTTATAAATAAATTTAATATAGTACAATAAAAAAATGAAATATAATTTTATAATAATAAAATATCACACTTAGTTTTGATGAATTCTATCTTCATGTTCACACATAATAGATGCCCATATATAAAAAAATCATCATTGAGAAAAACATTGATAGCTACATTTTCACACATATATTAAATAATAAAATTATATACATCACATTAGAAAATTAATTATGGGGATATATGTTTTTGGTCCCACCCATCACATCATAAATGATCATAATCATATATTCCACATATAACATATAACATTCATAGTCAAGAAACACCCAAAATAAAGGAATGAGTTTCATAAGGATTTCATAATCAAAATATTCATTAATAAACATTTGGGATCCAAAAAAATTGGGGGAAATTATTAGGAATAAAATTCTTTATTAGTGATTGTATGATAATAAAAAAAAGGATGAGTCAATAATGTGTTTTGGAATGATTTTTTAATTTTTATATTTGGATGAAATTTAATTTTGGAACGGAATACAACATGTGTATCCATGGAAAAATGATAGAATAATGAATTTATATTTAAATAATATTTTGGGTATATATATTAAAAATAATTAAAATAAAGAATAACCCAATGAAATGGAGTGGGGTACAAGAATTCCATTCCGTAAAATGCTGAATTATTTCATCAATTTCCATCCTCCAAAATAATAATCATATGTCTACTAAAACATTGATCCAGAAGTGGATTATTTTCACTTGTAACACTATATATCAATTATAAATTGTTGATAATATTTCTTAATATCTTTTGATATAGATAATTTATTTTTATAGGTTGTTTTCGTTAAAAATTTCATGTTTTTCTTCGTGTTCAGTATTTTGTTCAATGTAATGTATAAATTATTATAATTAATTTCATAAGATTTTAATACATATATTTATATATTTATATTTTATAAATAATTTATTTTCAATATAAATATTTGTGGAGTTATTATATATGTCGGAAACATATTTATTTTCTATTTATCGACTGTTATTTGGAATGTTGCGCAAAGGAGGAGAAAGAGAGACATAAAAATAAAATAGATCAAAAATAAAATTTTTATGTCTTCATAACATCATTCATGTAATTTTAAAATTATTTATAATTAATAAAATAATATTTCATTTTGAAATAGATGTTTAAAAATTTTAAGAGAATATGAAAACATGAAGAAGATTTGATTAAAACACATCATCTTCTTCGTGCTTCTTCCATTGAATGCAACAAAAATCCTGTGATGATTAGTGTTAAATTACTCAAGATTTTCACTATGGATTCATGGAGGCTTAATATAGAGAAATTCGGTAGATATTTGAATTTGGAATGTGTTTTAGGATTGTTTTTTATAGGGATAGTTTGGGGTTATATATATAAGGGGGGATGGGTATTTTTGTGTTAAATATGGAATAAAAAATATCTTAGGTAAGAATTGTAATTGTGTTATTTTTGACAAAAAAATAAATATTTAATAACAGAATTGTAAGGCCTTGAATCCATACATAATTATAGTTAATTAGTTTGACCAAATTAAAATGTGGAATAATGAGGTAACATTATTTTAATGCAGTTCTATTAATTTTTGACTTTGGAATGTTCTTTTACAGTTCATGAACAAATATTATTCAATTATAATTACTCGTTTACCAAATTAAATATTTTTTATTAAAGATTCATGTTATATAAATAATTATTTCACAATTATATTATGAATTTTTCAATAATATATTCACTTGTTATTGGAAAAAATTTACTTTTACAATTCACTTGAAAATAAAAGTATATTAAAACCAAAAAAAATCACCCATAGAAGCATTATATATGAATACTTCTAAAATTAAATTAATATTATTAGAATAATTTTTTATAATGTCATACTTTAAATTATTATTTTAAAATTATGATTTTTTGTAAATAAAAAAAAGTAAAATTTATTAAAAATGGTGTTGTATTATTTTTGAGTTTTTAATCAGGACAATTTTTTACAAAATTATAATATTTATATATAATAAACGTATATTAAAAAATAATATATAAACTATCGAAATCTCAGGCACCGTATGAATTCGGGCCAAAAAATTTGTTAGAAAATAAAATTACAGTTGATAAATAAAGTGATGCACCAAGCACCACCACAAAATGAAAAAGGAAACACCCAAAACATAAATACAACCACTATAATGGCCCATATGTTTTACGGACAAAGTCAACCAATCATAGTTCCATGAGAAACCCACCCAAGCTATCACCAGCCTAACCACGCAGCTTATAAAGAAGACCCCAAGCCAAGATCGCCGCTTTCCACCATCTTGAGGCCATTTTCACCCCTGTCTCATGGTCACGATCACCATCCAAAACCCCCAAGGTAATCCCACAAAAGATCACACCTCCACAGCCTGTTAGGAAAAAAACCATGCATGCTCCAAAGAAAGAGGTTTTCCTCGATGTCAATGTGTATTAGTTTTCCACCCTGTCATCATATTCCCACACCCAACCCAAAGTCATCAGAATCCATCCAAACGCCATCGTTGGGACTCCTACACGACATCCATGCAAGAAAGTAGTCCATAGAATGGAAAACATCGTCACCCAAAAAGCATGCCACTGGTGGTTATCTCACCAACACAAATGTAGAGTGATTCCATACCACCGCTGATCATCCAGGAATGTTGTCCGCACCCCCGACCATTCCCAAACTGGATCCCAAACCAGACACTATTGGACTCCAACTCCATGCCTCTATCGCGAGAAACTAATCCACATCACCGTTGGGATAGGGGACCTACCTAGCCCACAGATCCCACCAACCCCATCATGTTGACAATTCCTCAGTGATGCATAATCACCATCTCTACATATCTTGTTAACCATAATCTTCATTTTCTGTTTTTTACCAAACCATCTCATGTTCCTCCCCCCTTTCACTGAAATCACAGAGAGGACAAGCGCAACCAACCCAACCATAATGTCACCATCTTCTGTCCATGTATCATCAAGCAGGGCATACTGGCATCCACTTCCCTCAACATTGCCTTCAGATATCTCCACATGCCGCTCATTTCTTTTTCTCGAGCAACATAGACCAAATAAATCATTTTGCCCTACCACATATATTCCAATAGTAAAATTACCTCCTATAAATACTACTTCATTACATAATTTATTACTCACCTAAATTTATATTAGGGATCAAAATTTATATATTTTTTTAATTTCAATTATTTTAATTATTTTTTTTATAGTGTTATTTTTCAAAGAGATGATTCTAGCCGACCAGGGTTATCCAGATTTTTTCCATTGTGATTATTCTAATTTCTATTTTCTCTCTTGTAATAATCATAATTTTAATGTTCTTTATTTTGGAAAACTTTGAAGAATATTCCTAATAAAATAAGATTCTTTTGGGTTACTCTAAATATTTTACGTGTATGATATAATATAATATAAAATTATTTTAGTAGAAAAATACCTTTTCTAAACATTGGGTTGCTATAATATTTATAATCATCCATCTTTCTAAAAGGTCTTTCTGTCTTGTGAAATATACACATCATTTTAATATACATAAATGATTCTCCATTGCCTAATTAGTGAAGGTTAATATGAGGATAATCTCTAGAAAATTTCTTTACAAACATTCCCTATGATAGAAATGATTCATGAGATTGGATAGGATATGAAGACACATTTTTTTCATAGATATAATTACTAAATATTTGGATTTCGATACAAGATGAGGTTATGATAAAAATTATTCTATACCTATGGAGTGGGGTTTCTTCAACCCTATCATTATATTTTTTTGAGATGGATGTGGTGGATTTGAAAGAGGTTGATGTGTTAAACATTCTCCTAGACCTATAATCATGGTATGATATAATATTACTATGATTGTAGCTACCATGATCTCTCTCTTGATCTTGTCAATATTCATTCATTCATAAGTGTGGTGTAATATATGATCTACACAAAAGGTATCATATGATCTTCACATAAGATACATTCTTCTAGAAACAACATTTTCATTCAATGACTAGATTTCCATCTATGAGAACCAAACATAATATTTTATATAATAGATGCAAGAGTATTTATATAGATTACACTCCTTAGGACTGATGCTTCTAAGATTCATTAAAATATGATTCCTACTAAACAACCCATCAATTTTGGAAGGATCCCACTCTTTAGAGTTGAGAGAAATTGATAATACATGATGTCACATAATATGGTTTCTATGATTATAGAGCATGGTGTGATGTTATTCTTCATGATCACCCCGATGTTATATATATTCTTAAATGTAAGTTAGAAATTAAATTAAAATGAATTTAAAAATTATTAAGGCGTCCACATTGGTGATCCTCACACCGATTTCTCAATTTTGGGTGTCGTACAACTAAAATAGAATCCAAATATAAAAGACGTTAAAGTTTGCCTAATAAATTTTTGTGATATATATATATACATAATAATTTTATATATTTTATATAGAAATAGAAGGGTCCTCCAAATAATTATATGAATGTGCTATATAAATTCCACAGTTAAAGATTTTGGGAAATGATATTGTGGATTGTCTAGAGGATAGAACATGACTGTAATATGTCCTTTTTAAATTATTATCCTACTAGAAAATTTGTTATATTTATATATTATGATATATTACTCAATAGTGAATTCCAAAATATAATTATAACACCGTAATATTTAAATAAATTGGTCACTTTAAATAAATTTATTTTTATAATAGCTGGGGAAGCTCAAAACCATGATTTTAAACAAATTGGGTGACAATATTCATAAAAAATGTTTATTATAACCATGAAATTAATTTTTTAGGAATAAAAATAAAAAAAATTAAAAAAGAATTATTAATTCCAATCTCAATTTTAATGTATTTGTAGTTAAATAAATTTATTCATCAAAAATATTTTTGCTTCAAAAATGAGTTTGTATATTTTTTAAGATTTCCTAATAATTTTTATAATTTTTTGAAATTATATTTGAAAAAATGAATTTCGTTTATGAATTCATAATTAATAAATTATCTTTAAATAATTTTTTTCTAAGAAACATTTATTTTATTTTAGGAATAGTTAAAATTATTTTTGAAAACAATATTTTATTTTAATTTATTTCTAAGGTATAATTATGTTTTTAATTAGTTTTAAATTTCTTCTAGTTCATTCTAAAAAAAATTAATTTTATTATTGTTTCTGAAATAAAATTGAACCTGAATTTGTGATAAAAATATTTTTTTTTGAAAAGGGAATTGTTTTATAAAAAAAATTCATGTGAGATTACTAGAATTATTTTAAATAAAATTCTAAAAAAATATATGTTTTTAATTTAGGAAAATAATTTTAAAATTTCGAATTAGAAGGTCCAAATTTAATTAATAGGCCCCTATTATTTTTGGCCAATATGAATAGTATGTTTGGTAAATTTTGTTACCATTTTAAATGGTGATTTAGGTGATTTAGGTTAAAAATAAAATGAGTAGGACTATTAAATTACCCAAACACATGAAAAAAATTTAAAGGAAGAAGTCAATTTGATCCTTCACAAATAAGAATGTAAATTATGTTTTGTAATGGACACTTTTCCAATAAAAGGACTTGTATAATATTTAAATAATAATATGAGAAAATAATTCACTTTATTTCTCTAAAATATCAATTATGAGTCCAATAGATACCCTAATATTTATTTCATAAATATTATATATATTTAGTGAAAAAAACATAATATTTATAAAAACCTAGATCCAAAGGTTTGGTGTATTGGTAAATTAGGATCATACATAATATTTAAATAATAATGAAAAACATTTATTTAATTGTTTGTTCACTAGATTCTTATTAGTATGTGTTTCCCCATAAGTACATGTATTTACATGTGTATATACATTAAATGAAGGGGTGAGATAAAAGCCAATTAAGAGGACAAATAATAGACATGAAACATGGGTGAGGATAATCATCATCATCATAACATAATAAACATATCATCATTATATAAATTAGATGAAGCATTAAATAATGTCATGGAATATGGTAGTGCATAAAAAATAATCATCATGTCTTTGTAGTCACCTACAATGCATAATTGTGAACAGAGATAAAATCATATTCATCCATAATCGACATTATCTCATGATATACATCACATTATCCAATGTATTGGATCACTGTACCATTATGGGTGAACTCGTAAAATTATTGTATTTATATGAACTATATAATTAATGGTGAGCCTATCACATCATAACATTTACATTATCATGCATGACACATAGAATATATATCAATCTTGGAAATATAATAATACATGGAAAGGAATGTATTACTTTTCACAAATCATATATTCATTAATAGTAATTGGTGTTCTTAAAATAATTAGGGAAACAATATACATGTTATTAGAAACATAAATCTAGAGTGACAATTAAACAATCTCAGGAGACATAAAAGATTTATAATTAAAAAGAATATTTACTTTGGAAAAAATATTTACAATTTTCAATAAAGTAGATGAAAAAAATTTATATCTAAAAAAACAAAATTTATATAATTATAAAGGATATTTATAGATCATTTAAGGATCATCCATACTAAAAAAGGAGCTAAATAAGAAAACCCCAAAAAAGAGTGTTGAGTTTGAGAATCCACACACCATTTTTCTAAATTTTATTTTTACATTAATATCCTAAAAATAAAATTATATTCATTAATTAAAACAATCCAAAGCCTTTTGATTATGAATTTTATTAGTTATATTTTAATTAATTTAATTTATGGGTTTCTTAAGAGTTATATAGTTTAATTTCATCATTCAAGAGTCTCCATTTTCTTGGATTTTATGATCAATTATTTTTTTATATGAGTGTGGATGTTCTTATAAATATGGAATAGACATAAAAAATTAAAAATATAAGTTATTAATTAACATAAAAAAAAATTAATTCATATTATATATCATTTGGTTAAATTTAATGATAATTAATCATTATATACATAGTTAATGAAAATGATTTATTTTATTTGGTGGATTTTAAAACAATAGTGAACATAAATAGTAATATTTATTATCATATTTATATATTTATTCTAGAACATTATAGAATATATAATATATGAAATAAAATATTATTTAACCGTAATTATGGTTTTATGACCAGCCTTTATGGTGATTGTGAAAAAATAAAATGCATTGGCCATAGTGGAGCTAAATCGACAAAACACGAATGATATTTAACTTCTATATAAAAATTAAATTTCAAGCGAATAAAAGACGTATTATTAAATTAACATAATAAAATTTCATTATCTAAAATATTCTATAGTTATAATGGAACCTATATAGTTTGAAGTGATTATAGGATATGAAAATAAACGAAATTCAAAAGTAATTGAATGAAAAATAATGAGGATTTTACCTCTACATTTTCACCTCCTTGAGAACGTCCATAGAAAAAATGGTTTTGTTTTTAAATGAGACCATTATCTCAACAATTTGAGGTAGGTGGTTGTGATGTTTTTTGGGAAGAATCTTGATAACATTGAATGATGTTGTGGTGTGATGGGAATTGGATTTGAGCAGTGCTATTTACATTGGTGGAAAGCGGTGTTTTTCATTAATACATTAGTTTATTATTATTGTTCTTTTATGTAAATAGTTTGAACCATATATCCTAATATATTAAAATAATTAACGATATATTGAAATTTTGGGATTTTATTAGCTAGAAATCATCTATGACTCGATAATTCATGTATCTAACTTTGATAATAAATTATTTTATTTTACAATTCCATAAAAATTCACGAATTTTAGAAAAATCCCCAAAATTCAACGTAAATATTTTTAAATGACTAAAATTTTAAAAGAACACAATTTTAGGAAAATAACATTCCATATAATTGAATTTTATTTTTTAGCTAAAATCATCATTTGCGTGGAAAATATCCATTTTAAAATTGTAATTAATTTTTTAAATCATTAAATAATTAATTAATGTCTAAAAAAATATCTATTAAAAAAACAATTAATTATAATTTTTATATCTATTTAATGAAAAAAAAATTCTTTTAAATAGATAAATCAATTACATAATTATAAATAGAATATTAGGTTTTATAAAAATATGAACACATATTTAATAATTTTTTAAAAACTTATTTACCTATACTATGATAGAATGATATCATATTATAATCATTAAGGTGCTTATAATTTATTTTTATCTTCATAGATGTTTTTATGATTCTATTAGGCAAATTACTATTTTTAATGTTCATGTTACTATTCCATGGGTTAGGCTATTATTCCAATGATATATATTCTTTAATTAATAAGAACACCTCTTATTACAATAATTTCTAATTTCTAATGTTTATATTATTTCCGCAATGGTATTTTTGTGGTTTATACTAAAAGAAGTAATTACAAGAATGGTATTCTAATTGAAAATATTTCTTGTCGTTATAATCGTACCCTATTGTGAAAATTTTCCCTCAAAATTCCATTTTACATACTATGGTGGAAACAATTAAGGTTACGTATTCTATATTTCATCACATGGTTACTATGTTTCTGCTTCATACATATGGTTCCACCATTGTACATTGACCTGTTATGTATTCTTCATTTTAGGCCTTTATCTATATGGTCCAATATCATCACTAGACAGTTCACGTAAGAGAGATCATTTACCAACTGTACTACCTTTGGATTTATTATATTCTATGGCTCTATTATGTACTTCCCCAATATGGATTCATGGATTACATCATGTATTTGAGATATGGTAGGATGTCCCATTTGATATGTCACATATCTGACTTAATCATGAATATCAATGTGGTTGATATACCTTGGAACCGACATTCATTTCTTCCCAAATCTCTTGATCCTCTTCCATGGAGATATGATGTTAAATATCATATATCCAACCTTCAACACATTATCCCATAGAATCTTGTGTTTGTAGAACATCTATGGAATTTAGGATGCCTTGATGTGATGTTGAATGGTTTTCATCATCTATACAATTTATTCTACCATTTCAGATCCTAGAATGTAATGTTCAATGACGTTATCCCAACACACTATTGTTCTACATCATTGCCCAAAAAGAGATTCATATTAAACTAATTAGATGCTCGAGTGGAAATATTATCTTTAGTTGACCACAATTATAGTCTGTTGTTGGTCTCATATTCCATTGATTTCCATAAAACATGCCCTCAATATGTCTTAGTGTTCTTGAATAATCTAGATAGATTGTCCTTTAGATTATTGATGATAGGTCGTACTGAAGTTCAACCCAATTCGTAGAGAATGTTTGAGACCTATCTAGAACAATGAGGTGATGTTTTTATCTCTATTATGTATAATCTATAGTTTTAGTCCATGAAGCCTTACCAATTATCTTTTTTATATTTTTTCATGTTGATCCTCTGGAAAATTATGGCATACTACAATAATGTGATATTTCTTCATAAGACGATCCAAAAAAATACATATAGAATTTATTCCTATAGATTTATATGGATGTCCGGTGACAATGTTCATGGTTGTTTTTTCTATATATGATTTGGTATATGTAATTATTTCATTATCCCCTAATAATTTTTTCATCCTTCACTTCCTAATATACCAAGAATATAGATTTATATTATGCGTTCAACTCCTTCATATTGTCCCATAAATAGTTCTCTCAAATGTTGTGATAAATATTGTTGATCTCTAATTGAATAGAGAAGATTGGACTATGTGAATTATTTAGAAGCACCTTTATTATATCTGGATCATATGGTACATATACTCATCTGTAAAATATTACTAATCATTCCAAATCAGTTATAAACTTAGAGGATTTCCACTCTCACATAGCTTCCACCTTCTTCTGAATGTCTAGATCATTTTTTAAGTATTAATTATTTTCTCAACAAGGAATTGTTTATAAATAATTTGAGAACGGATTGGTGATTTGTTTCCCCTAATCTCCCATTTCCATCATTAGAAAACCGAATAATATTGGATCCTTCTCAATTATAAACATTGATAATGTTGTATGATCCTTTATACATAGAACATATTCAACATTTTTTGTTTTTATAGGTTGGTAGTGGATTGATATGTAATGATACATGATGATATCTAACTATCTCTGAAAGAATATATTATTCTCTATATATGTGAATATTGATTTTAGGCTCTTTTGATCACAATATATTTCACACATCTCCACAAAGATATAATGGTGAAAGATATTCAATGAAAATACCATAGATGACATCTTCACTTCATTCAGGGGGAAGTTTTACTCAAGAATTATCAAATAACTTGTGTTTTAGGTTATCAATTTACCATTATGAATTTGTACATCGCCTATGACTTTATTTTAGGCATCACTCTATTCCACAAAGAGTTCCATACTTGTTGGAAGTGTGGTTACTGGCACCATTATAAGCATCTTATTAATGTTTTGAAGCAGTTTTCACATTAATTGGTCTAGAAAAACATGTATCCCATTTAAATCATCTTGTTCGGTTTGATTTGAAAATAAAGTTAAGTTTTTTTTTTCAAAAATCTCTTGTAAATTGACACTGCATATATGATATTTTCATTTTTTGAATAAAATAAAAAGGGGAGAGATTAAATGAAAAAATTTACATTAAAAAATTTAAAGTATAATATATAAAAGATAATGGTGATATCATGTCACTTGAATAAGTGGATTTGAGTAGAGGATAATAAAATAAAGAAATTGATAAGAAATTAATGAAAGAAGAAGGGTAAATTTAACTATGGATTTTCTCTTCATTGAGAACCTCTTTATGAAAAAGGATTTGTTTTATGATGAGACTAAGAGAAATCAGATTTGGGAGAGTATTTTAGAAATAGGATTAAGAATAATGCAGATATACTTCATGTATTTGGAGTTTCAAGGAGAATGGGTTATGATGTGTGGTATTTATAGGGGAGGGAGGGTTATTTTATCATTTTATTATTCCAGAGTTTATTATTTTGGATCAATAAATGATTTTCTACCATACTAATAAATATATTAAAATAATGTATGGGGGTTAGAGTTTTTGGAAAAATTTATCCAAACTTAATATATAAATCAACAATTCATTTATTTTTCTATTAACATAAATTATCAGATATTAATATTCACCAAAATAAAATTATTTTAGAATAATCCCAAAAATAAACCCTAAAATTTAATCCAAGATCTATATATAAAAAGGAACACCATTTTATGTAATTAATTTTCAATATTTGAGAAAAATAATTTTAAATTAAAATAATCGTTTACCTGGTAATTTATGATTTTAATATTATAATTATTTTATAACACTTTGAAAAATTAATTATGGTCTCATAAAATTGGCATATAATTATAAATAATATAAATTAATATTTATGAATCTATTTTATGATAATATTTTTTATAATTATATTAATTATAAAATTATCAATAATAATATAAATTTTATGAAAATTCAACACTTAATTAATAATTTTTTAAAAAATGTGCTTTATATTATTATATAACAATATAATATTATAATTTATAAGTTGTATAATTTTTATTTATACATTCATAGATGATGTTGTTATTTTATAAACCAAATTACTATTCTTAATGGTTGTCTTACAATTTTAATTGTATGTTTACTATTCTATACGGATAAGTTTCTTAATTTCTAGAAACACCTCTTATTTCCTTCACTCATCATTTACATATATCCATTATGTTATCAAATATATTTTATGTGGTTTATACTATAATAAATAATTTTAAGAATAAAATTTCCAATGATAAATGTTTTGGTTGTTACATGTCCACATGGGGAAAAATAATTTTATGAATAATTCATAATGTATGTTTTTAAGATAAAAAATTTGTTTTCATTATAAAAAGATATTTTTAACTTGTGGGGTCACATTGATTAAATTATGATATTTAAATAAATTTACTTAAAGAAAATATAAAAGTTTCACATTCATGTTCTAAATAATATATCATTTTAAATATAGGTTAACCAAAAGAAATATGAGACTAGAAATATTCTTCTGAAACAGTAAATATTTATCATCATCGTGGTATTTTATTTTTAATGTTAGTGAAAAAATACAAATATTAAATAATTACACAACGTCAATGTATTAATTATTAATGTAATGTAAATGGAAAATAAATGTTATTAAACATATTAAAATAAATATAATTTGAGATAATTAATTCGATCAATGATTTTTATAGATCTCCTTGACATCTTTTGTATTTAATTAAATATTTTTTTCAATGTTAACTTGTTATCTTGTTATTATTAAAATATTAGATAATTAATTGTTTCAAAATTTACAGTATTAATATTATAAAAAATATATATTATTACATCATTTGAAATCATAATACATATTTTAAACTAAAAATAATTATAATAAGGGACAAAATTTTATGAATTGTTCATTTATATTCTCTTTAAACTCAAAAGAGTAATAATTACAATCTTTTAAAATTAAATGATGTGTTACCTATGATGATATTATAATATGTTAACTATGTATTAATAAAAATGATAATGTTTAAAATAATACCAAAACATGTAAAAATCTGTTGCATTACGAGATTAAAACCTTATCTCATTAAAATTAAAAAACATTCCTTTTAGAGTTTTTTTGTTTGATATTGGCTTTATTATGAATTAATATTTTTTAAAATTCCAAAATTTCACCTCCCTTCAATAATAAAAGGGCGCATCCTCTCTCACTAACTCACATCACATTGATCCTTCATGCTTGACCGACCTCTATAAATTTATCTTCCCATATTACCTATCCAAATTCGAAATGTTTTGTGCCTATCTAAAGACTGATTGTGGTATCCCTATGAGGAGATATAATTGATGTTATCCAAATAAGATGTAATAACATTTACCAACACTTTCTATATTATTTATTATTCTACATTTTATTTATGTAATATTTACATTATAAATTAGTTAATACAACATCATATATATGATGAGATGATATTATTAATATGATACAACCATATTCTACCATTTATCCATATTATGGAAAAACCACTCTTGCATCTATACGGCTTAGTGTCCCTACTTCCTTATCCTTTCATCATAATGTGATTAAAAAATTCACTAGTGAGTACATTTGTCATACAGTCTCCCTGATATGATGTGATTTAATTCCCACAATCACCATTCAATAATGATTATATAAATTTCTATAATTATTAAATATGATATATATTAACATAATATCATTTTAGAGAAGATTGACCTATATCATATAGACAATGACAAAGACTTGTATGATATAGCATGCCTAAGAAAAAGAAGCAGTCAACACCCGAGAGAAGGTTAATAATGAATTATTATTTACAAAATTCCGAATATATAATATTACATGATCTTATACAATATCATAAATGAAAATATGGTTATGGAATAATTTATTAATAATGATTTATACATTTTAAATCAGTTTCATATATTCACGAAGAAAATAAAACTAAAGGTAAGGGTAAATTTTACAATCTCATCATTATTACAGATTGTTTATACGTAAGTATGTAATGAGAAATATTTAACTTCAATGAACATATGTCTCATTATGTTTTCCAAAATATGATTAATTATTATTATCATTATTATTCAAATATTAATTTCATTTTTAATCATTATTAATTATGTAAAAATGGTTTCTATTGGAATATTATTTTCATATTCATAATGTGGTATTTTTTATCTTTTCCAATAACAATACATGAGGAATGTTGTTTTAAATTATACGTGTGGAAATTATTTTGATGCTTTCACGGAACTCTAATTCAATTAATATTACATTAAAAAACTAAAAAATTATTTTCAAGAAATATTCATTAAAATTAAATTCCATTTTTTGAAAATAAAATGTTTTCAATGAAGGATATTTTCCCAAAAAAATATTTTTAAGTGATCATACATAATTTATTTCCTTCTAAGATAACATTATATCATGTTACGTGTTATTTATTTATTATTATGATTCTAGGATACAACCCTTTTTATTTTTATGGTTGATATATTCTTATAATGGGATGACATTTATGAATATAATTTCCTTTTTATTGGTTATGATATGACAGAATGATGTTTAAGAATAAATTTTTTTTATATGGGTTATGCTATGATGAATTAATTTTGTTCTTGTGGCACACATATGTATGTTTTCAATTATGTGGTGGTTGGACCTATATTAACCAATAATTAAATGGGTAAATATTTATATCTAATGAGAGAGACAAGATTTAAATATGTAGTAAACTTTGTTCAGTAATACATAGATGAGATGAAGAGTACAATTAGTTCACTAAGGGAAATTATCTTCTATGATGGTCTTGGAAGTGAGTCTTGACTAATATGGGAACTATTTTCTATGATTATTTTCTTACCAAAATTTAATTTATTATTTTATTCTCTCTCGGATTATGTTTTTTATCCTTATAAAAAATTATAATTAATTACATGAAACGATATCAAGATCATTGATATGAAGGATATAATTTTCAAAAGTAATTTCCATGATTATATTCCCATAGACTTATGATATCATATATTATATACCCTTATTGAACATCTGATACCACTTTTTACTTGTGTTTATTTTACATAATATATTATAGAATATATTAATTAATATGTGTAAAATTATGGATCCAGTTATAAATGAACTGGTAAGAGGTGATGAAGTTATTTTACGAATCATTTTATTTTGTTTCCCTGTTTCTAATGACACTAAATATATATGATTATATCATGGTTTTGATATAAAATGTAGTGGATATTATTCAATTTTCATTTAATATCTATGTATGAAAAATATGACTTGTTATAGTTAGTATTAGATCCAGGATATGATTACATTTGTAATCTAGGATTAGAAAATCTTAGTAAAAACTCAAAGGATAAGTCTAAAAATATGATTTTTTCTTAGATTGTTGGTAATAATCAAGAATAACCTTATATATAACCTATTTAATCCGAAATTTAATATTTTTATGTAATTATCCTTAATTATTGGGTTTTACGTCTATTAATAGTGTTTCTAACACTATTAATTTTGGTTTAATTCAATGGATAGAATCCAAAGGATCACCTCGAATGCCTAATGCAATGATAAATACAATGATTGTCCTTTTGAGCAACCAAATATTTTGAGATATAGAAAAAAATATTTTTTCAATGATCACACAACAATCTAAAGCAATTATTCATGAAGAAATATCAAATCCACAAAGGAGCGAAAAGAATTCTCTAGGGTCGTTCATGATGCATTGGCAACCTTCTTCCAGTTTGTCTTCTGATCCTAAAGTTGTTGAATAATGTATCAGTAAAAATGATATTATATTTTCAATTATCTAGAGTTAAAAACATGATAAATTAAAATTTTTATTCTATTTTTTTGGAGGTGATGTATATCAATGGTGAAACCTCATCAGGAATACGAGACATTGAGATAAAATTGAATTTATATAATGAGTGGAGGTAAAGAACATATTTTACCAATATTTAAATTCCTCATATTATTTATATGAATGTGTAGAAAGAGTTCCATGAGCATAAGAAAAAGTATGATGATACTATTGATACCAATTATGAAAATTTTACCAGACATGAAATACACACCATTGGAATAATCATCTAACATCAATTTAAGGTCAATATATTATTTAATGGATTAAAAAGATGTTATTGAATGGAATCCACCATAAGGGACTTCAGAAGCTATGAGAAAATAATTTTTTTGTGCTCTCAATGCTTTATGTAGATTAGAGTTACTCATCATTATTATGGGTTCTATAATAATAGAAAAATATATTTCAATGTCAAATCTATAACCCATACTGAAAATTAAATGATATTTACTTTATTATCATTGTTCGGAAAGAAAAATGGAGTAAAATTTATTATCGGGACTAGTACATGTTATAATTATTCATAATGATAACATCAAGAAGTTGATAACATAAGTATTGGGAAAAAGGGAGATAATTATGAGAATAGAGAAAATTCTTCATGAAATTTACCTTCCACACATCAATGATTATAGTTTAAGGAATATTGGATGTATAATATCCAAATTCCTAATATAAGGTTTATCAGGGATGATTGAAATTATCAACCTATTATGGCTAAAAAGGAAAGTCACATGTGATCAATACATACATTGTAGTGTATGATAATGAGGTGGTGTAAGGTACACTTATCATCCACTCTAAAACAGATAATGTTTTATTTGATTGTAGATCAATAATTAATTTTATTTCTAAATAATATTTAAAGCCATATATATATATCCATAATAATTAGATGTTTCTTTGTCTTTGACAAAACATAATCGCACAACAGTTACCCCAATAGATTATAGTTCTTCTCCAATTTATGTTTGTGTGAAATTTATTTTTAAAAATCATTTGATCCTTCCTTTTTTTAATTTGATATGATTATTAGATTATGATAGATTTTTTCACAAGTACATCATACAAATTTTCATGTAATGGATGTAATATTTCATATTGTTAATGAATTCGTGATCGTCTATCGATATATGAATGAATATGAGATTCCAAGGGAAATTTCTTCCATATTATTTGACATCATTTCTATAAATGTAGGTTATTTATATCAGATGGTTGGGGAGAAATTCCCCATTAAGGATACACCAACTATTTTATAGTTTTTTGATGTCTTCTCATAATAATTTCCATTTATTCCAATGAATTGTGATGTAGTGTTTTAAATAAATCTCATATCGAGTGTTATGCCTATTTTCAAGACACCTTTGAAAATGGACACAATTTAGTTAAATGAATTGATGAAGAAAATATATGAGAATATATGAAAGGGGTTTATAATCCCTATTGTATCACATTAGGGTGAACCTATTTAATTTGATATAATGAATTATGGGTCAGATTGACACTACATAGATTATTGAGAACTGAAAAATATCCCGGTCAAGAACTAACATCCTCTAATCCTTATTGATGAAATATTTATTCAACTACAGAGATATCAATAAATTTATATTATTGATCATTTTTTGGATATCATCAAATTTATTATTATGAAGGATGATATACACAATGAGAAGTTACGTAAAAGGTATGCACACTTTGTATTTATAGTGATGCCTCTAGTTCATAATAGTTCTACTGCTATCTTAACGGTTTTAATGAAAAGAGTCTTTAGAGACTACATGATCATTTTGCAGTAGTATTTATAGATATTATTAAATATACATGAATTTTAAGGATGAACATGATGATCACATGATGATTTTACTAAAGACCATGAGAAAGAAAAATCATTTTGAAAAATTTTATAGGTTTGATGTATGGATTAAATGTTTTTTTATTTTTGAGTTAGATAATATCAATTGAGTAGAATTCTATGGATATGTAATATGGGGAATCTATTTCTTGTTGTCCTAGATCAATAATGGTAATTGGGATCCAATGTTCTCTTGGATTAAATTTACATTATCTATATTTTGGAAAAATTTCTGATGATTATAAATTCCACTCACCAAGAAGAACCTCAAAGGAATTAAGATCATATAGATGGAGGACTATTAATATAATTTGAATGAACTAAAAATAAGGATAATAAAATATTCTCTTTTCAGACGAACTGTTATTGGAAAAACAATTTGTGTAAATTGATGCTTCTATGAAGGGTCTCGGATGTGTTCTCATGTAATATGATGTGGTGATTAATTATACCTCATAGAAATTATAAATTTTTGAGAAAAATTTCACAAGTCTTGAATTAGAGTTAGTTTTAGTAATCATTTAATTATTGATATTGAGTGATTCTATTTATAGAAAAAGGTATGATATAAATACTTATCATAAAATTTGAAATTATATTTTCACTCATTTAGAGAAAACTATTTTCCAAATTAAATTGTTGGTCTTGATGTAATATTATTAATTCTCAATACTTTACCACCATGGGAACGAAAACAATGTGGATGATAATTTGAGTGGAAATGACCATGCTAGAGTATCAATGATGACGATTAAAAAATATCAAATATATATTTATTTGAAATGCATAAATTGTAAAAAAATTTCTGAAATGGAGTAATTATTTTTTTTCAAATGACTGTTCAACCATCTATACAAGTCAATATTAATGAAGTATAGAAGGAAGAAATCGATCTACAAAAGAATGTGAGAATTTTTCATGAGTTCAAATATTATTTTTCATCAATAATAATGTTTAATAAACATGTTTCTAGTTATCCCAGATAGAAATTAATGTAGGACATAATAGATAAGGTAGAAAGTTAATAATTTTATATTCATCCATTAAGTAAAAATATGTATAAGGACTTGAAAAAGTATTTATGGTGTGATGGAATAAATAATTATATTGTAGAGTATCTTTCTCAGTTCATAGTCTATCGGTAAGTTGAGGTTGAGAGATAGATGTCTAAGAGGATGTTATGATCATTTATCATAACTGAATGGAAATGGAAAAACATCACAGTGGACGTTTTTATCAGAAAAAAAAAATAAACCCACAATTCAATATTGGTATTAGTTGATCAACTCATGAATATGGATAATATCCTTATATCATAGAATACATCTATCTGTATTATCATTCTTTAATATATATTAACATAGTGGTGATATTTTATGGATTACCACTTTCTATTATATATAATCAAGGAATAAGGATTTCCTCGATGTTACGGGGATGTCTTCAGTAGGATCTATATACAATGATATGATTCTTCACTTCTTATCATCCCTCAACAGATTTTTAGTTTAATAGGGGAATTAATACTATACAATACATGTTGATATCATTCTCGATGTTTTCATGGGATATAGTGATCAAAACCTATATTTTTTAGAATTTCATAACCAAATGGATTTCAATCTAGTATTCATATAGATCCTTATGAAGACCTATGTGGTAAAATGTGATGAAATTCAACAAGATGTAATAAAATTATTTAAATAAATTTTTTAGGACAATATATAGTTGATGAAATGGAAGTGAATGAATGAACTATTCAAAAGTGAATACCAACATATCAGATTCAATAAAAAATTCATGTTGATCAGTAATAAAAATATAAAGAGTTTGACATGGGTGATAATTTATTTCTATAAATATCAATATGGAAGTGACTAATGTTATTTTTAAATAAGGATAATCTAATCCCTTTGTATATCGCTCCTTTTGAAATTCTAGATCTTGCTGTAATGGTAGCTTGTGGATTGGTGTTTCTGTTGAATCTAAAAAAAATTCATGGTGTTTTATATGTATCTCTCCAATGATATTATGTACTTGAACCATCACATGTACATAACTCCACATTCATACCACATGATCAACATATTTCTTCTGAATAACAACCTATATATACTGTGGATCCTAGGTAGAATGTTCATTGAAATATGACCACTCACTTGGTTACCGTTTTATGGTGGAAACACCAATTTGAGGAAGCTACATGGGAATATGAGGAAGTGATGTGGTAGATGTATAATCATGTATTTTTATACATGTAAATAATATCAAGGGTAAAATACATTTTATGGGAGGTAGAATGTAACACCCTAATATTTAAATATTTATTTCACATTGAATAAATTTTATTCTTCAAATTCATGATTTTCCTTCAATAGTTTGTTTAAACGAACCATAAATCCATATTATTATAAAATAAAGGCAATAGCATAGACCTTAATGTTTTTGAATAAACATAAACAGAGAAATTATTAAATAAATATACAGTTTTAACTTGATATGAATGTATTGGTTGTAAAATAATCTTATCCTTAAAAAATAAATTCTCCAATTTTTTTATCATTTTATGAGTGAATATTAATTTTTAGATGTTCTATAAAATTATTTGACAAAAATTAGTTTCATTATTGAATTCATCATTTCAAAATTACCTTAGAAATATTGTTTTTGATAAATTTATGTTTTAAAAATATTAGTGAAAATACTCATTTAAAAACCTATTTTCTTGTACACTTTTTACAAGAAAAAATTATGTGTTGGAATAGTTGTAAATATTTATTAGTTTATTTTGATTTAAGAGAAGCCAATTATTGTTTAAAAAAATTATATATGAAATTATTATTAAAAAAATAATTTTATAAAAGAGAATTATTCTATAAAAATATATTTCATGGAAATTTATGTGTTTTATATTAAATTAAATTGTTAAACACTAGTGTTATAAATTTTGAATTATGTATTCAATTGTTTTATTGAAAAAGTAAAAATTCAGAAAATAATTCCCTTTTATTTTTTTCCAATATGAATAGAATCTTTGGTATGTTATGTTATCCCTGTAAAAAGTAAATTATGTAATTTAGATTATGAATAAAATTATAAATATTATAAAATTACTCTAATACAGGAATATAATAATTGATGGCCGCAATTCTACCCATATCACATAAGCGTCTACATTATGTTTTTTAATAGAATCATGTCCATGATGATTACATCTGTAATATTTTAAATCAATGAAGAACACAAAATATCACATTATTTATCTCAAATGTCCCATAAATATCCATATGGAGAAAGTGTATTTATGAATGAATATTGATTTTTACTTTTAAGTTTGTACATTTATTTTCACATTATAAATTTATTTTTTATTTTTTGGTCCCTTGAGATGATATTATGATATTTATAATATTTTTTTAAACCCAATTAAAAAAATATCATTCATGTTAGAAATACTACATTGTTTTAAATTTAGGGACAACAGAAAGAGAGATTGAACTATAAATATTATTTCCAACAAAAAAATATTTATCTTCATATTTCAATTTTATTTTTATTTTTAGAGAACATTAATGTATATTATATAATTACTTGACTCAAATTTTTTAATTATACTATTAATGGATCAATAAAAATAATTTTTATAAAAATATTCAAATTAATGTAATATTATATAATTATTGTAATAAAATAATTTTCAATATTATTATGACCTATTATGAGTATAATAAAATATTTTTTTCATAGAATACATCATATATTAATATTTTTAAAAGTCCATGTAATAAATATTTTAAAAATTAACATTAATTATATTTTATGAATATAATATTTTATTAAATGATTTCAGAATAAAAAAATGTAAAAAATACAAAATAATGATAATATGGTCTAATATTTTATAAAAGATTCATTCAGGGACTAATTTAAATCATTAATTAAAAAATATAGTCTTTTTAAATTAAATGTGTTGTTACTTATGTTAAATATAGAATATGTTAACTAAGGGTTAATCAAAATGACATTATTTAAAATAATAAAACAGCTTCTCAGAAATCTATTTTATGATGATATTACAGAAATATTTTATTTTATAATATAGTAAATAAAAAATTTGAGGTATTTTCAATGACATTTAATTAATTATAAATTTATATTTTTTCGGAATTCCAAAAGTACCCCTCACCTCTATTATAAAAGTGTACATTCTCCTTGAGTTTTTCACATCACAATGAGCCTTAATGAATAAAAAAACTCTTTATATTTCTATTCTTAAATATCCTATCAAAATTATATTTTTTTTCTCAAATGTGAATCTATAGTATCCCTAAGAAGATATATAAAGGGTGTTTTCTACTGAAGAGGTAATTGTCGTTACCAAATCTCTCAAGATTTTTTTCGTATTCTACTTACACATTATGTTTAGTTTCAATAATTAATTAATAAATCCAATATCACATTAATATTTGGATTCTATTATGATTATTGAATGACCATATTAAACTTTTTATCAATCCTATTAAAAAAGTCATTGTGCATGCATACATATAGCTTATCATCTCCACAACGTGGCATAACCTGATTTTCATCACCAGTTTTTTTGAATGGTTATAATAATGGATATAATATATATACATATAGTAATGTTAAATTTATATAGATTCTATAAAAAATATATACACCATCCAATTCCAAAACATTTCTTTATTAATGGAATGTTACAACTGCTCGTGCATATGTAAGATCGACCATCTCCATCATGAGTTGCGATTCATTTCCAATGTTAACCATTAAATTGGGATTATATAATTTTATTTAATGAATATATATATATAATACCTTAACATAATTCATTAGATGGTGAAAATATATCATATTCATAATTACTGTGAGTAATACGACAATACATGGATTAGAAAAGGATGCAGTTAATACCCGCAAGAAGGATAATAATTAAATACTATTAACCAATGGTTTATATTTTCATATTAGAGGATATTATTAGATATAATAAATATTAATATGGTTCTACAATAAGTTAATATCTTTTATTAATGAATTATACATGAGTATTATATATGGATGAAGAGAATTAGACCAACCGTAAGGGTTTATTTTTCAATCTCATTTATATGATTATTTTTTATATATATGTATCGGTTTTGAAATATTTATATTCCATGACCTTTTTAAAAAAAATTCAGAAAATTTTTTACTATCTCTTATGATTATTACATTCATAATTACAAATACATAATGTTTTACTAAATGGTTTGAAAATAATCTATTTATCATTTTTCAAATATGGTCTTTTTTGAATGTTTCGAAAAATGTATCAATGGAATGTTTTTTATCATATAAATAATGAATGAGTTTTTATTCATTCAGGAAACTTTAATTCCTTAAAAAATCCCATTATAATTACAATTATATTTTCAAATATATTTTTTCTATTAAAATTACATTACATTTTTAGAAAATAAGATTTTTTAAAAAATGTATATTTTCTAAAGATTTTTATTCATGTGATGATAAATAATTTATTGTCTTAGATAAAATTATTTATGCTACTTTTGATTTATTTTGGGTAATGATTCCATGATAAAATCCTTATTCGTTCTATGGTTTTTTTTATCATGGAATGATATTTATGAAACTCATTTCGTTCCCATGGGTTATGTTATGATGAAATTTTGTTCATGAATCCCATTTTTCAGGGGTTATAATATGATGAATGATTTATATTCCTATGACACACAAATATATGGTTTTCATTATTTGATGGGTGGGACATATATATCCCTCCATTAAATTGGGTGAATAATTATATATCATGAGATATATATTAATGTAATGTGTAGTAAACTGAGTTCAAAAATATAGGCCTGAAATGAGGTTTTAACATGTTTCAGAAAGGGTATTTTTTATCTAGGACGGTCTTTGAACTGATACATTAATAATAATGAAATGATTTTTTATGATTATGTGTGTGCCAAAATTTCATTTATTATATTATTCTCTCACGAAATATGATATTTTTTTCATTATGAACTTATAGGATTAATTACATTAAATGATATCGTGATATTTAATATATAGGATATGATTTCCAAATGTAATTTTCGTGTTCGTATTCCCGTATAATTTTTTTACCATCCATGATTTACTCTTAGTAAGAATATAATCTCAATATTTTTGTCTGATTATTTTCCACAAAATAATAAAAACAATATTATGTAATATATGTATACTTTTTTTATGTTTTGAATGAATAAACAGCAGATGAGATAGTGGTTTTATGAGTTAGTTGTTTAGGTTTCTAATCTTCTATAGTTACCTAACCTATATGGTTCTGGAGTGGTTTGGTCAATTTATTTAATAAAAATTATGCATCATTGATTTAATATATATGTGTGTCAAATGTATGGGTCTTTATAAGTATATTTCCCAATACCCTTATTATATAATGTGGGATCAGTCTTATTATCCTTTATTATGTTAGCTGGTTATTTATTTAAAGGAGGTTCAAAAAATGCCTTCATAATTGGGCTATCACGTAGATGAAAAGAGTGTCTCTTATCTTTTACAAGGCATCATGTATGGATTGAATCATCTTAGAAATTTCTACATTATATAAGGGATTTCTAGTGATTGATATAGTAATGGTAGTACCTTCTGGTTGAAATATTATTCCACTAAGTGGAGGTCCTTGGAAATGAAAACTATCATACATAGTACAACAATCACTGTATAATGGATGACCATAGAGATGAATCCTACTCTTTATTACTATGAAGGACCTTTATTATGGTAAATCTAATGGGGTGTAATTTCACTCCATTTGATTATTATAACGTGAGGAGAGATTCTATGATACTCATGATATGATTGGAACTCATAATATATTTCTTTTTTGAAAATTAATTGGGGAGGACCTCAAATGATATTGGTAGAAAATTTTCCCAGATGACCTTCATAAAAGAAATTTTCTATTCCTAGAAAAAATAATGATTCAATAATATATTAATCTGATATTGATATATAATTGAGCCTCTCTATAATACTATCATCATATATAGTGGGATTATCATATTGCTTATGTATCCCATACCACCATGGGTGATGTTTCTTTTTTATTTTTATTCATCAGGAGCATAGATTTTCATGTTGTGGAAAACGAACTTCATATATCATTTATTAGATTGTGAAAATAATTTTGTAAAAAGAATTTATTTGTAAAACATTTGGTGTTTTGGGAAGGATTTGTTCATTCCATGAATGATCATGAAAATGGGTCTAAATTTAATATTATTAATAGAAATGTGTGATTAATCCTATAAACCATTTATCAAGGGAATTTACCAGTGTCCATCCAATATGGGTAAAGGAATATTTTCATTCTCCTCAATGCCCCTAAAAATATGACTATTGTATACTCTGATGGTGGGTATGAGTATATGTGGATGATCCCTAAGAAATACTTCTACTATCAAGATATGTTGATATCCATGTAGAATGTGGTCAAGGATATGGGTTCTCCATTATATTTACCCTTGTATATAATGACTGAATTATATAACTAGAATATGAATATTTAACCATTACATGGTAAGAAAAGGGTTAAATGTTTGACATATTCCTCTGATTATTTATAATATATACTTAATTACTTCATGTGATGGGAAACAACTAAGGTATAACCCATATTTGTTTCAGCATATGTTGAATAACATATTCGAGAGCTTTGAAACATTTCTCGATAAATTAATGAATGTGGGCATGGATATAGGGCTACTTAGGTATTTTAAACATATTATAATGGTGGGATTTATTATTGGAAGTGGGTACACATGACCATTTCTGATTTTTTATTATCTTACACCCATTATAGGTTTTCCTTATCATGTTGATTTATTGGACATAAGCTAGGGCCCATGGGGTATCATCATTATTAAGATGATGGTTTTAAATAACATCATGTTTGTGTTAGTGGATTAAAGAAGGATAATTTCATAGATACTCTTATGATATTGAGATGAAGTCTCTATCAGCCTCCTAATCATACTCTCTATTAAAATATAAGAATAATCAATTTTTTTTCGAAGTGAGGCTCCCTAAATGGTTTGATGTAGTAATGGATGTCACTTTCATTCCTATAACTACTCATCATTGGTTGACGGTTGGATGGTCTTCATTTCCTAGATATATTAACATATGGATTCTAGGGTCGGGATGATACCATTGAGATGGTTCACCAAGATAAGTAAATTTCTCCATAGGAATTGATGGACATGGGAGGGAAATAGTGACCTTTAGGATTATTAGGGACATGAAAATGTAATAGTAGATGAATACATTTTTTTGATGATGGTAAAAACACATTTTTGATTTAAGTTTGTTCATGTTTATGTTCCAAATGATATATAACAAAACCAAACCACGTAACCAGTCATAGTAGAATAATAATCAACAATAACATGTTTGATTTATTTCCATAAATGATCAAAATTGGGCCCACATTCACTTCATAAAATTATGTAAGATGAAATGTTGTGGAGTTACTAAAAAGATTTAAACTTGTATAATGAGTGAATTATGTCCTGCTAACTATTTATTTTAAACCTAAATGATGGAATCATTCAAGATGTTATTAATATATATTGATCTCCTCACACCATTTCATGATTTTTCAAAGGGGTTTACTAATTGAACTAAAAAACAATTTTTTCCAAATATTTGATGGCATATTGGACTACTTTCCAATTTTATGTGATCATCAAGAATTTATTAATGATTATTAAGAAAATAAGTTTTTATAAGGGATGGGAGGTCCATATTATCACACCCTTTATGGGGAATTTTCCCCTAATTCATGGATATCTTATAGATTAATGTGATTTTTATGATCCCCTTTTGAATCCTTCCAAAATGAGTCTTATCCTTCACATATAACTTCATTAATACATATATTTGGATATAACAATCTATATTTACCAAAGGGCCTCTATCTATGGTACCATCTGTATGTTTCATTTTTTATCCATTTAGTATTTTATAAAAATTTATATATAGATTTTTAGACGATGAAGTGGGGAACAATTGAATTTATCATCATCTTTAGAGACAACTATTTTTTAAATTGGTATTTGTTTTATGATAAGGTTTTACTATGTATCATTGTGAATGGAATCAAAATCATTGGATTATATTTCGACATAATGGGGAACAATATATAATTTCTTGTCATGTGATAAGGACAATACCATGTAGTTTAAAAACATTGCATACAGATTTTTAGGTGAAATATATCTATAAACTGTCGGTGTGGTACTTACATAGGACCATCCCTTTATAGATGATCCCCTTAAGAAAATATCATGATGAAATAAAATTTATCTTTCTGGGTATCTATACTTATAAAGAAAGTCATCGATGGTAAAATGTGCAGATGAAGATGAGATGATTCAACCTAGATGTAATGTGCCACTCTATTTTGGGTAAAATCTTACTAGGAATATGGATTCACAATTATGGTGCTAAATTGAAGTTGACAATGTATGTGGAGGAAACAAATGTATTATGTTAATAAATGAATCAGATATAATTTATTTCATATTTTCATGGGGTATTCACTAATGGGGGAGGCCAACTAAAAGATATTTTCACCACGCTAGTGACATGATCACCACTGATCTCTAAGACCATGTGATTAATGTGATTTGTGAAAAAAAGTGAAAAATGATGTTTTTCACATCACTTGATCAATACATAGAAGATAATTGAAAAATAATTGGAAGCCTAATTGAATTTTATTTCTAATCCATTGGTGTACTTGGACAAGTATTTCAATAAAAATAATTCACCATTGAGTAACCTCCTGAGATGAAAATGGGAAATGAAATATGGGGAATTAATGTTTCTTGCCTCTACTAGGGATCGGGTTGGAAAAAACATTGATGGTGTAATAGTGATGAAAATGGTTTTATTAACCTCAATGAAAACATGTAGAAGAGGGAGATAAAAAATATTCAGTAATAAAAACCGACTCGGTTATAAAAAAATTATCCAATGGGAATAAAATTTATTCAATAGAATACAAAAACAATTGAAATTGAAATCTACATGTACAAAAAAGTTATACGCATGAGAGATAAAGAAGCCAAAACAACCAATACCAAACATTGAGAAATTAATATCTATATCCATATCCAACCTTCTACAACATACTTGAAAACATTTTATATTTATGTTGGGTGATAATAATAGTATACATGGTAGGATCCTTCCAAGTGCCTCTTTGTAAAATATTACGAAATCATACTAAATGATAGTAATTCACAAGTGAAACTAACTCATCATCTAAATAGTTATTATATGATTATAGCCTCACCGTGGATTTATCTCACCAATTATCACATAAAATAGATCACATATGATAGTAATCAATCATTAATGTTACACCACATTTTCTTCCCCAAAAGTTTTCTACCCATCACACAAAACACATGTCCAGAGATTTATCACAAAAAAATATGCCACCCATATAATACATCAGATATGTATCTCAAAATTATTAGCGTGTATCACATTATCACATCATCCCATATCACATTACTAAATTCTAATAATTTATTTTACTTCATATACAACAACATGTTTGTCGTGTGTAATGTCGCAGACCTGGGTGCCACTAATCGAGTTCCATGATTCGTGTCATCAAATGACTTCATCTGTGCCTCCCAATACACCATAGGATTCCAAATAAAATTGAGGGTCAATATAATTCACATTTGTTGACTATTCCCTCATTTCAAGAATATTCCATAGTAGTAAAAATATAAAATAGAAGATATGAAATGAAATATTTAGTGAACATGTATAAATAATCATTTATCAACAGGGAGAAGAATAAAACCAATAGTAAATATACATTGTCATGCTAAAATTAAATGTGAACAAAATCCAAAATAAGAAAAACATTAAAAATCCCAAAAAATGTTGACTCCATGTCTTGAACCTCATCAAATCGTGTCTGAGGACCATCTCAACTATCTAGATTAGGGTCATTTCCCATGTCCTAACCAACTATAATGATAATTATTCAAGTACACATAAGTGGCCCAATATGGGTCTGAGTACAACTTAGTTGGTGACCACAAACAGTGTTTAAAAAATATAAAGTCAAACAAATAAAGAATGGAAATAATAATGAATGTAAAGTTTGTGAAAGACAATACATGGTCCCCTAGTTAAAAAACTCTACTTTTATATAACTATTAGGATTATTATGCCATGTTTATTATGTATACTATCTCATCATTTAGTTCATCAACAACAAGTAATCCATGGGATATACATTTACCTTATTCCCACATTATTCATGTCATAAATCATTAAACATATGAAATGAATGTTTTTTCCCTATCTCACTAGGGATTAGTATATCAAGTAATCACCATACTAACCTTGGAGACTTAGTCAATTTATTTTCATTGAATACAGCCATTGGAAGAATAGATCTTCAGTCTAAATCATCATCTTGTGCATTCCAGGGTAGGATAGAGCATCAAACCTACCCTACCAATGGGAGGAACTTAAATAATTTATCCCACCACCAAGCCATGCGCACATGCTTGTCCATCCATTCACTAAACACAAACCATATCACAACAACACAGAACCATTAAATTCTAAAATCATAATCCATAATGATCAAAATGGTAAATCATATTATGCCATAACCCAATAACATAATTTCATTTCAATTTCGAATCCATTTAGAAAAATCCTCATTCTCAAGCCTAGACCCATTATGTTTATTAAACAACGCCCATACATTATCCAATAATAATTAATTACCATACATTATCCCATTAAATATATTCATCATTCCTCATGTATTTTCTCACATATGAATTTCGTGTACAATTCTAAGACCTCATAACACTACCATTTTATTACATTTAGCCAATTATGTATAGCCCATAATTCTAATGTACTAACATGTTCTACATATAAATTCATCAAATACCTTATTAATCTCATTTACATTCCCTTAAATTCACACAACATTTCATATTTATCACACACATCGTATTATATTTAAAAATTATTTTAGGAATCTCAACATAATTCATACCCCATTGACACAATCTTATTTAACTCAATTAACTCAGTACTAAGCCATGACAATGAAACCTTTTAATCCATTACCAATATAGTCATAACTATCAACGTTCCATTTACAATTCAACTAAAAATATTAAATGTTCAAAAAGGGATCTACATTACCAGAAATTAAATTCACACATAACATTACCAATTTCAGGGTTCGACAAGGATAGCACACCCCATAACTAACCATCAATTGTTCTATTAATCCTCGATAAATCCCACAAATATGGTATGGGGTTCCAATAATAATTTGTGACATCAAATTTACAAATCAAAATGATGTGAAAAAATATAATAGGAGGAAGGAATGATTGCAACACACATACAGAAATGTATAAGAAAACTATAGGATCTACCTTGTAGACCACCTTCCTCGAATTAGATAATGAACTCACTATTAAATATAGCCTTAAATCCCAATACAAACCACCCATGATGTTCCACGTTTAGTTACACTAATGAATAGTCTTTTAAAGCTTCGATAAGAGATGATATAAACTATAACCACTATTCCCAAAAAGAGAAACTATTGGATAATTCTATTTACCATGATCTTCAATTCACAAAAAATGGAATCCAAAATTGCCATGAAAATGTATAGATTAGTATATGGGATCTTATGGAGGTCTTAGTTCATCACTAGGGTTATATGGAGGATATAAGGAGGAAATCTGTAGTTGGGTTTAAAAAAACCGTCAAAATATTTAGCTAAATTTCTTAACATTACTGGGCTGCACGATTTACTTGCATCGTTTGCCAAACTGTTTAAGAGATACTATCCAAAAATCACCCCTTCGCATGGATTCATAGGAATTCTTCACGGTTAGATTAACTCTATGATAACCATTTCAATGCCTCTTTCTACGGATACATGATTACCTGGGATAATTCAAATGGTTTTCACTAATTATGTGAATATCGTGCAACATGATTCCAAAACCCCTCTTTCCAACTATTCCATCCCGCAAACCCCGGGAACCCCCTAAAGCCTTCTCATGAACATGGAAAAACAATTATTTGACCAAAATAATGGAATTAAACTGAAGAAAAAACAAAAACATGCAATAAAAAAATCATGATCTTACAAATTCCCTGCATTATAATGGCTCGTCCTCTTGCCGTATTCCCATGCTTCACTGAGCATTAAAAAATTGGATATTCCTAATGGTGGAATCAAATTCATCCACACCTAACCATTAAGAATACATATAGAATGCATAGGCAACAATGACTAACTCACAACACATGAAAAAATCATACACAATATTATATCATCAGGGAAGAACCAATCAGCACCACATCGGTTTGATTCCCTACACTACTCATGACCCAAATTACATGGTGTCATTTTGTTTATTTTCCCAACTCTAAGGATAACCAAAAATATATATTTACCCGAAGAAAATAGATGATTCTTACAACCACATTTCTCAACCTTCGTTCATCCACCACTCATTTCTCGATGATCTAATTTCACAATCATACATTAAAAAACCCCAAACAATATGGTACTCTATTGATTCAAATTATGCCAATGTTCTCTACTAGGGACAACTCTCCCAAATAGTGTCCACTAATGTCCCTAAAACCTGAATATCTAATCACATCATCAACCAACTATTTAACAAATTTGGTTCTCTAAACTGGATTTAGTTACATAGATCCTCAACTCTCAATGAAATACCACAAGAATCTCAACATGGCATTCACATCATACATAACGCCACCACTGAGATCATTCCCTACCTTATGGTATAATACCATTATCATGTATCCACTTCCCTCCAAACCCTTTTTATGCTCCGATATCCCAAACCAAATTCCTAATAACTATTATCCCTACCACTCATACATGATCCAAAAAATTATAAGTTATAACTATAGGTCATTCCAAAATTGAAAACACTCTTCTCCTCCCTAATCATCACCAAAATGTGATTTCCAATTATCCACTTTTTCCCCTTCTCAGAGTTAATTTTATTTTCCTAACATTATTTGTCTCATAACACATAGATTCATCATTGGTATGGAATCACATCACACAAAAAATTTCTTATGAACATCTTATGTGTTCCAAAACAGTTTAAGGGAAGTAACTTGAGTCTACATTTAATTTTCATTGATGTTGTAGAACCTAAGATCTCTTTCCACCAACCGATGTTATTATCACCAAAATCCTTGGAAACTAACCATAATAATTTCATATTCCATTCAGAACCACCATATCTCCAATGAAAATGTTAGCTCAATCCACCACTATATATGAAGGTCACATGGCCATTCTGAGAGACCCATAGTGTACCTCAGAAGTTCCTTATTATCATCATTGTACCTCTATAATAGCTCTATGTTCCCATCCCCACATTCCATAATGGCACATCACTCCTAAATATTGGAGTTTCATTACCATATCTCTATACATGGGATTACAGTAACCATAGCTCACACCCAATCCAAAGCTAAATCCAAAAATTTAGACATGGCTATATAGCCTTCCCCAGAATAAGAAATTGAACATCAACCAGTGTCTGCTGTCAGCATCCATGGGTGGTAAACATGGTATTCATCGACAAGAGGACCATCTAAAGGAACACACCTATAAACAACCATGGTGTACATACCACCATCCCACATCATGTTTACTAACCCCCTGATAGTAAATATCATGATGTCCCTTATCCTACTAAAATAAATACAAGTTTCTAGACCTAAATCCAGAGATTATCAATGTAACTAGGACGATTTCATAATGATGGTACTGATTGTCACTAAATTACATATGCTAAGAAGTTGTCGAAGAACTCCACAAATAACATATTTATTTCAGATATCACCGCACACAATGGAACATCGTGATCTATCGAGGGTTTTAGGCTTCCCTTCTACATTCTTATTGAAAATATTTCACCACCTCTGATCAAGAGAAATTTATAACTTAGAATCACCACCAAACTATTACATTCAATCAAGCAGACAAGAACCAATGTTTTAATTGGTACTACATCCACCAAACCACATGAGTTATTCTAGTATGACTGAGAAAATTAATGACAGAACACTAGGGTTTTCACACCAATAAAATCAATTGTTTCATGGATGAACGTTCTTCATGATTTTGTTCTATGATGAATGACATATACCTGTCCCTTTTGAATCACACTCAACTTGATTGTGCCCACATCTAGACCCTTTATATAACTTAATGTTTCCCTCATTTCCTCAACAACTCACATACCATTTTTTTCACAAACCTTCCACCACTAATGAATATCCCAACACCCAGTTACTCACTTAACCATGCTTCTTGGTTTGTATGCAGCATGGTCTCTAAGTAATTCTCAACATGTAAACAAAAAACCAAAACATTCATACAATTATGCACATCTGCATGAATACCATCTCCTTGATGTAACCATTAGAACAAAACCATCTAACTACACTCGATTCACCTTCGACTCTCACAATGAAAAAATTAATGAAGAATCAATTTATATATATAAATAGATTGTTCATGAATTATAATGTTACAACCCTTAGAAAGAATCCTTACAACCCATTACCAGTACTCATGTTCCTATCTGAAGCACTACGGTACAACTGTACCATTCACCAAGAAAGATGGTACTCAATATTCCATGATTCCACATCTAAAGAATCTCTCATTCATTATATTCCAGGACACCTGCACCACTAGGCTAGCCACCAATGGTGTTACTCTCAATTTTCCCAATAAATTCAATGCTTGACGACAACTCGAGTCACATTAACAAAACATTGACATTCCCACATATCACTTTTGGATTACCCACACTCGATGACATCTTCCACCTTCCACTATCATGGTCGAACATCCACCGATATGACACACACCCAATATAAGTCCTCGGCATTAAACCATACTTAATATTGAATTAAATGAATAATTTTCATAGACTATCTTTTCAGGTTTAGTGTTTTAGAGAAATAGGTCAAAACTATTACGTCTCAAAAGATTACATAGTAAACACTTTTTCTACGTTTCCATAACATAAAAAAACTTAAAAATAAACATGTCTAGTTCCATGTTTTAGAGAGCATGTCTTTACTTGATCCCATCCTTGACCCTATTCATCTTTAAGTACTGTGGAAAACATTTCAAAAACTTGGGATGAGCATAAAAAGCCAAGTAAAGGATACAAAAAGAAGGGAAACTATTAATTTTTCAAAAACAACAATTAAACCATGAGTACTTTACCAAAGTAATACTTTTCACCTTTATGAAGTTGTAAAAACTCTTCACTGAATAAAAGATCATTACTTACCCTTTTGTAACCCAAAGATTACCCTAAAACCCATATAAAGAACACATAACATATAAAGGTATCTTGGGACATAAACATACTTAAATGGAATAACCATACGGTCGACTTCCACACATAATTAATGGAATATCCATACGGCCGACATCCATACCCAATGCATTGGAGGTTATAAAGTAACCACCTATCTTGGTATTCACGACACCACCCGTCATATGGTTTATCACATAACCACCCGTAAAATGTCCATGTACCATCATTACATATAAAATATTGAAAATATAAACATTTCAATAACAACATATCATTTTTAATCACAATAAGTAATTCCAAGATATTGAACTAATCAATCCATTTTCAAAAACCATTTAAAAGTGATTTTTGAATCAATGTGTCCCATACCACCTTGATGATTTTGACATTTTAAACCATTAATATCCATATAAATACATCCATAAAACCATTTTGAAAACATGGATATTAATAAGAACAAATCATTAAAACATTTAATGTGATATTTTGGTAAAAGGGCTTTTTACCAAAATTAGAGACACTTGAATACAATAATTGAGGAATAACATTTAATCAGAACTTTATAATATCAAGAGAATAAATGGATTCATGATATAATATTCCAAATTAAATTATATACACCATATAAGAGTTCATTGGTTCATAACAATAATGAAGTCTCAAAAAAAATGTAAAACATGATGAAATCCCTTATAAATAAGGTATCCTTAAATTAAGGATAAATCAATCTCAAAATTATGTGTTGTAAATATAAATACACCCAATATAAGTGGATATTAAGTGTAAAACAATAAAAGTACATTCAAACATATTCAAAGGATGACATATTCAATAACTACATGTTGAACCCAACGAAATCGAAATTGGGTTACAAATTTCCTTTGGTAAAATTCGACATCCTAACAACGTCACTTCAAAATTCAGAAAATGAGTTGATGAGAGATAAAAAGTGTATCTCATCACTTAGACCTAAAATTTACATCAATAAGGATATAGAAGAACATATAACAACATAATAGTATGTGAATTAAAAGTCATAACAAAAGAAGTCTTTTAAAAAGAGGAGGGTGAAAGGTTCCCTTACCTACTTGGGTTACTTTCGAAACGTACACCCCATTGAAGGAGGGTCATAAAATGAATATATAAATACCCATAAATGAAATTATATTAAACAAATAGTATAATAATGGGAATTACATACACCACTCAAAGGAAATGGTAGAAAATGTAGCATAAATCTCACGGGAATAAAAGTGAGATGAAAAATCCCTTACGAAAAATCGGCAGCCAAACGACACCACTTAAAACTTCAAAAATGGATTTATGAGATCAAATAGGATCTATCATCATATTAAAATAAAATTTACAGAATGTGTAATATAAAATAACATCCCCCAACATAACAAAGAGGTGCATAAAAGAAGTGACATAAAGGAGAGTACCTAAAAAGAAAGGTAGGGGTAAGATCCCTTACGAAAATTCAGCAGCCTAACGGCGCCACTCAAAACATCCAAAATGGATTGATGAAAGAAAATAAGGTCTCTCATCATATGACCATAAAAATTAAAGTAATAGTAATATAAAATAACATCCCAGTCATAAGAAAGATGAGCTTAAAAGGAATAACATAAAAGAGTGTACTTAAAAAGAAAGAGAGGGGTAGGATCCCTTACTTCGAGTCTGATTTGTCTTGTTCATTTCATTATATTCCTGGATAATAAACATTGGTCAATTTATAATTGATTAAGGACCTCTTTTAAATATTATTATTAAGTTCATATCAAATATTATAATGTTATAATAATTGGTTAATAATGTGAGTTCATATCAGATGTTTTTGTCGATGTTTGGTACATGAGTCAAAAATGAACTTGTTTGAAAATGATTGTCCATGTAGTTATGAGTAAATCATCTCAAGAATAGTATTAATGATTTAAATATCATATATATCCAGTATATATTAATTTTATACTACTCCATAACATTTGGAGATAAAAATAAATGAAATGCACCGTTCATGGAGACGGTAGGCCGTACGTACGCCTGAACGCTACTTTCATTTCATTGTCATATTAATGGAACTAAAAATAATTGAGAGATGTATATTTTATAATTCCAGTATAATATATATTTTATATAGGTCACATATGTTTATTAATTTCATTCTTTATACATTCCATGTATTGCATGAACGAGTCACATCACTTGAGGGGGCAGTAGTCTACACTTCCTCGTATGAAATTATCACATTTGCACAACATGAAAAGAATAAAGAAATTTTTTAAATATAAAATTGAGAAGCATATAGAAAAAATAAATACCATATAAATTATATATATAATATAGTGACATCATAATGGCCACCATGAAAGGTGTTAAGAGAATATTGAACAATCATCGTTTCGTGAGGCAGAAATTCGCCATCAAAAGAAACAGTATGTTCTTTAACCATTAGCCGAATGTGTGTGTAAGTGTAGCATGGATAATTCATATAAGAACATCCTAGTATATTCAAGATACTTTTTTTTTACAAAGGAATGGAATAAAATGAGTTTAGAGGGTTGGAGAAGCAAAATAAAACATAAGAACACAAGAGAGGACACTACCTTTAAATCGGGTAACTCTCTTTTATTTGAGCTCAAAGGCTTCCATGGAAAGGATTCTTCCCAAAGTGAGGCTTCTATGATGAAGAGAGTGATGTGGAGAGATGAAATGGGAAGGGGTGTCCGAGCCAAAGGCTTGAGAGGAGTGGGTAAGGTGGTAGAGGTGGGGGCCTTTTATAAGAGGAGAGGAGGGTCACTCTTGGAATGTTATAAAATATTACTTTATTATATTATTCTTTTCGGAATTTAAAGGACCCAAAAGGATATATTTCGAGGATAAGGTGATAAGGTTTAAAAATCCACCCATACAATTGGTTTGTGACATGTTGAAGTCTTATATTTTACATTATCATTTCATTTTATTTAAATCATTTAATAATGAGGTAATCGCTGCATCATCATGGTCCCATATATAATTTAATTTATTTAGTGTCTAAAAATTATAAAAAAACCATTATGATGTAGGAAATCATTTTATCTTTCTAATGAATATTTATAGTCAAAAATATGACTTGTATAACCCCATATAAAATTTTTTTTAGTAAACAAATACATGTTTGTGACATTTTAATTTTAACATTAAAGAAAAAGGTATTAATGTCATTTTCCATTTAATCCAATAGTGGTTGTTGGAATTAATTTCATATTGAAATTGGACTTAAACTACTGTCAATCTTTTGATACTTATTGTTTCATAAAAACACAATATTTTGCTCTGACAGCGGGAATTAATTATTAAATTAATTAATGTAACATATATGTTTTGAATTTTTTAAATTAGACATCATTTTTTAATTCGGAATATCAAATATATCCTAGGTTGATTTTTTGGTAATTTTCTGAAAAGACATCAATTTTTGATGAATAGTGAAACCACTTAGAAAATCCATGGGTCAACTTGGGGACCCCATGGAGCCACATTGGTTGGGAAATGACATAAATAACTTCTTATTTAATGTTAAAGTAAAAATGACACACACATGAAATGTTTTACTAAAACAATTTTTACATGGGGTTATACAAGTCATATTTTTGACTATAAATATTACATGGAAAGATAAAAAGATTTCCTACATCATAGAATTTTTTTTATAATTTTTAGAAATTAAATAAATTAAATTATTTATGACACCATGATGATGCAGCGATGACCTCATTGTTTAACGATTTAAATAAAATGGAAAGATAATGTAATATCTAAGTCCTACACATGTCCAAAATCTATTGGATGAGTGGATTTATAACCCTTATCACCTTATCATCGAAACAAATCAATGTGGGACCTCTAAAATCTGAATACCATTTTAATATAAAGTGACTTTTCTTTACCTTCCAAGAGTGCCCCTTCTCTCCTCTTATAAAAGGCCCCCACCTCAACCTCCTTACCCACAATCCCAAAGCCTTTGGATCGGCCAACCCCTTCCCATTTTGCCTCTAACCTTCCCTCTATTACTCCTTGAAGCCTCACTTTGGGAATAAGGCTTCCCAAGGAAGCCTTTGATCTCAAACCAACGGGAGTTACCCGATTTTAAGGTAATGTCTTCTTTTGAGTCCTTTTGTTTTGTTTTGCTTCTCCAACCCCCTAAACTATTTTTATTCTTTTCTTTTATAACAACTACAGTATCCTAAATATACTAGGATTTTGTTATAATAAGGATTTGAGCTACACTTACACACACCTACATCTAATGGTTAACGAACATACTATTTCTGTGGATGGCGAATTTATGCCTCCCGAAACGATGATTGTTCAACATTATTTTAACACCTTCAAAGGTGGATATTAATATGTCACTATATTTATATATGATATATAATATGTTTATGTTTTACTTAAGATTCTGTATTTTTCATTTGTGGCTTACCTTTATGGATTCCATTATGGGTATACACGATATCTTCATTTTAGGAAGTGCGGACTACCGCCCCCTCAATGTGATGTCATTCGTTAATGCCATACGTGGGACGTATAAAGGATGGATCTAATGTTATTATATATGATGTTATACTGGAATTATTATATACCTATATATCATTATTATTTAGTTCCATTAAAGTATGAGATAAAAATAAAAGTAGCGTTCATGCGTACGTACGACTTACCGTCTCCATGAACGGTGCATTTCATTTCTTATCACCAAATGTAATGTACTATTAAAAGTACAGGTATATAATGGATAAATATAATTAATTATATATCTAAATGATAAATATAATTCTAGAATTGAAATATACATACCTCTCATTTAGTTTTAATTCCATTAATATGACAAAGAAATGAAAGTAGTGTTCATGCGTACGTACGGCTTGCCGTCTCCATGAAAGGGGCATTTCATTTATTAACACTAAATGATTATATAATATTATAAATACATGTATATTCTGGATATATATGATATATATGATATCCAAATCAGTAATGTCATTCTGGATATAATGAACCTTTGACCACACGAACAACATGTAATTGTAAGAAGTCCACTTTCGACTTAAGAACCATATATCGACAAAACAAACATTATTAACTTAAATGATTACATAATGTTTATAACATGGAAATAAGTGATATAAAAGGAATAATGAACTTGAAAAAGGTTCTTAAGAAAATATAAATTAACTCAAGTTTATTATTCAGGACGTTAAAGAACGATCGAGTCATGTCGGACCCGAGGTAAGGGATCCTACTCCACTCTTTCTTTTTATGTACAATCTTTTATGTAATTCCTTTTAAAGCTCTTCTTTTTTGTTATTGGGATGTTTTTTTATATTAATCATACTGTTATTTTTTTATTCATGTGATGAGAGACCCTATTATCTCTCATCAATCCATTTTGGATGTTTTAAGTGGCGCCGTTAGGCTGCCGAATTTTCGTAAGAGATCTAACCTATCTCTTTCTTTTTAAGTACTCTCCTTTATGTCACTTCTTTTAAGCTACTCTTTTTTATGATGGGGGATGTTATTTCATATTCATCTTGCTGTACATTTTATTGTAATATGATGAGATACTCTATTTGTTCTCATCAATCCATTTTGGAAGTTTTAAGTGGCGTCGTTAGGCTGCCGAGTTTTCGTAAGGGATTATTCATCTCACTTTTATTTCCGTGAGATATATGCTACATTTGCCACAATTTCCTTTGAGTGGTGTATGTACTAACCATTATTATACACTTTGTGTTGTATAATTTCATTTATGGGTATTAACATCTTCATTGTATGACCCTTCTTCCATGGGGTGTACGTTTCGAAAGTTACCCAACTCGGTAAGGGGACCTTTCACCCTCCTCTTTTTTTTAAAGACTTCTTTTTTTATGTCTTTTAATTTACATATTGTTATGATGGGATATGTTCTCATATATCCTTATTGATGTAAATTTTATGTCCAAGTGATGAGATACACTTTTTATCTCTCATCAACTCATTTTGATGTGACGTCGTTAGGATGTCGAATTTTATCAAGGGAACTTCTTAACCCAATTTCGATTTCTTTGGGTTCAACATGTATTTATTGAATATGTCATCCTTTGAATATGTGTGAATAAACTTTGATTGTTGTACACTTAATATCCAATTATATTGGGTGTATTTATATTTGTCACACATAATTATGAGATTGACTTATCCTTAATTTAAGGATACCTTTTTTATAATGGATTTCATCTCATTTTACATTTCTTTTGAGACTTCATCGTTGTTATGCACCAATTCCCCCTTATATGGTTTGTATACTATCCTTTGACATATTATATCATGAATCCCTTTATTCTCATGATATTATAAAGTTCGGATTAAATGTTATTCCGCAGTTATTTGTATTCAAGAGTCTCTCATTTTGTTAAAATCTCTTCAACAAAAATATCATTTTAAATGTTTTAAAGATTTATTATTCTAAATCATTATCCTTAATGTCCATGTTTTCAAAATGGTTTTCATTATTTATTTATATGGATATTAATGTTTTAAAATTATAATTCCAATAAAAGATTCAAAGTGGTATGGGACACTTTGATTTAAAAATCACTTTTAAATGGTTTTTGAAAATGGATTGATATATTGGAATTACTTATTGTGATTGAAAATGAAATTCTGTTATTGAAATGAATATATTTTCAATATTTTATGTGTAATGATGGTACTTGGACATTTTACGGGTGGTTACGTGATAAACCATATGACGGGTGGTGCCGTGAATACCAGGACGGGTGGTTACGTTATAACCTCCAATGCATTGGGTATGGAAGTCGGCCGTATGGATATTCCATTAAGTATGTATGGAAATTGGCCGTATGGATATTCCATTAAGTGATATGTGTGGAAGTTGACCGTATGGTTATTCCACTTAAGTATGTTTATGTCCCAAGTTACCTTTATATATTTTCTGTGTTCTTTATATGGGTTTTATGGTAATCCTTTGGTTACAAAAAGGTAAGTAATGATATTTTTTTTTTCAGTGAAGAGTTTTTACTACTTCATGAAAGTGAAAAGTATTACTTTGATAAAGTATACATGATTTACTTGTTGTTTTGAAAAACTATCAGTTTTAATTCTTTGTGTATCCCTTACTGAGCTTTTTATGCTCATCCCAAGTTTTTGAAATGTTTTTCACATGACCTAGCATGGAATAGGGTCAAGGATGGGATCAAGGGAAAGTCATGCTACCTAAAACATGGAACTAAACATGTTTCTTTTTAAGAGTATTTATCTTTTGGAAATTTAGTAGAAGTGACTATTTTGTAATCATTTGAGATGTAATAGTTATGTCCTAATTCTCTAAAACTCTAAACCTGAAAAGATCCTCAATGTGAATTACTCATTTAATTCAATATTAAGTAAGGTTTAAGGCTGGGGCCTTATAGATGGTATCAAAGGTCGGTTTAGATAACATTAGAGGTTAGGTTATTCTCTAAGCATAAGTGACATTACCATAATGGTTAGGATTTCAGAAAGATTCCTAGTTTTAGATAAAGTGAATGAGTAAGTATATCTTAGTGTTTACCTTCCTCATTAGTACATGATGGTTTTGATGATATACTCACACTAACATTTCTGTTTTTAGTGAATGGATGGATCTAGCAGGCACCAAAGAGACAACAGGTTTGAAGGAAACTGTGGTGGTTCTCTGATTAAGATACTAGATAAAATGGGGGATTCAATGTGGAAACTCGTGGTTGTTCTAAACCAACTATCAAGGAGTCATGATCAACCACTTGAACCTAGGTATGTTCTGTAATGCATCATGTACAATATGACCAATCGATATGGAAGTTCAGGTAATAATTATAAAGGTAACCATTAGAGTTTATATGATCCTTACTTTTGAGGTAATTATGGGTTATTATATGATATGATGGAAAATGAAGGGCATGAGATAAAATTGAGGTTAAAATATGTTGTGATTATTTTTGAAGATTTTATCTCGTTTTGGGGAATGTTTTAAGAATTATATAGTTTTGGAAAAAGGAGAACATGCAGACCGTGTGACAACTCGTCGTGTCGGACAAAGCCGCTGGAATCGAACCCACAACCAAAGTGTGACGGGTATTTATCGCCTACCACTGGACTATGTGAAGTCCATGGTTAGTTTGACCGATTCTTTCTAGTTATATGATTTTATGAATTAAGAGTAAGTTGATTTTGGGTTATTTATGAAAATGATTAACCTATCATGGAGGATATGTGATTAGGTTAATTACTTTTCAATACGAGACTTTAGGAGCAACATATGTTGTTTGGAGATAAATGTTACGATTTAACTTGGAAGACTATGTGACTAAATCCTTCATATATTTGGGTTTCAACCTTAGTTTGGTTTACTTTGAAAAATTTTATGGAGAAATTGTTTATCTAATGGTCCTCGTTGAACTTTGGGTTTTGTTGGACAAATTTTGGAGATTAAGCATAGATTTTATTTTTATAAAGGGTTATCCTTTTCGGGATTATCTGATCTTGTACTAGCCTTTTTGGTTTTGGTTTCGGTTAAAGTCTAAAGACATGGGAAGTATATAGTTCTCTTATGTGGATTAGGTGATTCTCTAAAAGTTTATTATAGTACTATTAATGTGAACAAGTATTCCTAAATACTCGCCTTTTGGAGAAAATATGAGTTTGTGTAAGGAATCTAATAAAAGTTGAAAGTCAACATGATAAGTGATTATGTTTCCTGGTGAATAAATTCCTCAATAAAAATTAACTTAAAACAAATATGTTGTCTATTAACTTTTCCTACTGGGGAATTGAATACCGTTTAACCCATCATAAGTTTGTGATTTTCTCATGGTTAACATTCTCCTAAACATGTTTTCTATCACTCTCCATCAGAACATGACCCTTTGCTTTTTCTTCCATGTCCATGTTTTCCTACACGGAATCCTATTATGGGTTAACTCGGGTGACCTTTGTACTTATCATTATTTATTTTAATGTGATTTTTTTACTGACTCTTCTTCCGATGTGGGACTTTCAAGGATGTTTCCAAGCCAAATTTTAAAATTGCGAGGACGCAATTCACAAAAGGGGGGAAGGATGTAACACCCAAGGTAAATAAAGAATATGAAATTTTCATATTTATCCATATTTGTGAATAAAATATTAATATGACTTTAAAGGGGACGCTATGCTTGATGGCGTACCCAACACGCAACAACGAGTTTCTTGGGAATCTTACATTGCACTCTAATAATAAAATAATTTTATTTTAATGGCAGTTAACATGTAGTCGTTGTATTAGAAGGAATTTATAGAAATAACTAAAATATGATTATATATGTTTTTAAATGTTTTTAAATATATCCAATAAAAGATAAAGGCTTAAAATACGGAAAGAATTCAATTTTAGGCATATATGCCCTAGTTTTCACTAAAGGTTCACTTATCGCCTTTTGATGGAGAACCGTCATTAAATATAGTTTTGTTCACTCTTCTAAATTCTATAGGACCAAATAAAACTCTTATTTAGAATCGGGACATCAAAATTTACTTTGTGTAAATTTTTGGTATCTTTCCGATAAAGTTCATTTTTTAATGAATAGTGTAAAATGTTGTATTTTAATTCAAAACCAATTTTAATATAATTTATTTATATTATTAGATTATCTTTCTAATTGGTTTTAAAGGTAAATTATAATATATTTTTACCCTTATATCCAATATTGGTCATTGGAATTAATTTCACTTTGAAATCGGACTTAAACTAGTGTCAATCTTTTGATACTTATTGTTTCATAAAAACACGCTATTTGTCATGAAAGAGAGAATTAATTATTAAATTAATTAATGTGACTAATATGTATTGAATTTTTTAAAATAGACTTTATTTTTGAATTCTGAATATAAAATATAGCTTAGGGTGAATTTTTGGTAATTTTCTGAAAAACTTCAATTTTTGATGAATAGTGAAACCACTAAGTGGTACTTATAAAAACTGATTTTCCATTTAAATGAAATTTTTCCACCTTTGTGTTTTGAATTTCAAAAAACTGACATAAATGGTTGTCATTAAGAATTAAAATGTGGTTTAATGTGACTAAAATTATTTTTTGGTGAATAGTAACTTATTAAGTTTTTAATCGCGATTAGAGGTAATTAGTGTAGTTTAAGGTAAAAATAATGTTTTAATAATATGAAATGAACTTGACACATGTCCTAACCTCATTGGATGTGTCATGGAAGACCATGACAAGACATGGGTAAACTTGGGGAGCCCATGGAGCCACGTTGGTTGGGAAATGACATAAATAACCTTTTATTTAATGTAAAAGTAAAAATGACACATGCATGAGATGTTTTACTAAAAAAAATTTTGCATGGGGTTATACAATTCATATTTTTGACTATAAATATTCATTGGAAATCTAAAAATATTTCCTACATAATAGTATTTGTTTATAATTTTTAGACATTAAAGAAATTAAATTATTTATGACATCATGATGATGCAGCGATGACCTCATTGTTTAACGATTTAAATAAAATGGAAAGATAATGTAATATCTAAGACCTAAACATGTCCAAAACCTATTGGATGAGTGGATTTAGAACCCTTATCACCTTATACTCGAAACACATCAATGTGGGATCTCTTAAATCCGAATACCATTTTAAAATAAAGTGACTTTTCTTTACCTTCCAAGAGTGCCCCTCCTCTCCTCTTATAAAAGGCCCCCAACTAAACCTCCTTACCCACACTCCCAGAGCCTTTGGATCGGCCAAACCCTGCCCATTTTTCCTCTCCACTTCCCTATCTTAATCCTTGAATCCTCACTTTGGGCAGAAGTCTTCCCAAGGAAGCATTTGAGCTCAAACCAAAGGGAGTTACCCAATTTTAAGGTAATGTCTTCTTTTGAGTCCTTTTGTTTTATTTTGCTTCTCCAACCCCCTAAACTCTTTTTATTATTTTCTTTTGTAACAAATACAGCATCCCCAATATAATAGGATGTTGTTATAATAATTATCGAGCTACAATTACACACACCTACATCTAATGGTTAACGAACATACTGTTTCCGTGGATGGCGAATTTATGCCTCCCGAAACGATGATTGTTCAACATTCATTTAACACCTTCAAAGGTGGACATTAAGATGTCACTGTATTTATATATGATATATAATAGGTTTATGTTTTACTTATTCTTCTATATTTTTCATTTGTGGCTTACCTTTATGGCTTCCATTATGGGTATACGTGATATCTTCATTTTAGGAAGTGCGGACTACTGCCCCCTCAAAATGATGTGATTCGTTAATGGCATACGTGGGAAGTATAAAAGATGGATATAATGTTATTATATATGATGTTATAATGTAATTAATATATACCTCTATATGATTATTATTTCTTTCCATTAAAGTATGATATAGAAATGAAAGTAGCGTTCATGAGTACGTACGGCTTACCGTCTCCATGAACGGTGCATTTCATTTCTTATCCCCAAATGTAATGTACTATTAAAAGTACATGTATATAATGGATATATATAATTAATGATATATCTAAATGATAAATATAATTCTGGAATTAAAATATAAATTCCTCTCAGTTAGTTTTAATTCCATTAATATGACAAAGAAATGAAAGTAGCGTTAATGCGTACGTACGGATTACCGTCTCCATGAACGGTGCATTTCATTTCTTACCTCTAAATGATTATATAATATTATAAATACATGTATATGCTGGATATATATGACATATATGATATCCAAATCAGGAATATCATTCTGGATATAATGAACCTTTGACCACACGAACAACATGTAATTGTAAGAAGTCCTCTTTCGACTTAAGAACCAAATATCGACAAAACAAACATTATTAACATAAATGATTACATAATGTTTATAACATGGAAATAAGTGATATAAAAGGAATAATGAACTTGAAAAAGGTTCTTAAGCAAATATAAATTAACTCAAGTTTATTATTCAGGACGTTAAAGAACGATCGAGTCAAGTCGGACCCGAGGTAAGGGATCATACTCCAATATTTCTTTTTAAGTACACTCTTTTATGTAATTCCTTTTAAACCACATCTTTCCTGTTATTGGGATGTTATTTTATATTAATCATACTGTAATTTTTATTTTCATTTGATTAAAGACCATATTCTCTCTCATCAATCTGTTTTGGATGTTTTAAGTGGCGCCGTTAGGCTGCCGAATTTTCGTAAGATATCTAACCTCTCTCTTTCTTTTTAAGTACACTCCTTTATGTCACTTCTTTTAAGCTCCACTTTGTTATGATGGAGGATGTTAATTCATATTCATCTAGCTGTACATATTATTTTAATATTATAGAATACTCTATTTGATCTCATCAATCCATTTTGGATGTTTTAAGTGGCGCTGTTAGGCTGCCGAGTTTTCGTAAGGGATTGTTCATCTCACTTTTATTTCCGTGAGATTTATGCTACATTTGCCATAATTTCCTTTGAGTGGTGTATGTACTACCCATTATTATACACTTTGTGTAGTATAATTTAATTTATGGGTATTCACATCTTCATTTTATGACCCTTCTTCCATGGGGTGTATGTTTCGAAAGTTACCCAACTCGGTATGGGGACCTTTCACCCTCCTCTTTTTTTAAAGACTTCTTTTGTTATGTCTATTAATTTACATATTGTTATGATGGGATATGTTCTCATATATCCTTATTGATGTATCTTTTATGTCCAAGTGATGAGATACACTTTTTATCTCTCATCAACTCATATTGATGTGACGCTGTTAGGCTGTCGAATTTTATTAAGGGAACTTCTTAGCCCAATTTCGATTTCTTTGGGTTCAACATGTAGTTATTGAATATGTCTTCCTTTGTATATGTGTGAATAAAATTTGATTGTTTTACACTTAATATCCACTTATATTGGGTGTATTTATATTTGTCACACATAATTATGAGATTGACTTATCCTTAATTTAAGGATACCTTCTTTATATTGGATTTCATCTCATTTTACATTTCTTTTGAGACTTCATCGTTGTTATGCACCAATTCCCTCTTATATGGTGTGTATACTGTCCTTTGACATATTATATCTTGAATCCCTTTATTCTCATGATATTATAAAGTTCGTATTAAATTTTATTCCATCTTTATTTGTATTCAAGAGTCTCATTTTGTTAAAATCTCTTTAACAAAAATATCATTTTAAATATTTTAAAGATTTTTTATTCTAAATCATTATCCTTAATGACCATGTTTTCAAAATGGTTTTCAGTATTTATTTATATAGACATTAATGTTTTAAAATTATAATTCCAATAAAAGCTTCAAAGTGGTATGGGACACTTTGATTCAAAAATCACTTTTAAATGGTATTTGAAAATGGGTTGATATGTTGGAATTACTTATTGTGATTGAAAATGAAATGTTGTTATTAAAATGTTTATATTTTCAATATTTTATGTGTAATGATGGTACTTGGACATTTTACGGGTGGTTACGTTATAAACCATATGACGGGTGGTGCCGTGAATACCAGGACGGGTGGTTACGTTATAACCTCCAATGCATTGGGTATGGAAGTCGGCCGTATGGCTATTCCATTAAGTATGTATGGAAATTGGCCGTATGGCTATTCCATTAAGTGATATGTATGGAATTCGACCGTATGGTTATTCCACTTAAGTATTTTTATGTCCCAAGTTACCTTTATATATGTTACGTGTTCTTTATATGGGTTTTATGGTAATCCTTTGGTTACAAAAAGGTAAGTAATGATATTTTTTTCAGTGAAGAGTTTTTACTACTTCATGAAGGTGAAAAGTATTAATTTGATAAAGTATACATGGTTTACTTGTTGTTTTGAAAAACTAACAGTTTTCATTCTTTTTGTATCCCTTACTGAGCTTTTTATGCTCATCCCAAGTTTTTGAAATGTTTTTCACAGGACTTAGCGGGGAATAGGGTCAAGGATGGGATCAAGGGAAAGTCATGCTACCTAAAACATGGAACAATACATGTTTCTTTTTAAGAGTTTTTATCTTATGTAAATTTAGTATAAGCGACTACTTTGTAATCTTTTGAGATGTAATAGTTATGTCCTAATCTCTAAAACTCTAAACCTGAAAAGATCCTCAATGTGAATTACTCATTTAATTCAATATTAAGTAAGGTTTAAGGCTGGGGCCTTATAATAACTCTTGAAGCCCCTATATGTTGACTTCTTACTCATTCAACATTCTTCATGATCCATTAACCATTCCTTTCCAACATATTATTAAATACTTCTTTCCTACAAACAAAATCATGAATCATATCCTAAGATTCCAAAATAAGAATACAAATGTTATGAAATAATACATACCTTTGATTGGTCATTGTCAGTTTCTTCATCCTCAATCAGAATGGAATTAGGTATTGGTAAACGAATATTTGTACGATCGTGGTGATCCCATTCAGTAAACTTCTTCATAGGACATGTGTTTGCATAATGACCATGTACACCACATTTAGAACATTCAATTGATCCCTCAGAAATAACTTCTTTCAATTTCCTCGAGTCAACTGGATGCTTCCTTTTTCCATGGACAGTTCTTGCTTTTTGACCTTCATTTCCACATCTATAGCATATTTCTGTCCCTTTGAAACATTTTCCTCGGTGTTTCTTTCCACATCTTTGACACATAGGTTTTTTAACACACTTACCTTTATGATTATTACCTGTAGTTCTGTAGGGATTTTCTTCTCGCATATATGATTCCCTATAGCAATCACCATGGTTTAGGTGGACATTCATGACTCCAGATAGTTAGTTGAGGATAAACACAAGAGTTCTCATTGGCACACACATATCATTTAGTTGCTCGCTCAGAAAACTGTCACAGTTTCTTTCACATCCACTGTTACATTAGTGCTCGCTAGATCCAGCGATTTACTAAAACAAAAAAGGTCAGTGTGAGTATATCAAAAAAAACCATCATGTACTAATGAGGAAGATAAACACTAAGATATACTTACTCATTCACATTATCTAAAACTAGGACTCTTTCTAAAATCCTATCCAATATGTTAATGTCACTTATGCTTAGAGAATACCCAAACCTCTAAAGTTATATAAACCGACCTTTGATACCAACTATAAGCCCCTGGCCTTAAACTTTACTTAAAATTGAATTAAATGAATAATTCACATTGAGGATCCTGTTAGGATTAGAGTTTTAGATAATTAGGTCAAATATATTACATCTCAAAAGATTATATAGTAGACACTTCTACTATCTTTCCATAACTTAAAAAAAAACTTAAAAAGAAACATGTCTAGTTCCATGTTAGTATGTCTTTCCTTGATCCAATACATGACCCTATTCATCTTTATGTCATGTGGAAAACATTTCAAAAACTTGGTATGAGCATAAAAAGCCCAGTAAAGGATAAACAAAGAAACAAAACTGTTGGTTTTTAAAAAACAACAATTAATCCTTGAGTACTTTACCAAAGTAATACTTTTCACCTTTATGAAGTAGTAAAAACTCTTCACTGAATAAAAGTTCATTACTTACCATTTTGTAACCCAAATATTACCATAAATCACATATAAAGAACACATAACATATAAAGGTAACTTGGGATATAAACATACATAAATGGAATAACCATACAGTCGACTTCTACACATACTTAATGGAATTGCCATACAGCCGACTTCCATACCCAATGCATTGGAGGTTATAACGTAACCACTCGTCCTGGTATTCACGACACCACCCGTCATATGGTTTATCATGTAACCACCCGTAAAATTTCCATGTACCATCATTATGCATAATTTATTGAAAATATAAACATTTCAATAACAACATTTCATTTTAAATCCCAATAAGTAATTCCAAGATATTGATTTAATCAATCCATTTTCAAAAACCATTTAAAAGAGATTTTTGAATCAAAGTGTCCCATACCACCTTGAAGCATTTAAAATATTAAACAATTAATATCCATATAAATAAATCTTTAAAACCATTTTTAAAACATGGATATTAATAAGAACAAATCACTAAAACATTTAAAGTGATATTTTGGTTAAATGGGTTTTTACCAAAATTAGAGACACTTGAATACAATAATTGAGGAATAACATTTAATCAGAACTTTATAATATCATGAGAATAAATGGATTCATGATATAATATTCCAAATTACAGTATATACACCATATAATAGTGAATTGGTTCATAAATACAAAGAAGTCTCAATAGAAATGTAAAATGTGATGAAATCCCTTATAAAAAATGTATCCTTAAATTAAGGATAAATCAATCTCAAAATTATGTGTGACAAATATAAATACACCCAATATAAGTGGATATTAAGTGTAAAACAATAAATGTTCATTCACACATATTCAAATTATGACATATTCAATAACTACATGTTGAACCCAAAGAAATCAAAATTGGGATAAAAATTTCCCTTGGTAAAATTCGACAGCCTAACGACGTCACTTCAAAATTCAGAAAATGATTTGATGAGAGATAAAAATAGTATCTAAACACTTGGACATAAAATTTACATCAATAAGGATATATAATAACATATACCAATATAATAGTAGGTGAATTAAAAGACATAACAAAAGAAGTCTTTTAAAAAGAGGATGGTGAAAGGTTCCCTTGTCGACTTGGGTTACATTTGAAACGCACACCCCATTGAAGAAGGGTCATACAATGAATATTAAAATACCCATAAATGAAATTATATTACAAAAAGAGTATAATAATGGGAATTACATACACCACTCAAAGGAAATTGTGGCAAATGTAGCATAAATCTCACGGGAATAAAAGTGAGATGAAAAACCCCTTACGAAAACTCGGCAGCCAAACGAGGCCACTTAAAAAACTTCAAAAATGGATTGATGAGATAAAATAGGGTCTCTCATCATATTAAAATAAAATTTACAGAAAGAGGAATATTAAAGAACATCCCCCAACACAACAAAGAGGTGATTAAAAGAAGTGACATAAAGGAGAGTACTTAAAAAGAACGGGAGGGGTAAGATCCCTTACGAAAATTCGGCTGCCTAACGGCGCCACTCAAAACATAAAAAATGGATTGATGAAAGAAAATAGGGTCTCTAATCATATGAGAATAAAAATTTAAGTAAGAGTAATATAAAATAACATCCCAATCATAAGAATTATTAGTTTAAAAGTAATGACATAAAAGAGTGTACTTAAAAAGAAAGAGAGGGGTAGGATCCCTTACCTCAAGTCTGACTTGTCTTGTTCGTTTCTTTATATTCCTGAATAATAAACTTTGGTCAATTTATAATTTATTAAGGACCTCTTTTTAATATTATTATTATTTTTATATCACATATTATAATGTTATAATAATTGTTTAATAATGTGAGTTCATATTAGACGTTTTTGTCGATGTTTGGTACATGAGTCAAAAATGAACTTGTTTGAAAATGATTGTCTATGTAGTTATGAGTAAATCATCTCTAGAATAGTATTAATGATTTAAATATCATATATATCCATTAAATAATCATTTTATACTACTCCATAACATTTGGAGATAAAAATAAGTGAAATGCACCGTTCATGGAGATGGTAGGTCGTACGTACGCATGAACACTACTTCCATTTCTTTGTCATATTAATGGAATTAAAAATAACTGAGAGATGTATATATTATAATTACAGTATAATATATATGTTATATAGGTCAAATATGTTTATTAATTTCATTCTTTATACATTCCATGTATTTCATGAACAAGTCACATCACTTGAGGGGGCGGTAGTCCACACTTCCTCGTATGAAATTATCGCATTTGCACAACATGAAAAGCATAAAGGCATGTTTTAAATATAAAATTCATAAGAATATAGAAAACATAAATACCATATATATCATATATAAAATATAATTACATCATAATGTCCACCATGATGGGTGTTAAGAGAAGATTGAACACTCATCGTTTCGTGAGGTAGAAATTCGCCATCCACAGAAACAGTATGTTCTTTAACCATTAGACGAAGGTGTGTTTAAGTGTATCTTGAATACTTCACATAAAAATATCCTATATATTTATTATACTGGTTTTGTTACATAATAAAGGAATAAAAAGAGTATATAGGGTTGGAGAAGAAAAATAAAACATAAGAACAGAAGAGAGGACACTACCTTTAAATCGGGTAACTCTCTTTGATTTGAGATCAAAGGATTCCTTGGAAAGGATTCATCCCAAAGTGAGGCTTAAATGATGAAAATAGGGATGTGGAGACATTAAATTGGTAGGGGTTGCCTGAGCAAAAGGCTTGAGAGGTGTGGGTAAGGTGGTAGTGGTGGGGGCCTTTTATAAGAGGAGAGGAGGGGCACTCTTGGAATGTTATAAAATATTACTTTATTATATAATACTTTTCGGATTTTAAAGGTCAAAAAAGGATATATTCCGAGGATAAGGTGATAAGGTTTCGAAATCCACCCATACAATAGGTTTGTGACAAGTGTAGGTCTTAGATTTGCAATTATCGTTTCATTTTATTTAAATCGTTTAATAATGAGGTAATCGTTGCATCATCATGGTGCCATAAATAATTTAATTTATTTAGTGTCTAAAAATTATAAAAAAATATCATGATGTAGGAAATATTTTTATCTTTCTAATGAATATTTATATTCAAAAATATGACTTGTATAATCCCATATAAAAATTGTTTTAGTAAAACAACACAAGTTTGTGACATTTTAATTTTAACATTAAATAAAAAGGTATTAATGCCATTTTCCAACCAAAGTGGCTCCATGGGGTCCCCAAGATGACCCATGGATTCTCTAGGTCGGCCATGAAACATCCAATTAGGTTAGGACATGTGTCTAGGTCATTTAATATTATTAAAACATTATTTTTACCATAAATTACACTAATTACCTCTAATCGTGATTAATAAACTTAAAAGTTACTATTCCGAAAAAAATTATTTTAATCCCATTGAACCACATTTTACTTCTTAATGACAACAATGTATGTTGGATTTTTTAAATTCAAATTACATAAGTGGTAAAGTTTCATTTAAACGAAAAATCAGTTTCTTTAACTACCACTTAGTTGTTTCACTATTCATCAAAAATTGAAGGTTTTCAGAAAATTACCAAAAATTCACCCTAGAATATATTTGATATTCCGAGTTCAAAATTGATGTCTAATTTAAAAAATTCATAACAAATAAGTTACATTAATTAATTTAATCATTAATTTGCGCTGTCAGAGCAAAATAGTGTGTTTCTATGAAACAATAATTATCAAAAGATTGACACAGTTTAAGTCCAATTTCAAGATGAAATTAATTCCAACGACAAATATTAGATTAAATCATAAAAATATATTCTAGTTTCACTTTGAACCCAATTCAAAATATAATCTAATAATATAAATAAATTAGATTAAAAAGCGGTTTTGAAGTAAAATACAACATTTTTCACTATTGATTAAAAATGAACATTATCGGAAAAATACCAAAAATTAAAACAAAGTAAATTTTGATGTCCCAATTCTAAAGAAGTCTTTTATTTTGTCAAATATGACACATAAAATTGTCAAAAAGTAGATTTAATAGAGGTTCGTCATCAAAAGGAGGTTAATCGACCTTGTAAAGAATATTAGAATGTTTACACTTAAAATTGGATTCATTCGCATTTTTAATCATCTAACATTTAATGTAAAAAGTAAAAATATTTGAAAAACATATATAATCATTTTTTAGTTAGTTATGTTCATTCCCGCCATTACAACAGCTAGGCATTAACTACAATTTAAAATAATATTATTTTATTATTAGAGTGCAACGTAAGATTCCCAAGAAACTCGTGGTTGCGTATTGGGTACGCCATCGAGCATAGCATCCCCTTTAAAGATATATTAATACTTTATTCAAAAATATGGATAAATGTGAAAATGTCATATTCTTTATTTACCTGGGGTGTTACACCAAATATCACTAGGAACAATGTCCTTCCTCTCACACTGGATAACATAATGGTTGAGTGATACTGGTCCCCTAAATTGGAGTCATGGCGGACATAATCCATTGATTCTAACACACATCATGTTACAAATAAATCAATGATTACAAACAACACTCTTTCCCCCATTCCAATACACATTGTTCATAGCACTCACAGAAACCATTTTCTATAGGTCCCGTACCAAATGTAATTTTACACATACATCATCTCTAAGAGCCAGAACCCATACTCTATGGTCTAAGATACAAATCCCATGTCTGAACCCACATGGGTCATCACACCCACAACAACACCCACCACTAAGGACTCTACAACCAAGACACTCATTCTTATGTCCATCGTACAACCCATAAAATTACAACACAAAAATATTAGTATTTTTACATTACCTAAAAACACATGATGACCTCAAGATCACGACCTTACTAATGAAAAAATGATGAACACCAACAGGTTCATGCTTCAGAAAATTAAACATACCAAAATTCTCAAAATCCATACTCAGATATATATCCACCATACATATTAAACAAAAAATCTCAAAATAAGTCAAATCGGTTTAGACCGAAATAAGAGAAAGCACTACCATGCATACATAACCCACTCCACATTCAATATTCCAACATATGTGTTCAAATCTCTTTTAGTGCCCTCATCCTCTCTTACATTGGATCATGGTCAACATGGGGACAACCAAATTATTTAATCACAAACCATTCATCTGACATACCTTTAAACCACTTCCTCTTTTACACGAGAATCTTCTAGCTTAAGAACATTCATTATCTCAAAAATTTCTATAACAATAATTTCAACACATTTAAATTTATCATTGTGCGAAAAATAAATTAATATTTTACCATCACCACCCAAATCATTCCTTTTTAATCACTATTTATTCACTACAATTTTATACAACTATAAATTTATCCCGGAAAAAATGATTCATTATACATAATATTCATTAACTATCTATTAAATTAATTTCTTTTTCCCATATACATTAACAATACTAGGAACCATTATCTTTAGATTCTATAAAGAAATTAAATTCATTATACTCTATATGCCACAAAAACCTATCATGTGTGTTCCTATCATGATGCATGACACCATTATCCTTAGGTTCCACAAATGATACATGAATGAAAAAAATCATTCTATATTGTACAAGGGAAATATATCATAAATCAACCGTATCACACAACATGTGAATCAAATAATGGTGAAATATAATTTAACTATAACAATAATCTTCATGGACAACAATTCCAATCGTAGGTGACCTTGGTTTTCCCTCATAGAATACATAGCTATTACTAAGAAAATGGTCATTACTAAGGACCGACCTTATCCTAATCTAATTTCTACCATCCCCAAATAGTGTTAAAGAGAAAATAAATACTTTAATTCCACTATAACATCTATGACCTGGATTCCACTAATCTGGTGCCCCGATCTGGGTTGTCACATGACCTCAAGTGCGCCGAATTGTACTATAGAGGTTACTTTCTAGAAGTGATTCTATAGATTAGTCTCATGGGGAGACTATACCTTTTTGTTCTATGTAATAGACCGTAATAAAAATATAAAATAAAATATATAACATGAAATAATTAGTGAAAAATCATAAATAACCATTTACCAAATAATAATAGTCCTCAACCAATTTTAAATATGAAATTTCATGATAAAATTAAAAGTGAACAAATCCTAATATAATAAAAAGAGTAGAAATACAAAAATTGTTTTGAATCCATGTTTGGAAACTAATCAATTCTTGTCCCATGTCCAACTAAAAGGCCTATCATAGGTACATTTCCCTGGTCTTTACCTGCAATCATGAATTTTTCCTGGGATCTAATGGGGGCCCGAGTAGGGTCTGAGTACAACTCCGTTGGCCACCTCCAACTCGGTCTACAAAATATCCAATCAAAAAGATAGTGCATGTAATTAACAATTAATTTCACGTATGAGAAATAAAATACATGGACCAGTAGTTAAAAATATCTACATCACTATTTCTATTTTAATTATTGTAACCTTTTAATTATGCACATAATATAATCCTTTTTTTCATAACAAACACGTAATCCATGGGTTACACATTTACCTTATTCACAAAATATTCATAGAATATATCATCCCACAGAAGTGAAAAATTTTGTGTCCCTTGTTCAATATTGATGATCATATCATATAATCACTAAACATAGCTTGGATCATCAGTCCATGTATTTTCATTTACCAAAACCATTAGAGCATTAAGAATCCATCAAACTTCCTAAACCAAACATTCTTTGGTATGTTAGAGCCTCAGTCCAACCCTATTAGTGGGAGGAACATTAGTATTTTATCCTACAACCATGACATGTCAACATTCTTATCCAACCATTCACCACTCACAAACTATATCACAACCAAACACAATCAATACATATAAAAATCATAATCCATAACTATAAACATGGTAAATAATGTTATTCCATAACCTATTAACATAATTCCATTTAAAATTCATATACATTTATCCTAATCACCATTCTTGTTCATTATCACATAAATTATATTCAAACACTCACATACATTATCCAATATTAACCAGTTAACATATGTTAGCCAATTTAACAAAATTATCATTTCTCAAGCATTTTCCCACATAATCATTTCAAGTACAATTCTTATATCACATTACACATCACTTTATTACATTCAACCCATTAGGTATACCCCATAATTAGCATATACTAACCTATTAAATATATACATTACTCAATTACCTTATACAACTCATTTACATGTACATCAATTCAAAATCCATTTCTATTTCAGAACGCTAGACATTTCATATACATTAATTTATTTGAGACAGTCAATACAATTCATAACCCCTTTGACGCAATTTCATTTAACTCAATAAACGCAAGTCTAATTCATCCCAAAAAACCGTTTAATACATTACCAACCTAGGAATAATTATCAAAATTTCATTTCCAATTCAACTAAATATATTATAAGTTTAACAGGGGATCTAAATTAGCACACCATTATTTTAAAATTAATATTAGAAATTTCTATTTTTGATAATTTCATCACACCATATTGGTAAACTTAAAAAGCTCAATTCATAATTGAAAAATCCTACAAGGACCATAATAGGATCCAATAATCAATACATACACCCAAATTACTAAATCCAACTTTAGGAAACAAATAAAGAACAAGATAACATAATGATCTCAGCACACATTCCAAAATCTAAAACAAACTATGGAATATAAATTGTAGACCACCTACCTCAAATCTGACGATGAACGCACTCTAAAAATTAGACATATATCCCAATAAACACCCCTTCAACGGTCCTTCCTCGTTTCCAATGGAAAATTGGTTTTTAGAGCTTTAAATAGATATGAGAGAAACTACGAACCCTAATCCAGAAAAGTGAAGTATGTGGAAGACTAGATATACCTGGATGCCCGATACACAACCAACAGTGTCCAAAATGGCCTTGAAACAAAAGAGATAAGTCTATGTGAGATCATGGGGGTCTTGATTCAACAAAAAGGATTCATGGGGTAGGAAAGAGGAAATATCTATTTGGGGTTAAAAATCCCATAACGGCGTTTTGGTAAATTTCTCAATATTACTAGGATGTATGATTTACCAGCACGAGTTTCCAAAATCTGTGCTAACCATGCGAGAGATACTATAACAAAATAACTAGTTTACATGGATTCATAGGGATACCACACTGTTATATTTACTCTGAAAAAAACTCGATTCAAGGAAACATGGTTACCTATGATGATCTGCACAGTTTTCACAAACATTGCAACATTCCCAATAAACTTATTTTTCTTCTTCTTTTGTGTCCCAAAAACCATGCACCTTCAATCCATCTCCTGAACTTGTGAAAAAACATATTTGATAACAATAAAATAATTAAACAAAAAACATAACATACTATAATTTAGTTTTTTACAATGTGTATCATACATTAGGTATTGTACCTCATGCCCTCACATCACATAAACTGATTAAGTACCTCAAGTCATCCTAGGCCATTCGTGTCATATATATAATAACTATTCGGATACAATACATATAGATACATGTGATGGAAATAACAACAATCCATTAAATCCATCTATACACATATATGGGAAGAATAACAATATTCCATACCGATAAATATATTTATCAAATAAGGGAGTGTTGCTTGAAGGTATAGTTATCCATCCATAATCCCACTGGGATTTAGAGGAAACCATCATCTTGGAGTCTACTAGGTCATATTATTCATTACATACATTGTTTGGGTTGTGTATGAAATCATAGAATATATATGATATTATATATCCCAACCATACTATGATACTAACATTGATTTAGGCATAACGTCATCTATCATCTATCAAACAACTAGGTAACATTGTTAGGGACTACATAACCTATAATAATATAGGAATTAATATATATTTATTAATTAATTATTTCATTTTACAATTTCCTTTCATTAATAAATTTTTATCCATTAAGTAAAATTATTATTTCCAAATTACCCATTTCATAATCCTATAATAAAATTCCCGGACCTCTGAGAAAAATGTAAACAGAGTCCATGGATTCTCAATTTCATGTCATTTTCATTCCCTCAATATTAAATGTATGCTTTAAACCTTCATTAGATATTATTAATCATTTTATATTTCTATGTACTCAAGGAAAACCATCCTAATATTTGGCGAAGAAAAATGAATCCAACAACATAAAAATAACTCATGTAGTGAAAAAATGATTACAGATAACAATGAAACCAAACCATTGATCCTTAAAAAGATTCATATTAATCAAGAATCGTACTTTATGACATCAATGTCTAAGAAATAATTTTACCTATTCAACCATGTATGTTTTACCACTGAAACCCTCATGACTATGACTATTCATCACAAAATCATATGTGTCAAATCTTACCACAACATCAGACCTCCCTTCCCATATCTCAGAAGTAAACATGTGATTAGACATCCAAGAATCCTATCAAAATATATGGTTGACATATAGAAAATATATAATATATCAAACAAAGAATAATTTTCAATATTTTAACTCATCCCTGAAGAATGGTATTTATACTTTATATTCAAATGGGTGCTCAAGACACCAAAATCAAGGAATCCGGATATGATGAACAATAATAAACATTCCAACCAAAATATTTTACTTTATCAAAACATTTTTTTTATTAAATCATAAAATAACTCATTCATTATTCTTATGTTCTAGCTATGGAAATCACATCGAACTAGTTTTCAAAAAACCACTAAATGCTTCGAAGATAATTTTTATTTACTGAAACTATTAGAAGAATGTTTTTTATTTATCATTCATTATTATTATTAACATAAAATAAAAGACCATTGATTAATGTCATTAACCAATTCCCTTAACACATTGAATTTCACATTAAAATAAATATTCATTCTTACATAAATTTGATCATCATCAACATTCAATAATGGCTTACAAAAATTCAACATCACTAATTATAAATCTAATTAATCAATTAAATATAGATTTACACAAATTATATTTTAAATCATTTTCAAAATCCCATACTTATAATTTAAACAAGATAAAAATTAATAGTATATACAGAACACTGTCTTGAAAAAAATAATTAAACAATTATCTTGGTATAGAAACAACAACAAGAGGTCATAATCTAAAATTCATTATTAACACAATAAAATAATTATTAGGTGAAATCCATTACAATAACTATTGATCCAAAATTATAGAATTATTATTTAATGTAAATAAAATAGTTCCAATGAATCCCCTTCCTCAAAGCATCAATTTTGGTCACATGATAATGGATCAATGTTTTCAATCAGTTATCACATATCCTGTAGGAAAACTGTGATCACCGGGACAAGTTATGCCACAAATTCGCAAAAAGTATATCATAATTGTATAGATAAAATAAAATATAAACGAGAGAAAAAAAGTGGGATTAAAGGACATCAAATGGGTAGAATATATATCAATTTAGAGATAGAAAATTTATCCAATCACCATAGATTGAACACTAGAAGCCTCGATCAAAATATATTGAACGGATCTATAAAGAACCACAACAATAACCCTTTTTACGAAAGGGTTCAAAGAAATTATTGGGTGAAGAAGTGAAATTGGGGGTGTCATTTTATTTTTAAACAGGAAAAAAATTCATGTTCGTGGCACAAATCCTTGTTCCACACAGTTTCATTTTGAAAAAAATAATTTCAGGGTGCAATGTACCTAGACCTCACCACAACCACCCTCAGTTAAATCCCATCATTGATCCCATAATAGATCCATTGATATTTTATTTGGGGGTAATGTATAAGCCTTATACACCACATACTAGATCCCCTCATGATAATAAAGGGTCCACATCATATTCTACCTCCCATGGTGCCACTACCCCACATATTGAAGTAGTGTAAAAATAACTCAATGATCAATAACACAAAAACATTCCCTTAAATTATATATATACTTATAAAAAGTATTTACCAAAATTTATCCTCATAATATAAAAAATAAAAGATCACGGATCTATTACACTACATCCCTTAACACTATGATGCACTATTTCTATCCATTTCTTAACCATTCCATTTTTAATAACAGAAATCCCTTTTTCACCAAGGGACCTCCAAATAGCTTGAAACTTATTTTTGGTTCCACTAACTACAAACATAAAATGTTAACGGATACTAGGATATGGAAACTTATATATTTTTCATATTATACATTTATCATCCTAATGAATTAATAAATAAAACCACATAGAAGGAAGGATAAAATAGATCATCCGAACAACCACCCTGTGAGACACGTAACAAGGATCTGACCATCAAAATAGAATAACCACATCATCATATGAACATGTTAAAAACCCAATAAACACAATATATTTCTTTTAAAAACATTAAATGAATGATATCTCTCAAACGAGATTAATTTCACAATAAGAAGCTCATGGAAACCATCTCATACACTGGAAAAAAATTCAACAATCACAACTAGAATTACATTAAAATATTATATATATATATCACTCAAAAATTAAAAGGTATTATGTTTTTATCTATAACTCAAATTCCTAGTCACTCTCCTCCTTTCAAACAAATTTTTAAAAGATGGTATCCAATGGAATAGAACACCTGCACAACACCTTTTCCAAGAATCCCTTAATCTCTAGAGGCCATTCCATCATAGTTTCAATATTATCAATAACAATATTATCCTAATAAATGAATTTAGAGTCATTATTAAGGTAATTTTGGATCTATGACACGTGAAAAAAAACTTCTATTTGGATCATCTATGTGGGGAGTTCTATAAAATACCCCATGACTCCAATACGAGGCATCACCTAGAAAGGACTCACAAATCAGTGACAATTCGTTCTCAATAGACCAATCATTCACATCCCATGATGAAGAGCTACTATTAGAAATATATGATCTCCAATGTTGAGCTCTAGAGGTCACCTAGTATTATCAACATAATATTTATGATGATATTTTTATTATTTCATCATCTAGTGTGTCACATGAACTATCTCTATGATATTTTGGACTACTGACTGGTCGATAATTTTGGACCCTCTATCCCAACTCTAGAAAAATTAATAATGAAATGATTATTATTAAAATGATTCAAATTGTTCTACACCATTGGAAGAGTGAAAATATTTTCAGTTGGAAAACTCATAGGGTGATGGTGCATCATGTACTAGCCTCCAAACTCACATAAATGTATAGGTCTTCCAAAATATAGATGGTTAGCATTATATGATCATCCATATATAGATTAAAATTAGAGTTAATCCACAATTTAGATCTAAATTCAGGTTGGAGGCATTTCCACACCCTAGAGGTAAAACAAAGATAAAAATAAAATATGATTACTCATGGGACTCCATTGAGTTTCACTAACACCTCCTGATACTACCTAATAAAATTCTCCCTTGAGATTGACTCACTAATGTATATAAATAGTGATGATTCAATCAAATGATCCATGATAACCATTATAAAATCACAGAGACATTAGTATCGAGTTAAAATTATAGAAAAAATCTAACATCATGTCCTCTCACTTACATTGGGGAACATCTAATGGATGGTGAAAATCACTAGGAACAGGGTTCTCGGCCTTTAACTTCATGAAAGTTGGAAATTAAGAAACAAACTCTTCCACTACATGCCTCATCACATACCATGAAAACTACCCTATCAAATCATTGTAGATCATTTCAATATCTTGATGTAATTACAAGGGTGATCTATATGAATCTCATAGAAAAACATCATGAATTTCTATGTGGATAAAAATACATCCTTGTAAAAATAACTGGTAATGATCATCAACAAACCAACTATTAGAGAAATTAACAAAAATTAACTTTGTCCCTCTAGACCTCAACATCCGAATTCCCTCATCTAGAACTAACCCACCAGAAGACATAATGAAGAATTATCACTATTCATGAATGTAAAACCTATTCTTATAGACTCTCCCATTTTCAAATTCCTCAAAAATATATATTCCACCAATCAATAGAAACCCTTATATTCATTCATGGAATCACTTATCAACTTCCTGATCATCAGATCACCTATAAAATTCCCCTTTCCTAGTGTAATGAAATACTATATTTTAATACCATTAGAATCCCATACATATACACCATCCCTAGTTTATCTCATTCATAGAGAATACAAAAAATAGGCTATTATGATTGGTAAAAACTAAAAACATTCACTGATGATGTATGTTTTCAACATCGTCATGAAAAACACAACTTATGTTGAATCAATATCATTAGTGGAATATTTAAACTCATGAGGATGTAACCTTATATAACCATATGAAACAAAATATCTCTTCTACATAACAACACAACATAATCTAATAAGTAATGTGTCATCAAAAATATCAAACTATTATCCCTTAACTAGAAAGAAAACATCTGTAGAGTTGTCCTGGTAATCCTTCATGTACTCAAAAGCTACTTAAAAATGGTCATTCCACAAGAGTTATTAATAATATCTAGTAAATGTTCATAGAGGTGTTTCATGTTGACCAGAATTAGATAAAAATACATTAAAATCTTCGACCATGATTGAAACTATTAATCTCTACAACAATATTAGTGTAGTCCAAAGATTCAACATCTTCTAACATCGATGGATACACAAATACTCTTTACTAGGACCGAAAATTGACCCTTAAATAGAATTAACCATCCCAAACACACACATTTATGTATTAGTAAATAACTATTTGTGATTATGAACTCCCAAAATAGATCAATTATTGTCTTCCTACTCCTTCTGAAATGTAGAGTGCACTTTTATATTATTGATGAAAATCACTATGAGCTTATCCATAAAGTCCATCAACCTACATTTAACAACCATATGAGTATGGATGAATCATTAACAAAACCTAATGGCATGAAAACAAAATCATAATTTCCATTATGATAATAGGAGGAAGACATCAAAATATCCTCGTCCTACTCACATATATGATGATATCCTGATAAAATATTTATTTTTGACAACCATGTTTCTACTATTTTCCTGAATTAATAAATTATAAATACATGAAATTAGATATTATTTTTTCACTATAAAATTTTTAATATATTATAATTGATAAAAATATGAAAACATCAATTAACGTTTATAATAAATATACAGGTGCACCCCATGGTGAAATACTTGGTTGAAAAAACATTATTACAAAATATGATCAAGCTATACTCACACCTCATGAAACTGATGAGGTTTTATCCTATACGGAGAGATAGAGATATGATATTCAACTAGAATTAGATGTTTCCCAACCTCAATCTACCATTGATGGGGAAATAATACAACCTCCTCAAGAAGGATACCAGGGTAAATTGCCAAAACCATTGGAAACATCATTCCCTAAACCATTGATGAACTCACCACGATCTCATTCATCAAGGAATAAAAGGAGAAAACATTAACATGTATGTGGGAATCATGATCCAATAAAAGATATAAGATCTCCATTAAAACCATTGAACAAAACCTACCTCCTAAAGATATCAATGATGTCTGAAACTAAATATATACAATCTATTATAAGGATAAACCTGTTAGGATGTATTTAAAAACATTGGAATTCTATGAATGAATAGAATTTCCCCATCACATTCCATACATTTCTAAAAACTCCAATCAAATGAAATTGACCTCCAACTGTAATTGCCAATGCCATGTTTAATGGAAGCCTTTATATCTCAACACCCAATACATGAATGACAGTAGGTAATATGATGATGTGTGTAGATCCTAAATAGTAAACTAATGAACCCCTAAAATATATAATAAATAAGTACATTAAAAAAAATCAGGAAAATCTAACACATTTAGTGGTAAAGTAATAATCTAATCAAAAAGTTATCTATGACATTTTTTATCCTATTGATGACCACATATATGGTAGTCCCCTAATATATGAGGATAGTGATTATCTTGTAGTTTTATTCTACCAAAATTGTCTCTAATATATTGATCCCAAACTAGAATAACCCCTTGATACTATCTCATCTAATACTAAATTAGTGGATGAATATAACGAGGAACACATAGTTAAGGTTGAATGCTCTAAATGGTTGGGAAATATCATAGTTGACTAGCTTAGCCTCCCTAGATAATCACAAGTCTAATCCCTTAGATTATCCCTAAGAACCTCCATTTTCAATGAAGCTAGATGACGAGGGCTAGGAAATTCACCATGCTGACCAAAATCATATATAACTATGAAATTAGGAACCATGGACCATAGATCTACTTCTTGAAGGATTATTATTACACCCCTCCCATTAGGATCCTATTTTTTCTAGCATCCTATCTACAACATACACTCTCCCCATAACCTCATGATATGTCAAAAAAATTAATTCGGTGTCATAGACCTAGATATCTAGAAGATAAGATTCTATGAAATCTATATTCTTATCAACGTTAACTATAAATAGCACTGAAGAATATCAAAAAATGGATCCTAATATTGAAACTATACTCTTTCATAGTGTAAATCCACAATTAGAGGGAAAAATATTTGGGAAATAATATTCTTGTCTGTTCTAAGGAAGAATCCTTTGTAGTAATGGGTCTCATTTGTCCCTCCATGAGTTTTCTGACTACTCATAACCACTAAAAAAGAAGATCACCCACTACCTCCCTACTCTATGTAGGATTATCACAACCGCATAAATGTAATTATGTTTCATATGATGGATCAAACTGAAGGCTATCTCAACCAACTATTTGTATAATTCATTGAATTTGTCTGAAATGAATCCAATATACTTTTACAGACTCTTTAACTGAAACTCTCATGGTTTCGACCTGTAAGATTTAATTTATTCAACCTCTACTCTATAATGATCTTCCCCACATATTTTTGATTTTAATTCCAATTAACATGGTGATTATATCAACCTAGATCAATACCTACAAGATTAACAACTAGTTAAACTCCTACCCCAGAAATATTTTTTATTTATGAACCATTAATTATTTATATATCTATATTATTTTATGATTTAAACAATCACATGGTTTACACATATCATACATAGTATCTAATAAGTATGAAACAAAACCATTTCTTAGGAATCTACCCTTTATAAAACATTATTTAATTTTATAGACTCAGAAAACAAAACACTCCACATATTAGATCACAAGGGGCCACAATACCCAAGCCATAGTAAGTCTCCCAGGCTTACATAACTTATAGAATTATCTAAAATAGTTTACCTATAGATCCATGAAATATCACTCATGCCCAAATCAAAAATCTTTCCCATACCTTAAAGTGAACATTGATACCACTTAATCTAGAACCCATCCACCCCATATAAATGACCCCTCCTAGGCCAACAATGGAAGAGAGAAGATGGTGAGTACTAGATTTCCACCTCTGGTAGAAAATAAGTTGGTGATTTTAAATGATATGGTAATAAAAATACAATGGGATGAATTACACTCTAATAAAAAAAATATAATAGAGGGATTATATAGATAAAAAATAAAAACATACTCAGATATGTAAAATAATCCAAGGATATTATAAGTAATTTCATTTAGTACTGAAAAATGATTATGAATACAACATATACCAAAAAGGTAAATGAATCGTTCACCATGGTTCCCAATCAAATCATGAATAAAATGATAGTAATATTGAAAATGATATCTAACATTTTCTGAAAGACCTGAAAAAAACTTCTATATAAATGTGGTTAGAGTAAAATTAAAATCAGTTGGATACTCCATTGATCCTCTATACAAAAAGATAGTGAAATCATACTAAAGAAAAGTGAACCAAAATTGAATCTAGCATATGTCCAAAACCAGTATCATATGTTTTCATCCTCACCATTTATATTTCTCATAAATTATCCCTCATTAGTGATCACATATTATATAAATGAATCTTTATGTTATCCCCAAAAATTCTTTTTCATGGGTTTCTTTCTCTTCAACCATATGTGCACGTCTTGATCTATCTATCTCCAAAGTAAGATATCCTAAAGAAACCTATACTAAGAATCATAAAATTAACATCATGAATCAATCCATCACATAACCATGTAACATATATATATAGTGTATCAAATAATTTTTTGGGATACACCAAAGTCTATATGATATGTATCATTGATTACATATTATACATCAAGTTGTCACCACCCATAAACTGAGTACGTAGCTCAATCAATCAAAACGCATCCATGACACACCAAAAATAACCATTTGGATAATATATAAAGAAATATATGTGTGTTAAATTACTATAAATAAACAAATAACTCTAAAAAAATATAAGGGAAAATTTTCTCCATATATACCAGAACATATAAGTAACAAGATAAGAGAGTCGGGCAAGATGGTGTATTTTTGCAACCATCCTCCCACTTGGTTGTTAAGGGATGTACAAAACCATAAAATAATGGGTTTCATTTCCCAAAAACACAAGGATATGATATATTATTAATCCATCAAATATATAGGATATAATACATCTCACAAACACACTATTGATAAAACCGTGTTTGAGGCTCAAATGCGGCTATCATCTAATAGACACCCATTTTCCACTAATAAAGACAAAAATTATTAATGATACAACTAAATTTAAAGTGATAAAATAATTATAAAATAAATTCTTATATTTTACATTAATTATATAATTATATAACCTTTAAACAATATTATTATTATATATTACAAATTTTGTTAAACAAAAAGCCACGGTCATTCCCCCAGCCGTAATGATAACTCATTCCATGGTTTCTCAAAATATTTTAATTTTTATTATAGAATCATCAACCCCATGGGGTGAATTTAAAAAAAAATATTTACAATTTTATAATTCTAGGTACTCTAGGAAAAAATTCCAAATCCACCATTAAGAGAATTGAAATTAGCCACATCCATCTCCCCATGAAATGGAGAAATGAATATCGACAGCAATAAACCCATCCATAAATCATTAAATAGATTCATATCATGAAAGAATATGAATTTATGAAATAAATGGTTAATAAAAACCAAAATCCATGAGATTATCATGGTTTCATCCGTAACAAACTCATGCATGAACACATTAATCTCGCCTTTGGAGTCATCAATTGTTTCCACAATCTTTTGGAGTCACCGCCCATATATTATCAATAATCATAGGATTATCCATTAAAGGAGCATATAACAACACAAAGATCATGTATAGATCACACATATTCTTACCAAAACATTCATAGTCAATTGTTAAACATAGCCCTAGGTCCAGGTATTTATCATTTACAAGAAAATGGGTTCTTTTTACTCCCAAATTAATTCATCCAGCCTTTATAAAATTATAGACACTCTCAGATCCATATAATGTTCATTATCAATGAAACCATTATTATTAGTTACGAAGTTAATGTATTCAATATTCATAATCCATAACTATGGAAAAACTACAGCAACATCTATAACATTGTATAAGACATTCATCCTCGCATTTTACATTTTCAGAAAACTATGTGAAGAAAAATCTGGTTTAACATTCATTTTATTATTATCATTAACAATTATTAACTTTCTTCATGGTGATTACAAAATTACATAACCACATTGAATAATAACATTGGATAAACATTCAAACAATCAATAATTTGAAAATTATCAAATTACGTCATCGTGTTACAAAGATGCCTCTTCTTTAATACATTGTGTAGTTAATCATTTATTTCCATATCTACATTCTATAATATTTTACATCAATCTGAAAATGTTATACCATGATTAAAAACATCATAAAAAAATAATATTATTTATAAAACATTATATTATAATGTAAGTGGAAAACTATTAACATGGTATAGAAACATCGACATGTGTTTTCTAAAAAAAATTGTTTATTAGTTGGATTCTATACATATTAGGATAATTCCACAACATTATGAAGGGATAAAAATGAAATTATTATGATTATAGGTAAATAATATAGAAGCAATGAATATCAAAACCTCAAAATCATTAACATTCTTCACATGATAACAGATCAATGTCAGTGATCTCTGGTAAACTCTCCTTTGAGAAAACTACGATCTCCAAAAGACATTCATTTATAAAGTACCTAATAGAAAAATAAATTCATATAATAATAGTGGATATAAAACAAAAAAATAATGGTATGAAGATATAGAGGTAACAAAATCATATGGGGATAAACAATAAGAAAATATAGTCAGAGAGTACCTCAAATAGCTATTGAAAAAACACACCAAAGCCTACATGAAACTCTATTGAATGAGTACTCAAAGAAACAAAAAAAAGAACACATGATATTCAGGGGTTTAAGAGACAGAAGTGGGATATGTGTTGGATTTTGGGTTCATGGGGTGTTTATCACCCCAAAATAAATAATTATCATTATATATCCCTTTATACAATAGAACATTCTATTAGGGAATAGGAATTATATGATCTTATCTCCAAAGACCACAACACATTATCCCTTGGTCAAAACCCCACTGTGATCCCTATAGAAAATTCTTTAAAGATGATTTTGGGGACATTGTAAAGGAATAAGAACTACAACATAGAGCCCCTCATAAAGGGAAATGGACCACACCACAACCTATATCATTCAACTCCACTACCCCTCATAATTTAATAGCCTTGAAAACCACCCGAAGACCCCCAAAACCTCTTCTTATATTAACAAAATATAGTAATTCATGAAAAGTAATTATCCTCATTGCTCCTCATAATTTCCCCTATGATGAATCATTGATCCACTATACTATAAACACCAACAGCATGATTCTTCATTTCCATCCATGCCACAACAATTCTAGTTTTCACTATGACACTCCCATTTTTCTCCAAAAATCCTCCAAGCACATTATACCTTTCTCTAAGTTCCTCTAATATAAAAAATCAAAAAAGGGATGGGATATCGGAATCCATTCCCATATAAGTGATATAGAAAGTACTAGGCTAATAATATCATATGATAAAGGATAGATGATTAATGTTGTAGGGATTCCAATGAATTAAATTTAATTCACATCAACTGGTAGATTAGGGTGGGCTATGTCAGGGTAGTCATGAATAATTGAATGATTTATCCATAATAACCTCAATTCCTATTTATAAACACCACATTAGGTTTATAATATCAATATTTAAATGAAAAAATCACATGGATACCACTTTATTAACATTAAAACACATATAGAAAGTGGGAAATGAATAATGTTACCTAAACATAGTGAACACATACCAATTCCTGTAAGGATGGGATCCCCATTACTTGAAGAATTTTTTATTTTGAATATATTGAGAACTCTATCTTATCAATAGGTTTAGTGGAAGACAAATTTTACGGTGGTAATGAGTTTTAATTATGTCGAAATTTATGGGATCCAGATACCATAATCATACATGTTTGTAGGCCTTAGAGGTGGCAATATTTTTCTTTTTCTTAGGTCATTGAAAAGGTCACATATAACCATTTTAATACATCATGGATTAGTAGAGATAAATCATAATTTTAAATTTAATTAGAGAGGTGAGATGAAATGGGTAAATACACCATTGACACAATATTTCATAGACATTCCCTAAAATCAAGGATGGGGATACAATTGTGGGGTCTCTTCAGCCAAGATTATTTTTTAGGGTATCCCTTTTGTCGACATAGACTTTTGGATTCAGAACACCTTTGAAGGGTATATTTCTTCCCATTTTGATGAGTAAATTAACTAAGATTCTTGATATGGTTCTTTATTTGGTTCTACTCTATTATTTTACCTTATTCTTATACTTCTATATTCATTTTTACCGTCAAAGAAAAAAATCGTTATTTATTTTTAGGGAATGAAAAAATTCTCCCCCATGTGTTCTGTCAACATAGTATATATAGACACTATTTGAAATTAGATAATCATCAGCACCTCAAAAAATTATTTTTTCTTCTGGATAAAATGGAATAACATGATTACTATGAAAATTATTTCCACTTTTATTTGGAATGGAATAGTTTCCACTTTCTATAAAGTATTTCCATTTATTTTTGGAATCTTATCACTACCTCATGCTACAAATAACTTCTATTAATGGGGGGTGTGGAATAAATGTCTCATACCCCAAATGATTTTCCTTTATATTTTTATAAGACATTGTTCTTGTTTCTCCTAGAATATGTACCATGTAGAATATTCATATTTCTATATAATTTTATGTACATTTTCATGTTTATAATCATAATTTTCATGGTCTGATTATGGATTCTCGGTATACTCTCAATATTTTCAAGGCAACTTTATAACATATCATATTTAATATATGTTTATGAACCACATAGGTGAAATTACATATTAATATGGAATATGTATCATTTAAATAATTATGAGATGTAAAATCCCATTACCTTATTTCTGACATGCATCGAAGGTTCTCTGACATACTCTTACTTTGTAGTCTACCATTAGACCCCTTCATAGGGAAAATTGAAATGGTATTGTAAGAAGATATGAACTACTAACAAATTTCAAGGTAATGTGATAAGAGAATTGGTTATGGTTTTCCGATCAAGATTTCTCAATATGGTGTTTGTAAAAGATAGGATGGATGTTATTTTATAGGGGGTGGAATGGACACATATAGAATTATAAAAATAATAAAATTATAATAAAATTATTTTCATGTGAATGAAGATACATGTGTAACACAATTTTTAATTTAATATTGGGTATTGTTTAATATCATCCAAATAATAAAATTTCGATTGGCTTTTGAGGGTTTTTAAAACATATTTTTGGTCTAATCCCTACATTAACCAATTTTAACATTAATCGCGGTTATAATTATTTAAATAATGATGAGTTATAACATTAATTACAAGGTTAATGTTTTCTCAGAAATGGATAGAGGATAATATTTTCATCAATTTCTTATCATTATTATAATTTTTAATATTTTATTTATTTTTTAATAAAATAAGAAAATATTATATATCATAAAATATCATTTATGTCATTTTGAAAATAATTTATTAATATAAATTTATATATATCAATATAACATAGGAATTCAAATATGAAATATTTAACAATTAATTATACACTATAATTGAACTAAAAAATTATTTGACACCATATGCCATACAATAAAATATTGGTGTTTATGTTTTTGAAATAATAAAATTTCATTTATATTATTTTTACAAAATAAATCTCAGCATTGTATAAGATTTTAAGGTCAAAATATACTAAATTTTTATTAAAAAATTAAAATATTAATATTAAAATACTAATGTATAAATAAATAAATTATTTTATTTTATATAATTTTTTTATATCTATGTCAATATATAAAAAATTAAAAATCAAAGACTGATAATTATTATTTTCATCACATCATATAGTATAAATCTAATTACCAAAAAACTAGAAAAAAAATACTTTTATAAGAATTTTGGGTTGTTATGAAAAAACTAAATTGATATATTTAATGAAGGTCTTGTTTTGGGAAAATTTTGATACCATAAGTCATAGTTTTAACTTTTATATACACAGTTTACCTTCATAGAGGCAACAAAAGTTTAACATTATTATTGACATCAATGACTGAAATGATCTATTTAATAATTTTAACATAATTGTTCTGAATAAATTATTCATTCTTTATTATTCATACTATAATGTTTCTAAAAATATTTTTTCATCAAATTCATAAAATAGATTGATTTATTTTGTAAAATTAGTTTTTGTGTATAAAAATTAACTTATATAAATATACCTAGTATTATTAACTAAAATGGAGTTTATTTGATTATTATAAATAAAATTTATTATATTTCACATTAAATAAAAATCCAAACTAGAATGGGACTCATGAATTATGGTATTTATTGATTACAAATGAGTGTGTTTAACAATCATTATTATTCAATATGCACAAAAAATTTGTTCATTTCAATAATTCGGATACATCTTTCTAATTTAAAATTTATATAATGAATTTAAATATAATGTATATTTTATAAAATAAAATTTATAAAAAAATTAAATAATTATATTTTCTCTGAACAACATGTAATTAAAATTATTTTTTTAAAAACCCATTTTAAGAGCATCAAATGTCTTCACTAAAAATTTATGAGATCTTTCTTGAAAATTAAACAATAAATTTTTATAGATTAGGAACATAATAAAAATATTTCATAATAAATATACACATATTCATACCCTTTAATTGGATGACTAGGTTATAATGGTAACATATATGTAATAATATATTTTCAAAATATTCCAAAATTATCTTAACGCTTCTTATTGCTTGTAAATTTTGATTTAGAGCGTAACATTATTTAAATTTTATATTCATAAATTACCCACACCCCACACCACCAACACACCCAATTAAATTATACATTAATAATTTCCTATTGGTCATCAAGTTTTCAATATTTGAATTTTTTGACACCAAAATCATACAATGGGATAATAAAATTCCATTTAAATAGGGAGCTGGGAAACATAAAAAATACTATAAATAACAAATAATTAGGTTCCCATGTAAGAAAAACATTGTTGTTATGTTAGGATTCATACAAGGGGGAGAAAACATAAATCTAATGACTAATATAGATTGATAGAGAACATAGTCATGGAAATGATAATGATAACAAAATTAGAATCTTATGAGGGGTAAAAATAAATATATACATCCTAAACGAATGTAAAATAATTGCATTTTTATTTAAAACCCCTTTTGAAATAATGGGTAATGATTTTACTATAATGATCGTGAACAATTGAAATATTACTAACATAATTTATTTATATTTAGTAATCCTAATTTCATCATTTGGTTGTGATTTGAAGAATTTTCAGTATATATATTAATGTTATAAATTATAATTAATGATGAATTTTTTCATTCATAAAGCACTGAAATTTACGCTAAATGAATTATAATAACCATAACTGAATAATGGGTAATTTATTGTGTCTATTAATATTTTAAAAAATTAGCATAAGATATGAAATTGGGATTAATCTAATACTCTAATATCCAAAACCCTAGTAATAACCTTTAATGTCATATGTAATCAATTCTTAAAATAGTTATATTCAAGACTCTTGTAAAATATGCATGGAAAAATTAATAATAGAAAAATAATAAATATTTGATCATATTTTTTCTAGGAATAACATGAACATTTATCCTCAAAAAACATAAATTATCCCATAATGTCACATATTAAGAACACCAGAATACATTGATAATATAGTATTCTATAACATTATAATTCATTAAAAATTTATGTGAATTAACATGAAATCACATTGGAATAAGAAAAAAAATTATCCTTATTCCAAAAATAAAATTACAGTCTATTGGATATATTCCATTATTCTGAAAATGGAATAAATAACATTTTCATTAAATCACTTATCAATTTAATGGTCAATAATATTATCCCAATTACATTATTAATCTAAATAATCCCATTATATAAACTGACAATTTTAATCTCAACATCATGAACATCTGATGGGTTCTTAATCACACGAAAATGTTTTAGAAAATATATACTCTAATCACTAATACATGTTTCTTGTTTTCTATACAATTCAGCATATTCTATCATGTCATTAAAGAAAAAATAATATAAAAAATAATTAGAAGATTCATGATTATTTAGAATGGGGATATCATTAGAAAAAACATTTATAATATAATTATAGAATCCAAATAAATAAACAATTCAATCAATTCAAATTAATTAAATTCGTAGATTATGTCATTCCTTAGTCTAGGATTATACTCTTATTTTAGGTAATTCAATGGAATAATTTCCAAGTTCCATACACATAATATACTAAACTATAAATAGATCCACATAATGAACTTCATTTTCCCCCATGAGAACCATTATTTTTCTATAGCAATTTATTTATTTCAACCCTTTGAGTTAATAATTATATTTATTCTTATCATATTTTAAATATATATGTAGATTAATGATCATTCATTTATTGGAATCAACAATTTTTCTATAGTGAAACTACATATGCTATTGATATGTGTGTTGGGAATGTCAACCAAGTTGTGATTTATGATCTCATTATATGATATATTATTAGTCTTAATCACAAGGTCTATGTTTTCATACCTCATTAAGATCAATTTCCCATGAACAAAATCATTCCATTATCCACCACCTTATGCGTTTACAAAATTTATACATGTACCAGTGTTTGAATAAAAACATCATACTACTGAAAAAAACAAATCAGTAAATTAAATAATGATGAAAAATGTTTTATAATGTATTTAAGTCATCAAATGATATTTTAAATCAATGACACCATAGGTATAACATTGTTCTGTCATGGTAATCATCTATTAAAACTCATTATAATAATTTATAATGAATATGTGAGTTAACACAAACATATCCCATGGGTGTGTCAAACTAGGTGCATAGTATTATTAAACATACAACGAACTAGAATGATTGATGAGATATACTCAATGAAAATTATTATAAGATATTAACCTTATATATAAATATTCCAAAACCATATCCACTTTTATTATATAGAAAACTATGTATTGTTAAGAGAAACACATAATCTCTTCCTTAGTATAACATTAGGACGTTATCCTAAATATAGATGTATCCCCATGTATTTTACCAAATAAATATAACAATAATATGTAATTATTAACTGAACTATACTATGATATCATATTTAGTGGCTCATACTATTTATCCCTATATATAACAACTAAATTATGAATATTCATTTCATAAAAATACATTCCACAATAAAATCATAAAGGTTTTGTGTCTTTGAAAACATTGACACATAATCAAATAGTTCGTAAAATATCTACATTTCCTCAAACATTGTTCTTACTAACTAAAAACCTTCTATGAAATTATTTACCTAAATCCATTCTTCATAAATATGGTCATTTAATCATACAAATATGTGATATTAGATTCAATATAATGGAAAAAATGGAGAAATAAATCATAACATAAACATTACAAAATTAAATGGGTATGACAGGTAGATCTCAGATTTTGAAAATTCGTACCCTTTATACCATATATCATATTCTCGAATCATGTAAAAATGCATTGATGTTCATAATATATGATTCTTAATGGAATCAAGAAACATGAGATGTGAGAGCATAAAATAGAAATAAAAAATATTTTTTTAGAATACACATAATTATAGAAAATAATTTCCTTATCCATGGTACAAATACATAAAATAAATAATGTATAGGGTTCACCACCCTTTCTTTCATATACATTGTCAAGGTTCACTCACAAGACTGACATAATGGAAATGACCCTTACGAAACTGGCATTACTCCACATTGTAGACCTTATTATCTCATGAGATATCAATATTTACCCAATTAAATGAACATATATATAACTAAAATCCCACTCAACACATAGAAAAAATTAATTAATATTTATTCATCAATATTTTAAAACATTCATCATATATCATTATTATTGAAAAAAATGGTTTCATAAATATTTTAAAACTTTATTAGAGCATAACCGCTGGAAAATAAAATGATTTCAAGAATATCTCATATTAATAATCATACAACATAAAAAGAAAAAATAAATATGATATACTTACCTAAAATCATAGCTAAATAATAAAAAAATTCAAATTATTCTATCATAAATTAAAATTTCTTTGAAAGATCTCATGGAATAAATTTATTTCTGAAATTCCCTTTTAACTTTTTAATTACACCAATAAAATCTAAAAATATTGAAAAGAATATGCAAAATATTTTCAATGAAAATATCAATGGAAAAAACAATGAAATATTATTTTATTTGAGTTATCGTTATGGTGAGATATAGTTTTTATGTATTTTATTTTTAGACTAATATTACTTTCAATTTTTTTGTAATAAGTCAAAAGTACCTTATTCCGAATGTGAATGAATATTTAATTTAATCATTTTTTATAATATTAAAAAATGTGAAAAATGTATTTAAAATATAATAGGATTATATTAAACGCAATAATGAAAATATTATAAATAAATTCTTGACTTTTTAGGATAATATTACCAACCAAATTTGAAATAAATCTTTTTTTAAATACTTTTCCTAGTCATTTTATTTACAAAAGAGGGGAAGATTTGACTTTTACATAAATATTTCCTAAAAAATAGTAATGAAAAAAATCTATATATTAATTACATTATGAACATGAATCTTAGTTATAATATTCATAATAACAATCAATAATAATAAATAATGCGATTATATGATAAAACCATGCCACATTAATAATCTGTAAATAAAAAGCTCATAAAAAGTACAACCTTGGATCGATTTTCCAATCACAATAATTTTCATGAAAATATTCACAAAATACATTAATGGATAGTTTATAATTAAGAAAATATAAGTAACTAGTTATTAAATAAAATATCCCACAAAAATAAAAGTGAAAAATGAAATCTCATTTTCTCAAATTCTGCATTCTAGGTAGGTGGTACAACATCATTTTCTTTATTGGGTATCTATTAAATCCATTAATTATATCCCATGAAATGATATATTATCAATAAAAAATATATAATACCATGTATAGATATATTGTTTAAGTAATTTGTTAGGTTTTTCATAATCCAGACGGTTAAATGTTGTGAAATGAAAAAGTGGTGGAGTTACTTTTATTAAGGTCTGGATATGATACAACTGGAATTAATTAAATTATTAAAATATAATAAATTCATTTTCACATTAATGGTTAACCATACGATAATAATTTTAAATATAAGACATGATATGGTTTAAATAACTATATACCATAATATTTGGACATTTTATGTAGAATTTTCAACTTTATAAATGAGTTTATCCCCATAGTTAACCAATTTTATCCATAATATGGTTACCTTATTTTTCTATCTTAAAATATTTTTATTATAATTATATTTTAATAAATTTCTCACAAATAAGAAAAAATATGATTTCCCCATTTCTCAACATAGATTTCCTCTATTATAGTTATTTATAAATTTTGAATTATTTTAGAAAATGTTATTTTACATAACTTACTGTTAATGTAAATTTTTACAGTTTTCGATTAATTTGAATTCAATGTTAGGAATACAAAAATTATTTCGAATCTAATGAATTTAATTAAAATTTATACATTATAATTGATCATAAAATTCATGTGAATCCATACATCATAAAAAAATATATTAGTTTTTTATTCTTCAAATTATTTACATTGATTTTATTATAACATGCACAACTGTCATTTGAGAGATGTATAAGTGTTAATGGTGATTGTATAATTAGTAAATATTAAAAATAAATTAATGTAAAAAAATATAAATTATTCATTTTCAAAATAAAATTTTAAATTCATTTATATGACATTAATATCCAAATGTGACCATATAAATATAAATAAAGACCAAAACAATCACAATTTCATGTTTTCTTTTAATAAAATATATAAATGTTATTATCAAGGAAAAATGACACGAAAACTAAAATATATTATAATTTTATATCTATATGGTTGATTAAATAACATTAAATAATATAATATAATGTTTTTAGTTGATTTAGAGAACCTATCTCACTATTTTAACCATGTTTTATCCATTTTACTCTTACCGATATGACAAATATTCAAAACATTAATATTTATAACTAATAAAAATTAATGGGATTTTTAACAAATTTAAACCTCCATAATCCCAATATTTTATCCATTTCTAAATATTTAATCTATTTAAATGGAAACAATATTTTAATAGAAATTCAAAAAATTAAACCAAAGTAATAATTTTTTACCGCATTTTATGCATAAATATTTACATATGCCAAAGTTGTGAATATTTATAATGAAAACTTAATTAATTATATTACTATAAATTAAATAAATTCTATTAAACATCAATTATGAATCCAAAATAAAATTTTACTATTAAATTACTTGATTTAATGATATGAAATGAGATTATTTGAAAAGACAATATTTTTCACTATTCACAAGAAAATGAAACATTTCCAGAAAATTGAAAAAATTCAATGTTAAGATATTTTTCATATGATGATATAAGAAAATATATTTATTTAAAAAATGGAATTTATAAAATCTTCAAAAATTAATAATTATTTTTAGTCCCCAAATTGAGTTAAAATCATTTTTATACCATAAAATGACTGGTAAAAATTAGTGGCTTATTTTCTATGTATTGATCAAAATATTATTATTGCGTTTTACCATAACACATATATTTCATAATTATTTTATTCAAATTATTATTCATAAAATAAAAAAACTATGTAATTATTTTTATATTTTAATAATATTATTTTTATAGTATATGAGAATTTTCTTAAAATATAGAGTTTTATGTAAGGAGATCTATCACAATTATTATTATTTGGACAAATAATTATTGGTTATAAACCTATATATGAGAAACATTTTATTAAATAATAATACATATAGGGATAATCAATATAATTCCTCATTGTCTATGAAACCTCGAATTTTTTAGAGGATATATAGGAAATAATGATACCATTGATATTAGAATTAGTGGGGTTATTACCACGATAAAAAAATTTAGTTTTTGAATATATGATGATATAATTTTTGGTGGTGCTGATGGTAATAATTTCTATTTTCCTATAAAAAGGGGTTTCTCCCATAATCTTACATAGTTAGCTGGTATCACGACCTCCAACCATTTTTTTTTGATTAAATCAAGGAATGGGCTAAAAGTTGTGATATTTTAGGGTGATAATTTCTTTATTTTGAAGGATTTATAATAACATTGGGGTTTCAATTCTATGGATACCCAAATTCACCTTCCTATCATCATGATGTAGTGTCCAGACAATTTCTTACATATATCGAGTTCATTTTTCTTATGATTTAAAAATAATAATATTTTGATGGATAAAAAAATTGAATTTTTTAATCTCAAGAAAGAGACCTAAAGTGAAGAAAATATCCTAAAAGATACGATCCCCCTTATGAAAATAATTTTTCTAGTGAGTATACTATAATTCATAATGTTATATTTATCCAACCCACTCTTATTCACTTTAGGTGTCTTTTTAGTGATGATTTGTTGGAGCGTCTACATACCGCAGAGGTACCATTGTTGGAGGAACTAAATATATATCTCTACCTATGGGATTAGGGAAAATGAAGATGAATGCAAGAAAATATAGTTTTAGATCTCATTTATTTATTTTTAATGTCTATTGTATATCCCATAAGATATGTCTATGATATCCAGATGATAGAGAGTCACCCACATGTTATGGGGAATGTAGTGTGTGAATTCCACTTTCAGTTACTCTAGAGTATAATATTGTGGCATGAAAGTGGTCCAGAACCTGACATGTACTCTATCCACATCATCCTATTTTCACATTACCATGGAGTTTTTATCATCCTATATAAGGGGACATTTAACCAAGACGTAACATAATGATTTTATATTCATTTATTTTTATTAAAGTATTATCATTTAGAATATACATTGTTAAATTACAGTGAAAATATTCTCATGGAGGCATAGTGGATTAAAATCACTAAGGGATACCTATATGGTGTGAGACAAATCAATTGTAGATAATGGGGATACTATTCTAGCTGGAATTGATGTCCCAAATTCCATCAGCGTTAGGGTAAATTTATAATTTTTTCCAAATAGGGAAGGACTCCAAGAAGAAGAGATTTGTAATTTTGAAGTGTAAAATTGAAATGGGCACCATAAGAAGGGAATTGAGGTTTTGATGTTTATTTTTAATCATGGTAAGGATCTATATTATTTATTAGTGTTTTATAATATGAAATAAACTCTATACCATACACAATATAGAGGATCTCAATGTTTATCATCTTGATGGATGCCATTGTGGGGATGACAGTCAAGTCATCTACAAATGAAATAACATATGATACAAATGAATTTGTAAAATAATTTAGCAGTATGGATCATAATATATTTTCTGGTAACCTCTTCGATCACAAATTATATATATGTTAAAAAATGGAGGTCCTTCTTTCCGATAGATTTTTTAAAAAGGGTCTAATGACCCACGATCTGTGTAAATATTTTTCATAAAAAATATCATGATAGTATTTTTTGTTACTAACAAAGCCAAATTTAGAAAACCATGACACATTTAGAAAATAATGTTACGAAATATTATTTATATTTGTTATTGGGTTAATTTTTGTGTATTAAAATAAGTGACAAACTTAACAAAATAAGGTACAATTTTATATTAAAAAAATGTTATCTTATTTAAAATATATTTTTTTTAACTTATGAGCATTTGTATATGATTTTTTTCTCAGTTTAAATATTTTACATTGATATAATTAATTTAACATTTTAATTTCACATGTTAATGTTATCCTATCAGGTTTTTTTGGAATATTCCAAAGAAATTGATATTTATATGATTAGTGAAAAAGTAAAAACTTCTACAAAAAAGATGACTGTAATTACATTGTCAGTATATGAGTAATCCACATATTTTTTATCCAATCAAATTTTTATTTAATTAATATGTTAATTAATTAATATTTTAATATATTCAATTTTTAAAACATTCTTTGCCCATATAATCCAAAAAAGTCATTATTCTAATAAAATTGGTTTTCATCATTTATTTCAGTTATGTATTTTATAGGAAATGATTTTTTTTCATTTAAATATATATATATATATATATAATTTTTATTTATTTAAAATAAATAAAAATATTTAATTGAAAATTTTAATGTATAAAATAATTTCTTAGAAATATATTTTAAGATTGAAAACACTATTTTTCCTAACAACTCTTTTTTTGAGCAATTATATTTATTTTAAAATTAAGGTTCCAAATTTACAACTATTGTATTTGATGAAATTATTTTTGAATTTTATTTAATATTAATTAATTTAGATAATTTGGTAAAATAATATGTCAATTGAATTTCTCTCAATTTTTATATATTAATTAACATAATAACAGTAAAAATGTTTAATATTAATTTACTAAGAGATAATGCAGAATTCATGTTAAAAAATGTATCTATGTTGATGGATTATGTGTTTAATGACCATACCATCCCTCTTCTTCCTATTATCATGTTTTTTATCTTTTTATCCACGAGTTGTAACTAAAAATTATTTTAAATATTAGGGGTTATTATAAAATTTCAATCATCAGCAATTATCCAAGGGAGTCCTTTGACTACATAATGTAACACCTTTTCCTTACAACTTCATTCAAATACTCTAATATTTAATTACTACAATAAACTTTTAAAAATCATATAATCCTCTATAATTGATTAGTTTACATATGTAATTCATTTCCATTGACATATCTAAGAGAAAACTCAAGTTATCTATGTAGGTGTTGTCTCCTTGTTGATAATTTTTTCTCAGTATTTTTTCTACGAACATCTTCTACCAGATTGATATAATTTAATATCTATAATTAATATTCAAGGAAATTATCATATTTATATAAAAATCATATTTAAATCATTTTTCAACAAAAAACACGACAAATATGATTGTGTGTACAAGTGGACTATCGACTCCATGAATGGACATCTTCTATTATTTTACATTTCTTCTATCATGGATAGTTAAAATGATAGAAAGGGCGAAAAAATATTGTATATATAATATATTTTATTATTATTCTTTGACTGATATTAATTTCATACCTTTATCCACACTTATTTTCAATGAAATTATAATGTTAATCGTGTTCACATGAAGAATACAACATCCGAGAACTAACATTTTATTTTTTTCATCTATAATATTTTACAATTTATAAATACATTATAAAATGATTCACCACATTAAATTAATTTTAATTTTTTCATTAGAATACTCAAATAATGATATTATAACCAAATTACATATTAATCATGCTTATATATTAAATTATTTCTTCCAGTTAGTACATTTCAAACACCTATTTCAAAAAATATTTAAATAATATCATGTAAGACTATGGGAAAATAATTATTGATTCTATATTTTATAATTATGAAGATGAATATTTTATGTTTTTATAGAGGTAATTTTAATATTTTACACAATAATTATAATAACAATGCCCATTCAATAAAAATCACCAAAACAAGTTCATCAATAATTTCCTATATTATTATAATAAAGTACCTAATAGACTAATATTATAAAATTATAAAAAATAATAAGATGAAATTGTTGACCCTATTTTCTATTGGAATTATAATCACTCGTGTAATATTTAACAACAACACCATAATTATGAATCTAATTTGAGACGATCAAGATTACCCAAAATTAAATTGAAATTGGATATGAAATAACTAATAATAATGTAGAAAATAATTGTGAATTATCTATGAAAAATATTATGTATGTTAATATATTTTACCATTATGTTATTATGATAATGAGATTTTGTATGCCAATGTCTAAATTTATTTTGTGGAAATCAAGAGTATTGGTTTTTTTTAAAACTCAAACATAATAAAATAAATTATAGGACTTATTCTTTATTTTTGTTCCCATATTCCCACAGTAATCCTTGATTTAAAATTATTTTATATCTTATAAAAATAAGATAATATGTATTTAATTTAAATCTACTTCCAGAAAATATTTTTTTATCACCATTTTTATGAAAATAAAAGAAGAATTTTGAAAAGCCACATTTCACATGGACTCTAACAAAGATAAATCAAAAAGGTTTTTTACAAAATATTTTATTTATTATGTTTTAATATTTTACTATAATTAAAAATATCATTCCTAATTAAAGATATGTTTCAAAACCCACTTTGAATACTTAATATACTAGGTGTTTATTTTTTGTGATAATTTTTCCCTTGTGAATGGAATTATTTTATATTCTTATATAATTCCAAAATGTTTTAAAACCCATTTTTATATCCCTCGATTCATTATGATATTAATGGAGATTTATATTTATTTGAATGTTTTATAAAACCACAATTTATTTCCCTAATCTGTATGCTAAAGGGAGTGATTTTTAATTATATGATTCATAAACTATATTTTATCTTAATCAGTTTTTTATGATGCCTTAACATAATTATTTTCAGGTGGAACTCATAATTATGGATTACTTTTTTGGGGGGTTATACCTCGCCCTATAATTTATTGGTTCATTGTTAATCCTGGTGAGATATATATATGAGAAAAAAATGTGGTTATTTTCAAGAGTATGTTTCAGTGTGTTTCATAAAAAGATGATGTATGGGTGGGTATAATTATGTTGTCTTTGAATCATGGTTGAAATCGTGATAAATTTGAATATAATGACTCTATATACTATTGTGTGTTCTAAAATTGAAGGATTTTATGTATTTTTTTCATAATCTATCATGAATCTAAGGTTGTTTTTAATTATTTATCATATTTTTTAACTATTATGTTTTTATTAATGATAATTTATGTCTTTAGGTTCGCATTCCGCCACCATTAAATCTCTCTTATGTTTTGTGATTATTACTCATGATCATAATTTATTTCTCTTGTGATCATTTATTTATAGTACACTTATGATATAATTATTATTGATATATTGATTCAAAACATATTATGTGTATGAGATCAACTATTTATTATTTATTTTTTAATAAATTTATTAAAATGAGATTTTAATTGATATTATTAGATTATGGTCTTGTATGGATTAATGATGAATAAATGATTGTGATCATTTTAAAAGAAATTTATTAATTATGTAATTATAATAAAACTGGACCTATCCTTCCCCAGGTTATTATAATTATAATTTTTCCATTTTAATTTTTATATAATGATAATTATGTAAAATATAGTAATGTTTATCTTTGGAATTCAGATTTAACACTCGATTAATGTTGTGTTTAATTTTGGGAAATTAGAGGAATTTTTTTTATAATTATTGTTATATAAAATTAGTGTACACTCAAGAGATGAGTCTAGGTGTAGGATGATTTCCTATAATTTAGTAAAACATCATGTATTTTGTTCTCCTAAAAAATATACCACTTTCTGGATACTGTCTAGTGGAATCAGCTCTGGTACGGGCACAATTGTTGTTAATTATCCCAAAAAAGTTGGATTGAGCACCAACTTGATCTTCATTTTGGTGCATGATGTTTGTGCCTCAAAACTAATACCCAGATAGATTCTCTGGGGGATTCAATTTAAAGAATAATATTATAGATAAGAATAATTAAGAAGGATTTTATGACATGGTTGTGGTTTAATTAAGGGTCCCAATAGAAATTAGATTTCAATAATCTAGATTAATGTCTTAGAATATGTAGGTTAAAGAACACATGTAATTTTTTATTCACTCCATTGAGAAAAATTGTTTTCTATTTATATTAATTATTAATATCCTAATATTTATTATTGAAAAATTGGATTGATAAAGGAGAAATTGAGTAAACAAAATTTTTATTACGAAATAATATTATTTTCCCAATTATATAACAAAAGGGATGGGGGCTGATGACAAAGTTTTCACACTAATGTGTTGAATAAATCCTCATGTTTAAATTATATCACATATCTTGTTGGGTTTCTTAATACACAAAGGCATTAGAATATTTCTATCAATTATTTCATGAATCAATTTTCACCCTCCTCAAATTGATCCTCTAATAAACTTATCACCATGAAATAGATTAATTTATAAACAACTTATTTACTATTCAACAGTTAATATTGTATGAGGATGTAATTTTGGTTGTCTATCCTCACTGTGTAGTGGAGGACCCATTGTGGAATATACTATGAATACACTATAAAATAATGAATTATATTTTCTTGAGATGGTAAGAGTTCAATAATGTATTATTCATCTCAAACTTTCTTCAAACTCTTCACACAATGATGGAGTGATAATTCTTCCAGTTTTAACTAAAGGAGGATGATTCTATTTGAAAATTTAATTATCACTTCACAAGTCATTCAAGGCATTAATATGCTTATATCTCCCAAAATAAAATAAAGGTCAACCATATATTTTGTTGATATAAATATTTATTTAATTGATATTATAAATAAGAGAATATCAAATATAAAAAAATCATTGATGTGACTTAAAGGATGATATATAAATTATGAACTATCTTCCATTAGGGTATATGAAAAAAATGTGGTACTATCATGGAAGGTCCAATGTTATGTCACTTGGGAGAAATAAATTTCAACCCCTAAATACAAAATTGTGGGATAAATAAATTGGGTAGTTTCTTCAAAGGATCAATGATGTAATGTTTTTTTATTATAGTAGTCCACCATTATCACAAATACAGATGTTTGTTTAAGTGGATGATTAAAAAAAATTTATTAGATGAAATGACACACTATTATTTGACACACACAATAATTCTAGAGATGTATAATGTTTTTAAATTATGTCAATAAATAGGTCAACCCAAGTTATTTGAATGAAAATAAGACTCAACAACCTCATATGATAAGTGATCAAGGAAGAGTTTATGATATCATAATTTATGAGGTGGATTATGATAATGATGTGGCATATGGTAATGTCATTCTAATCCCAAGATCTACTAATTACTAATTTTAATCTAGTTATTCACGTAATCTTATTTGTCCAAATATTTATAAGAATGTTTATTCATCACCTCTATACATTTATAACAGTCTATATGTGGGAAACATGATGGTATTAAGATATCTTCTAAGATATACTACTCCTTTTCAGTCAATATTTCTATAAAGGTATTTCCACGAAATCTATATATTCTATATAAGGATGAATTTTACATGATTTTGGGATTGGGATTGTTATCCCTTCATATAGAACACATGAATTATTTAGGTATTGATATCTCTTTCTATGTATCAAACCATAATTTGATCCAATATATAATCAATGTGATTTCGAGTGGCCTTTGGATGATGATTCTATAATATGGGTTATGATACCTAGAAATGAAAATCTATTATCTCATCAAATTTTGGTTGAATGCATAATTGAGGAAAATAATATTTATCGATCTATACTAATATATATTAAAATGAACAAATTAATCTTTTCCCAATGCATGATTTCATGTTTTAAATTGTACTAATACTTATATAAATTCCGATATCAAAGATTTATTATATAATGTACAACCATAAATTTTAGAAATTGATGTTTTATGAGTCTTTTATTGTTATAATTACATCACCAATATCAAAAAAATTATGCAATTACAGTAGAAACCACAATATAATTTATATATGAGCATCATACGCCAGTTTACATGGTTGTGGGGTGAATGAGATCTTTTTTAAAATTAAATTATTGATGAATGTGTATTTTCAACGTATATCATGAGATCAATATATCAATAAATAAAAATAAACCTATACACAATATTTGTGATCTATTTTATAAATTATGGGGAGCTCCTTATTTACTAAATATTGACATTTTATCTAGATATTAGATGTTAAGTATAAGAATATAATATTTACCTAATACTGATATCAAAAAATAGCATGATCTCTGTGAATTTATTGTGATTCTATTAGAAAAAACCTTTCTCCTATTATAAATATGTATTTTACTATTATAGTTTCTAAATATTACCTTGATATAATCAGGAATTTATGTATTGATGATAATCTCAAACATAATAAGAGAAAGGAAAAACATGAAAGTTATTTGATCATTATTATAAATACCTCACAAAATGAGAACTTATATTCCATTTTTAGTAATTATAAATTGGTGTAGAAAAACTAATCCTTATTATTCAATTTTATCACTAGATAAGGTTTACATATGGAATGATAGAATTTTAATATAATTTATAAATTGTCAAGACCATCCTCAATGATAAATACCTGGATTTTTCTGTGGATAGTTAGATAATAACATCATTTCTCAAGAAAATTCACATAATTTTCTAATATAATGACTATGTTGGCATGGGAATGAGTTGAGTTCCTCTATAAATTAGATTATGATGAATGCTTCTTATAGTATAAGAATGTATTAGTCCCTTAAATTGCACATTCACTATTAGATAATGAGGAATTGTTATATATATATATATATAGATTCATTCTCTATGTGTTCAAGATAAATCCATATGTAATTTGTGTTGTTTATTGCCTATGAATCATGTTAATTAATTACACATGACTAAAATAACCCAACCATGATTTGGATCAAATGGATTAGTAGTCCGTGCAATTAAAAATTGGTGGCTTCATCCCTATAGGGAAAAGTATTGTAGTTATAATGATAATAACATATTAAATTATATAAGAAAAAAATGAGATTACAGAAGTGTATGTGGTCATAACTCAACACAGACTATGATTTCTCTATATATTACAACCCTGAGATGGAAAAGATGGTGAATAATTCCATAAGTAGGAATTTCCATTATATGTGTATTGAAAAAGACTAAATACTAATTGTTTTGTGAAGCATTAATCATAATGTAAAAGGTAACGAGAGGAATCCTTTATTTCTACAATTGCTACTCAACTATACATTCTCGAAATGAATAATGAATTCATGAAAGATTATGCACAAATTTAGAAGATGGTAGTGGGGTTTTTTGAGATTATCTGTGATAATGATATAGTTTTAAAGATTTTATCATTTAAAAAAGTCCCACAAAATCTAGACCTATAATGGGAGTGTTTAGTTGATTATCATTTCTCTTCCAATTCTACTTATCCATGATGAATTAATATATATATTGATATAAAGAAAAACCAATGGAGGTATAACATTAATTAAGAAATTATGTAACGTACATCTCAATGCATTGTATTCCATCAAGTTAATTAAAGGCGAAAATTGTGGAATATCATTTTTATACTATAACCCAAAAAAGTATGAAAATTGGAAGATGTTTCTAAGGATTTTATTATTGGAATCCCTAGAATATCTATGTGAAACATTGTAATTTTTGTTTCATACAACTTCCTTACTATGTAATCACGTTTTATTTCTATAGATAAAGATTTCTCTCTAAAAAAACCTCGATGATATACATAAGAGAAGTGATAAGGCTAAAAGGGGTCACTCTCCATTATATAAGATCGAGATACAAGTTTTAACATGAGTTTCTAGATATTTCATCAAAAATAATTTCATATAGACTTTAGATTCATCACTTTTTATCACCCCAAGATAGAGTGTCAATATAAGGGAAACATACAAACTATGGAGGATACGAGGATATAATATTCGCTGAAATTCAAGGAGGATTAGATTAACAAATCCCCTATTAGAGATCATATATTATAATATTTACAATTTTTTACTTCAAATAGAATCATATGAGTCTTTTTATAGGATGAAATGTTATACTCTAATGTGTCGGGGAGAAATGTTTAGTGGGAAATTTGATAGTCAAGACCTTGTATAATAAATGACATTTAAGGTTAAAACTATTTAATGAATTATGCAAGAATAAAAAACACCAGAGAATATATATGTATATAGTCGTCAAAAATATCTATTGGTTTATGTTGGTGGAAATGTTTTCATATGAATATCTCCATAGATTTGGTTTATAATATTTCTCGGGAATATAAAGCTAGTCCCTATTTCAATCAATTGAATAGAGATCCATGATCATATGAGAGTAGTAACATATTTTGTAACTGTAACAAAATAAATTATTTATATATTATTTTCACTTATTAATATTGTGTTATATAGTGTAAAACTCATATATATAATAACTATACCTATCAAAACATTAATTCTATTAAATAATTATTGAAATATATTATTTTTTGAAATCAAAAATCTATACTAACTGAATAGTAACATGACATTTGGAATAGTATCATTAACATTGGGAATTGAAATTCATCCAATATAATTGTATCTTCACCTATGAGATTATAAAGAAAATGTAGGCATCATATTATTTAAAATAAGAAAAAATTATATCATAATATAAGTAAATGGGTGTTTTAAAATTGATAACTTAGGTATTGGTATTTAATAAAATTAAATGATTATTTACCACATTATAATTAATATAATTATTTAAAATAAATTTTTTTCACGAAAAATATTCATCGATTAATATTTTATTTCTTCATACGATATAATAATTTTATGTGACCTTGTGAAATTTTTCAATGTTTCATAATATTAGTTATAAATCTAAAGTCATTATTTTTCATATAAAATGAGAAATTCATTTCAAACTAAATTTATTATATCTACAAAATTATTTTCATAAAATGTATTTTTCTTTAATTATTCATGTTAAAATATGGTTTGGGTTATTTTTGGTATTTTTCTAAAATATATTAATTTTTGGTGAATACTTATATATTGTAACCTAGGTATTTTAAAAATGCATGAATAATTGAGTCATGGATGATTTATAGATAATGAAACATCATAATATAAAACTATCCATGAATATGTATATATATTTATTGATAAGGTTCAATCTACTAATAATATTGACATAAAATAATAAAATAAAGAATAAAATAATCAAAACACCATTCTTCACCTATATAAATATCACCCATCACCACCTCTTATCCTCACATACATAATAATTTGGTCTAAAAAAATACTAACTTCAATTTCCCAATGGATTCCTTCAATGAGGAAAATTTAAGAGGTAATATATTTATTTTATTTTATTTTTATTTATTTTAAATTTCATTTATTTTATTATTTTCTCATATCCCACCCTTATAAAAGTTTCATGATAACTATTTTATATTATTAATAATTAAATATTTTTATTTTAATGAAAAAATTATCATAAAAAAAGTCACCTATACATTTTATTATTAAAATGATATCACCAATTGTGAAGTTTCTTCTAACCGCCTCTATGGTTGATGCATTTTCATTTTCATTAATCACCATGAAGGATAATAATAATAACATTATAATAGTTGATAAAGAAAGTAAAAGTTATTATATATCTTTTTCTGGTTTTAGAAATAAATTGTATATATAATACAAAATAACAACACTAAACTAGTTCATGTTGATCGAAAAATGTTCAAATTAATCTAATCTATTATCATTAATGTTTTATATAATGATTCATCCAAATATATGGACATAAAATAATATATAAAAATATTTAAACCTTTAAATATCATTAATTAAATATAATTTAAATTCTGGGAAAATGTTATCATGTTACATTATCTTCCCTACAAGTATTCAAGGGAACCGATCATCAAAACCAAGAAAACAAACACTTCCCCAAAACAAAATTAACACTATAACTCATAAAAATGGAAATTAAATAAAAAAATATATTGATTTTGAACAAAATACAAGTATAAATTGGTTTTTTTATTAATTTATGAATCTAATTTTAGTATATAGTTTATTATTTTGAGGAAATCGTTCATACATAAGGTATGGGGATTCTCCATCCCAACTCCTTTCCCTTGGGTTATTGTACTTTCATGCCAAATTTTGGATTGGATGTTCTTTAATATTACTAATATATGATTTCTTGGTCATTAAATTTTATTTTCTAGTATATACATTTCTCATTATTATTTTATGAAAAAACAAAACAATTTTCTACATGAACAATTCTTTACAAAAACACATATCATACAACTCCTGATATTTTTTTATCAACACTCAAGTTTGATGATATATATACACTATGTTATTCACTAGTTGGAGTCCCAAATATTATTCATAAATGTATTCTTTATGAGATGAAAGAAAATTTCTCCCATGGGTTAATTTATGTCTAATATTGAAATACGTTATGTGTGGAATGCATGATTTATGACTTGAAGGGTACGCCCAGAAATATAAAGCACTCCACAAATTGGGTAATGTGATTTGTATCATTTGAGTATTTAAAATATGTGTAAATATAGTGAGGGAATTTTTGACCATGATAATTTTATTATTATGAATATATGCTATGTGTGATCAAGATATCAGATTTGTTCACAATTATGTTTGGTATTTGACCCCTAAGACATGATTTTTAATTTTTAAGCACAGTCACATTAATTTTCATTATGTAATTATTCATATAATTATTATGATTATAGTGATATTATTATGTTATTTTTATTATGAATATTTTCACCCATTTAAAAATTATTCGTGATCTTATTTATCATATTACTCGGATGTTATCTTACCCCATTATTTGATATATATCCTTGGTTGATTAGTTGTACTAAGGATTAAATAATGGCCAATACGAAGTGAGAGAAGAAGAAAATAAGTACTTTTAGGGTTTATATTGTAAATTTTAGTATTGGTCCCCATTTTCCTAAGAAACTAGAACTTTGGATCCTAGAGTTGTTACACTATTATACTGTTAATCATTAAAATGATATAATAGTCGTTTAAGAATACGTAGGGTCTCTATAGATGGTATTTGAGAATATTTTTGATAATTTTTGAGAATTAATATGGAAAATTAGTTAAAAACATCAGTAAGAGACTATGTATATGTACTCACCCTTGATGCTTTGTTTGTGAAGAATACTAAACCTGGAGATATCATGGTACCTGACTTTAGAGTTAATTTAATAAATGATTCAACAATTTATTCATTACATGATAACATGTAATTTTATAAATTTATTTATATATTAGAAAATGGTGGGAACTATGAGATATATGGACAGCAATACATGTTAGGGATAACGCAATGAATACCCAAACAATATCCTTATTTCTTTGGGAGGTGTTGTTCAAAATTTAATATTGATTTCTACCTAGCTGTCCCAGACTATGAATAACTACCTGAATAATGTGGAGCATACTCATTTACCTAATATTGATAAACTACCTATTAATTATTTTATTTTTCCTCAAATAATAATGTTTAATGGATCTTCTGAACTACTAGATGTTGAACAGTGGGTAAACTCGATGAATTAGTTATTTTTTGTGCTTCTATGATCTAAGAAGGAGAAGGTAAATCTATCCCTTTATCATTCATATATAGAGGTATATTAATTATGGGTTTTGATTAACAACCCGATGATTAATTATAACATTGAAGAGATAGAGTGGGATTTATTTAAGGCATTATATCTTAAAAATTAGTTCTGTAGAAATATTCATAAAAAGATAGAGTGTAAATTTATCCCAATAATGAAAAAGGAATATGAATCAATCATTCAAATGAATAAACAATCCTAAAGATTTAAATGTAAACCTTAGTTATTACAATAATAAATGATAAAAAATTATATTTTCTCTAGTTTTTTAAAACCATAGTTTCAAAATTCTCTATAAATTTGATACTATGATAGTTATGAATAATTATTCAATGTTCTCAAAAATTTGAGATGAATTTTGGATAGTGGTCCCATGGATATTTTTATTAGAAATGAAATATGGAGTTCCTTGTTGGAGGAACTAATGAAAAAGTTAGAATGTAAACTAAACAAATGATAACTCAAAAATTATGGAAGAAGCGTCAAGGGAATTAAATCAAAGGGATTGATAAATAAATCATGTGTGGGATAGAAGGACACCAAACTCATTAGTTTCTATGAGAAATATATAATTTAGACAATGTGGTGGAGGAATGGAGATCACCACCCATGGTTCAATGCATCAACATTATAGAAAAACTGAACAATGAAAGTAAGTGCACTATACCATGAGATCTAGAGGTTAATCAATGACATTATCGAAAAATACAATGGATAAAGGGTAATATTATTCCATCACTAATGATGTGGTGGATATTGAAATGATTTGTTGGGAGGCACACTATTTTTTCATTCAATTATATAGAACATTCCAGGTGATTTTGGTTATACACATTCATTCATATATTTTCAGTTTTGTAGAATGATTCAAAACCAACAACAAAATAAATTATATGGATTATCTATTAGATTCCAAAATGGTGGAATTATTACAACAAGATGATATAACTCCACCATAGTTATTTTTCGTGGACTAAACCTCCCAACAAACCAAGACTTACGTCCTTTGGTGGTGTTTGATGATATATTGGGGATTGATTTTTTTTGTCTTTATACAAATTCAACATCAAATTCTAGGAAAATAAGATCAATATTAACATCTGGAGGCATACACTAATTCTGTATAACTGTAAATTTGGGTATTAATCTACATAAAAATCAATATCTCAATTTTTTAAATTATTTCCTTATAAGCAAGAATATCTTGGTCCAATTATTGATGGAGTGGAAAGAATCATTATCAACAAAACAACCATTAGGAGGGACTCCACTTATGTATTCTCTTAAATATTTCCGAGTATTCCTCACATGGTAGAGATAATGTTCTAAATTTACATTATTCCCTGATCCATTATTATATTAGAGACATGTTAAGAATTACCCCATTAATATGGAGGAACTGAATTAGCACATACAAGAGAATCGTGATAGGGGTTTTATATTCCCAAGTGCTTCCCCATGAGGTGAGTAATTACCCCTTTTCAAGAATAAGGATGGATTAATGCACCACATCATCGATTATCATAAGTTCAAAAAAACAATTATTAAGGATAAGTACCCCTTATATGGATATATGAATTCTTTGATCAACTACATGGTGTTAATTATTTCTCTATGGTGGATCTTTAGTGGGGATATTAGAAATTAAAGATGACTGATAAGAATAATACCAAGACCGCATTCCAAATGAGGTATTGACACAATGAAAACATAGTTATTCCGTTTGTTATCAAATATTATCCGACAATATTTTTGGACTTAATTATTAATGTCTTTAGATTTTACTTGGACATGTTTATTGTAGTCTTTATAGATATTATTCAATTATACTCCAAAGCTATGGGGACATGTGGAGAATTTCGGTACTGTGAAAAATACTTTGATAAGGGAGAAAAATTATGTAATGTATAATAAATTTGGATTTTTGGTATAGTATTTATCATCCATTGGTAATTTTTTCACTAGTAAATAAATAATTGTGGTCCCTTCCAATACCATGGAATTCAAAGAGTGGATGAGGATAACATTTGTAATAGAGATAGTTTGTTTTCCATCAAATTCTATGTATTAATGATAATTTTTTAATAATTTATATTGATTGTGAAACCCAATAATCAATATAACTCAGATGGGACAAATTTTATTTCGGACCAGTGAATGTGAAGACATATTCAAAGATCTACAAAATATCACAATCAATATAATATTTCTCACACTTCCAATAAGGGGTGAACTATTTAAAGTATAAATTGATTATTAAAATATGGGATTATGATGTTTACTAATAAAAAATGATAAGGTGATAGCCAATGCCTCATGTTAGTTGAAATTTAAGGAGATAAACTATCCACACATGATATATAGTTTACTATGTCATATAAAATTTTAAAATCTATTTTAATTATCTATATATGATCTATTTTGAAATATATAAGGATAATAATATACTAAAATATATATTGACATATGATGAGATTAATATGCACCATAGAAGATAGTTATATATTATAATATATTGTAACTACTCAATCCAGTACAATCCCAAAAAATTGAATAATGTGGAAGATTGTCTAACTAGAAATGATGCCGAATCATTATCAATTATGAGAATTGTGAAGGATCCAATATTCCAATATTTTCAAAGGATGTACAAGGTAATTATTAATTAGGGAATACCATCAAATCTTTCTGTAATGATCCATACCCCATCCCTCATAACAAAACAAAATAGTTTTCAATGTAATGGATTGGAAATTTTAAGGTAGTTGAAATCCATGATACGGTGGAAATCTGTAGAGACAAAATTTGAGGTAGAAGGAGTTGTAATATTTGGTTTATGACTATATATATTATCCCTTACAATCATAAAGAATTATATTATGAGTGACACACATAGCACAACATTCTCTGGTCACCAGGGGTGCGCAAAGTTGTATCATGATCTGCAAAAGAACTATTAATTGGTTAATATATATTTAGAAATACATGAATATATATATCCATGTCCTCGGTATGTCATCATGTAAAGTCTGAATGAGAATGTATAAGGGGATGGTTGCATCATTACCCATACCTATGTGGAAATAGAAAAATATCTCAATGGACTTTATTTCTACATTTCTGAAAATATTCAAAGGAAATAATGCTATATGGGTTTTTGTGAATCTTGTTTCAAAGATATCAACCTTTATCATATCTCTGTACATCATAATACTAGTTAACAATCATAAATATTCAATAGATAAGTTTTAAGGATACATGGAGTACTACTATCAATTGTATCCAATGGAGATATGATATTCACCTCTTTGTTCTAAAAAAGGATCCAACATGATCTATAGACAAAGTTGAACATTAGTACCACTTATCATCCTAAAACAGATGTCCAATCTGGGAGATCTATTCATACAATATAAGACATGATAAGAGAATAATATGTGTGCTTAAAAATTGGTGGTACAAACATCTACCTCTGGCCAAGTTATCTTACAACAAAAGTATCCACAAAGGCAACCAAGGTTCTGCATATAAATCCATTTATGAGAAAATCTGTAAAACACCATAATGTTGGGATGAATTCAGCAAACGTAAGATTATAGTACAAAAAATAGACAATGAAATTATAGATAATGTGAAATAAATTCAGAAACACATCGAGGAAGTCAAAAATCAACAAAAGTGATATACAAATAATCATAAATGAGACCTATATATTAAGGATAGATACATGGTATTCCTCCTCATATCACCATGGAAGAGGATCATGAGATTTGGGATGAAATGATAGTTGAGTCCCAAAAACATATGCCCCATCCTTATTATATATTTTGTCATTGCTTTGTCCTATCAATTAGAACTTCCACTAAAGATGTCCACTTACCTGACTCATTCGTTTTATTTCTCTTGAGGAAGTACATACCTGATCCTTCTAATAGTATAAATATATAGGTTGTATAGTAGTACAATGATATCTTTTTCAAGGAGTTTCAAATGATGATCATAGACCATAAAGGTAATTTTATACACAAAATGTATCCTCACCAAGAAAATTAACTATAGTAAAAACATATCTATGAAGAAGAACCATGGTATCAAGAGGAAGCACTAAAGATGTCTCACTTACCTGACTCATTCCTTGTATTTCTCTTGAGGAAGTACATACCTGATCCTTCTAATATTCTAAATATATAGGTTTTATAGTAGTACAATGATATCTTTTTCAAGGAGTTGCAAATGATGATCATGGAACATAAAGGTAATTTTAAACCCAAAATGTATACTCTCCATGAAAATTAACTATAGTAAAAACATATCTATGAAGGAAAACCATGGTATAAAGAGGAAGAGATGAAGGATAAATACCCTCATCTATTTATGTAAAATGAAATTTCAACAACAAAATTTCAAAATTGTGGAATAATTTAGCAACCCAAAATTTTATTTTTGAAACTTTTTCCCTTACTATAATTATGATATAATGTATAAAACACATTCATAGTGTATATAGACCAATAAATTCATTAATCATCATAAATAATTAATTCATTAAGCGGTACAACGAATTAAGGATCCTGTAATGATGGAATAGTAACATGACCATTGGAAACAAGACCATTAGAATGTGTAATCCAATCAATAGAATTGTAATTTCACCTATGAGATTATAAATAAAACATATGAAAACTTATTAATTAAAATTTGATATAATTATATATTAATATAAGTTAATATATGTTTTAAATTTGATAAATTATGTGTCTGTATTATTTCATAACATAAATGATTATTTAATATTTTATAACTAATATAATATTTTAAAATAAAATAATATTTGATAAAATATATAAAAATTAATATTTTGGTTTATTACAAATTTATGATAAATTTTTGGGACCTTAATTAAATTTTCATTGTGCCTTATATTTTTAATAATTTTAATAATTTTATATTTTGAATAAAGGATGATTTTGTTAAAAAATTTATATTTTTAATATTTAGTAAATTATTTTCTTCAAATGGAGTTCATTTTTGAATACTGGGCATCAATAAATTACTAGTGATAATTTTTATGATTATTATGAAATTTTTTTATTTTTGAAAAATAATGAAATACGATAATTTTAGTAGTTAGAAAATATATAAATTATTGAGTAATCAATGGTGTAAAAATGATTTATGAATATAATTTCAAACTACCATTTGTTATCTTAATATATTCAGCTATAATTTTTAATCTATTTATACACCTCATCCAAAAAAAATTAAATTATTAATTAAATTATAATAAAAAAACTCCCCTCTCCTCTAATATAAATGCAACCCCTCACCAACTCTTATCCTCAGACATCAAAATCATAAAAGATAGTATAAATTATGACCAACACTCTTCCTGAACTTCTGCCCCATGTGTCAAATCCTTTTGAATCTACAAATGAATTAATTCTATTTCTCTAAGGAGTTCTGTAGGGAGTATAATTTAGAAGGTAAAATCCTATATAAAAAACCCTTCCCCTATCCATTTTATTCTATGAAATGAAACCATTATTTGGGGTGTGTCAATTTACCTCCATCATGGATGATACATTATAATTACATTTTACCACCTTCAAGTGCTGTCCTAAAACAATTATAATGGTTTAATAAGATTTAAAATTTATTTTACATATTTTTTATGTTCTAATACTAAATTATAAAAATAACCATAAATGATAAAACAAAACAAGGTCATGATTGTTGAAAAACAACCAAATTTATCTAAATTATTACCATTATCATTTTATCTAATGATTCAACCTCATATATGAATATGAAATAATAATATCATTTCAAATTATAGAAGTTCATTAATGACTTATAATTTCAATTTTGGATAATTATTCTCACTTTCATGATCTTCCATGCTTGTATACATGGGAACCGATCCTGATAACCAAGAACATAAAAATTCTTGAATGGTCAAATTGACCAATATAACTTGTAAAAGTGACCACAAATGAACTTAATATGAATATAATAAATCTAATAAATGTATGAGAGGTTATTTACTTATTAATTATCTAATAAAATTTTAATTTCTTGTGTATTAATGTGAAAAAAATTATTCAAACATAATGTAAGGGGATTCTCAAACCCAACAACATATTTTGGGGTTATTACACTTTTATTAAAAAAAATTACAGTGGATGGTCTTATAATATTCCTCAAACAAAATTTTATTTTCCAATCATTTACTTTTTTAGGGAAATAAATGATTAAAAATTTATTTTATTAAAAACACAATTATATTCCAAAAGAAAACATCTTTCAAAAAACACATATTTTACTTGTTTTGAAAATATTTCTTCATCACTCAAGATTTATGATTCCTATTACAGCCTTTAATTCAAATTTTCTAACCCATAATTTTATTAATGAATGTATTCTCTATGAAATGAAAGCCAATCATTTTCCTGGTCTAATTTATGTTTATGATTGATAAATGTTATATGTGGTGTGCATGATTGTGTAAATGTTTTGATTTGATGTGTGAACCTGAAATTATGTAGCACTCCAATGAATTGGGTAATGTAATATATATCTCGTTATATGTTGAAATATGAGTGAACATGATTCTATTTTTTCATAATGATGTCTTTATGATTATTCACATATTTTATTTTTTAACATGATTCCATATTTTTTCACAATTATGTGTTGTATTTGAAAACTAAGACATGATGTTTCATATTCATGGATTTCTGCATTACATTCATTAATGTAATGCTTAATATAATGACTTTGATGATAATATTATTCTTAATTTATGATCATTATTATTTTGATCACCTTGTCTAATATTGATTTATGTTGTTATGTATACTTTTAAATGGATTTAGCTCAGCTTATTATTACATGTATATCCTCATGTGATTACTTGTACTAAGTAAAACATTAGGGCCACTATGAATTTGTAGAATAAAGAATTATAGAATTTTTATGTTTTATTATGTAAATGTAATGTAGGGTTCCTGTTTTCCAAAGACACTAAACCAGTGGATCCTAGTTTTGTAAAATTATTATATTGTTTATCATTTAAAGGATGTGATAGTGTTGTGAACTAAATCAAGGCCTCTATAGTTGAAATTAGAGTATAATTTAGTTAATTTAGGAAATATAATTAGAGAATATTAGTTGATACCCTTAGTATGAGACATATTACATGTATCAAACCAAGATGATTTGTTTTATAAAAATGCTAACTATTGGGATAGACATGCTTTTAAAATTAACTCCATAGAGGTATAAATTATTTAATCATGGATTATTGACATATTTTTTCTCAAACAATTAATATTTTAGAAAATAATGTAAATAAGAAAAAACTATGCCAAAAATACGTGTGAGAGAAAATGTAGGGAATGTCCGAATTAAATCCCCAATGCCCTGGGAGGTGTAGTTCAAAATTTGATGAACATGATTACACTATTATATCAGGAATTTAACAAGTACCAAAATTATCTGGAATTTCATACATCACATAATATAGAAAAACATTCATTCATGTATTTTATTATAAAATAATCATCATTGATAAGTGGATATTTTGATCCACTAGTTAAGGAACAGTAGGTCAATATAGTGGAGAAGTTATTTTTGGGGCTAAAATTTTCGGATATAAAAAATTTGACATTGTATGTTTATCATTTATAAATAGATATTTATAAATTGTGGTTTTTTATTAAGATATTCCAGATGAAGGATGAAATTGAATATTTGGAGTGAGACGAATTTAAGAAAGTATTTATTAACAAGTATTTCCCTCGAAATATTTGTACAAAGAGGAGATAGAATTTATAGTGGTGAAGAAAAAGGAAACTGAATATTTCAAGCAATATGAAGAAAAATTAACAAGGATTTCATTGTATTCCAACATATATTTTACAAAAAAATGATAGAAAAAAAGTTATATTCAATTGTTCTTTGAAATCCCCCAAATTAAAAGGATTAAGTAATTCAAGACATTGGGAGTTATGAAGATGTTATTCGATGTGCTCTAATAGTGGAGATGGAGTTTGAAGAGTCATCCCATGGATATAGTGCTATCATATGAATGATAGAGTTTCAAGATAGAGGATACAATGAAATATGTGGAATGAATATTCAATCACTCACATGTCAAAAATGTGGGAATAATCAGTATGGTAATTGACACAATGGGGTTTTAAAATGCATCAAGTGTGGGAGTAATGGACACCACGCTCATGAATATCTATGTGAAATGATGTAGCTAGAAAATGTGATGGATGAAAGGATATCACCACACATGGTTCAATGATTCAAATACCAGGATCAAGGGAATTATGGAATTCAGTTCAATAAACCACAAGTCATCGAGGGTATTCAACATCAACAGCCATCAATGCCAATGGTGAAAGGGGATGATTATTCCAAAACTACTACTACTGTGAATCTTAATAATGATATTATGAGATGAGTATTTGTGATTAATTCAAGAATACAGAATATAATATTTTCTTATAGTTCTACTCAGTCATTAATATTCATCAATATTATTAAAATTATTAAAACTCCCCCTATGAATATTGAGGAATATTTGTCCACGAGAACCAAAAATTGGATATTATTTCATCCAATGTATACTACTCCTCAATGGTTAATATTTTAGGAAATAAAATCCTAGAAAATATATTCATACATCCTTTTGTAGAGTTTGATTCTATATTTGGAAACAATTGGCTAATGTTATACAAAGAAAACATCAACTATTGGGGTAGGGATATTTATCTTCACTTCCCACAGAATGCTCTAATTAAATAATTGTAATGTTGAGGATGATCCTCCATTAGAATAATCATCTCAATTGTGGATATTATTTCCTTATAATAAATAACATTAAGATGAAACTATTGGGAGAAATAAGGGAATCATAATTGAATACATACAAATTTTGAGGGACTACAATGATGTGTTCCCATAAGAATTGCATTGTATTCCCCCTGGATGAAAAGTTGATTTCTAAATTTAACATATTCATGTATCTCTGCATATATCAATTTCACCTTATAGAATTGACACCTTTGAGTTATATGAACTGAGAAAATAGTTACAAGAGAATCTATACAAGGTTTTTATAAGACTGAGTGCTTCGCCCAATGGTGCGTCAGTCATCTTATTCATGACGATGTATGGATGAATGCACCAATTAATTGATTATCATGATCTCAGCTAAATCGTGATAAAAAAAGCATCCCCATCCATCGATAGATGATTTTTTTAATAAATTACATAGTGATAATTATTTATCTAAGGTGGATCTTCGATCAGGATATAAAAAATTTAAAGTGAGGAATGAATATATTCACCTGTATTCCACAGAAATGAGGTATAGATACTATGAGTTCATTTTGATGTCTTTCAGACTAAATATATATCTAAAAACAATCATTAACATAATTAATAGAGTTTTTATTGATTACCACAATAGATTTTTTTGGTCATTATAGATGATATCCTAATATACTCCATGAGAAATGCTGATATGAGGATTATTTGAATACTATGAAAAATATTTGGTGAATGATGAAGCAATATGAAAAGTATTGTAAATGTGAGTTTTTTGTGGGTGATTTATAATCTATGGGGAATTTTATAAAAATAAAAAGGAATATATTTTGACCCTTAAATGAAATAGGTAATTGAAGAGTGTCCAAATACAATTTTTGTAATGGAGATTAGTAGATTCCTATCTCTAGGTAGGTATTAAACAAAATATTTGAAGAAGATATCATTATTTTGAAACCCACTAACAATGATAACTCATAAATGGGAAATTATTTTTACACCAGTGAATCTGGGGAATTCCAAAATTAGTTACAAAATATATTCATCTCCATACTAGTACTCGCACATCCAACAAGTGGGAAAATATTTATGGTATATAGTTATGTTTTTAGGAAGGTATTATGTTGTTTATATAATAAAAATTATAAATTAATATCCAACACCTCATTATACTATGAAATTCATGAGAAACAAATCCCACACTTGAACATGAGTGAGTGACCGTGACAATTGCATTGAAAATATATCATCATTCACTATATGGAGAGAAGATTGAAATATATACTGATCATAAGAGCCTCAAAAATAAATTCACATAGATGGAGGTTAATATGGGAAAAAATATTAATATGCCTCATTACATATTATGAAAACACAGTCCACTACCATCCTATATAATAAAATAATGCAGTTTATACTCTATGTAGAAAGGATCCTCCAACATTTTCATTTATTATAATTGAGAATTATCTAATATCTACAGATAATAAATGGATTTACATGGGGATCATTAAGAAAGGGGAACCATCAATCCTTTCTCAAATGATTTCTAAAAAATCAATTGTGGGGAAAATAATGAATTCAAAAAAGAAATTATGTGGAAATTTATAAGAAGGTAGAATAAATGAAAATTTGTAAATCCTTAGTGTTCCAAAGTGATTTAGAATGATTTGTATGATTTAGCTCACATCTTATTGTACCGTGAAATAAAATGATATGAGCTTATATGTGACCAAAAAATCTCAACCATCTATATTCAATGGGGGAGTTAAAATTTGAATAATGATATATAGGAGAACTATTGGTGGAAAAAATACAATGAAAGAGATCTATAAATAGAAGTCAATATTCCTGATATATTTGCATGTTTTGGATAAATGTAAAAAAGACTAAGGGTGCGATACAATTTTTAGCCATACCGATATAGAAAATTGAAAATATCACTATGAACTTTCTCACTATAAAACTGAAGGAATCCAAAGAGAAAATTGTTATTTGGGTTATTATGGATCACCTTACGAAGTATGACCCCATTATCACAATTCAAGAGGAATTATCACTAGATGAACTTGGATAAATATACATAAAATAAGTGTTATGGTTGTATGGAGTACAAATATCTATTGTATTAGATAATGTTACAACATTCACCTTGATGTTCTAGAAAATTATCCTTTATTTTGAAAATAGTCAACTTAACATCAATATTATTTTTCATCCTCAAACTGATTTACAATCATATTATACTATTTAGACAGTGGAACACATTTTGAGATCATGTTTTATGGACTAAAAAGAAGGATGAGGCCAACATTATCCTCTGTTCAAGTTCTCCTACAACAATAGTTTCAACTCAAGAATCCATATGTCTCTATATGAATATATTTATGTGTAAAGATGAAAAACACTATCCTGTTGGGATGATTTTAGTGAATGTTAGCTGATAGAACATGAAATGGCTGATGAAATGGTAAGGATGGTGAAAACAATTCAGTATAACATCAAGGTATCCCATTGTTGAAAAATGAACTGTATAAAAAATCATTGATGATGATTGGAGTTTAACAGTGGAGACATGTTATTTTGTAACATAACTCCATGGAATTGGTTGATGATATTTGTGATGAAATGAATGATGATTCAAAGGTACACCAACATATTCTAGATTCATGATCATGTTAGTGTTATGGCATATTGACTAGTACTTCCCCCAACCATGTCGTAATAACATTATTTATTCCACTAATCCTTCATTAGGAAGTACATTCCTTACCCCACGCACGTACATAATCCAAATGTAGAATTGTGGAAAAATGATCTCTTTTATGAGGAGCAACTAGTGATGATCATGGAATATACAGATTATGTTATACCTAGAAATACAACTCACATACACAAAGTACATTGGCATAGCCATAAGTACGAAGAGGTAACACAAGTACTAGAGATCGACATGAAGGATATATACCCTAATGTGTTTATGTAAAATAAAATTTTGATGGTGAAATACAAAATGGGGGAAGAATGTAATAACCAAAACATTAATCAACAAAATTTTTCCTTTTTTATAACTATTTTATATAGTTTAAAATATTATATATAGCATAAAGAGACCAATAAAAAGAGTAATTCTCATAAATAAAATTAATGAAATTATTTATATTAACAATTAAGTAACATATACCGATGGAATAGTAACATGACCTATAAAATAGTAACATGACCATTATGAGTAGTAATCCATTAAATAGGATAATTAAATCAGATATAAAAGTATAAATAAAATATATGAATCTTTTAAATTAGATTATTATATAATATTAACATATTTTATGTAACTATCTGTTTATAATTTAAAAACTTAATTGTTGGTATTATGTAAATCCACAATGTTTATTTAAAATTTCATAATTAAAATTATATTTTTAAAGAAAAATTATTTTCATTAAATATATTCATAAATTAATACATTATTATCTTTTTATTATAATTTAATTTTATGAGACCTTATGTAACAATCCAATGTGTTAAAAAATCATTTATAATTTTGAAATCTAATATTTTGGGGTGAATGATGATTTTAATTAAAAATGTATTTTCTCATATTTATAAAATTATTTTCATAAATTGGAGTTCATTTTTTTATAATACATGTCAAATAATTATTAGTGTGAGTGTTTTAAATTTTTCAAAAACAGTTATTTTTGTGTGGAATAGTGAAATGACGTAATTAACGATATTTAAGAATATATTTAATTATTAAGTCATAAATTATGTATAGATGATTTATTAACAATATAATCAATATAATTTATTATAGTAACATATTTAGTTGTAAGGATCAAACTATTTATATAAATGAGAGAAAATAATAAAATAAAAAATAAAAATAAAAAAACACACCTCTTATCCATTATAAATACCATCCCTTAATAGATCTTCTCTTAACAGCAAGAGATCCTTGATGATTGTCAAACGTTTACCAAATAATAATCAAAACCCTCTCCCCCACATCTGGGATAATTTTCTCTTAACCAAATATCAAATATAATTTTGCTTATGGGGTTCGAAAGGATAAAAATTTATGATGTAAAATCATCTTCAATTTTCATTTAATTTCTTTTCTATTTAGTTTATTTTCTCATTACTTTCCCAAATACCCTTATCAATGTGAAATGGTTAATAAATTTTCTTATATATAATTAAATTTAATTATGTTAATGGATTAATTCATAAATCAATCTCTTCTCCACTACTTTTGTTCTAAATAATTAAATCAACATTCCTAATGAATCGATTCAATACCAGTATTGATAATGTGTTTTAATTTTCTCATACCATCTTGAATTATGGTAATGAAAATATTATAATGGTTGAGAAATATTTTATAAAATATTTTAACTTCTTTTTTATTATTTTTAGTGGTGTTTTTTACATAATATTATGTAATTAAATTAATTTATTCCACATTGATTTAAAAACAATTAAATTAATCTAAATTATTATCATTACAATTTTCTCTAACACGTCATTCACATATCTAATATATATATATATATATATATATAAATCTATTTATACTTCTATAATATAATTAATTACATATAATTTCAATTTTGGATAATTATTCTCACTTTACTTGAACTTCTATATTTGTATACAGGTGGATTGATCAAGAATACCCAGAAAACAAACACTCCCAGACATGGAAAATGAACTCTATTACTAATTAACATGGACATAAATAACGATAATATAATTTTAATGATTCAAATAATTCATTAATAGGATATTTCATTATTAATTAAATAACTTAACATTATTATCTTGTAAATTTTCTTGGTGAAAGCCTTAGGACATTAGCTACGTGGATTATTGAACCCATCTATTTTTCACTGAGTAACTCATATTTAATGGAAAATTTCAATGTGTATGTTATTTTAATAATAATGAAACATAATTTATTAGTAATATCCTTTTATTTTATTCAATATAATTGTCTGAAATATTATTTTATGGAAAAGACAATGAGATTCCAAATGAAATCTTATTTAAGAAAAAATATTTTAATTATCTTTGAAATTATTTATTATTCACTCATGATTGATGATTATTATACAAGTATTTTATTCCATTTTTGTAACCCCAATGTTTATAAATCATTTTATTCTTTATAAAGTTAATATCGTTCTTTCTTTGTTTTATTTTTTGTCAATGATTGATACACATTCTATGCATGATGCATTATTATGTAAAAGTTAAGATGTGACGGGTGAACCCGGAATTATATAGATCTTCACAGCATTAGGTATTGTGATGTATCTCATGACACAAGGTGAAATATGAATAAACATATATCCAGATTATTCAATAATTATAATGTTATGATTGTGAAAATATGATATGTGTGAATAGGATACTATATTTTTCACAACTATATGCGTTTCTTGACCACTAAGTCATGATGATTTATTTTATACATTTACAAATTAATAAACATTGTTTAATTCTTATTCAAATTATTTTTATGATAATACTATGCTGATGTTATTTTTATGATGATTATTTTAACCCCATGTTATATTAATTCATGTTCTAATCAATCCTCTTACTGGGATTTTAGGTCCCCCCTTTCATTGATGTATATCCTTAGATGATTATTTGTAATAATGAGTACATGAGGGACCCTATGATGCTATAAGAGAAATAAATTTAAAAAAAATTATGTTTTATTAAGTATATATTATGTATATACCTAATTTTCTAAAGTCACTAAACCTTTGAATCCATGTTTTGTAACACTATTATATTGTTTATCTTCAAAATGAATTAATTATAATTCCAAAAAATAGTACCTATATTAATACTCCATCATAATCAATGGAAATTACATGATTTCTTCTAATATCACCTCTTAGGTATTATTAACAAGACTGTTTACATTTAATTAACATGGAATTCTTGTAATTGGAACCTATTGAGATGGCATGTAGAGTATGTTATACTATATATTAACAAATTTAGGATCGAAATAATATATATACTGAATGAAGTATCTAATAATTATCAAAATACAAGAGGGACTGAATTGTATACTTTAATAAATTCCTTTAGAAAAATTAATGGTGATGATGTTTAACACGATTAAACAAAGTAATTCAAAAACCTCTAGTTCTACACACTTTCTTGATTCCGGAAATATGATTCTGAGAATGCAATTCCTCAAGAGATGGTTCCGGAAAATGAATCTTAATGAAAGTTTATGAAGATAAATATTATCATGTAATGTTTATAAAATCTTACTAAAAAAGAGTATAAATGTATAAGGATGTATAATATAGTTATACATTCCTAAACAATTAAAATAAAGGAAAAATTATGAAACAAACAAGTAACAAGTAGTATGTCTTTTAACCCAAGGAGAAGGGTATCCAACAACCTTGGATAAAGGCCCCTTGATTTATAATTTCAAGAAAGTATATATTACACACACCATGGTATGCCCTTGATACAAATATCGGAGTTTGTCTTTCAATCCCCGCAATCCCTCAACTTCAAGGTAGTCGACAACTCATTCTTCCTCAGCAATGAAGTCCTTGAACTTTAAGGTAGTCGGCACCTATGTCTTCCTAGCATCGGAAGCCCTCAAATATACTCAGCAACATTCAGAGTTGCATGAAGAAAATATAAACAAGGTGTTTAGTACGCACAATGCAATAAAGTTTCTCTCTCTTGAAATCACTTCAGCAGAATGTAATCACATGATTGATCAACTTATTGTGAGCTATTTCAAATACAATCTTATTTATATGCACGACTTCAATGTTTGACTCCCTCCTCCAATGGACATATTTTTCCTTGAATTTCAGAGGGACCTATACATGTGTCACTCAAACAACGGTTAGTTTGTAACTGAATTCATGACATCATTTTATAATAAAAACATGAGTAAGAAAAAAAAGGTTACATAATCAAAATCAAATATTCTAGAATGTAAGAAAATAAAAGTTTGGAGTATTTCCAAAAAAACATATTTTGTGTCTATAATAAAAGGAAATTTAGATTCCATTTTATAAGGAATTTATAACCTGAACTCTATAGAATTATGGAGTCTGGATTTAAAGGAAATTTTAAAGCTGGATTCACAATAATTCGGAAGCTGAACATAAAACATTTGGGGTCATAGTTCATGAGAATTTGGATTTAGAACATACAATGTTCAGAGTCAGAATTTATTAGAATTCGGTGTCTGAATTCATTAGAATTCGGAGTCTGAATTCATTAGAATTCAGAGTTAGAACTGAAAAGTGTTTGGAGTATAAATTTAGACAACAAAGAGTCAGAACTCATAAGAGTCTGGAGTCTAAATTCAAAAAAACTCGAAATTATAACACATAAGAGTTTGATGGATGAATTTAATGACCTTAGAGTCAGAAATCTTAAGAGTTCAGAGTCTGAATTCATAGAACTCTGAGTCAGAACTCATAAGAGTTCTGAGTTTGAATTCAGAGAACTCATAGTTAGAACTCATTAGAGTTCGGAGTCTGAATTCAGAGACCTCGGAGTCTGAATTAGTATCCTGAAAAAATAATTCTTTTTTTCTTTGTATTATATGATTACGAGGTTTTAGATATGAAACTGATTTTTACACATAGACATGATAATGAAAAATGAAAAACATGGTAAGGATATAATTACTTGGGGAAGGAATATTTTCCTTATGAAAGTAGAACATAGGGGAAAAAGAAATTTGCCTTGACATAATGTGTTTGTGATTTTCAAAACATGATTTATTGACTTAACAATCTCCCCAAACATTAAAGAATGTAAAATTCATAAGAAAACATTATTGAGTCAACAATATCCTCTTTTTTGGAAAGCACAAACATCCTTAAAAATAATATAATAAGGACATAGAAAATATTTTTCTAGACATTGAAAATAAAACTTCTCTCCCTTATCATATGTGAAAGGATAAATACAACAAACTCCATCTTAGGATTTAGAACACTAAGGATCATTTTCTAGATTTCCAGAATGAGATTTTCCATTATCTTGAGTACAAAAATATCTATAATGAAAACTCACCATTATATACACTCCTCCTTAGATATGTATATTTCTTTATTACTTAGTATAAATTTTTATTTCTCCCACTATGATTTTCATAAATAATTTGAGGGAATTGAAATGAAATTATGATACTGAAAGATTAGAACAACACATCAAAAAGACAACCGACCAAAAATTTCATTATGATTAGAACGAATATGTGCAATGATGAAAAGTACAACAAAAATCTAATTGCAACATATTAATCCTTAGTTTTCCTTCTTCATAAAAATCTTTACTATAGTAATCAACTTTTTGAGCTCTTTATGATCTTCCTCTGCTCACTTAAGAAGCTGATCCAGATCCTCATATTTCTTCTCTAAAGCCTTGATTCTTTCTTCCTGAGATGTAAGAGCCTCTGCCTGAGCCATCAGTTTCCTTCTTATTTAAAATAGATTTAGTCGGTTTATCAACAACCACCTACTTTACTTTTATTAATTCTCTTAAAGGCTTCCTCATATGATGATTTGTGTCCATTTTCATATAGTTGAACAATTATATCTTAATCTGACTTCTCCTTATCTTCTTCTACCTCAGTATCTTAAAGATGAATAAAATGATGATTAAAACATTCTTCATCAGACAGCTTGTTCATTTCATCATTAGTTATCTCATCTTCTTCTTTTGGATCATTCCTAGGTGTAGCAAGCCATGAATATTATGCTTCTGATGTTTAGATTGACAATTTCTCAGATGGACATTCTTTATCATGGAAGTCTTCAACTTTCATTATGAGATCTTTTTGTCACTACAGATATCTTATTCTTCCTCTTCTTCCAAAACATTTTCTACTTGTTTTTCTTTTCATAGAGTGACAATTTTTTTCCCCATAGTCTCATGTAAAGCTTCTACCAAGAATGATTTTGGTACTAGGATACTCTCAGATGGTTTCTCAGCAGCCATCAAAAGAGATTGAACAATATCTGCTTCATTATTTTTCTTCTTTTTCTTTCATTCCTTATCTTCCCTTTGAAGATACTCAGAGGTCGTATTGTTTAAGGATTTTACTTCAGAATGGTCCAGGACAAACTATTTCTTTCATTCATTCCAGTTTTTCATATCCTCCCTCCACACTGAAACAACCTCATCCAGATATGTTTTTTGCTTATTAGGTTTAGGAGATGCGGATTGAGCTTCCTTAGATTATGGGGTTTTCTCTTCTTATTATACTTTCTTAAACTTCTTATTCTTTTCAACCATTCTTGAATGTTTAGCCACTTCTTGTTTCTTTGGAATAGCTTCATCATCCTCCTCACGTAATTCATAAAATTCATTAGAGTCAACAGAAAATCCAATTTTCATCCTATTAAAACTATTATCACCGATTAGCTTGACTTTTCAATTCCTTTCCATCGAACTGCAAGAAGTTTTGAATGATTCTAAACACCGAACAATTAACATAAAAAGAATGGATGGATATGTGATAATCTGAGCCTTCAAATTTCCATTCGTGATATTCTTGACCGTAATCAGAATATTCTTAACCAAATTAAACTTCCTCAGGATCACCAAAAAATCTTGTATGTACATATCAGTCTACTTCATTGTGTCCTTGTCACCTTTTCTCAAAATGATAAATCCATGAACCCATAATCCAAGGATTCAATAATTTGTAGAGGGGTGAGAGATCTTCAGAGTCTTGACATCTGTAAGACCTAGGCACTCCATATCTTTCACCTTTACAAAGCTTCATTGAACATCCGGCATCTTCTGAGAACAAAATTCAGCTTCTATTTCATATGAAATTCCAATCAAACTAGTTGTCTTAGTATATGAAATATCGTAAGTCTTACTATATATTTTGAAGGAAAAAATATCTCTGACTTCTTCCTTAAATAAACTGACTGGTTCATAATACTCAATTAGTTGATCTAGATACACCATATCTTGAGCCCCTGGCTTTGATACACAAACACTCTCATATCTATTCAATTTATTGCTCTTTTAAATTATTGAATCATACTTGTTTAAGAAGTTCATATGCACCCAACTTTATCTATACACCTTCCCCTTCGGAATTGTCTTGACAGTAGGCATATCATTCTGAGAGGATTCTTCTACAGACTTTCGAAATTGAGAAACTCTGAGATGTTCGGTACAGGCTTAGGTAGAGGGTCCGAACATCATAACCTGAGAGATTGAGATTGATGTGGGAGAACCCTTAGACAGTAATTTATATAGGTGTTAGAAGTGACTATTCATCATCCAAACTTAATCTAATGGATGAAAATCCTTCTGATCAGATCTAATGGTTGAATTGATAGCCTTATGGAAAACTTGATAGAATTCGATCTTTTGATGTGTTTTAAGAAAAAATTCAGATATATGGAAATGAGAAAAAAAACTACCAACAAGTAATGGATTATTACGAAAACATAGGAAAGAAAACATACCTTTAGTATTTCCATGAATATTATTCATACTGAGGAAAAAAATTCTTCTTGAAGAACTTTAGATCCCAAAAAAATTGATTACGGAAAATTTTGAAAAACTAACTACGGGAAAAAACATCATTATAAAATTTTTTAAAAAATTCATTACGAAAATTTTAAACAAATTCATTATGAAAAATTTGAAAAACAATAACAAAAAAATATACCCCCTATGGAAAGGAGTTTATTATTTTAAAGATGTTAATTTTAACAGGAAGTTGATGAGGAATATTAACTAAAAGTTATCATTCTTAACTTCTATTTAATGAATTCAAATATATCAGAGGATAGAGAATTTGTTAAAATATCAGCAATTTGATTTTGCGTTCCGATTAATTGAAGAATGATATCTCTGTTTTGTACGTGATCCCTAAGAAAGTGATGTTTAATATCAATGTGTTTTGCAAGAGAGTGATCTGAAGGTTTTTAAATAAAGAAATAGAACTTGTATTATCACACAAAATTAATGTTTTGTTAAAAGTCATACCATAGTCTGTGAGTGTGTGTTGCATCCACCGCACATGAGCACAAAAACATCCAACTGCTACATATTCAGCTTCATCAGTAGAATGTTCTAATGAGTGTTTCTTCTTGCATGACCAAAAAACTAATGAATCTACTATGAAATGAAATATTCTTGAGGTACTTTTTCTATTCATTCTACAGCCACCAAAGTCAGCAGCTGAAAAACATTTTAAAACAAAATAATTTCTAGAGGTATAAAAGAGTCCTAAATCTATGGTTCCATTTAAGTAATGAAAAATTCATTTCACTTCCTTTAAATGAGATTCCTTTGGATTGAATTGATATCTTTCACATAACCATAATAAAAACATTAAGTCTGGATGACTAGATATCATGTAATGTAAACTTCCTATCATACCTCTAAAAGATGTTAGATCTACTGGTTTCCCAGATTCATCAATCTCAATTGAATTTGAGGTAATAATTGGAGTACTTACACATTTAGTGTTGCCATATCCATACTTTTTAAGAAGATATTTAATGTACTTATGTTGGGATATATAGATTCCTTACGGTTATTGAGAAAATTGAAAATCACAAAAAAAAGATAACTCACCCATCATACTCATTTCAAACTCAGATTTTATTATAACCACAAAGGAATCAGTTAAATATTGCTGAGATGAACGAAATATAATTTCATCAACATATATTTGAACAATGAAAACATTTTTATTATCATTATTTATAAAAAGGGTTGGATCTTCATTTCCCATAACATAATTATTTTGAACCAAAAAACCTGTAAACCTATCATACCATGCTCTAGGGGCTTGCCTAAGTCCATAAGAACCTTTGGAAGGATTAAAAACTTTTTCAAGTTGTTTTGTATCTTCAAAACTAGGAGTTTTTTCAGCAAAAAACTTCCTCTTGAACATAACCATTAAAAAAGCACATTTCACATCCATTTGAAAATGTTTGAAATTTATGAATGATCCAAAGGAAAGTAGAATATGAATAGACTCATGTAGAGATACTGGAGCATAGGTTTATTTATAGTCTATTCCTTCTTGTTGATAATATCTTTAGCAACCAATCAAGATTTATTTTATTACTATGATTCCATTTTCTTCACACTTATTTCTAAAGACCCATTTGACTCTAATAACAGATGTTTCTGTAGGTTTTTCAACCAAGGTCCAGACATTTTTCCTTTCTAATGCATTTAGTTCATATTGAATAGATTTTATCCAATCATCATCACCTAAAGCTTCATCATTACTTTTTAGTTATAATTGGGAGAGGAATTATACATGTTCTATTTTATCCCTAAAATAAATTCTAGTCCTTATAGGTTGATTAACAACACCAAGGATTCTATCACTGTGATTGTTCTTTAGAAAAAAATCATTTGGGTTTTGTAAAACCTCTTCATCAATAATGGGTTGGAAATCTTCTAGGGTAAATGTTTCATAAATTTCTTCTTGGACATTTTCCTTATCAGAAAGATATTCTATCAAGGGCTGATAATCAGTTTTTGAAAACACATCTAAAGACGTAGGTTTGGTTTGTTTAAAAAAATGGTTCAATTTCATCAAATTTGACATGTAATATTTCTTCAATAGTACAGGTGTTTTTATTAAAAACACTATAATCCTTTGAAGTTGTTGAGTAACCTAATAAAATTCCTTTATCAGATTTTGGGGAAAATTTGTGAATAGTATCTTTCGTATTCAAAATGAATACCTTGCAACCAAAAAACCTTGAAGTAGGAAATTCTAGGTTTACTACCATTCCATAACTTATAAGGATGTTTATTAAGAAAATGCCTAATCAAAACTCGATTTATAGTATAACAAGAAATACTTAGAGCATGTGCCCAAAAATTTATGGCTACATAATAATAACTCAACATAGTTCTTGTTATATCTTGAAGAATTGTATTTCAAAATACAAAAAACCCATTTTTTTAAGTGTTCTGGGGGATGAGAAGTTATGATTAATGCCTTTTCTACTACAAAATGTTTCAAAATTAGAATTATTAAATTATCTTCCATGATCACTATGAAGAGTTATCAATGGATGGTTTTTCTCATTTTTAACTTGGGATCTAAAACTTTTAAAATAAGAAAAATAACCATATTTCATTTCTAAAAAATAGACCCATCTAAATATTGTGTAATCATCAACTAGAACAAATACATAATATTTTCCTCCAATTCGTTCAGTTTCTGTTGGTCCAAAAAGATCCATATGGAGTAACTTTAATGCATCAGTGGATGAGACTTCACCGACTAATTTAAAACACGGTTTATGTTTCTTGCCATATTGACAAGGATCACAATTTTTTGGAGAATCAAATCTAAGCTCTGGTAGATCCTTAACTAGTGTTTTGTTATATAGTTTTTATATTTTCCTAAGGTTAATGTTTCCTAACCTTCTATGCCACAACCATGAATGATCTTCCATTGCAATATAGCAAGGCAGGTCTTGGCTCTATGGTCTTCTATGTTTAGTGTGTAAACTATTCTTCTATATTGGTGGAAAGAATAAACTCTTCCTAGAAATTGTGTACTAATCACTTGTCATTCCTAAAATTCACAAGGTAACCTTAATCACATAATTGAATTATGATAATGAGGTTGTTCTTAAGAACCATAACTTACAAAACATTCAAAATCAATGTTTTTCCAAGAAGAACGATGTTACCTGTACCAATAATTTCTCCCTTAGCATTATCTCTAAATGTTACTTTTCCTCCTTTCGTCATGATAATTTTTTTAAAGTAGTTTTTGTTACCAGTCATATGCAATAAACATCCACTATCCATGTACAGTGTATTGTTGTTGGTACTTTCTCTATTTTTCTGAAAACAGTAGAGTTAGACTTTCGAAACCCAAACATGCATGGATCCTATAATCTCAGGATGAGAAATTTTAGGCAAACAAATTTTCTTAAAAAAATAGGCTTTACGAAATCCTATGGACTAAGTATTGTTTAGGGAATTTTTTTTCCCAGTTTCCAACATACTGACACATAGTGCTGAATGGATCATTTTTAGGATGAAAATAATTGTTACTTAAAATCGGTTTAGTACTAGTATATCCAAATATTGAATAATTATTTAGAGGTTAGATTGTAGAATACATATTATCAAAATTATCTTTACCTAATGTAAAGTTTGAAAAACACTTCCTCAATGAAAAAAAATTGGAACTTTAGTCTAATAACTTCATTCTTATCTTCAATAACATTATCTTCATAACTAGAGTTAGGCTCGAAAACATTTTTCGTAGAAATTAAATTTTCTAGATCATTAAAAAGTTTCACCTTCTCAGAATTTACTTCCTTGAGATTTTTTGAGATATTTTCAAAATCTGGGTTTTTCTTATCGAGATCATTAGAATGATCTAATATTTTCATAGTAAGTATAGAAATCCTAGAATTTTCATTATGAAGAATTTTTGTGACTTCAGAATTTTTATTCTCAAGATGCTTAGCAGACCTAGAAACTTCTTCATATATAGGTAATGTATTATCCTCATAATAAGAAGATTATTCATCTGAAGATTCATAGTATTTATCATTATTATAATTTGAATTTAAATAAACATTGGTCATTGATTCAGAATTTTGTTCCTTATCCATTATGAAATGATTGACAATATGTAGTCTGGCTATTAGACCACGATTGTTCTATCTGGAAGATTCGTAAACTGATGATTCATCAGAAAATTCACCACCACTAGCACTCCAGGTGTCATTAGACTTCAAAACATTCACAGCTTTATCTTTTTAGTACTTATTTCTGGTTCTATCAGAATGCTTATCCTTTCATTCCTTTCTTTTAAGCATAAGACAATCAGATCTCATATTTCCTGCTCTCTTTCATTCATAACAAGTTACTTCTAAATCGTTCATATCTTTTATTTCTTTCTTCATATATCTCGATTGAGTGTTCTTCTGGACAACAAACTTGTTCATTCATCTAGTAAGATTAGCTAGTTTATTTTCTGATGATTCACTTTCACTAGATTTGGATTGTATAATAACCCTCTCAGATTTAGATCTTGTAACTCTCTCAAGAGTCTTGGATTACATGTGATTTGACATTGTAGTAAAAGCAACACTGCCATTCCAATTCTTCTTCTTTACATTATCAACATCTCTATTCATTCTATTCTTGTGTTGAAGAAGAGTTCCAAATAGTTCATGAAGAGAAATTTGAGTAACCTTTCTATTCTCCTCTATATTTGTTATCATGGATTACAATTCATTAGGTATGACGTCTTTGATCTTTTCCAAAAGGGATTCATCATCTAATCCTTTCTCATAGATAGATTGTAAACTATTAACAATAGTCATGAATCTCTATTGAACTTTGCATATGGGTTCTCCATAAGGAAATAAAAAACCATGATATTCATCTCTGAGCATAGTCCCTCTAGTTTCGATAACATTGGATGTTCCAAAGTGTGTAACATCAAGATTCATCCATATACTATTTTCTTCTTCACAAGATGAAATTTGGCTATATATATTTCTAGTCATGTAATAATGAAAAGTATTTTGTACCTTATAATTCAGTTTAAATTTATTCTTTTTTTGACTGGTGATGGAACTAACTTCCTTCTCAATAATTTTATATCCTCCAGTAAGTATAACCAAATTATCTACTCTAGAATTAATAATAAATGTCGTCATGTGATCTCTCCAATATTCATAATCATTCCCATAAAAAATAGGTGGTCTTTTTGATTTAGGTTGCCAACGGAACCAACATTGATTTCTGCCATCTTAAAAAAACATTCCACAAAAACTTGTTTGTAATAAAATTTTTTAAACACAGAAAATATTAAAAATCAAGGAAAATATAGAACAATGAAAAAATTTAATAATGAAAACATATATGTGAATATAAGTATTTTAGAGACCTCATCTGATACCAACTGTTGAGATGTTATGTCGATTACGATATACTCTATGATACCAAATATAGGATCGAAATAATATAGATATTGAATTAAGTATCTAATAATGCTCAAAATATAATAGGAGGGTGAATTTTATACTTTAAAAAATTCCATTTTAACTTTTAAATATGATGATTTTTAACATAGTTAAGCAATTTAATTCTCAAACCTCCAGTTCTACACACTCTCTTGATTCGGGAAATATGATTCCAAGAATGCAATTCTGGAATAGATGGTTCTGGAAAATGATACTTAATGAACCTTTATAAAGATAAATATTATTCCTTAAAGCATATATAATCTTACTAAACTATATAATAAAATTATAAAGAAGCATAAGATAGTTATACTTTACATAACAATGAAAATACATTGGAAAACATGAAACAAACAAGTAACAATTAGTAAGACTTTTAACCCAATAGAAGGGTATCCAAAAACCTTGGATAATGGTCCCTTGATTTATATATTTAAGAAAGTCTGTTTTAACCACTCCAAGGTAAGCCCTTGATAAAAAGAACAAAGTCTATCTTTCTATCCCCAAATTCCATCAACTTCACGGTATTCGGCACCTCTGTCCTCCTCAACAAGGAAGTCCTCGAACATTAAGGTTGTCAACACCTCTGTCTTTCTATCCTCAGAAGCCCTTGAATGTACTCAAAAACATTAAAATTCTCATGATGAAAATCTGAACAAGGTGTTCATTATGCACAATGTAATAAAGTTTCTCTCTTTAGAAGTAACTTCTGTAGCATGTAATCTCTAGATAGATCAACTTGTTGTGATCTATTTCAAATAAGCTCCTATATATAGGCACAACTTCAACGGTTGGATCCCTCCTCCAATGGTAACATATTTATTTTCATTTCAGAGGGACTTATACACATGTCACTCAAACAACAGTTAGTTAGTAACTGAATGCATGACATCGTTTTATAACAAAAAAATGTTTAAAAAAATATGGTTAGATAACCAAAATAAAATATTCGGAATGTAATCAAATAAAAGTTCAGAGTCTTTCCAAAAACATATTCAGTGTCTACAATACAAGTATATTAGGATTCAATTTTCTACGTAAATTATAACATGAACTCTATAGAATTATGAAGTGTGAATTTCAAAGAAATTCAGAATGTGGAAACACAAGAATTAGGAACCTGAACATACAATGTTCGGAGTCTATGTTCAGGAGAATCCAGAGTCAGATCATACAAACATTGGAGTAAGAATATATTAGAACTCAGATTCTGAACATAAAATGTTTAGAGACTGAATTAATTAGAATAAGGAGGTTATAACTCATAAGAGTTTGGTGTCCGAATTCAGTGAACACAAAGTTTTAACTCATTAGAGTTCGGAGTCTGAATTCAATGAACTCAGAGTCAGAACCAATAAGAGTTCGGAGTCTGAATTCAAAGAACTCGGAGTCATAACTCATAATATTATAGAGTCTGAATTTAGAGAACTCAGAGATAGATCTCATAAGAGGTTAGAGTCTGAATTCAGTGAACTCAGAGTTAGATCTCAAAAGAGTTCGTACTTGGAATTCAAAGAACTCGGAGTCTGAATTCGTATCCTAAAAATAGAATTCTATTTATCTAATTAGTATATAATTATATGGTTTTATATATGATACCTAATCTTACACTTAGACAATATATTGAACAATGAAAAACTTGGCGAGGATAAAATTACTTGGGGAAGGAAAATTTTCCTTATGAAATTAAAACACATTGTAAAATGAAATTTTCCTTGAGATAAGGTGTTTGTGATTTTCAAAACATGAGGATTGTTAAAGTCATAAGGAATCCTTCTTGACTCAGCAATCTCCCCAAACATGAAGGAATGGAAAATTCATAAGAAAACCTTATTGACTCAACAGAACCTTCTTTCTCATATGAGGACCATCCAATAAAGATATTGGATCAAGGAGATAATTTGTTTGGGAATAAGACAACTCATATATTTAATGATCTAGAGATGAAACAAAACAAGGATGAATTAATGTGGTTAACCAATGATGTAGTGAGGAAAATTTTCCCTCACTAGCTTTCTTCCTAATAATAAAAATTATGATAATGAAATTATTTTTATGTGGAGTAGAATATTACAATCAATGAACTAAGTAAAACATTTACCAAAAAATCAATATTAGGATGAGTGGATTTTCATACACATAATGAAAAACTAAAAATAGATGATAAAATAATAAAAAATTATCAAACATTATCTATGTATTGTGTTTGTTAAGTTGGTGTGTATCAATAAAAGTTACCACCCTTAAAAAAATGTAAAAACATATATTATAAAAAATTTAATTTCATTAAAGTACTTTTTTTCTACTTATTAAAATTTATAATCATATTAATTTCCACTAGAATTAAAACCTCAATTCGATTTAATTAAATTATATTTTTAATTACACATATCTAAATTTTCCTAAAATATATTTTAGATATTTTTTTAAAACAATTTATATTTGTTTAAATAGTGAAAGAAAATATTATAATTTCAATAATGATGAGCTTTACTGCAATTTTTACGTATGATAAAAAGTTTTATTTTTTAAATTATTCAAATATGTATATAATAAATACTGTATAAGTATTTTATGAAACATTATTAAATCTATAAAATCAATTTTTACCCTGTAAAACAAAATATACATTTTAATAATAATAAAAACATTTTTTAATATTTTTTATTTGTTTATAATTTTAATGGTAATTTTTTTTGTCATAAAATAAATACTAAAAAATTAATAAAACTCTTTTTATTTCTAGAATATTTATAGAGTTAATAAATATGGATTATACATCATTATTATTCATGAAAACATACTTTTTCATAAAAAGGGTTCTAAGGTGATATGTGTGTCCATTTTAAATATAATTATTCACCCTTGTATAAATTTTATTTGATTGAATGATTTTATAATATGATGTTTTATATTTCATATTAGGAAATCTATTTACCCTTTAAATGTAACTTTATATTACTAAAAATTTATTTTCTTATTCCAAAATTTTCTTAATACTCAATTATAATAGTGGATCCTTCAACAAATTCATGATTCTCCCTTATACATTAATGTAGTTTTTAAATACTACATTCTTCTACTAGAACCCTAGAATGCTTTCCAAATCATCTGGTAGCCTATTTGTTTCTCTAGTACACAATTTCTAAGTATATTTCTATTATAGAACTCAAACACACCATATCAATATTACCAACTTGTTATTATTTTATTCAATACCATTATATTATAAATTTTTTTAAAAAATTAAAATATAAGAAGAGATTATATTTAATATACCAATATTTTATTATATTAATGGAACATCCCTTATATATTCATTTCCCTTAACTAATAAAAATAAATGATCATCGAATGTGTGTATATGCGGGCTGTCATCTACATGAATCAATGTCTTCAATTTTGTCATCATAATATCTCAAGGTTTATTTTAATGATGTTAATTATTTATAAATAAGATAGATATAATTTTATTTTTATTTTTATAAATAAGTTATTTTTTACGTAACATTATCCTATCAAATTAACTGAGAAATGAAAATGTTGACCTCGTGTTCATGTAGACAACCATGTCCATGAAATATCATTTTTTATTTATCATCTTGTATTTTTTATCATCATAACATTCAAATAATATACGACTCAAAAAATATAATGAAACTAAATATTATCATTATACACCTATAATAATTATATTATTAACATATTACCTTGTAATCATACATATCAGGTATATTATGCTTTGTTATTATTGTTTCAGTTTAACCACCTACATGAATAATAATATTGATTAATATAATTGATGACTATGAGAGATTAATTTCTGAACATATATTATATATATAAGTAAGTAAATATTTTATTTATTTCTTTTTAGTTCTTAATTTATTATGAAAATCATTAATTAATATAGCAATTCATGTTGGTTAAAAATCAATGAAACATGCTCATCAACAGTTTTTTCAAAAATGATTATAACTAAAACATCCATAGAATGAAATTTTCACAAAAAAATTAATAAATATAATCAATTATAGTGAAATTAATAATCTATTATTGGTGAAATTATTAGACAAAAATTAATTACAACGCCATGTTTATGATGCTAGTTCAAAATGATAATGATTACTCACACATGAAATTAAAAATTGATAATAAATAACTAATATAAATATAATTAATAATGTTAATTATGATTATTAAATGGTATGGAAATTAATAATGTTATAAAATAATTTATTAAAATAATTTATTTTTTATAATATTAGTTAAATATCATACATTGAAATCAAGAGTAATGGTAGGTTATTCGACAAATCATATTTATTCCCTTGATTTATATGAGTTATTCATTGATTTATTCCCCCTCTGTTCTATAAAATTCTATATTTCGCATTATTTTATCTCTTATATAGCTAGGTAACAAGTTACATTAATTCCAAATACACTTCATTATAGTGTTTTATTTTATCAATTTAACAAAAAATAAACATTATTAAAAGCTAATCATACCTTTGACTTTTTGGTGGTTGACATAAAAATATTTTCCATCATAATCCCATTTATGATTTAGATTCAATATGATAGTATTATCAATGATATCAATATTTAATGGATTTATATTTCAAAAATCATCCCCCATTTTTCATCAAGTATTTTATTATTTGTATGTCATAAATTTTCCATGATCAATTTATTTAATTCATGTAGTTATTATATTTTGAATTGTTATGAAACCCATTTGTGACTTCCATCGATTCCTTATACTTTTAATTGTGAAATAATATCAATTGAAATATTTAGTCAACCCATTTTAATTTCAATTTTCTGTATATAAATATTTTAAGGATTTAATTTTAAATTTTTATTAAACCCATTTTACTTCTATGAAATTTTCATTGTGATATAAGTGAATTATTTTCATGTATCACCCAAAAATACAGTATTTGATGGGAATGGAATAATTTCAACATCAAATGTATTGGTAAAAATTATAAATCTAATCAGATATTTATACACTGAAACAATGTAGTTAATATCATGAATGGGTGAATGTGTGTGACTCAAGAGGGTGATGTATATATTTTGTAGTTAAATTATATAACAATAATCAATGCATTTTTCAAACTCATGCATATAATTTTTTCATATGAAAATGTATATGACACATTAAAAGTTTTTATTCATTTCGATCTAACATTTTCATGATTTTTGTTTTTTATTAAATTTTTATGCTTTTAATATCTAATATATTTCTTTTTTGGACCCATGTTCGATAAAATATTCCATATCCTTAGATGATCAATTATGTTTTATGATTATTGATGTGAACAAGTGTTGAATTTTTATTTTAAATGTGTCAATGTGTGTTGAATATTAAGTGGATATTCCTTCTGAAGTTTTATGGATACATTTAATTTCATTGTACTTAAAACATTAAAAGTAATCATTATTAATGGGATGATTTTTTAAATGACAAACAAGGTCAAATAAAATTTCCAATGGTGATTAATAATGGGAACAATGTTACATCATGGAGATATCCATCAAATGTATTGTGACATTGAAAAATCATTTTATGTGGGTGGCCATTTAATATGGTAAATTCCAAGAAGAAATTAATGGATCATTACATATATACTATTTAACATAAAGAATATTTCAAATAAACATTTGATACTGATAGCAATATACCACATTTTTTAGAAACCCTATATATTGTGTTGTGATAAACTGGATTACCATGTAGAAGGAAATTAGTTATCACATTACCTATGTATCGGTATGGTAAATTGAAGCTATTATGTGTTTAGGTACCTATAACTACTATAAGGACTATCATACATAATTATTAAATCTTACTAAAAAAATTCATTATATAACATAACGATCAAGGCCATTGCCATTGAGGTCTAGTACTATTGGAAACTTTGACACATAAATAATAAGTTTGTAAGTGAGATACATAATCACCTTATAATTCCTTCATAATTATAACTCATATTAACAATATAAGATATAATAAATTACATCATAACCTATGGAAACTAATCCAATTAAAGGGTGACCTCAGATGCTTAATTAGGATAAACGTGGGTGATAAATAAAAATTATGGGAGCATTGGGTTATGATAACATAATTATAAAAATTGGAAACCACACCCAATATATAATATTTCATAATCAATATTCAAGAAAAAAATTGTTCATATTTCAAAAGACATAAATCATAAGGTTATTCAAAAACATAATCTATACAATCATAACATTGGGATAAGTCATGGAATTAGTTCATTAGTATAAGAATAAGAAATCATTTCTTTAGTAGTCATGTCTCATTTATAGGGATATTATAGTGCAATGGGATAACATCCAAAAAAATATAGTTTAAAATGATCAATTTAAAGAATATCATATTAGAAAATGTACCTCACTGAATTGGGCTAACTCCCCATCCAATTTTATTTCTAAAGAGATATCAATATTAAAAAAATTAATCATAGGTAAATATAGGTCCAATAAATAACATAATAAAAACATTACATAATTGTCCCATAATATAGAAATCAATAATTATATTAGAACCCATGAAAATAAATGGGTCTCATAAATAATTTATCACATCATAGCCCATGAAAAGAAATGTGTTTCAATGAAAATTTCATTATTTCATAACCCATATAAATTAATAGGATTTATAAACATAATGTCATAAAAAATAATCCATATAGAGTAATAATATATATTTTATAAATGGAAAATTAACCATATAAATATTAATTAACATCAAAGTATTTTAGTTTAGATGAAAAATAATGTTAAATGATAAATCACATAGAATTAATGTTTAGAAAAATGAAATTTCCATTAAAATCACCTATTAAAATAAAAAATTCACAAAAATTAAAATGAAATAATTTTCATTTTAATGAAAATAACAAATATTATTGGATTTTTCAAATAATGTAATGGTTATGAATGTAGTAAATTCTCTTTATTTTGTACATATTAAAACAAATATTTATTTTACATTATAGGAAAAATCAAGAGGATCCTTGATTGAAAAATTAAAATATGATTCCATTTGAAAGACATTGAAAAAAATATTTAAGGGTAAATAATATTAAATAAATAAATTAGGAAATTTTAAACCTGTTTTAAAAATTATCTTGAAAAAACATCTATATTGAAGAAAAAGGGATTCTGACCAAAGAGAACAATAAATATGATTTCCCATAAAAATAATATTTTTCCCCTTGAGTAAATAATAAGAGTAAAATTAAAGTTAAAAATTTATAATAATTAAATAATAATCGAATAATAAATGTAATCAATCTATTTATATATAAATACTAACATTTTATTATCGAAAGAATAATGACAAACAATACTGATAAACAATGAGAATGTAATATCACATCATTACAACTTTGGTATCATTTGGATCATAGTCCCTATTAAATAACATCATAAAATGAATCATTTAATGTAAATAATAATTATATTCTCGATATTTCATTGTAAATTGGTCTTATATACACCTCCCGAATTATGATAGGTGTAGAACATAACATTTTCCCCAAACAAATAAATTTGAGACAAAATTACTAACCATAATTATCAGCATTCTTTATAATTGTCTGATCGTTGAATATAATAAATATATTTATATTATACCTAATATAATAAAAAAAATATTTATCCTACCATATATTAATTACATAAGACAATGTATTATATATTTATTAATAATTCTTTGTTAATATTATTCTATAGTAATAACTATATTGTTTTTCATGTAGGTTTTCATTTAGTATTTTTTTCCACATAAGATTATATTTTCAATATCATCTCCATATTATTATTTGTGATATTAATATTACTTATATTCATTATATATGTTTTTTGTGTAAACCAAGAAATATTGATATAGAGAATGAAATAAAATTTCATGGAGATATTAGGTCGTATATAGGCATGAATGTTGTTTCAAATTTCTTGACCGATTTAAAGTAAATGATGGTAAATAATATGTTAAATTTATAGAATCATTTTTATATCATATATAACATATATAATAATTAATTTTATCCAAATAAACTCCCATTAAAAAAATTAGTGAAAATTGAATCACATCGCTTCACTATATGGTAGACCTCTATACACACAAATGATTTTATAATATTCTCCACAGAATTGAATGGAAGAATATACAAATGATATAATAATTATAAAATAAAATAACATCCTAAATATAATTTTTTATATATCAAATTCATAATTATATATTCCTATGTTAGGTGGTGATGGAGAACAAATAAAATTTGTTCATGAGGCGGTAGCCATCCATACACATGAATGATGATTCTATATAACATAGGATAAAAAATTTGATGGAGATAGGTTATTAAATCCACATAATAAAATATAATTATTTGGGAAACAATTCATTATTATATCATCATAATTGAATATGATTTTATATACATGGAAGAAAAAATGAAATAAAGATGATCAGTTAAGATCGATATGTCTTATTAGGGAAACCAACCTAACTAAGCACCAAAAGGATTCTTGGGAAGAATTCCATATCAAAAAAATTGATAAGGGTAATGGGGAGAAAATTAGGTATGATATAGAGAGGTTTATTGAATAACTAATGTTATTCATGGTGTGAATCAAAGAGGATATTGGGTGTCCTTCTATAAGTGAGGTTTGTAACACACATGTAATTTTTTAAATAAAAAATGTGTACACAGGTTTTACACATGAATAGGTCTGCAATATGGGATATTATAAGTACTTATAAATTAATTGGTCTAAAATTTATTTAAAATAATAATAATTTGAATGAAAATATGTTCATTTTAACAATCATCTTTATGTTTAACCCCCAGTAAACCCATTTTCTCATTAAAATAAGAAATTCTTTTCCAGTGTCTTTACTATTCATTTTGGTCAATATTTAATATTACCCTATTAAGAAATATATATATTTGTAATTAATAATATTTTAAACATTAAATAATTAATTCAAAATATTTTAATTTTTTTTAAAATTATATATACAGACATGATAAACATGTTGGTTTTTTGGAGGTGTATTTTTCATTATAAAAATGAATTTATATTAACTCTATGACTAGTGATAATAATTATATGAATTTATGTTAATATGTTTTGACATATAGTTTACTAATTAAATTTAACCATTCCTTATTTTGGGTTTTTTTAATTAAAAAGGATAAAAATTATCCACATTAAAACAATTTTTATACAAAAGATGTTTTTAATCGCAAAAATGAACACATAAAAAATATAATATAACATCAATTAAAAATTGTTATACAGGTTAACTATAACCAATTAATTCATATGATAATTTTAATAATAATAAATACGTAATTGTACTTTATATTTACTTAAATTTTTGTAATAAAATACATTTTTTAAAAAAATTGGTATTTTTCATTATTAATAGAAAACAATAATTTTCGAAAACACCCAAAAATATAACTTTTATTAAAATTTGATATTATTATTTAAAAAATAATAATTTTATAATACACATTATTAAACTAGTAAAATTTACATTTATTATTTTCGTAAATAAGGAGGAAAAAATTCAACAAAATAGAATTTTCACAAGAAATATTAAAGTTACTAAAAATTAAGCACGTTTTATTAATATTTTTACTTTATATAATAAATTTGTAATACAAATTTGGAATTTTTTTTATTCTTATTCATGTTTCTTTATTTAATGTCTAGCTAATTATAGTTGTGTTTAAATAATAATATTACGTTTTTTATAAGTTGTTAAAACTTAGTGTTGCATGTTAAACAAGCTATCAAAGAATTTAACTTTATTTAAAAAATCCATTAAAAATAATTGTGTTATATTTTCACCCCTATATATGTAATTTATTCAACTAAATTCATTAGATTCTTCCGCATCACATACCTAGGGCCCCACATAGATTCCCCAAATTGGAGGTTTCACCACAAAACATTGATCCAGGGAGTTCTCATGTTTTAAAAAACATTATCAATTATATATATACTCTCCACTAGTTGTTGATCAATAAAATTACCTTACGTCATCGGTACGACCACTAACATCAGTACATGTGAATGGAATATTATGTGCTTCCTCATGAGGGATATATTTAATACATCATTTACCTGATATAGGTTTGGTGGAAGCTCAAATTTTATATTATAAAATCATAATAAAATCGTAAATTTATTAGGGATCGATTTTAAATGATCATAGTTTTACATTCAGTATCATTTTCAATACCTTCAAAAATAAAAATATTTTTTAAAATAACATGCCACTAACAAAAAATTCCTGACATTTTGGATGATTTTCAGAAAAAATTTCAATTGACTTTGTACCCCACTTATGTGTTCTAAAATATCTCTAACTAAATGTTCTATTACATCATCTATCTTAATTCCCAAAAGATTTCTTTTGAAAACATCATACCAAAATCCTATATATCTACAGTACTTTTTGTTGATTGCTTCATAATGATCCATCTGAATAATCATGTGAATGATATTGTTTTATGAAAAGTCATCTTGAAGATGGTTTGGATCCCATCCAACATTTGCGTCCAATGAAATATATATAAAAATTCATATAATTTTTTTATTTTTCTATCTAAATAACAATATTTTTGGGGATTATATGTTGTTCTAAAACATAACACTGTATCATGAACCTGTTGATGAATTCTAGAACATTAAGGTAGTAATTAGATCCTGATCGAATCTAATGAAACATGGTACTTAATGAAACCATACCACATCTTGAGATTGTATAGTTGTAATATGATTTAAACAAATATCTTATCTAATAGATAAGATTTATTCATAAATTTTAAAGTGATCATATACAACAATTATACCATTGTTATATTAAGAAATATTTGGTTAGTATAATGAAAAAATCTATAATTTTTTTTCCCATTTTTATTATTATATAGATAATAGATGTAATATCATCTAAAAAGTTTTCCTAGAGACATAAATTGATGATACACGAATCAAATAGATATAAAATATGTGATATCTATATCCAAGTCATCCAATAAGAAATACTCTTTCAAATGTATATACATCTATATATATCCCAGATGGATAGTGAATAATGAACTATTATCATCTTCTATCAACTACTACTTCATATATGGTTTGGATAGAGCACATACATAGTTCTCAACCCTTATCAATAAATTAATATCAAGGTTTAATTAATGGAAATTTTAACCATATTTTATATATCTACATCCCCCTTATGTCCATCCTTATTAATTATATTTATATATGGATGAAAATTCAATTAATAAATATTTTATGTCTCCCCTCCATCAGGATTTTCAGATAATTCCTTTTTAAAATATTGAAATATTGAATATTTTTTATCCTTATCATAGATATTCAACCATTCTCCTTTTGACTACAAGTATCGGCCATTGTGCCAGATTTTTTGGGTTATAATTAATTTAGTAGCCATAATATCTTATTATCTCTAAAATTTTCTCTAGAACATACTCAAATCCATCAATTGAATATTGATTTTTTAATATTTTATTCATATATTAATTAAATCTTTTACCATAAATATATTTCCTCTATAACATTAATTATAAAATTAACATAGCTAACACCAAATAATGAGTTGGGAAATCGTTGTCATTAACCATTAACTGTCAATAGTCACAATCTATAACCATGTCATTTTGCATAATAACACATCTAAATCACCTTCAAGATACATTATTATATAATATAAACTATTCGTCACTGTAGAGTAATTTAGGAATACATGCGATTACTAATATTCTCTTCAATTCCTTGATATTTTCCTTGCATTCATATATCTAGAGGAACATAGAACAATTTCAAGATTACCAGATAATTGGATTATATTATCAAGATAAATTATTAATAAATCGTTTATAACATTCATCAAAACAATAAATAAACTACAGATATCAGTAACCAAGGTCGGTTTGGGGAAAAAATTAATAATCCTTTTCACTGATGGATCTATAGATATACACTATATTAAGATTATATGTCCTAATAATGGAACCTTCTATTTAAAAAAAATTCACATTGAAAATTTTAATTATATTTTCTACATATTCATGGTATTTTGTTCAATTCTCATGTGATATTCGTAATCATCAGTTATCTTTGAATAAATGTGAATATAAAATAATAATTCCACCAAAAACTGATCAAGTAAATATCAACAAACACTTAACAAATTAAGAATAATAGTATGGTATTTAGTAAGGCCAAATGAAATAAATATATATTTTTCATGTGTTTTTAAATTGTAATGAACTTTTTATGTATATACTAATTATTGAACCATAATTAATGATAATTATAATGATTGAAAAACTCAGAAAAGTCTTCAACTACACATAGATGTTCAAATATATTATCAATATGTGGTAGATGATACTTTTCATCATCATGATGTGATTCATCTCCTAATAATCAATGTAGATAAACCTCATTCATATATGTTTTTTAAGAATGGATAAGGTTAATACTTAGGTGACATATATTGTTGAATTAATTTCTTATTAATGTTCTCTTAGATTTTCTTCTTCAATTTTTATAACTCATACATGGAAAATCAATTGATATTCTTTGAAATAGGTGTTGTACACGAATTATGTTATTTTGAGAAATTAACTTCTCTTTTTAGTGGAATATTAGGAAACTCTTTCCAAAAGTAATAATAAAATTCCCACAGAATTGGAATATCATTCATGTTAATATTTTCCATAACTATATATGATAAATCCCACTTTTTATTAAAAACCCATAAAATGGATGTGATTTACATTGGATGTTAATATTTATCATATTTCTAATATATTATTATATAATGGATTGGATATTAATATTTTACATCCATTTCATGAAAATAATTTTTTTCTCTATGTTTGGAAATAAAATTCATTCTTAGGATGACATAAAATTCAATTAGAGGCAGAATTGAAATATTTTCTTAAAGAACATTCCCCAAAATAATAATCCTAGAGGTTTTATATACATAGAATTTAATCATCATAACATTAGGGGGGTTTCACTTCTAATTATATATGTAATCCTTTTATTGGTATACATATACAATTATTGAATAATTAATATGTTTTATAATGGGTAGTTCCTGTCTCAAATATCAAATTAACACTTCTAAAAAGAATATTACGTTTACCATTCACCATGTCATTATTGAAACCCTCTTCAGAAATAGTGAACACATGAGATTTTCCTTTATCCCTCATCTTTAAAGGTTTTGGACTATGAAAATCACCATTAACCATTGAATATGAGATGTGGTTGTCTTATTTACTATACTACTTGTGCTTTAAAACATTATATTGTCGGTTCGACATTCAGGAGATATTTCTCTTTATTTTCATCATTAACTAATTTATTAATAACAGTTCTAAAATCAAATTCCTAAAGAAAATAATTCAGATACATAAAATAATTAAAATTCCACTTGAGAAAATTTTATCCTTATTTCCATACACATGTTAATCATGACAGAAGTATAATATTCTACTATTAATGGTAATTAGAGTTTACTGTGAATTACAAATTCGTTTTCTTATAAAAAACATTTGATTAATGGGTATCCCCAACAGTGATTTCATACATTATAGAAAAAATAATTATTTTCTCATAGCTATCATTGTCCCTTATTGAAAAATACCTTTGTATATTTGGATTTAAGACCCAAAAATACTGATTAACATTTGTTTCTAGTTGGATTATAGTACCAGAACGTTAACACAAATGCTTTGTAAAATTTACATATAGATAGACGAATCCTCACCATCAATATCTTTTATGATAAATTCTTACATCTATTTTTTTAGAGAATTCTTGGAATGTAATTATTGAAAAAAAAGATCTCAAACTCATTCCACTCAATGTAGTCAATTTTATATCATTGCCTCATAATCTTGATAATTGTCTACAATTGATCCACTTTTCTTTTATAATTATAGATGAACAGTATGTTCTTTTTATTCCTGAAACACTACATATTTTATAAAATATTATTAATTTTACTGATGGATATTTAGTGACTAGATGATAAAGAAAAGCACTATAATAAAGTCAATATTTCTCCATAAATGAATCAACATAATGTTCATCCATCCTTTTCAAGAACATCAATATTTTTCATAAACTAGGAAATTTATATAAGTATAGAAATAATATTTATTATTAAATATTCCATAAAATTTTATTTATGGAGGGTACAATAATTTTATTATTTTTGACACTATGAAATGACAGGGGTCCTTTGGTTTGCATTCATTGACTAAAAAATATATTTCTTTTAGTGAAACAAATAATTGTGGGAAACCATGTAAAATTAAAAATTACGTATAAGATTTAAAAAACATTACATATTCTTTTAATTCTATTACACCTTGTGTATATCCTAGGGAAATGCGAATAATTATTCTAATACTTTATGATGGTTTCAAAATATTTGGTTAATTTACATATAAAATCTATTAGGTGTGTCAAACCAGGTGCGCAGTAAGAATCAATTTTTTCCATATATCTCTAATGTTACACCAAATGTTCTTTTTCTAGAGTAATTAACCTTGGTAAACTCTTCAATACTCACATATATTTTTTATATACATGTAGTGATTAAATTTCCAAAAAAACAATCTCTATAGTATTTTTCAATATTCTATTATATTTTCAAACAATTATAATTATTCATAGTCATTTTATACATGAATATTACATCAAAGTAGATGAATATTCATTACATAATATAACATAACAATCCATTGCAGAATCATATAGTTGTAATGCAATTGGAAATGAGGAAACATAAAAAAATAGTTCATTATTGAGCTACATCATCTCCCACTAGGTCCATCATAACTAGAACCCTTATTAATCCTATTATACAAAATAAAATGACACATTTCAAGGGAAAATGAAACCTTATAAAGTCTGATCTCAGATTCCCAGTAAAAGGGAAAATATAGATACATAAACATAACATGACTGTAAGATTATGAGAACAAGAGAATAACATATTAAAATCATACCCTTCATATCAGTGATTAAAATATTGATTCACAGAATAAAGATTTGTAACTCATAAGACAAGAATCCCAAGGGAATCTAAGAACATGTGACATAAGAACATACCAATGGAATAAGTCCAATGGATTATTACCTAAACATAATTATAAGATATTAATTTAACATGAATCCATGATTAATTTATAAGGAATTCATAGTGTGATAGGTTCACTTATCAAAACATCATAATAGCCATGGTTCAATCCAAATACTATAAAAGTGTACAATGTTCCATACTAAACTGGAATCACTCCGTTTTCTACTATTGTTTATCTAATGAGATATCAATCATTAACCAATTCACTAGGGGGAGATATTAGTCCAACCTATCACATTATTAAAAACATACATAACTAATTTAAAATATCACAAAACATGCATTATATCATTACCGGTAAAAGGAAATGCATTTCAAAAATAATTAAATATATTATAACCCATGAATAGAAATAGGTTCCATATAATATTTCATCATAACATATACCATGAAAAAATGGGCATTATTATCTTCATGGAATTATATTCATAAAACAACTAGATAATGAATAAATATGGTATAATTGGACTATCCCCATAAAATATTATATAAAATCAAAGAATGTTATTTTACAAGGAAATAGAATTTAAATGAAATATCACAGAGAATGATTTTTTAGGTGAATATGATTTCTCGAAAATAAACATTGTAAAATTAAATATTCATATAATAAAGTGGAAATTATTTTACATGAAAATAACTTGATAATTTATATAAGAATCAAAAATGAAAATAATTTTCATAATGGTGGGAAATCATGTGCATTCTATACACATTAAGAAAAATATTCCTTTTAAATTTATAATAAAGTCCATATGGTACTAGTTTTTAAAACAACATAACGATTCCTTTTAAAAAACAGATTAACAATTAAATAATTTTTATAAATTATCAAATATAAACTTTGGCTAATGTGAATAAATTTTAATAATATTTTTAGGAATCCTGGATATGGAAAAAATAGGTTTCTGACAGAATATATAATTAATGATTTTTTTAATAAAAAAATTGATCTCTTGAGATAACAAAAGGAGGAAAATGAATGAAAAACATGTATTTTATTGATGCAAAAACAACATAATAAAATTAATGAATTTATAGATAAATAGATCATATTATTTCCTTATGAAAATTAAAATCATAATCATTATGGATGGCCATTGGGATAATAACATCCAAATATTACTACTTCAGTATATATTGAATCAAACGACCAATTAAAAATATAATAAAATAAAATTATAATATAATTAATATAATTATATTCATGATATAAAATGTCAATGGGTAAGTATTTATAACACATGGAATACGATAATTATGTTATTTAACATATTTCCCACAAAATGAAATTTATGATTGAAATATCTTACCTTAAGTCTCAACCTGCATTGTACAAATAAAAAACACCAGTATAAAAATATAAGTTTATTATAATTATATTACAGAATCATACATATATATATGACACCATGTATGAATTACAAATGACCCTTTATTAACCATTTATCAATAATCCCATTTTAAAATAACTTTTCAGGTTGTAACATTTGTTTTCTTCTGTATGTACTCATTTAGTATTTTTAGCCACCTTATATTGATCATAGATACATAATATCAATAATTTTATTCATTATATAAATATTATATAAATTATTTTTATATGATATTAGGGTAATATATAATTTTAGAGATATAAAAAATACACTACTCATGGGGATAGTAGGTCGCATGTACTCATGAACTATATTTCCATTATCTTATTGAATGAAATAAAAGGAAGATAAATAATATATGAAATTTCAAGATTTATTATAATTTCATATATATCATAAATAATTTCAAAATATCACCTAATTACCTTCAATTTATAGTGTTTGAGAAAATTATGAGACACATCACTTTGCAAGGTTGTAGTAGATCGATGTATAGAGGAATGGTATAGACATATACACTATAGAATGAAAGAATTAAGTTATATAGGATATAAAAAATAATTATTTATATTAATATAATAAGTATAACATATATATATATATATATATATTAAATTCATCATTGTATCCAGCTATGTGTGTGTCATGACCTAACTTCTTCAATATGATGGAAGCAGTAAAAATATATAGGGTCCTTTCTTCCTCCAATGAAGCAGTGATAATAACCCCTATGTCCTGCCTCCAATTGGCCCTGGGTTGGTGAGGAACACCACGGATATAGAAATATCAAAAAAATGGGAGTAATTTATATATTTATAGTAACCAATGTCAGGAGATATGGTGTACCAACCTCATACCACTCCAAGACGCATAAATAGAATAAAACCAAATCAATCCCACAGGAATTCATAAATAAATCTTCTGAAACTACAAAGAAATCTCCATGAAATGTAGAAAAATAATACTATGATGCGACACTGCAACCATCCCCATCATCCGAGATACTATGGCCCATCATAAACCGCTTAATCTCCCTAGAAACCTGAAAGAAATTTATACACATAGGGTGAGAATAAAAGTATAATCAGTAGGGAAAAATAACAGTCACTCATGCACAAATGGGAGAAGCATACCAATTCCCCTATGAGAAAACAACAGAAACTAAAAAGAACCTAACAAGATATACTATCAACCCCAGCATCACCAAATAATTATCACTAAATAACACATGTAATGTAATGTAATATAATAAGAAAAATGATATTTGGGTACCCAGTAAAACTTTCCATTGGTTAAATAAAACATCTGAACACATCTACCTCTTCCACAATCCCCACTATCATATCCCGCCCACACACTCATAGGCCACAAACCACACAAATCCATCTTGTAGACACACGGGTCACTACAATATCGCAATCATTCTTGTAGAAACATATACCTCACAGATACCACACGTCGTCCAAAAACACATGGACCTCATTCCTATGTCACATGGGAAACATACCACCAATCACACAACCAGTACCGTAGATAGGGGTAAATTCCTAGATTATGGAAAAAAAGAGATCAAATAACCAACCATCCATCCTCTCACTTGGATGTTGGGATAGACACCCTCCCCTATATCAATAGAGCTGTTCGGCATGTATCGCTCAACATGGGTGGGTGCATATAGAAATCAAAAAGAACTACATGTATATATATATATAGACAAACTCTATCCCAAACTATGGGATTCCAAATAAACAACAATCCCACAAAAATCACCTATGTGGCTACCCATACATTCTCTTACCACAACGAGCGATGGTCAGTTGAATGCCGCATCACTACAATCCCTAACTCAAAACATTACCTTGTCCAATTCTTTTAACAAATTATCATTTTGTATTATCAAAACAATTATTTATTTATTTTCATTCCTATCTAGGAAACTAACTAGAAGAAAATTTTTAACTATTATAATAAGGATAAAATCTAATAAACACACCCCCTAACAAAACACACAACATACAACCTACTACATTCAACCTCACCATTTAACAACCATTTGTATTTTGACACTACAAACATATTTCTTCAATGTTATCTCTCTAAATTCATCCTCTTAAATCCATACATAGTATCCCCACTACATATCATTACCACAACTTCCACACCCATAGTCACGAAATCATGACAAGTCCAAAACCTACAACCCTGCTACCTAACCACTACCCAAGAAGTAGTCTCACATCACAACACATCCATCCATTACATAATAGATCAATCTATGAATCAAGTGATACAATCACACCACCAGTACCACCCCATACAAACAGTCACAACCCTATACATAGAAAAAAATGAAATAACCCACATAATGCATAATACACAATAGAACACATTATACATCCACACCAAAAAAATGGCGTGAATTCCGATTTTTCCAATATTGTTCTTTAAATCCCACTTTGATAAGAAGGGGTGATCACAGATGGGTATTCATACTAGGTAATCCATTTTATTTAACCATTCATACATGATTAATTAGATTGATATTTTTAGGAATTATTAACAGGGAAACAACAATAGTTATAAATCATCACCCATGTGTAGGTGAATACCAACAGTAGCCGTGATTTTCATATGCCACATGGCCATAAAAAACTACATCATCAACAAAGATAAAAAATTAAATGGGAATTCAATATCAATCCACACCAAGAATGTTAGCATATTTTTTATCATCATATTTATTTATTGAAATATTGAATTTCATATTTTTCAGAAAGGAACAATACTACACCTACCCTGCATGATACAAAATTATAAGAGAGACCAAGGAAATCACACATATAAACAATAGGTGACCAAAATATCACCATGTGTGAGTGGAAGAAAAAATCGAAAGACAATCTCTAAGGAACACTCCATCGATGGCTATAGAATGATAGGAAAATCCATGATAAGGGAAGGCTCTAGGCACAGAAAGAGAAAACATAAGAGAGGACCTCAACATTAGAAAAAGAATGAAATGCCCTATATCAACAAAATGGGAAACATATTCAATTTTTTTAATCTAGGATCATGTCCAATATTACGCTGTTTGAATATTCAATGTCCATGGAGAATTAGGATATTTACAATATAATTAATATCTGTTCAAATGCCTTCAAATTCCTTGAATAAAGAATTAAACTTGATAAGTGTAAAATAAAATGTAATAGGGATTAAATTAGAAAACTAAAAATGATCCACCAATGGGTGAGTCACCAACATTGACTGGAAGTTAATGACGGGAAAGTCACTAACTCCGATAGAGATTAGCTGTCATCGATAAAGAGTTATTAATTATTGAGACATCGATCTGACCTACTAATGCCTGACACACCAGCGCCTTGACTTACCAACACCCAATGTCACTGACACCAATAACCTGACTCATTGACCCCAAACCATGACTCATCGATACTAACTCCCCGACTCCCCCACACCGATTCCCTGAGCCATCAAAAATGACACCTCAATTCACTATCACTGATGGAAATAAACTGGAAAATAACATGAAAAATCATAAAATGAGATGTTGGTGACTTTGAGAACACCCCAAACATTGAATTTTGTAAAATTAATAGATCCAAAAGATTCATTATATTACTCATATACAACTCTTATTATTCTCTCCCTCAGGAATTCATATCCATACCCATGATAAATAGGGGTCAGAACAACCAACTCCTATGATACATCTCAAAGAAGAAATGCCTTGTGTTTCTAGAGTCAAACCTCAATATCCATGAACACCTACCACCACATCTTATAACCCATACAACAACCAAACATACTAAAAATCAACCAATGTCACACCACCTGATCTTAGAAATTTGGTAAATACTTCACCCTTGTAAACATATTACCTTCTTTTGGAGGCGCCGACTCTCCCGCAAGTGTTTATTCACATCCATGTAAATTAATCATGATTAAATATTAGGTTGTCCCCACCTCATACATTTATAAATTAACATATATTACATAACAAGTAAAAAAATCACTTCGTATAAAATGGGGTTCAAGCGTTATAAAACAATTAAAACACCAGAGTAATACTAAAAAAACGATGGGTACTGGGCACACATCTGTGTCTCTAACTCTAATGTACTCTCATCCAGAACATCATGCCTCTATAACACGCAAACAAAGGGAATTTTCTTTCCATGCATCACCTTATACCAACTATCATGGGTATCCACTAGTCTTTCCATGAAGGTAGCATTGTTCTTGATATCCCACCCTCCCCAATCAATGACAAGGGAGTCATCATGACGATGTAAACAAAGATGGGAGCCATGAAAGATGTTGTTTATCCTCCCCAACTATGGTGGTAATGCAATCTAATATGAAACTGTTCCAACTCATCCCAAAACCTTGAAGGGTTTGATGAACCTTGGAGAAAGCTAATTCATTCTGTCGAATGTTAACTGCCCACATCGAGGGAAACCATTCAAAAAAAAAGAAGTCCACAACCATGATCTCCAAACACCTTCTCCTCCATTGGGCATACAAATTCTACCAGTATTTTGATTCCTTCATCATATCATGGACAAGCTACACCTCCTCTATTTTACTCTTCACCACATTTGGACCATGGATAGATACCTCCCCAAATTAAATTCAGGACATGGTTGAACGAAAAGACCATCAATTAAAGGCCCTGAATAGGGCCATGCAAATGGAAGAGTGATTACTATTATTGTAAGTGAAATCTACCAATGTAAAATTTCAAAAAAAAGAACCACTAATGACTAGAACACATGACCATAACATATCCTCCAATATCTAGATGGTCCTCTGAGTCTATCCATGTGTCTAAGGGCTGATGGAAGTGATGAGGCATAACTAATAGCCAATTACATACATAAATACCTTCTATAATCATGACATTAAACAAGTATCCTAATTTGAGATGATGTATCTCATAACCCCATGAAGTCTTACCACATCATCCATATACTTCTATGATACGGAAACTGCTCCACTCGACTACTTGATCACAAAGAAGTGAGCCAATTTCATAAACCAATCCACTAGAACCCAATTAGCATCATATCATCTCTAATCCTAGGGTAATCCTCGGATAAATTCCACTAATATTTCATCCTTATTCTACATGGGGACATCTAGGGGATGAAGAAAACCACTGGGGACATGGTGACCATCCTTCAATTGTTGTTACAGCAAGCACATTTCCACAAACTCTTCCACTACTTGCTGTGTCTTGGGCCACTAGAAATGATCCCTCTAGAACTGGTACATCTTTGAAACACTTTTGTGTATTTCTGGGGGTGTTATTTGAAACTAAAAACGGAATCCATTTCGTAGTTATACTAGAACAAATAGGTACTCATGGAATTACATATGATTCTCACCATCCCCATGTCGTCCCTCTAGAGTATCACCCCAATCAACGAGATCACACATCACCTCCACCATTGAGATTCGCCATTGATAAATATAAATTTTTTTCAACCTAGTTGACGATATTTTCATCTAAAAGATAAATCTTCTGCTACCATATATTCCATCATCTGGGGCATGGTATCGAAATCCTTCATTTCTCTCCATGCATCCATAGACTCGAAGACAACCACCTTCTGTGTCTCCCTATTCAAATAATCAACCACAATGTTGCCCTTCACTAAGGTGTAAGAGGTCTCAAAAACATAATCCTGGAGAAGCTTCATCCACCTCCAATCCTACATGTTCATATCTCGTTGGGAAAAGATGTACCTCATGATATTGTGATCAGTGAAAACCACAAAACATTCCCCAATAAGGAAGTGTCGCCAATGCATTAGTGAAAACATGACCACTACTAGATCCATATCGTGAGTGGAATAGTTATATTCATGCAGGTGTAGCTACCTAGACTCATAGGATATCACTCCCTATTGTTGAATTAGAAGACAACCCAATACTAGATGAGAATCATCACAAAACACATAGCACATCACAACTTCATCTAGAAACCTGATCACTAGTTCACTGGCCAACATCTCCTACAAATTGGTTTAATATTTTAGATACTTCTCACAACACACAACAAATTTGAATTTTCTGGGAAGATCTATTAAGGGATCTGCTACTCGGGAGAAATCTAGCACGAATCATTGATTGTATAATGCTAGACCGAGATATCTAAGAGCCTATCTCACATTCATAGGTTCTTCCAAAGAAACAATTACCTCATCATTTTATGGGTCCACTAGTAAACCATATTGATACCCAACATTTCCAAGGATGTGGACCTCCCTTGTCCAAAACATTAACATGGACGGATTTTCGTAGATGCGGTGATGCTAATGGATGTCTTGGACAGTCCTGAGATGCTCGTTATTCTCATCCTCTAACATTGAGTATATAAGGTTATCATCGATTTGTATTTATATGAACCAGTACAAGAACTCATGAATGTCATATTTTATGAGCCCCATGAACACAATCAGTGAATTCCTAATACCGAATGGAATAACCATGAACTCGATGTTCTCATACATCCACCCAAAAGCAGTCTTTGAGATATCACATTATTTCACCCATAACAAGTTATACTGAGACCACAAATATAGAACCAACCTACTCTATATATCTAGTAAACAAGATCGTTTATTCTAAAGAGATGGTAATAGTTCTAGATCGTTACCTAATTTTTCCCCTGGTAGTCTATATCAAGTCTCAGACCACTGTCTTCCTACTATTCAAAAATGATTGTAGCACCCCATGATATTATAGTTTGGTCAGATAAAAACCTTATTCATTAGACTATAAATCTGAATATTCAAATCCCACAAATTTAAAGGCCTTATCCAATAAGGATTTATCAATACCAGATGATCACCTAGATGTAAGTCTATACTAAACATAACATCATATCGAGGGGGTAGAGTCAGATCCTACAATAGGAAAACATCTAGAAACTCTATGAAAAATCTTGGAACCTCTACAATCTCAAAATACATCGATCAAATATATATATTGGATAAAATGGAAAGAAGATGTTCCATGTGTCGAATTCCCAAAGGACAGCTCCTCTTTCCAAAATAGTCGACATGTTGCCCGCCCGCATATGAAAACATGACTATTCTCCCGATGTATTCGATAACTACATGAAAAATGTACCACATGGAAATCAAAAGGTTTAAAATGTATGGTTTTATAGGTAGTATAAATAGATACCTCTGGACTAATGCGGCCCCAACATCAATCTACATCCCTGACAAACAACATCCAAGATGTTTTGACCAATGACTGGGGTTCTCAACACCAGGGGTATGGAAAGTCACTCTACGTCTATTCCTATGGAATGGATGAGGCTGGGTGCAATGAAGTTGTGTGAAACTACCAAGTCAAATAAAGAAAAGAAATCATACTAAACAAACTGATCATACCTTAAACGATCTATGGCCTTTCAAGAACTTCTTCCTCTATAGAGTGAATCATAAAACACCCATTTTCTCTACCCCTCAGCTGTTGGACACCTCCCTTACCATTCCATGGGTGAAGACCATAAGGAAAACGTAGATGTTAGCCTCTTCCTACATCATCCACCCTTGGTGCAGTAGGGGTGTTTTATCCATATTGCTGGAAAGGCATGGCTAGCAACTACTGCTGAGGGGGTCACTGAACATGACCAACAACACCATACTATGATCATGACGAGCACAATATTAGAAGGTGATCTTGAACCATGAAATAAAAACACCTCTTCCCTAGCCTCGTGCGAGATGGGTGAAGATCATAGGTTTGAAACTGATATTGGAGTGGTCGGATACCCCTGGTCATAATCTAGAAGGCCATGATTCCAAAAACTTACTGCTAACGAACATCCTTATTCAAGATCTCAACTGACATCACTCTCAAGATAACAGTAATTTCAAGTGATTCAAATCTTCCACATCATCCTTCATCTGATCCTCTATGTATTTCATTTGAGTGAAGGGAGTGACCCCATACTGATGAGAAGGATAGAGTTCCTCATCAACGCTTCTTGCACAAGACTCTACATCTATAACGAGATCTATAATTAATCCTAGGAGATCCTTAAACTTGATCCAAAACTCTGTTACTAACGTACAACCAAGCTGGAAGGAGGGTAGCTTATTCCACTTCTCAAGATTCATCATGGAAGAAAGGAATTTCACCTAAAAATGATTCTCAAATTTATACCATAGAACATCGGTCTCCATCCGCTCCCCAAGGTAAAGCGTCCTCTTCTGATTCCCTACTAACTTCATCTGGATCACTTCCATGGGAACATAGTACATTCTAAAATCTCAAATCATGTTGTAATTGATCACTATCTCCTTGAGCCAACTCTTTGTCTCCTTATCCGAGACACGTCCCTCGTACTTTCCCATAGTCTGTTGTTGAAAATCAAAATGAAACTTCTTCTACTGATCCTCCTCTTCCACTAGATCGACCCTCCACTAGTGAACATGACCAGCATTATGACTGTCTAATGCTCGTACCACATGTGGGTGACGTCTGGGAGCCATAATTGAAATGAAAATAAGAATCACCGTAGCCCAGGTCATGTGGAAGTTGTTATCTTAAGATTCATTTTAACAGATCATTTATTTTAATTTAATGAAAACTCAAAAAACAAATAGGAACTGAAGTAATCATGATGAATATATATTATATATGGTATCTAACCTTCAAATAGTGTATCCTTACATGGTCTATCAATAAAAACTGAGTCCTTACATTAAATAAGGGGGGGACTTAATCTCTCTTGTCCTTACCTATCTTCCATGTCCTATATTATGATCCAAGATCATATAACAATGTTTCCATTCCTACCCATGAAATCCTTTTTGTTCATAACTCCAAACTCCATCTTATCTCTCAAAAACCTCTCCTCTAATACAATTATTTCACGACCCACCTTCTTCATGATGATGCAGGGTATAGAAAGATGTTGAGACCTACCTTCCTCAAGATGATAGAGAGATAACAACCACTGTGTTCCTCCTCAAAAGGCCCTAATGTGGTGAACACCTCAACGGTATAGAAATATCAGAAAAATGGGAGGGTTTACACATTTTATAGTAAAAATTATAGGGAGATAAGATGTACCATCTTCAAAAAACTCCATGATAGATATATATATAATGAATCCTAATCCATCCCACATGCATTCCTAATGTAAAACTGCTAGAAATACAATGAAATATCCATGGAATGTATCGAAATAAAACAATGAGAGGACACAAAAACCATCCCCAACATCTATGCTAGTAAATTCCAACATATTTCGTGTAATCTACCTGAAAAATTGAAAATAGTTTTATGAATGTTCAGTGAGAATACATATATATTATGTAAGGAAAAATCAAATTCAATCATGCACAATTGGGAGAAGCATAATAATTCCCCTATGAGAAAACTACATATACATAGAATCAGAAAACAAGGTATATTATCCACCATAACCTAACCATGGCATGATCACCAAATAACACAAGTCAAATAATGTAATATGATATGAAAATATATAATTGGGTATTCTACACAACATCCCACTAGTTAAATGTAACATCCAATCACATATACCACTTCCACAATCTCCAATGTCACAACCCACCCACACAAACCTGGGCCACAAACCACACGCATCCTTCCCACAGACACCTGGGCCACTACCACTTCGTAATCGTTCCCGTAGACATCTGGGCCTCACACATACCAAAACCATCCTAAAAACACCTGGTCTTCATCTTAACGTCACTTGGGCCTCATCCCAAATACCCCTAGGAAACAAACCACCTCTCACACAACCAGTATCGTAGATATGGAAACAATAATCAAGATATTACAACCTACCCAAATAGTATTAAGTGGTAAATTCCTATAAGAGGTAGCATAAGGGAGATAATTACCAATAATCAATACTCCCATAGGGATGATTGAAAATACACCCTCCCCAATAGCAATGGGGGTGTCTAGAACATTGTTCTCAACACAGGTGGGTGCGTATAGGAAACAATGGGAACTACAAATTTATACCTATAGATAAACAAACATGTATCCCAACCTACGTGTTTCTATAAATATAGTCATCTCACAAAAACTACCTTTTTTCTAACCCTACATTAACTTACCACCACAAACGATGGTCACATGAATGATGCTTTACTACACCACCCAACTTGAAACATACCCAAAACCAAATCATTTAAAAAATTAGCGTTCTATGTTATTAAATCGTTTATTTATTTATTTGATTCCCTATATGGGAAAATAACAAGAACATTATCTCAAACATATATCAAGAGGATAAAATCCACTAGACACACCTCTTAACAAAACAAATAGAAAAAACCCTTCATTCTTCATCACAAGTTGACACTATTTCATATTTTCACAATACCTAAATCATTCTTCAATGTTATCTACCTTATTCTCCCTCTCACAACCAAACCCACCAGCCTCGATGTACCAAAACACAACACCCAACACAACCATTAACTCGAAAACCAGAAATTTTCAAAACTTATTGCCGATGATAACCAACAATTGTCTACAAGTAGTCCCACTACACAAAATTTTCATACATTCCAAAATCAATCATTCAATCAAATAGAGATACAATCACACCACCAGTACCGCCTCATAAACATAGTCACACCAATATCCATAACAGCACACTACCAAAATCCACACAATGAACTATGCCCAATAAAACATAGAACACAACCAAACCTATGGAACTAGGTGAATCCAGATTTATCCAACATTGTTTTATAAATTCCTCTATCAGAAAGTGGTGTTATCACATAAGGAATTTCATCCTGGGGTATTCATTTCATTTAACATGTTATAAATGATTAATCATGTTGATATTTATAGTAATTATTCACAAATATATTACGATAGTTATAATGAATAACCCATGTGTAGGTGAAGACCACCAATGGACATGATTTTCAGTATACACACTACCACAACAGATCACATTCATCATTCCAAAACATCATTTTTTACTATTATTAATTGATGAAACAGACAATAAACAAGGTCATGGGAATTAGTGAAAAGAAAAGTTTAAGGCATCCCAAAATAATGGAGGAAAATATGGTCTCCCCAAATTACATTAACCCCTTCCAGATTCATTTCTAGAGAACAAGAGAAACAAATGATAGTGATACCTTTATCAGCCAATCCCATAGAAGCTAGATAAATGGCTACCTTGTTTCAACATTACATGTATGAATAAACAGGGTTCTATTGTTGTGGATGCTCCCTCTACACATCCTGATAATATAAGTAGTCACCCATGGAGTGGAAATTCTTCCTTTCATCATGTTTTGGATGATCATGAAATAACATTGAATTTTACCAAGAGATAAATTCATCAGAGAATATAACATCATACTTGTATGCATAGACATAGCCTCTTCTTAGAGAGATATCCTAGTCCCAGAAAATGCATTAAAAGTGAGAATGATACTTCCACAATCATCACGCAAAACTCCACCTACTTGTATTATTTACCCAATGAATAAACAATCATATTTATGTATAAGATCCATTAATGGAGGTAACTAGTGAACCCAATTTCATCTTATTACACGATCCAAAGTAAGAAATAATTTATTATATGTCTATATTATCTTCAATGAGGGGGTATCACTCAAAATATTAGAGCAACATACCTGATCAATTCGGAGATATGTTGTCATCATGACAACATATCTATCTAAAGAATGAATTCCTTCAAAGAAAGCCTTGTATCTTACATTCAATGTGAACTAACACCCAAAACATTAAATCAATTATCTATGTATTTTTTGGAAATTCACCATTCAAACCATGAAAAAATTTATCTAGAAAAAGGTTTTATACCATATTTGAGCATAATAATTTTTTAATTATTCAAAGAAACTCCAAATAGCCATGGGCCTTTCAATCACAAAACAACATATGATTGAAATCCTTCTCACTATTCATATTTCAATAGTGGCATTTCGGAACCATCTTGATAGACCACTTTTTCACATTCTCATCCGTCAGAATTTCCTTATTTCTAATTATCCATATAAGGAAATTGAATTTCGTTGGAGTTCAATTACAAAAATCTACATTATTAAAAATATCATGTTACCCCTGAGGAGAAAAAAATTATTAAAACTATTTAGTGGAAAACATTCAAAAATTATAAGTTGTGAGCACACACTTGTCATGATAAATATTCAAAACACTATGGTCAAATATCATTTTTTTTATCATCATCTAGCATAGAATTAATAAAATCAAGAAAATTGATGCCCTCCCTAAAAGAAATTATAATAACGGGGATGCCAATGGAACCAAAAACCGATTTTCTCCAATTATGGTTACATAAATAAATGTAACACCCCAAGAATTCATAGTAATTTATTTTCTTTAATGAAATTCAATAGCTTGTGCTACACAGAACTATGAGTTCGTGCGCATCGGGATTTACGAAACTAGCCGTTAAAAAGCGTTTATAAATAGTATTAACTGAATTTTTTTATTTTATATACTCTATAAAATTTCATAATCCATATAATGTGTTTCGTAAATATAATATAAGATCAAATTCATTTTTTAGACAAAAGAATTATTTAAAAAATGATATTTTACTACCTTATAGAGGAAAACCATTTTTAAAACCAATATTTGACAATTCAATATATTAGATTTAATGAAATTAAATCATTCTTTATAATTGGGATAGACAAATTTATTTTGGATGAATCTTTAGTACTTTTATAATAACTTTTATATTTTGATGAATACTGAAAAATACTAAATTTTAATTGAAAAAATCCTTTTTAATCAAAATAATTTGTAGTGTTAAATAATGTATTTGAATGGTTTGGAAGTATAATTAGATTATATTTTTATCATTTAATACAATTCAAGTGATTATAATTAATTCCAAATTTAAATTTGACATAAACACATGTAAATCATTTCATAGTTTTTTATTTTTAAAAACCCGATTTTCTGTTTTGACAGCGGTTATTAATGTTAAATTAATTAATTCAAATTCTAGGTTTTGAATTTTGTAAAATAGAATTCATTTTTTAATTTTTAATACCAAAATTATCCTTGGGTAAATTTTTGATATTTTTCTAAAAACATTCAATTTTATTGAGAAATAGTGAAAAGCACTACATTATAGTTTTAAATCAAATTTTTATTTAAATAAATTTTTATTTTATTTAAATTTATTTTAAGTCAAAATATATATATAATACCTATATAATTTCAATGTACTTAATTGGAGTAATTTTATAATAAATGTAAATGTATAATATTTTATTGAACTTTTTACCTTCTTTTAGCCATCTCCTTGGAGCATTTTCAAATTCAAATTAAACATAATTTTACCGCTTCTGTGAGTGGAATTTCAAAAATCCGAGAGAAACGATTGATATCTGTAAAATAATGTGCTTCAATTAGAAGAAAATAATTTATGATGAATAGTACCTTTTTAGTTTTATTTACCACGGTTAAAATAAATAGGGTAATTAAGGTTAAAAATAATATCCTAATTGCCACAACACATGTCCTAATTCTATTTGATAAGTGTAATTCGACCAAAAAAACCATATGAATAATATGTGATACTTTATGTCGACATGGATTAGATTAGGACATTTATTATTATTTTATTGAACAAATAGTTAAAAGTGAGTGAAATTTTTTTAATAAATAAACCAATTTTAATATATGGTTATATATAAGATAAATTAGACTATAAAAATTAATTTGAAAGATAAAAATATTTCATAAATAATGATATTTTATTTATAATTTTAATACATTAAATAATTTAATTTATTTATGACACAATGATGATGGAGTAATTACCTTAGTAATGAAATATTAAAATAATTGATATTATAAATATCTAAATAGATTAAATTTGAGAATTTTAATAAATTACACTAAATTTGATGGGTAATATGACATTTTGGGGTTTATTAAATGTATTTATTTTTATTTAATAATGTTTTTAGGTCCTTAACAAAAATGAATTATTAATTAATGTCAAAATTGACATATATTAGTTTTTAAATAAAATACAATATTATTGGATGATATAATAATCCTAAATATCTAAGGATTGGCCAAAAGACATATATATTGATAAGTGTATCATTAATTAACCACATGGTGTTCTCTTTTAAGTTTATAGTATTTTTGTTAACCATATAATATAAAAATAAAAAACAACATGGTAAATGTCATACTATTTAACTAAGAGTTAAATCTAAAAGATAAGGTTAATATAGTCACCCAAACCTATCTAAAACCTTTTTTTTGAGAAGTTTTCGACCCATCCCTACCTTATCCATTATATAATTCATTTGGAACCATTATAAACTGAAGATGATTATTTTATAAAATAATATTTCTTTCTTTTCTTAAGGTTCCCCTCACCACTCTTATAAAAGAGAACTTCCCCTTATCTCAAATTCACACCTTCAAAGACATTTCACTTGGCAAAACCCTGCACAAATACCCTCCCAACATTCCAACCTTTATCATAGAGGCCTTCCTTTAGTCATAAATCCAACCAATGGAGACCTTTTGATCAAATCACAAGTAAGAACCCGAAGAAGAGTTAAACATTTCATCACCTCTTTCAAGTTCTTTTCATCTTTCACTTTTTAATTAATTGTTGTTTACATTATAAAATAATAACCCCATTATTTTTATATACTGTGATGTGATTGTAAAAATGGTACAACCATATTAATTATTCTATCCATCCTATAAATGACAAAGTCACCATACCTGTGTATGAACGGATTATCGTCTCCCCGACATGGTGAAGTTTGTTATTCAAACACTACATCATTAGGATGGGTGTAATAATTAGTATAAATGATGTAAATAATAAATATAACATGATAAAGATTCTTTATATATGATATACCATCCAATTATAAACGATTTTAAAGTCAAAAGAATGATATTGTCGCTCGTGCGTACGTACGGATTACCGTTTCCACGAACGCGATGAGATTCATTCCCTATCATAATAATTAAAGAATAATTTTCATTTTATGATTAAAAATAATTCATATGAACATTATATAATTCAGTATATGAATCAAATACATCCTATCCCTAAAAAACATGGCTTTCATAACCGATCATATGAATGAAAACTAATCAGTTAACACCGGAAACGATGATACTACTAAAATATTAATAACAATGAAATATTAGAGGATCATATATGATATCAAATTTATGTATATAGTTCTTGTATAATTTAAAAAAATCATTAAACTATTATAATGGATTTTTAAATACCCTCAACCATGGAAAAGTACAAGGTATGGGGCTTTCATCTCACTTTTATTCATGTGAGATTCATGCTATATTTCCCACTGCTACCATTTGTGTGGTGTATGTACTACACATGATTGTATTGTTTGTGTAATACACATTAATTTATGGATATTTACATCATTATTGGATGATAATTATTTCATGGGTTGTATGTTTTTTATGTTACCAAATCGATAAGGGGATTTCAAATTTCAATTTCCGCTCATTCGGTTTTACGCAAACATCATTGATTACTTTACCCCAAGATTATGTGTGAAATCACTATATATTTACATATGTAGTAATTTACACTCCCATTTCTGTGGATATACATTTGATACACATAATCACTCCACTGATAAATTCTCATGTCATCTTCATAATCTTCATAATAGTAATTTTAACTCAATTTCTATTCATTGAGTTAAACATCCAAGTCATTGGTGTTGTTTTTAAAAGAATATGTGTGAATTTCCTCTGATTTATTTAAAGTGAATATCCAATAATATTGATTCTATTTATATTTTTCACACATAATTATTTCATTGATATATCCTTAACCTAAGGATATAGTATTTATAAAGGAATTCATTCTATCTTACATTCCATTGAGACTTAATTTTTGTTATCCACCAATCCACATTTATTTGGTGTATATAAAATACATTTACATTGTATATCATGAATCCCTTTATTCTCATGATATGATAATGTTTTGATTACCTCGATTATTTGTATTGAAGAATCTATCATTTAGTTAGGATGTCTAACAAAAATTTCATTTTAAATGTTTTAAAAATTTATTCTTCAAAATCAATCTAATTAATGTCCACATTTTAAAAATGGATTTAAGGTTGTATTTATATGGACATTAATGTTTTTAAATAAAAGTTCCTTTTAAATGTTTCAATGTGGTAAGGGACACATTGATTCCAAAATCTATTTTAAATAGCTTCTTGATAAATAGTGAAACTTTTAAATGTTTTAAAATAAAGGGGGATATTTCTCTAAAAATAGTTTGGACGATTAACTTCATCTATGTAAATATCCCTCATAATTATCGATTGAGGTTGATTTATTATAATACAATCTTACATATTGTATCAAATGAGTTATTTTTTATTTTGGATGTGTTATTTATATAGAATTCATGATTTATGTATAACGTATTCACATTTTTATGCTAGTTTTAATATAAATTTTTATGTTATGTTTAATCCTTTTCACATGAGGAATGCATTGGACATAGTAAGTGATGGGTGGAGCCTGATATTTCTCCTAGATGCATTAGTATGTCTCAAGATACAAACTAGTGTTTTGGAACAAGGAATTGACAAAATATTATTTGTATTAATGGCACAAGGCCTTGACTATGAGGTTATGAAGACTGGAATAATGCATTCCGTCATTATGAAATTATCTTCGGATATTGCATGTGATTATTCGACGGGAAGAATATCCATGTGAAAATTATATGGAATTATATGATTTTATTTTTTCCATATTTTTTAGATGTTTTGTTTTAATGGACTTTGTTTTAGTGTTATACATTTCCTTAAATGTTTATTCTTCATTAAGAATTTTTCCTCTATATTGTTATCCTTACTGAGCATTTAAGTTACCCCTTTTCTAGTTTTTATTTTTCCCAGGACATGAAGATTTATTTTATGGTTGACCAGTAGGGATAGGCTAAGGATATAAGTTGGTTTAAAAAGGGGGCATAATGATGTTGATTCATTTATTTAATAATGTAATGTAAAAAGTTTAAATGTATCTAGTACATCCAAGGCTATTAAACTAATCATTCTTTCAGGACATGATTCCGGGTATCATTCCATTATTATATAATAATGTACCAAATTTCGGATTCTGGGGTCGGGGCAATAAATTTGGTATCATATGAAATTTAGTAAAATCATTGGAAACTATATTGAGATAAAAAATTATTAGAGAAGATTACCATAAGATAGACATTGAGAATTAGTATAAAAGAACTTCATGGAATTTTGGTAACATAATGATTTTGTGTGTTTTCCAAGCAATACATCCCTATCAAGAAAAAAGTAGGTAGAGGCGGCTCTGGAACAGATGTACCTAGGGGTAAAACCCGAAAACACTGCTTTGATCTATACTTGAACGGGAACTGATGCACGACAACGTGCCTTGCTACACTCTTGGTTATGACACTCCCATGTGATATGCTTAGGATAATTCACATTTTCTTTAAAAACCAAATTGATGTATTTTAATATAAGATGGGAATAAATAACCTTCGTTAATCCTATGGTTTATTAGATTGAAAATAAGGTGTTATAAAATTCACTAAATGATTTTATGATTCACAATATGCTTTCTTGAGTTAGTCGTTGGCTAGATTCCATGAAAGTAATAGTAACATTGAACATGATATACAAGGTGGGAATAACGAAGGAAATGAGAAACAGAATGGACTGTTGATAGGTGTATAATATATCGTTTTCAAGCCTAAATAGTTTTCCAAAAATATGATCAATGACATATATATTAACTGATTCCAAAACTCAATAAAGAAGAGAAAGGCGGTGAATGATAAGATCTCCAGCAGTAGAGACCATAGAGAAAATAAAGCTAAATTACCATCATTCTGGAAATGTGGAAGGATACACCTAGGGAAGTGTCTTAATGGGACAAAGAAATTCTTTATGTGTGGGAAATAAGGGAATAATGTAAATAATTTCCCTGAAAAATGATTCGTTCTATAGAATAAAATAAAAAGGATCCCAAGAATCCATTTATAGTCATTTGACGTAAATGTTGGGGACCAAGGCATTACTCGAGTGAATTCCCTATTCTATAGGATAACCCCCTGGTCAAGGAAGAACCTATGTGGAAATAAATGGGTGGTCCAATGTTTAAAATTTTTAGTGCTCTTTGTTTATGTGATTACTTTGGAAGCCTTTTCTCTTATGTGTATCCCTGTAGTTTATTATGTGAAAATGATATTTTAGGAAGAATTTTGTTTTATATTGTTGATAGAGTAATAAATAACCATTTTGGATTATATGATCCTTGAATTTGTGGAAATTATATGTTATTAAATTTTGGGATGAAAATACGAGTTACGAGATAACATTTGTGGTGAAATAATGTTATTGTTATTTTGAGGAATATATCTCATTTTTTGAATGTTATAAAAAAAATTTAGAAAAAGGAAAAAACACAAACGATGTGACAAACCGTCACATCGAAAAAAGATACAGGAATCGAACCAACACCCATAGAATGATTGAGATTTATCGCATACCACTGGACTACGTGAAGTCCCTGGTATGTGTGACTAAATTTATTTAGTTAAATTATTTTATTCATCAATTATAAGATTATAAGGGATATAATGTCTTAACAAATTAATATCATTACTTTAAGAAAAATGATTTTGGGATTATGTGATAAATGTTATTTTGGAAGACATTTTCTCTGTTGGGAATAGTATATGCCTACGGAAAATATAATACTATAGGATTTCATAAAAAGAGTAATGGTGGATTTTTATCTATGTTTTTATTTTGTACTTATAGTGATATAGGTTATTTATGGAAATGATTACACTATCAAGGAGATTATTTTATTAGTATAATTACTTTTAAGTATGTAACTTTAAGAGTAGTCAATGTTTTTTGGAAATAAAATTTATCGTTGAAGACTGCGTAATCAAATTATTCTATGTTTGGGGTTTCAATATTATTTTGGATCATATAGATAGATTTTAATGACAATTGATTAGTGAATGGTGTGTATTGAACATCAGGTAATGTTGGTTTAACTTTAGAAATTAATATATATATTTTCTTCTCTAATGCTTTATCCTTGTGGGGATCTTCTAATCTTGTACTAACCATTTCGGTTTTGGTTAATCTATAAAGACAAGGTAAATATATATATTTTATCCTTTATGGATTATGTAATTCTCTAGAAGATGATTATAGTGGTTTAGGTGTAACCAAGTCATCTTGAATACTCATCATTTCAAAAAAAAAAGATGATTTAGTGGTTGAAATTTATTAAATGATGAAACATTAATTAAAAAGTAAGTATATATATTTATATTTTTAGTCAATCTCAAAAATAAATTCTTCAAATTTATGAAATAGATCTTAAATCAAAAAATGATATCTGTTATCATTTGCTACTAGAAAACAAATAAACTTTTATATCATCACGTTTTTTTGGTTTTCTTATTGTAAAATTTCACTTAATCATGATTTATATATCTCTCTAATAGAACATTAAACTTTTTTTTATCTTCTATATCCATGTTTTAATACATGGAATCATAGTGTGGGTTATCTCAGGTGACCTTTGTACTTCTGTCTCTTTTAATTAAAGAGATAGTTTTATTGATTCTTTTTCTGATGTGGGACTTTCAGTAAAGATCCCAATCCAAATTTTAAAATTTCAAGGACGTGATTCCCAAAATTTGGGAATAATGTAACACCCCATGAACTCATAGTAAGTTACTTTCTTTAAAGTAATTCAATAGCTTGTGCTACACGCAACACCATGTTCGAGCGCACCACGAGATACCAAACTATTCGACCAAAAGAGTTATGAATAGTATTAGATGAATATTTAATTTTATATAATACATATAATTTTATAATCCATATTACGTGTATCTTAGACATAATATAAGAATAAATTAATTTTCTTGAGATAAAAGAAGTATTTTTCAAAAAAAAATCAATATGACCACTATTTAATGCAAAATACTTTTTAAAACCAATATATGACAATTTTATATATTATATTTAATTAAATTAAATTAAAATTTTGAATCATGACATAAATATTTATTTTGGATTAATTTTCGGTACTTTTCTAATAACTTTTATATTTTCCTGAATACTGAAAAATACTATATTTTAATTGAAAAGAATTTTTTTAATCGATATAATTTATAGTGTTAAATTATGTATTTTAATGGTTTTGAAGTATAATTATAATATATTTTTATCATTTAATACAATATAGATGAATATAATTAATTTCACATTTAAATTTTATATAAACACATGTTAATCTTTTGATAGTTTTTACTTTTAAAAAACCTGTTTTCAGTTTTGACAACGAGAATTAATTTTAAACTAATTAATTATACTTATATGTGTTGAATTTGGTAAAATATAGTTAATTTTTTAATCCATAATATCATAATTATATTGGGGTAAATTTTTTGTATTTTTCTGAAAACATTCAATTTTTGATGAATAGTAAAAAACATTGCGCTATTTATTAAAACTGACTTTTTATTTAAATAATTATTAATTTTATTTACATTAATTTTAATTCGTAATAGATATATAATACATAAATGTTTTCAATTTAATTCATTGGAGACATTTAATAATAAAATATGATGTATAAAATTTTATTGAACTTTTTACAGTCTTTTACCCACCTCTTAAGATCATTTACAAATTCGTATAAAACATCAGTTTACAACTTCTATGAGTGGAATTTCAAAATTCCATGAGACATGGTTGATATTAGTATGAAAAATTTCTATAAAATAATATGAAAAAACTTTTTGAGGAATATTAACTTTTTACTTTTATTTAACACGGTTAAAAGTAAATAGGGTAATTAAGGGTAAAAAACATATCATAATTACACCAAAACATGTCCTAATTCTATTCGATAAGTGTAATTCGACAAGAAACAACACTAGGAATAAAATATGATCCTTTTTCTTCACTTTGATTATAATAGGGCATTTATTATTATTTTATTTAATAATGAGTTAAAAGAGTTCAAATCAATGACTAATAACTAGCCAATTATTTACAATAAGGTTATTCATAAGATAAATTCCACTATAATTATTAATTAGAAATCCAACAATATTTCCTACATAATGATATTTTCTTTATAATTTTTACACATTAAATAATATAATTTATTTATGAGATAATGATGACGTAGTAATTACCATAATAATAAAATATTAAAGTATTTTATATTATAAATATCCAAATAAATGTAATATGATACTTTCAATAAATTACACTAATTTTCTAGGTCAATATATCAATTTAGAGTTGATTAAATTTATTTAGTACTATGTAATAATTTTTTATGACTTTAACAAAAACTAATTATTAAATAATGTCAAAAGTGACATAAATGAGTTTTTAAAACAAATACCATATTACTTGTTGATATAATAATTCTAAAAATATAAGGTTCATCCAAAATAATTATATAATGATAGGTGTATCTTTAATTAACCACATGGGTTTCTCTTGGATGTTTATAGAATGTTTATTAACCATATAATATAAAAACAAAATGAGACATGGTAAATGTCAAACTAATTAACAAAGAGTTATTTCTAAAAGATATGGTTAGTATAGTGACCCAAACAAGTCTAAAACATATTTTATGAGTGGTTTGGGACCCATATCCACATTAGACATTAAATAATTCATTTTTCAGAAATTTTATAATGAAAATAAATTTATTATAAAATAATATTTTTAGCTTTTCTCGAGGTGCCCCTCTCACCTCTTATAAAAGGGAACTTCCACTTATCTCACATTCACACAATCAAAGCCATTTGGATCAGCCACACCCTTCCCAAATATCCTCCCAACTGTCCTCAAATAATTTTAGAGTCCTTTCATTAGTTATAAAGACAACCCAAGTAGCCCTTTTGAACAAATCCAATGAAAGAACCTAAATAAGAGGGAAATATTTCATCACCTCTTTCAAGTTCTTTTCTTCATCCACTTCCACTTTCTTTGTGGTTTACATTATAAAATAATTACTCTAATTACATCTATATACTATTATTTTATTAAAAAAATGGTACAACCATATTCATTATTCAATCAATCCTATAAATGACAAAGTCACAATAAGTGTGTAAGTACAGATTACAGTCTCAATGTTGTGGTGAAGTTTGTTATTCAAACACAACATCATTTGGATGGGTATAAAAATGAGTTTAAGTTATATAAATAATAAATATAACCTGATAATTATTCATTATTTATGATATACCATCCAATTATATATTATTTTAATATCAAAATAATGATATTGTCACTCATGCGTACGTACGGATTACCGTCTCCACGAATGCGGTGAGATTCATTACCCATTGTAATCATTAAAGAATAATGTTCAATTAATGATTATAAATAATGTTCAACAACATAATATTATTCTGTAAATGAATTAAATATATCCTATCCATAACAAACATGGCTTACGTAACCAAACATATACAGGAAAACGAATTATTTAACACCCAAAATGATGTTACTACTAACGTATTATTAAGAAAGAAATTTTAGAGAATCATATATGATATCATATTTTTGTATATAATTCTTGTATAATTTAATAATTATTATTTAACTATTATACATTAGGTTAACGTACCCTAGACCAAGGAATAGTACAAGGTAAGGGGTTTTCATATCACTTTTATTAAAAATGAAATATTTTTAAAAAATTTCATAGTTTAGTGCATATATTCATCCAAAAAAGATCCTTGTGATATTTTAAAATCATTTTCCATATAAGATGAACTCATATAATGATACATATGACTTATTAGAGATAAGATTTCATTATACCATACTTATTATTTCATTAGATAGTTAATTGTAAAGGGGATGATATAATTATAAACCTAAATTCTTTTTGTGTTATGCTATATATAATTGATTAAATTTTATTGAAAAAAGTTTTCTTTGCAAAAGTCTTGATGTGTTTATATGTTGAATATATTATGTAATTATGGAAAACAGAATTATGGTTTTCATTATAAGATGTGTGGGACCTATAACTCTATTTAATGAATTGGGAAATGATTTAAATCTCATTATATAATAATTGGATACATGTTTGGGGGCTAGATCTACTATTTTAAAAAAATGAGTCCTAATACACTATTGGAAATAGGTTTATCATGATCCAAACTTGAAATTAGGTGATTATTATTAATCCACTATGATGATGGTTTTATAATTTAACCTAGAAATATCCAATTTTTTCATTGTTAATTACGTCAACAAACTTTTATGAAATGATTTTATAGTTCATGATTTATATAGGATGATTATCACTCTTACTACACATTTTTTCATAAATGATAATGTTTAATGTCATAAATAATTTTATTGATATATGATAGATTTGGTATGAACATAATATGTTATTTTCATGATCTTATTACCTTGTTATTATATAATGAATTCATATTAACGTATATTAAAATATATTATGATTACCCTTATAGAGACTCTAAGATAAACATTAATTAGTTCTTATTCCACATGTTATGAAGTAATGTTTTGTATTGTATTCATAAAATGAATACTATATGAGTATATATTTATTGGGGGGAATTTTAGATCCTCTTCAAAATATGATTTTTTTTTATTATATTCTCCAAATAAACTAAAATATTATAGTCCACTAGATTATTTTTATGAAATGTATTTTATATTTATCTAAAAAATGTGATATATATGTTTGCAAACCGGGGGAAAATTAATTGATTTCACTAAAGAAAATTATTCAATATTTGGATATTAAAATTAAAAAAATATTATTTAAAACCATATAGATATGTATATTTATAGGATAATAACCATTTTTTGTTGAATGAATGAAATTTTGTGGTTTTCCGCGAAATTTATGTTTATTTAAATACCAAAAGTAGATGTGTTTATGACACATATGTACACAGTGGTAATAACTCTGAAATTTTTTTGTCAAGATTAACTTGATATTTCCCATCTATAAAAAAATGGTCCTTAATACACACCTAGTTTTATACTCCTAGGGGATATGATTTAGTTAGTCTTCATTTTCATTAAGAACCTTTCTGATGGATTTCAATAGATGATTATCATCAAATACTTAGGAAAACCTAAGGTATCCTAATTTAATCATTATATAAATTATTTTACATAATTATGTTATTTACTTCAATGGTTTTTGTTTCTCAAAAAATGACTTCGTATTTCAGTAAAGGTCTGGAACACCAAGTTTCCACACTATTTTTGTGTGTGATCGATAACAGAATGATTTTCGTCCTGATCAAATAAATTTTAATGGAGTGCATTGAAAAACAATATTTATATACACACAAAACATTATCAAGCTATAAATTATATTTAAATTCTACACTTTAATATAAGGCAACAACAGTATATTGAATCCTTCATGAGGAAACATCAGACCTAATTTAATTTTTCTTTTGATCTACTATTTGTGGAAAAAACGTTCAATACAACTAAAAATATATTTTCCATTCTTCTGTGTTAAGAGAAGTTAAATGAAATTTATATTATTTATCATTTGTATTGATAATAATATTAGTAATGGAATCATATATAGAGCACAAAGGAAAAAAGAAGAAATTGAATCTGGAACATCCCAGCCTAAGAGCCAATATAATCGCTCCTCGAGACACCCAGCCCCATTGGATTAATCAAAACACCATATGCTAGAGGCCGTCTAGTAGTAGTAAGGTCCCAATAGTTATATAGAGGGATGATATTACCCTTATGATTAGATTCTCACATCGTTGTTGGGGATAATAAATATTAGAACACACACACACACACATATATATATATATGTATTTAATGATAATAACGACAAATAACATTGTCATTTCCAGATATAAAATCATGCATACATGTATGATTGAAGTTTCATTATCAATGACGAAATCAATCATCAAGAGGTACAATACGGAACAGTATGTGTATAATGAAAATGAAGAAAAATACCCATAGGATAGATCCATGAGAATTTTAAGCTCTAACACTTTCCTATACTCCATGATTCTATATACAAATGAACATCATAAGTAAAATCCATATTCATGTGGTCAAATGATTTTTTTGGGAGCCCCTTTGAAATGTTGGCCTGAAAAGGTTGTTAGATAAACATAGTAGGCCACCAAAAATAGTGTCCAATTCTATTGATTTTATAAATAAAAATTATAGATGTTCTATTTGAATAATAATAAACTAGTTAACAAAAAATGTAAACTCTAGCTAAGGTTCCTCAAGGGCACCTGACCAACTGTACCACCTTCATCCTAATAAAAAATGTCTTCACACAACTTCCATCTTGCATATACATTCTTACAAAATAAAATGACATGCACAAATATACATGAACCAGTGTGGACCCAAGGTCTAGTATGAAGGAATCCACATGCGGTAATCATATATTTAATCAAGTTCCATATTTATGATAAAAGTGTTATGGAAATTAGAATAAATCATAACATAGATGACAATTATAATAATATGGGATCCAAGGTGAAACCATGGAATCCCCTCTTTGGGAATGGTTGGCCATGACATGATATAAAACCATTTATTGTTGATATCATGTACACAATGTAATACTAGGGAGAACCCATGGAATTCCAGGTGTAAAAAATTCTCTAACCATGGTTGAGGATCTTGTCCCAGGAAATACTCAAATAAGAATGATTTGATTCCCAAGGGTGAAAACCTTTGCATCACATGTCGTATAGAATCCTTTAAATTTAGAGAAGTGTGTATAAGGAAATCAAATTTCAATATAATGAAAAATAATATCACTAACTCAGAATGCTAATCAACTTATAAAAAAAGATAATGTTAGGAGTTGTGTAATCCCATGAAAACCAGGTTAATGAGTCAAAATAATTTCCTATGAGAGATTAAGACATTAACATGGAAATCCATGGTGGGGTAAAGTCTGAAAATTATTATAATGATAAAAGCGACCATATGAAATTATAACCATTTACATTTAGTGTGATCATATGTTATATTACTCCAAGTAATAATCTTTCCAAAAAAACATTATATTCATTCAATTTTCTCCCAGTATAACTGGTAATATTGAAAATTGGGGAATGAAACCATATAATTCAACTAAATAGGCCATTCACATAAGCATGTGGCATTAAAACTCCACTAAAATATTATTACCATTCTAATTTTTTATAGATAAAACGGCCATATAAAATTTCAAGCCATCCTAATTTCAGGATCCTAGAATGTCAAGCATTAAGTCAATGTAATAATTCATGGTGAACTATCCACAAGAGTTGACAGCATGTGTGCAAAAGGATATAGATTGGGTATTTTGGCATGAATTACATACATAAATCAAAAAATTATCTCATTTATCTAATATCATAAATTCATTATCACATAAAGGATCTATGATATGGTATTAACATTTAACATATATTTAGATTAAATATAGTAAATGAATAATAATTCATTGATATCTTAGATAGACTAATCCAGAACTATGTATCTCTGTGAGGGGGGGGGGGTGAATCAATGATATATTTTTCTTTTATGTTTCAGTATCCTAAAACAAAATTTGATTCCTAATAATGATTTATCAACATACTAAAAACAAAACAATCAGACATCCCCAGAAACATAGGAATTTTCATGGTTCACTATACAATGTGTGATTATATGTCCTTTTTATGGTTTTGAAATTATAAAATACCACTCAATCAACTAGAAAATAATGATTTTGTTTGGATTAACAAGTAGTATATTCCCTTAAATTCATTCATATCTATGATCAATACAAAAATGGTTGTGATTCATGCAGAATGAATTGATGTAATACAATTTGGGGTAACATATTAAGAACAAGTTATTTTGTTGCCTTAACAACATTAACAAATAATAATTTTCAATCAAATTATTCACTATATTATGCAAAATATGAATGATATTCATGTTGAATTTGTAATGAAACAAATTCATATTTCCCAATATAATTACAAAATATAAAAATCCAATTTTATCTGAATTATACTGAAATAATTGTGAAAAGCTTATGTCTAAGTTTAGAAACCTAAACCTACTTTCTCGATCAGGTCTACATACTTTTACTTTTATATAGTCTCTTATATTTTACTTATTCTGTCTATAATTCATCCTAAATAAATCAAAAATATCAAACATCTTCTCCCAATAACAATATATATTATCTCCCTTCTTTTCTAAACAAATAATGTTTCAAAAGAGTAGAAAGCACCTACCTTATTTATTTGTGACCCTAAATTTTTTTGGGAAGGATTCTAAATGCCTTTTTTGATCGAATACATTTCGTAAAACATAAAATTTCTCTTGAATTGTGGGTATATAATTTACATAATCAACACTTCGTAACTCTTAATGAACATTCATGAATCTTCTCACAACTTCAACTCACTCTATATGTTATAAATTTTATTCAGTCCGATTTCAATTTATATTCTGATTTTCCCATTAAAATACTATGTAGAAATTAAAACATTGTTCTCTCCATTCTTATATCTTCATTATAATGAAGACAACATTTAATTAATTAAATTTCTCTATAAAAATGATAAAAATATTGATAAATAATTTATTATCATTATGATTCATGTCCTCAATTATTAAAAAAAACACTTCTATAAGAGTACCCAAGCATCATGCCCCCTGTGAGAACACTTTTGGCGCTACACAAAATAATTCTTCTTTTCTACATATCATATATCCCTAATTTTTCATCTGATTAAGTTATATGTGTCCTCTTTAGTATGATAGTCTCCACCTAATTAAAAATAAAAAACAATTGATCTTGATGAAAATAGTTGAATATAAATTTGGTCAGTTCTAACATTCATGAATTTGTTCGACAACATTATATATTTTATTATTCATTTTTTCCAAAATCTCCCAGTAATAATGATTTCACCACCAATGAATTATTATAAAGTTTTTTATGATTGTATAGTTTAATAATATTCAAATCTAGAGATTTATTTTTTATTACAATCAATTTATTATATTTTTTAATATTTCTATGATTGAAAATAAGTTTCATCCATTTGTTAGGTTTCAAAAAAAAATTCCCAACCTTAAAAAAATTATATATTTAATCATACAACACTAATGGAATGATAGAAAAAATCATTGAATTCTTAAACATCCTTCTTCGAAAAACATATTATTTTAATAATGTAATCCTCTTGGATTTTGAGATTTTTTAGAATGGCTTCAGCATCATATGACATACGTTATGATGTTGTAAAACAAACTTTTCTTTTAGAATCTTTGTTTCTTTCCCACAAAAATCCATAAGTTTTGAAACATATATTTTCATTCATTACATTAACCATATTTCATCACAATAATTTCTGGAATATTATGAAATTTAGGGAAATAAATAGAAAAACATCACCATTTTTTCATCAGATCCATGAAAAATCTTGATTCTCTTGCTTATAATGCTCAAAACCTCATTCTGGACCCAAAGTTAGTCTGATGAGGCTTTTCATCTCAAAATTAACTTTCCAATTCAAAATAAATTATTAATAATTAATATTTATAAATCCTAAAACAATTGTAGGTCTAATCTCTAATAAATAAAAAGTGAGCTAATTTATTTACTTATTTTCCATTTTTTACAATAATTGAGAACATCATACATCATCTAACTTATTGAATATATTACTTCCAAATAGTTAAAAAAATCACTGCTTTAGATATTGTGTTCAACCAATATTCAATGTCCCTAAATTTTATTAAATGAATCTATGGATTACTTATCAATAATTCACATCCTACATGGCCAAACTCATTGTAAAAAACAAGAATTATTGAATACCAAACACTGATTTCAAAAAATATTAAATGGTGAAACTACCTCATCATTCTTTCTAGATATTTTCTTCCAATGTCCCACTATCCTGAAAACACAAATATTCCTATGAAAACATAAAAAATGGTCAAAATAGTTAACATTATTAAATTATGTATTCCTAGATTACCCACAACTCCCCTTATGTACATTCTTCTATAAATATTTTTATAACAAAATAGTGGATATATTTATATAAAAATTTATAACCATTGAAAACATTATCCAAATATAAGATGATAGAACGAAAAAATAACATTCCTCAACTTTGATTCTTTATAGGATATATTTCCATGATTAACAAATAATTAAAAAAACACCAATAGGAAAATGTTTTGTGAATATGTCAGAAACATATTACAATGTAGGAACACAGAAAAATTTAAATTATTTCTTCTCCACATGCTCCTTTATTAAATCTTTATTGATATCAATATAATTTGAAAAATAAATTTGTATTGGATTATTAATATGGTTTTTTACTTTGATTAGAGCAACCCAAGAGAACGGGTTACTTCTATTAAATATATAAATATTCCATCTCATAATTCATCCAAAAATGTTGGGTAATATCGTCAGTCGTAGAAACAGTAAAAAATTTTACCATTCAAATAGATATTAAATTTTATTAATTTTTATGAAAACTTAATCAAATATTTCCATGATAAATAATAAACAAGATTTTGATCTTTAATCATCAACATTTGCCACACAATTTTCATTTAAATACACAAAAAAGTCAATAATTTCTGATATATGATAACTAATGTCAAAGTTATATCTTCCATTATTTAATATGAGAATAATTTCTACATCGTTTAAATTTGATTATTTTACAGTTCTCTGAAATCATTCTCATATGGTTACAACAACCAAAATGTCTGGTCCTGAGGCAATCATATGTAAAAAAACTTAGGATCAGTTTATGAAACTCCTTAATGTCAACATAATATCTTTATACATAATTAGAAAAAATGGTTCACACTATAATTAATATTGAAATTGGTTATGAATTTTCTTTTAAAAACAATATAAAAATTAACATATCATTCTTTTTATAAAGAATATAAAATATGTTTCTTCTTTTTTGAGATTTGTAACCCAGAAGTTATTTCATTTTACATTGTATGGACATCTTAATCAACTTTTTTTCCCTAAAAAAATATTTCATATGTTATTATGTCATTCCCCACAATGATAATTTCTTAAATATTGTCAATTATGATAAAGTAAACCGATTTACTTTCTCTGATGTAGTGATTTCTATCAAGTAATCCTTTCTTAAAATTCATTTTCCTTAAGAATATATCCAGCATTGAACACCATTCAACCACATTGTTTATCCCATATAAGAATTTGTATATCTAAAAAACAAAAATTTCTTCTTCCTCAGCAAAAATCCACATATTTGTTCAATATATACTTATTCATCATGATCCCCATTCAAACATGAAAACTTCACATCCATCTGAAATATTTTGTACCAGTTTAAGGAAAAAATAGCTTGAAAGATTCCATATATTTATAACATATCTATTAGAGTAAAATTATAATAAAAATAATTCCATAAATATGTGATTAACATTTTCAAACTAATCATTCATTTTTTCTCAATACCACATCATCTTCATTCAGCTTCTTTTGAAAAACCAATTTTGTTCCATAATAATTTTTTGTCAGTTTTTGGTCCAATTTCCAATGTATAATTCTTGTCTATCTGATCCATATCTTCATTCATTGACTAAGCCTATTAAAGATGCTGAAAATATCTATTAACACAATTCATATCATCTTTTGAATATGTGGAAATATGTTTAACATCAATTTATGTTCTTCATTTTTTAACTAGTTATTGTAAACCACTAAATTTTTTTTAGATTCTAGTTGATTGATAAACCTTGGAAGATATTTTTGTGATTATTCCTCATCACATTAAATATAATAATCAGACTATAATTCCTTTGTATAATTACCATTGTTAGAATCCTTATCAGAACTGTTAACAAAATTTCTTTTATATTTTTGACCTTCTATATCTGCATAAGTCTATTTATCTTCCACTTATTTTATTACATCATTCACATAAATAGGGAAAATAAATATTCATGACTCATTTTTTAATCATCTATATCTAATTACTTCTAAATAATACCTAAGAAAAATTCCACCTTAACCCCTATATTCATATTTTTTAATGTTTCCACCATTTATTTTAATGAAAAATGGACACCCATAAATTCTAATGTGTTTCAAACATAGAGTGTTTCTATAAAACATATTATATAAAGTCATATCTAAAAATTTTATATAAAAAAATATGGTTTGAGTATACACAGTACTAGTCATATCTTTTCTCAAAATGTATGTAGACATACCATGATCATGTATCGTTGTTCTCCCAAATTTGCACCAAACATCTATTGTTTCTTTTAGAGACCCCATTTTTTTAAGGATAATATGGTGTACAAAACACATGCGAAATTCCATTCCGCTAAATATAACATTCAAATTCATTATTTTTTTACTCCCCACCGTTATTAGTTCATAACTTCTTCACTAAATACAAAAATTTCTTCTCAAATTTCCTCATAAAATATTAAAACAATTATAGATAATATCACATCTTTTTCATATACATAACACATGAAATGAGAATAAATTCACCCATGAAAGGAATAAGTTACTTATATCACTGAAATGATTTTTATCTCACTAGCCTAAAGATATCATAATTTATAAATTTTATTGGTCATTTCCCACCATTGTTATCTTTCTAATTCATAGAATATTTTCTTTTTTCCATTTTGAAAAATAGTGGAATACTAGTATCTTCATTTTATCATATTTGGAATAATACATACACTATCTCACTTTAATAACTTTTTTATGTATTTATGACACATGTTCCCCAACCATTTATGACACAACTATATTTTTTAATCAATTTATAAGTAATACATGTTTTCTATTCCATCGACAAAGAACATGTTTCCTTTGGTGTGTTGGGCTCTTGTGACTATCCTTCCATATTCCACTATTTTGAAAAAATAATGATTTTTTCTGAAAAAAACATTATTTCTATCATCACAAATGTTTTTAAACACTTATATATTTCTATTTAATCCCATAAATAAAAAAAGACGTTTTACATTTCAGATATCCATCCCCAATAGCAATTGGTCCAACATCTTTTCTTTCGAGAGATTCATCATGGTAAAATGAAATTATTCCATCTTTGTATTATTTCATAGAATTCCATAATTTTATGTATTTTGTAATAAAAGAAGAATATCCACTATCAATTACCTTTATTATATTCCCATCCATTACGTAAAATTGTTTAGAAACTTTTGTTGCATAAGTGAAAAAATAAGACATACTTTTTTATGTTTCCTTGTTGTTCACTTATTTATGAAATGGTTTCCAATATTTGGAATCTATTTTCTATTTTCACACCGACCTTCTTTGGATTCATCAAAACCCCATTCTCTGAAAAATTACTTTGTGGGGATTTAATCCTCATCAAACATTTCATTAGGTAGTTTTATGAATATCTATATTTTTATTGATAAAAAACATATATTTTTAATTGACAGGAATCTTACACAACAATAGCTGTACAAATAAAAAAATATTTTCCATTGAATCATCTATAATAATCAGGGTTGTGATCATGTTCTTATGAAATCATCTTATGTTTTTTATCAAAACATATTTGAACACGAACATTTCTCTTTTAAGCCAAAACATTTTTTTGAACCAGGTTTTATTTTCTTCTATATTACAGAAATATGTTGGATAAAATTTTTCAGACATTGAATGTTTAGAAACATCTAAAATTACCCCTTTTTCGGACTTCTATGCACTCAAATATTTCCAATCATTTCTCTTCTTAAAAATAATTTCATCTTTCTTCTCAAAATTAAAATATAACACTTGATCCTTCTTATTTTTAACCATTCTAGATAATTCAAAAAAATCAGTGATATAATTGTTGAAACATGTTACACTCTGCTCATATTTAGTAACTTTATATTGGAAAATATCCCAATCATATTTCTTTCCCTTCAAACTTACATAGATTTGTTCATTAAGATTATTTTCATTACCAACAGATTTATTCAATTCAAAATTATCCTCCAGCATCTTAACATTCTCATCATCAGAAAAATATTTATTTTTTAAGAGTTGTAAATTTTAAACATTATGAATTATTTCTAGAGCTTACCAATAATTTTAATTCATGATTTAAATTCTTAATTTATATTAAATTCTAATCGAGTTTATTTTTTCTTCTTTATAAACACTTCTTCAAAAATATTCATTATTCACTATTTCAATGAGATTATATCCATCATCAATCAAAAAATTCTTTTCATATTCAAACTCACTATATTATTCTTCATCATTTTTATATTTGAATCTTCTTATTTTGGATTTGAATAATTATTTATCTTCCCCTTTTGAATATGATTTATCCTAATCGGCTTATTTCATCCATGATAATATTTTCCTTCTAACATATTTTTCATTATCTTCTTATTTATTTCTTCGAGAAAAAGTATCCATAATGTTTCCAAAGGATCCAAATTCAGCACATATCAAGGTATGTTATCCCTTTGTGTTTACTTCTACATTGTTTCCCAATTTTTCGAAAATATGGAATAACTTTAATCATGATAATTGCAGACATCATTTATAAAATTAGATTCAATAGCTTATTCTACCTCAACAATCTTCTAGTAATTTATTTTCATGGTATCTTTGAATAAAATTTCATGATCATCTTTTTTTGACCATTATAACCGTAAACCTTCACATTTATTATGTAATGAAAGTACTATAATGATAACCCATAGATTGAGAATTAAGATCTATTTCTTCAAATATGGACACATTGGAATCAAACATCTTTAGAATAATTCTTAAGATCATTTCAACAATAGAAGAATCGTACAACAATTCACCATGACATCTAATAATGCTAAAAATTTCATTTTCCGAGGTAAAAATGTCCCTAATAGATTCATACTCACCAATATTCATATCTTAGTACCTTAGCCAAAAAATTATTAATTTTTCCTTATTAACATTTCTATTGCCTCCATTTTTTTCTACTTATTCCATATACCTTGGGTTATGAAAACACCGTTAAATAATAAAAACTCACATTCAATGATTGATCATGGAGAATTATTCTTAGACCATCCATAGTTCTCAGTATTAATCATATATATAGATATTAGAATAAAATTATCATCAATGGGAGTAAATCTATATATTAAAACATTAAACATGATTCCTATTAGATGAAAGGAAATGAAAACTTCTTTAATTTTTAAATATGATAGTTTATAACATCTAATACCAGAATCACGTAACTATTTAAAATCATTATAATATTCATTAGAAATTTTGCATTCAAAACATCATAAAAAGTGTAAAGAAAGGGACAAACAGGCTCTGATACCAATTGAGTATTCATGTTCAAGATAATAGTATCATTGAGATGTGGAGGGGGTGAATTAGTGATATATTGTTATTTTATGATTCCCCATTTGAAATAAATTATTCATCTGGTTAAAGTGTAGTTTCCCAATTGAAAAAAAAACAATAAAATATCTACTAGAACATAATATTTTACAAGTTTCACTTGTCAAAATGAGTAGCTATGTCTATGATAGGATTATGAAATAATACAAAATGTCAAAATACAATAAAAAATATTCATTTTTTGTTGATACAATAAGTATGACATTTCCTTATAATCATTTATCACTATGATTAATAAAATATATCATGTTATTTATGTATCAATATATGGTATACTATATTTTTCAATAATAATGTATGAAACATGTTACTATGTTTCCATGATAGATTTCACAAATATTATCATTAAAAAAATTATTCAATTTATTAACCAGTAGTTTGAAATAAATTCTTCTGGACATCATAATAACAGTTAAACTAATTTCCCAGTTTGATTAACAATTCTTATTGCTCAATACTAAAATATAATTATGTAAAAGTACTATTTAAACAATTCAAAACCACTTTTACAGTCCATATTTCTATGTCTACTTTATCAATCTTGTTTAGAAACTCTAACTGCCAAATTTCCACTTCTATTTTTCCTTCTATTATCCAACAATATTTCTTATGAATGCATAATCCAAAAAAATATACTACATTATTCTTTAGAGATTCTTTCTCGAATTTTCCTAACATTACAAGTTATGAAAAGATAGAATTACACTATTTATTTATTGGTGACCCAAAAGTGGTTTAGGGGGTATTCATAAAACCATTCCCACTAAACTAAATTACTAATAAAATGAAATTAACATTAATTTAAAATACATAATGGACATATTCAATGCATCATAGCCCATATTGAACATTCTAGAAAATCCACATAATATCAACTGGATTAATACTATCTTTAATTTATTCAGTCTTATTCTTATTATCATTCTAATTTTACAATCATGATTCTTTGTAAAAATTAAACCACTAAACTACCCAATCTAATTTCTTTATTATGATGAAGTAAAAAAGATTAATTATTACATTTATATTAACCAAATGATATGAATATGGAAAACTCATTTTTTATCATTATTATTATCAATATCACTTCTTTAAAAATAGTCTTCTGAATTATACCTCATTCATGATGCTCCCATTGAGAAAAAATTGAGGCTACTTGAAACAATTATTGTTTTCTTACATTACATGAACAATGTTTTGTGTTCGATGAAAATATTAGTGTTAGATTCAGTATGATAGTCTTTAGCCAATTGAAAAATCAAGTAATTCATTTTGGTCATACATCAAACCAATATCATCATCTTGTTATGTTTCCAACATACCTTCCCACCCTTCAAACATGTCATCTTCTGATTATCTCACATAGACAGACTGAGATCATGGAAAATTAACTTCATTATCTATATTCTTATGATGATTTATTCTTCTATGCTTAATATCCTCTTGACTTTTGAGTTCTTTTAAGATCAACTTCAGTGTCATTAGACATACATTATGAAGTATTATAAATTCATTTTATTACAGTTACTGTCATTATTTCCAATCTTCCTCAATATGATTGACAACATCTTTCATCATATATTATATTTTTAATTTTGTATCACCTGTTTTATATAATACTTATTAAATTTTTATTAAATTTAAAAAAACAATAGTATGTTTTCATCAAATTCATTCAGAATCTATTTGTCTTCCTTCTTAGGATATGAACATCATTCAAGACCAAAGGGGAGGTATTTGAGTATTTATTTAATGAAAAACTCTTCTAAATATGTTGTAAATTCTTAATAATTGGGTGTTTAAAATCATTTATATTATTATATGTATAATAAAAAAATACAATGTGAGGAATTTTATTTTCTACTTTATCTTATTTAGCATTCAATGACAACCCCAACCATATTCCAGTTTCCAAAAAAGAATTTTTATTATAATAGTCCCAACAATAACAGGTTAGTATATTTTTTTGTCATTATATGTTAATATGCTGGACATTCACATACTTTAATATTACAATTAATTCCCTTTGATTGTCCCATTTACATTTTATAAGATAGTTCTCCCCAAAACGTGGATTAATTAGAAAATATGCATACATAAAGGCATACAAGGGACACATCTTTATTATATTCAATTTAATTTGAGGTTTTAATCCCAATTTGGTTAAATAAATTCTCAAGGACTATTAAAATATTGGAATTTGAATATATGAAAATTAATTCACATATAATATAATTTCATATAAAATATTTCATTATAAAAAATATCATATATTTTAAAACTCTAAGACATTGATGGAGAAGACATACACCACCTACATCTTACATAGGATATTCCAATCATCCAAAATTGACTATTTATATGATCAGGTTTAGGAGAAAATGAGATATTGCACAATGGCCTAAAAAATTGAAAAAAATAGATCGCATGGATTTTACATTTTATCTAAGAATAAATACAATGGAAACATGGAAGATGATTGAAGTACAAACTGAGGGATATCCAATGCAATATATGGTGATTGATTCTGATTTCTGATGAGGGATAGGAAAAAAATTCCTTTGATAATGGGAGATGATCTTGTATGGATGGTGGGGCACTGGCCTACGAGATGTGAGAAAATTATTTCGATTGAAGCTTATAGAAAACAAGGAAAAATAGAAATTTCACCCCATTATAGGGATGATTGTTTTAGACACATGTTTTTTCCAACCATGCACCACCTATACAATATTATTACCCCATGGTTCCCCCCTCTCAGTGCTAGGCCCATGGTTTTACTTAGAAAGTTTATGATGTGTGTTTCACAAATGTTTTAGACTAAATTGATTTTTCATAGTCGTACACCCACCCTTGAGGATTTATAATATATAGGGTGGCCCCCTAAACACTCCAGGATGAGGCCACATTGTTTCTCTTAGTGGTCATATGATTTTTATAAACTATGTTCTTATAAAATCATGTTTCTTAGTTGTGTCACATAGTTGGCCCTAACATTGTAGCAACCAATAATTATTATTTCCATCCACAAAAACAATGTTTTTGGGTGAAAAATCTCCTATAACTCATCCAAATACATGAGACATGTCATGGTATTTAGAAATAATATAATTAAATATATTTTAAATATAAAAATATTTAATCTTTATATTCGATGTATGATCTTATAATATGGACCATTCACCATGTGGGAAAAAACTTCCCTAGGAATTTCAACACTATCAAGAAAAAAATTAAATTATATTATCCCCTTATTAAAACTTCTCATCAATAATAATTAATGGGGAAACATTAAATAAGTCACCTAACATAAAAATGTTTTTATGTTTCCTAAAAATGAAATGTTGTAATCTCATGTATCAACACTTTCATAAGATTCTTTTTCAAACACATAGTAAATAGGCCATTGAAACTCAATCTAATAATGATATACCAAAATTGATTAATTGAAATATAAAATACCCAAGACAGTATAACTAGAAAAAAAATTATATTAATGTCTCTTTCATCACCCATCCAATGTAAATCACTACAATAGGTTCTATAATTTAATGTCTAATATATAATTATGGTATCTCCACCATTGAAATTTTATATTGTATAATAACCCCATAATTATTATTATAATCAAAGAATGATCCCTTTATTTATTGAATATTACACTCCTTTTATAACAAAATCAACTTTGAATTTCAAGAAAATACACAACATACGTTAAATTTCACTTTCCTCATCCCAATGGAATTTCCAAAGCAGTTCCTCCATGACCACATGTGACAAAAGAGAGTGATCATATGTCTAACAACGTGAAGTATATATAATTCAAAATAAAATATCAACATTAATTTTCGAGGATTTTAAAAATTATTCCTCGATTCCCTTAAAATAAGGTATTGTTATTTTTTATTTCAGCACACCTGATAAAGTCTTTAACCATCTTTTTGTGATATCTCTAGGAAAAAAACATGTATTTTGTCATTCCACCTCGAGAACATCGTTTTATACGTAATCTATAATTCTTGGATCATAATAGTCAATGCCTCTTATTGGATCCTGACTAATGTCTCTGGATAACTCAGAATAATCAGATGAACTCTAAGGAGTATATCCAAGGTAGTCTATTCATTAATGTTTAAAATTAGTATGTTGGTAAATATCTAAAATTTTCATGCCTAAATAATATTGAATAACCATAATGGAATAGAATTCAAATAATATGATGGTGTCTATGTTTCTTTCATGTAATTAATACATTGAATCCTAGATATCTTTCTGTACTAACTATAACTCTATAAATATCAGGCTTCTCAAGTGAAACTCTCATGGAGTTTTTTTATCAAAACATTATGTAATTTTAATTTTTTGCATTAGCTTTGTATAAAACATATACAAACTCATTGTATATTGATGATATCAATATATGGTACTTGACCATCACCATGACAATAGTAATGAAATAGGATATCATGAATATATATCATGAACCAAGAGACAATCATCATATCCATGATAAAGTGTTTTTTATGGTTTCAACCCATCTATAAAAAACATTGAAATAGATAAATAATATAACCATATCTTTTCAAATTTTTGTTAAAGAATATCTATGGCACTTATTTTTGTGTCGTCACTACCCCATTATAATTTCATTACCATACTATACATATTATGATCACTGAATAATAATTACCAAAGTCCATATCTGATAATGATTTTCCTTAAATTGTTTCTTAAATAAAACAATTTGATCTCCGTACTTCATTTCAATTTCAAAAAATTTTCTTATCTTTCCATCCACATCATCCGTCAAAATAAAATTCTTCCATATTGAATTAGTCTATTCACAGTTGTTCTCCCTCTATATGGAAGGGAATTATAATCCGGTTTTACGTGATTATCATCAACAGAGGTCTGTCTTAATTAATCATTATTTAATGTGGGAACTCATCCAATTACACATGATCCATGAACCACTAATAACGGGTTCTGGACATGGCTAACATGTTTTTAGAATGATCTAAAAGGTGAAGAGGGGAAATAAACACAAAAAAGAGTTGTGGAACATATTAATTTGAGATATATTTTTTATGATCTCCCAATCAACAATCAAATATATCATTTTCACATGGATTAGAATTCAAAAACACATTTACTAGATTATCACAAATCTCTATCTATTCACAACATTACCTCATGCATGTGGATGAGTCGTGTTTCCTCTAAATCTTGGGTCACTCTACCATAGAGATGTCCATTTTTTAAAATGTAATATCTATAGTAATTAATGTTTTGAAGCAATATCATACTATTAATTTCAGCATTTATCAACATGAGGAGTATTTGTTTTATCAAGCTATGCTACCCCAGGATTTCATTAACATTAATATATTTATACTAATAAAAATAATTGGATTAAATAAGTTATGCATTTAGTAACTGGTGGACCAAAAAAATGGTTCAATTCAATAATAACATTACCCTACATGAATATTTACCAAGATGATGATATACAAACTTATCCATAACAGATGATGTGGAAGGGTCACATTTCATAAAAAGAGTTTCACAAAGCCGTATGTATGTACAACCCTCTAAAACAAATAATAACTCGATAATCCTTCCTATAATATGGTTGTAATTATTTTACGACCTCACATATAACATTATGCCTTTTTATAAACAACGAGTCCTACAGGGTACATTCGATCACAAAAAAAAACAAATTTTAAAATACTCAACACATGCATTTATCGATTCATGATTAACTCTGAAGGGGATATGTACATAAAATTAGATCATTAGTAATGAATAAAAATTTTATCCTACAAAATTTCATGGATAAAAGGATACTATTATTTATTCTAATCATTTAGGTTCAATGGAAGATATGAAATGTTTCATAATATTACTGAAAACATTCACATTCGTATTCTAATTTATTATCCTTGAAAAAAATAAACTACCATTGTATGAGGGTAAAATATAAAGTACCACTTTAAAGATTCACATAATCCATATCACTAATTGATATTTACATCCATACATGTTGAAATCTTGGTTTTATATAAAATCTAGTTTGAGTAAAAAAATATCAATATATGGTAAATTATTTAGAAAACATTGTAAGGAAAAATGCCATTAAATTAATCAAAATTTTAATAGTTATTTATTTACCTTTCACAACATCCCAATTTAAATAAATTTATCAAATAATTCATTTTATCCATTAATTTATTAGAAATGGATTAGTTAAATTTAATTTAATTTTTAATCTAATGAGGAAAACCCATTTTATTTTGTAATTCAAACTCTAATTAACCATATAATCAAAAAATAAATATCAATTTTTAAAAGGCCATTAATAAAATTTCATTAATGAATAGATTATATTAAATGTTCCCATAATGTAATAAGTAAAATTATATAAGGGGATATAGAAATTATTGTCTAACCATTCCAACTAAGACAAAAATAGACCTTGTGGGAAAATTAACCAAGGTATACTAAAATAAAGGATACCTATTAGGGTATCTTTAATATTTTTAGGTTCATCTAAATACAAACCAAAAAATATTAAATGATTATCATTATTAAACAAATTTAGTAGGGTTATCTGAAAAAAATTCATCACCATGATCAAACTACTTTGGTTGAGTAAAATAAATGTTCCATAAGAAAACAATTAATATATATATATATATAAATTAAATAGAATTTATATATATAATGGTCTCAAGGTATATATAGATCATATATTATATTTAAATTATATGTTTTAAAATTTTCCAATTTCTTAAGTGACCATTAAACTTTATAGTTTTCAAATTAGAAGAAATTTATTTTCAAACAATATGTTCTATCTTGAGAAAAAATGTTTCATCGATCAATAATTTAATGATTGGTTATGTAAGTTGTCACTATAAATATATATGAAAAACACCATATTGATTTATAAAAAACATTTATAACCAATTGTAAAACAAAATTATTATTAATCATGATATCAAAAGTTTTAAATAACTAGTAAAATGGGAAATAAATTCTAAATAATGGTAAAATGATTGGGATTATAAATAATCATGCCATATGGAATATAATCATCCAAGGAAAACTTCATAATTACCTTGAAATCTAGGTTATAAAACCAATAGGTCATTTAATTTTCATGGAATGTTAATCACTATTTTCCAATAATGATTCATCTAACAAAACATCCATTACATAGATGTCCAAGGGTATAATCCCATGATCTCATAAATAAAAAGGTAGAAATGTGTATTAATAATTCCTAGTGGAATAATAATAAAATGTAACAATGAACATCAAAATAATCAATATTATTCCTAGAAACCTGATATTTTAACAATGCATGGGTTGATCACTCCCAAACATTCCTATTTATCATGTTTTAACACTTTCATAATACATATTCATTCAATTAAAATTTATGTCAAATAGAAAATAAAGAAATAGATGATACCATTTTTAATGTCACGAAATTAGGTGCCACTAGAACATGAACCTAGGGACAGTTAATCACAAAGCCTCAATTATTCCTCCCATATTCTAAAGGCTACATAATAGAGTCCATGGTCCCAAGTTTTTATGTTATAGATACTATACATTCATTATTAGAGATAAAAAATAGTTATGGGGATAAACCAAATTGGAGAAATATAAAAAAAAATAAAAAAGTAGTTGAGAAGATCAATGGTGAAAAATATAAAATTATGAATGCATTTCATGATGAGGGTACAAAATCTATGTATGAATCGTATAGAATGTAGTAAAATATTGAACAGTACATGTATAATGAAAATGACTAGAAATCACAATTGTCTATCTCTATGAGTATTATGAGCTTAAACCTATTCGTTTTCTCCAAGCACTGATGTACACATGAAAAAAAATAACAAAATACATATTCCTATAATCTAGAGGTCAATTTGGGTTCCCTATTGAAATTTAGGATAAGAGGGTGTGATATTAAATTAGTAGTTCACGAAAAAATGGTTTATAATGGTTTATAGTTTGTGAATGACATATAAATCATTGAGTAGGATTAATAATAAAATATTAAATAAATACATAAATATAAATAAAACAATATTAGGTTCCTTGAGGACACCTTGCTGACTATCCCTGTTTCATTCTAAGCCAAAATATCTCAGAAATACTACCACAACCAATATATACATATGCATCTTTTTGATAACTATATGAATAGATATACATGTACTATCATGTATCAATCATTTATGTACAAAGGTATCAACATGTTGGGATTTTATATTTAATTATGGTCTTGGTTTATAATGCAAGGGTCCTTGAAAATTATTATAGTTTTAATATATATGATAATAATAATCATATGGGATCTATAGTGAAACAATGGTATCCTGAACATGGAATTTCCATCGTTGTCATGGTAAAAAGCCATAAATTCTATCAATATGGTAAATATTCTAATATAACTATACACCTACTGCATTCTACTAGTAAAAAAATTCTCTAACAGTGTTTGGGAATCTTGTCCAAAGTAATATTAGGATATGATAAATTTTAAGGCAAAACAGATAATCCATGGATTCAAATGTTTAATGACATCATTATGAATAAAAGGAGTGTATCAATGTCATTCTAATTAATAGAGATGGATAATTAATCCTACTATGTCATGTTGTGCATCTACTGTTAGAGGCAAGACATGTTCCAAAGTGATAATCAATATTATAAACCGGCTCATGGAAACATAATTTCATACATTTAGTTATCATGAAATTACATTATTAATCTAAGAAAGTATTAGGTCTTCCCATTCATGTAATGAAGAAAAGGACCACATACAATAGGCACCTTATAATTTTAGTAAGACTAAATTTAAAATTTGCCAAGGTAATGATCATCTCGAATAAAATTCATTGGATTCATTAAATTACTTATCATCAAGACATATAAGCTTGAAAAGAGGTAAATGAAACAACTTAATTCTTTTAAATAGGTCATTCAAATAATAAATTTTTATCACAACTCGGGTATACTATTATAGAAATTTAAATTTATGAGGGATATAAAAGCCTTTGAAAGGTCAATGCCATCCTCTTTTAATTAGCCATGTATTTCATGTATTATATAAATATAAAATAGTCAGGTGAACGGTCCATAATAGTTGATACTATACATGAAAATTACAAATGATAGGCCATGGTACCATGAATTCGACACACAAATAGTTATTTTTACTCATTTTTCCCATGAATTAATTTCATAGTGAAAAAAATCTTATTTCACATGGTATTATCATTCAGTATACATTTAAATTTAAAATATCAATTGAATATGAATTTAGACATAAATACATAGGTGATGGTTTGGTCACTATATTATAATATAGTGGATTGTCCCAGTCTTCCATATTAAAATTATTTCTATTTTATAATCCCATATATATTTTATAATATATTGCAACAAAATAGCTGGTTTTATTAGAAAAAAATAAAAATTAATTAATTTTATACAATGAATTCACCCATTAAATCGGTGTTCAAATTTACATTTTACAACCCATTTGGTTTCATTAATTCCTAATCAATATTTTAGTATTAGAATTACAATCTATGAAAATTAATTAACATTTAGGTAGAAACAAATGGAAAATAATGTATGTGACACAAATGCATATATTATTAAAAAAGTATTTGATTGAAAATACATTACCATACTACATTATTCTTAGGAGGTTCCACTCATCACATATCACGTTTTTATTAATGATAGGATAGAAATTAATCATCAGATTTGAAAAAACACCTGAAAATAGTGTAAAAAAGATCACATGGATTTAAAATTCTATACAATAAGAGAAATGATGGAAATAAGTGAGAGTATTGAAGAAATCACAAAGGGCTATCTAAAAAATATAAAGTTAATGAATCAGATTTAAGATGATGGAGAGGCATAATAAATTTTTATGAGGAGAGGAGCACCCACAATTATATGGTCTATAGTATCTGAGTGGGTAGAAATACAGTGGAGGTTATACAAAATAGGGGAAAAGTGGAATTTACCTCCTTTAATGAGCCAAACACTTAGTCTTCATGGTTATTAAAACCATGAACCAATATTGTGTCATCAATAACTCATGCTCCACCCAAACTCACATTTCTTGAAAATTGTTTGACAAACCAGGTTCATGTAAGGTGGTTCAAATCTGCATTAAACTACTATTATTTTCCATAGTCATGTGCCTCCCATAAAATGGTTATACATAACTATTAAACAGTATTAGATATCCTTGACAAGTATTCATGTTTTTTACTTTAGGCTACACATACCTATCATGAAATTTCCCTATACCATATAGGATTCATGGTTCGGCCACATGGTAAACTCTAAGCATGAACCAATCATGCTCTTTTTCCTTCTTCTACAGAAACTATATTTTTATGACCGGATGCTGCCAAAAACCATATGATCCCCGAAGACATATCTCAGTCATTAGACCTTATCTACAAATACACGTTTATATGATCAAAAACAGAAATTTAAAATTTGATATTGAAAATAGATTTTGGCCCCTCCACCAAATTGGAAAATTCAAATTCCCATGGAATTCTAACACTGTCCAAAAACAAATATCCTTAGAAGATCTGTGGAATTAGAATAGTTTAAGAGGATATTTATTAGTATGAAAAAAATCATATTTTAAAAACAAGGATGGAGAAGGAAAACCATCACCGACAGAAAAATGATGATGAATGTATTGTTTCATATTAAGCTAATTTTATTAAAAAAATTAGGTATCCCTCTAACTTAATCATCAGTTATAAATGAAAAATTAATTTATTATTTAGTGTTTTAATACCTTGTTTACAAAAATAAATTATCCAAAAGATGAATTTGTAGATTTGATAAATTTTTAAATTTTCTCCCATGGTATAAATAAATATAATAGATTCCCACCATTACTATATGTTCTATGAGAAAATAATGATTGAGAGTCATAAAAAATCAAATAATTCACTTTGTGGAAATAAACTCAATTATTGTATTTTTTAAATCTGTGGAGAGAAACATCATGATTATAATTGTAATGTAATTTTGAGGTTCTATAAATGTTGATGGGTATGTAAAAAATCCTATGGATATTGAAATGTGAGGAATAGTAAGACTAATTTAATACTGGAGAAGAGGAATCAAACTATTTCACAACCCAGAATCTAATGTTTCAAATTAAAAGAGTAAATAAATTATGATAATCAATTCCCCAACACAAGCTCTAATATCAAATATAATACACAAATACCCTCTAAAGGAAATGAAAAAATAAAGATATTATGCAATCATAATAAGTGATGTGAACCAGGATGATATGGAAATAAATATCACTCACTCCTTATATGTGAATTTCATGTTGTATTTTTTATGAATAAACACTATTATAATATTATTTTAAAATATTTAGTGGATTTTAATTTAGAGAATTGTGTATCACCCTCTACATGGATTATGGAATAATAAAATCCCTAATAATATTTTACTATATTAAGTATAATGATAATCATCCAACAGAAAAAAAATTAAGATAAGGGATTCTTTATGGAATAATGTTTGAATTGTACTATGGAAGTATATATCTCTCAGTGTAATATTACCTTATGAGATATAGGTTCCTTAAATAGTTTAAATGTTTAATTATTATCATAATTAGAATGTCTTAGAAAGCTATTATAGGTATTAATGTTATAGGGGATCATAATGATTAAGGATATTTTAAGAACAATTTATCATAATATAACCTTTTTTATGTGTTTTAGTGAAAAAGGTATTTCTGAGTATTTTATTAAGAATTTATGAAAATATATTAATGTTACATGAAAAAATTAGTGTTTATATTGTCATTATTTTGATATAATTATGGATTATTTATATCTTGTAATATAATTGTAATTATTTAAATATAGTTTATAAATATAATAATATGCATTCGAGGTGACAAACAAAAAACATCTAGTAAGTTTATAGGGATTAAACCGATAGCCAAGCAGAGAAAAGAGTACACCACAAAATATTATACTATCTAAAAGATTATTTATGGTGAGACAACATGTAGTGAGATAATGTTGATTATGTATATTACTTCTTGATATTCCAATAAGTTTACACTAAATATAAAATTCATGTTGATGCTTCATACCTTATACGTACTAAAATTGAAATGGTAAAAAATCACCATGAGATTTACCATTTGACTCCATAAAATATCTAAAGGGAATTATGCTATATGGTTTGTAGTTGACTACCATAAATATGCATCACAATTACCGACAATAAGAGTGTTTTTCTCATAGGTTAAACATTATGTGAAAGACATTAATGAACTGGTAAGGTTGAAGAGAGTCCCACATTACATTGAATCTGATCAATATATATGGATTATATTAATGTTTTCGAGAAATATTATGCCATATCATGATAAAGAGTGGAGTTTTAGCACTGCATATCTTCCCCATATTGAAAGTTAGTCTGAATGAATAGTTCGTACCCTATAGGATATGATGAGATCTTGTTCAATGGATTTAAAAGGAGGTTGGAAAAACCCCTTCATTAATTAGATTTTTCCTACAATAATAACAATAACTCAACCATTCAGAAAAATATTTATGAATTCCCCTATATAAAGAAGTGTAGAACACTAATATTCTAGGATCAAGTTGAGGAAATAACGTTATAGAAACATTATCCATGTGATTAAATGGAATAGAATGTTAGATCCATTCTAAAACACATCATGAAATCTCAGATATGGTTGAAACATTGTTCTTATAATAATAGATGTGATCAAGAATATGAATATCATGAAAATCTATTTATTCAAACATGTCAACGTATGGAGATTATAATATTCAAAAAGAATGGAATGTTATTACCGATATATATAAGTAATTTAGGAAATTCATGATCATATAGAGATAATAGAATATCTTTTAGATCTTCCACCAAACTCCATCATGTTTATGATGTTATGTATACCTCTCCTAATGATGTATATATCTGATCATTCAATTATTTTGAACTCAAAAGTCATACCAGGGGAGAAGGATCTCTTTTATGAGGGATAGTTGGTGGAAATTATAGATCATATAGAGAAATTTGAAGAAGAAAAAAAGACAACTCCCATTGTAACATCCCAGGTAAATAAAGAAATAATAAATTTTATATTTATTCATATTTTTGAATTAGATATTAACTTTAATTTTAAGGGGGCCCTATGTTCGATGGCTTACCTGATACGCAACTACATGTTTCATAGAAATCTTACTTTGCACACTAATAATATAATATTATTATTTTAAATTGTAGTTAATGCCTAGTCATTGTAATGGAAAGAAGTAATAGATCAAACTACAGTATTATTATACATGTTTTTTAAATGTTTTTACATTTATACAATAAATGATAATGGCTTGAAATGTGAATGAATATAATTTTAAGCATAATTTATTTTAAAAGGTCAATTTTCCACCTTTTAATGGAGAACCATCTTTAAATCTGGTTTTGGTAATTTTTATTTTTCTATTTGAAAAAATAAAATTATTTTTTATATTTGGGATGTCAAAATTTATATTGGGTAATTTTTTTTACTTTTCTGATAAAGTTCATTTTTTAATGAATAGCGAAAAATACTGTATTTTAATTCAAATGTTTTTTTTAAACTAATTTATTTATATGGTTATATTAATTTTTTTTAAAAAAAAGTTTAATTAGATTATTATTTTATCAGTTAATCTAATTTTGTACATTTGAATTCATTTCACTTTGAAATTAGACATAAAAAAGTGTCGTTCTTTTGATAGTTATTATTTCTTAAAAACACGCTATTTATTTTGAACATGAAAATTAATTTTAAATTAATTAATGAAAAATATATGTTTTTGATTTGGTAAAATAGACATAATTTTTTAATTTACAGTATTAAAAATATCACAGGACGAATTTTTGTTATTTTTCCAAAAAACTGCATTTTTTACGAATAGAGAAACCACTATGTTGTAGTTAAAAAACTATGTTTTTCATTTTTATGAAATTTTACCACTTATATGAATTTAAATGAGAAAATAAAAAATAAATAGTTTTTATTATTATGTAAAATGTGGTTCAATAAGAAGAAAATAATTTTTGGTGAATGATATCTTTTGACATTTATTTACCACGGTTAAACGTAAATAGGTTAAATCAAGTTAGACAGCATATTATAATAATACAAAATTACAATAAAACATGTCCTAACATTATTTTTTGAGACATTTACTTCCATGAGCATATTTGGGTCTATTTTTGGACCCCATGGAGCCACCTTATACTGATAATGAAACTTTTTTTAATTAACATTAAGTAATGGAAAAAATGAAAAAAAAAACAAATATATTTTAGTAAATTAATTTTTACAAGGGCGTATATAAGCTATCATTTCAAATATCAATATTAATTATAATTATACAATGATTTTCTACATGATGGTTTTTTTTAATTTTCAAATATCAGATAAATTAAATTACTTATTACACAATAATTATGTATTATTTACCTTATTAATAAATGAGTAAAATAAATAAGATTATAAATAATAAGTCCATATCCAAAACCTGTCAAATTCTTATTAGTTGATTTTATTTAGACAATGAGTAATTTTATATTAGTTTTTATTTATTTTTTTACCTTAAAGAAACTTAATATTATTATATAATAGAATAATATTTTCACACATTTCTAATGTTCCCCTCCTCCCCTTTATAAAAATCCATCACTTATTACACATTCCTCACACCTCTGAAGCCCCTTGGCTCATCCAAACCCTAACCAAATTAGCTATCAAAAACCCTCTCCTCCACCTAGAAGCCTTACCTTAGGCAGAAGGCACATCAAGAAGTCATTTGGCTTCAAACCAAAGGAATATACCCTAATTAAAGGTATTAAATCCTCTATACATCTTTTCTTTTATTTTACTTCTCCAACCCTTATACTCTTTTTATTCCATTATTTTATTAAAAAATCCTCAATATAGTAGTATGTTTTTATGATAAATATTTGATCTACACATACACACACCTTTATCTAATGGGTGAAGAACACACTGTTTCTCTGAATAGAAAACTAACACCTCATGAAACGATGATTGTTTGATTATATCCTACCACCATTCATGGTATCCATTAAGATGAAAATATATTTATATATGATATATATTATGTATTTGTTTTCTTTATTCTTCTTTATTATTTGATTATATGATTCCTTTATGGTTTCCATTCTGGGTAAATGAGATAATTTTATTCCAGGAAGTGCGGACTACAACCCCCTGAAAGTGACATGACTCATTAATACCATATGTGGGATGTATAAAAAATAGTGTTAATGATATAATATATGATATTATACTATAATTATTATATAACTTTTTATTATTATGTTTTAATTCGATTAATGTACAAAATATAAATGAAAGTAGCAATCATGTGTACGTTTGGCATGCCATCTCCATGAACGGTGTATTTCATTTTTTATCACTAAAATGTTATGTACTGCTGTAAATGAATATATATATACTGAATATATATGATGTATATTATATTTAAATCATGAACATCATTCTGTATATAATGTACTATTGACCACATTGACAACTTGTAATTATATAGTGTTCATTTGTGACTCAAGTACCAAATAATGACAAAAGAATCATTCATAACATAAATGATTTAATGTTTTTATAACATGTTAATAAGTGTTTTAAAAGAAATAAGGAACTTTAAATAGTTCTTAGGAAATTAAAAAGAAACATTAGTTTATTATTCAAGATATTAAAGAACGAAAAGGTCTAAACTGACACGAGGTAAGGGACTTCGTCTCAATCTCGTTTCATTGAGGCATATTTTGATAATATATACCTTCTTATTTAACACGGTGTATAATAAAACCCTTTCAATTTTACATACATTCAAAAGGAATCTTTTTTCTACGAAGATATTTACTAAACGAAAAATTAAATGTTTTTATCATTTGCGGTGAAAAATGACCTCTCCACCACCGTAATAGTTTTATTGGCTTCTTCTATAAGCCTTAATGTATTCTAAAATGAAAAGAAAATACATATTTCTGTTTTCGGTTTTTTTTGTATTGATTTTTTTTTAAATGGATTGATTAATTCAATATCTAGAAATTCTTTCTTGTGATTTCAAATTAAATGTTACTAGTGAAATTGTTATATTTTTAATATTTTATGTGTTTGGATTTTATAATTGTACTTGGACATTTGATGGGTGGTTACGTGAAAACCAAATGATGGGTGGGGCCTTGATAAACTAGGACGGGCAGTTACATTATAACCTCCAATGCATTGGGTATGGAAGTCAGACGTATAGATATTCTATTAGTGATATGTGTGGAAGTCGACCGTATGGTTATTTCAGAAAAGAATGTTTATGTCCCAAGTTAACTTTTTATGTTATGTTTTTCTTATATGGGTTTTATGGTAATAATTTGGTTACAAAAGGTTAACAATTGAACTTTTATTCATTAAAGATAATTTTCTACTTCATAATGTTGAATTGTATTACTTATGATAAGTTAATCATGCTATATATGTTATTTTGATAAACTAGCAGTTTTCTAACTTTGTGTACCCCTTACTGATATTTTAATGATCATCCCAACTTTTTGAAATGTTTTTTCACTGGACATAAAGTGGAATAGTTTCAAGAATGGGATCAAGGAATTGTCTTACGGTCTAAAACATGGGTCTAGATAAGGAACTTTTTTTCCAGAGTTTTTATTTTGTGAAAAAAAATGGAAATTGAGTAGATGTGCCTACATATATTATTCATGTCTTAATGTATATGTTATGTCCTAATTCAATAAAACTCTAAACATGGAAAGATCTTCAATGTGAATTATTCAATTTAATTCAGGATTATGTAAATTTTTTATGTTAGGTCCTTATAGTTGGTATCAGAGTTCTATTTAGACATCATTAAAAGTTAGAATATAGTTAAATTAATATCCATATATTATTTTAGTTTATTTTATGATTGAAATGATATATCATTTATATATTATCGTGTTTCTTCACCTAAACTCTTTCTGTGTTCAGAATGGTTTTTCGAAGAACAAACATAGCAACTATGTTAGGATGAGATTAGGAGGAAGACATCCTTACAAATCAGCATCCTGAGATGGTCAGATTCAGAACTGAACCTTTTTTTGCAGTTATTACACAATTGACTCAGGATAAAAATTGTGCTAGTATCTATGCAAGAGATTAGCCAGAGTAACCATGAAGGAACATCTCAGTAGTGATACATTTAATGAGGAAACATTCCCCATCATTCGGAGGATCATATGACCCTATTCTAGAAGATACGGTGGATCAAAGAACTGGAGAAAATTTTTTATGTCATGGGGTGTTCATAACCTCTAAAGATTATTCTTTCTCTTTAATGTTTTGAAGGTGATGCTTATCAGTGGTGTTCGATGGTGAAAAATATCAGGGGTAGAGAGAAAATTGATTCTCTTTATTGGGATGATTTCAATGGTATGTTTCATGAGAAATATTTTCCTAAGGTGGTTAATCTTATAATGGAAAATCAATTCAAGGAATTGAGGGAGGTGGATGACATAGTGTCTGCTTATGAAGCAAAATTCACATGACTGTCAAGGAATGCTCCAAATTTCATGCGAGGTCTTGATAGAAAAATCAACTATTATTACTCAGGATTAAATCCAAAGTATCGAAGGTATTTAGCTTCTCATGAGTTCAAAAGTTATGAAAAAACTATTCATTGTGCATAGAAGGAGGAAATTTAGATTGATCATGACCAGGTTTTCTTTGACAAACAACAGAATAAGAGGTCAAGGTGGCAGACGAAAGGGAAGAACTCTTCAAAAATGTTTGAGGGAAAGATACTTAGGTTTACCGTTTGTGAATGTTGTTGTAAAAATAATGTTAGAGAATGTCTTTTGAATTATATTATGTTCTACTGATGTGGTAAAATGGGGCACAAGGCTCAAAAATGCAATGAAAAAGATCAGGTTAATTGTAAGAAAAAATCTAATTTCAGATAATTAAAATGATTTACGTGAGATGAAATAGGTCATTATGAAAATTAGTGTCCAACAAAGAACTTAACTGAAGGAACGCATCCAAAATACAAGAAAAAGGGGTGGTGAAATCCTTTTCAACTACATCATCAAGTGTTGGGCCCTCGAATGAAGTAGTATTAGGTACACCATTTTGTTGTTCTGATTTTTCCAATGAGTTGTTTGATTCAGGGTCTACACATTCCTTCAATTTTGAGAATATTTCTATTAAATTGGAAATTCTATCTCATGATATGAATCTTAAACTTATGGTAAAAACATAGGGGGAAATGTTTGGACAATAATAAATTATAAGAACATTCTTGTCCTTTTTTGTGTAAAGAATCTACCTAAAAACTATATTGTTTTTCCTCTAGTATAGTTTTATGTTATTTAGTGTATGTATTGTGTTTCTATTTGTCATTCTATGATTTAATACAGAGATAATGAGGTTGATTTTCAGAAATATTTTCAGTTTGTGTACTAGAACGAACCCTTTATTTTGATCACATATCAGGATGTTGTGAAACTAGTAAACGATGGAAATGAATGATACCTTTTATATATTGTTGAATATAATGGACGTGTTGAGATTAATGATGTGCTAGTTGAAAATGAGTACCTTGATTCTTTTCCTAATTATTTTCCTAATAGTATACTTTATCGATAAGTTGAATTTACTATTGACTTATTTCCTGATGCTATGGAAATTTCAAAACCCCCATATGAAATGTCTCAAATTGAACATTTAGAGTTAAAGAAGAAATTTCTAGAGTTATTAGATAAAGGTTTCATTCAACCTATCACATCACCATGGGGTGCTATTGTCTTGTTTATTAAAAATAAATATGGTTCAATGAGGATTTTTAGTGATTATATATCCTTCAATAATATCAATGATAAGAACAAGAATCTATTTCATCATATCGACGATTTTTTGTGATTAGCTACAGGGAGTTCCATATTTTTCGAAGATTGATTTGTAGTCAGGGTACAATCAGTTTAATGTAAAGGAAGTAGACATTCTGAAGACTGCATTTCGTAATAGATATGTCCATTATGAATTTGATGTTATACCTTTTGGTTTAACCAATTCACCTGTTGTATTCATGGATGTTACGAATATAATTTTCCGTGAGTACTTGGATAAGTTTTTTGTTTTGTTCATTAATGATATTCTGGTTTATTCCAAAAATAAAGTGGAACATGAAAGTAATTTAATGGTTGTATTACTAACCTTAAAAGATAAGAAACTGGTTGGGAAATTTAGAAAGTGTGAGTTTTTGTTATAAAATGATTCTTTCCTCAGTCACATTGTATCATAAAATGGCATAACTATTGATGATGTTAAAAAAAGGATGTTGAAAAATGGACAAGACCCATGAATATAACCTAGATCCATTGTTTTCATGGTTTATAATGTTATTACTGGAGGAATTTTGAGAATTTTGTATGGTTATCTAGGCCACTGACTATGTTAAATCAAAAATTTGTTAACTTCATTTGGAAATAAGAATGTGATGATTGTTTTTAATAATTCAAATGAAAATTGGTGAATGCACCAGTTTTGGCACTACCTTCCAGAAATGGTGAGTTTGATATTTATAGTACTTCTTCATTAGATGTACATTGTTGTTTCCTTCTGAATAATGATCAGGTAATTGAATATAAATCACGTCAGCTGAATCCTCATTAGTCAAATTACCATACACATGATTTGGAAATAGCATCTTTTGTTTTTGATTTAAAAAATTTGAGGCATCATTTATAAGGAGTAAAATGTGAAATATATGTTGACCACAAATGTTTGAAGAATATATTCACTCAAATAGAGTTGAATATGAGATAGAGGAGATAGTTGGAATTAATCAATGATTGTGATTCCATTATTCATTACCATATAGGAAAGGAAAATAATGTGGCTAATGCTTTGAGTCTAAAATGTAATGATTCATTAACCATGATATGCTTGTAATTAGATCCTTTGTTTTTTCGATTTGATGAACTTTGGAATAGATGTTGTTGGTGCCGGAAATTATTCTGTTGTGTTTCAGGTGCCCGTGAAATCATATCTATTAGACAGAATAAAGCAAGATCAGAATAAAGATAGTGAGTTGCATAAAATGGTTGTGTTTTATTAGAATGGTATGTTTCAGGAATTTAACATTGATATTGATTGTGTTTTGAGGTTTGGGAAGAGAATATGTGCACCTTGTGATTCACATTTGAAGAATGAGTTGTTCTGTGAAGCTAATAGGTATCTATTATTAGTTCATCCTGAAAGTACTATGATTTAAAAAGATCGTCAGGAGAATTACTGGTGGGATAGAATGAAAAGAGATATTGTTGATTTAACTATGAAGTGTTTGAATTGTCAACAGGTTAAAGTAGAGTGGTAGTTACCGAAAGGGATTCTTCTGTCCTTACCGATGCCAGAGTGGAAATAGGAAAATATTTGCACAGACATCGTTTTCGGATTACCGAATACATCTCGATGTAATAATTCAATCTAGGTTATTGTTGATCGATTGAAAAAATCTTATCTTTTCCTTTCTATTAGAGATACTTTGTCTCTAGATCAACTTTCTCGGTTGTATGATAAAGATATAGTCAGGTTGAATGGAGTTGCCCCCTCAATTGTATCTGATTTTAATCCCAGGAATAATTCTAACTTTTGGAATGGCCATCAGAAGTCATTGGGTACTAAATTAAATTTTATTATAGGATTTCATCCGCAATCAGATGTGATGTCAGAGTGAACATTTCAACAATTATAGGATATGCCATGTGCTTATACACTAGATTACTAGGGAAGTTGGGACCGAAATCTTTTTTTTGGTTGAATTTTCATATAAAAATAGTTTTCATTATAGTATACAGATGGATCTATTTGAGGAATAATATGGAAAGAATTGTTGAACTATAGCATTTTGGGATGAAGTAGGTGAAAGAAAGATAATGGGACCAGAATTGATATAAGAGATAGAAGATAAATTTCAGTTGATTCATTATAACATTAGAACATCTCTGAGCAAATAGAAACGTAATGTGGATAACCAGAGGAAGAATGTATCTTTAGAGGTAGGTGATCACGTATTTCTAAATGTTTCTCCATGGAAAGGGTTGAAGAATATTTTAAGAAGGGAATGTTGAGTCTGAGGTTCATGGGACCTTATGAAATCCATGAGAGAATTGGATAAATTGCTTACAAAGTGTCTATACTTCCATTTTTATCCCAGTTGCACAATCCTTTTCATGTTTCAATGTTGAGAAAGTATATGCCAGATCAATCTCATGTATTGATCCCAGATGTAGTTTAGTTGGAAGAGAATCTCTATTATGAGGAACAACCAGTCCAAATTTTTGACCATAGAGAGAATGTGTTGCGAAATAAGGTAATTCACCAGGTAAAGGTTTTGTGGAAAATATATATGTTTGTAGAAGAAATGTGGGAATCTGGAAATGCTATGAGGGATAAATACCCCTTATTTATTTGATAAGTGAATAAAATTTCTAGAATGCAATTTTTAATAGGGGGAAGCATGTAACATCCCATGTAAATAAAAAATAATGCATTTTCATATTTTTCGATATTTAAAAATTAAATATTAGCTTTACATTAAAGGGTACTCTATGTTTGATGGCATACCTGATACACAACAACCGGTTTCTTTGAAATTTTTCTTTGCACACTAAAAATATAATATTATTATTTAAAATGGTAGTTAATTCCAATCTATTGTATTGGATAGAATGAATATAAATAACAAAAATATTATTATACATGATTTTTAAATGTTTTTTCATTTATCATATAAATGTTAGAGGCTTTAAATGTGAATGAATTTAATTTTAAGCATAATTTACTTCAAAAGGTTGATTTACTATCTTTTAATGTAGAACCCTCTTACAATATGGTTTTGGTAATTTTTATATGTTCTATTTGAAAAAATAATATTATTCTTTACATTCAAGACATCAAAATTTAGGTTCGGTAAATATATGGTATTTTTCTGATAAAGTTCATTTTTTAATTAATAGTGAAAAATAATGTATTTTAATTCAAAATTTCCATTTAGTATAATTTATTTTTATGGTTATATTAACTTTTTAGTTGATTTTATAGTTTAATTAGATTATATTTTTACAAATTAATCCAATTATATTCCTTAGAATCATTTTCTCATTAAAATTGGACGTAAACAATTGTTGATCTTTTGATTGTTATTGTTTCTAAAAAACATAGTATTTGATTTGACAATAGGAATTAATTTCAAATTCATTACTGCCACTTTTATGTTTTGAATTTGGTATAATATAAATAAATTTTTTAATTTGTAGTATTAAATATAAATGGGGCTATTTTTTTGTATTTTTCCGAAAAGAACATCAATTTTAGATGAATATTGAAACAACTATGTAGTAGTTAAAAATCAGACTTTTTTAATTAAATGAAATTTTACTGCTTCTGCGAATTGAATTTAGAAAATCCATCACAGATTTTTTTTATTAGTATATAAAATTTGGTTCAATAAGATGAAAATAATTTATGGTGAATAGTAACTTTTGACTTTTATTTAATAGAGTTAATGGTAAATAGGGTATTACATGGTAAAAAGAATATTATAATAATAATAAACTACCGTAACACTTGTCCTAACATTATTTTTTGAGTCATTTACGACCATGGTCATATATGGGTTTTTTTGGACCCCATGGTGCCACATGGTAGTGATAATTACACTTTATTTTAATTAACTTAAAGTGAAGAAAAAATGAATTAAACACATATATTTTAGTAAATTTATTTTTAGATGGGGTTATATAAAATATCATTTTGACAGTAAATATTTTTTGGAATAATAAATTTCTATCCTACATAATAGTTTTTTTCTATAATTTTTAGACATCAAATAAATGAAATTATTTTTGACACACTAGTGTTGTAGTATTTACCTCATTAATAAATTATTTAAATAAATAAGATTATAAATATTTAAAAAATATCAAAAACATGTCCAATTTTTATTGGATGATTTTATTTCGACCATGAGTAATCTTATTATAAACATAAATTAGATTTCGACCTTTAAAAACTGAATATCATTATATAATAAAATAATATTTTCACGCAATTCTAAAGAGCCCCTCCTCCCCCTCTTAAAAATCCATCACTTTTTACTCATTCCCCGCACCTCCCAAGACCTGTGGATCATCCCAACCCAATCCAAATAATCTCTCATGATCCCTCTACTCCTCCTAGAAACCTTACAATAGGCAGAAGTCACTTCAAGAATTCATTTTGGTTCAAACCAAATGAAGTTACCCAAATTAATGGTAACTATTACTCTTAACTTATTTTCTAATATTTTACATATCCAACCCCTAAAATATTTTTATTAATTTCTTTTATAACAACACCAATATCCTCAATATACATGGATATTGTTATGAGAAATATTTTAACTACACTTACACACACCTCCATATAATGGGTGAAGAACATATTGTTTATGTGAATGGAAAACTAACGCCTCACGAAACTATGATTGTTTGATTATCACATACCACCTCTCATGGTGGACATTAAGATGAAACTATATTTATATATTATATATATTATGTTTATTTTATCTTTATTATTCTTTATTATTCATTTATAGCATACATTTTTAGTTTTCATTATGGGTAAATACGATAATTTCATTTGAAGATGTGTGGACTACCTCCCCCTCAAAGTGATATGACTCGTTAATGCATTATGTGGGAAATATAAAGTATAGTGTTAATGATATTATATATGATATCTTACTAGAATTATAAAATACCTATGTATCATTATTTTTTAAATACATTAATTTACAAAATAGAAATGAATGTAGCGTTCATGCGTACGTACGGCTTACCATCTCTAGGAACGGTGCATTTCATTTTTTATCTACAAAATGTTATGTACTGTTATAAATACATATTTATGCAGGATATATTTTATTTATATGATATATAAATCATTAATATCATTCAGGAGTTAATGGACTATTGACCACATGGACAACTTGTAATTGTATGGTGTTCATTTGTGACTCAAGTACCAAATATCCACAAAATAACCATTATTAACATAAATGATTATATAATGTTTATAATATTGAAATATGTGATGTAAAAGGAATAATGAACATTAGAAAGGTTCTTATTAAATTATAAATTAACTGTAGATTATTATTCAAGAGATTAAAGAATGAATAGGTCAAGTCGGAAACGACGTATGGCACTTCATCTCAATCTCCATTCATTGACGCATATTTCGATAATAAATATATTCTTCATTTACAAAGTTTATAAAAAAACCCTTTGACATTTAATTTCATTCAAATGGGGTATTTTTTCTACGAATCATTTTACTAAATGACTAATGGAATGATTTTAACGTTTGTGGCGACAATGACCTCTCTGCCACTATAATTGTCATTTGGATTCCTCTATAATCATTAATGTAATATAAAATTAAATGGAAATACCATATTCAGTTTTTAGGTATTTTAGTATTGCAAATGGTTTTTGAAATGGATTTATTATTTTGATATCTTGAAATTATCTCTTGTGTCTGGAAATTAAATGTTATTAGGAAAATTTTAATATTTGCGATATTTTATGTGTTATGATTTTATAATGGTACATGGACATTAGATGGGTGGTTATGTGAAAAACCAAAAGACGGGTGGTGCTGTGATAAACCAGCATAGGTGGTTACGTTATAACCTCCAATGCATTTGGTATGGAAGTCTTCCGTATGGATATTCTAAAACTGATATGTGTAGAAGTTTATTGTATGGTTATTCCACTTAATAGTGTTTATGTCCAAGTTACCTTTATATGTTATGTGTTCTTTATATGGGTTTTATGAAAATATTTTGGTTGTAAATGGTTAAAATGATATTTTAATTAGTCAAGAGTATTTAATACTTCATAAAGGTGGAATTTATTACTTACGATAAAGTATTAATGTTTTACTTTTTGTATTGAAAAATTTAAATGTTTTCTTTATTTTTGTACCCCTTAGAGAGCTTTTTATACTCATCCCAAGTTTTTGAAATGTTTTTTGCAAGACATAAAGTTGAATAGGGTCAAGTATGGGATCAATGAAATACCATGCTGTCTAAAACATGGAACTAGACATGACAATTTTCTTTCCAAGTGTTTAAATTTTGTGAAAAAATAGAAACTCAATAGATATGTCTATATGTATTTTTGAAGTCATCATGTATATGTTATGTCCAAATTCTCTAAAACTCTAAAACTAAAAATATCCTTAATGTGAATTATTCATTTTAATTCATGATTATATATATAATTAGGTTTGGGACATTATACCCATTGTTATCATTTTGGGAAAAACCACCAGTTTAATGGATCAGTGTGGGAACTTGGGGAAATTATGAGGTTGAAGTATCATTATTTTTATTTATCGGAGTGACAGATTTGTGGGGGAAATTTGTATTATGTGGGGAACAATTTGACACCAATATTTTTATGATTTTTCACAAATAAATTAAATCTATTTGATATATATAATTATATTAAATGAATTGTTTATATTGCATTACACAAAATACTGATTTTAGATTGTGTTACATGCAGCATTGAGATTACAATGTGTTACATGTGACACCCACTTCTAAAAAACCTTGATAAATTATTATTATTATCTTTTAAACATGACCATTTTTACGTAGTAGTTAAATATAGTTGTATTAATAATTAAAAACTAAAATTCTAGGTATAATGGTGTTAGAAAAGATAAAAAATTTATAATAAGTACATAATATTTTGAAAATTAATTATATATATAAAAAATAATATTTTTCTCAAAAACTATTTTTATTTCATTCTATGAATATAAAAAAATGTAATTTTAAAAACATTTAAGAAAAAATATTTTGAAAAATATAATTTATTTTCTAAATATTCATTTAAAAATTATTTTTTCGAAACTATTGAGAATTTTTGGAAAAGATATATTTTCTAGTGAATGGAGAAAATACAGGTTTTATTAATTATTTTATTTCCTTTTACAAATTTTTAAAACATAAATAAATTTTATGATGGTTTTAAATGTAAATTTTGTTCAGTAATATATTTACTCATCTAGTTTTTTTTTATTAATTTCATATTGAATTTTTCTATTGAAATTTTTACTATTTATGAGTATTTTCCCCTTGAAACCCCACTATCCAATTGAATCATCAGTTTTAATTTTAAATTAAATTCCACAACTTATGATATTTCATTTTTTTGAAATGGATTCCATTTTTTGGAATTATTTTAATTTATATTATAAAACAATTTTAAAATAATTATTGACTATAATTTTTTTTATAAATATAAAAATTATTTAACATAGTTAACAAAATAAATGGGTTTTCGTGGGTTTGAACAAAATTGTTATTGATAAAAAATGACCCAAAATGAGTCCAACACTAATAATATGAACATGTTTTGACCGTATCACCTATATGGTTATATAATAACCCTTTCTTGAATATTTTATGAAAAAATGTGGCTACATTGTTTTCCTTTCAAAAATTCTATGTGTGTTCTCTCCCTCACATGTAAAAAGGACACGCACTCTTATCTCTACTTGAAACTTCCAAAACCATTTGGTTAAAAAAATATCTAACAAATTCCATTGATTAATTAAATCCTATAATAATATAATAATTATTTTAGTCATAAATCCAATATATCAAGGATCTTGGTGAAAACCTAAGGAGGTTACACGGAGAAGAGGTATCAATCTTCAATGATCAATTTTATTTTATTTTTTCATGCTCCACCAACCAATCATATTAAAGGATGGAAATACAATATAATAAAAATAATACGTATAAAAAGATTTTATTATGTTTCTGTTATCACATATATCTATATCCTCTTCCCTCAAATGTGAAATGATAATGTCTTTTGTATGTACGGAAGACTACCACCTTACAAACTGATGTGATGCATTTTCCATCAACACCTCTCACATTTTTGTATGATTAAAGATATAATGTACATATATGATATTTTTATTATATATATATCTCTATAAATAAATTATGACATATAAATTATTAATTTTGTTTTTGTGTGGGATATGATAATGTATATTGTGGGTATATTGGATTAGCACATTGTAATGAGAGGTGATTTATTTTTAACATATTTTTTAAATGGAAGGTAATCAATGATAAATTTAATTACTATATTTGAAATATAAGACATCATAATTATTCAAGATAAATAGTTTTTACTTACCATTCTTTTGTTTCGCCCATTGTGAAAATGGAAACAAAGTTGAAGCGTATTAACCTCTAACCTTCTCCAATAATGGTGTAATCTATTTTCAATCTAAAACATTAAATATTACTTAAAAACATATATAATTAATATATAATGTATTTATATCATTTTAATAAATATGGAATGTATATATCCATTATTATATTAAATGTTAGTAAAAATATCAAACCAAAAACATACGAAAAAAATGAATTTTTTCTTACCAAAAATCATTGTTCAATAAGTTCATGTTAATAAATGAGTAAAAATCTGTATAATTAAATAATATATTATATGATATTTATTATTATGTTCATTGAAAATATGTATTATATATTTATTTTTATTATATTGGTGAATAGATAAAATTTAAGAATGAGGAACTAAAGGATCATGATTTTAGTCCCAATTTCCTTTCATTGATACATATATGATGTTATGCACCTATGTTATTTTATGATGTTTATATATAGGACCCTAACATTTTATATCATTAAATTATTTATTCTAATGATATTTGTTTGTTACAAGTATTTTTATTTGGTCCCGTGTATTACTATTCAATGATACTAATGTTGAAGGGGTGTTATGATAATATATCATCATTTATCAGAATTTTTTACATTGATGATTATTATAAATAAATATTATGATACATGTATCAATAAACTCATGTTTTTTATTCTCAAATATTTACGCCATATGAATACATTTTTTCCTTTCATTTTTATCTATTAATATAATCATGAGTTCTATCGTTTTTTAAGAAAATATATTTTTTCTCTCTTCAATAGAATCATCATTTTCATACATACCCACATCTTCTAAAAATATATACATATTTTATATTATCTAAATTATTATTTAATTATAAGTTTAACTATGATTTAATGTTTAGTTTTTATTAAAAATAATCATTCATGTAGTATTCAAAATAAATCCCATTTTTCTTTTACCAAATATTTGAATGTAATATTATTTTTTACTTAAAAATCATGAACACTATTTCCACATGTTATAAAATCGTTATTATTTCCACATTCACTTGAATTTTTTCAAGGAATTTCACAAAAAAATCATTCCCTGATCATTGGATAATTTTTTTATTTATAAATATTATCTCAAAATGAAAAGGTTTTTTTTCTCCTGAAATGTTTTAAATGATCTTTAAATATTCATTTCAATGTATACAAGATTTAATTAAATTAAAATATTTTTCAAATATTTTATGTTGTAAGAATTTTTTTTTTGAAATTTGTATTATCCTCAAAAAAATGTTCCATGTGATCTTTCAGACTAATTTTCAATCTATGATAAAATCATTTCATGGAACATATACTTTTACAGTGACAAGATTGAATAATATAGTCCCAATTATATCACTACATAATTAATTAGAATTTTTTTGATATGTTTACAAACTAAGGTTATTTTTATAGGTTTTTCTACAGGGAATTTATGAAGCAATTATGAAACTCATTTTATTTACATATGTTATGGTATAATGATATAATGAATTTTTTATGATAGTGTGTAACACATATTTATAAGAACTTGGATCTTCTTTTCAGGTATGTTTTTCTCTTTCTCGTCATTTTTGAGAAAAAGATAAAAACATTGAAATTTTAAAACTACACATCTTGTACATTATAAGTACAGGCTATGTTCATAGATACCACTAGAGCCTATGCCCTAGTCGTTTCATGACCACACACACGACCATGTAGGGGTGACATAGGGGAAGCTTAATGTGGAGCACAGAAATAGCATGTACACCAGTGTGCTCCAAAAGTACACACCGTGTACTTTTTTTTCATTAAACGCACCATGGTTGCGTCTAACCCTCAGAAGTGTCATCTTCTAGGTCTTGTTCGGCCAAGAGAAACCATACGACACCAAAACTACTCTGAGCCCCTGTGCCTCCGTCTGTTCTCTGAATTGACTGCCGTTGATTTTGTTTGAAATGCATCAGAAATCTCTTCCTTTCATCATGAGATTCATTCCCTGATTTCCACTATTTCTGAAATTATTTTAGGTTCCATGTTTTATGTGTTTTCGTAGATCTTTAATGTTCTAAGGAGATTCAATCCTTGTGGTTCTATTATATCGATGTCCTAACATCAAGGTAGTTGGTTTGTGCCTTTCTGTTGAAAGGCTTTGATTATATTGTGCAAATTCCACCGATACCTTGAACGGGGTATTTTGTATTCCCATTTTCCTTTTTGTTTTCCTACATTTCATATATTACTGAGTATAGGTTATGTTTGTGAATAAGATTATTTACTATGCATTGGATGTTTTTCCGATGCATGTTTTTCCCGCTTATGACAGTTTGGTCTAGTTTTTACTGTTAGGCTACTGCCATTTTCCATGCGTAGGTTATAAGATGGTGTTACTATTAATCTAATATGCTGATATGCCTTAGAATTCTAGCCATGTAGTTCTTGAGGTTTACATGGGGTGATACACACGCTATGCATGTTTGTTTTACACAGGGCCGTGAGAACCTAGTGTAGTAGACCAAAGAGAGAATGGACGTAAGATCTTCTCTAGAGTGTCTTATTATTTTACGATGCAATACCATAGGGGTATTTGATGTTTAGTGCTTCCTCATAGTGTATGTAGTTCCTTGACGTGGGACACAGGGGGAATAGACATTGAGTGCTTTTCTATAGCGCATTTAGTACAATACGAGACTATAGAGGGAATTGATGGTGACTGTTTCCACATATAGTCTATTTTTCTTTATCTGAACCATTGGTGTGAGACTGGGTGTGCCTCCCAGAGGGATGCTAGTTCTTGTAGTTTGAACTATAAGGGTTAGGTTGTGTGAACTACCCAGAGGGTTACCTATTGTTTTACTTGCTTGATTGGCTGCTTACTTGTTTGTAAATTATATACTAGAAACTATGGATTGATTTCTGCTGAGTACATTCCTTTTTACTGGTTTCTGTACTTTTACTTGTCATATATTCACTGACTGGTAGGCACAGATCTTCAGGTGGTTGCCTATTGGGATTTTGTCTCATATCCTGTTTGGGTCATGCTTTTGGGCCCAAACAGATTATATTTTTGTAGGTACAGATAAGGGCAAGAGCCCATCTACTTCAGGTTCTTGATTGTAATGGAGCTGGAGAGCATGTGACCAATCCAAGGTGTGCGATGCTGTGGAGTTTATCTTCTATCTTTTACACTTTGGTTTAGCATAGTTTTTTTCTATAATTGTGACATTGTTGGATGTTTTCCTAGACATATATGTAAGATGAATCATATATATATATATATATATATATATCTGCTCTAGTTGTTTCCTTTAACATTATTCCACTGTAACTATTATTTTGTATTTACTTCTTTCGCTATTATATGTATCTGTTTACTTCTGATGTGTACTCTGCAAATGAGGGTATAGTTTTCCCATTATCACAACCAAGGCCCTCACTGCTAGTCGGCAGCCTCTGTCATTCTAGGAAATGCTCTTGAGGCCATGTGACCAACCGGGTATGGGGCGGCTCTGGGTGGCATTTGGAACCGGGACGTAACAAAGTGGTATTAGAGGATTTGTTTTCACTTTAATTTTTATTTGGTGCCTATAGAGAGGTATAAGATGGAATCGGTACTTGGTAATAACCTGTGCCTGAGATTAGCTACCCCGCATACAAGGAAAATCAATACTACCTCATTTATTGAAATTTTATTGGTTTTCAATTCTATAGTTGATATGATTTCACCATTGAGTGATTCACATGATTTGTGTTGTTACCATTGTTGTTATTTTGGTTCTATTTCTATTGAAACCCGATGAGATGAGGGCATTGCATCTAACGCATCATATAGGAACTTTCTTGAAATCACATTTCATCGACTCTTGTCATGGCATCTAGGATGCATTAGCGATTTTATGTTGTTGTGATAGATGTTTTGTAGAATGTTCAGGATGTTGTGATAGATGTTGTGATAGAATCTCTACTGATTGTTAGAGCATTGATTGTATGAGTTTTTTTCAAATGAAATCCAAACATTAGTTCCTGAGGTTTTATGTGCCCTTATGGACTATAATTTGGTGGATCATTTCTTGTTGCCTTGTTTTAACATGTAAAAGATTCCAAACATTGATTTACGGGGAGTATGGGACCTCATGGGTAGGAATTTGGAACCTTAATGCTGGTTTTATGTGTTTTCTTGGCTCCAGTGCAATTCTAAGCCTACTATCCGGAAAAACCCAGAATACATGGCGTTTACTTTATGAATACAAATCATGTAGTCTATAGCCGTGTCACTGACTATGCGAGTAGGGACACAGGGTTGTGAAAAATCTTGTTGTAACACGTCATGTAGTTTATTAGAACACCATGTAGTATGAAATAGTAACCTGGTAGTGTCACAAACAACATGGGCTGTGTTATCTTTTCACATACACGTCATATTTGAATTTTACATGTCGTGTAGTCTGATCTAGGTACATGGCCATGTCACAAACAACATGGGTTGATGTTACCCTTCCTTGTACATTTCGTTTCCTTCTAGACCATTCCATGTAGTGTCGATCCATGTGTCTGATGGTGTCACTAAAAACACGGTCCATGTAAGGCATGTCTAGAAAACGTCATTTCTGTCTTGAACAGGCAGTGCAATTTTTCCTTGGGAGAGCCGTGTGGCTTAACCATTTAAAAGGACACGGACAGGGAAGTAGATTCAAGTGAACGCCATGTGTTTGGATAACACACCGTGTGTTTGGGGGGTTACACGACCTGTGGAAACAGAAGTAAATGACCATGTGAGTGACTTAAGTAGACACACCGGGTAGGTAAAGTACACGTTGTGTAGTCACGTTTTGTATAACATGAATGATTTTCATCTAATGTTCCTCTCTTGTACATTTCGCTTTCAGTTCCTTACTAATTTAGAATCTATGTTATGTGTTCGACCATTCAGAATGATTCCACCTAGAAGTCCTCTGGTTGCCGCCATTTGTAGGGTAGTGATCGAACGCCAGATATGGCTTATTAAGGACTTCCTCCTGATCCTCATGTTGTGCTAGCCATGGCACCAGTAGTTATACCAGTTGCAAGCGTCGGCGCACAGTTTAGGGAAGGATTTCTGAGGATGATGTATACTTTCTAGGGAGCATTGCCTCATGCCTCGTCTATGGAAAACCTGACACAGGCCTTCCAGCATCAGCATCCTCCCACCTTTTAATGGGAAAGAGGACCTCAAGCTGTAGAGTCATGGTTGAAATCCATGCTGACTATATTTGAGCATCTGGAGACACCTCTAGAAAAGAAGGTCAATCTCGCTAGCTACATGCTCCGAGACTCTGCCAAGAGGTGGTGGGATGTCATCTCCTAGACAGGACACCACCAGAATATGGACTTGGGAGAGTTTCAGTGCATCCTTTATGACTACTTCTATCTGAATAATTTGAGGGCTGATCGAGACCACATGTTCTTGAGTTTGGAGCAGGGTACTCTTTCAGTTATAGAGTATTCCTCTCGTTTCACTAAGCTTTAGTGTTTCTCACCCCTCCATGGAGGAGATGGGTTGTTCTTGGCATGGAAGTTTGAGTATGGTCTCACATGGGAGATACGATCACATGTGAATATCTTCAGGTTGAATTCCATTACATCCATCATCAACCAGGTGCTGATTGTGGAGCGCAATCTGAGAGATTCTGGAGATGAGAACTAGGGTGGTTCTACATCCAGATTTAGTGTTTCGCCCACAGACAGCATGAAGCACCACATGGAGTATTCACATAGTGATATCGAGGAGGTGATACACATCTGTAGATAGCTAGGATGTATACTACCAGTGTGGAAGAGCTGCGCATACTAGACCGCAGTGCCGGTTTTCTGCTAGTTTTTCTCACCAGTAGCTAGTGATAGGGGTTCCTCTATGACTCCTCATTTATGAGAATCACCACTAGTTTCTCACAAGTCTGATAACTAGAGTTCCTCTGACCGTTCAGGCTGACGTGGAGTTTGTGGTCTTGCCAGCCAGTGGCCCGGTTTTCAGCGACAGCAGGGCAGATCAGCTCAAAAAAGTCAGGCAGTGTCACAGGGTCATAGAGCAGGCCATACATTTGTGATGGAGCAGACCCAGTGGGAGTAAGATGCTGAACCTTCCGCCGTTCGAGGTATGATCTTAGTAGCATCAAATTTATCTTCTTCTCTTTTAGATAATGTAGCTTCCCATAGCTTTATCTCTATTTCTGTTGTAGATAGCCTTAGGCTCTATGTCTTTTCCACTGCCGATACTTCGACTTTAGACACACCATTGGGGAATAGGACATCTAGTGTACGCTAGTGAATACAATGCCTTCTAGAGGTGGAAGGGTATCACTTACTATGGGATCTCAATGTCTTAGATATGACAGGATATACTGTCATTCTTGGAATGAACTGGATCATTCCCTTCCAGGCAGTCATCGACTATTATCACCGCAGGGTGAGTATCATATCACTAGAGGGTGGATCTTTTCTTCATCAAGGCGAGTGGGGTGTCCAGGAGAGTATAGCAGGTCCTGAGCATCATGGGATAGGCAGTGTTACATCTCATATTGTGAGTCTATATATCGATGACTAGGGGACTTCGCAGTTAGACTTTCCTCCAGTGGTGGATCGTTTTAGGGATGTCTTTCCAGAGGACTTTTCAGGTTTGCCTCTGGAGCGTGAGTTAGACTTTTTTATTGATCTCGTGCTAGTAGTGGAACCATTGTCTATTCCTCCTTATAGGATGTCTACAACCGAGTTACATGAGATCAAGAGGTAGTTGGAGGAGTTACAATCAAAGGGTCTCATATGACAAAGTACGTCTCCTTAGGGTTCACCTATTCTATTTGCGGAGATGGCATATGGTACCCTCGGTCATTGCCTGGTTTATCGGAAGTTAAACAAGTTGATGGTCAGGAACCGATATCCCTTGCCTAGAATTGATGATCTCCTTGACCATCTTCGAGGAGAACGAGTGTTCTCGAAGATCATCTTGGGATTATATTATCATAAGTTTCACGTTAGACCCTCAGATATACCTCTTACAGCCTTCAGGAGTTAGTATAGTCTATATGAGTAAATTGTTATGCAGTTCCGTCTCACGAATGTACCTACAGTTTTCATGGAACTGATGAACCGACTGTTCCATCCATAGATAGATTCTTTCATGGTGGTATTTGTGGATGATACCTTGGTGTACTCTCATACTTATCATGAACATGCTACCCATATTGAGATCATTTTGAGTATACTGAGAGAGAATTAGTTATATGCTATGCTCTCGAAGTGTGACTTTTGGATGGATTAAATAAAATTTTTGTGGCATGTTATCTTAGAGACAAGAGTAATAGTGGGACCAGAGAAAGTGAGAGCAGTAGTTTCCAGGGTGTAGCTGAAGATTGTCCTTGAGGTGCAGATATTTCTAGAGTGGTCGGATACTACAGAGGTTTCATACAATACTTTTCATGCTTATCCGCACTACTAACATGCCAGACCAAGAAGTTTGTGATGTTATTATAGTCAGGTTCTGGTGAGTCAGCCTTTCAAGAGCTAGAAGGGAGGTTGACTTTAGCACTGATACTAGTCTTTCCAGAGCTGGGTAAGAGCTATAATGTTTACTACGATGCTTCAGTTATCAGGCTACGAGCTATACTGATGTAGTAAGATGGAGTCGTCAGGTACGTGTCTCAGTAGTTGAGGCCACATGAGAAGAACTACATGGCGCATGACCTGGAGTTGGTAGCTATTTTTTATGCCTTACACTGTTGGAGACATTATATTCTAGGAGATAAATTTTTGGTTTTCACCAACCATAGTGCAGGTGGGTTGAGTAACTACAGTATTTTTACATTGTTCTTACCTATATACTGGGAAAGGTAAATGCATTGGCTGATGTATTAACCAAAAGGACTCAGATACATGCAGTTCAGGAGGCCAACTATGAGTGGAATCTTATGTATTTGTTCTGTGAGATGCATTTAGAGGGGATGACAGCTGAGGGTGGACTTTTCTATCTTCTGTAGCTGTTACCTCTACACTTCTCGATCGGGTATGAATGAGGAGTTATCAGATTCTAAAGGCCTAGACCTGAAAGAAAGTGTGTTAGGAGATGACCCTATTCCTGGATGGACCATAAGCGAGGATGAGATCTTGTGTTTCCAGGGACGCGTATGGGTTCCAACAAACATACGCATGGAGTTGATGTAGGATTTTCATTCCACAGTTTGGGCAGTTCATCCAACTATCTCCAAGATGTATTGTGATCTTCACTGCCAGTATTGGTGGCCAGGTATGAAGAGAGATGTTGATGGTTTTTTTCATTAGGTGTTCCAATTTTCAGCAGGTGAAAGTGGAGCATCAGCGAACAATAGGTCTTTTGAAGCAGTTACCTATTCAAGAGTTGAAGTGGAACGATGTCACGATGAAATTAATGACTGGATTACCGAGGCCACATCATGGGAATGATGATATATGGGTTTTCAGTGACTGACTTATGATTTTTTCTCACTTATTTTGTAACGCCCCGACCCCAGCTACCCAGAGTTGGTGCATTAGTTCGTAACATTGGCATGATCAGAAAAGATCAAGTCTCGAATGACCGATTAGTTTAGTAGCCTTGGAAACACTAGATACATTCATAAGTCTTACATTACATCATAAAGTAAACCAATACTACAACATCTTCTCTTCATATCCCCTTATATTATCCCTACAGATCATTCATAATATACTTCATCACATCAGGGAAATATTAAAACATTGAAAGGGGCGAGCACAGATGCTCAATAAGGATAACAATATAGTGGAAGGTTTCATAAAAAAACATTAACATTTAAGGCAATGTGTAACTAAAACAAAAGCCTTTTAAACTTGAACTTTAGAATAATATAGAAAAAGTAAAATGAAATAATGCCATTTACATACTCACATGGATATTCTACTGGTCGAATAATCACATAAAATATAAATAACCACTTTCATAATGATGGAATTCATAATGCCAGACTATCATAACCACGTATCCAAGGCCTCGTGCCAAGACTACAAATATGATTTTGTCAAGGCCTTGTGCCAAGACACTAGTTTGTCTCATGAGACCAGCCGGTGCAATTTTTTTAGAAGATAATTACGTTTAAAATTGCTCAAATATACTCCAGTGTTTTTCTGAAAACATTAAGCATGATTCTGAAAACATAATAACTAATTCTGAGACTGCTCGACTAATTACAGGCCATGATGGGTTCACGCCCAATCCCTTCCTATCTACCACACTCAATACTCAGGTTTTTTGAAAACATTTTTAAGCCTGCGTTAAATACATATACATTTGCACGAGATTTTCATATATTGGAGAGAAATATCTCATTTTTGAAATCATTTAAAAATAACATGATTATAAAAGAAAACCTTTTGAATAAACGTAAAAGTCAAAGGGGTTTATACATTGTATAAAAGAAAGTTGTGTATAAAATGAAATATGCCTCAATGAAAGGAGATTGAGACGAAGTCCATACAAAGATAATTTTTAAAATAAAATAGATCCATTATGTGTATTCACTATAATTACACATAAATAAAGTAAAAATACAAGATAGTACATAATAATATCATGACATAATTTGAAAGTAGAAGATTAACCCAAAGAATGGAAATTGGGTTAAGAAGTTCCCTTACCTTGTGTCCTGTCTTGACTCGACCGTTCTTTAACCTCCTGAATAATAAACTAGAGTTAATTTATAATTGCTTAAGTACCTTTTTCAAGTTTTTAATTCCTTTTATATCACTTATTACCATTTTATGAACATTATTTATTTATTTATGTTAATAACGGTCGTTTTGTAGATCTTTGGTACTTGAGTCAAAAATAAACTTCTTATAATTACAAGTTGTTCATGTGGTGAAATATCCATTATATCCAGAATTATATTCATGATATAGATATCATATATCTCATATATATCCACTATATACATGCATTTATAATATTCCATAACATTTAGAGGTAAGAAATGAAATGCACCGTTCATGGAGACGGTAAGCCGTACGTACGCATGAACACTACATTCATTTGTATTTTGTATTTAATGAAATCATAATGATATAAAGGTATATTATAATTCCAGTATAATATCATATATTATATCATTTACTACATCCTTTATACATCCTACATATGGCATTAACTATTCAAATCACTTTGAGGGTGTGGTAGTCCGCACATCCTAAAATGAAATTATCGCGTTTACCCATAATCGAAATCATAAAGTATGCCACAAATGAAAAATACAGAACCTTAAGTAAAACATAAACATATTATATATCATATATAAATAGATTTACATCTTAATGGACACCATTTAAGGTGTTATATGAGTGTTGAACATCATCGTTTTGTGAGGCATAAATTCTCCATCCATAGAAACAGTATGTTCTTTAACCATTAGATGTAGGTGTGTGTAAGTGTAGCTCGAATAATTCTCATAAGAACATCCTAGTATATTGAGGATATTTTTGTTGTTACAAAAGAAATTAATAAAAAGAGTTTATGGGATTGGATAAGCAAAATAAAACAAAATAATATAAGAGAAGACATTGCCTTAAAATCGGGTAACTCTTTTGATTTGAGCCAAAGAGTTCCTTGGGAAGAATTCTGCCCAAAGTGAGGCTTCTAGGAGTAAGGGAGGGAAGTTGGGAGAGTATTTGGGCAGAGGTTGGCCTATCCAAAAGTATTTGAAATTGTGAGTAAGGTGGTAGTGGTTATAAGGCCCCAGCCTTAAACCTTACTTAATCTTGAGTTATTATAAGATTACACATTGAGGATCTTTTCAGGTTTAGAGTTTTAGAGAATTAGATCATAAAACATGCATTAAATTCCACATATAAACAAAGTGGTTACATAAAGATATTATTCTTCATTCCCATCAATGGAAACACATTTAAAATAAAACATGGATTATTTCTTGACACTTCCTTTTCACTATCATCATATCATGTACCTTTCCCTTGAACTGTGAAAAACATTTCAAAAAAACTTGGGATGAGCATAAAAACTCATTAAGGGATATAAATTTATGGAAATGAAGAATGGGTACATATATACATAAGAATGAAATCATACTTTACCCATAAAACATATGCACTTTAACATACCTCATCAAATCATGAATAAATCATAGAAATCATAAGACATAAAGGTAACTTGAGGCATTCATAACATCCTTACGTAGGGAGTAACCATCTTGGTTACGTTTGGAATACCCATCATAGTATATTCCCTAAATATATTCGGAGAAACCTTAAAGTTTCACTCCTTCGCGTTACCCAATGCATTGGAGAGCTATATCGGGCTCACCCGCCCTTAGTCTATCACGGAACCACCCGTCTTCAGAATAATTCCCAAGAACCACAACATAATCGTATCACTTAAAACATCCATAAAGGAAACATAACATCTCCACCTTTCAATCACAAGATATCAATACAACACATTGAAATAAAAACAATATTAAAACCATTTTCAATACCAAAATAAAATAAAATTAAAACATGGTATTTATTTTTCTTTTAAAAAAAGTATGGCCTGTAGAGGAAGCCGAAACTCAAATAATGGTCATGACGGCGGAGAAGTCGTTGTCGCCGAATACGTACAAAAAAACATTCCCTTTTGTCATTTAGTAAACACTTCTTATAAAAAAGATTCCTTTTGAATAAATGTAAAAGTCAAAGTGGTTTATACACCGTATAAAATAAGGTTGTGTATAAAATAAAATATGCCTCAATGAAAGGAGATTGAGACGAAGTCCCATACCTTGGGTCCGACTTGACTCGATCGTTCTTTAATGTCCTGAATAATAAACTTGAGTTAATTTCTACTTGCTTAAGAACCTTTTTCAAGTTCATTATTCCTTTTATATCACTTATTACCATTTCATGAACACTATGTAATTATTTAAGTAAATAACGGTCATTTTAACGATCCTTGGTACTTGAGTCAAAAATAAACCCTTTATAATTACAAGTTTTTCATGTATCCATTATATCCAGAATGGTATTCATGATATATATATCATATATGTCATATATATCCAGTACATTCATGCATTTATAATATTACATACTCATTTAGAGGTAATAAATGAAATGCACCGTTCATGGAGACGGTAAGCTGTACGTACGCATGAACGCTACTTTCATTTCTATTTCGTATTTTATAGAATGGAATCATAATGATATAAAGGTATATTATAATTCCAGTATAATATCATATATAATATCATAGTTCCATCCTTTATACGTCCCACATATGGTATTTAACGAATCAAATCACTTTGAGGGGGCGGTAGTCCGCACTTCCTTAAATGAAGATATCGTGTTTACCCATAATGGAAACCATACAGGTATGACCAAAAAGAAAAAAACAGAAGCTTAAGGAAAACATAAACATATTATATATCATATATAAATATAGTGACATCTTAATGGCCACCTTTTAAGGTGTTAAAAGAATGTTGAACAATCATCGTTTCGGGAGGCATAAATTCACCATCCACGGAAACAGTATGTTCGTTAACCATTTGATGTAGGTGTGTGTAAGTGTAGCTAGAATCCATATTATAACAACATCATAGTATATTGAGGATACTGGATTTGTTACAAAAGAAAATAATAACAAGAGTTTAGGGGGTTGGAGAAGCAAAATAAAACAAAAGGACTCAAAAGAAGACATTACCTTAAAATCGGGTAACTCCCTTTGGTTTGAGCTCAAATGCTTCCTTGGGATAACTTCTGCCCAATGTGAGGCTTCAAGGAGTAAGAGAGGGATGTGGAGAGACAAAATGGGTAGGGGTTGGCCGAGCCAAAGGGTTTGGATGTCTGGGTAAGGAGGTAGAGGTGGGGGCCTTTTATAAGAGGAGAGGAGGGGCACTCTTGGAAAGTAATGATAAGTTACTTTATTTTAAAATGAGTTTCGGATTCAAAAAGTCCCAAATTTATATAGTTCAAGGATAAGGTGATAAGGGTTCTAAATCCTCTCATCCAATAGGTTTTGGACATGTGTAGTTCTTAGATATTATATTATCTTTCCATTTTATTTAAATCGTTAAATAATGAGGTCATCGCTGCATCATCATGATGTCATATATAATTTAATTTATTTAATGTCTAAAAATTATAAAAAAACTACTATGATGTAGGAAATCTTTGTAGATTTCTAATGAATATTTATAGTCAAAACTCTTACTTGTATAACCCCATATAAAAATAGTTTTAGTAACATAACTCTTGTTTGTGTCATTTTTACTTTAACATTAAATAAAAAGTTATTTATGTCATTTCCCAACCAAAGTGGATCCATGGGGTCCCCATGTTGACCCATGTCTTTTCTTGGTCGGCCATGAGACATCCAATGAGGGTAGGACATGTTTCAATCTCATCTCATTTTATTAAAGCATTATTTTTACTTAAACTACACTAATTACCCCTAATCGCGATTAAAAACATAATAAGTTACTATTCACCAAAAAATTATTATAATCTCATTGAACCACATTTTTCTTCTTAATGACAACCATGTATGTCGGATTCTTGAAATTCAAAACACAAATATGGTAAAATTTCATTTAAACGGAAAAAATCAGTTTTTATAAGTACCACTTAGTGGTTTCACTATTCATAAAAAATTGATGTTTTTTAGAAAATTACCAAAAATTCACCCTAATCTATATTTGATATTCCGAATTCAGATATGAAGTCTATTTTACAAAATTCAAAACATATAAGTCACATTAATTAATTTAATAACTAATTCCCACTTTCATGACAAATAGCGTGTTTTTATGAAACAATAAGTATCAAAAGATTGACACTAGTTTAAGTCCAATTTCAATGTGAAATTGATTCCAATGACCACCATTGGATTAAATGGTAAAAATATATTATAATTTCACTTCAAAACAAATTCAAAATATAATATAATCATATAAATAAATTAGATTAAAAAGAGGCTTTGAATAAAAAGACAACATTTTCACTATTCATTAAAAAATGAACTTTATCGGAAAAATACCAAAAATTCACAAAAAGTAAATTTTGATGTCCCAATCATAAATAATAATTTTATTTTGACAAAAATAGCTTATAAAAGTTTCAAAATATAGATTTAAAAATGGTTTTCCATCAAAAGGCAGTAAAACAATATTTTAAGAATATTAGTGTATTCCATGCATAAGATTGTATTTATTTTCATTTTAAGCCTCTAAAACACTATATTAATCATTAATAGACATAGATAAAAATATCTATTATTCATTACTTACTTGTGATGTTACATCCATCCCCCCTTTAGAAAATTGTGTCCCCACAATTTATTTACTTATCGAATAAATGGGGGTACTTATCCCTCATTGCATTTTCAGATTCCCATGTTGCCTCTTCCATCATGTGGTTTTTTCACAAAACCTTTACCTGATTAATCACCTTAACCATAACACTTTCTCCCTGTGGTCAAGAATCTGGACCGGTTGTTCCTCATATGATAGGTTCTCTTCCAGCTAAACTACTTCTGGACTCAAAACATGAGATGGATCTGGCATATTTTTTCTCAACATCGAAACGTGAAAAACATTGTGTACCTGAGATAAACTCGGAGGTAAAGCCACCCGGTATGCAACTGATCCAACACTCTCCAGAATTTCATATGGTCCAATAAACCTTGGACTCATCTTTCCATTCTTACCAAATCTCATCACACTTTTCCATGGAGAAACCTTGAGAAAAACATGATCACCTACCTCAAAAGAGAGATCCTTCCTCCTGTTGTCCGCATAACTCTTCTGCCTACTCTGAGTTGTTCTCATGTGTTTCTGAATCAGCTGAACTTTTTCTGCCATCTCTTCTACCAATTCTTCTCCCATCAACTTTCTTTCACCCACTTCATCCCAGAAAGCTGGAGTTCGACACCGCTTCCCATATAATGCCTGAAATGGTGCCATCTGTATACTGGAATGAAAACTGTTATTATATGAAAATTCAACCAAAGAATGATGTTGGTCCCAACATCCCTGATAATCCATAGATCAAGAACGTAGCATATCCTCCAATGTCTGAATTGTTCGTTCTAACTGCCCATCTGATTGAGGATGAAAATCTGTACTAAAATTTAATCCAGTACCCAACGACTTCTGAAGGCCTTTCCAAAAGTTAGAAGTGAACCTGGGATCACGATCAGATACAATGGAGAGAGAAAATCCATGTAACCTGACTATCTCTTTAAGATACAAATGGGAATGTTGATCTAGGGAAAAAGTATCTCGTATAGCAAGTAAATGAGAAGATTTAGTCATACGATCAATAATAACCCAGATTGCATTATTTCCTCATGATGTCTTCGGTAATCTCACAACAAAGTCCATGGATATATTCTCCCATTTCCACTCTGGCACTGGTAAAGGCTGAAGCATCCCTTTCGGTAACTTCCGCTATACTTTAACCTGTTGACATGTCAAACACTTCACAGTACAATCAGCAATATCTCTTTTCATTCCATCCCACCAGTAATACTCCCGCAGTTCTCTATAAATCTTAGTACTGCCAGGATAAACTGAAAACGGAGAACTGTGAGATTCACATAACAACTCTGTCTTCAACTTTGAATCACAAGACACACACAATATCTTCCCAAATCTCAAAACACAATCATTATCAATGTTGAATTCAGGAAACTTACCTTTCTGAACCATCTCTACCTTTTTCTGCAACTCACTGTCTTTCTTCTGTGCTTGCTTGATTCTATCTGATAATGATGATCTCACTGATACATGAAACAAAACAGAAGAACTTCCTGCACCAACAACTTCTATGCCAAAGTTCATCAAATCCTTAACGAAAGGATCGCGTTCCAAACACAACATTGCTATTGAAGCATTACTTTTTCGACTCAAAGCATCAGCCACTTTATTTGATTTTCCCGGATGGTAATGAATTGTACAATAATAATCCTTGATTAATTCTAGCCATATCCTTTGTCTCATGTTCAATTATTTCTGAGTGAATATATACTTTAAACTTTTGTGATAGGTATATATTTCACACTTTACTCCATACAAATGATGCCTCTAAATTTCTAATGCAAAAACAATAGCAGCTAATTCCAAAGCATGTGTAGGTTAATTTATCTCATGAGTTTTCAACTGTCGTGAAGCATAAGAAATTACCTGATCATTCTGCATTAGGACGCAACGAAGTCCTTTCAACGAAGCATCACTGTATAAAACAAACTCACCATTCCTGGAAGGTAGTGCCAAAACTGGAGCATTCACCAATATTCATTTCAATTCCTGAAAACAATCATCACATTATTTTGTCCAGATAAACTTAACACCCTTTCGAGTTATCTTAGTCATTGGACTAGATAACCTTGAAAAATTTCTAACAAACCTTCGGTAATAGCCTGCCATACCAAGGAAGCTACGAATCTCAGTTACATTTGTGGGTCTTGGCCAGTCTTCCACAACTTTTGTTTTTGCAGGATCAATAGTTCTCCCATATTTAGAAACAATGTGACCAAGGAAAGAAATTTGTTGCAACCAAAACTCAAACTTTCTGAATTTCCCATAAAATTTCTTTTCTTTTAAGGTTTGCAAGATAACCCTTAAATGTCTTTCATGCTCTTATTTACTTTTGTAAAACGCCAAAATATCATCAATAAAAACCACCACAAACTTATCCAAGAACTCATGGAAAATTCTATTCGTTAAGTCCATGAATACAACAGGTGCATTGGTTAGCCCAAAAGGCATTACTACAAATACATAGTGGCCATATCTTGTATGGAATGCGGTCTTCGGAACAACTTCTTCCTTTACCTTCAGCTGATGGTACCCCGATCTGAATTCAATCGTTGAATAATACTGAGATCCATGGAGCTGATCAAAAAAATCATCAATATGAGGCAAATGATATTTGTTCTTAACAGTGATATTATTCAAGGCTCTATAATCAATGCAAAGTCTCATTGAACCGTCTTTCTTTTTAACAAACAAGACAGGAGCACCCCATGGTGATGTGATAGGTCGAATGAAATCATTCTCTAATAAATCTTGCAATTGATCCTTCAACTCTAAAAGTTCAATTTGATCCATTCGATAAGGGGGTTTTGAAATTGTCTTAGCATCAGGAACTAAGTCAACAGTAAATTCAACTTCCCGATCTGGTATTATTCCAGGAAACTCATCAGGAAAAACATCAGGATACTCATTTACCACTGGCACATCATTAATCTAAACAGTTCCTTTATTTTCAACGATGTGTGCAAGGTAACATTCATTTCCATCTTTTACAAGTTTCTCGGCCTCTTGATAAGTTATCGACAGTAAGGGTTCATTCTTGTACACAAACTGAATGTCTTTCTGAAAAGAAAGTTCTTTAGCTCTACAGTCAATCTTAGCATGGTTAATAGAGATCCAATCCATACCCAGGATAACATCAAAATCTACTAGAGGTAGAACAATAAGGTTTGCAAGTAGGTTCTTTCCACAGATAAGGATATGAAGATTCTTATAAATTCTTTTTTCCTCAACATTCCCCCCAGGTGTTTTTACCAAAAGTTCAAGAGTCATTTCTTGAGATGGTATTCCTATTTTTCGAGAAAAGGTTTCATAGATTAAAGAATGTGTAGACCACGAATCAAACAACACACTTGCATACTCTGAAAAAACAAACAAAGTACCTGATACAACTACATTTGATGGCCCGACATCTGCTGAAGTAGTTGCAAAGGATTTCACCACCCCTTTCTGCTTGTAGTCTAACTACATACCATCACTCAAGCTCTTTTTCGGACACTCATTTTCATAGTGACCCATCTCCTTTCACTTAAAACATTTCACTAACTGTAAATCAAATTTGGTCTTACCTTCACCTTGATCCTTTTCAGTGCAATCACGAGCCTTATTTCTCATCTTACCACATCAGTAGCACTTTCCAGAATTCCGAAGACATTCCCCAGCATGCCTTTTGCCACATTTATCACAAACTGGAAACTTAGTTTTCTTACCATCAGACTTTTTTGAAGAATTCTTACCTTTCTCATGCCACATCGGTCTCTTCTTCTGTTGGTTGTTATAGAACACTTGATCATCGGAAAACTCCATTTCCACCTTCTAAGAACATCGAAAAAGCTTTTCAAAACTTTTAAACTCATGAGAAGCTAATGCCCTTCGATATATTGGCTTTAATCTTGAGTAAAAACGATTGATTTTACTATAAAGGTCTCGGATAAAATTTGGAGCATACCTTGCCAATCGAGTGAACCTTTCTTCATAGGTAGCCACTGAGTCTTCCTCTTGCCTCAATTCCAAGAATTGCTTTTCCATCCTAAGTCGAACAACCTTAGGAAAATACTTCTCATGAAACATACCTTTGAATTCATCCTAGTCAAGGGCATCATTCTCATCGGCATCCCTGATATTTTTAACCAGAGACCACCACTGATCTGCCTCACCCTCCAAACGGTAAATAGAAAGACTAACCTTTTGATTGTCTGAACATCCCATGACATCAAAAATATTCTCCAGTGCTTTAATCCACCTTTCAGCTAACACAGGGTCAGATGATCGTCTGAATGATGGGGGATGTTGCCTCATGAAATGTTCCACCACTGACATGTTCCTCTGTGGTTGGTCTGGCTGATCTCGTGTATGGATACCACCACCATTTATCGCTTGATTCAACTGCGCCATTACTGCAACAAACTGTTCAGTTCCAATTTCGACCATCTTAGGATGCTGATTTGGAAGTTTATTTCCTTCTGGATGCCTTCCTATCACTGCTTCCCTGTATCCTCTGCGGAAAAACATTCTGAACAAAAATGTCTTAGATGAAGCAACATGGTAATCTTCAAATACTATATCATTTCAAAAAAAAATATTTTTGGATAATCATTTAATAGAATTCTAACTCCTAAAGATATCTAAACCAACCTCTGATACCAACTATAAGGCCCCAGCCTTAAACCTTTTTTAATCTTGAGTTATTACAAGATTACACATTGAGGATCTTTTCGGGATTATAGTTTTATGGAATTAGATCATAAAACTTGCATTACATTCCACATATAAACAAAGTGGTTACATAAAGATAGTATTCTTCATTCCCATCAATGGAAACACATTTAAAATAAAACATGGATTATTTCTTGACACTTCCTTGACACTATCATCATATCATGTACCTTTCCCTTGACCTGTGAAAAACATTTCAAAAAAACATGGGATGAGCATAAAAAGCTCAGTAAGGGGTATAAAAATATGGAAAGGAAACATGAGTACATATATACATAAGAATGAAATCATACTTTACCCATAAAACATATGCACTTTAACATACCTCATCAAATCATGAATAAATCATAGAAATCATAAGACATAAAGGTAACGTGAGGTATTCATAACATCCTTACGTAGGGAGTAACCCTCTTGGTTACGTTTGGAATACCCATCATAGTATATTCCCTAAATCTCTTCGGAGAAACCTTAACGTTTCACTCCTTCGCGTTACCCAATGCATTGGAGAGCTATATCAGGCTCACCCGCCCTTATTCTATCACGAAACCATCCGTCTTCATAATAATGCCCAAGAACCTCAACATAATCGTATCACATAAATCATGCATAAAGGAGACATAACATTTCAACCTTTCAATCACAATATATCAATACAACACATTGATATAAAAAAATTATGAAAAACATTTTAAATACCAAAATAAAAGAAAAGTAAAACATGGTATTTATTTTTCTTTTAAAAAAAAGTATGGCTTGTAGAGGAAGCCGAAACTCAAATAATGGTCACGGTGGCGGAGAAGTCGTTGTCGCCGCATACGTACGAAAAATACATTCCCTTTTGTCGTTTAGTAAACACTTCATATAAAAAAGATTCCTTTTGAATAAACGTAAAAGTCAAAGGGGTTTATACAACGTATAAAAGAAGGTTGTGTATAAAACAAAATATGCCTCAATGAAAGGAGATTGAGACGAAGTCCCATACCTCAGGTCCGACATGACTCGATCGTTCTTTAATGTCATGAATAATAAACTTGAGTTAATTTCTACTTGCTTTAGAACATTTTTCAAGTTCATTATTTCTTTTATATCACTTATTACCATGTCATGAACACTATGTAATTATTTAAGTTAATAACGGTCATTTTAACGATCATTGGTACTTGAGTCAAAAATAAACCCTTTATAATTACAAGTTGTTCATTATCCATTATATCCATAATGGTAATCATGATATAGATATCATATATGTCATATATATCCAGTAAATTCATGCATTTATAATATTACATAATCATTTAGAGGTAAGAAATGAAATGCACCGTTAATGGAGATGGTAAGTCGTACGTACGCATGAACGCTACTTTCATTTCTATTTTGTATTTTATAGAATGGAATAATAATGATATAAAGGTATATTATAATTACATTACAATATCATATATAATATCATAGTTCCATCCTTTATACGTCCCACATATGGTATTTAACGAATCAAATCACTTTGAGGGGGCGGTAGTCCGCACTTTCTTAAATGAAGATATCGCGTTTACCCATAATGGAAACCATAATGGTATGAACAAAAAGAAAAAAATAGAAGCTTAAGGAAAAAATAAACATATTATATATCCTATATAAATATATTTACATGTTAATGGCCACCTTTGAAGGTGTTAAAATAATGTTGAACAATTATCGTTTTGGGAGGCATAAATTCACCATCCATGGAAACAGTATGTTCGTTAACCATTTGATGTAGGTGTGTGTAAGTGTAGATAGAATCCATATTATAACAACATCCTAGTATATTGAGGATACTGGATTTTTTACAAAGGAAAATAATAAAAAGAGTTTAGGGGTTTGGAGAAGCAAAATAAAACAAAAGGACTCAAAAGAAGACATTACCTTAAAATCGGGTAACTCCCTTTGGTTTAAGCTCAAAGGATTCCTTGGGATAACTTCTGCCCAAAGTGAGGCTCCAAGGAGAAAAAGAGGGATTTTGAGAGACAAAATGGCCTGGGTTTGGCCGATCCAAAGGCTTTGGATCTGTGGGTAAGGAGGTAGAGGTGGGGGCCTTTTATAAGAGGAGAGGAGGGGCACTCTTGGAAAGTAATGATAAGTTGCTTTATTTTAAAATGATTTTTGGATTCAAAAGGTCCCACATTGATATAATTAGAGGATAAGGTGATAAGGGTTCGAAATCCACTCATACAATAGGTTTTGTACATGTGTAGGTCTTAGATATTACATTATCTTTTCATTTTATTTAAATCGTTAAATAATGAGGTCATCGCTGCATCATCATGATGTCATAAATAATTTAATTTATTTAATGTCTAAAAATTATAAAAAAAATACTATGATGTAGGAACTATTTTTATATTACTAATTAATATTTATAGTCAAAAATATTACTTTTATAACCCCATATAAAAATTGTTTTAGTAACATAACTCATGTTTGTGTCATTTTTACTTTAACATTAAATAAAAGGTAATTTATGTCATTTCCCAACCAATGTGGATCCATGGGGTCCCCAAGTTGACCCATGGCTTTTCCTGGTCGGCCATGACACAACCAATGAGGGTAGTACATTTTTCAAGCTCATCTCATTTTATTAAAGCTTTATTTTTACCTTATACTACACTAATTACCTCTAATCGCGATTAAAAACTTAATAAGTTACTATTCACCAAAAAATTATTATAATCTCATTGAACCACATTTTACTTCTTAATGACATTCATGTATGTCGAATTTTTTAAATTAAAAAAACAAAGATGGAAAAATTTCATTTAAACGGAAAAAATCAGTTTTTATAAGTACCACTTAGTGGTTTCACTATTCATCAAAAATTGATGTCTTTCAGAAAATTACCAAAAATTCACCCTAAGCTATATTTGATATTCTGAATTCAAAAATGAAGTCTATTTTAAAAAATTCAAAACATATAAGTCACATTAATTAATTTAATAATTAATTCCCGCTGTCATGACAAATAGCGTGTTTTTATGAAACAATAAGTATCAAAAGATTGACACTAGTTTAAGTCCAATTTCAAAGTGAAATTGATTCCAATGACCACCATTGGATAAAATGGTGAAAATATATTCTAATTTCACTTCAAAACCAATTCAAAAGGTAATCTAATCATATAAATAAATTAGATTAAAAAAAGTTTTTGAATTAAAATACAACATTTTTCACTATTCATTAAAAAATTAACTTTATCGGAAAAATACCAAAAATTCAGACAAAGTAAATTTTGATGTCCCAATCATAAATAATAATTTTATTTTGACAAACATAGCTTATAAAATTGTCAAAATATATATTTAAAAAGGGTTCGCCATCAAAAAGTAGTAAAACAATCTTTTAAGAATATTAGTGTATTCCATGCATAAGATTGTATTTATTTTCATTTTAAGCCTCTAAAACACTATCTTAATCATTAATAGACATAGATAAAAATATCTATTATTCATTAATTACTTGGGATGTTACAGTGGTGGGGGCCTTTTATAAGTGGAGAGGAGGGGCACTTTTGGAAAGTAATGAAATTTTACCTTACTATATAATGAGTTTCGGATTTTAAAGGTCCCAAACTTATATAATTCGAGGCTAAGGTGACAAGGGTTCGAACTCTACTCATGCAATAGGTTTTTGACACATGTAAGCCTTGGATTTTACATTATCTTTTCATTTTATTTAAATCGTTAATTAATGAGGTAATCGTTGCATCATCATGGTGTCATAAATAATTTAATTTATTTAATGTCTAAAATTTATAAAAAATATCATGATGTAGGAAATCTTTTTAGATTTCTAATGAATATTTATAGTCGAAAATATGACTTGTATATCCCCATTTAAAAATTGGTTTAGTAAAACAACTCATGTTTGTGACATTTTTATTTTAACATTAAATATAAGTTTTTAATGTCATTTTCCAACCAAAGTGGCTCCATGGGGTTTCCAAGTTGACCCATGGATTTTCTTGGTCGGTCATGACTCATCCAATAGAGGTAGGACAAGTGTCAGGGTCATTTCATATTTTTATAACACTATCTTTACCTTAAATTCCACTAATTACCTTTAATCACGTTTAATTAAACTTAAAAGTTACTATTCACCAAAAAATTATTTTAATCCCATTGAACCACATTTTACTTTCTAATGACAACCATTGATGTCATATTTTTGAAAATCAAATCATAGAAGTGGTAATATTTCATTTAAACGAAAAATCAGTTCTTTAACTACCACTTAGTGGTTTCACTATTCATCAAAAATTGAAATTTTTCAGAAACATGCCAAAATTTCACCCTAAGCTATAATTGATATTCCGAATTCGAAAATGATGTCTATTTTATTAAATTACAAACATATAAGTTGCATTAATTAATTTTATAATTAATTCCCACTGTCACAACAAATAGCGTGTTTTTAAGAAACAATATATATCAAAAGATTGACAATTGTTTATGTCCAATTTCAAAGTGAAATTAATTATAATGAACACCATTGGATAAAATGGTAAAAATATATTCTAATTATACGTTAAAACCACTCAATTGTATAACTTATCACTATAAATTATTTTGATTAAAAAAGTTGTTTTAAGTATTTTTCACTATTCATAAAAATTGGAAGTTCTCAGAAAAATACCAAAAATTCAACATAGGCTAATATGGATATTTCGAATCCAAACAATGAAATACATTTTGAAAGAGAAGCGTATCGTGGAAGCATATCGTGGAAGCGTATCGTGGAAGCGTATCGTGTGTTATAATGTTGAACTTGCGTACAATACATGCTATTGCATTATGGAAAGAGAAGCGTATCGTGGAAGCTCGGCGTGTTACATTCTACCCACCTTCAATAAATTGCGTCCTCGCAATTTAAAAATTTTCCATGAAAATAAAAGGTTGAAAATAGAAAATACCTTTGTGGAAAACCCACATCGGAAATAAGGTTAATAAAAATATAACATTAAATGAAAGAAAGAGAAGTACAAAGGTCACCCGAGATAGCCCATACTAGGATTATATGAAAATATGTATATGGAAGAAAAAATAACCATCAATGTATGATGGAGAGTTGTAGAAAACTGGATTAGGAGAAAGTTATCCATAAGAAAATCAAAAACTTGTTATTGGTTAAACGGTCATTGAATCCCCAGTTGGAGAAGTTAACCGGCAACGTTTTTGTTTTAAGTTACCTTTTATAATGTTGAGGAGTTTATTTAAGAGATTTACTAAGTATGTAAGGGAATATACATACTTGTCATGTAGACTTTCATTCTTTAATAAATTTTTACCACAAACCCATCTTTCACTCTAAAAGATAATAGAACTCAAAAATAATATATTTATCCAAACGTACAAGGTTAAAAATATTAACAAATACCATTTAGATTAAAAAATTTTTTTGTAATAACCAGGGACTTCCTGTAGGCTAGAGGTAGGTCATAAAGGCCCGTCACAATATTGTTGTGGGTTCGATTCCTGCAGCTTTGTTCGATGCGACGGGTTATCGTCCAACCTGAAGGTTGTCCTTTTTTAAAACTATTGTAATATTCCAAAAAAAATATTCAGAAATTTTTTAACCATAAACAATACTATCCAAGGTTCAACTTAATCCATTCCAACCTTTATAGTTATCCAAAATACTTCTGTCCAACTCACAGTCCAAATTTTATAAGTAAGGTAAACATAATGAAGATCCTTTTTTCCGCGTAACAACATGTGAACACCTTCATTATATATTCTTTTAAAACACTGCAATTACCAATGATCCCTTATTCCTTATAGAATACTAGATATACTCCTTCTATCCAAAAATGTATACAAATCATTAATCAGTTTCAAGGAAGTTAAGAATATCTAATATAATTTATCCAAATCAATCATGTCTTATTCCAATATCACTATCTCGGTATCAGAACCATATTATGGTTTATCATTCTCTCAACCATATATTTTCCAAAAATTTAACCTACTGTGGAGTCACTTTTCTTGGTTCCACACAATCTCAAGTCCTTGATGAAATAGTACTGCAGTACAATCCTTATATATATCACAATATTTTTATAACCAGAATATAATCCTTGAGTCCAAAAGCACCAATACATTAATTATTCCACTTCAACTGTAGTAACAGCATAAGATTGTCCTTGGTCCCTTGGCCTTTTCTGAGGTATGTTTCCCTGACGCTTAGGACATTCATTTGAATAATTCCCCATTTCCCTACAATTGTAGCATTCAACATTGATAGCCTCTTTCTTTCCCTTGCAATCACGCGCCTAGTGACCTTTTTCTCCATATTTATAACAAACTCCCATTCCTTTTAGGCAAGTACCAGGGTGATTCTTCCCACAATTATCACATAATGGAAAATCCTTTTTTACCTTTTTCCCTTTATCTGTCTCTTGTTCCACCATTCTCTTCTTATCTTGCTTTACTTTATTGTTATAAGACTTATAGAATTCCTTTTCTGTCTTGATATCACACAAGAAAATATCTTCATATGATGAGAAAGATTGTGATACTAAGGATCGACGGAGAAACGGTTTTAACCCATAAAAGAAACGATCAATCTTACTTCGTGGGTTACGTATATAATCTGCAGCATGTCTCACTAACCTTGTAATGTTGGCCTCATACTTTGCGACATTCTCGTCCTCCTATTGTCTCTGACTCAGAAATTGCCTTTCCATATCTGCTCGAGGGTCACGAGGAAAATATTTTTCTAAGAAAATCTCTTTGAACTCCCTTCATTCCAAACATGATACTTCTGCATCTTCCTTTGTATTTTGAATCAACGACCACCACTGATTGGTATCTCCAGTGAGGTGGAAAACTGCCTTGACATCCTTCTCCCTTTCGCTACTCCCCACGGCATGGAATATTTTCTCTTAAGAGTTTATCCATTGCTCAGCTACTAATAGATTTGTACCCCCATTAAATGTTGGTGGTTGTTTCCTCATGAAGAGGTCTGACATTGATCCTCCACATTGCGGATCAGGGTGCTCCATACGAGTAAGGTTATTATTCATAACCTGAGTGAGTTGTCCCAGTATGGTAATAAGTTGATCAGCACTAGTTGTATCTCCAAATCCCTAATAATTATCTTGAGCAGGAGGGAAATCCCTACACGGAGTGCGTGCATTGATACGGTTTTCATTCCTTCAACTAGGCGCCATTTCTAAAAAATGGCATAAACTAGATTAGTTTATGAATTGTAATGAATAATTCGAAACATGTAAAATACATAATGTAAATTGAATGGTTTATGGATATAATCCATAATCATAAAAATGTTTTCCTTCAAAAATTATATACACATAACCCTTCATAGTGGTTTGTAAAGAAAACAAGAATTATCTTAAGCATATCCCACGGGAGTGTCGTAACCAAGAGTGCAGCAAGGCCCGTTGTCAGGCACCAATTCCCATTCGAGTCTATCTCAAAGCGGTGTTTTCGTGTTTTACCCCTAGGTACATCTGTGCTAGAGCCGCCTCTACCTGCTCATATCCAGACATGGATGTATTGCTCGAAAAACTCACAAAATCTCTACAAAAACAAAATTCTAGGAAGTTCTTCTATACTAATCCTCAAAGTCTATCTTTGGGCTATGCACTCTAATCAGAGTTTATCTAAATCTAGCTTCCATGGTTAGTACTAAACTGCCTCTGATACCAACTTTAATGCCCCAACCCCAGCTACCCAGAGTCGGTGCATTAATTCGTAACATTGGCATGATCACGAAAGATCAAGTCTCGAATGACCGATTATTTTAGTAGCCTTGGACACACTAGATACATTCATAAGTCTTAAATTACATCATAAAGTAAAACAAAACTACAACAACTTCTCTTCATATCCCCTTATATTATCCCTGCTGATCATTCATAATATACTTCTTCACATCCTGGAAAAATTAAAACATTGAAAGGGGTGAGCTCAGATGATCAGTAAGGATAACAATATATCGGATGCTCTCGTAAAAAAACATTAACATTTATGGCAATGTATAACTAAAACAAAATCCTTTTAAACATGAACTTTAGCATAATATGGAAAAAGTAAAATGAAATAATGCCATTTACTTACTCACATGGATATTCTACTGGTCGAATAATCACATGAAATATCAATAACCACTTTCATAATGATGGAATGCATAATTCCATACTATCATAACCACGTAGCCAAGGCCTCGTTCCAAGAATACATATATCATTTTGTCAAGGCCTTGTGCCAAGACACTAGTTTGTCTCATGAGACCTGCCGATGAAATTTTTTTTAGAAGATACTTACGTTTAAAATTGCTCAAATATACTCCAGTGTTTTTCTGAAAACATTATGCATGCTTCTGAAAACAAAATAACTAATTCTGAGACTGCTCGACTAATTACTGGACATGATGGGTCCACGCCCAATCCCATCCTGTCTACCACACTCGAGAGTCGGTTTTTCTGAAAACATTTTTAAGCTTTCATTAAATACGTACAGATTTGCACTGGATTTTCATATATTGGAGAGAAATATATCTTTTTTTAATCATTTAAAAATAACATGATTATAAAAGAAAACCTTTTGAATAAACAGAAAAGTCAAAGGGGTTTATACACCGTATAAAAGAAAGTTGTGTATAAAACGAAATATGCCTCAATTTAAGGAGATTGAGACGAAGTCCTTACAAAGATCATTTTTAAAATAAAATAGATCTATTATTTGTATTCAATATAATTACACATAAATAAAGTACAAATACAAGATAGTACATAATAATATCATGACATAATTTGAAAGTAGAAGATTAACCCAAAGAATGGAAATTGGGTTAAGAAGTTCCCTTACCTTGCGTCTTGTCTTGACTCGACCGTTCTATAACCTCCTGAATAATAAAATAGAGTTAATTTATAATTTCTTAAGAACCTTTTTCAAGTTTTTTATTCCTTTTATATCACTTATTACCATGTTCTGAATATTATGTATTTATTTATGTTAATAACGGTCGTTTTGTAGAACTTTGGTACTTGAGTCAAAAATAAACTTCTTATAATTACAAGTTGTTCATGTGGTGAAATATCCATTATATCCAGAATTATATTCATGATATAGATATAATATATCTCATATATATCCAGTATATAAATGAATTTAGAATATTCCATAACGTTTAGAGGTAAGAAATGAAATGCACCGTTCATTGAGACGGTAAGCCGTACGTACGCATGAACGCTACTTTCATTTATATTTCATATTTAATGAAATCATAATTATATAAAGGTATATTATAATTCCAGTATAATATCATATATAATATCATTTACTCCATCCTTTATAAATCCCACATATGGCATTAATGATTCAAATCACTTTGAGGGGCGGTAGTCCGCACTTCCTAAAATGAAATTATCACGTTTACCCATAATGGAAATCATAAATTATGCCACAAATGAAAAATATAAAACCTTAAGTAAAACATAAACATATTATATATCATATATAAATATATTTACATCTTAATGGAAACCTTTTACGCTGTTATATGAGTGTTGAAGATCATCATTTTGTAAGGCAGAAATTCCCCATCCAGAGAAACAGTATCTTCTTTAACTATTAGATGTAGGTGTGTGTAATTGTAGATCGAATACTTCTCATAACTACATCCTAGTATATTGAGGATACTGGTTTTGTTTGAAAATAAATTAATAAAAAGAGTTTATGGGTTTGGATAAGCAAAATAAAACAAAATAACATAAGAGAAGACATTACCTTAAAATCGGGTAACTCTTTTGATTTGAGCCAAAGGATTCCTTGGAAAGAATTCTTCCCAATGTGAGGCTTCTAGGAGTAAGGGAGGAAATTTGGGAGAGTATTTTGGTAGAGTTTGGCCGAGCCAAAAGGCTTTGAAAGTGTGACTAAGGTGGTAGTGGTGGGGGCCTTTTATAAGTGGAGAGGAGGGGCACTTTTGTAAAGTAATGAAATGTTACTTTACTATATAATGAGTTTCAGATTTTAAAGTTCCCAAACATAAATAATTAGAGTCTAAGGTGATAAGGGTTTGAAATATACTCATCCAATAGGTTTTTGAAATGTGTAAGCCTTGGATTTTACATTATCCTTTCATTTTATTTAAATCGTTAATTAATGAGGTAATCGCTGCATCATCATGGTGTCATAAATAATTTAATTTATTTCATGTCTAAAAATTATAAAACAAATATAATGACGTAGTAAATCCATTTATATTTCTAATGAATATTTATAGTCGAAAATATGACTTGTATGACCCCATTTAAAAATTGTTTTAGTAAAACAACTCATGTCTGTGACATTTTTATTTTAACATTAAATAAAAGTTTTTAATGTCATTTTCCAACCAAAGTGGCTCCATGGGGTCCCCAAGTTGACCCATGGATTTTCTAGGTCGTCCATGACTCATCCAATAGGTGTAGGGCAAGTTTCAATGTCATTTCATATTATTATAACATTAGCTTTACCTTAAATTTCACTAATTACCTTTAATCGCGATTAATCAAATCACCGAAGTTGTAATATTTCATTTAAACAAAAAATCAGTTATTTAACTAAAACTTAGTGGTTTCACTGTTAATCAAAAATTGAAGTTTTTCATAACAATGCCAAAATATCACCCTAAGCTATAATTGATATTACGAATTCAAAAATTATGTCTATTTTATGAAATTACAAACATATAAGTTGCATTAATTAATTTTATAATTAATTTCTGATTTCACAACAAATAGCATGTTTTTAAGAAACAATATATATCAAAAGATTAACAACTATTTATGTCCAATTTCAAAGTGAAATTAATTCTAATGAACACCATTGGATATAATGGTAAAAATATATTCTAATTATACATTAAAACCACTCAATAGTATAACTTTTCACTATAAATTATTTTGATTAAAAATGTTTTTTTATGTGTATTTCACTATTCATAAAAATTGGAAGTTCTCAGAAAAATACCAAAAATTCAACATAGTCTAATTTCGATATTTCGAATCCAAAAAATGAATTCCATTTTGAAATATAAAATTTCTATAAATTTAAAAAGTGGTTTTTACTATTCATAATGGCTACTTTGATTAGTCACGGTGTGTTAGAATCTTGAACTTGCGTACAATGCAAGCTATTGCATTATTAAAAGAGAAGCGTATCATGGAAGCTCGGGGTGTTACATATTTCCAATCAAATAGACCATCATCACTGATGATCTGGGGCGGTTGTACATCCATGAGATTGTGCATCTACATGGAGTTCTAAAATCCATCGTTTCAGACAGGGATGCACGCTTTACTTCCCAGGTATAGAAGGGGATACATATGGATTTGGGTACGTAGGTTCTTCTGAGTACAGCCTACCATCCTCAGTTATATGGCCAGTCCAAGCATATGATTCAGGTGCTTGAGGACATGCTCCGATTATGAATTATGGATTTTGTATGTTCTTAGGAGAAGCATATACCTCTTGTGGATTTTTCCCACAACAATTGTTTTCAAGAAACTATTTAGATGGAACCTTATGAGTCTTTGTATGGAAGGCCATTACGATCAACCTTATGTTGGGTAGAGGTAGGAGAGGGAGATTTGTTGGTACCTCGTCTTGTACAGAAGACCACGGAGCATATAGAGTTGATTCATAAGAGGATGGATACATCACAGTCTAGAAAGAATACATATAATGATCAGCAGAGATGACCTATAGAGTCCGAGGTCAGGGATCAAGTTCTCATACATGTCACGCGGAGTTTGGGGCACAGAAGCATTAAGAGATAGATTAAACATTCACCGCAGTACATCGTGCTGTTTGAGGTATTAGAGAGAGTTGGGTAGGTTACCTATCAGTGGTAGTTTTCTTAGATTTATCAGGCTATGCACGACGTCTTCCATGTTTCTCAGCTCCGACGTTACATTCCAAACGCTTATCATGTCTTTCAACCTGAGGTGGTTTAGCTCTAAGTAGATGCATCATCTGAGGAGCATCCTATACGGGGTTTCAATCGCAGTACGAAGGTAATTTGTGGTTGTTCCTTTCCTTTGGCATGGTTGTTATGGTAGCAAGGGAAAGTACCAGATGAGGCTTGGGAGAGGAAAGCTGATGTGCGATCGTAGTGGCCAGAGTTATTTGAATCTTCTCCTTCTATGCTGCACCAGGGAAATTTGGGGACGAATTTCATTAAGTGGGGGATGTTTGTAAGAACTCATATGTTCTTTTTAGGTATGTTTTTCCTTTTATTTTCATTTTTGAGAAAAAGTGGAAAATATGGAAATTTTCAAAGTACACGCCATGTACATTATAAGTACACACCGTGTACTTCAATACCACTTGAGCCCATGTGCTGGTCATTTCATGACCACACCAATGGCTATGTAGGGGTGACATGGGGGCCGCCTAAAGAAGAGTACAGAAACAAAAAGTACACGCCGTGTACTCCAAAAATACACACTTTGTAATTTTTTTTTCATTAAACGCACTGGTGTTGTGTCTAACCACTAGAGGAGTCTTCTTATAGGTCACATTCAGCTAAGAGAAACTATACAGTGTTGAAACTTCTCTGAGCCCCTGAGTCTCCATCTGTTCTCTGAATTAGATGTCGTTGACTGTGTTAGAACTACAACTATTTTCTCTTCCTTATTCAAGAGTTTCTTTCCATGATTTACCCTTTTTATCATGTTATCATGGGTTGAACATTTTATTAATTTTCAATGATCTTCGACGTTCTAAGAAGATTCATTCCACTTCGTTCAATTATATTGATCTCCTAACATCATGGTAGTTGGTTTGGGCCTTTTTGTTGAAATTCTTTGAGTATATTGTTCAACTTCCACAAATACCTTTGAACTGGGTATTACGTATTCCCATTTTTCCCTTGTTGTTTTCCCAAATAGCATATATTCCTGATTAGTGGTAATTATTTGTGAATAGAGTACTTTACTGTGATTTGGATGTTTTTCCCATGCATGTTTTGCCTACTTATTACCATTTGGTCAATTTTTTCTGTTAGGATATTGCAAGTTTCCATGCCTTGTTTATAGGATTGTGTGAATGTTCTTCTGATATTATGATATGCCTTTGAATTCTAGACAAGTTGTTCTTGAGGTGTAATTTAGGTGACTCGTGTGCTAGGCATGTTTTTTTACATTGGTCCGTGAGAACATAGTGTAGTAGACCAGAGGGAGAATGGATGTAAGGGCTTCTTTTGAGTGTCTTATAATTTTACGATTCTAGACCATAAGAGGAATTGATGTTAAATGCATACATAGAGTTTCTATAGTTCCTTGACATGGGACACAGGGGGAATATACATTGACTGCTTCCCCATAGCGCCTTTAGTATGATACTAGACTATATGGGGAATTGACGGTGAGTGCTTCCCCAGAGAGTCTATTTTTTTTAGCTGAACCAGAGGGGTGATATAGTGTGTGTCTCACAAAGGGTCTTTAGTTCTTTTAGGTTGAACTATAGGAGTTAGGCCATGAGAACTACCTAGAAGGGTTACATGTTGTTCTACTTACTTTAGTGGCTACTTACTTGTTTGTAAATTATATGCTAGAAACTGTGGATTGTTTGCTGCTGAGTACTTTCCTGTTTACTGCTTTCTGTACTTTTACATGCCATATATTCACTGACTGTTAGGAACAGATATTTAGGTGGTTGTCTACTGGGATTTTGTCTCACACCCTGTTTGGGTAATCCTTTTGGGCCCAAACAGATTATAGTGTTGCATGTATAGATAAGGGCAAGCGCCCTTCTACATTAGGTACTTGATTGCATTAGAGCAGAAGAGCATGGGAACAAGATGAGTCTTGCGATGCTGAGGAGTTTATCTGCTTTATTCTACACTTTGTTTTATTATCATTGTTTTCCAGCATTTTGACTTGTTTGGATTTTTTTCTAGACATATATGGAACATGCTATATATATATATATGCTCCAGTTGTTTCTTTTTTCAGTCTTCCACTATTATTGTTGTTTGGTATTTTCTACTTCCGTTGTTTTATGTATTTGTGTACTTCTTCTGTGTACTATTCTAATGACATAATAATTTCCCCATTATCACAACCAAGGCACTCACTGCAAGTCGGCAGCCTCTGGCATTTAGGGAAATGTACTTGAGGCCATGTGACCAACCGGGTACGGGGTGCCTATGGGTGGCTTCCGTAACCGACACATTACAATTAGTGTGGATTTATTTATAATATTATTTGGAGATATATCTCCCTCCAATTAATAGGTTATATCATTATATATCATGAGATAATAATGAGAAACTTGTCAAAGGTCATGATCCACTATGGGAATGAAGTGAGTCTTGATCTAATCTAGGAAATATGTGTCTCTAAATATATAATGGGAAATAGATGATGAGTCATGATCCACTATATTGATTATATTTATATATCTTCTTTACATATGAAAATTTTTCTTATATATATGATGGTGACACTGTTTTATGATATTATTTTACAGTTCATAATTCATTTATGATTATTTATCACTCTTACGGGTCATGTTATATGAATTAAAACATTATTATTCAAGAATTATTTTTTATTATATATGATAGGATTGGTATGATATTTTTATGCTGTGTTTGAAATTAAATACCCTTATATATATATTATTATTTCATATGATCATAGATTGAAATCTCCCATGTTTAACCTTAATGGTAATAAGAGCTCACTATTTCTGAGGATTCTTTTCCCAAGTTAGTAATAAATGTTTATGTAGGGAATTTGTATGTGTAGTACTATGTGATAATATCTTAGTGGGAGATATTTAATATCAATCAAACAATAATTATAATGTATTTATATTATATATATTCACAAAACTATTTTGGTCCTTAGTCGTATTTTTTTAATAATTATTTAACATTTATCAAAAAAATTTATTTTAATGTATTTAAACCATAAATTCATAAAAGAATAATTAAGGGTATTTGTGAATTATAAATCCTTTATTACCTATGGTTAAGATTAAAAATATAATTATAACATTAAAAATTTATTAATTTATTTTGTAAGTCATTTTATATTGATAATTCTGTGTAATTTGGTATATTGGTGATCATTACATCTTTTGGAGCTCCACCAAAATGGGTATATTTCTCTTATATAATGAAAAAATACATCCATTACTTGAATTATTTAGAACATATAAATTAATAGGTACAATAATTTTAGTCTTATATGAGGTGTTCCACTACATGGAAATGAAACATCATAATTTTTCATCATCTAGGTAAATAATATGTGATAAATCGATCAACTAGGCCATTATTTTTCAGTTAGATAAGACATGTGGGAATGATTATACTATATTGAAATACTTCCATGTTTAATGATTACTCGATTTCATTGGAAAAATATTATATATTTATAAATATCATTTATATTATTAAGATTTTGGAGGACTTTTTCAAAAGTGATATGAACATTTTTATGGAGATCCCACCAAACCATTTTGTATAATATGATGTATTGATTAATTTCAATTAGCCAATATTTTCTTATATATATATATATATATGAAATTCTGAATTTTAATAAGCACTCAATGATACAAAGTCCCTTAGGTTCATCGAGATTGGAATTTGAAAATGAATTATGTTTTAGAAAATGTGGATGTTAAATACTAAAGACATTTGATAAATTAAATCCTGAACTATTTTTGATAGATTCACAAAGAAATATAATGTTTTTTATAGAGGCCATATTGGTGGTTTTTTAAAAAAAATATTATATTATTGGATGTTTAATAAAAGGGTATATTATATTTAAAAATTTACATTCTACCATATGGATTTATTCTAATGTGGTTAAAATAACAGTTTACGATGTGATTATATTATAAAATGGAATTGGAAACCATTTTTATTATATCTTATAGCATAATAATACTTATGATATGTATGGAATTTTAATTATTTAATAATAAATTCCTTATATCATTGATTATTCAGTTATATTTTGGTATTAATGAAACAATTTGTATTATAATAGTAAATAATATTCAATTAAGATTTCAATAAATTAATTCATCAAATGGAATTAAATAATAACTAGTTGTTTAATTGAAGACGATGCTCGAAGAATATATTATTATTTAAATATGTCCTCTAAAATGATATTATCTCTCCATTGAAGACTACCATGGTTTTATTCAATCCTATTGAAACATTAATTATATTGGTCACCTATTTTCACAAGGTGTGGTGATAACACAACATCAATGATTGAGATACCTCTCATTTTGAATTGGAATCCAAAGATAATTAAAAATAAAAAATAAAAAATTATATTTTCAAACTGATTATCTCTATATAGTTGTATGGTATGGAGATATAGGTATTTTTTAACATTTATTTCATGCATTATTGTATTCCTCATTATTCTTTTCCAAATGATTCGTTAAATATAATCAATTATTTTAAAGATTATTCTTCACTAACATATATCAGATGAAAATCATCTTAAACAAATATATTTCCATTAGGTTCACAAAAATATTTCTGACAAATCATATTACATTAAACTTTTAGTAGTTGAAAACCAAATTTCTATGTCATCTGGAAACTATGATATACTTACAACATGAGATTTTTATTATTGGTTGATTTATTTTGAGGTAGTATCATCCCTTATGGTGTATAATGTTTCATTATAGGACACTCTTAATGATTAAAGACGTATTCATGAAATCCTTACAATTAGTAAAACTTGTTAACATATATCAATTGATATATGAATATAATTATTCAATATAAATGTTCATATATATATATATATGAGGTTCATTGTATTTCGTGTAATAGTTTTTGAATAAAATATGGTTTATATTCAAATATTTGAGAGTGTTGTTATTCTTAACCATCCAATGATATGGTAGTTTTTTTTGATATGAGATCAGGGTCACAATAGGGGGTTCCATCATATAATTAAATGTGGAATTAGATCCTATGTAGTTCTATACCACATTAAAATACACATTATACCATTTAATTTTGGTGATATGTAACAAAATATTGCATTTTAATGTCTTCAATCCATGACATTGTGAATTTAATTTTATCGTTCTGCTTCCAGGAAAAGTGATGTGCCTAATAAAGACATGTGTCCATTACTAAATGGGGTGTTATATTTATACTAAAAAGGCATAATTTATATTCTAGATAACATGAAAAAAATCCAATGAAATATTGGTTTTATATTTGAAGTACATATATCAAGAATGATACATTTAGTTTTACATTGATTTGTAGGGATTCATGTGTACCGAATGGGGAGAAAACAAGTGATTGAGTGGGTCTTATGCATGGGAGTCCATTTTTATAGTCCATATAATATGTTAGTAAATAATAGGAGAATTTATTAATGGTGTATAAAAGTAATATACGTCGCATATATAGACACCCACCTTTTATTATATGTAATTATATGCGGAAAGGGTAACACACTCATGGAGGATATAGACTAATGTAAAATTTATAGGTATTATATATAATAGGAAGAATTTTTATTGATATTAATCTTCTATATAATGGTAAATAGATGAGGAATAGTTGTTAGAATCGTAAGGATATGGCCTAATGTGGAATATATGGGACTTATCTTCAAATAATGGCCAATAAATAAACATCAACCTCTTATAATTTGGTAACTACATAATGAAGGTGGACAAAAAAATTGTTGATATGGCCCAATGTGGAATTGTAGAGGAATATGTATTATATGAGTTTCAATTTTGGTATCCTCATCCTAAATTTCGGTTAATAAATGAGTATGGAGGACTAGACACATACAATATAGATACAATGATGAAATGGTTGTGGAAATACTATATATAATGATGGGTTTTTTTAAAATTTATCATTTATATATGTAACTAGGTGAGAAAGGATGACTAGACACAGTAGGTATGGTGCCAAATGGGGACAGGTCAGGTCTTACACCTAAATCAAAACCCATTTATCGTTATATGTAAAATATATTGTTAATGTTAATATATTAATAGTGAGGGCATGGTTTCAGATTTAACATTTTTTGAGGCTATTAATATGGACCCACAACTCATATAGTGGACAAAATATGCTAACCTAATGCATTTAATATGAAATATTACTCTATATGGTGATGTCTGGAGGAAAATATTGATCTATATTTGTTTACACTAATAACCTAATAATTTGAATCCCTGTAATAATGGTAGTATAATATTTCTTCTAAAATGAGGGTCTTATCATATAGGGTAAAACTCATGTAGTAAATCAGAATATAGTCATAATCCCTATTATTAAAGGAATATTTGATCGATGTGGATCATATTTTTTAGAATAACTAATTCAGGTTCCATATGAGTTTGAGGAGGATTAATAAATAGATGTTCACCCTTATAGGTGACAGTATTGAGTGGGGAGCACATATGGGTGATCAGTGGGATTGGTGGCTAGGATTGTAACATATGCATGTACCATTTCAGATGACATATTACCATGGGCTCTAAGCTAGGTGAATTGGGAATAGACTCTATATGTGGGAATAATAATTATTAAACATATTGGGATAAAGGAATTGTGTAATGGAGGGAAAATGGGTAGATTTAACTTCAACCATAGAGACATGATAGAATAAATGCTTTGTTGGGTGGCCTCTAAGTGAATGTTTCTGTTCATTGAGGACACACATAGTGTATCCCATTTTAAGGGATTAATCACTAACGTGGAACACACTAATTTAATGTGGGAATCTTTTTTATAGGTCCTTCACATATTTCATACTAATTACAATGAAATCGTGGTATTTTATTGGACATAGAATCTAGAAGACTTAAATACCACATCAGTCATTCTTATTTCCCTTAGAATATAGTCAAAAATCACATGAATGTGAGATTTGAGAAGTTGGGTGTTGATTCTTTATATGCTGTTGTTAGTTTTTCAGCTTCTTCAAACACTGATATTTCCCACATATACATAGTGTAGAAATTGGGGGTCTTCAGGTCATTGTATATGTTTAAGGACCTGGGCAACCAAATGAGTAAATTAATCACAAAGAGGTGCAATGATCTATAAATAAGAAAGTGAAACATAATTGAAGATCATATATATATATATATATACATGGTGTGTTGGGATATTAAAAAAAGGTATCATGATGAAACATTTATAGATCATATGGTCATTTGATGAGGTTGTTCATGAGGAGATGATTGGAAAAAAAGATTATCATAGCTTTAGAATTATCAATATATTTTAGTATTTATCCTCATAAATAAATTTAATAAAAAAATTTATTTTGGAAATGGATTATATATATCATTATATAGGTCATATAAAAAATTAATAATTTATAATATCATTAAATATCTCAAATGATCCCAAGACCATATATGAATGGGAGGATAATTTTTTATATCCTTTTGCCAGTAATTCATTAATTTAGGTCATGATCTACAAAAATGATGGACATGTATCTTAAATGGTTTTAAGTGAATTAAATATTTAATATATTATAATTTTATAGGAATATGTTAATTTATTTCATTATGATCCTATTGATCCTTCCCTAATTCGATGTTTTTTTATTTCCATTGAACTCATAATAATTATTATGCCAATATTAAAGAGTTAATAGATAATAACACCATTGAATTTAATGAATTAAGAATAAAATGACATGATAACTTAGAAAATGATTTTATGTGCCAAAATTCCTCAAAATTGGGTTCACTATTCATATTTTTTAAAATAATAAATTTACAATGTGTATTTTCATTGATTATTACTAGCATAACTTGATCAAAATAATGTATAAATATCTTACAGCTTATATAAATGATTATATTTATCAATATAGAGTGGACTAATAATAATTAATGTAGATCATCGACCAAAATTCCATCTACTAATTTTGAAAGGATATGATGTAGAAAATAAATAATTATATAAAATATATATATACAATTAATTAATAAATATTTATTTTAGAAATAAAATTTCCCCTATAATCTTCATGATGTCAATGAAAATATTATTCAGAAAATAACCAATCAATTTTCTAGTATCCTACATTAATGATATTATATACTAAATTGTACCAATAAAAATGAAAAATAGATTAATATTCTTATAAAGACCATTAAAATAAGAAAAAGTACATCAAATTTACTAATTGTTGACTTCTGATAGAGCAATTTTACTACTTATGTCATTTAAATACAAGTGAGGTAGTATATATGGATCATTACATTATATAGATTATTAAGGAATATCCCAGATAGTAATATATAAAAGGATAAATGTTTTCTTGGATTTAATAGATATTCAAAATTATTTTTGAGAAACTTATCAAGATTATAAAATCCACCAACCACGTTAATTAAATTTGTATTTATTGTTTCTCTTATTAAAATAATAAGAATATAATTTCATGGATCTCAATAAGAGTTTGGTTAAAATATGTTTAGAGATACTACTATTAAATGTGGAATTATTTGTGATATATACCGATTATTTTGGGAGGTTTATAGGTTGGATTCCCATTTAAAATGACAATGTGGTTGCTTATTCCTCTTATAAATTGAATACCAGAATGAAAAATTAATTAATGCATGATATGGACATTATAGTTGTAATTATTTACTTTAATTTTTTATAAGAATTATCAATAATAGAGAGTTTTATAATATAAATTGATCAAAAGAGATTATAAAAAATATTCTCATTCATAGAGTTGAACATGTTTGAAATGGGATTTTTGACATAATTAATGACATTCCTTTTGATGGACAATACAATCAAAAGAATTAAATCAAGTTCACTTATTATCTATGTATAAATTATATTAATTTTATAACGATATAAGGTATTTAATGAAACTCAATATTCATGAATGTATTCATTTTGTAAATCGAAGACAAAATGTATTGGATGTAATCCTATTATTACCAAATTATTCCACAAAAATTCATATATGTGATGGTCCATGAAGCACAAAAGGATGATATATATCTATATAAGAAAATGGGAAATATTCTATAGTTCAATCATTAATATACAGTGTTATATTATATAAAACACATATATATGTACAATTAATAAAAAATATATAGAAGATTATTTTAGAGGATGAACATTGTTCAACATTGTTTATTCCCACTAGTATAAAAGAGATATATTGAGATCTCAATAATAACCTATAGTTATTTAATATAAAGAAATTTATATCATAGTTTACAACATGATTCATGTTCTTATAGATAATTATAGCTAAAATAATTTATTATAATGGTATGTTGAAACTATTTATAAAATTGTTGTAAAAATGGGAATATAGATCGTTATATTTCATTAGATATAAACCCAATACATTGATGGAATATATATAGGGCTTTGGTTGATTTAATGTAGATTTCAAAATCATTACATGATATTTGATATGATTTCCACTTAATAAGAACGGATTGATATACATAAAATAATTGGTATGGATTAATGAAATATAAAATTGAATGGTTTCCGATGTAGATCCTTGTTTAAAATAAATGTTCTTGAGAATTCATTAAAAATTATTTGATAAAAATTATAGACAATAACATAGCTTATGATCCATAATTTCATTTTCAATCTCAAAGGAATGTTTAGAAATTATAATTTATATTTATATAATGATCTATGCATTTAAATAGAATTTATGATAAATATATCCCCCTGGTACAGTTTTCATCTTTCAATTTTTCACATTAAATAATTCAACATCTACTATATATGGACATTTATAGGATAAGATTCATAACTATAACCTATTTTAATAATGAAATAGTGGGAAATTTTTGTGACAAATCCATTATTATATAATTATATAGATATTTAAAACAATCCAATATTATATTAATGTAGTGTAATGTATAAAATATATATTTACTTCAAACTGTGGGTGAGTTGTTGAGTTAAATTTTAGGTATAATTTATTCATTTGAATATTACCATATGATATGATAATGATATTCGAGAAGAAGTTATAGATAATTCCAATATATACTTCGTGGATGTTTCATAATCATTGAAACTAATTCATTAGTTCTAGGTCTTATAGAACTCAATTACATGGGAAGAAAATCATTACATATTCAATCAAATTAATTATTAGCATGATTCTCTCTGGTCATAGACATTGAATAAAAACAAAATGGATAGTGTAATAATCGTAACAAAAAATCAATGTGATAAATCTTTTAATCATGGATACCATTCCTAGGATGTCGTAAATAATGAAACATTCTTACAAACCTATCATAATTATGGGTAATCATATATATATTTATGTATAATATATTTTTTTAGGTTCTATCCATACTTTTCTTATACTATAACCTATAAAAACTATTAAAACCTACTCAAATACCAACTATATAGACCTAATCATACCATTCATATATATCAACTCAATTTGAGGAATATCTTGTATAACTTATAAATAAATAGTCTTTAAATGTTGAAGCATTAGATTACATTGAGACTAAAAACCAAAAAATACTATTTATGTGAAATATTCACCATTTCAAACATATTTCCTTATATAGGGTACCATTCCAAATTCATCATACTCATTACACTAATTTAGAACCATCAAAAAATAAAAAAATGAAGGGGTAATATCAGATGCTCAATTAATGTAAACATGTGATATATCATTTAATTTTCATAAAAAGTAATAAAATCAACAAAATAATATGAAAAAAATATATTTTAATTAGAAAATTTTCCCATAAATTAACAGTTCAAAATCTAGAGTCCTAGAATAGAAAATCAGTATTTCACAATATTTTGCAATCATAAAAAAATATATCATGAGATATGAATTAAAATAATAATAGTATAAATGTTTAATATGTTTTTCGAACTATCATATAAATAAAAACCATATCATATGTCATGGTTAACTAAATAGACCATTAATTCATAGTGGATCAGGTTGGACAACATATTCACTATATCATTTAAAATTAGTTTTCCCTAATAATTTGACATTGAAATTTATGAATGAAATATAAATGTGTATAATTTTATCAAGAGGAATATGGATTTACCCATCACATTAGAGGTATATATAATATTTATCCCATGAAAAACTAAATGAATACCAGAAATATGTGTGCCACATGATCATAAAGCATCAATCATATCATCACAATATAATATATGGAAAATAAACGGGCTTCGTGATACATTTTTCTTCATAATAATTAAACATATATATAATTAAAAAATATATCATCATTAGATTATAAACCAATTAATGTATTAAAATTAGTAATGTAATTGACATGGATAGAAAATTTTTTTAAAATATCATTTTATTATTTCATTCCTAACATGATAAAATAAAATTTTCCATTAATGAATTTTAAACTAAAATATCTTAAAATAATGGGAAGATAAATTTCACTAAAAATAAAAAATTAAACTTATAGTATATGAATAAAACAAATAAAATTCTTGTAGGAATTTTTATTATTCATATAGTGTAATTTAAAATATTACAATTTTTTACATGATTAAAAAAAGTCCAAAACAACATGTTCAAAATCATTTTAAGCAGATTATTTTCCTTAACTTGTTTAAATTATGTTAATGGTAGTGAAAATTTAATTTATAAATATTTTAATAGGTGTTAAAAACATTTATGAAACTATTATGAATATTATCATCATGGTAGAAATTGGTCGTCAGCAAAATAGTAAATATGGTCAAATTTTCATTACAAAACAATATCTATCATTTTATGTTACAAAGAGGGAAAATTGACAAAATAAATTAAAACACTACTAATATACTTTGGATAATATAATATATGGTTTAATGTCTAACTTCCTTAAAATTTCCATAAATAAAATATAGATTAATACACTTTGAAAAAAAAATTTAATTGTAATATTAAACCTTAATTCAAGTCCTACTACCTAGATAAGAACTCTTAATTCGTATATTATGAATTTAAATATTTTATTATTTTATAAATAAAAGAAACTAAATAATTTTAATATCATATATTTTGTACTTATAATATTTCAACAACCTTTTGTTGATAATTCATTGATAAAATCAACAATTTCTATGGGTTAACTGGTCCATTTTGCGAATGCGTTTTCCAATAAAAGATTTATTCCTTACAAATTTATCATGGTTGAATCATAAATATAATATTAATCATGATATTAATAAAATATATTTTCATTATAAAAATATTTATGAAAATATATAAAATGTAGAAATAAAAAAATTTATTACACTAATAAGGAGATGGTAGTTTGCACATACACATGAATGACGTTTTCTTTATCTAATAAATGAAGAAAATTAATATAAGTCATATTTATTCATTTTTAAATAATAATTGAATCATATATATCATATAATTTCATTATACCCTTGATTATAAATACCCATGTGTGGCGGGGATGAAAATTGAATCATATCTTTACATGGATGTGGTAGTCCACATTTATGCACATGTTACAGAATCATTTTCTATTTGAAGTTAAGGTGGTAGAAATTAATTCTAGCAGAATATTAGAAATATATTAATATATTTTTGATTATTTTATCATATTATGTTTAAATATACAATAGTTCTAGATATTATGGAAGGAAAATAAAAATGAAATATCTCATTTAAAAACTATAATTCTTCTATAAATATCCTTCTTTGGTCTATAACTAGGTTTTTCTTAGGATGTATTTTTTTTCAAACGAGTACCATCTAGATGGAGTTGGGTATATTAAAGATGAATTTTCTTCAATTCTTTGTCAATCTATTCGGTTAATAAAGTGTTGATATGAGCAGATATGGGGTTACACTTTATATGTTTGGGAGAGGACACATATATTATTTGTCAATAAATTAAAATTTATTAATATCTTATTATATCTAAAAGGACTAAAATGAATCATATTAGAAATTTAGATTATATAGGGTCTAAATATGAACAAAAACTTGGTTTATAATATTATTTTAAGTATATTAAAACGTATATATTTATTTTTAAAACTTTTAATATGTATGAAGTCTTAAAATGTTTATTAACTTTTTAAAAAAGTCTCTAATCATAATGAAAAAGGTAAATGTTTCCTCATTAAAAAATTTTGACATTATAATTCCAAAATATGAATTTTTTTTATAAAATTATATTCATATATGTGGATGGACATAATTTTAAAAACTGTCAAATGTGAAGAAAACTTATTTTCCATAAAAAATAATTTTTCGAAGGAAAATTTATTTATTCTAAATAAATATTAATTTTTACTAAAATAACATTTTTTGGATTAGTATTAACAAATTTGAACAAGTAAAATTAATCAAAATTTAAAATATGATTTTAATTTTTAATTACAAGAAATTAAATGATATTTTAAAATATATATCTTCTACTACTCAATCAAAAAAATAAAAAATTAAATCTAAACAATTTCCCATATTCTAATATGTAACTTTTGGTTAATTTTTTTAAAACAAATTATCATATTTTTAGAAATTAATTATAACATGAAAGAAAAAAATTTAATAAAAAATATTTTGTTGTAAAATTTTTTTGACGAATAAAATGACACTAATGAAAATAAAGAACATATTTATTAAAAACTAATCAATATATATGAATTTTATAATAATTTAGTACATATTTTCTATAAGGTTTTCATTAATTTTAAAATCACTAACTTAACTGAAAAATTATATTAGTATATTATCTGACTATTCATTTAATCATGACCAGGCCTGAATGGCCCGAATGCCTTCATTTTTATTGATTTTTGATAACCCCCCTTTCAAGGGATGAGGGGTAACCCTTACAAAGAACAAATGATCAAATATTACAAGGCCTGTAGGCTTAGGAGATTACATAACCTGAAGGTCGTAGGGATTTCATCCAGACTATCTACATGAAACTACCCCTCCCCAGCATCTGTTTCATGATTGTAGTTGTCCACCTTTTGTATGGTTTTTTGGGTAGGCTTCCCATGCAAGAACATGCTGGTACCAATGGAATAGCCATAGCCTCTCATTCTTACAATCCATTTGGTTCTTCTCTAGTGAGTGAACCTACTCTAAATCCTCTTTAGTTCATTGAAAATAAATTTAAAATCATGGAGTGTTAAATGAATATCTTATTAAACAAGTATCAACATTAAAAAATTATTAATAAATAAATTTACTAAATGTGGACCCACTAAATTGATTAATGTATTTATGTTTTCCACATAATTTAGTGGTCCATGATCTAAATTCAATAAAAAATGTGTCAAATTTATTGATCCTCCAATAAATTATTTATAAATGTTGGTAATATTCTCAATCAGATAATATTTGACACATTAAACATTGAATAAATATATATAATTCTCTTATACATATGTATAAACTAAACATCATTCCACAAGTACCCTAACTCATATGATTTTGATTCTATGTGTTACCCAAATATCAGAGAAGGATTTGGTTACAAAGGTCACCAGATTAACTTTGAACAACACACTATATATATGATACTCCATGGAAACCATAATTTGGAAGAACCAACATGTTTTAATTACCTAGAACACTACCTGTGACTTATTTAGAATTATTTCAATAATTTGATTCATTTTACTGTAGATTTATTACATGATCATGTCTATTGTACGACTTTTAACATATATGGATGATTCTATAAATTTTGTTTGGTATCATATCCTTTACACCAAATAAATATTTTTAATTATTATTTATGGGTAACCCTTTTATAAATGATAGAGTGTTTTTATAACCGAAATTAAATGAAAAATATATTCATATTATAAAAATAATCCCAATAAATAATAAAAATGAAACCCTTTCATAAGAGTTTTTATAATTATATGACATTAACATTTTCCAAATAAGTAGTATGAGAGTTATTTATAGTCAACATTTACTTTTATAGTCAAGGAACAAGCCTCGATCTTAGTGGGATCTCTAACCCAAACACCCTCTTCCTAAGAATACTATACAAAAAAGAGATATTAATTCAATTGAAATTATAAAAAATAATATTTATAAATCATAATTAAAAACATTTATAAACCTCATAACACAACATTGGAAAAAAAAGGTATAAGAAACATAAAATTTCAATCATTCCTATCATGTAATTATCTAGGTTTATATGTAGTAACAATGAAGTATATTAACACTTTAAAAAATTATACATAATAATAAAAAATATAATTTCATTATACATCAATAAATAATGAATGGAATATGTCAAATAAAGGAGTAATACATAAATTTATACAGGAAATAATCCCTTATGAACAATTTATAAATGAATGAAAAATATAAACATTTTATTATATAGAAATTCATTAATTAAAATAAGTAATTAAAAATATATTTCATATTTAAATATAATATAAGATTCAATATATTATTAATTTTATTCAAATTTCTATATAAAAACACATTACCTATGATATTAAAATATCAATTCCAATTTTTTATTATGTAAAAAATATAAAAAGTAGGAACAGAATATAATTTTCTCTATTTTTAAATTTTTGAAATCAATATTCAAAAACATTTTGAAATGGTTTAAATAATTTGAAGCATACACCTTTTAATATGAATAAATAAAATTACTTATTATGAACCATTCAGAATATTATATATTAACCATTTTATATTTTTCATTATTTTATTTTGTATAATCATTTCATATGGTACACATATAAATTTGGAAAATATAATTTATAAAATATAAGGAAGTATTTATATATTTTTTAATATCCAATTTTAATATTATGGATATTTTTTATCAAATATTTCATTAGAATTTATTAATTACTTATAAAAATTTATTATTATTAAATTTATAATTATTAAATCTATAAACACATGAATAATTTTATAAATATTACAATATATCATATCCCATATATACTATAATATATATAATTTCCCTAAATCCATTCGAAATTTAATTTTGGGAGAAAAAATTCATTTTTTTGACTTGTGAAAATTTAAAATCTCATGGGAGCATTTATAGTTTTACACATCAAGCGGTTATAATATCATGGATTTTTAAGATAAATAAGTCATATGGGGACCTTTTCTGGGTGAGAGAGTTGGGTTGGGCATACGATATGCCCCTATAGAAGGTGAAAATAGATATTGAGGGCTCGCGTACCATTATATTGAAACACCATGTAAGACTACTATAATGTATAAATTAGGATAATTTATTATATAGAGATCTCATAAAATATTCATTTTATGCTATTTGGTATTAAATGCACGCCATCATGAACCTATATTGGATTAACTCAGTTTGAAGATTATCCACATGGTATTAACCTATGCTACCATAAATTCGATTAATTTGACATATAGGTGTCAGACAAGGTGAAATACCCACATTAATAGATCTTCATTGGGTTAAATTCATATAGAATGACTCACATACAATTAAAAATAACAATATAAAATATTAATATATAGGTTATATCCTATGTTTCAAATTATTATCTTTTACAGAATCACGGTATTTGAAATTATTATAGATAGACAATATTTTACAATTATTATTATTTTTATTGTGATCCTTTTTTTCTTAATAATAAGGATATGTCACTAGAACCAGAATACATTGAATGAATTTTGTATATAGAAATTATAATACATAATGTCACACTATCATAAATACGCTGATTCATTATATAAATATATATGTGTCATTCGATGTCTCTCTAATATAGATATACTCATAATTTTAACCTGATTTAGAGTCATTTTAATATAATCAATATAAACATTGTAATGATACTTCTAACAATGTACCCATGTAATAGTAAGATCTATTATAAATTGTGTATCCATTATTTATGTTAAACTAGACTTTAATGTCATAACTTTATATTTCAAATAATTTAAATTAGTTTTTATATAATTAAATTTGACTCAAATAATTTAATTAATCAATAGGATTAAACATTATTCCCTTTTAGCAATAATATAATTTCAGATTCTATAGATATTCTTTTTTGGTAAAATATATACCAAAATATCTACTTTTTCAAAAATAAATATCTCCATGTCTAAATGATTTTATGAAATATATATTAATTATTTTTATTAAAATACAATGAATAATGAATATACTGACCTGAAAATTCTTGTAGTGAATTTAACCTTACCCTATAACTTTGATAAACCACCATATAACAAACTCTACATCCAATAATCATTTTCCATTTCCATGATAAAATATTACAATATATTGACATATTATGGTATGGATCAATTATAAACCTGGAATAATCAGTACTGTGGTGACACACCCTGTATAACACATTACTTGATGAATATAATATCCAATTCCACTTCAATAGAAAAAATGATCTCTATAGTGTATCCACAATATCAATCTATATTTAAGTTATTCCTATATATATACCTTGAAATTATCTATCATTTCTTTTTTCAAGCACAACATTTCTTGATTTAAAAAATTTTATGTCACTATATATTCCTCTATAACCATTTCCATCATCTTCTCCCCTTTTTTGTTGAAATATTTGTACCATGGTCTATAAATTACACTATCCATATTTAACATATCTTTTTTCCATTTACAGTATCACTCACACACATCAAAACACAACCTGCTCAAAAAATACCATTACACAAGATTTCTTTAATAAAATTAATAAAAATGCCATATAACATTATTCCTATTTAAAATATGATGTATATATTTTAATATAGTCTCTAATATTCCAATACAAATAATGATGTCCATTTATTCATCTCCACCATGACAAGGACTATTCAAAAAATGGTTGTCATGATGTCTCCCATTGACAATGATTATCATACTTCTACAAATTCTTTGTCTATTCCTAAAACATCAATTTATGAATTAATATACAACATTAAAATATTTTTACCAAATCATAAAATCTATCAGAATCTAGATCAATCGTCAAAGAATCATCTCATAAAATTACCCTAATATATATAACTATCATTTTTTATCTTATTTCAATTCATTATATTCACTATGAATCCCATAATTTTACATGTTTAACATTTCAAGGAATACATAATGAGTATCTATGTATTTTACCTCTAATATTGACAATCATTGATAATTTATTTTTCGAAAAATAAAATTATATCACTATCATGTTTTATTTTAATTATTTCTAACCAACAATCACCATGTTGAAACATTATATCCATTTTTTTCATGAAAATACATCTATAAATATATGAAATTCCCTGAGGTAAAGAAATTTACTCACTTGTTTTACTTTCAAACCAATGTCCTAAATGAATATAGATTTATATATTTTTCATTGAATGAATAGAATTTATCCAATATATTTATTTTAATTAATATCTTTGATGTTACTGAAAATTTTCACCAAAATACATATGGGTATGTTCATTAGGTGTTATATCCAATTTTTTAACGAAAAATATTATACTATATTCTTGGGAAATAAAAAATAATTTGACGACCAAACAAATAAATATTAATATATTTGAAACACTCCAATTTTCTGGTAAATCATTTATAACCACCGGGTCTCCATTATCCATCGTAATGTTTTTACCAATTCCACACATATTTAATCTCTTTTATCACCATCATTTCCCCTAAAAACCTACTGGTTTTTTGAATAATTTTATATGAATTTTTCACAGTTATCTAAAACATTATATATATTTATCACTTTTGAATATTTATAATTTAATCATTAGTATCTCACTATACATGATACACCATATTTTTTTATTACGAACATCACATACCCTTTTTTTATTTTCTTTTACATCTTCTTTAGCAAAAAACAAGATATTTTTTTGAGTTCATAATAACATTAAACTATATGATCACTTTATTAAATTATAAAATAGTAATCATACAATGTATAAAAGATTCATCAATATATAAATTAAGTCTATTGTCAGTGAACTAGGTTTAGGAAACATGATTCTTAGTCAATAGATTCTATGTTTTCAATTTCAGACAATTTCTTCAAAATAAACATGAAAACTGTGAATTCACAACCATAAATGATATCTCTATTTTATTAATGAAACATAATCCCAATATCAATAGTGTATAATAAATAAATTATAAACAATTTATGTTATAACACATTTTTAGCTGACTTACAATGAATGTTAAAATAAAACATCATATTACTATTTTTCAATATATTTCTTCCATCATATGGTGTGTCTCCTTCCAAGAAAGGGATTATTAGCTGTTGAATATTTAGTACCAAACTCCACCATTAATTTTTAAAACAAATTATCTATTACACATTTTTATATATGACATGGTGAGCAATTTTTAATATATTTTTATATAACCATAATCACTTTGGTAATACAACCATCTTAGAGTACAAAAAGATAAAACACTGATCTACTCCATGAATAGTAATTTTACATATTTATGTATCAACCCATTTTCATAAGGGTATTAAACTAATTTTTTTATATCCTAATATTAAATGTTGTCAATTATATTTCTCTTATTGTCATATGATACATCAAATAAGTATTTTACAATAATGAAATTTTTGATTAGTATCAATTCCATGTACAATATTCCATCACTATTTCCAATTCCATATTTAATGATACCCCAATTGAATATTAAACATATTCATTAATAATAATTTTAATATCTCTTATTTCCACTTTTTTTCTATTAAGGAAATTTATAAATCCTGAAATTCAATATTTTTCTTAGTTCCATTATTTATTCCTCTAAAAAACATTATGTTTTTCATATTTATACAATGAATTTGTCCCTTCTTGATATATTCAACACATTTATTTTATCTCCCCCATAAATATATATATATATATATATATATCTAATAATATTTATGGAAATTAAATACACTGGTTTATGATTAATTAGTCACACTCATCATGTGTTAGAAGTTTTAAAACACATAAAAAAGGACTCTAATCTGAAGACCTAATATGTTGTGCTACATGGCCATAATCAAATTCACCAATTGCTAATGTCAGTCAGGAAGTGGTATGAGATACAAAAGAACATTGGGGAATACTTATCCATTTAATGAAATATTCCATACAATTCATTAATATGTGAAATTATTTATAATCTTAATCCTTTTTTATTAATCATTGGAAATATAATATAAAAAGATACATTTTTCTATCCATTTTAAAATTAATATAGATAAATAATACCATTACAAACTCCAAAAAACTATGACCACCCATAATACTTCTCCTCCTATTAAATAACTCTCACACTAAACTACATATTTCCAAAACATCATAAATAATATGTCTTTACATTACCTACATCATCGATAAACAAACCAACATGTCCACAAAAGGGGACATGCAATAGGTGAGTTCAAAAACTAGTAATATGACTTAAAAACTCTAGAAACATATATTCATATGTGATTAAATTAATAATATAATCATTAAAAAAATATATAATTTTATAAAACTACATAATTTAATATATTACAATAATATGAAATAATGGTTGGTTTCAAAGAAACATGATATTATTTCCAAGGAATAATTCTACCATGTTATCATATGAATCACCCATTATAGTTTTCTCAAAAAAAATACAGTATCTTGATGAAATATTTTTGGGTATTTTCCAAGTGAAATACCTATTTAACATAATATATAAAATCCCCATTTTCAGTTTTTCCTGAAAATTTCATTCTCAAGTCACAAAATTCAAAATTCACCAATGGACACCACTATTTGATGTTTCTTGATATTAATATGGAAACTATATTTTATAATTCTTAGTTTATAAAAGAATTATATTTAATGTTCCCATAAATTTCTATATATCTTCTTTACACATGATGAACCCACTATCCTTGTGTGTTTATTTTCATCCGACCTTTATTAACCACACATGGAGATAGACAATGACATATTGTATACTGCCATTCCGAATTGGGTGAAAAATATATGTTGACCCCAAATCTATAAGCCATCTATCACAATGTGATGAAAAATATATTTTCAAAAATAGTCCTCAAAATATAATTTTATGTGCAAACACATATTAGTCTACCAATCAATATTATATAAAACATAGAGGATTTTAAAATTTTTTGAGTTTATAAAGACACAATTAATCCTAAACCAAATTATATTTCTACCTACACAATTCGCATCTTCTTTAACAGTATAAGAATTGAATTATATCTTTCTATAATAAATTATAATCTAAGTAAAAAATTATTTTATGTAATCCTGATTTCAATAAAAACATATAATTCCTTTTTTAATAAAAAATCAGGTTTTTTCGAAAATCTCAATGTTACGTAATCCAATTTCTCATAAATAAAACTATTGGAGTTTCTAACATCACAATCGATCACATGAATGATGAAATTATAAAATAAAATTGTGATTTTGAATCCAACATCATATATTTTAAAATATTAAATGATTTATTTATTTTAGACTAACAACGACCAGCCTACTCCCTACTATACCAATATCTGATTAGGGAATACCAAAACACCAAAATTAATTTAAAAGAATTTTATTGTTTATTTTATTAATTCGAAAACTCTATGTTAATGGGATATAATAATAGGGTAAAAACAATTTCATAAAAAATATAGTGATCTAAAAATTATCCCTATATTATTATCATTATTATGACATAATGTTTTTATATGAGGTCAACTATGAACAATAGTCTTCAAGTTGAAAAAAAAGTAAGATCAGACTCGACATGAACCATTTTATTTTTAGGTTCTAACAACCCTATCATTTCATTAAATCACTCATCATGTGTCGATTGGTGCTCAAAAGTATCCCATTAAGAACATTTAATTTTTCAAATCGTCTACGGTTAAAAATACAAAAAAAATAGTCGACACCATGATGAAATACCCGATCTTCCAATATTCATCGAAATTCATCCAGTAGAATACGACATGGAAACACCTAAAACATAGTGTCATAGATCATGTTTAATATAAGAAACATTATTTCATAACCATGTATTACTTGTTGAAATATGGTTCCTTATCATATTCACTTGGTTCAACAAAAAATAATGGGCTTCCAACCACAACGTACAACCACCCACCACTCAGTATTCTCTCTCCCTCATACTATATCCCCTGGTTAATATTCACTCTTCAAAAAAATATAAACAAGTAACTAAAAAACAAAAGTCTCTATAATGTGAATCATTCTTGATGGACAAACTAAGGATATATATTCATACATTGGGTTGTGACACCGATCATCCAACACAACATAGACCAGGTGCCTGAAAACAGATTCTTAGCATCCTCCAGTCGTAACTAAAAGACAAGAACAAAAAATAAATAAACATAAATTGGAGGGAACAAATATTTATATATAAAAAATATTCAAATAATCATTTCTAAAAAAACAATTCAATTTCTAGAGACCCAGAATCAACCCAAATAATTTGGAGTTCTAAATCTATTTGGTCTTGATGAACCAACGTTTTACTTCAAACTCATTTCCAAAATAAGCATGTGTTTCATCTTCATGAAAATACATGTGTAAAAATAATTATTTATCTAAAAAAATTCTATATCTTTTTTATATTATGGGATAAATAAATTGTGATACAAATTCTAGTTGTCCATGTCTATTGTGTTGACATATTTTTATTGATATGAATTCATTTTTCATGCACAATAGGAGGTCTTTTCCACTCGAATTTACCTATTATCTTTTATTTTTGTATTAGATAATTTATTTTCATAAAGTACATATCTCTTAATTGATATAAATTAAGGAATAATTATACTTTTTAATAATTCCTTCACCTATAATTCATTTTTTTATTAGAAGTGAATTTATTTTTTACTCGCTAAAATAATTCATATTTCATCAATGGATTTTATATATATAATTCATTAGTGGTAAATAGTTCAAACATCATTGAGATCTATCATCACTATTATCATATGTTTTAAATCTATTTTTCAATATAAAAAAATATCTTTTACTTCAATCCTTTTTCCTTTCCATCAATGGAATGGATGTTTTCTTTATGAAGAATTCAACTACAATATTATGAAAATATATTATCATATTTCTTTTATCATAAAAAATCAAAAAAAAATCATACAACATTCATACATTCTATATTCACAACATGGTTTAGATAGTGAAGTATATTTCATTTCACAATTGATTTATTTTAAATTTAAATCATATCTATGGTTTATTCCAAAACACCACAATAATGTCATCTTAATTCCCCATTTCATCGAAGAACATAATTTCCTAATATAATAGGAACCTTCTTAAATAATATCAAATTGTATATTTTTTCAATTTAATTATTTGTATCTTCAATATTTTAAAAAAAAATTCTCCTTCATTCCATTTTATGATTTCAACTTAGTTTCATGTTTTATTATTTTGAACTCTATCTACTTTTATTTTATTATCCATATTCGCCTATATTGATAAGGATTCGATTCATTATTTTGATATATATATATATATATATTTAGATGAATTTTTTTATATTTCAATTCTTTCCAATTTGATATTTAATGTCCAAATTCATTTTAAAGGACTCTATTATAATATACATTGACCATTTATTATTTAACCCATTCTAAAAATAGTTCCATGAATAAAAATAAACGTATTTAGTGACTTGTTCTATAGTACCAAATATGTTATGAATTCATAGTTCACATGATAAATAATTTTATTTATTCACATTTACATATAAGTAAATGATCTCATTTTCATCACTATAAAGACTAAATACATAATTTAGATACTCATATATAAACTGAATTAGGATTCTATTATATTTTTATTAAATAATATCAATTTCTATATTTCCATGATTTGTATACAAATGTTATTTTTCATATATTTATAATAATAAATTTTTAATATTATATCATAGTGTGTTTTGTTAATTTTTTCATTATTTCACTAGTTACATGTCAATGTTATACAATTAAACATTAAGATGTTTTCAATGGATTAATCCTCTAACAACTTATCGCAACCTTATTAACAATTATCTCTTGAGGTAGGAATTATAACATTATTTCCTTCGACCATTTTCCCATAAATCATCATGATTAATTGTTTTAATTAATACATCACTAGATATAACTCCTTTCAAAATATTTTTTATCAATATATTATTAATACTTTATATATTATTTCTCAAATTATCCTCTCCAAGTATGTATTAAAATGATTATTAGTATAATATTGGACAAAATAAACCATAAAAAATTTTAAGAAATCAATTCAATTATCATTAAAAATAGGAGGCTTCATGTGTGATTCATTATATGCAACAAAAAGATATAAATTATTCAATAAGAAATTAAAGAATATGTGATATATTACATATTGTTCGGAAAATAGGGTGAGGATAAATGTTGCATCTAACCATTAAGGAGAGGATTAATCAGGGGTTAAGAAAATAATTTTTTTTAACATTCAATCATTACCCTCAACCATTATCAGATCATGTTATATCATTGGAAGAAAGTCATTTACACTACTATTCTTCCTCAATTAAACTCCCATATTATTCCAAATGAAAAATATTGTATTATAAAGAATACAAACACAATCAATTTTAATATTCTTCATCTATTGTGTGACAAAAACAATGAGAACGCAAATAGAAATGTATTGGTATAACAAAATACACTATCATGCACAATTTAGTGGATATGATTTATAGTCAGTTTCACTCTATACATGGGATCACTACCATAATATTGATTATCTATTTCCCACATCTCACTAATGGATGAAATTTTCAAATTCTTTTTCTATTCATTTTGTTATGGAATACTAGATCAGTTTATTGACTTGTTTGAAAATTCATGTCACGAATATAAAACATCAACATGTTTGACAATAATTATAGATTTTATTCTAATAAAATCACACTTTATTTCAATATTATTTTTAAATTAAAAAATAAAATTAAATACCAATAGTGATTTGAATGATTTTATTTAACATAAAACACAATATTAAAAAAATATTTTATCAGAATGAATAATTATGAGGTAAATTTTTTCTCATTCTTCCCTATATTCATTAAATTAATTCATTTATTTTTCTAGAACACTATAATTATTGATTATAATTTCTTAAATAAACATAATCTATTTATAGGGCCATACCATGATTATATTCTATATTCACTTAATAATTAATGTATATTTAACACTAGAACTAAAACATAGTTTTCAAATAATTTATTCTTATTTTAAATATATCAAATATTTTCAATAGAAGATTCATAATGACCCTTCCATGTGGTATTATATATTTCAGTATAATCCATATTAAATTAGATATTACATATATTTAATTAATCATATTTTCATTATTATTCTATTATTTATAATAGTTATTAATATAGTTTTTGAATCAAAATACAAATATAAAACCCTAAAATCAATAGTTTAGATCAATCCTTATTTTCTACAAGAACCACGTTCATAGCTAGTATTCCACAAATGTAATGAAATTAAATTCACCCATAAAATATTTAGTTTTTTCTCGTAATATTAATTATCATTAGTAATATATGAATAAAAACTGAGTACATTATATTTTTACGAAATTCACATACTATGAAATGTACATAACTTCAAAGGCTTTTCGTGAAGTCTGACTCAACACTCTACCTCAACATTTCAAAAAAAAACTATATAAACATCCCAAATAATTTACAATTCAAATATAAAATAGAACCACATTTCAACCAATTATGACGTGAAAAACAGTTGAACATGGAATACTAAATTTATAAACAAAATGGATTGTATAATTAATTGTACCATAACTAACTTTCATGTGTCCACATCAATAATATTTTATAACTAAAAAACTTTTAAAAATGCATTGAAAATGCCTTGTTTCAAATATTATTTCTAACTCATAAAAATTATTATATATACAATTATATCGAGGGAATACTTATTTTTCATCACCATGTTTAAATGAACAATATATGTGAACATACGTGATCTTATTTACCATATTTTTGAGCACCTTATTTCTTAATTCAATATATGAAATACACCATAACTTATTCCATAATCATTTATATCACCAACTCCCTAGTTGACTTAACACATCTGAACTATGATCCAAAATATGTATATATCTATGTTCGCCATGTTATTATAGTATATGTATCCTCATAAAAAAACTACAAGTCATAAGTCACACTAAAAATTACATGCATTTCATTTTGAAATCAAAATAGAAATAATTATAATATAGATTTCTTGTCATTTACAATAGGAAAACTGAAATGTGAATGAATGTTTCACAATTAATTAAAACATAATGAAGTCTCGTTTTTCATATATTACAAGGTATTATTCACTATAAAAATGTTATTGGTGATGTCTCAATTTACTAAAATATTTTTTTTATAAAATTCTATCTATAACATTAATAATTCATCCAAATTCATAAGTTAACCACGATGAAAAATATTTACTTCATAAAAACAACAATCAAAAGTTAGTCCAATCATTATTTAGTATTATTTTACTATGTCCAGTTTATATTGTACGATACATGTTTTTGATGGATTATTATCTGAATTTCCATCATGAATTTACTTATATTCTATTTTTTATTAATTTTGATAATTCATCATAAATATCACTTATTTTCACATTCACTTATTATATTATCCCAATAATGATTACAAAAAAATCAGTCACTATAATTATAATCCTTGGTTTTCAAAAAAATACAACAAATAACATCCTGGATAAAATAAAATTACACCAAATAATGTCACATAATTTTATAAATGTGGTAAGTCATAACTCATTTTTATTTTATTATTTTTTACCATTCATCCAAAATTAATGGCCTACTAATTAGTTAGTGGGTATTTGTAAATATGTCACAAAAAGTCTCATATAAATGTGAATCTATAATACCGACTTAAAACCACAAGTATCTGTTTATTTCCTCCACAATATGTAACTACATATTCTATATAATAACCCCTACCATGTTTGAGAGATTATTGTAACAATAACGAATCTTGAATAATTCATTTTGAAGATGTTATATAAGAGAATATTTTATTCTCTAATAAAAGTTATTTATTTTACTTAATTATTTTTCTTATAATCATTATCCAACTTTTCATGAATAAAATTAGACAATTTAAAATCATTAATTGAATAAATTATTCTTCTAGAAAAATGATGTTAGAATAATTACTTAAAAATTTTTAATTTAAAATTTTCTAACCCAGTCATTCATTATAACATTTTTTTAATTTATTTGATCTAACTCCCAACGTGAATAATGTTATGTCATATTCAAAATGAAATGTTAATGAAACATAAATGATAATAATTTTATTTAAAAAAGATGAAATTATATTGTGAATATAATATATTAATTTTCATATATATATATATAATAATATAGTATAACATATATTGATTCCATTATCGATTCAATATTCACAACTGGTAGAATTTTGAACCATTCTTTACAAACCACAAGCGTAAAATCGCCAAAATCATAATAGGGATGTGCAACATTCTCAAAAACATATTAATCATTTTTCTTGATGCAACAAAAACATGATAATGGGGAATGTACTAAAACATATATGTATCAAAATAATGGATAAATTAATGTATCAATTAACATTCAATTATTAAATTTTAAAAATTTAATAAATTTGTAATTTAAAATTATAAAAGAATAGTAATATTTAAACTAAAAATAAATAAGTATCTGATATAAAATTTAATAAAATTGATTATATTTGAGAAAGTTTACCATTTCTTCATTGAATATATTCCAACATGATTGATATATTCTACCACTAGACTATCTAATTTCATATATCACTTTAATTTATTGAAAATTTTTATTTCCTTATCAAAATCCACATTTGGATTAACTATAACGTCGTGATAATTTATTTTAGAGAAAATATTCCTCCCTCTGGTTTAGTAACTTATAATATAAATCATTTATCATTAATGTAAAAAAAATTTGATTTTAATAAAATAAAATTCCATAACTTCATTAATAACACTCACATTTTAAATTAATATTATTCAAAATTGAGTTATTATATTTTTCATCTATGTGGATTATTATATGGTGTTAAAAATGAATATAAACTTTTTCTTTCAACTTCTATACTATTGTATACATTTTAGTCCATGTTACATAAAATTTAACATTATTTCAGTACATGATTTTAATAATAAAATATTTATTTTTAAATTGTTTTTTAGGAATTATTTTTCTAAATTTTAAAATAAAATTGAATGATCAAATTTTTTGTTGACACTAAAAAACATAATGAAAACTCTTATAATAATTAATCATACATTATATTTATTTCCCTAAAGGATTAATTATTTATGATTATACCATGATTATCTCGTAGCAATCTATTTTATTTCATATGATATGTTTCATACAGTTAATTTGTAATTGTGTGTCATCTAATAACATTCTTGATTACCTCTTATACGATCCTCTATATTATGTAACATATTTTATTTTTATGTATTTTTAAAGGTATAATGTATGATTTATTTCATTATTAATACAAATGTGGGAGTAATCATTATGTAGTATTTGGATAATAATTATATATACCTATAATGTATTTCATAATACATAATATCTCAGGAGATAATTCATTTATGCATCCACATGATATAGTTAGCTATTTTCACAATATTGGGAATGAAAATAGTGTGATTAGTTTTGGTTACAATGTTATGCTTGTTCATGATGAATTTATCTTTGTTAAAAATGTTATGATGGTGTTTTATGAGTTTCCAAATATATGTCATGATTTCCTATGATTATTATTATGCAATATTCAAAAATATATTTCACCATGGATCATTATTATTGTCCTATGATTTAAAATTCTAATACTGGGGTATATCATATGCATTAATGATGATCATTTAATAGTTTTACATTTTTATTTCATAAATAAGGATAATCTTATCATGACTTATGATAACTTCTTTTAATTAATATCCACTAATAATATCATTTCATACATGTTTAATTTTTTTAAATGATTATGGTCCAATGATATAAAATTTATGGCGTATTAATATATTTTTTACTTTTAGAGAATTTCATCTCAACATTTTGTTATGTTTCCCATTAATCAATGTAATAAAAAAAGTATATTATGTATGATACATTTAGATGCATATATGCTATGAGAAAATGTTGTGGAATTGAATTATAAAAAATAATAAATTTATATAACTATTCTATAATGTCACAGAACCGTTGGGTTCTATGTGTGTGATTAATTAATGATACATAATATCTAAAAATAAGAAATAATATAAATTTAATGTATAACTATTTTTTCTAACCGAGTATAGCGGGGATAGGCTATACTGCTGATTAAGTTCATTTTTATGTTATGATAAAGAGTCATAAAAAATAGAATTAAAACATGGATATTAATCATATCTGATCAATCATGGTGTCCCTGCAATATAACCTCATGGAATATATAAGGTAATATTTATAAAGTTAAAAATATCTTATATTTTAAATTAAATGAGAAGTTATGGAAATCCAAACAATTTAAACTCATATTTTAATATTTCATTTTGTTATCTTGGGTATACCCATGACGAAATAAATTGGTTTGTGATCACATTTTCATGTTGGTATTGATATTAGATACAATATTCACTTTTATTTATAAAAAATAGTATTCAAATTATATAAACCAATGAACACTGAATTACAATATACAATGTATTTCTCCTTTTTCCCCAATGAAAATGATCTATACAATATAATTACTTCATATAATATCTAGTGTAAATGGGAATAGAGAATTTATATACATTATCTAATATATTATCCATTATAATTGATATATACGACACATATAATAAGATTATAAATATTAAAATAGCATCCTAAAAACTATTTTTTCCGAATCTATCCATCATATATCCATAAAGGACTATTCATTCTCAATACCTATCAAGGACTTGTTAGTAAGATCATATCTTTTTGGAGCATCAACCTATATATTGTTATTCGCATGTTGGTAGTGTATTGAGTATTCATAGTCCTTGATTAACTATAACAATAAAAAATCATCCATTTTATAATACATTTTTGGGAATATGTTATTTAACCTCTAGTTGTCAATATATTTTCCACAATTCTATCTGTATTGGATTGGTATCTATATTTTCGTTATAAATACATTTCCTTCCAACTCAAGATTAGGAATTTGAAAATTTTTTCTGATGAATCATTAAAAATCTTTTGGCATGACCTATCAAATATTCATTTTATTTAAAATTTAAACTAAACACCTTTTAAAAATCCATTTATATAAAATTTCATTCTATACTAAATTTTAGTCCTATTAGAAGTGAAACAAATAAACTATATATGAACTCTATTATTATTTTTTAGTATTTATCCAAAAATGAATATACTACTCCCTTTCAGGTACACTCACTTTTTGTGGTTGATAATGAGTCGACATTTCTCAAAAAGAATCTATAGTACCTAGATAATAATAGAATACTATGTATCTCTATGAAAATAATGTTTGAGGCTATTTCTCAGTTTTTTTTTTCTATTAATGATCCATGAAAATTCCCAATCTTGAAATAACATTCATCCAAGTTATGAAAATCTATAATTAATAAATTTCCTACAAAAACATTCTTTTAAAAATTCCTTAGAAAAATAATTTTATGATCCTTATATTAATCTGTAGTGTTAATGTATATAATAATTTCATAAACAAATGCCACCACAATTTTTTCATGGTCATCTCAATATTATTTATTTATAAATTTTATTATGATTGATATAGATATCGAAAATCCATATGATATCATTAAGAATTCATTATGTCTATATATTATAACAATGAATATTTTTTAAATATAAAAACAATTTACCATAAAATTATGATATCAAGAATAAAAATACACTTTTAAGTATCATTGATCTCTAGTAAGTTGGTTGAATAACATCAATATTTTGATGATGAAAAATTTTAATTATGTTATTCGTGATCATATCTCAAAAACATTGGTAATGATACATTTCCCAATCATTCTTATAAACAAATATTTCTAATGTACCCCATGGTGATACACAATTTCATGAAATCCAATTTTATAAATTGTTGTTTAGTATCTTCTTGAATTATTTTAATATTTTTAAAGTTATTTTATGGGGTGTCTTTATTTTTAGTGTCACTATAGAATAAATTTCCTTCTAAAATTCATCATCATGATCGTGGGGAATGACACACAACTAATTTTGGAAGGAATTATATATTTCATTATAATGGACATGTCTTTATAGATGAATTCACTTCCATAACAATTGTTTGAACAAGATAGTCTTATTCATTAGGTATAAATACCCTTGATATTGAATGATTTTATAATATATATTCACAATCCTACTTCCATTTTTATTGATTAATGGTATATATTAGGATATAAGAAGATTTTTATTATTCTTATTAATGTATTTGATCAATATATAAGTAAATCCAGTTTAAATCATATTAGGGATCCAATTCCATCAAAGGAATATTTTAATGATATTATTATGAATAATCCCTAAAAAATAATTTAGGAAGAATAAAAGGGTTGGGTTAAATTATTTTTATCACATTGTTTTTTATTTTAAATGGAAACTTCAATATATTGGGGATTTATTCAAAATATTCAAAAAACATGAATTATATAATAGAATTTGTTGAACTAGAATCAAAATAAAAATCATCTTCAACTATTGATTAAATATTTTATATATAATTCAATATATAATCATGTTCGTCCTGGTTAAAAAATATTTATAAGGATGAAATGCATAGAACATAATAAAAATAATTTAATTAGGTTTAGTAAATTTTTAAAATGAACAAAATAAATCATAAGGCCTTAACTTAAAATATATAATTTTATCCTAGGGTTTTATGTGGATGTTTATACAATAATAATATACTTTTTTAATGAAAATTAAACAATTTTTTCTCTAAAACTTGGAAATATTAATTTTTAGAGAATTTTAATAAGAATATTTGTTTTCAAAGTGTATAAATTTTTTATTTTAATTGATTAAATAATTTTGATGATAATTTTAAAAATTTATTTCATAGAATGTTTTGTGTTTATTGAAATTTATGTAAATATATATAGTTTTAGATGATTAAAATGAAATTCAAATTTGTTTTGGAGGATTTAACACACATTATAGAATTTTTTCTGAGATTAAAATGTAGTTTGATAGCCCCATTTAACAAATAAATCATAGTATAAAACTCCCATAACATTGAACTGCTCGTACCAACTAGTACATGTGATTAATTGAAAGGGTTTTATTCTCATGTATGATTAACCATTGCAATACAAAAAAATTTCAATTAATTGGTTCCCATATCATAGTAAATTTTATATATAATAGTTCATGTAAAAATCGTCTATATAAACCACTAATCATGTTTGATTAAGCATAAATGGATATGTGATGTTTATGATGAACCTACTCCAAAATATGTATTATGACCATAATAATGAAATTATATAGAATTTTTATAATTCAACATGACGTGCATGATTATATTTCAAAACAATACTTGTTATGGGATGTTCACAAAAAATTAATTATTCATTATCTATAACCATGAATGAATATTCACATGACATTTCAGATTAAATCAGTTTCTCCACATGCTACATAATGTGAAATTGATGTGAATTTTTGTTCTCTATTTATCCTTTATCATTGATCATATTCCCATCTTCTATATTAATTAACAATCCATTATTCCTAGGGGTGATAAAAAATATAAATAAAAAATACTAAGTAAAAAAAATTATAAATTTTTCACACCCACCCAAATATGGTAAAATTTATTAAATACTTCCATGTGGCAACTTTCCACCTAATGATTGAGGTAGTTATTGGGGGAAGAATAAAAATCCTTTTTATGATTGAGAATATAATTAAAATGGTAAATAAAATCATTAATCAAGTACATGGTGAAGCATATGAATAGTTCAATGTTATGTGTTCATTTATACTAAAATACACACGAATAAATAAAATAACATTCAATGACAATAAATTCAGTACTAAATTATACTTTTTAAATAGTTCAGACCATAGATATAAACATAAGAATTATTATAATATTATTTTCTACATAATATTTTTTATAATAATTCTCAATATTTAATTTTTCATGTCCCCCTCCATCGATCTTTTATTTTCGTTTATTATTTTGATCATAGCCATCATTCTCTTAATTATCATTATCGAGGGTTTCACTATGAGAGGTTTTATGATATAATATATATCCTTGTGTCTTAAAAATATATGACTAATTTCTAAATCTTCCATTTCATATAATTTCAAGGAAGACATGTTAATAATAATTCTCTTGACCCATGATTTTTTTCACCCATTGATACATCTTTTTTACTTCCTTCACACATTTATCATAGTGGTACCACCATCACTGAGTAATTGGTTTATGTTTTTTCATTATATTGTATCTAGTAATGTACTACAATGGTAATTGAGTATATTTTTATTTCACAACAAATGAGGGGATTTTAAATTATTATTTTGTGTGTTTTCATTTGTTATGTATTCAAATATTCTATAGGAAATTTATGAGGTTTTCATACATACGTAAGAGTATAAATATTTAGTATGAGTGAATGAAAATTTTGTGAAAAATTAACGAAATCTAGAATAACTATTTTTAGGAGGATATATTTCAACATAATATTATTCTATATGAGAATATATATCTCGATATATGATTAATTTTTTTTAATCTCCATCAAATCAAATTTTCTCATTCGATACATATATTTTGAAATATTAAAAATAAAAAATCATTAATAATTGAATCCTAATAGATAGTGTTTTAGTTAAATATTGATGTGATGATCTCGTTCTTCATCCCGAGATACATTATTGGATCCACACACGTATTTTTATTATGAGACTCATAAAGGCCTCTCATCAGGTGTCTCTTATTAACTAATATCAATCCCTAATTTACTATACAATTTCTAAAGTACCAATAATATTTAACCATACATTAAATTAAAAAATTTGACATCATTTTTTATTTAAAAATATATAAGACTTTTATTCACAAAATTGATAGTTTTAATTTATTAGACATATTGGTTCATAAAAAATTACTACACGTGAAACATTTTTATTTTTATGAATCTCTCTATATTTCCCATCAATATATAATCAATGCTTTTTAAAAAAATTAAACATCATGAGAGAAGAACCAATATAAATTTTAGGTAAAATCATTATAAGGGGAGGAATTATAGGAATAAAATGAGAAATAAATAAATTCATGTGTATTAGGGAGGATGATAGTCATTATCACATCATAAGAATTGAATCATAAACATATTAATTATACGATGGAGTTATGGACTATGGAATAATAATAACAATGAAAAGAATTGTTTTTTTCATGAGATTATCAATGGATATGAAATGAGAAATATAATACTTGATATCTAATGTCAATCTATCATTTATTGTTGAATGATTCCACTTCATCTATTCTATATCAAATGTGAACTATGGATGTGTTTATTTTTAGTCGATATGTACATATAATCCAAATTAATGAGGTTACTGGAAATTTTTTGAAAACACATAGGTTATGAATTGTATGAAAGGAAAATAATTCATGCTTATATGATACTTCATGGGGTAATTATATGCTACTTTAGGACTCCCTTATAAATTTCAGATAAATTCATGATTCCTTCCAAAATCTCAATCTGGTATCAATTACCATCATTAATGTTATCAATCATGATAAGGTATCTTTTTTTACATCAAAAAATAACATAAGTTCATTATAATTATACTATTATTGAGTAATTATATTTTTAAATCCATACAGCTCATAACTATAGAAATTATCACAATATTCTGTGTCTATAGGTGAATTTGAAATTAAATCACTCCCAGGAGAGGTTTTGTATACATTCCCTATTGAGGGAATAAAAACACATATAGTTTGGCTCAACCTAAGGGGAAAAGTCAAATATTTTAATTTTCAGTTAAAATAACCAATATTGTTTCTTTTTCATGTCATTTATCCATGACAAGTTAAAAGGGATTTGATGGTTATACATCAAGGGCCTATGGGGTGATGGGATTTGACCTCATAGAGGAATTAACTTTTTATTATTTAACATGAATAAAATCCAACACAATTTTGTTTACATTGTTTTATTTCATGATACATAACAAGACTATATTTTTTAATGTCATTAAATAAGGATGTACATTATTCTCTTAATGTCAATAAGATATGCTTTTGAGGGTAGTGATCCTAATAACGGTAGATGTGTGACTTATTCTAGATAATCACATTTTTTTAATTCAATAAGTGAAGGTATATTCTGAAAATATAGGGTCCATATATATAGGTATAACATATTTTATGTTCTAAACCTAAGGATGATAACAATATTGGGATGTCCACCATTTTTCAATTAGTATCTTGAAAAGGAATGATGACTATGTTTATTGGGAATACAACATTGTGAAGAATTTTTGGGGATTATACTCTATCGATGGACTATATATGTATGACTGACTGATGATTAATATGTATTAAAACATCATATTGTAAAATTAATAGCCTCAAAAAGGTATGAGACCTGATTACTTGTAGTTTTCTTTTGAATTCGAATGAATCTTGTGGAATTAATGGAGTGACTATTGGAGATTGATACTAGATTTTAGCTTGGTCTACCCAATAATTACATCCAATATGTTAGTAATTATAGAGTAAGAGGGATTTTTGGGGATTACACCTAATAGGATTTATGTTCCAGTGACATTTAATTATATTAGGTAAGAAAACATGCCCCATAAAATATGAGAAAATAAAACAATGATTATGAAGTATTCATGATCTACCCTATCTGTTGGTCCCAAGATAAAAAATATTATTGAAGTTCTTTACACATTATATGATATCTATTTCCATCCAATTTAACATAATAAAATTAGGATTGTTATGTTGGGAATTGGGTGATCATTTTTGATTAATTGATTCATAAACATTAGAACCAATAATATCCCACTCATGGTTGGTAAAATAGTTGATCAAAAGATGGATTAAGTATTAAATATATTAAGACGCTCATATGTACACTCATAGATAATTTATTGGATTAGGGTAGATAACTAAACACATATGAAATCATATTGAACACCTTGAGATAAGGTAATGATCATTATCAAAGGAATACATGATCGATGGGGCATTATAGAATGTTAAAACCATTCATGTGCCACAAGAGGTTAGGGATGAGGCCTAGGTGAGTGGGGTCAAAGTTATATGGAATGTTCATAAGTGGTTCCCATATATGGGACCTGGTTGATGTGAAACACTAGACACGACATGGGTATATATGTACCTAGGTTGAGAGTCATTGGAGAATGTCCACCCATGTAAGGCGACATTGGTGAATATCACCCTAGTTGAATGTCAAGGGATAAATGTCACTCTAATTGGAGTCATAGAAAATGTGGTTCCCTTATATATGGCCATGAATAATGGGTTTATAGAATGGATTCATAGGTTAATGGATTCCATGGGAGGGTTTCTAGAAGAAATGTTCGCCCCAATTTCATGTTTTGGTTAAATAGTTACCCTAAATATATTTATTGGGGGAAGGTTATTAGTAATTGAATTTCAAGATAATATGAAATCCATGTATAAGAAATAGGTAAATAGGATCCCCTGTAATGATTCTCCTTGAATTATTATGGAATGTGTTTCCTGAGTATATAATCCTCAAGACAAATAGGGTAAAAGTAACCCTAGAATGGGGTCTCTAGAACACCAAGGTAACATGGAAACCATGTCATTTTTTCCCTTAGGTTCTGATTTAAGAGTAACATAGATTGTGGTGGAAATGTATGGGGAGTCCCATGTAAGTAATTATTTTTCATCCCATATGTTATTCATAATAGTGACATGAGTGATTATTTATTGAATATTGGGTATAATGTTGTGGTACTTCATAGATGGGATCTTGGCATGTGAAATTATAATGTTGTGGTTTGAATGAATGAGAGTTGAGTAAAAGAGGGGGAAATGTATTATGGATGCATAAGTGGTTTTCATGAATGATAATATAGTTCCAATACTATGATATAATGTTGGTACCTAGGAAATTGTAACTAGTAATACTTCTAGAGTGGCTCATCTGTGAATGTGAGACTGTGAAATTTATTTAAAATATATGGTTCTCATGTGGAGTATAAATTTTCACCAAACACGGATTTGAAAAAACACATTCCAAATTCCAATATCTGAAAATGTTTGTACATGTTCCTTTTAACACTTCACATGTAGTCATATTGAATATTTTTTAGAAATAATTACCATTATTATATTTTCCCGTCATATCATGTTTTTAACGATAAAAAAACATTCCCATAATACCATAAAAGATGGGTATTTCAATTTCGAAACACCTTTTCATTAGTAATGAATAAAATACATTTCTAACGCCATATGAGAGGACAAAACATTCACAAAACCATTCTGTGAAATTTTATTGATATATATTCATCCCCTGATGATTGAAATATCATTTTTATCATGGATATCCCATTTTCATTCTCTTCGAAATAAGGTTTATATATCTAGAGACACCTAACATGTATCATCTAACTGATGACTATATCACGGATTTTTAAAAAAAATATGATTCACGCATTTTCTAGTTATATAAAATCATAAGCCACAGACTACATCCAATCTATCAAATCATAAATGATAAATACTAAGTTCACTATTCATATATAAAATATTTAAAAAAAGCATCATGTATATGATTTTTGGTCTAATGATATTTAAGTCCATACTGAATGATTTTGAGTCTTTTATAAAATTTTGACAACAAACCGGATCAAATATATTAAAAAATTTCTATATAAAAAATAATTTAAAAACTATTCATATATATATATATCCATAACTTGGATAAACTACAATGAATTGAAAAGTAATTTCTTAATACAATTAAACATCATATCATATCTTCAAAATTGACATAATAAGTGTAAACAATGTGTCGTAATCATGAAAGTAAACATAAATGTTTGAGGAAGTATTTATATAGAAAAATATTCTTTTAAAATCATATATGTAATAAATTCAATTAAAAGGGTAAATAAATTACAGGCTATAGATGACAAACAGTCATGTATAGAAATGGAACCCCCCATATAATAACATGAGTAAGGGGAAGAAATTTATTGAAAATATAGCAGGGTAATATGTAAATAACTATTAAAAATAATCAAAAAATAAATTTAGATGGATAATCAAAAATTTTAAAAGTATTTCTATAGAAGACAGTAGGAATGTGAGGTTTTCCAAAAAGTAGATAAATAATTTAAAATTTTTAAATAAACATAAATGAAATATATATTAGTGAAAAATCCAAAAGGATGTGGGGAAATTTATTGATATACACAAATAGTGAATAAAAAAATTAATTAATTATTAAAACATAAGAATTAAATAATTTCATCCAAATAAATAAAAAAATATTTCCGAATCCTATTAACCAATCCCTAGTATTGTTTTATCACTCTTTAAAAACCTATAACAGAAAAAAATATTTATTAAAACGCTGCTAAAAAGGAATATAACATTTACTTAATTTATAAGTTATAATTTATCTACATTTTAAATTAAATAGTATTTTATTTAATGGTATAGTGGATTGATGATAAATATTTTTGAATTATTCTATTTTCTTATGAATATTTTTAATTGGATCATTTTAAAATATCCATTAGTTTCATTATCTATAGAGACATTATAATATATGAAAATTCGTGTGTGTTTGTGTTTATTATACATAAGTTATAATAACCTACCATCAAGTTGGGTACATTTAATTATTTGACCTCTGTTTATAAAATATATAACAAACCATTAATGGGATCATTAAAAAATCAAAGATAGATAATATATATAAATATATAATTGTTTAATATTTTAATATATTATAAAATAATAATTTTAATATATTCCAAAAAAAACACAAGATACAGAATCGTTAATACAATTTGCTGACAAATAATTGATATAAATTTACCTCATACGAGATAAAACCAACCATTAAAGAGACATCTCAGAATTAGGGGAATATAATACACACACACACACACATATATATATATATTATAATAATTATAATGTTTCATAATAAAATTAATTTAAATTATATTTAATTAAAATTTTGAATATGATTATTAAGATATATTTTATCATAACATAATAGAATATGTTGAAAATCAGGTGTCGTGGAATTTGAGATACATCTTCATAAAAAGTTACTCATTTTCTATGGTAGTAATTAAATGAAGGATTTGCTTAGGGACATACGATAATGTATCCAATAAAAATTGATGTATTAGGGGAATATATTATTAAATTTAGGGTACTGGTTGAATCTATTGAAATGATTAACATGTGATGGTGATAGTTGATATCTATACATGAATGTGTGGGGGTATTTTGGGTTAAAATATTGAATAAGATACTATTTCTAGATAAAGACATAAAATATGAGTATTCCATTTTAAATTAAATGAAATTTAATTGACTAAATATATTTTTATTACATTGAAACCCATATACCATTTTTTGTGTTTATACCAAAAAAATAAAAAAAATTAACAATGGTATATTAACAGAATAAATTTTATATTTATAATATAAAAATAAATTTTTATTTTTCTAAATTGATTTCATAAATTTTAATAAAATATTCATCTTATTAAAATTAATAATGTTTGATACACCCATTATATAATTTTTGAAATGATTATTACATCCATTTTATGTCTTAAAATGTATTGTATTTGAAAAGATATGTTTTATGTTTGATCCAAAATATGTGGTGTGATAAAAATTACTAAAATTAATATATTTGATAATTTAATAATGATGAATTTCAAAAATATATTCGCTTTATGTAAATGACTTTATAACTCTTATAGATTTAATATTAAATTTTTTTAAAAAATATTATTATTTAATAAAATAAATGAAAAAAACATTAATAAGGAAGAACATTTGTATATTATTTCATTTAAATAATTTAAATATCATTCTTAAGAAATTACATTTTATAAATTTTCCAGTTTAATAAACTTTTCATATCTCTTACTGGTCATTTTAATATCTTAATAATCAAGTTAAAATTTTAAAAGTTGGGTTGTTATTATTGGTATCATGATATATTTATAAGAATTGTGTTACTATTCCAGTGATCATATTTCATATATAAATACTATAAATATACTTATTTTGGTCATTAATAATTCATTATGATTAAATCACTGTTATATTTTCATCCTTTTAAATATTGTATTTTCATTTTTCAGCTTTCCTTTTATGTTTACCAAATTGTTAATATAGTTGATATATCAAGGATTTCATATCCCCATTAAATTTAAAATTGTAATCATAATGCTAACCACTTTTTGAACCATTATATTGTTGATAATTTTATCGAATGTATTTTTCAATAAGTTTTTTTTAATAAAAAGTAAATAAAATGTTTCCCTTTTTTATGTTGTGGATCGATTTATTTATATGATACTATATATCTAAATTTTAAAAAATTATGTGGTCAATAAAATTTCATATATAAATTTATATGTTATTAAATAACTAATATACTCACTTTTTATAGGATTCATACTTTTTTAAACCATTTCAATCTATCAACCTTTCATTATTAATATCTCATGTAGTGATATTTGACATGTCTCCCATTGCACGAATCTATATTAAATATTTAACATCAATCACTATAGAAAAAAATTTACCATGGGTGGAAATAAAAACATAAAATTCGTCAGACATAAATCTTATTTCCATGGAGTGTTATTTACTAGGATTAAAAGCTATTTTTTAATTTAATTATAATGAGCATATATAATTGGTTAAATAATAATGAATATGGGGAATTTTTCTGAAATCACATCCTTTTATAGCAATACAGACTAATAATATTAACATGAACCAATCAAATAATGCATATATTTTTCATAATTTTTAGAAAATATATTTTAAATCTCAAAATAAAAACATAAACCTAGAATCCAGTGATTTAATGAACTAATATATCCATTATAAAAATGTCTTATGACACATTATTTCATTAATATCTACCATAAAAATTATTAAACATGACTCTCTATTAGATATATTTAATTATGTAATTCCACATGGAAATAGGAAATATATGATTTAATATTCTAAAATAATTAATAATGGAATAATTTATTAATTAGTAATAAAGTGTATGAGCCTAAAAATGTTAGAAATAATGAGCTTGTGGGTAATAACTCATTAAAAAAATGGGAACAGAAATCTCGATCATAAGATAGCAAAGAAAAATATGTATCATAACATGTAAGATAGGACCACTAATTGGTCATCTTGGATGGATAAGATATTTACCATGTTATGGAAACTTCTTATAATGATCATAAAAATTGGAAACAAAACATAAGAATGAATCACAAACATATTTATAAAAACCATAACATATTTCAAACATGACCACAAAAACATTTATAACAAAGAGGATAATGAATCACTAATTTTGTCCCATAACATTGTACATTAGTTTTCAATACATTTTTCATATAATGTATCGTGCTTTACTAATCAAATCCAATAGTAATCTCATGAGATATAAAAATTTACTTAATGATTTCATGGTCCATATAATTATGGGATCACTAATCATATAATTAAAATTGATACATATTTTTTCCATATGAATCAATCGATATTGAATGAATGATTAAATACAGAAAATAAAACTGGCAAAATATAAATATCTATTGGGCATAAAATCCCTCCAATGCATGAATGTGGGTGATAAAATTTACAAATCCTAATTTAATATTACATGGAATATCAATAAATGGATTGATTGTAAAAATTCTAATAAAGAATAAAACAATAAAACATCAATCAACAGTTATCTCTATTTAATAAAAATATTTGATTTGATAGGTGAATAACCATTAATAAGACGAAAGTAGTATATGGTTCCCTTAAGATATTGGAATATTAATAAAATATAATTTTATGTAATAATATTAATAATGAAACAAAAATGAAAGAAAGGTTCAATCCATTCATAGTTATCTTCATTTATAAAAACATGTTTTAATAATGAATAAAAAGATTAGTTCAAATTAAATGATCCTTGAAAAAATATGTATTTTATGGGAAAAATTAATAAGGGTCATTAAAATGGTGGAATACAAAATTATATAAAAAATGGGGTTATATAATTCCTAGAAATATAAATAATTATAAAATATTTGTTAAATTAATTCCATTGATATTCCCCAACATTGAAATAATGGAATATAAATAATGATCTTACTAGGACTGTTTTCATCAATAGAAAGAAAAAAAATTGATATTTAATTAAAATGGATTTTTAAATATAATATATATATATATTCATTATTAATGATCCATAGTGTTAAATAAATAAAATTATGGTTGAAATCATGAGAATATATTTCATTTTGTTGACATAATGTTTTCATAAAAAATGTTATGGACTAATTTAAAAATAATTTTCAAAAAGGTGATAATAGGGCCTCTAAAAATTATATTTTCAGATGAAATATCAATACTAAATCCTTTAAAATGAATAATTTTAAAGAATAATAAACATTTAGTATATTATATAAAATATATAAACATGATAAAATATGTTTCTTCTTTTTTAGAAATTTTATAGAATACATGTATCGATTAAACTGTCCTAAAATTTCATTGAGATGGAGGATAAACAGAATTTAAAACATTATAGAAGATAATGAATATTTTTATTTAAAAATAAGGAATGAATGAATTTATGTTAATATGGAATATAGACATGATATTGAAATACTCAATATCAATGATGAGAATTAATTTTTACGGCATCATATTTTTTATACAGATTCATCATAGATTGACATTTTGAAATGAATACATTGTTTTCTTAGATAGAATAAAAATTATACATGAAATTGAGAAATATAATTATAAAATATACATGCATGAAAATATATAAGGAATAAATATTATACCTCAATGAATTGAAATTGATTCAACAGAACCCCTGCATTAGATTACCTCTTATTAAGACACACTCTGACAACATAAAAAATAAAATTTAATATATTTTTAATATATATTTAAAAAATATATATAGCTATATGAAAATATAAAATTAATTAATTAATTCATATATTACATTTTATAATCATTTTTTATCAAAATATTTTTTTTTGTTATCAGGTATCTTATTTTTTTGATAGATTTTTCATGGATGTTCCAACCCTTGATAGTTAGTAAACATTTAATCACCTACAAACTATATATAGTGGTTATATGTGATTTTAAGATTGTTATGATATCCAGAGGTAATTTTATTTATGTTAGGTTCATAATATATAATGATCTATTAAAATATCATTCTCTATAATTTTGATTCAGTATGATAATTTCAATTGTTAATATATATATATATATTACAATTTAGAATTATTTAAACATGTTAAAATAATAATTATTTAATCATAATAAAAGTATTTATGCATTCATTATCATTAAAGATTTCACAATAATAATGTCTTTTATGTAGTTGGTATAACTGACCAAAACAATAATATGTTTCCAGAAATTAATTAATAACTCAATGTTATTTTATAGATATAACATCGCATTTATAAAATAATAATTTTGTCATGATAATTTTATTTTTTAGAAAATTTTTATTGAATAAGATGAGGATGAAATGATATAAAAAATTATTATGGTGAAGATAATGATTATATTTAAGACTTGTATCTATCCACAGAGAGAATCATAAATATACAACATATGTGATTCCTTCTTATAAGTATCAAATGTAGTAGAATAACATCTTGGTCAAATGGAAAACTTTTATCTTGTTAGATTGAATGGATAATATATTTTGTTCATAAAGTGAATTTGAAGAACAAGGAATTTTTTTTGGGGGAATATTAAGAATTATTTTTATTAGTAACTAGTGAGGATTTTTTCATTTTAATTTATAATTAATTTATAACACAATGACAAATATTACCTCCATCGTGAGATGTTCTTTAATTGATGGTGTTTATCATTTGTACTTGATATTGGTATCATAAATATTTTTTTAATACCCAATCACATCCACTTTAGTATTGATCCACACATTATCATTTGATATATGAGAAACCCATATGAAACATTGGGTACTAACAAAGGAGATAGATCCTTTTTTATTGTTTTATTTGACATATACACATTCTGTCAGGTTTAAACTCGTCTATTTTTATTACCAAGATATAGAGATGTAGAGAGGGTGGAAGAGGTTTTAAGGAATTTTATACACAATGATTAAACTCTTCATAAATTACATTGAATTTTAATGATATAGCTATCATTAGGGGTAAATATTTAATTAATTTAATAAAGGATATTATAATATTTTTGGAAATAATCTATAATAATTCCATGTAATATAATAGCAATATAATTTAATTTCTAGTTGTGTACTAACCCAAAGAGTAATAAATATTATTTATCATTCCAGTAAATTGATATTTATCATGAGACAAAATAGGGTTTTATCATCATCCTCGTCATTTATTGAAATCATAAATAAGTTATTATTATTCATCAAATAAATAAATAAATATTTTATTCACATTCAATAAAATAAATATTTATAATTTATTTATGTAATTGAAATAATATTTATTTAATGAATGAATAGTTTTTTAGTACCACAAAAATAACAATAGATAATTAAATATTAGATATCAAAAAAATAAAACAATTTCCTTCTGAATTAATATTTATTTAATATTTTATATCATTCAATCAATCCGGAATAATTATTTATACTTATTGTGGAGAACAATTTATATTTCTAATATTACAAAAAAATATTAATCTATGATAATTGGAAACACTTATCTGTGATCCCCATGTAATCATCTTTTGTTGGATCTGGTGAGGATTCCTAAACTCAAATGTTACTATCCAATAATATGTCAATTCACCCACATAGGTATGGGTTATATCACAAAGAAAACAAAAAAAATAAAATTACACATTTTATAATATAATACCATTATCATAATATCTTATCTTGTAGCTTTCTCAAACATATAATCAAATTATATGGTTGATATATATTTCTTTAACTATCAAATATAAAACCATTAATACACCATTGAAATTAAATATAATGCTTATATTCTAATTCAATCCATGGGTCATGATTTAATCTTTCGTAAAGAAGGAATATAGAAATACTTCCTTGACCTATTCATTATTAACACACTATTCATGATGCACCCAACTCACCCTATATCTTCGTAATATATAGAATCATAATTTTTTCTGATTGATTAAAGAAAAATATTCATGATATCAATTAATGATAAAATTAATTCTAATGGTTCATTACACACACTCATGTATAGAAATATTCAATTACTCATTAAAGTGCATATTTCCAAGAGGTGGGTCAATTAATATAATATTCCGTCATTGAGATTACCAAATTAGAATTTCATAAGACAATGTAAAAATTTTCATATGAGTAATCACATGATATTAAACTTAAAAAGAGGCAAATCAAAACATATTACCCAACCACAGAACAATATTTAAGAATATAATTTGCATATATCTGTGTTCTCATTGTAGTGAAGATCTAGTACGATCTTTTCAATATGACAGATAAAAAATGGTGTTTTTAATTAAAGTCATTGTTGAAAATGAAGAATCTAAAATAAGTTATTTTTTAATAATTGGTTCTTCTAAAAAAATTTACATCAAAAGAAGAAATCATATTGAATATATCCCTTAATATACTTCTATATTGATATAATCTAAATATATACAAATTTTAGTCGACCACATCTCAATAAATGATCATGTTCTTATGGAGTTATATATTTTATTTAGAGGTCTTAAATTTGGTCATCCATGGATCCTCTACTGATAATGGCATCACCTATTTGTGAAAAATATCTCAAGGGATCATTTTTCCACCGAATGTGGATAATATATAAATATAAACATGGATAATTATCAAGAGAAAACATCATATTATTCTCTGGGTACAATGATATAGATTCATTATTAATCTATATTACATCAATATTTTTTACGAATTTTATTTCAAAAATGCTTCATTAGATACCACAATATATATAATGTACTACATATCTTCTTTAACATCTTCAACTACATAATTAATGGTGTTTTTCTAGCTAGCAGAACCACAATTGGGAGTAAATATATATCACTACAATGATTTTATGTCATATTGTCTATTTAGAAACTATCATCATTATATTCCTTTATAAGTTTATTTTCATGTTATATAACACCCTGACCCTAGAATCGTGTTGCAAGTGCATTATTTTATTACATTTTCCGGATTAGAAATAATCACATCTAAATAGACTAGTCTATTGATAAGTCATTGAAATCTAGATTACATACATGATAACCCCAAGAAATGGGAAATCTTGAATAGAAATATGATAAATAATTAAACTAAATAAACTACATCCTTGAAATCTTATTTGAAGGATCCCTCTTCATAACCTGGGGTAAAAAACATAATAAGGTTTATCTTAAATGAAAAATTAATTTAATGTAATCATAAAGTATTAATGAATTAATAAAAACAAGTCAACATGGAATGGTAAATAAATAATAACCCTTTACATTTAAATAACTATATAATGAATTATCAATATTTTAATGTATGAAACTTAAAACATATTTCATTTAATCAAGGAACTAAAAATGAAATACATCCATAGACATGCGGAAAAAAACCTCATGAATAAATAATAAATGAATATAGATGATAGAAATTCATAATTATTGATTCCATGATTCCTAGTTACGTTCAAAAATTATCTTTAAGACCATTCAAAAGATAGTATAGCATATCTAGTGGAAACACATCTTATTTGTGAAACTAATTCAATCAATGATAATAATGACACATCGTGGAGTTTTTATTAACTGGTCACTAACCCAAATATCTTACCATAAAAGGCCCCAACACATGAATTACTTATATAATGAATTCCTCATATTGAATAAATAATATGAATTATCAAATATCAATACTAAATAATGTATACATGTTTATCAATATTTCCCCAAATAATAAAATAACATTTATCAAAAAATATATATGTAAAATGCTATTTGATTTATTTAATAATAAAGTCCATGAAACATGATATGGATATTTTGGGGAAATTAAATGAAAAATGATCATAGGAAATTATGTATTTTGAGGGAACTAAATAGAATCAAGGAAATGAATGTCATTATTATCCTTTTACAAATCAATAATTAATAATATAAAGGAAGAGTATGGATGGAATCAAATGAAAATATTTAAAGTGATGTATAAAAATGTTTGTTTTCATTGATGAAAAATATTACTAAAAAATTTCTTTTATAGGTATTTTTTTGGAAAATACTATTTTTTTAAACACTATTGGAATAAAAATTTATTTGAAAACTTATTTGGAATTTTTTAAAAAAAATTTTTTTAAAAAATTCATATTAATATTCAAATAATTTATATTATATAAATCTTTACATGACTTATGATTCCATTGAATTTTTTTTTAAAAAAATTTTGTAAAATGGATTTTATAAATCATTTTGGAATGTTTAAAAAAAATTGGAAAACATTTTTAGAAAATATGGTTTTTAGATGAAAACGGTTTTTTCTGACTGAAGAGATAAATTATGTGTGGTTTTCGTAAAAAAAATTTAAAAAACATTTTATGTACCAAAGAGGTGAAAATTGTAATATAACATAGAAAATGACATGAATAACCAAAGGATAATAAAATTAATGGCATCATTAGACAATGATATAATAATCCCCTTAGATGGAAACTCAATTTTAAACATTCTTGAATGAAATAATATTCTAAAGTAAACCCATGAAAATACCATAACATTGATGTGAGAGTCATTCAATGAATATATTTTGCGTATCAACTATAAATATAAATATGAGAAGTGTATATACATAAATAAATTTTACAAAGAATTTATACACATTAAAATAGAATTTTAATGAAAATAAGGAAGTAATATAAACCAATGAAAAGAAATTAGTTTATTATATTCTCTTCCACTTGGTAACTTTTATCTTTAATACCCATTAATAATTTAATTTTAAAGTCAAAAAATCATTAAGAATGAATTCATCATGATATTTTTTGAAAATTATAAAGTATATGCAACCTATATTAGAAATTGGTTTCAAATAAATAAAGTGATTGTTTCAATGTAAATCTAACAATTTAGAAAGCATTTTATGTTTCAAATATAATTATAAAAAATTATCTTTAGGATTACAATCATTTATTTTTCCAAAGAGACCCATAACACATTGAAACATTGTAATCAAAATAACCATAAATGAATAACATTAAATGAATCAAAGAATATATTTAGAGTAAATAGATTCATTATATAAGATCTCAATTATTTTTATATACAACATATAAAAAACTATGTTTATAACAATAAATAAGTTTCATGGGAATGTAAAATGTGACAAAATCCATTAACTTTTATTTGATTTATCTTCTGCGTCTTTATATATTGAATTAAAAAGATTACATTAATTATTTACATTCATGAGAATATATTTCAGTTTTATCCTAACTCTTATTTATCTTATTACATTTTTTATAATGTTTCTTAATCAATTATTTTTACTTAAGGTGTTTCGATCAAATTTGATTTTTGTGTCAAAAAAACATTTACAGGTCAATGATTGTCGAAGGGGTAATTATATCGCATCATAAAAATAATAATTATGAGAAATTTAATATTTTTAATCGTAAATTATAATTTTATAACCAATCATTTAATATTTTAATGGAAAATAAACTGATGTTACAATCATGGAGGTGATTGGTTGTACTTACACATGATTAACGTTCCCATTTTCAACGATTGTTATGGAGAGAAGATAAGTAAAAAAATATCATTGACAAATTATAATTATTTCACAAATACCATGTTTTATAAATATATGTACTTATTCATATAATACATTAGATGGAAAAGTAATCACATTGTGTCAAGGTGGCGGTAGTCTACACATTCATGAAAGACGTTATCAATTTTTATTATTTGAAAAGGGAAATAAATAATATGATATATATATATATAAATATATTATCTTCATAAAGGTAATTATGTATTTTATATTATATATATTTTTTTAATTTCTCATATTTTTAATTATAATCATTATTTATACATTCCATATATTGTTTGAATGAATCACCTTGCTTTTAGGATGCGAAAATCCACACATTCAAAATGATTTTATCATATTTATACAAACTGGAAATTATAATGGTATGTGCATTAAAAAAATTATAGAATAAAACATAAATAAAAATTAACATATATATCCTGTTTAAATTGTTTTTCTATCATAATTTCTAACCATGAAATGTTGTAAAGGAAAAATCAACAATATCATTTTGTGAGGTGTTAGTTTATCGTACATGTAAAAAGTAAGCTCATAAAACATTATATGGAAGTGTGTTTATGATTAGGTATAATATATAACATAAAATAATACTATTAAATTTATAATATCTTTTTTCTAATATTATTATGGAAGTATAATATTTGATAGAGTGGGGAATAGTAATATTAATAAAGTGCTTGAGGAAAGCTGTTACCTAGATTTTGGGTAACTCATTTTTCTTTTTAAAAATTTGAATCATTGGATTGAATTTATCCCAAATTTAGGATCCTGAGATGATTTTATATATTTTTTATGCTATGTGGTAAGATAGAGGTTGATAAAAAGTTATGTGGTTGGTGATAGGATGTGGGTGGAGAGGATACCTTTTTATATTGGATGAGAAAAAACACTATGGAAAATACTAAATGCTATACATAAACAGGAGGTATCATTTAAAAAATGTGTGTAAAAAATGGATGAATAATGGGGTAAAGGGTTATAAAGGTATAGCAAACCTCTAATGGACAAAAATAACTAGATTTTTAATATTTGGTTTTTTACTTTCTACATTTTCTTAATTTGGACATTTCCGTTGTTATTAAAGAAAATAGTTTCCGATCAAATGTAATATAACCAGTAAGGATAAGTTAAAGATAATTTTATTATTAAATATAGATCTAATGAATTATAAATATGATATGTTTTTTCAAAAAAAATCCCATCTGTTTTGGAAAATAATTTTAAATCATGTTCATGCAACCCACAAAAAGAGAGTGTTAATGACAGGCATGTTATCACAGTTTTCACAAACTATGAGTCAATATGGTAATTATAAAAGATATATTGGTCCATTAATAAAATATATTTCATATTTATTAAGACTAAAATATTAAATGGAATATAATAATACTATTATTATTTTTAAATTATTTAATAAATTTGAATTTATAATAAAAAATTAATGTCATTTTGACATTATTTATTTAATTTAAATTTAAAAAATAAATAATAGTGTTAGCAATAAAATTTATTAAGTCACCATCTATGTAAAATTATACATTTATCAAAAAAAATAATTAAAATAATTAAAACAATTTTATTCACATTTAATATTTATTATATCATTTATTTTAGTTTATTATTATATAAATAATCATTGTATTGGCCTTTCATAAGCATATTGATTAGCATTTACAAGTATAAAAATTAATTAAAATTTATTATGATAATGATAACCCATTTTTCATTTAAATGGATATGTGTAATCAATGATATGATTTTTCTTTACAAATTTTAAATTTATATAAAATTTAATGGTATGGATGATTCTTTTTTTCCTTTTTCCTAATATAATATATCATCTAGGGAATTTTAAAGAAAAATTATCCTAATAAACCCTATAATTCCATCTAATATGTAATATGGTATAACTAATTGAATCCAATGGATTTTTATTTGTTTCTAGGTAATCTAGGCCCAAAATATTTTGGTCTTGTCACTTCTTAATATTTATTTACCTTTATCACTGTAATTATTTATAATCACTTTCACTGATACTTTTTATCAAAATTTTATGTCATCTTATTAGAAAAAAATTATTATATTTATTAATACCTTGTATATATTACTTTCAATAATAAAATCACAGATGTGGGAAAATTATGTTTAACACTAATCGTGTAGATGTTGTGAGAAATTTTGTAATTTATGTAAAAACATTCAAGACACACAATAATTCCGGAGTTCCAACTTCAATATAAAATTAATTGCAATGACCTACATTAATATAATATATTAATAACTGATATATTGTGACATTAAGGACCAATATAAAATATTATTTATTATTTAAATTTATTTAAATGAAAAGGTAGTTTATAACTAAAATTCACTATTATACACTATTCATCAAAAGTGGAATTTCTCAGAAAAATACCAATAATTATTCATAAAAATATGTTCAAATTACAAATAAAAATCAATGTTTATTTTGAAATAAAAAATATAAATGATCCAAAATTAGTTTTAATATACATGTGCCATTAAAATTTGGTGAACTCAGTCTTGCGCGTCACCCAATATAACTCAGTGTTTCATGTTTCATAAGCCTAACATGGCGTTTCATAATAATAAATGTTTAATGAAATAAATTTTAGTCAAAAATTAAAATATGGTAATGTATTGAGTTGTTACATTCTCCTAGCCTTAATTAAATTGTGTCCTAACAATTTAAAATAAATCATTGAATTCAAGTAATTGATGTTCGAAGATAAATTTTTTTAAAACCCCAAGTCATGAGTAGTATTAATAACACAATATCTTAAAAATGAATAAAGAAAAGTATAATGTTTATGTAACTAGGTTCTCTAGTAGGAGAACATTATTGGAAAATTGAATCTTGGATATATAATAAAAATTAAAAAATGATGTTATGATTGAGATTGATGGAGAACTTGTAAAGGTGAAAGTTGTTGCCCACAAAACCATAAACCAATTTTATAAAATAGGAAATTGATATAATCAATAAATGATTATAATAAGACAATTTTTTTCTATAACATTTTTCCAATAATTGAGGAATTTTTTCAGTGTAATAATATTAGTAAATTTATTTTCCTATAGACATAATCTTTTCTTTTGATTACAACGTGAACTTTTTCAACATCACCTCTTAGTACAAGATACTTCATATAGTGAAGTAATTAATTAATATATAATATATCATTTAAATATGAATTAATCCCATTTTATAAATTGTGTTCTTTTTTAAATGGTTATGATCCAACACTTTTAGAAAGAAGGTAACTAAATTTTCAAAATGAAAATATCCATAGCCTTTAATCAACATGAAGTAGCTCTAAATTTACACATTCAGAAAATGTGAATATCTTCATCCAATTTCCTCTTAAAATATAGTATAGAAAAGAATATAAATTTTTTCATTTTAAATCATATAATCGTAAATTTTGGTTTCTTTGTAAATATTTACATTCAAACCCATCCTATTGGTAGGAAAATAAAATGTGGAGTATCCTAAGTGTATCCCTAAAGTGTTTTAAACTATGTGCACTATAAAGATCATTGTTGTGTACAATGTTACACTGTGTCAGGCCCAACACACCTTGTTATATTTGTTAATCCTAATTACATATGTTCCAGAACAACATCTTCTTGTAGTACCCAAATAAATATTTATTCCTAGAAATAAAAATATAATTTCATCCTTAATAAAATTCTAGGTTATTATTCCATACTTATCCTTAATGTATATCTTTTTTTTATGATCCATAATTTATGTTTTAAAATTTAGTTTCTAAGGTTGTTTCACAATATTAGTTGATTCAAACTATAGTACCCTGACAACAGAAGCTCGAAGCTAATGATTTATTTTATTACATTTTCATTATTACATGTAATTAAATACTAAAGGATATATCAGTTTAGTAGTCTTGTAAATCTAGATTTCATACATGATACCCATAATACATTTGGAAATGGGGAATAAAAAATATGATACATAATAAATGTTAATAAATAGAATCCTTGAATAAATATTCAAATGAATCCTCATAAAAACCTAGTGAAAGAAAACATAATATGGGTGAGCTGAAATTATCATTATGGTAAAGTAAAGTAGAATAAATAATTAATATATTTAAATAAAGAAAGATTTATAGGGTAATAATTGATAACATGTTCAATTAAAATTACTAGAAAATACAATATCAATATGTAAAGGTAATAAACTGAAAACAGATATTATTTAATCAATGAATAGAAAATTACAAGAATCTGAAGAAATGTAGATGAAAAAATATTGGATAAATAATAATTTTATCTAAATGAAGTAAATTCTTAATTATTGGATGTCATTTTTCCATGGTAAGTAGAACCCATACCATCAAGTCGTTTTACAATATATTTTTTCTTATCATGTTGAAGGACATCTAATTTTCTCAATTAAAAAATCCCATGACACTATTGATGCATCAAGGGGTTTCGTTAAACATTCCCTAACCTAGATATCTTACCTTAAATGGTACCCAACCCATGTCTTTCTTTTTTAATGAATTCCATGTATTGAATAAAAACTATTCCTTATCAAATATACATACAAAATACAGGATACAAGATTTTCAATATTTCCAAAATAATAAAATAACATTAAATGTAAACACCATATGAGAATTAGTATACATATTAAGAAATAATCATATCCATGAAAATTTATTTGGATATTTAGTAGAATTTCAATGAACAATAATTATAAGACATTGAATATTTTAAAGGTAATAAAATGAATCAACGAATATAATGTCTACACTATCTCAAGCCAGCTAAATTATTCTCCATCCAAAGGAAGAGTACGAATGATATCAATAAAACATATACAAATTCAAGTATAAATAAAAGTTTGTTTTCATTGATTATTATAATTACTAAAAAAAATTAAATGTATTTTTGTGGGAAATATCCTTTTATATTTAAAAAACTTTTTGAAAAAATTATTCATTGAAAATTACCTTTGAAAACATTTTATTTAAAATTTAACCTTTTAAAAATGAAAATGAAGCCTCAAAAAAATTATAGACGAAAAATATGTAAATGTTGTATGATGTATGTGAACATTCCTCTTGCATGGTAAAATGATAGAAAAATGACATGTTTGGAAAGTTATAAGGAGATTCCTTTGAAACAATTGGAAATAGACAAAAATTGTAAACCTACCTTTAATAAATCTATTTGAAATGGTTATAATTATTTTTGAAAACATTATTATAAGAAATGGAATTTAAAATAAATTTGTTTATTTAAATAAAGATATAAATAATGACTGTATTTCATAAAATCATTTTCTAAAACATTAGTTTCGACATAGTGTGGGAAAATAGTATTATTAGATGGAAAGGTCATAAATAAACAAATAAGCATAAAATGAAAGGTTTTATAATACAATGACAAAATAATTTCCTTGGATAGAAATTAATTTGTACATAATACCGAACAAAATTATATTGTGATGTTAACCATTGAAAAGACCACAACATTGATGTGAGAATCAACTAGTGAATAGATTATGTGTATTAACTATTAAAACATGTATAATAATTAGATATAAATAAATATATTTTAAAAAGACTTTATAATCAAACTAATAAGATGTAAACGAAACTAAACATTTAATGTAACCCAAAGAAATGAAATTTAGTAGTGAAATTCTTTTCCACTTGGTAAATGTTAACTCGAATCCCCTTAGATAATGAATATTGACACTCCTAATATTAGTATAAATGGATGAATCAAGATATTATATGACATATTTGTATTTTGTCCACTATATATAATAAATATGGTGCACAAAAATAATGTCATTGTTTCTATAGAAAGATAACAATCATAAAAGGGAGAAATATTGCAAAGATAACCATTAAAAAATCATTGAGGGGAATAATCATTAAACATTCCCAAGTGTTCCATACTAATTTGAAAATTTTGAATCATATTCTCTATGAAGGAATAAAATTAAATGAAACATAAAATATCATGATAATAATTATATTAATTATATAAAAATTCATGAGGCATTATATAAATCATAAAAAATAAACTAGGTGTATAACAAAATATAAGTCTCAATGGAATGTAAATTGAGATGAAATTATATACCTTATGTTCGATTTTTCTCTATTGTATTTATATTATTAAATAAAAAACATATGTTATTTATTTATTCACCTGCAAAATTTATTCATTTCTATAATTTTTTTTATAATTTTTATTATTTTTGTGAAACTAGTTAATTAATTAAGTATTTGTAGGCTATTTAGACTAATTTCAGCTTTTGTGTTAAAACATAAACTTTTATTGATCAAATACAGTCTAAGGGTTCATTATATAAAATCCTAAAAATAATAATAATTACATAATTATTTTATTTATACATAAAATATAATATTAAAACTAATAATTTTTAATGTTTATGGAAAATGAACCAATATTATAATCATGGCAAATGTAATCCATTCACATGGATGAGTAACTTTCCCTTTTTTCAATGATTGGAATGGAAAGATGGTAATTAATTCTATATATTTACATAGTGATAATTATATATAAATTTTCAGGATATATAATCATTTTAACATATATATATATAATTCATGTGATGTAAAAATAATCACAATGTGTTGATGAGGTGGTAGTACACATACCCATGAATTACATTATTTATTTTAAATGTATAAGTGGTAATAAATAAATTGATATATATATTCTTTAAAAATGATAATTAAGTCTTGATTGTCATATAGAATTTATTATGTTTCATATGATTAATTATAATCCCCTTTTATACATTACATGTATACTGTGAATGGATCAGATTACTTTAAAAGGCAGTAGTCCATACTTTTACAAACAATGTTATCCTATTTACACAAAATTGAATGTATAAAGGTATGTTTTTAAAAAACTAAATATTAATTAGTACATAAAATTTAACATAATGTATATATATATATTGAATCAATCAGAATTTTTAACTATAAATGATGGTAAATAAAAAATTTACCACGTTGTTTTGTGTGGTTTTACTTCACCTTACACATAAATCGAATGTTTTAGCCATTAAATGCAAATGTGTGTATCTGTGCATAGAAAAATTAACATAAAAATATTAGTATATTTATTTTACTGGTGTTTTTAAATACTCAATGGGTATTAATATTTTAATTAGTGGATTGTGGAAATTAAACAAAAGAGCTTTGTGAAAGATCTTACACGTTTTTTGTGAAACTCAATTTTAGTTTTAGCAAAGGGAGTCCTTTAAATGATTTTGGCCCAAAAATAGTATTCTAGGATTAGGGGAGGGGTGTTGAGGATATATTTAGTTAGATATTATTTGATTCAAAATGGATTGATACATGTGAGTAAGTGGGAGGAGAAGATGCCTTTTATAGTAGAGGAGTAGTGGAACTCTTGTAAATTCTAAATGGTAGACATTAATGGAAGGACTTATTTACTTAATGGGCCTCAAAAAGGGAAAGATATTGCTCTAAAGGGTAATAATGGTACATAACACCTTTCACCTCAGAAAACTAAGTGCATTATAAATATTTTTTCATTCATTTTCACCTATGTTTTCCCAATTTAATATTATGGTTTTGATAAAAGAAACTAGTTTCTTAACCTATATAATTTAACATTTAAGATTAAATTAAATATATAATTGTCATAAAGTATACATATAATGAATTATAAATAATATACCTAATTTAAAACATAAAAATACCATGTATGTTGTAAACATAATATTTCAACAAGTATATGAAATGCATAAAAACACAGTTTCAACGCAAACTATTCTAATAATGTTTTTACTGACTATGGTTCAATATGTTAATTGTAAAAGATAAATTGGTCCACTGATAGAATATATTTAAAATTTATGAACACATAAATATCACTTTTAATAATATTATATTTTTAAAATTTTAAATAATTTCATAAAATATAATTTTTATAAAAATCATTAATATCAATTTAGACATTATTTATTTAATTTCAAATTGAAAATTTAAAATAATTTTTTAATTAAAATTTGAAAATTAATTATCTATTTATAATCATATATTAATCAAAAAATTAACAAAATAAAACAATCCTATAAATTTTCTTCACTTTTAATATTTTTAGTATCATTTATTTATGTTGATTATCAACTAAATAATAACTCCAATGGACTTTCTTAAGGATTTTTTGTAACTAATTCTTCTATAAAAATTAATGATAAATTATTATGACAATTATACCCCATTTATCTATTATAAGAATATTTATACCCTAAAATATGATGTTTTTTACATATCTCAATGTTTCATAAATGATAATGGTAAAGAAGGTTCCCTTTTGGTCTTTTTCTTTTGTAACGCGTCGGCCCTCGTTACCCAGAGTCGGTGTATTATTACATAACATTGGCAAGATTCAAGGAATCTTGTTCATAAATAATGATTAGTTTAGCACTAAATACATAAAAATTCTTTACATTACATTAATTGAAAAAAACAACAACAAAATTTTGTCCTCTTTGAACACACTTACATCCCTTAGCCTATCCTTACAGGTCAACAACAAAATACTTCTTCACATCCTGAAAAAAATAAAAATTTTAATGGGGGGGATAAATGATTATTAAAGATAAAAATATAGCAGAAACATCATAAACACACATAAACATTTAATACAATGTATAAAATTAAAACAATGGAATTTTAAAATTATCCGTTACCATAATATGGAAAAGATAATTCAAATAATTACATTTACATATTCGTAGGGATATTTTACTAGTAAAATAATCACATGTAATATCAATAGATAATTTCAAAATGATGTAATGCATAATGTCAAACATCATAACCATATAGTCAAGGCCTCATGCCATGACTACAAATATGATTTTGACAAGGCCTTGTGCCAAGACACTAGTTTGTCTCATTATACCTACCAATGCATCGAGGAGCTAGAGTGGCCTCCTCCCGTCACATACTAAGTCCAATGAATTTCTCATATAAAAATGTTGAAACATAACATATACATTCATATTAAAACATGAATAAAAAAATTTAATCCATTAATCAGAAACAATGAATTTTATAAAAAAAATGCATCCACATTCAAACATATCACAAATCCATCAATACTATATGGAATATTTTTATCCTAATAAATAAACTTAAAACATGTATAAAATACATTAATTTATGTTGAAATATATGAAATAAAAATTATTTGAGAGAAATATCATTTTCTATTTTAAAATAATATAAATGTCATGTAATTATAAAAGAAAATATTTATTTTGAATATATTAATATAAGCTTGTAAGGGATTATTTAATGTTTATATAATGGTAGAGAATAACCGAACACTCCATATATGTTAAAAAACATTCTTACCTTAATTTATCAAAAAGGTCATAAATTACCTTGTTTGTAAAATGATGTAAGGATTCATTTAAACCATTTTATAAAATGTAAAACAAGGGTATAAATGAATTCAAACCATATTCTAGTAAATAATAATAATTTTTTGAAATAAATATTAAATAATCACGGATGTGGATGATAATGTGGTCTGAGTGAATAATTACGTAAAAACAACCTCAGATAATAAAAAGACAGTAAAATTAACCATTACATTGTAATTTTCATTGCTCAATGGTATATTAACATATTATATAATAGTTAAATAATTTTTATTAAATTATAGAAGATCCAATTGCATAAATATTATATCATATATGATCTTCTAATAATTCTTTTTTAATAATATTTGAGTAGTATTATTGTTTCGGGTTTTAACTGAATCCTTTTCCTTTATATGTTTTGTTACGTAAGTCATGTTGTTTATGGATAGGATGTATTGGATTAATATCCAAACTGATATATTATTCTTAAATATTATTTTTAAGAATCATATGATAGTTATTATTGAATGGTTAAGATGGGGAATGAATCTCATCGCGTTTGTGGAGACGAGAATCCTTGCGTACGCACGTACGCTATTTCCATTTCAATATTATTTATTTAAAAATAAATACAAACAAATGATACATAAGTATATTATTATTCCAATATAATATACTATTTTATATATGTTTTGTATGTTCATTATAACCATCCTTTTTATGTTCCATTAATGGTATGAACGACTCATATCACTTTGAGGGGGTAGTACTCCACACTTCCTCAAATGAAATTATCATATATATACAACATGGAAAGAATAAAGTTATGATATAAAACATAATTAAAGAATATTATAGATAAATTAAATATCTTAAATATCATATATAATTACATTTCTATAATAATTTCCAAAATAAGAGGTTGTATTAGAATATTGAACTATCATCATTTCATGAGGCAATAGTTCTTCGTCCCCTAAAACATTATGTCCTATACCCATTAAGAGTAAATTTTTATAATTTTAGTTCAAATAATTATCATAACAACTACCTAGTATATTGAGGATACTAATGTTGTTATAAAATATTGGAATAAAAGTAGTTTAGGTCATTGGATAAGTAAAATAATATAAAAGGACTTAAGAAGATATGCCCATGGTCATAAATGTTTCATCCAATTAGAATTTAACACATGGTAGGGAAATTTAATAATATTATAATAATATTTTGTTACCCATATCTACATGATTTACCCTTTAACAATGGTAAATTAAATATTTATTGATGTAAATATTCATAATTTCTAAATATGAATGTTACCTATTTATAGAATTAGGACCTCTGGATTCCAAATAGAAAATCCATTTTTTCAAATTCAAATCCAATAAGTAGCAGAAATTAATATAAAATTAATTCCCATTGTCAAAACAAAAAATCTTGCTTTTACGAAATAAAAACAACCAAAAGATTGACACAGGTTTATATCATGTTTATAAGGGAAATTACATCCAATGACATAATTTATATTAAACTATAGAAATATAATCTAATGATACTTTAAAACCACTCAAATTTATTATTTAACTCTATATATAATTTAAATTTAAAATGTTGTTTTTATTTATAATTAAATATTTTTCACTATTCATTAAAAATTGCATGTTTTCAGAAAAGTACAAAAAATTCACCTCTATCTAATTTTGATATTATAAATTAAAAAATGAATTCCATTTTGAAAAAAAAATTATAAAATATAAAAATAAGGGTATTATAATTCATAACGGCTAGTTTGATTGGATTTGGTGTGTTTGAAACTCAAAGTTGTGTATAGCGCAAGCTATTACATTATTTAAAATGAAACGTACCATTGAAGCATGGGGTGTTACATCCTTAAATATAATATCATATAGAAGACATTAATCAAATAATGTCCCAATAAACCATATCATTTTAACCAAGTTGGTGTATGACCAAACTAGTGGGATCTAATGGCTTTTGGATAAGTTTCATTGTCATTTTCTCATAATAATACGGTTTAGTCCCTTTTTAATCTAAATTTACCATAATCATCCTAATTAATTTTTACTATGTTCTCTAATATTTTAGATAAAAAAAATATGGTGATATTATTAGAATAAAAATTATATAAATGTTAAATTTTTTTCTATTCAAAATTCCAACATCATTAGTGGAAAAATTATGTTTACCAATAATCCCGCAAATTTAGTGAGAATGTCTGTTTTTTAAATAAAAAAGTTCAAAATGTTCAATCTTTATATATTTCTAATTTCAATATAAAAATAATTCCAATTAACTAAAATGGATTAATATATGTATAGTTGATCTATTTTGACCATAATAAGAAATTAAAAATATAATTTATCAATAAATATTATTTATGTGAAAATGTATTTTTTAACTAAAATATAATATCATTCACTAGTCATCAAAAACAGAAAATCCCCAAAAAAATACGAAAATCTCCTCAAAAATAATTTCAAAATTCTATATTAAAAATTTATTTTTATTTGGAAAAATAATATTTCTGAAATTTCTAAATATTATTTTTAATATAGGGTATCCATTAAATGTTTGTAGAACTCATTATAACATGTAATGAAAACAATATAAGAATTTTTTAAGTGTAATCATAACATGTTCTTTCATAATAATAAATATATAATAAAATATTTTTTCATCTAGAAATAAAATATTATAAAGTCATGTGGTGTGAAGTATTATCCATTGAACAAAAAAATACACTTACTATTCATAAAATACTTACATAGAGTCTTGACTACGAGCCAATGATGGTCACCAAGGTCATTAAAATATAGTACAACCTCACTAATGTGTTTGGAAAAATCAATCCTGTCATATAGAAACTAATAGATGATTTACCCAATCATTAGAACTTGTGGGTTATATAAAATTATTTTTTCTGTTCTCATATAACTAAGGGAACAATTTTATACAAGGATAAATAACATGATATACTAGAAATATAATTTCCTAGATTTATCTCTAATGAATATCTTCAGTATGATTTCAATGTATATACTTTTCATAATCTATGTTGTCTTGTGTATTTATCACAATGGATCATGATTCTATGAATATTTCTATTTCTCTTAATTCTATCAGGGATAAGAAATTTTTTTAAAAATCACGAAAAATTAATAATAATCTTATTTAGATTCCAATATACAGTATTCCATTAACAGAGACTACTAACAAATAATTTCACTTACACTAAAAAATTATATTCCATATGTTTCACATTAGTTATTTTCATGACGGTTTTTTATTATGGATTTGTCTAATTGAATGTTCCATGAAATAAATTATTTATATAATGTATAAATGGATCAATAAAAATTTGATACCTTCTTGTAATCATTTTCTATCCTAATCCCTTATGGTTGTGTAATATCAACATCATTCTCAAGGTACTTATAAAGGAAATTTATTTTGATATTATTGTATAAAAAATTATTTAAACTGTAACATTTTATGATATTGTAAATACCCAGAAATGTCAAGGAATTTTTTTCTTAAATACTTTGTAATTGGATGACTCCGTGGCTTCTAACGGAACTTGAATCTAAGGCCCAGTGTGCCAGGAAGCAATTTCCAAAGTTTATCTCGGGTATGTTCAGTAAATGAACCAGTGTGTTTTTTTTATCATTTTAACCGGTGCTCGAAAATGAAATCTGATAGCACCGATGAACTCGCTACGCCGGTAATTGCATAAGGGGACAAGCAGTTCCATTTTAAGCGGGTTGAGGATTAATAGTAGGGGAATTAGTTTAAAATAAATAAAATTGTTAGAACAATTTTATTTTATATATTTGGAAGTTAATCCCACCCATGGGATGTTGATGGTGGGGCCCACAACCATCCAACATCCCATGTGTGGATATTTGAAATGTGGGGACCACACAAGACCCAACCTTTCACCTTCCCCTAGTCTCCTTAAACCCCCTTATTTAGAAGGAAGTGTTCTTCTCTGATGAAGAACATCATCCTTCAATGAAGAACGATTCCTCTTCGATGAAGAACGCCTCCGATGAAGAACACGAAGTCACCGACAACATGCCTTCTTTTCTTCTTCCTCCACGTCAAGGGAGGAGACACCACTGTGGGGAATGTCACCGTCGATGACGGCTCTTTCTCTGGCATCAACGGAATAAACACCGTTCTTCCGTGACATCCGACCACCGCGGCGTTTGTCTTCCACAGATTAACGACGTGCGACACCATTGTGAGGTATGGTGTTGTTTTTATATAATTACGATGTATGTGAATTATATCCTCGATTATAGGCGCTCTTTAATGGATAAATATTGTTTTGATCCTCGAATGCGGAGGTCATGGGCTAAAGAACAATCCCGGACCCTCCACTGGTTGTTCGTTTGTGCGCGGAATGATGTGAGATGACAAAACGAGGCTGCAACGGCAATTTGAGCCTTCATAGAAATTTTTGGGACCTGAGAAGGCCATGGGCATAGTAGGGAGGAAAAAAAGACCACCGGATCAACTCTGGTGGCCTGTGGAATCTCGTGGCGACGTGGGTCGCAGGGACAGTAGCGCCGACGACTGGAGGCGGCGGCGGTCGACGACCGGCAGCCTGGAGGTGATTGCGCCCCATCACGCCGACGAAGAAAATCCGTTGTGGTGACGCGGTGGATCACGCGGCTGTGCGAGATTCGAGACTACCGGGGGGCGGCACAACTAGTGTCACCAGTTCTAATTAGAGCCCCCCCCCACTTCGCGCAACGCGCTCGGCTGCTGGCCGAGCCAGCTCCCCCTGGCCGGGCCGGGGCGGGCCATCCAGGCCGGGCCGTGGAAACAGTGGGCCTGGAAGTACCAACCGGGCCAAGCCATGCCCTACCAGTCCGGACCCGGACCCATGTCGGTTCGACCCGGTTCGGGCCGACCCAGGGTGGGTTGGTCCAGGTCGGACCGGGCTCAGACCCCCCATTTCGGACCATTTCCATTTAAACGCACATAACATGAGCTATAGACCTCAGATCGACACAACATTAGTTGTCTAGGATTCCTTGGATCGAGACGGTCATTTTGGTATATAACACTCATGGTTTTGGCGATGTTTGCGTATGGTCGGGTTGGTTCGAACCCGAATCAAACCTGGCCCTCTGAGAGAAAACACTTATAACATAAGGATCAGACATCCTATTGATGTGACATCGACTGTGTGGGATTCCTCTTGATGAGACGGTTTTCTTAATATACTCTAAACATGATTCGGGTGTGGTTTGATCATGGACGGGTTGGATTGTACCCAAAATCCAACCGGGCCCCTGGAACGGAAATGCTAATAACTCACAGACCGGGCGTCTGATTGATGCACCGTCTATTGTGTTGAGACCCATATGATGATTTGGTCCCTTGAGATACTTCGACATGAGGTTACGTGATACTTGGAAGTATCAACAAGTATCTCATGGAGAGAACCCTCCTGGAGACGAGTGTACGGAGTGGAGAGACCTAGTAGCTGGCTGAGAATTGACGACTGATGATCAATCGACTCAGAGTGATTCGTATGGACCAGTTGGGTGCGCTTGGTTGTAGCAGCAGTCCCATGGTGGAGGAGCGCTTGGTTGTAGCTGCAGGCCCATGGTACTCAACAGAAGGAGTGACTCTGTAGGCTAGGAAGGGGTGCACTTGGTTGGAGCAGCAGACCCATGGTGGGAAGCACTTGGTTTTCGTAGCATGCCCATAGTACTCGACAGGTGGAGTACTTTAGCAATCCAAGGATAGTGGGAAGCGCTTGGTGGTAGCAGAAGGCCCACTTTCTCTATAGAAGATGAGTTCTCCAGCAGCCATGGTTTTGACATCATGAATAAAATCCTAGTTTGAGCTGAGTCAATGACCTTTGTGTTTTCCTCATGATTGAGATGGGTTACATGATAAACTATGTTTATGTATGGGAATATACATTAGAACGGGTTATCTGTTAGGTTTTTTCTTTGTGGTTTATCCTTGTTGGATTTAGTGAGACCTTGAGGGTCTCGGGGTCCTTACTGAGTATCATTATACTCACCCCGGCATGGGTTATGCCCGCACCTCGTTGTGTTGGATGCAGACAATGGACAACGCTGACTAAGGCAGAGTGTACGAGGACTGGATGGTACCCGGAGGTGGACACTCGTTGTGACGGCACACGGAGTGGAGGAGGACATATGTACCTACCCTTCAGGTAGGAACCCGGAGGATGATCAAGGAGATACTTCACCTTTCAGCTGTTGTCTTTTCAGTTGTACTTTTCTTTCAGTTTTACTTGTACCTTTCTGTTGGGCTTGTCTTTATAGCCCCTTTGTAATTTCAGCACTTTTTTATACTGCTTTACATAGTGTTTTCTTCCTATTTTACTATGGTTGTGTGTGTTTACTTTCCATAAAGGAAATGTCTTCCCTTTTTATAGAGATTTACACCTTGGTGCTAGTCGCCAGCACCTGGCCTACCGCATAACATAGGACTCTGATATTTCTTTTCTATGAAGAAATAGTGTTAAGAATACTAAGTGTGGTTATCAGTTCAGGGAGTCCAGTGTTGGTGCGGGTGGCCGACGTATCCATACACCAGCACCCGGATTTCATATTTCTGACTCAGTGCATGAAAACATTGATTGCATTTGTGTATTAAAAAAATTTTCTTTTATGTTAACTCAAACCAGTTCAGCTCATCAGGTATAGTCTTTGACCATGTCAAATCTGTTTCATTTAGGATTCCCCCCCTCGGACGATAAGCTAGGGCCCTGAGAGTTGTACGTACTGACAGCCTGTCGAGCAATGAGCCCTCAGTATAGGTACCACATCCAGTTGAGGCACCAGAGGAGGCCCCTATGGTACTACCACCCGTTGGGCCAGCGATGCCACCAGCCCCAACAGCAGAGAGTGCACACCACTTGTGTGCACTGCACCAATTCCATCACCAGAGGCCACCCAGGTTCAGGGGAGAGACGGACCCGCAGGGGACTGAGGATTGACTGGAGGCTGGGGTGAGAGTCTTCATGCTGGTAGGGACACCAACTAACTTCATGGTGATCCTTTTTTCTAGCCTCCTTCAGGAAGCAGCAGGTGGATGGTGGATCCTGATGCTCCAGATTCACGACTAGGCGAATCTTCTTTGGGCAGACTTCGAGGGCATATTCCAGGCGGAGTTTTTACCAGCCACCCTTCTAGCAGTGCCTATAGAGGAGCTACTGCATATTCAACAAGGTAGCAAGACAGTATAACAGTACTCAGCGAGTTTCACATACCTCTCTCACTACTCTACAGATATGGTATGGGACCTGTTCATCAGGTTCCAGACCTTCAAGAAGGGTCTCATGCAAGAGATTACAGCTTCAGATGTTTCTCACAGCATCCCGTCGCAAACAGCGGTGTTAGAGTGAGCCCTCCTAGTTGAGAGTTTCCTTGCTGAGTAATATCCAGCAGTTGAAGCCACCACTAGTCGACATGCAGTGGAGTCTTTTGCAGATGGAAGTAGATAGATGATGCTGGGGTCCAAGAGGACCAGACCCACGGGTGGTCGACCTTATGACTCAGGAACATGTGTGCGAGGCACCCGCGGCGGAGAACAACTTACCAGGAGCAAACAGTGTTACTCCTATGCCGGTCTTGGTAACATGGCATGTGATTTTCCGACCCGCAATACTGACGATCAGCAGATAGATGAAGGACCTCCTAGGCAAGGGCAGAAGTTCGATCAAGGCAGATCGCAAGGAGTAGAAGACCAAGGAAGAGGAGCTGGTCCTACAGCTGGTGGAAGACGACGCTTCGAGGTGTTGCCACCACCACCACCAGGAGATCCACCCCGACTTTAGGGAATAGGTGTACATGGGAGAGCACAAAATTAGGCAGTTGAAGCATATGACCACGGAGCTCCGAAATCAGGTGGACATGAGTTAGACTAGTTCCAGGCATGGAGTCCTTTGTTCTTGGTGCTTCTAGTTTCCGCGTTGTTGATGTTGTTTTTTCATTGTGTATTTATAGCTGCAGTAATAAAAGACACTTATCATTGTGACTTTTACATTCCTATCATTTTTGTATGGTTGATACGAATAGGTTCTTGTTAAAACTATTGAATTGACCCTCACATGTGAGATTCCTACTGGAGGAGACCCAGTAACCACGCACTGATGCCGAAATTGTGAATCAACCATTGCATGTGAGAGTAATGGTTGGATCTTTTAGTAGTAGCATTGAGGCCTTACAACGTCATTCAAGACATGAATTGTATCATTCATGTCATGATTGAATGTATTAGGAAAAGAATGTGGTTCATCTAGGGGATGAGACCATATTTATCTTTTCGGAATAGAGAAATATCAGAAGCTCATGTATAACGTAGACGAATAAGGGTGGAGATGAGTACTCATAATTGGCTAGTCTCACCCATTGTTCGTTGACCGATCATTTTACGGTTCAATCCAACTCAATAGTCTCATGTGTATCTTATCTCAGAAGGACATGAACCTAAGACAACGACGATGGCTTAAATTCCTATAAGACTATGACATCGAGTTAGATTATTTTCCAGGGGAGAGGAACGCTATAGCAGATGCTATTAGTAAGAGATTGGGCATCCAGCTATCAGGAGTGGCGAGATAGTAGCTGACCGCTTTTGAGATATCCTTTGTGGATATTGATGGAGTCAGCATGTGTAGGACCTTAGATTGTTCACACTATGATGGAGAAATTACAGATTATCCAAGAGAAGATAAAGACAGCACAAAGAAGATAGAAGACCTATATTGATAGGATACAAGACCACTGGAGTTCTAGGGTGACGACCACATTTTCTTATGGGTCTCACCTAGAAGAGGTCTACAAAGTTTTGTACGGGGTGGAAAGTTATCTCTACGATTCTTCTGACCCTTCCATGTCTTCAGGAGAGTATGTGAGGTGGCTTACCCTCTTTCTCTTCAACCTCAATTGCACTGGGTGCACGACTTCATCCATGTATCTTAGCTAAGGAGATACGTGCATGACCCTTCACATATCATCGACCACGGGGATCTAGAAATCGATGACGGGGTGAATTTCACGTGGTTCCAATAGAGGTTGAGGATCGACATGAGCGGGTCCTATGGGGATGGACGATTCCTCTTGTGCAATTTCGCTAGCAGCAAAGGAACCTCCAGGAGAGCACTTGGAAGCGATTGACTCAGTTGCGTTCTTAGTACCACCATTGTTTTCCCTAGTGTGTGTTGAAGCTTTACGGGGATGTAAAGCCCTGAGGTGGGAGTAATGTAATGACTCATAAATTTAAAGGAATTTTTTTTATAAATACTATGAAATTTTTCTAGTATGTGGCCCTTGATGGAACTTGATTTTGAGGCCTGGTGTGCCCAGAATCAATTTTCAAAGTTTAGCTCATGTACGTTCAGTAAACGAATGATTGACTTTTTCTATCTTTTGAACCGGTCTACGGAATTGAAATTCGAGGTCATCGATGAACTCACAGTGCTGGTAATTGCTTAAGGGGACCTTTACCGCAGTTTCATTTTAAGTGGGTTAAGGATTAATAATTGGGGAATTAGATTAAAATAAAAAAATTGATAGAAAATTTTATTTTATATCTTTTGAAGTTAATCCCTCCCATGGGAAGTTGATGGTGGGACCCACAGCCATACAACTTCCCATGTGTGGATATTTGAAAGGTGGGGCCCACACGATCCCCAACCTTTCACCTTCCCCTAAACTACTTAAACACCCCTTCTTTAAATTTGATAACTCCCCCTCTATAAATGAGAACTCTCACCTCCCTCTCTCTGTAATCAATTATTCAAACACATTTCTATAAATTAATTTGAAGAGTTTGAATTAATTTTAGTTGCACAAATCTTCTTACAAATGGGAGAGCCATTTTTTAAATTTGGGGTTGGAAATAATGGTGGGAGAGCTCTTGAGAGAATTTAGAAGGAAGTTTTCTTCTCCGACGAAGAATATTATCCTTTCAAGAAAATGAAGCCTCTTCGATGAAGAACACCTCCGATGAAGAACGTGAAGCCACCAATGTTGTGCCTTCTTTTCTTCTTCCTTCATGTCATGGGAGGAGACACCATTGTGTGGAAATTTTCCATCGACGATGACTCTTTCTCCAATGTCAACAGAATCAAAACAGTTCTTCCGCGACGTACGACCACCGCGACGTTTGTCTTCTGCGGATTGACGACGTGCGACATCATTGTGAGGTAGGGGATTATTTTTATATAATTACCATGTATGTAAATTATATCCTCGATATGGGGCGTTCTTTTATGGAGAAATATTGGTTTGAGCCTCAATCGTGGAGGGCACGGGCTAACGAACAAGCCCAGACCCTCTAATGGTTGTTCGTTTGTGCGCGGAATGACGGACGATGATAAAAAGGGGCCGCAACGTATATTTAGAGCCTTTGTAGTAATTTTCGGGACCCTAGAAGGTTGTGGGAGTAGTCGAGAGTAAAATGGACCACTTGAGAAACTCCGATGGCCCACAGAATCTCGTGGTCGTGCGGGTCGCCGGTGCGGCGCCCCAGTGTGAAACCAGAGAAAATCCACTGCGGCATTAGCCCTAGTGGTGACGCGGCGAATCCCGTGGAAGCACGAGATCCAGGATGACTGAGGGCAGCTCCATCTTGTGCCGTTGGTTCCAATTAGCACCCCCCATGCTCAGCGCAATGCGCTCTGCCGTTTTCCAAGCCATCGCCTCCCCGGTTGGGCCGGGGCGGGCCACGCGGGTCGGGCCATGCCAACCGCGGGGTGGGCTACGCTAGCCATGGTGGGCCACGCCAGCCAGGCCAGACTGCGCCCTACCTGGCCAGACTCGAACCCGAGTCGGTTCGACCTAGTTTGGGCTGAACCATGGTGGGTTGGGCCAGGTCCGACAGGGCCCAAACCCCCCTTTTCTAACTGTTTTCGTTTAAATGTCCATAACTTGATCTACATAACTCAGATCGATGCACCGTCAGTTGCGTAGAATTCCTTGGATTGAGATGGTCATTTATATATACTACACTCAATGTTTCGGAAAAGTTTGGGTACGGTAGGGTTTGTTTGAACCCAAAACCAACCGGGCCCTTGGAGCAAAAAAGCTTATAACTTATGGATCGAACGTCTGATTGACGTGCCATCGACTATGTTGGATTCATCTTGATGAGACGGTTCTTTTGTCATACTCTATAGAAGATATTTATGTTCTTTGAGAATGGAAGGGTAGGATTGTAACCGAAATCCAACCAGGCCCCTGGAATGGAAATGCTAATAACTCAGAGATCGGGCGTCCGATTGACGCGTCGTCTATTGCGTTGAGACCCCTATGATGAGGCGGTACCTTGAGATACTTACATGTGAGGTTAGATGATACTTGGGAGTATGGACTAGTAGTTCATGGAGTGGGCCCTCTCGGATATGAGCGTACGAAGTGCAGAGACCTAGTAGCTGGCTGAGACTTGATGACTGCTGATCGATCGACTCGGAGTGATTTGTACGGCTCATTGTGGTGCGCTTGGTTGTAGCAGCAGAACCACGGAATAGGAGAATTTGGATGTAGTGGAAGACCTGCGGTACATGATAGAAGAAGTACCTCTATAGTCTATGAGGTGTGCACTTGGTTGTAGTGGAAGACCCAAGGTGGGAAGCGCTTGGTTGTTGTAGCATGCCCACACTATTCGACAGGTGGAGTACTTCAGCAGTCCAAGGTTAGTGGGAAGCACTTGGTTGTAGAAGAAGTCCCACATTACTCGATAGAGGAGGAGTTCTCCTACAGTCGTGGTTTCGAAATCATGAATACAATCCTGGTTTAAGCTGAATCATTGACCTTTGTGTTATACTCATGATTGAGATGCATTACTTGATAAACTAGGTATATGTATGGGGATATACCTATGTAAAGTTTATCTATTTTGATGTCTCTTTGTGGTTTATCCTTGTTGGATTTAGTGAGACCTTGAGGTTCTTGTTGTCCCTATTGAGTGTCGTTATACTCACCCCTGCACGTGCTATGCCCGCACCTCATTGTGTTGGATGTAGAAGATAGACATCGCTAACCAAGGCAGAGTGTATGAGGACTGGATGGTACCCGAAGGTGGACATTCGGCATGACAGCACACAGATCTGAGGAGGACATCTGTACCTACCCTTCAGGTAGGAACCCGATGGATGATACAGGGGTTGCTTCACCTTTCAGTTGTTGTCTTTTCCATTGTACTTTTCTTTCAGTTGTAGTTTTACCTTTCTTTTGGGCTTGTATTTCTGGCCCCTTAGTACTTTCAGCACTTTTTTTATGCTGCTTTACTTAGTTTTTTCTCCCGCTTGTACTATGGTTGTGTGTGTTTACATTTCATAAAGGAAATGACTTCCCTTTTATTGGGATTTACGCCTTTGGTGTTAGTTGCTAGCCCCTGGCCTATGGAAGGCAGTCTTGGGGTAGTCACGGCACGGGCCCCGAGGACGGTGCGTGAAAAACATGTACAGATTTAATTAATTTTGTTATGAAAACTATTGAACATGTTTCTTCATAGTTAATGCCTCTTTTGTATTCGAACCATTTTGAAACTAGTCATACCAAAAAGGTACTCACCTTTCCATTCATGTGTTGTTTTTCATTAATAATCATTTGTAACAAATATGTTATATATAAATTGGATGATCTACTAATATCTAAATATAACTTTATCATATTGAATATTTTTGGGAATTCATATCCACAATACATTGGTGTATTTTTGTTTCATTGACAGCTTCTTCATATTGTATTGGATCACTATTCACAACAATTAATGAGTCATTAACTTTAGTGATTATAGAACCATATCATTCAATATCTGTGAAATCACCTATACAGTAATGTGGTATTTATTTTTCATGATCACCTTTTCTAGTTTGGTTTTTTTGTATTTCATCATATGTGAAATATTTTGTAACATCGAACATGAATTTGTCAAATTATACCTAACTCCAATTAAATAATATAAAAATGTAATTCATCTCAAGTAATTTGACATGTCATCCCAATATTATTATTTTATCAATATTTTTGTGTTTATAGTATCCTATTGTTTCCTTGGGGTGTCTTATAAATAAAACATGTTTCGTGTTTTTTACATGAAGAGGCCCTAAAAATTATTCACAATCCCTCATATGTAAATTCGGATAAATAGATTCCCTTTGATATCATGGTTCATTTAGAGATCCAATTTTCACATTACATGGAACTCAGTTTATTATATGAATCACTTTTTAAAATGAGTGTTTAGAAATGTATAAAGAACAAATTCAAAAAAAATATTAATCTCGCCATGACTAACACGTTGTAGTTCATCCTTTCACATACACCATTCCGCTGAAATGCATATAGATGAGCGATTTGATATAAAATACCAAAATATATTAAAAAATTAATAAAAAATATACTAATATATTTTCATCCAAGGTACAAGAAATGTTTAAAAATAATTATATCAAGATTATTCTCAATTTCATTCTTATATTACTTGAATTATATAATGTAATCTTACTTATATAATATACTATATTCATATCCATATATTATAAAATCAACTATAAATTTTATGAAGTATAAAGACCCACCCAATGTATCAAATAGAAGGGGTCCACAAAAATCATCATTAACCAACTTAAGTGGATATATTTCACTTTCTCCTTTTCAAATTAAAGTGTTCTTTGTTCATTTTTTTTCTGCAAAAATATATGACATATGCAAAGTAGTTTTAGTTCAAATATATCCAAATATACATGATTGTGTAATCTAGTCAATTTCTTTTTTTTTTACTTCACATAGGGTGTTATTAAATATAATGGGGTGGGTTTAATCTTGTGAACATTATTCTATAAAAATTTACATTACTTGATTTATATACCATAACATATAATGATCTTACTTTTAATATTCCATGACATAATTTTTTTTTGTATAATAATTAACATTTCTTCCAAAATTTGATATGAAACCATTTTTATTGATTCTAGATACATAAATAATGATTTGCTTAACTGAAAGATCATAATAATAGTCTTTATGGCCTTGAAGATAATATTCTATAGTGTGAGGTGGTAGCCTCCAATATCTATAAAATACTGTATGGAGCCATTAAAAACTTTTATATATAACATACCATGAGAAATTTTCTACAATCTTGTTTCTTCCAATATTTTAAAACAAATAAGGGAACCATATTTTATCCAAATTTTTAAAAATAGATAAATTAACCAAGCTAAATAAATGGAATGCTTACCCATATGTATCATCAATGTTGGGTTTTCATTTACTAACCCTTAATTCCACAAGTGGAAGGGATACCATCGTATTAACATTATCTTCCCTTGAATACCCTATTTGTACAAGGTTATTTCAAAGAACCATTAGAATTGGTGTTTATCTTATATATCTTTACATGAACTTTACTATTATTCACCATAATGACTATATGATTTTAATTCTTCATATCAATGTCAACTTGGTGATATAGAGGGGGGGATAACATAGAGGTTCTTTATAATTTTTTTATATTTAAAATGAGAAATAAAATCTTCTAGGTATAAGGGAAGGAAGAAATAAGTATTTTTATGTATAATTATATGTTATATTAGACCCAAAAACTTCTTAGTGATTATATATGAAATATATTTTACTATGTGAGGCTATGCTGGGGAAACATATCCAATTTCAAAGATTAATAGACTATTGGATTTAGTAATGAATTTATGTTTCTCTCCTTAGTAATAATGAAATCAGAAATATTGGATCATTTTATAGTCAATCATGCTCTTATGTAACTTCATGAGATCGATGGACATGGAATACAATATTAAACAAAAACCATATAGAAACTTTTCTGGGTATTTTTTATATATATTGAACTCCCAATAACTATTATCATTAGTAGGTAGACAAAAGATTTCATATTCCAGTATATATTAATTCTATTTATGGTTTTTCATAATCGGTAAGCATATAAACCATTCATATAATTTAGATCATATTCTAATATTGATTTTATATAGATTTTATTATAGGGATATTATAGTTGATGACAGTTTCATTAATCTACAATATTAGAAAATCTAATAATTATAACATTACATTACTACTAACTTATGTGGGATATAAAAATTTCAATTTCATTAAATATTCTATTATTATTTCAAGTCTCAATGACCCTATCTACTCATCATGTAATATAAATCACATGAAATTTCTAGTTTTTATTGTATATATTTCCCATAACATTTCCCAATCATTATATAGGTTAGTTACTCTAAATTGTTTTTTGGAAGTGTACTATACTATGGTCTAGAAAATCATAAGATAGAATAGTGGACACCCAAATCATAAATTTGTTAATCAAATTTCTTCAACACTTTCATCCATGATATATTAGTCTAGAAAGGGAAACTCTACTTGATTTAATATTTGTTAAGTCATCCTACAACCATCATTAGAACTCATTGATATAGTTTGTGTGTTGTGAAAAGGGATAGTAATATAAAAAGTTATATTTTTTAATAATATATCTAGTAATTTAAGGAAAATATGCATAATATTATTATGGGGGAATGGGTTTATAATTCCTACAATTTCATCGATTATACATCACATGCCTTATTAATAATTAGTGTATTTTTAATATGTGAGAAAAAATATACACGAAATATAATTATATTGAATCAATTTATTTTAATTCCATATGTTCATATAAATGGATTTACATATTTGGTAAAAATTTTCAATTCAAAAAACGTATAATTCAAAATAAATATATATAATAAATTAAAAATGTATTGACCATTAACATTAATATGCATTTCTTGAGAGGATAATAAAAAAACCATTGCCTATTGGGGGAAAACATGTTGGGCATGTGGATGAATGAGTTTCTGAATTCCACCTAGGTCATGTAAATCCTCTATGTTTGTATTGACATTAAATGTATCTTGAAAAAATTCCATGAGTCTAGAAGATCCATTATTACAATAAATTTACATCACTGTCAAGTTGAGAGAACTATAATATTGGATTATGTAAAAAAGTCTTGAGTAAGAATACTTGTTCATAATAAGAAGCATGAGAAGACTTGAATTCCATCAATTAAATATAAAAATAATTATTTTGAAAACCCATATCGTAGATTAAATATATTAAATCACACACATAGATATTTTAGTCTATGATGATGATCGTCCACATTTACAAAAAAGTATCAATTAAAAAAGATAATACTAAAATTATTTTGACGTTTTTTCATTAATTACGATATAACATGAAAAAATTAATCTAATTATTTATTTAATTAATCAAATAAAATATTTAGGTTTAAAACTATTAATTTTTTCCTAGATATACCCTTCAACTATGAGTTTATGTATATTTATTTGATTATTCTCATTTAAAAGTCAATAAAACAAATATATAACTTTTATTTTGAAGTAACTCCGAAATTATATGGTACAAATACATGACATGTATATAGATATTATATAGTCGACTCATTTGGAATATAGAAAATACAATTTCTTTCAATAATTACAGTGCTTGTATGAGTCGGTAAAGGAAACAATGAACACATGGTTCATTAAGATAGTTTCAAATACAATTAATCCACATTTAGTAGTTGACATACTAAAACTATAGATGTTATTTATTTAAAAATTTTATATATAAGAAATTTTTCAATTTAATAGTTATTAATCTTATCTGGAATCATGCATAATTCAATAAATGACATAGAAAACACATAATTTTGAGGATTTTGGATTAAAAAATTATTTTTATTTATTGTATTAAAAATTGACTATAGTAAACATTTATATAAGTACATATTTATTTTAATCTCCATATTTATGTTGTACACATATCATGGATGAATATAAATTGTTATTTTGAAATTATTAGTAAAATTAATTTTAGATCAAGTAAACACAATTTATCCTCCTTCATATATTAATTTTATTTCTTATGCACTGAGTTGTTATCATGTATTTGATTATAAATTTACCACCATGAAAAAACGTAGACTACCAAGTTTTTAACCTAGTTAAAAACCATGCAATATGATATTCTATTTCACATCCTATTGTTGAAAAAATTTAGTAATTATTTAATATATCCACACATATATATATTTCTTGATATCTTATGGAAATCATCATTCATCCTGATGGAATTTACTATGATAAACAACATATACATTTGGACTCCACATCATCCACTCCTATACTACATGAAAATAAATTCAAGCATATATAGATGGGTTCTTCATAAATTCATCATAAATTATCAACAAAATATAGGTTAAATACTGATTAAATGAATGGGGAAAGAACAAATTTTTAAATATGAATTATATGAAATAATTTCATGAAACTAAAACATACCTTTTAATAATATAAATAATTTTAAATAAATTATAAATTATCAATTGATCATGATAGCTCTAATAACACAAGAATATAATGTAGGTATTAGAAATTCATATTGGGTTTATGGCCGGTATTGATTTTTATGAAATAATAGACACTTGAAAATTTAAAATGATATAACATCATTACCATTATATAATTTCATAACTATATTGACAAATGTTTCACTAGAACCAATAGAGGATCATTTTAATGTTAATTGTTTTTCAATTTAAAACACATGAAATATAATTACTTGGTTTATGAGATCTATCTTTTATTGGTGGTGATGATCATTAGAACATGATTGATATATATTTTTAGAATCATAATGCCAGAAATTTGATCACATATATTGTGATCCAATCATGCAACATCAATCTCCAAACAACATTGATGAAACTTCATGTGCTAGTATAGCTGATACATCAATTTGTATATTAATTATTAATTAATTCATGTTTCTTTGGGATTTAAGGAATATTTCTTATTATTATTGGGCTTCATAGGAATGTTAGAGGAGGATAAGGATTAGAGTAATTTGTCCACGATAATTAACATCTTTAGTAATGGAAGATAAATGTATTTATAGAGATATTGTTGTGGTTTTATATTTATTTAATGTCACAAATCTAGTCAAGAGCATGTTAAACTAAAAACCCAACATTTAATTTAACCGTATATTCTATTTATTTTTTCTCAACGAATGTTCTACCCTATGTAGTAATTAATATTATTTCAAATTCTAGTGAATAATTAATTCTCAACAAAAAAATCTAGTCGGCTCACCCCCCATGAATTTTTTTAAATTTTATAATAAATAAATAATATTCATTTAAAAAATAAATAATGTATTTAGTCACATCCTAGAGGATTAATTTTATTTATTCATCTATAATTGAGTAAATATTTTATTTTATTTTTATAAATAATTTATTACCATTAAAATGGAAAAATATTTAGAAATATTATATATTAACAAGATTAAATAATTAACTTCAGAATTAATAATACTTTTATATTTTTAATCATTTAATGAATCCTATAAAATTATTACTCACCAGTTTGGAAATTAATAGTTTTTAAATCTTATATAAATAAAAATATATTTACCTAAGATCAATCAAAAAAAATTATCTGTGTTTTTCTGGTCCACTTTCTTAGTAAAAAGAGGAAAACATTCCTAATGTCCATGATTACTGCCCAGAATTGGTCAAGGCCCCACATAAGAGGTAGATATTCTAATAGAAAAAAAACATATAAATAATCATTGTTTGTTATAATATCTTTATCACTATATCTCATACTGACTGGAAATCATTTTTTTATTAATCAAAGCTAGTTTACGGAAAACTGATAACTAGGCAAATCCATACAAACCAAACAACATTCAAATTTGAAATACAAATTTCAAAAAACAGCTCCACCGCCATCACCTCCTTGAGCCACGAGCCCTGCACGTGACCTAAAACACGTGCCGACTTCGAAAGCTGAAATCACTCAAGTGCTACGTCACCTCGGAACTCGATCAGACACGTCATTGATCAAATCCGCATCGAACTCAAGAAGTTAGTCGTCGCGAAACCCAACGCCACCTCCGGCCAGGACACCGGTGAGACAAGCCGGACCTGCCACTGACTTCACAGACCTTCAGCATCCATCAACACCTCCGGAAAGCAATCAATAGCCACCACATCCACTACAACGGAGCCCACTTCAACAGATCCAACAACTTCATTGACGTCTCTGGAAAACAATGAGAAGAACAAGATCCATGGCTGGATAAAACTCGCAGACGAAACAGGCAGTAAAACAACCACCAAAAACTAGAATAAAGAACCACAAACAAACATTCCAAATCATAGAGGAATACAAGAGGGAACTGCCTGCCTCCACAGGAAAATCAAAGCCAGATCGAAACAGCCTCATCCAACCAAAAAACGCACCACAAATCACAAAATCAAAGAAAAACATCCATGGAATAGAAGATCTCGTCGCCACCAGGCAAACCAACCGCGTCAGACACAGCGAAACCCCCGCGAAATCACCTGATAGGAGATAGAACCCAAGAACCGCCGACCCAAGAGTGAGACCCTCGAACGCGAGTAAAAAAACCACCAGACAACAGAAATATGCCGAGATCTAATCTAGGAGTGCTCCAGAGAGTATGTCGTCAACAAGACAGGTCATACACCCGCGGACTAGAACCAGCAACTACCGAAGCCCGAGAGCACCTCCACCGCCTGAGAGAAGACCACGAAGCGCCACTGTAGTAGAGGTCCACCCCCATCCCTCCGTGAAAAATGAGGAGGAGACGCTCCTTCGGCAGCGGAAGAGCTTGCCGCGGTGAGAGAAAGGGAACCCTAGGTCGAGAGTCCCTTACAGGAGCATCCAAGTCTCATTGATAGGTTGATATTATGACTATATCTCATAAATAATGATTAAAACACATTTATATACCTATGTAGTTAATTTTTATTTCTTTGATAATTGGAAATGACCCCATTAATATGTTGTGGCCATGAAATGGAATGTAATGTTTCTTTTACAATTAATGGAATGAGATATATAATTTTTTTAAATATTAAAGTAAAAATACTTCCTCGAGATATTAAATAGCAAAATTTTATTCATGGTTCACCCAGTTTACCCAAAATCATGAAAATATATCGATTTTTAATTTTGGTAAGTACCTCAATGTAAATGAATTGTGATATGAACTAACAATAATCTTAAAAACTATGGATCACTACACATTATTTAATAAAATAATATGAAAGTACAAATTACCATGTGGATTTATTATATGTGTTTTTTTTATCATAATATCTCGTATTGGAATACTTCTGGTTAAATATTCATGATATAATGTTTCTTCTTCTTATGGTCACTCACACATGACATTCAACAAAAATTTTGTCCCATAAAGAAACGTTTTCCACACATATATCAACATTAAGGAATACATTAATTTTTTTTAATGGTACTCATCAAATATGTGATTGGATATGTACTTTTTAATTAAACATACACTATATGAAATCAGTAAATTAAAATAATTAAGAATAATAATCAATTTGTATTTAGATATTATACTAATATTTGGTTCAATGACTATAAATTCAGTCCAAAGTAAAAGCTCCATAGATCTGGAACACCATGTCTAAAACCTATATCTTTTGGTGTCTAAAATTAGAAATATATATTAAGGAGATAATTTGGGATTGTATTCAAGAATAAATAGATGAAAATATTTTATTTGAGGTTAGTAGTGGATGGGTACTTTTTTAGGTGAGCATTAATGAAATGTTCCCAAACACTTATATTATAATGATTAAGGGTTGCAATTTACAACTAAAAGTGAATCCATGCTGTAATAAAATTTATATTATATAATGAGAGAATAATAATTCCATCAACCACAAAATTATAGATAATGTTTTGTGATATTATATGACTTTTCCTATTAAATAAACTATTTCACATCATTTTAGCTTTATTGTGTAACTTGAATTCTACCTAATGAACATTTATTTGGGTTTAAAAAATAATAAAAACATATTAGATAATTTTTACATTATCATTAAGAATATGATTTTTTTTATTTTATTTAATTTAAAATGGTGGAAAATATTATTTCTAGTTGAACAAGACAATAAGCATAAAAGACATTATTTATAATTTTTTATTTTCAGGTATATAATTGAATTTATTTTTTTACCTAAACATTTAATAATCAATAGAAAAATACTAATATATATATATATATACTAATTGATATTTATTACAAATTCCTATTTACATAAATTAATTCTTTAATAGTTATGTTTTTAATATACCATAATTATAAAACATAATGTAATAAGGAAAATATGAATATATCATTTTTACGTAAATAATTATATGTTTTTATAATAATAAATTCTAATTAAAACTCTCACTACCACTATCTAATAAATAAAGGTAAGATAATGAATAGTTTTACTCTTTAGTTATATTTAGGAAACATTTATCTCATACTGATTTCTATACGATTAATCTACATTCATTTATGATTTTTATCAAACATAATAGGATGAAGATCAAATCAGACTTGGTCAAGGGAAAACCATAATTATTTGACTTCCATTATATGATCAAAATATTATCCTTATATTTACAAAAAGTACTGATTAATGTCATTACATATAAAATCTACATAGTTTTCATAGTGAATTTACATTAATTTATACATATCAATTCAAAAGATATTTTTTCATAGTAAAATGTTCATAATTTTGTATATACAAAAAACTTATAATTTATATAATTAGTTGTATTTATGGGAAAAAATCACCCTAAATTCCAAATATCAATAATACCCACACGAATATATATGTAAATATATTATTAGAATCTTATATATATCCCCATACACTTCATGAAAATAAGTCATTTCCACCTCCCATTTAATTTATAAATACATTTACTGTATTTGAACATGTTGTATTATTTTTATAGTTTTATTCTTCAGATTGATCCTAAATTCATATTGGTATTATGAATATTTATTCACGCTGTGTTTTTACTTACATGTATTTTTATCAAATTATTAATTATTATATTCATGAATTATTTATCTATCATTTAATGTACTTAATTTTATTATATATATTTTATACCATAATAAAATTTGGAAAATTATTTTTTGTTTTATGTTTAATTTAAATAAAGATATTATGGATTTTAATGAAATTGTTTACTCTATATATGTTGTGTTATATAAATTGATTTATTTTTGGGGTTATCCTCAAAAAATAAGTCTTAATTTACTATAAAAGATTGTAGCCTTAAACCTTTGTTCTCCAATACATAAATAATTATGGTGTTCCATAAATATGATTATTTATATCAATATATTAATATACTATACATCTAAAAATATAATTCTTTTATCATATCCATCTTGATGTTAATATTTTAAATGGTATAAGGTATAATATATTAAAAATATACTCTTTACTATCATGTAATCTATCATTAAAATAAGTATGGATAAAAATATATAAAATTATCACGTTTAATAAATCATTCTAATATTTTTTATTTGAACACTAAAATTTTCAAATAATTAAGGTTTTTTATAATATCATCAACTTAAATTGTTGTTCTAGTAATAATGTTATTATTTTTGATCTCTTAAATATAGTATTCTAACATATATAAACTTTTTCTAAGAGTGATGTTTATGAAATTTGAATGTGAAATGACAGTATAGTTAAAATAATAAATCATATTATAAGTGAAAATATATATATGAAAAGTTAGTTTGTTCTACCTCTACGACAAGTGTTCTAAAAGAAAACTTATTTTATATGCATTCATCTTCAATAATGAAATGTCTATTAGAATTCTTCTTCTCTATAGATCATGATAACAAAGACTCTCCTATAAAATGATAATTTTCAATATAAAATTTTAATACATTATAGATCCTCTAAAATGCGGTTTAAAACAATTATGAATAAATCTATGTTTTTAGAAAAAAAATCAATATAAGTTCAACAGTTCCCATTAAATGATAAAAAATTGTTTACTTTTATTATTAATTGAATTAAATTAGATTAGATTTAATTATTAAATAATGATATACTAAAATCATAATAATCAGTAGACTATTATAAACATAAAATAATGTTTTTTAAAATCTTTTCAATGTTGTGGATCAATTAGTCAACCTTATTCATCAAGTTCATCCACACATTATAAACCTAAAAACACCGTAAAATATTTTTATTTTCAAAAAAAATTAACAAATACATGTTATATCTATGAAGGGATAAAATATATCCATTCTGTTTTTATGTAATTATAAAAACAATAACAAAATTAAGACTACCCACCAAATTCATTACAATGTCACATAACATTAGTTTGCTAAATTTTTATATAAGTTGTTTTTTGGCAGATTAAAATTGATATCATTAATATAGATTTTAATTATAAATGTTTCCTTAAAAACATTTTTTATAAAAAATTAGATCTAAATTTTACATAGTAAAGAATTTTGATTAAATATATCATAATATTATATTATAAAATGATTTTATATAATTTTATAGTATATAATGTGGCATTTTGAATTTATTAACATTTTTTAACATTTTAATTTTCACATCCATGATGTTTTTCTAGAGAAACTACCTCAAAAGTGTATATTTTTTTAATTAAAGTTTATTTGACTTTGAATAAAAATATATTCATTCAAGAAAAAAAAGTTATGAGGATTTCTATAAACACTTGTATTATAACAAGTGAATTTTTTTTCCATTTTATATACCATATCCATGGGTATATGAATTAGAAATGATTTTATACATACAAAAACATATTGTTTAATTTTCGCTACATCTCTTTTGGAAGGACCATTTTTTCCAATAACTTGTTGATTATCACAATGATTCTAATGTCATCATTACATGTTCAATGTAAATTAATTGACTTAATATTGAATATTTGATATCCAACATTCAACACAACAGATATAATTTATTATTCTATGATAAAATTAATATTATATTTCAAGCATTTTATATTATTTCATGAAATATTTTCTTATTTTTTCAAAATGATCAGCATCACCCAGAATATTGTTAACTGGATTATCCTTTAACAACATTTTCTTTTTATGAAAATTGAATATTTATCCACATACTTCTATATTCTAAAATTAAAATATATATGTATTGGGAATATTTTTATAATTCAATTTCATATACAAATCTTGTTTTAGACTCGTATTAGTATAAAATATTATGGGTTTTAAAATCGACATCAAAATAAATTCCATGATAATGATTTTGGAAGAAAAATGCTTTTAGTAATGGTTAAATTTCCCGAAACTATTCATGTAATATGTAATCAATAATTTCTTATTTTTTATTAATTACATGATAAGACTTAATTAAGGTAGAGAAAATGAGTATTAATTTTGTCCCAAATCTAGTAATATTTATAAATGTAAAATTTAAATCATATAAACTAATCTATCTCATGAAATTTACTATTTATTATTTGAATTACTAAATTTTTATGGAGTTTATGGTGACTGATAGTTGTGATCAAAAATATTTCTGTACAAAAATGATTGTATCTCATGATTTTAAAACTCTCCACCAGGAAAACTATAGTTTTTGTTCATATAAATAATTTTATAATTTTAAAATAGAGTAAAATAAATTAGTTGAGTAACTCAAGGTCTCTCATTATGTTGGAGAGTAAAAAATGAATTTATCAAAAATAGTCACCAACCTGAACATACGCATAGTTTCTTCCTATAAAAATATTATTTCGGGTATCTTTAAGAATATATATAATTACAATCTATAGCATTAAAAGTATTTATAAAACGGTAATTGTTTTTTAGACCATGTTATATTTATTTCTATATTAACAATTATTAAAAGCTATTGAAAAATGTATCATATGTTCTAGAATGTTAATCCCGGTTTCATTTTTAAAAATATTTTTTCAATTACTCAACATTAAATTTTCCTAACCATCTATGATAATGTAACGACTTCTATTTTATTTGACATTAGATAGATAAATTTTGATAGGTAAAGACATCTAGAATATTAGTATAAAAATTGTTAATCCAATTTTTATATAATATGTGAACCCATAAAAACTCTATTATGGTATATTTACCATTCTTAAATGTTATGGTGTAACCTTTCTGTACAAGATAATGGCCAGATGAACACTCAAGAAGGGGGATAATTGATCTCTAAATTTATTCCCTATAGATAATCCCACTATTAATGTTTGATCAAATCCTTTTACATAATAAAAATAATAATTTTGAATTAAAACATAAAAAATATAGAACAAACACCTAGAATTTATTGTGGTTCAAGTAAAAGAAATCCCCAATTCCAGTCCACCAACACACTACTCAATGATGTTTTTGGATTTTCATTATAATAAAACTTCTAACGAGGGATCCCATCTGAATACCTAGAGTTTTCACTTAAAATAATGTCACCAGATATATTCAAAAATCTCTCCAATTTACAAGACCTATCCAATATCACCAACACATTGTTACAACTAGTGTAAATAAAACAATTAATAAATATTTAATGAAATGGATGAAACAAACTTTTGTAAATGGAAAATAACAGTATATAAATATTTTTTATGAGAATGTGATATCCTCTAAGTTTTGAATTGGATGATCTTTGGTGAAACTGATATAACATGTTCAACGAAACAAGATCATCTACATATTATCACTTCATTGTATATGAATTCAAGGAATGAGCATTCTGGCCATTCTTCTATATTATCTATCACATATTTATCTTCCTTTTGTATATAGTTACTAACACTTCCTATAATATTTTTTTTGAAATTGATCACAAGTTAATCTAAATAGTTTAATGATACATGCATTATAATATTTACAAGACCTATTATTAATGACATGCATCCATTTTTTCAAATATAGGATGTACATTGTGGAAATAATCCCAAATATCTTCTAATTATTCAAATAATTCCATTAATAAAAAATCTTATACTAATCAATATTTCCTTAAATAGATAATATCATATCTATTTCACTCTAAAATCATTAATGGACTTATCGAGATATTTGAATGTAATAATGATATCGACTATAATTTCTAGAAATTCATTATATATTAAAATGCATTTACTATTCAATGTTTGATAACATTGCAAGAGACTTCACAAGATAAAATAGCTCTTCTACATCTTATTTGTATGAAAATATAAAGTCTGTATTGTGTATTATGATTACTAAGTGTATGATGAAAACATGTTTCAATGTTATGATTCAAAGCATTTATAACATCTCAATCTGTCATTAGTTAATACATTTATATTTTTTTTATAAGATAACATATTTTCATTCTCACTAAAAAAACTACAATGAGTATTAGAAGACACATCCATTATCATCGTAAGGTAAATTATTATGCAGCTAGATAATGATCCAATACTTATTGATTCGGTGAAGGCAGAAAAATATTATTATATTATTTTAAATAAAATGAATTGGCCTTGATAGATCAAACTAATCAAAATAACATACTCTCTATGACAAAGAGAGTAATATTAATTCTTTTGAGAAATTAATTTCAAAAACACATTAAATAAACTTTTTATAAAAAAATATATTTTTTGAATCATAAAAAAACATAAAAACTAAGATATATTGGTAGAACATAATCATCCATAAAATTTCAACATTTTTTATGATAAAAAATATCTAATATTAAAAATAAAAATTTTCATATAATAAAAACATTCACATAAGATACAACATTTATAATTATAAACAGTACCTTTTATTTTACCACATTTATAAAAAAGTTCATGAAAAAAAATTTCTTACTAAATTTATTAATTTTCCTTTTCATCTCCCTTAGTAAAATAAATAAGTTATCCCTTTCATACTATTATAAATTTAAAATCATAAGAGATTAATTTTTTGAATTGTTGTTTGGATCTCCACCTTTTATATATAAAAAAGGTAGATTTTGGAATATATTTATTATTTAACCTGAATAGTGGTAAATAGTTAATTGAATAGATTGGGAACTGTATTTGGGCTTATGCAGTGTCAATATTCAATATATATAATTAAAAAAAAATTATAATTAAATATGAATAGTTGTAAAATACTACAGCTGATAGATCTCATGGATAAATAATTAAAATTGTATATAAAAAACGTATATAAATAAAAAGGAAAGAATATTAAATAATGGGTAAGAATATATAAACATATAAACAATGGAAATCCTAAAAAACATTAAAATGATTTAATCCTATAATATAAAAAGATATCATTGTTTTAAAAATAACATAAAATCAAGAATAATTCAAATGTTTTAAAAGATTATAAAATCATGTAATAGTTATTTTTCTAGAGGTTCACATCCATCAGCCAACAAACATCAATAATAAAAGATCACAAGTGTATAAAATATTAAACATAAAAGGATTATTTTGAGGTTTTTTATTTAATGTAAAAGGATTACTATAGGGTATATATGATTTAAGAAGAGTTGGGTAATATATTTTTTTAACAACATCACCTGAAGTCAGTAGAGACACTCCGTTATATTATTGATCCACATGAGCTATCTGTACTTTTGTAGATTTTATATTGGAAAAGATCACTGAGACCTCACCAAATCATCTTTATCATATGTTACAATGTTCAGTTTAGGTAATATATGATGTAAAATTAGAAAAATGTTTAGGTCTGACATGATATTCAGCTTTATATACTAATTGTATGTGTCTATAAAATCCCTTAATATCATAGAAGTAGAGATCTGCTGATCTAATATAGGTGGACGTGGATGAAATCTCCCACATATATAAATAACTCTTCATCATAAGATTCTATCCTTTTCACCATTTCATTCTAATGTATTCTAGGATAGTAGTGAAACAATTTCCAACATGGTCAGAAGAATTTACTAAAAATTTTAGTATATCTCCTTTATTTTCTGTGATGACTGCCAACTTTATCAACTCTTCAAACTGATTATCCAAAACCTTCATTATATGACAAAAATAATTAATATCATTACACTTTGAAGATGTTTTTGTTTCCTTTCACTCCAAAAATAGAATCTATTACTTCTTCATCATCTTCATCAGATGATTAATAATTGAAACTACTTAAAGATCATTAATGTAGGTCTTCATATTTTTCGCTATATAACATTGAAATTTGTTTCCAAATATCCATCCAAAGTTTGTAAGACTGTTATGATGACACTCATATCCTTATTTTCATTATATTAATTACTTTTAACTTCTAAAAATTCTTATTTCTATAGAAGGGATGTCTCTTTTATAGACTAATCAAACAATTCAAGATATTCCTTGGGAAATATTTGGATTCTCCTTATATCAGAAACTATGTCTGGTTAGAGATCTTAAAACATTCCTTGGATATAATATCACACATAATTGATAGAATGGATGAGTTTAGTGTGCCTATTTCACAAGTCACACATTCTATATTTGATATTAAATCGCATTTATTCATGATTTCTCCATGTAATTTGGATGATTATTTCCATAAAATAAATTGAGATAATAGATTAACATAATTCACTTACTATTTAGAAGCATAAGTATCATGAAAACATAATGTATAATTTTTAGTTTCATCATATTGGGTCTTCACAGACTGATTTTCATGTTCCATCATCAAAAAAAAATATCGATATTTCTCAGTAAAATGACTTCAAAATTCTGGAACATCCTAATTTCTACCTTCTCAATGAATACAATAATGTCTCTCCTATTTGATTTATATTATATCAGCATAAACTGAGTGAAGTTGTTCAAAATGGGGTATTTATTCAACAATATGTGTTTCATGGGATTTAGATCTATTCCTCCATCTCATATCTAACTTTCTAAATTGTTGAATATGTGAGTCCTAAATTAATGGAGATGCTCTTGGTCATATTAAAATGGTCATATCATGACCAATAAAAAATATAGGGATGATAAAAAAGGCTAACAATTATTTATTTACATTAAATGGTATAGAAAAATGGATGGGAGGTGAAATATCTTGATGATTAGTTAATTTTCTACATTGATTGAAAACAATGATTCTTCTTCTTCTATCTGAAAGAGTCTCTTCATCATCTGTGATATTTATTATTTCACTATATTGAGTTGGTATTTCAACTAAGAAATTTTCTTCTCCCATAAAGGATGAATACACCTGAGGTCATGTGGGTCCCATTTCATGCTTTGTGGTAATGTGCATAAACATAATCTAGAATAAATTCCAACAAAAAAACATTTCCTTAAAACCCATGCACTTAATGTTGTCAAACCATGACAATGAGCTTTGTTATTATCATCATTTAATACTAAAACATTTCAAAAAAAATAAGTATATTATTTTAAAAAAAGAACCAAATATATGAATGTTAAATGAACCTAGAAAATTTGTGAAAATATATATTTTTCCATATTAACAGGATATTAAACCATAAACAAATAATGAAAAGATATTTAATAAAACAAATTCAAACACACTGTTCATTTTCATGATTTTTGACTATATAATAATTCTAAGAACATTTCTTTCTAGCTATATGAAATTTAGTAGTTTCTTTTCAACGTCTTTTATTCCAAAATATGAATTCATTATCATTGTAGAAATGACTCCAGTCACCATTAAAAAAATGGTACTGAAGGACGAGTAGCCTTTATGAGGAATCTAGAAGGCTTCCCATAAATTTGGAGAGGACATCAAATGATTATTTTAGATTAATATTTTCATAATAAGGTCTTAGATATCATTAAAATGAAATAAAATTCAGATTCTCAAAACTCATAAATATCATATTTTAATATGAACATGATTTTTTTTCATCAAAGACGTATTTGCATCTTTAATAGTTAATGACCTTCTCTGATAAAAAATATGTTATGTCAATCAAGCAAAAATCAATTTCTCAATTGGTCAAATATTTTCTTGATGTACATTGTCTCATAATTATTCATAAAAAGACACTATAAACTCTCTTTTTATCACCATTAAAAATGGGTTTTAATGGTTGTATGGTTATAGAAACAATGATTTGGGTAATAGGGGGAAATAGGGTTCAATGTATTTATGTAATATTTTCTTGGAGTTGATAAAACCTACATTTCAATTGTTATTATCATGGGGTCCTACTATGATGGGGAGAGTACTTATTACTAAAAATCTATGATGTATACTATTTCATATGACTTATAGTGAAAAAAGTAGAACAGAAATCAAATAAAATAAGGTAAATATTGTAATTAAATCAAATAAATATTATTCTATATGAAAAATAATATTAATAAAAATTAAATAATCATATTTTTGACTTAATGAAATAAAATATTCCATCATGAAAATTTTTAGTAAAAATTTTATCTAATTGATTTTCTATTAATATAAAATATAATGAGTTATCCATTATTTGAACATGATATCGTAAGAAATCATATCTTTAATCAATGTAATTTGTTCTTGAGTTGTTTATTGGATTCATTAAACTGTTGAGATAACATGTCTTGTCAAATTTTATTAGTATGACATTAAAATTAAATCCAAAATATATTATGTTTTATGTCATCCACATCACCTTGCAGAACATCTTTCTACTACAATATATTCAGATTCATCAGTTGATAATGCTATATAATGTAATATTTCATACTTGACTAAGATTCTATCTATTTTCCAATAAATTGGCAGGTTCCTGATGTGGTCTTCATATATAGTCAACATTCCAAAATATTCTTCATCAAAACATGAATATAAATTTACATCAGGTGTTTTTTAAAAAATGATGAGAAATAAAAACCAGTTAATTTAAAAAATTAATATACATTGGGATGTATTTAAATGTGCTTCTATTATATTTGTTTTCGACGCTATTATGTCGGGGCGCACACACGTCTGTCACGCGGGGGGGAGGTTGCGCGGCTTGTTGCCCCGCATTCCCGCTTTCCAAAGGCGGGCGGCATCCGTTCCTTGTTCAGGGACGTCTGCTCCTTGATCGATACTGCGATTATGGGATGTCGGTTCTTCCATCTGTGGATTCCACCTCAAAGATCGTCACCTAGTCTGGGTCTCCCTTGTAGATTTATGACGGGTTCGTGAAGATTGTTCCCACCACCATATCTGCATGGACACCAGTTAATTACGCTGCTTCCATCGAGACGCTCCAAGGGGTCTGGTCGGGGCAGCGTCCTTCGGTGAGGATAATGGTCATGCAAGGGTGTTGTTAGCATTTCTTGACACTATGGATTGGAATATCTGTCTTCTGTCCCTTATTATAGGGCTTCTGGAGGGCATGGAATTCTGAGGCATCCCACATCGAACGGGGGGAATTGTGTACCATCTGTGGTTTTCCTCAGCTTCCCATATTTAACACGAGGTATGTCGCGAGTTTAACATCTTGCGGAGACGGATCGGACTTATCGGAACATTGAGAGTGGATCAGAATGAAGGACCCCTAGTGGGAACACCGATATTGGTGACAACACATGGGCGGCTTCCCGGATATTGTGGAGTGGAATGAGGTGGCATGATCCCACCGAGATGTGGTGACCCATGTAAGGATCAGTATTGGTGATGCAGTGACGTGCCTGAACCTCATAGAGGCTTCCTACGTATCCCCATGGTAGGTAATCAAAGTCCGCGTAGTTCGGTGATACGGTGGGAAACCTGAAGAGGCGACCCGTGAGAATGAACGCATGGATTGGAGCCTGGAAGAATTAAGACCTCCGGGCTAGGGCATGAGCTTCCCGAGGAACGTGGGCTCGAGGGAGAGGTCAGGATGAAACGTCAGTGTGAGGTATGGGGATTATGCTCAAAGGTGGGCCATGATGTGGAATATGGGGCATACGCTCTGAGGCGGCCCATAATGGCGATGGTGAACTGATGCAAAGGGGTCGGAACAACTGAGTGATGAGATTGAACCTCATGGAGGCTTCCTACGTACCATGCGTTAGCAAGAATCAAAGTCCACATAGGTCGGGCATATATTTTACCATCATGTGGGACAAGGGTGTTTGGGGCTTACGCTCTGAGGCAGCCCAAAGTGTTGGCACATGAAGAAGTCGGAGCGACCAAGTGGTGGGCTTGAACCTCGTGGAGGCCTCCTACGTACCATGTGTTAGCACAGATCAAAGTCCATGTAGTTCACTGGGATGAGTCTTATGCTCTAGGGCGGCCCATAGGAGGATGTCATGGTCGATGATTTATCTAAGCCCACGTGAGTCATGCTCGGTGTGAGAAACAAGAGGCAGCAGGGACCAGACGATCACGTCGCAAAGGGTGAATCCGTGAGAAGAGGAAAGGGGCTTCCGCATTGATCAGACCAAATAAAAAACAGGGGTTTACGCATCGTTAGCAGCCCTTGGTGCCGTGTCTTACTCCATGATGGAGGCCCGTGGTGCGACAAAGCGCAGTGGGAAAGGGACTCCACTAGCCTTGGCGGTGGGGAAGTACGGAGGTGCATGGGTACAACCTTCTGCAAGAGAGGCTAGGGGCTTACGCTCTGAGGCTGACCTTCCCCCATGGACAAATGCCACTCCGACAAGAAGGATCTCATTCAATGCGAGGAAGATTCCATTCCCTTGGAGACGAGTGGGAGTAAAGAATGTTTGAGCAGGGGGACCCTGCGTGCGAGGCATGGGGTCAGACAACAGTTTAACTTCATGTGTAAAGAATGAGGTGCTTATCATTTTAACGTCCTGCAGCTTGGACGAGGTGGGTTCACTCCACACCCCTAGGGCTTACATGCCCAACACCCTCTAATCCTTGTGGGAGGGAAGGCATCGGCAAGGCCGTAGTGAAGGGGGGCGCAGGGCTAACCATTGAGGGGTCCACATTAGCGTGGCTATGCGAAAACGAAATAGCTGTTAGCGTGCCTATCCGAAGAAGCATAAGGTAATGCAACACAATGGGAAACACCACCCAAGGGACCTCGGGGTTACTTCGTACAAGCTTGAAAGGCCGTATGGGAAAACAATGCATGACATGCATGCCTGACAGAGAAGATTTCGGGCACCATCATAGAGAGGCAAACAAGGGGCATCAAGGTGAGGGGTCCTCGGTTTTGCACGCAAAAAGAAGTTTTGCGTGCAAAACATAGGGATGGCGCGCAATTGGGTCAGAGGATTGCACGTGGATAGTGGATTGTATGTGAAGGGCTTGGATTGCGCGCGAGGGCAATGGCCGATCCCTATGTCATGGAAAAACTTATCGGAGGGATTCCGCACAATTTTGGAAGGGATTTCACGCAATTGGAAGGGATTGCATGCCAAGGGCAAGGATGGAGCGCAAAGGAAGAGACCAGAGTATTTGGAAAATTCACATAATCCAATGGGGTTGCGCGCAAAGGCGAACCTCAATGCAAGGTTTTGCGAAAAGGGGAATTACCTGGAAGTCATCTTGCGCGCGCGTGAGTCTGAATTGCACGCACAGGAGCTAGTCTGAATTCTTCAATCCCAAACCTATTGGGGTCACCTCTTATTTATATGCATCCGCCGGCACGGAATCCAGGCGGTGCGCGAAATCTTCCACGCCAGGACCAGTCATTGCGCAAAGCCTCAATGCGCGGAACTGGGCGTGCAAAATTGCATGTCATCCCGATGTTTTTTTTCATGAATCACGAACTTCCTTCACGCGAGCACATGTTTTTCGCACGGTCCTCCTTAATTTCGTGCACCACATCCGGGCCATCCGGACTGGGCCTCCGTGTCTGAATATGACATCGCTTTGTCATTTCAAAACATCCTCTAAGAGTTACAAACTTTTTCGGCATCTACAATTCCCCCCCCCCTTGGAATTGGATCGGCGAGAGGTCTCAATGATCGGATTCCGAGGGAAACGCCGAAGCAGTGCCTCTCTTGGGAATTTTGGGCACAAAAATCTGACGGGTCGTGCAAAACGATGGATCAGCGCAGAATTTGCTTTCCGCGCGGCGTAGAACCCTGGCCTCGCTTATAAAATGGGGTGCTGGGTCCCATGTTCTATACTCAAGCTTTTCTTCGTGATAAGCATACCGCTCTCATGCGCGAAATTGCTCCCGCGACTACACGTAAAAATGATTTGGCAGTGCGTAATACCTTCCGAATTTTGGCCGCATTTTCAAGCCTACTAGGGATATTCCGCACCTAGCATGGCGATTGCGAGCCCAACTTCTGGATTTCGCGTCGTCGCTTCAGATTCTGTGCAACTCTCTCCGATTCGGCGCAACTACATCCTGATTTCGTACCACTACCGAAATATTCGAGATGGCTGCAAAACAAGTTGATGAGGGGGAAGCCGCCACTCATAGATCCTAAATGGCGGCGAACGCGGAGGTTTATGGTGCCAAGGTGATCCTTTTCAAAAAAACTAACCTTGTACAACCTGCAGACCCCCTCCCAAAACGTAAATCCCTTATCTAAAAACCTCCCACTCTAGAACTTTGGAAGCCTAGAAGAGGTTCCCCTACCGGGCTTCGAGGTGGACACACTGCGGTCATAGGTGACCCGGGAGGATGAGCTTCCCCGCTACAACTTCACCAACAAGGGTCATCCCACCAAGGAAACTAGGCTTATGGATGTATATGTCCTGAACTCGAGGACCAGGACCATTACCGGGGATGAGCCTGTCGCAAAAAATTCTCCGGCCCTCTACACGAGCATGTTCCGTCAGAGAGTCATAGATGACCCTAAGGGCTAGCTGAAAGGTTGGGACCTGTGGTCCGAGGGAAACTTCACCTGTGAGTGGGCCTGAGCGTTCTGGTTTCTCCATACTTGCGAGTAGTTTGGGGCCGAGCTGTTGCATATTGCCATGTTCGAGGCGGTATGGACGTCGCAGTTCCACTTCCACCGTCAACCTGAGCTCAGGCCGGAGCTATTCACCCGGTGGTCTCCTGATACTAAAAAATTCAACCTTCACCATGGGGATGTTGGCATCAACCTCTGGGATGGTCAATGCATCGGAGGTATCCCACTGGAGGTCTACCAATATGATGAGTTCATTCCTCCAAAGAACACATGGGAAGACATGTGACGGACCCCCATGCAGACGTGGCACCTGTTGGAGCTAGAAAAAGAGAGGCTGGGGGTCAAGGACTTCCTGAAGGACATTTCCTACAAGGGCAGGTTCAGCTAGTTCCTTGGGAAGGATCCGGCAATCAAGATGTCAGGACGGGGTAAACGGTGCCCAACTGTAGCTCATAAGAGTAAGGATGGGTCATATTGGAGGACCCTGGAGGCAGGGAAATACCAATCATGGGGTTACCGCGTCATTGAGGCCCGAGACCCGAACGTCCGGTACGCTAGGTTCCTCGCTGCCTTCCTGAGCGGGTGGCTCCTACCGGTGTGGGACGCAAGTATGGGCATCTGTCCAGCAAAACTGGTGATGTCAGGCACCATGGCCACCAACAAACGGTTCAACATGCGGGGTACTCATTCTGGCTATGCTTTATTCCATCCTGGGACACATCTCACGAGGGGGGTCACCTCATAAGGTATGTGGCCCCTTCCGGATCTTCCAAGGCTAGGTTGCATCTCATCTAGGTGGGTACAATTCCCAAACGTCATCCGCCCTCTAGGAAACAGCCTATGACCATCCCTTATGAACATCATCAGGGTGGCACCAATGACGATCAATGATGAGGGTGTGAGGATCCTCATCGGTAACCACACCAACTTCAACTTCACCCCATTCCCCACCCCAATCGGCAAGATGTTGGACAATGGTTGAGGCTCTCTGGAATAGCGGGATTATTTTCTTAGCATCCGGGGTGGGGTGCTCATGGCTCGGATCGACGGGAAGGTGATCTGCGAGCCTTATGTGCCATCCCGATACGCCAGGCAATTCAGGTGCCTCCAACGGATGCCAAAGAAGGTATTCACGACTTTCTGGGAGGAGAATAATCCTTGCATTCTGTGCCATATGTGGTTGATTTGTACCACTTTCGGCTATGGCGACATCATCACCCTTCCTCCCACTGGGGTCAACGTTGGCCTAGCAACCGAGTATGCCAAGCACTAGACCATTGCATACCCTGAGCGGATTTTACTCTAGCGATTCTGGCAACATGAGGCTACCCACGCAGAAACTGGGCGATGGGGGAGTAGACATGGAGCTTCTAGAAGGGGGGAACCAGGGGTGCATCAGGCAGCGAGGCCTGCATAGGCCGGGACCTCAACGGCGGGAACATAACACATTGTCGTCGCAACCTCGTAGCCCAGAGGGAGGTCACATGAGGCGTCCAAGGAACTGCCCGGGAAGCAGATAAGTACCTGCTCGAGCCTTCCCAAGATGAAATTTTCCCGGCACTGTAGTTGGCCTGGATGACCCTACGACAATCATTGGGTGTTGAATCCATATAGCAGAAGATAATAAAGAATGGGATCCAGCTGCAAGAGGTCGGGCTCATTCAAGTTACCGACATAGTGAACTTCCATCGACGACATGCTTATCTGACGGCCATGGACACACACGCATGCCAAAGTGGTCAGCGTGTGGAGCCACCTTTCCTAGTGAATGTGATGCTCGGCCAGGAGCATGATCCGGAAGTGATTCCACCGGGAGAAGGCGACAGTGACGTGGAGTTGGAGGATGAGGAGACCAGAGAGGAAAATGGCGAACGAGAAGATGAAGGAGAAGGAGAACCCGAAGGTGAGGGGTCGTAGGGGGCGACCTACCAATGGAACCTTCGGGAGAGTGGCGAGATTGTAGGCTCTCATCTCGACATCACCGAGATACTCGAGGTCTCTCTTTATCTTCATTCATTTTCCTTCATCGTCCATTCTCCTTTTCAACTTCTAACCCATCTCTCTACCCCACTCAGGAGTGCCTATGTGTTGGTCAGGCGTCCCCACTAGAGGGGGGATGAGAGGAATTGGTGGGATATGATGAGGATCCGACGCCCATCATTGAATTGACAAGCGCAGAGGGGTCTCCTATCATGGAAGCTCATGTAGCGGCTGGAACACTGGAGGACGACGCTCTGGGTTCTTGTAAGTCCCACGCTTCACCACTGGTGCTTGTTATCAAAAGATCCCAATTAATCAGGGTACGCCTTCTGTAGTGATCTTAACACTGGAGGCTCATAATGCTGCGGATCCCGGGCCGTCCGTGAGCGAACCAGTGGCAGAAATTCCACCTCGTCCAGAACATATTTCCTATACTGAATCGGCCCCAACAATTGGTGAGCAGGGGGTTGCGTACATCAGTGGAACTATCCCTAAGGCGAGGCCGGAAGCTGATGGAGGCACAAATCGCTATTGGGGCGAGAGAGGATGGTCACCCGAATGTCGAGGATCCTATTCCTCGTGAAGACACCTCTAAGGCAGATCCTGCTGCCGAACTGCTCGATACCTTTCCTGTGTATCGGCCCGCTGATCTCGAGGAGGTAGATGACTCAGACTCAGAAGCAGATGAGGAGAGCCAGATGACGTGGTGCAAAGGTTTGAAGTGTATCCAATGCTTTGTTAGGCAGCCCCAGTTGGATTGGCTAAGGCGGATGGGATCACTCCAGACCTGGCTGCATTTCCTGTGCACCAGAGGGGATGATGCTCAGCGCCTTCATTTGACGGTATGTGATTACAAGTCCAAGAAGATACGCGAGAGCAGCCGGCGCACAGACGTTGCCCATTTTCCGGAAAGATATGCGAGCACCCGAGCATTTCTGAGGGCGGAGCGGGAGGTCTGGCGCCTCGAAGGGCAGGTGGCAGAGAAGGAGACCTTTATTACAACATGCTCTGAGCTCGTGGAAGAACTGACGGCCCAGCTGGCTGATTCCCAAGAGCAACTGATGGAAGCGAGTCACCAGATTACCATACTTCAAACTGAGCGGGCGCAGGCGCATGCCAGGGTTAGCGAGCTGCGCTCTGCGGCAACTAATGAAGAGAGAGTATTCAAGGAGTGAGAAGTAGTCCTCAAGGATACCATCCAAAGGGTAACAACGTTGGAAAGATCGATCCAGCATGATGATCCTTCAGGGCTTTGTTTCAGCCTTCTCATAAACATCTTGCTTTTACTACTCAACATTTTGACCCATTTATGGACCAATATATTTATCTGTACCTTTGGTCTAATATGATCACCATAATTCTGAAATGAATGAAAACTCACCCCTAAACACTTGTGGGTCGTACCCAATGCGAGAAGTGAAGGATGCTCGTGCTATCATTTCGTCCAACTATGGGGAATTAACTAAGCATCAGGCATCCAAACTCGGGCCTGGATTTCTAAGGAGAAGAGGGAGGTCCATCTGACGAGAGGGGACCTCAGACTGATCGATGTATTGTCTCATCCACGTGCCCTAACACATGAGCGGGGCAATGCCGGGGGCATTGAAATTCATCCGAAAATAGGGAGATGAAAAAGGTGAATCACGTTACCCGAAATCGGAACACAATGGGGCACAACGATGGAAGAAAACTATTAATCGTGGCAGAAACGTAGCATCAATATCACATTGGAATGAAATGGGGACAATAAATGAGGGCTGACCACTGACCATGTTCGCAACATGGGGCGTAACTCAAATATCGTTGATCAGTCTTTCGTAACATTGGCTGAGGACAGTAGGCGGACTATAAGTCTATCATCCATATTGCTACAATAGGTGGACCAAAGGTCTATCATTCATACTGTGACAGCAGGTGGACCAAATTATATCATCCATACAGTTAGGGGGTCCCATTAAACATTAAAGAGGATGAGGATCTTAAATAAAAGGGCACGCAAAGCGTGGAAATTGGGGTGGTGGTTTGTTTGAAAAGAGTCCAACACTCCCAGAATTGCGCCACCGTGACGGAGGCGCATTACGCGGACGTACCAACTTGATCATGGATCATCCCAATTTTTAGACAGGACCTCTCTGGTGAGAGAACTTCCGCTTCCCAACATTACTATGGGGCATCCCAAACTTATTTGGTGTTGATGTCACGATTACACCACTCCCCAAGAAGTAATGCTTAGTGGCCGAAAGTAAGGAGGGATGGGATTTGGTAATCCCAGGGGCTGGACCAAAGATAAAATGTCAAGGCGTTCCTACGTATCTCATAAGGACAAGAATCAAGCCACATGTAGTTCTTAATATATATTCGTTTATGGTCTTATAGATTGGACCAAAGGGTAAAGGGAATGGGACACACACGGTAAAGCAGTTGCGAAACCCTACGTGAATGGGGGCAGGGCCCTGCTTACTATGTGCTCTTAGGGATGTGTTTAGGCCGAGGGACCAAACATAAAAATTTGGGCTGGGCTGGTGGGGAAGTTCCCAGGCGCTCCTACATATCTCATTATGATGAGAATCAAGTCATATGTAGTTCCTAATAGGGGGTGTGGCACGATATGGCTCCTGCACAACGGATGAGGGAGATGTGCGGGTCTAGCCCTCACACCAAAAGAAGCGGCATTTTATATATCTTGTTTTTCCTTGAAGGTGAGTGGTTTTTCTCTTGTGGAGTGACCTACCTAGGGTAGGAACTCCTAGCGTTGCCATAATAATCAAGCTGTAACAGGCGTTGACAGATGGTATGGCAATTGAACAATACCCAATGTGATGTCCCCTATGGGGAGGTCACCACAATGCAGTGTTGTTTCTCGTCATGCGTCCAAGATGATATCATCATATTTTATGGTCATGTGGTGGGACCAAATAGCACAGTTTAAGGTCGTATGGTTTGGACCTGACCCCATTGTATAAGGTCGTATGGTTTGGACCTGACATCACAGTTTAAGGTCGTATGGTTTGGACCTGAGGAATACGCACGATGTGGTGAGGCGTACCCGGTGTGGATGAGGTCATATCAGTATACCGTCACTGCGGGGGATCCTGGGAGAGGGGTCTCAGGCCAAACGGGCCTACGACGGCCCAACAATTAGGGGGTAAAAGATGCTAGCTCCCAGTTACGCTGGGCCCGAAATGCAATGTCTGGGAGACTACTTGTTTCCCATGGGGATAAGGGTTAAGCTGCACGCAATCCTTAAGAAAAAACCCAAGCACATACTCAAGTGCTCAGATCGCGGGAGCCCCGAGAGACATCATTACGCAGCATGGTCCGTCTTACGTGTGGGGGTTCACTAAGGGTTACTGCAAGGAGTGTCGAGATTCCACCTTGACACGGTGGGGTGGAACATACTGTGAATCATGCAACCAACATTCAGGGCATGAGGAAGCCGGCGTGATGACTGAGGATTACTGTTGACCATGTTCACAACACAGTATCCCGTTGTGTTAGCCTAGAGATAGGGGAAAACAAATGAGCATCAACCGCTGACCACATTCGCAATGCGGGATTTGTATCAATTTGTTGCCCGAAACCCTAGGGGGTGTTGGCCCGTGACTATAGGAGATCCCTTAGGCATTGTAACCAGGCCGTTCATGGGGGTCCCTACAGGTGTTAAAGATAATGCGGCCTTAATGAAGGGGAGCGTGAAGCTTGAAAAGTGGATGGAAACTTGCCTAAGTCGAATATGACACTCCAGGTCCTAGACTAGAGTACTCTGAACACATTAGCAGAACACTGGAAAGGGTCAAATAGCTCAGTCTGAGAGAGGCCAAAAGATGTGGGATTCCCGGGGGAAGGGGGAGTAGTGCCAAAAACCCTATACCACACCTATATGTCCTCCCGTGGGGAGGGATAGTCTAAAAGACCGAAGCGACCGAGAGATCGTGGGATCTCCTAAGAGATGGGGCTGGACCTAAAATCTAGGTGTTTAGGTGGTCCTACGTATCCCATTAGGATGGGAATCAAGCCACATGTAGTTCTATAATCACAGTATAACGTCATGAAGGACGATACGAGGCACTTCTTCCCGGGGGTGTGCATAGCGCAGAGGATAAACCATCGCGAATGAGGACCTAATCCTACACTGCACTGCACACTCCGGGTGAAGGCTGGGGCTAAGAGGCCCGAGAAGGCCAAGGGGCCTGAGGCTGGGCCTTGGTCATGGATTCCTAACTAGCTTGTAGTTTAATGTCTTGCAATGAGGAAGAGAATGCAGTTTAGGGTCATGTTGTGTCGTGAAATGATCTTAGATTTAGGTCTTAGAACTCGGACCAAAGGGGCATATATGTAGGGCCAAATTGTGTTTAGGGTCATGTAGGACTGTGAAAGGATCTTAGTTTTAGGTTTTAGAACTCGGACCAAAGGGGCCTAGATGTAGGGCCAAATGCAGTTTAGGTTCATGTAGGAACGTGAAAGAATCTTAGTTTTAGGTCTCAGAACTAGGACCAAAGGGGCCTCAGGGAAAATACAGTTTGAGGAACCTGGCATTGGTGGGAGGAGGGACACGCTCACCATCCATAGTCATCAGGGAGTACGCGCCATTGGGATAGACCTTATGGATAATGAAAGGCCCTCCCATTTGGGCTCCAACTTGGGTGGTTTCCTGTAGGGAATCATTGGTACTCTGAGATCCAGCACCAGGTCACCTTGCAGAAAGGAGCGTAGGTGAACCTTCTTGTTGAAAGCTCGAGCCATCCTGCTCTGATGCCTTTCCATGTTATTTATAGCGCGAAGCCTGTCTTCATCCAGTGCTTCCAATTCAGTTAGACGGATTTTGGCAGATCTATCCAGTGCTTGTAGTTCATAGACCATCGTGCGCAATGAGGGAAACTGAATCTCGATGGGCGGGATGGCCTCAACTCCATATACCAGGGAATACAGAGTCACCTTGGTAGAGTTATGAGTCATCGTCTTATAATCCCAGAGGGCATTGGGAAGCTAGTACAGCCAATTTTTCATGTTCTGACCAACCATTTTTTGTAAAATGTTAGAGAGGCTTTTTTTAAACACCTTGATCTGTCCATTCGCCTGCACATGATAGCAGGAGGTGTTGTTAGAGCGGATGTTGTACTTGGCGTACAATTTCTTCATCTCGGCTTCTCAAAAGATGGTTCTGTTATCCGTGAGGATAGTGTGAGGTAATTGAAATCGATAGATGATATTAGAGATCACAAAGTCAGTGATAGAATAGGCTTTGACTTCCATAAACTAAATTGTCTCTTCCCACTTGGGAAAGAAATATGTAGTGGTCAAGATGAACTGGCACTAGCGGACCGTCGCTGATGGGTAAGGTCCTATGACATCCAACCCCTAGACTGCAAAGGGCCATGAATACTTGGTATTATGGAGAGGCTCTGTTGGACGATGCAAAAAGTTAGTGTGTACATGGCACACATGACACCTCTTGGTAAACTCGATGCAGTCGTAGATCATGGAGGGCCAGAAGTACCACAGCCTCCGAATCTGGTGGGACAACTTCGACTCGGGCTGATGGACGCCATATGAACTAGCATTCACTTCTTGCATGACCTGTGGGATCTCGACTCCTTGAAGGCAACAGAAGAGAACACCATAAAATCCACGTTTGTAATGGAGCTGCCTAAGGCTGGACCCGCTCTAAAGGGTAAACTACAGTGCGTGGCGTCGGATTCACCCGTGCTCAGCTCGGTCCGACGGAAGATTGTCGTGCTGGAGATATTCAACCAAGGGAATCCTCCAATCGGGAACTGTCTCGATTACCACATTTGATTCCCTCGGGGATCCTGATGTAGGGGCACCAGCGGTGATATGGTTCACCCGCGGGCCACAATCATCCTCCGAAATAACAGTAACAATGACTCTCTAATGTGCCCCGTGGATAATTAGGTTGTCCTGTTCGGGCTCTGCAAGTGATGCGGCCAGGCTGGCCAAAGCACCTTCTCAACTGTTCTACGACCTGGGGATATGAACGACCTCTGGACGAGAGGGGAACTTAGCCATTAGACGGAGGGTGCACTCTAGCAATGACACAAGTACTAGATTTCTGACAACATAGTCACCATTGACCCGCTTGATGACTAGTTTAGAGTCCCCTTTCACATGGAGATGGGGTACGTCAATCTCGAGAGCCAATTCGAGGCTAGTGATGAGGGCATGGTATTATGCCTCATTGTTGGTGTAGCCTTCTGACAACAGGAATGAATACGATAGAACGGCTTGCTCTGGTGTGATGAAGATGACACCTAGGCCCACTCTATTGAGCTTTGGATCATTGTGCCTCCTACCAGTGGGGATCTATGAGGCACCGTCAAGGTGTATCTTCCAGCATGGGATGAAATGATCGACTGAGAGGATTACCTCATCAGGAAAGCCTAGCTCTGGTGGCTGATATGCGGAGGTAGGATGAGCCGCTAAGAAGTCTGCCAACACCAGTCCTTTGACGGCCTTCTGAGGTACAAACCTGATGTCAAACTGCTGGTGGATCACCGCCCAACGCGCCAGTCGTCTAGTCAAAATAGGTCAATTCAGGATGTATTTCAATGGGTCTACCCGAGAGACCAGCTGTACATCGTGGTGCTGCAAGTAGTGCTGTAATTTCTGCACGGAAAATACGAGCGCCAGGCAGCTCTTATCGATGGGAGAATATCTAATTTCCGTATCGAGGAGTATGCTGCTGAGTTAGTAAAGGTTGTTCGGTATTCCCTCATTGTTCTTCTGGGTGATAAGTGAGACGATGGATCGTTCCAAGGCTTTTACGTAAAGGACCAACGACTTTCCGGAAACGGGTGGCATCAAGACCAGAGGTTGGAGCGGATAATACTTGATTTCCTCAAAAGAAATCTCACACTCTTCGTCCCATTCATATGCGGCACCTTTCTCCTTGAGCCAAGAAAAGGGCTTACACTTGCCATCCAGATTCGCAATGAAGTGGCATATATAGGCTAAGTGGCCTTGTAGACCTCGAAGTTCCCAAATATTGTTCGTGGGAGGCATCTGGCTGATGGCCTTGATCCTTTCCAGGTTTATCTCTATACATCAGTATTTAACAACTAAGCCAAGAAACTTTCCAGACGTGACCCCAAAGGAACACTTTAATGGGTTCATCTTTAAGTGGCAAGAACAGAGGAAGATGAACACTTTATCACGGTCTTTCAGATGGTCATGGCACTGGCGAGATTTAACCACCAGGTCATCCACGTAGCATTCCACCAGTGTCCCAAGAATCGGCTTGAATATGCAGTGCATGGCTCGTTGATAGGTGGAACCTGCATTTTTCAGGCCGAAGGGAATAACCTGGTAGCAGAAAGTACCTTGGGGGGCCTTGAAAGCAGTGAACTCTTCATCTTCAGGGGCCATCCAGATCTGGTTGTACCCGGAGTACCCATCCATGAAGGAAAGGGCTTATAACCCGCTCGAGGCATCGATCAACAACTCTGTCACTAGAAGGGGAAAATCATCCTTCGGACAGTGGCGATTGAGATCGCAGAAGTCGATACCGACCCTGATATGTCTGTTCTTTTTCCTGACTAGCACAATGTTGGCTAGCCACCAGTGTAACATCTCAGGTAAATAAAGAATAAATAATTTTTATATTTATTAATATTTACGAATTAAATTTTGATTTTACTTTAAAGGGGTTGCTATGTTCGATAGCATACCCGATACACAACAAAGAGTTTCATTGAAATCTTACGTTGCACACTAGTAATTAAATAATATTATTTTAAATGGTAGTTAACACGTAGCCGTTGTATTGGCGGGAATGAATAGAAATAACTAAAATATGATTATATTTGTTTTTTTACATTTATCCAATAATGGATAAAGGCTTAAAATAAGAAAAGAATTCAATTTTAAGCATAGATACTCTAATATTCCCTAAGGGTCCACTTATCGCCTTTTCATGGTGAACCTTCTTTAAATATAGTTTTGGTCACTCTTTTACTTTCTATTGGACGAAATAAAATTCTTTTTTAGAATCGGGACATCAAAATTTACGTTTTGTAAATTTTTGGTATTTCTCGGAAAAAATTCATTTTTAATGAATAGTGAAAAATGCTGTATTTTAATTCAAAACCTCTTTCTAATCTAATTTATTTATATGATTATATTATCATTTGAATAGGTTTTAAAGTGAAATTAGAATATATTTTTACCATTAAATTCAATAGTGGTCGTTGTATTTAGTTTCACTTTGAAATCGGACTTAAACTAGTGTCAATCTTTTGATACTTATTGTTTAATGGAAACAAGCTATTTGCTCTGACAGTGGGAATTAATTATTAAATTAATTAATGAAACTTATATGTTTTGAATTTTGTAAAATAGACTCCATTTTTGAATTCGGAATATCAAATATAGCTTTGGGTGAATTTTTGGTATTTTTCTGAAAAACTCCAATTTTTGATGAATAGTGAAACCACTAAGTGGTACATAAAAAACTGATTTTTTGTTTAAATGAAATTTTACCACCTCTGTGTTTTGAATTTCAAAAATCTGACATAAATGGTTGTCATTAAGAAGTAAAATGTGGTTTGATGGGATTAAAATAATTTTTTTGGTGAATAGTAACTTTTATGTTTGTTAATCACAATTAGAGGTAATTAGTGTAGTTTAAGTTAAAAATAAGGTTTTAATAATATGAAATGAACTTCACACATGTCCTACCTTTATTGTATGTGTCATTTCCGACCAATAAAATCCATGAGTCAACTTGGGGACCCCATGGATCCACTTTGGTTTGAAAATGTCATTAATATCTTTTTATTTAATGTTAAAATTAAAATGACACAAACAGGAGTTATTTTACTAAAACAATTTTCAAATGGGGTTATACGAGTCAGATTTTTTAATATAAATGTTAATTGGAAATATGAAAAGATTTCCTACATCATAGTATTTTTTTTATAATTTTTAGACATTAAATAAATTAAATTATTTATGACACCATGATGATGCAACGATTACCTCATTATTTAACGATTTAAATAAAATGGAATGATAATGTAAAATCTAAGACCTAAACATGTCGAAAACCTATTGTATGGGTGTATTTAGAACCCTTATCACATTATCCTAGAAACAAATCAATGTGGGACTATTAAAATCGGAAAACCATTTTAATGTAAAGTATCATTTCCTTACTTTCTAAGAGTGCCCCTCCTCTCCTCTTATAAAAGGCCCCCACTTCTACCACCTTACCCACACATCCAAAGCCTTTGGCTCGGCCAAACCCTGCCCATTTTGTCTGTCCACATCCCTCTCTTACTCCTTGAATCCTCACTTTGGGCAGAAGTCTTTCCAAGGAAGCCTTTGAGCTCAAATCTAATAGAGTTACCCGTTTTTAAGGTAATGTCTTCACTTGTGTTCTTTTGTTTTATTTTGCTTCTCCAACCCCCTAAACTCTTTTTATTCCATTATTTTGTAACAAAACAAGTATCTTAAATGTAATAGGATGTTGTTATAAGAAGTATTCGAGCTACACCTACACACACCTCCATCTAATGGTTAAAGAACATACTGTTTCTGAGGTTGGCGAATTTCTGCCTCACGAAATGATGATTGTTCAATATTCTTTTAACACCTTTAATGGTGGCCATTAAGATGTCAATCTATTTATATATGATATATATTATGTTCATGTTTTCCTTATGCTTCTGTATTTCTCATTTGTGGTATACCTTTATGGTTTCCATTGTGGGTAAACACGATAATTTCATTTTAGGAAGTGCGGACTACCGCCCCCTCAAAGTGATTTGATTCGTTAATGCAATATGTGGGACGTATAAAGGATGGATTTAAAGTTATTATATATTATGTTATACTGGAATTATAATATACCTCTATATAATTATTATTTCTTTCCATTAAAGTATGAGATATAAATAAAAGTGGCGTTTATTCGTACGTACGACTTACCGTCTCCATGAACGTGCATTTCATTTATTATCCCCAAATGTAATGTAATATTATAAGTACATATATATAATGGATATATATATGATGTATTTTACATCTAAATTATTAATATAATTCTGGAATTAAAATATATATAACTTTCATTTAGTTTTAATTCCATTAATATGACATAGAAATGAAAGTAGCGTTCATGCGTACATACGGCTTACTGTCTCCATGAACGGTGCATTTCATTTCTTACCTCTAAATGATTATGTGATATTATAAATACATGTATATTCTATATATAAATATGATATATATGATATCCAAATCATGAATGTCATTCTGGATATAAAGAACCTTTGACCACACGAACAACATGTAATTGTAAGAAGTCTACTTTCGACTTAAGAACCAAATATCGACAAAACAAACATTATTAACTTAAATGATTACATAATGTTTATAACATGGAAATAAGTGATATAAAAGGAATAATGAACTTGAAAAAGGTTCTTAATCAAGTAGAAATTAACTCAAGTTTATTATTCAGGACATTAAAGAACGATCGAGTCAAGTCGGACCCAAGGTAAGGGACTTCGTCTCAATCTCCTTTTATCAAGAAATTTTTCGTTTTATACACAACTATCTTTTATACAATGTATAAACCCCTTTTAATTTTACTTTTATAAAAAAGGAATTTTTTTCTATGAAGCGTTTTACTAAACGAAAAAAAAGATTGTTTCTTTTAACATATGCGGTGACAATGACCTTTTCCGCCGCCGCGAGTATTATTTGGTCTTTGGCTTCCTCAACAAGACGTAATGTTTTTAAAATGAAATAAATACCATATACTCTTTTATGTATTTTGGTATTGAAAATGGTTTTTATAATGGATTTGTTGTCTCAATATATTTATGTGATATATTGTGATCAAAGTGTGGAAATGTTTTCTTTCCATTATATTTGTTTTATGTATTATGATTTTATAATGGTACATAGACATTTGACAGGTGGTTACGTCATAAACCATATGAATGGTGGTGCCGTGAATACCAGGACGGGTGGTTACGTTATAACCTCCAATGAATTGGGTATGTAAGTCGGCCGTATGGCTATTTCATTAAGTATGTATGGAAGTCGACCGTATGGATATTCTATTAAGTATGTGTGGAAGTCGACCGTATGGTTATTCCATTTAAGTATGTTTATGTCCCAAGTTACCTTTATATGTTATGTGTGCTTTATATGGGTTTATGGTAATCTTTTGGTTACAAAATGGTAATTATTGTTATTTTATTCAGTGAAGAGTTTTTACTACTTCCTAAAGGCGAAAGGTATTAATTTGATAAAGTATAAATGGTTTACTTGTTGGTTTGAAAAAATAACAGTTTTCATTCTTTTTGTATCCCTTCTTGAGCTTTTTATGCCCATCCCATGTTTTTTTTGAAATGTTTTTCACATGACTTAAAGTGGAATAGGGTCAAGGATGGGATCAAGGGAAAGTCATGCTATATAAAACATGGAACTAGACATGTTTCTTTTTAAAAGTTTTATTATTTTATGGAAACTTAGTAGAAGTGTCTACTTTTTATTCTTTTAAGATGTAATAGTTATTATCTAATTCTTTAAAACTCTAAACCTCAAAATATCGTCAATGGGAATTATTCATTTAATTCAATATTAAGTAATGTTTAAGGCTGGGGGCTTATAGTTGGTATCAGAGGCCGGTTTAGACAACTTTAGGAGTTAGAAAAGACTTAAATTATAAGTTAATTTATGGTATGATTGAAATCATATAGCATTTAAATATTACCATGTTTCTTCGGCTAAGATATTTCAGTGTTAAGAATGGGTTTTCATAGAGAAAACAAAGAATCTTTTTTGGGAAGGCATGCTGTGGGAAATGACCTTCCAAATCAGCATACTGAGTTGGTCAGAATCAGAAATGAGAAGTTTATTACACTGATGGCTCAGTTGAATCAGGCGATAAATGGCGGTTGTGTTATTGATGATATTTTGGTGTTTTATAAAATTAAAGAGGAGCATGAAAGTCATTTAAGGGTTATCATGCAACCCCTAAAAGAAAAGAAACTGTATGGAAAGTTCATCATGTGTGATTTTTGGTTACAACAAATATCTTTCCTTGGTCACATTATTTCAAAAGATGTCATAATTGTTGATCCTACTAAAACAAAAGTTGTTGAGGAATGGACAAGACCCAAAAATGTAACCGAGATCCGTAGTTTTCCTGGTTTGGTGGGTTACTACCGAAGGTTTGATGAAAATTTTTCATGATTATCTAGTCCAATGACTAAGCTAACTCAGATGAGTGTTATGTTTATATGGAAAAAAGAATGTGATGATTGTTTTCAGGAGTTGAAAAGAAGATTGGTAAATTCTCCAATTTTGGAACTTCCTTCCAGGAATGGTGAGTTTGTTATCTACAGTGATGCTTCATTGAAAGGACTTGGTTCTGTCCTTATGCAGAATGATCAGGTAATTGCTTATGCTTCACGTCAGTTGAAACTCATGAGGTAAATTACCCTAAACATGATTTGGAATTAGCTGTTGTTGTTTTTGCTTTAAAAATTTGGAGGCATCATTTGTATGGAGTAATGTGTGAAATATATACTGATCACAAATGTTTAAAGTATATATTCACTCAGAAAGAATTGAACATGAGACAGAGGAGATAGTTGGAATTAATCAAGGATTATGATTGTACAATTCCTTACCATCTGGGAAAAGAAAATAAAGTGGCTGATGCTTTGAGTCGAAAAAGTAATGCTTCATTAACTATGCTACATTTGGAACTATATCCTTTGGTTTTTTATTTGATGAAAATTGGCATGGAAATTTTTGGTGCATGAAGTTCTTCACTTTTGTTTCAGGTATCAGTGAGATCATCCCTATCAGACAGAATTATGCAAGCATAGAGGGAAGACAGTGAGTCGCAGAAAAAGGTAGAGCTGGTTCAGAAGGGTAAATTTCCTGAATTCAACATTGATAATGATTGTGTATTGAGGTTTGGGAAGAGATTACGTGTGCCTTGTGATTCACAGTTGATGATTGAGTTGTTATGTGAGGCTCATAGATCCCCATTTTCAGTTCATCCTGGCAGTACTAAGATGTACATAGATCTGCGGGAGTATAAATGGTGGGATGGAATGAAAAGGGATATTTCTGATTTTACTGTGAAATGTTTGACTTGTGAGCAGGTTAAAGTAGAGTGGCAGTTACTGAAAGGGATGCTTCATCCATTAACAGTTCCATAGTGGAAATTGAAAAATATATCCATGGACTTTGTGGGGGGATTACCGAGGACATCTCGAGGTAATAATGCAATCTGGGTTATTGTTGATCGATTGACTAAATCTGCTCAATTCCTTCCTATTCGAGATACATTCACTCTAGATCAACTTTCTCGATTGTATCTTAAAAATATAGTTAGGTTGCATTGAGTTCCCCTCTACATTGTATCTGATCGTGATTCCAGGTTTACTTTTAACTTTTGGAAAGGCCTTTAGAAGACGTTGGGTACTGAATTAAATTTTAGTAGAACTTTTCATTCGCAATCAGATGGGCAGTCAGAACAAACAATTCAGACCGTGGAAGATATGCTTCGAGCTTACTCTATGGATTGTCAGGGAAGTTTGGACCAACATCTTTCTTTGGTTAAGTTTTCTTATAATAACAGTTTTCATTCTAGTATACTGAGGGCACCGTATGTGGAATTATATGGGAAGTGTTGTCGAACTCCAGCTCTTTGGGATGAAGTGGGTGAATGGAAGCTGATGGGACCATAATTGGTAGAAGAGATGGCAGAAAAAGTCCATTTGATTCAGAAACACATGAAAACAGCTTAGGGCAGGCAGAAGAGTTATCCAGATAACCGTAGGAAAGATCTATCTTTCGAGGTAGGTGATCATGTTTTTCTCAAGGTTTCTCCATGGAAAAGTGTGATGTGATTTGGTAATAAAGGAAAGCTGAGTCCAAGGTTCATTGGACCATATGAAATTCAGGAGAATGTTGGATCAGTTTCTTACCGAGTGGCATTACTTCCAAGTTTATCTCAGGTACACAATGTTTTTCATGTTTCGATGTTGAGGAAGTATATTCTAGATCCATCTCATGTTTTGAGCCCAGAGGTAGTTTAGTTGGAAGAGAATCTCTCTTATGAAGAACAACCAGTCCAGATTCTTGACCGAAGAGAGAAATTTTTGCGAAATAAGGTAATCCACCAGGTAAAGGTTTTATGGAAAAACCATATGGTTGAAGAGGCAACGTGGGAATCTGAAAATGCTATGAGGGATAAATACCCCCACTTATTTTGATAAGTGAATAAAATTGTGAGGACGCAATTTACAAAAGGGGGGAAGGATGTTACATCCGAGGTAAATAAAGAATAAATCATTTTCATATTTATTAATATTTATGAATTAAATATTAAATTTACTTTAAAGGGGTTTCTATGTTCGATAGCGTACCCGATACACAACAAAGAGTTTCATTGAAATCTTACGCTGCACACTAGTAATTAAATAATATTATTTTAAATGGTAGTTAACACGTAGCCGTTGTATTGGTGGGAATGAATAGAAATAACTAAAATATGATTATATATGTTTTTTTACATTTATCCAATAAAAGATAAAGGCTTAAAATAATAAAAGAAATCAATTTTAGGCATAGATACTCTAATATTCACTAAAGGTCCACTTATCACCTTTTCATGGTGAACCTTCATTAAATATAGTTTTTTTTACTCTTTTACTTTCTATTGGACCAAATAAAATTCTTTTTTAGAATCGGGACATCAATATTTACTTTGTGTAAATTTTTGGTATTTTTCCGATAAAGTTCATTTTTAATGAATAGTGAAAAATGTGGTATTTTAATTCAAAAAAAACATCAATTTTTGATGAATAGTGAAACCACTAAGTGGTATTAAAAAACTGATTTTTAATTTAAATGAAATTTTACCACCTCTGTGTTTTGAATTTCAAAAAACAGACATACATGGTTTTCATTAAGAATTAAAATTTGGTTCAATGGGATTAAAGTAATTTTTTGGTGAATAGTAACTTTAATGTTTATTAATCGCGATTAGAGGTAATTAGTGTAGTTTAAAGTAAAAATAATGTTTTAATAATATGAAATGAACTTGACACATGTCCTACCCTTATTTGATGTGTTATGGCCGACCAAGACAATCCATGGGTCAACTTAGGGACCCCATGGTGCCACTTTGGTTGGAAAATTACATTAATATGTTTTTATTTAATGAGAAAATTAAAATGACACAAACATGAGTTTTTTTACTAAAAAAATTAAATGGGGTTATACAAGTCAGATATTTGACTATAAATAGTAATTTGAAATCTAAAAATATCTCCTACATAATAGTGTTTTTTTATAATTTTTATACATTAACTAAATTAAATTATTTATGACACCATGCTGATACAGTGATTACCTCATTATTTAACGATTTAAATAAAATGGAAAGATAATGTAAAATCTAAGACTTACACATGTCCAAAACCTATTGGATGGGTGGATTTTGAACCCTTATCACCTTATTCTCAAAACACATCAATGTGGGACCATTAAAATCCGAAAATCATTTTAAAATAAAGTATCATTTCCTTACATTCCAAGAGTGCCCCTCCTCTCCTCTTATAAAAGGCTCCCACCTCTACCACCATACCCACACTTCCAAAGACTTTGGCTCGGCCACACCCTGACCATTTTGTATCTCCACATACCTATCTTACTCCTTGAATCCTCACTTTGGGCATAAGTCTTCCCAAGGAAGCTTTTGAGCTCAGATCTAAGAGAGTTACCCGATTTTAAGGTAATGTATTCACTTGTGTTCTTTTGTATTATTTTGCTTATCCAACCCGCTAAAATCTTTTTATTCCATTATTTAGTAACAACACCAGTATCTTCAATATACTACGATGTTGTTATAAGAAGGATTCGAGCTACACCTACAAACACCTCCATCAAATTGTAAAAGAACATACTGTTTCCGTGGTTGGCGAATTTCCGCCTCACGAAACGATGATTGTTCAATCTTCTTTTAACACCTTAAATGGTGGTCATGAAGATGTAACTCTATTTATATATGATATATATTATGTTTATGTTTTCCTTATAATTCTTTATTTTTCATTTGTGGTATACCTTTATGGTTTCCATTGTGGGTAAACACGATAATTTCATTTTAGGAAGTGTGGACTACCGCCCCCTTAGAGTGATTTGATTCGTTAATTCCATATGTGGGACGTATAAAGGATATATTTAAAGTTATTATATATGATGTTATAATGGAATTATAATATACCTCTATATCATTATTATTTCATTCCATTAAAGTATGATATAGAAATAAAAGTAGTGTTCATGCGTACGTACGACTTACCGTCTCCATAAACGGTGCATTTCATTTCTTATCCCCAAATGTAATATACTATTATAAGTACATATATATAATGGATATATATATGATTTATGTTACATCTAAATGATTAATATAATTCTTGAATTAAAATATTCATACCTCTCATTTTGTTTTAATTCCATTAATATGACATAGAAATGAATGTAGCGTTCATGCGTACGTACGGCTTACCGTCTCCATTAACGGTGCATTTCATTTCTTACCTATAAATGATTATGTGATATTATAAATACATGTATATGCTAGATATATATGATATATATGATATCCAAATCAGGAATGTCATTCTGGATATAAAGAACCTTTGACCACATGAACGACATGTAATTGTAAGAAGTCCACTTTCGACATAAGAACCAAATATCGACAAAACAAACATTATTAACTTAAATGATTACATAATGTTTATAACATGACAATAAGTGATATAAAAGTAATAATGAACTTGAAAAAGGTTCTTAAGCAAGTAGAAATTAACTCAAGTTTATTATTTAGGATGTTAAATAACGATCGAGTCAAGTCAGTCCCAAGGTAAGAGACTTCGTCTCAATCTCCTTTCATTGAGGCATATTTCATTTTATACACAACTATATTTTATACGGTGTGTAAAACCCTTTGACTTTTACTTTAATACAAAAGGAATCTTTTTCTATGAATCTTTTTACTAAACGACATAAAGGAATGTTTCTTTTAACGTATGCTGTGACAACGACCTTTTCCGCCGCAGCGAGTATTATTTGGTCTTTGGCTTCCTCAACAAGCCGTAATGTTTTTAAAATGAAATAAATACCATATAATCTTTTATGTATTTTGGTATTGAAAATGGTTTTTATAATGGATTTGTTATGTCAATATATTTATGTGATATATTGTGATCAATGTGTGGAAATGTTTTATTTCCAGTATATTTGTTTTATGTCTTATGATTTTATAATGGTACATGGACATTTGATGGTTGGTTACGTGATAAACCATATGACAGGTGGTGCCATGAATACCAGGATGGGTGGTTACATTATAACCTCCAATGCTTTGGGTATGGAAGTCGGCCGTACGGCTATTCCATTAAGTATATATGGATGTCGGCCGTATGGCTATTCCATTAAGTATGTGTGGAAGTCGACCGTATGGTTATTCCATTAAAGTATGTTTATGTCCCAAGTTACCTTTATATGTTATGTGTTCTTTATATGGGTTTTATGGTAATCTTTTGGTTACAAAAGGATAGGTAATGTTATTTTATTCGGTGAATAGTTTTTACTACTTACTAAAGGTGAAAGGTATTACTTTGATAAAGTATACATTGTTTACTTGTTTCTTTGAAAAACTAATAGTTTTCATTCTTTGTGTATCCCTTGCTAAGATTTTTATGCTCACCCCAATTTTTTTGAAATGTTTTTTACAGGACTTAATGTGGAATAGGGTCAAGGATGAGATCAAGGGAAAGTCATTCTATCTAAAACTTGGAACTAGGCATGTTTCTTTTTAAGAGTTTTTTTATTTTATTGAAACATAGTATAAGTGTCTACATTGTAATCTTTTGAGATATAATAGTTATGATCTAATTCTCTAAAACTCTAAACCTGAAAAGATCCTCAATGGGAATTATTCATTTAATTCAATATTAAGTAATGTTTAAGGCTGGGGACTTATAACCAGGGGGACTGAACTTCTTTGATGATGTTGGCTTTGATGAGATTATCAACTTCGGCCTCAACCATGGGACCTTGGGAGGGGTGAATCTTTCTGGGAGGCATGCTTGAACCCGTGGTGGATTGCTGGAAGGCCAAGGCGGTGGACGGATACCTAGAGATCTAGTCTTGGAATCTCATCATAACTCCATGTGAACACATCACGGTGCTTTCTATGAAAGTCTACGTACTGTTACCATTCCTTGGGGGACATAGTGGTGCTGACCAGTGTGGGTCTTGGGTCCGCCACGCTACTGAGGTTCACCTTCACTAACTCGTTGACCTTTGCGGAGACGCCCTCCTCAAAGGCAGGGGGATAATCTTCCATGTCCTCCTCTCCACTTGTGGTGGGATCATCCACGGGGGGAGCCGTTTCGGGGCTGCCAGACCCTAATGGGAAGCTAGAGCCAGTTTGGGCGGCATCAGTCATCACGTTGGGAGACTCATGCACTACGGAGACCATGGAGACAAAGGCGGTTGATCCAATCCCATATGGACTTCGGCCCAAGGGGCCACACATTATGACATCAAAGTAGTAGTGGCGCGTCGGCTTGAGAAGATCGATTCCGGCTTGGCGAAACAGACATGTACGACGTACCACTATTTCCATGAGCCTAACTTCTCGATATCGTACAGGGGTAGGAGGCTCAGAGATCACATGATCCTAGTTGGTGTAAGGGTACGAGGTAATTTCCCGCCGCCGCTCGGACCCGGAAATATGCCTTCTTCTGGTACCCAAAACAACAAAGCACTGCCCCATGTCGGGGATTGTGGCCTCCAACTGATGGATTGGGAAGAAATAAGCATCATCCAAACCTGCCTAGGGATCACTTGTAACAGTGGGGGGCCCAACCTCACCAGTCAGGATCTGTTTGTCCTTCTCTTGTAATAGTCAGCGTCCAGATATCGGGATTCACAAGAGGAAAAAGGAGATGCATCTCCCTGGAGCATGCCTACTCGACAATTAAGGGAGTATTTGAGTCACTGGAGATACGATGAGGGGACATCTACGTGAATGTGAATCCACGGCCTACCCATCAACGCATTGTAGGCGGTGTCCTGGGAGACAACCATGAATTCAGTATTGGAAATTAGGCCGCTGAATTGGGTCTTCCAGCAAATCTTTCCATGTGGAGTTTTCTCGGTCCGGTAATACCCCTGGATGTTAAGGTCAGAGGGGGTTAGGTCATCCTCATACAAGCCTTGCTTCCGTAGTGTCCGAGTTGGGATTAGGTTAATCCTGCAACCCATGTCAACAAGACAGCGTCAGACTTCCATGCCATTGAACTGGATGGTGATGTACAGTGGGAAAATGTGCCCCTGAATGGGAGGGTCTTCATCTTAACCATTGAATTAGATAACCGCCTGACATTCAGGGTTCTCAATCATCTCAGTGTGGAAGGCTTCTGAAGCAGCTACCTCCGTCTCAAACTGTAGGGGGCTCCTTATAGCCTCGGCGAGCGCCTCACGCATTTCAGACGATAGGAGAAGAGCCTCAAGGATATAAAGCCTTGACGGAATGCCAACCAGGTGCTTCTGAACATCATACTTTCGATCCAAACGTGATATTCTTCTTACAGGAGGTCACTCTACGATTGGAGGCATGACGGGCCCTGTCGGTGGGACCGGTGGTTGACTGGTTCTAGGAACATCTCGTTGTTCACTAGTCGAAGCCCGTAGAGAGGCTTCCGGATTATGACCAGAAGGCTGGGGTCGGCTGGTAGCAGGGCAAAGCTACTTGCGGCATGGCTGAGGCGGTTCTGCCTGATCCAACAACACAAATGGTGGTGAAGGCAAAACTGTGGAAACCAGATGAAGGGGACACTTGCGCTGAGCTCTGTATTGGGCCTACTACCTAGTCTCAATAGCATGCATGACATTGATAGAGGTGGAAACTGTCATGCCCCAGCGATTCACGTAGCCACGGCTCCACCGACGTAGGCGACGACTGGAGACATTGGGAAGGTCCACCTGGCGTTCCTCGTCGTCAGGAGTCAAAAAGGGATTTACCAACTCTACAGTGTTAACTGAAGCGTACCCCTGGCTTTCACTCGAGGAGTTATCCACTACCGGATGAAGTCTCGGAGGGATCCCCATTTCTTGGGGAATAAAATCACCAAGAGTGCAGGATGATAATGGAATTGGCAGGGCATGTTTTTTCTTCTTGCGCCGCCGCTTTCTCTTCTGGGAAGAGGTAGGCTGGGGCGACGATGTTGGGGTGGCGCTCGTAGGATATGAGGGCTCTGGCTGACTCAGGCAGGCACAAGTGATTCCATGGGCATGGGCGACCATCCTGCGGGCCATGCAGTCATTATACTTCCGGGACCCACGGTTGGGAACCTGTTTCCACTCATCCTCGTTGCCACTACTTCCATCCAATCTCATGAAGACACCTACCACTTATGTCGTGGCTGGGCCCAACCTGACTATGTTGTTGTCAATCTGGTCTTGGAGCCATTCCTTGAACACATATCATATCTGGATGGTGTGCCACATGGTCCGGTAATAAGGGAAATAGTTAGGGTGATCAGTGAGACGCACCTCTTCTGGCTGCTGGCACACAGGCAGCCGCACGATCCTCTGCTCCAAGGCACTGCGGAAATAACTGGGGACCTGGGCCTCATCAAACGAGTAAGTCTGATACCTTTTGTCTGGAAAGGGGGCTCTCGGTGGCTGGCCATGACCAAGGGCCAGAGGGGAATTCTGAGGAGGCGGAGCCTGATCATCTCGCCTAGGTGGTGGCGGTGCGTTACACGGAGGTGCCTGCTGATTTTGAGGCGGTCGCTGCTCTGCCGGATTCTATGCCCGTGGGGGTGGACCCCTATGGGGATGATGAGCTGGCCTCACTGGTAGAAACTCTAGATGCCTACTGGCCTCTATCTGGGCCACCGCAGTGGGCACGGCTCTGGCGTCTCTCCTTGCAGGGATTATAGGAGGCAGTGGGCGTGCCTGACTGGCTTGTTGCAGGGCTTCTTCGAGGTGCTAAGCCTTGTCTGAGAAATCCCAGAACCCTCCTAGGTAATTCTGAGTGATTAGAGAAGGAACCACCTCTGCCTTGACGTTCCCTACACACATTGTCAGTAATTTCTCATGAGTTAGTGGTATGTCAAGGGAGTACGTGAGACCCTTCCACCGGGCGACGAAGTCCGCGACTCGCTCATCGGGCCTTTTTTTCACCTGAAGAGGTCGGCGATTTTCATCTTCCAAGTTGTGGAACTGAACTGGTAGAGGAATTGACTGCTAAGGTCCTCCCAGCTAGTCAAAGATATGACAGGGAGCTAGCTATACCAGACGAATGCTGGTCCTTCTAGCGTCTAAACGAAGCAACAGAGCTTGGTGGCCTCCTGCTGCGCCGGGTTCCCTAACATAGGCCCGCACCTCGTGTTGAAGTGGGCCAGGTGCTGTGGCTAGTCTCCAGTCCCGTTAAAAGGGGAAACGTAGGGTTACCAAATCCCGGTGGGGCCGGCATATCATCCACCCATGCTGGGTATGGCTTACCGTCCGGTGGGATTGCCACCTTCCGAGTTTCCAGGGCTTATAAGCGGTTGATGAGTACTTCCATTAGATCGTCCGGAAGTGGATCCCTGTCCTGACTTGGTTCTCTATCCAAATGTTCATTATCGGGCTCTTCAATATAGTAGTCAAGCTGAGCGGCTCGCGGGGCGGCTTGCGGAGCGACTCTCGGGGCAGTGGGAGGAAACCGAGCGGGGTCCCTCAGGTGATCACGCCTCTCAGGAGGGTTCAGCGAAACGTATCGCGCCCACTTTCCCTGGGATTTGGCCTCTCCCCTCTCGGTGAAGGCGGCATGGTCACGGTTTCCCGGGGGAATCTCGTCAAGGGGTAGTTTCTCCTACCCCTACTATCCTGGCATAGGATTATCGTAGTCAGGCCGCCGCACTACAATAAGTTCGGCCAAGAGCTCATTAACCAGCCTCTTTTGACCAGCAAGTTGTTGGCATAGCATGCCCTTCTAGGGATCTTCCTCTGCCTTCTGTACTGAGGATTTTGGGTCGGCGATCTTGACAGTCGCGACGTTCTCTTTAACCTTGCCGATGTTTCGGATCAGTGTTAATGCCTCGGTGGGTATGGGGAGACCTAGGAGGTTCCTCTGTTGGTGAGTCATCCTCCTAGATGGGTCTAGTATAGGCTTTTCCTCAGGGGGTGAGTCCCCATCGAGGAATTCCACACTGTTTCCCTCACCCGAATGGTCAGACATGTTGACCGCTACTGCCCTTGGCAACATTAGCTCAGTGCCGCCTAGTGAGTTCGGTAGTCAGCGAATCACACAGAAAATAAGGGAAACATACTGCCCCCATCCACGGACGTGTGCGTGGGGGGTGGCTTCCTCGATAACCTTGCGAAGTATTTGAAAACTTTGTACGCATTGTTGCTGGAGGGCCCTGTGGTGGCCAATTGACTCGGGGTGCCATACTGTGGGGAGCGCGACCAGGTTGACCCAACGACACTTCTCACCGATATCCTCGAGATGTACTTGACTCCAGGGATAAGGCTCTAGATGATGGCGATGCCGGGAGTGAGTCACCCGGAGAGTCTGGCGGAACCATTCAAACTCACCTGGGGTGAGCGACTATGGTATATCAAAATCTGATCCTGCGACCGGAAAAAACTTCTCAGGGAAGTGGCCTGCTGCGAGGACAGTCCAGAAGCTCCACAAATCTAGTTCGGGATCCGTACCTTGCTACCCCTTCTCATCAATTGAGAATGGTCGTGGAACTAGCAGTGGTTCCGAGGCGGTCCGCTGGGCCGGTGGGATGGCCGAGGGATAATACGACGAGCAGGCCGATTGGCCGCTGATCCCTAAGTATCCCTCCAAGGGTCGTAGTGTCCTGGCCACCACGCCGCAATAGGATGGGTCGACGAATGGGCCCCCTGCCACAGCATCGGTGCTTGCCAAGGGTGTGTCATGTCGTGACTCTTCCATCGGTCCCCATAAAAGTTTCCCACCCTCCCTAACTGAGGTGGAAGTTGCTTCCAGGGAGACCAACAGTAACTGCATGTTTGAACCCTGGGGGTATGCCAAGTCCTCGTCCTCCTGTATATACCTTCGGAGGGAGGAGGGAATCATGCCGATCTCGCATTTGGAAAGTACGAGACTGACGTGCCGCGCCCCCATCCCTTCCCTCGACTCAAATGGTTGGGGGGAAGGCTCCATCATCGAGTCTTACTCTGCCTCAGGGCAAGGATCATTTCTGTCATAGAGTCCCCTGGCCGTAATGGTGCTAGGGCAGAGAGGACTGAAGGCCGGGGTGCGAGAAGCACCAGGATAGATGTCGAAAGGGACATGGGGAGGACCTCCATGTGGGTGAGTGACCAGATACGCAACTAATCCATACTCGCGACCAATGGTAGGGGAAGTGACCTCATACCCAGTGCAATGAGCACTGGGAAAATCCATACCCGGAGCATAGATTTCGCGGAGAAGCCTTTTGCCATCCAGATTAGTGGCACGGAATGGGCATTCATGGTGGGTGGAACTACTTAGGATTGGTCCGTAGTGACCATTGTCAGTGCCAGCGACCGAGAGAGTTGGCCCAACCTGCCTGTTGGGCGGTCGGGGCCTCGATCTGGGTTAGACATTTAACTTCCCCTGCTCAACATGTTCTAGGGTATGGTAACAGGAGTCAGAAGTCACTCGGTCCATAGTGGTTGCTGATGTTGGTGCCCTAGGGTGGGCACTCTCTACCGCTCGCGCCCGACGCTGGTGTCGGGTCAGATGGGTTGGAGCCGGTGGTGCGGGCACAGAAATTTCCTGCTCCTCGGCCCGGGGAGTCGGGTGGTATCATCGATGTAGCCTAACGGGGGATCTTGCGGTGAACCACTGGGATGGGTCTCCGATCGGGCGGACCCAGACATCCCCCACCTCATCGGCATAGGGGAGGTAGGTGTCAAGGGACTCTAGGGATGGGTTCCCGAAAGGGTTGAACGTCAAAGTGGGAAGAAATGGCTCCCAGCACGGCCCTCAGGGGCGGCGATGGTGGTGAGCCGCAGCTGCCTCTAGATCCAAACGGGCCATGTCCCTGGTGGGGATGACCCCTTCCTCCTCGTACCTACAAACCAGGTCGTTGATCACCCTTCGTTGGATGATCTATGACGGGGAAAGGGTGCGTGAGCACCCTCCAGTCACGGAAGTTGGAGTTGGAGCAGCTGTGGGAAAGGTGGGGCCACACGGGATGGCCGCATCGGTACTGCCCCTACCCCTACGCCGATGGGCTGGTGGCGATCAAGCTCCAGATACATCGATATGATTCATGGAAGCAGGGAGATAAACCCATTAGAGCTAAAAGCAAAAAGAGAAATCGACAACCAATAGCCCAGCGTTATTCCGTCTTTTGTGATCGGCGAGAGGGATCCACGCTAATGACATCGCAGAATGGATTGATCAACGTCCTGACTGCCTCAACCCCTGGTGGGTTTCATGTCCCGGTTCTAGGCGCCCGGACCTGGGGACATGCTAATCTTCCAACACCCCGAATGCTACCAGTCTCCATATTGATGAGAAGAGATTCACGTCGGGTTCACCATTTTATGTTTACGACACTTTTACACCAGGGTGCGCGCACGTCAATCACACGGGGGAGGACGCGTGACTTGTTTCCATGCATTCCCTCTTTCCAAGGTGGGCAGCATCCATTCCTTGTTCAGGTATGTCTTCTCCTTGATCGAAACCAGGATGATGGGATGTCGGTTCTTCCGTCTGTGGATTACTCCTCAAAGCTCGTCACCTAGTCCGGGTCTCCCTCATAGATTTAAGACGGGTTCATGAAGCTCGTTCCCGGAACCATATCTGCACGGACTCCAATTAATTATGTTGCTTCCGTCGAGATGCTCCAAGGGGTCTGGTTGGGGCAGCATGCTTCGGTGAAGAGAATGGTCAGGCAGGGGTGTCGTCGGCATGTCTTGACGCTGGGGATTGGCATGTATGTCTTCTTTCCCTTATTATAGGGTTTCTCGGGGGCGCGGAAGCCCGAGGTATCCAACATCGAACGCGGGGAATTGTGTACCATCTGAGGTTTTCCTCATCTTCCCATATTTAACATGGAGTATGCCGCGAGTTTAGCATCTTGTGGAGACATATCGGACTGATCGGAACACTGTGAGTGGATCTGATTGAAAGACCCCTTAGGGGGAACACCAATATTGGGGCCATCACGTGGGTAGCTTCCTGGATATTATGGAGTGGAATGAGGTGGCATGATCCCACTGGGATGTGGCGGCCCCAGTAAGGATCAGGATGGCTGATGGAGTGATGGGCTTGAACCTCGTGGTGGATTCCTACGTATCCCCATGGCAGGGAATCAATGTCCACATAGTTCGGTGATATGGTGGAACACCTGAAGAGGTGACCCGTGAGAATGAACGCATGGATTGGAGCCTGGAGGAAGTAAGACCATTGGGCTAGGGCATGAGCTTCCTGAGGCATGTGGCCTCGAGGGAGAGGTCAGGATGAGATGTGAGTGTGAGGTTTGGGGCTTACACTCTGAGGAGGTCCATGATGGGGAATACGGGGCTTACGCACTGAGGAAGCCCATAATGGCGCTGGTGAACCGACACAAAGGGGTCGGAACAACTGAGTGATGGGCTTGAACCTCGTGGAGGCATCCTACGTACCATGTGTTAGCATAGATCAATGTCCACGTAGTTCGGGGCATACAGTTTTATGTCATGCGGGACAAGGGAGTTTGGAGCTTACGCTCTGAGGCATCCCACAGTGTTGGCGAACCAATGTGAATAAGTCGGAGCGACCGGGTGGTGGGCTTGAACCTCGTGGAGGATTCCTACGTACCATGCGTTAGCACAGATCAAATTCCACGTAGTTCCCTGTGATGGGATTACGCTCTAAGGTGGCCCATTAGAGGATTTCATTGTCGATGCTTACTCTGAGCCCACGTGAGTCATGCTCGGTGTGAGAAACAAGAGGCAGCAGGGACCAGACAATCACATCGCAAAGGGTTCGTCCGTGAGAAGAAGAAAGGGGATTACGCATTGAGCGTCCCAAAGAGGAAACATGGGGTTATGCGTGGTTAGAAGCCCTTGGAGTCGGGGCTTACTCTAGGATGGAGGCCCATGGTGCGACAAAGTGCAGTGGGAAAGGGACTCCACTGGCCTTGACAGTGGGGAAGTACGGAGGTGCATGGGTTCAACCATCCGCAAGAGAGGCTAGGGGATTATGCTCTGAGGTAGCCCTTCCCCCGTGAACAAACACAAATATGACAAGGATTATTTCATTCCATGCGAGGAAGAATCCATTCCCATGGTGACGAGTGGGCGTAAAGAATGTCTGAGCTGGGGGGACCCTGCGTGCGAGGCACAGGGTCGGACCACAGTTTAACGTCATGTGTTAAGGACGAGGTGCTTAGAAGTTTATCATCCCGCAGCTTGGATGAGGTGGGTTCGCTCCACACCCCTAGGGCTTACATTCCCATCAACCTCTACCCCTTTTGGGAGGGAAGGCATCGGTAAGGCCGTAGTGAAGGGGGCCGCAGGGCGAACCATTGAGGGGTCCACGTTAGCGTGGCTATTTGAAGAAGCAATAGACGTTAGCGTGACTATGTAGAGAAGCATAAGGCAAAGCAATGCAACGGGAAACACCACCCAAGGGACCTTGAGGTTACTTCATACGAGCCTCGAAGGCCGTACGGGAAAACAACGCATGATGTGCATGCCCGGCATAGAAGACATCGGGCGCTGGTGCAAAGAGGCATCCAAGGGGCATCAAGGTGAGCGGTCCTGGGTTTTGCGCGCAAAGAGAATGTTTGAGCGCAAAACACCTGGATGGTGTGAAATTGGGTCAGAGGATTGCTTGTGGATAGAGGATTTCGCTCGAAGGGCTTGGATGGCGCGCGGGGGTAATGGTCGATCCCTAAGTCATGGAAAAAACTATCGGATGTATTGCGCACAATTTTGGAAGGGATTGCATGAAATTGGAAGGGATTACGTGTCAGGGGCACGGATTGCGCGGAAAGGAAGATCTTGGAGGATTTGGAAAAATAACTTAAGCCAGTGGGGTTGCGCGTAGAGGTGAACCCCGGGGCAAGGTTGTGCAAAAAGGGAAATTACCTGGAAGTCATCTTGCGTGCGCGAGAGTCAGAATTGTGCGCACGGGAGCTGGTCTGAATTCCTCAACCCAGAACCGTTTGGGGTTGCCTTCTATTTATAGGTATCCGCTGGCGCGGAATCCAGGCAGCACGTGAAATCATCCAAGCTAGGACCAGTCAGTGTGCAAATCATCAGTGCGTGGAACCGGGCACGCAAAATTGTGTGCCATCCTGGTGTTTTTTTCTGCGAATCTCGGACTTCCTTCGCGTGAGCACAAGTTTTTCACGCAGGTCCTCCTTAATTTCATGCACCACTTCAGGGCCATCTGGACCGGGCCTCCGAGTCCGAATATGAATTCTCTTTGTCATTTCGAAACGTCCTCGGGGATTTATGGAATTTTTCGTCATCTACAATATTATATAGAAATATTTCACAAGGAAACATTAAAAATATAATATCGTATCTACTTGTATTAAGATATTAAAAAATTCAAATGATACATCTGTATACCATTTTTCTAATTGGTATTTTGGTTTGATAAAAATGATGTTCAATATTGGAGCACATTTGAGATTAGTACGGATTACTATTTCAAACTAAAAAATTCATTATTAAAACCTGTATGTATTTAATTTAAATTAAAATCTTTCCAAAATACTTTTAATAATTTATAAATACATAAAAATAGTTTAACTGTCACACTATATTCTTTTAAAAGTAATTTATCATAATGTTCCAAAAAACATTGCATAATTTTTCATATGTTGATACAAAAATAACATCACAAACATATATTTTTACTAACAAAATATATGTGGATACAATTTTCTACAATAATGTTGGTTTCACTATTAGTGCTGTAAAACAATTTGATAGAATAAAATAGATTAATATTCCATTCCATTAGATTGTATCATGTTTATCTCCATACAAATCATTGGTATGATTAAAACCAAATTTTTAAATGGAGTCTTCAAAACTATGAGGTTGTTCTGCATAACCATTCTCCATTAAAAATACATCCAGAAAATAATTTTTTACATCCATCATATCTAATTTAAATTTAAAATAACTTAAATATAATATAAGGATCCTAATATATTTTAACAAAGAAACTAGATAAAATTATTCTTCATAATCTATTTTATCTTCTTGATTATATTCATTCGAAACTATAAATTTTTTATATATAGTTATAAATCCTTGATCATCATGATTGTTTCAAAAAACTCTTTTTATCCCATTATAGGATAGTTAGAGTGTCTTTGATATAATTTCTAGAGTTTTATAAAAAAAATTAAATCTTGTTCCATTTCGATGAACGAAATTTCATCTTATTAATTTTCATCTATATATTTATGTTCTAGTTGGAAAAAATTGTAATAAAATTATACTAGGCTTTATAGGATTATTTTATTTATCAATCATTCTTCAATTCTACTGATTATTGATTATTGAGGATGGACTCTGGTTTCTAGGTATTCTAGTAAATAGACAATCTTGTACACTAGTATCCACCCATACTTTATTTTATTAAATTAAATCAATTTACAAATCATCATCCATGTTTTTGTTAAAAATTAATTTTGGGTCTCAAATCCTTGTGTGAATCACATTGATCGATAAGTTCAATAATTTTGTTATCAATGGGATTATTTTCATTATAAATCATAATAGTTGATTCTTCAACAATCCTCAACCTTTTTTTCTAAGACTGTATATTATTTGGAAGTAGTTGAGTATCCTAATATAATAACAAAATCAACTGTTATATCGAACTAGCCAAGATTATATTTGGTGTTCAAGACATAAACCATTCATCCAAATACATTGATGTATCCATACATTGGTTTTCCATTAATCGATAACTCATATATTTGTTTCATTAGTATTGGTCTAATTAAAATAATGTCAATAAAATAATATTTTGGTTAAAATACTCGTCCAAGAAATGAGTGGGGGTATTATATTAGAAATATATAGTCTTAAAAATTCTTACAAGTTCATATTCCAACATTATTATATAACATAATATTGAGGTTCCATTGAAGAAGAGAATGTTTGTTTAATTCCTCTATTGAATACATATGAATTACATTTAGGATTCCAAAATTAACCTCTATGATAAATTTTTAAATACATGATTCATACATCCATTTTCATTTTTTATAGGGTTAAAACACAAATAAAAATATATCACGCTTCAATAATAATTTTTGAAATGTAAACTCATGTATATTTAAAATAATCATCAACTAACACATAAAATTTCCCATAAATAATTGATGTTCAATTTGTTCTGAATAGATCCATGTTGATAATCTCTAGAGGTATAAATGTGTCAATATCTTTAATTTATTTAAAAGAATATTTGTATTCCTTTCCCATTGGAAATTCATCACATAGATAATTTTTACCCAATATAAGTTTGGAAAAGATATAAATAATAATAATATGTAAAAAGTTTTTTAAAGAATGGACATTAAAATGTCTATGACTTCCATGAAAAATACATGATTCAATAATTTCATCATTAAAATGATTTTAATTTTATTTAAAAAAAATTAATATCTAATATGTAAACATCAACTTTTAGAGGTGTTTTAAAAATGAAAAAAAAAATTTTAAAACCAATTAGGAATTATTTAATAAATCAAAAAAATATCCATATGAAATTTTTTGGAGGTACAATTCTATTTATTCTTACAGACATAAACATAAACAAAATTGATGATGAGAATATACTATGTATTTCCAACTATTCAAAATCCAATGATTTTTCCTTTTTCATTATCCCCAATTAAGACTTCTCCACCCTCAATATTGTATATGGGGTGAAAATATTAGAAATTTATAATCATATATCATGAATGACCACTATCCATAATCTTTTTTGTATTTTTTCACATGGTTTGTTCCCATAAATTCCAATTCATACAGTAGAAATCTTTGGTACCCAAATACTTGTGGTTCAAAAATTGTTATCTATTAGATAATTTTGTATACATATATGATTTTATCTTCCAGAATAAATAGAAAATATTTTTGATAAATATTTTTCAAGGGATTTTTATTCCACATAATTGATAATCCTTAAAATAAAATATATTAGAATAATTTCTAAAACCAAAAAAATTAAAATTAGTTATATCAAACATATTTTTTTTGAAATACAAAACAAATATTTTTTGTATAATTCGTACTTTACTCCTTCACATCCTATTCCAAAAAATCTTATTCATATATTTATTTCTTCCATCAATTTAATTGAGATAATAATTACCATTAGTAGTGAAACTTCAAGAATCATTATAGTTTTGAACCTCTTTGGTGGCCTCTCTATTGCTTTAGCTTGTTCTATATTCAATGATGCAAATTTTCTGAATTTATTTTTTGATTCTATAATCTATTTACTTGGTTATTCCTCTTTATTTAAAATAAATCTATAAGAATTTATAAGGTCCATATTTTTCTTTTTAGGAATTCATACATGGATTCAAACATGAAAAAATATTCCCATAATTATTCATATGATTATATTTAATTTTTAGGTAAAATTTTGTGATCTTAATAATAGTAATAATGTACTTAATTTGATTGTTATATCAAAAATTTGATTTATTTTTTATTAATATCATAATATGATGGGTTTGTTGGTGTGTATTTTCTAAAATGTTTATAAGAACTCTAGGTGGTATTCATAGATTTCATAGCTATAATGATGTTTTTATTTTCATTATTCTTATAATCATTAATTATTGAATATTCATGATTAATGTGTCCTAGTTTCTTGAACTTGTAGCATTAAAACATTCTTCTACTATCTCAATGAAATGTTTTAGTTATTGAACATTCTTTTAAATCATATTTTATTATTTCTGATCATGCTTTGAAACTCGTCATTTGATCAAAAATTGTTCTAGTAGTTTTATTATTTATATTTTGTGGGTATTTTTTCACTAGTTTTTTCCTATAATACATTGATGTTTAAAACATCAAGTTTTCAAGTGTTTTTCATTTTTTGATCTCATGCTTCATCTTCCATTTCATCATAATACATCATGAAATTTCTTATGAGGTTATTTATCAAAAAAATTGTACCTTTATATATTCTCAAATGGAAGAGAAGATTCAAATACACATTGGTTGTAATAATGTACTAACTTTTAAAACTTTTTTAGTTTAAGTGATGTGTTCTCCAAGAGAATATATGTAAATAAAAATCCAATTTGGCCTTAATTTTTCTTAGTAATTCATTCCCTATAATCCATTATGAATGTTTCTATCACAATCTTGGATGTATCGTATCTAAGAGCGTTATTATCATGGAAACCATCTAATGAAACTACAATAGTTTTCTATATTTCATGTTAATTTTTAAAAATAGAAAATATTTTGAAATCCTATGGTCCTAATCATCAAAATATATAATTTATTTAATTGGAGTTTAGACTATTTTTTGATTGACCATTAAAATCCCATGTTATAGTTTTTTTATTTGGAAGTTAATACGGCTTTTATTCTTTTATATAAACATTGATATAATGATTCATTAGAAATATGTTCATGAAATCTTTCCAACAATCATAAGTTTCACCATTAAAATATATATCTATAACTATTGAAATACTTTCTTTTTTATCATTCACAGTATCTATTTGAGAATAGTTCACTGGAAATAAATCAATAGTTTTGAAATCAAGATTCAGAAGCTATGATACTAATTTTGGACACATATAATGGATATTTGAAAATTCATTATGGGGTGAATTGAGTTTTGAAATATAAATTTCATGAAAAACTCCCTCTTGAGGGATATATTTTTCCCCACTAAATGAGATCCATTGAGATCTTTTCTCCCCACCCTAGGGTTTATTTCCCCAAGGGATTGAACCAAACTCTCTTTCCTTCTTATTTATTCCAATCAAATCTACTCTCTTTCGATATTACATTGGAACTTTATTTTGGGGTGTTGTTTATCTGCAGTGATCTGGATTTCAATTGCACTTCCTCGATAGTAAATAAATGTTTCTATACTGACCAAATCTGTTGTTTCAGACTCCAATTTTTTTCCTTCCTGACATTCTTCTCAGTGGATTGGGATGTGTTGGGTTTTGCGGTCATGGTTCATAGTTTATTATTTACCATTTCTTCCATTATTCCATTTTATTTTGGTATTTTCTTGGTATTTTTTTTTCATCCATGATGTCAATGGCTTCAACCCACGATGGTGTTTATGTTTGTTGGTTCCTTTCATTACATATTTTTTTGGATCAGTCTCCATGCAAAACATGGATCTCTATTATTCACTTTTTCCACTCAACTCTATACATGAATCTAAATGTAAAAATATTATTTTATTTGGCATGGTGTGTTGGTTCTGATGGATTGTAGGGAGGTTTTGTTTGAGTGGTTCATGACATTTCAAGAGGTGGTATAGCATGGAGTTTTCATTTTTTTTCTATTTATCATGTGATTTTCATCTCAAAGAGGCATTTTAATTATTTTATGGTGGATTTTATCCATGTTTTATTTTACGTTGTGTGATTTTTTGATGATGATGATGATTCTCAATGTAGTTGATTTGGATTTTCATGGCTTATGGTGGTCATAAAAATTGTTTTTGTTTTACAGTGGTGAGGTTTTATTGTAACTGGTGGTTATCATTGAAATATTTTGGTTACCTTCTATGGTAGTGTGGATGAATATAATGAAGATACTAATGATAGTGGACATCATTGACATGACCAACCACTAGGTTTGAGGTATCCACATGATGGTTGATTCCATGGGGATTGTGGCGGGTTAGCTCATAGATCAAGGTGAATTATTGATGTTTTATAAATTTTTCTTTTATAAATTTCAATGTGAAATTTTAAATGTCGAATGTGGTGTATACTCGTTGTTATGTGATAATGAGTGTCTCTTTTTGCATGGTTCCCATTATCCCAAAAATGGATTTTTGAAAAAAATTGTTATGTTGTTCAAGAAAATCACCCTATTCTTGTATGATCATTCAAATACTTTTATAAAAAATAAAAAATAAATATAAAAAATAATTAAATTAAAGAGATCAAACAAATGGGATTTATATTTATTTAGGGAGCATGAATCCCATAGTCATTTCCACTAACACTCTACTATATGTGTTTTCTGATTTTCATTATACCAACCCTTTTATCGGGGGGCCCTGCTGTTTAATTGATGATTTCACATAATAAAAGGGTTTAATATATTTATACTTGGATCACGATTTTACAAGACCAATCCACAGTCTCAGACAAACTCCAACACAATGTGTAAACATAAAATAGATGAAAAATTGAAATAAGTGATTTCAACACATAGTTGTAAGTAGAAACTGATAGTATATTAATATTAATCTTAAGAATATGATATTCTTTTTTTATATTCCTTGATGGTAATTAGTAAAACCTATATAAATTATAAATCCTAGTACATGTATTTAAATTGGATCTTTTCTATGTATAAATGTTCAATGATTTTGATCTATGATCATTCTTCATAATTATCTTTCTCATTTTCTTCCACATTTTTATAGAGTGACTATAAGATCTTTTGTGTATCAATTTTATCTTGACCACTGATAATCCAAATGGTATAATGTGTAACACATTGTGAACATGATAATATAATATATTGTGGACATACATCCATTCCTTCCAAATATAAAAATTACTTTTTCAGAAGTGATGAAAAAGACCATCTCATTCATCGAATCATTCAATTCATGGAATATATTTCACAGGTCAATAATTCCTTAAATGGATAATCTATTTTCTGATGTATTCAAAAATTTTGAAATGGCATAATGTGAGATTATAAAACAAAATCATAACATCTTGCATACCTACAAGATAATCAATATATTTTCAATTGGAAGAATATTTCATTGTATACTATCTTACAGGGTGATATTGTGTGATTAAAAACTCTTCATTGTCTTCTTCATAAGATAAACAAAATTCAATACTATAATGAAATATTTTTTATTGTTAGTTGAAATCAAGGTATTGTGACGTGATACATAACATTTAAAAACATACCGAACTCTCATTAGATAATCTTTTATGAATATCCTTTTCATAAGATAATATAATATCATTCAAACTAAATCATATGACATGAGTATTAAGATACTCAACCATTATCTTCATAATATAAAGTATTACATATCATGATTAACATCCAACACATTCTTATTTTGAGTAGATAGAAGATACTCGTTGATTCTCTTATGATAAAATACTTTGGAATTGATCAAATATTTTAATCAATATAAGATAAACAGTTTAAAAAACAGTGCAAGATATATTCATTTGAAAAATAAAAAATTAAACACTCAATATAAACATTATATATGAAAATTAGGTATATTTTGAATCATCAAAACACATAAAAACTGAGATAATATGGTAGAATATAATATTCCCAACAACTGTCATCCTATAATTCTCATATATAGAAATTTTTGGCCTTAATTCGTAAATAATAATATATATTTGAAATTATTATCTCAACACGGATAGATACACCACATAGACCCAGGATTCTAACTTTTGAAATTGTCTAAAAAATTAAATATCATCATATAAATTTTTTTTTCAGAGGTTATTATATTTTTATGTCAGGTGTGGATAAACACTTCAATATGTACAAAAATATTTTTCCAATGGTACATGGAAGATTATCTAAAAAAATTAAGTATCTAAATTTTTTCATAATCGAATTTCATTAGTCATGGAAACATTAAAAAGTACAAAATTTTGGACCCGTACTGTAACACCCGAGATTTTTATGAGTAATATTTTGTTCAAATGATTCTTTCACTACACACTTGCTTGGCTTACTTTACACGCAATCACGACCTTCCTTGATAGCTTGCGTCGTACGCAATACCGAGTTTCACTAAACAACGATATGCTATTAAAATATTATTAAAACTAGCCGTTATGAATAGTAATAACCACTTTTTGAAATTTTATAAATTTCATTTTTCAAAATGGACTTCATTTTTGGATTAGGAATACCGAAATTAGCCTAGGGTGAAATTTTGGTATTTTTATGAAAACTTTCAATTTTTGATGAATAGTAAAACCACTAAGTGGTAGGTTAAAAACTGAATTTTGCATAAAACTTAATTTTACCGCTTTTGTGAATGGAATTTCGAAAATCCGACAGACACGGTTGATATCAGTAAGTAAAATGTGGTTCAATGAGATAAAAATAATTTTTTTGGTGAATAGTAACTTTTTACTTTTTTTACTGCGGTTAATAGTAAATAGGGCATCTAAGGGTAAATATGATATTACTATTACCCTAACACATGTCCTAATTCTATTGGATAAGTGTAATTCGACCAAAAACAACCTTATGAATAAAATATGACCATTTAGGCCCACTTGAGTAAGATTAGGACATTTATTATTAATTTATTTAAAGAAGGGTTAAAATTGTTAAAATCAATGTTTAATAAGTAAATCATTTTTAATATGGGGTTATACATAAGATAAATTCTAAAATAAATATTCATTAGAAATCTAAAAAGATTTACTACATAATGGTATTTTATTTATAGTTTTTAGACATTAAATAATTTAATTTAATTATGACACAACGATGATGCCGTAATTATCTTATTTATGAAATATTGACATAATTGATGTTATAAACACCAAAATAAATGTAATTTGAGACTTTTTATGAATTAAACTAATTTTCTAGGTTACTATGATATATTAGTGTTGGTTTAATCAACTTGGTTCGAACATATAATTCTGTTATGACTTTCACAAAAATCATATATCAAATAGTGTTAAAATTGACACAAAATAGTTTTTAAATTAAATATTATATTATTAATTGTTATTTTATTCCTAAAAATCTAAGGTTAGGCCAAATGACTTAAATAAGGATATATATATTAATAATAAACAATTTGGGGTTCGTTTGGCATGTTATAGTAAGTGTATTAACCATATAGTAAAAGAAAACAAAAAGACATGGTAAAAGTTAAATTATTTAACTTAGAGTTAAATCTAATTGATAAGGTTAAAATAATAACCTAAACTTGTATAAATCCTATTTTTTGATAGGATTTCGACCCATACCCACTTTAGCTTCGAAATAAGACCCTTTGGAACCATTATAAAACGATTTTGACTTTAATATAAAATAATATTTTGAGATATTCCTAAGGTGCCCCTCTCCTTCCTTATAAAAGGGCACCTCCTCCCCCTCCTACTCACACCAATTTGAGCACTCAAACTCGGCCAACCCCTGCCATTTTATCCTCTTCACTTCCCTAGAATAATCCTAGAGGTCCTGGTCTTATTCAAAGACCAATCTTAGTTCCCTAAGTGGAGGATTCAAAGAGGCGTTCCAAAGAAGAGGTAATATCCATTACCGATCTTTTCAATTTATTTCTTCTTCAACTTATTCTTCTTTAGTTGTTTCATTAAAAAGTAATAACAGAAGTATTACTTACATACTGATATGTTATTATAAATATGAAACAACCCTAATTCACCTTCTATCCATCCTACGGAAAAATGAAATCACCGCGCGTGCGTACGTACGGAATACCGTCTCCACGCCGTGGTGTAATATATTTTCCACTATCACCTTACAAGGATGGGTATAATGGTGTAATGGGTAACTATTTATGATTATTATAATGTAATATTGATACTGAAATAATATATATATACTCAAATACAATTCCACGATCATAGGAACGATATCATCACTCGTGCGTACGTACGGAATACTGTCTCCGCAATGTGATGCGACTCATCCTACATGATCATCATTACATAGTAATTATATAAATGAATTGAATGAATAAATATGATATATGATACACTAATACCATTATGGATATTAGTTATCTATAACCTTAAAAGAAGAATAAGAATTTATTCGGCAAAACACGCATAAGAACAAAAGGCAATAAAGACCCGAGTAACAAGTAACAATGAAATATTACTAACAAAAAGATAATAATATGACCATATATGATATCATATCAATATGTATGATTCTGGAATAAGTCAATAACATTATTTAAACCATTATACAGGATCTTCGGACACGTACAAAGAAAATCGGACCAAAGGTAAGAGAAATATCACAATCTCATTTTTATCCGAGATTGTTTATTCGTAAGTATTTACTGGGGTATATTTTATCATCCACATCCATGTTTAATCAATATGTAATATTATTTCCATCCACCTACAATTGTTTAAATCCATTTTTACCCTTCGGTGAGTTTTTAGTAATATGTATGAAAGGAATCTTTTGTCGTTTTTCGTACGAGGTACTTTTTGACTTTTCCGACAAAAGTACGAAGAATGTTTTTTTAACTTATACGGCATGAATGATTTTTAAAACATGACTTCCAAGAAACTTCCTTTACAAGTTTTAAAGTTTATTATTAATCAACTTCTTTTATTTTAAAGTCGTATGACATGTTATGAAAGGAAAAATGTTTTTGAAGTAGAAAGGATATTTTCCTCAAGAATGGAGTTCAAGTATTTTATCAAAATTATTTTCCATCTAAGATAATAAAAGGGTTCTGTTTTTATCCCTATTATTACATTGGTTTGATTATGTTGTGATGGAAGTATTTTTATGAATTCCTTTATCTTATATGAATTTTTTTATGATGTCATGTTGTTTAAGAATCCCATTTTTATTACATGGGTTACGCTATGATGTATGGTTTATGATTATGTGGCACACATAAGAAAGGATTCATTATAAGATGGCTGGGACCTATATCTCCCTCCAATGCATTGGTTAAAGATTTTATATCTCATGAGATAGACATGGCTGGAACGGTAGGTTATACCGGTTCAGTGAAACAGGACTGGAACGAGGGTGACTCGGTTCAGAAAGGGACTTTGTCCACTAAGATAGTCTTGGCAATGAGTAATGACTAACAAGAAATTATTTTCCATGATTATGTGTGCATGCCACAAAGTTTCAAGTTTCATGTTATGATTATGGGGATCTCATTTTCACTCCTATGATTTGTTCCATGTTAAGATATTATGATCTCTTTTGCAGGTTATGATTTTCAAAAGGATATGATATGATTTTTATTTCCTTTATTTGCCCTTTCTGAGAATTTGAGCTAACCCTTTTATGTTATATTTTCCCCAGGTCAGGAAGATGGATATTATGTAGAATATGCTAAAAGGGACCCTAGATATGATGAAATAAATGGGAGACACTGTAGAAGATTTATGAACCAGTTGTTTATGTTTCCCAGTTTCTAAAGACACTATACCTATACGGTCCTTTGTGGTTTTGTCATATGTTGTAATAAGTGTGCTTCAATTTTTAAGTATTAACAATGTATGTAATGTATGGGTCGTTATAGTTGGTATCAGAGGAAAGGTATAGTCAACCATTGAAAACTAGGATGTGACAGCCTTAGTAAGAACCCTAAGGATAAGTCTAAGGATAGAACACAATCTTAGTGTTTTAGAAATGGCCATGAATACCCTAGGATAAGACCTTAAGTGTGAAATTTTATCCTTGATTATGTGGTTTTTCTATTATAATTAGTGTTTCTTACACTATTCTTCTTGGTTTTAGTCAATGGATGGAACCCGAAGGAACCGTGTTAATGCAGAATGCGATGGGCAATGCAATGATTGTCCCCCTGAGCAACCAAACGATATGGGAGCTGGAATGCAAAATCTTGTAGCCATGCTCACACAACTTTCTCAAGCTATGAATCATGCAGGACTTCCAAACGAGCAAAGGAAGGAGCAACATTTTGTTGAATCCTTCATGAGGCAGCATCCACCTTCTTTCAGTGGGTCTACTGATTCATTAGTTGCTGAACAATGGATTAGTACTAATGAAAATATATTTTCAGCTCTTCAATGTTCTGAACATGATAATGTCATCCTATCAGTGTATCGTTTGGAAGGAGATGCTGATCAAAGGTGGAATCTTATTAAGAATACGAGGCAAAGGGATGAAATTGAGTCTATGGAATGGGACGAGTTCAAAAACTTATTTTTTAATAAGTACTTCCCTCGTATTCTCCGAACAAAGATGGAGAAAGAGTTTCTTGAACTGAAGCAAAGGGATGATGAATCTGTTGGTACATATGAAGAAAATTTTACAAGACTTGCAAGGTACGCTTCTGGTATTATTATCCAACCTGAGAGTAAGATCAATCGATTCTTCAGTGGCTTAAAACCAAGTCTTCGAAGGGCGTTAGCCATAAGGGACTTCCATAGCTACGAGGAAATCGTTCGATGTGCTCTCAAAGTCGAGATGGAGATTGGAGTAACCCATCAGTCACATGGGTTTGATAAGAAGAGGAAGATGGAATTCAAAGGAAAATCTAAAGAGAACACTGAAAAGAAGATGAGCTTTCCCTTATGCTCAAATTGTGGAAAGAAACATGGAGGGAGTTGTCTTAAAGGGACAAATAAATGTTTCAAATGTGGAAAGGAAGGTCATCGGGCATTTGAATGCCGCGATAATGGGAAGAAGATGTCTATTGATGCAAACAAAGGAAGGGATACATAGAATGAACCTACTACACTTCAATGTTTCAAGTGCAAGGAGATGGTGCATTATTCCAATCAATGCCCAAATCCAAGGGTTGATGATGATGGTCGACGTCAACAAAATCATAAGGCTAAAGACAAAGGAAAGTCACATGCAATTTCTATCAGCGATGTGGAGTACGATAACGAAGTGGTGAAAGGTACACTTACCATCCACTCTAAAGTAGCAAATGTTTTATTTGATTCTGGATCCACCCACTATTTTATTTCTGAAAAATTTTCTAAGGGTATCACCGTATTACCTCAACAATTAGATGTTGAGTTAGTTGTGACAACACCTAATGGCACAACAGTCACATCAAAAGTTTATAATTCTTCTCCGATCGATGTTTGTAGGAAAGTGCTTCCTGCAAATCTTGTGATCCTTCCTTTAGTGGAATTTGATGTGATTCTTGGCATGGATTGGCTTTCTCTACATTGAGCTCATATCAATTGCCAAAGAAGGGAAGTCACATTTCATATTCCAGATCAATCTACGATTGTCTATCGATGCAAGGATGAATATAACCTTCCAGTGGAAATTCCTTCCATCTTATGGGTCTTGATTCCACTAAATGAAGGTTATTTATCTCAAATGGTTGGTGAGAAACTTACGATTAAGAATATTCCCATCGTACGGGAGTTTGATGATGTCTTTCCGGAGGAATTACCGGTTCTTCCACCAAATCGTGAAGTTGAGTTTTCAATAGAACTCGTACCGGGTGCTTTGCCTATTTAAAAGACACCTTATAGAATGGCCCCAATTGAGTTGCAGGAATTGAATAAGAAACTCCAAGAGAATCTTGATAAGAGATTCATATGCCCTAGTGCCTCACCTTGGGGAGCACCTGTTCTATTTGTTAAGAAGAAATATGGATCAATGAGACTCTGCATTGATTATCGAGAACTTAACAAGATCACTATCAAGAACAAATATCCTCTCCCATGCATTGATGACTTATTTGACCAACTACGTGGAGCTCAATACTTTTCCAAGATTGATCTTCGTTCAAGGTATCATCAATTAAGGGTCAAAAGGGAGGATATACCAAAGATGACTTTCGGTACAAGGTATGGACACTATAAATTTATTGTGATGCCATTTGGTCTTACTAATTCCCCTGCTATCTTCGTGGATCTAATGAATAGAGTCTTTAGAGACTATCTTGATCAATTTGTGGTAGTCTTTATAGACGCTATTCTTTTCTATTCAAAGAGCAAGTAAGAGAATGAAGATCACTTGAGAATTATATTGAAGACCCTAAGAAAGGAGAAGCTTTATGCCAAATTTACCAAGTGTGAATTTTGGCTTTAAAAAGTTGCATTTTTGCGTCACATAATCTCAAAAGAGGGGATATCTGTGGATCCAGAAAAAACAGAGGTTATCGAAAGATGGTCAAGACCAACAACAGTAACTGAGATCCGAAGTTTTCTTGGTTTGGCTGGATATTATCGACGTTTTGTAAAAGATTTTTCACGATTATCTAATCCACTCACCAAGTTGACTCGGAAAGGAGTTAAGTTTGTTTGAACAAGGGAATGTGAAGAGAATTTCAAGGAGTTGAAAAGAAGGTTATCCAGTGTACCTGTGCTCACACTGCCTTGTAGTGGAGAATGTTTTGTGATCTAAAGTGATGCATCCAATAAGGGATTGGGGTGTGTTCTTATGCAAAATTATATGGTGATAGCTTATGCCTCACGAAAGTTGAAAATCCATGAACAAAATTACCCAACACATGATTTGGAGTTGGCTGCAGTAATCTTTGCATTAAAGATTTGGAGGCATTACCTTTATGGTGAAAGGTGTGATATTTATACTGATCATAAAAGTTTAAAGTATATTATCACACAAAAGGAGTTGAATATGCGTCAAAGAAGATGGTTGGAGCTGATTAAGGATTACGACTTCTCAATCCATTACCACCCTGGGAAAGCAAACAAGGTGGCAGATGCATTAAGTCAACAAGACCATGCTAGTTTATCCATGATGAGGATCACAAAAGATCCAATATTTATGGATTTACAAAGGATGGATCTTGGAATTATAATGGAAGAGGAAAAATCTTATCTTTCTAAAATGAATGTTCAACCATCTATACATGTGAAGATTAAAGAGGCACAGAAAGAATATGTAGAGTTACAAAAGAAGGTGTGAAATGTTCCTGAATTTAACCTTGATTGTGATGGGATAATAAAGTTCAGGAATCGGGTTTGTGTTCCTCCCATCCCCGAATTAAAGAAGGAGCTGCTGGATGAGGCTCATAGTTCTTCATTCTCTATTCATCCTAGAAGCACGAAGATGTATAGGGACCTGAAAGAGTACTTCTGATGGGATGGCATGAAAAGAGATGTTGCTGAATATGTCTCTCGATGCTTGGTTTGTCAACAAGTTAAAGCTGAGAGACAGAAGTCTAAGGGGATGTTACAACCATTACCCATACCCGAATGGAAATGGGAAAACATCACTATGGACTTTGTCACAGGACTTCCTAAAACATCCAAAGGCAATAATGCTATTTGGGTCATAGTTGATCGTCTTACAAAGTCTGCACACTTCATTGATATTAGAGAGTACTTCTCTCTAGATCAGATTGACAGGATATATGTAAAGGAAGTGGTAAGATTGCATGGAGTACCACTTTCTATTATATCTGATCGGGATCCGATATTTACCTCGAAGTTCTGGAAAAGTCTCCAGCATACTCTGGATACAGAGTTGAGTTTTAGCACTGCTTATCATCCCCAGATAGACGGTCAGTCTGAGAGAACAATTCAAACCCTAGATGTTATGTTGAGAGCCTGCACTATGGATTTCAAAGGAGGTTGGGATCAACACCTACCTTTGGTGGAATTTTCTTATAATAATAGCTTTCACTCTAGTATTCATATGGCTCCTTATGAAGCTCTCTATGGAAAGAAATGCAGGACTCCAACTTGCTGGGATGAAGTTGGAGATAGAAAGCTATTAGGACCTGATCTCGTTGATGAAATGGCAGAAAAGGTCAGATCTATTCAACAACACATAAGAGCAGCTCAGAGTCGACAGAAAAGTTATGCCGACAACAGAAGAAAAGACCTAGAGTTTGAAGTGGGTGATAATGTGTTCTTACGAATATCTCCCTGGAAGAGGGTTATGAGATTTGGAAAGAAGGGGAAGTTGATCCCTAGATATATCGGTCCTTTCGAAATACTGGATCGTGTTGGAAAGGTAGCTTACCGATTGGCGCTTCCACCGATTCTCTCTCAAGTTCACGATGTGTTCCAGGTATCTCTCCTGAGAAAGTAAATACCTGATCCTTCAAATGTACTCAACTCAGAAGTTGTACTGCTGGAGCAAGATCTTTCTTATGAAGAACAACCGATAGAGATTCTGGATCGTAGCCAAAAAGTCCTACGAAACAAGACCACTCGATTGGTGAAAGTTTTATGGAGGAACCACCAATTATAAGAAGTTACATGGGAGCTTGAGGATATGATGAGGGAGAAGTATCCTCATTTGTTTGTTACAAAGTGACGAATTTCAAGGGAGAAATTCTTTTTAGGGGGGGGGGGGTAGAATGTAACACCCGATATTTTTATGAGTAATATTTTGTTCAATGGAATCTTTCACTACACACTTTCTTGGCTTACTTTACATGCAATCGCGACCTTCCTCGATAGCTTGCGTCGTACACAATACCGAGTTTCACTAAACAATAATATGCTATTAAAATATTATTAAAACTAGCCGTTATGAATAGTAATAACCACTTTTTGAAATTTTATAAATTTTATTTTTCAAACTGGACTTCATTTTTGGATTCTGAATACCCAAATTAGCCTAGGGTGAAATTTTGGTATTATTCTGAAAACTTTCAATTTTTGATGAATAGTGAAACCACTAAGTGGTAGGTTAAAAACTGAATTTTGCATAAAACTTAATTTTACCGCTTCTGTGAATGGAATTTCGAAAATCCGACAGGCACGGTTGATATCAGTATGTAAAATGTGGTTCAATGAGATAAAAATAATTTTTTTGTGAATAGTAACTTTTTACTTTTTTTTACTGCGGTTAATAGTAAATAGGGTAACTAAGGGTAAATATGATATTACTATTACCCTAACACATGTCCTAATTCTATTGGATAAGTGTAATTCGTCCAAAAACAACCTTATGAATAAAATATGACCATTTAGGCCCACTTGAGTTAGATTAGGACATTTATTATTAATTTATTTAAAGAAGGGTTAAAATAGTTAAAATCAAAGTTTACTAAGTAAATCATTTTTAATATGGGGTTATACATAAGATAAATTCGTCAATAAATATTCATTAGAAAGCTACAAAGATTTCCTACATAATTTTATTTTATTTATATTTTTTAGACATTAAATAATTTAATTTAATTATGACACAACGATGATGCAGTAATTATCTTATTTATGAAATATTGACATAATTGATGTTATAAACACCAAAATAAATGTAATTTGAGACTTTTTATGAATTACACTAATTTTCTAGGTTACTATGATATATTAGTGTTTATTTAATCAACTTGGTTTGAACATATAATTCTGTTATGACTTTCACGAAAATGATATATCAAATAGTGTCAAAATTAACACAAAAAAGTTTGTAAATCAATTATTATATAATTAATTGTTATTTTATTCCTAAAAATCTAAGGTTCGGACAAATGACTTGGATAAGGATATATATATTAATAATAAACAATTTGGGATTCGTTTGGCATGTTATAGTAAGTGTATTAACCATATAGTGAAAGAAAACAAAAAGACATGGTAAAAGTTAAATTATTTAACTTAGAGTTAAATCTAATTGATAAGGTTAAAATAATACCCTAAACTTGTCTAAATCCTATTGGTTGATAGTATTTCGACACATCCCCACTTTATCTTCTAAATAAGACCCTTTGGAACCATTATAAACCAATTTTGACTTTAATATAAAATAATTTTTTGAGATATTCCTAAGGTGCCCCTCTCCTTCCTTATAAAAGGGCACCTCCTCCCCCTCCACCTCACACCACTTTGAGCACTCAAGCTCGACCAACCCCTGCCATTTTATCCTCTACACTTCCCTAGAATAATCCTAGAGGTCCTGGTCCTTTTCAAAGACCAATCTTAGTTCCCTAAGTGGAGGATTCAAAGAGGCGTTCCAAAGAAGAGGTAATATCCATTACCGATCTTTTCAATTTCTTTCTTCTTCAACTTCTTCTTCTTTAGTTGATTCATTATAAAGTAATAACATCAGTATTACTTACATACAGATATGTTATTATAAATATGAAACAACCCTAATTCACCTTCTATCCATCCTACGGAAAAATGAAATCACCACGCGTGCGTACGTACGGAATACCGTCTCCATGCCGTGGTGTAATCTATTTTCCACCATCACTTTACAAGGATGGGTATAATGGTGTAATGAGTAACTATTTATGATTATTATAATGTAATATTGATACTGAAATAATATATATATATCAAATACAATTCCACAATCATAGGAACAATATCATCACTCGTGCGTACGTACGGAATACCGTCTCCACGATGTGATGCGACTCGTCCTACATGATCATCATTACATAGTAATTATATAAATGAATTGAATGAATAAATATGATATATTTTACACTAATACCATTCTGGATATAAGGTATCTATAACATTAAAAGAAGAATAAGAATTTATTTGGCAAAACACGCATAAGAACAAAAGGCAATAAAGACCCGAGTAACAAGTAACAATGAAATATTACTAACAAGAAGCTAAGAATATGACAATATATGATATCATATCAATATTTATGATTATGGAATAAGTCAATAACATTATTTAAACCATTATGCAGGAGCTTCAGACACGTACAAAGGAAATCGGACCAAAGGTAAGGGAAATATCACAATCTCATTTTTATCCGAGATTGTTTATTCGTAAGTATTTACTGGGGAGTATTTTATCATCCACATCCATGTTTCATCAATATGTAATATTATTTCCATCCACCTACAATTTTTTAAATCCATTTTTACCCTTCGGTGAGTTTTTAGTAATATGTATGAATGGAATCTTTTGTCGTTTTTCATACGAGGTACTTTTTGACTTTTCCGACAAAAGTACGAAGAATGTTTTTTTAACTTATACGGCATTAATGATTTTTAAAACATTATTTCCAAGAAACTTCATTTACAATTTTTCAAGTTTATTTTTAATCAACTTATTTTATTTTAAAGTCGTATGACATGTTATGAAAGGAAAAATGTTTTTGAAGTAGAAAGGATATTTTCCTCAAGAATGGAGTTCAAGTATTTTATCAAAATTATTTTCCATCTAAGATAATAAAAGGGTTCTGTTTTTATCCCTATTATTACATTGGTTTGATTATGTTGTGATGGAAATATTTTTATGAATTCTTTTATCTTATATGAATTATTTTATGATGTCATGTTGTTTAAGAATCCCATTTTTATTACATGGGTTACGCTATGATGTATGGTTTATGATCATGTGGCACACATAAGAAAGGATTAATTATAAGATGGGTGGGACCTATATCTCCCTCCAATGCATTGGGTAAAGATTTTATATCTCATGAGATAGACATGGTTGGAACGGTAGGTTATACCGTTTCAGTGAAACAGGACTGGAACGAGGGTGACTCGGTTCAGAAAGGGACTTTGTCCACTAAGATAGTCTTGGCAATGAGTCATGACTAACAAGAAATGATTTTCCATGATTATGTGTGCATGCCACAAAGTTTCTAGTTTCATGTTATGATTATGGTGATCGCATTTTCACTTCTATGATTTGTTCCATGTTAAGATATTATGATCTCTTTTGCAGGTTATGATTTTCAAAAAGATATGATATGATTTTTATTTCCTTTATTTTCCCTTGCTGAGCATTTGAGCTCACCCTTTTATGTTTTATTTTCCCTAGGTCAGGAAGATGGATATTAAGTAGAATATGCTAAAAGGGACCCTAGATATGATGAAATAAATGGGAGACACTGTAGAAGATTTATGAACCAGTTATTTATGTTTCCCAGTTTCTAAAGACACTATACCTATACGGTCCTTTGTGGTTTTGTAATATGTTGTAATAAGTGTGCTTAAATTTTGATGTATTAACAATGTATGTAAAGTATGGGTCGTTATACGTACTTTCCCAAAACATTTTTCTGATATCAATATTCGTATCTTGAAATGTAAAATTCCTTTGGAGTATGTAACATGATTGAAGAGAACATTATGATTGGGGTATTTGATGAGTCTTGGATATTAAAAATGTAATCTAATTTACAAAATAGAGTTTTGGGATAATATGATTAGAGATATAGTCAATATGGAATTATTCATGAACTAATGATTTCCTTAATCTAACAAAATCAATTCTATCATATTGGGTGGTGTTCTGATAACCTTCAAATTGAAGTCATAATATGACTAGTTTCCTTACAATTTTAATTTATAGTCAATGTAGCAATTATTTGAGGTTTATTTATTTGAAAAATTAACTTTTATGGGTTAGAGGATCATTGTATTTTAGTATTTATATAAAGGAATGATGTTATATTAAGAAGAATTATGTCACAGAGTGAAAAATATGGTTACACCATGATGGGGATATATCAAGTGAGGAGTTTATTTCTATATAGAATCATCAAGATATAGTATCCTTATGTTCATTATGATGCATTTGTGGAAGATGGTATATTTCCCTTGCATATGAGGTTCTTGTAATATAATATAAAATTATAGCATTAACCATTTTCCAAATGATCTTATATAGAAACTATTATGTGATGAAATGAATACAATAAAAAATAAACTCATTCAATTTTGTAGTACATATCTTTTTCACCAATTTATATTATGTTAGTATATAAGACCTTTACTCGAAGGTTTTTAGGGATTCAAATGAATCATATATCATATACTATATAAAATTAATGTCACAGTGGTTTGGGTGACAAATTAATTCCCATTAAATGAATTTACTCCACACTAAAAAGTATGTGTTTCCAAAATAATCAATTAATCATAAAATCAAAGACATCTTATGGATTAGATAAAATTGAAGGAATTATGACACAACCCATATGTTATAGAAACCAATACTAAGAATGACCTAAAAATATGTGTTTAATTAAAATAAATTGTACATTCTAACAGTCCATTGATTTTTATGTTTAGGGGTTCAGTGAATTAGAAATTTTATTATATAAAAATAAGAATCATACATACAGTGTAAATTTTTTCCAAAAAAACATTTATTTTTTTTTTAAAACAAGATTTCATTCAACATATATTTTATTATTTCAATATAATTCCCCAATGTTGAAAAACTAAACATACTGTGGTTTCTAAATATTCATATGTACAGTGAAAAAACTTTTTAAAATGTGGGAAGAAAGAAATAATCATTATTATGGGATATAAAATAAGGAAATAAAGTGTCCCATTCTAAAATTTTAAAACCCTTGATAAAATTAACATTTTAAAAGAATAAAACATTATACTCATGAATAAAAAATTTCCACATATTTAAAAAATATAATCTCAAATTAATCATTAAAACTAAAATAAATCACCAAAAATGATTTTAACCTATGAAATCATATTATATAACTTTTTTGACTCTTATTTCACCAGTTATAGAATAACATATAAGCATTTTCTTCCAATAATTATTTACCTGGTGATTATATTATTACCTAATGAATTAGATTAATGTATATCATCCTACCAACTATCCACAATACATTTTGAGAAAAAAATTTTATAAAACAAATATAATCTTATACCTGTAATCAAAACACCAATTTCAACCAATAATCAACCAATCATTCATATCTCTCATACAAATAAGTAAAAATATTCTATTATTTTGAGAACACATTCAATTAAAAAATTAACAAAAAATGGGATAAGAATTTTATTTTGAAAATAAAATTATACATGAAGGGTAACAATTATTAAATTGTTTTGTGATAATGGTGAAATATTTCATGTTTTAAATGTTTAAATAATATTATTTTCACACCATATAATAAAATAAAAAATTTACCCAAATGTAAAACATCAAAAATATTACATTATTAACCCTTGTAATTATATTAAAATATATTTTCAATTCAATTTAAAAAACTATTATAATAGAGGGATGAATATTATTTATTCCACATAAATAATATTGATATAGATGATAAATATTTTGGAGGAAACAAGTAATACATTATTTTTAAGAAAAATTAATTACATTGAGTCTCGAATCACTATATATGATTGTTTGTTTCAATAATAATTTGATTGTATTAATTAATTACGCGTTTAATATCCTTAATAATGTTAATTAATTTTTTATAATTTATTTTTTATAATTTATCATATTTTTCTATTTAGTTATGAAATCTGTTAACTTCATTTAATATGAATTGGGGCTGTTTGGTAAAAAACAACATTAGGATATTGGTGGAGGTAAAACGAGTCATCGAATTGTTCCATAATCTTAAATAATATATTAATTATTTAATATATATTATATATATTAATTTTGTTAGAAAATTATATAAATCAACCTTAAGAGGAATTAGAAAATGAAACATGGGTTTTATGGATACATTTTTCCACATGTTCAGATGAGAAACATTTTAAATAGACTATAAATAAATATTGTTGGTTTGTTTTACCATTATAAAGTCATAATTATGTTATAATTATCATAAATTATAATTTTATTATTAATTTTAATAATCAATGTGTGGTAGTCTTTAAAGGTGAAATGATTATGCCATTGATGTGGTAGTTTTCATGTACACACGGGAAACAAATTCACATTTTTTAAATTTTAAAAACACAGTGAATAATCGTTAAATAATTATAATAACATTCTATAATTAAAAATATAATTATTTAATTATGTTATTATGGTTTTAAAATATCTTAATGTGTTGAAATAAGAAATATTCTAGAAATAATGTGGCTAAGACCTTTACATTATCCTTGAAAATCCTCTTTCGGCTTCCACCTAAAGCAGCCGTAGATTTGTGTTTTTGTGATACCAATACCACTAAGACAATGTAAGAAGATTTATGTAGTGATATTGATATATAATTTTTTGAGATAATTATTTGATAATGTGAAAAATAGCTCAGGTGTGAATGGATATTATTAAATGTTCAATGAGTGGATCTCTTGTAAAAAAAATGTAAAATAAAAATAAGTTCAAATTCAATAAAAAGTGGTCCAAAAAATTTATAGATAATATATTTTCATTCCAAAAAATATTATTTAATATGTTTATACATAATATATATGGACATTATCTCATAATTTTAATCATCTTACAAAATTTAACCCGCTACAGAGGTTACTCCGATTTTACCATGAGAACTTATTTTTTACCAAAAAATGAATATAGCCCCATTGAAAAAATTTAAATTTATCATAAAAAAAATAATTATATTTTATAATAGTAAATTTATAAATGCGTTAAAAAATAATTTTAATATAAATTCTTAAATGTAAATGGGAACAGTTTTTTTAATAAATAACTTCTCTAATTCTTCAAATTAAATTTACATAAAAATATTGAATGGGATTGATCATCATAAATTTAGTTGTTTGTAAATAAAAAATTGAGCGTTATGCTAATATAAACAAATAATGAACCTAATTTAACCATTATATATCTTAATTAAAATAAAATAATAAAAAATATTTTTTATTTGAAATAAAACATTTATTCGATATTTAAATATCTAACAACGGATTATAAATTCAAAAATATATTTTAACTGATGTATTAACTTGTAAAAAAATTATTTCTTGTAAAAAAATATTTTTAATAATTTAAATTCAATATCATATCATGAAAAATTCCTATAACTAAAATTGAGTTACAATTAATATTTTCACTATTCATAAAAAAATATTGTCTTTTTCAGAGAAATGAAAATTCCCCATAAGATAATTTTGAATTGTATAATAAAAAAAGGAAAGCAATTTAATAAATTTATAATTCAATAAATTATGATATTTAACATTTATATAAAACCAAAAAATTCATTGAAAATACTTTAGGTTGAATAAAAATATATCATTTCATTATAGTAAAATATTAAAAGATTTATTATATTGAATACAAATATGTAAAGTAAAATTATAAATATTAATAAAGAAATAAAATTAATAAACTACTAACATTACTTATTTTTTCTAATTATTCCTCTATAATTAAATTAAATCCTCAAATTTCTATTTAATATAAATCATGTGAAGAAATTATTCCCAAATTTTCATTTTAGATTCACATGTTAATAATTAGTAATTATAATACATCCAAAATCATTAACCTGGTGAATAAAATTATTACTTTTCATATTTTCTCAATGATCAATAATCTAAACTAAATTTTTATCATTTGAAATATTTTCCCACACTTGAACTAATTCATGTTTTGAAACATGAGATGCATCTGGTACATATTTCTTGAACAACGAAACATGAAACTGATCATATACCAATTATAAACTCATAGGTAAAAATATTTGGTGGGAAATAAAAAAATATTCCACAGAATTGAAATTTGAAATATAATCCTTGCTGTGAATTTTCCGAAATTTAAAAACATGGAATGCCATTTTATTGATTAATTATATGAAAATACATGGTAATTTTATGTATATATCAAAATTGGTCCTTAAATTAAATAACATATTCATTTAAAATGACAAGATAAATAGTACATTCACCTCCCACATTAGTCAATTTTATTGCTTCGTGGATAGTTATCAAGGGTTTAGAGAAATTCTTATTTAAAAATTTAAACGATTTTTTGAAATTGAATATATCTATTTTCATTATAATCTATCATATAATGATTAGTAGAAATCCTTTTCATTCATAGAATAGAATCAAAATCTATAATGGATAAAAAATATTGAAGGATAAAAAATTTTATAGATGGAAATAAGAAGATTATATTAAATCTAGTATGCCATAACAGTTACTTTAGTAGATAGTACTGTAAGTTATGTCTCTATTTATTGATATGATATTTTCATTAAACTAGAATATTTCATTGGAAAACATTTGTCAAATTTTAATCAAATAAGAAATATGTATATTTTACGTAAACAAGTGATGTACCAATCACCATATGTTTTTGTAAATAATTATTTAATTTCGTAAAAAATATATATTCCAAACCCATATGATTATGATAATGGATATCCCCTCCTTGAGTAATTATATTTGAATATGTGTTTTCATAATGAATCGAATCACCATAATTAAAAAATTTCACGACCAACTTCATATCAAATTTACTAATATTGGCCTATTCATATCCATTTTCCTTGCATTCTGTAACCAAATTAATGGGCATACTACATAAGTAATTTTTTTTATATCTGGGAAAACATTCCCTAATAATTTTTGTTAATATATTTGGAACATGGGGGTATTTCCACTATGTTCCTTTTTTTATTATTTCTCAATTCCATTCGAAATTTATAAATTGTATTTCCTTTTGTCATGAGATATATATGTGTCAAGAAAATATATCATAATTTTTTAAGAAAACCGTTAAATAGCCTCATAATTTATAAACTCATTAGATTATAACTCATAAACATGGTTCCAATACTACGTTAAACCAATAAATATTAAATATATGGTTTAGTATGAAATTCATTGCATACATGGACAACCTTGTTAAATTTGCATCATAACATCCGTTGGAGTTCTGATCTATTTTCCTCATCTCTAGAAATTTATTTTCTATTATAAGTATATGGATTTAAGGGAAATAATTATCTTGAAATATATATCTAAATAACCACCATCTTTTGGTATAAATTTCATATATCTCAATGTTATTTTTAATAAAATAAAACTATTTATCTGGTTAAACATCAAAAATATGAATTTATAGAATTTATATTTCACGTGTAGAAAATTTAAAACATAAAATAACCTATCAAAATCATTAATCTATCCTTCAATAGCTAATGTTTCAATCTATGAAATAAAAATGAGAGGGATTTACTTATTGAAATGATCCACTATAATCATGTTTCTATGCGGAAAATTATTTTGTTTTCTTTTATTGTAATGAACAATAATATCTCACCTAAAACAAATAAATATAACAAACAATTTTTCAAATCAAAATTTTACCATTTCATGTTACTGAATTAAAGGTATATTTTCTCAGGTTTCCTTCCTAATTCATTCACAATATTTTCTATCTAAAAAAATAAAATAAGAATAGGTTGGATATGGAAACTTGGAAACCCTCAAAGTCTATCCCATTATTGTTTAATATAAAATTAAAATACAATGACTATTCTTTTATGGAAAATATCCAAAACTCTAATGTCAACTGAATCCTACTCTCATACCAACAATAAAACCTCATACTATAAAAACCCATTATTTTTTTGTATAAAAAAGTAAATTGTACATTAAAAACATACCTTTCCCATTTTGAATTATATATTTAAATAATTAATAAATATATTATATAATATTTGTAAAATATAAAAAAATTAATATTTATTCCATATAATTTTTTTGTCATTAAACACATGTCTCATTTAGAAAATGATTTCTGCATTCGATATGAATTTCCAATATCGAATTATTAAAATGTCTATAATTCAAATAAGTCATTTTTCCCTTTTTAAATAATTTTATAACTTAGTATAAATAAAAAGAATATTTTTAACTGATTTAAAAGAATTGAAAAAAACTATTCAATTTAAATATATGAAAAAAATTAGAAAATTTTTCATTTTAAATAATATATATATCATATCGTGAATAAAACATAGCCAGAAGTGAAACCGAATTTCTACCAAATAAAACTTTTAAAAATAAAATAATTAAAATAAAAACCCTAAAAGTAACATGTAACATCATTATCATCGTCCATGATCACTCAAAGTTCACTTATAATATTATAACACAAATTCCATTAATTTTACTTATCACTTCTCTAGAGAATAAAATATTTCTTAATGAATTATAGGATCATTCAACTGACCATCTCATCAGAAAATAAATTTTCTATGAATTATTGCATTAAAAAACAATTATAGAATAATTCTTTATTAATTATTACAACCAATTGATGCCTTAATCAAAATAACTTTCAAACACTGCCTAAAAAATAAGAAATACCATTTTCATTTTTATCCACAAAAATGAAAAATTATATAATAAAATGGGAATTGAAATTTCATTTTCAACGTATTTAAACATGAATGGGATGATTCATAATGAATAATTTTAATGATATATTTTAAAGTTAGTATTTTTGATTTTTTTAAGAAATTCATACCATTAGATGAAAATAAATGAAGTACCATTTGAGAAAAATTTAATAAGATTCATTGTAAATGGTTTTTAAATAACACAAAATATAAGAAAAGGGACAATAAAACAATATTGTATTATGAAGAATTAAATTATGAAAAACACCAAAATAATAATTATATGAAATATAAAGTGTTGAAATAAATACATTAAAATAATTTTCAAAAAAAATCCTTTAGTTGAGGACCGAACTCTCCACATATCCTAAGTTAACATATAATATAATTATCATATATAAATTTCATTAAATCATTGAAAATATTTCAATGTTAATTAAATAAGTATTATTCAATTTATTTAATTTATTATATGGTATTATTTATTTATTAAATTAGTTAAGTTTACATTTATTTTTTTTGGTTGTGCCATCCATAACTAGTTTGGTGTGTTAATAAGGAAAAATGTGTTCAAAAATGGGTTCCCTAATTCTTCAAGAACATAAACAATTTCATTAAATTAATATTTAATTATTTAAATATTCTTTTAGAAGAAACCCTAAAGTTCAGTAGTATAGTACGAGACACTACATTCATGGAGTACGGTGTCGGCACATATACATAGAAAATGTTTCAACATCCAATTTATTTAAAGTATAAGTGGTACATAGAAGAATGTCATTCTAGAATAACAATTAACTTATAAATATCGTAAATATTAATCATTTTATAAACATCCATGATAGAGAATTATGAAAAAATATTTTTTCTATGGATACAATATTCTGCGTGTGCATATGGAACCAAGAAAGAAGAATCACCATACAGAAAATATAATTAAATATGAAATAGATTGAAAATTACCATATTTTGTAATTGTTTCATCATTGATGAATTTATAGACCTATCATTATTAACTATAATTATTATTAGGGTCATAGTGTACACTACCTTGGGAAAAGATATACAAGCGCTTTAAATTCTTAAAATGTTAACATAAAATCACCATGTGTAGAATGGTTGATAATGGTGAATTTCATTGTTCACTGTTTATCATATTATGAGTCTATTTTTAGATGAATGAATATTTTTTCTCCCCAGAAAGATTAATATAAAGGATTAGTATGATAACTCTAATTCTTAAACATGTTCTTTAGAGGATTATCTGTAGGGTATGAGGTAATTCTCTAGAGGTTTTCTTTGCACAACAAGAATCTTAGATTTGAATTTTATATAGCCAAATATTTATAAATCTATATTAGGGTTGGAAATAAAACAATGAAACATAGGAAATACTATATTACTAAATTAACCTCATGTTTATTAACAATAATAATATAATAATAAATTTCTGGACATCCACAGTACCAATTGATAAATAAATATCAATTGATAAATTAAATTGATAATAATCATTGGAAGGATATATAATATAATATTTTTGGCCAGACAATTAAACTCAGTCTACAACCCTCATTAATATTTATCATGCATTTATTAATGTAATTTAATTTATCAAATAAATTTCAATACATTATAAAATTATAAATATAATGAATATATTATTTACTAACTCTTGTGAATTTATATTTAATATAAATTAATTCATTTTTTTATTCTTTATAATAGATCATGATTAAATTTGAAAAATCAACAAAAATTGATTTTTTATTTCTCCAAAAAGTGAGAAAAATATTTATTCAAAAATGTTGTATTTAAAATATATTGTAATTGTGATTCTAGATATATTTAATGTTTGATACTCTCGGACAAATATTTTGTGTAATTACGAATATCTGCCTAAATTTTAATGTTAGGTACTTAAAATATGCCATGAAACACATAGTGAAATAAGATAATTTCATATATAGGTAACATACCATAGAAATTGTTATTGTTTAATATATATTTTTATCATCATAACTCTAATTAATGTGGTGGAATGTTAGTTTCATCAAACTATGTGTTTGATAATTCATTATTTATCTTTTAAGAATTGAAAATTCCCACATAAAATAAATCCATGGATTTATTTAAGATGTTAAATTTCTATCAAATGGATATATATATATATATATATGAACAATTTTTAAATAATAAATGGTGAAAATACAATCTATCTTTTTTCACAAATACAATATCAATCATGAGATACCCAGTCTGTTATACTTCTCTACGAATGTATGACTTCATTTATTTCTTCAATAACATAATAATGGAAGGAAATAATATCCATTTATAATAATCTTATATTATAATGTTCAATACATAAATTTTCTAATACGAACATCCAATAATATTTATAAATGGGGATATCATATTAGTGGTCCATGTTATAATAACCCCCTATATATAAAATTATTGTGCTCTTACACTATGAAAAAATGACCCAATGTTATATATGTCTCGACCCTAAATATATTATATTATTTTTTTACAATTAAATAATGTCATCTGGATATAAATATATATATGGGGATAATATTGTGGCACATATTGGTTTACATCATATGGGGGACTGTTATGATCTTTCAATGTGATAGGTACAATTAAGAAATTATCAACTATAGTTTCACATGGAAGAAAAATCATGGTGTGATACAAAGTTTCTTACCACTCAAACCTATGAATAAATATAATCATTAAGTATATTGAATTTTATTATTCCAAAAGAACTCAAACAGACATAAAATTTCAATAGATAAAGCTATGAAAAACCATTAGTCTTATATCTCTCAAATGATACCCACAAATCATTTTAGATAAGGGTTCGTTAAAGGGGTCTACCTAATAATGTTCAATGGATAATCGGTTCACCACAATGCCCCCTATAAATAAATCAAATCTATAGGTAATAATTCAAGATAATATTCATTTCCTATTAGTTTTACATTATCTCTTTTGTGGGATCCAATATTATATCAATATCATAATATAATGTAATGGGGTGTTTACTTCTATATAGCACATCAATATCATCGAATTATTAATATACCAAATTTCTATTATGTGAATGCATCAAAATATGTTATATAATCACACTCCACTTTTTAATTGGTTCAAAATTTCTACTTTGATATCATTTATCTCATTTCTCTTCTATTGATACTAATGACATATCTTGACTAATACATAAAATCATTTTGAAATGTCAAGAAATAAGAATAATTATAACCCCTGATGAATTTGGCACTTGTCACCTCCATAAACAAGGTTCATATAGTTAGTTATCCTCAAATATAAATCGATAGCATTATGAATAGACCAATTTTGGTCATCTATATTAGATTTATAAATACATACCAGGCTTATTGAGTAGGAAACATAATGCAAAGTAAATTATATGTAATGAATCACAAATCAAACCTGACAAGTGTGTTAGTTCTTACTCTTTATCTATCTCAAATTATTTTCACATTCCAAGAAAATGTACATAGCATTGACATTAGAATCAACACATTGTATGTTTTTTCAATAATAAATATCATTATCATCTAATTGAGTAATGTAAAAGACTCGAGAATATAATCATGTCTGGTCTATATCAAATGATTATATCAATAGAATGTAGAACTCTATATATATGTTTTTTCATGTAGAGGTTCTTGTTTTAAATGAATATAACAACTATAATATTTCTAGGACATTGATAATAAGTAATACTTTATTAACATATAATATTATTTTAATGACCTAACTCCAACTAAACCACTTATAAAAAAATGGATAACAATCATTCTAATTAAAACTAAATTCTTTTATAGCTTCATCGTATCATATGTTCAATGAAAAAAATGATTTTTCCAATCCAAAAATAGATCTATGTAACCTTTTCCCTTTTTATTAACTGGATTTACAAACACTAATGGTTTTTTCATATTGATATCATTTTTATGGTTCCCATTATGGTGCGTCATATTTATTTACATCTCAAAAACCTCATTTTTATTGAATAATTTTATAGTAAGAATATATATGAATTATTTAAATAGTAAAACTACAGAAATTCCTTGATTTAATCAATGATTTTCCATTTCTTGAACCCATTAAACACTAATAATGCTTTATAGGTATTCAATTTACCTTTCATTTCTTGTTTTCTCTTGACTACCCATATTCACCATATATTCATTACATCAATTGGAGGATCAGCCAAAACCGTAACATGGTTAGGATAAATGGAATACATATTATATTTTGTGTATTCCATGAATCTTATATCCTATGATTTATCTATTACCTCCTTGTAAAATATAGGGTTATTATTATTATTCAACAATGAATCCCCGTATTAAGTGAAATTAAATTTTTTTTTCTTTGATTATGTAACATATATAGTGATCCAATATAGTATTTGGGTTTGAGGAGCCACATCCTCTCAAATAACATATTGATTATTCTCCTATAAGTAAACATATTTATCATGTGCATCAACTCCATCAATGACAACATTCCATCCATTATTCTTCTTGGGGGATATTCTCACACCCAGAAAAAATAATTTTTCTGTGTGATTTCTACATTATTATATGAGGTATTTTATATATAGTATCACATTTTTCATTATGATTCCTAATATAGATACACTCCATGGAAATGGATGCTAGTTTTTTCTTTAGATATCCTAGAAAAAAAACATCTTATCATTATCCTTGAGTATTTTACGACAAATATTTTTTTCAATAAATGGATTCATATGGTATTGGGTTTTCCATAATATTTATTACCTTGAATATAATATGTTTTTCACCATGTAATGAAATTCCACATAAGTTTAATGGATTTTCCATAAGACACATCATTGACCATACCAGGTCAAAAATTATAGTTTCATATTTTACAGACACTATTCCACTATGGCTTATAAGTTGTAGTGATATTAAATATACTCCCAAAAATATATATAAATTCAATAAAATCATGGTAAAGATATTCACTACCTCGATCAGATCGATGCCTCTTCAACTTATGACTACATGATTCACTTATTGATTCATTAATTCATTGGTTTTATAAATAGAACCAGGATTATAATTTGATAAATAGACATAAAAATTTCTACTAATGTTATCAGTAAAATACATTTTCAATAATACCAACATCTAAAATTTACCTAAAATTTTCTACATATATAATTGTGTGCTAATTCATGATTTTTTTAAAACAATTACCCTTTCCCTTAATTGGTTGTTTTTCATAATTACATTTACAATGTAATTAAATATTACATTTAATTTCATCTCAAAAGTTTCTAAATAAATATATTGATAGAGATTTCTTATACACTTCTCATTTATGATATTATGATAGTTATAAGACAACATGGAGTTAAGGGATTCATATGAACATTATTTTCCACCATTTTCAAAACATGGGTTCTCCAAATTTAATACATATATAGTCTTATTTAAATTTTCCTTAACAGAACATATTTTTTTTAAATATAATAAACTCTTTTTTAATGTCATGAAACATAAAATTTTCTATATCTAAATAAGATATAGAAATTATGTTCTTATTAATAGTTAAGAGATTATAAAAATATATCAAAACCAAAATCATATATACTGGTAACTAAAGATGGTAATCCCTTATATACTAAGAATTAATTAATGCATTATCGTTTACTTGGTGATCCACATCTCATTTGAAAATTTTGTAGAATCTACTTGGTCCCTACATTTGAATATATATAAGTTAGATAAATGGGGTATATTTTACCCTTTTTATTGATACGAAAATATTTCTCCTACAAAAGTAACTAAAGTTCCCACATGGTTGTTTTGAGTATAGTTATTCATCTAGTGGCCCAAATTACAGCATGAAAACAATCTATTGTTTTACCATTACATTCCATTGGATATTATTCTTATCTGAAGGAAAATCTTAGTATATTTTTACAATGACTTAGTTATGGTCCCCTTTTCCTTTTTATTGATTATCTTTTTCAACAAAATAAATATTGGGTTTTGATTACCCATCTATTTATAAACCTAATAAATTAAAATAAGATGTTATTAAGAGCATTGTCACTATTTACCATGTTATAAGTAATTATTAACCTACTGAATCATTTTGGTACTGAGGATATTAGGTTATCTATGTTGCAGCTTATCATTGATATTAAATCCAAATAAATAGGAACTGCATATATCTAATCATATTAACTACATGAGGCCCAACAATAGTCGTCTCCCCATGCTTTCACATGAATACTGGATTGGATATATAATATATATATTCTCATTCATTTATTTGATAATATCAATGAAGGTGTTACATTAACCTATAATGATATAAATCCAAATGCCTCTTTAAACATTGACAATAATAAAGAATATTGGGATAGATTTAAAATAAATTACATCACCCATTTTTTAGGAATATAGTTACTTCATCCTGAAAATGATCATTAAAATGTGAATCAATAAGTGGGGTTTAAAGGACCTATAAATTCACTTCACACCATAGAGTAAAATAAAAAATTCTATACCATTACTAGAAATTTGAAACAGTTAGAGGGTTATCATCCTCTAGTATAAATCACAGTGATATAGTCATTGTAATGTGATATTCCATTTCAATAATAATTAACATCAAAATTTTGTATAATTAAAAAGATTATAAAATTATATAAATAAAAAAATAATTTTATTCAACTCCCACTATTTTTTCAAATCCCAATACCCCCTTACCATTTGTTGGAAGCCATAATTTTGTATCATGAAATGTTCTATAAAGGATTTTAGGATATTGAATGAAATAAAAATTACTGATATGCTGCATATATGACATTAAGGGAGAATCTTTGATGAATTACATTGATGTAATGATTTTTCCTTTTTTACACTAATTATACATAGAATTTTATTCTATTTTATTAAGAGTATTATTCTCACCCTTCTGTATAGAATATAGTCATCCCACTTACAATCGATGAAAAGGATAAAAAATATGCCCATGTGGGACTAGGGTAATTCATTCTTAATGGGAACCAGTAGGAATACTATGTGTATGGAAGGAGGGACAAAAATGATTGAAATATATTGTTGGGGCCCTTTATAGGGAACATGATGCTTGAGGCAAAATCCTTTCATAATATTTTTTTTATCTTGAAGGGTCGATGACAGTGTTTTGGTGTGTGTAGGTGTCATGTTTGATGAACACTATGTCCATCTCAAGTGAATAGCGGTCACACCATGGCTTGTATATCATATGGAGGAAAAATGAATGAATCATTATGTTACTATATTTATTCATATACTATTAATGTGATCAAATCCTAAAAGCCTAATAGTTTAATCAGTTCATCTCATCTATCCACTTAGAACCTATGCATTGTGATGGATAATTAAGTTTATCATGTACTATAAAATTATAAAAATAGATGATCATATATGGCACGTAACCTATAATTCAACCTTCCAACACCCCGATTTGAAAACATGAGACATCGCTCACACCCACTCTATATCACCTTCATCTCTAATCATTATTTTATAGAAGAATTAGTATAAGAAAACCAACACATGTTTCCATGAGATCCCAATCGGGAACACCACTTGTATTCCATAGTAGCTACCCCCATCACTCAAATCCATTTCAAGGTAATCCATTGATTATTTGATCTATGTGAAAAAAATCACTGAATTTTTTGTGACACATTTACAAATGCAATACCTTCAATCATTGGCATGATTCATCATCCATGTTAATTAGGATTTATCTAATCACAATGAATCAAGGAGGGATACATAAGGGATGAAAATCACATGATTTTTCCTTACGATCACATGATGTTAATCCTATAGAATTTCTATGACCTCACCTAGTGAATATAGAATCATCCCTATACTAAGTAAAACCACCCTCAAGAAAGATCTACCTATATATACCCCTTCAAAGATTCAAAAAAGAAGACACATACATAAGGGAGATGAGGGGGAGGAGATGAAAATGAAGGAAGGTGGAGGAGTATATACTGCTGATGATCATCCCAGAAGAAACTCTTCAGTTAAATTTTAGAAACTACCAAATTATCTTTTGAAGACCATGTGATCAAATGATATACTAAGAATCATTCGATACGTAATTCATAAGAGTTATTGACGTGATCACTTAATAACCAATTAAGTTGGTTACCTCACCATGTAGAACCTTCATCATGAATATATGTCTCTATGAGCATCTCTGGAACATGATGACAAAGCCTATCACAAGACCCCCTTCAGCCAAAATGATCACATGAATAACTAAATATAATTTGATGTAATGGAATATGTTATTACTATAGTTTTGTTTCTCTACAAATCTAGATGACAATATGGACCCTCTGAATTTATTAGTCATTATTATCATAATGTTGCAAACCCCTGAGTCTCGCGATATAGAAATGCAACCCCAGTCATGTCTGCCTCAACATTAAAGTCCCCATAAACATAACTCTCTAGATTCTCAATTTTCTCAAGAACATTTTATCATTCAAACATAAGTCCATGATCTCGATGTAGTGTCTCCCATAGGTCTATACAGGCCGGTTGTATGCACCCTGAACATGAAAGAGGTCCATGATCTCACAGTGACCCCCTACCCGATCATGCAATGCTTTTATTCTAATAGTCACGGTGAAAATAATAGGAATTTCACCCCCCCCCCCCCAATATTTCATGCACTATCCCTCTCCATTTATTTAAAATTTTTCCAATAAAACCAAATAATTAGTAGACATGTGCCTTGTGACACCTCCACCCCTCTATCTCAAGATTCCCCATTCTTGGTCACACAATTTTGGTAGTAGTGTATGTAAATCATATTCCATTCACATCTCCTTGTAATGAAATTTACTCCATTAAACATGACTATATTGGTTTTGATGTGTACCCCTGTGAAAAAAATTAAACCCATCATAAGACATTTTTGAGGTCATTCGGGTCACATGAGTGAATACATCATGCATTTTCATTAATACATTCATTACTATGAAGGATCAAGTGGAAAAACCTCTAATACATAAACAACACACCATCAACCATGTCTATAGTGTATGTGGGATGGATTTGTACATCTTTATCGACTACCTCGCTATTACCTTATGAGATCGCATGAATTTAATGAATAATTGATCATCAGATGTTTTTTTAATATCATACAGTGGAACAAAACTAACTTCTCTATGAAAGACATATAGTCCAACCCCTAAACATGTACACTCAGGTATGCATCGTTTCCCATAATAATTAAGGAATAAAACAATTGGATAGGTTTCATAAACACTTGGGCTAACTCTCTTTGTCATGTGATTGATAATAAATATATCCTAGAGACCCTTCCATGTGTGTAGTTTATGTACATTCCAAATCAGGACTCTTACTTTATCAATGGAGGTTCACATGTGACCTTAGAAAAGTCATTTTGGTCCTAATTAGGCCTCAGATGATTCAAGATGATCACGCAAGAGCTAATTGATGTGTCTCTATTGTCATATGGTAGTCCAATGCAATCCAACATGATCAAGAGTTACCCCCTTGACATGTATACATTGTCATAGAATAGACTCAAGAAAATTTTGGATGATCTCATAGAATCATATCAATATGTCAGCATGATCATGAAATTTCACATTGACAGACCAGCATTATCATGCGGCATTACGAAGACGCATCAGGATGATCATTTGACAATGCATAGTCATTTAAACATTGATCATGTGAAATACCACAAACATGTATTATTTGATTGTGTGAAGCATCATGGACATACACACTCCACTCATGTTATTTCATCTAAGACATGTCAATTGATCATGAGAAAATCCTTGGGAGTTTCCTCTTTGGAAATATGGAAGATCTTAGGTATACCAACATAGGCCATGTGAAGAATTGTTAACATGTCAGGGAGACAAACATGGAAGTTTCTATCATAATGGATTGACCCCCCAAATACATCGAGCAAAAAATCAGGACATCTCCCACAAGCATCAAATACATGTCCAAAAGATCCCTTATTATATATCGACATTTCCTGACAGACCAACTTAGACTCAGGCCATGTGGTCCCTCGAAAAGGACCATTGGCCACATCTCCCTTTTTTATGATAATTTTCATTTATGATCTATAATTACACACTGCAAAATCCATTTTTGTTAGATTCTCTTATATTTAAATATCTGTTTTATCACCTCTCGTTATCCATAAGAAGAGAATGAATGAGTATGTGATAAGAAATCATTAGTGTGTATGACTTTATCCATAGGGAAACCGAAGTGTTTAATCCCTGGTCATTAGGTGAGCCTTAGTGTATATTCCATGATCAATAAGTATGTCTCAGGGTGAAGTCCTTCATCAATAGGGATACCTCATCATGTCGTCACCAACCAATGAACTACGAGGACTCTGATTCTTGTTAGTATATGATACATAGGAAATATTTCTAATGCCCGAGCTCCAATGGTCCTCTACATCAATTTATGTCCCTTAATGTACCATGTATTCATAATATACAGAACTAAATTCTCTATTAGTTAATCCAATTTTTCTCATTCATTATAAGATGATATTTTGGGTCATATATGGGATTTATTTTATGAGTAAGCATCGATCAAGCCCTAACATACCTCAATCCCATTATCGGGTTGGTGGACCAACTGATCTATGTTGATATTTATTCCAATTATAAAATAAGATATGTAGGATGCATTCCTAATTATTCTGATCCATACTATATCCACCATGATTATGGAAATCAGGCCCCTCAAAAGGAAATGTTGTTTGCCCTCATAAGGATACACTATCATGAAATTTTTCTGATCTGTTGTTATCTCCTATTTCTCACACCAAGAATGTTTCAAGTTGTATTAGATCCCCTCGATGATTGTATCAACAACATGTCGAGAATTCACCCAGTGTGGGGACATCATCATTGGGATGTAAATATAATTACACCTAATTTCTTCTGAAATTTCCAATTTCCAATATAAAAAAATCTAGGGTAGCCTTATATGCCTATGTCAAATCCATGGACTGTAATTTTTTACCACTCGTGAAATGAATTCTGATATAATAACATCATCAACACTGATTCATGTATCAAATAGGATACATAAGACGTCTCAACAGGGTCTGATCATGATATTTATTTCCATACCACAGGTGTTTAGACATCATAGATGTGTATATTGACACGACCATATACAATGTTATATAAACTATAAGGGTTTTGATTCCTCATTTCATTGGATATGTGGGATACCTCATAGAGTTTCAATCCCATCTCTAAGATATTGTCAACCTCATTGGATGGTGGTAAACTCCAGAGTTCCCGAGTATGGATACAACACAAGGAATCATTAATAAATAATGTTTTGATAGTGAATTCATGTTATGAATAAATTTTTTCATATTGATACATTTTCATTATTGATTCATTGACATAGGGATAAACTTTCATGTTTTAGGTTCATTGAAGGTTTTCATAAACATATCTCACATATATAAGTGTGTCCAATAGTATATGAAAATTCCACCAAAAAGTGAGCATGGAGACCGACCTCCCACCATCTAAACCAATGTTAGTTCCTAAGCATCATTGGCCTTGAAACCTAAATGGAAAACATACCTTTGGAATCCAGGTATACACTCAGTTATGGATATGGGTACCATTTGGTGTTCTTATGAATTATTAACAAATGGGGAACCCAATTAAAATGGTTGAGAATGGTACTGGACCCCTCACAATTAATCTTACCATATGGTTGAAATCCCTACAACATATCTTTCTAAATGATACAAAATGGTGAACCTGAGGTGAAATTAATTATTTGTGTCATCCCATTTAAAGCATAAAAATTGTAGATTTTCTATTTCTTATAAGGATCATTTTCAATAATCTCATTATGTGACCAAGTGGAAATACTTAAATTTTTCATTTATATACATTGATTCATTCATAAAAATAACAAACCACCTCTTCATCTTTAAAAAATTGAATAAAAATTGTTGAAATATTATTCTTATATGGGATGGTGCACTAACCATGTGTCTTGTTTCAATTTAGGACTTCTAGATTCTGTGAAATCAAACTTATATCATTGATTGTTCCAAGAGATGCCATTATCTCATTAAAATTTAGTTTATTTCTAAGTCAATAATGTGAAATAACTTTAACACACCACTTCCAGTTTAATTTATTGAAAATATTTTTTCATAAACACCCCATCAACATCTCAATCCCATCTTTAGAATCATATCATGAAATCCTTCTAAGGATGTGTCCCCAATAACTATCATTACCGCAATAGGATGTAGGGGAGGATGTCCTTTTTTCATCATTCGACATATTTGGGAGCCTATATCTAGAGTGTGAAAATGCATACTTTACCTACCTCATGAAACTGGATGATAAAAATCATCAGGTAACCCCAATCAACCAAGATCTTCTTAATAGTGCTCCAAACCATTCCGATCATCATCTATAATATGTGACCATGTTTCCACATGGATATAATGAGGATGATTGTGGATAAACTAATTTCCCATATTGGGGAACCTAGCAAGAGTTCCACAGAAGGTTATCCCAATAATTAATCATCATAGCAGTCTTATATATTTAATATCACCAATCATCCGGAGGCCCACCAGTGTATCCTAATAGTGTCCAAGAATCAATCCCATATCATCAATAGCTAAGAGCCTCTAATATCATCATATCTAGAATTAATCACTATGGTACCCTAATGAGTACCCCAACCCAAAGGGCTATGGGAATTTTTATCATATTTTACCATGGGATCATAATCAATTTGAACACTGAACCCTAAAATGCTACCATGGGAAGTGTCCTGTAAAATAGTATCATGGGAACAATCCCCTCAAATTGTAACCAAAGAACTAACACCTCAAATGGTAGTATTAGACCCCCCCCCCACATGTTTTATCATGGGAACTGAACAATATAATGGGACAATGGTCACCAACCATCAAAATGATTTAAAGGGAACATACCCACAAACTGGGATGCTCTATAGTTGAGTAGAAAATGTTACCCTTGTATCATTAAATATGATTTTAATAGTTTCTAAAGAATCCTCATCTAATATAGACCACAACACTCCATAATAGTACAATCATACCCTCATATATTTATCTGTGTCATATCATCTTGACCTAGATTATTTCGCTAGTATAGTAAATGAAAGGGATATTAGTGACTTTTAGACATATACAGAAGGTGTAACTATCTAAGTGTGTATCTAATAGTTTAATGATAATGGAACATCAGGGTTGTGACAGTTGTAGATTTAGTCTCTAGGGGTCCAAATCTAAATTCCCATCATCATCCACTCATACAACCACCGACATAGGATAATTTGTTTTCATGGATCCTTCGAGTCATCCCCTCAAATGTGAAATAGAATGATCTGCAGAGGAATGGATCTCCTAACTCTTAGAAATCAATAAGGATCCTTCAGAAATAATTTTGGAAGTACTCTTGTGATCACTACATCATGATGATGTACTAGTACCTACCTATATAATTCCACCATATTGTGAAGTTCATGAGACCATAGGGCTGGGAAATTATCATTTTTTTCATCCCCTCATTAGGAGAAATATAGACATTGTTCCACCTTTCCCTAGCCTATAGGGATTTGAGAATTTCCATACGTTCCACCTTCGCATCGAGGTTATAATGGAAACCATATTCACTGAAATGAGTCCACAAAATCTCTATGAGATTTATAAAATTTTAATTAGTGGGAAGAATCTCCTTCATCATAAACCCTTAATGCTTTAGAACATGACCCTTGAAGAAAAATGTATGTTACTTTTTACCCCATTATCCAACCTTATCCCAGTGTCTGCACTAATGGAGGCATAGTTAGCATTTTGTAAAAATAGCACGGTATCAGATATCCTAAAAAACGTCATTGAGGATTATATTCCTTGCAATAAGAACATGTTCCTAGGTATTCCAACAATTCCATGGAAAATTGGTTGATAGATATTCCAACAATGGGAAATCCATGTGAGGTAAGGACGGTTGAACACGACAATCATATCCCCTATAGTTGATGTATTGGGTATAAAATAGATTTTTTTTGTTACATTAAATACTAGCTTCTTTTGAAGATGAAAATCATGATGTTCGAACTACTGATACCTAAATCCCCACTCTAGTTACGTGATAAATCATTACAAGACCAACTAGTTTTTTAGTGAAGTATTAGCCACCTTCCATTCTGGTTTAAACGATCCTCTTTCTATGAAATACAAAACGAAAACTATTATTTATAAACAAATCACGTCTCCACATATTTTTTGATTCCATAAAATTTGGATTGATATAACTACTAAAAATAAGGAAGCCGAATGAGGTGGGGTTGTAATCCCTTGAGAACCACTTCCCCTACCATCAATGTATAGGGAAAACAAAAGCGATCTATTTTATATTAAAAAGAAACATGTTATTGAAGGCTTGATAGAGTTGAAGGATCCCTAAACTAATGAAATATTAATAAGAGTTATCCATTATCCATTCAACGATCCACCCATCTAATATTTTATTAATATTGGTCTTATCGCAATATGTTACACATAATTTCCCTCTTCCTTAACAGAAAACATTAAATTGCATGGACCATGTCCTTTCTATAAGATGTTAAACATTGTGGCCTATGTCTTTCCTAAATGAGATTAAAATGTATGTGTTTTATGTAACTATATAAGTATTTATACTCATTAAAAGGAGATAAATGGTGATGTAAGATCATATATCTTGGCCCAACAATATAAATTTTCATATTAACTACCTGATGAAAAACTGCGTAGAATACAACCCAGCCAAAGGATTAAAAACTAGGTGGGATTTTAATCTCTAAGAGACATCATCAGAAACAAGTGTAAATTTTAGTTTCTAGAAGAACCACCAATACAGAATAATCGCAATCACAGCTATATCATAAAATCACCAAAACACCTTATTTTCCTACGGAGGGTGTTCATTAATAGGGATTCTCTACAAGCATATAGATATGGGAATCATTTAAACCCTATTATGTAGAGACCCGAAGCTTGACGTACGTGGACATTACATTACTTTTGCTGAATACTTAGTACATAACAAAAACACACACAAGGATCGTAATAGTTTAGTGTCTTTGGAAACTCGGAACGTAATCTTCTAGTCGTGGTGAATGATCTTCAATATATCCCATAAAGATCTTCCTTTTTTTTTACCTAAAACCTTTCTTTATATCCTGGGGAAAAGAAAACATAAAAGGGTGAGCTCAAATGCTCAGTAAGGGTAAATAAAGGAAATAAAAATCATATCATATCTTTTTGAAAATCATAACCTGCAAAAGAGATCATAATAACTTAACATGGAATAAATCATAGAAGTGAAAATGTAATCCCAATAATCATAACTTAAAACATGAAACTTTGTGGCATACACACATAATCATATAGAATCATTTCTTGTTAGTCAAGACTCATTGCCAAGACTATCTTAGTGGACAAAGTCCCTTTCTGAATCGAGTAGCCCTCGTTTCAGTCCTGTTTCACTGAACCGGTATAACCTACCATTTCAGCCATGTCTATCTCATGAGATATAAAATCTTTACCCAATGCATTGGAGGGAGATATAGGTCCCACCCATCTTATAATGAATCCTTTCTTATGTGTGCCACATAATCATAAAACATACATCATCGCATAACACATGTAACAAAAATGGGATTATTGAAACATCATGACATCATAAAACAAATCTTATAAGGCAAATGACTTCATAAAAATAATTCCCTCATAACATAATAAAATCAATGTAATTAAAGGGATAAAAACAGAACCCTTTATTATCTTAGATGGAAAATAATTTTGATAAAACACTTGAACTCCATTCTTGAGGAAAATATCCTTTCTTATTCAAAAACACTTTTCTTTTCTTAACATGTCATACTAAAAGAAGTTGATCAAAAATAAACTTGAAAACTTATAAAGAATGATTCTTGGAAATAATGTTTTAAAAATCCATTCTTGTCGTATAAGTTAAAGAAAAACATTCTTCGTACTTTTGTCGTAAAAGTCAAAAAGTACCTCGTACGAAAAAAGGACAAAAGATTCGTTTCATATTCTTTACTAAAAACTCACCGAAGGGTAAAATTGGATTTAACCTATAGTAAGTGAATGGAAACAATATTACATATTGAGGGAACATGGATGTGGATGATAAAATACACCCCAGTAAATACTAAAGTATAAACAATCTCGGATAAAAATGAGATTGTGATATTTCCCTTACCTTAGGTCCGACTTGCTTTGTACATGTCCGAACCTCCTGTATAATGATTTAAATCATGTTATTGACTTATTACAGAATCATATTCATTGTTATGATATCATATATGGTTCACTTGTGACATTATATTACCCGTTCTTTTGTAAATTCCATGTTAAAGAAGCGTTTTGGGTAAAATCGTTTCATTTATCGTAGGTGTTTTGACATGTTGTTCTTGACATTATTATTACTTATATCATGATTTACTTACTTCCAGAATAAAATATATGATTTATATATCATATATATTCAGTATATATATATATATATAATAGATAGATAAATGAAATGAAAAACACCGTTCATGGAGACGGTAGACCGTACATACGCATGAACGCTGTTTTCCTTTCCTTATTGTCTTGAATGGAAGTAAGTAGATGACATAAATATATATATATACATGAATCCAGTAGCATTATAATGTCATATATTTCATAATTATTTCTTATATATACTTTATAATAATTCTTAAATGGTTAACATGGAGAATGAATCTCATCGCGTCGTGGAGACGGTAGTCCGTACGTACGCACGAGCGATGATATCATTTCCATAAATATTGAATTGAAATGGAGTGGATTATACAAGATATCAGAATCAATATGATGTTTTAATAACTATTTATAGTTATTCTTTACACCATTATACCCATCCATGTAAGGTGGTGGCGGAAAATAGATTACACCACGGCGTGGAGACGGTATTCCGTACGTACGCACGCGCGGTGATTTCCTTTTTCCGTAGGATGGATAGAAGGTTAATTAGAGTTGTTTCATATTTATAATAACATATCAGTATATATGAAATACTGATGTTATTAATTTATCATGAAACAACTAAAGAAGAAGAAGTTGAAGAAGAAAGAAATTGAAAAGATCGGTAATGAATATTACCTCTTCTTTGGAACACCTCTTTGAATCCTCCACTTAGGGAACTAAGATTGATATTTGAAGAAGAGAAGGACCTCTAGGATTATTCTAGGGAAGTGGAGAAGGGATTTTGGCAGGGTTTGGCCGAGCTTGAGTGCTCAAATTGGTGTGAGGAGGAGGGGGAGAAGGTACCCTTTTATAAGGGAGGAGAGGGGCACCTTAGGAATTCTTAAAAATATTAATTTATAATAAATCTAACCCCACTTAAAAACCTCCCAAAATGACTCATATTCGAAGATTAGATGATATAGGGTTGTAATCTCATCAACCAATTAAATTTAGACATGTTTGGATCTTATTTTAAACCTTATCATTTTGATTTATCCTTATTTAATCTATTTAAGTTTATTTGTGGTAATAAAATTATAAATGTTAAATTATAACAAATAATTACTTATTTGTTGTGAATTTTCCATAATTGTTTACTTTATAACATTATAGACCTTATAAATATAAATTTATAATTTTTAAATATTTTTGTGATTTTTAAACAATTTTATAATATGTTATTTTTGTAAAATAACAATAGTGTCAATTTTGACACTATTCATTTATTTGAATTTAAATAAAATATATACAGAAGATATGTTCGAACTAAAAGCATTAATATATTAATAAAAGGTCATATGTATCTATAAAATTAGTGTATCACATTAAATAGTTCATATAATATTTATTTTACTATTTTTAAAACCATTTATTTGGTTTATCTCTTAATAAAATAATTACTACATCATTTTTGTATAATTATTTAATATACTTATTTGTTGTATAAAAATTTAAAATAAAATTCTATGATGAAGATAAATATATTACCTTTCACAATAATACTTTTACATGAATTTATCATCTTAAAATCGCAATATTTAAATTGTTATATTTATTAAATTATGAAGGTGACAACTTTGGAATCATTTAAAATAAAATAATATAAGAGTCATAATCGCTTTTATAAGGCTCCAAATGGACAAATATTCGACCATTGGATGATTATGGTTTACATTTACATGTCCAATAAGTTTTGGTTAGGTATTTGTGCATTTTATGGTCACTATTAGTTTTAAAAAAAACAATATTCTTGATTTTTCACTAGATAAACAATTTCTGCATCACTATTGTGTCATAATTAATGATAATTATTTAATCCCTAAAAATTATAAATAAATTTATATGATTTAGATAAGTTCATTAGATTTCTGGATACTATTCATGTTCGAAGTTTCATGAAGTTTATCACTAAATTAAAATTAATATACTTATAAAATTTAAGAGAGTGACATGTTGTCACTTTCTTTGGTTTTAATAATAATTAAGTTAGTTTCATGGAACAATGTCCATTAAATGATTCTAATCCGACCCTTAGGTGATATGGGTCGACTTTTAGTCATCTAATAGGATTTTGGAATTTGTTAGGGTAATTTTAAAATATTATATTTACCCTTAATTACCTGATTTACCTTTAACTATGGTAAATAAAATTTACAGTAGTTACTATTCATAATTCCCAAAAATAAAAAGTAGCTTACTAACATAATTTGGTCCTCTGATTCCAAATATGGAATCCATTTTTCCAAATTCAATACACAAAAGATGCAGAAATTAAATTAAAATTAATCCCGTTGTCGAAAGAAAACGGGTTTTTCTTTAAAACAATGCAAAAGATTGAATTGATTTAACCTACGAATTCACGGTAAAATCAATGCCAATGACATACATTATATTAAATGGTAAAAATATATTCTATTTATACTTTAAAACCATTAAATATTATAATTTAACCACATAAGATATTACGATGAAAAAAGTTGTTTTTAATTAAAATATAGCGTGTTTTTACTATTCATTAAAATATGAAAGTTATCGGAAAAATATCAAAACTTTATGTAATGTAAATTTTTATATCCTGATTCAAAAGAAGAATATTATTTTGTCAAATTGAACATATAAACACGTCAAAAACCAGTTTTAATGTGGGTGCGCCATCCAAAGGCGGCAAAACTGGATTTTTTTAAAAATACTTATTTTACCCGAAAAAGTTATTTTGTTCTTATAACATGTTCTAGAAATGTGTAAGATGAATAATAATGTTATAAAATTCAAAATTTAGTTAATAATATTCATAATGGCTAGTTCATGACAATATTATAATAATATAACATTGTTTATTAAAACCCGCTATTGCGTACAACACACGCTATCGAGGAAGGTCGCGATTGCGTGTAATGCAAGCCAAGTCAAGGTTGCGTGTTGTGAAAGAATCTTTCATTGTTTCGTATAACAGAATCCAACCATATTTCATTTATACATTTAATATATATATACATATATATATATATATACTCAATGTTTTGTAGAATACCTATTATCAAAATTGTGTGTAACACGGTCCAAGAATAGGGTTGCGTATACTGCAAGCTAATACGGTGTTGTGTATAGCGCAAGGTAATATTGGTGTAGAATACAACATAAGACATTAATGAAATTAAAATAATATTTTTCATAAAATCTCGGGGTGTTACATTCTACCCCCCTTAAAATGAATTTCGCCCTCGAAATTCGTCGGGGTTATAAATGGTTTACTATTTGAAAGTTTCTTTGATAGAAACCCACATCGTAAAAAGGAATACCAAAACTTATCTTTAAAAACAAAAGTATGAAACGTAACGGTTACCCAAATAAACTAATCACTGGGTTTCCACATAGGTGAAAATATGGATATGGAAGAGAAATCTAACCATCATGTTCTGATGGAGAGTGGTAGAGGACATGGCTATGGAAAAGCCAGTAATCACAAATCCATAGATTTGTGATGATATAAGGTAAAATCCGATTCATCAGGTATAAGATCACTAGGACAACATTTTTTTGTTTTCATGATCATTTCCTTAAAGATGAAAATTTGAATTAGAATAAATACTTACTTTATTTTGGTACAATCTCACTGTTGTTCGTGCCTTGAACAATTTCCACTTCATCTCTTAAATAAATGAAGTTGAATTTGTTATTCGTGAAGTGTTAGCAGATCATGTGATATAATGACTGGTCATTCCATCTGTCTCAAACAAAAGGTTAGCAAAAAATATTATATACATAAGTCGGTCTATAGTGAGATTAATCATATATGGTTCCTAAAATGGACTTATATATCATATGTCATATAACTTAATATAATAAAACTAGTTTCTACAAAACAGGGACTTCCTGTAGGCCAGTGGTAGGCAATAAAGGCCAGTCGCACATCGGTTGTGGGTTCGATTCCCACAGCCTTGTCCGAAGCGATGGGATGTCGCCCATCCTGCGGGTTGTCCTTTTTCTAAAACTACATTACTCTAACATCCCATCAATAATATCGAAAAAACTTCTATCCTTAAACAATACTAATTTATGTCCAACATAATCCATTTCAATCTTTAGGCTTATCCATAATACTTTAGTCCACTCTCATAACATAGTGAAGATGATTAACGGATATTTAATACCATCGTTGAACCCCATATATCATAAGATATGTTTTTTTTGTCACATTCCAAACATTCAAAGTCCTTAATCATGTATTCTATTGAATACCCATTGAACCTTAATGAAAACATGAATGCAGTTACCAAAATCCTCAAAATTCTATATACTCAAACCATGATATCACTTAGTCCTTATATCAATAATGAGCTCATGAATACTGTCAAATATTTCATTTTCTCGTTTTCCGCATATCATTCTTTTTCCAAAAAATATCTCAATCACTTTCCATGGTTATTGGTACCATAAAATTATTGAAAACCACAATAGACCAATACATAAATATTCCAATACTCCATGATACAACATTATTTTGGAATCCTATTACATAAACAATTATTCATTCCACCACATCGTTGTCATATTCAACATCGCCAATAGTGATCGCATGTGACTTCACTTTGTCCTTTGCCTTAAGCGGTTGCTCATGTCGATCATCACTAACCCTTGTATTAGGGCATTTATTAGCATAATTCCCCATTTCCTTGCACTTGAAGCATTGAAGTGTTGGTGATGTGTTCTCTGCATTGTTTGCTTTATTCACATCATTAGAATCACTTTTTCCATTACATCGACACTCAGCTACTCGATGACCTTCTTTTCCACACTTAAAACATTTTCTAGTCCCTTTAAGACAATCTCCACCATGCTTCTTTCCACACTTTGTGCATAAGGAAACATTCATCTTCTTTTCACCATTATTCTGAGATTTCTCCTTGAATTCCATCTTTCGTTTCTTGTCAAAACCATGAGATGGATATATAACACCAACTTCCATTTCTACCTTGACAGCACAACGCACAATTTCTTCATAGCTACTGAAGTATCTTATAGGTAATTCCCTTCGATGACTTGGTTTTAAACCACTGAAAAATCGATCAACTTTACTTTCAGGTTGGATGATAATGCCAGATGCATACCTTGCAAGTCTTGTAAAATTTGCTTCGTATATACCAACAGATTCATCATCCTTCTGCTTCAGCTCAAGAAACTCCTTTTCCATCTTTGTTCGAAGAATACAAGGGAAGAACTTACTGAAAAACAAGTTCTTGAACTCGTCCCATTCCATGGACTCAATTTCATCTCTTTTCCTCATATTCTTGATAAGATTCCACCATTGATCAGCTTCACCTTCCAAACGATATACTGCTAAGATGACTTTATCATGTTCAGAACATTGAAGAACTAAAAATATCTTTTCAGTGGTACTGATCCATTGTTCAGCAACAAGTGGATCGGTAGTCCCACTGAAAGAAGGTGGATGTTGCCTCATGAAGGACTCAATAGAATATTGTTCCCTTCTCTGCTCATTTGGAAGTCCAGAATGATTCATAGCTTGTGTAAGTATAGCAATAAGATTTTGTACTCCATCTCCCATAACATTTGTTTGTTCAGGAGGGCAATCATTGCATTGTCCATTGCATTGATCAACACGGTTCCTTCGGGTTCCAGCCATCGTCTAAAAACCCAAAAAGAATAGTGTGAGAGGCAAAACTCATAATAAAGGGGGAGTAACTTAAATATATAACATCTTTGGTTTAATCTAATATCGTTACCATAGTTCTAGGACTATATCCTATACGTATACTTATCCTTAAGGGCATCCCTTAGAAATATCTCTAGGGATCTCACTAACGTTTTCGCATCCTAGTTTCCAAAGGTTGACTAAACCTTTCCTCTGATACGAACTGTAGAGACCTGAAGCTTGACGTACATGTACATTACATTACTTTTGCTGAATACTTAGTACATAACAAAAACACACACAAGGATCGTAATAGTTTAGTGTCTTTGGAAACTCAGAACGTAATCTTCTAGTCGTGGTGAATGATCTTCAATATCTCCCATAAAGATCTTCCTTTTTTTAACCTATAACCTTTCTTTATATCCTGGGGAAAAGAAAACATAAAAGGGTGAGCTCAAATGCTCAGTAAGGGTAAATAAAGGAAATAAAAATCATATCATATCTTTTTGAAAATCATAACCTGCAAAAGAGATCATAATAACTTAACATGGAATAAATCATAGAAGTGAAAATGTAATCCCAATAATCATAACTTAAAACATGAAACTTTGTGGCATACACACATAATCATAGAGAATCATTTCTTGTTAGTCAAGACTCATTGCCAAGACTATCTTAGTGGACAAAGTCCCGTTCTGAATCGAGTATCCCTCGTTTCAGTCCTGTTTCACTGAACCGGTATAACCTACCATTTCAGCCATGTCTATCTCATGAGATATAAAATCTTTACCCAATGTATTGGAGGGAGATATAGGTCCCACCCATCTTATAATGAATCCTTTCTTATGTGTGCCACATAATCATAAAACATACATCATCGCATAACACATGTAACAAAAATGGGATTCTTGAAACATCATGACATCATAAAACAAATCTTATAAGGCAAATGACTTCATAAAAATAATTCCCTCATAACATAATAAAATCAATGTAATTAAAGGGATAAAAACAGAACCCTTTATTATCTTAGATGGAAAATAATTTTGATAAAACACTTGAACTCCATTCTTGAGGAAAATATCCTTTCTTATTCAAAAACACTTTTCTTTTCTTAACATGTCATACTAAAAGAAGTTGATCAAAAATAAACTTGAAAACTTATAAAGGAAGATTCTTGGAAATAATGTTTTAAAAATCCATTCTTGTCGTATAAGTTAAAGAAAAACATTCTTCATACTTTTGTCGTAAAAGTCAAAAAGTACCTCGTACGAAAAAACGACAAAAGATTCGTTTCATATTCTTTACTAAAAACTCACCGAAGGGTAAAATTGGATTTAACCTATAGTAAGTGAATGGAAACAATATTACATATTGAGGGAACATGGATGTGGATGATAAAATACACCCCAGTAAATACTAAAGTATAAACAATCTCGGATAAAAATGAGATTGTGATATTTCCCTTACCTTAGGTCCAACTTGCTTTGTACGTGTCTGAACCTCCTGTATAATGATTTAAATCATGTTATTGACTTATTACAGAATCATATTCATTGTTATGATATCATATATGGTTCACTTGTGACATTATATTACCCGTTCTTTTGTAAATTCCATGTTAAAGAAGCGTTTTGGGTAAAATCGTTTCATTTATCGTAGGTGTTTTGACTTGTTGTTCTTGACATTATTATTACTTATATCATGATTTACTTACTTCCAGAATATAATATATGATTTATATATCATATATATTCAGTATATATATATATATATAATAGATAGATAAATGAAATGAAAAACACCGTTCATGGAGACGGTAGTCCGTACGTACGCAAGAACGCTGTTTTCCTTTCCTTATTGTCTTGAATGGAAGTAAGTAGATGACATAAATATATATATATATACATGAATCCAGTAGCATTATAATGTCATATATTTCATCATTATTTCTTATATATACTTTATAATAATTCTTAAATGGTTAACATGGAGAATGAATCTCATCGCGTCGTGGAGACGATAGTCCGTACGTACGCACGAGCGATGATATCATTTCCATAAATATTGAATTGAATTAGAGTGGATTATAAAAGATATCAGAATAAATATTATGTTTTAATAACTATTTATAGTTATTCTTTACACCATTATACCCATCCATGTAAGGTGGTGGCGGAAAATAGATTACACCACGGCGTGGAGACAGTATTCCGTACGTACGCACGCGCGGTGATTTCCTTTTTCCGTAGGATGGATAGAAGGTTAATTGGAGTTGTTTCATATTTATAATAACATATCAGTATATAAGAAATACTGATTTTATTAATTTATCATGAAACAACTAAAGAAGAAGAAGTTGAAGAAGAAAGAAATTGAAAAGATCGGTAATGAATATTACCTCTTCTTTGGAACACCTCTTTGAATCCTCCACTTAGGGAACTAAGATTGATATTTGAAGAATATAAGGACCTCTAGGATTATTCTAGGGAAGTGGAGAAGGGATTTTGGCAGGGTTTGGCCGAGCTTGAGTGCTCAAATTGGTGTGAGGAGGAGGGGGAGGAGGTACCCTTTTATAAGGGAGGAGAGGGGCACCTTAGGAATTCTTAAAAATATTAATTTATAATAAATCTAACCCCACTTAAAAACCTCCAAAAATGACTCATATTCGAATATTAGATGATATAGGGTTGTAATATCATCAACCAATTAAATTTAGACATGTTTGGAGCTTATTTTAAACCTTATCATTTTGATTTATCCTTATTTAATCTATTTAAGTTTATTTGTGGTAATAAAATTATAAATATTAAATTATAACAAATAATTACTTATTTGTTGTGAATTTTCCATAATTTTTTACTTTATAACATTATAGACCATATAAATATAAATTTATAATTTTTAAATATTTTTGTGATTTTTAAACAATTTTATAATATGTTATTTTTGTAAAATAACAATAGTGTCAATTTTGACACTATTCATTTATTTGAATTTACATAAAATATATACAGAAGTTATGTTCGAACTAAAAGCTTTACTATATTAATAAAAGGTCATATGTATCTATAAAATTAGTTTATCACATTAAATAGTTCATATAATATTTATTTTACTATTTTTAAAACCATTTATTTGGTTTATCTCTTAATAAAATAATTACTACATCATTTTTGTATAATTATTTAATATACATATTTGTTGTATAAAAATTTAAAATAAAATTCTATGATGAAGATAAATATATTACCTTTCACAATAATACTTTTACTCGAATTTATCATCTTAAAATCAAAATAGTTAAATTGTTATATTAATTAAATTATGAAGGTGACAACTTTGGAATCATTTAAAATAAAATAATATAAGTGTCATAATCGATTTTATAAGGCTCCAAATGGTCAAATATTCGACCATTGGATGATTATGGATTACATGTACATGGAAAATAAGTTTTGGTTAGGTATTTGTGCATTTTATGGTCACTATTAGTTTAAAAAAAACAATATTCTTGATTTTTCACTAGATAAACAATTTCTGCATCACTATTGTGTCATAATTAATGATAATTATTTAATCCCTAAAAATTATAAATTAATTTATATGATATAGATAATTTAATTAGATTTCTGGATACTATTCATGTTTGAAGTTTCATGAAGTTTATCACTAAATTAAAATTAATATACTTATAAAATTTAAGAGAGTGACATGTTGTCACTTTCTTTGGTTTTAATAATAATTAAGTTATTTTCATGAAACAATGTCCATTAAATGATTCTAATCCGACCCTTAGGTGATATGGGTCGACTTTTAGTCATCCAATAGGATTTTGACATTTGTTAGGGTAATTTTAAAATATTATATTTACCCTTAATTACCCGATTTACCTTTAACTATGGTAAATAAAATTTACCGTAGTTACTATTCATAATTCCCAAAAATAAAAAGTAGCTTACTAACATAATTTGGACCCACTGATTCCAAATATGGAATCCATTTTTCCAAATTCAATACACAAAAGATGCAGAAATTAAATTAAAATTAATCCCGTTGTCGAAAGAAAACGGGTTTTTCTTTAAAACATTGCAAAAGATTGAATTGATTTAACCTACGAATTCACGGTAAAATCAATGCTAATGACATACATTATATTAAATGGTAAAAATATATTCTATTTATACTTTAAAACCATTCAATATTATAATTTAACCACATAAGATATTACGATGAAAAAAGTTGTTTTTAATTAAAATATAGCGTGTTTTTACTATTCATTAAAATATGAAAGTTATCGGAAAAATATCAAAACTTTATGTAATGTAAATTTTAATATCCTGATTCAAAAGAAGAATATTATTTTGTCAAATTGAACATATAAACACGTCAAAAACCAGTTTTAAAGTGGGTGCGCCATCCAAAGGCGGCAAAACTGCATTTTTTTAAAAATACTTATTTTACCCGAAAAAGTTATTTTGTTCTTATACCATGTTCTAGAAATGTGTAAGATAAATAATAATGTTATAAAATTCAAAATTTAGTTAATAATATTCATAATGGCTAGTTCATGACAATGTTATAATAATATAACATTGTTTATTAAAACCCGCTATTGCGTACAACACACGCTATCGAGGAAGGTCGCGATTGCGTGTAATGCAAGCCAAGTCAGGGTTGCGTGTTGTGAAAGAATCCTTCATTGTTTCGTATAACAGAATCCAACCATATTTCATTTATACATTTAATATATATATATACATATATATATATATACTCAATGTTTTGTAGAATAACTATTATCAAAATTGTGTGTAACACGGTCCAAGAATAGGGTTGCGTATACTGCAAGCTAATACGGTGTTCTGTATAGCGCAAGGTAATCTTGGTGTAGAATACAACATAAGACATTAATGAAATTAAAATATTATTTTTCATAAAATCTCGGGGTGTTACATATTAGATGCAAAAAATCATGGACCAAAGAATGAAATCTCATATCCCTTCTAGTCCAAATAAAGTTAACCATTATATTTTGAAGGAAATCATTGTAAATGTATAAATACACGCTACGTCGAAATAGTTCATTATCATATTCCGATGGAATAAAGAAGAGATTAGTGGGTGAATATCCTAACATTCATCAAATGAATTATCCAAAATAACTTATAAGATAAGTGTGTTCAATCATATGTTCTTGTACATACGATGTTGAAGTACCATTTCATTGTGAAAAAACATAGGATCTTTGTTGTTATGTTCAGGTGAATATTAATGGATAAACATGTATTCATAAACCAATTTCAATATAATCACAATACTCTGATTATTATGAATATGTTGATACATTGGAGAAAATTTATACCCTCATTATCATCTAGAAGTGTTATTAGCACATCTTGCGAAATGATGTGTCAGAAGAGATAGGCTCATATCCCTAATCAATCTGAGGCTCACCAAGTGATAGAAAAAGATGAATTATAACAGGTTTATATTCATGTAGTAATACGAATGATGATATATTCCATAGGCTACGAATAGAGCTAATTTTCCCATTGTGGATGGATCTCATTGTGTGATAGTGGAACATACCTCAGGTATTGCTTATACCCCTATCAAAGAAATAATAACAGTATACTCGAAAGGATCCATATTGGGATCATGTTCCTATTCAGAATGAGTCTCCCCATGTGAGAGTGTCACAAACCTTGTTAAATTCTTATAATCATGTCTACAAATCTATTTAAAATATCTTGGTAGCTTACCAGAGAAGGATGTCATCCCTACTCCCATTCCAAAGGTTTGTCTATATATTCTGACAAGGAATGCATATATGTATTGGGATCATGTTCTAGTTCCAACAATGGGTTGCCAAGTGAGAGTGGCACCTACTTTAGGAAATTATCCTAATCCTTTAAAAAAAGATCATTCGCATCTTCCAAATTATGGGACCAGGGACATATCCCTGTTCTGTATAAGGCCCACCATGTGAGATTAGAAAACACATCAAGACAAGCTCATATCCATTATAGAAAATCTCATTGGCATACTACAATAGCTTCTCAGTAGAGTGATCACATTCTCACAACACCATATTATTATAAATATATTTCAACAACCATCAACGAATAAGTTTAGATCCATTCAAAACACCAAAAAGGTAGCAGGACATGTTCTTTCCAAGATACAGATTGAGGCACATACACCTAACATACTAAATTCCATGTGTCCTTGAGGCTATTTGAGACAGATTCAAAACAACACTAGGATCTATCGACTCATTAGACAAAGAATGATATGGTCATTACCATGATAGTCCTTCTCATTGTAGTTTAGAGATGGATCCCAAGGAAATTACTCCTAGAATCTATTGTGGCCATCCTCCCCACGGTGATATCTCCAATTGATAATGAAATACTCCCCTTTCAAAGAATTCATTGTATAAGAAGGATCTAAAATATATAAGAATCCTTCGTATAGATAGGTGATCAAAAATATTCTTCACCTTAGTATACAAATATACTCAAAATATTATGAACCATATTATACAAATATCCTCTATGATATGACAATGATAAACACATATAGATCTAATTGTGATGTTTCTTGCAAGGGAATATAGATAGTGATACCAAAAATAAACCTCTCAAACATGCCCTGGTCCATTTCTACTTTTAATTAAGATATCCCAAATAGTTCAAAAAGGAGTTCTAGAAAAAGTTTTAACCACATGATGTTAAACTGTGGATATTTTTTCCTTAAAATAATATTTTAAACTATAAGGGGAACATCATAACCACATGAAGTTAAAATGTATGTATTTCATCTTAACCACATGATGTTAATCTATATAATTCACATCCTAACAACATAACACTAAAATCATTGTAGTTTTTCTTATCCATGGGCTGTTAAACTATACAGATCACGTCCAAAACACATGATGTTAAAGTATTCATATCTCATTCAAACCACATGATATTAAATTATAAATTCTTCTTCCAAACCACATGATATTATACTTTATGCATCATATCCTAGCCAAACTATGTTAAACATTACATAGTTTGTATTATACACATGAAACTAATCTATACGAAGTACGAACTGAATATGTGGTGAAAAAATGTATGTATAAATCATGGAAGAAAGAATTTAAACTGCATGGTATCCCATTTTCTCACCATATGATGATAAACAATACCAATGATTACTAATAAAAAAACATTAAATTTACAAATATCACATGTCTTAACAAAATAAAATTAAAGAGTATTGAGTTTTTCATAAACACGTGAAATTAAAAGGAAATGTTAATCAAGAACTACATATGGATCATTTTTATTACAATTGGATACATAGTGACAAAAATATTTTAATCCTTCGTTACAACCATAATACCCCATTTTATCTTTGGGAAGAAAAACTCATTTCTGTATGACATTAAACTACATGATTCTACAAAAACTATGTGTGGATTGATTCATATCATCATAAGATATATAGCTATGGCCAAATTCCACATCCTAGGCCCATCTAAAATGATCAATGTAAATATTTACCACCTATTCATATAGTTCAATGATTTTTAGATATCTTAATGTTCAAGAAGGTCATGTGTCATTATTCTTGTCGCCATATGATAAGTATTGATTCTAGTATTATCTATCACGGCTTCAACTACCACAATCAAAATAATACAACCCATCTCTATATGGGATAATCTATGAAAACCCATTTATCAAATTTATGTGTAATATCTATGGGAGGACCATTTGTGCATGTCATATGCCTTTCACAATCTATCATGTCAGTTCACACATCCTTACCATAAGAAAATAAACTACAATGAAAACAACATAGTCATGATATACTAATATTATACCACAAATACTTCCTTTCCACATGACTTTAAACTACGGGGAAGAAAAGATTACCCCACAACCTATCATTTGACTATATAGATAGTCACTGATAATTATCCTTTATCAAAATATAACAAAATCCTTACCTTAGTTATCCAGAGGATGGGGTTTTTAAAACATAATTTAAAGAAACTAAATCCATATAACAAATATCTTTTATTAAGAACCTTCAGTTCCAAAACCCTTCAGAACCCTTTTAAAAGAAACAATATCTCTCAGTTCATCCATGAAGCCGATGTAGAAGGGACTAGACCCACCAACAAGATACATTATATCTCTATGTGGAGGGATTTTTATTCACTGTGATCCTTAGGTCCCCATGGTGGAACTCAACTCCTGATGGTGTTTTGGGTCATCATAGGAATGATTCTCCCATATCAATACTACTGACTGTTGACCTTCGATCCATTATTTAAAATAATCTAATCTCCATCTAGGGAGAATGTTGTGGTACTCTTGACCCTGGGTACCCTAAATAGGCCAATTCTGTGGCTTCCCCCATATCTAGTACCTAAGATTCATAGCCTTAAACTATCTTCACATTGGAAAACGATGTATGAACCTAATCGCTAGCCTATAATGGTCCAAATTTTAGTACCTTAAACATTTAAAGAACGATACACAAAACATGTTAGGTTGTAAAAACATATAGGGAATCCAAAAAAATTTCAATTATTCTCTCCCAAATATATTTACCTCTTGAGTATTGTAAAAAAACAAACAAAAAAGGCATAAATCTCATAGGCTCTACATTATAGAACATGTAGTACCAAAGATATTCCTACTAGACCCCCTCATCCTAGAAGAATATAACGTAATTATTTTCCACATACATTTTCCATGATAATATTTTTCTATGTGGTGACATAAAATTTAGAATTATTGAACCCTTCATGGATATAAAATTCTCCATGAATCACACTACATGATTTTAAGAGCCTTGGGTTTTCAAAAAAATTTCATGGACCTTGAAATGTAAAAGATATCTCTTAGATAGGTTATGTTATTGAAACATAAGGTCTTAGACCCACAATCCAAAGACATGATTTCCTAGTATTAAGGGTTTTATTATTCTTTTGATCTTGACGTCACCATGGTTTAACCCGATTCTTGAGGTTATTTTGGGTCATTCCTAACATGATTTACTTATACGTACCTCATGATCATGGATCTCTGGAAACCTCAAAAAATCTATGCAATTATAATGGGATTATTATTCATTTTGAAAGGGTTATTACACCTTATAAACACTTTAGCAGTGAATATGAGTAATTTCAACTAAAGATCCCACTAATAGTGATTAGAATAAATTTTATGTATGTTCTAGTAAAAAGGTTCTTCATTTTTAAGATGATATATTAGAGGGGTTCTTAACACCCATTAATTTTTTCTATAATACACTGTAATCTAGTGATTTATGGCTAATTGAACTGCTTCTAAATTATCTCAAATTTTCAAATTTAGGGGCGGTTATAAAATCACCCATAAGTTACCCTCTCTTTTTATTATATATTCATATCATCATTTAAAGGTGGTGTGATTACAGGGGGATTTAACCCCCTCTATGTTTTTCCAAAATAATCTTCAAACCAATAATTCAGGGGAATTTCTAATCACCCTTAATTGAAGCATTAATTTAAGGAAAATTCAATTTCCCCTAAATTATAAAAATGTTTTGAATTTGGGGGATGTTATATGACATCCCCTAATTTATTCTCCCTTTTTTTACAAATCCCCCCCCCACCCACAGGCCGTGTGACCCACCCTATAGAAACCCATGACACCCACTGGAATGCCCAGACACACCCTTAACATCCCCTGGCAATCATCGAGAACCCCTTTGGAACCCCGAGACAAACACATTACACCCCTGGACACACTAGATACCCCCCCATTGAATACCCCCAAGAACCCCCTGGACAAACCCAAGACACCCCCTAAACACCCCTCCCTGAACCTTGGGTCACACACCAAGATCTCCACTCTAAAGTTACAATTAATAGTGATTAGAAGAGGTTTTGGGAAATTGACTATATAATGGATCATATTTTAGAAGAGGTTATATTAGAGGGGGTTTAACCCCCTTTAATTTAGTCTTCAATACATAGTAATCATGTGATTTAGGGGTAGTTCAACCACCAATAAATTATCGCAATGCTTCAAATTCATGGGTGGTTTTATAACCACCATAAAATTACCATAAAATTTAATTTTTTTACTCATATCATCATTTAGCAGATGTTATGTTGGACGAGGTCTTATCCCCCTTTAATTTTGTCCAGAATAAACAATAAAAAAATCATTCAGGGGCGGTTCTGAGCACCCCTAATTCAAGCATTAATTTAGGGGTAGTTTAACCTCTCCAAAATTATCTAAATGTTCCAACCCCCCTATAGAAGCCCTATGAAAACCCCCTAAAACTCTAGCATGATTGTACATTAAGAAATTTCTTATAATGAAAAAATATGTCTCTATTGAGTTTCAACGATGGTACCGCCTCCCTTGAAGTGAGACGTGTTAACCAACTAAGGAAACTACTTTTAATTCTAATAAATATAATATAATATACTTATTAACATAACATATGTGATATTTATTAAAATACCAAGCCATTATATATATATATACACATATATATACATTTTGTGTATATAAATATAAATTATATAATAAAATTTGATATATATAATTTATTGGTGTATAATATTTTTATATAATAAATATTTGGGTATAATATATATATATATATATATATTCTCTGGTATGTATAATATATATATATTCATAATTGTGTGTGCGTGTATTTAGGTATATATATAATATTTATATATATAACATAATTATAATATATGTATATATACATATTTATATAATTTTTTTACATTCTAATATATATGTCTGTGTCTATAACAATATTATTATTCTTTAATTTTTATTATTACATATATTTTATAAACTATAAAAATTATATGTTAGTTTTATAGAAAATATAAATATATATATTTTATGATTCATGTTATACATATATTATATTAAATACATTTATATTATATATTTAGGTATGTAATTTTATATATTTTTATTATATAATGTATACAAATTTAAATATACCCACACAGAGAATTAAATATATTCATATAATTGGAAATATACAATATAATTAACTGATGACTATATATGTGCTAAATAAATTTATAATTAATACGGTATAATATATATATATATATAATTATTCAATATATAAAAAGAAATATATGATAAAATAATTATAATATGACATATATAATATTACTATATAATATATTTTTTTAATATTTGATTTTTTTCAAATATTTTGAATATTTTTATACATAATATTATATAATTATATTAATACAGAAATATACAATAAAAATTTATTTAATATGATATATGTATTAAAAAACCATAATATATATTTATTATATTTATAAAACCATATATACAATTTTTTATATTTGAATAAATATATTAAAATTTTCATTTATGTTCTGTATAATAATAATTATATATATACATTTTTGTTTATAGGTGTATGTATTTGTTTAGTGTATTTATATAATATATATATATATATATGTTTTAATAAATTACATTACATTTATATAATGTAATTAGGCAATATATAAATAAACACACATGAACACACACACCTATTATATAATTTTAATTTATGAGGATTATTTTATAAAATAATTAAAAATTATGTGGTGTTAAAAATTCCACTTTAATCAAATGGATTAGTCATGATTTATTAACACCATCCAATTTCTGGAATTATATGGGGATAAAAAAGCATTAAAAATTCTTAAGAAAGAGGGGTTCCAACCCCCTTCTACTGTCATAAATTAGAGGGGGTTCATATCCACTATAATATCATAAAATAGAGGGGGTCAAAACCCCCTATACTATTATAAATTCTACGACATTCGAATCCCCATCTAGTTTCAAAAATTAGAGGGGGGTTCAAAACCCCCTATAATGTAAAAAATTTGTGGGGGTTTAAAACCCCCTATAAATTGATAAATGAGATGGGGTTTATTAACCCCTCTAATCTAACTAATTAGAGTTGTTTTATGAAACCCTTAAACTTCTTATATTAGAGGGGGTTCAAAACCCCCAATATGGTCATACCATAAGGGGGTAAAACCCCACTTTATCATATATATATATACAGAGAGAGACATAGGCTCTAAAATCCAACTAAAACTATAGCACCACTAATTGTTAAATTAGTCGTGGTTATAACATAACAACCTCAAAAATACAACTAAATATTAAAAATGATAATTCAAAAAAAAATTGAGGGTGTTGTCAACCCCTATAAAATTCATGATTAAATGGGGTTGTTTAAAACCCAATATAATATAAATTTAGAGGGGGGTTATCCATAAACACTTAAAAAAATATCGCAAATCGGTTTTATTTTTTTATAGTGTGACATTGATATAAAATACTACTACCAATAAAATCATACTAATTCGACATCATTGACATTTAGTCATAATGTTTTATACCCTTCCACATTGTAATAAGATGAAAATACATTCATGAACATTTTATGGACCACACCACATGATTGGAAACTATAGAGCATAGGGATCAATCTTGATGTTATTATATAAATATATTATAGAGCCATATCCCTTTATAGATTGTTTTAATCCATATCTTACATCATCGGATAGACACTTGAGTATTTCCAAATCATTCATGGACCTTGGAAAAGTAAGGGCATCATCTCTACTTGGAAATATATGTAATCCACATGCAATTATTCACAAAGGATTTAAAATAACTATAACAATAATATCCTCTTGGTTTCAAAGGATCTTTAATCCTTGTGATCCCTGCTAAATACATGATAGAACTCAACACTCTAGAGCATTTTGAGTCATTCCTTTAATGTATGATCTATTTCATTGTCGTAAATTTTATTCTAATGGGAATATGATTTATATCACCTATACTCAAACTTAATTTTTGGATATCCATCAACCAAAATATCTACCAACAATATTCCATGACCCTTGGAAAAGAGTAGAGAACCCATTTTTTGTACATATAGGAATTTCATAAGGGATTTTAACTACCAACCATAAGTATCTTATCAATGAATGAAATGACCTATAATCCTCATGATATTAGGAAACACCAATGTGGAAATCCACACCATATGCTATTTTGACTCATCCTTGGTCTGCCTACCCCACTTCCATATTCATCATTTTGGACATAGATAAAATTACATAAAATAAATTACATCCAAGGTCCAATATAAAATACCATAAACATAAACTCATTAAAGGTTAGAGATAGAAGACCATATACTAATGTAGAACAACGGTATGCTCTGAAATACTCTAATATATAGAATAATGATGGTATAACATCCAAGATCATAAAACAACCAATCAAAAATAACATATTTCCCATCAAGATAAAAACCCAATAAGGGAATCATGGAAAACATTTGAGCCTCCAGTCCCTGGAATTTCACTTTTTGTGACCGATGAAATATTGATAATCTATATGATTAATGTGACATAAGACTTATCAAGTTAAATACCTATAATATGGTTGAAAATAAAAAATTTGACGTCCATTCCCACTAATAATTCCTCCATATAATGGTTATGAAATAGTTCAGGAAAATAAATAAGGAGATACAATCATTTTGGGTCCCACTATATGTCCTTAACCAAAATCAAGATTGCCTTGCTAAACCTCCCAAAATTAGGAATAAGATAGAGAATTATACATTTGGGAAGGATATTGTTCCCAAATTATCCTTGAAAACCAGAAAACTACAAGAAAATGAGATAAGGTGTATCAATAAATTTTTTTATGACAGTGGGAATTCATAAAACATTATCAAGAGAAACATGTTGAATTCAACGAACACAAATCCATGTATTACACAAAATTAATGGGTATTATTGAAGATCCAGGAATCATCTTGACCAAATCATGGGTCTCGACCCAAGAATTCATCATAAAATTGTTACACTCCCCTTCATATTGTAATAAATATCTTCGAAGGTACATTCATCATATAGTTCCTAAACCATGAACCTATGTTCTATATAAATGAGTCTCATTTTAAAATTATAAATTTTCATAAATATATAGGGAATTATTCCCATTCTCCTGGAGTATATAGTGATTTTTATTTACCGTACATTGAATCCATCCATAGGTTCCATTCCACCCCATCCTTGTTTCATTATGAAATATATATACATTCCCATCTTAGGATAAACATGGACACCTGTCAGTGATTTTTCCCTATATTGGATTTATCTATGGATTTGTAAAAGACATTTCATCTTAATACTACATAATAATTCCTCTTTAAGAATCGAGAAATATCATCTCATGAGGCCCAGTATCATATCCCATCAGATATTCATATATGTAGAAAAGTGGTATACGTTTACCGTCGAATTGTATTCTAATCATTCCAAATGCATCTCATTATAAGTGGGGATTTTGTATTCATCCATACTTGTGAATCATTCACCATTCTATGAGGTATCCTCGATGTTATAATCTGATGAAAAATATTGATACACTATATATAAGGCATTAGGGGGGAATCATTGAAGAATAAATTTTATTTGAAGATATTCCTTTGTTGCACACATTATACATAGAAATTTATTCTTAATAGTTAAGAGTATTATTCTCATAATTTCACCTAATATATATCTATCCCACTAACTAGAGAAGCCTTTGATCTACAATAGACTCATTTTGTACCAAGTTCGACCACACCAAATGGGAGCCATCTGGGGTAGTAGGTGGATGGTATGATGTTACATAGTTCCCGGATTAGGTGAGTGAGGCCATGTATGGGTCTATTGGTGTGTGAGGCCAAATCCGCACATAGCATGGGCTGAGATACTATGGGTCCAGAGACTGTGTGTGGGTGTGTGAAGGCAGTATGAGTGCAAGAGGCCAATGTTAGGTTGACTGAATAGTGGTTACACCTTTGGTTGTATATCGGTGAGAGAAACAACATAAGTTTCAACGTGGGATGATATTTTTGCATGTTATAGTCAATAAATAAAATACTAATCGCCTGATAAATTAATAATTAAATCATTATTCCTCTTAAATTGTGTGCATCATGAGTTTTAATTATGTGGATCTCATGTTGCAGAATTTTGAAATCCTCGGATATCGCACGATGTGAGACGTCATCTTCAACCTCTCATTACCTTATATCTATGCCATGAGGAATTACTAATATCCCCTCAAAATAACCTCTATATCTAATCCTTTTCTAATTTTCAATTGTTTCTGATAAAACCAACATGAGATTCAATGGGAATCTAATCGAGGAGACCAGGTTCATGCCGCAAGAGCTCCCACCAACACTCAGATCCATTGCATGATCATATTTTGATCATGAAATAGAAGTGAATATAATGAAGGAAAACATCGTTAAAACTTAATGACAATGATCCATTCCCTTTATGGAATTTAATTTCCATCGTATTTAATTCATATTGATTAGATCATGTAGCATCAGAGAACAAATCTAATTTGATAAACATGACAAGAAGCCATCTTCCGACCTCATGAAGTTGATCCCATGAAATATCTACTACTTGTATTGGTGCATCCATAGTCCTAAACGTAGCAAGATGTTCTACCATTGGGTGACCATTAATAATTAATTGCCCTGATCCCATTCAAAAATGGTCACACATTCAACTGATTATAGATGATGTACTATAAAAATAAATGTATAGAAGCATATAGTGTGGACGATCATCCTCAGAGAACCTCCCTGGGTGATTTTGAGAACCTATCACATGATATTTCAAAGATCAGGAAATACCATAACAAATAGATCATCTTGTGATTCTTTATTTAGATGAGGTATTCAATCAATATTATGAATCTTCATCGGGTTTATAACCTCACCAAGAATAACCTTCTTCCAGATGTGTAGTACTTTTGTGCACCTATTACACGTTATCTAAAGGCCTCTCATAAGATACAATTCGATCCATGTGATAACTTGAATAACTAAATATCATGTGGTTCAAAGGCATTTGTTCTTAATACAACTATGATTCCATTCAAAGATAGAATATAGGAAATGCACTCGGACTCTATGATTGATTGTTCTCGGGATGCCACAAACCCCACGGTCTTGGGATGTTGGCATATATCCCCAGACATGCCTACTTCAACAAGAATTTCCCCTTAAAAAATCCCTACGGTTTCATAAAGGGATCATGTAATGTGATCATGTGGCCTTATATTGTTGATCATGTTAGAGTGTCACCCCCAGATCTACACGTGCCAGTTTTATCCACTCCACACATGAAAGAGGTCTTTAGTCTCATGGTGACCCCCTACTCTATCTTGTGATGCTCCATTGATTTTATCATGGAACATACATAAGGAAATTCACCCTCGTATTCCATGTACTATCCTCCAGCATGTATTGAAAACCTTTTTAATGTATCCCAAATATCTGTGTACATGTATCTTGTGATGTCGGGAAACTTCAGTCACATGATGCGCCCTACTTGGTCTCACAATGTAGGTATTAGGACATGTATCCCACATTCCATTCACTCATCAACATTCAATGTCTACCATAGACTATCCATGATGAAGTATTGATATGTATTCGATGTGGACAATTAAACACCCATCACAAGTACTTATGAAGGTCCTGAATATTACATGAGTGTACATGTCATGTAGTGTTAGGATGAAATCCATCAACATGCTGGTTCCAATTGAAAAATTTTTAGATACATTCATCATGGACACTCACCCAGAAATATGGTGTCATTGGGTTGCAACTATGAAAGTTCAAATACTACATCGCAAGTCCCTTTTATGTTCACATGAATAACTTGGACAATGGGTTTTCATGTGTGTGTCGTTGGAGGTGTGTATGAGTCTGTGGATAGGATGTTTCTTATCCTTGTATTCCCTATTGTTTACATAACCTACATGTATACATAGGAAAGTATCGTGTCCCACGAATCATTAGGAATAATACCTTTAGATAGGTTTCCTCAAACCTCATCTGTGATCATTTTTCATGTGAGTGATCATAAACAAGTCCTCAAGACCAACATTTCATTAGTATTTTAATGACTCGTGAACTCATGACTCTTAATTGATATCCCTATATCCTTAGGCAAGCACGGAAAAGGCATGTTGGACATGGGGAAAACCCTTGATGATACAGGTACATCTCAAGATAGATGATTGATATGTCACTATTGTCATATACAATCTGAATAAAATTTAGTTTGATCAGGTGATATCCTTTTACCATGTTTTAATTGTCATAAGAAAAACTATATAAATGTTTGATTGATCTTAAATAATCACATCAACATGACATTATGATCATGTGATTCCCCAAAGATGAGTCTGGTTCATCATGAAACATTACATAGTCATGTCTAATTTTATCTTGAGTAAGACTCCACACATGTCCTCTTTAATTATGTGATTCATCATGGATATATCTACTTCACTCATGTGAAGTCATCTGAGGAATGTTAGCTGATCATGTGAAAGGCCCTGGTAATTTCCACATTGGTTATGTGGAATATCTTAGGCATGCCAACATAGGATATGTGAGGCATCATACACATGTCGAATGGACACCCTTGTATGTGCTTTCCATAATATGTTGACACCCCCCAAAAATTGTTTAGAAAATAGAGTCATGACCAATAAGTACCCATGAAATTTCAGGAATATCACTTATGGAATGTTGAAATTGTCTCATAGAGCCAGTTGGACTAATTTCATGTTGACACAAACCATGAAAATTCAGTTGTATTCTACTTCAAAGCGAAATAATATATTATGATCTGCGATTATGCACTCACAATACCTATTTTTTCATGATCTCACACAAAATATTCATGGATTTTACCTCTCTTTATCTATTAGAATAAAAATAAAAAGTAAATGATCGAGAAATCACATAGTGCCACACCCTATCAATATGGTAGACTCAATAAATATAAATTCCACCTTCTATAATATCCATGTAATATAGAAACCTATGTAAAGACCCATTAATTTCAAGGGAAATTTTTTTCTTCATTTTATTAGGGATTTTACAAGAACGCGGTTTCTAACGGCACTTGATTCTGAGGCCCGGTGTGCCCATAATTTCTATCCAAAGTTTAGCTCGGGTACGTTCAGTGAACGAACGAGCGGGTTATTCTAACTTTTGAACCGGTGCTCGGAATGAAATTCTGAGGGCACCGATAGATTTGCAGCACCCGTAATTGCTTAGGAACACCTTTTCTGGTGTTGTGTTAAATGGGAGATGTTGTTAATTTTTGTGGAAGTTTACATAAAAATTGAGCAACAATTTTTATTCTTTCTTTCTATGTGGTTAAAACCATTGAGTGGATGTTGGGGGAAACCACCCAACTCTCCATGGGAGGTTATGTGGGTGGTGGGGCCCACACGAACCCCACCCCTTCATATTCCATAACTCCTTTAACTCACCATTAAAGATGATAACTTATGATAATTAATTAGGTGAGTTTAATTTGAATGTATGAATTCAAATGCTTAAGTCTTGTTAATAAAATAACGGAAGTACTTATTTTATTTGGTGGAAATATTGTTGTGGGATTATTTGGGAGAAAAGGAAAAGCTCTTGATGTTATTCTTCCACGACGAAGAATGCGAAGAATGCATAGAACGCCGACCTCCGAAGATGGTCGACAAGAACGTTGGATCCTCGGAGATTGACGACGCGACGCTGACAAACCCTTTCTCCGCGACGCGACGATCCTCCTTCCGCGAAGCTTCATCCGGGACGTTCCTTCTCCCGCGACAATCTTCGAATCATCGATGCTTGAGGTAGGGGTTTTATGCATTTCTATTCGTGAATTTCTTTCTTCATCATTCCTCGTACAATTGGACCACTTGTTATCAGATAACGGAAGGGGGGCGGACCGCACAAAAACGGCCGACCCTCCTCCCATTTTTATCTTGTCTACCTTGTGGTGGAATGGAACGAGGATGGAGCGGTGTCATCGCACCACACGGGGTCATGCAGAAAGGAATGTGCGGCGCCGTCGCGTCGCGCCATTGAATAGACCAAGATCGCGGCGTCGTCGCGCCGCACCGGAGGACCCCGAAGGCACCGCGGCCGGAGCGGGGCCACGGTGGAGGGGCGTGGCGCCATCATTCCACACCGGTCAGACCAAGGCCGCGACCATAGGTCACAGTGGAGCAGGGACCGGCCGCCAGTTCCGGGCCGCCGGTATCGGAACAGGGGGACCGGCCATCACCGGTCCCATGGCGGCAACAGCCGGCCGTCCGGAGCGGGCTGACCGGACCGGGGAAGAGCAGGGTGTTACGACCCCTTACTGGCCAGCTTGAGTGGCCCCCCATCATGGGGGGCCGTGGTTATGAAACAGGGGGGCAGGCCCCCCCCCCCCCATCTGCTCGGCCGAAACGGGCGAGCTACCTGGCTAGCGCCAGCGCGCCGGGCCGGCTGACCATGCCAGACTGCTAGGCTGGGCCGGGCCGCGCCAACCAGGCCGGGCCACGCCAAAGCCGGCCGGACCCCAGACCCGGGACGGGTCGACCCAATTTGGGCCGACCAAGAGGGTATCGGGCCGGGTCGTACCGGGCCTGAACCCCCCTAATACCAGACATTTTAGTATTTTTCCCATAACTTGTGTTGCGGACCTCCGATTGACGCACCGCCAGCTGTGATGCGATCCTAGGATTGAGACAGTGGTTTTAGTATATTATACTCAAGGTTTTAAAGTATTTTCGGTTCGGCCAGGTTGGTTCGTACACGAAACCAACCGGGCCCTCGGAGCAGAAACACTTATAACTTGAGCTCCAGACATCCGATTGACGTGCCATCGACTTTTTTGGATTCCTCTTAGTGAGACGGATCTTTTGTCTTACTCCGCTCGAGGTTTGGATGCATTTGGAGTACGTTCGGGTTGGTTTTGACTTAAAAACCAACCAGGCCCCTGGGACGAAAAAGCCAATAACTCTCAGACCGGACGTCTGATTGACGCGTCGACTGTGACGTTGCGTTCCTCTTGATGATACAGAACTTTTGGATACATCAACTCCAGAATATGTTTCAGTTGATTTATCATCCCCTCGGCTCGTGGAGCAAACCCTCCTGAACGAGCTTGCTGTGTGCGGGAACCCTAGAGCTGGCTGCGACTGTGACGACGATGATGACTGTGCAGAAATCCTCCGTGGATTCGACGACGACGACTACAGCACTCAGTGATCCTACGTGGATCAGTCCTACCGATCCTGTGTGGGTCCGATCTTGTGTGGGTCAGCGCCCAGCGGTCCTTTGTGGGCCAGTGCCTACAGATCCTATGTGGGTCTGATCCGGTGTGGGTCATTGCGGGGGTTAGTTACCTATCGATCCTTTGTGGGTCATTACGGGGGTTAGTCATCTATCGATCTTGTGTGGGTCATTGTGGGGGTTAGTTACCTATCGATCCTTTGTGGGTCATTTCGGGGGTTAGTACCTATCGATCATGTCTAGTTATGATGGCTTAGTTGAATCAGTGGCTACATCTGATCATCTCTATCGTCCAAGAAGATGTATACATGTGTGAGATGAATATTGACTTTCAATCCTTATCTTTGATAAGATTGACTTGATATCCTGTGTGGATTACGTTTTTCTTTCCTGTATGGATTGGGTTGTGATTTCTTCTGTGGACTGGGTTGTACGTGGGCTCCTATGTTGGAGCAGAACTGGAATTGGTGACATAGTTATATTTATGGGAATATACCTAAGTAGTGTCGGATGCTACTTCGCGATTGTATCTTTCCTTTTAAGAGTATCCTTTGTGGATTCCAGGAGACCTTTAGGGGTCTCGGGGTCCCTACTGATTAGCTTATACTCACCCCTACACGGGCTATGCCCGCACTACGTTGGGTTGGTTGCAGACGACGGACAATGCTGATCGTGGTTGAGGCTTGCGGAGCAGGTCGGTACCTGGAGGTGGACCACTGGGCGGGACATACACGGAGCGGACGGCTGGACCAGAGGAGTTGTGGAGGCTATCTGTACCCACCCTTCAGGTGGGACTTCCAGTGGACGGCTCAAGGCTATGGCTTTACTTTCATTTGTTGTTTCCCCTTTCCAGTTGAACTTTACTTTTAGTTTGGGTTTGTATATTGGCCCACTTACTTTTTCCGTAAATACTGTTGTACCCAGTTTTTACTTAGTGTTTACTTCTACTTTCTTGCTCTATTGGTTTGTTTACTTTACAAAGGCAATTCCTTCCCTTTTTACCAAGAATTACGCCTTGGTTCTAGTCACCAGCCCCTGGCCTATGGAAGGCGGGCTTGGGGTAGTCACGACACGGGCCCCGAGGACGGGTCCTGACAAATTGGTATCAGAGGAGTTCGGTTCTACCAAAGAACTCAGGACTCTGATCTTTTTCTATTCGAAGCAATAGTTTTAAGAGTATTGAGTGTGGTTATCAGTCCAGGGAGTCCAGTGTTGGTGTGGCGACAGACGTTTACGTTCACCAGGACCTTGACTTCTGATTTCCGACTTAATCTACGAAAACATTGATTGCTTGTGTGTTTCATGTTTTCTTTGTGATTGCTTTAAGTCAGCTCACCAGGTATACTGTTTGACTGTGGATCACCTGTTTCTTTTCAGGATGGCCCCACGACGGCAACCATCAAGGGTTCCGAGAGTTCTTCATGACGACATCCCACCGAGCGATGAGGCTTCGGTATAGGGTCCTTTGACAGTAGAGGCACAGGCGGTACCTCTACCCACCGAGCCACCGATGCTACCTGCCCCAGCCGCTGACGATGCACGTCACCTTAGTGCACTGTATGAGTTTCAGTGTCAGCGACCGGCCCGGTTCCGTGGGGAGACGGACCCTCATGCAGCCGAGGATTGGCTGGAGGTAGTTGTAAGAGTTTTCAGGTTAGTGAGGACAGCATCAGACCTCATGATGATCCTCGCAGCGAGCCCCCTGCACGCGGCAACAGGCATATCGTGGATCTTGATGCTCCAGGTGCACGATGAGGCATCTCTTCTCTGGAAGGACTTTGAGAGCCTCTTTTGCTCGGAGTTCGTCCCAGCCACCCTCCATGTGGTGTGCATTCAGAAGCTTATACAGCTGCGGCAGGGCAGCTTGCCGGTCACCCAGTACTCGACGAGATTTACCGATCTCTCACGCTATTCGACGGACATGGTACGGGACCCATTCTTCTAGTCCAGGACCTTCGAGCAGAGATTTAGGCCGGAGATCAGGGCATCATTGATATCCATCAGCATTCCAACTCAAGAATGGGTACTAGAGCGAGCCCTTATGATCGAGAGCTTCCTAGCTGAGTCTACACTAGTGGCGAGATCTACCGCATGGCGGCACGTGGCAGAGTCTTCTGCAGCTCGCAGTAGACAGATGTCACAAGGGTCCAAGCAGACTAGGCCATCTGGCAGACGACCTCAGTATACTGGCTCGGAGGTGCGGGGCACACGAAGTAGAACCAGTCTTACGAGTGGAACACAGTGCTATGCATGCGGCGGGCAGGGCCACATGGCTCGTGACTGCCCGACCCGCCATGCAGAGGAGCATCAGACGGTTGAGGAACCACTCAGGCAGAGGCAGATGTTTGACTGTGGCGGTCCGCAGGGAGTAGGTGGACGAGGCCAAGGAGCTGGTCGAGCGACAGGTGGTGGACGATGTTTTCAGGCTCTACCACCACCACCACCATGAGGTCTACCTCGACCTCGGGGGAGATCACAGCTTCAGGCAGCTGAAGCTTACGATCATGGAGCTACGGAAGCGGGTGGAAAAGTACGGGACTAGCTCCAGGCATATATTCCTTTTCCCATAATACCTCTGGCTTTGTTGTTTGTGTTGCCTTGTGTCCTTGTACTTTGAGTTAAAGTAATAAAAGACACTTGCAATAGTGACGTTTTCTTTCTTGTCATTTGTATGTAAATACTAAGAGGTTGCAGTTAAAAACTATTGACTTGACCCTAACTTATGAGATTCTTACTGGAAGAGACCCAGTGACCACACACTGATGCCGACAGTGTGACTCAACCCTTGTAAGCGAGAGTAACAGTTGGATCTCTTGGTAGCAGCGTCGAGCCCTTATGACGTCATCCATGGCATGATTTAACTAATCATGACGGGACTAACTGTATTAGGCATGGAACGTGGTTCATCCAGGGGATGGGACCAGATTTCCCTTTTCGGCAAAGGAGAAATATTTACAGCTTTGCAGAACATTAAAGAGGGAGGGGAAACCCTTCATTTGGTCAGATAGATGTCTGCAAAGCTTCCAAGAGCTGAGACAGAGATTGACCAGCGTGCCTATCTTGATGCTAACAGAGGTGGGATTTGGGTACGTAGTTTACTGTGATGCATTAGGGACCGGACATGGATGTGTCTTGATTCACGAAAGGGGTTTGATCGTGTATGGATCATGATAGTCGAGGCAGTATGAGCAGAACTATGCTACCCATGACTTGGATTTAGCAGCAGTGGTATTCGCTCTGAAGATTTGGTGACACTATCTGACGGGAAAGCGCTTTAAAGTCTATTCTAACCATCAGAGTCTCAAGTACATCTTCTCACAGAAGGACCTGAACCAGAGACAACGGCGATGGCTCGAGTTCCTCCAGGACTATGACTTTGAGGTAGTCTATACTGTTGGAAATTGGAACGTTGTAGCCGATGCTCTCAACAGGAGGATGGGCATTCAGCTACATGGGGAGGCGATAGAGCAACTAGCCGCTTTGCAGATATCCTTCGTGGATAGAGATGGAGAAGAATTCCTTCAGTCACTTTCAGTCACTCCTCCACTACTATAGTGGGTTAGAGAGGCACAGCGTTGGGACGCCGACTGTGATACGCGGCGTGGGCAGATATCCTAAGGACATGCACCTGATGGATTCTCCGTGGGAGGAGAGCACGACGTCTTTTTCATAGGACGTACCTTGGTACCAGTTTCTTTATGGGAGGAAGTGCTGAGAGAATTTCACACTTCCCCTTTGGCGGTACATCATGGAGTGGCAAAGATTTACCAGGATCTCAGATGAAAGCTCTGGTGGCCGGGCATGAAGAAGGTTGTGGCAGAGTTTGGTTGTCGATGCCTCACCTGCCAGCAGGTGAAGGCAGAGCACCGGGTACCAGCAGGCCTAGTACAGCCCTTGGAGGTTCCAGAGTGGAAGTGGGATGACATATCTATGTACTTTTTGACTGGACTTCCCCGCACTTCTAGAGGTCACGACTCCATTTGGGTGATTGTCGACTGACTCTCCAAGTCGGCTCACTTCTTACCCATTAGAGAGCAGGGCCCAGTGGGGATCTTGGGATGTCTCTACATTCAGGAGATTGTACGTCTTCATGGTGTGACATCATCCATCGTCTCCGATCGAGATGCACGCTTTACTTCCCTACTTTGGGAGGGGTTGCAGGAGGCATTCGGTATGCCGCTACGTCTGAGTACCGCCATTCACCCTCAGACAGGTGGTCAGACAGAGAGGACCATTCATAATCTGAAGGACATGCTCTACGCAAGTGTCCTCGACTTTGGTCGTAGCTAGGAGGACCACATTCCCTTGGTGGAGTTCACGTACAACAACAGCTACCACTCCACCATCGAGAAGGAACCATACGAGTCATTGTACGGCCGACCTTGCAGATCTCCTCTGTGCTGGAAAGACCCTAGGGAGTCAGCACTTGTGGGACTGGAGATGGTCTAGGCCACAGTGGAGAAGGTCAAGGTCATCCAGGAGCGAATGATGATAGCTTAGGGCTGACAGAAGTCTTATGCTGACAGGAGGAGGAGGCCACTAGAGTTCGAGGATGGCGACCACATCTTTTTGCGGGTCTCTCCTCGACGTGGATTACAGAGTTTTGGCCGAGGCGGCATGTTGTCTCCACGCTTCATCGGACCATTCCAAGTCCTCAGCAGGATTGGCATGGTGGCTAATCGCCTGGCTCTAAAACCTCAGTTGCACCGAGTGCATGACATCTTCCACGTATCCCAGCTGAGAAGATACGTGTACGACTCGACGCATATCATTGAACATGGGGAGCTGGACATTGATGATGGGGTGACTTTTGCGGAGGTCCTGGTGGAGATTGAGGATCGACATGAGTAGGTCCTACGTGGATGGTCAATTCCTCTAGTGAAAATCAGATGGGAGCACCGAAACCTCTAGGAGAGCACTTAGGAGCGGGAGGCTCAGATGCATGCTCAATACCCACGTTTTTTTCCTAGTTTATGATGTATCTTTACGGGGACGTAAAGCCCTAAGGTGGGAGTAATGTAAAACCCCGTAAATTTCAAGGGAAATGTTTTTCTTAATTGTATTTGGGATTTTACTGGAACACTGTTTCTGACGGCACTTGATTCTAAAGCCCAATGTTCCCGGAATTTCTATATGAAGATTAGCTCGGGTACGTTCAGTGAATGAATGAGCTGGCTTTTCTAACTTTTGAACCGGTGCTCAGAATAGAATTTCGAGGGGACCGATGGATTCGCAGTGCCAGTAATTTCTTAGGAACACCTTTTCTGGAGTTTCATTTAAACGAGAGAAGTTGTTAATTTTTGTGGAAGTTTAAATAAAAATTGAGCTACAATTTATATTTTTTCTTTCTATGTGGTTAAAACAATTGAGTGGAAGTTGGGGGAAACCACCCAACTCCCCATGGGAGGTTATGAGGGTGGTGGGGCCCACACGAAACCCACCCATTCATATTCCATAACACCTTCAACTCACCATTAAAGTTGATAACTTATGTTAATTAATTAGGTGAGTTTAATTTGAATGGTTGAATTCAAATGCTTAAGTCTTGTTAATAAAATAAGGGAAGTACTTATTTTATTTGGTTGAAATCTTGTTCTGTGAGTCTTTGGGAGAAGAGGAAAATCTCATGATGTTCTTCTTTCTCAACAGAGAACGTGAAGAATGCAAAGAACGCCGACCTCCGAAGAAGGTCGACAAGAACGCCGGATCCTCGGAGATTGACGACGTGACACCGACGAACCCTTTCTCCACGACGCGATGATGGTGCAGTGTCTTCACACCGTACGGAATGGAACGAGGATGGTGCAGTTCCTTGTGGTGGAATGGAACGAGGATGGTGCAGTGCCTTCACACCGTACGGGGTCATGCGGCAAGGAATGTGTGGCATCGTCGCACCGCGCCGTCGAATCGAGGAAGATCGCGGCGCCGTCACGCCGTGCCGGAAAACCCCGAAGGCACCGCGGCTGGACCGGGGCCGCGGCGGAGGGGCGCGGCGCCATCGCGCCGCGCCGGGCAGACCAAGGCCACAACCATAGGCGGCGGCGGATCAGGGACTGGCGGCCGGTTCCGGGCCGCCGGCATCGGAGGATGGGAACCGGCCATCGCCGGTCCCGTGGCGGCAGCAGCCGGCCGGCTGGAGCGGGCCGACCAGACAGAGGAAGACCTGGGGGTTACGAACCCCGGCCGGCCAGCTTGAGCGGCCCCCCATTATGGGGGACGCGGTTACGAAACAGGGGGGCAGCCCCCCCCCCATCAACTCGGCCGAAACGACCGAGCCACTGGGCTAGCGCCAGCGCGTCGGGCCGACTGCCCAGGCCGGACCGCCAGGCCGGGCCGTGCCAGTCGGTCTGGGCCGTGCCAGCCGGTCCGGGCCACACCCAATCGGGCTGGACCCAGACCCGGGATGGGTCATCCCGGTTCGGGCCGACCCAGACAGTATCAGGCCGGGTCGGACCAGGCCCGAACCCCCTAATACCAGAACTTTCGGTCTTTTGCCCATAACCTGGGCTGCGGACCTCCGATCGACACACCACCAGCTGCGATGCGATCCTTTTATCGAGTAGATCGTTTCGGTATATTATACTCAAGGTTTCAGAGTACTTTGGTTTCAGCCGGGGTGGTTCGTACACGAAACCAACCGGGCCCTCGGAGCGGAAACACTTGTAACATGAGCCCCGGATGTCCGATTGACGTGCCATCGACTTTGTTGGATTCCTCTAAGTGAGACGGACGTTTTGGATTACTCTGCTCGAGGTTTGGACACAGTTGGAGTATGGTCGGGTTGGTTTTGACTTAAAAACCAACCGGGCCCCTGGGATGAAAAAGCCAATAACTCTCAGACCAGACGTCTGATTGACGCTCCGTTTGTGACATTGTGTTCCTCTTGACGATACAGAACTTTTGGATACATCAACTCCGGACTATGTGTCATTTGATTTATCAGCCCCTCGGCTCGTGGATCGGACCCTCCCGAACGAGCTTGCTGTGTGCGGGAACCCTAGAGCTGGCTGCGACTGCGACGATGATGACGACTCTGCAAGAATCCTCCGTGGATTCGACGACGACGACTACAACACTCGGCGATCCTAAGTGGATCAGTGCTACCGATCCTGTGTGGGTCCGATCCTGTGTGGTTCAGCGCTCAGTGGTCTTGTGTGGGCCAGCACCTACAGATCCTGTGTGGGTCTGATCCTGTGTGACTCATTGCAGGGGGTAGTTACCTATTGATCCTTTGTGGGTCATTGCGGGGGTTAGTTACCTATTGATCCTGTGTGGGTCATTGCGGGGGTTAGTTATCTATCGATCCTTTGTGGGACATTGCGGCGGTTAGTACCTATCAATCCTGTGTGGGTCTGACATCTTAGATGAATCAGTGGCTACATATGATCATCTCTATCATCCTACGAAGAAGTATACTTGTGTAAGATGAATCTTGACTTTCAATCCTTATCTTCGATAAGATTGACTTGATATCTGGTGTGGATTACGTTTTTTCTTTCCTGTGTGGATTGGGTTGTGATTTCTTGTGTGGACTGGGTTGTACTTGGGCTCAGATGTTGGAGCCGAACTGGAATTGGTGACTTAGGTATATGTATGGACATAGACCTATGTAGTGTCGGATGTTACTTCATGATTGTATCTTTCCTTTTTGGATTATCCTTTATGGAATCTAGGAGACCTTCATGGGTCTCAGGGTCCCTACTGAGTAGCTTATACTCACCCCTGCACAGGCTATGCCCGCACTACGTTTTGTTGGGTGCAGACGACGGACAACAATGATCGTGGTTGAGGCTTGCGGAGTAGGTAGGTACCTGGAGGTGGACCACTGGGTGGGACGTACATGGAGCAGACAACTGTAACCGAGGAGTTGTGGAGGCTATCTGTACCCACCCTTCAGGTGGGAACTCCAGTGGATGGATCGTGGCTACGTCTTTACTTTCAGTTGTTGTTTCCCCTTTCCAGTTGTACTTTAATTTTAGTTTGGGTTTGTATACTAGCCCACTTACTTTTTCCTCGCATACTGTTGTACCCAGTTTTTACTTAGTGTTTACATCTACTTGCTTGATATGTGGGTTTGTTTACTTTACAAAGGCAATGACTTCCCTTTTTACATAGAATTATGCCTTGGTGCTAGTCGCCAGCCCACGGCCTATGGAAGGCGGGCTTGGGGTAGTCACAGCATGGGCCACGAGGACGGGTCGTGACAACCTATGTGTGTAAGCACCGATCATTATGGGATCCATAGTGTGTAAGACCCGAAAAATGATATATTAGAACTCTAATACCTATACAAACGTAATACGTAGGATTCCTTTAAATGGATCAAGATCTTATGGGCCTCTACTTTGTTATATGTCCTTTAATATCCCAAGTATTACTAACTTCTAGGAATATATTCTCCCAATGGTATTCAATTATTCGTCATCCATCCATAAATGGGGATTGGTTTCATACACATGCATTATTTTATTTATTAGAATAGATCACGCCCTATCAAAACTCAAAACCAATAGTGGGTTGGCTAACAAAAAGAAAAATGATTACACTAATTCCTATTATAAAGTAAGATATGTAAGATTCCGTCATAAGGTCCAATATACATAACATATGCTCAATGATATTGGATGTTAGGCTCTCAATTGGAAGCATTAATGTGTAAGCCCCATATGGATATACTCTCATTCAATGTGACTAATTTACTATTATCCCAACATTTTTACACCGAGCATAGATCACACAGAATTACAGACCATGTATGATTATATCAAAATAATTTTGAGATTTCACCTTGTCGGTGATCTTTACTATTCGGATGTATGTCAGATTACATCTCAATTCTCGTCAAAGGGAAATCCTCATGAAGAAGTAAACTATGACATGCTGATAGGCCGAAGTCGCATCCAAGGCCACCTTTGTCATACATCTCAAAACATAGAAACATGCATAATAATAATTTAGAAATTGATTCCAATATCGAAATAGATATGTAGGATGCCTCAGTGAGCTCTGAGACCTATATTTATATCCCTACTACATGACCATAAACTACATGGATTGGTCAAGCCACATTAACTTAAACTATGTAAAAAAAGCTATGTTGGATTGGATTTCTATTTTCACAAGATGCATATGAAACTTTTTAGGGGATAAATCCCTTGTCCAAGACACCAACCACATTATTAGACTACATTAAACTCTAGAGTTTCTAAGTATGGACATAACTCAAAGAATCATAAGTAAATAAGAGAGTGATTGGGAACCTGCGATTTGAATGCAATTGATCTTATCGGTACATGTTCATAATAATGTCAATGAAACAGGGGTAACCTCTCCCATATCGGGTCGTAGGACGGATTTCATGAACATATCATAAATATTTAAGAAATACCAGTATTATGTGATAATTCTACCCAAAAGGGATTGATGAACCTGATAACCCATCCTCTTGACAAATTTGATTTCCTATGAATCCATAAGATTGAATCCCAAAAGGAATAGTTGCCTTTGGAATATAGGTTCATACGCAGTTAGTGATGAGAGAATCAGTAGGAGTTCTTAGGGAATATTCTAAAATGGTAAACCATGTACGAATAACCGATAATGAAATGAAAACCCTCGCAATCCATCAAAAAATTAGGCCAAAATCACATCCTCAAATATTTCCCAAAGAGTCTCCATTGATTTTAAGATATCATATTTCAAAGATATTATAGTTGAAATAATCCATATATATTTTCCCATATCCTATATGCAGATATAATAATTTATTAAAATTTAATTAGAAAGGATGAACATCATTGATTCATTAACTCAAAATACCAATATATTTTTAGTGGACACCTCAATTCCAAAATATTATATAAGTATTTACTCCACATTATCGAACTATTTACACAATGAATACATGATAAGTTAAACCCTTGATGTAAACTACGTTAATATTTCCCAAATATCATTTTTTATATTCCCTAATAATTCAACACAACCAAATGGAGGTTAGAAATACACATTGAACTATGGTTTGATTTCAACTAATGTATTGGAAGTCTATAAATATTAATATTTATTTATGAAGTTTTTTAACATTAAACATTAATTTTCCATTTTTATATTAATTACCTGGTGGTTAATATTAAGTTGGTTTACTTAACTGATTAACCATGTCTTTATAAAATTTTTCATAATAAAATTTTCTAATTATAACTTTCATGATTTATTATTTCATTTATTAACTATTTATTACATTAATTAAAATAAATAACCAATCATGAAAATATATAAAAATAAATAATGTTTTGTGGCCATTATCTTTATCCAATAACTATTTTACCTATGAAATGATAAATTGACTATAGTCATAGGAGAATAAATCCTTTAAAATTCTCTACTTTGATATTCCACCTTACTCTGGTGATATTTTAAACATCTTAGATTCTTTTTTCGTCAGCTCCCAAATGGTACTTCCTCCACTCACAAATGTGACCCATCCATTACATAATATTTACATGTATGAAAGTGTGGGGACCTAAATAATTAGTCAAGATACTTCGTATAAAAGGAAACCATAGGGATTGGTGTCCATACATAGTTATAGCAGAGGATAATGTGTATTATATCAATTTAATTAAATAATAATAACAATTTTGATGCATCAAATCTTATTGGGAGGTATGGTCAAAGTTCATGATCACCCATGTGTAGGAAACAATTGAATTTATTTACAATCTATCTCTAAGTATCTTCATTTAGTTAATTATTTCATAAAAATGACATAATTTTTTCCACATATTTACCTTATCAAATAATTAAATCAATTTGTCTTAACTCCTACCATACTATTAGGAAATTTCCATAATCAATTTTTTTTAAACAAACTAAATATTTTAATGTAATTTCAAATTTAAAAATCTATCTACTGTGATTAGATGAAAATAAATAAACCCATCAAAACAACATATCATAATAATTATATTGTGTAGTCTTGTGGAATCTATAACACATATTGATACAATTTATATCATGATGCAAATGTATCAATAAATCATTCATGATCATATGTTAATTTATAAACATGTGATGTTAAGTTCACAGATGGATGAAAATATAGTAAAATACAAAAACAAACAATTAGTTTATAGTTTAACATGGAAATTAATTTAATATATAATTTATAATCCTATCAATTAGAAAACACTATAAATTAAATGATGCATGAAAAAAAAGTGAATATTTTTAATAGTTGTATTAATTTTTCACTACACATTATACTATTGTGATAAGGTTCATCATATTTGATGGAGTGTAAATGACATACATATCATGTAATATCTTCTTCCCATGTCCATAACACATGGCTAGGGACTCATAATTTTTTTATTAATAGACGTATTGGGGTACAAAGTGTGTCCTCCATCTATACATCATGCATCCTATTTGTTTTTTTGGTTTTCCAGACCTTGTGCAATGTATTGAATACATGAAAAATAATGAACCCAATTTGTTTTCCACCATTAGCTAACATGGACAACACATCATGTAATCTACATACATGATGTGTAGTCTATTCAAACCACATGATAGCCTAGAACCATCCACACATGGTCTTTATTAATTTCATTCCACATGATTTTAATTTATCACAACCCTCATTTAATGTGAACCATCCTTTTCTATTAAACATGGGTACATGGTTTGTTATATCATGGTTTATGATTTATACTACATTACTACCCATCCAAAATCATCAGCATATTTGGATGGAGTATTCTAATTTTCCTCATGCTAATTTTATATTTCTATGGTCATATGAGTGAGAATGAAGACATGCATAGTGGTTGTCAATGATTGAATTTAAATAATGAGTAATCCATAAATAAAAACAATCATCAATTGAATATTATGAAACAAGTATAATTAATAAATTATAAATTAATTTTGTACCCACACTGATACCGCATATGTTTTTTAGTATATCACATGTTCCTATTATGAACAGAAAACTCATATGTTTTCCTAATCTGAAAATAATCTGAGATATATGTGATGAAATAAATCATGAAAAGTGGAGTCAAATCGATGATATATAGACAATAAGAATACAAAAACCATTAATGAAACATCAACCTATATAGTATTATAAAAAAAATATATCTTGTGATAATTAACTAATCTTTTAATTATTTCTTTATTAATGAATTTATATACCACTCTTATCATACTGTCATGGTTTTGTAGGAATCAAGGGTTAAATTAAAATTTTATTATCCACAAAATATCTACAATATCATAACATTTCCATAGAATCATTGGGTTGTATCATTATTGTTCCGGATCACTTACATTATTTGTCATTATTGGCCGAAGGAATATCACAAGGGATGCAATATTTTTAAAATTCTCTAGATGGGTTCAATAAAAGGAAGATAATGTACTCTCATGTTCTTGAGATATTTCGTGAGAGGATTATATTTATGGATGGTGATAATTATATATAGTTTTAATATGAATAAAAATGATATTTCTCTCGATTTTTATATTAATAAGGATTTATAAAGCTAGATTACTATTGGTAATTGTTCATAGGTCCTTATTCAATCGCATATTCCTTAGATAACCCCATGACTAAGAATAATATAATTATTATAAATATATACATGATATCCGAACAAATTTTGAATAAATAACTAATATTTTTTGTACAAATAAATTATTATTTAGTTAAATTTTATTTAATATAACTTTTATAGATAGATAATTACACATGGTGTATAGCCCTCATCATTCCTTATTGATCCTTTCAAAGCACAATTTAATAATAAAAATATCACCACATTATCATCCAAAATATATAAATATTATTTTATTTATTAAATATTCAAAATATATATTTAATGTTATTTAAATCATATATTTATTCCCCTGATTAAATCAAAGTTAAAAAATTAATAATTGTTTTAAACCACGAGGAGAAAATAAAATGTTTTCTAACGTTTTAAATTCATAATATAATTTAATTAATATTTTTATTACACCTAATGGGTTGCCCTCTAGGCCCAATTATCAATTGAATTAGGCATATTTACCAAAATTATATGTGAATAATCTAATAAAATGAAAGGAAACATCCATAGAATGAAAATAATTCATAATGAAATAAAAAAGCATACTAAAAATAAATTTTTAATACATGATATCTCAAATAAATGAATTTATATGATTTTTCATTCAATATTTTTCCTGATTTCTCTTTCTATGGATTTTTAGAATTTATCATACCCATAGAACACCACATCCTTTGATTTTATTAGTTTAATTTGTTCCCAAAAAATGTCCTAAGATATAATCTTTTGATGAAAAGAAATGTAACACCCAGAGATTTTATGAAAAATATTCATTTAATATCATTGATATCTTGTGTTGTATGCTACAACAAGATTACATTGCACTACACACAACGCCGTATGAGCTTGCAGTATACACAACACTATTCTTGGATCATATTACACACAAGTTTGATAGTAGTAATTCTACGAAACATTGAGTGTATATATATATATATATATATTAAATGTATAAATGAAATATGGTTGGATTATATTATATGAAACAACAGAGGAGTCTTGCACAACACGCAACCCTGACTTGGCTTGCATTACACGCATTCGCGACTTTCCTCGATAGCGTGTGTTGTACGCAATACCGGGTTTCACTAAACAACGATATATGGTTATAATAATATTATAAACTAGCCGTTATGAATATTATCAACTACTTTTTGAATTTTATAACATTATTATTCATCTTTCACATTTTCTAGAACATGGTATAGGAACAAAATCAATTTTTCGAGTAAAATAATTATTTCTCAAAAAATGTAGTTTTGCCGCCTTTTGATGGCGCGCCCACCTTAAATATTGTTTTTGACATGTCTATAAGTTCAATTTGACAAAATAAAATTCTTATTTGGAATCAGGATATAAAAATTTTCATTGGATAAGTTTTTCATATTATGCTGATAACTTTCATATTTTAATGAATAGTAAAACACGCTATATTTTAATTAAAAACAACTTCTTTCATCGCAATAATTTATATGGTTAGATTATCATTTTATTTGGTTTTAAAGTGTAAAAAGAATATATTTTTACCATTTAATCCAATGTTGGTAATTGGAATTAATTTCACAATGAAATTGGATATAAACAAGTATCAATCTTTTGATAGTTATAGTTTCTTAAAAACATGCTATTTGTTTTGACGACGAGAATTGATTTTTAAATTAATTAATGCAACTGATATGTTTTGAATTTGGTAAAATAGACATCATTTTTGAATTCATTAAATCAAATATAGCTTAGTCCTAATTTTTGGTATTTTTTCTGAAAACATTCATTTTTTGATGAATAGTGAAACCACTAAGTGGTAGTTAAAAAAATGAATTTTTCATAAAACATAATTTCACCACTTCTGTGAGTGAAATTTAGAAAATTCGAGAAACACGGTTAGTATCAAAGACTAAAATGTGGTTCAATGAGATGAAAATATTTTTTGGTGAATAGTAACTTTTTACTTTTATTTACCACGGTTAAAAGTAAATTGGATAATTAAGGGTAAAAATGATATTATTATTACCCTAACACATGTCCTAATTCTATTGGATAAGAGTAATTCGACCCAAAAAAACCATAGGAATAAAAAATGACAATTTAGGCCCACATGGATTAGATTAGGACATTTAATATTAATTTATTTAAAGAAGGGTTAAAGTAGATAAAATCAATGTTTAATAAGTAAATAATTTTTAATATAAGGTTATACATAAGATAAATTCGACTAGAAATATTCAGTAGAAATCTAGAACTATTTCCTAGATAACGGTATTTTATTTATAATTTTTAAACATTATATAATTTAATTTATTTATGACACAATAATGATGCAGTAATTATCTTATAAATGAAATATTGACATAATTGATGTTATAAATAGACAAATAAAGGTAATTTGAGACTTTTTATGAATTAAACTTATTTTATAGGTTTATATGACATGTTATTATTGATTTAATTAACTTTATTCGAACTAATCATTCTGTTATTATTTTCACAAAAATCAATTACCAAATAGTGTCAAAAATGACATAAAATAGTTTTTAAAACATATATTATATTATCAATTGTTATTTTATTCTTAAAAATCTATGTTTCGGACAAATGACTTAGATAAGGTTATATATATTAATTATAAACAACTTGGGGTTCGTTTGTCTTGCTATAGTAAGTTTATTAAACTTATAGTGTAAGAAAAAAAGAAGACACGGTAAAAGTAAAATTATTTAACATATGGTTAAATCTAAATGATAAGGTTATAATACAAACCTAAACTAGTCTAAATTCTATTGGATGAGAATATTTTAACCCATCGCCACATCAGAGTCGAAATAAATCAATTCAGATGTATTAAAAACTGAATATGACTTTATAATAAAATAATATTTTTAGTTTTTTCAAAGGTGCCCATCTCCTCCCTTATAAAAGGGAACCTCCTCCCTCTCTTCCTCACACCACATTGAGCCTTCACGCTCGGCCAAAAAATGACAAATTCTATTCTAAAATTCCATAGAAACATCCTAGAGTTTCTGGTCTTCTTCAAAGAACAATTTTAGTGCCCTAAGAGGAGGTCTCAAAGAGGCGCTTCAAAGAAGAGGTGACGTCCGTTACCGATTCTTTCAACTTTATTTCTTCTTCCACATCTTCTTCTTTAGTTGTTTAATTATGAATTAATAACATCATTATATCTCATATACTGATATGTTATTATAAGTTTGAAACAACCCTATTTCACCATCTATCCATCCTATGGAAAACGAAATCAGCACGTGTGCGTACGTACGAAATACCGTCTCCACGACGTGGTGAAATCTGTTTTTCCACCAACACCTAACATGGATGGGTATAATGGTGTAAAGAATAACTATATATGGTTATTATAAAATCTTACGGATTCTGAAATATTATACCATCCACTACAATTCTATTCAATAATTATGGGAACGATATCATCGCTCGTACGTACGTATAGACTACCGTCTCCACGACGCGATGAGATTCATTCTACATGTTAAATATACATGAATGATCATAAAATTTATATAATGAATAATAATGAAATATATGAAAAAATAATTCTAATGTATTTATGTATATATATATTTATTTCATCTATTTATTTTCATTCAATTCAATAAGGAAACGAAAACAGTGTTCATGCATACATACGGACTACCGTCTCCATGAATGGTGCATTTCATTCGTTTTATCGATCTATAATATATGTGTGTATATAATGAATATATATTATATATAAATCGTGTTTTACATTCTAGAATTTTGTAAATCAGGATATAAGTAATAATATCAAGAATGACAAGTCAAAATACATACGATAAATGAAATGATTTTACCCAAAACGATGCATTAACATGGAATTTACAAAAGAATGGGTAATATAAAGTCATAAGTGAAACATATATGATATCATAAAAATAAATATGATTCTATAATAAGTCAATGAAGTTATTTAAATCATTATATATGAGGTTCGGATATGTACGAAGCATATCAGAACTAAGGTAAGGGATAATTGTTCAAATCTCATTTTTATCGAAGATTTCTTATTTGTAAGTATTTACTGGCGTTATTGCTAACATTGATGTCCATGTTTTATAAAATTGTATTCATGTATGTTTAAAGTCATTTTTACCCATTTTACTTTTACCCCATGGTATGGAAGGAATCTTTCTTTTATTTACCCTACAAGGTACTTTTTGACTTTTCCGACAAAAGTACGAGAAGAATGTTTTTTTACGTATACGGCATGAAAGGATTTTTACGGTTTTATAAAAACTTATTTTCATGAACCCCTCTCCAAAATATTTCATAACTATTTCCATAAAAATCTCTTTCTTTTAATATTGCATGAAGTTTTGTGAAAAGAAACTGATTTTGAAGAAGAAAGGATATTTTCCTTAAGAATTCATTTCAAGTGTTTTATCAAAACAATTTTTCATATAAGATAACTTTATATCATATGTGTATATTTCAAGTATAATGTCTCTATGATTTACATGGTTTCACTTTTCTTATTATGAAATGATATCCATTTCTTTTATATGGATTATATAATGATGGGATGATGTTTATGAAACCCATTTTATTTATTGGGTTATTATGAATAGTGTATGTTTATTTTGTGGTACAAGTAAGAATGATTTCATTATGAGATGGATGAGACATATATCTCCCTCCAATGCATTGGGTAAAGATTTATATCTCATGAGATAGACATGGCTGGAATGGAAAGTTAAACCGGTTCAGTAATACAGGACTGGAACGAGGAGTGAACTCGATTCAGAAAGGGACTTTGTCCACTAAGATTTTCATGGAAGCAATGCCTTGGCTACTATGGAAATCATATCATGTCATTAATGGTTACAAAAATTACATGTTTTATTCCCATTATAATTTACCATTATTAATGTTTCTTCATGATCTATGCCTTACGTACTGCCATGTTTTATGTCATTGCTCAAGATTTTGATGTTTAGATTTTATGCTCGTGTTTTTTTTACATTCAAATGTCTAAGGATTGTTTTATGTTCTCTATGCATACCCTTACTGAGCATTTGAGCTCACCCCTTTTATGTTTTCTTTTCCCTAGGATATAAATAAAGGTTTTAGGTAAGAAAAAACCGGGGAAGATCTTTGTGGGAGATGTTGAAGATCTTTCACCAAGACTTGAATATTATATTCCATGTTTCCAAAGACACTAAACTATTACAGTCCTTGTGTGTATGTTTTTGTTATGTATTAATTATTCCGCAAAAGTAATTTAATTTCCATGTACATCAATCTTTGGGTCTCTGCAGCTGTTATCAGAGAAATGGTTTAGTCAACCTTTGGAAACTAGGATGTTAAAACATTAGTGAGATCCCTAGAGATATTTCTAAGGTATGTCTAGGGATGTCTCTAAGGTTAAGTATAAGAAGAGGTTATAGTCCTAGAATTATGATAACGATCATAGAATTAATCCTAAGATGTTAGATATTGAAGGTACTCCCCCTTTATTATGTTGTTTTCCCTAGCATGATTTTTTCCTCTCACACTATTCTTTTTGTGTTTTAGACGATGGATGGATCCCGAAGGATGCGTGTTGATCAATGCAATGATTGTCCTCCTGAATAAACAAATGTTATGGGAGATGGAGTGAAAAATCTTATTTCTATACTTACGCAAGATATGAATCATTCTAGACTTCCAAATGAGCTGATAAGGGAACAATATTCTATTTAGTCCTTCATGAGGAAACACCCAGCTTCTTTCAGTGGGTCTTTTGATCCACATGTTGCTGAACAGTGGATCAGTACCAATGAAAAGATATTTTCAGTTCTTCAATGTTCTAAACATGATAAATTCATCTTAGTAGTATATCGTTTGGAAGGTGAAGCTGATCAATGGTGGAATCTTATCAAGAATACGAGGCCAATAGATGAAATTGACTCCATGGAATGGGATGAGTTCGAGAACATATTTTTCAATAAGTACTTCCCTCGTATTCTTTGAACAAAGATGGAGAAGGAGTTTCTTGAACTAAAGAAAAAGGATGATGAATCTGTTGGTGTATACGAAGAGAATTTTACATTGCTTACAAGGTATGCATCTGGCTTTATCATCCAACCTGAATGTAAAGTTGATCGATTCTTCAGTGGCTTAAAACCAAATCTTCGAAGGGCATTAGCTATAAGAGACTTCAGTGGCTATGATGAAATTGTGTGTTGTGATATCAAGGTAGGAATGGAAGTAGGTGTTACATATCCATCTCATGGTTTTGACAAGAAATGAAAGATGGAGTTTAAGGAGAAATCTCAGAATAATGGTGAAAATAAGATGAATGTTTCCTTATGCTCAAAGTGTGGAAAGAAGCATGGTGGAGATTGTCTTAAAGGGACTAGAAAATGTTTTAAGTGTGGAAAAGAAAGTCATCGAGCAGCTGAGTGTCAAAGTAATGGAAAAATGGTTTCTAATGATGTGAATAAATAAAAGACTACAGAGAAAGCACCACCAACACTTCAATGCATCAAGTGCAAGGAAATGGAGCATTGTGCTAATAAATGCTGTAATCCAAGGGTTAGTGATGATCGACATGAGAAACCACTTAAGGAAAAGGACAAAGGGAAGTCACATGCGATCACTATTGGCGATGTTGAATATTCCAACGATTTTGTGGAATGATTAAGTGTTTATGTAATGGGATTCCAAAATAATGTTGTATATAGTATCATGGAATATTAGAATATTTATTTATTGGTCTATTGTGGTTATCAATAATTTTATGGTACCGGTAACCATGGAAAGTGATTGAGATATTTTTGAAAAAAAGATGATATGTGCATAATGAAGGGATAAGGAGAAAATGAAATGTTTGATAGTATTCATGAGCTCATGACTGATATATGGAAATAGTTATATCATGGTTTTGAGTATATAGAAATTTGGGGTTTTGGTATGTGGAAGGAGTTAACTTTTGACAGCACTCATGTTTTCACTAAGATTCAATGGGTTTTCATTTTTCAAGAGATTACATGATTAAGGCCTTCGAATGTTTGGAATATGACCAACAAGACATATCTTATGATATATGGGGATCAACGATGGTATTAACATGCTTGTTATATGCAATCTCTGGTAGTCGTTTTCACAATAATATGAGAGTGGACTGCAGTATTATGGAAAATCCTAAAGATTGGAATGGATTATGTTGGACATAAGTTATTATTGTTTAAGGATATAACTTTTTTAGATATTATTGATGGGAAGTTATAGTAATGTAGTTGTAGAAAAAGGACAACCTGCAGGACAGGCGACAGCCCATCGCGTCGGACAAGGCTGTGGGAATCGAACCCACAACCGAAATGTGACTGGCCTTTATCGCCTACCACTGGCCTATAGGAAGTCCATGTTTATTAGAAACTAGTTTTATTATATTAAGAAATATGATATATGAATTATACGTCCATTTTAGGAACCATATATGATTAATCTCACTATAGATGGACTTAGGTATTTTTAATAACTTTTATAAACTTTTGTTTGAGATAGATGGAATGACCCATCATTCTATCACATGATCTGCTATCACTTCATGAATGACAAATTCAACTTCATTTCTTTATGAGATGAAGTGGAAATTTTCCAAATAACGACCAATGATAAGACTGTACTAATATCACAATAGTATTTCTTCTAATTCCAATTTCATCAACATTAGGGAAATGATCTTGAAAACCAAAAATGTTGTCCTAGTTCCCTTATATTCGATGAATCAGATGGTAACTTAGATCATAAATAATCTATGGCTTTGTGATTGATGGCTTTTTCATAGACATGTTCTCTACCACTCTCCATCAGAACTTGATGGATAGATTTTTCTTCCATATCCATATTTTCACCTATGTTCTCCTATATGGAAAAAAGATGATATGCGCATAATGAAGGGATAAGGAGAAAATTAAATTTTTGACAGTATTCATGAGCTCATGACTGATATAAGGAAATAGTTATATCATGGTTTGAGTATATAGAATTTTGGGGTTTTGGTATGTAGAAAGAGTTAACTTTTGACAGCACTCATGTTTTCACTATGCTTCAATGGGTATTCATTTTTCAAGAGAGTACATGATTAAGGCATTCGAATGTTTGAAATATGACCAACAAGTCATTTCTTATGATATATGGGGATCAACGATGGTATTAACATGCTTGTTATACGAAATCTCTGGTAATCATTTTCACTATAATATGAGAGTGGACTGCAGTATTTTGGATAAGCCTAATGATTGGAATGGATTATGTTGGACATAAGTTAGTATTGTTTAAAGATAGAACTTTTTTCGATATTATTGATGGGATGTTATAGTAATGTAGTTTTAGAAAAAGGACAACTTGCAGGATGGGTGACAGCCCATCGCGTCGGACAAGGCTGTGGGAATCGAACCCACAACCGAAGTGTGACTGGCATTTATCACCTACCACTGGCCTATAGGAAGTCCTTGTTCAGTAGAAACTAGTTTTATTATATTAAGCAATATGATATATGAATTATAAGTCCATTTTAGGAACCATATATGATTAATCTCACTATAGATGGACTTATGTATTTTTAATAACTTTTATAACCTTTTGTTTGAGACATATGGAATGACCCATCAATCTATCACATGATCTGCTATCACTTCACGAATGACAAATTCAACTTCATTTCTTTAAGAGATGAAGTGGAAATTTTCCAAAGAACAACCAACGGTGAGACTGTACTAAAATCACAAAAGTATTTCTTCTAATTCCAATTTCATCAACATTAGGGAAGTGATCTTGAAAACCAAAAATGTTGTCCAAGTTCCCTTATATTCGATGAATCAGATGGTACCTTAGATCATAAAAAATCTATGGCTTTGTGATTTATGGATTTTTCATAGCCATGTTCTCTACCACTTTCCATCAGAACTTGATGGTTAGATTTTTCTTCCATATCCATATTTTCACATATGTTTTCCTATATTATATTAATTTCATTGATGTCTTGTTTTGTATTCTACAACAAGATCACCTTGCGCTACACACAACATCGTATGAGCTTTTAGCATACACAACACTATTCTTGGATCATGTTACACACAATTTTGATAGTAGTTATTCTACGAAACATTTAGTGTATATATATAAATATATATATATTCAATGTATAAATGAAATATGGTTGGATTCTGTTATACGAAACAACATAGGAGTCTTTCACAACACGCTACTCTGAAGTGGCTTTCATTACATGCAATCATGACTTTCCTCGATAGCGTGTGTTGTACGCAATACCCAGTTTCACTAAACAATGATATATGGTAATAATTTTATTATGAACTGACCGTTATGAATAGTATAAACTTCATTTTGAATTTTATAACATTATCATTCATATTAAACATTTTCTAGAACTTGGTATGAGAACAAAATAATTTTTTCGAGTAAAATAGGTATTTTTAAAAAGTTGTAGTTTTGCCGCCTTTTGATGGATCACCCACCTTAAATCATGTTTTTGACATGTCTATAAGTTCAATTTGACAAAATAAATTTTTTCTTTGAAATCAGGATATAAAAATTTACTTTGGATAAGTTTTTCATATTATTCTGATAACTTTCATATTTTAATGAATAGTAAAAACACGCTATATTTTAATTAAAAACAACTTTTTTCATCGCAATAATTCATTTGGATAGATTATATTTTTAATTGGTTTTAAAGTGTAATTAGAATATATTTTTACCATTTAATCCAATTTTGGTCATTAGAATTAAATTCACATTGAAATTGGATATAAACAAGTATCAATCTTTTGATAGTTATTGTTTCTTAAAAACACGCTATTTGTTTTGACGATGAGAATTAATTTTTAAATTAATTAATGCAACTGATATGCTTTGAATTTGGTAAAATAGGCATCATTTTTGAATTAATAATATCAATTATATCTTAGGCCTAATTTTTTGTATTTTTCTAGAAACATTCATTTTTTGATGAATAGTGAAACCACTAAGTTAATGTTAAAAAAACTGAATTTTTCATAAAACTTAATTTTACCGCTTCTGTGAGTGGAATTTCAAAAATCCGAGAGACACGGTTAATATGAAGGACTAAAATGTGGTTCAATGAGATGAAAATATTTTTTGGTGAATAGTAACTTTTTACTTTTATTTACCACGGTTAAAAGTAAATAGGATAATTAAGGGTAAAAATGATATTATTATTACCCTAAAACATGTCCTAATTCTATTTGATAAGAGTAATTGGACCAAAAACTGCATTAGGAAGAAGATATGACCATTTAGGACCACTTGGATTAGATTAGGACATTTATTATTAATTTATTTAAAGAAGGATTAAAATAGTTCAAATCAATGTTTAATAAGTAAATAATTTTTAATATAGGGTTTTACATAAGAAAAATTCAACTATAAATATTAATTATAAATATTAAAGTATTACCTACATAATGGTATTTTATTTTTAATTTTTGGACATTAAATAATTTAATTTATTTATGACACAAAGATGATAGAGTAATTATCTTATTAATGAAATATCTACATAATTGATGTTATAAATACCCAAATAAATGTTATTTGAGACTTTTTATGAATTAAACTAATTTTATAGGTACATATGATATGTTAGTATTGATTTAATTAACTTTTTTTGAACTAATAATTCTGTTATGATTTTCACAAAAATCAATTACCAAATAGTGTCAGAATTGACATAAAATAGTTTTTAAAACAAATATTATATTATTAATTGTTATTTTATTCTTAAAAATCTAAGGATCAGCCAAATGACATAGATAAGGATATATATATTAATAATAAACAACTTGGGGTTCTTTTGGCTTGTTATAGTGCGTTTATTAACCTTATAGTGTCAGAAAACAAGAAGGCACGGTACAAGTAAAATTATTTAACTTCAGGTTAATTATAAATGATAAGGTAAAAATAGAAACATAAACTTGTCTAAATTATATTGTATGAGATTATTTAGACCCATACCCACATTAGCTTCGAAATAAATTAATTTGGAGCTATTAAAATCCGAATATGACTTTATAATAAAATAATATTTTTAGTTTTTCCAAAGGTGCCCCTCTCTTCCCTTATAAAAGAGAACCTCCTCCCTCTCTTCCTCACACCACATTGAGCATTCATGCTCGGCCAACCCCTTACAAATTATTTTATCCACTTCCATATAAACATCCTAGAGGTTCTGGTCTTCTTCAAAGACCAATTTTAGTGCCCTAAGAGGAGGTCTCAATGAGGCGCATCAAAGAAGAGGTAACATCCGTTACCGATTCTTTCAACATTATTTCTTCTTCCACATCTTCTTATTTAGTTTTTTCATTATGAAGTAATAAAATAAGTATAACTAATATACTGATATGTTATTATAAGTATGAAAACCCCCTATTTCACCATCTATCCATCCTATGGTAAACAAAATCACCACGCGTGCGTACGTACGGAATATCGTCTCCACGCTGTGGTGAAATCTATTTTTCCACCAACACCTTACATGGATGGGTATAATGTTGTAAAGAATAACTATATATGGTTATTATGACATAATACTGATTCTGATATATTATACCATCCTCTCCAATTTTATTCAATAATTATGGGAACGATATCATTGCTCGTGTGTACGTACAGACTACCGTCTCCACGACGCGATGAGATTCATTCTCCATGTTAACCATACATGAATGATCATAAAATTTATATAATGAATAATAATGAAATATATGAAATAATAATGCTACTGGATTTATGTATATATATATTTATGTCATCTATTTAGTTTCATTCAATTCAATAAGGAAACGAAAACAGCGTTCATGCGTACGTACAGACTACCGTCTCCATGAATGGTGTATTTCATTTCTTTTATCGATCTATAATATATATATGTATATAATGAATATATATTATATATAAATCATGTTTTCATTCTGTAATTATGTAAATCAGGATATAAGTAATAATATCAAGAACGACAAGTCAAAACACATTCGATAAATGAAATGATTTTACCCAAAATGCTGCTTTAACATGGAATTTAGAAAAGAACGGGTAATATAAAGTCATAAGTGAAACATATATGATATCATAACAATGAATACGATTCTGTAATAAGTCAATGACATTATTTAAATCATTATAGAGGTGGTTCGGATACGTACGATGCCTATCGGACCTAAGGTAAGGGATAATTGTGCAAATCTCATTTTTATCCAAGATTGCTTATTCGTAAGTATTTACTAGGATTATTTCTATCATCCATGTCCATGTTTTATAAAATTGTATTCATGTATGTTTAAAGTCCTTTTTACCCATTTTAATTATACCCCATGGTATGGAAGGAATCTTTCTTTTATTTACCCTATAAGGTACTTTTTGACTTTTCCGAAAAAAGTACGAGAAGAATGTTTTTTTAATGTACACGGAAAGAAAGGATTTTTACGTTTTTATAAAGCCTTATTTTCATGAAGCTTCCTCCAAAATATTTCATGACTATTTCAAACAAAATCTCTTTCTTTTAAAATTGAATGAAGTTTTGTGAAAAGAAATTGAGTTTGAAAAAGAAAGGATATTTTCCTCAAGAATTCATTTCAAGTGTTTTATCAAAACCATTTTTCATCTAAGATGACATTATTTCATATGTGTATGTTTCAAGTATCATGTCTCTATGATTTACATGGATTCAATTTTCTTATTATGAAATGATATCCATTTCTTTTATAAGGATTATGTAGTGATGGGATGATGTTTATAAAACCCATTTTATTTATTGGGTTATTATGAATGATGTATGTTTATTTTGTGGCACAAGTAAGAATGATTTCATTATGAGATGGGTTGGACCTATATCTCCCTCCAATGCATTGGGTTAAGATTTATATCTCATGAGATAGACATGACTGGAACAGCAATCTAAACTAGTTCAGTAATACAGGACTGGAACGAGGAGTGAACACGATTCAGAAAGGGACTTTGTCCACTAAGATGGTCTTGGCAGCAATGCCTTGGCTACTATGGAAATCATATCATGTGCTTAATGGTTTCCACAATTAAATGTTTTATTCACATGCTAATTTATAATGATTAATTTTTCTTCATGATCTATGCCTTACGTACTTCCATGTTTTATGTCATTGCTCAAGATTTTGATGTTTAGATTTTATGCTCATGTTTTTTTACATTCAATTGTCTTAGGATTGTTTTATGTTCACTTTGCTTACCCTTACTGGGCATTTGAGCTCACCACTTTTCTGTTTTATTTTCCCCAGGATATAAATAAAGGTTTTAGGTAAGAAAAAAATGGGATGATCTTTATGGGAGATGTTGAAGATCTTTCACCCCGACTAGAATATTATATTCTGGGTTTCCAAAGACACTAAACTATTACGGTCCTTTTCTGTCTGTTTTTGTTATGTATTAATTATTCCGCAATGTAATGTAATGTCCATGTACGTCATGCTTTAGGTCTCTACAAGAAATGTTACTAATCATTTCTCTCAATATTCAATTATGCAATATCACCCATGACACGACAAAAATAATCATAAACCACTAAAAACAAATATTGTAATAGTTTTCATCAATTAATCAATGAATGTGAGTAATGATACACATTAATAATTATCATAAACTCAAAGAATCAATAAACATGCCTTTAAATATGGACATCCAATGAAACTTATAAATGTTGATTTCCTATTAGCTGGTTGTGTACTCATTTTATTTTACAATAGAAATCACCAAGGGTATACACCATGAGACAATGTCTCATTTTCCTAGAAGTAAACAACACATATATCCTATATATCATTTTTATTGATAAAAGATATCATCTATCCATAGAACATAGAGTTATGAATATTATCCTAGAATTTCTAGGTTCCCATCGTAGTGGGGAACTTCTATGAGTATCCAACAGTTAATCTTATGACATTATCACGTAATACATCTGGCAGAAAAAACAATCTTGATGTTATAAAAATTTTTATCACTGAAAACAATAAATAAATGCAATAATAAAGTAAATAAAATTGTTTTCTAGGTCACTAACTGAAATAGTTCCATGAATATCATGTTTAATTCTATTATACTCATTGAAAACAAATCTTCTACCTTATTATATTTACCTATATAGTACTATATTATATAGTCATAATAGTTTATTTGTTCCAATCATATTATTTTCCTCATATGAAACTTTTTTTTAGTGAATATATATTTTCTTGATTTTATGATCTGAAAATATATAACATATAACGACCCATACTTTACATACATTGTTAATACTTCGAAATTGAAGCACACTTATTACAACATATGACAAAACCACAAAGGACCGTATAGGTATAGTGTCTTTAGAAACTGGGAAAGATAAACAACTGGTTCATAAATCTTCTACAGTGTCTCCCATTTATTTCATCATATCTAGGGTCCCTTTTAGCATATTCTACTTAATATCCATCTTCCTGACCTGGGGAAAAGAAAACATAAAAGGGTGAGCTCAAATGCTCAGCAAGGGAAAATAAAGGAAATAGAAATCATATCATATCTTTATGAAAATCAAAACCTGCAAAAGAGATCATAATATCTTAACATGGAATAAATCATAGAAGTGAAAATGAGATCCCCATAATCATAACATAAAACTTGAAACTTTGTGGAATGCACACATAATCATGCAAAATCATTTCTTGTTAGTCATGACTCATTGCCAAGACTATCTTAGTGGATAAAGTCCCTTTCTGAACTGAGTTCACTCCTCGTTTCAGTCCTGTATCACTGAACCAAAATAACCTTCCGTTCCAGCCCTGTCTATCTCATGAGATATAAAATCTTTACCCAATGCATTGGAGGGAGATATAGGTCCCACCCATCTTATAATTAATCCTTTCTTATGTGTGCCACATAATCATAAAACATACATCATCGCATAACACATGTAACAAAAATGGGATTCTTGAAACATCATGACATCATAAAACAATTCATATAAGATAAAGGAATTCATAAAAATATTTCCATCACAACATAATCAAATCCATGTAATAATAGGGATAAAAACAGAACCCTTTTATTATCTTAGATGGAAAATAATTTTGATAAAATACTTGAACTCCATTCTTGAGGAAAATATCCTTTCTACTTCAAAAACATTTTTCCTTTCATAATATGTCATACGACTTTAAAATAAAAGAAGTTGATTAAAAATAAAATTGATAACTTGTAAAGGAAGCTTCTTGGAAATAATGTTTTAAAAATCCATCCATGCCGTATAAGTTAAAAAAACATTCTTCGTACTTTTGTCGGAAAAGTCAAAAAGTACCTCGTACGACCAAAGATTCCTTTCATACATATTTCTAAAAACTCACCGAAGGGTAAAAATGGATTTAAACAATTGTAGGTGGATGGAAATAATATTACATATTGATGAAACATGGATGTGGATGATAAAATACACCCCAGTAAATACTTACGAATAAACAATCTCGGATAAAAATGAGATTGTGATATTTCCCTTACCTTAGGTCCGATTTGCTTTGTTCGTGTCCGAAGCTCCTGTATAATGGTTTAAATAATGTTATTGACTTATTCCAGAATCATACATATTGATATGATATCATATTTGGTCATATTATTAGTTTCTTGTTAGTAATATTTCATTGTTACTTGTTACTCGGGTCTTTATAACTTTTTGTTCTTATGCGTGTTTTGTCGAATAAATTCTTATTCTTATCTTTAGGTTATAGATAATTCATTTACAGAATGTTATTAGTGTAGTATATACCATATTCATTCATTCAATTCATTTATATAATCATAATGAAATGAAGATCATGTAGAACAAGTCGCATCACATCGTGGAGACGGTATTCCGTACGTACGCACGAGTGATGATATCGTTCCTATGATCGTGGAATTGTATTGGAGTATATATATATTATTTCAGAATCAATATTACTTCATAATAATCATATATAGTTACTCATTACACCATTATACCCATCCTTGTAAGGTGATGGTGGAAAATAAATTACACCACGGCGTGGAGACGGTATTCCGTACGTACGCACGCGCGGTGATTTCATTTTTCCGTAGGATGGATAGAAGGTGAATTAGGGTTGTTTCATATTTATAATAACATATCAGTATGTAGGTAATACTGATGTTATTACTTTATCATGAAACAACTAAAGAAGAAGAAGTTGAAGAAGAAAGAAATTGAAAAGATCGGTAATGGATATTACCTCTTCTTTGGAACGCCTCTTTGAATCCTCCACTTAAGGAACTAAGATTGGTCTTTGGAGAAGACCAGGACCTCTAGGATTATTCTAGAGAAGTGGAGAGGAGAAAATGGCAGGGGTTGGCCGAGCTTGAGTGCTCAATTTGGTGTGAGGAGGAGGGGAAGGAGGTGCCCTTTTATAAGGGAGGAGAGGGGTACCTTAGGAATATCTCAAAATATTATTTTATATTAAAGTCAAAATCGGTATATAATGGTTCCAAAGGGTCTTATTTAGAAGATAAAGTGGGGATGGGTCGAAATCTTATCAACCAATAAGATTTAGACAAGTTTAGGGTTTTATTTTAACCTTATCAATTAGATTTAACTCTAAGTTAATTAATTTAACTTTTACTGTGTCTTTTTGTTTTCTTTCACTATATGCTTAATACACTTACTATAACATGCCAAACGAACCCCAAATTGTTTATGATTAATATATATATCCTTATCTAAGTCATTTGGCCGATCCATAGATTTTTAGGAATAAAATAACAATTAATAATATAATATTTGATTTAAAAACTATTTTGTGTCAATTTTGACACTATTTGATATATGATTTTTATGAAAGTCATAACAGAATTATATGTTCGAACAAAGTTGATTAAATCAACATTAATATATCATAGTAACCTATAAAATTAGTGGAATTCATAAAAAGTCTCAAATTACATTTATTTTGGTGTTTATAACATCAATTATGTCAATATTTCATTAATAAGATAATTACTGCATCATCATTGTGTCATAAATAAATTAAATTATTTAATGTCTAAAAATTAAAAATAAAATATCATCATGTAGGAAATCTTTTTATCTTTCTAATGAATATTTACAATTGAATTTATATTATGTATAACTCCATATTAAAAATGATTTACTTATTAAACTTTGATTTTTAACTATTTTAACCCTTCTTTAAATAAATTAATAATAAATGTCCTAATCTAATCCAAGTGGGCCTAAATGGTCATATTTTATTCCTAAGTTTGTTTTTGGTCGAATTACACTTGTCCAATAGAATTAGGACATGTGTTAGGGTAATATTAATATCATATTTACCCTTAGTTACCCTATTTACTATTAACCGCGGTAAAAATAGTAAAAAGTTACTATTCACCAAAAAATTATTTTCATCTCATTGAACCACATTTTAGTCCTTGATATTAACCGTGTCTCTCGGATTTTTGAAATTCCATTCACAGAAGCGGTAAAATTAAGTTTTATGCAAAATTCAGTTTTTAACCTACCACTTAGTGGTTTCACTATTCATCAAAAATTGAAAGTTTTCAGAAAAATACCAAAATTTCACCCTAGGCTAATTTCGATATTCTGAGTCCAAAAATGGAGTCCATTTTGAAAAATAAAATTTATAAAATTTCAAAAAGTGGTTATTACTATTCATAACGGCTAGTTTTAATAGCATATTGTTGTTTAGTGAAACTCGGTATTGCGTACGACGCATGCTATCGAGGAAGGTCGCGATTGCGTGTAAAGAAAGCCAAGCTAGTGTTGTGTAGAAAAAGATTCCTTTGATGATTTATATAACATAAAATTCTCGGGTGTTACATTCTACCCCCCTTAAAAAGAATTTCGCCCTCGAAATTCATCACTTTGTAACAAACAGATGAGGATAATTCTCCCTCATCATATCCTCAAGCTCCCATGTAGATTCTTCAAGTTGGTGGTTCCTCCATAAAACCTTCACCAAGCGAGTGGTCTTGTTTCGTAGGACTTTTTCGCTACGATCCAGAATCTCTATCGGCTGTTCTTCATAAGAAAGATCTTGCTCCAGCGGTACAACTTCTGAGCTGAGTACATGTGAAGGATCTGGTATGTACTTTCTCAGGAGAGATACATGGAACACATCGTGAACTTGAGAGAGATTCGGTGGAAGCGCCAATCAGTAAGCTACCTTCCCAACACGATCCAGTATTTCGAAAGGACCGATATATCTAGGGCTCAACTTCCCCTTCTTTCCAAATCTCATAACCCTCTTCTAGGGAGATATTCGTAAGAACACTTTATCACCCACTTCAAACTCTAGGTCTTTTCTTCGGTTATCGGCATAACTTTTCTGTCGACTCTGAGCTGCTCTTATGTGTTGTTGAATAGATCTGACCTTTTCTGCCATTTCATCAACGAGATCAGGTCCTAATAGCTTTCTTTCCACAACTTCATCCAGCAAGTTGGAGTCCTGCATTTCTTTCCATAGAGAGCTTCATAAGGAGCCATCTGAATACTGGAGTGAAAGCTATTATTATAAGAAAATTCCACCAATGGTAGGTGTTGATCCCAAACTCCTTTGAAATCCATAGAGCAAGCTCTCAACATATCTTCTACGGTTTGAATTGTTCTCTCAGACTGACCGTCTGTCTGGGGATGATAAGAAGTGCTGAAACTCAACTCTGTATCCAGAGTATGCTGAAGACTTCGCCAGAACTTCGAGGTAAATCTCGGATCCCGATCAGATATAATAGAAAGTGGTACTCCATGCAATCTTACCACTTCCTTTACATATATCCTGGCAAGCTGATCTAGAGAGAAATCCTCTCTAATAGCAATGAAGTGTGCAGACTTTGTAAGACGATCAACTATGACCCAGATAGCATTATTGCCTTTGGATGTTTTAGGGAGTCCTGTGACAAAGTCCATAGTGATGTTTTCCCATTTCCATTCGGGTATGGGTAATGGTTGTAACATCCCCTTATACTTCTGTCTCTCAGCTTTAACTTGTTGACAAACCAAGCATCGAGAGACATATTCAGCAACATCTCTTTTCATGCCATCCCACCAGAAGTACTCTTTCAGGTCCCTATACATCTTCGTGCTTCCAGGATGAATAGAGAATGAAGAACTATGAGCCTCATCCAGCAGCTCCTTCTTTAATTCGGGGATGGGAGGAACACAAACCCGATTCCTGAACATTATTATCCCATCACAATCAAGGTTGACTTCAGGAACATTTCTCACCTTCTTTTGTAACTCGACATCTTCTTTCTGTGCCTCTTTAATCTGCAAATGTATAGATGGTTGAACATTCATTTGAGAAAGATAAGATTTTTCCCCTTCCATTATAATTCCAAGATCCATCCTTTGTAAATCCATAAATATTGGATCTTTTGTGATCCTCATCATGGATAAACTAGCATGGTCTTGTCGACTTAATGCATCTGCCACCTTGTTTGCTTTCCCAGGGTGGTAATGGATTGAGCAGTCATAATCCTTAATCAGCTCCAACCATCTTCTTTGGCGCATATTCAGCTCCTTTTGTGTGAAAATATACTTTAGACTTTTATGATCAGTATAAATATCACACCTTTCACCATAAAGGTAATGCCTCCAAATCTTTAATGTAAAGATTACCGTAGCCAACTCCAAATCATGTGTTGGGTAATTTTGTTCATGGATTTTCAACTGTCGTGAGGCATAAGCTATCACCATATCATTTTGCATAAGAACACACCCCAATCCCTTCATGGATGCATCACTGTAGATCACAAACCTTTCTCCACTACAAGGCAGTGTGAGCACAGGTGCACTGGATAACCTTCTTTTCAACTCCTTGAAATTCTCTTCACATTCCTCTGTCCAGACAAACTTAACTCCTTTCCGAGTCAACTTGGTGAGTGGATTAGATAATCGTGAAAAATCTTTTACAAAACGTCGATAATATCCAGCCAAACCAAGAAAACTTCGAATCTCAGTTACTGTTGTTGGTCTCGACCATCTTTCGATAACCTCTGTTTTTGCTGGATCCACAGATATCCCCTCTTTTGAGATTATATGACCCAAAAATGCAACTTTTTGAAGCCAAAATTCACACTTGGTAAATTTGGCATAAATCTTCTCCTTTCTCAGGGTCTTCAATATAATTCTCAAGTGATCTTCATGCTCTTCCTTTCTCTTTGAATAGACAAGAATATCATCTATAAAGACTACCACAAATTGATCAAGATAGTCTCTAAAGACTCTATTCATTAGATCCATGAAGATAGCAGGGGCATTAGTAAGACCAAATGGCATCACTATAAATTCATAGTGTCCATACCTTGTACGAAAAGCCGTCTTTGGTATATCCTCCCTTTTGACCCTTAATTGATGATACCCTGAACGAAGATCAATCTTGGAAAAGTATTGAGCTCCGCGTAGTTGGTCAAATAAGTCATCAATGCGTGGGAGAGGATATTTGTTCTTGATAGTGATCTTGTTAAGTTCTCGATAATCAATGCAAAGTCTCATTGATCCATATTTCTTCTTAACAAATAGAACAGGTGCTCCCCATGGTGACGCACTAGGGCGTATGAATCCCTTATCAAGATTCTCTTGGAGTTGCATCTTCAATTCCTGCAACTCAATTGGGGCCATTCTATAAGGTGTCTTTGAAATAGGCAAAGCACCCGATACGAGTTCTATTGAAAACTCAACTTCACGATTTGGTGGAAGACCCGGCAATTCCTCCGGAAAGACATCATCAAACTCCCGTACAATGGGAATATTCTTAATCGTGAGTTTCTCACCAACCATTTGAGATAAATAACCTTCATTTAGTGGAATCAATACCCATAAGATGGAAGAAATTTCCACTAGAAGGTTATGTTCATCCTTGCATTGATAGACGATCGTAGATTGATCTGGAATATGAAATGTGACTTCCCTTCTTTGGAAATTGATATGAGATCCATGTAGAGAAGGCCAATCCATGCCAAGAATCACATCAAATTCCACTAAAGGAAGGATCACAAGATTTGCAGGAAGCACTTTCCCACAAACTTCGATCAGAGAAGAATTATAAACTTTTGATGCGACTGTTGTGCCATTAGGTGTTGTCACAGCTAACTCAACATCTAATTTTTGAGGTAATACGGTGATACCCTTAGAAAAATCTTTAGAAATAAAAGATTGGGTGGATCCAGAATCAAATAAAACATTTTCTACTTTAGAGTGGATGGTAAGTGTACCTTTCACCACTTCATTATCGTACTCCACATCACTGATAGAAATTGCATGTGACTTTCCTTTGTCTTTAGCCTTAAGAGTTTGTTGACGTCGACCATCATCATCAACCCTTGGATTTGGGCATTGATTGGCATAATTCCCCATCTCCTTGCACTTGAAACATTTAAGTGTAGTAGGTTCATTCTGCGTATCCCTTCCTTTGTTTGAATCATTGGACATCTTCTTCCCATTATCACGACATTCAAATGCCTGATGACCTTCCTTTCCACATTTAAAACATTACTTGTCCCTTTAAGACAACTCCCTCCATGTTTCTTTCCACACTTTTAGAATAAGGGAAAGTTCATCTTCTTTTCAGTGTGCTCTTTAGAGTTTCCTTTGAATTCCATCTTCCTCTTCTTATCAAACCCATGCGACTGATGGGTTACTCCAATCTCCATCTCGACTTTGAGAGCACATCGAACGATTTCCTCGTAGCTATTGAAGTCCCTTATGGCTAACGCCCTTCGAAGACTTGGTTTTAAGCCACTAAAGAATCGATTGATCTTACTCTCAGGTTGGATAATAATACCAGAAGCGTACCTTGCATGTCTTGTAAAATTTGCTTCATAGGTACCAACAGATTCATCATCCCTTTGCTTCAGTTCAAGAAACTCTTTCACCATCTTTGTTCGGAGAATACGAGGGAAGTACTTATTGAAAAATAAGTTCTTGAACTCGTCCCATTCCATATACACAATTTCATCCCTTTTCCTCGTATTCTTAACAAGATTCCACCATTGATCAGCATCTCCTTCCAAACGATACACTGCTAGGATGACTTTATCATGCTCAGAACATTGAAGAACTGAAAATATCTTTTCAGTATTACTAATCCATTGTTCAGCAACTAATGGATCAGTAGACCCACTGAAAGAAGGTGGACGCTGCCTCATGAAGGATTCAACAGAATGTTGCTCCTTCCTTTGCTCGTTTGGAAGTCCTGCATGATTCATAGCTTGAGAAAGTTGTGTGAGCATGGCTACAAGATTTTGCATTCCAGCTCCCATATCGTTTGGTTGCTCAGGGGGACAATCATTGCATTGCCCATCGCATTCCGCATTAACACGGTTCCTTCGGGTTCCAGCCATTGACTAAAACCAAGAAGAATAGTGTGAGCAACACTAATTATAATTGGAAACCACATAATTCAAGAATAAAATTTTCATGCTTAAGGTCTTATCCTAGGTTATTCATGGCCATTTCTAAGATTGTGTTCTATGCTTAGACTTATCCTTAGGGTTCTTACTAAGGCTTTCACATCCTAGTTTCCAAAGGTTGACTATACCTTTCCTCTGATACCAACTATAACGACCCATACTTTACATACATTGTTAATACTTCGAAATTTAAGCACACTTATTACAACATATGACAAAACCACAAAGGACCGTATAGGTATAGTGTCTTTAGAAACTGGGAAAGATAAACAACTGGTTCATAAATCTTCTACAGTGTCTCCCATTTATTTCATCATATCTAGGGTCCCTTTTAGCATATTATACTTAATATCCATCTTCCCGACCTGGGGAAAAGAAAACATAAAAGGGTGAGCTCAAATGCTCAGCAAGGGCAAATAAAGGAAATATAAATCATATCATATCTTTATGAAAATCAAAACCTGCAAAAGAGATCATAATATCTTAACATGGAATAAATCATAGAAGTGAAAATGAGATCCCCATAATCATAACATAAAACTTGAAACTTTGTGGCATGCACACATAATCATGGAAAATTATTTCTTGTTAGTCATGACTCATTGCCAAGACTATCTTAGTGGACAAAGTCCCTTTCTGAACCGAGTTCACTCCTCGTTTCAGTCCTGTATCACTGAACCGAAATAACCTTCCGTTCCAGCCATGTCTATCTCATGAGATATAAAATCTTTACCCAATGCATTGGAGGGAGATATAGGTCCCACCCATCTTATAATGAATCCTTTCTTATGTGTGCCACATAATCATAAAACATACATCATCGCATAACACATGTAACAAAAATGGGATTCTTGAAACATCATGACATCATAAAACAATTCATATAAGATAAAGGAATTCATAAAAATATTTCCATCACAACATAATCAAATCCATGTAATAATAGGGATAAAAACAGATCCCTTTTATTATCTTAGATGGAAAATAATTTTGATAAAATACTTGAACTCCATTCTTGAGGAAAATATCCTTTCTACTTCAAAAACATTTTTCCTTTCATAACATGTCATACGACTTTAAAATAAAAGAAGTTGATTAAAAATAAAATTGATAACATGTAAAGGAAGCTTCTTGGAAATAATGTTTTAAAAATCCATCCATGCCGTATAAGTTAAAAAAACATTTTTCGTACTTTTGTCGAAAAAGTCAAAAAGTACCTCGTACGACAAAAGATTCCTTTCATACATATTTCTAAAAACTCACTGAAGGGTAAAAATGGATTTAAACAATTGTAGGTGGATGGAAATAATATTACATATTGATGAAACATTGATGTGGATGATAAAATACACCCCTGTAAATACTTACGAATAAACAATCTCGGATAAAAATGAGATTGTGATATTTCCCTTACCTTAGGTCCGATTTGCTTTGTTCGTGTCCGAAGCTCCAGTATAATGGTTTAAATAATGTTATTGACTTATTCCAGAATCATACATATTGATATGATATCATATATGGTCATATTATTAGCTTCTTGTTAGTAATATTTCATTGTTACTTGTTACTCGGGTCTTTATAACTTTTTGTTCTTATGCGTGTTTTGTCGAATAAATTCTTATTCTTATCTTTAGGTTATAGATAATTAATTTACAGAATGGTATTAGTGTAGTATATACCATATTCATTCATTCAATTCATTTATATAATCATTATGAAATGAAGATCATGTAGAATGAGTCGCATCACATCGTGGAGACGGTATTCCGTACGTACGCACGAGTGATGATATCGTTCCTATGATCGTGGAATTGTATTGGAGTATATATATATTATTTCAGTATCAATATTACTTCATAATAATCATATATAGTTACTCATTACACCATTATACCCATCCTTGTAAGGTGAGGGTGGAAAATAGATTACACCACGGCGTGGAGACGGTATTCCGTACGTACGCACGCGCGGTGATTTCATTTTTCCGTAGGATGGATAGAAGGTGAATTAGGGTTGTTTCATATTTATAATAACATATCAGTATGTAAGTAATACTGATGTTATTACTTTATCATGAAACAACTAAATAAGAAGAAGTTGAAGAAGAAATAAATTGAAAAGATCGGTAATGGATATTACCTCTTCTTTGGAACGCCTCTTTGAATCCTCCACTTAAGGAACTAAGATTGGTCTTTGGAGAAGACCAGGACCTCTAGGATTATTCTAGGGAAGTGGAGAGGAGAAAATTGCACGGTTTGGCCGAGCTTGAGTGCTCAATTTGGTGTGAGGAGGAGGGGAAGGAGGTGCCCTTTTATAAGGGAGGAGAGGGGTACCTTAGGAATATCTCAAAATATTATTTTATATTAAAGTCAAAATCGGTTTATAATGGTTCCAAAGGGTCTTATTTCGAAGATAAAGTGGGGATGGGTCGAAATCCTATCAACCAATAATATTTAGACAAGATTAGGATATTATTTTAACCTTATCAATTAGATTTAACTCTAAGTTAATTAATTTAACTTTTACCGTGTCTTTTTGTTTTCTTTCACTATATGGTTAATACACTTACTATAACATGCCAAACGTACCCCAAATTGTTTATTATTAATATATATATCCTTATATAAGTCATTTGGCCGAACCTTAGATTTTTAGGAATAAAATAACAATTAATAATATAATATTTGATTTAAAAACTATTTTGTGTCAATTTTGACACTATTTGATATATGATTTTTGTGAAAGTCATAACAGAATTATATGTTCGAACCAAGTTGATTAAATCAACATTAATATATCATAGTAACCTAGAAAATTAGTGGAATTCATAAAAAGTCTCAAATTACATTTATTTTGGTGTTTATAACATCAATTATGTCAATATTTCATTAATAAGATAATTACTGCATCATCATTGTGTCATAAATAAATTAAATTATTTAATGTCTAAAAATTACAAATAAAATATCATCATTTAGGAAATCTTTTTAGCTTTCTAATGAGTATTTAAAATTGAATTTATCTTATGCATAACCCCATATTAAAAATGATTTACTTATTAAACTTTGATTTCTAACTATTTTAACCCTTCTTTAAATAAATTAATAATAAATGTCCTAATCTAATCCAAGTGGGCCTAAATGGTCATATTTTATTCCTAAGTTTGTTTTTGGTCGAATTACACTTGTCCAATAAATTAGTACATGTGTTAGGGTAATATTAATATCATATTTACCCTTAGTTACCCTATTTACTATTAACCGCGGTAAAAATAGTAAAAAGTTACTATTCACCAAAAAATTATTTTCATCTCATTGAACCACATTTTAGTCCTTGATATTAACCGTGTCTCTCGGATTTTTGAAATTCCATTCACAGAAGCGGTAAAATTAAGTTTTATGCAAAATTCAGTTTTTAACCTACCACTTAGTGGTTTCACTATTCATCAAAAATTGAAAGTTTTCAGAAAAATACCAAAATTTCACCCTAGGCTAATTTCGATATTCTGAGTCCAAAAATGAAGTCCATTTTGAAAAATAAAATTTATAAAATTTCAAAAAGTGGTTATTAATATTCATAACGGCTAGTTTTAATAGCATATTGTTGTTTAGTGAAACTCGGTATTGCGTACGACGCAAGCTATCGAGGAAGGTCGCGATTGCGTGTAAAGAAAGCTAAGCAAGTGTTGTGTAGAAAAAGATTCCTTTGATGATTTATATAACATAAAAGTCTCGGGTGTTACATAAAATTTATCCCCATATAGTATAAAAAACCAAATTTTTTTTGAGAGAACTACAACAAAAAAACTCATTGTATTATATAGTATTTATCATGGTGTTAAAAATGGTGTGAATATTATAGAATTACTAATATCTATTTTATCAAAATAATACCATTTCCATTAACTAATGAATCAGTATAAATATTAATATCACCATTTTATTATTGAGTGGAAAAAACGGATCATTAACAAATGTAATTTCTAATTCTAGAAATCATTCATCACACCGCTTTTGATAATATAATTTTAATCCCATTGTATTTAATATTTTTAGTGGATTTGTTAACAGGGAAATGCATTCAATAGCTCCCGTGTATTAATATTCTAGATCAAGAAATACGTGAACCTCATGGACATATTTTAGTCTTTTAAATTTATCTACCACTATATTTTATGCACGATCAATTATTATGTAATTTTTACTTCTGATATATATTAAAAAATGAAATCCATTTCAACAAAGAATCAAATTAAAAAAAAATACAGATTTTTTTCTTTTATAGTCAATAGATTTTTAATTATATGTTTCTATTGATCCTTATAAAATTTATAATAAGTCATAATATCATCATCAAATACAAATAAAAAAATTCCCATAGAGTCGTTACAAAATCTATTCATATGATGCATAAAAATATAGGGTCTATTTTTCAAACCAAAGTGGATAACTGAAAAATATTAATAGTGATAACTAGTTTAAAATACTATCCTTTGAATGTATTCATTGATTACATTCAACATATTATATCCATTTTTATGTAAATAATTGAATAAAATTATTCTCCCTCAAGAATATCAAACATGAAATTTATTTGATGAAAAGGTTATGTGTTCTTTACATTAATATTGTATTTACACTATTTAAATTTTAATCCTAATAGAAATATCATTATTTTGATTTCGAAAACATGATAACAACAAGGTGATGTTCTTTGAAAAATAAAACACTTATCAAGAAACTATTGTAACACTTTTTTAATTTTATTTTATCTACTCAATCCAATATATAATGATGTTTTGGAATTGTCTAATAATTTGGAACTAAAAAAATACTAATTCATGCTCTAAATATTGAATAATACAAGTAAAATCATTAAAAAAATCATTTATATATTCATTTACCATAAGCACATTAAAATTTTTAATATCATCCTTCTTTTCAATTATTTGAGAAAGATAAATTTCACACCCTATTTAATCAATATCTCAATATCATGGTAGGTTACCAAAGGTATTGTCTCATTATTATATAAAATTTGAAACTCGGTATTAATACAATATATAACTTATTTTTCAATTAAATACGTCTTACTATGATGTGTTCAAATAAAAACAATATCGATAACAGCATTAATCTCTGATTAATGGAATACAAAAATATTTAAATAAAATAAAAATCCAAATATAACAATAAAAAAATAACTATGAATCCTTATTTAATTAACATTTTATCCAATACATTTTACCAAATTATGTATCTCAATATATAGAGAAGATAATTTAATTTTAATAACAAAATTTATGAGTAATAATTCAATGTGTAGAACTCAAATTAAACATAAAAATGGTACAATTTGAGTTAATACGTAATGTAAATTTTACCACTATATATGGTGGTCAAAAATATACTAATGTACTAATTTATGGATTTAAATTCCTTTTTTACTTTTAAATGTGATTGTTCATAGGTAGAGTAACTAAAATTTTCTATGCATCTTTATAATCACCTGACTCATTATAATTCTTACTATTATCTTATATCTAACCATATAATTTCTTAGTAACATTTAAACGCAAATAATTTTACATATTGTCATGGATAAAATGATTGAACCTAACATACTAATAACACTTCCTCAATCCTATTAAAAAGACTTCAAATTTATGCTTCAAAAATTAAAAATGCGGTGGGAATAAAAATAGGTTTCCTCATTGAGTTTTTTATTTATTTTCACTCTAATAACCTCTTAATTGTGATTTCATTCGATATATTTGTTTCAAAAACATATATGTTATCATTTCTGATATATCATAAAACATCATAATTACATTTATAGTCATGACATGACAATAATCATTATTAAATTAGTTTCATTAAAATGTAAAACCATCCAATTGTACTATTATAATTAAAAATAAAATGTGTTACATGCCTGTAAGAACTAAAAATATTCAATTTTTAAGTGAAAACTGTACCCTATTCCCATTTATTCATCTCTAGAAATTACCTTTTAAATAAATGTTAATGAAATTTGGAATATATTTTTCATGAATTTGATATATAAATACCATCAAATATGTTGTATAAATTTTATTTTTTTATCCATGATATTTTTAATTAAATTCTTATATTTATAGGTTTAACCATAAAAATGATAATGAGAATGAGTTCCTGTAACACCCCCAAGATATCATAGTACATTATTTCTTCAAAGTAATACAGTAACATGCACTACACACAACACGGAGTTCTAGCGCACCACGACTTACCAAACTAGCCGTTCAAAAGCGGTTATGAGTAGTATTAACTGAATTTTGAACTATATATAATCCTTATAATTTTATAATACATTTTATGAATTTATTAGATATAATATAAGAAAAAATTAATTTTTTTCAAATAAAAGAAGTATTTTTTTAAAAATGCAATTTTACCACCTTTTAATGGAGAACCCTTTATTAGTCCATTATTTTAAAATTTTATATATTTAATTTGATAAACTAAACTTCTTATTTAGAATTTGGTGATATGTTTTTAGTTTCATTAAATTTTTTTGTGTCTTTCTGATAACATTAATATTTGGGTGAATAGTGATAAATACTATATTTTAAAGGAAAAAAACTTCTTTAATCAAAAATATTTATATTGTTAAATTCTACATTTTAATGGTTTGGAAGTAAAAATGGATTATATTTTTACCATTTAATCCAATTATTTTCATTGAAAGTAATTTTACATTGAAATTTGACATAAACAATTGTCAATTTTTTGATAGTTATTATTTGTTAAAAATACGCTTTTTGGTTTTGACAATGGAAATTAATATTAAATAAATTAATTCAACTTCTATGTTTTGAAATTGGTAAAATAGAATTAATTTTTTAATTTGTAATATCAAAATTATCTTAGGGATAATTTTTCTTAATTATCTGAAAACTTTCAATTTTTGATGAATAGTGAAAAGCATTGAGTTATTATTTAAAACCAACTTAGTATTTAAATAATTAATTACTTTATTAATATTTATTTTAGTTCAAAATAAATACATAATACCTATATAAGTTCAATACAATTCATTGGAGTCAGTTTATAATAATTTTAGATATATAAAAATTTTATTGAACTTTTTACAATCATTTACCCACCTCCTAGAAGCATTTGGAAATTTACATAAAACATAATTTTACCGCTTCCTTGAGTTGAATTTCGAAAATTTGAGAGACACGGTTAACATCAAGGAGTAAAATGTGGTTAAATATGACAAAAATAATTTTTGGTGAATAATATTTTTTTAAATTTATTTACAACTGTTAAAAGTATATTGGGTAATTTAAGGTAAAAAGAATATTGTAATACTAAAAAATTGCCATAACACTTGCCCAAACCTTATTTAATGAGTCATGGATGACCATGGGAATCCTTGGATCAATTTTGGGACCACATGGATCAATTTATTTATGATAATGACACTTTATTCTAAGTAACTTAAAGTAAAGGAAAAATGACATAAAAAATATCTTTTATTAAATCAATTTTTACATGTTGTTATATAAGTCATGACTTCTAAAATAAATAATCATTGGAAAGTTAAAAATATTTCCTACAAAATTTAATTTAATTTATAATTTTTATAAATTAAATAATTTACTTTATTTATGACATAATTATGCTGTACTAATTACCTTATTAATAAAATATTAAAATAATTGATATTATAAATACCCAAATAAATGTAATTTGAGACTTTTTATGAATTCCACTAATTATATAGGTTAAAATGACATGTTAGGGTGGGTTATATAATTTTTTTATTAATGTAATAATGGGGTTATGACTTTATCAAAAAAAAGTTTTAAATAATGTCAAATTTGACATAATTGAGTTTTTAAATCTAATAATATATTTTTCGTTGATATAATATTTTTAACATTATAATGTTCATCCAAAGGGCCTAAATAATATTATATGTGTCATCAATGAACCTATTGGAGTTCTCTTGGAATTTTATCATATTCTTATTAACCATATAATATAAAAATACAAAGAGACATGTTAAAATTCAAACAATTTAACAAAGAGTTAAATCTAAAAGATAAGGTTAATATAGTGACCCAAACATGTCTCAAACCTATTGGTTTAGTGTTTTTAGATCCATCCCCACCTTATACATTAAATAATCTATTTTGGACCCATTAGAAACAGAATATTATTTTATTATAAAATAATATATCTAGCTTTTCCAATGGTGCCCCTCACCCCTCTTATTAAAAATCACTCCCCCTTCTCTCTAATTCACACCTTCGACGCCATTTGTATTAGCCAAACCCTTCCCAAATACCCTCTCAGCTATCCTCCCTTCATCCTATAGGCCTTACTTTAGTCATAAATCCATATTTTGGAGCCCTTTTGATCAAATCATAAAGAAGAACCCGAAGAAGAGATAATGATTTCACAACCCCCATTCAAGTTCCTTTATTCTTCCACTTCCTCTTTCTATGTTGTTTCCAATCTAAAATGGTAACTATAGAATCTTCTATAAACTGTGATTTTATTATAAATATGGTACAACAATATTCATTATTCTATCAATCCTTTGAATGACATATCACCATACATGCGTACGTACGGTTTACCGTCTCCACGTCATGGTGTAATTGTTATTCATTTCATTATTATTTGGATGAATGTAATAATGATGTGTAATTGATGTAAATAATAAATATAACATGATAATGATTCTGTATATACGATATACCATCCAATTATATATTATTTAATTAAAAAAATAATGATATTGTTGGTTGTGCGTACGAACAGATAACTGTCTCTACGAACGCGATAAGATTAATTCCCCATCGTATCCATTCAAGAATAATTTTCATTTCATGATTAAAAATAATGACCAAATACTTGATATCATTCTGGATATGAATAATATACATCCTATCCATAACAAATATGACTCTATAAAGAATATAAATGAAAACAAATCTTTTATCACCCGTAACAACGATAATACTAAGATATTATGAACAAAGCAAAGTTAAAAGATAATATATGATATCGTATAAATGTATATGATTCCAGTATAATTTAATAACAATTATTTAACCATTATACAAGAGGTTAACCTACCCTCCACCACAGAAAAGTACAAGGTAAGGGTTTATTTCACAATCTCTTTATTATCTGAAATTGTTTTTATGTAAGTATCTGCTGGGACCTATTTATCATCCACTTCCATGTTTCATAAAAATGTATTCCAAAACATTTTTACTATTAAATAGACTATCAGATAAAGTCATTTATACCCTTGTTTTACTTTTTATAAAATGTTTTGAAAGGAATGTTTCTGTCATGAACCTACCCGGGTATCCTGGTAGCTCGATAACCAAGCCACCCCTAACATAGCCCAAAGGGTGTTCTCGATCCCCTCTAGTTGGCGATTAGCGCATGACATCAGAATGATTTTTTCCACCAACAATGTTGATGAAACGAAATAAGACAGTATGAATAACAAAAGAAACTCCACCAGCAAAAATGTACAAGAATACAAAGTGGCATAATAATCCCAAAGTACTACAACCCAAGTACTAAAAAGAGGAAAACAACCCCATGGCCCATAAGAAGACAACACACCAAGACCAATGTTAATCATCTAGATCCACCGTCATGAGATACCTTCCCTTTCCACGAAGCTGATAGATGAAAGTCTACAATCACCAGATGGCTATTGTAGGGTGTGAGCCTAAGCCCAGTAAGATACCACCAATGATTCCATAATTGATTCCAAAAATAGATTATCAAAGAAAATCTCCCAATTTTCAAATAAACAGTTTTGGAAATTCAAAAGAATATTTTAACAAAACATGCTATAAATTTTAAATTGATGGAAATAAATATATTAATCATGGATTTAAAATGATGGAATATTTCTAAAAAAATGGCTCAAGTAAAACATTTATATAAAACAGTTTATATAAATTCAGCAGGCATGTAATGCAGTTCAAAAACATTGGCATACATTTATATCTCCAATATAAATAAACAAGCGAGCAACATGGTCATCTACCAAAAGGTATGATATTATTAAACAGTTATAGGATTATGTACTCTCTATGTGAACTCAGAAAAATGTGTATAGAAACATCTCTATAACCCTGGCCAAAGGAGACTTGTCACCAACCTGTCAGGGATGTGACCCAAAGCTAGTATGTTTTAGAATATTGCTCTAGCGTAGAGTGAATCCAAATAACTCACTAACTACCTAAGGCTTGCATGTGCTCTTACATGATGGGAGAACTATTTTAGGAATGCATAAAATATTATCAATACAATTATTCCATTTCATAAGTGCAAATTTCATTCCATTTAAAACCAAAATAGGTTTTATTCAAAACATGCCTTTTTCACAAGATAATACCAATGGGTTTCTATCAAAATATTTTAATCCATTTTTACTAGTTTGATATCCATTCAAAACCAATTGCATCATCACAAAATTTATTTCCACAATTAAATTAAACAATTTAATTAAAATCATTTCTATCAAATCTATTATTTAAATTAAACAATTTAAATCATCAAATTTCCATAAACACTCCCAATTAAATGGAATTGGGGTTTTCCAAATTTCCATGCCCAACTATTTCAAATATCTCGATTCACTGAAATCTAGTTTTTTATCAATATAAATGAATTAAAATTTGACAAATTTAATTTAAATAAAAAATTAAAAAAAATGAAAAAATACAATGATAATCAATTTGGTAAGTCGGGATGGAACCACCTACTTCAATGGTATTGACCAAGAACACAACAGTTCAGAACGCTCAAGAAAACCCGGTTGCTTCTATAAGAACCTGCCTTAGATCTCTTACCCTAGAAAGATCAAGACCAAATATCATTATATTTGGCATCCACACACATAGATCTACCCATAACGGACGTAGATCAAAGAAACTGAGAGAATATGAGAAGTAGATCTAAGTAGATCTACGAAACAGACCAAGAACGACGAAGAACGATCACAAAACTCACGAATCCAGCTTGGATTCACCAAGATAAGCCTTTGGGTCGCCTCTAGAATGATGGGACATCCTTCTCTGACCTTTGGGGAACCAAAATCCGGAGTTACGGCCGCTTAGGAGGGAAAACGAGGCACTTAGAGGAAAACTGAGTGAGATCCACAATTTAAGGATCACATTTAAGTGCACGTATGGTTAGTTCGCCCAGTTTAACAAACCGTGCACTAGCCATATGTTAGATACTACCTCATCAGACAGTCCATGCACGTTATAGCTGCACAGTTAAACAAACCGTGCACCGCCCGTGTTGAAGGTACTGCCTCTAAGACCAACTACACACGGTTTGTCCGAATGGTTTAGAAACCCCGTGTGTTTCACGTGCGGCTTCCCCTTTTCCCAAAAACAACATTTACTATTCTCCCGACTCTCCCATTAGTCACTAATCCAAAACAGTGGTACATAGAAACATCAAAAGTACCTGAAAACGTAACGTGATGTTACAAACTCCCCATCATAAGATATTTATGTCCCCAAAAAGCCTATGAGGAAACCTCCACGTCAAAAAGATGAGTCCACTGCTCTTTCATTAGTGCCTCCCATTCCCACGTTTCCTGAGAATCACAACCATGCTACCATAGTATACAGACCATAGGTATCGTTCTCCCAAGAATTACCTTGGTCTCAGAATCAACATCCCTAACTGGACATTCAGTCACAGATAAATCTGGTTCAATCTCATGATCACTCAACCTCAAAGCATTAGATGGATCAAAGAGATACTTTCCCAGATGCGATACATGGAACATGTTATGTATCGACATCAGCTGTGGTGGTAGAGATAGATGGTAAGAAACATTCCCTACAAGACCAACAACCTCCAAAGGTCCCACACAATGAGGAGCAAGCTTCCCTTGCCTCCCAAGACGTCGATGACCTAATCGGGGAGAAACATTCAAGAACAACTACTCACCAACTGAGAACTATAATGTCCTTCGACGAAGAACAGCATAAGACTTGAACTGACTCGGTGCTGTCATCATTATCTGACAAATCTATTGGATCTTACCTGTCGTCTCATAGACAAAAATCGGTCCTACTAAAGAACATTAACCAATATCTGGCCAACATAGATGAAATTTACAAGGACGGCCATACAATGCCTCAAAATGAGCCATTTTGATCACAGACTGATAACGTTTGTTATAAGAAAACTCAAGTATCCCCATATGATCATCCCAAAACCCACCAAAGTCGAGAACACATGCACGAAGCATATCATCGTGGATCTGAATAGATCTCTATGTCTAGCCATATGACTGTGGATGGTAGGCCGTGATCAAATGGACCTGATATCACAGTGCCTCCTGAAGGCCTCTCTAAAAGCGAGAAGTAAACTGAGGATACCTGTCAGTGACTATAGCAGACGAAACTCTGTGAAAACAAACAATTTCATTCTGATAGATACTTCCCAACTCCTCAACTTTTGTTGTATCTCGAATAGTTATACAGGGATTTGACATGGTCAACCTATTGATCACAAACCATATTTCGTTCTTCCTCCTTTCGGGTTGAGGTAACTCAACCACAATGTCCATAGATATTTCATCCCACTCTCATATAGGGACTTGAAGTGGTTGAAGAAAACATGAAGGTTTCTATTGCTCGGCTTTCACCTGCTGGCATGTATAACAATGAGACACAAACTCAATAATGTCTCGCTTCATACTTGGACACAAGAATTGTTTCTGCATGTCCTAGAACATCTTCGTGGTTCCTGGGCATACAACCCACTAAGTGTTATGGAAATCCCCCATCACAACCTTCCTTGCAGCTAACAGCACAACGTAACAGTTTCGATAACACAGAACAACCTCTTTGGAGAATGACCACAATGTGTCGGTCTCCCTGCCATAAATAGATATCCTAAGGCTATGGAATTCATCATCCATTGGTTTTTCCTGAATAATAAACATGATATGAGAAGATTTCAACTAGACACTGGCTAATGAAACTTCATTCCCCTTCCACTGAACTCCAATATGCAATTGAGAAAAAAGATCCATCAAACCCCAATATTCTGAAGATTTGCGCATAGCTTATGGTGGATGTTTCTCCATAAAGGTAATGTCTCTCACACATATGTGGATGCATTACTGCTGCATTTTTAAGGTCATAGTTAGGATAGTTCTTCTCATGAGGCTTAAGCTGATGAGACCCATAGGAAAAAACATGATTACCTTGCATAAGGACACATCCCAAACCTGAACCTGATGCATCACAGAAGACCACATAACCTATACTAGCCTCAAGAAGAGTTAACACCAGTGTAGTAGTAAAAAGACGCATTATATCAATAAAATAACTCTAAAATTTATCATTCCAGGAATACATCACTCCCTTTCGAGTCAGAGAATTCAGCAGAGAAGCTAACTTTGAGTAGTCTTTAACAAATCAGTGATAATATTCTGCAATGCCCAAGAATATCCAAATCTTGAAAACATTTCTTGTTTGTTCCCAAGTCATAAAAGCCTTTACCTTCTCAGGATTGACTGATATTCCTTGTTATTACACAACATGTCCCAATTATTTCACATCCCAAATCCTGAAATCGCAATTTGAAAGCATGGCATAAAGTCAGTGATTCCTTAGAAGACTCAGAACTGTTCTCATATGATGCACATGATCCTCATCAGACTTGGAGTAGAAAAAAATGTCATCTAAAAAGACTACAAAAAATGTATCTAGATACTCATGAAAAATCATGTTCATCAAATCAATGAAAACTAGAGGTTCATTTGTTAGGACGAAGGTCATAACAAGGTACTCATAATGGCCATACCTACTCCAAAAAACAATCATATGAATGTCATATTCTTTTATCCTATACTGATGGTAACCTGACCAATGATCAATTTTTGAAAACCACTTTTCCCCTTTCAATTGATCAAACAATTCATCAATTCATGGTAAAGTATATTTTTTCTTTATCATAACTCGATTGAGCATTCGATAATAAACACATAAGTGAAGAGAACCATCAGCCTTCTTGAAGAATAGAACGGGTCTTTCCCAAGGTGAAACACTCGGGCATATAAAACCTTTCTAAAAAAGATCATCTAACTGAATATTCAGTTCTTTTAGTTTAGCTAAAGCCATTCGATAATATGGAATAGTAACCGGTTGAGTACCAGTCATTAAGCAAATAGAAAAATCAACCTCTCTTTGATACCATTTTGTCACTAACTAGCCTAGGTACCCTGGTAACCTGATAACCGAGATGGCCCTGACATAGCGTGATGGGCGTTCCTGATCCCCATGAGTTGGCGACTAGCACCTGGCATCACATAAAATACAAGTGGGTATGATTTTTTCCACCAACAATGCAGATGAAAATAACCAAAGAAGTATTCATAACAAACGAAACTCCCCCGAGAGTAATGTACCCAAATACAAAGAGGCATAATAATCCAAATATACTACAACCCAATAACCAAATATCAGGGAATAGCCCCATGGTCCCTAAGGACACAACTCACCAAGTCAAAAGTTTAACAGCTGGATCCACCTCCAAGAGATCCCTTCCCATTACTCAAACCTGGAAAAAGAATGTCTACAAACACCCGAAGTAAAAAGTAGGGTGTGAGCCTAAGCCCAGTAGGATACCACCAAAAATTTCATAAAAGATTTGAAAAAATATATTATCCAAAGAAATTCTCTCAATTTTCAAATAAATCAATTTTTCAATTAAAAATAATATTTTAACAAAACATTCTATACATTTTCAAATGATGGAAATAAATATTTTAAGAAAAGATTTAAAATGATGGAATATTTATAAAACAATGTACTAAGTAAAACATATAGATAAAAAGGTTTATATAAATTCAGTAGGCAAGCAAAGCCGTTCAAAATCATTGGCATACATTTATGTCTCAAATATAAATAAACACGTGAGCAACATAGTCATATTCCAAATGGTATGATTTTATAAAACATTTATAGGATTCCACACTCTTTATGTGAACTCAGAAAAATGTGTATACACAAGTACCTATGACACTGGCCAAAGGAGAATCATCACCAACCAGTCAGGGATGTGACCCACCACAAGTATGTTTTAGAACGTTGTCGTAGCATAGAGTGTATCTAAATAACTCACTAACTACCTAATGCTTGTATACACTCTTACATGATGGAATAACTATTTTAAGAATGCTTAAAATAAGATCAATCCCATTATTCTATTCCAAAAGTGCCAATTTTATTAAATTTAAAACCAAAATAGGTTTTATTCAAAACATTCCTTTTTCACAAGATAAAACCAATGGGTTTCTATGAAATCATTTTATGCCATTTTCGCCAGTTTGAAATCCATTCAAAATCAATTCCATGAGCACAAAATTTAATTCCACAATTAAATTCAACAATTTAATTGAAATCATTTCCATCAAATTAAAATTTTTAATTAAACAATTTAAATCAACAAATTTCCATAAACACACCCAATTCAATGGAATTGGGGTTTTCCAAATTTCTATGCCAAAACCATTTCAAATATCTGGATTCACTGAAATCGAGTTTTTTTATCAATTTAATAGAATGATAATTTGAGAAATTGAATTTCAATCAACAATTGAAATAAATCCAGAAAATAAAATGATAATAAATTTGGTAAGTTAGGACAGAACCACCTGCTTCAATTGTATTGACCAAAACCACAACGGTCGAGAACGCTCAAGAAACCCGGGTTGCGTCTTCAAGAACCCACCTTAGATCTATTCTCCTAGAAAGATCAAGACCAAATATCATTATATTTGGCATCCACACACATAGATCTACCCATAACGGGTGTAGATCTATGAAACTGAGAGAATAAGATATGTTAATCAAAGTAGATCAATGAAACTGATCAAGAACGATGAAGAACGATCACATACTTCAAAAATCATGCATTGATTAACCAAGAGAAGCCTTTGGATTGCCTCCAGAACAATGGGATTCCCTTCACTGACCATAGGAAAAGGAGAATCCTAAGTTAGGGCCACATATGAGAAAAAAATAGTCACTTAGAGTCAAAATCCGTGAGATCCACGATTTATGGATCTCATTTAAGTGACTGCACGGTTAGTTCGCACGGTTTGAAAAATTGTGCGCTAGCTGTTCATTAGCTACTACCTCAGAAGACACCCCATGCATGGTTTGGCCTCATGGATATATAAACCTTGTGCCACCCATGATGAAGCAACTAACTCCAAGACCAACTATGCATGGTTTGGCCACACAGTTTAGACAACACGTGCACCGCCCGTGCGACGTCCCCTTTGCCGCTAAACCACTTTTAATGTTCTCCCGACTCTCTCATTCATTACTAGTCCAAAATAGAGGTACATAGAAACATAAAAATTCCTGAAAATATAAATTTATGTTACACATTCAATCATTTTCCAATCAAGGTACTTTTAACCTTGTTGAGAAAATTAAGGTAAGAATGTCTTTTTTTCTTATACTGCAGGTGCAGCTATTTTTTGAAGTTATAACATCATCGATGCTTTCGTTACAATCTTATAAGAATATTTTCTAAATAAATGTTTTCTTTTAAAATTATGCAACTTTAAATGATTTCAATAAAAAGAAACAGATATTTTTGTCAAATTGTTTTGATTTCATCTATGTCAACATCCTTTGATTCATTTTATAGTTGTTTGAAGTTGATTCATTATGATACAAATCATTCATATTTTATTGAAGGTTTTATGATATTTTTGAATATGGATGTGTTATTTTTACAAAATTCATGTTTTATGGATAATGTATTTACATTTCATATTCTAGTTTTAATACGAATGTTTATGTTATATTTCATACATTTCATATGAGGAATTTATTAGACTTAGTAAGTGACAGGTGGAGCCCGCTATATATCATCGATGCATCGGTATGTCTGATGAGACCACTAGATGTTGAATTGGCTGAGGCCTTACCCAATTTGATGTATGGTTTTGGATAATTCCTTAATAATTTTTAGACGGCTTGGCTAAGGCCTTGAAAAATTGATTCAGAATGTCCAACATTATACATTCCCTCTTTATGAAAATAATATTTATGGTTCATGTGGACATTAATGTACTAGAATACCCATGATTGTGTTTTATTATAGAATTATTTACTAAGCTAATATTCCTGCCATAAAAGTGTTCATGTTTATTGCTGGTAAAGGCATGCGTTTTCAATTATTCACCAAGCTTAATATTTATGTTATCTTCCACTGTTTTTCTTACCCTTACTATGCATTTGAGTTCACTGCTTTCTTATGTTTCTTATTCCCAGTATATGAAGAAGATAGTTATGAGTGACTTGCAGGAATAATCTAGGAGTCTTGGATGTTTCTAATGGAATAAATTTGTGTTGTATTTCATTTCAGGTTGAAAAGTTGAACTTATGTATGAATATTGTTTCCAATAATACAAAAATGATCTATCTATTGAGACATGATTTCCTTGTAATCATGCCAATGTTATGTAATAATGCACCGACACTAGGTAACTATGTTCGGGGCATTATAGTTCTCTTCTGAATCTTTAAAATTCCCCTAATTTTATATATATTCTCAAAATCATTTATACCTCTCTTTGACCACCATTGGGTATTAGTTTTAACCAAGATATTGATGTTTTTTTCAATGAAATGAATTGATATTGAAATGTTACTATGTAGAGAATTAAGTCACACACTTACCTATGAACCACTATAAATATCCTTCATTAACTAATTTAAAAAGCCGCAACCCGTTAACTCTAACTCCCATTATATCTAATTCTTGATCTGGAAGGATATTTTCTTCTTATTTCCTTCCTATATCACTCACCTAGTTACCTCTATGGAAACCATTTAAAATGTATAACTCTATTATATTAATAAATTTGTAAACCCTAAAAGAATATCTCTTGATAGTGTAACCATAATGTAACATATCGAAACTGTTTGTATCTTAATACCATCTCAACCTCTAAATTTATCTAAACCCCTATATGATTCGTACTATAAGAAATTGTAGGTCAAACGACCCAAAATTTTTATTAATGTAAATTTAAATTGAAATTTATTAAATGACCATCATCAATTAGGTTTATTTGTTTACATAATTAGTAAATAAATTACAAAAAACTCCATTTCCATACAGTTTACATTTAATCTACAAGAAAGTTTTTTATGTTTAACACCAAGTTTCATTCATGATATTTTAACATCGTTAAATATCACTGAGAAATAATAAATTTCTGATCATTATATAGTTTGAGTAAATTTTTATAAAATTTTAAAAGCATTTGATAACATGGGATGAGTAAAACATATATCAATAATTTATATAAAATTATTGAAACTCATTAGTCAATTGAAAAAATTAAAACAAATGAAAAGGTATACCTTTTAAAACATTGAAATTTATGGTCAAAAAAAAATATTCACATGATCAAACAACTTTTTATAAAATAAAACAATTAAAAATCATATAAAAAATAAAAAATCATGAATATATCATGGGAAGTCAATTTTATCACATTGTTCATCCATTTTTTACCCATAAATGAATAATTTATAACTTGTTAATTATGAACATCAAATTTATTTAGAATAAATCAGTTCCCTATGAATTTGAGGGATATATATCAATCTCTCCAATAATAATAATTAATTTAAAATAATAAATACAAGAAAAATAACAAATACAAGAAATTATTTACCATTAAATCAATCATTTATAATAACAATAAAAAAAGTTTTAATAATCTCATACACAATTATGTAATGTCCATTTATTTTGATAATAACTAAAAATTATGAAAATAACAAAAAATAGAAATTGAATTTTCTTTGAAAAATTATGAAATCATTAAGAAAAAGCTTCATAAGGATGAATATTCTTCACAGTCAGGAAAGGTTTTCATGCAGTAAAAATGAGAAAAAAATATTCTATCAAATAGTACAATGTAAAAAATAACTATTGTGAAGAAAATTAATCATTGCATTTTTAAAACACTCTAATGAAATTAGATTATGGATTAAAATTAATATATTTTATAATTTTAGTATAAATATAAAAATTACTGAAACAAAATAATAAATATGGATATATAAGAAAAATATGTAAAAGGAAAACATTAAAACTAGGTTTTTATGTAAAATTTACTACCTCATATTTTTATTCCCAACAGACATATTTTAACTTCATGAATAATAAAACTACATTAATTATTTACATTATTAATAAATCGATTCATTTTTATTACATTACCGTTATTCCTTTTATTTCATTTATTATAATGGTTAGTTTATTTATTTAATCAGTTATGTATCCAAAATTTGTTTTGGGGTTGTTCGGTTGAAAACTATTTTGGTGTGTTGAATTAGTTAAAATGGCCAATAATGTGGTTTCATCATCATTAATTATTATAAATAATGTACATAAATAATATTTATTTATTTTAAAAAATCTTTTACAACCCTTCATTTAAGGAAGTAATGAAATATGAATGACATCATTCTATGAGGAGGTAGTCTTTACATACACAAGAGTGGAATTTTACTAACTAAAGGATGTGAAGGAAAAATGTTCAGTAGTTGAATATCTTTACTAAGAAATATTTATTTTTTTATGTAAAATATATATTAATTTAATTCTAATTTATAATAATATAATATAGGTAGTGATGAAAAAAGAACTACATCATCCATAAAGGTTGTTGCCAAAACATACACATTGAAGATATTATATTATTTCTACAGATTGAAAAAAGATAGATAATGGTTATTGTAGAAAACATATAAAATTTTATTATATTAAAAATAAATAAATATTAATATTTTTTTTTGTAATAATTGGTTTATGGGATATTTAATAAGAGAGAATGGTTAGTGAATGTGTTTATGAATTTTACCTCTTCCTTGGATACCCTGATATGGATTGTACCTTATGACTTATTATATGGGACTTTTAGTGAAAATAGTGACACTAGAAAGTGGGGGGAAATGTTGAAATGTTGGTAGGAATAATATTGGTCATGATAAAGTGATAACAGTGTGTAAAAATGTGATGATTGATAGAATCCTTTTATATGATAGGATAGGGGATCAATTGGCAATATTCAATGTGCTAAAACAATAATATAGTATCAAAAAAAAGAAAATTGATGTAAAATTGACACATTTATAGTATCAGACAATATTAGTCTAAATCCACTACATCTACTAAAGATGGGTTACTCCAATATGATTTTTCAACTCCACAAACAACCACATCACCCAAAACGAACATCATATACCCAATATACCCCCAGACCGTCGTGCTCTAACTCCTCCGTCATTTCTCCCTGATTGATGTGTTCCATTCGCCTTGCTCTCAGTAACTGGTTTTCCGGCCCCGATTAGTGTTTTGAGCAAGTACAATTCAGTACAACGCTTTTCGATTCCGCTCATCTCCTCCCACCTCCGCCTCCAAGTACCATCGTCTCCGCCTGCTCTGCCTCCGGGTACCACCGTCTCCACCAACTCCGCCTCAGTGTTCTCGGACTCCGTTTTCTCATCCTCAGAATCATCATTTCATACCCACTTCCCTCCCTGCCTCGGACACAGCACGACATCGCACCTCCACCTATGCTTCCAGTCTCCTACCAGACATCTTCTTCAACCATGTAATCCACATTATCCTAGATTCCACTCCACGGTTTCTCGCATATATACGACTTCTCACTACTCGGTCTACCCTCAATGCATCCTCCAATTATTATCCGGTTTGATTTATTTATTTTTGATTATTTTCTTCAATGTGATTTGTTTATGCAGACTAGGTTTTTACTGAAATACTCTTCGTAATCATAAAAATGTTACATTTCATTCAAATCCAAGCTCGAGTGGTCCTTCAGACGGTGGCGGCTAAGATTCATTGAGATGGTTTGTTGTTGCTTGAATTAGATCTGGCTGAATGAAAATCAGTTTTTTATCTAGGTTATTAGGTATAAATTTGATTTTTGGTTTCAACTTCAATGTGGGTGAATCGTCTTCTAACTATATTCTCACATCCAGTTTCTATTTGACTGTGAAGTCCATTCAATATTTTTCATAATGTGAAATCTTATTAATTTTTTAGATTTTATGTCTATATTGATTATTCTTTTTAGGTTTTTTTATATTTCTTATTTTTTGAACATTCTTCCAAATGAAATTTTATTAACGACTTGTACATTTACTCAACATTCCAATATCAATATGAATATTCCCTATGATCCTAAATTTCATCTTCTATTCAGGTTTCTATAGCAGAAACTCTAGTAATTCAATGAATTATTCACAATGATTCATGGTAATTTTTCTTTCGGTATTGATTAAACATTGAATTATCATTATTACTATCCATTGTGCATAATACGTTTACATTTCACACATTGACTATTAAATATAATTAAAACCATTACAAACAGGAATTTCCAAATAACCTCTAAAGATGCATGATTTCAGATGATATTACTAATGAAGGAAAGCCAAAAAATTTGTGATTTATCTATTATATTCACTTTAAAATTCTATATTTATGATATTTATTTTAGTGTATATATAAACTATAACTAAAAAATTAATAGTTTCGAAATCTATTAGAAATTATTCAATTTCATCTATTCATCTCTCTTGTACTACAATTAGTGGGCCACTGCCGACAAATGGCATCACACATGGAGATAGAGACATTCCATAAACACCATTACTTATCAATGGTTATTTCTATCTAATTTTTATGTCTAAATCTATATACTTATAACTATAATAAAGAATAACACATATTAGTCATATCAAACATCTTCTATGTCGACAGTGCCTCCAGAATTGGCAGCTGAGACCACAATCTCTACAGGATCAAACAATAAAATAAAGACAACATGCCTATGGGGAATCTCCACTTCCATTATGTAATAATGATGTTAATTTTCTTCTAAAAAACTTGTTGATTTTAGTTGAATTTCCATTTTCTGAATAACTTGTAGATCTGAAGCTCATATCTGTGTTTTCATTTTCAATCATAGATTGACTACAGATTGAAATTATACTTAACTATTTTGTTTATGCATTTCCTGTTAAAAAGGTATGGGCAATTGCAGATTCTAATCGCCAAGAATTCCCCAGGTTTAATGAGTTTATTATAGCGATTTAGGATGCAACATGGTTCCTTAAATTCATTATTCATCTTTCATTTTATTTTATGGTTTAATGCATACCTATGATGTATCCTGTATTTTTCAACCAGCTGATTTCTTTGGCACACTGAGGATATGAATTGACGTCAAATCTGTTCATGATTTTAGGCAAGAAAATTATGTTTTTCTCAATTTTTTCATTCATTCAGAATTGTTGTCTTATCATTGATGAATTTAGGGTTATAACATTTTCCCCCAAAAATTTGAGTTAGACACATAATGATTTTTCTTAATTTTCTATATCATTCAAGTAACTACTTCACGTTCCATAAGAATCAGATTCTCTTATTTAATAACCTAACCACATAATAAAATGAAGATTAAATGTTGATTTGATAGCTAATTTGTTCCCATACCATGGCATGTGGCATAGAGGCTTCGAAGCCTCCACTAATGGAAGGTGTTGATGCCCTCACCACGGTGAAGGTGAATACTCTAATGAGCAATGCTGAATCTCAAATCAATGGTTAGTTTCTCATCACTCAATAATTTATTGGTCACTATAGTTTCTTGACTCTAAAAAAATTACTCTCCGGGACTGTACGGTTGAAGCATTTATACCATCTAAACAATGTTTTACTTCAAAATATCTAAATCGGGTAAAGCATGAACTTGTAATTACAAATGGATGAAAAAGATCATAGTTTCATATATTGTATGTTTATATTAGATACCATTAGAGACAGTTACATCAATAATTGATGGGTTGAAAATATTGAAAATTGGAATGCTTAAGCCATTGGAAGTTGCCGGTCATTTTAATAATTTAAGATCTCCCTTATTGGTAAGCAGATTGAACACATAATGAATATCTTTCGCTCCACTTCTAAATTCAGTCATTTTCATATGGGCAATATTTTTCCAGGTTTTAAATTATATGTGGTTTCTGTTTCTACTTGTAGAAAAATAATTATTTCTATTCAAAGCCTATGATTATGCTTCTTAGTCATTATTGAACTGGAACAACTGCCTATATAAAAAACAATCATAGGAGTGACTACATGGGTAAGAAAGCTCTTTTTTCACATTTTTTGGGATACTTCATTTTAAAATAATGATTAAATATATGGGTAAAACATACTGTTTCATTCTTTCTTTTAATATGATCACACATTGGACCTTATCCAACCATCGATTGATTTGTTGTTCTCATAGTATCATGATTGTTGTTAATAATAATACTCATATTTTTTTTAATATATGTACTTTCCTTTTTCATTGTTCTACTGACTGAATATACCAAAGTTTTGTTTGAAGGATCATTTCATTTATTTCTTGTTTGGGAATGTAGTTTTAATCAATCATCAAAATAATTTTATCTTTTGACAATAATCCAATGTAATGTAACTTATTATCTTTATTTTATACTATTCGATTAATGGATCATTGTGTTCTTTTACCCAGTCTGATCCCGATGAAAGGAGTATTCCTAGAAACAAGATTTTAGTTCATGCAGACATGCCATTTACTGGCCTGACAATGTTTGAGGGATCTTTCTTATCCATGTTTGAGGGTTCTCAAATTCCACATTCTGTGAGCTACATACTAATAGGTGTGGAATCTATAGCAACAATTGAATATAATTATCATTGAATCCATATTTAATATTCTAGATATTGGATTACATCACATTAATTTACAACCCTGGGTTTTTATCAGGAGAGAATAAATGATAACACTAAAGCTATGAAAATACATCTATCGTGAATTCCATGGCTTTAACCAAGGAGGAGCTGCATTATTTTTTGTGACAATACATCTGACAGAAAGTCTAAAAATCATGTTTCTATTGCAAATTTTGGTAGCAAGATGCTGTTACATTTTCAATGGATTGAGGCCCAAATCATTATATAGGATAAGAATGGTATTGATATTGGGAGATTAGAAAATTAATGCTCATCTAGTTCTACATACTCCAGTAGCATCCTCCCAACATTGAAAAATTCATTCACCTTTATATTTCCACCAGAAAATATTCCCATAAAATTATGACTCCCATTACGTTCAACTGTAAGTTGCAACAAACAACATTCAGCTGTCTTTATTGATATTATTAAGGAATAAACACTTGAATCATTGGCACTGTAATTACAATCCATTCCATGTATTCAGTTTTTTGTTCAATATTATTGTTTATCCATTATTCTTTAGTTATTTATTTTTCCATTGTGTTTTTCAAAAAATCATATCTAATTTTCGTTATTAATGTGTTTTGATATCACTTTTATCCTTTTTAAATATTTATGATTTTTTACTCATCATTCATTTTATCACATTGTTTCATGCAGCTGGATCATTCCATTCTAAATTATTTCATTAAAGGTTCATTAGATCATACATTAATTTCAAAAATACATTCAAATAATGAATTATTTGGAGATAAAGTCACTAAATGTTTACTAACCTTGGTAATGTTTTTTATTCTTTCCATTTTTTTAAAATTACTATTTTATAACACATAGTTTATAGTATTTACATGGAGTAATACTTGTGATGAAAATCATATCTAAAACATGATGCAGCATCAACTTATGAAGATAAATGGATTGAAGCGACCTCTAGTTTAACTAATCTTCATCTCTGTTCCTGATAAAGCACATGTTTGGCATGTTGTAGTGAACCAGTGACATCCTATAAGATCCACCTTATATGAACAAGATAATGGTGTTAAATTCGGTAACATGGCATATTTTATTCTCCCAAGATTTTAGTGTACAGTAGTCAAATCATAAAAATATGTAGCTATTTTTTTCGTGATACGTAAATGAAAATACATGTTCATAGATGCCGAAGTGTGGTCCAGATTGAGTGCATGTTTTCCTGCATCCATATTCCATGTTGATTACTTTTTACAGTATTCATTGTTATTTGTTATCTCCACGTGAGGGGTTCATTCAGTTCAAATTTGAGAAAGATGAATCATTTCCCAAATCAATGGTCGACTCACTTTAATCACATCACCCAATATTATTGTTCATCTTCTTATGATGATAAATCTATGAAATTAATTATTTATGGCATGTGATATACTATTACAATGTAATATATTTTTTATGAGATGATAAAATAGTACAAATATTATAATCTGTAGGAAGATTGGAATTCAATATTGATGTGGTGAATTCTAGAAATACTTATAGCATCCATAAATATTAAATTTGAGATCAAATCTTGATAATAATAATAAATAAATCTATAGGGATAGATAAAATTCATGAGATATTAAAGGAGTGGGAGGAAAAGCTGGGCAGGCGAGAGGGGGAAGGTGCTGGGTAGTGGGGAGGAGGTGGTTGGAGGGGGAGGTACTTGTATGGGGTGGGAGGAAAAGCTGGGCAGGCGGGAGGGGTGGGGAAGAGCTGGGTAGGGGTATTAGGAGGGGGTACTGGGAAAGGGAGGAAGAAAATGTAGGAAAACATGCTTGGTATTTTAAAGTCACCCTCATGTTGTATTTGGGTCTATTACATGAGTTCACTGGATTGAAACTGAAGTGATTTAATGGATGGATGTGTACTTTTGGTTAAGCTAGTTTTTAATTACCTTCATTTTTACTCATTTCTATATTTGTTTATTACATATTTTTTCTTCTTGTTTTAATTCTCCTTCAATTAGAACTACATTAGTTATTTTTAGGTTATGCAGGTTATATTCGAATCAAGGCTAATTGAAATTATGGTAAGATTCAAATGGTATAATGGTTTGGTTTGTTTAATTTCCATGATCATTTTCCCTATCTCTGTTTGCGTGGTTGTGTTATTTTTCAAGCATAGTAGAGGCAAAAAGTTGTGATATTATGTATGTATGATATCTAAAAATGTTATCAGAATTTGTAACCTATTTCTACAAACATTTGTAGGTACCATATCTTTACCAACCAGCAACCACCAATACTTGTCTACTACAGCGCCACGTGAACCCAATTTTGGAAGGTTTTTACTGCCACAATTTATGGAATTTATTTTCATGTCAAAGGGGACACCATATAGTATTACAGTATTCTGTTATAGTAATATTTTTCACCGAAATCTTGGCTAAATAAAAAATGTCTCTAAACAATCCATTTTTGTTTCCATTTCTTCCTTTGAAAATTAACTCTACAATAATTGTTGTTTCATTTTGAATGATTCACTGTTTATATAACTTCTTCATAATTGATCTAAATAATACACCATTTATCTTATTTTTTCATTGATGACTTTATATTACTATTCCTTTTCATATGAACTATATTCTATTTACTAAAATATTGATTTCTTCTTTTTACTACATTATTGAATTTTCAGCATCACGAAAAAAATTGTTTTAGGGTATTGATTACAATTACATTACATTTTTTTAAATTAAGTAGAACAATACTATTTCATTGAAAGATGATTTCAAAATAAAATTGAATAATCCCATAAAAATTATAATTTCATACATTGTTTCTATGAACAAATTTATTATTTCAATATATTATTTATTAATTTTCATTCTGTTTCATCGTTGGTTCCTTTTTTGTTAGTTTTATACAGAAGGATGCTCAGTATCTAAATTTTCTTCCTCAATTTCTATAACTTTTATTCCTCATTATGTAAGTCATTTTCTTTTCAAATATATTCAATATTAATGTAAAATGTTATGTTTTATAAATAGTAATATATAGTTTATAATAAGAAATATTTTATAGTGTCGTGCATCGCATGGGAGGAGTACTAGTATATTAAAACAATAAGATTAGAGAATATTTTTTTTTGAATATAACTCTTTGTTTAAACACTTATCCATATTCAACCCTCTACTGATGTGACTCTCTTTTTACAATAGTAAATTTTCTAATGGTGAAAAATAATATTGATATCATTTATAAATTTTAAAATTTATTATCCCAAACAAATAATGAATTATAATATTTTTAGTTTTTTCGGTTGAAAAAATAATTCTAATTTGAATGTGTAAAATGTAAAGCTAAAAATTATGAAAAAAAATCATTTTTATGCATCCAAATTGAATTAAAATAATATAATTTATAAATTCGATCTTCAGGACAATAATTAGTAAATTAAAAAAATAAAGAATAGTTAATTTTTTAGAACCATTTATAATGGGATGTAATATAGTAATTAATTTTTTAAATTAATAGAATAAAGTATAATATTTTTGAAAAAAATCATTACATGGTTATCATAATGTGTAATTTTGGTTTATATATATAAAAATATTTTAAATAAATTATTTATATATTAAATATATATTTAATCGAGTAAAATATTTCATGTACATTATTTAATTCTTATATCATGAAAATGGCATAAAAGTTGATGTATTTTAAACCAATATTTTTCAAAATTCATCCAAAAATGACTCTTAAAAAATCTCAAAATTTCAACCTTAGATAATTAATTATTTAGTAATCCAAAAATGAATTAAAATATATCTACTATATAATAAAATAATTATAAATTATACATTTTATTAAACCAAAATAATTATTAGTAAAATTTTAGTTAGGCTAAAATTATATCTTTATAAAATATATATATATATATATAATTATCATATTAGATATTAATCTATAAAATATTATTATTATCATTAATAATAAAATGAAATTTATTTAATATTATCATTTCTTTTATTTTGAAACAAGACTACACCTTAATTATCATCACATATAGTAGTGAAATTTTGGGGATCTGATTTCCATATTTATCGGATCAAATAGACACATAGAAAGTTATACCCTCACACTAAAGTACATACATAATTTATAAATATACAGTGTAAAGCGTAATTTTTTTAATACATTATGATAATAAAATAAATAAAACAATGAGATAGATGATATCCCATTCTCTGGGAATTTTGGTTGGGAATAAGGATAACAAAAATAGTGCACATACTATCCAAATCTTAAATGTCATAGTGGTTAAGTGAGATAAGATCCATTGTCTTCCTTGATATTTAGATTATTTATTTTTATTGTATGTTCAAGGATCATACCCAATGCATTTACTTATTATTATTTTTATTAATATGTAAAGGTGTGTAGTCGCGACCTAATTATTCCTTACTAGAAGTTATCAACTAAATAAAAATATTTAGTAAACCATGTATTTACCCTTATCTTAGATATGAAATTCCTCATTCCCTCCCCCATAATGAAATAAAACCCATTTATATTCATATGTTCTGACCAATGGTAGGTAATCATTGTTTGGTGGTTGGTTTTTTTGTTAACTATTGATTCACCTCCACAACCCAACCACCAACATAATATTTGTATACTCTCTCTTATGCCTATTAGTTGGGGTCATATTGTTCTATAAATTATTATAGGTATTCCAATAGATGCGATATTAATTTTCAGTACTTATTTTCTATGATTTGTGAAACTTATAGAGTCATTCTATAAAATCAACAACAACAATAATCCTATGATTGATGGCATGGGATTCCATCATTAGAAGAAGATGATGGTTATGTATCTCCAATGTTCTGAGATACATATTGTTGACATCACCATGATCATTAATTTTTTTTCCCAATTATAGGATATAATATATTTTATATTAGATTAATATTATTTGTGTCGATGGGAGAGTGTAAGATGTGTTACTTTTAACCATATAAGGGAAAGATTTGATATGGGTTATGGTGTTAAAAGAAATTAATGGAATGTTTATGATACTATAGTATTTATATATTGGAGAAAAGAAATTCCATGAGTATTTAAAAAAACATGACACTAATTTTTTTTGGATATTTGGATGGTATAATATGAAATGATAGATGAAATCCTTTTTCAGGTTAAGGAAATTTTATGTTTCAATAAAAGCTATGTATTAATTCGTGAAGACTCCTATATTCAGATGCTGTTTATGAAAATCCACCTTGATTAATATTATGTGAATATTTATTCCCTTGAAAAAAATGATGTCAATTAGTGGAAAATTATTAAAATAATTAAATTAACTTCATCTTATATTAAAATATTTACAAAATAAATGATAAAATGAATATATATGATGTTGGTAGTTCTTTTAAAAAATGGATCAACACAACATGAGTGTAATAAGTCTCATAAATAATAAACTAATAAAGAAGATTATTCTAGATATTTTAATGAATTTATATCTTTATATATAAATGAATGGGGAAGTTAAAATTAAAAAAAACGATAATCTTCAATTCAATTGTTTCGAAATAGATATAATTTAACACTTTTCAATTAGTCTACCTAAGAATAAAATTATATCATGTTGATGATTAGTCATAATGATATAAATAAGAAATAGTGTGGAAAGCAGTTAGATTGGAGGAAAATATTTTTACAGTAATTGGTTTGAAGTATAAAAAAATTCCTTTTAATACAATATAACACACTTTATGACGAGGATATTGAAAGACATATATTTGATATAGAAGATCAAGGAAAAATTCCTACAATACCATATCATTTCATCCCAATGACCCCTATAGTTATGAAGTAATAAATAATTATAGAATAATATGAAATTATATATGATAAAACTTTAATTTATTTCCATATGATAATAGATCTCTTCGTATGATTGAAAGAAAATATGAATATTGACAGAGAAAATAATGCATCTAAACAAATAATGATTCATTAAGATAATTTCTTGAGAAATCCATAACCAATAATATTATGAAGATGAAATTGAAGTTCACCTGAATAATGAGATATTCCATTTAATTCAAAATTAAATATAATATTATATTGATATTTCCATAGAGAATCAAATTTATAAAATTATTAAGTAATTGATCATAGTGTTATATTAGATAGAGAAAAATATTCCTTCAGTTTTTTTAGTTTTTTTAATAAAAATATATTAATAATGTTAGTGTAGACTCTAAAATAGTTAGTGAGGTTATTTATTACACTATTAATTTTTGTTATTATCCAATAGTTCCCTTAAATTTCATTTTAGATACATAATCAGGCAATATAGGTATGAGAAATCATGAAAAAAATGTAATAGAGTGGTTCCATCACCTAAGAACATGATCTCATAAATTTTAAAATTAAGTGGCATTTATAATAATATAAAATTAAATGAGGTTTGGGAGAAAAATAAATGTTATTATAATAATAAAGAAAATTATATTGTGTGATAGAATGAACATAAAAAGGTTAATTAAAAAAATAGTGGGTATGAAATAAGAAGACACAAAAAAATTATTTTGAAGGGACTATTTATTAACTATGAAGATTTCACATTGATGGTCGTGTTATGTAGTGTACCCCAAAAAATATTATGTGATATGGTATAGATTTTTAATTCCCCAATTGAGGACTGTCCCTGAAATTTTTGGGATTAAACCTGATTTCTTTAGATCCTAACTGATAATACATCCAAAAGAGAGGTTAAAAATATATTATTATATTAATTATCTTCAACAAACATGTTATAAATTTGATCAACTAATAAAAAAGGAAATTTTTTCCTATAATGATAAATGATAAATTAATGAAAAAGGGGAAATCCAAATCAACTAAGCGGACGATTTATCAAGATAAATTAACAGTGTTTGAGGTTATATATATATATGGAAAAGGGATAATATTTTAATATTCGATAGTGTTCTCTAACCATATATAAATAAAAAATTTATCCTTTAGAAAAATCTTGTTTTATGATGGAGGATTTGTTATATTAAGAAATTATGGATCACATAATTTCAATGGATTTGTATTCACCTAGATTAAAAATATATATTGTGATGTTCTATCTGTTAGTGGGATGAAAATAGATCTCTTTATTTTTTCCAAAATTTTGAAAATAAGAATGAGGATTTATATAGTAAATACATATTTTTCACAGGGAAGTTAAATAATGGAATGGTTTTTATGAATGGATTGAAACCAAGTGGGGATATATTTTAAATTTCTAATGATCATGATACTTCTTTAATGAGAATTAATATAGAAACAAAAATACTTACAATGTCACATTTATATTTACGTTTGAAAATAAATTAGTAATCTACATGTAATATAATGTCGAACATTATTTTTGGTCAAATAATTTTGGCAGCAAGAACCACTTCATGAAGGATAAGGTAGAGTGCAGTGATAATTTTTAGAATATGTCTCAATCAATGAGAATGCGGTGGATGTATTATTTAATCCCTTTATGAGAGATTAATACAATCACATTGGAGTATTGTTGGGAGTAAATTTTCTCTCAATATCCTATAATGTTTACATACCAATTTTATATCTTTCATTTAATTTAATTTGTTAAATTTATTTGACAATATGAATTTATTAATAGTTTCTTTATAGTGTTTCTATACTCACTTTTTATAGATGATAATAAATGGAGATACTTGAGGAGATGTAATAAAATAGGTGGGGAATATATTTTTTTAATTCCTTATATTAATAAAATACAATGGAGAAGATTGAAGATACCTGAATGTTTCTAGGATTAATTAGGTTCCCCGTATTATTTGTTTAATTGATGAGTATTTGAGAAAAATATTATGAATTTTAAAAAAATGGATTATTCGAGTGGATATCATAAAATGAACATTCAATATATAATTGATCTAATATAGATAGTTTAAGAGACCTTATAGTTATTAGGGAGATTGAATCAACCACGATGAAAATATTCATTTATTTGTTTTAGAGAATCCCCTCATGACATTAATTGATAAATGTTAGAAATTATTAGAAATTAAATAATATATGCACAATATGGAATTTGTCACTCACTAAGGGTTGGGTAACTCTCATGGACACCATTTTATCATATGGTTTGGTTTTGAGATAAAATCTATATATTAGTCAATGTATGAAAAAATCCATGACGAAATTCATTAAAGGGAAAAGTGTGTGTATTGTATTTTATTTATAGGGAAAATTCTCATAGATGGGATAGAGGTTCATTAATTTTCAGTGGTGATCCAACGAAATTGATTTTTTACAGTGGGATAATATAATGATATGATGGTTGTGGTAGTGACATGATGTAATTATTATAAGTGAACAGATTAATGTTATATAAAAATATCACATTTTAGTATCCTTGATTGATTCTTGAATGAGATGAGTAAATTTATATTTGAATATTTTGTTTTAATGTCACAATATTGTACATGAAAATATATCTAGAAGTATTTACCTAAGAAAATTTTGAGGAACAGATTATCTCAATAAGTGGAGCCTATGAGAAAACAATGTTGTTTTATTTTAGTGGTCAAATGTAGTCATCAAATATTATAGGAGGTTGTTTCATTAAAGTTATACCTAATTTATTAATGGGATCCAAATTAACTATATTGATCAAATATTGAAAGTCAATGTTTCATTTGGATACGAGATTAATAGACATACATTATAGAACATGGTTAAACACCACAAAAAAGGATTTCAAACTAGAATCAGGATACCGTGAAAAAATAGTGACTTATTGAAATTAGGGAAATTAGATGACTTTAATTTCATCCAATTGTGTAATGTTTAAATGTTTTACAATACAAGATATTAAATAGTTGAGATCTACCCCTACATCTATATAATTTTTAGATCATGTTAAAATCCATAATCACACCACTAGGTACATGTATACACAATAAATTGAAGGATATTAAACATAAGAAACATTGAATAAATTGTCATTATAAAATAGTTGGCATTGTTAGATAACTCTATACCACTTTCTGGAATTTTTTTATAAGACTTAGTAGAAGAAAAAGGGTATAAATTCAGTCATATTTGAGAAATAACTTGTGGTTAGGGGATGTAATATGATTAAATATATTATAAAAAAGCATCCTTTATTATTATAAAGAGGTAAATTCCATCTCATTTAATTCACTATTTATCATATTTTAATTGTAATTGTGATGTGTGTAGTGGGATCAATATGATTTGTCATCATTTTTTGATAGTTAATAATAAATATTAGTTGAAAACATTTTCTCTCATGTGTCACATGTGTTATTTCTCAATCTATCACTCATCACCATGATCAAGATCATTATGCTATAACTATAAATTAAAAATAATTAAATCTGATCTGGTCATTTTAGTCCACCATTGATTCCCCTGCTCCCTCCCTTCAATGGTTTATTATGCCATAATGGGCCTATCAAAATGTAATTTTTTATTCTAAATGATTCTCGATTTACCAAGAATAATTTGTATCATTATTTCATGTTGTATGAATATGTGTGTAAAAGATATTTCTTTCTACAAAAAAATTATTATTTTGAGATATATTTTTTCCAAAGAGAATCCCACTCGAAAAATATTCATTGTATTGTTCTATAAAACTAAAATATATTAATGATTTTTATTTCATGTTGAAATGATATAAAATAATATCTATAATTTTCCTATTTTTGACATATGTGTGATAATATATTAATGATATATAGTTGGAAATGAAATAGAAATTCAATATGTTTTCATTATATTGGTGGATATATTTGAATCATATTCATTTCGCATAGTCTGTTTTTCTTTGAAATGACATTATTTATTAGCTAATTGTTTTATATATTTGATTCATATATATATATATATATATTTATTTATTTTTTCAACCATTAAGGATAAACTATAGTCATTAGTAGAATAAGTGTAAATGTAATTCCTACACTCATTAGTCATATCATACTAACCTTGACTATATATAGCATTTAATACAGTTTATTTGTTGAGAAAATTAATAAGGAAACGGTCCTTCTACAATCAAAATATGAAAGAATTTTGAAATGAATATTAATACTACCTCTCTATGTAATAAAATTATAAATAATTATTTCAAATAAATTTGATTTATTTTTAGGGAATATATTTCTTTTATTATCTAATTTGTATATTCAAATTTTATATGCTCTAGTATATTCCATTAATTACCAATAAAATCCATTGATTATTCAATTTATTAATATTTATGAGATATTTCAAAGTTTTCTATCATGTCTTTCATATGATTATATTTTAAGGTTCTATCCTCTAAAAATAATTTCCCATAATTTATTATTGTTATGTAAAGTCATCACAACTAAATTATATCTCCTCATAATCTTAATATGGGCATTTTATTACTATAAAATAATATATTTTGCCTTATTTTCAACTCTTTATTCATCTCACATAAAAAGATGTTCTTATATAATAAATTTTTTTATAATAATTTCAAATAAAAAATCATTAATATTGTTTGTATCCTATAAAAATGTTCATTTTTTCACACTAATTTAGGAGGATATCAATAATTTTATGAACTATATTTTCATCATAAAATAAATAATTATCCCATGTATTAATATTTATTCATGATAGTCATGAATCATTCATACATCAAAACTACTAATTATATTATTATGAAATAAAATTATTAATATTCTAGATAGAGTGTTTCCTTTTAGGTTTCTATAAAATTAAATCCTATGAAATATAAAACATTAAACCATTTCCATGTTTCATTAATATTCCAATAATTTGAAATATAACTATATATTTTAGTTTCCAAACAAATGAGATTATTTTTTTAAAAATAGTGATTAGTTTAAATATGTCCTTTTTATTAGAAAATAAATTTTCAATAGTATAATTTAGAATAATATATAAATAAATTAAGAATAAATAATTTTTAAATCTCGTATTAATAATTTAATATTTCATTATATATGTCAAATATTAATATTCCATAATTTTATACACAACTAATTTTTTTATTCAATCCTTCATGTGATCATACTAGAATACTACTCTGCCTAAATAAAATTTATTGGCCTATATTTTGTTATTTGTAATGTAAAGAAAAAATCACTAATACCATGTGTTTTCATAAAATGTAATTATAAAGAGTGGCTGATTTAATGGGTTAAAATTATTAATATTACATTACCCTATATAATGAATATGTTTCGAGTTTACCTATCACTGGAAGGAGTAAAACTAAAATATGTAGTATAAATATAAACCATATTTATATTTTAAAAACATATCAAATAAAGTTGTTTAAGTGATAGTATAAATGTAATATATATATATAGTTATAAAATAGAAAATGATTTGGGGTTTTCAATGAATAATCTAAATGAAACCACAATTTAAGGATGTATGATATCTATATTCCAATCCATGAAAATTATTTACTTATAATTCATAGAAATATAAGGATAAATACATTGATATAGATAGAATAGTTTCTATGAAATAAACCATCAACCGAAGATCAAATGTTTTTTGTTCTTATCACTTATGATTATTGGTTATATATGCCAAACTACACTACCTAATGAAAATATGGCTTCTTTGACGAACAATGGATTTGAAAAATATAAAATGATTAAAATATGAAATGTTTATATCTTTTGTAATGAAATCACTCGAAATAGATGTAAAAAAAAGAATATAATAAATGCATCTGGAATATATCACATTCAATAATATAAATAATTACAATTTTTTTAAACAATTATATTATAGATCATGTTTTAAAGATTAAGTATAGGGAACTAAAAAATTAAAATTGAAATTTTCGTTCTATAAATAATGGAATCCTGTTATATAATAGTAACACAATGATATTTTAAATATTTACTATTACACCATTAAAAAAATTTCAATTCCTTTTTGATATATTTTGCAGTAATCATAAAATATATGATCATTAATATATTTATCAAATTATACATCTCCTATTTAGTATGTTGCTGATTAGTAGTGGATAAATTTGAATTATATATACCCCATAGTGCCAGCTTATTTATAGTTGAGTCTTTAATAAAAAATAATTAAATAATAATTAATAACAAATACTTATGTGTATTATGAATTTTTAAAACAATTATTATGAATAAGAAATTTACAAATTGACACAACTATTTGAACATTAATGATATAATATAATTGATAATTAAAATTTTTCATGAAATCTATTTTCATAAAGTTTAACTTTTTTATATCATTATATTGGTGGTTCTAAATTTAGCCACATTTTCAAATAATGATAATATAAAATCAATAAAATATATTTTCTTATAATATTATGTAATACATGCTACTCTAATAAATAAATCATGACTGGAATGTGACTTAAGGATGAATCTAATAATTAAAATATATATATTCATAGTCATAAAACTATAGAAATTCATTTCTATTAAACAAAAGTCCAAGTTCATGTTACTATTTAACATATATAATATTTATATTCTCTTCCATAATATAATATTCCATGGGATTATTTTGGAATTATTCACATTATATATTTGAAAATATGATTTCATTTTATGAACTTTTATTCTACAAGAATAAATTAATCAGATATAAAAATTCCAAAACATTTATTTCATTTCAATTAATACCATATTTTATTTTTTTCCACTTACTTATATTAGAGTACAATTTACTTTTTAATCCACTATATAAAATCATTTAATTAGAATATTTTTTAAGTTATCCAAATACATTTACAGACATTTTATTAGTTTGGAAATCTAAAAAATATTTCTCTTAGAGAAACATAACCTTAAATTTCAAATTCATTGGATAAGAAAACTAATCTCATTAAATGGAATTATATCTGAAAAAATGAATTTTTCAAAATATTAAATTATAATTATGGATCTATTTTTCATTCTTTGATTAATAAATTAATATTCATCATCCCATTCATAAAATTTATACTTCTCATACACATAAAGAACTTTTAGTGACAACTTTTGGATATTTTTTAACCTATAGATTCCAATATATAACTTTCTGAAAAAAAATACATCAATAATGAGTAAAAAACCTCTTTTAGTGATCAATGACACATCCATTTTAATATATCTTTTTAGAATTTTCCCGTTGATATCCATTTGGAATTAATTTTATTTTTTTAGTCTGAGATTGAATAAAAAAGATTCTGAATTTTTTATTCTTTAAACAAGACAAAATTTTTCAATATAGATTATTCTTAAAACATTTGAATGTATTTTCATAGTATATAATTTGTATTTCTTCATTCATCCTTTTTCTCACCAATTTTGTTAAGAACACACTTTATGTGAGTAATTTTGTTAAATTTAATTATTTTTAACAATACTAAAATTTAAAAATTTATAATTTAAAATTTTCATCATTAATAAAATTAATACATTACCTATTTTCAGTATTTCTCCAGAAAACATTGGAACAACATCTGAATGTTGGTTAGTGTGTATTTATTTTGCAACGTTTCCATTGATTGTTCTCGCCATTAATCATACATTAAATAATAATTTTAATATGCATGTTTGGTATAAGTCATGAGATCTTTATTTTATGATAACAAAATAATTCTATTATTATTAATTAAAAATAATCAATATCATTTAAATCATTGTTATCATTCAACCAAATATTTTCTATTTATATGTATTTAATTTCCCCAAAATCACCAGTCTTATTTAAATGACTTAGTGAAACATAAATGAATTTAATTTCATCAAAATCAATAATATATCATATTTTATTATAATAGATGTGATAAGTAATTCAATTATATGTTTACCAAATAAATATTCCATTATCCACCCCATATCATTTTTTTAAATTTTCTTTCCTGTAACATTGATCATAAATTGACTTTTAATTTCAGAAAAATCATTTATGTTTTTTCTTTCTTCACTACAATTAATATGGTTTCATTTTTATATTTTCCATTAAGTGGTATTTCTGAAAATATCCTACTTTTTGATTTTACATTATCCAAAAGTACCATAATAAATCACGTTCACTATATATAATTTTTTGTTTTTCCCCAAATAACAAATTTTTATTCTCTATAACTTCATTTGGTGGTGGAGGGTCAATCAATCAAAAAATTTGGAATCTATTATGTTTTAATAATTTTAAATACAGTGATATACTTGATGAATATAACCAAAAATTATATGTTACGTTATTTTTCTATATTTCCTTTTGTAAATGATAATTAAAAAAGTTGCCATGTAAATAATATGCATAAAAATTAAACATTATTATTAAATTAATGCATTTTTATTTCATGTCTATCTTTTGAAAATTCATAGATATTTCAATTTATATTAGTGAAAATAATAAATAAATAATAATGGGTTTTTATATTGGCCTATAAATTTTGAGATAATAAAGAGAGACATTAATATTGTTGATGGGTAATATATATATATATATATATATATGGCATCTTGAAAAACACATTCAAGTTTTATGGAATGATATATAAATATATTAAATCAATATAATGTAATATATCTGAATTATTAATTTTTTATAATGTAATGGATGATATAAATGTTGTGTTTTTTTTTCTTAGAAACCAATTCAACATGATTTATTATTTGAGATAGTTTAGACTATGAAAAACAAAGTCTTTATTTTTTATAAAATTTATCATTTCTTAATCAATGATATTTGATGAGTGAATAGGGAGATGAAATAATTGATCTTAGATGAAGGTTATTTTTTTCTCACATATAAACCTTTACTAGTTATTATTGAATCCAATGTTGTTATTTCAAAATATATATTTTTTTTAAATTATATTGAAGGATAGTAAATTACTATAGATATAATGAAATATTGAATCAATGTTGATAATGATATTTGGAATATAAAATAAATCCAGATAAGTTGTTATAATATTTTTTATATTATTATTATTTGATTTTCATATTGGATCTCATGGGATAGTGAATAGATACTCATTGTTTCTCTAGTAGTGATTGTTTTAAATGATATTAACCTTGAATCTTAGAGAGTAGAAATTTTATTTAGATGTAATCTGATAATGTAATTTTGAGTTTACTATATTGAATATAAAGATCATTTCAGTGCCACAAGTGTTCCTCAATATTTAAATAAAAATTATATATTACCTTGATGTATTTTAAATTTTTCTTTTAAAGACGATATTATTCTTAATTTTAATTTTTTATTTTTTAATATAATGAGATTATTAGAGGGAATGATATAACTTGATATATTATGATAGAGGGTTATGATATCATTACATTTATGGATGAGTTTTAAGTGTCCCAAAATAAGAAATTATTCTTGAAAAATATTACATGTCCGAAGCTATATTTATTCATACTATATTTCTTTTCTCTAGACTATTTTTTTATCTAAAAGATCATATAAATTTTTTATGAAATTTAATAGTTCATATTTAACTATGAATTTATTCTATTCCTTCCCCAACTATTAAATCTATGATTGTTGTTACATTTTGAACTTTTTAGTGGAATATGATGTTTCTTTGTATTAATACATTTTTCTACATCATTATAATCAAATTTCTTAAAAAAAATTTCCAAATAAATGTGAAATTTATTATTATTTGAATGTTTATAATTTTTTTGATGTAAAAAAAGAATTCATAAAATAATATATTAAATTATTTTAAATTGTTTTTATTAATGTGGAATGGTTCTATGATCTAATTTTTATCTATATGTAAAACTAATTTACATATAAATCCAATAAAATATTTTTTGAAATAATATTTTCAATGTTGTCTTCAAGTCTTCATCAATGGAATATAAATTTCATACATTCCTTGTTTGATTCCAAATATCACCTTTTGGGTGAGATTTTTTTTTCACCCTAAATATGTTAATTGTAATTTTTTCAAAGTTACTCATAATGAGTATTTTTAATGTTCACGTTAAATGAATTTTATTGTAAATAATTTCTTATGAACTATTTGAAGATTAGTTTTTTAAGTGTTCAGTATCATTATTTCTTTGATGATAGATCAAATATAAAAAAAAAATCATTATAGTAAATTATTATTTAATATTTTTGATGGGTGTAGGATAATTTCTCCATAAGATATATTTTGGATTCTCTCTATAAGAAAAATAGCTATGGGGCCATTATATAATTTATCCAGATTGCTATAATTGAATCCTTATAATAATTTTTTCACATCTAACAGTCAAATATGAAAAAATAAAACACAATTCCATGTAAAAATATTTATATCAACTACATATTATGTAAAATAATTTTTAAAATTTCTTCGTATGTTCATTACATATATGAAAAATCGTTTAGGAAAAATTCATGGTTACATATGACATTTTTTTGAGCCCAGCTAACGATTACACTTATCGGTTAAAATAAAGACTCTTGATTTTACAGATAGAAACCATATTATAGGGAGACCTAAAATACGATGTTTAGGGTAGTTGAAGCTGAATCAATATTACCTAAGTAAGATGATTTTTTTCTTGCTTCAACAAGATTATATTGAGGATTATATTTCGAGCTATTATAAGGGGGGTCAGGTAGTTTTCAATAAATTTAGATTACAATATTGTTTAATAATATTAGGGGATGAATAAACTAAAGATGAAAATGGAAATATAGAAATATCCATGTCATTTAATGTATATCAGATTACTATCATGATTTGGATATAAGAACGATTATACTGATGATTCACCTAACTATACTCTAAAAGAATCGAAGAAAAGTTAATGAATACCTAGGTAGTATGGATTTAAAATGAGGGACACTGAATCTAATCGTGTTTATTATAGCCTTTCATTTCATGTCTTTTATTTAGACCACAATATAAATAATTATTTATAAATAAGGTAACTATACAAATTAGAAACACTCAAAATTGTAAACAATAAATCATATATAGAATTGATCAACAGTGAATTTAATTTTGACTTTGTCTACTATATTTTAATATTTAATATTTCTTTAAGGAAGATAATTAAGGATTTGGGTTTTCCACTTATGTGGATCCAGTGATTTTTGAATATTCCCTATTATTTCTCATCTTGTTGTCTATTTCAGTCTCTATCCAAAGAGAGGGAATCATAATAATTGTATTTGGATAACCGAACCTATAACTGGAGAGGCATTTTGAATTTGACCAATGTTTCCTCCCATGTTTTACATATATTCCTAAATGGTATAAATAGGAATAGATTCCATGATATAGGGAGTGTTATATATTCTAGAGTAATTAACTATGAAATTCTAAACCATATTCTATCCTATTTTAGTAACTAGAAATTATCTGGGCCGTAAAATTATATGACAAATGAATTTTTAAGGATATAATAAATGACTGTCAGCTAAAATATTAATTACTAGACTAGGTGGAATAATATTTTAGATAGGTTTACAGTGATGAAGCATTTTGTAAATTAATGCCCATGTCATAAATAATAATAGATATAAAGAACTAAAAATTTTATAAAAGTGTGGTTGCATTGTAAATATTTCATTAGATTGGAATATAAATGTATAAATTTTAATAAATAATGATATAGAGAATGATTATTGTGGATGGAATTTTGGTTATGATTGGATCTAGAAAAATTATGTAGAAGATTACATAGATAGAATTTTTTAATTGGTGCCTATAGTAGAAGACTAGGGATGTATATAGAACCGATGTTCCTCAATATATAATATTGTCTTCCTTCCTTCATTGTGTTTTTTTTATTTTTCCATGGAATCAATTATTTTTTCTAATTTAAGAATGAATCTGGAATAATATTTGTGGGTAAATTCGTTGTGATGTTATAATATAATACATCATTTTTACATTATTTAATGGATGTTTTATATCCATTAAATTCCATGGCAGATCATATTCAAAAATCCTAAGTATAATGAATATTGAAATTGATATAATCAAAAACAAAATTTAATGGATGTTTATATTGATGAGAATCAAATTGTGATAAATGAAATATTTTTATAATGATTTTTAATTTTGACCCTTTTTAGATAAATCTGCTCATAGTTGATAAATTATAGAATTGGATTAGACCTAGGATGATCCACTAAAAAAGTAATTGAACGTAATTTCATTCAGATCCATTTTTAAATGAAATAATGAAGGAATGTTTATATAAAACTATCCAGTTGAGTTATTTATATCAAAAATTATTATTTCATTGTTTTCTTATTGATATTTTTTCATCTACAGATTAATTTGTTCCAAAAAAATTTAAAATTACAACTAAATTTAAAAAAATTTATTTAATAATATCGTTGTTAACATTTCTAATGATTTTATATCATATTTTATTCATAGGCATATACAATTTTCTATCAATGTGGGATTTACCGTTAGTTTTTTCTGTACTAATTCCATGTGAGGAAAATAAATAACTATGTTTTCTTAGATTAATTTACTTTTCTATCATTATAAAATCATCAAAATTGGGGATGTCACATTATACTAAGGATATATATAATTATCAAGGAAATTTAATAGAAATATATAGAGTAAAAAAATATAATAAAATGATTTATAATTTCTTTTACCAGATGTTTGTGTATTCACCAAGTAATATTGTGAAATTTTATATACATTCATCCAAAATATGAGAAATACATAATATATCCAAAATATATTAAACAATGAGTTTTAATAGAATTCCATTATAAAAATTATAAATCTAAAAAATAATGAAACCTCAACAAGGAAATTAGTTTGATGATAGAGTTTTACATAGGGAGTTATAAGCTACAATAATTTCTATTAATTAGTATCATAATAATAAAATACCCAAGGATAAAAATTGTGATTAAAATAAATTATATTTTTCTGTGCTTCCATCATAAAATTCACATCCTAATGATGAATCAAATTAATTAATAAGATATTCTCATTGCATGGTGCTTAAAATTCCATTTAGATGGTTTAATGAGGATTCATAAAGATATAGTGTTCTATCATTCTGTCATCAAGAAAGTTAAAAAATATTTTAAAAAATGGATGATAATATTTTAGACAAATGAGATTAACATATTAATTGATTTTTAATGAAATTATACCCAATAACAATAGAATCTATGATTATTTATAAGATGGTTTGTTTTCTTCAATGTGTGGGGGTGTTTCTACAAGATTCTTAGAAATTATTTATGAGTTTACCAACATTGTGATATAATAATCATTCTACATAAAAATTTAATATGGTCAATTTTTTCAATATTCTCACCCTTATCCTAAAAACCAATTTTTATCAATATTATAGAGGTGATTACTAAAATATAATTATTTATAATTAAAATAAATTTTCAATAAACATTTAAAAAATTTAGAACAATGTTTTTATAATAATATAACCATTTTTTGGAATGATACAAAATATCTTCATCAAGATGAAGTTGATGCTGTTGGTTTTTTAATAGAATCAAAACACTCTTAAGTAGAAAATTTGACCTTTTCAGAATGTTTAGACATTCAAACAATTTATTTTATAATTTTTATATTCCTACCCAACCACATAAAACATTAAATGTTACTAGTTATGGAACTAGGTTGTAGACTACGCAACATCCCGTATCTAAAAAGTATAATTAGATTTATATAAATACTCGAAACCATTATTATATATAACAATGGGTTTTTATACCTTCTTTTCTCTCTTCTTTCCAAAAGAAACGTGGGAATCATATAAAGAATCAAAAAAGTGATTAGTCTCTTAATGTTCTAAAAAACATTAAGGGCCATATTTTTTTTGAGCATAGATCCAATTTGAAATAAATTGTTTCCCAAAGTGAATTTTTTATTGATCAATTTCTTAATAAACATTACATGATTCATATAATGAACAATTGGATGTTGGGATTAAAATTTTGGAAATGAAATTGGGGTAATAGGACTGGGGAATTAAACAACCTATAAATGATGGAGTAAATTAAATGAAGAAATTAATGTACATTAAAACTATGAGTGATTTAAAAACTCACATGAAAATAAATATAAATTCTAAACATGGATATGATGATATAATGAGTAAAAATAGATTAATTATAAAAATTCAACAATCAAAACATCTGGATAGTTCCATAAAAATTAACCTGAATAATATAGTTCCATCTAAAATTAAAAGGGTAAAAACATAATAAAATGGTAATAAATGTATAATCTTTTTAAGATGTCATTGATTGGATTATATTTAAATTAAATTATATACCTATATCTATTTCATTCCATGAATGAATTTAAATGACTTATTATGAACATGAACTGCATAAATATATTTATCAATTTATGAAACTACATCTCCAAATTATCTTTTATTAAGACTTATTATATCTCCCATATTATTTCAAATCCAAGAAGAAAAATTTCATTAAAATAAAATTTTGACATTACTTTCTACATATTATCTATCATAATAATATAATGTTTTCATTCGAAAATTGAATTATATTAATTATAAGGTTCTAGGAATCCCTAAAATCCCATTTAAAAAGTGGACAAAGGAAAGTTTATCTAATTGTGTGACATTAGTGAGAGTATAAATTTTGAAACATTGCATATTTTCTAGACCTTAAACATAATAATTCCACAACCCACTATATTTCCTATTTAGTTTGTTAAATATTAGATTAATTTCATGATTCAGAAGGTGGTAATTTTTTGGATGGGGTATAGAAGCAATATTTTCCTTCTGATTTTGTCATATTGGACATAGAGGGTGATAAAGAGGTTCCTATCATCATTAGTATGCCATTATTATTCATTGGAGGATAATTTATATATTTTTGTAATGGTACATAATACTTTTATTACAGAGGCCAAATAAAGGAATTCCATATTTCTAAAGGAAGAAAATGACTTACACAAAATCAATTATGTTTATGATATATGATTAAAATGTTAGAAGAAATCTTTTATAATAAACATGAAGAGATTATGTGAATGATTGGACAATATAATAGTAATCCATCATATACTAAAACCTACATAATGATTTTCACAAGAAAAGTGGTTCATCCCATAGATGATTATGTGGGGGAGTTCTTAGGGACACATGATGAGTTTTATTTTGAAATATTTCTTGAAACTATTAATACTAGAATTAATTATAAATTACTATTTAATATATATTATAATGAAGAGGAAGAATAATTCTATAATACATTCATTAAAAGTAATATTAAGGACAATAGACCTCCCAGGACCAAGAGTTTTCATTAAATAAATGATGCACCCATTTTGGAGTTTGATCCCCTTTAATACCACCTAAAATGTACATTTTTAAAAAAATCATATCATATAAATTAACCGTACAAGCCATATTACAGAAAAATTATGAAGAAGTTTTATTAAATTTGCTAAGAAATTATTGATATTTCTTTGGTTTATTAATATCTAATATTAATGAAATTATTCATTATTATAGCATGTATATAAATCCAAATGTAGACTGACCATAAACCATGATTTGAGTGGTATACAAGATTAAATAATCACGTAAAAGTGGTATTTATTGAATAACAATTCAAGATACATGATAATAGAATGTTTTATCAGGTTCTGGATAGTTCTTCGGTCATTATAGTTCTAGTTTTCCATATGAATTGTTGTTTAACTTTTTCTATCGATGAAAAAAATTAACAATTCCATGTTAGAAAGAAAATAATATTTACAATTGTTATTGGTTATACGGAACAAAATTTTTCAAAAATATTGTTTCAATTTTAAACACTAATTTTTTGATCAAATATTCGGGATATTTGATGGAAATCAGTTTTGTTTTTTTATTGGGAAAAACTATTATAGTAACAATCATATTTGTTTTTGAACTATAAGAATAGTGAAAACCCAAATTCACGTAACCCATTATTATATTTTCCTGTCAATATATTTCATTTGTATTGTGTAGAGATCTGTTACCATTTAATTGGGTATAATAGAAATTTTTTCATATAGGATTGAGACGATAATTCGGGACATAATAGATTATTTTTCAATAATTGGCATATTTTATTAAAATATAGACAAAAATATTGAAATTTCATTAGAGTGGTTATAAGAAACCATTATTATTTTGAACTAGGAGAGATTACATTTTATGGTTATTAAGGGTATGTCATTATGTCTTATTATGTTTAAGAGTGGAATTGAGGATAAAAAATCAAAAATAAAAGGGTTAAAAAAGCTACCTCCTATAGAAAATTTTAATATAAATAGATTTTTATTTTTTTAATGCTGGTTTTTTCGAATAATTTATAAATAATTTCCAAAATTTATCCTAATTTTTTTTCATATCTATTATTTATGGACACAATGTTTTGTTTGATGAATTTTATTAAGAATATTAATTTTTTTTGAAATTAATTATCACATCTTCACCATTTTTTCAACCCCAAATTGGATGCTTTCTTTTATGGTGATGGTTTAATCTAGTGATGGCACTGTGGTTGGTTTTTTAGGAGAAATAAATGAAAATAAGTTTAATTTAATTTACTATTCTAGAAATCATTAATATGATTTTATAAATAGTTATTATACAACTATAATGATATTTTTTCATAATGTGGTGGTATAGTCAGAGACCAGGGCTCAATTTATTTCATAGAAAAATAGAGTTCCATGAGTCTGATAGACGAAATTTTGTTACAGTCTTTATACTATAGAGGTATAAAATGATCACGAAGGTCATCACACCATGTTCATCCATGGTAGACTCCCTTATTCGCATGACCATCTGCAACAAAGTTCTATTCACGAAAGGCTTTAGTGACAATGTAGTTAGTCTCTCAGTGTGAGGATAGACTATTCATCCAATGGTTAGTAAGTGTCCAGGCTAGATGTAACACACCATTCAAAATATATTTGGACAATTTTCGTTGAATCACTCTCGATATAAATATTTTTCCAACTATTTTTCTTGAATTATAAATCTTTTTTACATGTTTTCTCTTGATAAAAATATGTAGAATTTAATATGTTCTAAATTGTTAATTTTCATAGATCATTATATTATTAATTATATTATATAAATGAAATAATCTATACATATACATATGAGGTTAACCCTTATATTGTATGAATTTTATAATGGTGTAAAAAATGGTATTTTTAAACACATTTCAATGGGTTTTATCACCAAAACCATTGATCTAGTGGATATTAATATTTCATTCCATGATGAGAGTCATTATATGTGATTAAATCATTTTGGTTTTATTATTCTTTTAATTATCATGTTTTATGTTTTATGTCCAAAGATGTCTCACAAAACCAAATGAAGTTGGTCATTTCAAATCTTAAAAGAAACATTTGAGATGATCCTTTTCTTTTCTGATGATGTACTGATGGTATCCTTATGAGAATTTTACTAGAGTATAATATTTTTCCATCCATGAGAGGTTCCACAATTTTCATTAGGATATGAACCATGGGCTGAATGGACTATTTAAGATGTCACACGTTTCGGTTTTCACTATAAAACACATATTAAAGCTACTAGAAATTATATTGTATGATGTGATAAATATAACAGATTAAGAAATATCTGAAAGAATCATGTAATAACTCAGAAGGGTGTTTTAAGGATGAAATATTTTATTTATATAAATTATAAAATATGAAATTTTTTTCATATTAATAAAGGAATGAAAACATCATTTTTTTCTACAGATTATGTGTCTATGTTGGTAGAGACATTTGAACATCCAAACTATATTCTATGTAGTGATTTGAATTTCATCAAAAAAAAATATTCTCTAGATTTAGTGTACCTAAAGAATTAATTAAATTTAATTATAAACGTTTTAATAATGATAAATTCAACTCATTGTGTAAAAAATATTTTCATGTTCATAAAACTAGTACCGCATATCACCCACATTAATGTTGCTAACAAAAAATATCAAATTGATAATTCAAACAAATTTTGGAATAAAGTACGTCTCCATCTTAGAGAAAAATTTCTATCATATTTGATAATGATTTATGGAACTATTGGAATACTTATAAATCCACAATAGTGATATTTTCATATAGACATCCCTTTTCCAGGACATGTAAATTTCATATAGATGTGCATAAGAAGTTCATTTAGTATATGAAAGACTAGAATAATGATTTTAATTATACTAGAGAGAGGTGTTTGTTAGAGTTTATTGAATTAGATTTAATTATTTAATATTATTCTCAGATTTCAAATATTTATAAACAATTAATAAATATTTCCATGACTCAATTATTTAAAATAAGTACATTATGGTAGATTAAAGATAAAAACTATTTAATTCTAAATTGAAGCATTTCCTAGTGAAACATAAAACTAAATGGTATGGACCCTGAAAATTTTGAAAATTCATACTAATAGGTTATTACACTTAGTTTGAGAGAATATTTGACCATTATAGCTTAATCATGAAGGGGTTAAACAGTATAGTTAGGGGAATCCATAGGGCTTGGACATCACCACTATGATGTAATCTTGATATTGTGTTGATTATAATATAGACTATAAATTTAGTTATTTTTGGGTGTCAACCCATTTTTTTTGTGTTTCATTTTTTTAATATTTATAATATTTATGATGGTATTCCCCTTAGAACACTATGAGTTATTATGTTTAATGATTGAAGTACCTATCCCGAAAGATCACTAGAACAACACCATGGTTTTTTCATTTAATAATGAAAGAGCTACATTCTAGAGAAACATGATCCATGCCTTATCAAAATATATCTATGGTTTTAAATACTCATTTTTTATTAATATATATGATCTTAATATTGATATTTTTCTATATTTTTAGACATTGTGTCTAAATAGCCCCGACTATTTCTTATAAAATAATGAAATAAGGTGTGTTTACTACATTATTAAGGTGAAATTTAACAATTAAAGGGAATAATTGATTAATAATTCCTTATAAAATTATTTTCATCTTTAAAATACATCTTTTATTGCTTTTCTAATGTCATGATATTTTAATATAAAACTACGTTTGATAAAATAAAGGATATTCAACACCATTATTAATCGAACAATGTAATAATATTAGTAAGATATAATTTTTATAACGTAGCCAATTAATAGGAATATATTAATAATATTTAAACAATTATTATATATATTTATGTAATGTTCTTTAAAAAATTTATTAATTAACTCATTGGAAATAATCTGTGATTTTTTAGTAATGTTGTTTTATTCATCAAAAATATGTTTTCCTCAACAAAATGATTTTTTATTTTTCCGAGAGGATTTATTTATATATTTTACATTAATAAATTATATTTTATAAAAATGATATAATTTATTAAATAAAAAAATTATGATTATCATATATTACAATTATGATATATTTTTTAATATTTGGATATTTCAATGTATTCTGGAAGGTAATTACTTATCATGAATACCTAATTTATTAGGTATTTTCAATGTTTGAATATATTTTAAAAATATTTTAAAAGAAACATAATTATATTTATTTTTTTAATAATTCAATAAAATTAATTTCAATTACATTTATATAGATTTGGAATAAAAAAATATTATCCTTATGAAATTGCATTTTGGAAATAATTTTCTCATTGTGTTTGAAGGATTTATTTTAATATAATGTTGTTAAAATTATTGATATTGAACAAGGATAAATGGTTTCTATAATTATAATCCTTAGTTTCAGTTTTTACTTTTTATATGTGGGCATTATTAATATTAACATCGATAAAATTTATCACCTCTGTAAAGAGTAAATGTGATAATTACGGTTAAAAATAATTTTATATGTTTCAAATTAATTAAAAACCATTCATTTATTTATTTTTTTTAATTCTATTTCATCAATAATATTAAAAAAATTGATAAAATGACATTTCCCCCATTATCTATTATTTTGACCTTATTATCATTTAAGTAAATGATAAATACAAAAATGATAATTTCTTAATTTAAATATCTTTTATATATTTTGATAAGTATAAAAAGAACTAATTTTTAGTTATAAGTTTTTAAAATTTTAATTAATATTTATTAGCATGTCAATTTATTTAAATTTTCTTCTTATCTACTTACCTTATCTACATATGCATCATTGAAATGATTCTTGTATAAGTAGTAGAAAAAGATTATAAATTATCCATAAAAAATAAATGCATTATTTTTGGCATGATTTATAATGTCCCAATACTTTTATAGATCAAAATAACATATTATGGATGTATTAAATGACTTTATTTTAATTGTATTACTATAATAAGGTCATTATGGTCATATTAAATGAATATTGTAAAAAATTAAAATAATGATATTTAGGTCAAATAATAGAGGATGGCAGAGAAAGTGGTATAGCATGGGGTTATTCAAGGGGGATTTAATCCCCCACCACAAGATTTAAGATCAAACCAAGAATATAACACTATTTAAAAATGAGACATTATGACCATGTACTAACTCATCTATAAGGATCTATTCCATATTTTCATTTCAATAAAACAAGACATGAGAGCTTGTCCCCACACAAGAGCACCCAAATCAATGAAAAAAATAATGGAAGAGATAAAATCAACTAAAAATCTACCATTCTCTGATATTGATATATCTTCCCAAAGATATTCATTTAGAAGGGCCACAATATGCATTCTTATCGAATCATGTTTCAATTCAAGAGCATACCTGTCATTACAAACCCAACATCTTCACTACAGTTATTATGCCAAAAGGAGAGTGGCCCAAGAGATTCAACGATATCTTTTGTAGAATTGATTAGATATAGAGATTAGAAGATTGGAATATGATATCCATGGGAATAGGATATTACAACATAATTTCCCCCTCGAATGAATTAAAATGGAGAACTTGGAGTAATGTAACAGTCTCTTCTTTGCATTGATTTATTATAATATAAGAGTGAGATATAAATATTGAACCATGCAATACCAGAATCAAAATCACATAGTTTTTTATACAAATTTACAAGATCAATTGAATTTAATATAATCCACCTATTGTATAAGATATTTCATCACTATTGGGGAACCCAATTAGAATGGACCACAAGACAAATATTCCACAGTTTGGGTACTATATAAGAGTCCTAGTTGAAGTGGATATAGATAATTCACAACTTCAATAGGTTATTATCACTATAAAAGATAACACTATCAATACGAAAATATAATATGATAAAAATATCAACTTCTATGTGTTTTGAATCCTCGTTGTTCATGCCATATTTCAATGAAAAAAGGACTCCATGGGACATGATCCCACCTCTAGAAGTTTGGAAAATGATAATGAAATGGTGAATGAACCCTATACAGTTTTGGATGGTTATTCTGAACCATCTTCGTTAGGTAAATTTTGGAGGTATCTCACAGATGGTCCAACTCATGAAGCTCCACCTCAACCCATTTTACATCCACACACATCAATTTATCATGAAGTGTAGTTATTGCTAGAAAATGATAATGAATCCCCAGTTATGATCAATGAAGTGTACCAAGATTTAAAATCCATCCAAATGCAATAGATGAACTTCATTCATGGCTTATAACTTAGGAGTATATTGGTAAGTCTTGGAAATAAGTTTTCTTCCTCAAATGTAGTAGAGGAAAATAAAATAGTTTCAAATGATGATGAGTAGTACATGCCAATTTTAGGTGAACCTCATACTCTGGAACCAAACTCAGTAAAGAGTGTTAAAAAATGTATCAACTTAAGAAACATATTGTTACTATGGGGATGATCTCTCATATAGACTTGGTGGTTTCCTTCACTCGGGTACCCACTTCCGAATATTCCATGAAAAATTATCACAATGGTCTAGGAATCATAGTTCCCACATCTAATCCATTTTTCTCCATGAATGAATAATTATAGGCAGATGAACTAGAGTAACTAAAATTTGACAAATTCATATTAGATAATGATATTCATGAGATAAAATTATTCCCTAGTGATGTTACATCCCTATAATGAGAGAAGAAAAAATGAAAATAGAGAAAGAAAAATTGGAAAAATAACGTTCCATTATAAATAGGACCTCTAACAAGGAGTAAATCCTGAAATAAATGAAGATATTATATTAGAAATATGATGGACTAGGAAACTCTCCTATGATAAAATCAATTAAACACTCTCTAGTTTCGTATTAACCCATTGACCTCATAATTACAAAATATAAACTTATTTTTTATAACGTGATGTTCATTAAGTGGACAACCTATGGATACTCCATTATGACATAGAACATTCATGACACAGACATAGACATTTTATGTATTATTAAGTATGATATAATCTAAATCATCTCATGTGTCAAAAACCCTTATGGAATATAATTTTTTTTAATAAACTAATTCCCATATATTATTATGTCCTTAGATTATGATTCCAACTTATAAACCATGATGAGTAATCTTGGGAGTGAACAGCAGACTATCTCAGATAACACGAACAAAAAATGGTCCATAAAAAGAGATATCAATATTGTCCAAAATCCCCAAAAAAACTATTGTTAATTTTAACATGAAAATATAATTTTAATTTTATTCATCCAATTATTGATCTAATCCCACTAAATTTCTCATTACTAGAGATGGTATTATTGGGATAAGATACACAATTAATGGATTTCAATATATTAGGTTTGAAAATATTTTTTCAAACTTCATAGAAGAAGTGATGTGATTTTGAATTCCTATCTTCACCCATAATAAATATCAATCAAACCATATTCAAATAATTTTAGAGATTTCAAACCATTTGAAAAGGTTGGATCCCCTATATTTTAAATTTAAAATTTGGATAGATTGTTACCCCTATCTATTTACAAGTGATTTTAGAGGCCAAGAATATGTAATCTTATATAATACCCCATGGTTCTTGTTGGACAATTTTAACATAATAAATTGTTTTTAAAATTTCGGATTCATAAAAATTTATATTACTTGGATATTGGGATAAAACCACTAAACAAGGTATCACATTCCCTCGAAAGATTAACTATTATAATGACTCTCTCTCTTTAGGGAGGAATTACAACATTATTCAAAACTGGATGGGATCCTAACTATCAAATAGAAACTAGAATCTAAGAAAATAAACATTATATGGTCAAAATAAGGTGATAGAAACATGAATTTGTTTCATCCATCTCATAGATATAAATGGATAATAATAAAAAATAATTCCATCAACATTAATGGTTTTATCTTCACCTATAATAATGAGAAATCTAATGAGTTGGTGGACTATTTTAAGGATCAATGCTCTAATTATGTGGTTGTCATAACTCATAAGATGATAAAAAACATGTATCCATGCATTGAGGAGAATCAAAACAGATTTATCATCATGGACCCATCTATTGTAGAGGGTAGATTGGATGTCTTATCACTAAATATAGAAATTGTTTTTATTTTAAGATGATTCACCAAACAAAAATTACCATGATATCCTTCATGATGAGGATACAAATAGTTCCAAGGATTTTTTTTATCATTACAAGACACGTTGTGAAATAAATTTTATTATTATTGTTATTATACCCAAAAGTAGAATGAAATATTAATCAATGACATTTGAAAACATTCTATTTGGAATACTATCCCCAAAATCATTATCAAAAATATTGTCAATATAAATTGAGAAATTTTTAGGGGCTTTGGCACTCTAGTTCATTTCAGATTTATTCATGGATAATTCATTTAATATTTACTATTCACATCCTAAAATAACATTTATCATATGGGTATGAAATTAACGGATGTGAAATTTTCTCCTATAATTGATATATATAAGGCCTTAGATACTATAAAATGAATTTACATTCTCCCTGTTCTCAAAATTTTTAGATTCTAAAGTGATTTAATAAAATTAATCAATTATATTCTCTTTACATCAAGATGTTACATCCACATTAATGGTTCTCCTAGGGTATGGTGCTAGAAAATTAGATTCACTATGAGGTAATCTATTTGAAAATGCTAATGATTATAGGATTAGATTCATTAATGATCTATGTAAAAATTGACTATACAAGAGAATTAATTCTAGAAGAGGGGTTTTCACTCCTTATAGAATTATCTATGATGATGACAATATCATTTTTGTTAAATCCTCTAATAAAACCATATTTGTGTTCTCGTCCCTCTTTCCTCAAAATGAGGATGTTTCAAGATAAAAAATTAGCTATGGAAAATCATTCGTTGTATTTTGTAATGGAGTACCTATCACGAAGAGAAACATATTCACCAATGACCTTGGTTATAATAAATTTAACCACACTTTTACATATCTTGGAGATCCCATGGTTTGGGGTAAAGTGAGAGGCATTCATAAGAGGGACTTATAATATTGCTTTATCAATAATTTGGATAAATATAATGGAAAATATTTTTCACTTACTAGAATTGTTTTATTGGTAAAATTTGTAATTACCTCTATGTTTCTTATTTTTTATCCCTATATATATATATATCATAGATGTAACATTAATGATCTAAAAAATATTATCAAATGATTAATTTGGGACGGATCTAACCATTAAAGAAAATTTATTACCAAGGAATGGATGGTATGAATTAAATAAACTAAAATTGGGGGGCATTAATGATATGATGATCATTATATATGGTCAAATAAAAAAATTCACATGAAATATGATTATGTATAACAACTATTTTTTGGACCTCCACCCACATAGTTTCAATGCATGTATTTTTGATATGTACCCTCTCTATCTTTTGTAATAAGATGCGACTTCTATCAGAAACTCATTTAATAAAGTCATGGGAGACTCCAAGTGGTTTTGTCAGTGATAAACCCCACCCCAATTTCTAGAGTACTCTGTGTTAACATAGAACTCTCATGAACATCATGAACATCCATCAATATAGGCACCAAATTCATACTGTTGATATCCTACTATAACAAAATATATATTTTGAAATTATTCCCTCTCATATTGATCAAGATATTACGAGATACTCATTCATGGATAGCGATAATCTCTCATGGATGATAAATATAAATGGACAATCCAATATGAAAAATATATACATGAATAAATCTATCTTCCAAACTACAAATACATCCTTGATAGTTAAGTTTAAGTTGGAATTTAATCAGACCTCTTAGTATATACTTCATTGGATAATCTGGAATAACCTGTTATTGACTAATGACAAGCTAAAAAATGATAGAACTAAAATTTCCTCAGCTGACCACATTTTCTAGTGGAATGAGGAGGGTCTCAATAACTTCTTTTTGGGATTAAAAGTTTCACCAGATCTCTAGAACTATGATGAGAAGGTATTTGGAATTGATATATAAATTCAGCATTAACATGTAAAACTGTTGGAGACTATCTTTAGTGATGGGAATAGAGTCAAAATAAAAAATATCCAATTGGTTTATATTGTTTTTGTTGTCAATATTATCTAGCATGGAAGGAATAGAACACACATTGGAAAAAATAAACTCTCTTTTTATGGATTCTCCATTTCAATGCATAAGGAATCATATGCCACATCGAATATTAAAATATGTTACATTCACAATAGAAACTCAGACCTCGACACACTCAGGATTCTTAATGTCTATGGTAGGCCCCAACAACCCTTGATAATGAATTGTTTCTGACAACTCCCACCCATTTTCCCATGGGTCAATGAAAATGTTCGTTGTGTAGCTTATGGTGCACCAGGGCCTTTAGTAATTTGATGATTTCTATGAACCCATTGTGTGTTTTAAAAAATGATAAATCATTCAATATATTGAAATTGGTATTACCTATGAAGTTGATATTTGGTTCATAATTTATGCCATCAAAATTATATTTCACCATCAATAGAACTGGTTTGGGCTGGGGTCATAATCTAGTCATTCTTTTAACACCCATTTTCATAGATCAGTGAATGTTCCTTGGATTATCTAGCCATAGTATCTTGAATTAATTCATGTTATAAGCCACCTCATGATAATTGTTTATCATTCTTTTATGGAAGAAAGCTATGTAGTGGATGCCTTGTCCTTGAGAGAAATTACATACTTGAACATGATGTAGTTATTCATGGAAAGTAGTTATTATAACACAATGATAGATACATACATGTGGAGTGAGATTCACTATCATATTTTAAAACTAATAGATTCTCTTAAAAAATATATTTTCTTTTTCATTAATAAATTTTAGGGTCGGGCTTTCCTGATACAAGATCATTCTTGGTATGTCAAATATAATTTCATTACATTTTTTAGAAATAAAATAATGTATATAGAGGAAAATTATGTTTTTAAATTGTTTTAAATTCAATTCAATGTAATTTTATGAGTCCAATTTCACCATATAATTAAATTTATTCCCTCTTAATATTGACATTTTCATTAACAAAATTAAAATTAAAACATGGTATCTATGGTGTTAATTAAGAATATAATATTTATAATCATACTTAAGACGACCTATATCTACATGCATTAATTTAATAAGAACATTTTCTACTAATAAATTAATAAATTTTATTTTTTAAACCATTTTATATTATTTAGATGCATATCATATTATAATATTTAATGAATTTATAAAAATCACATTAATGATATTTTTAATAGAAAATATTTTATTAAATGACAAAAAAATCAAAAAAATATTATATTATTCAATGGAAATAAATTTTTTTTTAATATATTTACCATAGTTAATTTATAAATCACATCTCCTTTATTAATATCTTTCTAGACCCCTAAACAGTAAAAACATTGATATCACCGTAATTTTTAAAAGGGATAACATGGGTTAAAAATAAGTGACTAGGGTTAACAAATAACAAAACATGTGGAAAATTTATTATATGAGGGGATTTAGTATCATAAAAATATTATCATTTAATTATATAAATTTTGATATATAGTTTCTAGAAAAATTATTTATTTTAATTTTATAATTTCTAAAATTCTAAGAGTGCCTTTCCCTATACATATATGAATTTACCACTTTTACCTTTCCATTACAACACATAGAAACAAATATAAGGAAAAACCAATGCCTTCCATTCTACTCACCTTACCAATACATGAATTAGAGGATATTTTATTCATAAATACCATTCCAATGGTCCATCACAAGGTATCTAACTGAATTCAAATGAATAATTTGTAATTCCGTATATTGACTCTATAAATTGTATTTCTCATTGAAAATGCTCTAAATTAGTTTCACTAAGTTTTAAATAATAAATATACTACCATAAATACAATAACATGATATTATCTTTACATGAAAACTAGTTATTATTTCTTCATTATCATATGACGTGTGATAAAATCACTCCTTCATACGTAAGGCTTAGTGTCTCCAGAAAGTGGAGTAATTCATTTATCATAACCACATTACATGGATACTAAAAATTATGGAAATACTAATTATATATATGATATTAATGACATTATTTGACTTCTATATTTATAATTTTGTGTATAAATAATATCCTTTATAGATATTAGAAAACGATAATGTCACTCGTGCATACATGTAGACTACCTCCTCCATTAAACAATGTGAATAGATTTTAATTTATATTCTAATGGTATTGTAAAAAAGTATATATTTAATGAATATATATGGTATATATCATTTAAAATGATACATGAATGGATTATTATTGTAATGACACAGACATTTATAATTGAAATTCTATTTTTGATTGAATACATACCTTATGAATAAATGTTATAATAGAAAACACATTCACTATAATGGATATGCAAGGAAAATATAAAATATATAATGTTACATTTAAAATAAATATTTTTTTTTAGTAAATAGTTTATATATTATTTTTACAATGATAATTACGATTAGTATGTATTATGGTTTATGATAAAAGATGATTTTAATTAAAAAAAGAGACATTTTCAACAAGTATGATCATACCATATGAAGCCCGTTTATTGGAGGTTCCATGGGAGATGTAATCAATAGGATTTTACCTTTACTAATCCCATGACCATATTCTTCAATTTTAATGTCTCGATAACCCATTTTTAGTATTTTTTCATGCTTATCAAGATCTAAACCCAAACCATGTTTTTTTCAACAACACCATGAAATTTCAACTATCACACACCATACCTATATGGGATATACTAGGATAATAATGAATTATGTATCAATACCATAGAAGTATGAATTTTTATATTTTATTTTTAATAATACTGCGATTATATCTTTCTAATTTTTTATTTTCTTGACAATTATTTTCTGATGTGTTTGATAAAAATTAGATTTTTATTTGATGAAATAAAAATTATTCTTTTTGGAAATGTATATCATAAAATAAAAAACATTAATAAAAAATAATTTTAATCGATTACTTTTATTTTATTATAATTAATAATTTAATTTAATTAAATGAGATTTAATTTTTATAAGGTTAATAATGTTGTAAATATCCTTAAAACTATTATTTTTAATAAAATATGAATTTATTAGTTAAAAGTTAGAAATTTCATATTTAGAAAACTATTTTGATAGTATAATAATTTTTTTGAAATAATAATATAAATATTAGTTTGTTGTAAATTTTTCATAATTTTTTGAGAAGGCTAATTATTTATGTAAAAATTATATATGTTAAAAAAATTGTTCCTATTATGAAATAATAATGTTTGAATAATGATGTAATAAATACCCTAAAAATAAATCCATTATCAAATAATAACTATCAATTTTATTTACTTTTTTAATTAATTTGATCAATTTTCTGAAACTATATTGAATCATCGGTATCATATAATATATTATATTTTGATAAAACAAACTCTTTATGAACATGACTGAGTTCTACATCACCAATGGATTTATTACCATATTATCAGTATATTGAAATTTTAGATATTGAAAACCATTGCACATAAGTAGAACATATGGGTAAAAACAAAGATATGGTTTATGGTTTAGATTCTTTTATCCTCTTGAATTTAAAACCAATATTTATAAATTAATAAAAAAATCCCTAATATTTTATTTTAAATATCCACATAGAATCACATTATCCTTCACCAACAACCCTTTAATAACATTCATCATATTCTAATACCTATATAAATTTGTCACATTGTTTTGAAAAGATCTAAATATTATTCTTCTTAGTCATTATATGTTCCCTCTCAGTGTAACGTATTCATTACTCCTCTTATTTATTCAATCACTTTCTATTAGTTATGAATTGTGATTTTGAAATATTTTTAATTTCATATTTTTAAACCACCCTTTTATTTTACAAATGATGATAATGTAATGAGAGACCCCAAATCACTATCATAAAGCCCTTTAATGAATTTTTTATATAAACCCATTATGATTACATTTTCCCTGCTAAATATTTTTTAGAGAATACCCAAACCATTTCCACTAAATGTTATTCACCTTGATATTCCTATAATTCAATATATGGGGACATAAATGTATTTAAACAACCCACATGATTTTTGGAATAAAAGATATTAAATAAAATTTTTATTATATGATCAATGTGGCACCCAAATGCATGTTCATGATATGAATGTGATAGATGGGACTAGAATTATATATCCTGACAATGAAATGGATATGTTTATTATCTCATAAGATTTCATGTATACAGAATAGGGGTTATTATAAGAACATTATGTTTTTATTTAATCGTGTTTATAATTTATTTATTCTTATGATGTAAGGTTTTTTTAAATTTAATTTTTTTTCCATGATGTTATCATCCTATAAAATATTAATATGTTCAAGATTGTGAGTCCCACATTTCTATTTCATCGTGTCATACCTATTGACTCACTTATTCTTCATTACCAAATGTTATGATTAATTTATTCTTTTATTTGAATATTTTTCTATTCCCCATTATTTAATAATCTCCATGGTTAGCTTAGGATGTATCAGAAGATTAATGGATATGAAAAACATGTTATGGGGTTATAAATAATATTTTTGTATCAATATATAATGGTATTATATTTTGTATCTAATTACTCAAAAACTACATAACTCTAAATATTCTAGGATTTTTTATTTGTGTCTATGTAATAATAATTAAAAAACATTTTTTAAGGATACACGTTTTATTATTTCTTATCAGAAGAAAGTGTATTTATTATTTGGAATAATGATTAGAAAAAATTATTGAAATCTATAGTGATAATATTAATCATAAGAAAACATCCCTAAATTATGGTAAACTATAGATAAACGGGTATCCATGAAATGAAATCCCTATCTATATACTACAATAGGATTTGGAAAGCACAAATTTTAGCATGGGGTAATATCCAGGAAAAAGGGTCATTGTGTATTGACTTGATCATCAACCAGTTTGCAAAAATGAGGCATTGTTTCACACATAGTTTAAAACTATTGGGTAAGATGCATTGGAAAATTACAAATCACATTTTGTACAATTATGAATGATACAAAAATTTCCATAATATTTTATTTTAGTAAATAAACCATGGATATATTATACTAAAACCAATAAATTCATAGGTTATAGAATATATGTCATTTATGAGTAATCCATTCAATATCTTTTGTTTTCATTTTATATGTTTACTAATTTGAGAATTTCCAACCCTATGTATATTTTTGATGAGGAAAACGATAATAAATATATTCAAACAGTGAAATATAGGATTATCATCCATGTGATGAAAATTATTTCATGACACACAAGTGTAGTATAACTATTCATGAATCCCCTCACAATATGAAAGTTGATCTAATTATTAAAATTGGAAAATGTATTTGTTATATCATCACAAATATATATCTTCTCTGCTATAAGTATTTTCATAGTGTATTTAATACCAAGATTTTGGACTCTCTTTTTTGAATAATTTTATTCTATTTAGGTTATAGAAATGATTTCATTATATAGAGCTAATATAAATTTATGGGAGAAGGAAATCACCCTATGAATCGTGAATCACCCTATTATTCTAAAAAATATAATGGAAGATGATGAATATAATTTTTAATCATCAAATAATACCATGGATATTATTTCTTTAAAATAATTTTTATCGTTCTAAAATTTCTAACACTATGAAGAGATCCACCTTGGATTAAATTCCAAATGTGAGAGAATATGGTATTGATTTTCCTAAAAAATTTACTCGACATACTCTTAGATGAGATTATTATTTTTCAATTGATATTGTACCGAATGGTTTTCCAATATCCTATACTCCATATATTATATTCTATATTTAACTTGAATAGATAAATATGTAATTATAGGAGATTTATCATAAAGGGTTTATATTCTCAAGTGATTCACAATAAGGTGTGTCTGTATTCTTCATAATGAAGATGGATGGGTCAATGTGACATTCCATTGATTATCATGATCTAAATATGGTCATGATGAAGAAAATGGACCCTCATATATTTATTTATTACTTTCTCAATCAGATATGTGGATCCTAGTTCTTTAATAAGATAAATCATTGGTCATTTTAATATCATATATTAGTGAAGATGGATGATGTCTGCAAGGCTGATTTTCCAATATGGTACGTTCCATATGAATTCATATCGATTCAATTTGGATTAGCTATTCTATAGTCATCATCATGGACATAATGAATAGTGTATTTAAGGATTTTATTGAAAATTGTTTTGTAGTTTTTATTAATGATATTCTAATCTACAAAAAAATAAGAGGAAGATGTGGACCATGTTAATATTTAGTGAATGCCTTGTATAAAAAAAATTGATATCTAAATTACCCTAAATTATAGTTTGGTATAGTTCGCGTATCATTATTAGGGACTCTTATCATTAAAAAAAGCTTATTTTGGTTCCTTAAAAAATAAAAAACATATGGATGGCATGAAACATCATTTATGATGAAGAAAAATAGTTTTCTTGTATTATAAATGTTATATTATTTATTTCTTTGAAAAAACTCAAGATTTTCATGCACACTTCCAATGATAACTCTAAAGGGAGTGATTTTTTTCTGGAGTATTAAATATGAGGAGAGTTTTAAAGATATAAATAAGAGTCTAATCACCCAACATGTTAACAAATTAACAATAATCAGGGAATGATTTTTTAATTTTATTAAAAAATAAAAAATGGTATGGGTTTGTGTGCTCATTCCAGATGAAAAGTGTTATCCCATTCCTCCATCCAAATAATTATCCATGAGATAAACTACCCTACACATGATCTAGAATTTTCGAGGATGATCATCAAATTTATGATTTGATGAAATTATTGTTATGATGAATATTATAATATATATATTCATCATAAAGTACTTATATTTTTATTTATAAAAAAAGATCAAAACATACCTATTAAGATTATTAGAGTTGATCATGTATTTAATTTTTGAATCTATTTACATCATGGTAATGGAAAAATTACTTATGTTCTTAGCAGAAATGATCGTGTATCCCTATACACAAAATGATTTAATGATATCTAATTTTATTTGGCATGCTATAGATAGACATGGGAATCACTTAATAGTCTTCACACTACCTTTCTCAAATAACTTTTGAAAAATACTTTCTTGTTAGGATCATGGAGGCTCAAAAATTTGATGGCATGATACATAAAAAAAAATCATGAATATTCTTAACATCAAAATTCCTCAGTATCACATTATATGGTTTGGAACAAAACATTGTCTCTCATAAGAAAACAAATCTAATAGGTTAATTCATGATGATATGTATAGATCATTATTCTCTAATCATATACAAACAACTAAGATATACAGATATCTAATGAAAAAAAACTCATTGTATAAAATGAAGAGGGGGATCAAATAATTTTTTTATCAATTCCTAGTATTCGTGTAGGTAAATAATTAACGAAATGATTCTATGGATATGATGAAACTATTTCCCATTTCATTATAGTAGTGGGAAATCATTACCAAAGATTTCATCATAGGACTCCCCTTGAAACCTAATAGAAATAACACTATCTGGTTGGTAGTACATCGCCTAAAAATGTCGGCACATTTTATTTAAAAAAACAATATATTTTCTCCTTAACAGCTCATCATGATATATATATAATGAAAGTTTTAATAATTCAATGTTTTCAATTTTCATTTTTATCAGATTTAGATCTACATTTTACCTCAGGGCTCCAGAGAATTGGTCAATTAAGAATGGATGGGGGAATGAGTTTTAGTAATGCTTTTCACCCTTCTGAAGATGATTAGTTTGGGAGAACCATTAAAAACTAAACGAGATTTTGGAAAAATTTTCAATCAATTTAAAATGATGCTAGGATCAACATCATCCCATACTAGAGTTCTCATATGATGAATGTATACATTCTTGCATTCAAAAAACATGCTATGGGGATCTTTGTGGGAAGAAGTGCTAGAAACCAAAATTCTATGATAATGATGGAAATAGAAAGATTATAACCACTGATGTAATACATATGATTATAAAAAATGTATAAACAATTTAATTTAATATTAAATAAATATGATATAAAGAGAAAATTAATGTTAATAATCATCGATAGAAATAGTAGTTTGAGGTCAGATATAATGTGTTCCTACAGATATCACAGTGGAATATTGGCATGTGGTTTGGGAAAAAAGGAGATCATTGTTAATGATAAATAAGATCCTTTGAGATCATTTATCACATTTGAGTTATGGATAATCGACAAGCACTCCCAATTAAACAATCATATATACATTATGTGTTCCTTTTATCACTTTTAAGGAAGTACATACCAGACTTTCTACATCTACTTAAAACCGAGTTGATACCTTTAGAGAATGATATTTCATAAGAGAAGATGCCAATGATGATCTTAGATTTTAGAAATAAAAATATAGGAAACAGGAAAACTCACATGGTCATCATTTTATGGTGGAAGCACTTTTTTGAAGAAGAATCATAGGAACATGAACATGAAATGAAACAAGAGTTCTCTCATCTCTTTTTTAGTATGAAATAAAATTTTGAGCGTACAATTTTCTAAGGGAGAGATAATAGATCATATAGAACTATTTAAAATTAAACTCCCTTTTTATTAAATATAATATTTATTTAGAAATGTATCTATAGAAAACATACATTGTAATTATTCTATTTTTTACTACAATATATTATATCTTTTTGAATTTAAATGGCCATTTATAGTAAAAATTATAAATAATATGCAAATTATATAGTAACCAATGTGATTAAAATATATTAAGTGTTATGAAAATGTGTGACTGTTAAATATGAATTAATGGATTTCCTCGACGAGTAGGATCATAACCTCTGAATCCCATTTATCGGAGAGGCTGACAGAGATAGAACAAATGTTATTTCCCATAATCAGGCCCAATCTAAATTCTACAACAGAAGATCGATCAAAACCATTTATTAGTGATGTTCCACCATATCAAGGCCATGTCTCAAGCCATATTTATAGATTAAACCCATGAAATATTCACCAACACACACCGTACCTTTAGTAAATAAACCGGTGTAACAATTGATTTTTTTCTAGTGCCTATTTATAATAGTTATATATTATTCATATTAGTTAAAGATGAAATTTATCATTTTCATTATTTATTTATCAGTGATTATGTAATGTGTTTGATAATAATTATATTTTCATACAAAGAAATTAAAATTGAATTTTTGGGAATTTTTTTTAAATAGTTATATAATATTTTAATAAAATATTTTACTATATAATATTTATATAAATTTAAATGAAAAAATAATACAATTTAGTGAAATGTAATTTTAATAAATCTAATAAAATTTTTACTATCATAAAAACTATACATTTTCAATAAATAATAATGTTTTATATAAAAGAAAAAATTATCGTACCCGTAAAAAATAGTTTAAAAAAAATATTTTTTAAATCATAACACTATTATTAATAAGTGGTGAATTTAATATAATTTTCTCAGATATTTATATTAATTAAATATATTATTTATATATTTTCAATATTATGACATTAGAATGGAAAAAAGGTGATTTCATAAATTCCATATATGGAATCTATGATAAAATATATATTTTACCATTATAAAAATTTACTTTTGATGTTATTTTATCAACTATTAAATCCATAATGATTCATGCAAAACATATATTCTATTTTAATTTAATATTAAATTCTTTATGGACATGATTCACTTACACATAACCAATGGTATTAAGATAATATTCTCAGTTCTCATCCTTATATAATAATTAAAACATTTCCTATTTAGGAATAATCATTAGGTGATTTGTTTTTTTATTTTACCCAATTGATTCCAAAACCAGGGTTTAGAATTTAATAAATAATTATCCTCTCATTAGCTATAGATACCCACATAAACCCTCATTCCACTTCACTTAAAAACCAATTAGTCAAGAATTTCTTCTATATATTATGCTCTTAATAATTGTTTATGTGTTTTTAATCACATAAGGAAATACAAACAATGTTTAAAAAGCACAATATCAAGGTAAGGAATTCAACCTTCCTCTTTATTTGAGATCATTATTGTAGTTATCTCATTTTATTTCTAATTGTTCATTTTGAAATATTTGTTTATGCACCAATTTTTTAATTATTAGTAATTATATCCTCCTCTTTATATACATTAGTTATGATGTAATTTTCTATTATAATCATTTTTGATGTGAATATCCATCCCCATTTCCCCTTAATGGTATTCACCTATATATAACTATCATTCATTGATAGTGGAACTTAATATATGTAATGATGAATCTATAATAATAGGATAAAAAAGGGATGAAATGCATCATTATGTTCTATGATCTAAGTGGAACACAAATTCATGTACATGATTTGATTGTGATGTGTGTGCTCATATTTATATATCCCTACACTACATTGGGTAATTTTTTTATCTCATGGTTATCGATATATGGTTCGTGTGAGGTGATTCAAAGAACAATTTATTATTATGTCTTAGTGGTTAGCCTAGGCCTATGTATGTGATTTCATGTTTAATTTTTTTTCACATTTTGTAGGTTGTATTGATATAATCATCTTATACAATGTTTAAATTCTATTTATTATGAGCATCCAATTTTTATGTCATTATTTCATGCATATGCACTAAAATATAATTATTTACCAAGATATATGATTTTATTGTTTTAATGGATAGGTTCATACCAAATCCATTTCTTATATATGACTATAGTTTATCACATAATTTATACAAATATCAATGGATTTAAATACATGTTAATTAGTTTTAATTAATGTTGTTGTATCCATGTTTTAATTTATTATGTTATCAATCTAATGACAAAACACAAAACAACATCTCGATATTATAGGATGTTATTATGTGTCTATATATGTAATAAATAAGGAAATAATGTGCTCTAAAGATATGGTTTTTATGAGTTATTATTTACTATTTTTTCTTATCAGATTAAAATTGAAAATATCATTCATATATATGTATGTCTTATCATCTCTTTGAATAGTGTAACAAATTTTTGTATCTCCAACTTTTATGGATGACTCAATATATACATGTATTATATATATATATATGATATTTATATCATGAAAAATATTATGTATGTTATGACTAAAAAATATTTTATTAAATACATTTTAAAATAAATTTAATTTATTCTATTTTTTTTGTTACGCACAAGACTGAGTTTCAAAAAATATAGAGACACTTCATAAAATATTTCATAATCATGATTGTTAGACATTAAAATTAACTTATATGAATTAATATGATTAACCAACAATTATATATAATGTATAATAGATTTATATAAATAAATAATATTTATAAAATAAACTTAAATTTTTGTAAAGTCCTTATAACCATCAAAAAATAATATTTTCTCAGAAAAAAATTTGTATTGTTATCTATTTAAAAATAAAGAAAATATTTTTTGAAACCATTAAAAATAAATTTGAATAAATCATATTTTAATTTTTATTCAATATTTCCAAATTATCTTATGTAAAATTTTTGGTATTTTCTATAGAGCATTATTATTTTCATGAATACGAAAACGTACATGTTTTTAATAAAAAATGACTTTTTATTTTTGTAATTAATATTGTTATATCTAATTTTAAAATGATATTAAAAGTATAATTACCTTATTGATAATAATATTATTCATGTTTTTATTCAATTATCTAAATTTTATGTTGAATTTTTATATAAAAACTTTTTACATCTTTCCAGGTTTTCTCTTTGGAAAATCATTAGTTCATCATGCCAGAAAAATTAATTTTATATTAAGTTTTTAAAAATATTTAAATTTATTTTAGAAAATAAGATAAAATATTTTTAATCGGAATAAATTAAATTATCAAATATCTTCATACTAATTATTGACCATAATTAATTGTTAAAGTAGTAAAAATTATTTATTGTGGATAAGGATTAACTCGCTTACCTAAGGGTTAAACTGAAATTATAATGTCTAAAATGAGCAAGAAACATGTCCAAAAAACATTTTATTCCAATATTTTAACCATATGACTAATAATATTATGTAATAAACCTTTTCTTATCCATTTTTTATAAAAGACCTTGGTACACCTTATTCATTTCCAAAATTCCACGTGTGTCCTCTCCCCGCATAGAAATCGTCATCCCTATTCTATCATATTACCAATTAAATAACCATTTAGACAATAAAATATTTAATAAAAAATATTATATAATTCCATTTTCATATCCTAGAGTCATTTGGTTGATTATTAAAACCCTCCATAGAGGTATTTTGGTATAAACTGAAAGTAGTTCTCCAAAGAATAGGTAAATTTTAAAAACCTATCATTATGTTTTATTTATTAATACACCTATTTAAAATGAATTTAAATTAGTCTGATATAATAAAAAACGTATATAACATATAGTTATGTGTTATTATATTATTTTAATAACCTATATCCATCTCCTCTTTTTTCAAATGTGATCAGAAACTCTTGATCGTGTGTCGGACAAACTAATACCTAATGAACTGATGTTATTAATTTTCCATCACCACCTCTCATGGATAGATATAAGGATGTATTTAAAATTTAAATATAAAATTTATGGAATAATTATACCTATTTAATTATAATACCACATAACTCACAGCCCTTCGGAAAATAATTACATCACTCATTTGTAGGACGGACTACCCCCTCACGAACTAAAGAGATGTGTTTTTTTTATTTCTATTTTACTTAGATGGATATACATAATGATTAAATATATATATATATGATATTCCTAATATATATATATATATATATAATTTTATAATAATAAAATGACATATAACATCTTTCATTCCATTTCATGGGGGTTATGACAATGTTGTCCATGTTAAGAGAGGACTGCCGCATCAAGAAGCGATGTGATTTTTTTCACTAAAGTATTGCATAAAAGGAAATATGGGTAATTTTAGTGAATATTTTAAATATATATTAAAAAATAATATGGAATGGTAAAATATTACTTACCATTATTTTATTTCATCCATTGAGAAAATGGAATAGTTGTCCATTCGTACGTACGACATACCATCTCCATGAATGATACAAATAATTTTATATCCGTAAATTTAATGGATTACTATAAATACATATATAAAGATAATATATAATTATTATATCAACATTAATTTTTTTTGTACTATGGAAATATTATCAATGTAAACTTACTGAATATGACATATCAAAAACAAACCTAAAAAACAAAACAATTATTACCCAAAGTGTTATATTAACATGTAATTTGTAAAAAATATTTTATGTAACATCATAAGTAAATAATATATGGAATTTAATATATAAGAAATATTCTATAATATATATATAATAAACAAATATTTATTATCCAAGTGTTTTGATCATTTACAATGGAATTCTAGGCTATGGTAATGGATATTTATCTCACATTTATTTCTATGTGAAAGATGCCATATTCAATACATATTTCTTATTTGTTTCATATATATGACACGTTAATGTAGTTTTTAGTTATTATTATGAAATTTACGGGGATATAAATGTCAATATAATTGTATTATCATTCAAAATATGTAAATGTGGAATGATTTGGATGTTATAACATCATTCTTTATTGAGACTGTTTATGACTGTGCTTCATATGATGAAATTTTATGATCTATCTCTCATGAAAATTATTTATATTATCATACTAGTTTTATTTTTTGAAAATTGATGTGTTATAATAATTTTACCTTATATATGTACATAGGATATCAAAATAATTTCATTAAGAAAAATAGACATTCTTTTTCTCAGGGTTCGAAAGCTATTATTCCCACATGTCAATGATTTCTAGAAAATGTTTTAATGAAACTTTTAACTATACTATATTAATTGTTAAAATAAATACATACCCATATTTGGATTTTTTTAAAAATTAATTAAACATATATTTCTTTTCATCTTCTAAAAATTTAATTTTTTTTATTTTTACTAGGCAATTGAATGAAATATTTTTTTAAATTTTCTGAAAAGTATATAATTTTATTCCATCATGAATATTCAATATTAAAAATATTAAATTATATGTATAAAAAAATAAATTTAAAATAACGAGTAGTACAAATTTTTTGAGAAAATTATAATTTTAGAATGTTGCTTCTCAACATGAAAAGGTTTTTTCCACATAAAAATTCCCATGTGATATTTACTAATAATTTTCCATCTAATAAGAAATATTTTAATGTTATATAATATTTATTAGGGATATGATACAATGATACTAAAACAACCTGATATTATAAAAGTATAAATTATATTCGATAACATAAATGGTATAAAAAATTGAACATATAAAAGAATGTATATCCAGGAGAAAGTTTATATAAATTTTTTTAAATAACTTTAGTTTCTTTAATAGATTATAGAATACACAACAACAAAATTTTTATATTTCATATCAAATTCAATAAGAAACGACGTTCTTAAATGAACCACAATATATATAACCATTGTATCATAGTCGTTAATTATTTGGTAATGGATTATATTAATTATTTTATAAAATATTTTTTATATATTAATCTTGGAATAGATTATTCTTAAATTTTTAGAAAATAATGAAACTGTTTTTAGTAATGTAATTTTATTCTTCATGAATATGTTTTGATAAAAAATAAGTTCTTTTGTAAATTAAAAAAATATTATAATTAACTTTTATTGATATTATAAAATATATTAGATAATATTATGATCATTTTTCAATTTTTTATACCAATACTATATTTTGGTGAAATTTTTTTATTTTTCAGAAAATATAGATTTTTAATTTAATAGTGAAAAATAAGTATTTTTAAAAAAATATCATTTCTATTAAATGAAATATGTACTTTAAAAGAATGATTATGTTATAAAAATTATTTAAGGAACATAAGTTTTATTTCGTTATATTTAATCCACTTATTTACATTTGAATCATCATTATAATGTATTATAGTATACGTTTGTTTGGGGTTTAAAAATATGAATTTTATGAAAATTATTTTAGTGAACCTAATGATTATACATATTAATTAATTAAAATAACCCTACATGAGGAATTAATTAAATTAAATTTATAGATTATTTATCAATAAATAAAATATTATATGCCTATAATTATTATTTTTAGATATAGAGGTAATATTAAATAATCATGTGCTTGTGAAAAATACACTTCTTGAAAAAACTCTTTTTCTTCACATTTAATTGTTTTGTTTTAATAATTATCTATTTAAATTTTAAAAATTATAATTTAATTTTCATTATTCATTTATTAGGTCATTATTTCAAATTTATATTATAGTGAACTTGAAAAAAATTTCCCAAAATATTAACATTTTTTATGAATACTGAAGAATATTGAATATTAATTGGAAATTTCCATTTTGTTTAAATTTCATTTAAATTTAAAGGATAATTTAATTTTTAAGAAATTATAATTATTTAAATTATATATATATTAATAATATTTATTTCATTTTAATCCTGTTTATATTCAAATTAGATTTAAATATATGTAAACATTTGAGAATTTTTTCATTGAAACCCCTCTTTATCATCGCATCTGTGGGATTAATTTTACATTAAATATGTCAAAAAATATGAATTGAATTCTAAAAAATGGATTTTGAATTTCTAATAATAATATTTTATATTATCAAATATTTTAAACTTAAATTTTTTCCGATATTATTTGTGAATATGAATAAAAATTAATTATAGTAGTTAAGGTTGAAAAAGATTTATCAGGGTTAAAACTATAAAGATATTGGTAAAGTGGCCTCTAAACATGTCTAAAATTACTTTTATGTCCATATGTGTACATTTTCTCTTATTTTAACAAAATTTGTTTATTATTGCAGCCTGTGACATGAAAAGTTGTGGTGAAAACATTATTTTAAAAAAAATCCATCATTTCACTCACATCACATCCAAAAGGCCTCCGCATATCCACCTGTCTTCCTTTCATAAAACTCCATTGGTGTAGAAACTACCAACTCAATTCGCTTATATAATTACTAAATATAATACTATAATTCATAACATATGATGAAATATAATAAATTATTGGCTTTAGTTCAAACCAAACGAAGTTACCCAAAAATATGTAAATTTCTTCAATGATTTTTTTGCTTCTTTATCGTCATAATTTAATTATTATTAAATCATGATTATAAAAAACACACCCTCTTTGAAATAAATTTATTTTATTATGTTATTTTAACAACCAATATAAATATCCTCATTCAGGAAATGGGTTAAAATTCATCATTCCTGTATAAAAAAGAATACTGCCTCACAAACTAATGGCCTTTGGTTTTCCATTACCACATCTCACAATTGAGTTTGATGATTTAAATAAAGAATATATATTATATTTATAATAATAATAATGTTAATAAATATATATGCTATAAATTAAATAAATATCATTTTAATTTCATATTTATCAGTCTTAAACGATAATTTATAATTTTATTTTTTACTATTTCTCTCTCTGAATGATGATAACATCATTCAAGTACCAATGGGCTGCCATTTTCATGAAATTATGTGAATCTATTTTTTAATAATTACACCCCATGCATGATGAATATTTATTGAGTGAGCTAGATAAAGCTTATATGATGGGTGTGTCTTAATATTTCTCCACTTTATTGCGTAATGATTATGTTTTCGAGAGAATTATATTGAATGTAAATATTATATTATATTTAGTGTGTGGGGTACTACTACATTTTAACACAAACACACACACCTAACACACAGTTGGTAAAATGGTTGGTAACATCCCACCCCCCACTGAGATAACACACCCACCCAACAAATTTAGTGAATTATAATCATTTCACCTAAAGTCATAGTGGGTATGAATCCCATTACAAGGCTCTTGGGCTCGAAATATGGCCCAAAGGCCATTTCATGAATTGTTATACTATGATATCCATGTGGAAGACCATTTAATGATTATATTCACATTAAATATTTATATGGGTTCTTTAGTCATGAATTATCCAACTTAAAAACTAAAAATTTGATGAAAATATAATAATTTCATGGAAATTAACAAAATTATGAAATTTAACCCATCAAGTAAGTATATTTTCATATTGTCTTAGATTATATGGAAAAGTAAATCCTTATCATTAGGAATAAGATTATTAAAAAATATTATCATATTACATTCAAATATAATTAATAATATGGTCATTTAAATCATCACATATTTAATGTTTTACGGCCCTTATAATTAAATTGATCATTAAATTGATTGGGTGCAATGAACTAATTGAGTCCTCATATTAATATACTTTTTATTCCATTCCTAAATATTCACTTCACATCTATGTTATTCTATTTGGATACATAATATGTATTATTCAAAATGAGCCTCCTAATTCACATTGAATTGTAACAAAAATATTTTTTGTTATACATTCTTATAATATGGATTTATAACCACAATATTTTTAAATACCCAACCACTGATCTCCGTGCTAAATCTCAAATAGTGAGGATGCGATTTCTTAAAAGTGGGAGGATGTAACACACTAATATTTTAACATCATAAAATATTGTTCAAAAAATAAAACCAAAAACAACACATAACATAGATGAGAATCTAACTCCCTAGGGATCTTAATTATACATAGTATTAAATAAATTTAATCTATTTGAAATATTTTGGTTGATGAAAACCTGATATTTTTATTTTTGATAGTGTATTCAACACAAAACCATATGCTTAAATGATTGATGATACTTATAACTGTTAGAACCAGGACATTAAATTCATAGGATATAATTGTAATAATTAAACTATTAAATATATATGTGTCATATATAATATAAATTAATGATAATCATTAATAAAATATAAAACATTTTTTAGTAACTTAATTTTATTCTTCAAATTATATTTTAATTAAAATGATTTTTATTTATTTTAATGAGAAATATTAAATTCAATATAAGAAAGTTTTATAAAATTTATTTATTAAAATTAATATCATTATTAAATTGGGATTTTAAAATTTACTTCAGGGGAAATTTTTGGATTAATATAAAAATAATGATTTTTATTAAATAGTGAAAACGTTATTTTTTTTAATGACATAATTTATCTTCAATAAATTAACTACATAAAAAGTCACATTATGTATTGAATATTATTTCATTAAATATTAATATTTGTTAGTTATATTCAAACATATTAATTTAATTTTAAATATTATTATATTTTATTTTAGTATGTTTTTTTTGGGATTAAAAACAATATTGTTCTGAGAAGTGGCTTAAGGTACGTATTGATTCTAAATTTTATTTAATTCAATCAAACTATTTAAAAATGAATAAAATGAAAAATTTAAATTATATATCAATAAATATTTATTTATTTTCATACAATGATTATTATTAGACATATATTTAATATAAAAATCATCATGTACTTGAAAATAAAACATTTCTTGCAAACATGTTTTTATCACATCTACAAGTTTTGGTTTAAATTTTATTTTTTAATCTTTTAGAAAATTAATTTTAATAAATAAAAAATGAATCATTATATAAAAATTATATAAGTTCAATCTTTCATAGTTTTTTGAAATTAATTAATTTTTTAATGAATATTGAAAAATAAATAGTTTTACTTAAATACAAATTTTTTCATTCGAATTTTATATAATGTTAAAAAATTATATATTTTTATAAATTAAATATAGTTCAATTAAATATTCATTAATATAATTATATTTCATTTTAATTAATTTAATATTTAAATTTTATATAAAAACATTATAATCATCTGAATATTTTCTCATTGAAAATAGTATTTCTCATCTAGTTTGTAGAATTAATTATAAGTTAGATTTTTCAAATTAATTGAAGATAATTTGGAAAAAAGTTATTATATTTTTTGATTAATATTAAAAAATTATATTAACTTTTAATTTTCACTTTATTTTATTAAAAAAATAATGACAACAGAAATAATTAATTGTTACGATTAAGGTAAAAATCAATTTACAATGGATTAAAATAAAAATATTAGGGTTATAATGACCTATAAATTTGTTTAAAATAAATTTTATCTGCATATATTGAACTAATATTTTATATTATATTTAATTATACATAATTAAATCCTTGTGATATGAAAAAGTTTGGTTAAATTTATTCATTCCAAAAAAAATGTACAAGTGTTCCACTCGCCTCACAAGTTAAAGGGCACCCCATCATCTACTCTATTTACCCCATCAGAACCCATTTATATAACAATGAAAAACCAGACTCACATATATACATCCAATATATCATTCTAGAAGCCTGAAATTTGGAATAAATCGATACAATAAAGGTATTTTGTGAATACCAAAATAAGTTACCTGAAGAAGATGTTACATTATTCAACAAGCGTTTTTTTCTTCCTCAGCCTCATTAAATTAAACATTAAAAATGATTATATAATAAAAAACTACCTACTATATAATTATATTTTATTATACTAATTTAACATCCAAATTATTTCTCCTCTTCCATCAAATGTGTTATGAAATCATTAGTCATTTGTACGGCATACTACAACCTCACAAACAGATGTGATTTGTTTTTTCATTATCACCTACGACAATCGGGAATGATGTTGGATATAAATAATATATTTGTTATTTATTAGATTATTAAACCTCTATATTCATTATATAATCATTATTTTTCATAGATTTCTATTCTATAGGGGATGTGATATCATTACTCATGTTTACGGTAGACTACAACATTGTGACGTGACGTGATTATTTTTCACTAAATGATTATAAAAAATTTGTAAGGATAATTCTAAATAAAAATATATGATATAGAAGAAATATTTATTATATTAATTTAATATTTAATAGTATTAATATATAATATAACTTTTTATTTACTATATTTTCATTCACTCAAAAATGATAATGTCATTCATATATGTGTGGACTATATCCTTAATGAAGAGTTGGAACTCTATCTTTTCATTACCACACAGCTTGGATTATATATATATATAATTATATTTAACAAAATAATATGTTATTTATATCATTAATATAATTATGTATAGGGAAAATATTACATATATAATTTCTTTAATGATCATTGAAAAAATGAAATGTTATTCATGCATACCTACGACCAATCCTCGCCAGGATCACAATGTACATCATTTTAAAAATTATATATCATACTTTGTTTTAAAATTACAATATATCTATATATATGATAATTATTGGATTATTATTATTATAGATATTATTTAACCCTTTTATATGTAAAATAACCATAACATTTTTAACGAGTCTTGATTGAAAAAATAAGGAAATTTATATCCGAAACAATGAAAATATTGTACTATTATCAATGCGTTGGTGGTAATATATCATAAATTGATCAAAAATTATATTTTAAATATTAATATGTTTATTTATTAATTTAATAACATTTTTATAACCATTATAATGTATTCCAAATCATTTTCATCCAAAACGAAGCGTGGGGTCTTTGATTTCTTAACCCAATTTCAATTCATTGGGTTAAAATTCTATTTCATTGATTATGTCATGCTAATGCTATTTGGGTAATTTAAATTAATTATGTTATCATTTATTTCCATTTTTTATATATGTTTACATCTTATACACATAATAAAATCATTAATTAATAAACACATCAATTATATGACATTTGTGGGATATTTTAGACTCAATTTTCCTTCATTGAGACTAATGTTATATTGAACACCTATCATCATTTATGAGGTCTATATAAATACCCCTAGTCACGTAATTCTATATATATATATATACTCTATTTATTTAAATTTTATCTATTCATGGGGTATATGATTCAATGTTTCCAAAGTGATAATAGTTTTATGTCTCAATCTCAATGATTATCAGAGTTGTTTGTGATTATGTATCTGTTGTTGTAATACTATAATCATCCTATAAAATATACTAATTAAATTTATTATCCTCATGTTATTCATTAACTTTTATAGTATTTATTCAATTTTTAACTCATTTGTTCTTAAAATAATTGAGAAAATGTCTATAGTGAAAATTATCATTATTTCACACTTTAGTTGAAAACAATTTTCCATCCAAACCAATGTTGTCAAAAAAAAATTAAAATTTTATTTTTCATTTCTATAAATGAAATATTAATGTATTCTTTTACCATGTTTTTATTTTTACTATTTTTTTAATGGAATGTAAATTTTATTTTCCAAAAAATAATAATGTTTGTATTTTAATGGAAATGTGAATAGAATCATTGGTTTATGTGAACAAGATGAGAGAAATTTTCAAATTTCATAACCATTATTTCTTATCAAGTCTCATTTATAATTTTCAAGTTTATATTCAATAGGGAATTATTTTCACCAAAATAATAAATATTTTTCTAAATTGAATGTATACATTCCTCAATAAATGGTTTTAATGATTTTAAATCATCCTATATATCTTTTCAATGATTCATCAAAATAAAATTATTTTACCAATACCTTGTGAATTTTGAATATTTTCCAAAATAAAAGGCTAATTTTCATCATAATATATTTTATGAAATTTTAATGGTATTTTCATTCAATATTGTCAACAACCATTGATTTCAATTATCATCTAATTGGGATATTTTCTACTGATACCATGCTCAATATTTCTTCATATGGGTTCAAAATTTTCAAAGATATTTATATGGAACCCATTTATTTATTTTTGGATAATCTTATTTTTAAGGGAATATTGTAGAACATGATTCGTTCTCATGGGTTATTCATGTTCTCAATAGATATTTATATATCTTGTTTATTTTCTAGTGTTTAATCATGTTATGAAAGGAATGATGGGTTTTATGAGTTATACTATGTTTTCTAAGAACTAGTAACATTATTTTCTGTTAATGAAATATATATATTATGTGTTCTATAAATAACTCGGCCTCTCATACATGGATATTTAATTTATTGTGATGAATATTAATTTCATTTCATAAATAATTATTTAATTACCATAATAGTTTAATGCTGTTAGAATCATCGATCACAACATTCAATGATGATTAATGATCCTCAATATTTCAAAAAATATATATTCTTGTTTCATACTCCTACATAAACCATTCTTTATAACAAGGGGAAAATAATCATTTGAAATAGGGATCTCACATTCATAGTAACTTTAAAAAGATTTATATATTTATGTATAACATTATCATAAGGTATTGGGTATATACTTTAAAAATTATACACTACATATCAAAGATCATATTCTTTGATCGTGGAATAATGATCAGATGTTCAAAAGACCTGAATCATTAGATAATCAAAGATTATTTTCCATGGGTGTATATAAGTGTAATAATAACTGTTTTTTATAGAAATAAGAATAAGAATCACTTCTATATTAGTCAAGTCTTACTGTTATTTCTATTATATTGTAAAAACTCATTTTCTGAATCATATTCAATCCTAATTCCGACCCTGTATTAATATATGAGATTCACTGCTCGACCTGACTATTTGTAACATTACCATGTTGAATCACTATTTCATCTATTTCTATATATTGATATATATATATACATAAATCATTATATAATTCAAATGTATATAGATATAGGTCTTAATCATCACATAATTAAAACCACTATTCGTTTTTCCATGAGTTCATATCGATTCATCATATCATTACCCATGAAATAAAATCGATGTCATATATTAGAGTTAGTTCCCTAGTAACCAACTTCTTTGTATGTTATGATAAAAATATAATAATTAGACAAATATTAATAAACTTCTAATCAAATGATGATTTTTCTTCAGTCTCACATAGTCTGTGATAATGTTTTAAGAATAGTTTTCACACTACAATGTCATAGTGTAGCCCTACTATGATGAGATCCTGGAAGATCCATGACCAAGATCTTGAATATATGTTTTATGGATGAATCACATAATTTTAAAAGACACAAAGGATATATGGTATCAATGTTGGGGACTCATAATACACTGAGGGACCTCCTCAAGTTGTGCGCCCTTGGTAATATCCAGGAGGATATTATGAGAACATGACCTGCCCTTAGGAAATCCACATTCATAAGATTCATTGGATGTTCCCATATATGTATTTGTGTATTGGACATTAGAATTTAATATTATTATTAATGGTTATTATGACTCACAAACATAGATGTATTGATGAAATCCATGACTATGTATGTTGTCGATGGGGTAGGATATGTTGGGAGTGTCACGAGTAATACTGTATTAATGAATAATTTGATAAAATATTTTTCACTAATACGAATGTAGATATCTCAAGACCTTTGATGGAAAATATATATCCTAACTAAATCCATGTCCATGTTTTTCATTAGGCTAGTGAAATTCCGATAAGTCAATGAATGAGAAATCGAGCACCTGGGTTGATTGAACATTCATGCAGCCCACATGCTTGGAGTTATTGGGACAGAGAGATGATATTGCATGGTATAAATTTTTATGAGTTGATATGTCATTGAAACATCATCATCATTCTTTGGGTTTCCTTAACTAGTTTCTAGAAATTAATATTGGACATTAGTGAAGCCCAATTAATTCAAACGAAGAAGAGGCCTAGAGGTCCACACGTTAAGTGTATCTAGTATCTTAGTTAAATAATTTATTTATTTAAGAAGATGAATAAATATTAATCCTTCTTTTGGTTTAATAATTATTCAAGTATGCCTGATAGCATTTATTTTTTTCTAGTTACTCGAGAAAATATATTGTGGATAGAATATTTATTTAGTGATAATTGAGTTATATTTATTTAAAAAATAAATATTCAATATTTTGGGACCAATTAATATTTAGGAGGATTGGAGGGCCATGTTGTGGGTCCAGTAAGAAATAATATTAAATATTTTTTGGTTCAATAATATTTAAATATAACATTCATGTATAGCACATGTAATAGAAATAATAGCATATGGTATTATTATTAGAGATGGGATTTTCACATTGATAAAAATTAATGTAATGAAACCAGTGATAATTATTTATTATTTCCAAGTGAATTAAATTCCCTGTTATGTTATTTTTCTCTAATTTATCAAAGGACTACAACCACCGGCTATCCAATAATTGTGTGCAAAACATCCTTTAATAAATTATCTCATGTATATGTAACTCTTCCCTATTCAATAACGCTCTCATGAATGTGAAAGTTCCTCCTATAAAGGATCAAGGAGTACGCTTTATTAGCGGTTATCGAGGAAATTGATGGAATAAATTGAATGTGCAAGGATAATCCACACTATCACCCAAGAACACTTTCAGAAACATTCTTAGAAACATAGAGAACATGTGGATCACCACTAGAGGATTCATAACCATAGATTATAAATCGCAACAAAGCAACACCTCAGACCCTTATTAGGATTCATCAAAAAACAAAGAATTTCATTAGAGGTAATTCTATATTTTAATATTATTTATTATAAAAAAAGTTGTTCATCATCTATTATATATTTTTAGTTCTCTCCATTTTCTATTATCATTGATTCAATTCAATGGACACTGGCGTTCTTTGTCGTATTGATACTATATTAATAATCGATTATGGATATTTTCATTGTTGGGTATATTCTTATCCTATGATTCAATTGTGCTTGGAACCTTCTAGTTGTGTTAGAGGGATCATATTTTTGTTTAAAATTTTATAAATAATTATTTTATGATTTACGCTTTAATAATTTATGTTGCATTTCATGTTTATTCATTTTTGTAATCACGATTTTTAGATTAGTTCCTCCCTTATCATTTCTCATAGATCTAATAGAATTTAATAATTTTATGATTAAAATTAAATCAATGATATCTTCACAAGGATCCAACTGTTCTGACTACATAACATTGGAGTACACATTGTTTACATGGATCTACAATCTAGAGTTTTGTGTTCAATGCATTAGGGGTAATTAAGAAATAACAATATATGTTTTCATTAAAGAAACATGTTGTAGTTAATTATTACACCCCATGATGACTAGTACTGACTGGTTCATGGTTATTCAGACTACACACCGTATAGCCCACTAGACTCGACATGTAGTCCCTTCGGGTCAGGGTCATGTCATGTATCTTCTACGTGGCTTTCCAGATTATTTACCTTGTAATGTGGATTCAAAAGCTCATGCGGCCCACTAGACACAACATGTAATCTGATGATTTCCAAAGTACACACCACATGCCATTTCCCAAGGCATTTACTTCCAAAGGATGGTGAGGAGGGTACAATCCATTTAGTCGGATCTACATGTCTTGTACTATTTCTAGATTACCCATATTTAAATTTTTATTATTATATTAAGTAAACCCTTTAGACATGTACCTTCATGTGGGCGTAATGCTAGGACACAACATGTGATTGGTGTTATATTTATATATATATATATATATATCAGTAATTAACATTTGTTTAATGTTCAAAGATATTGACATCATGTATGTGTTATATAACAAAAATAATTATGTGTGCATGCTAGATGTAACAAAGAATAATGCATATTAAAGAATAAATACATGATGTGTAGTTTTTTAAGGGTATTCATTGGGATTCCTCCAATGCAGAAGTTAAATACAAATGTGTGATTGATAATATTAAGGATATTCAGAAAAGGATTTATATAATTTTTTTTGACTAATGTATGATAAGGATTAAGAAATTTTAGCATAATTTTTCATAAAAATAAAGATTATTGAATTTAATGCTAGTTTTATTAAATATGTAATTAGTTCCAAATATGTGGATGATCATGAGCTAGACCAAACCGTTGTATGTGATTAGATCCCTTTTAATATATTTATTCAATTAAATTTGAAGGAATTCGTGCATTCTCCTCATTAACATGTAGGGAATGCATTCCAATGGTTTCTTTTATGTAAACCCCCAGTCATCCCACACATTTGTGTGATTTAATACCATATGTAATGGATGGGGCTCCCAATCCTGTGGATGCGATTCATGTTAGGAACTGAGGTGAAACCAATCCAAGGAGATACAATGGTGGACAGTTGGAAAGCTGTAAATAAATCCTTAAACGGTTCATGGTGTTTCCCACTAGGATGGGGTTATATAATTAACCAATAGATAATATAAGAAATTTTAAATATCATTATTTTACCATTTATTTTATTTCTGTTAGATGCATGGTTATTAATTTTGGATGCTTTACACTATCACATAATTAATGAACTACAAATTATACTTCATGGAACTATAATAAAAATGGCTTCCGCAAAAATATTTTCAATACATGGATAATCACTTAAGTATATCCCACATAACATTAACAAGAATGTTAAAAGATAATAAGTTTAAATTTATTCAAAAAGGACATAATCCTTCAATCAAATATTATGTCAGTACAACCTTCCATTTCATCAGTTCAAATCGAACAATAATTCAAACTACATAAACAACCCTAGTTTTGGTTCATTCAATTATCATGGAATTATAATTTTATGTTTTCGGTTTAAATAACATAGTTTACATTAGGGGTTGACTACACTAGTAGTTCATTCTATAAATGAGAGGCAAAGGTTGAGTAAATCCCAAATTAAGGATTTTAGGATTGGGGAGTCCACCCAACATATCATGGAACTGTGAGTTAATGAAGTTGGAATTTTGAATACCTACCTAAAACCATTAAAGTGTCTTGAAAACCCCTAGTTTGGGTAATGTGAAGGGAATGATGGAAAATTTTCACAAGAATTTCTAAGAAACTGGATATTCTATAGCCAATGATAAGGGATATTAGGTTTCGACAAAATAGTGGGAGACTAATAGATATTTATTTAATTAATTTTCATTATTTATCAAGACAAAGTACTAAAACACTTTTCATCTTAATTTTTAAAAATGGAAATCAAAAAGACATCAAACATATCATTGTGATCCATACACGAAAAAAAATCTTCTCATTGAAACTAATTTCCATGAGTGGAAAATGTATCTTTGGTTGATCCTTCCCCCTGAGATGAAACATTATGTGTTTGAAGAGTCTTTACCAGTAGCTCTTGAAAATTTGGCGAGTGATGGGGATCCCTTTATGGAAAAAAAATCTGAATGATGCATCTGAATTTTGGTAAGTCATTCTATCATCCATGACCAATGAGATAATGAAATAAAAAGAGGAAATGGGTGTTTATATCATGATATATCAACGTTGTGATCTTTATGATGAAAAGGAAAGACAAGAGAGGTATAAGATCTCAAATAATTATTTTCACTACTATGTCGTGTGATTCTTTACCATCTAGAAGACATGTAGTCAACCTTATTGGATACATTGATCATTTGTACATCATAGGGAAAAAATTATCAACATGATTTGCCTATAGATCTCATAATATCATTGCTTCCTCAAACCTTCTCCAGTTTTATTATGAATTATAATATGAACAATAATGAGATGAGTATATCAGAGATTCTTGTCCTAATTTTCCATGTTTATAATGACATGGGGCATAAAAAACTTGTAGAACTTATGGTGAATAAGAAGAGAAATGCCATTGAAAAGGGGAATAAGAATTAAAAAAATCTAAAGACTCCATCTACCGTCTAACCAAGAATAATATTCTCCAGAGACAAGGTAATGAAAAGAAGAAAGTTTTCTTTTCATGTGGAATGTCAAATCACTTAAAGAGGAATTGCACCCAGAGGTAAGGGGAATCCAAACAAGCATTCATTATCAAGTGAAATCGTTCCATTTCTACACATTGGGTTTTTTATACATCTTGTGGGGATTATATATGTATTCATATGAAGAATCAAAGTAGATTCTAGAAAATTTACAATGGAGTGGTGGATTAGTGAGCTATCAATGGTGTGACATTGGATACCCTTTATATTAGTGAATACCACCTCACATTACTGATAAGAATTATTTTGGTTTTACATGGATGATATTATGTACCTACTGTAACTTTGAACATAATATATATTTGGGTTTTACAAACAGATGGATTTATTTTCATGTTTTGAAATAAATTTTCATAATTTTAAAAGGACAACATATTTTATGATATAACTAATTTAAATAATGTTCTATATGTATTAAGTTATGATAACCATGTGTTGGAAATTGAAAATGAATCATGTTCAAATCACTTCTACCACACCAAATTTTGTAATCATCGCCTTGGTCATGTAAATAAGAGACATAAGAAAATGCTCTATAGATATGGTTATTTATATTCTTTTGATCTAAAACCCCTAGATAAATTCCAAGATTGATTACAATGGAAAATAACCAAACCACCAATTAGTGGACAGGGTGAAAGGGTCAAATAGCTTCTAATACCGGTACACACTGATGTTTGTGGACCATTTCTAGTAGAAGATAATTTTGGATATTATTGCTTCATTACTTTTTTTATGACATGAGTGGATTGGCTATGTCTACATAATGAGGTGTAAGTCTATGTCCTTTGAGAAATTCAAGGTGTTCATGAATGAGGTAGAGAATCATCTTGGTAAGAATATGAAGATGCTTTGATCAGATTGATGTGGAGAATTTTATAACCAAGAGCACATTGACCTTCTACAGGGGTTGGGGATTCTATATCAACAAACTAGAACATATACCCCACAATGAAATGTTATTAATGAAAGGAGGAACAATACCTTGTTGGACATGTACTTTTCAATGCTGAGTCATGTAGGTCTTCTATTATCCTTTTAGGGATTAACATTCCAAACTAAAACATTCACATAAAACAATGTACCAACTAATGTGGAAAATTTGATTCCCTTTGAACTATGGGGTGGAAAAGAACTCACATTTTCGCATACACCTATATGGGGATTTGAGACATTTTTTAAGGATTTCCCTGGAAACAAACTATCACCCTGAAGCCAAATGTGTATCTTCATATGGTTTTCCAGTGAAACATAGGGATACTAACTATAAAACCCTTTAGACATGAACATAATTTTTTCTAGATGGATGGTCTTTCTTGTGAGGGAACACAACCACAAACAATATTGTGGGATAAATATTGACATCAATGTACTTGAGACTCAAGATACATAAGATTTGGTATAAAAAAAATTTCCATAGGTTCATGACGAAGAGGTAGTTCCTAAAACTAATGTACTGCATAAGAGTAAATGGGAGGCATGAGAACTAGATTGATATTGTTTCTCTTTCACAGAGGATGGTGACTAGTTATTATTGAACAAGGAAGAACTTATATCCTAAAAGGAAGTTGTATAAATCTAAAAAGATTCAATATTGATAGAAGATATGATTTCTGAGATGGATCGAAGGTGTGTAAACCATGTGATGGAATTAGTTGATGCACCAGTTTATATAAATCATACTAAGTGTAAATGGGTATTTAAGAAGAAACTATATATGGATGGTCATGTTAGTACTTATAAAGAAAGGATAGTGGATAATGGTTTTAAACAACATCAATGAATTGACTTTGATAAATTATTTTCTCCAGTTTCCATTTTTAAATCCATAAGAATCATACTTTAAATAGAATATTTCCATGTCTATGAGATTAGGAACATGTATTTCAAATCATCATTCCTTTACAGGAACCTTTAGGAGGAAGTCAATATGACACAACCATATGGGTATGGGACACGAGGTGATACTAAGAGGTTTTTCTATTTGTAGACATAAATTTATTGATTAAATGAAACATCCAGGTCCTGGAACATTCTATTCTATAGAGCCATATGACAATTTGGTTTTCACTAAGAATGAAAATGATCCATGTGTTTACAATTGGTTTAATGGGAATGCGGTTGTTATCCTTGAAGTGTATGTTGATGACATATTTCTAATTAAAAATGACATACCATTTTGCATTCAGTCAAGGACTGGTTGAAAATATGTTTCTCCATGAAGGAATTTGGAGAAATATTCCACATTATAAGGATAATGATCATTTTCAATTGATATAAGTAGCTTCATGGCCTATGTAAATGTACATACATTGACAATATAATAATGTTATTTAGTATAGAAAATCCAAGTGGGGATGGGTTTAGTGTCACATGGTATACATATTTCCATGAAAAAGTGTCCCCCAAACACAATATGAAAAGGATAGGATGAGTATGATTTGTTACTCTTTAGCCTTAGAATCTATCATGTGTGACAAGTTATGTACAAGACATGATGTTTCATGTTCACTGAGCATGGTAGGAATATATCATGTAGATCCAAGATAAGAACATTGTAATGTTGAAAATACTATCCTTATGTATCTGAGAAGAACTAAGCATATGTTATTGCAGTATGGAAGAGATAAAGAGCTTGTCATCAGAGCGTTTGTTGATGCAGGTTTTCGGACAGATCAGAATGATCGAAAGTCGTAATAAGGATATATTTCCAGTCACAACGAAGAATAGATGAGCTGGAAGAGTTAAAAGAGGAAATTTTTAACTGATTCTACAGTGATATCCAAATATATAGTATCTTCTGATGCATCCAAGAAAGCCGTATGGATTCAGAACATTATACAAGATCTTGATGTGGTGCGTTACAGTAACGATCTCATTACATTTTATTGTGAAAATAATGTAGTGGTGGTTCTTTAAAAAGAGTCATGGGCACATGAATGGACAATGCACATACTTTGAAAGTATCACCTCTTGAGGGTTTTCTACCAAAGGGGTAATTGTTGACGTCGAAAAAAGTCCGTAACTCTCGGTGGAAGATTCAGAAAGACGAATCGAAGTCATATTCGGAATCAGAGGCCCAATCTGGAGGCCCGAAATGTGGTGCGCGAAATAAAGGAGGATCAACGTGAAAAACTGTTTTGCGCGTGTAGAATCACCGGGTTTCGCGGAATTTAGCCGATGAGGCACGCAATCTTTGCGCGCCCCGGTTCTGTGTGGAAAATTTTTGCACGCCGACTGTGCTCGGTTTGAAGAATTTCGCGCCCCTCCCGGATTCCGTGCCGGAGGTTGCCTATAAATAAAAGGTGGCCCCGAATAGTTTGGGGGTTGTGGAATCCAATGTGACTCCCGTGCGTGCAATTCGGCTCCCCCCGCGCGCAAGATGACCTCCAGGTAATCCCTCATTTCGCGCAACCTTTCCACGGAGTTCGGCTTTGCGAGAAACTCCACCAGCTTCAGTGAATTTTCCCCCTCCCCTGAGTTCTAGCCGTGCATGCAATCCGTATCTCATGCGCGCAATACCCTGTCATGCGCGCAATACACTGCCAGGTGCGCAAAACCCTACGCACAACTCAATCTCTGTGTGCAATTCCTTTTCTCCAATTGCACGTCGTCCCAGTGTTTTTCACGCAAACCTTCCCTTTTGCGCGCAAAGCCCAGGACCCCTCACCTTGATGCCCCTTGGCTGCCCCCTGCACCGGTACCTGATGTCTCCCCTGCCGGGAGCGCACGCCATGCATTTTTTGCACGTACGGCCTTCCAGGCTCGTGCGAAGTAACCTCAAGGTCCCTTGGGCCGTGTTTCCCATTGCATTGCTTTGCCTTATGCTTCTCTTCATAGGAACGCTAACGGCTATTGCTTCTTCTCATAGCCACGCTAACGTGGACCCCCCCCCCGGTGGTTTTCCCTGCGGCCCCCTTCACTATGGCCTTGCCGATGCCTTCCCTCCCACAAGGGGTAGAGGGAGTTGGGCATGTAAGCCCTAGGGGTGTGGAGCGAACCCACCTCGTCCAAGATGCAGGACGTTAAATTCCTAAGCACCTCATCCTTAACACAAGACGTTAAACTGTGGTCCGACCCCGTGCTTTTCACGCAGGGTCCCCCCAAGTCGGACATTTTTTACGCCACTCGTCTCCACAGGAATGGAATCTTCCTCACATGGAATGAGATCCTCATAGTCAGAGTGGTGTTTGTCCGCGGGGGAAGGGCTACCTTAGAGTGTAAGCCCCTAGCCTTCTTTACGGATGAATGCACCCATGCATCTCTGTACTTCCCCCCTGGAAAAGACAGTAGAGTCCTTTTCCCTCTGCGATTTGTTGCACCACGGGCCTCCACCCTGGAGTAAGCCCCAGTAACATGGGCCGCTAACCACGCGTAAGCCCCTATTTCCTCTATGGGACGCTCAACGCGTAAGCCCCATTCCGCTTCTCCCGGACGCACACTTCGCGACATGATCGTCTGGTCCCTGCTGCCTCTTGTTTCTCACACTAAGAATGACTCACGTTGGCTTAGATTGCGCATCAACCATGAAATCCTCCTATGGTCCGCCCCAGAGCGTAAGCCCCATCCCAGCGAACTACGTGGAATTTGATCCGTGCTAACGCACGGTACGTAGGAAGCCTCCACGAGGTTCAAACCCACCACCTGGTCATCCCGACCTCTCCATGTCGGTTCCCTGACCACCTTGGGCCGCCTCAGAGCGTAAGCCACAATCCTTTCATCCCGCATTACGTTAAACTGTATCTCGTCCTGCATGACGTTAAAATTTATCTAGTCCTGCATGATGTTAAACTGTATCCCTTCCCGCATGACGTTAAACTATATCCCGTCTCGCATGACGTTAAACTGTATTACCCCTCTTGGGTCGTCTTAGAATGTAAGCCACATGTCTCACTCCACCATCCATCCCGATCGTTACTTGGGCCTCCATATCCCGGTGAGATCATGCCACCCCATCTGACTCCATGATATTTGGGAAGCCGCCCACGTGATGGACCCAACGTCGGTGTTCCCCCCTAGGGGTCCTTCAACCTGATCCATCTCAGCAAGACGTTAAATTCGCGACATACCCCGTGTAAAACATGGGAAGCTGAGGAAAACCTCAGATTGTGCACATTCCCCGTGTTTGATGTGGGATGCCTCGGGCTTCCGCGCCATCGAGAAGCCCTGCAATGAGTGACCAAAGACAAACATGCCAACGACGCCCCAACGTGACCATTCTCCTCACCGAAGATTGCTGCCCCAACAAGACCCCTTGGGTCGTCTTGACGGAAGCAGCGTAATCAACTGACATCCATGTAGATATGGCACTGGAAATGAGCTTCACGAACCCGTCTTAAATCTATGAGGGAGACTCAGACTAGGTGATGAGCTCCGAGGAGGAATCCACGGAAGGAAGAACCCACATCCCATCATCTCGGTTTCGATCAAGGTGCAGACGTCCCTGAACAAGGAACAGATGTCGCCCGCCGTTTGAAAGCGGGAATGCGGGGTAACAAGCAGCGCATCCTCCCCACAGACGGAAGCACGCGCCCCGGCGAAAGCATCGGAGCAACAAAAATGGTGAACCCGACGTGAATCTCTTCTCCTCAATACGGGGAATGGTATCCGTCGGGGCGTCATAAGAATAGCATGTCACCAGGTCCGGGTAACCCTCACCGGGACGTGAACCCGCCAAGGGTCGAGGCCGTCAGGACATTGACTACTCTATTATGCGACATCGTCAGCATGGATCCCTCTCACCGACCATGGAAGACGGAATGATGTTGGGCCTTGGTTGTTGATCTCCTTTCCTATTGATACCAATGGGTTCATCTCCCTGCTTCTAGGAATCAGATCACTGCAATCGGAGCTCGATCACCACCTTCCCACCAGCGCAGGGGCAGGGGCATACCGACGCGGATACCTCGCACGGTCCCACCTATTCCACGGTCTCTCTAACTTCGACCGTCGTAGCATCCGAGCGCTTGCACCCCCTCTCCTCGTCAGAAATCATCCAGCGGAGGGTGATCAATGTCCCGGTTCGTAGGTATGACGAGGAAGGGATCATCCCCGCCAGGGGCATGGCCCGCTTGGATCTAGAAGCAGCTGCACCTCACCACCATCACCGCCCTCGAGGGCCGTGCAGGGAGACGCCACTCCCCACGCCGACGTTCAACCACTTCGGGAGCCTATCCCCAGAGTGCCTTGACACATCCCTCCCCTACGCCAATGAGGTGGGGGATGTCCGGGTCCACCCGATTGGCGATCTGTCCCACGTGATAATGGAAAGAACCCCCGCTAGGATGCGTCGACGCCGCCGCCCAACTCCACGAGCCGCAGAGCAGGCAATCTTCATGCCCACACCGCTGGTTCCGGCCCATCTGACTCGACGCCAGCATTGAGCGCGAGCGGGAGAGAATGCCCATCCTGGGGAATCAACATCAGCAACCACTATGGCCTGAGCCACTATTGACTCCTGTTACCAGATCCCCGCACTCGTTGAGCAGGGGTAGCCACGTGCCCGACTAGGATCAAAACCCTGACCGCCCTGTAGGAAAGTTGGGTCGAATCTCCCGGCTGCGGACACTGGAAATGGCCACTGCGGACCAATCCGCGGAAGTGCCACTCACCATAAAGGCTCATTCCATGCCACCGATCTGGAAAGCTGAAGGCTTCTTCGTGATGGCTATGCTCCGGGTATGACTCCTTCCAGCACCCACTCCATGGGGTATGAGGTCACTCCCCCTACTGCCGGCCACAAGTATGGAGTCGTTGTGTATCTAGTCGTTCACTCACTTGGAGGTCCTCCCCATGTCCCTTTCGACATATGTCCTGGTGCTTCTCGTACCCCGGTCTTCAGTCCCCTCTGCCCCAGATCTATTGTGGCTTGGGGACCCCATGGCAGAAATCATCCTTACCCTGAGGAGCTACCCAGGGGCAGGAAGGCAGGGCGTCGTCACCGTAGGAGGAATGTCAGAGGAGTCCGGACAGAAATTAAACCAGTCCGTTTCTCGGATTCCGAGGAGGAGTACGACTCGACAATGGAACCTCCCCCCCAACCCTTCGAGTTGAGGGCATGGATGGGGACGTGGCACGTTAGTCTCGTACTCCCCAAATGCGAGATCCGTATGATTCCCTCCTGCCTTTGAAGGTATATCCAGGAGGACGAGGACATGGAGTACCACCAGGGATGAAGCCCACAGTTGCCTTTCTGGGGTTCGACGGATGATTCGCGAGGCGACACACCCTCGAGGAGCACCGACGCTGTGACAGGAGGCCCGTTCGCTGGCCCATCCTATAACGACGTGGAAGCCAGGGCACTACAACCCCTGGAGGATGACCCATGGATCGGCGGCCAATCGGCATGTTCGTCGTATTCCCCGCCGGCCAGCCCACCGCCCCGACGGCCTGCCTCGGTGCCATTGCCAATTCCCCAACTTTCCTCAGTTGACGAGAAGGGGCGGCAAGTTCCGGACCCCGAACCGGATTCATGGACCTTCTGGACCGTTCTTGCAGCGGGCCACTTCCCTGGGAAGTTTTGGCCGGTCACAGAATTGGATTTTGATGTGCCAGAGTCACTCACCCCGGGAGAGTTTGAATGCTTCCACCAGATTCTTCGACTGACTCACTCCCGCCTCCTCCATCAGCTAGTGCCTTATCCCGGGAGCCAAGCGCATCTCAAGGAGATCAGTGAGCAGTGCCGCCGGGTCGACCTAGCAGCACTCCCCGCGGTCCGGCACCCCGAGTCGATGGACCACCACGAGGCCCTTCAGCAACTATGCATCCAGAGTTTTCATGTACTCCACAGAGTTATTGAGGAGGCCACCCCCCAAGCGCACGTCCGTGGTTGGGGGAAGTACGCTGCTCTCCTCTTCTGTGCGATCCGCCGGCAGCCCGATCCACAGGGCGGCCCTGAGGGAACGTCGCCAAGGGTAGTAGCAGTTAACATTCCTGACCTTTCAGATGAGGGAAACATTGTGGATCCCCTAGACGGGGACTCACCCCCCGAGGACAGGCCGATATTGGACCCATCTGGGAGGATTACTCGCCAACAGAGGATCCTCTTAGGTCTTCCTGTACCTACGGAGGCACTGGCGCTGGGCCGAAACATCGGCAAGGGTAAAGAGCCCATCGGGTTTGTCAAACTCGCCCACCCATATGCCTCAGTGCAGAAGGTAGAGGAAGATCCCGAGAAGGCCATGCTGCGCCAACAACTAGTCGAGAAAAAGAGGCTGGTTGATGAGCTTCTGGATGAACGCATTGCAGAGCGGCGACCTGACTAGGATGACCCTAGACAATGACAGTAGGGGCAGGAGCATCTACCCCTTGCTGAGAACCCCCCGGGAAACCGTGACCGTGTCGTGTTCGCCGACAGGGGAGACACTAGAACCCATGGCAAGAGGGAGCGATATGTTTCGCCATACCCTCCCAAGCGGCAAGACAACCTAGGGGACCGTGCTCAGTTTCCTCCCGCCGCTCTGAGCGTCGCTCCGCCAACTGCCCCGCGATTATTGTATCGATGATCCTGGAAACGTGCTTGTGGTTAGAGATCCCCGTCAGGACAGGAATCCGCATCCGGATGATCTGATGGATGTACTCATCACCGAATTGGAGGCCCTGGAAACTCGGCAGGTGGTAATCACACCGGATGTCAAGCCGTACCCAGCATGGGTGGATGACATACCGGCCCCGCCGGGATTTGGGATCCCCACTTTTGACCAATTTAACAGGACCGGAGACCCTCCACAACACATGGCCCACTTCAACCTGAGGTGCGGACCTATGTTAGGGACTCCGGCGCAGTAGGAGGCTACCAAGCTCCATTGCTTCATTCAGACACTGGAAGGACCAGCATTCGTCTGGTACAGCCAACTCCATATTTGATCTGTGACTAGCTAGGAGGACCTTCGCTGGCAATTACTCTACCATTTCAGTTCCACAACCCGTAAGATGAACATTGCAGACCTCATCAGGTGAAAGCAAAGGCCCGACGAGTGAGTTGCGGACTTCGTCGCCCGGTGGAAAGGGCTCACGTACTCCCTTGAAATGCCGCTGAATCAGGAGAAATTACTGACGATGTGTGTGGGGAACGTCAAGGCATAGTTTTTTCCTTCCCTAATCATGCAGAATTACCCTGGAGGGTTCCGGGACTTCTCGGACAAGGATCAGCGCCTCGAAGAAGCCCCGCAACATGCCAGTCAGGCACGCCCGCTGCCTCCTTTAATCTCTGCAAGGAGAGCCGCTAGAGCCGAGCCTGCTACTGTGGCCCAGATAGAGGCCCCCAGATAGATAGAGTTTCTGCTAGTGAGGCCAGATCAGTAGGCTCATAGGGGTCCACCCCAATGGGCACAGCCTCCGGCCCAGTAGCGAACGCCTCAAAATCGGTAGGTGCCTCAGCGTAACGCACTGCCACCACCTAGGTGAGGTAATCCAGCTCCGCCTCCTTGGCCTGCTCCTCCGGCCCCTGGCCATGGTTAGCCCCCAAGAGTCCCCTTTCCAAACAGAAGGAATTGGGCTTAATCGTTTGGCGAGGACCAGGTCCCCAGTTATTTCCGTAGCGCCTTGGAGTAGAGGATCATGCGACTGCCTGAGTGCCGGAAGCCAGAAGAGGCATGTCTCACGGATCACCCTAACTACGTCCCTTATCACCAGATCCCGGGACACACCATCCAGCAATGCTATGTGTTCACGGACTGGCTCCAAGACCAGATTGACAACAACATAGTCAGGTTGGGGCCAGCCCCAGCATAGGTGGCAGGTGTCTTCGTGGGATCAGATGGCAGTAGTGATAATAGGGATGGGTGGGAACAGGCTTCCGACCGTGGGTCCCGGATGTATAATGACTGGATGGCCCACAGGATGGTCGCCCGTGCCCATGGCATCATCTGTGCCCGCCTGAGTCAGCTAGAGCCCCCGGAGTCTACAAGCGCTGCTTTGGCATCATCGTCCCAGCCTACTTCTTCCCAGAGAAGCAGGCAACAGCACAAGAAGAAAGAACATGCCCTGCCATTGTCGTCATCTTCTCGCATGCTTGGCGATATCATGCCCCTAGAAATGGGGATCCCTCCGAGACCCCGTCCAGTAGTGGATGACTCCTCGAGTGAGAGCCTGGGGTAGGCTTTGGTTAACACCGTAGAGTTGGTAAATCCCTTTTTGTCTCCGACGATGAGGAGCGCCAGGTGGACCTACCCGAATGCTAGGGGTACGCTTTGGTTAACACCCTAGAGTTGGTAAATCCCATTTTGGCTCCCGAAGTTGAGGAGCGCCAGGTGGACCTCCCCGAAAGCCCGGGGTACGCTTCGGTTAACACCGTAGAGTTGGTAAATCCATTTTTGGCTCCTGACGATGAGGAGCGCCAGGTGGACCTCCCCGAAATCCTGAGGAATGCTTCGGTTAACACCTTAGATTTGGTAAATCCCTTTTTGGCTCCTGACGATGAGGAGTGCCAGGTGGACCTCCCCGAAATCCCGGGGTACGCTTCGGTTAACACCGTAGAGTTGGTAAATCACTTTTTGGCTCCCGATGATGAGGAGCGCCAGGTGGACCTCCCCGAAAGCCCGGGGTACGCTTCAGTTAACACCGTAGAGTTGGTAATTCCCTTTTTGTCTCCCGACGACGAGGAGCGCCAGGTGGACCTCCCCAAAAGCCCGAGGTACGCTTCGGTTAACACCGTAGAGTTTGTAAATCTCTTTTTGGCTCCCAACGATGAGGAGCGCCAGGTGGACCTCCCCAATGTCCCCAACCGTCGCCAACGTCGACGGAGCTGTGGATACGTGAATCACTAGGGCATGACAGTTTTCACCTCCAGTCAGGCCGTGCATGCCACCTACACCAGGCAGTAGGCCCGGTACAAAGAGCAGCATTCGCGGCTCCCTCACCTGCTGACAACAGGTTCGCTTCCACCACCTTTTGTGTTGCTGAATCGGGCGGCACCGCCTTGCCCTCGTCGCAACCAGCCCAGCCCTGCGACTGGCCGACTATGGCCTTCTTGTCCTAGCACGACAGCCACTTCTCGGGCTTCAGCTAGTGAACAACGGGACGTTCCTAGTACCAGTCAGTCACCGGTACCACCAGCAGGGCCCGTCATGCCCCCAATTACAGAGCGACCTCCTGTAAGCAGAAGCTCACGTTTGGCACAAAAGTATGATGTCCTGAAGCATCTGGTCGGCATTCCGGCAAGGCTTTCCATCCTCGAGGCCCTTCACCTGTCGTCTGAAATGCATGAGGCGCTGGCCGAGGCTCTAAGGAGCCCCCTCCAGTTTGAAACGGAGGTAGCAGCCGTAGAAGCCTTCCACACCAAATTGATTGAGGATGCCGAATGTTAGGCAGTTATCTCATTCTCTGATGAAGATGAAGACCCTCCCATACAGGGGCACATCTGCCCGCTGTACATCACCGTCCAGTTCAATCATGTGGAAGTCTGTCGCTGTCTTGTCGACACGGGTTCTGGGATTAACTTTATCCCAACTCGGACACTGTGAAAACTGGGGTTGTACGAGGATGATTTAACTCCCTCCAACCTCAGAATCCAGGGGTATGACAGGACCAAGAAAACTCCACTCGGAAAGATTCGTCTGAAGACCCAGTTCGGCGGCTTAATTGCCAATACTGAATTCATGGTTGTCTCTCAGGACACTGCCTACAACGCATTGATGGGCATGCTGTGGCTCCATCTTCACGCAGCGGTTCCCTCATCATACCATCAGTACCTCAAATACTCTCTTAAGGGTCGAGTGGGTGTGCTCCAAGGAGATGCATCTCTATTTGCCTCTTGTGAAGCTCGTTACCTGGACGCTGACTATTACAAGAGCACGGAAAAGCAAATCTTGGCAGGTGAGGTTGAATCTGCCACTGTCGCGAGTGATCCCTAGGAAGGATTGGATGATGCATATGTCTTCCCAATCCATCGGTTGGAATCCACGACTCCCGATATGGGAGAGTGCTTTGTTGTCTCGGGTACCATAGGAAGGCATATTTTTGGGTCTAAGCGACGACGGGAAATCACCTCGTACTCTTACACCAACCAGGTGCAGGTGATCCCCAATCCTCATACCCCTGTATGATATCGGGACGTTGGGCTCATGGCAACGGCAGTACGTCATACGTGTCTGTTTCTCCAAGCCAGGATCGACGGGCTCAAAGAAACGCGTCACTACTGCTTTGATGTTGTAAAGCGTGGCCCCTTGGGCTGAAGGCCGGATGGGATTAGATCAACCGCCTTCGTCGCTATGGTCTCTGTGGTGCATGAGTCTCCCGTCGTGACGACCTCTGCCGCCCAAGCCGGTGCCAGCTCCCCATCAGGGTCGAGCAGCCCCGAGACGGCTCCCCCCATGGAAGATCCTTCCACAAGAGGAGAAGAAGACATGGAAGATGCTCCTCCTGCCTTTGAGGAGGGCGTCTCCACCACGGTCGACGAGCTATTACAGGTGAACCTTGGTAGCGAGGCGGACCTGAGACCCACATTGGTCAGCGCCGCTATTCCTCCCGTGGAACGACAACAGTACATAGATATCTTCAAACCGCATGGTGATGTGTTTGCCTGGATTTATGACGAGATGCTGGAACTAGATCCCCAGGTATCTGTTCACCGCCTTGGCCTCCCAGCAAACCATCGCGGGTTCAAGCAGCCTCCCATAAAAATGAACCCCTTTCATGGTGCCATGGTTGAGGCCAATGTTGATAATCTCATTAAGGCCAACTTCATCAAGGAAGTACAGTACCCCAGGTGGCTAGCCAACATTGTGCCCTTCAAGAAGAAGAATAGGCAGATCAGGGTCTGCATCAACTTCTGCGATCTTAATCGCCACTGTCCGAAGGATGACTTTACCCTTCCCAAGAAAGAGCTGTTGATCGATGCAAAGACCGGGTTCCAAGCCCCCTCCTTCATGGATGGGTACTCCGAGTACAACTAGATCCGGATGGCCCCCGAGGATGAAGATTTCACTGCCATCAGGGCCCCCCATGGCACTTTTTTGCTACCGAGATATGCCCTTCAGCCTGAAGAACGCGGGTACCACCTATCAACGGGCTATGCACCGCATATTCAAGCCGATCCTCAGGACACTGGTGGAGTGCTACGTAGATGACCTGTTGGTTAAATCTCGTCAGCGCCAGGACAATCTTAAAGACCTTGAGAAAGTGTTCAGCTTCCTCCGTTCTCGCCACTTGAAGATGAAACTGTTGAAGTGTGCCTTCGGGGTCACCTATGGAAAGTTTATTGGATTCATTTTTAGGTATCGATATATCATGATCGACCCTGAGAAGATCAAGGACATCAGTCAGATGCCTCCCCCGAGTAATATTCAGGAGCTTCGACACCTCCAACGCCACTTAGCCTATATACGCCGATTCATTGCGAATCTGGCCGGCAAGTGTAATCCCTTCTCCCAGATCATGAAGAAAGGCGCCGCCTATGGGTGGGACGAAGACTGTCAGACTTCTTTTGAGGAAATCAAGCAGTATCTACTTTAACCTCCATTCCTGATTCCACCCATTCCTGGAAAGCCTCTGGTCCTTTACGTGACCGCCCTAGAGCGATCCCTCGGCACCCTTCTTGCCCTGAAGAACAACGAGGGAATAGAGAATTGCCTCTACTACCTCAGTCGCATTCTCCTAGACGCGAAAATTAGATATTATCCCATCGAAAAGTGCTTCCTGGCGCTCGTATTTGCCGTACAGAAATTGCGGCACTACTTGAAGCACCATGAGGTATAACTGGTCTCTCGGGTAGACCCATTGAAATACATCCTGAGCCGCCCTATGTTGACCGGCCGATTGGCACACTGGGCGGTGATCCTCCAGCAGTTTGACATTAGGTTCGTACCACAGAAGGCCGTCAAAGGATAGGCGTTGGCAGACTTCTTAGATTCCCACCCAACCTCTGCAGACCAGCCACTGGATTTGGGCTTTCCTGATGAGGCAATCCTCTCAGTCGATCACGCCACACCATGCTGGAAGATGCACTTTGATGGTGCCTCCTGAAGCCCTACCGGTATAAGGCTCAACGATCCTAGGCTTAACAGAGTGGGCCTAGGTATCATCTTCATCACCCCAGAGAAAGATGTTCTTCCATATTCATTCTTGTTGTTAGAAGGCTTCACTGACAATGAGACATAATATCATGCCCTCAGCACTAGCCTCGAGTTGGCTCTGGAGGTTAACATACCACACTTGTATGTAAAAGGGGACTCTGAACTAGTCATCAAGTAGGTTAATGGTGACTATGTTGTCAAGAATAAAGAACTCGTGCCATTGCTGGAGTGAACCCTCCATTTAATGGCTAAGTTCCCCTCCCGATCAGATGTCGTTCATGTTCCCTGGTCGTAGAACAGTCGAGCAGATGCTTTGGCCAGCCTGGCCGCATCACTCGCGGAGCCCGAACAGGATGACCTAATCATCCACGTGGCGCACCGAAGAGTCATTGCTCCTGTTATCCCAGAGGGCGATTGTGGTCCGCGAGTGAACCATCTCACCACTGGTTCCCCTACGTCAGGACCCCCCCGGGGCTTCAGGCGTGGTGATCGATACATTTCCTGACTGGAGGACTCCCTTGGATGAATATCTCCGGAACTACAATCTTTAGATGGACCAAGTAGATCGGGAAAGAATATGGCGCCGCACGCCACAGCTCACCCTTCAAAGCGGTCCCAGCCGTGAGCATCTCCTTTACTGGCGTAGGTTTGACGGTGTTCTCCTTCGTTGTCATAGAGGAGTTGAGATCCCACAGGTCATGCAAGAAGTGCATGCTGGTTCCAGTGGCGCCCACCAGGCCGGGTCGAAGTTTCCCCACCAGATTTGGAGGCTGGGATACTTCTGGCCCTCCATGATCCACGACTGCATCAAGTACCCCAAGTGGTGTTATGCGTGCCATGTTCATGATAACTTTGTGAATCGGCCACCAGATCCTCTCAATACTACAATGTATTATTGGCCCTTTGCAGTCTGGGGGTTGGATGTCATTGGGCCTTACCCGCCGGCGATGGCCCGCCTGTGCCGTTTCATCTTGACCGCTATGGATTTCTTCTCAAAGTGGGCAGAGGCAGCCCCACTCAGGGAAGTCAAGGTTGGTTCTATCACCGACTTCGTGAGCTCCAATATCATCCACCGGTTTGGAATACCTCTCGCTATCCTCACGGATAACGGAACCAACTTCCGAGCGGCTGAGCTGAAAAGATTGTACGCTAAGTACAACATTTACTCTAACCGCACCTCCCACTATCGTGCAAAGGCAAATGGACAGATCGAGGCGTTTAACAAAACACTCTCTAACATTCTGCAAAAAATGGTTGGTCAGAACAAGAAAGGTTGGCCGGACAAGCTTCCCAATGCCCTCTGGGATTATAGGATGACGACTCGCAATTCCACCCAGGTGACTCCATATTATCTGGTATACGGAGCTGAGGTCGTCCTTCCCATCGTGGTCCAGCTGCCCTCATTGCGCACGGTGGTCTACGACCAGCAAGCGCCGAATAGTGTTGTCGAGATCCATCTAGCCGAATTTGATGCACTGGATGGAAGTAGGCTTCACGCTTTACATAACCTGGAAAGGAATCAGAGCAGGATGGCTCGAGCTTTCGATAAGAAGGTTTGCCTCCTCTCCTTCTTGCAAGGTGACTTGGTGCAGTCTCTTAGAGCGCCAATGATTCCTGGAAGGAAACCACCCAAGTTGGAGCCCAAGTGGGAGGGGCCTTTTATTGTCCACATGGTCTATCCCAATTTTGTGTATTCACTGGTGACTATGGATAGTGAGCGTATCACTCCTCCCACCAATGCCAGGTTCCTCAAGAAGTACTTTGCCTAACTAGTATGGTCCAGCATGACCTTAAACTGTATGGTCCTGCATGACCTTAAACTGTATGGTCCAGCACAACCTTAAACTATACTCTTCCCTACATCTGGGCTCCATGGTCTGAGATCTAATACCTAAAACTAAGATCCTCTTTTGGTTCTGCCCTTTTCATGGTCCGAGTTCAAAGACCTAAAACTAAGATCCTCTTGGTCCGAGCTCTAAGACCTAAAACTAAGATCCATATTTCGTCCAACATGACGTTAAACTGTATTTCCAGAACTATGTATGGCTTGATTCTTTTACTGATGAGATACGTAGGAATTCCTAGACGTTTCGTTTCGGGTCCAGCCCCAGGAGTTACCAAACTCTGCCCTTTCCTTTTAGTCCGAGTTCTAAGACCTAAAACTAAGATCCTTTTGGTCCGAGTTCTATGACCTAAAAATAGGATCCATATTTCATCCAACATGAAGTTAAACTGTATTTCCAGAACTACGTCTAGCTTGATTCCTATCCTAATGGGATACATAGGAATGCCCAGACCTTTCATCTTTGGGTCCATCTTGAGGTCCGATGTCGCTTCTGTTTTGCCATTGGGACCTTGACCAAAGGATCGCGTGGCGTGGTGTGAGATTATGTCCCCATTCACGTTGGGTTTTCAATAGCTGCACCACGAGCACCCTGTCTTCAGGATTTAGCCCTCTTATGTCCAATGGAATTAGAAGACGCTTTCAAGAATGACGTATGGCTTGATTCCCATCCTTATGGGATACATAGGACCGCCTGAACACCTAGATGTCAGGTCTAGCCCCATCCCTTAGGAGATCCCATGATCTCCCAGTCCCCAGGGTGTTTGGCATTACACCCCTCTTTTGCCCGGGGATCCGCCATTTTCTGGCCACTCTCAGACTAAGCCCTCTCACCCTTTCCAGTGGTCTGCTGATGTGCTGAGGGTACTCTGGTCTAGGACTTGGAGTGCTAGATTCGACTTAGGCAAGTTCCATCCACTTGTCAAGCTTCGTGTTCCCCTTCATTCGGGCCCCCGTCATCCTTCACACCCGGAGGGACCCCCAAGAACAGCCTGGATACAACGCCCAAGGGCTCTCCTACCATTATGGGCCAACGCCCCCGAGGGTTTTAGACAACAAATTGGTACAAATCCCACATTACGAACATGGTTAGAGGTTGATGCTCATTTGTTTTTCCCCATGGCTAAAACGAAAGGATGTTGCGTTGCGAACATGGTTAGCATTAATCTTCAGTCGTCATGCCGGCTTCCACGGGCCCTGAATGTTGGTGGCATGGTTCCTGTCATGTTCCGCCCCGCTATGTCAAGGTGGAATCTCAACACTCCTTGTACTAACCCTCAGTACACCCCCGCAAATCAGACAGACCGAGCTGCTTAACGGTGTCTCTCGGGGCTCCCGCGATCTGAGCGCTTGAGTATGTGCTTGGGTCTCTTCTTTATAGGTTTCATGCATCTTGACCGTCATACCCATGGGGAATGAGGAGTCACCCAGACATTGCGTTTCGGGCCCGTCATAGCTGGGAGCTAGCATCTCCTGCCCCCTGGTTGTTGAACCCTTGTAGGACCCTTTATCCCAAGGCTCCTCTCTCGGATGGTCTAAGTCATACAACTTTAAAATGTGTTGTTGGTCCAAACCATATGAACTTAAAATATGTTGTCAGTCCGACCCATACGACCTTAAACTGTGTGATGGTCCAGACCATATGACCTTAAACTTTGTGCTGGTCCAAAACTTACGACCTTAAACTGTGTTGTCGGACCGAAACATACGACCTTAAACTGTGTGCTGGTCCAAAACATATGACCATAAACTGTGTTGTTGGTCTAAACCATACGACCTTGAACTGTGTTGTTGGTCCAAACCATACGACCTTAAACTGTGTTTCTGGTCCTATCACGTGACCATAAACTGTAACATTATCGTCCTGGCTGCAAGACGAAAAACGGCACTGCATTATGATGGCCTCGTTGTAGAGGGCATCACGTTGGGTATTGGTCTTGTGCCATGCCATTTGTCAACGGCTATCATGGCATGATTCTTGTGGCGACACCACAACCTACTACTCTAGGCATGTCGCTTCACAAAAAAACCCACTCACTTTAAAGGAAAAATAGGATTTATCAAATTCCGCTTCTTTTAGTGCAAGGGCCATGCCCGCACTCCCCTTTTTCCACTGGCACTATTATGTTACCATGTCACCTTTCAGAACTACGTATGGCTTGATTCTCATCTTTATGAGATATGTAGGAGCGCCTGGGGCACTTCCCCACGGGCCCAACCTTCCTTCGTGTTCGGTCCCTCGACTTGAGCATTTCCCCCGAGAGCACATGGTATGTAGTGCATAGGTCCTCATTCACGTCTGGTTTTGTAACTGACTTGCCATGTGTCTGTTTCTCCCCTTTCCCACTCTTGGTCCGAGTTCTAAGACCTAAAACTAAGATCCTCTTGGTTCGTGCTCTAAGACCTAAAACTAAGATCCATATTTCATCCAATATGACGCTAAACTGTATTTCATCCAACTTGACGTTAAACTGTATTCCGTCCCACATGAAGTTAAACTGTATTCCATTCCACATGACGTTAAACTTAATTTCGTCCCGCATGACGTTAAACTGTATTCCGTCCCCCATGACGTTAAACTGTATTCCGTCCTGCATGACGTTAAACTGTATTTCGTCCAACATAATGTTAAACTGTGTTTCAAGAACTATGTGTTTCTTGATTCTCATCCTAATGAGATACATAGGACCGCCCGGACATTTCGTCTTGGGTCGAGCCCCAGGGATTACTGAACCCCGTCCTTCCTTATTTTCTGCCCCTCGGCCTGACTTCATGGGGAGTGGTGTAATCAGGACATCTACCCCGAGTAGGTTTGGGATGCCCCATGATAATAATGGGAAGAGTTAGTTCTCTTGCCAAAGAGGTCACTCCTAGAAATTGGGAAGACCCGTGATCTGGTCGGTATGTCCGCCTAATGCACCTTCGCCATGTTGGCGCAATTTTGGGAGTGTTGGACTCTGTTCGAACAAACCACCACTCCACCTTCCCCACTTTGCATCCCCCCTTATTCGGATCCTCATTTCCTTTCATGTTTGACGAGACCCCCTAATAGTATGGATGCTCGACCTGTGGTCCGCCTATTGTCCTGGGCCAACATTTCGAAGGACTGGTCATATTTGACGTGACCCCCTAACAGTATGGGTGTTCGACTTATGGTCCGCCTACTATCCTGGGAGAATGTTCCGGAGGACTGGTCATGTTTTACGGGACCCCCTAATAGTATGGATGACAGACCTATGGTCCGCTTATTGTCATGGGCCAACGTTCCAGAAAACTGACCGACGATATTTGAGTCAGGCCCCGTGTTGCGAACATGGTCAGCGGTCAGCCCTCATTTATTGTCCCCATTCCATGCCAACATGATATGGGTGTTGTGTTTCTGCCACGGTTGACAGTTATCCTCCATGGTTGCGCCCCATTGGGTTCCGAATTTGGGCAGTGTGATTCACCCTTCTTCTCCATCCCCCAGTGTTCGGATGGATTTCAATGCCCCCGGCATCGCCCCGCTCGTGTGTTAGAGAACATAGAGGAGTCGACACATCAATCGGCCCGTGGTATCCTCAGAAGTCCAGGACCAATTTTGGACGCCTGAAGCTTGGTCAATGCCCAACAGTTGAATGAAATGATGGAACGAGCATCTTCTGCTTCTTGTGTTGGGTACGACCCACATGAGCCAATGGATGAGTTGTTCTTCGTTTCAAAACTATGGTTGAGAGCATTAAACCAAGTGTGAAAATGAGTGGATTGAGCCTTATATTGGATTGAGATGATGAGCAGTACAAGCAGAAAGTTCATGATATGGAAAAAACAAAGCCCTTAGGGATCAGCGTGCTGAAGTGATCTTTCCAGCGCTGCTACCCTTTGGCTAGTAGCCTCCAGGACTGCTTCTCACTCTTTGAAGACTCTCTCCTCATCGGACACCATAGAGCGCAGCTCGCCAGCCCTATATTGTGCCTGCTCCCGCTCGGTTTGAAGTACGGTCATCTGGTGACTCGCCTCCACCAGTTGTTCCTGCACATCAGCCAGCTGGGCCGTCAGTTGCTCCACGAGCTCAGAGCATGTTGTGATGAAGTCCTAATTACCTACCGCCTACTCTTCTAGGTGCCGGACTTCCAGCTCCACCCTCAGTAGTGCTTGAGCGCTCGCCGATCCTTCCCGACATGGGGAAATGTCGGTGCACCGGCTGCTCTCGCTTATCTTCTCGGACATGTAATCATGGACTGTTATATGAAGACGCTGAGCGTCAGCCCCTCCAGCGCACAGGAAGTGCAGCTAGGTCTAATGTGATCCCATCCACCTCAGCCAATCCGACTGGGGCTGCCTGAGGAAGCGCTGGATACACTTTTACCCTTTGCACTGTGTCATCTAGCTCTCCTCGGCTACCTCTGAGTCTGAGTCATCTATCTCATCGGGGTTAGTGGGTCGGTATATGGGGAAGACAGCCAGCAGATCGGCAGCAAGATCCGCCACCGGGACACCTTCGTGAGGAATAGAATCCTCAATGTCCCGGCGACCTTCTTCTCTTGCCACCACCAAAAATGATGCCTCCACCAGCTTCTGACCTTGTCTTAGGAACAATGCCACTGATGTCTGACGCCCCCTGTTCATCAATTATCATGGCCGAATCATTGCAGAGAGCATGTTCCCAACGAGGTGGTATGTCCGCCGCTGGTCCACTCGCGGACGGCCCGGGCTCCGCAGCCTGACGTGCCTCCAGTGTGGAGATCACAGCGCAAGGCATACTCTGGTCAGACGGGATCTTTTGACACCAAGCACAAGTAGTGAAGCGTGAGACTTACATGAATCTAGAGCATCGGTCCCCAGTGTTTCGGCCGCTGCAGGAGCCGCCGTAAGGGGAGACCCCTCTGCACTTATTAATTCAATGATGGGTGTCAGGTCCCCATTATGTCCCACTGGTTCCTCTTCTCCCTCCTCTAGTGGGGACGCCCGTCCAACACTCAACTGCTCCGGATTAGTATGGCGAAGTGAGTTAGAATTTGGAAATGAGAATGGATGAATGAGGGAAATGAATGAAGACAGAGACAAACCTCGAGAATCTCGGTTATGTCGAGATCTGAGTCGGCAATCTCGCCTCTCTCTCGGAGACTCCCTTGGTAGGTCTCCCTTTTCGACCCCTCACCTTCGAGCTCCTCTTCTTGGTCTTCTCCCTCGCCTTCGTCCTCTCCAGTTTCCTCCTCCCCCTCCATCTCCTCATCAATGTAGTCTTCTCCCGGTGGCATCGCTACCCGATCATGCTCCAGGTCGAGAATCACTTTCACTAGGAAAGGTGGCCCCGCACGCCACCCCCGTTTGCGTGCGTATGCAACCATGGCCGTCAGATAAGAATGCCACCGATGGATGTTTACTCTGTCGGTAATTCAAATGAGCCTGACCTCTGGCAGTTGGATCCCGTTTTGCATTATCTTCTTCTAGATGGCTTCGATGCTCAACGATTGCCGCAGGGTCATCCAGGCCGACCACAGTGCCGGGAGAATTGCGTCTTGGGAAGGTTCGAACATATATCTTATCTGCTTCCCGGGTAGTTCCATGGCCGCCTCATATGACCCCCCTGCGGGTAATGAGGACGTGGTAGCACCATGTGAGGTCCCCGCTGCTGAAGTCCCAGCCTGTGCAGGCCTCGCTGCCTGACGCGCCCTTGGTTACCCCCTTCCGACGGCACCGTGCCTTCTTTCCCGTCGCCCGGTTTCCGCGCGAGTAACCTTGAGTCGCCGGATGCGCTTGCATAATATCCCCTCAGGGTACGCAATGGTCCAGTGTTCAGCGTACTTGGTTGCTAGGCCGGCATCGACCCCGGTGGGAGGAAGAGTAACGACATCACCAGAGCCGAAAGTGGTAAACATGAACCACATCTGGAACAGGATGCATGTATTCTTCTCCTTCCAGATAGTTGTGAATACCTTCTTCGGCATTCGTTGGAGTCACCCGAACTTCTTGGTGAATGCAGATGGCACGTAAGGCTCGCAGATCACCTTCTCGTCGATCCGAGCCACGACCACCCCGCCCCGAATACTCTGGAAGTATTCCTGCAGTTCCAGAGAGCCTCGCTCGTTGTCCACCAGCTGGATGACTGGGGTGGGGAACGGGCTGAAGTTGAAGTTGGCATGGTTTCCGATTTGGATCGTCATGCCCTCCTCATTGACCGTCATCGGCGCCACCCCTGCGATGTTTAGCAGGGACGGTCGCAGACCATTGCTCGGAGGACGGACGACGTTCGGAAAAGTATGCCCACCGAGATAAGCCGCCACCTAGCCATGGAAGATCTGGAAGGGACCACATACTCTCCGAGGCGACCCCCCTCGTGAGATGTGCCCCAGGATGGTATACAGCCTGGCTAGTACGGGGACGCCCAAGTTGAACCATTTGTTGGCGGCCATGGAGCCCTCCATCACCAAAGTTGCTGGATGGACGCCCATCCTCACGTCCCGCACCAGTAGAAGCCACCCACTCAGGAAGGCGGAAAGGAACCCGGCATACCGGACGTTCGGGTCCTGGGCCTCGATGACGCGGTAGCCCCATGATTGGTATTGCCCCGCCTCCAGGGTCCTCCAATATGACCCATCCATACTCCTCTGAGCCGCGGTTGGGCACCGTTTTCCCCATCCCGACATCTTAACGGCCGAATCCTTCTCAAGGAACAGGCTGAACCAGCCCTTGTAGGCGATGTCTTTCAGGAAGTCCTTGACACCCAGCCTCTCTTTGGCCAGCTGCAGCAGGTGCCATGTCAGAATAGGTGTCTACGACCTGTCTCCCCAGGTGTTCTTTGGAGGAATGAACTCGTCGTATTGGTAACCCTCTAGTGGGAAACCTCCGATTCAGTGAATTTCCCAGATACTGATACCAACTTCCCCATGATGAAGATGGAATGTGTTGGTGTCAAGAGACCACCAGGTGAATAGCTCCAGTCCAAGTTCAGGCTGGGGGTGGAAGTGGAACTGCGATGTCCATACCACCCTGAATAGGCCAATATACCGCAGTTCGTCCCAAAATTGGTCACAGGTATGGAGAACCCAGAACGCCCAGGCCCATTCGCTGGTGAAGTTTCCCCCGGACCGCAGGTCCCAATCCTTCATCCAGCCCTTCGTGTCGTCTGTGATGCTTAGACAGAACATGCTCGCATAGAGAGGCGGAGAATCCTCTACCACAGGCTCGTCCCCAGTAATGGTCCTAGTCCTTGGGTACATGACATATACGTCCATATGTCTAGTTTCCCTGGCAGGATGGTCGTTGTCGGTGATGTTGTAGCGAGGAACTTCCTCCTCCCGATTCACCCAAGACCGCGGTGTGTCCACTTCGAAGCCCGGCAGGGGCACCTCCTCCAGGATGCCAAAATTCCAGAGCGGGAGGTTGTCGGACAAGGGATATGTCTTCTGGTCTGGAGTCAGAAGATTGAACATGGTCATATTGTTGGAGACAATCACCATGGCGCCATAAACCTCCTCGTTCACTGACATTTCTGTCTTACGGGCAACGTCTTCCCCCTCATCAACTCGGTTTGCAGCCATCTCGAATCTTTTGGGAGTTGGGAGAAATCAGGATGTAGTGCGCGGAATCAGAGAGTTCTGTGCGAAATCTGAATGAGTTGCGCGAAATCCTGGAAATGAGCGCGCAATCGGCACGCGAAGTGCGGAAAAGCCCAAACAGCCGTCAAATCACTGCTGAATTTCGGATGGAATTCCGCCCTGCCAGAGCGTTATTACACGCAGCCGCGGAAGTGATTTCGTGCACGAGAGCGATGATATTATCGCGCGGAAAAAGTGGAAGTATGGATTTGGGACCCAGCGCCCCTTTTTATAGGCGAGGCCAGGGTTCCACGCCGCGCGGAAAGAGGATTTTGCGTGCCTCCGTAGGTTTTGCGCGCCCCATCGGAATTTTGCGCGCAACTTGACCAGGAGACTCAGCACTTCGGCGTTTCGGCGTTTCCCTTGGAATCTGATTGTTGCGACCTCTCGCCGATCCAATTCTAAGGGGGGGCATTTTTTGACCCCCAAAAATGTCCGTAACTCTCAGAGGATGTTTCAGAATGATGAAGTGAAGTCGTATTTGGAATCAGAGACCCGATCCGGAGGCCCGGGATGTGGTGCGCGAAATAAAGGAGGATCCGCGCGAAAAATTGTTATGCGCACGTAGAATCACCGGGTTTCGTGGAATTGAGCCGATGAGGTGCGGAATCTTTGCGTGCCCCGGTTCTGTGCGGGGAATTTTTGCATGCCAACTACGCTCGGCGTGAAAAATTTCTTGCCCCGCCTGGATTCCGTGCCGGAGGTCACCTATAAATAGAAGGTGACCCCTAACAGTTTGGGGGTTGAAGAATACAAAGCGACTCTCATGCGCGCAATTCGGCTCCCCCCACGCACAAGATGACCTCCAGGTAATCCCTCATTTTGCGCAACCTTGCCCCGGAGTTCGCCTTTGCGGGAAACTCCACCGGCTTCAGCGAAGTTTCCCCCTCCCCTGAGTTCCAGCCATGTGTGCAATACCCTGTCATGCGCGCAATACCCTGTCGTGCAAGAAATACCCTACCGGGCGCGCAAAACTGTGCGCGCAATTCCATCTCCGCACGCAATTCCCTTGCTCTAATTGCATGTATTCCCGATGTTTTTTGCGCAAACCTTCCCTTTTGCGTGCAAAGCCCAGGACCCCTCCCCTTGATGCCCCTTGGCTTCCCCCTGCACTGGCACCTCATGTCTCCCCTGCCGGGTGCACGCGCCATGCGTAGTTTGCCCGTACAACCTTCCAGGCTCGTGCAAAGTAACCTCAAGGTACCTTGGGCCTTGTTTCCCGTTGAGTTTCTTTGCCTTATGCTTCTCCGTATATGCACGCTAACGACTATTGCTTCTTCGCATAGCCACGCTAACATGGACCCCCCGGTGGTTTGCCCTGCGGCCCCCCTTCAGTATGGCCTTGTCGATGCCTTCCCTCCCATATGGGGTATAGGTCATTGGGCATGCATTCCCTAGGGGTGTGGAGAAAACCCACCTCGTCCAAGCTGCAGGACGTTAAACTGCTAAGCACCTCGTCCTTAACACAAGACGTTAAACTGTGGTCTGACCCCGTGCTTCGCACGTAGGGTCCCCCCATCTCGAACATTTTTTTCTCCTCTCGTATCCACAGGAATGGACTCTTCCTCACATGGAATGAGATCCTCCTAGTCGGAGCGGCGTTTGTCTGTGGCGGAAGGGCTCCCTCAGAGCGTAATCCCCTAGCATTCCTTACGGAAGACTGCACCCATGCATCTCCTTGCTTCCCCCCTGCCAAGGCCAGTGGAGTCCTTTTCCCACTGCGCTTTGTCGCACCACGGGCCTCCACCCTGGAGTATGCCCCGGCACCAAGGTCCTATAACCAAGCGTAAGCCCCTGTTTCCTCTTTGGGCCGCTCAACGCGTAAGCCCCATTCTGCTTCTCACGGACGCACCCTTGACGACATGATCGTCTGGTCCCTACTGCCTCTTGTTTCTCACACCGAGCATTAATCATGTGGGCTTAGAGTGCGCATCGACCATGAAATCCTCCTATGGGCCGCCCCAGAGCGTAAGCCCTATCCCAGAAAACAATGTGGACTTTGATCCGTGCTAACGCATGATACATAAGAAGCCTCCATGAGGTTCAAGCCCACCACCTGATCGTCCCGACCTCTCCATGTCGGTTCCCTGACCACCTTGGGCCGCCTCAGAGCATAAGCCCCAAACCCCTCGTCCTGCATGACATTAAACTATATCCCGTCCCTCATGACGTTAAACTGTATCCAGTCCCTCATGATGTTAAACTGTATCTCGTCCTGCGTGACGTTAAACTGTATCCCGTACCGCATGACGTTAAACAGTATTCCCCCTCTTGGGCCGTCTCAGAACGTAAGCCCCATGTCTCACTCCACCATCCATCCTGATCCTTACTCGGGCTGCCACATCCGGGTGAGATCATGCCACCCCATCCCACTCCATGATATCTGGGAAGCTGCCCACGTGCTGGCCCCAATGTCCGTGTTCCCCCTAAGGGACCTTCAACCCGATCCATCTCCGCAAGACGTTAAATTCGTGACATACCCCGTGTCAAACATGGAAAGCTGAGGAAAACCTCAGATGGTGCACATTCCCCGCATTTGATGTGGGATGCCTCGGGCATCCGCACACTCGAGAATCCCTACGATGAGGGACCAAAGATAGTCATGCCAACGACGCCCCAATGTGACCATTCTCCTCACCAAAGGTTGCTGCCCCGACAAGACCCCTTGGAGTGTCTTGACGGTAGCAGTATAATTAACTGGCATCCATGTAGATATGACACTGGGAATGAGCTTCATGAACCCATCTTAAATCTACGAGGGAGACCCGGACTAGGTGATGAGCTCCGAGGAGGAATCCACGGAACAAAGAACCGACATCCCATCATCCCGGTTTTGATCAAGGAGAAGACGTCCCTGAACAAGGAATAGTTGTCGCCCGCCTATGGAATGCGGGAATACGGGGTAACAAGCAGCACGTCCTCCCCACAGACGGATGCACGCGCCCCGGCGAAAGTATCAGATCAATAGTAATGTAGTAGTGTGAAGAGTTTACAAGGAATACTACATGGAAGGCTCCTTTACTAAAGTCATATCATAGTCGATGCATACATATAATGTGAGTTCTAGAGGAATTAAGGTCTTTATCAGTTGGATCTATTGAAAGTGGGAGTCTGTTGGAGTTGGAGACCTTGAAACAAACATATTTATACTTTATGATAATCCTGTATAAATTGGATGAATACTAATAAACTCATTATCATATCATGATTTTTATTCTATGTGGAATAGTATGTGATACTGTCCTAAAAAGAGTTGTAGCACTAAAGGGTTATAGAAAATCCCTGCAATGATGAGAACCCAAAGATTCCATGACACTATTCTTAAATATATGATCTATGGATGAATGATATCATTTTATGGGAAACCAATGATACATGATATCAGGCATGGGGTCACAGGAAACATAGAGGAACCTTCTCATGATTTACACCTTTGTCAATATATATATGGATATCATGAGAACAAGAACCGCCAGTAGAAAATCCATAGTCATAAGTGTAATTAGATGTTCCCATTTTTGGATGTCTATGTTTGTCCTTAGACATTAAAATTATTTTTAATGTGTATTAGGACTCGCGTAAAAAGTTTTATTAATGAAAACCATGATGATAAATCTTTATAGAGAGGTAAGATGTATTCATTATGTCATGAGTAATACTACATTAATGAATAATGTGAAAAATGTTTTTTAACTTCAAGAGAAGTATATATCTCATTCAATATGATTTAAATTATATAGCCTAATTAAATCCAAGGCTGAGGATTTCTCTTGGAATGTTATGATTTGGGAAGTTAAATAATGAGAAATAAATAAAATGGTTGATAGAACATTCATGCAACTCGCTTGATTGGAATATTTGGACAAGGAGATTAAACTACATGTTAAAAATTTGTATTAGTTGACATGCCAAAGCGACATCAACAACTTTGAATTGGGTTCCATTACCCATTACTAGACAATAATCATGGGCTTAAGACAAGCCTGTATAATGCCAATGAGAAATAGGCATCGATGGTGACACACTAAGTGTAGACATAATATCAATTAAATAATTTATTTGATTAAGAAGTTGAATAAATATTAATCTCGGTTGTGGTTTAATAATTATTCATGTATGCCTGATCACATTTATTTTGTTTCATATAATCGAGAGAATATATTGTGGATGGAATATTTTTTAATTAGTGAGTAATGAAGTTATACTAATTTAATAAATAAATACTCATTAATCAAGGCCCGATAAATATTGAAGAGGTTTGGAGGACAATGTTATGGGTCTAGAGAGAAATATAATTAATTATTATTTATTTAAATAATATATAAATATAAAATCCATGTTATGAACATGTCATGGAAATAATAGAATTTCTATTATTATTTGACATGGTATTTTCACAAGGAAAAATAAATTAAATACCAGCACCGGTGCTAAGTATTTATTATTACTAAGTAAATTAAATTAACTATAATGTTATTAATAACTATATAATTCAATGGATTATTCCATAAGCTAACCAATAATTATGAGCATAAAATCCTTGGGTAAAATCTCTAATGCATAGATAACTCTTTCCTCCCGAAGAACTCTCTCATGAATGAGAGAGATCCTCGTACACTAGATCAAGGAGAACTCTTTGGATGTGATTCGAAAGGTGATCAATGACAAACATTGTAAGTGTGAGGATCTTATGTGCTAGCACCCAGAGACTCCATTGGAGACAACTATAGATATATGGATGACATATGGATCACCGCTGTAGGATTCATATGATATTATTCTACATCACAAAGAATCTTTACCTCAGACATGTGGTCAGACGCATCAATGAAGAATGAATCACATTAGAGGTATACATATAATTTAATTTAATAAATTAAAATCAAAATATTTCAATCCTCTTTTCTCGGTTCTGGTTTATCCCCTTTGTCATTTATCATTAATCCAGATCTTTAGGTATTGGCGTTCATCCTTATATTGATCCTTGATTAATCATTAAATATGGATATTTTAAAATCTGGGCACACGCCTATCCTACACTTTCGATGTGCCCAAAACATACATCATATGCATTTCAAGATATCAAAACCAATGGTAATGATATAGATTTCACAATAATTCCATAATTTCATATATCCCTTTCATAAATAATAAAAATAATATATTTATATAAAAATAAAAATGGTTTTCATGGATCATTTTCATTGTAAAGCATAAATTATATCTAATGAAGTCATATTATATGGAATTTTTTTTGAAATATCACTTCAAAAGTTTATTAAAGAACAAAAAATTTTGTTGAAAAATAATATTTGAACACACAAAAAATTCAAAAAAACAATTCATTTAAATAAACATTGAAAAAAATTATGGATACTGTAAAAAAATCATTTAAAACATTTCAAGAGTAAAATATCAATTCTGATTCGGGAATATATTTAAAACATATCTCATTTCTAAAAAATGTATCATAAAATATAACCTTGAAAACTAATATGATAATCCCTAAAATATTATTTTAAATTTTTTAAAAGGAAAATATTCTTCCCACTTAGACAATAATTTTTGATGAAATAAAAAATTTAAAAAATAATTTACTTTTAGAATAACTAACTAAAAATATAAACATTGTCAAATATTAAAAAAATATTCATTGAATATAACATTGAAAATACGAAATGGTAACTTGAAGTCATTGAGTAGTAATGAATATTGAATTTACATCTCTTATCATGCATGTTAAAAACAAATTTATTTTCAATTTTTTGTTAAGAGACAAATGAAAATTATTATTGAAAAAAATCAAAAGATTACTTTTTAAAAAATTATAAATATTAAAACATGGGGTAAATTATTTTTAAAATTAGTACTGAGGTGATAAAATATATTCAAAACGTTTTGGGAATAAATAGTTTTTTAAGAAATCATTTTTTCATCTAGAAAGATGATTTTGAATAAAAAAATATTTATTAGATCTATACATTATATAAAGTCACTAAATTGAAAGGGAAAATGAATTGACATTAAATTTCAATATGACAATAAAATTCATTGTAATTATTGAGATTTGGATGATAATATTTAATTATTGGATACATAATGATAAAAAATCCACATAAATGATGACATTTGAAGATAAAATCATTACTACATTGGTAACATTGATTCATATTCCCCATCAATGAATAATATTAAACAAAACATAAAATATCATTAGGATGATGAAATTCATGATATTACTAGTCTATGGGAATGTATGTACTCTGTGGGGAAGAATAAATTTGTATAACATAACATACTTGTCAAAGAAAAAAATTTGAGAGAAAAATATATTACACATTTGGAAACTATACAACAAAAACCCAGGTAATATTAACATAATGAAACCATAAAAATAATTAAATTTTGTAGATTAATGATAAAAAATATCATAGGGAATTATATATACCACAAAAAAACAATCGAGTAGTGAAGAATATGTATGTCTCTTATAAATAAACGTGGGACTAGAAAGTCCATGACCTTAAGTATTGACCTCCATCATATAATTTTAAAACATTGATATTATATAAATTAATTTCTTATGCACATATAATAGAAATATACTTATATATATTATAGTATTTATTATATTTTATTCCCATGTATTAAGATTTTATTAACAATTCCATGCTAAACTTGTGTTTCCGGTAAAAACCACATTGTTTTTCATATATGTTTTCACATGTAATTTTTGGTGCACTTTCCTAATTCATTGCTAAATACTCTAAAAAATATAAATCATGATATAAATAAAATATATATTCTATATATGTGTATTTTTAGTAATATATCAAATTTGGTAATAATAAATGAAATTCTTCACTTTTGGAGATGGTATCCCAAATGTAATCATTAAACATGTTTCCATTTTCTTATCATATTGAATAAATGAAAATTAAATGGTATTTATTTAAAAATTACATTATTATTTTTATATAATATATATCTATATAATATTTTTAGTTAACACATCCTTAATACATATCATTTAATGCTTTAACGTAGCACATCGCTTTGCGAGGTGGTAGTCCTCTGTACACACGAGTGACATTGTCATATTCCCAAAAAATGGAAATCATGATGGTATATGTGTAATAATAGATACTAAATAAAAATAATATCATAGATATAATCAATATCATATAAAAATATTATTTACATCATTATTCCAAACAATTAATGTTGTAAAATTATAAATTAATTACATCATTTTGTGAGGTTGTAGTCCAACGTACAAACAAACGATGATTTCATAACCCCTTTGATGGAAGTTTGTATGGTTTTTGGATATAACCATAGAAAAATCATCTCATTATATTTAATATATTTAGGTATTTATATAATAATGGTATAATAAATATTGAAGGAGAAGGATAGTGAAATAAAAAAACACTCATTAAAGATTGTTGCCTCTTTTTGAGTATAAACATTAGGTTTTCACTAAATTCATAATTTTCTATATCAATTCTGAAAATAAATATTATAGGAGTATGTTAGGTAATAAGTTAATTTATTTGGGCAGATAATGGTCACTAAAAATTTATTGAGTGATTGGAAGAAGAGAGGGGAGTTAGTCCCCTTTTATTATTGAGGGGAAGTGGAATTTTCTTAAATATGCGACGTATTCTTTTTTGGGAGGTCCATAATATCTCAAGTATATCCATGATTGATAATTAATGGGTTATATTGATTATAGGTTTAATCCAATCCTCAACCCCACAATATAATACACTTATTAAATATTTGTTTCTTTAACATCTATGTTACCTGTTTTTTACCATTCTATTTTTTCACTACTGTAACTAGTTTTCTATCAAATGTTAATTTATATTTTAATACTAAATTAGGGTGGGTATTATTAGATAATATTGAACCAATTATTCTAAATATTATATCTATTTAATAATATATAAATTATATATGGTTTAGAAATAATATTTTACACAACTCCAAGTAAAGTGAAAAAAAACATCTTTGACCTTAAGAGTGGAAATTGAATTTTTAATATTTAACAATGAATATAGTAGTTATATTAGTAAAATTAGTCCATTAATAGACCATATTAAATAATTAATAACATTTAAAAACAACGTGATAGAAAATATTATTTTTAGTAATTTAAAACAATTTATAAAATATAATTTATTATCAAATGAAATAAATATAATTTTATACATTATTTATTTAATATAAATTTTAAAATATAAATATAATAATTTAATAAAAATATTTTATTTTAATATCTATTTTTGATGATATATTTTTTAACATAATTTATTTAACATAATTATTCATTCAATTTAATTCACTTTTTTTATTTTTAATATCATTTATTTTATTTTTTATATAATAAATAATTATAGTTATGGAATTTATTAATCATTTTATGTAACTAATTCTTCTCTAAACAGTAATGGTAAATTATTATGACAAAAATAACACATTTACCTTTCCAAATAATACTTATAATTGAAATAATGGGGTTTACCTATCCCAAAGCATTATAGATATTATGAGTAAGAAAAAAATTTAACACTTTTTTTACTTAAATTATTATTTGGGACATATTCAAAGTCGTGTTGAAATTAATTTCTATAATTAAGATACATTGATTCCTAGTTCTAAAAGAAATCATTAAAAAACATAATTTAAAATTGTAGGTGATTTTTACTCTTATCATTCTATTGAACCCATCGGTGAACGGATTTTAATCTTAATTGATGTAATTGATTTTTAATCCATTCACTGGTCATTTTCGTCAAATATTAATTTTAAATTATTAGAAAATAATAGTTTTTCTTCTTAAAATTTTTTAATAAAATTTTTAAAAATCATTTAATTGAACTAAATTAAATTAATTAAAAATTAATCCTGAAGACGTGAGGTGGAATAAGGTTTTTAAAGTGAAATGATTAAATGGTTAGAGTTTTTTTTCTTCTAATGTCCATATGAAATTGATTCCATTGAAATAAATTGGAATGATAGATGAATAATTTAACTATTTATTCTTTTAACCCAACTCAAAATATATCTGACCATTATAACGAAATTAAATAAACAGAATGTTTTTATTTTAAATTTAATATTTTTTAGTATTAACTAATAAACATTTATAAAAAAAACCAAAAATTCACCCTCGGATAATTCTGATTTTCTGACTAAAAAATATAAGTTTTCATATGATATAAATTTTATAAAATTTTCAAAATTAAATTTATAATTATTTAAAAACGTAATAATTTTCTTTTCAAATAAATTTTTTTATAAAATAATGACATTACCATAAATTATGTATTTTATTATCAAAATGGTTTAATTATATAAATATATTGATTTTAATATTTAAAAATTACTTATTACTATTCATGTAACTATGTATAATGGAAAGGTTATAGATATCAGATTTAAATAACAAATGTAATAATATATCATGGTTTTATTAAAATTCAAGGCTACTTGTAATGCATGCTAATCTTGTGTTTTGTGTAGTGAAATGTCAACATGATGTTCTATATAATAGATTATTTAATTGGATTTTTGTGTCATTAAATAAATCACTAATATTTAAATTATTCAAAAATAATAAATAATAATCTAGGTCTTATATTTTACCATCATTAAAATGAATTTCTCCCACAAAATTCATCTTAGTCACCAATGTTTTAACATTAGAAAATTTATTCAAAAACCCGACATGGTTAAAATGGTAATTAAAACATACTCATGAAATGGAGAAATGGATGTGTGAATGTAATCTGAAAAAATCCATAGGTTGTTTAAATATAATAAAAAATATGTGAGATGTGATGATTTTGACTCTATGAAAAGTAAAAATAATTATATAATGTGACAGGTTCATTGATCATATGAAATTTGGTGATCCAAATATGGTTAAAACTGAAAAAACCATAAATATATGATTATTTAAGGGGTCATACAAGTTATTTGAAAAACTGTTAGTAGCATTCCATATTTCTTTAAAGAACAATTTCTGACATTTGATGAATTTTCACGAGATAATATACTTGAATTAATTTAATTCTATTCACAATATCATCCATTGGATTTTCCATGATAAATTTCCACTTCACATCATACTACATGACAAAAAGGTGAAGTTATTGTTCTTGAATCAATAATGGATCATTACATCCAAAAATAAAATGATAATCCATTTCATTTATCTTTAGTTATCATAATAACAAAATCATTAGAACAAATTGTTAATATGAATAAATATTCTTATAATAAAATAATATATTAATCTATACAACCTCAAAATATATTTAACAGAAACCATACCATAAATTTTAACCCTTATAACCCTTTCAAAATTCACAATTTATAGTGAATTTCACTAAACAACTTAAAATAATCTATATATTGATCCACCATACATCATAAGGTTTATTTGGACTGTCATATAAGAAAAAAGTGAATAATTACATTATGTATTATGTTGAAATATGTTAATAAACGGAATTACCATAAAACATATTGAAAAATAAATTCATATTAAATATATAATTAGAACATGATTTATTGGATATATACCATAAGACAAAAAATGTAGTATACTTCATCAAAGATAGCATGATCCACTTTTTCAACAAATCATTAATCTATTTAAATATAATCTGTACTATCTATATTAATTTTTTCTTATCTAATAACTCTATATCAAAACTAAACACCATTTTATCTACATAATGAACCTGTTAAGGGTTACCTTCCTTTTATTATTTTATTTACTTAAAATATATCATTTCTAATAAATTAATTTTCTTCATGATCATCACCATTTATTATATTATTTCAAATAATTAATGGAAAACATATATAGAATATTCCATATATATTTCATAATTCTTGATTCCAAATACAAAAATACATTAATCGTAACACTTCCATATGAATATAATAAATATGATTTATCATCTTGTTAATTTTTACTTCTTCCCTTTCAAATTTCATTTATAGCATCTTCATCCATTAGACTATATCCATTACTCGTACAATGTTGATGAATTTCTTCCTGAAATTTCCCCATTCGACAAAATTTATCATAATTTTCAAACATTACAAATTTAAAACAAATATCCATTTATAATACCTTGGGGATACCAATATTATCTTCCATTTAATTATATGAACTATTCATTTATTAATTACATTTACTTTCTTAATGTTCATTTTCAGAGTCAAAACATACTCCTGTTAATTTGATACATTAAAATTATTTCCTCCAATATTATAAAGACATAAAAAAACGAATCATTATTTAACTATGGCCTTAATTACCCAAACTACTATAGAACTCTCCTCTCATCTAATTTATTGTGTATGATAGTTGGCTACGACATCCATTTTTAATCATGTTACATGAAAACATATTTGGGGTAATAATAACCTACATCACTCTAGTCATCATCTCATTTGGATTATTAGTGTAAAATTTTCATCAAATTCAATTTTAACCTAGTTCATTCTGGTTCCCTCTATTGACTAAAGCCAAAACTCATAGTGTGGTCATCAATAATCATAGTGAAAGAAACATACTAATGAAAAATAAATTATTTAATGTCTAAATCATGACACTTACAATTATTATATGAAAACATAAATTTATACAACGTAATTTTTAATTTCCCGTACTATCCGTAAAATTTATTTTTCATTATGTGGAATTATTTCAAGACCAAAAAATCTGACGGCGCATGATTCCGAGGCCCAGTGTGCCCGGAATGATCCGTCGAATAAAATAATTAAATAAAATTATTTTATTATTCAAATGCTTATAACACACGAACAATGACTCATATTAAAAAATTGAGACCACTATTGAACATGTGAGTGTATTCTCTATCTATGATGATACTAACATTGGCCGGTGTGATCCAGTAATGAAAGTCACTTCTCGGTCGAAAATAAAATAATTAAGTGACAATTTTTTTATTGTAAAATCCATGTAATCTAAACGGTAACTAATATTGGAAATTCGAGAGTACCATTTATTTCATTGTGGCGTATTCTCATTAGGTAGAGCCTACCGTCGACTGGAATGGGTCGAGGCTGAAATAATTAATTTATTGGACATTTTAAATGTATCTTCAGTAAACGTGTGAGTGGCATTTTTTAACTTCTGAATAGATGGTCGGATTAAGAATCTGAGGGCACTATTGAATCCACAGTGCTATAATTCGCTTAAAAGAGACTTTACATTGACCACAGTAGGTCTGGAGAAAAATTTACATTTTGAGTATTTTAAAATAAGTGAAATTAAATAATATAATTGTTATGTTTTTATTTCTTCTCCACCAATGGACATGTGGAGTGTGGGACCCGCGATGTGTCAAGGCAATAAATGGATTGACCAACCAATCCAATGAAACGGTGTCGTTAGGGAATTAATAAGCTTCTTAATTTATGTTCCCTAATAAATTCTACTCATTTTTACCCACCCTCATCCTATTCTATATATATAGAGCATGGCGGAGGTAACAACATAGCTTCGCCAAGAAACGAAGTGTTGAAGGATAACCACGATGTCGGACCCGTAGAAGACAGAGCTGATCCTAGTAGGAGGTAACGGGTGAAACCGAACCATGAACCAAAGGGCGACATATGATTAGTGTCATTGGGAACATATTTCTGGAAAGGAAAATATTACCCACCTTCAAGGAAATAAATTCTCCAATGTGTTTATGTGGAAGGGGTTGGGTTGATTGATTTTGTTTTCCCCTCATTTTATTCTAAAATGATACGAACAAATCAATTCAAAATCAAGTTGATTCGTCATTATTTTTTTATATATGTGAGAAGGTTGGCATTATTGTTGGGATCAGGATTGAAATCATTTTATGAAAATTTTTTGAGCTTTTTCAGAACGCCATTTTTATTTTACTAACATGGAGAGTGTGGGCCGACACAAACAAGGTCTGATCCCTCCACTTGTGTGTTGATTGTGATCGCATTTTTTGTAGATGGAGACAAGCCAAATCGGGGATTACTGTAGTGAAGAATGTGATCCCTAGAGGCCATGGACTCAAACAGCATGTGGAACGGACCACCGGTGTATGACCGGCGGCCCAGAGAGCACCCTCCCACTGGCACCGGCGTCGGCAGGTGCACACAGAGGCGCAATAGTGGGAGGTGGCAGCGCCGACTACATTCCCAACATAAGGATCAACCGCCCCCCTAGGTGGCGGCGAAGCAGGGGTGGGGCCGGTACCCGTACGGCATGCCCATGTGGCTGTACAGTCGCCACATACGTTGGTTGCGGTGGCAACATAAGCTTCTAGATCGATTGGTGGCCGGTGGGCGGTGCGCGCGCTAGCGGCGATCCTGACATCAAAGTCGTGGCCCATCAGTAGTTGCATGGAGTACCCATGGTGCCACTAGGTGCATCTTTTTGAAAAAATCCTTGGATTTATCCACTGATGTGGCTCTGTGCCACGAAAGCCTTACCCGGATTTGCCGCGTCCAGGTATCGCAGGCAGACCGCGCCGCTAGGCGGGTGGCCCAACTGGGTGGGCCCAGCGGACCGACCCATGTCCCGGTTGGGTCATGTCGGGCCTAGTAGGCTAGTTATACCTAGGTTAGGTCAGACCCGAGTTAGGCCAGTTTGATTTTGGTCGCCCCATGCCAAACCGATACGGCCGAGGTAGATAAGACCGGGACCCAGATTCGACCAGTTACACAAAACATACCCTAACTTCTAAATCAGACAATCGTTTAATGAACGTTTTATGGCGTGGGGATCCGTAAGACAAGGCAGTCCTTTTGAGACACTCCACCTGATTTTTTGAGAAAGCTGTAATATGGTCGGGTTGGATCGAACATGTATCCTACCGGGCCCTCAGCTCTAAAATGCTTGTGTCATGAAAAATGTGCATCTAATTTACAAGACATTTCTTGCTTTGGGACTCAGTTTAGTATATGGATCATTATTAATACTTTTTGGTGACTTCCATGGATACCATTATGTGATTATTGGCATGGGGAGGAGTCCTCCCATGCACACTACATACAAAAACCTTCGGTTGGTTGAGACCTAAAAACTATTTGATGGTAGCCCAGTGGAAAGATACTCTGTGGGATCAAGCTAGACCTTTTTGGGGAGTGGCTCTATTTGACCGGGAAAACCCATGATACTCGACAGTAGGATTACTTCATTTCGGCCAAGGTGGGAAGTGTCTCTGTGTGACCTGGAAGGCCCACAGTGGGAAGCAGCTCAGTGTGACCAAACATGCCCCTGAAACCCATCAGGGATGAGTACCACAATTGTCATGGTTAGTGGGATGGGACTCTTTGTGACATGGAAGACACACTATACTAAATAGAGGAGGAGTTATCCAATATCTGAGGAGTTCGATGATTTGATGATCCTTATATCCTTGACCAAAAGTAATACATGATGCGAGGTGTGTTATTTATCTTATTGGTGATACCTATGTGGTGCTTCTACCTTCGTGGTGATTTTTTTGTGGTGATACTTGTGGGGTACTTTCTCCTTCACGATGTTACCTTTTTGATGTTATTCCCTCGTTTATAAGATGGGTATATCTTAATAACTTCGGTATATGTATGGGATTATACATAAGTAGAGTTTTTCACTACTTCTTACATTGTGATTGTGTTATTTCTTTGGGGTCATTCATTTGTAGAACTCTGGGAGACCTTCGGGGGTCTCGGGGTCCCTACAACATATTTTTATTCTCACCCATGCATGGGATTTTCCCACACCTTGTTGTTTCTTGTATAGACTATGAGATGATAGGCTGAGACTTGGGGGATCGAGGACCAGGCGGTACACAGAGGCGAAAAGTTGACATGGAGTGGTGTGGAGACGATATATACCTACCCATCAGTTAGTATCCTCGGTGGAAGATCCAGGAGCTATATTGTAACTTTTAGATGTACTTGTTTTTTTCGAGTTGGGCATGTATTCTGGAAACCTTTGCTTTTAGAACTCATTTACAACAATAGTTTACTTCATAGTTACATCTTGTTGTGTTCTCGAACCATGTGTTTTTATTGTTTTAAAGGAAATTCCCTCAAATTTTAGGGAATATGACTTTCTGTGCAATTATCCGGACCCTGGAATATGGAAGGCAGTCTTGGGGTTGTCACGGCATGGGCCCCATGGGATGGGTCTTGATAATTTTGTATCAAAGGTGTCGGTTATACCAAAGAACTTGGACTCCAATCTTTTCTGTGTGGAAATTGTGTTAAGAGTTACGAGTCTGTGTTTCATTTTGGGAAATCCAATTTTGGTGTGGCGGCCGAAATATCAATACACCAAGACCCTAAATTCTGATTTCCGACTCAGTACTCAGAAACACTGATTGGGTGTTTTATTTATAGAGTTTATCTTATGATTTCATTGTGTCATCTCACCCACTATAATTTAATGACCGCGTCACACCTCTTTTTTATAAGGTTGTCATCATGTAGATATCCGTCTAGGATTCTTGAGAGAGTATACGATGATTACCCACCGAGTGACTAGGCTCCGGTGCATGGACCTATTACTTTGTTGGCACATTCTGATGGTGTCCCAGTAGCACCAAGACCTGTTGGGAAGCAGTTACCACCAACTGCTCTGGCAGATGGTGAATGTCGATTGAGCGCATTTCATGAGTACTAGAGGAAGACAATACTGTGGTTCTAAAGATAGATAGATCCCTAGGTTGTTGATGATGGGCTGTAGGTTGTGGCTAGTGTTTTTCACCCAGTAGGGACATCAGAATATCATATGGTGGTCCATTATTGTATCCATTATCAGTGCATGGCCATGAGGATGGTATTCATGGTGATGAGGTTTCAGTTCATGGACTGTGGACCGAGATGGTACCTTCGGGTAGTGTGCCATCTATATCACTACTCATTGGTCAGCAGTTACAACCAGAGGTACTAGTAGAGCACACATGTGGACTTGGTGCCTGACATGTGTTTCAACATCAGATTCCCCTTAGGTTCATATGATATATAGACTCACTGGTGGCTAAGGACTGACATGGGGATGGGCTATATTTAATTCAATCCAGGTCATCATTCGATCAGATTGAGGTCATAGTAGAGCGCCTTATATGTGGTTCACCAGGATGATGAAAGGGTTTAGATTACCCTGATCTTGCGAAGAGGTGACACTTCTGTGTATAATCTTGAGAACCTCCCTTCGAGATGGGATCTCTTGCTAAAAAGAGCTAAGGGATGAGTGTTCTCTAGAGATTCTAAAACTTCAGCAGGATGACATTTCTGTAGCTGAGTATTCATCGAGGCATACCAACCATTCCATGTACATGATCAATACAATTAGTTCAATGATTCATGGATCTGAACTCTGAAAAATGTGTTTTTATGGCCATCTGAGCTAGAACTATTCATCTATTCATTCCAACTTTTTGTAGGGTGATCGAGAGAACCTTTGTGGTTAAATGTTCTCTGGCTGAGCGGATGCATCCATTGAATGTTAATAGTGGGAATGAAGGAAACATATGCCAGTATTAGAGACCTGGGCATGTGAAATATTTTGGGAAGAGAAAGGGACAGGAATAGATAAAATCTGCAAGGTTGGAGACAAGGAAGTGGAGCTTGGAGAGCAGCATGAGATGATATACATTTCGACATGTTACAACCACCACACCAATTTTTTCCTCACCAGGCTTAGGGAGTTAGAGGACAGGGGATGGGAGTATCATTATGTGGTCAAGGAGTGTGACCCAAGGGCTCCATAAATGATTTGATGTACTATTTGTGTCTACTACTAGTGGTCTTATTAATATACATTGGTACCATAAATTCCTTATTTCTATTAATCTTGTTCAAGACCTCGAGTTTTCAGTTAAACTGAATAATAGACCCTTACCTCCAGAGACACCTTTATGAGAAGACTAGATAATCATACCTACGCCGATGGTGTGATCTGACCATTGAGGTTAGTGTTTTGATTTTAAAATCTTTGCGGCAGTGTCAAGGCCTTATGATGTTATTTTGGGTATGGATTGGACACTAACTATTCATACTAATATTGAATAAATTATTAAAAAATGTAGATATTTATTTTCAACGTTGGAATGGTGGTTTCCTAGGTTGGTGAAAAAGGAATCCCAAACAGAACAGGATAAACTCAAGCATAGGTGGGTGAAGCTGATCACTCTTGAGTCAGCCAGCCATACCATCGTGAAATTGGGAGTTTTGGGTTTTCAATTCCTAGTAGAAGTGGCATAGAGTAGGGACATCATTTCAAAATATGTTCCCAGGATTTCATCTTCGATGGGAGATTTATTTCTGCTTTGTATGGGTGCTACCAAGGATTTGTACATTACTTCTCTAGTATAGTGGCTCCTTTTTCAGCTTCGACGGATAAGGGGGTAGGCCTTCATAGGGATGGATAAGTGTAGGCAGTGCTTTAAGGAGCTGAGATAGTGGTGATGGATAGAGTTTCTCTAGGACTATGCCTTTGAGATAGTTTATACACCAGGAATGGGGAACGTGGTGGAAGATTCACTCAGCACGAGGTCTGTTCTACAACTGCTGAGTGAGGCATCAAATCCGCTTGTCGTGCTTCAGATATCCTTCATGGATAAAGATAGAGCCTCTTAACTCAAATATATGAATATCATTATTCTAATTCCTCAGTGAATTTGAGAGGCACATATAGGGTTGCTGACTATGAATAATGACGTTCTTAGATATGCTCAAGAAAGTCTCTTGAAGAATTTCTTGAAGGTGGGGAGTATGTCACCCACTTACGAGGATGCACCATGGTGTCAGTGACACTTTGGGAGGAGGTGTTGAGATGGATCCATATACCCCCTTTAATTGTACATCACGATGTGGAAAAGATGTACTAGGAACTTCAACATCAGTATTGGTGGCCAGAGATGAAGCTAGTAGTGGAAGAGATTGTATCACGATTACTCACTTGTTAGCAAGTGAAAACTGCTAAGAGTTGGAAGATGTTTTATGCAGAAAGGAGGATAAAGATCACAACATCCTACAAGTGTCACCTCGATGAGGTTTTTGGAGACATGGTTGGGGTAACAAGTTATCTATGAGATTCATCAGACCATTCTCGATTCCCATTATAGTGGTCGAGGTGGCGTACCATCTATTTCTTTCCCCACAGATGCACTAAGTGCATAATGTTTTCCACGTGTCGCATATAATTATATGTGTGCATGATCCATCACATGTTATCAACATGGATGAGTTTAACATTGATGTTGGGATGAATTTTTCAATGTTCTATGTGGAAATAGAGGATCGAATGGGGAGCGTCATTTTTGGACGGTCGATCCCTCTAGTGAATGTTTGGTGGAAGCACAAAGACCTCTATGAAAGCACATGGTAGTGGGAGGCTCAAATTCATGCTCAATACCCTAATTTGGTTGCTTTTCCATTGTTTTGGATTTCAGGGATGTGAAGTCCTAGGTTGGGGAGAATGTAATGTCCTAGAATTTCCATATAATTTTTTTTAAACATATATAGTAATTTTGAGACTATGAAATCTGATGACGCGTGATTCTGAGGCCCGGAATGCCCGGAATTATCCATCGGAGTTTTGTTATTCTTTAATTAGAACACATAAAATGAAATCCTGAAAAAGTATAATAACACTTAAACTGTTTCTTGGATCATAAATCTGAGGACACTGTTGGGTTCACCATGGTGGGTTTACCCTTGGCTTGACATAAGTTTAGTCGGTCCATGGATCTAGTTGGAAAACACGAAAATAGAATAATTTTAAATAAAATTATTATTTTATTTTATTAAATTTTACAAATGCTTATATCTCACGAAATGTTACTTGGAATAAAAATCTGACACCACCACTGAACTCATGAGAATATACTCTATTTAGGCAGATACTAACATTGGCTGGCACGAGCCACTAGTGAAAGTTAGTTTTTGGCTATAAATAATATAATTAAGTGACAATTATTTTATTTTAAAATCAATAACATCTAAACAGTAAATCTAATTTAAAATATTAGGGTACTTATGAGTTTGATGGAGATTTTTTCTTCTTCAGCCAATCCTAACATTGACCAGCACAGGTCGAGGGTGAACGTAATTAATTTATTGATATTTTTCAGGTATAATCATTAAACGCATGAGCGGAATTTTATAACTTTTAAAACAAGGCTAAGATTACAAATTTGAGGGCACTGTTGAATCTGTAGTGCCAGAATTCACATAAGGGAGACATTACATTAACCGTACTAGGTCTTGAGAAAAAGTTATGTTTTGTTACTTTTTAAATGAAATGAATTAATATGATTTTATTAAATTATATTATGTCTTTTCCACTAACAGACAAGAATATTGTGGGACCCGTGATGTGTCAAGACAATATATGGATTGAACATCCAATAAAAAGTAATAATGTCAATGGGGAATTATAAAGGTTCGTAATTTATGAGCCCCCATAAATTCCCCACGTCGTTACCTACCCTCACTATAAGGACCCAACCTAAAAACATTACATAATCATGAATTAAAGTTTTAATTCACATTAAGGATCTTTTCAGGTTAAGAGTTTTATAGAATTAGGCCATAACTATTACATTTCATTTAATAAAAATAAAAATTTAAAACTTCTACTCAGTTTCCATCATTTTCAAAAAACAATAACTCTTTAAAAAATTGCATGTCTAGTTCCATGTTTAAGACAACATGAATTTTCTTTGATCCCATCCCTGACCCTATTCCACATTATTTCATGTGAATTTTTTATTCAAAAACATGGGATGAGCATAAAAAGTTCAGTATGGGAAACAAAAAGAAGAAAAACTGTCTGGTTTTCAAAACAACAAGTAAACCCTGAATAATTTATCATAAGTAATACATTTCACCTTTATGAACTTGTAAATACTCTTCACTAAATAAAAGATCATTACTTAACCTTTGGTAAAAAAAGTATTACCATAAAACCCATAGAAATAACACATAAAATATAAAGTTAACTTGGGACATAAACATACTTAAATAGAATAACCATACGGTCGACTTCCACAAATATTGCTAAATGGAATAGCCATACGACCGTATTCAATACTCATTGCATTAGAGGTTATAATATAATCACACGTCCTGGTTTATCACAGCACCAACCATCATTTGGTTTATCACATAACCACCCATCAAATATCCACTTTCCATTATAAATACATAACACATAAAACAAATATAACGGAATGAAACCATTTCAGCATTTCAATCACAATATATCACTTAAATATATTGACATAACAAATCCATTATCATACCATTTAAAATAAAAATATAAATAAAAGAGTATATGGGATTTATTTTCCTAAAAAAACATTAAGTCTTGTTAAGGAATCCAATGAACAAATAATACTCAAGGCGGTGGAAAGGTTGTTGTCAGCACTTATGTCAAAAGAAACATTCCTTTTTTTATTTAGTAAAACCCTTCATAGAAAATGATTCCATTTGAAATTAAAGGGTTTTTATACATCATATAAATGAATGTCATGTATTAAAATAAAATATGCCTCAATGAAAGGGGTTTGATATGATGTCCCTTACCTCCTGTCCGACGTTACCCTTTCATTATTTAATATCCTAAATAATAAACCAAAGTTAATTTTTACTTGCTTAAGAACATTTTAAAGTTTAGTATTCCTTTTATATAACTTATTACCATGTTATTAATATTATGTAATCATTCATGTTAATAATGTTTATTTTGTCGATATTTGGTACTTGAGTCACAAATGAAGACCATATAGTTACAAGTTGTTCACATGTTAAAAATTTAATTATATCGAGAATGATATTAATGATTTAGATATCATGTATATCATATATATTTATTATATACATGTATTTATAATAGTACATAACATTTGGATATAAAGAATAAAATGAACCGTTCATGGAGACATTAAGTCGTACGTACGCATGAACCAAACTTTCATATCTATTTCGTACATTAATGAAATTAAAACCTAATGGTACATAGGTATATAGTAATTACAATATTGTAAATATAAAATAGTATAATTAACTCCCTTATTTATGCATACCACATATGGCATGGACTAGTCATATCACTTTGAGGGGGTGGTAGTTCGCACTTCCTCAGATGAAATTATGGCATTTACCATTAATGGAAACCATAAAGGCTTTCTATAACAGAAAAATATAGAAGCTTAGAGAAAACAAAATCATAATATATATCATATATAAATATTGTGTCATCTTAATGGCCACCATGAGAGGCGGTAGGACATAATCGAACAATCATCATTTCGTGAGGCGTTAGTTTTCCATCCATAGAAATAATATTTTCTGCACCAATTAGATGGAGGTGTGTGTATGTTTAGTTTGAATAATTCTCATAACAACATCCTAGTATATTGAGGATACTTATTTTTTGTTATAAAATACAAGAATAAAATGATTTTAGGTGTTGGAGAAGTAAAATAAACGAAATGATGTTAAGAGAAACTGTTACCTTTAATTTGGGTTACCCCCTTTGGTATGAATCAAAAGGGTTCCTTGATATGCCTTCTACCTAAAGTAAGGCTACTAAGAGGAAGAGAGGGATGTAGAGAGATTAATTGGGTAGAGGTTGGATGAGCCAGAAGGCTTGAATGGTGTGAGGAATTGGTTAGAAATGGTCTTTTTTTATAAGGGGGATGAGGGGCACTTTAGAAAAGTGTAAAAATTTTATTTTATTATATAATCATATTCGGTTTATAAATGTAGAAAAATTATTAGAGTCAAATATATGATGAATCATGGTCGAAATAAAATCATCCAATAAAAATGGGACATGTTTTGGATGTTATTTTAATATTTATAATCTTATTTATTTAAATGATTTTTTAATGAGGTAAACACTACATCATTATTGTGTTATAAAATGTTTAATTAATTCAATGTCTAAAAATTATAAAAAAATATCATGATTTAGGAAATATTTTTATCATTCCAATGAAAATTTATTGTCAAAAATATTACTTATGTAACACCTTATAAAAATTAATTTACTAATAGTTTTATGTTTATGTCATTTTTGTCTTTACTTAAGGTTAATTAATCTAAAGTGTCATTATCATTCATCAGTGGCTCCCTAGGGTCCCGAAATCCACCCAAGGATTCCCATGGTCGTCCATTACTCATCCAATAAGGTTAGGACAAGTGTAAAGGTAATTTTGAATTATTATAATATTCTTTTTACCTTGAATTACCCTATTTACCATTAATCGTGATAAATAAAAGGCAAAAATTACTATTCATCAAATATTATTTTCATCTTATTGAACAAAATTTTATATACTAATGACAACCATGTATGTTAGATTTTCGAAATTCAATTCACAGAAGTGGTAAAATTTCATTTAAAAGAAAAACTCAGTTTTTTAACTACTACTAAGTGGTTTTACTATTCATAAAAAATTGACGATATTCAGAAAAATAACAAAAAATCATCCTAATCTATATTTGATAATAAAAATTAAAAAAAAATAAATTTTACCAAATTCTAAACCTAGAAGTTGCATTAATTAATTTAAAAATAATTTCTATTGTTAAAACAAATAGTGTGTTTTTCAGAAACATTAACTATCAAACGATTGACAGTTTTTTATATCAAATTTTAAAGTGAAATTAATTACAATGTCCAAAATTGTATTAAAAGGTAAAAATATACTCCAATTACACATTACAACAAATTAAAAAGATAATCTAACAATATAATCAAATTATATTATGACACATTTATGAATTAAAATAGAGTATTTTTCACTATTCATTAAAAAAATGAACTTTATCTAAAATATTCAAAAAAAAAATTCACAAAGTAAATTTTTAGGTCTACATTTTAAAGAAGGATTTTATTTGGTCAAATATAATGTATAAAATTAGCCAAACTATATTTAAATAGGTTTATTCATTAAGAGGTGGTTAATGGACATTTTAATGTAAATTATGCTTAAAAATATATTCATTCGCATTTTAAGCCTCTAAATTTTATTGGATAAAATTAAATACATCAAACAAACATGTATAAACATATTGTAGTTAGTTTTTTTATTCCTTCCAATACAACGACTAGGAGTTAACTTCCATTAAAAATAAAAATATTATATTATTAGTGTACAATATAAAATTTCAAAGAAACTCATTTTTTCGTATCGAGTACGCTATCGAACATAGAAACCCTTTTAAATTAAAATTAATAATTATTTCATAAATATTAATAAAAATAAAAATCTCTTGTTCTTCATTTACCTGGGATGTTACATCCTTCCCTGCTTTTGGAAATTGCATCCTCACAGTTTTTATTCACCTAAATAAATAAGTGGGGTATTTATCCCACATAACATTTTCAGATTCTCATGATGATTCTTCAACCATATGGTTTTTCCACAAAACCATAACCTGTTGAATTTCCTTATTCCGAAAAACTTTCTCTCTATGGTCAAGAATATGGACTGGTTGTTCTTCAAAAGAGAGATTTTCTTACAACTGAACTACCCCTGGACTCAAAACATTAGATGGATCTGTTATATACTTTTTCAATATCGAAACATGAAAAACATTTTGTATCTGTGATAAATATAGGGGTAAAGTCACTCTATACTAAACTGATCCAACTTTCTCCAGGATTTCATAAGGTCCAACAAACCTCACACTCAAAATTCGCTTCTTACCACAATGTTTCACTGTTTTCCATGGAGAATCATTGAGAAAGTTGTGATCACCAACCTCAAAAGAAATATCCGTCCTACGGTTATACACATAACTTTGTTGTATTCTCTGAGTAGCTCTCATGTTATTTTAAATCAACTGAACATTCTCTGCCCTCTATTATTCCAATTCTGTTCCCATCAGCTTCCTTTCACCTCCATCATCCCAAAAAGATAGAGTTCGACAACGGTTTCCATATAATGCATCAAATCGATCCATATGTATACTATAATAAAAACTGTTATTATAAGAAAATTCAACCAAGATAGATTTTGGTATCAACATCCCTGGTAATCTAGTGAACAAGCATGTAGCATTTCCTCCATGGTCTGAATTGTTCGTTCTGACTGCTCCTCTGATTGGGGATGAATAGTTGTACTAAAATTAAATTCTATAACCAATGACTTATGAATTCCTTTCCAAAAGTTATAAGTTAACATGGGATCACTATCAGATACAATGGAGAGGGGAAATCCATACTACATGATTATCTCTTTATCACACAACTGAGAAAGTTGATCTAGAGACAAAGTACCACGAATAGGAAGGAAATGAGCAGATTTAGCAAACTGCTCAACTATAACCCAGATTGTATTATTACATCGATATGTCTTTGGTAATCCCACAACAAATTCTATGGATTTATTACCACATTCCCAATCTAGAACTGGTAAATAATGAAGAACCCATTTTGGTAATTGCTACTCTGTTTTAACCTGCTCACAAGTCAAACACGTCATAGTAAAATTATCAATATATCTTTTCATTTGATCCAACTACTAATACTCCCAAATATCATGGTACATCTTAGTACTACCAGGATTAAATTAAAAGGGAGAACTTTGAGCCTCACATAACAATTCATTCATCAACTATGAATCACAAGGCAAATAGAATATCTTCCCAAACCACAAAAAAGAATCATTATCAACATTAATATCAGGCAACATACCCTTCTGAACCAACTATACCCTTTTCTACAATTCACTGTCTTATTTCCGTGCTTTCATTATTCTATTATAAAGAGATGATTTCACTAACACCTGAAACAAAACAGAAGAATGACTTTCACCAACAACTTCTATGAAAAATTTCGTCAAATCAAACACCAAAGGATCTTGTACCAAATGTAGCATGGTTAATGAGACATTACCTTTTCTACTCAAAGCATCAGCCACATTATTTACTTTTCCCGAATGGTAATTGATCTTGATATCATAATCCTCGATTAATTCCAACCATCTCCTATGTCTCCTTTTCAATTCAATCTGAGTGAATAAATTCATTAAAATTTTGTGGTTATTATATATTTAACATTTTACTCCATCCAAATTAATCCACTAATTTTTGAAAGAAAAAAACAACATTAGTTAATTCTAAAACATATGTAGGGAAATTCAACTCATTTGGTTTCAACTGACGTGAAGCATAATCAATTACCTAATCATTCTGTATAAGGAAACATCCATGTCCTTTCAATGAAGAATCACTGTAAATAACAAAATCACCATTTCTAGAAGTCAGTGACAAATCTGGATCATTCAACAATATTATTTTCAAATCCTGAAAACAATCATTGCATTCATTTTTACAAATTAACTTAACACCTTTTCTAGTTAACTTATTCATCGGACTGGATAAATGTGAAAATTTTTCATCAAACCACTGGTAATAAACTGACAAACAAAGGAAACTATGGATCTTGGTTATATTTGCAGGTCTTGTCCATTCTTCAATAACTTTTGTTTTAGCAGGATCAACAGTTATGCCATCTTTTGAAATAGTGTGACCAAGGAATGAAATATGTTGTAATCAAAACTCACACTTTCTGAATTTTCCATAAAGTTTCTTATCTCTTAAGGTTTGAATTAAGACCCTTAAATGACTTAAATAATCCTCTTTAGATTTATAATAAACCAAAATATCACCAATTTACACAAATAAAAACATATCCATGAACTCATGGAAAATTCTACACATAAGATCCATGAGTACTGCCAGTGCATTTGTTAACCCAAAAGGAATAACTGCAAATTCATAATGGCTATATCTAGTACAAAACGCGGTCATCAAAATGTATACTCAAATACTTTCAACTAATGGTACCCCGATCTCAATTCAATCTTCAAAAAATGCTGACCTTCCTAGGGCTGATCAAACAAATCATTGATATGATGAAAAGTATACATGTTCTTATTAGTGATGTTATTCAATTCAATATAATCATTGCAAAGTCTTATTGGACCATCTTTATTTTTAATAGACAAGATAGGAGCACCCATGGTGATGTTCTATGATGAATTAATCATGTATATAATAACTCCTGCAATTGCTTCTTTAACTCTAAAAGTTCAATTTGAGCGATTCGATAAGGGGGTTTTGAAATTGTCTTAGCACCAGTAACTAAGTCAATAGTAAATTCAACTTCCCTATCTGGTATAATACTAAAAAAATCATCAGGAAAAACATCAATGTACTCATTTACCACTAGAACATCATTAATACAAACATAATATTTATTTTCAAAAATATGAGCAACGTAACATTCATTTCCATATTTTACTAGTTTATCGGCTTCCTGGTATGTTATCAAAAGAAAGGGTTCATTCTTGTAAAAAAACTATAAATATTTCTGAAATGAACCCTCTTTCGCTTTGCAGTAAATCTTAGAATGATAAAAAAACCCAATCCATCCCTAAAATAACATCAAACTCTACTAGACGAAAAACAATAAGGTTTGCAGGTAGATTATTCTTGCACACAAGGACATGAAGTTTCTTATGGTTTATTTTCGTCTCATCATTTCATACAGGCGTTTTTACCATAAGTTATTTATTCATATCTTGAGATGGAATTCCAAATTTATTAGAAAAATTCTCAAAAATGAAAGAGTGTGGAGACCTAGAATCAAACAAAACATTGGCATAATGGGAACCAAAAAAACAGTGTACCTGATACAAATTCATTTGATAGAGCAACATCTACTGAAGTAGTTTCAAATGATTTAACCACCCCTTTCTGCTGGTATTCTTGGCTGATTTACCTTATTTGAGTGCATCTATGGACACTCATTTTCATAATGACCCATTTTATTACACATTAAAAATCATACTGATGGCTTTTCATTTCTTGCTTGATCATATTCCATACAGTTACGAGAAATATGAACATACATAACACACTAGAAGACTTTCCAGACTTTTATAAACATTCTCCAATATGATTTTTATGACCCTTCTCACAAGTTGGATATTTAATTTTCTTACCTGTAGGCTTCATTAATGAATTATTTCCCTTTTCCTTCCAACTAGACCTCTTATTTTTTTGTTTGTTAACAAACACCTGATCATCGACAAACCTCATTTCCACCTTCTCCACACATTGAATTTTTTTTCATAATTTTTGAACTCCTGGGAGTCTAATTCTCTTTAATATCATTGATTTAGTCCTGAGTAAAATTGATTTATCTTACTACCAAGATCTCAGATGAAATTTGGAGAATACCATTCCAGTCGAGTTAATTTTTCTACATAAGCATCCACCGAGTAATCCTCCTACCTTAATTCTAGGAATTGTTTTTACATCCTAAGATGAACTACTTTAGGAAAAATATTTCTCCAAAAACAAGCCTTCGAATTCATCATAATCAAGAGCATAAATCTCTTCACTATCACTGATATTTTTCATCTTCGACCACCACTGATCAGCCTTACCTTCAAAACGGGAAACATCAAGTCTATCCATTTGATATTCTGAACACTCCATGACATCAATAAATCTTCTCTAGTGCTTTAATCAACCCTTTAGATAGAACATGGTCATATGATCCTATAAATGATGGGGGATGTTGCATCATGAAATACTCCACTACAGACATGTTCCTCTTTAGTTGATCTGGATAATCTCGTGCATGTATAACACCACCATTTATATCCTGATTCAACTGTTATATGACTACAACAAACTGTTCAATTCTGATTCTGACCATCTCTAGTTGATTATTTGGAAGGTTGTCATCCTCCTGATGTCGTCCCAACATAGCTACCCTATTTCCTCTGTGGAAAACCATTCTGAACACAGAAATATATTAGGCAAAGCAACATGGTAATCTATAAATGATATATCATTACAATATTACCATATATTAATTTATGGACATTTATTTAACAATAACCTAACTCCTAAAGTTGTCTAAACCGACCTCTGATACCAACTATATGGAATTTTTCTTAAATCATTACATAATCATGAATTAATGGAATAATTCACAATAAGGATCTTTTCAGGTTTAGATTTTTATATTATTAGGCCATAACTATTACATTTCATTTTAAAAAAATACAATGTAGACATTTCTACTTAACTTCCATTATTTTCACAAACGAAGAACTCTTTAAAAAAGTGTCATGTTTAGATCCATGTTTAAAACTTCATGACTTTTCCATGATCCCATCCTTGACCCTATTCCACCTTGTTCCCTTTTAAATACAATTCCAAGACATGGGATGAGCATAAAAATCTCAATAAGGGATACACAAAGAAGGAAAACTGGTAGTTTTTCAAAACAATAAGTAATCCATGAATTCTTTATCAAAAGTAATACTTTTAATCTTTATGAATTAGTAAATGATCTTCACTAAATAAAGGATAATTACTTTCTCTTTTGTAACCAAAATATTACAATAAAAACCATATAAAAAACACATAACATATAAAGGTAACTTGGGACACAAACTTACTTAAATGGAATAACTATACGATCAACTTCCACACATATCAATAAATGGAATAGCCATACGATTATCTTCCATACCCAATGCATTGGAGGTTATAACGTAACCACCCGTCTTGGATTATCATGGAACCACCTGTCATTTGGTTTATCACGTAACCACCCATAAAATGTCCAAGTACCATTATAAAATCGTAACACATAAAACAAATATAAATGAAAGAAAATATTTCCACAATTAAATAACAATATATCACTTAAATATATTGACATAACAAATCCATTATCAAAACCATTTTCAATACCAAAACTCATAAAAGTGTATATGGTATTTATTTTCCTTAATAAAACTTTACACCTTGTTAATGAAGCTAAAGAACAAATACTACTCGCGGCGGCAGAAAGGTCTTTGTCGCTGCTTACGTTAAAAAAACATTTCTTTTTGATTTTTGGTAAAGTGCTTCATTGAAAAATATTCCGTTTGAATTTTCAATGGTGTTTATACATCAAAAAAAATAACGTCGTGTATTAAATCAAAATATTCCTCAAGGAAAAGATATTGAGACGAAGTCCCTTACCTAATTTCTGACTTGACACATTCATTCTTTGTTATCCTGAATAATATAATAAAGATAATTTATACTTTTATAAGAACCTTTTTCAGCTTTTTTATTCCTTTTGTAACACTTATTATCATGTTATAAACATTATGTAACCATTCAAGTTAATAATTCTTGTTTTGTCGATATTTGGTACTTGAGTAACAAATGAACACCCTATAGTTACAAGTTGTTCACATGGTAAAAATTTTCTTATATCCAGAATGATATTAATGATTTAGATAATATATATATCATATATATAGAGTATATACATGTACTAACAATAGTACATAACATTTGGAGATATGAAATGAAATGCACCGTTCATGGAGACGGTAAGCCGTACGTACTCATGAACACGACTCTCATATCTATTTCATACTTTAATGGAATTAAAACATAATGATAAATAGGTATATTATAAATATATTATAATATCATATTACATAATTATGTCCATCCTTTATACGTCCCACGTATGGAATGAATGAGTCATATCACTTTGCGGGGGTGGTAGTCCGCACTTTCTCAAATGAAAATATCGTGTTTACCCTTATTGGAAACCATAAAGGTATGCTTTAAAAGAAAAACACAAAAGTATAAGGAAAAAATAATAATAATATATATCATATATAAATATAGTTTCATCTTAATATCCATCATGATAGGCGTTATGAGATAATCGAACAATCCTCGTTTCGTGAGGCGTTAGTTTTCCATCCAAAGAAACAACATGTTTTTCACCCATTAGAGAGAGGTCTTTGTATGTGTAGGTTGAATAATTCTCATAAAAACATACTAGTGTATTGAGGATACCGGGGTTCTTAAAATAATTTTATAAAAAGATTTTAGAGGTTGGAGATGTAAAATAATAGAAAAGATGTTAAGAGAAACTGTTACCTTTATTTTGGTAACTCCGTTTGGTATGAAACAAAAGGGTGTCTTGAAGTACCTTCTGCCAAAGGTAAGGCTTCTATAATGAAGATAGTGATGTAGAGAGATTAATTTGAGTAGATTATGGATAATCAATATTCTTGAGAGGTGTAAGGAATTGGTTATAAATGGTTTCCTTTTATAAGGGGGATGATGGGATCTTTAGAAAGTGTGAAAATATTATTTTATTATATAACAATATTTGGTTTCTAAAGGTCCCAAAAATCATTAAAGATGAAGATAATATGACTCATGGTGGAAATGAAATCATCCAATAATAATTGGACATGTTATGGATGTTATTTTAATATTATTAATCTTACATATTTAAATGATTTATTAATGAGGTAAACACTGCATCATTATTGTGTCATAAATAATTTAATTTATTATATGTATAAAAATTATAGAAAAAATTATAATGTATTAAATCATTTTATAATAATAATTAATATTTATAGTAAAAAATATTACTTATATAACACTATATAAAAATTAATTTACTAAAAGATATATGTTCATGTCATTTTTTTCATTACTTTATGTTAATCAATCTAAAGTGTCATTATCATTCATAAATGTCTTCATTGGTTCCCAAAATAGACCCACGGAGGCCCATGGTCGTCCATGACTCTTCCAAAAAGTTTATAACAGGGGTGAAGGTAATTTTGAATTATTATAATATTCTTTTTACGTTGAATTACTCTATTTACTTTTACCCGCGATAAATAATAGTCAAAAGTTCATGTTCACCAAACAAAAATTTCATCTTATTGAACAAAATTTTACTTAATAATAACAACCATTTATGTCGAATTTTCAAAATTCAATTCAATGATGTGGTAAAATTTCATTTAAATGGAAAAGTCATTTTTTAACTACTACTACATTGTTTCACTATTCATAAAAAATTGATGATTATCAGAAAAATACCAAAAAATAAGCCAAAGATATATTTGATATTCCGAATTCAAAAATTTTGTATATTTTACCACATTCAAAAAATAGAAGTTTCATATATTTATTTAAAAATTACTCTGGTTATTAAAACAAATAGCCTGTTTTTAAGAAACAATAACTATCAAAATATTGGCACATGTTTATGTCCAAATTCAAAGGGAAATTAATTCCACAAACAAAAATTGGATTAAATGGTAAAACTATATTCTAATTACACATTAAACCCAATTATAATGATAATATAACCATATAAATAAATTAGATTAAAATGCAGTATTGAATTAAAATACAACATTTTCCACTATTCATTAAAAAAATGGACTTTATCAGAAAATTTCCTAAAATTAATAAAATGTAAATTTTGATGTCCCAATCATAAAGAAGGATTTTATTGGGTCAAATATAAAGTATTAAAGTGACTAAAACTATATTTAAATAGTATTTTCCATTAAAAGGTGGTAAATTAGCCTTTTAGTTTAAATTATGCTTAAAATTAGATTCATTCGCATTTTAAGCCTCTAACATTTATTGGATAAAAGAAAATACAACTAAAAAACTTGTATAATAATTTTGTAGATAGTTTTGTTCATTCCTTCCATTAAAATGGCTAGGATTTAACATCCATTTAAAATAAAAATATTATATTATTAGTGTACAATGTAAGATTTCAAAGAAACTCGTTGTTGCATATATGGTACGCTATCGAACATAGAAACCCTTTTAAAGTAAAATGAATATTTAATTCACAAATATTAATAAATATGAAAATATTTTAATCTTCATTTACCTGGGATGTGACACTGACCCTCTCCGATATATATGGAGCATGGTGGGAGTATTGGCATAGATTTTCTAAACAACGATGTGGTGAAGGGGCACCACAATGTCAGAACCATAGATGATGGAGATGATCCCAGCGGGAGGTAAAAGGTGACACCAATGCAGAGGCAATGGGTGACATATGAGCGACGTCATTGGAAACCTATTTCTGGAAGGAAAAACCTGACCCACCTCATGCACAGACATTCTCCAATGGGTTTATCAGGATTTGGTTGTGTTGATTAATTTTCTTTTCCAAGAATTTCATTGTAAAATGATAATAACAGGTCAATTAATAAACAATTTGATCGGTTATTCATTTTTTATAATTGTGGGAGGGTGTGTATTATCATTGGTAACTGGATTGAAATCAAGGCATGAAATTCTGTTAGGATTTTTTTAAAACCCCGGATTTATTTTTCTAACACGGAGGGAGCAGGCCGACGAGAACAAGGTTCGAGCCACTCTAGTTATATGTAGATTTTGATCTCCCATTTTGGAGACTAAGACATGCTAAATTAAGGCATTCCACAGTGAAGAACATGATCTTATGAGGTTGCATGCTTAGACGACGCATGAAATGGGCCACCAGTGCCTGACCAACGTCCCGACGAGCATCATGCTGCTGACACCAGTGCCCACAGCAGTACGCAGAGGCGTGGCAGTGGCACAAAGCTGCGCTGGCTATGTGCCCATTATAAATTCTAGACTTCTCCCTAGGCAACATGCCCACATGGGTGTAGATTCGCGGTCTATGTTGGTCGCTGCATGAGAAGGGGCCGCCCAATTGATCGGCGACCGATGGATGGGGCGTGCGCCTGCGGTGCGCCCAGCAGCAAAGTTGTGGCCCATCGGGGATGGCATAGAGGACCCGTGGGGCCACTTGGTACCAAATTGGTTCAATATCCTCATATTTAACCTCTAACATTGTTCTGCACCATGTAAGCCCATCCTGGATGCACCACATCCATGTATCGCTGGCGGCCCGTGCCGCCAGGCTGGTGGCACCACCTGGTCAGCCCAAAAGAAGGAAGTGCCGCCCAATGACCCGAACTACGTCCTAGCAGTCTAGGCTGACCAAAGACAGGCCGGGTAGACCTATATTGAACTTGGTTTTCCCATGCCAAACCTGGTCAGGCCGGTCCAACCGATGCGGATTAGACCCGGTCCTCGTACCAACTAGTTACACAAAACAATCCCTAACATCTAAACCAAATTTCCATTTGACAAATGATCTATGATATGAGGATCCTTAGGACAAGGCGGTCCTTTTTAGATAATCTACACGAGTATTTGATTACATTGGGGTATGACCAGGTAGGATCGAACATGAATCCAACCGGAACCTCGTAACTAATATTCTTATATCTTACAAATTGTACATTTGATTGATGAGATTTTTACGGATTTGGGACTCTCTAGAAGATATCGATCTTTTGGAATACTCTGTTCTGATATACATATATATCAATATGTGAGGAGTGTAATGAGGAAGAGTCCTCCCAAGCAGACCATGTACGGACCCTGCAGTTGGCTGAGACCTGAAGAATGCTTGATGATGGCCCAGTGGGAAGCGACTATGTGTGACCTAGCAGGACCATGGTGGGGAGCAGCTATGTGTGACCTAGAAGACACATGGTACTCAACATTAGGTGTACCTCAGTTCGGCCAAGATGGGATGCAGCTTTGTGTGACCCGGTAGGCCCATGGTGGGAAGAGACTCTGTGTGACCCGACTTTCCCACGATACCCATCTAGGATGGGTCCCACAACAGTTCATGGTTAGTGGGAAGTTGCTCCTTGTGACCTATAATTCCCACTGTACTCGATAGAGAAGGAGTTCTCTGGCAGCCAAGGAGTTCAACGGTTTGATGATTCTTTTATCATTGACCTAATGTGATACCTAGTGTGAGTTGAGTCCTTTATCATATTGGTGATACAAATGTGGTGATTTTACCTTCATGTTGATAACTTTGTGGCGATACTTGTTTGGAAATTTTAACTTCATAGTGATACCTTAGTGATATTTTCCCTCATTTAAGAGACATGTATATCCTCATAACATATGTACATGTATGGAAATATTCCTAAGTAGAGTTTTTGACTACATCTAGCATTATGATTGAGCTCTTGCTTGTGGTTTTTCCTTTGTGGAAATATAGGAGACCATCAGGGGACTCGGGGTCCCAACTGAGTATTGTTATACTCACCCATGAGCGGGTTTTGCATGCACTATGCTATGTCTTATGCAGACGACGAGCAGCTGGGCTGAGACATGAGGGAGCCATGACAAAGCCGTACACATAGGAGATGTTCTGACGTGTAGTGGTGTGGATACGATATGAACCGACCCATCTGGTTCAATCCTCGATGGATGATCCATGAGATGGTTTTTACATTCACATGTACTTTTACATTCCCAGTCGGTCTTGTGTTCTGGCACACATGGCTTTCAGAACTCTTTTACTACAGCAGTTTACTCCACAGTTGTTTCTTGTTTTGTTCTCAGACCGTGTGTTTGTATAGGTTTAAAGGAAATGCCATTCTATTTTAAGGAATACGCCTTTTTGTACTAGTCACCAACCCATGGCCTATGGAAGTTAGGATTGGGGTTCTGACAACATAGACCACGGGGGATGGGTTGTGACATAATTCATTTCTATCATCTATTTAAATCATTCATTATGGTCCATTACATGTTTCTGAATTTTAAAATATTATCTCATTTGAGTGCCAACCAATGTGTGTGAAAGAGGTTCATTATCGAGCACCAGTTCTCGATCTAGTCTAGATCAATATTGCTTTTTATATCATTGTAAACTCTATGCACTTATATACCATATCTATATACACTTTTAATATGTAAGAAGATATGTAATTAATTGAAAACCACTCACATTATCATTTACAAAATTCTATGAAATTTTCATTTACAAAAAAATCAATATTAGATTTATCCTTATGCACATCCCAAGGTATGTCCATATAACTACCCCTTGGTATCTCACTAATGTTTTCAAATCCATGAGTCTAGTGGTTATCTAAAAATTGTCTTTGATACCATCTAAAGAAACCCTAGGCATCTCATAAAAGGATATTACACATTTTTTGTTGAATAATAATTACATTGCAAAAAAAACATTCCTATGAACCATAATATGTCACGAACCAACCCGGGTCGACCCTGAACCGGTCACCCGAGTTGCCCCATGACATGTCCCAGGGGTAGTTCCTGGTCCCCACGGGCTGAAAACCAGTTCCAGGCATAAAAATTAAACCATTGGGAACGATTTAGATGATAGAAGATAAATAGATAAACAAGAATAAACGAAATAATAAAACAGAACTCGAGAAGCAAAAAAATAATACAAACAGAATGCCTCAACATACCCCCATGGGAACATCCAGGTCACCTACCAACTAAAAGCTGACCTTGCTCCAACAATGAGCAACTCATCTGAGAGAAGCCTAATCAATAGAAACCTACAACTAAGATGATAATGTAGGTGTGAGCATTTAAAACGCTCAGTAGGGATGCCCAGAGTAAACCATTGAACCGAAGTCCTTCATTTCCAGAAACAATCCATTAAGGAAAGTTTGATAATACAACTATAAAGTAGGGTTTTCACATTTGAAAATAAGAGAAACTTTTTCCCCATTTAAAAACCCAATACATTCTACATGCCATTTCCAAGATCATTTGACATTTTGTAAACAAAATACAAAACAAATAATACCAATGTTGTGCTAGAGTAAAACATGTAAGAGTGAAAACTGAAAATAAATTAGTACACGGAAAGTAAACATGAAATGAAAATAATTCAGTAACCATGGGTGATCCTAAAAATCCTTAGAAGACCCCTATACGTACTCGGTTTCGGAACCACCTACCGGAGTATGGTGAAACTCCTATGTCTATAACTAACTGGACACCCTAACTGACCAATTAAGTGACAAAGCCCGCCTGTCCAAACAACAAATCTAGGGGGTACCAACTCGTCTAATCGTGGTTGATCAGCAATCGTCCCTCGATCTCCAAAAGACACCCAGGAACCCATGGTGGTAACAATAATAATACAATGTAAGTAGTAAGGCCCTCACACGTGTGACTCATCTCACCGCACTTGCCTACCCCAAAAACGGACGCTTCCTATGTGTTCACCCATAAAGGGTTACCCTAGACAGGAGCGCCCCCAAACACTCATTCAATCATTTCACATTAACAATGTGCCAACCAGGTCGTCATGCCATGAAATCATTAAAACCATTTGATACCTTATTCAGAATACTAAAGTTTTTAAATGGGAATTCGGTAATCCAAACGCCGTCATTTCAAATAATCAACACAAACATTACACTAAAGATGAAAGTGCAAAACGGGCCATCACGTTCCAACACACACCCAAAACATACCTCATTTACCAAGCGGGTATTTACCCTTTCGAAAACCATATTTTATTTCAAAATTGGATGACAAGCACACAACACAAATAAAGAAGTCAAAATGTATTCCTTTCCATTAAAAAAATGATTGTTCTTTATGCAGCACCAAAACCATTTAAATACATGATTCTTAATCACTTACAAATTTTATTGAATCGTTTAAAAAATTTAAAAAACACTAATAAGTATCACAACATGGACTTACACCACATACACCTCTCTAATACTCTTTTTCAATCAGATACACCCCAAATCCCTTCCAAAATATCTTTCGCATCTCGCACAATTTATCAAATGCCATCAAATGACTCCACCAGGGTTCGCACACAAAAGACACCCAATAACTCATTAAAAACCTCCTAAAACCAAATACATGACAAGACTGTCATGAAAAACACTTTTCATAGGACACACATAACCCATAAAACATGTCAGAATTCATAAACAATCATAATATTTTTTCCCAAACAATATTTAAATAGGAGTCCCTTTCAAAATATACTCTTAAAAAATTCTATCAGTTTGAAAACACCATATCAGACTAACAACATACATCAAGGAGGTAGGAATTATATTTACAAAAAAATCATCCAAGTAAAATTTGACACCTAATAAAACACATCATCACAAATACATGAATATGTAAACTAGAAACTGACTCAAAGCATACTTTTAACAAACTCTAAACATTTAAGAACACTATAGTAGGAAAATTATGTGCATAACAAAATTGAAAATCACGTTTCAAAACTAAATGAAAGAGCGCAAGTATTAATGGAATGCTCTGGAAATGAAATATGTGAATTCACCTACCTCGAACTAAGAGAGGACACAACGAAACCCCAGCGGAATGTTGAGCAATGCCTTGAGGATCAATTTCACACAATTAATGATGAGAAAATACACGTGACACACAATAATTACAATATTATGATCTGGTAAAAATAAATAATAAAATTGTAACGACCCAACGGTTCATTAATGGAAATCCCTCTTGATCAAATTAAATGTCTCTTTATGTTTATATAAAATCTCAACTTCTTTGGTTTTATGTTAAGAATTTTGGCCGTTGCTAATATAGCCGTTGAACAGTGATCACACGATTAGTATAAATATAGGGGTTTAACAAATACAATTTACTTAGACAAAAGAAGTGATGGCCTCGTCTAGTAGAATTGCTCCATACAAAGCCCATTTGTCGGAGCTCGGAAAAGAGGTGGTGTCTTTTGGAATCTCCCTTCACCAAGCCCAAGTTGAGCTTCATCATGTCAAGATTGAACGGGACCGTCTACAGGAGTAGTGGAAGTTGATAGAAATTACCACTCAAGCGATGTTATCTGAGCCACCCCAAGAGTCTGTCACCATCGCACACCATACCCTTAGGTCTTATGCGGCTATTTTAAGGGGTTATGTAACAAATAAGTAGTAATATGTTCATATACATTATTTTTGTATATAATAATGAATATAATTTCAAGTCATTTTTGATACATTATAAATAGTTTTTAAAGTACACATGGTGTTTTTCGTTATTATTTAATTAACAAATCTATTTTATTAAATTAGGGGATTTTTGATTTCAATAATATTTTAAAATAATAATAATAATATTATTAAATTAATTTCTATTATTTATAAATGATCTTATAATTTTATGAATGCAATTAAAATTTTTATTAAGGTTTGAAAGCCATTTTTGTCAAAACCCGTGAATTTTCGATAAATGTCGGTTTTTATATTAAAAGTGAAAATTAACATATTTAGAAAAGTATTTAGATAAAATAAATGTTATTTCTGGAATCAGGACATCGATATTATCCAGCGGTGAATTTTTCATAATTTTTTGAGATAGTCAAATTTTTGGGAAAAAATTAAATACCGTTTAAATATATAATCTGTTTTATGACATCATAATGACACAATAGTGATGTAATAAAATACTATAATCCTTATTTTCTGAAAATATATGTTTTCCATTAATATAATTTGATTTTGGGTTTGTTTTACTTAAATTTCAAAGTATTAATGGACCCCTCAAGACTTATTCAACACTTTGCCTTTTTAAATTATTTTCCATGGGAGTGTGACTCACCTCCACATAAGCAACCCTAATATTTTAAGAAGTTCGGACTTTGACATTATAAAATATAGATTTCATATTCCCTTTGCCAAAAATCTTGGACAAAAACCATGGGATCGTTTGTGTTTTGGATTAACTTAATGTAAGGGGACCCAAACCAAAATAATAATGAATTTCCTCACCTTTCCTATATAGACCCACCCAAGCTCCTGCTTCCTCCCCACTAAAAGCCTTTTGAGTTCATCAAAACTCTTCCCTACTCTCTATAGAATCCTACCAAGGTGCCTCAAGATCCCAAGAAGCCTCTCACAAGCCTCTCTCTAGCCTTTGGAAGCACACTTCTATGAAAGGGTTTTTTCTTCCTTTCTCATTTTTGTCAATTTTCTTTAAGTTGTATTGCCCATTTAATTTCAATTATGAATGTTAGGGAATGGTTTTTCACCCCCCCATACTTCACTATTATTGTTTGAATGATGGGAGACCCATTTCTCTCTCATTAAATTCCTCCCATGTACACCCGTTACTATGTTGAAATTCCGAAAGGAACTTCTCTCTCTTCTATTACATTCAAGCAATAATTTTGTATCATGAATCTAAATTCCAGTACAATTGTTGGGACATGTATATATATGACCTCCCTACTGTCCATTACATTTAAATATGATGAGGAACCAATTTCTCTCTGATCAACCATTTTTATGAATTCTTATGTCACACTGTTACGTTGCCGAAATCACAACGATTTTCTAAGCCAGTGCCATTGTGTAGTGCATACCATGCCCATTCCTCCATCAAGGGTATCCTACTTTATGCACCATTACATATTGATTACAAAGTTTCATGTATTAATTACACATTCCTTTATCGTGGAATAAATTTTTATGTTTTATGAATCCATGTTTTATGATCCATGTGGCACACTTATGCATGAAATGAAATGTTTAAGAAGGGTGCAACCTTATAGCGCTCCAATGCATTGGGTAAAGTATAGTATCATGATACGTCATTTTCAATGAGTGTTGACTCATGCTAATTCATGTTCAACGAGGGTTTTCTTGTGCTTTATATGCAATGAGGATTTACTCATGCTCCATGTGCAATGAGCCTTGGCTCATGCTAATTCCATGTTAAGTGATGTTTCCATATTTCAATGTTATGATTACATGCTTTATCATGCCTTTATGTTCATGTTTCTTTTATTATCTATTTATATTCCCATTTTATGAGATGTATTGTACTCCTCATGTTATTCCATGTTTACTCCCTTAATGGGATTTATAGCTCACCCTTTTCTTATGCATGTCCTCAGGTTATCCCATGCAATGCTAAGTACGAGGGAATGTAGTGGTCATGTAAAAAAAGATTCCAATAAAGATATTTTATTTCATGGTTTAAGTTTTTATGTAATGGTCCTAAGCCCCAAAGACACTAAACCTCTCGATCTTCTTGTTGTATCAAGCGATGTTTTATGTAATAAGTCATGTTTAAGTTTTTAATAAAAGTAGGGTTGTCATAGTTGGTATCAGAGAATAGGTTTAGTTATTTTTGGGATTAGGAAACCCAAGTAAAGCCTTATATACAAGACTAGTTATAATAAAAACATCCCTATGCATTGGTAAGTACTGAGTAAGTGGTTTATCAAACAAATACATCCCTGTCTGGATATGAGTAGTTAGATGTGGCTCTGGCAGAGATGTATCCTAGGGGTAAAACCCGAAAACACTTCTTTAAGCCAGACTCGAACGGGAACTGGTGCACGACAACGGACCTTTCTGCACTCTTGGTTACGACACTCCCGGGGGATATGTTTTGATAAATTCATAATTTTAGTATGAACCCTTATTTAAGGGAATTAAAAAAATGCACCTAAGAATATATGTTAGAAAGTAGATCATGAAAATCCTAGATTGAAGCATATAGACTCATGAGTTAAGGAAATAAAAGTTTATTTATATGTCATCAACTTCTGAATTTGGATTACCCTTTATGTGTTACCCCTAAATTTCCTTGTTTTCCTGCCAATAGCCCGTAATAGGAGGACTCAGGCTAACAACTATTGTGAAGATCAGTGTGATGACTGTACTAATGAGATGCCCAATCCAATGGGAGCGGGAATCACCAAATTTGTCACGCTTATCTCTCAGCTAACTAATGTTTTGAATAGAAACATGGGTCAATAGGAACGTTCAACTCCCCCTAAGAAAGAACAAGTTGCTATCGAGAGCTTCATGAGACAAAGGCCTCCTACTTTTAGTGGATCATCTGACCCCACGATCGCTGAAAAATGAATCAACTCCATTGAAAATATATTTTCCATCATCCAATGTTCTAAACAAGAGAAGGTACTCCTGGAGGATTATCGTATAGAGGGTGAAGCTGATCAATGGTGGACGTTGATCAAAAATACGAAGCCTGAGGAGGATATCGAGGCGTTGGAATGGAAGGATTTCCAGAAGATGTTTTTCGATAAATATTTTCCCAGCACCCTCCAGCTTAAGATGGAAAGGGACTTCCTTTCCCTTAAGCAAAAAGATGAAGAATCTGTTGGAGCGTACGAGGAAAACTTCACAAGGATTGCACGATACGCTTCCGGCTTTGTCTTTACCCCCAAATGCAAAGTTGACTGCTTATTTGGTGGGCTGAAGCCTAGCCTACGGAAATCATTAGCGATCCGTGAATTCGACAACTATGAGGAGATTGTCCGATGTGCCCTCAAGGTTGAAATGGAGATCAGGGAGTCACAAGGGTATCATGGGGACAATAAGTGTAAAGTGGAATTCAATGCCGGTGGTACGATGGATAAATCCAACGGTGCTAAGAAGATCCATCACCCCACTTTCCAAATGTGCGGAAAGAAGTACCCAAGAAATTGCCTTAAGGGGACGAGAAAATGTTTTAGGTGTGGAAGAGAAGGGCACCTAGCTGTTAACTATCGGCAAGAAAGACCCACGACTGTGACAGAGGAGAGGAATGCTCTGTTCGAACCTCAACGCGTTGTTCAATGCTATAAATGCAAAGATCCGAGTCATTTTTCAAATCAGTACCCTAATACAAGGGTTTTCGGAGACAACCAACAACCTCCAAGGAAGCAAGGAAGAGCCTTTTCTATCACTTCTGCTGAAGTGAACCCCAAAAACGAAGTGGTGACAGGTACGCTAGATCTTCATTCAAGAATAGAGAACGTACTTTTTGATTCAGGTTCTACGCATTCTTTTATATCTTGAATGTTTAGTAGAACAATCCCAGCACCACCACAAATCATGGAAGTAAAGATGTTGGTGAGTACGAAAAATGGGGAAATCATTGAATCCCATGAATATAAGTCCTCCCCTGTAATAATCTGTGGATTTAATTTCGCGTTGAACCTCATCATACTCCCTCTGGTGGAATTTGATTCAATTCGTGGAATTGATTGGATTTCCTTATATAGAGCCAACACAAATTGTCTGGAGAGGGAAATCACACTCCATATGGAGAATCGACCCCCGATTATTTACAAGTGTCAGGAAAAAGTTGAATCTATTTAGCTCCATCATCTCAAGCATGGATATTACTGCCTTATGAGCATGCATATTTGGCTCAGATGATTAAGTCCAAGGAAGAAACCATCCTTGAAGAAATGCCTATTGTTAGGGAATTTGCTGAAGAGTTTCCCGAGGAACTGCCTGGTCTTCCTCCAAGAAGAGATGTTGATTTCTCAATTGAACATATAACCGGGGTGCTACCAATATCCAAGACTCCATATAGAATGGATGTTGTTGAGCTTGAAGAGCTGAAGAAACAACTACAGGAGAATCTGGATAAAGGGTTTATACGCCCAAGTGCTTCACCATGGGGTGCACCAGTCCACTTCATCAAGAGGAAGGATGGGTCAATACAGATTTGCATTTATTATCGTGAACATAACAAAATCACGATATAGAAAAAGTATCCTCCCCCAAGAATTGATGACTTGTTTGATCAGCTGCGTGAAGCACAATAGTTCTCCAAGGTGGATTTGCGGTCGGGATATTATCAACTAAGGGTAGAGAAGGAAGATGTCCCCAAGACAGCTTTTCGTACAAGATACGAGCACTATGAATTCATAGTAATGCCTTTCGGACTCACCAATTCTCCAACAATATTCATAGACTTGATGAATAGAGTCTTTAGAGATTACCTTGACAAATTTGTTGTAGTCTTTATAGATGATATTCTAATATACTCCAAAACCAAGGAGGGTCATGAGGAGCATTTAAAACTGTACTAGATACTTTGCGCAAGGAGAAGCTCTATGCAAAGTATAGAAAGTGTGAGTTCTGGTTGAAGGAGGTCTCATTCATGGTCCATACCATCACAAGAAAGGGGATATTTGTGGACCCCTCCAAAACAGATGAAATTGAGGGATGGACGAGCCCAACATCGGTAACCGATATCCGTAGCTTCTTGTGGTTATCTAGATATTATCGATGTTTTGTGAGAAATTTCTCATGATTGTCCAACCCTCATACCAAGATAACTCAAAAGAGAGTAAAGTTTTCTTGGAGTGATGAATGAAAAGAAAGCTTCAAGGAGTTGAAAATGAGGCTTATCACTGCACCCATTCTCACTTTACCCACAAGTGGGAAACTTTTTGTGGTATTCAGTGATGCTTCAAAGAAGGGCATAGGCTGTGTGATAATGAAGAAAGATAAAGCTATATCTTATGCCACAAGGAAGTTGAAAATCAATGAACGAAACTATCCAACGCATGATCTGGAGTTGGCGGCAGTGATCATTGCCATCAAAATGTGGCAGCATTATATATTCACACAGAAAGAGCTTAATATGCGTCAGAGAAAATGGATAGAGCTCATCAATGATTATGACTGTTCAATACATTACCACCCTGGGAAAACGAACAAGGTGGTAGATGCCCTAAGTAGAAAGGACGCATGAATTCTATCAATGATGAGAATTGAGAAGGATACAATCTTCTAAGACTTGATGAAGATGGACGTGGGAATCATAAAGAAGGGAACATCATCAATCCTTTCACAAATTATTGCTCAACCACCTCTTTTGGAAAGGTTAAATGATGCTCAAAAGGATGGTGTGGGAATTCACGAAAAAGTGGAAGCTATCAAAAAAGAGAAATCCGCAGAGTTTAATGTAAATGAAGAAGTAATTGTGCAGTTTGGGAAAAGACTATGTGTCCAATCAAGTCTGGAGCTAAATAAGGAACTTTTGGATGACGCACATTGTTCAAATTTCTCTATTCACCCAGGGAGCACAAAGATGTATCGAGATCTCCGAGAAACCTTTTGGTGTGATAATATGAAGAAGGAGATATCTAAATATACATCAAAGTTCCTGGTGTGTCATCAAGTGAAGGCAGAGAGGTAGAAGTCTAAGGTGATGATGCAACCATTACCCATACTAGAATGGAAATGGGAGAACATCACCACGGACTTTGTCTCTGGAATTCCAAGGACATCCAAAGGAAACAATGAAATCTGGGTTGTTGTGTATCGTCTTACAAAGACTACACACTTCATTGCTATTCGAGAGTATTTCTCTTTGAATCAGCTGGCACTGATATATATCAGGGAAGTGGTAAGGTTGCATGGAGTACCATTATCTATTGTGTCTGGAAGATATCCAAGATTCACCTCTATGTTTTGGAAGAGTCTTCAACATGCTCAGAATACTGAACTGAATATCAGTACGACCTATCATCTTCAAACTGATGGCCAATCTGAGCAGACTATCCAAACACTTGAGGAAATGTTGAGAGTATGCTCAATGGACTTTAAAGGAGTATGGGATCAACATATTCCTCTGGTTGAGTTCTATTATAACAATAGTTTCCACTTGAACATCCAAATTGCACCATATAAAGCCCTGTATGGGAAATGGTGTAGAACTCCGAAATGTTGGGATGAGGTCGGTGAACGTAAACTACTTGGACAATAAATGGTCGAAGAAGCGGTGGAGAACAGGAAAACCATTCAGTAGCATATCAAGGCAGCCCAGAGTCGACCGAAGAGTTATGAAGATAATCGTCGACGAGACCTTGAGTTTAATGTGGGAGACATGGTGATTCTACGCAAATCTCCATGGAAGAAGGTCATGAGGTTTGGAAGGAAAGGTAAGTTAAGTCCAAGGTACATCGACCCCTTAGAGATTCTTGATCATGTCGGGGCTGTGGCCTTTTGACTAGAACATCCACCTGCCATGTCCAATGTTCATGATGTCTTTCATGTATCCCTCTTAAGAATGTACATACCGGACCCTTCACATGTACTCTTTTCTGAGGTGGTACAATTGGAAGATGATCTTTCTTATGAGGAGCAACTAGTGAAGATCATAGATCGTATAGAAAAAGTTCAAAGAAATAAGACAATGACCCTCGTCAAGGTGTTGTGGAGAAACCAAAAGTTTGAAGAAGAAATTTGGGAATCGAAGGATATGATGAAGCTGAGTTACCCACATTTGTTTTAGTGTGGGAAAAGGAAAATTTTGAGGGCGAAATTTCTTAAGGGGGGAATATTGAAATGACCCAAGGATTCATTAATGGAAATCCCTCTTGATCAAATTAAATATCTCTTTATGTTTATGTAATATGTCAACTTATTTGGTTTTATTTTAAGAATTTTGACCGTTGCTAATATAGCCTTTGAATAGTGATCACACGATTAGTATAAATATACTGGTTTAACAAATCCAATTTACTCAGACAAAAGAAGTGATGGCCTCATCTAGTAGAATTGCTCCGTACGAAGCCCATTTTTCAGAGATCGGAAAAGAGGTGGTGTCTTTGGGCTTCGCCCTTGACCAAGCCCAAACTGAGCATCATCATGTTAATCTTGAACGGGACCGTCTACTCGAGAAGTGGAAGTTGAGAGAAATTACCACTCGAGCGTTGTTATCCGACCACCCCAAGAGTCTCTCACCATCGCACACCTTACCCTTAGGTCTTATGTAGATATTTTAAGGGGTTATGTAACAAATAAGTAGTACTATGTTCATGTACATTATTTTTGTACATAATAATGAATATAATTTCTAGTCATTTTTGATACATTGTAAATAGTTTTTAAAATACAAATGGTGTTTTTTGTTATTATTTAATTAAGAAATCTATTTTATTAAATTAAGGTATTTTTGAATTAAATAATATTTTAATAAAATTAAAATATTATTGTTAAATTATTTTTTATTAAATATAAATGAACTTATAATTTTATGAATGCAATTAAAATTCTTATTAAGTTTTGAAAGCCATTTTTGTCAAAACCCGCGAATTTTTTGATAAATGTCGATTTTTATTTTAAAAGTGAAAATTTTCATATTTTGAAAATTATTTAGATAAAATAAATGTTATTTCTGGAATCAGGATGTCGAAATTATCCAATGTTGAATTTTTCATAATTTTCCGAGACAGTCAAATGTTTGGGTAAAAATTTAATACCATTTAAATATATAATGTGTTTTATGACATCATAATGACCCTATAGTGATGTAATAAAATACTATATTCCTTATTTTCGGCCAGTATATGCTTTAACATTAAAATAATGTGATTTTGGGTTTGTTTGACTTACTTTTCAAAGCATTAATGTACCCCTCAAGACTTATTCAACACCTTGCCCTTTTAAATTAGTTTCCATGGGAGTGTGACTCACCGCCACATAATCAACCCTAATATTTTAAGAATTTTGGACCTTGTCCTTATAAAATATTTCTTTCCTCATCAATTTTCGAAAAACCATGGGCAAAAATCATGGGATGGTTTGTGGTTTGGATTAATTTAATGTAAGGGGACCCAAACCTAAATAATAATGAATTCCCTCAGCTTTGCTTTATAAACCCACCCAAGCTCCCACTTCCTCCCCACTCAAATCCTTTTGAGTTCGTCCAACCTCTACCCTACTCTCTCTAGAATCCTCCCAAGGTTCCCCAAGCTCCCAATAATCCACTCACAAGCCTCTCTCTGGACTTTGTATACACACTTCCAAGTAAAGGTTTTTTCTTCCTTTCTCATTTTTGACAATTTTCATTAAGTTGTATTTCCCATTTAATTTCAATTTGAATGTTGGGGTATGGTTTTTCACCTCCCCCATACTGCCCTATTATTTTTTGAATGATGGGAGTCCCCTTTCTCTCTCATTAAATGCCTCCCATGTACACCTGTTACTATGTAGAAATTCCGAAAGGAACTTTTCTCTCTTCTTTTACATTCAATCAATAATTTTGTATCATGAATCTAAATTAGATTTAAATTGTGCTAGATGTATCTATATGATCTCCCTACTGTCCATTACATGTAAATATGATGAGGAACCCATTTCTCTCTCATCAACCATTTTTAGGGATTCTTATGTCATGTCGTTACGCTGCCGAAATCGCACCGATTTTCAAAGCCAATACCATTGTGTAGTGGATACCATGCCCATTTCTCCATCAAGGGTATCCACCTTTATAAAACATTACATATTGATTAAAAAATTTCATTTATGAATTCCAAATTCCTTTATAATGGAATAAATGTTTATGTTTTATGAATCCATGTTTTATGATCCATGTGGCACACTTATGCATGAAATGAAATGTTTAAGAAGGGTGCGCCCTTATAGAGCTCCAATGCATTGGGTAAAGTATAAGATCATGATATGTCATGTGTAATGCATGTTGGATCATTCTAATTCAAGTGCAACAAGGGTTTACTCATGATTTATGTGCAATGAGGATTTACTCATGCTCCATGTGCAATGAGCCTTGGCTCATGCTAATTCCATGTCAAGTGTTGTTGCCACATTTCAATGTTATGATTATCATGCTTTATCATACCTTTATGTTCATGTTTCTTTTATTCTCTATTGATATGCCCATTGTCTAACATGTATTGTACTCCTCATGTTATTCAATGTGTACTCTCTTACTGGGCTTTATATCTCACCCTTTTCTAATGCATGTGCTTAGGTTATCCCATGAAATGATAAGTACGAGGGAATGTAGTGGTCATGTAAAGGATGTTTTCAATAAAGATGTTGTTTTTCATGTTTTGTGTTTTTATGTAATGATCATAATCCCCAAAGACACTAAATCTCTCTATCTTCTTGTTGTATCAAGTGAAGTTTTATGAAATAAATCATTTTTAAGTTTGTAATAAAAGTAGTGTTGTCATAAACACCAAAGGTGAAATGAAGAAAGAAAAAATAATATAAAATAAATAAACAAATAAAAACAAGGATAGATAGATAATTTTACCGAGTTGGAGGGTTTAGAAGGATATTGGGAGGGAGGCCGGGGATGCTCGGACGGTGCAGAAGAAGGCCGGGTAAAGGGGGAGTTGCGGATATGGTCGACCGGAGACGGACGAGGGGAGGTCTGCTGGAATAGGCCGGTTGGGCAAGCCAGAGGGGGGTGAGGATGAGGGCAGGGGTGCGGATGCCGGGAAGGTGGGGGGTTGGGGCACGGGTTGGCTAAAAGATGGGTTGGCTGGGATGGGTGCAAGCACAACGGAAGGGGTAGGGGGAAATGCCAGTGGATGGGGTGCTTGATGGCGGCAGAAGAGGGAGGGAGGTGATGAGCCATTGCCCGGGGGCGATGGATGGGCGAGGCGGAGCTGACGAGGGCCGGGGGAGAGGGGCTGGCAGTGAAGGCCAGGTCTGCGGACGCCGGGACAGGGCATTGCCGAGAGGATGAGGTGGCCGGATTGGGGAGTTGCGTATAATAGGGGGGATGTAGGGGTGCGATGCGGGGAGAGAAGAAAGGGGGGAAGACAAGGGCTATGCGGGTCGAAGGGAGAGGAAAAATGGGTGGGGATCCGGCTCAGGTAGAACTAGGGTTAGGACAGGTTTGTTTTTTTATAATAAAATAATAATAAAAAAAATTATGAAATAAAATAATAAAAATAGTATTAAAATAACAATATAAATAATATAAATATTAAGATATAATGAATGACAATAATGATATTAAAAAATAAAAATATTAAAAATAATAAAAGGAATAATACTAAAATACAATAATGATAATAATAATAATAATAACACAATTAATAATAATAAAAATAATAAATATAATATTAAGAAAATTTATTAAGAATAAAGATAATAATAATAATAATGATAATGATAATATTGAGCAATTGAACAACACCTGGGAGAGTTGCGTGGCTACAGCCAACCGTGCGGTGGCCGCGCAGGGGTCCGAAACCAACTAAAAACATTAAACATCAACAATTTTAAATCAGGACTCAACCCAAACCTCAAAGAGAGAACCTGAAACTAAGAAATGATTAATTGAAAATTAATTCAAAAAGGTCGGGGTGCAACAATTATCCCCACCATAGACCCTTTCTTCCCGTAGAAAGTCACCCAGCTGAATGGTGGACAGGGTAAGAATCCATGCCCGACTAAACCTGAAGGGAACCACACCACAAGTGAATGGGAGAACACGAGAGGGTTCTACCCACCACAATAACTGAACTAATTCAAAAATTTAACACTCAATCATACCACCCTGGGAGGGGGGTGATGGGGGAACTTCCAACCAATCCAAACTATCTTCTATAGCCCGAGCGAAACAACACCTCCGCTGAAACATGGAACTCTCAACCCATACCAATAACCATGAACACTGGAGAAAAAAACCTACGAAGAACTTAACTCAAATAGTGAAACCGAGTATACCACAAACCTTAACTCCTTCACAGACACATACATCTCCAAACGAATGCTGCCAAACCAAGACCAATATATACAAGGGTCAAACACACTTTTAAGAAAACACACGACTCAGAAACCCATAATCCGACAAACAAAACTGTTGGATTACAATAGAACATGTATATTATAAATTCACGATGAAGAAATGAACATAAAACAATGTCAAATCTTTATCAGCAGAAAAAAGAACAAAAAGACTTTAAATGTTCCATTGCCAACGCAGAACACAAAACCTGGACCAAGGCTTCACACCCCTGGAAAATCCTGACTGCGTGCGAGCTTCACCCCAAGACCTATGGCTGGGGTTCTGATGGCTGAAACATCTCCAGCTTCACAATTAGGCACTGGAATGCGTCAGTCACAATATCTTCTTCATGTGATTCTTTCTGCAAAACTTATCTAGATGACCCAAACATCCGCAACGATGACATGTCTTCGGTGGGATGCGACATGACGACTTCACGTGCCCGAACCGGCCACACTGGTGGCACACCACTGAACATTCCGATGAACTAGAAGTTAGAACCACTGCAGAGGACTCTTTAAGAATAGGTCCCTCTAGTACACCATTCTCGCCAAAATGGGAACCTTTACAAGTAACTGGATACGCTGGATTGCCAGCCATCTCTACTCCGAAAACCAACTCAGCTAAGAACGCCTCATCCACTAGCTTCTCAAAAATGATGGTCCTTAGAAAGGAGGACCCGCTCCTTGATCTCTAGACGAAGACCCCCAATGAAGAGAGATGTTTTCATCAAATCTTGTGATGTTGCCTCGGGAGAAAAGGACACAAGCTCCTTGAAATGGTCAACATATGCCTTCACCGTTTGTTGTCCTTGTTGAATACGCATGAGCTCTTCCCTTTTCTTCATCTTTACTTCTTCAGGTATAAACCATCAGATGAAGAGGGATTAAATAAATCCCATGTCATCCGAACTTGCACTGAAAGTGGGGCAACCAATCCCATTCGCCCAGATCCAGACCATCAAACAGACCCAAAATAGCATGCACTCTGACAGCTTCAGGAGTTCCCAAAACCCTGAAGACACACTCGACCCCTTCAAGCCATTCTGCTGTTTTTAACGGACCCCGATCACCATGAAGGGTTGGAAAATTCTAAGAAGGACCAAAATTTGGGCATGAATTATCAGAAATCTTGGGGACTTTTCTAGGAAGCATTTTCTGATCAACATATAAAACACAGAACCAAAACCAATAACAAGTCGAAGAAAAATAAAAAAAGTGCCTTCATCCAAAACAAGCTGCTAAAAATACACAAGAAAATGTAAACATAGACAAAATTCTATTTTTTTTATTTTTAGATTTCAAAAACTCCTTTATTCAAGGACACATTCCAAACCAAATTCAATTTTTTTCCAAAATAATTTTCCCTTTTTTTTTAAATCACATTCGAAAAACAAAGCCTAGCCTTTAATTCCATGTGCACACCCCAGTAATAACATGAAATATTGCACATGTCTTCATTCTCTTTCATCCATACGCACCAACACACACTTCCCATTCATTCCCTCACATGGGAAAACGTTCCTAATGAGTACCTGAAGTTGTAGCCAAACCTTATCTCTAACAATTCTAAGAGAATGCTGAATTTTTTTCTAAGATCTTTCAGTTTTGAAAATCTCCTTCAACAAATTTAAAGCCATTTAAAAGAAAACATTCTCATTTCAAAAAACCTTTTCCATTTCCAAAAGTTTACTTACACCCACAAGAACCTAGAAAATACACAACTTGCGTCAAATCACGGAAGAGAGGGATTAGTAGTCATGCTTAACCTAGAGACATGGTAGTGGGTCATGCCCCATGTAAGCATCAACCACTAGAAAGAACTTAAACCGTGTACGCAGACTCCAAATGGGTCACTACTCAATGTAAAATCACGATGTGAAATAGGTTTTCCTCCTTTTTCATCCCTTAATCCAAATCAAATTAGAACGAGACAAGAACTCAATTTCCGGACTACCCCTGGCAACTCAAGGTTCGGAACAGGTGAGGGTTCATGACGTCCTTCTCGTACCTTCATATAGAGTCCCGACAGTCCTAATCTCTATCTACTAGACACCCCAAATAAAAAGGGCCTCCTATGATACCATTTTGTCACGAACTATCCCGGGTCGACCCTGAACCGGTTACCCGAGTCAGCCCGCGACATGGCCCGAGGTGCGTTCCCGATCCACACGGGCTAACAACCAGTGTCTGGCATCAAAATTAAACTACTCGGAACAATTTGGCCCATATAAGATAAATTGATAAACCATAATAAATGGAATAATAAAATGTAACTCAAGAAGGACAAAAATAATATAAACAAAACTCCTCAACATACCATTATGTGACCATCCAGGTCACCTCCCATCCAAAAGCTGACCTTGCTCCAATAATGAGCAACTCAGCCAAGAGAAACCCGATCAATGGAAACCTGCAACTAAGATGATAAAGTAGGCATGAGCATTTAAAACGCTCAGTAGGGATTGCAAGAGTAAACCACTGAACCCATGTCCTTCCTTTCCTGAAACAATCCATTAATACAATTTTAAAAATACAACTATAAAAGTAGGGTTTTCAGATTTTAAAATAAGCAACACGTTTTCCCCATTTAAAAACCCAATACACGCTACATTCCTTTTTCCAAGATCATTTTTCAATCTATTAACAAAATCCAAAACATAAATTACCAATGTTGTGCTAGAGTAAAAAAAGTAAGAGTTTAAACTGAAAATAAATTAGTACAAGGAATGTAAACAAGCAATGAAAATAATTCAGTAACCATGGGTGGTCTTAAACATCCCTTGAAGACCCCTAGACATACTCAGTTTCGGAACCACCTACCGGTGTATGGTGAATATCCTAAGTCTATAACCAACTGGCCGCCCAAACTGACCAATCCAGTGGCAAAGCCAGCCTGGCCTAACAACAAATCCAGGGGGTACCAACCCGTCTAATTGGGGTTGATCGGAAACCATCACTCGATCTCTAAAAGATTCCCAGGAACCCATGGTGGTAACAATAATAATAATGTGTATATAGGAAGGCCCTCGCACACGTGACTAATCTCACCGCACTTGCCTACCCCAAACACGGATTCTTCCTATGCGTTCACCCATAAAGGGTTACCCTAGACAGGAGCACCCCCAAACACATATTCAAACACTTCACATTAACAATGTACCAACCGGGCCGTCAAGCCATGAAATCATTAAAAACATTTGATACCTTTTCCAAAATAATAAAGTTTTTAATTGGGCATATAGTAATACAAAAGACATCATTTCAATGAATCAACACAAACATTACACTAAAGCTAATAGTGCCAAACGGGCGGTCACGTTCCAACACACACCCAAAACACACCTCATTTACCAAGAGGGTATTTACCCTTTCGAAAATCATCTTTTATTTAAAAATAGGATGAAAATCACAATATAAAAATAAAAAATTCAAAATGGATTCCTTTCCATTAAAAAAATAATTGTTCTTTATGCGGCACCAAAACCATTTAAATACAATATTCTTAATCACTTACACATTTTAGTAAATCATTAAAAAAAATTATAAAACTATACTAAGTAACATGATATGGACTCCCACCACATAAACCTATGAAATACTCTTTTGAAATCAAACGCAGACCAAATCCCTTACAAAATAAGTTTCACATCTCGCACAATTTATCAAATGCCATCAAATGATTCCACCACGGTTCGCACACAGAAGACAACCAATAACTCATTAAAAAAATCACCCTAAAACCAAATACATGACAATTCTTTCATGAAAAACACTTTTTGTAGTACACACGTATCCCATAAAACATGTCAGAATGCATATACAAACATAATATTTTTTCCCAAACAATATTTAAATAGGAGGTCATTTCAAAATATACTCTTAACAAATTCAATCATTTTGAAAACACCATATCAGAATAAAATCATAAATCAAGGAGGTACGAATCATATTTAAAAAAAATCATCCAAGTAAAATTTGACACCTAATCTAACACATCATCACAAATACATGAAGATGTAAACCAGAAACCAACTCAAAGAATACTTTTAACAAACTCTAAACATATAAAATCACTATAGTAAGAAAATTATGGGGATAACAAAACTGCGAATCAAGTTCCAAAACTAAATGAAAGATTGCAAGTATTAATGGAGTGCTACGGAAATGAAATACGTGAATTCACCTACCTCGAACCAAGAGCGGACGCGACGGAACCCCAACGGAATGTTGAGCAACACCTTTCGGATCAATGGCGCACACTTAATGATGAGAAAAGACACATGACACATAATAACGACAATATTAAGATCTAGTAAAAATAAATAAAAACACCAAAGGAGAAATGATGTAAGAAAAAATAATATAAAATAAATAATAAATAAATACAAGGAAAGATAGATAATTATACCGAGTTGGAGGGTTTGGTCGGAGATTGGGCGGGTGGCCAGGGCTGCCTGGATGGTGCGGAAGAAGGCCGTGTAAAGGGGGGTTGTGGATGTGGTCGACTAGAGATGTCAGAGGGGAGGGCTGCTGGAACAGATAGGTTGGACAAGCCAGAGGGGGTGAGGCCGAGGGCAGGGGTGCGGAAGCCGGCGAGGAAGGTGGTCGGGGAGCGGGTTAGCTACAAGAGGGGTTGGATGGGCTGGGTGCAAGCGCATCAGAAAGGGTATGGGGAAAATCCCGTGGAAGGGGCATTGGATGGCGGTGGAGGAGGGTGGGAGGTGATGAGGCGTTTCCCAGGGGCGACAGATGGGCGAGGCGGAGCTGACGAGGGCCGGAGGAGAAGGGCTGGTGGCAAAGGACGGGGGTGCAGAAGCTGGGACAGTGTGTCGCCGAGAGGAGGAGGTGGCTGAATGTGAGTGTTGTGCCGAAGAGGGGGATGAAAGGGTGTGATGCAGGGAGAAAAAAAGGGGGGAAGACCAGGGGTATGCGGGTAGAAGGGAGAGGAAAAATGGGGGGGGAGCCGACTCGGGTAGAACTAGTGTTAAGATAGGTCTGTTTTTTATAATAAAATAATAATAATAATAATAATAACAACTAAAATAATAAAAATTGTAATAAAATAACAATATAAATAATATAAATATTAAGATATAACGAATATTAATAATGATAATATCAAATAAAAATAGTAAAAATAATAAAAGGAATAATTCTAATAATAAAATAATGATAATAATAATACGAATAATAAAAAAAACAATAATAATAATAAAGATAAAATTAATAAAATTTATTAACAATAAAGAATATAATAATAAGAATAATAATAATGATAATTATGAGCAATTGCACAACACCTGGGTGAGTTGCGTGGCTACCGCCAACTGTGCGGTGGCCGCGGACGGGTCCGAAACCAATAAAAATATTAAACGTCACCAATTTTAAATAAGGACTCCACCCAAAGATTGGCGCGAGAACCCGAAACTAAGAAATAATAAATTTAAAATTAATTCAAAATGGTTGGGGTGCGACATCATAGTTTAGTGACATTGGAGTCTTGCAATATAATCTTCCAATATGATGAAATATATTCAATATCCCCATAATGTTCTTCCAATTTATAACTCCTAGTTGAAATGTTTCATCATAGCCAGAGTAAACGAAAAATAAGACAGGTTGAACTCAAATGATCATTAAATATAAAAATGGTAGATATGTAAGTATAACATGAGTATAAAGTTATGATAATAACATTACAATAACACACCCTGCATATCTTAGTTCATAATATAAAATCATGGAATAAATATTGACAATTTATAAGAATTTAATAATAAGATATCGAAATAATATACACCCTTAAAGAATAACATTATAAAATAAAAATGTTTTTTTGGAAATCACATAAGTAAAGAAAATTATTTCTACAATAGTCAAGGCTCACTTCCAAGGCCTCCAGAGTGGAAAAATTCTTTTACTGTACCATTTCCGCTTCTATTTATATCCATATCTTACTAAAATATGATCACTCCATGTTCTAATCCTATCATACAATACTATATTCAGTCCCCCGTTACATCAATTTATTTTAAAAGATATATATATATATATATAAAGATTTACCTAATGAATATGAGGGAGATATAGGTCCAACTCATCATATAATGATAACCAAATTTACATGTTCGATATGTTTATAAAAATTCAATATATCATATCCCATAAAATGAAAAGGGTATAAAAAATTACATCTTAAAACTTTTAAATTTCAACAAAATATGAAAATATAATGAATTATTTACATAGTATTTTTATATTTTCATGAGGAAAATGTCATTTCAACATTAAAATGATTTTCTAAAAACATAAAACATTTATAAAATTATTATATGTTAAAAAAACTTATTTCTTATATAAAAATTTCCAAAATATTAAGGAGACAATTTAATTTAAAATAATGTTTAAAACCTATAAAAAATATTAAATCATAGATCATTCAAGAATGTGTTAAATTTTTTTCTCCTCATGCTTGTTAAAAGAAATATATCTTTAAGATTATTGTTTAAATACAAAATGGATTTTCTTTTGTAAAAAACTGAAGATACCTTTTAAATACATGATAAAAAATTCATATATGGGAGAAAATCCTCTAAAAATCATTTGAAAAATGTATAATAGATTTTTAAAATACATTGTTTATGATGAAAATGGATTTTTTTCTTAAAAGATAATATTTTTAAAAAAAATTACTTTTAGAAATATTGAGTATATAATGTGATGAATGTGAATGGGAAAATTTTTCTATCATTACATAAATAAAAGATTAAAAAAAGTATTTTAATTATTTATAGTCGGATCATATGAATTGACCATTATATAATTAGTCCTAAACAATCTTCATAATAGATGATATAGTAAGATAAAATCATTACCACTTTATAAAAATTGAATCATAATCTCTATGATAGGATAAAATAAAATTAAAATTATAAAATAATGAGGATTAATAAATTAACTATATATCCTTTCAAAGGGATGTATGTACACATCAAGAAGTAGTATAATTTCATTAAATAACATACATCTCAAATAAGGAAAATTGACACAATAATACTTTAAAACGTTTTAACTTATTAATTGTAAACCCTATAAAATAATAAAATCAATGGAATCATTAATAATCATGAAATGAGGTGTATTCATGATATATAATGTCATATTTTATTATGTACACAACAGAAACGAAATGATTGATGAATATAGCAGATGTTTCCCAAAAATAATAGTGGGACCGTATATCCCCTAACCATAGGTGTTGAATTACGTCATACTCATTAAATACTAATTAATAAAAAAAATATCTTTATTATATAGATATTACAATAATATATATATATATATATATATATATATATATATATATATTACTTTCATTAGACCTTTTATGACTCGTTTATTTACAATTCCTTTTTATAGTTGTGTTTCAGGTAATAAATACCATGTTTTTCGTATATGTTTTGAATTTTTTTGGTCATATTACATAAATCATGGTTTAAAAATATAAATAATGTAACAAATTATATAAATTTAATATATAATCATTATATATACAATTGTATGAATACATATGTTTTTTTAATAGTAAATGAAATACACCATTTATCGAGGCGGTAGGCCATACGTATGCATGAGTGTTGTTTGTATTTTATTGTCGAATTGATAGAAATAAATGTATATAATATATTTAAATATATATATATATATATATATCTATATATCTATATATTATAATTCATGTATAATTTTTGTGTCATAGATATCTCATATGTTTTCTAATATAATCCATAATACATTCAAAGGAAAGGGTGAGTGAATCACATCATTTCATGGGGTATTAGTGCTTTGTACAGACAAGTGACGTCATAGTATCCCCAATAAATACATGTCTTGAATTTACTTGTGATATACTAGCTAAAAATAATAATAATATCATAAATATAATAAATATCATCTATAAATTTTATTTCCATCATTATTACCATCCTTTAATGGAGGTAATGTAAAAATAAACAACATTGGGTTGGGAGACGGTAGTCCCCCATAATCATAAATAATGATTTCACAGCCCATTTGATGGAAGTGTGTGTAGAAAATAGGATATAGAATTAACCAATAAACAAAAATAATATGGAATATACTTTTTTCATTATATAATTATCTTCTAACATAAATTGAAGGAGGAGCAGAATAAAATAAAATAAAACGATCATTAAAGAAAATTATAACTTATTCACTTATCCTATTTATTATTTCTCTAAATCCTTAAAAGGATGGATTTTTATCCAAATAAGGATTATATAATTTGGTATGTGAAACTGGTAAGTAATTTTCCCAGATATTTTTCAATCTAAATGTCATGATATTTTTGAAAAAGAATGTATAGTAAGTTCCATTTTATTATTGAGTTAGAGTGACATTCGTGTAAATACTCCAAAGAATTCCATATTGGGAGTTCAATATTACCACAATTGGATCCAATGTTAATAATTAAATTTTTGGATGTAATATAATGTATATACACACCTCTACCACTCATGGTAACAAATTTTTACACATTATGTTCTATAAAATCTAAGTTTCCATGTTTTAACCATTTTTTCTTTTTTACTATGTTAACTAGATTATAACATGGTAATGTATCCTTTGAGATAAAATTAGAGCGATCCATATTATTAAATTTCTACCCATTTATTGTAAACATTATTTCTAATTTATAAAATATTAATCCTATGTATATTTGAAATCAATTATAACACAAGTGTAAGTAACACACATAAAATCTTTTTCAACCGTAACCGCACTACTAAGTTTCTAAAATTTAACAGTAAATATAGTCATTAATATAGATATATCTCTTCATTTAGGGACAATATTCATTATATATTAATATTTAAAAATCACCATTTATAATATAGTTTTTAGTAATTTTAAAACAATTAATTAAATAACATTTATTAAAAATAGCCTTTAATGTCAATTTTAATATTATTTAGTTATTTTAAATTAAAAATTATCCAAGAACTAATGGAATTTTTATATATTATCTACAGACTTGTTAAAAATGATATATAAATTTAAAAAATAGTTTGACATAATAATTAATTCATGTTTCATGACTTTTATTATTTTGAGTATCACTTATATTATTTTTAATTAACTATATAATAGTTGTATTGGAATTTCTTAATCTTTTTAAGTATCTAATTCCTATATAAAATTTAAATGTAAATAATTAAGATAAAAATTAATAATACATATTTCTAAATTATATTTATAACCTTGACAATATTTTGTTTTTTCAAATATCAAAGCATTATAGAGATTAAATGAATAAAAATAATTTTTTTCCCATTATATAACATATTATATTGGTTATATTGAAAGGATATTATCAAAGTGTATCCTTATTTTATATAATTTTATGTAAATAGTAAAAATATGTAATTTTTTTTAAAAAAATTAATGTCATATTTTATGTCATTTTCAATATTATTATTCTATATTTACCCCAATGGGTAACCCATTTTCACTGTAAATATAGTAATTAATCATTATTGCATTCAAAGTTTTTTTAAAAAAAATTATAATTGAATTATTATAATTTATACATTATTTTTATTTTAAATATTTTATCCATTAATCAAAATTCAGTTCATATAAGTGTAAAAAAATGTCAACTAATCTCATAAAAGTGATGGGAATATGTGTTTTAAATGTTAAAATGGTCAATGGTTTATAATATTTTTATATCTAATATAAAAATAAAATTGATTAAAATTACATGAATTGTATTAATATATTTATAATTAAAGTAATTATAAATTAATACAGCTTTAATATATAATATTAATTTATAAATAAATGTTAAAAGAAGACAGTTTTCAAATAAAATTTCGTATTTTTTTCTATTCTTCAAAAAAATAATCTTTCAAAAAATCATGAAAATTAACTATAATATAATTTTAAAATGTTTAATAATAAATTTAATATAATTTTATAAAACATATTTTAAATCGGTTAAATATTAATTTTATTTATTAAATAAAAATACATTATATCATATTTTTGAGAAAATTTCATTTTTGAAACATGTAGACTTTACAAAAAATATTTATTTCATTATCATAAAGTTTTCATTATGTAAAACCATTTTACATATTTTCTATATATTACATATCACTATTCTTGTCAATAATTTAATGGCTATGTTTTAATATTTATGTTTGAAAAAATAAATTTATAATATATCATTTTATTAAAATTTAGTGTTGTATGAAATGCAAGCTAACAAGTATTGTGTGTAGTGACTTTTTAACATGGTTTTTCACATAATAAAAATCCTAACATGGTGCTTCATGTAATTAAATCCATCAATGGAATTTAATTTATAGAAAAACATTATTTCATAAAAAAACTCTAGGTTGTACAGGTACTCCCATATATTGTTGGGTGGTCCTATTATGGATTATATGAAGGGTGCTAGAAAGCATTGGGCGATCGTAATGTAGCTTATACTATGAGTGTTCCTAGATTGTAATATAATTAATTGGGTAATTTTTATGTTCCCAAGATTATTATATTGGGAGTCAATCATATGGTTTCTCCCTTTTTAAGGGTTATATAAGGGTTTCTTATGTGGTTAATGATGATGATGTTCCAAGATACAAACAGATTTTATCTATACACTATATTTTTTATAATGTTTTCTATGATAAATACTGATATCACATAGCTGATGATTATATATTTATATGAAACTTTTTTAATACTTATTCCATGTTTCGTATTTAATGACTTGGGTGTTGATGGGTATGATTTCTCTTATTATTCACTTATACACTCTGATAATATTTTAATACCCAAACGTTGTCCATATACTAATTAATGAATTTCAATTAGTAATTATTATTTTTACCCTTACTAATAATTTTATCTCACCCTTATTATGTTTCGGCATCCTCATCATATAATGTGTGAGTTTTAATGGATTATTTATAGAAATTATTTTATGTTGAAGATGATGATGACTGAAGGTTACGTATGAAAAGTTGTTATAACTATGAGAAATTATCACTGAACAACTTGGGTATTGTTTCTGTAGGAGTTTTTCCAAATTCACTAAAACACTATACCTAATTTTTTTTAGATTCTAATAGAACAAAATTTAAATTTTGATAATTTATAGTATGGATGATAAAAATTAGATCACATTTATCGGTATCAAAGACATAAATTTAATTTTTAGGATTTCATCACTAGATTTGGGAGTGCATGTTCTGGGATATTAGAGATACGATCATTATTATTTATCTTGAGGGTTAATTATTCCAATGACTATATATTTAGAAATCTTTTATCATTTTTCCATGGGTTAATATATGCTAAAATTAGGAAATTTTTCTTGAGACCCATTAAATTTCCATAGGAAATGATATGATTTTTTTTTGAAATCCATTTTATTTAATGGGTTCTAATATGATAATGTTTTTCTGATATTCTGTATATACTATGAATGGTTTTATTTATTTGGTAATGGATATATTAAAAACAATGAAAGTGGTTACATTATAACCAATGATGGTGGTTACATTATAACCAGTTACGAGTTTGAGATATGTATCCCTCCAGTGTATTACATAATTATTAATATATCATGAGATAAAAATGAATTTAATATTGAGTACTACGAGTTCAATAAATTACTTTATACACATTAATAGTCATGGGACTGAACTATGACTAATAAGATGGAATGGGGAATGAATCCAATCTTCTATTATAGTCTTTATAGTGAACACTAAATACAATGATGGTTTATTGAGTCAACCAATTAATTTTTTTTCTCTTGAAATGATCTTTGACTACTAAAGAAATGATTTTCCATGATTATCTTCAATCCAATTATCTGTATATTCTGCCAATGTTATGTTCTCATGGATAATGTTAATTTTTTTTATTATTATACAATGAACTGTTATGATTTTTGCAAAGAAACTTGGATTTGATTTATCACATTCATGGTATTGTTTTCAGATGTTAATATCATGTTTTCAAACACATTTAATTATGATATGTAGATATATCCCTTTTTCACCCTTACATAGAATCTGATATCATCATTTCTTATGTTTCTATTTCCCAGGTTATGAAAACATGTTCTACGTAAGATATTTCTTTTAAGGGTTATAGTTATGAACAGTTTAGTGGGAGATTATGTATTCCAAAAATGATCATTTTTTTATGTTTCCATGCTTCTAAATTCAATAATCTGTAAATATCAATAATTATATAGTTATTTACTAATATTATTCTAAAAAGATGTTATATCTATGAATGAAATCCTAGGTCACTACAGTGGGAATTAGAAAACAATTCTAGTTAACCTTTTCAAACAATAATTATAAAACTCTATAAGGTTTCATAGGTATTTGTCTAATGATATATCTAGTGACATGTCTAAGGATTAGAAAAAGGATATTTCTACGTGTATGAAAATATCTTCGAATTTTGTTGATGAATAATGAAAGTGGTTTCGAAAAAATTATATTTATGTCTAGGTAGTACATGTAGAGGTTGTTATTGATAAAATTTACCACGGGGTAGTGACTCTAAAAATGGATCATTGAGGGAGAATTAATCATCACATAGTTCAGGACAACATTCCTCATAACACACCTATATTGAAACTCCTAAGGGTTATTCTTTATAAATTCAGAAACTCAATACAAACTACTAATATGAATTTGAATATATGAATACCATGAATGATATTGATTAAACCTATTTTTTAATTTATTGAAATTTATGTGTACTGAGTAGGCATCCTATATATAATTTATCATGAATATTTGGTTCCCAACTATGATTATTATTTCCTATATGGAACTTGATGAAAAAATGTTAATAATTATTTACACATAGAATCCATTTACTATACACCTGAGAAAAATAATTATTGGAGATGTAATTAAAAATATTATTCATTTTCTAAACCAAAATTCTCAAGAATTAAATAATTTTGAAAATATAGATTATCAAATGAGGGAATCAATTTTTTTAGTCCATCATAAGAAAAATTCCACCATCATTTATTTCTTATCCTGATCCACAGGTCTTTGAACAAAAGATTTGTACTTCTAAAATGACTTTATTGGTTCTCCAATGATGGGTGAGTGAAAAATTAATTATTGGTGACTATTATTTGGATGGTGACATAGATCAATGGAGGTCATTTACCACGAATATGAGTCAACAATATAAAATATAATATGTGTGATTGGATGAGGTGGATGATTTTTTTTTCAAAATATTTTACCTTATTTTCTTTTAGAAAACCTATATTGGAAATAATATGAGTTATAATATAATAATGATCAATCTATTTGTACTTATAAGTCAAATTTTAAATGACATTCAAAATATGCTTTGGATATTATCATCCAACTTGAATTTAATGTTTATTGTTTCTTCATTTAATTAAAATCAGGTAACCAAAGGAAGAAATTTATAATGTTATTTAGTACCTATGAAAAAATAATTTGATATGATATCCAAGAGGAAAATTATATTGTAGTTACCAAAAAATCTCATGTTTTTTATATGAATAGAAAGATAGATTTTAATAGAATCTATAAATACTATGCCGAAAAAAAGATAATATCTCTTTAATTCATAATTTATTGAAGGAAATAGGGAGGATAGTTTCATAAGGGGACTATAAAATGTTTCATGTTTCGGATGTAAGGTTTTCAATCAATCAAATACTAAACTAATTAGAAGAAGTTATCTAATGATGTAAATGGAGTGAATTATGGATGAAATGAACCAACCACACTATAACGTTTCAAATGCTTGGAGAAGGTGATTATGTAAATCAAATCCCCAATTCAGTGGCGAATGAGGCTGATAGGACAAAAATACCACATATGAAAAAGGAAAATGGTATGTATTTTCAAAAAAATTACATTAAGTACATCATGATAATTATGGAATGCTTATCATCTGATCTAGATTTGGTAATTTCATGAGGTATATTGTGGTATTGAGTCGTATGAAAATATATTTTTTTATCATTTAGTTAATTATGTTGTGATTCTAAGAGTTTATTATCTCCCTCTTCATAGATTATAAAATTATGAAATCAAATTTTATATTATATCATTTAAAGGATAAACACCAACTCATAATGTAAATGTTTATATATTGGATAAAATATTATTTAAAGATTAAAGGATGAATTTTATGTGATTTTAGTTTATGAGTTTATGTTGATCATATGATCAATATCAAACACAAAACATTTTCTTGTTTTTACTAAGGCATGTTTATCAATATTAAGAACAATTTGAGAGACATTATGGATATACAACCATGTTGAATTTTATAAGATTTATTAAATATGTTATTTGATGAGGAATGTCATTACATTTTATGTATATTGTTAAAGGTATTGTTATTATTTTGGATTCATCATATCATTTAAATTGAGGTAGTTATGTGTTATTTAAGTTTTATAATTTTATATAATTATTTTAATATAGTTTTTGGAATAATGATAATTTTTATGTCATGAAGCTGCTTATCACATCTAAGAAAACCACAAGACATTAATCCATAACCAAAGGATAATGATGGTAAATAACCTACCAGAAGCCTATGTGAAAGTGAATTTATAGGGGAAAAAATGAAGAGATATATTGTGTTTTTTATTTCGTTTCTTAGTATTTCATCATGTAAAAGCTAGGAGACAAATTATAGGTGAATGTTATGACAATCACCGATACATAAATGGAAGAAGGAAAATGACACAATGGATTTTGACATAGGACTCATAAAATTTTATAAGGTTATAATTATATATAGGTTGTTGTTAATCTCATACCAAAGATATCATAGTTTATCTCTATTTGAAAAAAAAAATCTCAAGATAAAATTCCCATAATATATATTAAAGAATTTGTAAGGTTGTATGGGTTACAACATTTTATTATATATTGTCAAGATCAATGGTTTACCATTATGTTATTGACAAGTAATAAACATTCTATGGATGCAATGATATGTTTCATGAATCTACACTATCCATAGATATATGGTTGGTCTGAGATAATAATTCAAAACCAAGTGTATTTACTATGAAAATGTTCTCTATATTTCAAAGGTGGGTGGGATCAACACCGTCCTATGGTGGATTTTTCATAAAAAAATATCATTCACTGAAGTGTCCAGATGGATCCTTACTAAAACCTATATATATGAATATTATATAATTAAAATGTACTAGGATTAATTTAAATGAAAAAATATATTAGGACCTATGATAACTGATAAAATGTTAAGGAAGGTTAGATCCATTCAACAACAGAAAAGGGTAGTATAAAGTCAGTAAAAATATTTATGATGAAAATATACATTGTGATCTTGAATTTGAATCTAGATTATAAGGTGATTTTCTTAATTTCTTAATGGAATAATGAAATGAAATTTTTAATGAATGTAAAACTATACCCTATGTATATTGACCCATTTTCTAATCTATATTTTATTGGATGAAAGAATATTGATTACCACTACCACCAACCCACACTCAAGTCCATGATCTGTTTCACATATCTTTCCTAATGATGAATATATCTAATCATACAATAGTATTAATCATATATTTATCAATGGTAGATCAAGATATTTTTATGAGGAACAATAGTTTGAGAGTTTGGATCATATAATGAATGTTCTGTGAAATAGGACCACTCACATGATAAAAGTTTTGTGGTTAAACCATCCACTTAATGAAGGTATATGGGAACCTGATAATGTAATGAGAAATAAGTATACATAGTAGACTCTGCCAAGGTGATATATAAATTGAGTGGATAATTCATTTTATGTGTGGTATTATTTACCACGCTGGTCTTTTAAGAATTATTTTTTTCAAATAAATTTATTTTCGTTGATAGATTGTCCTATATACAACACCATGTTTTAAAAAACCACGGGATACAAAAAATACTTATATCTAAACATGACCATTATAACATAGCTGTTAAATTTGGTCATAAAAAAAGTTATAAAGAAATATTAAGTATTTTTTTGAATGTTTTTATATAAATTAATAATATTGATTAGATGTACTAAATATTTAGTAAACTCTTTATATGTTTCAAAAAATTCTCTTTCAAAAAAGAATTTTTCTTCCATTTTATGAATCAATAAATAAAATTTAATTTTTTATAAGAACTATTATGACACAATTATCATCATTTTTTAATTTAATATATCAAAATTATACTATGATAAATTTTTTAAATTTTATCAATAGATTAACTTTTCAATTAATAGTGAAAAATAATAGTTTTACTAAGAACATATTTTTCATTTAAATAATTAAATTATTGAATTTGGATATAAATTGGATATTAAGTTAAAATTTTCTATATTATATTTTATTTATTATAAATTAGTTATTTATAATTAATTTAATATTTAATTTTGATATACAAACATTATAAACTATTTTAGATTATGTCTTTATCAAAAAAAAATTCATTGAATTTTTGAGTTTAATATTAAAGTTAAATTTTCTAATTTTATGAATTGTATTAAGAATAATGGATTATATATTTGTATTCATGATAATAAAAAGTATATAATAAAATTGAAATAAAATATTTCCATTATTATTTACAAGAACAGTAAAAATTAATTTTCCGGGTTAAGGTAAAACGAGTTTATCGAAGGTTAAAGTCAATATATTAGTTCTAAAATGAACCAAATATTTTTCAATAACCTATTTTAGGAACCATTTCTAATATATAACTACTAATTTTATATAATTATTCATTTTTATTACTTTTGGCATGTGAAAAATTGATGTACTTATTATCATTTCCAAAACATCAATGTGTGTCCACTCCCCCACTTATAAAAGGCCACCCCACCTATAATCTTCACGATTGCTAATTTTTTTTTGGAAAATACATACCCAAATATATTTAATTAATCTATATCAACATACTGTATTCCATTGGTAAAATATTAAAACATCTCACAAATAATTTAGGTAAAAACTTAAATATGTTCTCCCAAGATGTGGTAAAATTCATAACTATTTTTTTTCCTTTTTACACCTATATTAGAAATTATTAAATTAAATTGATATAATAGGAATATATTATTATAGATATATAATTTATTAAGTTAATATAATGAACTATATGAATATACTCTTATATAATATTGGATATGAATATCTCATTCATTTGAATAGAGTACTACTGCCTTACAAACAAATGTTATTCGTTTTCCATCCCCACATATCATAGATGGATATAGTAATTTATATAAATTTTTATAATATATTTATGATATTTTAATAACAACAATATTATAATAAATCATTTATCTTCATACCACTCAGCGAATTTGAAAATAATTGCATTGTTGGGGTGGAATGGAGATAATCGCCTCATAAACCAATGTGATGTGTTTTCATTTCTATTTTACATGGTTGTTTAAAATTATAAATTAACTAAATTATATATTACAATGAAAAAAATATACTTCTAAAATAATGATATCACATATTGATTTTTACATCCCATTACGTGGGGGGTACAATAATGATGTTTGTCAGTACAAAGGACTACAACATTGCAAAGTGATGTTATTTTTTTCAGTAATGATTTTTTTATAGGTAATAAGGGTAGATGTAATTAATATATAATATACATATATATATGACATAAAAATTTTGTATACTATTAATATATTATTATAACATATTTCATTCATCCGTAAAAAAAATAAAACAAAGTTCTGGTATACATATAGTCTACCATCCTTATGAATGTATAAATGATTTTCTTTCTCTAACATTAATGGATGAGTATAAATACATTTGTAGTGATTATATATAATTTTTATATCCTTCGTTAAATATTTTAGATTATGTATTTAACCCTTATATAATTAGAAAAATATTTTTTTCAATAGTCTATTCGCCATACATCAATGAACTTAAACTACCTTTCAAATATATTTCATAAATTTCATCTGATAAATGCAACCCCAAGTATAAATAAATCACAATATAGCATCTCATTTTAACCTAGACATTAAATTAATATAATTAATAGAATTAACTAATTTTTTATACATATATATATATATATATTACCTAATCAATATAAATTAAATTATATATTCTTAATAAATAATTTATCATCTTTTATAAAGTAATTTATTTCTCTGAAAAAAAAATTCTTCAAAAAGGAATTTTATTTCATTATTTTTTTTAATAAAATAATTAATTTCTGGTTATTTTAGAAAAAATATTCATGAAGAAATAATCATAATTTCTTAAATCATAATTTAAAAAATAATGTATGGTTAAATGTTTTGGAAAATATTGATTTTTTAGTGAACTATAAAAAATACAATTATTTAATATTTTATTTCAATTAATTTAATATTAAAAAATAAATATTTTTTAATATGAACTATAATAAAATAGTTTCTATTTATTTATATTTATTTCTGTTATTTAATTTTTAATAAAGAAATTATTTCATTTTAGTATAAATTTGTTTTTTTAAATGGTTTTTTCTGAAAACAGTATTAATGTTTATTATGATTATCAAATTTAATTAAATAAAAAACCTCCTAATGATGAATGATTTAAATGAATTTAAAAATATATATATATATATTAATTCATATAATGGTTATTACTGGACATTGATTAAATATAAAATCCTCTTTTTCTTTTAAATTACACATCTTGAATACATTCTTATAAATGCATCCACTGGTTTAATTTTAAACTAGATTATTACACTTCTATTAATTTAAATTTGTAAAATAGAATCCATATTTTTATTCATAATAATATATTTCTTCAAATAATTCAACTGATTTTTAATCATAATATATACAAAAAACCTTCATATATTTTATATTGGTTATGATTAAAAAGAATTTCTTGAGGGTTAATCTAAAATGATTAGGGTTAAACGAAAAACAAACATGTTTGAAATATATTTTATGTAAATATTTATACCATAAAGTTTATATTTCATTATAATGGAACATTTTGAATCCTTTTCACATGATCATAATGTGGGTACCACTATTCTTTTCCAAAATTAAAACTCTAGCACTCACTCCACTTATTAATGGATAACTCTATTATTTCCTATTAAAACCCTAAAATAACATTTTTTTATAGAAATAAATACCCAATTATCTTACATAATTACAAAACCATATCCTAGAATCCTTTTATTGATAGAAAATTCATTCTAGTAATGCGTTTGGTACTAACCAAAGGAGGTTGTAAAAAGACGATGTATCATTATTAACATATCATTTTTATATTATTTTTTCTTCCACCATCAGAAAATATTATAAAATTTATATTATATAATAAAAAGAATAAAATATATACATATATTTTATTATCATAAATAAATAACTTAAGTCATTCTCCTCTTAGATCAGACTAGATATTAAATCATCATTCATGTGTATGGTGGACTACCACCTCACAAACATATGTTATTAATTTTTCCTCATCAGCATTCATATATTTTTATGATGATATATTATATTTATAAATGAGATTATTAATATAGTAATATATATATATATTATTTCACATATAATTTTTTTATCCATTCTGTAGGGAACATGATTACACTGCACATGTGTATGGGGGACTACTGCCTCACAAAGTTATGTTTCTCATTTTTTCCCTAATGCATGAAGTGGTGGCTAATAAGGATAGATTTAATGAATATTTGTGATATATATGATTTAAATATGTTATTAATGAAATTTCTATAATTATTTATAGATAATATATACCATTTAGTTTTACCATTCCACTCACTCAGAAATGATAATGTCATTCGTGCGTATGTTTGGACTACGAATTCCATGAATGTGCTTCCATTCTCAAAACCACATAAAAATGATGATTTATATAATTATATATAGTCATAAAATATAATATTTATGAAATTATTATAATTCATGGAAGATAACATATTACAAAACTTATCTCCAAAATTATCATGGAAGAATTGAAATGTTACAAATGCATACTTACAACATACCTTCTACATTATTTTAAGGAAGTTCATTTTTTAACTTATTCTAATAATTAATTTAAATATATAATTTTTGTATTAATATTATAAATTTTTCTATATTATTATTATTATCGATATATTTATATAAATACTTATTTGACCATAGTCAATGCACTAATTTTATTATGAAATAATCAACTGAATGACGTCAAAACACCCTATATAGACTTAACAAATTATGTATAGAAATGTTACAATAAAAAATAATATAAATGATTTGTTTATAAGTTTTTAAAACAATAAAATTTAATTATTATATAATGTAATTATAATATTTTTTTATAAATGAATTGTAAATAAAATATAGAACAAATATATGGTTTTCTCATCTCCCTTTAACATCTATGAAACATACACCATATCCATCACATATTTTTATTTTGTGGTGTAAATACTTCCAAAAAATTAATTTTATGAAAATTTTTCATGATAATTTTTTTATTTATTGATTCATATTGAGAGATATATTTCATTATATTTTTATCCATATATTACAAAAGTATTTTAAGGCTTCGTCTCAATTTTTCATTCACTGAGGAATATTTTAATTTTAAGCATCTTATTTATTTTATATGGTATATATACTGACCATTTATTATGTATTATAATTAAAAATTAATAATTAATATTATTTTAACTGTTAATTTTTATTATTTCATCCAATGGGATATCAATTGAAATTTACTTAGTGATAAACAATAAAAAAATTCCATTTATTTCATTGAGTTATATTACATTTCTATAGTATTTGATGTTCAATGATTTTTTGGGTAAATAATTTGATTTATCTTATTTTTTATTTCTTATTGTTTTATTACAATTTACATTTTATACACATGATAGAATCATTGATTAACCCTCACATCAATGTTATGATCATTGTTAGAGTTTATCTTTTCAAGTTGTCTTCTTTGAGATATATATTACGATATACACATAACATCTTTTTTGTGGTGTATTTACATACCATTTGACATATTATTTAATTAAACTCATTATGTTTAGGATTTTTATATTACCTTTTGATGTTATTGTTTCTTGGGTATTCAGAATGGCGAGTTAAAAAAGTGGCATACGCTTGTTGTTATAAACTCGTTATTTTGAGATAGTTTATGTTCAAGGTTACTTTACAGGATATCATATAATCATATTTTATTAAACTAAATATATATCTCCATCACTGATAATGAATGATTTTAACTTGTTTTATTTCCATTTCCTCCATTAATTATTATAGAAACATCAATAAAATAATTTTAAGAGATATCGATCATTTATTTTCTTTTAGATCATCTATCATTCTCTTCTATACCCATTTTCTCTAAACTGTTTTAAAAAGTAATTCTTATAAAAATATATGACATAATAATGATATTATATGTCTTATTTAACAATATATTTAATATATTTACAAGAAAAATTCTTAACGTTTTACAAATTTATAACATTTCACTCACATTAGTTTTTTTGAAATGAATGTTTATTTATAACATTTAAATCAGGAATGGATATTACATACATACAGACCATTATTTGTTTTTTAAGATTAATTTATATGTTTCTATGATAATTTTCAAAAAATATTATATTGAAGTTAATGTTAAATTTTTTAATGTTTTTACTAGTAATTTTAATAATTAAAAGTATATTTACATAAAAAATGTATTAAATGTATTTTTAATATTATTTACATTCATCAATGAAAAAAATTCATGATGATACAAAAATTAATCTCCGGATATGTGTTATTATTACAATACTTATTCATTATCTATATGGATTATTATATTTACACAGAACCCATTTCTTTTCCACGAGTGAAATAATCAATTAAAGAACAATCATTATTGTTATTCCAATAAGTGAATGATTAGGAATTTTTTATTCATGAATGTTACATGTCTGATAATTATGATCATTTTGATACTATTATATATTATTAGATTACATTCCAAATGATAGCTAGGTGATCCTGATATAGCAGATATGGTGCATGTACCCAAATAGCACAAGTGGAGCTCGATAATTCTAATATGAGGGGTGTGCCCATATTGTTCTTCAATTCATTGTGTAATTTTACTTGTATATAAATTTAAGAAGGATAGATTTATTAGAGGGTGTCTCCAATGGATTTTACAGGTCTTTATTTATTTCTATGATGTGTATAAAATAGTTTATGAAGATATTGTTCCATGATACCAATATGGTTTCGTTATTACTGTCATGAATTATAAATGGTTTCTTCGATCATGATTAAAATTGAATGGATCATGACTATCTATTCTTATGGATAATTCATTGGATAAATATTTGTTCTTTAATTCATTAGTGGTGATCCAGGTATTTATGTTTACAAATACTCTGAATTTTTTCTCAAGAACTTTTACTATATCATGATAACCTTGTTATGTTCTTATTCTCAATAATAATATTCAATTTTTAATGATTATGATTACCCATAAAGATCATTGGTCTCACCCTTGTTTTTTTTTCATATTACCCATATAATGAAAAATAATTAATGAGTTATTTTATTCTAGAACGGTTTCTATAATTATGTATTTTTGGATTATTTTTAGGAATAAATATGGAATATGACTTGTCGGCTATAGTGAAAAAAACACTCCATTTAATTCAGGGGTATTTTTTATATAATTGTTTTTCCAAAATATCTAAAACTATAAAAAAGGTATATTTGTATGTAAGTGATTCAATATTACATTTTTATATTCAATATTTTGGATTTCAAAAATTGGGTCACCTTTTATGATATCAAATATTTAAAAGTAACGATACTGTTTTCTGCACGTGATCCAGGAGTGCGGGTTTGAGGTGATTATATATTGTATTAAAGGAAGTGTTTAGATAGAATTAAATATTATGATGTTTTCATATGATTTTATATTGAGATTTACATATACCACAATTATTCTATAATATTATGTTTGTCCAAATTTTAATGTCATCTAATGGGTCATATCTTATAGTGAATACTGAAATTTTGGACATGTTTAATTAGGTTTATGTGAATGTAATGCTTTAGTTTAATGTGAACTATTCCATTACATTTTTTGGCAATTTTTTTTAATGTATTTATAACATTTTGGGATTATAGGATCTTTTATATTTATTTAATTATGGGAAATTAATTTATCATGTAGATAAATATTAGATTGAGAATTGTTTTGGTGGTTAAGTGATTAATTTAATTTTAGAATTAGATCAATATTTTTTACGAATATAAACTGAAAGGTATGAGAAACCTATGAGAAAAAACAAACATTTTACATTTAGGTTATTATAGTTATTTGTGATATAGGGTTATTTATATGTAGACTTAATTATTTTTAACATTGGTTATTTCTTTTTAATTATGAAAATTGATATATTATTTCATCATATATTGTTATATTAATTCAAGCTAAAATATTTCTATATAATAAAAATATGGGTTTTGGTTACTGTCTCATGATACATGGAATATATTTATTATCCTTATTATGGTTATTTTATTATTAAAAATATTATTTTAGTGCTTTATGACTGAAAAAATGTTCATCTTGAATACTCAGTATTTGAAAAAAATATATTATTTTGGTGTATATTTATTAAAGGATGAAATTATACCAATCATGCATGCATGTTTCCTTATTTTCTTAATCTTTATGTAAATGTAAGTAATAAAAAATATTAAACTGAACATGAATGAAAATTTTATCCTATATATTTTTTTCATGAATTAAATAATATTTTTCACAAAGCATTGATTTAAGGATTTATGTTTGTTACCATCATTATTTTACTTCACTTTCTTGTGATCAATGAACTCTGTCAATCTACATCATTATTTCGGAATTAAAATTTCATTTTGTAGCCTTATATTTCCTTGCCAATATTTTTTCCAAAATTGAAACATAGTTATGAATTATTCTATATGAACTATAAAAATACATCTCTCCATTTTCAAGTGAAATTATTATTAACCATTTCTAGGATGTGGGTATTCCACAACAGTATTTCAAATTTCAATCCCTTAATCATCGAGATCAAGTCTAAATAGTGATGATACAAATTATTAAATTGTGTTGAATGTGAAAAAATTATATTTTTAAATAATAATTGTAGATATGTTCTATAGAATATTTGATAGACAACATCAAGAATTAATTACCCACGACCTATATTTCACTAAATTACATGTAGTACTCATGACCCTGAGTATAAATTATCCTTAATATAGTATTAAATTAAATCATTTCTTTTAAATCGATTGTTATAAACACTATTGACTACTTTTAATTATACCTATATTTAAATTTTCTAATAAGAATAAATTTATTTTAAATAACCATAAATTTTTTAGGAATTTAATTTTATTCTTTAAAAATAGTTTTCCTTTGAAAATAATTTTTATTTATTTTTTAGAGTTGTTATTATAATTAATTTATATTTATTTTTTTAAAATAACTTTTAAAATGAACTATATTTTTTAAATAATAATATCAATTATAACATAGGCTAATAATTTGGAATTTTATTTAAATATTTATTTGTTCAGTGAATACTGAAAAAACAATATTTCTAGAAATGTCATTTCTTGTCAAAAAAATTAAAAAATTAAAAATACCATTTTGTTTTAAATAAGATATAAAGTTATAAAATTTCACTATAGTCATATTGTGTTCTCTTAATTAGTTTATAATCAACGATATATTTTATTTTAATAAATTTTTTTTATTGTAAAATATTATTTTTTTGAAATGTTTTGTTGGGGAGATAATTTTTATATATTATATATTTTTAAATAGCCGGAAACCTCTACTATACCAGGAGGAAGACTTGAGGTTATGTGGAAATCTTGTTTTCGGTTTTTAAGGAGTGAATCAGGTTCAAGACATCACAGACTTGTGTCATAGGATTCATTTCATTGTTATACTATTTTGTGATTGTATAAAGAAGATATAATTTATGTGATAATATTGTCATGAGCCTATGTATTGTATTATCTAACCCATATAATGTGAAAATACAAAGTACATAGGATGGGAAATGATGTTTTGGATTTCTTTTATTATATTTTATTTAATTTTAATATTTAGTGATGAAATTGTTTTATGATATTCCTAATGATTATGTATTTTTACCATTAACCATTATTGTAAGTAAATATGTCATCATTCATTATGGTATGAACTTGATGAGTAATATATAATGTATTATGCCATGAAACGTTTACATAAAGAGTATATTTCATAAAGAATATTTTTTCCTTATAGTCATGTATATGTAATTATGGTAAAATTTCATTCATGGAATTGATATATATGTTCTTATGATTATATAGATTCCACAATCCAATTTATATGGTCTATATGCCATTATAAATTGGATGTGATGATCTATATAATTCAACCATTTAAAAGGAATTTTGTGTATTACTGAGTAAAATCATAAAAATAAACTGAACTCTAATATTATTTATCATCATTAAATATGTATTCTAATTAAAAATTAAATTTTTTCATCTATAACATCAAACTAACAATATTTATATTGTCACCATTTCCTTATAATAGAAAAAATGGCTTGAACTCGACCACCGTATTTGGTAGTAAGTAGCGTGACATGATTTTGTTATGATATGTACAGTGCCCGAACATAGATTAGGAGTAGGTAGAGGGGTGCTACTCTTGTAATTTTTTTCCTAACCTACTCTTATATCCTTTAATTTATTAGTTGTTAAAACTTAAATTCATTCAAGTGATGGAATTTATAAGGAAATTCAACCATCGTTGTCTCCTGTCGTATGCCAGGATGGTGGCAATAACAGTGATCTTGAGGTGGTGGTATCTATGTATATAGTTGTACCTACAATAGATCAACTTGAAGCACCACCAGTTATTCATTATATATGAACTACTCTAATTTTTTAGAGGGTTTCCTATTTTTTGTGAAGAGTTTTTGGGATCCCCGAAACTTTCCTTGACTATTGAAGATTTGTCACATGTGTTTCGGCATTAGCAGGATTCTTCCCATGTTTTCATGGGGTGGAGGCCCACATGCTGTGGAGGTATAGAGTAAGGCCCGGATATTTTTTTTGAGCGTCTCAAGTCAAATCCAGACATGAGTTCCAATTTTTTCCTATTTTATTTTATATTTCTCTAAGAGATTGATGGGAGTAATTACTCATATGAGTTCTCGTTGGTATATGGTTTGGAGTGATATTATAATAGTTTTATTAGAGTATTTATATACCTTTACATTTATGTTCGATAGTGAATGAGATATTATTCAAATGAGGTAGGTCACATAATCGATCATGTATTATTCTTCCTGTTTCACAGAGCTCCAACATTTTTCTGCTATTCTATTATGTGATAGATTATCTAAATCTAAGCGATTTGAGGATGGTATTTGGAATGAAATATGACGGCAGGTGAATTTCATTTATCTCACCACCATATATTGAATAGTTAATTAAGGACTTATCAAAATTCATAACATGGGAGAGAGTGTTGGTTTGATATTCGGTGTTTTGCAACCGTGTTATGGAACTACATCAAAAAATAATAGGAAGATTTTTTGAATCTATTATGTTGTTTTAATAGTATTCAGATTTCATACTCGTGTATCAAAGTGATGTTCTATCAATATAATAAACAATGAAAAACATTACCATAGATTATTATTATCCATGTTGGTTGTCTATCTTGTGGAAATATAGTTCGTCATCAATACTGGATCCACTCCAGTCCCAAGGCGCGGTCCAATATATAAGTTATTTATCCCTTCACAAAAAACAAATAGGTATCTAGTGGTGTTTGGAGTCAACCATGTGAAGAAAGAAGAGAATGAAAACGACTCAGTGCCTCCCAACAGAGCATTAGTCGATTGGATAGACATAAATAGTGAACAGAACAAACTACTAAGTAAAATGATTTGTCAAAATCCAATTAATACAAGAGAAAAAGAAAACACAAAGAAAACAAGTGTGTCAGGGTTTCAATTCAATTAGGTTTTAAAAGGAAATTCATTATTTATGATTTGGATTATAGATGAAAATATTTTACCATGGGGTTTAAATTCCCTGACAATTTCTTGGTCTTATAAATAGTGACTGCGTATTAAAATTATAATTCCTTGGTCTGCAACATTAACATCCAAATACACATTAAAACCATACCCCTAAAATTTTGACAACATGTTACCCCAATGGTCATAGGTTTATCTAATAAACATACTTTACAATTATCCAATGGTTCTATTCTTCGACTTATACAAAACCAATGGTGATATTGTAATTTAGTTCAATAATGTAACTGTAAAACATACTTCATAATCAAATTAAAATATAAAAATTTACTTCACAACAAACTAGAATATTATTATTACCAAAACAGAAGGGAAACTATTATATTATAACCATGGACATGGTGTGTAAATTGTGTTGAATATCAATACCTACCATGGATATGAGAGTAAGAAAGTGTAAGTGGAGAATTAAATGAAAAAAAAATACGAAAGTGAAACATGAAATGGATCCAAGGGAGGCTCGGAAGATAGAGTACCAACATATCCTCCATGATTTCCAACCACAAACACAGTGGGATTTACTCTTATTTATAGACAATAATAATACATGGTATGTATTAGGAGGTATATGGCGTGTAGTATTGTCAAATGTTTTTTTATTTTAGTTTTCATTGGTATGTGATCTTTCGAGCATCCCAACAACATTAAACATGTTAGTGTTCGGTTTGTGGGTGTACAAAGAATGTATCATCACCTCATATTGCATGCATCATCGACTTCAGCCACCAACTACACCCAGAAGAGAGGAAAATTCATTTAAATGGCTAGTACATAGTGTGTGATATCTGGCTAGCAACATGGGGGTATGCTCGGTCTGGAAGATCTATGTATATGTAATTTTACATGACATGTGTTGATAAAATACATGCCTTGTATATGTGAAATTTGTTTTTGATTACTCCTAATTTTGTGACATTGACTGGAATATAACAAAAAATCCTCACAAACACTGAATTAATGAATTTTATTTCATAAAAAATCTTTGGTCAAATTGTTTTTTACTTGATATAATTTATAAAAATATATACACAAATTTGTTACATCAAACTCCCCCCCCACATAGTCATTTTCATTCCCTGGTGGAAAATCTCAACTCTAATTAATATAATACATAATATAAAAATAGAATCATTAAAATAATTATACTTATAAATATTATATTTATATTAGGGTATTTTAAAAGGAAAAAAATATTTCAATTCCAAATACATTCGAATCATGCCTCCTATATAATTCAATTAAACATTTCATTCCACTTTCATTCACATTATTCTACACAACATAAATAAACATCCCACATAATGATTTACCTCGCCATAAAATACCAAAATAAACACTCAAGATCTATTTTTCACAATTATGATAAGACATATGAATATGTACCTCATCTATAATATTTCATGTATTCTAATTATCAACACTATAAATCAAATAACAAATATCATAAGGTCATTCTATAAAAATCTAATGTTTCTTGAGTCTTCAGGTCATTAGGTATTGATGTGATAAATAATCATAGAGGCCTAAAAAATTTAGCTAAATACATATGTTACAATTCATAGTATTCAATAATAAATCTCAATGAAATGTGCTTTCTCACATAAGATATCTCAAAGGTTATCATCATCATAAAAAATTTACGTTGCCAATATGGGTCCATACACCATCAGTAAAATGCAATGAAAAAATATAGTCCCACAATTTAATATATATATATATATAATTATATATATTATATGGGCCAATAAGAATACAATTAATAGTGGTTTATAACCCTTATGCACAAATGAACAATAATCAATCTCCTCCACTCTTAATTTCTTGGTCTCTCACAAAAATGTTCTATGAAGAGGGAAAATTCTCTCTTATAATCCCAAACAAATAATCATGAAATTTTTTCAAAGAATTTGGATGGGAAGGATATATAGGCTTGTATTTTGGGTTTTTTTTTAAGGAAATCCATGTTTTATAAGGAATTTTTGAATGCAAGATGTGGGGTGGGGATCAAAGTCAACATGGTCAGAAAATCAGTCAGGTGCCTCAATCATTTTAATGGGATTCAAAAACTTCATGTTTCTAAGAGAAAAACTCACAAGTTATAGTATTCATGAAGATACTAAGAATCAATAAATAAGTAGGGCATTAAAATACTATTTTTAAAGGTTAAGAATACATCTCAGGAATGTGAAAAATAATGGTTAAATCATGTCATGACATGAATAAAAATTTGTATTCTAATAAATTTTTATGTAAAAGAATTTAAATAAAAAATCATTCTATGTCAGCAATCATGTGACAATAATTTTAAATTAAAATAAGCATGTTACTTCTAGAGTCCCATTTAGTTTATTTACTATTTATAGTAATAATTAATCATATATTTACCATGGTTTAAATTATTTCATCTATTAATTATGTATCCTTGATCAGTTTATGGTAAAAGATTTTGGAAGTAAGAGATGCTCCCCCACACATAATATGGAACATGGTCCTCCAAGTAAAACAATGAGGAGAAAGAAGAGGATGTGATAATACACTAGGGTGGCCGGATGAGGAAAAATTGTTAACAATGTAATCAAAATATAATTATCAAAATAAACTCTAAAATAATTCTCCCCTCATAGAGAGCTCAAAAAATTGGATGTTATCAAATGAAGAGGCCCAAAGTGATCCTTATTACATGTGATGAGCAATGAAATGGAAAAATAATTATAATACACACACACCATCAAATCAGAAGTTTGAAACAAAAGTGATATATATAATAAATAAATCCTGCAAAAATAAGTCAAGGGTCAACATAGAGCATTAATTGTCACGAACAAGTGGATCTGGTAGAAGAAGATCAGTGGCAGAGGAAGTAGGGTAGTTGGGCTCTTTGCTCCATGTGGGGGTCATATCTACAACATACATGGTGACATCGGAATTAGTGACAGAGGGAGGCACATGATCGGTGCTCTACATAGAAGGCTTGATGGTCCTAGTCGGGCTGACTTCTGTTGTGGAAGCATCTAGTATGACATTTGATACATGAATATAATTACAGCCAATGCCATCAATAATGTCTATGTGAAAGAAGTATTAAGATCCAATAGAGCATCAGGTGATGGGGGGAAATGATGGTCCTAGTGTCAAAGAAGAAGACAAAACATTTTATCAACATTCACTACTGTCTAATCCATTGCATCCTGGTGGGGCTCCATCATGGCTAGGAAGTGGGAAATGTGGGGTCATCCAAGGGTGAGGGTGGATTTGGGGATGTGGATGGTCACGAAGAAGAAGAAATAGTGGATGAAGACGGAATGGAGAAATAAGTAGTGTGGGGTGGATAGGGAACATCTACCGGTGGATTGGTTGGGACTGCATCAGCAACACCAGGCGGAAAAGTTAGGGCATCTCACACCCTAGAAAGAGATAGGGCATCTTTCCAGAGTATGAGGTCATCTCCCTAATTCTCGACCTTCTTTATGTATATATTCTTGATGAAATCCATACACTAAGGAAAACCTAAGTGATTTTGAGTTTAAGAGGGAACAAAAACTCCCATGAAGTGTGTCAACTGGGTGGTATAGAAACCACTAGTCAGATTTCCCTGATGGTCGGTAATAATGTAGTGGAAGTAGGATGCATTGAGATAGGGGAGGTCATGGTAGTCATGCTACAAAACACATGTGAGAAGCTCCATGATTCATTCAGACATGACACTCATGTCCTCATGGAGAGGGAAGAGGATGAAGATGAAACCCAGATGGATGAAATGAATGGGAGGTAAAATGATAAGGGAGCTCTTTTAGGTTGTGGGGGTATACATATGGACAAAAAAATCTACAGCCACATGGTAGTAATATTAGATTACTTAGGTAAGGTGAGGGTGGATTCAAGGGGTGGGTGATAGTATTGGGATAAAGGATTCACCCGGAGTGGAACTCAGCCATGGTCAGTTAAAAGGGTCAGCCTCATATCCTAAATCTAATCGGCACACCTGTATCGATTGGTGGTTGGTATTATGTGGGCCAATAAAACACAAAGGTCATAAAAACTCAAAAAAATAAATTTCGAAAATCCAGAGTGATGACCTAGTTTATCTCCATCTAACGGTTCTGGATGAGGATCTCCTCAATCTCCTACTAGATAATGAGACATGGTGGAATTATAATATCTAAGAAGAAGCTAATAAATGGATCATGCACTGCAAAAATTGCTGAAATTGCTCTTTTGTCGGATGGTTGTCTTCAAAGACCATGTAGGGATGTGGCTAGGGTTGGTCAGCATCCTGATATAACTATGGTAGAGGCACAACTAATGAGGTGGGGGACCATCTGTCAAAGGTGAATTAGGTAATGTAGGGTCTGCTGCATTCATGGATGAATTAGAAGGTTCCACATTTGTAGTGTAAATTTTTTTATTGGACACATCGGTAGCGGGATGCATGATAATAGATAGATCATTATCCTCTATAGAAGGTATCATGCTGTCTATTGGACCAGTAAACGATGAAGGTGGAGTTTCTGGTAGTATAGGATGTCACATCGCTATAGTTGTAACCTCAGAGACTCGAAGATTCTTGGTCATGGATGTTGTCATGGAAGGACAATGTTGGATCTCATGGTGAGCCAGTCTCTCCTCCACATAAGTGGGTGCAAGATGCTTCCCACACATAAAATATCTATCTACCATATCTGAGAATAAATAATGAAAGGAAAATAGTAAAAGAATATGATACAAAAAAGTGAGAAATTCGAAAAACAAAGGTAAATTTTTTACATATCTAGAGTACAAAACCTGTACTGTGATCAGTTTTGGAACCTATGAACTCTAGATAGACACATTGAGTGAGTATATTGTTGGGAAATTGATAGCACTTGTAACATATTAAGGTATACATTCCATGTGTGATAACATGGTGTGATTTCGGTGTATGTTCCCAGACACTAACTTGGCCTAAATTGTCATATAATAATGTACTTATTGTGTTTAGGAACTATATTGTGTGTGCTTGAACATCTATCACAAACCATGTACACCCCCACCACCATATGAACATCTCATGGCCAAACAGAGTACACATAATTCACCAAACAAACAACTAATGTGAGGATACATGGGATAGCGACCGTGTAGTCTCAGTAAATGGCTCTACCTAAGGATTGGGCTGATGCACTATATATGGAATATACCTGACATATATGTCAACTGTTTTTAAAATTTGGGTAGTGGATCATGTTTGGCCATGTATTTATAGTACACAGACCATGTTCTTCATTTACCCCATGTAATTTGGGTGGAATCTAAATGGTTGGATGATCCCTAAATGACCTTAAATGTGACTAAAACATATAAATATAACGTTTCAAATAGTATTATTTAATTTATAATCAAAATGATGAAGAAATATAGTTATTAAATGATCTTAAATGGTTGATTGGAAGAGTAGGGATGTGAAAAAGTAATGGACAATCCCATGGTGGGTGAAAACTGGGAATAAAGGTGGTCGACACTGGATATTCCTGGCTACGAAATCACATTTTTGAAGCAGGAAAATCTAGTTTATTCTCCCATGTACAAGTTATGTGCCACATTTTTATGTAATTATTACAATAAACCATATAATAATTATTATTTATAAATTTTAAAAATAAATATTGATGATATATATATAATTTATAAGAAAAATAACCCTATAGACATAATGTATTGAAGAAATACATGTCATTTTATTCTAAATCTCAAAAAGAGAACTATAACTATTAGTCTAGTGATTGTGGAATGATTGGAACCTTTTATTGGCCATTACAAATTAAATCTCTCAACCATTGGTATGAAGGTTTTAGTAATGCATAGTTTTACTATAATTATATACTTAAATTTTTTAGATAGACTACATGGGAAAAAGAACAATTCACGGAATGTGGCTTCAAATATTGAAACATTGGGATGCCATCATGAGATTATCTGAGTTCGAACCCATGTCATTTGAACTCTAGGATACGTCTCTTAAAATCATCCAACATCCTACCTGGGTGATTTATTATTTTTTAAAACATTTTATGGTATTAGAAAAACATGAGTCTCATAACATGTCTTAAAATGCACGATGTGTGGTTTTATTTAAGTGAAAAATCAAGCAACTATGATTGTTTTTAGGAATCTAACATGGGTATTTTGGATTGTGAGTTACAAACCTTCTAGCTGATCCAAAACCATCATGGTTTTTATTTTTTTTTACAAAAAATTTCTTTTGAAAACAAATTACACGTCTTTTGAATAAAATATATTTTAAAAAAATCAACCATGTACTAAATGTAGGTGTTAAACAATTCGAAGAATCAATGACCCAGATATATTATAGTGACCTTAACATTAGAAAATGACTTATCCCAATTTATTATCTTAAATGATATTTTCTTATAATAATTTTTATATTAAAATATACCTTTAAAAGAAAAATAAAAACTAAGTTTTATAGTATAGATGGAATGCTCTTTAATTTTTCTTCTATTTCTATCGTGGGTAGAAGTGTCGGTAGGACACAACATGTGGGGTATAAATACACACCATGTGAATATTAAAAAACTGAAATGAAATAATGATAATAAAAATTAATGGATATGTTTCCTCACAAAAAGAACCTTTATTTTAGTTCTTTGGGTTCACATGAGTTAGGGTTACTTATCCATAATCTGATGGTGGGTTTGACTTTTATAGCGTGAACCACCACATGTGTATAGAACCTTCATCTTCTTACCATGATTCTTGAACATCAGGTTGTCTGGGCAAGGGCTTGCAATTTCCTTCTTCTAGTCCAATAGATGTTGAAGGAGGACTTGGTTCTTGGTATTATCCATTATGTCCTCCACCTTGTTCGGTTCCTGCATTGAAATGATGAAAACCTAAAAATAATCATTGGAATTCCATGATGTATGCATGTAATCAACTGAAGGTTCCAAAATATATATTTTATCATGTTCAGTATTAACATGACATGATGTGTCCCCACATTCAAAATTAGAGTTCTAAAAACTAATTTCTAATGATTTTAATGAATGTCATGTGGGGTCCACATCATAATATGTCTTCTCGGTTGAAAAAATTTAGAATACCCTTCCTCAATCTCAATTAGAGTATCCATATTGGAAATTATCTTAGAGAGTTATTCTACCATATTTCCATGACATCCAAACCATTAAGATTGGCCTAACTGGAATGTGGCAAATGACTCTATCATTGATAAAAAAAACATTCGGTATTACCCGAAACTAGTACTAAAAGATAATATGTTCAGGCTGGGTTAAATAATGATCATAGGTTTTCCTCATATTAGAACCCACCATCCATGTACAGATAATAATCTTACAGGGATGGATAAGAAAACACTGGATCATATAGATAAAAATCATGTCCATGTAGATCGTACAACTACCATGTTGAATAATAAAATGTCAAATTTGGGGAAGAGGTTCCTATCAAAGTGAATCAATAAGAAGGAATGAGAAATAAGAAAATTCTGGGTAAACCAACCTTTGACCTAGAATCTCACCGCTACATTCCATTTGCACCCTTGCAAAGGTACATGAATTTAGCAACATTCAATCATATGGCGTGGTCCAAATTAAAAGTTATGGTTATATTCTAAATGAACTAATATGTTGATAGTGGATGTTGGGGTGATCCCATTGAGAATTAAAATAAATCAAAGGAACCAATTCAAATAAATAGAGTATCAGTCGATTGGAAAGGAAAAAACACTAAAGGGAACATATTAAAATGTGAAAGGATTTTTGGAAATAATATTAAAATAAGAGAAAAATAAAACACAAAAAAAGTATGTTAGGGTTGAAATTTGATTAGGTTTTATTATGACATTCATTCATTAATTTTTAAATTATAGATACAAATAGTTTACCATGAGGGTTCAATTCTCTCATAGTTTCATAGCCTAATACCTAGTGATGGTCTATTTAAAATACAATTCCTTAGTCTGAGAATTAAACATTAACATACATATTAATACCATACCCCTAAAATAGTGGCAATGGGTTCCCCCAACCGTCAAGGGTTCATCCACATAAAATCATTTAGTTTTCACCATTTTTACCATTCTGGCTCTGATACGGAACCAATGGTTCAATAGAAATTTAGTAGAGTAAAGAAATTATAAAACAAAATTCATAATAAAATTAACAGTTTTTTTTAAATCACAAGAAACAGAATCTTATTACGACCCCATCATAAGGGAAACATGACACTTATAAAAATGACCATTGTGTGTGGATTGATTCAAAACTCAAACCCCTTACTTGAATAAAAGATGAAGAAATAGGGTGAATAGAATTTCACAAAGTAGAAATAAAATTATGAAAGAGAAACATGAAATGGATCTGAGGTAGGTTCGAAAGGCAGAGTGGTAGGACCTCACCTGGATGCCTACCATGAACATAGAGGTTTTCACTTTTATTTATAGAAAATTAGAATTAATGGCATGTACTTGGAAGTACCAATTGAATAGTATGGTCTAATATTTTTTTCTTTGACTTATTTATAGATAGGTGATCCACATAGACTCCCAATGACATTCAATGCATCTACGGTTAGTTGGTGGGGGTACACGGAATGTAGTGCTTCAACACATGTTGTGTAGCATCAACTTCATCCACCAACCATGTCTACAAGAGAGTACAATATGTGTAAATGGGTTTTAAATGGTGAGTGATATCTAGCTGACAATATGGGAATGTGCTAGGTCTAGCTGATCCATTACTGGAAAATGGTACACGACATTTTCTCATATAGTAAACTCCATGTATATGTGAACATTTCTTTTTATTTTTCATTATTTGTTAGTTCGGATGGATAATAAATGAAAATCATCATAAACCCTAAATTATAGCATTTTATCTTCAAAACAATGTGTTTCTGATGAAAACGTGTTTTTATACTCTATATATTATTTGAGAATATATACTCAAATCGAGCACATAATTCACTTATTTAGATTCTTTCCCTATTATTCATTGACAGAGGGTCTACAAGGACATCACATTCAAAATCATGGAAGAATGATCTCATTTGGAAGGGAGATAGTGTTCTTTCATCCAATAATTCTTGGGTACTGGTCATGGATGATGTTTCCAGACCCAAAATTTACAATTCCCATATAGTATACCTTCTAATGGTAGCCAGAATACATATCAGTGCAATAGATCTAGATATATGTATGTAGTGAAACTAATACATAAGGAGTATAGTGTTTGACCATATATATTGAGATGTACTATTCTATTACCTGTTATATTAGTATCTAATCTTTTAGATATAGGTGATTATAATTCCTTTATATCTATAACTATTTTGGAGAGCTTGGGGATAGATGAAAATTTATTCTATGTCATGATGACACATGTTACTCAATTTGGAATATGAATAGAGTTTAACTATAGTGTAGTGAGTACCATTTGAGATTGGTGGGTTTCCATTTCTAAGATAACTCATTCTTCTTGAGATAATTTAGTTTTACATCAATATTGGAATGGAATTGTTGGTTTCTTATAATGCATACATTTGTTTTTTGTCATTTATGGCTTACATTCAAATCACCAGAGGGTAGGGTTTTATTTACCATGTAGAAATAGATGTGGAGTAAATCTGAGCTAGACCCAAGAATTGTGGGCTGGGTAATATGAAATCCCATATTTCTATCTTATATCTCGATGATCAGGGAACACATTAGTCATATTTCCATCTAATGATAGATCATTTTAGAGTCATTTTTGGGACAAAATTTTAGGAGTACCACATAAGTGTGATCTTGAATCATTCATGGAGCTAGTTCTATGATATATTCTGTTATCAATTTCCCCTTACATGATGGATATTTTTTTTTCTAGAAGATCAAGAGGAATATAGTGTATTTTAAAGATACTGATTTTATACGACCCCATTCAACATCATGGAGTTCACTGGTCCTTTTAAATTAGAAGGTGGAAGGTCCCCTAGGAACATTCAAGCATTACCAATAGTCAATCCATCATACAATTAAGGATTAATATACATATCATTGAATTGAAAATCTATTTGAACCACTCCAATGAGTATTGGTTTTCTCTTTAATAGATCTATAATCTTTTTATCATCAATAGTGAGTTATACCATCAAAAATACCACTTCAATCATTCTATATAGATACATTTTGTATGAGTATTTAGTCATTTAGTTTGGCCTCATGCGTTCACCTCTACTTTTCAAGGCACATATGAACCAGGTTTTACATCCATATATGGATTTTTTATATCGTGGTATTCATGGAATCTATCATGGTGTTTTCTCACTCTTGAAGAGACCATGATAAAAATCATGAGATCATATTCAAAACACTCATAGATTATTAGTTACAAGTTAATCTCTCAATTTTTCACTTTTTTATGTATATGATTCACATCATGGTTAATATTAACTTAGATATAGTAGTATTAGGTATCATAGAGAAGGTGAAGTGTAGTTTCCTTTTAGTAACCCGAGAAAATATATGATATAGGGAGTATCAAGGGGATAACGATTTATTACACGTGCACCATTCTAGACTTGTCACACATAGAATCACCTGTGATGGGATTTACTTATAATGGTTTTAATTTTACGTAATAAAATGTTATTAAGGAACCCTATGAGTAGCTGAAATGAAGAGTGACATCTTCAATGATCCCGATTATTCTAGATCCAGGAAGAATCCATTGAGTTCACTGTGATGCATTAGTTATCATTATATATAATTTTTTATGTTGGATGATCATCTCATTTCATACATGTCACATAGGTTGAGGACATAAAAGGGGAACTACATAATGCACAATTTCAAGTTGTCTATTGGGGTTCATGCCATGTGTTTTTGAAGTCATTACAAAATTAAATAGAGTGTTTTGTATATACTGACCAAAATATACTCAATTACACTTTTTAATAGGATACATTAAATATTATTAAATTATGTTCAATCGAATACCTACATTTAACTGACATCAATAATTCTTATATTCTGAGATGTGGAAATGAAATTGTCGATGCTCTGATCAGGAGGACTAATAAAATGGTAGTCCAATAGGCCATGTGCATGTTGCCTCGTAGTGTGTTGTTCTATAAAATTATCATAGAGGATTAGAACAATCTTTTATTGTCATAAATTGCATCATTATATGTGACTTATTCAGTTTGGGAGTGAATAAATATGTGATATCTATGAGATTCCAAGGGCATGGTCCAACGAGTGACTATTGGAGGTGATGAAATTCCAACCCGTTGAATCATTGATGATGATGATATCTTGTACATTAACCGAAAATTTTGGATTCTTGCATACATATAGGAGGAGTTTATTTGACAGTCCCATGACCTTAAATTAGAAATTCATCACATTATTTCCTAGATTTATGATGAACTACGCCACCAATACTGGTGGTGAAGGATTAAATGTGAGTTAGATGCTTTTATTATATGGAGTTCCACATATTATTAGGTGAAGGAAGAACTCTAATAACGATCTAGTATTCTATAGACGTTACCTATTCATGAGTATAAATGGGATGATGTCAACATATATTCCATGAAATAATTTCCTAAGAAATCTTGGGGTAGTGAAACTATTTGTTTGATCATAGACATGTTGAAAAAGTTCAAACATTTATTCCTATTCTTGATTCATTTATAGTGGATGATCTTGATAGGATCTATATTCATGATTTATAACCAAAAAAATGGGATCTATGATCTATTATATATATAAAAAATATTCTCCTTTAATGTCACATTTATGGTAGGGATTGTAGGGGGAATTGGGTTCAAAGGTACTACTGAGTTCAGCCAATATCCTACAGTCCAATGGTCAGTATGAGTGTAATATTCAAATTATGGAGGACATTATATGATCATGTGGCCTTACTTTTAGAGGTTATTTGGAGTACAAATTTCCTATTTCTGCGTTCAATTTTAATTATAACTTAATAGTGACCATGTAAATGGATCTTTATGAGGCTCTATATGGTAGGTCATTGTGTTTTGTGATGTACTAGTTAGAGAGATTTGAGGCAAAACTATTGGGTCCTCATCTCATTCAGGATAATTCAACATAGGTTCAACTTATTTGGATTTTCAGGTATATTGCTTATTTTATATTAAAATTTTATGTTTTCCATCATATTAATCGACTCAAGCTAGAGGTGGGATGTTGGGTTTTATTATGAGTTTCTCCTAGACTAGCCAATATACTGTTTCAGAAATAAGGGATGTTATAACCTTAATATATTTAGAACATAGATATGATAAAGACACTAAGTAATGTATCCTTTCATTTTTTTCATTACCTCATTTGTACGGGTTCATGAATGAAATATTCCATGTATCTTGGCATCATTGATATAATTCTGATTTGTCACATATTCTCTATTGAGAGGAGGTTGAGTAGGTGGTTGATTTATCCTTCGAGGAGAATCTTATCTGTATTGTTGATCCTGACCTGATGTTTCATGGAGGCCCATTAATTTCTCTAGAAAGGGTAATATGGAATCATAGAAGTTTGCATGAAATGTATTAAGACCAAGAAGCTGACATATATTCCCAGTGGATGATGTTATTCTCATATAATGTTTTACCTCCCATGTATGGTAAATTCAGTTATAAATTTATATAATGGGGGATATTTTATAATAATGATTTTTCTATAAGGATAATAACTTTTAATTTATATTTAATAGATTGATTTTATTCTGATGGGAGTACCTAATGAGGTCAAAATAGTTATGAGGGTGTATGGGTCTTGAATAGAGCGTGAATCCCCAAATTTTGTTGGAATCTATTGGTACATAAGGTTAGTAGAAACCATGCTTTCTAGTCCACATAATATGATTAAATGTGTGGGTTTGTGAATTAATATGTCTTGAGAAAAAAAATAGTTATAACCATAAAATCTGGGCCACAAATCCATGAAATTCCTATATATTTTAAGATAGAGTGTTTTTTCCTGGGCTATACATGGTTAGTCAAATGGGTAGTGTTTCCATGTGAGGGGTTTTTTGGGGTATTTTTGCGTACATGGGTGGCATATTGTTTGGAAAAACATGAGGAAAAACCATAATTCTACCCAAAAAAATTGGTTAAAATGCACCTTTTACATTAAGAATAATATTACCCCAGCCACTCTTTTCTTTCATCGATAGTGGAAAAAACATCATCCTTTTGGAATCTATATCCACACAGATATCTTGGAATTGAATTATCTCTCGCATTCGAACTCTGATTGAGCCACAATCATTCTTTTTTCATGGCCATATGTGAGTTCTCTATCAATATTATGTCGTTAGAAATTTGTCTTCCCCTAAATGTATTTATTTTGTTGTGATCTGTTATGCCCTATTTTTTGGTTTTTTTATTTTTTCATGGTTTTTTCCATTATAGATCTGATTAGTTTCCAAAAAAAGACGAGGAGTGAGATATCATGAAAAGGTAGGTGTTATCGTTCTTTTCTATCAATTTTATGGATACTATATTTATTTCATTTATCAATGGGTATCTTTTTCAATTTTATTCTTATTAAATGAAGTCATTTTTAGATTACATGGGTAGTCCTAAACTATATTACCTGTTAGACCCATTTAATTATCATTAAAGGTTAGTGGAATTGAATTTTACTACACCTTTGGGTATGTTGATTTTATAGTTAATACCACCATGGGTGGACATTAATTTTATTCAACATTTCAGGTGTATACTTTTAAGCCATTCTCATGAGATGTTAAATGAATTGAATAATTTGTAAAATGAATTAAATAAACGATATACTACAATACCATGTGCCTATTCTGTTGGAAATTTTCAGGTCACATAGTCTTTATAGGTTCTTTAAATCTAAATGTCATATTATTATAAATGGGTGGATTCATTTTATTATATGGAATATATGAGAATTATATAATTTGGCCCACCTTTTGAGGTGAGTTTCATTTCTTGCATACTTATTATATCCAGTTGAACTATTTGATCATAAATTATATGGTTAGTCTTTGCACCCATGACAATTCTTATTGATATCCCAAGAGTATGATGTGGGTTCCCAATTAGGCCTTCCCTAAAAATAATTTTCAGGAATAATTAATTATGTAACATCCCAAGTAAGTAATGAATAATATATATTTTTATCTATGTCTATTAATGATTAAAATAGTTTTTTAGAGGCTTAAAATGAAAATAAATACAATCTTATGCATGGGATACACTAAAATTCTTAAAAGATTTTTTTACTGCCTTTTGATGGAAATCCCTTTTTAAATCTATCTTTTGACAATTTTATAAGCTATTTTTGTCAATATAAACTTATTATTTATGATTGGGACATCAAAATTTACTTTGTGTGAATTTTTTGTATTTTTCCGATAAAGTTCATTTTTTAATGAATAGTGAAAAATGTTGTATTTTAATTGAAAACCTCTTTTTAATATAATTTATTTATATGATTAGATTATCTTTTGAATTGGTTTTGAAGTGAAATTATAATATATTTTTACCATTTTATCCAATGGTGGTCATTGGAATCAATTTCACATTGAAATTGGACTTAAACTAGTGTCAATCTTTTGATACATATTGTTTCATAAAAACACGCTATTTGTCATGATAGCGGGAATTAATTATTAAATTAATTAATGTGACTTATATGTTTTGAATTATGTAAAATAGACTTCATTTTTGAATTCGGAATATCAAATATAGCTTAGGATGAATTTTTGGTAATTTTCTGAAAAACTTCAATTTTTGATGAATAGTGAAACCACTAAGTGGTACTTGTAAAAACCGATTTTTCCGTTTAAATGAAATGTTCCCATCTTTGTGTTTTGAAATTCAAAAATCCGACATACATGGTTGTCATTAAGAAGTAAAATGTGGTTCAATGAGATTAAAATAACTTTTTGGTGAATAGTAACTTATTAAGTTTTTAATCGCGATTAGTGGTATTTAGTGTAATTTAAGGTAAAAATATTGATTTAAATATAAAATGACCAAGACACGTGTCCTAAACTTATTGTATGTGTCATGGCCGACCAATAATATCAATGGGTCAACATGGGGGCCCCATGGAGCCACCTTGGTTGGGAAATGACATAAATAACTTTTTATTTAATGTAAAAGTAAAAATGACACAAACATAATATGTTTTATAAAAACAATTTTTATATGGGGTTATAGAAGCCATATTTTTTACTATAAATATTAATTAGAAAGATAATAATATTTCCTACATCATAGTAGTTTTTTTAAAATTTTTAGACATTAAATAAATTAAATTATTTATGACATCATGATGATGCAGCGATGACCTCATTATTTAACAATTTAAATAAAATGGATAGATAATGTAAAATATAAGACCTAAACATGGCCAAAACCAATTGGATGAGTGGATTTATAACCCTTATCACCTTATCCTAGAATTATATCAATTTGGGCCCTTTTGAATACGAAAATCATTTTAAAATAAAGGAACTTATCTTTACTTTCCAAGAGTGCCCCTCCTCTCCACTTATAAAAGGCCCCCACCTCTACCTCCTTACCCACACTTCCAAAGCCTTTGAATCAGCCAAAACCTGCCCATTTTGTCTCTCCACTTACCTCTATTACTCCTTGAAGCCTCACATTGGGCAGAAGTCTTCCCAAGGAAGCCTTTGAGCTCAAATCAAAGGGAGTTACCCGATTTTAAGGTAATGCCTTATTTTGAGTCCTTTTGTTTTATTTTGCTTCTCCAACCCCCTAAACTCTTCTTATTCTTTTATTTTTTAACAAATCCAGTATCCTCAATATACTAGGATGTTGTTATAAAATGGATTCGAGCTACACATACACACACCTACATCTAATGGTTAACAAACATACTGTTTCCGTGGATGGTGAATTTATGCCTCCCGAAACGATCATTGTTCAACATTATTTTAACACCTTCAAAGGTGGCCATTAAGATGTCACTATATTTATATATGATATATAATATGTTTATGTTTTCCTTAAGCTTCTGTATTTTCCTTTTTGGTCATACCATTATGGTTTCCATTATGGGTAAACGCGATATCTTCGTTTAAGGAAGTGCAGACTACCGCTCCCCTCAAAGTGATTTGATTCGTTAAATACCATATGTGGGACATATAAAGGATGTAACTATGATATTATATATGATATTATACTGTAATTATAATATAACTTTATGTCATTATGATTCCATTCTATAAAATACGAAATAGAAATGAAAGTAGCATTCATGCGTACGTACGACTTACCGTCTCCATGAACGGTGCATTTCATTTTTACCTCTAAGTGATTATGTAATATTATAAATGCATGTATATAATTTATATATATGATATATACATAATGATTATAATTCTGGATATAATGTATACATGAACAACATGTAATTATAAAGGGTTTATTTTTGAATCAAGTACCAATGATCGTTAAAACGACCGTTATCAACTTAAATAATTACATAGTGTTTATGACATGGCGATAAGTGATATAAAAGGAATAATGAACTTGAAAAAGGTTCTTAAACAAGTATAAATTCACTCAAGTTTATTATTTAGGACATTAAAGAACGATCGAGTCATGTCGGACCCGAGGTATGGGACTTCGTCTCAATCTCCTTTCATTGAATAACATTTTGTTTTATACACAACCTTTTATTATATATGGTGTATAAACCCCTTTGACTTTTACGTTTTTTCAAAAGGAATCATTTTTTATACAAAGCGTTTACTAAATGACAAAAGGGAATGTTTTTGTCGTACGTACGCGGTGACAACAACTTCTCCGCCGCCATGACCATTATTTGAGTTTCAGCTTCCTCTACAAGCCATACCTTTTTTAAAGAAAAATAAATACCATGTTTTACTTTTCTTTTATTTTGGTATTGAAAATGGTTTTCATATTGTTTTTATATCAATGTGTTGTATTGATATCTTGTGAATGAAAAAATGTGGGAATGTTATGTTTCCTTTATGCATGTTTTATGTGATTCTATTATGTTGAGGTTCTTGGGCATTATTATAAAGACGAGTGGTTCTATGATAAACTAAGGGTGGGTGAGCCCGATATAGCTCTCCAATGCATTGGGTAACGCAAAGGAGTGAAACGTTAAGGTTTCTCCGAAGCGATTTAGGGAATATACTATGATGGGTATTCCAAACGTAACCAAGAGGGTTACTCCCTACGTAAGAATGTTATGAATCCCTCAAGTTACCTTTATGTCTTATGATTTCTATGATTTATTCATGATTTGATGAGGTATGTTAAAGTGCTTATGTTTTATGGGTAAAGTTTGATATCATTCTTATGTATATATGTACCCATGTTTCCTTTCCAAATTTTTATATCCCTTACTGAACTTTTTATGCTCATCCCATGTTTTTTGAAATGTTTTTCATAGGTCAAGGGAAAGGTACATGATATGAAGATAGCGTCAAGGATGTTTCAAGAAAGAATCCATGTTTTATTTTAAATATGTTTCCATTTATGGGAATGAAGAATACTATCTTTATGTAACCACTTTTTTTATATGTGGAATGTAATGCAAGTTTTATGATCTAATTCTCTAAAACTCTAAACCCGAAAAGATCCTAAATGTGTAATCTTGTAATAACTCCAGATTAAGTAAGGTTTAAGGCTGGGGCCATATAGTTGGTATCAAAGGTCAGTTTAGATAACTTTAGGAGTTAGAATTATATTAAATGATTGTCCAAAAATATTTTTGAAATGATATAGCATTTGATGATTACCATGTTGATTCATCTAAGACATGTTTGTTCAGAATTGTTTTCCGCAGAGGAAACAGGGAAGCAGTGCTTGGAAGGCATACAGAAGGAAATAACCTTCAGAATCAGCATCCTGAGATGGTCGGAATTGGAACTGAACAGTTTTTTGCAGTAATGGGGCAGTTGACTCAAGCGATAAATGGTGGTGGTATCCATAAACGAGATCAGCCAGATCAACCGCAGAGGAACATGTCAGTGGTGGAACATTTCATGAGGCAACATCCCCCATAATTCAGAGGATCATCTGACCCTGTGCTAGCTGACGAGTGGACTAAAGTACTGGAGAAGATTTTTGATGGCATGGGGTGTTCAGACAATCAAAAGGTTAGTCTTGCTATTTACCATTTGGAGGGTGAGGCAGATCAGTGGTGGTCTATGGTTAAAAATATCCGAGACGCCGATGAGATTGATGCTCTTGACTGGGATGAATTCAAAGGTATGTTTCTTGAGAAGTATTTTCCTAAGGCTGTTCGATTTAGGATGGAAAATAAATTCTTGGAATTGAGGCATGAGGAAGACTCAGTGGCTACCTATGAAGAAAGGTTCACTCGATTGGCAAGGTATGCTCCACATTTTTTCTGAGACCTTGATAGTAAAATCAATCATTTTTACTCAGGATTAAAGCCAAAATATCGAAGGTAATTAGCTTCTCGTGAGTCTAAAAGTTATGAAAAGATTGTTCGATGTGATGAGAAGGTGGAAATGGAGTTTTCCGGTGATCAAGTGTTCTATAACAACCAACAGAAGAAGAGATCGAGGTGGCATGAGAAAGGTAATAATTCTTCAGAAAAGTCTGATGCTATGAAAACTAAGTTTCTAGTCTGTGATAAATGTGGCAAAAGGCATGCTGGGGAATGTCTTCTGAATTCTGGAAAGTGCTACTAATGTGGTAAGATGGGACATAAGGCTCATGATTGCACTGAAAAGAATCAAGGTGAAAGTAAGACCAAATTTGATTTACATTTAGTGAAATGTTTTAAGTGCAATGAGATGGTTCACTATGAAAATGAGTGTCCGACAAAGAGCTTGAGTGATGGGAAGCAGTTAGACTACAAGCAGAAAGGGGTGGTGAAATCCTTTACAACTACTTCAGCAGATGTCGGGCCATCAAATGAAGTTGTATCAAGTACTTTGTTTGTTTTTTCAGATTATGCTAGTGTGTTGTTTGATTCGGGGTCTACACATTCTTTCATCTCGGAAACCTTTTCTTGTAAAATGGGAATACCATCTCAAGAAATGACTTCTGAACTTGTGGTAAAAACACCTGGGGCAAATGTTGAGGCAAAAAAAATTTATAAGAATCTTCCTATCCTTATCTATGGAAATAACCTACTTGCAAACCTTATTTTTCTACCTCTAGTAGAGATTGATGTTATCCTGGGTATGGATTGGCTCTCTATTTACCATGATAAGGTTGACTGTAGAGATAAAGAAGTTTCTTTTCAGAATGACTTTCAGTTTGTGTACAAGAATGAACCCTTAATGTTGATAACTTATCAAGAGGCCAAGAAACTTGTAAAAGATGGAAATGAATGTTACCTTGTACACATCGTTGGAAATAATGGAACTGTTCAGATTAATGATGTGCCAGTGGTAAATGAGTATCCTGATGTTATTCATGATGAGTTGCCTGGAATAATACCAGATCGGGAAGTTGAATTTACTGTTGAATTAGTTCCTTATGCTAAGACACTTTCAAAACCACCTTATCGAATGGCTCAAATTGAACTTTTAGAGTTGAATGAGCAATTGCTAGATTTATTATAGAAAGGTTTCATTGGACCTAGCACATCACTTTGGGGTGCTCCTGTTTTATTTGTTAAAAAGAAATATGGTTCTATGAGACATTGCATTGATTATATGGCCTTGAATAACATCACTGTTAAGAAGAAATATCCTTTTCCTCATATCGATGATTTGTTTGATCAGCTCCAGGGAGCTTAGTATTTTTGAAAGATTGACTTGAGATCGGGGTACCATCAGCTGAAGGTAAAGGAAGCAGACGTTCCGAAGACCGCGTTCCGTACAAGACATGGACATTACGAATTTGTAGTAATATCTTTTGGTCTAACCAATGCACCTGTTGTATTCATGGACATAATGAATAAAATTTTCCATGAGTTCTTGGATAAGTTTGTGGTGGTTTTCCTTGATGATATTTTGGTGTTTTCTAAAAGTAAATAGGAGCATGAAAGACATTTAAGGGTTATCTTGTAAACCTTAAAAGAAAATAAATTGTATGGGAAATTCATCAAGTGTGAGTTTTGGTTGCAACAAATTACTTTCCTTGGTCACATTGTTTCTAAAGATGGGATAACTGTTGATCCTGCAAAAACAAAGGTTGTTGAAGAATGGCCAAGACCCAAAAATGTAACTGAGATTCGTAGCTTCCATGGTTTGGCAAGCTATTACCGAAGGTTTGTTAGAAATTTTTCACGGTTATCTAGTCCAATGACTAAGCTAACTCGGAAGGGTGTTACGTTTATCTGGACAAATGAATGTGATGATTGTTTTCATGAATTGAAAAGAAGATTGGGGAATGCTCCAGTTTTAGAACTACCTTCCAGGAATGGTAGGTTTGGTATCTACAGTGATGCTTCATTGAAAGGACTTGGTTGCGTCCTAATGCAGAATGATTAGGTAATTGATTATGCTTCACAACAGTTGAAAACTCATGAGGTAAATTACCCTACACATGATTTGGAATTAGCTGCTGTTGATTTCGTTTTAAAAATTTGGAGGCATCATTAGTATGGAGTAAAGTGTGAAATATATACCGATCAAAAAAGTTTAAAGTATATATTCACTCAGAAAGAATTGACCATGAGACAAAGGAGATGGCTAGAATTAATCAAGGATTATGATTTTACAATTCATTACCATCCGGGAAAATCAAATAAAGTGGCTGATGATTTGAGTCAAAAAGAAATGCTTCATTAGCAATGTTGCGTTTGGAACGTGATCCTTTGATTAAGGATTTGATGAACTTTGGCATAGAAGTTGTTGGTGCAGGAAGTTCTTCTGTTTTGTTTCAGGTATCAGTGTAATCATCTCTATCAGATAGAATCAAGCAAGCACAAGAAGCAAGACAGTGAGTTGCAGAAAAAGGTAGAGCTGGTTCAGAAAGGTAAGTTTCCTGAATTCAACATTGATAATGATTGCGTTTTGAGAGTTGGGAAGAGATTGTGTGTGCCTTGTGATTCACAGTTGAAGAGAGAGTTGTTATGTGAAGCTCATAGTTCTCTGTTTTCAGTTCATCCTGTCAGTACTAAGATGTATAGAGATCTGTGGGAGTATTACTAGTGGGATGGAATAAAAAGAAATATTGCTGATTTTACTGTGAAGTGTTTGACTTGTCAACAGGTTAAAGTAGAGCGGCAGTTACCGAAAAGGATGCTTCAGCCTTTACCAGTGCCAGAGTGGAAATGGGAGAATATATCCATGGACTTTGTTATGGGATTACCGAAGACATCTCGAGGTAATAATGCAATCTGGGTTATTGTAAATCACTTGACTAAATCTTCTCATTTCCTTTCTATATGAGATACTTTTTACCTAGATAAACATTCCCGTTTGTATCTTAAAGAGATAGTTAGTTTACATGGAGTTACTCTCTCCATTGTATCTGATCGTGATCCCAGGTTTACTTCTAACTTTTGGAAAGGCCTTCAGAAGTCGTTGGGTACTGAATTAAATTTTAGTACAACTTTTCATCCTCAATCAGATGGGCAGTCAGAATGAAAAATTCGGACCTTGGAGGATATACTACGAGCTTTTTATATGTATTATCAGGGAAGTTCGGACCAACATCTTTCTTTGGTTGATTTTTCATATAATAATAGTTTTCATTCCAGTATACAGATGGAACCATTTCAGGCATTATATGAGAAGCGGTGTCGAACTCCAGCTTTCTGGGATGAAGTGGGTGAAAAGAAGTTGATGGGACCAGAATTGGTAGAAGAGATAGAAGAAAAAGTTCAGCTGATTCAGAAACACATGAGAACAGCTCAGAGCAGGCAGAAGAGTTATGCGGACAACAGGAGGAAGGATCTCTCTTTTGAGGTAGGTGATCATGTTTTTCTCAAAGTATCACCATGGAAAAGTGTGATGTGATTTTGTATGAAAGGAAAGATGAGCCCAAGGTTCATCGGACCATATGAAATTCTGGAGAGAGTTGGATCAGTTGCATACAAATTGGCTTTACCTCCGAGTTTATCTCAGGTACACAATGTTTTTCACGTTTCGATGTTGAGAAAGTATATGCCAGATCCATATCATGTTTTGAGTCTAGAGGTAGTTCAGCTGGAAGAGAAACTATCTTATGAGGAACAACTAGTCCAGATTCTTGACCACAGGGAGCATGTGTTATGGAATAAGGTGATTAATCAGGTAAAGGTTTTGTGGAAAAAAGAACATGATGGAAGAGGCAACATGGGAATCTAAAAATGTAATGAGGGATAAGTACCCCCATTTATTCGATAAGTAATTAAATTGCAGGGATGCAATTTTCTAAAGGGGGGAAGTATGTAACATCCCATGTAAGTAATGAATAATATATATTTTTATCTATGTCTATTAATGATTAAGATAGTGTTTTAGAGGTTTAAAATTAAAAAAAATACAATTTTATGCATGGAATACACTAATATTCTTAAAAGACTCTTTTACTTCCTTTTGATGGAAAACCTTTTTTAAATCTATATTTTGACAATTTTATAAGCTATTTTTGTCAAAAAAAACTTATTATTTATGATTGGGACATCAAAATTTACTTTGTGTGAATTTTTTTTATTTTTCCTATAAAGTTCATTTTTTAATGAATAGTGAAAAATGTTGTATTTTAATTCAAAACCTCTTTTTAATCTAATTTATTTATATGATTATATTATCTTTTGAATTGGTTTTGAAGTGAAATTAAAATATATTTTTACCATTTTATCCAATGGTGGTCATTGGAATCAATTTCACTTTGAAATTGGACTTAAACTAGTGTCAATCTTTTGATACGTATTGTTTCATAAAAACAGGCTATTTGTCATGACAACGGGAATTAATTATTAAATTAATTAATGTGACTTATATGTTTTGAAAATTTTTAAAATAGACTTCATTTTTGAATTCAGAATATCAAATATAGCTTAGGGTGAATTTATGGTAATTTTCTGAAAAACTTCAATTTTTGATGAATAGTGAAACCACTAAGTGGTACTTATAAAAAACTGATTTTTCCGTTTAAATGAAATTTTGCCATCTTTGTGTTTTGAATTTCAAAAATCTGACATACATGGTTGTCATTAAGAAGTAAAATGTTGTTCAATGATATTAAAATAATTTTTTGGTGAATAGTAACTTATTAAGTTTTTAATCGCGATTAGTGGTAATTAGTGTAGTTTAAGGTAAAAATAATGCTTTAAATATAAAATGACCTAGACAGATGTCCTAACCTAATTGGATGTGTCATGGCCGACCAAGAAAATCCATGGGTCAACTTGGGGACCCCATGGAGCCACTTTGGTTGGGAAATGACATAAATAACTTTTTATTTAATGTAAAAGTAAAAATGACACAAACATAATATGTTTTATGAAAAAAAAATTTATTTGGGGTTATACAAGTCAGATTTTTGACTATAAATATTCATTAAAAATCTAAAAATATTTCCTACATCATAGTATTTTTTTTATAAATTTTAGACATTAAATAAATTAAATTATTTATGACATCATGATGATGCAGCGATGACCGCATTATTTAACGATTTAAATAAAATTGAAAGATAATGTAAAATATAAGACCTACACATGGCCAAAACAAATTGGATGAGTGGATTTCGAACTCTTATCACCTTAGCCTCTATTTATATCAATGTGGGGCCTTTTAAATCCGTAACTCATTTTAAAATAAAGTAACTTATCTTTACTTTCCAAGAGTGCCCCTCCTCTCCACTTATAAAAGGCCCCCACCTCTACCTCCTTACCCACACTTCCAAAGCCTTTGGCTCGGCCAACCCTGCCCATTTTGCCTCTCAACTTCCCACTCTTACTCCTTGAAGCCTCACTTTGGGCAGAATGTCTTCCCAAGGAATCCTTTTAGCTCAACCCAAAGGGAGTTACCCTATTTTAAGTTAATGTCTTATTTTGAGTCCTTTTGTTTTATTTTGCTTCTCCAACCCCCTAAACTCATCTTATTCTTTTCTTTTGTAACAAATATAGTATCATCAATATAATAGGATGTTGTTATAATAAGAATTCGAGCTACACTTACACACACCTACATCTAATGGTTAACGAACATACTGTTTCCGTGGATGGTGAATTTATGCCTCCCGAAACGATGATTGTTCAACATTCTTTTAACACCTTCAAAGGTGGCCATTAAGATGTCAATATATTTATATATGATATATAATATTTTTATGTTTTCCTTAAGCTTCTGTATTTTCTTTTTTGGTCATACCTTTATGGTTTCCATTATGGGTAAACGTGATATCTTCATTTAAGGAAGTGCGGATTACCGCCCCCTCAAAGTGATTTGATTCGTTAAATACCATATGTAGGACGTATAAAGGATGTAACTATGATATTATATATGATATTATACTGGAATTATAATATAACTTTATATCATTATGATTCCATTCTATAAAATACGAAATAGAAATGAAAGTAGCGTTCATGCGTACGTACGGCTTACCGTCTCCATGAACGGTGCATTTCATTTCTTACCTCTAAATGATTATGTAATATTATAAATGCATGTATATATTGGATATATATGATATATACATAATGATTATAATTATGGATATAATGGATACATGAACAACATTTAATTATAAAGGGTTTATTTTTGACTCAAGTACCAATGATCGTTAAAACGACCGTTATTAACTTAAATAATTGCATAGTGTTCATGACATGGAGATAAGTGATATAAAAGGAATAATGAACTTGAAAAAGGTTCTTAAACAAGTAGAAATTAACTCATGTTTATTATTCAGGACATTAAAGAACGATCGAGTCAAGTCGGACACGAGGTATGGGACTTCGTCTCAATCTCTTTTCATTGAGGCATATTTTGTTTTATACACAACCTTTTTTTATATATGGTGTATAAACCCCTTTGACTTTTAAGTTTTTTCAAAAGGAATATTTTTTATACGAAGAATTTACTAAACGACAAAAGGGAATGTTTTTGTCGTACATACGTGGTGACAATGACTTCTCCGCCACCGTGACCATTATTTGAGTTTCGGATTCCTCTACAAGCCCTACATTTTTTTAAAAGAATAATAAATACCATGTTTTACTTTTCTTTTATTTTGGTATTGAAAATGGTTTTCATAATGTTTTTATATCAATGTTTTGTATTGATATCTTGTGATTGAAAGGTGGGAATGTTATTTTTCCTTTATGCATGTTTTATGTGTTACGATTATGTTGAGGTTCTTGGGCATTATTATGAAGATGGGTGGTTCCGTGATAAACTAAGGGCGGGTGAGCCCGATATAGATCTCCAATGCAATGGGTAACACGAAGGAGTTAAACATTAAGGTTTATATGAAGAGATTTAGGGAATATATTGTGATGGGTATTCCAAACATAATCAAGAGGGTTACTCCCTACGTAAGAATGTTATGAATGCTCAAGTTACCTTTATGTCTTATGATTTCTATGATTTATTCATGATTTGATGAGGTATGTTAAAGTGTATATTTTTTATGGGTAAAGTATGTTATCATTCTTATGTATATATGTACCCATGTTTCCTTTCCATATTTTTATATCCCTTACTGAGCTTTTTATGCTCATCCCATGTTTTTTGAATTTTTTTTCACAGTTCAAGGGAAAGGTACATGATATGATGACAGTGTCAAAGAAGTGTCAAGAAATAATCCATGTTTTATTTTAAATATGTTTCCAATGATGGGAATGAAGAATAATATCTTTATGTAACCACTTTGTTTATTTGTGGAATGTAATGCAAGTTTTATGATCTAATTCTCTAAAACTCTAAACCTGAAAAGATCCTCAATGTGTAATCTTGTAATAACTCAAGATTATGTAAGGTTTAAGGCTGGGGCCTTATAAATTAAATGGTAACATATGAATAATTATTATTTTCCATGGGTGAAAAACTATTCTCATATTAAATCTATTGACAAACTCATTTTAATGATGTCTTGTATATGCCTATGTGATACTTGGACCCTTTTGTGGAAATCAAATGAAATACATAGAGGTTGTACTATGATGATTCTATGTGTGATACATGAAATACATATGTGGAATACTAAGGATAGACTCTGAGGGTAGAAAATTATAAATTACATAGAAACATTTGGTCTCTAATTATGGATCACCACTGATGGTCTCAGAGGTAGTGAATTTATACAACATCAATAGAAATACTATAGTTCCTACGAGTAATGTTTAGTATGGTTTGTTAAAGTGATGGGTTTATATTTTATTGGATGGTCACATGGGTTCAAAATTAAAAATTAAATTGATATGCTTAGTTTCACTTAAAATATTATATATTGTGATGATTATATGATGTATATCCCATGATAATGTAGAATCTTGGATTCGAATAGAGCCATAAATTATAATTTTGTTCTTATTATGCACATCCTTTTTAATTTGATACATGGGGATGATTGAACTATGATCCATGTCCTGAAACATTATAATTAATTAAATCATTATTGAATGACTACATATAGATATTTTTTCTTACCTAATGTAGGTAGAATATGATGAGTTTTCCATGGGAAATCTAGAATATGAGGGTTTTATAGATACAAAACTTCATTTATATATTTTATTGTTACATTGACACTATTTATTAAATATTCATAGACTCTATAGAATTAGATACATTCAGTGGGGACCTACTGATTTTATCTCACATAAAATTTTTCCTACCTTTTGCTACCTAGAGAGACTTCAAGGATGTAGCTAGGAATTGGGTAAAGTGCATAGTTTTTGATACCTGATTGATTGTATCACGAGAGTAGGGCAACACAAGCCCAAGTAACGGTTATTGGTAATATTAAGAGATTTTCATTTTGGAATGTTTGGTATACTTGTATGTATTTTACCTTCTTACATGTATTACTATTTTTTGTTTTTTGGTAGCATGAAAATGTATTTATTTTTTTTATGACATTGATGAACATGATTACCCGGTTATTATATAATGGATATTTATTTATCGGCTATCCAGATATCTTTTTTCATATACTTTTATGTGATATTATTTTATTACTTATTTTCTCATAAATCATTAAAGTATAGTCTCCCCATCATTCCACTATGGAACCTCACTTCTATTTACTAGCCTTGGTCATTTTGGGAGGTTCTCTTGAGGTCATGTCACCAACTGAGTTCAGTTACTATTAAGAGAATTGGATCTATGACATCACAAGGATGATGTTACTTTATAAAATTAATTATATCTCCCAAATAATCAAAATAGGATAAAATGATACCAATAATTTCATTGGTATAATGACTTAAAATAAACAATGATGGAAAATAAAAATAATATGGAATATTTTTTGGAGATATCAAACACAAAATAAGTAGATTTCCAAATAGATATGGCTAACCAAAAATTCATTGTCATTGGAAGAAATAAATAGAGAAACTATACTGAAGGGAATCAATTGGTAATTTATATTAACCTAGATTTCACCAATAGATAAATAGGTAAACAGTATTTTTCTATTATTGGTGTTTGAATATATATATATATATATATATATATATATATATTTATGTCCTGGTATTATAAAAACACCTATATGAAAAAATAGGGTATGTCATGCCATCATACCAGTGCATATATATTAACATATATTCATAGAAAATAAATATTTATTAGAATTTCCATAATTCCTATGGCCTATACAAACCTCATTTTTTATATAACAAATGATACATCTTATTAATAACCTCACATGAGCCTATGCTACTGAAAACAATCACATGGATATCCTCTAGCGGCTGTAGCATCAACTATAAATAGGTTTATCATGCTAATTTCTGGGTAACATATCACATCCAAAATTACCTATTGATAGTAAAAAAAATATAGAAATACAAAAAATCAAAACACAATACTGTAATGATATTTTTATTGATCCATACCAAGATATTTATACAAGACTCGATCAAGGATTTCATGAACCCGTTGGATGTTCCCTGATCACTTAGGTGTGATGATTATCACAAAATGTCTTAGTGTTCAATTGGGTATATATTACATATTATTTATTTAAATATAATTTATTACTAGATCCTCATGGAAATATATCATTTCATTTCATTATAAAAAAAATTACCAGATGGAAATAAAACAATAAAATGATTTGTACATTATTAAATAAAAAAGAAATCAAATTCGCTATATATATGAAATTGATACATTAAATGTTTAGATACGTCTATTTAAAATAAAATATGACTAAAATGATTCAAAATATGTACATACAATATAAAACTAAAAATGATTTATAAATATTCCAAAAATTTACAATAACCAACCTTCAATCAGATCGACTATAACATAGTGGCCAAGCCAGCTCCTATGTCAAGGACAAACAATACAAGATCATCTAAAGTCTCACAAACCCCCAATCTATACCAATAACGAGGCAGGGAGAGTCTATATATATCCACCAGTGTATGCACATAATGTTTGTGTATAATACTTATTACTGAACCAACAATAATGTCTCCACATGCAAAGTGATAATCATGTGTAATAATGACCTTTTCAACCTTTATAAAATGATATAACAAAATAACATTGAATAAAATAAAAAATACATGTATAAATAATTAAATAAGTGAGATTACATAAATTTAAATTCTCAAAAAGTAATTTATAAATTTTTTTATGTGAATCAATTAAATATATATCATCTCTTAATAAAAAGCATTTTTGTCACATCAGTCAAAACTAATTTATGAAAATATTAGAATCTATTGAGTATACCTATACACCATAAGGGATAATTCATCTATGTATGTTAGTCTCAATAAATACCTATAATGAGTAATAATATATATAGATAGAGATTTATCCATTGGGGTGTTTAATATCTTCATATGAAATGGGAGAATATATATATCCACACAATTATCTTTTATGGGTCCACTCATCTTCTCATAGGAATGAATTGTTTATATATAACAAAACAATAGGAGGGATCAGAATCTCACTATAATATATATATATATATTTAATCCTCTCTAGGAAGGACTCATCTTTTTATAGGATGCAACATGTATATATACCATATTTAAATCATGAATAAAATAAAAATTCATAATACTTAATCTATAGGATAGTTGTCTCCTCATAGATCTATTAATAAATATATATATATATAAATTTTACCTATGTATCTAGTACAAAGGTCTCATGAAATAATTGGTAAGACCGGTTCCACATAGCACATATGCAATATATTACAAAACAAATTATTTCTGTATTTAATATAATGTATGGAAATATCCATCATTAATTTCCATATCAAAATAAAATGAAATCATCAAATAAAAAGTTCACTATATCAAACAAAATTCATTCCATATAAAACACAAGAAATTAATAATATTACAATAATTAACACTCTCTATGACATCAATTGACATGCTCAATGTCAAATTATTTAAATTCCATTCATCATGAAATATTCATGATAGTTTAAATCAAAAAATTCACAAGATAATATTTTTTCAGCATATAAACAAAATAGTATCATGAAAAATATTGAGTTAATCAAGAAATAATCAATACATTTCAAATTTTATGACATTACAAATTAGGAACTACCTGCATATAATGCTCAATAAAAATGTATGTATATCATAAATTATTCATAGAATGTCAACTAAAAAATTTATATAAATATTTTTATCGCTCATTAAATTTTGGGAATTGATCAATAATTCCTTTTTAACTACATTTAACATGAGTATGTATCACTTTTCTTTAACCTAATATGAGGTTTATCAAATCAATACTTTAATAAGAAACATGATAAATATTTATGTTTGTAGTTATTAATACTTATTAGGTTGAAAATTTTTCATTTCACAAATAACATTATGCACTATTAATATTAAACCCTAAAAAAGAAGTAAGTGAATATTTCATGTATATATTTTAATATGGAATTGTAGAGAAGAAATAATTTATAAATTCCTTATCTTATTAAATCCATTTATATGTCAGGTTTTCAGAAACAAAGCATTATTTATGTAAATAAAATAGATTCCACTCTCTTATCAGTTGTGAACTTGTTTTTGGATACACCATTTATGAATATTCATAATTAAGTGTGAAAAAAGAATATAAATGAATATTAAATCCCAAAAAGATTATTTTAAATAAGGAATAAAAATCACCATAGTTTATGAATTTAATGGATGAAGGAATTACGTAAAATATATGTTATATAGAAGATACATAAAAAATTAGAATCTTATCATAGCCTATTACATGGTCAATTTCCATTTTTGAAATTAAATTCTAATATTTTACATGAAACATTAATAATAATTTTAATACTATGTAATTTATAGTTTCCCAAGACATTCCCAAACATTTTCTCATTACAAAAAAATTACATAACTAGAGTTTAGTTATGTTTCATTGAATATTAAATCATTTAAGATAAACAAACAAATTATATTTCTATTATATATATCATGTTTTATACGCATAAATGTTTCATTTATCAATGAAAAACCTTCCTCAAATGTTTTACAAAAAAAAATTAACTCACTATTAATTATCATGTTTTTTTGATACATGAGAGAACAATACCTAAAAATAAATATGATTTCATAACCATATCCAAAAAATAAGATATTAAATTTAAATGTCAGGATCAAATCTGTGATTAACATACACAAAATAATATATTAGGGTACTAAAAACATCAGTAATAAACCATAGGAATATATAGTTTCATGTAAAAAAATCGGGTATACTAAACATGATATAAACTAAAAATCCCAAGTGAAGGTTTAAGGAGTGTGGTTGTATTTTTTTCAATATATAATAATGTATATAAATAAAATTTATGAATAATTCTTCTATGAATAAAAATTAATATTGTAATGTGGATGAAACAAATAGTATGAGAAAATGTTCATGAAGGATGGTGATTATTTTGGGGGAATTATTATAGATTCCATGAATCTAATTCATTATAGAAATTATCCATGCATGATTTAATGATTCTTGTAGAATTGTTGTGGAATCATTGGGTGTCATTTGGTAATAAAATTATCCATGATTGGTGTTGTTGATTTGATATTTGTTTTAGATTACGTAAATTTCATTTGATTTCATTGTTTAACAATTCCTTATGTTTTTAACTATGGTGATTGTGGACGTGATCTGAAATTCCAATGACCATAGTCAATAAGGACACATTGTTTACCACTTCACAATGAATAAGATATCCATGAATTGTAGTTTCATGACTGGGATTTTATATATGAAATGAATATTTTGTTTATATTTTTTATGAATGATATGAAGGGTGGAATTATCATATTATTTTAACAGTTTTTTATATTTCATTCATGGAAAAATTCATGTATTTTTAGGTGGCCTCACATATAAAATAGGTTCCAAATAGAAGCCTACAAGGTATATCCCTCAACCATGCACGGGGGAACGAGAGTGTTCACTCATGTTATAGAGCCTTAAAACAGAGGATACACATAGTGACAGAGGTGTGGGAGAAACTATGTATAATTTCTATTGGAGAACATACTTCGATGTGTGGATGGGTATGTATATAATTCACAAATTGGTATGTCCTACATGCCAGTTGGTCGTATCCAAAGGTAGTATATGAATGGTGTGATAGGTTATCATCCCCCATATAGATCTTCCACCATGAAAAGGTACATGATTTATAATAAATTGTATCCTTGATATAGAATATTTACGATGCTGGATAAGAACACACACTACACCCTTCCATCATCCTTAAAAACACGGATAAATCATGAACCTTTACATGGGATTAATATTTTCTATCTTATCTCCCATTCTACACATATTCAATTAATCCAATAATCCTCAACCAATTGATTATTTCGTTTTCTTCATGCACTCATGACTATAATACACCTCCACTAGACATGTAGACGGATTGATAAAAAGTTTAATGAACTACAGTCATTCATGGATATTTTCCATTCAAGGATGTTGAATGAATGAAGAATAGTTACATCATAATAATACATCACATGAATCCCAAATCCAATAATGTAATTATATTAATATCTGATGACAGAACTATGATAATCTAAAAATACACCAAGAGGATTTGATGTGAGAAGAAACTACTATGACATGATGTTCTATGAGAAAAATCTATGAAATGATATCATGCCACACAAAGAAACTCACTGAATGCAACATTGGTCACAAAAAAGCCTATTAGAATATGTTCTGAGATCTTATAAATATAATTTTTTCTTATAAAAATACACCTGGGGTGTCACACATGATCGAATGTCTTCAGAAAAGTTATATGGTTCAAATAACTATCGAAATTTCATGATATTTACTTGAAATATTGATTTTATGGAGTGGAGATTTAGTTCATGAAACACATGAATGCATATATTCATACATTATAGACCATTCATTAAGAATAATTCATGAATGCATATGTTAATGAATGAAAATATATGTAAACAATGAACATAATAAATAACCCAAAATAAATAAATACAAGAAGTCTTTTCATATAAAATTATAAATTCATAATTTTTATGTGAATGTGATTACAAAGTTATCATTTCATGGATATATATCATGAAAGGAAAATTTGATATTTTTTCATGAATAATGATTTTTAAACTCAAGAAAAAATTCAGATATTATATGAGAGGATATTATATTTTAGTTGATAGTGTATTTGGATTGTGCAAGAACTATCTTGTATAATTTTTGGATAAAGTTGTTTACCCCACTAGCACAAATTTATTGATGCAGGGAACATCACTAACAGAAGGAGTATACACCCAAACATTTTATTCTCAATTAAGAAGTTAACTTGGAGTATGATAGAAGATTTTTTATTTGATCATTCTATAAAAATAATGAGTTGGCGTGTAAGTTGAATTTTCAAATTATTGAATATTACGTAGTCAAAATAAAATGAAAATTGTGGATATATTACAATTTGAAGACCTTGATAGAGTGAAAAGTTTATCTAAATGATTAAAATACATCTACTGCTGTAGATAGATCTTTTTTAGAGTGTTTGTTGAATGCCATTTATGAACTTGTGTTATCAATATAAATAATGAAATTAAAGACATCTAGATCGGGTATAAATATTACCACTACTATATTAATATTTAATTCTTCATTCATTAACATTTTTTACACATTTTTGGCGTTTGAAATCACTAAAAAATTATAGTAATAAGAAAATACATAAAAACCCAATGGTAGGTAACAATAAAGAGTAGGTTCTCACATTGAGACTGAAACTTGTAAAAATCTATCGGTACTAATATTTATTTCAATTTTATGTATTTCATGTGTATGAGAATTTTTAGATTGATCAATAGATCAATTCCTCAAACCATGATAGTGGTTTTAGTTTAAGAGTGGATAATTAGAAAGAGAGTATAGTTTCAGTAAATTGTTGGGCACAATAAATATCCCCCCACCACAGTGCCCCTACACTATTCTTATGGTCTCTTAAAATGTTATCACAATTTATATCTACCATTGATTATGTCAATTTTTCTATCCCTATTTGTAATTACAATCCATATATGATGTGAAAATTATAATTTTTTGCAAATGTACCTCAACTAGAAAACTTAGCCTCAAATCCTCCTGAAGGAAACAAAAACGTCTCTTCCCATATTCTATAAAATTATAAGAAGGGGGAAGGATTGATATTCCAACGAATATCATAGGAAAAAGATAATGAACTGTTCATATTTATAAAATTATTATATAATGATACTTTTAAAAAAACAATCTCAATTTATGAAGACTATGAGGAAGATTAGATTATCAGAATTATTGAATAATTCAACACAAAATTTGAATTTTATATAGAGAATGGTCCAGAACAAGTGATTTTATATATACATTTTTTGGTTAAGGATGTTTTTTATGAGTGATCATAGATTGAAGAGTGAGTATATAAATAGAAGGATTCATTTGGAAAGAAACTAAAACATTAACTAATCTAGATTACATTAAAGAAAGGGAATGATTTGTGACCCTTTTAAATGAAAATATTTCAATAATTAAAAAATAATGTGAATGTTCTAATTATGAGAGAACTATTAGTAAACATGTTTTTTATGAAGTAATTAATGCACTGGAAAAATAGTTTAATGTTTTTAGGAATTTCTTGGATTTAATACTTGACGAAAAAAGTATATTAAAAGAGATTAACATGTGAGTGGATGAGAAGAATATGTATCTTATAGAGTATATTTAGAAGAATTATGATATATAAGAATATGATATATCGGCTATCAATGTCATGTAATCTCAGTTTTAATTCAAGACTATAAGAATTATAGAATTTGGCAACTCATCGAATAAATGTTGTAAACAACATGATGATCATATTAATTAAATGAAAATTGAATGGGGGTGTGGGATGAAATTAGTTGAAAATTTACAGTTTTATTCCCCCATAAAATTTCTTGAACCTGAGATTTAATTTTTAAATTTTAAGGATACGCATGATGGAACCTTTCATGTTACTAAAAAAAGAACCCTTCCACCCAGACATATGAAGATAGTAAATCCCAGAAAGAGATATTTCATTGAAGAAATTGATCAGAGTCATATCTATAAGGAATATCATATTATTGGAAATTATAACTAAAAATCATCTATTGATCACCCTTTTATATAATCATGGCATAAAGCAAGTCACAACCCAATTAATGTTGTTTCTACTAATGTTGTCTCATTTTCTAGTGTAAGATCAAATCTAAAATTTGTGATGATATGTGTATAGAAAATTTCTATTACATCTACCAAAACACTAATGATGGTGATATACATGCATTTTTGTTGTATTTTTATAAATTTTCAATATATAATGAATTAATTTTCTATAAAGTTTTAGAATAATTAGGTCATCTTTATAGTTTTCTAGTGTTTTAGATTTTTTTATTTTATTAGATAATTTATATAATCATATTATTAATTTAGCATTTTAAAATTTATATTAATTTTATATATTATTTGAGGATATACTATTATTAGTTACATTAACATTCTGTTTATTATTATTTTATTAATATTTATTACTAATTATTTTATCTTTTTAATTTAGTTATATATATATAATAATGTTTATTATTTAAAATATTAGTATTATTAATAAAATTAGTTTTTCAGTATTATATATTTTTATTTAATGGCTATTTTATAATTATATATAATTAATAATTGTATTATATTAGTATATATAATTTTATGTAATTTTAAATTTTTTAATACATTTCTGATTTATTTTATTTTATTTTATTACTCATATAATATTTTTATGTTTTTTATTTTAATCCATTTATTATTTAATTTGTTATTAATTTTATTATAATGTTTATCTGACATTTGTTTTCTAATAAATATGTTTATTTGTAGGTGGATGGAAAATCCAATGAGAGGTCTTCCTCCTCACGTATAAATCCATGCACCCCACCCCTTCTATGTTCCCTATATTCCTGGCTACCCTACCCACTGCCCGCTCTACCCAGACCATCCTCATCCCTATCCACATTATTCCTTAACCCATCCACTCCCCTCATTTCTCCACATCCACTTCCCGGAACTAATTCCCCCACCCCACCCCACCCACAGGATATCAACACCTTTACACAATCCCCACTCCCCCTACACTCCCCACCGCCCAACTATTTCTCATTCTGCAAGACACTTCCCAACTGATCCGCAAATTGATGACCCCCAACTCATGGAATACCATCATTATTATAAGGCCCCGACCTTAAACATTACTTAATCGTGAATTAAATGAATAATTCTTATAGAGGATCTTTTCAGGTTTAGAGTTTTAGAGAATTAGGTCATAACTATTACATCTCAAAAGATAACATAGTGGACACTTCTACTAAGATTCCATAAAATAAAAAAACACTTAAAAAGAAACATGTCTAGTTCCATGTTTTAGATAGTATGTCTTTCCTTGATCCCATCCTTGACCCTATTCATCTTTAAGTCCTATGGAAAACATTTCAAAAACATGGGACGAGCATAAAAGTCCCAGTAAAGGATACACAAAGAAGGAAAACTGTTAGTTTTTCAAAACAATAATCAAACCATGAGTACTTTACCAAAGTAATACTTTTCACATTTATGAAGTATTAAAAACTCTTCACTGAATAAAAGAACATTACTTACCCTTTTGTAACCAAAATATTACCATAAAACCCATATAAAGAACAAATAACATATAATGTTAACTTGGGAAATAAACATACTTAAGTGGAATAACCATACGGTCTACTTCCACACATACATAATTGCATAGCCATACAGTCGACTTCAATACCCAATGCATTGAAGGTTATAACGTAACCACACGTCCTGGTATTCACAGCCCCACCCGTCATATGGTTTTTCACGTAACCACCCGTAAAATGACCAAGTACCATCATTACACATAAAATATTGAAAATATAAACATATCAATTACAACATTTCATTTTGAATCACTATAATTAATTCCAATATATTGAATTAATCAATCCATTTTCAAAAACCATTTAAAAGAAATTTTTGAATCAATGTGTCCCATAACAATTTTAATCTTTTAATGGAATTATAATTTTAAAACAATAATGTCCATATAAATAAATACTGAAAACCATTTTCAAAACATGGACATTAATGATAATGATTTAGAATAATAAATCATTAAAACATTTAAAATGATATTTTTTTAAAGAGTTTTTAACAAAATGAGAGACTCTTGAATACAAATAATTGTGGAATAACATTTAATAAGAACTTTATAATATCATGAGAATAAAGGGATTAATGATATAATATTTCAAAGGACAGTATAAACACCATATAAGAGTGAATGGGTGCCTCGCAATAATGAAGTCTCAATGGAAATGTAAATTGAGATGAAATCCATTATAAAGATGGTATCCTTAAATTAATGATAAATCTATCACATAATTATGTGTGAGAAATATATATACACCCAATATAAGTTGATATTAAGTGTGAAAAAATCAGAGGTAATTCACACATATTCATAGGATGACATGTTCAAGAAGTACTAGTTGAACCCAAAGAAATCGAAATTGGGTTAAGACGTTCCCTTGTAAAAATTCGACAGCCTAAGGGCGTCACATCAAAATTCAGACAATTAGTCGATGAAAGAGAGAATGGTATGTCATCACTTGGACATAATATTTACATGAATAAGGATATTGAAGAACATATCCCAATATAATAAGATGTAAATTAAAAGACATAACAAAAAGAGGTCTTTTAAAAAGAGGAGGGTGAAAGGTTCCCTTAACGACTTCGGTAACATTCGAAACTTACAACCAATGAAAGAAGGACTATAAAACATTGATGTACATACCCATAAACGAAAGTATATTACACAAAGATTATAATAATGTGAAGTACATACACCACTCAAAGGAAATGGTTGCCAATGTAGCATAAATCTCACGGGAATAAAATTGAGATGAAAAATCCCTTACGAAAACTCGGCAGCCTAACGGCACCACTTAAGACATCCAAAAAAGGATTTATGAGATAAAATAGGGTCTCTCGTAATATGAATAATAAAATTATATTATGATTAATATAAAATAATATCCCCAAACATAATAATGATGAGCTTATAAGAAATGACATAAAAGAGAGTACTTAAAAAGAACGCGAGAGGTTGGATCCCTTACCTCAAGTCTGTCTTGTCTTGTTCGTTTATTTATATTCCTAAATAATTAACATTGGTAAATTTATAATTTCATAATTACCTCTTTTAAATATTATTATTCAGTTCATATCTCATATTATAATGTTATAATATGAGGTTAATAATGTGATTTCATATCAGACGTTTTTGTGGATGTTTGGTACATGAGTCAAAAATGAACTTGTTTGAAAATGATTATCCATGTAGTTATAAGTAAATCATCTCATTAATAGTATTAATGATTTAAATATCATATATATTCAGTAAATATTAATTTTATACTACTTCATAACATTTGGAGATAAAAATAAATGAAATGCACCGTGTATGGAGACGGTAGGCCATACGTACGCATGAACGCTACTTTCATTTCTTTGACATATTATTGGAATTAAAAATAATTGAGAGATATAAATATTATAATTCCAGTATATTATATATGTTATTTAGGTCACATATGTTCATTAATTTCATTCATTATACATTCCATGTATTGCACGAAAGAGTCACATCACTTTATGGGGCGGTAGTCCACACTTCCTCGTATGAAATTATCACATTTGCACAACATGAAAAGAATAAAGTCATGTTTTAAAAATAAAATTCAGAAGCATCTAGAAAACATAAATACCATATATATCATATATAAAATATAGTGACATCATAATTTCCACCATGAAAGGTGTTAAGAGAAGATTGAACAATCATCGTTTCGTGAGGTAGAATTTCTCCATCCATAGAAACAGTATGTTCTTTAACCATTAGACGATGTTGTGTGTATGTGTAGCTATAATCCTTTACATAAAAACATCCTAGTATATTTAATATACTGTTTTTGTTACAAAATAAAGTAATAAAAAGAGTTTATAGGGTTGGAGAAGCAAAATAAAACAAAATAACACAAGGGAAGACTTTACCTTTAAATCGGGTAACTCTTTTTGATTTGAGCTCAACGGCTTCCTTGGAAAGGATTATGCCCAGAGGTGAGGATTCAGTGATGAAGATAGTTATTTGGAGAGATGAAATGGGTAGGGTATGGCTGAGACAAAGGCTTGATAGGTGTGAGTAATGTGGTATAGGTGGGGGCCTTTTATAAGAGGAGAGGAGGGGCACTATTGGAATGTTATAAACCTTTAGTTTATTATAAAATGATTCTCGGATTTTAAAGGTCCCAAAATTATATATTTCGAGGATAAGGTGATAAGAGTTCTAATTCCACCCATAAAATAGGTTTTTTACAAGTTTAGGTCTTAGATTTTACATTATCTTTTCATTTTATTTAAATCGTTAAGTAATGATGTAATTGCTGCATCATCATGGTGTCATAAATAATTTAATTTATTTAATGTCTAAAAATTATAAAACAAATATCATGATTTATAAAATCTTTTTATATTTTTAATGAATATTTATAGTAAAATATATGACTTGTATAACCCCATGTAAATTTTGTTTAGTAAAACAATACATGTTTGTGACATTTTAATTTTAACATTAAATAAAAAGTTATTAATGACATTTTCCAACCAAAGTGGCTCCATGGGGTCCCCAAGTTGACCCATGGATTGTCTTGGTAAACCATGACTCATAAAATAAGGGTAGGACATGTGTCAAGGTCATTTCTTAATATTAACTTTATCTTTTCCTTAAATTACACTAATTACCTCTAATTGCGATTAAAAACATAAAAGTTACTATTCACCAAAAAATTATTTTAATCCCATTGAACCAAATTTTACATACTAATGACAACCATTTATGTCAGATTTTTGAAATTCAAATCACAGAAGTGGTAATGTTTCATTTAAACGAAAAATTAGTTTTTTTGATCTACCACTTACTGGTTTCACTATTCATCAAAAATTGACGTTTTACAGAAAATACCAAAAATTCACACTAAGATATATTTGATATTCTGAATTCCAAAATGATTTCTATTTTAAAAAATTAAAAACATATAATTTTCATTAATTAATTTAATAATTAATTCCCGCTGTCAAAACAAATAGCGTGTTTTTAAGAAACAATATCTATTAAAATATTAACACTAGTTTAAGTCCAATTTCAAAGTGAAATTAATTCCAATGACCACCATTGGATTAAATGGTTAAAATATATTATAAATACACATTAATCTCAATTAAAAATATAATCTATCCATATAAATAAATCATATTAAAAGGAGGTTTTGAATTAAAATGCAACATTTTCACTAAAAATGATCTTTATCGGAAAAAATAACAAAAATTTACACAAGTTAAATTTTGATGTCCAGATACTAAAGAAGGATTATATTTTGTCAAATAAAAAATATAAAATTGTCACAAGTATATTTAAAAAGGGTTCTCCATCAAAAGGTGGTTAATCGACCATTTAAAGAATATTAGAAGATTTATGCTTAAAATTCAATTCATTTTCATTTTACGCCTCTAACATTTATTGGATAAAAGTAAAAATATTTGACAAACATATATAATCATTTTGTAATTAGTTCCATTCTTTCCAACCATTATAATGGCTAGGCTTTAACTACCATTTAAAATAATAATATTTTATTATTAGAGTGCAACGTATGATTTCAAAGGAACTCGTTGTTGCGTATTGGGTACGCCATCGAGCATAGAGTTACCTTTAAAGTAATATTAATATTTTATTCACAAATATGGATAAATATAAAGATGTCATATTCTTTACTTACATGGGGTGTTACATCCTTCCCCTCTTTTGGTAATTTCATCCTCGCAATTTTATAATTGGGCTCAGAAACTTCATTGAAAGCCCCACATCGAAAAAGGAGTAAATTAAACTATCACTTTAAAATAAAGAAAGGGAAGTACAATGGTCGCCCGAGTTCACCCATACTAGGATTCAATGTGTGAAAACATGAATATGGAAGAAAAAACAAAGGGTCATGTTCTGAGGGAGTGTGATACAAAACATGTTTAGGAGAAAGTTAACCACTAGAAAATCACAAACTCGTGATGGGTTAAATGGTATTGGATTCCCCAGTAGGAAAAGTTAACGGACAACATTTTTTTAAGTTACTTTTCATTGAGGAATTTATTTTTGACCTAAACTAAAACATAAGGAAACATACTTACTTGTCATGTTGACTTCCAACTTTAACTAGATTTCTTACACGGACTCATATTTTCTCCAAAAGATGAGTATTTAGGATGACTTATTGACACTAAGAGTTATGTAATCAACTTCTAGTGAATCACCTAATCCAAAAAAGATAACATTATACTTCCCATGTCTTTAGACCTTAACCAAAACCAAAAAAAAGGTTAGTATGAGATCAAATATTACCCAAAAAGGATAATCCTTTATAAAAAAGAAATCTATTCTTAATATCCAAAATTTGTCCATCAAGACCCAAAGTTCAAAGAAGGAAAAAAGTAAACCTAAATAAGATTGAAACCAAAATATTTGAATGATTTAATCACATAGTCTTCCATGTTAAATCGTAACATTTATCTCCAAACAACATCAGTTGCTCTTAAAGTCTCGTATTGAAAAGTAATTAACCTAATCACATATCCTCCATGATAGGTTAATAATTTCCATAGATAACACAAAATCAACTTACTCTTAATTCATAAAATCATATAACTAAAAATAATTATTAAAACTAACTAGGTACTTCACGTAGTCCAGTGGTAGGTTATAAATACCAGTCACACTTTGGTTGTGGGTTCAATTCCTGCAGTTTTTTCCGACGCGACAGGTTGTCACATGATCTGCGTGTTGTCCTTTTTCCAAACTATATAATTCTCAAGCCATTCCCCAAAAAGTGATAAAATCATCAAAAATAACCATAACATAATTTAACCTCAATTATATCTCATGCCTTTCACTTTCTATCATAACATATAGTAACCCATAATTACCTCAAAAGTAAGGATCATATAAACCCAAATGGTTCTTTATAACTATGTCTACAATAGAACAGATAACTATTCCTTGAATAAAATTTTCATATATCAAACATCAGGTTTACACATACTATAAAAAGACTTCTAGTGTAACCCCATCACCAAAAGAGACTTAATACTCTTAAGAATTTCACCATAACTCTTGAAGCTCTTATATGTTGACTTCTTAATCATTCAAAATTCTTCATGATCCATTAACCATTCCTTTCCAACTTATTCTGAAATACTTCTTTCATACAAACAAAATCATGAATCATATCCTATGATTACAAAATATGAAAATAAATGTTAAGAAATAATCCATACCTTTTATTGGTCATTGTCAGTTTCATCATCCTCAATCAGAATGGCATTAGGTATTGATAAATGAATATTTGTACGATCTTGGTGATCCTATTCCCGAAACTTCTTCATAGGACATGCGTTGACATAATTACCATGAACACCACATTTAAAACATTCAATTGATTCTTCCGAAAGAACTTCTTTCCATTTCCTTGAGTCAACTAGATGTTTCCTTTTCCCATGGTAGGTTCTTTCTTTATGACCTTCATTTCCACATATATAGCATATTTCTGTCCCTTTGAAACATTTTCCTAGGTGTCTCTTTCCACATCTTTGACACATAGGTTTTTTAACACACTTACCTTTATGATTATTACCTGTAGTTCCGTAGGGATCTGTTTCTCACATATATGATGCCTTATAGAAATTACCAATGATTAGGTGGTCAATCATGACTCCAGATAGTTGGTAGAGGATAAACACTAGAGTTATCATTGCAGATCCCATATCATTCAGTTTCTCGCTCAGAAAACTGTCACAGTTTCCTTCACATCCACTGTTACTTTGGTGCCTTCTAGATCCATCCATTTACTAAAACCAAAAAGGTCATCATGAGTGTATCCACAAAACCATCATGTACTAATGATAAATATAAACACTAATATATACTTACTCATTCACTTTATCTAAAACTAGGAATATTTCTAAAATCCTAACCATTATGGTAATGTCACTTATGCTTATAGAATACCCTAACCTCTAAAGTTATCTAAACCAACCTTTGATACCAACTATAAGGCCCCAGCCTTAAACATTACTTAATCATGTATTAAATGAATAATTCACATAGAGGATCTTTTCAGGTTTATAGGTTTAGAGAATTAGGTCATAATTATTACATCCCAAAATATTACATAGTAGACACTTCTACTAAGTTTCCATAAAATAAAAAAACACTTAAAAAGAAACATGTCTAGTTCCATGATTTAGATAGAATGTATTTCCTTGATCCCATCATTGACCCTATTCATCTTTAAGTCATATGGAAAACATTTCAAAATCTTTGGATGAGCATAAAAAGCCCAGTAAAGGATACACAAAGAATGAAAAATGTTATTTTTTCAAAACAACATGTAAACCATGAGTACTTTACCAAAGTAATACTTTTCACCTTTATGAAGTACTAAAAACTTTTTACTGAATAAAAGACCATTACATACCCTTTTGTAACAAAAATATTATTAGAAAACCCATATAATGAACACATAACATATAAAGGTAACATGGGACATAAAAATACTTAAATGGAATAACCATACGGTTGACTTCCACACATACTTAATGGAATAGCCATATGGTCGACTTCCATACCCAATGCATTGGAGGTTATAACGTATCCACCCGTCCTGGTATTCACAGCACCAACCGTCATATGGTTTATCACGTAACCACCCGTAAAATGTCCAAGTACCATCATTACACATAAAATATTGAAAATATAAACACTTCAATAATAACATTTCATTTTCAATCACAATAAGTAATTCCATGATATTGAATTAATCAATCCATTTTCAAAAACCATTTAAACGAGATTTTTGAATAAAAGTATCCCATACCACTTTGAAGCTTTTAATGGTATTATCATTTTAAAACATTAATGTCCTTATAAATAAATAATGAAAACCATTTTGAAAACATAGACATTATAGATAAATATTGATAATAATAAATATTTAAAACATTTAAAATGATATTTTTGTTAAAGAGTTTTTAACAAAATGAGAGGCTCTTGAATACAAATAATTGGAGAATAACATTTAATCGTAAAATTATAATATCATGAGAATAAAGGGATTCATGATATAATATGTTAAAGGATAATATACATACCATATAAGAGTGAATTGGTGCATAACAACAATTAAGTCTCAATGTAAATGTAAATTGAGATGAAATCCATTATAAAGATGGTATCCTTAAATTAAGGATAAATCTATCACATAATTATGTGTGAGAAATATAAATACACCAAATATAAGTGGATATTATGTGTAATAAAATCAGAGGGAATTAAAACATATTCATAGGATGACATGTTCAAGAAGTATTGGTTGAACCCAATGAAATCGAAATTGGGTTAAGACGTTCCCTTGTAAAAATTCGACAGCCTAAGGGCGTCACTTCAAAATTCAGAAAATTGGTCGATGAGAGAGAGAATGGTATCTCATAACATGGAAATAAATTTTACATCAATAAGGATATATAATGACATATCCCAACATAATAATATGTAAATTAAAATACATAACAAAAGAAGACTTTTAAAAAGAGGAGGGTGAAAGGTTCCTTTACCGACTTGGGTAACTTTTGAAATGTACAACCCATGAAAAAGGACTATAAAACATTGATGTAAATACTCATAAACGAAAGAATATTACACAAATATTAGAATAATGGGAAGTACATACCCCACTCAATGGAAATGGTGGCTAATGTAGCATAAATCTCATAGGAATAAAAGTGAGATGAAAAATACCTTACGAAAACTCGCCAGCCTAACGACGCCACTTAAAACATCCAAAAATGGATTTATGAGATTAAATAGGATCTCTCATAATATGAACAATAAAATTACAGTATAATGAATATAAAATAACATCCCCAAACATAATAATGATGAGCTTATAAGAAATGACATAAAAGAGACTACTTAAAAAGAACGAGAGAGGTTGGATCTCATACCTCATGTCTGACTTGTCTTGTTTGATTCTTTACATTCCTAAATAATAAAATTTGGTCAATTTGTAATTTCATAATTAACTCTTTTAAATATTATTATTCAGTTCATATCACATATTATAATGTTACAATAATTGGTTAATAATGTGAGTTCATATCAGATTTTTTGTCGATGTTTGGTACATTAGTCAAAAATGAACTTGTTTGAAAATGATTGTCCATATAGTTATAAGTAAATCATCTCCAGAATAGTATTAATGATTTAAATATCATATATATACAATAATTTTTTTTACTACTCCATACCATTTGGAGAAAAAAATAAATGAAATGCACCGTTCATGGAGACGGTAGGTCGTATGTACGCATGAACGCTACTTTCATTTCTTTTTCATATTAATGGAATTAAAAATAATTGAGAGATATATATATTATAATTCCAGTATAATATATATGTTATATAGGTCACATATGTTCATTAATTTCATTCTTTATAAATTCCATGTATTGCATGAACAAGTCACATCCCTTGAGGGGGCGGTAGTCCACACTTTCTCGTATGAAATTAACGCATTTGCACAACATGAAAAGCATAAAGGCATGTTTTAAATATAAAATGAAGAAGCATATAGAAAACATAAGTACTATATAAATCATATAAAAAATATAGTGAAATCATAATGGCCACCCTGAAAGGTGTTAAGAGATGATTGAACAATCATCATTTCGTGAGGCATAATTTCGCCATCCACAGAAACAATATGTTCTTTAACCATTAGACGAAGGTGTGTGTATATGTAGCTCGAATTATTCACATAAAAACATCCTAGTATATTTAATATACTGGTTTTGTTTCAAAAAAATGGATTCAAAAGTTTTTATAGCGTTGGAGAAGCAAAATAAAACAAAATAACAAAAGGGATGACATTGCCTTTAAATCGGGTAACTCTTTTTTATTTGAGATTAAAGCCTACCTTGGAAAGGATTATGCCCAAAGGTGAGGCTCCAATGATGAAGAGAGGGATGTGGAGAGATGAAATGGTTAGGGTTTGAATGATCCAAAGGCTTGATAGGTGTGGGTAGGTTGGTAGAGGTGAGGGACTTTTATAAGAGGAGAGGAGGGGCACTCTTGGAAAGTTATAAACTTTTACATTATTATAAAATGCTTTTCGTATTTTAAAGGTCAAAAAAATATATATTTCTAGGATAAGTAGAAAAGAGATCTAAATCCACCAATAAAATTGATTTTTTACAAGTTTAGGTCTTATATTTTACATTATATTTTCATTTTATTTAAATCGTTAAATAATGAGGTAATCGCTGCATCATCATTGTGTCATAAATAATTTAATTTATTTAATGTCTAAAAATTACAAAAAAATGTCATGATGTAGGAAATAATATTAGCTTTATAATTAATATTTATAGTCAACAATATTACTTGCATAACCCCATGTAAAATATTTTTTAGTAAAATAATACATGTTTGTGGCATTTTAATTTAAATTTTAAATAAAAAGTTATTAATCTCAGTTTCAAACCAAAGTGGCTCCATTGGGTCCCCAATTTGACCCATGGATTGTCTTGGTCGGCCATGACTCATCCAATAAGGGTAGGACATGTTTCAAGATCATTTCATATTATTATAACATTATCTTTACCTTAAATTACACTAATTACCTCTAATTGCGATTAAAAACTTAAAAGTTACTATTCACCAAAAAATTATTTTAATCCTATTGAACCACATTTTACATCCTAATGACAACCATGTATGTCATATTTTTTAAATTCAAATCATAAAACTGGTAATGTTTCATTTAAACGAAAAATCAGTTTTTTTAATCTACCACTTAGTGGTTTCACTATTCATCAAAAATTGAGGTTTTATAGAAAAATAACAAAAATTCACCCTAAGCTATATTTGATATTACGAATTAAAAAATGATTTATATTTTAAAAAATTCAAAACATATAAGTTTCATTAATTAATTTAATAATTAATTCACGCTGTCAAAACAAATAGCGTGTTTTGAAGAAACAATATCTATTAAAAGATTAACACCAGTTTAAGTTCAATTTCAAAGTGAAATTAATTACAATGACCACCATTGGATTAAATGGTAAAAATATATTATAAATACACATTAATATCAATTAAAAATATAATCTATCCATATAAATAAATCAGATTAAAATGAGGTTTTGAATTAAAATGAAACATTTTCACTAAAAATGATCTTTATCGGAAAAAATAACAAAAATTTACACAAGGTAAAATTTGATGTCCAGATTATAAAGAAGGATTTTATTTTGTCAAATACAACATATAAAATTGTCAAAAGTATATTTAAGAAGGGTTCTCCATCAAAAGGAGGTTAATCGACCTTTTAAAGAATATTAGAAGATTTATGCTTAAAATTGGATTCATTTGCATTTTATGCCTCTAACATTTATTGCATAAAAGTAAAAATATTTGACAAAAATATATAATAATTTTTTAGTTAGTTCGCTTCTTTCCTGCCATTACTATGGCTATGCGTTAACTACCTTTTAAAATAATATTATTTTATTATTAGAGTGCAATGTAAGATTTCATAGGAACTCATTGTCGCGTATTAGGTACGCCATCGAGCATAGAGTTCCCTTTAAAGTAATATTAATATTTTATTCACAAATATGGATAAATATAAAAATTTCATATTCTTTATTTACCTGGGGTGTTACAATTATACCCTCTATCACCATACATGTAGAAAGCACTAAAGTATCCTCCATATATCTTCGAAGAAACCCACAAAACAACTTATATTCATTGTGCATCACCAATGGTTATTATTTGGTCATGCAACAATAGTTATCATTATCGGTGCATTCACAATTGATATGCACAGTTGATTCACTTTCTTCTGAAGATCGATGTTGCATGGTGAGAGAAAACATACATCTGAATAGATTTTCCTATTGTTGTACATTCTTTGTGGTTTTTATTCTATTAGTAGTGATAAATGGTTGATGGTTATTATTATTCATTCATCTGTGGTGGATTGACATGACCATATAAATTACAATAGAATGGTTATATCTTCTATTTTTTATTTTATGTTTTGTGTTGTTGCGATTGCGGGAAAATTTAATGGGTTTTTAGTTTTTATGAATTTGATTTTAACTGAACTCCTTAATTTATTTTCATATTTCACACAAAGTCAGGTATTTTTAATCGTATGTTTATCTAATTAATTATATTTATGTTTCAATTAATTTTCATTCATACGGTTCACGCATGCATTGGTACCTATTCGTGTAATAAACAACATGTTATCATAGGTGGGAGATCATTTGAGAATTTATTTATCCAAAATCTGATCGTGTACATGAGAGAATAAAAAATATATAAAGAGAAAATTATGAATAAATAATCATATTAAAATAATAAATATTTAATGTGTGTTCTCCTTCAAACATTCATGAGTTAATTTAGTGACATGAAAATCATTCATCATGAGAGAGAATGAAATGATGGATGATTTATATAAAAATTATAATACTACCTAACATAAGATAATGAGATGTTGTTATATTTTGATTAAAAATGGAAATGGTTATAACTAAATAAATACATTTTTGGAAGCATAAATTGAATAAATTACATTGTATACACTTGAACCGATGTCAAAAATCTGACATAATTATATCTACATGTTTCACCAATTTATCATTTTAGTTGTCTAGGATAGTTTTAGTTAACTTAAGTGTCATTTTGTTTTTAGAAATTTTTAGTTGTTAATCGCATTATGATCTTAACTTCCTAAACATTCTTATCCAAGGATATTCGTAGTGTCTACTCACATTCTCTCTATGGTTTGGCACTAATGTTCGATTATATAGTGGTTTTTAGTTTTATAAATATATAAATTTTTAACCTATGTTGACATGCATGGAAAATTTATGGCATATTACCATGAAAAATGGTATAATTATTAAATACTCAGCTAGTTTGATTTGGGTTAATGAAATATTAAAAAATAAGTTTACAATTCTGGTAATTTTTTATTGTATGGACTTTCAAGACACCCAAAACATCATAATTTTTTGGGTTGTACCACACTGTTAGAACTAGTACCCACCCTACCAACCAAAATATAATGGAATAGAATACAATATTACAACACACATGATCATTTCAGGTAATATTTTTAATATTAATTATTTCTATTCAAGCCCATGTCGGGATCCATACGAGAATGTTATACCATTTTGGGACACAAGTCATTATAAATCTGTTAATAATTTTCAAATATAATTATTTCAAAAAAATATATAGAATATTATAATTCCAATCAATAAATGATTCAATAATTGATCACATGTTTTTTTCTTCTATTGTTGAGAAATATAATATCTTGGAACTTCAAAATTAATGTAATGGAATGAAAATTTCAAAAATGAATGATATATAAAATCCAATAACACAACTTTTATAACTTGCCACCTCATTTCCACTTGATGATCCAATTCCAAAAAATTATTTTGAGGAAAGTGTAGTAGAGGTTCAATATGAAAAAATATATTTTCTAGATTTTGATGATGAATGTACATTTATTAATCCTTATTAATATCATATCATTGATGAATCCTCCCCATAAAAAATTAAATCATCCAAGAAAATCACATTTCAAGAGTATAATTTATCTATCTTCCCCATTGTTCAATTATTTTGTCCCTCAGACAATATGATTTCATGTATTTATTCTGTGAGTTGAAAACTCATTATTCCCAAAGTGAAAAAGGATTCATATAATTTCTATCACTGTACATCTTGTGAGGATGAATAAGACATTTATATGTAACCCTTATTTACTATGATCGAATAAAAATTGATCCAAGACATCATGAATTGTCACACACAATATGACGTTACTTAAAATAAAATTAAATAACCTCCTTCGAAAAATATTTTCAAGTATAATATTTTTACTAACATGGAGTCTTCTAGAAATTTATTTGGAGTCATACAATAATTTAGGGATTCTGGTGGAGGAAACACATAATTTTATAGATAAATTTGTAAAATGGAATTTCATGGATGATATTGTGTTTGTAGTGGCAAATTTTCCAATGGATAAATATAATGGTTGATGTATAAAAGAATCTTTTGGAAAATATGACATTCTCAACACAATGGTGTCACCTACTCCAATTGAGCATGTCCTGCTTTCTCCAAGCATCAAGAATTAATATATTTAGAATACAATGGATTTCCCATTTCTTGTTGTTGAATGTAAAAATGAATTTATGTACATCGTAACCCAAAATATTATATTCAAGGATTTGATGGATACTAACCGACAACTGAACGAGATAGTTAATGCATATTTTCCCATAAGAATATTTAAATAGGTAATATTCTTATTCTTTACAATGAATTAATTTCCAAAAATTCAATTAATTTGTGAATATTTAATCAAGATAGGTACATTCCTTCCTTTTTTAGATTGCCTATTTTTCTTTCATTCGACCCAAAAAAATTTTCTAAATAGTTTCTATTGAGATATTACAAAGCATGTATGAGAAATTAATTTTCAAACAATTGATTTCACACATCTACTTAAAAAAGAAGAAGATGCATGGTTTACATTCCAATTAGACTAGGTTGGACCTTCATAAATGTCTGGATGAAAAAAATAAGTAATCAAAGCACTCAATGTGATGATACCCATAATTTTTTTTCCTTTCACTTTATTTAGATTCAATTGATTTAGTGTTTTCAAATAAAATTGCACACATTTACCGAAATCTATATTCTCTAAGAACTATTGTGGATTTTAATTCATCATGTATATTTTTGTCATCCAAATTATTCTGACTAAAGGGTGAATTCTTTGATATGATGTGGGTTTGTGTTTTCCATTTGTTTATTTTGAAAAATAGTTATAAAAAGTGAAATAAAAATTGAAATAAAAAATGAATGAAACAAATCAAACATTCATGTCATTAATATATACACATTAAAGTCACTATATTTTTAACATCTCCTTGTCAATAACACACCACTTATGTCATTAGTTAGTCTGAGCACATGAATCTAGTTTGGAATGCTTTGATCTTTGATCTCATGTCTTATTTGATTGTTGATATTATTTTATTCATTGAAAATATTTTTCAAAAAAAATTGAGATATTTTTTTGAACTCATTTTCATTGTGTTATCCAAATTATAATTACATTATAATTTTAACTCGGGATCATTTTTCAATCATCCCTTATATCAATTTTTCATAAATGAATCTCTTCCAATTTCTATGTTCTATAACACCATGTATTTCTAAAAAAAGATATGAGTTATGAATATCACACTTAAATGATTGAGGCATCTATTTGTGATTTTTTCCACATTGACCATCTGAACCACTCTTACATTATCTCCATCTTGTTTTCCATATAATCCATTAATAATAATTTTAGGATGATCCCGCAATTCAAACCCTTCCCAGACTATTTATTTAATTTTATAGTGGTGATTTTCAACCTAATTATGGGGGATAAATTTATTCTTGATGAGTGTTGATGAGGATATCGTGGAATTTTATGCACATGGATTGATATTATCTCATATTGATCATATGTTATATATTTCAATGTAGACGCATTAATTACATTAATTTTTGATATGGGAATGTAGATTATTATTGGTTCAAAAAACATGAAAATTGTGTTCATTACGCGGAAACCCTTACTTTTGGTAATACCTATGAATGTCATGATATATTAGTCTAGGAGAAATATAATGTTATATTTGACCAACATTTACTATGATATTACAAAATATCATCTACATTTATATCTTTATTTTGGATTTTTTCTGAAATATTGTTCATTTTATTTAGAAGCGATTACTCACTATTTTTTCCTTCCCATCTTATTTGTGTTAGTTATGTCCAAAAAATGGAAGAAAATTAAAATAAAAAAGGGATAAATCATTAGATTATCATCGGATTGGGGATAATCAATTTTGTAAGTATGAAAGAGATAAATATTGTGGGTGAAAATTGGATTGAAAACTATCATGTATTTATTTAATGTTTCAAAACTCTTTATTCGTTAAATCTACCATAATTATTTTATGTCCCAACATCCCACAACATCATTTATAGTTGAACCTAATGTGATGCCCTTAACCTTGGTTCATTATTTTGAATTCCACCGGTAGAGGTGATAAATTCGTGTAAATCCTATTGTAATCATTCATGTTTATGAGAATTCACTACATATTTTATTAGATTGTTGATGAGACTGTTGGAGAGATTGGTGACATGATACACAAGTGAAGGTACTTGTGTTGGAATGAATTTGAGAAAAATGGAACTTGTTTTCGAAAATTTTAAATTTAAATGAACCATGATGTTTTATCGGTATAAGAGATTGAAAAAATTATAAATTAAATTTTTCAGTTTTCTTTTGCCTATGAGACCACTTGTGTATTCTATTAGAAAAATTTTAATAGGAGTAAAAAAGACTATGATTGTGTGATTTTATGTACATGTAATTTTCTTGTACATTTATAAATTATTAATATAGTTTTTATTATTTTTCTTACAACTTTTTTCATTATTATGTTCTTCTGATAATTTTGAACAATGGTCGATATGTTTAGTTTTTTGTTGATATATATATTAATATTATAAATTATGTACTTTTAATAAATATATTAATTTTTTATATTATTTAACATAGTATTATTATTATTAGTTTATTTAATGTTAGTTTTATTATTAGTTTAGTAACATTTTTTAATAAGTGTCTTAATTTTTTATTTTAGTAATAAATATATATATATAACATTGTATATTACATAAAACAATAGTTGTAAAAATATTAATAGTTTATTATTTTATTAGTATTTACTTGTGGTAATATTATTATATATAATTACTAATTTTATTATATAATTATATATAATTATATATACTTTTATTTTTTAAATTTATTTTTTATCAATTTTACTTATTTCTATAATTAGTATTTTATTTTTACTTTTTTATTCTAATTATTTTATTATTATATTTTTTAATATAATTTTCTATTTTTATTTTTATATTTATTTGTATTATAATTAATTTGTTTATAAAAATATTTGTCTCATTATATATATGCTTTTCTACTGGTAGTTGGAAAACCCTGAAAGGTGTCTCCCTCTTTGTGTGGCCTTCCACCCCCCTGAAGCCCAATTCCCCACTCCCCCGGCTTCCCTAACTATTTCCCCCTCTCCCTTCCAACCTCCCCTACAATCCACATCCCTTTACCCCATATTACCTACCCCTTCCAGTCCCTTAATCACTCATGCCTCATCCCCCGACCCTTCAACTGCCACCCCCACCTCCCCCTCCTCTCTTCTCCCCACCTCCCCCTCTCCTCTTCCCCCTAACTCCCATCCCCTCTTCCACTCGCCACACCCCCACAATCGCTTACTCATCTATCAATGTTCCACCCTACTGAGTAACACATCACCGACCACCTACTTTTAATAGATCAACACACCACCCTCTTAACCTTGATCGAAACAAGTATTCAAGTAACCTCGCTACATATTGGTATTAACATATATAGAATACATTCCCAATTATACAACATTAATAGTTATTCTTTGGTCTAACAAAAAAATTATCATTGTTGATGCAATCATAATTGACACACACAATATATTTTCTTCCTTATTGAGATCAAAATTTCAATGTAAGAGAGAATATATATCAGAATATGTTTTTGTGTTCCAGTACATTCTTTGTGATTCTTAGTATCATTGTGGTGTTCAACAGTTGATGGTTATTATTTTTCGATCATGCGTGATGGCTTACAAAGACCGTAGAAACGACGCGACCAAGTTGATATATTCTATTTATTATTTTATGTGTTGTGTTATGGTGATAGTGGTAAAATTTTAATACTATCATAGTTTTTATGAAGTTGATGGTAATTTCATGTCTTAATTAATTTCTATATTTTATTTCCTGTTCATTATATGTTTAATTGGTTTTTTATTTAGTTAATTTTTTTTGGTTTTAATTACTATTCATATAGAGTAAACATACATGATTTTCTTCCCATTCATGTGATACCTAATATGTAATAACGTGATAGATATCATACGAAAATATATATTTCTAGATGTTGATAGTTCTTATGACAGAATCATAAATCATAAGGAGTGGAATTCTGAATAAATAAATATGTCCATAGGAAAATTAATATTTTTTTATGTTCTTCATTAAACATAAATGAGTTAAAACATATAACAGATCTCATGTGATCTAACCTAGAGTATATAGATACTTAAACTTTGTGAGAAATTTGATGTTTTATTTCACCTAGTGATCATGTGGTATAATTTCATAGAAATTATTCATTGGGATAAAGAATGAAATTAATGATGATTTTTTAAAAAATTAAGAAAATGGTATAAACACATAGAAAATACTTGATAGTATTTTGACTAAATTTATATTTAATGATAATTAAATAAATAAATATTCAGATGTGGAAATAGAATAATTGGCAATGCATACACCTGAACCGACGTCGCAAATCATACACATCCATATCCACCAGTTTCTCTAATTTATCATCTATGTTTTCTTATATTGTTTTAGATGATTTAAATAGTTGTTTTTAAATATTAATTTAGTTTTTAGAAATTTTTTGTTGTTAATCACAATAAAAAATCATCATCTAGTACATTCTTTTTAGAGGATTTTTTAGCATGTACTAACTTTCTCTCTATTGTCCTACCATGTTGTCCACTACAACAGTTGTTATTAGGTTTATAATTTTTTAAAATTTTCACATGACTCAATGTGAATTCAAGGTATATTCTAGAAATTTCCATCAAAGTAACTCTATAAATTATCTTCTAAATTTCATAAGTCAAATCTGGACACAATAATGCTAAAAATCTAGTCTGATTGGTACTGAATGCAAGAGACTGAGATCCATTGGATACTATTGGAGTTTCTATTAATATCAGAATAAATCCTTTGGTTTAATTCACAAGTATTTTTCATCTGAATGATATAGGGGGACAATATTTAGTGGGTAGATATTCTATGATAAGATACCATGAAAATATGAAGAATAACACAATGATTATTAAAATATTTCTTTCAAGAACATATTTTGTAATATTGAATACTTCTAAGATTATTAAAATATAATTTGTCATTGTTATGATGGTTGATGGTATATAACAACTGTTCAGTTTACATTTCCTCATAATAATAAAGTAACACAAAAAATTCATAATCAATCAAGAGAAATTAAAAGTATTCTTTGGGGAATAAATAGAATAAGGAAGACATGAAAACGATGAAGCATGTTAATCCCATGAAGAATAATAATATTTAATCCATGATTTTCATATCAACTATGAAAATACCCATCACAATTTGATGTATATGTCATACCGGTAATCACATCAAACATAACATAGAAATGAATATAGACAAGACAATATAATGAAGAGTTTCAATCCAGGAGAGAAACTGGGAGAATGGATTTATAAAAGAAATTCCTAAAGATTATTATGATAAGTTACCCAATTAAAGTAACTCAAAAAAAGTTTAATAATCCATGCAGAAAAACAATAACATAATATTATATATAGGAATTCATAATCATTTTTCCTAATCTAGTGAAATCTTTAACGAAATGAGAAAAATAAAAGATGAATCGATAGATTGAGGGAAAAAAGTAAAAAAATCATCATTAATTATAATTACAATTTCATGTCATGTTTTAAAAAATTGTAAACTTTTGTGTCTCCAAAATATTTCCAGATAGACTCTAGTAGACTTGATATAATGTAATAAATAATATGAAGGTTCTACGACCTCAGTATGATAAGGAAAATTTAAAAAACAAAATCATGGGGTAACTATCATTCAAGTGGAATATATAAATATGGGTGATGCAAATAAGATAAATTTGAATGGAATTTATTATTACATGTTTTTAATGAAATAATTGAATGTAAAATTTAGAGTAGATAAAAATATATAACGTACAATACACTATATATATACAAGGAAAATAGTTTCTCAGTCGAGAGAAAATTATCATCCCTATTGCAGTTATGGAGAAGATCATTAGGGTTAGACCTTATTCCCTTAAATATTGTGATTATTTTATGTTAAAATTATGATTTTAATTTATTTTTATTTTTATTCTCAAGAGGATAATTTAATAGAAAAATTGGATGATAACATATTGAAAGTATTATTTAAAACTAATATAAAATTAATTTTTTCCAGAATGGTGGATGATATAGTGTATTTAATAATGAAATAATATCATATGTAAAATGAATAGATTTATTCAATTTTAGGGATGAAAACATAAATAATATATTATTTAGTCTTTTTCTATATATATTTGAATGATTAGTTCATCTCAATAGAAGATGAAAATAGTGGTATCCCAAAAACACTTTTTTCCCTTGTATTGATTGTTTCAAATATGTTCCTAATAAGGGAGTGCTAATTAATATGTAATCTTGTAAAAAAGGGGATAGAATCTTTTTTTAGCTTTAAATTTTTGTTTTGTTTATTGATGTTTCTAGGCTAAAATGCTTCTTGATATTTTTTTAATACAGCCCCATTTTGAGAAATAAGTTTGTTCAAATCATGACAACACATGCAAGGCTGTTAATGGATACCATTGATATTGTTTCTTATATATCTATATTTTATACATTTATTTATCCCATTTAGATATATATTATACCAAATGATGTATACATAAAATGGGAACTATTTGGTAACATCATTTTTTAAAAATAATAGAAGTGATTTACAAATTTTTTAAAAGTAATAATAATAAAGAAATTTTCAACATTAATCCTTTAAAATTATTGTCAATAAGGGGTAGAAGATATAAAGACAATATTTAGGGTAAATTTATTGAAAATAAAATAAGGGGATATTGAAATGGAATTTATATTCTTAATAGTTATTGTTGAATTTTATATAAATTAATAACAAGGAATAGAAAGTCAATGTATTATGGAGTCCTTTATAATTTGTGATAAATCAAGTAACCTAAAAACTGGATAGAGTCTAGGAAAGATATTCAAGGCTGATGATTCTAATTCATGGTTAATTTTTTTAGATTCCATGGATCTCATTCACTAATAAAATTCTTAAAGAATGATGTATTGTTGCTTAAGGAATTTAATTGGACTCATTGGTTGTTATATAATAGGAAAATTTTCCATGATTAGTGATGATTATTATAAAATATGTATTAATTCATTTAATTTCATTGGATATAATTCTGCAACAATTATCCATTTTTTTAACATTGAGTGTTTTTTATGAAACCATTATTTCCAAAAAAATCTGTCATTGATGACACATTATTTAGTAAAATAAAAGAATAAGATTTTCATACAAGGTAATTTCATGAAAGGGATTTGTATGGGGGCGTGAAAATATTATTTGAATTTTTTATGAAGAAGAAGATGGGTTATATTGTAATTTTACTTTAGAATGTATTTTTAATCTATTATATACATGGAATTAAATATGTTTTTAGGTGGCCTCAAATAAACAATTGCAGGCAAATTAAAGCCCTCAAAGGATATCCCTCAATCACAAATGTGGGGACCCAATTGTCTAGCGCCATGATAAGTAATTCCAATATATATCGTACATAGTTGAAGATGTGTGGGATGGGTAGAGTATAATTCTAGTAGGAGAACGTTCCCAGAGGCACATATAGGGTTCTTTATAAGGTCTATTGTGGTATGTCGATTATGATGGTGGGCTGAAGTCTATGGTGGTGTTTGAATAATATAAGGGGTGTTGATCCCCTGTATAAAACTAAAATGTTGAAATAGAATGATATTTATAACAAATTAAATCCATACTATTTTGAATTATCTATGTGGTGTAAGTACACATGCTACCATGTTCCTATGTTGTTAATTAATATGAACAAAACATGATCCATTGTACATGAGTGATCTCTCTTATTAGATCTCACACAAAACACATATTCAATTAGTAATATTATTTTTATCCTCAAATTTTGGTTTAAATATGTTTGAGATCAATAAAAATGGTTATCTCCACATGACACTTAATAGGATTTAGTGATGGTATAATGAAGCAATGTTATTCTTGAAACATTGTCTTGCATTCATGTTAAATGTTTGAAGAATAGCCATGTCACAAGAATCCATCACACATAGACCACAATGCATCACATGATGATCTTATGTCCATGTGACTGAATTGTTTTAAACAATGATTTATCATGAGAAGATGACACACTAACAATGTAAAATATTTTTTATGTCACATGATGTTCATGGATCTCATGACAGTATGGAGATAACCTTGAATTTGTTTCATGAATATGAATGTAACTTCTATCAATGGAATACTATTTTCTTTTCAGGATTTATTGAGTGAATTATTAAAAAAATTAATAGGATTTAAATCAATCAAATACATGGTAAATGATGTAATCATGCGATGTAATCATGAAATCTCATGATTAATCTTGCAATTTATAGTGATTTTGAAAGCCTAATCATTCATGAGATCCCTATATCCTAAATCATATGAATATTTCCTTGATGAAAATTAAAAATATTGGAAACTCAACCAATTTTAATTTAGGAATGGGAGTTGAGGAATGAATATTCCTTTTGATATATTTAGAGAAGATCTCAAACATAGTCTCATGTGTGATTCAGTAACGTAATGAAAGAAGAAAATAATATGATCAAATCACATGATGTTGTATCTTGAAAACCAAACTCTTTACATGATGGATAATTATTCCTTATGAAACTATTCACTTGAAAGAAAAGTCACATAGACTATTGAATATTCTTACAAATCGTGTGTTATGTGAAGGAAGGAAAAATACACGTTCACACATACAATGTCACAATATGGTTAGTATGGAAATCTCTTTGGTAATGAAAATAATATGAGAAGATATCATGAAAAATATGTTATATTAAATGATTTTTTTGAAATAATCAATGGAATAATGTCTTATCATGTTACGGAACTCACATAATAAATCATTTCCCATGTGAATGACTTTATGAAAATGATTTGAGATATTCAGAAGCACGATTCATCGTAATTGAAGATAGTAAAGGAGAGACATGTGATCACATGTCTTTATGAAGGTTATGAAATTTTCATAACCTTGGATAGGTCATTTCATTTTCAATAAATAGTGAAGTTATTGAGTGAGAAAATATTTCATGAAACCATTGAATGATTATACAAATACATGAGAAAGTTTTCTAGAAGATCATTCATTTGTTAATGCAAACATAAATATCTAAACTTTCACATTAGTAAACAACCCAATGGAAAAAATAAATGTTGAGTTTTCATGTGAAATAAAAGATATACAATTCTTTTGGGAAATTGATTATGAAGTGATTATTCCATGCATGATAATTGATCAAGCCACATGTGATGTTATTTACATGAATAGTGTGTAGTAAACATGAGACTGAAGATGGAAATAATATTAAAAGAGAATATATTAGAATTGATATTGTATTGAGATTATGAAAGTAACATGTTGTGTAAATAGTGATGAAGATTATGTTTACCACTTGAACACATAGACTGAGGATGGGAATATCATTTATAGAAAGATTATCTGTAAGAGAATTTGATTATCAACGAAGTAGAAAACATTCAGAGGGTTGAATGATTCATTAGTTCATCATTTTGAAAAGAATATATGTTTCAGTTTATGTTTTTATCATCCATTTATTTAATATTACTAGTCCAATCTTCATAAAATATATTTTTTTATTATCAATCAATGTACATAGTTTGGTAACATTTTATTCCACTTGATAAATAAAAATATAGTATTGTAGATAAATATATTTAAACGTATTTAATGGTTATATAATATGAACTGGTGATGTTATTATAATCCATACTATCTTAGAATGAATGTACCAATATAAAAAACACCACTGACTTGGGAAGATTGATTGTTTCGTTATTCAACATTTTGAAACAATTATAGACATTTATAATCAATGCAAAATTATAGTATCAATGAAATATAAGAAACAAACAAAGGTTGATCATGATAAGGAGAAGGTTCCCATATTTAGACCAAACTGTGTAAATATATATATATATATCATTTTTTTTGTCTTATAATCATCGTCAAATGATTATATGATTGTTGATATTACAAAATAGATAAATTAATTTTAATTTATGTATATGTAAAATATTAATTGGGGATAACTGAAATAAAAATATGAATTTGGAAAAAATAAATTGGGTACACTAACCCCCCCTCCCTAGTGTCCCAAAACAATCTACTTGAGACCTATATAAACCAACCATTTGAAAAATTAACATTAAATGATTATAAAAATAAGAGTGTAATTTTAAATTCTATTTTTAAATAAAATGTAATTTCTTTCCTAGTCATTTTTCTAGTATCATATGGATGGTTTATAACACTTACCAATAACAATACAGAGCTTTACTATCGTTCTACAATCAACAGGGAAAACAAATTCAAACCTAGAAATCTATAACCCAGGGAACCAAGTCCTAAAATCACTAAAAATAAAGTATATTTAAACATCAAGGAATATTAGGTTTACTATAGTGACCCTGTCCTCTTACACATATCAATACATGTTTTAGAGCATAATAAAACATCATATTATAAGAGAAGGATCGTAAGTCCTAGTTTGTTGGAAGACAAGGTACATAAAATTAAAAATAATAAACTAAAAAAAGGTTCTTTATCTAATATTAATATTGAGCTCCTAACATACATTCAAATCTTACATATTCCCACGATAACCTAGTGATTACATAGACAATGGGATGAAATAAAAATATGAATAATGAAATAAACATAAGAATAAATATTTATCACATGGGTTTGATGGCATGCCATAATGATATAGAAGGAATGGAACATATTGAATCCAAATATATAATACATGGGATCATATAAACATGGAATCATAATAATGTGAAATAAAAATAAAACATGACATTATCTTGAGTCAAGGCTCATTGAACATAGAGAAGCACTTTTAAAGGATATCCACTAAGACTGTTGCACATGGTAGCATGAGTCAAGGCTAACCGCCCATATAGTTGTAGATAACATCTCATGAGACTAATATTTACGCAATGAATTGGATTTCTATATGATAACACCCATATTTACAGGCTCATGAATATTCATTCCATATAAATAATCATATATATTAAATCATACATAAACATAAGGGTACTCATTAAAAGAAATGATTGTCATATTCATGTAATGAAGAATAATTTATGGGATTATCATATAAGTGGTATTGAATGAAAGGAATTAAAATATAAATGGACATTAATAAGAAAAAATATGATTATATCAAGTTATGTTATGTCAAATATAAGTGAAAACATGTTATAATAGTATGTAAGAAATTGTATACTTAAAACAATTTTGCAATGGTTTTAGGAAAATACAAAAAATCATTTAAAACAGAAAAGGGCCTGAGCTTTTATATAAAACCATAATTTAACCAATAATGTTTTAATAATGAAAAATATGATTTTATGAAAACAATGGTAGCTTAATACATATTATTTAATACACTTGAAATCTTGTAAGAATTAAGGATGTTCCGAAAAAATGAGTTTTCTAATCGAGAAGTATTGAGGATGGAACAACATCAAAACGTGTATATCCAATAATGATAAAAATGAATGGACTAATAAAAATGATTTTAGAGCATATAAAATATAGTTATATGATGTACATAAAAATAATATAGATATTCATTTTGGTAAAAATAAAGATATGGAAACTCAAATGAATAAAGGAGGTTTAGGTAGAATCCCTTGCCTTATGTCTAATGTTGTCCTTAAAATGACCATAATTTCATGTATAACCAAAATAAATAAATAAATTAATATTTCCATAACATATTATTTATTTAAATTTTTTTGAACTTTATTTTGTTTAATCATGATCTTTTTTATGAGTTAGGAGGTTAAATTTCTTTATTTTCCTCTTGGATTTTAATGATAGGTTTAATTATACACATGTATGTGTAAATATTTTAGATTAGAATTGTTTTCCACAATTTTAGTTCTATATTAATAATGATAATATAGTAGGTAGCATGGTTATAAAATTTATTTTGTCATTTGTAATGAATATGAATCATTATATAATACATTAATGATTACCCTATTTGTTGCTTGGCGGTTTTTGATCACATCAAACACATTGTGATTTTTTAATTAATATAATGTGTAAAAAGATTACATAACCATAAATTACACATAATACATAAATTATAGTTTTTTTAAACAATAAAACACGTTTTATGGCCAAAATTGAATACGATAATAGAAATTGAATACTTGTCGTCCATGAATGTGATAAATTAACACATCTCGAATGGTGTATTCATTTATAGTATAAAAGTAGTTTATGTGATATATAATGATGAATGTTTACATTATCATCAAAAAAATCTAGTATATTTGAGGTACTATAGTTATTATAACAATTTGATGAAATGTGGTGAGTAAATAAAAAGAAAAGAACTTAAAATAAAATAAAACAAATGAAAAAGAAGATTTTACCTCTTCAATGCAACTTCCTTGAAAACCTCTTTAGGGGAGAGGATATGGAATTTTCAATAGACCAAGGGAATATATATGTGATATTAGCTCGTAGGGATGGATTTTAGAAGAATTTAGATGAGCCAAAAGATTTGAGAGGATTGAATAAAAGAGGTAATGTGGGGTGATATTTATAGTGTAGGAGAGGATGGGTTTCAGATTATTTTAATCATTTTCTAATATTTTTTTGAAGACTATGAATAATGTTTATTATTATGATATGAAATAGTAATGATATCATGTGAGTTCAAACCAAAGGCAATTTAAATGATCCTGGATCTCAAGTGTGATGGTCAAATTCATTTATTTAGAGTTTATCATAAATTATAAAAATTTACTATTCACCAATACTTCATGAGTTTTGAATAATGCAAATAAATTCACCCGAAACATTTTTTTTGACAATTATAAATCAAAAATAAACTCCATTTTATGAAAATAATATTTTAAATATGAGAAAGGTAATTTTTAGTTTAATATACAATTTACTTGAAAAATACAAAATTTAAAATTAAAACATATTTTCTAACACTTCGAAAAAATTAATTAAGGAATAATAAATGTGTCTTAAAATTATAAGGAATAAAATTAATAATATATGAATTCATTTTATGAAAATAAATTTTATTTTAATTTATTAATTTGATCATAAAGTTATAATTTAATATAAGACTAACAAAAATACCAACCCTTAATTAATAATTTTCAAAAATATTTACTTACTTAAATTATGATATAATTATATAATATTGTCACATATAAGAAGGATAAATTTTATATATACATTAATTAGTGTGGTTAATATTTAATTGGTTAGTTTACTATTTATATGTTTCAGGTTACAATTTCAAAGGTCAAGTTACAATTTAATTGCTATATATTCCTTAACATCTAGAGAAACCTTTTGTTCCACTCATTATTTATTTATAAGGTTATTATTTTTTTCAAAAAGAAATTTTATGTTATTATAATATAATACATAATTATAATAAATTAATTCCATTGATATATCATCATTTCTTTACATTCATCTCCCATTATGAAATTTCTACCTCAAAATTTGGATTTATAATCTAAGATGTAAACAAATACAGGTACTTTTCCATCATTTCATACTATAATTCCCATGATTCTTCTTAGTACATAGGATTCTACCATATAATGTCGTCTAGGTTAGTAGTCTTGTTGAATTGAACATTATCTCTATAATCCATGATCTCCACTATATGTTCCTCATAAGAAATATCATTCTCTAACTATTCCACCTTTTAAGACTGTACATGTGAAGGATCTCGTATATACTTCATTAATAGGGATACATGGAAGACATCATATACTTTATAAATGTTTTTTGAATGTTCTTATTGATATCCCACAACTCCAACATGATCAATGATCTCAACAGGGATTATATACCTGAGACATAGCTTTCCATTCTCGACAAATCTCATAAACATCTTCCATAGAGATATGTGTAGAAATACCATATCTCGAAATTTAAAATCAAGGTCTCATAGATGAATGTCTGTATAAATATTTTTCCATATTTGGCATACTATGATTTGCTTCTGAATCTTTTTAACCTTGTCCACAATTTCTTCGATCCTTTCAGGTCTTAACAACTTACTCTCACCAACTTCATCCAAACATGTTTGTGTTCTACAAATTTTCAAATAATGGTTTTAATATGGTGCCATTCAGATTCTTGATTGGGAACAATTATTATAAAGAATTCAACTAGTGGAATATGTTGGTCACATCATATTTTAAGTCCACATATCACTTTCTCAACTTGTCTTCCAATTTTTGAATAGTTTTCTCAGATTGGCCATTTGTTTGAAGATTATAGGCCATAGTAAAGTTGAACTCAGTTCTTAGTGAATGATGGAGACTTTTCCAGAACATTGAGGTTAATCTTTGATCTCAATCAGATAAAATTGATAGTGGTACTCCAAACAACCTTACCACCTATTTAATATATATATATGTGAAATTTGATAGAGTGGGAAGTCTAATAGAATTGTGATAAATTGTTTTATCATTGTAAGATGAACCGAAATGACCCATATAACATTATTGCCTATGGATTCTCTTAGAAGTATGGTGGTAGTGTACATTGTAATGTTCTCAAACATTCATGTTGGTATAAATAGCATTTGCGTTATGACCTTAGAAGAGTTTCTTTCATCCTTAACATATAGAAATAATATTAACATTGATGTATACATAGCAATCTTCTTCATTATATTGTCCCTCCAAAAGTTCTCTCAAAGATCGTGATACATTTATTTTCTCCCCAGGTGAATATAAAAGGTTTAGCTATGTGCATCATTCAAAATCTATTTCTCTATCAATGTATCGAATGGTATAAATAATTTTAATGCAGATCTTACAACTCCTTAATATTCATTATTGATCTTAGAGGATTTCTCATTCATAACAGCTTCAATAATTCTCAGGATTTCCAATTCATTTATTTGTGAATACTTTATTTTAATTATGATGAATGGTTGTAAAATAATTTGAGAAAGTATTGATGATGTTCCTCCATTAATGATTCTCATGTCCATCATTTTAAAATATAAGAAGATTGGAACCCTTTCAATTGTCATCACTGATTAAGATGTAGGATCCTTTCTATTTAAAGCACATGCCACCTTATTTCCCCTACCATGATAGTAGTGGCTTGAGTAGTTATAATACTTCACAAGCTCTAACCATATTCATTGGTACATATTACGATCTATCTGTGTAAATATATGTATATGAGACTATTGGGATCTATATGTATTTCACACGTCTCCCCATACAGAAAAGGTCACCATATTTTCAATGAAAAGACCATAGATGACATCTAAATATCATGTTTAGGATAATAGTTTTCATGTATTTTCATCATTCTTGAGGCGAAGGCAATTAATTAATCATTCTTCATCAGCAAACATCCTAGCCCCTTATTTTATGCATCACCATACCCCACAACCAGTTATCCACTTTTTTGGAGTGTGAGTAACGACACAGTGATAAGTTTCTTTTTAAGATCCTTAAATCATTCATCACGTTCTTTAGACCAGAAAAACATCACCCCCTTCTATGATATCCTCGTCATTGGGTTTGAAAATCATGAAAAGTTCATAAACATTCATCGATAATACCCAGCTAGACACATAAATTTGTGGATCTCGGTTATGTATGTTGGCTTTGCCAACTCTTCAAGTGCCTTTTTTCATGGATTGGTGCACAAAGATTCATTTTGTAGATATAACAAGCCCCAAGAATGAAACTTCTTCCTTCAATAACTCATAATTACTATACTTTTAATAAATTTAATCCCTTCACAAATTCATCAGAATGGTATTAAAATGATCCTCATGTTTCTCCTAACCCTTGAAGTACATCAAAATATAATCGGTAATGACTACCAAAAATTTGTCAATGTAATATATGAAGACACTATTTTTTAAATCCATGAAAAATTTTGGAGTATTTGTGAGTATTAATGAAATTACTATGATCTCATAGTGTCCATACCTAATTCAAAGGGTAGTCATGCGAATATATTCCTTCCTCATCTTTAATTGGTGAAATCCTGAATGATGTTCCACCTTTGATAAATAACTAGACACACAAATCTGATTGATCAAGTCAAATATCTGTGGTAGGGGATTCTTGTTCTTTATCTAAAATTTATTGAGCTCATGATAATCAAAGAAGATGTTCATAGATCCATCTTTCTTCATGATGAAGATGACTTTTTCACTACTTGGTGAAGCACTCAGGTGTATAAAACCCTTCTCCAAATTCTCTTGTAACAATTTATTAATCTCTTTATTCTCTATAGTGTCCATCCTATAAGATTTCATTGATATAGGTAGAGATCTAAGAATAAGTTATATTGATAACTCAGGCTGTCGATCAAGAAGAAGACAAGGAAATTCATCAGGGAAAATATTTGTGTAATCCCTCATGATAGGCTTATCTTAGATATGTATCATATCCTTTTTCTAAATCATTGATCTACATATGCTTTAACATAAGGAAATAATCTCCACACATGATACAATGATTCTAAAATAGATTTATCTTCCTCATTACACTTGCAAATAAATGGAGGATGCTTCGATATGTAAAGAGTGATCTCACTTTTTCGACAGTTGTAGTTGGCATTGTATAAATATAGTCAATCCATGACCATGATAACATCAGACTCTACTAAATGAAGTATGAATTGATTATCTGGTAGGTTTAGTCCACAACCATTTATCAGGGATGAGATATAATCCATGCGTACAATTATTTTTTCGTTAATTATTCTCACAGATAACTAGAACTCCAAATTTTGAGGTGTTGTTGGAATAGTTCTACAAAACATGCATGATATGAATGAATGCAGTGAACCCGAATGAAATAGTAAATTCAAAGTTATTGAATGAATAACTAGATTTCCTATCACCAAATCATTGTCTTCATCCACCATATCAGTACTGATATAATTATCCCTTCCTCATTGCCTTGGAGGTTATTGTTGATTTCATCAGACTACCCTCGGCTTAGAGAAATTGATCACATAATTCACATGCTCCTTGATGTTATAACACTACTCAATAGACTTATTGGTTATCTAAACCTTCCTAATCTCATCCATGTTATTTTATTTCTTCATTTCCCTCCATAAATTCATATCCTAAGGTCTCATTCTTACAAATTTGAAGAAATACATGGTTCCCTTGAGATAGTTCCCGGGATTCTTCTTCCAACAATTTTTACAGGTGGTATGTTCTACCTTCATTCCATCATGAGATTTATTCACTTAAATGCCCATATTGGACTCCATTTTACACTTTTTTTACTAGGCTGACAAGACCATTGATATTATCCCATCTATATTTCAACCTTTAGTGAATAACGAACCGTCCCTTCATAACTATCGATGTTAAGAATTTACAATACTTTTCATAGACTTATTTTAAGTATAACATATAAGTGATCTAACATTATTTAATTGATCATAAAAAGTTCAGAGGTGTATTTATCAATCCTTGTGATTTTTTCTTAATACACTACGATGGCCTCATCTTCCTTATTCTTGAGTTTGAGGACCTCTCTTTATATAATGAGAAAAATGGTTTGTGGATGATATTTATTGAAGATAATTTTAATAAATGCCACTCAACCCTTAGCATCACATTTTTATCAGACTTTGTCTTCATTATCATTATCAACCACTGATCAGCTTCCCCAATAAAATGATTAACCTCCAGTATGAATTTATTATTAGTAGATCACAAGAGGATAGAGAATATCTATTTTATAGAGTTAATACACTGTTTCTTGAGGAGGGAATTGGAAGATACACTAAACATGGGAGGCCTTTGATACATGATGGATTCAACAACAATGTACTCATTACTTGGATGAGTATGTTCTTCCACATGATTGATGTTATTTTTTTGTAACTTGATCCCGCTGAGTAATTATTATTATGCCGTTTTGAGCACCAGTTACCATCATATTTGTTATATCATTAGGGAAATCATCACATTACCTATCCCATTGATTTTTGGAACTTGTTCTTATATTTCTGTTCATTAACTATTAAGAATAATGTACAATTAGGTGGATTTTATACTTTACAAATAATCATGAAGCAATCATGGAACATAAAATGGTAATCTTATAAAGGATAACAATATACTAACATGTGATTCTCTAGGATTAAATATAGTTTGTCACTGATATATTTATTAACATATATTTTTATGTGCTCCTTTTTATTCCCTCAATATTGGTTTGTAATAATATTATTAATTTACCAATGAATATCGCACAGGAGTTTCAATATAGTAGTGTAGTAGGGTCCATTATTGGGAATCAGGTCTCATTAGAGTCTTGCAAAAAGAGGAGTTTTTGGGTTTTACCCATATTTTCATTCATTCCAGAGCCACATACACATGTCTGTATCGAGATATGGATGTATGTTTTGGATAAACCATTTACTCTATACTCACCAATGTTTAGGGATATTCTCCTATACGTAGTTTAACCCTTTTGATTTAGTCTGTTGTTCTCTTTTCATAATCATTAAATATAACTATAAAATCAAAAGATACCAAATTTAGAGACCCTATAATTATATACATATTAGTATAGTATTTTAATCATAATTAAAAAACAAATTAGAAGCCATGTATCATAAATTATAGTTTATTGGAAGGATAGGTAAATAAAACTGAAACATGGAACTAAATAAAACACGTCTTTATTTAATTTTCGTAGTGATCTCTTAACTTTAATTGTTTTAATACATATACATAGGATAACCTAGGGATAACCTGATCAAAGGGATGTGCTAAAAATCTCATTAAATGAATACACATAAGAATAACGTGTCCGCACATGTGTTAGATGGCATGAATTAATTATATAAAAATAAATTCAACTTTTGGAATCATAATATATAAAACATTGTATCATATAAAAATAAAATCATAATAATGTTGAAGAAACATAAAACATTACTTAAATAGAATTCAAGGCTCATTGCACATAGAGTATCACAAGTCAAGTATAACCACCAAGACCATTGCACATGGTATAATGAGTCAAGGATAATTTCCCAAACCATTCCCAACAACATCACATGAGACTGAAATTTACCCCTGGAATTGGATCACTATCTTGGTGCACAAATCATAGCATGTTTATGAATATGTGTGTCATATAATAAATCATACATAATCAATCATAAATAAACATAAGGATAATCATGGAAGGAAATGGGTATCATAATCATGTCATTAATCACATTGAATGGGAGTATCATTCATGTGTCCATGAAATAAAGGAATTAAGATATTAATGCATATTAATAATGTAATGTCAGAATATATCATGGTATGTGATTTTAAATTGAGGTGAAAATATGTATGAGTAGTATTTATGATTTTTGAGTATTAAAATATTTTTGTGTGGTTCTGTGGAAAATACGAAAGAGAATTTAAAATATTGAAGGAAATTATCATTTATATAAAACTATAAGTTATATAATAAGGTTTTTATAATTAAAATAATTATTTTATAAAAACAATGGTGTCGTAAAATCGATGACATAGTGCACATGAAATCAGGTGTGAATTTAAAAAGTTCCCTTAAAACAGTTCGTTTATCAGGATGTATTGAGGAATAAACCACTTAAAATAAATATATCCCAAAAATAAAAGGTTGAATAGATCATGAAATGTGAGTTTGGATAATATAACCATAATTTCTAATATGTACATAAATAGAAATTATAGAACCATTTTGGTAAAAATAATGATAGAGAAACCTAATGAAACATAGGAGGTTCAAATAGAAATCCTTACCTTATATATGTTGGTGTCCTTGACATGATATTAACATCTGGGATGAAATAATTGAATTAATTAATTGAAATTTCCCAAATCTGATGTTTTTTTATTGAATTATTACAACCTTATTAAGTTCATTCTTGTACTTTTTATGGGTTAAGATGTTCACTTTAATACTTAGTTTCATTGGTTTTCATGATTGGGTAACATATATACATGTATGGAAAAACATTTAAGATGATAATGGTTTTATAGAATTTTAGTTATATATTATTAGTGAAAATACAGTATATTACAAGGTCATAATTTTTTTTGGTAATTTGGAATGAAGGTGAATCATTTTATAAAACATTAATGAAAATTGAATTTGTTAATTGCCAGTTTTTATCACATCAAACACATGTTTCATTATATATGAATATCATGTTTAAAAAATATTAAAAAACCATAAATATGAAATAAAAAAATATTATTGTCTGTTTCAACCATAAAAATGGTTTCATGACCATAATAGAATACAATAATAGAAATTTAAAACTCGCCGTCCTTGGATGTGATTAATTAAAAATTCTCAAATGGAGTTTTCATTTATTTTATAAAAAGTGGAGAAATGAGAGATGATTATAAATTAATACATTATCATAAAAAATTTAAAATAAATCTATGTTTCCAGGTTTATCATTACATTTTTATTAAAGGAGGTGAGGAACGAAAAATTTAACATGAATAAAAATAAATGAAATGAAAAGATGAGTTTACCTCTTGAATATATCTTCCTTGAAAACCACTTTAGTGGAGTGGATTTTTTCTTTTGAATATTCCATATGATTTTTAACATTGTATAGAGTCTTTGGAAAATATTTTATAATAATTTTGAGAAGGAACAAGGATTGAGAGGAGTAAAGAGAAGAGGTAAAGAGAGGAAGTATATATAGTGGAAGAGATGATGGGTTTCCCATTATTTTAATCATTAGATTAATATTTATCTTAAATACTATGAATATTTTTTATTCAGATGATGAAAAATAGTAAATAGATAATGATAGTTTTAACCAAATTACATTTACATCATCAATGACTCATGAATGATGCCGATATTAATTTATCTAGCATTTATAATAAATTATCAAATTTTTCTATTCACAATAAATTCATGTTTTTTTTGAAATAAAACAAAAAACTAAGCCTATCAATTCATAAACGTTTATAAAAAAATTGAACTTCATTTTATGACACTAATTTTCTAAATATGATAAATTTAATTTTTAATTAAAACAATATTTTACCATAAACAAACTAATTAAAAAAATTTATTACACTTTAAATTATTAATTGAAGTCTCATAATGTTATGTTATGATCACAAGACATAAAAATAATAATTCATGAATACATTTTTGGAAAAAAAAATATTATAATTTTTTAAATTTATCATAAAATGGTAATTATTTATAAAAGACATACAAAAACACCGACAGTTAATAAATAATTCTAATAATATTAACATATTTATATTATGATGTAATTATATCATATTTTCAATTCTAATAACGATAAATATTATTTATAATTTCAATAGTGATTTTAATATTCAATTGGTTGGTTTACTATTCTTAAGGGTCACATTATTATTTTAAATTTCAAGTTATTAGATAACCATTATACATTATTTATCTTCTAGAGATACATTTTTTCCCAAAATTCCTTATTTATATGGATTTTATTGTGATATATAAGTAATATTATGTTATTATACTATAAGATAAAATTATAATAAGTGAATTATGTTGATAATACATTGGGTCAATACATGGAAATCCAAAATACAATTCACCAAAATAAGATTTAAATTACACAATTAAACACCACATCAATGGCCATTAATTTTTGTGTAAACTATAAAATACAAAAGCTAAATATTACCTCAATCAAAATCCAAAAAAATAGTTCATAATAAATAGAAAATAATCCACCGAGTCTTCCTGAATCCATTAGGATAAGAGGCTCTAGAATTTGTGTTGATATGAGAATGATTTCAGATAATCATAAAAAATTCATTAATATACGCAAGAGACAAAAGTAATAATAAAAACAATAATAAAGATATCTAGATTTAAATAAGGATAACATTAAATCATGTTAAAACACACTCTAATATATAACAATAATATTTTTAAAAAAAGATAATTGTAAGTAATAAAATATAGTTGAGGGAAATGGGTATTTGATAGTTTGAAATAATATATCTTAAACGGGAGAATAAACTGATAATGGTGGGTTTAGATAAAACAACCAAAAAATACAAAAAAACCAAAAAATGAATTCCATGTATGGGGTGAAGGGATATCAAGCACCCATTGAAACCTCCATGCCACTACGATCTCCTTCTATCTCAGTGTGTACCCAGTACCATTTATTAGATACTCTATTTTGCTTATAGTTTTCAATATATTGTTTCACCTACTTCTTAAAATATTTCTCCACAAACATGACTTCAAAAACTAAAATCTAACGACGTAGAGATTTCTATATTTATATTAAATTCAATATATGTATGTGTGAGATAATTATAAATGTTATTATTTTTTAAAATTAAATGATGACACATTATTTCATTAGATTGCAACATTATGTTTTGTTACAAAATATAAAAAAAAATTCTTTCTATAATAATGGGAAAAACAATAAAAATGATAGTAAAATTTGTATCATCTCAATACCCTAGGATTATCTCAATCACCAATGACAATATAAATATTAAATAGAATATTACTAACGAACTATTCACATTAGAATAATAAATATTGAGGCATTATTAGAATTGAAGTAATAAATGTATCCATATAATTGGAGGTATGTATTTGAATTTGATAGATATTACATCTAGTTGGACATCATAAATGCTTTCCATTATAACTATTGGGAATTATGATTGTTCGAAATTATGATCATATGGAATAATAACTATATGAATTTGATAGACTATTATTTATTTAAATATGATTGATAATAAAATTTTATACTATCTAATGTTTGGGTCAGACAATTTTTTATCTCATAAAAAATTTTATTTTTCCATAAATAAGTATTTTTATTTAAAATTTATCATTATCATATTTAAGAAATTATTTAATTTTTTTAATTCATTAGTTAAAAATTATGAATGGTAAATTTTTCATAATTTTCTAGGATAGCTATATTTTTTGATAAAATTTAAATTTTTCTCAAATATATAGTAAGTAGTATTACATCATGATTTCCAAAAATGTGTTGTAATAATTTCCATTGAGTCATTTGTGATAAAATAATGGGTATTTCATTTCAAATAATTTGGTTTGAGGTAATAAGATTAATTTTACCAAACTATATTGAATCATATAAAACCTATAATAAATTTTAAGTAATTTAAAATATTATCTTATAAAATGAATCAATTCCACATGAAAGATAACGTTTACTAGCATAATATCAATCCATGACCCGTTAAAATAACAAGAACCAGTATCCACTAGAAAAAATGATAAGGTAAAATATTTGGAGAGATAATGGGTTTTTAATACTTCATATCATAGTGTCTGAAACCTATGTCTATAAATTAATTAAGATTAACCAAACTTTTTCTATAAATACCCATCCATTATCCTATTCATATTGACTCCATCACATTAATGAAAAATTTTACCATATTTTGTTATATAAAATTACTCACAATATATTCTCCCATTTATAAGTATATCCTCTAATTATTTTATAAGAAACATCCCATGTAATTTATTTCGATCTCTCTTCACTTCCATTCAGACATAGTCAATCATCAATTCCCTTTTATTCCACACTATTCCCCAATTTTTATGATAAAAATAATTACTTTTCTATCCATAAGATTCCAACATAATTAGAGACCTTAATTTTTGTCTTTTTAATCCCTCCCATGAAGTTTTTTGTACACATGTTTTTCTTCTAAAACTTTTCTTGTATTTTCCATACCAAACATCACTGTTATGAACACATAGTCCTATATTCATTCTAAATAATTCACCTTGAAGTAAAAAATGGATTATTGAATTTGGGAACTCGTTAATTAATCCAACATTCCATGTTCATGGGAATAAAATATTGATATACATTCTTATGTTGTATGATCGATGAGGAACACATATTGTTCAATAAAATGAATGATGTTACATGATAGTTCTCTAATAATATATGTAATTTTTTCATCACAAATTATATCATATATCAAAAAATATATCATATATAATGCATAATTTTTTATACTATGTATACTTTTTATGATTTATTTGTGGCTAGCCTGAGTTTATTTTGTTATTTCACATTTTACATTGTTAATAAATTTTAATGATATCTTGATTGTATGATGTTTTATTATCATGACATACCATTATGTGAGTATAATTAATTATTACATAGTTATGTTATTCTATATGACTCAAATTTATTTTTTATCATCATATTATTATTTTATTATTCTTTTTCTGGGATTATACAACTCCCCTTTCTTTATATTTCACCAACTTATCCATTGTAGTATTATTAGTTTAATGGAATATAAGAGAACTTTACGGAATTTTAAATATAGTTTTTTAGTTTTAAAATTATGTTAATGGTTAATATATATATACTTTATAAAATAAATTAGGTCTCTATATTCTTTGGGAATGTATTATATGATTATTTATGTTCCAAACCATTAAATTAAATTCATTGTTTCATGAAAAAATATGGTTGCTTCTGTGCCAAGCCTAGAACTCCCAAGGGATGTGATTTGATAAATTTGTAAGATCATTATGAACAATTATGAAGGGATTGAATATATTATTAGGTTTCGAAAACAAAATTTGGAAATTTACATATATTAACAATAATGAAAATTATAGATTCAAAAATTACGTTTTCTATGTCATTTCATCGATATAATGTATTTTAAATTTTTATATTTCTATAGAATCACATATCTTATTCCAGAAATAATATTTTGTTTTATAAAATAGTCTAAAATAGGTTTGTTAGTTTCAAACACATATGTTATGGGAAATGTAATGATATATATAATTACCCTTTCATTTCACAAAATAGTATTACATCTTGATAAGAGAACATTAAATACATTTCATCAATACATTCTTGAGGGTAATTAATGTTTAGGGTCTACATAGAGAAGGTAAAATATATTCTTACTTAATTAAATATAATTAACCCCTCTGATAATTTTATTCCTATTTATGAAACATCATAGTCATAACCTACTTAATAATCTATTCATTACATAAGGAATATAAACAAAATATATGGTGAGACAAGATGAAATGTAGTGGTAGAAATGGAATATATCAACCAATGATCAAATAAAATCATAAGATAATAATAAAGATATAAGATCATTAATATAATATACAATGTTCATGACATGTCCATCATGGATCATGAACAATTTCCATGGAAGAAATATAATATCATTTTAAAATACTTGAACTAAAAGATATTGAAATTATAATAAATATATCATAAACCATATGTTAATTTAATATAAATGAAGTCCATAATAATTATAAAAAACATTTCACATGACTTGGTTAAAATACAAGACCACCAAATTAAAATGGAATTGGCCTCAAATAATTTATCATATTTTTTTACAGAAAATGAAACATCACCTATATCATATAGTTGATCAAGCACATCATATTATTTCATAAAGAGGATCAAGACCATCATCTTATTTCCTATTAGTATCACAGGTGATATAAATCATTATCCAATTAATTATAGAGATATATTTGTCCCATCCATAAAATAATCCATACATTATTTCCACAAAACCATAATGAATTTATCATATTATAAACCATGAAAAGGTAAAAGGGTTTCTTAAAAAATTCATCATAGCATAGCCAATTAAGGGAAATGATCTTAATGAGTGTACTTTAATAATATTCCATAAAATAATCAAAATAAATATATAATACATATGGTACATTTAGATCATATCCAGATAAAAAATTATGCCGCACCATGATGAGATGAAATTCCACTGATGGTCATTGATACATTAGAAAGTAAAATGTCATTTTCATTTTATATAACTTATTTAAAATATAAACAATTAAAAACAATATGGGATAATTTTTTTTAACATAAATTTTTAATAATATAATGGAATGTTAGATTAATTTTTTTTCATGATAGTACAACATTATATTTATTCCATACACTTTAAGATAAACATTCCTTTCACGTTTTGGGAAAAAATTTAATACTACCACTTTTTTTAAAAAAAGAAGAAGATTGATTCTATAAATAAATAATTGAAAAAGAAATTATGTTTTCAATTTTTTTAAAAAAATAATTTTATAATTTTAAAACATTCTTGAAAATATTTTTATAAAATATGTATGTGGAAGAAAAATGACTCATAACTAAAAAGTTAGATACATTTTGTATTTTTGTGAATACATTATTTTGGAATATTGAGTATATATATAATGAAATAAAATGAAAAACTTTATTTTTCATTAAATAAAAATACTATTATAAAATTTACGATTTCCTTGAAGAGATAGTTCTTAATATTTCATTCTCAGAAACTTAATCATAAATAATCTTGATAAATAATTATATTCTAACATAAAACCATTTACTACATTTGAATTTTTTGAATCGTAATCCCAATGAAATAATGAAAATTATATAGATATTTATATGAAAATAATTCATTAAAATAATAATAAAAGTAATTTATGGAATCTATATAATCAACACATAATGAATTATTTTTGTAGAAGGCATGTATCCCATAGAAATAAAATTGAGATGACAAAACCTTACATCATGTCTTGATATCATTCATATGCACTGAAACCTCATATAAAATAAACATATTTTGAATATAAATCTTCTAAATAAAAATTATAATATGTATCATTCCATATATGATTTACTAATAACTTTTTCTCACAAGTTCATTAATAATTCATTATTAAAATCGATGTTCAGTAGAATAATTACTTAATTTTCATATATATTTCAATGAAATATTTTTGGTCAGATTATATGGTTTATCATTCTATATTATCCATAATATTAACAATGATAAAAATATTTTACATATTATTTTTATACATAATTTATTCATCAACAAATGTATAAATATAAAAACTAATTATTTCGTTCCTTGAGATTTTAGGCCATATAAATACAAGAACAATTTTCCATATTATCTTTAGATATATAGAAGAAATGGAAAATAATAATTTACCACCCAAAAAATTTATTTTTTCATATATATCATGTATATTAATTAAATTTATAATTACTACACTCCATGAAAAGTGTTTGTGTCAAAAAAATCACATCAGTTCGTGAGGTTCTAGTCTTGCATAGACATGAGCCCAAAATATAACGTAATAAAATATGTTTGATATTATAATTATAGAAGCACATTAGTTAATAAATATAAGATATTTTTTATATACATGATTTTATACATCTTTTAGATTTGGTGAGAGAAATCGAATTTCGTCGATTTATGAATCAGTAGACTGGTGTGCACACGATCGACAATTTCATTTCCGATTTGATGATAGAGGATTTTAACATAGTTTCTTAAATTAAAATAATTAAATAACATAACAGTCACATAATATTTTATTATATCTTAATAATTTAATAATATTTTATGGTGTGGGAAGAAGTGATAAAACATAATCTCTCTGTTGAGAGTGATACATGTTCATCAGATAACCACCACCAGTTTACAACAATTGACTTACATGGAGTTATTAATAATCTAATTAAGGTGTAAAATATGTGATGTGGGAGTTATGAAAAATATTTTGGTAGATATTTTATAATCCAAGATGGTTTATAATTATGGACACTAGTGTAGTGGAACCCTTTTATAAGTGGGGTAGCAGACAAACATGGAATATTTTAAAATAATTAAGTATACCCACATTTCTCACCATCCTCAAGGCTCTAAAATGATTCGATATCCAACATCGCATATTATATGTTTTAAATTTGTCAATAAAATATGATTTATATATTTATTTAGGTTATTTTACTTAATAATTTTATTTCTGAGTTCATTAAAACATGGTGTTTAATGTAACTCAAGATATAAACAAAACTAATTTTATTCGTAAAAAAACCAACAATATACTCTCGAGTAAAATTATACCTCTTAAAAGTTAATTTCACTATCCAAATTAAACACTATGATAAAATATGAGGACACCTATTCCATTTCATATACTCAGTTTCCGACTTCTCTTATTCAAATTGGTGGTTTCTCCACAAAAAATCGACCAATTGAGAGGTATTGGTTTGTGTCATTTTTTATCTATGATATAGAATCTAAAATTTACTTCTCCCAGAGAAATACATATAACGCATCATGGACTTGAGGTTGGTTTGGTAGAATCTCCACTCGATATGATAGAATCGTAATAAGATCAGTAAATTCAATGGAATGATATACCTAGTATTAATTTAACCCCTTTATTAAATAATTTTACCATTTTCCATAGAAGTTTTCATAGAAACTTTTTTTCACCAATATCATATATAATATCTCAGTAATGATTATTAGAGTACTAATTTTTTCCATCTTTTTGTAGACCATGTTTTTTTCAAAACGGATCAAACATTATAATTCATCTCTTCATCTAAATCAGATCCCAACATATATCATTATCCAAATTCATTCTAGAATTTTTGTGTTATACACTTCATAACATATAGGACTTTATATGGATCCACATGAATTATCATGTAAAAGTTATTTTTGTATGATAACTCATCTGGTGTACGTTTTTTATCCTATTCACCTTTAAAATAGAGTGAAAAAGGTCTCTACATGTACTTAAGGGATCGAATTGTTCACTTGGACATACTAATTCTCCAAGGATTATTAACATTGATGAAACATAGATCTATATCCAAGTATTGTTGATGAATTTTTTAGAACATTGATGTAAATATTAGATCCAAATCTGATACAATTGAATGTGGTACTCTATTAAACTATACCGCTTCATTAATTTATATAATGGTTATATGATCCAGATAAAAATATTATATAATATTGATAAATTTCCTTGGATTTGTAATGTGATTGACTATAATAAATATAACATTAAAAATTTTAGTAGATTTGGGATGTTTTTTGGCCCAATTCATGGTTATGTTTTCCCATTCCCATTAGTTTAAGGATAATGTATATAACATCAACTTATACATTTATCTCTCATAATTAACATGATTTATTATCAGGTATGGAGATAAATACTCATAAATCACTCCCTTTACGTTTCCCCACCCAAATTACTCATTCACATGTTCCAGTTATATGTATTATACACTTTTAGTCCTTTAGTTGTCGTTTTAGGGCCTATGAAATTATAGGATGAAATGGGTGGGGGCTTGGAATACGATTTAATTTTTTTCAAAAAAATATTAATATATTTTTCATAACATCACCAAATTATAATAAGATATAATTACATCTAAATAAGTTATAATATATAATTTAATGGTTTCATATACCTATATCATTATTATCATAGAAAATAAATTAATTCCTCATCAAATAACATTTTAACTAAAACATATAATTTTTTTTTCATTTACATTCATGTTTCAAAAAACCTCCATGATCTTCCAATACACCCATAACATAAAGGTTCAAAAGGCGTGTCTAAGTAATTTAAATTATGATCAAACTAACATCTATGAACCCATGAATGTATGAAAAACTGTTAATAAAATATTACATGTAGACATACATGCTTAACAACGAAATTCACCCTTCATTCCATATATAATATGTCATCATAGACAAAACAAATTCCATAGAAAGCTCAGGTTCGTCATTTCACTAATAGAATATAAAATATGATGAATCTATTATATAATCCATTTATAGGGACATAATGAATGCTAAAAATCACATCAAATATCACTAAATGATGAACAACAATATTTTGATAATGATCATTCATAAAAAAATTAATAATAATTCCGTTACTCTATAATATAAAATACGTGTTCTCTAATTATCGTGATTCAACTTATCTCCTAAAATTTTCTATGCATTCCATTTTTCACTTCACTATGGATGTTTTTGTGTAATATTAGCCACATAATCCATTAAATTACAAAATTTATCTTCATAATGCCTAAACACCCTACATCCAGAAGGCTTTTTTATGGTCGGTACATTCTAGGGATCTTTGCCTTTATTAGCAGCATTTTCTAACATCTTTTGAAGAGACTACAATTTAGTGGATCTATGAACATCATTTTCAAACAGAAAATATTTATTATCCCTTAATAAAATATTCCCCATGTTTCCTTCAACACAATGATCATAAAGGAAATCTCATCTACATCTCTCAAAGGGTTTTCAAGTTTTATTTTTCTTCAAACATTCATATATTATAAAACCCATAAAATTGATTTATAAATATAATATCTATTTTCCCTTGAATGAATATTTAATGATTTTTAATATCTAATGATGTCCCTTATGACCAATTCCATTTAGAGATTCAATTTTAATATGTAGTAGAATTTATAAACTTTACATTTAGTTTGGATTATAAAACATTATGAATGCCTTACACATCTCCTAAAATTATCCTCATATGTACAAAAATATTCAACATCCTTCTTGTTAGACTCATAGAATACTTATCCATTTGACATTAATAGTAAGAGGATATTTTATTTTTATGATTTATTATTTAAAACTCTTCCCACTCAAATTATTGAATTTTATCATTGTCTATAATGTTATTTATAAGATTATAACACTTATTTTCATAACCATTAGAATAATAAATATAAAAAAATGGATTTTTCATGCACAGATCACTGAAAAAATAAAATTTAATTTAATTTTTACTAATCTATTTCTCAATAAGTAGTGGATCAGAGGAACCACTACATGATGATGTTCACTAATTCATGACCTAATCAAAAGAATCGTGTTCCCTACATTGACCATTTTTATGTTCATCATGATTCATATATTCAAAATGTTTTTTAACAATATTTTTCAAATTTTTCATTCCATATCTAGTAAGTCATGGTTTCTCATGAGTAGAATTAATTAATTTTCCATCAAAAATCAACAACAACATGGTTCATTTTGGTTCCTTTTATGAACTAACCAAAAAATCATAGTTGGTTCAATAATATTCATATTGTAAAACACATATAATCAGGAAATAAAAGTAAATTATATGATATCATAAATCATGAAGACTTATTTGAAATATAATAAACCATAGATTCAACCTAGGTATTTGATATTCATCTATTAAAATACAACATGATTGGTTATAAATAGTTTTTGAACATCCATTGTTTATCCATGAAGAGAATGAAACCATGTGTTTTTTAAGGATTGTTGTTACATATTAGGTGATTATCAAGTCTATATCAGTTCATCCTTTTTGGGGTCATTGCCCCATTGTAATCCAATTAAATATCCACATCCACTCTTATTATCCAGACAAGGATGTAATTTTGTAGAAACTCATCTCTCAATCGAGAACCAAAAATCCCAAATAGGTTTCTATACTTTGACTTATCCTTATCCTTTTCTAAAGACCTGTAAATTGGGATCTCACTAATGTTTGACATCCCAGTTTTCAAAGGATAACTAAATTTTTTAACTAATAACAATTAAAACATAAATATTTTTTAAAGAATAAATAAATATTTTATATCTTTTGTTACACTAGGCACCAATATTAAACAATTTAAGAAATACATTTCGTTAAATTAAATCTATTGGATAGATTGTCGGAACACTAGTTTTAAATGAACCATAATATATGATAGCCTTATAAAATTTTGACTAAATTGGAGTGTGTAAATATTAATAATAAATTAATGAAAATAACATTTTTTTACTCTAGTAAAAACAAATTAAATGATAATCACATTAATAAAGTTATGATAATAATCATTCTATATAATATATAATGTTTTATGAAGAAATAATATGTTTTAAAAAGACATATTAGTTTTTATTTGTGAAAGAAATTTAAAATTAATTTTTACCAACATAATAATTTTATTCCTAAAATTAACCTCATGTTTTAAATCATCATGTAAAAATTAAATTATGATTATGTTTTGGAATTTTTCTAAACGGTTTCGATTAACCTTGAATACTAAAAAATATTTCTTTTTAATTGAAAAACATTTATTTGATTTATTTATAATGATTAATTTTATTATTAAAAAAATAAAATTAATATTTTTCCCAAGATATATATAATAATCTAATTTCATCATTGGAGTAATTTTTATATTTAATTTTGATATAAAAATATTGTAATCATTTGATCATTTTCTCTATGAAAATCCTCTTTTTCATCACGTTTAGAAAATTAATTTAATTAAAAAAATTTCAATTTAGTAAATGGGATTTTGAATAATGGATTATAAATTTTGAATCATTGTAATATATATAATCATATTGTATAACCATAATATGTCAAAAAAATAACATTGAATGTAGAAAAATACAATTACATCTTTTATGGAAAAAATTATTTACCAAGGGGTTAAACTAAAAGGATATAGATTAAAATGAAATACAAACTAGTATAAAATATATTGGAAGTAAATATATATACCTTAAAATTTCAAATGATTCTAATAAAATATTTTGTTCTTTTTTGTAATGTTATGGTAATCGATACACCTTTTTCATTTCAAAAATTACATGTGTCCCCTCACCATAATTATATAAGGCATCCCACTCCCATATCATCCTCACAAATTTATACCATTTTGGATAAAACATTATGTACCCAAATAACTTAAAAAATATATACCTTTACTCAATAATCCTTTTCTTCGTCATAAATATATTCTAGTATTATGTTTGTTATAATCCAAAATAGGACGTTTGAGATGATGAATAAATCTTAGCTATATTTTTTAATTTTATTTCTTATTCCAGATAATTAAAATATTACTCTCATATTACTATTTAATAAAAATTTCTATCAAATATATTGATATTTTATTATATTAATTTAATTACCGATACTTATCTCCACTTCCCTCAAATGAAAAATGATATCATCACTTATGGGTACATTGGACGAATGACTCATTAAAAAATGCGACACATTTTACATAAAAATCTATCACATCGGGGTATGATGAATGATCTAATGTATATATAAGATATTAAAAATATTATTTTTCTCTGGATTCATATATCTTATATAGTTTTTTATCTTTCATTTTATATGGGATACGATAATGTCACTTATCTATGCGGTGGACTACATCCTCATGATGTAATGAGATTGGTTTTTCACTAATGATTTATATATAAAAGGTAATGATGATAAAGTTGAAAAAATATGTTAAAAACATGAAATAATTATGACATTAATTAAATATTTTTTATTATTTAATTATAATATATTATATTATCTCTTACCATTTCAGTCATTGAAAAATTATAATGTTGTTCATATACATGTGGATTATTTACTTCATGAAGAGATATGACTTTGTTTTCATCACATTTGAATAGGGATGATATATATATGAATATTTAAAGAAAACAATTTGTTTTTAATGATATTACATTCATATTGGAATGATAAAAAATTACATACCTCTTTCCATAATGATTGTTTAATTCTGGAAATATTACTCATGAATATGTATGGTCTACTATCACACTGATCATAACATTCTTCGTTTCTCAAACTATAACAAATGATTGGTATTAAAATTTTTATTTATGTATAAAATTTTTTGTAATTCCGTCATTATTTTTTGATTAATCTATATAATATTCACATGAATTGTAAATTTCATGATAAATGAATAATGAATCATCAATGTAATTAACACATGAAACTATGAAAATAATGAATGATTCATAACGAATAGTTTAAAAGATGTTAAAAAAGGTCATATATTATATTGATATTATTATTATTTTTATTTAATATAATAATACCCTTTATAAAATCGCTATTCATGACATTAAATCATTTTCAACCAAAAAGAAGCGAAAGGAATGGGACTTCGCCTCAATCTCCCTTTCATTGTGTTGTATTTTATTATTCTGCATATATATTTTTATATATTTTTCACATACATCACATTTTAAATGTAATATAGTGAATATATAATAATTTAATATATTTTATGATTATATTTTAATTATTTCATCCAATTTTATTTCACAAGAAAGTTAACATGTGGAAAATAATTTCATAACTCAATTTATTTTCAATGGAATATATTTATTCTTCATTTTAATCTAAAATAAAATGATTATGTGAATAAACATTTTTTATTATCTTATGTTTTTTTAAACTTGTTCTATATTGATTTAGATTTAAAACATAATATCTATTTATTGATTAATTCTCACTTCAACGTTATGTTCACTTTAATAAATTTTATCTAAATGTATATTTCAATGAGGCATACTTATTACCATTCACTTATTCACTTTCATGTTGGGTATATAATACTCCAATGAGGTATTTAAAAATAATAATTATTTTTCATGTTGTTTAATATTACAAATTGTTTTTATATTTATTTTTCGATTCATGTATATGCATATTTCATTAAATGTATACCATTCATACATAATGTTTTTACTTAGAATGTTATTTGGTTAGCTGGGACAATAATAATAAATATGTATCCAATAATAAATATGAATATTTTAAGATAATTAATATTTATTCTTGGATTTAATATATTATTTAATATATGATGATTTATTTTTAATTATAGTGAGGGTGCTCCAAAAATTATATCTCACCTCGATTCATTAGTAGGTCTAATGCGACAAATCAGATGAAAAAATTAAATAGGTTTCTACCTATTGTTTTAAACCATATTATGAATATTTATTTCTAGAAGAGGTATCAAGATTCATGATATCATGAAATACAATAATTATGTAATTACATAGTTGAGAATATATATTTTTTATTATCCATTACATTTTCACCATGATATTATTTTTGATGCATGTAATTATAAATTTATTGATTAAATAGAATGTATGTTTCTTTTTTTACATTGAAATATTGTTCATTCCATAAAAATTGAGTACAATAAAATTCATTAAATAGAATGTATATTTTTTAATGTTCTATGTTAGTTATGACAACTATATCTTTTATTTTAATTAACTGTTATGTTGAATTTTATCTTAAATTTTCCTTGTTTATTTTCCTATGAGTCTAAGTGTTTTACAATGATTTATATGCAATTCTATGTTATAGATAATAACAAAATTCTCCAAAAAAAATATGTTGTAATTTTTTATATTTATTATAAAATCCAAGTATGAATTTAGTTTACCAAGAATACTAAACTATTAATCCCTTCATGATTGATTACTTGTATCTTATTCTATTGTAATTATGAAAACATAGACTCTAGGGTGTTGAGTTTAGGGTCAGTACAATTGGTATTAGATAAATTTTAGTAAATGCCATGGGATGAATACTTAGGAAAACATATTATTGGTAATATAAAACAATGATAAAAATTGAGGATCAATACAGAATAACAACAATAATTTTTTGTTAATATATATATTATTTTGATTTCTGTTAAATTAAATCCATAATTTTATACTACAATTAGATGTGGTTCTCGAATAGTTTTTCCTACGTGTCAAAATATAAAAGGGGAACATTATTGTTAACTTGATCATCACGTGATTCTAGAAAACAGAACATATAGTACACTAGGTTTGACACTATCGATGGATATGCTATTTGTAATTCACATATTCCTTAAAATTTATTATGAATGATTTGAATAGATTATGACAATTAATGACATAGGTTAAACCTATGTTTTCTTAGAATAAAAATAACTTGTCATGATTTAGACACCCAATAAATGATTATATGGTTTTTACTCTATGAGTTTTTTCACAATATTATTTTTTGGTTTTTGTTAATGATTATAAATTGATGGAATCACATTATTATTGAACAATAATAACTATGTTTTGAATATGAGAAACCAAATGGAGTGGTGATATAAGTGAATTATATCAGTATAAATCCTAATCATATATCCTGAAATATGATTAACAACCATTCCATCTCCAAATCTTTGAATCACTAATGAGTAGAATCATTGAGTTTTAGATGAGATCATATAGTGCGTACCTTATATGATTGATAGAAAACTTTCTTTAATATTAAAAAAAACTAAAGAGAATACCCTGAATGTGTTTGGAAGGAACAAAAATTGATATCCATATGGATAATAAAGTACTAAAGCCAATAATTCCTAATGAAAATCGAAGAGTATACTGGAAGTATATAAATATACCCCAAGGGATTCATTTAATGTTTATTGTCTTAAAGGTGGGGAACTTGAAAATTATATAACCAATGCCCACTTCTAAAGTTCAACCCTCAACCTAGTAAGGACCTATATTGACCTAAAATAGATAACATATTTATCTGTTTTTATTCATTAATTTAATTTGTATAAATATTATAATAATGTTTTTTCCATATAATTATACCGAAACATATTTATATTAGTATTATTTTAACAAGGATTACTGTCTTCATTAACATAGTAGTTATGGATACATTAATGAGTTTATGAGTTTATGTTTGAACATATATTTAGAATATTAAATATCATATTTTAAAATAAATGGGTTAAAGATATAACATGATTAAGAATATATTGGCTACATTCATTACAACACAACCCATTTGTTGAATATATGTTTTGGTGAAAATTAAATATATATAATAATTCAATTATATTTTGTGGGAATATTTTAAATGGTATTGAAAACCATTAGTGTTTATCTTATCTTGATATTATGGTAATTAATGGTTATCAAATTTTTTTAATTTTATAGAAATTATATTATTAAGTTTTTAGAAAAATGATGACTAGTCGCATATGGAATAGTCACGGGGCATAAACTCGTGACTGAAGTATAATAGGGGTTTAACACCTACTACATGAATATGTTATTTCTAAGTAAAAATTCCATTGTTTTTTTCTTACATTATTTGACCAATTGATATTATCGATGAACCATAGGTTTTAATATTTTATTTAGTGGTTAATTAATTATATTTATAACTTGTTGTAACCATATTGTTATTGAAAAATAGTTATAAATATATATAAATCCATTTTACTGTTATAGAGATATTATGATCTATTGAATGTTTGTTTTAGTTCTTCAAGAATAAAATCTTCATTTTTGGATATTCATTTATTTATGTTTTTAATTTTAAAATAATCTATGAACATGCAAAGGATTTAATAATGAATATGAAATAAATGCATATTACGTAAGTATATTTTATTATATCCTTAGGTAGTTAAATAATTCTTCATAATTTGGAATGGGATCTTGAAACAAAAAAAAAATATCATATTATCACGCTATCCAATGAATCAAATAGTAATTTAAATCATTATCAATTTATGGTTTGTAGGTATTTAACTATATATTCGTCATTGTCTTTCTTATGATCGATATCTTCTATCATTCTATATAATTATTTACACTTCTCTTTCAGATCTTCAAATGCCATCATTTTTCCCCTACATAGAAACCTAGTCATTTTTATATCATTTGAACATTGTGATTACCATTATATTTAATTAAGAGGATGTATTGTTTTCCCATTTATTGATATGGGTTAAAAAATGAATTTTCATATATCAAAACAATGATTATTGAGATCATGTTTATGCATTGAAGATGGATTTATTTAAGGTGGGAATGTTGTAAACCCCCTGATTTTAAAATAATAAAATTATTTTCAATAGCACTTGTGACATGATTTTTTGATCTTAATCAACCCAAGAAGTATATTACATTAATTTCATTGCCTTTAATATATTGTGTAACATGAAACTCTATGTTAAAATGAACAATAATATAAAACACCATTATAACATAACTATTAAATTAGGGGGTATGAATTTTACTAATAAAATTGTTAGACTTATATCGTTTCACATCTAAAAACATATTCCATTGTTATCTAATCATAATAAATGTCATTATAATCATTTTCTTGAATAAATTCATTCTGAAAAATTTAATTTTTTAAAAAATATTTTATATTCATGCTTTTGAATCATAATTTTAAATTAATTTTTACCATTTTTATAAAATATATTTGCGAAAATGAATATTTTTTTGAAATATTCATATCTATCATCAACCAGCTTTGATACCTTGGTACTATGATTCTCGAGTCAGCACTGAGATAGTCCAAATAAATATTTTGATCCTTAATGGTTTAAAAAACATAGATGGTATTATACAAGATAAAACTGGTAATTGTTTTTCCACATAAACAATATGTGAAATTGATTAAAATCAATATGATCAATGAAAACACCAAAATGAGATAGTACCAGAAGTTAAAAAGGAATTACAAAACCAAAAGAATACATCACTAAATCACTAGAATAATAATGTAAACAACCCAAATCCCAGTTTACGTAGCACCCCAATCTTCAAAGGAATCAACAACATCAACAAACTTCATGTGCGGATTTTCCTTTTCTCAAACCAAGTATAATGAAATAAACAAATTCCCATTTTAAAGGATATATTATGTTCTCAAATCCTAGTTGGTTCTCACCATGTGTTTTATAAGATTAAGTAATAAATAAAATAAATAATTCTATAAATTTTAAGTAATACATGAATGGATGTACAATTACATATCTAAAATATAATAATCTTTTCATTTCAAAAGATAGATACAATTCAAAAATTATATTATGTAAAAATTATATATAATAGAATTTATATAAATAACAAGGAATTTCTAAAATAGTTTCTCAATTAATGAAATATATATCAACATAAACATAACTATAAACGTCTTCATCCACCCTAAGATACGATATTTATATGCTACTGAATCATAACACATCCCATATTAGTTACAACCAAAATGTGAATACACATCCCTCAAACACTAGACAAATAGGATTCATCAATATCCCGTAGGGAATAACATCTTCTGAAATAGATTTTTTATTTTTAAAGAATAATTATATGGCTAAGTAATTCTCATATTAGTGTATTTCTCGAATAACCCACCATCTTCCAAGTCTCGCATGTGCTCGATCAACAAATCAATAATGAGAAATTTATTTAAAATTGTTTAAAATACTATTTTCATATTTCAATTTTTAATAATCTAATAATACATTAGGAAACAATTTTTTTGAAAAAAATTGATTGATTTTCACCATTAAACTAATGATAGGTTTCTATCATATAAATTTAATCCATTTTTTCTCAAAATCTATTTCACAAATTCCAATAAATTCCAAATCACAAACTCAATTTCCAATTCGATTAGATTTTGTGATTATTCTCTGAAATTCATGTCCAATGAATTCAAATCCCAATTCACAGTGAGTTAGTTATCATAATTAAATTGAAATAAATTTTATTTAAATCAATTAAATCAATGGTTTATTACCTGGAAAATATAATTGGGGCCATCTAACATTAACAAGAAGTTAACATAACACAACACCCACAACATGAATTGATAAGGAAGAATGATATAAATAGTGATTGAGGAATCAAAAAAAGATTCATTATTCAAAATAATGATGTTTGTATCCATAAACAATAATATGTTATAACACATACTATGGGGTAAATAAGAAGAGTTAGGGAAGGGTTGATTGATAGAATATATGTTATTTGAGAAGAATCAAATGATGATACCGAATATTTCCTCTACATTAGTATTGGTTTTGAGGATCCAAAATAGTTCTTGAGAGATCCAATGGCCTAGTAAATCATTATATCTGGAGGAATGGTCAATGGGGAGTTTATATGGGGGATTGGTAAATTTTTATTAAATTTACATAATTACAAAATTTTCTACTCATGGTCAGCTGGGAAGGGATGTATGTTTTGTCAAACTGTGATGCATTACCGTGTGCTCCATAGATGGGTTGTATTGTTTCTACTAGATTGTTGAATTGGTTTTCCAATAATGCCCCAACCATGGAAAACTCCACTTTTTGTGAATTTTCAGTATATCGTGGTTGGGTGAAAAGTTCGTGGAAATTGTTCCCCAACTATGTACATCACAAGAGCCCTCCAAAAATTTCAAATTTTCTCCTAAAGAACCCATAAATTAGAAACAAAAAATAGCAAAAGAGTATTTAGAATTACATGGAGTCATTAACATGATGTTATAACCTCCCAAACCTATATATTTTTGTCCTGATAACCCCTTTCAAGAAGTATCCATGTCAAAAAATGAGGCCTCTAATCTTTCATCATTGCCTCTCTATCAGACGTCTCATGTGTATCATAACCGTGTTTACATATCACCCAAACCAAAGGAATCAGCCTCTCAAGAAGTTCCTTGGTTTCATAATCAATTATCCTGATTGGATAATCAGTCACTAATAAATCAATCTAAACATCAAGACCTTTCCATCTCAGAACATGATATGGATCAGAATGATAAATTTTTAGCTAAAATACACAAAACACAATATGTATCAATGTCAAATGTTGATGAAGTGATAAACAGTAATCCACAATCCTCACTTGCTCAGAAACCTCAAAAGTTTTTATGAAAAACTGATAATTCTTCCCCTAACTCCAAGCCTTTGATTATGTATATAAGGAGAAACATTCAAAAATAACTTATCACCAACTAATAATTCAAATGTCCTTCAACGATTATGAGAATATGATTTATACCAGATATGTTCCATCAATGTTACGAGAAAAATCAACTGATTTTTTTTCATCTAACGAACCATGTTTGTTCCAACCAAGTAATATACACCAATATCTGACCTACACAATAGATCTTTTAAAGGATATCTATTAAATTCCTCAAAAGGATCCATTCTGATCATAGTCTAGCAACTATTGTTATGAGAAAAGACAACCATCCCTAAATGATTATCTCTTTCCCACTGAAATCAAGGATGAATGCATGAAGAATATCCTCAAAGAATTCAATAGATGAAAATGATTTTTATAAGGTATTTCATGATCAAATGAACTTAATATCCTAGTGACACATTGAGGCCTTCCCCAAAATTGAGATGATAAATCTGGATCTATTTCAAATACTATATATGTTGTAACTCAATAAAAATGAAAAATATCTATCACATAGAGGTTTTCTAAATGTTCAACTATGTTTGTATCCTTAGTGTTTATAAATTTAGCCTATGTGGTCAGCCTATCGATCAAAACCCATATCAAAGTATTATTCATATGGTAGTTGGAATCCCAACCACAAATTCCATTGTGATTTCATCCCACATAAAAGTAAAAAATGGATTTAGTGAAACTAAACTATAATGTCTCTAATGTTCAGCCTTAACTTATTGGTGGGTATAACAATGAGAAACAAAAACAGCAAATCTTGCTCTCATACTTAGACACCATAATTGGTTCCTCGTATCATAAATAATCTTTGATGTTCTTGGGTGAATTTCCAAATTTGAATTATGGAAATCCCTAATCATTTCATTACTCATAGTTAATGTTACAATATAACTATTTTAAAAACATGAGATAGACACCATGAAGAATGACCACAGAAGAATGGTATTCTAGAAATAATGAGGGATATTAATGGCATGTAATTCACCATCAAGATGTTTTCCCAAATAAATCATCTAAAGAAGAATAGAGTTCAACTGAACACTAGAAAACGGAACCCAATATATTGTTTCCCAAAATACAAAATGAAACTTTTTATAATGATCCATCATGTTACACTCTAATAATGATGTTTTCATGGTCTAGGTTGGATGTTTCCTACAAAAATCATATACGATGACATTCAGTTTCCCCTTGTTATAGGAAAAATATAAAAATTCATTTTAGTTACTCAACCAAATACCTATAGTGGAGATTAATACCTTTTTTAGGTAAAATAAAAATCAAGATATGGTGGTCTAAAATTACTATAAACCTGTCTCTAAAAATCTAATTCCAATTAATCTGTTGAATATGCACCATAGTTATGAGTTCATAGTTATGGGTCAAAAAATTATTTTAATCAGGACTAAGATATCTAGGGACCTTGGTAGCAACATCCTCACCCTTTATAATAACACAACCAAAACCCTAACCTGATGCATCATAGAAGACCACAGAGCCCTGATTAGAATCTATAAGACACAACATCAGTGCATTAGTCAAATTATTTTCAACTAAAAAATTACTCTATCTTTTCTCTTCCAAAATGAAATTTATTCCATTCTATGATACATTAATCAAAAAAGAATCCAACAATAAGAAAACATTTAAAACCCATAAATAATATCCATATAAACTCAAGAATCTTTGAATCTCACCAATATTCCAAGGTTTCTTCAATTCCATGAAGGGATTCCCCTTATATAGATCAAATAATATACCATGCTCTGACACAATGTTTCATAATAAATTCTCTCCCAAAATCAGAAAATTTCATTTTGATAGCTTGATATATAGTGTATTATTTCTCAAATGATCAACCTAAAGAGTTGATTAAAAAAGGATTTCATCCACACTGACCAACAAAAATGTATGATGATTCTTTTAGAATTTCATATTCATGAAAACCATGAAGACTGTAAGAGAATTTGTTGTACCAAATGGAATGACTTAGTAATAATAATGGTCATACCTTCCATGAAAGGTTATTTTATGAATGTTGGAATATTTAATTATCAACTGGTGATAACCACATCGAAAATAAATCATCAAAAACATCTTCTCTACATTCAACTGGCCTAATAGATCATCATTCTGTGGAAACAAATACTTGTTCATTATTATAACTCATTTTTTTCAGTAATAATCCTCAACAGAGAATTGTTCCATGCATAGTCTTAGAGAGGATACCAATAACTGCATATGGTGACACACACATGGTTATAAATCCTATATATAAAAAAAATCTAACTAAGTCTTAAAATCATTAATTTTTCCTGTTGTTATTTGGTATGAGGGAATAAAACCCCTCTATGTATCACACACTACATTAATAGAAAAATAAACTATCCATACTAGGGGAAAACTAGAGAAATTATTTTGAAAAATTTCAAAAAAAAACAATGAACACTAGAGGGAAATTATCACTCAAGGATTATCACTCCAATGAAAAATAAAACACTAATTTTACTTTCCCTAACTCTGGATTATATGGTTTATCTTAACATGACCCCAATTACTATTCTCCATGAAAGGTATTTTAGACATAATCAGGCACAATAAAGTAAACCCATCAATGATGATAGTCAATTTAGACATTATTAGCAATGAACTAACCCATCATCAATATTACATCAATATGTTTTATGTAAAAACCCTAAATTCACAACTGATATCAATATATGATAAAGAGAAGACTTAATAAGGACAATTAAAACTATCCCCTCTCTTCATTATAAGGGGACTAATAGTATTCATCATATAAGACAAAATCTCTGTAGAATGATTTAGAATATTCACAATATGATTTGATCTGAATGAGTGGAACACTCTGGTATCAAATAAATCATTAACTAAAGATAAATTAATTTTAATAGTACCACAAAATTTCATTGGACATATATATTCATCATCTAAAGACTCTTCAACTATATGAATATGGTTCATTCTAGTTGTATATGCATGTAACCCCTTATTTTGTGAAGCATTAGTTTGCAAAACACTACTTATACAAACTGAATATTTTATCCCACTATGTGGAGATGAATAGATATGATATAACATCAAACAATGATGAGAGAATTTTTAGGAACCACATATCATGGGTGACTCATTGATAGCATGATTAAAATTCCAATGGATTCCACATTGGTAGATAATGAATGGGCTTATTTCTAGAACTATAAGAGGTCTATAAGAACCCTATTTATGAGGAACACCAAGAGAATCATCATGTTTTCCATTTACTTTCATGGAAGTCATAAAACTAAAACTATTATAAAAAGGAACTCTCATCAAACATAACTTACCAACAATATCAAGATCAACCTTCAACTCTCTATCCAGAACGTCATCAATAGAAGATAAGTTTATCAAGAAAACATAATAAATAATTCCATACAAATGTCCAATCTCAAAACATCAAGCCATTATAATGTTATTAGACTCAATATTTGGTGTAAACTACACAATATTACCAATTATTTTTTAATACTCAGCCACTATCATTTAATACTTCTCATGATTGAAAAACTCTATTACCTTAACCAACACTATAACCTTTTAATAAAATTATTTATTGAAAACAACATTAAGATTCCTAAAATATAATCCATCATGATGTATTTTCATCACCACAATGTCCCAAAATATCCCATTTTTTCCTTGCACCTTAAAGGTGAAACAATTCACCCTAATAGAATCAGGCATCTCCAACAACTCAAACAAAAGATCAATTATCCACAACCAATCCTCATCCTCTTGAGGATAATTTTATCCATGGAACACTAGGGGATTATGGATAAGGAACTCCTATGAGAAATTACGAGATTTATCCCTTTGATATACCATTACTATAACCAATGTAAAAAATGGGTGGGGTGGATTTTAAATTTCATGTATATCACAAATGATAACCTAAACAAGATTAAATTTGACTGGAGGATTTTCATGATGTGGTTCATCAGTTGATTCCTCCTATATCATTTTCAAACATATTATCATAGGAAAGATGATACACCACATCATAAGATAATAAGTAATATTATAGAATATTACTCGGATTAATGTTTAAAATAGTAATATAAAAATTAATCTCATTACATAATAAAACTATATTCGTATTTCTAATTATCTAAATAGAAATTTGGGAATCAATAGAACTAATTTTCAATATGCATTTCCCAATCAATCCATGTAGACTTAAGGCTCATTATGATGGGAGCTATCTGAATAATCACCCATAAATTCCTTATACATCCAAAAAAGATACCACCAAACAATACTAACGATGAAGCAGTATTCTTAACCTACACCTATGATACGACTTTATCACGAAGATTCCTAGATACCCTGGTGCTCTAATAACATACATGACACTGACAGATCATGATGTGAATTCTCGATCACCATGGATTGGTGTCAAGAACATGGAATCATTCAAGATACAACTAGCTATAGTTTCGGAGATAAATAGTGGGATAAAAAAATAAAAAAATTTATCCCTAAATAAAATTCCCAAATAAGATAATATAAAAAGTCAATCATATATAATAAACCAATTCGTAACTTCACTAAATTACTTGAAAAACAAGATAAAAATCTTAAGTCCCAATAGACACAACACACTAATCCCTGAATGAATCAATAAAAACCACCACCTCTAAGTGGGGCTTTCCCTTATCCCAAAACCTGTAGAGGGAAATATAAAAACACCCAACGGAAAATTTAGGGTGTGAGAAAAAAATCCAGTAGGGTCTCACCAAGTGTTCTATATAATATTTCTTAATAAATTATCTAATTGATTTTCTCAATTAAAATAAATTGGAATATATATAAAATTACATATATAAAACAAAATATTCTTGTAAATTTAAAATGAGGTATACATTTAAAATAGTGTATTAAGTATACATATTATATAAAACAGTTTATATAAATAAATAAAAATGAGTAAAATAGTTTCTCAATAAATGGTATATATATAATAATAAACACAACGAGAAACATGGTTATCCTCCATGAGGTATAACAATTAAATGATACGGGATTATCATACATCTCATATTTTTGATAACAATAATGTGCACACATATTCCTTATACACTAGCCAATGTGGACTCATCAGTATCTCATTGGGGATATGATCCTTTAAACTAGGTTTTTTTATAGATGTAAAGCATCATTATGATTATTTGGAAATCTCATCCTAGTGTGTTTTTCCCAAATCACCCACTAACATCACCGACATTCATTTTCTCAAACAATAAATACGCAATGGGAAATGATTTCAAAAACATTAAAATACAATTTCTATACTTCCACTCCTTGTATTCCTATTTTAATTATAATACAATAAATGCGTTTTAATCAATTAATTAATTTTTAGAGACGAAATAAATCCTAGTTTTATATAAAATCTACTTAACACAATTTTTTTTGATAAAAATTCCATTCATCAATTTTTAAAATTTCATAAAACTCCAAGAACACTGCAATTTTTAGTTCCGTTGAAATTGGGGGTTTTCCCTAGAATTAATATCTAATCAATTCAAATAAAAAAAATTACTAAGTTGATTTTTCATAATTTCAATGATAATTTTTTATTTAAATAAAAAAAATCAATTATTAATGTCATTGAATATCTCAAGGGAACAACGAACATTTAACTCAAATATCATGTAACACAAAACCCACAATAGGAATTTGCAATAAATAATGAAAAGAACAAATATCAAGGAATCAAACATAGATTCATGATTCCAAAAAATGGTGTCTAGATCCATCACAAAAAATATGATCTAATAAAACCTTTAGAGGAATGAATATGTGGTGAAGAGATAATAAATGGAATAAGTCCTCTTATTAGAGAAGAATTGAACATTGTTCACCAAGCTTCAATCAACATCAGAATTGGTTTTGAGGAGAAAAAAATGGTTTTCTTGATGTTAAAATAACTAGTAAAATATCTGATGCTCATTTATGTACATTCTAGGGTACATATGGGGGGTTTAATTTTTTTTTGGGACTAAAATAATTTCACATGAACTGATAGCTGGGTGTGGCCAAATATTTTATCAAACTATGGTCCTAAACCACGAAAACCTTTAATGGGGTGAAGGGATTATACTAGGTGGGCTCATTGTTTTTTAAAAATTTAACCAACCGTGATTATCCTCACATTTTCCCATGGTTTACCATGGGTCAATGCATAGTCAATGAAAACTGTGACCCAACCATTTAGGGCCAAAGAGCCCTAAATGTTTTTTAATATTTCACACGACGCACCCTTGAACAAGACCCAAAAAATAACGATCAATATATTGTTGATGAATTACTAATAATAGTTACATGATTTTTTAATCTTAATGATACCTATGGGTGGATTTATTTAGATTTTTTAGAAATTATTCTTTATTCATCAAAAGTGAATAATACTGATTTTTCAAACTTCATTTTTTTTATATTATTTGATAAGGTCAAATATATTATTAAATTGATTTGAAGTAAAATTATTTAAAATATATTTAAATTAAACCAAAATAGTTCATTTGAATAATTTTCATTCTGAATTATGAAATCCAAACATTGTAACATTTTTATAAAAAATTTAATGAAAACCTTATTTCTCAACACATATTTGTTATTAGTTATAAATAAAAATTTATCATTTATTTAAACGGAATTTTTAAGAATTAATTCTATATATTGAATCTAGATAATATATATTATCTAATAATTTCAGCATAATTTCTTATGAAAAAGTGTTGTGTAAATAGTATAGAAATTTAACAATGGTTAAGGTAAAAACTGATTTACTAGGGGAATAACCAAAAAAAACTTAAAATAAGAAAAAACTGTTCTAAAATATAATATTTGAAAATATATTTAGAATAATTAGTTTAAAAATATTTTGAATAGTCCATTTTGTAACATTTTTTAATGTAAAAAACGTGGGTATACCTTTTTCTTCTAAAAAATTACATGTGTTTTTCTTAGCCCATTTCTAATAGGCTACCCACAATGACATCTTTTTCACACAATAAAACCATTTTATATCGGCCAATACCTTCCCAAATCAGTTAAAAAATTTCATCAACCCATCCTTTGAGCCAATTTTTTCAGAAAACAATTCTAGGAATACGTAATGTATAATCCTAAAGTGGTGGTCTGAGAAGAGAAAAAATTCATATCTATGTAATTTTTATTTACATATTTTTATCACTCCATCAAATATTTTTAAATAATGCTTTCATATTCACAATAGTATCTTATATATACTGATATTTGGTTAAATTAACTGATTTACTAATATCTAAATCAAATTCCATCAAATGGGAAATAATATTGTTGCTCTTGTGTATGGTGGAAAACCTCCTCGTAAACTAAAATGCTAAATTTTCCTTAAAAACCACTCATGGATGGGTATGGAGAAAGATATTAAGTATATATATATATAATATAAAATATAATTATATATATTTAGTAATTATATCATATATTACCTTTTTACATTCCTTTTTATAGGGATATGATAATTTCACTCATTTGTACAATGGACTACAGCCTCACGAAGTGATGTGATTAATTTTTCACTAACACGTTACATGAAATGTGGTAATTATAACATTAAAAAATATATGTCATATAAATGAAATAATTATTATTTTAATGAAACATTTATAATGGTTTAAATAAAATATATAATTTTATTTCTTACTTTTTCAATCATTGAAATATGATAACGTCATTCCTGTATGTGTGGACAACCGCCTTCAAAAAGTGATGTCCCTCACTTTTCATCTCCAAACTATATGGATGATATATATAAGTAAAAATAAATACCTATATAAATTTTTTTATATTATAATCATTTTGAAATAAACATTATTACTTACCTCCATTGTATTTTGATGGTTGAAAATTGGGATGGTTTACCATGAAATCATATGGCCAACCATCTATATGATCATAACATACATCATTTTTTGAAACAATATTAAATTATTGGTCTTAGAATTATTATATATGTATAAATATTAATAATATTATAGTAGTATTATTCTTTATATGACGAATTTATAAAATATGTACAATAATAGAAACTTTCATGACCAAGCATGAATGTAAAAAATAATGCAATTTACACCCGAAAAAATAAAAAAATCAAGGATATATAATGAATTGATGACAATATGTTTTAAAAGGATCATATATGATATTATAAATATTTTTATAATTATTTTCTAATCTAATGACATTCATAAAACAATTAAATGTGATATTATTTCGTGTTTAACCAAAAGGATGATTGATGTAATGGACATGATCTCATTCTGCCTTTATTAAGGTGTATTTTATTGATGTTCAAATAATATCTTATATATTGTTAATACACTACCCCATTTAAAATTAATATAAAAAATAAATTATTAAAAATGTTATATTAGTATAAAATTTGAAATTTTTTCATTGAAAGGGATTTGAAATGAAATTTAACAAGTGATAAATAATTTCATTAATTAATTTATTTTCATAGGGTAATATTATTTATTCATTTTCCTTCGATTTCTATAATTACATGTATAATAAAATTTTATTATATTTTTTTGTACAGAAACATGTACTATGTGTATTTTAATTTGATAAAAATTATCTAAACGTTGATTAATCATCACATCAATGTTATGATCATTGTAAGGGATTTTCTCTCATTATCTATTTCATTGTGATATATTTCCTAATATACACTTATTATCATTAACGTTATATATATACTATAAAATTTATGTATATAACATGAATACTTATTTATTAATTATGTTTGATTTTTCAATTCTAGTATATTCATATTCTTTTTATTAGAGAACAAATATTTCCGAAACTGTATACCATTATTACATATGGTGATTACCTAGAATGTTATCTAAATAAATGGGGAAATATTTTAAATTTTTATACTTTGGTCAATACAAATTATTGATGACAATTTATATTGTTTTATTATTTCAATTTATTATTTTATATATGTGTAAATTTTTGGACCTATATAAGCAGGTGGGTCCCAGAATTATATGGCCACATGATGCATAAATAGGGCATATAATACAAATCAGTTATCCAAATTAACTCCATTTATAATTATATTTTTAAATTTTCGTTATAAATATACATTATATAAGAATTATCATAATTCCTTTGATCAATAAATCCAATAATTATTAATTTTATACATTGATAATTTAGTTATTTTTATTTTTCATGACTATTCACAAAGGTATTATCTTAGGATGAATTTCATTAGTTGTTATATTGATTAAATGGAAATTGTTTTTAGTTATTTAAATTTATTTATTTTTTATGACATATCAAATTTTTATAGTAATATTATTTAAATGTTTTGGGTGTTCAGTTACCTAACAAACCAGGTCATATATTCTTATTGATTCACGATATCATCTATTGTACTTATTTCATTAATTACTATTTCTTCTCATTCTTAATTTTTTACCATTCCTAGTACTCCATGAAGTGTACTATGAATGATATTAAAGGATATACTAGTGGGAATAATTATAATCTAAAAATATTTATGTTGTAATTTTAGTTTTCAAATGTTACTCAAAAATAAATTATGTATATAGTTTTCCAAGAATTATAATCTATTCATCCCTTTGGGATTTGATTCCTTATATCTTATGATAATTTATTAACGAATAAACAAGTTCCGATCTACTAGGGTCAATGTTTTTACCCAAACTATAATATCCATGTATTATCATAAATCGATATTACATATTGATAGATAAATATTCAACACAATTACTAAATATATGCCCAAAGATCATAAAATATTATTTTTTAAGACACTTTTTACACAATAATTTTATTTATTTAATTATATAATACATATCCCATTATTATCATATTATATATGAAAATTTATAGACATAACCTACTTATACCTTTCGTCATGTCCTGGTGAATGTAAACATATGAAAGTGTGATCTCAAATAATTATTAATGGTATCATGGAATATATAAAATGATAAAAATATGGAAGTTACGATAAATATGTGGGTATGATATCATGAATATAAATTAAAAGGTTCAATGCCAATATATCATGGACTGTAAAAATGATACGTAAAACAAAAAATTACCATATCAAAATAAATAAATAATAAGAGTGAGAAAACATTATAAATCAATCAAAAAACATAAGATTATGTGATATATATTTTTATCCATCATATATATATAAAGAATAACATATTTTAGTTATAACTTTTAATACAATAAAAATATAATATATTCTGTATGAACAATTATTTCCTATTTTATAATGTTTTAAGAATCATTACATGATTCCTATAATTGGTAATGTACCTCAGCCTATTTCTTATACCATATAAATATCTTTATGTTTATTCCCACCATTTATATATGAGATATAAATATTTACTAAATGAACATTGAGATAGAGATATAGGTTTTATCTATCATATAATCCATACATTTTTAAAAAAAATTTAAAAATTCAGCCTTTCATAACCCTTGAAATAGGAAATTGGTTTCATAAACATTTTGTCAGTGCATAACATAAGGAAAGGAAATTGATTTCCAAAATATATTTCATCATACTCAAAATAATCATCCACAAATCTAAATAATAAGTATTTTACCATTGTATTATATCCCATTTAAAACACAATCTACAACAATGGTAGTGTTCGTTGATGAAAATATATTCAATAAAATATTATTAAAACCATCTTGAAGGAAATATCATTTTTATTTGATATATCATATTTAAATTTAAAATTTCCAAAATATTAATACAATAATTGTTTTAAAATAACATTTAAAATTTTTAAAAGAGAATTCAAATAATTTTGTTTTCAAGATGGTATATAATCTTTTTCATGTATAACACATTAAAAAATTGATCCCTTCCACAATTTGGAAGAAAAATAAAAAATACATCATTTTTAAAATTAAAAAAGGATTTTATTAAAACATTATTTGGAAAATTAATACATAGGGTGATTTTCTAAAAAAATTATTTTATAAAGCTAATACATTCTTTAGAAAAATAAAACATCGACTTTTAATAACAATGGTTTTTAACTAAATATAGAAACAAATTCAGTTTTTTTGCAAATGATATTGTTTTCGAATAATGAGTACACAAAGGGATTCAAATTAATGTGGAAATTTTATTTTAATAAAATAATATTTTTATAATAATATTATTTAGTTACTTGAAAGATTTATGTTAACATTTCTTAATAAAGAACTTAATTTCAGACAATCCGGATAATCAATAATATTGTAACATAAACCAATTTACAACATTGGTTTCTTTTTAACCATGTTCCGCAAGATAAATTGAGAATAATATAGATATTTATGAACCCTAATTTTATTATAATAATCATAAAAATATTTCACTGAAATTATGTAGACAGTAGAATATAAATAATTATTGTATAAGGTGTCTGTCCCATACATGTAAAAGTGACATTAAAATCTCTTACCTCAAATCTTGAACGCATTTGGATGAAATAGAAAATCATATATAATAAATATTTGTTTATTATACCTAAATTAATGATAAATTATCATATATATCATACCATATATGAAATAAATATAACATTCGGTATCAATTTATTAAATTGTCTTCATTAAAATCCTTATTTTTGGTGTGAACTGTATCATTTTTATGCATGTTTTGGGTATGTAGTTTTTTTCAATGTATGTTAATTATTGGTACATAATCAGGATATTTTAAAAATTGATACAAATATAATATATATTCATTAAATACGCAAATATAATCATCCAAAAAAGTATATATATAAATAAATTGCACAATTCTTGGTGATGGTAGGCCATGAATATGCACGAATGTTGTTTTCATATTCTCAATGGATTGAATGAAGGAAATATAAATAATAATTAACCATAAATTAATTATTATTATGTAAAATGTATGACATATATTAATTAAATTTAGCATCTCTAACTTCAATTTAAATCATAATCGAAAAAATATTCACGTTGCATTTTGCTTCTATAGTTCACTGTACACACGAGGGACATTATTATATTACATCAGAAAAGAATGTAAGAAGTTATATGTGATGTTATAATTAAATAATTTTATTTATGTAATAAAGCTCGTTAAAATATATTAAATCTATTATTATATCAATCAATGAGAGTCATTTATGGAAAACAAATTTCATCGGTCAGTAATGTGGTAGTCCTATGTGCACAAGATGTATGGTTTCATTTACTATTTTATAGAAGATGAGGTGAATAAATATTATTAAATAAACATATAAAATATAATAATATTTTAGATAATGTTTTTATTATTTCACCCAAATTGAAAAATATTTACAAGTGTTTGAAGTAGTAATTATTTAGAAATTCACTTTTGAGAACAATACCTATTCTTAAGATAACCAAATTCTTTATAAAAACAATCACTCTTGGATGTATTCATGATCAAAATAAAGACAATAATATTTGATTATAGAATTGGGGAAATTATTTGGATTAGAATTTTACAATATAAGAGGAATTAGAAGTGTGAATATTGGAGTAAAGGGGGTTACTTTTAATATTTGGTGGAGATGACATACATTGATGTTTGGAAAAGAATAAAGTGTAATAACCTTATTCCCATGCCAAAAGTCTCCAAAATGGTTCATTGTGAAAACCAATTATTTCATAATTGTGGAATATTTCTATGAAAGCATATTTTTAATATTCTATGTTATTTTTTTCCTTTTACATTTATATTAAACTAAGGTAATCTCATTTTAACATTAACTATGGTAATTAATTTTTTCATTTTTTCTATTAATTTTTGAAAAAACATAAGATAAACTATTTTATATTATTTATTATGATGATTCCAAATATGTAATAAATTTTTTCAAATTAACATCAAATTAGAGTAGATTTATAATTTCAAATAAAATTTTTATACGCGATAAAAAACAGTTTTCAAATAAGAGGATTTTTACAAGTATTAATAGTATTAATATAATTATTCAACATGAATTTGATTCCAATAACCAAAATTGGAATAATAAAAAAATTATTTACTTATTTTTTAAATCTATTTTAAATATTATTTAAATAAAATAATCATTTGAAAATTTATTTTCTATTAAAAAGATGTATTTTTCCCTAATCACCATAACATAAATCTTTTTATAAAATTATAAAATAATCAAAATAAGGTAATTTGGACATGTTTATTAAAAAATAATAATTTTATTAAATAATTTTTCTCAGTGGTTCAAAAATAAATTTTATAATTTTTTCACAAAAATCTAATAATATCAGGTTCTGAAAAAACATTTTTGAACATTTATAGACATTTTTAAAAACTATGTACTTGCATATAAATATATTTTCATTATATAAAAATATTATATATAATTACCAATTAATTTTATTTTAATTTAATAATCTATATTTAATAGTTATATGAAATATTTAATGTTTAAATAATAATGTTAATTGTATATCACATTTTGTTAATACTCAGGGTGGAAAGTAGCTCAAGAAACTGAAGAAATTAATTTTTTTCAAAAAAATTTACAAAATATTAGGGGTGTTAAAGTTTATTTAATAACGTTCATAATATTTTTGTAGAATGATTCATGAAAATTTTTCTATTACAACCACAATTGAAAAATGTTGTTATTAATGGTATGAATTACTTCGAACACCCTCATTCACCCTAGAAAGAAGAAGACATGGTTGGTTCCTTTATGTAACTAAGTACATTGATATTTAGTAAATCCTATAATTCCATAAATCCAAGGTAATGAATTAAATCCTTTGAGATGATATTATAGGTCTTAAAATTTAACATGAATGATAATGTTTTACTAGTGGTTTATATCATAGATAATGAATGTTATTAGTGGAGAACACTAATAAAGAATACAAAGCCCAATGAGGACATCGAATTCATCGAATGGGCTGTACTCAAGAAGATATTTTTAAATTAATATTTTCCACAAACTATTCATCTTAAAATTCTACGGTGATTACTTGGACATAAATAAAATTAGTATGAATCTATTGGATATTATTAAGAGAACATCACAAGTCCTTCACATTACACCATAGCTAGTTCTTGGATTGTCACATCCTATTTTGTTTTATGTTTTTCACCATTAATTTAAATGTAAAATGATCAGATATAATTAATGGTTTTTTGTAGATTTTTCATTGTTTTTAATGGGTTTTTTCATGTTTATGATTTTCGAATGGTTTTCACATGGATTAACAATGTGTGAAACCGAGAAATAATAGTTTGTATAGTCTGTAATTGCTTTGTGCTTAGTTAAAAAATGTATGCAACATGGACATAAGGATCTGCAAGATTTATTCATGATTTTTATCATTTTTAATCAAATTGGACAACTGATACATAATGAGTTTCACATTTTTTTCATGGTTAATGCATATTTAAAAAATTGTGTAAAAAGTATAGAAGGGGGTCAGACAATTAGTACACAGTTAAAATAAATATGTGTACTGAGTGTGAATCTATTTCAAGGGAATTTTTTGGGATAATGGGTAGGTTCATGGTTGGTAATAACCATGAAATTTAACCCAAGAAACCATGAAGATGATAATTAAATCCCTGAAAATCATAATTAAATTCCAAGAAGCTATCTAATTAACCTGGTAAACCACTAAATCAAAAATTTATCTGATTCATGTTTTTTCGTTGTATCCTATTGACATTTTGGCTCTCCGAACCTTGTTTCATGGAAGATCAAATAAATAATAAAATTAGTGATTCTTTTCTAATGATTTCATTTATTTTTCTTCGTCAATGTCTATTATTATCTTCATTCTGTCTCCCTAGAGGTTGTGGTGGCCTCGATTTTTTTGGTTATTTTTATATTGTTGTGGGATTTTGTATCTAGTATATCACCCCATTTCAATTGAAATATATCTTCCTATATATGGTGATCACCATCAAAAGTGAGACATCTCAGATACCTTTTTGTTGGATTCCATATAATCCAAGTAGTTTTTTTATTATTTTTCTTCATTTTTAATTTATTTTATTATAGATAAATTCATATATATATGTTTTCTTAATTTTTAATAGATTTTCTTAAAATTATACATTAAATTATTTAAAAAAGTTTTATTCATCTTATTCACATTGAATTCAACATGAAATTAATTGAATGGATATAAATATGATCTCAATGATCTTTTTATGACATGTTTAATTACCATGACTGTTTGGATTTATTTTTAATGAACATTTGAGAAAATGAGGGGTTTTGATGTGGTTTTCAATTATAAAATGAAATATACTGATTTAAATTTATTAAATTGAGGTATTTTATGCCTTATAATTATTTTCAAATTACTGAATTTGTAAAATGAACAATAACCCAATTTTATTTATTTTTACTTTTTAAATGGGTTATTCTAGGTTATTTTTAATAAATGATTTATTTGCATGGAAAGAGTGAGTAAAAAAATGTTTTTAAATGTATTCAGTAATTCTAAAAGTTTAATAATATATTCAAATTATTTAGCATTGAATTGAAATAAATGAAATTTTAGAGGTCTTTTATATATTATAATGATGATTTGGGATAAGAAGAAGGCACGATTACCCTTTTTAAATGTTACAATTATGTAAAAGGATTTGAAGTGGATTGATGATTCTGGAGGGCCTAGTTGGAACATTGTTATAATAAAATGGCCTTAAAACATTACATAATCATGAATTAAATGAATAATTCACATTGAGGATCTTTTTAGATTAAGAGTTTTAGAGAATTAGGACATAACTATTACATCTCAATGATTACAAAGTAGACACATCTACACTGTTTCCATTTTTTCAAAAAATAAAAACTCTTGGACAAAAGATTCATGTCTAGTTCCATGTTTTAGATAGCATGACATTTCCATGATTCCATCCTTCAACCTATTCATCCTTATGACATGTGGAAAACATTTCAAAAACATGGTATGAGCATAAAAAGCTCAGTAAGGGATATAAAAATATGGAAAGAAAACATTATTCCATGTATACATAAGAATAAATGAAATCAAACAATACTCATAAAACATAAGCTCGTTAACATACCTCATGAAATCATAATATTTATGAATAAATCATACAAATCATAAGACATAATGGTAACATGAGGCATTCATAACATTCTTACGTATGGAGTAACCCTCATGGTTATGTTTGGAATACAAATCACAGTATATTACATAAATATCTTCAGAGAAACCTTAGAGCTTAACTCATTCGCGTTACCCAATGAATTAGAGAGTTATCTCAGGCTCACATGCCCTTATTATATCACAGAACCAGCCAACATTATAAACAATTCCCAAGAACCATAACATAATCGTATCATATAAAACATCTAAAAAGAAACATAAAATTTCCAAATTTCAATCACAAGATATCAATAAAACACATTGATATAATCAAAACATTTTCAAAACCATTTTCAATACCAAAATAATAAAAGTAAATCATGGTATTTATTTTTCATTTAAAAAATGTAATGGCTTTTAGAGGAAACTAAAACTCAAATAATGGTCACGGCGGTGGAGAAGTCATTGTCGCTGCATACGTAATACAAAAACATTCCCTTTTATCATTTACTAAAACGCTACGTGTAAAAATATTCCTTTTGAATGAAATTAAACCTAAAAAGTGTTTATTATGTAACTAAGAAAATAAGGTCGTATAAAATTTGTAGTATTCCTCAACTAAATTAGATTTGAGACGAAGCCCCTTACAAATAAGCTATCATTAGATTAAAGATTAATAAAATACATAATTATGCATGAAAAATATAAATACAGCCAATATGATTAGAAATTAAGTGTAAAACAATCATAGGAAATCCACACATATTTGCACTACAACATAATCAAGAAGTAGAGGTTTAACCCAAAGAATTGAAATTGGGTTAAAAAATTCCCTTACAGAAATTCGGCAGCCTAACTACATCACTATAAAATTCCAAAGATGGGTTGATGAGAGATAAAAATGGTATCTCATCACATGGGCATAAAATTTACAGCAATAAGAATATATAAGAACATATCCTAACAAAAGAAGATGTAAATTAAATGACCTGACAAAAAGAATCCTTTTAAAAATAGGAGGGTGAAAGGTTCACTTATCGATTTGGGTATCTTTTGAAATGTACACCCCATAAAAGAATGACTATACAATGTTGATGTAAATAACCATGACCAAAATTATAATACACAATGATTGTAATAATGGTCAGCACATACACCACTCAAAGGAGAGTGACAAATATTGCATGAATCTCACATGAATAAATAGTGAGAAAAAACCCCTTACCTCGTTGTAATCAATCATGTCATATAACCAAAAGATAATAAGAAACAAATGAATCACAAAATACAATGAATATAAATAGAATAATTATAATATATATCAAATTTAATTACACAATACACCACATGAAAAAAATAATTGTTGAACACTGGAAATCTCACTGAATTAAATGTGGGATAAGAAATCCCCTTGCCTCAAATCCGACTTTTCTTGTTCGTTTCATTATATTCCTGAATAATTAACATTTGTCAATTTATAATTTATTAAGGAAATAATTTAATGATTATTATTCAATTAATATCACATATTATCATGTTATAATAATTAGATATTTATGTGAGTTTATATCATATGTTTTGTCAATGTTTGGTGCATGAGTCAACAATGAACTTGTTTGAAGAGAATTGTCCATGTAGTTATAATTACATCATCTTAGGAATTGTTTTCATGATTTAAATAGTATATATATCCAGTATATATGTATTCTATAATATTCCATAATGTTTGGAGATAAGAAATTAAATGTACCGTTCATGGAGACGGTAAGTCATACGTATGTATGAACACTACTTTCATTTTTTGTCATATTTATAGACTTTAAAACTAAATAAGACATAGATATATTATAATAATATTATAATACATATGTTATATAGGTAACATAAGTTCATTAATTAAATTCTTTATAAATTCCATGTTTGGCATGAACGAGTCACATCACTTGAGGGGTCGGTAGTCCACACTTCCTCATATGAAATTATCGCATTTGCAGAACATAAAAAGCATAATGGTATATTTTAAATATAAAATACAGAATAATAGAGAGGAAATAAATATAATATATATCATATATATATAGTTCCATCATAGTGGCCACCATGAAAGGTGTTAAAAAGATATTGAACAATCATCGTTTCGTGAGGCAGTAATTGGCCACCCACAGAAACAATATGTTCATTAACCATTAGACGAAGATCTGTGTGAGTGTAGGTAGAATAATTACCATAACAACATCCTAGAATATTTTTATTATTTTTGTTATTATGGTATCAAAAAATAAGAAGATAGTGGTGAGTGAAGAAAGCAAATAAAATAAAGAAACTCGAGAGTGGACATTACCTCTAAATCGGGTAACGTTTTTTGATTTGAGCCAAAAGCTTCCTTGGAATGACTTATGCCCAAATTAAGGCTACTAGAATTAAGATAGGGATGTGAAGAGATAATATGAGAAGAGTTCGGATGAGCCATGGGCTTGAGAGTTGTGGGTAAAGTGGTAGAGGTGGGGGCCTTTTATAATAGGGAGGAGGGTTACTTTTGGAAAGTCTTGAACTATTACATTATTATAAAATGGTTTTCAAATTTAAAGGTCCCAAAAAGATATATTTCGATGATAAAGTGATAAGAGTAATAAGTACACCCATATAATAGGTTTTCGATTAGTTTGTGTCTTATATGTGACCTTATATTTACATTTTATTTAAATCGTTCCTTAATGAGGTAATCACTGCATCATCATGGGGTCATAAATTAATTTTTTTATTTAAAGTATAAAAATTATAAAGAAAAATACCATGATTTAGGAAAATGTATTAGCTTTTCAATTATTATTTATTGTTTAAGATATCATTTATGTAACAGAATTAAAATTGTTTTACTAAGGACATACAAACCGTTGTTATATTTCTCTTCTTTTTAAAAAATAATGTCATAAATGTCACTATCACACCCATGTGACTCCATGAGACCTCAAGTTAGGTAAAAACATTCCCTTGGTCGTAAATGACTAAAAAAAAGTGGATTTGGACACATATTGGGGTCATTTTATATTATTATTTAATTATTTTACTACCCTTAACTACCCAATTACTAATTAATCACGATAATTAAAGATAATTACCATCATTAATTTTCATAATGTTCAAAAACAAAAGTGTATTAATTACATAATTTGGGCCTTCTTATTACAAATATAGAATCCATTTTACAAAATTCCAAACAAATAAATTTCAGTAATTAATTTAAAAATAATTCATGTTGTCCCAACAAAAGACGAGTTTTTTAGATGTAAAATTTATCAAAATATTGAATTGTTTTTACAACTAATTGAAAAGTGAAATTACATAAAATGAAATAAATTGTATTAAGTGATAAAAAAATTATTCAATTAAAATTTAAAACAAATTATAAAAACAATCTAACTATATAATTAAATTAGATGAAAAAGTAGTTTTGAAGTAAAATGCAGTATTTACACTATTCATTAAAAATGAACATTTGTCGGAAAAATACCAAAAAATTATCCAATGTAAATTTTATATTACAAATTAAAAAATTTATTCCATTTTACCATGCTAAATATATATACATCGCATTAATTAATTTTATAATTAATTCCCTGCTGTCAAAACAAATAGCCTGTTTTTAAGAAACAATATCTATCAAAAGATTGACACTTGTTTATGTCCAATTTCAAAGTGAAATTAATTTCAATAACCACCATTGGATTAACTGGTAAAAATATATTTTATCTACACTTTAAACTTAATTAATATGTGAATATAACCATATAAATAAATTTTATTAAAATGAGTTTTTGAATTAAAATTCATCATTTTCACTATTCATTAAAAATGAACTTTATCGAAAGAATAACAAAAATTTACAAAAAGTACATTTTGACGTCATGATTCAAAAAAAGGATTTTATTATAACATATAAAATTGATAGAATTTAGCTTTAAAAAAGGGTTCTCCATCAAAAGGTGTTTAATCGGCCTTTGAAAGAACATATGAATATTTATGCTTAAAATCAAATTCCTTTTTTTATTTTAAGACTCTAAATTTTATTGGATAAATGTAAAAATATTTAAAAAACATATATAATAATTTTGTATTCAGTTCTTTTCATTCCCAACATTATAAAGGCTAGGCGTTAACTACCATTTAAAATAATATTATTATATTATTAGTGTGCAATGTAAGATTTCAAAGAAACTCATTGTTGCGTATTGGGTATTCCATCAAACATAACATTCCTTTTAAAGTAATATTAAAATTTTATTCACAGATATTAAAAAATATCAATATTTCATATTCTTTATTTACCTAGGATATTACAATTATGATGATCATCTATTTTAATAATCCCTTAATATAACATTATTTATTGTTGTACCTACCACCTTTGGGTATTGGGAAAAGGGATTAATTAATTTAACAGAGTTTTGGGAAAGAGAATGATATGATTTAGGTTCATTGACCATGATTAATTAGGATACCCGTGTGATCGTCACAATTGGATTATCTCACTCACTTAATTTAACTAGTCTTGGGAACTAGAATGATTAGTTGTGATGGCCAATTTATTTGCCACACTGGAGGATTAAAACTCTTATAGTGGATCCAAAGAGAATGTGAAGTGTATAGGTAACATATGTGTATCCATGAAATTAGGTGTGAATAGAACTGGTTTGCTTGAGACCTGTGAGACTATTCGTATGCCCGATAATCAGTCATGATGTAATTTGATTATCTATTCTGAGGTGGAATCACTATCATAAATAGGTTGAATCCATGACATCCATATACTCGATACATGATACATGACATCGTTTTTTGTCACTATTTAAGACCATAGTTTCCTTTCCTCACTCATTAATTATTATTATGCACATTGAATATGTTGTATTATTTCTTGTTCAAATTTCAAGTTAATGTACATATTATAATATATTATTTATTATCTTACATTAGCTTCATAAATGGTTTTTAAATATTTTCAAGGAAATTTTTATTTTTTAAATGGTGAAATGGCATGTTTTAATGATTTAGTTCAGAAAATGACTTTTTAATGATTAAAAATACAATTTCTAAAACAAATTTACTAACTCTTATTTGTGCTAATATATTATCATATTTGCATTGCCTTATGATGTTACTATATAGAATATTTCATGGATTCCTATGTGGATTTATATCTCACAAACTACTTGTACCATTTGGTGATTACAACCTTTATGATATTATTACCATTGTTCATGCTTTATTACTCCTTAGTGGTTTCATTCATGGGTGATGGAGTGTGGGTGAATTCGGACATGGGGGTGGTGTTGGACAACTAGAAGGCAATTTTTTTTACTATGATACACTTTTAGTTTTCATAATAATGTCTTTGTAAATTGATGTGTATGTATTGATTTAAATATCTGAAGATGATTCAGAATTTTACTATGTTATTATAATACATTGTGGGTGAAATTGTTCCTGAAATTGATATATTAATGCTTAGGTTCCTTTCATTGGCCCTTGAAGCTATGGAATTCTCTTAGGGTTAGTAGAAAATTTTCTTGAGAAATTTAAATGTTGTATTGATGAAAATGGGGGATTTTCCATGGGTTTTGATTTTTAAAATGAAAATACATGATTTTAATTAAATTAATTAAACTATTTGATGTTTTATATATTGTATCATATTATTTAATATATTAAAAACCCAATAACTCACATTGATTGATTTTACCTTTTTTTAATGGGTTACCTTGGGTTCTCAAAATAAATAATTTATTCACCTGTGAAGAAGGTATAAACAATATTTTTGAAATTTATTCAATATTATAAAATTTATAATACTTCCTTTAACTTATTTTGAGATTATATTAAATAATTTAATTTTTTACAGACATGTTTGGAATGATAATGATGATTTTATAAAGGATTTTTGTATAGTTACACTTTTTTATTGTTGCATTTTTTTTAAAACTGATTTGAATTTAATTCAGGATTCCAGATGGCCCAGTTGTCACATTATGGAGATACAATCATTTAATAATCCATTAATGTAACTTATTTTATTATTTTACCACCCATTAATGGTTTTTGGGGAAAGGGATTATTTAATTTGAGGGACGTTGGGGTGAGAATGATATATGATTTTGGGATAACACCCACGATTGATAAGGATCCTTGTGTTATCCTCATATCATTGTTATCTTACTCATCACTATTGACTAGTCATGTTATACTATATAATTAGGTTGTATGGACTACATGTATTCTTCATTATTTGACTCACATCCCCTCTAGTGGATCCATAGAGAACGTGAAAGGTTCAGGAAAAGGACATTCGCCTAGGAAGGCATCTGGGCGTGGAACTGGTTTTCATGAGACCCATGAGACTTGATCTATGTAAAAAAATTAGTCATGTTTTAATTTTTTTAGATTTTTTGTGGCTTACACAATACAATTACTATTTCTTTACCCACAACATCTACATACTTGATACTCGATACTTGACGATGTTCTTTGTCACTATTTTTTTGTAGAGATTAGTTTCTTGGTTAATTTATGGTTATTATTCAACTTGAATGTATTTTATTGAATCTTTTTCATCATTAAATGTAAATGGATTATTTTTGATAATTTCATTATTCTCTTACATTAAAATATAAAATTGGGTTCAATGCTTCTCAATAAAATATTTGTTTTTTAAATGGTGAAATTTCATGTTTTACATATTTAGTAAAATAAATTATATTTAAAGTATTAAAAAATTATTTTATTAAAATAATCCTCATAATATTATTTGTACTCCAATTTTATCATATTTCAATTTCTATTTAAAGTAAATTTTTAGAATATTAGCTAGAATCCTACATAGATTTTTAACTAACACGCTACTAATAGATTTTGGTGTTTACAACAATGTTTATCTTCTAGAAGGTGTTTAATCTTTCTTCTAAAATTGTAGAGGGGTCAATTTAGAACTTTTGGGTGTTCATGTACCATAGAAAGAATTTTTTGTTGTTATGTTCATATTTCAGTTTTCTTAATTGTCTATTTGTTCATTGGTGTCAATGTATTGATTTTTATGTCTGATGTTGTTTCCATATTTTACTCTATATTTGAAATGATTTTTGGGTGATATCATTCATATAAATATTATATTTGTCCCTAGGTTTATTTCTCTTTCCCACGGTGATTGAGAATACTATTCAGGTCAGTTATGAATTGGCTTGTGTAGTGGTTTAGATGGTATTCCAGGTTTGTTCATCATAAATGGTATTAGTGGTGGGTATTTCCTTAAATGGAAAAGCATTATTTTTAAATCCTTATTTTTTTGGCGTGATTCATTATTGAAAAATGTTTAAGAATGTTTTGGGACTCAAGAGGTATTCAATGATTGGGTTCTTGACCACCACCCCAACAAGTTGAGACTTGAGTTAACATGGTTCTTGGGACTTGATTCTTTCTTTATTGTTATTTGTTCTGATGAAAAATTATAATTTGATTCCCAATGAGTCTATCCTTTATTTTTGGAATCTCTTATGAGGTTATAACCGTAATGGATATATGGACACAATTTTAACCTATTTTCATAGTCTTGAAAACTATGATGAATTGATGCATGGGATTAGGTAATCCTATCATGGACAGTTGTGAGGTTAGTGTGTGATTTACCATCCCATACGACCAACCATTTGAAATTTCTAACTTGATTGGGAACCTAAATCCATACATATATTTTTAAAAGTGACTTAACATTTGTGAGGTCAGATATGTAGTTTATGGGTTTGGGGTTTTTCATGATGTTGTTTAGTTGTTTAAAATTTAACCCCTTTTTATTAACCTTAAATCCCTTGCGATAACTACATTTTTTTTAAAACATGTTTTGTTATGATTTTTTTAATTTTTCGAAATGAAAAAAACGAATTTTATGAAATGGTTGGGTCTGAATACAAATTATCAATGACGCATGTGTTATGTGAAAAAAATTATTATAAATTTTAGTTTCTGATGGATTTAAATGGAAATGTTTTTGACAAGAGGAGAAATGGGAATAATTATTTTCAAACATTGTAAAAATATTTAATGAATTGGTTATGGGTTTTTGACATTATGATTGATTTATATAATTATTTATCATTTTTAAAGTAATGTGTAATGTTCACAAATAGTGAAATATTTTGTGTTATGAAATCAATAATGTTTTGATTAATCAAGTTTATGACTTTATTTGAAAAAATTGGTTTTATTTTCAAGTTTTATTTAATTCTTGATTTGATATTCTTATGTTTTGTTATTTTTATAAATGACACTGAAAAGTTTGTTCAAGAAATATATAATTTTGGTTCAAATATTCAATCCTCTGGTTAGTACTTCATGTTTATTTAAAAATGGATTCCCTTTTCAATGACTATACCTACACTTCAAATCAATGGTGGAGAAAGAGAACTTCATGCCTTTAAACCCAATCCATGAATTCATGGGATATCATCCACCATTATATAATAGTGACCATGATTCTATTTACGTATTATAATGTCTTAAAGTAGTTTATGTGATATTTAATTATCTTAAGACTCATGAATCTATGAATTTCATGTCTATAAAATACTTGTTAAGGGGACATAGAAAGGAGTTGTGGTAAATAATTATTTACTCTGGTATTTATGAAAATATTTCCTCAGAATCCTTCAAGAAAGTATTCATTCATTGTATGTTTCCCGATAAAGTGATGAAGAGAAAATTTACTAATATCTTGGGTTTTGGTCAAGATGAGCTATCGGTTTTTGAGAATGCCATGTGATTTTCACTTTTGGTATATTTGATACCAATCCTTCCATGTTACAACAATAGTAAGAATATATATTTTAGGAAAATTTTCATCAAGAACTTATAAAATCCATCCCTACGGTCTGGATGATTTTGAATTCAGATATGCTTGATAAGGATTTTACATCTAAAGAATAAATAGTGAAACAACATTAAGTGAAGAATTGCTCGTTCACAGTTGATAAATGATACACTTCTCATGAAAAGAGGAAACCTTTTATGTGTTCACAGTTTGGAGGATTTTTTAAATATAAGAGGTTATTTCAAATAATCCATAGGTTTGTGGATAGTGTGGATGTCGAGGTAACCTTCATATGTTTGGTATGTTATTCCACTCTAAATAGGAAATTTGTTTATGTATAACAGCTCCTAACTGTGGGGAAGAAAATTCTTCCTGATAATGGTTATATATCCATAAGACATGGATTAAATATTTTCACATAGTAGATGAGATTCCATCTCCCAGTGGTAAATATTTATCCTTCTTTTTTCTATAACATGGAATTATATAAAATTAGAGTTTTCTTTTTGCTTATTGTTTTATTTTGGAAACATTTAATTTCGGGATCATTGTGATGGAATCTTATAGATCTTTGTCGGATAATTTTTGGATTGCTGATGTAATAATGGTTTATATTATTGATATCTCAATGGATGTTCCTTGTTTATGTCCACAATTCAATGGTTATTCTTCTTTGTGAACAAATTTAGTTCCATTGTGTTCCCTTTTCTGACGTTGATGGTTATAGTTAAATTTTGATGTAAAGGATGATATACCAAATGGGAATGTAGTGACCTATTATGCACTCAATTATATGTCAATGATATTTTAGTTGGACTTATATAGACACTCTCAATATACATAGGTAACTAGGATGATGGGGGTATTGATAACACATGATCACGGTTGTTCATGCATTTGTTTTGACCAGATCATCAAGGTATGAGGCTTTATTTTGAAAATCATATGTTACCATATAGAACATACCATAGGTAAAAATGCTTCTAATTTATTTACTATAATTTTTTTTCTTGATCTTATAATTTTCTCATTAGTGTGGGGTTAAAGTCTTCTCTTTGGGTTTAGGGGATGTCCCTTTCTTATGTTACACAATTTTTTTGAATATTTTAATGGTGGGTAGATGTATGATAGGTCTTATCTGTTCCTAAAATTTTGAGAAATTTAATGATTTCTGTTCTGTTGATCTTATGTATTTATATGATTTTTTAAGCTTTGTAAATTTATCTTTTACATTTCGTGGACCTTCCAAGTAACAATAGTTGTAATGGATTTATTCTTGTATATTCATGTCTTATATTTTGGAAATTATTATTTCTATGGATAGAATGTACTATGGTGTATAGGTTATTGCATCATATTTAATCTTTTTATGACTTTTGAACCATTTTAAATGAATATTCAACGATTGAATGTCTTTATGTGTTGTTTCAAAAGTTTTCATGAGGTGTGATTATGGTTTCTAGGCCACTTCATAGTTTTTGAATTATTTGTGGATTGTTTAAGAAAGGATAGAAAAAGTATTCAACCAATAAATAAGGGTGTCCCTAGTTTTTTCATGGTTAAAAATGTGTGAAACCTTGATCTAAGGGTCTGCACAGATTGTGCATGGTATGATCATAGTTAAACAATTATGCAACATAAACATAATTGGGTGAATATTTTAGACATTATTTGTGTATGGTTAAACAAAATGTACAAAATATATTGAAGGGGGTTTCATGGTTAGTGCATGGTTAAATTAAGCATGTATCGTAAATGTGAAACTTGTTCAATGGATCTATTTTGGGTACACTGTTAGGCAGATGGTTGGTAATAATCATTCGACTTAACCAAGGGTACCATACAGATAGTAATTAAAACTCAGGAAATAATAATTAAAATATATAAATGCAACCAATTAACTATAAAACCCTCCCAATCTAACCAAAATCTAATCTTTCGGATTTTGGGAGAAACCTGGTGTCATTTTGGCTCTCCAAACCACGATTTGTCAATCAAAATTTCAATCATTGTTGTTATCCTTTTCCAGGGATTGGTTTAATTTATTTGATCTTAGGTCTCTCTTATTCCCTTAGTTACACCTCCCAATAAGTTTTTTTGGCCTTTTGATTTATTATATATGGTGATATAGTTTAGGGATTTTGGATCTTGGATCTCTTCTTTTTTCTTTTGAGATATATCATCTGAGATATGGTGATCACTATCAAAGGTGGAACATCTCATATTCATTGAAGTTAGATTTGTAATATTATATGTAGGTGTTTAGATTCTTTCTATTCATACCTTAATTATTTTAGGATAGTTAAATTAATTGATTTCTGTTTTATTGATATCTAACACAGGTTCTATGAGAATTTTTCTTTTAATTCCTTATAAAATCATCATTGGCCCTATTCTATTGGAATTGAAAATTACATTAATTGAATTGATATAATCTTGTTATCTATAACCTTTTTATGAATTATTTAAATTCATGTGTTTGTGGATTAATTTTCAAAGCACTTTAACATGGTGTTTTAGTGAAATTGATGAATTTGGCCAGAATGTTGAATTATAAAATGAACATCCTTGATTTGAATTAAATGAATTGAAATTTTTTGTGCTTTATAAATAGTTATAAATGAATGAAATTATAAAATTACCATGAAGCCTCTATAATTAATTTTTTAGTTTTTAAGAATTAATTATCTTGGGTTATTTGAAATATATGATTTATTCAGATGAATATAATTTGTATATCCATGTTTTGAGTTGTATTCAATAATTTTTTTAATTATAAGACATATATTAAATTAATTATGGATGCAATGAAATATATTATTATTATAAAGGACCATTTGAAATTTTAATGATTATTTGGGAAAGGATGTGGGTATGGTTACCTTTTTAATATGTTGAAATAACTTAAAAGAATTTGATTTTAATTGATGATTCTAGAATACCTATTAAGCACTTTATAATGATCTCATATTGTAATAATTAATTAAACTATCTTTATTGATTATTGTACCTCCTACTATTGGGTGTTGTAAAAAAAATTTATCTACTTTAAGGAAGTTTGGGATGAGAGTGAGATGTTATTTAGGGTCAGTGCCCATTATTTAAAATGATCATTGTGTGATCCTAATAGCTCTATTATCTCAGTCATATACTTTGAATAATAATGGGAATAAGGATTGTTATATGTGATGACCTATATATATGCTTTACTAGAGGAGTCACATCCTTCTAGTGGATCAATTTAGAACGTGAATGGTTTAGGCCATGGACATGTAGCTAGGAAAGTGGGTGATCATGGAACTACTTTTCATGAGACCCGTGAGACTAAATTAATGTTAAAAAAATATAAATGATGTAATTTTATTAGATATTTTGAGTTGGAATCACTAAAATTCCTAGTATGTTCCCATGACATGCATATACATGATAATCAATACATGATAGCATTTGTTGTCACTATTTGGAAACATTGTTTCCATTATTTACTCATCTAATATTAATACGAACCATGAAAATATTCTATTAACTATTGTTCATATTTTTATATCAGTTGAATATTATAATACTTTCTTGGTCATATGACTTTATCTTGTGAAATGGTTTTCAAATCACTTCCATAATATTTCTAGTTTTTTTATTCTGAAATGGAATGTCTTACTAGTATAGTTTAACAAATAAATTTTAAATGATTAAAAAACTATTTTATTAAAATAATCCTATTATTGTTCATTTAACACGTGTCTTAGAATATTCTTATTACCTTATGATGTTACTAAATATAATATTTGATGTAATCCTATTGTTATTGTATTCTCATATTATTCTTATCCCTTTTGGTATTTGAAGCCATTAAGCTCTTATAGTAGGTGTTCGTGATTTCTTGTTCTAATGTGGGTTTGTAATTGGGTGAAAAACGGTCGGTGACTTGGGACATGGTGGGTGGTTGTGGACCTCCAAGAGGTGGGTTTTAGTAGTTATGTTTATATTTTAGTTCTATAAAATGTCTCTTTCTACATTTATGTGTTTGAATTAATTAATATTTCTGATGCTGTTTCTATATTGTACAATAATTTTTTATTACTTTGTTATAAAAATCATTCCCAGTGTTCTTATATTGATTCCTTAATGGCTTTAACCAGCTAGTGAAGATTGGGAAAGGTATTCAGGATAGTGAAGAATGAAATCAGGTACTAGTTTATCTGGAATTATAGGTTGTTTCATTAAATGGATTTATAATTTAATGTTGAAATCTTCATCAGTGGGTTAAAGGTGAGTCTTCAAAAAGTGTTATAGATTCAATCCTTTGATGGATATGAGTGAATTTCTGAATGATAATAAAAAATTGAGATGGATTCTATTGATTCTCATTGGTCCCTTGGTATTGGAGATAAAAAGTTCATAATTTAGTTTTATTATAGAATGACATATGATAATACACATCAAGAGAGAAAAATCCAACATCACTTGCATTATATGTGTTAGAAGAAACATCCTAGAAACTTCCTCTTGGGAACAATGATGTGTTTGATGTATATAAGGGAAATATATCATGCTAATGAAATTATTATTGATATAACTAATCCCACAAGTTTGATAGTGTAAAATAAGGATTATATCATACATCATACCATGATACAATGATTCAACATCAATTATAACAGAAACTATGTAAAAAAATTCATTATGAAAAGGGTAGTCAATCATAACCAATGAAAAAATCTCGTATACCAACAGATAAGGTGAAGGAATATGTTTTCATTACTAATAAGGCATATCATGATAATGAAGTGGTGATTGGTATTCTATTTATCTATTCATGAATAGAAAAATTAGACTTTGATTCTGGTTCAATGAATCCTTTTAAATCATGAATGATTAGTAGAACTTCTCAAATACAACCTCAAAACATACTAGTTGAGATATTGATGAAGAAAAAATAAGTACATTAATTCATCACAATAGTATAACTCCACTCTAGTTAATTATTGTGGGATAAATCACCCATAATACAATATTACACTATAATTATTGGAATTTGATATTATATTAGCCATGGAATGGTTTTCATTATATATTTTATACTTTAATTTTTGTGAGAAATAAATTTTCTATGGAATCCCAATTTATCCATGTATTATATAAATGTCTATGGAGCATGATTAATAACCACTAGAAAATCATTCTCAAGTATGGATAATTGTAATGTCCCATTTTCTTGAGTGGATAATAAATCCTCAAACATTTTTAATTATTCTGTTTTAGGGTCAAAACAACCTTTTTATTGATCATTAATTCCAAATTCCATGTGTTTTCATAATCAAAGGACATGTTTTTAGAATATTTCTATGGATAGAAATTTAACTGATTTTTTCTATGGATTTTAAGATATCGCATACCATAGAATCTCCATTTTGGAAATAACAAAGAGAGGTGCACAATTTGTACAAACCATGAAACCTAATAAGAGAAATAGTACAAAATGTCTTACATATTATCCATCATTTGGAAACTATATAGGTGCTGGAACATGACCATGTGACACATTTTAACTTATTAATATTGGTTATTTTCATGGTTTGTACATGGTTAGGAAAATTGTGCACCTAACATGTTCGAGTGCAATTATTGGCAGTGGGAGATTCATGGTTAGAGCATAGTTAGACAAAATTTACTGCTAATCCACGTGGATAAATTATTTTGGTTACATTTGTTAATTTCCCCTCTGAAATGTAATAGTTTTCCTATTCTTTTCCTTCTTAAACTATACTCAAAATAGAGGGAGATCCTCATCTTTCCCACATTAAATAATTTGATGGATCTTCATCATCTGACCTCTAATTTGAAATATGTAGGTCTTATTGGAAGCACAATGACAATACCAGTTATACTCATGTTTTCATTCTAATATAATATCAATATTTGGAGTGTTAAATCTATTTGATCTCTTTTACCCTATTTTTAGGGTGTTAATATATAACATTGATTTCTCTTGTTTTGGATCGAGTTAGAGGTAGATATCAAATGATCGAGAGGATAGTAGTAATGGGTAGGTTGTGCCTATTTTTCTCCTTGTTTTTATGGATGTATTTGGGTGCCTTCTATATATAACATGTCCTTAGTTAGAGTTAAACCCCTAAAAAACACAATGTTTTCATTTAAATTGTTTGATTTATGAGATTATATTCATATGGTTATGCTCATTATCAACGATAAATCCATAGGCAATATAAGTTGGTTACACCAACATTGGTAGATTATTTCGAGCATGGAACTTGAATTAATTAAAATTATTAAATTTATTATTTGAGTTCCAAGGGAATGAGGCATACTTGAAATGAGGATTGAGGTTATATTTATCACATGGACTGAGGTGAAATGGTTTTCTAGTTTGGTCTTTACCCAGGACACAGAAGGGGGTGTTGAACACTAGGTTGAGGCTACTGGTCATCAGTTTTAGTTGACAAGGTCATCTTGATGTGGTCTTGGATCTCAAATCATTAATATCTTGTCGAATATTAAGAGTGTGATATGTTGTTTTAGGGGAATTAGGTGTCAGATGATGTATCTTAGGTTTTCTCATGATTTTCACTCATCTTTGTTTGAAAATAGTTCATTGTAGTAATGATCACATATATTGAACCCAGTCATGGTGGTGTTGACAACTCATTATGGGTGGATCCCCCCTAAAATTTTGTAGCTTAGGTGATGGTGCTGACTATTAGAAATGATGGGAGATATCAGTATAAAAATAAATATGCATAGTGATGGACCATCTATTGATGTGGTTGAGACCATCAGTTGGGTGTGAGGCTCAATATTATACTTGAGGATATTGGTCCAAGATATTGTGTGGATGGATATCATCATGCCTTAACACATCATCTCTATAGCTAATTGTGTTTATTTATTATAAGAATGATATCTATTTTACTCAGTACATCATGATCTGAGTCGGTGAAGATTTTATGAGCTATGTTATGACGAACCATATTCTTATTAGGGTCTTTAGATCAGATGGCTATTATATTATTTATGGAATGAGGTGTGGGTTATTAAATTATAGGTGGAACCTAAGGCTTCACCAAATATGATTCACATTAGTGGATTCCTCGGAAAGTAAGACATGAATCCTATAAAATGAAAAAATATTTATAATGACATGTTTTGTAGGAGATATATATATTTTGGGGAACGTGTTTAGACTTATTTTGGTGATGGATGAAGCTGTTTTTTCATTCATTCTAGATGCAGAGCACAAGGGTTGCTTGTTATTTTTATACATGCATGTATTTTTTTTATTAATATTCTAAAAGCACAACAATAATTATAAATGTATAACGGGAACATGTTGGTGGTGACCCACTAAGATTATTCACCCACAATACATGGGTCCCTCCAGATGCAAGTGGACTTTATTTATCTATGACCGGTTAAGGAATTGAGATTAGGATCTAGAAAATAGTGATCAAGTCATACAATTTTCATAGTATGGTTAATAAGGTATCTTGGTGGTTCTTGTATCATCTAGAGTTTCCTTTTTAGTTTTCATATTTATTGAGAAATGTATATAAAAATATTTACAACCGGAAGAGACCTTGATTACCAAAATTTTATGAACTTCTTGGTGATATTTTTTTCACAAAGGGTATTCATTTGGGATTTTTTATTATTAATACTATTGTTTATTATTATAACACTAAGATTTTGTTCACACTTATATTGTTAATGGTCAAGATTACACACACACACACACACCTATATATATATATGTATGTATGAATCATTATTATTATCACCACCATAGGGTATAGTCTCCCCACTCTCACCTCTTAGAATCGAATTGTTATTTTCTAGGCTTTTGTGTATGAGGTGTTGTGCCTTAGGCCTAGTGGCCATGTCACAAGGTGTGGAAAAATTATGTTCTTTTTTTATTTTATAGATTATATAATTTCTACCTTAATTGGTTCACTTATTTGTGACGGTAATATGTTATAAATATTTTTAACATTTACATGATATGGAAAGTGATGTTAGATAATGCATAATGACAAACACTTTCTCTCAAATGATGTTATTTTCATGTGATTTTCATTGGGAACATGTATTATTCTAAGAGGGGTTAGACTGTTTAATGTTTCAATAATGAATATAAAAAGCGTTTTCATGCATATACAGTTTTGGATGCATTTTACTCTTCCAAGACATGTATTTGATTCCAATTATATCAATAACTAATTTTATATGGATGTTATATATGGTCCTAACATACATAAGGCTAGGTATGGATGATGAATGGGGGTGAGTTGTATAATGTGTCAAAAAAGACCTAACCAGCTTTTTCCATAATATCCTCTTTGATAGAATTATACTCAACAACCCCAGATTTATGGTTCATGAAATATTATACTTGACTCTAATATGGGTACATATGGAGCCATATGTCCGGATTATATGTGTTGCGTTAATTTGATTAGGGTAGGTAGGGGTGCTTGGAAATATGTCATTGGACATAGTGCATTAGGGGAGTGTAAAGGTGGTGAGATACACATCATATAACAGTTTTCCCATTATATTATATTTGTATATATTTTTAAAATTATGGATGTTTGGCCATCTTGATTTGTGTTTAGTAATATTCCAACTATACATCTTCCAGAGGATTTCCATGATGGAGGTGATATGGTGCCTCGTGAGCATATAAGGGATGGGCCCTTAGGGGACGATTGGAGGCCTCGAATGGTTGGGATGATAATTAGCCATAGTTACATGCTCTGATACAAGAAGGAAAAAAATAAATAGAAGACATCGGGCCATGGAAATCATCACATATCAAGGTGATCCTGGTCGATTTCATATAGGGAATTAATATGGGAACATAGGGTGCTGAGCCATCTTTGGAATAATTGACCAGTGATTTACTATCTTAGCAGAAGCCAGTATTTTATGGTTGGTATGGACCACATGTGGCAGAGATCTGGATCATTTCATTTAAGTCTGTTTTTACCAACTATTGATTCACTATGGTTGAGGGTGAATATAAATATTTACATGATCAAGGGATCGTCCAAGCACTAGTGGGGTGTCCTGGTTTATATGGGATGACACGAGGGAGTAGATTGGAATGATTTCAATACTAATTTGTTTGATCAGTTCTTCCCTAATAATTTTATGGAGGATATAGGATATGAGTTCATCAACATCCATTAGGGAGTCATCGTTTTCATGGATTATGTGGATAATTTGACACACCAATCTCGATATTATCCAGATATATTAGGTGATGACATCTCCCAGGAGTGGATTTTTTATAATGGATTGTGGAATGAAATAAAAGTTTAGGTGTACATATTTAGAATGATCATGTTCTCCATTGTAGTAAATAAGGTGCTAATAGTGGAGGGGATCTTGATGGATCAGTATTATTTATGATGGATGATGGAATTAGGTGAACCAATCGGTGATTCTCTATGTACAATCATGTGGGGTTGTGAGGAATCTTTGTTCTGATTTAGGGGAAAATATTTAGGTAGACTATCGAGGTGTGTGTGATCAGTTCTATTTTTACATTGCAGGTATCTGGAAAATGATTGAATCTAGTTTTATTGAGTTCATAAGGAATGTTTTTCATGTATTAGAATTTGATATTTGTGTTTATTATATAGGAATTCTTCTTGGTAGGTTGGAAGCTAGGTAGTAGGGTAGACTCAGGGATCTGAATTCAAACCGAGATATATACTGGGAGTTGGTAGACATGATTTGACAACACATGGGTGTTGTGGGAGAGATAAAAGACCCACACGTGGGGTTAGTGGATGGTATTAGATGTGGCTACATAGAGAGGCTGTGACATATGTCGTCGATCCTCAGTCTTGTTGTATGTTGTACAGATTCCATGTGCAGAGTAGCTTGGGGAGCCAATGATTGATATTGTTCATCTGTGGGATGGACTAGATTTCATATTTTATTTATTATTTATCCAATTCTGGTGAATGAGAAGAATATTTATTATTTATGGACTAAATAGAAGATATTTATAATGTTTGAATATTTAATGATTAGATATATATGTATATTTGAGGTGTATTAGCACTAAGACATATTATGGGGATCAATGCAATATAGATTTGAATATGATGTGTGTAGGAATTTGGGAATAAATATGATGTGGTTTATATATGTGTTCATTTTCAATTGGTATTTTTATGTTAAGGAATATGTAAATATGATTTAGGGTCATATTGGGAATCTGTTTAGTCGAAATATCTATTAGCATATGATGTGATTCAGGACATTATGAGTGACATTTATGACATATTTATTTATGGGAATCTATATATTTGTATAACATGATTGGGGTGATGTATGAAATGTAAATGTATTGAGAGCATGGGAAAATTTAAGAAATATAAGGAATTATTGAATGATTTTTGAGTTTGGGAATGGTATATGAGACCATAGAAAATGTAAATTTTGGGTTTGGATGAGAGCGATTAAGCACCTCCTAAGGCGGGGAGCTTCATGATGGGAGTTTATAATCACATTAGAATCATGGTCATGTCAGGTTATATTAATTTGATGGATATGTTTGGTTGCATATCTAGATAAAACATGATAGATCGGCGAGTAATCATTCTATGGTAGGGAGATTATAACATATCTAGATTTTGGTGTGGCATAGAAATCATCATCCTTTCTGAATTGTTTAGTTTAGTGGTCTGGTCACCCTTTATTTTGATCACTATAATGTAATTATTATATATTGTTTGACCCAAGAATTTTTTTTACAAAAGATTACAGAACATAAATTTCCCTATGGTTATTAGTGTGTTTCAGGTTTATTGAACTAGAAAAAATATACTTCATGAAAGAGAATATGGAGGGACACACATCAGATAAATTGTGCATACACCTATGAAAAACCATGTATCCAATCCTAGTAAAAATACATTGTTAGGAAAATCATATAGGTTAGGTAGAATTGTCATGCGACACATCTAAAGTTTTTAAAAGATGATATTTTCAAGTTTTGCTCATTTTTAGGAAAATAGTGAGCCAATCCCATGTGAGTGTGGTGCTTGTGAACTGGGTGTTCTAGGGTTGTTTCAGGGTTATTCAAACCATTTGTCTCTTTTATTTGGTTGATATTTCCAAATTTTACATCCCCCTATTTATTCTTTTTCCACTTATTTTCCTTCCATACACTTAATAACTACAAATATAGAGCCTTCAATTTTTCTCTTTGAATATTTAATCGATCTTAATTTTCCAATTTTTTTTGGCCTTTTTGGATGTACATCTATAAGAATTTTGATCCTCTTGTTTCCCATCTTATGTTACCTCTATATAACGAGCGCTAAACCCATGTTATATATTTTACAATAATTTTTAGGCATTTACTTATAAGAATATTTTCTCTCATTTACCCTTTATTTAGAATCTGATATCAATTGATTGTGCTCCTACAAGTACAAGGTATGTTTTTCATCTATTTCTCAGTGATATTGTAGATTTTTTGGGGTACAGTCTTTATACCAAATGTGGGTACTCTAATAGGGACCCCAAAATAAAGAAATTCACCATTTTAAATTTTTTAGCTGACAATATGAGATTCTAAAGGGAATTCTCATGGTCTTCTAAAAATGGATTAGCTAGGTAATGTGTATGTAATAACATGGAATGATTAGGTTAGGCAAGCATCATGAATTAATTAAATGAGTTATATAAATATATTTAGTTCAATTGGAATTTGATAAGTATGTATCATGTATTTAACGGATTTTGATTACTTGGTTGAGGAGACATGGTTTTCTGTATGAGGATATGAGTTCATCAAGGTAAGGTCATGGCTCAGAGGACTTTTAGATAGTGTTAAACACCATGATTAAGTTACATGGTTTTAAGGGAACAAGGATTTTGATGCTGTTTCTTTGGTTTCATTGTGATTTTCACTAACCACTACGTGACGACGCATCATTGGAGTTGTATGCACACTAATAGGACTCGACGAAGGTGGTTTGGACTACTCATTGTGGGTGGAGTCCATCATAGAGAATAATGATTATGTGATTGTATTAACCATTAGATATAATGGGGGAACTCACCATAGAATGACATGTTGATGATGATAGAACATCATTTATTATTTTTGAGACCATAGGTTAGGGGAAAGTGGATCATTGTTATACTTATGGTTATTGGGAAAAGATATTGGGAGGATAGATATCAACATTCATCAAGACAACAGATGATGCATTGAATGTGTTTATTTATTAGAGCAAAGATATCGATGTGCCTCCAATTTTTATTCTTGAAGATGATAATGACTATTGAAGATGAAGAACGAGGAGCCAATTAATTTTTTGGGAATGCCATTCGGATGGTGGTTACATGATTGATGGTATGATGTTCCTTGTTATAAATTGATTCGTGAAACCTGAGGGTTCACCTAGTATGATACTAGTCACTGTATGAGTGGTGAATGAATCCACATATCCTTATAGATTTAAATATATATATGATGACACAAGTTGTTTGACATATATATATTTCAATGAATTTGTTGAGATTTATTCTATTGATCATCGATGAAGGTTATTTCTTCTTTGTGTATACTGAAAATAATGGATGATGGTTTTTTATTAACTGTAAACGTGATAATTTTTCTTAATTTTTTAAAAATAGTTTAATAATTATAGATATAAGAAAATCACATATTGTTCATTTCTTTCAATGATTACATTCACACCCTAAACAAACACTAGGGATGAGTGTAGACTTTATGTGTCTATTATTAGATATGGTATTTGTATATGGTGATTATCCATATTTATTAAGTTACAAATTCTCATGGGATGGATGGAAGGGTACCATGGTGGTTCTTTCATCAGCTAGATCATTATTTTTAATTTTTATTCTGTTTTATTTATGTAAGTAAATAAATGGTCATCCATGAGAAACTTTGATTACCTATTTGTATGACCTACATTTTGATGTTTTCATATAAAGGGAATGACTTTGGGATGGTTTATTATTACATATATTGATGATTATGAATATGTTGAGTTGTTGATGAGGCTTCTTCTATTTGTGGTCCTACTTCCACAACTATATTTATGTATGTACTATATTATTACCACCACCAAAAGTAATATTCTCCCCGCTATCACTTCTCAGACTATTGATTCTATTGGGAATGCTATGGCTTATGGGGAGGAATACATAAGGAATAATATCCATTTATCCCATAATATTTCTCAGGTTTCAAATCATGTTTGGTATCTACCATAATGGTTCCTATTGAGCTAGCATACCTATATAAAATTATTGAGTCAATGGAGGGGAATACTCTTAGAGGCTTTCCCATCGTAAATTAACATGCTTATATATTCCATGAAGTGTTTCATTGACCTACCCAAAATCAAAAGGATGAGTTCCCAATTTAACATATACATGTAGCTCCACCAATATACTAGATTTCATATAGAATTTATATAATTGAACAAAATGAAATAATGAATCAAGTAAATTAGAAATTGTAAAAGAGCCTTATATTCCCAAGGAATTCACCATGGGGTCCATTAGTCTTAATTTTTATGGATGAATGATTATTCATTGCATATGTGATTTGATTATCGTGATATCATAAAAATAATGATAATTCTCTTATTTCACCATCCAAGAATTGATGACATGATTAATCCACTATATTGTGCCTAATAAAATTCTAATGGGATCCTCCGATCATAATATCATCCATTAATTTTGAAAAAGGTGGATATTCTCCTGAAATCATTTTTTACCGGATATGAACACTATGTGTTCATAAGTCTTCTATTCAGACTAATAAATACTCTTGAAATTTTTGTGGACTTAATAACGAAAGTCTTTAAATATACCATTGATAATTTTATGGTAGTATTTATATATGATATTCTCATATACTATAAAAAAACAATGACCATGTGAAGTATTTATGTAATATACAATGTTCTTTGAGAAAGCAGTAATTATAGGATAATTATAGTAAATATGATATTTATATTGAGTTAGGATCACTCTTTGAGATGATATCACACAATAGGGGATATCAATGGATCATTCAAAGAAAAAGGTTGGTATGGAATGGTTTTGAACAAAATATAAAATTGAGATACATGGTTTCCTCGTATTATCTATAAACGAACTATTATTTTTGAGATAATTTTCATGATTTTATCCCCTCTATCTAATTTGACACAAAAGGTAGTGAATTTTTTTTTCTGATGAATGTGAAGATATATGAAAGAAGCTGATGAAGATGAAAATCCATATTCATGTACCCACACAACCCACCTATATGGAATTTTTTTTGTCTATAATGATGAAATCACATATGGAATTTAGAAGTTCCCCTGAAAAAAAAGATAATATGAGAGCCCATTCCTCTAATTTATTGAAGGTGTCTGAGAAGAATTTTATTACACAATGTATGGTGAAAGATGGGGTAATATTTTCATCTATTATTTGGTTTATTTTTATATATATAGTATGTTTTAAAATATATAAGGATTAGACGACCCTCAAGTATATATTCACACAAACAGAGATCAACATGAACTAATTAATGTGGTTATTGATGAATAGGGAATATCAATGTTCAATCCATTACCATCTTGGGAAGTATAATAGTGTGTTATAAACATGGAGACTGCAAACTCATACATGATGATGACTATGAGGGGTTAAATATTGTTTTACATATGGAGGGTGGATATTATAATTATTATTGAAGGAACGTCATCTTAATTTTATCAAATGACTTATCACTAATCCCTCATAAGGAATATCAAATGGATTCTGTGTAAATTTAGAATATGGTTGATGTTTTGATGAAGGTGAAATATTTATAAGTTAATATTGATAATGAGGGATTTTTGGGTTTTTAGATGTAACATATATACCATTGGACATGGCGATAAAGTCGTATATATTGAATGATACTCATATATCTGCATTCTCTATCCACCAATGTATAATAAAGATTAATAGATATCTCTAGGAGAATTACTAGTAAGAAAATACGAATATGGAGATTTTAGAATACCCATAATTCTTCCCGGTATTTCATTAATTGGAGGAATAATGGAAACATTCTAAATAATTGATGCATATATCACCCACACCATTATGGAAATGAAATAACATAAGAATGGGTTGTGTCATAGGTATTCAATAAAAAACATAAGAAATTAATTATATATGGCTTATGGTGAACCATTTTACAAATACAAATCGTTTCATTTCAAATTTGTGATGAATTCCAACTCAATTGACTAGAGAGGATAAATATTAGAGAAGTGGTGTGACTACATGAAATACCATTTAATTTGTCTAATATAAATATATGAGATTCACCAAAAAATTATGGAAATGATTATGAAATGATTTAAATATAGATTTGAAAAAAATTATTTCTTGTCACCCTATAAATGATGTAAAATATAAATTGACTCCCCAAACACTTGTGTATGTTTTGAATGAATTCTTATTGGTCATTAAAGTATGTTGGGATCAAAATATTCATTTGGTTAATTTCTCATAAAAAAAAGTATCATTCACTAATGAATTCAGATATCTCTTTATAAATTCCATTATATATAGAAATGTTAAAATGTAACATTTTGTGATGAAGTGAAAGAATTAATGTTATTGGGGCCATAACTAAAAGAATAAATTATTGTCATGGAAAATTACATTTTGTGTTACATCACTATAGCACAAAGTCAACAAATCTGTTGTGGTGATAACCATTAATGAGGCCTAGCGTTTGATGATACATATAATTTGATCCATCAATTATATTAATATATCATATTTATTACTTTTTGGAATGTTAAAAAATTATGTCTTGTATCCATTGGCCCCTTTGATATTTTTGATCGTTAATGTACCATGGCCTCCTACTTTTCACTCAAAAGAATCCTCAAAATCATGATGTCTTCCTTCTATCAATACCGAAGAAGATAATTTAAAAACCCTCACATGTTATTCATCTATAGGTTATATTGTATGTAAATTATCTCTCTTATAAAGAGATGTTAGTGAAAAAACATGGACCATAGAGACAAATTTCAACGCAAGAAGAAAATTCACAGAGTCATGGTTCTTTAGTTAAATCATAAACCTAAAGAGGGGATATGAGGACCACATGAAGTAATGATACAAATGTAACCTAACATGTTTTAAACATTGTGTATAAATTGAAACTTCAAGAGTGAAAATTCAAAAGGGAGGAATAATTTGAAGACCCAAAAATTTATATATATATTTATATATATAAATAATTTAACTTCTAGATTAGAATGTGTTACATATTTATAAATGTATTATTGTATAAAACACAATGAAAACTATTTATTTAATTATATTAAAAAAAATAATTATATGGAAAATTTTAATCCAAAAAATTTAAAATATTAAAATTTGAAAATAAATAGAAAATATTAAATGAAAAAAGTAAAATATGAAAATTCGTATCGAATAAATATCCTTTGATTATTTCAAACATTAATAAACAATTAATATGAAACATAATTATTATAATGTAATACTAATTTAAAAATAAATATGTTTTATTAAAAATCAATATTACGATAATAGTTGTATAGAAATAATATGTCGTATTTATCAAAATTATAGTACCATTATGGGCGTTGTGAATTTTGATCATTGTGAATTACTATTGTTAAGCATTATGATAATTGGGAGTTATGACTATTGCACTTTTTAAAAGGGATAATTTGGCCAATAATATTTTATATGTAATAGTTTGACCATTATAATCTATGTATATTAAGGTAAATTAAGATAAATAATTGATTAATATAACCAATATGATATGATCAAAAAATTGAATCATTCCTTATGAAGAAAATTTATTAGGGATTGAGAGGAAGGTAGCATTGTTGTTGTTTGTACTGTACAACTCCCATGAATATCATCAACACTTAAGGATCGTGTAGAACTACATACAAGAGAATTTGATCTTTTGAGAAATTACCACTATATTTTTTGAACTAAGACACAACATGAAACTACCACCATCACACACCATAACCTCAGGGTATATCTCTATGTAATAAGGGGGTATATATCTAGAGATTAAATTGATAAAGGTATAAATTAAATTAAAAAAATTATATAGTGGTTTCTCCATTCTTACATCATTTATAAACCAATAAAATTCACATGAAAAAAATATGGATATAATGAAAACATAAAATATAATTATATTTTGTGGGAATATATAATCATATTTTAAAAAATATTATTATAAAATATAAAATATTAATTATATTATATTTTAATAAAATATTAATATAAAAATATATTTATTTTAATATAAAAGGAAATATAATTTTATAATGTATTTGGTAATTTTGTTATGGGTCTGAAAGTTCTTTACATCATAAACACAATAATTTTTCAACAAATAAAAATTTCATTTAAAAAGTAAAAAATCTAAAATTTAGAATAAAAATTGGTGATTAAATAAAATCAATTTTAGTATCCATCACCATTAAATTATCCAATGTTGACATTATTTATAATTGTATACTACTATTGAATTTTTGGGTAACTTTTAAATATGGTATATGCATAAAATTTAAATTATGACATCATACAATAACATTAAGTTATTTAGTATATACCATAGAGTAATTCTCAACTAAAAAAGGGGTTTGGATTAAAATTTTTATTTTAAGGTAAAAAGATTAATTTTAGAAACCTATAAAGAGTCTCCATTACCAACATTGTATTTTAAAAACAACTAATTTTGAAAAAATTCATTATACCACCAGGGAACTATTATTTAATGTCTTTCATCCCAAAAATCTTTTAAATACCAAAATCCACATATATTTAGAGAAATACTTTGGTTAAAACCATGTGAGTGATAATGGTTATGAAAATTATATGACTTTGAGTCTGAAACCAATGTTTATAAATTTATAAATAATATTCTATCTTTTTCTATAAATACAAGATCATTTTTCCACTACACTTCACTCCCAATAATTATTACATTAACTTACAACCATTTTACTTCTTTAATGTCCCATAATATAATTACAATTATCATAAGTATCATCTATAAATATATTATAAGTATGCTATCAACGTAAGTGGTTCTCTCTCTATTCATTACCATTAACGAAATTTTATTTTTCTAGGCCCTTTGATTAAAAATTAGTTATTTTGTATTGTGTTTATAATATTTATATTACAATCCATAAGCTGAAAAAAATTATGATATACTTCCAATATCTACCATCAATCCCTCTAATGAACTTTTATGTACCCCAATGATGTTTCAAAATTTATCATGTAATTTACCAGGCCAAACATTTTTGTTCTGAATACCTATCCCTATTATTATTTTCGGTTATTCAATAATATGAAAAAATATTTCATTTAATAAATAATCACTTTTAAGATAACCAAATTCATTGATAATGGGATTAAAATTATTAAAAACATTGTAATAGTATATAATAAATGTAGAAAAATAACATTTTACAGCATGAATGGGGGGAACTGATAGTGAACGAAGTCATTGTCTAATGTTTTTATATAAATATATATATTAGATGTTTCAAGGGTTTTTAGCCTAATAAAATGTTGTTATGATGTCCTTTAAGATAAGCTTCAAATATTCGATGATATCACAATTTATGTTGTCTGCAAACTCCTATGATACAATGATTAAATGAAAATGTATTCACATACCATTCCCCCATGTTAGTATTCAAGATTCTAACTCATTTTTGTTATTCATCTTGGTTATCATATATTATATATCATCATTCTATGATTATATATTTCCCTTATTAGGACTTATATTTCACCCATTCCATTGTATGTCCCGAGGATATAATGTGTATTATTAATAGTAAAATGAAAACTATGATCATATAATGGAGTTTTAAATAAAAATATTGTATTTTAATTTTATGTTAACGATTTTTTATAAAATTTCGTAAATATACGAGTCCTTTATATTTTACAAAAATGTATAATATGAATATTATAATAAAAACATGAAATGGAATATATTTGAAAATATAGGTTATTATATAATATCATGTCTAATGACAATGAAAAATTCATCATCAACCTCCATAATTAAATAATGAATCCAAAAAATCATTGATACCCTCTCTATAGATCTTAATAATCAAATTGTATTCTCTTTTTATTTTTTTAAGTCTATAAAATCAACACATAATTCACATGCTATGAATATAGGTCAAAACAAGAAGTATCCAATATATTACCTTGAAAAAATATGTATAGAACATCTTCCAGATATCCTCCAAAACACTTTTGGCATATCCCATTGATATTCATACACTTGATCCTCATTCACACAACCATGAATTATGCCTCTTGGGCCATTATAATGTTGAAACAATTTATGAAATCTCTTATCCATCACTATAACAAAAGTGTCTCATCATGAAAAACATCAATAATACTTATGATACAAATAGATATAGTGTATTATTTATGTATATTCAAAACTATTTCTAGAATATATTTCATATACATGAATACAAAATCATATTATCCAATTTATTATGAAATATTACAACCATAGAATATAAATTTTCTAAATCTAATATATCCATCTCTTCTATTCCCAACTATCTGGGTATATATAGACTAGGTCGGTGAATACATCATATTTCCATCACTAAAGTGTATGATCACATCAAATACCCCTCAATTTAATAAACAAGAACATCACATGTACCATATCTATATAAGGTAATGTATTTCATTAATCTATATCAATCATGGGACCAAATTTCATATATTTTATATGAGATGAAAAATATCATCTAGATTATGCCTCATCTAATAACATAATCAAAATCCAAACCAACCACCTCTATATTGCTAAAAATAAATTCTTACATAAAAAAGGAATCAAAATATATTTTTTCAATGAAAAGAATCATTCATGCACTATTTAATAGAAATTGGTATGAAACATGCACCCCTATAATACAAAATACATAGTGCATAACACACCATGTGTTATAGGCCTTATAACATTATCATATTATATTCAAGTGTGTTCTGAATAAGAGTCTCTTCATATAAATCATCATGACTGTCATAGAAATGCACAACAAGCCACCCCATGTGCATAATGGCACCCAAGAGGACACTCAGTATGCTAAAGATGACAATGTATAGTAGACGGTGTTGGACTGCAGTGTACTTTCTAATTGAATCACCTGTAACATTCTCTTCCTGGATGAAAAGACCAAGAATATTGAAAACATCCTCTATTGTTATGGTCATCTCCCCATCGGGGAGCTGAAATATGTGTCTTTGTCTTCCTTACCTCAACATGTGTGTCATTCAAGTGGTGATCAATGGTATTGAAGATGAACATGAAACTCCATAAAATCTTTCTCATCTTAGTTATGAAAAATGGTTGCGACTGATTCATTATAGTGACGGTGATGTTATCTATGAAAAAAATATGTCATATTGGTCCCCAAACCAACACAGCATGTGACACGTGTGATTTTTGGACATATAACATAGGTTTCTCCATCTGATTTTATGAATAGTAAAACATTAATTTTGATATCTAGGTAAATCATAACTATTTTTTTATTTGGTATAAACAATTTTTTTTGTTTCATTTTGGGTTTTATTAAATTTGATCTATGTTATTTTATGTTACTACCTATTTACTTTGACATATTGTTTTTTTTATTTGATTTTTTTTGTGTGTGGATAAATGGATATAAACTATTAAAGGGATAAAGTCATTTTTATTTTTAAACAAAATTCATACCTATATTGATTGTCCCACTCTGACCAAATAATGGTGATAATGAAAAAAATGATTACATGTATAATTTTTTAAATTAACTGATAGAGAACATGAATAGTTTTAACTATTAAATGATAACACTATGTGTGGATGAAAATTTTTCCTCATGCGCCCTTCATGGATGCATGTGTTGCATCCCCATCAAAGTTCCCGTTTGCTGGCCCAATCTATTTCATTATGAATATGAGTCGACATTGGCCCCTCTTTTGGTCATAGCCTTGTCATGTTATGTGAAAGTGTGGGTGCGCCATCAGACATCCATAAATTTGGATGCTCCCCAATAGGCATCCATAGAGACAATTAGTAGTCATTAATACTCTACTCAATAAATTGAATCAATGAAATATTCCCAAAATAATTGTATAGAATTAGATGATGTGGTCTCATAGACTCATTTTTATATTAACGCCTGAATGTTTTCACTTTCATAGCAACACAAATTTAGTTAAACTACTCATGCAGGACTACTGCTACCATCCATATCATCATAGGGATCAATTAACTGAAATATTTTCCTCTGCATGATCAAATGAAGTGACTCAAAATATATTATCATTATTAAGAACTCAATCTAGCATGCATTAGAAATTGTGACAATATAACATTACTCTATTTCTACCCCCTTCATCCTACATTGATTATTCTAAAAAATAATTTACACTACGATAAAAATATTATTTACCAAAACTATAATTTAAATTTAAAACATTATATTGGTATTATATTTAATTTAATATATTCTAATTAAAATATAATTTAATATTCATAATTACCTATCAAGTGTAATTTCTGATATCCCATGAAAACTCCATTTATACATTCTATGATGTTTTTTGTCATATGTCCATATCTCCGCCCATCATTATATGCCAATGACCATTTATGCATTGAATTTTCACTATGTAATAATAAAAATATGAATTAGATCTACAAATAAATTCAAGAAGGCACTTCATCATTTTTATTGAGTATTGTATGCTAACAAAAAATAAGTAGTAGGAACACATATGAAAACAACTATTCAAATTATTTTTTATACAAAAAAGTTTTTCATACAAATTTGTATAATTACTTGTTTCATGGACACATCCTTAATCTTCTATTACTCATTTTTGTAAATGTGTCGAATATAGTATCAATGATTGGAATAGGGTGGTATTCAATAAGGACCATCATACTGTAAATCATCCTTGATTTATTAATGGTGATATGAAGTAATAAAAATCTCTTTTTCACCTTTAACAAACACTCTAATTCATGACATAAACCAACTGCATGATGAGAAGTTCTCTTTCTCGGTAGTGAAAAGATATAAAGGTAGAGGGGATCAATTACAATCATTTATAGGTGAAATCAATATTGTCACAATATAATTTCCACACAAAAACGATCTATAAATATGTATGAACAACATGAAATGCCTAAAAGAATACACACATGGTAAAAATGTCCAAATCAATCTTTCATACTAATTCATGAACTAATCAAAATTGTTATGCTGGGTAACATATTCAACAATATGTAACTTATTGATCACATGATTTCAATGGTGTAAAATCTCTATATGCTATGGTAAAACTTGAGAAGAGTCACCCTAGTAATTGTAAACAATTACAATAGCATTATTTCATTCCGTCCACTCCTTCTAGTAAGAGATTTGATTGTAAAAAAATTGATTCTCTCCAACAGCGGAATGATAGAAACTCCTTGACATGCTCTTATCATTTCAATAATATTAGATGAATCAAAATAAATATCTAATAAAAAGAGTTCCTATAACAATATTGGGTTCACAGATATATGTGGAGTAAATATATTGATGATATAATACTGAAAGGTATTATCAATTATATCTCTCAAAAAAATATGATACATAGAATCATGTTTTCACACCAAATCACATAAAAATATCTGTTTTAATCATCTACAAAATAATTGTAATCATCTAATTTGATGTTTTTTATCATATGTATCATTTATTTTTTACTCTCAAATTCTATTCCAATATAAAAAACACAATCATATGACACTAAATTTATGCCACCAATAATTCATGTAAATTTTGTACTATGAGTAATAGTTGATTAATAAAATAATGTCAAGCAATTCATGCCTTTAGTAATCCTTGATGCCAATAGTGTAGGATAGTTCAAAGGATAGTTGAACCTTATATGAGTGGGAATTGGTTATTCATCTCCATGCTCTAAGTCTTCTTCAACTTATTCATCATCTTATTATTATAAATTTTCGACATCCTAAACATTATCAACTAACACATGTAATGTAGATATATGAATATCCATGGAAACATCACTTCTTCTTTGAGACATTGTATCATGAGGATGTAAAATTTTGGTATGAGGATGTTATGGAACAATAACCATTACTGAGGGAACATCTTGAGGTGTTCAAGCATAAGGATATGACTATTTATAACAAATGTGGGATGACCCAACATCTGAAGTCGATGGAACGTCCATTTTACCTATAGTGAAATAAAACTCAATAATTTGATTATTAGGTAAATACATAACCAACAACGATATGTGTTCACATTCTCCCTCATTAGTTACTAGATAGGCTACATTCCACAACATATCATTAAATTGTAGATGTTAGTATTTTATGGACTCTATCAATTTAACCCCCATGAGTTTTATCCATCAATGAAATTTTCATTGAAGAGATTCAAATGTTGTACATTCTAAATGAATCTCAACTCTTTCTAGTCGTATAAAATAAATAAATCCTTGTCCAACCTCAATTATATATCCATTGAAATAAATATAGGAAACAATTTTTTTATCTTAAATAAACCATCTATATTAATTAAACTTGACCAGATAATGAAAAAAATGAATTTCTTATATTTATACATTTGATGGAATCTCACAGATAGTATTTAAAGAGTATTTATTCTCACCATATTATCTCATGTTACTCAATTTTATGTATCCATTGTTCAAGTAATTCTTCAGGAAAGCATATTCCCTCCAAAAAATCAATATTTTCAAACCATATTTATATGTAACTCTTAACACGACCCAAATGTTTTTATTACTTAACCAAAATTTAAATTTAAACATATTTATATATATTCACATGGATCATATGAAAAAGGTACCTGAACTCTCCATGTAAATGAATTGATTTATATGATATTGTTATACTCCACAATAGTAATCCTAGAAAGATTGATAGAAAACCTCATTAACTTTCCTAGAAAATGCAAACCTCCACGAAAGTAAGTGGTCTGACCCAAAGCCTCTCTACCTGGGGAAAATTTACTCAAGAGAGAATACAATTCATGATAAAATATATCAATTACAATTAATAATATATATGAAAAAACTAAATTCAACTCCTTAAATTTATTTACAAAATCTGCTCAAAGTAGATGACAAAATAAATTTATTATCATTACTAGAATGCAATTAAAGGCTATATTCTTGAAACAACTTGTCAAATATATTGTGGCATATAGTTATTCATAATATAAAAAATTATATAAATGAATAAAAGTTATTATTTAATTAGTTTGGTTTTTTTAATTAATTAATAATTAATTTTCATTAATTTTCATTTCAAAATAAATAATACATACTTATAATTAGTTATTTGAATAATTTGAATGAATTAATCTCTAATTAAATTAACTATTTACTAGTTATAATTAAGTTCTATTGATTAATTACTAATTTTAGTTAATGATAAAGAAGTAACTAAATCCAGTTTTGTAACTTCTAATTATAGTTACTTATTTTCTAATTATAATTAATTTTTTAATTATTAATAAAAACTTATAAAGTACTATTTATGAATATTTAAATTGTAATTTGAATGGATTCATTACTAATTACAGTTAATAATTACTAATTACAATCATGTAATACTGTATTATTTACTAATCATGGTTCTGTAATTACTAATTATAGTTATTAAATTATTAATTACATTTAATTACTTGATTAATTACTATGTAAAATTAATATAGTGCTAATTAAAATAATTATTTACAAATTACAATAACTTATTTATTAATTATAATTAACTAATTTTTAAGGACACTTATATATGTTCTAATTACAATTATGTAATTACTAATTATATTTAATTAATTAATAATTATAATTAATTTCTTAATTGAGTAATTAATAATTATAATTCACTATGACCTAATTAAAATTTATAAATTTAAAGTTATAATTATGTAATTTGAAATTATAGATATTTAATTACAAATTACTAATTATAATTAATAAATTAGTAATTATAAATAATTAATTGTGAATTACATTTATTTATTAAATAAATAAAATTATGTAATTACAAAATACATTTATTTAATTAGTAATTACATATATTTAATATCTAATTAATATTTTTTAATTACTAAATTCAATAAATTATTTATATATTTATTTAAAATTAATACATATCTAATAGGTAATTATAATTAAGTAATAAAAATTTAATTACTAATTAAAATCTGTTATTTAATTAATTAATTACCAATTACATTTAATAATGAACTAATTTAAAATTAATAACGGATAACTATAATTAAATTATTAATTATTTACTAATTACAATTAACTAATTTTTAATTACAATTTTGAATGTACTAATAAAAATTATTTTATTGCTATTTAAATTTATTTTATTACAAATTGAATTATATAAATCTATTAATTATTTTCTTAATAATTATAATTAATATAGTACTAATTAAAAAAAATTAATTTCAAAATGTATTAATTTATTTATTAGTTATAATTGTCTATTTGTAAATTACAATTATGTACTATTTATAATAAATCACTTAATAAATTTATTAACGTTTATAATTAAATATGTATTAATTAAAATTAATTAATTGCTAATTAAATTAATTTATATACTAATTAATGTTTACTAATACTTAATGAATATTAATTCATAAGAAAATAATTACTAATTACATTTATTTAATTACTAATTGAAGTTATTTAATTACTAATGAAAATAAATTGCCTGTTAAATTAATGAAAAATTCTAATAAACTAATTCTTAATTTTAATTAAGTAAAACATAAATTATTACTAATTATGGTTATGTAATTAGTGATTATATTTACTTAATAACATATTGTAATTAATCTATTAATTATCTAATTATAAATTAAGTTTAATAAAATTATAATAAAAATATGTAATGGTTAATTACATTGGATTTTAAAATAAATAAAGTTAACTTATTAGTAATTTCTAAATGGAAAACATTACTAAATTTACTAAAAATTATATTATATAATTATTAGTATATAATTATAATACAATAAAAATTTATTGAATAATTTTATAAACTAATTAAAATATTATACAAATGGAAATATTAATATAATAACCTCATTATCAGAGGGAAACACCTAAACGAGTATGTGGAGGGATTTTAGAGTGGATGGAAGCTGAGTATTGATAGCACAATCACCGATCATTGAGGAGGGAATATAGTAAATGGGGGGAGGACTGAAGGGGGGAAGGAATGAATGAAGGGGAGAAGCCCATTTTATAGGGTGTTCATTTATAGGCTCAACTTGAAGTGGTGCCAATATTCATTCAATTTCAATGATGTGTTCCACAGTAGGTGGAATTTGACATACAAATTTTCCAAAATAAACATACCACACACCCATTTAATTAAAAAAATCCCAATATCATGTTTTTCCCCATCCACCAAACATTTGTATATGTACAACTGCTCATCCGTGAATAGATTTCCAAGCATCCTATCTAGACATGACTAGAGGATCACAAAAACTGAAAAGGGATAGTTTCAACAATAAAAAAAATTCATGATATATACATATTGGTGGGTTTGATTAAAGGTATAAATTTCACATGTAGATGATGAAATGGATAACTGACCCCCCCCCCCAAGTTGGAGGCCCCTAATGAAACTAAAGTCATTACTCGAGGGGATGATAAATGATCAAACTTCAAATAGTGAACTAGAATATCCTTTCAATAAAATCGAACAATTGTTGATTCCAAATAATGAAAAATATAGTGATACTAGTTGAATGAAAATAGAGAGTTTCATGCTCACTCATGGAAAATGTATCAAATTTATTAGCCATTCCAATTTTCGTTGAAGATATTAGATTTTAGTTTAATCCGATGATATTGAGGAAAATACAATCCCACAGATGCTTAAATCACTTATAGAAATTAACGAACCACATATCTCCATTTTATCTCTAACCTATAACACATCCTCACCTAAATATATGAATTATAAGAATCCTCTAGAAATGTAAATAGAGGAATATGAAGATGAAAACACAAAGGTGATTAAAAAATAAATCCATCATTCAAACATACCACGATGATATATCATTGACAATTGAATCACCCTCTATACCACGTCCAATCATAGTGAAACTAGATTTGATGATGATGATTACTAAATTTAGAATGTAGAATTATATTCCTTGAGTAGACTATAGTCTAGTGGAGTACTCACTCACACCCAATTAATCATCCATGTTTCCAAAGAACTACATGTACCAACTATTCTAGGTAATTTCATAGTCAGTTTTACAAAATGAAGGCCATGATTGGATTATGATCTTATTCACAACAATCTAATGACGGTAAGACAAATATCGAGCTTTATAACTCAATAACCCATAATAATTTGGCCATCACTAAATCTGTCTACCGATGCATAGAAATTTATGCTTAAGAAACTAACCAGTATAGGTAGAACCAGACCCATGATTTTTCCATGCCTATCCCAATGAAGTCTATGACATACAGTCCCATGAACTGCTGTATGAACGAACATAATGATAATCCAAGCCCATATCACCAAAAATATCTTTAATCCATCTAGTGTTTACACATTGATTCCCAAGTGAAGTGATGTTATCTTCTTCCAGCATCAAAAAATTCTTATTGATCAATCATTTTCATTATACCCAAGAAGAATAAAATGATTTAAACTTGGGAAAATTCTTGAAGATTAATAGAATCATGATACTATTAATACAATATTTCAATAATAATATTTTGGTGAATATAATTAAATCCAAACAAGGTAAATTCATCATGTTATTGAATTACCTCTCTCCTCAGTATTGAAATAATGGATAAGAATGAAGAATAAGTTAATATTCCAATAAACATTTCTCTTCTTCAGTGAAAATATTCGGCACATGCTGCTATAAATATTCAGAGCACTTTGAAATTTTTTCTTTCATTTTGAATGGTAATTATTATTCTATTTATTCATCATGATATGATTTTATTCTCCCTTCTTTCTATGATATTTCTTTAAACCTTGTGAAATATTAGTGATCATTATAACTCCATAATCAAGGATAAATTACCCAAAAGACATATCATTGGGGGCTATTATACAGGAATTGTAGTATCTTTATCCCAAGTAGCCGAGATCTGATGTGTTCATTATTACGTTGAAATTAGATATAAGGAATCAGTTTCCAAAGGATTTATGAATTTAGTAGTCTTGATAAGATATATTTAAACATGTGTATTGAATTACATTGAATATACAAATTTCAATTTATTTTTTGATAATAAAATTATTCCCTCTAGTATATCCTTGAATATAAATAATATTAAACAACATTATTCCTAGGAAAAAAACAAAATAATGGTGATATCAATTTCTCATTAAGGGTTATTTAGAATAGAAGCTCTAAGGCATCAATAAGTATACTCAATATGGAAATGTAAATAACTAAACACTCATTCCATGTATCACTCAACTAATATGGAAGTGCATCCGGTGATAATATTAATATCTAAATATCATGATTAAAAATCCATATAAAAAGTTAAATAACTCAATACACATTATATATAAATAATATGGAGATTATGAAAAGTTATGGAATAATAAATATGGAATATTTAATAAATAAATAGACATTTCATTTTAATAACTTGAATATCAAGATAAGACATGGTATAATCAATATGATAAGGTAAATTAGGAAACACACTTACCATTTAATTAATAATGAATTAATAAAATCCATCCATATATAATATTATTGTGAAAAAATCATGGATAATAATAACTAGATTATGAATGAAAGTAAATTTTAATTATTGGACATCATGTCTCAGGAACATGATAACCTTATTATCATGATCGATCATCACGACTGTTTAAATCTATTTGGCACAAAACCATTGGGTTTAGAAATCTCATTTTATGATATATTACTAATTTAACTCATGAGATTAATGATGCATTGAGGAAAAATCTATAACCAGGACCCACCTATGACTTGATGTCCAAAGCATTCATCATATATCAAAAAATCAATTTATTTCAAGAACAATGTATCATATCATCAAATATTTTTATTGAGTAATGAATTATAATTTAAAAAAAATTTCTCATATAATCAATAGAATTTGAATATACAAAAATTTATTTTAAAATTAAATATTGTTTAAGTAATTAATATATCCCTGATAAATAATATATATATATATATATTTAAGGGAAATTTATGGTTGATAAGAATGTGAATGAATAAAATAATCTTTAATGACTGCAACAATGAACCATTAAAGTGAATGTCAGTACATTCCATAGTGAAAATGATCAGAAACCAAGATGATAACAAATAAGGATAATATTAATATAATATATACTAATCATAGTTACAATAAAGGGTTATTATCATTACAAAATTGATAAAAAGTAAGTTTTAAAAAAATCTTGAGGAAAATATCATTTTTATTTTTAAAATTATATTTTAAAACAATACTTAAAATGTGTAAAATAATCTTTAAAACATTTTAGTGGTCATAAGAGCATGAAATTCCCTTCATGCTGCACACGTTAAAAAATTATTCTCTAAGGCCCTATCATTAAAACATTACATAATATTTAATTAATCAAATAATTCACATTGATGACCTATTCATGTTTAGAGTGTCAGAGAATTAGACCATAACATATATATGACTACTTGAATAATTCTGGTAGGCACATCTACTCAGTTTCCATTTTTTCCACAAAATAAAATATCTTAAAAAATATCATGTCTAGTTCCATGTTTTAGATAGCAGAAAATTTCCTTGATATGATCCATGACCCTATTCCACATTATGTCCTTTTAAAATCATTTAAAAAACATGGTATTAGAAAAAAAAAGCGCAATAAGGGATACACAAATAAGGAAAATTGATAGTTTTTCAAAACAACAAGTAAAACATGAATAATTTATAATAAGTAATACATTCCACATTTATGAATTAGTAATTACTCTTCACTGAATAAAAGATCATTTATTACCCTTTTGTAACAAAAATATTACCATAAAACCCATATAAATAACACATAACATATAAATGTAACATGTGACTTAAACATTCTTATGTGGAATAACCATACAGTCGACATCCAAACTTATCACTAAATAGAATATCCATATAGCTGACTTACATACCTAATGCATTGGAGGTTATAACATATACACCCATACTATATTATCATGTCACCACCCGTCATATGGTTTATCATGTAACCACCAGTAATATGTCCAAGTACCATTATAAAATCATAACACATAAAATATTTAAAATATAAACATTTCACTGATAAAATTTAATTTGAAAACACAAGAAATAATTTCATAATGTTGAAGTAATCAGTCCATTTGAAAACCCATTTTCATTACAAAAACACCCAATAATAGAATAAGGGATTTATTTTTCATTTTAGAAAATATTAAGGCTTATAGAGGATGCCAAATAATGATTACGGCGGTGGAGAGTTCATTGTCCCAACCAATGTGAAAAACATTCCATTTGTCATTTAGTAGAATGATTCATTGAAAAAATATTCTATATGAATGAAAGTGAAAGTCAAATGGTTTTATTATAAATCGTGTAAAAGAAGAATGTATATATTATCAAAATATGCCTCAATGAAAGGAGAATGAGACGAAGTCCCTTACCTCGTGTCCGACATGACTAGTTTGTTATCTAATCTCCTGAATAATAAACTAATGTTAATTTTTAGTTGTTTTGGAACCATTTTAATCTTTATTATTCCTTTTGTATCACTTAATACCCTGTTATAAACATTATGTAATTTTTTATTTTAATAATGGTTGTTTTTTTTGATATTTGGTAATTCAGTCTGAAATGAACACAATATAATTACAGGCTGTCCATGTGGTCAATAATCAATTATATCCAAAATGATATTCAAGATTTAATTATCATATACATCATATATATCCATTATATATGTGTATTTATAATATTACATAACATTTTGGAGATAAGAATTGAAATGCACTGTTCATGGAGATGGTAGGTCGTACGTATGCATGAATGCTACTTCCATTTCTATTTCGTAATTTAATGGAAATAAAATATAATTAAACATAGTTATATTATAATTCAAGTATAATATAATATATAATATAATTAACTCCATCCGTTATATGCCTCACATATGGCATTAACGAGTCATATCACTATGAGGGGGTGGTAGTCTGCACTTCCTCAAATGAAATTATCGTGTTTAGACATAATGGAAACCAAAAAGGTATTATATAAAAGGAAAATACAGAAGAATAAAGAAAACATAAACATAATATATATCATATATAAATATAGTGTCATATTAATGGCCCCCCATGATAGGTTGTAGGAGATAATCAAACAATCACTGTTTCGTGAGGTGTTAGTTTTCCATTCACAAAAACAATATGTTCTTAACCCATTAGATGGAGGTATGTGTATGTGTAGTTCTAATCCGTATAATAAAAAAATCCTAGTATATTGAGGATACATTATTTGTTGTAAAATAATTTAATAAAAGGAGTTTAGGGGTTTGAAATATAAAATTAAATAAAATAAGATAAGATAAATGTTACCTTTAATTTGGTTAACTCCCCTTTGTTTGAACCAAACGGACTTCATGAAGTACCTTGTGCCTATGGTAAGTCATCTAGGAGGAGGATAGGGATATTAAGAGATTATTTTGTCAAGGTATGGATTATCCAATGGGCTTGTGAAGTGTGAGTAATTGAGTAAGATGTGAGGGATTTTTATAAGGGGGAGGAGGGGCTCTATAGAAAAGTGTGAAAACAATTTTATATAATATAAAGATATTCGGGTTCTAAAGGTCCAAAACTCATTAAAGATGAATATAAGAATACTAATAGTATAAATAAAATTGTCCAATAAGAATTGAACATGTTTTGGTTATTGTTTTAATATTTATGATCTTATTTATTTAAATAATTTATTAATGAGTTTTATACTATATCATTATTGTGTCATAAATAATTTCATTTATCTGATTTCTAAAAATTATAAAAAGAATAACATGACATGGGAAATAATTTAAACATTCCAACTAATATTTATAGTCAAAAATAAAGATTATATAACCATAGTAAAAAATTTATTTACTAAAAGATATTTGTTTTTGTCATTTTTATCATTACTTTATGTTAATTAATCTAAAGTGCATTATCACTCCCAAGTGGATCCATGGGGTCCCAAAACAGACACAAATATCCCCATGGTCATTAAAGACACATAAAACATGGTTAGGTTTATTCTAAAGGATATTTTGTAATATTATAATATTTTTTTACCTTGAATTACCCTATTTATCTTTAACCGCAGTAAATAAATGTCAAAAGTTACTATTCACAAAAAATTATTTTTGTCTTATTGAACCAACTATTTCTTACTAAAAAAACCACGTATTTTATATTTTTAATATTTAATCCACATAAGCGGTAAAATCTCATTTAAATGAAAATTTCAGTATTTTTACTATGACTTAGTGGTTTCACTAATGAGCAAAAATTGATGTTTTTCAAAAAAAATCCAAAAATTCGGCCTAAGTTATATTTGATATTCTAAAATAAAAAATGATATCTATTTTAAAAAATTCAAAAAATAGATGTTTCATTAGTTAATTTAAAATTAATTTCCATTGTCAAAACAAATAGCATGTTTTTAAGAAATAATAACTTTCAAAATACTAACAGTTGTTTATGATCAATTTCAAGTTGAAATTTATTTAAATGACCAAAATTGGATTAAATGGTAAAAACATAATATAAAGAATCCTTAAAACTAATTATGAATATAATAATTCAATATAAATAAATTATATTAAAAGTCACTATTGAATTAAAATACAGTATTTTTCACTCTTCATAAAAAATGAATTTTTTCAGAAAAATACAAAAAAATTACGCAAAGTAAATTTTTATATCCCGATTCTAAAGAAAAATTTTATTTAATAAAATTTAAAATATAAAAGTGACTAAATCATGATTTAAATAGGTTTCACCATTAAAATGATTTGAATCGACCTTTTAAAGAATATTAGAGTATTTATGCTTAACATTAAATTCATTCATATTTTAAGTCCCTAGATTTTATTGGATAAATGTGAAAACATTTTACAAAATTTCCCAATTACACTTTAGTTAATTCTATTCTTTCCCACTATTAAAATGTCTAAGAGTTACATACCATTTAAAATTATAATATTATATGATTAGTGTGCAACGTAAGATTTCAACAAAACCTGTTGTTTTATAACAGGTAAGCCATCGAACATAGCATACCCATTAAAGTAAAATTAATATTTAATTCAAAAATATTATTTAATATGAAAATGTATTATTTTTTATTTACATGATATGTTACATCCTTCCCCCCTTTTAGGAATTTCTCCCTCATAATTTTTTTTACTTCTCAAATAAATGGGGGTATTTATCCCTAATTGCATTTCCATATTGCCATATTTCATCTTCAGCCATATGGTTTCCCAACAAAACCATTACCTAGTGAATTACCTTATTCTGCAACACTTTCTCTCTATGGTCATGAATCTGGACTGGTATTCCTCAAAAAAGAGATTCTCTTTAATCAGAACTACCTCTGGACTCAAAACTAGAGATTGATCAGGTATATACATTCTTAACATTGAATAATGAAAAACATTGCGTACTTGGGATATACTTGGAGGTAAATACATTCTATACACAACTGATCCAATGTTCTCCAAGATTTCTTAAATTCCAATGAACCTCATACTCAACTTATAATCATACCAAAATGCATCACTCTTTTCCATTGATAAAATTTGAGAGTGACATGATCACCTACTTCAAAAGATATGTCATTCCTCCAGTTATCTGTATAACATTTCTATATGATCTGAGGTGTTCTCATGTTCTTATAAATCAACTGAATATTTTCTGCCATCTCTTATACATATTCTAGTCCAATCAGATTCCTTTCACCTGCTTCATCCCAAAATGTTGGAGTTCGATAACACGTTCCATATAATGACTTAAATGGAGAACTCTATATTCTAGAATGAAAACGGTTTTAACAAGAAAATTCAACCAAAGAATGATATTGGTCCCAACTTCCCCGGTAATCTAGTTAACAAGCCCCTAGAATATCCTCCATGGTCTGAATTTTTCGTTCTGACTGCCAATATGATTGTAGATGAAATGTTATACTAAAATTTAATTCAGTACCCAACAACATCTGAAGGCATCCCAAAGTTTGAAGTAATCCTGAGATCATGATCAGATATAATGTAAAGGGTAACTCAATGCAACATGACTATCTCTTTAACATACAACTGAGAATGTTGAACTACATGGAAATTATATCGAATATAAAGGAAAAAATCACAATAAGTCAACCGATCAACAATAACCGAAATTTCATTATTACCTTGAGATATCAATGTTAATCCCACAATGAATTACAGGGATATATTTTCCCATTTCCACTCTGGCACCGATAAATAATGAAGCATCCCTTTCGGTGACTTCCACTCTGCTTTAACCTACTGACAAGTAACACATCACATTAAAAGCATAAATATCTCTTTTCATTATATCCCATCAATAGTACCCTTAAAGATCTATGTACATCTTTGTAGTGCAAGGATGAACTGAAAACATGGAACTATGATATTCGAATAATAACTCATTCATTGACTTTGAATCACAAGGAAGGAATAATATTTCTCCAAACATCAAAACAAGATCATTATCCATATTAAAATCAGCCAACATACCCTTCTGAAAAAACAACACCTTTTTCTGCAACTCACTATCATTTTTTTGCGATTGCTTTATTGTGTCTAATAGAGATGATTTCACTGACACCTGAAACAAAACATAATAATTTCATGCACAAACAAATTCAATAAAAATGTTCATCAAATCAAAAACCAAAGCATCTCATCCCCATATATCATGGTTAATTAAGCATTATTTTTTTGGACTCAAAGCATCAGCCACTTTATTTTCCTTTCTTATATGGTAATGAATTGTGCAATAAAAATCCTGGATTAATTTCAACAATATCTTTTGTATCATGTTCAATCATTTTTTAGAGAATATATACATCAATATTTTTTGGTCAATATATATTTCACATTTTACTCCATACAAATCATTCTTCCAAATTTTTAAATAAAAAACAACATCGTCTAATTCAAACTCATGAGTAGGGTAAATTAACTCAAGAGGTATGAACTGAAATGAGGATTAAGCAATTACCTGATCATTCTGAATAATGACACATCCGAGTCCTTTCAAAGAAGAATCATTGTAAATAAAAAACTCACCATTATAGGAAGGAAATTCCAAAACTATAACATTCATCAATCTTATTTTAAATTTCTAAAAACAATAATCACATTCTTTTGTCCAAATTAATTTAAATCCTTTTCAAGTTAAAATTGTCATTGGATTATATAACTTTTCAAAATTCTCAACAAACATCTTGTAATAACCTGATAAACCAATAATACTATGGATCTCAGTTATATTTGTGGGTGTTGGCCATTTTCACCAACCATTGTTTTTTTAGAATCAACATGTATGCCATTTTTTGAAACAATATTACCAAGGAATGAAATTTGTTGTAAACAAAACTCACACATGCTGAATTTCCCAAATAGTTACTTTTATATTAAGGTTTTCAAGACAACCCTTACATGAAATTCAATTTCTTCATTACATTTAGAAAAAACCAAAATATCATCAATGAACACAACCAAAAACATATCCATGATCTCACGGAAAATTCAATTCATAAGATCCATTAATAAAACAGGTTCATTAGTTAAACCAAAATGCCTAAATACGAATTCCTAATGGACATATCTAGTACAAAATAAAGTATTTGGAATGTCAGCTTCCTTTCCATTCAAATAATGGTACGCCGACCTCAAATCAATATTTGAAAAATACTAAACTCTCTGGAGCTAATCAAATAAATCATCGATATGAGGCAAATGATACTTTTCTTTAATAGTGATGTTATTCAATGCTCTATATTCAATTAAACGTCTCATTGAACCATATTTTTTTAACAAACAAGATAGGATCACCCCATGGTGATGTGCTAGGTCAAATGAATCCTTTATCTAATAACTCTTGCAATAGCTTCATTAACTCTAAAAGATCAATATGAGCCACTCAATAACAGAGTTTTGAAATTGGAATAGTGTCCTAATCTAACTGAACATTAAATTCAACTTCCCGATCAGGTATAATAATAGGAAACTCATTATGAAAAATATGAAAACAATAAGGTTTGCAGTTAGATTCTTTCTACACACAAGGACAAGAAGGTTCTTATTATTTATTTTTTCCTCAAAAATTCTTCCAGGTTTTTTTACCATATGTTCAAGATTCATATCATGATATGGAATTCCCAATTTACTATAAAACTTATTAGAAATGAATGAATTTGTAGACCCTGAATCAAACAACCCATTGTCATAATTTGAAAAAACAAACAGTGTACCTGATACTACATCATTTTATGTCCCAACATCGCCTGAAGTTTTTGCAAAGAATTTTACCACCCCTTTATGCCAGTAGTCTAGTTTCTTTCACTTAGTAGAGTTATTCGCTGGATACTCATTTGTATAATTACCCATTTTATTACAATTATAACATCATAACACGGGCTTTTCTTGCACGCTTAATCATTTTCCGGACAGTTATGAGAAATATGACCATACTTATAACACCGGAAGCACTTCCCAGACATTGATAAACATTATCCAGGTTTCTTTTTACCAAAATTCTAAATAGATGGATATTTAGTTTTCATACCTCAAGGATTATTTGATGAATTCTTTCCCTTTTCCAACCAACTATACATCTTATTCTGTTGTTTTTAAAGAACACCTAATCATCGACAAACTCCATTGCCACTTTCTCCGCACATCGAACAAGTTTTTCATTACTATTGAACTCACGAGAGGCTAATAATCTTAGATATCACAAATTCAGTCTATTGTAAACCTGATTTAACTTACTACCCAAATCACAAATGAAATTTTAAGCATACCCTTCCAGTCGAGTGAACTTTCCCTCATAAAATACCACTGAGTCATCCTTTGGCCTCAATTCCATGAATTGTTTTTCCATCCGATTTTTAACCACTTTAGGAAAAATAATTCAAGGAACATACCCTTTAATTATTTCTAAACAAGATCATCAATATTCTCAATATCCCTATTATTTTTCACCAATGACCACCACTAATCAGCTTCACCTCCAAAATGGTAAAAATCGAAACTAAGCTTTTGATGTTATGAACATCCCATGACATCAAAAATTTCACCAGTGCATTAATCCACCCTTCTTCTAGCACATGGTCAAGTGATCCTTAGAATGATGAGGGATGTTGCCTAATACAAATCTCAACTATTGAAATGTTCATATGTGGTTGATCTGGTTGATCTCGTGCATGGATACCACTACCATTTATTGCCTGATTCAACTGTGTCATCACTGCTACAAACTATTCAGTTCTGATTCCAACCATCTCACATTGCTGATTTGTATGGTTGTCTTCTTCAAAATGTCATCCGAACATAGCTGCCATGGTTCCTCTATGGAAAACCATTCTGAACACATGAAATATCTTAAGCGATGAAACATGGTAATCTATTATTGCTATACCATTTCCATCATAACATTAGCTAAAAATAATTTATAGATATTAATTTAAATATAGTCTAACTCTTAAAGCTGTCAAAACCGATCTCTGATACCAACTATAAGGACCCAGCATTAAAAAATTACATAATCTAGAATTAAAAGAATAATTCACATTGAGGATATTTCTAGGTTTAGAGTTTTAGTGAATTAGGCCATAACATATACATGAATACTTGAATAAAAAATGTAGACACATCTACTCAGTTTCCAATATTTCAAAAAATAAAAACTCTTATAAAAATAGCCATGTCATGTTCCATATTTTAGACAGCATGACATTTCCTTGGTCCCGTCCTTGACCATATTCCACTTCATATCCTATGAAAATCATTTCAAAAACATGGGATGATCATACAAATCTCAGTAAGGGATATAGAAATTTTTTTGATATTTTTTCAAAATAACAAGTAAAACATTAATACATTATCGTAATTAATACATTTATCCTTTATGAAGTAGTAAATACTCTTTACATAATAAAAGAATTTTTATTATAGTTTTTTAAACAAAATATAACCATAAAACCCATATAAAGAACACATAACATATAAAGGTTACTTGGAAGGTAAACATTCTTAACTAGAAAAACCATACAGTCAACTTCCACACATATCACTAAATAAAATTTCCATACAGCTGACATCCATAAGCAATGAATTAGAGGTTATAATGTAACCACCCATCATAGTTTATCATGGAACCACCTGTCATTTGGTTTATCACATAACCACCCATCAAATGTCCAAGTACTATTATAAAATCGTAACGCATAAAATTTTACAAATAAAAAAATTTCAGTAATAAAATTTCATTTGAAATAACAAGAAATAATTTGAAGATATTTAAATAATCAATCCATTTCAAAAACATTTTTCAATACCATAACACCCAAAAACATAATAAGATATTTCCTTTCCATTTTATAAAACATTAAGGCTTATAGAGGAATCCAAATAATGACTACGGTGGTAGAGAGGTCATTGTCGCTGTAAATGTTAAAAACATTCTATTTGTCGTTTAGTAAAAAACCTTGTAGAAAAAAGATTCTCATTAAATTAATGTAAAATTAAAAGGTTTTTGTTATAAACCATGTAAACGAAGAAGGTATATATTATCAAAGTATGCCTCAATGAAAGGAGATTGATACGAAGTCCCTTACCTCATGTCCGACTTGACCCATTCGTTCTTTAATCTCTTGAATAATAAAATAAAGTTAATTTATAATTGATTAAGAACCTTTTTAATGTTTATTATTCTTATTATATCAATTATTACAATTTTATAAAAATTATGAAATCATTTAGGGTAATAATGGTTATTTTGTTGATATTTGGTACTTGAGTCACAAATGAACACCATATAATTACAAGTTGTCCATGGGGTCAATATTCCATTATGTCAATATTTATATTCATGATTTAGATATCATATAAATCATATAAATCCTTTATATATATGTATTTATAATAGTAAATAACATGTTGACAATAAGAAATGAAATGTACTGTTCATGGGGATGGTAAGTTGTACGTACGAATGAAATGTACTTTCATTTCTATTTCATAAATCTATGTAATTAAAATATAATGTTACATAGGTATATTATGATTCCATTATAATATAATATATAATATCTTTAACATTATCTTTTATAAAATAATCATATGTAATTAACGAGTGATATCACTTTGAGGGGGCGGTAGTTCGCAGTTCCTCAAATGTAATTATCGTGTTTACCCATAATGAAAGCCATAAAGGTCTGATATAAAATAAAAAAAATAGAAGAATAAATAAAACCTAATCATAATATATATCATATATAAATATAATGTCAACTTAATGGACACCATGTTAGGCGGTAGGAGATAATCAAACAATCAACGTTTCATGATGCGTTAGTTTTCTATTCACACAAACACTATGTTCATAACCCATTAGATAAGGGTGTGTATAAGTGTAGTTTGAATCCATCTCAGAAATAAATCCTCATATATTTAGTATACTTTAGATGTTATAAAATAAAATAATAAAAATATTTTAGGGGTTGAAGAAGTAAAACAAAAGAAAATAAGTTAAGATAAATTGTTACCATTAATTTGGGTAACTCCCTTTGGATTGAAACAAACTTTCTTCTTGAAGTGCCTTCTTCCTAACGTAAGGCTTCTAAAAGGAGTATAGGGATATTGAGGTCTTATTTGTTCTTGTTTTGGATGATACATGGGGCTTGAGATATGTGATTAATGAGTAAAAGTGATCACTTTTTATAAGGGGGATGAGGGGCACTTTATGAAAGTGTGAAAATATTATTTCATAATATAATGATATTCAGTTTATAAAAGTATAAAACTCATTAAAGATGAATAAAATAACACTAATCGTCGAAATAAAATCATTCAATAATAATTGTACAAGTTTTGGATATTTATTTAATATTTATAATCATATTTATTTAAATATATTATTAATGAGGTAAATATAGCATCATTATTGTGTCATAAATAATTTAATTTATCTAATGCCTAAAAATAATTAAAAAATAAAATTATGTACAAAATAATTTTACCTTTCCAATTAAAATTTATAGTTGAAAGGATAGTCCAGATAACCCCACGTAAAAATTTATTTACAAAAAGATATTGGTTTGGGTCATTTTAATCATTACTTTATGTTAATTAGTCTAACGTGTCATTATCACTATTATGTAGCTTCATGGGGTCCAAAAATCGACCCAAAGATGCCCATGTCATAAATGACTTGACCAAGTAGTTCAGGAAAAGTGTTATGGTGATTTTGAATTATTATCATATTCTATTAACCTAGAATTACGCTATTTATCTTTTACCACGGTAAATAAAAGTCAAATGTTACTATCCACCAAAAATTATTTTCATCCTATTAAACCTCATTTTACTTACTAATAACAACCATTTATGTCATATTTTTTAAATTTAATCCACATAATTGGTAAAATTTCATTTAAATGAAAAATTCCATTTTTTAACTATGACTATGTGGTTTCACAATTCATCAAATATTGATGTTTTTAAGAAAAATAAAAAAAAAATTAGACTAAACTGTCACGAACAGGATCTGGTCGCCACCATTAATGACACCAAACCCAGCCCATGGCAAGCCCCGATGGGCGTTCCCTATCCCCACGGGCTGTCACAAGTGCCCGGGTATCAAACAAATCTGGTTTTGGAAGGATTTACCTGAGTATGAAACCATAAATCAAAAAAAACTATCAATTATTAGAATCTGAAATTTTCATGATAAACAATTCTTAACAAAACCAGATCTGAATAAATATGTTCAAAGACTCTAAAGGTGGTCTAAAAAAAATAATTAAAACATAAATACATCTCCATGGACTCCACACGACAAGGGGATCATCACCCGCAAGTCGTCCCCGCAACTCCGCCCCAACGATGGGGACTAACATCCCGAACCGCCATCACCCATAGCCTTCCCTTTACCTGAGTCAAGAATAAGCAGGTCTACTTACACCCAAGGGGTGTAAGTAGGGTGTGATCCTAAGCCCAATAGGATACCACCAGATGATTCCAAATTGCATGCAATACAATGTGAACAAAACAAGAAATTTTAATACACAAGGTGAAACAATGTTAAATTTAAAGAAATGCAACATTCAAATGAAAACAGTTTTCAATCCGAGAATTTCAGAATGTTAGCACATTAACTATACATGTGAGATACTGTAATGTAATTCCAAAAAGAACCCACAACAAGGGTAAATACTACAAATCCAATGAGCATCAAAATCGGGAACACCCCTAAGCACTAGGTTGTCTCGGGCCCTATGTACCTCATCCCTCGGTGTAGAGTAACCATAGAAAAATCCATTCTAGTGCACAATACACTAGTAGGGAATATACCCATAACCTAGTGGTCCCCAATCATCATCCAAATAGTTTAGTTAGAGTTGTCGTTATCCATATGCTAAGTGGAACAGGGACAAAACCCATCTGATCCACTAGCCGTACAAGTACAAATCCGCCCCAACTAGGTACAAAGGCTTCCCCTTTTTGGGCTCAAACAATTTCATCAAACAACACACATCCTTTTTCATATAAAATATCACTACTTGTCACAAACAAATTGTACAGTAGCAACACACATTTTATACCATTTAAAACACACAATAAAATAATTTTATTTCCAATAAAACAACCTCTCAAAACATCACATTGTTTTGCACCCAAAGCTCTATATGATATCCACATTTCACTCTATGTTAACACTTTTAAGTTATTAAAACAAAATATCAGTTCAAAAACCTTTAATGAAACCAACAATTCAGTTATTGGGCATCCCAAAATGAACCAATAAAAGATTTGAATGAAAACCCCCCAATTTCACCAAAAATTGGATCTTAAAATTCATTTGCATTATAAATGCAACTAAAACCAATTTTTACATAAACATTCAAGTGAAATAAACATTAAGGTACTATGAAAACAACAAGCTAATTCACAAAAATTGAACACACCATGGAATCACCTACCAAATTAACAAAAACCCTTGAATCTCCGTGCGAAAATCAAATCGCACCCCCACCGCACCAAGAGAGAACTAGATCAAACATAAAACCACACAAATTGGCCAAGAAATCCCAAAGTTAAACCCTAGGTTCGAAATCCTAGTTTCGGGACATTAGTAAACTCAATTATTACCGAAGACACCCTAAGAACAATGAGTTAAACCCAAAGTGATTTGAAAGAGGAAAGAAAATGGCCCATTTACTTGAAGTATCTTGAAGTAATCACTCCAAAATACCAGTATCTGAAATTTAAAAGAGAAAAAATTTTGGGTACATTCGAACAAGATGTATTAGCTCATTTGAGAACTGGAATGGAGGGAAAATATGGATAATTGAGAGAGTTATGAAAGAAATACTTTACCTCTTCAAATCTGGGCAATTTGAGGAACTCTAAGAAGATCGACACCAAATCGTGATTATCCAGAGCTCCAAAGAGGTGGGAGAGAGTTCAGTCTCGCGGCGGGGTTAATTGGTATTGGGTGAGACTTTCAATCCCAGAAAAATCCCAAATATCTAATTAGTTATAACAAAATCAAATTTTAATTTTAAAACATTAATTGGGCTTTCAGGCAGGCCCAACCCCTTAGATAAAAACCCAAATAAATCCTAGTTATGGATTTCTAAAAGCTCAAAATTACCTTGGTGGTGTTAATAGGTTAGGGGAGGTCAATTAAGAATATGAATAGATGAAAAATGTTGAAAAAGGAAAAAGTAATAAAAGATACAAAATTTATTTTTTTAATCTGGAATTGGGCCCACGGTTTGGCCCAATTCATGAATACTCATCTATTCCTCCCTAAAACCTAGGGAAACCCCCAAAACAAAGAAATGATGTAAATTAAATGAAAAATACCTTTAAAATATGTCTTGTATGTGACAATTCTCCCCACCATGAAGGACTTTCCTCCCCAGAAAGTCAACATGAATCTCGTTTGAAAAACAAGAATGGGTACTCTTCCTCGACCCATGACTTTCGCTCCCATGTCTCATGTGTATCATTCCCATGCTTCCATAAAACCCAGACTAAAGGAATAGAATTTCCTTGAAGAATCTTCTCTTTTGAGTCCACTATTTTTGCCGGCCTCTGAACAATAGACAAGTCAGGCTCTATCTCCAGTTCTTCCCAACTCAACACATGGGATGGATCCGTATTTTATTTCTTCAAATGAGAGACGTGGAATACATCATGGATAGATGTCAACTGAGAAGGTATTTCCAACCTGTATGCCACCTTTCTAATACATTCGATGATCTAAAATGGCCCGACATACCGCGAAGTCAGCTTACCTTGCTTCTCCAATCGACGATGGCCCAAACGAGGGGCCACCTTCAAGAATACTCTGTCACCCACAGAAAACTATAGGTCTCGACGCCTCCGGTCAGCATATGATTTATGACGACTCTGAGCTGTCAATAAACATTGCCTGATTAATTTTACCTTCTCAGATGTCTCATGCACCATACTCGGCCCCAGTAGTGAGGTCTCACCTACCTCATCCCAACAGAGGGGGGGCAGACAAGGCCGACCATAGAGCACCTCAAAAGGAGCCATTCAAATCAATGATTGGTAACTGTTATTATAAGAAAACTCAACCAATGCCAAATGGGTATCACAAGAACCTCCAATGTCTAGGAAACATGCATGAAGCATGTCCTCCAAAATCTGATTCGCCCGCTCTGTCTGACCATCCGTCTGTGAATTTTATGATGTGCTCATCTTAATCTAGGACCCCAAGGCCTTCTGAAAGCCTTCCCAGAACCGAGATGTGAAACAAGGGTCTCTATATGAGACAACTTCTACTGGAACACCATGGAGTCTCACCACCTCCGGAAGATAGAAGCAGACCAAATCATCCACTTTAGATGTATCTCTGATTGGAATGAAGTGGGCTGATATAGTTAGACGATCAATCACCACCCAAATGGCATTCTTACCTCGAGGTGTACGAGGTAATCCAACAATGAAGTCCATGGAAACCTTGTCCCACTTCCAGGTAGGAATGGGTAGTGGTTGGATAAAACCGGAGGGCCTTTGGTGGTCTGCTTTCACCTGCTGGAATGTGTAGCATCTCGACACAAAGTCTGCTATGTCCCGTCTAATACCAGGCCACCAAAACTGCCGACGGACATCATAATACATCTTAGTGGCACCCGGATGGACAACCCCCTGAGACTGGTGGCTATCCTCCATCACCACCTTCTGTAGAGATAACGGCACTACCAAACGACCCTTGAAGCACAAGATGCCCTCGGGAGATGACGATCAATTAGAGGATGTCTCCCCACCATGAAGAAACTGCTTTGACCGCTGACAAAGCTCATCACTGGGCTGTTCCCACTGAATAAACTCCAACATAGAAGGATTCAACTGGATTCTCTCCAAGAATTCCCCTCCACTATATTCCTTGGTCTCCACATGCATCTGAGAAAAGATCCCCATCAATGTCCACTCATCACTAGACTTCCTCAAAGCCATCACTAGAACCCTTCTGCTCAAGGCGTCGGCCACTACATTACCCTTACCTGGGGTATAGACAATGTCAATGTCAAACCCCTAAAAGTACTCGATCCAGCGACGTTGCCTCATTTTAAGGCCCTTCTGCGAGAAGATATAAGACATGCTTTTGTGATCAGAGTATACCACAAAATTCTCCCCAATGAGGTAGTGACGACAAGTCTTCAAAGCTTGCATCACCCCTACCAACTCCAAGTCATGGGTTGGGTAGTTCTTTCCATGTGGTCAAAGTTGGTGAGAGACATACGCGACCACAAGATCATCCTGCATAAGCACGCACCCAAGACCAATACCTGAGGCATCACAATAGACCACATATCCCTTTCCAGCCTCTGGCAAAATCAGCACGGGGCGGTAGTTAGGCGCCTCTTCATCTCGTCGAACGATTCCTGACATTTTGGACCCCATACAAACTTCACCCATTTCCTGGTGAGGGAAGTCATCAGTGAAGCAAGCCGAGAGAAATCCCAAACGAATCTCCTTTAATAACCATCCAAGCCAAGAAAACTCCTGATCTCGAACACATTCTTCGGTTTCTCCCACGACATGACTGTACTAATTATCTCAGGGTCCACTGAAACTCCATGCTCTGAGATCACATGCCCCAGAAATCTCACCTCTCTGATCCAGAAAGTGCACTTTGAAAACTTTGCATAGAGGCGGTGATCTCGTAATTTAACCAAAACGATCCTCAATTGATGTTCGTGTTCCTTATCAGAGCAAGAGTATGACAGAATGTCATCCAGGAACACCACAACAAAGGAATCAAGATACTGATGGAACACCCTATTCATAAGTTCCATAAATACCATTGGGGCATTGGTCAATCCGAAGGGAATGCCTAAATACTCAAAGTGGCCGTACCTCCTTCGGAAGGCTGTCTTAGGGATATCTGGCTCCTTCACCCTGAGTTGATGATACCCTGAACGTAGGTCTATCTTTGAGAACCACTTTGCCCCCTTCAATAGATCAAACAAATCATCTATTCTGTGCAAAGGGTATTTGCTTTTAATTGTTACCTTATTCAGCTTCCGGTAGTCAATGCACAACCGGAGGGATCCATCACCCTTTTTGGCAAACAACACAGGAGTGGCCCAAGGAGAGACACTCGGGCGAATGAATAATTTGGATTATAAGTCGTCCAGCTCTATCTTTAATTCCCTCAACTCGGTGGGGGCCATGCGATAAGAGGGAAGAGATATCGGCTGTGTTCTCGGCGCCAGATCAATCTAAAACTCCACATCCCGCTCTAGGGGAAAGCCTGAAAAATCATCTGGGAATACCTCCGAAAACTCATTCACTACATGAGGTAGTGAACCATCAGGGGAAAGACCATCCTATAGCATAATAGAAGAGAACTGGAAGATAACACTTCCCATCTCTGGGAGTGGAGGCCCTGCGCGACCTGACTGAGGATCCCATTCTCCATGAAAAACCTGACGACTTCCATCAGGTTCCGTGAAACTCACGCACCGTCTATAGAAATCTATGTGTTCTTGGAAGTATACTAGACAATACATCCCGAGTATGACATAAAAAAGGTTCATATCTAAGACCAAGAGGTCCCACTCCATCTCGACCCCTGACACAGAAAGTGCACATGATGGGCACCTGAGACCCTACTCCTTCTTCTTTCCCAGCGGTGTCACCAACTCCATTGCGAATGACATCAAATCAGTTGGAAAATTCAGAATTTCCACAAAACGGGAAGAAATGAATGAAACAGAGGCACCAGTATCAAAAATAGCAGAATCTATAGAAGATGAAATCAAAACGGTACCTTGAACAGTCGATGGTCCCGCCTCTGATCCTGCTGGTGCCTGATCCACTGCATGGAGATGTCCAGTCTCTGCCTGAAGACGACCGCTAGTTTGTGGCTGTTCCCTGAACTGGATATGCCTAGAAGATGACCCAACCCTACCACCACGGCTGCCAAATCGAGATCCCCCAGTCCTCGATGGCTCAGACTATGCTGGCACTCCTCTTGGAGCCATGGACCCTACCCCATTTTGAAGTGGACGCGCTATCCCGCAAAAGCGTTGCACGTGTCCCATACCTCCACACTGGAAACAGGTCTTCGGAGGATGAGGGCATGCTGTACGGATGTGCCCAGGCTTCCCACACTGGTGGCACACGACCGATCTTGCATCAGAAGCTGCTGATAAAAACTGCATGGAAGAGTTCCCTGAACTGCCTCCTCCTTTCTTCACATGATCCTCCTGCTTCCTTTTCTTCTATGAGGAGCTTCCACATCCCACTGTTGATACATAACCATAGAAACTATCCCTTCCTTTTCTATCAATCTCCACCATGCACGCTCGATCAACGACTTCAGCGTAGGTCCTCAGCTTAAACAAGAACACATGGGAGTATTTCTCTGGTCTCATGCCTTTCTCAAACCTATGGGCCTTCACTTTCTAATTAGAGACAATTTCTGGAGCATATCGAACCAACTCAGCGAAACGATTGGCATACTCCATCACAGATAGATTTCCCTGAACATGTTCCATGAACTCTCTAGACCTAGCATAAGACAAAACCTCAGGGCAGTACTGTTCATTGAAGACAGCCTTGAAATCTCCCGACCGCATCTGCTCATTCTTCCAAGCCTGAAGCACTGACTCCCACCATTTACGGCAGGGACCCTCCAACAGAATGGAGGCACACCTCACCCTGAGCTACTCAGGTGTTTCCAGTAACTCAAACATATGCTCTATATTCTCGAGCCATTCCTCTTATTCTTGGGGTTCTGAGCTTCCTCAGAAGGTTGGAGGATTATTTTTCAGGAACTCCTGGGCCTTATCGTTTCTAGGACCAGTCTAATCCTCTCTAACAGGAGTTGGAACTAGAGCTGGTCCATATCCTAGATCCTGGACAGCCCGGACCACGGCCTCGTCTAGCCTCTAATTAATTGGTGTGGGAGAACTCTCTCTGGCTTCATCCCGTGGGTGCATGAGAGCTTTCCGGGGAGGCATGTTGCTACAAAATGAAACAGTCACAAAACAATCATCAATACAACAGTTCTAAAAATTTTAATCAAATACATCAAATATAAATAATCTAAACACATTTCAGTAATAAAATAAACAACTACTCCACATCTGCCTGATGTCCACATGTGGTCTGCAGCCCACACGTCTAACCTGGAAGTGAAGTCAATTTGTAAATTCCAACAACCCCTGGTGACTCAGGGTCTGCCATGAGAGGTGCGGGCCAGACACCCTACTCACAACCAAAACCACGAGCCCCGACAGTCCTAGCTCCTGTCTATATCGACTCATCCCAAAATAACCATATAACCCAAAAACATTAACCTCCTCTGATACCATTTTGTCACGAACCGGATCTGGTCGCCACCATTAATGACACCAAACCCGGACCATGGAAAATCCCGAAGGGCGTTCCCTATACCCACGGGCTGGCACAAGTGCCCGGGTATCAAACAAATCTGTTTTGGGAATGATTTACCCGAGTATGAAAGCATAAATCAAAAAAAAACAATCAATTATTAGAATCTTAAATTTTCATGCTAAACAATTCTTAACAAAACCAGATCTGAATAAATATCTTCAAAGACACTAAAGGTGGTCTAAAAACAAATAATGAAAACATAAAGACATCCCCATTGACTCCACACGACATGGGGATCATCACCTGCAAGTCGTCCCCGCAACTCCGCCCCAACGATGGGGACTAATATCCCGAACCGCCATCACCCTTAGCCTTCCCTTTACCTAAGTCAAGCATAAGCAGGTCTACTTACACCCAAGGGGTGTAAGTAGGGTGTGATACGAAGACCAATAGGATACCACCAGATGATTCCAAAGAGCATTCAATACAATGTGAACAAAACAATCAATTTTAATACACAAGGTGAAACAATGTTAAAATTTAAAGAAATGCAACTTTCAAATGAAAACAGTTTTCAATCTGAGAATTTCAGAATGTTAGAACATTAAATATACATGTGAGCTACTATAATTTACTTCCAAAAAAACCCACAACAAGGGTAAATACTACAAACCCAATGAGCATCAAAATCGGGAACACCCCTAAGCACTAGGTTGTCTCGGGCCCTATGTACCTCGTACCTCGGTGTAGAGTAACCATAGAATAATACATTCTCGTGCACGAGCCACTAGTTGGGAACATACCCATAACCTAGTGGTCCCCAATAATCATCCAAATAGTTTATTTAGAGTTGTCGTTTTCCATATGCTAAGTGGAACAGGGACAAAACCCATTCAATCCACTAGCCGTACTAGTACAAATCCGCCCCACCTAGGTACCCAGGCTTCCCCTTTTTGTTCTCAAACAATTTCAGAAAACAAAACACATCATTTTTCATATAAAATATCTCTACTGGTCACAAACAAATTGTACAGTATCTACACACATTTTATACCATTTAAAACACACAATAAAACAATTTTATTCCAATAAAACAACCTCTCAAAACATCACATTGTTTTGATCCCAAAGCTCTTTAATATATCCACCATTCACACTATGTTTACACTTGTAAGTTATTAAAACAAAATATCAGTTAAAAAAACTTTAATGAAACCAATAATTCAGTTATTGGGCATCCCAAAATGAACCAATAAAATATTTGAATGATAAACCCCCTATTTCACCAAAAATTGGAACTTAAATTCATTTGCATTATAAATGCAACTAAAACCAATTTTTACAGATACATTCAAGTGAAATAAACATTAAGGTACCATGAAAATAGCAATATAATTCACAAAAATTGAACACACAATGGAATCGCCTACCAAATTAACAAAAACCCTTGAAACTCCGTGCGAAAATCAAATCGAACCCCCTCCGCACCAAGAGAGAACTAGATCAAACCTAGAACCACAAAAATTGGCCAATAAAGCCCAAAGATAAACCCTAGGTTCGAAATCCAAGTTTCAGGACATTAGTAAACTCAATTATTACCGAATAAACCTTAAGAACAATGAGTTAAACCGAATGTAACTTGAAAGAGGAAAGAAAATGGCTCATTTACTTGAAGTATCTTGAAGTAATCACTCCAAAACTCCAGTATCTGAAATTTAAAAGAGCCAAAATTTAGGGTACGTTAGAACAAGATGTATTAGCTCATTTAGGGACTGTAATGGGGGAAAAATATTAATAATTGAGGAATTTAAGAAAGAAATACTTTACCTCTTCAAATCTAGGCGATTTGAGGAACCCTAAGAAGTTCGTCACCAAATTGTGATTATCCAGAGCTCCAAAAAGGTGGGAGAGAGTTCAGACGCGCGGAGGGTTTAATTGGTCTTGGGTGAGACTTTCAATCACTGAAAAATCCCAAATATTGAATACGTTATAACAAAATAAAATTTTATTTTTAAAACAGGAATTGGGCTTTCGGGCAGGCCCAACACCTTAGATAAAAACCCAAATAAACCCTAGTTATGGATTTCTAAAAGCTCCAAATTACCTAGGTGGTATTAATATGTTAGTGGAGGTAAATTATGAATTTGAATGGATGAAAAATGTTGAAAAAGGAAAAATTTATAAAAGATACAAAATTTATTTTTTTAATCTGGAATTGGGCTCACGGTTTGGCCCAATTCATGAATACTCATCTATTCCTCCCTAAAACCTAGGGAAACCCCCAAAACAAAGAAAGGATGTAAATTAAATGAAAAATACCTTTAAAATATGTCCTGTATTTGACAATTCTCCCCACCATGAAGGACTTTCCGCCCCGGAAAGTCAACATGAATCTCGGTTGGAAAACAAGAATGGGTACTCTTCCTCGACCCATGACTTTCACTCCCATGTCTCTTGTGTATCATTCCCATGCTGCCATAAAACCCAGACTAAAGGAATAGAATTTCCTCGAAGTATCTTCTCTTGGGAGTCCACTATTTTCACCGGTCTCTCAACGATAGACAAGTGAGGCTCTATCTCCAGTTCTTCCCAACTCAACACATGGGTTGGATCCGGATTGTATTTCTTCAACTAAGAGACGTGGAAGACATCATGGATAGATGTCAAATGAGAAGGTAAGGCCAATCTTTATGCCACCTTTCCAATACATTCGATGATCTCAAATGGCCCTACATACCGCAGAGTCAGCTTACCTTGCTTCCCCATTCAACGATGGCCCAAACGAGGGGCCACCTTCAAGAATACTATGTCACCCACAGAAAACCCTAGGTTTCGATGCCTCCAGTCAGTATATAACTTATGACGACTCTAAGCTGTCGATAAACATTGCATGATTATGTTTACCTTCTAAAATGTCTCCTTCACCATACCCGGCCCCAGTAGTGAGGTCTCACCTACCTCATCCCAACAGAGGGGGGGACCGACAAGGCCGACCATAGAGCACCTCAAAAGAAGCCATTAGAATCGAGGATTGGTAACTATTATTATAAGAAAACTCAGTCAATCCCAAATGGGTATCCCAAGAACCTCCAAACTCTAGGACACATGCACGAAGCATGTCCTCCAAAATCTGATTCGCCCACTCTGTCTGACCATCTGTCTGCGAATGGTATGCTGTGCTCATCTTAATATGAGACCCCAAGGCCTTCTGAAAGCCTTCCCAGAACCGAGATGTGAAACGAGGGTCTCTATCTGAGACAAATGATACTGGCACACCATGGAGTCTCACCACCTCATGAAGATACAATCAGCCCAAATCATCCACTTTAGATGTATCTATGAATGGAATGAAGTGGGATGATTTAGTTAGGTGATCAATCGCCACCCAAATGGCATTCTAACCTCGAGGTGTACGAGGTAATCCAACAATGAAGTCCATGGAAACTTCGTCCCACTTCCTGGTAGGAATGGGTAGTGGTTGGAGAAAATCGGAGGGCCTTTGGTGCTCTACTTTCACCTGCAAGAATGTGTAGCATCTCGACACAAAGTCCGCTATGTCCCATCTAATACCAGGCCACCAAAAATGCCGACGGACATCATAATACATCTTAGTGGCACCCGGATGGACAGCCCACTGAGACTGGTGGCTATCCTGAATCACCACCTTCTTTAGAGATAACGGCACTACCGAACGACCCTTGAAGCACAAGATGCCCTCGGGAGACGACGACCAATCAGAGGATGTCTCCACACCATGAAGAAACAGCTTCGATCGCTGACAAAGCTCATCACTGGGCTGTTCTCGCTGAATCAACTCCAACATAGAAGGAGTCAACTGGATGCTCGCCAAGAATGCCCCTCCACTATGTTCCATGGTCTCTACATGCATCTGAGAAAAGATCCCCATCAATTTCCACTCATCGCTAGACTTCCTCAAAGCCTGCACTGGAACCCTTCTTCTCAAGGCGTCGGCCACTACATTACCCTTACCTGGGGTATAGACAATGTCAATGTCAAACCCCTACAAGTACTTGATCTAGCGGCATTGGCTCATGTGGAGGTCCTTCTGCGAGAAGATATAAGGCAAGATTTTGTGATCAGAGTATACCACAATCTTCTCCCCAATGAGGTAGTGACGACAAGTCTTCAAAGCATGCATCACCCTTGCCAACTCCAAGTCATGGGTTGGGTAGTTCTATTCATGTGGTCAAAGTTGGTGAGAGACATACGCGACCACATGATCATCCTGCATTAGCACGCACCCAAGACCCATACCTGAGGCATCACAATAGACCACATATCCCTTTCCAGCCTCTGGGAAAATCAGCACGGGGGCAATAGTCAGGCGCCTCTTCATCTCCTCGAACGATTCCTGACATTCTGGACCCAATACAAACTTCACCCCTTTCTGGGTGAGGGAAGTCATCGGTGAAGCAAGCCGGGAGAAATCCTGAACGAATCGCCTATAATAACCAGCCATGCCAAGAAAACTCCTGATCTCAAAGACATTCTTCGGTTTCTCCCACTACATGACTGCACTAATTTTCTCAGGGTCCACTGAAACTCCATTATCTAAGATCACATGTCCTAGAAATCTCACCTCTCTAATCCAGAAAGTGCACATTGAAAACTTTTCATAGAGGTGGTGATCTCGTAATTTACCCAAAACGATCCTCAAGTGATGTTCGTGTTCCTCTTCAGAGCAAGAGTATACCATAATGTCATCCACGAACACCAGAACAAAGGAATCAAGATACTGATGGAACACCCTATTCATAAGTGCCATAAATACCGCTGGAGCATTTGTCAATCCGAAGGGCATGACCAAATACTCAAAGTGGCCGTACCTGCTTCGGAAGGTTGTCTTAGGGATATCTGACTCCTTCACCCTGAGTTGATGATACCCTGAACGCAGGTCTATCTTTGAGAACCAATTTCACCCCTTCAACTGATCAAACAAGTCATCTACTCTGGGAAAGGGGTATTTGTTTTTAATTGTTACCTTATTCAGCTTCCGGTAGTCAATGCACAACCAGAGGGATCCATCTGCCTTTTTTGAAAACAACACAGGAGTGGCCCAAGGAGAGACACTCGGGCGAATGAATCATTTGGATTCTAAGTCGTCCAGCTGTATATTTAATTCCCTCAACTCGGTGGGGGACATGCGATAAGAGGGAAGAGATATTGGCTGTGTTTCAGGCACCAGATCAATCTAAAACTCCACATCTAGCTCCAGGGGAAAGCCTGAAAAATCATCTGGGAATACCTCCGGAAACTCATTCACTACATGAGGTAGTGAACCTTCCGGGGAAAGACCATCCTCTAGCATAAGTGAAGATAACTGGAAGATAACACTTCACAACTCTGGGAGTGGAGGCCCTGCGTGACCTTACCAAGGATCCCATTCTCCATGAAAAACCTGACGACTCCCATCAAGTGCCGTGAAACTCACACGCCGTCTATAGCAATCTATGTGTACCTGGAAGTATACTAGCCATTCCATCCCAAGTATGACATCAAAAAGGTTCATATCTAAGACCAAGAGGTCCCACTCCATCTCGACCCCTGACCCAGAATGTCCACATGATGGGCACCTGAGACCCTGCTCCTTCTTCTTTCCCAGCAGTGTCACCAACTCCATTGCGAATGACATCAAATCAGTTGGAAAATTCAGAATGTCCACAAAACGGGAAGAAATAAATGAAACAGAGGCCCTAATATCAAAAAGAGCAGCAACTATAGAAGGTAAAATCAAAACGGTACCTTGAACAGTCGACTGTCCCGCCTCTGATCCTATTGGTGCATGATCCACTACATGGAGATGTCCAGTCTCTGCCTGAAGATGACCGCTAGTCTGTGGTTGTGCCCTGAGCTGGCTATGCCTAGAAGATGACCCAGCCCTACCACCACGGCTGCCAAATCGAGACCCCCCAGTCCTCGATGGCTCAGACTGTGCTGGCACTCCTCTTGGAGCCATGGACCCTACCCCACTTTGAAGTGGACGCGCTATCCCGCAAAAGCGTTACACGTGTCCCATACCTCCACACTGGAAACAGGTCTTCGGAGGATGAGGGAATGCTGGATAGATGTGCCCGGGCTTCCCACACTGGTGGCACACGACCGATCTCCCATCAGAAGCCGCTGATGAAAACTGCCTGGAAGAGTTCCATGAACTCCCTCCTCCTATCTTCACATGATCCTCCCGCTTCCTTTTCTTCTCTGAGGAGCTTCCACTTCCCACTGCTGATACAGAACCATAGAAACCAGCCCTGCCTTTTCTATCAATCTCCACCATGCACGTCCGATCAATGACTTCAGCATAGGTCCTCAGCTTAAATAAGAACACATGGGAGTATATCTCTGGTATCAGGCCTTTCTCAAACCTATGGGCCTTCGCATTTTCATTAGAGACAATTTCTGGAGCATACCGAACCAACTCAGCAAAACGATTGGCATACTCCATCACAGATAGATTTCCCTGAACAAGTTCCATGAACTCTCTAGACCTGGCATAAGCCATCACCTCAGGGCAGTACTGTTCATTGAAGACAGCCTTGAAATCTCCCCAGTGCATCTACTCATTCTTCCCAGCCTGAACCACTGACTCCCACCATTTACGACTGGGACCCTCTAACAGAAAGGAGGCACACTTCACCATGAGCTCCTCAGGTGTTTCCAGGAACTCAAACATACGCTCTATCTTCTCGAGACATTCCTCTACTTCATGGGGTTCTAAGCTTCCTCGGAAGGTTGGAGGCTTATTTTTCAGGAATTCTTTGGTCGTATCGGTTCTAGGACCAGTCTCATCCTCTCTAATAGGATATAGAACTGGAGCTGGTCCATATCATAGAGCCTGGACATCCCGGACCATGGCCTCGACTAGCCTCTAATCAATTGGTGTGTGAGAAATCTCTCTGGTTTTCTCCCATGGGTGCGTGAGAGCTTTCCAGGGAGGCATGTTGCTACAAAATGAAACAATCACAAAAAAATAATCAATACCACAATTCTGAAAATTTTAATCAAATACATCAAATATAAATAATCTATACACATTTCAGTAATAAAATAAACAACTACTCCACATCCGCTCGATGTCCACATGTGGTCTGCAACCCACACGTCTCACCTGGAAGTGAAGTCAATCTATAAATTCCAACATCCCCTGGTTACTCAGGGTCTTCCATGAGAGGTGTGGGCCAGACACACTACTCACAACCAAAACCCCGATCCCCGACAGTCCTAGCTCTTGTCTATCTTGACTCATCCCAAAATAACAATATAACCCAAAAACATTAACCTCCTATGATACAATTTTGTGACGAACCAGATCCGGTCTCCACCATTAATGACCCCAAACCTGGCCCATGACAAGGCCCGAAGGGCGTTCCCTATCCCCACGGGCTGGCACAAGTGCCCGGGTATCAAACAAATCTGGTTTGGGAACGATTTACCCGAGTATGAATGCATAAATAAAAAAAACAATCAATTATTAGAATCTTAAATTTTCATGCTAAACAATTGTTAACAAAACCAGATCTGAATAAATATGTTCAAAGACACTAAATGTGGTCTAAAAACAAATAATGAAAAAATAAAGACATCCCCATGGACTCCACACGACAAGGGGATCATCACCCGCAAGTCGTCCCCGCAACTCCAGCCCAACGATGGGGACTAACATCCCGAACCGCCATCACCCTTAGCCTTCCCTTTACCTGAGTCAAGCATAAGCAGGTCTACTTACACCCAAGGGGTGTATGTAGGGTGTGAGCCTAAGCCCAATAGGATACCACTAGATGATTCCAAAGAGCATGCAATACAATGTGGACAAAACAAGCAATTTTAATACACAAGGTGAAACAGTGTTAAAATTTAATGAAATGCAACTTTCAAATGAAAACAGTTTTCAATCCGAGAACTTCAGAATGTTAGCACATTAAATATACATGTGAGCTACTGTAATTTACTGCCAAAAACAACCCACAACAAAGGTAAATACTACAAATCCAATGAGCATCAATATCGGTAACACCCCCAAGCACTAGGTTTTCTCAGGCCCTATGTACCTCGTACCTCGGTGTAGAGTAACCATAGAAAAATCCATTCTCATGCACGAACCACTAGTAGGAAACATACCCATTACCTAGTGGTCCCCAATCATCATCCAAATAGTTTAGTTAGAGTTGTCGTTATCCATATGCTAAGTGGAGCAGGGACAAAACCCATCTGATCCACTAGTCGTACTAGTACAAATCCGCCCCACCTAGGTACCCAGGCTTCCCCTTTTTGTGCTCAAACAATTTCAGCAAACAACACACATCATTTTTCATATAAAATATCACTACTGGTCAAAAACAAATTGTACAGTAGCTATACACATTTTATACCATTTAAAACACACAATAAAACAATTTTATTTCCAATAAAACAACCTCTCAAAACATCACATTGTTTTGCACCCAAAGCTCTTTAAGATATCCACCTTTCACAGTATGTTAACTCTTGTAAGTTATTAAAACAAAATATCAGTTCAACAACCTTTAATGAAACCAACAATTCAGTTATGGGGCATCCCAAAATGAACCAATAAAAGAATTGAATGAAAAACCCCCAATTTCACCAAAAATTGGAACTTAAAATTCATTTGCATTATAAATGAAACTAAAACCAATTTTTACAGAAACATTCAAGTGAAATAAAAATTAAGGTACCATGAAAACAGAAATCTAATTCACAAAAATTGAACACACAATGGAATCACCTACCAAATTAACAAAAACCCTTGAATCTCCGTGCGAAAATCAAATCGCACCCCCGCCGCACCAAGAGAGAACTAGATCAAACCTAAAACCACAAAAATTGGCCAAAAATGCCCAAAGTTAAAACCTAGGTTCGAAATCCTAGTTTCTAGACATTAGTAAACTCAATTATTACCGAAGAAACCCTAAGAACAATGAGTTAAACCCAAAGTAATTTGAAAGAGAAAAGAAAATGGATCATTTACTTGAAGTATCTTGAAGTAATCACTCCAAAACTCCCGTATCTGAAATTTAAAAGGGCCAAAATATAAGGTTCGTTCGATAAAGATGTATTATCTCATTTAGGAACTGGAATGGAGGAAAAATATTGATAATTGAGAGAGTTATGAAAGAAATACTTTATCTCTTCAAATCTGGGAGATTTGAGGAACCCTAAGAAGTTCGGCACCAAATCACGATTATCCAGAGCTCCAAAAAGGCGGGGGAGAGTTCAGACGCGTGGATGAGTTAATCGGGCTTGAGTGAGACTTTAAATCACCGAAATATCCCAAATATTGAATAAGTTATACCAAAATAAAATTTTATTTTTAAAACAGGAATTGGGATTTTGGGCAGGCCCAACCCCTTAGATAAAAATCCAAATAAACCCTAGTTATGGATTTCTAAAAGATTCAAATTACCTTGGTGGTGTTAATAGGTTAGGGGAGGTCAACTAAGAATTTGAATGGATGAAAAATGTTGAAAAAGGAAAAAGTTATAAAAGATACAAAATTTATTTTTTTAATCTGGAATTGGGCTCACGGTTTGGCCCAATTCATTAATACTCATCTATTCCTCCCTAAAACCTAGGAAACCCCCAAAACAAAGAAAGGATGTAAATTAAATGAAAATTACCTTTAAAATATTTATTTTATTTGACATAAACTGTATTTGATATTCCGAATTCAAAATTGATTTCTATTTTACCAAATTAAAATCATATCAATTTCATTAATTAATTAAAATTAATTCCAATTTTCAAAACAAATAGCCAGTTCAAAAGAAACAAAAACTATCAAAATATCGACATTTTTTATGTCCAATTTCAAGGTGAAATTAATTCCAATGTCCAATATTTGATTAAATGGAAAAAATAATAATATAATTAAACATTAAAATCAATAAAAAAATTTATATAACCATATAAATAAATTATAATAAAAAGATATTTTTAATTTAAATATTGTATTTTTTCACTCTTCATAAAAAATGAATTCTATTAGAAAAGTACCAATAATTTACCCATTGTATATTTTTATGTCATGATTATAAAGAAGAATTTTATTTGGTCAAATAGAACATATAAAAGTGGCCAAAAATATATTTATATAGGGTTTTCCATCATAATGTGGAAAATCGTACTTTTAATGAATATTAGAGTATTTATACTTAAAATTAGATATATTCATATTTTAAGCCCCTAAATTTTTTTGAATAAATTTAAAAAGATTATAAAACATGTATAATAATATATTAGTTAGTTATATTCATTTTCTCTATTAAAATGACTAGGCATTAACTTTAATTTATAATAATAATATTATATTATTAGTGTGCAACATAAGATTTCAAAGAAACCTATTTTTGCGTATAAGGTAAGCCATCAAACATAGTGTCCCCAATAAAGTAAAATTAATATTTAATTCACAAATATTAATAAATATTAAAATGCATTATTCTTTATTGACTTGGGATGTTACATATTCCTTCCACTTTTTTAGTAAAATCCATAAAAGATTTTTTTTTAAAATGACATGATGATTCCTTTAAAAACATCTTTCAATAATATAAATTGAGGTAGAAATTTCATTGTTAATTCATTTTTAAAATTATTAAAAAAATTCAAAACTCTTTAGAAATAGGTTTTTGGTAAAAAGAAGATTCTTGACTGAATTGGGAAATAAAATCAAATTTTATTAAAAAAATTATCAATTTTATTTAGTACTAAAGTGTTGAAAAACTAAAACTTAGTGGAAAATTATCAAGAATAATAGAATTGAATAAAATTAAATGGTTTTAATTTTAATTTGTCAAATAGTATTTTTATCTATAATTTGGGAATAAATTATCTTTACTAGAATTAGATTGTCAAATAAACCCTTACAATTATCATAACATTGGAGTGAGAATTAAAAAAATTAATTGATCAGGTGTATAAAATGTACATCCACAAAAATAGTGGAAATATAACATAAAAAATTCAAAATTTACCGCACACATAATATTATTATATCACCGATAATGAATAAATAATATAACCCAATGAAAAGATATTTAGTTATTTATTTATTTGCTACTTGGTAACACATATGTCCAATTTCCTAGAATGAAATAATTAAAAATGAAACATAAAATATCATGAATTATAAATTAATAATTATATTACATTTCAAATGGGTAGTATATAAACCATATATATATATAATTAGGTTCATAACATCACAATACGCCTTACTGAAGTGAAATGGATATAAAGTCCCTTAAATCATGATATTTTTCAGATGATCATGTTTTAAAATTATTTATAGTGGGTTTAAACATATAATTAACATATAACAGAACAATAATATTATTTATAATATAATATATTATCCTTTTATAGATTTATATTTTCCTTCCATTAGTAATCTTTCACTATTTTCATTGTTTCATATGATAATTACCTTATTTTATCATGCATGTTTCATAATGAATGATCATGTTCTTGGAAATATTATATAGTTTCACCATATAGAGAATAATAATCATGAAACAATTACCAGATTTGAAAATCAATTATTCTTTTAAGTACTATCATGAAAGATAGTGTTGAAGAATAAAGTATGTGACAATCATGGATATAGTAGGCCATGTGTATGCATTAGTAACATTTCCATTTTATAACGACCATTATGGAAAGGGGATGTTTACTTATTTATCTTTCTATAATGAACATAATATAATAATCAAAATATTATTTCTGTAAATATAGTTATCTATTTTTCCATGACTTTTGTTGATGAAAATATATCACCATCACGACATGAAGGCGGTAGTCCACACATACACAAAAAATGTTCTCATTTTTAATGTAAAAATAAAATGATATATTATATTTTAAGAATGATAAATATGTCATCAATTTAATAATTATATTATTTATATCACATATATTAATTAAATTTATCCATACCATCTTTCATTTAAAGAGTTAGTGAACTAATAATCACATCGCTCTACGTGGCGGTAGTTCGCCATACACACAAGGGACATTATCATATCATCTAAAAATTGATAAATTAAAAGATATATTTGATATATAGAATTAATAGGTATACTTATGTTATAAAAATCAGATATGTACAATAAATTCATTATCATACCCACCCATGAGAGGTGGTAATGAAATAATTAACGACTTAGGTTCACGAAATGGTTTCTAATCATACAGATTGATGAATATTTCATAACCCATTTGATGAATTTAATAATGATATAATTTAATTAATAGGACATAAATAATGAATTTATATGGATTATATTGATGATATTATATCCTCATGGTTAAATAAAAATTTAACTAAGTTGATGAAGATATAAAATAAAAATTCTTGTTGAAAAACGTTACCTCTTCTTTGTGTAACCTCTTTAGGATTAGAAAAATATAACTCCTAGGTTTTATTATTAACCAAAAAAAGACTTCTAAGATATGATGAACAAATTTGGAAATTTATTTTTTATGTATTTTCCAATCCATTATAATCTAATGGAGTGAATAATAGAATAAAGGTGGTGATTGTTAATATGGTTTGTATGTGACACACATGTAATTTTAGAAAAACAATGGTTTATCCAAAATTTTCACTATAAAAAGGGTCCAAAAGGAATTATATTAAATAATTATATAGAATATGGTCTATATATGGTCATAAAATATATTTTTTATAATTATTTATTTCATTTAAACCCTTGTATTTTTAGTTTAACAACCAATATAAATCCATTTTTATTCTACTGTTGTTATTAAATATTAATTGTTCCTCTTTTTATTTGGGTAATAATGTAGGTTTCAAATTTTTTAAAATAAAAAAAATTCTAATTAAAATAATAGAATCCATTTTACCAAATAATATTCATATAAGTGGAAAATATTAATTTAAAATTAATCACACATGTGCGATGAGAAATAAGGTTTTTAAATAGAAAATGTTCAAATGTTTTCATTGTTTTTATTTCACAATTCTATATGAAAATGTTTCAAATTATTTCAATTGAATTAATTGATATATAATTTAATTAATTAAATTTTAAAAATAATTTAATATATAATTTAACATTATTATTTATTTAATCAAAAACTCCATTTTCAATTAAAATTTATTACTTTTCACTATTCATAAAAAATTATAGCTTTCAAAAATATCCCTAAAACAACCCAAATATAATTCTGATATTATGGTTTCAAATATATAGATCATTTTATCAAGTAAATTTTCTAAAATAATTAAAAATTTATTTTAAATTATTTTCACAATGTGTGACTACAAAATCCTTTAGAAAAATAAAAAAATTCAAAAAGTATATAAAATTTTTAAATGATTATTATTTTATATCCAATAAACACAAAAACACAATTTTAATAGTTTATTTATTAATATAAAAACCTTCCAATTTAACATCTATAAATTCAATTTTACATTTCACGTCAACATTGGGTTGCATGTTCCACAGTCTATCAAAGAGGTAAAATTTAAAGAAATATATTTAATGGGTTGATTAAGCTTGGTGTTAGATGTCACATACTCTCTCAAAGACAATGTTATTATTTTTAAAGCAACACAGTTTCATATTAACCCTAACATATATAAATTGTTTCCTCACAATTAATTCTTCATATCAAAAATAAAAGTATTGATATTTGAGAATACTTTTGATGAAAACACAAACCTTGTAAAGTGTTAAGAAAACTCCTCATAATTTGAGATAAATATTATTCCAAATATCTTTTAACTAGGTTTATTAGTTAGGGAACATTAGCTTAAAGAGAATATGTGGACATGAAAGAAATGTGTAAATAACTATATAGAATGAAAGAGGACACTGAAAATAAGAGTAAAAATGATCAATAAAATGTTAAGGGCCTCAAAATAAAAATCTATGATGATTTAAAATACTATCTAATTTTTCAAATTTGAATTTAATATGATAAAATTTCTTTCAATATCATTTTCCTAATGTTAGAAGTATTTTATATTATTTATGAATGTAATTAAATATATATAATTGATTAATTTTTAATTCATAAAAACTATTTCATCCTTTGGTTTTAGATTGATCAATTTCAAATTCATCTCGTATATATTGAATTTAATTTAAAAAATTAAATATTTCATGACTGATGAACTAAAATTCACTTTAAAAGGATCAAAATATCCATAAAATAGTGACAAGCCTTTCCACAAGTCTCAAAAAAATTTCATAAAAAAATATTGTTAGAACTAGTTATATGATATAATAAATATTCTCAAAAGAAAACAAAAGGTTCACCGCTATTTCTTCATTGATATTTATTTTTTCAAAATTTTAACTAAATACAATGAAATATTAACCAAATCATCATGCAGGCTAGTGGTAGTCACTAAACTCCCATCATCCTTAGATCTTGTATTTAGGCCCCATAACTATTCTAGCTGTAATGGGTTATCACCCAATATTAATGATGTCTTTTTATAAAACTATATTAATATAATTAAAATATTTTTCCAAAACAATTATGATGGTAATCCTTGAAATAATTTTAATAATTAAATAGAATTTTACTAATGATTGTAACACACCTTGTATTTTTTTACAAACTGTAGTAATATTACACGAAAAATATTATAATTTTATTACTGATCATATTAACCATAAAGGTTATCAACACCTTTATACATAGTTTTATAAAATTTAATTTCATTATTCATCAAATATCTCATCCACTAAAACATATTATATCTATAAATTTATAGTAAATTTTTTTATCATTAGTCGAATCTCATCACATAAAAACATAAATGAGTATCTTACTAATTTAAACTTATAGTAAATATTAAACTCATAAATCCAGGATGTTATCCATAAATCATAAGTTTGTGAATGTATATAGGATTCTATATTTAAAAAAAATTTAATTGTTTCATAATTATCATCACCAAAGTAACAAGGGTAAAATACTTCTATAATTTAAATAATGAATAAAAAAAATACATCATCAGTTTAATATCAACATAATTTCATCATTCATCTGGGGTTTATCCATTATAAAAAGAAATTGAATAAGATAATTTCAATATTATCCACATTTTATACAAAGTATTGTAAATAGATCCAAAAGATGAGATTTATTTCCTTATGTAATAATCTTCATTTATCCATGGAAATTATTTTCATTGTTCCATTCGTTCCCATAGTTAAATAATTTTTATATTATACTGAGGTACCTTCCATGGTGTCTCCTTCCAAATTTTATACATTACTGAAATTGAGACTTCTTTTATCTATATTCATTATCACTCGTGCTCTTGGAGAACTCCATAATTTACTAATTTGGTGAGTGTGGGAGTTGGTTAAGGAATATATTATTAATTATATTTCATGAAAATTAATTATGCTCAATCATAATATCTTTCACTCTAGTTCTCATAATGTTTGACATCTCATAGTATCAACATTTAATTCTTACTCAATATTAGCATGATTCTTACGAGTTATAACCACTGAATAAAACTAAAAATAATAGTGTGAGAAAAAATAATGAATGTGGGAAAATCATATAATCATTTACAGGTTGTGTAAATCAAGACACCTTATTTTCAATATAAGACATAATATATTTATCCTAGGTCATCCATTGTTATAATATATTCAAATACATCATAAAGGTTTGTAATGGAAATATGAATTATACTAAAAATATACCATAGGATTTTCATACCAGGAGTGTAGTAGTGATTGTTTCCATGAACCATGTGATTATTTGTTCAATATCTATTCACCATTTCAAAGTTATTAACCCTAGGTACTTATCCTCCATATCGACGTCCAAATGATGAATCAAGAGAGGGATGTATTACAAGGAAAAATCACATAATCTCTACCTTTCCAAAACATTTGGTTATTACTCTATTCTTATCCTCAAGGTCTATCATATTGTTATGTTCCTTAATATATGTTTTCCTTAATCTAATTACCATGTATTCTATTATACTTCCTCTTATATGAGCTTTAGCGATCCCAACCATAGTAACCTAGAGCTAGTGTCTTGTTGATTAAATTATCATAAGATAAAATGAATCACATCCCGGTGGACTGAATAGTTTAGTATTATTGGTAATATAGATATAAAAACATATCTTTAATAATATTTGAATATATAAATTACAACACATTTTGTTTGATGAATAAAATTATTCTATCTAGAATATCATTGCATATTAATCATAGTACAATTCATGGAATTTAGTGAATGGATAAAAATGGGTGATCAAAAACACATAGTAATGTTAAATTCAATAGAATTTATCATGAATCAATAAAAATTATCAATATAGAAAGTTAAATATTTGAACACGCATGCTATGTAATTAATAAACTGATAATTAATTGCACCAATAGTTAATATCAATATGAAAAATAATGTATAACAATCAATATTTAAAGGTAAATAACTGAACAAGCAGAACATTTATATAAAATTACTATCATTAAATGATATGACATAATCAATATGGTAAGGTAAATATCTTAAGACACATTATATTTAAATACCATGACTACCATGGTATGATAAGACATAATCAATATGGAAGGTTAATAACTAAACACACATTGAATTTAAATAATAGTGTGAGAATGAAATGCCTCTAAATATAATATCATTATAATAATATCATGGTCAATAATAACAAAATTCTGAATGATGAAAATGCATAATTATTGGGTGTCATGTCTCAGTAACCAAACTCTTCTACTATCAAGATCTATTTTTAATAATGTTTAAAAATATTAGGTCAAAACCCATCAAGATTGGCCAACTAATATTACGTTGGGTTATCGATTCTCCACATTATTCTTTTAATGCATCAAGGGGATATATATAACCAGTCCCCAACCATGCCTTCTTGTCCATGGCATCCATCAAATATTGAATAATTTATTTAATACATGAACAATATGCAGTATCATTGAATATTTGTATTGAGTAATGAATACATATTTATGAATATTCATCAGGAAAATAAAATTAATTCAATGTAGAAGACCATATGTAAAAATAATATACAATTTTAGCAACTAAAATATCCACAATTAATAATATGGAGATTCTTTGGAAATGTAATGTCCATAGGAAACTAATTAATTTAATTGAATGTTAATGACTAACAAAATGAGTCATGTAAGTGAATTTCATTACTTTTTTTGTCCAAATTGATCATAAATGACCAAAAGTAATAATAACGTTGCTAGAAATACAACTCATAAACTTTTGAGCAATACTGAAGGGTTATTATCATTAATGAATATAAATACTATAAAGGGATCATTATAAACATTCTTGAGGAAAATATCCATTACATATTTACAAGAAATGTTTAAAAATAAGATATCAGAAAACATTTTTATGATTATTATCCCATAAAATATCATTTAAAAAAATCTAATATAATACATAACAAATTTGAGTTGTCATTATATCTGATAATTTTGTTCATGTCATACACATTAAAACAAATATTCATTTCACATTTTCAGTAAAACCAAAACATATATTTTTTTAGAATGTCATTAATATTCCTTTCAAAAAATATTTAAAAAGTAAAATTGAGAAAATGGTATGTAATTAATTTTATTATAAAGGGTTATAAACATTTTCCAAAACATTTTAGAGAATAGGGTTTTGGTATAAAATGTATTTCTATAAGAAGATAGAAATGATGTCATGTTTAATTTAAAACTTTTTCTCAATTATTTTATGTTACTGATAGTGAAAAAATTTATTATTACATGAAAATATCATAATTAAATAGAGGAAAATAATAAAAATAGTTTTATTAAGAAATTTTCAAATAATTTCCGTCAACTAAAATTAAATAATAAATTATATTTATTATAATAAGATTGTGAAAAAACCCTTACAATGACCATAACGTAAAAGTGAGAATTAATCAATGAATAAATTATGTGTAACATTTTGAAATACAAATAATACATGTGTAAATAAAAAATAATTTAATCAAATGGAACGACACACATAATATTAGAATATCAAAGATGACGAATATGTAATAAAAGCTAATGAAAAAAATGAGTTATGAACTTTCATACCACGCGGAAAAAGTAAAGTAAAATTCCATTGGATAAATTAATTAATATTGAAAGACAAATTATAATGAATTTTTATTTAAGCATGATATTACATGTAAATGGGATAATATATACACCATATAATATAAATTTGGTTCATAACATTACAACATGCCGCAATAAAGGGAAAATTGAGATGAAGTCCCTTACCTCATGCTGCCTTTTTGTTAAATGTGATATCACATTCTTTATAGTAATTTAAAACATGTTATTAAATTATAATAAAACCGAAGTAATATTTTTAATATCATATATAATTTTTTTCATTCATTTCATCATCCTTTCTTGAAAAATCATTCATTATTCTCATTGTTTCAGGATTTTGGTTTCTATAGCCTTGTTTTCACGTATGTGTTTCGTCATGAATGATTTGTTAATTTCATAAATTATATAGATACATCATATAAATAATTATAATAATATTAGAAGAAATATTATATTTATACATCAATTATTCTTTTAATATTCATTGTGAAATATGTTTTTTAAAAATGATGTATTTTACTATTATAGAGATGATATGTCACACACACAAATGGGAAACAAATCCATTATTCAATTATCATTATTGAAAGTTAGTAAGTAATATTTTATAATTAAATAATTAAAATAATATCATAATAAAAATATTATTTCTTTAAATATAATTATATATATATATAGTCAATGTAGTTTGGTGATGCAAAGAGATTCACATCATTTATGAAGGCAATAGTCCACATATACATGAACTATGCTATCATTTTTAAGTATAAATAAAAAGTGATATATTATCATTTATTATTGATAAATATGTTATTAATATCATAATTATTTCATTTATATAACATATATTCATTAAATATATCCTTATCACATTCCATGTAAAACATTGTTAAAACATTAATGACATCGCTTCCGGAGGTGGTAGTCTTCCAAACACACAAGCGACGATATCTTATCCCCCACAGAATGAAAAGAAAATAAGGTGTATATAATATAATTACTCTTGGGAAATAATTATATAATAAATATCATATATAATCATTATATCCATTTTCATACCCAAAAGTGTATGATGGTAAGTGAAAAACCAATGACATCAGTTCACGAGGCAATAGTCTACCGTACACATGAACGCTGATTTCATAACTAATTTGATATATATATAAATTGTTGTAAGTGATTATAATAACATTAAAACATATAATTATATATAATATAACAAGGTTATATATCATCATGATATAATAGTAATTGAAAGAGGTGGAGAAGAAGTAAAATGATAATTCTTGTTAACGAATGTTACCTAATTTTCATGTAATATCATTAGGTTTGAACAAAATTCATTCCTTAGATGGATTACTTCATAAAAATAAGAATTGTAGGATGATATTATGTATTGTTTTTAATTTATTTGGATATATATTGGCTGAAAAAAATTGTTTTATTTTGTAAAGATGAGTGGAGAGGGCGTGGCCATTTATAACTGAGGTGAGTAGAACACTTGTATCTTATAAAAAGATTAAATAAAATACCAATGTTTTTCACATTACAGAAGTGTCTAAAATATATTATTCTATACAATTATACAAGATATGGTCAAAATATATCCCTTAATAGATTTTAGACATGCCATTATTCCATTTTAACAATTATGTATTTAGTTTAACCCCTAGTAAATCCATTTTTACTGTAACAAAAATAATTAATTTTTGATGTTTTCACTATTAGTATTGGTCAAATTCAAATAATAATTATTCAGCCAAATAAATTAGTCATATTAAAAATATTTAATCCATTTTTTATATTACATTCCATGATGTGCCAAAATAATAATTTAAAATTATTCTTGAAGATTTACTGAGAAAAGTGGTTTTTAAAGACAAAATATTCAAAAGTTTATAATGTTTTTATATAAAAATTCCATATAAAAAGGATTAAATTAATCTAAAATGAATTAATTTAAATTTATCTGAAATAATTTATCAATAAAATAATTTTAATGTATTATTTTCCAATATTAATAACTTAAATGAAACGGTAGTTTTCCATTAAAATTCACCATTTTAACTATTCATTATAAAATAGTAACATTTCATAAATATTCCAAAAAATAAGGGTAAGATGATATTTATATTATATTTTCTAATAATAATTTCATTTTATCAAATATTTATTGTAAAATTGGTAGAAATTAATTTTAAATTTTTTGCACAATGCATGAATAATTCTTATTTTTGAAAAATATAGTTTTTTAGAAAACATTTCTCACTATTTTAAATGATGATTATTTTATTTCTAATTGATATATTATAATAATTTTCATAATTTAATTATAAATAATCCTATATTCATATTAAATTTCTAGTCGTACTATATTTCAGATCTCATCGACATGAGGTTTTGTGTTCTATAATCGATCAAAGGATTTAAATATAACTAAATATATTTTATGGGTGGTTTAAGCATTGTGTTCAGTGTCAAAAGAATATAAAAATATTCTTTTAGAATATTATGGTGTTATAGAAACTCTAAATAATCAATTATTTATTTTCTCATTCTTATAATTATGGTAACAATACAATAGAATGTGCTAGATATATGATAAACAACTCGACATTCTGATGAGCTACATCACCCTTAAAATTTTATAATAAATTCTCCATCTTTATTTTTTTCTACATAGTATACCAGTGGAATTATTTGGGTTGGATGTGGAAAAAAATAAGATGGAGCATGGTGTGGAGTAATTGGATGCCTAGTTTGAGTATTTTCATTGCCTCTTTACTAGAGAGGATGTGGAACTGAATGTACCATGAGAGATTTCCTCTTGGTTTGTTCATAACAACAAAATTGACAAGGTATATAAATTTATGAATAATATTTGTCTAATTTCATAGAAGGGAAACAATGTGGATAATAAAGAACCTATATAAAAATATGTGGATCTAATCCCCTTTCACCCTAACATTTTGTTTTTGTAGCTTCCCTAATTCTCAATTTATAAAAGTAAAATTGTAAAACAATCATCCATGACGTCGTTTTCATAAATATGAATCCAATACATAAGTGATAAGATATGATTTTCCCCTACCTTAATTATTAAGAGACAACCCTAGTTATCTATTATGCTACATTAAGATTAATATTATACATTCTGTTGGACTAAGACCCCTGAAATCCATTTGATCAAACAAGGCACCATTGTTAGGGAATGAGGTTTATGTATTCATTGTATTAATACAACTATTATATGTTTTTTTCTAATTTTTTTATTTCTACATTTTTTTCTATAATAGGGATAAATATAAAATTTGGTCCATTACTTAATGAATCCTAAATAAGATTCCTAGTACGCATTCTTATAAGAACTCCATGAGATGTATTTTCAAGTACCACACCACCAAGTGAATATTTAAGAATACACCAATGGGTGTTTGTATAGAAGCTACTATATGAATGAACCCCATAAATAATAAATTCCTCCACAAAATTTGACAAAATATGATCCTACACTAGTGGATATCCAATGATGCTTCAATATCTCGTTACAATGAGAAAAATAATTTATGTAACATCAAGAAATTCAGGTGGAATTGAATAACATGTTAACTGTAATAGTCACCACCCTAAAAACTCATAATGAAAAGAAAAAAATAAAAGTTAATAAATTAGTACCCATGGTATTGTCTTAATATTATATTCATGGTGAGGATGGAGTATTTTTAGAATAAGAATAACTAGAATGGTATACTTTTGATCACATTTTCCGAGGTCTTATGTACTTAGAAATTAAATTAATATTTTAAATTATTGGGTGAGACACTTTTTCAAGTATTTCATATCTAATTTTTCTGAAACTCAACAATATAATGATATACCTTCTATTGTAAATTAAAAAAACGTATCATAATGATGTCTTTAGGACCTAGAGGATGAATATTAAATGAATGAGTTCAGATTTGAATAAAATATGGAATTCCCATCACCACCACAATAGACATTTGAAGAAATCAAACTAACATTACACTTGGAAAGAAACATATGAGATATGATAAATGAGGGAGATACTACTGAACTTATTTCATTTTATATTAGGTTTACACAATATTAATTTTTTTTAATCTCACCTATAAAACTTTTTTAGGCTCAGCTCAACCGATGCACATCATTGATACTGATGGTGATGACAAACCTCTAGTAGACACCATATAAAAGAAACTAGTGCTCGAATTTGATGAAATAGCTACCCAGAATGTAGAAAAATTACTGGATAAAGAGTACACTGAAAATAATAATAGATAAAATTTAGAAGAACACACACCACTGGCTAAAAAATATAGAATAGAGTATAATAATGAACAATTACAAGTTTACTTTGTACAACCTGCCATGAAAAATCAACACATGTTCACATGTAAGGTGGCTAAAAAAGAAGATTCATTGGGACCTGTAATAAATAAACTACTCTCACAACTCCAAATTTACAACTATATGAAGGTAAAAACTATATATAACATGTTCCTAATGGTAACTCTTGAACATAAAAATTTCAAACTATCTATTATGAATGAGTTTAGATATGAAATCAATATGATTTAATTTTATTCAATTTGAAATATTTTATGACTCTCCCATGCTTTATTTGGAAAAAAACCAGTGGGGAATCCACTATATTAATAAGATTCCATAAAAAATGTCTTAGATATCTATGAGGCCCAATATATTATTTTATAATCCCCATTTTATAAAATAATCCACAATGATGATGTGGTGGACATAAAGAACTTGATGAACGGGGGCCTCAATAAATAAGTAAAGCATATCATATTGGGATAAAACCAAAAGTGGTGGTACCAATCATAAAAACCCAATCCTCTAGTAGATTGGGTATGACTAAAAGTATGTATGATTTTGGATAATGTAAATGAAACCCCTCTTAGGAGGAGAAAGTGTAAGACTATACTCCCCTCAATTTCTATTTTTATTAAAATTTATTATTTTCATTTTGTTTTTATATAATTTTTCCCTTATTTGTAATAATCTAGGAAACTATATTATTCTATCTAAAATCACTCCAATAATGTTCATAAAATTAACAAAATTTATAAAAAACACTGGGTGGTTTTAGTCATTGTCATTTGTTTTTGACACGACTAGTTAATATTATATCACTCATTCACAAATTGCAAGCTAAAAAAAATTAATTTTTATCATTTTTGACTGCATGGGAGGGAATTCAATCATATTTAGAGTAGTTTTAAATGTTTTTTGGGTATTTTTTTGGAAATCAATTATAAATATTCTATATATTTTATTATGTTATTAGTAAATATATTTTTGAAATTTTAAAACCAATAATAAAATAATATAAAAAATTATTCGATTAGTATATGATATATTCAAATCTTTTGTATAATTTATTCTATGAAATTTAAAATTTTATTTTAACATAAATTATTCCTTGGGTTATATTAATCCCATGATTTTTTTTTGAGGATTTATTGGGTTATCAAATTGTAATAAATAGTGGTTTTTGGGTGACTTTTTCACTACCTTCATGGATAATTTCATGTTAGAACTATTGGAAAGTTGTGTGATTGAAAAGGATTTTAGATAATTTTAATCTTATCATGAGGTCGTTATAATTTTTTACATAATATGAGGTATCTTCACCTCTATGGAAAAACATTGGGAGCCAACTACAACAATTAATATAAGTTATTTAAACATGATGATAAATGGAAAATTTAGATTCCATTATAAATCTTCGACACATTAATAACTGAGTACAAGAGTAATACCTATGTACATATTCAATACATTCATATCATAGAGAATAACTTCTAAATATCTATACTTTTTTCCTAAAATAATTTATATAATAATCAAAAGTGAAAAAATTTATGTGATTTGAATATTGAACCCAGAAATATTAGGTGGACACTAACTTTTAAGAAATTTATTATATTTGTATCTATGATGTGGAAAATAAAACATTAATTTAAGAATATATGGAACACGAGATGAATGGAAGTGTTTCTCATTTAGAAAATTATTCCACTAAAATATATGTCGACCCACTCATGGAATTGATACTCTAACATTAATTTATGTGATACAATGAATGGATTAATAAAGGAATCATGATAATTTTAACAATTGATGAATCTATGCTTATATATTATTTGGATAGTATATTTAGATCTAGGCTTGATAATTCTTTTTTAAAAATAATAAAAATAACAAGTCTTTAAATACTTTAAGTTTGAGGCAGTGATGTGAGCCTATATTTTCAAAATTTTAACAATATTTAAATGATATATTTCATCATTAATTAAATAATTTATTGGAAAAATAGAGATTTTATTGATTTTGTGATTTTGGAATTTAATTTAAAAATAGCTAAACTAATGGGTTTTTATTGATTTATAAATTTTCAAATTTAATTATAAAACAATTTATTCCATCACTATAATTTTGAATTAAATTGTTTAATGGACTTTCATCTACGTCCCAGTGGTACGACCATCCACCTCAATTTTGAGTACCCATAGATGTGATTTTCAATTTAAGAGAGGCCTTAGAATCCAAACCATAATGGATAGAGGATGATCAAAAATAAAAATGGTTGGTGAAAAAATTGAAATCCAATTCTAGCTAGATGTTGATAAAAGGGATTTCTGGACGGTAGAGGTGCCTCATTTTGAATAATGATAATTTCCCATCCCTGGTTCTAAAAAATTCCACACACCAACTTCTCAAGGTAATTCATCTACTTGTTATAACAAATTAAGTCCCACCATATCTAAATATATTACTCAAAATATTTTAGTAAATGTTATATATAACCCTATCTCAATGAAATACCACAAGAAAACCACTTAACTTTCTCCAAATGTCACTTCTCATGCCGAAAATCATCTACCGAAGGAAAACATTGGTGTAGGTATAACCATATACATGTTCATCCAATGCCTACCCCAGCAAAATCTGTGGAATCTGAAACTAAGTAATGTTTTAGTCCAAAATACAATGATTTGACAATCCCATATAACCCCGAATATAGGAATATATATGTTTTTTCAACTTCAAAACCATGTGAAATGATGTGCCCATTTTTTAACATCATCACATACATAATGAACACTTATTTCCCACTCCATCCAGGAAGCTGTGAAAAATCTCATCCAAATAAAATTCACATAGATTTACATCCCCATGATCATAAGAAGAAAATATTTCAGCAATAATATTTTGGTGATTCTAATTAAATTTGGACTCCCAACATCAATCCATTGCAGAATTAGCTCACTTCTTGACAGTAAAAGTTAGGAAAATAGTGAAGAAGATGATTGGATACCTGTACATATATCTCTTCTCCATAGAATAATATATTCATAACTAATCTATCATTATCAAATAAAAACACTATAATTTCCTTATTTTTTATGTTAACTATCATTATATATGTTCATGATGATGTGATTATATTCTCCCTCAATTTTTATTCTTTCCTCAACCTTCATGAAATATCAATGATCTCTATTATTATATAATCATGGAGAATTATCTAATGTTCCTAGTCCACATGGTGGATATTATATAGGTAATCTAAATCCTTAATTAATTTATTTATTATTCTCATCCATTATGCACCAGTAAAATGGATTGAGTACGATATATGTTATTTTTATCCTATTTATGATGATCTCTTTCACCCTAAAATTTATGAAATCAAGTGTACCTCCATCTCTCTATCTATATAGTATACTAATGAAACTGTATTGAAAAACTGATTACAAATATATTATGGAGCATTACATAGAGATAATTGATACCTTAATTAAATGTGTTAATTTCCCCTTCACTACATAGGCTGTTCATCTAGATATACATTGGAACATTTATTCTGTATATTTTCCAAACAAAAATTTAGATAAATAAAATAAATTAATGAATATTGTTGAATCAATCGTTGGATGAGAAAAAATGTGGATAATAATAAATCCTTAAAATAAAACTTATATCTAAACCCCATTCACTCAAACTTTGTGTGTTTTCTACTTCCCTCATTATCAATTCATAAAATAAATATTACCATGAAAAATACACCTAATTGTTGATATCAAAATTATCATGAAACAAATATTACATAATGTAATCAGATAAGGGAATCATGCACCCTAAACTTTGAGTGAGGACCCTATATAGACACTAGGTTGAATTATGTGTAAAAATATAAATTCCCTTTTATTGTGGCCCTCAACAACCACACAATCATTAGCCTCTTAATTATTAGAAATTATGATTCCAAGTATGAGGATGTATCCATGTAAATATATGATCGTGACTTATCATAGATTGTATTTGGTTGCAATATCTTAATTATATATAAAACTTTTATGTAATATTTTTATTATTATTCATGCATGAATTCATATTTATGGTTTCTCAGCATATAGGGTATCATACTCTATTGTTTTAATCTCTCTTAAATGAGAAAACATATGTAGTTATGTACACGTGGCTTTAAAAAATCATAATTTTTTAAAATATATCACAGATTCCCTAGAGTAGGATTTTTATGTAGATGTGGTCCCATTAAGATAATCATAACTGAATTAGAGGAGTTGTTTCAATCATTTTTTTGAGAAATGTACTTTAGTATTTTATTTAATGGTTGGATTATGTTATTTTGGTAATAAATTATAATTTTTATAGTTATGGATTCAAATATATATATATATATATATATATATATATATATATATATAGTTTAATCTACCTAATTTGCGTGGGATCATATATTCATTCTTTCCTTGTTACATATTTGGAATTTTTGTTATATAAATAGTGTACTACGTGGCATATTCCCCATGTTTTTCTATAGGGTTAATGGGGAAATGAATCACATATCATGTATAATACCTCTTGGTGATAATCACTATCCAAAAACCGATTATTGGTGCATTTATATAGGCACACCCTGACCATTCATAGATGTTCTCAGGGTCCTAATGGGATTTTTTTATGTTAGAGTTATATTAGAGTGGGTCTATTTTTGGATCAATGTTTTTAGTTGGAATTGGTGATATTTAATTATTGAAAACAAGAGATAATTAGCATTAAATATTTATGATTAATAATTTTAGATAGGAAACCCAACAATAGGGTAGGAAATTACATGCATTCAATTGATTTTTCATTAATCATTGGGTTCGGGTGATCGTATGATGATTATTTTTTGGAAAAAGCTACAAATACATCTAATCTATCATCACCAAACCAACATTCAGTATGAAGAAAATAAATAATATTTTTTATATCTCATATATATTGTTCTTAATCCCTTGAAAAATTCATCGATTATACTTGATTGTGATCACCTAGTAATAGACAAAATACTCTTAGCTCCATAGGGATGTTACCAGCCACTTGAATCATTTTTATAACGAGAGGAACTACCTTTTAAGAAGTGCATCTAGCACCAAATCCGTGTAGTTGAAGGGAAAAATTAAAACCAAATAGCTTCATAAATGGAATAACTTAGCCACACTATTAAAAACCCCTTTAATATGAGTATCTCATAACATTTACATAGGTTCCATTCATTTGAATAAAGGGAGTGGTGGGACAGTTTTCCTCACACACTAACTAAAATGCACTACACATAAAGCACACCTATTGGGGTTATGATTATTTGAATGTTTTATATGATATATCATGACATAAATAAATCTACATTTTGATTCATAATCATAATACATTTTTTGGAAGAAAAAACATAATCCATACACTCCACATCCCCTATTTTTAACCTATCATAGACTATGAAAAATAAAAATCACAAGTTATGATAATGAAATTTTCTATCTATATTATAGGGTATTACCCAGGGGATATTATATGATATGATATCCACTTTAGGTAGTATCCAAAACATTCCCACTTATAATAAAATCCCATAAGTAATTCATTAAAAACATTACATATTATATTGAACCTATCCAATCTCTTTTGGGCCCATTTTATCAAGCTCTTTTAATTTTCGAACAAAAACCCACTAATGTTTTAATTCTTATTATTAGGTGAAATTGTTTGACACTACATGCCTTTATAACATTTAATATAAATATGAAATCCCAATTTTATAGTTGTAATAAAAGAGAAGCCTCTATAATATGACCAGTGATACTCAGGATAAAAAGGGGTATGTTGTGATGTAGATAAAACATACAAATATACCTATATAAAAATATTTACCAAAAATTAATCATATAAATTATATATATTACTATGAAATCCCCCTTTTGATGACATTAAGTGACCACTATACTTGGAATATTTCAATCTATCTAAACTATTTTAGATGAATTTTACCAACTCTACCACTCTCTCTCGGTCTCAATTGTATACAAGTGGAACTGTATGGACAAAGGTATGGACAAAATATGATAGAGATTGTCATGGAGATAGTGGATTCATCGATTGAGTGTGTTTTTTCCACATGAGTATGGAGGAGGTGGAACTAGATGTAAATGGATAAATTTATACTCTATGCTTTCATAATCACAAATTAGATATTAAAAGGTAATTGATGCATGATATTGAATTAATTTTTTTATGAGAAAAAATGTGCATAATGATGAACCTATATAAAAAACCTAGATCCAACAAGCTTTCTCCCAAACATTGTGTGTTTTTTGCTCCACTGATTATCAATTATGAAAACAAAAATTCTAAAAAAATAATCCTATTTTATCAAAATAATGAAAAAATATAAATAAATACGTGATTGGGAATGTTAATCCCACACACCCTACTCCTTTAGAGATTTACCTATCTAGATACAAGGTTACATTATAAGTACTATTAAAAATTGTCTTTTACTGTGTCCCGCAACAACCGCACAATTTTAATTCTCTTAGGTATTGGATTTTATGATTCCAAGGATGTGGAAATATCCTTATAAATGAATTATTTGGACACCCCATGGGTAGTATTTGGTTGTGAAATTTTAATTAAATATTACTATTTTAATTAATTTTCTATTATTATTCATGATTGAACTCAACATTAGTTTTTCTCACGATGTAGTGTATCCTACAATGCCGTTTTACACTCTCATAAATGAGATCTTATGTGTATTCACTTACTTGTTTATATTCTAAATGATTAATTATTTATAATATATCATGGATTTCATGTAGTAGGTGGCTTTAGTTTGTCAATATTTCCCCATGTATGTCATTAGAGATGATTTTGAGGAGTTGTTTCAATGGTTCAGTAGAGATGTAATTCTAGTTTTTCCAAATGGCTGAAATACCTTCTATTTTTATTAATTTTTTATAATCCCCCAATTACAGGTTTAAGTGGAACCATAAAGTTTCCATATTATTTGATGACATTACATAACATGATGGTCTTAAAAGAAATTCATCTAGACTACAATTACTATTAGTTTCTCCTCCCTAGCGTATGCATCATGATATCTTCTCTTCACCTCTGCATGGAATTTTGTCCTGGAATCCCCATTTTTTATGTTTATTAAATATTAAATAAATATTATTATAGTTATCGAATAGGATATATATATATATATATATATTGTGTTATATTCTTAATTTATGTGGTATCATATATTCTTGTATTACGTGTTGCATATTTGGAATTTTAATACATAAATAGTGTATTATGTGGTATTTTGAATATGTTTTTCAATATAGGTCATGGGGTAATGACTCAAATGAAATTTATACTCCATCATGGTGAAAAATAAATATCCATAAACAAATTATTTGCACAAATAGGTAGGGATACCACAACCTCTCATATAATTGGATAGGGTCATGAGTGGTTGAATCATATTAGCATTGTATCAGAGTGAGTCTATTTTTGGCTACATATTCTGAGTAGGTGCAAGTGATATGTAGTTTTCAAAAACTATATAAAAAGTGAATTATATATTTATTATTAATCATTATATCTTGTAATACAAACAATATATTAAGAAATTTGAACCATTTTATTGAATGGTCTTTAATTGATTGGTTTTGGGTGATTATTTGATGATTATTTTAGGTGGAAAAAACTATATATTCATCTGATCTATCACCACCAAGGAAACATGGAGTATGAAGAACATAACTAATAATAGGTATATCTCCTATATATGGTATTGCATATAATCCAATCTTGATCGATTACTCTGGATCATGATCACCTTGTAATAGTCAAAATACTCTTACCTCCACAATGATACCACCACACACAATAATCCTTGTTTATAATGAGAGTACATCCATAATAAAAAGGGGTCCTAGAACATTATCTACGAGGATAAATAGGAAAATATGATAAAAGAGCTTATTTAATAGATTATATCAATCATATTGTTACACATCCCTAAAATAATAGTATCTCATAACATTTACACAACTTCTCTTTAATTGAATGAAGGTAGTGGATGGACTATTTCTGTTGTATGACAATGGATAGGCATTACCCATAACACATACCTATTTATTTTATGACCATTTGAATATTGTAAATGATCTATCATGGCATATGTGAATCAACTTATTAATTCTTAACCATAAGGCATTATATAGAAGAAAATTCAGAATCCATACACTTGATATTCCCTATATCCAACCTATACCATATTATGATATATAAATACATTTTTATATAATATTGACATCTACATTCCATATTTTAGGATTATACTACAGGGATATTATATGATATGATATCCCTCATTTAGTTCATATCCAACACATTTCCACTTAAACTAAAATAACATAAGGACTACATGAAAAACATTCTAACTTATTGTGAATCTATCAAAACAATTTTGGACCAAAGTTATCAAAATATCTTCTTTTGGACAAACACTATCCAATATATTAAATATTACTATAAGGACTATTTTTTGGACCCTACATGACTTTATAACTTTGAAAATAAATATGAAATGAAAATTTTATAGATGTAAGAAAAGAGTGGCCTCTAGAAAATAGCAGTGCTACTCAAGCTATAAAGGGGTATGGTGTGTTATTGACTAAAATATTAATATCAATATATAAACATTTATACTAAAAAATTTATCATATAAATTATATATATTCCTATGTAATCTCTTTTTCCATGACATCGAGTGACCACTATACATGGAATATGTCAATCTATCCGAACTATTTTTTTCATAGTTTATCCAATGTACCTCCTTCTCTCAGTCTACATAGTATAATGGTGGAACTATGTGAAAAAAGGGATAAATTTTTTTATGGATCATGGAATAGAAACATTGTATGCCTCCATTGATAGTTTTAATTTCTTATTCACTATAGAGGAGGTGGAATTGGATGTACGAGGAATAATTTATTCTATGTGTTTTCAGAACAACAAATTATATCGAGAAAATAAAGTTATCTTTGATATTGAAATTACTGTTGGTCGAGAAAAAATGTCGATAATAATGAAACTGTAAAATCAAACATAGATCCAACACTCTCAACATAAAATTGTGCCTTTTCCCCTCATTTTCAATTCATAAAATCAAAATTACTCTATAAAAATCAAATTTTTTTCTTTCAAATTATTGAAAAAATACATAAGTTACAAGATAAGTTTAGGTCCCACACTAAATTCAATGAGATATGACCCTGGATCAACACTAGGTTTTCATTATTATTAATAATCAAAATTCTGTTAGACTGTGTCCCACAAAAACCATGTGATCATTAACATATTGTGTATTAGGCATTACGATTCGTATAATGAGTAAATATCCTCATAAATGTATAATGTAAATTCCCCATGTGTGGTATTTGGTTGTGAGATATTTATTTTATATTATTATTTTATATTAATTTATTATTAAAAATGAATGAACTCAAATTTATTGTTTCTCATCTCATAGGGTATTATACTGGGTTGTTGTACAAACAATTAAATTAAAAAATTTGTAAAGTGATGTACTTGTGGCTTTAAAAATTATTAATTTTTTATAAGATATCATGTATTTCATTGACTATGATGTGTTCAGTTGTATAAGTGGTTCCATTGAGGTTATTGGAGATGATTTGGATGAGTTGTTTCAATATATTTGTTGAAATATGTAAAAAGTGATTTATTTATGGGTTGATTATTATTATTATGTATTATATTATAATTATTCTTGTTATGGAATAATATAAATATAAATAAAGTGTTATATACCTATTTTAAGTGGTATTATATATTCTTGAATTCCATGTTACATGTATGGAATGATGGTTAAATATATATTTATTTATGTGGTAATTTTATAAGATTTTCTGTAGGGTACATTAAGTGATAAATCAAATGACATGTATACTCCCTCTTGGTGCTAATAACTATATTAAAACATATTATTAGTGCACATATGGGGGAACACGCTGACATTACATATATTTTTTTAGGATTCTAATGGGGTTTTATAATGTTAGAGTTATATCTGAGATGGTTTATTTTAGAGAATATGTTTTGAGTTTGCATTAGTGATATTTAGTATGAGAAACCCATTTAAAATGTGCATTTTTAAATTTATGATAAGTCTATCCAGATTTTAAACACAACAATAGGGTATGAAATTTGGCCCATTCAATTGAAAGGACATTAATGGATGAGTTTTGGGTGATTGCATGTCGATTATTTTATTGGAAGTGGCTTTATATACACACAATCAATCATCATGAAACTAACATGTAGTATAAAGACCATAAATAATAATAGGGATATCTCCTATACATTGTAATCCATATCATAAAAACCTGATTGAGTACACTTTATCATGATCACTTAGTAATAGCCAAAATGCTCTTACCTCCATTTATATGAAACCAAAAACTTGAATTATTATTTACAATGAGAGGAATTCCATAATCAGAATGTGTGATAGAACATTCTATGTAAAGATGAATGGAGAAATAAACTAAAAATAGCCTCATAAAATAACCTAACATTGTCATACTATTACACACCCATACAATAAGAGTATCTCCAAACATCTACATAGGTTCCCTCTATTTAAATGAAGGGAGTCAATGTACGGTTGTCCTTGCAATCCAACTGATATGCATTACCCATAACACAATCCTATTGGGATTATTATCATTTAAACGTTTTAAATGATTGATGATGATATAAATGAATCATCCTAGTGATTCATAAACATATTATATTGTATGGAAGACATGGTATTATACATACACTCAATATCCCAAATTTTAATCATATCGTAGACAATGATAAATAAAAATTATATTCTATGTTGATGACATCATCAGTCCATTTTATTGGCTACCACTTAGAGGATTTTATATGATATGGTATCCCTTTTAGTGCATATTCAACACTTTCCCACTTGAACTAAAATAAAAAATGGACTTCATGATAAATGTTTTGACTTATTATGAATCTATCCAACCTGTTTTAGTCCCAGTTTTTCTAACACTCTCCATTTTTAAAAAAAAACTATCCAATGTTGTAATTATTAATTATATGGCCTTATTGAGTGACCCTAAATTCTTTTATAACATTGAATAAAATATGAGATCATAATTTTATACCTATAAATACTGAGAGGCCTCGAAAAAACAACATTGCATCCCAATATATAAAGGGGCCACGTTTGATGTCAATAATTTTTTTTCATATCTCAGTATAGACATATATAACAACTAAATTTCATATATATTATATATATACCTCTGTAATCCCCATTCCCATGACATCAAGTGACCACTAGAAATGGAATACATCCATCTATCCAAACTCTATATGGCCAAGTTTATCAAATCTACCTCTATATCATGGTCTACAATGTATACTACTGAATCAATGTGGACCAAGGGATGAAAAAATACAACAAATATTAGAATGGAGACACTATATGAATTTATTGAGCGTATTCATTTCAAATTCAATATAGTGATGGTGGAAAGAAATATCTTGGTATATGTTTATTCGGTGTGTTTTCAAAACCAAAAATATGATTGAGAAATGAAATTAATGAATGATCTTGATTCTATTATTTGATTAGAATAAATGATCTTAATTAATAACCTATTTAACCAATCCTGGATTCATCTCCATTTCAACCTAACATTATGTTTTTGGTGTTTCCCTTAATTTCAATTCATAAAATAAAAAATCCAACAAAAAAGTAAATAAATATTTTGTTTTCAATATTATGAAATAAAACAAAAATAAAAAATTAATAGGATAAGTGATTATCCCACAACGTACTAATTGGGAGACAACATAGGATAGATACTCGGTTTCATTAAGAGTAATAATAAAATTTTTGTTTCACTATGTCCCACCACAACCATGTGATCATTAGCCTCTTATCTATTAGACTTTATAATTACTATGATGAGACAATATCCTTGTAAATTTTTGGTATAGACTCCCCATTAGTGGTATTAGTAGGTGGTATCTTAATTATATATTCATTTTTTATATACTTTTTTTTATTATTCATGCATGAACTTAACAATAGTGTTTCCCAACATGTACGGTATCATACTAGGTTGTTGTACATTCTCTTAAATGAGAATTATGTGCACTGGGATACATGTGGTTTTAATAATTCTTATTATTTTATATTATATCTTGGAGTTCATGGATTAGATGTGTTTTCATAATAGATGTGGTCCCATATAGGTAATTAGAGATGAGTTTGAGGAGTTTTTTCAATATTTTAGTTGAAATATGTGCATATGTATTTCATTTAGTGGATTGTTTATATTTTTTAGTTAATAAATTATAATTACCATTGTTATGGAATAATATATATATATATATATTGTTATCTAACTAATTTAGATGGTATCATATATTCTTGGATTCCTTGTTACATATTTAGAATGTGGGTTACATAAAATTTTTATTAAGATGTATTTTAAATCAATATATATATACACTTTATCGGGTGATAACTCAAATTAATTTTATACTCACTCATGGTTCTAATCACTAGAAAAAAACCTATTTGTTTTTGAATTTATGTGCGAACACTCTCTCTTTTCAAATATTTGGTCAGGGTTTAAGGGGGTTGCATCATGATAGAGTTGTATCAGAGTGGGTCTTTTTTGGTATCTTTGTTCAGAGTTGGCACTGATGGTATTTAGTTTGGTAAAACTGGATAAAATGTTCTTTTTGAATTTATGATTAGTTTATTAGTCTAGGAAACATATAATTATGTTATGAAATATGACCCATTCCATCGAAAGTTCATTAATTGATGAGTTTTGGGTGATCATAGAAATATTATTATAGTGGAAAAAACAATAATTATAACTAATCAATAATCACCAATCCAACATATATAATGAATAACATGAATAATAAAAGTTTTATATCATATATAGTGTGATCCATCTCTTCAAAACTTATTGATGTGAATTTGAAAGTGATAACCAACTAATATCCAAAAGACTCTGACTTGTATAGGTATAAACCCAACCACGAGAATCCTTATTTATAAAGAGAGGAACTTCATAATATAGTGGTGTTATAGAACATTATATGTAATGTTTAATCTAAAAATAGGATAAAAATATATTCAATAATAATAAAAATTAGTCGTACTATTACAAACCCCTATAATAAGAGTATCTCATAACATATATATAGGTTCCCTTCATTTGATTGATAGTATTTGAGGGACGATTGTCTTTGCATGCAAATGAATGTGAATTAACCATAACATGCACATGTTGGGATTATGATAATTTAAATGTTTTAAATAAACGATCATTTCATAAATATAACAACCTATTAATTCACAACCATATGACATTTATGGAAAAATGCATATTCCATACACTCAATGTCCTATATTTCCAACCTATTATAGAATGTGATTAATGTAAATCTAATTCTATTATAATGACATACACATTCCATAGTATAGGCTACTAATCTGGGGATATTATATGATACTATATCCTTCTTCTAGTTCATATCCATTACTTTACCACTTTCACTAAAATGACATAAGGAGTTTATGAAAAACATTTAAACTTATTGTGAATATATCCCTACTCTTTGGGACCCAGTTTATCAAAATACCTTCATTTTTGTAGATTTACTATCTAAAATTTTAATTATTATTATAAGGAATAATTGTGTTACCATACAAGAATTTATAACATTGAAAATAAATTTGAAATCCATATTTTTTAGATGTTAGCAGAGGGAGGCCTCTAGAAAAACACCGCTGCCACTCATGCTATAAAAGTGTCTTGTTTGATAACGATAAGAAATATTCATAAATATATATAATTATAAATATATATATATATATAACAAAACAATTATCATATAAATTAGATATATACCTATTTAATCCCTATTTCCATGACATCGAGTCACCAATTGCCGTGAATTATGTCAACTTATCCGAATTCTATTTGGACCAGTTTAACAAATCTAAAACCCTCACCCGATCTACAATGTATTTTAGAGGAACTGTGTGGACCAAGGGATGAAAAAATGATAGATCATGCAATGGAGATAGTGGATGCCTCAATTGTGTTTTTTCATTTCCTATTCACTATAGAGGAGGTGGAACTGGATGTACATGGCTAAATTTATTATGTGTGTTTTCAGAACCAAAAATAAGATAATGAAAATCCTATGATGAATATAATTGAATCTATCATTGGATGATATTAAATTTTTATAATGATGAGATTGTATAATCAAACTATTATACATCCTAGTTTCATCCAAATAATGTGTGTTTTCTGCATCCCCCATTTTCAATTCATAAAATTAAAATTTCAACAACAATACAACTATTTTTTCAAAATTATTAAAAAAAATACATATTCTATAAGATATGTTAAGGTCCCATGCGATAGTCCTTAATATATTACAATGTCTAGAATATAGTTTTTGTTTTGAGTAATAATAAAAATTCTATTAAGGTGTGTCCCACAACAACTATGTGATCATTATCCTCTCATGTATTGGGATATATGATTCCTATGATGATAAAATATCATTATAAGTATATGATGTAGAATCCCAATGAATGGAATTTGTTTGAGAGGTCTTAATTATATTTTATGTCTTTATATACTTGTATTACTATTCATGCATGAACTTAGCTTAAGAGTTTCTCAACTTATAAGGGATCATACATTGTTGAAGTACTCTCTCATGAATGCGAATATATATGTAGGGATATACTTTTGGATTTAAACATTCTAGTTATTTTTATAATATTTCATGCATTTCATTAATTAGGTAGTGTTTTTTTTGATGTGGTCCCATATAGGTCATTGGAGATTATTTGGAGGAGTTGTTTCAATCTTTTTGTTCAAATGTGTACATTAGTTTTTCAATTAAGGGGTTGATTATGTTTTTAGGAATTAATTCTAATTATTATAGTTCGAGAATAAGATATATATATATATATATATAGTTTTTTCAATGTAATTTATGTGGTATAATATATAATTGAACTCTATATTACATATTAGGAATGATTGTTATATAACTACTGTATTAGGTGGCGTTTTGCATAATTCTTTCTAGCTGGTTCGTTGGGTAATGACTCAAATGACATGTATACTCCATTTTAGTGCTAATATGTATCCACAAACCAATTATTGGTTCCCATAGTAGGTCAAACCCTGAACATTTATAGACTATGTCAGAGTACTAATGGGGTTTCACCATATTAAGTTTATATCAATGTGGGTCTATTTTAGGATCTATGATTGTAGTAGGCGCTGTAGATATTTTGTTTGGGAAAAGTAGGTAAAATATGATTTTGAAAATTTATTATTAGTCTACAATGGGTGGAATACTAGGAAAATGTTATGAAATATGACCCATTCAATTGAATGGCCCTTAATTGATGAGTTTTTGGAGATCTAGTGAAGAATATTTTAGTGGAAAAAACAATAAATACAATGAATCTATCACCAACAGACTAACATGTAGTATAAAAATAATAATAATATAGACATTCCAAATAAAATGTAATCAATATCATCATAACTTGATGGAGTACACTTGATCGAGATCACCTAGAAATTTTCAGAAGAATCATAACATGGTAAAGATGACACTATCCACTAAAAGATTTGTTTATAATGAGAGATCCTCAAAATTCAAAAGATGTGCTATCACCTTATATTTGAAAATTAATTGATAAATAGGAATAAACTAGAATCATTAATGTAATACATTATTCATACTTTTACACAACCCTATAATAGAAGTGTCACATTACATTTACATAGGTTACCATCATTTTAATGAAGGGGGTCAAGGGATGGTTATCATTGTTTACCAACTAACATGAATTTACCATAACATACACTTGTTTGGGTTATGATAATTTAACTTTTTAGTTGTTCTACCAGGAGATAAATGAATGAACATACTGATTCATGAAAATAATACATTTTATGGATGACAAGGCATAATCTATAAACTCAATATCCCATTTTTCAAACATATCATACTCTGAGATAAATAAAAATCATAGGCTATGATAATGAAATATGCAAGCCATATTATAGGATAATTCTCAAGTTATATTATATTATACGATATGATATCTATCATATAGTGATTATCCAACACATTCCATCTTTCAAAAAAATGTCAGTATGACTTCTTGGAAGACATTAATACTTATTGTGAACCTATCCTAACTCTTTCAGACCCAGTTTATGAAAATCTCTTCATTTGGGAAAAAACACTATACAATAATTTAATTATTATTCAATGAAAAAATTGTGTGACCCCACATCCATCTATAACATATAAAATAATTTTTAAGTAAAACTTTTATAGATGTAAGCAAAGAGATACCACAAGAAAAACAATTTTGTAACTCATTCTACAAATGGTTCTTGTGTGATGTCGATAAAACTTATGCATATCTCAATATAAAAATATTGATGAAAAAAATGTAATATATACATTATATATATATACCAATGGAATATATTTTCCATGAAATTGATTTGGAATTATACATTTATTAGGTCCATCTAGTGTAGTTTATATAATACATTGATGATTCTCTAATGTACACTTAACAGATTGAATTAATACATCACATGTCACAAAAACTAAAAATTGATATGAATTTCATTCATCTAATTCAATAAAAGGCTTGAATATCATAAAATTTTTATATTATGGTCTACCTTTTAAGATCTATCCCTTTTCATTTTCTAGATATTGGAGGTTCAATGTTGTAGATTAGAGGTGTTCTGAACTCTAGAGGTGGGTTATGTCCATCTTGAATGACACCACACCGTAAAAGTGGGAAAGATGGTAAATGTAGTGAGATTTTTTTTCAAATTAGATATATAGAAGAACACATTTAGCTAGCCATTTTTTGGTCTATGAATTTTTTGAATTGATCATGTGGTTCTTGTTGCACTATGGTGACTAAAACAACTTGTGTAAAATTTTTAGAATGATGTTTTTCTTGAGGTGTTTCCTTGTTGGATATAGGGAATATTAATATGTTATATTGGTGGAAATTGTTTAAAAGGTTACCTTCAGAGTGATATATTATGAAAACATTCTCCCATAAATTTTCTATATCTATGGGCATGTGTATCAGAAGGTCTCTTTATGGGGAACTGGGAGAACACCATGCTGGTTTGAAAGCAATAGTGGTTCCTCAGCCATGGGGTGCTCCAGTTATGCATGGGGGAAAAGAAACGGATATATGGGGTTCTATAGGTTATTTAATGTATCCTCACATGTCCAAACAGAAAGGGGTTTTCCCTTATGTCATGGTGGGAGTTGTAGTGGCATACTGGGTGTTTAGATTTTCTTCATCTACACTGTGGTTCATAGAGTTTTTCCAGTAAAAGTGATTTAAAAGTGATTTAATATTTGTATGAGGTTTGGGGGTTCAAACCAATTAAAATGAATAGAATATTTTGGCTCCCTTTGATAGAATTTATCATAGATAGTTTAATTGACAAAAAAGCCATGACAGAGGCTACTTGGGCTTCAATAGTAAATAAAGTTCCAATGTACACTTTCTTTATATTTGTTCTTATTCTTTCAAACAAGAGTTCACCCCTTGAACTCTAACCACCCTCCATCTACGTCATATGGGAGTCTAAACATCTTGAATCATCAAATAATATTATTTTATATCAAGGTACTCTATCTTCTCCTATTATTTTATCCCATTTATCATTTATTCCAAATATTTTTGTGGTGAGGTTCCTTTGTTTTGGAGTCAATAATCAAGCATTCATTGAATGTGGTTTTCAATGGATTGGTTCGGAAGTACACTCCTTCGATTTCAATGGTGATCTTTTCTTTTTTAGATATTACTTATCAGATAATGTTGAAAATCTAAATGAGGCATTGAATTGGTTATATATCCATTGGTTTTATGTTTCTATTTGATACTATCGTGACTTATCTTCATTGGATAATGATTAAATATACCCAATAATGAGTCATGAAAATTTCATCACTATAAGACCTCAAATTCATTAAATGTGAATATATTACTTATATAATTTCCATGGTAGATTATTATATAATATTAGCTATTGGTTATAGATTTCTGGTTATTCAAACCTAGGAATAATGCACCAGTTAATTTAAGATATTATGGAAATGGATTTTTATTGAAGGAAAATGTTTCTAGGTGAGTGAGCCCATTCTTATTTACTAATGTCATGTATGCCTTTGAATGATTATTTAAGTTATTCTATGAGTGTTCCATGATGACTAAAATTCCTAGGTATACCACACATGACACTATGACATGGTGTTCCCAATGGCCTACAAAAACACCTAGAGTGAAGGGGATTCAATGATATGGTCTCACCGTTTTGACCCTAATGAGCCACCATGGATGGAAACCCCTATTCTAAGCATAGGATTTTAAGTCCATATACCACATAGAGACACACTAAGATCTCCAAAACACTGGTCTACCCTTTCCCATTTCACATAGGTGGAACCTCAAATGACCCACACTCAACAAAATGACCTAACATGGTACTTTTTTCAATTCATTTCACATAGTGGGAATCCCGAGAACAACACCTAAAATGGATTTACACCGTTCAAATTTTATAGAAACCATTAAGAATAACTTTACATGCCACCACAACTTTGTTCCCCCTTTTCTATTTACACTAACTACACCCACAAAAAATGAATTTTCACAAACCATTTTTCACAGTGATGCTATATTGGTGTCATGAACAAAAAAATTCTATTACCTAATTAATGGGTGGTTTTCCATTTACTATGGGGTTCACTATGGCAGGGTTCACTTTGTGATGGTGAAATTATACCAAAATCGAGTTACCAGGTCACTTGAAATCACTACAACACTCAATTAATAACCCAAATATCTCCCTGATCCCCTAATCTATCTAAAAATACATCTTTAAGTGGTTCCAACACATGAAATCTGGACCCAACCCCTAGTTCGCAAAAAAACTCCACTCCATCATTTAACAAATTCATGGGGAATTTTAAACCTAAAAAGATATATGGTTTTGCAACAATGGGATGGTTATAATTACATAAGATCTAGAATTTTTTTTCATATAAAGTAATAGTTTTCTTTTAATGTAAGGATTACTATATGCTACATTGTTGTGATTCTCATCTTCTTTCTATAATGGGTTTTGTTCAAAATTAGTGAATATTCCTTATGGTATCATTGGATTAAAACTATATTACCTAAAAATTATAAAATTATAAATGTATTAATAATTAACTCATGTTATTGAATGCCATTAATGGAAATAATGACTTATATGTTAATGATAACCATGGGGTGGTTAGATGTATTATAAAATGCTTTTTGAAAGCATGTTGTCTTGTGATGATGTGAAATTTTTGAAAAAAAATAAAATTATGGCCAAATTAATGACAGATAAACTTGAAATAATATAATACTAGTTAATTTTAGTTTTTTATTTCATAGTGAAAATGGATAATTATATTGAATCATCCTACATGTGTGAAATTTTGGAATCCTGTTTCATAGAACATAGTAGTCCTATGTAGGTGTCATGTTGGGTGATAACTATTATTGAGTTCATGGGAACAAAATTATCCTTACTATGGTTGTGTGTGATGATTTTATTATATTTTCTTAATTTCATACACTACACCACTTGAGTTGATATGGAAAATGACATCGAAATGTTTTAGAGGGTGTTTTCTCCAATATCTATGATGTCGGAGGAATATATGTTTGATTTCTCACATTCTCATTCCCCCCCTTATAATCTAGTATAATGTATGGGAATATATTTAATTTGGGGGATTAAGGTATTTTTTATGGACTCACAAATAATGTGATGGTTATTACTTTTTCTAGAAATTTTTGTACAGGTTGTAACCAACTTATGTACATAACACATACATATATCTTACTATGGTGACTATGGTTTCCCATTGATGGACAAGCATGGTATGTGATGGTTAATTTATAATGTATGTTACATGGGAAGTACTGGTTTCCCTACATCAACATTCTTATGAGATTAAATGATGATGAGGATGTGATGATATTCTTTGAAGGTTGTAATTTTTTACATGATTTTCTGATTTGGGGAAGGATAGCTTATAGAATTGATAATAGGATAGATTATATGGAATTAGGGCGTGAGTATGAAACACATTTGGGGATGTATAATAGAGGTACCAATTTTAAATATATTTCTTTAAATGTATCTTATTAATTACATGAACTAAATGGTTGGTGAACAATAAAGAGTATGGGATATAATTTTACCTTCTTTGGTGATGAGATTTATTTATTTGTTTCTTCTCTAGGATTTAATATTCCTATTTAACATTTTTATGGGAAAATATATGGAGAATCACAATAATTACTTTTTTCTCATTACCCAATATATATATATATATATATATATATATATTGATTTTTTGGGTCTTCTAGTTGGTGATTCAGAAGGGCATTACTAGATCATGTAGTTGTTAATGGTTTGTTGGTATTAATTATCACAAACTAGGTTGTTTTGGTATTAATAGTTTTCTCAGTTTTTATGAAATTTCATTCACATATGGTATTTAATATTCACTTATATATGGTCATGATTTCTGGTTCTCATATTATTATTCATTAAATTATATAAAGGGGTCATTTATTCCCATTATATTTATTATATAAACTCAAGGGTAGTCACTGAACCCTGGCCTATATGAGGTAGGATTTGTATTTTTTTTTATACATCTCTTCACCAGCATCGTGGGAGGTGTACCATGGGATGGGGGTTTCATTACCAATTGGGATCAAAGTTTATCTTTGACAGATACGATAGAGTTTGTAGACAGGCACAAGTGAGGGTGAGTGGGTTGGTAGGGAAATATTATTAGATGGACTTGGTAGATGATGTAAACAAGGGAGAGAATATATGAAATAAGTATTTTTTTTCCCCACTATAATTATATGTGAGGAACTTAATGTTTAAAAAATACGCTAAGAGATGTGATGTTTCTTGTGGGTAATAGACCATGGCGAGGGCCATGTGTCATGACTGTTTGTTCTTATGTTTGAATTTGTTAGACAGTTGGACTAGGTCAATATGAATTGGATTAATTATTTAACCCTAAATATTCAATATTATGAGTTTAGGAGTTCGTAATTTTTTAATTTTACAGTAATTTATTATGGTCAACATCATCACTAGAATTATAATGAATATGTTCAATAGGATGTATGAGAAGGTCCCTATTGATTTGGGGACAATGATGATGAAACAGAGCGGGGGAAATATTGAGAGTTTTAGAACTAGGGTTTATAGAAGAATGAGAGATCGATTTGAGATCATGATAATAGGTCTTTGTTTTAAGTGGTTGAGATATCATTTAGATTGATTCATTCTTATAGGGGGTGCTATGTTTTTTTTTGTGTGTGTGGAAACTCAGTAGTGGGGTTTTATTCATTTTGGATCAGAAGAAGTTGACTATTTTGTGGGAGATGTTTTGTGATAGTTTCATGTTGAGTTTTATTCTTTAACAACAAATGTAGCTTATCAACAAGAGATTATTATTATTTACCTAGAAACTCTAGTGTTAGGGATTTCATCATTTGGTATAATAACATCTTGTATAATTCTAAATATATTTTATAGATGATGGGGATAGGGTGGGAATTTTCAAGGGATCTTTGCATCTTGAGATTTGTCAACAGGTCACCCAATTTATTTTGAAGAAACACATTATGGAAATGGTAAGGGAAGAGGTCATTAAACGGATGCAATGTAGGATTAGATATTCATAAGAGGGGATTCATCAAGACTCTCCACAAAGTATAAAAAATTTTAGATGTCATTAGATTATTAACTAGATGAATAACATTCAAATAAATATGAGTTAGTTACATCCTTTCATCTCCAGTACCACTAGAGATGATACTTCTAAAATAACATGTAGAAGATTTGGTGTGGTTTGAAATTATTATGGTTTTTTCGATATCATAAGATATATTTTTTAAACATCCATTGTAGTAGTTTGGATTTGGAGGCCCTCTTCATGATCATAAATTATAGTAGTATCCTACAAGGAACTAGAAGCAACAAGAGGATAAAATATTTAATAAGTAGAGAGGTAAAGGGGTACGAAGAGGATAAACAAGTGATTCCCCCAATTCTATAGGACAATGAGTAGTGTATGGTTTTCGAGGAATCAACCATCAAACAGAGTGAGCTTGTGTATATGAACATGGTCTAATAAAATACATATTATTTCAATTTTATATGAGGTAGATGTAATAAGAGGTGCTATCTTTATATTTTCTACTAGAGTATATTATTTTTTTGATTTAGGGGCCAGAAACTCCTTTATTTCACCAATAGTTGTCAATGTTTTTTGGAATTTCGTCGGAGGAAAATATAGTGAACATTGTGTTTACTGCACTAGTTGAAGGAAAATATAGTTTTTCTATTCTGTGAAGAGGTTTGTGACTTGATTCTATACAAACATCTCTTTGGTAGAGACATCAAATGTTTATGGAGGCAACCATCTAACATCATCATTGGCATGGATTAACTACATTCTGTGTTGTATATTTTGGATTTATTTAGAAGGATATCATATTACTTATTGTTGATGGAAATCATGATATGTGTGTTAGTGAGTGGGATCCCTAGATAGGTCTGAGTCATATTGAGTCCTTGTCTTCCTTTATGGTTTATCCAATGTTGAGTTTAGTAAGGGATTACCTAGTGGTGTTTCACTGGGTTATGGATGAGTATACTGATGTCATTCCAAAAGCAGTAGATACACTACCCTATCAACGAGAGATTGAGATCTAGATAATGTTAAAACAATTTTCACATTGATATAGATGTTTCATTATAGTATGGGTTGTTCAAATTTACAGTAGTTTCCGATTTATATTGATGATATTATATAGAATGGATCCATTTGGACTTGTATTTTAAACTGGGGTGATAAATATTTTTTCAAATGAGGATTATAATTGTCTATTTTTTATATTTAATATCATCACAAAAATAAGTTGAAATAAAATATCCTCAAACATATATTTATTATCTATTTTATCATTTTAATATAGATATGGAGACATCTTTAGAATTGAGTGAAGGATGATGATATGGAAAATACTACATTCATATTTCACTATGAGAAGTATGAGTACATCATAAGGATGTTCATTATCATGAATGAAACTTCCATGTTTATAGGATGATAAATCTATTGTTTCATGAGTTTCTGAACTGATTTGATTTGTTTGTATTTATGAAATCCTTCTATTTTGTGAATTTAAGGAGGAGTAGGAAAACAATCTATGAGTTGTTTTATGGGTTCTTTTCTCCACCAAATTTCTATAAATCTATCAATGTGTGATTTATAGGTTTATGATGTTCATTACATATGAAATTTCATATATCATCATGGAGTTTCCATTGATTCTTTGAAGGTTGAAGCATTTGTTTCATTGCTATCCACCATGAACATTGTAGAGGTTCATAGTTTTCATGTTCTTTCTGGAAAACACATGAGGTTTTTTCTTAACTTATATCATATTGCATGACCTATGATATATTTAATTATATATTATTTTAAATTTGTGTGGTCTAACTTTTTTGGTCTACATTCAACTGCTTGAAGGATAGACTAATCAGTTCTTCAATTCTTTAATTTCTAGATATATGTGTTTCATTCAAGGATTATTTTGATGCATTATTTCATGCATTGAATTGTGTTCTAATGTATCATAGGGTGGTTATATATTACAATACATATTAGTTATGTCTTTATGAACGTAACTAATCTACCAATGATCTTGTCCATTATTTATTTATTTTTTCAATTATGTTGTGACAACCATACCTCATTGTTGTGCACTGTGTGATATTTATAGATTGGAAGTAACTAAGGTATTAATTTTCCTATCCCACCAAGAATTTTTTATAGTGAATAAGGATGAAATTTATAAATTATTATAACTTCATGATTTTCAAATCATCAAGTAAATGAAATAATAATGATGGTTACTTGATCAAGAATTCCCACATTTATGTCATGAGTGCGTCTAGGGATTATTAGAGGGTGATGAATGTGATTTCCATGATTCACCTAGATATGGGATTATTTTATGTTGGTGGGAGTATTTACAATATGATGATACCAACATATTTTTTATAGTGGTTTGAGGGGTCATAGCTTGGGGATTCTAACAAAAAGGTTTGGTGAGACTGAGTTTTTTTGTTGAGATTACATAGATGGATGGTATGAGGATGACTGATATCAGGTGAAATTTCAAGTGACGATATTCTGTAGAGACCCTAAGCCTAACGTACATGGACATTACATTACTTTTTCGGAATACTTAGTACATAAAAAAACACACACACACAAGGACCGTAATAGTTTAGTGTCTTTGGAATCTCGGAATATAACCTTCTAATCGTGGTGAAAGATCTTCAACATCTCCCATAAAGATCTTCCTTTTTTTTACCTAAAACCTTTCTTTATATCCTGGGGAAAAGAAAACATAAAAGGTTTAGCTCAAATGCTCAGTAAGGGTAAGAAAAAGAAATATCAATCACATCATATACATAAGAACATAACTTTTGGAAATCTTAACCTTCAAAAGAAATCATAATTTCATAACATGGGATAAATCATAGTAGTGAAATGTAATCACAATAATCATAACATAAAACATGAAACTTTGTGTCACACACACATAATCATAGAGAATCATTTCTTTTTAGTCAAGACTCATTGCCAAGACTATCTTAGTGGAAAAAGTCCATTTCTGAACCGGGTTCACTCCTCGTTTCAGTCCTGTTTCACTGATCCAGTTTAATCTGCCGTTCCAGCCATGTCTATCTCATGAGATATAAAATATTTACCCAATGCATTGGAGGGAGATATAGGTCCCACCCATCTCATAATGATACCATTCTTATGTGTACCACAAAATCATAAACCATACATCATAGCATAGCCCATGAAATAAAAATGGGAATCTTAAACATCATGACATCATAAAACAATTCATATAAGATAAAGGAATTCATAAAAATAATTCAATCACAACATAATCAAATAAATGTAATAATAGCGATGAAAACATAACCCTTTATTATCTTATATGGAAAATAATTTTGATAAAACACTTGAACTCCATTCTTGAGGTAAATATCCTTTCTACTTCAAAAAGACTTTTCGTTTCTTAAAATGTCACACAATTATACACTAAAAGAAGTTGATTAAAAATAAACTTGATAACTTGTAAAAGATGATTCTTGGAAATAATGTTTTAAAAATCCATTCATGTCTTATAATTTAAAAAAAACATTCTTCGTACTTTTGTCGGAAAAGTCAAAAAGTACCTCGTACGAAAAATGACAAAAGATTCTTCTCATATCTTTTACTAAAAACTCACCGAAGGGTAAAATTGGATTTAAACAAATGTATGTGGATAGAAATAATATTACATATTGAGGAAACATGGATGTGGATGATAAAATACACCCCAGTAAATACCAATGTATAAGCAATCTCGGATAAAAATGAGATTGTGATATTTCCATTACCTTAGGTATGATTTTCTTTGTAAGTGTCCAAACCTCCTGTATAATGATTTAAAAAATGTTATTGACTTATTACAGAATCATAATTATTGTTATGATATCATATATGCTCATATTCTTAGCTTCTTATTAGTAATATTTCATTACTACTTGTTATTTGTGTTTTTATTACTTTTTGTTCTTATTCGTGTTTTGTCGAATAAATTCTTAATCTTATCTTTAGGTTATAGAGACCTCATTTACAGAATGTTATTAGTGTAATATATATCATATTAATTCATTCAATTAATTTATATAATCATTATGCAATGAAGATCATGTAAAACGAATCGCATCACATCGTGGAGACGGTATTCCGTACGTACGCACGAGCGATGATATCATTCCCATGATCGTGGAATTTTATTGGAGTGTATGTATACTATTTCAGAATCAATATCACTTTACAATAAAAATATATATTCATTACTTTCACCCTTATACCCATCCAAGTATGGTGGTGGTGGAAAATAGAATACACCACGACGTGGAGAAGGTATTCCGTACGTACGCACGCGCGGTGATTTCGTTTTCCGTAGGATGGATAAGAGGTGAAATAGCGTTGTTTCACATTTATAATAAAATATCAGTATATGAGTGATACTGATTTTATTAACTCATAATGAAAAAAATAATTAAGACGAAGTGTAAGAAGAAATAATGATGAAAGAATCGGTAACGGGCATTACCTCTTCTTTGAGGCGCTTCTTTGAGACCTCCTTTTAAGGCACTAAAATTGGTCATTGAGGAAGACGAGGACCTCTAGGATGTCTCTAATGAAGTGGATAGGAAAAAGTTTCAGGGGTTGGCTGAGCTTGAAGTCTCAAATTGGTGTGAGGAGGAGAGGAAGGAGGTTCCCTTTTATAAGGGAGGAGAGGGGCACCATTGGAATAACAAAAAATATTATTTTATTATAAAGTAATGTTCGGTTTTAGATAGATACAAATTGATTTATTTCGAAGCTATGGTGGGGATTGGTCGAAATACTCTCATCCAGTAGAATTTAGACATGTTTAGGTTCCTATTTTAACCTTATCATTTAGATTTAACATTAAGTTAAATAATTTTACTTTTACTGTGTCTTCTTGTGTTCTTATACTATATGGTTAATAAACTTACTATAACAAGCCAAAAGAACCCCAAGTTGTTTATTATTAATATATATAACCTTATCTATGTCATTTGGCTGAACATTAGATTTTTAGGAATAAAATAATAATCAATAATATATTATTTGTTTTAAAAAATATTTTATGTCAATTTTGACACTATTCAATAGTTGATTTTTTTGAAACTCATAACAGAATGATTACATCGAAAAAAGTTAATTAAATCAATCATAAAATGTCATATTAACCTATAAAATTATTGTAATTCATAAAAAGTCTCAAATTATATTTATTTTTGTATTTATAATATCAATTATTCTAATTTTTCACTATTATGGTAATTACTGCATCATCATTGTGCCATAAATAAATTAAATTATTTAATGTCTAAAAATTATAAATAAACTATCATTATGTAGGAAATCTTATTATATTTCTAATGAATATTTACAATCAAATTTATCTTATGTATAACCCCATTTTAAAAATGATTTAGTAAATAAACTTTGATTTTAACTCTTTTAACTCTTCTTTGAATTAAATAATAATAAATGCCCTAATCTAATCCAAGTGGACCTAAATGATAATATTTTATTCCTAAGGTTGTTTTTGGTCGAATTAAACTTATCCAATAGAATTAGGACATGTGTTAGGGTAATAATAATATCATTTTTACCCTTAATCACCCTATTTACTTTTAACCGTGGTAAAGAAAAGAAAAAAGTTACTATTCACCAAAAATTATTTTCATCTCATTGAACCACATTTTATTTACTAATATCAACCGTGTCTCTCGGATTTTTGAAATTCCACCCACATAAGCGGTAAAATTGTTTTTTATGAAAAATTCAGTATTTTTAACTACCACTTAGTGGTTTCACTATTCATCAAAAATTGAAGGTTTTCAGAAAAGTACCAAAAATAAGGCCTAAGCTCTATTTGATATTATGAATTCAAAAATGATGTCTATTTTACCAAATTCAAAACATATCAGTTGCATTAATTAATTTAAAAATTAATTCCCGTCGTCAAAACGAATAGCGTGTTCTTAAGAGATAATAACTATCAAAAGATTAACACTTGTTTATGTCTGGTTTAAATGTCAAATTACATCCAATGACCAACATTGTATTAAATTGTAAAAATATATTCTAAATATACTTTAAAACCGCTCAAATTAATAATTTATCACTATTAACTATTTCGATTGAAAAATTTGTTTTTAATTAAAATTTAGTAATTTTCGCTATTCATCAAAATATGAAAGTTATCCAAAAATTACCAAAATTTCACCCAAAGATAATTTCGATATTCCGAATCCAAAAATGAAGTCCATTTTGAAAAATAAAATTTACAAATTTTCAAAAAGTGGTTATTACTATTCATAACGGCTAGTTATAATAATATTTTAGTAGCATCTTGTTGTTTAGTGAAACTCGTTATTGCGTACTACACACACTATCGAGGAAGGTCGTGATTGCGTGTAATACAAGGCAAGTCAAGGATGCATGTTGTGCAAGCCTCTTTTGGTGTAGCGTACAACACAATACATTAATGAAATTAAAAAGAATATTTTTCAAAAAATCTCGGGGTGTAACATATTCATTCTATTGTACACGAAATATATGGCTCTCTATGACATCTAATGTTCACCCATGATGGTATATCATGTAGTGACAATGAGGTATTATGACTTGGGAGGTTAGTTTTAGTTGTATGGATAAAGAGATCACTTGCATAGTTATTCTCATAGTGTTTTTTTTTCATGTGGTGAAATATAAGAATAATGACAATAGTGGGTTGCTTCAGCCACATGATATTCCCAAGTTGAAGTTAGAGGACAACTCGATGGAATTTATCACTAGTTTTCCTTAATATTATGGTGGTTGTGAATCTATATGTGTTATTTTGGACCACGTAATGATGTAATCAAACTTATAAGGTATTAGAGAGTTGAACTGATTAGAGGATTTCTTTTGTACTGTTCCTAGTGAAGGTGTTGAGGTTTTATGGGGTTCTAAAGAAGGCAATCTTTGATCAGGATATCGTGTCACGTAGAGGGTTTGAAAATATATCTAGTACTACTATAGATATATTACATAACCTAGAACCCCATTTCTTCTTTAGAAATATGGATAAAAATAATTGACTATTTAGAGTCATAAAGATATGTTTCATAATTTCATTTTTTATTTTAGAGGTTTTTGGGTGAGGCATCTACCATGGTGGATATTTCAAACAACATCAATATTCAATTCACTATTTTTAATGATTTTTTTTCAATAACTGTATGTAAAACCTTTCTGATATAAATTATATTGAACTGGGTTTCATGAGTTAGTGATTCTGGGGTTATAAATCGTGAAAAAAACAATATATTGGTGTATGAAATTTGATAGTGAATAAAAGAAACACACAATCATTAAAGGTCATATGGAGACCATATGAGAAAGAATTTGGAGTTTTCCATTAACGATCATGTGGTTATAAAGGTAATACCTCATTGAAGGTAGTAAAGTTATGATCATAATATTTATCTTTATCCTCAAATTTTTAGACATTTTTAGGGGTTTTTATGTAATGGTGTTTTTATATATCAGTTATAACTAACCTCATAGATGAGAAGGATACATGAAATTATTCATGTCTCACATATTATCTGGTATCTTCATACTGATTTTAATATTATTGATAAGGGTAAAATGTCTATTAATGATGATGTAACCCTTGAGAAGTGTCACATTGAGATATACGACTATCAAGAGAAAGTGTTGTATGAGTATACTATTCCCATGGTTTGTCTCTTATTGTGGCATGGTGGCTTGGATGAGAGTACTTTGGAGTGGAATTTGTAGATGATATCTCAATATTTGAAGATATTTGATGTTTGGCCTTTGTTTTCATGATTTCTTTCTACTTTTATTATTTTAAGAGATAGTTACAGATACTTCATGTTTATGCAGTCTTGCCTAATGACGTGATAGTTACATTCTTGTTTTTTTTGAGATCATTGAGATGTGTCTTTCAAAGTTGTTATATTATTTTCCTTATATTACTACCTAGTTTAGTCTAAATTCTCATAGACCAAAATCATTTGATTGGTATCGGAATAATATCTTATTTATATGGATCCCAAAATTTGATATTCTGAATGCATGGAGGTTCAAATAGGGAGTTCAATGATGTGTTGGTGGGTATATGTGATATTAATCTATCTTAAGGCCCACTAGAATTTAGCACCGGGTAGGGTTATCATTGTGGTGAGAATGATAAAGGCTTCATCATAAAAAATATTGTGTTAAGCAGGTTATCATGAGGCCAAAGAATTACAGAATTGGTCATGTGGATCTTTGTGAACAATATTGAGTGAAATATCTTATATATACATTCTTATGGTTTTATTCTTGAGTTTATTACCCCATGTAAAATATGGAATATATCATCTTGGTAGTGGAGGGAATGGTTTTAGTGGTTTCTATAGCTATTATACGATTTGGAAATGGTATCCCTGGAAAGGCCTATGTCATTAGGTGCATTTACATGGTGGGTATACCTATAAGAAATGTGGATACCTCCATGTTTTTGGAGGAAATATTGGTTCTCAGAAAAATCACACTCTATCTATGTGTGTGGTATAGGAAACGATGATCTAGAGTCCTCCATGCAATTGTATTTGATGTGGATGGTCAAAATAGTGATGGGTTTTCCCTTATGTCATCGTGGAGGTCATTGTGACCTTATAGGTGTGTGAAACATCTTTTTCTATTCCATGGTGTAAGGAATGGTGCCAGTAAAATTAGATTAAAGGTGATTTGAAACACGTGTGAGGTTCAATGGTTTCAACGATATAAAATTTTAGAAAAGTAGGTTCACTATTTATCCAGATCCACCAAAGTTATTTTATATTTCACAATGTTGTGATTAGGGCCTCTGAAAATTCCTCAATAATGAGTGGATCAACTTCCCCTTTTTTTTAATTCCATAAACCCCAAGTCAACCTCTAACCCTACTACCACAATCCAACTACTTCTATTGAGAGTCTACACAAAATGGATCATCAGATCAAATTTCTGTGAATCTAGGTACACTATTTCATCCTTTTCACATTGATGTAACTATTATATTGCTTTATATTTGTTTCCAATGGATAAATTACTCTGTTTAAGGGTGAATATTCGGTCATGGATTGATAATTATTTTCTATGGAAATGTATTTAGGTTTTTTTATTTGAGTACGGTGGGAGTTTATCCTTTTTCATGTGTTTTTACATGTGAATGATAACATTTGAATAATGATAATGAATTTGTTTCATATAATATTTTATGTTAAAAAGTGAAAAATCATGTTATATCATCGGTGGGTAATGGTGAATTTAATCCAAGAAATATAATAACTAGAATGAAATTAAAATTAGATGGGTGTTGTGATCACAATTTGAGATTATTTGTTATTAATACGTCTTGATTTTCTAGATTGCGTGGTATCTATTATTTTGAGGATTGCTTGTTTAAAATGATTAATATTCTTCAAATATCATGAATAATGTAATTCTTCAATGATGAATATAATAAAAAAAGAGGCATGTGAATTTAATAACTATCATTCCTGAAATTTGTTGAATATAAATGTATTTCTATGTAATGTTTTGGTAAGTTCTTAATTAATGGATTTTGTTTGTTATATTTTAATTATTAATTAATCCTATGAACAATGAAAATATTGTTTTGGAGGATATATTTTTTGGGTTGAGAGATCTCATTCTTATTAATTAAAGGATTATATGAATCAGAGTTTTTGCATTAGTCTATTTATGAGTCCATCATGATGAAAATGTTCTTATGATTTCTATGCATACTCTAGGATGATAAATCCTTTCACATGTGCCTCATTCTATTTGTTGTGGTCTCTATATGTGCATCAATGTGACATGGGTTCGAAACAGGGTGATGACAAATTTCTTGATTATTATAGCATTATTGTGCAGGTACAATAACAATTAGTGTAACAAGTATTGTTCGGTACTGTAAAAGATCGAACTATTCAGCTTGGGCCACCTGTGTAGGCTTGGATTCCTTAAGGCCTTCCATCTACCCATGCCACCGGGCCAGTATAACTATCGGGTCACCTTAAGGGTGTTGTGCCACATGATCAATACAATTTCCCCAAAATGACTCTACAAAAATGAGTATCCCTAATGTAGGATTCATATCAAATGCACTCACTAGATAAGAACCATTGGATTTGGAAGAATTAGAGGGAATAAATATGCCATTAGAACCATCATGTTCTTGGATGGGAATCATATCCAAACAGCCATGTGAAGGGGGAGATCTACAATCATGATGGAGATGTTGGGGATGAGTAGTTTCTTTATAGTTATAGTCTAGTGGAATTCTCTAAGACCTTAAGTGTATGTAATAAATATTAAATACTTAGGTTCCTGTTAGGGTTCCCCCTATTCCCATAAAAGGGGTTTTATCAATATCAATAAAAAATGATGTCCTTAGAGCCATTCATGTTAGGATCATAAATCAATATTGTGATTTGTTTTGAACAGAGAATTGTTTGGATATTTGATAAACAATGGGACCATTTTCGTAGGTTTCATAGGTGTCTTAATTCATGTGAAAAAGGAATTTAATGTGTGGTGTGCAATAATTTTAGGGAGTAAACAAGGGAGGTTAGAACAAGTTGAGTGTTACGATTTCTCATTAGTAATATTATTGGTTTTTATTTCGATGGATGGATTTTTGGATAGTTCATTTTTTTGATTCTCATTAGATTGATGCAATGCATATTTTAAACGATGAATGAATATTCCATGTTATAGATTTTGTTGAGTCATATACTACCCATACATTGTTGAATGATAAATTTATGAATAATAAACACATGGGATATAGTTCCAGATATGTTTGTAATGGATTCTATATTCATAATAACCATATAGTGGATGTATAAATGCTCTGAGATCTTGGGAGAGGAATATATAATCATATATATATATATATATGAAATCATGTTGGATTATGAAGAAATTAAAATGTTTAATTAAAATTAATTATGGGTAAAATTGATGAATTATTAAATTATTGAATAGTAATTTCTAAGAACTAGGGGGAAATGGATAAGGATATTTAATCTTGATGATAATGTGATATTTTAGAATCTGTTTTCCAAAAATTTAGTGGTGATAGTTGAGTGTCATGTGGGATGATAACTACATTTGATTATATGGCTTGGTAGTTTACCTTAGATTATTTGTGTGTGATTCTATTAATAATCTTTTATTTTCTCTCACTTAACCACCATAGTTATTGTGTAACCTACATTAAAATTTTTAGGGGTTGTTTTTTACAACATCGATGATAAATAGGGAATGGATGGATAAAATATCCCTCTCCCCTATACTCCAATAAAATTTAGTATCATGTGTGGGAATATCTAGGTTATCCCAGCTTACGGTATTGGGTATGAAATCCAATGGGATGTACAAGATCTCAATTTTTCTATACATATATGTGATGGATGAAACATCTTGAGGTTATAGAATATAATTATTCCCATCGATGGTGACTACGGTTCCCCATGGCTTGGGATGTCTTAATGTACAATGCATGATACAATCAACATAATGGCTCATAGACTTCCTCTTGGTTACAATATGATATAATTTTGATTATGATACAAGTATAATGGGATTTATGATGGTTTTTATTTCGTTAATTATTTTGTTGTAGGATGATTAATGGAAGAGATAATAAGAATGTTTTTTTCATTGTGGCATGAGAGTGAAACCCTATTTGGGAAGTGGAAAAAAGTTACCCATCTTACGTATATGTTGGGATAAAGATATGATTACATGTATATTTTATATAGTGAGTGATCCATGGTTTGGATGTGATATATTTGTACCTACAGAAGTGATGAATTGGTTATATTTATTTATTTATTGTTATTTAGAAGGAATCATTCTAAATTTTCATCATTGGTTATGAAAAAGAATCCTACTGAGTATACCATTTTTCTCACCCTATGTATATATAACTTTTTTTAGGTCTGTGGGATATTTTTGGTGATTAATATTAGAATCAGTTTATCATGGATTTTTATAGGACCTACAAGAGTATGTAGTCACTACCTACGGTTTTTTGGGAATTTTTAATTGAATTAGTTTATATGGAATTACATTCTTGTATTGGGATTTCTTCTCTACTTATGCATGGTGTTGATTAATAGATATCATTTCATCTCTTATTATTTAAATTATATTTTGATGGTAATGACTCCCATTGTAAAGATTATATACACTCAGTTCTATTCTCCAACCCATGGTCTATTGGATGAAGGATTGTGTGGTCATCATCTCTCCCATATCATCTAGGAATGAAGGGATACTTATTGATGCGAGCATTGGTTGTGAATGTTCAAACTTGTGGAAAAATAAAATATTAGGTAATATTTAATGAAATCATGCTAAAATATGTACCTAGCCACACCTAACCTCAAGGATTGTGTAAGAAATGTATCAATGTTTGAATATTGTCATGCTTAGTATCTCACCAACCACATGTATTAGGGATTTATAACAGTTATTCACCACTAAGTATATCAATGATCATATGATATTTAAAGAGATATACTTTTATGGGTATATAAAAATAATTGGTGTCTACATATTACCTCATGAGTGTATTATTTATATATATCATATATAACTCTTTGTACTTATTATAAGATTACGCTCACGCTAACCATAACATATAATCACAACCCATAATACTCTATGATGATCATCTATTAAGAATATCTAAAAGTCATACTTTTGGGGTTTACTTATAATTTCACATCATTCAATATATGTATCCAATGTGAAAGAATGATAATGTATTTTTTTCCTTATACAAAATGATATAGTTTATAATATTAAACTTTTTTAATCATATATAAAAAACCATGCATAAGTCCACGCACAACATATAAAATATCCAAGACTGCTGAATCAACATTTTTTTTCTAAAATATCTATTTTTAACAAAAAAATTATGATGTTATTTAATTACTAAAACATCCTTACATGACCATGAAATAAAAAATACCACTAAATATTTTTTTGATTACCATCAATGAATGACATTTTTATAATAATAATAATTTTTAATAATCATATTCACAATGTTCATCTTGTTTAATATATTCAAATTTCATTACATTATATCATAAAATGATATAATTTTCATAAAAAAATTTCTACCTATGACACATTATATGTTTTTCGTCACCAGTATTGTAATACATTCCATCAAACATTTCCCTTAAAACCTTTTTGAAAATTATATAAAAATTTTAATTAATATTATACCAATATACCGTAAACCTGTTTGATATAAAGAGACATTTATTTTTTATTTTTATTGATAAAATGTTTTCTTTTTCTACATAAAAGAACATTTACTTCAAACATACTCTCACTTTCATCTATGAAAATATATTTTATGAAAATATCATTCTACGATACATAATAACTTTTGTGTTTAGTAAATAACTCATATTTTTAAATAGAATACATATTTAACAAATAAACTGTTCTTTCTATATAATATATGTTATTTTCTGTGTTTGGAAAAATATATTCTAAAAATAAGTCAATATTTTTTGATATGTAATAGTGATGGGTGGCATGAAAAACTTCTTTAATATTTTTAAAAATATTTGGAAAAAATTTTAACTGTTATTTTTTTCCCTTGTATAAATTTTTTAAAAATTTTATAGAATTCAATGAATTGTAGTGTAATATCTTCAACTTAGGAGACACTAAACAAATTCCCCGATTCGGGTTTCCACATGTCCTCAAGTGTGCCTCCCCGTACTCTAGAGTTTTCAGACTAATAGATAGGGTTTAAAAGGTTACATGGGGAGATGATAACCTCTTTACAAAAGTTATCTGTCGTTGAAAATAATTAGAATAATGAAAATAAAATGTAATAAACAATGAACATGTAGAAAAAAATATCTCCTGGTTTTTTTTAAATCATTTCCAATAGAAAATATGTCTTTTCATGCTAATAGTTCCACCTGAATAAAACAAAAAATAAGGAACAACAATGGAATCACAAAAATGGTCCCAACTATAAGTCTGAAACCTCATCCATTTACATCACAATCTCATCCTAACTCCCATGAACATGGCCTTTTCCATTATGTTGACCTACAAAAATGAAATATTCTCAGGTACCAATTTGTGGCATGGTCATGCTGTGAGTAATCTCAGTAGGCCTCCACCAAAATTCTCTAAAAAATATCCAATCTAGAAATATGTTTCATCCAAGTGCTAACTATATTTTATGTAGAAAAATGATGTTCATGTTCCATGAGTTAACATTCCTTAATTCAACTATTACAAACTTTAGTACCAAATTCATTATTCATATAATCTTCATTACATAATTGATTATCAGCATGTGTCATAAGGTTTAGGTGTTTACATGTTTCACAAAAGGGTTCAATGCATCATCAATATAAAGAATAGAATAAGTCGTTTCACTCTATCAATATGGATAAAACATCACAATAATCTCATTTTCCCCATTTTGAATCCTCAGTCTAGTGGGAATGAAATCGTTATAGGAATAGATATTTTTCCTCTTACCTATCATGTTCGTTTTGGGGTGGATTTCAGAGCATCATTCTTACTCAACTTGTGGAAAAATAAACTTAGTCAATATCCCACACTACCAAACCATGTCCTGATGCTTATTTATCAATTCACAACACACAATCCATATCACATCCAAACATATCCAGTACATATAGAAATCATAATCCATAACAATAATCCTTGTAATTAATATTATTTCATTACACAGTAATACATTTTTATTTACATTACATAACCCATTTTTCCCAATTCACATTCTTATTCCACGATTTCTAAGAATATTAAGTTATTACTTTATATCAATAGATTTCACATATTCTTCAATTCCCTTATGAAAACCCATTTAACATAATTATCCTTTTACATTCCATTACTAGTTTCAAATAATCATAATTCAATATGAAATAACTCTCTTAAGTATTCAAAACACAATTCATAAACTTGACATGATCTTAATTAAACTAGTTAACCCATTTCCATGCCTTGTCAAATAAACCCTTATTCCATTATTTAATCTAGACACACTACCAATATTATGTTTTCAATTAAACTAAACTTATCAATACATTAAAAAAGAGATATACATTATCAAACAAAAACATTTAACTTACTTTTCCAATTCCATGTTCCGGGAATGTCGGTGCACCCCAAGAGTGGCCCTAAATCAGTCAAATCATCCTCGATGCCTCCCAAAACAACCATGATGGGTGCAATTTATTATTTAGGTAACCACATTAACAAATCACACTAAAGTAATCAATATAATATCAAGTAATATCCAAGTACAAAACCGATCATACTCAAAAATACAACAATGATATGGGATATAACTTATAGACCACCTCCCTCAAATCCATTAAAGAACAGCCTCTTAATAATAGGATTAGATAAAAATTAAAAATCCCATTTATTCCAAACCCTAGAAAACAACATAAGAAGATGGTTTAGATATTTAAAAGAAGATTTCCCAAGATACCATCCCGAATCTAGAAAAGGGGAGCAAGAGGTAGATTATATTTACTAGAGGCTTCTGTCTCTAGATAATAGTACTCCAAACAACCAAGAAGTGAGGGAGTATAATCATAGTAAGCTCCTGAGGTTTCTTGATAATCAGTAGTGATGGAGGTAAAATAGTTGGGAAAATATCAGATGGAACAAAAATATACAGATGTAGAAAAATTGTAATTTTTCAAACATTTAGTAGGTTGTACAGTTGAACTGCACAATTTAACCGCATTGTTTGAAAAAAGTTGTCAAACTATGTGCAATACACTTTCTCAGGTGTGTTGGGTTGCATGATTACATGGGTAGGATTCACAAGATTTCAAACTGAGTTCCAACTATGTGATATTCCTCTTATATCCAAGGTTTCACAATTTTCTTATAAAGGCCACACAATTAACATAAATGTGCGCAGACCATGAACCAGGAATAGGTTGTCTCAGTGTTCCTTCCATTCATGCCCCAAACCACTTAAACTCTATTGAGGCCCAAGATACCCTCAAGAATCATTCCATTAACCCAAAAAAGGTATTGAATCCAAATTATAAACAAGGGAATACCTCCATGAATTTCAGAATATTATAACCTTCCAACCATATAATGGATAATTCGTAAGCCGCTCACCCAAGAGTCACTAGGTTTCTCAATAAAAGATATTGGGCCACGGGGCCTGTAGATCAAAATCAATTTTCCCCATTTATTCCATAATATTTCTGCATTTCTATAAAATTAAAACAAAGGAAATTGTCTCGCATCACAATTCATCTTCACTACCATCCACGATACAAACTAGGTGATTTTTAAAGGACGTATCGACCTCAAGCTCTATATCATCAACAATAACCTTATGAGATGGAACATGGTGATACCATCGATGCTGTGAAACACGAAAAATGTCATTAATTACTCTCTTCCATTATGGAAGAGACAATCAATAAGCTAGAGGTCTGATCCCTTCCACAATCTCAAATATCCACATTACATATGTGTCGACCTTCCTTGTTTTTTGAATTAGACAATGACCCAATATTGGAAACACTCGAATAAATAGACTATCACCAACCATAAAAATAAGTTATTTATGATGCTAATCTTCATAGGAATATTTTCTATTGTGAAATGTTTTTATGCATTTCAGAATCAATAAAACCATTTTTAATGTATGTTATATGAGACTCCGTCCAAATAGCGCAAAATCCTTACCTCTAACCAAAACAACAAGGATATACATAGTCTCCCATAGAGTTCCTTTAATGGATCTATCAGAATCATATATTGAAAACTATTTTTGTAGGAAAACTCACCATGAAATAATAATTTTTCCAACAGACCACCAAAGTCTAAAACAGAAGCCCTCAACATCTCTTTCAGTACATAAATACTACACTCTGATGAAAAGTCCATCTATAGGTGATATGATGTACTAAAAAACATCTTTATACAATTGCATTAATTAATCCCTAGCAGAATTACAACGTGAAACACATATCATGACGGGAAAATATATATCCCAAAACACCATTAAACCACACTATCTATCGAACAAATAACTCACACAACTAATCAATTGTCAATGTCTCTTGAATTAGAAAGAAATGGGACACCATAGTCAAACGATCCAAGACTACTGAAACAGCATCATTATATTGAGGTATCCTTAGATGACCAACTAATAATTCCATTGTGAATAAGAATCAATTCCACTCAATAATGGGTAATGGTTACAACAAACCACCTAGGCGTTGGTGCTTTGACATCACCTGCTAATAGGGAAGGCATCATGCCATAAAACCCACAACATATTTTTCATCCCCAACCACCACTACTTTCTATGAATATCACGATACATCACAGTCAATTCAGGATGCACATCCCACTTTAATGCAAGTAATTTTCACATAATCTCTTCCCATATACACACTAACACAACCGCAAGACCACACATATTAACAGTCCCATCATTACCAATAGATCAAATAGAAGGTGACTCCCACCATTACGAATTTCCTTCTTGGAAAAACACTATGGATCTTAAATATAAATCTCCTTGACCTAGATCAAAAGCATGGACTTGACTTCTATGGATGTAAGGGTAATCTGATCATTCATATCCTAAGCCTCTTGGTGTATCATAGAAAACACGACCATCATTTTCCACTTGATTTTATATTCCTGATCCAAATAATTCCATGTATTCCAGCTCAAAGCCTCTACAACACAATTCCCTTTTCATGGTGTATAAAATAACTCCAAGATAGAGGACTTCATGTATTCCACCCATATTCACTAATGAAAATTTATATAACGATGAGGGAAGATGAATTTAATATTTTTATAATCGGTAAACACCATGAACCACTCTACCAACAATTAGTGCTTCAAACACAATATGGCATAAACTACATCTCCCAACTCAAGATCCCAAGTAGGTAATTTATTTAATGAGGCTTCAACTTTACTGAACCATATGCTACATACCAACCATCCTCTGTCAATAAATCATCGATTCCAACACTGTATGCCTCATAGAAAAAGTTTCTCTCTTACATGTTTTGGGTATGATCATGGTTGGTGTGGTCGTCAGCCGCTTCATCAACTCTTGAAATGCATTTTCACATTCCCCATGCCACTAAAACATAACTCCATTTTTAGATTAGTAGGATTATGTCACTTCCAAATGGAGGAAATATATAATGATCATTTTATAATACCTGTCAAATCCTAGGAAACTCAAAAAAGTAGAAAAATTTTTATGGTGATCCCCGAACACAATAGCTAGTACATTCTATGGAACAACTAAAACACCTAACTCATTAATTATGTAAGCCAAAAATTCACAATATCAATCCAAAAATTATATTTTGATAGCTCAGAATAAAGCCTTTGTTCTTATAGAGAACTCATGATTATTTCATGATGATTGGAATGATCATCATGAAATATTGAGCACACAATGATTTCATCAATGAAGACAACAATGAATTTAACTAAATAAGGAAGAAATATGTGGTTAATTAAAGCCATGAACATGGATGGAGTGTTTGTAACCCCTAGCATAATTGCCACATAATAATACAACCCATACCTGCTATATAAAGCTTTATGTGGTACATCATAAGGACTCACTCTCAAATTATGGTATCCCAATATCAAATCAATCCTAGAGAACAACAAAAAACACATTAGTTGGTCAATTAGGTCTTTGTTTTTGGAATGTGTGGATCGTTTCTTTAACATTATCTGATTTAACATCTTATAGGCTATACATAACTTATATCTTCTATCATCCTTATTTGAAAAAAGACTGTGAGATCCCCAAGGTGACGTAATTGGATGGTTTAATCTCTTATGCTACACATCTTCTTGTATAAAATAATTTTCCTGATGTTTTTTTGGCTCTATTTGATATATTGGAATGAAAATATATATTCCCCATGAAGAAACTTGATTGTAAATCAATCATCCCTCTTTGGATTTAGACCTGAGAAGTCCTCTAGAAACAAATACATAAATTGATATACAATTTGAAGAAAAAATAATATCTCCATTCCCCCTTCATCTAGAAGAAGACAAGACAATTGGGATGTGAGTTCCCCTAATTACTGGAAAACAATACCTTTAAAACCTACTCAAATATACTAGTCACAATGAAGGAAAAATGTTTCTACATAAATTGACGTGAACATTACATAACATCGGTAACATATGATATGGGATTGATATAACAACCTCCAGTCTATACCCAAAATCAGGTCATAACCTAACTTTTCTTGGACAACATGTTCCACAATAAATGGTACCCAACTTCCCCCAAATTACAACGATTAGATTTCCTGATATCCTTAAATATCACCCCAAAAGAGTATCCAATGACATAACCTTACATGCATGTTCCACGGCTAGTCCCAACCAAAAAAACACTGTATATAAATAAATGAATATGAATTGCATATTCTAAATAATGCACTAGCATGAATGGAACATATAAAAATCATACGTTGAATGGTAGATGGTGTTGCCTCACCACCTCTAGGTGTAGAGTGACCAATGGGAATATGACTTTCCCCTATACTCTATGATCCATCCTAATTATGATGTAGTAAAATGCATTTCTAGTATTGATGATATCTCCCCAGAGACCCACACCCCCCTTAATTACTTGTACAAAATGTTGATCTCCAACTTCCTTCCTGATATGGGGTAACTAAACCAATTACTGTACTATGTATTTACCTATTCCATCAATATGTTTCCAATTATTGAGGGTTAATAAAAAACCTCTATATATATATACCAAATCACCACATGACTGACACATGACTGACGACCGATGACACTGGACACACATGTACCCCGTCCTTCCACACTTGTAACAAAATACATAATCACTACCCTGAGTGATTGGTCATCTCATCTGAATAATCTTTCCACAATATCCCTATTCGAAATTCAAAAAATGATGCTTCCTTCCCACATATGTCATACCACTCACCTTCCATGTTCACACTACAAGTCCCCCACTTGAATCCCCCTTCAAATTACCATCTCAGATAAGGGACTATTCCACTGCCTCTATAAACATATTCATGCAGAATATATTCACCTAGGACCTGATATTTTTTCTTATCCCATCTTAGAAATTATTCAATATAGTAACCATGTATCCAGCCATTATTGGGATGATATAGAAAAATTCAGTGAATTGACAAGAATAATCCATCACATACAAAACCCCCTAGAACAAACTCATAAACTCGTCAGCCTTCTCTAGCCTCAATATCTATGGGTAGAAGTGTTATACAAAATTTTCCAAAAAATAATTCAATATTATTACACTGGCCTAATTAAAATGAACCATAGTTCCCCCAACACTTTTCGTGACTTTACAATATAATGGATACTATCTTAACTTGCTTCTCAGATAGAGTATCTATATGATCAATAATTGTCTAGATAGAATCTATCTAGATTTATATTAACTCTATACCACCCTATCAGGTAATGGTTGGGGGGTTCTACAGTTGAAAATCACTGGTCCAATCGAACATACTCAGTACAACCCATCATGGGTCCTACTCCATCATCTACATGAAATAAGAATTGTTCTCATGGACATTGTCTTCAATATTTCCAAAACTCTCTAGGTATTCTTACTGCAAAACTAGATGATAAATCTATGAAACTTACAGTTTTTTCACAGTTGGATTATGTCTTCATGGTGCCATTTATATACATTAACCAATAAGAGATTTATATTGAAAAACATTGATATTCTAATGTTCATATAAAAATAATCCTCTACTGGTAATAAACAATCCATTGCATACACTATCCAAAAATTCAGCTTCACTTCCCAAATAATACCCTCATCCAATCCTACCGAGGGACACATATAATATGGGTGAACCAACATAAACAGTTGGTAATATTACAATGTACAGAAATTCAAAACTATTTCCAAAATCACCACATAAATCGTTCTTACTAGGCACATTTCCCATTACAAAACATACTACAACTATTATTTTGACACATTGAAATCATCATTTGTGAATAATTACACAACAATTCATAACATTTTATTTCCATTTTTACCCATTTTCGTCATTTCATTAAAAACTATTTTCATCATTTTAAAAAAATCAAATGAAATCTAATATTTATTCCCCACACACATGTCCCGCGTGAGTACCTATCACGATGCATGTCACTTGTATATATAGATTTCTAAAATGATGAAAAAAATAAAAAACCCATGTCCATTCCGACCATGTGAAAATTATCATAAAACTATCGCATCACTCAATTAGTGCATCACCCAATGGTGATATATCATCATATGTAACAACACACAACAAGAACAACAATTCCAATACTAGGTGACTTCGGTTTTCCTTCATACATAGGCTAGTTACTCCCACGAACGAGGTCATTAGAAATTCCCAATACCTTCCAAACCTCTTTTCCATCACCCCAAAATAGTATGTAATAAATAACACCCCCAATGATAGCACTTTTTAATGTTTCTGACCCAGGATACATTGAACTGGTTCCCCTTATAGGGTCAACACATGACCGCAATCACACCACCTCGTATGCTATACGTTTCCTACTAGTCGTGAGGGTCTAAAAGGACCTATTGGGAAAATATACCCTCTAAAATAGTGTATGATACAAAAAAAATATATAGAATATCAAATATAACATGTACTACCAATGAACGCGAATAATCAACTATCCCACAAAATTGGGATTAAACAATACCCAAACATAAATATGTCCTATCATGCTATTATTTCCATGTGAAAAAACCAAAAATAACCAAAAACAGTAGAATCCACTAAACCAACCTTGAATAAATGTTTGGAAACTCATCCACATACATCATAATCCTGAATCGACTCCTAACAACGACGCCAGTAGCTTTATCTCGACTAGCAGACATGAAATATGCCCCGGTACCCAATGATGGTCTGTCTAGGATGTGAGTAAAACACATTAATCCACCACCAATATTATCTAAAAAATTAACAATCTAAATATATGGTGCATTTAAGTAATAAATAAATGAAAATAAATAAAACCTATTTCTGGTTCTATGAGTTAACATAATTTACCTCAACTATTGAAAACATTAGTACAAAATTTATTATTGGAATCTTCTTCACTACATAAGTAAATTTCATCAAGTGTTCCATGCTTTATAAATTTACCTCATTCACACATGGTTTCAAGGTATTATTCATTATATATTAGAGAACAAGTCATGTATTTATCTCACTAGGGAAGAACATCAAAACAAATACATTGTTATTGTATTGAATCCCCAATTTTGGTCGAATGAAACCATTAGGAGAGTAATGCTCGGTCCACTTCTATAACCCATGCGTTACAGTATAGAGTTTAGAGCATTAGTCTAACTCATCTTGTGGGCATAGAACCTCCATCAACATCCCACACTACCAGGCCATATTCACATGCATATTTATCCATTCACCACACACAACCCATATCATAAACTAATGCAACCCATACAAAAAGAAATAAAAATATATAACATTCCACAAGGGGATTAATATTATTTCATAACCCATTAACAAATTTTATATTTACATTACGTGACCCATTTATCCCAATTCCCATTATCATTCATAGCTTACAATTATTATTCACAAATTCCATTATATCGACCCATTTCACATATTCAAAAATTCCCTTATATAAACCCATTAATAAAATTCTCATTTCAAATTCAATTATCAATTTAACATCATCAACAGTTTATATAAACTAACACTCTTAGGTATTTCTATCATAATTAATAATCCACCTAGAATAATATTATGTAACCCAATTAACCTATTTCAATTCCATTAAAAACAACACCTTAATCCTTTATATACTATAGGAACACTAACCATATTCCATTTTCAAATCAACTAATCATATCAACATGTTCAACAGGGGATCCGCATTATCACACATTAACCTTGCACATACATTTCCAATACCTAGATCTCGGAAAGTCTTTGAACCCCATGGATGGCCCCAAATCTATCATACCATCCTCAATGTGTCACATGGGGACCATCAGGGGTTAAATTCACTATTTATATACCCACATTAACAAATATCACCAAAATAATCAACATCAAAACAAGGAATAACCCTGAACAAAACTGAACGTGAAAAAATCTACAACAAAACAATGTGATATAACTTTTAGACTATCTACCATGAATATTTTAATGACAGTGCTCTAAATTATGGATTAAGAACCAGAATCAAACACCCCTTTAATCCTCAACCAAAGAACCACTAGAGGAAGATGTTTTCAGGGATATAGAACAATATTTCCCATGATACAATCCCTAATATAGAAAAGTGTATAAATGGAGAGATATGACAAACCAAAAGCTTCGATCCACAACTGAAGACACTCCAAATGTCCAAGAAATATGGGAGACAGATCCATGGATGTTCATGAAGGTTCTAGCTCATCACTAGATTTGAAGGGAGGAGATGCGGGGAGAAAATCAGATGGAACATTAAAATCCTAATGTAGAAAAAATTTGTAGTTTTTATAACTTTTAATGGGGCACATGGATTGACAAACAATGAAAAACTTGTGCCGAAGAAACTATACATGGAGAGTTGGGTCTCATCATTGCCTGGGTAGGCTGCATGATTTTTCAAAATATGCACCTACATTAAGATATTCTATTGTTCAATGTTACTTGGTTTTTCTGAGAAGGTTTCATGGTTTACCTCAATATGTGCATTGCATAGGTTGGCCTAGTTTCACTTCCTTTCATGCTCCAAACCACTAAAACACACTCGAGGCCCCTCGTTCCCCAAGATTCATTTCATTAACCAAAAATGAGATGAAAAAAATCCTTTAAACAAGGAAATAACTCTATGATTTTTGGAATCATACATGTAGACCATGGGTATTTAATATATTATCTCATATTATTCAAAAAACACTTATCTAATTAAAAAATTCCCCTTTCCATATAAGAAATATTATTTTAATATACACACCCATTACACAGATCCATTTGAGAATGATATATTCCTCTTCATTCAAGAATTTAATATAGATACTCCTTCATCCATCATTTAAAGGAAAACTATAGTCTTTATAAACTATTACCTTGATTTTGAACACCAATATACTCACAACATTTGTAAAGTATAAATTTTGATATCACATACCCATAAAACCTATAGAATTAATTACTATAAAATTTATATCTAGTATATTCATTTAATTATGTTCCACAAAACCCTTAAAATATCATTATAATTAAATCATATGTAATCACTCATCCCTCTTCCCAAGAACAACTTTAGGTTTCAACGACCATGATTGGAATCTACAAGAATAATATTCATAATACTCATCTATATTTTATTATTCACATTTCATATTTTAACCACATGTATTATCAACAAAACACCATAACATGGAACTCATGTGTCCAAGAACCTCATTCCTTAACACTTTATGAAAATATGGTAAAAGGTTCCATAAGTCATTAATTGTATTAATCATTTTTTCAATTCAATAAATTCAATGACAATGAAACTCTATAAATGATTACTTCCATAAAAAAGTCCATTTTCATACTCAATAATATTTTTTATATGAGAAGAGAAAAATGTACAGGAGGTCAATTTATATCTAATGCCTCTCAATCCATTAGTAACTCATTTTATGCTTCTCTTAAGAATTTAAATTCATAATTTTTGATAATTTCAATTATTTGGTTACATGGGAAGGTAAATCTCTTATACATAGAATTTATATTAATCATGAAATATTATTAAGTTAATTGTCTTAAGGGTTTCTTACATTAACCTTATCGGATTAAAGGGATCATTTCAAAGTAAATTTTAGTGATGATAATTGTATTCATCCACAATATAATATTTTATAAGTTGAGTGTTATGATATAAAAATTTTAAACATGAATTATATAATGTTTTCCCACACTAAAATAATGAACTATTTTAAATTCTTCGTAACCTATAGTGGGAGATGAAACTTATTTCATCATTACTTACACCACCACCATCAAATAGAATTTTTTATTTCAAATACCATTGAGGGAGGAGTGGGAAACCATACGAGATAAAACATATTCACATAATACTAAAAGATCTTAATAAAATATTAAAAACTATTCTAAGATTTCTAGAATCATTATTACAAATAGCTGTTGAAGATTTAAATAATCATTAAATATATATTATAGTGACTTTTTATCAATTATATCATATCTGACACATGAATAGTTCAGTGGAAAATGCTTGGTACAATACATCATTTGGATTATTTCTACATGGTAGCTCTAGTATATAAATTTTTAGGGTTTCCTACATATGTGTTAACCAATGAAAAATACAAGAACATGCAAACTACTAGTTTGGGTTAACTCCTTAATTTATTTCCACATATATGATAATGAAGGGGCACCCAAAATTATCATGTCCAACCTAGATGATTGATTAAGATCTCAAAAAGTTAAAATTTAAAAATAATCCACAACTTAGAATTTTTATGGTATTTATCCTCTCTATCATATATGATTTTATTCAATTTATATTAATGCATGATTATCACTAATTAGTTTGAAATCCCCTTCCTACCCCCAAATGAAAATATTAAAGTAATATTGATGTCTATCTCTTTAGAAGACTCAAAACATGTGTTATTGAATCACATTAAATAAAAAATATATTCATTCATATCTAAATGTATCCCATGAATATGGTGTATAAAACACATTCATTAAAATACACAGAAATATAAGAAAAAAATAAAATGATTAATACATGAGCCATAGATTATCATCCCACATATTTCTAGAAAATGAATTTAGATCCAAGATAGTGGGAATTTCAAACCATTATCCCTCTACGTAGTGATACTTTAATCAACAGTGATATCAATTATATAATAATTTTAACCACTAATATATATAAGTCATAATTAAATACTTAATTAAAGGAACATAAGATCAATACCCCTACCTCCAGTGAAAAACATCCATACATTACACATAAGACTTATACTATTTTAGAAAACCCAAGATATACATATATTTATTTAATATCATTCCCATAAGTTGAAAATTATATCTAAAAAATAGTCACAATACTAAAAAAAACATTAAGTGTTTATGAGGATCAACTACATGAGAAAATTATTTTATGATAATTTTAATCATTTTTTCTTAATCAAACAATACAAGAAACCCTTTTATACCCTTATATGTTATACCCATATTCATATCCTTGAAAATGGTAACATGTGTAATGGTTGTTTTGAATCTATTAGTAAGGATAAAAATCACTAAGTTATCTTCAACAGATAGATATTTAGAATATGAAAAAACATAATCATGGTTGAAAATTTGTATTAAAAACAATTTGGAATAATGAGGTTAGTCCACAAGACATTTTATAATTTTATGTAGTCTCAAATGATCAAATTAATACCATGTCATAAGAGTGGTATTGGAAAAAACCTCGTATACACACTTGGTACTAGTCTAAAAACTAGTGTATCCTCTTGGTCATGAGCTAATAATTACGATCAAATTGAGATTATTCCACAACCCAATTAGCCTATTTGGCTTATGATACTACCCATATACCTTATTACACTATTGATATTACCTATGTTCCCTCTTGGACTTGGGCTATTACCCGTGTACCCTCATGGTATTAGGATACTAGTATTGTACACCCACAGTCTTGGGATACTACTCATGTATCCTTTTAGGTATGGGCTACTACTAGTGTACCCTTTTTTATGGGATACTACTCATATACCCTTTGGATCTTGGAATACAACCAGTGTACAATATTGGGATTGGGTTACTACCATTATTACCTATTTGAACTCATGAGATATAAATCATCATCAAATGAATTAGAGGATTATATATGATACCACACATAAATCATCCATATATATGTGTTCCAATTTAAATTATTCATTCATATTTTAAACATCATATAATAAAAATTTAGAAAAGGGATGAGTTTCAAAAATATATATGTATAACATTTCATAATCCATCCAGAGAAAGAAGCTGGATGTTGGTATACGAACATATCTCTATGTTAATAAAAGTTGAATTAATGATGATTGTATAGATGAAAAATACAATTTCATGTTCATTGGGAAAATTACTTTGGAAAAAACAAGAAAATTTTTCCAATACAAAATGATTTAAATCCCTTTTAAAAGTAATTTTTTAAAAACTAAATACACTGAGATTAATAAATCTTCTTTAAAAATACACATAAAAATCAAAAAAGTGTATTAAAAAAAATCTATAAAGGAAATATATTTTCAAAAACATTTATTAAGAAGAAATGAAAACTCTAATGAATAAATTCATAAAAACCCAAACCTTTAAAACCCCATTTAAAATCAAGAATTATAGTTTCATGTAATTTTTTTCTGAATAATATAATATATTTTATGATTATATTTAAAATCGTTATGAAATAATATAATTTTGAAAAAAAAATTAAAAATTAGAATGGAAGATTTGAACGAGAGAATGTGTATAATAGTGAATGAAACCATAAAAGTGTTTTTTATAAAAAATAATTTCCATATTTATAAAATACATTGTTATGGGTGACAGTAAATGGTCATTTTTAAAAAGGAGAGCTAATTTTTTCAAAATGTTTTATTTTTAAAAAATACTTTATAATGGAGATTTTAAAAATATATATGTTTTTTAGAAGACTAAATGTAGAGTGGAAGAATAAATGTACAATAGAGAAAAGAATGAAGTTTTCAATATTTTTATGAATACAATTATTGATAAAAAATTCAATAAAAATAGATAATAAAAAATCATTTTATCAATATGAGAATGGAAATATGAGGGTAACATGAGATAATGAAAAATTTGGTTTTGAAATTTAATTAAGAAAATTGGATGGAAGAGAAAGATGTGTATATGTATGAAAAATAATTTTTAAAGATTGAAATTATATTACACAAAGATATAAATTCTAAGAAAAAATATGGTCAAGGTAAAATATTTTAATTAAAAATATAAAATTCTTCAAGGAGACAAGTTATTATAGTATCCCCAAGAATAGAATGAACCCATCTTGTAGAACCCCGGAAGAATATGAATAATTATGACTCAAGATTAAAAGTCTTGTCATGAAAAAAGTCATTCAACCTATGTAAATGCAATTCCCCGACCCTTGTTACCCAGAGTCGGTGCAATATTACATAAAATTGGAAAGATCACAAGGGATGAAATCCTGAAAGACCAATAATTTTAGTAGCCTTGGATGTACTTGATACATACATAAGTTTTACATTACAATATGAAATGAAAAAAAAACATTGTGTCTAATTCGAACACATTCATCTCTCTTAGACTCTCCTTGCTAGCCAATCATTATATAAATATTTACATCTTAATAAAAATAATACATAGAATGGGGTGAGCTCAGATGCTCGGTATGGATAACAATATCGAGGAAACATTCATAAATAAGCACAAACATTTAAGTAAATGTATAAGACTAAACAAATAATCCTTTTAAGCTTAAAAATCAACATAATATGCAAAATATAAATCATATAATTCCATTTAATAATTCACATGGATATTCAACCAGTCGAATAATCACATGTAATATAAATAGCCAATTTCATATTGACAGAATTTATAAAGCTGGAAATCATAACCACATAGTCAAGGACTCATGCCAAGACTACAAATAAGATATTTTCAAAGCCTTGTCTGAAGACACTAGTCTCTCTCATGAGACCCACCAATTCATCAAGGAGAAATTTTGGGATCCACTGATCACCTAATATGTCCAATGCATTCCTCATATGAAAGCATTGAAACGGAAAAAAATCCATATTTAAACTAGTATACATAATGTTAATACTTTAACCATAAACCATGAATGGTATAAAAATAACACATCAGCATTTAATCATATCAAAAAACCTTCAATAGAATATTTAAGATTTTATGATAATAAATCAACCTCAAACAAGTGAAAAATCCATCAAAGGATGTTGACATAGATGAAATCAAAACTTTTTGAAAGGAATACCTCTTTCTATATTTAAATAATTTAAAAGTAACTTAATTATATATGGAAAATATTATTTTCCAAATATTATTATAATATTAAATGGGATGATTTGAGGTGTTATAACAGGGGTAAATAGCTCCACTCGCCGTTTAAGTTAAAAAAAATATTTTTGCCTAAATGTTTTCAAAATTTCATAATATACCTTGTTTGGAAAGTGAAAAAATGTTTTCCTTAAAATAAGATAATAAAAATTAAAATGTGGTTATAAATTAATTTAGCCCATTGTATTTTAAATATTAATAATGTTTTGAAATAAATTTTTAAGAAACATATATGTTAATAATAAAGTCGTCCATGTATATACATACATATAAACAACCTCAGATAAAAGAGATTATAAAAATATCCCTTACCTTTTACTTTTCCTTAGTCAAGGGTACATTATACAATTTTATAATAGTTAAATCATTTTTATTAAAGTATTCAATAACCACATACAAAAATATGATATCATATATGATCTTATAATATTTCTTTGTTAATAATATTTCAGTAGTATCATCATTTCGGGTGTTAACTAATTCGTTTAACTTTATATGCTTGGTTATGTAAGAAATTTTTTTATACATATTATCTATTTGATTTATATCTATAAGAATATTAAGTTATTAAACAATTTTTAAATCATAAAATGTATATAATTCTATAATTGTTATGATGGGGAATGAATTTCATCACGTTCGTGGAGACTGTAATCTGTACGTATGCACGAGCGACAATATCAATCTATTGATAGTGAAATCATATGTAATTGGAAGGTATATCATATATATAGAATCCTTTACATGTTATATTTATTATTTACATTTTCCGTACTCATTATTATACCCATCCAAATAATGATGTGTTTGAATAAATAACTACACCATGACGTGGAGACGGTAAGATGTATGTACGCCAGTATGGATACTTTTCATACATAGGATAGATATAGTAATGATTTTTGTAGTAACATATTTTTATTAACATCACATTATGTATATGTTATTGGATTTATTATTTTGGTATAGAAACAACAATCATAGAGTAAGGGTAAGATGAGAAAAACATTGAATGAAGTTGTGAAATTATTAACTCTTCTTCGGGAAATTCCTTTTGAGTTGATAAAAAGTTATTCATAAGTTTTCTTTGTGATCAAATAAAGGCCAATAGATTGAATAGATGGTAGTTTTGGGGATATTTAATTAGAGTTTGTCCAATAAAAATGGCATTGGATGTGTGATTTTGATAGAAGGGGAAGTACACTTTTATAAGAGGGGTGAGGGTGACTTTAGGAAATGAATGAAATATTATTGTATTATACAATCATATTAAGTTTATAATGGACCCAATGGATTTATTTCTAAATAAGGTGGGGAATGTTTGAAAACCTCCTAACCAATTGGGTTTATAGAGGTTTATGTCACCATATTAACTTTATCATTTATATTTAACTCTTAGCTACATTGTTTTACTTTTACCATGTATTCTGGTATTATTATAATAAATTATTAATAAATGTACTATAAAAAGATGTTGGGAAAAAATACCTCAAGGTAACATTGCAGTATTTTTGGGTTGATTGTGTTTGTTGACAAAGCAGGTTTTCATGGATATTTGTCGATTTCGCAAGAAGTTGTTGACAATCCTTGTTGACAAAGAATGATGATAAAGGAATGGACGATCTAGAGGCGGTAAAAAATAGAAGTACAAGGTGGCGCCGTTTCCAAAATTTGGAATTTGGTGAGCATCGCAAAAAGTGGATTTCCATGAAGATCATACTTTTATATGGAAAATGCATGAGTTTCGTGACGATGTGATTTATGGATTGGGTTTTGTGAAGGCCAGAAAAATAGAGGTGGTGATGCTTCGCGATTACGAAAAAGATTCGCGAACGGCAGAGTTGAAGCGCATCGCGGTTGTGAAGGGCTTTGCGAGGGAGGATTGCGGTGAAGGCGCGAAGGAATGTTTACTGTGATGCTTTGCGATTACAACGATCTCTGCGAACGGAAAATTGTCGTGGTGCTTTTCGATTTGGACAGAATTCTGTCGGAAACTTCGGAGCTTCGCGATTGGAGATGACATGGCGTTGACTTCACGTGGAAGGGTTGAGGGTAGGTGGAATCACCGATAAATAGAGGCCGAGCCACTTGAGAGAAGTAGAGAGAATTTTCGGAGAAGATCATTTGCTCTCGTTTTGTGAAGGTGGTTCGCGGAGCCAGTGTGCTTCGCGAAAGAAGAGCTTCGCAGTGACTATTGTAGCTCCGCGAAACCTGCGAGCTCCACGTTGGCTTAGTAAGCTTCACGAGGGACGTTGCTTTGCGACAGCTTGAGCTTCGCGAAAGTGCTTCGTGAAATTACTTCGCGAAAAGGAAAGAGATTCGCGAAGGCTTGTTTGAGCTTCGCGAAATTGGGAGCTTCGCGAAGTAGGGTGCTTTTCGAAGGTGTTTACAAAAGGAATTGCCCAGTGTTCAGAGGCAAAGAGGTATTCATCAGTGGATGAAATTTGGACATTAACAGAGCATCCATCATCAGTTAAGGATGCGTGCATTCATGCAAATGAACAGTCCTACATGTCTATAAACTGTGAGTGGATTCCCTTCTAGAGTAGTGAGCTTAGGAAGAGGAAGAAGGTGATCCTCTCCAGCGGAAGTGAGCCAGAGAGAGAGAAATAGGGAGAGACCCTTGGGAAAGCAGTGAGTTGACCCTAAACTTTGTAAAGGCAGTGAGCCTAGGCATAGAAGTGATCTAGATCGAACATTGTAATCCACAGCTAGTGAAGTTTAGTGGAATTGGTACGACCGGAAACTTGTCGGCGTATTTTCCTTGGACGTAGCCCTTTGTGGTGAACCAAGTAATATTGTTGTGTCCAGTGCATGCTTTAATTTCTGTTTACTTTGTGCAATAGGAAATAAAGAGAAGATTGTTTTGCTTAACAGCGAAACAAGATCAGAACAGGCGTCAATTTTAAATTAGTCATACCCTGATTCACCCCCCCTCTCAGGGTATTCATCCTTGTGAACCTAACAATTGGTATCAGAGGGAAAGGTTGATAGTTGTTCTTCTCTCAAATGGAGGTCACTAATCATAGAGGGATTCTGATCTTCGACAGTTGTAATTTTCAGATAAGGAAGAATTGAATGCAACACTATTTACGATCTTTGGGAATGGATGTGTTTTCAGCAGCTTTGCATGGTATCACAGCTGATATTACTAGTGGTGCATTATCAGAAGCTGAGCATAAAGAGTTGGATGCTGATTCTAAAGCAATCAATGTCTTAGGGGGGAGCCCTTTCCAATCCCATATATACAATGGTGATGTCATGAAAAACATCACATGCCATGTGGGGAAATATTTTGAATATTTTTGAAGGGGATACAAAAGTCAGAGAGGCAAAGCTGCAAGTGTTGTGGAACAAGTATGAAGATCTGAGAATGAACCCGAATGAGTCTGTTGATGAATTATTTGACAGGATAAATGCTGTGGTAGAAGACATGCAGGGTCTTGGAGAAATTATTGAAGATATAAAAATTTTGAAGCACATATTGAGAAAACTACCACCTCGGTTCAATCCGAAAGTTTCTGTTTTGGAAGATAATGACCCAAAATAACTGACATTGGATAACCTGAACAACACCCTTGTTGCATATGAAATGAGAAAAGATGATAACGAGACTGTGGAAAAGGGGAAATCCAAAGAGGTGGCATTCAAGGACATGAAGAAACTCACCATTGAAGATTCTAATGAAGAAGAAGAGATAGATGTTTGGAGAGCAAAAACGAAGAAAGCCAACAAGGTGGTACATGATGCCAAACTCTACATGAAACAACAAGAAGAAGAGAAGTCTGAGCTAGTGAATGAAATTGAATATATTAAGTCTTCCAGGACAGAGCGCACAGAAAAGGTTGATGAGAATAATCTCAAGATTGAAGAACAGAAAAGGGACGTTGATTTCTTGAATAGAAAAGTGAAAGATCACTTCAAGCGTATCGAAGAGCTTGAAGAGTAAGTTGTCGGTCTGTGGAGAAAAGTTAAAGACCGGGAAAAACCATTGAATCCCAACACATTCTTGGGAAAGCAGGTCGGCACAAAGACTGAAAAGAAGAAAGAATAGCCTAGTAGTTCAGCATGAAAGAAGAAGCAATTGAGATCAGATGTTAAGGATGATTCATGTCTTAATCAGAAACAAAAATCTGTGGCAGTTGAAGTCAGACCGCAAACACCCATCCAGAGATTGAAGGTGGATTTGGGCACAAAGCAGAATTAGAATATTCAGAGATCCCAAGGGGAAACTCGTAGTGTTCAAGTAACACGGAGGAATGCACCTTATATTAGGTTTTATTGTTGTGGAAAGATGGGACATTCACAGAATGTATATTCCATAGTCAAAAGTTATCTACGGGAACAAGAACAGAGATGGAAGCCAAACAGAGAACGGTTTTCCAGAACATATTTCGAAGGAAACTATTTTTGGTTCGGAGGATTTGGGCATATGGCTAGGTACTGTACTTCGACCATTCAGGGAAATGTGACAAAGAAGAATCAAAACTTTCGCAAGTAGCATGTCAATAATCTGACAGGTGAGTTAAAAATGCAGAATAGATATGCGGCTTTGCAAGATGAGGCTAGTCCATCATACTCTGAGAAATTATAGAAGTCTCAATCCATGTCGAGTGCGAAAGAAAAAAAATGGACCAAGAAGAAGAAAAATGGGAAGGCCGTGGTGGCAGAGATTTCTCGTAAAGCATCAGATCGATCTGGTGTTTGGATCCTTGATAGTGGTTGCACATCCCACATGACGGGTAATAAGGATCTTATTACAGGTGTCAAATATGACAATGAAGTAGTTGTCAAATTTTGAAATGATGAAGGCCTGAATATTGTTGGCTTATGGAAATCCAAGTTTGGGGGAAAAGAGATGAGACGTGTTGATGTCTTGGTAGTAGAGGGTCTCAGTCATAACTTACTCAGTGTCAGTCAACTATGTGAATCTGGGAACTCTATCCGATTTTCCAAGAATATGTGTGTTGTGAAAGGATAAGATGGAGCAGCTGTTCTACAGGGAAAAAGGTAAAAGGGATTTCTCTACCTTATAGGTGGGGAAGAAGATACATGTATTTTATCCAGAGAGGAAGAAAACCATCTGTGTCATATGCGACTTGGTCATCTATGACAACCATCTATGGAGGATCTCGTAAAGTGTGATGCTGCTAGAGACCTTCCCAAACTATCATGTGATCACACTAATAGGTGTGATGCTTGCCAACAAGGGAAGATCATCAGAAAGACATACAGGCCAAAGGAACAGAAATCAACTAGAGTGCTCGAACTGGTTCATGCTGATGTACATGGACCTGTCTCACCACGAGCTATAAATGGGAAAAGGTACTATGTTCTTTCTATTGATGATTACAGCAGAATGGCCTGGGTATTTGTCATTACCCATATGACAGAGGTGTTTAGTTCCATAAAACAGTACATGAGGGAATCACAAAGGATGATTGGGAAGAAAATTTTGATGTTCCGTACAGATAACAGCACAGAATTCACAAATAGTCAAGTGGAAGAGTATCTCCAGAAACACAGGATAAGGCATCAAGTTTCATCAGTAAGAACTCCCCAACAGAATGGAGTGATTGAAAGTAGAAATCGGATCATCAACAACATGGATAGAATGATGCTTATTGATAAATATCTACATAAGAAATTTTGGAAGGAAGCAGTTTTGACATCAGTCTATGTTTTGAATAGGTCTTTATTGTGTCCGATGCAAGGGAAGACTCTGTATGAACTATTGTATGGACAGAAGCCAATGCTGAAATACATTCGAATCATTGGAAGTAAGTGTTTCATTATCAACAAAGAAAATCACATGAATTTTGAGGCACGAGGATATAAGGGGATATTCCTTGGCTACTTAGGGAAAAGAAAAGCATATAAATGTTTCAAAAAAAGGATGGGAAAAATCATTGAGAGCAATGATGTCATTATAGTTGAAAATGAACAGAATAATCAACGATCTAGTGAACAGTTCCTGGATGAAAGTGATGATGAGGTAAGAATCCCAGGGGGAGCAGAAGTGGCAGAAGCTGACTCAGAAAAAGATACTGATGAAGAAGAAGAAAGTGTCAATTTTGTGTCTGTGAGGAAGCCAAAGAGTCGAGCTGGAATTGATAGGAAGAATATCATTGGTGATCAAACAGCTCCACTTCAGACTCGAAGAATGAAATCATTACAGCAAACATCATTTTTGTCTCAAGTGGAGCAGAAATGTTTTTACGATGCAGCTAAAGATGAAAACTGGGTTCAGGCTATGAACGAAGAGCTTGATTAGATTGAGAAGAACCAGACATGGGAGATTGTTTCGAGGCCCGCAGACAAGAATTTCATCGGGACTTAATGGGTTTATCGCTACAAGATGAATGAAGATGGCACAGTGATTCAGAACAAAGCACGACTAGTGTGCAAGGGATATTCCTAGATAGAGGGAATAGATGTTGATGAGACATTTGCATCGGTTGCAAGGCTGGAGACAATAAAATTATTTTTGGCCATAGTAGTGCAAAGAATGTTCAAAGTGTTCTAGATGGATGTCAAATCCGCATTCTTGAATGGTGTTCTAGAAGAGGAGGTGTATATTGAGCAGCCAGATGGTTTTCTCATTCATGAGGATGAGAAAAAAGTTTGCAGGCTGAAGAAGGCATTGTATGGGCTGAAAGAAGCACCAAGGGCATGGTACTCAAGGCCTGATCAGTACTTGAAGAAGCTTGGTTTCCAGCGTGGAGGAGTTTGTTACAACATCTATTTCAGCAATGACAGTAATAAAAGGATGATGGTGCTGGTGTATGTCAATGACATAATTTTTGGCGGATCAGATGAAGCTCAGTGCAGACAGTTTTACGAATTCATGAAAAATGAGTTTGAATTGTCAATGATGGGAGAGATAATGTTTTTCCTTGGTCTGCAGGTGACACAAGGAAGGAATAGAACTTTTATTTCTCAATGAAAATATTACAAGGAGGTTTTAAGAAGGTTTGAAATGGATAATTCCAAGGAGATGCAGACTCTGGTTTCCACCTAGATGAAATAATAAAAAGATGAAGATTGGAAGGCAGTTAATATCACAGAATACAGGAAAATTATTGGATGTTTGTTGTACTTGACTGCAACAAGGCCTAAAATTCTTTTCACCACATGCCAAGCAGCGAGATATCAGATTAATCCCAAGGAAAGCCACATGCTTGCAGTGAAAAAGAATACTTCGGTATATCCAGGGCATAATGTATTTCGGCATGAAATATAATGATAAATCTCAGACAGAGTTATTGGGATATACTGATGCAGACTAGGCCGGTTCAACAGATGATAGAAAATCAACGTCATGTGGTGCATTCTATCTTGGTGGATTGTGTATTTCTTGGATAATCAAGAAGCAATATTGCATTTCATTGAGCACCGCAAAAGATGAGTATATTTTGGCCACTCAAGCATGCGAACAGTTATTGTGGATGAAGCAGCAACTTGATGATATGGGAGTTGATGTGAAGTCTCCAATCAGAATCCAGCGTGACAACTCAAGTGCTATAAATCGTAGCAAAAATCCCGTCCATAATTCAAGGACAAAGCACATTGTGATAAAGTATCTTTTTATCAAGGAGAAAGTTGAGAAGGGTATCGTGAAGTTGGAGTATGTGCCTATGGAACTATAGGTTGCAGACATTCTGACAAAGGCCTTACCCAAGGAATCATTTGAAAGGCATCGACTGGTTCTGGGAGTTCAGTCGATTTCCCGCACTTGAAACAGTGTGGATGTGGGCCCCCCTATCCCCGAGGTATGATGTGTTTTCTCTAATGTTCTAATGTTTTTTCTTACCAATGTATCAGACCACAGAGGAGTTCCCTTTGGGTTCGTTGACAAAGGGGGAGAAAATAGTGCTTGTTCAAGGGGGAGACAGTGTGGCTATATGAGAAATCATGACAGATACGGGGAGAAGCTGACCAGTGGAGCAGCCAGATAGGGGGAGCAATGAGAAAAGGGAGATTTTTAAATCTGACGATGCTAGAAGTGATCGATAAAAGAAGATATATCACGACAGCTGAGGGTCGTGATAAAAGCAGAACAATGGCGTTGGAATGGTGAGAGAAGTTTTCTAGCTATCACGAATTGGGATCAGTGTGGATGAACAATTGGTATCAATTTATAAATTGGTATCAGGTTGGAATCGAAAATTGGTGTTTGACATGAAGTGATTCATTGATGAACTTGTCATACTACTCTTGATTCTCACGTCGAGAATTGCTCATGTGTTCTTAGAGTACGTGTTACGTGATTCCTTGAACGCTATCATAATCGCAAGAGGCGAATGTGTTGAGCAATGTATTGTTTTCAAACAATTCAAAATAATGTTTTTTAAAGAGGGAGATTATTTTAAATAATACACTGTCTCTTTATGATGATTTTGATGATCACAAATACCCTTAATTATTTACTAATTATTTCGTTGAGTATTTTACAGGAATTTATTTTATTTATTTATTTTATACAACGAGATTTCATACTTCATTTTATTCCGAGATCAATTTTAGCGTGTTCTGGAATCACTGTAGCGCGAGATCAACTTTAGCGCGTTCTGGAATCACTGTTCATACCCTACGTTGATGAACGTAACGTATGGATGAAAAGTTTACTTTTTATGTTAAAAGAAACGTATGGTTAAGGAACCTTACGTTATTTTGAAACGTATGGTTAATGAACCTTACGTTGTTGAAAAGTATGGAAGAAGAACATTACGTTTGGAAGGAACCTTACGTTTTTATTGTTGGACAAGTATGGAAGAGAAACCGTACGTTAGTTTTCAGTGTTGAGTTTGTTTCTCAAAAGTATGGATCATCAACCTTACTTTTATAATCAACCGTACGTTCTTTGGAGAGTTGAAGCAAGAAAAAGTATGGATGATCAACCCTACGTTTGAATGCTAAAGAGAAAGTATGTACGTTCTGAACCTTACGTTCTGAACCTTTCGTTTGTGAACCTTACATTTGTGAACCCTACGTTTGGAGCCACGTCCTCAACCCTACGTTTGGCGTCGGGATATTTTTGACAGACGATATTTCCTTTTGCATTGGTCAAACAGGCGGATTATTAAGCGGATTTCGAGCCGATTCTTAAGTACGACTTTGACTGAATTAAAGATGATTTTCAACGGATTAATGATTGATTTAAACGGAGCTTTTTATGCTGATTCTTCAGGGGAGTTACAACGGCTCTGTTATTTCATTTAATATCGCGAATCAAAAGGAGATTTTGATGGATCTATTTATGCGGAAGATTTTCTCAGATTTGAATATATATGTTCTATCTTGGAAACTTCGGATATATATATACATAGGAAAGTGTATGAAATATACAGATTGATCTTTTAACGAGCAAGAAACAGAGACTGTGTGAAGGCGTTTTTTTTTTCTGGTGATCGAGAAGAAGTGTAAAACCGTTATTACCGAAGGAAGATCTTGATAGCAGATTCACGTGTTCTAAATCGACTATCTGTTGTGAATCTACTGCTGCTGAAGTTGTGAAGTTTCTTGTAATATCTATTACAACTGGATCGACTCAGAACTGTTTTGATTACAGATCTTTATTTTCTGAAGACAACGATCTATCTACTGTCAATTGCATTCTGTTGCAATTGTGAAGAAAAAATGGAGAAGTGTTTTCTTTATCAAAACCCTTTTTATTTTTGAGTGATCAGCTTCTCATTCTAAGCTGTGTGGGTTCGTGTTTGGACCAGGAAGGCTGTGTTTGCCTGAAACTTGTAAAGGTGTCAACTGCCTGTACTCAGTTGTGAACAGGTCTGTGGAAACGAGGACCAGATAGTGAAAATCGCCAAGCTCGTGGATTTGAGCGTTGGTGGAGTGGACTAGGGGCCTTCTGTTCCCCGAACCACTATACATCCGTGTGTTCATGCTTTTACTTTTTCTGCTGCATATTTAATCGTGCTAAAGCATAGTGGACAGAATTTGTCTATATTGAAAAGATTGCAATAATTTTGAAAAGACACAATTCACCCCCCTCTTGTGTGTAATCCGTAGATTCAGATCCAACAATTGGTATCGAAGGAGGAGCTTCTTATTTTTAAAGTCTTATCAAGCTAGAAGTATTTAAAGATTATACATAGTGTATCATGGATGATATGAGAGAGGGAATGTCAATGGTCAGAGCACCTTACTTTAATGGAGATAATTATGGCTGCTGGAAATCACGTCTGATTATTTATCTGAAAAATCTTGGTTACAAAGTCTATTCAAAGATTCTGACTCCCTATGAAATTCCTGAAAATCCCGATACATGGAGTGCTGCTACAGAGGCTGAGTATGACATGAATTCAAAAGCTATGAATGCAATCATCTGTGGTCTAGGACCGGATGAATTTAACAGAGTATCTCAATGCCCGACTGCATATAAAATGTGGCAAACAATAGTTGTTGCTTATGAAGGAACAGATAATGTAAGACAGATGAGATATGCAACTGCTAAATTAAAATTCGATACTTTCAGAATGATTGAAGGAGAGAGTATTACTCAGATGAATAGAAGATTGACATAAATTGTCAATAATATAACAGCTCTAGGAGAACCAATCAAGCAGGCTGATCAAGCGTTAAAGGTACTGAGAGTACTTCCTACTCGATGCAATGGAATCTCTGCAGCAATCAGACAATCAACTTCTGTTAAAGATCTAACTATGAGAGAGCTTATTGGTACATTGATGATGTACGAGGATAAAATGCAAGATGAGGTAAATGAGCAGAAAGTCTACATAAAAAGGGAAAATACTGCTTTGAAAGTGACTTCTCAATAAAAGAATAGAAAGATGAAGAACAGAGAAGTAAGTGCTAAATCAGAAAGCTCTGATTCTTCAAATTCGGATGAAGAACTGGCTCAGCTAGCCAGAAAATTCAGAAAGTTCTACAGTAAGAAGAAAGACTTCAAGAAATCCTTCAATAAGGATAGTAAGGAAGTGAGATGTTATGAATGCAAAAAGATGGGACATATCAGACCGGATTGCCCAAAATTGAAAGATGCAAAGCAGAAAAAATTCTTCAAAATAGATGATTATGAGCAGAAAGACAAGAAAGCTATGAAAGCTACTTGGAGTGTTTCTGAAGACTCAAGTAATTCTTCTGAATCAAGCTCAGAGAAGGAGGAAGCCAATTTAAAAGCAAATATGTGTTTCATGGCTGAAACTGATGAGGTACACTCATACTACTCCTCTGACTCAAATAATGAATCAAACTCTGAAACAAGCTTCTAAAATAAAAAACTTGCAGCTTACTGCAATATGCTTGAAGAAAGGTATGACTCATTATTTAAAAAATATAAATCTATAAAGAACTTGCATAAAGCTATTTCAGATGAGAGAAATACTTTGCTAAAACAACAGAAGGAATTAATTGACAAATACAACTCTGCTGACTCAAATAAAATTAATTTTGAATCAAAAATAAAAACTCTACAGGATGAAGTAGAATCTTATAAAAAGGCTTCATTAGATTTTACAAAAGGAGAAAACGCCTTAAATGAGATACTTGGAAAAACTGTAATTAAAAAGGAAAGGTTTGGAATTGGAAGTAAAGGAGAAAAACCTAAGTTATACAAAAATTATTTTGTTCCTAGCACTAAACAGGTTATTTGTAACTTCTGTGGAACAAAAGGTCAAATAGCTAAAAACTATTTTCTAAGACAACCTCAAATATGTGGAATTAAGAAAGCTTATATTTCCAATGAGCTATATGATTCAATCAATTTTAAGAAAACAAAGCAAATCTGGATACCCAGATCACTGCTTGCTAACACTCCTGGACCCAACAAAATATGGGTACCAAAGAAATTTGTTTGAATGTCTTTGCAGGTAGCAGGTCACCAAAGAATGAAAGAAATATGGTATATGGACAGTGGCTGCTCAAGACACATGAGTGGAACTTCAGCTAATTTCTCTTCTCTTACTCGAAAGGAAGGAGGACTTGTCACCTTTGGTGACAATGCCAAAGGAAAGATTATTGGTATTGGAACAGTTGGAGATCCAGAGACAGTCTCAATCAACAAAGTACTTTATGTACAAGGGTTAAAACACAATCTGATAAGTATCTCTCAACTCTGTGATGATGGATACACTGTTGATTTTACTAACAATAGTTGTACTATTTCTAAAGATAAACTGTTTAAGTTTAGAGCAACTGATAATGTTTATACTTTGGATTTGTATTCCTTGTGTAAACAACAAGTAAACTGCTTAACTGCTAATATAAGTGAATCCTGGATCTGGCATAGAATACTTGGTCATTGCAATATATATGCTTTACATAAATTATCTAAGAAACATCTAGTTTTTGATTTGCCTAGTCTCAAATTTGAAAATGACAGATTCTGTGATGCATGTCAGCTTGGCAAGCAACACAAATCATCATTCAAATCTGTTAATAATGTTGCTACAACTAAACCTCTAGAACTTATCCATATGGATTTGGTTGGACCTTCAAGAGTAGCAAGTTTAGCTGGTAAATTATATGTTTATGTATTAGTTGATTATTATTCTAGATTTACTTGGATTTTCTTTTTGAAATTTAAAAGTGAAGCTTTTAGTTTATTTGAAGGTTTTTGTAAATCTATTCAAAATAAAAAAGGTTTTAATATAATCTCATTGATAAGTGATCATGGTGGAGAATTTGAGAACCAGGAATTTAATTCCTTTTGCTCAAACATGGGTATTAAGCACACCTTCTCTGCTCCAAGAACACCTCAACAGAATGGGATTGTAGAAAGAAGAAATAGAACTATTCAAGAAATGGCTAGAACTATGTTAAATGAATATAGCCTACCTATATATTTCTGGGCAGAAGCTGTTAATACAGCTTGTTATGTAATGAATAGAATTTTAATAAGACCTATTTTGAAAAAGACACCCTATGAACTATGGAATAACAGAAAACCTAAAGTAAATTACTTTAAAGTTTTTGGATGCAAGGTTTACATCTTGAATACCAAAGATAATCTTGGTAAATTTGATCCAAAATCTGATAAAGGTATTTTCTTACGATATTCTGCATCCTCCAAAGCTTATAGAATCTATAATAAAAAGTCAAGGATTGCTGAAGAATCAGTTCATGTGAAATTTGATGAATCTGATCCTTTTGAGAAAAGGATAGAGCAAATAGATGAACCTGATTCTAATGAAAACATGAGACTTGAGAATTTAAAGAATGATTTTGAAAATGATATAAAACAAATTCAGTCCAGTTCAGAAGAACATGACACTGAAGAACCATTGAATGTAATGCCTAGACAGTCTAGAACCTTAAAGAATCACCCTTTAGAATCTGTGATAGGTGACTTAGAGACTGGTATTCAAACTAGATGAAACCTTGGAAACATAGTTGAATTCTCTGCTTTCCTATCCCAATAAGAACCTAAGACCATAGAAGAAGACTTAGATGATGAGAGCTGGGTAATAGCAATGCAGGATGAATTGAACCAGTTCAAGAGAAATAAGGTTTGGGAATTAGTTGAAAGACCACATGATTATCCAGTAATAGGAACTAAATGGGTATTTAGGAATAAACAGGATGATCAAGGGATAATAACTAGAAATAAAGCAAGATTAGTAGCTAAAGGATATAATCAAGAAGAATGAATAGATTATAATGAGACCTTTGCACCTGTAGCCAGATTAGAAGCCATTAGAATCCTTTTAGCCTATGCATCTTATATGAATTTTAAATTATTTCAGATGGATGTTAAATCTGCCTTTTTAAATGGTTATTTAATGGAGGAAGATTATGTTGAGCAACCTCCTGGTTTTGAAAATTCTCAAAAACCAGATTCTGTTTTCGAACTTACTAATGCTATTTATATCCTTAAACAAGCACCTAGAGCTTGGTATGAAAGACTAAGTTCTTTTCTTTTGAAAAATGATTTTACTGTTGGACTGGAAGATCCAACACTCTTTAAGAAAACTGTGAAAAATAATGTTTTGTTGGTTCAAATTTATGTTGATGATGTAATTTTTGGATCAACCAATAAAATTCTTTTTCATGAATTTTCAGAATTAATGCAAAAAGAATTTGAAATGAGTATTATGGGAGAATTAAATTTCTTTTTGGGTCTTCAAATATTTCAAAAAGATTTTGGAAATGTTTTAAATCAATGCAAATACATTACTGATTTACTTAAGAAATTTGGACTTGAAAACAGCAAGCCATTTACTACTCCTATGTGTACTAATATAAAACTTGATTTGGATGAAACTGGAAAATCAGTGGACAATAAGTTATATAGAGGTATGATTGGTAGTTTGTTATATCTTACTGCTAGTAGACCAGATATAATGTATTCAGTATGTCTTTGTGCTCGATTTCAATCAAATCCCAAAGAATCCCATTTAACTGCTGTTAAAAGAATTTTTTGATATTTAAAAGGTACTATTTATCAATATCTGCATTATCCAAAAACCTCTGATTTTAATTTAATTTCATATTCAGATGCTGACTTTGGAAGCTGTAGATTAGATAGGAAGAGTACTTCAGGAACATGTCACTTTTTAGGGAAGTCTTTAGTATCATGGTCTAGTAAGAAACAACACTCAGTTTCCCTGTCAACAACCGAGGCAGAATATGTGTCTACAGGTAGTTGCTGTGCACAGGTGTTGGGGATGAAAAACACTCTTATGGACTTTGGATTAAATTTCAATAATACACATATTTTATGTGATAATACTAGTGCAATTAATATTTCAAAAAATCCTATTAGTCATTCTAGAACTAAGCACATTGATATAAGACATCACTTTTTAAGAGATCATGTGTTTAAAAAGGATATATTTTTAGAATTTTTAAATACAGAAAATCAATTAGCAGATATTTTTACTAAACCACTTCCCACGGCAAGGTTTGAATTTATTAAGGGGGAGTTAGGTTTATTTAATTTTAAATAGTTTTTTTTAAATCTTATTCTGTTTTCGAATTCTGCTTAATTTCTGTTTCCCGCTATAAGTAATTTTATTTTGTTTTAAATAAAAGTAATGATTAGTGATTACACGGGAATCAAGGCAGTCAGAACCGTTTCACCTTCTAAACTGCTTCACCTTTTTCGGAAACCCTTTCGAAAACCTAAAACTGCACATCTGCTCCAAAACCCTTTTCTGAATCTTCAAACCCTAAACTTACGAACCTTCAGAAATCGTTGTTGGAATGGAAAAGACTAAGCGTCCAGATGAAGTCGAGAGCAGTGCTGCAAAGAAACCTAAGGTAGTTGGTCGGAAAATACTGCAAGGTAAAGTCATAGATTTAGAGTGGCTGTTTGAAACTAATTTACTGTTGAAGCAAGCGTTGTCGTTTCAAAGCCTTGAGCAAGCTTTTAATAGTGAAAATTCTGAGTTTCTATATGAGGCAGAAATGAGACATTTCTTTAGAACTGTTCAGTTTAGCCTTGGAGATACAGAGGATAGTTTATTGGCTCAAATAGAGGATAAGGACTTTCCAATATCATCTGTAGAGATAAGTCAAATTCTTAACTTCCCTCATGAAGGAGTTTTTCATTTCGATTTACGGAATATTGGAGATTCTGTAGATAAGGCTAAAGACATTATGTCTTTTCTGTTTGGAACCAGAGTGATAAAGAAGATGTTTATTTAGGATTTGGAGCCCGATCAGAAAATTTTGGTAAAATTTGTTCAGACTAGTTTAGCACCAAGAATGGCTGAGATGGAGAAAATCCTATACCCTGACATGTACATAATATATCTTCTGATGTGTGATATTAAGTTTAATTTTCCTCGGTTTATGATAAGATATCTGAGTTACTGCTGTCAGAGTGAAGCAAGAATGACCTTTTTCCCTTATGGAAGGTTCATTTCTTTGTTTTTGTTTAAAAGAGGAATGATCAGATTGGTAGATGCTGGGGTGAAATGTCACCACAGTAATGTTTTTAATGCTGGAATTTTGAGGAAAGTAGGATACTTCTGGAGCACAATTAAAGGTAAACTCTTACCTGTTGGAGCTGAGGAAAACTCGGAGAGTGCTCAGGCTCAACCGGCTAAATCCAAGGAGGGACAAGCAGAATCAAGAGTTAGTACAGTGGCAAGGAGAATTCGTTTTGAGATGGAGGAAGTTGAGGAAGAGAGAAGTCAAGAAGGACTTCAATCTAGAAGGAAGAGGTCAATTGATGATGAAATTATCTCTCCTGCCTTGAAATCCTCTAAACCGTTATCTTATTCATTTGTGAGAGAAGCTGTTGTGGAGCAGAATGCACCGATAGAGGAACCAGCAGCTCAAACAGAAACACAAAAGGAACCTCAATCTGCTGTTGTGGCTGTTGAAAAAGTAATTCAACAAGAACAACTTATGGAGGCAGTGCCTGGTGAAGAAGTGGCCCGACCTCAAGATTTACATGAAAATATTGTTCTTGACCAATCAGTAGAAGTCAGAGAGACTACTGTTCGTGATGAACATACTTCTGAAGCTAATACAGAGGTACTTCAAGAAGATTTTTCAGTGGAAGAGTTTCAGGCTTCAAAAGATAGTTCATTGGATCAACCTTGTCAGGACAAGGACAAAGAACAGTCAGATGCAGATTCCTTACCACTTGCCCTGCTTCATCAACCTAATTCTGGACATGAGAATCGAGCACAGGGTGCCCCTGATTCGAGAAAAGAAGAAGTTGTTGAGTTGTACAAGCGTATCTGTCAGTTAGAATATGAGAATGTTAGTCTCAGAAATTCTCTGAACATAGAGCAGTTGAAGTTTCAGAAGCTGAAAGAATGTACTGTTTCAAGATATGAAGTAGATTTGTTTAAGACTGATATGCTGCATGCTGTTGATCAGTTAAAATCAGAGATGGTAAAGAAAGATGACTTATCTGAGTTGAAGATTTACATGGAAAATAAATTTGAGTCTGTTGCAAACAGTGCTATGAGTGGATCAGGCTATTCACCTGATTTGATTCGGAGATTTCAAGAAATTACTACAGCAATGAGCAATATGAGTGACAGATTACATGATCTTCAGTGTAATAGTGCCCCTTTGTCAGTTTTTCTAGATAATCAGAAATTTTTAGTGGATCAGTTGACATCTGGAGAGAAACCGATTAGGATTCTTTTGAATCAGTTATCAGAAAAACTGGCTCTTTTTGTTGAAAAAGAAGAAAGAATGCATGAGTTTTTCAGAGTTAATTTGATTGAAGATATTCATATGACTCAAGAGAACAGAGATCTTTTCATCAAGTTAGGAGATGGGATGATGAAGAGGCTCAGAGAACAGTTTACAGAGATAAAGACCGCGATTCAAAGGAGATAGACACCTTTTTCCTTGTCTTATCTATGAACCTTGATTCCTCTGTATATCACAATCGTATATATATAACAGCTTGTGAATGAAAATTCTTTTCTTACTTCTTTTTTGTTTTATTGTTTATTGATTTATGATTGAGTTAGCCAGTATAACAAATTCACTTATTCATACACAGTTAATTATAGCAATTACTTATAATTCAGTGCAATATTGAATGTGTTCAAATTCGTAACTTTTCATTCTTTTTGATATCACAAAAAGGGGGAGAATTTGGATAAACACAACATTTAAATTCATTTGTTTCCTATGAAGAAATTTGGATATATTGGAGAATTTGGATATATATACGACATTTATCTTTTATCTATTTTTAGCTGAAAATTTATTTTTATGGGGGAGAAATTTTATTATAGTTAAATATTGTTTTAATCCTTTCAAAATTATAAAATTTTATAAAACTAATTTTTCAATAAATATTGCAATTAAATTAGTTTTATTATTTTATGGGTTTTGTGATCATCAAAAAGGGGGATATTGTTGAGCAATGTATTGTTTTCAAACAATTCAAAATAATGTTTTTAAAGGGGATATTATTTTAAATAATACTCTGTCTCTTTATGATGATTTTGATGCTCACAAATACCCTTAATTATTTACTAATTATTTCGTTGAGTATTTTGCAGGAATTTATTTTATTTATTTATTTTATACAACGAGATTTCATACTTCATTTTATTCCGAGTTCAATTTTAGCGTGTTCTGGATTCACTGTAGCGCGAGATCAATTTTAGCGCGTTCTGGAATCACTGTTCATACCCTACGTTGATGAACGTAACGTATGGATGAAAAGTTTACTTTTTATGTTAAAAGAAACGTATGGTTAAGGAACCTTACGTTATTTTGAAACGTATGGTTAATGAACCTTACGTTGTTGAAAAGTATGGAAGAAGAACATTAAGTTTGGAAGGAACCTTACGTTTTTATTGTTGGACAAGTATGGAAGATAAACCGTACGTTAGTTTTCAGTGTTGAGTTTGTTTCTCAAAAGTATGGATCATCAACCTTACTTTTATAATCAACCGTACGTTCTTTGGAGAGTTGAAGCAAGACAAAGTATGGATGATCAACCCTACGTTTGAATGCTAAAGAGAAAGTATGTACGTTCTGAACCTTACGTTCTGAACCTTATGTTTGTGAACCTTACGTTTGTGAACCCTACGTTTGGAGCCACGTCATCAACCCTACGTTTGTCATCGGGATATTTTTGACAGACGATATTTCCTTTTGCATTGGTCAAACAGGCGGATTATTAAGCGGATTTCGAGCCGATTCTTAAGTACGACCTTGACTGAATTAAAGACGATTTTCAACGGATTAATGATTGATTTAAACGGAGCTTTTTATGCCGATTCTTCAGGGGAGTTACAACGGCTCTGTTATTTCATTTAATATCGCGAATCTAAAGGAGATTTTGATGGATCTATTTATGCGGAAGATTTTCTCAGATTTGAATATATATGTTCTATCTTGGAAACTTCGGATATATATATACATAGGAAAGTGTATGAAATATACAGATTGATCTTTTAACGAGCAAGAAACAGAGACTGTGTGAAGGCGTTTTTTTTTCTGGTGATCGAGAAGAAGTGTAAAACCGTTATTACCGAAGGAAGATCTTGGTAGCAGATTCACGTGTTCTACATCGACTATCTGTTGTGAATCTACTGCTGCTGAAGTTGTGAAGTTTCTTGTAATATCTATTACAACTGGATCAACTCAGAACATTTTTGATTACAGATATTTATTTTCTGAAGACAACGATCTATCTACTGTCAATTTCATTCTGTTGCAATTGTGAAGAACAACTGGAGAAGTGTTTTCTTTATCAAAACCCTTTTTATTTTTGAGTGATCAGCTTCTCGTTCTAAGCTATGTGGGTTCGTGTTTGGACCAGGAAGGCTGTGTTTTCCTGAAACTTGTAAAGGTGTCAACTGCCTGTACTCAGTTGTGAACAGTCTGTGGAAACGAGGACCAGATAGTGAAAATCGCCAAGCTCGTGGATTTGAGCGTTGGTGGAGTGGACTAGGGGCCTTCTGTTCCCCGAACCACTATACATCCGTGTGTTCATGCTTTTACTTTTTCTGCTGCATATTTAATCGTGCTAAAGCATAGTGGATAGAATTTGTCTAAATTGAAAAGATTGCAATAATTTTGAAAAGACACAATTCACCCCCCTCTTGTGTGTAATCTGTAGATTCAGATCCAACAGAATGGTGGTAGTGGCTAGAAGAAGACTCAGTGAGGTATCAAAGTGCAGAAAATATTTCTGAGTAGAGTTGTGAAGAGTTGCCAACAAACCCAAAGGGGGAGATTGTTGGGAAAAAATACCTCAAGGTAACATTGCAGTATTTTTGGGTTGAATGTGTTTGTTGAAAAAGTAAGTTTTCATGGTTATTTTTCGAGTTCCCAAGAATTTTTTGACAATCATTGTTGACAAAGAACGATGAAAAAGGAAAGACGATCTGGAGGCGGTACAAAAGAGCAGTACAAAGCTTCGCGAACGGCAGAAAAATGGAGGTGGTGATGCTTCATGATTACGAAAAAGCTTTGTGAACGATAGAGTTGAAGCGCATCGCGGCAGTGAAAGGATTTGCGAGGGAGATTCGTGAAGAAGGCATGAAGGAATGTTGACGATTATGATTCGCGATTACGAAGGGCTCTGCGAACGGAAAATTGCAGTGGTGCTTCGCGATTTGGGCAGAATTCCGGGGGAAACTTCGGAGCTTCGCGATTGGCGATGACGTGGTGTTGAATTCGTGCAGAAGGGTCGAGGGTTCGTGGAATCGCCTATAAATAGAGGCCGACTTCCTCGAGAAAAGTAGAGAGAATTTTCAGAGAAGATCTTTTGATCTCGTTTTGCGAAGGTGGTTCGCAGAGCGAGTGTGCTTCGCGAAAGAGGAGCTTCGCGGTGGCTATTGTAGCTCCGCGAAAACAGTGAGCTCCACGTTGGCTTAGTATGTTTCGCGAGGGACATTGCTTTGCAACAACTTGAGCTTCGCGAAAGTACTTCACGAAAAGGCATGATCTTCGCGAAGGCTGGTTTGAGCTTCGTGAAATTCGGAGCTTCGCGAAGTAGGGTTCTTTGCGAAGGTGTTTCCAAAAGGAATTGCCTGGTGTTCAGAGGCAAAGAGGTAATCATCAGTGGATGAAATTTGGATATTAAAAGAGCATCCATCATCAGTTAAGGATGTGTGCATTCATGAAAATTAAGAGTCCTATAGGTCTATAAACTATGAGTGGATTCCCTTCTAGAGCAGTGAGCTTAGGAATAGGAAGAAGGTGATCCTCTCCACCGACAGTGAGCCAGAGAGAGGGAAACAGGGAGTGACCCTTTGGAAAGTAGTGAGGTGACCCTAAACATTGTAAAGGCAGTGAGCCTGGGCATAGAAGTGATCTATCCCGAACATTTTAATCCACATCTAGTGAAGTTTAGTGGAATTGGTAAGACCGGAAACTTATCGGTGTATGCTCCTTGGACGTAGCCCTTTGCGGTGAACCAAGTAAAATTGTTGTATCCAGTGCATGCTTTAATTTCTGTTTACTTTGTGAAACAAGAAAGAAAGAGAAGAGTAATTTTATTAACAGTGAATCAAGATCAGAACAGGCATCAATTTTAATTTAGTCATACCCTGATTCACCCCCCTCTTAGGGTATTCAGCCTTGTGAACCAAACAAAAGCCAAGAGAACCCCCAGTGGTTCATTATTGATATATATATAACCTTAACTAAGTCATGTAGGCTAACCATTTATTTTTATGTATATAATATCTATTCTTAATATAATATATGTTTTTAAAACTCATTTATGTCTATTTTGATACTATTTGGTATTTCATTTTTTTTAAAGTTATAACAACATTATCACTTCAAAGCAATTTATTTAATCAACCCTAACATGTAATATTAACAAATATATTTAGTTGAATTCATAAAAACTCTAAATTTACAATTATAATAATATTTATAATATTAATTGTTTAATAATTAAATAATAAGGTAATTATTGCATCATCATTGTTTCATAAATAAATTTTATTATATAATGCCGAAAAATTATAAATAAAATACCATTATATAGGAAAAAAATTATATTTCTAATGAAATTTTATAGTCTAATTTATCATATGTATAACCCTATATTAAAAATGGTTTAGATAATAATCATTCAATTAAACACTTTTGACTTTTCTTTAAATAAAATTATATTAAATGTCTTAATATAATACAAGTGAAAAAAAAGAATCATATTTTATACCCAAGGTTTATTTTGGTTGATATACACTTATATAATAGAATTATAACATGTGTTCGGGTATTTATAATATCAATTTATACTTTTAATTACCCTATTTACTTTTAACCATCTTAAGTTAAAGTCAAAAGATACTATTCAACAAAAAATAATTTCATCTTATTGAACAACATATTACTTACTAATGTAATCAGTGTCTCTCAGATTTTTGAAATTCAATTCAGAGACATGGAAAAATTATGTTTTATGCAATTTTGCAAATATGCCGAGAAGGTGGGAAAAAGACAGTAAAAAGTTGAATAATAATTTATACATCTAACCTTATTATAAAATGACTCCAATGAATTATATTGAAAACATATAGGTATTTTTTATTATTTTGACAAAAAATATATTTCAAGAAAAAAATTATTTATCTAACTAAAATCCTAGTTTTAAACAATAACAAATGTTTTTCACTAATCATAAAAAAATTATTTATTTCAGAAAAATAACAAAAATTTGCCCTAAGATAATTTTGATCTTCCAAACAAAAAAATAAGTCCATTTTGAATAATAAAATTTATAAAATTTCAAAATGTGGATATTACTATTCATAACAGGTAGTTTTATTTGTTGTGGTGTGCTAAAACTCCTAGTTGTGTACAGTGCTAGCTATTCCATTATTCAAAGGGAAACATACTGTGGAAGCTTGGGGTGTTAAATTCTCCCCTCATTCAAATGATTTCATCCTCAAATTTTCTAGAATAATACTGCATCAAATGATTAGGTAGGTTCTTCATCATATGATCAGCAGGTTCCAATTTTTTCACTTCCATCATAATAATTCTCCATAGAACATTTACCCGAAGAGTCGTTCAGTTTCTCAAAACATGTTCTCTGGTATCAAGAATCGTGAAAGACTATTAACAATAATGTATATCTAGTTCTAGTTCAATTTCCCCACAAGAGAGTACATGTGTTAGTTCGGGCATGTATTTTCTCAATAGTGATACGTGGAGCACATCATGAACATTGGAGAGGATTGGTGGAATTTCCAAATGATTAGCTAAAAATCCAATTATTTCTATAATTTTTAATGGTCTTATGAACATGGGACTTAATATACTCTTATTACTAAAATGTATGACACTGTTCCAGGGAGATACCTTAAAAAATCATGAACTCTTACTTGAAATTCCAAATCATTCATTCGGTTATCAGCATATACATTTTTTCTAATTTGGTATTCTTTGATTTGGGTTTGGATAATATATATCTTTTCTATTTGTTTCCTCAATAAGTTCTAGACCTATGAGTCTTCATTCACTATCATCATCCCATCATGTTGGTGGCCGACACCTATTTCCATATAATGCTTTATATGGTTCCATCAGAATACATGAATGGAATCTATTTTTATAGAAAAATTATACTAGAGCTAAATAATGATCTCTCATACCTTGAATTTCATGTTGGAAAGATCAATACATATCTTCTATGATCTAAATAGTCCGTTCTGACTGTCCCTCGATTTGAGGTTGGTAGGCAGTGCTCAAATGATATTCAGTATCCAAGGCCTTCTGAAGACTTTTTTAGAATCATTATGTAAAGTGTAGACAATGATCAGAAACAATTGATAGGGGTAGTCCATGAATTCTTACAACATCATTAATATATAGTCTTCTAAAGGTTCAAGTGGTAAATCTTCTCTTATAGACTAAAAATGTGCTGACATTTTATGAAGATCAATAATGACCCATTTTGCCTCTTTCCTTACATGAGTCATTGGTCGTCCAATGAAAAACACTATCATATTATCATACCATTTCCACTCAGGTATGGGTAGTGGTTGAATGAATCCTCTAGGATGTTGTCTTTTATCCTTCACCTATTGAAAAACCATACATCAAGACACATAATCCGCAATCCCCCTCTTCATATTTTCCGATCAAAAATGATCCATCAAATCACTATAAATCTTAGTGTTACCAGGTTATATAGAGAAATTGAAGCTAAGAGAATCATCCAACATTTCTCTTTTTAGATCAGCTATGTCAGGAACACAATGTCTCTTCCCAAATTTCAAAATCCCCTCTTCATATACGATGTCTATCAATCTATCATCATTCACAGCTTTAATTTTATTTGCAAACTCCACATAATTATTCAGAGAAATTTAAATCCTTTCTTATAAAGTGGATTTAGATACCATTTGAACAAGTATAATGTTTCACGTTCCATGATTATTTCAATATAATTCTTTAAAATATCCATGAACACAGGATCCCTTTCAACTCTCATCTTGTTTTGAACTCTATGATCCATTATGCTCAAAGAATAAGCCACCTTATTTTCCTTCTCGGGGTGGTACGGTATAGTGAAATCATAATCCTTGAGTATTTCAAGCCATCATCCCTACCTCAAGTGGAGTTCTTTTGGTGAGAAAATATACCTTAAACTCTTTTGATCTGTATATATCTCACATTTTTCAGCATAGAGATAGTGTCTCCATATCATCAAAGATAAGTATATAGCTGCTAACTCAAGATCAAGAGTGAGATAGTTTTTCCCTGCATTTTTAGAAATCATGATGCATATACAATAACCCTATAATTATGCATAAGGACACAACCAATTCCTTTCATTGAAGAATCACTATAAAAAACTAACCTATCATTCCCCGATGGCAGGGTCATGATAGAAGCATTTAATAATAATATATTATTATCTTCAAATCATTATTCACACAATTTTTTCGATAAAATTTAACCCCTTATCATGTTATCTTGGTTAATGGGTTTTCCAATCAGGAAAAATTCTGAAACCAATGTAGATAATAACCTGCTAAACCAATAAAACTGCGAACCTCAGTTATACTTGTCGATGCCGGTCATTCATGGATTTCCTTTTTATTAGAAGGATTGAAAAAATATTCTATTCATTCAGAAAATATGTAGATGAAAATAAATAACCTGAAACCATAATTCACACATTATAAACTTCTAATAGAATTCATTTCTTCTGAGGGTTTTCATAATTGTGCGCACGTTTTTTTCATGATCTTCATAAATTTTTTAGTATACAAACATATCATCAATAAATACCACTACAAAGTCATTAATATATTCCTTGAAAATTAAATTCATTAGATCCATGAAAATAGAGAGGGATTTTTCAGTCCAAAAGACATTACTAAAAACTTGTAATGCTTGTACCTGCTTCAAAATGCTGTTTTCAGAATGTCTTTGTTTATCACACACAACTGATGATATCTAGATCGAATGTCAATCATTCGAAATTATTGTGTTCCATGAATTTTTTCGAATAAATCTTCAATGCGAGTTTGGTGATATTTTTTCTTTATTGTTAAAACATTGATCTCCTTGTATTCAATTCACAACCTTATGGATCCATCTTTCTTAATACCAAAATAGAACCGGGGATACCCAGAGAGAAACATTAGGGAAAATAAATTATTTATTTATCAATTATTCTAGTTGTTTCATAGTTCCACTAATTCCATAGTTTCCATTCTAGAAAGGACTTCAATATGGACCTTAAACCAAGAATTATATCAATTGAAATCTCAATTTCTTATTCTGGAGGATGTTTAGTTAAATCCTCTGGAAACACATCAACATATTTTTCACAATAGGTACATCTTTTATTTTAACATTCATTTTCCATCCCATAGTTATTTCACTCACTTCCTCCCCAATAATTGAATTTAGTAGACATATTGGGGGTGGATCTAGATAATAATTTGTTTGTGATGTTTCTGCTCTAAAGATAAGGAACTCCTTATCGTCATAAAAAATTGTAACCTCGTTCTTATTACAATAAATTTATTCATTATGATCTGAAATCTAATCCATACTGAGGATTATATAAAATTCAATCATGGGAATGATGAAGAGATCACAGATAAAGAAAAATTATATTCTCTAATGGAGACTGATTCACAAAACATTGTTGCAATCATATTTCCCTTAAGAGTTTTGACTAAAAACATCCTTGTTAAATCATATTGGAAATATATATTTTTTTTAAAAATTTAGAAGATATGAAACAATGTTATTATCCAAAATCTAATAAATCATTGGATAAATTTAAGGCATCCATTCAATCACCTACCACCAAGTTATTATGAGCTTCATCCATAGTATTAGTGGTTGCATAAGCATGGCCTTTCTCCCTTGTATATTTTACAGGTATATTTTCGTGGAGATTAGGAAATTAATTTGAATAATGCAGAATTTTTCTAAAATTTTAGCATTCAAAATTGAAATCCTATTTCGTTACCTTGAAATCATGACCTTGGTGGCCTTTTTCCCTGCACTTATAAAAGACTCTCATTCCTTAAAATCACTTCCCATGGTGATACATTCAACAGTTAACACATAAGGTAAAATCCTTCTTTTATGTATTCCCTTTATCAATATTTCTCCCTACCATCTTCTTCCTCTCTGTATTACCTTCAAATCCATAAGACTCAGAGAGTTATTTACATGTCTTATTAACACAATATATTATTTCATCAAATGATAAAAATATATGAGAGACTATTTCCCAGGTAAATGTTTTCTTAAGACCATAAAAGAGATGATCCTTCTAACTCTTTGGATCATGAGTATTGTTGGAGTTATCATTCATTCTACTGGGTGCATTTTCTAAATGATGGTATATACTTGGTAAGATTATATCATAATGTATAATCTTAAATCTTGAAAAATTATCACCATTAATTAAATATTGTGGCACATCTAGTCTCATAATCATTAAAATGGTTTCTTTACTGACATATCTACTCATAGATATTTCATAACGATTTCTGAAGAAAATGTGAATTATCCTAACCATATACCCTGGTAGTGTCTTATCCAAGAGTGCATCATTGCCCGTACTCGTGTACCAAGATACCCCATGTCAGGCCTGAAACTCTTTGTCAGTGTTTTTAATCCATGGTACATCTGTGTCAGAGCTGACTCTACCATATCATATTCAAAAAAAGATTTATTGCTCTTAGAATTCACCAAATCTCTATGTTACCAAAATTCCAGGATGTTATTCTATACTAATCATCAAAGTCTCTCTTAGGGTAATGTTCTCTAATTAAGGTTTTTCTAAATCTAATTTCCATGATTTTTAATAAACTTCCACTGATACCCATTGTAATGCCCTTATCCTAGTTACCTAGAGTTGGTGAAATATTACAAAACCTTGTCATGATCATAATAGACCAAATCCTAAAAGAACGACCAGTTTAGTAGCATTAGAAGTACTAGATAATACATATATTTTACAATATACAATGAAATAAAAAAACCACATTGTGTCTCCTTTTAAAACATTCATCTACCTTATATTATCCCTATAGGTCTGTCATAATATACTTCTTTACATCCTGGAAATAATTTATCACAGAAGAGGTTGATCTTTGATGTTCAGTAATGATAACAATATAGTGGAAACTTTCACAAATAAGCATAAAAATTAGAGGTAAGGTTTAAGAAAAAATCATAGGACTTTTAAACATAAACATGATCATAATAATGAAAATATAAATCAAATAATTCAATTTACATATTCACATGGATATAAAACTAGTGGAATAAAAACATGCAATATCTATTGCCAATTTCATATTAATGGAATGCATAATGGAGAATATCATAACCACATAGTCAAGGTATCTTCCCAAGTCTATAAATAAGTTTTTTTCAAGGCATTGTGCCAAGAAAATATTTTGTATCCTGATACCAACTGATGCATCGAGTAGCTATAGTAGGTTCCACCTGTCATCTACTATGTCTAATGAATTCCTCATATGAAAAGGTTGAAACATAACATAAAAATTTGTATTAAAACTAGGATACTGAATGTTAATACTTTAACCATAAATATGAATACTATAAAATTAACACAACCACATTAAAACATTTCAAAAAAACTTCAATGTAATGTGGATGATTGTATCATAATAAATCAACTTCAAAAAAGTGTAAAATACATCAAAGGATGTTGACATAGATAAAATCCAAAATATTTGAGAGAAATATCTCTTTCTATTTTGAAATCATTAAAAAGTCACATATTTATAAAATAAAACAGTTATTTTGAATATATTATTATATTATAGTTTTTGAAGCATCTAAGGAGTTATAATAGAAAAATATATATTCACATGTCATATAAGATAAAAAACATTCTAACGTTAATTTTTAGAAAAGGTCATAAAGTACCTTGTATGGAAAATTATAGTAAGATTTATTTCCAAAAAAGAATTATAAATTGGAAAAATAGTGTATAAATGACTATAACCCATAGTGTTGTAAATCAAAAAAAAATTGATATACATTTTTAAGAGACATAGATGTGGATGATAAAGAGGTCCTAGTAGATACTTACTTATAAACAACCTCGGATAAAAGAGATTGTAATATTAACCCTTACCATTTAGATTTCCTTCATAGAGGGTACGATAACCTCATATATAATAGTTAAATGATTGTTATTATATAATATATGAAACAAATACATAAATATGATATCATATATGATCTTATAATATTGCATTGTTAATAATATTTCAGTAGTATAATCGTTTCACCTGTTAACTAATTTGTTTCCATTTATTTGCTTGGTTACATAAGCCATGTTTATTATGGATATGATTTAATTGATTCATATTATAAATTATATTATGTTCATGAATGATATTTTTAATCATATAATAAAAATTATTCTTGAATTGTTATGATGGGGAATGAATTTCATCACGTTTGGGGAGATGGTAATCTGTATGTACGCACGAGCGAAAATATCAATCTATTAATGGTGAAATCATATGTAATTGGATGATATATCATAAATACAGAATCATTAACATGTTATATTTATTAATCACATTAGTTATACTCATTATCATTCCCATCCAAAAATGAAGTGTCTGAATAACAAACAACTCCATGATGAGGAGACGGTTACCCGTACATGTGCACATATGGTGACATGTCATTCATAGGTATGAAAGAATAATTAATAAAGTTGTACCATATTTATAATAACATCACAGTCTATATCAGGAACGGTAATTATTTTTTTTATGGAATTAGCAATGAAAGAGGTAGTGGATAAAGAAAAAAATATTGAATGACGTGGTGATATTATTCACTCATCTTCAGGTGTTTCCTTTTGATTTGATCAAAAGGGCTCCATAAGATGGTTTTTTGATCAATGTAAGGTCTCTAGGTCAAAGTGAGGGCAGTTGGAAGGGCACATGAGCATGGTTTGTCCATCAAAAATGGGTTTGGAGGTCTGCTTTTGAGAAAAGGGGTGTACTGTTTTATTAGAGAGGTGAGTGTCACTTTAAAAAAATCTTGATCTATTATTTTATTATACAATAATATTCTGTTTATAATAGTTTCAAAATTATTTATATAAAGGATATGGTGGGGATGGGTCGATAACCAATCATCCTAATGGTTTTAGAGAGGTTTAGGTCACCATATTATCCTTATCATTATGATTTAACTCTCAGTTAGATAGTTTATCTTTTAACCTATATTCTTGTATTAATATATTAAATGGTTAATAAACGTACTATAAAAATACAAAAGAACCCAAAGTGCCTCATTATTGATATATAAATCATAAACTATTCCATTTGGAAGATCCATATAAATTTAATAATATTATATCAATTAATAATATAGTATTTTTCTTGAAAACTCATTTATTTCAATTTTGACACTTTGGTATTTTGTTTTTGCGAAAGTCAAAAAAACATTATCACTTTGAAAAAAGTGTATTAAATCAACCCTAACACGTTTTATTAACCTATAAAATTTCTTGTATTCATCAAAATACTCAATTTAAAATTATATTGACATTTATTATATTATTTTTTTAATCATTCTATAATAAGGTAATTACTACATCATCATTGACTCATAAATAAAATTATTTATGCAATGTCTAAAAATTATAAATAAAATACCATTATGTATGAAATATATTTAAATTTATAATTAATATTTATAGTTGAATTAATCTTATGTATTACCCTATATTAAAACAGGAATAGTTATTAAACATTGAATTAAACAATTTAAACTCTTCTTTCAATAAAATAATAACAAATTTCCTAATATAAATAATGTTAGAAAAGGATCATATTTTCTTCCAATGTTTTATTTGGGTCAATGTATAATTTTCCACTATGATTAGGACATGTGTTATGGTAATTTTAATATCATTTTTGACCTTTTATTAAGCTATTTCATTTTAACTGTCGTAAATAAAAGTCAAAAGATACTATTCACCGAAAATTATATTCATATTTTTGAACAAAATTTTATTTACTGATGTAAACTATGCCTCTCAGATTTTTTAAATTCAATTCACAATATTGGTAAAAGTACGATTTATGAAAATTCTCAAATGTGCCTAGAAGGTGTGTAAAAGACTGTTAAAAATGTCAATTAAATTTTATACATCTAATCTTATTATAAATTAACTCTAACGAATTATATTGAACATGTATAGGTACTATGTATCTGTTTTGACATAAAATAAATTGAAGTAAAATAAATAAATACATACATAATATTTTATTTTAAAACAATAATGCATTGTTTTTCACTATTCATAAAAAATTGAATGTTTTCAAAAAAATACCAAAAATTTTCCGTAAGCTAATGTTGATATTACAAACCCAAAAATGAAGTCCAATTGGAAAAAAATTATAAATTTTCAATAGTTGGATATTAATATACATAATGGCTAGTATGATTTGTCGTGGTGTGCTAAAATTCAATGTTGCATACATCGCAAGCTATTACATTTTTCAAAGGGAAACGTATAGTGGAAGTTTTCGGTTTTACAGTAACATTTTCATAGAAACCCCTCGAAAGAGGGATATATTAATGGAACATAAAATTCCATCCAAAATATATAAATCCTGATATTATATATACAATATGAAGTATAAAAACCATTTAATTTAAATTAAGAGTATAAATAAAACATGACTTAATGAATGCGAATTAAGATGAAACACCTTTACCATTAATCCCATTTAACCAGACATAATATTACATGTTGTATAGAAATTAACTATGTTAATAACCTATTTTACAATATTATTCACTAACATAAACCTTTAAAATGTTAATTTTTAATAATTTCATACAAATAGTTATGTTATTTATATTTTACATTCATCTGTAGATGTTATTAACATTAATTAGTTATTTAACATAGTTTTTGTAATTCCATTGTTGATTTTTTTTCAAAGAATAAAAAGTAATTAATTTAGATATTAGTACAGGTATGTAATATATGTTTTCTAATTTCATATAATTCTATAATATTATTTCATAACTATTTCAGTTTTTATTCATGATGAGGAACTTGATGTGGACCTTGTTTTCGTAAATTTTAAAGAAAAAAAGGGTGGTGAAATAATAACATGTTGAATATTAATATACAATTTCCAGTACCATAATTGTAGAATTATGTTTTCGTTAATGTAAAATTACACTAGTATTTAATAACATTGTTAGTGTAGGTGGTAAAATGTTCCCAAACAATAAAATGATATATTTTATGCGTGTGTATGGTTATGAATGTTTTGGAAAAAACATTATTATAAAAAATATATTTTATTATTTAGATTATTTTATGGTTTTTAATAATACTTTAAAATAGTGTTATAATGGATAAAATAAAATATGAAATATAAAATACATCAATTTCCTAGAGGCAGCAGTCCGCATGTATGCATCGTTGATACATTCGTATTCAATAGAACAACGAAAAATAGGTAATGGTATATAATTTAATAATATTAAAATTTTTATAAATATAAAAATAATCCAATAAATATATAATTATAATTATTCATATATTGTAGTCTATTAAAATCATGCACATTGATCTTGTAGGTGATAGTTTTCATGTACGCATGAAATCATCTTTATTTTGTGAATATATTTTGTGGAAGGTATAAAATTAAAATTTGCATTAGTATAATTAAATTTATAAAAATTATTTATTATATTATTATCATAATTTATTAGATATAATTGGTTTTAGTAGGAATAATGATAATATAATTAAGAGACCTTGATTGAGGACATTATATATACCATTGAATATTTTCTATTAGACAACACGTCATGCATATTTAGCCTAGTATTTTGGAAAAAACAAGGCTTATATTACATCAGGAGAAAGTGTATGAGATACTAGTGTAGTGTTTTGATTGATATAATGATTTTTAATGAGTGGATAAATGGGGTGGAGGAGAGCTCCTTTTATATGGTAAGGGTATAACATTTTTGGAAATATAACTTCTTTAACATAAATAGATAATACATTTCATATGGAATGTAGAGAGAAAATAAACAGTAATTGAGTGGGGAATGAGTTATGGTGCATATTACCCAAATCATTCATTTAAAAACATGTTTTAAAAAAATTTCATGTAATTAACTCTAATATTTTTTACTTTTACCATTATTTATTTTTAAATGTTAAATCATTTATATATATGTAATTTGATTTTAATATATAAAAACAAAATATGAATTACTAAATACATTTTACCCCTTAAATAAAAAATTTTAACAATTTTTTGTCAAATAAAATCACTATGTAATAAAAATTAATTTTAGCACCAAAGGAAGTAATGAGTAAAATTTGTTTATAGAAAAATAGAATTTTACGCATAAGAATTATGTTTTTGAAAAATTATCTATATTTTGATTTATTTTCCATTAATTGATTTATAAATAATAATATAATAGTTATGAAAAATTTAAAACAATAAAAAAATGAATTCTACCTTGAGGATACATTGTTAAATTAAAGAGTCCAAAACTAGCTTTTATTAATGTTATATATTACTTTTGTTTCCAAAATGTTATACATGAGTTTTATAAAATAAAAATTTTTATTTTAAATTATTTATTATAGTAAACAAATATAAATATTTTTCAAAATTAAGGGTTCTCAATATTATTTCTTATCAATTTAGAATTCAAATAATTTTAGCATACTATATCATATTTAATAATAATTTTATAAATGTGTTAAAATTAATTTATTATGTTTAAATATAAAATACTTAAAAAATAGTTATTTGAGAATGTTTGCGAATTTTTAATAGTAAATAATATTTGTTATTTATCCTAAAAAAGATTATAACTTTTTTCTTTTTAATATTTTCTTTTTACTAGATAATTTATTTTTTTCTCAATTTCTTAATAATATTCATTTAAAATGTCAAAATTCATTTTAGTTTGATTTTTCATGTGAATAAAGCTATCAGTTATAATATTAATATAGAGAGAAATATATTCTAAAATCACGGGGTGTTACAACCCCCTCCCACTAAATAAAATTATTCTTATCAATTTTAATAAATGCATACTAATAAAATAGTTAAGGATCTATAAAAAATATAAATGAGTCAGTAATTAAATATTATTGATATATATTCATTAATGACCACGATTTTTTTCTATAATGTGTTTCTATAATTGTTTTTAGAGACATTTATTTCACATATTCATTTTTAGGATCACATTATTTATCAAATAAAAAATCCAAAATTGCTATGACACTATAACAGAAAATCAAAATAAATTATCATTTAAATTCTCAATACTGAGGTGTATTCTATATTGAAAACCTTATTCCAAATTATCAAAAACCATTAATTAAACCATGATATTGTTGTATCAACCTAACACTTCATTTGTTTAACCCATGTTGTCCTTGGTCATGTTCCAATTAGGTTCTCTTACTAAATTGGTTATATATGCCACCGTAGAAATACATTTAAATCCTTAATAATAATTTATAAATAGATTGTGAATAAAAAAATTATATGCACTTAGAGTTTCTATCCCTGTTGGTTGTCTAAGAACCAATAATTGTGCACTGATGTAACCCATACCCATGGTCCCATTCTCTAGCGCTAAAAACTCAAATTTTACACACAATATTTATACCATGTGAGAAAACCCATGTAATATATATATAAATATATATTGTAAAATTTCCATAATATAATCACTGTATATCAAAAATAGTCACAAAAAAATGAATTTAAGGTTTGTTGTATCTGCGGATAATCTATATAAGCATCATTTTTTGTGATACGTGTACACATTTATCCATTATCATACCATAGAAGACTCATTTATTGACTCCACACAAGTTATAATATTCATAATTACATAAAGAATGGAAACATAAGGATGATGTGAGTTTAAACACATATTACGGGGAAAATCATCAATATATTATATAGTATTAGATCCTAAGTATACAAGAAAACATGATGATGTGAGAAATGTATTATCAAATGGAACAAGTAATAATAAGAGTTATCCAAAATACATAATGGAAGGACCAATAGTCTCAAATTATCAAACTTATACCATAAAATATAACAATAAAAATTGAGACAATAACCATGACCGTATTAGTATAACACAGATATATAACATTGGAATTTGGAATAAAAGAAAGCATATTAAATTATATTCTCTTAGAGTGGGAATTATTATATGATATTCCTAATATATTTTTCATAGGACAATTTCTCATGTACCATCTTCTTACTTGACTGATATGTAGTGTACACTCTTGGGATTAGGATACTACCTATGTACCCTCATGGGACTAGGATATGATTCTTGTATGCATTTATTCTTGGACTCCAACCTATGTACCTTCTCGGGATTTGGATACTACCCATGTACCATTTGGTATTCTCCTATTACCCATATACCCTCTTGATCTTGAGACTCTGATAACACCTGTGTACCCTCTTAGGCTTGCGTAATTAATCTTTTACACTTTCTATCATGGAAAACCACCCATATACCATCGTGTTATTAGGCTAATACCCATGTAACCGATTTGATCTCATGAGAAATAAAATCTCAACTAACGTTTTTGAGGGGGTATATGAACCAAATATACAATAATCTATATATAATTTTTATACATGAAATAAATTAGTCATATTTGGATCATCACAAAATTATCAATGGGAAAAGAGATGAGTTTCATGATGGAATTTATAAAACCTTTCAAAATCTATCCAGAAAAAGAATGTGGATATCAGCATAGGAACATAAACTCAATATAACCAAAGAAGTATAAATATTTTTATCATTGATAAAAAATAAATTTTCAAAAACATTGGCTAAATCAATTTGAAAAACCAAGAAATACCCCTTTTTCAAAATATTTTAAATTCCGATTAAAAGTTTTTTTAAAATGACATATTTTGATCTTGATAAATCATTTTTATAATGACCCTTTATAACCAAATATTTTTTTTCATAAAACAAACATTATAATGTAAATATTATTTAAATAAATTTATTTTAGAATGCATAAAAAATATATTTAATTATTTATAATAAACAAAAAACATTTAAAATAAAATTTAAAATCAAGAAGTCGTTTTTAAAATAAAACATTTAAATTTTGAAAAATATTAATATCTTTACTTTTAATTTCAAAACCATTGATAATTAAAATAATTTTGAAAACCAATTTAAATTATGTAAATAAATCATTATGATGAATAATTCATAGAATGGTAAAATAAATAATAAATTAATTTATAAAAAATATTTTACCATATTCGTAAAAGAAAAAGTTACAGGTCACATTCGAAAGTAATTTTTAAAAAGATAATGTTAATATTCATGATAAAATTTGAATTTAAAAATTATCCTTAATAATATATCCTTATAAATTATATAAATTTTTTTAATGTAAATATTGATTATAATTTAAAATGTACATTTGGGAATGGGAAAATTCTTGCAATTTTTTAAACTAAATTTATTTGAAACCCATATCATAAAATTATATAATAATATATATTTTTGAGAATATAATAAGGTAAATATGAATTTCATTGGATATTAAACATAATTGGGTTTCAAATATAAAAAAGAACATCAGTAGGAATAAAAATTTATAGACATTTAAGAAAAAAAATTAATGAGGATATGAATTATTATTATCAAAGATATAGTGTATGCGAAATAAATTCATTAATGAAAAATATTCAAATGAGAAATTTTAATTTCAATAGAGAGAGATGTCATTATATTATCATTATATAATATAGTATAACCACCTTGTAAACCCTTGGTCAATGTTTAATAATTTCGACTCAATAAAAGAATTCAAGTAAAAAAACAACTATATAGATAAATAAAAGTACTAATAGAAGATCCTTTAAGGATATATATTGGCATTATTCATAAAATAGAATTAATAAAAGATAATTCATGATATTATATATCTAATAGGCAGAATATAAACCATCTTATAAGGGCCCTTATATATCTATTTTCTAGTGATAATATGCCCTAGAAATTAAACATCCTCCCTCCAGAACTCTTATTTACTATACGCTACATAAAAACTAACCTTTTTAATGTATTTCGAATAGTAATTTAATTCTTATCATACATATACATTCTATTTTAGTATATCATAATATTATTCATAATGACTACTAAAATGTTTTCAAGGTAATACATAATGTAACATCCAATGTAAATAAAGTATAATACATTTGAATTATAATTAATATTTGTAAATTAAATATTTATTTTACATTAAAGGTGATTCTATGTTCGATAGCGTACCAAATACGCAACAACTGGTTTCATTTAAATCTTACATTGAACAAAAATAATATAATATTATTATTTTAAATGGTAGTTGACGCCTAGACATTGTTTTAGCTGGACTGAAAAGAATAAATTAAAATATTATTATAGAAGTTTGTTAAAGGTTTTTACATTTATCCAAAAAGTATTAGAGGCGATGAATTTGAATGAATATAATTTTAAGCATAATTTTCTTTAAAATGTAAATTTACCGCCTTTTAATGGTGAACCCTCTTTAAATTTTGTTGTTGTCACTCATATATGTTCTATTTGACAAAATAAAATTCATCTTTACAATCAGGGCATCAAAATTTACTTTGGATAATATTTTGGTATTTTTCTGATAAAATTCATTTATTATGAACAATAAAAATTAATGTATTTTAATTCAAAAGTGAATTTTTATCTAATTAATTTATTTGGATAGATTATATTTTTAATTTGTTTTAAAGTGTAATTAGAATATATTTTTACAATTTAATCTAATTTTTGTCTGTGTAAGTAATTTAATTTTGAATTTGGACATAATCAATTGTCAATCATTTGATAGTTATTATTTCTTAAAAAAAAGCTATTTGTTTTAACAGCAGAAAATAATTTTAAATTAATTTCTTCCCCTTCATTGTTTTGAATTTGGAAAAATGGATTCAATATTTGGAATCAGTAGATCCAAATTTTATAAATATGTAACTTTAAATATTATAAATTTTAAACATTTACCTTAGTAAATATTTTATTTTACCATGATTAAAAGGGTAAATATAGTATAATATAATATTATAATAATATTAAATTACCCTAACATGTGTCCTTATCTAATTTAATGATACATATCCGACCATGGCAATCCTTGGTTCAAATATGGGAGCCCGTGGGGCCACATGGGAGTAATAATGACACATTAAATTAATTAATTTAATATAAAGACAACAATGACAAAAACATATATCTTTTAGTGAAATAATTTTTTACATGGGGTTATATAAGAAATATTTTCGACTATAAACATTAATTGCAAATCTATGAATATTTTCTATGTCATCGTATTTTTTTTATAATTTTTGGACATCAAATAAATTAAATAATTTTTTACACATTAATGATGCCATATTTACCTCATTAATAAATAATTTAAATAAATAAGATTATAAATATTAATACAATATCCAAAAAAATGTCCAATTATTATTCAATTATTTTATTTCTACCATGAGTCATCATAAAATTTATTTTAATGAATAGTTTACCTTTTGAAACCAAAGAATAGGTTATAATAAAATAATTGTTTCAAACATTCATAAAGAGCCCCTCATCTCCCTTATAAAAATACCTCACTTCTAGCTCATTCCTCAAACTTCTTAAGCCTTTAGATCATCCAAAATCTTCTCTAATAAGCTCCCGAGATCCCTCTATTCATCCTAGATGCCTTACCTTAGGCAGAAATCACCTCATAAAACAAATTTGCTTCAAACCAAGGGGAGTTACTCAATTTAAAGGTAACATCTCCTCTTATGTTTTTTTATTTTACTTCTCCAACCCCATAAACTCTTTTTATTCCTTTCTTATGTAACAACACCAGTATCTTCAACATTATAGGATGTTGTTATTATATGTATTCGAACTACACTTTCACACACCTCATCTAATGGGTAAAGAACATATTGTTTCTTTGGAGGGAAAACTAACGCCTCATGAAACGATGATTGTTCAATTATCTTCTACTACCTCTCACAGTGGAAATTATGATGGAACTATGTTTATATATGATATATATATTATTTTTATGTTTCCATTATGAATATGTATTTTTCATTTATAGCATACCTTTATGGGTAAACGGGATTATTTCATTTGAGGAAGTGCAGACTACCGCCCCCTCAAAGTGATATGACTCGTTCATACCATACATGGTATGTATAAAGGATATAGTTAATGATATTACATATTATAATATAAAGGAATTATAATATAACTATATATCATTATGTTTTAATTCCATTAAAATATTATATAGAAATGAAAGTAGCGTTCATGCGTACGTATGGCTTACTGTCTCCATAAACAGTGCATTTCATTTCATACCTCTAAATGATACGGACTATTATAAATACATGTATATACTGGATGTATATGATATATATGATATATATGATATCTAAATCATGAATATCATTATGTATATAATGATGTATTTACCACATTAACAACATGTAATTAAAATAAGTCTATTTTGCACTAAAGTACCCAATATTGACAGAACAACTGTTATTAACATAAATGGTTACATAAGTATTATAACATTATAATAACTAATATAAAAGGAATAATTAAATTGAAAAAGGTTATTAAGAAAGAATAACTTAACATTAATTTATTATTCAAGAAAATACAGAATGAACGGTCAAGTCAGACACTATGTATTGGAACTTTGTAACCCAGTTCTCATTCATGGAGTTGATCTTATCTTTATTATTTATGTCTCTATTTAATTTATACATGACATTATATTCTATAGTGTATAAAACCTTCTGAATTTTAATCAAAATTAATCTTTTCTCTATGAATCATTTTACTAAATGTCAAAAAAATTGTTTATTTTTAACATACCCAATGAAAACGAGCTTTCCACCGTCGTGAGTATTATTTTATCATTCTCTTCCTTTATAAGATGTAATGTTATTAAAAGGTAAATAAATATCAAAAACTATTTTAAATATTTTTGTGTTGAAAATGGTTTTGAAATGTATTGATTATTTCAATGGATTGAAATGATTTCTTGTGATTTCAAATGAAATTTTATTAGGGAAATGTTTGTATTGGAAATAATTTATGTGTTATGATTTTATTTGATGAGTGGTTTCATGATAAACCAAATGAAGGGCGGTATCGTGATAACATAGAATGGGTGGTTAAGTTATACCCACCAATGAATTGGTTATGGATAACAGCCGTATGGCTATTCCATTTAGTGATATGCGTGGAAGTTGACCGTATGTTTTTTCCATTTAAGTATGTTTATGTCCCAAGTTACCTTTATATGTTATGTGTTATTTGTATGGGGTTTATGGTAATCATTTGGTTACCAATGGATAAGAAATGATATTTTATTAATTGGAGAGTATTTACTACTTCATAATGGTGAAAATTATTACTAATGATAATGTATTCATGGTTTACTTGTTGTTTTCAAAAACTAATAGTATTCCTTCATTGTGTATACCTTACGGATCGTTTTTTCTCATCCCATGTTTTTGAAGTGTTTTTCACATGAAATAAAGTGGAATAGGGTGATGTATGATACCATGGATAAGTCATGCTTTCTGAAACATGGAACTAGACATGACACTTTTTTTCAAAGTTTTTATATTTTGCGGAATAAAAATGTAAACAGACTATAAATGTCTACTTTTTCATCTTTTGAGATGTAATAGTAATGTAATAATTCTCTAAAACACTAAACCTGAAAAGATCCTCAATGTGAATTATTCATTCAATTAAATATTATGTAATGTTTTAAGGCCGATTCTTTATACATAACGAATCTATTAATTAATTACAAGAATATATTTGGGTAATTAGTGTGTCTGAAGGGAATCACTATGAACTCTTATTGTCCATACATGTTTTAAAATAAATTCTTATAAATATCATCCTTCATTATTGTTAATATGTGATATATCGATCAATGTTCAACCTTTTAGAAATATTGGGGACCCACAAAATTAATCCCTTAATTCATATATCCATGAACGGAGATACGTATTATTTATCATGATTTTGAGTTCATTATAATAAATTTAAAGGCTCATTAACCCACAATTATTCTTGAGGAAGAGGACCAAAACACCCCAAATGATGCATTCTAGCCTATTAATCCATTTTCCAGATTTTCATAAAAATGTTTCATCAATTTTTATATATAAATTTTGGTTAATTCATTTGGATACATGGACTTAGTAAAAGGTCAAGGTATAAGTTCAACTGAGAACATTACTACTCATTCGCGAGGAAGAAATAAAACTCTTATGAGAATAAGTCAGTTTAATCCCTCAAAATGGGTATATCTTAATTCCTTAATCTGTCCTTGGTCTCAATCAATTATTATAAACATGATCACTCATAAGGAAAAAATATCCACACTTGATATGTATATTTAAAAATAGATTCATCCTCCTCCTTAAAATTTAATATAATCATAGGATAACTCATGTTATGAAGAGTGTTCTTCCTCTCCAAAAAGTTTATATTGTATTTATATAATGATATAAAATCCATTCCCAATATAAAATGATATTATTATAAAAGTGTAATAATAAGATTATAAATTATTACCATCTTATAGACATCAACATATGATTCAATAATAATAAATGTTTACACCTAATGAAATAATGTTATTTATGGTGGTGAACTAATTCTATTATAAAGAATCCTAGATATAATATACAAGTGTGAATTTAAATATAAAAACATGTATACAACTCCAATTTTTTGGATAAGTGTTCATTTTTTATTTATATCCATATCAAAAAAAATGACACATGGGCCTTTCCTAGTTCTATTATTTTAGAGAATGAATTTTTTTGTAATTCCTATAAGTCATTGTGTTATGGAATTATATTTGATAGTTACCAAGTTCCCTATAACTTGGAAATTAAAATACTATTGAAGCCTCAGGTTTAAATCTATTTCCCTACATAATGTTAACCATACTCCTCATTTTTAAATATGTAATTGGATTATCTATGCGCACCTTTATTAAAAATAATGTATCTTCACATTCCACTATGACATTTCCCATTCTTCCTCATCCAATATTATTGACATATAAAAAACTGAATCTTATTTTATTTTTTATTTTCATAACATAAAAATCCAGGCATCCCCATTATTATATTTTTTGATGAGATTGAAAACTGAAATATGTTTCTATTAATAATCATGATATTTTTACCTAGTTTTTTATAATCACAATATTTCTTATATTATCTGAAATTAGGTTAGGCATATCATTAGGTAAATTATATCATTTCCTATCACATTGGTTATTGGAATGGCGTCTCATATTTCCCATTAGTAACTAAAAAAATATTACTAATGAGAATACATAATCTAACAAGAATGTAAAAAATGAATAATATGAACATAGAAGGAATAACATATATATGATATTTAATTCCTTTCTCAGGAGTCTCTAATTTTCAATATTCTTATTTTTTCTATTATATTTTCTAACCCGAAAATTGATTCATTTTTTTCCTAATGGTTCATAAAGAGATTATTACTATTCTAAAAAATGTATCATGAGAGTATCAAAATAGGTGTGCAACAAAGACTCTTTTTCAGGAACTAGAAGATGATAGTGTTAACACCCAATGAACCCTTTTTGAGTCTTTAAAAATATGTATAACTATTTTTGATCCACATCTACTTATAGTATCAGGATATAAATGTAATTTCATAGAAACCACTCACACTATACTTCACCAAAGCTTTATGGTTTCTAATATTTCTAATAATCCCCTGGGTTCTCAGTAATGTATTATTGTCTATATTTATCCAAAGTAACTAGACCATTCCCCTAATACCAACTATAGAGACCCATTAGATTAATATATATTATTACAATATCATTCCAAAAAATTACAAAAGAATATGAAGGATTTAGAGGACTAGTGTCTCTAAAAGAACAGGTTCGTAAAAAACAACCTAAAAGTAAAATAAAATTTATATACTATAGAATATATAATTATCTTACAAATAAATTTGAGAGTATAAAACTACTTTGGATTAACTAGAGAATTCCAAATCAATATGGGTGAGCGAAAAACACATTTAAGGGAATATGTGTGACAACGAAACATAACATGTGAGTCAAAATACATATCCTTTTATCATAAAATAGAATGCTTGTGAATTATCACAATGTTTCATAAAACAATTAAAAGGTTATAATAAGGTCATCAATGTATTTTAATGTGTAATAAACAAAAAATGTTACATAATAATAAGTCAGGGATAACTTCTAAGACAATACCACAATGTGAACATAAACCCATTACCTAATCCCACACACAAAATCTCACAAGAAAAAAATATTTTCCAATGCTTTGGAGTTCTATTAGATAACACAAATCATAACATATAAATTATTGTGTATGATACAAAAGGAAATCAATCATATTCGTTAAGAATAATAATTACCCATGGAAATAAATGGGATGCATAATCGTTCCTCATATCATAATCAATGAATATTTCATAAATATCTGAAATTGAATAAGGAATTAATTTTTTATATATATTAGTAAATAACAATAGGTCTCAAAATACTATTTTAATTTTGAAAAATGACATCTGAATGTGTAGAAAGTTGTGTAATGAAATGGACATTAATTTTTTTTTGAAGGAATCTGTTAAAGAATTCAGAATAAAGAATATGTCTGGAATTATCTTTGAAAACAAAAGGTAAACAAGAATGTTTATACCAATAATATTTATTTATTTAAATAAATAATGAAAAATATTAAATGCTTTAAATTATTGTTACATAATAATGATTAATGGATTAAAATACCCCCTTAAAATGGTTTAATCTCAAATGCAAAATTTTCAAAATGAATAGATTAAATTTATTACCCCATCAAAGTATTGGTGAATAATATAGTTATATATTTAAGTGACATGTATAATAAATTTAGTTTTAATAAATAAAATCAAATATATATATATATATATAAAGTGAGTTAGTGATATAATGTTCATAACCTGACATAAAAGGGTTGTTCTGGGTGATCCATAACCATAGATTATAGAATCACTGTACACATACAATTAACATAAAAGATAATAAAATTAGACTCATTAATTTCATAATTTGTATTATTTTACATATATATTATATTTATTATAATTTTATTATGTTCATTAATAACCATTTCAATGCAATAAAATGTTTAATCTCGCTATAATGAAAAAATTAGTTTCATGCTACCAAGGATGGAGAAGTTTTGGATAATTATTGACATTATTATAAAACAAAAATAGAACATAAAATATGAAATGAAATGGTATTAATTTACTTCAAAAAAATTAAATGTATATTAAATATCTTATTGTTCCCTATTATTTGTAACATTTACATTTTATGGTTAGTTCATTTAGGTTTTTTACCAACACCCATGAAATAGTTTTAGTTTTTTAAAATATTTATGATTATTAATTATAGAACATGAAAAAATATAATATAATATTTACCAAATTATATGACCAAAATAATATTTTTATGAAAATCTTTTATGGTGGTAGAAAAAATTAAGTATGCTATTCATGAAGGCGGTGAAAAATATACATTTAAAACAAAATTTCCATTTCAGAAACTAATGAAGAGAGGGAAATAGATGAATATTCCACAAAAATAATATAATATAATTTTATTAATTATTCTTTTGTTAATATGTGTGGTCAGATAGAAATCATAAGGGGTGGTTGGAGAAGAATAAAATTGAATTTGGTTGGTCGTGAATTTTACAGCTTCTTTTAGTTGTAACTTCTTAGGAAACCCCTTAAGGATCCTTGAAATGGTATTTTATTATTCCAATAACACTAAGTCATATTGATAGTATTGGGAACGTAATTGGGAATTAATTTTCAAGATCTAAGTAATTTAAGTTGTAAGGATTTGTAATTTTATTTAGAAGGGGATGAGATGGGTGTTTTTGAATATTATATTCAATAGTTTTTTATTTTGGATCAAGAAAATCATTAGTATTGATTATTGTAAATATATATCATAACATGTTCATGTGTGTTCAAAATATAGGGTTCATATATAATCCATGAATAAAAAATCATGTATTTTACTTATAATACTATATACATTATTTTATATTATTTCGTTATTCAAAAAAATAAAATTATTTTAGAAAAATATAAAAAATTTACCAAAACCAATATTGACTGTGTAAATTCAAAAAATTAAATGCATTTTAAAAAAATATTTTTCTAAATATTTTAAATTTAATTTTTAAATAATGTCATCATTTATTTATAATATAAATTTTTTAATATTATTAAATATTTTATATTTATTTTAAATATTACTTATGGAATCATAAAAATATCTTATAATTATAATAAAACATACCATTAATTTAAAAATTATTTTTATAAAAATATATTTTCCTTTAATGATTTATATTTTTTATAATAGTGAAATCAAAACATTAATATTTTATAAAAACACAAACACTTAATTTATCATTTATGAAGCATTTATTTTCTTGTACCATGGTATAAAGATATAATTTTAACATTTTATTAGATACCTAATTATTATTTTACACTCCCATAGATGATATTACAATTCTTGCGGCTATATCACAATTTCTAATAATCATATTATTATTCCAACAGTTCGATTACTATTCAAAAGGCCAAATTAATAATTGTTATATGGGTTTCCTATATACTATAAATACATAATATTTTTTATTTAATTCTATTTTCTATTAATTTAATATATATATATATATATATTTGTTTTCAAAATTCATATATCATTAATAATACTTTTCGTCATTTTAACAGTGTTGTTTTTCAATGAGATTATTATAGGGGATCAAATAGATCCAACTATTTTAATAATATTTATATTATTTCCTATTTTTGATCCATTATAATACTTATAATTCGTTAGTTCATATTTATCCTCTAAAGGTAATATTTAAATTAATATAATAAAATGTAGTTGGTTTTAACATGTGGTGTGTGTGCATTATAATACATTACTAAATATGATATAATTATATATTTAGAGGAAAATTACATTAATAAAAATCATAGTCTTCACTTGTAAACACTTTCATAATCTAAAAATTTCATTTTATGTATTTTTAAAATTTATATCAAATAATGTTTCAAAGTACATTTTATATGCATTAAATAATTTCTTCAAATAAAAACTTTAATATGATGAATTTAACTTTTTTAATATTAAATATTTTTTTATGTAGGATTATTTTAAATTATTTTTTAAAAAATATAATTCAAAAATAAAATTTCATCATAAATAGTTTATATCTAAACTATAATTCATATTAATAATTTTCCCCAATTTAATGTATATAATAAACATATAGAATCCATAAAAATTCCATATCATTAAATCAATATTTTCACATGTTTTATTACTATATGAATTCTTAACAATATATATGTTTTAACTAATATAATAAATTAATTCATACATAATATTCATCATATATGAAAATATTTTATATAAAAATATTTTAAACGAATATATAATGAAATAAAAATTTCAATTTTTCAACATATAAATTATAATATCCACATTTTATATATAAACTGAGCAAGAATATATCATGTTTACAAAATTAAAAAATTTAATTTAAAAAATTTATAAAATATAATAAAATAATTAAAATATTATATTTTATTCAATTTGGGTACGTATCTTATTTTATGATTGATATGGAGGGATGAACAAACAAAGGTAAGGATTGGAAATGATGTGGACCCTTACATTTCAAAGGGAAATTCCTAGTATCCATTATGTGTAATAATATGAAACTAAGTAAAAAATAAATATATAAAGGATAACTACCACAAAAAAACATTCAGAAAGGTTTCCTTGGAATACAGATAGGTAATTTTCCAAACAAAGGAATATGTAAAGGTTACCACCCGAGGATATTAATATCAAAAGGTTACGAGGAGTATTAAACATTCACAGTAACTCATAACACTTACATATGTGCCTTCCATATTGGATGATATACACTATCTCATTTTCAGGATTCCATTATCTATTTTCACACAACCTATATTTTAGTTATATCTTATGATATCCCATACTACATCTTATGATATCCCATACTACATCTTATGAATTAAATGAAAATTGTGGGTTTCAACGTATCGTACCTTATGATAAATAGTTGTAATACCCTATAACTTTGACATTGACATTATCTTTCCCTATAATGCAATTTTATATAGAGTGGTCTGGTGACCCTATAGTTAACAATCGAGTAATGAATATCCTATGTTATGATATGGCCTCCAAAAGATTATGATACATATGTTCTTTAACAAAATTTAAATAAACATTTATGGATATATTGATGATTGTGGATCGACTTCCATTAATTTTTTTTCTGTGATAATTTCATGATCATTTTATTGATAAATATTTTTAAATATATCTAATCTGTTATCCCCAAACCAATTTATATTATGAAGAACATAAATAACTACAGGTTTACCATATATGTTTTGTATTTCATCTCAAAAAAAAATGATAATGTACACTTGATCAAGGCCACATAGAATGAAAAAATTGAACTCTCACCTACATATGGATTGAAACAATGAATATAAACATTTTTATAACAATAGGACTCATGTACTTCAATGGAGTGAAAAAAATTCACTATAAATATGAATGTATAACATGCCTTAAGATAGATTCCACTATTTCATAAATCTATATTATTTTTATTAATCACTAAAAATAGTGGATCATATTTCATTAATATATGATCCTTTAATTTAATGAAGGGTTTTGTGGGACATCATCTATTTATTGGGATCAATCATGTGTTACCCATGACACATGCTTATTGGTGTTATGATTGGTTAAAAATTTAAAATATCTTTTCATACCATAAAGGGAATAAATATATGGATTCATAACCAATGGAAATCACGTGCAATAAATGGTAGATTACATGAAATAAATATCCCATATAATCAAACTATCATAAACTATGATAGATACCAATTATATATTCTAATAAAGGTATTTCCATTTTATATCAAAAGACTCTAATTTTGGGATATCATCCAAAACAATATCCTGGTTTTAGTGCATACCCAACACTATTCATGAACTAAATTTAGTACATAGAGTATTTATTTTAGGGTAATATTATATTGGTACACATATTATATATTGGTTAGGAAATGATTGGTCTACCTGATTTCTCTTGAAATTGGAGTTATTTAGTTTAAATACATGTGTAAATTTTGGTTATATCATTTGATATTCATCCTTAATTGAATTATGAATAAATTTAGAATTTAGAATTTATTTTTAATATGATATTTCAGTATTTTAATATTTAATATGAAGTCATGTGATACGTATGAATTATTCTATATCTATTATAGTGTCGTCCATGGGTGGTCACTAGGATGATGAGAACTTTTGTTGGGACCCAAATATGAGCAATCTATACATGAAATATTAAAAATGTGAGAGACCTAATACAGTTGAAAATATATATCTTATTATTTATATCTAACATTACATTCATCTCTTGATTTTATCCACATTTTGGGGTGATCCTAATGCTAGTAATTTGAACCTTATATTGTATATATTAAAAATATTTCCCCCCTAGTGAGGACACATGTATCATTGACAGTTCCTTTTAGGTGATATTTTTTTTGTTAGTGGGTTGGTGATGGATGATGAAAATTTTTCTCAGGAAATGAGTAGTTCTGAGAAGGATAGTCATAGAATTTTCTCATAGTAAATTTTTTAACTTGAGTTTGATGATAAAAAAATTAAATGAGATGGATTATTTCCAATAGTGTATCCGGAATAATAGATAATACATTTTTTAATGGTGGTAATTTTTTATTTTCTTGATGAATTAAACAATTAGATTCGGAGTGATCATCTATTTGATTCTAGATTATGGAGAGAATATTAAATCATTATTTCATATATTGACATACATTAAAGCTTCATAATGGGTGATATGAATTTAGATCAACCAAGTGTTGTTCCTCATCCCTTCAAAAATCATATTGGCATGTTTTTGTTCAAGGATATTGGGCCATGTGGATGTGATGTTTCATGCAGAAAGACTAAATATACATTGCTATAGAAACAGTGGGTAAGAGTTCCTTGAGAAATGATTCCAAGTTGTGGTACAGAATGTGTTGGAAAGAAATTTATGATCATTAGATCTATTAGTTGGATTCTAGGGTCTTTTGGATGCACAGAACAAGGAAAGGTATGACAGAAATGTAACATTTTTCCTTTCTATAGGTATGGTTGGAGGAACTAATGGAAAATATTAAGAATCTTATAAAATTCTAGTCCATAATCCCAAACATTCATGGTTTTCATATCAAGGACTTGTGTCTCACGTGAAGTGGGTAGCAACATGTTGGATAGATGGGCCAAATAGAATCCTCCAATAACAGAGATTAAACTCGACGTTGGTGGTTTGTGGATTGTGGGTGAAATGAAAGGTGGTGGAATTGCCTGGGATAATAATGGACGATTTCATATTATATTCCACTATCATTATGGACCTATGAACACATTATTATTATAGGTTATATAATTAGTCATCAACCTCATGATGTGCATGTTCTATAACATTATGATTGGATGAAGATGAGTCTAACTCTATGTTGTTACTTTTGATCCTACATGGAAGGGGTCGAACCCCATGGAATTTGACATTTCTTATCAATAGGCAATGGGTTCTTATCAACCAGAGGACTCATCTTACCCACACATGGAGATAGAGTAATTTTGATCCTGACCCATTTTCTTTGAATGGAAATTTTTATGATACTATCATTATCTATAATGTTTTGTGGTCTATAAAAGGTTATTATAAGAACTTTTTTATGGGAGATTTGATTGTACTTCGTTATTCCATTCCCAAATTAGTGGGAGTTTCAATGCATTTTTTCATCCAGATAATTATTAAAATTCAATTCTTTGTTACAAGACCCAAAACGTGTTCTTGGTCTCCACTGGTTAACGATAAGCACATGGAATCTATATAACAAATCATGGGAATGATTTCACCCTCAAAAAATATATGATAGATAGAATTTTTTATATCAAAATAAAAATCCACAATACATCATATTTTAAAGACAACCAAACCAAATAGTAAGATCCAAAAAAGGGATAAAAAGGTTTCGAGAACAATCTATAGACCATAAACATGTAACCCGAAGAAACCCATGGGTCTATATACTCTTCAGAATAAAACAAAAACATATGATCCCTCCAGAAACAAACACTATGTAGGAAAGTATACTTATATATAACACTCTTAACTTTTCATGTATTGTTCAAAACCATGGCTCCATATACCAAAAGAAATGATTAGACTGTGATAACTAAAGCTCAGTAGAACACCACTAGAGAATCGCTACAATGTATATCAACATACATCCATTAGTTCTTGTTTAAAACAAATTTGTAAAAAACTTTTGAAGAATTGATTTTCAATTTAAAAATCATCATTTGGTTATCTTTTAAAAAACATAACTTTCCTTTGAAAATCATGACATATTCAAGTAAATATAGAAATTTGAAATATCACATATTTAATGGAATAAAAGATAAATAAAATATTTTTTAAGCATCAATATCCATGACATAATCATATGGTAAAAATAATATCAATATACTTCCATATAATGTAATCTCGATGAAATATCACATTCTCATTACATTCCTGTAAAATAAATTCATTTTTCATAAAAAAAATTCCCTAGAAAAACAATTCCAAATCAATGCACACCTATTAATTAAAAATTTACTACATTGATTCCACAATGTTTTAGTTCTAAAAAAACCACTTATTAAATTTCATATTTATGGAATTTCTATCAGACACATAATTTTCATATATGATGTTTTTAGAGAAACCCTATATTTAAAATAATTCTAATAACAACAAAGATCAAAACCATTTTCAAAAACAAATTTCATAATAAAAACTAATGGAATGAATTATAGGAACATTGGTATCACAAAGGGATAAAATATTGGATAATGAAACCTACATCACGAATGATGAAAAATACATCTCCTTGAATACCATTGATGGGACAGGAATAGATATGATCATAGAGACATACATTCAAGGAAAAAAAATAATATCTCAACATACATTCTAGATCTAGTAATATATTAAATATAGATATTGAATTCCTATAGATGAAGAGATAAATTTTTTTAGATTAGATATACATACAAAATTAATCTAAATAGTGTTACAATCTATCATCAAACACAACAATTTTCCATCGGGGAAAGGGGGAGTTCCAAGAATATCACTATGGAGTCTTTAAACTAGGAAAAAATAAATTAGGATTAAAGTGGTCAAATTATGGGAGTTAAAATAAATATTTAATGAAAAAGAAATATTTACAACTTATTAAACTGTGGGACCAGTGGTTTCACTTAATTTCCATTAGGCCTCACCTACTAGATGGTGGTCCATATTATAGCTAGTTGGTGTCGGTACAATGATTTCTCTTCTAGGACATTCATCAAATAGCCTGTGTAATCAATACATATGAATGTGATACGCTTGTACACACCATCTAGATAGAGTCTCTTGTTACCAACAACTAGAAAAAACATATCCCAAGATATAAGTTACATAGAATAAAAAAATTATATAACAATTACTTCCTCATAATATGTTCTGATAATTATATCCACCATAAATGATTTAAATTCCCAAAAATTCTCAGCAATAACCTGAGACGAGATTATTCCCCTACTGCATCATCATTTTCTCTCATTCCCATGTCTCATTGTTATCATTAACAGAAAAATATCTAAAATGAACCAATAAGATCATCTTGACATTATACACCATATCCCATCAGTCCATAATCTGAATAGTTCATTCAACAACAAAGGTGTTGGTTTCAATATCTATATCCTCCCACCTGATCACATGGGAATGATACGACTAATAAACAATTATTTTGTGAATATGAAACAAAATATTGATATATTTCATATAATTAGATAAGTATAATTAATAATATACATTCTCGTGTTTCTCTAGAACCCTAAAATCATGATAAAATGAGGTTCTAACATTCTTACCAAACATGGATATCCTAGTCAAGTAATACTTTTTGAAAATACCTGATCACCAACCACAATGTCCAATGGATGGCTATCCTGATAACCATAAGATATCTACCAACTCTAAGCTGTCACCATCCTCTTACCGATCATATTAACAATATCTAAAAATCTCTTATAAGTTGATAAGTCCAACCAAGGATTGTTCTCTAATGTCATCGCAACAAAGAGGCAACTTTTGAGGTCACCTGTATAATTCCTTAAATGGTGCCATCTATATAAACTCATAATAATTGTTTTTATAATGAAATTATATTAAGTATAGTTGTTTCTCCCAATATCCATTGAAGTTAATCAATCATGTCTGAAGCATGTCTTCAAGAATCTAGAGCAATTTTTTAGTCTATAAATTCATTGTGGATGATAAGTAATGATCAAATTCAACTAGGAAACCTTCATTATTTGTAATGCACTCTACAACAAAGATGTAATGTAAGGGTCTCTATTAGATATTATATCTTATGGAACTATATGATGTCTTTGAAAATATCTCACATACATGTGACCAAGGTACACTACCCTCCATGAATCCTTGATAGGTATGAAATGAACTGATTTTGTGTGTCGATAAATAATGAACAATATTGTACCATTACCACTAGGATTAATATGTAGCCCAATCACAATGTTTATGGATATCTTATCAAATTTTTCATATTATAAAGGGTAATTATTTTAGAAATCCATTATAAATCTTATGTTTGGCCATATTTCACTAATATGTTTGGTACTAGGATACCAAACCTGCAATCGATCATCCCATCTCCAAACAATAGAAAAGATATCCCAAGACATAATATAAAATGGTATCTCTAAATGGCAAGGCCAAACTCAGTTTATTTCCATAATTCATTAACACGTGCATCAATTATTTCAAAAAAAATAATCCTGCCTTTGAAAGGTAAAACATCATTAGGTGACCAAAAACTCTCACATGAGGTCACCCCACAGTATATATCCTCAAAAAATAATGCAAATATACATCCTTATAATTTCCATGACTAATATGATCACCCCAAAATGATCCCACCGAAGTAGACTCTCGGAATACCGACCATTAACTCTCCCTTCGTCGATTTGAATCTCTATAACTAATATCATTATTGACCACTCATCCTCTGATTCCATCACCACCCAAGCCATCTTGTTTTAATCAATGTATCTACAACCACATTCCCTTTTCTATGTGTTTTATAATATTCTAAATCATAGGTATGCATCATTGAATCAAATTTATATGCCATTAAATGAATATATATATATATGAAAATCATATGGAATTAATACACCATTAATTTCTACCTGAAGTGATATTGGTTCCAACTCTAATGTGCATGCATCCCTTCTTCCAAACCAAGATCATGAATTGGAAAATTAATTACCTAATGAAATAACTCTAGAAATACAAAATCTTATACATGTATCACATTTATTTATAACAACCTAGACCCATACAAGAGGTTTCATAATGCATATAATATCAAACACGTTTCTCAAGAATTATTATGATTGTAGCTAAATTTTATAACACTTTTAGCTTCATAATAAGCCTTTGGCATTGATCAGTTCAAAAAAATTACTCTCTTATAGGTAAAATATGTCATAGAGGATTTTGGATTAGAGATGTGCTGAACCATATTCAAACAGTAACCGCAAATGTGGAAAAACATTGAATCTAAAAAAAATTTATGGGATAAATCTATAACAACAATACATGAATATTTTAATGATCCAATGTTCCCTATTTATTAAAAATCACATGGCCGAAAATTTTCACTTATTAAAATTATAATTTATATTAGGATAGGTTCCCAAATAAATGATTATATATCAAGATTATGATGATGAAATTTATATAATCAGTATAATATGAATCTGGTCAGGAAGAAATTAGAATATAAACACAAATATAACCACAAAAGAATCCAAGTATTGTTGGAATATTCAATTCAATAAATCCATAAAAAATATATGAGTGTTTGTAAGAAAAATTGACATAACATGGTACTTATAATTATTATACCTACACTGAAACACCATCTTAGTAATATATTTTGGATGGAACCTCATCTGATTGTAACTCAATCAAAAACCAATTTTCAAAAACCACCTGGATCTTGTAAGCTGATCAAAATGGTAATCGATGATGGGGAAAAGATATTTGTTCTTCCACATTACCTCAAAGAGTTTTTTATATTTGTCACAAAGTTGGAGACTCACATACTCATTCTTTTCAAAGAGCATTGGTGAACCCTATCATGAAACTCTAGGACGAATAAATCTCTTTGGCTCAAGATCCTTAAATTGAGACATTAATTATTTCAATTTATCGGGTATCGTACAGTTTGAAGGAAATGAAATTTGTTTCATATTAGGAATAAAATAATTAGAGAATAGAAATTATAAATGCGTAACTAAAATATAGAAATAATCTAGAAGGATTTTGGGATACTCAATCACCACTACTAGAAGAGGGACAATAATACATGGATCAACAGCATCAAGAAACAACTCTAAAAACTGTTAGGAGATCAGCACATCACCAAGATAAATATGAATTAATCTCCTCGACCTTAGATCCTAATCAACTCAGAAGAAACAAATGAAACCATCGAGAGAATGAAATTTTATCTATATATACTTTCATTTGATCTGAGATTTTTTATTATTCATCTAATCCATGTTGATTATATAATCAAATAATTCAAGATCAAGAACTAAAAATCACCACATGTGTTTTTTCTATGATAATCACAAAAAATAAAGATCATTTAAATCCCCATTCTGAATTCATTACCAATGTATTTTAATGGGTCATCAAGAATATTATATTTTTCAAATGTAGAATTAATGTAACGATCAAATTAGATGCGATAAAGGGGCGAGTATCACAAGTATCCAAAAAATAAAAAACCATTGAAGATAAAATAAACATTGTACCTCTTACATAAGTTTTTAATACCTCAAACTCCACTAGAACACACAACACTAAAAATATATGTACAACCTCATCCCACCACTTCTTCACCACCAAATAATAACCCATCACATGAGGATGGGATCCCACCCATTTTTTTGCATTACGTATAAAGTGGGAGTTATTGGTAGAGGTGCATCCAAACCACTTCCTAGGAATGCAGTCTCCCAAAAACACGGTCGATGAGTATATTTACCCCATGTATTAAACACATTATTTTCATCCTTACAATAAGTTATGAGGTACCCTTTTCCCGTATTGGTAACAGACCACCTGAATCCACCTTCATGTTTGTTGTGCACTCCTACCACCACCAAAACCCTCTTCAACAAGCTTTATTTTCAGAACAGAATGAAAAATCAACATACCTCCTATTGAAACTGATATTAATAAGTGTTACATATATTCATCTAGTTATGCATTTGGAATAACTACCATGTCCACAACTACTACATAGGTGTGTGGGATGATAAGAATCAGTATAGATCAAAAATCTTCCCTCAAAACCATTTTGAAACATTCCACATTAAGATAATAAATAGAAAAATTATATATTGATAGGGGAAAAAATGTTGTAAACCGAGTATCATAAACTATGATATAATGATATCTCTACTCCAAGGTAGTGAATTCTATGAATTTCATAATCATATTGTCTTAGGATCGAATAGTTGATTTAATATTCTATAAAAGGTGTTAGAGGTGATATATTCATGAAACCAAACATTCATTATATATTCAAATCACTTATATATTAATAATTCACGCATATAAATTCTGAATCCAATCTTGGAATCTTATAGAGTTTTTAAAATGTGTAATATCCCATCAATCCTCAAAATACATTATTTTTCTTCATGTGGACCTTTATCGAAATAAATAATTGATGTATTCTTTTTATTACATTATGAAGAATGATCCACCTTTCATTATGATTCAAAATTAGTCAATAATCCCATATATTGGATCATTCAGATGATAGTTTCCTCTAAAATCAATCTAACTATATGTTTTTACTATAGGAATTTTTCAACATCCTCCACTCTAGTAATCTAGAATATTATTCAAGGAGGATCCATGTTCTAAAAAAAGAATTCAAAACTATTCAAGATTAAATTAAATTATTCTTTATTATATTGAATTAATAAATCTGAATAAAAAAGGATAAATATATAATCATTAATGGTAGACCACCCTGGACTACCCATGGAATCTTGAGTCTGGACATTAAAATGAAATGGATATAAACACTCCCAATATACCTCTTGAGTTTTGATGGACTTGTCACTATTATATAAATAACCCGAAAACATTAGAGGGTGTTGACAAATAATTAGACAAAAAATTAATGATAATATAACCCCTTTATACCAGTATTTAATAGAACAACTAGAGTAAATCAATAATGTCTCCCAAAATAGACCACTTTGATGCCCAATGGTCATTTCTAATAACCATGGGATGAAAACAATCATATGGAGAACATGAAAGGAAACACACGAATGATTTCATCCAAAACAAATTATAGAAAAAATAGTGAATCACATCATATATCCATAATACATCACATTTCAAAAATAGCTAAAATGAAGAGTAATATAAAAAATGGGATAACATAATTTTATTAACAATAGATAGACCATAAAAATAGAGCCTTAGGAAATTCTTGTGTTTATACCCTCATGCCCATAAATCACCTCCATCCCAACCTGATGGAAAGTCAAAAAGATTTAGGAGAGTCTCCATCTCAATGAATTTCTTCCCTTTACATGAATTATAGAAATCAAAGGATACAAATGCCCAAAGGAAGAAGTAGGTTATGAGATATAAAGAACATTAAGATATAATAAGATAATATATAAAAATTCTATCATTATTTATCTATTAGTTAATTTGTTAAAATATAATTACAAAACACTTTTAAAGAAATTAATTTTCATAAAAATTCAACCTTTGTTTTTCTTTTAAAAAACATGCCACTCCTTTTATAATAGGGCCACATTCAAGTAAATAGTGTAATATTAAATTTTTATATCCTATAGAAAAATCATATGATATATATTTTTGAACCATCTATCTCAATATAATAATTAAGAGGGAATGTAATAAAATCAATAAACATGCATCTAATGTGATTTCAAAGCATCCAAATAGTTAAATCCAAGACATGAGGGTGTAAAATGGTAAACTAATAAGGTAAACAAAGTAAAATAGGAATAAATATGTGAATATTAATGTCATAGATACATGTTTTCTTAGAATATATACCACTAGAATCCATGGCCACAAGGGAACCTCTTATAGTGATAACTTTATCCGCTGAGGGTCCTCCATATTTAGTTTTTCATCAAACCCTAAGGCATCAAAATGTGGTATTACATCCTATTTATGTTCATGGAATGAAAATAATTTTTTTAAAAAAAATAGAAAGAAAATTAATTTGATATTCATTATAATATTTTTATAAAATATTTTCTAATGAAATTATACACCTCTCTTATGGTTGAAAAAATAAATTCATTTTAGAGTCATATTTGAATCATTTTAATCAATCATTCCTTATTAATAAATAAAGGTTTCAATGAAAAACTGTATTTAATTACATACATTTCCTCAAAAGATAAAAAAAATTGATAACAAATTTCATACTCAAAACCAAAATAATTCATTATAATAACACAAGGATTACTAACGTATTGATTTTAGGATAGAGACACCAATATAAATAATGATGAAAATGACATCACCTTCATTTCTGATGATGGTAGTGAATGTGATCAGATTATATATAACCAATATCAAAGGAAAAATATTATTTATCAATGTAAATGTACGATCTAGAGATGTAGTATAAACTTAATTAAAATTCATGATGATTAAGATAATCAATGATTTGGAAAGGATCTACTTAACAGATTACACACTATAGAGATCTAAGCATCCAACAACCATAAAGAGTTTCCACTAGGGAGAGGGAGAGATTTGATAATATTTGCAATGAGCCTAGAAACCACAAAACTTTGAATTATGATCAATGTTGTACAATTAGCGGAGATGAAATAAAGTTTTGAAAAAATGAAACATTAAACACATTATAATATACATTCACAATGGAATCATATCCTAGACAGTGGATGCTAGAAGATTGACTACACCTCCTGACCATCCAACCACTGGATGGTGGAACCAGATCAAATTAAAGTGTTCTTATAGGTATAACCAATAATATAATTAATTCTTAAATCCATTTAGTGGTCTCTTTCTTCCACCAACATCCCAAAAACATATCTTGATCTAAAAATGACCAAAAAAATTATGACAAAAATTAAATGATCACTATACCTATTTATAGATACTAGGTTTTTACACCATATATAGTAGTAAAAAAAGTTTTATATTTACCTTAGCACCAATTTTGTCTATAATACTAATTTAGAAGTATGAGATAGAGAAATAATACATTCCATACCAATTATAGAATTATTTTTGTGTAGTATATACCAATAAAGTGGAATCATTTATCTTATTCATCAAAACATGTTCATAAAGTACAATAGAGACTAGTAGAGATACTGTTTTTCAATATTCAGATATAGTGAATAAGTGGATAGATCCAAGATAGAGAGAATAAAAGACATTAATTACATATTATAGATGACCATGATCTATCTTAATTATAGGTTATTTAAGGTATATCTAATGTTAATTAATATTTATTATTTTATTTTATCAATATTAGTATGAAATCATTTTGGAGGATATGAGGTTTTTTGTGTAAAATATAAATTGTAGTAGAGGTATTAGAATACGAATCAAAACTAGGGACTTATAAATGAAAAATTTCAGACGTTTTATTAATTTTGGTGAGTTAGAGTTACTCAAAAAAGAAGTTGATTCACATGAAATAAGGGTTCTTGGACTAATATTCTTGTGATTTATCAATGAAGAGTTTAATTACGGTTCTGTAATACTATGAAGGTAGAAATATTATTTTAAAAATGGGAAAAACCACCTTGTATAATGGTGTATCTTTTAAAGAGGATTGTAAGTATGATACATTTCATATTTGGTAAAATTACATGGAATTGAAATGTGTTGTTTTTGTGACTAAGATAGTTAGTTCTTCCCATTTCTATATTACTAGAGTCATCTAATTTGTACATGGTGATATAGGTCCCTAAAAGGATATTTAATATTTTGAATGGAAGGTTAGAGGAGTCAAGAGTATAGTATAGTAAAATATTACTCTTCGTATTAGTTAATTAATATCCCTGACAACAAACTCCAAAATAATTCTGAAAATAACTATTCATTATCCATTTTGAACTATAGGTAATAGAATATATTTTTAAATTTAGTAGAATGAGTGTTCTAATCATTATTATATTTATTTATATTCCTATATTGGTGATCACCATTATATTCTTTTTTTGAGAAATAAAATATATTTAAAATATAGGATAGGTATTTTCTATAGTCAAATGTATTGAAACTGTTGGTGTGATTTCATCTTATGGGTAAATAAAAATGGAATTATGATCCAATGTTTTAAATTATCATTTTTACTCATATGGTAATGTTTAAATTGACAGATATTGTTAAATAGCCCAATTATCTTTGCAGTCACATTGAGAGGGCGTGGGGGGATTAGTGTAAACCAACTGTACTAAATAATATACTGTTTTAATAAAACTTTTAATTATTTTAACCTCCACATTAGAAAAGATATAAGGACCAATTCGTGGATTCCCAACACACCACACAACATGAAAATTAATAATGAAAAAATAGAAATAATATATGATATTTATATAAGGTACTTCTATGATGTGTGTGACAATTATCTTATTATATTTTGTTTGAGTTCGAGATATGGATATTCACTGTTATAATAAAATAAATACAATTTGGTAATACTCAATCCTTAAACCCATGGACATATAAAGAAAATTCTCCACTATCTCTTGAAAGTTTTATTTCACTAGCCCCCACTAGCATAAAAAGGGTCATATAAAACTCACTAATTAATAGAATCTTTAATATTCTACTAGATTTAGTTATGTCATATGATAAGATATTTTTCCCCAACAATGGTCTTTGAATACCGATATGTATTCTACTTTTGAATCATGGACGTATTCCTTGATGTATTCTTCTGAATATTCAACACATTTAAATAGTTGGTTTCTTCTTTTTACCCTCTTAATCATTCACATCATATATTAAATGTATAAAATATAATTAAAAATTATCATTACATGAATTATTTCCTCATTCCATTTCATATTCATCATTAAGGTATTTGATACAAGGAATTTAAATTTATAATAATATTTTTATCTTTCTTCAACTCTAACCAACTTATTTTGTCTTCTTCTTTCTTCTATTTTTTCCTTCAATGGAAATAAAGTATATAGTAACATTACCTCATTAGCCACATTTAACTTGTCTTATTTTTGTTTGTCTTCTTCCAAAATGGGAAGTATCATCTTTTTTTAAATATCATCTACTTCTGTCAATGATTTTCTTTGAAACAAATTATCTCTAAGAATTTTTATATTAGATTTTTCTATCCCATTACCAAATTTCTACTTCTTCTTCTACCTCTTATTATACATAACCTCTCAATAGATCACATGTTTTTATTCCCCATGATCTTTAATAAATCAATAATGATGTAGTACTATTATTCTTGAATTCATAACCTCTGCATGATATTATGATTCATTAGTTTATTTTAAAAATACTCACACCAATTAAAATCTCTCATTTATATAAGATCATAAGAAAAACATTTTTCTTTATCTCCAGTTTAAAAAAAGTAAAATATTCCTTCTAATAAAACATATAGTTTTTATCATAAAAAATTATTTCCAAACGTCCTATTTGAAAAACATTAATTATATCTCCATGATCCTTTCAATATCTTTTCACTTATTTTTCCTCCCATCAAGGGTAGTATCACTACTAAATCATCAACAACATAATGATATTTCAATTTTAAAGACCAGTATACATATTTATTCTATTCTGATGATTCTTTCATATTTCAAGATGATAAATCTTAAATTGTAAATAACATATCTTATATAGCACTTTAGATAGATCTAATATCTTATGAGTCCTAAAGTATGTATTCAATATGATCACAAAGAAATTATGTGTAATTAATGAAATATTATGAATTCCTTTTCATATCTTCTATATAACCAATTAAATATTATATACCATTTTTGTTATGATTCATTATGAAACATCGCTTTGCTTCATATTTTATTCTATCTTTATAATGATATATATCATTTAGATGATATTATGAATAACCTAATATATCTTCTATATTATTTACAGTATATTATGCATCACATTGTAGTATTTCTTTTACCACATTTCAACATGAACATAATCATAGATATTTTTTATTCTATGGGATATATTTTTCATCAATAAAACACAAATTTATATCATAATTTTAATGTGATATAAAGTTTTATGCCTCCCATATATCTTTATATATTATCAATAGAATATTATGAATCATTGTGAGTTATTATGTTTAGGAAAAAACATATGTATGGCTTCACTAATTCTTTAGCTCCAAATCATTTTAAAAAACATCTTTATAGAATATTAGAATCACTTTAAATTTTTATATTTCTCTCTATAATTACTAGAAATAATCATCAAGAAACATAAATGATATTTGGAAAATATTAAACCTTACTCAAAACTCTTCAGTGTCATTCCTTAATCATTTTGAATCATATAAATGCTCTTCATTGAGTATTTCTATATATTTTCACTGACTCAATACTTCCCATAATCAAACTCATAATATTCTATAAATTTTATAGACCATTAATTTTTACTAATAGTTTCATAACCTTATTCAGTTTAATAGGATCCAAAGACCTTTAATTTTCACCATCTTCTTGGAGATACATTCCAATCATGATCTTTTAAAGAACTCATTGATGGGTATTTGACGCACACCTGTTTTATGGCATGGAAAAACAATTTTTTAATTTCTTACGTGTAGTCTAGTGACTATCCCTAGGATGTCTCTTGAAGAGGAGTACACACAAAATCAATTTGACATTTTAAAACAAGGGTAAAAATGATGTGTTTTTTAAATGATATTTAAAATTAAAATGATTAAAAACTATGATATTAAAAATGTTGATTAGGTCGGGGTAGGTTTCCCAATTTTAATGCTATCCTTGGTCAATTTAATTCAATCCTATTTTTCATAGTTCATTAATGTGAGTTTCCATAATTTTTTCCTCTCACTTCCTTGGTGAATTTATGATTGTAAGAAAAAACCTTACAAAGATCTCGGTTTGGTCAACTATCCTTTCATGTGAAGAATAGTGGTATTGAATATCCTTAATTGACATGGGAAATACCCAACCGGGTCCTATTTTTTTAAAACAATTAAGAACACTACCTGCATCTTTTACACGTACTGACGTCCGTCGAGAACTTCACAACTAATCCATGGTTTATTCCATAGTATATAAACATAAAATTAGTGGAGGTAGATTATAAATATTTTACCAAGGAAAAAACATTAATGGAATTAATATTCAAGAATGATTATCACTTGATAATAAAATCCTCTATATGAAATTGAAATCAACTTTTAAGAAAAAAAGATATTTCATTCAATTACGTCCAAGAACTCAAGCACTACAATGTAGAAAACCAACGCTTTCCCAATCACTAAATTTTTTTACCCCACCATGGTAAGGACAATCGAGATGAATGGGGAAGAGTAAGTCATTAAAAAACAGTGAAAAATAAAACAAATAAAATAGAATGTTGATAAGTACTTCTCCTTGGTGTCCCACAAGGAATGTGATGGAATGAGAGATTCTTTGAGAGGGTGGATCTATCCTTCATTTATAGCCAAAAAAATTTCCCCGAATATTGACGCGTTTTACAACACTAAATGACATCATAACACGTTGAGCCCTTATTGAATGTTGTTCATAATTCTGTAGGGAGTTTACTCACAATATTTTAGAAGATTTGGACAAATATTCTGAGAGTTATTCCTGTTTTACTCTCACAATTTATTCTCTCCATTCAGTCTCACCAAATCGGAAACCTCTGGATTAGGATGCTTTAATGACCCTTAAAACGGTCAATTCCTACCGTATTCCACTAATTAATGTTGTTCTAAAACTCTTTACCCATCCACAAACCGAATATTACAACAATTGGGACCACCCTGAAATATTTATGGACCCACACACAAAATAGGTAGAACTGTAAACTGTTTTCATAAGACAATATGTGAGCTTCTTATGAGCATCTATATGGTCAATTCAGCTTTTGTTCCAAAAATAGTAAATAAAGACCATGATTTTTAGAATATAGAAAAGAATTAATTTTTCAATTTTTGTTAGTGTAGTTTATGTTACCGCCAAACTATAGAAATAATTTATAACAGTTAAAAATACGAAATGGACTATTTTTAATGTTCAGCTCAAAATAACACCAATATCATAAAAATGTAGCAATTCATCATAGATTAAAACTTTTTTGGGTTTAAAAAAATTAAATTAAATGTAAATTTAATTAAAAAAAATTTCTATATCAATTCCCCCACACATAGCACTTGGACTCCTCAACAAGTAAAAATCAAATTAAGTCAAATCCAAAACACATATCAATGAGATCTACCAATTCCATACAAAAAAAAAATATATCATGAATCATTAATAAAAATTATAAAAAGTTCTCCATTTTAAAGTTTTTAATATTTCCACTCCATTTCTTATCCCATACACTCAAAACACCTACCTCACATGAATTTTCTCTTACCTGACAAATGTAAATGTTGAACAATGCTTTTCTCATCCAAACTCAAACAAGAGTCACAATAGGATTGATAAATTACTAATTATCCACCCGATGTGAGTCAAGGAATGTGTTTCTCTTGAGGACTTTTTAAGAATGATCAGTGGCTTTTGGTTGGTAGGATTTATATGTTAAAAATTCTGAGTCCAATAAAGGAGGGCTTGGCTTTTTTTGAAGCAAAATTGCCAGATTCTAATTTTCACTCAAATAAGGTCTCCAAATCTTCCCATTTGTAGAAAATAGGCTCCATCATCATTCAACCAGCTCAAGATTTCAGCAACAAATATTACAATCTATTCAATCATGATTTTTTGAAAGCTCTAGATAGGCAGAACATTATTTTTACATTGGAAGCTCTTAAAAGGCACATCTTCTATTATAATGAAAGGTCTAAAAAAGGGACAAATTTTAACAAAATTAAACATTCAATAGAAACATCATCTATTCAAAATTTTTTATTCCACCTAATGTATCATCAAATGAGGTAGTACACCATAAGAAATATCCCCCACACTTATGTTCAAATGTATCATTCTATTTCACTTAAAGATCATGTTGGATAGGGAAAATTGGTTTTTATATGTGGCTAACCTAATAGGCTATTCATGGATATAGGGGAAACAATGATTAATATATAAGGTAGGCCATAATTAAAAGGATTATTTTGAAAAGGGGGATTCAATCCAAATAAATGGATCAATCATTTAAAACACATGTACCACAAACCCTCAAGTTTTGAAAATAATAAATAAAATTATGGTTAAAGGAATCATGGTCGGTTATATCAAGAAATGAGATGAATGAAAAACAAATATGACAAAAAAATGGTTCAAGAGCCTCACAAGAAAGTGATTTCAATGATATAGATAGTGAAATATGGCATGTGATTCAAAAATCAGTGTACTTTTCATGAAATTACAAAATATTTCATCTCGAAAAAAGTCATTTGACCATTTATTTAAGATATTTTTCATGGAATACATTGTTTCACTCATTAGCATGAGTTTGAAAAATGTTAATGATAATCATTTCACTTAAAAAGTTTAAAAAAACAACAAAAATTGAAAAATAAACACACAAAATTATGAAAACAATCAATTTGTTCTTAAAATCAAACACAAAATGAAAATAATAAACTAAAAATGTTCCCTCACCCACACACAAATTATGAAATTTCTTTAATTAATTAATGTGGATTAAACATGTAATCCAATTTTAAAATGAATCACATTATCAATAAAGTATAAAAGAGAGGTATGACTTGACATATTTGTAGTGAATCATTGAGTTTGGATCCAAAGTTTTCCTCTTTGTTAAACTAAAAAGTTAAAAATATAACATAACAAATTTAGTAAATAACATAAAAATATAATTTTAATAAGAAAAGAATGATAAATCCTAGTTTAATCCCCCATGATGGCCCCGGGTTTTGACTGCCTCTAAAGGGGCACTTCTAATCGATTAACCCTAATCTGATGGTGGGTTAGGTTTCTTGCTCATGAACCAATAAAAATTCTTCCTTCCAGCATACACAACTTCCTTTTTGTTAAGGACACCAAGTATATAGCCCAAAAAATCCACCGCTCTGATATTTTTATAATACATTAAAGGTGGGGGTAGAATAATTAATGATTCCTCTTAGTTCTTTGTTTCCACTTGCACAACATTATATTAATGCTCAAATGGTGGTTGAAGGTATGAAACATCAATAGAAAAATCAAAGGGAATGTTAGAATTTAATTCTATTTGAACAAAATTAAATCTTATTATGTTACTATCAAACACTACCATTTTAATTTCTACATATTGTGTCTCTATTTCATCTGGAAAATCCACATTGTTCCCTACTTGAACACCCACTAATAAATTTTCAACATGTTCGTGGAGCTCCAAATGTTCTTCATCAGGTGAATCTTCTTTATCAGAATCTTCCTACAAAAAATAAATATACTGGATGAGTCTGAAGAATTTTAAAAGGGGAGGTAAAACTCAATTCAGTTTCAACAAAGTCAAAAGATAACGAGTTTATAAGAATGTAATCTCCCAGAGTTTGTTCATCATCAATCTCTCCTTCAATGGACAACACCTCTTGGAGTTTAGTAGTACCATGTAGAGGTAGGTAGTCAGTCTCCCCTATATCTGGGATCTCCATAGAAAAATCATGTATGACTAATGGGGGGTCTTCTTGGTCCTTGTAAACTTCATAAAATTCTATAAAGTATTAGGATAACTCAGTTACCTTGCAGGACATTGCTTCAAAAACATATTCATTCATTTCCTCTCTTAGTCCATTTATGAATTGTTTGAATGTTTGTCCCTCATTATATTTTTTCCAAGATAACCTCACCTGTCTAATAATAGAAGAAACACCATCCTTTATAGAAAAAGTTGAGTCAATAAATGTTTTATTTTTCGATGGGTAATTTTTCCATGAATTAAAGTAATAGTTATTTTGAATCAACATGGAATGTGTTTTTTAATGTCAAAAGTGTAAAATATTTATAATTTGATTGTTTCACAACCACCCCAGCAACATCTCCATGTTTTTACGCACGCCTGTCTTAGGTCATAGAAAAATTATATTTTAATTTATTATGTGTAGTCTAGTGATTTACCCTAGGAAGTCTATTGAAGAGGAGTGCACACAAATTCATTTTGTCACATTAAAGCGAGGGTAAAAATGTTTTTTTTTGAAATAAAATATTAAATTTAAATGATTGAAAACCTATGATATTAAAAATTGTGATTAGGTTAGGGTTGTTTTCCCAGTTGTAATGTTATCCTTGTTCAATTTAATTCAAACCTCTTCTTCTTGGTTGATTAAAGTGAATTTCCATAATCGTCTCTTCTCACTTTCTTGGTGAAATTATGATTGTCAGAGAAAACATTACCAAGATCTAGGTTTGGTCAACTATCCTTCCATGTAAAAAATAGTTGTATTCACTATCCTTAATTGACATGGACAATACATGATCAGGTATTTTTTATCTTAAACAATCAAAAACATTAACTACACCTTTTACACATACTGACGATCGTCGAGTACATCATCACTAATACATGGTTTATTCCATTGTATATAAACCAGAAATTGGTGGAGGGAGATTATGATTATTTTACCAAGGAAAAAATCAATAATGGAAATAATATTCATGAACAATTGAACATTATAATAAAATACACTATATGAAATTGAAAACAACATTGAAGATGAATTAAATTTCATTCAATTATGGCCAAAAATTCAAGCATTACAATTTAGAAAACCAACCCTTCCCCAATCACTAAAAATATTTACACCACCATGGAATAGGTAATCGAGATGAATGGGGAAGAATATGGCATTAAATAAAAATGAAAAATACAATAAATAAAAGAGAATTCTGAAAAGTTCTTCTCTTTGGTGTCCTAGAAGGAATGGGATGGAATGAGATATGCTTTGAGGGGGTGGAGCTCTCTAAATTTTATATCCATAATTTTCCCCCTGAATGTTGACTCTTTGTATCCCCACTAAATGAAATCTTCACTATTTGAGACCTTATTTAATATTTTTGATAATTATTTTGGGCATTTACCCTCAAAATATAAACGGACTTGGACATCTAATATGAGAGTTATGCCCGTTTTACTCTCCAAATTTATTCTGTCTTGTCAGACATGTTAAATTGCAAACCTCCAGATTATGATGATTTAATGACCCTTAAAACGGTCAATTTTAGCATTCTTCCCTTCATTAATGACATTCTAGAACTCCTTGTGCATCCACGCACAGAATATCACAATAATGGAGCCCACAAAAAATAATATGTGGACCCCACACCAAAAAATCGAAATAACTGTAATCATTTTTCATGAGACAAATAGTGAGCTTATTTGAGCTTCTATATGGGTGATTCATCTTTTGGTACAAAAATAGTAAATGAAGCCCTAGATGTGTAGAATTTGGGAGAGAAAGAATTTTTCAATTTTGGTTGGTTTAGAATATGTTATCACCAAACTATAGAAAAAATTTAAAATAGTAAAAAATAAAAAATGGACCATTTTTAATGTTCATATCAAAATAACACCAATATCATATAAATAATGAAATTTAACTTAGGGTAACACTTTTGTGGGTTTAAAACAATTAAATTAAATTTAAATTTAATTGAAAATATTTTCTCTATCAATTCCCCCACACATAGCACTTGGACTCTTGGACATATAAAAATAAACTCAAATCAAATCCAAAACACCTATCGATGAGATCTATCAAATCCATACAAAGAAACAAAAAGATATCAAGCCTCATTAAAAAAATTATTTCAAGTTCTCAAATTTAGATTTTAATATATTTCCACTGCATTTCATATCCCATGCTCAGAATACACCTACATCAAATGATTTTTATCTTATCTCACAAATATAAATACTGAAAAAGGATTTTCTCATATAAACTCACACGAGAGTCACCATAAGTTTAATAAATTCCTACTTCTACACATGATGTGAGTCAAGGACATGTGTTTCACATGAGGACTTTTTTGGGTTCTTATGTGGCTTCTGGCTGGTAGGATTTAGATGTAAAAAATTCTAAGGCCAAAAAAAGAGGGCTTGGCTCTTTTTAAAGCAGAATTGCATGACTCTAATTTTCACTCAAATATGGTCTCCTTGTCATTACCATAGTAGAAAACAGGCTCTATAATCATTCAATAAACTCAGTATTTCAACAGAAAAAATTACAATCTTTTCAAACATGATTTCAATGAAATCTCTAGATATGAAGAACATTCTTTTTACATTAGACGCTATAGAAAGAAACATCGTCTATTATTAGGAAAGGTCCAGAAAAGGCACAACTTTTAACAAAATAAAATATTCATTACAATCATCTGCTCTTTAAAATTTTATATTCCACCCAAAGTATCACCAAATGAGGTTGTACAGAACAAGACATCTACCCCCACACTTATGTTCAACTAGATAATGTAATTTCCTTTCAAGATCAGGTTGGATAGAGAAATATAGATTGTAATGTGGCTAACCAAACAGGATATTCATGGCTACTAGGGGGTAAAATGATTAATATATAAGGTATGCCATAATGAAAAGGATTATTTTAAAAAGGGGGATTCAAAAACAATAAATACCTCAATAATTTAAAACACACGTACCCCAAACCCTCGTGTTTTGAAAAGAATAAATCAAATTATGGTTAAAGAAAGCATGTTCTGGTTCTCTCAAGAAATGAGGTGAATAAAATTAATATGACAAAAAATGGTTCATAAGCCTCACAAGAAAGTTATTTCAATGATACAGATTGTGAAATATGGAATGGGATTCAAAAATGAGTGTACTTTTCATGAAATTCCAAAATATTTCAACTCAAAAAATGTCATTTCAACATTCATTTAAGATTATATTAGTGGAATAGATTGATTCACTCATTATCATGGGTTTAAAAAATGGAAATGATAACTATTTCACCTCAAAAGTTTCAAAAACACACAATAAATTGAAAAATAACCACACAAAAATTAAGAAAACAATCAAATTTTTTTGTTTTCTTCTGAAAAACAAACACAAAATGAAAATAGAAAACTACAAAGGTTCCCTACCCCATACATAAATCATGCGATGTACTCAATGAATTTATGTGGATTAAACATGTAATCCCATTTTAAAATAAATCACAATAGAAAGAAAGTATAAAAGGGAGGTATGACCTAACTTATTGGAAATGCTACATTGAGTTTGTGAAGTGCACTGTGTTGCATTTTTTGTCAATGAGGCATGAAGTTGTCTTGGAATGAATGGATGTCAAGGAGTCAAGATGTGAATGTCAAAGGATGTGATGGTGATGGTGATTAAGGAGAATGGACATGGTACTAAGATGCATGTCACTTAAGAGATTCACTAAGTGGTATTGGAAATTGTGGTTGAAACATTCTCCATGAAAATCTGACGATTGTTGAGATGATCTTTAAGTTCAAAGAACTTGTATCCTGATGATACAATGTCACAACATTGATTGAAGACCATGCATTGTCTTCACAATGCATGAGGAGTTGAAAGGAGTTCCATCCACAACTACTAAGTGGATGATGTGCACTAAAGAAGTCCATGCACTATCACTTAGTGCATGTGAACATGAAGATGATCCGATTGATCTCTGATTAGATCAATGAAGCACATTGAAGAATTTAAGTGATTCAGGAGTTCGGTTGAAGAAGAAGAACCTTTTGAATTCCATATCCTAAGTGAAGATCATATGAGGAGAAGTAATGGAATTCCTAAGAAGAAGAAGAAAAATGTAGAAGAAGAATGGCTTAGAGGAAGGTGGCTTGGAATTTGGCATTTTACATATGGGATACATTGTTTTTTAACAAAGTGTTCATTCTGTCCGTTGCCAAAAAATAGGCCAGCCAAGGCCAGCCCACGGGTTCAACCCCAAGGCACTTGTGGGCCTAAGGCGCCACGCCCATGGGGGATCCCATGGTGCAAGCACAAGGCGGCAGGGGGGCCGTGTGTAAGCCCCCGAGGGCACGCAGTGCTGAAGCCCGCGCACCCGAGTTTGCATAGTGGGCGCTAGGTGCGCGCCCACAGAGGCGAGAGTGGTCGCAGAGCGCGCCCGCAGGGAGAACACGGTGCGGGGCGGCACCGTGGAGGGAGGAGTTCAACTGGCGAGTAGCGGGCAGCGCCAGGGTAATAAACCGCGCAAAACCTGCGAGAGGTTACGATGTGGGACGCGGATTTTTCCCACGGAAGAGATCATGGCCGCTCATCCAATCACGCGGCTGATCACAGCCGCTCATCGCATCCCGCGCGAGATCTCCTGATCGCGGCCGTCCGAGGATATTCAAACGCCTGATCCAACGGCCGTGGCTCATCTTCCACCTCGAGCTCGAGCCGAGGACACCCCGAAGCCACCCGCGAGCCGCCGACGAACCAGAGGCCATCCGACGACCTATTTCAAGTTCCCGGGCACCATTGCCGAATCCAAAGTCTCCATTGAGCTCGTCTAGACCTACTGAACAGATTCATGTATAAAAATATACATGCATGCAACGTATTGAAAATTTCGAAGAAGGCCGAAGCAAACTGAAGGTGCGAGGCCTTGTGTGGTTTATGGTTTGCAAAGATTATCATTAACCGAAGGCCGTGCATGCGTTCTAAGTCACATGCACGTGGAGGAAAAATAAATAATAAAAAGAACCCGCGTGCACCGAAGAGAAAACGCAAAACTTTGGAAAGATTTTGAAGATCCGAAATCTTCGGTGATTCAATATTTAACACGCGGATGATCAAAGGCATTCGTCTGCCTATATAAGGAGAGCTCGAGGCTCTCATTATGCTTGCTGAATCTTTGTTGAAGATCTGAAGTCCCGTGAAGCCTCGGTGCTTAGCGAAGAACAGCCTGCGCGCACCACTTGCGCGGCAGTGAAGCCCGGAGCACCCCTTGCTCCGTTTGGTTCCTTTTGCGCATCCCTTGCGCGAAAGAAGAAAAGAGGAGGTCCCTGCACGCCTCCCTTGCGCGACAGGAAGGAGCCTAGCCGCACACTTTGCGCTCAAGGCCATTACCTTCTCTGCCCGCGGACTTGCGCGGCAGGAGGTGTTTGCGCGGCCCTTGCACCCTTGCACCCCTTGCGCGCCTCCACTAAGGCAGGGGCTCGTATTGAGAAGACCACACCTACGGTTTGTGTACAAGATGGAGTGGAAGGCCACCACATTTGTGTGTGTGCAAAACAAGAGGAAGGCCGAGGCCTTAGTGCCTTTGTGTGCCAAGAGAAGTGGAAGACCATCTACGGACAGTGGGTGTGTGCCAAGTGGAGAAGAGGACCCGAGGCTTTCATGCCTTGTGTGTGCACCAAGTGAAGACACATTTTGTGTGTGCAAAATTGAAGAACAAACTACGGGTAAAGGGTGTGCAACAAGAAGTGGGAGAATAGGCCAAGTCTCAAGTGTGTGCAAAGTGAAACAAGTGTGTGGAAAAAGACAACAAGGCCGAACCTTAGTGTGTGTGAAAACCAAAGTATACACACTAAGAAGAAAGAGAAGAGGACACTCACACTATTGTAGAACACACAATCTAAGTGTGTAGACATATTTAATAAAGTGTGTGAAGTTTGAGAAGTTGGTGTGTGCTTAAAGTGTTACACTGTTTGTGGGTTTATTGCACCAAGAGAAGAAAGAGGAAAGTGCATGCATGCATGCATGCACGCGCACACTGAACAAGCTTAAATCAGTGGTGTGCGTTTGAGTTGACCAAGACTGAAATTTCTTGAAGAATATTTTGAGAAGTCCAGGAACAACAGTTCTTGAAGATATTGAGAACCCATGCTATCAGTGCATGAAGATGAAGAGTTGCCATGCACTCAGTGCATGAAGTAGAGTTGAGTGAGACTGAAGCCAGACTGAAGTTAAAGACATCAGCTGCCTGAGTTTTCAGTAATTGAGAAGACCCTGATCAATAGAAGTGATCAGAAGATTTGAGAAAGACCAATAGACCTTTTCAGAGGCTATTGAAGATTCTTGAAGAGTGAAGCCGGGTCATCCTGAAGAAGGAGATAAAGCCTGAGCAAGACGAGAAGACCTGATCATCACAAGTGATCAGAGGTACAGAGCAAGGCCAGCAGTCTTTATCCCAGACTGCTGAAGATACTTGAAGAGCTGAACAAGGAGAAGAGCTACTCGTGTGACTCGAGGAGCCAGGAGAAGACCCTGTGGGACTCAGGGAGAAGAAGTCTTCAGTGGGATTCTGGAGCAGGCCAGTGGGACTCTGGTAACACTGTGGGACGCAGTATAAATACCCTCTTGTGGGACTCAGGAGAGATACAGTGGGACTTTGTATCGACCATTGTAATACTAACAGATTATAATGGGAGAATCCATGCTGGGAGAGCATGGCAAGGATGTAGGCCTTTGGTGCCGAACCTTGTAAATCCTTGTGTCCTGTGCCTTTATATTTACTGCATCATTCGAGGAAAGGTGAGAGATACAAGAAGATTGGATCGAGGCTTTAACCAGCCATAGAGGTTTAATTGATAATAATCAATTAGTAAAAAGTTTTAAGGGATCACTGATTCACCCCCTCCCCCTCTCAGTGATTCACACTGATCTGGGCACTTCAATTGGTATCAAAGGGAAGGTTGCCTCTAAAAGATCCAAGGGAGTCTTTATGAAGTGCAGATTTGAGGAAATGAGCGACCAGCCTCAAATAGAGATATCTTCCACGACTCAGAAAAATAGAAAGAAGAAACAGGCCAAGAAGATGAAGAAAGCATGTCCTAGCTGTGATGAAGTTAGAACAATGAAAGATCTTCAAAGTGTAATTGAATATCTTCAGAAGACTGTCACCATGGAAGTGGAAAATTGTATAGCTACAAGCATCCATGATCTTCAAGAAGGAAAATCACAGTTAGAAGAAGAAGCCAATGCTATGGAAGATCAGCTGGCTAAAAGGGTTGGCATAACCAACACTCTCAGAAAGCTGGTAAATGCCAAAGATGAAACATTATCTCTTTGCAATGAAAGATATGAAGATACTTGTGAAGAATTGCAAAGAAGCCTTTCTGAGAAAGAAATATTTAATGTAATAATCAAAGATGTTTACCATGCACTGGAGAAGAGGCATAGAGTGTCAATGAATGTCAGAGATGCTCAACTCGAAGAAAAAGTCAAAGTGGTGAAGGAGCTGGACAATTCATTGCAAGAAATGAATAAGGTGCATGAAGACCAGATGAAGCAGCTGGAAGATAAATGGGAAAGAAGGCTAAGAACTGTTGAGGATGAGAAGAACTCCCTTAACATGAAATACTTTGAACTAGAGGTGATATTGAAAAATCTGCAATCACCCAATGCTGAAGCCTCCCAGTCAGCTGAAAGGAGAAATGTTGCTACTCAAGTATGCATTGAGCAGGATGATTCTAAAAGAAAGACATCCTCTAATGAAAGGGAAACATCTTCTAAAAAGAAGGTACCATCCATACCATCTTGTACTCATGCTTCTAAAAGTGTTTCTACTAAATGTGCAGGATGGAAGAATGAATCCAAACAAGTATGGATGAAGACAGTGAAGAAAGAATGCTCTCCTAAAACAACACAGCAAGTCAAGAAAAGTTCCCAACAATCAGAAGGACTGAAGAGATCAAGATTTGTGGGTCAGTGTTGGTGTTGTAATAAGTATGGGCACTGTGCAAAGGATTGTTGGTACAATCCACTGAATGTCAAAGCACAAAGGAAGCCCATGCCAAGGGGGAGCAAGCCAGAAGAAAAGAACCAGCATCCACAGGTCCAGAGACATCTGTTTACTGCAAATAGATTTGGATTACTTGACAACATCTGGGATGGTTGCAAAAGTGGTCAACAATTTGATACATGTCAATCTCCGAATGTATCCAAAGCTGGAAAGAAGAGAAGATCACAGAACTTGGCTAAGAAAGAAACCTTGGGAAGCAAATAGAAGAAAGGTGACAATGCTCCCAAGAAGATGTGGAAAAAGGAAGAGAAGTCCTTGGATTTGAAATCCATCAAGGGTGATGCATCCAGAAGGACCACCAAGAAGAAAATATGCTTCTACTGTGGAAAGAAAGGTCATACCATGGATCTTTGCAAACAATCCATGGAAATAAATAGAAGCCAACTGAACTCAAACAGACAATCAATCCAAAAGAATCAGAAGGGATTGATTGAAAACAAGTTGCCTAAGAGAGGTAGCTTGACAGCATCAAAGGAACCATGTGGAATATCCATAACTGAGGCCACACTTCTAAATGATATACTAGTCATATGGCCAAATCAGTTGCAACTTTCCAAAGATCTGCAAAAAGCTGAAGATAAAGTTCTGGCAATTGCTAAGGCAAAAGGGAAGAAGAAGATTTCACATGAAGATGTTTTGAGATCCACACCAGCACAATCATCAATGAAGATCAAATGTGCAAGTGTGAAGACTGGTGAAAATGGGACATCTCGGTTGAGAGAATCTTCTCAACCTTGTTGTTCACATTGATGAACCAAGGAGGTTCCATCTTATTCCCTTATATTCTTGGTATATACATGTGCTAACATTGCAGGGAATTGAAGATGATTATCATTCTCAGCTGGAGGATGGTTTAGAAAGAATGGAGTGCACCCCTTGAGGGGGAGCCAATCAGAAGAAGATGGTATTCTATGAATTAATACCATCTTGAAGAAAAGTGAAGGTATTCCAATCATACTTTCATCCCTTGTTTCATAATTGAGTTTACCTTGTCAATTAAGGGGGAGTATGGATTGAAGACAGATGGATGAAAGGGGGAGCATTATCTTTGCACCTGAACTTTCTAATGAGTTTTGTGAAGTTGTGCAGGATTTAGCAAATTCGTTGTTATATCTGAAAAATTTCAAACCCCTAAGCATGATCTCACATGTGTAGAGAATTATGGATAGCATTGAGTTCCTTGGTTACATCACTCTTGTTTTCTACACCGGGTTAGCCCAAGTAGACTTAGAGTTGATTTACTAAAGGTTCATTGCTAAGAAGAACATGTGACATCATCCCTCTCTTAGTAATTTTCAAGAAGATGCTATTCAACGGGAGGAAGATATTTTTTTTTGAAAGAGAACCACACCACACCTTTGCTTTTGATTGCCAATAAGGGGGAGAAAATATTGTCACACATATTGACCCATTCATATGTGCTGAAGGAGTGTATTGACAACAAATACAAAGGGGGAGATTGAAGTGCATTGTGTTGCATTTGTTGTCAATGAGGCATGAAGTTGTCTTGGAATGAATGGATGTCAAGGAGTCAAGATGTGAATGTCAAAGGATGTGATGGTGATGGTGATGAAGGAGAATGGCCATGGTACAAAGATGCATGTCACTTAGGAGATTCACTAAGTGGTATTGGAAATTGTGGTTGAAACATTCTCCATGAAAATCTGACGATTGTTGAGCTGATCTTTAAGTTCAAAGAACTTGTATCCTGATGATACAATGTCACAACATTGATTGAAGACCATGCATTTTCTTAAAAATGCATGAGGAGTTGAAAGGAGTTCCATCCACAACTACTAAGAGGATGATGTGCACTAAATAAGTCCATGCACTATCACTTAGTGCATGTGAACATGAAGATGATCGGATTGATCTCTGATTAGATCAATGAAGCACATTGAAGAATTTAAGTGATTCAGGAGTTCGGTTGAAGAAGAAGAACCTTTTGAATTCCATATCCTAAGTGAAGATCATATGAGGAGAAGTAATGGAATTCCTAAGAAGAATAAGAAAAATGTAGAAGAAGAATGGCTTAGAGGAAGGTGGCTTGGAATTTGGCATTTTACATATGGGATACTTTGTTTTTTAACAAAGTGTTCATTCTGTCCTTTGCCAAAAAATAGGCCAGCCAAGGCCAGCCCACGGGTTCAACCCCAAGGCACTTGTGGGCCTAAGGCGCCACGCCCATGGGGGATCCCATGGTGCAAGCACAAGGCGGCAGGGGGGGCCGTGTGTAAGCCCCCGAGGGCACGCGGTGGTGAAGCCCGCGCACCCGAGTGTGCATAGTGGGCGCTAGGTGCGCGCCCGCAGAGGCGAGAGTGGGCACAGAGCGCGCCCGCAGGGAGAACACGGTGCGGGGCGGCACCGTGGAGGGAGGAGATCAACTGGCGAGTAGCGGGCAGTGCCAGGGTAATAAACTGCGCAAAAACTGCGAGAGGTTTCGATGTGGGACGCGGATTTTTCCCACGGAAGAGATCCTGGCCGCTCATCCAATCGCGCGGCTGATCACAGCCGCTCATCGCATCCCGCGTGAGATCTCCTGATCGCGGCCGTCCGAGGATATTCAAACGCCTGATCCAACGGCCGTGGCTCGTCTTCCACCTCGAGCTCGAGCCGAGGACACCCCGAAGCCACCCGCGAGACGCCGACGAACCAGAGGCCATCCGACGACCTATTTCAAGTTCCCGACCACCATTGCCGAATCCAAAGGCTCCATTGAGCTCGTCTAGACCTACTGAACAGATTCATGTATAAAAATATACATGCATGCAACGTATGGAAAATTTCGAAGAAGGCCGAAGCAAACCGAAGGTGTGAGGCCTTGTGTGGTTTATGGTTTGCATAGATTATCCTTAACCGAAGGCCGTGCATGCGTTCTAAGTCGCATGCACGTGGAGGAAAAATAAATAATAAAAAGAACCCGCGTGCACCGAAGAAAAAACGCAAAACTTTGTAAAGATTTTGAAGATCCGAAATCTTTGGTGATTCAAGATTTAACACGCGGATGATCAAAGGCATTCGTCTGCCTATATAAGGAGAGCTCGAGGCTCTCATTATGCTTGCTGAATCTTTGTTGAAGATCTGAAGTCCCACGAAGCCTCGGTGCTTAGCGAAGAACAGCCTGCGCGCACCACTTGCGCGGCAGTGAAGCCCGGAGCACCCCTTGCTCCGTTTGGTTCCTTTTGCGCATCCCTTGCGCGAAAGAAGAAAAGAGGAGGTCTCTGCGCGCCTCCCTTGCGCGACAGGAAGGAGCCGAGCCGCACACTTTGCGCTCAAGGCCATTACCTTCTCTGCCCGTGGACTTGCGCGGCAGGAGGTGTTTGTGCGGCCCTTGCACCCTTGCACGCCTTGGGCGCCTTCACTAAGGTAGGGGCTCGTGTTGAGAAGACCACACCTACGGGTTGTGTACAAGAAGGAGTGGAAGGCCACCACATTTTTGTGTGTGCAAAACAAGAGGAAGGCCGAGGCCTTAGTGCCTTTGTGTGCCAAGAGAAGTGGAACACCGTCTACGGACAGTGGGTGTGTTCCAAGTGGAGAAGAGGACCCGAGGCTTTCATGCCTTGTGTGTTCACCAAGTGAAGACACATTTTGTGTGTGCAAAATTGAAGAACAACCTACGGGTTAAGGGTGTGCAACAAGAAGTGGGAGAATAGGCCAAGTCTCAAGTGTGTGCAAAGTGAAACAAGTGTGTGCAAAAAGACAACAAGGCCGAACATTAGTGTGTGTGCAAACCAAAGTATACACACTAAGAAGAAAGAGAAGAGGACACTCACACTATTGTAGAACACACAATCTAAGTGTGTGGACAAATTGAATAAAGTGTGTGAAGTTTGAGAAGTTGGTGTGTGCTTAAAGTGTTACACCCTTTGTGGGTTTATTGCACCAAGAGAAGAAAGAGGAAAGTGCATGCATGCATGCATGCACGCGCACACTGAACAAGCTTAAATCAGTGGTGTGCGTTTGAGTTGACCAAGACTGAATGTTCTTGAAGAATATTTTGAGAAGTCCAGGAACAACAGTTCTTGAAGATATTGAGAACCCATGCTATCAGTGCATGAAGATGAAGAGTTGCCATGCACTCAGTGCATGAAGTAGAGTTGAGTGAGACTGAAGCCAGACTGAAGTTAAAGACATCAACTGCCTGAGTTTTCAGTAATTGAGAAGACCCTGATCAACAGAAGTGATCAGAAGATTTGAGCAAGACCAATAGACCATTTCAGAGGCTATTGAAGATTCTTGAAGAGTGAAGCCAGATCATCCTGAAGAAGGAGATAAAGCCTGAGCAAGACGAGAAGACCAGATCATCACAAGTGATCAGAGGTACAGAGCAAGGCCAGCAGTCTTTATCCCAGACTGCTGAAGATACTTGAAGAGCTGAACAAGAAGAAGAGCTACTCGTGTGACTCGAGGAGCCAGGAGAAGACCCTGTGGGACTCAGGGAGAAGAAGTCTTCAGTGGGATTCTGGAGCAGGCCAGTGGGACTCTGGTAACACTGTGGGACGCAGTATAAAGACCCTCCTGTGGGACTCAGGAGAGATACAGTGGGACTCTGTATCGACCATTGTAATACTAACAGATTATAATGGGAGAATCCATACTGGGAGAGCATGGCAAGGATGTAGGCCTTTGGTGCCGAACCTTGTAAATCCTTGTGTCCTGTGCCTTTATATTTACTGCATCATTCGAGGAAAGGTGAGAGATACAAGAAGAGTGGATCGAGGCTTTAACCAGCCATAGAGGTTTAATTGATAAGAATCAATTAGTAAAAAGTTTTAAGGGATCACTGATTCACCCCCTCCTCCTCTCAGTGATTCACACCGATCTGGGCACTTCAGTTTGGATCCTAAATGATTATCTTTGGTAACCTAAAAAAGAAAATAGATAACATAATAAATTTATTAAATAAAATAGAAATAGATTTTAAATAATAAAATTAGGATAAATCATTTCTAAATACCCCATGTGGGCCCTGGGTTTTGACTACCTCTAGAGGGGCAGTTCTAATCAATTATCCCCAATCTGATGGTGGGTGAGGTTTCTTGCTCATGAACCAATAAAAATTATTCTTTCCATCATACACCACTTCCTTTTTACTGATGACTCCAATTATATCACACAAAAACCCAACCCAATGAGAATTACATAATAAATGAAATGTGGTCTAGGATAATAATGTATCCATCTTCCTTCTTGTTTTCCACATGCACAACATCTTCTTTATGCTCTAGCGGTTGTTGAAGGTATGCTATATCAATAGAAAAATCAAAGGGAATGTTAGAATGTAATCCTATATGAAAAAACTTATTGCATGATGTGTTAATATCAAATTATTCCCTTTCAATTTCTACATATTGTGTCTCTATTTCTTCCAGAAAATCCACTTTTATCTCCTCTTGAACTCCATCCAATAAATGTTCAACATGTTCGGGGTGCTCCAAATGATCTTCATTAGGTGAATATTCTTTTTCATCATCTTCCTACTGGGAAATACATGTATTAGATGAGTCTGAAATATAAAAAAAGGGCAATAATACTCAATTCAGTTTCAACAAAATAAAAAGATAATGAGTTTATGAAAAGATTATCTCCTTGAGTTTGTTCACCATCAATCTCTTCTTCAATGGACAACACCTCTTGGAGTTGAGTAGTACCAGGTAGAGGTAGGTATTCAGTCTCCACTATATATTGGATCTCCATAAAAAAATCAGGTATGACTAATGGGGGGTCCTCTTGGTCCATGGAAACATCATAAGATTCTAGAAAGTATTAGGAGAACTCATTTAGCTTTCAGGCCATCACTTCAAAAGCATCTTCGATTATTTCCTCCCTTAGTACATCTATGAATTGTTTGAAATTATTTCCCTCATTATTTTTTTAAATAACCTCACCTATCTAACAATATAATAAACACCATCCTCTGTGGAAAAGGATGAGTCAATAATTGGTTCATTTATCAGTGGGTAATTGTTCCATGAATTAAAATAATAGTCATTTTAAAACAATATAGAAAGTGTTTTTTTTATTTGAAAATAGTCAAATATTTATAATTTTATTGTGGCAGTACATTCCAGGAAATGGTGCCTTGTTTTTACGCATGCCTGTCGTAGGGCATTGAAAACCAATATTTTAATTTCCTAAGTGTAGTCAGGTGATTAACTCTACGAAGTCTTCTAAATATGGGTGCACAAAAAATCAGTTTGCCACTATAAAAAGTGGGAAAAAATTTTTTGTTTTCGAAATGAAATTTGAAAATCAAATGATTGAAAACCGATTATTTTAAAAATGGTGATTAGGCCAGGGTCGGATTCCCAGTTGAAATGTTATCCTTGTTCAATTTAATTTAATCCTCTTCTTCTTAGTTGATTAGAATCATTTTCTATAATCGTTTCCTCTCACTTCCTTGGTGAAATTATGATTGTGAGAGAAAACATTACCAAACTCTCGGTTTGTTAAACTCTCCTTCCATGTGAAAAATAGTTTTATTGAGTATCTTTAATTGACATTGGCAATACCCGATCGAGTCTTGTTTAACCAAAACAATCATGAAGTTTCCCCATACCTTTTACACATACTGACGATCATTGTGTACTTCACCACTAATCCCTGGTTTATACCATCGTATATAAACCAGAAATTAGTGAAGGTAGATTATTATTATTTTACCAAGGAGAAAATCACTAATGGAAATAATATTCATGAACAATCTCACTTGATAATAAAATCCATTTTATAAAAATGAAAATAACTTTGAATATGAGTGAAATTTCATTCAATTACGTCCAAATACTCGAGTATTACAATGTAGAAAACCAACCCTTCCCTAATCACTCGAAATATTTACCCACCATGGTAAGGGTAATCGAGATGAATGTGGAAGAATAATCCATTACAAAACTATGAAAAAGACATCAAATAAAAGAGAATGCGGAAAATTTATTCTCCTTGGTGTCCAAGAAGTAATGGTATGGAACGAAAGATGCATTGAAAGGGTGGAGCTCTCCTTCTTTTATAGATAGATTTTGTTCCCCAAATGTTGACACATTGAGTCACCACTAAATGACATCATCATGATTTGAGAACTTCTTTAATGTTGTTCATAATTCCTTTGGGTGTTTACACTAAAAATATAAATAGATTTGGAAAAGTAATACAAGAGTTATGCCCATTTTAATCTCACAATTTATTCTGTCCAGTCAGACATGACAAATTAAAAACCTTCGGATAATGATGATTTAATGACCCTTAAATCGGATAATTCTAGTGTCCTTCCCTTCATGAAAGATATTCCAAAACCCTTTTTTCATCCACCCACAGAATATCAGACCAATGGGGCCCACCAAGAATTATTTATGTACCCCACACAAAAAATCTACAGAATTGTAAATAGTTTTAAAGAGAAAAATTGTGAGCTTCTTTTGAGCTTCTATATGGTAGATTCAGCTTTTGGTCCAAAAATAATAAATGAAGACCTGGATGTGTTGAATTTGAAGACGAAAAATTTTGAAATTTTGATTAGTGTGGAATATGTTATCACCGTAAAACAGTAATAATTTAAAACCATTAAAAATATGAAATGGAACATTCTTAATTTTCAGCTCAAAATAACACTAATATCATAAAAATGAAGAAATTAATCTGAGAGTAACTCTTTTGTGGGTTAAAAACAATTATATTCAATTTAAATTTAATTGAAAATATTTTCTCTGTCAGTATTCAGCCATCCATCATTCATTATCTCTAATCCCAATTCTTTAATAGTTTTAATATCCATATTTTCAAACATATCATGTATTATCTGGTAAATACATATTTTATATTCTATAATAAATTTTTATCAATTACAACAATTTCCACCTCTATAGGAATTGTATATTAAGGATTATTCCTTGAATATGAATTTTCTAAAACACCATAAATATTGTATTCATATCCACCATCAATTTACAAAAAATATCATGATCACTAATCCCTATCATATTTTCCAACATATGAATAGATCATTATCTGCATCTATAATGGAAAATAAATTAAACATATGTAATACATAAGATAATAAAATCTGAATCAGATATATACGATACTGATATTTTTAAATTCTCATGATCTTCATCCCTAATTGAAAAAAAATGGAACTCAAAATGATTTTTGCACCTAAAACTCACCTTTTGTATTTTTTATCAATTACCACTTCAAATTCAATTCATGATAAAGTCAATATACTACGTACCCTACTTCTCTTTAGTAAGTCCCAATGGATATATCAAGAAGGGTGTGTGAATTAAGTATCCAATAAAATTTATGTTTTAAGAAAAATTCAAATGAAATCCACCAAAATGATAAAAATAACCTACAAATCAAAATTATCTTATTTTTCAAATATCTTCTCAAAGAGGGATCAATAAATTAAAAGAATTATATTTGACGAGAATTTAAATTTTTTAAAACAATTACCTGATCAAATACACTATATAGAACAAAAATTAATATTAATTATCAATATAATGATATCACATATATTTTAAATAATATATATTTTTGATATTTGAAATATAGGAAAAAAACTAATAAAACAGATAGTGGAATTTAAACAAGGGCTTTTGTCTTAAGACAAGACTTAATCCCCTCTACTTGTCAATAAATCACTACCATGTTATTTATGATTCAATAGACAATATACAAAACCTAAATTGTTATTTATATACATTAACCCACAAAGATATCCCTAGGAAAAATATATTCTTTAGTTATACATTGTGTAGATACTAGAACAGGTCATTGAAAAACTATTTCACTGTTTTCATGGGTATACAAATTATGAAATATTAGAGTGTGTGCCTATAAATATCTAGTTATGTATAGGATACCTTTTTTACAGATAAAAAGAGTTGAACAAGACCCCAATAAAATATAAATCTTAAAAAGAAATATAATGTGATTAGAGTTGGGGGAAATTGATGTTACTCAATCTAAATGCATTCATATGTTTATAGGTCCTCAAATGCGTTTTTGTATGAAGCTCCAATTGGTTTTAAAATATTAACATCAAAATTGGGTGATGCGAGGTTCTACAGAATCATTCTACATTATTATATAGATGTATATAGCCCTTCGACACATATGTGTGTTAAATATTCTTGTTGATTAATCATATAATGGTTAGTGTTCTATATGAATGTATCACTCTATCATCCAATAGATATTTCTTCTAAATATATTTCGATCCATGATCAATTATCCATTGAATAATAATGATAATATAACCTGAATCCTCATACTGATCATAAAATGAGAAACAAATTAATTTTTATTTAACGCCTCTATAGAGTTTCTTAAGATTAATGATCTTAAATCCCTGTGAATCTGATTGCATCTAATTCCTTAAACTATCCATTTGAGAGACTAAATTTTGAAAGAAAAATCTTGACAACAATGATAATACTCTAGTGGTAGAAATTTTGAATAATAGTTGGGCTTTGATGGTAGAATCAACACAATCTAGTTATAGTTCATCATGGAGGTTGTATCATTGAATTCTATCATAGAATGACGGTTGATCCTAATGGTTATTGCATCATTAAATTGTAGCATAGACACATTTTACATCACGCCAATAGAGAGGTAGATCTATTCTGGTGGTACATGTGTCAATTGTTAGATCTATTCTGGTGGAAGATGTGTTTGGAGAGTATATCTATTATATCAGTAGATCAATTGATGTAATAATAGATAATCAGTTAGAAAAAAATATCACAATTTACTAAAACATTATTTACTATCATAAAAATTAAACTTGTTATAAAAAAACAAATATGATTTGGGATCATTAGAATAAAGAGGTTTTAAAAATTTCATAAATTTGAAGTTAATAAATAAATGTTTTCAAAACCATTTATATAAAAATAATACAACTATAATTGTAGATGAATATGAAGAATGTTCTTCTTGACATTTGAAATCGTTGATGTAATATATACCATCCTAAATTCCCTTCAAGTATAATAATTCTTTTGGGATTATGAAAAACAAATGAAAAAAATAAAATATATAGAGATTAACAAAATAAAAATTAGGAATTTTATATAAATATCAAAGGTTACATTAGAAAAATGATTAAAACGAAAATAAATTCCATATAAAAAACTATTCAAAATTTAAAACACTCATGGATTGATGAGAAAAATAAACCACCAAATGCATGGATTTATTTCTAACCAGAGTTACAATGGTGGAGGATGTGGGTGTAGGAGTACGTGGAGGAGGTGACCTGATCATTACATGCCTTTGGTGGAGAACAACCGTAAATACATTTATTCCAAATGGTTAAATGATGAAGGGAGTGGTGCTAAAAAGGGCACTAATATGATAATAGAGAAGGATATAGTCAGAGGATACACTATTGTAGACTTAGAGGAATGAAGAAATGGTTTCATTAATTGAATTAAATCAGTGACAATGTTTCCAATTTTCTCAATATCATTTAGTCGGTTCCCTTTCTACAGGAATTCCATGGCCACATTAGGCATTATTTGATTCTTATTAATATAATTAAAGTAAAAATTTATCTCATGTTTTTCTGAAATAAGTTCATGGTATTATTTAACGGATTTATTGATAATATCTCATTCAATCCTAGCCTCATTCTAGAATTCTCTAAAAGTATTATTAATATGCTTAACATGTGAGTTTATTTAACAAAGATCCTCTTGATGATAGGTAAAATAATCACATATAAAAACATGTAGGTCATCTCTAACAATGTATAAAAGCATATCTATAATATCTGTGGGAGGATTAAGAGGTGGCGGTCTAGAATTAGAAGAACCAGATATAGATTGAGACTCCAATCTCCCGTGAGGAGATAAATTACTATTGGAAAAGCTCCACATAAAATCTTTCACGATGGATCTATCTTATTCCATATGATTAGACAATATTTTTTTTCAATTTCTAGATCATCTATATTCATAATTATCTTATGTTGGATATGTGATATGACTAATTCAAATATCCATATGGTTTTATCTTCAAAAAAAATTCGTGAGGAGGTGTGGATTTGATAACCCTATTATATATAATAGTAGGCATACTATAAAAAAATCCAAGTACTATTTATTCACATAAATAGAAGGAATATAAGGGAAATGATGATGATATAGAATCTGAACATGGTTAGGTAGGTCAATCTCCTCATGTTTAGACTCATCTACATTAACACTAAAGGAAAAATATTCTAATTATCCTTCCTCATCAATCTATTCATCTAGATATCCTTTATGACCATTTTTATCAATATATATGGAAATTCCACAATGATAATGTGGAATTTCATGGTTATCCTTATCACCATCATCTAACTATGAATAGTCACTCCATAAATGAGAAGATCATGGGTATTTCTCCCCTATAGAGTGTTTTATCCTCCTATCTATCAGATACACCATCCCCATCTTGACTTTCAAAATCCTAAAAATCATATCAATTTTCATCTTTAGGATCATTAGTCACTTCAATAATACCCCTTGATCATGCACAATAATATCTCTCAGAATTTTCTATATTTTGGAATTAGATTTCCTCAGAATATTCACAGTCACATATTAATAATTCACAAATAGGATGTGGAAGAGATGGACTAGAGGGTCTATAATAGACATTATGGACTATGACCACATCAATGCCACATCCTCCCTCCACTAAAGAAAGTATTGATTATTTTTCTATAAATCCATATTCATATTCATCAACATCAACTCAACTTACACATCATAGGAATATACAAAAACATTATTTGGCATTTAGCTAGGATCAATGATGTCACTCGTTCTATAAGGGTTCTACACAATATTAAAATTATCTTAAATTTTATCTTTTTATCAATCCATTTCTACATATTAGGGTTCTAATTAACATTTATTCTATTAGAGGTAAACTATCATAGACCAAATCATCCACATCTGATTACAATTTAAATATCCTTAGGAACAAAATTTTTGGATTCTAACATATCCAAAATGAACATCAATTGGGTCAATGAATTAGATTTAGATGATGTCTAGAAATTGATTTTATATAGACCATAAATTATGTTTACAAGTTTATTATCTTCTTTTTTCATAATAAACTAGTACCCCCACATGTTATTGCATGGAGTATTCGATTATAGTTTTTTCTTTTAATAAAAGGTTAATATTTATAAAGTTTGAGAGGAAACAGAAATGTTGAATAAATTTTAATTAGATTGTAATGTTATATGATAATGGAATAAGAGTGAATAAAATATGAAGACACCATTTAAATTGTTGAAAAATAAAATAGACAGAGTAAATGTATATTAATTTCTAAATTTTCATGAAGAAGATTTAATTTAATTATTAATTTCGATCACAATAACTGTAATTTGGGCACATAAAAAAACTTGAAAGATAAATCAATGATAAGACATTGGACGTAATAATAGAAATGAGAAATGAGAAAATAAATGAAATATTAAAAAATTGAATGAATAGGCTATTTAGGAAAAAGAAAAGGGAGTGAAACTATTCATCATATATATAAAACAATGTGGAATGAGGGGCATAGTGATCGATACAAAGATAAAACAGAAGATTGAATGGAATAAAATAAATAGATTAAGATAAAGAGTTGACAACCACTTCATAACACTTGACAACATGAAAAAGAATAAAAAAATAGATAATGACAAATTGAATCTGGTTGTTTCTTCACTAAATATCAACATTTATGGGTTGTATATCAATATTTAGTACCCAACCCATGCATTTTCCTGGCATGATCATTTAATTAAAAATTTAATTATACATAATTTGGATTTTTCCAATATGAATTTCTGGAGAATAAATGTATATTAGAGTGAACTTTTACTCTATATAATTTCATACTGGTAGTGCCTTTTGGGAAAACATTGATTACAGGATCGTAAACAGTAGTCATGTTACCCTTATTTTTTATATAAGTCAAAACTGAAAATGCATATGAATGTTTCAATATAAGTGCAAAAAGGCAATACAGATGAAGGTAAATTTATTTAACCTAATTAATCATATAAGTTAATTAACAATTCCTTATCTAAATAAATTGATAAAACAGTATGCTATATATTTTAAATATATCTATGTGGATACATAATATTATGAAATCATTATTAATAATTCTAGATGTCTTTTATGCAATTTCAATGTAATTTCGAAGAATATATACACTTTCATGACTATAGAATACATAATATATATATATATACATGTCACAAAGAATTAATGAAACAGTTTTATTGTATACATACAACATTTTATCATATAAATTGAATAAACATCTCATTCTATACATAAATTCACTAAACATAATATTTGTTCATAAAAAATATTATTGTATACTATAAATATATGTTAATTAGAGAATATTGAAACACCTAAATATTTCATACTATAAAGTGAAGTATTATGAATAAATTTATTAATATGAGAGAGTATGCATCTCATATATATAAATTCATTACCTAAAATGTAATCATGCAACTAATAAATTATCCATACAGCTATATTTGTGGCCACTGAAGTGTATTTCATAGTGTAATTTCAGGAATTTATAAAATGAATGCCAATAATATACAAAATATAGGAGGAAAACAGTTGGATAATAATATGTAAATATAAAATTATTTATATATGAATAGTTTCAATGTCAAATAGGATAAGAAATCTCTGTTGGGTAATCCAGAAGCTGTAAAATTAATCACTGTAAGATGGAGCGAGAGACTATGGAGGATGATTTTCTACTGGACTTTAGATTATCTTCTGCATCTCCACAACATTGCAAAGTGGCCTCACATTTTTTTCCGTAAGATCATCTCAAAAACAGGACCTGATGATATTATTTTATTCCACCAAAAACAAATTCAACCCCTTCGATTAGCTAGAGAGAAGAAATACCAACAGAAAAAATGTAATTATCCATCGTAAATGAAATAACAATCAAAAGCATAATCCAAATCCATCAAAAATATTATGCTCATACAAAGGGTTATATACAAAATACCCAAGAAAATATATGTAATGAGTCAAATATTTTATATAATGGGTATAGATAATGGAAATGTTGGATATGATATATTCATATGCAGCATAAGCAGTGTGCATTGACATAATATAGAGAATAGTTATAACAATAATATTCTCTATAGATTAGTAATATTCAAATAATAATGGGCCTTTAAAATAAAAAAAAATTATATCTTAATTTCAAAATACATAGGGTATCCAACCGTGTATCATGCATATCCTGAATATGAAAAATATATATTTAAAATAATACATTTCCTGCAAATCATTTAGCTTGTCCATTAAGAGAATAAAACCTATTTGAATAAATAACTGAACAACTCAAAATATTATTATTAACAAATATTAAAATATTCATTTGTTCACATGTAACTAAAACATTTGTATTAATTAAAAAGTGTACGAAAATCCCATAGTCATGAGTGAAGGTAATGCATACAATATTAACTACTTATACTTGATGAAACTACAGAATATTCTAATGAACTCAGTAATCATGGAAGACTTGGTGCGCTTTTTTAGGTACTTAGTATCCCTGCCTCAGATATGAGAAGAATTACTACATGGGTTCTTGGAAAATGTGTTAAAAAAACCCAGTAGTATTGAAGCAGATCATGGATGTGGGGTCCAAAACAGGTCTAATAAAAAGGGTAAATTACAGTTCTGTTGAAGATGAAAAGAAATTAATATATGATTTTTCATCACTAATTAGAAAAAATTTAGATGGTCAGTAGTTGTTATATAAAAAATATAGGCACATACTCTTTTAGAGGATAATGTTCAATTAAAGCATTAAAGAACAATTGAAAATGAAGTGTTTCCCTAAATAATATTAGGAAATAAGAAAAGTAAATTCTATGTATAATTAAACTTATATAATGTATGATTTTATTGTTTTATTAAATTGATACATGTATACAATTTCATAAAATGTATAGAGATACATACCTTGTCCCTCCACGAACATGAATACCTGTTTTGAAATCCTTCGATGATAAATGTTCATCTTTTGTGAAAATCATTAATGTTTTGCATCATCTATTGGACTCATGGACGTTGTAAATAAACACCTATAATAATTTATTAACATATTTAAGAAACACATGGATATAAAAGAATTGAAAATTTAAAGGGAAACAATGCTTTTCTGTTATATTTGTTTCTAAAATAAACTAACATTTTCAAATTAATGGAAAAAAATAAAAAATATATTGCCAAAACATCACTATACTATACACATAGGAATCATGATAATCATAGTGAGAAAACATTAGAAATTCATATCCATTAAAAAACTACCCACAAGATCAAATGAACACAGGAATTGAAAAGACAACGCCCTCTAGTTACTGAGCATAAGAAATCTATAATCTGAAAAACTCCATCTAGATCCACCCTTTGAAATCAATATTTAGAAACACCCAAGGGATAGCATAAATTTGATCCAAAATCTAGATTCACTACACCAAAACATTGAACCTGCTAAAACAAATTAGCATAAACATTACCATCTATATCACCAATCAAAACAGAACACCATTTCATCAATTAATTTATTACCACTGAAGCCTTTATTCTAGTAGCAAATCTCGGGGGAGATCGAGAGAAAAAGAACATTTTTCAATGAGAGGTAATTTGCTGAAGATGGATGTTCTCCCTTTCATACAGACTCGTGAAAAAGAGGGAATTAGAGCTTCCTAGAAGTGTGAGATGGATCTATAGGATTTCTAGAGTCAGGTCCTTCTTTAATTTTTTCTAGCTACAATCATACAACTACAGTCCCGAAATCATTCCCAAAATTATTTAATTGCAATTAACAGATGAAAAATGATAAAAAATTTCTTTCAGTATCATTTCATTTCCACTAATTTAGTGAAATAGAAATGTTATTGTCTTGTATTTACATATTGGATTCAATAACATACTTTCCCACATCAACAATGATTTCCCATGTAATTAATGTATTTCCCTACATAAACTACTATTCAATATATTCAATTCAAATTTTATTTAAAAAAAATCAAAACAGAATACATATTTTTAATATCAATTAAACAAACTGAAATAGAACACATGTTTTGTTATCTATAAATAAGTAATTAATTAATATATAAATATGTAAAATTGTAACTATTGATAAAAAAAGAAAGATATTATCAATTGAAAAGACAAAACCAAAATAGAAAGCATGCTCTATTATAATTAAGTTAACTTCAATAATCATAACTCAAACCTAATTAAAAGAAAATTATCATTTTCTGTAATTACATATGTGGTGGTGTAAAATATTTTGGTAAAAACATATTATTGTGTCCAGAATAGAATTTTATAAAGATATCCATGTGACTGAGACATCCTCTCATATAAAATAGTATTCATTATAATGAAATACAAGGTAAATAATAAAGATAAAGTAGGGATAGATATACCAATTCAAGAATGATTATCGTTGAAGAAACCCCTATTAAAATCCCAAACACAACCAACCATGAAGCTATAACCATCTCCTTTGATTTTCCAAAGATTGAACACGATATTTATATGTGATGACAAATATTTGAACAATCTTTACAATAATATATAAAATGCATGAAATTTATCATTATTATTACTATTAATATCATAATATAATCTAATCCCATTGAATGGAGTGGAGTGACTAATGTAACGCCCTGACCCCAGTTACCCAGAGTTAGTACATTATTACATAACATTGGCATGATCAGAAAAGATCATGTGTCGAATGACCAATTAGTTTAGTAGCCATGGAATCACTAGATACATTCATAAAGTTTACATTACATCATAAAGTGAAACTACAACAACATCTGGTCTCCACAGTCATATCCCCTTGTACTATCCCTAATTTTCATTCATAAAATACTTTTCACATCCTGGGAAAATTAAAACATTGAAAGGGGTGATCTCAGATGCTCAGTAAGGATAACAATATAGCAGAAACATTCATAAATAAGCATAAACACTTACGGCAATGTATAAATAAAACAAATGCCTTTTAAAATTGAAACTCAACATAATATGGAAAAGATAAAATGAAATAGTTCCATTTACTTATGCACATGGATATTCTACTAGTCGAATAATCACATGGAATATCAATAACCTCATTCATAATTATGGAATGCATAATGCCAAGCTATTAAAACCACATAGTCAAGGACATGTGTGAAGACTACAAATAATATTTTGTCAAGGTCTTATTCTAAGACACTAGTTTGTCTCATGATACCTACTGATGCATTTAGGAGCTATAGAGGGCTCCACCCATCACTTATTAAGTCCAGTGCATTCCAAATATAAATAGGTTTAAACATAACATAAACATTCATATTAAAACTAGAATATGAAATTTCAATAAAAATCCATAAACCATAAATGGTAAAAAAATAACACACCCACAATCAAAAATATCAAAAAACATTCAATACAATATGGAAGTTTTTTTGTCATAATCAACTTCAAATAAGATTAAAATCCATCAAAGGATTTTGACATAGATGAAATAAAAACTATTTGAGAAAAATGACACTTTTTTTGAAATTATTTGAAATTCAAATAATTATAAAATAAAAAATTTACATTTAAAATATTCTTATAATCATGTAAGGGAAGATTCGACGATTTTATAACGGCGTAAAATAGCCACACCCACCATATAAGTTAAAAATAAATTTTTACCTTAATTTTGTCGAAAAGGTTAAAAAGGACCCCGTATGGAAAATGACAGAAAGTTTCCTTTATAAACTACTTATAAAAATTCAACAAGGTTATAAATGACTTTAATCCATAGTCTGCAAAATAGTAAGATTGATTTGAAATACATTTTTATGAAACATGGATGTGGATGATAAAGAGGTCCCAGTAGATAATTACGTATAAACAACCTCAGATAATAAAGAGATTGTGAAATAAAAACATACCCTGTACTTTTACTTGGAACAGGGTAGGTTATCCTCATGTATAATATTTAAATTATTGTTATTAAATTTTAAAAGAATCATATACATAAATATGATATCATATTTGATCTTTTAATATTGATTTTTTAATAATATATTAGTAATATTGTCGTTTCGGGTGTTAACTTACTCATTTTCATTAATATGTTTTGTTTCATTAGTTGTTTTTGTTTTCTATAGGCTGTATCTTATTCATATCCATAATGATATCAAGACCTTAATCATTATTTTTAATCTTAAAATTTGAATTAGTCTTATATTGATATGATGGGGAATGAATTTCATCGCGTTCGTGGATATGGTAGTCCGTACGTACGCACGAGCGATGATATCATTCTTTTGATATTAAAATAATATATAATTGGATGGTATATTATATATGAGGAATCATTATTATGTTATATTTATTATTTACTTCAATTTCACATCAATGTCATACCCATCCAAATAATAATGTTTTGAATAACAATTACAGCACGATGTAGAGACGGTAAGCCATACGTACGCATGTATAGTGAAATGTCATTCAAAGGATGGATATAATACTTAATATGGTTGTACAATATTTATGAT